>CM060934.1:85808732-95808732 GCA_030765085.1 Allium cepa | reverse complement strand
AGCATATACTGTTGAAATTATAAAATATTGATATAACTTATACTGTAAAACTACCATAGAAAATTTATATATATACCTACATTTAAATATAACTTATGTAAATTGTTGAAAATAAAATAAAATATAGTACGGTAGACTCTAAAATACTAAAACAATCATAAAAATATATATTATAAATTGACCTATCAAACTTGTACCCACCAATTTTATATAATATATATACCAAAACAGTAACGAAAATCGAAATACTATATTTTATATATCTAACATATGAAAGCTAATAAAATAACATATTTTATTATAGTCGAAACTGTTACAACCAAATATATAAAACATATAAAAATACGTATATTAATAGAAGGCTGCCAAACTTATACCATATATACCGTAAGCTATCAATAGTAAAATAAAACGCGTATATATATATATATATATATATATATATTTAACTTATCAACTAGTTAGTAAAACATACGTATCTAAAAGCCGTACGATAACTATATGCTAACAAAAGTCAAAAATTATATAACGTAAAATCTTAAAATAATATACATAATACAGTATAAATATATACTAACCTTTATATATGAACAGAAGTTAAATATTTATATACACGTTTATAAATATAACAATTATCATATATATACTATTATGAAATATATTATTATTTTTAAAGTTCAACTGTTAGGGAATTCAAAATCCCCATAGTTGCAGTAAACATCTAAAACAAAACTTATGCACAATCTATACTGTTCTTAATATATAAAATAGACTTATATCAAATAAAATGCGTACTTACTTTTAAAAACCAGAGAGGAATTGTTTTGTCAACTAATGCATGCGGCCATGGGGAGGAGGCAGGCCAAGGAAAAGAGAGAGCTCATGCTCAGGTTTGGAAGAAATAAGAAAAGATGGAGGGGAGATGAGAACATGCGATTTTTAAAGGAAGAATGCATGCGTGATTCAAGCAACATGACATGGCGAAGGGCATTCTTCAGGCAACAGAGAAAATGCTAGTTTCTTAAATATAAAGGTAGGTCTGCATTTGATATGTGAACGTGCTATATGACTTTATATAATATTTACAAAGCTCTCTCCTCTTTTAATATTAATTTGAGGGCAACGAATAGCCTACAGAGAGAAAAGAAGATGCAATCTATACTATACTATATATATATATATATTCCTAGAAACACGGAAACGAAGAGGTAAAAGTGGGAAGAGAAAGAGGCGTATAAATGAATGGTAAATAAATTTAGATTTCAAATGAAATAAATGGAACAGCAGAGATTAAAGTATATGTGTAAATCCTAGAATAATAAAAAGCAACGGTTATATGTTGATTAAGAAAAATAATTAAAACAATCAATGGCTTAAATGGGGCAGCATGTTTCAAAATTTTGAAATGCAAAAGAAACGTACACTATTAATATAAAGTTTTCAAAAGCAAAAGAAACGTAAAGCTGTCCATTAATTCATCAAAATGTTATTTAAGTAATAAATTGAAATGAAAAAAAAAAGTAATTGTAACGGTCAATAGTTGATTTAGCTATACACTTAAAGCAATAAATTTTTGTTTGTTTGTACAACACATAATGAGTTTTGAAAGTCAAGGATATAAAAATGGATAAAAGGAAAGAAATCAGGAAATTTTGTGAGCAATAGCTTTCCAAGGAAAGGTAGGCTTACATTATATATACATGCTGAGATGATTAGGCACGTTCAAAAATTTTGAAGCAAATGAAGGAATTGGAAATAAATATAAAATGAAAGAAATTTGAAAAGTCCGTAGCTATGATTTAGCCAAAATTTATTAAAGCCATTTACTAGGAAGGTGGGAACCGAAATAATAGGGAGAGGAAGGCACATTAAATTTGGTGACAAAGTTGTGTTCGGATCTATAAGCAAGTGGTTTATATATTATAGGCCTTACGAAAGCGAGGGAAGGAACGGATGCTACTAGCTTGATGATTTGAGATTCTTTCAAGCGTTAAAAACAAAAATAAAGAGAGACCAGAATAAACGCACCACCATAAATATAAATATACGCTTCAATTGCAAAAGAAACGTATAGAGAAAATTATGGGTAGTGAGAAAGGTAAAGTCAGTGCACGAAACTACAAGGAATAATCAAAGCAAGGTTGATGATCTCAAATTTATTAATGGTTACGAATGGAAAAGTCTACCTGAATTGGAAAAGTATTAAGCAATAGAAATCTTTAACGGTAGTAAAAAGAAACTGTTACGCACTGATTCAGAAATCAATTAAAGCAATTAATAGCTTGAATTGGACAGCACGTTTTCTCAATTAAATAAACTTCCATAAAATTATTTGAAAATTTACAATCTGCTATATTTAAATATACGTATTCTAAATATATAAACAATTTCTTTAAAAATTCAATTATTATAAGATTTCACAAATATTCAATTAAATACGTTATAGAATCAATTAAAATTGTTAAAATTTTCCGGGTCGTTACAACAACCGAATATAAAGGGACTTCTAGACAGGGATAAATCTTGCTCTCCAGTGGGTGCGACCCACGAAGCCTTGCTGCACCTCCCTTGTTTTAGCCATTCCCAGTTGATGAGGCTTGAGGCTACGATTACCTTTATAGGACATATCACTTAGAATGCTCATCGTCCACCTGACGATGTTCTGAAAGCATTCAATCCATACAAGTTCGTTCCGGGTTCGAACGAAACCGAAGGCATTATCTCGTTACACTCATTTTGGAATCACCCTCAGAGTTAACGACAATAACCCTTGCACTCTAAACCACCATCTCGAATCTATAAGTACTATTCCGTCAACTCATTACGGAATCACCCACAGAGTTATACCGACTCATAGTCCTTACACCTCGAGTCTTCACAAAGCTCCACTTTGATTCACGACCTAACGTTATTTGGAATCGATGTGGTTTTCGGATATCCAAATATGGAAACCCGATCCCGGTCTCATCGAAATCCAAGCGTGTCTTTTAAGTCCAAGTTGTTTTAAAGTTAAAACAATTCAATTACAGTATCTATATACACACAGATAGATAATTCATAAATCACAATTGATAATTAACATTATCACATAACAGGTAATCCACATTATCAATATAAAATAGATATACCATATATCACCATCACAATACAAATCAAACATCCATACCACACAATATCATTTATCTCATTACGGAGATCACAAAGCATCCAAGACAATCAAGTTCAACCATTCATCCATAAGCAATGATTTACTCATCATCCTATAATTAATTTAAAATGAATTAAATTAACTATCTCCAATTCTAATTAATTTAAAATGAATTAAATTAATCACATCATCAATAATTAATAAATTAAATTAATTACTTCACCAATATAAATCTTGCTTACTCAATCATTTAATTGATTACAATCAATTTATTTATCCATTATTAATCACCTTAATTAATCACCCATGATTAATTACTCTTAATTACATCCATGTAATTATCCTCAATTAATTTCACAAATTAATTATTCTCAACTAAACAGTAATTACCCTTTAATTACTTCAATTAATTAATTAATCATAATTAATTACCCTAATCATTAATTAATTACATTAATTAATTTCCTTTAATTACCTATTATTGATTATTTAATCATAATTAATCAACTTTAATTACATCATTAATTATAATAATTAATGATCTTTAATTATTAATTAAATTAATTACCTTAATTAATTAACTTATAATTATTAATCATCCCAGATTAATTACATTTAGTAATTAACTAACTTAATTACTTTATTAAACAAATTCATTATCCTTTAACTTATTAATTAATTAATCCCATGATTAATTATTAAATAATTAAACCAATTTACGTCACTCTTAACATCACCACTTAATTACAATCATGTAATTATTAATCAATTACTTAACTGAGTAATTCCAAATCATTAATTACATAAAGTAATTATTTATGAAACCCAAGTGTTTAAAATTAATTAAACTAAATTAATTAAATTAAACAATCTCATTAAATTAAATTAATTACATTAAGTAATTAATTTCCTAATTACTTTACTAAGTAATTATACTCAAACCATTCATAATTGATTATTATTAAATTAATTAATCTAATTAATTATAAAAATTAACCATATTACTTAATTGTTAAATAATCCTGGTTAATGACCTTCATTAACCATTCTCAAATTATTTCATAAAGTAATTAACTTAAATTAATTACCATTTTAAATTATCTTTAATCATTCATTAATTAAAGTTAATTATTAAATTAATTAACCTTAATTTAAAATTTGATTACATAATTATTATTCATTCATCATTAATTAATAATATAATTAATGATCTTAATTATAAATTGATTAATCATTAATCAATTATTAATTCCAAATTTAATTAATGAATTAAATTAATTCATTAATCTTAGTTACCTTGTTAATTAAATTAATCCTGAATCTTAATCTTCAAGATAAAACATAAACTTAATTATGTTTTAAACAATTTAATTCAAAATACTTATGAAATCCTTTTAAATTTTCATATTAAATACAAGTTTAAATTAAAAGTAATTTAAACTTATCAAAGTTTGAAAATTTTAAAACTTATTTAAATTTCAAAACAAAACAAAAGTTTGTCTTCAAAATGAAATCATAAAAATTTGAAGTTGAATTCATTTCAAATTTTTGGAAATTTCAACTCATTCTTAGTTTAAACTTTCAATTTAAATCTTCTTTTAAATTTAAACTGATCTTCATTTTTAAACTTAGAATTTCCAGATTTAAAATTAATCTGTAAATCTTACTCACATTTTAAAAACCTTAATATTTAAAGTTTTAAACTATTTACCAAAATGAAATAGTTAATTAAGATAAATTTTGAAACTTTAATTTTATTTTAAAAACTGGGATTTAAATTCAAATTAGAAATTCAAACTTGAATTAAATTTTAAACCTAAACCTTGCTTAAAACCTAAAACTACAGATTTTAAAATTCTTAAAACCCAGATTTAAAAAAAAAACAGTTTCTTTCTGAAAACTGGAAACTACAGAGCACATCCCGAGACTCCCCTAATTTTACTTCGAGTTTCATGCTACTCTACTTCGAGTTATTTTCAACTTGCTTCAAGCAACACAAAGACCTTCCTCTGTAACATCCAAACCCAATACATCCCTAGAATCTTCATCGCTGTGCATATGCACGGCGACCACCACCTCTGGCGATCGTCTTTGATGATCCAACACTTCCAGCAACCCAACAATACCCACATAAACCTTCACCTCGAACAAAAGAACAAGTATTCAAGAATTAAGCTTCCCAATCCAAACCTGTAAACTTCAAACAGGTTTCAGCTACAACCCTGTCAACGGCGAATTTGCGCCTCCCTGACCACCTGTCACTCAACCCCTTCGGCCTCGCACTCACTAACACTTCAACTACACAATCCCTAAAAATCAGTACACTCGATCCATCCTACCTTTCTCACTGATCCAATCTTTAATCCCTGTCCAAACTAGGGTTTAAACACAAAAATCCCAACTGCAACCAATCTAGCAAATTTTAATTACTTCTCTAATTTTTCTAAGGATCTATTATCCTTACTTAATAACTCAAAAGAAATTTGAGTTTCCACAAATCACAGATTGTAAGAATTTGCACAAATTCATATTCTTGTTCAAGAACAACTTATAAATGAAACATACACCTAAAAATTCCAATACTTGATTTAAAAATCAAGTTCCAGTTTATAAATTCGATTTGTATTACTGAATTACCATATTACTTTGATTGGGTTTGAAAAAAATTAAACATGCATGATGTTTCTAAAGTTTCCAGAGTCCAAAAACAAGTTTATTATCCTAAATAAAATCTAACACTTTAATTAGGATATACTACATGTTTGTTTGAAAATTTGCATTTAAACATGGATTAGATCTTGAGTTCATGAATTTTGAATCATATCTTTAGTCTTGAATCTAGATCAGAGAAAAAAAAATCATCAATAGCAAGCAGGCATTCAAACTCATCATAAATGCAGACATTTCCTTCATACTCATCAAGATACAATTCAAGCAACTATATAAATTTAAATTAGTTTTTAAGATAAATTATTACTCACCTCAATTCAATGCAGACCCTCTGTTATCCTTTTTGCAGAAGACATAAAAATGCAGAGCTCAGTTGTTCATTTGAAATTTTGCAGAAATAAAATATGCAGGCTTGACTCTTTTGTACTTCATGTTGAATTTGATATGCAGTTTTGCCTATGTTCCTTGACTCAAATGTTGGCATGCAGATGTAGATGTAGTTGCTAAATCTTCACATGCATGCAGATGCTTTCATGTTATCAAATCCATTCCAGGACTTCAAAACAGAATGCAGGCTTTTTTTTTTATGATATGCAGATTTGAAACTTGCAGGTTTCACTTTCATTTGAGGAAATGGGATATGCAAGTTTGCTTACAGATTTTTTAATATGCAGGGTTTTGATGTTGAAGAGGAGAAATATGCAGATTTGCTTGAATTTGAGGAAATGCAGATTTGATTGAAGAGGTGAATCAATGCAGATTTTTGGTAAACAGAGGTTGATTTGATTTTGTATAAGAAGAAAGAGAGTTTTTGATCTTTGTTTTGATTAAAGAAATGAAAAAGAATATGCAAGTTTATACTAGATGTATTTTCATATTTATGAAATAAAAGAAAGATTAAAACCAAATTTTAACACTTGTCCATTTTTTTACAACACTTGTCCAAAGAATGCATATGAATCTAACACTAATTTCTCTTTTAAAAGTAATTTGTTTTTAATTTACAAACTAAAGTGTGTATTAACTTAATTTAACTTGTTAGTTTATTTTTAAAATATGCGTATAAATTTATAAAAGAAATAAAAACAAATTATGTTTATAAATAAACTTATACATATTAAAAATTAAAACAATTTAAGATTTTATACTTTTAAATTTAAATTCAAACTAAATTCAAAATCAAATAATTCCAAATCAAGTTATGAATATAAATTCAATTTGAAATAAAAATTACAAATTCTATTCAAAACTTATTTATAAAAACAATACAATATCAATATTATTTTTATAAATTTCTTATTATTAAATTAAATTTATTTTACAAGAAATTATATTTTAATTAAATAAATATCTATTTTTTTAAACCATAAAGCCTTTTGTTAAATTTATTTTAAATTTAAAACTCAATGTAATTTAATTTAAAACATTCTAATATTTTTCTTATCAATTTTAAAATCATATATTTATTTATGAAATAGATATTAAAAACTCAATACTAATTAAAACAAAATTTCCAATTTATAATGTATATATTAGAATTTTAAAACATGATTCAATATTAAATTTAAACCAAATTATTTATTTAATTTTGAAAAGCTTAAATATTAAATAAAACAAATTTTCCAAATTACTACAAATATTAAACTAGAAAATATGTTTTACTTATTAAAATTAATACAATACTAATCTATTTAAAATATAAACCATGTATTTATTTATAAATAGAAATCAATTTATTATTTTTAAAAGATAAAATGACCAATTTAAATATTTACTGAAGAAGATTATTAAATTTATCTAAATAATTATTAACATAATATCAATATCAATTTAATTTTAACTACAGATTATTAAATTGATATTGTTAAAAATTCCGGGATATTACAATCCTTCCCCCTTAAAAGAATTTCGTCCTCGAAATTCAAAACAAAGGTGATTTAATAATCTTATTAAATTTTAAAATTCTAAACACAAGCATATATCAAACATATGCTAACAACCCAAAACAACCAATCAAACAAACTTAATTATCCAGACAAATTCTGGATAGAATTTTATCGAGTTTCCCTAGGTATATATCCCGGGATACTCGCTCTAGAGAATCCAAACAATCAATACTATGAAGCTACAAAACTCCTACACAACTATATCTATAACACTAAACAAGATATCAGACTATAAACGAGCCTGACTCAACAACCAAAACTCCAGAACTGCTGGTTCCACAATCAGAGATAGATCATACACGTACTCCCTCAGAGATACGTGAAACTCATCGAATCCCAGTTATCCAAACTGGCAATCCAATCCTGTAGATCAATCACCTAATCTCTAAGATACAGAAAAGATTCAAAACATTCAGAGCTAACTTCTCAGACTTACCCAATCTTATAGCTCACTTTTGATCGGAGAAAACTTATCCAAAGTTAAATCTCCGACTTCAGAGTCCAAATCCCTTCGACTCTTATCCACAAAATCTCTTCGGACAATCCTGAGCTGTACACAACCTTACTGACCAGCTCAACCTCGCTGATGTCTCTAGCAACAAACAAGACCAATCAACACAACAAAATGATCTCCTCAAGATCAACCAAAACCAATAACTCAAACTCAACTCCTCAACATCAGAAGACAACAACCCGCTTCTCCTATCCGGAAAAAGAAAAAGGAGATGCACTTCCAAACTGCTTCCGCTGCTCAACTCTGATCCAAAGTAGAAGAAAATGCTGAAGAAGAACGCAAGCACAAACTGGACAACACGCCCTAGAGATATGGTTCTACAAATCCATAAGAATCATTCAGAAGTTCCTCCAAAACTCCGAGCTGCTACACCAACTCAATTCTTGGAACCATTCTTCTATAAAGCTGAATCACCGGTACCACTCCTGGAATTCCAATCGATAAGGAAACTCAATCTCCAGATGCGAACCAAACTCTGACTTCCTGAAGACATCCAGAAAAACTCAGATAACCCAAGAGAAACTCAAACAATCGCAAGTCACTTTTGGGAACTACCCAAACCAAATCCAAGAAAAAATAAACTGTTCTCCCTTAACCCAATAGAACAGCTTACACTTAACTAGCCAACCCATCGAAGAAACGGGTCCACTCAACTGTTTCTGAACTTCATTTCAGAAAAACTGCTAAGCCAAAAGATCTCTTGCCAACACCTAGAATACTTCAAACTGCATCGCTGCCACAGATGCCAAAGAATTCCAAAACAAAGCTCTCCGATAAACTCAAGCCTCAAAGCAAACAGAAACTCTGGCTGAACACAGCCACAACACCTAAGCAAACTCACCTCCTTAAACTTGTTCCAAAGGAAACATCTTCGGAAACATCCATAGTCACTGCATCTCATCACGCAGCTACTACTTTCTGAGGTATCAAAATACCATCCCTTGCTCCTGCCTAACCGACAGATCCAAACACTACTCACAAGACTTCAAAGATGGACTCCGAACCGTAACAGGTTTCCTTCAGAGATCAAAGAAATTCTTCATCTCTACAGAACTCACTCGAGACGGTATTAGGTCTACAGTCTCGACAAAACACTTCTAACCTCAAACATCAGACTCCAACCAATGGTAGTCGTGTCACACACTGCTACCCCATCTACCTTATAACTTATATTGGAAAACCTGAACAGGTAACCCAACAGATAGGTAGAAATAAATATATTTATATAAATTAAAAATTACAAATACGCTCTCTCAAGAAAGACACTATTACAGAGCCTAGGTATTCACTCAACCTAATGCTCTGATACCAACTGAGACGACCCGACTTTCTACCACTAGAAAATCGCATCATCTTTAAGAAAGAAAGGGATAGAAAAGAGAATAGAAAGAAGAGAAGAAAAGAAACAACATCAGAATCTAACAGCGGAACGAATAAATTATATTAATAACATAAATATTACATAGTTTACAACCATAATCAGAGTTACACAGACATACAACACATACTAGACAGTTATAAACACCTATCTAGTTATTACAACTCAATACAACTCAAAGACAACAACTCAGAGAAAACTACACAGCGGAATACTAGAAATCTACACGCAGAAGCCTCCTGCTCCATTGCTCCTCCATAATTCGTCAAAGCTAACCTGAATCCTAACCTGAATTCCCTTGACTACTCATAAAAATTTGAGTACCCAAGAGTTTATGAAAAACAAAAATAAACTCTGGGCCAGACATGGGTCTGGTGTGAGTAACAGGATAAAGTTGCTTAACATTTAAAAATCTTTTGAAAAGAAAGGTATCACGTAAGACTTCCCACACATAAACATGGAAAAGTTTTTACCTTACGCTAACCAAAACATTTGATAGGAAATCTGATGATATTATAATAATGTCTAGGGTTTTCAAATAAATATGAAATAGCCGAAATTGTTACATTCATTAAATTCCAGCTACTAGCCACAAAAGTGGGTAATACAATCAAAACTGTTGGCACTTATTGGATTTTGGATTCCATACAATGGCAGGGCTACTGGGGTACCGCCCGTCACAGTACGTGGCCTAGATCAACGTACCGAGGATCACTCCCGACCCCCTGCAACACAAAGCCGGACCCATTCCTTACTAAACAGTTCCGAACAAGACAACCCCGTGGTTGTAGCTAGCAACCACCCACACAGCCGAATATAAAGGGACTTCTAGACAGGGATAAATCTTGCTCTCCAGTGGGTGCGACCCACGAAGCCTTTCCGCACCTTCCCTGTTTTAGCCATCCCGGTTGATGAGGCTTGAGGCTACGATTACCTTTATAGGACATATCACTTAGAATGCTCATCGTCCACCTGACGATGTTCTGAAAGCATTCAATCCATACAAGTTCGTTCCGGGTTCGAACGAAACCGAAGGCATTATCTCGTTACACTCATTTTGGAATCACCCTCAGAGTTAACGACAATAACCCTTGCACTCTAAACAACCATCTCGTATCTATAAGTACTATTCCATCAACTCATTACGGAATCACCCACAGAGTTATACCGACTCATAGTCCTTACACCTCGAGTCTTCACAAAGCTCCACTTTGATTCACGACCTAACGTTATTTGGAATCGATGTGGTTTTCGGATATCCAAATATGGAAACCCGATCCCGGTCTCATCGAAATCCAAGCGTGTCTTTTAAGTCCAAGTTGCTTTAAAGTTAAAACAATTCAATTACAGTATCTATATAAACACAGATAGATAATTCATAAATCACAATTGATAATCAACATTATCACATAACAGGTAATCCACATTATCAATATCAAATAGATATACCATATATCACCATCACAATAGATAACCTATGTCATCATCACAATACAAATCAAACATCCATACCACACAATATCATTTATCTCATTACGGAGATCACAAAGCATCCAAGACAATCAAGTTCAACCATTCATCCATAAGCAATGATTTACTCATCATCATATAATTAATTTAAAATGAATTAAATTAACTATCTCCAATTCTAATTAATTTAAAATGAATTAAATTAATTACATCATCTATAATTAATAAATTAAATTAATTACTTCACCAATATAAATCTTGCTTACTCAATCATTTAATTGATTACAATCAATTTATTTATCCATTATTAATCACCTTAATTAATCACCCATGATTAATTACTCTTAATTACATCCATGTAATTATCCTCAATTAATTTCACAAATTAATTATTCTCAACTAAACAGTAATTACCCTTTAATTACTTCAATTAATTAATTAATCATAATTAATTACCCTAATCATTAATTAATTACATTAATTAATTTCCTTTAATTACCTATTATTGATTATTTAATCATAATTAATCAACTTTAATTACATCATTAATTATAATAATTAATGATCTTTAATTATTAATTAAATTAATTACCTTAATTAATTAACTTATAATTATTAATCATCCCAGATTAATTACATTTAGTAATTAACTAACTTAATTACTTTATTAAACAAATTCATTATCCTTTAATTTATTATTTAATTAATCCCATGATTAATTATTAAATAATTAAACCAATTTACGTCACTCTTAACATCACCACTTAATTACTGTTATCCCGCTTTTTGGCAAAGCCGTGATACCAAAAGATTGGTCGAAAACGAAAGACAGTTCGTCTCAGAGATTGGTTATACTTCACTTTGCTATGGATATCGATGAATTTTGTCCGAGTCCGGAACAGGCCACAATTGATAGAACATGACAAGAAAGGTCGTAGGAGTCATCATTTCAAATTTCAAGTCAATCGGAGTTCGTATGCTCAAGATATGATGGATTCAAATTGAGAAAAGTGGTCACTGTCTGTTTCGAACCCATCGCCCTGGAGCACTTCGAACCCATCACCTTCGAAACCATCTCCTTCGAACCCATCCACTTCGAACCCATCCAATACTCACTGCTTCGAACCCATCACTCCGCTAACTTCGAACCGATCGATTCGAACCGATCAGGCATGATATTGGTCACTTCGAATCGATCGGTTCGTGACCCTTCGGATGGATGTGTTCGAATCCATCATCCTCCATCTACTTCGAACCGATTGCCTTCGAATCCATCGCGGAGCTCCATTTCGTATCCATCACATATACGAGCTTGACATCGATACGAAGGGAGCTCCCTCCCCTCGGTTCGAAGTAGGCAGATGCAGTTGATCGATTCAAACTACGCAACGGTCGTCGATACGAAGTCGGCGAAAACCCCGGGTTCGAAGCGGTCAACACGGAGAGAAAGTAGGATCGATGCGAGGAGCGCGCGACACGTCACTGGGTAACACGTGCTTCCATCGATTCGAATGCTTGGGTTCGGAGTCATGGGTTCGAACGACACAGCCAACCAAGAAAACACCAATTCGAACCGAGCATATCTCCTTAACCACAAATCCAAATGCAACCAAATTTTCACAGTAGCTTCCATATGAGGTAAAGATTGTCCCTGCCAAGTTTCAGCTCGATTGGACCAATTCTTGATGGGTTCGAAATCACTTCGAACCGATGTCAGATCGAGACGAAACTTGGTGGGATCGGTCGCGTGGGCCCACTCACGTGCCAGAAGAAGTCCCACGAAGTTTCAGCCAGATCTGGGCCTCCAACGCCTATAAATAGCACCCTGAAGCCTTCAGAAAGGGGGATCTTCCGAGAACTTCTGCCATTGAACGCTGAGACTCTGCCGGATTAACGTCTATTGATCAGAATCACTGTTGTATTCAGATTTCAAAGCTATCATCTACTGTAATCCATTGTAATCGATTGAATCGAGCAAAGCAATAAAGAGAAATCCTTCAAAGTGGACGCAGGCACGAACGCCGAACCACTATAAATCCTGTGCTTGTGATTGTTGTTTGTGAATAACTGTGATTTGTTACGTAGAGCTGAATTTTATATTGATTGTTGCTGAGTTCTGTATTGATTATTATCAAGTTGAATACGTAAACGGGTGCTTTCGTGATATTGGGTGTTTGTGACCAATTTTGGCGCAAACATTTTGGTGCTTTCACTGAGAACTGATTCAGGAAGAAGTTGAATTTGAAAATCCAGGAGTTCAGATCTAGGAATTATGGCAAGACAATCGAGTAGAAAGCCAAGGCCTGAGAGAAGCGAACCACAAGGAAGTCAAGAGGCTTCCTCAGGAGCGAATCAACCATCGATATACATCACTAGGGACGAGATGGAGACGATGATGAAGAGGCAAGAGGAATTGATCCAGAGTTTATTCCAACAGATAGGACAGCTTGGAGCACAGAATAGGGAAGCCAACGGAGTCCAGAACGGAACAGGACCATCCGGCGTAGCGCCAGAGCTAGGGGGCACGCGTATGGAAAATGTTGACCCAATCTTGGAAAGAGAGAGAGAAGGATCTGCGCAAACCGGTAGTAGTAGAGGATCGAACGCTCAGTCAAGGGGGCAGATCCCGGAGTTACCTCGTGAACTCGGGAGGCAGGCTGAAAGTAGTGAACAAGTGTTACATCTCGGAGACAATGACCGATTAGCAGAGATGGTTAGAAGAGCTTTGAGAGGCGGTATGGTGAACAAAGACCTAGAGGATGTTAATAGAAGTCCTTTTACTTCAGCGATCAGGCAAGCTAGGAACCCACCGGATTTCAAACTACCATCGTTGGATATGTACGACGGGAGAACGGACCCCACGGTCCATCTGACAAAATATATGAGGCATATGGAAGTGCTGGAGGCATCGGAGGAGGTTATGGCCCGCTGCTTTCCATTATACTTGACAGATATCGCAGCATTATGGTTTAGACAATTGGAGAATGGATCCATCGGAACATGGAATGGTTTAGTGGAGAGATTTATGAGGCAATTCAGGGTTCATATCACAAGACCCAAGAATGTGATGACTTTGGCAACCCTAAAGCAAAAAGCCGGAGAGACCTTGAGGAGTTATCTAGCACGATTCAATGCAGCAGCAGCTTCAGTGGATCGAGCGGATCCGTCCATGGTAGTAATGGCAGCTGTGTCCGGAATAGCTGACGGCACAGAGTTCAAGAACTCATTGACTAAAGATCCACCCATATATCTAGAGGAATTCTATCATGAAGCAGAAAAGTTTTTGCGATTAGAGGATGCAAATGCAGAAAGAGAAGAAGGAGATGGGGTAGATGTTTATGCACTCAAAGACGAAAAGCTCCCTAGAAGGGACTCGGACAAGGATAAAGGTAAAAGAAGGATCGAGAGTGACAGAGACAGATCAAAACGGCAACGGAGAGAGCCGCGATTTACCACCTACACTGAGTTGAATGAGAGCCTGGAGCGAATTTACCAGGATACCAAAGAACAGATTCCGTATCGCAGGCCAATGCGAAGGGATCCTACCTCTGACGAAAGGAAATCAGATAAGTTCTGTGTATTCCATGAATTAAATGGTCATAACACTAATGATTGTAGGCACCTGAAGGACGAGGTGGAAGGGCATATCAGGAACGGTATGCTCCTTCAATATGTAAGGAGGCGAGCTCCTGCGGCGGAACCAGAGCGACCACCGTCCACATCAGCTAGAGGCGACCCCGAATCCAGGCACCGTTTGGTTATCAATTGAGTGAGATAACGATGAACAAGTTGTAAGCTTCCACTAACGCAATCAAATCATTTACACATGTGCGAGATCGCGAACGATCTCCAGGCATGCTCTGGATGATCATTGACCGTTTCGTAGTGGGAACTTACACTTTGACATCCATGCTTTGCTTTCATGTCATTTCAATTTGAACATTTAGACTCTGTTTGTTTGGACATTGTTTTTGAAACTCATCCGTGTAATAGATATTTGATTCTGATAACTCTGAATGGCTAAGCTACTTACACATGTACGGGGTCGCGAACGATCCTTAGGCATGCTCTGAGATGGCGATGAACCGCCCTGACAAACGATCCAGGATCTCACCCGAACGTGACCCTGACATCGATAACACCAAGCCCTCCCGGGCACACACACAACTCGCCTCGAACGGCACCCGATCGCGAACGATCACCACTCGACTTCGAACAGTCACAACTCACCACGCCTCAAACGGCTTGATCGCGAACGGTCGTCATTTGAGGTCCAACACCCGACCGCGAACGGTCACAAATCCGCCTCGAACGGCACACGATCGCGAACGATCACTCTCTGCCTTGAACGGCACCGACCGCGAACGGTCATGATTCACTAATCATAAAATCCGACCCCGAACGGTCACCCTTCGCCTTGAACGGCACTTGGTCGCGAACGATCATCAATTGCCGCGAACGGCATCGACCGCGAACGGTCCCATTCAATCCTTTGTCATAAATAGCATCGACCGCGAAAGGTCCTATTCTCATCATTCGCCACGAACGGCATCGACCGAGAACGGTCCTATTCCATCCTATGCCGCGAACGGCACGGACCGCGAACGGTCCCAATTCACCTCAAACAGCATATGATCCCGAACGATCGATGCATGGATTTATACGCTCGACCGCGCACGGTCGCACTTCACCTCGAATGACTCGATCACGAACGATCGTCATTTGAAGTTAAGCGCTCGACCATGAACGGCCGCGCTTCGTCCCAAATGGCTTGATCCCGAACGATCGTCATTTGAGACCATATGAAACTGTCAAATTCTTTACAGGTCGATGACAGGATGAGAACATCCAACTCAAGGCATTACAAAACACACCTTCCTACCGCAAGGCATGTTTTGGGGGGCAAAATGTTATCCCGCTTTTTGGCAAAGCCGTGATACCAAAAGATTGGTCGAAAACGAAAGACAGTTCGTCTCAGAGATTGGTTATACTTCACTTTGCTATGGATATCGATGAATTTTGTCCGAGTCCGGAACAGGCCACAATTGATAGAACATGACAAGAAAGGTCGTAGGAGTCATCATTTCAAATTTCAAGTCAATCGGAGTTCGTATGCTCAAGATATGATGGATTCAAATTGAGAAAAGTGGTCACTGTCTGTTTCGAACCCATCGCCCTGGAGCACTTCGAACCCATCACCTTCAAAACCATCTCCTTCGAACCCATCCACTTCGAACCCATCCAATACTCACTGCTTCGAACCCATCACTCCGCTAACTTCGAACCGATCGATTCGAACCGATCAGGCATGATATTGGTCACTTCGAATCGATCGGTTCGTGACCCTTCGGATGGATGTGTTCGAATCCATCATCCTCCATCTACTTCGAACCGATTGCCTTCGAATCCATCGCGGAGCTCCATTTCGTATCCATCACATATACGAGCTTGACATAGATACGAAGGGAGCTCCCTCCCCTCGGTTCGAAGTAGGCAGATGCAGTTGATCGATTCAAACTACGCAACGGTCGTCGATACGAAGTCGGCGAAAACCCCGGGTTCGAAGCGGTCAACACGGAGAGAAAGTAGGATCGATGCGAGGAGTGCGCGACACGTCACTGGGTAACACGTGCTTCCATCGATTCGAATGCTTGGGTTCGGAGTCATGGGTTCGAACGACACAGCCAACCAAGAAAACACCAATTCGAACCGAGCATATCTCCTTAACCACAAATCCAAATGCAACCAAATTTTCACAGTAGCTTCCATATGAGGTAAAGATTGTCCCTGCCAAGTTTCAGCTCGATTGGACCAATTCTTGATGGGTTCGAAATCACTTCGAACCGATGTCAGATCGAGACGAAACTTGGTGGGATCGGTCGCGTGGGCCCACTCACGTGCCAGAAGAAGTCTCACGAAGTTTCAGCCAGATCTGGGCCTCCAACGCCTATAAATAGCACCCTGAAGCCTTCAGAAAGGGGGATCTTCCGTGAACTTCTGCCATTGAACGCTGAGACTCTGCCGGATTAACGTCTATTGATCAGAATCACTGTTGTATTCAGATTTCAAAGCTATCATCTACTGTAATCCAATGTAATCGATTGAATCGAGCAAAGCAATAAAGAGAAATCCTTCAAAGTGGACGTAGGCACGAACGCCGAACCACTATAAATCCTGTGCTTGTGATTGTTGTTTGTGAATAACTGTGATTTGTTACGTAGAGCTGAATTTTATATTGATTGTTGTTGAGTTCTGTATTGATTATTATCAAGTTGAATACGTAAACGGGTGCTTTCGTGATATTGGGTGTTTGTGACCAATTTTGGCGCAAACAATTACAATCATGTAATTATTAATCAATTACTTAACTGAGTAATTCCAAATCATTAATTACATAAAGTAATTATTTATGAAACCCAAGTGTTTAAAATTAATTAAACTAAATTAATTAAATTAAACAATCTCATTAAATTAAATTAATTACATTAAGTAATTAATTTCCTAATTACTTTACTAAGTAATTATACTCAAACCATTCATAATTGATTATTATTAAATTAATTAATCTAATTAATTATAAAAATTAACCATATTAATTAATTGTTAAATAATCCTGGTTAATGACCTTCATTAACCCTTCTCAAATTATTTCATAAAGTAATTAACTTAAATTAATTACCATTTTAAATTATCTTTAATTATTCATTAATTAAAGTTAATTATTAAATTAATTAACCTTAATTTAAAACTTAATTACATAATTATTATTCATTCATCATTAATTAATAATATAATTAATGATCTTAATTATAAATTGATTAATCATTAATCAATTATTAATTCCAAATTTAATTAATGAATTAAATTAATTCATTAATCTTAATTACCTTGTTAATTAAATTAATCCTGAATCTTAATCTTCAAGATAAAACATAAACTTAATTAATAATATAATTCAAAATACTTATGAAATCCTTTTTAATTTTCATTTTAAATACAAGTTTAAATTAAAAGTAATTTAAACTTATCAAAGTTTGAAAATTTTAAAATTATTTAAATTTCTAAACAAAACAAAAGTTTGTCTTCAAAATGAAATCATAAAATTTTGAAGTTGAATTCATTTCAAATTTTTGAAAATTTCAACTCATTCTTAGTTTAAACTTTCAATTTAAATCTTCTTTTAAATTTAAACTGATCTTCATTTTTAAACTTAGAATTTCCAGATTTAAAATTAATCTGTAAATCTTACTCACATTTTAAAAACCTTAATATTTAAAGTTTTAAACTATTTACCAAAATGAAATAGTTAATTAAGATAAAATTTGAAACTTTAATTTTGTTTTAAAAACTGGGATTTAAATTCAAATTAGAAATTCAAACTTGAATTAAATTTTAAACCTAAACCTTGCTTAAAACCTAAAACTACAGATTTTAAAATTCTTAAAACCCAGATTTCAAAAAAAACAGTTTCTTTCTGAAACCTGGAAACTACAGAGCACATCCCGAGACTCCCCTAATTTCACTTCGAGTTTCATGCTACTCTACTTCGAGTTATTTTCAACTTGCTTCAAGCAACACAAAGACCTTCCTCTGTAACATCCAAACCCAATACATTCCCAGAATCTTCATCGCCGTGCATATGCCCGGCGACCACCACCTCTGGCGATCGTCTTTGATGATCCAACACTTCTAGCAACCCAACAATACCCACATAAACCTTCAGCTCGAGCAAAAGAAAAAGTATTCAAGAATTAAGCTTCCCAATCCAAACCTGTAAACTTCAAACAGGTTTCAGCTACAACCCTGTCAACGGCGAATTTGCACCTCCCTGACCACCTGTCACTCAACCCCTTCGGCCTCGCACTCACTAACACTTCAACTACACAATCCCTAAAAATCAGTACACTCGATCCATCCTACCTTTCTCACTGATCCAATCTTTAATCCCTGTCCAAACTAGGGTTTAAACACAAAAATCCCAACTGCAACCAATCTAGCAAATTTTAATTACTTCTCTGATTTTTCTAAGGATCTATGATCCTTACTTAATAACTCAAAAGAAATTTGAGTTTCCACAAATCACAGATTGTAAGAATTTGCACAAATTCATATTCTTGTTCAAGAACAACTTATAAATGAAACATACACCTAAAAATTCCAATACTTGATTTAAAAATCAAGTTCCAGTTTATAAATTCTATTTGTATTACTGAATTACCATATTACTTTGATTGGGTTTGAAAAAAATTAAACATGCATGATGTTTCTAAAGTTTCCAGAGTCCAAAAACAAGTTTATTATCCTAAATAAAATCTAACACTTTAATTAGGATATACTACATGTTTATTTGAAAATTTGCATCTAAACATGGATTAGATCTTGAGTTCATGAATTTTGAATCATATCTTTAGTCTTGAATCTAGATCAGAGAAAAAAAAAATCATCAATAGCAAGCAGGCATTCAAACTCATCATAAATGCAGACATTTCCTTCATACTCATCAAGATACAATTCAAGCAACTATATAAATTTAAATTAGTTTTTAAGATAAATAGTTACTCACCTCAATTCAATGCAGACCCTCTGTTATCCTTTTTGCAGAAGACATAAAAATGCAGAGCTCAGTTGTTCATTTGAAATTTTGCAGAAATAAAATATGCAGGCTTGACTCTTTTGTACTTCATGTTGAATTTGATATGCAGTTTTGCCTATGTTCCCTGACTCAAATGTTGGCATGCAGATGTAGATGTAGTTGCCAAATCTTCACATGCATGCAGATGCTTTCATGTTTTCAAATCCATTCCAGGGCTTAAAAACGGAATGCAGGTTTTTTTTTTAATGATATGCAGATTTGAAACTTACAGGTTTCACTTTGATTTGAAGAAATGGGATATGCAAGTTTGCTTACAGATTTTTTTTTATATGCAGGGTTTTGATGTTGAAGAGGAGGAATATGCAGATTTGCTTGAATTTGAGGAAATGCAGATTTGATTGAAGAGGTGAATCAATGTAGATTTTTGGTAGACAGAGGTTGATTTGATTTTGTATAAGAAGAAAGCGAGTTTTTGATCTTTGTTTTGATTAAAGAAATGAAAAAGAATATGCAAGCTTATACTAGATGTATTTTCAGATTTATGAAATAAAAGAAAGATTAAAACCAAATTTCAACACTTGTCCATTTTTTTACAACACTTGTCCAAAGAATGCATATGAATCTAACACTTGTTTCTCTTTTAAAAGTAATTTGTTTTTAATTTACAAACTAAAGTGTGTATTAACTTAATTTAACTTGTTAGTTTATTTTTAAAATATGTGTATAAATTTACAAAAGAAATAAAAACAAATTATGTTTATAAATGAACTTATACATATTAAAAATTAAAACAATTTAAGATTTTATACTTTTAAATTTAAATTCAAACTAAATTGAAAATCAAATAATTCCAAATCAAGTTATGAATATAAATTCAATTTGAAATAAAAATTACAAATTCTATTCAAAACTTATTTATAAAGACAATACAATATCAATATTATTTTTATAAATTTCTTATTATTAATTAAATTCATTTTACAAGAAATTATATTTTTATTAAATAAATATCTATTTTTTTAAACCATAAAGCCTTTTGTTAAATTTATTTTAAATTTAAAACTCTATCTAATTTAATTTAAAACATTCCAATATTTTTCTTATCAATTTTAAAATCATATATTTATTTATGAAATAGATATTAAAAACTCAATACTAATTAAAACAAAATTTCCAATTTATAATGTATATATTAGAATTTTAAAACATGATTCAATATTAAATTTAAACCAAATTATTTATTTAATTTTGAAAAGCTTAAATATTAAATAAAACAAAATTTTCAAATTACTACAAATATTAAACTAGAGAATATGTTTTACTTGTTAAAATTAAAACAATACTAATCTATTTAAAATATAAACCATATATTTAAATTATAAATAGAAATCAACTTATTATTTTTAAAAGATAAAATGACCTATTTAAATATTTACTGAAGAAGATTATTAAATTTATCTGAATAATTATTAACAGAATATCAATATCAATTTAATTTTAACTACAGATTATTAAATTGATATTGTCAAAAATTCCGGGATATTACATATCCTTTATTAAAACTTATAGAAGCACACGGTTTAATTATACCAAAGAAAAAGATAGAGTTATTAAAAAATAATATAGAATTTCTGGTGGCCAGAATTGGTAAAGGAACAATAGAATTACAACCACACATAACCAGAAAAATATTTGATTTCCCTAATAAATTGAAAATTTTAAAACAATTACAAGCTTTTTTAGGACTTGTAAATTATGCAAGACCACACATAAAAGATCTTTCAAAATATACTGGGCCTCTCTATAACAAAGCAAGCCCCAAGGGTAATAAAAAATTTAACATAGATGATATAAAACAAATTCAAAAAATAAAAGAATTAGCCCAAAACCTAAAACCCTTAAGTTTACCATTACAAACCTATTATTTAATAATTGAAATAGATGGATTTTCCTTAGGATGGGGAGGAATTTTACTAACTAAAAATAACAAATATGAGAATAAATCTTCAGAAAAAATTTGTAGATATACCTCTGGAGTATAAAAAAGGGTATATGACATCCTTAGATTATGAAATATTAGCCATAATATATATTCTTGAATCATTCAAATTATTTATAATATCCCAAACGGAATTAACAGTAAAAACAGATTGTGAATCAATTGTAAAATACACAGATAACAAAAAGGAAAAAGGAACTATAAATAATAGATGGTTAAAATTTAAACATGCCATTTCAAATTGTGGAACCAACATTTGTTGGGGAACATATCAAAGGAAAAAATAATTTCCTATCAGACCAATTGTCAAGGTTACTAAGATAATTATTTCTTCTTTATCATTCTAACATCAAGTTTGCAGATATGGAAGAGTTAAATCCATCAAAGCACTTGAAGACATACAAAACAAACAACTTTTTTACAAAGGAAAAGATTACGATAGAATAACAAAATGTTCTAGATAATATTTGGAACACGAAGACTCCCGAAGAGTCTAATAATCAAAAACTAAGTGTGTTATACACTTTAGTTGGAATATTTACAAAAGAGAAAAAACAAACTATCTTTACTATGGTCTTTCTAATGGCCCCCATGCTGGTATCTACACCACATGGGAACAAATGATCTCTAAGATCAAATTTCTAGAACAAAATCCTAGATATGGAAAACCATTATACAAAGGCTTTAATTCTTTTGAAGTCGCTTCAAACGAATTACAAAAAATGTTTGGAAAAGACTATGTCATTTTTGAAGACATAACAAGTATCCAACAAATAACCCTAGGAAAACAAATTAAAACCGAGCCATCTGAGACATCTTCAGCCTCAAACTTCAGACCACAAAACTCCTTTTTGTCCATATTGTAAAGACCATAGAACCAAACAAATTTATCAACCTTGGAACTCCTAGACAAATCTCCTCAAACCTATTAAATCCAACTTCCAAATTGGCATGTTTACCAAACTTTCCAAAACAGTTAACCTGGGAACTCTATTTCCTACAACATCCAACAGATCTTACCCCTGCAAGCTTCAATAAAGCTTGCAAATTCTTCATAGACATCTCAAGAACAAAAGTCGAAGGAATACAAATTAACTAGGAAATCTTAAGGAATATCAATATTCCTTGTACAAAATAGAACGAAGACTGCCTCAACAAATCTACAGATTACCAATGCATAATAATCACATTATTCTTATATGCAGAAACTCCAGTCCAAAAAATATTCATTACAAAATTCCTTGGAGAGTACAGATTAAATTACAGAGGATTTGATATATACCATACAAAACCATCAATGATCAAGAGTTACGAAAAAGAAAAATCAAAAGAATCAATAAAGAAGAAGACAAAGAAGAAACGGGTTCCAACACTATGTCCATTGAGGATTAAACATGTGACGTAAAGATAAAAACGTCATCTAATTTACATAATCGGAATCTCGATTATGTAAAGAAATAATAAAGAAACCGATAGATGTGATATATTATTCCTGCCTTTATACAAATGTAAATCTAAAGTTTTTTAGTGCTTTCTTTTCTCTGAGTAGAAGATATCTTTTTATTTTCATCTGTAAGTTATGCAGGACAGCCGTATGTCCTTAGTTTGTATTGCTCAGCCTATATATTGAACCCCCTTGTATGAATGTAATTATCAAATAGCCAGTATTATAAACCATTGTAAAAAATAATATAAGCTTGCTCTCTTTTAATGGCTACCTTCTTCAACCTTTCTTCTTCTCCAAAAACCATGAGTAACTAAAAAAATTAGTCAGAGCCAAGGAAAGAATGGATACAAGACTGCTAAAGCTATGTAAGTTCTCTTATTTTTATCATCTAATTCTCATTAATATTATGCTTGGTTTATGTTTAGATAACTAAGTTTCTTTATAAAAAATTGACACCAGTTGCTATAAGCTTAATAAGTAAATCCAACAGACGTAAATCTGTTAGTCAAAGAAAGTACCCTGTGAGGGAAAGAGTAGACGCTTAGGATGATATGGTGAGGAGGATTGATTTAAGATTAGGGCAATTATTTTTCCTTTGAAATGGTGATAGGACAAAATTTCATACATATGGATACAATGTTACAAAATTTCTTCTTCCATTTCATTATTCTATCCCTTTTTCTCTGTTTCTTTTTCTAATCTATTCCTCTCCAACATGAGTATAAGTGTGTGAGTGAAGACATGTTCATGGGAATATACAAGCTCGGTTTTGGTTATGCATGCTTGGGGAATAGGCTCCGCATCAAGTGTATGTGAGTACATATATATGCATATATCATGACGAATCCACAAAACTGTAACCTCTTCGACAACCCAAGACATATCCGCATTTTCCAATTTCTTACTTCACAGCAAATTTTAATGGTTCTACCCTATGTTGGAAGAGCCAGCTCAACAAGCTGAATTATGGGTACATACTTGTTTGGCTATGTGCATGAAAACGTGAATGGTAAGAGTTGGAAAACTTGTGCACGTGGGTTGTTGAGCTTGCACGCATGCATGTGTACAAATGAATGAATGAATGAAACTTGGGTGGATGGTTATGGGTAGCACGTTTTGGGCTTTGGTGAGTGGAGCTTGCGTGAAGGTGGTGATGTTTAGGAGGACAAAAGAGGTTACGGTGGCCATATGGGTGTTCATGGGGTTTGGGAGTGGTGTTTGGTTAGGCATTTGGTTCTTGCATGTGTGATGGAGGGAGGAGATTGCACTGGAATACCGTGGAGGCATGTACATCCGTAGGTAGAAGATGTAGATGCGTGTGTACTGGTGGTCAGGGTACATGATGCTTTATTGGATGCTTGGCTTGGTTTTTTCATCTGCGGGTAGTAATGTATGGTTTTATAGGTGGTGTGGTTGCTTGGTGGGTCAGTGGATGAAGTGGCAACGTTAGAAGGTGGAGCTCCTAGAGGTAACGGCGGCAGTTGCTGTGGCTGAGGTAGCGGGGTTCATGGGTTGGATGAGAGCGAGCGTTATTGTGCATACGATATGGATAGGAAGATAAAAAAAAGGATAAAAGGAGACGAAAGAAAAAGAAGAAGGGAGGAAGAAGAAACCTTGTTGTAGCTTGTGGTGTGGGTCTTATGCATATTGGGCTCGGACCGTTTTGTTATGAGTTGAGAAGATTTTTATTTTAGAAGTTGGTTTCAATATATATATAGTTAGTTGACTCGGAAATGGAATATCTTGATGGTTTTAAACCCGATTGACTTGATTCTTTTTGCATTAGACTCATATTGGCTAGTGCAATGTTTTAGGAATATTTATTGGTAGCTTGGAACATATAAAAATTTACGACAAATTTAAACGGATCAGATTTAGGTTACGTTAATGACTCATTTAAATTATATACGTTAATTATGGATGTTTATTTGGCCAAATAAATTACTATTGAATTAAACTGGATCAAATATGGTAATTGGATAGTGGTTTAGCGGAATAAAACACTGTTCCCTAATTAAAGTATTTTGACAATTAATTAGCAGAATAAATCCCCGTTTTGTTATTTTATAGTTTTGGACATTTGATTATATATCGTAAATGATATGGCACTTTGAATTAATTATATATTAACCAATGATGGTTAAGTTTTGGATTTATTTACATAATCGTGGATTATGTATACATCTGCTATTGACTTGAAGGTTAATTGCATATATGGTAGCTTGTTAAGTACCATGGTGATCGTTAAGCCTCCTTCAAATTCGAAATGACTAATTATTGTTGATATTTAATTCAAAAGAAAAATTATTATTATAAGATTTAAAGATAAGTTTATTTAGTAATAAGATTTTAAATGGGTAATAACTTATTAATAATAATATTTTAAGGGTAATTAATAATTGTTTTTAATAATGATTTAAAGTTAATTATTTTATTAATATGATTCTTAAAAGTTATTTTAAAAGTTATTTAATTATTATTTTAAAATGTTTAGTTCAAGCATTATTTTAAAGTTATTTAGTTATAGTTTAGAAATGTTTTAATTACGTTTAAATTAATTATTTAAAGTGATTATCTATATTTTTATTTATTAATTAAAGTTAATTAATAATATTGATTAAGTTAATTAATTATATTTTAAGGGTAAATAATTTTTATATTAATATTACTGTAAAGTTAACTAATTACTGTTTATTAACGTTTTAAAATTTATCAGTTGTTATATTAATATTGCTTTTGAAATTAATTTATTAATACAATAATAATGTTGAAATTTATCTAACGTATTATTAAATAAATTCTAAAGTAATTATTTTAAATAAGATTTGATTAAAATGAGATAAAGGGATGTTTAAATAGTAATTTGTTAATTGAAACTATTTTAAGTAACTGATGGTTTATCAAGAGGACCTTATTAACTTTAAAAGTCTATTAATGAGTTGGGTTAAATATGGGAGTGTTTTACAAATGGAATTGAAAAGTATAAAGGAATTTATAAACGAGCTTTAAGATCTGGGAAAGAGAAGTTTTATAAACGAAATTCGGTAATTTACTAAGGATGTTTTATAAAGGGATTGGTGTCTTGAGTTTCTCCGTTTAAGTGATATTTGGGGTTTGATCATTTAAAATATGATTTCAAAATAGAAATCTTTCCAAGGCTTAGTGAATATGCCTTCCAAGTTTGAAAGTGAGATGGTTAAATATCCTTATACTGGTGAGATAAGTATATTGTTATACTTTCTAAGTGTCGAAAATATAGAAGTTTGTGAATATACTTATCCCATTGAGGTAAGTATATCGTAGTGATTTCCAAGTATATTGAAATGTGTTTTGAAATTAATGGCAATTTAATTATGAGGCTTAGTGATTTCTATGGGAAATGTAATATTTGTTTTGAATATTTGTTTATTTGATAGTTAAATAACTGACTATCAGATCTGGACAAAAATGTAACTTTGAAAATATCTAGGAGAAACATGAGAATTATAGGGTACGGTTACCATCGAAGGTGTTATATTTTATGTACAAACTCGTTCCATTCTTCCAGGACGATGCGATTAGGAGGTGATCTTCCATCATATCTTCATCTTTTTATTTCCTTAGGAACTGGGGTTGAGTTTATCGGAAATTATTGAACATTGTTTCGAAGATACCGGGATCGGATATGATATCAAAAACCCACTTCGATCCAAATAATGCATTTCAAAGTGAAGACATCGGGAAGAGCATGGAATCAAAGATAAAGATGTGAAGTGCAATGGCTGATCGCTACTAATCCTAAGGGTGATTCCAAAATGAATGTAGTAGAAATAGTGACTTTGGTTTCGTTTAGACCCAGAACAGACTTGTATGGATGAATGCTTTCAGCACATTGCCATTGGAGGGCAATGAGCATTCTAGGTGTGAATTTCTTGAAAGGTAATCGTAGCATGAAGCCTCATCAACTGGAAATGACTAAAAATCAGAGGAGATGCAGCAAGTCTAAGTGGGTGGCACCCTTTAGGGGATGTTGTCACCCTTCTTGATAAATCTACATATTTATGGATTGGTTGTGCATGAGATCTGAAAAAGGTTGCAAAGCGACCGCCGTGATGATTTATTCGTTACTATCCAGTAAGGATTAGGCCGCTCTTGTGTTGGCAGGGATCGAAAGGTTCGATCTCGGTACATTTTCTAGACATGTACCGTGATAAGTGGTACCCTAATGCCTAGTCATTGCATAGAATCCATTCTCCAATAAGCATCGTACGTTTTTAATCATGCCCAACTATATTGAAATGTGAGATGCAAACTTGTTAGCTATTTTCATATTTTACTTTGACCTCTAGACATTATTGTAGTATCACCGGTTTTTCCAATATAAAAGGTTTTGGTTATAGTAAGATAAAAATCCGTTCTTGTTTATGTGTGGCGTGGTCTTATGAGATAACTTTGATTTTAAAGAATTTTAAAAGTTATAATAAATAAAATTCTTATGATTTAAGTTCTCACGCTGGTTTTAACAGACTGATCTAGGCGTTGTTTTACCAAATGCTCGGGTCAGTCCTAGCATATTTTTAGGTTTACTTGGATATTTGGAGCTTCAGGAGAGGAGTTGGAGGCCCAGAGACGTATTCATGTAGATGATTATTTTTCTATTGCTCACATGTGGTATATTATTTAGTATTTGTGAGGACATGTTATTATAACTGTCCATGCTAAATAGGATAGTATATTCTGATTGATGTCTGTGTATACATATATTGTAGTTTGTTTTTGTGTAAAGATTGTTATATATTATAGATTGTTTGTTCCACTGTAAGATTCTATGTTGTTTAGTTTCTTCTTGTCTCCTTTCTCCGTTCTTTCCCTAACTATCCGCCTTTCCGTTCAATTTGGGTTGTACATGCGTGGTTTATTGTCATCTTAAAGTATACTGAAAAAGCGGGTCATTACACATATTTAGGAAATAATTCATTAGATTATGTCGTGGAGAAAAGCTCAATTATCAAATATCTTCCTTTTTAGTCTTTGTGCACGATCTTAAGGAAAAATACGATGAATACCTTGATAAAGAGATTAGCCGATTATTCACAAATTCACTTGGTACAAATCCTAGCATACATATATAGGCATACATATTCAAGAAAGAAAAACAAGTTTATTCATTCAAAGTTTTTACGCATGATGATTCATTTATAATAAAAAGAGTAGTCAAGCCATTATTACGTACAATAGTAAAAAAAATGAGCATGAACACATGAGAAATATATGGGTGTTTAATTAGTATATAAAAGCAAATTTACAAATTAGTCGGCATTTACACATGTTACAATCATGCTATAAAGTACATTATCGACTCAACACTAAAAATAAGAGATTTAGTGCAATAGTTTTTTGACAAACGAGTTATATTTCCTTCTAAATAGGAAGTATGTGAGTATTCATAATTTTTTTTCTGGCAAGTATCATTATACTATTGATTTAGAGGATACCACATGCACTATAAAAATATTCTTACATTATGTTTCCCTTAAAGTGATATATCCGAATGCAATTTTTATTGCTAAACTACAGTAAAATTAAATGCTATTCTAATCAGAAATTTATTTGTAGTCAAAATTAGGCCAATTTATGTTAAGAGTAGTATGATTGAATATACATCACTATGATGGAAACCAAATATTGGCATCAATTTTTTAAAAGCTAAACCAAAATAGAATCCAATCTTATTTATACGCAGTTGGCAAAATAAATAATTATACAAAACAAAATAGCATGTTCGAAAATTTATACTAGAAATAATTTATCAGCAATCTCTCATTTTTCAACAAATTTCCCAATCATAAAAATCTTAATTCTTCAACAATCCAAAATTATTCTCATTTAAATCTTAAAAATCCTTTTAATTAGTCAAAACAGTATTATTAAATTTAATTAATCACTTCTCAACATTGGGTAGTTACAGACTTCCCCCTTAAGAAAATTGCATCCTCGTAACTTCCTACAAGGAAAATCCATAACGGGCTAACACTTCTAGCTTTACTACTCCCATCTATAACTAAAAGAAGCATACAACCATCACAACCAATCTCAAACACACAACACAAAGCTCATTAATACAACACTTATAATACTTTTCAATGGCTTCTCATTAGAATGGATTATCATCCCTTGCCCATCTTCTGTTGTCATGGGCTATGAGTTGAACAACTCAATCGGGATGACACCAACATCTCATAACAAAAAAACATTTTAGATGTCGAAAGTGCTGAAAAACTTTGTATTAATCTCTATGATACGAAGTGTATTTTGAAGATCCGCAACACGAAAGTACATTACAAAAGCACATGTGTTTAATGGACACATATTGACATTATTCTTATTGAGACCATATTTGCATATTTTGATACATAATGAAACTTCTCGCTCTCTCTTTCCCTCTCTATACATTTCTTGCTTCGTGTCTCCCTCTATATCCCTTCCTCTCTCTCTCTCTCATTCCCTCTCTCCATCTTTGACACCCTTTATACTTCTCGATATCTCTCTCCCTCTCCTTACTCTGTCCCATTTTCTCTCAATTGTCAGAAAGTGAAATTCAACCAATGTGAAAATATGGGTGTCGTGGAGTTCAATCATTGGCTAACCAATAGATATCCAAAGGCGTTTGTTGACATGATTCAAATCCTAATTGATAAATTGAATTATAACCAATTTTACATCGATATGAATGACATTATCCATCGGTGCCCCCATCCCGAGGACTGGGTAAGATGATTGTTTCTAATTTCAATATATGTATTAGATACTGGGGCATTACAAGCATAGCTGAAAATTCGTAGAAGAATATGAATATATATAATATGTATTATTATACCTAATTCGAAGTCAATAGGCATTCTGAAAAAATTTAAACTTTACTGAAAGGTTTTCTAACCTCAACATTTAGGTATAACGACTTATGGATGAGTCTTTAAGTGCATTTTTCGGTATATTGATAAGTTAGTTGACGTGGTACGACCTCGAAAGCTTATGTATATGGTGACTGGTGAGCGTATATATGATATTCTCGATTGATTTTATCCCTAGCATGCAACAACCCAGGAAAATTTTAATGCTTTATTATCACATGTTAATAATAATATTTATACATGGTTTTGCTCCAAGTGTACAAATGAATCAACAACATTTTAGACGAATCAAATTTACAAAAGATGTGTTAAATTATTTCTTGTAGATAATATACATCCTCATTTCAAAAATTGTCCTCTTGTGGTAACCCTAAAATGATAAGCACATGTTAGTGTATATGGTGGGATAACATTCATGCATGAAATGTTTTCATATTTTGAGAATTATTTTTTGAACGTTGAGAAAAAAACTAAATTTCAATTAATTCTTTCACACACAATCTATTTATAATTGTTTATTTTTTTACTACCGTTTAGTACTATAGATAAAAGAATTTCCTTTGCAATAACATTCATCATAACATTACATCCAGTATTCTCAATAATAACAAAACATATAGCAAGTTTATATTGGAAATTGCTGCCATAACATAACGTAACAGAGCATTTCCTGATGTAAATAAATATGAATCAAATCAATTAAATGTTATCTCCTGGGTATCAAAGTTGATTTGGATTAAACTTTCCTTAAAAAGTATTATAGCAATAAAGATGCTTTCAAACTTATTTTCGATCTCACCTCGCCATAAATGGCTACAAAATACAAATACATGTATCACTGTTATGAAAAGATATTATAGCGACCAATAATGATAATAGATGTATGCACGAGTAAAATAATAATGAAGCAAATTGATGTTTGAATTAACTACATTCATGCTTGGCGTTGGAATATATTATTCAATGAACATCAAGTTATATATGATGTTCCTTAGTTATTTTTTATAACAAGAATGATATTTAAATTTAAGTAGAGCACTTATTTTGTTGTCATGGAGGATAGAACTCAAAGCCTCTGAAACAACTTTCTGGAGATCTTACTACTTGAGCTAATGGTTCTTGACATGATGTTCCTTAGACATGTATCGTTTTGTTTATTCTTAGGCCTAGAAGAAGAATTTGAAAACAGAGACAAGAAACATTCATTTTTTTTCCTAATGTCTTAACCCATGGCATAGAGATTATGCAACATTATCCATTGCATTGCAGTTCTACTTCCATTTTAGGCTCAATTCTGATCCTACTTTGAAATAAACCAAGATATGCATAGCTAGCTAGCATGACTAGCTAGCGCCACATAAACTATTCTTCCTTTTCTTTCACACAAATTCAAGATAATAAAATTCTCAATTTGATCCTTGTTTTTTTAAGGTGATTTTTTTGCGGTTCAAATGTTCTAGGTGAAAGGGAATACAGAATAATGTCTTTAATATACCTTCAACATAATCTACCTGGTTATGATCCTAACACTCAGCATTGTTTATATGAACATGTAGGTGTTCTAACTTATTCACCTCGCCCATTTATTTTTTCATCTATTTTAGCTTTTCCTAAGGTAAAAAAATTGTTAACTACTCATTTTGATCTTGAGACCTATTATTACCACTATATTTTATTATATAAAGGATGTCGATTATTAGTTATGTATATACAATGGTAATTAAAAAGCTCCTAATATCAATATGAGAACTGGTTATCTTTTTTTGTATCTTAGGAAAAGCTTTAGACAGAAAAAATGAGGGGTGAGGTGAATAATTTAGAGTGCTTACATGTCCATATAGACAATCTCTTGAGTGTTAGGATCATAACCAGGTTGGTTATGCTAAGGCGTATGAAAGATATTATTTTATTTTCCCCTTCACCAGGAACATTTGACTCGGAAAAAATCAACTTATTTTGTTTTCTCCTTCACCAGGAACATTTGACTCAGAGAAAATCAACTGTGAAAAAACAAGGATCGAATTAAGAATTTTATTGGCCTAAAATTTTTTAAAGAAAAGAAAGATTGGTTCATGTGGTGCTTGCTAGTCATGCTAGCTTGCTATGCATACCTTGATTTGTTAAATTGAGCCTCAAATTAATGCAATACTACAACGCAGTGGAAAATACTGGTATAATCTCTATCCCAGGGGTGATAGTATTAGAATCAAAAGAATGCTTCTTGCCTTTGTTTTCAAATTCTTCTTCTATGGCTTGAGGAAAAACAAGAAGATACCTGTCTTGGAAACACCATTTATACTTTGATGATCATTGAATAATATATTTCAATACCAATAAATGTAAGTAATTCAAACATTAATTTTCTTCATTATTGTTTAATTTATTTGTGCATACATCAGTTGTCATGATTGGTCATTGTAATATCTCTTTATAATATTAATATCCGTATTTGTATTTTGCAATCACTTTAAGGGAGGTGAGATTGGAAAGAGGGTTGAAAGCATCTGTAATTATGTAATACTTTTAAGGAAAAGTTTGATCTTAATCAGTTTTGAAACCAAATAGTAAACATTTAACTAATTTGTTTTGCATTTATCTACATTAGGAAACTCTCTCTGCTATGTTATGGCTACAATCTGAACTATAATCTTATTACATGTTTTGTTATTATTGAGAATTATAAATGTTACTAGAACATGCACTTGAAGACATTATCATAAGTTGATAGAGTTATTGGAGGAGGTTTGAAAACCTTTCGATAAAGTGCATATCTTTTAAAGGTCTACCAAGGTTTAATACTCCATGTTCTTTTATAGATATTCATAATCCTCTACAAATTTTTAGCTATGCCTTTATATCTGTAACACTCTCCGCCTACTTCAATATGTTTTTATATGGACATATAAAAAAATTTCATATTCTCATGCACATACGAAAAACATGTCAACCTATACTTAAATAAATATTTACTAGTAGAAGAATAGCTCATTCAAACTTGAAAGCATGAAAGAAAGTCTTCACAAAAAAAGCTAATGGTATTTAAAACACCAAAATTTAGTGGTTGTTTGATGACGAAAGCAGATTGACTTTAGTGTTGGTTGTGGATGTTTTTCTAATTAAAATATTGCAAAAGTGTGAGGCAGGCGATGGTAGTATGTGTCTTCATGAACAGGAGTTAAAAAGTTTAGTTGAGTTTGTTATAAATATTATCCGTGTTGACATTTTTTTAGGCAAATTCTACATATACACCATAAACTGCATTGTCTACACAAAAATGTGCCAAACTCATATACTAGTTTTCACTTAATCCACGACAATGAATTTACCAAACTAACCAAAACAATAAATAACTAAAATAAACTTAGCTTCTATCTCATTTCAGTCCTATTCTTTCTTTTCACTTGAACAAACCCATACACTGAATTGACAAAATAATCCAAATCCTAGCCACATATTGAAATTAGAAACAATCACCTTACCTGGTTTTAGGATGTCAGCAATGATGGATTGTACCATTCATGTCAATATAAAAATTTCATATTCCAATTTGTTGATTGGGATTTGAGTCAGGTCAACGAACTCCTTCGGATTTTTCTTCGTTGGTTAGTGGTTAAACCCTAAGGTCTCTATATTTTAAAATTGGTTGCATTCTTCCTTTCAACCTATTAAAAGAGAAAAAGTGAGAACTGGAGTGGTAATCTCCATAGGAGAACCAATAATAGCAGGAAAATTAAATGTGCCAAACTAATATTACGGATTGAATTGATTTCCTTTCTCTTCTGTTTGAACTTCCTTTTCTTATTTTCCATATCTTTAAAAATTCATTGACCATAAGATTTTGAATTGAAAATACAATTGAACGATTTTTAGTCAAAATAAGGGAAGAAACTAATATTACGGAAATTCAGATCGGGATTGAATTGAAGATTAGATGAATATTTTCCCTCCATAATTTTCAGTTTTTAACTATATTTTGGCTAAAAAAAGGTTTTTGGGATTTGGAGATGAAGGGATATAAACAGTGTTTTTTTTCAAATTTAAAATTACCTATAAGTAGTGAGATAGAGAATGAACAGCAACAACAATAGCTATGCCATTATTCCCAAACAAGTTATGGTCGGTAAGAGAGAGAGTTAAACCTAAAATAATTAGAGAGAGTAAATACAATGTAATAAAAATTCATATCGAAAGAAATTAGTTAAAAGAAATAATTTTTATAACATTAAACAATTTTAGTTAGATTCAGACTTAAGTATAGAAGACATAGGGTTTTTTTACATTTTATAACGATGCCCTGTTTGTATATTTTTATTCTCTTTTTTTTTTACTTTTTTTGCTAAATATATGCTAGACTGTTTTGTAATGGGAATGTACATGTAAAATGGAGTTTATAAAAGAAGTAATACTTTATTGCTTCACTTGAGTTTTCAGTTAGTATTAATTATATTAATCTTTTGATATTAATACCTTTAATGTGATCCCCTATAGTGCTTATGCTTATTCGTGCATTCATCTCACCCTTACTAATATCAGAACTTTAAACTAAAAAATAATGCACTTATTCTGTTTTTATAGCTGTTCGTGGACTTGAAAATGTTAGGGATGCGGATTAAGGATCTTAAGGCAGAAATAACACTAGAGGGGGGGTGAATAGTGTTTTAAAGAATATATGAACTATATGACTAAATTAAAACTTTCAACACAAATCTAAACAGAATTCTAACACAAAATGATCACAGAACATATAACAAATGCAAATTGTAAAGTAAAGCATGTAAAAGGAAAGAACACACCATATTTTATACTGGTTCGGAATCCTCCTACATCCAGTCCTGCACCAAGGCAATATCCTTGTACAAATTTTTATAAGCCAATATCCAAATTACAACCCTCAATTTCTAAGGCCTTGAGGAACCCTCCTATCTCTGAGTCTGGGGTAAACTCTCTTGATTTACGGGACACAAGATCACCCTAATACTTCTTAATAACAATCCTTTTGAATGGATAGACTCTATGGACTTTTTGAATACAAATTAATCCTATAACTCTGAATAGCACTTTGATCTTTAGTAGAATGATGGAGAATCAAATAGAGAGAGTATCTAAATGATTTCCTATTGAGAATTTGGCAGAATGATGGTACGATCTTGAAAATATGAAGTTTTATGGATATGGAATGGTGGAGAAGAAAGAGTGAAGAAAATAAGAAAGTAGTTGTTAAAAAAATTCGTTTTGGAAGACTTTATATAGATGCACAATAGTCATAACCATTGGCGAAAGGTTTTCGAACGAATGGACACTTCTTTTGAAAATTGAATTTTGAATCCAACTGTCACCATGTCGACATGGGGTATCCCCTTATGTCGACATCCCTTAGTTCAAAATTATAGAGATGTTGTTTTGTAAAGACAATTGAATTTAAAACAAGTTGAAACTTCTCTGAAGCAAAGTAAAGTGTTTAAACAATATTTTGAGATAGAGAATGAATATAAAACATTATTTTAAATATATATATATATATAATTGATATAGACCGTCAATTATACAAGTAATATTTAAAATCAGAATAAGTTTTGATGTTTTAAAAATAGAAGTTTTTAAAATCAGAAAAGAGGAATATTTCAAGGCTAAAACAAAGTTTGAAAACATTTTTGAAAACGTGATTTTGAAAGCTAAAACATTTTGAAAATAGATCTAAAAACATTTTGAAAAATCTATTCAAACTGAAATTGCAAGAACCTTCCTATAGAGCTCCTCCATAGGACTCGAGAACTTGTACAAAGTAGTTTAAATGATTTTGATTTTCGTGGGTTTGTAAGCCACTTGTCGTAGGTTTGTAAGCTACTTGTCGTGGGTTTGTAAGGCACTGGTTTCGATAGAAATTGGGTTCCATCCCAAAAGAAAATTGGAAGAAAGATGAGAGTGCTATTATGAAGTTTTAACAAAATACTAGACTTATCTTGAGATCTTGAAATCTTGATTCCCTAGAGTCTTGAATCTTGAATCTCTAATCTTCATCTTGATGCTTGAGTCTTTATACTGATCAGTCTTCGATGATACTTGCATATACTTCCTATATACATACATACATACATACATATATATATATATATATATATATATATATATATCTATATCTATATGGAAATGTTAGTATATATTTTATAAAGTAAAGTATAATAACTATATAAGGTTGTTGTCATCAAAACATCATCAACTCAGTTCCTAACAATCTCCCCCTTTTTGATGATGACAACCTTTATTTATAAAATATTCTTACCATACCATAACTCCCCCTTACTCCATGATTTCTTCTTTAAACTACAACTCCCCCTTACTCCTGACTCCCCCTTACACCAAGCACATATATTTTTACAACTTTCTCCCCCTTTGTCATCAACAAAAACTATTAACTACTTAAGAATTCAAGAATGATTAGTATGAACAAATAATATGTATAGAACAAGCATGAAATAATGAGTATAAGTGAACACAGTTTAGTTATTACAACATATATAAGAACATACATAAACATGAACAAACAAAACAATTTAAAACAAAGAATAAAATGAAAGTACGCTTTAATGGCGATCCTTAACTATAGGAGACTTATGAATCGAACAATTGGGGTAGTGGAGACAAAAGTTTCCACGTTGTTCAATTATGTTTCCATTAGTATCAACAAGGATCTCACCAACGCAAATAATGCTCTCGTCCGTATTCATAGGGACTTCGGGTTGAGGTAAAGGTTGATCTTCCTCTTGGTCTTCTTGTGGTTCTTCCATAGGTTCTTCTTCCTTGGATTCCATGGCTTGTGAAGAGTCTTTAATATTGATAGGATTTGTATGGTTATCCATAAGTAATTTTTGTACATTCCTAATAATATTCCCTTGCCTTTGTTGTTCTCTAGCCATCCTAAGTTGACTTACTTGAATTTCAGTCATCAATTGAAGGATATCTTTCATCTTCTCTTGCAATTTGATCACTCGAGCGTGCGTAGTTCGTTGAAATGGACCAGAATGAGGAGATGTGGGTGAAGTGAGTTCATTAGTAGAAGAGGAGGCCATTATTTTATTGTTTCAGAAGTTATTTACAGAGAATATAGTGAAGAAAGAGGAGAGAAAACGAAATAAATAGATAAATAACCAAATAACTAACTTTGGAGGGAAATTCTATTTTCAAATTTTTGTTGGATATGTCGACATCATGAGATGGGGCATGTCGACATGTTCTTCAAAAAAAAATGTAATTTTTATTTTGAATTTTTATTGATTTATTATATTTTATATTTCAGATTTTGAACAAATACCTAATTCTCTTCTAAATTTAGTAAAATTCTGTTCGATTAATGGTTTAGTTAATATATCAGCAATTTGTTTTTCAGTATTTATATAATCTAGAGTTATTATTTCTTTAGTTATATTATCTCTAAGTAAATGATGTCTTATATCAATATGTTTAGTTCTAGCATGATGAGTTGGATTTTTAGATAGATTTATTGTACTAGTATTATCACAATATATTGGTGATTTACTTATGCTAATTCCAACATCTTTTAAAGTTTGTTGCATATATATGACTTGTGAACAGGCCAGAGCAGCAGATATAAACTCTACTTCAGTTGTTGACAAGGAAACAGTATTTTGTTTCTTGCTGAACCAGGAAACCAGTGAATGTCCTAGAAAGTGACAAGTTCCACTTGTACTGTTTCGGTCTGATTTACAACCAGCATAATCAGCATCACAATATGATATTAAATCAAAAGTATTATTTTTAGAATAAAATAAACCATAATCTAAAGTGTATTTTACATATCTTAAAATTCTTTTAACAGCTTTTAAGTGAGTTTCTTTAGGTTGTGATTGGTATCTTGCACAGAGGCAAACACTATGCATAATATCAGGACGACTCGCTGTTATATAGAGCAGCGAACCAATCATTCCCCTACATAAAGTTTGATCAATATCTTTTGATTTATCTTCTTTACTTAAACCTACATTTGTTGTCATTGGAGTTGGTTTCCCACTAGAGGTGCTTAAACCAAATTTATTGATTAAGTCTTTAGCATATTTTTCTTGACTTATGAAGATTCCATTTTCTAGTTGTTTAATTTGAAGCCCTAAGAAGAAACTTAATTCTCCCATGTGACTCATTTCAAATTCTTTAGTCATTATATCTGAAAATTCTTTTTTCATTATGTTATTAGTTGATCCAAAGATTATATCATCTACATATATTTGAACTAGTTGAATATCTTTATTATTTCTTTTAATAAAAAGTGTTGTATCTACTTTACCAATTTCAAAACCAGATTGAAGTAAATAAGATCTTAGTCTTTCATACCAGGCTCTAGGAGCTTGCTTTAGACCATATAGAGCTTTCTTTAACTTGTATACATGGTTTGGAAATTTATTATCTTCAAAAAGTGGAGGTTGTTCAACATAAACATCTTCTTTTACAAAACCATTTAGAAAAGCACTTTTAACATCCATTTGATATAATTTGAAATTATTATAATTAGCGAAAGCAAGTAGAATTCTTATAGCTTCTAATCTTGCTACGGGGCCAAAGGTTTCATCATAGTCAATTCCTTCTTCTTGACAATAACCTTGCATGACTATACGAGCTTTGTTTCTTACGACCTCACCGAGTTCATTCATTTTATTTTAATAAACCCATTTAGTTCCAATTATACTTTTATCCTCAGGTTTAGGAACAAGTTCCCATACATCATTTCTGGTAAATTGATTCAATTCTTCTTGCATAGCAAGAATCCATGAATCATCAGACGATGCTTCCTTTGGATTTTTTAGGTTCAATTGTTGATATAAAGGCTACATTACTCATACTACTTAATTGATTTCTAGTTCTTACTACAGATTCAATATTTCCTAAAACATTTTCTATAGGATGATCTTTTGATATTTTAAATCTCTTATTAGGTTGATTTATTTCACTAATAGTTTCATTAGATTGATTTAAATTTATAAAATCTTCTTCTTCATCTATTTGTACAATATCTTTAAGATTTTCATCAAAAGATACATGCATAGTTTCTTCAATAGTATTAGTTTTTAAATTAAAAACTCTAAATGCTTTGCTTCTACTAGAATAACCAATAAAGAATCCTTTATCATCTTTTGGTTCAAATTTATCTAAATTATCTTTTGTATTAAGTATAAAACATTTACTCCCAAAGACTTTAAAATAAGCAACTATAGGTTTCTTATTATAAAGTAATTCATATGGAGTTTTATTTGTTAATGGTCTAACTAAAATTCTATTTCATATATAACAAGCTGTAGCAACTGCTTCAGCCCAAAAATGTTTAGGTAAATTACTATCAGAAAACATTGTACGAGCACACTCTTGAATCGTTCTATTCTTACGTTCTACTACACCGTTTTGTTGTGGAGTTCTTGGAAATGAAAAGTTGTGAGTAATTCCCTTTTGAGTACAGAAATTCTCAAAATTTTCATTTTCAAATTCACCACCGTGATCACTTCAAATAGTTTTAATTTTGAAAGAATGTTTTTGAATTCTTTTAGAAAAGTTTTTAAATATTTCAAAAGCATCACTTTTATGTTTTAAAAAGATTGTCCAAGTATATCTTGAATAATCATCTACTATAACAAAAACATATTTACTATGGTTAATTGATTGAACTTGAGATGGACCAAATAAATCTAAATGAAGTAATTCTAGAGGACTAGAGGTAGAAATAGCATCTTTTAATTTAAATGAACTTTTCTTAAGTTTTCCTAATTGACAAGCATCACAAATACTATCTACTTTAAAGTTTAACTTAGGTAGACCTCTAACTAAGTCAAGTTTTGATATCCTAGATAATAATTTGAAATTCAAATGGCCAAATCTTTTATGCCAAATCCAAGGGTCACTTGTAAAAGACATAGATTATCATTTGAAATTTTCATACTAAGGATATAAATATTTTTCTTCCTAATACCTTCAAAAATTATATTAGACTTATCATCTTCAATGTGACATTTATCTTTTCCAAATTTAATTTTAAAACCTTTATCGCGAAGTTGACTTATACTAAGAAGATTATGTTTTAAGTTCCTAACTAATAAAACATCAGAAATAAGTAAAGTTTTAGAGTTACCGACATTGCCGACGCCAACCACATATCCTTTAGAGTTGTCACCAAAATTGACTAATCCACCATCTTAATAAGTAATGTCCTTGATTATCTCGGGATTTCCAGTCATATGCCTCGAACAGCCACTATCAAGTATCCATTTATCTTTCTCAATTTGCACAATTTGTCCATTGGGTGTTGATTCGTCAAAAGCCATATAACATGTCTGTTCCTGCTTAACACATCATTTCGGTAGATAACTTGATTTTTCAAAATAACTATATGCAGACTTATGATACTTTGATGAAATGCATAGATTCAAAACAGTTTTAACACAATTTTCCAAAAATTCCATTTTTATATTTTTTCAAGTTTCAGATTATGAAAACAATGAAAATTAATGCTCTGATACCAATTGTTAGGGATGCGGATTAAGGATCTTAAGGCAGAAATAACACTAGAGGGGGGGGGTGAATAGTGTTTTAAAGAATATATGAATATATTACTAAATTAAAACTTTCAACACAAATCTAAACAGAATTCTAACACAGAATGATCACAGAACATATAACAAATGCAAATTGTAAAGTAAAGCAAGTAAAAGGAAAGAATACACGGATTTTATACTGCTTCGGAATCCTCCTACATCCATTCCTGCACCAAGGCAATATCCTTGTACAGATTTTTATAAGCCAATATCCAAATTACAACCCTCAATTTCTAAGGCCTTGAGTGTGACGACCCGCCTTTCTACTCCCAGAAAGACGTTTCATCATTAAGAAAGAAAGGGATAGAAATAGAAAAGAATAGAAAGAAAGAATAACAACAACAGAATCTCACAGCGGAATGGAACAAAATATAATATATCACATAACTGTTATATAGTTATACATACATCAGAGTTATACAATATCACATAACAGGACTGTCATATACATATGTGTCCATACATACATCCAAAATACAGCATACACTAACTACACAGCGGAACTACATATATAGATACATACGTCTGGTCTTCTTTCCAAAATAGCTCCTCCAGAAAATCAACACTCCCAAGTACCTATCACTTGGCTACTCATAAAAAATTTGAGTACCCAAGAGTTTATGAAAACATAAAATATAAACTCCGGGTCAGACATGGGTCTGGTATGAGTAAACAGGTTAAAATTGCTTAACTTTGAAAATCATTTGAAAATAAAGGTATCACGTAAGACCCCCCACAAATAAATACGGGTAAGTTTTTACCTTACGCTAACCAAAACATTTTATAGGAAATTCAGTGATATTATAATAGTGTCTAGGGTTTTCAGGTAAATAGAAAATAGCCGAAATTGTTACATCTATTAAATGCCAACTACTAGCCACGAAAGTGGGTAATACAAATCAAAACCGTAGGGTCTCGTAGGGAAAATGGATTTCCAACAATGGCAGGGCTACTGGGGTACCGCCTGTCACAATACGGGGCCTAGATCACCGTACCGAGGATCACTCCCGACCCCCTACAACACAAGGCCGAAACCATTCCTTACTGAACAGTCCCGAACAAGATAACCCCGCAGTTGTGGCCAACAACTGCTCACACAGCCGAAATAAAAAGGGACATCTAGACAGGGGAAAATCTTGTCCTGCTTGGGCATGACCCACCTAACCTTGCTGCATCTCCCCTGTTTTAGCCATTCCCGGTTGATGAGGCTTGAGGCTGCGATTACCTTTATTGAACATATCTTAGAATGCTCATCGCCCGCCTGAAGATGTGTTGAAAGCATTCAATCCATACAAGTTCGTTCCGGGTTCGAACGAAACCGAAGGCATTATCTCGTTACACTCATTTTGGAATCACCCTCAGAGTTAACGACGATAACCCTTGCATTCTGAAACATCATCTCGATTCACCATTTGATAAGTCATGACCTATCGTTTAGTTTGGACTGATGTGGTTTTCGGAGAATCAAAATTGATTCTTCCGATCCCGGTCTCATCGGAATCCAAACGCCATTTTAAAGGCCAAGTTGTCTATTTAACTTAACAGTTCAATTGAATATCAAGAATTAACATTACTGATATAACAGATAGATCACATACAGTTATCACAGATATCCATAATATATCACAACATATCACAGAAATATCATCAAACAGATATTAAAGTCAATCAAATAGAATCATTAAAGCATACCAAACAGTTTGGTTTTACTTTACTTAATTGATTGCTTAAGCATAAACTATTTTATTCTGTTTAATTAATTACTGTTTAATTAACTTATTAATGATCAATTAATTAATTAGTTAATCATTAATTATGAATTTATTAATTATCTAATCTGTAATTACTTATTTAAATTAATTAACTTCTATTTATAAACTGTTACTGAATTACTCAGTTTATTAGTTGATTGATTCTTGTTAATTATTAATTATTAACTCACTTAAAAATTAATTACCTTTCACTTATCACAAATTATTTTAATTAATCAATTGTTATTAATGTAATTAATTAATGAATCTTTAATTGATCACTTAAGTAAATTATCATTTGTGAATTAACCTTTAAATGATATGCTAACATTTTTAAGATTTAAATTGATTTAACATGTGATTTATTTTTAATTAACAAATTTTAAAGTTATCAATTAAATTTCAAATATAAATTAATTAACATTCTAATTACTTTGTATAAATCAACTATCTTTACATCATTAACCTTATTAAACCTTAAACAAATATTAACTTAAATTACTCATTACTAACCTAACTTAGTTATAACACAAATTAAAGCTAAATCATGTTACATGTTCGTCCAGAAAAAGAAAAAAAATTATACCCGAGACCGCCTTCCCTCAACCTCGTGACGTTCACGAGACTATCCCGTGTTTTCCCTTCCCTCACTCTCTATCTTCTTCTCCCTTCCCTGATTCTTCCCTTCTTCTTATTTTTTTTTAGTTTAAGTAAATTAAAAACTGCAGTTAACCCTCACGCTCACGCACGGTCCCAACTCGAGTCATCCCACCCTTAAACACGAGAACCCATTCGATTATCACTCGATACGAAGCCGCTGTCGTCCTCACTGACACACTCACGCCACCGTGCATGTGCACGGTGGTGCGCTTGGCCTCCGGCGCCTCGCGGCAACCCCCACACATCACAAATTGTCCACTCAAACGAAATCGAAACCTTAAATTTCAATCACAAGCCGAAAACAAAAATTCAACCTATAGCTCGAGCATGGCAACAACGCCACTGACAAATCAATCATGCGGCCACCACACTTCACCGGAGGTGATGAAAATTCACCAGAACGTCACTCACATCTCCCCCTAACTCCTCCAAAAATCACACTTCTCTCGGTTGCCTATTGGAGCTGTAAACAAATTTTTACAGAGCATTGAAAAATATGAGCTTAAACCCTATTCTAGATTCAAACCCAAAATCCTTGCATTCGAAAAATAATTTGACATTTTTCTAAAATCAATTAGTTTACAATCTTGCTTCCTGTTGATTTACAGAAGTTAAAATTAACTCAATCTCCTAAAATTGACAAAAACCCATTTTAGATTCATTTTAAAACTGCTCTTTTAATCTTTGCTTAAAAATCAAGATTTTTATGTTAAAATTCATAATTATGTTTATAAAATCTAAATATGTTATTGGATTTACAAATTTAAACACTTAAATTTTCAACTTTGATTTCTTTTTACCTGTAGTTTTGAAAATACAGTATTATAACATGCTGTTAAACTTTAAAACATGTTTGCAGGCTTTTGTTTAGGATAAACCAACTTGAATTAGCTCAATACCGAGTTCAAACAGTTATATGAATAGGTATTGTAAATTTTCTGACTTTGCCTTGTTCAAAACTCGAATTACTGAAGAACAAGCTATATAAGTTCCCAGTGCAAAACAAATATACACAGAGTAGTTTTGTTTAAACTATATCAACACATATCATTAATAAGCAAATATACAAGCCAAATTTGAAATCAGTTTGTTTACTCACCAGAACAGTTTGAACAGAAGGCAAGGTGTGTTGAAGAAACTGCAGTTGAAATTTCCCTGAAACCCTTTTACTGCTTTGATAACCAGTTTGAAAATATAAGGTAATGTTTATTCTTCTTCTTCTTCTTTTTTATAAACTCAGTATGAACGAGAATGAAAGATAGGGTGGTATATATAGATGAAAGTTACAGGTTGATGAAATTTAGGCAAGATATTTTAATGTACAAAATTTGTAGGCTGAAAAGATTGATTTGTGGTTTCATTAATTAATTTTGTCTTGTTGATATTATTACCCTATACTTAATAGATGTCCAGGTGGCTTCATTCATTAATTTCCTTTGTCTTACTTAAGAAACTTGCTCATGAATCTAAGTGTGTTATATTATTTTATTTTATTTTTGTTTTCTGGACAAGGCATTTAATTGTTGCACATAGGAATGTTATAGATTATGCATAAAAATATGTATTTCGTATTTCGGCTAAATATATTTTGTATCCCCAGTTACAGTTTATATTCATAATTATAGCTTGTACTTATGACATAAATGTTTATGTTTAATATTGCTATATTCGTCGATTTTAAACATTATTATTTCAGTTTCATTTTATAAGTATATTAGATTAACTATTTATTGAAATATGCTGTCAAAAATTCCGGGTTGTTACATTCCTCCCCCCTTAAAAGAATTTCGTCCCCGAAATTTAAACAATAGTTAATTTAAAAGCTTTTATATTAACAATCCAAACATACATATCATTCATACAATAGCAAACAATCAAATAGTCTATTCTAACAAACAATACTAGTTATCCGAACATAAATCCGGATAAGCATTCCTAAAACTATCGAGAGTTTCCCAAGTACAATCTCTGGGATCCTCACTCCATTGCACCTTGACGAGTTTCGCCACTTTGTTCTTGAGTTGCTTCTCGTCTCGATCCATAATCTGAACTGGATTTCTGACCATAGTTAAATTGGGTTCAACTTTCAAATCTTCTTGAATTACCGGTTCTACAACCAATGAGGGATCATGAACAAATTTCCTCAAATGTGATACATGAAACACATTGTGGATCCCAGACATCCGCTCTGGCAGTTCAATCCTGTAGGCTACAGTTCCAATTCTTTCCAATACTCGGAATGGTCCAATATATCTCGGAGCAAGTTTTCCTGTCTTTCCGAATCTTATAGCACCTTTAATTGGGGAAACTTTGACAAAAACCAAGTCTCCGATCTCAAATTCCAATGGCCTTCGTCTTCTATCCGCATATTTCTTCTGACGATCTTGAGCAGCTTTCATCATTTTCTTGATAAGCTCAACCTTCGTAGAAGCTTCTCGAATAAGATCAGGTCCGAGTACAAGACGATTCTTCGATTCAATCCAACAAGCTGGGGATCTACAGGGTCTTCCGTATAAAGCTTCATAAGGAGCCATCTTAATACTCGCTTGATAACTGTTATTATAAGAAAATTCCACTAAATGAAGATGGTCTCCCCAAGATCCTCCAAAATCTAAAACACAAGCCCATAGCATATCCTCAAGAATACGATTCAGCCTCTTTGTCTGTCCGTTCGTTTGAGGATGATAGGCTGTACTCAATCTCAAATCTGTACCCATTGCTGATTGCAGAGCTTCCCAAAATTTGCTAGTGAAAATAGGATCACGATCACTTACTATGCTGACTGGGACACCATGCAATCGAATTATCTCCTCCAAGAAAATTTCCGCCAAAGAAACTGCAGTGCGGGTTGCCTTCACTGGTATAAAATGGGCACTCTTAGTTAAACGATCCACAATAACCCATATACCGTCATTCCCTTTCCTGGTTCTAGGCAAACCATCAATAAAATCCATTGAGATCATCTCCCATTTCCAATTCGGAATTTCTAGCCGTTGCAATAACCCGACAGATTTTTGTTGATCACCTTTAACTTGCTGACAGATGGCACAACTGTTCACAAATCTAGCAACATCCTTCTTCATATTCAGCCACCAGAATACTCTCCTCATGTCCTTGTACATCTTCGAAATTCCTGGATGAATATTCAATTTGGAATGATGACTTTCAGACAACACTTCTTGCCTCAACTCCTTATCATTCGGAACACAAATTCTCCCGTTAATCCTTAACGTTCCTTGGCCATCAAGTTCAAAACTCGGACACTGACACTTCCTGACTCTCTTAATGATCCTCCTCAACATCTTATCAGATTCTTGCTTACTTGAGATCCTTTCAATAAGAGATGGAACCACTTCCAGAAGAGAAAGAACCGCGTTCCTACTGAGAGCATCAGCTATGACATTCGCTTTCCTCGGAGTGTACAGAATATCCAAAACATAGGATGCAAGAAATTCAACCCACCGCTGCTGTCTCAGATTAAGATCCTTTTGAGAGAATAGATATTTCAACGGTTTGTGATCCGTGAACAATTTGAATTTCTCTCCTAAAAGATAATGTCTCCAAATTTTCAAAGCAAAAACAATGGCTAGCAATTCAAGATCATGCGTAGCATAGTTTTTCTCATGAGGCTTCAATTGCCTACTAGCATACGCAATAACCCTTCCGTTCTGCATCAGGACTGCTCCCAATCCAACAATACAAGCATCAGTGTAAACCTCGAATTTGCTCTTCCCATCCGAAATAGCAAGTACTGGTGCACTAGTAAGCCTTAGCTTCAATTCCTGAAAAGCTTCTTCACACTGAGGTGTCCATTTGAATTTCGCTCCTTTTCTGGTCAGCTTAGTCAGATGCGAAGAAATCTTGGAATAATCCCTGATAAATTTCCTGTAGTAGCCAGCCAATCCTAGAAAACTGCGAACTTCCGTCGGAGTCTCTGGCTGTTTCCATTCCAGAATAGTTTCAACTTTCGCTGGGTCTACAGAAATGCCTTCACCCGAAACAATGTGCCCTAAAAATTTAACCTCTGATTTCCAGAAATGGTACTTCGAGAACTTCGCCTTCAGCACATGCTTCCTCAGAGTCTCCAATACAATCCTCAAATGTTCCCTGTGCTTTTCTTCGGATTTGGAATAAACCAAGATATCATCAATGAATATCAGCACAAACTTATTCAACACATCCCTAAAGACTCGATTCATGAGGTCAACGAAGTAGGCAGGAGCATTGGTTAATCCGAACGGCATAACCAACCACTCATAGAAACAATTCGGTCCCCTAAATGCAGTCAAGGGAATACTGTCTTCAGCTACCTGTAACTGGTGGAAACCTGAAGCTAGATCCAATTGAGAAAAGATAGAAGCACCATGCAACTGGTCAAAAAGATCATCGATACGAGGAAGAGGATATTTATTACGGATAGTCACTTTGTTCAACTCTCTATAATCCACACAGAACCTCAGTGATCCATCCGATTTGATCACAAACACTGCCGCCGAACCCCAACAAGAAAAACTGGGTCTAATCAACCCCTTCTCTAAAAGATCCTGCGTCTGCTTAATCAACTCTTCTCTCTCCCTAGGAGCCATTCTCCTACTGGGCTGAATCACTGGCACAGCTCCTAGAATCAAATCAATACGGAACTCTATTTCTCGATGTGGTGGCAGACACTTAACTTTTTCAAGTACATCAGTGAAATCTTGTACCACATTGATGTCTTCAACTCTCTCTTCAGAAGTCTCAATTCCATGCAAAAGACTGCTCAAATGAATTCCAGAATTATCGCACGACACTCTGGCAATTCTACCCAGATCAGTTTCCAACGAAACTATTCTCTCATCACAATTCAAAACGGCTTTATACTTATACAGCCAATCCATACCCAAAATAAGATCAAATCCCTTAAAATTCAACACATACGGGTCACTAGAAAAACTGTGGGATAGATAAGAGATCTTCAAGTCCTTACAGATAGTATCTAATTTGGTCACCCCTCCTATAGGATTAGATACCAAGGTAGGACTGTCTACAGAACTAGGGGTAAGAGAAAACTTTTCAACAGAGTCCAAAGAAATAAAACTCAAGGAAGCACCCGAATCAAACAAAACTCTAATATAAATTCCATCTAAAAGTAAAGTACCTTCTAATACTCCTTTGCCCATCGTAGAAGAAGATGGTCCGGCTTCCAAAGCAAAAACTTTATTCTGAGGCGCCCTCTGCAGAAGTGGACAATTCTTGATCATGTGTCCTGGCTGTTGACAATTAAAGCACAATGATTTCTGAACCATAGCTGATCTTGGGCCACTCTGATGCAGTTGCTGTTGTTACTGCTAGAATCCTTTCCTAGGACACTTATTTGCCAAATGCCCTTCCTGTTGACAAATGTAGCACTTCCGAGGTCCGTTGTTATTCCCAGGTTTCTTCTTTTTCGGCTTTCTCCATTTAGGATCGAACTTCCGCTTATTCAAATTCGTGACATTCCCACCCGAAGCTGTAACTGGAGTCCCTGATTTCTTACTCATCAAACTCTCATACCTCAATGCCATATCAATCAAATCAACAAAAGATCCTTTCAGAAGCACCGTCAATTTTCCATGGAATTCGGGCCTTAATCCTTGCACAAATTTCTCATTCTTTTTCAGAGGAGTATCGATGAGTCCTGGTCCATAACAAGAGAGTTCGTTGAATCTAGTTTCATACTCCGAAATAGACATACTACCCTGCTTCAAATACAGAAAATCCTGATACAATTGGGTTCTCCCTGCCGTTGGCACAAACTTCTCTTCAAACAACTCCTTGAATCTTTCCCATGAAATGTCATCCTCAGAAATATTTGCAATAGTTGAATCCCACCATGCTGCTGCACCACCTTGCAGTTGCCATGATGCCATATGCCTCTTACGCTCATCAGTCAATCTCATGCTCGTGAAAATGCGCTCACAAGAGCGTAGCCAGTCTTGAACTTCAATTATTGATTCCGAACCTTTGAATGGTTGCCCTTCGAGATGTTTGAAATCCTTGCATAAAGTTGCAAAATTAACTCGAGACGGTACAGGATTGACAGCCTCACTAACATTTTGACTCCGTCCATTATCTGTTGAAGTACTGGCCCTCACTCTGCCTCTCCTTCCTGAACTCATGTCGATCACCTGAACAGGTAACTCAACCAATTTAGATAGATATATATAATATTATATGAAAATACAAATACGCACTCTCAAGATAGATATAACACAAGAGCTTAGGTAATCGCTCGACCTAGAGCTCTGATACAACTGTGACGACCCGCCTTTCTACTCCCAGAAAGACGTTTCATCATTAAGAAAGAAAGGGATAGAAATAGAAAAGAATAGAAAGAAAGAATAACAACATCACAATCTCACAGCGGAATGGAACATAATATAATATATCACATAACTGTTATATAGTTATACATACATCAGAGTTATACAATATCACATAACAGGACTGTCATATACATATGTGTCCATACATACATCCAAAATACAGCATACACTAACTACACAGCGGAACTACATATATAGATACATACGTCTGGTCTTCTTCCCAAAATAGCTCCTCCAGAAAATCAACACTCCCAAGTACGTATCACTTGGCTACTCATAAAAAATTTGAGTACCCAAGAGTTTATGAAAACATAAAATATAAACTCCGGGTCAGACATGGGTCTAGTATGAGTAAACAAGTTAAAATTGCTTAACTTTGAAAATCATTTGAAAATAAAGGTATCACGTAAGACTCCCTACAAATAAATACGGGTAAGTTTTTACCTTACGCTAACCAAAACATTTTATAGGAAATTCAGTGATATTATAATAGTGTCTAGGGTTTTCAGGTAAATAGAAAATAGCCGAAATTGTTACATCTATTAAATTCCAGCTAACAGCCACGAAAGTGGGTAATATAAATCAAAACCGTAGGGTCTCATAGGGAAAATGGATTTCCAACAATGGCAGGGCTACTGGGGTGCCGCCCGTCACAGTACGGGGCCTAGATCACCGTACTGAGGATCACTCCCAACCCCCTACAACATGAGGCCGGAACCATTCCTTACTGAACAGTCCCGAACAAGATAACCCCGCAGTTGTGGCCAACAACTGCTCACACAGCCGAAATAAAAAGGGACATCTAGACAGGGGAAAATCTTGTCCTGCTTGGGCATGACCCACCTAACCTTGCTACATCTCCCCTGTTTTAGCCATTCCCGGTTGATGAGGCTTGAGGCTGCGATTACCTTTATTGAACATATCTTAGAATGCTCATCGCCCGCCTGAAGATGTGTTGAAAGCATTCAATCCATACAAGTTCGTTCCGGGTTCGAACGAAACCGAAGGCATTATCTCGTTACACTCATTTTGGAATCACCCTCAGAGTTAACGACGATAACCCTTGCATTCTGAAACATCATCTCGATTCACCATTTGATAAGTCATGACCTATCGTTTAGTTTGGACTGATGTGGTTTTCGGAGAATCAAAATTGATTCTTCCGATCCCGGTCTCATCGGAATCCAAACGCCATTTTAAAGGCCAAGTTGTCTATTTAACTTAACAGTTCAATTGAATATCAAGAATTAACATTACTGATATAACAGATAGATCACATACAGTTATCACAGATATCCATAATATATCACAACATATCACAGAAATATCATCAAACAGATATTAAAGTCAATCAAATAGAATCATTAAAGCATACCAAACAGTTTGGTTTTACTTTACTTAATTGATTGCTTAAGCATAAACTATTTTATTCTGTTTAATTAATTACTGTTTAATTAACTTATTAATGATCAATTAATTAATTAGTTAATCATTAATTATGAATTTATTAATTATCTAATCTGTAATTACTTATTTAAATTAATTAACTTCTATTTATAAACTGTTACTGAATTACTCAGTTAATTAGTTGATTGATTCTTGTTAATTATTAATTATTAACTCACTTAAAAATTAATTACCTTTCACTTATCACAAATTATTTTAATTAATCAATTATTATTAATGTAATTAATTAATGAATCTTTAATTGATCACTTAAGTAAATTATCATTTGTGAATTAACCTTTAAATGATATGCTAACATTTTTAAGATTTAAATTGATTTAACATGTGATTTATTTTTAATTAACAAATTTTAAAGTTATCAATTAAATTTCAAATATAAATTAATTAATATTCTAATTACTTTGTATAAATCAACTATCTTTACATCATTAACCTTATTAAACCTTAAACAAATATTAACTTAAATTACTCATTACTAACCTAACTAAGTTATAACACAAATTAAAGCTAAATCATGTTACATGTTCGTCCAGACAAAGAAAAAAAATATATACCCGAGACCACCTTCCCTCCAACTCGTGAAGTTCACGAGACTATCTCGTGTTTTCCCTTCCCTCACTCTCTATCTTCTTCTCCCTTCCCTGATTCTTCCCTTCTTCTTATTTTTTTTTAGTTTAAGTAAATTAAAAACTGCAGTTAACCCTCACGCTCACGCACGGTCCTAACTCGAGTCATCCCTCCCTTAAACCCGAGAACCCATTCGAGTATCACTCGATACGAAGCCGCTGTCGTCCTCACTGACACACTCACGCCACCGTGCACGTGCACGGTGGTGCGCTTGGCCTCCGGCGCCTCGCGGCAACCCCCACACATTACAAATTATCCACTTAAACGAAATCGAAACCCAAAATTTCAATCACAAGCCGAAAACAAAAATTCGACCTGTAGCTCGAGCATGGCAACAACAACGCCACTGACAAATCAATCGTGCGGCCACCACACATCACCGGAGGTGATGAAATTTCACCAGAACGTCACTCACATCTCCCCCTAACTCCTCCAAAAATCGCACTTCACTCGGTTGCCTATTGGAGCCGCAAACAAATTTTTACAAAGCATTGAAAAATATGAGCTTAAACCCTATTCTAGATTCAAACCCAAAATCCTTGCATTCGAAAAATAATTTGACATTTTTCTAAAATCAATTAGTTTACAATCTTGCTTCCTGTTGATTTACAGAAGTTAAAATTAACTCAATCTCCTAAAATTGACAAAAACCCATATTAGATTCATTTTAAAACTGCTCTTTTAATCTTTGCTTAAAAATCAGGATTTTTATGTTAAAAATCATAATTATGTTTATAAAATCTAAATATGTTATTGGATTTACAAATTTAAACACTTAATTTTTCAACTTTGATTTCTTTTTACCTGTAGTTTTGAAAATACAGTATTATAACATGCTGTTAAACTTTAAAACATGTTTGCAGGCTTTTGTTTAGGATAAACCAACTTGAATTAGCTCAATACCGAGTTCAAACAGTTATATGAATAGGTATTGTAAATTTTCTGACTTTGCCTTGTTCAAAACTCGAATTACTGAAGAACAAGCTATATAAGTTCCCAGTGCAAACCAAATATACACAGAGTAGTTTTTTTTAAACTATATCAACACATATCATTAATAAGCAAATATACAAGCCAAATTTGAAATCAGTTTGTTTACTCACCAGAACAGTTTGAACAGAAGGCAAGGTGTGTTGAAGAAACTGCAGTTGAAATTTCCCTGAAACCCTTTTACTGCTTTGATAACCAGTTTGAAAATATAAGGTAATGTTTATTCTTCTTCTTCTTCTTTTTTATAAACTCAGTATGAACGAGAATGAAAGATAGGGTGGTATATATAGATGAAAGTTACAGGTTGATGAAATTTAGGCAAGATATTTTAATGTACAAAATTTGTAGGCTGAAAAGATTGATTTGTGGTTTCATTAATTAATTTTGTCTTGTTGATATTATTACCCTATACTTAATAGATGTCCAGGTGGCTTCATTCATTAATTTCCTTTGTCTTACTTAAGAAACTTGCTCATGAATCTAAGTGTGTTATATTATTTTATTTTATTTTTGTTTTCTGGACAAGGCATTTAATTGTTGCACATAGGAATGTTATAGATTATGCATAAAAATATGTATTTCGTATTTCGGCTAAATATATTTTTTATCCCCAGTTACAGTTTATATTCATAATTATAGCTTGTACTTATGACATAAATGTTTATGTTTAATATTGCTATATTCGTCGATTTTAAACATTATTATTTCAGTTTCATTTTATAAGTATATTAGATTAACTATTTATTGAAATATGCTGTCAAAAATTCCGGGTTGTTACATTCCTCCCCCCTTAAAAGAATTTCGTCCCCGAAATTTAAACAATAGTTAATTTAAAAGCTTTTATATTAACAATCCAAACATACATATCATTCATACAATAGCAAACAATCAAATAGTCTATAGTGCTTGACCCCTATAGTTTATTGCTTCACTTGAGTTTTCAGTTAGTATTAATTATATTAATCTTTTGATATTAATACCTTTAATGTGATCCCCTATAGTGCTTATGCTTATTCGTGCATTCATCTCACCCTTACTAATATCAGAACTTTAAACTAAAAAATAATGCACTTATTCTGTTTTTATAGCTGTTCGTGGACTTGAAAATGTTAGGGATTCGGATTAAGGATCTTAAGGCAGAAATAACACTAGAGGGGGGGTGAATAGTGTTTTAAAGAATATATGAACTATATGACTAAATTAAAACTTTCAACACAAATCTAAACAGAATTCTAACACAAAATGATCACAGAACATATAACAAATGCAAATTGTAAAGTAAAGCATGTAAAAGGAAAGAACACACCATATTTTATACTGGTTCGGAATCCTCCTACATCTAGTCCTGCACCAAGGCAATATCCTTGTACAGATTTTTATAAGCCAATATCCAAATTACAACCCTCAATTTCTAAGGCCTTGAGGAACCCTCCTATCTCTGAGTCTGGGGTAAACTCTCTTGATTTACGGGACACAAGATCACCCTAATACTTCTTAATAACAATCCTTTTGAATGGATAGACTCTATGGACTTTTTGAATACAAATTAATCCTATAACTCTGAATAGCACTTTGATCTTTAGTAGAATGATGGAGAATCAAATAGAGAGAGTATCTAAATGATTTCCTATTGAGAATTTGGCAGAATGATGGTACGATCTTGAAAATATGAAGTTTTATGGATATGGAATGGTGGAGAAGAAAGAGTGAAGAAAATAAGAAAGTAGTTGTTAAAAAAATTCGTTTTGGAAGACTTTATATAGATGCACAATAGTCATAACCATTGGCGAAAGGTTTTCGAACGAATGGACACTTCTTTTGAAAATTGAATTTTGAATCCAACTGTCACCATGTCGACATGGGGTATCCCCTTATGTCGACATCCCTTAGTTCAAAATTATAGAGATGTTGTTTTGTAAAGACAATTGAATTTAAAACAAGTTGAAACTTCTCTGAAGCAAAGTAAAGTGTTTAAACAATATTTTGAGATAGAGAATGAATATAAAACATTATTTTAAATATATATATATATATATAATTGAGATAGACCGTCAATTATATAAGTAATATTTAAAATCAGAATAAGTTTTGATGTTTTAAAAATAGAAGTTTTTAAAACCATAAAAGAGGAATATTTCAAGGCTAAAACAAATTTTGAAAACATTTTTGAAAACATGATTTTGAAAGCTAAAACATTTTGAAAACAGATCTAAAAACATTTTGAAAAATCTATTCAAACTGAAATTGCAAGAACCTTCCTATAGAGCTCCTCCATAGGACTCGAAAACTTGTACAAAGTAGTTTAAATGATTTTGATTTTCGTGGGTTTGTAAGCCACTTGTCGTAGGTTTGTAAGCTACTTGTCGTGGGTTTGTAAGCCACTGGTTTCGATAGAATTTGGGTTCCATCCCAAAAGAAAATTGGAAGAAAGATGAGAGTGCTATTATGAATTTTTAACAAAGTACTAGACACTTATCTTGAGATCTTGAAATCTTGATTCTCTAGAGTCTTGAATCTTGAATTCTAATCTTCATCTTGATGCTTGAGTCTTTATACTGATCAGTCTTCGATGATACCTGCATATACTTCCTATATACATACATACATACATACATACATACATACATACATACATACATACATACATACATACATATATATATATGGAAATGTTAGTATATATTTTATAAAGTAAAGTATAATAACTATATAAGGTTGTTGTCATCAAAACATCATCAACTCAGTTCCTAACAGAATAAAGTTTTATTAATGTGTTAAACATCTTCGACTCGTTTAGTTATTTATTGTACACGTATGTTTAAATACAATGTAAGCTATATCAGCTATTAGATATATGAAAATAATAGCTTTCCATATGTACTTATTTGGATAATGTATTTAATTTTTTGGTAATGTATTTGAATCTTTGATAATGGATGCTTACTAACTAATAATAATTCTACAAATATAATTAAATAAAAATCCTTCTCAGTCAATTATTTCCAAACCGAATCCTCTCCATATTACTTGATAGTTTTCATTGCCTTGACTAAAATCTAAATATAGGATATATAAACATATTTAGGAAAAGTTTCATTAGAGTACGTCCTGGAGAAAAGGTCAATTATCAATTATCTTTCTTTTTAGTTTTTCTGCATGATCTTAAGGAAAAAAATGATGAATAACTTGATAAAGAAATTCACTTAGTACAAATCTTAGCACACATATATAAAACATACATGCTCAAGAAAGAAAACCAAATTTATTCATTCGATGTTTTTGTCCATGATGATTCATTTATGATAAAAAGAGTAGTCAAGCCATTGGTACATACAATAGTCAACTAAAATGAGCATGAATATATGAGAAATAGATGGGTGTTTGATTTGTATATAAAAGTAAATTTACAAATTGGGCAGCATTTACACATGTTACAATCATGCTATAAAGTACATTATCGGCTCAACACTCAAAGTAGGAGATTTAGTGCAATATTTTTTTGACAAACGAGTTATAATTCCTTCCAAATAGAAAGTATGTGAGTATTCTTAATTTTTTTCTGGCAAGTACTATTTAGAGGATACCACAAGGACTATAAAACATATTCTTACATTATATTTCCCCTAAGTGAAATATCCGAATGCAGCTATTTATTGCTAAACTATAAAAAATTAAATGCTATTCTAATCACAATTTTATTTGTAGTTAAAATTAGGCCAATTTTTTTTAAGAATAGTACGAATGAATATACATCACCACGATGGAAACCATATATCAGTACCAATTTTTTAAATCTAAACCAAAATAGAATCCAATCTTATTTACGGGTAGTTGGCAAAATTAATAATTATGCAAAACAAAATAGCATGTTCGAAAATTTAATTCATTTCCCTTGATTACGATGTTACAAAATCATGATGATATGCAAGTACTACTCCTCTTTCACTGACTTCTTCTAGACTCAATCTTAGTTTCAAATTATAGAGTTTCTCCGTTTTCCTTAATTGTTGGGATGGAAATAAATTTGTATGTTGTTTGGTGAATCATAAATTTAAGTAATATTTTTTTTCTTTCAATATAGGTTATGTTTCTTTTATTTCACGCAAGTTAGGTAGCTTGAAGCTCAATGTAGGGAAGTAGATATATTGATATGCTAACGTTTAAAAGTGTCCAAATCAAACTAGATGTATATAATTGAGTTTTTAACTGAGATTGGATGAGAGTTAGAACCATGAAGTTCTTATAATAATATTTAATGGAATGGATTGATTTTTCATTAAATTTCCAATTAATATTGCAGTTATCAATTAATGATGTCATAATACAAAGAATTTATGAGAAAAATGAGTGATTTTCCAAAGGAGAAGAGTAATTAAAAAAAATTATTCTATAATTAAATAAGAAGCTGCCAACAGACCTACCAAGTAGCAAGAAAACCTCGTACAATGAAGAAAAAACAAAATAAAGTGAAGGTAAACATCCATACCCAAACCAAGATGCTTTAGTGTATAATAAAATAATGGAATAAAAAAGACCTATATACACACACATAGGTGAGGAGTATTTGAAGAAGCTAGAAGTGTTAGCAAATAAGTTATATCGTATACTAAACACAAATTCAGAAGTGGACCCACTATACATAGCCAATCACAACAGCCTACTATTAATAATATGTCCACCGACGCACACCATCTTTAGCAGGCGAATCCATAATAGTCATTAGCACTGAAACTCCTTTTACAATAACAATCATCATAACATAACATCCAGAGTTCTCAATAATAACAAAACATATAATAAGTTTATGATGGAAATTACAGCCATAACATAACGTAACAGAGTGTATCCTAATGTAAATAAATGTGAATCAAATCGGTTAAATGTTATCTTCTTGGTATCAAAGTTGATTTGGATTAAACTTTTCTTCAAAAGTATTATAGCAATAAAGAAGCTTTCAAACTTATTCTCGATCTCACCTCGCCATAAATTCCTACAAAATACAAATACGTGTATCATTGTTACAAAAAGATATTATAGCGACCAATAATGATAAATATTGATGTATGCACGAATGAGTAAAATAGTAATGAAGCAAATTGATGTTTGAACTAGCTACGTTCATGCTTAGCGTTGGAATATATTAGCAATGAACATCAAGCTATATATGATGTTCCTTAGATATTTTTTATAATAAGAATGATATCTAATTTTAAGAAGAACACTTCTTTTGATGTCTCGGAGGATAGAACCCAAAGCCTCTGAAACCACTTTCTCGAGATCTTACTACTTAGCCAATGGTTCTTGACGTGATGTTCCTTAGACATGTATCTTTTTGTTTGTTCTTAGGCCTAGAAGAAGAATTTGAAAATAAAGGCAAGAAACATTCTTTTTCTTCTGATATCTTCACCCACGACATAGAGATTATGGCAGCATTATCCACTGCATTGCAGTACTACTTCCATTTTAGGCTCAATTATGATCCTACTTAGAAATAAATCAAGATATGCATAGCTAGCTAGCATGACTAGCTAGCGTCACATAAATTATTCTTCCTTTTCTTTCCCACAAATTCAAGATAATAAAATTCTCAATTTGATCCTTGTTTTTTTAAGGTGATTTTTTGCGATTCAAATTTTCTTGGTGACAGGGAACACAGAATAATGTCTTTAATATACCTTCAGCATAATCTACCTGTGTTATGATCCTCACACTCAGCATTGTTTATATGAACATGTAGGTGCTCTAACTTATTCACCTTGCCTCCTCATTTTTTTCATCTATTTATATGTAACAACCCGCATATTTATCGAGTTTGTATTTAAATATTTTATTTAAATATTAACTCGTTAATCGAATTTTGGTCCGAAAAGCTACTTTTCGCAAACGGTCAAATTAGGACTCGAGACCACTTCCATTGAGTTCGAAATGTCGTTTACAACTTTTTTAAGTATAAACATCGATAGGTTTGGAGTTAGTGAAATTTCACTAACTTTTCCCGCTTTGGACTTTGGGTTAGTTTAGCCTATTAAGCCCAAGTTCCAACCCTCTTCTCCTCACTCTTCATAAATTTCCTAACTAATCAAGCTTTGGCATTAATGGTGGAGGGAATGGGAAATTAAAATTCCAAAACTCAAATTCAATTGCAATCCATCTTTCTACTCCAAATTCAAGAAGAAGACATTGGATTCAAGCTTCTTGTGCTTAGATAGAAGAAGGACTGATTCTTGCTTGCTTAAAACTTCATTTTCATTGATATTTGGTGCAAAGGTGAGATTTTTATCTCACAATTCTAGCATATAACTATATTGGACTGTTGGGAATGATTCCCTATCATTTTTGCATGCATGTTAGCATTTGGTTTGGATTGGATTGGCGAAAAACTCCAATTTTTAGCGTTTTGGTGAATTTTCTGCACTTAGGTCGTTCTGGCCATTTTTAGGTCGTTCGGAGTTAGGTCGTTTGTCCATAGGTCATGAGTCGTTCACGAGTTAACCCTAGGTCGTTCTGGCCATTTTTAGCTCGTTCGGAGTTAAGTCGTTCGTCCATAGGTCGTGAGTCGTTCACGAGTTAACCCTAGGTCGTTCTAGCCATTTTTAGCTCGTTCGGAGTTAAGTCGTTCATCCATAGGTCGTGAGTCGTTTACGAGTTAACCCTTAAGTCGTGCAGCCCTTCAGTCACGCAACCCTTAAGTCGGTTACGAGTTATCCCGATAGGTCGTTGGACCCTTAACTCGTAGGTCGTTGGACCTTATCTCGTTAGGTCGCTCCTGGCCTAACCCTTAAGTCGTGCAACTCTTAAGTCGTGCAACCCTTAAGTCGTGGAACCCTTCAGTCACGCAACTCTTAAGTCGGTTACGAGTTATCCCGATAGGTCGTTGGACCCTTAACTCGTAGGTCGTTGGACCTTATCTCGTTAGGTCGCTCCTGGCCTAACCCTTAAGTCGTGCAACTCTTAAGTCGTGCAACCCTTAAGTCGTGGAACCCTTCAGTCACGCAACTCTTAAGTCGGTCACGAGTTATCCTGTTAGGTCGCGACCTCTGTTAAGTCGGCCATGTTGGGTCGTGAGTCATCGTTAGGTCGCGAACACCTCTAGGTCGCAACCACTAAGTCGCTTGACCCCTTAGACCCCTAGGTCGCAACCGTTAGGTCGCTCGACCCTATCCCTCTTAGGTCGTTAGACCCCCTTTTTGTCTTCACTAGGTCGTACCGTTTTGGACGGGGCGCTGCCCCCTGGACCCCCGCGACCTGACCGGGCAGGTCGAACCCCGTAAGCGGTGGCGTTGCCCCCGCACCCCCACCTTGGGGGGTTGCCACCCCCCCTGGACCCCCCTCCGTAGGGGATCTTATCTGAAAAACATTGAGCTGATTTCCTTGGATTTTATTCACACCTCCGTATGCGATTTTTGTGACTGATTGTTTCTACAATTGCTTCTGTGTTTTGTCACTTTATAATATAAAGGTTTCAATACTAGTAGTAAATATCAAAACTTTTTAACAAACAATTTCAACTCTATTTTTAATAACAAAGCTCTTTTCTTAAACCGTTTTCCAATCTATTAGTATATACAAACCTTTACCTCACTCGGATGAGAAATCTAATTAAACGACTTAGTAAAACAAGTGGTATGAAACGCTTGCGTTCACTTCGTCGGTTAATTCTTGGACTTGTTCGATTGAACCTCTTGTGACAATTTTATTAGTGAAGATTTACAGTTTGTTCATAAATATTTAAGTTAAGCAAGTGGTTATGGGACATGAAGCTAAACTTCTATATTTAATAGCTTAGTGTAATTGACACTTCTCGTTGATCATGACGATCATTCTGATGATTTAGACTAGCAACTGTGCGATGTCTCTTGTTGCGAGGTTAGACTAGACACCACTTGTGTGATTCCACTCACACATACCTTTTTGCTTTTTTAGTTAGTCTGGACCTTAATCTGTGTGATTCCATTCACACATGTGGGGTAGCTCCCCTTGGTCTTCGGACCGTCATGTGATAGGCCTCTTTCTCTTTTCTATGATTTCTGGACTTCTTGCATTGATTTCTAGAATTTATGTCATTGACTTGTTATGAGTACAAGTTTGGGGTATGATGCCCTTTCCTAATCTTTGAGAAGATTCTTGTGATATTGATTATCTCTTATTGATTGATCTTCTGTTGATCATTATTTACATACTTATAGTGGTATGTCATTATGGATGTTTATATTTATGCCATATCTTTTATGTTATATCATGTCATCTGATATTTATAGCTAGACTGACCCATTTATTATTTTCTTAAATAATACTCGGGTCAGACCGAGATGTTACAGGTGCTTCTGCTTGACTTCTTCCCAGGGATTCATCACTCTGACTTGGCTAACTGTTTAGATTAGCAGTTTTTGTTGTATACACTTGAGATATAGACTCATAGTTGTATTCTTTTGTATAGCACGTGTTGCTATTCTTTTGTATTATCGTGGATCTTACTGACCACTACTCTGATGTACACTTTCATGTGTTAGTTATATATTCATATCTTCTTCCGCATTTGTGATATGGATATCTGTGACTGATTTGTGATATGATTATTTCTATGTTTATTTCCGAAGATTATTTATAGCCACCGTGTGATAAGCAATTACATGGATGGTCGCTCCTCAACAGCCTTATTCTCCGTGCTAGTTGACAGCACTACTCCGTAGTGTTCTTGGCTAGCGTGGGTATAGAGGTGGGGCGTCACATTATAGCTTTTCCTAAGGTAAAAAAGTTGGTAACTACTCATTTTGATCTTGAGACCTATTTTACCATTGTATTTTATTGTATAAAGGACGTCGATTATCAGTTATATATACAATGGTAATTAAAAAGCTCCTAAGATCAAAATGAGAACTGGTTATCTTTTTTGATTCTTACGAAAAGCTATAGATAGAAAAAAAATAAGGAGTGGCGTGAATAAGTTAGAATGCTTACATGTCCATATAGACAGTGTCTTGAGTGTTAGGATTAGGACTGTTGCGGTAACGGTAAATTTACCATTACTATACCATTACCAATCAATTGGTTACTGGTTTAAAGTGAAGTTAGTATACTAGTGTAATCGGTATGGTAACGGTAAATTTACCATTTTCTACGGTAAAACATCTGTAATATTTTTTCAAAACCAACGATAACGGCAATTTACTAATCCGTTCATAATACATTGATATTCATGAAAGATGTTGTACTACAGGCATGTAGAAGCAAGAAAATAGTTCAATTTGTTTCAGTAATTCAACTCAAATGATGATAAATACACTTCTTTTCTATGTCCTTTATCAAGTGACCTAATGAGATATATAATGAAGCATCGTTCAGTATAAAAATATATCAACTTATTATTATTCTAGACAAATGGTAATTTACCATTACCCGTGTAATGGTTACCAGTTTATCGGTATACCAGTCATCGGTATACCAGTCAATCGGTAAAGGTAACGATAAATAATTTTAGTTTACCAGTAAAAACGGTACGATAAGGGTATTTAGAAAATGGTAATGGTAACCATTACAGCCCTAGTTAGGATCATAACCAGGTAGTTTATGCTAAGGCATATGAAAGACATTATTTTATTTTCCCCTTCACTGGGAACATTTGAATCGGAGAAAATCAACTGTGAAAAAACAAGGATCAAATTAAGAATTTTATTGGCTCGAAATTTTTTAAAGAAAAGAAAGAATGGTTCATGTGATGCTTTCTAGTCGTGCTAGTTAGCCATGCATACCTTGATTTGTTAAATTGAGACTCAAATTGATGCAGTCTACGATGCAGTGGAAAATATCGGTATAAACCCTATGCTAGGGGTGATAGTATTAGAATCAAATGAATGCCTTGCCTTTGTTTTCAAATTCTTCTTATATGGCCTGAGGACAAACAAGAAGATACATGTCCTAGGACACCATTTATACTTTGTTGTTCATTGAATAATATATTCAACACCAACAGATATATGTAATTCAAACATCAAGGGACATAAGAACAATGTTTATACTAGGCGAAGTTAATTTGCTTCATTATCATTTTACTTATTCATGCATACATCAGTTGTCATGATTGGTCATTGTAATATCTCTTTATAATATTAATACCCGTATTTGTATTTTGCAAGCACTTTAAGGGAGGTGAGACCAGAAATAGGGTTGAAAGCATCTCTATTGATTTAATACTTTTTATGCAAAAGTTTGATCTTAATTAGCTTTGAAACCAAGTAGTAAACATTCAACCAATTTGGTTTGAATTTATTCACATTAGGAAAATCTCTCTGTTATGTTTGCAATCTGAATCGTAAACTTGTTACATGTTTTGTTATTATTGATAACTATACATTATGTTATGACTAAAAATAGTTCTCAAAATATGAAGCAGAATGTAGTAAGCAAATATACAACTATAAATAGAATGTAAATAAAAGATGCAATGAAAATTCAGTTTTATTTAACATTCAAAAAATAGTTCCCGAAATATGAAAACATTCCATGAAGGAATGTTATACACCATACAAATTCAATGCCCATCATTTTAGGACCACCATAAGTGGAAACTTTTAAAGTAAGCATGTATAATAGTTACAAGCAATAACCTACTACATCTTTTGTAGCTTTGAACTATGTAGAACGTTGTTGACTCATTTTGCCCATTGGAGGAGCAGCATCTAAAAATATTATGATCGGTAAGTGACATACCTTCAAAAAATACCTAGGCTATTGCACGCTAGGAATAAAATCAATTGAAAAGGTCGTATATACGCCACCAATCGCCTTATACAGAATCTTTCAAGGTTGTATCATGTTGAATAACCTATCAATGTATTGGAACATGCACTTGAAGACATTATCATAAGTTGTTAGAGTCGACTGAGGAGGTTTGAAAACCTTTCGATAAAGTGCATATTCTTTTAAAGATCTACCGAGGTATAGTACTCCATATTCTTTTATAGATAATCATAATCATCTACAAATTTTTAGCTACGCCTTTATATCTGTAACTCTCTCTGCTTACTTCAATATGATTTTATATGAACATATATAAATTTTTATATTCTCATACATATACGAAAAACATGTCAACCTATACTTAAATAAACATTTTACTAGTAGAAGCTTAGCTTATTCAAACTTGAAAGCATGAAAAAAGTCTTCACAAAAAACAAGGCTAATGGTATTTAAAACACCAAAATTTAGTGGTTGTTTGATGATGAAAGCTAGATTGACTTTAGTGTTGGTTGTGGATGTTTTTTTAATTAAAATATTGCAAAAGTGTGAGGTAGATGATGGTAATTTGTGTCTTCATAGAAATGAGTTAAAAAGTTTAGTTGAATTTGTTATAAATATCATTCATGTTGACATTTTTTAGGCAAATTCTACTTATACACCATAAACTACTTTGTCTACACAAAAATGTGCCAAACTCATATACTAGTTTCCAGTTAATCTACACCAACAAATTTACCAAACTAACCAAAAAAATAAAATAAACCTAGCTTATATCTCATTTCAGTCCCATTCTATATTTTTTTGGATGAACAAACCCACGCATTGAATCTAATGACAAAACAATCAAAATCCTTGTCACATGTTAAAATTAAAATAATCGCCTTACCCGGTTTTCATGATGTAAGTAATGATGGATTATACAATTCATTTAAATATAAAAACTGCCATATTCCAATCTATTGATTGGGATTTGAGTCAGGTCAACGAACTTCTTTGGATATTTCTTCGTTGGTTAGTGGTTGAACCTGAGGTCCCTATATTTAAAATTGATTGCATTCTTCCTTTCAACCAATTAAAAGAGAAATAGTGAGTAGTGGAGTGGTAATCTCCACAGGAGAATGAAAGATAGTGGGAAAATTATAAGAAAAGAAAACACATACTAAAGAGAAAACTATTAGCTTTCCTCTAAAAAATCCTACCTAGTTCCTTTCTCTTATGTTTGAACTTCCTTCTCTTATTTTCCACCATCTTTAAAAATTCATCGATCGTAAGATTTTGAAATGAAAATACAATTGCATGATTTTTAATCAAAAAAAGGAAAGAAATTAATATTATGGAAATTTAGATTTAGATTGAGATTGAATTGAAGATTGAGATGAATATTTTCCCTCCATAATTTTCAATTTTTAACTATATTTGGCTATAAAAAAAGGTTTTTAGGATTTGGAGATGAAGGGATATAAATAATGTTTTTTTTTCAAATTTAAAATTACCTAGAAATAGTGAGATAGAGAATTAGTAGCAACAACAACAGCTACGCCATTATTTTCAAACAAGTCGTGGTCGGTTAGAGAGAGATTTAAGCCTAAAATAACTGGAGAGAGTAAATACAATGTCATAAAAAGTCATATCGAAAGAAATTAGTTAAAAGAAATAATTTTTATAATATTAATCATTTTTAGTTAGATTCAAACTTAAGTAGAAAAAACATAGGTTTTTTTTATAATTTTATAATGATATCTTGTTTGTATAATTTTATTCTCTTTTTTTTTACTTCTTTTGCTAAATATATGCTAGATTGTTTTGTAATTGGAATGTACAGGGGAAAGTGGAGTTCACAAACGAGGTAGTACCTTTTTTGCTTCATATGAGTTCTTGGTTAGTATTAATTATATTAGTCTTTTGATATTATAACTTTTAATGTGATCGCCTATAGTGCTTATTCTCAATCTTGCATTCATCTCACCCTTACTAATATCGGACCTTTAAATTACAAAATAATAGTGCTTGTTTTGATAATTATAGTTGTTTACAGACTTGAAAAAAAGGTTTTATTAATGTTTTAAACCTCTTCGACCCGTTTAATTATTTTTTGCACATGTATGTTTAAATACAATGTAAGCTATATTAGTTACTAGATATACAAAAATGGTAGCTCTCCATATGTACTTATTTGCATAATATATTTAAATCTTTGATAACGTATTTGAATCTTTAATAATGGATGCTTACCAACTAATAATTATTGTATAAACATAATTTAAATAAAAACACTTCTCAATCAATTATATCCAAACCTAATCCTCTCAATATTACTTGATGGTTTTTGATGCCTTGATTAAAATCTAAATATCGGATATATAAACGTATTTAGGAAAAAATTCAATTAGATTACATCGTAGAGAAAAGCTCAGTAATCTCTCCTTGTGATTTTTTGTGCACGATGTTAAGGAAAAAAGCATGAATAAATTGATAAAGAGATCAGGCGATTATTCACAAATTCACCAAGTACAAATCTCAGTATACATATACAAAACATACATATTCAAGAAAGAAAACCAAGTTTATTCATTCGAAGTATTTGTGCATGATGATTCATTTATAATAAAGAGAGTAGTCAAGCCATAGTACATATGATAGTCAACAAAAATGAGCAAAACATATTGAGAAATTGATGGGTATTTGATTTGTATATAAAAGAAAATTTACAAATTGGTCGGCATTTACACAAGTTACAATCATGCTATAAAGTATATTATCGATTCAACACTCAAAGTAAGAGTTTTAGTTTTTTGACAAGCGAGTTATAATTCCTTCCAAACAGGAAGTATGTGAGTATTCTTAATTTGTTCTTCTAGCAAGTACCATTATGCTATCGATTGAGAGGATACTACATGCACTATAAAACATATTCTTACATTATATTTCTCCTAAAATGAAATATCCAAATGCAGCTTTTTATTGCTAAACTATAATAAAATTAAATGCTATTCTAATTACAATTTTATTTGTAGTTAAAATTAGGCCAATTTTTGTTAAGAATAAAGCGATTGGATATACATCAACACGATGGAAATCAATATATTGACACCAATTAAGATCAAAACCCTACATTAACAAAGGAACTATGCTCTCCACAAAATTAAGAGCATCTGAACTATTATATACTAATGCTTGAGGGGTTCTCTTGAAGTCTTCACATTCCAAATCATACAAAGACCAAGAACAGTCGACCTTATGTGTTGAATATGCGCTTATATGATTTTTGTTTGATGATAATAAACATATATACATTCATTTAAATGTATTGATAATATACTATTTATTTTCACAGATTAAATAAATATTTGCTGAATAAAATAAATAACACGGAATTTGAATTCAAACGAATATTTTATTCAAACAAATATTTATTACAATTTTGAATAGTACAAATTCAAGCTCTCACTATTCACTATACAACTTTGATACAAATTCAATTACATCACTATTTTACATATTCACCTCACTACATATCACTCACACTCGTATTTTTATCTTCAACTTCATTCCAGTTAGAATCCAGCATCTGAGTAATCTGCAAAAATATTCACTAACGCAGTAAAATTGAAAAAGAAATATTTTTGCGATATAAAATAAAATATGGTATGGTTTTTGAAAATAATATTTGCCTCGGTTATTTGGGTTGTTCGTCATCATTCATATTTGAATTCGTCATACACGAACAACTTGTGACATACACAGTGTATCACTGTATATGCCACAAGGCCGTGCACACCGATATACACTTGATAATGCTACAGGGACAGGTGAGCACAAGGTCAAACCCAAATATACAAACAGGTTCAACTCAGGTGCAATATATTCAAAATCTCGTCAGCAGCACAAGGTCAAACCCGAGTTTTTGAAACTGGATTCAACTCAAGTAAAATTTCAAAAATCAACAAGAAATGGCCAAGAACTCAACAATGTCTGGACAATATAAATGAACAGTGCAAGCATGAAGTATGCACAGCAAATAATGTACACCAGTGAACTAGAGTGCAATAGGCAAACACAACGATGCAAGACAGAGTAAACATATATGCACGGGTACAAAGAAAGTGAGCATATACATATGTATGTAATGCAAAAGTTCAGGCCGAGACAAAAGCAAGTTCAAGTGATGTAAAATGAAAATCAAAGCATGTACAAGTTGTAATATGCATATGGTCGAGCTGTTATTCAACATAGCAGCAATGCATATCGAATACAATATGGACACAACAAATGCTCAATGACACAGCAATGCTCAAGGCCAAAGTTCAGTGAAGCTCAAATCAGGGCACAACATCAGTATACATGAATGCAAGTTCATATGTGCAGAAAGTTACAAGGATCAACGAATTGCATGAACATGAGTGGACAGGACTGCAACAGCCAATTGAAAACAAGTATAACTGATATATGGTGATGCAGTCAACAACTCAAGACAACAATGCAGTGCATACTTAAGTACAAAAGTGCAGACGACCAAATGTACAACCAAACAAGTATACATAAGCAACTTTGAGCTACAAACCAACATGCATGCAAGTACATAGTGGAAAAGCCACAAATGCACTAAGCAAATGTAGAGACAGTTCTAACAGGTATCAAAAAGCATGTACATGGGTAAACGGAAGGATCAATATGGCAATATTGTTGCATCAACCAACACAATGACAATGACACAGCAACTACCATCAACTACAAGCCCAAGTGTACAAAGAAGCCAATGAATGCAACAATCAAAAGATGACAGCACATATATACATACATGAATGCATATATATACATGCAAGCAATCAAGATGACAGTATCACTTCAAATGAAAATATATGTGCCAGTGAAACACGAGCATACCAAATGAACCAGTGACATGAACCATGCAACAATCAAATGAAGACAGCAACTACTACAACAAACATGCAAACTGCTCATGTATCAACAAGTGCTAGCCAGAAGAAGATGCATCAGTAGAGTCATGGCAAATTCGAGCTAATATAAATATACAGAGACACCATACAACATACACAATATGAAGACCACCAGTGCACAGACTCAAGGCAACAAGAATGGCCAGAAATTGTGCAACATGGTCAGAAGCAAGGCAACAGAGACTCAAGAAACAACATGGACTGCAACAAACATCAGCAGTGTTTCAGTAATGCACAAAGACAGAGCTACATCAAAATGGCCGAAGTCATCAGGTAAAAGAAGTTGAATTCACGATTCAAAGTCAGAGCCTTGGCAATAAAGGAGTCGAACCAAGTCAAGATCAACAACGTGATGACCAAGGAGTTGAAATCAATGCCGTGGGATTCAAGCAACAATAAATATACGTTTTTGGACAAGTCAAAATCATCTCAATCATCAGTACAGAATCAAGCGGCCAGAGAAATCAGTTGACAAATTCAAATAGAAAATATACAACGCAAATCTAGGGTTACAAACCCTATATAAATTGATATCATCATCGGCAATTTTCTATATCGAATTCAAGCATAAAATCAGTAAAAGCAAAAGCATATACCGAAGCAAGGAAGGAATTCGATCAACGAAGCAGCCGCCGTGAGCAAAACAGTGAGGCTAACGATCGACGAAAGCAAGCAACGAGAAAACATATATTCGATCGAACAAAAGTCGGCTCTTCGAAAACCCTAAATCTGGAAAAGGAACGAAGCCCTAAAATTTGCAAGAGGAACGACCACCATTATACAAGCAAAGGAACGAAGAAACTAAAAGGAACGGGTTAAAATATAAAAGGGGGCCGGCCTTTATTTTAAGGGTTTTAAATTTTTAAATAGGGTTATTTTGTTTTAAATTGTTTTTAATTGTATTTTCTTTTTTAAACCGTTTATTTTTATAGTCGTGTGACTAGGGGACAAGCTACGTGGCGTAGCTTGAGAATTCGCAAATCAGTGGCTGAGTTGTGGTAGGATTTTGAGCGTAGAGTTAGATTTAGTCAATAGCGGGTGTCGCGAGTTTACGTGTGTAAGCGAGGGACTATCTAATTTCTAGTAGAAACCTTGGAGGCAGCACGTAGGCAGGGTTTTGCCGAAGCTGGGTAATTTCTGTGTCGTTCTATTTCTGCATTTATTATTCTGCTATTATCAGTGCTGCTATTGTTCTGTGATCTGTGTTGAAATTATTTTATAAGCTTCCGCGATTAATTTTTATAATTTATACCATCACCCTATTCACCCCCCCTCTAGGGTGAAATCGATCCTACAAGTGGTATCAGAGCTAGGAACGAAAGCCGTTTTTGTTTTAATTTTTTTTTACAAAAATCATTTTTTGTTTTAAAAATTCGTGTTTTAAAAATTTGTTTTTGTTTTAAAATTTTGAATTTTTGAAATGGCTTCTTTTATTAATACTTTTGTTGAGGGTCGCTCCAATATTATTCCTTCTATTTTCGATGGAACATATTTTTTGAATTGGAAATTAAAAATGGAATTTTATTTAAAATCTGTTAATATTAAATGTTGGGATATTATTGAAAATGGGTGTGATATAACAGATAAGAAAATTATCTCGATTAACGCTCTTGCTATGCATATATAATATTCTCATATTAATCAAAATAATTTTAATTTCATCTCTCATTGTGAAAATGCATAGGAAATCTGGAATACTTTCGATGCAATATATGGTGCAAAAGTCAACAGCAATGAGAAGTCCTCCACAACTGACTCAGTTAAAGAAATGTGCTTAACAGGATTGGTAAATAGCAGTTGTGATGAGGATGATGATGATGGAGCAGCCGAGCTGACATTAATAATGAAGAAATTCAAAAGATGGAACCACAGATACGGAAATCCAGCTCTAAATCAAAAATTAAAAAGCAGAATAATCAAAGCGCTAGACAACTCGGAAGAACACGGGATCATTTGCAACAAACCCGGTGATATCAAGCCCAATTATCCCCGATTCCAACACGATTTTGAAAAGAAATCAAAACGGAGAAATGCTACAGCCACGTGGAATACAAGTGATGAAGATAATCAAAGTACTAGCAGTGAGAGTGAGAAAGCAGATATGTGCCTTCATGGAAATATAACTGATAGCGACGATGACGAGCCAAGCGAGGTATCAAAACTCACTCACTCTGAATTACTTATTTATTTCCACGAAGTAAACGGCTGTTTTGAACGACTTAGGGAAAAATACGCTAAACTTGAATCACAAAAAGTTACTTTGATAGAATTAAATGAACAACTTGACCAATTAGTTAAAACCTATCAAAGTAGGATCCCTAAGTGTGATAAGTGTCCAACATTCGAAAACGAAATTAAAAAATCAGAAATCAATATAAAATCACTTGAAAATGAAATTCTGATTTTAAAAGAAAGTGAAAATACAAGGAGAGAGAATTCTATCAAAAAGTGCACTCAATTGTTGAATGAAAATGAATCTCTCAAAACACAAGTCCAACATTTGTCAACGACTTTAGATAAATTTTCCAAAAGTGAAAAATCGTTGAATATGCTATTAGGAAAGCAAACTGTTAATACGGTTAGACAAGGACTTGGATATAATTGTTCAAAAATTGTTGAAAGCAATATTAGTCAAGTTAATTTCATGTGCACAATTTGTAGAAAATATGGACACAATCACAATAATTATTGGTATAGACCCAAACATGTGAAAACTATAGCGATTTGGGTTCCAAAAGGCACAAATATAAAATCTCTCAATGTTAAACAAATTTGGGTGCCGAAGGGAACAACTATAAATAGTTTCGGGTCTCCACAAAATTATTTTTCAAAATATTTTGCCACTAACAATCATGGATCTATAAAAACAAATAGGTCACATAAATCTTTTCCCGTGTAGGTGTGGTGGCAGGCTAAGGAACAACAACAGTGTTCTCTGGACTTTTTGGCTGTTCCAGAAACACAACGGGCGACAAAGCAAAGTTCCTTTGCCTAGTATAAAGGTGACAGAATCACAATGGGCAACAACGAAAAATTATCGTAAAGGTAAAACAGGTAAAGTTATATTTATTTGAACGATATATTAAATGTGATAATCTGCACCGTATTCTGAATTAAATCAGCCAATAATGAGATGATGAAAAGATGATGATTTTGACTTTGACTTTTTCAAAATTGTTGGCCAATTATATTCTTATGTCAAAAACACTATAAAATTCTCAGATTCTTTGAATTACTTCATATATATCAGTTTGGATTAAAAATAGTGTTTTTGTTGGACGATGATATATTTGGTGTAAAACAGCTAATTCTATATTCATGGTTTCTTTTATTTACATGGCTTCAAGAAACTTCAAGAAACTGTTTGGAATGATAATGATTGCTCATAAATATAGTAGTTTATTCTACGGCTTCTAAGATTGACACTATGATATGTTTTTGATTATTAATACGGCTTTAATTCAAATCCCAAAAGAATGTCATTTAAATTGCTGCTAAAATTAAGTTTGAAATTCTTGGTGCACACTTCATGGTTTGGTCAATAAAATTCAACGAGTGATAATTGAGTGAAAGTAAAATTCAGATGCAGATTACACTGGTAATCTAGTTGATAGAAAAAATTACTAGTGGAACGTGATTAATTGTTGAAACATTTAGTAACTGCATCATTCATTCAATGGAAATATCTGCATATATTTTCAAGTCAAATAATTTTTCAAATAGCAGAAAAGTTTCTTATAAAAACCCCTCTAGAAAATCAATTTTGACCTTGCTTTTCAGATTGGTCATTTTTTAGAAAAATTGATTTATAACTATTTCTGAATTTGATTTTAAATGATTACATTGACTAATCTGACTCCCTAATGATTATCGAAAAGATGAATAGTGATTGAAAAAGTGATGAGTGTTGATATTTATCATATATTATAACTCGAGAAAGTATAATTAGAAAGTTTCTTTAGAAATTTAAACAAGAGTTATAAAACTTTTTGTTGGTAAAAATTCCATGACCATCTCTATATCTATCATATTTCTAATGACCATCACTCATCAAAATTCTATATAGTTTGTCAATATGTGGTACTTTAAACAGGAATCGTTCTTTTTTTTTCACATTTTAAAAAAAAATTAATAATAATAATAAATAAATACCAAAGTATTCACACTCATTTAAAAGTCCTCACGGTTATGCATCGGTGAATTACTTGAAATTTGTTATGTGCTTCCATGCTCATTTAAAAGTCCTTACGGTTATGTATGTATGGAACGCATATCAAAAGTTGATTTTTAAAATAAACAAGTTGATTCTAATCCCATTTAAAAGTCCTCACGGTTATGCGTGGTTAGAAGATACTTGAATTCATTTTTAAAATAAAATAAAATTGGAATACTACTAATCTCATTTAAAAGTCCTAACGGTTATGCAAGGTTAGTAGATATTCAAATTCCTGATATAAATATACCACAAATAAACATAGCTGTATGGTTTTATATGATGACATCATTCTAAAAGTGGAATATGCGCCAAATAAAATATTTATGATTTTTGTTTGATTTTTTATTGAAATTTAATATTTATATTCAATTGATTTTTAATGATGAATTAATATCGATCACTATATCTCTACTTTTCTATTACTATTATTCTTTTGCTGATAACAAAAGGGGGAGAGAAAAGTTAAGATTTTGTCAAATAAAATCAAGCAAAGGTCAAATAATTTTCAATTTGCATCTAGAATCATTTGCATATTTTTATTTGTATGCATAGGGGGAGTATTGTGTAGAGAGGGAGCATTCAAATAGGGGGAGCAAATTGAACGATCAAATACATTTAACATATTCAAAATCTTAAATATATGTTTGTTATCATCAAAAGGGGGAGATTGTTGAATATGCGCTTATATGATTTTTGTTTGATGATAATAAACATATATACATTCATTTAAATGCATTTGATAATATACTATTTATTTTCACAGATTAAATAAATATTTGCTGAATAAAATAAATAACACGGAATTTGAATTCAAACGAATATTTTATTCAAACAAATATTTATTACAATTTTGAATAGTACAAATTCAAGCTCTCACTATTCACTATCCAACTTTGATACAAATTCAATTACATCACTATTTTACATATTCACCTCACTACATATCACTCACACTCGTATTTTTATCTTCAACTTCATTCCAGTTAGAATCCAGCATCTGAGCAATCTGCAAAAATATTCACTAACGCAGTAAAATTGAAAAAGAAATATTTTTGCGATATAAAATAAAATATGGTATGGTTTTTGAAAATAATATTTGCCTCGGTTATTTGGGTTGTTCGTCATCATTCATATTTGAATTCGTCATACACGAACAACTTGTGACATACACAGTGTATCACTGTATATGCCACAAGGCCGTGCACACCGATATACACTTGATAATGCTACAGGGACAGGTGAGCACAAGGTCAAACCCAAATATACAGGCAGGTTCAACTCAGGTGCAATATATTCAAAATCTCGTCAGCAGCACAAGGTCAAACCCGAGTTTTTGAAACTGGATTCAACTCAAGTAAAATTTCAAAAATCAACAAGAAATGGCCAAGAACTCAACAATGTCTGGACAACATAAATGAACAGTGCAAGCGTGAAGTATGCACAGCAAATAATGTACACCAGTGAACTAGAGTGCAACAGGCAAACACGACGATGCAAGACAGAGTAAACATATATGCACGAGTACAAAGACAGTGAGCATATACATATGTACGTAATGCAAAGGTTCAGGCCGAGACAAAAGCAAGTGAAAGTGATGTAAAATGAAAATCAAAGCATGCACAAGTTGTAATATGCATATGGTCGAGCTATTATACAACATAGCACCAATGCATATCGAATACAATATGGACACAACAAATGCTCAATGACACAGCAATGCTCAAGGCCAAAGTTCAGTGAAGCTCAAATCAGGGCACAACATCAGTATACATGAATGCAAGTTCATATGTGCAGAAAGTTACAAGGATCAACGAATTGCATGAACATGAGTGGACAGGACTTCAACAGCCAATTGAAAACAAGTATAACTGATATATGGTGATGCAGTCAACAACTCAAGACAACAATGCAGTGCATACTTAAGTACAAAAGTGCAGACGACCAAATGTACAACCAAACAAGTATACATAAGCAACTTTGAGCTACAAACCAACATGCATGCAAGTACACAGTGGAAAAGCCACAAATGCACTAAGCAAATGCAGAGACAGTTCTAACAGGTATCAAAAAGCATGTACATGGGTAAACGGAAGGATCAATATGGAAATATTGTTGCATCAACCAACACAGTGACAATGACATAGCAACTACCATCAACTACAAGCCCAAGTGTACAAAGAAGCCAATGAATGCAACAATCAAAAGATGACAGCACATATATACATACATGAATGCATATATATACATGCAAGCAATCAAGATGACAATATCACTTCAAATGAAAATATATGTGCCAGTGAAACACGAGCATACCAAATGAACCAGTGACATGAACCATGCAACAATCAAATGAAGACAGCAACTACTACAACAAACATGCAAACTGCTCATGTATCAACAAGTGCTAGCCAGAAGAAGATGCATCAGTAGAGTCATGGCAAATTCGAGCTAATATAAATATACAGAGACACCATACAACATACACAATATGAAGACCACCAGTGCACAGCCTCAAGGCAACAAGAATGGCCAGAAATTGTGCAACATGGTCAGAAGCAAGGCAACAGGGACTCAAGCAACAACATGGACTGCAACAAACATCAGCAGTGTTTCAGTAATGCACAAAGACAGAGCTACATCAAAATGGCCGAAGTCATCAGGTAAAAGAAGTTGAATTCACGATTCAAAGTCAGAGCCTTGGCAATAAAGGAGTCGAACCAAGTCAAGATCAACAACGTGATGACCAAGGAGTTGAAATCAATGCCGTGGGATTCAAGCAACAATAAATATACGTTTTTGGACAAGTCAAAATCATCTCAATCATCAGTACAAAATCAAGCGGCCAGAGAAATCAGTTGACAAATTCAAATAGAGAATATACGACGCAAATCTAGGGTTACAAACCCCATATAAATTGATATCATCATCGGCAATTTTCTATATCGAATTCAAGCATAAAATCAGTAAAAGCAAAAGCAAATAATTACATACCGAAGCAAGGAAGGAATTCGATCAACTAAGCAGCCGCCGTGAGCAAAACAGTGAGGCAAACAATCGACGAAAGCAAGCAACGAGAAAACATATATTCGATCGAACAAAAGTCGGCTCTTCGAAAACCCTAAATCTGGAAAAGGAACGAAGCCCTAAAATTTGCAAGAGGAACGGCCACCATTATACAAGCAAAGGAACGAAGAAACTAAAAGGAACGGGTTAAAATATAAAAGGGGGCCGGCCTTTATTTTAAGGGTTTTAAATTTTTAAATAGGGTTACTTTGTTTTAAATTGTTTTTAACTGTATTTTCTTTTTTAAACCGTTTATTTTTCTAGTCGTGTGACTAGGGGACAAGCTACGTGGCGTAGCTTGAGAATTCGCAACTCAGTGGCTGAGTTGTGGCAGGGTTTTGAGCGTAGAGTTAGATTTAGTCAATTGCGGGTGTCGCGAGTTTACGTGTGTAAGCGAGGGACTATCTAATTTCTAGTAGAAACCTTGGGGGCAGCACGTAGGCAGGGTTTTGCCGAAGCTGGGTAATTTCTGTGTCGTTCTATTTCTGCATTTATTATTCTACTATTATCTGTGCTGCTATTGTTCTATGATCTGTATTGAAATTATTTTATAAGCTTCCGCGATTAATTTTTATAATTTATACCATCACCCTATCCACCCCCCCCCCTCTAGGGTGAAATCGATCCTACATTGTCTTCTTCACATTGATCAAATATATTATTTTCACCTTTATCAACTAAAAACAATTGATGATCATTGAGAAATCTGATAGGCAATGATGGGAAAATATCTCCAGTAGTGCAGATTATTTCCCAGGAATCCGCATTACCAGCATCATTTATTGCATAGATATCATATGTTTTTTTATCGATTCCAGATGGTTTACACGCAGCCAAGGATCCCTGGAATTCTAGGATTTTTTCACATGCACCGAACTGGCAGATAATCCATGCAAATTCCTCCTCCTCCAAGTCAAAACTGTTGGAAATAAACTTGGTTTTAAGAAACATCAATTATGTGGACGATTATAATCTTTGTATTAATGGAAATGTCAAAATGAGAATAGAGAAAAATCTAGACTTAGCAGATATGTAATTTTGAGAATTCTAGAATATGTTTTATCAAGAAAATTCTAGAATATGGAAGATTAAAGAAAAGTCCAGAGATTGTACCAAACTATAAATATGAATGTCTTATCTCCTTTTGTAAGCAAGCAAAAAGAATAAAAGTGCAAAGAAAATAAAGCTATTTCCTCCTTTATAAAATATTCTCTCATTCTCCATATCCTCCTTTGTAAAAAATGAAGAGAAAGGTTAAAGAAGAGCCATTAGAGTAAGCTCTTCAAACAAAACTCACGTTGCGAGAAAATGAGACATTAAAAATGAAAGAAGTCGATGTCAAAGTAGAAGAGGTCGTGGTCAAAGTTATGGAAGAAATGACTATCATAGAGAGGAGAAAAGGAAAAATATATACACCCCAAGAGGTCGAGGAAGAGGAGGAAATATAAAGGAAAATGGAAGACCGAGTTATGATAAATCACAAATAGAATGCTATAATTGTAATAGATTTAGGCATTTTGCTTCCGATTGTAGATCCACTTTTTATAAATTCTAAGAAAGAACAAATTTTGCTAAAGAAGACGAAGAAAATTCTGCACTACCGTTGGCACATAAAGGAGATGAAACTAGTGATAATAATACATGGTATTCGGACAGGGGGGCAAGCAATCATATGTGTGGAAGGAATAACATGTTTATGGAGCTTGATAAATTGGTATGTGAAAACATTCATTTTGACGATGAACTAAAATTCCAGTTATAGAAAAAGTGAGCATACAAATTAAGTTTAAGAATGGAAAGAATGATTTCATTTATAATGTTTATTACGTGCCTAAAATGAAAACAAAGATATTAAGTTTGGGGCAACTTTTAGAAAAAAGATATGATATACACATGAAAAATAAAAGTCTTTTAATGAGAGGTGGTAAATGAAATTTAATTGGTAAAGTGGAGATGTCAAAAAATAGAATGTTTCCATTAAATATCTCGAATAATATTGCTAAATACCTAAAATCATGCTATAAAGATTCATTATGGCTTTGGCATTTAAGGTTTGGGCATCTTAATATTGGAGGCTTAAAATTATTAAAAAAACAAAAACGTGGTGAAAGGTTTACCATCAATAAACCATGAGAACCAAGTATGCGAAGGATGCTTATTCGAAAAACAACCAAGAAAATGTTTTCTCAATCAACCACGAGAGCCAAAGAACAATTAGAATTAATTCATACGGATATTTGTGGCCCTATAAAACCATGCTCACTTGAAAAATATAACTATTTTACACTTTTTATTGATGATTTTAGTAGAAAAATATGGGCTTATTATCTCAAACAAAAATTGAATGTATTTGATGCTTTTAAGAAATTTAAGGCCCTTGTAGAAAATGAAAATGGATAATAGATCAAAGCCATGAGATCCGACCGAGGTGGAGAATTTACATCAAAAGAATTTGAGAAATTTTGTGAAGAAAATGAAATTCATCGTCCATTAACAATCTCGTACGCTCCACAACAGAATGGAGTTGTAGAAAGAAAGAATAGATCTCTTCTTAACATGACACGAAGCATGTTAAAAACCAAAAACGTTCCAAAAGTGTTTTGGGCTGAAGCCATCGAATGTGCGGTGTATTTACCAAATCGCTTTCCAACTCGAAGTGTGTGGAACAAAACCCCCAAAGAAACATGGAGTGGTAGAAAGCCATGTATATCTCATTTGAAAGTATTCGGAAGCATCACTTATGCCCATGTGCCAAATCATAGACGCGCCAAATTAGATGACGCGTCAAAAGGATATAAGTTATATACCCCTATTAATGAAAATATTGTTAGTTGAGACGTGGAGTTCGATGAAGAAAGTGCTTGGAATTGAACTAAACAAGAAGATGATTATAGTTTCTTTCCGCTTTATGAAGAGGAGTGCAACGATAATGTGGAAGAAGAGCCCATTAATCCAACGCCGTCATCTCCTTTAACTATCCATCAAGAATATCCATTTGAAAAAAGCTCAAATGAAAGACTATCACGCATGAGATCTTTGCAAGAATTATATGAGGTAACTCCAATTTTCGATGATACTACCTTATTTTGTCTTTTTGCCAATTGTGAACCAATAGATTTTGAAGAAGCAAAACAAGACAAAAGATGGAGGGAAGCTAGATGAAGAAATCAAAGCAATTGTAAAGAACAATACATGGGAGTTGGCTACTTTACCTAAAGGACATAAAGCTATTGGTGCGAAATGAGTATAAAGTGAAAAAAATGCTAAAGGAGAAATTGAAAAATATAAATCAAGATTGGTAGCTAAAGGATATAAGCAAAGAGCAGGTATAGACTAAGACGAAGTATTTGCTTTTGTTGCTCGCTTAGAAACTATAAGATTATCATTTTATTTAGCAACCCAAAACAAATGGAAATACATCAAATAGATGTGAAATCTGCTTTCTTAAATGGTAAATTAAAAGATGAAATTTATTTGGAGCAACCACCTGGGTTATAAAGTTAAAGGACATGAAGGCAAAGTTTTAAAATTAAAAAAAAAACACTTTACGGTTTAATACAATCCCCAAGAGCATGGAATACAAGAATTGATAGGTATTTTTCAGAAAATAATTTTATAAAATGCCCCCATGAGCATGCTCTTTACATAAGGAGAAATCAAAATAGAGATATTTTAATTGTATGTTTATATGTGGATGATTTAATCTTTATTGGAAATAATCCAAAAGCTTTTGATGATTTCAAGAAGGAGATGGGTTTAGAATTTGAGATGATGAACATTGGGCTCGTGTCATACTATCTTGGAATCCAAGTGATTCGAAGGGAGTATGGTATATTTATCTCTCATGAATCATATGCAAATGAAATATTGAAGAAATTCAAGATGGATGGATGCAAACCCGCAAGCACTCTAGTAGAAAGTGGTACAAAGCTCTCAAAACATATGCAAGAAGAGAATTTGGATCCTACCCTATTTAAGAACATGGTTGGTTGCTTGAGATACTTAACGTACACAAGGCCGGATATACTTTATGAAGTGGGCCTTATTAGTCGCTACATGGAAGCCCCTACTACATCGCATTTGAAGGCAGCAAAAAGAATCCTTCGATATATTAAAGGTACTACTAATTTGGATTATTGTATTCATATTTTAATAATTTCAAGTTGATTGGTTATAGTGATAGCGATTGGGCTGGAGATGTTGATTACCGTAAAAGTACAACTGGATTTGTTTTCTTCATGGGAGATACAACATTCACTTGGAGCTCAAAAAAGCAACTAATCGTGACACTATCAACATGTGAAGCTGAGTATGTTGCTGCTTCAACTTGTGTACATCATGCAATTTGGCTTCGAGATTCATTGAAGGAGTTGTATATGTCACAGCACAATGCAACAGAAATATTTATGCATAACAAGTCAGCTATAGCACTCGTTGAAAATCCGGTCTTTCATAATCGAAGTTCGCATATCAATACACGCCACCACTTTATTCGAGAAAAGTTGCAAAAAAGGAGGTACAAGCAAAGTTTATCAATTCAAAAGACCAAGTTGCAGATATCTTCACAAAAGCAGTGAAGTATGACGACTTTGAAAGATTACGAGACATTCTCGGAGTTACAAAACCAAGTTTACGAGTGGATGTTGGAAATAAACTTGGTTTTAGAAAACGTCAGTTATGTGGATGATTATAATCTTTGTATTAATGGAAATGTCAAAATAAGAATAGAGAAAAATCTAGACTTACCAGATATGTAATTTTGAGAATTTCGTAATATGCTTTATCAAGAAAATTCTATAATATGGAAGATTAAAGAAAAGTCTAAAGATTGTATCACACTATAAATATGAATGTTATCTCTCCTTTTGTAAGCAAGCAAAAAGAATAAAAGTGCAAAGAAAATAAAGCTATTTCCTTTTTTATAAAATATTCTCTCAATCTCCATTAATAAATTAAAAAGTTTCCCCCTCCTTCTTCTTCCTATAGAAATTTCCTAACATAAGTAACTTGTCATCATTAAATAGAGTCCAATACATAACCCCCTTAACAGTTATTCCAGGGCCATCCGGCAATTCATTAAATTTTCGAAAATCAAGTCTTCTCCATTCACAATCTGTCCCATAACTGAGTACCTCTACCACAAAGTCATCATTACCCCAAGAAGAATCATAAGAATAATATCCAATCCTAACAATCTTATATTGGCTGGATTCCATAATAACCAAAATCCCATACTGATGTCCAAATATGCATATCACCAACATAACTGGATATCAGAAGACTATTACGTTGAATAGTTGTAGGATTACGTATAAAACGGTCACACTCACCTACACTACGAATAAGTAGACCATTGCAAGAAGCCTCAACCTTTAACTTCTCAGTAGAATTGGTTAAATCAATAATTCTGTGAAGGGGCACCTTCTCCAATATGGTTTCAAAATCAAGTTTGTGTTAGAAATAGTCAATATAGTGTTAACCATATGTTCCTATTTATCTATTAGTGCCTAGAGTTCAGGAAGTAGTGGGTATTTTTCTTTTATTTAAAGCTTTGTACGTAGTTCTTATTATCTAGTGAATAACAATGTAGTCTCCTTTTTGTTTAAGGTTGTATCTCTCTCCTCTTTCTCTGTATTAAATCCTAACATGGTATCAGAGCCTGGTGAAAGGGAGAGAGAGCGCACTAAAGAGAGAGTGAGTGATTAAAAAAAATGTAAACCATTTATCCCACTCCAAATTTGTGAATCGTTCACAAACAAAAATCACGACCCAAATTCAATAAATTTTCAGAATCTCAATACGAGTTCGGCGATTCTCGATTCAAGGTGGTTCAGGGAAATGGTAGTGGTCGCGGTCAGCAGTGTTTGTGGCAGATGGTTATTGTAATTGGTGAGGCGGTTTTTTGGTGACGTGAGGAGTGGTTTAAACTGCGGAGTTTGATTTTGGGGTCGTAGTTGATTCGCGATTGCAGGTGATGGGAGGCGGTCAATTTGGAGGTTGATGGCGATTTTTTTTACGCTGATTTGCAGTCGCGTCTGGAGTGGTTGTCAGCGATTGTCAGGGGATGTTGAAGTGAGGAGTTTGGGTTTAAGTGGATTCGAGCTCTATTGCAAAGGTGAGGTTGTGGTTCCGTTCAGGCAGAGTATGGTTGTTTGGGTTTGAACAGTGTGAAGAAGTGGTGTGACTGTTAGTGTTTGATGGTAGTGGCGATCAAAGCAATTGGATGAAGGTGATGTCAGGTTATAGTTGCAGTAGGTGGTAAGCCTAGAGGATGATGAATTGTAGCTGATGTATAGAAATTGCAAAGGAATTGCAAGGCAGTTGTAGTTTGGAAGTGGAGGAGATGTGGATTGTGGACAGGTGATAGACAGAAGTGGTTGAATGATGGTAGTAGGGTTGACGGACTTGCTGTCAATGTACAGGGAAATGTAAGTGCAGGCTTGGTTTGTAGCAGCCATGGAGGAACCGTGCAGGGTTGTAGAGGAGGGTGTAGACAGAGATGTTGAATGTTTTGACAGAGGGGAACTAAACGATGTATGAAAGGTTTCTGGTGTATTTGTGAAGTCAATTGAGATTGGTGGTTTGAAGGCAATAAGCAAGTGAGCAAGGTGTTGTAACTGTAGTTGTAGCAGTATGGGAAGTGGTTTAAAGGTTTGAAGTGCGAAGTAGTTGTTATGTTTTTGTGTTGAAGTGGAGAAGGCAAGTTGTATGAGTTGTTTGGAATGTTGAGTTGTTTGCAGGTGGTTGACAGAGGAAATTCGTTGCTGTCATGTTTTGATGACCGAAGGTTGTGGCAGTAGGTTGATTTGTGTAGTTGGGGTGATGTACCTTGACTGTAGAATGCTGTTTTAAGATAATGGTGAATGTGTATGTGTTGAAACTGAGATGTGTGGTATGCAGTTTTGTAGTTGTGGTGAAGGAGAGTTGCAGTGTTGTGATTGAGTTGATGAAGACTGAGTTTGTTTTTCAGATGTTTGTCCTACTAAGTTAATTTCAACTAATTTTCTTTCTATAAAATATTTCCTAGTTATCAATTAATTATATAAGTTAACTAAATAAGTTGATTTCCATTTTATAAATTTAATTAACTAAATCTTTTTTTTTAAACAAATAATTAAATATTCCTAAACTAATTTTTCCCCCTTTCTTTTTGTGCTTATAAACTTTTATTTTTTTAAAACTTCTGAATTAAAAAAAATTCAAATTCAACATCTAATTTTTATGAATCCTTCCGATCTTCAAAAATTTCTATTTTCCAAAATCTTTACTATATATACATTTTCTATTTTAAATTTCAGATTCCTATATTGTCTAAAACTTATTTATATATAAAAATCTTTCTGTTTTTAGTGAATATATGAAAATCTGCATATCTATATTTAATCACTACCTATACACAAAAAAACTTGCCTTACTATAAATCTTTAAAACATTTTTTTTATACTATTCATATCGTTAAATATTAAACTGCATATTAGATTTAAATTCGAAAATGAAGTCATAATTATACCTCACTGAAACGAACTCCAGGCACTATGCTTCACTACCGACTCTGTTGCTGTGCGACCCTGAACTTCAACCGCGAACCCTATATCGCAAATCCCCCAAAATCACTGACGCGCCCCTCCAGATCGAACTGCACACCATCGCGCCTCGTGACTCACATCCTCTCGACCTTAATCGCGACTCCATCGCGAGTCACCCTCCAGGTCGTGACCATACGACGCGAGTTCAAATCGATTGCGGCCTGTTTTAATACTACACGCGGCTAAGCTTGAATATGAGGCAGCCATTATTTCCTCGATCTCAAACTCGAGAAGAAAGAAAGAGGAACGAAGAATTACAGTTTCGTTGGGTAAATGGCGAGAGTGTTTTTTTTTCTTCTTCTTTTTTTTTAAATTTGAACGGTTCAACTTTGAAGAGAAGGGAAAGAATCGGCCCTTGAAGCCGTGAGATAGGGAGAGAAGGGTTTCGCGAGTAGAAGAAAGGAAGGGCAGCCATGGATATTTTTTTCTCTGCGAATTCTGATTTTTGAAAGAAGCTCGGTTGATTTTAACAGAAAGTGCCGCGTACTTCAGACGGCAAAGGGAACAAGATTATTATCTAGGGTGGCTTATTTTCAGAGGAGGTCGGCTGATGGAAAGCAACGTGACTGATGAAATGATGAATGATATTTAAATTAAAACGATAAATTTTCATCTAGACGTTTCTACCTCGAACGGTCACACGATGACCCGGAAAATTACGAAATTTGAAATCCAGCAATAATTCAATATTACGGATCCAACGGAACTGGTTTCGTCGAAATCCGAGACTGTGCCTCGAAAAGCTATTTTTAATTGTCAATTTAAACGATGCAAATTTTAAAATCGAACAAAACACAGTTAAATTCAATTTTAATCCATTTATTACTTCTAGCATTATCAATATAAATTTAATAAGCCGTTAAAATATTTTAAACGAGCTTACAACTCCAGATTTAAATATTTTACCCAATTGTCAATTACTATTTTAATAATTATTTAACTTATTCAATTAATTGGTATATTTAAATCCTGAATCCTTTTATTAAAATAACAGCTTTTCATATTAAAAGTCAAATTATAATTCAAATTAAATATTTAAATTCATTTAAATATCGCAAGTTAACTGTTGAAAAAAAAACCGGGTCGTTACATTCCTCCCCCCTTAAAACGATTTCGTCCCCGAAATTACTAGTTAGGAAGAATGGTTCAATACCCGTTTACTTATCCTCAAAACCAAACAATTCAACATCTAACTAACTATCTTTCTATAGAAGATCCATTATCATTCTTATTAACTTCTCAACTCTCCCATAGCTTTCAAACTATACTATTTGTTTAACCATTCAGATTTCAATTTAAAACCAAAGTTTGAATTATCAAAATTTTCTCAAAATTTTTCTAACTCCCTAAATTCCCGAAAAATTTCGCCAGCGTCTCCTTTGCGCGGCTAGCTCGGTACTACTACAAAAATGGCTCTACGGCCTCCCAAATCCAAAAACAAAACAAAACGCCAAGTGGCTTAATCCAAATTCCAATCAAATTTCATACCAAATTTAAATACATACCTTTTGTCGGGCAATTCAAATTTTGTCTTTTGATATCAAACTCAATTTTCTTTTTCCTTTATAATACCTGCATATCCTGCTTAGCACTAATATCCAATCACAATATCCCAAAATAATTTATCGAATTTCTTACAAAATGTCAATATCTATTCATTTCAATATTATCTTAGATTTTATTTGTAATATCACTTTCCAATTTAGAATTTACCATACCTTTCTTAAGTTAGTATGAACATTTTATATGTTTCTTATCTTTATTTCTCTTTACCGTTTGTAGTTTATACCTATTTCTATTCAAATCGATTTTCACATTACATATGTATTTCATTTATTTTCAACTTTGAACTTTTAAATTTTATCCTTCATTTATAACTAATTTAAGTCATTACTTTAATTAGTTCCATTTACTAACGTATTTTAGTTTCCAATTCTAAATAGTTTTGTCGTTAACAAAAGTTTCCAAAAATTTCAAAAATTTTCTAACTCCCAAAATTTCTGAAAATTTTTGGCAGAGTCCCCTTTGTACGGAGGAGCTTTTGCAATTTGACTACAGAGATAAATATATATACATCGACCCACACGGTCGGAAAAACCAAAAACAGTTCATATTTCCTATTTTTATTGCGTAGGCGTACCTTATTTAGCATTTTAAGCAAGCAGCTTATTATTTTTAGCAAATAGCACAACCAAATCCAGCCACATGGCTTTCAGGTACCTGTACTTACTCAATTTAAACATGTAAGTGCCGAATATATGAAGTTTAACAGTATATCACTTATTCACACTAGTTAAAACATATGAATTCTAAAAGAATCTCATACCAAACATTTTTCCGTAAGCAATTAATATAGTTTCCATGCTGATTCAACTCTTTCAATTAATTTATAAACCATTTATATGCAATTTGAATGATTTTCAATCCATTCGTACACAACTTCATCAAGTTGAATGGTTTCACTCCTATTAATTCATAGAATTTTAATTACCTCCATTTACATCCAATGATATTTATTCTATGCAAATTTGACAAGATCTATGTGAACAAACAAATATTTATGTTTTATAACCGATTTAAATGGATTTCAACTCGATTTATACTTAATTCTATTCCATTTTGGATTCATTCACAATCCATATATTCTCAGTTTCATTGCATATCAAATTTGAATACATTCACTTGCATTTCATTTTATTAACCAAACTGGTTCATCCAAACCATTTACAATCCATTTATTTACATGTCATTCCATATTTATTTATTCCAACTATTTTTTTTAGCTCAAAACAACCAAGCCATATCATTCAATAACCATTTCTCAACTTATTTAAGCCATACTCCATTTAGTTCTTATTTATCACATCCATTCATTTATTCAATATAATTAGTTTATCCACATTCAATTTATTTTAAATTTTCATTTTCTTAAATTTTATTTACAACTCACCAAATTTTATTCCGATCCAAATTTATTTTTACTTGGTTCAAAACCAATCCAATATTATTAAACTTTGTTTTAAGTTGAATTCAATTCAATCCCTTTCCATCTTTTAGCTTGAGTTTATTCACTCTAATTTATACTTAAGCTCATTCTCATTTTGCAAACCAAGTTCTCTTTTCAATTTAACTTGATTCTATTTCAATCCACACTCCTTTCAACTACAAATTTATTTAATTTATTATTATAAATTTCAAATTCCAGGTTCGATCCATTCTCAGTTCACTTAAATAAATTTACAAGGTCATTTAAATTTATTTCTACATATTTGGATTTTATTCACAATACAAACCATTATTATTTTAATCCAATCTCATTTTCAATTCATCAACCATTTTGAATCGGATTAAATTTTATATCTTAAGTTTTATTTCCAATCTTCCTTATTATCTCGCAGTTCAGCTGTTATTTAACTACATTAGGTTCTCATTACATATTTCATTATCTAATTTATTATCTAAATAGTTTTTCCCCAACATATAACCTAGAACTTGATTTTAACCCCCAAAATCTCTTCATTTCATCTTTCTTAGGTTCAAATTTATTTTATAATCCAAGTTTGATTTTTATTTTATTTTGGAATACATCAAACAATATTTATTTTGGGATTTTATATCTCACTATTTGATTTTATAAGTCACAACATATTATTTACATAATTTCATTCCTCATAGGCTTGAATATATTATGCTTTTATTTTTAACTCAAGCCTTATGCTTATTTATAACTTAAGCATATTTTTATTCCTATGGATTTTTTTTTTATTTCTCTTATAAGTTATTCTGATTTATTTAACTAAATCAAATTCTCATCCAACTTATTTCCCAGTTATCCAAGTAAAAATTTAATTTCATTTAATAACTCAGCTGAATTTTTATTCCAATTCAATTTTATTTTAACTCAGTTTTATTTTAATTCAATTCAATTACAACTAAATTCGAATACAACTGGATATTATTTTCAGCTTATTCAATTTATTTCAATTCAGTTATTTTTTTATTTCATCAATCCAAATTAACTTCATTTTAACTTTTCACTTCAGATTTATATTCCATTTTTAACTTTTCTTGTTAAATTTAAATTCCAATATCTAAATCTTATATTCCCTTCCTGGCATAAAAATCATTTCCATTTATAAGCTTACAACTTATCTTCTCAGGATTTTTAAACCCCAGGCTTTGGTTTCAAATCATTTTAAAATCTTCAACATCTCAAATCACATTTCTCAAAAGTTAAACCAATCCTGTTTTATTCCCAACAAATTTCTTTTAAGACTTTAAAAAATAACTAGCTTTTCTGAACAAATCCATTTGGTAGCAATCCGTCACTTAGAAATTCGAAAATGAATACTGATGATGCGGCCGTCATCATCAGAATTATCTTCCAATAATCCAAGTGATTTCAATGCTATATCACTTTCAAAATCCATTTTAAAACAATTTTCCTTTCGGAAGTATCTCCAAAACAATTGTGCTATTATTTATCTTCAAAACATTTCGAAAACATTTCCAAAATCTCCAGGATTTAAATTTCCAAATCCTGCTTAAATCAATTTTAACTATAATTCATTTACGTAGCTTATGCTCATACAAATTCTTATTTGATTATATTTCAATTTATAATTTGCATTTATAATTCATATTTATAGATTTCATTCTAAAATGAATTTATTTCCCTAAATTTTAGTTATATTTCAATTTCTAGTTAAATTTTCACTTAATAACGATAATACTTTAATATTATCATTCCTAACATTCAATTAAACATCCAAGCAACCATATAGTAGCTAAATAGTTTTCAAAAACTATTATTTATATCAAAATATGTTTTTGGGTAAGATTATTTCATTTACCCACATTTTAAAACAATACTGTGTCGATTGTTCTATTCTAGTGTTTAGAAACCCCTTCAATACAGTTGCGCAGACTGTGTCGACGAAGGTTCATATGCCACTCAACAAATAAATCAACGCAATATTAAAACAATTTATATTCACTAACAAATACGCGCTCATATCTATTAATGCCCTCCAACTCATTTTAGAGTACTATAGACTCTAATTTAAATGAGTAATTCCCAACAGAGCCAAGGTTATCACCAACCTAAGCTCTGATACCAAGTGTAACAGCCCGCAAATCCGTACCCCTTGAGTCAACACTATTCTACCTAAATCAACTCAAGTTGTACAGAAATACGAACCATTTGGGTTTAAGAAGAAGAGGTAGAAGAAGAGAAAACAAAATCAACATCAGAATCTAACCATCGCAGCGGAATAAAATATAATAGAGAATAAATAATCTTTACTCAAAATCAAATATATCAGTTTACATATATTACATCTCCAGAGTACATCAGTCACAACTCACATCAATAACATACAATGGATACACATCAACTCAACAGCGGAAATATATATATATATATATACAAGTACGAGAATACGTATCGTCATCCAGCTCATCTCCTGAGCTCCACAGCATCATATCCTGTATCCTATAATACTCGGTCTGACCCGAGCATTATAGTTAAATAACACCCGAGTCAGTCTGGAATACCAGCATGAGAAAATCACACCCAATTGATTATTAAAGTTTCAAAAATCCTTTGAAAACAAAAGCATCTCATAAGACCACGCCACAAATAAACATGTCGGATTTTTACCTTACGATAGCTAAAACACTTTTTATAGAAATCCTCTGATATTATAATAGGGTCTATATACAAATACTTATAAAATAGCCGAAATTGTTACATGATTAAATTCCAGCTACTAGCCACCGAAGTGGGTAATACAAACAAAACACGTAAAAGGCTCGTAGGGAGAATGGATTTCCAACAATGACTAGGCACTGGGGTACCGCCTGTCACAGTACGTGGTCTAGATCACAGTACCGAGGACTACTCCCTTTATCCCCTGCAACACAAGGCCGGAACCATTCCTTACTGAACAGTCCCGAACAAGATAAACCCGGTGGTTGGCGCGACCAACCACCCACTAAGCCGAAATATATAAAAAGGGACATCTAGACAGGGGAAATATCTTGTCCTGCTTGGGCATGACCCACCTAACCTTGCTGCATATCCCCTGATTTTCAGTCATTCCCATTTGATGAGGCTTGAGGCTAAGCGTTACCTTTTAGAACATTTCACTTAGAATGCCCATCGCCCACCTGACGATGTTTCGCAAGCATTCGTCCATACAAGTCCGTCCCGGGTTCGAACGGAACCGAAGGCACTATTCCTACTACATCCATTTTGGAAATATCCTCAGGATTAGTAGCGACTAGCCCTTGCACTTCACTGCTCCATCTTCAAATCCAAAATCGTTTTCACGAAACGTACAAACCGGATCGAAGTGGTTTTCGAGAAATAAATCTCCATCCCGGTCTCTTCGAAACGATTCAACGCAGTTGGCTAATATTGATAGTCGGTTGTTTAACTATCAATTAATATTCACAAACAACCATCAATCAATAAATAATTTTCCAAATTATTTATTACCTTCCAAATATCTTCACAGGATATATTTCTATTTTCAACCCTTTGAAAACAGTTTTCAAATCATTCTTTCTTTCCAGTATAAACTTTCCCAAGTATTTTCCTATCTCCTCTGAAATTACCAAGCACAAAACTAGATTTAAAAATAATTTAAAACACTTTATTTTGAAATATATACCTCCAAAATATTTAAATTAACACTATTTCAATAATTTGTTAAAAACACCTATTGAATGAATATTTGAAAAATAAGGTCACTTAATAAATATAAAACCAGATTTATACTTTTAAAAACAAAATATTAAGGCATTCTTTGAATATTTACTACTATAATAGGTAAAGAGAAATACTTACTTAAGAACTTAAATATTAGAAATAAGAAATTTTCCACACTTGCTTTTTAAACAACTTTTAATCTTTTAACTTATATTTAAAAATTTACTTTGAAAACGTACTTGGTTATCCAGGGAGAATTCCAACTTCAATCACCTAAATCAATTTCCCAAATTGATTTCCAATTTATTTCCTTTTAATTCGGAATCTATTAATTTCAGATTCCATTTCTTGATTTCAATTTAAAAACACTTTAACTAAAAATTTAAATTTTTAGATTTCTCAATTACTTCTTAATTCTTTAAAATAAATTTAAACTTTAAATTTTAAATAATTCTTTATTTCTTTAATTGATATAACTTAAGTTTACAATTCATCGATTTCATTTTATTCAAAATTCCATTTCTCTTCATACTCGATGTTATTTAGTATTATTTTCATATTACTTCTATTTCTCTCCAATTCATTCTTAATTTATTCAAACTTTCTATAATTATTTTGATTACAAATTTACTTCTTTTTAATTTCTTTACAACAATCCAATTCATACAATTTGGTAGTTCATTATACTCAAATATCCAATCGAAGCATAACATTCAATATCCCAATATAACTCATCATAAGATATCAAATAATCACAACAGAGAATATTGAATGAGTTAAATAAATGTGAGGGGTCCAGTTGGATCCCTCCAACCTGTTTTCCCTGCATCCACAAATGTTAGCACCATATAATATGCCAATTCCAAAATATCATACTATATCACACAATCAATTCATCCATTCAAACAATTATTTAAATTCAATCATTTTAAATTTAAATCTAAACTGAGTGAGATTAACTCATTTTTGATTTTGGTTCTTGCCAAACTGATCCAATCCTGACTCGTTTCCATATTTTTTTGACCTTGAATAACAATTGTATGAATTTTATTAATATTCGAACAATTTTGGGCAAATCAATTCTATTTAATAAATTTCATTTTACCTACTAAGTTAATTTCAACTAATTTTCTTTCTATAAAATATTTCCTAGTTATCAATTAATTATATAAGTTAACTAAATAAATTGATTTCCATTTTATAAATTTAATTAACTAAATCTTTTTTTTAAACAAATAATTAAATATTCCTAAACTAATTTTCCCCCTTTCTTTTTGTGCTTATAAACTTTTATTTTTTTAAAACTTCTGAATTAAAAAAAATTCAAATTCAACATCTAATTTTTATGAATCCTTCCGATCTTCAAAAATTTCTATTTTCCAAAATCTTTACTATATATACATTTTCTATTTTAAATTTCAGATTCCTATATTGTCTAAAACTTATTTATATATAAAAATCTTTCTGTTTTTAGTGAATATATGAAAATCTGCATATCTATATTTAATCACTACCTATACACAAAAAAACTTGCCTTACTGTAAATCTTTAAAACATTTTTTTTTATACTATTCATATCGTTAAATATTAAACTGCATATTAGATTTAAATTCGAAAATGAAGTCATAATTATACCTCACTGAAACGAACTCCAGGCACTATGCTTCACTGCCGACTCTGTTGCTGTGCGACCCTGAACTTCAACCGCGAACCCTATATCGCAAATCCCCCAAAATCACTGACGCGCCCCTCCAGGTCGAACTGCACATCATCGCGCCTCGTGACTCACATCCTCTCGACCTTAATCGCGACTCCATCGCGAGTCACCCTCCAGGTCGTGACCATACGACGCGAGTTCAAATCGATTGCGGCCTGTTTTAATACTACACGCGGCTAAGCTTGAATATGAGGCAGCCATTATTTCCTCGATCTCGAACTCGAGAAGAAAGAAAGAGGAACGAAGAATTACGGTTTCGTTGGGTAAATGGCGTGAGTGTTTTTTTTTCTTCTTTTTTTTTTTAAAAAAATTTGAACGGTTCAACTTTGAAGAGAAGGGAAAGAATCGGGCCTTGAAGCCGTGAGATAGGGAGAGAAGGGTTTCGCGAGTAGAAGAAAGGAAGGGCAGCCATGGATATTTTTTTCTCTGCGAATTCTGATTTTTGAAAGAAGCTCGGTTGATTTTAACAGAAAGTGCCGCGTACTTTAGAAGGCAAAGGGAACAAGATTATTATCTAGGGTGGCTTATTTTCAGAGGAGGTCGGCTGATGGAAAGCAATGTGACTGATGAAATGATGAATGATATTTAAATTAAAACGATAAATTTTCATCTACACGTTTCTACCTCGAACGGTCACACGATGACCCGAAAAATTACGAAATTTGAAATCCAGCAATAATTCAATATTACGGATCCAACGGAACTGGTTTCGTCGAAATCCAAGACTGTGCCTCGAAAAGCTATTTTTAATTGTCAATTTAAACGATGCAAATTTTAAAATCGAACAAAACACAGTTAAATTCAATTTTAATCCATTTATTACTTCTAGCATTATCAATATAAATTTAATAAGCCGTTAAAATATTTTAAACGAGCTTACAACTCCAGATTTAAATATTTTACCCAATTGTCAATTACTATTTTAATAGTTATTTAACTTATTTAATTAATTGGTATATTTAAATCCTGAATCCTTTTATTAAAATAACAGCTTTTCATATTCAAAGTCAAATTATAATTCAAATTAAATATTTAAATTCATTTAAATATCGCAAGTTAACTGTTGAAAAAAAAACCGGGTCGTTACAACATTGTTGAGTTAGAAATACAGGTCTGCTTCTTGGAAGCCCGAGACACAGCAGCGCTTCCTAATGTAAAGATCCATCCAGTCGTAGACTTGGATTTGGATTCTACATTGTTCCAGGTTGCATCACTATATCCTTCTATTACAGCAGGATATCCTTTATAAGATAAACCATATTCAATGGTTCCTTTCAAATAAGCTAAAACTCTGGAAATGGCTTTCTAATGTTCGAAACCTGGATTACTCGTAAATCGACACAATATACTTATAGCATGTGCGATGTCTGCTCTAGTGCAATGCATAGCATACATAAGACTCCCAATAACACTGGAATACTCTAGTTGAGAGATAGCACGTCCAATGTTCTTTTCTAATTTAATACTAGGGTCTAACGGAGTTGGTGCTGGTTTGTCATCATAATGACCATACTTTTGTAGGAATTTCTCTATGTAATGAGATTGAGTTAGTAATAACCCCCCCTCTTTCCTAACAATTTTAATTCCCAAAATTACATCAGCCTCTCCTAGATCTTTCATATCGAATTTAGAAGACATAAACTTTTTAGTTTCATTCACACAGGATATATTGGAACCAAATATTAGCATGTCATCAACGTATAAACATATTATAACAATACCGTTGTTATCCGATTTGCTATAACTACATTTATCAGCATCATTTACAATGAATCCATATGACAGTGCAACTTTATCAAATTTCTCATGCCACTGCATGGGAGCTTGCTTCAGGCCATAAAGAGATTTCACTAATTTGCAAACTTTCTTTTCTTGGCTTAGGGTTTTGAAACCTTCAGGTTGTTCCATATATATCTCTTCTTTCAAATCTCCATTTAGAAAAGCAGTCTTTACATCCATTTGATGTATGACTAATTTATGAATTGATGCAAGTGCAATTAAACCGTGTATGGAAGATATGCGAGCAACTGGAGCATATGTATCAAAATAATCTACTCCATGTCTTTGCTTATATCCCTTAGCAACTAATCTGGCTTTAAACTTATCAATGAATCCATTTGTATTCAACTTTTTCTTGAATATCCATTTACATCCTATAGGTTTAGCACCAGGTGGTAAATCAGTTAAAACCCAAGTTTGATTTAACATTATGGAATTCATTTCATCATTGATAGCTTCTTTCCAGAAATTAGAATCTCTGGAACTCATAGCTTCAGAATAAGTTTTGGGATCGTCATCGACGTTCATTACATATTTAGTCATATTAAGGACTTCGTCCTTACTGCCTTCTACAAGATATGTAATGAAGTCAGGACCATAGTCCTTCTCTATTCTTGCTCTTTTACTTGTCCGTTGTTTAGTACTATTATCTGGTACTGACACTTCCTTGCTGTTTTGAGCAGGAGCATAATCATCGTCATTGATATCGTTAGTCAGACTAGGTTCTGGACTAGATGATCTCAATGGGATCTCAACAGTTTGATTTTCATAAAATTCTACATCTACAGATTCTATAACTTCTAGGGTGTCAAGAATAAGAAATCTATAAGTTATACTATTAAGTGAATATCCTATGAAAACACATTTAAATGCTCTATTTCCTAACTTTGGTCGTTTAGGGTCTGGTTTTCTAACATATGCTAAGCAACCCCAAATTTTAAGTCTAGTTAGGTTAGGTTTTCTATTAAACCATAATTCATAAGGAGAAATATTATTCTTTTTAAGTGGTACTCGATTTAAAATATAACATGCAGATAACATAGCATCACTCCATTGGTTATAAGGTAAATTAGAACTTATGAGCATGGCATTAACCATTTCTACTAAAGTTCTATTTTTCCTTTCAGCAACACCATTTTGTTGTGGTGTATATGGAGCAGTACATTGGTAAATTATACCTTGTTGTTTACAAAACAAGGTGAATTCATTTGAGAAATATTCACCACCACGATCTGAATGTAATATTTTAATTTTAACTCCTAATTGTGTTTCGACCTCTGCTTTGTAAATTTTGAATTTATCAAAAGCCTCATCTTTAGTTTTCATTAGATATACATATGCATATCTAGTATAATCATCAATGAATGTTATATAGTATTGGTTACCACCATAGGTGATATGACTTTTTAAGTCACCCACATCACTATATACCAAATCAAGCAAACCAGTTTTCCTTTCTACGGATTTAAAGGATTTCCGGTGTAATTTTGCTTGAACACATATTTCACATTTAGAGATGGTACCAAAATCACAATCAGAAATTAATCCTAATTTATTCATATTCTTAATGGATTTATAATTCACGTGTCCTAATCTACCATGCCATAAATTAATAGAATCAACAATATAAATAGAAGATTTCTTTATTAGATTCAACTTAATCATGTCGTTACAAGAGTATCCCTGTCCAATGAATTTACCATTCTTAGACAACACTAGCTTATCAGACTCATACACCATCTTGAATCCTCCTTTGTTAAGAAGGTATCCAGAGACCAAATTCTTATACATATCAGGTACATAAAATACATTGACTAAGGTAAGAACTTTTCCAAAGGTGAGAGGAAGTTCTATAGTGCCTTTTCCCAGAACTTTACTTGGAACCTTATTTGCTCCAGTAACTTCGTCGGCTTCTCCTTTATTTTCTTCGTAACTCTTGAAAAGATTAAGGTCTTTGCAAATGTGAATGGTTGCTCAGTATCGAACCACCAATCATTATCATTGCCACTAACGGAGTTCGCCTCTTGCACTACAGGCACAAGCGAGTCTTCGACCACATTCACTTTTTGTTGTTTCTTCCGCAGACGACAGTCGGGCATAGTGGCCGGGCTTGTTACAAAAATAACAAGCACCTTTCTTTTTGTTGTTGGTTTTGGAATGATTTTTCTTCTTAAACCGTGTCTCATTCTTTGGCTTTAATTTATCAGTAATTTCAACATTATTTGCCTTAGAATGAGACTCAATTTGCGGATTATCATCTAGATCGCGTTTACGAGAGTCTTCTTCAATACGAAGATGACGCTGCAAACCGTCTAAATTATAATCTGTTTTTGCATGTTTCATCTTTTTATTATAATCATTCCAACTATTTGTAAGTCTAGAAATTATAACTCCAACAACAAAAGATTCAGGGAGATCAATTCCAGCATCTTTAAGTTGATTCACCAACAGTAAAATTTCGCTTACTTGTCCAATTATGGACTTATTGGTGACCATTTTGAAATCCATAAAATTAGAAATAAGAAACTTTTATTACTTGCCTCGGATATGCGGTACTTATTCTCCAGAGCAGTCCAGAGTGCCTTCGCTGTTTCCAAGGTCCTATGAGCATTGTAGACTGGGGTAGATAACGCATTCATAATATGGCCTCTGCATAGGAAATCGTCCTCTTTGCGCTTTGCACGTTTAGCCTTTAGAGCAGCAGCATCTGTATCAGTTTCCTCCAGGATTTCTTCCAAGTCATTTTCCAAAATGTAGAACAACTTGACGGTGACTAGGAAAAATTTCATTGTCTCTTTCCAACGAGTGAAATGGTCGCCATCAAAACGCTCCAATCGAGTTAGATGCTGATTCATAACTTGTAGAGCGCTCAAACCTTCCATGGTTGAACGATATTGTCTGAAAAATTGTTGGAGAATTTTGTGGTTCGAGACGAATTTGATGGAGATAGCGATGAAGACAATTCTATACTTTCGACTTCAAGGATCTATGGAATAGATTCTTTCAGACAATAGTTCAACCCACCAGGTACAAACGGGTTATCGAACTATCGACTTTCAGGATTCAATGAAGCCCTATAACAGCGTAATCGGATTCAAAGTTTGTACGACTTTGATCCGACCAAGAACACTTCAGAAACTGTATCAGATGATACAATTTATAGAGAACAGAATGAAGAGGAAGAAGAGAGCAATTCTGCAATGGTTTCTGATTTCGCAACACCTTGGAGGCGTCAAAAAACAGAGAAATGGAGGCACAGCGTTTTGCAACACTTTCCAGCGTTGCAGAATCGCTCTGGAAAGAAGAACAAGATATTAAACTGTCTGCAACTGTTTCTGGGCGTCGCTATTTATAGACGTGAGGAGGTGCCTATATGCCAAGCGTCACGACCGTTTGCAACGGTTCGTAACTGTTGTGAATAGATTCAAACTTAAACGTCGCGACCTTTCATTTGCAACGTTCAAAAAACGTTACTAATTCCCGTCTTTATTCAAATTTAGATTTTCCGGTTCTGGGTCCTTAACGGGCCGAAATCTGGCCCGTTACTGTTCATATATGATCCAAAAATATTTTCGGATCCGAACCCGAAACCCATACCCGGCCCGGCTCGGTCGGACGGACGGACGGCGGCAGCGCGCGTGTGGTGTTGCATGACTTCTCTCCTCACAACAAAGCAAACATGTGGGAGCCCCAAGGCCCCAACATCCATTTGAGAGAGCTATACTTATACAAGTATAGTCTCCTCTTTTCTACAATGTAGGAATTTACTATCTTTTCTTCTTCTTTCTTTTCTTCTACTCTTCCAAAACAAAATCCAAACCCAAATCTTTTGAAAAATTACAACGTGCTAATGGTAGAATGAACAAGTGTTTCAAACTAATCTAATTTGTCAAAAAGACATGCAGAAGAATTGAACGGCTACCAAAGCAAGTTCATCCAATATTATGCGGGAAGGCAACAACAACATCAAGCATATGGAATGCAAATTGATTGAATAATCATCAAATAGAAACTAGTTTCCTTTCCTTACTGGTTTATCCATAAATTTGAATAAGAACATTCTGCTTCTGTTATAGGATGTTTTAGAATGCGTATCAGGGTGACCATAAATTTGAAAAACCTCGTGAGAAGAGATAATAATAATTATTATTATTATATATACTAATACATACAAAACGATAAAAATTAATAAGTCAACAGTGACTGTTACCTTATTACGGAAAAACTAAAAAATGCCGGTAACTGCAAAATTCAAGAAAACTGTAGATAACATTTACCATAGATCTTCAGATTTCGATCCTCCTTACAGCATATGAGTGTATCAAGGGGAAATGAGAATAGAGTAAGCTAATTATCAACAATGGACAAGAGTTTGAAGGTTAAATGAAGAAAGGAGTTGAATTTTCAAAGGGCCTACCCTAATTTTCAGAAGTAGCAATAGCTGGCTTTAATAAGTTTTTTTTATTCTTTCTTTCAAAATGAATGGCAGTGGTACGAGAAGGGATTGTAAAGGGACTTCCTCTCTGCCTGTTTTAAACTCCTTTAAGCCCAAATGATAAAAAATGGGCTATTGTAAATGTTTTCTTTTCTGCTTTATTTTGGAAAAAAATTCATTTGGTCTGCTTTTTATAACTTATCACACTTTTAGACCGATTTGAAATTATGTCATTTGGGTCAGTTCAGCACCACACGGGTTAAAACGCACATAGGACATTTCAAATGTCACATGTGTTTTTTATAAATAAATTATGCTGACGTTATTTCAAAAAGCATCAACGTTGTTTTGCAGAAAAAGCGCATGCGACATTTGAGATGTCGTCTGCATTTTTCATACAGGCGCTATTTCAAAATGCGTTACTTTGTTTCTAGAAAACACCGTAGGCATTTTTGAAATGTCGCCTGCTATGTTTAGTATTTTATGTTACTGGCATTTCAAATTGGACCCACTTCCTTTCTTTCATCATTCTCTTTGTTTCTTCCATTTCAAAATTCTCTTTCATTTTGCACCTAAATGAATCAAAGCTTGGGTTTCTCTAGATCTATTTGAAGAATAACACATCTCTTTGCTTTGGAACAATCAAGGTTTGATTTTGTAAACCCTAATTTTTTCTGTTAGATAATTAGGTAATTGGATCTGAAAATTGTATAATGTTGTATTCAATGTTATCGTAACATGGCTCATAATAACGTTTCAACCATTTTCTATTTTGATGATGAGTTGTGATTAATGAACAGATGTGTGGAAAGTATAATGGCAGTTCTTATAAACCAGCAAAATTTCATAAGGGTTACAACTTTGAACAATTAAAAGAATCAAATTTCAAAGCTACAAAGATTAAACCTAAGGAGTTTGAAATAGATTTAGTTTCTCAAATCGAATGCAATAAAAGTAGTTGACAATGATGACATTGAGTTAGTGTCTTCTGCTATGTCAAAATTGTTGGAGTTGTATGTTAGGAAAGCTAGAAGGTTGGTATTAGAACAACTTATACCGCCATCAATGATTAACTACGGTCTAAGAGTATTCTAAAATGGCGGAGACGGTGAAACCGCTCAAGGAATTGTTTCCCTAGTTATAATAGTCCTTCTATGAATGTAACAAGCTATGGTCAACAACAAATATTTTGTGGATTCCTTTCTTTCGTTAATTCTCGACAGACTGTGCAATACAGTTATCCATATCCCACTCAGGATAGCTTTGCATGTATAAGCCAAAGGTAATGTTATAACGACCCACTTTTTCGTACAGTTTAAGCGAACAATTAACCACACATGACCCCCTCAAATTTGACAAAAAAGCAGATAGTTAGGAGAAAGAAAGAAGACAAGAAGACAAGAGAAAACTAAACAACATAGAACCTCATGGGCGGAACAAATAATCTTTAAGATACAACAAATCTATACACAGAAACAAACTGTAATACATACATACAAATATCAATCAAAGTATACTAACATATTTAAGCCCGGACAGTTATAACAACCCATCCTTACAAATTCTGATAAATAGAACAATGAATGCAGCAGAAAAAAAAACATATACGTGATTTTATCTCTGGGCGTCCAGCTCATCTCCTGAAGCTCTAAAACATCCAAACTAAATCTGCAATATGCTCGGTTTGACCCGACCATTTAGGAAAAACAAAGCTTGGATCAATTTGGTAAAATCAGCGTGGGAAACTCAACTCATAAGGATTTTTATTTATTATAACTTATAATTCTTTTAAAATCAAAGGCATCTCATAAGACCATGCCGCACATAAACAATATGATTTTTTAACTTACGATAACCAAAACATTTTTTATAGAAAATCCATTGATATTATAATAATGTACAGGGATCAAGTAAAATATGAATATAGTTGAAATGCTTGCATCTCATGTTTCAGCATAGTTGGACACAGCTAAGTCTGTATGACGCTTATTGGAGAATGGATTTCATACAATGACTGGGCTACTGTCTGTCACAGTGTATCTCTAAATAAAATAACATCGATAACCTTGCAAGGATCCCCTGCCAACACAGAACCATCCTACCACTTGACCGGTAGTACCGAATATGATCACTCCTACGTTAGTGGGCCCGAAGCATACAAATGAGAGATAACATCGACTCTGGATAGGGATGATCATACCCTACATGGGAGCGGCCCAATTAGCTCTGCTACATCTCCCCTGTTTTAATCATTCCTGATCGATGAGGCTTGAGGCTAAGTTTTACTTTTTATATAGCACTTCTTACTTGAAATTTAACACTGCTCTCCAAACAACAATGCAATGCCAGCATTCACCCATACAAATTCGTTCTGGGACTGAACAAAACGCTTGAGAGCTCCGTCTTCAATTCCATCATTTCCAAGATGATTTTTCTTCAAAATGCTTAAGTTGGATTGAAGTGCTTTTCAGGTAATATACCTGATCCATGTCTCTTCAAAACAACATTCGATAGTTTCCGTTGAACTCAATCCTAGTTCTTTAGGAAATAAACAGTCAAGGATAAGAGTGGAGATCACCTCCTAATCGTTAGTGGACGGATTTCCTTACCATTTGTCTTAGGAAAACGAAACAAGATTTATATGCATAATGAAGCATCATTGGAGATGATTGTGCTATACAACTCATGCGTTTCTCCTAAATATTTCCAAAGTTACGCTTGGGTCCAAATTCGATAATCGGTTGTTTAACTATCAATTAACAAACAACAACAAAGATTACAATTCCCATGAAAATCACCAAGCCTTTGAAAATAAATCTTTCATTTATTTAAACACTTTATAAAACTTGATCCAAAGGTTTTTTCTAAATGCTATTCCCAAACTTCTTACATCCCTTATATACTTACAAACATCAATATTTATCTTGTTGGTATAAGTATATTTACAAAAATTTACAAATGTTTTCTTCTTTCCAAATTCCACATTAAATGCCCAAATAAATTCCATATAAAACATTACTTCCCATGAAACCAAACCACTATCCTTATCAAATTTTCCTTTAAAAAGCTTACTTCGTAATTCAAATAACATATAACTTCCAAAATAAATTTATAATTCACTTTTATAAACTCCAAGTTCATTTATAAAACCTATATAAAGTAATTATATAATTTGGAGAATCATTTATACTTTTCCTCAATTTAAGATCTCTTTAAGAACTTATATAAACTCATTTTATAAACTTTTCTTGCTTTTAATAAACTTCCAAAATAAATTTAATCAATAAGTTTCTTTCGATAATGATCGATTATTTTAAACACCTTTCAACAACCACGTTCCTATTTACATTCCTTATTAAATTTCTTTAAACCTCATTCAAAATAATAACTTTAGAATACCATTAATAATATATTAAACTAACTTCAAATATCAATATTACACTAATAACTTAACTCAAAAAATATTAATAAAATAAATAATTAAATAATTTCAAATATTATTAATATGATTATTAATTAATTTCAACATTTATTAATATATTTATTAACTTTAAAATAATGTGATCGTAATAATTAATTAATTTTTGAATAATATTGACAATGATAGTTAATTATCCTTAAATATAATTAATTAACTAAAATCAGTATAATTAAGTAATTTAATAGTTAAAATAAAATTAAAACATTTTTAAAACAACTTAAATACTTTTGATGTGTGCACTCCTCTATTTTAGAGGATCACACATTTTTCTCAAAAAAACAACTTAAATACTTTTAAAATAACTTTAATTGATAATAAAATATAATTTAGAACATTTTAAATAATTAATTAAATAACTTTAAAATAATAATTAAATATTATTTAAATAACCTTTAAGAATCATATAAATAAATTGATTAACTTTAAATCGTTATTCAAAACAACAATTATTTATCTGTAAACATTACTAATAACTAATAATTACCATTAAAACCTTATTAATAAATAATAATTAGCTTTAAAATATCATTGATTCCATAATTAACTTTTCAGTTTAGAAAGAGGCCTAGTGTGTACTTAAACAAGTTACCAATCCATTCAATTCAACCTTCCAAGATATAACACTTTGTATTTACATAGGCAGGCGTATGTGTAAATTAAATCCATATTTAACAATCAATTGTTAACACAACAATTATCCAAATTAATCAACTGATATGAACATAAATGTCTATACTAATGTAATATCAGAACTATGATTTATTCTGGTAAATAAATGTCCAAACATAACTCATCCAATTAATTGTAGCAGAACGGTGATTTATTCTGCTAATTAAAATGACCAATTTAGTTAATTAGCGAATGGAGTTTTATTCCACTTAACAGGTGTTCAAATTCTTTATTCAAATTACTTAAATCGAATGGTGTTTTATTTGGCCAAATAGATATCACCAATTAATGTATAATAATTTAATGAATTTTTTATTTAAAATAATGTAATTAAATCATGATATTTTTCACGTATCATAAATTTTTAACGTCTCAAATCTACCAACCAAGTACACTATAACGTTGTACTTATTAACACATGTCTAATGCAAAAATTCACATGATAATCAGGTTAAATATGACCGAGGTATAACTTTTCAAAGTTCAATCTATTTAAAATCAAATTAAATTTAAAATTTCTCCCCTAAAGAAATGGGCCGAATCCCATCATCTTCAAACCCGCATCCACTTCCACTCGTTCTTCTTCTTTCCTTCTTCACTATCTCATCACCTGGAATAAGAAAGCGTGCACATGGTGCACGCACACACTCACGAGTAGCTACCAACAACAAAGCCAATATCACTGGCATGTCTCTCTTCGAATGCTCATCACGATGGACCTCACCACCTAAGCTCCACCCACGCCTACCTTTGACCGATGAAAACACCCCTCCCCCCAAAGGTAAAAAAGCACGATGATTTTTTGCATCGATCACTACCAAAAACCCACCGATCTAGCGCCTTTCCTCGACGAACAACCTCGCACCCTCCAAATTCGTAATCGCTACTTTAGCCGAAGTAAAATCTAATCGTAGCTTTCAACATTGGCAAGTGACCACCTAGAATGCCTTCGAAACTCCCCTAAAATTACTATATTAGCCAACGATTCCAACGACGCTAATGCTGCCTTCCAATTCGAAGAGGATAGAGAGATGTCAATTTTTGAAGCTAGATGAACATTTTCCCGATTACTGTAAAATGGCGATTTCTCGATCATTTATCGATGAAATCACGGGCGATCTTTTTCTAAAAATTATAGAGATTGATACGAACAACTTTTGTTTTGGTCATTTAGGTTAAAACTCAACGGTTTGAGATGAATTGATTTTTGGATGTTGAATGAGGGGGTTATTTTCATCGTTGGAGCTAGCTTATTTACTGAAAATGGCAAAAGGAAGAAGATGTCATGGCCGCGTGTTTATATAGGTAGGAAAATTATGAACGGTACAAGCAAATCCACATTCCATGTCTTCAAACATGGCAAAGATCAAGGGCAAGCATGATTGGGTAAGGGGAAAAGCAAGGCTCAGAGTAGGTAAAGTATGGGGACATGCAGAGAGAATGGATCATGTGCATGTGTACTATGTATGCTTATGGGTTGGTTTGAATTTAGGTATGCTCGGGTGTGACCCTACACAATACTATGTCTGCGTACAGGGCGTGAAAGGCCGAAAACAGCATACGACTAGGCATAACACTATAGATCTCTAAATAAAAATAAAACACACCGGTTATCAAATTTTGTTAATATTTCGAAAACACTGAGATTCGACGTAAAATACGTTAAACGACAATTTAAACACTTTTGAAATTAAAAATTATGGATTAATTCTATAAATTAAATAAAAAATACATCATTAAAAAAAATCAAGCAATTATTTGAAACTTATTTTGTTACATTTAAAAAAGCCAAATCGAATATTTAAACTTATTAAATATTCCAAAAATCAAAGTGATAAATTCTAGGTCGTTACTCTTCCCCGCTTAAAAGAATTTCGTCCTTGAAATTTCACCACAAGGATATCCAAGACTATTCGTAAGTCTATATGATGTTCATAGATCATTCATATACAAAACTTGATTCGATATTTACTTGAATACATAACTTTACTTCTAAACTTGTATTGTTCATCCAATTTTCTAGAGCGAACTCTGATCAGGCTCCTTGATTAGGAACCTTTATTCTCCTTACATTGATGTAATTATGATAGAAATCTTGGTTCCATATCAAGAACCCAAACCAAGTGCTCGCCATCAAAAATCGAATGATAGATCCTTATTCAGAATGAGGTGAAACACCTCAAAGCCATATACTCGAATCTTAGATTGAAACTATAAGAGAAGGAGAAATGATCTATGTCCACCCTATGCACTTATTTAGTTAGGTCTCCCTAATACCAATTCTATTTCCACTAAATTATTTATGAAAACATTTCATAAATCTAAACTTATGTTCAACTTGTATAATACTGCTCTACATCATAAGAGTATATATCTCCATTTGATTTAACTATCCCATTTTGCATTTATTTTCCTAAGTACACTCAAGATCCAAATATCCAGGTTTTTATTTCATAAACTTTTTGAAATGGACTATATATATTTATTTTCCATAACAAATATATATTGCCCGAGTAAATCCAAAAAGATACCAAGAAACTGGGTACTACCAATTAGTATTAGATATTCTCTTACAAGGAAGGTAATACTTAAGAGAAGTTTTTACCATCGGAACACATCTCTTTTCCATTTTAAGTTATTTTCGAGTCACGCGAACTAGTTAACTTAAAAATACAACTTTTATCTCTGAATCCTAATTCTAAAACAATATTTTACATTTTTCAACAAAATCTTTATCACTAACTTGTTTTGGGTTCGTTCGGGTTTGAACTTGTTTCGATCATACAATGATAAAGAGAATAATTTACTAAGTACCCTACAAAGTTCGTCTAGGGAAACATCCGATCATCACTTATAAGATTATTCTAATCATCACAAAACAAATCAGGACCCCTTTCCCTAACCAAACCAAAGAAAATACATTTTCTATAAAATATCCTTTCAAGGTCATTATACATTGAAATACTTTTTAAATAAACTATTTCTACTATCTCTATAATCACTTGAAATAATATTTACTTAAAAATAAATCCTTTGTTGAATTATTTCTGCTCGTAGAATATCTTCAAATAATACTATTATTATCGCTCTTAGACCTTGAAAATCATATATATATATATATATATATATATATTCAAAAGCATCGAGATTTTAGTCCTCAAGTTTTCAACTTAAATTCATTTTAATTAAAAGACACCTTCTTACAAATTCATTTTATGAGATCAGCTTTTATAAAATCATATCTCAAAAATATTCTAACTTCCTTTTAATAAACCCTTCTCATTAAAACCCATTTTTATAAAATTAACTTTTATATAAAATCATTTCTAAAATATTTATTTCAAAATATTCTAATTTTCTATAAACATCCTTTATTAAATCAAAATTTTAACCTATATTAAACCTGAACGCCTTATTGTCAAATTATAAATCTTAATTCACAAGATGTTCGTTTAATGTTCTCAAACTTTCTATCTATCCAGCCCAGGTTTTCAAAAGGAAAATTCTAGATAGATTTTAGATAATGGTCAATGTTCAGAATTGGGCGAGCATGACCGATCAATTCCTAGATGATAATGATGGAATATTATCATTTCTAACAACCAAGCACAACCAAGAATAACTATATTAAACTTCTGACAATTATTCTTTTATATATAAAAAATATATTCCTAGGTTAAATTATTTCATTTACCACTTTTCAAAACAATATTGTTCAATTTTCCCTTGTACAAGTGTTTAGGAATTCCCTTTCGATGACATTGGGTAGATGCATTGAACAGAATTCTTATGCCACTCAACAGGTCAATCAGCACAATATAAGACATTTTTATACAATAACAAATATGCGCTTATATACATAATACACTCAAACTCATATAAGATATTCCATTATTTTATCTCATAACAAGTTACCCCACCAAAGCGAAGGTTCTCGCTTAACCTCGCACTCTGATACCACGTTGTAACCACCCACTTTTCCGTATAGTTTAAGCGGACAATAAACCACACATGACCCACTCAAATTTGACGGAAAGGAAAATAGTTAGGGGAAAGAAAGAAGAAATAGGACAAGAGAAAACTAAACAATATATAATCTCATTGCAGAACGAATAATCTATAATATACAACAAATCTTTACACAAAAATAGATTGTAATATGTGTGTGTGTGTGTGTGTGTATACATACACACACAGAGACATCAGTCAGAGTACACTAACCTATTTCAGTTCGGATAGTTATAATAATCCGTCCTTACAAATTCTGATAAATATAACAATGAATGTAGTGGAAAAAATAACAACCATATACGTGAATACATCTTTGGACCTTCAGCTCGTCTCTTGAAGCTCCAAAGCAACCAAACTAAATCTGTAATATGCTCGGTCTAACCCGAGCATTTAGGAAAAACAACGCCTGAGTTAGTCTTTTAGAACCAGCGTGAGAAACTCAAATCACAAGGAAATCTATTTATTATAACTTGTAAATCTTTTAAAATCAAAGTTATCTTGTAAGACCACGTCGCACATAAACACGGATGAGTTTTTACCCTACGATAACAAAAACATTTTCTATAGAAAATCCATTGATATTATAATATTTTCCAGGGATCAAGTAAAATATAAAAATGCTTGCATCTCACGTTTCAGCATAGTTGGACACAACTAAGTCCGTACGACGCTTATTGGAGAGTACCATAATGATCGGGATACTGGGGTATCTCCCATCATGGTGCATCTATAGATAAAATAATATCGAGGACCTTGCTAGGAACCCCGGCCAACATAGAACTGGTCTACCACTTGACTAGTAGTACCGAATATGATAACTCCTCCACCAATAGGCTCCACTAGTACAAAACAATTCATTTGCTTTGTTCAGTACCCCCTATTGATTCGGTTATATGACCGAAGCAAACAAAGACGACACAAAATGTCAAATTATGTTGCATCGGCTAAAAGACCAAAGCAAGTGATGGTCTTTTGCTTCGGTCGTTTACTAAAGATCGAAGCAAAAGACCATCAGTTACTTCTTGATACACGTTCATTTGCTTCTGTCTTTTAAAAAGACTGAAGCAAATGACAACCTTTTTTCGTTCATTTACTAACGACTGAAGCAAAAGGCCTTCAGATGCTCCTTTATACAAGCTATTTTGCTTTGGTCGTTTGAAAAGACCGAAGCAAATAATTATCTCTTACTTCAGTCATTACAAATGACCGAAGTAAAAGAGCTTGTATAAATGTGCAACTGAGGGCCTTTTGCTTTGGTTGTTAGTAAACACCGAAGCAAAAGGCCAACCGAAGCAAATTGCTTCGGTCTTTACAAAGGACCGAAGCAAATTGCTTCTGAAGCGAAAAAAGTTTGGATGCCATTTTAGTTTTTGAAAGATGAAAGGTATCGAAAAAAATTTTTGCTTCATAAAATTTCGTAAATGCATTATTAGTACGAATCTTGTCAAACAAACAATATATATTATCTATCAACATAGTTTATATTTACAAACCAAAAAATAAACACAAATAATTTATAATATGTCTAATATATCAACGTACATAACAAAACATAAACGTACATAACTAAAGATCAACGTACATAACAAAACATCAACGTACATAACAAAAGATCAGCGCATGTAACAAAAGACAACTAACTACATCTAATTATGCGTGATATAACTGGCTAAATTATCCCAAACCTCGTCTATCTCTTGTTGGCTATAAGAACCATCTTGTACAAATCCCTTCAATTAAGAGATTACATCAAAATTTTAATCATATGATTATTTAATATATAATATGAAGGAAAAATAACTAAAGTGGTACCTTTGGTAAATCGATGCTTTCATGGTGGTTTTTTTTACTATATCATGCATATATCTCATCACATAACATGTAAGTTACTATGATTTGATACCAAATGCAAGTCACTATGCTCTGATACCAAATAAAAGTGATTGTGCTATAGGATCGTGTAATATTGGATAAGCTACTTATGCGGAATATATACTAAGTAAGTAAATAATTAAAGCATTAAGGAAAATGACACCTGAGATATTATACTGGTTCGAACTCCCGTTCTACGTCCAGTCCTATACACCTTTTGGAATTAAAACTAGCAACCCTCACTTAACCCGGAAGAATAGGTTTACACCGCCTGAGCAACCAAACAAGACTTCTACCGCCTAAGCAACCAAATAGGACTTCTACCGCCTGAGCAACCGAACATGACTTATAACAAAGTATCAGACTGTAGTATGCTCTTTTTAAATAGCACTGATAAGTCAATTAAGTACAATCTTCCTATAATCTTCTCCTTTCTGATATATAGTGTAATATGCTTTGAGAATTGTGGAAGATAAGTGATCAACGATAAGAGAATGCAAGCAGTTTGAGTGCAGTTTGAAAATGGAGAATAGATAAGAATTCAAGAATATTAAAATCAGTTTCAATTAATTGTTTTTTGAATTTTGAAATCTACTTATAGAGATTAAAAAGTTGCAACCTTTGTTGAAAGGTAACAACGAAAAGAAGCAGGTGCAACTGTTGGTCTAAAGATGTTTCTCTTCGATGAAGAGAAGTGTCTTTTCATAAAAAATAGCCTTGAAAATATTCAGCCGGCTGAATGAAAATATTCAGCCTTCTGAATTTAAAAAATAAAAAAAAGCAAAGAAATAGACTAATTTTGACCTAATTCAGCCGGCTGAATAAAGTCAATCGGCCGGCTAAAACTTCATATCAATTTATGAAAAGTTTCAGCATTCAGCCGTTTGAATGGTATTATTTAGCCGGCTGAATTCTGTTGATAAACAAAAGTTACCATAGCTCAAATGGTTAGAACACTTGCCTTCTAAACTAGTGACCCGGGTTTGAGTCTTGCTCCATGCAATATTTGAAAACTTGATTTTTCATTTAAAATATGAATGTATATGTGTGTAAACCATTTTGAGATAATTTTAACATTTGTAAACTCTAGACACGACACTCTATGACTAATAATACTTTGTTTGTCACCTTCATCTTGTCTCTATCGTGTATATCTCTTCTTGTATCTCCATATACATACTTTCATCCTCTTTTATACTATGTATCTTCATTTTGAATGTATTTGTTTATCTCTTTTTAATGCTCATGTACCTACAAATCAGCTTAGAGATTCTTTGGCATAATTGTATAGTAGTTGTCATTAAAATCCAACAATAGAGGTTCTGACATTCTCCCCCTTTTGATGATGACAACTATATAATTTTTTTAAAAAAAGTTCATTCCATATATAAAATAATATTAATATGTTTAAAACTCCCCCTAAGTATAACATCTCCCCCTAAGTATAATATCTCCCTCGATTAATATGCATATGAATTTCTCCTCCTTTGTCATTATAAAAAAGAATGAGGGAATATAATAAATTTTATAAAATATCTTGTAAATAGTGGGATAAACTCAATATTAGTTATGGAGGAAACATAAAATAGATTTTACCATATTTGCTGAAGTCCATATTTCATTGTATGCACATAATTCTATTAGCCGTATGGAACATTCTTTAAAATTCCAAAATCTATCCTTTTCCTTTTGTTTTTCCAAGTACCTACAACAAAATAATAATTATTTTCGGTACCCACTTACTATGTTAGGATCCAAGGGGTTAGGTCGGAGGAAACCATACCCATTTGGGTGTGGTTGAACCTTCACATATATAATTTTCATTATTAACTACCTATCAAAATAATCCTTAATGTATTTTTCTCTATCATTCCAATTAACAGGAAGCCAAATACTTAGATAAATTTTATTCATATTTCCCGTCAATGATTTTGTTCATTTAAAGAAATTATAAACGTTATTGGTCATAGCAGTATTTGAATTTCTATAAAAATTGGATTTAAACTTTATTCTAAATCTACTACTAGCACTAACATTTTTACTATACATGAAAGCATACCTAGTGCTATTTCTACGATCAGTTTTATTGTATCCTAAACTAGTTTTATCATGTAAAGGTCTAGAACTAGATAAAATCATGTTTAAATCGTTTTGACCTTTATTAAATTTTGTGACTTCAGTGTTATGTTTATCAAATTTAGCTTTAAAGTCACAATTATTATTTTCAAAAGAAATATTACTGTTTTTCAAAATATCAATTTGATTATTTAATTTAGAATTCTTGTTTTTTAACGTACAGTTCTCATTTTTGAGAAGAAAATTTTGAGATTTTGAATTATCTAAAGAGGATTGTAATAAATCATTTTGTTTTCCAAATCAAAAAAATTCTTTTGAAAATTTTTCTCTCTCCTTTTCAAATATGGTGTTTTGTTCATCTAGAAAATCTTTAACAGTTATAAGATTATTCTTTACAACACCAAGTTGATTTTCTAAATTTAACTTCTCATTTTCAAGTTTAATAGATTTCATCTTTTGTAAAATAATAAAATTAAGCTTTGAAATCTTATCGCTTATACTAACTAATTCATTATTATCTTTTACTAATAATTGTAAATTAGAAATTACCTTTTTGTAGTCCTCATTGGTGGCTTTGATAGGGATTTGTATTTCGATTGGACCTTTTTCTGGCCATTATTCTACGATGTTGTGACGATCGATAGAATTCCAGGCTTTGATACCAAATGTAAGTCACTATACTCTGATACCAAATGCAAGTCACTATGCTTTGATACTAAATGAAAGTGACTATGCTATAGGATCGTATAATATGGATAAGCTACTTATGCGGAATATATACTAAGTAAGTAAATAATTAAAGAAGTAAGGAAAATGACACCAGAGATTTTTATAATGGTTCGAACTCTCTTTCTACGTCCAGTCTCAAACTCCTTCTGGAATTAAAGTTGACAACCCTCGCTTAACTCGAAGGAATAGATTTACACCGCCTGAGCAACCAAATAGGACTTCTACCGCTTAAGGAACCGAATAGGACTTCTACCACCTGAGTAACCGAACGCGACTTCTTTACAAATAACAAAAGTATCAGACTGTAGTATGCTCTTTTTAAATAGCACCGATAAGTCAATTAAGTACAATCTTCCTATAAACTTCTCCTTTTTGATATATAATATAATGTACTTTGAGAATTATGGAACATAGAGTGATCAACGATCAGAGAATGTAAGCAATTTGAGTGCAGTTTGAAAATAGAGAATAGATAAAAATTCAAGAATATTAAAATTATTTTCGGTTAATTTTTTGTTGAATTCTGAAATCTATTTATAGAGATTAAAAAGTTGCAACCTTTGTTGAAAGGTAACAATGAAAAGAAACAGGTGCAACTGTTGGTTTGAAGATGTTTCTCTTCGATGAAGAGAAGTATCTTTTCATAAAAAAATAGTCGTTGAATTAAAAATAGAAAACAGTAAAGAAATATGCTATTTTCGGCCTAATTCATCTGGCTGAATAAAGTCGTTCAGCCGACTAAAACTTCATATCAATTTATGAAAATTTTCAGCATTCATCCGTTTGAATGGTATTATTCAGCCGGCTGAATTCTATTGATAAACAAAAGTTACCATAGCTCAAATGGTTAGAGCACTTGCCTTCTGAACTAGTGACCCGGGTTGGATTCTTGCTCTATGCAAAATTTTGAAAACTTGATTTTTCATTTAAAATATGAATGTATAGTGTGTATACTATTTTGAGAAGATTTTAACGTTTGAAAACTCTAGACACGACACTCTATGACTAATAATACTTTGTTTTTCATCTTCCTTTTATCTCCATCATGTATATCCGTTCTTGTATCTCCATATACATACTTTCATCCTCTTTTGTATTGTATATCTTCATTTTGAATGTATTTGTTTATCTCTTTTTGATGCCCATGTACCTGCAAATTAGCTTAGAGATCTTTGGCATAATTGTGTAGTTGTTGTCATTAAAATGCAATAATAGAGGTTCTAACATAACATACACAATCCCTTGCTTGAGATTGTTGTTTACACTATACAACATTACAAGATAATTCAGTAGTTGGTTTAAAATGTAAAGCAGGAAAAGGAACTCATAATTGCAAAAAGAGATATACAAGGAAATAACATATGAAAACAAAAGTTCCATGTATACAAATTGGATAAAAGGAAACAATGAACAATTAGTAGACTTTCCTACAAAGAAATGCATAGATTAAAAAAGCATCATGTTGTTAGTCCAAATCGATAAACATCTTGTAACGACTCGGGATTTTCGATTCCAAAAATTCCAGATAGTTAGAGAAAAGAAGAAAAGAGATAGAAGAAGAAGAAAAAACAGAAACACCAAAATACAGATACTCACATTCGCAGCGGATCAAAATATAATATCAAATAATAATAGTTATACAAAAGTAAACTGTATCTGTTATTTTACATACATTATTACATCAGAGTTATAATATTTGTGGACAGTTAATACAGAAACAAACAATAGTATACATAGCAGAAACTCCATAAGTTCCTGACATCTAGCTCGCCTCCTGACATCCATCTCGCCTCTTGAGCTCCAAAACGTCCCTAACTGAAAAACTATAATACTCGGTCTGACCCAAGCATTACATCAAAGTAACACCCGGGTCAGGCTGGAAACCAGCGTGAGTTAACCTGTCTAACATAGAATACAACAACATAAAACTTTCATAAAACCGGGGTAACTCGTATCAATTACAAATTCACAAATTAGGTATAGACAGCACTTATTACACATCAAATTCTAAGTACCAAAACTTTAGATTAAATGATCCAATTCACTTAAATCATTTTATTCCATCCTATTGATTTCACATATCAAATCTGTACATAATTATTATAGATTAAAAATCGAAGTGGTTTCGGGTATTTACTAATACCCGACTCCGGCCTCTTCGAATTCAATACCATCTTAACCCACTTTATTCAAGTGAAACACGATTCAACCTTTAAATACAAGATGTCACTTTTTATATAGCAATTCGTCATCGACAGATAATCGTATAATCACTGTTCAAGACGAACATATCATATCACAAACATTTCATATCAGAAATATCAACCAATCATTCATAAGAAAGATTAATTGTCACCCATTCCTAATTAAATCAAATTAATTACTTTAATCACTTTTAATCTTGCTTACTAAATAATAATTAATTACAAACCATTAACTAATCATCCCTTAATTATCCGCCCAAATTACATTCAGTAATTAGCCTTTAATTAATTTACCACATTCATTAATCTACCTTGATTAATCACATTCAGTAATCAATTATTCTTAATTACTTACGTTAATTAGTTAACATCTTAATTAATTAATAAATCCTTTAATAAATTACACTGAGTAATTAATACTTAATTACTTTCATTAAGTAATCATTCTTTAATTACTTTCCATCAAGTAATTACCCATTAATTAATTATATCATGTAATTATCCATTAATTACTTCACTAAGTAATTACACTTTATTAATTACATTAAGTAATTATACTTAACCCTAACTAATTCTTAATTAAAAATTAATTAATCCTTAAACCTTTATAAATTAATTAACCCTAAATTATTAATTAATTTAACTTTAATTACCTTATTAATTTAAGTAATCGTTAATCATAGAAACTTAACTAACTTTCAAGACAAAACAATTACCATTAATTACCTATAATTAATACATGTTTTAAAAACATTTCATCCTTTTAATTTATACTTAATTACCTTTAAAAATTCAGTTTTTTTTAAAATACTTAAACCTTTCTCAAATTAAAGCATAAAACTTTTAAATAAAAATAAGTTAAAAAAAAACATTTATCATCAAATAGTTTAAACCTAATTTTAATTTAAATTTTAAAACTAGCCTTTCAAACTTCTTAAAAACATTTTCACATTTACTTCGGGTTCAACTTATTCCTGACTCGAGTGCCAACTCGGGTTCCTACTTCATCTTCCCCTTTACCCTTTTTTTTAGTTTAAGTTTTAGGTTAAAAACAAAACAGGGAAGGCCACACTCACGAACTAGGGTTCCAACCCGAGATAACCTTCTTCCCACTCGTATACCCCTACGAGTCACACGAACCCAAACTCTCTGACACGAAACCGATGCCGCTGTGCACGTGCACAGATCAACCACGCCGCCATTACCTTCGACGATCATCCATGTGATCGATTCCAACCCTCAATCAAACGTTATGAAGCCTAAAACAAAATTGAGTCTTCCATTCGAAACTGGAAACTCACATACTCATAAGAAACCACCTCGTCAAAGCAATTATGACCACCTAAACCACCGTGACTTCGCCCACATCTACGTCCATGCCTCAGGTACGTCCCATTCAAGTCTGGCCTAGCTCGATGCCTCGATGATGGCGAACAACCCCAAAACCCAGACACTCAACTTCGAAACCCTAGTTCCCTCTACGGCCGACGCCACCACCATCGAACACCACTTCCCCCATTTTTCCCAACTTCGATGATCACCAAGCTAGCTCCAGCCAAAGCCCCGACCTCCAGAATCATCACAGTCACCAGAACTTGCTGGAAAACCAAAATCTGGTCATCCGCAAAATGCAAACCCAATATCAAACTAAAATTCATGATTTTTGCTTTAAAAATCACATTTTCCAGAGATGATTCAAGTTGCATGCTTGAATCTACAAATTAAATTATTTAATTTTTATCATTTTTACAGATCTTACTGTATATACTCAATTTCAGAAGATTTTCAAACTTGATATACTTAAACATATTTTTAAAATCTAATTTATGTTTTCACAAACCTATTTTGTTTGAAACTCAAAGCGTAATAGTGATTGGATAAGAAGTTTTTAATTTTTGAATTGTTTTTAAACTCTGTTCTTTTGGAAACAGAGAAGAACAATGCACAACAACATGCACAGATCAAATACAAACGTATATTCAGAGATTCATACTTATATATAAACATGCAACACAATAATCTAAATCGAAAATCACATGCACAAATTTAGATCTACTTAAGCTTTTTAAAATATATGTTTACTCACTTGCTTTTGAGGATAATAGAGGAGTAGGCTTCCTTGATTTGAAAACTGGAAACTATGATCTCTTGAAGACTGAAATTTGCTAAATGCTTGAACTTATTTAACTATAAACTCAAGTTTCTTTTGATCTCTGAAAACTTGCATTTGCAGAAGAAAAATGCTTTGAAGCTTTGATTTGCTTCAGGTTTTCTTGCTTTGTTGAAATGTTTATAGGTTTTAGTTTTTGGTTTGTAAAATTTTACAGGTTTGTTTTTAAGTTTTTCTTACTTTTGAAATGAGAAGATAGCAAAAAGAAGTGAAGAAAGGAGATAGATGTTTATATAGATTAATTTGTGATTTATTAAAAATTTAAAGAAAATGAAAATATAAAGAAGACACTTGTTGAAATTATTTACACTTGTAATTACATTTTATAATTTGTTTACACATGTTATAAAGCATGAAGAATTAGTTTACATGTGTCTTTTATGTTGTATTCATATGTTATATATCTTTTTTTTATACTTATAATATATCTATATTACATTAAAATTTAGTTTTATACTTAAAAATATCTTATGTGTATTAATATCTAAACTGCCTTTTTTATTCACCAATGTACAATTTAAAAAGAAAACAAGGAGAATAGATATATGTTTATATAGATTAAAAGTAGTTTTTATTATTAAATTTAAAAGGAAAATGAAAGTAAAATGACACTTGTTAAGAGATTTAACACTTGTTTTTAACTACTCTTAATTTATTTGCACATGTTATTAAGGGGATTCAAGAGCTAACACGTGTAAATTTGCATGCATTAATTAATTTTAAAATGTTTATAAAGCTTTTGTATTTATTTACCAATTAATAAATACTTTTCTAAATATATATATAAATAAATTATTTTAAAGAAAATAAAATAATAACCAATTATTTTCAAAGTAAAATCATATATAATATATTTAAATCAAACTATATTTAAGATATACTTCTTTTAAATTTTCAAATTTTAATTCAAACTCAAGTCTAATCAAATTTAAAAATCAATTCAAAAGATTCCTATATATTTTAAATAAACCCAAATTCAATTTATAGTTAATAATTCTACTTAAAAATTTAATTATCTATATTTAAAACAACCCATTATCATTATTGTTTGAAAATAACAATTTTGTCATAATAAATAATTTATAAAGGAGATTATCACATTTATTTGTCCAATCTATAATCTAGTATTTTAATAGTTAATTCAGATAACTATCCAATTATCTGATGCCTAAAAATCCAGGTTATCACATTCCTTCCCCCTTTGAATCTTTTCGTCCCCGAAAAGGAATGAAGCTAGAACTTATTAAATACTTAAAATCGGGTAAACTATTCTTTGAACATTTTTAAAGTATAAACTCCCTTTTTATCAAAAAGTTTTAAAACTCTTTTAAAATCTACATATTATTACAAAAATAGTTGTATAAAAATACTTTTTATAACTCGATGTCTCGACCAGTCCATCCTTGTTCTCATAGAGATTCGGTCATATATTGATCAGGCGTAGGGCTGAAAATCTATAAGTACTTAGCAGACCCATTTTCAACACCCATTGAAAATACTTGAAAAATAATTTTATTGAAAATATAGAAAACATTTTTGAAAATAGAGGAAATATCTTTGGTAAGAATGCTCTGGACACCCCCATCTATGGTCGCAATTACATTCTGGGTTACGTTGCTATCATAGCAAAAGTCCATGTAACTGTAGGCACTCCGCGCCCCTCGATTACGCCATGGAACCCGCTATAGATTGCAGTTACATCCAGGGTTACCTTGCCATCGCAACAAAATTCCATGTAACTATAGGCATCAGCGCCCTCGAATTTCGCTGCCAAAAGAATGAAACTTCTCCACTCCCACATAGGTCGCAGACAACATCAGTCAAGTCCCAATGTAGCCTTAGGCTCTCACGGCCTTTCGACTTTGCTACGTCTTCATAGGTCGCAGTCTAACGATATAAAATCAAACATACTGTTGGCTCTCAGCAGCACACACGACTTTCGCTATGGTCTGCAGTAGATCGCAGTGACATCGAGCTATACTGTCGTCACAGCATAACCCAATGTCTCTGTAGGCATCAGTGCCCTCGACTTTCATTACCCACTACACATAATCCTCAGGAACTAGTTTGTCCGGACTCCTTATAGGATCAACTTTAGAACCCTCCCCTTAGGTTCAAGGCAGTACCACCCTGTGGCACTCCTGAGAAGTTCATTTCAAGGGAGCGCCTTTTTCTCCAATGACGTTTTCAAATACTTTATACGATACACATATAGTATCTTCCAAATCATACACGTAGTATGAATCCCATATAAATCTCCTTTACCCAAAATCGATTCCCAAAATCGATAATTCTCAAACTAGGCTTTCCAAATTTCCAAAATTGATTTTTCTCAAAAATCAAAAGCCTTTTCCAAATTCATAGGTTTCCAAAACCTTTTTTCAAAATCATTCTCATAAGATCCTTTATATATATATATATAGATATATATAACCTTGAAAAATCTTTGGATCACTTCATACTTGTATAAATTCCCTCTTTATACTTCAAATACTTTCAAAAACCTTTCTTTTGGCTATAGATTCAACAAGGGGAGTTTATCAATTATATATACATCGCTTTTTTTTATACCAAACCAATATTCAAGTTTGATTCTTTGTAAAGTCACTTACGATATTACTTACTTCCATAAAGTAAAAATTTATCATAGAAATATCCAATTTCCACTTTACTTCATCACATATTTCACAAAATATATCTTTCATTTCAAGAACCATTTTACAGTTTTTATCCACAAATTTCAATATCAATTTCATTCAAATCCGTATGATGTACACATATCATCTGTACGCTATATCAATCTAATCGCTCACTCAATCACAAAATTTCATCTCCGAACTAGTATCGTCCACCCGACTTCCTAGTGCGGACTCAGATCTGGTTTCTCGATCAGAAACCGTCAATCTCCTTACATAGTCATAACTATGATAGAGGATCTCCAGAACCAATCAAAAATCCATACCCAGGTTCGCCGTCCAAAATTGAGTGAAAAATCCAAACTCGGATCGATATACTATCTCGAAATTTTGTACTCGAATCTGGATCAAATCACTATGCGAATAGAATAATATACGTACATCCTACATATCTATCCTCATTGATTATTAGCTAAATCAGTTTCTCCTTTCTATTCATATTCTCTTTAATTTCTATCCACTTATTCATAATTGTTTCAATCCTATTTGGATTATCACTTTAATCCTTATCTCAATTGGTAATTAATCATAAACAGTTTGAACACTATCCAGCTTAAATTTAGAAAATAGCTTAAAAAGTTAAAAATAGATAAGTAGTTGAAAAATAATTATTAGTTTGTAAAATAGCTATAAAATAGTTAAATGATTGTAAAATAGTTGGAACGTAGTTAAATATTTATAAAATAGTTAGATAATTGCAAAATAGTTGTAAAATAGTAATTAGTTATAAAGTAGTTGAAAATAGTAATTAGTTTATAATAAACCGTTGTAAAATAGTTAAATAGTTCCAAAAGTTGTTGTAAAATAGGTATAAGATAGTTTTGGGTTTTAAAAAGAAAATTTGTATAGTAAATAGTTAGGAAAATGGATTTAAGACAATTTATATTAAAATAATTTATTTGAAAATGGTCCAGAGCTAAACTGTTCAATTCCCAATTCTCCATTTCCAATCAATTGCCAATTTTCAATTTAAACTTCCACTCTCATTTAAATTGACTCAATTCCAATTTAAATAACTTTAATTTCCATTGAAATTGATTTAATCCCAATTCAAGTGGAATTAACCTCATTCTAAATTTAAATCAAATTCCATTTGAATTATTTAGCTTCAATTTCATTCAAATTAAACCAATTCAAATTTCCCATTTGAATTTTAAACTTATCCATCTTCAATCACAATTCTCATTAATTCAAACCAAATTCAATTTGAACTAATTCAATTTTAATCTCAACTTTAAATCATCTCGAATTATATAAATTTGAGTTAAATTTTAAACGTTGATTTAATCCCTTAAATCAAATTAATCTTTATTTTTAAATCAAAAATCTAAATCTTTAAACGATTTAATTCTGAGTCCAAATTTCAAAACTCCATTTTAAATTTTCTTCATAACAATAGATATATCCAATTTATTACCCCAATTTCAATTTTGAAACCAATCCTTAACAATTTAAATTTCCAAGTTCCTTTAGAACATTTGAATCTTAAATTCAAAGTGATTTCATCTCCTTAATTTCAAATTTTAATTTCCCTTTTTAGCTCAATAATGGATATATTGCCACACTCCATTTCTTAACTCAATTAAAAAAAATCCAATTCATGGTTTCAGGGATTATTAATAACAATAGGATAATATTATCCAAACTATTTTAAAACATCTATCCATTTCCAATTTCCAAATCTCAAACTCATTTTGCGATCACACAAACTCCAAATTCAAATCAACCCATTAACTTCCCAAGTTAAATCTCAATTTCATCTTGAAATTTCTAATTCAGGTTGTTTGTCCTAAACTTATTTAACTTCTTCTAAGTTAAATTCAATTTAATCCCGTTAATCCCACTCAAATTTGAATTCTTCATTTCAAATTTCAAATTTCTAACTCTTAAAAGTTCAAAAAATTATTTTACTTTGGTTTTAAATCACTCTCCAGGAAAAATCAAAACTCATTACTTCAAAGTTTATTTCAAATTATGTGTGATATTATGTACATCCACACATATATACATATTTACTTCTTGGCCCACCAAGCCAAATTTTAAAATTTAAACCACCTTTGGTCTTAATTCAAAACAAATTCTTTTAAAGTTTCGAACAACTTTTTATTTTTAAAATAAGATTATATTCAAAATAGTCTGAATAATATCATTTCCTTTAACATTTTGAAACAATTTCAAATGTTTTTAAACTTGGATTTCAAAACTTCACAATTTAAAACCCACTTCAATTTACAAGTTATACTCAACTAAGTTTACTTCCTTAAAAAATTTCATTATTTTAGGATAATAACCAAGGTTATTTCAACTGAAAACCAATTCACTATTATCTTATTCTGAAAACTCTTCTCCAAATTCAAGATTTTAATTTCAGTATCCAACAACCAATTATTGCTTTATATATAAAATAAGCTTTTATAAAAATCATTAATTAAAAACATTTGTAAAACCTTTATATAAGAAAACAAGTACGCTCCCATATATATATATATATATACACACACACACACACACATACACTTAACTCATTCAAGGGTACCACTGACCCTAACCTTAATGAGTACACCCACCAGAGCCAAGGTTCTCGCTTAACCTTCAGCTCTGATACCAAATGTCATGACCCGGGATTTTCGATTTCAAAAATTCTAGATAGTTAGAGAAAAGAAGAAAAGAGATAGAAGAAGAAGAAGAAACAGAAACACCAAAACACTGATTCTCACATTCACAACGGAACAAAATATAATATCAAATAATAATAGTTATACAAAAGTAAACTATATCTGTTATTTTACATACATTATTACATCAGAGTTACAATATTTACACAAACAGTGGACAGTTAAAATTAAATTGTCTCAGAAACAAACAATATTATACATAGCGGAAACTCCATACGTTCCTCCCATCCAGCTTGCCTCTTGAGATCCAGAACGTCCTTACTTGAAAATCTATAATACTCGGTCTGACGCGAGCATTACATCAAAGTAACACCCGGGTCAGGTTGGAAACCAGCATGAGTAAACCCTATCTAACGTGGAATACAACAGCCTAAAACTTACATAAAACCTAGGGTAACTTGTATCAATTACAAATTCACAAATTTGGTATAGGCAACACTTATTACACACATCAATTTCTAAGTACCAAAACTTTGATTAAATTATCCAATTCACTTAAATCATTCCATTCCAGCCTATTGATTTCACATATCAAATTTGTACAGAATTATTATAGGTTACAAATTGAAGTGGTTTCGGGTATTTACTAATACCCGACTCTGGTCTCTTCGAATTCAATACCATCTTAACCCACGTTATTCAAGTGAAACACAATTCAACCTTTAAATACAAGATATCACTTTTTATACAGCAATTCATCATCGACAGATAACCACATAATCACTGTTCAAGACAAACATATCATATCACAAACATTTCATATCAGAAATATCAACCAATCATTCATAAGCAAGATTATTTAGTCACCCATTCCTAATTAAATCAAATTAATTACTTTAATCACTTTAATCTTGCTTACTTAACACAAACCATTAATTAATCATCCCGTAATTATCCTCTCTAATTACATTCAGTAATTAGCTTTTAATTAATTTACCACATTCATTAATCAACCTTGATTAATCACATTCAGTAATTAATTATTCTTAATTACTTACATTAAAAAATTAACCTCTTAATTAATTAATAAATCCTTTAATAAATTACACTGAGTAATTAATACTTAATTACTTTCACTAAGTAATTATTCTTTAATTACTTTCCATCAAGTAATTACCCATTAATTAATTACATCCTGAAATTATCCATTAATTACTTCACTAAGTAATTACACTTTATTAATTACATTAAGTAATTATACTTAACCCTAACTAATTCTTAATTAACAATTAATTAACCCTTAAACCTTTATACATTAATCAATCCTAAATTATTAATTAATTTAACTTTAATTCCTTATTAATTTAAGTAATCTTTAATCATAAAAACTTAACTAACTTTCAAGATAAAACAATTACCATTAATTACCTAAAATTAATAAAAAATTTAAAAACGTTTCATCTTTTTAATTTATACTTAACTACCTTTAAAAATTCAGTTTTTTTTCAAATACTTAAACCTTTCTCAAATTAAAGCATAAAACTATTAAATCAAAATAGTTTTTTTAAAAAAACGTTTCTCATCAAATAATTTAAACCAAATTTTAATTTTAATTTTAAAACTAGCCTTTTAAACTTCTTAAAAACATTTTCACATTTACTTCGGGTTCAACCTATTCCTGACTCGAGTGCCAACTTGGGTTCCAACTTCATCTTCCCCTTTGCCCTTTTTTTAGTTTAAGATTTAAGTTAAAAACAAAACAGGGAAGGCCACACTAACGAACTCGGGTTCCAACCCGAGATAACCTTCTCCCACTCGTGTACCCCTTCGAGTCTCATGAACCCAAACTCCCTGACACGAAACCAACGCTGCTTGTAGCGATAAGGATTTTTCGACTACGAAGGTCGACATTAATACGTCCACTGTATCACCTGCCGAGCAATCGAAGGCCGAAAAACCGAACCGTTAGGGTTAAAGAAGGGGTAGAAGATAGAAGAAGAAAGAAAGAAGAAGAAAACAAAAACAATATCAGAATCTCACAATCGCAGCGGAACAACATATAATAGATAAATGAATATCTTTAAAACAAAGAACTATATCAGTTATTACATTACATCACATTATCATTACATTATCAGAGTGTACAAAAAAACAGTGGAAAAGAAATACTATATACTAGTAGATACGCCATGCCATCCAACTTTCCTCTAGATCTCTACAGTAACTCCTGAATTCCAGAATGACCTGATAACCTAACTGTAGACTGCCCGTGTGGAAAATGATGGGCACCCAGAGTTTAGGAAGGAAACAATAAACTCCAGGTCAGTCATGTGACTGGTGTGAGAACATAAACAGTTTATCATTTAAAAACAAATAAAGTAATTTTTTAAGGTAGATCTGCAATGCTTTGAGAAAATGAAACTACCATAAGGCCTCCCACACACACACATAATGCAAACGCAAAATCAGAGGAGATTTCTCCTTATGATAGTCAAACATGCTTGATACGCAAATTTCTTTGATATTATTATTATAAGTGCAAAGTGTAGGAAAACATTTCGAAAGTATAATATAAATATTAGCCAACATAGACATTCCGAACTATGCCTACTACAGCTACCATCTAAATAGTGGGGCGCCACCATAAGTAAATGGCAGGTTATACAACTAAAACTGTAAAGAGCTCATGTTGGATGAATGGATTTCCAACAAACGGTCAGGCAAAGGAACTTCCCAAGTAAAATGGAACGCCTCTGGAGCGACGTCCCCGGATCCTAACCGGATCTCTGCTACATAAGGCCGGGTTACCTCTAGCTGGGTAACAACTGACACGAGCATGTCATCCCCCGGTCGTTTGCGACCTTTATCCCAGGATCCTCTCAACCAACAACCACAAATCAATAAATATGCAGAAACCACGAAGTAAATATCTGGACTCCATACCATGATACCACTTATAATCTAGAAGGAAATGACATGCCCTTAGAGGGCGCTATCCTCAAATAACCTTGCTACCACGATTCCTGTTTCGACCATAACCGGGTAGTGAGGTTTGACGAAATCACGTCCACAAAGCTACACTTTTCACACAAGCCACGCTTTTATCAATAAATGATCAGCAGTACTCAGCATGCCACACTACCAAATTAGGAGTATATCACTGATAACCATCAACTACATAACCTCTGAGCTCGTACGTTTCAGAGAAGGGTGTTAAGCTAAGAGAATAAATTCTCCTCTACCAACGGAAATGTATTTGAAATAAATCTGCTTTATATCTCAAAGTGTAATGTCATACATACAATCCATACAAGTCTGTTCTGGGTTTGAACAGAACCGAAGGCACTTCCAAAGAAGTCCTTGCAAATCCGGGTATTCATAATCCCGATCGGACTTCCCATCACTTAGGGAATCTCTATACCGACGCGACTCACTGCAGAGACAATCAACGAGTTATCCTCTCGTTCTCGCAAATACCCGGTCTTCACCATTGGTCTTCAATGCTATCCATATACGTCGTATCACTATTCAGAATGGGATTTATGACCCAAAGGTCCTCTCCCGGCTAAACCGAATAACGAGCGCTTATTTTAAAATAAGTGTAGCATTCAAATTCAAGCAAATCACAAAAAATACCCATTTAAGGGTCAATATTGATAGTCGGTTATTTAACTATCAATAGATATACACAACATCACCAGATTCCAAATAATTTCCCAAATTATTTATTTTCCAAAAATATCTTTACAAGGTATATTTTTCCATACTTTAACCGTTTGAAAACAAATTCCAGATCACTTTTCAATTTATCTTTTAAAAGATACAATCTCAAAACATTTCACTTTATATTGGAAAAACATTTCCATACTTATTTAATAATAAGTAATCTCACAAATCTATTTATTTTCAATATTTGGAAAATATTCAATATACTTAAATCACAATTAAGTATATATTTTATTCTTTAAGGAAAACATTCTCTTAAACACATTTATTTGAGTCAAAATGAATGTTGCGTAAAACATCGTTATGACAACTCAAAATCACTAGTATAGGGATTCGAAATTAAGATAGATATATAAATCCCAATACTACATAAAATATTTCCTTTCGAAAATCATTCACTATAACAACAGTGTTATAGTCCACCATTTCCTTTTATTTCTCGAAAACGTCTATTTCAACAATGAATGTTGAAATCTATGGTTTCGATTCTTAATGCATTTTAAAACATCTTTAAATCGTTTTAATTTTATTTAAAATATCACTTCCCCAAACATTTCTTTAATATATATTATTCACCGTCCAAAATCGTGAATATACTTTGTTAACCAAATTCAACATTTTCTACACATTTTATCTAAAGGATTATCCACTGTCCAAAATCGTGGATATATCTCCTTTAATAAGCTTTCCTATTTACTTATCAAATTCAATTGGTTTCGGATTTATAAAACAACGTTTATAAATTCACATTCATATATATTTTATAAAAACTACAACTTATAAAATCCCTTAATTAACAAATTCTATTTATATCTCATTTAAATGCCAAAATCCAATTTATAAGTTAATTACTTATAAATCTTTTAATTTACAACATTTATTCATTCTATAACTTCACAATTTATAAATCTAAGAATTTCGTTCACTTATGAAATCCATTTATACTTCATTTTAACACTTATAAAAACTTGTTTTATAATTCCAATATCTTCAATTTATAAATATCAATTTTTCTAAATCTTTTATATAAACCGTTTATAATAATTCAAAATCCCAATTTAAACCATTTTTACAAATTAATCAACTACTTACTTAAAAAAAAATCACATTTCAATTATATTTCACAAAGAGGGAATTAGGCACAAGGACAAACTTTGAAAAAAAAATTAGGCTGAAGGACATGAAGTTTCATTTTTGTGCTGAAGGACAAACTTTGAAAGAAAATTAGGCTGAAGGACAATGCTAAATACAACTAGCATTTTGTACAGTATAAACACTATACAAAATGCTAATTATAACTAGCATTACATCCAGTTTTACATTATACAAAATGCTAGTTGTATTTAGCATTGTCCTTCAGCCTAATTTTCTTTCGAAGTTTGTCCTTCAGTCTAAAAATGAAACTTGTTGTCCTTCAGCCTAAATTTTTATGAAAATTTGTCCTTGTGCCTATTTTCCACTTTCACAAAAATCATAATTATTATAACATAAAAATTATAATGTTTATTTACCTAAAATGAATCGAATTCCAAAATTTAATAAAACGTATACTTTCAAAAATCACTTTAAAAATCCTTTTAAAATTTGAAAATCATCGCTTTAACTCTTTTAATTTTCCAAAATAGGCCCAATGCTGCAACAGCACTAAATATAACAACCACGGCATCCAACATCATATATCATATGATAACAGAATATATCACAATATCTATAAATAAATCAATACGGGTGAGGAATCCAGTTGGATCCCTCCAACCTGTTTCCCTGCATCCACAGATATTAACATAACACCAATCCCATTCCAATACGGAATATCGCGGTACATGGGTTTATATAAAATATTATCCGCTATTATGCGGCGCAATAGGGTCTCATCCGCTATATAATGCGGGAAAATCAACTCCAAGTACATATATAATACCAATTCCACATCAAGGTGAAATATCGCGGTATATGTGTTTAATAAATAACATCCGCTTAATATACGGCATATAGGGTCTATTCCAATGCAATAGATAACAATTTATCATTCAAGCATACAATCAAGCAATTTTAAATCTAACTATTTAAAATTTAAATCGAAACAATTTTGATTGAGTGAGAAGTTCTCACCTTGCTTTCAATAACGGTTTCAGTGTTTTATTTCGATTAAAATTAAATGTGCGTTTAAGTTTACCCAAAATTTTCACTAGCTCCAATCCAGCTCCATCGCGTAGTGCTCGTCAATAACAATTCCAGCTCAACTTATTTCGTCAATTTTTGACCTCTATCAAAAAGTTATAGCTTTTTAAAGATTATACGAGTTAATATAAATCGATTTCATTTTCTATTTTCTATTTCTAAACCTTTTCAAATCTGGACCGTATGATTTTGTTCATGAGATCAAGGCCGCCTGAATCCCTTTCTTCTCCAGGTGAATAACGCGACCGTGATCCCAAAACTGCCGCCCTAAACCCTAATGCTCGCGCCAATATCCTCTACCTCCACGACGATGAAGCTCCTCCATTGCGTGCGCCATCACAAGCTTCACCCATGGCTCGAGTATCGAGGAGCTCGGTCCTCTCTTCTATTCGAAAAATGTGAGCGAAGGCCGGCCAAACGCGAGTGAATTGCCGTCGATTCGTAGCGAATTTTTCGATCTCCACCGTTGGATAGGAAGATCTCAACGTGCTCTAGAAGTTTGTAGTTGAAACTTTCTGATAATTGTTAACGGATTTGAAGAAAATGAGGGAGGAAGAAAACAATGTTTTGGCCATTGATGATAGAAGGTGGCGGCTAGGGCTGAAACTAGGGTTTGAGTGTAAATTGTGAAATATGGAGGCCTTTTATAGAAAATATTCGCGCACTATTCACCCGAAATTTTTCCGAACTCCAAACGAAGCGTGCCGCCTGGCGTTTATATTGTTTCACCCCTATTCCAAACATAATGGAATATACATCGGGAGCCAATTCGAAAGTATTTGAAAGATAAGCTTTTGAAACGACTATTTAAATTCAAAATTCACTCGGATCGATTTCTACGCGTTTTAGCTTGCCCCGGACAAACCGTAAGTCCTATTGACACGAAATTTTAAACCATACAATAATATAACATTACGGATCCGATGAATTTTGTTTCGTCAAAATCCGAGACTGTTTGAAAAATGGCTATTTTTACTCGTCAATTAAATATTAAAATATTCAAATTCTACAAATTAACTTTTAATTCAATTTAAAAAGTTCTATAATATCATTCTAACTCCAATATGATTTAATACAACTTTATAAATCATTTTAATCACATTAAACCCAATTTCCAATTATTTTTGTAATTTCAAATATTAAAATATCGATTTAATTATCCAATTAAATCTAGATATTCGAAATATAATTTATTCGACTTACAAATTTTACTTGTGAATATTTAGAATAAATTAAATATACGAATTTCAAATGACAGAAATTCTGGGTCGTTACACCGCTTGCACGTGCACAAATCAACCACCTCACTGTTACCTCCGATGACACCATGCACACCTCAACGATCTTCCACGCGATCGATTCTAACCCTCAATCAAATGTCACGAAGCCCAAAACAAAATCGAGTCTTCAAGTCGAATTGGAAACTCACATACTCATCAGAAACCACCTCGTCAAAGAAATTCCGACCACCAGAACCACCATGACTTCGCCCACATCTACGTCCACGCCTCAGGTACGTCCCCTTCAAGTCTGGCCTAGCTCAAGGCCTCGATGATGGCGAACAACCCCAAATCCCAAACATTCAACTTCGAAACCCTAGTTTCCTCTGTGGCCGATGCCATGACCATCGAACACCACTTCTACCATTTTTCCCAACTTCGACGATCACCAAGCTAGCTCCAGCCAAAGCCCCGACCTCTAGAATCATCCCATTCACCAGAACTTGCTCGAAAACCAAAATCTGGTCATCCCAAATTGCAAACCCAATACCAAACTAAAATTCATGATTTTTGCTTTAAAAATCACATTTTCCAGAGATGATTCAATTTGCATGGTCAAATCTACAAATTAAATTGTTTAATTTTTATCATTTTTACAGATTTTACTGTATATACTCAATTCCCGAGGATTTCAAACTTGATATACTTAAACAAGTTTTAAAACCTAATTTATGCTTTCACAAACCCATTTTGTTTGAAACTCTAAGCCTAATAGTGATTGGATAAGAAGTTTTGAATTTTTGAATTGTTTTAAACTCCATTCTTTTGGAAACAGAGAAGAACAGTGCACAACAACATGAACTGATCAAATACAAATATATATTCAGAGATTCATACTTATATATACACATGTAACACATAAATATAAATCGAAAATCATATGCACGGATTTAGATCTACTTAAGCTTTTTAAAATATATGTTTACTAGCTTGCTTTTGAGGACAACAGAGGAGAAGGCTTCCTTGATTTGAAAACTGGAAACAATGATCTCTTGAAGACCGAAATTTTCTAAATGCTTGAACTTGTTTAACTATAAACTCAAGTTGCTTTTGATCTCTGAAAACTTGCACTTGCAGAAGAAAAATGCTTTGAAACTTTGATTTGCTTCAGGTTTTCTTGCATTATTGAAATGTTTACAGGTTTTAGTTTTTGATTTGTAAAGTTTTACAGGTTTGTTTTTAAGTTTTTCTTACTTTTAAAATGAGAAGATAGAAAACTGAAGTGAATAAAGGAGATAGATGTTTATATAGATTAATTTGTGATTTACTAAAAATTTAATGAAAATGAAAATATAAAGATGACACTTGTTGAAATTATTTACACTTGTAATTACATTTTATAATTTGTTTACACATGTTATAAAGCATGAAGAATTAGTTTACATGTGTCTTTTATGTTGTATTAATATGTTATATATCTTTTTATATATATTTATATTATATTTATATTACATTAAATTTAGTTTTATACTTAAAAATATCTTAAGTGTATTAATATCTAAACTACCTCTTTTATTCACCAATATACAATTTAAAAAGAAAATGAGGAGAATAGATATATATTTATATAATTTAAATTTAGTTTTTATTATTAAAGATAAAAGGAAAATGAAAATAAAATGACACTTTTTAGGAGACTTAACACTTGTCTTTAACTACTCTTATTTTATTTACACATGTTATTAAGGAGATTTAAGAGCTAACACATGTAAATTTGCATGCATTAATTAACTTTAAAATATTTATAAAGCTTTTGTATTTATTTACTAATTAATAAATACTTTTCTAAATATATATAAATAAAAATTCTTTTAAAGAAAATAAAATAAAAATCCATTATTTTCAAAATAAAATCATATATAATATATTTAAATCAAACTATATTTAAGATATACTTCTTTTAAAATTTCAAATTTGAATTCAAATTCAAGTCCAATCAAATTTAAAAATCAATTCAAACAATACCTATATATTTTAAATAAACCCAATTTGTAATTAATAATTCTACTTAAAAAATTATTATATATTTTAAATAAACCCAATTCAATTTGTAATTAATAATCTTACTTAAAAATTTATTTATCTATATTTAAAACAACCATTATCATTATTATTTGAAGATAACAATTTTGTCAAATATAAATAATTTATAAAGGAGATTATCACGTTTATTTGTCCAATCTATAAACCAATATTTTAATGGTTAATTCAGATAATTATCCAATTATCTGATGTCCAAAAATCCAAGTTATCACATATCCCAAAATATATCTGGTTTAAAATAAAGAACGACAAGACACTTCCAAATAATATGAAGCCAAAATAGCTTATTGTAATACATAAATAACTGATTTTATTCATAAATAACACTAAAAAAATACAAGCGTACAGTTCCTAACATCAAAATGAACTGAAAATAGAATTGTACGCTTATTTTTTTTTGTTAAATTATAACCTTTTTCCTAATATCAAAATGAATCCATAAATCCATAAATAACACTAAAAAAAGGATTCGAATTTATTCTCATAATTCGAGGAATCCATAAATTTACAGAATCAAATCAATTGCATGAATACTGAAAATAGTATTGTGCACTTATATTTTTTTTTGTTCATTGGAAGGGGATTCTCAGACTAAGTTCCCCGTTTCACAAAATAATAAAAGTACAGCAAACTTTCCCCAAGAAAATGTTCGACAACTGTGTGATCAAGTGTACCAATTATTGTTCAACAATGAAAAAAATGAGAGAAAAACATATTTCAAAAACGGCACCTTTAATAAGACAAAGTTTAACCTGTATAAATCAACTAAAGGTGAGATTGATGATACCCTCTTTACTTCCTCTAGTAATCAAACGTAGATCCCATAATATTAATTTTTATATATTTATATGCTTAGACCCGAATCACTTGATTTTCGAAATCCTCTTTTGACATATGGAAGCATTTGATAATTTGGGAGAAATTTTTAGAGGATTTTTACAACAAAGTTGAAATTCTCTACAAGGACTTCTTCTTGGTCTTATTATCTATGCATTTTTCTTTAATTTTTGTAAAAAATAATCAAAATACCGATTTGTAAATTTGAAAAATAATCAAATTTGATAAAAGAAAACAATGAACATTTTAGAAATAGGGAAATAACACATTGAAGAAATTGTTGGACGATGTAAAAAATTAGTAGAAAAAGAGATTTTAATTTTATATGATCAATCAAAAATAGAGGATGATAATTATATACACTGATGCAAATCAAATCATATAAAGAACAGGGTTTGCATTAGGAAAAAGGGTTTCTTAATTACATGGTAAGATACCTTCACATGTCTCCATTTCAAGGCATTTCTTCGAGACTTTCCACCGAACGCCTTGTAAATTTTAAAGGCCCTGCACATGCAAAAAATGTTAAATGGTAAAATTCCAAGCATACAATGTATGACAGATTTCAATTAACCTATGTATGACAGATTTCAATTAACCTATGTATGACAGATTAGGATACAATGCATATAACTGGGTTTTTTGGTACCGTGGTTCATCATATAACAGATTTCAGTTAACTTATGCAGTTCATCATATGACCAAAACAACTTTGGTATGCATATAACTTATGCAGTCCATCTAAATAACTGCAAACTAGTTACTTGTGCTTTGGTAGATGATGCTATGTCAAGTTCCTGATCAATTATAACAGATAACCTATAAGCACTGAGATATACTTAATGTTTATCAAGAGTATAATGTTCATTATCTAAATTTTCTTAATATAAATATATAATACAAAATTCCACATATGACCAAAACAACTTCATAAATTACCACTACTACAAAACATGTCTGTTGCTTAGGATCATTTGCTTCGGTTTCTTCCAAACAACCGAAGCAATTGGTATATGGGAAGCAATAGAAAATGTAAAACTGCAATTTGCTTCGGTTATTGTTAACAATCAAAGCAAATGCCCAGAAGCAAAAAGCAATTTGCTTCGTTTATTCGTGAAACCGATTCAAAAGGGTTTATTTGCGTCGGTCTTTGCCAAACGAAGCAAATAACCTGAAGCAAAAGTTTCCTAAATAATAACCTCCTTAGTTATTTATGTCGGTTCATTAAGAACTGAAGCAAATTATGAGAATCAAATGCCTGATTAAATTCTTTTTTTTAGGTTCCCAACCTGCTTTATTTTGGCGGTTCCCAACTCGCTTTGTTTTTTGTCACTACCCAGACTCCATTTTCGTTCTTTCCACCCTTTCTAAAAGAAAACACAAGAGATAAACAAAACCATCAATACATTGGTTCCCCAAATTGTTTTCATCGTTGCATTGATTCCCCAAATCCGCCCTTTCCAAACCAAATTCATTTTTATCAGTTCCCTAAATTGGTAGAATTCCCATTAATTCCCCCAGCCGATTCAACAATTTCCATCAATATAGCAAGTTTATTAGCCAGTTTCCATCGATTTTCTCTTGTCGATTACGATTGTCGCTTCCTTCAGGTATTGAATTCCTTGCTGATTATCAATTTTGATTTGGATTTTGATTTCTTGCTGTATTGTTCTTGTTTTAAATTGTTCCATATTATTCATGTTTTAAACTCTATTGTATTTACCTTTATTTGCTATTTTACGTCATTGTTGTTGCAAGCTTCCTATTGGACATGGCTTTTAATGTCAGTGAAAATAAGATTGAATGGGTTTTAAATGCCCAACATGAACAAGATATTCTATCGATTAGGAAAGAAGAAACACGGCAAAAGTTGATCCATGATGGGATTGTCAGTACTCAAGCTTTGTAATTGGTTGATAATTTATAGTTTTCTGCAAATAATTTTTCTTAACTTTTGGTCAGTGAGTTTTGAGAGAAATTAAGATGAGTTTGTAGAATAAATTGAATGTTTTTTTATTCAGCTATTCATGAGAAGTTAATTCTTCTCCTATGACAAAAATAAGTACCACTCTATGATAAAAAATGCATGTCTCCTTAAATATACTTGTCCATATTTGTTTTTTCGTTAAGATATACAAAACTGGTTATGTAGATATTATTCAATGTTGGTTCTAATTCATTGTGCTCAAGAGATTTGTATGAAAACTTTGTGCCATTAATTATTCTGTGCATTGGGAACAATTCAATGATGGATTATAAGCAGCGATGACAAAAATTGACAACACATTTTCTATGCTTTCAAGCTTTTAACTCTCTCTTCCTGGATAAGTATATTAAGAACATCATGTTTTGTTTTCTTCCTTCCTTACAAGAAAATAAATAAAATGAAAAAGACATTATTTTTCAATTTCTTAAAGAAGGAGCCATAGTAGTAAAAAATAAACGATAGGCAAGAAAGTTAGGAATTGCTCTTTGAGTAATTGTTCAGTTGAATTGTTATAACAAGTCACTTTCTTTGTCTTTCTATTTAAAAGAACTACTAACTGAAAAGAAATTAGGTTAAAAACAATCTACACCCTCACATATTGATCCTTTCATTGCCTTCTTTCCTATAAATTCTTTTACAATGTTATTTGTTGATTAGTATGTAGAAAAAATCCTAAAAACCTCAAGTTCTTAGGATCAAAATTATGATTTTGAAAGTTGAACCAAATAAATTACGCGATTTTAATGGTTAGGAAATTAAAGAGCATACGTATATAAGATGAATCAGGTGTGTTTCAGGTTAATTTAAAAAGTTTTTTCTGGCGGAGAAAGCAAAAATAAAAAGCATAAAATATTTACTGACACATAGGCTGGAGATCTATAAAGTGAATATGTTGATGGCATCCAGTTGGAAGATTTTAATTTTTTACAGACAGAGAAAAGTCCTAAGAGTGCAATATTGGATTATCATATAGCTAGTACATTAACATTGTAAAATTATCAGGGAAAGAAAGAAAATTTGATAAAGCCAGCCCAGTAGTATATGGTGCAAAAACATTGTTTTAATGTTTTTTTCATATAGCTAGTACAATAACATTGTAAAAATACCATGGAATGAAAGAAAATTGTACAAAGCCAGCCCAGCAGTATATGGTACAAAAACTTTGTTTTACAATTTTTTTACTGATGACAAACTCAAAATAGTAAAAATATAATAATAATCATGCACTTGGTAGGGTAAATTTTAATGGAAAGCTATTTGTTGGCTTCATTTCATTCATCTATGCAAAGTTTGTTCCAAATGTCAAAAGCAACCTGGAAAAACTAACAATATGTATAATCGGGAATGAATAAATTTAGTATGATGCCTTAACTAGAGCTAAAAAATCATGGAAGAGAAAAACAATATACTAAATAATTTCATGAACGCACAACCTCTAACCTCTAGTTTTTAATTTTTAATCAAAATTGACCGCGAACTCACCTTATTTTCTCTAGGGGCCAAAAGTTATATACATTGGTTGGTTTTTGCTTTATCTGTCGTATTAATATCATGCATAGACTCATTTAACGATTTTAATTGTGCGAATATCTATTGGCCCAGCTACAAATTATTATTCTACACATAGATCATTTGATGAAGGCCCATCTTATCTTTGAAACTAGAATACCGTAAACTACAATAAAGTCAGCATTTCTTTATCCGTGCTAGATACAATTTATCAACATAATTTTTACAAGCCCAAGGCTCAAATGCAAATACACAAAGATATTATTCAGCAAACTTAAACATTTTCTTTTTTCTTTAAATATAAATAAGTTTGAATGTAGAAATGATAGAATTGGCTGTATTAGAAAAAGGAAGAGAGGGAAAGAATAACTCGAGAGAAAGATGATACGCTTCAAACATAGACGAATACAACCAAAATTTGACTTGAATAATTCGAGATTAGAAATTGAAATCTGCTTCAATCCTTTAAACTATGAACTATCATGATGACGACGACAATGTTGTTTCCCTGAATCAAATTTCCAGTTATTTTTGTTTCTATTTGATTATATCCGACGTGTTTCCCACTACTATAATACACACACATCATTTCATACTTCTGTGCCAATCATGTCCTATATAAACAAAATTAAGTGAACCAACAGATTGAGTTTAAGTGTATCATTACATGAACTAGAGATGAGGACCACACATAACCAACATACTGGAAAAGTGGTCCTCATCTCTAGTTATGCCATATTTAGGATTGCTATTTATGATCTATACCACTAAAGAACCAACATATTATTGTTTGCATCATGCTTCCGTTGTACATTCAATGCAATACTTGAAACATATCTATTCATAAAGTAAGAAAATTCAATTCTCGTAGAGAAGATGTTGTATAATTTATATCAGTTTTGTATCAATGGACGATAAACCTAAGTTAGAGTATTATTGGTTTGCTTATTAAATGATACTTGTAAGTAATTTAACGTGTTTCATAAATACTAAACTTAAGTTAGAGTAGTACTGTACCTGCAAGCTTCAATGGTTCAATTAAACAAAAAAGTAATATATTGGTTACATTTAAGCCAATGACTTTTGATTAGGCTCTGAATTGATTCGTTGATATAGAGAATAGAGTAATTTGTTGGGTTCCTCCATTGACTAGTCTTATAATATTAGTCAACTTTATCTTTGGTTAATTTTGCAATCATCAAGATCATTTTCAATAGAACACTTACGATATTTTTTTTGCTTATGTAGTGTGTCTCTAGCACTTGAACATGGATCATAGTTGGATGACGTTAGACGTAGCGATGATGAGTTCCTAAACAAAATGGGAGAGTTCATCTAGTGTGCGTTAAATGATCAATGAATAAGAAGGGAAGAAACTATTTTTTGTCCTTGTAGACGTTGTCAAAATAAGAGGAGATTCCGTAACATAGATCATATTAGAGATCACATAATTCATAATGAATTTAAGAAAAATTATACATGGTGTATATGGCATGGTGAAATCATACTTAGTACAACTAATTCTAGTAACAGTGACAATGATGAGAATGATCAAGAAGATAACATGAATAATAAGGTGAATGATTAGAATAATGAGAACGATTGTGTTAATGAGATGTTTGGTGATGTTGAAGAACATTTGATGAAAGAGCCAAAGTTGTACCAAAAGATATTAATGGATGCCAAGAAGCCTTTGTTTTCTTGTTGTGCAAAGTTCACAATATTGTCTGTTGTGCTCAAGCTTTTCAATTTAGAAGCAAAACATAGGTGGTGTGATAAAAGCTTTACATCATTGCTGGAACTTTTAAAAGACATGCTTCTGGAAGGTAACTAGCTTCCTACTTCTAACTATGAGGCAAAGAAAATTATGTGCCTAATTGGCATAGGGTACAAAAAGATACAGACATACCCAAATGATTGTATATTGTATCAAAATGAATATGAGAGTTTTCATTAGTGTCCCAAGTGTGGATTATCTCGTTATAAGTCATGAGGGAATGTTCATAATGATCTAGATAAGAAATGGCCTCCGACAAAGGTCCTATGGTATTTGCTAATTATACCAAGGTTTAAACGCTTATTTGCAAATACAAAAAAGGCAAAAAACTTATGATGGCGTGCAGATGTGAGGAAGGATGATGGATTACAAAGACATCCAACTGATTCTCCGTAATGGAGAAATATTGATACAATGTATTCTAGTTTCGACGAAGAGATTAGGAATCTCAGACTTGGTCTTTGCACAGATGGCATAAACCTATTTGGCAACCTTATTATCAACATAGTACTTGGCCGATTCTTTTGACGATTTACGATCTTCCACCTCACTTGAGTATAAAGCGCTGGTACATCACATTGTCTCTTTTGATTCGAGACCACGACAATAAGGAAATGACATCAATGTTAACCTATCTCCTCTTATTGATGATCTAAAACTTTTGCGGGATAAAGGTGTGCACGTGTTTGATGCATATAGTAAAAGTGATTTTACATTGCACAACATGCTTTTTTGTACCATAAATGATTTTCCTACATATGGTATTTTGTCTAGATATAGTACAAAAGGTGCCAAAGCATGCCCAATTTGTTAGATGATATAGTTGTTGAGTGCTTGCATTTTTGCAAGAAAAATGTATTTATGCATCATCGTTGATTTCTCCCTCCTGATCATCCTTATCGTAAAAAGAAGAAGCCATTCAATGGGAAGATACAGTGTATAGTTTCTTGTTTTCCATTAACAGGAAAAGATGTTTATGAATGGGTTAAGGATGTTGAAAATTTATTTAGCAAAGGCTTTCCTCTTCCAAAAGGCGCGTGGAAGAAGAAATCAATATTTTGGGAACTTCCATATTGGAGACATTTATAGGTTAGGCATTGTCTAGATGTAAATGCATATAGAAAAAAATGTTTATGACAATATCATTGGGTCACTTTTGAATATACCTGGTAAGACAAAGGATGGTGAGAAGGCCATGCAAGATATGTTGAAAATGGATATTCGGAAGAAGTTAACACTAGTGGAGAAAAGTAAGCGTACCTATTTTCCTCCTGCATGTTATAATTGTCCAAAAAAGAGAAAACTAGTTTATGCGACTGTCTTCATGGTGTCAAAATTCCAACAGGTTATTTTTCGAACATTAGCAGTTGTGTATCAATGAAGGACCTGAAATTGATTGGCATGAAGTCTTTTGCTTGTATAAAGGAGCAACCGAAGGCCTTTTGCTTTAGTCGTTAGTAAACGACCGAAGCAAAATACCATCACTTACTTTGGTCTTTTATTCGACGCGATAGAATTTGACCTCTTGCGTCGTCTTCATTTGCTACGATTGTACAACCGAAGCAACAGAGGGGTGACGATCGAAAAAAATGAGCTGTTTTGTACGAGTGTACATTTGATATGAGCTTTTCTAGTTTAATTATATAGTCAAATGACAAGGCAATTATAGCAGTTCAATGATTCAAATATAATTAGGTTGTTTAAAACTAAAAAATTATTATTTTACAATAATATAACATTGCTGGTAGTAAACCGTATAGGGCGGAAATAACACTACTTGAGCACATTAATTTATCTTTTTTTATATCTGTATACCCTTCTCAAAACAAACCATGACTGATATAGATTCTCTAACAAAATTTTATAGTGATTTTAGATGGAAAATGACATGATAGCGCAATACTGCTAAAGAACCACAATACTACTAAAGCATTTGCAGTAAAACCGTCGAACCAAAGTGCTATTAGATAAGTTAGTCTACTAGTTAAATATCACTTCTGTTGACTAAAACAACTTTGAAGCATCTAAAATTAATTCTCAGTTAACTTATCTAAAACTACTTAATGCCGAGCTACCACTTATAGTTCAGTTTTTTTTCAGTCCGGATTTGGTCCGGCTCCAACTGAAACTAGTGAAATATATACGATTTTGGTTGCAATCTAATTCAAACCAACTCAATTACTATTGGCATGAGTGCATATATTACCTTTGTATTAATATTTATGATTTTGTTCTGGAATGTTAGTTTTAAAGGCTTTTTTGTAAGTGCAAATGTAGGACTTCTTATACATACATCTTAATAATTAAAATTTTGTATATTACATTTTCCTTTGGAACAATTTTTATATTAAAAATATTATATTAATCCAAAGTCACATAAATCATTAATGACAAAGCCTTTACGGTAATTTTCACTTTATAATAAACTTTCCAATTTGTCCTAAGATCTTCTATGTGTTCACCCATTGAGACACATCTAAGAAAGATCATGATAACTAGCATATGCTAAATTGTAAATGAAATTAGAGAGAAGTTTTTGTTTTTATTATCTAAAAATAATTCTCAGTTAAATAGCACTACTTAATTAATATCATAACTTCAGAAATTACACCAACTTATAGTTCAGTATTATAACTTCCTCCTGCCTGCAAACAAGAAGCCATCAAAATTACATGATGGTTAACTTACGTGTTATGAAACTTGCATGTTGTAATGATACCTTAATCTTTTCAAGAGAAACTACCCACAGCCAGCCACATATAGCCTAAGGCCAAGTGCAGAAAAGAAATCATCGTGAAAAATTGCAAGCGACGGTTCAAACTAACCAAACCTCAAAAAGTTTTCAAGGGAGTTTAAAATTCAAGTAAAAAAATATGACCACCATTAGTAGATTCACAACACGTAAGCCATCAAACTTATAGTTAAAACATTCAATAAATGAACAAATTTCTTATTAAAAACAATCACCACTTTAATCTTTAGTCATTTATAAGGTGGATCTACAAGTGCAAGATCAGTTTAATATGTAAAAAGTTCGTATTGAATCATACTATTGTTTGGCACTTCTGTTTTCAAAATTCCAGCGTATTCTCTCTTTATAATGAAACACTTCTTTGTAGTGGAACAAACAAAAAATACATTTTAATATAGAATATCATTGAGTAGTAATATAATTCGGTGATTATGAAAAACCAACAACGAAAATAAGTAATGTAGAGAATTATATAAGAGAGCAAATAAATACAACTTATATGTTCATTTGCAGCTTAATTTCCAGTTTAATTTTGCGTTCGGCCTGAGGATAAAAACATAAATCTCATTCATTTCTACATGGAAAACAAGTAGCAAACAATGTTTACTACATTATAAATTTTATAGGAAGTTAAAATTAGCAATAAATTTATAAACTAGTTAGTAAAAGTTTGATGTTCATACCCTTCATAGTGCGACGCTAAGATTGAGCTTTTAGATTGTGATTCCCTCCTTGTGTTCGACAAATATGTATTTTTCGCGTTTGGATATTTCCACACTTGGGAAAGCTTATGGGGACACATAAACCAGATGATCTCTAATTGAGATCATTGCACCTATGATTTAAACACCTACACATTATGTGTACATATGAGATATATAAACTTGTTAAGAACTAAAGTTGCATTGAAGACCCAATTGCCAAATGATATATATGGAAAAAAAATACTCACATAATGTAAATCTGCAACCATCATGCTTTCAACCACATCGTGCTAAGGAATTATATAATCTCATCCATCATGATATGGATTTCGAAGCCGTCATCATATGTAAATAAATCATTATTCACTTGAATAGCATTGATGGCATTATCATCGGATAGCATTTAAACTATCAGATCATGGAAAATGCATTCACCCACTAAAGTTCTGAGGATCTCTTCATCCACGATTGTTTTGCGCTTTGTTGACTCATTTATCATTGTATTCATGAAATTTTCATTATTATTTCAAAAAAGTCCTTGTTTAGTTGATATGTGAGTCCCTAATTCAAAATTATAAGTAGATGATTATTATGATTATGCAATTGAAACTGATATATCATACTATGTAAAAATATCAAAACAAACTATATATTTATCATCAAACTGTATATATATCAAAAAAAGTTTGAAATAGACACTACAAGTTTGAAACTTTATATGAAGCACTTAAACAAACACTTGAACAATAAATTATATAGACTAATATACCTTAGCAATACACTCTTCTGCATTATGTCTGCTTTCCACTTTGTCTTTTCTTTCCACTTGTGTAGCCTGCACAAAACAAACCACTATGTTTCAAACTTACAATGTCTGTTTCAAACTTAAGTAATATGGATGGTAATATGGTTCGAGGAAATTTTATAATGTACCGTTAAAGTTTAAGGAATTTTTTTATTGAAAGACAATGGACATAATTGTAAAGAAGTTACAAGGAATGGAAGAATGACATAAAAGAAATATAATAATAAAGATATTCCATATGCCATATGCATCAAAAATTGTCACTTCTTGTGTGTGTCTGTTATTCTAGTAACCGCTCCTTCATCAAGAATTTGACATGTGATCATAAATATATTTTGGTCTGTAACCGAACATTTGCAAAATAGTCGGCATCTCTCTACCAAAAGGTTGTGAACCTATGTCATGTTTGCATAACATCTCAGTTGATAAGGTTTGCAGCAGTAGTGTCTCAAATATGATCAAACTAAATGAAGAAATTATAACAAAACTACAAGTTCCAGATCTGATAGTAGAAGCTGAATTATAAAATGTAGAGTACTTTTCACTTTATAAGAAAATCGTGATACATGTTCTTTTACAGCTCAATCTGTATATGAGTGACATCAAAGCTAGCATATACAATCTAGTGCATGATCATTCACACATGATTAATATTAAATATTGCAAGAAATTTGTATTTTGAAGTAGAGTTTTCGTTTTTTATGTTTCAAGTTTAAAAAAAAGGAGAAAAAAAACTGTATTTTGAGGTATCATAAATTCATTCAGGGCTTGAGTGTTGCATATTTTTCAAAAGGTGCACAAATTGGCAAATATTGAACTAACTCTGCATGAAATGAATATTTTTTTTTCTTAAAATAAAATATAATATCCTACAAAAGATTGTAGATATGAAAAAGATATTTGCAACGTTTTAAACCTCTAAGAAAACGCCCTTCCACTTAAATGCTAGGAACATCCATATCCACTATAAATATCAAGGAGAGTCTTTTTCTCAGTTTTCTTATACAATCAAAATCCAAATTGAAATCTGAAAAAGCAGGAACCAACTAAATTTTGTATACTTGCATGAATTCAAGATAATTCACTACCAATTACTTTAAAGACATATCCAAATTGACTTACTAACTTTATCCAACTCTTACAACACTAGAAAAAATTACGCACCACAGCGTTATAATGTCTGAAGAATGTTCAGTTAATTACTTTTAGAATGTAACACTATTTGAATGTGGATGGACATAATGCTGCATAAATAGGGATTGGAACATTATTTCCCTAGCAAAGCTGATTATTTCCTATTTTGTTATGAGTAGTGTTATTGTTATGTTGAAGGCTTGGAAGCAAAGAATACAAAAGTATCATCTTATATGTTAATATTACAGTGAACAAACAATTAATATTAACTAGAAACACATGATACTTTTAACACTCTTCAGAAAGGTACTTATTAGCCAGTGCAAATAGTTTATTCAAGCTTAATTGATATGCGTTATTCACCCTTAATGACATAGTCTAGGTAATCACTTCAATTATACAATCATTTTTTGATGTTGTTAACCCAAAAATTGGATCAACACCCTGGTTTGAGCGTGAAAGCACCGGCCTTGTTCTCATAGAACAATAATGTAGATAATAGATAAAGAAAAAACCAGTAAGAGAAAGAAGATAAGAAGATTTTTATAGTGGTTCGGTTGTTAACAAAGCCTACGTCCACTTCATAGTTTTATTATAGATTGGTTGTCGTTACAAGATGTATTTGATTACATAGCTCTTGATTATCCTTAGCTAGATTGAATCTCCAAGGTTGGAATCCACCGGAGAACCACAGTGAATTCCGTTAAAGACCGTTGTGAGGGAGGCGAGGAGTAAAGAAAGCTTCCAGTAGTGTTTCAGCAATCAGTCTCGGAGAAGATCCAGTGTATGATTCAGGTAGGATTTTATTTATAAAGGTTAGAGAGTTATTGGGCCAAGCCCATTTACCAAAATGTTTGCATACGATTGCATGAAGGGGCATTGGAAATTGTGTCAAAGAACTGAGCTAGCTCTATGGATAGCTAGTGATCCATAAACTATGGGTCTTAGCAATTAATAGATTAGACTCGAAAACAATCCAATGCCTTCGTGCATTCCCCATGCTTTGTTGTAGCAGTGAACTTATAAAAATGTATGGATCGCTTGCGATCCATATACTTAGCAATTTTTTTGGTCTTCATCTTCCGGATCATGATGTAGGAAGGTAGATGGGCTCGCGAGCAAACGATATGGATCACCGGCGATCTATGTCCTTAATGTTTCTCTGCTTTCTTCCAACTTCTTCTTGGCTTGCTATTTCTAACTTGACATAGATGTTCTGACTTCCTTTGGATTCTACCGGGTTAAAAACCAAGATAATAATCTTGATGCATCATGGTCCCCTTAGGATGAATCATAAACTTGGACCAATGACATTCTCCAAGAAATTCTTTCCTTAAGTCCTCAACATTCGGAACACGCAACCAATCCTTTTTTCTCAACCATCCCCTCTGTTCAAGACTAAAATCTTTTAGAACATCGATCACAATTTCAACCTCAAGCCTTCTAATCTTTTCGGCTAATAATGGATCCTCCTTCTGCTTAGAAGCAATTCTGTTGATCAACACTGGTTGAATTTTCAAACAAGACAACATAGCGGTACTTTGACTAGAACTAGCAGTCGACCTTAACTGCACACTACAAGTAGTCAATGCTTTTAAATCCTTCCATTCTGCTAACATAGCTAGCACCATATTTTGATGTCTTCTGATAAGAAAATATGCTACTTTATTTCCTTTCCTTGGATACTCTATACCAAAATCATAAGCAGCCAGAGACTCCAGCTACCTCTGCTGTCTCAAATTCAGCTCCTTTTGAGAGAATAAATACCTTAATGACTTATGATCCGTGTATAGCTCAAATTTCTCCCTTAAGAGGTAATGTCTTCAAATCTTCAATGCAAAGATCTTTGCAACCATCTCCAAATCATGAGTATGATATCTCACTTCATGCGGTTTAACCTGTCATGAAGCATAAGTAATAGCGTTACCCTTCGGCATCAGCACAGCTCCTAATCCAGTCTCGCATGCATCAGTGTACACCACCAACCCTTGGTTTCCATTTGGAACTATTAACATAGGTGCATTGGTTAACAAATGCTTTAACTTAAGGAATGCTTCCTCACATTTGTCAGACCAGACAAACTTTACCTCCTTCCGAGTTAACTTAATCAAAGGCGCTGCTATCTGCGAGAAATCCTTGATGAATCTCCGGTAATAGCCAGCAAGTCTAAGAAAACATCTAATCTTAATCATCGTCTCTGGTTTCCTCCAATTATTAATAGCTTCGATCTTATCTGGATCGACCGACAACCCTTATTTAAACTACGTGACCAAGAAACTTAACCTCTTTCTTCCAAAAAGGACACTTGGAAAACTTCGCCTTTAGCTGATGCTACCTCAGCGTCTAAAGCACTAATCTAAGATGATTCTCATGTTCTCTTTCATCCTTATATTGTATTAAAACTTCATCTATAAATACCAACATGAATTTATCCAAATACTCTCTGAAAACTCGGTTCATTAATCCACGAAGAAAATAGGTGTATTCATTAACCCGAATGGCATTACTAACCAATCATAAGAACCACACATAGTCTGAAATGTTGTCAAAGGAATATTGTCATCTGCCACTCTTAACTGATGGAAACCTGTAGCCAATCCAAATGGAAAAACACTCTAGCTCCACAAAACTGATCAAATAGATCATCAATTCTTGGCAAAGGGTACTTATTCTTAATTTTCCTCTCGTTCAACTTACGATAGTCGATGCACATCCTCAACGACCCGTCTGTTTTCTTCATGAACAATGCGGCCGCTTCCTAAGGAAAATTACTTGGTCTAATAAAATTCCTTTCTTTTAGATCCACTAGCCGAACCTTCAGTTCCTTCATCTCGGTCGGTGTCATCCTACTAGGTGGTCTATTTACAGGTTTAACTCCTTGCACAAGATCTATCTGAAATTCAACAGCTTGTTTCAGTGGTAGTCCTGTAACCAGCTCAAAGACATCTGCAAACTCTCTTTCTACTCGAACCTGACTTAAATCTTCTCCCACTTCCATAGCACTTAACAAAGCACAACTACTTCGGTTAGAATTATCTATTGAGAATATGATTTGGTTATGACTATTAGGGTGTCCTAGTGATATTTCCCTATCCTAGCAAAATATCCCAGCCTCATACATACTCAACCAATCCATACCCAAAATGATTCCGAAATCTACGAAATCGAAAACATACAGATTGCATGCAAGTTTATGACCTAAAGTCTAGTTCTAATTGGTCATATCTCATCCCTAGAGTTGCATACCCTCCTATTGGATTTTCAACCCTTAAGGAAGCAACAAGGTATGTGGGTTCTAAGCATAACATATCAACCAAATTCTGAGATATAAATGAATGAGATGACCGGTATCAAATAGTATCATAAGTGGTATACTCTGAATCAAAAGCATACCTTCCATCATAGTCTTCCCTTTTTCTGATGCAGTTGGTCTAGCAGATGATGGTCCAAAAGCAAAAACCTTTCCCTTATCCGCCCTGACTGGCTCTGGACACTGGTTCTTATAATGCCTAACCTGGTCACAATTAAAGCACTTCACACCTTTCTTTTCTGCAGCCTTCTTCTCCTTTCCTGACTGGCACTCATGAGCATAATGAACTTTCTTGTCATAATTGAAACAAACTAAATCAGCCTTTGCCTTCTTGGTAGCCTTCCCCTTCTGGGCTCCTTTCTTCTTAAAGAACTTCCTCTTCTTTCCTTGAGGACCCGAGGTTTCAACCGGCTTTTCTCTAGCACAAATAGCAAGCATCTCCTCATGCCGGATTGCCTCTCCATATCTACATTACAAGGATCACAGAGATGTAGCAGAGTTGCTTTAGCAATCTAAGGTCTCAATCCCTCGAATGAAGCTCCCATTCCTCCTGCTGTCAGTGTCTATAATATCATGCCCATATTGGGAAAACTCATCAAACTTAGTAGCATACTTGATTATCGACATCTCTTCTTGCAACAAATCCATAAACTTTCTCAATAATGCAGACTCGGCAACTTCGGATAGAAACTTCTGTTCAAGTCTCCCTCTAAAATCTACCCAAGTTAATTCTTCCTTCGAAACTCGGTAGTAACACTATCCCACCAATGAAGTACTGCCTCTTGCAACTGCCTAAAGGCCAGTCTCCTCTTCTGCTCATCAAACCCAAATTAGTGAAGATTCTCTCATAGTGCAATAGCCAATTCTCAACTTCTGTAGCATCCCCTGCTCCATAAATGGTTTCCCACCAAGACTGGTGTAGTCTCTTTTCAACTTAGCATACTTATTCCCAACTGGAGCCACATGACTAGCTCCTCCAACATTTCCAACAACACCAGCAGCAGCTCCAGCTTGTATCATATTGATGAAAAATTGATACATCGCCCCATATCCACTGGTGTATTTCCAGCACCCACATTGACATTTGAATTTTGGTTAGCATTAGTCTATCGACCCGAGTTCCTCCTGGTGGGTCGAACATTTCCGTTGGTTATAGTGCTTCCTCCACTGGGATTTCCTCTTCCGTTTCCTACCTTTGTATTTTCTTTCTCGTAAATCTACATATGAGCCTTAGTAAGATATAGAAGAACGGTCTAAGAGAGAGGGGAATACATACTTATATATATACATATACATTTACATATATATATATATATATATATCAAATACAAGTACGTTACTATAGCGTTATCCCAACCCTAATCTTATTTTGTGTTTCATTGGATTATGTTTGAAAAAAATCTTAAGGTTTAAATTTCTTTTAAGTTCCATATACCTGTGCTCTGATACCAACTTGTAACATCCCGTATTTGGAGGCCCAAAACTAACGGCTACGAATGCTACAGTCATATATAGTAATTAACCCTCGACGACCAAATACAGTAATGTTAAATACATTGATGTAACAAAGACACACAGATATGGAAAATTTTAAAAATCAATAAACAACTTTTTCATTTCATTCAATGCATTTGAAATTCATTTACACTCCCAATATGAGAACCACGTTCATATAAAATATATTTATTACAATATAGACCAAAAGCGACATTTGAAGATGCCCCATTAGATGATTAGAGTATATAACTAGGAAATTAAATATTTTTGCCTTTACAACAAAACACAGAGGAATCAAAATACAAAAGAACTCTAAATAGCTATTATGCCTCCTGCACGTCTCCAGAAGCTTATTTATCTAAAGAGGTATCTAAAAACCTCAACTCTCAAACTACTCAAAATCAATCGAGAACCGAAGAGTTTAAGGGGAAAACATGAACTTCGAGTCGCAAATAAAGCCTGATGTGAATAATAACCTACCAGCTCAAACCATTTAGACGTCTAGTGAAACCACGTCGCTTAGCGGAACATGGTTTTCCTCACTAATATCTTGTCCAAAACTTTATAAAACAATATACTATGCTCCTGCATCCACAATGGTAAAACATAGCAATTTAAAAATATTATGATGATACGCAAACAAGTAAATTAATTCTGGATTACCCATCCCCATTCATTCTTGACTACCTATCTCATTTATAGTTTCTAAAGTCACTATTAACCTAATATTTTTCATGGGATGACTAATAACCTGTTGAACACTTACGGAATCCCAGTTCGATTTCATAGTTTTCATGGTATCACTAGGAACCTATTGGCCCTTGCCAATAACTTCATTGTTTCTTAGGTTCTCCCTGAACCAATTAGTATCTCCAATAACTTCCCTCTTATCCTATTTTTCATGGGTTGACTAGGAACCTATTGACTTCTGTCAATAACTTAATTCAGATATAGTTTTTATGGGTTTACTATAAACCTATTAGCCCCTGCCAATAACTTTCCTAAGCATAGTTTTCACAGGTTTACTATGAACCTTTCCAACTGACAGCTTCAATATTTAGGCATCCTACATTCTGGTCAGTTTGACCTCCTAGGTGCAATTCTACTCATTCAGGAGTTAATTCAATTTATATTCACTACTAGGTCAACCTAGCTGGTTTTTTTGCCCCTCTTCCCCAAAATACAGTTATGGGTCCATTACAATGTGAATATATATATATATATATATATATATATAAAGAAGTAAAAATAACATAATAATACTAACACCTATGGTTTAATATCCTTGAAATTATTTTAAAGAAAACTTGGTTAATCCCTTTAACCTATTAATCAAGGAAAACTTCTTCAAAAACGTCATACTTAAAATCATTTCAAAACTCTTTTATTATGCCATGGTTTTCCTTCAAAATGAGATTGGGTTATTTGTTTTGAAAACTAAGGCTTTCGAAATTTTAAAACTTTACTTTCGAAACCCTAGGATAACCTCCTTCGAAAGCATATAAATCTTCTTTTCATAACACTAACATATACCTTTTAAAACCTTTAAAACAAACATTTTGAAAGCATTAAAGCTTAACTTAATATCTCTTGGAAGCATGCTTCCAAACCAATGAAAGTACCCATTTGAAACCATTGATCTTGAAATTGTTTTGGGGAAAGTTGATGGCTTCAAAACAACTTATTCGAAAGCTTAGAACATTAAAGCAAAACATTGAAGGATAGCATCGAAACCCCTTTTCGACACCATTTCTTCAAAACCCTTGAACCATTGAAAGTCTTTTGGAAGTGACTTAGTGTAATTTTAAAAAAAAGCTACCCTTCGAAAGAATTGATGACTTCAATACATTTGAAAGGCCAAAAGAAAGGCAACATGGTTTCGACTAGGTTGAAACCACCTTTTTCGAAAGCATGGTTCTATAAATAAAGTAACTAATTCGAAAGCTTATATTTTAAAATAAAAGATGGAAACACTCTTGGAAAGCTATTTATAAAACTCTTTTGAAAGCATATGCTTCGACTCCTTCGAAAGCTTTTAGTAAAACAAGGCAAGCGCTTAAAATTTGAAAGTAAACAAAGGTTTCAACACCATCGGAAGCAAAGGTTTAGAAGCCATACCTTTCACCTTTCTCCAATCCACTATGTACCATATTTATGATACCTTGTGGATTAGTTTCAACAATGTTCGTTTCGACATAGTTGGTTTCGATTGGGTAGAAGCGAAAGCTCAGAGTCGAAAGGAGCTTTTAAAAGAGGCGGAACCCACTTTTCTAGATAAGACTGATTTAATGCCAATTAAGTAATTACTTTATAACTAATTTGCCTATTTGTAAACATTTAAATTATTGCCTTCATATTTTCAAATTCTTTACAAAAATAACTGCCGAAATTACCTCAGATCTAATTAACACCATTTTAGCAAATAAGCCCTTCTTTAAGCTAAACACATGAAACAAATAAGTCCTTCTTCTAAAATAATTTAGTTCCCATAGTAAACCACTTAGGAGAAATCCGCAAAAATAAAAAAAATTTACTTTCAATATGTTATCTAACATATAAAAATTTCATACCCAAATTCATCAAATCGAAATAAAATTTTAGACCCAATTACACATTTTTTCCTTTTAAAATTCATATTAAATTTTCCATAACTTGGAAAATTACAAAAGTTGAAACCCAACTCCAAAATAATATTTTACATGAAATAAATTTTTATCATGGCATTCAAAATTAATTTTAATCGGCTTTACCCTTAAAACCGTATCAAATAATATTTAAACAATTTTGTTTAAATCAAACAGGTTATAATCCAAGCATATCATCATCCAAATCATCATTAAAAGGGATTTATTATTAAACCCAAAAACAAATGATCATAAAAAAATAGAGATGATATAGATTATTATTCACCTTGATTGGGATAAGGAACTCAAGATTTGATTAAGATTAATTTCCCCTAGCTTGAACCCTTAGCTTTAAATTTGATTTTCTCCTCTTTTCTCTTAATGGTCGGCTTTGCTCTTCTTTTGCTTATGTTTTGTATTTCGTAAAATGAATGTTAGAAAGAATGAAACATGGGTTATAAGGGTTATAGTAATAAGGTGCGGCTATTTCCTAATAAGCCTTTGTGTAAATTAATTAGCCTATAAGCCATTCTTAAACCCATTTAAATAATTAAGCACTACCCTTAATTTATTTTCGAACTTCAATCCCCTTATCACTATATTTATTTATATTATTCTATTTAGTTTATCTAACTACATCTCATGAATAATGTTATCAAAAATTAAGGGTGTTACAAAAGTGGAAGGCAGTGGTCAGAGGAGGGTGTAGAGTTGCTATTAATGGTTAATGATGTTCTATGTGTTGCCGACTGCTATAGTGAGGTTAAAAGGTTGTTTTGAATAAAATTTTGATTTTAAATGTGTGGCAGAGGTTGGTGATGCTGGGGTGGTGAAATGTTGGCAGTGAAAGTGTTGCAAAGGTGATATTGAGAGAGGTAGTTGACAAAGGGGATGGAGATGGAATTGTTAATGGCGTGGGAAGAAGGAGTGTAGTTGGTTGTTTGGTTTGATGTTTGCAGTGCAATGTTATGGTAGAAGAGGGTGAAGTTGATGTGGTAGTAAGCAATAGTGGTTTGAAGGGACTATGTAGGAAAATGTAAAAAGAGAACAAAAATTGTAAAAAGAAATTTGCAATGCAAATGTAAAAGGAATAAAATATGTATATTTTTATTTTGTTTTGAAATGATATTCTGCATTTTTTTTACTAGAATTGCAATCGCAAACTCAAATAGGACCACAAAGAACACACCACTCAAATGAAAGAAAAAAATCACACAAAAAACATACAACATAATATGTATTTTTTCTTTTTTTCCTTTCTTTTTTAAGAAAAACAAAACACAATATGAACACACAATAAAATAAGATAAAATAATTTGAAGAGTAGAATTAAAATTAAATTGCTATCCCTGGCAATGGTGCCAAAAACTTGTTAAATCGTAGAAAATCGTCGTTAAAAATATTATCGTTAAAACCTACTATTGCACGGCGTATAATTGTAGTATGTATGCGAGTATGGATCAATCCGCAGGAAATGAATTAAATTCTAATAATACTCAATCAAATTAACCCAAGTTTTGAAGTGGTTTTAAACTAAGAAAAATTATCAAAATTAAGCTAGAGAAATATTGAAATAAACTATGATATTTAAGAGCAATTTAGAGGCAAATCCACTTCTAATCATTCATATAAATCAGCATGAATTCCACTTGTAATCTCTCATTAAAATATTAAGTAGAAATGATTGATGTGCTTATTATAAGTATGATTTATTTATGCTATTAATTAGCACAGCTTAAATCATCAAACTCTAACACACCATTAAATCCACTTATCACCACTCATGAAAATGACATGAAAATTAAAAATAAATTATATTTTAAGTATGATATATTTACTATTAATTAGTAACATAGACCATCGAATTATGATTCTAACTTAACTTTCATCATCAAAGTCACTTCGACAAATGATCAAATAATTTATGTTTAAGAAGATGGAATAAGCATAGGTTATTTGAGATGTCAATATAGACTATCAAAATTCACTAAAAAGAGACATAAACCATCATCATTCAAATTTTCCATTAAGCACAAATGAGAGACTACAATTGAAATCATTATATTAATTTGATATGTTTCATGAGATTTTCATTACCTCTAAATTGAAGGGGTTTAGCCACTCATTTTGGAAAACATGTTAATATAAATTGATTTAAACATAAAAATAAATAAAGAGAAGTGATAATTAAAAGAAGAAAGAACTAATTACTTGCATAAAAGAAATCTAAATTAGTTGCATGAATTAAAGGAGAGCATAAGAGAATAAAAGAGCATAAAAGAAAGCATAAATCAAAATTGCATGAAAGTAAAAACAAGGCTTAAGAAGCCATGAAAGAAACTTTTATTTATCTTTGATTTTGTGGCTACAACTTGCAAGAAAGGTAAGAAGATAATTACATGAAACAAAAGGGGTATTTATACATGCTTAAAACCCTAATTCATATTTTAGGGGACCACCTAAAATGCCATTTAGGAAGTGTAACCTCCAAGTAATCATTAGAAAATTAATTAATCCCCACTAACATGCCTTCAAACTTCCATTAACATGTGCTTGTGCGTTTAATTGTGGGCCATATGGTAGTTGGTTAGTGGGCTCCTCCATGTTGCATGAATTCATTTATTTCCTCTCTTCATTTGCCTTCAACATATGTGCATGTATTCATCCATGAACCCTCTTCATATTTGCACTTCATTTCCTAATATGCTCATTTATTTAAATAAAAGTAGATTAAATATAGAAGTAAAAGTACATGCACATCAGAAACCAAGCATGATTAAGCGCATAAGCAACTACTAAGCCTCTTTCATTGATTTAAATTGCTTTGTAAATACTTATATCAAATACTTTTACAAAGATATATATACATATACTAATCATTCACGATTCATTTATACTCTTTAAATGCTTGTGAAAAATCGATATATTTATCTCATTGGTATAGTGAATTCATAAACAAGACACTTTTAATACATAGAAAATGTATGTGTATATTTATCTCAATATTATAGGTATATTCACAAAACCTTAAGAAATGTTTCATATATCGAAAGCATACGTAGTGGGTCAAAAACAAATGTCACTTTTACTATAAACTCAAACCACTTTCCTCTTGTGTAAGTAAATGGATCGTATGGAAATTAGACCAAATATACATTCCACCATTTACGATTTCAAATTGTACCATCACTTAATTAACAATATAGTTGGATAAGTTAGCATATAATCCTTGCCTTGACGTACATTATTTAACTCTTATAGATAGAGATGAGTTTTCCTACCTTGGAATTTATTGTTAATCATAAAAAGAATACTTTCTGTACCACCATAATTTTCAAATTGATTATTCATAGAAATCAAATCTCCTATACTTGTCATGTTATCGACATTTCGACTTACTCTATCCCTCGCACAGAACCGAAGCCAGGTAAGTTAGAGCTTGGTTGCATATCAAAGCCCTTCTTAGGCACTACGAATTCGGAACTCATAAATAAAGGATCAATTTACTCATTGGCTTTTAGTGCCAAGTATAGAACTACTTATTTTCTGTAAGTAACCGAATTTCCATATAGAAATAAAACTTTATGTACTTAACATTAATCTTAGATTTCATAAATCCCATATAGCCATTTATAATAATAATGTGCTATATACTAAACTTCTTCCCATTTTCCCCCAAACCATTTACTATAAAAAGAATATTGAAGTCCATGCTTCTTTTATAATTAAAAATACTTTTTCAAACACCTCTTAAATATCATTACTTTCAAAAGAAAGTTCGACTTTGGAAATGAAAGAGTTTCCTTTTTATAAATTACCCCTTGCTTTATTATAACAAATAATCCTTTAACTTTGTAACAAATTTAAAACCTCCATTCAAATCATAACTTAAAGCAATCGCTTTAAAAGAGAATTTGACTTTGAAAGGATATCATATTCCTTTATAAAATTTAAACTTCTTATTTAAATAACTAAATTAAATTCTTTAAAAATATATTTTAAAAACTTCACACTACTTTTTAAATACTTACAAAATTTATAAAACACGTTTGAAAAGAATTTAAAAAATATCTAAAGTAGATAACCTTTTATACTTTGAATGGATATCATATTCCATTCAAATTTATAAAGCACTGGTCTTAAACTCCAAATTACAAGCTAGATTATTTCTTTCGTGGGTCTTGAGTTGCTTAGTAGCATTTGCAGCTAACTAGCCTTCTTGCATAATACTACATCGAGTCCTATACCATAAGCCTTGGTGTATGGTAAAAAGTTTAGCTTCCTCCGGTATAACAACAGTTGGAGCACTCATCAACAATTGCTTCACCTTTATAAATAGTCTACACTACATGCAATATAAGAGAAAACTTGGTTCTTGCTTGTTAGTCGGGTTAAAGGTGTAGCAATGTTTGCAAATTCCTTAATGAAATTTTAATAATATCCCGCCAACCCAAGGAAACTACGAACTTCAGTTGCTTTATTCCGTACTTCCTAGTCTTGCACCATGACAACCTTACTTAGATTAATGAAAATTCCAAGCTTAGAAATGACATGGCCTAAGAATCACACTTATCTTGTCTAAAAGTGACATTTAGAAAACTTTGCATCCAAATGGTTTTGCTTAAACACTTTTAGATCTTTTCTCAAAAGCGATTTTGTTTTTTCAAAATTTTAAAAAATATTAATATACTATATATGAATACCGCTATGAATTTATTGATTTGGTCCTAAAAGGAGCAACTCATAAGATAAGCATAATATGTCGGTGTATTCATAATATCGAGTGACGTTACTAATTGTTATCTAGCCTTTTGACTAGGTAGTATTCGTACAGGCTTAAATAATCAACTCGGACAAGTGAATAATGAATAAATAACCCAAGGACTTTATGAACACCATAAAGAGGCAAGAAAAAGAAATATAAAAAATAAGCAAAAAAAGTTGAAATTTTGGAAGTTCAGGTTTTAGTAGGGTTGATTTGAAGCGAACCCACAAAATCCTCAGTTCTAACTCGAAGCAGGATAATCCTAGAAAAATTTCCAAGCACGACCCAGAGTAAACCATGCAGAAACCCCAAGTCAAGGGTCAATACCAAGTCCTACGTGGGGATCGGTACCTACTTCAGAAAACTTGAGTCAAACACTCAAAAAACAAGGGTCGGACTCCAAGCGTGACTCGGTACCGACTCCAAGGCACGAGTTGGTACCGAATCCAGGTGACTCGGAGCAAACATACAAAACTGAGGTTTGATTCCAAGTTGGCAAAGGGAAACTCAAAACACAAAAATCTAAAAAAAACTTAGGTCAAACCCCAAGTAAACGTTTAAATTTCTCAGGACGACTCCGAACAAGTTCAACCAAAGACAAATAACCCAAACTTAGGAGAACAATAATCCCCTATGTTAGGGCTCAGACCGACTCCTATCTAGGAATATAAATCAACTCCTAAATATAACTTAGGTGGACATCATCTCCTACCCACATTTCTTACTTGATGCCAAAAGGCTATTTCCAAAGTTGTTTTGTTGTTTCAATGTGACTCCCAAATGATGACTCCTAGTTACTGATGATGTGGCGCCTACTTTTTAGGGGATAACTGGTCTAAATCATGGCTAACAGCTAGGAGATATTTTATACAAGGTTTTAGACTACATACCTCTATAAATAGGAAGGTATGACTCATTTTTCTTGATATTTTGGATCTGGTTCCATTATTTCTTATATTCTTGTAACTTAAAATTATAAGTGCTGGAGTTATACCGAGTCCCAAAAACTTCTGCCCCCAAGTTGTAAATTAGCAATAAAATATTAAAGTGTTCATGGGCCTTGCTTTGCCGAACCATTATTAACAACCGTGTCTCTTTTCTTTCTTTATTTTCAATTATATATCTACTATATGTCTTCTCTTTTGTTCTCTATATAATCTTTGAATGTTTGGTCAACTTTTAGTTCAAACATTTTGGTGCTTTCAGTAAGAACCCGACTCTGAGGCTATTTGGATCCTTGTCTGCTATTGGATCTCCTAAAATCCAAGGAAGAGATCTAATTCCCTCTCAAGTAGTTTTATTACTACTCAGAGTTGTACAGATTCTATAGGAAGCTATCTTCAATGGCCTCCAAGAATGACAAAGCCGCCGCCTCCTCAGGAGCTACTGATGGAACAAAGAACATTGACATCAAATTTTGGACAAAGCTCCACTGAAGTATCTCATGGATACCCTGGATCCCTCAGATCTCATCACTAGGATTGACTTTGAAAGGATGATGTAGAATTATAGGATAGCCGTGTAGAGCTGAACTGTCAAATCCAAGAGAATAGGAGCTTGATGAACTAGCTAAAAACTAGACGTAGAAGGACTAGGAGAGAGCCATCTCCCCCATACTTAGAACCATCTAGTTCATCGTTATTTGACCACCTTTGGAACAGAAGAAGGCAACCGACAGACACGCCTGAAGCAAAGATGTCAAGGTAGGAGTTGAGAACCAACCCCAACCAAGGCACTTGAGTCGGTACTGATCCCACTTGGGGGTTGGTGTGGAAGCCATTCACCAGGTTCAGGTTTTCAACTCGGTTATGGCATGCAACATGGGTGTATGGTGATTAAACAAGGGCATCGAAAGTGGAGAATTTGCTACTCGATTGCTGCTAAGGAATGAACGTGGAGCTGTTGGGCATAAAGTTCTTCCATAGTTAGGAGAACCCAGGCGAAGAGGCATGAACTGGGATCATTTACCATGTCAAGCACAAGGAATAGATTGCAACTACCATAGCCCTATAGGTACCTAAGAGCCGAATTTAGCTGAGATGGTAAGGAAACTTTTGAGCGAGAGTCAAGGCCAAACTGATGACGACTAGGGCACTTCCCCTAGTCAAAATATTTTCGCTGAAGTTATCTTACGTGAAGAGTATCTATTGAGATTCAATATGCCAACCATGCCGGCATATTCAGGAAAGACTAATTCTAGACAACATATCATAAACTGCGAGTGGCATATGGACTCCTCTAGAGCGTCAGATGTAATAAAGTGCAGGTGCTTCCCAATCTTCCTAGAAGGAGTGGTGACCACGTAGCTTACATGACTACCACCAAAGTCCATCTCATCATTTGACCAACTAGCAAGGAAATTTATCGAGCAATTCAGGATGCACACTACTTGCCCCAAGGATGCCATGTCTTTGTCTAACTTATTCCAAGGACCGAGGGAGTCACTCAAGGATTTTCTACAGATATTCAATACCGTAGTGACTGAGGTAAGTAACCCTCAAGAGAATATCATATTTATGGCTTTGATCAGAAGGATCCACACCGATACAGATTTCGAAGAGTAGTTGTCAAGGAAGCCTCTCACTACTCTGGATTGCTTTTACAATAAGGTGGCCAGTACTTGTGCAAGGAGGAGGCTCTACGGACTAGACAAGGAGATATAACATGCGATCAGGCCAAAGAAATTCAAAGCAACACTGCCATGAAACAATCTTGAGCCAGTTTTAGGAACATAGCTGTGAATGTTCAGAACAAGAATAGTGATCAGAACAAGTTCCATAGAGGGGCCCCAGATGAGAACTCAGATTGTTGAAGATGACCGAGAGTCCTGAAATTTGCCACATATCCTCCTTGAATGATTCGATTGAAAAAATTTACTTAGCCACTCATGACTCAGAGCAATACAAGAAACCAGCCCTGAGAGAATCGACTGAAAGATAGAGGAAGTCTGGAATGTTCTATAGATTTCATGAGACTTATGGCCATGACATAAACGAATGTAGACACCTCTGAGATATGATCAAAGATTTGATCTGGAATAAAAGGCTCCAACAACTTGTGAAATCCCCATAGGATGGCAGGCAAGTTACGTCCGACCCCTAGTGAGGAAAGATCGCTACTAGTGCTGACAGACCTAGGAAGCCTGAGGGAAAACTGGTTATAAATTAGACTACAGATGGTCATCATCTAGCTGAAAAGAGCTGCCACAAAACGGAATGCAAGCGTGATTATGTTATTTCATCCTAGAATAAACTCTTTTTCTTATTTGCTTTGAAATTTTTCATAAGACAAGCTCTGCTATTTTCTATTTTCAATGAATTTGCTTTCCACTCATGCAACCTTGTCTTTGCCTGCCATATGAGTCATGAAATGCGATCGACTCGAATGAAACTTTATATGAACAATGCAGTATCTTGAGCTAGGTGCCTACCAATTCTTCATGGCTCATTGCCCGACCTTTGAAGCTTTACCAAGATAAGCATGACTTAACCGCTCCTTAGCCAACTCTTTCCCCTGAATCGAGGACAAGCCCATGACCAAAGTGGATGTGATTCGACCATCCACTCTCAAATTCAAGCCTAGAATTTTTGCCAAAACACTTGCGCCTCACTTGGGGATTAGCAAGCTTAAAATCCAAACTAACGTAGATGTGGACATCCACACACTACCTCTTTCCGTTCATGCGAGGCCCAAAGCATAATATGAAATGGATGTCACTGACCATCCATCTCCTAGCCCTTTCCCTTGACTCGACAAGGAGGGCGTAAAACATAATTTGAGATGGATGTGACTGACCATCCATCTCCTAACTGTAATGATCCTAATTTGGACTAGCATTATTTAGAACATTTAATAAGATAGATTAAATTAAATAATCTAACTAACTAAGAGGATTGAGATTTGAGCAACTAAGAGGTCGAGCCTAATTAATAAATTAATTAGAGTAATTATAGTGTAATACGAAGGAGGAAATTATGACAAGGGAAAAATGGAAAGAGAACATATTCCTTTTTCATAGACCCTCATTATCTCATTTTACTTCTACACTTCATTCATAGAAAACGAAAAATAAGAGAAGTAAGGGCCCGCCATTAACAAACATTCAAGGGTGAAAAGGCTAGAGAATTAAGGAAAATATAAGGGGAAACTAAATCAAGTTCAAATCTCAACTTTCTTAATCAATACAAGGTAAATAATGAATATGCATCTCATGTTATTTTATTATGTTTTGGTTTTAAGTGCAAATCCATTTCTTTTGCAAGTATTATGCCTTGTTTTAGTAGCTTGAGTGATTGTATTCTTGTTGGTGATTTTTAGAATTTTAATATGAAATTTTGTGATATGTTTGAGTTAGACACCCATCATATGACACCCAAATGAGTTGCAATTTTGAAAAGATGTTAGAAATATCATTTTAGAGGTGGGTTTTTAATGTTGTAAATTTCCAAGCAAGTATAGACTTTATATGATTTTTCTAAGTGAAGAAGTTGGTGAATTTTAGGTTTTAATTGTTGAAAAGATTAAAATAAGGTTTTGGTCTTGAAATTTTTATATGTCAAATAGTACGATTAATTTGATTTTTCGGGATTTTTTATAAATGTTTAGGAATGATGAATAAATTATGTAAGTCAAAAGGGATTAATTGTTTAATTAAAGTATTTTATAATAAGGGTAAATTTGTAAAATGTTTAGTATTTAAAATTATGATATGCGACAGATTTTCAGTAAAGAAATTGATAAAGTATTGCTAGCCAATAAGATTTTGATAAATTATAGAGGTTTGGTGAAAAAGAAACATTTTTATAGTAAAATTACAGTTTTTAAGTTAGTTACATTTTTACCATGTCACTATTTGCTATGTCAAGCCACCACTCATCGCATCATAGTGTCATCGATATGACATAAACAAAGTCGGATGATGTCAATGATTTTGTCATGAAGTAGATGGGTTTTGGGTCTCGTCGAGGTCAGAACAACCAAGATAGAGAGATGATCTTTGACATGGTGATGTCGATGTTTATACATGTTGATTTTTACACCAAGAGGCTTGTTTTCATGTTATATGCTAAAAAGCATGCTGCTGCATACACTTTTCAATGTTTTTGACTCGAAGACCTAGATGGTCATCAAGCCTGCACTCTGTCGCTTTCAACTTGTTGTTGAGTCTAGCCAAGCCGCTTTTAGCTTATTATCGAGTTTACTGTATGCCACTTTTAATATTATTATCAAGCCTAGTCAACGCCGCCTATAACTAGTCTTCGAGCCTAACCCATGCTTTTTTATAGTCATCGAGCTTAATACATAATCTAAATTCTATACCGTCGATGAGGCCTTGAGGCCAATGTTTTTATGCGTTATCGAAGTTCAATTTTTATAGTTTTAACAGTATGATTTATGAAGTAATAACTTCGACATCATCCCCATGTATTTTTCAAATAAAAGACTTGACATGCTTTGAGTGGGAAAAGATCTTTAATGGCAATGACAACGTCGATTTTTATAGTTATAAAGGTTTTACGTAGTTTTTACCTTGTAGCCAAAGCTTTGAGAGGGTCGAAGACCCTAATGACTTTAAGTTTTCATCAACAATGTTTTGTGAAGCGTATATCATATATCATGGCATAAATATTTTGGGTAAAGTAAAGGACCAATGTTTTTCTTGTATTTAGTATGATTTCAAGGGTTAAATCATTTACAAAGATGTTGTTTTCAAGGGAATATGGATAGGGTAGTTATCCTAGAATTTTACTAAAAGAATGACTCAGAAATTAGAAAACTAGATGGTACTGGCGTGGGGTCGCGCAATGTACTTTGGCTAGTATCCCTAGCTAACATAAGTCAAAAATTCCAATGCGTAGGGCAGTGTCATGGATAAGACTAAAAGATGGTTACACATAAAAAGGAAAACATAGATTAGAGTTAGGTTGTTGGTGAGCCTGAAAAACTATTAGGATCAGTTGACTTTAGAAACAGTAAGTCACGAACAGACGATCCATTTTTTATCTAACAACAAGTTCATATTGGTTAAGTCCGGTAGCCTCGAGTCAGCCATAGTTTAGAGTTAGCTTGATAAAACTATGATGTTGGGATAAATAGTCCACCGATTACCTACTTTGTAGGCATACATGTTATTGGTATATTGTTTATTATAACCAGATTGGTTGTAGGATTTAGATTGCAAAAGGTATGCTTTTACAGGATATCAGTGAGGGAAAAACTCATTCTACTAGGCTACATGGTCTCATTTAATATCGATAAATCGAGATGTCATATTATAATTCACATTAAGCTTTTTGTATGACTTGAAGTTTATGTTTTATCCTTAAACTCTCGGGTGCTCAAAATTTAACGTGAGTAGGTTGAGAGTTAAGGTCTTCAGGATTTGTAGGTTTTGGCGAATAAAGCTTCTGATGACGTGCAAGAGGCAAAAATTCGCTATGTAGGAGATTATCTATTTATCCATTCCGACATGATTGAATGTTGTATGTAATGGTAGATGTTATGCCTGTCTATTTAGTAACTTTGATCATCCAAGGGGACATCTTCATATGTCGCTCTTGGCGTATTTTGTAATAATTGTATTTATCTGAACCTGGGCAACATTATGGATTATGTATTGAATATGAAATGTTGATTTGGAATGTAATGAGAAAAGTTGTCTTAAAATTGTGTTTGAAATATTTCATTTTCTTGTGCTTCTAATATTATCGATACCATTAACATTACCACATCTTGTCATAAGAAATTAATACTATAGATGACTACAGCACCTATAGCGTTTAGTTTCAGGCCTCAAAGTTGGGGACTTACAGTACCCTTTCTCTTGACTAGACAAGGGGCACAAAACATAATCCAAGATGGATGTGACTGACCATCCATTTCCTAGCCCTTTCCCTTGACTCGATAGGGGGCACAAAATATAATCCAAGATGGATGTGATTGAACGTCCATCTTGTAACTCTTTACCTTGAATAGACAGGAAGAGTTCAAACCAAAATGGATATGATTGACCATCCATCAACCTAACTCTTTCCTTGACCCTACGGGGTAGCATAATAAACAAATGTGCAGACGTGACTGGCCATCCGTCTCCAAACTCTTTCCCTTAACACAACAGAGGGAGTATGAATTCCAAGATGGGCGTGACCTGACCATCCATCATCAACACTGGAGCAGACGTGACCCGACCTCCGTCTCCTTATTTTTACCCTTAATCTAACAAAGGAAATTCAAAAACAAAACTGATGTGACATGGTCATCCAACCAAGACGAATGTGATCCGACCATTCATCCATCAACTTTATTTTCCATAGGTTCACCAGAATACAAAGATGGAATGAATGTGATTGACCATTCATTCACCTATTCCTACCTTTGACTTATTAAAGGGACCACAAACTCAGGATGTGTGTGAACCAACTGCCCATTAGCCAACTTAGATCTTAGACCCGGTCGAGGAGAGAATCACCACATAAGGACGAGACTTGAACATCCATGTACTAATCTCATTGAACTCGGACTAGGGGAAGAGGAATATCATCATTTTATAACTAAACATGACAACTCAACACTATGGCTCAGTGTTTGATACAACTTAAGGTTACGATCAAAAGGATGCCTTATAATGGAATGATCAGAGTCGTTCGATCACTGACCCATGACTTGAATCATGACATCAAGACCAGCCTCATTATCAACACTTACTATTTCATCTTCCTCAACATCATCCTGAGTCTCTTCGATCGCATGGCTGAAGACCGGGGGCATGATTAGAACCAAACATCTTGGAATAGGACATCGAACTAATAACTCAAGTAAGAATTGCTTCGGCCTATAACCAAAATTAGTCGCCCTGACGACCGCCCTTCATCAAACTAGCCTGAAAACTACTTATGGTTACACTCTAGTAGAACTTAATAATAACCTATAGGTATACGAACATGATTGGGACCAATGACATAACCGACAAACAATTTCTAGAATTGACTGAAATCAAATTCCTACTTAAGACCTTCATAAAAGAAACCGGTTCAGATAACTATAATCTATTATCGACTAACTCAATAAAACCAAGCATAGACAATTACCTAGAGAATACATTCTAATTTTACAATGTCGAATATCGACCAACCATCGCAAAGAACAGTTAGAGGTACGACTCTTCATGAAAGCCACTCGATAAAAGGATAAAGATAATTCGAGCAATAGAGTGAAATCTAGTCCCGCAATCCTGACTTATCTTGATTCAAAGCACATCATGTTTGCAACAAGATGCACTTTATGGAGCAAATATTATCCAGCCTTTTGACTAAGCAGTATTCAAACAGACTTACACAATTGATTGGGACGAGGGAATGATGGAGAAATGACCCAAGGACTTTGGGAACGTCATAAAAAGGCAAGAAAAAAGAAACATAAAAAAATGAGTAAAATAATTTGAAAAATCGGAAATATAGGTTTTTGGAAGGGTTAACTTGAAGTAAACCTATAAAATCTTCAGGTCTGACTTGAAGTAATCTTGTAAAAGCTCCAAGCATGGCCCAGAGCAAAGCATAGAAAACCCATAGTCAGGGGTTGGTACTGAGTCCTACCTGGGATCTGTACTGACTCCCAAAAACTCGAGTTAAACAATAAAAAATACTAGGGTCTGACTCTAAGCGTAACTCGGTACTAACTCCCAGGCACGACTAGGGGCCGACTCGTGATGACTCGGAGCAAACACTCAAAAAACTCGTGTTTGACTCCAAGACGGGGAAGGGGAACTCAAAACACGAAAATCTTAAGAAATCTTCAGGTTGAACCCCAACTAAACACTCAAATTTCTTTTGTCGGACTCTAAGCAAGTTTAACCGAAGCCAAAATAACCCAAACCAAGGATAAAAATAATCCCTCAAGTTTAGGATCGATATGACTCTTATTTAGGGATCGGTACCGACTCCCAAATATAGATTAGGTGGACTCTCCTGCCTACGTGCCTAACTCAATGTTAAAAGCGTACTTCCAAAGTTGTTTTTTTGTTTCAATACGACTCCCAAACGATGACTTCCAACTGATGACTGCTAGTTACTGATGAAGTGGCGCCTAATTTTTGGGGAGAACTGATTCAAATCATAGCAAATAGCTAGGAGATATTTGGTGCAATATTTTAGGCTCCTTCTATACATAGGAAGGTATGATTCATTTTTTAGGATCTTTTGTCTCTAGTTCCACTACTTTTTATATTCTTGTAACTCTGAAATTCTAAGTGCTGGAGTTGTACCGAGTCCGAAGAACTTCCACCCCAAGTTGTAAATCAGCAATAAATCTTAAAGTGGACGTAGACCTCGCTTTGCCAAACCACTATAAACTACTATCTCTTTTCTTTCCTCTTTTGCATTTATATTTCTGTTATATTTCTTCACTTTTTTTCTCTACATAAATTTTGGGTGTTTGGCCAACTTCTGGTTCAAATACTAACCATTTGTAAGATACATTGAGAGATCTAAATGTGGTCTTTACTGTAATATCTCTAGCCACCTTATTTATGATAACCTATAACAATATCGAGTTAAGAGAAAACTTTTCACCTCCGATTTGGTCGAACAAATCATCAATGTTGGGAAGAGGATATTATGTTCTTTAATTCAATTCTTTATTGCCGTGATAGAATCTCAAGGACCCATCCATTTTAGTGGCAAACACGATGGGTACTCCCCACTCTTCTTTACTTTTTCAAATAAAACCATTTTTATAAAGCTTAAAATTTTGAATTTATAATTATCCTCTTTCTTTTAGACCCACATGCTGAATAGATAAGATACTCGGCTTCACATCCCTCTATAAATCAATAGGGAATTCAATTTCCCATTGAGAACGTAAAACCAAAACAACTTCAAATACATCTGCAAAATTTCACAAAATAAAAACTCAGGCAACTTCATCATGTGTGAGATCCAAGGGGTGTAAATTGCTTGACATCATGGAACTCTCGACTCACAGTAAACAATAAACTTATTACCACCGTCATCCTTCTTATGGACTATATGGATCACAATTAATAAGAACCCCATGCTTCATCATCCAATCCATTCTAATAATAACACCATAATTCAAAAGGTAGAGTACAATAGCATCATAAGAAAACCCTAATCCGCTAAATGATAATTTAATATCCCTACGTATCATAGAAAGATGTGTTGACCATCTAATAGGTTTTTACACATTGAGAGAATCATCGATAATATGGGGAACTAAGTGCGAACTATCAACAAGATGACCAGCAATAAAAGAATATAAAGATTGCATATCAAATAAAATACATACACGATAGTCATAAATAGAAAGTATACCTTCTTAGATGACATTCTTAAAATTATTGAGCTTTGGTAGAGTGCTCGAACTCAACATAGATTGAATAACATAGGCTTTGACCACTTTCCCGCTCTTTAGAAAAAATGGACAATCCCGCTTGAAGTCCTAGTTGACAACAATTGAAATGTTGCTTTGCATGAAGGTTAACTCAGACATTAACACTATGCTCCTACATGCAAAATCGATTGCTTGTCAACACTCCCTTCTCACCTTGGCCATAATCATTTTTGTTCTATTCGCCTTTCCTCATTATCTTAGAACTTGGATTTAGCTTCAAATTAGCTTCTTCCTATTTCAAGGCCTCTCTAGACATAGAATACAACAAATCCACTACGACAAGTCCTTTGAAGGTATCTTCCATCAGTACATGGTTAAAAGACAGATCACTACGAGATTAATTGTGCCCAATAGCAAACAGTTGGCCTTTTTAGAGGGAGTGTTGATCATATCCATCCCAAAATGAGACAAAAGTTTGAACTCGATGATATACTCTTTTACAGTCTTATAACATGTTGGTAATACAAGACTATTTCTGCTTGTAACCCCTCTTAGGCTCATAAATAAATTAAGCCTCAAATTGCCTTTAGAATTCTTTTCTTTTCATATCATGCTCGTCTGCCTCCTCAATCACAATATTCTACCAATAGATAGCTACTTCTTGAAGTTGTTTAGAAGCAAGTCGTCTCTTTAACAAACTCTCTAGCACCTTGTCGTCAAAGATATGCTTACTAGTGTAGAGATATACTTCAATATTAATAAATGACTCCATTTCTAAATAAGGCGTGCCTTCTATATGAATATAATCCATACAATCCTGACGGAAATCAACAATGGGAGATGGTGGAAGTGGAGGAATTTTCATCACTCTAGTTACTGCCAGTATAGGATGTACTTTTGATGTAGCTGGGGTTCCCCACAATGTAGCCTATATGTATCTTCAGAATCATATTGGAAAATGAAATTTCAGAGCATCAATGTTATCTTTAGCAACCATTACACTAATGTCATGACTAATAGTAACTATATGTAGATGGGAGTAAATAGAAAATTCCTTGAAATATATAATATAGTACGGGAAACAAAAGTGTGGTGCCTAATGCTACATGCTGAAGAATAATAAAATGTAAATACACCCTCACCCCTTATCCCAATTTATGGTGATCAAGTAAGCTAAGCTCTAATACCAAAATATAATGACTCGCCAAACATGACATCTATAATCCATGCATATAAGCAAATAGATTCCAGAGGTATTACAGATGACATTTCATTAAAAGTAGAATTTTAAACAACAACACAGAGAATATCTATCGCATATACAATCAAAAAAGATCTCAAAATGGAAGGAATAAAACATACATCAATATAAACATGTTAAAGACTAAGTGCATATTATACTTGGAGACCTATGATTCAATATCATAATACAACATTCAAATGATAAAGTGAATCTGGTATATAACATATCTCAAAATGAATGTATAGTCAAACTTTTCAATATCCCAAAAATACTGGATCGATACAATCACATTTGTAAATAGTTATGCCTATATAGCACGGCTCTAGCTAGTAGAATCCCCATCTTCGATTTAACATACTAAAAGAATGGACAACAAAAGAGAAAATAAAGAGAGGGTCGAACGTAAAGTCTGGGTAAAGGAAATGTCGTTAATTTTCATAATTACCAACATACTACTACATCGTATATAATACCAAATGGTAATATATGAGGTAATGAAACCATTTCTCAACCCATATCTTCACATGCATCTAATAAGTTAGCAAAATCTGCTATAGTTTTGCAAAGTACACGATGTCTATTATATACTAATCATCACGGCACCAATCATGACCTAATCATTATATACTAGGCTAGCGAGATCAGGTCTTTTGGTGAGGCTCAGACCTGCTAAGCTTGGTTAATAACCTAAGACCAATACTACAAGACTTTAGCACACGGTCCAACACCTACAATGGTATCGAACCTGAGTTAATATACATCCGCCTAAACACTTCCATTTGTTTAACAAGAGGACATACAACAAGAAACTCGAGGTCGAACGCCTTTTAGTACAAAGTAGCTTGAGGCCTATTATCTATGTTACTGAAATAGAACTACTCCTATCTCCAAATTAGTGTTGAATAACTTGTATAGCTAAAACAACCATGCTTCGTTTTACAAATGGTCTATAAATATCAAATCCTAAATTCATAGCTAATGTTAGCCCAAAAATTGGTCTAACACCTATAAAGTAATGCTGAACAAAAAATTGGTCTAACAGACCTGATTTTATTTTGAGTGACGTTGCATTGATAGGTCACCGGGGTGTCGTTAAACCAAAGATTGGCTTAATCATGCAAGGCTTAGTACAAGATGATGTTATTTGAAATGGTCCCATGATGCCCTTAAACTTTTGGTATTGAAGTGTTAAAAAGTTCATGTAACATATCCAAGGGTAAAGTAAGCAAGATTTGTGAATATGCAATAGTCCACTAATCATTCGTTAATGGGCAAGATGGGCAATTCACATAAGCCACAATCCATTGTAAAAATGTTAACAAGGCAGAATAGTTATTATGCAAACTAAACACTAATTGTGACTGAGGCTTAAGTAGCTTTATTCAAGATAAAGGCCAAAGTTAAGTCTAAATCCATCTCCCTTCCGTTGGTTGCCTATGTTTATACAAAAATTAGTGATACACATGTCCATGTTCAATAATAGTCAAATTCGCAATCGAGGTAAATAGTGTAATGACCTAAGAATTTAAATGATTTTTAATAATGTAAATTAATAAATTTTTCTTGAAATTAAATAATAATATTTTGCAATGGAAATTTGATATTTGTAATATGTCTATTTAAACGTAGGAAACGTCAAATTTTCATCAGAAAATATATAAGTTTGTTTTTTTGTGAAATTTTGTTTAAATTTAAATCAATTAAATTGATGGAAATAAAATATTTTGAAATTTGTATTTTTTGATAATAAAATTGTAAATTATTTTCTAGGTGAGTCGTCGTATTTCGTTTCGCCAAATTTGGACTGCTAGCTCCGTTTATATTATTTTCGACGGTTTAGTAGCATTTTGTCAACGAATATCGACTTTTGATAGGATGATCGTATCACTCGTATCTATGTAACATTATATTCGTCTCGTCTTGCTGATCTCCACAGTATATGGATTTGTGCATTTCGAAGTCCGGTATGTGGAAAATCCGTGAAAACGGTTAGCCGTATCAGTGCCCATTTTGGAGCTTTTGATATTATTTGTCCATTCATTTGTCAGACGCCTGAAATAAATGGCCACTTTTTTAATATTCCAAGTAATTTAATATATGACTTTTACCATTCCCACTATATTCAATATTGGTTCATTGATTTCATCCTCTGCCTTTCATTTTTCATTCTGTTCGTTCACTTCTTATTTGAGAAATATGAAATATATATTAGCCTATATTATTCTAAAACAAAACCCTGCTCCTCCTATTTCGTATTACCTGAAGCTTGCTCCTCTATTCGTGCTCCTCTCCGCCTCTCTTTCTTCGTCTACATTGTTATGCATAACTTCATATATATATGTATATAAAGTTTTATATATAAGTTGTATATAATTATATTAAGCTTGCTCGACGCCTCTACACCTCACCACCTTTCGCCTCCCTTTCCTCCACCTCGCCCATGACCGTCTCCAGCCCACTACTCCGCCCACATCAACAGCTTCATTCTCACCGACAGCGGCATCCACCTACCCGCCATGACTGTGCTCCGCCCATCTCCTCACATCCTGTAATCACTCAACCTGCCTTATTCCCCATGTCAACACACTGCCCGACCCTACAACCCACCACCGAACGACCATGTGCTCCGCCCATCAACACCCTAGCCCATCCGCCTTCCACCCAATGACGCTGAAGCTTCCACCGTTCTTTCACTATTTCCTCCAACCTCCCGCTTCATCGCCTCCCCTGATCCAAAGTAGCACCCTCAGCTAGTGTCAACACCAAATAAAGCTTGATAACCACATCCTTTTCCACTGTCAGAACCGCCTCCGACCTGCTCCTTCGCTACTTTCCACTATTGCCGCAATAGCACAGCCAAGCCCCTCAACCTTTTCCCACTTTCCTTATTAACCTGCTCATATATTTGTCGGCTCAATATAATAATGCTTTCATTCCATATATTGTCTTGCTTCGTGAAAACCTGCTGTCCTCTCCTTTATTTTGCATGTTCATCATCTTTGCAATCCCTAGATTGCTTGCCTTGTTTGTTATATTATATATAATATATATATATATATATATATATTTGTAGCTTATATATACATATTTATATCTGAAACCTAGCCTGTGTTAACCCTGGCAGCCAACTTCGCCTTGCCGCATTGCTACTTCCCTGGTCGAGCAGCCTTCTCTTTTGTTTATATATAGATATTATTTAAACATTGTTTTAAAAAAAATTGTTTTTAAGTATTGTTTTTAAAAATATAATATATATATATATATATATTGATTTTAATATATGTGTTTTAAATTGAATATTGATTTTAAAATATAATATATAAAGATATATATATTTCATATAAATCTGTTTATATATTGTTTCCATCAATCTCTATCTAGCCTTGATTTGGTTCATCGATCTCTAGTTTGTTACTTTGTCGTCGCTGTCCGGTATTTGTTACAGCCTTCTTTGTACATTTTATCACTATCCCGTGATGTGTGCGTGTCCATGTGCACTAGCTCGTGTCCATTTACTTATTCTCGTTGTTCTCTAGTCTCGAAAGGTAAGCAATCACTCGCGATTAACATTCTTGTGTTAGTAAATTTATATTCACATGAAATGACAACCGAAATATGTTGTTAGATTTAATTGGTTGGAAATTTTATTGCTGAATACGATATGTTATTATTTAAATTGTTTCACTTATGATTGATATATGACACCACAGCCTATCTAATATATATTATATTTAAATTGTTAATCATCATGTATGCTTGCCATTGATATGTGATGCGTTTTGTATTATTATTTTATTGTTCTCACTCTGTAAGTTCCCTGTTAGTTTAGGAATTCCCTATGGGTTGAAATGATACATAACCAAATGATATTATAGATCGTTATGGGTTGAAATGATAAATCCCAGCGATTTTATTGTTTTGAATTTTGGGTGTGACGACCCGGAATTTTAGGCAATATCAATTTAATAATCTTTATTAATAATTAAATTGAATTGATAATTTTTCTTTATAAGTTTAATTTAAATTGGTAAATTAAATATTTTAAAAGGCTAATAATATTTAATTAGGCAATATTCAATTAGATCTTTTCTAACAATTTAAAATTGGTAAGATTTATCTTTCAAAGTTAAAAATATGTTCTATTTATAATGTATATTTTGGTATATATATTGTGAATAGAAAGTCTTTTGTTTAATAAAAGATGTATTTTCAAATTGTAATGTATATATGTATGTATATATTATGATTTGAAGGTTGTTTTAAAATCTAAGATAACAATTCTCAAACTAAAGTTAAAAAAATATTTTCTATTTAAATTGTATATGTATATTTGTATATATTGAAGTTTGGTTTGAATTTAATTAAAGTGTTTCAAATCTTAATATATATGTGTGTGTGTGTGTGTGTGTGTGTGTGTATTGTAATTTGGAAAGTATAATACATATAATACTTTTTCAAAGGGTATTTGGAATTTTAATTTATATATATTTTTAAAACAATCAAGATAATTATTTTGGATTCAAAAATATGTGTATAAGAATTTATTTGTATTATAATTTGGTTTATAATATTTTCTATAAAAGTAATTTATATATACATATATTAAGATAAATGTTTATTAATTAACAAATTAAGTATGAAAACTTTATATTAACATTTAATTTAAATAAAAAAACTATTTTCAAATACTTTGGACACATGTTAATACCTTAAGGCATGTTAGCAACACGTGTAGAAAGATTAAGTGGCATAGTTGATAAATGTAAGTTTTAAAAAACAAGTGGCAAGGTTTTATTTTCTCTAAAGATTAAATAAACAAAATGTTGTAAAAGAAAAGATCTGAGTTCATTCTTTTCAGTTCTAAAAATTTTACCTTTCTTCTTCAAAACAAAACCTGTAAACTATATTTCAAAAACAAAATCAAAGCCTGTAAAATTCTCAAAGCAAATTTTCAAAAAAAACCTAAAGCAAAATCAACCTGGAAAGTAAATTCAACTCAGCAACTAAATCAAACACTGATTCAACTTCAACCTGCAAGGTCTTTGCTTTCATAATAAAATGGTGAGTAAACTTTTTAAAAACAGTTTGATTTGTGTTTATCTGTAATGCATGTGTTAAATTGTGAAATTGATATTGATGTTGCATGCAATTTTTTTTCCAGTTTTTATAATTGAATTGATGTATATATATATATATATGAGTGTGTGTATGTGTGTGTGTGTTTGTGTGTGTGTAAGTTTGTCTGTATATCTATATACCATGTTCTTTGTTGTTTCAGTTTATGCCTTTGCCTTCAAAAATTCAAGTCTCCCTATAAAATCAATATTAGACTTTGATGTTTGAATGGAAGTTGATTATTTATGCCTGTTGTTGACTTTAAAAGTAGAATTAGTATTTTTAATTCAGCAAATCATTTTTAAAATGTAATAACAGTGAAATTATATATATATGTTAAAAATCAACTATCTTAATCTCTGATTTGGATTGTATGAATGCATTCGTGATGGGAAATCACGAATTTTAGTATACATTTCATAATTTTTAATGTGATATTCGATTAGAAAATTTGAGATGAACGTTTTTCGCAATTTGGTGGATTGCCGTTGATCAACATGGTGGATGGAACCGATTTTTCGGTGGAAGCTAGCTGGAGTGTTGCCATTGATCAACACGGTGGATGGAGCTGATTTTTTGATCGACGCTAACTGGAGTGTTGCCGATGATGGGAAAAATAGCCTCGTATTTTTCCGATGGCCGTGATGACCAGAAACGTTCAAAGTAGGGTTTAGCACACTGGTATTTGACATTGACTTTCTGTGGCATTTTTGACATCATTGTTTGACCGGAGATGATCGCGTGTTGAGGGATGGTGGGGAGGTGATGCGTCAGTGATCTGGAAGGAATACTGGAGTTTCCAGTAGGCAGGATCGTCGGTGGCGAGAGTTTTTGGTGGATCGTGTTGCTCCAGAAATTCGATCAATGGTCGAATTTCGTTTCGATGATGGTATTGGATGTTGGGTGTTTTTGTTTGGGTCATTGAAGTCAGGGTGTTTAATCGCAGGTCGGAGGATGATCGTGGTTGAGACCAGTGCGACGTGCACGTGTATGTGCACATTTTGTGTTAGGTGAAGATCTATTTTGGGAACGAAGGTTTGCCCTCGAGTTTGGGCTCGTGCGAGTGAACGTTTTTCTTGAAGCAGATGAGTTGGAGGTTGTCTCGACAGCAGGCACGGGATGTTTGGGGCTTCGACTCGAGTTTCTGCTGTGGTGATTAGTTGGATTTAATTAGAGCTAAGTTTTGTAGAACAGAAATAAGTTACAAATTTAAAAATTTGTTCTTTGAATTAAAAGTTAATCAAATTTCAAGAAGTGTTAATTGAATATATTTTCAAATTCAAAATGTTTAAGAAAATTGCTTTTGAAAGTAATTAACTAAATTAAATTTTGAATTTTAATTCAAAAGGTGTTTTGAATTTAAAATATTAAATCAAAAGTTTTAAGTAATTCAAAATAAGTTTTAATAAGAATGTTTCAAGTTATAAAGTAATGTTTAAAACTAAGTTTTCAAATTTTATTTAAATGAATAAGTTTAAAAATGAGGTAATCATAAATATTCTTAGATTTAAATTAAACATGTTTGAAAAGGATTCAAAGATTTTAAATATTTAACTAGATGTTTAAATTGTTTTTGACTTTAATTGATTTCTAAATGTTTTATTTTTAAAATAATGTTTAATGATATAATTAACCAAAATCAATTATAATGAAGAGTTTATCTTTAAGAAATTAAGATTTTGATTAATCTAAGATAATTAATTTGTGAAGATAATGAAGGTTAATTAAAAATTATTATTAACTTAAGAATAGTTCATTAATGTAAATGATTTATTAATAAGTAAAATTTTAATTAAGATAAATTATTTTCTTAATTAATTAAGGATTTTTAAATATAAATAGTTAACTGATTATTTAATTAATTTTAAATAATTAGTTAATTGTTTGGTTAATTTAAATAATCACTTAATTATGAATTAATTAAGTATAATTATTTGATAGAGTAATTAATGGATAATTACTAAACGTAATTAAGAATAGAGAAATTACTTATGGAAGTAATTAGTGGGAAATTACTTATGAAAGTAATTAATGGAAGTGATTAAGAGTAATTAATTAATTAAAGGATTAAGGTTAATTAATGATGTGATTAATTACTTGTTAAGGCAATTAATTAAGAGAGTAACTAACTAATGAAAGTAATTAGAGGATAATTACTTAATGGAAGTAATTAAGGGTTAATTACTTAGTTAATTTGGTTAATTAATTAATGTGACTAATTAATTAATAAATGTGATTAATTTAAAATTAATTACTAAATGTAATTGATTAAAAGTATAAGTAATTAATGAAGTGATTAATTAAGGATTATTAATTAATGTAATTAAGTAATAATTATCTAATGAAGTAATTAAGGATTTAATTAATTGGTGTAATTAATCAAAAGATTAATATAATTAATTAAGAAGTTAATTAATTAAGTTAAGTAATTATAAGATGATTAATTAGTGTTTAAGTTTAATTAAGACTAATTAATGAAGGTGCTTAATTAAAGATTAATTATTTAATTAATTAAAGGTTAATTAATTAATAAGGATCATTAATTAATATAATTAATGAAATTAATCAAGGTTGATTAATGAAAGTGATTAATTAAAGTATGACTAATTAATTGTAATTAATTAAGGATTAATGTAATTAATTATAGTTAATTAATTAATGGAAGTAAATGGAGGATCATTAATTAATGTAATTATTGATAGTAATTAAGGTTAATTACTGTATATGGTTAAGGATAATTAATTTGTGCAATTAATTAAAGACTAATTACTTAATATAATTAAAGGATAATTAATCAAGGAAGATTAATTAAGATGGTTCATTGAGAGATGATTAATTAATTAATTTTAATTAATTAATGTTAAATAAGCGAGATTAAAGTAATCGAAGAGATTAAGGTTAGTAATTAATTTAATTAGAGGCTAATTAAATTGATTAAGAGTGAATCAAACCTGCTTATGGATGATTGATTGATATTGGATGATTGATATTGGATGATTTGGATGTGATTTCTCTGATATGTGATATGTGCTGCTTTGTGAGATGATTGGTTGATATGAATTATCTATATGTGATACTGTGAATCATCTATCTGTTTATGTTATTCTGAATATAAGTTTAAACCTTGAAATAACTTGGACATTAAAATGGCGTTTGGATTTCAGTGAGACCGGGATCGGGTTTCCAAATTTGGATATCCGAAAACCACATCGATCCAAAGTAAACGTTGGGTCGTGAATCCAAGTGGAGTTCAAAGTGAAGACTCGAAGTGTAAGAACTATTCGCCAGTATAACTCTGAGGGTGATTCCAAGATGAGTTTGACGAAGATAGTACTTTTAGGTTCGAGATGGTGATTTAGAGTGCAAGGGCTATGGTCATTAACTCTGAGGGTGATTCCAAAATGAGTGTAACGAGATAGTGCCTTCGGTTTCGTTCGAAACCGGAATGAATTTGTATGGATTGAATGCTTTCAGAACATCGTCAGGTGGACAATGAGCATTCTAAGATAGATGTGTTCTATAAAGGTAATCGTAGCCTCAAGCCTCATCAACCGGGAATGGCTAAAATAGGGTAGGTGTGGCAAGATTAAATGGGTAGCACCCAAGTAGGACGAGATTTACCCTGTCTAGAGGTCCCTTTCTATTTCGGCTTAATGTGTGCTTGGTCGCGCCAACCACGGAGTGGTCTTGTTCAGGACTATCCAGTAAGGGATGGTTCCGGCCTTGTGTTGCAGGGGATTTAGGGTGGATCCTCGGTACGGTGATCTAGGCCCCGTACTGTGACGGGCGGTACTCTTGTAGCCCTGCCATTGATGGAAACTCATTCTTCCTACGTGCCCTTACGGTTTGATTGTATTACCCACTTTTGTGGCTAGTAGCTGGAATTTAATCATGTAACAATTTCAGCTATTTCTTATTTACTTGAAAACCCTAGACACTATTATAATATCACTGGATTTCCTATCAAATGTTTCGATGAGCGTAAGGTAAAAACTTTTCCATGTTTATGTGTGAGAAGTCTTACGTGATACCTTTCTTTTCAAAGGTTTTTAAAGTTAAGCAATTTTAAACCGTCTACTCACACCAGACCCATGTCTGACCCATGTGTTTATTTTCTGTTTTATTAAACTCTTGGGTACTCATATTATGTATGAGTATTCGGGGGATTCAGGTTAGCTTTGTCGAATTCTAGAGGAGATTTGGAGCAGGAGGCTTCAGCGAGTAAATATATAGTGGTTCCGTTGTGCTAGTAATTGTGTTTGTATCTCTATGATATCTTGAGTTGTATAGTTAGACAGATGTTTATAACTGTCTAAACTGAGACGTATAGGTTGTGTACTCTGATGTATATGATACTATGTAATATTTTGTATGATATATTATATTTCATTCGTTCCGCTATGAGTACCTGATGTTGTTGAATCTCTTCTTTCCTATCTTTTCTTCTTCTATCACTTTCTTTCTTAGTTCATGACGCGTCTTTCTGGGCTAAGAAAGACGGGTTGTGACAGTTGGTACCAGAGCGCTAGGTTGAGCGAATACCTAGGCTTTGGAATGATTTCTATCTTTCTTGAGAAAGCATACTTGTGTATGTATATATACATACATATATATATTTATATATCTACCTGATTTGTTGGGTTACTTGTCCGGGTTTTCCAATATAAGTTCTAAAGGTAGATGAAGTAGTGGTGTGTGTGTAACACGACTACCACTTATGGAAGAGGTCCGTATGTTGAGGTTGGAAGTGTATCTATCGAGACTGTAGACCCAATACCATCTTGAGTAAGCTTTGCAACTTAGAGTAAGGATTTCTCTAATCTTCGAAGGAAATCTTTTTAAAGGTTCGGAGCACATCATTGAAGTGTAAGTTGGTTGTGCTCGGATGAGCGGATTTTATAAGGTTTGGATCTGTCGGATGTGTAGAGACGAGTGATGGTATCTTGGCAACCGTAAGAAGGAGTTTTGTTTGTTTTGGAGTATGAGACTAAAGTCGATGAGTGCTGTTTCAGACATGGTCTCATTGTTACCCCTTAAAGAAGAGTGAGTTGTTGATGCTTTGTTTGGACCCGAGTTTCTTTTGGGGATGTCTTCCCATCTCGAGGAGTTATGTGTGCAGTTGGTTGATGGTTTTTGGAGTTCGAGGAGCCTTTGGATTAGAAGTCTTTGGTTAGCAGTGGTAGCAGTGCAGCTTAGAGGTATACTGTGTGCCAATAAGAAGGTCTCTTGGCTTAGAAGTGCCTTTGAGATGGAGTTCGGAAGCAGCAGTGTGGACCCATTTCTCCAATGGTTGGGGAATCTTTGTGGTTCTTTTATCAACAGTCTGTGCTGTTGGTGAAGACTTTCTTGAAGGGTTAATCTTGTTTGAAAAAGCTTAAGGCTGTTCTAATTGGTAAAGAGATGACAATTTCTTTGGAATCTGAACTAGGTAGGATCGCAAAAGTGACTTGCGATTAGTTTGGTAGTTCATCTTGGGTAATCTTTTTGTTTGAGACTGAGGCTTTTCATGAGGAAGTGAGAGCTATTGAAATAGTCAGAAGTTTTTCTGCATCTGGAGTTGAGTTTCATATCGATTTGGTTCTAGAAGCGAAGCGGTGGTTAGCCTGGTAGTAGGATGGTTCTTAGAGAGAGAAGAGTTGGTGTAACGGCTCAGGAATTTTTGGAAATAGATTGGTCAGATCTAGTTTTCAAGTTGGATTCTGCTGTAAGGTTGTGTGACCGAGCCAGACAGGTCACTAAGATTTTATGGATCTGATGAACAAAGTTTTCGGGATATATTGGGTAAGTTTGTACTTGTGTTCATCAACAGTATTCTCATCTATTCCAGAATCAGAGTTGTGCCACGGAAGCGAGGTAGCAGCTGTGCGAGGAAGGAAGCAATTTTAGTTTTCTAATGCTTGAGAAGTAGAGCTTGTGTTCTGGATATCGGCGGATCTTGGAAGACTTTTTTGTTGAGTAGGATCCAGAAACTGGTTTGTTTTGGTCCTGTTTGTTTAGAGAAGCATCGACATAGGTTGAGCTGATCAGGAAGAAGATAGGCAGCGCAGGATCGTTAGAAGGAGTTATGGGGATAAGATGAATAAATTTGGAAATCGAAGTTGGAGACTTCGTTGTTGTTAAGATTTCTCTGGTTAAGAGTGCAGTAATTTGATAAGATTGGAAGGCTAGCTCCGAGGTATTTAGGATTTCTTATCTGTGTTCTTGATAGGATAAGTTCTTTTGTCTATAGGATTGAATAGCCAATGTGGATGGCTGGGATTCAATATTTTTCATGTATCTCTGAGGAAGTACATGTTTGGTCTATCTCTGGTTGTGGAATCTGCAGTTTAGAAGGATCTGGTAGTTGAGCTAGACTTGAGTTTGATCTAATGTTTTGTTCAGATTGGTGGATCTAGATAAGAGAGGAACTCTGGATTATAGTGGTGTAGTTAGTTTAGCTTCTGTAGAGCCAGTCTCCCAGTGATTTATACTTGGGAAACTCTAGATAGTGTTAGTAAGATCTATCCTGATTTGTGTCAGGATAATTAGTTTGGTTTGTTTGTTTGATTAGTTGCTATGGTTGATAGTAACTGGATGATAGGTATGTTTTGCTATTTGAAATTAAAATATTTGCTGGGTTATTAAAATTATCTTTGCTTTAAAATTTCGAGGATGAAATTTCTTTAAGGGGGAAGGAATGTGACGACCTAGAATTTTGGGCAATATCAATTTAATAATATTTATTAATAATTAAATTGAATTGATAATTTCCTTTATAATTTTAATTTAAATTGGTAAATTAAATCTTTTAAAAGGTTAATAATATTTAATTAGATCTTTTTTAACAATTTAAAATTGGTAAGATTTATCTTTGAAAGTTAAAAATATGTTCTATTTATAATGTATATTTTGGTATATATATCGTGAATAGAAAGTCTTTTGTTTAATAAAAGATGTATTTTCAAATTGTAATATATAAATGTATGTATATATTATGATTTGAAGGTAGTTTTAAAATCTAATATAATAATTCTCAAACTAATGTCAAAAAATATTTTCTATTTAAATTGTATATGTATATTTGTATATATTGAAGTTTGGTTTGAATTTAATTAAAGTGTTTCAAATCTTAATATATATATATATTGTAATTTGGAAAGTATAATACATATAATATTTTTTCAAAGGGTATTTGGAATTTTAATTTATATATTTTTTTAAAAACAATCAAGATAATTATTTTGTATTCAACTGTATAAGAATTTATTTGTATAATAATTGGTTTTATAATATTTTCTTTAAAAGTAATTTATATATACATATATTAAGATAAATGTTTATTAATTAACAAATTAAGTATGAAAACTTTATACTAACATTTAATTTAAATAAAAAAATTATTTTAAAATACTTAGGACATGTGTTAATACCTTAAGACATGTTAGCAACATGTGTAGAAAGATTAAGTGGCATAGTTGACAAATGTAAGTTTTTAAAAACAAGTGGCAAGGTTTTGGCAAGGCCAACCGGTTTTACAGTGGACCGTCCACTTATTATTACGAACGTAATAAAAATTGAAGTACAGGAGTAAGGTAGAGGCACCTTAGCTACTATAAACAAAAGAAAATACAGCACAGGAGTATGACAGACATGTCACAACTACTAAATATAAATAACAAGACTAGTTCTCCTCCGCAGGGGAAGAATCACCATCGATCTCATCAACCTGGGAAGAAACCAGAGAACCATTCCCAAAAATTCCATAATAGGGGAGAAATAGAACAACAAGTGAAGGATCATAAATCTCAGCGTTATATGAGTAGATAAAAGATCGATCCAAGGCAGCATCAGCAAGAATTACAGAATTAATCTCAGCATATGAACCATGCAAATCAAGGACCAAGAAATCACCAGAAATTCTGTAATAAAGGCATCGAAGGTCCAAAAGATCATTAGTTACATATCTAAAATAGGAATCATCCACGGGGTTGAATCTCATATCTGAACGACGATCAACCCAACAATGTTCAAACTCAGACCAAACAACGGGAGGCGAAGAAAGATCCGGCACAGCAATGTGATCCACTGGACCATCACCAGCCAAAGGGGAAGCGGGCCGAGCAATGGAAGGAGGACGTCCAGGGTCAGATAAAGGAGAAGCAACTAGAGAGACTTTGGGAACCCATTTCCTGAGCGGAGGTCGTGGTAGAGGGATCTTAGGAGCAACAGTAGAAGATTGCAAGCAGGCGGAAGCTAAATGGCCAAAGGAGTGACAGGAGGAACAAATGTCAGGGAGCCATCCATAACGAACACGAACATCCACCACGTGACCAACAGCTAGTTGGACAGGAATAGAGGTAGGAAGAGGCTTATGGGGAGTAATCTCAATCAGGGCCTTAGCATAAACAAGCTTATCAAGCGCAACTGTGCTAGAGTCAAAACATTTCAATTTACCAACATTGCAAGCAAGCCAATTCAAACCAAGCAGCGGTTGAAGTGCAGAAGGAATTTGAGAGAAATAAACCCAAACAGGAATAGAAAAAACTTGCTCACGAGCACTAGCTACCGTTGGAGACCAGGGGGTAATAATAAATGGTTGTCCATCAAAAAAGGAAGGCTCAGCCTCTAGAACACGTCTACGTTCCTCAGGGGAGGAGAACAACAGGTAGTACAAGGAGTCAACCAGCTTAACACGAAGGTCACCGCGAAGTCTCCAGGCCCGTCGACAAACAGCAGCCGCATCATGAAGGCGATGATTAGGGTCCAAAAAGAATCCAACTACATATTCTGACCAAAAGTCTATACCGGCTTGCATAACATTAGGGGGAGGAATCATCACTCCATTTTCCTCAACGAACTCAACTGGTTCGTAAACACCCGCATTACGGGGCAAGGATGTAAAAAGAGAAGACCAAGTTTTGGGAGCAGAAGGACAAGGAGTAGCAGGTCAACACTCCTTGTCACCAGAAGAGGCCACAGGAATGGGACATCGATCAACATGAGGCGAAGAGATTGCATGCACGATATCTCCAGAACTTAAAACATTGTGGATTGGGACAACATTGTTAGTGGCATTATATCGAACAGAAGATGTGCCACGAGCACAACCATATGTGACAGCAGATATTTCAGCCGAGACAACTCCAACAGCAAGACCAGATTCACAAATATTCACTGCAACATCAACCAATGGCGCTTGACTACAAGACAAATCACCTGCCATAGAGTTAACCATTACCGAGGTCGTGTTTATGCCATCGACAGAAGCAGAGACCGCATTCTTTTTTGCAGGCAAAGGGGGAAACTCGTTATCGGAGAGCAAGGGAGGAATCGAGTTCACAGAATATGCACCATTAAAAATTCTACCAGATCGAGTAGAGGATGGAGAATGGGAAGCAGCAACGGGAAGAAGGGGAGGAAGTGGGGGGCTAGGCATGGAAAAGCGGCGGGAGAGAGAAGAGCTGCAGTAGCAAGGAAGAGGCGAACAAGATCTGGACAGAATCAACGGAGAGAAGAACGTAATATCGCCTGTAGAAAAAACGCTATTAATACAAGTGGCAAGGTTTTATTTTCTCTAAAAATTAAATAAACAAAATGTTATAAAAGAAAAGATCTGAGTTCATTCTTTTCAGTTCTAAAATTTTTACCTTTCTTGTTCAAAACAAAACCTGTAAACTATTTTTCAAAAACATAGTCAAAGCCTGTAAAATTCTCAAAGCAAATTTTCAAAAAAAACTGAAGCAAAATCAAACCTGGAAAGTAAATTCAACTCATAAACTAAATCAAACACTGATTCAACTTCAACCTGCAAGAATTTAAAATGCAAACAGCAAAGAAGATCAAGCATCAACAATTAAACTTTAGATCAAAAAAACGCAATTCTCGGAAACAAGTTTAAAGCTTGGAAAAAACTGTTCTCTGGTCTCTGCTTTCATAATAAAATGGTTAGTAAACTTTTTAAAAACAGTTTGATTTGTGTTTATCTCTAATGCATGTGTTAAACTGCGAAATTGATATTGATGTTTCATGCAATTTTTTTTTTAGTTTTTATAATTGAATTGATATGATATGTGTGTGTGTGTGTAAGTATGTCTGTATATCTATATACCCTATTCTCTATTGTTTCAGTTTATACCTTTGCCTTCAAAAATTCAAGTCTCCCTATAAAATCAATATTAGACTTTGATGTTTGAATGGAAGTTGATTGTTTACGTCTATTATTGACTTTAAAAATAGAATTAGTATTTTTAATTCAGAAAATCATTTTTAAAATGTAATAATAGTGAAATTATATACATATGTTAAAAATCAACAATCTTAATCTCTGATTTGGATCGCATGAATGCGTTCGTGATGGGAAATCACGAATTTTATTATACATTTCATAATTTTTAATGTGATATTCGATTAGAAAATTTGAGATGAATGTTTTTCGCAATTTGGTGGATTGCTGTTGATCAACACGGTGGATGGAGCCGATTTTTCGGTTGAAGCTAGCTGGAGTGTTGCCGATGATGGGAAAAATAGTCTCGTATTTTTCCAATGGTCGTGATGACCAAAAACGTTCGTAGTAGGGTTTAGGACACTGGTATTTTACATTGACTTTCTGCGGGATTTTCGACATCATTGCTTGACCGAAGACGATGGCGTGTTAAGGGATGGTGGCGTGGTGATGCATCGGTGATCTGGAAGGAATACTGGAGTTTCCAGTAGGCACGATCGTCGGTGGCGAGAGTTTTTGATGGATCATGTTGCTCCAAAAATTCGATCAATAGTCGAATTTCGTTTCGCTGATGGTATTGGTTGCTGGGTGTTTACATTTGGTCATCGAAGTCAGGGTGTTTGATCGTAGGTCGGAGGATAATCATGGTTGAGGCCAGTGCGACGTGCACGTGTACGTGCACATTTTGTGTCAGGTGAAGATCTGGTTTGGGAACGAAGGTTTGTCCTCGGGTTGGGCTCGTGCAAGTGAACGTTTTTCTCGAAGCAGATGAGTTGGGGGCTGTCTCGATGGTAGGCACGGGATGTTTGGGGCTTCGACACGAGTTTCTGCTGTGGTGATTATTTGGATTTAATTAGAACTAAGTTTTGTAAAACAGAAAAATGTTACAAATTTAAAATTTTGTTCTTTGAAATAAAAGTTAATCAAATTTTCAAGAAGTGTTAATTGAATATTTTTTCAAATTCAAAATGTTTAAGATAATTGCTTTTGAAAGTAGTTAACTAAATTAAATTTTGAATTTTAATTCAAAAGGTGTTTTCAATTTAAAATATTAAATCCAAAGTTTTAAGTAATTCAAAACAAGTTTTAATAAGAATGTTTCTAGTTATAAAGTAATGTTTAAAACTAATTTTTCAAATTTTATTTAAATGAATAAGTTTAAAAATGAGGTAATCAAATTTCTAAAGATAAATATTTGTTAGATTTAAATTAAACATGTTTGAAAAGGAGTCAAAGATTTTAAAGTTTTAATTAGATGTTTAAATTGTTTTTAATTTTAATTGATTTCTAAATGTTTTATTTTTAATATAATGTTTAATGACATAATTAAGCAAAATCAACTATAATGAAGAGTTTGTCTTTAAGAAATTAAGATTTTGATTAATCTAAGATAATTAATTTGTGAAGATAATGAACGTTAATTGATAATTATTATTAACTTAAGGATAGTTGATTAATGTAAATGATTTATTAATAAGTAAAATTTTAATTAAGATAAATGATTTTCTTAATTAAATAAAGATTTTTAAATATAAGTACTTAATTGGTTATTTAATTAATTTTAAATGATTACTTAATTGTTTGGTTAATTTAAATAATCACTTAATTATGAATTAATTAAGTATAATTACTTGATAGAGTAATTAATGGATAATTACTAAATGTAATTAAGGAAAGAGAAATTACTTATGGAAGTAATTAGTGGGAAATTACTTATGAAAGCAATTAATGAAAGTGATTAAGAGTAACTAATTAATTAAAGGATTAAAGTTAATTAATGATGCGGTTATTTACTTGTTAAGGTAATTAATTTATTAACTAATGAAAGTAATTAGAGGATAATTACTTAATGGAAGTAATTAAGGGTTAATTACTTGGTTAATTTGGTTAATTAATTATGCGATTAATTAATTAATGAATGTGATTAATTTAAGATTAATTACTAAATGTAATTAATTAAAAAGATAAGTAATTAATGAAGTGATTAATTAAGGATCATTAATTATTGTAATTAATTAATAATTATTTAATGAAGTAATTAAGGATTTAATTAATTGGTGTAATTAATCAAAAGATTTATATAATTAATCAAGGAGTTAATTAATTAGGGTTAAGTAATTATAAGATTAATTACTGTTTAAGATTAATTAAGACTAATTAACGAAGGTGGTTAATTAAAGATTAATTATTTAATTAATTAAAAGGTTAATTAATTAATAAGGATCAATGATTAATATAATTAATGAAATTAATCAAGGTTGATTAATGAAAGTGATTAATTAAAGTATGAATAATTAATTGTAATTAATTAAGGATTAATGTAATTAATTATAGTTAATTAATTAATGGAAGTAAATGGGGGATCATTAATTAATGTAATTAAAGATAGTAATTAAGGTTAATTACTGTATATGGTTAAGGATAATTAATTTATGTAATTAATTAAAGATTAATTACTTAATGTAATTAAAGGATAATTAATCGAGGAAGATTAATTAAGATAGTTCATTGAGATATGATTAATTAATTAATTTGTAATTAATCAATGTTAAATAAGCAGGATTAAAGTAATCCAAGAGATTAAGGCTAGTAATTAATTTAATTAAAGGCTAATGAAATTGACTAAGAGTGAATTAAACTTGCTTATAGATGATTGATTGATATTGGATGATTTGGATGTGATATCTTTGATATGTGATATGTGCTGCTTTGTGAGATGATTGGTTGATATGAATTATCTATATGTGATATTGTGAATCATCTATCTATTTATGTTATTTTGAATATAAGTTTAAACCCTTAAATAACTTGGACATTAAAATGGCGTTTGGATTTCGGTGAGACCGAGATAGGGTTTTCAAATTTTGATATCCGAAAACCACATTGATCCAAATTAAACGTTAGGTCGTGAATCCAAGTGGAGTTCAAAGTGAAGACTCGAAGTGTAAGAACTATTCGTCAGTATAACTCTGAGGGTGATTCCGAGATGAGTTTGACGGAGATAGTACTTTCAGGTTCGAGATGGTGATTTAGAGTGCAAGGGCTATGGTCATTAACTCTGAGGGTGATTCCAAAATGAGTGTAACGAGATAGTGCCTTCGTTTCGTTCGAACCCGAAACGAACTTGTATGGATTGAATGCTTTCAGAACATCGTCAGGTGGACGATGAGCATTCTAAGATAGATATGTTCTATAAAGGTAATCGTATCCTCAAGCCTCATCAACCGGGAATGGCTAAAACAGGGGAGGTGCAGCAAGGTTAAGTGGGTAGCACCCAAGCAGGATGAGATTTTCCCATGTCTAGAGGTCTTTTTCTATTTCGGCTTAGTGTGTGGTTGGTCGCGCCAACCACGGGGTGGTCTTGTTCGGGACTATCCAGTAAGGGATGGTTCCGGCCTTGTGTTGCAGGGATTTAGAGTGGATCCTCAGTACGGTGATCTAGGCCCCATACTGTGACGAGCGGTACCCCAGTAGCCCTGCTATTGATGGAAACCCATTCTTCCTACGCGCCCTTACGGTTTTGATTGTATTACCTTGTGGCTAGTAGCTGGAATTTAATCATGTAACAATTTCAGCTATTTCTTATTTATTTGAAAGCCCTAGACACTATTATAATATCATTAGATTTCCTATCAAATGTTTTGGATAACGTAAGGTAAAAACTTTTCCATGTTTATGTGTGAGAAGTCTTACGTGATACCTTTCTTTTCAAAGGTTTTTAAAGTTAAGCAATTTTAAACCGTTTACTCACACCAGACCCATGTCTGACCCAAGTGTTTATTTTCTGTTTTATTAAAATTTTGGGTACTCATATTATGTATGAGTAGTCGAGGGATTCAGGTTAGCTTTGTCGAAATCTGGAGGAGATTTGGAGTAGGTGGCATCAGCGAGTAAATATATAGTGGTTCCGTTGTGCTAGTAATTGTGTTTGTATCTCTATGATATCTTGAGTTGTATAGTTAGACAGATGTTTACAAATGTCTAAATTGAGATGTATAAGTTGTGTACCCTGCTGTATATGATACTATGTAGTATTTTATGTGACATGTTATATTTCATTCGTTCCGCTGTGAGTATCTGATGTTGTTGAGCTTCTTCTTTCCTATCTTTTCTTCTTCTATCCCTTTCTTTCTTAATTCATGACGCTCTTTCTGGGCTAAGAAAGACGGGTAGTGACATTGGGATTGCGGGTTGAAATGATATATACCCCTAAATATTAAATTATTACGGATTGAACTGATAAATGCCCATATCACTTGACCATAGGATAGAAAATAATATACGGACTCCATTGGTCTATTTTTGAAAAATGATTTCCAAAGTTTTGAAAGAAAGTATATAGGTTTTAATAAATATTGATTTTCAAATATAATATAAAGATATTTTATTTTTAACATATGTGTAAAATTTAGATTTTAAACTTCTATGTTTTGGAAATTTTAAAATCATAAGTCTAGTTTTAAAAATGTAAATTTTAAGATTTTATTATATTTTATTATTTTTAAAATGTAAATAATAAGATTTAAATGGATGTTGTAATAAAAATTCAATATAATAAAATGTAGTAAAAATTTAATTTAACTAATATATATATATATAATATGTTTAAAACATTTATTTGGATTTATGGTATATTATAAAATAGATTTTTGTAATAATTTTACATTTATTTATAATATATTTTAAAAGTATTTATTCAAATTTATTTTAATATTTTAATGGATTTTTGTATTAACTTTAATAATAAAGGTTGGGAAGATGGTTTGAAGTTGATTTGAAATTTTATTTATTTAAAAATTGAATTTAAATAAAATTGATTTGAAAACTTATTAATTTTGAGATTTTAAAAATATTACTTTTAAAACTTAATAACTTGACTTTGACTAAAGGTGGTTCAATGAATATTTTCAAATTAAATAAAATTGAAATTGGATATTTAATATTGATTTAACATTTAATTTGAGATTTTTTTAAATGTTATTAAAAATGATTAAGTGAATATTTTCAAATTTAAATAAAATTAGAGTTTAATTTTAAAAGATAAATTAAATTTATCAGATTGAGTTATTGTAAATTGTTTGAATACTTAAACTTTGAAACCTATTGAATTTCAAGTGGTTTAAATTTGTGATTCAAAACTGGGTTTGAAATTAATACAAATTAAATGGTTTTATGAGGATCTGGATTGAACCTCTAACCTTTTAATTGGAATTGCTAAATTGAAATTGATTTAAATTGAGTTTGTGAGATTAAAGTTGGTTTGATTGATTTGTGAAAATGGAAGAACAAATCTAATTTGAAACAATTTTTTATCTTAACATATAAACTATTTTTAATATATATAAACTATTTTAATCTATAACCTATTTTTAAATATATAAGCTATTTTAATTTTTAACTATTTCAATATATATAAATACAATTTTCAACATTTAAACTGTTTAAGTTGGAACTGTTATGATTTAGATTTAATGGATTTAAATGTGAATACTTTGATATGAAGGTTTAAACTATTTTGCGGTTATGATTTTGGTAGTGAATATGATTTCGAAAGTGATATGATTTCAAAAGTGAATTTTATTTAAAAAATGGTATGATTTTGAAATGAATATAATATTTTGATATGAATTATGAATGGTTTGAAATATAAAATGACCACAGTGTAAAACAAGCGTTTGGTTGTTAAAGAGACCAGGATCGGGTATTATCGTACTCTTTGTCAATACTGAAAACCACTTTAACAACTATGTACATGGTGGAGAATCTAGAACGAAGTAGGATGGTTTAGCGAACGTCTGTATGAGGTATGAACGCAGCCCTGACTCCCTCAAGTCAGCTTGATGTGGCTAAAACAGAAGCTATACTGGGCCAAGTGGGGTCGCACCCCCTATCGAGCATATTTCTTCGATACCATTCTATTACTTTGCGATTTGATTGGGTGCACATTTGATTTGTGAGTGTGTCTCGAGGTGAACGGTAGTAACCGCTATGCATTACTACCAGTATGGGCGTGAAAACGGTAGAATCCTACCGTAGCATTGCCTCGCGTGCCTTGTCACATGCCTTATCGCACCCTCTAGGAGATTGGTTTGTTTCATACCTATGGGGTGCTCCCTGATAGCCCACCGGTTTGGTCGAGTTTACAATACTATATAGACTATCTCATTTATATAAAATCTATTAAGGGGGATATGGGTAACACCTTAACGCAATTTTAATACTTTACTACTATAGACATTATCCATGTAGCGTATTGTACTATGTATATAGATAGTTTAATGGATCCTTAAGGGATGGAATCCGAATATCCTGTAAGTTATTTTCATTTCACTGGGACATTTCACTTGAGTTGATTTACTTGCATCAGAATGTTAATCCTGACTTAAGTGTTTTGTGTTTTGCTTTATACTTGGGTCAGACTGAGTGTCACAGCATTTATGACTCATCTTTGGAGCTTCGCTTGAAGATCCATCTATATCTATTCAGCTTTCAGTTATTCAGTTGTTTCCAGTTGTTATATTCAGACTTGTCAGTAGCTTTGTATTACTGACTCCACTGTAATGGACTTCTGATGTATTTTGTTTCAGATTCTGATGTTTCTATAGTCGCTTCATGAACTACTTTTTATCTGTTCCGCTGCTTATTGTTATATAACTCTATGTCTGTGATTCTGTGATTGATTTATTTATTGTATATGCTAAGTTTTGCCAAATATAAATTAACAATCTGTTGTTTTGAGCAATTCAAGTCTGACATGAGTGGTGATTGTCGATTTTAATGGTTCGAAATGCCAGGTCATTACAAGTGGTATCAGAGCTTTGGTTTAGGCAAAACTTAGTATTTGGAGTAAAAATTCATGAGAGATAGGGTAGTAATACCCAAGCATGAGTAGAATTAATTATAGAATTAGCTTCGTTCGAGCTTGAAATTCTTTGTTAGGATCCTCTTGATTTGGATTTCTTTTGAATTTTGGAATTCTGCCTTTGTTCTTAAATCCGTTCTTGTCCTAGTTCCCATTCAGCAGAGTGGTAGGACATCTAGTGTCTTTGCCTGGACCTCTCCCACTCCTCCTTCTCTTTGCATGATTTTCCCATTCATGTCCTTCTTAATCATGTAGTCTATTCTTCTCTTTTCCTGTTTGTGTTCTTCTTGATATTGGAGCATCCTATGGCTTTATTTCTATTGATATCTGAAACAAATGAGCACATCTTGCAACCTTAATTGGAAACTTCATCCTTATGTATGACTAATTCCATCGGCAGTCCCGCCAACCTCAGTATGATTTGTAAAGGAGTGAATCTCCTTTATAACAGGCGTCGATTCATCGGATATTTCTACATCCATGATTTAGATGTCGTTATTTCTTGCAAAGCCTGAACCATTTCTTTAGTAGACAACCAGGGTAACTCTCTTATGATCGAATGTAGATTGCCTTAGGATTATGCAGGAAGTTTTATCTTTCGCTTGATTCTCAGCCTAGTGATCTTGACTTCATCCATGTTGTCCAGCTATTTCTGAATGTCTTTGGTGAAGTCACTTTTCTTCCTCCCAACCTAGAAATTGAATTCCGCATTAATCTTACTCCTGGAGCTTGACCTGTTGTCCTTCCTCCCGGACGAATGATTTCTATGAATGGTTAGTCATGCCCTTTGAATTAACAAATGCTCCTGCCTTCTTTAAAGATCTCATGAATCGCGTTTTTCGTGATGTTCTCAACTAGTTTGACCTGGTTTTCGTTGATGATATTTTCGTCTTTTCTAAGTCTTGATTGACCCGGTTATATTTTCCGCGGTTAATATATGTAACGACCCTGACTCGATGTTCAAAAATAGCCACCAAATACATCACCCATATTCGAGTGCCGCAGATTCAAACGTCGAATCTGGTTCGTTGGAACTTATAACACATTAAGTACAACAACACAGCAGAAGAAAAAAAAATATACCATTGATATACAACATCTGATACAACACATTGATACAAATGACTATCAATATCAGAGATACAAGATACAAAAGCGGAATAACTGCAGCGGAAATATATCACTAAATGGTCTTCTAAAAGAAACATAATATCCACATCTCCAATTGCCAAAGCTCTAATCTTCAAGCTCGAACCACCATCAGGTTGACTTAAGCAAGGTCAGTCATGAATGCGATTGCCAGATTCCAAATAATTACAAACAGAAAGCAGAAGGCTACCGAATCTATATCTACTAGCTGACTATCTGAAAGTCTAACTCTAGACTGCCCTGTCGAAAATTATGGGCACCCAGAGTTTAGAAAGGGACCAATAAACTAAAGGTCAGTCATGAGACTGGTGTGAGTAAACGAAAACATTTTATTTGAAATAAAACAAAACAAACAATAGAATTTAAAATGAAATCCGTAATGCTTTTGGGGAAATGAAACTACCATAAGGCCTCCCGCCACACACAATGCAAACGCACAATTGAAGGAGATTTCTCCTTATGATAGTTAAACATGCTTGATACGCGAAAACCTTTTGATATTATTATTAGTGCATAATGCAGAAAACATTTTGAAAGTATAATATTAATCTTAGCCAGCATAGACATTTTGTACTATGCCTGTTATACCTACCAATTAAACGGCGGGTCACCACCATAAGTAAAAGGCAGGTTATACAACTAAAACCGTACATGGCACGTATTGTTTCTTTGGATTTCCAACAAATGGTCAGGCTAAGGAACTTCCTGGGCCACATGGGTACACCTCTGGAGGGGCACCCCGAAAACTTAACCAGCTCTCTTCCAACACAAGGCCGGGTTACCTCTGTAACTAGGTAACTACTACACGAGTATGCCATCCCCCGGTCATTACCGACCTTTATCCGAGGATCCTCAACATCAACAACCACAAAATGATAAATTTACAGCAACCACATAGGTTAAATATCTAGGCTCCATACCATGATACCACCTTTTTTCAAAAGGAAATGGACATACCCTAAAGGGTGCGACCCTTATAACCTTACTACATCTTTCCTGTTTCTACCATTTTCGGGTTGTGAGGTCCGACGAGGTCACATCCACAAAGCTACGATTTTCACAAAAGCCATGCTTCGATCAACAAATGATCAGCAGCACTTCGAATGCCACATTACCAACTTAGGAATGTATCACTGGTAACCATCAACTACATAAACTATGAGCTTGTATGTCTCAGAGAAGGGTGTTAAGCTAAGAGAATAAATTCTCTTCCATCAAACAAAAATGTATTTGATAGAAACCAGCTTTACATCTCAAAGTGTAACGTCAGACATACATCCATACAAGTCTGCTTCGGGTTCGAACAGAACCGAAGGCACTTCCAAAGAAGCCCTTGCAATCTGGATAATCCCCAATTACGTCCGGACTCTCCATCATAAAGGGTGATCAAATCTCTATGCCGAGGCCCTTCGGTGCAGTGACATTCGACAGGTAATCCTTTCGCTTTCGAAAATACCCAGTCTTCACCACCGTTCTTCAAATGCTATCCATTTCTTCATAACATTATTCGGAATGGGTTATATGACACAAAGTCCTCTCCCAGCTAAATCGAATAATGAGCGCATATTTTTAAAACCATATGGATATAGTGGGATCTTAGTTAAGTCACAACTTATTACCCAAAACCTTTCTTTGAAATGGTTTAAACAAATTACCATTTTTAATCTTTCAAATAAAAGATTCACTCTTGAAGATACTCTTCAATTTTAAAACAAGATTCACCAAATCTTTCACAACGGTTCAATCATAGCTTTCAAAATCATTTCAATTCCAAATCTTTTATACAAAAGATACACCTTTAAGATCCTCTTCAATTTGAAAACAAAGTTCAACTATATTTCACAAAGATTCATTCATAGCTTTCAAACTATTTTCATTTCAAAACTTTAAATCCTTTCAACACAAATTGGAAATCCTTTCTTTACATGAAAGCTATTATTATTTGAAAACAAGGGTTCTCGTTTCGGAAAAATCCGATCAAATATGCACAAGTTATATCTTTTAAAGTATAAACTTGGGTTAAATATAAATTCCCAAAATAATACATTTAAATTACTTTAAAAATGGTTTTAAAATCCATATACATATTATATAACTTGTATAAACCTTTCAAACCATAGTTTCCAAAATAATTTCAAAACTTAACAAGATATAGTACATTCAAACTAAATTTTAATTTCAAAACTTCCTTTCCAAAAGCTTTCCATATTCAACCCAATTACATTTCCAAAACCATTTGGATTCAAAATTAAATCTTTAAAACCATTTCATAATATTAAATTCAAATATCTGTGACTTAACCAATTTCCTCGTGCAATCCATATTTGTGTGTGTGGTGTAGTCCAGGGATTTTACACACAACAATACAATATCATCAATCATAACAAATCCAAGCACAACAATATCGATAGGCGGTATATTCCTATAACGCTTATCTTCATTCACAGATTCACAAATAAATAATACAAATTCATCATAGATAAATAAATTACATTCATCATAGCTCAAATCAAAACAATTCATATCACAGAGTATCACACATTAGAGATATCAAACAATTCAAAGCATTCAAATACGATCCAAACATCCATAAGTAAGATTAATTAATTATCTGATTTTAAAACAGATTAATTATTTATGAATAAATCACTAACATTAATTAATTACAAACCATTTTAATTAATTATTCCTTAACCATTTATTAATTAATCTTTAATAATAAATTAATTAACCTTTGATTTTTTGATCAATTAACCCTAATTAAATCAATTAACCTTTAATCATTAAATAATTAACCTTTAATTATTTAATTACCCTTTAATTAATTATCCTTAATCAATAAGTGATTATCTCTAATCACAAATTAATTACATTGAGAAAATATCCTTTAATTAATTGATCAATCAATTTTAATCAATAATTAACCATCCTTAACTATTAATTACCCTTAATTACTTTTATTAATTAATCTTAATTAATTAATTAATCAACCTTTAATTTAATTCCTTAAGTAATTATCCTTTAGTCAATTACATTAATTAATTAACCATAAATTAATTAAGTAACTATCATTTAATTAATTATTCTTTAATTACTTATTAAGGATTCTTTAATCACTTAAGACTTCAATTAATTTAAGATAAACCGCTTATCTTCAATAATTACTTAATTACATCCTTTAAATTTTGCTTAATTTTAAATTCTTGAAATTAACATATGAAATCATTTGAGATCCTCTTGATCAATTAAAGTAAATCCACATACCTTTATCACTTCTCAATTACATCATTAAATCGCAATTGAAAACAATTTGAGATTTTAATTAAACAACTTATCTAATTTTAAAACAAACAATTTTAAATTTAAAATATACTTAACTTAAGAATTTAATCCTTGAACTTGAAAGCTTACTCAACACCTTTATTTTTGAAAACTTGTTTAATATTTTACTCTGAAAATAGTATACTTCCTTTATTTATTAATTTTTTAAAACCTTGGTTAATTTAACTTAACAAAAACCCGAGCCCAAGATAAATTTCCTCAAACCAAAAACCGAGCTACTTGCGCTCATCACGCTGCTTCGAGACAACATATGAACATCTTCGAGATCGACTTCGAGATTCCCCTTTATTCCTCAAACACTACAAACCCAGACCAGATACAAGTGCACATGCGTGCACGTGTATGGAGGTTCCAACCACCAACGATCAACACTGCAACCCTCCTCATGTCGACGGCCATCTCCTCTGACGACCTCACCCCCAGCTTCGTTGATTCGACAGTGAAATCGAAATCGAACTACACGGCACACAACTGGCAACAAAACAGATAACAAAACATCACCGCGACGATGAACCACACCATCGGAGCCCACGTCGCCTTGACCAGAGCCTCTCCTTGACTTCGAGCTTCGATTCCCCACCTCGCGATTACCTCCGATCCACCATAGTCGTCAAACAAGCTTTGATAACACAATCGACTAAGTCCGGGTATAAAACCCTACCTCACCGACGCTTGGTCACCACGACCATTGATAAATCTCCAAACCATTTTTCCAGAGATCGTCTACACCCCAGCAACCTCAAGACCTCACCTTAACACCTACCTCACCGACGATCATCGGCAATCGGCCAATTACGCAAATCCGACCAATACAGATTATGCCATCAATTACTTAACTAAAAATAAAGATATTAATGTCTAAATTCATCATTTTGTTCAACATTTCAGATTATGTAATCAAAGACTGAAATTAACTTGAGTGATTTAAACCCATGTTTTTATTTGCACTGTAATTTATAAATTTTTGAGATAAATACCCAACCATTACACTTGAAATCATTTTTTTAAATGATATCTCCTTGTTTCAAATGTTTGCTCTCTAGAAATCAAAGTTTAACATGGTTTCGATTGGGAGATGTGAAGTTTTGTTTTTTGTTTTGAACAGTAACCCACCAGGGACAAGATATATACATACAAACATGTATAACATGCTGGCATTTTTACACAAGCATATAAGCATATTCACATCATCACTTCAAGTATTAAGCCAAACACCAAGATATAAAATAGGTTCAAGAGTCTGCTCACCTGGAAGTATGAACATAGAAGGCTGAGTATAGCCTGGAAATGGTCTAAGATGATTTTCAACTCGATTTTTTTGATCTGGAACTAGGATCTGATTTGTTGATCTGTTACTTTTTTTTGATGCTTCTGATCCTTGCATTTGTTTTAATTGCTTTTGATCTGGTTGAACTTGAGCTATTTGTTTTCAGTTTTGATTTTCTTTTCTCTGTCTTTGTTTCCAAGTTTTGATTTTGCTTTGATTCATTTGAGTTTGCTTGTATTTGTAGTTTGATGTTGTTTGATTCATTTTTCTTTTGGTTTTGTTTGTTTTTCTAATTTGTGCATATTTTCTTCTCAGATTTGATAAAGTTTAGTTTTGAATCAAAGAAAATGAGAAGGAGAAGAATTAGATGTATATGTATATTGTTTACTTATCTTTATTCATTAATTTCAAAAAAAAACAAGAAAAAAAAACAAGCATGACACTTGTATTTTATGCATGCTAATCTGATCACAAGTGTTATTACATATTTTCTTTAACTTACATTTGTTAAATACAAGTATATTTATGTTTAACTCCTTAGTTATGTTAATTTATGAATTATGGTTTAAACCCTTGCTTTATTTTAATTTACAAATTATGTTTTAAACCCTTTATGCTATTATAAATTATGTAATATAATTACATATGTATTATATTCTTAAATCCTTATGTATATACAAACTATTTTTATCTTATGTTAAATTTAAGAAAAAAAGTTTATTAAATTTTATGCTTATACTTTCAAAAGATATACATATCAAAGCTTTTATATTTATTTACATATATACTAACTATATTTATTTCCAAGTGCATAAAAGAATTTAAAATCTTTAATTAAATCTCCTTTTATATATTTACAAACCAACTTTAGATACAAATATGTTTATTAAAGCTTTTAAATCCAATTTTTATTTCTAAGATATTTATTTTTTAATTTCAAATTCTATTTGCAAACTATTTATATACATATATATATAAATAAATAACATATATTATTTAATTTGTAAAATTTCAAATTCAAATTCCAAATTCCAAATTTATTTATATAAATAAAAAGGCACACATCTTATTAAATTTGAAAATTCATATTAATTTATAATTTAATCCATAATTTTATATTAATTACCAATTTAAATCGACTCAAAACCCAGGATCGTTACAGATTCCCCCTTAAGAAATTTTCGTCCTTGAAATTTGCTAGACAGGAGGACAAACAAAGAACAGATGAAGAAATGTTTTACCAGATCAAACTGAAGATCTATTCTGCATTTGGCTTACCAAATCAGAATATCATCAATAGATACGAAAACGATCTTATTCGATACTCCACAAGATACGCGGGTCACCAGATCTACGAAATATACAATGGCGTTGGTTAGTCAGAAGGGATAACTAACCATTTGTAGAATATATCTGGACCCCAAAGAATAGACAAATGGATTCAATTTAATTCAGTTTCATATTTCGTTAACCAATTATTTCTAATAAAATTTTAAATCCATTAAAGTTAAAAACGAAAGCCGATAGGAAACTGACGAAGAGAATACGAAATAGGAACTTATATACAATGATTCATAGGGCCAGCATCACACCAAATTTTCTCCTTTCAGCTTCCATGAAGCCATCAAAGAATTGAAAGTGAACGATGATCAAAGATATTGATAGAGAAAAGATCGTTTCCTTGTTGTTGCAGGGTATTGACCATTTGTAGTGGTACTCCCCTGTCACATATCTCATCCTCTTCTTGCACTCATATTCACTATCAATGGATAGTAAGTGTAACATCCCGCCTTTTGTACGTTTTAAATTGATGATAAACCACACACATCAGACTCAAACTATACAAAATGGTGAATTGTTATTGGGGTGAATAAGGAAAAGTAGAGATGGAAAAAAAATAGAATCTCACAGCGGAGTGACAAAATATAATAATCAAATAACAGTTCATGAAGCTATTTTACAAAACAATTGATTATAATTATACAACACATATCAGAGTTACACATACCAGAGAATAATAAATAATGCAGCGGAACAATATAGTAAATAATAGTAATACAATCTTCGTCTTCGTCCTCCAAAAGTAAGGCCTTCAGATCCTGAAATGCTCAGGCTGACCCAAGCGAATTAAAAGGACAAAACACTTGAGTCAGAACTAAAAAAATCTTATATGAGTTAAATCAACAGAAATAAATATAAGTGTAATGGCGTTAGAGATGTTTACGGGATTTGACATCTCCTATCAAGTGTCTAACATGAGTGCAGTAACTTAAGAGGTGCTCGGGATTCACATCTCCTAAGGATCTGTTAAACTTTTTACTTTGTATTAACATACGCTATTATAATAATGTCTATAGTAAAATAAACTTACTTTTAAATAGCGTTAAGGCTTTGCATTTTCCACCTTAACACGTAATAGTTCCAGTAGTCCATCCAGTATCAGTGCATCTCCAGATCGGAAGACTACCCTAAATACTCCATGGGCTACGGGAGAAAACCAAACTCGTACAAGGCGTGCTAGGGTGGTGACACGGCATAATTAGGCAACGCTAGGGTAGATATACCAATTACACTTTCGGGCCGGTGGTAACGCATAGCAGCTACTACCTCCCACCTCGAGCCACACTCCCAAAATAAAAAAGAACCAAAAGTGGCCACCCAATCAGACTCAAAGTCCGAATATAATATCAAAGGAGTGTGTCCAATCAGAGGAGCGACCTCATTAGCCCGTCGATTGCTTCTGTTTTAGCCACCTTATGCCAACTCACGGGAGTCGGGTCCACGTATATACCTCAAAGGAAACACCGCCACCATCCTACTTCATTCTGGAATCTCCACCGCATACACAGTTGTTAAAGTGGTTTGCAGAGTCGGTAGAGAGTATGACAACTTCTGATCTCGGTCTCTTTAACAACCAAAGTTATTATAACACCGCGGTCATTTCAAAATAATTAAACTTCAAAACCAAAATATAATATCCATTTCAAAACCATATAAATACGATATCATTTCCATTTCAAAAACCAAATCAATATGATATCGTTTTTATAAAACCCCAAATCAATATAATATCATTTTTATTTCAAATATATCTTTTTTCCAAAATCATATCACTTTCAAGGTTATACACTTTGAAACCAAACGCTTGAAATTATAACACTTTCAAATCATAATACTTTGGAACTCGTAACTTTGAAACATAACTTTCATCACTTAAATGGTTTAAATATTAAAACACTTTATATAATAAATAGCTTCTTCAATTTCGCAAATCAATTCCAAAACAACTCGAATTCTAAATGTTAAATTTAACCAAATCCCAAATCATAAATTTTGATTCAATTCAGTTTCCAAATAAACTATTCCAATTTATATCGATTTCAAAACAGATTTGATCCGCAGAATAAACCATTCCAAATTCAATATATTTCAAACTTTAAGTATTCAACAATTGAAAACTGAGTTTGGTAATTAGGATTCAATAATTCAATTTTCTACAATTTAGTTTTGAAATATTTTACATAATGATCCATTATCATTTAAATAAAACTCGAATTACAAATAACTAAATATTTTCTTTAATTTATTTATACTTGGAATATTCATTTAATTCACCCTAAATCAAAATCAAGTTATAAAAATCATACCTTCTAAAATTTCAATTTAATAAATTTCATGCCAAACTTATTAGAGTTTAATTCTTAAATAAATTCAATTTCAAATAAATTCCAAATTTATCTTCCAATCTTAATTTATTTAAATCATTATAAACTCTATATTAAAATAGTTTAAATACTTAACCACATTATCTTTAGTAAAAATCAAACTTATTATTAAGCTCATCCTATATTAAAAACAAATTATACATAGTTCAAAATCAAGAATAAAATAACATTTATATAATATCTAAAATCAATATTAATCTAAAACCATATGTTTCTTTACAAAACCATAGAAATCATTTTAAAATATTTTTATATATAGATTACGGTGTCTATATATAATTTTCTATCCTACGGTCAAGTGATACGGATATTTGTCATTTCAATCCGTAATTTAAAATATAAAAAGGTTATATATCATTTCAAACCGCAATCCCGAATGAAATAAAAATCCATAACAATTTATAGTTTATAACAATATAAAATACAACATCCATTCATCCAATATCAATCATCAAACATTTATCACAATCATCATCCTATTCAATTCAATAACATCAAATATAGAACAGATAATAAATAATAGGTATTTACTGGCAGTTTATATTCAATAAAAATTAAATAACTACTTATCCAAATAAATTCAAATAAACTGAGATGATGATTCAAAATATGCCAAATAGTCATAAATAAATTTCTAATCACATCATAACTCAATTTAACAAACATAAGAAATTGTAGAAGTTGTGAGGGGGTTAAAACACTCAGCTTTTGAATTTAAATTGAATTAAAATCCAATTTAAACCCAAAATTTGAACAGTCTCATAATTCACCCAAACCAACGTCAAAATATCCAGAATTTCAATACGATTCCAAAGCATGAAACCGCACGTGGATTGGACCTAGTATGTAAAAATTATATACGTTAGAACATGGACTTGATATTTATACAATAAATAAAATAAGAGAACCAATAACAATCGGCCATGCTACCTCCAGCTCGCACACAATACTCATTCAACACGCACGGCAACACCTCACATCACCGTCCCTTTGACCACTGACAGTGCCGCCTACGCACGCATACGAGCCATGGCACCACCCTCATACTCCAAGACAAGCCTCCCTCCACGCGCCACCACGCTGCGGCCCTCCCTGGTGCAAGCGGCTGCCACCGTGGTTAGGGTTTGCCAAACCCTAATCGGCTAATTCCAAGCACCACGGCACACAATACAACCTTCGACCACGTCAAACGATTCCTCGTGTCGATCTCTCCAAAACCCCTATATCAATTTCACCTATTAGCGACAAAATCAGGAAACCCCAAATCGAACCATAAATCCATGTTTTCCAATTTTTACCGTGACTCCAGATCAACTCAAGCATCATTTCCAAAATCGAACAGTTGATGTAGATTCGGATCGTCGAAAGCTTCAGAACGATATATAATATGATAGGGTTCGGAGAAGATTGATTTTGAATTTAAATTTGATTTGAAATTTTATTTGGAATTGGGAATTGGTTTGTCTGCCAATGGAAAGAAGAGTTGAGAAGGAGATTACGTACAGACAAATGAGAATAAGAGGTAGCTATTTATAACAAGTTATTTATAGGTAGGGCTGAAACAGAATGAATGGACCAGATTGATTGAACGATAAATGACCTGAAAAGCCCGTTTCAACTCCGGAACGAAAATGGGTCAACCCATATATCAGAATAGATGTTTTCAAGTATTTTGTAATCAATAGAACAGGTTTCAAGTCCAAATTCCATCGTATGAAGAAGTTATGCTAAAATCAAGTTATTTCAAATTGATTTCAATTGATTTCAATTAAATTGATTTCTAGGCGTTTCGAGTCCGTACGGTCAAACGATAAGTCCGATCGCTACGAAACTTGAAATCCTACAATAATTCGCTGTTACGGATCCGATGAAACTGGTTTCGTCGAGATCTGAGTCAGTGGCCAAAATGGCTATTTTTCAGTTAATTAAATATATTAATTAATTTAAATCAAATTTTCAATTCCAATCCTATAATTAGCAATCTTTATCATTTTTGATTTCTTAAACATTCACAAATAATTTAAACAAATTAAATGCCAATTTAAAGTAGATGAACTTACCAATTACAATATTTAAATTAAATTTCAATAAAATCCAATTAATTGAAATTTAATTTAAATAAATCGTTTAAATTTGATTTCGAACTTTATACTCAACAAATTTTAAATCTGATAACATAATTAACATTTTTTTTACATTTCATTACATTAATATACACAAATCTTCATCTTTATTTATGTTAACCAATTTATTTCCATTAATCCATTTAATTGAACTTCCATCCTATTATTCAATCCATTATTATCAAATGGATGAGATTTACATTAGTTCATGGTCTACTACACTTAAGTTTATATTTTCAACCAATTATTATAATTTCTTACATAATACTAAATTCATTCAATTACCACTAATTATATCATTTCATTAGTTAATTCAATATTCACATTTGTTTTCTTATATTAAACTTATAACCAAGTATAACAATTTACATTATTTCAATTAATTGTAATTTCATTTAAATTGTTGCTAATTAATTCTAATTACCATTGTTCAATGATTAAATTATAAAAAAATTCTTTTCTTTCACATTAAATTACCAAACTTATTAACCTTAACAATTTTAAATTATTAAAAAAATTACGGGTCGTTATGGTATGAGAATTTACTGAGGCATATGGACAAATACCTTAGGGATATACTCATTCTAGGGTATTTGTAACACTATCTCTAATGAGTCACCTAATTGTTATACTCCTGAGTTAAAGTTTGTAATCAACCTTCAGCTCTGATACCAATTGTAACAACCCTGACTCGACCTTAAAAAATCGGCACCAAATATATCACCCGTATTCGAATGCCGCAGATTCAAACGTCGAATCTGGTTCGCCGGAGCTTATAACACATTAAGTACAACAATAAAAAGGAAGAAAAATAGTATATATCATTGATATACAACATCTGATACAACACATTGATACAAACGAATATCAATATCAGAGATACAAGGTACAACAGCTGAATAACTGCAGCGGAAATGTAGCACCAAATGGTCTTCCAAAAGAAACACAATATATGCATCTCCAATTGCCAAAGTGTAACAACCCATAAATTTTTAAACGGATTTTAATAACGTATTTAATTGAATTTTTGAGAAATTTTAAATAATAATATTTTGAAATAAAAATTTAATGTTTGGATTACGTATAATTAAATATAAGTAGTGAATAAATAAGAAAACATATAAGTTTAGATTACGTTACTTGTTAATTAATTTGGGCGTACGTTTGTTTTAATTATTGCATCTATTGTACGCACTCTTTGATTTCATATCTTAGCTGTTAAAAATCAAATCAGCACGTGCATTTCAAAAAAAAATTAAAACCCTGCCTCCAATTCATGTGTAAAACTTTCCACTTTAATTTGCATCTCCATATTTAATAAAAATAAAAATCTTTGATTTCCTGACCGTTTCAAAAATCTCTTCCCATCTTCATTTTTGCAACGCAGTTCAGATCTGGAAAAAAAAAGGGTAATGGGTAACGATCGGAAATTTTAGACCAATTTAAAATTCTAATTTTTTTTTAAATATTGAATAAAATTTGGTAGAAACAAAAATGATGGGAATAATAATAGTTTATATGAGATTTACAATTTGAATTAAAAACAACAAATGTTAAGAATTTAATAATAATTGTTAATTGTAAATATTGATCCATTGAATAAAATTAAAGAGGAAACAATAGTTTAATTGTATTGTTGTAATTCAAATAAGTTAACCTCTAACAAATGAACTAAAATTGGTAACTAATGGATATGTTGAGTTATGTGAAATTATTAAATAACGTTTGATTTATTATTAATAAAAAAGAAGTGGTTGAATTAGATTTTTATTTGATTTTAATATGAAATTAATATTTGTATTTGTTGAAATCTTTCCATTAAGGAAAGAGAATGTATTAAAATGAACATTTAATTTGGTAGTTAACATAATGATATTTTATTTATAAGTTTTAAAAGAGAAAAAAATTTCAAAACGTTTTCCTAATATAATAATTATTATAAGAAAGATATTTTGAAATAAAAGTAACAGGTTGTATTCTATGAATTTACAATTTTTATATACTATAAAGCAGTAGATAGTTGTTATTATTTTATATGTTAATTTAATGATTTAAAAGTTAATATGGTTTCAATTGGGAATAATATTTATTTTGACGTTAAATAATAAATTTATCTGTAACCTTGCATTCCAAGTGGGAAAGAAATCATTTCCTTAGACGTTCAATTTCTTTTAAATCTAGTTTTGATAAGTTACGTATAAATTTCTACGCTTTCCTTTTTCCTCATTTTTATAATAGGAATAAAAATTCGCGTAGCAGTTTCAAGCAAATTTATTTCTCTTTAGAAGTTCAAAATCCGTTTCAAGATTGTTTGAAATTCACGTGTATAAGTGTCTCTTCTTTTCCATTTACTCCTTTGCAATTAATAGGAACAAAATCATTGAATTTCCTTACCATTCAAACGAAATTCTTTTATTTCCTTAATGTTCCTATAGCATTAATTGGTACGTTTCTTTATTTAATCTATCCAACGCAATTATGTGACGCCCCACCTCTATACCCACGCTAGCCAAGAACACTACGGTGTAATGCTGTCAACTAACACGGAGAATAAGGCTGTTGAGGAGCGGCCATCCGTATTTTGGCCTTACACTAGTTTTGGTTATCTCGATAGGAATGGTATATATATTCTTTCATTTTTCATCTCTGATTTATCTACTCCCATCGACATACCCCAATTCCAGTATAAAACGAACTACGATGGTTCATAATAGTTTAGGACAGTAGATATAATAATAACACATATAATATAAATGCGGAACACAGATAAAACAAAAGGTGTCATATATATAATAACTGATGTCAGTTACAATACACGTGATACAGTACAAATGATACAACTACAACTGTCGACTCAGATAGTTACATATACAAGTACATTATCGTGAATAATATACATGAATACATATCATCCTGTACAAATACACTGACTACTATAAAATGACGACGACTACTCCAAAAGGTATGAAAGAACTTCATAGCTCTAGCAGCAACCCAAAGCAAGATATCTACAACCTGTAATAACTCGGTCTGACCCGAGTATTAAATTCAAAACAAAATAATACACTGGTCAGTCTAATTCAAACTCAGTTATTAATGCACGGAAGCAATAATAATTAAATAACAATTAAACGATAGTCAAAATAAATTCTCCTATCCGATCCCTTAACAAGAAAATCGGATAACGGTGAATATAACACGTAATAGTGTTAAACAACAAATCAGCAAATTAAACCAATCAAAATACGATTTCAAATTATTGAATTGGTAACACGGAACAAATCCAGCAATCGAAATATCAATTTAAAATGTCAATTCGGGTAGGGCTGTAGCACACGCACGTGTGTACTGCCTCGCCACTACAACATATGAAATATGCAAAAGATCAATGAACTAGAAACAAATGGCTTCAACCCAAATCAAAATGAACCATCCAATGAACAAGGTGCACACGAAGGCACCATGAAAATTCACGATCAAACACAAGGTCAAATCCGAGTTGTGAAACTGGATTCAACACAGGTGCAATCTTAATTGAAATGGTCAAGACATAACAATCAAGTCTCAACCCAAGTTCAAATCAATCAACAGAAAACAGTGGCTGCAACTGAGACAAACAAGATTCAACATGTCACAAAACAAAACACGGTGCAAAATAACCCAATGAAAACCAGTAATGAGTTCATAGCAAATTCAGGCCACATGATGGAAGAAATACATGAATGTACAACTCCAAGTGTGTCAACCAAACAACTCAATGCAGCAGCACGGATCTCAACATCAAAGATAGAGAAATCAGAGTACAAGAAGTACTACTACACATGAACCAGTGATGACATGTGAACAAAAAAAAGAAATTCTCGGTCCACAACATTGGCTCAACTACATCAAAATGCACATATGATGAAATCAGTGCCAACAACAAATGGCAGCAACTCAATCATTATGATGTGTAACCTGGACTACCTGAACTCAATGTACATATGAATGCTATAGTCAAAGTATCGATATATACACGTCAACCAGGCAGCAAAAAAGTGAAATTCAACAGACTCACATAAACCAGGAATCAAGACCAAATTCAAACCCATAAACAATATCAAACAACTAAAACTTGAAGTGTGGATACAAGAAAACAGCAACTAGACCAAACCAAAGAGTTCATCACAAACACGAAATGAATCAGACTTCAAGATGACACAAAACATGTCAATAGGTGGAACAAAGAACAGACTAACCAGTTAAACAATGCAGGTTCGAATTGAATCATGCACAAATATAGTCTCAACAAAGAACTACAGTTCAAAACAATGCCCAACCCAAATGACACGATGTCCCGAATAAATGCAAAGACTGGTGCAACTCAATACAGCGACTACCAGAAGGAAGTCGAGACTAGCCAATGCTAACATGAAGTGCAATAAACTCAACATGTCAACAAGACCACATAAAATTCCAGAACCAAGATACAATTACACAGTGCGTAGCATAATCAATGCAACCCAGATTCAAATTCAAGCAACACAAAGACAAGCTCGAACAATATCAAAAATCATGGACGACAGGTTAGGGAAACACATACACAAAATTATATGACCAAAGTCAATTGCAAAACAGACCATAGTGGCCACGAATTTCAACAGTGACGTGATAACCAAGCATAGCCGAAGCTAAATATTTAAGGAATCGAACCAAGTCAGATAAAAGACATCAACATCGAAACAAAGTCGAACGATCTAAGCACAGTCTTAAGAATGAATTAGATTTGAGAATTACTCACTTTTGTTCGGAGCGGCCAAGACATAAGCAAGGAGAAGGTATCGATCTCCAAAGCAAAGCCAAAGCCTTCATTCGATCGAGCTCCAGTAGTTGGTGACTTCGATTCTCGGGAGCCCTAGTTTTCACAGAGGAACGAAGAAGAGGGACGAACAAAATCGAGCAGCCATTTATTTTCCATCATTTTGTTTTTAGGTTTCGAACGAAAATGAAAAAGGGGGGCCGCCATTTATTTTTCTTCGTTCGATTTTAGTGAAGGGTTTCGAATGAAAAGGGTAAAGAGGAGGGAACGGTTATTGGGCTTAGATAACCATCACCAAAAAGAAATGTGGCCCAAAAACACTTAACCACTTTTCAAAAGAATTTCAACTGATTAAAACATTCAACAGCAATTAATAACCAATATTAATCGTTTTTAATGTCGATTATTAATTGATGCGAAATACCGGGTTGTTACAAATTATCTCCTAAATCAAATATCACGCGCAAATTCCTCCTGACAGGAATTATTTCTTGTCGTTTCTCCAAGCAATCAACACTAGTTTCATTTAAATATTCAACCCTATACGCAAATAATTTTCACCACCTTCCCATTTTATAAATATTTCTTGTGTTTTAATCAACACATTTACTTCCTAATAAATTTTAAACGTGTACAAAATGTTTGCCAAAGATTTCTTGCAGTTTCCTTTTGCTAAATTCACGGAATCAATACCATCATAAATATTCATTCAAATCTTTCTTGCCTATATTCTCTCACCTCAATCAATGCAATCGTGTATAATTGATTTAAACTTATTTCTTGCATATATTCTCTCACCTCAATCAATGCAATCGTGTATAATTGATTTAAATTTATTTTTTGCCTATATTCTCTCACCTCAATCAATGCAATCGTGTATAAATATAAGCCTCGTACACAAATAGTTTTCAATTACATCTCAACATTTTCTTCATTTCTTCTTGCATGCGTGAGCTCCGAAGGTATGGCCTCCATTTTCTTCTTTTTATTTTATATTTTTTCCATGCTTTGCTTCTCCCCTCCCTGTCCTCTGCTTCCAATATATTTGACAAATCCATCTTTATATATCGACTCGCGTTCACAAATTTTCACACTATAACAGTCTCCATTTAATTGATATTTTAGCATAAAACTATATCTACATATTTTTTTTATGTTTAATGCTTATGTGAATTTTAAGCCAAGCTTTTCAGAGACATATATATACGTTAGTCTTATATCTTATTTGTCATTATAAAATATTAGCAATATACATATTTTGAAAATATAATTAGATTTTTATTCCTGTTCGAATATAACATATATTAGCAAGGCAGCTGAGTGTTGTAAAAGCATTAGTGATTTATGTTGTAAAACTAAAAATTTAAATGTATAATTTTCATCTCGATTCTAGTGTGTATATATAAAGTATGTTTTGTTTTTTTCTCTTTTCTGTAGTGCTTTCATAATGTATGGTCTATATATATAGATTGATTTTCTCAGTATATGCTTTGAATTTTGAGTAAACTATATATAAATATGTTATTTTAAAATGCGTGTTTTAAATAAGTGATGATTTTTGTATATATTATGCCTACATTTTATTTTGTGTGTGTGTTTAAATGTAATATTGATTTAAGAGGAAAAACGTTTATGTGTTTAAATTTAAGTACTGATTTTTCAATAATATGATGATGTTTTGTTTTAATATGTATTTTAAATTTAATATCAGTTTCAAACAATGTGAATATTTTACTTGAATATCTGTCTTAAATTAAATTTATTGAGATTTTAAGGAAATTTAGATAACACAATAATATATACTCTATTTATATCAAACCGATTGATTTTTTTTTCATCGATTTCTATCTATCAGCTTTGTCATCAAATACGTGCCAATTTTGCTTTGCTTCAAAGTTCATATTAGGATCCATAACTGACCTCATTATCGTTCTTCTCTAGCCTCGAAAGGTGAGCAATCACTCACGATTAACGTCCTTGTATTTTATTAAATTTGGTTTCAATTGAAACGGCAATTGAAATATGATGCTGTAGTCATTTAAATTGTTATATATATGCTATTTTCTGTAATTGTTCACCTGTGGGATATGACACCATGTAACAACCCGCATATTTATCAAATGTATATTTAAATATTTTATTTAAATATTTCATCATTCGTCCGAAAAGCTACTTTTTGCAAACAGTCGAATTGGGACGCGAGACCCCTTCCATTGAGTTTAAAATGCCATTTGCAACCTTTTTGAGTATAAGCTTCGATATGTTTGGAGTAAGTTGAATTTTGCTACTTTTTCTTTAGGGCTTTGGGTTGGGTTTCAGCCCATTAACCCCACTTATACTCTAGCTCAGCCCTCTCCTCTCCATTTACTCATTCCAACTCCTTAAACTCAAGCTCCAACTGAAAATGGTGGAAAGAAAAGGGAATTAGAAACTCCAAGCCCTAGTTCCTCTTGCTAGCTCAAATTCTTGCTCCAAAATCATAGAGAAGCCATTAGTAAGCATCCTCCTCTTCTTCTCTAACTCTATCTCCATTCAATTTCAGAAATTTCCTAAACCTAACTTAGGGAATGTTCTTCTTTTGAGCTTAGATTCAAGCTTCTAGTGTTGAGATTGAAGTGTGGTTGATCTTCCCTTGTCTTCAAGCTTCTCATTCATTATTTTTGGGTTCAATGGTGAGATTTTTATCTCACATCTTAGTATATAATTATCTTCGATTGTTAGGTATGAAATCCTAACACTTATTCATGTGCATTTGCTTTTGGTTTGGATTGATTTGGTGAATATTCCAATTTTTGGTGTTTTGGGTTCAAATCTTTAAAAATCCTAACTTTTATGTTTGAATGTGTTTTTGGTGATGCAACGAAGAGCTTATATGGCTGGGTAGTCGATTGGCGTAAACCCTTAGTGCCGATGCTCGACCGATAGCAATATGGAAGAATTTGGCATTCATTAGATTGGCTTGGGGAGTGCTGGCTACAGGTCCAGCTGACCGAACTCAGGGTCCGGTCGACCGACCTGCTACACAGGCACTTCCCAGCCTCTGTTAGGAAGTGCAGGTTACAGGCCCGACCGACCGAACTCAGGGCCCGATCGACCGACCTGCTACCCCGAGCATTTCTGTTTTTCTGGTCCGGTCGACCGAGCTCTGTAGCCGGCCGACCGACCTGATGATATTTTGCCTATTTTGCCTAGTTGCTTGAATTTCCAACTTTAATCGATTCATGTTGTTTCCTATTTGTTGTTATCATTTATTATGACCTTGATGACTCCTTTTTAGGGATTTTTGAATATCCATTTCGATGGATCCTTTATCGATTTCTTTGGATTTTATTCACATCTTCGTATGTGAATTTTTGTGATTGATTGTTTCTACAATCTTCTTTGTGATTTGTCACTTCAAAAATATAAAGGTTTCTATACTAATAGTAAATATCAAAACTCTTTCTTCAAATAATTTCAACACTATTTTATTACAAAGCTCGTTTCTTAAACCGTTTTCCAATCTACTAGTATATACAAACCTTTACCTCATTCGGATGAGAAATCTAATTAAACGGCTTAGTAAAACAAGTGGTATGAAACGCTTGCGTTTACTTCATCGGTTAATTCTTGGACTTGTTCGATTGAATCTCTTGTGACAATTTTCTAGTGGAGATCTACAATTTGTTCGTAAATATTTAAGTTAAGCTAGTGGTTATGGGACATGAAGCTAAGCTCATATATTTACTAGCTTACTGTAATCGACACTTCTCTTTGATCATGACGATCATTTTTATGTTTTAGACTAGCATTGTGCGATGTCTTTTTGATTTGGTTCATCGGATGTCACGTTGTACGACGTCGATGCTTCGAATCTTTTGATACATTGGATGTACCGTTTGCAATACATCAATGTCTTTGCCTTTGATACATTGGATGTACCGTTTGCACTACATCAATGTCTTTGCCTTTGATACATTGGATGTACCGTTTGCACTACATCAATGTCTTTGCCTTTGATACATTGGATGTACCGTTTGCACTACATCAATGTCTTTGCCTTTGATACATTGGATGTAGTTTGCACTACATCAATGTCTTTTCTTTTGATACATTGGATGTACCGTTTCCACAACATCAATGTCTTTGCTTTTGATTCATTGGATGTACCGTTTGCACTACATCAATGTCTTTGCTTTGTGATTCATTGGATGTATCGTTTGCACTACATCAATGTCTTGGCCATCCTTTTCTTGTGATTTCTGGATTTCGTGTGTTGAATTCTAGAATTTATGTTTCACCAACTTTTACAATTGGCATTGATATATATGTCATTTATTGTGGCTTGGTGAATGAAATTAGGAGTATGACATTCCTTTTTATCTTTGAGAAGGTCTTTGCGATATTGATTAATCTCTTATTGATTTTTCAATTATTTATTTATCACAGCTTGACATTGTGATCATTATACGTTTAGTCATATTTCTTATTCTATATCATTTCATCTGATATTTATAGCTAGACTGATCCGTTTATTATTTTCTTCTTAAATAATACTCGGGTCAGACTGAGATATTACAAGTGCTTCCTCATGGCTTCCTATCTGGAACCATCTTCTGACTTTTGGCTAACTACTTTAGTTTAGTAGTTTTTGTTGTATGCATTTGAGAAATAGACTCCTTGATGTATACATATTCTTTTGTCTAGCACTTGTATCTATTCTTTTGTGATGTTGTGGATCTTATTTGACCACTACTCTGATTTACACTTTCATGTGTTAGCTATATATTTATATCTTCTTCCGCCTTTGTGATATGAATTATCTGTGACTGATTTATGTTATTCTTATTTCTATATTTGTTTCCGAAGATATTATAGCCACTGTGTAGTAGCTTTGAGTTTGCATTGGTATGTCGGATTTCCTCCTTAAATGAAATGCATGTTATTCTATCTGGCATATCGGTGCTCGCGCAAAGCAATTACACGGATGGTCGCTCCTCAACAGCCTTATTCTCCGTGCTAGTTAACAGCATTACTTCGTAGTGTTCTTGGCTAGCGTGGGTATAGAGGTGGGCCGTCACAGCTTGGTATCAGAGCCAAACTTCGGAACAATATGGAATATTATAACAAGGATCATCGTCCTAAGTCCATCTTAGGAGTCGTGCTTTAGGATTTAATTCGAGTCTTCGTACCGATTCATCCTATTTTCCTTATGATTCCTTGTTTATCTATCAAGATTGCTTGATATTCAATTTGGTGAATAACCTTTTTCTTCTTCTTTCTTTCTTTCTAAAGGAAGAGAAATGGTTAGACTAGGCCGTCCCAGCGCCGGTCAATCTAGTGCTACTCCCCAAGATGGAGTATTCATGTCTGCTCAGCATCTTTTAGATCTCATGAAGAATGCTCAAGCTGCAGGACCCATTCCAGAGCCTACTCATCCTAGATCCGGTTTTGCAAGCTTGTGCAGAGACTACACCGATTTGGGTGGAAGGCCATTCAAGGAATCCGAGAGTGTTATAGAAATTCAAGCTTGGCTCAAATCATGCGATCGTATCTTTTCTCGCATGAACCTTATTGATCTACATCGAGTCCAAGTGGCTTCTAGCATTCTCCAAGAAAGAGCATTAGATTGGTATGAGCTCTTGATTTCGGAGATTGTCGAAGCGGATCTTACTTGGGAGCAATTCCGGGAATGATTCGAACTAAAGTTTGTGCCGGAGGCTGAAAAAGTAACTTTAGCACGACGTTTTATTGACCTTGTTCAAGGTGAATCTTCTGTGACAGACTATGTCGCATCTTTCGAATCTCTGTCCAAATATGGGGTTGAGTACATTAATACCCCATTGAAGAAAAATTAGAGATTTGTCTATGGCTTGAATAAGAATCTTAAGAAGCCATTACTTCTGAAACTTGAGGTTTCATTTGATCAGCTTATTGATATCGCTCTTCGTCTTGAAGAGGCCGATAACGAAGGTGATGTTGAAGTTGTGCGTGCCTAACAGAAATTCGACAATAACTTGAAGAGGCCTATCAAATTCAAAGGCCCTAATTATAATAAGAAAGGGAAGCAACAAATTCCGGTAGCAAAGACTCCTACCTCTACTCGTGGACAATGCTACAATTGTGGTTCCACGGACCACTATGCAAGGGAGTGCCTGAAACCCCTCTTTTGTCGTTATTGCAAAGGTTCGGGTCATCTTTTATCTTCGTGTCCTAAGCTTCCAAGCAAGAGAGAGGGAAAGCTGCAAGCCCCTAACAACTCTTCTCTTGGTCAAGGTATTTTTCACTCAATCCTTAATGGCATTGTTTTATTTCGTGATCTTCTTATTTGAGTTCTTTTTGATATGGGTCTATTTTATATCAAAAGAACTTGTTGATTCTTTTTCTTTGAAATTATTTTGGGCTTGATGACTTCTTTGAGAGTTGTGAATCCGGATTAGTGGATCCGCAACACTCAATTTGCTTTCTATTGATGTCGAAATTATTTTATGTGATTTTTCTTTCCGAGCCGATTTTTACTTAGGCTTCGGAATTGATTTTTGTAAGGATTGGCTTAATCGTTGTGAAGCCCATATCCTATTTTTCCGTGTGGACTATTCATCTTCGACATTTTCTATCTGTTAAGCAGATTTCTATTTTTTCTTGTGATTCCGATTTCAAATTTTTGGTGGCATCATTTTATTCTTTAAGCCCTCAAGATGAGGAAAGTGTTATTTCTCTTATCTAAATAATTTGTGAAACTTTTCCGGTATTTTTGAGTTTGTCTTAGGATTATCACCTAAGAAATCTTTTGTGTGGTGTTAAGGTCTTTCTAGTTCGACCTTGCCATCGATTTTCATTTGGCTACGAGTTGCGGGAGTTAGCATTCCACCTACCGCATTCCGCACTCGTTAGGATTCTTATGAATGACTTATTTTGTCATTCAGTTTGTCCAGCTTATTTCATCCATTTTATAGATCGAATATTCTATGAATATCTCGATGACCCCATTCTTGTATTTATTGATTTTGGATGAAAATAGCAATTTAAAATTTTGCAAATTTTTTCATCAGATTTATTTATAAGTATAATTGGATTTTTGTTCTTAAAGCGAACAAAGAATATTCTTAAAAGTTTTTGAGAGACATTTTTGTCATATAGAAGATGATTTTGTGATTGTATTGCCCATTTAGCGTTTTAAGAATTTTGGTCGATGCGCTTGATCAACGTTATCGATAGGAATTTCCTAAACGCTTTGATGAGACAATCAGACACGATGTATTGACTTGTAAAACGTAAATTTATCTAGAAAGATAATTACTTAAAGATGATTGTAATTTTGAAAGTTTTAATTTTTCGGGAAAGAGGATTATTTAAAAGAAATTCTTTCTTTTCGATACTCTTGTTCTTGTGATTCCCGAAGGGAACCAAGACTTTATCTTTTGTACCAATGCTTATCGTATTGGTTTGGATGCCGTTCTCTTCCAAAGGAGAACGTGCTATCACTTGTACTTCTAAATCATTATAGCTTATCGAGACTAGATATGCCACTCATGATCTGGTGCTCTCGGCTATTGTTTTTACTTTTGGAATTTGGCATCATCATATTTGGATGAGAAATTTGTTCTCTACCCCGATCATAAATCTTTGGAATATTTATTTTCTCATAAGGAACTTCATGTCGACTCGTGTTCCTGGCATCTTATGATCTTGATATTCTTTTTATTCCCAGAAGGGAAATCGTGTTGCCAATGCGCATAGTCGTAAGCAACAAGTGGTTGATTCTTTGATGTGGCCTGAATGGAATTATTTTTTTATCAAGTTCATCGGACATTTTGATATACTTCGTTCTATTGAGCTTTATCTCATTTTTTTTATGGACTATTGTCCGATGTTCTTTTATGGTGTTCGGTTCATCGGATGTACTGTTATTATACTACCTCGATGTTCCGTCTTATTTGGATCAATGGATGTACCATTATTATACTACATCGTTGTCCCGGTTTATCGGTTCATTGGACGTACCGTTTTTGTACTACGTCGGTGTTCCAAATTATTCGAGTTTCTAGTTTCTTGGGCGTACCGTTTCTGTACTACGCCGTTGCACAGGCTCAATTTTCTGCTATTCTTGACGTTTTCTTCGTCTTTTAACTATGGAAATGCTTTTAGGTTTCCTATTTTTATTCTTGCGCACGGTGTTATTGAAGAAAGTGAAGTTTCACCAGATTTGACTTATGAGCAACATTCCATTCGCATCATTGCTTCTGGGGTTGAGCACCTTCGGAATAAAGATGTTCTTCTTGTGAGAGTTCAATGGTTCTCAAATCCTAAGGATTTCTCTTGGGAATCCAGAGAATTCATCGAGCAACCCCGTTCAGGCTTACTCTTTCATGCTCCTTATGGTGAACTTCCTATTTCAAATTTTCTTTTGTGTTGATATGCTTCTATGGTTGCTACTTCTTATTTTCTTCGTAAGTATTGCGAGGACGCAATTTCTTTAAGGAGGGGAGTCTGTAACAACCCGCATATTTATCAATTGTATATTTAAATATTTTATTTAAATATTTCATCATCGTTGGATTTTGGTCCGAAAAGCTACTTTTTGCAAACAGTCGAATTGGGACTCGAGACCCCTTCCATTGAGTTCAAAATGCCATTTGCAACGTTTTTGAGTATAAGCTTCGATATGTTTGGAGTAAGTTGAATTTTGCTACTTTTTCTTTAGGGCTTTGGGTTAGGTTTCAGCCCATTAACCCCACTTATACTCTAGCTCAGCCCTCTCCTCTCCATTCATTCATTCCAACTCCTCAAACTCAAGCTCCAACTGAAAATGGTGGAAAGAAAAGGGAATTAGAAAATCCAAGCCCTAGTTCCTCTTGTTAGCTCAAATTCTTGCTCCAAAATCAAAGAGAAGCCATTAGTAAGCATCCTCTTCTTCTTCTCTAACTCTATCTCCATTCAATTTCAGAAATTTCCTAAACCTAACTTAGGGAATGTTCTTCTTTTGAGCTTAGATTCAAGCTTCTAGTGTTGAGATTGAAGTGTGGTTGATCTTCCCTTGTCTTCAAACTTCTCATTCATTGTTTTTGGGTTCAAAGGTGAGATTTTTATCTCATATCTTAGTATATAATTATCTTTGATTGTTAGGTATGAATTTAACACTTATTCGTGTACATTTGCTTTTGGTTTGGATTGATTTGGTGAATATTCCAATTTTTGGTGTTTTGGGTTCAAATCTTTAAAAATCCTAACTATGATGTTTGAATGTGTTTTTGGTGATGCAACGAAGAGCTTATATGGCAGGGTAGTCGATTGGCGTAAACCCTTAGTGCCGATGCTCGACCGATAGCAATATGGAAGAATTTGGCATTCATTAGATTGGCTTGGGGAGTGCTGGCTACAGGTCCGGCCGACCGAACTCAGGGTCCGGTCGACCGACCTGCTACCCAGGCACTATCCAGCCTCTGTTAGGAAGTGCAGGTTACAGGTCCGGCCGACCGAACTCAGGGCCCGGTCGACCGACCTGCTACCCCGAGCATTTCTGTTTTTCTGGTCCGGTCGACCGAGCTCTGTAGCCGGCCGACCGACCTGATGATATTTTTCCTATTTCGCCTAGTTGCTTGAATTTCCAACTTTAATCGATTCATCTTGTTTCCTATTTCTTGTTATCATTTATTATAACCTTGATGACTCCTTTTTAGGGATTTTTGAATATCCATTTCGATGGATCCTTTATCGATTTCTTTGGATTTTATTCACGTCTTCGTATGTTTAATTTTTGTGATTGATTGTTTCTACAATCTTCTTTGTGATTTGTCACTTCAAAAATATAAAGGTTTCTATACTAATAGTAAATATCAAAACTCTTTCTTCAAATAATTTCAACACTATTTTATTACAAAGCTCGTTTCTTAAACCGTTTTCCAATCTACTAGTATATACAAACCTTTACCTCATTCGGATGAGAAATCTAATTAAACGGCTTAGTAAACAAGTGGTATGAAACGCTTGCGTTTACTTCGTCGGTTAATTCTTGGACTTGTTCGATTGAATCTCTTGTGACAATTTTCTAGTGGAGATCTACAATTTGTTCATAAATATTTAAGTTAAACTAGTGGTTATGAGACATGAAGCTAAGCTCATATATTTACTAACTTACTGTAATTGACACTTCTCTTTGATCATGACGATCATTTTTATGTTTTAGACTAGCATTGTGCGATGTTTTTTTGATTTGGTTCATCGGATGTCACGTTGTACGACGTCGATGCTTCGAATCTTTTGATACATTGGATGTACCGTTTGCACTACATCAATGTCTTTGCCTTTGATACATTGGATGTACCGTTTGCGCCACATCAATGTCTTTGCCTTTGATACATTGGATGTACCGTTTGCGCTACATCAATGTCTTTGCCTTTGATACATTGGATGTACCGCTTGCGCTACATCAATGTCTTTGCCTTTGATACATTGGATGTACCGTTTGCACTACATCAATGTCTTTGCCTTTGATACATTGGATGTACCGTTTGCACTACATCAATGTCTTTGCCTTTGATACATTGGATGTACCGTTTGCACTACATCAATGTCTTTGACTTTGATACATTGGATGTACCGTTTGTACTACATCAATGTCTTTGCCTTTGATAAATTGGATGTACCGTTTGCACTACATCAATGTCTTTGCTTTTGATACATTGGATGTACCGTTTGCACTACATCAATGTCTTTGCTTTTGATTCGTTGGATGTACCGTTTGCACTACATCAATGTCTTTGCTTTTAATTCGTTGGATTTACCGTTTGCACTACATCAATGTCTTCGCCATCCTTTTCTTGTGATTTTTGGATTTCGTGTGTTGAATTCTGGAATTTATGTTTCACCAACTTTTACGATTGGCATTGATATATATGTCATTTATTGTGGCTTGGTGAATGAAATTAGGAGTATGATATTCCTTTTTATCTTTGAGAAGATCTTTGCGATATTGATTAATCTCTTATTGATTTTTCAATTATTTATTTATCACAGCTTGGCATTGTGAGCATTATACGTTTAGTCATATTTCTTATTCTATATCATTTCATCTGATATTTATAGCTAGACTGATCCGTTTATTATTTTCTTCTTAAATAATACTCGGGTCAGACTGAGATATTACAAGTGCTTCCTCATGGCTTCCTATCTGGAACCATCTTCTGACTTTTGGCTAACTACTTTAGTTTAGTAGTTTTTGTTGTATGCATTTGAGAAATAGACTCCTTGATGTATACATATTCTTTTGTCTAGCACTTGTATCTATTCTTTTGTGATGTTGTGGATCTTATTTGACCACTACTCTGATTTACACTTTCATGTGTTAGCTATATATTCATATCTTCTTCCGCCTTTGTGATATGAATTATCTATGACTGATTTATGTTATTCTTATTTCTATATTTGTTTCCGAAGATATTATAGCCACTGTGTAGTAGCTTTGAGTTTGCGTTGGTATGTCGGATTTCCTCCTTAAATGAAATGCATGTTATTCTATCTGGCATATCGGTGCTCGCGCAAAGCAATTACACGGATGGTCGCTCCTCAACAGCCTTATTCTCCGTGCTTGTTGACTGCATTACTCCGTAGTGTTCTTGGCTAGCGTGGGTATAGAGGTGGGGCGTCACACACCATATTCTGTTGTTTATATTATATTTTTATTGATGATATATGCCTGTTATTTTATTGTATTATCTGTTATCACACTGCAAGTTCCCTATAGTTTAGAATTCACTATGGGTTGAAATGATACATACCCGAATGGAATTTTGGATAGGAGAATTTCGTTATGGGTTGAAATGATAAATCCAAACGATTTTCAATTAAATTGAATTTGGGATTGCGGGTCGAAGTGATATCTATCCGTATATGTAAATTTCGGATTGAAATGGTAAATATCTGTATCCCTTGACTATAGCGTAGGAAATTATATACAGACCATATATATATATATAAATGTTTTGAAAATAATTTCTATGGTTTGGGAAAGAAAAATATAGTTTTAATAAAGACTGATTCTTAGAATATTATATGTATAAAAATGAAAATTTTATGTATAGACCTAATAATAATATTTAATCTAATTGAGATTGATTTAATACATATAATATATTTAAGGATTCGTTTAAATTTATATTTCAAATTAGATTTGGTAAAATTTTGAATAAGCTAGAGTTGAGAAGATAAAGTTGAATTAATTGGAAATGGTATTTAATTAAGAATTATATTCAATTAAATCGATTTGAAACTTTTGAATTCAGGATTTAAGATATGATTTTATAACTTGGTTTTGGTAAAAGGGATTAAATGGATATTTTAAGTTTAAATAAATTTAAGGAAATATTCTGTAAAATGAAATCTAAGGCTATGAAATGAAATTGAACTTGTTAAGTAGATATTTCCTGACTAAATAATAATGATGAAGCTAAATCAAGATCTATATGAAGCTGTTAGATTTAACTTTAAAATATTGAATATTAAAGCTTTGAATATAACGAAAGTTTAAATGGTTATTGGGAGTTGAATTGAATAAATGAACTGAGTTTTGAATAAATGGGAATTTGGAACTTGAGTTGATTAGAATCAATTTGTGTAGTTGAGGAAATTTCAAATACTTTACTTTATAAATTATTTAATATATATATATATATACACACACTATCTTGGAAAATAGATATATTTGAAAGGGAAATGATGTTTTGATTTTTGAAGTACAAATAAAATTGAATGACCACAGTGTTATAATATATATTTCTACCTTGTAGATAGTTCCATGGACCCTAAGAGGATGGTTATCCCAAACATCCTTAAGTTATTTGTATTTCAGTTGATATTTCACTTGAGTTGGATTTATTGATATAAGAATGTTAATCCTGACTCGAGTGTTTTGTGTTTTTGCTTTACGCTCGGGTCAGACTAAGCGATACAGCATTTGAGACTCGCCTTTGGAGTTTCGAGCTTCGTTTGAGGATCCAACTATTGATTCAGCTTTCAGCTCTTTCAGTTGATTCGTTCGGAGAGGTCATCTGTTCGTACTGGAGACTTCACTGTATTTGAGATATTATGTTGTATTTTTATTTCTAACTGTGATATTTATATTGTAGCTTCATGAACTACTATTTATCTATTCCGCTGCATTATTTTATATTACTTTGTGTCTGTGATTCTGTGGTTGATTTATTTACTGTATATGCTGAGTTTTGCCAAATTTTAATTAACAATTCGGTATTTTGAATTATTCAAGTCGGACATGTATGGTTTTATTGTCGATTTGAATGGTCCAAAATAGCGGGTCGTTATAGTTGGTATCAGAGCTTTGGCTCTAGGCAAAACTTAGCATATATGGTAAATTTATTTACAGAATCACTTTCGTTCGAGTTGAATCTCTTCCTTTTGACTCGATTTCCTTTGAACTTTGGAACGTTCCCCGTGGTTCAAAAATTCATTCTTGTCTCTCTCTCTATTTATATTCTTTTGATTCTAGAGTATCCAATGACTCCACTGAATGATTTGTAAAGGGGGTGAAACTCCTTTACAATTGGCATTGATTCACCGGAGATTTATGTATCTCTTGGTTTAGATGCTACTATCTCTTGTTATTCCAAATTATATCTCTGGTGATCGAATGTCGAGTTGCCTCAGAATCATGCACCGATCTAATTTTGGAATCACGTTTGACCGGTAAAGGTCGCCCGCGATTTATAGAAGTATATCCATCTTCTATTTTGTAATTTAATTATCTCATCTTCGATCGAATCTATCTTCGAATCAGGATTCTATTGATTGGAGTTCCTCTAAATTAAATCTCTATCTTTGTTTTTAAATCCATTTTTGAATCATCCTTTGAAAATCGGGTTTTGTTTGTATTTTAAAATTGTTTTATATACCAAATTTTATTCTATGTATAAAAGAGAAAATGTTTTCGATAAGGATAATATACCTAAAAAATGAGAATTTTAAGTTTCGAAAAGATTTGAAAATTTGAAAATATTATAAGAAAATTGATTTATATAAAAATGATTTATAACTGAAAGGTTTTGAATTTGAAATTCGAGAGATTGGACTCCGGTATTTTTGAAATTTGGTTTAAGATTTTGAAATATATAATAATAAGATTTGAAAGTATTTTCTGAATAAGAAATGTTTCAAATGACTTCAAATAAGTTCCAAGGATTTCGAAAAAAAATTCAAAGAAGTTTTCAAGAAAATAGAAGTCCAGAACTCACTTATGTCGCTAGAAAATAATTCGGTGATGAGTGCACGCATCATCGACATTGATTTTCGAGTTTCGGAGTTGGGAGAGGCCACTTTAATAGCTTTGCTATGCGAGTGACTTTTTGAAACCAATTTGGATTTCCAATTCTGAAGTATGATTTGATATTCGAAAGATATAGGCATATATATTTGAAATAATTTAAAGTAAGTCGGTGTTCAATCCTGGAGTTTTCGATTTGATTTAGTATAACTCTATGTAAAAAAAATTGATTTACTGATTTGTTGCTAATTTCCAACTCTTGGATTTGAAATTTGATTTCACCGACTATTTTGAAGGTTCGAGCACTTCCAAATCAAGATTTAAAATTTTAAAACTAAGAAATTTTAAAGAGTATAAAATATTTGATAAAGAATATAAGTTTAGTTTTTTATGTTTAAAGTATGAAGAGTATGACTTAAGTAAATTTGAAACTTTTGTTAAATAAATAATTTGGAAAAGGAAAATTGGATTTTTCATATAGAAATAAATAGTTTAAAGGTTTTAAAGGGATAATTATAAATTTAGAAACCATTTTGAGTATAATTGATTTTGAGATGAATATTTGGTTTTGAAATTTGATTGGAATTAAAACCAGTGCTTATATGGTGATTTTGGAAATGAATTTGTTTGACCTAAATTTTGTTGATTTGGAAATTTGGATTATTTTCTAAACCCATTGTTTAAGAAACTTTGAAACTGAATATATTTCATTTGGAAGAAAATTTGGTGAAATTATATATGATCTTGAAACTAAAATGTTATTGAAACAAGAAAAAAATTTGAGAACCTTGATTTACTAAGTACTTGATTTGAGAGTTATCGAACTTATATAAAACTTATTTGTATAGTACGAAATTGATTTGAAACCTATTGATTTGAAAGGTACTCAATTTGAAAAGAGAAATTTTATATAATCGAAGTCTATATAAGTGTGATTTGATATACTATTGATTTAGAAAGTATTCGATTGAAAATGGAATCCTATATATAGTGGACTTTATATAAGTATGATATATGAAGGTGATTTGAAAAGGTATTGTATGATACATATTTTCGAAGTAAAGACATGGAAAGTTCCTTCTACTTGATATCCGCTTTGTGGCCACAGTGTGGATTCATTCTATCGATATTATTCTCTCTTATTTTTGGTTTTCCGGATGTGATACTTGAGTGTCCCACCGTGGCGTAACCCATGGTTTTTTTTTCTCGCGACTGCATAGCGCAACTGCCTGGCTGAGACGGCCTAGGGGTACAGATTGTTTCCTGGGGGATCTAGGCGTAACCATTGTGTATCCTGCAATCTATGTAGGTTCTGAGACGGCCTAGGGGTACGGATTGCTCCCTGGGGGATCCAGGCGTAACCATTGTGTATCCTGCACCCTACTAGTCATCATGGCCTAACTCGCAGGGATGAGAAAGCTTACGGATACAGATTGTTTCCTGGAGGATCCAGGCATAACCATTGTGTATCTGCGAACCATGGTTGGACAAAGGTTTTGGTTTGGTTATTTTGTTTGGATTGTACTTTCCATATCTGTTTTAAAAGGTTTTTCAAGTATTTTCACTGGTTGTTGAAACAGGTCTACTAAGTACTTGAAGAATTCTAGCTTTGCGCTTGATCAACGCATGGCCAGAGTCTGCAAGAACGAGGATAAACTTGTTGAAACATCGAGTTATAGAAGTATTTTCGGAAGGAAAATTGGTTTCGACATAAAAGTTTTTTTTTTGAAGAGGTATTTTATTATAAAAGTATTTCCAATAAGAAATTTTGTATTAATCTTTGAAATTGAAATTCTTTTGGTTTGAAATTAACTATTCATGCCCAATACTATTCTTTTGAATCTACCTTATCTGCTCAGCTTTAGTTATTCACCTTGATTCTATTTTCCGAATCTACCTTCTTTCCTTGTTGGATATATCCTTTTTAAACATTGTTTATTTATATACTATATGGTATAATAGAAACTTTCTAGTGTTTCAGAAGTTATTAATTAATTATAACATATTTAAAGAGAATGATTATTAATTTATCTATAATGTGGAAAGTATCTTGAGATAAATAATTTTTTTTTATAAATTTTGGATTTAATATTTTCGATAGTTTCTTTGTAAATATAAGTAATAATGTAAATAATTATTTTCAAAGGAGTTTTGAAAAGTATTAAAGAAAATTAAATTTCAAATGAAGTTTTTAAATGAATATTTCAAGTAAAATTTGTATAGTTTTAAATTAATTGTTTATCTTGTACTTCAATCTATTTTTTCTTTCTGTTTGTTGTTATTCCCCTACCTCCTTTCTTTTCGGGGACGAAAAGTTTTGAGTGGGGGGAGAGTGTAACAACCCATAAATTTTTAAATGGTTTTTAATAACGTATTTAATTGAATTTTTGAGAAATTTTAAATAATAATATTTTGAAATAAAAATTCAATGTTTGGATTACGTATAATTAAATATAAGTAGTGAATAAATATGAAAACATTAAATTTAGATTACGTTACTTGTTAATTAATTCGAGCGTACGTTCGTTTTAATTATTGCATCTATTGTACGCACTCTTTGATTTCATATCTTAGCTGTTAAAAATCAAATCAGCACGTGCATTTAAAAAAAAAGAATTAAAACCCTGCCTCCAATTCACGTGTAAAACTTTCCACTTTCATTGGCGTCTTCGTATTTAGTAGGAATAAAAAAGTTTGATTTCCTGACCGTTTCAAAAATCTCTTCCCATCTTCAATTTTGCAACGCAGTTCAGATCTGGAAAAAAAAGGGTAATGGGTAACGATCCGAAATTTTAGACCAATTTAAAATTCTATTTTTAAAAAAAATATTGAATAAAATTTGGTAGAAACAAAAATGATGGGAATAATAATAGTTTATATGAGATTTACAATTTGAATTAAAAACAACAAATGTGAAGAATTTAATAAAAAATGTTAATTGTAAATATTGATCTATTGAATAAAATTAAAGAGGAAACAATAGTTTAATTGTATTGTTGTAATTCAAATAAGTTAACCTCTAAAAAATGAACTAAAATTGGTAACTAATGGATATGTTGAGTTATGTGAAATTATTAAATAATGTTTGATTTATTGTTAATAAAAAAGAAGTAGTTGAATTAGATTTTTATTTGATTTTAATACGAAATTAATATTTGTATTTGTTGAAATCTTTCCGTTAAGGAAAGAGAATGTATTATAATGAACGTTTAATTTGGTAGTTAACATAATGATATTTTATTTATAAGTTTTAAAAGAGAAAAAAATTTCCAAATGTTTTCCAATTATTATAAGAAAGAAATTTTGAAATAAAAGTAAAAGGTTGTATTCTATGAATTTACAATTTTTTTTATTTACTATAAAGCAGTAGATAGTTGTTATTATTTTATATGTTAATTTAATGATTTAAATGTTAATATGGTTTCAATTGGGAATAATATTTATTTCGATGTTAAATAATAAATTTATCTGTAGCCTTGCATTCCAAGTGGGAAAGAAATCATTTCCTTAGACGTTCAATTTCTTTAAATCTAGTTTTGATAAGTTACGTGTAAATTTCTACGCTTCCCTTTTTCCTCATTTTTATAATAGGAATAAAAATTCACGTAGCAGTTTCAAGCAAATTTATTTCTCTTTAGAAGTTCAAAATCCGTTTCAAGATTATTTGAAATTCACGTGTATAAGTGTCTCTTCTTTTCCATTTACTCCTTTGCAATTAATAGGAACAAAATCATTGAATTTCCTTACCATTCAAACAAAATTCTTTTATTTCCTTAATGTTCCTATACCATTAATTAGTACGTTTCTTTATTTAATCTATCCAACGCAATTATCTCCTAAATCAAATATCATGCGCAAATTCCTCCTGACAGGAATTATTTCCTGCCGTTTCTCCAAGCAATCAATACTAGTTTCATTTAAATACTCAACCTTGTACGCAAATAATTTTCACCGCCTTCCCATTTTATAAATATTTCTTGCGTTTTAATCAACGCATTTACCTCCTAATAAATTTTAAACGTGTACAAAATGTTTGCCAAAGATTTCTTGCAATTTCCTTTTGCTAAATTCACGCAATCAATACCACTGTAAATATTCGCTCAAATCTTTCTTGCTTATATTCTCTCACCTCAATCAATGCAATCGTGTATAATTGATTTAAACTTATTTCTTGCCTATATTCTCTCACCTCAATCAATGCAATCGTGTATAATTGATTTAAATTTATTTCTTGCCTATATTCTCTCACCTCAATCAATGCAATCGTGTATAAATATAAGCCTCGTACACAAATAGTTTCCAATTACATCTCAACATTTTCTTAATTTCTTCTTGCATGCGTGAGCTCTGAAGGTATGGCCTCCATTTTCTTCTTTTATTTTATATTTTTTTCCATGCTTTGCTTCTCCCCTCCCTGTCCTCTGCTTCCAATATATTTGACAAATCCATCTTTATATTTCAACTCGCGTTCACAAATTTTCACATTATAACAGTCTCCATTTAATTGATATTTTAGCATAAAACTATATCTACATATTTTTTTATGTTTAATGCTTATGTGAATTTTAAGCCAAGCTTTTCAGAGACATATATATACATTAGTCTTATATCTTATTTGTTATTATAAAATATTAACAATATACATATTTTGAAAATATAATTAGATTTTTATTCTTGTTCGAATATAACATATATTAGCATGGCAGCTGAGTGTTGTAAAAGCATTAGTGATTTATGTTGTAAAATTAAAAATTTAAATGTATAATTTTCATCTCGATTCTAGTGCATATATATAAAGTATGTTTTGTTTTTTTCTCTTTTCTGTAGTGCTTTCATAATGTATGGTCTATATATATATAGATTGATTTTCTCAGTATATGCTTTGAATTTCGAGTAAACTATATATAAATATGTTATTTTAAAATGCGTGTTTTAAATAAATGATGATTTTTATATATATTATGCCTACATTTTATTTTGTGTGTGTGTTTAAATGTAATATTGATTTAAGAGGACAAACGTTTATGTGTTTAAATTTAAGTATTGATTTTTCAATAATATGATGATGTTTGGTTTTAATATGTATTTTAAATTTAATATTAGTTTCAAACAATGTGAATATTTTATTTGAATATCCGTCTTAAATTAAATTTATTGAGATTTTAAGGAAATTTAAATAACACATATAATATATACTCTGTTTATATCAAACCGATTGATTTTTTATCATCGATTTCTATCTATCAGCTTTGTCATCAAATTCGTGCTAATTTTGCTTTGCTTCGAAGTTCGTATTGGGATCCATAACTAACCTCATTATCATTCTTCTCTAGCCTCGAAAGGTGAGCAATCACTCACGATTAACGTTCTTGTATTTTGTTAAATTTGATTTCAATTGAAACGACAATTGAGATATGATGCTATAGTCATTTAAATTGTTATATATATGTTATTTTCTGTAATTGTTCACCTGTGGGATATGACACCATATCATGTTGTTTATATTATGTTTTTATTGATGATATATGCCTGTTATTTTATTGTATTATCTATTATCACTCTGCAAGTTCCCTATAGTTTAGAATTCACTATGGGTTGAAATGATACATACCCGAACGGACTTTTGGATAGGAGAATTTCATTATGGGTTGAAATGATAAACCCAAGCGATTTTCAATTAAATTGAATTCGGGATTGCGGGTCAAAGTGATATCTACCCGTATATTTAAATTCCGGATTGAAACGATAAATATCAGTATCCCTTGACCATCGCGTAGGAAATATATACAGACATCGTTGATCCATATATATATATATAAATGTTTTGAAAATAATTTATATGGTTTGGGAAAGAAAAATATAGTTTTAATAAAGACCGATTCTTAGAATATTATATGTATAAAAATGAAAATTTTATGTATAGACCTAAAAAGAATATTTAATCTAATTGAGATTGATTTAATACATATAATATGTTTTAAGGATTCGTTTATATTTATATTTCGAATTAGATTTGGTAAAATTTTGAATAAGCTAGAGTTGAGAAGATAAAGTTGAATTAATTGGAAATGGTATTTAACTAAGAATTATATTCAATTAAATCGATTTGAAACTATTGAATTCAGGATTTAAGATATGATTTTATAACTTGGATTTGGTAAAAGGGATTAAATGGATATTTTAAGTTTAAATAAATTTAAGGAAATATTCTGTAAAATGAAATCTAAGGCTATTTAAATGATATTGAACTTGTTAAGTGGATATTTCCTGACTAAATAATAATGATGAAGCTAAATCAAGATCTATATGAAGCTGTTAGATTTAATTTAAAATATTGAATATTAAAGCTTTGAATATAACGAAAGTTTAAATGGTTATTGGGAGTTGAATTGAATTAATGAATTGAGTTTTGAATAAATGGGAATTTGGAACTTGAGTTGATTAGAATCAATTTTTGTAGTTGAGGAAATTTCAAATACTTTACTTTATAAATTATTTAATATATATGCACTATCTTGGAAAATAGACATATTTGAAAGGGAAATGATGTTTTGATTTTTGAAGTATAAATAAAATTGAATGACCATGGTGTTATAGTGTATATTTCTACCTTGTAGATAGTTCCATGGACCCTTAGAGGATGGTTATCCCAAACATCCTTAAGTTATTTGTATTTCAGTTGATATTTTACTTAAGTTGGATTTATTGATATAAGAATGTTAATCCTGACTCGAGTGTTTTGTGTTTTTGCTTTACGCTCGGGTCAGACTAAGCGATACAGTATTTGAGACTCGCCTTTGGAGTTTGGAGCTTCGTTTGAGGATCCAACTATTGATTAAACTTTCAGCTCTTTCAGTTGATTCGTTCGTAGAGGTCATCTGTTCGTACTGGGGACTTCACTGTATTTGAGATATTATGTTGTATTTTTATTTCTAACTGTGATATTTATATTGTAGCTTCATGAACTACTATTTATCTATTCCGCTGCATTATTTTATATTACTCTGTGTCTGTGATTCTGTGGTTGATTTATTTACCGTATAAGTTGAGTTTTGCCAAATTTTAATTAACAATTCGGTATTTTGAATTATTCAAGTTGGACATGTATGTTTTTATTGTCGATTTGAATGGTCCAAAATAGCGGGTCGTTACACAAAGCTCTAATCTTCAAGCTCGAACCACCATCAGGTTCACTTAAGCAAGGCCAGTCATGAATGCGATTGCCAGATTCCAAAGAATTCTAAATAGAAAGCTGAAGGCTACTGAATCTGTATATACTTGCTAACTATCTGAAAATCTAACTCTAGACTGCCCGTGTGGAAAATTGTGGTCGCCCAGAGTTTAGATAGGGAACAATAAACTCCAGGTCAGTCATGGGACTGGTGTGAGCAAACGAAAACAGTTTTATTTGAAACAAAACAAACAAAAGAATTTAAAAAGAAATCCGCAATGCTTTTTCAAAAATGAAACTACCGGCCTCCTGCCACACACACAATTCAAACGCACAATTGGAGGAGATTTGTCCTTATGAGAGTCAAACATGCTTGATACGCGAAAACCTTTTGATATTATAATTAATGCATAGTGCAGAAAACATTTCAAAAGTATAATATTAATCTTAGCCAGCATAGACATTTCGTACTATGCCTACTATAGCTACCAATTAAACGGCAGGTCACCACCATAAGAAAAAGGCAGGTTATACAACTAAAACCGTACAGGACGTGTATTGTTTCTTTGGATTTCTAGCAAATGGTCAGGCTAAGGAACTTCCTAGGCCACATGGGTATGCCTCTAGAGGAGCGCCCTGAGAACTTAACCAGCACTCTGCCAACACAAGGCCGGGTTACCTCTGTAACTAGGTAAGTACTACACGTGTATGCCATCCCCCGGTCGTTACCGACCTTTATCCGAGGATCCTCAACACCAACAACCACAAAGTAATAAATTTGCAGCAACCACATAAGTTAAATATCTAGGCTCCATACCATGATACCACCTTTTTCCAAAAGGAAATGGACATACCCTAAAGGGTGTGACCCTCATAACCTTGCTGCATCTTTCCTGTTTCGACCATTTTCGGGTTGTGAGGTCCGACGAGGTCACGTCTACAAAGCTACGCTTTTCACAAAAGCCATGCTTCGATCAAAAAATGATAAGAAGCACTTCGTACTCCACATTATCAAATTGGAAATGTATCATTGGTAACCATCAACTACATAACCTCTGAGCTCGTATGTCTCAAAGAAGGGTGTTAAGCTAAGAGAATAAATTCTCCGCCACCAAACAGAAATGTATTTGATAGAAACCCGCTTTACATCTCAAAGTGTAACGTCAGACATACATCGATACAAGTCTGTTCTGGGTTCGAACAGAACCGAAGGCACTTTTAAAGAAGCCCTTGCAATCTGAATAATCACTAATCATGTCTAGACTCCCCATCACAAAGGTTGATCAAATCTCCATACTGGGGCCATTCGATGTAGAGACATTCGACAGGTAATCCTTTCACTTTCGAAAATATCCGGTCTTCACCACCGGTCTTCAAATGCTATCCATTTCGTCGTATCATTATTCAGAATGGGTTATATGACACAAAGTTCTCTCCCAGCTAAACCTAATAATGAGCGCATATTTTTAAAACCATACGGATATAGTGGGATCTTAGTTAAGTCACAACTTATTACCCAAAACCTTTCTTTCAAATGGTTTAAACAAATTGCCATTTTTAATCTTTAAAATAAAAGATACACTCTTGAAGATACTCTTCAATTTTAAAAAAAGATTCACCAAATCTTTCACCAAGATTCAATCATAGCTTTCAAAACTATTTCAATTCCAAATCTTTTATATAAAAGATACATCTTTAAGGTCCTCTTCAGTTTGAAAACAAAGTTAAACAATCTTTCACAAAGATTCATTCATAGCTTTCAAACTATTTTCATTTCAAAACTTTAAATCCTTTCAACACAAATTGGAAATCCTTTCTTTATTTGAAGGTTATTATTATTCGAAAACAATGGTTTTCATTTCGGAAAAATTCGATCAAATATGCATAAGTTATATCCATTAAAGTATAAACTTGGGTTAAATATAAATTCCCAAAATAATACCTTTAAATTACTTTAAAGATGGTTTTAAATCCATATACATATTATATAACTTGTATAAACCTTTCAAACCATAGTTTCCAAAATAATTTCAAAACTTAATAAGATATAGTATATTCAAACTAAATTTTAATTTCAAAATTTCCTTTCCAAAAGCTTTTCATATTCAACCCAATTACATTTCCAAAATCATTTGGATTCAAAATTCAATCTTTAAAACCATTTCATAATATTAAATTCAAATATCTGTGACTTAACCAATTTCCATGTGCAATCCATATTTGTGTGTGTGTGGTGTAGTCCAGGGGTTTTACACACAACAATACAATATCATCAATCATAACAAATCTAAGCACAGCAATATCGATAAGAGGTATATTCCTATAATGCTTATCTTCATTCACAGATTCACAAATAAATAATATAAATTCATCACAGATAAATAAATTAAGTTCATCATAGCTCAAATTAAAAAAATTCATATCACAGAGTATCACACATCAAAGATATCAAACAATTCAAAGCATTCAATATGATCCAAACATTCATAGGTAAGATTAATTAATTATCTGATTAATTTAAATCAGATTAATTACTTATGAATAAATCGCTAACATTAATTAATTACAAACCATTTTAATTTCCCAAATCATCTATTAACTAACCTTTAATTATAAATTAATTAACCTTCAATTTTTTGATTAATCAACCCTAATTAAATCAATTAACCTTTAATCATTAAATAATTAACCTTTAATTATTTAATTACCCTTTAATTAATTATCCTAAATTAATAAGCGATTATCCTTAATCACAAATTAATTACATTGAGTAATTATCCTTTAATTACTTGATTAATCAATTTTAATCATTAATCAACAATCCTTAATTATTAATTACCCTTAATTACTTTTATTAATTAATCTTAATTAATTAATCAACCTTTAATTTAATTCCTTAAGTAATTGTCCTTTAATTAATTACATTAATTAATTAACCATAAATTAATTAAGTAATTATCATTTAATTAATTATTCTTTAATTACTTATTAAGGATTCTTTAATCACTTAAGACTTTAATTAATTTAAGATAAACCACTTATCTTCACTAATTACTTAATTACATCCTTTAAATTTTGCTTAATTTTAAATGCTTGGAATTAACATATGAAATCATTCGAGATCCTCTTGATCAATTACAGTAAATCCACATACCTTTATCACTTCTCAATTACATCATTAAATCGCAATTGAAAACACTTTGAGATTTTAATTAAAGAACTTATCTAATTTTAAAACAAAAAAATTTAAAATTTAAAATGTACTTAACTTAAGAATTTAATCCTTGAACTTGAAAGCTTACTAAACACCTTGATTTTTGAAAAATAGTTTAATATTTTACTCTGAAAATAGTATACTTCCTTTGTTTATGAACTTGTTAAAACCTTTGTTAATTTAACTTGACAAAAACCCGAACCCAAGATAAATTTCCTTGAACCAAAACCCGAGCTACTCGCGATCGTCACGCTGCTTCGAGACAACATACAGACATCTTCGAGATTGACTTCGAGATTCCCCTTTCTTCCTCAAACACTACAAACCCAGACCAGATACAAGTGCACATAGGTGCATGTGTATGGAGGTTCCGGCCACCAACGATTAACACTACAACCCTCCTCATGTCGACGGCCATCTCCTCTGATGACCTGACCCTTAGCTTCGTCGATTTGACAGCGAAATCGAAATCGAACTACACGGCACACAACTGGCAACCAAACAGATAACAAAACATCACCGCGACGACGAACCACACCATCGGAGCCTACGTCGCCTTGAATAGAGACTCTCCTTGAATTCCAGCTTCGATTCCCCACCTCGCGATTACCTCCGATCCACCCTAGTCGTCAAACTAGCTCTAATAACACCATCGACTAAGTCGGGGTATAAAACCCTACCTCACTGACTCCTTGATGCAGCGCACAATGCTAACTCATTTGCTTTAAGTCGCACGATAGCCTTAAGTCGTTTTCAACCTAATGAGATAGATGATGCAATAGGGGAGAATGCAGCGCAATTCACGTGTGTTTTAGGTCACCGGCGACCTAGCGAGCTGATAAGTCGCCCAAGCGACCTAGCAAGTCAAATGGACCGACCTAGCGAGCTACGTGATCCAACACAACATGCTTTAAGTCGCGAGCGACCTAGTGGGATACGGCCTAGCGAGCTAAGAGGGAAGGAAGGAGCAGTGCACCAGCGCCATGCCTCAAGCCTTAGGACACTCTCAGGCGAGTTACGACCTAGCGACCTAAGCCTTGGATCGAGCTTACCAGTATAGGCCGCTCAAGTCTTAAGTCGCATGAAGTTAGGTCGCGTGAAGATACTTCTGAAGCATAAGCCGCTGGTTTTAAGTCGTTGAAGCTTATGTCGTTGGTCGCTCCTGTTAATAAGTTGCTTGTATTCTTTTTCTTAAGTCATTATGTCGTTGTATATATGTTAGGTCGTAACTTGTGATGTTGTATCTTGTGTTGTTTTTTTTCCTTTATGTTGTATTTGTTAACTCGTTTGAAGATAAGTCGTAGGTCACATGTGTTAGCTCGTGGGTCTGTTAGGTCGTGCTTGTTAGGTCGTCGACCTGTGCTGTGTTGTAAATTTTCCTATAAATAGCGAGTGAGTTGTAGCCTTTGAGTTGGTTGATTTAGAATAAAACTTTGTTTGAGTGCTTTGTGCCTCTTTAAAATTGGAAGTTGAACGTTGTCTCCTTTCTCCATTTTCGGTTATTCGAGTGCGCTCGAATCAACGGATTTGAAGCCGATTCACGGAATCTCGTGCGCGAGATCAACGTAGAAGAATCGTAGATCTTTTAACACGGTATCGTGCACGATCAACGTGTTGGAGATAGCTAGAATTCGGTATCTCTCGAGATCAACGAATTTGGGCGTTCGGTATTTTCAATTCATCAATTTATCTTGTTTCATCTAATCATTTCATCGGTTAGTTTGACGCGAAATCTTCATTTCGTTGTCATTCATTAATATCCGCTGCGTCAGTTTGGTATCAAAGCTAGACTTAGCCAATCATAGCTAAGCCGAGCCTATTGGGAGTAAAGAGGAAGTTTTGGAGTTATGCATTACTTTGTAGATCAAGGCCGAGTTTGAATTAGTTGGAGCCGAGCCTAACAGTGTCGGAGCCGAGCCTAACAGTGTCAGATCCGAGCTAAGTTGTTCAAGCCGAGAGTTAAGTGTTTGGATTTGTTGAAGATTATACCATGCCGCCGAGTAGAGTTAATCGTCATCAAAATATTGAAGATTTGTATAAAAGAGAAGATGCTGAACAAATGGAACAACGAATTAGCAATAAATTCAATGAGAAGTTGGATGAGGGAATTGTTGGATTTGAGAAATTGATGATCGATATGAATCAAAGTCAATGGAGAAGATCACCAGTCTCGAACCATGGAGGAAACAGAGTTTCACCATCATTTGCGGAAGCGAGGAGGGTGTCACCACAATCTTGTCGAGAAAGAAGAGAATCATCAGTTTCAATGAGAAGAGATTACCATGAGTATAGAAATGAAGAGAGAAGAACTCCACGTGAGTTTGGAGATGAGCCATATCATGATGCTGAAAGGCATAGTAGAAGAGATATGCGTGATCATAGGGATGTTGATGATCGAGATCGATATCGAAGTATATTTGATTATGATGAAGATGGTGATAGAGGAAGTGTTCATTATCGAGATCGAGACCAAGTACGAAATCACTATCGGGATGTAGAAGATGATCGTCGATGGAAGTCGGGGATGAAGACTGAAATTCCAGAATTCAAAGGTGGAATGATTGCGGAAGAGTTTCTGGATTGGTTATCAAATGTTGAAGAAATTTTTGACTTTAAGGAAGTACCCGAGCATCGTAGAGTTAAGTTGGTTGCTACACGATTGAGGGGTAGAGCTATGACATGGTGGCAACAAACTAAACTTACACGGGAAAGGATGGGAAACTCAAAGATTGTTTCATGGGAGAAGATGAAGAAGTTGATGAAAGCTACTTTTTTGCCTTATAATTATCAGTCTCTTATGTATCAGCGTTTGCAGAATTTGAGACAAGGGACAAAGTCGGTAAATGATTATGCAGATGAGTTTTATCAACTGATTGCCAGGAATGATAACATGGAGACAGAGGAACGGTTGACAGCTAGATTTGTTGGAGGATTGAGAATGCAAATTCAGGATATGGTGAATATGTTTGATCCAAGATCCGTTGCTGAAGCACACCAGAAGGCGCTAGCTTGGGAGAAGCAAGGCAGAAGAGGAGGTGGTGTGTTTACAAATTCCAACAATCAAGTGAAAGGGGCTAGTAGCAATACGAATGTTTCCAAGGCTGTTACTAAACTGGTTGTCAATGAAGTTGCTAAGACCAAGGTCAACAACAATTTCAAGTGCTATAACTGTCAGGAGTTTGGTCACAAGAGCAATGAATGTCCGAAGCCGAAGAAGCGAGCGATGGTTGCTGAGGTCGAGGATGAGGATGCAGAAGCAGAATGTTTTAATTCACCACAAATTGAGGAGGAAGAAGAATTGTCGGGAGACGAAGGTTGTAATTTGATGATGAGGAGGTCATGTTTGACACCAAAGCAAGAGGATGAGTCTAGTTGGTTGAGGAGTAATATTTTCCAGTCAACGTGTACTATCTTGGAAAGGGTTTGCAAGTTTGTCATTGATGCAGGAAGCTGTGACAATATTATCTCTTCAGAAGTTGTAAAGAAGTTGGCGTTAAAGACAGAAAAGCATCCCAAACCTTACAAGTTGGCTTGGTTGAGGAAAGGTGGAGAAGTGAAGGATGGTCGAAGAGTTCGTGTAACTTTCTCCATTAGAAAGAAGTACAAAGATGATATCTGGTGTATGTTGTGGATATGGACGTATGCCATTTGCTGTTGGGGAGATCATGGCAGTACGATAGAGCTGTGCAACATGATGGGAGGACTAATTGCTATAGTTTCATGTTCGTGGGAACCAAAATCACTTTAGTTCCTAAAAAGCGACAACAAGAAGAAAGCAAGTTGGAGGATATCGAAGAACTAAAGACTATGCTATCTTTGGAGGAGTTTGTCAAAGAAGTAGAAGAGGAACCTAAAGTGTTTTTGTTGATCGGACGTGAAAGTAGTGAGGAGGTTAAAATTCCAGAGAAAGTTAAACCAGTGCTGAAGGAATTTGAAGATGTATTCCCAGAAGAGCTGCCAAAAGAATTGCCACCGTTGAGAGACATACAACATCAGATTGATCTTGTACCGGGAGCAGTGTTACCACATAGACCACATTACAGAATGAGTCCAAAGGAACACGAAGAGTTGAGAAGGCAGGTGGAAGAGTTGCTTGAACAAGGGCGCGTACAAGAAAGCTTAAGTCCTTGTGTAGTACTAGCTTTGTTAGTGCCGAAGAAGGATGGGACTTGGAGGATGTGTATGGACAGCAGGGCACTCAACAAAATAACTGTCAGATACAGATTTCCTATGCCAAGGCTTGATGATCTGTTGGATCAAATCGGTGGGTCTGTAATCTTTTTGAAGATTGATCCCAAAAGTGGTTATCATCAAATTCGCATAAGACCAGGTGATGAGTGGAAGACCGCATTCAAGACTCGGGAAGGATTGTATGAATGGCTGGTCATGCCGTTTGGTCTGTCGAATGCATCAAGTACGTTTATGAGGGTGATGAACCTAATTTTCAGACCGTACATTGGGAAGTTTGTTGTAGTTTATTTTGATGATATCTTGATTTATAGTGCGAGCACTGAAGAACATATTTAACACTTGCGGAAGGTGTTAACTATTCTTCGTCAGGAACAGTTTTATGCAGCAACGAAGAAATGTGTGTTTATGACGCACAGTGTTTTATTTTTGGGGTATGTATTGTCCAAGGAAGGTATTCAGGTGGTTCAAAGTAAAGTTGAAGCAATCAAAAATTGGCCACAACCCAGGACTATAACTGAAGTGAGAAGTTTTCATGGTTTAGCGTCGTTCTACCAAAGGTTTATTCCACATTTCAGTAGCGTGACGGCATCTGTTACTGATTGTATGAAGGGCAAGCAGTTTTCATGGTCGAAGGAAGCAGGATTTTCTTTTGAGCGAATCAAGGAACTTTTGACGACAGCACCAATTCTAGTTTTGCCGAATTTTCAGTTGCTATTTGAATTACATACTGATGCACCTAAAGTTGGAATTGGAGGGGTGTTGAGTCAGAGGGGACATCCAATTGCTTATTTCAGTGAGAAGCTTTCGGGAGCAAAGATGAGATATAATACTTATGACGTGGAATTTTATGCTATCGTCCAAGCCGTAAAACATTGGAGACACTATTTATTTCATAAAGAGTTTGTGTTGTATACTGATCATGAAGCCTTGAAACATTTGCAGGGGCAGGATAAGGTTGCAGCCAGGCATGCTTCATGGATAGCATACTTGCAACAGTTTACATTTGCGGTAAAACGTAAGTCGGGAGCTACAAATCGTGTGGCAGATGCATTGAGTACAAGAAATCATTTCTTGACGACGATGAGAGTTGAAGTGACGGGGTTTGATGTACTTCCAGAATTGGTCGTTGAAGATCCTTACTTTGCTAAGATTATCGATGAAGTCGAGAAAGGGAAGACGGATGAGTATATGTTGGTGGATGGTTTTCTCTTCAAGGGAAATCGGTTGTGTATACCAGAATGCAGTTTGCGAATGAAGACTGTGAAAGAATTGTATGAAGAAGGACATATGGGAAGAGATCGTACTTTGCAGTTGATTTCTCATTCATATTTTTGGCCTTCAATAAGGAAATAAGTTGAAAGATTTGTGGAGAGATGTCACATATACCAAGTTTCCAAAAGGACAACTACGAATGCAGGATTGTATATGCCATTGCCAGTGCCTACTAGACCATGGGTTGATATTAGCATGGATTTTGTTTTGGGTTTGCCAAGAACTCAATGAGGGAATGATTCTATATATGTTGTGGTGGATAGATTTTCGAAGATGGCACATTTCATAGCCTGTAAGAAGACAGCTGATGCAGTCCGTGTTGCTCAATTATTTTTCAAAGAGGTTTATCGACTACATGGGCTACCTGAAACCATAGTTTCTGACCGGGATACTCGTTTTCTAAGTCATTTTTGGTTGAGTTTATGGAAGATGGTTGGAACTAAACTGAATTTTAGTAGCGCCTATCATCCACAAACAGGTGGGCAAACGGAAGTGGTGAACAGATCTTTGGGAAACTTGTTGAGATGTCTTGTGAAGGATAATTTGAAGAGCTGGGATGTTAAATTGTGTCAGGTAGAATTTGCACATAATCATGTAGTTAACCGTAGCACTGGAGTCATTCCATTTCAAGTGGTATATTCAGCAATTCCGAAGGGACCGTTGGATTTGTCGGTAGTTCCACGACAGAAGGGGGTTGTTAAACGAGCTTGTGATTTCGTGAATGAGTTATAGGGGTGTCACAGGGCTGTTCATGAACGATTACTTAAGTCAAGTGAGAAATATAAGCAACTTGCAGATAAGAAGCGCAGGAGTGTGGACTTCAAAGAAGGTGATTTTGTTTATGTAGTGTTGACCAAGGATCGTTTTCCAGTTGGAACTTACAACAAATTGAGAGCTCGAAAGATTGGTCCAGTAGAAATTTTGAAGAAAATTAATGATAATGCTTATCAGTTAAGATTGCCGGATCATGTCCATACTGCCGACATTTTCAACGTCAAACACTTGATTCCATATCATGGGGATAAGTGTGTCGAAGAAGAGGAAAGTGTGAATTCGGGTTGAATTCTTGTCAACGAGGGGAGGATGATGCAGCGCACAATGCTAACTCATTTGCTTTAAGTCGCACGATAGTCTTAAGTCGTTTGCAACCTAATGAGATAGATGATGCAATAGGGGAGAATGCATCGCAATTCACGTGTGTTTTAGGTCACCGGCGACCTAGCGAGCTGATAAGTTGCCCAAGCGACCTAGAAAGTCAAATGGACCGACCTAGCGAGCTACGTGATCCAGCGCAACATGTTTTAAGTCGCGAGCGACCTAGTGGGATACGGCCTATCGAGCTAAGAGGGAAGGAAGGAGCAGTGCACCAGCGCCATGCCTTAAGCCTTAGGTGACTCTCAAGCGAGTTACGACCTAGCGACCTAAGCCTTGGATCGAGCTTACCAGTATAGGTCACTCAAGTCTTAAGTCGCATGAAGTTAGGTCGCGTGAAGATACTTCTGAAGCGTAAGACGCTGGTTTTAAGTCGTTGAAGCTTATGTCGTAGGTCGCTTCTGTTAATAAGTCGCTTGTATTCTTTTTCTTAAGTCGTTATGTCGTTGTATATATGTTAGGTCGTAACTCGTGATGTTGTATCTCGTGTTGTTTTTTTTCCTTTATGTTGTATTTGTTAACTTGTTTGAAGATAAATCGTAGGTCGCATGTGTTAGCTCGTGGGTCTGTTAGGTCGTGCTTGTTAGGTCGCCGACCTATGCTGTGTTGTAAATTTTCCTATAAATAGCAGGTGAGTTGTATCCTTTGAGTTGGTTGATTTTGAATAAAACTTTGTTTGAGTGCTTTGTGCCTCATTGAAATTGGAAGTTGAGCGTTGTCTCCTTTCTCCATTTTCGGTTATTCGAGTGCGCTCGAATCAACGGATTTGAAGCCGATTCACGGAATCTCGTGCGTGAGATCAACGTAGAAGAAACGTAGATCTTTTAACACGGTATCATGCGCGATCAACGTGTTGGAGATAGCTAGAATTCGGTATCTCTCGAGATCAACGAATTTGGGTGTTCGGTATTTTCAATCCATCGATTTATCTTGTTTCATCTAATCGTTTCATCGGTTAGTTTGACGCGAAATCTTCATTTCGTTGTCATTCGCTAATAACCGCTGTGTCACTCCTGGTCACCACGACCATTGATAAATCACCAAACCATTTTTCCAGAGATCGTTTACACCCCGGCCACCTCCAGACCTGACCCCGACGCCCATCTCACCGACGATCATCGGCAATCGGCCAAATGTGCAATCCAACCAACACAGATTATCCCAACAATTACTTAACTAAAAACCAAGATATTAATGTCTAAATTCATCATTTTGCTCAACATTTTAGATTATGTAATCAAGACTGAAATTAACTTGATTGATTTCAACCCATGTTTTTATTTGCACTGTAATTTATAAATTTTTGAGATAAATACCCAACCATTATACTTGAAATCATTTTTATAAATGATATCTCCTTGTTTCAAACGTTTGCTCTTTAAAAATCAAAGTTTAATATGGTTTCGATTGGGAGATATGAATTTTTGTTTGTTGTTTTGAACTGTAATCCTACCAGGGACAAGATATATACATACAAACATATACAACATGCAGGCATTTTTACACAAGCATATTCACATCATAACTTCAAGTACTAAGCCAAACATCAAGATATAAAATAGGTTTAAGGGTCTGCTCACCTGGAAGTATGAACAGAGAAGGCTGAGTATATCCTGGAAATGGTTTGAGATGATTTGCAACTTGATTTATTTTTTTGATCTGGGACTAGGATCTGATTTGTTGATCTGTTACTTTGTTTTGATGCTTATTGAGTTGAAATGGGTATGATTTTTGCATTTGTTTTGATTGCTTTTGATCTGGTTGAACTTGAGCTATTTGTTTTCAGTTTTGATTTTCTTTTCTCTGGCTTCATTTCCCAGTTTTGATTTTGCTTTGATTCATTTGAGTTTGCTTTTGATCTATAGTTTGATGTTGTTTGATTCAATTTTCTTTTGATTTTGTTTCTTTTTCTGGTTTGTGCATATTTTCTTCTCAGGTTTGATAAAGTTTAGTTTTGAATCAAAGAAAACGAGAAGGAGAAGAATTAGATGTATATGTATATTGTTTACTTATCTTTATTCATTAATTTCAAAACAATAAAAAGAAAACAAAAAAAAAAACAAGCATGGCACTTGTATTTTATGCATGCTAATTTGATCACAAGTGTTATTACATATTTTCTTTAACTTACATTTGTTAGATACAAGTATATTTATGTTTAACTCCTTAGTTATGTTAATTTATGAATTATGGTTTAAAACCTTGCTTTATTTTAATTTACAAATTATGTTTTAAACCCTTTATGCTATTATAAATTATGTAATATAATTACATATGTATTATATTCTTAAATCCTTATGTATATTCAAACTATTTTTATCTTATGTTAATTTTTTTTTTAAATGTATATTAAATTTTATACTTATACTTTCAAAAGAGATGCATATCAAAACTTTAATATTTATTTACATATATACTAACTATATTTATTTCCAAGTATATAAAAGAAAAGTATTTTAAAATATTTAATTAAATCTCCTTTTATATATTTACAAACCAACTTTAGATACAAATATGTTTATTAAAGCTTTTAAATCCAACTTTTGTTTCTGAAATATTTATTTCTGAATTTCAAATTCAAATTCTATTTACAAACTATTTATATACATATATATATATAAATAAATAACGTATGCTATTTAATTTGTAAAATTTCAAATTCAAATTCCAAATACTTATTTATTTATATAAATATATAGGCACACATCTTAGTAAATTTGAAAAATTCAAGTTAATTTATAATTTAATCCAAAATTTTATATTAAATATCACTTTAAATTCGAATCAAAAATCGGGATCGTTCCAATATAAGTCTATCCATCTTTCCTCTATGTAATTTAATTATCTTATCTTCCTCTCGAGCCTATCTTCTTAGTTAGAATTCTCTCTGATTAAGGATCCTCTAAATTTGAATCTCTATCCTTGTTTCAAATCCATTCTTGAACCATCCTGTGAGGGAGCGTATTTGCATTTGATATAAAAAAGTTTTATATTGTGTTGTTTGAGTTGTTAATTTTGAATTTTGGCTTCCGATTGATTCATCTAGCCAACGCTATCGATAGGAAATCCAAAACACTTTAACAGAGCAAATTGACACAATATTGTTTTCAAAATTGGTAAATGAAATGATTTCATGTATGATTATATTTTATATACAAGAGTACAATTTTTTAAAAGTAGATAGTTAAATGAATTGGTTGTTAGAAATGATATTATTAGATTATTATTTACTGTATTCAACATTCCTAAACCATTAACTATTGTTGTATATTATAAGGAAATGAAATTTTAAAACATGGTTTATAAATTTGATTTGCAAATGACATGAATTTAAATTAAGATTTGAGAATTAAATTTTCGGTGCTTTCCAAAATTTGGGTTTCAAAATTTTGAAAAATTATTATTTTAAAGTATTTTCGAATAGAATTTGTTTTCAAAGAATTTTAAATGAAGTAAATTAGTACTCTCCTCTTATGTTGCTGGGAAATAATTTCGATGATGACTGCAGCGTCATCGACATTCATTTTCGAGTCTCAAAATGAGGAGACTACCTAGTAGCTTTACTACACTTTTGTTTAGGAAAATGAATTTGATTTGAATTTCTTGAGTATGATTTGATGTACAATATATATATATATATATATATATATATATATATATATATATATATTTCAAAGTGGTTTGAAGTGGCCGGAAATTTTATTTCTTAAGTTTTATGTTAAGTGGTGGTTTTCAATTATTGAAATGAAGCAAAATTTCTGAAAAATTGGAGTGTCTAAAATGAGAAATGAAATTTAAACAACTTGAAATAGTTGAACTAGGTTAAACTTAATTTATATAATACTCAGCTGCATTCTAAAACATAAATAACTTACATGGAATATTCAAAAAGTTAAAATGTTAATGTGAACATGAAATTAAAGTTTATACGAGAGAAAACTTAAGTAATAAAAATGTTCAAACTAAATTTTGCATAATAGAAATGTTGTAAATAAAAAGAAAATTTGTATAGTGCTTAATTACGCTTAGAAACATTAATAAAACTTATCTGGGGAAAGTTTAAATGTAATTGAATAATATACAATATAAGTAATAAGATGTCCAAAAATGAAATTCATATGGTTTAAAATTAATTGTTACATCTCGTACTATATTTCGAATCTATCTTTCCTTTCCGTTGCTTCTATTATCCTATCTCGTTCCTTTTCGAGGACGAAAAGTTTTGAGTGAGGGAGAGCGTAACGACCCGAGAATTTTGACGATTTTTAATAACATAATTAACTAAATTTTTCTTGAAATTAATAATAAATTTTTGCAATGGAAATTTGATATTTGTAATACGTCTATTTAAACGTAGTAAATGTCAAATTTTCATCAGAAAATGTATAAGTTTGTTTGTTATATAATTTTATTTAAATTTAAATCAGTTAAATTGATGGAAATAAAATATTTTGAAATATGAATATTTTTATATAATAAAACTGTAAATCATTTTCTAAGTGAGACATCGTATTTCATTTCGTCAAATTTGGACTGCTTTAGCTCCATTTATATTATTTTCTATGGTTTAGCAGCATTTTGGCAGCGAATATTGACTTTTGACAGGATGATCATATTTCTCATATCTATGTACCATTCTGTTCGTCTCGTCACGCTGATCTCCGCAGTATACGCATTTATGCATTTCGGAGTCCGGTACACAGCGAAATCCATGAAAACGGTTAGCCGTTTCGGTTCCATTTTGGAACTTTTGATATTCTGTGTCCATTCATTTCTCAAATTGCTGAAGTAAATGGCCACTTGTTTAATATTCCCAAAAGTTTAATATATGACTTTTACCATTCGCACTATATTCAATATTGGTTTGTTGATTTCATTCTCTGCCCTTCATTCTTCATTCTATTCGTTCACTTCTTATTTAAAAAATATAAAATATATACTAGCTTATGTTATTCTGAAATAGAACCTTTCTCCTCCTATTTCGTATTGCCTAAAGCTTGCTCCTCTAATCTTGCTCCTCTCCCTATCTTTCTTTACCTTATTGCAATGCATAACTTCGAACACACACACACACACACACACACACACACACATATATATATATATACACACACACACATATATATATATATATGTACATATATATATATATGTGTGTGTGTGTGTGTATGTGTATATAAAGTTTTATATATAAGTTGTATAAAAATAGAATGAAGCCTGCTCGTCCCTTCCATATTCTCCCTCTTCCACTTACCCACTCGTTAGTCACCTCTACACCTCACCACCTTTCGCCTCCCTTTTCTCCACCTCGCTCATGACCATCTCCAGCCCACTACTCCGACCACGTCATCAGCCTCCATGCTCACTGGCAACGGCAGCCACCTACCCACCACGACTGTGCTCTGCCCATCTCCTTACAGCCTCCAACCACTCGACCTGCCTTATTCCTCCATGTTAGCACACTGCCAGACCCTATAACCCACCACTGAACAACTATGTGCTCCGCCCATCAACACCCTAGTCCATTTGCCTTCCACCCAATAATAGCTAAAGCTTCCACCGTTCCTTCTCCATTTTCTCCAAACCCATGCTTCACCGCCTCCCCTGATCCGAAGTAGCACCCTCCACTAGCATCGACATCAAACAGAGCTAGATAACCACAGCCTTTGCCCCACTGTGAGACCTGCCTCTGATCTGCTCCTTCCTTACTTTCCACTATTGTCGCAACAGCACAGCCAAGCCCCTCAACCTTTTCCCACTTTCCTTGTGAACCTGCTCATATATTTGTCGCTCGACATAATATATGCTTTCATTCCATATATTGTCTTGCTTCATGAAAACCCGCTATCCTCTCCTTTATTTTGCACGTTCATCATCTTTGCAATCCCTAGGTTTCTTGCCTTGTTTGTTATATTTTACATAATATATATATATATATATATATATATGTATATATATTTGAAGCTTGTATATGTGTGTGTGTATTCAGATCTGAAACCTTAGCCTGTGTTAACCCTGGCAGCCCTCTCCGCCTTGCTGCATTGCTACTTTCCTGGTCGAGCAGCCTTCTCTTTTGTATATATATAGATATTGTTTAAACTTTGTTTTTAAGTATTTTTTATAAAAATATAATATATAGATATTTTGATTTTAATATATGTGTTTTAAATTAAATATTGATTTTAAAATATAATATATAAAGATATATATATATATATATATATTTCATATAAATATGTTTGTATATTGTTTCCATTAATCTCTAACTAGCCTTGATTTGGTTCATCGATCTCTAGTCTGTTGCTTTGTCATCACTGTCTGTTATTTTTCGCAGCCTTCTTTGTTCATTTTATTAATGTCATGTGTTGTGTGCGTGTGCGTGTGCACTAGCCCATGTCCGTTTCCTTATTCTCGTTGTTCTCTAGCCTCGAAAGGTGAGCAATCACTCACGATTAACATTCTTATGTTAGTAAATTTATATTTATATGAAATGATGATTGAACTATGTTGTTAAATTTAATTGGTTAAAAAATTTAATTGTTGAATATGATATTTATTATTTAAATTAGTTCACCTATGATTGATATATGACACCATAGCCTGTTGAATATATGTTATATTTAAATTTTTAATCATGATGTATGCTTGTCATTGATATGAGATGTTATTTTCTATTTTATTTATTGTTCTCACTCTGCAAGTTCCCTGTTAGTTTAGGAATTCTCTATGGGTTGAAATGATACATACCGAACGATATTATAGATTAAGGAAAATCATTATGGGTTGAAATGATAAACCCAAGCGATTTTATTGTTTTGAATTTTAGGATTGCAGGTTGACATGATATATACCTGTAAATATTAAATTATTGGAAATTGAAATGATAAATATCTATATCACTTGATCGTATAATAGAAAATTATATAAAGACAACATTGGTCTATTTTTGAAAATTGATTTCCAAAGTTTTGAAAGGAAATTATGGGCTTTAATAAATATTGATCTTTAAATATAATATAAAGATATTTTATTTTAGTATATGTGCAAAATTTATGTTTTAAATTTTTATGTTTTGGAAATTTTTAAATTATAAGTCAAGTTTTAAAAATGTAAATTTTCAGATTTTACTTATATTTTTTTAATTTTGAAATATATATAATAAGATTTAAATATATTTAATAATAAAAATTTAATTTAACTAATATATATAATATGTTTAAAATATTTATTTGTATTTATGTTATATTTTAAAATACATTTTTGTAAAAATTATATATATCTTTATAATATGTTTTTAAAGTATTTATTTAAATTGATTTTAATATTCTAAATTGATTTTTGCATTAACTTTAATAAATAAAGGTTGGGAAGATGAATTAAAGTTGATTTGAAATTAAATTTATTTAAGAATTGAATTTAAATAAAACTAATTTGAAAACTTATTAATTTTGAGATTTTAAAAATATGATTATAAAACTTGATAACTTGATTTTGACTAAGTGTAGTTAAATGAATATTTTCAAATTTAAATAAAATTGAAATTGAATATATTTAATATTGATTTAAAATTTGTAATTTGAGACTTTATTTAAATGTTATTAAAAATGATCAAGTGAATATTTTCAAATTTAAATAAAATTAAAGTTGAATTTTGAAAGATAGATGGAATTTATCAAATTGAGTTATTGTAAATTGTTTGAATTCTTAAACTTTAAAACCTATTGAATTTGAAGTGGTTTAAGTTTGTAATTCAAATCTGGGTTTGAAATCGATATAAATTAAACGGTTTAATGAGAATTTGGATTGAACCTTTAACCTTTTAATTGGAATTGCTGAACTGAAATTGATTTAAATTGAGTTCTGAGATTCAAGTAGATTTGATTGATTTGTGAAATTAGAATAATAATTCTAATTTGAAACTATTTTTGATATATATCTTAATATATTAACTATTTTTAATATATATAAATTGTTTTAATCTATAACTTATTTTTAAATATATAAACTATTTTAATTTATAACTATTTCAGTATATATAAAAAACATTTTCAATATTTAAACTGTTTAAGTTGGAATTTTTATGATTTAGATTTAATGGATTTAAATGTGAATACTTTGATATGATGGTTTAAACTATTTTGTGATTATGATTTTGGAAGTGAATATAATTTTGAAAGTGAATATGATTTCAAAATTGATATGTGTTTGAAATGAATATGATAATTTGATATGAATTATGAACTGTTTGAAATATAAAATGACCAGGTGTGAAATAAGCATTTAGTTATTAAAGGGACCAGGATCGGATATTGTCATACTCTCTGCCAATACCGAAAACCACTTTAACAACTATGTACGTGGTGGAGATTCTAAAATGAAGTATGATATTTTTGTGAACATCTGCATGAGGTATGAACGCAGCCCTGACTCCCTCGAGTCAGCTTGATGTGGCTAAAGCAGAAGCTAACCACTTTAACAACTATGTACGTGGTGGAGATTCTAAAATGAAGTATGATAGTTTTGTGAACATCTGCATGAGGTATGAACGCAGCCCTGACTCCCTCGAGTCAGCTTGATGTGGCTAAAGCAGAAGCTATACCGGGCCAAGTGGGATCGCTCCCCCTATCGGACACATTTCTTCGATACCATTCTGTTACTTTATGATTTGATTGGGTGCACCTTTGATTTGGGAGTGTGTCTCGAGGTGTGCAGTAGTAGCTACTATGCGTTACCACCAGTCTAGGAGTGCAAACGGTAGAATCCTACCCTGGCATTGCCTCGCGTGCCTTATCACATGCCTTATCGTGCCCTCTACGAGTCTGGTTTGTGTCATACCTATGGAATGCTCCCTGATAACCTACCAGTTTGGTGGAGTTTACAATACTGTATAGACTACGACATTTATATAAAATGTGTTAAGGGGAATATAGGTAACGCCTTAACGCTATTTTAATATTTTACTTTACTATAGACATTATCTATGTAGCGTATTGTACTATGTATGTAGAAAGTTAACGGATCCTTAAGGGATGGAATCCAACATCCTTTAAGTTATTTGCATTTCACTCGGACATTTCACTTGAGTTGATTTACTTGCATAAGAATGTTAATGGGGCATTTCACTAGAAGGACAAACTTTGCAGTACAATTAGTTTCTAGGACACACATCTACAAGAACTATTTTCAAGGTCAAAGTCAGCAAAATAATTACTTTTAAGGACAAAGTCAGCAGTCCAATTACTTTCAAGGATATAATTTCATAGGTCTTTAGGCCTTAGAAACTAATTATTTTGCATTTTGTCCTAAAAAGTACTTATTTCAGTTGTGTGTCCTAGAAACTAATTGCACTTGCTAAAGAGGCCATTATAGCTAATTTCCACAATGTTAATCCTGACAAGTGTTTTGTGTTTTTCTTTATGCTCGGGTCAAACTGAGTATTACAACATTTGAGGCTCACCTTTGGAGCTTGGAGCTTCGCTTAGAGATCCATCTATATCTATTCATCTTTTAGTTATTCAGTTGTTTGCAGCTGTTATATTCAGACTTGTCAGTGCTTTGTATTGGTGACTTCTATGTATTGGATTTCTAATGTATTTTGTTTCAGACTCTGATGTTTCTATAGCAGCTTCATGAGCTACTATTTATCTATTCCGATATTTATTGTTATATTACTCCGTGCCTATGATTTTGTGATTAATTTATTTACTCTTTATGTTAAGTGTTGCTAAATATAAATTAATAATATGTTGTTTTGAGCAATTCAAGTCTGACATGAGTGAATGATTGTCGATTTTAATCGTTCGAAATGTCAGGTCGTTAAAAAGAGGCTATATGGAGTCATTTGTACACATCCTTGCTCATAAGTTTCAAATGTTATAATCGGTAATTGATTATCCCAAATCAATTTAGGGTTTACAATTTTTTAATATTAAGATGGAGTGAAAGAAATGATTTACCCCTTCCTGAATAGGGGTAGGGGGCCTATTTATAGAGGTTGTGGCATGTGGCATGGCTTCCATACATCCGCACTTGCCACCTAGTCGTGTTGATCTTCGACACCTCCTTAATATTGTTGATATTCGACATTTCACTTCGCATTACAGCACTTTCCATAATTGTAGATTCTCGATACTCTTCATAGCCCTTGAAGTACGGCATTATGTGCCACTTGTAAATGATTAGGACCTCCCGCTGCTTGCAAATGCTTTTCAACGGTTATAGTTGTAAAGCTCGGTATTCATTGCTATATCCAAGAATTTTTTTATAGGGACCCGACATCCTTGTTTTATAAGTAGATGTTCGACATGCTCTAGTGATGTAGCCTCCCTCTTTAACTTACGCTCCACCATGCTTTAGGTTGTAGTAGTTCAACATCGCCATTGCTTTTATAAGTTTGCTACCTTTTATATAGTAGATATTTGATATTACATTGTACTGTTGTAGCTCGGCCTCTTTCATATTGTAGATACCTGCCATCTTCACACTACAAACACTCGATATCTTCATATTATAGTCACTTGGTACCTTTATAGTGTAAATATTCAATATCCTTCATATTGTTTGTTTATGCCAACTCTTAGATTTTAGGTATACATCATCCTTTCTTAATAGGCCTATATCTTTTAGTGATGCAACATCCCTCATTTGTTATATGCTCTACAACATCCTATGTTGTAGAGGCTCGACACCACCCAGAACTCGGCATCTCCCCTAAGCTTTTTACCTTCTTATATGTTCAACATACTTGATCGGCATAGCTTTCTTCCTTTGTAACAATTTATGACACCTTTTGTTGTATAAACTTGTCAACCTTATCATCTCTTGAATCTCGACACCTTTTGGACATTAGATGCTTGATATGCTTTTCTTTATTGTTGAGGCATGACATCATGTATTACTTGCGAATAATGCCTATTCTGCCTTTAATGCTCATTATTCGATACCTCTTTATGATATGTTTATATGCTTGATATCTTCCTTGCCTTATGTGCTCAGCATTGCTTGTGGCTTGATATCTTTATGTCGGATGCTTGCTACACTATTGATTGTGGTAATAATACTTTCCATTTCATCCCAATCCTCTTATTGATTGTGGGAATAATACTTTCCATTTCATCCCAATCCTCTTGTTCATTCTCGTAATATGGTAGTTAGTAAATATATGGATAACATTGCCTCCCCTCATTGTACAAAAGAGGATTTTTACACTTTAGTGTAAAATCAAGTATTTTCTCATCTATCCGGCTTCCTATGAGATTTTCTCCTCAATTCTATTTACTTGAAAATCATAAATTAAATGATGATAGTTCCATTGTTTATACTAAATTGAATTTTAGACAAACCCTTTTCAAGTTTGATAAAGAGATGGATTAATTTTTTTTCATCATTATATAAAGGAGCCATTTACTTTTCTTTATAAAGCTAAGTTTTAATCAATAAGGTTGGAAATCTGCTTGATATAAATATCATATATTTAATTAGCAAGAAGATCAAAAACTCCTCTAGTAAGAATCCCATAGATTCGTTTGATAGGAATTCAAAAAATTAGTTGATAAGAAGTTCAGAAACCCACTTGGTTAGAAATCTATCATAATTTTATTTAAATAGAAAACAAGAAATCCATCCAGTAATAATATCAAAATCTCATTTGAATGGAAGAGTAGAAATCCATTTAGCAATAGTACCATTATCTTATCTAAATAGATGACCATAAATTCACCCGGTAATAATACTATAATCTCATTTGAATGGAAGACCAAAAACCCTTGTGGTAATAGTACCATAATCTTATCTGAATAGATGACCAGAAATTCATTTGGTAGGAATACCATAATTTTATCTAAATAGTAGACCGAAAATCCATTTGGTAATAATACCATGATCTTATCTGAATATATTACCAGAAATCCATTTAATAATAATACCATAATTTTATCTGAATAGAGGACCAGAAACCCATCTACTAATGAATATTAGGAGACTAGAAATTTCTATAATAACGGTGGTTCCCTCTATTCACTAGATAATTTAAATTCAATCCTAGGAATAAAAGATTAAGAGCAAATTTAATTCTCGATTTTCTTAAGAATAAAGCTTTAGGTTCACATAAGATTTGGAACTTCTTGGATGCTCATATTAGAGTCAAAATCTTGGATAGTTTTCGACCTTTCCTTTGAAGATTTCTTTAGCCTTGCCTTGGTGTGGAACTAAATGTGTTTGACACTTCTTCCTCTAAAAGATTGCTTTGACCCATATTTAGGGTAGATTTGAACTTACTTGATTGATTTTTTTTGCCCCTATCACTCTTTAGGTGATGACTTAGGCTTTGATTTCTGTTGCCTCATAATACTCTTCGGGTAGTGATTTGGGCTTTAATTGATTTCTTTGGCCCCCATATCACCTTTTAGGTGATGGTTTAGGCTTTAGATTTATCTCTTTGGCCCTTTATTACCTATAGGTGATAATTTAAGCATGGGAACCTTGCTACCTTATAGGTAATGATTTTGGCTACTTGGTGCATTTGGTTAGCTATCTTAATAGAACCAAAGTCTTACCCTTCCTCCCTTTAGGAGGCGCTCTAGTTGGGCCTTATAGGCCGAATTGATGGCTTGTTCAATGCTTTGGCTAGACCATCTTAGGTGGAACCAAACGATTACTCCGTGCTCCCTCTAGGAGGCGCTCTGACCAGGCCATGTTAGTGGGACCGAAGGCTTGCGGTGCTTTGGCCAGGCCATATTAGGTGGGACAAAATGCTTACTCTGACCTCTCTCTACAAGGTTCATTGACCAAGCCCTTATAGCGAGATCAAAGGCTTTTATTTCACCTCTTATTACTGTATAGGTAAGGATTTAGGCTTTTCCTTTTAGTTTGCTCCTTTCATTTTGTTATCGATTCCGTAGACATACTTGTCTCAATTCCTTTATTCCTCCATTGTTGGAAAGTAAGGCCTTAGAAGCCCAACATTCAAAGTTCTCGCTATTGCATTGCCACTAGCTCAACATAATCGATAAGTCCCTGGTGGAACTACTTCACGAATAAACATGGGCCCATTCCCAATTTGGTCTGAGTAGTCCATCCGTAGGATTTTTGGTATTTGCCATGAATTTTTGGAGAATCAAATCTCCTTTTGAAATGACCTTCCTTTAACTTTAAAGTTATAATACCTTTATGTACTTTGTTGATATTCGGCCATTCGTATGGCGGCTTCATCCCTTAATTCTTTGATCAAATCTATGGACTCTTTCCTCATTTATTGTTTAGGATCAAATCCCTATCAAATTATTCGATGAGATAGAACTTCAACTTAGATTGGAAGCATTGCTTCGCATGGTTATGTTAAAGAAAATGGAGTGTGTCTTGCTGCAATCATAGTAGAAATTCAACATGCCCAAAGCACAAGTGGTGGTTCTTCTACCCAATTCTCATTCGCTTTCTCCAATCGTTTCTTAAGGATAGTTTAGTTTTGTTGGCAGCTTCAATGGTTCGATTAGCCTTATGATGAGCTACGGATGAAAAGCTTTTGATTAATCCATTCTTGTTGTAGAATTTGGTAAATTCTTTACTTTTAAATTGAGTTCCATTATCAGATATTGTCTTATATGGCATTCCAAACTGAGTGGCTATGTCTTTAATCACAAATTTTAACACTTTTCCTGATATTATATTCGATAATGGTTTTGCTTCTACTCATTTGAGAGTTAAGGGATTGCTCCAAGATGAATTCCCTACAGAGGAAGCTGTTGAGCCGGAGTTGTTAACTTTTGATGATCTCCTGCTTATAAGGGTAGAGATTCGAACAAAGGAGAGGACAATAATGAAGATGATAAAACAATGATGACAATTACGATGATAGCAATGATGGTAATAATCACAACAATGATGGTGACTAGGATGGTGCTGATTAAGGTAGTGGTGGTAGTAGCAAGGGTTAAAGAGGGCCAAATGACAAGGGCATGGATCAGGTGGCCATAACTGTGGCTCATCTTCCCATAATATAGGCTTTCTCGATCTTCTAGGTGCTTGAGATGTCTCGTAAGAAGACATTCCTTCAAAAGATGCCCCTTCTTCCCATCAGTAAACAAAGGGAAAAACCCAAGCTCTAACTTCATAAGTATGAAATTTTAGTTGGATTTATCTACTAATTTTTAGTTAAGAAGTCCATTTTCTGGTTAGGAAGGGTTTACATCGTGTGAATTTGAGTGATGTAGTTTGACCCTCTGCATATTTATAAATTTTGTTGGTACTAAAGAATGCACTTTTCCATAGGATGATTATAATTCTTCCTTTTACTTATTTTTAATGAAAAATCGATTGATGCTTTTGTCTCGTGACCTAATTTCCCTTCCTATTTAGACAATATTGAGACTGATTTTACATTAAATATTGGGAAAGAAGATACTTCTCAAGATGCTTCAGTTTGGCCGTTTCCAAATAAATTAGAATCTTGAGAATTTTATACCAAGTACCACAAAACTGAAATCAGTAGTAAGTGGTGTAAAAGAGATGACTTCAGGGATGGAAAAGAAAATTAGAAAGATGAACGAAGGTATCCAAAAGATGAAAGAGTGCATAGAAGACATAAATCAATTTGATATTTTGAACTAGAGAACTAAAGATGATGTGGATATTGCTCGACTATACCAAAAAATAGAGGTTCTAGAAGTAGATTTGTTAAAAATCCAATATTTAGTCAGTATTTGGAGCTTATTGTGAGTGGAGGTGAATCCATTTCTCCCATTATTACTCAAATGATAAGGATTAGATACCAATCACTATTTCCAAAGAGAAATTCCCTTCTTTGTTAAACCCAACTTCGGGCTTAAATCATGATGAAATCAACCAATGGTGCCAAAAGGTCGAATACGAGTGCTTTTGGTATTTGAAGGGTAAATGGGATGATCAAGTTTCAAAGTATCTGGACATTTATTATACTCAAGTCAAAGGGTTAGAGCTTGAAAAATATGCTCTTAACTAGGTGATCATGGAATCGAAGAACGATATCAAAACAATTCTAGGAGTGAATGAAACACTCAGATGTGCATTGGAGATTCTGGTCAACTCTGTCGATAATACCTATAGTACTCGAAACGGAGAAAAGAAGCTTAAAGAACTTTTGTAAGCGACGATTTACCATATTGCTGAACCTTCTTCTACTATCAGAATTTTGATAGAGAAAGTTGAAGATCTTGAATCTCAGTTAAAGATAATTGAAGTAATGTCAATTGAGAACTTTTGTTTAGATTCTCTTATAGATTATTTACTTGAAGTAATAGTCCCATTTGGTTTAGAAATTGGCTATTCATTCCAAGGTCCAGATAAGAATTCAAGATTAAGTAGTGCGACTGAAGCCAGGCGTAGACGATATTAGCATTTCTTTCTTTATGATTATTATGATTTTCTTAAAGATATCGGGGACCATCCCATTTTGCTTAGAGATGGAGCCTCTTCAAGCGAAAGCCATCCATGCCTTCATGGGGTTGAGGGAAAGGGGAAAGAGAAAGTATATCAACACCTTCCAATCCCTCCCCCTTCTCCTTAGGGAGATCCTAATTTTCTATTTGTTATTTTTGTATATTTTATGTCTAATTTAAATATGGTAAACAAATTTATACTTAATCGGTTGACATTTTGAACCTGTATTTTCTTTCCTCATTTTTACCTTGTTGAATTGTATGAAATTCATAATCTTCTTTAGTTGTTGAAATTTTGTAAAGGAGAAATGCTGAAGCTTGTCACTTAATAAAAAATCGTTTACGAGTCTTTAGGCAGATTTTTCTTTTGGCTACCAATAATTATATATATATATATATATACAAATAAATAATTCATAAAGTTACCAAATTTGTATCCGAATGATTGTTACCTCAAATGAACTTTGTATTCTTCTTTCTGAATTTGTTGAGTATTTTATGACAGACAGTCTGCTTTCTAGAACTTTAACATAATATGTGATCTTTAATTGAGTATTGGACTGTCCTCCCCATATAAACCCTGATTATCATCTGTGTTGATGATTATAAATTCATTCAATAATATTCTGAATAGACGACCAAAATTCCATTCTGGAAGTAATCTAAATAGAAGACTAGAAAACCATTCTGGCAATAGTAATACCATTTGGCAATAATATGGCTTGAATAGAAGATCAGAAATCCTTAGAGAATAATAAGATCATTTGTGAGAAATATCTAAAATCCATTCGGCAATAATTTATATAGGAGGCTATAAATTGATCTAGTAATAACTTTAAAACTGAAGATCAAAATACTATCTGGATTTGGACCTAGATCTGACTATTAACGAAGATTCCCGTTATTTAATAATTTGACATTAACGAAGATTCCCATTATTTGATACTCTGTATTCTCATACATCAATAACAGATTGAAGATTGATACAATTGTTTGAAGGATCAAACCCTGGGCTTGGGTAATAAGTCATAGTTCTTTGGTGTCACCATCTAACAATTAAATCCTTAGTTCTATGTGATAGGCAGCTTTTGATCCTTCCTTTGAAGGTCGTTCTAACTTTGCCTCGATGTCAAACTAATTGTGTTTTAATGTTTTTCTTTAGAAGACTGCTTTTAATCCATTCTTTAGGACAAAATCGGACTTTTTTTTAATTTGATTGATCTTCCTCTAAACGATTGCTTCGATCCTTCCTTACGATAGAGCTTAGTTTATTTTTGAGTTTGATTGATCTTCTTAGAAGACTATGTAACAACCTTGGTTTTGGTGATTACCTGTGAAAATAAATTATAACGATGGTTATAATTTAATAATGGAGAAATTAAAATAAATTGGAGGTGAAAATTTGTTAAAATTGTTTATTTTAAATAAAAAATGGATTTTTGGTAAAATAAAATGGTATTAGGTTGGTTTGGTTGTTACTAAATTGAGATTTATGGAAATTTGATGTTTTGGTGATAAATTAATTAAATAAGTGAAGTAAAAGAATCTAATTCAATATCGTGTGTTGTAAATAAATAGATACTGTTGGAAATAAATTTTTAGAAACTTTATTATGAGAATTTGTGATAAAAATAAGCATTGGATGATTTTATTTTGATAAAATATAATAATTGTGGAAATAGCGATAAATTGTTGATTTCTATTAATTTTAATGAAGTATTAAAATTTAATATGTTGGTTTATGTAAATAAAAAGGTGTAAGTTAAAGCATTTAACTAAAAATGGAATTTCAATAATGGAAATTGATTTAATGGAGAAAATAAAATAAATTGGAGATGAAAATTTGTTAAAATTGTTTATTTTAAATAAACAATGGATTTTTGGTAAAATAAAATGGTATTGGGTTGATTTGGTTGCTAATAAGTTGAGATTTACGGAAATATGATGTTTTGGTGGTAAACTAATTAAATAAGTGAATTAAAAGAATATAATTCAATATCATTTATTGTAAATCAATAAATAATGTTGGAAATAAAGTTTTAGAAACTTCGTTATCAGAATTTGTGATAATAAAAAGAAAAGCCTGAAACCCCTTTTCTCTTGGAAGCCTAGAATCTAATTTCTCCAATTGCTTTGTAAAGTAAACATTTTGAAGCTATCAATTTTAGGTAATCAATCCAAAGCCAAAACCGATTTCATCTATTTTAATTTTTCAGAGGTTGTGTTGTCTGTAACTCTTCTCTTCTTTGCTGCATGTCTGTGTATTCTCTTTTTCAAGGTTCCTCGAGATAAATCAAGGCTAAAAATTCCATTGTAACGATCCTGATTTTTAAGACGAATTTAAATTTATAATTTAATTGAATTCTTGGATTAAATTATAGATTTATTTGAATTTTTCAATTTTGATTAGATATATATACTTATTTATTTTATAAATGGGATTTGAAACTTATTTTAAATAAAATTGAATTGGAATTGAAATAAAGTGTTTAAGATAAAATAAAATAAGATATACGTTGTAAAGTTAATGTTGAAAAGGAAAATTAAATTGAAAGTTTGAATAAATAATAATAACAACATTGAATTCATTTATATTACAAAACATATTTAAATCAAGCAATGTAAAAGACATCTCGGTGAACAACATATTAAATTGAATGCAAAGAAATATTTACAAAACAAATAAAACATAAAACATTAAATACAAAAATAAACAAAACCAGAATATAAAAAATCAAATGAGTTATTTTTATACAATACAAGTACATATGAGCAAACATAAACAAAGCTAGCATACAAAGTAAATAAAATAAACAAAATGATCTATGTGCATATACATACATAACAAAACCATTGTGTATAAAAGAATGAACTGTACAAAGTAAGCTTGTAAACATGAAGTTAGACCAAGGCATTTAATGCCAATCTTCTCAGCAAATATATATAAAATCTCTCAGCCAAGATTTGCTTTATGACATAATATATGTAGTTGCAAAAGAAAGAACAAAGCAAACAAATACATACATAAATAAAAATATAATAAAGGTGTTGTAAACAAAATATGTACAGATAACTAAAATAATATTACATTAAGTAATGCAAGATGTAAACCTGGCAAAGTAAAACGAGAAAGTAAGTATTTAAAAGGATCAAAACAGCACTTACATATATATATAAAAAAAAAAAATTAAATCTAAATATGCAGTAAGTATCAAACAAGTATGGATGAGCATTAAATGCATATACTGTCTAGCATGGAGCACGGCATGCTGCAAATAAATGAAAGGGCTACTTACATACTTTCATTAAATGATTTCAAACATGCCTATACACCCTGTCCTCTCTATATATTTATATGTATAAGTCTGCTTTATTTCATTTAGTTCAAAACCAAACTTAGCAGCCTGAAATAAAAAATAAAAAAAAAATCTGAAAACAAATTAAAGCCTACTAGAAAAAAAGAAGAAGAGAAGTTTCAGTTGCAACTGAAACAACTTCAAACTTGGAAGAATCAAGCAAAACAAAAGTTGCAAATCACCATTTACAAGTTCAAACATCATTCAAGTTTAACAAAAGCAAAACAGGCTTCATTGTCTCTGTTCTTCCTCTTCTCAAAACTGTGAGTAAATATTTTTACCTAGAAATTTTCTTTTGTGTGTTAATGCCTGTGAGTAAACAACTTAAAAGGAGATTTCATTTGCTGCTTGTTAGCCTGAGATTTGAAGTTGCTTTATTACACACATGCATAAATATCCCTTGTGTTTGTTATCAGCAGATGTGAATGTTTTGACTGAAACCATCTATGCCTTGTTACAGAACATCACTTCTGTTCAAAAAAACCCAACATTTACCCACTTAATCATTGATAAGCCTGGATATTAAAAGCAAATATGTGTATTCAATTATCAGTTATTATTTCAAAATAATTACAAATAAAATAACAAATTATATTTTGTAAAAAACCTGATTCTGTACAGAGCATACATAAATCTTGGAAAATTCAAATGTCATGAAATTCAAATCTGATTACATAATTTGAATTGCTATCAGAAGATAGGATTTTTAAATCGGAAATGGTAATTTTTCAATCGGTATGCAAGGAGAAATTGGCAGATGATCTGGAATTGGTTTTTGACCAATTCCTGGCGACGCGATGAACTGGGAGTGTCGGGGTTTGGGCCGAGGCTAGGTGAGTGAGCGTGGAAGTCGAGAAAATTGGTGGAAGGGGTGCACGGTGACCGAGGCGTCGGCCAAAGGGTGGTTAAGTTTTAAACCCTAATGTTGGATGAGGTTGAAAAAGGGGTCGCTGGGATTTCGCGCGTGCATCGAGTTGCACATGGGTTTGTGGGATGATAGTATGGAAGCTGACGAGTTCATGGCCGAAGTTTTGAATTTTCTGGTGGTCGAGGTTGGGCGAACGGCAATGTTTCAGGTTTGGGAGACTTCGGTGATGAAGTTCCAGGTTGAGGATGGAAGCTCCATTTTGATTCGTGAGGGGTTTTGATGATTTGGGTGGTCGGAGTAGTTGCTGGGGGCTTAGGCGACTTGTGGGTATCCTCGGCGATGACCAGAGGGGCATCGCTGCTCCGTGCACGTGCACGGCGACTAAGTGATATCTGGAAGTCATTCTTTTTGGGTTCGTGAAGACTGGGAAAATTCGTGATTTCCTGAAGATTGATTCGAGTTGATTCTGGTACGCGCATGTGTTGGTGAATACAGTAGTTTAAATTTTATAACTTAAGCAACAAAATAAAAATGAAAATAAAAATAGATAAATAAAAAAAGAAGATCAGGTAGGAAAGAAGAAGAAGAAGTAAGTCCAGGGGAAGGGATGGTGTTCCATCGGGTTGGGGCTCGCGTGAAAGGCCTGTGCAACTCGAAGTAAAATAAAAGAGCCTCGGGTAGTTTTCTTTTGTTCAGGTTATAAAACAAAAAAAATTTGCTCCTATTTGAAGTTTAAATTAAATTTTAAAATTTTAAAGCAAGCTTAGAACTAATATTTAAATCAGGGAATTAACTAAGCTTTCATTATTAAATAGTCTACTAACTGTGTTTAAGTATTGAAGAGGATATAAATATAACTTGGGCTATGAAATTGGAATTTTAAATCTTGGGTAAAAAATGAAATTTAGGAAGGTAAGTTTGAAATTAAAAGATTTCAAACATATTTGCAAATTTTATTTAAATCACTAGTAAGAATGAGTTCACCTTAAATTTAATAAAGATTGAATGAATTGTATTACATTAATTCTTAAATTAGTTAGAATGGATAATTAATGTTTTGAATCAATTTAATTTGTAATTGTAAGTTTAACTTTATTAATTAAGGTTTAATTTCTTAAATAATTAATAAATTGGTTAATTAATTATGAAATTGGTTTAAAAGAATTGATTTAAATTGATATGATAAATCAAGAATAATTTAATTAATTTAAGAAAATTATTTGATAATTGGATAGGTGAAATTACTTAGTGAAATTAATGGAGATAATTAGTTATGGGATAATTAATTTATTTAAAGAGTAATTAAGGAATTGATTAATTGACGTAATTAATTAAGTTGATTGATTAATTAATTTATGTCAAATGATTTGTAATTAATTAATCCCGCTTATAAATGGCTATTGAATACTTGACAATACTTATGAATGATTGTATGGTATAAGATGCATTGAATTGATTGTCCTATCTGATTTGTGATATTTTGTTCTGTGGATTGAGCTGTGTATGATTCATTCATTGATTTATATTTGTATATTTCTGTGTTTTGATCTATGATGATTGAATGATGTTGCACTATTGTGTTAAATCCCTGGAGCACACTATACACACACAAATATGGATTTCACGAGGAAATCGGTTAAGTTGCAGATTTTTAAATAAGTTTGAATTTGAATTTTAAATTCAAATATTTTTGGAAATAAATTAAGTTTAATATGAAAAGCTTTTGAAAAGCTGTTTTAAGAATAAAAGTTATTTTTGAATAACTAATAAAGATTTGGAATTTGAATAATTGGATTTAAATTGAAATTCAAAAAAAAAAATCTGAAATTGAATTCTATATTCAATACTTATGATTTAAAAGGATTTTTACAAGTTATACGGGTTTAAACCATTTTTAAGCATTGATTTGAAAATTCGAATTAAAGATTGTAACTTGTATAAATGGAATCGGGGTTTTTTTTCAAAATAAAACTATTGTTTCTAAGTGATAAAAAAAAAACTTTCATATGAGTAATGAACTTCCAATTAATATTAAAGAGATTTCAAGTTTGAATCGAAAATGATTTTCCAAGTTATGAATGAATCTTTGGAAATAAGTTTTGAAAGTTATAAGATAAATCTTTGATTTAAAGATTTAAATGAGTTAATCAAATTGAAACGGAAATTGTTTTGAAATCCGTAAATGAATATTTGTGAAAATGAGTGAACTTTGTGAAATAAATCTTTTTGTTTAAAAGATTTGAAATGATAATTGGTTTAAACCATTTGAAAGAAACTTTGGAATTATTAAGTTGTAACTTAATCGAAATCTCATATCCATATGTTTAAATGTTGCGCTCACTGTTCGGGTTAGCCGGGAAAGGACCTTTGGGTCGTATAACCCATTCCGAATATGTGATATGTCGTTATGGATAGCATTTGAAAACCGGTGTTGAAGGCCGGGTATTTGCGAGAGCGATAGGATGACCTGTCGATTGACTCTGCACCGAGTTGCTCCGGTATAGAGTTCTCCATATGTGATGGGGAATCCGATCAGGATTGTGGATATCCGGATTTCAAGGACTTCTTTGTAAGTGCCTTCGGTTCTGTTCGAACCCAGAACAGACTTGTATGGATTGTGTGTCTGACATTACAAATTGAGATATAAAGCCGATTTCTTTCAAATATATTTCTGTTGGTGGCGGAGAATTTATTCTTTTAGCTTAACACCCTTCTCTGAGACGTACGAGCTCAGAGGTTATGTAGTTGAAGGTTATCAGCGATATATTCCCAATTTGGTAATGTGACATGCTGAGTGTTGCTGTGAAATGATCATTGTGTTGATTATTTGTGATAGGATCATTTGTTTGATCGTCTATCTTGGTGATCATCTCTATGATCATTTGTTGACCCAAAGCACGGCTTTTGTATAAAGTGTGTTTTTGTGGACGTGACTTCGTCGAGCCTCACAAACCGGTAATGGTCGAAACAGGAATTGTGCGGCAAGGTTTTCAGGGATAACTTCCCTAGGGTATGACCATTCCTTCTGGAAAAGGGTAGTATCATGGTATGGAGCCCAGATACTTACCCATGTTGAAACACTTATTATTATGGTGTGATGTTGGTTAGAGAGCTCTCGTTTAAAGGTTCCAAAGGACCGGGAGTGGTATATCTGAGGGTTTGTAATATCCCTTGGGAAAAGGGATTCCCGGCTTTGTTTAGCAGAGAACGGTGGTTCTCGGGGCGTCCTTCCAGAGGCGTTTCCATGTGGCAATGGGAAGTTCCTTGGCCTGACCATTTGTTGGGAAATTCATTCTTCAAATACGTACCTTGTACGGTTTTAGTTGTATAACCTGCCATGGAATGTGGCGGTAACCTGCTATTGAACATGGTAGCTATAGTAGGCATACGATAATGTTCGTATGTTGGCTAAGATTTATATCTTTATTTTCGAAATGAATTTTCTCTACACTATGCACTAGTAATAATATCAAATGTTCTTTTTAATGCGTATCAAGCATCTTTGACTATCATAAGGAGAAATCTCCTCCGATTCTGCGTTTGCATTGTGTGTGTGTGCGGGAGGCCTTATGGTAGTCTCATTTTTAAAAAGCATTGCGAATTGACTTTGAAATTCTTTTGTTGAATGTTTTAAAAAGATAAACTGTTTTTGTTGCTCACACCAGTCCCATGACTGATCTAGAGTTTATTGTTTATTTCCTAAACTCTGGGTGCTCAAAATTTTTCTACACGGGCAGTCTAGAGTTTGGTTTTTCAGATAATTAGATTCAGTAGATTATCTGGAGCTAGTTCAGTTTTCTTTGGATATGGACGAGACTTGTTTAGCTGGGTGCAATCTTGATAGTGGATCGAGATAGGAGTTTTGGAGCTTTGTCTTTGGAGCTTTTTGGATCGGAGTTGCAGTATTATATTCTGAGAAGATTTATTTCATATTGTATCATGTTCCGCTGTATTCTATGTTGTATATTCTCTGATGTTGATGATTATCATTGTATCAAATTGATGTATCAGATATTGTATTCATGTTATATCAGTGATATCTTCTTTTATTTCCGCTGTGTTATTTATCATTTAATGGTGTTGCAAGCTCCCGCGAAACGAATTTGATGTTGTTTGTTGGACATCGAGTTTGGGTCGTGACAGAATTGGTATCGGAGCTGAAGGTTGAGTAAGAACTTTAGCTACGGAGTGTAACACATTAGATGGCTCATTAGAGATAGGGTGAAGTATACCCCAGAATGAGTATGACCTGTGGAACCAAAATACAAATTTCTTAATCTATTCTCTTTATCTGTTGTTATTCTCTAAGACATTTCGTCTGAATGCCTAAATCGGATTTCTTACTATTTACAGATAGTAAGAATGAGCGGAAGAAGAGGACGAAATAGGAGACAGGAAAGTACTACTTTAGCGGGTCAAAACCCTGCAACGACAGATATTTCTATTCAATCTCAATCAAATTTGGCTGATTTATATCAAAAGTTTTCTAGACTAGGTGGAAAGCCATTCACTGGCAAAGAAACCGTTATCGAAGCACAAGCATGGATTCGATCGTGCGAAAAGATTTTCAAAGGATTAAAATTAGAAGACGATCAGATGCGACTGATAGCTTCTTGGAAACTCCAGGAAGAGGCTTTAGTTTGGTGGGAAACTGTTACCGTGGATGAGTCGGCGGATGAATTTACTTGGAGTCGTTTCAAGGAAGTGTTTGAGCAGCGATATATGCCGTCTGCTGGTATCTCTAGAATGTGCCAGGAATTTATGGATTTAGAGCAAGGGAGTTTATCGTTTGAAGAATACTTGAACAAATTTATTGAATTATCTCGATTTGGTCCAGAATTGGTGAATACACCGTTAAAGAAGAATGAAAAGTTTATTCGGGGAATGAACAAGGAGTTTCAGGAAAGGATGACTACTCACGTCAAGGAATCTTTTTCTGAATTAATTGATATGGGCTATCGATACGATACTTTGGAAAGGCAAAATGATCCGGAGGAGAATGTAGATGCAAGAAATCTGAATTGGAGAAAAAGAAAGTTTGGCAATAAGAAATCGAAGAAAGATAAAGGAAAGAAGAGTATACTGAAGAAAAAGAAGGATGTTACTTGTCTCAATTGCCTGGAAAAAGGTCACTACTCGGAAAAATGCAAGAATGATTGGAAGCCAGGAATGAGAGAGCCATTTATGAGGCCAGATGAGGAATCTACGGGATGCTATAAATGCCGCAAGCCAGGACATAGGATCAACAACTGTCCAGCAAAGAACCAGACTTTAGTAAAGGAAGTGTATGTAATTAGAGACGATTCTTCAACCTCAACATCGGATTAAGGAAATGAATTTATAAGGTAATCTTCACGTTTACGATTAAATTATTCGAATTTTGTTCGACACTGGGACTATCCTTAGTTGTATTTTTCAGTAAATCGTAAATAAGTTAAATCTTGAATCTGAAATCGTAATCGAATCTATTTCTATCTATTTCATTGGGTTTCGATATATTCTACGAACGGTTAGTTATTTCTTCGGACTAACCAATACCCCTGTATACTTCGTAGATCAAATAACCCAATTGTTTCGTAGTTGATGGAGTTTGTTCTCATATCTATTGTTGATAATTCTGATTTGGTAAGCCAAATGCAGAATTGATATCCAGTTGATCTGGAAAGATATTTCTCTATCTTTCATCTACCTTCGTTATCTTTCTCTGGCGAATTTCGAGGACGAAATTTTTTTTAAGGGGGAAAGTCTGTAACGATCCTGATTTTTAAGACGAATTTAAATTTATAATTTAATTGAATTCTTGGATTAAATTATAGATTTATTTGAATTTTTCAATTTTGATTAGATATATATACTTATTTATTTTATAAATGGGATTTGAAACTTATTTTAAATAAAATTGAATTGGAATTGAAATAAAGTATTTAAGATAAAATAAAATAAGATATACGTTGTAAAGTTAATGTTGAAAAGGAAAATTAAATTGAAAGTTTGAATAAATAATAATAACAACATTGAATTCATTTATATTACAAAACATATTTAAATCAAGCAATGTAAAAGACATCTCGGTGAACAACATATTAAATTGAATGCAAAGAAATATTTACAAAACAAATAAAACATAAAACATTAAATACAAAAATAAACAAAACCAGAATATAAAAAATCAAATGAGTTATTTTTATACAATACAAGTACATATGAGCAAACATAAACAAAGCTAGCATACAAAGTAAATAAAATAAACAAAATGATCTATGTGCATATACATACATAACAAAACCATTGTGTATAAAAGAATGAACTGTACAAAGTAAGCTTGTAAACATGAAGTTAGACCAAGGCATTTAATGCCAATCTTCTCAGCAAATATATATAAAATCTCTCAGCCAAGATTTGCTTTATGACATAATATATGTAGTTGCAAAAGAAAGAACAAAGCAAACAAATACATACATAAATAAAAATATAATAAAGGTGTTGTAAACAAAATATGTACAGATAACTAAAATAATATTACATTAAGTAATGCAAGATGCAAACCTGGCAAAGTAAAACGAGAAAGTAAGTATTTAAAAGGATCAAAACAGCACTTACATATATATATATATAAAAAAAAAATTAAATCTAAATATGCAGTAAGTATCAAACAAGTATGGATGAGCATTAAATGCATATACTGTCTAGCATGGAGCACGGCATGCTGCAAATAAATGAAAGGGCTACTTACATACTTTCATTAAATGATTTCAAACATGCCTATACACCCTGTCCTCTCTATATATTTATATGTATAAGTCTGCTTTATTTCATTTAGTTCAAAACCAAACTTAGCAGCCTGAAATAAATAAATAAAAAAATCTGAAAACAAATTAAAGCCTACTAGAAAAAAAAAAGAAGAGAAGTTTCAGTTGCAACTGAAACAACTTCAAACTTGGAAGAATCAAGCAAAACAAAAGTTGCAAATCACCATTTACAAGTTCAAACATCATTCAAGTTTAACAAAAGCAAAACAGGCTTCATTGTCTCTGTTCTTCCTCTTCTCAAAACTGTGAGTAAATATTTTTACCTAGAAATTTTCTTTTGTGTGTTAATGCCTGTGAGTAAACAACTTAAAAGGAGATTTCATTTGCTGCTTGTTAGCCTGAGATTTGAAGTTGCTTTATTACACACATGCATAAATATCCCTTGTGTTTGTTATCAGCAGATGTGAATGTTTTGACTGAAACCATCTATGCCTTGTTACAGAACATCACTTCTGTTCAAAAAAACCCAACATTTACCCACTTAATCATTGATAAGCCTGGATATTAAAAGCAAATATGTGTATTCAATTATCAGTTATTATTTCAAAATAATTACAAATAAAATAACAAATTATATTTTGTAAAAAACCTGATTCTGTACAAAGCATACATAAATCTTGGAAAATTCAAATGTCATGAAATTCAAATCTGATTACATAATTTGAATTGTTATCAGAAGATAGGATTTTTAAATCGGAAATGGTAATTTTTCAATGGGTATGCAAGGAGAAATTGGCAGATGATCTGGAATTGGTTTTTGACCAATTCCTGGCGACGCGATGAACTGGGAGTGTCGGGGTTTGGGCCGAGGCTAGGTGAGTGAGCGTGGAAGTCGAGAAAATTGGTGGAAGGGGTGCACGGTGACCGAGGCGTCGGCCAAAGGGTGGTTAAGTTTTAAACCCTAATGTTGGATGAGGTTGAAAAAGGGGTCGCTGGGATTTCGCGCGTGCATCGAGTTGCACATGGGTTTGTGGGATGATAGTATGGAAGCTGGCGAGTTCATGGCCGAAGTTTTGAATTTTCTGGTGGTCGAGGTTGGGCGAACGGCAATGTTTCAGGTTTGGGAGACTTCGGTGATGAAGTTCCAGGTTGAGGATGGAAGCTCCATTTTGATTCGTGAGGGGTTTTGATGATTTGGGTGGTCGGAGTAGTTGCTGGGGGCTTAGGCGACTTGTGGGTATCCTCGGCGATGACCAGAGGGGCGTCGCTGCTCCGTGCACGTGCACGGCGACTAAGTGATATCTGGAAGTCATTCTTTTTGGGTTCGTGAAGACTGGGAAAATTCGTGATTTCCTGAAGATTGATTCGAGTTGATTCTGGTACGCGCATGTGTTGGTGAATACAGTAGTTTAAATTTTATAACTTAAGCAACAAAATAAAATGAAAATAAAAATAGATAAATAAAAAAAGAAGATCAGGTAGGAAAGAAGAAGAAGAAGTAAGTCCAGGGGAAGGGATGGTGTTCCATCGGGTTGGGGCTCGCGTGAAAGGCCTGTGCAACTCGAAGTAAAATAAAAGAGCCTCGGGTAGTTTTCTTTTGTTCAGGTTATAAAACAAAAAAATTTTGCTCCTATTTGAAGTTTAAATTAAATTTTAAAATTTTAAAGCAAGCTTAGAACTAATATTTAAATCAGGGAATTAACTAAGCTTTCATTATTAAATAGTCTACTAACTGTGTTTAAGTATTGAAGAGGATATAAATATAACTTGGGCTATGAAATTGGAATTTTAAATCTTGGGTAAAAAATGAAATTTAGGAAGGTAAGTTTGAAATTAAAAGATTTCAAACATATTTGCAAATTTTATTTAAATCACTAGTAAGAATGAGTTCACCTTAAATTTAATAAAGATTGAATGAATTGTATTACATTAATTCTTAAATTAGTTAGAATGGCTAATTAATGTTTTGAATCAATTTAATTTGTAATTGTAAGTTTAACTTTATTAATTAAGGTTTAATTTCTTAAATAATTAATAAATTGGTTAATTAATTATGAAATTGGTTTAAAAGAATTGATTTAAATTGATGTGATAAATCAAGAATAATTTAATTAATTTAAGAAAATTATTTGATAATTGGATAGGTGAAATTACTTAGTGAAATTAATGGAGATAATTAGTTATGGGATAATTAATTTATTTAAAGAGTAATTAAGGAATTGATTAATTGATGTAATTAATTAAGTTGATTGATTAATTAATTTATGTCAAATGATTTGTAATTAATTAATCCCGCTTATAAATGGCTATTGAATACTTGACAATACTTATGAATGATTGTATGGTATAAGATGCATTGAATTGATTGTCCTATCTGATTTGTGATATTTTGTTCTGTGGATTGAGCTGTGTATGATTCATTCATTGATTTATATTTGTATATTTCTGTGTTTTGATCTATGATGATTGAATGATGTTGCACTATTGTGTTAAATCCCTGGAGCACACTATACACACACAAATATGGATTTCACGAGGAAATCGGTTAAGTTGCAGATTTTTAAATAAGTTTGAATTTGAATTTTAAATTCAAATATTTTTGGAAATAAATTAAGTTTAATATGAAAAGCTTTTGAAAAGCTGTTTTAAGAATAAAAGTTATTTTTGAATAACTAATAAAGATTTGGAATTTGAATAATTGGATTTAAATTGAAATTCAAAAAAAAAAATCTGAAATTGAATTCTATATTCAATACTTATGATTTAAAAGGATTTTTACAAGTTATACGGGTTTAAACCATTTTTAAGCATTGATTTGAAAATTCGAATTAAAGATTGTAACTTGTATAAATGGAATCGGGGTTTTTTTTCAAAATAAAACTATTGTTTCTAAGTGATAAAAAAAAAAAAAAAACTTTCATATGAGTAATGAACTTCCAATTAATATTAAAGAGATTTCAAGTTTGAATCGAAAATGATTTTCCAAGTTATGAATGAATCTTTGGAAATAAGTTTTGAAAGTTATAAGATAAATCTTTGATTTAAAGATTTAAATGAGTTAATCAAATTGAAACGGAAATTGTTTTGAAATCCGTAAATGAATATTTGTGAAACTGAGTGAACTTTGTGAAATAAATCTTTTTGTTTAAAAGATTTGAAATGATAATTGGTTTAAACCATTTGAAAGAAACTTTGGAATTATTAAGTTGTAACTTAATCGAAATCTCATATCCATATGTTTAAATGTTGCGCTCACTATTCGGGTTAGCCGGGAAAGGACCTTTGGGTCGTATAACCCATTCCGAATATGTGATATGTCGTTATGGATAGCATTTGAAGACCGGTGTTGAAGACCGGGTATTTGCGAGAGCGATAGGATGACCTGTCGATTGACTCTGCACCGAGTTGCTCCGGTATAGAGTTCTCCATATGTGATGGGGAATCCGATCAGGATTGTGGATATCCGGATTTCAAGGACTTCTTTGTAAGTGCCTTCGGTTCTGTTCGAACCCAGAACAGACTTGTATGGATTGTGTGTCTGACATTACAAATTGAGATATAAAGCCGATTTCTTTCAAATATATTTCTGTTGGTGGCGGAGAATTTATTCTTTTAGCTTAACACCCTTCTCTGAGACGTACGAGCTCAGAGGTTATGTAGTTGAAGGTTATCAGCGATATATTCCCAATTTGGTAATGTGACATGCTGAGTGTTGCCGTGAAATGATCATTGTGTTGATTATTTGTGATAGGATCATTTGTTTGATCGTCTATCTTGGTGATCATCTCTATGATCATTTGTTGACCCAAAGCACGGCTTTTGTATAAAGTGTGTTTTTGTGGACGTGACTTCGTCGAGCCTCACAAACCGGTAATGGTCGAAACAGGAATTGTGCGGCAAGGTTTTCAGGGATAACTTCCCTAGGGTATGACCATTCCTTCTGGAAAAGGGTAGTATCATGGTATGGAGCCCAGATACTTACCCATGTTGAAACACTTATTATTATGGTGTGATGTTGGTTAGAGAGCTCTCGTTTAAAGGTTCCAAAGGACCGGGAGTGGTATATCTGAGGGTTTGTAATATCCCTTGGGAAAAGGGATTCCCGGCTTTGTTTAGCAGAGAACGGTGGTTCTCGGGGCGTCCTTCCAGAGGCGTTTCCATGTGGCAATGAGAAGTTCCTTGGCCTGACCATTTGTTGGGAAATCCATTCTTCAAATATGTACCTTGTACGATTTTAGTTGTATAACCTGCCATGGAATGTGGCGGTAACCTGCTATTGAACATGGTAGTTATAGTAGGCATACGATAATGGTCGTATGTTGGCTAAGATTTATATCTTTATTTTCGAAATGAATTTTCTCTACACTATGCACTAGTAATAATATCAAATGTTCTTTTTAATGCGTATCAAGCATCTTTGACTATCATAAGGAGAAATCTCCTCCGATTCTGCGTTTGCATTGTGTGTGTGTGCGGGAGGCCTTATGGTAGTCTCATTTTTAAAAAGCATTGCGAATTGACTTTGAAATTCTTTTGTTGAATGTTTTAAAAAGATAAACTGTTTTTGTTGCTCACACCAGTCCCATGACTGATCTAGAGTTTATTGTTTATTTCCTAAACTCTGGGTGCTCAAAATTTTTCTACACGGGCAGTCTAGAGTTTGGTTTTTCAGATAATTAGATTCAGTAGATTATCTGGAGCTAGTTCAGTTTTCTTTGGATATGGACGAGACTTGTTTAGCTGGGTGCAATCTTGATAGTGGATCGAGATAGGAGTTTTGGAGCTTTGTCTTTGGAGCTTTTTGGATCGGAGTTGCAGTATTATATTCTGAGAAGATTTATTTCATATTGTATCGTGTTCCGCTGTATTCTATGTTGTATATTCTCTGATGTTGATGATTATCATTGTATCAAATTGATGTATCAGATATTGTATTCATGTTATATCAGTGATATCATCTTTTATTTCCGCTGTGTTATTTATCATTTAATGGTGTTGCAAGCTCCCGCGAAACGAATTTGATGTTGTTTGTTGGACATCGAGTTTGGGTCGTGACATCCATCTTCCTAAAGTTCGCTCAAAAATTGTGCTAAGGTGAGTTTATAACTCATACATCTTGCTTAAATCAGGTTTGCAAGCTGATAATTGATTGATTCTAGCTTACTGTAAAATAAAATCTGTTGCTTGAATGCTTATAGTAAGTGTTCTAAAGTCATTCTTCTTGTGCTCATAATCTATGTTCTTGTCATGAATTTATGTCAGGATTTCTTCTGATTGCTGTCTATGTGTAGTTATTTGTGCATGTCAAATTTCATAATCTAAATCATCTTGGAAGTCCCGGAAATCGATGCACAAACTTGGGTTTGAGACAGGCAAAAGTGCCTGTAGCTTCTCGCGACTATAAATCAACCCAGAGTTATTGGGGGTGAACCCTAGGGTCGACCTAAGGCATGCATAGGTCGACCCATGGCTCCACAAGGTCGGCCTTGGTCTTTTCTGGGTCGACCCATGCTTTTGTTTATGTCCAGATTGTTTTTTTCTTACCTGTGCACCGTTTTGCTTGCTCTACTTGTTCCAGTGACTCTTGCAACTATTTCTTGTGATATTTAGAGTGTTTTAAAGGGCTTTAACCTATCAATAAGTAAGCAAACATTATTGTTGATCTGTACATGATGTATTTTGGGACGACTTCATATGCCGATTCTATGGCATTTTCGGTGATTTCTGCTGTTTTCGAACACGTTTTTATAAAACGATTTTGAAATTATTTTTATGATAAATAGCTTTCGAAATAAATATTTTACAATATTTATAATTATTTTTAAAGCTATTAAAAATATGTATTTTTTGTAATAAAGAGAATTTCGAAGGTTTGTTTTCCAAACAATTCCAAAATTTGTTTTAAAAACTAGTTTTTTGAAACAAAGTATTTTTTATACAAAATGCACGTTTTTGCACTCTTCGAACATATAAAAAAGAGATTTAAGCGATTTAGTAAAATATGTGGTATGAAACACATGCGTTTACTTTTTCGTTTAATTTCGAGCTTGTTCATTTGAAGCTCTATACATTTTTATGGACCTTCGGGTTGATTGCCAGAACTGGACCTTCGGGTCATTTGGGCTTTGTCCTTTGGGATGTTTGTCCTTCAGGATGTTTGACCTCCGGGTTGTTAGGCCTTCGGGTCGTATTTGGCACCTTATTTGTGATACAGTATTTGGCGGGCTTCGGCCATTTTGATAAGCACATGCATCTTTTGTGATATTTCATGATTTATTTGTGATTTCCGAATGTTTTCACCATTTCGAGATATTGGGCCTTTTGAGCCATTTGAGGATTCATTATATGGTGATTACATTTTGGAGTTTTGAACTCTTAACCGAGTTATGGTTGATGAAATCCATTCTATTGGTTATTGTACATGCCGATGATATGAGACGATTTTTTATGATTAATTAATATTATCGTTGAACTTGCCTCTTTCGAGAAACTTCCATATGATGTATTTTATTGATATTATCTCATATGAAGCAGTTGATACATGTATATTTGGAGTTGCTTCTTCTCTTTGAGAAGAAATATATCATTTATTCCTATACTTCACCTACCTTATGCGACTGACCCATGTATTTTATGTTATCCGGTCAGACTGAGTTGCTTCAGGTTAGTCACTTGATGTAGATTACCATTATGCTGCTTCCGCTATGGATTTTCTTTCTTTATTTTGTATGCTAGTCATCTTTTGTGTAGCCTTTATAGTTATTTTGTGAACTCTGATATGTACATATTCTTTTGACTTGATGTATATATTGTGGTGTATGTACCACCACAGTTGTATCACTTTGTAGTGTGTTATGATGTATTTATATATGTGTGTGTGTGTGTGTGTATGTGTGTGTGTGTGATTATTGTTCTGTGATCTGTTGTATTCGTTATTGTTATATTTTGTTCTGGTAGATCCATTAGTCACTGTAGTTTTGTGTTAAACATTTATTGATTATGTCGATCCACTTGAGAAAGGTAAAAGAAAAAAATTTAGAGCACCCAATCGACGTATTCAGTACATGTTTAAGACAAGACTTATGGATGGTCGTTCCCAACCAGCCCTATTCTCTGCATCAATAAACAGTATTACTCTGTAATACTCTTTGTTAATGTGGGTCTCGGGGTGGGACATATAAGCTTAGTACTAGAGCTGAGTTTAGAACAAGATATGATAAACACAGAACATGGCATGCATTACAGTACATCATAGTACAACATAAATGTTAACATAGTCCGCAGTCATCATTATCCTTAATCGTGCCTTTAATCTTTCCATGTCATTGGAGATAGATCACAAGTTTTGAAAATATTATAAGATTTCAAATGTCGCTTTTACTAAAAAATGATGTTTATAAAATAGTAGAAATTAGACCTCAGATGGATTAGATTTAAATTGTGTGTCCTGATTTTGAAGTGATCAGAGTTGCGCAGCAGAAACGGTGGGACTGTTTTTGTTGACACCTTTAGTAGTTATTTTAACATATATAATTTCATATTGAGTAGGAGTTGCAATAGAGAATTAGAAATCTACTCAATAAGAATTTTTGGTATCACCAAAATGTGGCTACCGCAAGAAGTATTAGAGAGATTAAATCGAGAAAATGAAATTTAATTCATAAGAGAAATTAAACCAAGGGTTAAATTGGATATATATATATATATATAATGTTTTCAGAATTATATGGATGCATTATAAAAGTGATTATTTGTAAGAATTAGATTTATTAAAAGAGCTTTTGAGAAAAACGATGATGAGTGAAAGCAACAATTTAAATTGCAAATCTTTCTAATAGAAGATATACTTATAAGTATAATTGTATTATGCTTGTTGAGACAAGCAAAGAATATTTTGTAAAATTATATAAGAGGCATGTTTATCATATAGATCATGATTTTGTGTTGAATTGTCCATTAAGTGATTTATTAATTCTAGTCGATGCACTTGATCAACGTTATCGATAGGAATTTCCTAAACAATAAGATGAGACAGACACAGTAAATTGAGTTGTAATAAATAAAAGTTTGAAAATAAATTAATACGAGAATGAGTATTAATTTTTATTTTAGATGAAAAATGCAGCCATCGAACCTTAGTGATTGTTAAGATCGGTGATGAGGCAGTTTTGACCATTTGGTAAACTCTGCAGCCAGTTGATAAAGTCATTAACTATAAATAAATGGCGAGGCAATGCCATTATATTATTTGGTATTTGTGAAATTGAATATGGTTATGCTTTTAATTAGTTGTGTAAGTATAACCTATAGGAATCCAAATTATATCATATGGTAATCTTAGTAAGTAGAGTAAATAATTCTAATTAAGGAGATATCTTAACTGGAAGAAAATATCATGTGATGCATTGATTAATAAAATGATGTATTCAAGATAAGAAAATACATAGGTTAGAAAATTACAATATCAATTGAAAGGATATTTTAGTGCAAAGATATAAATGATGACTATGAAAAATTTATTTTGACACTTGGTTGTTTGAATAATAAAAGATGGTAAGGTATAAAACTCTATCTTAAAAGAAATGAAGAAATGACATGAATTTATGAGCAAGCTTTTGTTCCCAAATTTTGATGGTATTAAAAATTTATTAGTATGAATTTGTAAAATTCTTTTGAAAACAAGTTTAAGTTAATTATCAGCCTTAGCTAGTTTTATATTGATAATAAGATGAATCTTTAATTTTGTGATAAGAGGAACTATGAATTTGAATGGTTCATTTATTATAAAATGCTATATTTAGAAATGCAAGGTATAATAAATGAATAAGCATGAGATACAATCATTTAAATTGTGAGAACAATTTAAAAATTAATATGTAACTGCAAAATTTATTTTGGATGGATAATTATCTCTTGATAATGGAAGAGATTAGTTATCCCATTCAAAACGAGTCTTCAAAGTTAATTGTTTGAAAAACTTGATTGTATAAAGTGATGAAAGTGTTTCCAATTAGTGAATTGTTTCTTTTAAAAGATGATTACATGAAGTTAATTATAATTTTGAATGTCTTAGATTTCTAGAAAAGAGGATCATGTAATAAATGATTTAGCATAAAATGCTTGTTTATAAAATGTGGTTTGGAATTAAAATGGTTCGGGAATTTCAAATTTTAAATTGATTTTAAAAAGCTAAAATTTCATTTGGAAAAGTGCTGTACTAAAATTGATAAATTGATATTTATAACTCCAAATGAGCTCAATCTTTTTGTAAATGAAAGTACTTTCAGTAATCTATAAATCTTCTCTTACTTTGGAAGATTTTGCATTATATTCGGTCTAAAATGGGTTTGAAAATGGATGGACATCTCTGTCCTATTATAAAAATTTCTAAGATTTAAGCTGAAAGTAAATTTAGCATAACTTTCAAATCATGTGTCCAATTTTGGTGATCTTTACATTGCTGTAAAGCTTAGCTTAGTAAAACATCTTTAAATTTTATAAGTGTTCTCAGATTTTGAAGTTTTCTATGTCAAAATATGAGTTCTTTACAGGAGGTCTGAAGTAGAATAAAATGATTTGTTTCCCTTAATAGTCAAACGTAGTGCTTCATATTTTATGAATGTTATCTAATATGATTTATTTGAGTCAAGTACAGGTGAAAGTGGATAGTTGGATTTTAGTTTGAGCAAAGATTCTGTAACGACCCGTAAATTTCGACAATTTAATTTGTTAATTTAATAGGATTTTTAAATTTAATTTTAATAGAAATAATTAAGGGGGTAAATTAATATTGAATGAAGGCTAAAATAAAATATATGAATGGTAATTAAAGCTTTTGTTTGTAATATGAATAAAATTTCAATAAATAAAATGGTAAGTATTGTACCTGTATATAAGGTGAATTGAATAAATCATATTTATTGGACCTTGTTTATTGATATGCGAATGTATAATAAATGAGTGACACAAGAGATTGAAATTTAAATAGAATTCTAAATAATGAATAGTGGAAAGGATTATACAGGTGTATAATTTAATACGAGAAAGGAAATTATTTAATTGATTATGTAATCAAAACATTGTAACGGTAATTGGAATAAAATTAAGGAATATGTTAGTATAAGTTAATTATTAATAACTTGAAGGTAAATCCAACCAATTCAAGATTTCACTTGGTTATAAACATCACATAAGAGAACTAATAAATTTTGGAATAGGTTGTAATAAATGTAAATCGAGTAAAACCAGTGTTATGTAAATAATTACAATATTGAGGGTAAGTAATGAACCTCTAAAAGTGAAATTAAGAGTTAATGAAAATATTTATTCTACGTTACTTATTTTGTTATGGTATTAGAAATTTGTAATCAATTTCAATAAATTTACTAAATTGTCGTTATTGATTATGAACGTTACTTTAATAATTTGGATTAATTGAGAAATTTATACGAGAAATATGTAAAGTAATAACTAAAAAGGAAATACGTTATAAATTGATTTTAACCTAACCTTAAGTGTAAGCTAAAAGGATGAAATTGAATCCAATCTGTTTAATTTGAAACTTATTAAAATAAATGGGATTAATTTATAATAAAGGGGTTATTTTAAGAAATTGAAATAAATTCTATAGTGAGGGAATTAAATTACTTTAAATTGAGATGGGACTTAGGATTTGTTTATTTAATTGGATTTAAATTTGGAAAATTTGGTCATTGCCATTAATTGATATTAAATGTTAAATATTACGTTAATTTAAGGGTTAGGTTAAATTTTGAGAATATTAAGGTAATAACTTTGAACCCAATGTTAATCTCATCAAGTCGACCATGATAAATTGAATGAAAAGAATGAATGGCGAATGCAGTGTAGTTACTGAAAATATAATTTATAATTGATGAATATAATGAAAATCTAATTTACGCTAAAACATATGATTAAATCAACATTTAATTTGACATCTAACTTTGTTTAAAATCATTGTAAATGTTTGAGTAAAATAAAGATGATAAAATTGTCAATTTTAGAATTTAAAATATAAAATTGGATTTAATCAATTTATTTAATTAGTATAAAAATAGCCATTTTGGTCACGGACTCGGATTTCGACGAAACCAGTTTATTCGGATCCGTAACAGTGAATTATTATAGGGTTTCAAGTTTCATAGCGATCGGACTTGTCGTTTGATCGTACGAACGCGAAACACCATGAAATCGATTTAATTGAAATCAATTTGAAAATATTAATTTTAGCATAACTTCTTCATACGACACAATTTAAACTTGAAACCTTTTCCATTGCGTTTAAAATACTTTTAAACACCTATTTGGATATATGGGATTACCCAATTTCGTTCTGGGATCAGAATGGGCTTTTTGGGCCACGTTAGCGTTAGCACGTTTGTCTATCCAATCCATCTATTCAAATTTCTAACCTACCTATATAAACCCAATTATAAACCCTAGCCTCCATCTATTCTCATTTATTTGTGCGTTCAATTCTTTAACTCTTTCTCTTTCCAATGGCTGCAAACCCTAGATCTAAACTCAAATTTCAAAAATCAGATCCAAAGTCAAAAATTCAAAGGCCTCAGAAAATTCTCAAAAAAATATATGTTGAAGCTTTCGATGTACGCATCTCAAAACTGAAATTCGTTTTCCGATTTGTTGCATCGTTTTTCCAGAATTTCTTAATCAATTCTCGATCGTTCATCGTGTGTCGGTGAAAGTTGTCGGATCGACAAACCATTTTTGGGTTTTGTAGAGTGGACGATGGGGAGTGCATCTGTGGTGTTTGTTCATAGAATTGACGGTTGGATTTTCGGAAAAAATTCGATTAGGTCATAAAATCGGCGGCGGCTACTGAATTTTTGGACCGACCGGAGCCCACTCGACGCTGCCACGTGGGTCAGGGGAGGTCTGAGGAGGGTCGGCGGCTAGCCGGTGGTGGCACGGCGCACGCGTTAGGGCTTGATGTGGCGGTGCGTTCGTTGCTGGAGGTAGGTGCGTGCGGTTTATTTCGCGTGCGTACGTGATACTGGGGGGAGAATGATGGCTGACGTGGCAAGGAGGAAAGTGTAATGTGTTCTCTTTTTATTTTTATTTTTTTTAAATTCAATCACAATAATCACTATAACTCTTACATACGGACTCCGTTTCACGCGCGGTTTTTTTGTTAGGATCGTATTGAAATTCCGGACTTGATGACGCTGGTTTGGATAGATTTGGAGACCGTCGAATTTTTGGGTTTAAATCGGATTTAAATTCGATTTAAATTCAAAAGGCGAGTGTTTTAACACACTCACAACTTCTAAATTTTCTTATGTTTGTTAAATTGATTTATGATATGAGTAGAAATTCATTTATGACTGTTTGGCATGTTTTATTCATCATCCCTGTTAAATCGCATTTATTTAATTCAACTGTTAATTAATTTTATGATTGTATATAAATTGACAGTTAAATTTTATTATTTGCATATAAATTGATAGTTAAACAGTTAATAAATTTATTTTGAATATAAACTGTTAGTTAATAACTGTTATTAATTTCCTATTATATTTTATATGCTATATATTGATGGTTGTTTAAATTAATGATGATTGAAATAAATTGGTGGATGTTTGATATTGGTGAATGGATGATGTGTCCTATCTTATATAAACTGCAAATTATCATGCATTTTCATTTCATTCAGGATTGCGGTTTGAAATGATATACAACCGCATTTTATTTTTAAATTGCGGATTGAAATGATAAATATCCGTATCACTTGACCATAGGGTAGAAAATTATATACAGGCACCGTGGTATATATATATATATATAATTATTTTGAAATGATTTTTATGGTTTGGATATGATATGGTTTAATAAATATTAAATTTGGATGTGATATAAATATATTTTATATATATATACATACAAAGTTAAATTGTTGAATTTAAGCTATGTATAAATCTGCTAAATAAAATGAATAAGTTGAAAAATGGCATTCGATAATTTATATTATACGATTTAGTATGAGTTTAAGTTCTTGTATATATATAGAGTTATAAATGATTCAAATAAATTAGGATTGAAAGATAAACTGGAGTTTTAATTGGAATTGAGCTTATTTGAAAATTTAACTCCATAAGTTGATGTAAACTTATTAAAATTGGAAATTTTAAAGGTATGATATTTATAACTGGATTTAATAAATAATTCTAGTATAAATAAATGAAAGGAAATTTAGTGTTAGTAAATTTAGTTTATTTTAAATGGTTATGGATTTATCATATAAACCTTTCAAACTAAATAATATGAAAATGAATTGTTGTTTTGAAATTTCCAACCTTAGTTTTGAAATTCATTAAATTCTCGAAGCTTTGAAATATTGAAATCGAAGTGTTTTATTTAAAATGAAAGTGAATCTAAAAGTTATGGGTATAGATTGAATTTAAAGTGAATAAAAATGTGAAGGTGTGGAAATTATTTACTTTTAAAGAAATTTTAAATTCAACTGTTTTATTTATATACTGTTGAATATACAAACCATTTAAGTTTGAAAGTTATGGTTTTATAACTATGGATTTCGAAGTATTGTGTTGAAAGTTAAAATTCTAATATTTGGTCTCGAGGTATTATAAATTTTAAAGTGGCATGATTTTGGAAAAGAAATATATTTGAAATAAAATGATATCATATTTATTTGGGTTTTAAAAGGAAATGATATCGTATTTATGGGTTTTAAAAATGGATAATTATAATTTGGTTTTGAAAGTATAATTATTTTTAAAATGACCGCGGTGTTATAATAACGTTTGGTTGTTGAAGAGACCGGGATCGGAAGTTGTCATACTCTCTGCCAACTCCGAAAACCACTTTAACAACCGTGTACGCGGTGGAAATTCCAGAATGAAGTAGGATGGTGGCGCCAGTTCATTTGAGGTAAATACGTGGACCCAACTCCCGTGAGTTGGCATAATGTGGCTAAAACAGGAGCGATTCTCGGGCCAATGAGGTCATTCCTCTGATCGGACGCACTCCTTCGATATTATACTCTGATTTTTGGATTTGGATTCGGTGGCCACTTTTATTTTGATTTGGTGGTGTTGTTCGAGGTGGGCGGTAGCTGCGCACTACGCATTTCCACCATCCCGGATGCGTAATTGGTATATCTACCCTGGCATTGCCTAGTTGTGTCGTATCACCTACCCTATCGCGCCTTGTACGAGTTTGGATTTCTCCCGTAGCCCGTGTGGCATCCTCTGGTGGCTTCCCGATCAGGAGGGACTATGATATTGGATGGACTACTGGGACTATTACATGTTAAGGGCTATATTGGTAACCCCTTAATGCTAAGAAAAAGTAAGTTTATTTTACAATTAGACACTATTATAATAGCGCAATATACTACATAGTAAATAGTTTAACGGATCCTTAGGAGATGTAAATCCCGAGCATCTCTTGAGTTACTGCACTCATATTTATTTCTGTTGATTTAACTTACATAAGATCTTTTAGTTCTGACTCGAGTGTTTTGTCTTTTCAATTCGCTTGGGTCAGTCCGAGCGTTTTAAGATTTGAAGTTTTATCTCTGGAGGACGAAGACGAAGATTTGTATTACTATTATCTACTATTATTCCACTGTACGATTTAATTCCGCTGCATTGATATTTATTGGTATTTGAACTCTGATATTTATTTTATAAAGTAGAAGCAAATGTTTGTAAACAGTTTTATGAACTATATATTGATTATTGTATTTTATCCTTCCGCTGTGAGATTCTGTTTTATTTTATTTCTTCTCTGTTTTTCTTATTTACCCCATAACAATCCGCCTTCCGTATGGTTTGAATTGGCACGTGTGTCTATTTGAAGCGTGTGAAAATGCGGGATGTTACAGTTGGTATAAGAGCTTTGGTTTGGCGATAAACCTTAGCTTTGTGGGGTCTGACTCTTTATTAATAGGGTAGTAATACCCTCTGGGAATCGCTGAGTGTATATATATGAGAGAGCGTATTTATTTGGGTTATAAAAAGATTTTTATATTGTGTTAATCTGTTCCGTTTTGTATTTATAAATTCTTGTTGATGCATGGGACGCTGTGACATTAATAGGGATTTCTAAACACTTAATAGGACAGACCGACATAATATTTGTTTTTATTACAGGTGAATGAAATAATTTTGCCTATTTTATTTTCTATATAAAATAAAAATTTTCAAATAATATCTATATTTGGCTGCAATAGATTGGTTGTTAGGTAATAAAGTGTATAAATAATAATAGAAATAAGATTGAAAAAAATAAAATAAAAATGAAATTTGGGAAATTTAGAACTTAAGATCCGGGGTTTTGAAATTTCTTTCGAATAAATTTGTAACGACCCGAAATTTCCACACCAGAAATTTCCAGATAGTTAGGAAAAGAAGAAGAGATAGAAGAAGAAGAAGAACAGAAAACCAAAACCAAAGTCTCACATACGCAGCGGATAAAATATAATATCACATAATAATAATTATACAAAGGAAACTGTATTTGTCAAATTACACTTTATTATATCAGAGTTACAACAGATTTACAAATCGCAAAACAGATAAATCTATCTGTATCAGATACTATAATATATATTAACATCAGAAGCTCTCCATACGTTCCTGCTCTCCAGCTCGCCTCCTGAGCTCCAGAACGTCCTTACCTGAAAATCTGTAATACTCGGTCTGACCCGAGCATTACATCAAAGTAACACCCGGGTCAGGCTGGAAACCAGCGTGAGTAAACCCAACTAACATAGAACACAAAAGCATACAACTTATATGAACCCTAGGTAACTTATGTCAATTTACAACATCACAAGTTGTTATAGACACCACTTATTTCACATGCCAATTTCTAAGTACTACAACTTAGATTAAATAGTCCAATTCACTTAAAACATTTCCCTACCAGCCTATTGATTTCACATATCAATCTATAAAGAATCGAAGTGGTTTCGGGTATTAACTAATACCCGACTCCGGTCTCTTCGAATCCAAGTCATCTTAACCCGAGTTATTCAAGTCAAATACAATTCAACTTTTGGTCACAGTAATTCATCATCAATAGATAACCACATCATCACAATTTAAATTAAACATATCATAAACCAAAACATCCAAGTCATATAGTATTACTTATCTCAATTTGAGATCTCAAACCATTCTAGGCAATCAATATCATCAATTCATACATAAGCAATGATTTATTAATCACCATTTATAATTAATTTAAAATTGACTAAATAAATTACTTCATCTTTAACTAATTTAAAATAAATTAATTACTTCATCACAATAACTCTTGCTTACTTATTCATTAATAAGTTACAAATTAATTAATTAATTAATCATCCTCTAATTAATTACCCTTGATTAACTGTCTTTAATTACATTAAGTAGTTAACCCTTAATTAATTGTACAAATTAATTACTCTTAACCATTCATGGTAATTAACCTTTAATTACCTTCATTGATTAATTATTCTCCTAGTTATATTAAATAATTAATCTTTAACTTGATTATATTCATTAATCCACCATGATTAATTACCTTAGTAATTAATCTTTCTTTTAATTAATTTAATTAAATTAACCCCTTCATTAATTTCTTTAATTAATCTTTTAATTATTTTGTGAAATCACCACTTAATTACTACCCTCAAGTAATTATCCTTTAATTAATATTCATCAAGTAATTTCCTTTAATTAAATTACATCTAGTAATTATTCATTAATTACTTCACTAAGTAATTACACTCCATTAATTACATTAAGTAATTAGACTTAATTTCAAAATCAAGAAATCCTTAATTATTTCCCATCAATGATTATCTTTAATTAAATTAAGTTAATTAATGAACTAGAACTAAACACTTTAACACAACTTAATTATCCTTGCCCATACACATTGATTACTTTGATCCATAGCAAAATTGCTCGACTTAATTTTTTTCTATAATTTCTTATATTGATTAATTATTCCCTAATTAATCATCATCATTAATTAACCAATCCCTTTTATTAATTTCCTTAATTATAAGTCAAAACTATTAAACATTTAAATTTTAACTTCTAAATTTTGGGAAAAACTTTAATTAACTTGTTTAAATAAAATTAAACAAAACTCACCATTTAAAATCTTAATCATTCCAACATCTCATTAAAATTTGGTATCCAAATTGTTTTACATATTTAAATATGATAAAATTCATAATTAAAAACTTAATTAAAGTGATTACTTATATATATATATAGTAAAACTTGCTTAATTCTTCTTTACATAATAAAATCCTAGTCACCGATGTATTTAAATTTACAATTTCATTCAGGAACTAGCAAATTAAGGATCTGGAAATCCTATCAACAACAAACCCGAGCCTTAAAACAAAATTCTCGAGTCAAAACTCGAGTTACCCACATCTTCACGACCTTCGAGTCCAACGCGATCGTTACTTCGAGCCGACCATAGAGTTGCCATCTTCCCCAATTCTCTACAACTTCCAGATACACCGAACACACTCGTGCACCATGCACGATGATCCGACCCTCGTCGATCATCCTCGAAACCTTCAGCAAGTCACCAAACCCCTCCTCATTCGACTTCGATCTCCCAAATTACATCTCGCAAACTAAAACGAAAACGAACATTTCGTTCCCAACTGGAACATGCTGTTCGACCAATAATCAATCTCGAACCGTGTAAAGACCCGTAAGTCCGTACTCCTTGAATAGACACTAATCTCCTTTGTTTAATTCAAGATGAACGAAAATACGAACCCATAGGGGTTTTAAGAAAAATTTGAAGAAAAGAAAGAAGAAAGAAGATAGGAAAGAAGGAAATAGAAAATAGAAATTAGAGAGAATAGAAAACAGAAAAGAAGATAGAACATTTTAAAATAGAAGAAAAAGAGAAGAAAGAACATAGAGAAACAGAAGAAAATAGGAATAGAACAAAATTTTAAAATAGAACGGAACAGAAAACAAGAACAACATCAGAATCTCACAATTCGCAGCGGAACAACATATAATAATAAATGAATAATCTTTAAACAAAGAACTATATCAGTTATTACATTACATCACATTACATCATATCATCATATCATCAGAGTGTACAACAACATACAACAAACAGTGCAGCGGAAAAAGAAATACTATATAAGTAGTAATACGCCATGCCATCCAGCTTGCCTCCAGCAATTCCTGAATATCCAGAATATCCTGATAAACCTAACTCTTGACTGCCCGTGTGAAAATTGGTGGGCACCCAGAGTTTAGGAAGGAAAACAATAAACTCCAAGTCAGTCATGTGACTGGTGTGAGAACTCAAAACAGTTTATTTATCTTTAAAATCAAAATAGAGGAATATTTTTAAAGTCAATTCGCAATGCTTTTAAAAATGAGACTACCATAAGGCCTCCCGCACACACACACATGCAAACGCAGAATCGGAGGAGATTTCTCCTTATGATAGTCAAAGATGCCTGATACGCATTAAAAATAACATTTGATATTATTACTAGTGCATAGTGTAGAAGAAATTCATTTCGAAAGTAGAATATAAATCTTAGCCAACATACGACCATTATCGTATGCCTACTATAGCTAACTATGTTCAATAGCAGGTTACCGCCACATTCCATAGCAGGTTATACAACTAAAACCGTACAAGTTACGTATTGTTTCTTTGGATTTCCAACAAATGGTCAGGCCAAGGAACTTCCCATTGCCACATGAGAATGCCTCTGGAAAGACATCCCCGAGAACCAAACCGGAACTCTGCCAACACAAGGCCGGGTTACCCCTAACTGGGTAACTACTGACACGAGCACGCCATTCCCCGATCGTAAACGACCTTTCTCACGGGATCCCGATAGCCAACAACCACAAAGTAATAAATTCGTAGTAACCACATAGGTTAAATATCTGGGCTCCATACCATGATACCACCTCTATCCAGAAGGAAATGTACATACCCTAAAGGGTGCTACCCCTCATAACCTTGCCGCATCTTTCCTGTTTTGACCATTTCCGGGGTGTGAGGTTCGACGAAGTCACGTCCACAAAAACATACTTTATACAAAAGCCATGCTTTGGGTCAACAAATGATCAACACAATGATCACCAAGATAGACGATCAAATAAACGATCCTATCACAATAATCAACACAATGATCATTTCAGCAACACTCAGCATGTCACATTACCAAATTGGGAATATATCGCTGATAACTTCAACTATATAACCTCTGAGCTCGTACGTCTCAGAGAAGGGTGTTAAGCTAAAAGAATAAATTCTTCGCTACCAACAGAAATATATTTGAAAGAAATCGGCTTTATATCTCAACTTGTAATGTCAGACATACAATCCATACAAGTCTGTTCCGGGCTTGAACAAAACCGAAGGCACTTACAAAGAAGTCCTTGCAATCCGGATATTCACAATCCTGATCGGATTCACCATCACATATGGAGAACTCTATACCGGAGCAACTCGGTGCAGAGTCAATCGATAGGTCATCCTATCGCTCTCGCAAATACCGGGTCTTCAACACCGATCTTCAATGCAATTATAACGACGTATCACATATTCGGAATGGGTTATACGACCCCATGGTCCTTTCCCGGTTAACCCGAATAGTGAGCGCTTATTTAAAAATAAGTGTAGCTTTCACATTCAAACAAATCACATCAATTACCCATTCAAAGGGAAATATTGATAGTCGGTTATTGAACTATCAATTGGATATGCACACATCACCAGATTCCAAATAATTTTCCAAATTATTTATTTTCCAAAATATCTTTACAAGATATATTATTTCACACTTCAAAAATAAATCAATATTTATTTTTAAACAAGTTTCCCCTTTCATTTATAAATTCCTTAGTGAATTTGTAATCCAAAATATCTATGAATATTCGATTTCGATCATTCATTTCAATTTATCTTCAAAAAGATAAATTCTTAAGATATTCACTTTATATTGGAAAACATTTCCATACTTATTTATTCATAAGTAATTCACAAATTTTATTTATTTTCAACACTTAGAAAATATTCAATATACCTCAATCGAAATTAAGTATATATTTCATTCTTTAAGGAAATCATTCTCTTAAACATATTTATTTGGGCCAAAACGAATGTTACGTAAAACATCGGTACGACAACCCAAATTCACTAGTATAGGGATTCGAAATTAAAATAGATATATAAATCCCAATACTATACAAAAAATTTCCTTTCGGAAATCATTTACTATAACAACAGTGTTATAGTCCATCATCTCCTTTTATTTCTCGAAAACGTCTATTTCAACAATAAATGTGGAAATCTATGGTTTCGAATCTCAACACATTTTAAAACATTGTTCAATCGTTTTAATTCTATTTAAAACATCCAAATCCAAAACAATTTCTTTAACGTGTTATTCACTATTCAAAAACGTGAATATACTTCATTAACAATTTCATCCTTTTATTCAATTTAATTCAAAGGATTATTCACTATTCAAAAATGTGAATATAACTCCATTTATAGGTTTCAACAATTTACTTATCAAAATAAGTCATTCGCGAATTTATAAAACAACGTTTATAAATTCCATTTCTATTTATTTATAAAACTTCCTTTTTATAAATTCCTTTATTAACCTATTCCAGTTTATAACTTAATTATAAACTAAAAGTTCATATTATAAGTTAAATACTTATAAAATGATTATTTTGCAAAAATCGTTCTTTTTAACTTCCCAAATTATAAATCTTATAACTTATAAGATTCATTTATTTAACCAATCTACTCTTCAAATAATCTCACCAAATTTATAAATCTTACTATTTATAAATTTCATTTATAACTTCACAGTTTATAATTCTATAAATTTCATTTATTTATGAAATTCATTTTCACTTCATTCAAACACTTATAAAAACTCGTTTTATAATGTCAATATTCCAATTTATAAATATCCATTTATAAATCTCTTAATATAAATCAAATTTATATTACTCTTTTTAAAACGACTTTAATTCCCTTTATAATTTCATCATTCTCTTGATTTATAAAATAATCAAATTTTATAAATCCTATATTTAAACTCTTTATAATAAATTCCAAAATCTCTATTTAAACTATTTTATAAAATCATTAATTCATATTTCTCAAAAATCAGCTTTTAACTATATTTCACAAAAACCATAATTTTATAACTAAAAAAAAAATCATATCGTTCATTTATTTATAATGGATCAAATTCTAAAAATATAGTATATTTTCAAAAATTACTTTAAAAATCATTTTAAAACTCCAAAATTTGATCCAATGATGCCACACACCAAATAGTCAATCACGACAAACAACGATATCATATATCGATATGATAATCCATCAATTATCAAAATATCTGAAATCAAATAAAACTGTTGAGGAATCCAGTTGGATCCCTCCAACCTGTTTTCCTGCATCCACAAACATTAGCACAATACCAATTTCGCTCCAGTACGAAATTATCGCGGTATATGTTCTTATTAAATATTATCCGCTTAATAACGGCGCAATAGGGTCTCATCCGCTAAACAAAAAATGCGGGAAATCAATAACTCCAATATATACATATGCCAATATATATATATTGCTATCATATATAATACCAATTTCACTGTTTATGAAATATTCGCGGTATATGTTTTTAATAAATAACATCCGTTTACTAACGGCGTATAATGTCTATTTTAACAATCAATAGATAACATTCATCATTCAAACATGCATTCAAATATTTTAAATCTAACTATTTAAAATAAAATCGAAACTGATTCGATTGAGTGAGAAGTTCTCACCTTGATTTTATTTCCGTTTTAGCGATTTATTTCGAATAAAATTAAACGGACGTTTAATTTTACCCAAAATTCTCACTAACTCCAAACGACTCCAAACCAACTCCATCGCGTAGTGCTCGTCCATACGATTCCAACGCAACTGGTTTCGCGCATTTTCGACCTCGTATGAAAAAGTTATAAATTTTCAAAGTTTATACGATTTTAATATAACAATTACAACATTTATTTTATAATTTTATACCTAAAATAAATCACTACCGTCCATTTCCATCTCAAACACATCAGGTCCGCACCCTAATCCATCTTCCCCCTCACGTACAGGAACACGTTCGAACAAAGGAACCCACGGCCGCCCTAGGGTTCGAATTTTTCGAGCCTCCTCGTCGACATCCACTCCGATCAACCACCTCTATCCAGAAGTGCTTCGCCAACTCTATCACCGTGCAAAACGCGGTCGTACTCGGTGGTCACCATATCTCGATTTTCGTGCACGATGGCCGGCAATTCAAATGAATATTGCCGCTGATTCAAAGCTTCGATTTCAATCTCCACCGTACAACAGGTAGAGCTCGCAGAGCTCTTCGATCTTCGTTTAGAGAGTTTGCAAAAATATTGTGTGGATTGATCACGAATTGAGGAAGAAATTTAGGCAATTTCGGCCATTGGTTATTAACTAATGGCGGCTGGTGAAATTAGGTTTAGGTTTTTAAATTTTTTTTTTTTTTGTGAATTTAGGTCTATTTATAGAGAAATTTTCGAACACTATTCATCCGGAAATTCCGAACTCCGATTTACGCGCCGTAACCAGCATTTCTAGGGTTTACCCCGCGTTCCGGACACAATGGAACAGGTTTCGGAAGCTAATTCGGAAGTATGTGCGAGTTATGGCTGTAAACGCTCAATTTGAATTAAACCGATTTAAGTCGATTTCTAGGCGTTTTAATTTGTACAGGACAAACGGTAAATCCAATTGACTTGAAATTTGAAACCTTACAATAATATCACATTACGGATCCGATGAAACTGGTTTCGTCGAAATCCGAGACTTTTTGAAAAATGGCTATTTTAGCTCGCCAAATTTAAATTAAAAATAAATCGATGCGTTTCGAGCTGCCACGATCAAACGATAACTCCGATTGACACGAAATTTGAAATCCGGTAATAACTAACTATTACGGACGCAATGGAACTGGTTTCGTTCAATTCTGAGACTGTTCAAAAATTGACTATTTTCACTAGTCGATTTTAATATTAAAATATTCAATTTTCACAAATTAACTTTTAATTCGATTTTAAAAGTTCTAAAATATCATTCTAACTCTAACATGATAAAATAAAATTTTACAAATCATTTTCAATCATATTTAACTATATTTTCAATTATTTCCATAATTTAACGTATTAAATTATCGATTTAATAATTCAAATAAATCCAATAATTCAAATAAAAATTTATTTGACTAATAAATTCACTTATTAATATTTAAAATTAATTAAATATTCAAATTTTAATTACTAAAAATTCTGGGTCGTTACAATCTTCCCCACTTAAAAGAATTTCGTCCTCGAAATTATTAAGTAAGAAAGGTTACAGAATCTATTAACTTTCCAAAAATTCATAGTTAAACTTCTTACAATAACCTTACTAAGTTTTCAAATCATACTTAGTTATCTTTTCAAAAACAACTACTATTGTTTAACTTTCAACTTCAAAACTAAGTTAAAGTTTTCACAAAATTTTCCAGATTTCTCAAAAAAAAATTCTAACGCTTTAAATTTTCGGAAAAATTCGCCATAGTCTCCTTTGCGCGGCTCGATCCGAAAAAAAAAATGACAGTATATATATCACAAATATACATCTCATCAAGTAATGAGGCATCCCGAAGGGAAAAAAGTGTAAAAGTACGATATTTAATCCGAGATATGTACCTTATATTTTATTAGCAAGCATATACGGCTAATATAGCGCTAAAGCGAGCTCCAAATGCGAAGCAAACGCGATCCGCACCTACTAATTACTCAACAAACAACATGAGAATCATGCATATAGACAATAATCTCAATATACAACATATAGTAACATAATAACTATATATGTCAACATAGCAAATGCAACATATTCAAACATCAACCAACTAGCATTCAACAAATTCATAATCAATAAATATTCATTTATATTTTCATTAATATTCAATGAATTGGTTTTCAATTTAATCACATTTGATTCCTATACAGTGGATGTTCTTACTAACATTCATTCTCAATTAGTTTATATTCACTAATTCATATTCAAGTTGGTTCACTTCCAAATCAAATTCAATTCCATTCAAATTTATTTACTTCTAATTTGAATTCAATTACATAGCTTTAAATTTCATTAACATTTAATGAATTTATATACAATCATCCAACAATCAAATAACAACCATATAACAATCAAAGTATATTAATTACAACCAAATTCCTTTGCTTATACAATTATTCTTTTATTTAGATTATTCAAACAACCTAACAATCAACTTATATACACTTTAATAATTCTGAAAAATTATTCCTTTATATATAAAATATAATCAAGGTAAAATTATTTCATTTACCCAATTTAAAATTAATATTATGTCGATTTATCTTGTTTAAGAGTTTAGAAACTCCTATCTACGATAGTTAGCTAGACTACATCGACTGGAATCTATAAACAATCAACCGATAAGTCAACACAATATAAAACAATTTATATTCACTAACAAATACGCTCTCATAGCTATTATTACATTCAAACTCAATCTAGAGTACTGCTGACTCTATCTCTAATGAGTAATACCCAACAGAACCATGGTTGTCGCTTAACCATAAGCTTTGATACCAACTGTAAAGACCTAGGCTTTTCAACCGTCGACAGCAGTCACAACCGGTAGGCTTTTCAACCATCCCAGCCCCACCGTGGCTTACACTGGTACCCCAGACCTTGCTTTTACGGCCAGCCTCTCGACTGTCTCAGGTTACACCTAACCAACCCCCTAAAAGAGGATGTGTGGGAGTAAGAGTCTCCCGTTCGCCACCTAACCGCGAAGCGAGAACCCCCCATCACATAGCCCAATAGCTTAACAAGACTGGTGTGAGAACTCAAAACAGTTTATTTATCTTTAAAATCAAAATAGAGGAATATTTTTAAATTCAATTCGCAATGCTTTTAAAAATGAGACTACCATAAGGCCTCCCGCACACACACACATGCAAACGCAGAATCGGAGGAGATTTCTCCTTATGATAGTCAAAGATGCCTGATACGCATTAAAAATAACATTTGATATTATTACTAGTGCATAGTGTAGAAGAAATTCATTTCGAAAGTAGAATATAAATCTTAGCCAACATACGACCATTATCGTATGCCTACTATAGCTAACTATGTTCAATAGCAGGTTACCGCCACATTCCATAGCAGGTTATACAACTAAAACCGTACAAGTTACGTATTGTTTCTTTGGATTTCCAACAAATGGTCAGGCCAAGGAACTTCCCATTGCCACATGAGAATGCCTCTGGAAAGACATCCCCGAGAACCAAACCGGAACTCTGCCAACACAAGGCCGGGTTACCCCTAACTAGGTAACTACTGACACGAGCACGCCATTCCCCGATCGTAAACGACCTTTCTCACGGGATCCCGATAGCCAACAACCACAAAGTAATAAATTCGTAGTAACCACATAGGTTAAATATCTGGGCTCCATACCATGATACCACCTCTATCCAGAAGGAAATGTACATACCCTAAAGGGTGCTACCCCTCATAACCTTGCCGCATCTTTCCTGTTTTGACCATTTCCGGGGTGTGAGGTTCGACGAAGTCACGTCCACAAAAACATACTTTATACAAAAGCCATGCTTTGGGTCAACAAATGATCAACACAATGATCACCAAGATAGACGATCAAATAAACGATCCTATCACAATAATCAACACAATGATCATTTCAGCAACACTCAGCATGTCACATTACCAAATTGGGAATATATCGCTGATAACTTCAACTATATAACCTCTGAGCTCGTACGTCTCAGAGAAGGGTGTTAAGCTAAAAGAATAAATTCTTCGCCACCAACAGAAATATATTTGAAAGAAATCGGCTTTATATCTCAACTTGTAATGTCAGACATACAATCCATACAAGTCTGTTCCGGGCTCGAACAAAACCGAAGGCACTTACAAAGAAGTCCTTGCAATCCGGATATTCACAATCCTGATCGGATTCACCATCACATATGGAGAACTCTATACCGGAGCAACTCGGTGCAGAGTCAATCGATAGGTCATCCTATCGCTCTCGCAAATACCGGGTCTTCAACACCGATCTTCAATGCAATTATAACGACGTATCACATATTCGGAATGGGTTATACGACCCCATGGTCCTTTCCCGGTTAACCCGAATAGTGAGCGCTTATTTAAAAATAAGTGTAGCTTTCACATTCAAACAAATCACATCAATTACCCATTCAAAGGGAAATATTGATAGTCGGTTATTGAACTATCAATTGGATATGCACACATCACCAGATTCCAAATAATTTTTCAAATTATTTATTTTCCAAAATATCTTTACAAGATATATTATTTCACACTTCAAAAATAAATCAATATTTATTTTTAAACAAGTTTCCCCTTTCATTTATAAATTCCTTAGTGAATTTGTAATCCAAAATATCTATGAATATTCGATTTCGATCATTCATTTCAATTTATCTTCAAAAAGATAAATTCTTAAGATATTCACTTTATATTGGAAAACATTTCCATACTTATTTATTCATAAGTAATTCACAAATTTTATTTATTTTCAACACTTAGAAAATATTCAATATACTTCAATCGAAATTAAGTATATATTTCATTCTTTAAGGAAATCATTCTCTTAAACATATTTATTTGGGCCAAAACGAATGTTACGTAAAACATCGGTACGACAACCCAAATTCACTAGTATAGGGATTCGAAATTAAAATAGATATATAAATCCCAATACTATACAAAACATTTCCTTTCGGAAATCATTTACTATAACAACAGTGTTATAGTCCATCATCTCCTTTTATTTCTCGAAAACGTCTATTTCAACAATAAATGTGGAAATCTATGGTTTCGAATCTCAACACATTTTAAAACATTGTTCAATCGTTTTAATTCTATTTAAAACATCCAAATCCAAAACAATTTCTTTAACGTGTTATTCACTATTCAAAAACGTGAATATACTTCATTAACAATTTCATCCTTTTATTCAATTTAATTCAAAGGATTATTCACTATTCAAAAATGTGAATATAACTCCATTTATAGGTTTCAACAATTTACTTATCAAAATAAGTCATTCGCGAATTTATAAAACAACGTTTATAAATTCCATTTCTATTTATTTATAAAACTTCCTTTTTATAAATTCCTTTATTAACCTATTCCAGTTTATAACTTAATTATAAACTAAAAGTTCATATTATAAGTTAAATACTTATAAAACGATTATTTTGCAAAAATCGTTCTTTTTAACTTCCCAAATTATAAATCTTATAACTTATAAGATTCATTTATTTAACCAATCTACTCTTCAAATAATCTCACCAAATTTATAAATCTTACTATTTATAAATTTCATTTATAACTTCACAGTTTATAATTCTATAAATTTCATTTATTTATGAAATTCATTTTCACTTCATTCAAACACTTATAAAAACTCGTTTTATAATGTCAATATTCCAATTTATAAATATCCATTTATAAATCTCTTAATATAAATCAAATTTATATTACTCTTTTTAAAACGACTTTAATTCCCTTTATAATTTCATCATTCTCTTGATTTATAAAATAATCAAATTTTATAAATCCTATATTTAAACTCTTTATAATAAATTCCAAAATCTCTATTTAAACTATTTTATAAAATCATTAATTCATATTTCTCAAAAATCAGCTTTTAACTATATTTCACAAAAACCATAATTTTATAACTAAAAAAAAAAATCATATCGTTCATTTATTTATAATGGATCAAATTCTAAAAATATAGTATATTTTCAAAAATTACTTTAAAAATCATTTTAAAACTCCAAAATTTGATCCAATGATGCCACACACCAAATAGTCAATCACGACAAACAACGATATCATATATCGATATGATAATCCATCAATTATCAAAATATCTGAAATCAAATAAAGCTGTTGAGGAATCCAGTTGGATCCCTCCAACCTGTTTTCCTGCATCCACAAACATTAGCACAATACCAATTTCGCTCCAGTACGAAATTATCGCGGTATATGTTCTTATTAAATATTATCCGCTTAATAACGGCGCAATAGGGTCTCATCCGCTAAACAAAAAATGCGGGAAATCAATAACTCCAATATATACATATGCCAATATATATATATTGCTATCATATATAATACCAATTTCACTGTTTATGAAATATTCGCGGTATATGTTTTTAATAAATAACATCCGTTTACTAACGGCGTATAATGTCTATTTTAACAATCAATAGATAACATTCATCATTCAAACATGCATTCAAATATTTTAAATCTAACTATTTAAAATAAAATCGAAACTGATTCGATTGAGTGAGAAGTTCTCACCTTGATTTTATTTCCGTTTTAGCGATTTATTTCGAATAAAATTAAACGGACGTTTAATTTTACCCAAAATTCTCACTAACTCCAAACGACTCCAAACCAACTCCATCGCGTAGTGCTCGTCCATACGATTCCAACACAACTGGTTTCGCGCGTTTTCGACCTCGTATGAAAAAGTTATAAATTTTCAAAGTTTATACGATTTTAATATAACAATTACAACATTTATTTTATAATTTTATACCTAAAATAAATCACTACCGTCCATTTCCATCTCAAACACATCAGGTCCGCACCCTAATCCATCTTCCCCCTCACGTACAGGAACACGTTCGAACAAAGGAACCCACGGCCGCCCTAGGGTGCGAATTTTTCGAGCCTCCTCGTCGACATCCACTCCGATCAACCACCTCTATCCAGAAGTGCTTCGCCAACTCTATCACCGTGCAAAACGCGGTCGTACTCGGTGGTCACCATATCTCGATTTTCGTGCACGATGGCCGGCAATTCAAATGAATATTGCCGCTGATTCGAAGCTTCGATTTCAATCTCCACCGTACAACAGGTAGAGCTCGCAGAGCTCTTCGATCTTCGTTTAGAGAGTTTGCAAAAATATTGTGTGGATTGATCACGAATTGAGGAAGAAATTTAGGCAATTTCGGCCATTGGTTATTAACTAACGGCGGCTGGTGAAATTAGGTTTAGGTTTTTAAATTTATTTATTTATTTTGTGAATTTAGGTCTATTTATAGAGAAATTTTCGAACACTATTCATCCGGAAATTCCGAACTCCGATTTACGCGCCGTAACCAGCGTTTCTAGGGTTTACCCCGCGTTCCGGACATAATGGAACAGGTTTCGGAAGCTAATTCGGAAGTATGTGCGAGTTATGGCTGTAAACGCTCAATTTGAATTAAACCGATTTAAGTCGATTTCTAGGCGTTTTAATTTGTACAGGACAAACGGTAAATCCAATTGACTTAAAATTTGAAACCGGTTTCGTCGAAATCCGAGACTTTTTGAAAAATGGCTATTTTAGCTCGCCAAATTTAAATTAAAAATAAATCGATGCGTTTCGAGCTGCCACGATCAAACGATAACTCCGATTGACACGAAATTTGAAATCCGGTAATAACTAACTATTATGGACCCAATGGAACTGGTTTCGTTCAATTCTGAGACTGTTCAAAAATTGACTATTTTCACTAGTCGATTTTAATATTAAAATATTCAATTTTCACAAATTAACTTTTAATTCGATTTTAAAAGTTCTAAAATATCATTCTAACTCTAACATGATAAAATAAAATTTTACAAATCATTTTCAATCATATTTAACTATATTTTCAATTATTTCCATAATTTAACGTATTAAATTATCGATTTAATAATTCAAATAAATCCAATAATTCAAATAAAAATTTATTTGACTAATAAATTCACTTATTAATATTTAAAATTAATTAAATATTCAAATTTAAATTACTAAAAATTCTGGGTCGTTACAAACCGACACTGCCGATCACCTAAGGTCGTCAAACTCCGTTTTCGCCCTTGCCAGACCTCCATGACTCCATTGCACCCAGTCCCAAATCACTCGATGCAGTAGAGACGACGCAGTCATCTCATCTTCGACCACGACCCAAATTAGGTTTAGATCCTAAATTCACCTGCCGCCATCGCCACGACCTTCAGACAGTCCTCCATATATTTTTGCCATATCACCAGATCATTCCTCTACCTCTATCCAAAATTCTGATTCCTTTAAACTTTGTGACCATCAGATATCACTCGAAATCCCATTTTCAGAAAATCCCAAAATTACCCATTCAATTCTTTATTAAAAATTGAAATTTTGATTTTAAAAATCCTAACTTTCAATGATTATTCAAGATGTAAACTCGAAGCAGTAAATCTAATTGATTGATTTTATCATAATAAAAGAATTTCTACTGTATTCTTTTAATTCTAGGAGATTTTCACATTTATTTTACTTAAATAAAATTTTAAACTCGAATTTGTATTTAAACAAACATAACATGTTTAAACTTAAGACTTATCGATGAAATGATAAGAAGATTAGGATTTCTCCTATTCCTATTCTCTGTAGATTTAAACAGAGAAGAACAATCAAAAGGAAACACAGATCATACTCTTATATATACATATGCAACCATTAATTACATCATAGATTCAAGTATTCCAACATGCATCAGATCATCCAAAAATGTTTAAACTTGTTATTTTTATTTTTTTTGATGTTGAACAGAGATTTAAATCTGAGGTTCTCTGATTTTATTTTAAACTGTAATCACTTATAAAGTCATGCAAACATTATTCATCACAGAGATTTCATAAGCAACAAATCAGTCATCTACTTAAGATTTTTAAGTTGACATTTACTCACCTTATAGAAGAATGCAGAGGACAACTCTGTTGCAATTCATTCCCCTCACTGTAAGTTGAATCTGCATGTTGAATCTGGTGAGTTTATTAGTTGATTTTGATTCTTGCAGCTGAGTTTTTTCCAGATATGCAATATTGAAACATGCTACAGGCTTAGATTTTCAGATGAATTTCTGGTTTGCAAACTTTTTGACTTTGATTTGCATTGTGATTTCTGGTTTTAGAGTGTTTGATTTAAGAAATTTTCATTGTTTCTCTCTTCTTTTTTTAATGCAGGTTTCTTAATAAGTGGGAAAGAAGAAAATGAAACCTGTTTCTTCTCAAGTCTATGTTATATAAAATTTAAATTAAAGAAATTACAAGTTTAGCCACTTGTCAAAATTTATTATTAATTAACCTACAAGTGTTTCTTATAAGCTTTAATAAATCAACACTTGTATCTATTTCATATTTATTTATTAAAAATGACATTTAAAGCTTTAATAAATATATTTGTAAATAAATGGATGCCCCCCTCTTTTTTTTCTTAATATGTAAACACTTTACTAATTCATAAATGCTTTTTTATAAATTTATATATATTTTTTCTTTCTTATAAAAACTTTCAAAAGAAAGTAAGATATGACCTATTTAGATTTCAATTAATATAATAATAAAATTATGTAGTCATTTTTATATGCTAATTTTGCATTTGTTTACCACTAAATAAATATTATCTAAATTTATAAAATTCTTTTGTTTTAAATTAATATAAAACAAATTTTATTTTGGTTATTTATGCTTGAAGATAACAATTTTATCCATTTTAAATAGCTTAATTAATGGATTATCACATTTTAATAGTTAAACTCAGATAATTATTCAATTATCTGATACCCAAAAATCCGGGTTATTACATTCCTCCCCCCTTTGAATCTTTTCGTCCTCGAAAAGGAACGAAAGCAGAATTTATTAAATATTTAAAAACCAGTTAAATTATTCTTTGATCATTTTTCAAACACCTTTAAAATATATATATATAGTATTATCAAAATAGCTTTAAAAATATCATTCTATAACTCGATGTTTCAACAAGTCCATCTTTGTTCTTACAGAAATTCGGTCATACGTTGATCAGGCGTACGACTGAAAATCTATAAGTACTTAGCAGAATCGTCTTCAACATCCAGTGAAAATACTTGAAAATAATTTTATTGAAAATTTAGAAAACAGTTTTTGAAAATAGAGGATATATCTTTGGTGAGAATGCTCTGGAAATCATCACCCCCATCCATGGTCACAGTTACATCCAGGGTTATGTTGCCGTCGCAGCAAAAGTCCATGTAACTGTTGGCTCTCAGCGGCCTCTCGATTACGCCATGGAACCCACACAACAGATCACAGTTACATCCAGTGTTACGTTGCCGTCACAGCAAAAGTCCATGTAACTGCAGGCTCTCAGTGGCCTCTGGTTTTCGCTTTCGAAATGAAACTCCTCCACTCCTACATAGGTCGCAGTCTACCGATATATAATCAAACGCAGACTGTTGGCTCTCAGCGGCACACACGACTTTCGCTATGTTATACCATAGATCGTAGTTACATCCTGTGTTACGTTGCCATCGCAGTAAAAGTCCATGTAACTGTTGGCTCTCAGCGGCACACACGACTTTCGCTATGGTATACTCTACTCATAATCCCCAGGAACTAGTTTTGTCCGGACTCCTCACAGGATCAACTTTAGAACCCCCCCTTGGGGCTCAAGGCAGCACCACCCGGTGGTACTCCTGAGAAGTTCATTTCAAGGGAGCGCCTTTTTCCCCAGAGCCATTATCAAAACACTTTATGCTATACATATAGTATCTTCCAAATCATACACATCTCATTCAAAGTTCCTTTACACAAAATCGATTATCCAAAAATCGATAATTCTCAAACTAGGCTTTCCAAATTCAATATTGATTTTACCCAAAAATCAAAAGCCTTTCCAAAACCAAAGGTTCCCAAAACCTTTTCCAAAATCCTCATATGATCCTTTATATATAGAGATATATATAAAATCCTTGATAAAAATCTTTGGATCATTTTAAACTTGTATAAAAATCCTTTTATACTTCAAACACTTTCAAAACAAATCCTTTCTCTTTTGGCAAAAGATTCATCAAGGGAAGTTTTATCTTATAAAACAAAGATATATACTTTGTTTACTCAAAATCAGATATTCAAATTTGATTACTCCTTACAAAACCACTTACCATATCACTTACTTCCATAAACAAAATTTCAACCACAGAAATATCCATTTTCTATTTTATTTCCTCATATATTTAAAAAAAAAATTCACTTCAAAAACCATTTCAAATTTCTTATCCACAAACTTCAATATCAATTTCATTCCAATTTGTACGATGTACACATATCATCCGTACGCTATACCAATCTGATCGCTCACTCGATCACACAATTTCACTTCCGAACTAGTATTGTCCACCCGACTTCCTAGCGCGGACACAGATCTGGTTTCTTGATCAGAAACCGTTATTCTCCTTGCATAGTCATAACTATGATAGAGAATATCTAGAACCAATCAACAATCCATATCCAGGTTCGCCTTCAAAAATCGAGTGGAAAATTCCAACTCGGATCGATATAACTATCTCGAAATTCTGTGCTCGAATCTGGATCAAATCACTATGTGAATAGAATAACATACGTACACCCTACGTATTTATCTTTATTGGTTATTAGGTAAATTAATTCTCTTTCTATTCACATTCACTTTGATTTTCATTCACTTATTCACAACTGCTTCAATCTCATTTGGATTATCACCACTATTCTTATCTCGATTGGGTATTTAACCAATAGCAGTTTGAACTCTGACCAGTTTATTTAGAAAATAGCTTGAAAATTTAAAAATAGATAAGTAGTTGGAAAATAATTACTAGTTTGTAAAATTGGTGTAAAATAGGTAGGTAGTTGTAAAATAGTTGGAAAATAGTTAAAATAATTATAGAAATTTTAGATAATTGCAAAATAATAGTAGGATATGAATTAGTTTTGTAAAATAGTTAAAATATAGTAATTGGCTTATAAAACAGTTGGAAAATTGTTAAACAGTTTCAAAAATAATTGTAAAAAAAATATAAGATAGTTTGGTTTTTTTTTAAAGAAAGGTTATATATATAATAAATAGCTTGGAAAAATAGGTTTATATTAAAACAAATTATATTAAAAATAGTCCAGAGTCAAAACTGCTCACTTCCCAATCTCCATTCCAAATCAATTCTATTTAAATTCCACTTCCATGTAAATTGACTTAACTCTCATTTAAATAACTTCAATTTCCAAATCAAGTTGAATTATTCTTGATTTCTACCCAATTTTCAACTTTAATTACAGTTCCAAATCAAATTTTAACTCAAATTTTCCATTTGTATTTTATACTTATACACCTTCATTCACAATTTCAATTAGTTCAAATCAAATTCAATTTGAACTTAATTTCAAATTTCAAATTTAAACCATCTCGAATTATATAAATTCGAGTTAATACTTCAAATGTTGATTTAATTCCTTTAAATCAATTTACCTTTTTATCCCGACAATGGATTACCATACTCCATCTCTCATTCATTTAAACAATTCCAATTCTTAACTTAAAGATTTTTAACAACAATATGATGATATCATCCAATTATTTCGAAACATCCATCCATTTCCAATTTTCGGATCTCAAAACCAATTTGAGATCACTCAAACTCTCAATTCTAATCAACCATTTAATTTCCCAAGTTAAATTTTAATTTCATCTTAAAATTTCCAAATCAGGTTGATTATTCCAACTTATTTAACTTTTACCAAGTTAAAGTCAATTCACTTAATCCAGTTAACCTTACCCAATTTGATCTCCCATTTCAAATTTTAAACTTCTCATAAATAATCTTTCCACTTATTAAGTTCAAAAACTTATCACTTTTGGGTATCACATCTCATTCCCAATTTAAAAATCAATATTTAGAGTTTATTTCAAACCACCTTTGATATTATGTATATCCACATATATACATATTAATTTCTTTTACATACCAAGTTATATTTTAAAATTTTAAACCACCTTTGGTTTTAATTCAAAACAAATTTCTTTTTAAATTTTCAAACAACTCTTGTTTGAAATAGGACCATTTCATTCAAATGCATTAAATAATATTATTTATTGTTTCTTTAAATTAAATACATCTTTAATTAATTCCAATTAATCACATTCCGTATTAACTTATTTCTTAATTACCTTCATTAAGTAATTGTCCCTTAAATTACTTACCTTTAGTTACTTCATTAAGTAACTTCTTCTTAATTTATCATTTCCAATTATTATCCATTAATAAATCTCCTTAAATAAAGTTTAATTAATTACATAAATTAATTGATTATCCTGAACCCTTTCCCAATTTCAAGATTTAATTCCAGTTTGAATCCATTTTAAACTTATCTTTAATTTAATTTCAATTTGGTTGTAATATATTACTTCTTAATTTAATTCAATAATTTAACAACCAATTCCTTTACTATTTAGTAGAAAGATATATTGCTTTATATATCAAAATATAATCTTATATAAATCCATTTAAAATCTTTATATAAGAAAATAACAAGTACGCTCTCATATATATATATATACACACACACACACACACACACATATATATATGTATATATACACTCAACTCATCCTAGGGTACCACTACCCTATCCTTAATGAGTAATCCCACCAGAGCCAAGGTTCTCGCTTAACCTTCTGCTCTGATACCAAATGTAATGACCCGAAATTTCCGCACCAGAAATTTCCAGATAGTTAGGAAAAGAAGAAGAGATAGAAGAAGAAGAACAGAAAACCAAACCCAAAGTCTCACATACGCAGCGGATAAAATATAATATCACATAAATAATAATTATACAAAGGAAACTGTATTTGTCAAATTACACTTTATTATATCAGAGTTACAACAGATTTACAAATCGAAAAACAGATAAATCTATCTGTATCAGATACTATAATATATATTAACATCAGAAGCTCTCCATACGTTCCTGCTCTCCAGCTCGCCTCCTGAGCTCCAGAACGTCCTTACCTGAAAATCTGTAATACTCGGTCTGACCCGAGCATTACATCAAAGTAACACCCGGGTCAGGCTGGAAACCAGCGTGAGTAAACCCAACTAACATAGAACACAAAAGCATACAACTTATATGAACCCGGGGTAACTTATGTCAATTTACAACATCACAAGTTGTTATAGACACCACTTATTTCACATGCCAATTTCTAAGTACTACAACTTAGATTAAATAGTCCAATTCACTTAAAACATTTCCCTACCAGCCTATTGATTTCACATATCAATCTATAAAGAATCGAAGTGGTTTCGGGTATTAACTAATACCCGACTCCGGTCTCTTCGAATCCAAGTCATCTTAACCCGAGTTATTCAAGTCAAATACAATTCAACTTTTGGTCACAGTAATTCATCATCAATAGATAACCACATCATCACAATTTAAATTAAACATATCATAAACCAAAACATCCAAGTCATATAGTATTACTTATCTCAATTTGAGATCTCAAACCATTCTATGCAATCAATATCATCAATTCATACATAAGCAATGATTTATTAATCACCATTTATAATTAATTTAAAATTGACTAAATAAATTACTTCATCTTTAATTAATTTAAAATAAATTAATTACTTCATCACAATAACTCTTGCTTACTTATTCGTTAATAAGTTACAGGATAATTAATTAATTAATCATCCTCTAATTAATTACCCTTGATTAATTGTCTTTAATTACATTAAGTAGTTAACCCATAATTAATTGTACAAATTAATTACTCTTAACCATTCATGGTAATTAACCTTTAATTACCTTCATTAATTAATTATTCTCCTAATTATATTAAATAATTAATCTTTTGATTATATTCATTAATCCACCCTGATTAATTACCTTAGTAATTAATCTTTCTTTTAATTAATTTAATTAAATCAACCCCTTCATTAATTTCATTAATTAATCTTTTAATTATTTTGTGAAATCACCACTTAATTACTACCCTCAAGTAATTATCCTTTAATTAATATTCATCAAGTAATTTCCTTTAATTAAATTACATCTAGTAATTATTCATTAATTACTTCACTAAGTAATTACACTCCATTAATTACATTAAGTAATTAGACTTAATTTCAAAATCAAGAAATCCTTAATTATTTCCCATCAATGATTATCTTTAATTAAATTAAGTTAATTAATGAACTAGAACTAAACACTTTAACACAACTTAATTATCCTTACCCATACACATTGATTACTTTGATCCATAGCAAAATTGCTCGACTTAATTTTTTTCTATAATTTCTTATATTGATTAATTATTCCCTAATTAATCATCATCATTAATTAACCAATCCTTTTTATTAATTTCCTTAATTATAAGTCAAAACTATTAAACATTTAAATTTTAACTTTTAAATTTTGGGAAAACTTTAATCAACTTGTTTAAATAAAATTAAACAAAACTCACCATTTAAAAACTTAATCATTCCAACATCTCATTAAAATTTGGTATCCAAATTGTTTTACATATTTAAATATGATAAATTCATAATTAAAAACTTAATTAAAGTGATTACTTATATATATATATAGTAAAACTTGCTTAATTCTTCTTTACATAATAAAATCCTAGTCACCGATGTATTTAAATTTACAATTTCATTCAGGAACTAGCAAATTAAGGATCTGCAAATCCTATCAACAACAAACCCGAGCCCTAAAACAAAATTCTCGAGTCAAAACTCGAGTTACCCACATCTTCACGACCTTCGAGTCCAACGCGATCGTTACTTCAAGCCGACCATAGAGTTGCCATCATCCCCAATTCTCTACAACTTCCAAATACACCGAACACACTCGTGCACCATGCACGATGATCCGACCCTCGTCGATCATCCCCGAAACCTTCAGCAAGTCACCAAACCCCTCCTCGTTCGACTTCGATCTCCCAAATTACATCTCGCAAACTAAAACGAAAACGAACATTTCGTTCCCAACTGGAACATGCTGTTCGACCAATAATCAATCTCGAACCGACACTGCCGATCACCTGAGGTCGTCAAACTCCGTTTTCGCCCTTGCCAGACCTCCATGACTCCATTGCACCCAGTCCCAAATCACTCGATGCAGCAGAGACGACGCAGTCATCTCATCTTCGACCACGACCCAAATTAGGTTTAGATCCTAAATTCACCTGCCGCCATCGCCACGACCTTCAGACAGTCCTCCATATATTTTTGCCATATCACCAGATCATTCCTCTACCTCTATCCAAAATTCCGATTCCTTTAAACTTTGTGACCATCAGATATCACTCGAAATCCCATTTTCAAAAAATCCCAAAATTACCCATTCAATTCTTTATTAAAAATTGAAATTTTGATTTTAAAAATCCTAACTTTCAATGATTATTCAAGATGTAAACTCGAAGCAGTAAATCTAATTGATTGATTTTATCATAATAAAAGAATTTCTACTGTATTCTTTTAATTCTAGGAGATTTTCACATTTATTTTACTTAAATAAAATTTTAAACTCGAATTTGTATTTAAACAAACATAACATGTTTAAACTTAAGACTTATCGATGAACTGATAAGAAGATTAGGATTTCTCCTATTCCTATTCTCTGTAGATTTAAATAGAGAAGAACAATCAAAAGGAAACACAGATCATACTCTTATATATACATATGCAACCATTAATTACATCATAGATTCAAGTATTCCAACATGCATCAGATCGTCCAAAAATGTTTAAACTTGTTTTTTTTTTTTTTTGATGTTGAACAGAGATTTAAATCTGAGGTTCTCTGATTTTTTTTAAACTATAATCACTTATATAGTCATGCAAACATTATTCATCACAGAGATTTCATTAGCAACAAATCAGTCATCTACTTAAGATTTTTAAGTTGACATTTACTCACCTTATAGAAGAATGCAGAGGACAACTCTGTTGCAATTCATTCCCCTCACTGTAAGTTGAATCTGCATGTTGAATCTGGTGAGTTTATTAGTTGATTTTGATTCTTGCAGCTGAGTTTGTTTCCAGATATGCAATATTGAAACATGCTACAGGCTTCGATTTTTAGATGAATTTCTGGTTTGCAAACTTTTTGACTTTGATTTGCATTGTGATTTCTGGTTTTAGAGTGTTTGATTTAAGAAATTTTCATTGTTTCTCTCTTCTTTTTTTAATGCAGGTTTCTTAATAAGTGGGAAAGAAGAAAATGAAACCTGTTTCTTCTCAAGTCTATGTTATATAAAATTTAAATTAAAGAAATTACAAGTTTAGCCACTTGTCAAAATTTATTATTAATTAACCTACAAGTGTTTCTTATAAGCTTTAATAAATCAACACTTGTATCTATTTCATATTTATTTATTAAAAATGACATTTAAAGCTTTAATAAATATATTTGTAAATAAATGGATGCCCCTCTCTCTTTTTTTCTTAATATGTAAACACTTTACTAATTCATAAATGCTTTTTTATAAATTTATATATATTTTTTCTTTCTTATAAAAACTTTCAAAAGAAAGTAAGATATGACCTATTTAGATTTCCATTAATATAATAATAAAATTATGTAGTCATTTTTACATGCTAATTTTGCGTTTGTTTACCACTAAATAAATATTATCTAAATTTATAAAATTCTTTTGTTTTAAATTAATATAAAACAAATTTTATTTTGGTTATTTATGTTTGAAGATAACAATTTTATCCATTTTAAATAGCTTAATTAATGGATTATCACATTTTAATAGTTAAACTCAGATAATTATTCAATTATCTGATACCTAAAAATCCGGGTTATCACAAAATTTTGGAATATAATAATATTGTTTATAAGTATTTTCAGATATAAATATTTCAATATAATTCGGAAGAATTGTTTTAAAGAAGATTTTGAAGAAAATAAGTTTTGTACTTTCGTCTATGTCGCTGGAAAATAATTTCGGTGATGGCGGCCGCATCATCGACTTTCATTTTCGAGTTTCGAAGGGGAATGCCACTGTAGTAGTTCTACTGCAAATTCATTTTTGAAAAAAAAATATAAATTTTGAATTGTTCAAATATAATTAGAGATATATAAGTTGTAAGAATATATTTATCTATTATTTTAAAATAATTTGAAATTTAACCCGGTATTAAATTCTTAAATTTCCATTAATTAATTTGTTTCAATAGTGTAGTGAAATGAAAAGTAAGTAATTAATAATTGAAACCTCTAATTTAGGTAAGAGATTTAATACTATGTTATAAAGGAAATAAAAAGGAAGTTGAAATTGTAACTTATAAGGCAAAAGGTAAAGATTTATTAAACAATGAATTAATTAAAAGAAATGAGAAACTTATATAACTTTCAATTACACTCGTAAATAACATATATAACTTACCAAATATTAAAAGTTGAAATGTTTAATAAGAGATTGTAATAGAATATTATACAAATAGAAATTTGAAATAATGAAAGTATTCAATGAAATCGCTAATAAATGAGAATTTAATGTTATAAACTTAAGTTATAATTGAAATTTTACCAAGTAAATATAATTAAAAGTAAGTATGACAAATAGATGATTATAAACTTAAGTAATTATAGGGTAATAAGATGAGGTCATGCAATTATAAATGAATAATAGTAAGTAGCAAGTGAAAATAAATGAATGTAATATAAATAAAGAGAAAATGTAAATTTAAGAAATAGGGTTGAAGTTATTTCTAAATAAAATTGAAAGAAATAAAATGAAAATAAAATTGAAAGAAATAAATGAAAATAAAAAGATAAACTATTATATGAATGAAAAGAATAAAACAACAAATGTATGAATGGAATGAATAAGAATAGACTAAATCTATTGCTGAAATTGTTGTTTGTCGTGGTTTGTGGTTGTTGGGTAAGGAAACTTTAATTTTGTTGGGATGGATGAATAATCCATTGTGTTTAATCTAAGATTGTTGAGTAAATGATGCACTTGATGGTTTATTCTTCATTCCGCACAATTTAAAGGTTTTGAATCCGAACAACTATGTGTTTGTTTGATTGTATGGTTGTTTTGCATTGTTGTGTATGCTGTTTGTGAAACTGTTGGTTGTTGTATTCATTTGTTGTTAGTGATTGAAACCACTTAAATATTTCACTTTACATAAATTGTTAACCTTTTAGATTATATAAGTGAAATGCAGGTTTTGGAAGCAATTGTTACTGCTTTTGGTTCCATAAATTAAGCGTAAATTGCCCGACAAATAGGTACGTCTCGGATTACGGTTTATAGCGCTATTTTATATATTTTCCCGGGTTGGGATATAATATTTTGGATAATATATGTTATATAATTCTTATATTTTGATATTATATTTTCTCCCGAGCTTCTCTGTACAAAGGAGACTCTGCCAAAAAAATTCGTAAATTTTGGACTTAAGAAATATTTTGGAAAAGTGTTTCCAAACTTTATTAACTTGAGTATAAAGGGTTTAATGGTTATATTTGTATATTTTATTTAAAATAATTAATTTTGTAGATTTAGCTGTTTATAAAGTTAATATTTCAAGTAAGATATATTGATTCCTAATGCTTCTTTTCCCTTCCTTTCCTTTTCGGGGACGAAAAGCTTTGAGTGGGGGAGAGTGTAACGACCCATAAATTTCAACAATTTAATTTGTTAATTTAATAGGATTTTTAAATTTAATTTTAATAGAAATAATTAAGGGGGTAAATTAATATTGAATGAATGCTAAAATAAAATATATGAATAGTAATTAAAGCTTTTATTTGTAATATGAATAAAATTTCAATAAATAAAATGGTAAGTATTGTACCTGTATATAAGGTGAATTAAATAAATCCTATTTATTAGAACCTTGTTTATTGATATGCGAATGTATAATAAACGAGTGACTACAAGAGATTGAAATTTAAATAGAATTCTAAATAATGAATAGTGGAAAGGATTATACAGGTGTATAATTTAATACGAGAAAGGAAAGTATTTAATAGATTATGTAATAAAAACATTGTAACGGTAATTTGAATAAAATTAAGGAATACGTTAGTATAAGTTAATTATTAATAACTTGAAGGGAAATCCAACCAATTCAAGATTTCACTTGGTTATAAACATCACATAAGAGAACTAATAAATTTTGGAATAGGTTGTAATAAATGTTAATTGAGTAAAACCAGTGTTATGTAAATAATTACAATATTGGGGGTAAGTAATGAACCTCTAAAAGTGAAATTAAGAGTTAATGAAAATATTTATTCTACGTTACTTATTTTTTTATGGTATTAGAAATTTGTAATCAATTTCAATAAATTTACTAAATTGTCGTTATTGATTATGAACGTTACTTTAATAATTTGAATTAATTGAGAAATTTATATGAGAAATATGTAAAGTAATAACTAAAAAGGAAATACGTTATAAATTGATTTTAACCTAACCTTAAGTGTAAGCTAAAAGGATGAAATTGAATCCAATCTGTTTAATTTGAAACTTATTAAAATAAATGGGATTAAATTTATAATAAAGGGGTTATTTTAAGAAATTGAAGTAAATTCTATAGTGAGGGAATTAAGTTACTTTAAATTAAGATGGGACTTAAGATTTGTTTATTTAATTGGATTTAAATTTGGAAAATTTGGTCATTGCCATTAATTGAGATTAAATGTTAAATATTACGTTAATTTAAGGGTTAGGTTAAATTTTGAGAATATTAAGGTAATAACTTTGAACCCAATGTTAATCTCATCCAGTCGACCATGATAAATTAAATAAAAAGAATGAATGGCGAATGCAGTGTAGTTATTGAAAATATAATTTATAATTGATGAATATAATGAAAATCTAATTTACGTTGAAACATATGGTTAAATCAACATTTAATTTGACATCTAACTTTGTTTAAAATCATTGTAAATGTTTGAGTAAAATAAAGACGATAAAATTTTCAATTTTAGAATTTAAAATATAAAATTGGATTTAATCAATTTATTTAATTAGTATAAAAATAGCCATTTTGGTCACGGAGTCGGATTTCGACGAAACCAGTTTCATCGGATCCGTAACAGTGAACTATTGTAGGGTTTCAAGTTTCGTAGCGATCGGACTTGTCGTTTGATCGTACGAACGCGAAACGCCTTGAAATCAATTTGAAAATATTAATTTTAGCATAACTTCTTCATACGACAGAATTTGAACCTGAAACCTTTTCCATTGCGTTTAAAATATTTTGAAACACCTATTTGGATATACGGAATTACCCAATTTCGTTCTGGGATCAGAACGGGCTTTTTGGGCCACGTTAGCGTTAGCACGTTTGTTTATCCAATCCATCTATTCAAATTTCTAACCTACCTATATAAACCCAATTATAAACCCTAGCCTCCATCTATTCTCATTTGTTTGTGCGTTCATTTCTTCAACTCTTTCTCTTTCCAATGGCTGCAAACCCTAGATCTAAACTCAAATTTCAAAAATCACATCCAAAGTCAAAAATTCAAAGGCCTCAGAAAATTCTCAAAAAAATATATGTTGAAGCTTTGGATGTACGCATCTCAAAACTGAAATTCGTTTTTTGATTTGATGCATCTTTTCCAGAATTTCTTAATCAATTCTCGACCGTTCATCGCGCGTCGGTGAAAGTTGTCGGATCGACAAACCATTTCTGAGTTTTGTAGAGTGGACGATAGGGAGTGCATCTGTGGTGTTCGTTCATAGAATTGACGGTTGGATTTTCGGGAAAAATTCGATTAGGTCATAAAATCGGCGGCGGCTACTGAATTTTTGGACCGACCGGAGCCCACTCGACGCTGCCACGTGGGTCAGGGGAGGTCTGAGGAGGGTCGGCGGCTGGCCGGTGGTGGCACGGCGCACGCGTTAGGGCTTGATGTGTAGGTGCGTTCGTTGCTGGAGGTAGGTGCGTGCGGTTTATTTCGCGTGCGTACGTGATACTGGGGGGAGAATGATGGATGACGTGGCAAGGAGAAAAGTGTAATGTGTTCTCTTTTTATTTTTATTTTTTTTAAATTCAATCACAATAATCACTATAACTCTTACATACGGACTCCGTTTCACGTGCGGTTTTTTTGTTAGGATCGTATTGAGATTCCGGACTTGATGACGCTCGTTTGGACAGATTTGGAGACCGTCGAATTTTTGGGTTTAAATCGGATTTAAATTCGATTTAAATTCAAAAGGTGAGTGTTTTAACACACTCACAACTTCTAAATTTTCTTATGTTTGTTAAATTGATTTATGATATGAGTAGAAATTCATTTATGACTTTTGGCATGTTTTATTCATCATCCCTGTTAAATCGCATTTATTTAATTCAACTGTTAATTAATTTTATGATTGTATATAAATTGAGAGTTAAATTTTATTATTTGCATATAAACTGATAGTTAAACAGTTAATAAATTTATTTTGAATATAAACTGTTAGTTAATATTTGTTATTCATTTCCTATTATATTTTATATGCTATATATTGATGGTTGTTTAAATTAATGATGATTGAAATAAATTGGTGGATGTTTGATATTGGTGAATGGATGATGTGTCCTATCTTATATAAACTGCAAGTTATCATGCATTTTCATTTCATTCGGGATTGCGGTTTGAAATGATATACAACTGCATTTTATTTTTAAATTGCGGATTGAAATGATAAATATCCGTATCACTTGACCATAGGATAGAAAATTATATACAGGCACCGCGGTATATATATATAATTATTTTGAAATGATTTTTATGGTTTGGATATGATACGATTTAATAAATATTAAATTTGGATATGATATAAATATATTATATATATATATACATACAAAGTTAAATTGTTGAATTTAAGCTATGTATAAATCTGCTAAATTAAATGAATAAGTTGAAAAATGGCATTTGATAATTTATATTATACGATTTAGTATGAGTTTAAGTTCTTGTATATATATAGAGTTATAAATGATTCAAATAAATTAAGATTGAAAGATAAACTGGAGTTTTAATTGGAATTGAGCTTATTTGAAAATTTAACTCCATAAGTTGATGTAAACTTATTAAAATTGGAAATTTTAAAGGTATGATATTTATAACTGGATTTAATAAATAATTCTAGTATAAATAAATGAAAGGAAATTTTAGTGTTAGTAAATTTTATTTTATTTTAAATGGTTATGGATTTATCATATAAACCTTTCAAACTAAATAATAGGAAAATGAATTGTTGTTTTGAAATTTCCAACCTTAGTTTTGAAATTCATTAAATTCTCGAAGCTTTGAAATATTGAAATCGAAGTGTTTTATTAAAACTTGAAGTGAATCTAAAGTTATGGGTATAGATTGAATTTAAAGTGAATAAAAATGTGAAGGTGTGGAAATTATTTACTTTTAAAGAAATTTTAAATTCAACTGTTTTATTTATATACTGTTGAATATTCAAACCATTTAAGTTTGAAAGTTATGGTTTTATAACTATGGATTTCGAAGTATTATGTTGAAAGTTAAAATTCAAATATTTGGTTTCGAGGTATTATAAATTTTAAAGTGGCATGATTTTGGAAAAGAAATATATTTGAAATAAAATGATATCAAATTTATTTGGGTTTTAAAAGGAAATTATATCGTATTTATGGGTTTTAAAAATGGATAATTATAATCTGGTTTTGAAAGTATAATTATTTTTAAAATGACCGCGATGTTATAATAATGTTTGGTTGTTGAAGAGACCGGTATCAGAAGTTGTCATACTCTCTGCCAACTCCAAAAACCACTTTAACAACCGTGTACGCGGTGGAGATTCCAGAATGAAGTAGGATGGTAGCGCCGGTTCATTTGAGGTAAATACGTGGACCCAGCTCCCGTGAGTTGGCATAAGGTGGCTAAAACAGGAGTGATTCTCGGGCCAATGAGGTCATTCCTCTGATCGGATGCACTCCTTCGATATTATACTCTGATTTTTGGATTTGGATTCGGTGGCCACTTTTATTTTTATTTGGGGGTGTTGTTCGAGGTGGGCGGTAGCTGCGCGCTGCGCGTTTCCACCAGCCCGGATGCGTAATTGGTATATCTACCCTGGCATTGCCTAGTTGTGCCGTGTCACCTACCTTATCGCGCCTTGTACGATTTTGGATTTCTCCCGTAGCCATTGTGGTATCCTCTGGTGGCTTCCCGATCAGGAGGGACTATGATATTGGATGGACTACTGGGACTATTACGTGTTAAGGGCTATATGGGTAACCCCTTAATGCTAAGAAAAAGTAAGTTTACTTTACAATTAGACACTATTATAATAGTGCAATATACTACATAGTAAATAGTTTAATGGATACTTAGGAGATGTAAATCCCGAGCATCTCTTGAGTTACTGCACTCATATTTATTTCTGTTGATTTAACTTACATAAGATCTTTTAGTTCTGACTCGAGTGTTTTGTCTTTTCAATTCGTTCGGGTCAGTCCGAGCATTTCAGGATTTGAAGTTTTAGCTCTGGAGGACGAAGACGAAGATTTGTATTACTATTATCTACTATTATTCCACTACACCATTTAATTCCGCTGCATTGATATTTATTGGTATGTGAACTCTGATATTTATTTTATAAAGTAGAAGCAAATGTTTGTAAACAGTTTTACAAACTATATATTGATTATTATATTTTATCCTTCTGTTGTGAGATTCTGTTTTATTTTATTTCTTCTCTGTTTTTTTCGTTTACCCCATAACAATCCGCCTTCCGTATGGTTTGAATTGGTACGTGTGTCTATTTGAAGCGTGTGAAAAGGCGGGATGTTACAGATTCATATATAAGATTAAGCTAACTCGCTTTAAAAATGCTAAAAAGAAAGGTATGTTTTCAAATTAAGTTTTTAAGTGTTAAATGTTGATATATATTGTGTTTTCGACCTAATGGTCGATGTATATTATATAAATTATTTTTGTAATGTTGTAACCGGCCCTACGTACAAAGGAGACTCCATTGATTTTTTCGGGATTTTTTAGCACTTAGAAAATTTTGAGAAATAAATTTGGAAAAAAAATTCCATGGGTTTTGAGTAGTTTTGATATCTCCTAAACGAGTTATATAAAACTCAAAGTCCATAATAGTAGCAAATGGGCGAGGGAGATAGTTATTGTGATTAGCCATCGATGAAGGGTCTAATAATAATAATTGTGCTTTTCAAGTCTTGAGTGAAATTGTTTTGAAATTGATTATCAATGTGGAAAAATATGTTACAAACTGTAATATATTTATGGTAGAATTAGAGGATGAAATAACTCAAATTTTATTTACTTTTTTTAAAGAGCAATGAGATTAAATTAATATTTAAGTAAGAAGCTTTGCAAACTTTCAAATGTTGAAATTTGAGATTTGTTTATGAAGATAATGGATTTGAAAACTCTAAGAACATTTTATTAGTAAAATAAATTATAAAATCCATTCTTTGTGTTTGACTTGCCTTAGTGCAATTATTTAGTGACTTGCATTTCTGCAGTTGTATGATATTGGTGATATTTGGAGAGACTACCTACCTCTTGTTGGGTTTTCTTACCACAATTGTTTTCAATCTAATATCAGTATGGCTCCTTTCGTAGCTTTATACGGAAGGTCATGTCGATCACCATCTTGTTGATTGGAATCCGAGGTAAAGTTTTGTTAAGTCCCAACTCTATTAGTGAAGCTTCTGAAAGATCGATCTCATTTGTCAAAGAATGATAGAGGCACAGAGCAGACAGAAATCCTACATGGGCAATCGTAGGAAGCCTCTAGAATTCTCTGCTAGTAATCTTGTGTTCCTTCAAGTTTTTCCATTTAAAGGGGTTATGTGTCTCAGTCGGTCCAGGGAAGTTGGCTCCTTGATATAGGACCATTCCCAACCACTGAACATATTGGCCCAGTTGCTCATCGTGAATCACTTTTCGATTAGTTTTTTGGTATTCACGATGTATTTCATGAGTCTCAACTCCTTAAATGTCTTTGAGATTCAGGTTCTGCTGATGAATCTTATGTTTTGCAAGAGCTTGAGATCTCACCAAACTTATCTATCGTGCAAAATCCTTTTTGTGTACTTGTTTCGAAGGTTAAACGCCTTCGAAACAAGGATGTTCCACTCGTGAAAATTTAATAGTCCGCAAATCCCAATGATTGTACTTGGAAACCAGAGAATTTATCGAGCAACCTTATCCTAGCTTTCGATCTTCTAGTATTGAGGGTGAGAATTCTAACTCAAGCTTATCTATTTTCCTTTGCTAGTTGAAATAAATCGTGATTGAATACAGCTCTTCTCTAGGAATTGTGGGGATGTAATTTTTATAAGGAGGAGTCTGTAACAACTCTGGTTTTGTTGATTACCTCTGAAAATAAATTATAACGATGGTTATAATTTAATAACGAAGAAAATAAAATAAAATGGAGATGAAAATTTGTTAAAATTGTTTATTTTAAATAAACAATGGATTTTTGGTAAAATAAAATGGTATTGGGTTGGTTTGTTTGTTAATAAATTGAGATTTATGGAAATATGGTGTTTTGGTGGTAAATTAATTAAACAAGTGAAGTAAAAGAATCTATTTCAATATCATTTGTTGTAATTAATTGATAATGTTGGAAATAAAGTTTTAGAAACTTTGTTATGAGAATTTGTGATAAAAATAAGCATTGGATGATTTTATTTTGATAAAATATATTAATTGTGGAAATAGTGATAAATTATTGATTTCTATTAATTTTAATGAAGTATTAAAATTTAATATGTTTATTTATGTAAATAAAAAGGTTCAAATTAAAGCATTTAATTAAAAATGGAATGACGGAAATTGATTTTTAATGGTTGAAATAACTTTTATATGTTGATAAAACATTTTGTTAAACATAAAATATGTTAGTATGATTTTATAAAGTTGAAATCATGTAAGTGTAAGTTGTTTTGATGATTTAAGTAATAATTAGTGTGATAATATGATTATTTCTTATTGGGTTTAAGCCCAACTGCAGGTTTAACTAAGAGAAAATTATCATCTTCTCAAACCTGTACGTATAATGTTTAAAAAATTGAAAAACAAAAGGAAAGCCTAAAACCTCTTTTCTCTTGGAAACCTAGAATCTAATTTCCCCAATTCCTTTGCAAATTAAACATTTTAAAGCTATTAATTTCAGGTAATTAATCCAAAACCGATTTCATCTATTTCAATTTTTCATAAGGTGTGTTGTCTGTAACTCTTCTCTTCTTTGTTGCATGTCTGTGTATTCTCTTTTTACACGTTCCTGGAGCTAAATCATGGCTAAAGCTTCCATCTTCCTCAAGTTCGCTCAAAAATTGTGCAAAGATGAGTTTATAACTCACACATCTAGCTTAAATCAGGTTTGCAAGCTGATAATTGATTGATTTTTACTTACTGCAAAACAAAATCTATTGCTTGAATGATTACAGTAAGTCAGTGTTATAGAATCCTTCTTTTTATGCTCATATATCTCTGTTTTTGTCATGAATTCATGCCGTAATTCTTCAGATTGTTGTCTATGTGTATTTATTTGTGCTTGTCAAATTTCATAGTCTAAATCATCTTGGAAGTGCCAGAAATTAATGCACAAATTTGGGTTCGAGATAGGCAAAATTGCCTATAGCTTCTCACGACTATAAGTCGACCTAGAGGCATTGGGTGTAACTACTTGCATTTTTAGATAATCGAATAATTATAAACCGTGAAAATGAGCATTTATGGAATTTTCAGAATATGGCCTCGAAATTTATACCATTGTGTCCGTGGTGGTTTTCTGATTAATTCACATATATAATATGCCTCGAACGGATTTCATATGAAAAATTATTGACATTCGAAAAATAATTATACATGTAAATATGCGTAAATATACTTGTTTATAAATATATGCACGTATAAATTTCAGAAATAACACATATTCGAATTTCAAAATAGACGCACGTCATAAAGGAAATTAATTTACATTAGCAACTAGAGGTAATTAATTAACATTGGTAGGCAATGTTAATCAAATAAGCTATTAAAGGAAATTAATTTACATTAATTAGCAATGTTTGAATTTTAAAATAAACATGTGTTATAAAGGGAATTAAATTTGCAATTGATGGAAATAAATTAGAATGAATAGGCAATGGTTAAAAGTTAACGTTTCATAATTTGATTTTCGTGCAATCTCGAGCGTTATTTTCTTGATCCAACGATTTCCAGCAAGCCTGTGATAAGGTTGCACTAGATTTAATCCTAAAATTCGACGGTCTGAGATCCCGAAACTCCACTATAAATAGAACCCTAGGCCTAGCTATCTTCTCACAATTAGATTTTCTTCCAATTGGGTTCATCGCCTGAGGCTGAACCCTAAATAGAGAATATTTCCAGGGAGAATATCTTTTTACTAAAAATATTAGATGCCTTTAAAGGGGATCCAGGAAGGCCATGGAGTAAAGCTAAGGATGACAGGTGAGTGGATTTAAATTATATATCTTTTACGTTTATGATATATTATCGTTAGATTCCTGTTAAATATTTTATTTCATCATTTGCATTTTAGTAATTAGTTCTACTAGTTAATTATATTAAACTTGTAAATTTTATAAGGAAAGTTTACTTATATTTAAATATTATTTAAGCGGAAAAGAAAGTAAAGAATCCAATTAAATATAAGTAATATTAGGCTTAAAAGCTGTAGAGAAGGGCATAAGCCTAAAAGGGAAAAGTTTACAATAAATTATTCTAAAACGGAGAAATAGATTAAAAAGGGGAATATATAATAACTTTATTTGGATGCTAGTAATAGATTAGTTGGTTGGTTTAGAAGAAGAAATATATTTCCATAGTTTAATATTGTAGGAATAACGATAAACGTAATTACAAGAATAAAAGCAAGAAAGTTGGAATTAGTGCAAAATAGAGATATTAACTGTATTTTGCATTATCCAATAATTAAAGAAACAATAAAAGAAATATCTTGCAGTTACGAGTTATTGTTTATAGAATTATTTAGTATTAAAATATGGAAATAGATTTTTGGCATAGTTTTTGTAACCAACCAAATAGAATAGAATTACTTCCTAGAATAAAAAAGAATAATGTGAAGCGTTAAAGAAATTAAAGAAGAGGAAATAATTAAGTTAATATTTTACAAGACTAGAAATAATAAACAGAAGATATGACTGGATCTGCATTTACTGCGCAGATAATAGAATACAAAGTAAAGCGGTTATTATGATAAGTAATTTTTTGACAATTGGATGTAGTCCCAAGCTAAGACTGTCATACAATATAAGAGAACTAAAGAGAATTTATTATCATAATAAAAGAAAACAAACTAGAATAGAAAAGTGACACTTGCAATTATATTTATAATGTGTAGGTTATAAAAGAAAGAAAAGAACATAGAAGTGACAATTGCAAGTATAATTGTAACACGTAGGTTGTAATTAATAAGAAAGAAATAGAAGAGGCTTATTTTATCAAACTTAGATCTTGGATTAAGTTAATAAGCAAGAATAATAGCAGTGGCTCGTACCGGCAGCATTCCCTTTCAGGTCTAGAACTGATAGTCTCACACATAGGTGGGGCTGGGCATGTTGATTAGGGTAAATATGTAGCCAACGGAATAAGAAAATAAACTAAATGCATAATAAAAGATTAAACACAGGGTCTAATAAAATAGTAAGATGCGTTAGGAGCAGCCCAAAGGATGAAGAGCCTAAGAAGTAGTTCATCATAGATTTCAGCAAAGGATAAGCACGTCCAACTTAGTTATTTTGGGCTAGAAGGAAGTATGAGACTACAACGAGACATGACGATACTCTAGGATGGCCTTCTGGGGTATGCCTAATGAAGCTGCATCCCCGGAGGCAAGTATGCAGATGTTCCATCAAGAGAGTATGCCTTGACTGCTTTGCATTGTAGGCCTAACGAAGCAGACCTTTGTAGGCAGTTAAAAGGTTGATGAATGGAGTAGGATATTCGTATGACACCATACTCTAACTTGCGAGTAGGTTTCAGTGGGCAGGACCGAAAAGAATAGTCGCATGCGGAGATCAAGCCATCATCAACCAAGAGCGAGTTCGGGAAAGACCAGAGAAGCCAACATACCAATAATTATTTCACTAACGAGACATTGGATGAGGGGCGCAGCCAATTGGATGTTTAGATTGTTTGTAGTAGGACACATCCTTTTAGCTCTTTAGAGGTCTTTCGATTAGTTGAGAGGTGGCTGCATGGGGGCATAGCCACAATGAGAAAAGAGACAGACCAAGTAGAATATTTGTATTGTAGGCCTAACGAAGCTATCCTTTACAGATATAGAAAATCCCCGACTGAGTTTCGTACAAGGTAGACCTTATTAAGCAGGATTTAGAAAGTAGACAGAACGATTACGTATAGTCCTCAAGGTACGCACTGGGTGGTACGTTGTGGATGTCCGAGCATTAATATAGGCTAGTGCGGACGCATTTTTATGGTTTCATAGTAGACGATGAAACATATGTATTATAGGCCTCACAAAGCTGTCCTTTACAAGTGTAGTCACAAAACGCTCTAGGAGTAAGTTGATGGAGTCTTTTTCGAGGATGATACGAAAGGTACTACGGGTAGTACCTAGGACCGATGCGGTCATTGGGCATATAGCTACTTATATATTAGTTATTAGATTTTAATCTACTAGGGAGTAGATGGGTTCTATTCACACATAGAGGAGAGAGTACTATAAATCCAGTAAACCTAATATAACAGAAAATGGAAATAAAATGGTAAATGTAGAATTAAGCTTCGAAGTGTATAATTTTTCCATTCACCGGATCTTTAGTTCTGGCCCTCTCCTTATAACATCCTACAGGTTAGATAGATGGCAGAGACTTTCCAGCTTTTAGACACTTATTTAAAAAGTGTTATTATCTTAGTGAGTACTTGCTAACTATTATATTTTACTCAGTTCCGCTGTGAGATATCTATTTGAGCTATGATATATTTGTCTTTGCCTAATTGCAGGATACCAAATACCCAACTCGGGCTTCAGTGGGCTTGGATTTCAACATTTTGACAAAAAATCCGAACCCACTGGAATTCGTGTTGTTACATTGGGAGTCGACCCTATGGTCAACCTAAGGCATGTATAGGTCGACCCATGCCTTCCCAAGGTCGACCTTGGCCTTTTCTGGGTCGACCCATGCTTTTGTTTATGTCTAGAATGTTTTTTTATTACCTATGCACTTTTTTGCTTGCTCTACTTGTTCTAATGACTCTTGCAACCAATTCTTGTGATATTTTAGAGTGTTTTGAAGGGCTTTAACCTATCAATAGGTAAGCTAACATTATTGTTGATCCATAATCCAGATTAATGGGTTTTTGAGGCAATTTCATATGCCGATTTTATGGCGTTTCCGTGATTTCTGCTATTTTCGGGCACGTGTTTTCTAAAACGATTTTGAAATGATTTTCATGATAAAATAGCTTTCGAAATAAATATTTTACAGCATTTATAATTATTTTTAAAGCTATTAAAAATATATATTCTCTATAATAAAGAGAATTTCAAAGATTTGTTTTCCAAATGATTCCAAAAATTGTTTTAAAAACTAGTTTCCTCGAAATAAAGTATTTTCTATATAAATTATACATTTTTGCACTCGTCGAGCGTATGGAAAAGAGATTTAAATGATTTAGAAAAATATGTGGTATGGGTCATATGCGTTTACATTTTCGGTTAATTCTGGATTTGTTCATTTGAAGCTCTACACATTTTTATAGACCTTCGGGTTGATTGCCAGTACTGGAACATCGGGTCATTTGGGCTTTTTAGCTGTTTATCCTTCGGGGTGTTTGACCTGCGGGTTGTTTGGCCTTCGGGTCGTATTTGGCACCTTATTTGTGATACAGTACTTAGCGGGATTCGGCCATTTTGATAAACACGTGCATCTTTTGTGATATTTCAGGATTTATTTATGATTTTCGAATGTTTTCGGCATTTTGAGATTATTAGGCATTTTGAGCCATATGAAGATTCATTATATGGTGATTACGTTTTGGAGCTTTGAAATCTTAACCGAGTTCTACATATTGTGATTTGTGGTTGCCATCCTTTGGCGTATTTTTGAGATTTATGATTTTCTATTTAGGAATTATTTGTGGTTGCCATTCATTGGCGGATTTTAAGACTTGTGATTTCCTATTTAGGAGTTATGGTTGATGAAAGCCATTCTTTTGATTATTGTACATGCCGATTGTTAATTGATATTGTTGTTGAACTTGCCTCTTTCGAGAAATTCCATATAATGTATTGATGTGCACGTGAATGTGCATATATTTATATCCATATTTTATCTTTTTTTATTTAAATAAACATCATATTTGGGCATTTTAACATGTTTAAAATCAAAATTCAATTATTTTCAAACCATCGTATTTTCATCCTCATTCAGGGGCAAAATGATCATTTTTACGCATGTGTCATTTTAAGAATTTTTACTTGGACATTTTTTGATAATTTTTATAGGGAATTGAATGCATATGGAAGAGGCTTATATGAAGATACATGCATGCATAATGCAAAGGAATGAAGAGGAAATATGATGCAGCGCAAGCTAACATTGATGATGCAGCGCAAGCTAACATGGTTTTAGGTCGTTCGGAGGAAACCTCGGTTTTAGGTCGCTCGGGAATTTTAGGTCGCTCACGACCTAGTGAAGGCCGTTCACGACCTAACGTGATGATGAGTCGGCCAAGCGACCTAACAAGGCAGAAAGACCAACCTCGCGAGTTACAGGAGCCGGGACAACATGTCTTAGGTCGGCTACGACCTAGTGGGGATTCGCGACCTAGCGAAGAACGCTCACGAGTCAACTTGATGGGTCGCTCAAGTGATAGGTCGTGAAGTTGATAGGTCGCGAAGGTGATAGGTCGTGTGAAGAAGATTGTGAAGAATTCCTGATTGCCGCTTCTTTAGGTCGCGAACGACCTAACTCATAAGTCGCGTGAAGTATCCCTGTTGCTGATAGGTCGCATGTGTGTAGGTCGTTGATTGATAAGTCGTCAATGTTGTAAATATGTGTGTGTTGTAACGTTTTTTTCTTATGCCGTTGAGTCATAGGTCGTTGAGTCGTAGGTCGCGACCTTGTTTAGGTCGTTAAGTCATATGTTGTGTATGTTGTTAGGTCGCGTGCAACCTAGGTCGTGTTAAGTCGTGTTATTTTTAAGTCGTAGGTCGCGTGGCGACTTATGTTGAGTCGTTCGATGATAGGTCGTTGCCGACCTATGCTAAGTCGTGTATGCGAGTCTTGTACATATTGTAAGCCTATAAATAGGCATGGTGTGGGTCATTTGTAACTCGGTTATTGTTGAATAAAATTCTTGTTTGTTAGCTTTATGCTTTCATTAAATTAGTAGTTGAGTGTAATCTCCTATCTTCACCTACGGTATTCGAGTGCGCTCGAATCAACGTTCATTGAAGCCAACTCGCAGAATCAAGTGCGCTTGATCAACGCTCGAAGAATTGTAGATCTCTTTTCACGGTATCGTGCGCGATCAACGTGTCAGAGATAGCTAGAATTCGGTATCTTCGGATCAACGAATTTGGGCCTTTCAGTATTTCTCAATCCACCTATTGCTACTTTCACAGTTTCATTTGTTTTTCGTATATCCGCTGCGTCAGTTTGGTATCAGAGCTGGACTTAGCCAATTATAGCTAAGCCGGATCTTGGAGCCGAGTTGAAGTTGAAGTTTGGTGTTCATCGTGTTCATCGTTTGTTGCAACAAGTTTGGAGTTTTCGATCCATATTCTTTTGGATCAAAGTGTGGAAATTGTTTGAATCTTGGCCGTGGAAGTTTGCGCGCCAAAGTGTTTGAATTTGGAGTGGAGGCCGAACCAAGTTAGGTCGCAACTGTGTGTGACGAGCTAAGTTAGGTCGTTGCACTTTGAAGCCGAGCCAAGTGAGGAGGCCATGCTTTGTTTGTTCAAGTTTAAGTTGAAGTTTGAAGTTTGCATTTGTATTTTTTGAAATATTTGTGAAGATCAATCATGCCACCAAGGAGAGCTAATCGTCATCAAAATGTTGAAGCGTTGTATAGAAGGGAAGAAGCCAAGCAGATGGATCAATGCATTAATGAGAAATTTGATGAAGGTATTGGAAAGTTAGAGAAACTGATGATTGACATGAATGAAGGTCAAAGAAGAAGGTCGCCAATCTCGAACCATGGAGGAAATAGAGTTTCGCCATCGGTTACGGAAGCGAGGGAGGTGTCGCCACAATTTTTTAGAGAAAGAAGAGAAACGTCAATTTCATCGAGAAGAGATCACCATGAATCTAGACATGAAGAGAGAAGAAATCTACGTGAGTTTGAAGATGAGCCATATCGAGATGAAGAGAGACATAATAGAAGAGACATGCGTGATCGAAGGGATTATTGAGATGGAATATGTCTTGATTCTTTCTCGAGTTTTGGGATTATTGAGATGGAATATGTCTAGGAATGTTAATTATATTCCGTAGCATTCCATAATAGAGTTTGATGTCATCTTATCTTATAAATAATCTTATTTAGGATTATTCTATTCTCATTTTTGTCGATACGAGTGAGTTCGTATCGATGGAGCTGATTGATTTCTTTGAGAATTCTTGTTGCATTCCTTTGAGAGTTGTGAATCCTATTGAAGGGATCCACAACGATTGGCTCGTTGTGAGCATTCTAAGATTTTTATTTTTGATGTTGCTATTGTGAGTATTTGTTTGTTACTCACAATCTTGAGATGCATTTGATTTGATATGGATTGACTTATTTGATATTAAGTCCAATCCTTTGTTTTATAGATCCTATTGTATATTTAGATTTCCTATTTTGATTGGTTCATTATTTCTGTCACTTTGGGATGTTAATGACGATTCCAAAGCTTCTGAATTCACTCTTGAGTATCGAGATGTTGATGACATATCTCGAATTCCAGTCAAGGTGACCTTGTTGAGTTTTGATGAGTCTGTTTGGGTTTGATATCCAATCGGCCAACTGAGTTTTAAATTAACCTTATTCCTAGCTGTTAGCCTACGGCTATCCTTCCATGAGAACTTCCACCAAGGAATGGGTGAGTTTCTTGATTGTTCGAGCTTGATCGAGTTTATTATTCAGTTTCTTTGAGTTATCCTTTTCGGATACTCAATCGGTGTTATCCTTTGTAGCATTACTTTGTTGGAAGTAATAATTTGTTGTTTGTGTGCTCCTTCTCCTTCGAGAAGAATATCTTGCTTATCTTGTGTCTTGATAATTTTTGTGAGCGGCTTGTCATCTTGTAGGCGTTGACGAACACTCCATTTCCTTCTGTTGATTTTGAGAATCGAGTATTCTAGGAATATTTCGATGCATTCTCTTAATGTTCTTTGGTTTGAGTTTGAAGCTATATAAATATGAGTTTTAAAGAGAAATTTGAGATATATTATAAAAAAAAATCAAAGAATATTTTGAGAATATATTTTATAGGAGTAATATTACTTTTATAGAAATAATTTGAGAGTGTTGGGTTGTCCATCGAGTAGTTAAGAGTTCTCATCGATACGCCTGATCAACGTTATCGATAGGAATCTCCTAAATGCTATGATGGGGCAATCAGACACGATGATTTGTGATTTAAAAAAAATGAGATTTTGAAAATAATATTTGAGAATATTAAATTTATTTTTGAATGGTAATTGCAGCCATTGATTTTAGAGACGAGTAATAGAGTGGCGAGGCAGTTTTGATCGTTCGATCAACTCTGCAGCCAACAGATATATTTATTTATTAGAGACTCAATGGCGAGGCAATGCCATTTATTTATTTTTAAATTATAAAGATGAGAATATAAATGAGATTATTTTTTTTAGTCGTGCTTTATTGGAAGTCTATTTTGAGATTATAGAATCTATATTATATACATTGGATGTTTAAGAAAAGAGTTATAAGAAAATTTGAAGATTGTTTCTTTAAAACTATTTAAGTGGTTTAATAGAAAGAGTAAAGAGAATTTAAACCTTTAATTTATTTTGAGGAATATTATTATGGATTTACAAATTTCTTTGGAAATTAATTTTGAAGTAAGAGAAGAAATTTGGACTTTTAATTTGAGTTTTAAATTACTTACTAAGTAGTATAGTAAAGAGTTTGAAAATTTTCAAATGTTGGAAATTGAGATTTAAAATTTAAAAATGCTGAGATTTAAAAAAATTCTAAATATCTTGGATTAAAAGTTAATTCGAGCCTATATCCTTGTTCTTGAGTATATTCTATCTTTGAGCTATTATTAACGACGTGCATTTTTCATGGTCGTTCGAGTGGGTGGCCCTGTGAGAAGCCATCTTGTGATTTATCAATCTTGTATATTATGCCTATCTTGTTATGAGGATGGTCTTTCCGTATTATTATGTGGAAAATCTTGTTGATGATCTTCTTTATTGTTTAGAGTTCGGGTTTGAGTGAGTTTGATCCCGACGCTATTCATAGAGTTTTGAGCAGTCAATCATTTTCGATTGATTATTTATTGAGCATCTTATTGAGTTTTGATTCAAGACGGGAGATCTTCGAAATTCTTTCGAGTTGCTTGGAAAATTCGATGGTTTGCTAATCACTATATTAGCATATGATAGGCCATTGAATTAACCAAGTGAGTTTTTTCCCTGTTTCTTTCTACCATTCTATATTGAGAGTATGAATGGTTTGAGTTTTGAGCTTGTCTTTTATCCTTTGTCGATTGAATTTCTGGGTTATTTACGGCTCTTTTTCTAGAAAATTGCAGGGACGCAATTTTTGTAAGGTGGGGAGTCTGTAACAACCCTGGGTTGGAGAGTACCTGTTAATATTAAATTATAATGATAATTATAATTTAATATTGTGATTAAAATTAAATTGGAAATTTTAGATTGTTTATTTGGAATAAACAATGAAATTGGAATCAAATTGTGAAAATAAAGTTTAGAACTTTATTTTATTTGGGTTAATAATAAGTGGGAAATGATTTTTATTTTAGAAAAAAAAAATGAAATAATCATGTAATTATTGCCAATTCTTCTATTTATGATTTTTAAGAGAAGTAATTGATTTTTTTTTTTTTGAAGGTGGTTTAGTTTAATAAAAAGATGGGAAGTGGTTTTTAAAATATGTCTTGGTTATAAATAAGGTTTGGAAATGGTTTGAAATATTTTTCTAAGTGAGAAAAGTATTTTTGTTGAATTTTAGAAGTTAAAAATGTGAACTTTTGTATTTATTGGTGAAAATAGTGTATTTTTGTAAATTAAGATTTTTAATAATAAAATTGTTTTAAAAAAAATTAACCTTTTCATATGATGGAAAATATTTTACTGCTTATGTTTGTAAGTTTATAGATTTTTATTGTGTGAAAAGTGGAAGAAAATGGCTTTGTTCTTTGTTATAATGTTAATATGAAGCCTTTTGATTTAAGCGTTGAATTTATAACCTTAGCCTTTTTATTTCTTTTTGATTAATGGGTCTTAGCCCATTAGTATCTTACCCAACCTGTTAGTAAACCAGAAAAGAGAAAGAAATGAAGCACGTACCTTCTTTCTCCTTCAACCAGAAGCTTCAAAACTTAAGAAACCCATTTCCTCTTATAAACCCTAGCCAAAAATCATCAATTCAAACTCAAATTTAGTGTTTTAAAAATCAATTTGAAGCCAAATCTGAAGTTAATCAATATCCAAACTCAAGAATTTCATTAAATTCCTGACTTGAGAAACAGGTTTCTAATTTACAATAGTCTTCTTCTTGCATGCACATTTTTTGAGTTCTACAGGTTGTTGAAGGTCATTGTCTCCTCAAAGCTTCAACGTTTTAGCATAAATTCGAGATTTGATCATCCCTAACAGCAAGGTGAGTTAATAAACTCACAATCTCTAGCTGAAGCAAAGCTTCAAATGCAAAGATATATTCAAATAGCTTGAGAATATTGATCTTTGGTTGATGTTTTTATTTCTGAAAAATTGAATTCTGTCCATCTTTGAAACTGAAACTAATTTGACAATAACTTCATCATCTCTTATCCGATTTTGATAACTTTAGATGTTCCGGAAAGCTTAATTCATGTGCTATAACTTTCATGTTTTGTGATTTCTGTAATTTTGATGTTAGCTATGTCAAAATTGAATTTCTCTACTGTAATCCCGAGAGCAAAACTAATAATTGCTCTGTCGTTGAAGCTGAAACGAAATTGGTCATAAATTTTTCGTTTCTTATCCGATTTTAATAATTTTATATGTTCCGGAAAGCATATTTCATGTGCTACAACTTTTGTGTTTTGTGTTTTCGGTAGTTTTGATGTTAGCTATTTCAAAACTGAGTTCCTCTATTGCAATCCCGAGAGCAAAATTATATTTTTCTCTGTTGTTGAATCTGAAACTAAAATAAGCATAACTTTTGCGTTACTTAATAAAATTTAATGATCTTAGATGTTCTGGAAAGCCCTGATATAGAACTACAATTTTCATGTTTTGTGTTTTCGAAATTCTGAAGTTATCTATTTCAAAATTGAGTTTTGCTATTGCAATCCCGAGAGCAAAATTATATTTTGCTCTGTTGTTGAATCTGAAACTAAAATAAGCATAACTTTTGCGTCACTTAATCAAATTTAATGATCTTAGATGTTCTGGAAAGCCCTGATATAGAACTACAATTTTCATGTTTTGTGTTTTCGAAAATTCTGAAGTTATCTATTTCAAAATTGAGTTTTTCTATTGCAATCCCGAGAGCAAAATTATATTTTGCTCTGTTGTTAAATCTGAAACTAAAATAAGCATAACTTTTGAGTTTCTTAATTAAATTTGATGATCTTAGATGTTCTGGAAAGCTCTGGTATAGAGCTACAATTTTCATGTTTTGTGTTTTTCAAAATCTGAAGTTATCTATTTCAAAATTGAGTGTTTCTATTGCAATTCCGAGAGCAAAACTATTATTTGCTCTGTTGTTTGAATCTGAAACTAAATTATGCTTAAGTTATTCATTTCTTAACCAAATTACATAATTTAGGATGTTTTAGAAAGCTTAGACATAGTGCTACATGTTTTTTTGTTTTGAGCTTTCTATAATTTTGATGTTATCTGAGTCAAAATCGAGGAGAATTAAGAGTTAGAAATTCCTATATGGAATTAAGGTTATAAATAACCATCTAAATGTTATTTTTACTTGCCGATGAGATGAGGTAAGCTTCTTTATGATGATTTTACGATATTGAGATGTATTATGATAGTTTTTACTTGTCGATGAGATGAGACAAGTCACGATGCCACCAATACTCGTCAATGAGATGAGACGGGTATGATATTGTATTTACTCGTTAATGAGACTAGGCGAGATATAAATTTCTGAGTTTTATGATGTTTCTAGTGTGGCATCGACTAATGGCTAGTAAACCGCTAAGTGCGAATGTGTGGTATGGGACACACGTTAACACTTTTCGGGTTCCTATCCGTGAGTTTGTGACACATTCACGATGTTTACCTAACGGAACTGCTTGAAGAGGTGTCAGCGACCTTGTCATGAGGACGAACTGCTTTGGAAGGTGTTAGCGACCTTGTTAGGGCTGACAAAACGGCTTGAAGAGGTGTCCGCGACCTTGTCATGAGGACGAACTGCTTTGGGAGGTGTTAGCGACCTTGTTAGGGCTGACAAAATGGCTTGAAGAGGTGTCAGCGACCTTGTCATGAGGACGAACTGCTTTGGAAGGTGTTAGCGACCTTGCTAGGGCTGACAAAACGGCTTGAAGAGGTGTCAGCGACCTTGTCATGAGGACGAACTGCTTTGGGAGGTGTTAGCGACCTTGTTAGGGCTGACAAAATGGCTTGAAGAGGTGTCAGCGACCTTGTCATGAGGACGAACTGCTTTGGGAGGTGTTAGCGACCTTGTCTAAGGCTTCGGCCATCTGAGTTTAGCACATGCAGCATTACTGCGGCATTATAATTGGGATTTGGCCAATCCGGATTTTCTGAGTTTTCTGTTTTATTGTGATTTCACCTTTTTAGGATGTTTTATTACATTGATATCCTAGTGCTATATGAGATGTTATATATATGGTGATTTCAATTAGGATGTTTTGAACTCTTATCGAGTTCCTTGAGTTATGAGTTTAGATAATTTCAGGATTTTATAGGATATTCTGTGTTTTGCCATTTTGGCGAGTTGAGATTCAGATTTATATACATTTATACCGATGAGACGAGGTATAATTGAGTTTGGAGATTCTTTTATATTTGAGTTTTGGATCATCCTACTTGAGAATCTCTTATGTTTTCCTTTTTGGCGAGATTTTATATTAATGTTTCACCTTTTGAGGAGATATGGTTCATGGAAACCATGTAGACATTTTGTGATGTCGCCGATGATATGAGGCGAATGTTTATATTATTTGAGTATTATTATTGAACTTACCTCTTTTGAGGTCATTGTATACTTAAGTAACATTATTTCACTTAAGTCATGAGTTGTATTCTTTCTGTTGCCTCTTCTCATTCGAAAAGAATTATCACCTTGTATCTTATGCTTCATATTATCGTCTTTCCTCATTAACTGATTATTTTAGCTAGACTGACCCGTGTACTTTGTACTCGGGTCAGACCGAGTTGTTTCAGGTTAGCTATCAGTTACGGTTCTTTGCTCTGATGCATCTGCTTGGATTTCAGCCTAGCACTTTTGTTTAGTTTGTATTTCCGCTTGACTCTGATGTATTTACATTTGATTCGATGTATATGGTGTGGTCGAATACCACATTTATTGTATTCATATTGTATTGTACTAAACATGTATCGGTGTATATGTATATATATGATGTGGATTACTGTTCTGTGATGTGCTTTACATTTAGTTATTGTATTTTGTCCTGATAGATCCATTAACTACCTATAGTCTTGGATTAAGCATTTACTGGGTATGTCGATTCACTTGAGCAGAAGAAAAAAAAAATTATATTGCATTTATCGGCGTATTTAGTAGATGTTTAAGACAAAATTATAGATAGTCGCCCTTAACCATCCCTATTCTCCGCTTTAGTAGATGGAATTACTTGTTAATTCTCTTTGCTAAGGTGGGTCTCGGGGTAGGGCGTTACAGCATGGTATCAGAGCTATGGTCAGAACAAAGTAGAATAAACACAGAACAGTACGTATATCATGATACATCGAAGTACAATACAAGTGAATCATTATCCTTTATTCGATCTTGTTTTCGAATCGAGCCTTGATTCTTTCTCGAGTTTTGGGATTATTGAGATGGAATATGTCTAGGAATGTTAATTATATTCCGTAGCATTCCATAATAGAGTTTGATGTCATCTTATCTTATAAATAATCTTATTTAGGATTATTCTATTCTCATTTTTGTCGATACGAGTGAGTTCGTATCGATGGAGCTGATTGATTTCTTTGAGAATTCTTGTTGCATTCCTTTGAGAGTTGTGAATCCTATTGAAGGGATCCACAACGATTGGCTCGTTGTGAGCATTCTAAGATTTTTATTTTTGATGTTGCTATTGTGAGTATTTGTTTGTTACTCACAATCTTGAGATGCATTTGATTTGATATGGATTGACTTATTTGATATTAAGTCCAATCCTTTGTTTTATAGATCCTATTGTATATTTAGATTTCCTATTTTGATTGGTTCATTATTTCTGTCACTTTGGGATGTTAATGACGATTCCAAAGCTTCTGAATTCACTCTTGAGTATCGAGATGTTGATGACATATCTCGAATTCCAGTCAAGGTGACCTTGTTGAGTTTTGATGAGTCTGTTTGGGTTTGATATCCAATCGGCCAACTGAGTTTTAAATTAACCTTATTCCTAGCTGTTAGCCTACGGCTATCCTTCCATGAGAACTTCCACCAAGGAATGGGTGAGTTTCTTGATTGTTCGAGCTTGATCGAGTTTATTATTCAGTTTCTTTGAGTTATCCTTTTCGGATACTCAATCGGTGTTATCCTTTGTAGCATTACTTTGTTGGAAGTAATAATTTGTTGTTTGTGTGCTCCTTCTCCTTCGAGAAGAATATCTTGCTTATCTTGTGTCTTGATAATTTTTGTGAGCGGCTTGTCATCTTGTAGGCGTTGACGAACACTCCATTTCCTTCTGTTGATTTTGAGAATCGAGTATTCTAGGAATATTTCGATGCATTCTCTTAATGTTTTTGGTTTGAGTTTGAAGCTATATAAATATGAGTTTTAAAGAGAAATTTGAGATATATTATAAAAAAAAAAAAAATCAAAGAATATTTTGAGAATATATTTTGTAGGAGTAATATTACTTTTATAGAAATAATTTGAGAGTGTTGGGTTGTCCATCGAGTAGTTAAGAGTTCTCATCGATACGCCTGATCAACGTTATCGATAGGAATCTCCTAAATGCTATGATGGGGCAATCAGACACGATGATTTGTGATTTAAAAAAAATGAGATTTTGAAAATAATATTTGAGAATATTAAATTTATTTTTGAATGGTAATTGCAGCCATTGATTTTAGAGACGAGTAATAGAGTGGCGAGGCAGTTTTGATCGTTCGATCAACTCTGCAGCCAACAGATATATTTATTTATTAGAGACTCAATGGCGAGGCAATGCCATTTATTTATTTTTAAATTATAAAGATGAGAATATAAATGAGATTATTTTTTTTAGTCGTGCTTTATTGGAAGTCTATTTTGAGATTATAGAATCTATATTATATACATTGGATGTTTAAGAAAAGAGTTATAAGAAAATTTGAAGATTGTTTCTTTAAAACTATTTAAGTGGTTTAATAGAAAGAGTAAAGAGAATTTAAACCTTTAATTTATTTTGAGGAATATTATTATGGATTTACAAATTTTTTTGGAAATTAATTTTGAAGTAAGAGAAGAAATTTGGACTTTTAATTTGAGTTTTAAATTACTTACTAAGTAGTATAGTAAAGAGTTTGAAAATTTTCAAATGTTGGAAATTGAGATTTAAAATTTAAAAGATGCTGAGATTTAAAAAAATTCTAAATATCTTGGATTAAAAGTTAATTCGAGCCTATATCCTTGTTCTTGAGTATATTCTATCTTTGAGCTATTATTAACGACGTGCATTTTTCATGGTCGTTCGAGTGGGTGGCCCTGTGAGAAGCCATCTTGTGATTTATCAATCTTGTATATTATGTCTATCTTGTTATGAGGATGGTCTTTCCGTATTATTATGTGGAAAATCTTGTTGATGATCTTCTTTATTGTTTAGAGTTCGGGTTTAAGTGAGTTTGATCCCGATGCTATTCATAGAGTTTTGAGCAGTCAATCATTTTCGATTGATTATTTGTTGAGCATCTTATTGAGTTTTGATTCAAGACGGAAGATCTTCGAAATTCTTTCGAGTTGCTTGGAAAATTCGATGGTTTGCTAATCACTATATTAGCATATGATAGGCCATTGAATTAACCAAGTGAGTTTTTTCCCTGTTTCTTTCTACCATTCTATATTGAGAGTATGAATGGTTTGAGTTTTGAGCTTGTCTTTTATCCTTTGTCGATTGAATTTCTGGGTTATTTACGGCTCTTTTTCTAGAAAATTGCAGGGACGCAATTTTTGTAAGGTGGGGAGTCTGTAACAACCCTGGGTTGGAGAGTACCTGTTAATATTAAATTATAATGATAATTATAATTTAATATTGTGATTAAAATTAAATTGGAAATTTTAGATTGTTTATTTGGAATAAACAATGAAATTGGAATCAAATTGTGAAAATAAAGTTTAGAACTTTATTTTATTTGGGTTAATAATAAGTGGGAAATGATTTTTATTTTAGAAAAAAAAAATGAAATAATCATGTAATTATTGCCAATTCTTCTATTTATGATTTTTAAGAGAAGTAATTGATTTTTTTTTTTTTGAAGGTGGTTTAGTTTAATAAAAAGATGGGAAGTGGTTTTTAAAATATGTCTTGGTTATAAATAAGGTTTGGAAATGGTTTGAAATATTTTTCTAAGTGAGAAAAGTATTTTTGTTGAATTTTAGAAGTTAAAAATGTGAACTTTTGTATTTATTGGTGAAAATAGTGTATTTTTGTAAATTAAGATTTTTAATAATAAAATTGTTTTAAAAAAAATTAACCTTTTCATATGATGGAAAATATTTTACTGCTTATGTTTGTAAGTTTATAGATTTTTATTGTGTGAAAAGTGGAAGAAAATGGCTTTGTTCTTTGTTATAATGTTAATATGAAGCCTTTTGATTTAAGCGTTGAATTTATAACCTTAGCCTTTTTATTTCTTTTTGATTAATGGGTCTTAGCCCATTAGTATCTTACCCAACCTGTTAGTAAACCAGAAAAGAGAAAGAAATGAAGCACGTACCTTCTTTCTCCTTCAACCAGAAGCTTCAAAACTTAAGAAACCCATTTCCTCTTATAAACCCTAGCCAAAAATCATCAATTCAAACTCAAATTTAGTGTTTTAAAAATCAATTTGAAGCCAAATCTGAAGTTAATCAATATCCAAACTCAAGAATTTCATTAAATTCCTGACTTGAGAAACAGGTTTCTAATTTACAATAGTCTTCTTCTTGCATGCACATTTTTTGAGTTCTACAGGTTGTTGAAGGTCATTGTCTCCTCAAAGCTTCAACGTTTTAGCATAAATTCGAGATTTGATCATCCCTAACAGCAAGGTGAGTTAATAAACTCACAATCTCTAGCTGAAGCAAAGCTTCAAATGCAAAGATATATTCAAATAGCTTGAGAATATTGATCTTTGGTTGATGTTTTTATTTCTGAAAAATTGAATTCTGTCCATCTTTGAAACTGAAACTAATTTGACAATAACTTCATCATCTCTTATCCGATTTTGATAACTTTAGATGTTCCGGAAAGCTTAATTCATGTGCTATAACTTTCATGTTTTGTGATTTCTGTAATTTTGATGTTAGCTATGTCAAAATTGAATTTCTCTACTGTAATCCCGAGAGCAAAACTAATAATTGCTCTGTCGTTGAAGCTGAAACGAAATTGGTCATAAATTTTTCGTTTCTTATCCGATTTTAATAATTTTATATGTTCCGGAAAGCATATTTCATGTGCTACAACTTTTGTGTTTTGTGTTTTCGGTAGTTTTGATGTTAGCTATTTCAAAACTGAGTTCCTCTATTGCAATCCCGAGAGCAAAATTATATTTTTCTCTGTTGTTGAATCTGAAACTAAAATAAGCATAACTTTTGCGTTACTTAATAAAATTTAATGATCTTAGATGTTCTGGAAAGCCCTGATATAGAACTACAATTTTCATGTTTTGTGTTTTCGAAATTCTGAAGTTATCTATTTCAAAATTGAGTTTTGCTATTGCAATCCCGAGAGCAAAATTATATTTTGCTCTGTTGTTGAATCTGAAACTAAAATAAGCATAACTTTTGCGTCACTTAATCAAATTTAATGATCTTAGATGTTCTGGAAAGCCCTGATATAGAACTACAATTTTCATGTTTTGTGTTTTCGAAAATTCTGAAGTTATCTATTTCAAAATTGAGTTTTTCTATTGCAATCCCGAGAGCAAAATTATATTTTGCTCTGTTGTTAAATCTGAAACTAAAATAAGCATAACTTTTGAGTTTCTTAATTAAATTTGATGATCTTAGATGTTCTGGAAAGCTCTGGTATAGAGCTACAATTTTCATGTTTTGTGTTTTTCAAAATCTGAAGTTATCTATTTCAAAATTGAGTGTTTCTATTGCAATTCCGAGAGCAAAACTATTATTTGCTCTGTTGTTTGAATCTGAAACTAAATTATGCTTAAGTTATTCATTTCTTAACCAAATTACATAATTTAGGATGTTTTAGAAAGCTTAGACATAGTGCTACATGTTTTTTTGTTTTGAGCTTTCTATAATTTTGATGTTATCTGAGTCAAAATCGAGGAGAATCAAGAGTTAGAAATTCCTATATGGAATTAAGGTTATAAATAACCATCTAAATGTTATTTTTACTTGCCGATGAGATGAGGTAAGCTTCTTTATGATGATTTTACGATATTGAGATGTATTATGATAGTTTTTACTTGTCGATGAGATGAGACAAGTCACGATGCCACCAATACTCGTCAATGAGATGAGACGGGTATGGTATTGTATTTACTCGTTAATGAGACTAGGCGAGATATAAATTTCTGAGTTTTATGATGTTTCTAGTGTGGCATCGACTAATGGCTAGTAAACCGCTAAGTGCGAATGTGTGGTATGGGACACACGTTAATACTTTTCGGGTTCCTATCCGTGAGTTTGTGACACATTCACGATGTTTACCTAACGGAACTGCTTGAAGAGGTGTCAGCGACCTTGTCATGAGGACGAACTGCTTTGGAAGGTGTTAGCGACCTTGTTAGGGCTGACAAAACGGCTTGAAGAGGTGTCGGCGACCTTGTCATGAGGACGAACTGCTTTGGGAGGTGTTAGCGACCTTATTAGGGCTGACAAAATGGCTTGAAGAGGTGTCAGCGACCTTGTCATGAGGACGAACTGCTTTGGAAGGTGTTAGCGACCTTGCTAGGGCTGACAAAACGGCTTGAAGAGGTGTCAGCGACCTTGTCATGAGGACGAACTGCTTTGGGAGGTGTTAGCGACCTTGTTAGGGCTGACAAAATGGCTTGAAGAGGTGTCAGCGACCTTGTCATGAGGACGAACTGCTTTGGGAGGTGTTAGCGACCTTGTCTAAGGCTTCGGCCATCTGAGTTTAGCACATGCAGCATTACTGCGGCATTATAATTGGGATTTGGCCAATCCGGATTTTCTGAGTTTTCTGTTTTATTGTGATTTCACCTTTTTAGGATGTTTTATTACATTGATAGCCTAGTGCTATATGAGATGTTATATATATGGTGATTTCAATTAGGATGTTTTGAACTCTTATCGAGTTCCTTGAGTTATGAGTTTAGATAATTTCAGGATTTTATAGGATATTCTGTGTTTTGCCATTTTGGCGAGTTGAGATTCAGATTTATATACATTTATACCGATGAGACGAGGTATAATTGAGTTTGGAGATTCTTTTATATTTGAGTTTTGGATCATCCTACTTGAGAATCTCTTTTGTTTTCCTTTTTGGCGAGATTTTATATTAATGTTTCACCTTTTGAGGAGATATGGTTCATGGAAACCATGTAGACATTTTGTGATGTCGCCGATGATATGAGGCGAATGTTTATATTATTTGAGTATTATTATTGAACTTACCTCTTTTGAGGTCATTGTATACTTAAGTAACATTATTTCACTTAAGTCATGAGTTGTATTCTTTCTGTTGCCTCTTCTCATTCGAAAAGAATTATCACCTTGTATCTTATGCTTCATATTATCGTCTTTCCTCATTAACTGATTATTTTAGCTAGACTGACCCGTGTACTTTGTACTCGGGTCAGACCGAGTTGTTTCAGGTTAGCTATCAGTTACGGTTCTTTGCTCTGATGCATCTGCTTGGATTTCAGCCTAGCACTTTTGTTTAGTTTGTATTTCCGCTTGACTCTGATGTATTTACATTTGATTCGATGTATATGGTGTGGTCGAATACCACATTTATTGTATTCATATTGTATTGTACTAAACATGTATCGGTGTATATGTATATATATGATGTGGATTACTGTTCTGTGATGTGCTTTACATTTAGTTATTGTATTTTGTCCTGATAGATCCATTAACTACCTATAGTCTTGGATTAAGCATTTACTGGGTATGTCGATTCACTTGAGTAGAAGAAAAAAAAAATTATATTGCATTTATCGGCGTATTCAGTAGATGTTTAAGACAAAATTATAGATAGTCGCCCTTAACCATCCCTATTCTCCGCTTTAGTAGACGGAATTACTTGTTAATTCTCTTTGCTAAGGTGGGTCTCGGGGTAGGGCGTTACAGCAAAGGTTAACAATGGTTTCAAATGTTACAATTGTCAGGAGTTGGGTCATAAAAGCAATGAATGTCCAAAGCCGAAGAAACGAGCAATGATTGCTGAGATTGAAGATGAGGATGAAGATGTAGAATGTTCTAATTCATTACCGGTCGAGGAGGAAGACTTATTGTCGGGAGATGAAGGGTATTCATTGATGATGAGGAGAAGTTACTTGGCACCGAAGCAGGAAGAGGAAAACAGCTGGTTGAGGAATAACATTTTTCAGTCTACATGCACTATTCTGGGAAGGGTTTGCAAGTTTGTTATTGATGCTGGAAGCTGTGACAATATTATCTCTACAGAAGCAGTGAAGAAGTTGGAATTGAAAACTGAGAAGCATCCTAAACCGTACAAGTTAGCATGGTTGAGGAAGGGTGGTGACGTGAAAGTTGGACGAAGGGCTTGTGTTAATTTTTCGATTGGTAAGAAATACAAAGATGAAATTTGGTGTGATGTAGTTGACATGGATGTGTGTCATCTGTTGTTGGGCAGACCATGGCAGTTTGATAGAGCAGTACAACATGATGGTCGTGCTAATAGCTACAGTTTCATGTTTGAAGGTACTAAAATCACTTTAGTTCCCAAGAAGCAACAACAGAAGGAAAGCAAGTTGGAGGAGATTGAAGAACTGAAAACTTTGCTATCTTTGAAGGAGTTTGTTAAGGAAGTTGAAGAGGAGCCTGAAGTCTTTTTGTTGATTGGACGAGAGTGTAATGAAATGGTTGAAATTCCTGAAGAAGTAAAGCCAGTACTGGAAGAATTTGACGATGTATTTCCTGAAGAACTGCTGACGGAGTTACCACCGTTTAGGGATATTCAACATCAAATAGATCTTGTTCTAGGAGCTGTGTTGCCACATCGACCACATTACAGGATGAGTCCAAAGGAACATGAAGAGTTGCGAAGGCAAGTGGAAGAATTGCTAGAACAAGGACGTGTACAGGAAAGTCTAAGTCCTTGTGCGGTTCCAGCCCTGTTGGTGCCGAAGAAGGATGGAACATGGAGGATGTGTACCGATAGTTGGGCGCTGAATAAGATCACTGTGAGGTACAGATTCCCAATGCCTAGATTGGATGACTTGCTAGATCAGTTGAGCGGGGCTACTATCTTTTCGAAGGTTGATTTGAAGAGCGGATATCATCAAATTCGAATTAGACGAGGAGACGAATGGAAGATAGCTTTCAAGACAAGGGAAGGGTTGTATGAATGGTTGGTTATGCCGTTTGGTCTTTCGAATGCACCAAGTACGTTCATGCGGATGATGAATCAAATCTTTAGACCTTTTATCGGGAAATTCGTGGTGGTGTATTTCGATGATATTCTGATATACAGTGGAAGTCCGGAGGAACACTTGCATCATTTGAAAGAAGTGTTGATGGTACTACGACATGAACAATTTTATGCTGCAATGAAGAAACGTGTGTTTATGGAAAGGAATGTTTTATTTCTGGGATATGTTGTGTCAGGAGAAGGTATCCAGGTGGACCAGAATAAAGTTGAAGCAGTCAGAAATTGGCCACAACCGAGGACAATTACGGAAGTGAGAAGTTTTCATGGGCTAGCGTCATTCTACCGAAGATTCATTCCACACTTCAGTAGCGTGATGGCACCAATTACTGATTTTATGAAGGGAAAGCAATTTTCTTGGACAGAGGAGGCAGGAATTGTTTTTACACGAATCAAAGAATTTTTGACGACAGCACCAATTCTTGTTTTGCCAGATTTTCAGTTGCTGTTCGAACTACATACTGATGCATCTAAGGTTGGGATTGGAGGGGTGTTGAGTCAGAAGGGGCGTCCTATTGCATATTTCAGTGAAAAGTTATCAGGGGCAAAGATGAGATATAGTACATATAATGTAGAATTTTATGCTGTTGTGCAAGCATTGAGACATTGGAGACACTATCTATTCCATAAGGAGTTTGTTTTATACACTGATCATGAAGCTTTAAAACATCTGGAAGGACAGGAGAAAATTTCAGCTAGGCATGCATCGTGGGTTGCGTACCTGCAACAATTTACATTTGTTGTGAAACATAAGTCGGGAATTACGAATCGCGTGGCAGATGCGTTGAGCAGAAGGAATCATTTATTGACTACTATGAAGAATGAAGTAACGGGGTTCGATGTACTTCCAGAATTATTTGTTGATGATCCTTATTTTGCCAAGGTGGTGAATGAAGTAGAGAAAGGAAAGACGGATGAGTACGTAATAGTGGATGGTTTTCTGTTCAAGGGAGACAAGTTGTGTATTCCAGATAGCAGTCTAAGATTGAAGATTATCAAAGAATTGCACGAGGAAGGACATGTGGGCCGTGATCGTACAATGCAGTTGATAACGAAATCTTATTTCTGGCCTTCAATGAGGAAAGAGGTGGAAAGGTTTGTGGAGAGCTGTCATATCTGTCAGGTTTCGAAGGGAACAGCGACCAATGTAGGATTATATATGCCGTTACCTGTACCGACTAAACCTTGGGTTGATGTGAGTATGGATTTTGTTTTGGGTTTGCCTAGAACTCAAAGGGGTAACGATTCCATTTATGTGGTGGTTGACCGGTTTTCGAAAATGGCACATTTTGTTGCTTGCAAGAAGACGGTGGATGCTGTTCATGTTGCTCAGTTATATTTCAAAGAGATCTATCGACTTCATGGGTTGCCAGAATCTATTGTTTCGGATAGAGATACTCGTTTTCTGAGTCATTTTTGGCTAAGTTTGTGGAAGATGGTCGGAACGAAGCTGAATTTTAGTAGCGCTTATCATCCTCAGACAGATGGACAAACGGAGGTTGTGAACAGATCATTGGGAAATTTACTACGATGTCTGGTGAAAGATAATCTGAAAAGCTGGGATATGAAATTGTGTCAAGCGGAGTTTTCTCACAACCATGCGGTTAATCGAAGCATAGGATTCAGTCCATTTCAGGTTGTTTATTCGACAATTCCAAAGGGACCGTTGGATCTAACAACAGTGCCATATCAGAAGGGAGTTGTTAAGCGAGCTAGTGACTTCGTTAATGAGTTACAGGAGTGCCACAGAACTGTTCATGAACGATTGCTTGCGTCTAATGAAAAGTATAAACAACTGACGGATAAGAAGCGGAGAAGTGTGAATCTTGAGGAAGGTGATTTGGTTTACGCAGTGTTGACAAAAGATCGTTTTCCTATGGGAACGTACAATAAATTGAAGGCGCGGAAAATTGGTCCTGTTGAAATTTTGAAGAAAATCAATGAGAATGCGTATCAATTGAAGTTACCAGATAATGTTCATACTTCTGATGTTTTTAGCGCCAAATACTTAATTCCGTATCATGGAAATGAACTTGTGGTGGAAGAAGATAATGAAAATTCGAGGTCGAATTTCTGTCAACCTGGGAAGGATGATGCAGCGCAAGCTAACATGGTTATAGGTCGTTCGGAGGAAACCTCGGTTTTAGGTCGCTCGGGAATTTTAGGTCGCTCACGACCTAGTGAAGGCCGTTCACGACCTAACGTGATGATGAGTCGGCCAAGCGACCTAACAAGGCAGAAAGACCAACCTCGCGAGTTACAGGAACCGGGACAACATGTCTTAGGTCGGCTACGACCTAGTAGGGATTCGCGACCTAGCGAAGAACGCTCACGAGTCAACTTGATGGGTCGCTCAGGTGATAGGTCGTGAAGTTGATAGGTCGCGAAGGTGATAGGTCGTGTGAAGAAGATTGTGAAGAATTCCTGATTGCCACTTCTTTAGGTCGCGAACGACCTAACTCATAAGTCGCGTGAAGTATCCCTGTTGCTGATAGGTCGCGTGTGTGTAGGTCGTTGATTGATAAGTCGTCAATGTTGTAAATATGTGTGTGTTGTAACGTTTTTTTCTTATGCCGTTGAGTCATAGGTCGTTGAGTCGTAGGTCGCGACCTTGTTTAGGTCGTTAAGTCGTATGTTGTGTATGTTGTTAGGTCGCGTGCGACCTGGGTCGTGTTAAGTCGTGTTATTTTTAAGTCGTAGGTCGCGTGGCGACTTATGTTGAGTCGTTCGATGATAGGTCGCTGCCGACCTATGCTAAGTCGTGTATGCGAGTCTTGTACATATTGTAAGCCTATAAATAGGCATGGTGTGGGTCATTTGTAACTCGGTTATTGTTGAATAAAATTCTTGTTTGTTAGCTTTGTGCTTTCATTAAATTGGTAGTTGAGTGTAATCTTCTATCTCCACTTACGGTATTCGAGTGCGCTCGAATCAACGTTCGTTGAAGCCAATTCGCGGAATCAAGTGCGCTTGATCAACGCTCGAAGAATTGTAGATCTCTTTTCACGGTATCGTGCGCGATCAACGTGTCAGAGATAGCTAGAATTCGGTATCTTCGGATCAACGAATTTGGGCCTTTCAGTATTTCTCAATCCACCTGTTGCTACTTTCACAGTTTCATTTGTTTTTCGTATATCCACTGCGTCAAAATAATTCAAGTTCAAGATCATGGAGGACTCTACCCACTTACCTAAATATACAATTGTGAGCTAATGGACAATTAAGTAGAAGTTAAAGCTTAATGCACACACTTCCTAAAGGGCATTTTAGGAAGCCCCTAAAAATAGAATTAGGGTTTTATGGATGTATATATAACCCTCTTATGTACATGAAACCATCCTCTACTCTTTCATTTTACTTAGGAAATTAAGAGATCAAAGTGTAAGCTCAATGTTTAATGAAATAAAAATGGCTTCTTAACCTCTTTCTCTTCTCTCATTTACATGCTTTTACTTATTTCTCATGCTTTTATGCTCTTTCCTTTTCTTTGTTAGTAGATTAGTTTTGCATTTATGCAAGTAGTGTAGCTTAATTTCTTTTGTTGTAAGTAGTTTAATTACATTCTCTTCTTTACTTACTTTTTAATTTTCTTCTCTTTTAATGTTGAAATTTACTTGTGTTGCTTCAATGTCACAAATGAGTAGCTGAACCCCTTTAATTTAGGGGTAATGAAGCTCTCAAATTTTATGTAATTTCAGCATTTTATGATCTCATTTGGTTTATGCTTTATGAAGTGGATTTTGATGCAAGTTTATACAAGTGGGTTTGATAGCTTATATTGCTTATGCAAATGAGCTATTTTTATTCAACATAAACACAAGTTGTATAATCATTTGCTAATCCATTTTTGATTGTGAAATTAAAATAAAAATGAAATGATGATCCATATTACTAGTTACAATAGTAAATAGATCATACTTAAAATAGCTTTTGTTTTGGCTTCATTTTCATGAGAATTATAAGTGGGTTATTTTTTGTATTATAGTTTGATGGTTTGTGTTATGTTAATTAATAACATAAACAAACCATACTTATGATAAATACAACAATATTTCATTTAAATCAAAGCTAGAGGTCACAAATTATTTGTTTGTTGATTTTCAAAAATATGAGAGTAGATTTGACTCTAAATTGTTTTCTAGCTCAATAGTTTTTTCAAATTTTAATTCTAGTTTTAGCTTCATTTTATTTCTAGTTAACAATTGCTCTACATTTGGTCTAATTTCATTGAATAGATTTTTAAACTCTAACAATTCCCCATGGATCGACTCGTATTCGCCATGTACTACAAAGTGTATGCCGTGCGCTTGTGCTTTATTTTAATTTGAAATTTTTGGCAAATTTCTAACCCGATAGAAATTTTATCGATTAACAAGTTTTTGGCGTCGTTGCCGGGAAGTTGTTTTGATTATAATTTTCTATTTTTCGAATTATTTTCATTTGATTTTTGTGTGTTTTAATTTTGTGTGTGTTTGCATTTTAAAAAATAAAATTGTGTGTTGTTTGATATTTGTTTGCACTTGTTTGTGTGTTTGTTGTTGTTTTCTAGTTTTCTATTTGCATTGCATTTGCACATTTAAAAAAAAATACACAATTTCAAAATATTTTTTTTAATTTCTTTTTCATTTTGCATTTCATTTTATTTACAAATTCACATCTTACAAGTTACATTTCCACTGTTGCAATTGCTTTAATGCTTACAACCGTTTCTCCACCCCAAACTGCCTTGTCTCACTGCTGCATAATTTTCATCTTCCAATCTACTTCTACAGACCATTCTTGCTGCTCCAATTCTCTACCACTTCTAATCATCCAAATTACGACAACAACAACTTGCCTGTAATACCACTCAAAACTCCATACAACTACATCCCCTGCCTCTACTGTCACTCCACTGTCTGTTGACCACTTTCACACTACATATAACTTGACCAAACAGCCATCCACTACCAAGTAGCACAAAACTACCGACAAATAAACTCAACCATTTCCACCACATAACCACCCCATCAACATTCAACAAAAAGTCACACCACTGCAAATACAACAGCCATACCATCTGCACACTATCATCCTCTGTTCAAACGTCACAAAACCACTGTCGACTGCCTGGAACCATCAGTGTACACATACCAATCCATACATCAAAACAACTCACAAACCAACCAAATTTACAGTGCAACTCGCAAGCAACACCACTGAGCCAACATACATCAACTTCATACCATCACATCCTGACTACAGCAGTGCTGCAGCTTCGTTCCCACTGATCAACCACCCATTAACATCTTCATCACCATCCACTGCGTAACTCTGCCTCAAGCTGCAAACATCTGCATACCATTGCCCTTCTTTGTCAAACTGGTGTATCATCCACATCCATACTTCATTCGAGCCTTGCTACTGCTTAGCAACCAAAACCATTACCTGACGTCGACATCACTTCAACTTCCCTCATCAACACACTGTTGCATCTCAACCACCGATTCAAGCTTTTGTCACTACACCTCAACCTTCAAGACATCCAACACCACTGCCTACAACCATCACGCCTTCCACTGACTTACAAACAGAAGCTTCAAAAACTACCATCTGCAACCTCCAGAAGCCCAAGTCGACAACCACAACAGAATTTGAACTCGAACACCAGTCGACAACCACAACCGCTACTCTCCTCCTTCCTCAATCGCGATGAAACTACGCGACCACCATTATTTTTTATCTTTTCTCGCGTCTCTTGTTGAAATTGAATTTTGAATTTTATTTTAAAGAAAGAACGAAGTAAATTTGGGGATGAGCAGTATGTGGTTTTCTATTGTTTATTGGGCCGGGTTTGTTTTCTTTTTAGGATGGTGCCTTATTTTATTTTTTTAACTTTTTTTTAATAATTTGGTTGTTGTTTTGCTTAATTTGTTTGAACTTTCTTAGTTTCTTCCTTGTAAAAAAACACAATAAAAAGAGAAGGGGATTCAATTTGTTTTTTTGTTTTGGTTTGTTTTCTTCTTTGATTAAAAAAAAGGTTTCAATTGTCTTCTTTTGTTTTGTTTTATTTTGTCTTGTGGTGTTTTCGTTTGTTTCATTTTGTTTTGTTTTGTTTTCTTTCTTCATTAAAAAAAACTGTATATATCTTGTTTTTCATTTTAGACTGCAAAAGCAGAAAATCACAAAAAGAGAAGGCCCGTTTGCTAAAAAAATAAATTGCTTGCTTGTAAAAAAATCGACGCTAAAAAGACAAGTTGCTAATAATCTGCACGCTATGATATCGTGCCATTTTTCCTTGTTTTTATTTATCTTGCACCATTGGTTGTGTGCATTTGTATTTATAAAAAAAAAATTCAAAACCCAAAAACAAAAACAACTTCATTTTAGTTGCATCGTAAATTCACGTTTAATTTCTGTTTTGCATTCATCTAATCTTATTTTCTTTTCTAAGGGCAATACCCCAATTCACATAAGGTGAGGGATTTCAACACTCTTTCCTTAGTCCACAAACGCATTTTATCATAGAATTTGACTAATAATAAAGGTAAGACGTTGGACCTAAGGGTGTCGCGAGCTAATTTAAAGCTTAATTGTATCTTCACAATTGTTTTCTTTAAACAATTTTATTTTTTGGTGTCTAGGTTACGGTAGAGTAATAACCATTTATAAATATTACGGTGATTCGTAAATATTATAGTGGTTGTTTCTTTGAAGATACTTAATGCTAGGAAATCAAATCTACGATTTCGATAACAACAACTATACAATGGAAATCGAATATGCATATATGTCTATTTATAGGTAATTGCTAAAGTAACATCACTAAAGAGACAAGAATAAGGCTCAAAGAACGTAACAAAAGACTACAAGTCAATAGGATCAATAGAGCAATGACACAGAAGCACAGAAACAACATGCATAGGGATTAGACGTCTGGGTGCACTAGCCAGACGTCTAAAGAAATCCTCTGAATCCTAAACCAGACAGGATCAGATGTCTGGTTAATGTACTCAGACATCTGAAAGGCTACTGTATACAAAAAATATGTAGAGCCAGACGTCTGAAACATATACCAGATATCTGGACTGAACTCGGATTTTTAAATTCAAATAACAACTGCCGCACTTGAAAAGACATCTTCGCTTCTCTTCGCTGCAACTCTTCATCACCATCGGAAGCGACCATAGAACGCTTCTTAATGGATGCAACCGCTCAAGGAATCTCTCTACCACTATAAATAGCATCAAGAATCAAACAGAAGAACTCACCTTACTTACTTGCGCTCTTTACTTTTATACTCTGATGTATTCTTGATCTCTAGCAATCATATACTTATATTTCACTCTTCCATATATTCAAGAACTCCACAATCAATATTCTTCAGATATATATTGGAAGCAATTGTACTTAAGAGTCAATATCCGTGTTATAGAACATATACTTGAGAAGAACAAGCTATTGTAACCAAGCCTATTCCTTCGGACGAAGTGAGGGTGTTTAATAGTCGAATTCCGAAGGGGAGCTTCAAGACTGGACGTAGGACGGGATGTCCGAACTGGTATAAAATCCTGATGTGCTTAGTCTATATTTTACTAGATTAACTGTATATTATTTACATCATATAGTTAGTAGCATATACTTGCATATACATTACACGATCCATCCTATAGACTTTCAATTAGTATCAGAGCAAGGTTTGATCAAAGTATAGTAACACGTTTTTGAGTCATTTTAATATGGCAAGTATTTTTCAAGAAGGACAATCCACAGCACGACCCCCACTTCTTAATGGCTCTAACTATGCATATTGGTCAACACGTACGAGAATTTTTATGGAAGCTAACGGTCTAGAAATTTGGACAGCCACTCAAGATAAATATGAAGCACCTACTACTACTAAGAACACATGGACCGATGTACAAAAAACAGCAGCTTCTAATAATGCCAAAGCTATGATTGTTTTATTTTGCTCATTAGGTAAAAATGAACTCTCACGTGTCATGTTATGTAACACTGCATTTGATATTTGGTGTACTTTACAAGTCACACACGAAGGCACAAACAAAGTTAAACAAACTAAGATTTCAATTTTACAAAATCAATTTTCATCATTTAAAATGAAACAAAATGAATCTATAGTAGATATGTACTCTAGATTTCAAACCATTTAACATGATTTTATGGCACTTGGAGTAAAATTCATAAATTTTGATTTAGTATCTAGAACACTCAATTCTTTAACTCCAGAATGGAAAAGAAAAATATCATTTATCGAAGAAGCTAATAATCTCTCAGCACTCTTAGTTGAAGAATTGATAGGAAATTTAATGTCCTATGAAGCTAATTGCAGGCATAAAAAGAACTAAATTCTTATATATAATTTAAAAGAACGAAAAGAACTAAATTTAATCTCCCATTTTTTGATGATGACAACTATACAATGTACTTATATATAATTTATAAATCCCTCCTGAATATGTGCTTATTTCTAATGTTTTATAATTATACTTATATTTCTCCCCCTTTGGCATTATCAAAAAGAATTATAAAATTTTAGCCAATCGTCAAAGATAACACACAAAAGAAAATTTCATTAATAATTCAAAATTGATTATATTCATAGATTTTGTCAATTATACAAAATTTGAAATTCGAATATCCTAAAATCTATGATTCCTTTAGAGAAGCTTTTTCTTGATCATCTCCTGTTTCTTCTTTTTGGGAAGAGCTAGGCTTTGTAGGAGATGTCAAAGCTTGTTTTAGAGGTTCATCCTCAGAAAGTTTTGAATGTTTCGTGGGAGAAGAAGGTATTGGGATTGTCCAATCTTCAGGAGGAGGTGTCGGACCGCGAACCCGTTGAAGTACTTCTTTAAGAACCGATAGGACAGTTGAAAGTGATTCTTCAACTGTTGCTAGGCGTATGGCAAAATAAGATTCAAAGCTATCAATTCGCTTAGTTGAAACTTTTTGGTTTTGAGACAATATATGTTGATTTTTGAGGGTGAGATCTCGAATACTTTCATTTGGATTTGTTTCTCTTCGAGTCTCCACAATCTCATCCTGGCCTGGATAATCAAATGGTGCAGGAGGAGGTGGAGTTGCTTCACGATGTTGTTCCTCCTCTTGAGATGGTTCATTGTGTGGTTGAGGTGGAGGCTCAACTTGTCTGGTTTTACGATTGTGCGTCCAATCTTCAAAGGACAAATCCCGGGGGAATCTCCGCTAAGTGCATTAGTGAAAAAAAACTTGGTGGAAGCATATTTTGGATAAGTTTCTTCAAAAGTTGATAGGTAGGAAGGAATGTTGTGTGCAGGTAGAAGTTGCATGATGTATGTGGGATAGATAAATGATGGCCGTGATCGAGTTCAAAAATGTTTGAGCTCATCAAAGATAAATTTGGCCTAATTCACCCTTGTTCCGCTAAATAGAGCATATAAGGCTTTATGCTCTAACTCGGTTATTTGCTCATGACTTCCCATTCGTGGAACGATGGTATTGATCATCATTCGAGTAAGAAGTCATGCTTTTGGTCGTAGATATTTATAGGCAAATTTTGGCATTTCATCCTCCCAAATTTGATGTGTTATACTATTCCTTGGTTTGAAGCGCATATCAGGAATATTGTATAAATCTTCGTCTATGTCAGAACATCCTAGAGTTCTACCTATTATGCCAGGAGTGAGTCCAATCATGTTGCCATACACGCTAGATCATAGCCAATTATTTTCATCTTCAGTGTTCCATACTGAAGTGCTATCCAAATTTGCATAAAAGAGAAATATTGCCAATTGATCGATTTGGATGTAATTGGGAGTGATCGATATTAATATTTCTAGTCCGACATTCTCACACATTTCATCCAAATCATACATTGGAAATTTAAGAAGGTTATAAAATGGACCTATGTGAAGCTTTTTCTTTTGTATATCCTCATATCTCTTGATTGAGTATGGTGCTATATTCATCCATCTTTCGATTTGATCATCCGAGCATACTTGAGGATTTGAGGATGATGTTGGTTGGTCGTTTTCGTTTGGATATATTAGGATTTTAGTTCTAGGAGGCATCGATCGAACGATTGTAAGACAAAACGATTTTTTTGGAGTAAAGAAGAAAAAAAATCACCTGGAGATAATTTGTAGTTGAAAATAGAAATGAAAGTTAAAAAAATGACGTTAGCTGGATGATTTTAAAGTGTTGATTGAATTTCAGACGACTGAAAGCGAAATCAAACATCCGGTTTGCCCTAATTCGAATACAGTAGATAACTTAAGACATCTCGTTTATCTACTAGACATCTGGTTTGATCGAATTGTAAAAATTTGATATTCAGAGAATTTTTCCAAACGTCTGGGTAAAATATCAGACGTCTGAAATAGGTCAAGTTTTTTAAAGCTTGGTGGCAGAGACATAACTCAGACGTCAGGATTGAAGTTCAGATGTTTGAAATAGTCTGATTTCAATTTCTAGGAGGCAGAGCAAATTTTCAGATGTCTGGGGTATAACAGACGTCTGACATATGCACAATGCTAAAAAATTCAAGGTATATCAGAGTGTCAGACGTCTGAGGTCCATATCCAGATGTTTGAAATAGGCAATTTTTCTAAAAATAGCCTAAAATTTAATGGTTTTGCTTATTTCTCGATTCTCTATTTCTTTTAAACAAAATGAAATATTATTTGTGTGAAATAGAATAACAAACAAAGGAGTGATTAAATAAACGAATTTATTAGTTCAATTTGTGAGTAGAAAATTAATGGCTAATCATAGATTAAATAAAGGAGCAATTATTAAGCGAGCAGATCATGAAGAGAGCAAATCCCTAAATCTCGTCGGAGTTTAACAAAAATTTGTTCATTTAGTGGTTTTGTAAAGATGTCTGCTATTTGATTCTCGGTATTTACGTATACTAATGAAATAGTTCCTTTTTCAACATTGTCTCGTAAAAAATGATGTCGTATACTTATATGCTTAGTTTGCGAGTGATTAACAGGGTTTTTTGATAAATTTATTGCACTCGTGTTATCACAATATATTGGAGATTTATTGATAATTTTATCAAAATCCGTAAGTTTTTGTTGCATGTATATCACTTGTGCACATGCTAGAGCCGTTGAGATGTATTCGGCTTCGCAATTAAATAAAGAAACATAATTTTGCTTTTTGCTAAACCATGAAACTAATGATTGTCCAATAAAATAACATTTCACTAGTACTCTTACGATCTGTTCTGCATCCAACAAAATCCGCATCGCTATATGAAACTAGTTCAAACGATGATCCTTTAGGGTAAAACAAACCATAATCTTTAGTACTAGGTAGATACCGTAAAATACATTTAACAGCTCTTTGGTGCGATTCTTTTGGTTTTGCTTGAAATCGAGCACAAAGACATACACTCATCATAATATCAAGTCGACTAGCCGTCAAATAAAGTAAAGAACCAATCATGCTACAATATAATTATTCATCAAAATCTTTTCCGTTATCATCCTTTACTATGTGAATAGTAGTACTCAATTGTGTTGGTTTGTTTGAAGTTTTATCCATTTCAAAACGACGTAATAGATTGCTACAATATTTTTTTTGATGAATAAATATACCATTTTCAAGTTGTTTTATTTGTAAACCTAAGAAGAAATTTAATTCTCCCATATGTGACATTTCAAATTCATTTTTCGTAATATTTGAAAATTGATCACATAGATTTTCGTTGGTTGAACCAAATATAATACCGTCAACGTAAATTTGTACTACTAACATATCATTATTTTCTTGTTTAATAAATAAAGTTGTATCGATTTTGCCTATTTGAAAACCACATGTAATCAAGTGATTTTGAAGACGTTCGTACCATGCATGAGGGGCTTATTTTAATCCGTATAATGCTTTGTGTAACTTAAAAACATGATCGAAATATTTTTCGTGAACAAATAATGGGGGTTGTTCTACATATATATTTTCTTTAATAAAACCATTTAAAAAAGCACTTTTGACATCCATTTGAAATAGTTTAAAATTGTGATGAGTTACAAAGGCGAGTAATGAACGAATGGCCTCCAATCTTGCTACTGGAGCAAAGGTTTCATCATAGTCGATACCTTCTTCTTGATTACATCCTTGAGCAACTAAATGTGCTTTATTTCTAATAATATTTCCTCTTTCATCTGCTTTGTTTTTAAATACCCATTTTGTTCCTATAACCGGTTGATCTTCAGGTCTTGGTACTGATTCCCAAACAATCTTATGTTCAAATTGATTTAATTCTTCTTGCATAGCTATTATCCAAAAATTATCATTTGAAGCTTCTTTATAATTTTTAATTTGACACAAATGCTATATGGGTTATTTGATTAAGTTGATTTCTAGTTACTATAGAATTTAGATCTCTAGTGATATTATCTTTTGGATGATCCTTAAGAATTCTAGGGGATGATATCAAAGAATTATTTTGCACATTTGTATTATTATTGATAGAGTTTGTTGTATTTGTTATTGAAATTATTTCTTCATCATCATTAGTATGATGATCAATAAAATTTTCGTCGAACGAATCATGTAAACTTTCTTCAATAATATTATTTCGTTTATTAAAATTCTATATGCTTTGCTTCGATCCGAATATCCAACAAAGATTCTTTCATCGGCCTTCAGGTCAAATTTTCCTAAATTATCTTTTGTATTTAATATAAAACATTTTGATCCGAAAGTTTTAAAGTATGATACTTTGGTTTTCTTCCAAAAAATATTTCAAAACAAGTTTGTTTAGTCATAGGACGTATGGTTACTCGATTCAACACATAACAAGCAGTGGCAATAGTTTCATCCCAAAGTGTTTTGGTAGACCACTACTATTCAGTAGTGTTCATGCATATTCTTGTAATGTATTGTTTTTTCTTTCTACCACACCATTCTGTTGAGGTGTGCGAGAAAAAGAAAAATTATGACTTATTCCTTTCTTATTGCAAAAATTAGTAAAACGATCATTTTCGAATTCTCCTCCGTGATCACTTCGAATATTTTTAATTTTCAAGTCCATTTTTGTTTTAATTCTTTTAGAAAATATTTTAAACATACCAAATGTATCGCTTTTATGTTTTAAAAACAAAGTCCACGTATATCTTGAAAAATCATCAACTAATACGAAAACATATTTGTTGTGATTTATAGATCGTTTCTGTGTTGGACCAAATAAATCTAAATGTAATAATTCTGATGGTTGTTTAGTAGAAATATTATTTTTAGATTTAAAAGAATTTTTCTTTAGTTTTCCAATTTGACAATCGTCACATAAATTTTCTACTTTACAATTTATTTTGGGTAAACCTCTAACTAGCTCATATTTTCCTAATTTATTAATATATTAAAAATTGATATGAAAAAATCGTTTATGCCATAACCATGGATCATCATGTTTAGCGGTTAAACATAAATTTGAATTTTTATTTATATTCATGTTTAGTACATAAATATTTTTGTTTCTAAAACCTTCAAACATAAGTTGTTCGTTATTATTGAAAATATTACACCTATCTTTTTTGATTTGAAAACCTTTATCGCATAATTGACTAATACTTAGTAGGCTGTGTTTTAGATTTTCTACTAATAAAACATTTGTAATAAGAGGAGATTTAGAAATACTAGAGTTGATGACTTCTCCAACGCCCACGACATATCCTTTTGAATTATCTCCAAAGGTTATTGTTCCACCGTCGATGTATGTTATATTTGATAAATTTTTTGAATTTTTGGTCATATGCTTGGAGCATCCGCTATCTAGTATCCATTTCTCCTTATTTTTTATTGTGGGTACCTGCTAAATAAAAAATATTTTAATTGGTACCCATATACTTTGTTAGGGTCATAGATGGTAGAAGAAGGTAGCCATACCCAAGATGGTTTGCTACCTTTATAAATATAGTTTTTATTAAGACTGTATTGTCTAAGAAATTATTAATATGTTTTTTTCTAATCAAAATATTATTTGTCTTAGGAATCCAAAGTTTCATATTTTTAGTATTCATATTAGACTTAGGTAAACTTTTAGTCATTTTATAAATATAATTCTTAGTATCATCTTCTTTCTTTATGGAGTATTTTTAAATCCTATTCCATTTCTATTACCTGATGGTTTTGAAGTTTTGATAATATTTTCTAAATCTTGTTTTCCTTTATTAAATTTTGAAACATTATTTGCAATTTTATCTAATTTTTCTTTAATTCTAAATTTTCAATTTTCAATATTTTCAATATTTCTCTTCAAGTTGACATTTTCTTTTAACAAATTATCCTTTTCCCTTTTAGTTTCATCAAAATCAATAACAATAGCCTCACTTTCTACCAAATTATTTTTAATTTTTTCTTAGGATAATTCTAGTTCTTCTTCTAAGATAATTTTTTCATCTTTTAACATTCCTACTTCAAGTTCTAATCTATTTATTTTGGCTATATGTTCTTTGTTCAATTTTTTAATTTGTCTAAATTTATCATCTAATTCTATGCTAAGTTCTAATAATTCGTCATAACTAAGTTTGGGACATACCTCATCAATTTGTGCCATAAAACTTACATTAGCTTGTTCTCCGTCACTATCGCTATCACTTTCAGATGATGAAAAATTCGAGTCATCCCATGTTACTTTGAAAGCCTTTTTCTTTTTGAACTTTTCAAATTCGTTCTTCTTTTTATCATTATTGAGCTTGGGGCAGTCTTTCTTCATATGTCCAAATTGATTCACATTCATAGCATTTGATTGATGTTTGATTCATTGAGCCTCCTTTCTAAAATTTAGTCATTTTCCTAAACTTTTTGAATTTTTTGTAATTTTTGGCAATAAATACAATTTCTTCTTCATCTGAGTTGGAGTCTTCATTTGTTGCTGGGAATGCTATGTTCTTTTCCGAATTTAGTTCCTTCCGTGCCTGTGAATTAGCTTCATAGGACATTAAATTTCCTATCAATTCTTCAACTAAGAGTGCTGAGAGATCATTAGCTTCTTTGATAGCTAATACTTTTCTTTCCCATTTTGGAGTTAAAGAATTGAGTATTGTAGATACTAAATCAAAATTTGTGAATTTGACTCCAAGTGCCATTAAATCATATTGAATGGTTTGAAATCTAGAGTACATATCTACTATTGATTCATTTTGTTTCATTTTAAATGATGAAAATTGATTTTGTAAAATTGAAATCTTAGTTTGTTTAAATTTGTTTGTGCCTTCGTGTATGTCTTGTAAAGTACGCCAAATATCAAATGCAGTGTTACACAACATGACACGTGAGAATTCATTTTTATCTAATGAGCAAAATAAAACATTCATAGCTTTGGCATTATTAGAAGCTGCTGTTTTTTGTGCAGCAATCCATGTGTTCATAGCAGTAGTAAGTGCTTCATATTTATATTGAGTGACTGACCAAATTTCTAGACCATTAGCTTCCATAAAAATTCTCACACATGTTGACCAATATACATAGTTAGAGTCGCTAAAAAGGGGTGGGGGAAATGCTGTGGATTGTCCTTCTTGAAAAATACTAGCCATATTTAAATGATTTAAAAATGTGTTACTGTACTTTGTCAAACCTTGCTCTGATACCAATTGAAAGTCTATAAGATGGGTCGTGTAATGTAAATGCAAGTATATGCTACTAAGTATATGACATAATTAATATAAAGTTAACCTAGTAAAATATAGACTAAGCACACCAATTTTATACTGGTTTGGACCTCCCGTCCTACGTCCAGTCTCAAAGCTCCCTTTGGGAATTCGACTATCAAACACCCTCACTTCGTCCGGAGGAATAGGCTTGATTACAATAGCTAGTTCTTGTTAAGTATGTGTTCTATAACACAGATATTGACTAATAAACACAAATGCTTCCAATATATATATCTAAAGATTATTGATTAAGGTGTTCTTGAATATATGGAAGAGTGAAATACAAGTATATGATTGCTAGAGATCAAGAATATATTAGGGTATAAAAGTAAAAAGCGCAAGTAAGTAAGGTGAGTTCTTCTATTTGATTCTTGATGTTGTTTATAGTGGTAGAGAGATTCCTTGAGTAGTTGCATCCACTAACAAGTGTCTATGGTCGCTTCTGATGGTGATGAAGAGTTGCAGCGAAGAGAAGCGAAGATGTCTTTTCAAGTGCAGCAATTGTTATTTGAATTTCAAAATCAAAGTTCAGTTCCAGACGTCTGGTATATGTTTCAGACGTCTGGCTCTATATTTTTTTGTATACAGTAGCCTTTCAGACGTCTGAGTACATTAACCAAACATCTGATCCTGTCTGGTTTATAATCCATAGGATTTCTTCAAATGTCTGGCTAGTGCATCCAGACGTCTGATCCCTATGCATGTTGTTTTTGTGCTTCTATGTCATTGCTCTATTGATCCTATCGACTTGTAGTATTTTGTAACATTCTTTGAGCCTTATTCTTGTCTCTCTAGTGATATTACTTTAGCAATTACCTGTAATAGAAATATATATGCATATTCGATTTCCATTGTATAGTTGTTGTCATCGAAACCGTAGATTTGATTTCCTAACAATCTCCCCCTTTTTGATGATGACAACTATACAATGTACTTACATATAATTTATAAATCTCCCCCTGAATATGTGCTTATTTCTAATGTTTTATAATTACACTTATACTTAAACCTTCGGCTGCATTACTACGGTGATTCGTGGTGCACCGATAACTCCTGTCCGTTACCTGGCTGAGAAATATTTTTGTTGATTTAAGACGAAGTGTGATTCTAAAATTTTTGTTAGGAGCTACTAAGGATAGAAAATTGTAATTAAGTTCTTTGCATTCATTTAGTTGCATTAGTTCATGCATATATAAAAAACAAAAAAAATTAAAAATCTTAAAAAATTGTAAATTTTACTTGACTTAGTTTTTAATCCAAAAAATTCTTTTGTTTTCCTTTTCTTTGAAAATTTTCAATCAAAAACAAAAAATCCAAAATCTTTTCAAAAAGAAAAAAAAATAAAAATTCAAAAACAAAAACAAAAATCAATTTCCATTTTCTATGAAAAGATCCTTTTGGTAAATATTTGAAAATTCAAAAAAAATAAAAAACCAAAAAAAATACAAATATAGAAAATATAAAAAAAAATTAAAAACTGAAAACAAAACAAAAATCAAACTTTTCTTTTGAAAATAAATTTCACTTGGTAAATAGTTTTCTTCCTTGTAAAAAAAAAGAGAAAGCAAATTCAAAAAAAACAAGTTTTCAAATCTTCTTTCATTCTCCAAACTCAATTTTAACTCCTTTCTCTTCTCGACTTTCACTTGTGCATGAGTACTTGGACTCATGACATAACAACAAATCATTGGACTCGCGATTCAACAACTAACCGTTTAACCCAAATAGACGATCCTCTTGAAATGGCGAATGAGAATGCCCCCTAACTCTTATGGATATAATCTTTTCTGATAGAGTTTCTATTCCATCTTGCATTACTTACCCACCCCTACGGGTAACCATTTTGAAATTCACTCGAACGATATTGCCATACTTTCGAAATTTGGCAATTTCGAGCACGATGACCCATACATCTTTTTGACTAGATTCGAACAAGTTTGTGCAACAACTAAACTCCAAAAACTATTCAATGATGAAATCAAACTTCGATTAATCTCATTCGCTCTTATGGATTATGCTGAAAAATGGTTGTACAGCTTACAATCGAACTCGATTAAAACTTGGATGAATTCGTAAAAGCTTTCTTAATAAAGTTCTACCCTTTGGAAAAAAAACGAGTAGAATTCGAAACGAAATTGTAAATTTTCATCAATTCAAGGGAGAACCATTTGGAAAATATTTTGAAAGATTCAAAGAGCTTTTGATAAAATGTCCATACGATAACTTTGAAAATCGGACAATTTGCCAAATCTTTTACGATGGACTTGAAAACAGCTCATGAACGATGCTCGAATCAATGTGCCAAGGCAACTTTCTTGCCCAACATCATGATGATGGTTGGCAATTTCTCGAAAATCTCACTGAAAAGTCGTCCAATGGGAATGTTCGAAAGAAAAATCAATTTACTCACGATCGATTGCAAACTCGATAGGATTTTTTTTGTTTGGAAGCTAAGATCGATGCAATGATTAAAAAATTTGATAACATTTTCTCATCGAATGAAATGAACCAAGCTTCCCTACTGATGTGTTATAAATGCAAGGATCCTAATCATATAGCTGATCAATGTCCCGATTCTGTCGAACAAATCAATTCTTTCAATAAAGCAAAAAACGACTTGTTTTCTCCAACGTACAATCCTGGTTGGAGAAATCATCAGAATTTTGCATGGAACCAAAACAATCCCAACACGAATACGATTCGTCCCAATTTTCAAGCATTTCTAAATAATGCTTCAAATCCTCCCTTTCAGCCCAATAATTTTCAACCAAACTTTGTAGGTCCTTCTCATAATCAACCGCAACAATCAAATTTTCAACCAAATTCTGCTCATCCTTCCCAAGATGATAGACGATTAACTTCGCTTGAGAAAACTCTTGAAACGTTGGCTAAGGCAACTACTCAAAGCCTTTAATCAAACAACAATTTGCAAAATTTATTGACCTCGTATATGCAAAACACAAACCAATCGATTGCAAAACTCGAAATGCGAATGAGTCAATTAGCCACTTCTGTAAGTGAACGCGAACGTGGTCCCAAGCCAGCCATTTCCAAATCCCAGAAATCAAAATGAAAATTCAAATCAAACCCATGTTGTTCAAGATAGCAATGTCACCCAATTGAATACTATCACAACTCTCTATTTCGGTAAACAGATCGATAATCAAGTCGTTGATCCAAACAATTTACCGAAAACCTCTCTCGACACCTCTAAAACAACGAACGAATCTAAAAAAACGTGGAGCCAAATGTTTTATCGAATGCCAATCAAAATTCTTCTTCTATTCAAGTAGACCGCCTAGCGAGTATCATGTTCCATTTCCACATCGTCTTTGACCTAAGAAACACTCGGACCAAATTGAAAAGATGTTGGAAATTTTTAAACAAGTCAAAGTTAACATTCTGCTTCTTGACATCGTTCAACAAGTCCCCACTTATGCAAAATTTCTTAAGGACTTGTTTACCCAAAAGAGACACGCTCAAGTGTCCAAAACAGTCTTCTTAGCCGCCAGTTTGAGTGAAGTCTTGTCCCAATCCATGCCCGTCAAATACAAAGATCCTGGATGCCCTACGATTTCATGTACAATTGGAGATAAGACGATCAACAAAGCTTGATAGACTTAGGCGCGAGTGTCAATTTGATTCCATACTCCGTTACAAACAGTTAGGCCTAGGTGAGCTCAAACCCATAAAAGTCACGCTTCAATTTGTCGATTGCTCGACTAAGAAGCCTGTGGGAGAAATCGAGGATGTGGTTATTCGAGTAGGGCAATTCATATTCACCGTTGACTTTATCGTTCTCGAAACACGACACGTGAAAAATCCCGTGAGTCAAATTTCATTGATTTAGGCCGATTATTCTTAGCCACCGCAAATGACTTAATCAATTGTCGTAACGGATCAATAAAAATATCTTTCGAAAACATGACTTTGGATCATAATATTTTCAACCTTGAAAGCCAATCAAATGAACCGTGTGACCAAACATTGGAAGTTAGTGCCATTCACGAAAATGTTGAAAACGAAACACTTGATCTTAACGATGAACGCGAGGCTGTGTACGAAAAATTGTTTCACGAAATTCCCAACGAGATTGAATACACTCTTCCTTTTGAATCGCTTCTAGTTGAGTCTGAATCTCAACCCAATTATTCGATAGAAAAACTCCCAAAGTTAGACCTCAAACCGCTTCCCGACCACCTTAAGTACGCATACTTAGGTGAAAACAAAACTTGTCATGTCATCATTTCTAACATTCTTTCTCTTGACCAAGAAGCTTCTCTTCTCTCTATCCTTTCGAAAAATAAGGAAGCGATGGGATGGTCAATTTTTGATATAAGGAATTAATCCCGCTCTTGTTCAACATCTCATCCATTTAATCGATGATGCCAAGCCTGTTCGTGACGCGCAACGAAGGCTTAATCCAAAAGTGAAAGTTGCGGTGCCTGATGAAATTATTAAACTTCTTGACAACGAAATCATTTACCCAATCTCCGATAGTTCATGGGTTAGCCCAATTCACGTTGTACCTAAAAAGTCTGGGCTAACCGTTGTCAAGAATGATGCAAACGAGCTTTCCAACTCGTACTCAAACGGATTGGCTTGTTTGCATTGACTATCAAAAACTAAATGCCACAACACATAAAGATCACTTTCCTCTTCCTTTCATTGACCAAATGTTCGAACATTTAGTCGGCCATGAATTTTACTGCTTCCATGATGGTTATTCTGGCTATAACCAAATTCTAATCGCTCCCGAAGATCAAAAGAAAACGACTTTCACATGTCCATTTGGTACCTTTGCTTATTGATGTATTCCATTCGGACTTTGTAAAGCTCCTGTGACTTTCCAACGATGCATGGTTGGCATCTTTTCCGACATGATTGAATGCTTTCTAGATGTTTTTATGGACGATTTCTCTATCTTTGGCAATTCTTTTTTCCAATGTTTACATCACCTCGAGTTGGTTCTGAATCGATGTAAAGAAATATATTTGACTTTGAATTGGAAAAAATGCCACTTTATGGTCAAACAAGGCATAGTACTTGGATATATCATCATAAATAAAGGCATTGAGGAGACAAAGCAAAAATCGATGTCATTGGAAATCTAACCATTCCCAAATCTGTTAAGGGCATTCGATCATTTCTAGGACAATTGGCTTTTACCGACGTTTTGTGAAAGACTTCAACAAAATCGCTCGTCCTTTGACGAAACTTCTTGGAAAAGATGTTCCTTTTGATTTTAACTTTGATTGTATCTCTTCTTTTGAACGTCTTAAGAGTGAACTCATTTCTTCCCCAATCATTTGTGCACCCAATTGGGATCTTCCTTTCGAAATAATGTGTGATGCTTCGAACTTTACCGTTGGCGCTGTCTTAGGACAACGCATCAACAAGATCCTTCACGTCATTTATTACGCGAGTATGACTTTGAATGACGCTCAACTCAACTACACAACAACCGAAAAAGAACTTCTAGCTGTCCTTTTCGCGCTCGAAAAGTTTCGACCTTACTTGATAGGTTCACACATTACGGTTACACTAACCATTCTAAGCTTCGATATCTCTTCGCTAAAAAGGATGCTAAATCACATTTGATTTGTTGGATTCTTTTACTTCAAGAGTTTGATCTACAATCAAGGACGAAAAAGGATCCGATAATGTCATAGCCGATCACTTGTCTCATCTTCCGAATGCACCATCTTCTTTGCCCATCAATGAAAACTTCCTTGATGAACAACTTCTTTCATTTCAATCGACCCACCGTATGCTGATATAGTGAACTACTTAGCCACTAAAGAAACTCCTTCATCATGGTCCAAATAGGACAAATGCAAATTCATGTCCCAAATGATGTATTTCTATTGGGACGATCTATATTTGTTCAAATATTTTCATGACTAAATCATCCGATGTTGCATTTTGGATAATGGATAAGGAGTGTTCTTTCGTTTTGCCACGATCAAGCATGTGGTGGACATTTTGAACCTCAAAAAACTGCGGAAAAGTGCTTCAGTGTGGTTTCTATTGTCCTTCTCTTTTCAACGACTTGTTTGAATTTTGTAAAATTTGTGATTGATGTCAAATTCTGGGACGAATTTCTCGATGAAATATGATGCCTCTAAACCCTTTTCTTACAATCGAAATCTTTGATGTATGGGGTATCGAATTTATGGGACCTTTTCCTAATTCTTTTGGAAACTTGTATGTCCTTCTTGCCGTCGATTACGTTTCAAAATGGGTCAAAGTCATTCCTTACGAAACCAATGACCATAGAATTGTTGTAAAATTTCTCAAGGAAAACATCTTTTCGAGGTTCGGCACACCTCACACAATAATCAGTGATGATGGAACCCATTTTTGCAACCGTTCTTTTGAAACTTTAATAAAAAAAATTACTCGATAACACACAAGTTATCCACTTCGTATCATTCTCCGACTTGTGGCCAAGTTGAAGTTTTAAATCGACAAATAAAACAAATCTTGGAGAAAATTGTCAATAAAAATCGAAAAGATTTGTTTCAGAAATTGATCTATGCGCTTTGGTCTTACCGTGTTGCTTTTAAAAAAACCTTAGGATAGTTTGTGGTAAAGCTTGCCATTTACCTGTTGAAATCGAACATAAAGCGCTATGGGGAATTAAGAACTTAAACTTTGATCTTGAGAAAGCCGGCGAAAACGGAAAACTACAACTCAACGAACTAGACGAACTTAGGAACGACGCGTATGAAAACGGAAAAATTTACAAAGAAAGAACAAAAGTTTTTCATGACAAGTTAATCTTAAGAAAAATGTTTTCGCCTAACCAGAAACTTCTTTTATATAACTCAAGACTTCATTTATTCCCTAAGAAACTTAAATCAAGATGGACCGGACCATTTGTGGTACGAACTGTTTTTCCACATCGTGCCGTAAAAATAGAATACCCTAGGGATGGATCGGTTTTCAAAGTCAACGGTCATCGTTTGAAACCTTTCTTGGAATTGCCTAGTAACCAAGAGGAGGAACTCATGATCCTTCATGAGCCAAGCTACGTCTAGTAAGAATGTTAACCCTCTTTTGTAAATATGTACATAGTTTTTCCCGTCACACTCATTATATCATGCATTGACTGTGGGGACACAATCAAAATTAAGTGTGAGGGGGAGTCTCGTTTTCATTTTTTTTATTTTTTTAGTTTCATGGCATTTTTGAATTTTCATTCTCTTACTTTAAAAAAATCCCAAAATTCCTAAATCTCAAAAATATTTTCTTTTTAGCATTTTGATTTATTTTTAAAGAAACATTATGTGATAAGTGTAAGTTTTGGTTAATAAATTGAAATTTTTGAAAATTTATTTGTCTTAACAAAAATAAAAATGAAGTTTGATTACAAATAACAATGGTTTAACTAGTATATAAGAAGGTTCATCTATGTTAATTATGAAGTATGTTCTAATTGAAAATCTTTGTTTAAAAAGTGGTAAATTTAAAGCAAAGGATATAACATTTTTGTCTTCTAAGTTAAATGGTGTTAAGATGATTTGCAAAACTCTCTCTCTCTCTCAAAAAATAATAATAATAACATCCAGAGTATTCACTCTCATTTAAAAGCACACGGTTATGCATGAGTGAATTACTTGGAATCTTTGATTATGTGCTTTCATACTCATTTAAAAGTCCTCACGGTCATGCATGTATGGAACACATATAAAAGAAAAGAACAGACTTAATAAAAACCACCTACGGTCGATAAGTGTATGCACGAAAGTGTGTGCATTCACCATGCTCTGTACTCCCCTCATATAAGCCCGAAAGGCAGTACATGGGTGGTATATCTGGGCTCAGTTTACCTGAGCTAGGTGTGTAATTTGCCTTGCAAATAATTAGAGAGCAAGCAATTGAAATCCTAGCACTATTTTAACTTATTGATTTAACTTGTTATTGAAAAGAAATGAAAATACCACTTTAATAAACTTTAATAATCAACTAAGGATTTGTTTCATAATTAAATTGTGTTATCAACCGAAACAACTAGCCAAACTATGGTCTATCTGTTATGACAACTTGATTTTTATTGGAAATTTTGACGAATAAATGACTTAAATTTTCAATACAATGACAAAGCTTTTATTTAACTTATTTGTGTCTATTTAAAAGTAAACCTTTCATTTATAAATATTTCCAAAAACTCGCATTCATCTCTTTGTAAATAAATCTTGCATTTTGTAAATATTTTCACTTTGCATTGGATTTTGCAGGTATTATCTGCTAAAAACCCTCACGAGACAACACTCATCCTATTCTAGACACCCAAAGGTTTAACGGTTTGTTGCATACGCTCATTACAATCGTGCTTCCTACGAAAACGGATTTATGTTAGTTTTCCTTTATTTGAGGACGAACAAAAAGATAAGTGTGGGGGTATTTGATGTGCACATAAATGTGCATATATTTACATCCATATTTTATATCTTTTAATTTAAATAAACATAATATTTAGGCATTTTAACATGTTTAAAACAAAAATTCAATTATTTTCAAACCATCATATTTTCATCTTCATTCAGGGGCAAAATGGTCATTTTTGTACATGTGTCAATTTAAGAATTTTTACTTGGACATTTTTTGATAATTTTTATAGGGATGTGGATGCATATGGAATAGGCTTATATGAAGATACATGCATGCACAAATGAAATACAAAGGAATGAAGAGGAAATAATTCAAGTTCAAGATCATGGAGGACCTCACCCACTTACCTAAATATACAATTATGAGCTAATGGACAACTAAGCGGAAGTTAAAGCTTCATGCACAAAAAATGATGGATTAATTAGTGGCTAATGGTTACTTGGTGGCCACACTTCGTAAAGGGCATTTTAGAAAGCCCCATAAAAATAGAATTAGGATTTTATGCATCTATATATAGCCCTTTTATGTAGATGAAACCATCTTCTACTCTTTCATTTTACTTAGAAAATTAAGAGATCAAAGTGTAAGCTCAACGTTCAACGAAATAAAAATGGCTTCTTAGCCTCTTTCTCTTCTCTTATTTACGTGCTTTTACTTATTTCTCATGCTTTTATGCTCTTTCATTTTCTTTGTTAGTAGATTAGTTTTACATTTATGCAAGTAGTGTAGCTTAATTCCTTTTGTTGTAAGTAGTTTAACTAAATTCTCTTCTTTACTTATTTTTTAATTTTCTTCTCTTTAAATGTTGAAATTTACTTGTGTTGCTTTAATGCCACAAATGAATTGCTAAACCCCTTCAATTTAGGGGTGATGAAGCTCTCAAATATTATGTAATTTCAATATTTTATGATTTATGATCTCATTTGGTTTATGCTTCATGAAGTGGATTTTGATGCAAGTTTATACAAGAGGGTTTGATAGCTTATATTGCTTATGCAAACGAGCTATTCTTATTCAACATAAACACAAGTTGCATCATCATTTCTAATCCATTTTTGATTTTGAAATTAAAGTAAAAATGAAATTTGATGATCTATATTACTAGTTACAATAGTAAATATATCATACTTAAAATAGCTTTTGCTTTGGTTTCATTTTCATGATAATTATAAGTAGGTTATTTTTTGTATTATAGTTTGATGGTTTGAGTTATGTTAATTAATAACATAAACAAACCATACTTATGATAAATACAATAATGTTTCACTTAAATCAAAGCTAAAGGTCACAAATTGTTTGTTTGTTGATTTACAAAAATATGAGAGTGGATTTGCCTATAAACTGTTCTCTAGTTAAATAGTTTTTTCAAATTTTAATTCTAGTTTTAACTTCATTTTACTTCTAGTTAAAAATTTCTCTACATTTGGTCCAATTTGATTGAATATATTTTTAAACTCTAACAATTTCCTACGATCCGTATTCGACACGTACTACAAAGTGTACGCCATGCATTTGCAGTTTATTTTAATTAGAAATTTCGTCAATTAACAAGTTTTGGCATTTTGAGATTATTGGGCATTTTGAGCCACTTGAAGATTCATTATATGGTGATTACATTTTGGAGTTTTGAACTCTTAACCGAGTTCTACATATTGTGATTTATGGTTGCCGTCCTTGTGACGACCCAGATTTTCGCGTTCGAAAATCGATACTCGTACTTCACTTGTACTCGAATGCCGCAGATTCGACCGTTCAAATCCGATTCGCCGAAAATTATAACACATTAAGTACAACAACATAGCGGAAGAAAAAGAATAATATCATATACAACTCCAATGATACAATATCCAAATATACAACAATGATCAAAATCAGAGATACAATGGAATGCTACAGCGGAAACACCAATGAACTAGCAGCGGAAACAACTAGAACTTGAAACTCCACAAGAAACACCAGTATCAGCAATCTCCATAGATAGCTCGAACCACCATCAAGTTGTACCAAGCTAAGCATGGTCAGTCGTCCTAACCAAAGACTTCAATATCCAAAGTCTCCGAAGAATTCCAAAGAAAAACCTGAAAACTACTGAATCGATATCCACTATCTGAAAAACCCAACTTTAGACTGCCTGTGTGGAAAATTGTGGGCATCCAGAGTTTAGGAAGGGAACAATAAACTCCGGGTCAGTCATGGGACTGGTATGAGCAAACAAAAATAGTTTATCTTTAAAAGCAAACAAAAGATTTTAAGGAAATTCACAATGCTTTTTGGAAAATGAAACTGCCATAAGGCCTCCCGCCACACACACAATGCAAGCGCATACTTGGAAGAGATTTCTCCTTATGACAGTCAAAAATGCTTGATACGTCAAAACCATTTGATATTATTATTAGTGCATAGTGCAGAAAACATTTCGAAAGTATAATATTATTCTTAGCCAGCATACAACATTTCGTCGTATGCCTACTATAGCTGCCATGTTCAATAGAAGGTTACCGCCACATTCCATGGTAGGTTATACAACTAAAAACCGTACAGGACGCGTATTGTTTCCTTGGATTTCCAACAAATGGTAAGGCTAAGGAACTTCCTTACCGAAATGGGAACGCCTCTGGAAGGACATCCCCGAGAACCAAACCAGATCTCTGCTAACAAGGCCGACTTTACCCCATGCTTTAACCAAGCTATAACATAGGTAACTAACACACAAGTATGCCATCTCCGATCGTTACCGACCTTTATCCGAGCGCTCGACACCAATAACCACAAACTAATAAATTTGTAGTAACCACATAGGTTAAATATCTGGGCTCCATACCATGATACCACCTTTTATCCAGAAGGAAATGGACATACCCTAGCGGCGCGACCCCTAAAAACCTTACTGCAACATTCCTGTTTCGACCATTTTCGGGTTGTGAGGCTCGACGAAGTCACGTCCACAAAGCTACGCTTTTTCACAAAGCCATTCTTCGATCAACAAATAATCAGCAGCACTTCGTATGCCATATATCAAATTAGGAATGTATCATTAGTAACCATCAACTACATAACCTCTGAGCTCGTACGTCTCAGTGAAGGGTGTTAAACTAAGAGAATAAATCTCCGCCACCAAACAGAAATATATTTGATAGAAACCAGCTTTACATCTCCAAGTGTAATGTCAAACATACATCCATACAAGTCTATTCCGGGTTTGAACAGAACTGAAGGCACTTCACAAAGAAGCCCTTGCAAATCCGGATAATCCCTAATCACGTCCGGACTCCCCATCACAAAGGGTGATCAAATCTCTATACCGGGGATCAGCCGGTGCAGAGACATTCGACGAGTTATCCTTTCGCTTTCGGAAATATTCGGTCTTCACCACCGGTCTTCAAATGCTATCAATAACATCGTATCACTATTTGTAATGGGTTATATGACACAAAATCCTCTCCCAGCTAAATCGAATAGTGAGCGCAATATTAAAAACATATGGATATGGAATTTCAGTTAAGTCACAACTTAAAACCCAAACTTTCTTTTCAAATGGTTTAAACAAATTACCATTTCCGAATCTTTAAACAAAAAGATTCACTTCACAAAGTTCACCCAGATTTCATAAAGATTCATTCACAGCTTTTGAAAACAATTTCCTTTCCAAATTGGATTATCACATCCAATTATTAAACCAAAGACTCAATTTATAGTTTTCAAAACTATTTCCAAAGATCCATTCATAACTTTCAAAACAATTCCCATTTCAAATCTTTTATGTATAAAAGATACTCCATTTAGAATCCTCTTCGATTCTAAAACAAAGTTTAACAATCTTTCACAAAGATTTATTCATAGCTTTCAAAACATTCACAACTTCATCTCAAACTTGAATTTGCCAACACAAATTGGAAATCCTTTCATTATATGAAAGCTATTCTAATTTGAAAACAATTAGTTTCCGTTTCAGAAAAATTCGATTTCATTTATACAAGTTAAAGTCCTTGGATTAAATTCAAATTCCATAACAATACTTTTAAAATGGTTTAAAACACATTTAAACACATTTATAACTCGTATAATCTTTTAAACCATAATCTCCAAATATAGAATTCAATTTCAAATTTTGAATTCAAATTCAAACCAAATTATTTAAATTTCAAAACTTAATCAAGTTATTTAAATAACTTTTATCTTTGAAACTCCTTTTCAAAAGCTTTTCTACATTTAACCCAATTCCATTTCCAAAACCATTTGGATCCAAAATTTAATTTTAAAACTATTTCAAAAATCTATGACTTAACCAATTTCCTCGTGCAATCCATATTTGTGTGTGTATAGTGTAGTCCAGGGGTTTTACCCAATAGTGCAACATCATCAATCATCACAGATTCAAACACAATAATATTGGTAAGCGGTATAATCCTATAACGCTTATCTATATACACAACATCACAGATATACAATATACATTATCACAGATAAAATGAATTACATTCATCATAACTTGAATTAAAACAATTCAAATCACAAAGCATCACACAGTAACAAATAATTCACAGTAGTTCATATAATTCAAACATCCATAAGTATGGTTTCTTGATCATCTGATTAATTGAAACCAGATAAATCACTAATTCTGGTTGATCAACATTAACTAATTACAGTTTATGTTAATTAATTATCCCTTAATTATTTTCATTAATTAGCTGACCTTTAATTAATTAATTATTCTCAAATAAATTAAACTTAATTAATTAATCACATTAATTAATTATTCTTTAAATAATTAACCTTCAAATACTTGATTAATCAATCTTTAGTCATTAATTATCCTTTTATTAATTATCCTAGTTAATTAATTTCCTTAATTAATTAACCTTTAATTAATCATCAACTAATTGATTATCCTTTAATCATTAATAAATTCACATTTAAATCATTTATTAATCCATCTTTACTTAATTACTCACCTTAATTACATTCAGTAATTATCCATAAATTATTTTCCTCAATTAATTATACAAAGAAATTTACCTTTAATACTTTTACCAAGTAATCATCTTTTTCATTGATTAGCTTTTAATCACATCATCAAATCCCATTTTAACACTTAAGAATAATTTAAATAATTATTCAAATACAATTATTTAACCAAAAAAATTTAAACATACTTTTACTTAAAACCAATTATTTGAAAACTTATTTAAAACTTGTTTAAAATTTAAATTCGAAAACTTGGTTTTATTTTCAAAACTAAAAACTGCCTTCAAACCAAACCCCAAAACCACTTCGGGTCTTTACCCGAGCCAAAAACCAACACCCCCGAGTGCCACTTCGAGCCTACTACGAAATTTTCCCGAGCCACCTTATATTTTTTCTTTCTGTGTTCTGTAAAATTTCTCAAGACCAAACTCGAGATAACCTCCTTCTTCCCCGAGCTTTTCTTAACCCAGATACGCATGTCAACTTGTGCACGTGCACATGTGGTCTGGCCACTTCCAATCATCGTCGATGCCCCCAACTAGTAATCAATGACATAGCTACTCAGCTCGACCTCCTAGGTTTACGAGATCACCGGAGTATCAAAATCGAACTACTCGAAACCACTGGAACCAAATCACCATCATCGAAAAACATCTCGCCGGATCACCCTCGATCGTCTGAAACCATGCTGCCGCACCCAGAGACGTCTCGGTGACCCACGCAACGTTCCCCACCTATGTGATCGCTTCTGATCCATCTACGTTGACGAATTCGACTCGAGAATAATATCGACAAAAACTGGCATTAAAACTCTATTTTGACGACGTTCATCCACCACGACCAAATTGAACCCCAACGAATATTTTTCCCATGGCCATCAATACGCCATCCACCCCAAACTCAGACACGACGAGCAGTCCGTCGCCGTTGGTCAGAATTTGACGAAAATGTCAAATTCAATCAATTCGAGATAACTCATCAATTACATCCTTAAAAATCATGAAACAATTATCAAAAATCATTAATTTGTAGCACGAATCTAGTTATAAAATCAAAAATAGGAATTAAGATAATTGATTTTCTGATTATCTTGGATTATTAATGATTTTTATCATTTTTGAGATAATTATTCAACCTTAAAACTTACAATTATTTTTAAAAATAACATTACACTATTACTATCCTTTTTCATTCAGAAATCTTAACCAAAAAAGGTTTCTTTAGGGAGATATAGATTTATTTGTGCTGTTCTTAATTTTGTTGATATAACAGAGTTAATGTGTGCACACAGATCACATTTATATATGTATATATAAACATATTTATATCCATACAACATATTTCACAACCATGCAACTATTTCACTTCAGAAATAAATCACAACATTAATTCATAGATTCAAGGTTTTAAGTTAAAGGTTTGCTCACCTGAGATTTTTGAACAGAGCACACTGTTTTGCTTTTAAAATCCAGAACTTGTGTTTTATTTGATCTGGACCTGATATCTTTTGATCCTTTGAATGCTTTCTTATCTGATGTTCATTTGTTTTTCAAGTTTGATTCTGTGCTTGCTTTGACATCTGTTTCCCTGATGTTAAACTCCATGCTTGATTAATTTTCAGATTTTCTTTCTTTTGGTGATTGCTTTTGCTCTGAGCTTGATTCCCAGACTTTGATTTAAATCTCTGGCTTTAACTTTAGAATTTATTTACAAACTATATTTTTTTCAAAAGATATTTTCACGACCCGATTTTCCGACGCCCGAAAACCGAACCATGAGGGTTAAAGAAGAAGAGGTAGCAAGAGAAAATAGAAACAACATCAGAATCTAACCATCGCAACGGAATAAAATATAATAGATAATAACAGATCTTTACAAAAATGAAAACTATATCTGTTTTATATATATACATCATCAGAGTTCAACAACATCAATAACATACAACTGGACAGTTATATAAACTTATCCTCAAAAATGAATACGCAGCGGAACAATAATCAAGTACGGAAGTATGTATCGCTATCCAACTCATCTCCTGAGCTCCACTGCATCCTTTCTTGTATCCTATAATACTCGGTCTGACCTGAGATATAAATATATATACATCGACCCACACGGTCGGAAAACCAAAAACAGTTCATATTTCCTATTTTTATTGCATAGGCGTACCTTTATTTAGCATTTTTAAGCAAGCGACTTATTATTTTAGCAATTAACGCGTCCAAAATCCAGCCAAACGGTTTCCCGGTACATGTACTTACTCAATTCAAACATGTAAGTGCAAAATATAGGGAGTTTATTTACATTTCACTCATTTTCAATAGTTAACACAAGGAATAAGCATTGCATACTAAAAAATTCTTATAAACAAATTTTAAGATTTCGGCACTAATTCGAATAGCTTCCAACCAAATTTTTATTAAGTTAGAATGGATTATTATTTAATCGCTTATATTCAATTCCTTTTTAATCCAAACGAACCCAATTTATTTCAATTGATTCCAAAATCAATTTTTATTAAAGTCTCTTTACATATTAACTTATTTACAAGCCATACACTTGCATTTCATTCCATTTCCGCAATTTTTTCATTCAAAGACATTTCATTAAGCTTGGCACATTCAATACTTATAAGTTAATAACCATTTCTCAAATTAATTTAACCCAGACTTTTATTTAATGGACTTTCACTTTTACTCGAAGCCAAACTTCTACTAACTTTAAACTTAAGTCAATTTACTATCTTCAAATTGTTTCAACTTCAAACCTAGGTTCACTTCCATTCAATTTGATTCTCATCACAATTTAATTTAATTCAGTTAGCGCATCCATTTTAATTTTTTATTCGCATTCTCAATTTATCAAAATAATATCTAAGCACATACTTAACTCATTTATTCTCGAATTGGATTTTATTTGTAACTCAAATCATTTTTATTATAATCCAATTCCATTTTATTTTTACAACATCTCCACTTATTTTTATTCATTATCAATTCAAGTCGAATTTTATTTATAATTCGAGTTTGTTTCCAAACATCATTATTAACTTACAATCCATTTTATTTAATCGAGTTAAATTTTATTAACATACTCTATCAAATAATTTATTTAGCTAATTAGCTTACTTCCAACTTTTAAATCTATATTCGATTTTATTACAAAAATCACTTACTTTCACTCAATATCGTCTACATCTCAATTTATTACATTTCAATCCAATTTCAACTTAATTCAAATACAACTAGGTTTTATTTTCAGCTTAATTTCAATTTATTTCAGTCCAATTAAATTTTTATTTCCCAATCCAAATTTAATTTCTTTTTTCCCATTCCAATCACATTCAAGATTTACTAATTTATTTCTTCCAATCATCAATTAAATTTCAAAGTTTAATCTTAATCCAAGTTAAATTCTCATTTTTAACTCTCACCTTTAATTTTAATTCCAAAAATCCAATCTCCATATTCCTCATCAAAATCATTCACCATTTATAAGTTTATAACTTATCTCTCGATGATCTCTAAATTATTTAATTAAGGATTTTAGGATTTTTAAACACATGGCTTTTGATTTTCAAATCATTTTGAAATCACCATTATCTTAAAATAACACTTCTCAAATTTTTAAACCCATCTATTTTTATTCCCAACAAATTTCCTTAGAAATTTCAAAAACAAAACTATTTCTTCTGAACAAATCAATTTAGCAACAATCCGTCACTTAGAAACTCGAAAATAAACATCGATGATGATGTAGTCAATACAGAAGTTATTTTCCAGCGATTGAAGTGAGTTCAATGCTATATCCCTTCTCAAAATTTATTTGATACAATTTCCTTTCAGAAATACTCTTAAAATAATAATGCTATTATCTGTCTTCAAAAACTTCCAAAATCTCCGGGATTTTAAATTTACAGATTTGATTTAAATCAAATTTTAACTATAATTTATTTGTATAATTAATACTCATACAAATTCCCATTTGATTATACAAGTCATTGCAATCTTTATAATTCCATTTGTTTAAAATATTATCATTCAAACATCCAAGTTATATAATAATTTAAGAAAATAATTCCTTTATATCAAAATATATTTTGGGCAAAATTATTGCATTCACCCACCTTTAAAACAATACTGTGTCAATTTATCGTGTCAGGTTTTATAAACTCTTCTCGAATAGAGGCCAACTTACTCGATCAGAATTCATATTCCACTCAACCAATAAGTTAACACAATATTAAAACAATTTATATTCACTAACAAATATGCGCTCATATCTATTAATATGCTCAAGCTCATTCTAGAGTACTACGGACTCTATTTTCAATGAGTAATCCCCACTAGAGCCTAGGTTATCACCAACCTATGCTCTGATACCAAAATGTCACAACTCGATTTTCCGACGCCCGAAAACAGAACCATGAGGGTTAAAGAAGAAGAGGTAGCAAGAGAAAATAGAAAACAACATCAGAATCTAACCATCGCAGCGGAATAAAATATAATAGATAATAACAGATCTTTACACAAACTAAAACAATATCTATTTTATATATATACATCATCAGAATACATCATCAGAGTTCAACAACATCAATAACATACAGCTGGACAGTTATATAAACTTATCCTCAAAACTGAATACACAGCGGAACAATAATCAAGTATTGAATTACGTATCGCCATATAGCTCGTCTCCTGAGCTCCACTGCATCCTTTCCTGTATCCTATAATACTCGACTGACCTGAGCATTTTAGTTAAAAAACACCCGAGTTAGTCTGGAATACCAGCGTGAGAAAACCACACTCAAATTGATTATTAAAGTTTCAAAATTCTTTTGAAAACAAAAGCATCTCGTAAGACCACGCCACAAATAAACATGTCGGGTTTTTACCTTACGATAGCCAAAACACTTTTTATTAAAATCCTCTGATATTATAATAGGGTATGTTTACAAATACTTATTAAAACAGCCGAAATTGTTACATGATTAAATTCGAGCTACTAGCCACAATCGTGGGTAATACAAACAAAACCGTAAAAGGCATGTAGGGAGAATGGATTTCCAACTAATGACTAGGCACTGGGGTACCACCTGTCACATTACATGGCCTATATCACTGCACTGAGGATTACTCCCAATCCCCTGCAACACAAGACCGGGACTACCCCTTACTGGATAATCCCGAGTAAGATCACACACCGGTTGGGATCAGCAACCGCACCACTAAGCCCAATAAAAAGGAACATCTAGATAGGGATGACCTCACCCTAATGGATGCTACCCACATAGCCTTGCTGCATAACCCTTTATTTTCAATCATTCCTGGTTGATGAGGCTCGAGGCTAAGCATTACCTTTTTAGAACGCATCTCTTAGAATGCTCATCGCCTACCTGACGATGTTTTGAAAGCATTCATCCATACAAGTCCGTCCCAGGTTCGAAGGGAACCGAAGGCACTACTCCTACTACATCCATTTTGGAATCACCTCAGGATTAGTAGCGACTAGCTCTTAAACTTCACTGCTCCACCTTCAAATCCAAACTCATCTTCCTCACGAAAACGTTCAAACCGGATCAAAGTGGTTTATGAGAAATAAATCCCTATCCCGATCTCTTCGAAACGATCAACGCATTGGCCAATATTGATAGTCGGTTATTTAACTATCAATTAGCATTCACAAACAACCATGAAACAATAAATAATCTCCCAAATTATTTATTATCCTTAAAATATCTTCGCAGGATATATTTCTATTTTCAAACCTTCTTGAAAACAGTTTTCAAACCATCTTCCTCTCATGGATTACATTCCCTAAATATTTTCTATTTCCACTGAAAGCACCAAGTAAAAGTTTTAGATTTTTAAAATAATTAAAAAACACTTTATTATAAAATATACTTTAACATTTAAATTGAAAAACTACTTCAATACTTTATTAAAAATATATACTACGGGATATTTGAAAATGAGGCTACTTTATAAAATATTAAACTAGATTTTCTCTTTTTAAAACAAAATACCAAGTCACCTTTAAAATAATTACTACGATAATAGATTTGAAAAATACTTGCTTTAGAATTTAAATATTATAGAAATAATAAATTTTCCAAAACATGCTTTTAAAAACAACATTAAACTTTTAACTTATATTTAAAAATTTACTTTGAAAACGTACTTGGCTATCTAGGGAAATATACTTCTCTTCACATCCTTTAAAAATAAATCACCATTTATTTTTAAACAAATTTACCCATTCCTTTAGAAAAAATCCCACTGTGAATTTACTCTTTCAAATATCCACTGATATATCACTTCGCTTTTATAAACCCAGTTTATAAATTTCAAGTCTCGCTTCTCCTTAAAAAATCCTGGTTTACACAATTAAATCAATCCCTAAATTGATTTCCAATTTACTTCACTTTTAAGTAAATTTCCTTACTAACTCCATTTATTCCAAAATCCATTAACTTCAGATTTTATTTCTTCATTATGATTTAAAATCATTTTAACTGAAAACACCAATTTCATATTTTTCAAATTTCTTCTTTATCCTTTGAAATAAATTCAACATTGAATTTCAAAATGAATTCTTTATTTCTTGAAATAATATCACTTGAGTTTAAAAATAAAATCACTTATTTCAATTTATACAAAATCTCAATTCCCACACTTGGAGTTTTATTTAGCAGAATTCACAAATCACTTTTTATTCTTTTCCAATTCATCTTTAGTTTATTCAAATTTCTATGATTATTTTACTCAAAAATTCACTCTTTTATTTTCTTTTCAAAAGTCTAATTCTATATATTTTGATAACTTAGTGTGCCGAAATATATTCAAGCAAATCATAGCTTTCAATATTCCAATTATCAATATAATTCATCACAGAATATCAAATATTCATAACATAGAATATTAAACAATCTAAATAATTTTGAGGAATCCAGTTGGATCCCTCCAACCTGTTTCCCTGCATCCACAAATGTTAGCACAATACCAATTCCACTTCAAGGTGGAATATCGTGGTATATGGGATTAATATAATATCATCCGCTATTATGCGGCGCGTAGGGTCTCATCCGCTATATAATGCGAGAAATCAATCACTCCAATATATACTATATATATATACTACTATATATAATATAGCACATCAAATCAATTCAGTCGTTCAACCAATTATTTAAATTTAACCATTTAAATTTAAATAGCAATCCAGAAGAGTGAGATTAACTCAAATTTTTTTTAATTTGCGGTCCAAACCAACCAGCTTGTTTTCTTACGATTCAGACCTTGTACAAATATTTTATGGTTTGTTAATATTTAAACTAACCAAACAATCTATTACAACTTACTTATTTAATTTAGACTAATAATTTGACTTTAAACTAATTTTACTTTTAATAGATTACTTTTTGTAACTAAATAGCTAAATAAGTTTATTAAATAAATTAAGCACCTAAATACAAATTTTTGAAGTAGACCAGTTAGTAAAAAGGTGTATATTTTTTATTATTGTTTCTTATTTTGAAACTACATATCCTTGTGAATATAGATTATAAATTTCAAAAATCTAACTTTTATAAATTTTTCAAACACTTAAAAAATCCTGTATATTTTTCTCTTTCTGTACACATACATTAAATTAACAGACCGCTTTTTAAATTTTCCTTCTACAGTACATCTAATCTATTTTTTCTTCTTTCATAAATAACAACCAGAAATCTTTTTTTCTTTACTTTATATATACACACACATATATATCTATAAATTTTTAAATTGAAAATAAAATAAAATAGATTGTTTTTACCTTACTGCCTAATCCTAAACCCGAGATGCCCAAACACACATCGCAGCACCATCATCTAATCATCGTGACTCCAACCTCTCGTACGCGACGAAACAGAAACTGCTTTCACCAAGGAAAACGTCCGATGACCTCTCACCGACATCGATCTATCCCAACCTCACGCGTCGCCACGCCGTATCGCGGCCACCCAAAGCCCTAGCAATACGAGCCACGACGTGTTCAAGACTTACGGTGCCGCCTCCTACATCGGTTGCCTACCACCGCAAGCGGTATAGTTCGACCCCCTCTTTCAACATCGACTTTGTACTCACCAAAGGCCGCGAAATCGAACTTAAAGGGAGTTCGTGATTTGGAATTTCAAATTAAATTTAAGAGCGGACCCGTACCCCTCTTTTTTTCTTTGAATGAGGAACTCGACCTCGTCTTCGAATGAGCATGATTCAATATAAAGGGGAAAGATATAGATCTGGACAATGCGATTTGATTTGAGAAGGAGGGAATAGAGCTCGCGATAAACTGATGTTCGGCCCTTGTTTATTTTTGAAAGGAAGGAAAGAAGACAGTATGTGATGTAAAGGTGAAGTGTGGCGTATTTCAGAAGGTTGGCTACAGTGATGGAAGTGAAAGTAAAAAGGTCTGATGTGAAATTATTTCAGCTGAAGGTTGACTGGTATATGAATATATTATTAAAAATCTCATCGTCTCGAAAACGTAGCTTAAAATCTCGACCTCCAATCGATGCGTGCCGCCAGGCATCTATAATGTTAAACCCCTATTCTGAACGCAATGGAAAAGGTTTCGAGTCCTAATTCGATCGTATGGAGAAGATAACTTTTTGGATCAGTTATTATATTGAATTTTCGACGTAAATTTCAGCACATTATATATCATATGCTCACATAACAACTCCAAACACTACGAAAATTGAAATCCGATAATAATATAATATTACGGATCCAATGGAAGTAGTTTCGTCGAATTCCGAGACTGTGCCTCGGAAAGCTATTTCTAAATTCAATTTAAACGATATATTATCAAAACTGAACAAAACACTTCCAAATTCAATTTTAACACTTTTACTATCTTCAGTACTATCAATATAAATTTTACAAGCCTTTAAAATATTTTTAACAAGCTCGAAACTCTAGATTAAATATTTTACTTGATCTTCAATTGTTGAATTGAATAATAATTTTATTCAACAAATTGCTGTATCTACATTCTGAATGGATAAATCCAAGTTTTCCATATTCAAAACCAATTTATAATTCAATTTCTATATTTAAAACCATTTAAATATTCCAAATTCAACGCTGAAAAATCCGGGTCATTACAGATTTGTACACATACAAATTCTTAATTTATAAAGCTTTTCCAATCTAATTAATTAATTAAATCAATTTTATTTACAATATAATTTATTAACTTTCAAAAGGTAAACATTTTATATTCATTCTTGTTTTTAAATTTTAAATTCAAGTCATTGTACAAATCATAATTTTTAAAGAAATTGTTTTCAAAGTTTAGTTATACTTTAATAATAAACACATATATAGATTATATATGTATATAAGTCTTTTAGAATAAAGGTTTAACTTCAAACAGCTTTAAAAATCCATTTCATAAAATTAAATTCAAATATCTTTATATTATTTTCTATTTATATTTCCTTTATAACTATTTATATATCCTCGAGAAAATGATTCTTGTATTGATCTTAAATCCTATCTTTCAAATCACAATGTATATATCTACATACATGTATATATAATAGAAAACAAATCTCTACTAGTTTATAAAGTTCTTAAATCCAATTTATTTCTCAAAATATTTATTCCTGAATCTTAAATCAAATTTAAGATTATAATCCATTTATATAAATAAATAAACATATAAATTATTTAATTTGGAAAATTCAAATATACCCAAAATTCTATTTACAATATATTTTATTTTTATTTTTTGGAATTTCCAACCTAAAATTCAATTCAATTTATTTTTTATATTTCAAATTCAAGTAAATTCTAAATAAATTTACAATTAAATCCAAAATTAAATTTAATTACCAAAAAAATCTTGACTCAAAAATCGGGGTCGTTACAATCCTTTAGCGTATTTTTGAGATTTATGATTTCCTATTTAGGAGTTATTTGTGGTTGTCGTTCATTGGCGGATTTTAAGCTTGTGATTTCCTATTTAGGAGTTATGGTTGATGAAAGCCATTCTTTTGATTATTGTACATGCCGATTGTTAATTAATATTGTCGTTGAACTTGCCTCTTTCGAGAAACTTCCATATGATGTATTTTAGTGATATTATCTCATATGAAGTGGTTTATACATGTATATTTTGAGTTGCTTCTTCTCTTTGAGAAGAAATATTATCATTTATCCCTATACTTCACATATCTTATGCTAATCAGTTTATTTGAGCTAGACTGACTAGTGTATATTATGTACTCGGGTCAGATCGAGTTGCTTCAGGTTAGTCACCTGTTGTAGATTACCGCTACTTCTGCTATGGATTTCTTGCTTTCTTTTGGATGCTAGTCATCTTTTGTGTAGCCTCATAGTTATTTTGTGAACTCTGATATGTACATATTCTTTTAACTCGATGTATATATTGTGGTCTATGTACCACCACTGTTGTATCACTTGTAGTGCACTATGATGTATCTGTATATGTGTATATATATGTGTGCGACTACTGTTCTATGATCTGTTGTACTCGTTGTTGTTATATTTTGTTCTAATAGATCCATTAGCCACCGTAGTTTTGTGTTAAATATTTATTGATTATGTCCATCCATTTGAGAAGGTAAAAGAAAAAAATTTAGCTCGACATATTCAATACATGTTTAAGACAAGACTTACAGTTGGTCGCTCCTAACCAGCCCTATACATTGACAGGCAGTATTACTCCGTAATACTCTTTATTAATGTGGGTCTCGGGATGGGGCGTCACAGACTGCCTCTTAGTACTCTTCAGGTAGTGATTTATGCTATGATTAATTTCTTTGTTACCATATTTAGGTGATGATCTCAACTTGGATCGAACCCCTTATAACTTTTTCATAGGTGATGACTTAGGCCTTGGTCGGTGCATTTGGTTAGCTAACTTAAGAAAAACCAAAGTCTTACCCATCCTGTCTCTAGGAGGCGCTCCGATCAGGCCTTAAGACAAGACCAAAGGCTAGCTCAATGCTTTGGTTAGGCCACTTTAGGTGGGACCAAAAGGTTACTTCATCCTCCCTCTAGAAGGCACTGGATAAAGAACTTATAGACAAGACTGAAGGCTGGTCGGTCCTTGGGTAGGCCATCTTAGGCAGGACCAAAGGCTTACTCTGTTCTCTCTTTAGGAGGTGCTTTGGTCAGGCCACATAGGCGGTACCAAAGAGTTGCAGTACTTTAGCAAGGCAATCCTAGGTGGGACCAAAGGCTTACTCTGACCTCCCTCTGGGAGGTGCTTTGACTGAACCCTTATGGCAGGATCAAATGCTTTATTTCACCCCTTACTACCATCTTAGGTAGTGATTTAGGAATTTCCTTTTATTTTATGAATCACTTCCGTTGAGAATTTTCCTAAACTTGGTTTACAACTTCATTCAGCTTTCCCTTTCTTAAGAAACCTCCAATCATTCCCTTTGAGGTCCGACATTGATTTGTTTTCTGTCCATTCACTTGATGATATTGGCAATAAGCACCACCAAGGTTCCTTTCATTTTTAGGCCGCTTCTTCTTCGAAGGCCAATAGTTCAGTTTTCTCTTAGCTAGAAGGTAGGTATGTTCGTAATAGGTAATGAGAGAGCGGATCCAAGAGTCCTTAGGATACAATGCCTTTTGTTCCCATTTGGGTCTCTTGTGGCTTCACATTAACATATTTACATCTTCCATAAACTTTCTCTTTTGAATTTTGACTAGTGCGGGAGAATGATCAATTACTCTTTCCTACTTTTGGGGAAACTAATCAAAATATCTAATCATTTTCTTCTCAAAGATAGTTCTTTTGGATTGAAACTGTATGGCCCTCCTTATTTTCAAGAATATGCTATCTTTCTTTAGGCTCTTTTGCCCAAGGCAAAGATCGAGGTTTTTCCTATGTGGAATGGATTGCACTCCATTTTTCCAAATTATAAAGGGTTAGTTGTTTCTTTTCTACCATAATTTAGAATGCCAACAATCTCAATACTTGTTCTTCATAACCAAGGGTCATGAGCAACGTGATAAGATGCTTTGGCCAAATAAGGCTCGGGAGATCCCTATTCTAAAACAGTCATTTTGTGATCTAAAGGGTTATGTTAGATTCAAAAAGTCCTTTGTATTCCTTATATGCAAGTCAGCGGAAAGTCCTTTATATGCAAGGTAAGGCAAGGAATGTCAAATATGGAATATGCGAGGTTTTGGAGGTTCGATCCCTCCTTCTAGTGCCAAAATGTTAACAAATTTCTGTGACAACCACAAAATATGCAAGTCAGTTAAGTTCGAGCTAGAAATGGGCTTGTTTAGCCTAGTATAAGACCCTTAGAAATACGTGAAATCCATGTAATGTAGGCATATTCATGATTCTAGTCTGTAATAAAAGTGGTCATTTTCATATTGAAAATATAAGTTTATAAAATCATATACAAGTCATAAGCAAGTCATAACCAAATGTCTTTATTCACTTATGATAGACTACGCAAAATGTCCTTAATCGTAAAAAATAGTTACAAGATTTCAATAGGCACTAAAATCCCCAAATTGAATTAGTGTTACAAACTTTAAAAATGTAAGAAAGAGAAGGGAATGAATTGTCCCTTTTTGAATGCCCTTAAGAAACAGAAGGGAATGAATCGTCCCTTTTTGAATGCCCTTAGGTTCGTATTTATAGGGTGGAGACGTGCGGCATAGCTGTAACAACCCTAATTTTACTATTGCCTATATAAAATAAATAAAGATTTAAACTAGAAATTTAAATGAAGATTTTGATTTCTCAATGTATTAAAGTTGGAGAAATTAGAATTTTAGCGTTTTATATGAATAATAATTTGAATTAAATTTGAAATAAGAATCTTAAAATGTGCATTTATTAGATAAGTAATATGGTTATTTTATTGATATAAAATTCCTATTTTAATTTTTTTGAATATAGAGTTAGAAATTTCTAAATATTATGTAAACTTATTTTGGTTAAAATAAGTTAGTAGTGTTCAAACAATAAAAGTGTTAAAGATCTTTATATAACAATGAAATTATAGAAACTAAAAGTTAAATTATAAATAAATATTTAGTAGATTTAAATCTTTTATTTAAAACAAAAGAGAATTTTAGAGTATTAGTTGTCTGGGATTTTTGTAAAGGCCTGAATTTCCGTAGCTGTTGAGCCGACAATAAACCACACACGTCTAACATAAATTGCATGAATAAGAGGATCTTTAAGGGGTGAAAAAGAAAATAAAGGCAGAACAGAATCTCACACGAATGGAATAATATATATAATATTAAACAATATCTTTATAGTGGAATTTTTTAAAGATACATATATCAGAGTCTAACCTAAATTCAGCTTGGACAGTTATAAACATTTGTCCTTATAAATGCTAACACACATCAAATAACTATAGCTGATAATAGAATATGTCCCTACGTAGATGAATATCTCCAGCTCTCATCTCGAAACTCCAACCGTCTTCACTAAACCTGAAACTACTCGGATCTGACCCGAGTATTGAAAATACCTGGATCAAGCTTGATAAACCAGCATGAGAAACTCAAATATAAATGACCGTGTCATATATCAGCCTTGGAATAAAATCCTTTGAAATAAAGAGTATCTCATAAGACCATGCCTACACATAAACACGGACGGGTATTTACCTTATGATAACTATAACACTTTTATATATCCAAACATTTGATATTATTTCTAATGACATATTTTTGAAATCATTTGCAAATAAACTTATTAATCTTATCCGAAATTGTTACATTATTAAATTCCAACATACAACCTTGTAATACAAGGCTTTCTACACTAAAATCATAGAGGCACTTATTGGAGAATAGATGTCATACAAATGATAATTTAAGGGACTGCCTTCCTATAGTACACCTATAGAGGATGCATCTAGGGAGGAGATACTGACCGCCTAAACCAACACAAGGACGGTCTACCCCTCACACTGGACAGTACCAAATATGTCATCACCTAGAACGTTACCAACCTTTAACAAATACTCGAGTCATACAATCATCACATACTTAGAGATGGTAGAGTAAATCTAAAAGGATGATGACATCTCTTAACTAGGAGCGACCCACTTAGCCTTGCTACTTCCACCCTATTTCTGTCATTTCCAGATGATGAGGCCTGAGGTAAATGATTACCTTTTCACATAGCATATCTTCTTCACTTTGAGTGTCATATTGCTATTCCTTTGATAACACTATTGATTTTCATGAACATACGACCTTTGAGCTCGTACGTCTCAGAGAAGGATGTTAAACTAAGAGAAGTTGCCTTCTCTGCCACTAAACAGATGTACGTATTATGATCTTAGAAATGCAATGTTAGACATTCATCCATACAAGTTGTTTAGGAACAGGACAAACCGAAGGTACTCTCCTACTCCATTAGTAGCAAGAAGTCCTTGCATCGGAGATTTTCGTAATAGAGCACCGTTGCAACCATATGATATGGTAATTTTCACCTCGAGGGACTAGCGACAAAAAGCCTTACATCATGAAGATCCCCATCTTCAAAATGATTTGTCTTCAAAAACGTTTTACTTTGAACATAGATTGGTTCGAAGTGGTTTTCGGATAGGAATCATCCAAACCCGCCTCGGTTCCTTCAAATCCAATCATCGATTAAAAAAAAAAGGTTAAGTTCACATATGATTATCAATCATCAATTAATTACTTTATTTTTCCATTTAATCTAATATCTTTCTTAGAAATGTTGTTTTCAATTTATTTCATTTTTAAGCCTCATATATCAAATTATTTGGTTTATTTACCTTTATTTTTATCTTGGAACAATTTCGAATCCATTCATCTATTACTTAGGAAAACATTCCCTAATCATTCATTAAATCTTAATCAAAGAATTATTATATTCAAGTTATAAATTTTAACTTAGGAACAATATTCCAAAATCATTCATTAAATCTAAATCAAAGATTTCTTTCTTAACTTCAAATTATATTTTTACAAATCGAAAATTTTCACAACATAGCACTATTGCCACCTTAAATATGATAAATTTCACCTCCAGGGATCAGTGGCAAGTAATGCTATATCATGAAGGTCTTTTCATTTATCTTGGAAAAACTTTAAATATGATCTTTTAGAGCATCCAGGCCTTCCTTTCGATCTATTCCACCCCTCATCTAAAAGATAAAGCAAAGGCTAGGTAAGTTCAAGGCACTGGTTGCCCTATTCCTAACCTTAGTTACACACCTTGTTTTACTATTTAGCTCTCACAGGAAGGACAAATGTACTAGTCATTTTCAAATACTCAATTTGTTATTATATTCAATATTCTTTAATTATTGTTTAAGTGTTATAAACAATTCCTCTTAACCATTTATTCAAACTCTTATTACAACTTCCAAATCATCTTTAAATGACTTGATTATTATTTTAAAATTGTTCATAGAAGATTTAGAAAAGAATTGTTAAGTTTAAAACCACGTTTCAAAAGTTATTAAAAACTACTATGAAAAGCGTTGTGAAAAGTGTTGCAAATAGTGTTTTAAAAGCTATATTCTTCAAAATGACTTTTATATCATTTAGAAATTCATATTTTCAACTTAAATCTCTTTTAATACATTTTAAAGTATTTTTAGGGTTTATTTCATATTTTTAACTTTGGTCACTTTGTTGCACAAGCGTGAATTTTCTAAAAAAATATTTTGGACATATTTTAAAATATACAAGATGAAATCTTGATTTTCTTTCTTTAATTCTTTAAACATATTTAAATGTTTATAAAAAATTTCTAACTCATGTTAAAACTATTTCCAAAAGATTTAAGCATTCCATATATACCATGTCATTTTCAGAAGAAAAGTGATTTCCTTTGTGCTTATCAACGTTTATTAATGTGACTTGGTAAAACAATATAAAAATCATGTCAAACAATCAAAACTTGATGACCAAAGCATATATAAGAATCCATAGCAATCATAACACATCATCAAACATGTATATATATAAATATAATGTTAAATAGAGTTTCTCACCATAAAGCAAAGCGATAAACTTCCTACTAACATTCTAATCAACCAACACTTCACTAACTACTTTCTACTCCATTAAACACTAGAAAACAACATCCACTTCCTTCCAATATCTTAGACAAGGCTTCAGATGGAGGTTGTCCAAAAGTATAGAGAAGAAGCGGTAGAGCTTTGAACTTGAATTCCCAATATTTTGATCAAACAAAAGGTTATCTTGTATCTAATTTTAGGCCCTCTAAATCTCAAAATTTATAAAAGTTTTTAGCTAAAAAGTTATTGAAAATTCTTTTCACTTGAATTTAAAAAAAAAAATCATTTGAATCAAAGTAGTTTTGAGTGAGATATGATAGAATGAATAAGAGGTATTGTCGAATTGACAAAATAAAAACCGAAAGTGCACTTTAAAGAATTGAGTTTTAGGTATAGAAAAACTCAAAACTGGAAAAGTGGTTAACATTAAAGTTATAACAACTATAATTTCATATGATTTGAAAAAAAAAAATATTTCTTAATTTGGATCGGTTATGATCAATTTATGATCAAAACAAAATGCGCTATTCTCTATCTTAAAAACTGAGCCAGAGAATGCACTAAAAAGAAGTGGATTTTTGACATGGGTAAGTTTAGAATGAGACAAATTGGTCAAGATGAAAATTATAGCTACTGGAAAAATACATTATTTGAAAAAATGAATTTTTTTATTTTGGTTCAGTTTTGAAGATGTTATGCCTGGGAGAAGAAGAGGTAAATATGGAGAAAAGAGGGGTTCGATTTGAAGAGAATGAACATTAATTTCTTTTGAATATTTTGTAAATATTTTAACATTATTTCTTTATAATTTTTCCTATGTCTTGGAAGCCATTAAAGAGGAAAGAAATAAGATGAAGAAGCTTGAGAAAAGAAGAATAAGAAGTGTGAATGAAAGTGAAGAAGGAGGTGGGTGTTTATAGAAAAAGAAAGAAGTGGTAAATTTACCAAAATAACCTCTTACCGAATTACCAAACTAACCTTACTTCAACCTAAAGCAATATTCACTTTTTCAATAATTAACATCATCTTTCACATCCTTACTTTATGTCTTAATCACATAAAGATTAATTAAATAATATCATAATTATGTTGGCTTTGATTTGATGTGATTTGATATTTACTTTTTCTTACTTCTGTTAATTCTTACTTACTTTTCGATAATGACATTCTAGAATTTCCTAATCTTATTTGGTAAAAGTAAACATGTTCAGTCATTAAAATTTGTAACATATATGTTAAAACATGTCAACAAAGATGCGACAATGTTGCAACAACTTTTGATTGATAAAACGTTGATTTTCGATAAAACGTTTTAAGGTCACATTTTGACGTTTTAGTTAACCTATTTGTTCATGTAAACCAAAATTCAAAATAAATTTCTTATTATATTTAAATAATTAAAACAAGTATATTTGAATTATAAAATAATATAAAATATCACCCAAGTATATTTATAAAAATATGAAATCGATGTATCGATATGCGATGAAATTTATTAACTTTTATAGAATGAGTTTTATATATTTATCAAACCATTGTAAATTAAATTACTATTACTATCAAATGAGTTTGATATTGATTATATATATATATATATTTAAATGGAATTATTTATCCTTTAAATAAATTTCTCGAATATTTATCCTACTTTATTGGAATCCGACTTTTTCAATTTTATAATGGAAATCCAAAATCTTTATTCAATATCAAAAATAAGTTTGTCATTCTTATTTATCATATAAAACTTGATTGTTTATGTTTGAAAACATTTGTATATTTAAAATATTAAATATTCCATTTTCAAAATGGTAAAATTACGGGTCGTTACAGTTTTACTTTCAGATCCGTTGAGTAAAAAAGATTTTAATCTTTGGAATATAATAGAAGGCTTCAAAATTAATTAAATGAAAATAAGGCTTGATTCATTTAAAAAGAAGCAAACATTCTCTTATTGGGTTTAAGCCCATTAGTAAGTTAAGAAAGAAGATTATCTCCTTTCTCATTATCAGTACATTCATTATCTTTTTATAGTAAAATAGAAACTTGTTTCCTCCTTATTCCCAAAACTAAATCTCAAGCAAAGTCCCACCTTTTAAATTCAAATAAAATCCTTAAAAATCTAGGAAAATTAAGGTAAGCCCTCTAACCAAAATTACATCTACATCTAAAATTGGTTGTGTATTCATTGAGTATATTTTTAGATTTTTGTATTTTTGCAAAATAGAGTTCTAGGTTTAATTTTGGGAAATTGAGTTCTACCTTGAAGATAAAGGTAAGGTAGAATCGTAAAAGGTTTAAGGTGAGTTAAACACTCACAACTATTTATATTTTGAATTCAAGTTGCTATCGTGTTGATTTATGAATATATGATGAAATTGATCCCAATCTTATGTGATATCTCTTATCATATGAAACTATATTTTCAGTTTGCTGAAACCAACTTCGTGTGGTCACAAATTACATCAAATGTTGGTGTTTATATGCTTACATGTTAGAAAAATTAGTGCTTTAGAAGTTTATACATAAACGCCAGAATAACTACCAGCTCATCCTAAGCACGGCTACCGGTGGATCAGTCGTGACCTTGACTGAACTAGGTCATGCCGTTTCACCCTCCGCTCGTGTCCGTTCGTTTATTCGTCTGTTGGTTTCCATACTGTTATTGCTTGTTTATTTTGATGTTTTGCTACGATTTTAGCATCTTTTAAAGATTGGTTATGATGAATTGCTTTTGCATTTTTGAAAATATATGTATTTTGGACATGAATGATTTTATAATATAAATATATAAACACACACACACACACACACACTCAGCTTAAATTTTAAAGTGGAACGTGAAGGAGTTTTATATAAGTATAGATATGAATTAAATCGTGTTTTCTATCATATATATTATAAATATTTTTAACTTAATGTTAGTAAATTAGCCTACAAAAAAACCATTTTATTATAAAAACACACTATCTCACTTGGATAAGAAATTGAATTAAACAGTCTAGTAAAACAAGTGGTATGAAATGCTTGCATTTATTTCACCAGCTAATTCTTGGACTTGTTCAAATGAATATTTATTTTCATGGGTGGAGTTTACTAGATTTAAATAATCATTTGAGTGCCATCAAGTGGTTATGGGACATTGATCTACACTCTTATAATTACTGATCAAAAGTGGATAATACTTATTGATGGGTTTTTAGACTCATTCTTGGGTGATCCGTTTATGATGATTAAATGGGTTTTCAAGCCCATCTTTTGATACTCGTTTTCCAATGAGTCATAATTTATGAAATGCAACCTCTTGTGTTGGCGCACTAAGTGCTTGTATATTATGTTGACTGCTGAAGTAAAAATCTATTGCTTGTATATATGGATGTGATTATCAATGCTCTTATTGTACCAGTTGCTTTGACTTTGATGAATGTTGTAAATGAGCATAAACTTAACTATAAACCACAAATTATTAAATAAAGTATTATTATGTTAGTGTAGCACAATATATGGAAATTTATCCTTAACATTTATGCAAGTTTATTATTATCAGTATCCCGCCTTTTGTGATAATTAGAGGTAGTTTGAACCAGTTGTTATTTTAATGCTTGGGTCAGACCGAGACTTAAAAAGTACAGGGACTCATCGACCTTGGATGTGAGCTAGCTTAAGAATTCTATTTTGATGTTGTTTACATTTTCGATGTACCATTTGAGTCTAGCTTATATGCTTGATCTATGTCTGTATAAGTGGTACATGTGTATTGAAATCTGTCAACATTTATATGTATATGTATGAATGTATATATATAAACGCGATTCTAGTAATTTCTTTTATAGACTCATGCTTTTAAGTGTTATTGATGTACATATTATTTCCGTTGCGACGTTTGATTATGTATTGTATAATATGTTATATATTATTTTGAATTTGATTAAACCATTGTATTATCATTTTGCGCATGGATCAGATATGTCACATTACCACCTGTAAGAAAAGAAAAGAAAAATATAGACACATTATTCGTTGCATTCGATACTCGTCTAAAGCAATTTTATAGATGGTCGCTCCTAACAAGCCCTATTCTATGTACTAGAAAACAGTATTACCTAGTAATACCCTTTGTTAATGTGGGTCTTAGGATAGGGTGTTACAGTTAGTATTAGAGCAAAGGATTAAAACAGTATAGAATATATGAAACATGAATCTTGTCCTAGATTTACTTAGAGTTTCGTCCCTTGGGTTTGTCAGGTAGAGTTTAGAATTGATTTCCTATTTAGGATATGAATATAAATGGTTATTAGGAATAATCACTAGGACGTAACTGTGAGAATTTTGAGTTACTTTATAAAAAAATTAAGTTGACTATAAAAGTTAATTGTTGTGTAGTAGAGTCCTAATTTGTTAATGATCATAGTTATGCAGCAAAAGGTGATAGACTGTTTCTGCTGAGCTCGGTGGTTGGATGTTTATTTATGTTTGATTGTATGATGTATGCATGGATGAATGAATGCATTTTCAAATTCCTATTAATAGATTTTCAAATACACGAAATTATATAGATTGATAAAGAAATATTTTAAAATAAGTTTTGTGTTAAATTGCCATTTGAGTGTTATAAAATTCTGATCGATGTCCTGATCAACATTATCTATAGGGATTACTAAACACTTCAACGAGACAGTTAGACATGGTGTTTTGAGTTTTAATATTTTATAAAAGTTTAACAAAAGTTATAAGTATTATTTAGAAAGGATATAATGTTTTAATTGAGTTAAATAATCTTTTGAAATGGGATAAATGTTTTGTAAAATATAATTGTGTGCATATGTAATAAATTTTGGAAATTGATAGATATTTTGGAAAAAAAGTGTTAACTTTTATAAAAACTATTTTGAAGATAAATAATATTTTCAAAAGAAATATTGCGAACTTTATGTTTATTTTGAAAAAGGATATATTAGATGAAGTTTTAATAATATTAGCGTTTTTGTGGAAAAATATTTTTGGAAAATAAATTAAGAAGAGAAATTTATTTTCATATAAATATATATGTTAAAGAAATAATAATGGTTTAGAAAATTTTATTAAAAACCGTAAAGATATTATATATGTATTAATTTTGACAACGGTTGTAGCCAGCAAGAATTTGCAATAACAAAGATCAGGGGTGAGACAATGTTGATGTCACAATCAACATTACAACCATTTGACCAAGCATTTTTTTACTATAAATAAATGGCAAGGGAACATCGTTAAATCATTTTGATATATGTGAAATTATGCATTTTTATTTTTATTATATGTGCTAAGAAGAAACTGTGTGTGATACTTGTGCTTTATTATGTGTATCATTCTATAATTTATAGGGATTTTAACTTTGAGTCCAAATATATAGGAAGATAAAACAAAGGACATAATTAATTGTGTAAATAATTTCGGAATTGCAAAGTAAAAGAACTAATTGGAAACGAAGATTAAATTTTACATTTTAATGTTTTGGAATCTAAAAAGAGGAATCCTTTGAAAAGAAATTTGTGTAAATAATTCCATAAAAATTTAGTATATTATTTGGAAAATATAAAGTTAGAAAATTATTTTGGGTGAAAAGATTTATCCGAAACCAAATCATTTAAATTTTGAAAGGAAGTTTGGAGTTTTAAACCATAGACTTTTATAAGACAAATATTTTAAGAGCCTTAGTTATATAGTTTGGCGAGTACTAAAAATTGACTTAGTTTTATCGATTGGTTTAGTTGCGCTCGATTAAACGCTTCATCGAATATTGTATAACTCATTGAATAAAATGCATGAGTGGTACTTACTAGCATATTAGCTAACACTTGAATTCCATGGTGTAGTATGGGATGCCTTAGTTAAATTCTTAGGATTTCTATTGGCAAGTATTTCACACTTTTGGGTTGTATTCTCTTTTGGTGTTTGGGGACCGATAGGTTCTTGAGGGAATATAGTTTTTAAGTTTTCTAGTATAAGGATACAACTTAAACTAAACTAAAAAAGTTATAATTATGGAAAGAAGACTTCAAATGTGGAATTAATGAATTTAGTTTTCTAGTTTATAAACCTTAAATAAAGAAATTTGGATTGAATTAAATTAATGGTGTCATGGTTTAATATTTATGATTTTGTGTTATGCAAAATAAATCCTTAAGATGATATTTGGTTGCAAATTATTACTTCTATGGAATAAGAACTATGCTTAAATGATTTGGTGATCTCAAGTGGTTATAGGACTTTCGGGATTGCCTATCGGTTATTATAAGACTTGTTATATAGAATATTTGAGTAAGTGGAGCTTAATGACTTATAGTAAATGTTCAATTAAACCCAAGAGGTTATTGGATGCATCGGAATTACTCGAATGATTATTATTAGAAGATATTTGACACTTTTGTGACGATGTGTGAAGTGCATGTCTTAGACATGCGAAGAGAAATCGATTGTTATAGGCCTTGGTTCCAGACTTGCGAGGTGCATTCATTTATGTTAGAATTGCGAAGTGTAGTCATCTATGTTAGACATATAATGTGTAGTCATCTATGTTAGACTTGCGATGTGCAGGTGACTTGCGAAGTGCAGTCGTCTATGTTAGATTTGCAAAGTGCAGGTAGACTTGCGAAGAGCGGTCATTTGTGATAGACCTTGGCCCTAGACTTGCAAGGTGCGATCATTTGTGTAGACAAGTGAAGTACATGCCTTTGAATTCAACAAGAGAAGCATTGTCTTTTATGTTAACTTGCAAAGTGCATGCCATTATTGATATGTTGGATTTGTAACTTTCTTTCATGCTATTTATTTGTGATAGTATGAGTTGATTGTTAGCTTGAGTACGTTGGATGTTAATTGTGATCATGGTATGATTTTAAGTTAAAATAAATCCATAAGAATGTTTTAGATTGAAGTGTAAATTGTGAAGTATAATTTCTGAAGTGCTAATTTTTAGAGAAATAAGTCTTTACTTTTAAAATGGTATAATTTGCGAAGCATAAATTTTTAGAGAAATCAATTTTTGGAAATGATTAAGCAAAGTCCATTTGAGATATTGATTTAAAATAAGTGAATTTTATATAAAAAGAAGTAATTTAATTGGAAATTAATTGATGATATCTAATTTTTTAGGAAATGGCTTGGATAAAAATATAATTGGATGTTTTAATATTTTGAAAAATAGACCAAAAGTGTGACGCCCCACCTCTATACCCACGCTAGACAAGAACATTACAGTGAATGCTGTCAACTAGCACGGAGAATAAGGCTGTTGAGCAGCTGGAGCTAACCCGGAACCTACTCACCCAAAGTCGGGATTTGCACGCTTGTGTAGCGATTACACTAATTTGGGTGGGGAGCCATTCAAAGGTTCCGAAACTGTTCTTGAAGTACAGGCTTGGCTAAGAACATGCGATCGCATCTTTTCGCGCATGAATCTTATTGACCTTCACCAAGTTCAGGTGGCCTCTAGTATGCTCCGAGAAATAGCATTGGATTGGTACGAGCTTCTTATTTCAGAGATTAATGAAGCGGATCTCACTTGGGAGAGATTCCGAGAACGCTTCGAGTCGAAATTCGTACCGGAAGCTGAAAAAGTGACATTGGCTCGACGATTTATAGACCTTGTTCAAGGTGAGTCATCTGTGACTGATTACGTCGCCTCCTTCGAGTCGCTTTCCAAATATGGGGTTGAATACATCAATACCCCTCTGAAGAAGAATCAGGGATTTGTTTATGGCTTAAACAAAAGTTTCAAGAAGCCATTACTTCTAAAGTTAGAAGTTTCTTTCGACCAACTCGTTGATATCGCTCTTCGTCTCGAAGAGGCGGATAGAGAGAATGATGTTGAAGTGGTGGGTTCCAAACCAAACTTCAACAACAAGAAGAGGCCAAGCAAATTCAAAGGTCCTTATCCCAATAAGAAAGGGAGGCAAGCAGAAGCACCACCATTAACACTCTAAAAACTGAAATGAGAAGAGAATGAGGGTGAGTGGGGAAGAGTGGCTCATATTTGAGCATAAGTTAACATAGGGTTGAGCCCAAAAACCAAACCCAAAGTAAAAAGTAGCAGAAATCAACTTTCTCCAAACATATCGAAGCTTATACTCAAAAAGGTCACAAACGGCATTTTAAACTCAATGGGAGTGGTCCCGAGCCCTAATTCGACCGTATGCAAAAAGTAGATTTTCGGACTAAAATCCGACTAACGATAAAATATTTAAATAAAATATTTAAATATAAAATCGATAAATATGCGGGTTGTTACAAAAAGATTTTATTTGAGTGTAAATACAGTAATCTTCTTGTATATTACTTGATTATTTTGTTGCTTGGATGTTTGGTTGTTTTAGTGCAAGTGTATATTTTGAAAAATAGAAATAATATTGCAGTATTATATTTCGATTAATTATGGACTTTCTCTAAATCAGAAATTGCGAGGACCCAATTTTTTAAGGGGGGAATTCTATGACGACCTAGATATTATTGCTGCTTAAATAAAATAAATAAAGATTTAAACTAGAAATTTAAATGAGAAATTTGATTTCTCAATGTATTAAAGTTGGAGAAATTAGAATTTTAGTGTTTATTTAAATAATAATTTGAATTAGAATTTGAAATGAGAATTTATAATGTGCATTTATTAGATAAGTAATGTGCATAATTTATTGATATAAAATTCTTGTTTTAAAATTTGTTAAATATAGTGTTAGAATTTTTCAAATAATATGCAAACTTATTTTGAGTATATATAAGTTAGTTGTATTCAAATAATAAAAGTGTTAGAGATTATTTATAAAACATTGAAATTGTAGAAATTAGAATTCAAATTAAAAATATATTTTTTGATTTAAACATTTTATTTTAAATAAAAGACAATTTTGGAGTTTTAATCGTGTGGGGTTTACTTTCAAATCCATTAAGTAAAAAAGGTTTTGATCTTTAAAATATAATAAAAGGCTTTTGAAATTAATTAAAAGAAAATAAGGATTGATTCATTTAAAAAGAAGTAAATATTCTCTTATTGGGTTTAAGCCCATTAGTAAGTTAACAATGAAGATTTTCCCCTTTCCCATTGTCGGTATGTTCATTATCTTCTTATAGTAAAGCTGAAACTTGTTCCCTCATTATTCACAAAAAAAAATCTCAAGAAAAATCCCATCTTTCAAATTCAAATAAAATCTTGACAATTTTGGGATAATTGAGGTAAGCTCTCTAACCAAACTACATATATATCTGAAATCGGTCGTGTAATCATTGAGTATATTTTTATTTTTATTTTATTTATTATTTTTGTGATATTTAGTTCTAGGTTTAATTTGGGAAAATTGAGTTTATCTTGAAGATAAAGTTAAGGTAGAAAGGTAACAAGGTCATAAGGTGAGTTAAACACTCACAACTATTTATATTTTGAACTCAAGTTGTCGTTGTGTTGATTTGATGAATATATAATGAAATCGATCTAAATCTTTTTTGTTATCTCTAATCATATGAAGCCCTATTTTCAGTTTTTCGAAACCCACTTCATATGATCATGAGTTACATTTAATTATTGATGTTTATATGCTTGCATGTTAGCCAAATTAGTGTTCTATAAGTTTAAAAAAACAACGCCAGAAAAACTACAGCCAACGGATCATCGGAGGACCGCCGGCATCGCCTTGGGCTCAGCTCAAGTGCGACCACAGATGGACTGGTCCTAGTAAACCGGTGCACTGGTCATGGCCTTGGTTGAACCCCAATTCAAGCCATTTCGCCATCTGCTCATGTTCGTTCGTTCGTTTGTTTACCTATTAGTTTCCATATTGTTAATTACTTGTTTGCTTTGATGTTTTGCTATGATTTTGGCATCATATGAAATTTGGTTGTGACGAATTGCTTATGCATTTTTGAGTTCTTGAGCTCAATTTTGATGATCATGTTGGAAAGGAATTCTTGCTCTCTGTTTTGTTGCCAAATACACAATTAAATTGCACTGGTTTACAAAATTATTTATAACGGAAATGTCATTTGAAAATAATTTTTTCCATATACATATATATATATATATATATATATATATATATATATATGGAAAATATGTGTATTTTGGACACGAACGATTTTAGAAAATAATACACACACACACACACTAAATTTTAAGGTGGAACGTGGAGGAGTTTTGTATGAATATAAATATGAACTAAATTTTTTTTCTATTATATATATATTATAAATATTTTTCAATTAATATTTTTAAATTAGCTTTCAAAGAAAAACCATTTTATTCTAAAAACACACTATCTCGCTTGGATGAGAAATTTAATTGAATGGTCTAGTAAAATAAGTGGTACGAAACGCTTGCTTTTATTTCATCGGTTAATTATGGGACTTGTTCAAATGAATATTTATTTGCACAAGTAGTGTTTACTAGCTTTTAGTAATCATTTGTATGTCCAAGTGATTATGGAACATTAATCTACACACTTATAATTACTGACTGAAAGTGGATAACACTTATTGAAGGGTTTTTAGACTCATTATTGGTTGATCCGTTTATGCGGATTAAATGGGGTTTTAGGCCCACCTTGTGATACTTGTTTTCCAACGAGTTATTACTTGCAAAGTGTAACCTCTTATGTTGGAGCATGAAGCACGTGTATATTTTTGTGACTTGTGAAGTATAAATCTATTACTTGCATATATGGATGTGATTATCGATGCTCTTGTTGTAGTGGTTTCTTTGACTTTGATGAATGTCGTAAATGAGCATAAACTTAACTTAAACCATGAATTATAAATTAAAGTATTATTATGTTAGTGAAGCACAATTTATAGAAATTTATTCTTGACATTTATGCAAGTTTATTATTATTAATATATCACCTTTTGTGATAATTAGAGGTAATGTGACCCGGATGTTATTTAATTCTTGGGTCAAACCAAGACTTGGTGGGTACAGTGTGACTACCCACCTTTTCTACTCTTGAAAATTAACACTAATACATCTTCGGTATTCACATGACACAAATTCAAGTGCCATAAAGGAAGAATGATCAAGGGTTAAAAGAAAATAAAGACAAAATAGAGTAGAAAATAGAATCTCACATGATTGGATTAATCTTGTATTATCAACAACAAAAACTTTTGCACCTGAAAATTTTGAATACAATATCAAAGTATAACCTAGATTTAGCCTGGACAGTTATAAATCCTTTGTCCTTACAAATACTGAAAAACAGCAAAACAAATGCAGTGTAAAAATAGAATACGTCCATACGTTGATGAAGATCTCTAGACTTCCTCTAGAAACTCAAGCTTCTTTAGCAATACATAAAATTACTTAATCTTATCCAAGTATTAAAAATACCTGGACTAGGTTTGACAAGCCAGCGTGAGAAAACTCAAATCATAAATGTATATAATAATGTCATAGATCAGATTGATTCTAATCAAAACCTTCCAAAATAAAGGTATCTCGTAAGACCACACCACATAAAAACACGAACGAGATTTTACCTTACGATAGCCAAAATACTTCTAGCAAAATAAATTTGATATTATCATTAACGACATTGGTTTGAAAACACTTTTCAAATAAATATATAAAGAAAGTACCAATACCCGGACAATGTCAAACGGCGTGTTTTTATACCAAAGGGATAGGGGAAAAGTTTACAAACAATTAATGCTATTTTGGGAATACAAACAAAATCATAGGGCTCGTATTAGAATTGGATTTTCAATATGATAGGGAACTAGTGGCCATTTTCTCAGATGTGAAGTCCATGCATAACATCCTAGTTTACCGTAAGTATTCACTTTTCTTAAGCAAGCCTCGATATTACATTGTTATACTACTATGGAAAATCTTATTTCGATGGCTTTTCTCTTTCTCAGCTGAGCCTTCACTACCTGCCCATTTAAACTATTGAGGGTACAAACACTACTAGACACCCCATCATCAATAAAATCGATAGCCTAAAATATATGTCCTGCAGACCATATGGTATCCCGTATCATTCCTGGGATGTGAGGCTCGTGAAACTATACACTTCTTTCCACAAAGGGACACTTTTCTTTTCATAAAGAAAATTCCGCTTAGGGTGCCACACCGCCATTTCTAACAACACATTATTTATTTCAACAAAATTACAACCTCCAAATTTGTACGTCTCAAAGAAGAGTGTCAAGTATAGGAGGGGTTACCTCCTACACCACCAAATAGATGTATGTTTATAGGGATCAATGTACGTAGTTTTAGAAATGTAGTATCAGACACTCATCCATACATGTTGTCCAGGTGAAGGACAAACCAAAGGCACTGCTCCTGCAACTTCCTGTTTGGGAATCACCCCTAGAGATTAGTGGCAAGAAGCCCTACATTTTGAAGATCTCGAACTTCAAAAATCATCAACTTCAACATGTCTTCACTTTCGAATGCATATATTGGTTCAAAGTGGTTTTCGGATAAGAATTACTTAAATCTCACCCTGGTTTCTCCGAACTAATCATTGATAAAAAGATGTCAAGTATATAGGTGATTGTTAAACAATATCCAATTAATTTATCCTTTTATCAAATCAAATATTTTCAGAGATACATCCTTTTAAACTATTGCTTTATCTTTTAAGAGTATATGGAATCATTAAGCCCCATTTATCAAATTCTTTAGTTGATTAAACCTCTTTAATCTTGGAATAATTCCAAATCATTTCACCTTTTACTTAGGAAAACATTTCTAAATCATTTATTTAAATCTTAACAAAGATTTCTTATTTTCAAATCATAACTTTTAAATGGGTCAAAAATGATGTTATTTAAGACCTCATTTACTATAAACCTAAATCAATTTGTATTGAGTAGAAAAGGGTCCATAGAGATTAGACTAATTATACTCAATACCAATTCCAGTGTTCCACCGTACTATCCATCATACAACGGTGAAATCACCTTTTAAATTAACACGAATAATATGAATTCCCTCCTTAGAATTTAATACAAAGTTTAACTAGGGTATTAGCTATACCACCAAAATCATATTTCAAAACTTTGTTTAACTTTTGAAAAACTCCAAAGCAATTTTCTTTTAACTTGATAAAATGCGGTACGAGTAGATCAAATTAACTATCCCCTTCGTCGGGCCAGTCTGAATAGCTAGAGCGAAACCCCGACACCGGTTGTCCAAGCTCGGTTCTAAAGACTATCTCTCTATCACTCATAAGGCGATCAAGTTATTTGACCAATGCTAAATACTTAATATGATTTTTAGAGACGATTTTTATTTACTTATCACTGTTCCAAATATTGTTTAAAACAATTTTCATTTAACCACTAATTTAAACTCCTTAAAATAATTATAAAACTTCCAAATCATCTTAAAAATTCTTAATTATTTATTTGAAAAGATTACTTAAAAGATTGGGGAAGAATAATTAAGTTAAAACCATGATTTACAAAGGTTACGAAAACCGTCGCAAAAACCGCTGTGAATAGTGTATTTAGGACTTCTCAGCTCTTAATATATATTCCACCTTACATATGTCCAATTTTTCTATTTAAAACTTTTTTAAAAATTTTAATATTATGGAATTTATTTTATATTTTGAAATATTTAAAAATATCTATTTTTAAAGAATTTACCACTTTGATTTTCGAACTGCCAAACAGCGATATTTTTAAATTTTTGATTTGGACATATTTCAAACTCTACTAAATGAAATCTTGATTTTCTTCTTTTTTTTGAAAGCTATACCGACACAGGTCTCGAAAATTCTTTTTCAAAGAATTCTGACTTCTGTTGAATCCTACACATTGATGTAATTTTTCAGGTCGGAGATCTGTCGCTACATGACGAGCTCGATTTGGCTTTATTTTTCAAGCTTCATTACACTTTGTCGAAACTTGTTAAAATGTTTAAAATACCATAATAAAACCATTTAAAATCATTTCAAACTATTTCTACTATATTAAAGTATCAATTTCCGCTTTATTCCATTTTATCATATTATATATTCATTTTTCAATTATATTCAAAACATAAAAAAGGCTTAATAAACTCCATATGCATATTAATATGGATTTATTTTTTTAATGAATTAACTGTCGTGAATTAATTAACCATTTTTATTTTAATGAATATTATTTTCCCATCAGTAGCAACCAAGTTATCAACCAAATATTCATCCAATATTCAATCAATCATATTAGTTTACCAATTAAACATGCATATCATCATTTTAAGTTTTAAATAAACAAAACTAAACTTAAGTACCCACCACTATTCAAAGCATACTTCCTATCAGCATTCATTTCAACAACACTTCACTAACCAAATCATCACCAAAACAATCTTTCCTTCCAACTAAACCATACAATCATCACCACCTTCCACCACATGATCGCGGCCACGCTAGGAATGGGCCATCAAACCTTCAAGCCTTTGACTCTAACTTACTATACAACCTTCTATTGATGATGAAAGATTTTCGGCCAAGTTTAAAAGTGTTTCGACTTCATTTTTATATAATTTCTAGAAAGTTGGAGAGGAGTAAGAAGAGAAGAAGAAGCCATTAGAGAAAAAGGAGGAATAAGAAGAGAAAGAAGAGAGTATTTGTAAAGAAAATGGAGGGCTATGCATGTGTAGCTATAGGAAAAGTAAAAAGTGATAATTTACTGAATTAACCTCTCACCAAGTTACCAAAACATCCTTGGATATTTCTTTTAAATTTCACATCACCATTTTCAACACTTACCATCACCACGTCATATTGTCTTTTGTCTCCCTTCTTGACACTTAAATAGTGACATGAAATGATATGATTTGATGTATGTTTTTTGTGAAAAAAAATATCTTCCTTACTTTTACTAAGTATATTCTAGAATTTTCTAACCATGCTTAATAAAAGAAAACATATTTAGTTATTTTATCTTATATTCCATGTTATATATGTGTGTGTGTATGCATGTCAACAAAGGTGTAACAACATTGCGACAATTTCCGTTTGACAAAAAGTCGATTTTTTTACAAAACTTTTTCGATTCACATTTTCTATTTTTTATTAAACTATTTATTTATGTAAACAGAACGTGAAAATAAATATTTTACCATCTCTAAATAACTAAAAGAAGTTTATTTGAGCTATAAAACCATTTTAAATAATATTAAAATCCAGTTGTAAACATACAACGTCGATCATCCAAAATGCGTAAAACTATTATAAAACAATTATTATCATTATATAAAATTTAAAAAGGATTATTTAACATTTAAAGCAATCATTTCAACAAAACTCATTTTTATCGGGAACTGATTTTTATCACTTTTCTATGATAATCCAAAATATCCATTTTGTAAACGAATTTCAAAAATTAGTTCACCATTATTATTTATTATACTGGACATGATTTTTTTATACAAAATAATCTTATATTTGAATATCTAAAATTACTTAAATATTTCAATTAAAAGTGATAAAATTATGAGTCGTTACTTCCCCTCAAAACAATTATTTCAAGAAAAACTCATTTTTATCAAAAACCAATTTTTGTATATTTTGGTCGAAAATCCAAAACATCTGTTTTGTAAACGAATTTTAGAAATTAGTTCACCATTATTATTTATTTTACAAAATATGATTATTTGTTTAAAATAATATTATATTTGAATATTTAAAATTAATTAAATATTCTGGTTCAAAGTGATAAAATTACGGATCGTTACATATACAGGGACTCGGTGACCTTGGATGAGCTAGCTTAAGAAGTCCATTTTGATGTACCATTTGAGTCTAGCTTATATGCTTGATCTATATTTGTATATGTGCCAGACTTTTGTATGTGAATTGAGATCTGTTTGTGTATATATGTATCTGTGTATAAACGTGAGTCTAGTAATTTCGTTTGTAGACTCATACTGTTAAGGGTATTATTGTTTTGCACCTGGATCGGATATGTCGGATTACCACTTGTAAGAAAAGAAAAGAAAAATATAGACACATTATTCGACGTATTCGATACTTGTCTATAGAAATTTTATAGATGGTCGCTCCTAATCAGCCATATTCTCTACACTAACCGATAGTATTACCCAACAATACCCTTTGTTACAGCGGGTCTTGGGATGGGGCATTACAATAGCTACCATTATGCCTAGCATTTGACATCATTTATCATGTTGATTGCATGTGGCATTCCTATGTTCATTGGTGATTTTCGGTAACCTTTGTATGGTCATGACATGTGACGTCCTATTTCATTGGCAATCTACGATATTTACGATATTACTTGATCATCTATATCCCTTGCCAGATTGTCAACATGCTACAAGCCTCTCTGTGCTGTTGGTATGCGGCAACCTCCTTCATTTACATTGATGGAAAGCGAAATTCCTTATAACCCCATAATGTTGTTGATATGTGGCACTATGCTTTATCAATGATTCATGACATTCATTTGCTTTGACAATGTGTGACATCCTTGTCATATGAGTGATACATGATAGTATTTGTGAGCATCGATCATCTTCGACATCTATATTGCGTTGATGACTTTCAACATCTTTCTTTAAATTGTCACCATTCGATATTCCCTTACTTGCTTACTTCTGACATCTCATATTATAATGTTGAAGTGAAACATTAATGTCATACGATATCATTGTCAACTGTAAGCTTTTGACATCAGACATCTCCTCTTGTATGCTTTCTTACCTCCTTTTCGACATCCATGTTTTTGATATGCTTTCGTATTTTCAGCATCATGGTCTATAGTAACAATACCTATACTTATAGACTCGAAATCTCACTAAATGTAGACAGGAAGCCATATATCACTATGTATTACCTCACATTATCTACTCTATTTCTGTCACGTGAGTGTCATCTTCTTACAATGAATAACCAAATAAATATCACAACAGCATCGCATATCATTATGTGATATTCAAACATTTATTCACTATTTATAAACTCCACTCTTTCACCAAAATATTCTATATAACGAGTCCATAGAATACCAAAGAAATATTACCAAACGCCCCATCCAAAATGGTATTATAACCCTGTTTATTTAGACGCCTTGTCACATAGAATAGAAATATCATGAAATCATACCAATGTCTTCGCTGTATCATATTAAAATCAACAGTTAAATCCAACCCAACAACGAATCATTCATTTCATGGAAATTAGTATACAAATATGAGAAATCAAAAAACTTTGAAAACTAATATAAGATAGATTATTCTAAAATAAACAATTATATATCTCTTTAATAAATCAGAAAAGAATGATTAGAAAACTATGATAAGAGTAGATTATTCCAATAAATGTAAAAAAACAAATCAATATTCAATAGTAAATCATTTACAGCATATAATTTGTATATCAAAATAAATATTAATAGATGGATGATAAATGCATATTCATAATTAATTAAATAATCATCTAAACTTAAATATAATTTGATTATTACAATAAATAACTGATTATATAAAATTAATCGTTTAATGAATATTTATTAATAATATTAATAAATTATTTTAACTTCAGAAATAGTTTACAAAGCTAAATATTACACATAGACATTATTTCATAATTTATAATAATTAAATATCCTTTGTAAATAATATAAATCATTCAAATTAGTGAAATTTTGTTTATAATTAAATAAATACATTTCCAGAACATGGTTTGGTTTAATTAAATGTAAATACATACTTATTCTAATTAACTATTGTTGGTGATTTAGTATAAACATCTAATACGCTCCTATATAAATAATAATAGGTTGTACTAAATATCAAATAATAACAATTTTATAGTTTAATAACTGTACTAGTAAGGATAATAATATAGAAGTAATTGATAATAAAAAATGAAATTCATAAACATAGGTGTTAGCCATAAAATCCACTTAGGAACAAAAGTTTGAAAGAAAGATAAAGAAAACGTCAGGCTCAGCTAGAGTTACAGGCAGGGATTTCGACAAAGGTCACAAAAGAATGTCCCGAAGTTATTGAGAAGGCTTTGAAAAGAGTCGGAGGCACTAGGTGCCCTTACAAGTAATAAACAATGCAAAAGCTTTCGCAAAGAAAAGCAGAGCTACCCTTCTACCTCTTTCAAACCTTCCGACACAAATGGATTAGCAAAAACAACTTTGGAACCCCCTTTAGAAGGCAATGAATGTTAACCTATAACATGCACGCCAAACCTTTAGAAACTAAAGGTTTCACCTTTATTCAAATTTACCAAAACAACCCTTTCGAAAACATGCTAAGCCTTTCAAACTAGTCGAAGCCAATAATATTAGGAGATGGTTCTACATCAGTCCACACACATGCATTCGAAACCTGCCTACATCATCGAAATCACTGATGCTTCAACATCTTCGAAGCCCAAGTAAAAAATCTATCAACAAAGACGAAAGCTTCTATCTTTACTTTTGATAGCAACGAGACAACATGAAGAGAAAAGCGCATTTTAGGCCTTTCGACGACATCAAAAGAAGTTCGGGAGAAAGCAGGAAAAAGGGAACTCTAAAGACTTGACAAAGGCGAAAGGTAGAAAAAGATCCTTTCAACAAGGTCGAAAGGTTTGGAATAAAGGGAGGGGAAGCGCGAGGGTGAGTTAAAGGACTCGAAAAAGATGCCTTTTGACTGCATCGAAGGTAGGCGAGGCCTTTCGCCAGGCCGAAAGGCATGAGGCGGAATATAAAAGAGACCTTTTGACCAGGTCGAAAGCACAGTCGTGGAAGGGGCCAACCTACATTTATAAATAAGACCCAAGGGACCTACTTTTGGGACCATATTTTGGAACCCTAAGCTTATTTCTATCCTTCTACTTCTTTGCAACTATAAAAATCTTTGTAAAACGTAAATCAATTTGGGGGAAAGCACTCATAATTGTAACTCATTTTGGATTGATGATAATGGAAGGATGTATGGATTCAACAAGGATTTCGATAACGAGGAGGATCATTACGATCATTAGCTAGACTAATGATCCATTGCATATGATTCTATATTATTCTCCTAACTTCTTATTGTCTATGCAATTCATTAAGATCGACTTGGATATAGACGTGTCAAACACATCACCATCGAAACCAATCTTAAACATAGAAAGCAAAGATGGTGATGATGTTTCGACATTAATGAGTTTGAGGGACTTAGGAATATCCAGGTCGATCTTACATAGAGTAAACTAAATAATGCTTAGGAAATCGCAACGGGGTTTGATTCGAAAGGATAGAGCTCCTTTCGACCTGGTCGAAAGGGTTGTTTCGAAGGGAATCCATAATTCAATTGGCCAACGAATATGTAAAAAGGAATTCCTTCGAAAGGAGTCTATCTTCCATTACACCTGCAACCCTTTTGAAGGGGTTCCTCAATAAAAAGGAACGAAATCAATGAGGTTGAAAGTAGCTATTTTGCTTTGGTAAGACAAGCATATATTCTGAGATAGTTGAAAGGGAAAGAATGAGCCTTTCAACATAATCAAAAGGAATGAGAGTTTGATATGAATTGTTTTTTCCTACATATTCAAAAGAAGGATTTCGAGTTGAATGCTTCTTCTTTTTCCTGCATTTATAATTCAATCACCAAAAATGTTTCGACTTGGTCAATTCAAGTTGAAAGGTTGGATTCAAAAGAAGCAATCTCTTTGACATCCTTATCTTGTATATCCTCATTTGTCATTTATATAGCTTTGGGGACATTGACAAGTTTTCTTGGTAATATTTTTGGCGCTAGAAGGAGGGCTCGAACCTCTGACCTTGTGTTATCTTATAGACTAATTATGGATCATTTGACTTGACGTAGGAAAATGAAATCTAAACGACTCAACAGAATGAATTAAGGGGTTATCCACACAACTCTTGAAGAGAACATAGCTCCGACCATTAATTTGAATGGGGTCGTTCAAGGGCAGAGTCCATCATCAGCTCAATAGGATGAAAATACCGCTAAGATCAGACACTTAGAGCAAAAGCTACAAGAAATGCTAGAGCTCCTCAAAATGGCGTTGTCTCAGAAATCTTCAAAAATGTTAAGACCAACATAGGGGAATGAAATAGTCTCCCCAAGAAGAAACTTGAAATCTCACTCCAATGAAAGCAAAAGCAAGATAGAACTAACATCAAGAAGAAGAAGCGCTCTCAATCTAAAGCTAACCATTAAGGGAGAGTGTTCGATAAATCACTTGAACAATCTGGTATCTCTACATCAAAGGAATATTTTTCGGACCAAAAAAACTATTGAGATGTTGAGGCCTATCTGAAGGATGTTGCAGAAAAAGCAATTAAGGATGCAATGAATACAAAGGGGTAAAGAACCATGGATGAAAATTCCAGTAATAATAAGCGAGTGCCACCCTTTACTAATGAGATTATGGAAACTGTCATCCCATCTTACGCGACGATTCCAACAATTAAATACCATGGAATCATAGATCTGGATGATCATTTAATAGCTTTCGACAGCCAGATGGATTTATACAATGCATCAGGAGTTGTCAGATGCAGATTATTCCCTGTCACTCTCCAAGGAGCTGCGGCCAAGTGGTACAAACAGTATCGAGAGAAAACCATCTATTCATGGAAGCCGTTCTCCTATGAATTCTCCACCCAGTTCTGCATTTGTAAAGATTCCACTACAGATTATACAGTCTTGGCCAACATAAAGAAAAGGTAGGAGGAATCTTTGGGAGACTATCTGAAGTGATTCAACGCTGAAGCACTAAAAGCAAAGGACATGAATGACCGAGACAAGCTTATCGTTGTACATTCCAGCTTAATAAAGAACACCACCTTCTAGAAGTAGCTCTTAATTAATGGGCGTAAAGATTTACAAGATTTCTACTTCTAGACTAATGATCCATTGCACATGATTCTATCTTATTCTCTTAACTTCTTATTGTCTATGCAATTCATTAAGATCGACTTGGATATAGACATGCGAAACACATCACCATCGATACCAATCTCATCCAATAGAAAACAAAGATGGTGATGATGCTTCGACATTGATGAGTTCGAAGGACTTAGGAATATCTAGGTCGATACTATATAGAGTAAACCAAATAATGCTTAGGCAATTGCAACCGGGTCTAATTCGAAAGGATAGAGCTCCTTTCGACCTGGTCGAAAGGGATGTTCCGAAAGGAGTCCAGAATGTAATTGGCGAGCGAATATGTAAAAAGTAATTACTTCGAAAGGAGTCAATCTTCCACTATGTCTGCAACCCTTTCAAAGGGGTTCCTCAACAAAAAGGGATGAAACCAATGAGGTCGAAAGTGGCTATTTTGATTTTATAAGGCAAGCACATCTTCCAACATAGTCGAAAGGGAAAGAATGAACCTTTCGACATGTCGAAAGGAATGGGAGGTTGAAATGAATAGATGTTTCCTACTTATTCAAAAGAAGGGTTTCGAGTTGAATGCTTCTTCTTTTGCCTGCATTTCTAATTCAATCACCGAAACTGTTTCGACTTGGTCAATTCAAGTCGAAAGGTTGAATTCAAAAGAAGCAATCTCTTTGACATCCTTATCTTGTATAACCTCATTTGTCATTCATACAACTTTGGGGATGTTGACAAGTTTTCTAGTTAACAATAGGCAGATGAATATATGCAGACTTACCTACATCAGATGCTCATACACCCACCATACATACACACACGCATACACACACACATTTATATATACACACATACACACACACACACACACATACATACATACATACATATATATATATATATATATATATATATATATATATATATATATATATATAAACTGATACGCATACAGATGTGCAACACTAAAATATACCTAGTAAAGAAACATGCACACATAAATATATGCTGCCCAAATACTCACGCATGAATACAAACACCATATATGCACCTACTTTGTTAAACTCAACAGTATGTGCACACACAGTCTTGCATAAAACTCACACTTAAATGTAGATTTAGTTTAGTAATATTCAAATGTAAAAATATATTCTAATTGTTAATACTGCAACTTGCATAAATATAGGATTCCATACACCTACAAAATGATAAAAAATTCGTATCTAACCGTTTGAACTCCGAAATATGTTTCTTTATTGATACAATAAAATTAGATACGATAAAAATAACAACAGTTCAATTTGGCAATTTGATCAGCTAATAAGGTCAAAATTTGAAACACACACAAAAATGCTATAGCAAATATTTTATACACGAACAAAAGCAAAGCAGGATATCAGAATATGAAGACACTAAGATACAAACACACATACACGTAGCACATACAGATATTCTGATACAAACAACTGTACTTGTGATGACCCGCCCATTTTGAACAACTTAACTTGACAATAAACCTCCTTATCCAAATTAAACCATTCAAATTAGACAAATTATTGGGTTTTAATATAGAATTGGATAAAGAATCACACACGGAATAATACAGAATCTCACAGTGGAAATAAATAATATACATAGTAGTTCATGAAGCTACTACACCAAACACATCAGAGTATCAGACTTTAATTATAAAATACTAGAGATACATAGAAGTTTACTGATACAAGCCAAAATGAAAGTAGATAACTAATACTGGACAGAATGGAGTCTTCAACCAAGTCTTCGGCTCCCAAAATAAGCACTGCTCATACACTGTCATACTCAGGCTGACCCGAGCGTAATGAAAAACAAAACACGCGAGTCAGGACTAGAAGTTCTTATGTAAGTAGTCGTACTCAAGTAAAATGTACAGGTAGCTCAAAAGATGTTATAAGATTTTTCATCTCTTAAGGATCCGTCAAACTATTTACATGTATAATAGATTACGCTACATTTGTAGTGTCTATCAGTAATATAAAATATCAAAACAGCGTTAAGGCTTTACATTGATCCCCCTTAACACATTTTAAGCATTGTCGTACAGTTTTCATATAAAACACCAGTAAACCCTCGGTGGATAGGGATGCCCCGTGATACGACAACACTCAACCAAAATCGAAGCAGTCTCGTATAAGGATAAATGTATGATAAGGCACGTGAGGTAATGCCCAATGTAGGATACTACTAGTTTACCCTTCTCGGTTGGTGGTAACGCATCATAGCCATGATCGCCCACCGCGTCCAACACTCACATAATTAAAGGGTGATCACCAATAACAGCCGAAATAGTATATTCAAACGAAGAAGTGCATCCTCTCGGGGTCTATCTCGCTTGGCCGATACGACTCCTATTTTAGTTATTTCAAATTGGCACAAGTGCCAGGCTAATCCATCATCGCTCTCTTTCTTCAAATCCAACAAATGTTCGCCAAATCCAAACACTTCGTTCTGGATCATCACTTCACGTACACAGTTATTAAAGTGGTTTCGGTATCGACAGAGAGTATGCCCATATCCGGCTCCGGCCTCTTAAATAACCAACGTCATTTTCACATCGATTGAATATTTTATCAAAATATCCTTCATTTTCAAATATCATATTCTCATTTGACTTCGACAAATTGGATCAAAGATTCAACTTCCACAAATATTTCACTTTTACTAAATTATCCAAATTTAATAGCTTTTCAAATTAACCGAGTCAACTAAGTCTTTAAAAGTTTTATAATTAAATATTTAATTTAATTAAACTTCGGAATTAATTTGCTTAAACACTTTAATTAAACTTAAATTCACAACAATTTAGTTTAATCCTTTTCTTTTAATTTAATAAAATCAATTAAAATTCTCTTTTATACTAAATCAAATATTTATATAAAATTTAGTTATTATATTTTAAATCAATCAAATCCAATTAAAATTCTTTTTTTATAAATCAAATCTTCATTTAAAATTTAATTACATATACCATATTAACACTTCATTAAATTTCAAATCATCAATTTAACGAGTTTTAAAATCATTAACATTTAACATAACCATTTTCAATTTAATTTCATAATTTAAAATAGTTAAATTACTCTTTTATTTCAAAATCTAAATTAACTTAATTGATTTCAGAATTTAGTATTAACTTCAACGAAAAATTTAAATTACAAATTCATGTTAAATTCAAATTCTTCCTTAATTTCAAATTTAAATTTTAAATATCCAAAATAAATTTCAACTGATCAATCGGTGTATATTATTTAATTTTCTATCATAGGCCAAGTGATTTAGTTTGGGTATTTATCATTTCAACCCATATCCTGATTCAAATTTTAGTGTCCAAATCAATACATATAGCAACAACATAAAAGTGATGCAGTATCAATAAATCAACGAACATCGAATATTCAAATTTTTCCATAGTTAACGGGTTTCATGCAATTGCGATCCTAATCAATAATTTCAATTATTTCAGCAATGTCATGTCACGTCGTCAAATATCCATGGTTATCAAACCCAATATCAGTCATTATAATCAATCAATCATTTATAAAAGTCATGGGATACTTGCATGTGAAAATCTAATCGTGAGCTTAGAATCGCTCACCTTCACGCCTATCGACAAGCAAATATGGCGATACGGACACATGAACACATACACGAGCTATGCTACGCTGCGACGTATGGTTTGACGAAGTGAATGACATATGGAGCAAACTACAGATAGGAAAACTTGGCGTTCGAGAGTTTGCAAGCGGGTTCGGGTGTGGCTTTGGCAAGGGGAGGCTTTGGTTCGAGTTTCAGGTGGTGGGAAGCGGACTTCGGTAGTGGGGAAGCTTGGTGGCAGTAGGAGGAGGCGGGCTCAGGGCTGGTTGCGGTAGGTTAATGGTAACATGGGTGGGTCTCCAGCTATGGGTAATGGCATGGGAAGCTGGATGCTCGGGCTAGAAGGAGGAGGTGTGGTAGCGGACTGGGACGCAGGGCGGCGGGACGTGTAGGCGGGGCAGGGTAGGATGTGGGAGTTCAGGGATGGTGGCAGGGCGGAGGGGAGGTACAGGCTTAAGGTATGGAGGGGCAGGTCAGTTGAGGTGTTCGGGCCGAGGTCTAGGCTGAGGGAGCTTCGGTGGCAGGGGTGGTAGCTGGAGGGAGGTGCAAGTCAGGGTTTTGGTCAGTGGGGAGGCGGAGCAGGCTTCGGCGCAAGGGAGGTTAGTCGGTTAGAGAGGCAGAGACAGTGGGGCTCAGGGTGGTTCGGTGGAAGGGTGTTCGGTTGACTGGGAGGCGGAGGGTGGTGTGGGGAGGATGCAAGGCGGGGAGGAAAAATAAAGGAGAAGGAGAAAGAATAGTGGAATATATGTGATATATGTTTAGTTATATGGAAGCTTGCATTATTATTTTTCTCAAGCAAATCAGAAGGAAGGGAGATGAGGGGAGCAGAGAAGAGAATGTATATAAACACGAAGGGGAGAGAAGTATTTAATGTGGCATTTAATTAGTTTGGAGGCACATGGAAAATATTGGCTGAAAGAAATTGTTGGCCGTGAAAAGAATGTTTTGTAGGTTGAAAAAGAATGTGTAATGATGACTCCAGGCACGGTCATGGACCAATATTTTAACCATGTAGCATTTTACATGGATACAAAAACAAATATACCACGGAGATCAACATGACGAGACGAATCCAACGATGTAATCAAATCTATGCTATGACATTCGCAGCAAAATCTCGTCTGTTACCACTGTTACCGCTTCGAATTTGGATGGCAATAGAAATTCTATATAAACGGAGCTACAAAGGTCGGAATTGGATGGAACGAATTTTGACGTTTTAATAAGAAAATTCTCTAGATCATTTCTATGTCAAAATATTCATACTTTAAAATTCGATAATTTGCACTTATAATTTGTGTTGACCGAGTTTTAGATGAATTTTAATGCTAAACAAATTTTGTTGGTCTTATTTAAATGGACGCATTTCAAATATCCAGTTTTGATTGCTAAATTTTTATTTTTAAAAATAATTTTTTTTAAATTTTTGTTAAATTCTACTTTAAGTCGTTGAAAAATTCAGGTCTTTACAATTTCCCCTACTCAAAACTTTTCGTCCTCGAAAAGAACGGAATAAGAAAACATAAAGATAGACAAAAGGTTAGAAATTGATTTGGGCATGGACTACATACCCGACATTAGCAATTCAGGATTTGAAGCATGGATACTCTCTTCCATTTCCCAAGTACAATCTTGGTCATATTCGCTCCACTGAACCTTGACAAGATTTGCGACCTTCCTTCTTAGTTGCTTTATGTTTTTGCTTACTATACGGAGCAGTTTCCTCTCAACAGTTAGACTGGGCTCAACATCCATTTATTCGAACAAAGAAGGTTGGATAATCATGGATGGATCGTGCACATATTTGTGGAGATGGGAAACATGAAACACGTTATACACCCCTGATAGCTTCTCTGGTAAGTCAACTATATACGCCAAAGTACCGACTCTTTCTGAGATGCGAAATGGACCAAAAAATCTAGGAGCGGGCTTCCATTTCGTCCCAAATCGGATTACATTCTTCAAAGGCGAAATTTTGAGGAATACATGATCTCCAACTACAAATTCCAAGTCTCTTCTCCTTCTATCTACATATTTCTTCTGCCGATCCTGGGCAAGTCTCATTTTCCTTCTAATTTCTTCGACTTTCTTAGAATCTTCCAAAATCATCTCGAGACTAAGAACACGTCGATTTCTCGATTCAACCTAACAAGATGGAGATTTACATAGCCATTTGTAAAGAGCTTCGAATGGTGCCATTTCAATACTCGCGTGATAACTATTATTATAGGTGAATTCAATGAGATGGAGTTGTTCTTCCCACGATCCTCCAAATTCAAAAACATAAGCTTGAAGAAGATCTTCCAAAATATGATTTACCCTTTCGTTCTGGCCATCCGTTTGAGGATGATAAGTCGTGCTCAGATTTAATTGAGTATCCAGAGTCTCCTGAAAAGCTTTCTAGAAATTGCTAGTGAAGATAGGGTCTCGATCACATAAAATGCTGGACAGATCGCTATGAAAGCGAATAATTTCTTTCATTTAAAGCTTGGCTAAACTCATGGCAGTTCAAGTGGTCTTCACAGGAATAAAGTGAGAAGATTTTATCAATCTATCGATAATAACGCAGCTAATCTCATTACCTTTTCTGGTCCTTGGTAGCCCATCAATAAAATCCATAGAAATCTGATCCCATTTCCAACCTGGAATCTCAAGAGGCTACAATAATCCTGCTGTCTTCTGGTGATCGACTTTGACTTGTTGGCAAGTGGCACACCTACTAACGTGAATAGAAATATTCCATTTCATTCCACTCCACTAATACAACTTTTTCATGTTTTGATACATCTTTGTAACTTCAAGATGAATGGAAAGTCTGGATTGGTTATTTTTCCTAATCACCTCTTATCTCAAACCATCCATGTTTGAAACACAAATTCTATTATTAATTCTTAGAATTCCATTTCTATTGATTTGTGAGCCCAATTTCCCAAGGTATTATCCTTCCTACCATAAACATTTTTTTATTTTCCTAAGCATTGATCCTCATCCTGCTTAATGGTTATGCAATCCATACAAGCTGGAGAAGCAACAATTGATATAACATGGTTTTACTCCTACTCATAGCATCAGCCATAACATTAGCCTTTCCGGGAGTATAGTTGATGTCGAGGTTATATGATGATAAGAATTCGAGCCATCTAACTTGTCTCTGGTTAGGATCCTTTTGGGTAAATATGTGCTTCAGTGATTCATGGTCCATAAAGAGTTCAAATTTTGTTCCAAGAAGGTGATGTCTTCATAACTTCAAAGCAAAGACAACGGCGAGCAATTACAAGTCATGAGCTGCATAATTTGCCTCACGAGTCCTCAACTAATGACCAGCATAGGCAATAACTTTACCATGCTACATCAAAACAGCACCCAATCCTTCACTACAAGCATCTGTATAAATAATGAACCCTTCACTACCATCCGGGACAGTGAGAATAGGGGCAGAGGTTAGCCTGCGCTTCAGTTCTTCAAATGCTTCCTTACACTTCTTATTTCAAACAAACTTAGCATTCTTTCTAGTAAAAGCTGTGAGTGGTGAAGAAATTCAAGCGAAGTTCTCGATAAATCTCCGGTAATAACCAGCTAAGCCTAGGAAGCTGCGAAAATCTATAGGAGTTTTAGGAGTTTCCTGATCAATAATTACGACAATCTTTGCTGGATCAATCGAAATTCCATTCTTCGAAACCACGTGCCCAAGAAATCAAACCTCTTCTCTCCAAAATGAAATTTAGAGAATTTAGCTTTCAATTGATGACTTCTCAGAGTTTCAAGGACAAGTCTAAGATGTTCCTCATGTTCCTTCTCAGCCTTAGAAAAGACTACAACATCGTCAATGAAAACTAGAACGAATTTATTTAGAACTTCTCGAAATATTCTATTCATGAGGTCAACAAAGCAAGCCAATGCATTAGTTAAGCCGAAAGGCATAACTAACCATTTACAAAACCATCTTCTATTCAGAAAGCGGTTTTGGGAATACTATCTTCAGCAATCCTGAGTTGATGGAAACCAAAAGCAGGATCTAGTTGAGAAAATACCTTTGCTCCATGCAGCTGGTCAAATATGTCGTTGATACGAGGCATCGAATATCTGTTCTTGTGGGTAAGCTTGTTCAGCTTCCTATAATCTATGCACATCCTTAGAGAACCATCATATTTAGTAGCAAATACCACTATCGTGCCCCATACCGAATGACTACGACAAATAGAACCTTTGGAGAAAAGTTCTTCGATTTGCACTTTTAATTCAATTTTCTCTTTAGGTGACATTCTTCTTGGAACAAGTACGACTAGCCTAGCTCCAGGAATAATATCAATGCAAAATTCAATTTCGCACTGAGGTGGCAAAGGATGCACTTCACCGAAAACATCGGGAAAGTGTTGGACGACAGGAGTAGTGCTAAGATCACTAAGATGGGAATCAAGAGAAAAGATAAAACTTCAGGCAAAATCTTGAGGCAATTGACATTTGATTTCCAAGTGTTCACCTTTATCGTTCAATAAAGAAACTGTTCGAGCTCTACAGGAAATAAGTGCATCAAACTTTCTTAACCAATCTCCATCTAATAATATATCAAATGCTTGGAAACCTAGGATATAAAAATCTCTGGTGAAATGGTGATTGCCATCCTTAAGAAGTTTCACTCCTTTACATATCATTCTTAAGGTTTGCGGATCCACCGATGGGATTTGATACACACAAGGATCCAGATGCACGTTCGGGTTTTAAAATATGCTCATGTTTGTCATAGAAATCAATCGATATAAAAATATAAGACACGCCAGTCTCAAATAAAACACGAACAGGTAAATCATGCAATGTAAAAGTACCCTGAAGTGTACTTGTGTCGTCTTCTACCTTAGAAGTATAAGATGTCACTGTGAAAACTCTCGATGGGGTTCCTTTCTTCTGAGTGGGACAATCCCTCTTGAAGTGGCCTGGGTGCAAGCAAATGTGGCAAAGATTTTGCCTGGTCATCTGAACTGGTGGGACAGATGCTCCTGCGGAAACTGTGCAACTGTTGGCATAGTTACCTTTCTGATCACATTTTAAGCAAGTGATAGAAGAGATATCAATGGGCTTCCTCTTAGAATGTCCAATCCCGCTCGTGTTCTACCAATTCTTCTTCTTTTTCTCAAAGTTAGGCTTTATCTTCTTAGGATTGTTGGAAGCGACTGAAGGCGTTGTTGAGTGAACAACTGATGTTCCCTTCGAACTCGAGTTTTCATATCTGAGTGTCATCTCTATAAAACTAGTGAAGGCCCTATGAACATGGGTAGTCGGACGATCATAATACTCTAGACGAGCGCCGACTATGAATTCCTCATTTTGCTTGAGCGGAGTATCGATCAGACCTGGTCCAAATTTGGATAGCTCATTAAATTTCCTTTCATACTTTAAAAATGACATGCTCCCTGCTTAAGATCCATAAAGTTGCGATATAACTGAGATTTTACAGCTTTAGGCATCCACTCAGTCATGAATACTTCCTTGAACTGTGCCCAAGTGATTTTTATTTCTTTAGTGCAGGTGGTAACAGATTCCCACCAATCTTGAGCAGCATCTTGAAACTACCAAGCGGCCAACTGACCCTTTTGGGCACCAAAAATCTCAAGTCCTATGAAGATCCTTTCCAAGCTCTTAAGCCACTGCTGAGCTTCAATAATGCCTTCAGACTCTGAGAATTTAGTACCACCAAGCTGTGCGAACTCTTTGCAAAGCGTAGTGAACTTATCTGGTGGAGCTGGTGCTACTGGTGTGACTTGTGCAGCATCATCTGGTATGGGGCCATTTCCTCTTCCTCAATCTTGAGCATTTCTTCTGTTGCTCATCTTAAAAATTCAAGGGTGGATCTAGAACATGGAAAAGCATGAAACTTAAGGAAATCCTAATCACGGCGAATTTTTAACAAGGAAAATGTATTCGAATTGATAGTAAATTTTAAAAATAGATTGGATTTTTAAAACATTTTATATTTTCAAAATACGCTCTCTGAAGAATGGTTCCATTCATTATAGGGTATTACTAACCATATACCTAACGAGTTTTACCCCTCGGGCTAAGGCATTAACTAAACCTGGCTCTAATACCAACAGTGATGACCCGCCTTTTTGAATAACTTAAGCTGACAATGAACCATCCTTGTCCAACTTAAACCATTCAAATTAGATAGATTATCAAATTAGGGTTTTAATATAGAATCAGATACAAAATCACACATAAAATAATACAGAATCTCACAGCAGAAATAAATAATATACATAGTAGTTCGTGAAGCTACTACACCAAACACATCAGAGTTTCAGACTTTAATTATACAATAGTAGAGATACATAGAAGTTTACTGATATAAGCCAAAATGAAAGTAGATAACTAATACTGGATAGAGTGGAGTCTTCAACCAAGTCTTCGGCTCCCAAAATAAGCACAGCTCATACACTGCCATATGCAGGCTGACCCCAAGCATAACGAAAAATATAACACTCGAGTCAGGACTAGAAGTTCTTATGTAAGTAGTCATACTCAAGTAAAATGTATGGGTAACACAGGAGATGTTACAGGATTTTCCATCTCTTAAGGATTCGTCAAACTATTTATATACAAAAGATTACGCTATATATCTAGTGTCTATCAGTAATATAAAATATCAAAACAGCGTTAAGGCTTTACATTGATCCCCCTTAACACGTTTTAAGCATTGTTGTACAGTTTGCATATAAAACACCAGTAAACTGTCGGTGGATAGGGATGCGCCGTGATACGACAACACTCAGCCAAAATCGTAGTGGTCTCGTATAGGGATAAAAGGATGATATGGCATGTGAGGCAATGCCCAAGGTAGGATACGACCAGTTTACCCTTTTAATTAAACATTTTTAATTAAACTTAAATTCATAACAATTCAGTTTAATATTTTTCTATTAATTTAATAAAATCAATTAAAATTCACATTTAAATCAAATATTTATTTAAAATTTAGTTATTATATTTTAATTCAATCAAATCCAATTAAAATTATCTTTTTTTATAAATCAAATCTATATTTAAAATTTAATTACATATAACATATTAACACTTCATTAAATTTCAAATCATCAACTTAACGAGTTTTAAAATAATTAACATTTAACATAAACATTATTAATTTAATTTCTTAATTCAAAGTAGTTCAACTAATCTTTCATTTTAAAATCTAAATTAACTTAATAGATTTCAAAATTTAATGTTAACTTCAACAAAAAATTTAAATTATAAATTCACGTTAATTTTCAAATTCTTCCTTAATTTCAAATTTAAATATTAGATATCCAAAATAAATTTGCATTGACCAATCGGTGTTTATTATTTAATTTTCTATCCTAGGCTAAGTGATTAATTTGGTTATTTATCATTTCAACCAATATCCCAGTTCAAATTTCAATGTTCAAATCAATATATATAGGAACAACATAAAAGTGACACAGTATCAATAAATCAAGCAACATCCAATATTCAATTTTTTCCATAGTTAACAGGTTTAATGCAATTCGGATCCCAATCAATAACTTCAATTATTTCAGCAGAATCATATCACATCATCAAATATCCATGGTTTCCAAACCCAATATCAGTCATTATAATCAATTAATCATTTATAAAAGTCGGAGGATACTTACATATGAAAACCTATTCGTGAGTTTAGAATGACTCACCTTCGCGGCCATCGACAAGTAGATACGGCGATACTGACATGTGTACATGTACGAGCTATGCTACGCTGTGACATATGGTCGGAAGAAGTGAATGACATATGAAGAAAACTTCGAAAGGTGAAATCGATGTTTGGGAGTTTGCAAGTAGATTCGGGTGTGGCTTCGGCGAGGTAAGGCTTCCGTTTGGGTGGTGGGAAGCATACTTCAGTAGTGGTGAAGCTTGGGGAAGCAGGAGGAAGCGGGCTCAGGGTTGGTTGCGGCAGGCCAAGGGTAATATGGGTGGGTCTCGAGATATGGGTGATGGCAGAGGAAGCTGGGTGTTCGGGCAGGAAGGATGAGGTAAGGTAGCGAACTGGGTGGAGTTCGGTTGGTGGGCGGGTTGAGGTACGGGAAGGGAGGTAGGGCGGCGGAACGTGTAGGCGAGGCAGGGGAAGATACATGAGTTTGGGGATGGTGGTAGGGCAGAGGGGAAGTGCAGACTTAGGGTGCAAAGGGGCATGGAAGCTGATGCGTTCTGGTGGAGGTTTGGACTGAAGAAGCTTCGGCGGAAGGGGTGGCTACCGCGAGGGGGGTGCAGGTCGAGGTTTTGGTCAATGAGCAGGCTAGGAGGTGGAGCAGGCTTCGACGCTGGGGATGTTGGTCGGTTGGAGAGGCTGAGGCAGTGGGGCTCAGGGTGGTTCGGTGGAGGGGTCTTCGGTTGACTGGGAGGTAGAGGGTGGTGTGGGAAGGATGCAAGGTGAGGAGGAAATATAAAGGAGAAGGGGAAAGAACAGTGGGCAATACGTGATATATGTTTAGTTGTATAGAAGCTTGCATTATTATTTTTCTCAAGCAAAGTAGAAGGAAGGGAGATGAGGGGAGCAAAGAAGAGTATGTATATAAACACAGAGGGGAGAGAAGCATTAAATGTGGGATTTAATTAGTTTGGAGGTGCATGAAAAATGCTGGCTGAAAGAAATTGTTGGCTACGGAAAGAATGTTTTGTAGGCTGAAAAAAAATGTGTAATGATGGCTGCGGATTAAATTGTTGGCTGCGGAAAGAATGTGTAATGATGACCCCGGGCAATGGTCACAGACCAATATGTTAACAATGTATCATTTTACCCCGGAAGCCAAAATACAAAAACAAATATAACATGGAGATCAACACGACGAGATGAATCTAGCATTGTAATCAAATATGTGCATGACATTTGTAGGAAAATCCTGTCTGTTGCCGCTGTTACCGCTTCGAAATTGGATGATAACCCAATTCTAGATAAATGGAGCTACAAATGTCGGAATTGGATGGAACGATTTTTGACGTTTTAATCAGAAATTCTCTAGATCATTTCTATGTAAAAATATTCATATTTTAAAATTTGATAATTAGCACTAAAAATTTGTGCCGACCGAGTTTCGGACGAATTTTGATGTGAAACAAATTTTATTGGTCTTATTTAAATGGAAGCATTTCAAATATCCCATTTTCGTTGCCAAATTTTTATTTTTAAAATAATTTTATTTTAAAATCTTCGTTAAATTCTAATTTAAATCATTGAAAAATCCAGGCCATTACAACACTGAAGTAAACACAGTAAACAAATCGCATGTAAGGTAGAAGAATAACCGATAAATACACAACTATGTATATACACACGAATGCACGCAGAAAGAAAGGAAACCGAGTTTTAAAAATTGCACGCAGAAAATGGAATGCCAAATTAGCCTAGCATAGGTTGACCTAAACTTTCAAACGACCGATCAACAGCGATCAACCGCTGCTAAGGTTGTTTTTGAAAAAAAAATTAAGTTTATGTGCTCACATCGCTTAAATTATGATAAAGGAAAGACCCACAAATAAATGAGTAATTCAATCATACCATATATGTGTATATATTATTTGAATTAGGCATAGATTTTATGAGAAATTCTCACCTGAGTCTCGCATCTTCCTCTTTTTTTGCTTCATGCCTAGTACACAAATGCACCCTCAAATATTGCATCACATCAAATATAAGTCGAGCCATGTATGTAATTCAATATTGAGGATTACATACTTTAATTTGAAGATTTTACAAAAAAATTATATTTTATTTTAGTTTTAAAAGTTGCAAAAGCTTTAGTCATTTGCTTCAAGAGAAAGATTGGTGTGTGTGATGAGGTGGATTTGCATGAATATCTCAGTAAAAGGAAGATAGAAAGAAAAATCTAGAAATGATTTTTTTTGGGCTAGCAATTAGGCCTGGGCTAGAAAATGAACAAATAAACATATATTTTCATCTTTTATATGATTTTCAAGCAAAATTTCTGTTCAACTCTAAGTGAATACAAATTCCTGTTTAACAATCCTTTCTTTTCCAATTAATAATATTATTTTTTACATTTAACTTAATTTATATTTTAAATATTGTAATTTCAGATTTAAATTATTTTATTAAATAATTTCAAAGCCAATTTACCAAATAAACTCCATGTTCTGATTTAATTAAATAAATTACAATTTTAATGTTAATTAATAATTACTTAAAAATCAGTTTGTTACAGATCGCCTCCTAAGAAAATTACATCCTCGCAATTTCCCATAAGGAAAAAATCTATAACAATCCGATTACATTAAATTTAATAATTTTTAGTTAACCTTCGTTTTGAATATCAAACATTTTCCAAATGTAAAAATTACTCTTTAAAAAATTACAAAAATACTTCCTTTAAATGATTCACTTTTCAAATATCGAATAGTAAATTTCCAAAATTTTATTTTATTAAATTCAAATATAATTCCAATTCAAAATAAAAATTATTATATTTTTCAATAGTAATAAGTTATATTAACAAAGCCAAAATTTAATAAATAGACTTTCTACCAAAATCTCCTATCTAAATACATTTCCTTCCAAATATCACATACATTATATATATTTTTCCCAAAATTCATTTTATTTTAATTCAATATAAATTGAATTAAAATTTTCTTTGAATAACTTAGAATTATTTCAAATTCTCAATATTTTATCAACAAGATTTCCATTAAAACTCATTATCCTATTTATTAAATTAGTTTTCAATGTATTTCCTAATTTCAAAACAATTTATTCCAACCAAAATTAATTTTTAAGTATTACTACAACTCTTTATATAAATTCCATTTCAAAATCTTTTATATCCCTTCAAATATTTATTATCAAAAAAAATTCCATCCATCAAAACTAAAATAACAAAACCCATGCTTATTAAAATTCAAAGCTAAAACTAGATCAGATTTTTATTTCTAAATTATTTAGTAACACATATAACTACAAAGAAAATTTTCATTTTTACCTTTCAAAGTATATTAAAAGTTATTAAATATATACAATTATATTCATAAATCCTAAAATGTAGAATAATGTTGCATCGCCATTTGTAATAGTGATTACTAACATCAAAAGGCTGTAATATAGATACAATTAGTACTGCCTCGCCAGTGATCACAACTATGAACTAATATTCAATGACTACACTTATCACTAAAATTCATACAAACATATAAAATAACATTTACAAGTATAAATTTAAAATATCACTTTTACTAAAAGAACCAACTCTTGCCAAATGCTTTAGTTTTTTTACTCTAAACATATATCTATAAAATTTTGTGTTCAAATGCCTCGTTCAAGTGTTTAAGAATCTCTGTCGAATACGTGTGCACCCGCATCGATCAAAATCCTTAACACACTCATGTTAACATAATTTTATTCACCAAAATATCAATAATTATTGCTTTGATAAACCATTTATAATAACTATAAATCAATATTGAAGTTCACTTCACAACCTTAATAATTATCAAAAATTCTCGTAGTTAAATTCAACTCCAACAATAACCGATACAAAGCGAACTTATAAGACAAAAATGAATATACCCATCTTAAACTAATAAATAAATTGTCTGATGCACACTCTGATCTAAATTAAATCAAAATTCAACTATAATAACTAACCAAATACCATAATGCTATATAAAAACCATTCACAATCATAAATACAAATGCTACTAGTTGGACTAACTCCTTTTTTCCTTGTTACTTTAACCATTATATATTTCATACTTAAAAGAAAAGACATTATTTATATATTTATACATATATATACATAAATATATATATATATTTATATACATATATATAATCACAAATACATCCCCTGACGATTACCTCAGTAATCATATATATATACATATAATATACTATCCTCTAATATGAAAGATTTCCCAACAATCCTAAGGATCAGAGAATCTAAGTCTTAACTAAGATCTCGACTCGTATCTTTAATATACGATATATTGTTTGAAACCTTGCTCTGATGCCAATTGTAAACACCCCACATTTATACCCATACCGTCAAAGAGTATTACAGAGTAACACTGTCAAATAATAGGAAGAATGAGGCTATTGAGATACACACATGAATATTTTCTTAGGCTAATATTGCTACATATTAAAACATCAAATAAATATCTTACATATACACACACAGTATCGGTATAAATTAAACATGTGTGCCACTGGGATCGAACAATACATAATATATAATAAAAAATAGAGAATACAGAGACAAACACAATAACATATATATATATATACACTGTATATACAAGAAGTGTATAACTCGATACAAATATCAACTGTCTCAATAATCTGATAAATAATCAATATACATCTTAGTGTCAAAATAAACAGCGAATCAATGTCACACAATATCATATCACAACCCTCACATACATCTCCTTCAGGCCCACTAAAATAATAGCTTGTTATGTCATCACTGTAACTGAAATATCTCGGATAGAACCGAGTATTATAAAACCACACATTGGTCTGATTATGTCTAATCAAGGGTACATGAGAATGGTAATAGAATATAACCATGCGATAATAATATAATAACACTAACATCGATAATCAAATCATAAGGCGACATATCAAAGGATGTATATAAATATGGTTATGTATGCTTAAATTCATACATTACTATAAATAAACATCAAGGCATCACATCACCAAAAATATCAAATCCATTTTAAACGATCAACTCTCATATCAAAAGATGTCATCATCCATATAGAAGCATATCAAATAAAAATCATAGAATGACATAATCGGGTGAATCATACATATCTAGGATACACCATCAAATCTAGAAATATTAATATATAAGATATAACCAAGTACAATCGTGCTAGGACGAAGCATTGCCCAAATATAACTCTTAATCTGTATAAAAATCATCAATACATATCAAATAGGATAGGCTGCCTATCAAATACTGAGAATCCACTATACTCTTGATACATTTCATAGGTGTAATCTCATCTCCTTATATAATGTCTGTCTGTAAATAACATGATGGGAAATGACTGTGTGATAGACTCGAAGTTCCTATTTAGAGCTATCTATACAATAATATATATGCACCACTCACATATCTATATTATAGTGAGGTGTATCAATCGTATATATCAATCTACTACTCCGTGATCAGTACTAGAAAGGGGAGTGATAGCATGCACATAAGCTCCAAAGACAAGAAATCTCTACCGTCTTAGTTACCTCTCACTCATCATGACACATATCCATCGGTGTCTCGTTAACGTGAAGAATAATCAATCACAACACCCCAAATGCACCTGACCACAAAGGTATAGTAACAGACTGTTGGCGAAGCTGACACAAGGGGTAAATGCATGCATAAATATACCACAAAGGTAAGTACCACAAAGGTATATGAACATGGTGTCACGGATCTAAGGAGCGACCCCACGATCAGGCGCTAGGGTGGATTCTAGCCATTTGGTCCTCTCTAACAAACAAAATTAGGAGTACATTGCAATAGTGGCATATAGTACCAATACCTGTAGACCTGAAATCTCACTAACTATAGGCCCTGTTACCCGATTGTTTGACACGGTAACGAGTCTCTCGACACAAGGCCTCGTTTGGCACAGATGCGTCGCTCAGTACGAAGCCTCGCTTGGCACAGATGAGTCGCTCGGCACAAGGCCTCGTTCAGCATAGATGCGTCGCTCGGCACGAAGCCTTACTCGGCACAGATGCATCGCTCGGCATAAGGCCTCGCTTGGCACCAGGCCTCGTTCGGCATCAGGCTTCGTTCGGCACCATGCCTCGTTCGGCACGAGGCCTCGTTCAACACAAGCCTTGTTCGGCACAAGCCTCGTTCGGAATACGAGTGCCATTCGGCATGAATTCCTTGCTCGGCATGCGAATGCCATTCAACCTGGATTTGTGGCTCGACATATGAGTGTCGTTCGGCATGGAAACCTCGCTCGGTATTCTCTGGTTCGACCAACCTCGCTCGGCACTCTTTAGTTCGACCAACCTCGCTCGGCAATTGCCGTTCGGCATCCCTGGCTTGGTGTGCAGAAGCTACTTACCACGGGCCGAGATACCTTGTTCCTAGGCTCGTGAGGGAAGTTCAACCCATCTTCGTCTAGAAATAGAAGCGCAGGGGCACAATGAAATGGACCTTTTTTCGAGAACACTGAGGAGACTCTATCGCTTTCAAGACTCATTCTTTTTCACTTAACATTTGCATTCGAGTAGTTGGTGTACTTATTGTATCTGTAATCAATTTTTTAGAAAAGCAATAAGATTAAAATCAAAGTGGACGTAGGCAGTTACACCGAACCACTATAAATCTGGTGTTCTTGTTTCTCATAGTTACACTACATTTTACTGTGTAATTCCTTAGTTTTAATTTACCTTCTTGATTAATCTCTCTACGCAAATCTTTCTTTCGGTGTTAGTGACCAATTCTGGTGCTAATATTTTAATGCTTTCATTGAGAGCCGCACTCTCAGATTATTAGGATCTACTTTGTAGCTACTGATTAAAGAAATCCCCCGAAGGAGATCCAAGACATTCACAGGAAGCCCATTGACTCTACTCAGAGTTCCTACCAATAACTCTACAATGGGAAGACCTCGTACCAGATCAGCCTCGCACAATACAGATGTTAACGAGACCGCTAGCGTCCAACAAGTAGGACCAAGCAACCAGCAAGTTAATCATGGCGAAGGGACCGTCGACGCCCAAAGCCAGATGGAAGTTGTCACTAGAACAGAGTTCAACAACCTGATGAGAGAACTCATGGAAAGCAGGAGACAACTTAGCGAACAAATTCAAGCTAACATCAACCTTATGACTAAGCTTACTCAACAACAATATCAGCATGCTGGACGTAGCCCCGCTCCTTACCCTTCATCGGACAGCTCAACTTCGTCCAATGAACCTCCCAGGTGTAGATGTCGCAAAACTGAAACAACACAAGCAGGTGTCGTAGATCGATCAACCAGGGATGGTCCAAATTCCCTGCCTGGAACCATGGTGCCTCACTTACATCATGGTAATCATACCCAAGCTGGAGCGGGAAAATTAGGATCTAGAGCGCGAGTGGAAATGGGATGCCCGGCTCACCAAGACCCTAATGAAGCTAGTCCCCAAGATACACGTTTGGCAGATCGCTAATGGAGGAGACATCAACCCGAACGGTCTCGTAGAACAGATTCCAACCTTCCATCTTCCCTATAAACCCCGGACCTATTGGCTATGGTCAGACAGTTGATGAGAGAAAATCAAGGCTTGACCAATGAAGATTGGGAGATATCCAGGAGTCATACTCCATTCACAGATACTATTCTACAGGCCGAGTATCCTAGGAAGTTTACCATGCCAACTATCCCAGCCTACAAAGGTAAGACTGATCCCCTACAACATGTGATGAGATATGAATGGATGATGGATTCAGTTAGAGCAAATGATGCAACTAAGTGTAGATGCTTCCCAATAACTTTATCCAAAATTGCGACCATGTGGTTCACTCAACTTCCACCGTAGTCTATATCTAGCTTTGACGAATTAGCGACGAAATTTGTAGAATAGTTCAGGATACATGCCACTCGTACCAAGAACGTGATGTCCCTATCTAGTGTAATCCAGGCTCCAAGGGAGTCGTTAAATGATTACTTACAAAGATTTCACGTTGCGGCTACTGAAGTTAGCAACCCCAATGACTATGTTATTCTATGGCTGTAATGCGAGGAGTGGATCCAAATTTAGATTTCGGAGCGTGGTTGGTAGGAAAACCTCTGACTATGCTAGAGTGTTTTTATTCAGAGGCTCATCGGTTCATAAGAAGAGAGGAAGCCAGGTGGATAAGGCGACCTAAGGCACCAGGGCCTGTTCAGGAGACTGTGAAAAGCAACATCGCTGTAAAACAATCCGGTGACAGTTCGGGGAAGGTTCAGGTCAATTTCCTTAGCAAGCCCCGGCAATCTAAAGGGTTCGGAGGAGGAAATCCCAAAAAGAAAAGAGGTACAGGAAAATGGAAGCCAAGGATTCCAACTTACAATGAATATACTCCTCCGAATGCATCTCTGGAGAATATTTATCTATTGCCTTCTAATACTTTTCAATAGAGAAAGCCGCACCCAAAGGAGTCAACAGAGGAACAAAAGCTGACTGGGAAGTGCTACCGCTTCCATGAGACTTACGGGCATAGTACAAAAGAGTGTAGAAACCTCTACAATGCCATAGAAAAGCTGACTAGATAGAAAAAGTTGCAAGAGTTTGTCAGGAACCCACATGAAGGTAGGAAAGGAACATTAGACCTCGGACATGGGCCGGCTCTACGCCATCCAGAGGTACCTGCTCGAACTATGGGTAGACTAGTCATAAACACGATAGTCGGTAGACCTCACCCTACAGATAATAATTAGCAGGAAATGGAGTGGTATGCTAACTCCCTAAGACATGCAGATTTTGAGTGTTGTTCAAATACTAAGGATGGGTCCCCAGCTAAGCAACAGCGAACGACGACAGACGATATAGTTTTCAATAGTAGAGATGCTAATCAGGCGGAGGCCCTACTATTGACAGGATGGTCGTCTCCGCGACAATCGAGCCAGCATTTATGAAAAGAATTTTGATTGATTATGGAAGTTCTGTCAATATCATCCTCAATAAAGCATATGACCAAATGAAGATGGAGATGAAGGATTTAAAACCATCTAAAGCCTATATCCATGGCTATAATGGTGCAGCGACATATGCAGTGGGGTATGTTGAATTTCCACATGAATTGGGACAAGGTGAACGTAGGAGGGTGCAGATCCTGCCTTTCATTGTTTTAGATGTCTATTCTCCATACAATATTTTTCTAGGTCGACCGGCCCTTGTGGAGTTTGGGGGAGCTTTGGCCCCATGGTGTTTAACTTTAAAATTTCCGACAGACAAAGGAGTTGGTGTTGTGCATGGCGATCAGGAAACTGGTCGTGCATGTTATGTGGCTGAGCTGAGAGAAGCTTAGCACAGTGAGAAAGGAAAGGTTGTGGATAGCTCTGTCCACATCTGTGCCATTGAAAATTGACAAGTAGCACCCGAGCCCTGGCTCGGGCAATATTATCGGATCTATAGAGACATAGATCCGAGAGATGAGGATGAGGAACCCAAGAAAGAAAAAGCAGCAACGGCTGAACTAATGATTGACATTCCAGTCAGGCGAGAGGACCCATTGCGAGTACTTAAGATTGGATCACAACTCGATCCCTCGGTGGCCGAGGACCTCACTGATTTCCTCCGAGCGAATCTGGATGTTTTCACTTGGACACATTCTGATATGTGAGGGATTTCTCCCGCTATTGCGAGTCATATGTTGAAAATAGACCCGAGGTACGTACCAGTAAAGAAAAAAAGGAGAGGCATGGACCTGAGAGGTCCGCTGCTCTCAAAGAGGAGGTGGACAAACTCAAAGCCAATGGCTTCGTCCACGATGCCCTCTACCCTGAATTGGTGTCTAACCCTATGCTAGTGACGAAAGCAAATGGGAAATGGAGAACCTGTGTAGATTACTTTGATCTAAACAAAGCATGCCTAAGGATAGTTTTCCTTTACCTAGGATTGACCAGTTGGTCGACTTATTAGCAGAGCATGAGTTATTGTCATTTACGAATGCTCACTCGGGATATAATGAAATCCCGATGCACATTCCAGACCAAGAACACACCAGTTTCGTCATAGATGTCGGGCTATATTGCTACGTAGTGATGCCTTTTGGATTGAAAAACGCAGGAGCGACTTATCAGCGTCTGGTGAATCGAATGTTTAAAGACCAGATTGGTAGAATAATGAAAGTCTATGTAGATGACATGCTCGTGAAGTCACGGCAGTCAAACGACCACATTCGAGACTTAACAGAGAAGTTGATAAACTCAGATATTTTCGAATGAAAATCAATCCTTTGAAGTGTTCCTTCGGTGTTGCGTCAGGGAAGTTTTTGGGTTTCATTGTTAATGTGCAGGGAATTGAAGCTAACCCGAAAAAGATTAAGCTATTCGAGACATACAAGTGCCCAAAACTATAAAGCAACTATAAAGCATGAACGGGAAAGTGGCTGCGCTGAGTCGATTCATATCCAGAGCCATAGACAAGTGTATTCCGTTCTTCGATGTGATAAAGAATGGAAAGAGAAATTTTGAATAGACGTCCAACTGTGAGGACGTGTTTCGAGCTTTGGTAAGGCATTTGGAAAGTCCCCCGATGCTGTTGAAGCCTATAGACCATGAAGTATTATATGCGTACTTGGCTGTATCCCAACATGCTATCAGTACGGCTTTGGTTCGCGAGGAGGACCGAGTTCAAAAGCCGGTGTACTATGTCAGTAAACATTTAATGGGGGAAGAAAGAAATTATCCCAAGATCAGGAAACTAGCCTACTGCTTGGTGATTGCATCACGCAAGCTTCGTCCGTACTTTCAGGCACATTCAATCAGTGTTTATACCGATCAACCCTTGCGACAGGTACTCCAACGACCAGAAACCTCTGGAAGGATTTTAAAATGGAATATCGAGTTGAGCCAGTTTGATATTACCAACCTGCCACGAAGGGCCATGCCAGAGCAAGCGCTAGCAGACTTCATCGCTGAATTCACCATGTCAAACGAATCAAACAGTCACGATGTCATACCTCCCGTTCGATGGAAGCTGTACACCGATGGGGCATCTAATGATCGTTGCTCTAGAGCTGATATAGTTCTTGTGACTCCCGTAAACCGATCAATTTGTTACGCTTGATGCTCAATTTACCAGTTACAAATAACGAAGCCAAGCATGAAGCATTGATTGCTGGCTTGAAACTTATCAGGGAACTGAGAGTAAAATCGATTGAAATCTTTTATAACTCACAATTGGTGGTGTACCAGGTGAAAGAGCACTACCAAGCGAGGGAACGGAGACTTTCCCTATACCTTGCACGGGTTCAAGAGCTGTTAGTCGATCTAGAATATTATGATATTTCGCATGTCCCACGTGAACGAAACAGAGAAGCCATTCATTGGCCAAATTTGCAAGTACTGGCGATGCACAGCAAATGGGATTGATTCCCTTTGAAACCTTACATGCTCCGAGTATAAATATGATGGATGTAAATTTCATGTTAGAAACAGGAATCGAGAAGGAGTCATGGGTAACCCCATTCACGCAATACTTGCTACACGGGGTCCTTCCCAAAAGGAAGAGTGAAAGATGGCAAGTCATCCGTAAAGCTTCGCGATATGTAATCCAAGATGGAATAATGTATCGGAAGGGATTCTCAGCCCCTTACTCTGATGCATTTCCCATCATGAAATAAAACGAGTCCTAAAAGAAGTCCATGAAGGAGAGTGTGGTGACCATACTAGGGGACAGACATTAGCAAAGAAGATCCTCCGCTACGGATACTACTGGCCAACCGTAAATCGAGATGCTGCAAACTACAAATGGAGATGTGATAAATGTTAGAAGTACGCAAAAATCTCAAGAGCTCCGTCGATGGAACTCACATAAATGGTTAGTCCCTGGCCGTTTGCAATGTGAGGGATAGATATAATCGTTTTTTTACCCATATCCAAAGGTGGTGCAAAATACGCGATAGTTGTGGTCGATTGCTTTACAAAGTAGGCAAAGGCAGAGCCATTAGCCACAATCACTACCAAGAAGGTCGTTAATTTCTTTGTATCAAGAATTATATGCCATTTTGGTCTTCCGCGAACTATCTTACAGAAAACGGAACTCAATTCAAAAGTAGGGAATTCAAAGTATTTTGTCAAAAGTATGACATTGAGAAAAGGTTTGCAGCAGTTGCTCATCCAAAAGCCAATGGACAAGTAGAAGCCATGAACAAAATAATCAAGTCCACATTGAAAAAACAATTGGAAAAGGCTAGAGGCAAGTGGGTGGATGGACTTCCAACAGCACTTTGGGCTTACAGAACCATACACAAGTCCACGACTGGCCACACTCTGTTCGCATTAGCATATGGCGTGGAATTTGTTCTACTCGTAGAACTTGAAGTTCCGTCACATCGGATGACTCATTATGACCCTAAGACGAATCAGGATCTTTTACTGGAATCACTGGACTTCGTTGATGAAAAACCATGAAGAAGCTGATTTAAGGACGGCTGCATATAGGCACCGAATCGCTCGATATTATAATAAAAAAGTCCGACCGAGAATCTTTGATGTGGACGACCTCATTTTGGAATGAGTTTTCCCGGTCCTGTCGCATATGAATCCCACGTAGGAAGGTCCATACGTCATTGAACGGAGGCTTGGAGAGGTAACTTTCAAGCTAGCGACCACTGATGGTGCGACACTCCCCCGAGCATGGAATAGCGAGCATCTACGACATTATTATACTTAGTCTATTTCTTTCACATTTTAGTTGGAATTATTTCCAGTATATTTCTATTTTTTTATTCTTAGTTTTCGGCATGTAAAAAGACAATTTTGTTTGTTTGCATTAATAATGGCTTGAAGCCATCTTTTCCATGAATTATCAATGTTTCCGTGTGTGATAATTCTATGGCAGAAAACTAAAGTTACATTATTCTGTTTGACGTACGAACGCGCACAAACAATTGAAATCTCCAAGTCCCCAGAGTGTGGACTGGAGTACTCTAAGCCCCAAGAGTGCGGACTAGAGTATAAACGGTTTTAAATGTCCAAGTCCTCGGAGTGCAGACTGGAGTACTCTAAGCCCCTAGAGTGCGGACTAGAGTATAAACGACTTGAAATCTCCAAGTCCCCGAAGAGCGGACTGGAGTACTCTAAACCAGAGTGCGGACTAGAGTATAAACGACTTGAAATCTTCAAGTCCTAGAGTGCGGAATGGAGTACTCTAAGTCCCCAGATTGCGGACTAGAGTATAAACAACTTGAAATCCCTAAGTCCATGAAGTGCGGACTGGAGTACTCTAAGTCCCCTGAGTGCGGACTAGAGTATAAACGACTTAAAATCTTCAAGTGCCAAGAGTGCGGACTGGAGTACTCTAAGCCCCCAAAGTGCGGATTAGAGTATAAAAGACTTGAAATCTCCAAGTCCCTGGAGTGCGGACTAGAGTACTCAAAGTCCCCAGAGTGCAGACTAGATTATAAACGACTTGAAATCTCCAAGTCCCTATAGTGCAGACTGGAGAACTCTAAGTCCCTAGAGTGGGGACTGGAGTATAAATGACATAAAATCTCCAAGTCCCGGAGTGCGGACTGGAGTACTCTAAGTCCCCAGAGTGCGGACTAGAGTATAAACGACTTGAAATATCCAAGTTCCCGGAGTACGGACTGGAGTACTCTAAGCCTCCAAAGTGCAGACTAGAGTATAAACGACTTGAAATCTCCAAGTCCCCAGAGTGCGAAATGGAGTACTCTAAGGCCTTAGAGTGAAGACTAGAGTATAAACCACTTGAAATCTCCAAGTCCCCAGAGTGCAGACTAGAGTACTCTAAGTCCCTAGATTGTGGATTAGGGTATAAAGGACTTAAAATCTCTAAGTCCCTGGAGTGCGGACTACTCGGAGTGTGGACTGGAGTACTCTAAGCCCCTAAAGTGCGGACTAGAGTATAAACGATTCGAAATTTCCATGTCCCCGGAGTGCGGACTGGAGTACTCTAAGCCCCTAGAGTGCGGACTGGAGTATAAACGACTTGAAATCTCCAAGTTCCAGAGTACGAACTGGAGTACTCTAAGCCCATAGAGTGCGGACTAGAGTATGAATGACTTGAAATCTCCAAGTCCTCGGAGTGCGGACTGGAGTACTCTGAGTCCCCTAAGTGCGGACTAGAGTAGAAACAACTTGAAATCTCCAAGTCACCGGAGTGCAGACAGGAGTACTCTGAGTCCCTGAAGTGCGGACTAGAGTACAAACAACTTGAAGTCTTCAAGTCCTCGGAGTGTGGACTGGAGTACTCTGAGTCCCAGAGTGCGAACTAAAAATATTCTAAGTACCTGGAGCGTGAAATAGAGGATGTACAATTCCAACAAATCTTCGAGTTATATGAAAATGAATTGGGGGTTTATGTAACTCACTAGAGCTTGGGCTTCGACCACAGTTATACAGTAAGCTAAACAACAAAAGTCGTTAGAAAGACAAAGAAACTAAATTTTATATATTAATCCAAATTGAGGTCCCACTACATCCCTCCAAAACTAAGAGTCAAAAGTCTATCTACATTGACCATGAAATTAAATAGAATTAATTACATAATCCGAGCTAACTCTCGTTGAACGAGTATGACAACTACTTCTTTGGTTTCTTTGGCTTCTTTTCCTCCCTTATTTTCTCAAATGACTCCTCCCCATGCATTTTCGCTTAGACGATTTTATTGATGGGGAAGTAATTTTCGAGGAAAGACAAGGAACTCCTAGTGGCCTAAACCCACCAGGGAGAATGACCTTCAAAGGCCTGTTCAAAGGATCATCTAGATCCACAACTTAGGGCTCAACTTTGATTTTAACTTTCCTTTTCTTCTCCTCCGCAAGTTGCTCCTTTATGCTCATTTTTGAAGTGTGTCCAGAGGTGCATATAATCTCAAGTTCGTAATTTTCTTCATTGGGTGATGAAGTTTCAGACTTATCCTCGTCAAGCGCTCAATCACTTGAGCATCAGGACCGGGGGTCTCTCCCACATGAATAGCCTCGCTCGCATTCTCCTTATCCTCCTTGGCATCATCGCTCCTTGGAGTTGGCTCAGGGTCAAAATCACAAGAGAAAAACATTAGAATACAATAACCTCTAGCCGAAAATGATGGCTCATTGAACCTTAAGAAGAAGAGTTTTATACCAGATTCTTGCTGACTCTCAACCATCCGAGGAGTCTCACCCTCTGGAATGGGAGATAGAAAATGAATCTCAAGGCCAGGGTCTTCTGGATTGTAACCAACATGCAGCTCGAACAGATCAAGTACTAGCCGACCAACCAATTGAGTAGGGGAAGGAATTGGAGACTCGGTTCCAGATGGAACGGCAATGTCATTCTTTCCTTTTGACGAGGAGGAACCTTTTCTATAGAGAGCCTTCGCTGCAGACAAGTCTAAAGGTCATTCCCCATGAGAAATTCCTTTACGAAAGCTTCCTCATCAACCTCCTCGGTGCCCGACTCAACCTTTTTTTATCTTTATCAAAGTTCACCACGCTTCAGCCAGAGATTCGAGGTAACCCTCGCCAAGAAATGTTAGGTTCAGATGCATGAGAACACGGGCATTATATTCTACTATAGGCGGGTCGAAAAAGCACTTGCTCTCCTTCCTGCCAGCTTCGCCAGCCGCCTCAAGGCGAACATCGATGTCAGAAAGTGCCATCTTCTTACCTTCCTCGCGGACTGTCTCCTTTAGTGCTTCGGCCCTGGAGAGCTCCTCATCTAGTTTTGTTTTGAGAAGTCGAGTGTCAACAATCTCATTGCAATACTGTTGTGACTCCTCTTGAGCAGCTATTTTTTCTTCTTTTTTCTTAAAGAGTAGCTCTTCCAACTCTTTGATGCGCTGAGCAAATGCATCTCTCTCCTTTTGAACAAAATCTTTCTCCAAAGCTAAGGCCCCGTAGTGTTGGACCACTTCATCAATTTCTTTCTTATGTGTCGCCTCCATACGATTAACGGCCTCCGCTGTGTCTTTAGCACTTTTTTGTGCAGCTTCGAGCTGCTACTTGTATGAAGAGAACTCTTCATCCTAAGCTTTAATGAAGTCTTTATCGTGAACAGCTTCGAGCTTTATGCAATCAATTTTGTGTTGGCGCTCAATAGAGAGTTCCGAGACTTTTTCAGCTAAATGGACAAATGCGTCATGTTGAATGTAAACGTCGTTGTTACAAGCAATGGTGTTTTGTTTGACGTGTCCCGAAATGCGATCAATCGCCAGGAGAAACTTCAGACTATCAAAGCATGTTTTGGGGAACTTAGCCTTAAGTTCGGCTAGCCTCTCCGATATCGACGGATCTTTTGCGGGAATAGAGGGAGATGGTCTTGAGACTTCAGATTTCTTGTGGGGTTCCCTAGATTGCCTTGTGCTGGATGAACTTGAGTATTGATCAAGTGAAGTATTGGACTGGGATCCAACGTGGCTGGACTTCTCCTGGCCCTGCTCCGGGAGATAGGGAGGATTGTAATGATATGAAGGCTGATGTTAAGTTTTCCTTCGAAATGATGAATCCTGAGAGTGATAATCCCTGTCGTCGTCGTCATCTTTATCCCGATGTCTTCCGAAGCCCGAATCCTATCCAGAGTGGTGAAAAATAGATGTCCCACGAAGATGGTCGAATCCGGGAGTATGCGCCATATCACTTGCGTAGAAATTGAATGACGACAAGATAGCAAAAAATAGACTGATGGCTTAAATTTAAATACAAAGTGAAGTGCACGTTTCCGTGTGTGTCTTAGTGTTTTCCCTCGATGGACCCATTTCTTCATCTTTACTTATAGGAGTTCTTTCTCCTTTGTTTTGGGCTTGAATGACTTCATCTCCTTTCATGGGCGAGTGGAGTCTTGGGGCTTCCGGGTTGTTGAAACCATAATTAAGCAAATCGTCGGGAATAGTAAGGTCCAACAAGCCTTTCAAAGAACTCTCTAAGTGTTGAGGAGATGGCTCTCTCCCTACTGGAGTGATTGTGAACTTAGAAGTTCCATCCACTGTCTTCTTCCTCATTTTGTAAGCTAATTTCTTCTTTCCCTTCAAAGGGGAGGCATTACTTCGATATCGTGAACCTCAACTACCGGCTCCAAAGAGGGACTAACATTCTCACCCGGTACTTCGGGCACTTTAGCTTCTCTAATCTCCCCCTCCTTAGGTGTGTTTGGAACACCGCGTGATGAAGGCCCGACTTGACTCTTGCCTTTGTTCAAGGCAGGTCCAGATGAAGTGGCACCGTGAGAGAGACTTATTCGGTGACCTTCCGTCAATAGCCTAAATTTCAAGAGCGATTCATTTGAAATAGTAGATCTAATGTCCCGGTCTCCTGCGGGGACAGTTCGGAAAGCTTCAACGGCCTTAGAATACTTGGAGCCTTTGGGACATGGGCTGACACATGTAGAAAATCAAGAAAAAGTTTAGGAATAATGCGTTTACAATCGCATACGAATATTAATCTAGACGAGGAACTTACTCCCTTCCAGCCATCTCCTCGCGAAACCAGAGGGACAACGCACATAAAACCATTCTTGCTTATAGTTGGCGAATTTGCTCCACACCCCTGTAAGGATTTGACATTGGTTGTGCGGCTCAAGAAATATGAAAGATGGGCTATCAGATTGTCTCTTGACATGATAAATATAGCGGATGTCGTCGGGAGTAGGGGGCCTAAGTAGAATGCTCATGAAGAGAATACACATGCCATATAAAAACACGTGTGTTGGGATGTAGTTGTGATGGGGCGATCTCTATATATTGCAGCACATCACGCAGGAAGGAGTTGAATGGTGGCATGCTACCAACCCGACATATAAATTTGTTGCAGGCCGTATATCCGACTGAGGGCAAGTGTGGACGATCTTGTCTGGATGAAACCAGCACATTGTCAAAAGGAATCCCGTGTATTGAGCATATGCGACGAAGAGCGCTTTCGTTAATTCTCGAAGCTTGAGAATCGACCGGATTGTCTAGAAAGATTGTTGCATCTAAGGCATCGGGAGCCAAGTCGACGGATGCGATCGTGGGGCTCAGAATATCTTGTACAGGAGTTGTCTATGGATTTGAGTTTCCAACCATTTTTTGTTAAGAAGATGGCTTGGGTCTATCCGAGACTGTGGCAGTACTGGATTTTCTAGACATCCTAATGAGTGTTGGATCTGATGAAACACCTGTTTAAATTATACTTGAAAAACAATCAATATAAGACATAATGACAAAAATATTCCCCCCGTGTGGTGTGTGAACTAGTGCAATTGTTCAAGTATAATGTCAAAGAATTAAAGTCATCAAGATGACAAAATAAAGTTAGGATTTGAACTATCATCTTCGAAGACCGTCATCGCTGACCGTCTCCGAAGGTTTGTCGTATAATGGTTTCAATTTTGGACTCGGCATTGACACTGTATATGGAAGGCTATTGTTTGTTTTAGTCAAGTTAGACTCAGGATCATGGTTGTTGAAACAGGGGAGTTATCAATCTGGATTGGTTGATATGCTTGTTTGCTTAAATTCTTGTCCTTATTTTTGTCATATAGGCAAAGAAAGCGAGTCAAGTCAACATGAACTATGTTCGAGTTCGTATGCTTCGACTATTATTGCCTACTTCACTCCTACATTCCCTCTTCACCATTCGGCATGCAAGAGTCATGCCGAGCCATAGCCATACCGAGCCGCATCGCTCGGCGCATTGAACCCAACTCTTACTTCACTCCTGCATTCCCTCTTCACAGTTCGGCATGTGGGAGTCATGCCGAGCCGTGGTCATACTAAGCCGCATCGCTCGGCACGCTAAACCCAACTCTTACTTCTCTCCCACACTCCCTCTCCACCGTTCGGTATGCGATTCGAGTAACCTAAACACCTTCCTAAATGCCCAGTCGAATGTCACTCCAACTCACACGCCACACTCAACCAACACTCCCTAACCTCACCAATTCATACTGAGCCAACCACACTTTCTATTCCCTCGCTCGGCAACCCAACAAGAACCTACTTCCTAAAAGCCTCCGACACCCTGTTCTTTCCTCTTCTCCATCTAACCATAAAGCATGTTTAAACCTTATGTTCATCTTCCTCGTCTAGATGACTTCTACCATTGTAGTTTTAAAAAGGAAAAAAGGACTATTATGAATTCTAGTCTCGTACGAAACCCTTAATCGGGAGAGTCGGGCGAGCGAAAAATTCACACCAAAGGAAATGGCTCGAAGCTTAGGGAATTTTGGATTTGAAATTGAAAACTGTTCAGGTTCGTTGTTGGTAGAGGATGTGAGGTAACGTATTGGATGTGAGAGGAAAAGGAATATTAAGGTGTTAGTAGGAATCAGGTGGAAGACGAGTTTGAAAGTCTTGTAGAATGGAAGTAAAAGTAAAAGGGAGAAAGAGTCTTGTAAAATGAAAGTAAAACTAAAAGTGTTAGTAGAAACCAGTGGATCCGGTCAATAATATCTCTTTGTTTCGAAGAAAAGGCGTACCAAGCGGCAATGAGTATGTCGAATGAGTGGCTCGGCATGCGTATGTCGACCGGACCACACTGGAGATGGTAGCACAATAGAGAAATGAGTTCCACCTAGTTGTAGATGAAGAATGAGAAGAATGAATGGCTTATGATTCAAAGCATATCATTATTAACCCTCATGATACGCTTTAGGGGGCAAGTATTACGCGGTTGTTTGACCCGGTAACGAGTTGTTCGGCACAAGGCCTCGTTCGGCAAAGATGCGTTGCTTGGCACGAAGCCTCGCTCGGCATAGATGAGTCGCTCGGCACAAGTCCTCATTCAGCAAAGATGCGTCGCTCGGCACGAAGCCTCGCTAGGCACAGATGCATCGCTCGGCACGAGGCCTCGCTCGGTATGAGGCCTTGTTCGGCACAAGCCTCGTTCGGCATAAGCTTCGTTCGGCATGAGCCTCGTTCGGCATGAATTCCTCGCTCGGCATACGAATGTCGTTCGACCTAGATATGTGGCTCGGCATACGAGTTACTTTCGGCATGGAAATCTTGCTCGGCATTCTCTGGTTCGACCAACCTCGCTCGGCACTCTCTGGTTCGACCAACCTCTCTCGGCAATTTCCATTCGGCATCCCTGGCTTGGTGCGTAGAAGCTACTTACCACGGGGTGAGATACCTTGTTCTTAGGCCCGTGATGGAAGTCCAACCTATCTTCGTCTATAAACAGAAGGCAGAGGCACAGTGAAATGGACCTTTTTTTGAGAACAATGGAGACACTTTGCTGCTTTCAAGACTCATTCTTTTCCACTTAACATTTGCATTCGAGTAGTTAGTGTATGGATTGTATCTGTAATCAATTGTTTAGAAAAGCAATAAAGATTAAACTCAAAGTGGACGTAGGCAGTTGCACCGAACCACTATAAATCTGGTGTTCTTGTTTCTCGTAGTTATTACTACATTTTACTGCTTAATTTCTCAATTTTAATTTACCTTCTTCATTAATCTCTCTACGCAAATCTTTCTTCGAGTGTTAGTGACCAATTCTAGCGCTAACAGGCTTGGAGCTATATATCACTACGTATCAACTCACATTATCTACTATATTCCCATCATGTGAGTGTCATCTACTTACAACGATAACCGAATAAATATCACAATAGCATCCCGTACCATTATTAGATACTCAAACTTTTATTCACTACTTATAAACTCTACTCTTTCACCAAAATATTCTATATAATGAGTCCAAAGAATAACCGAAGAAATAATTTTGAATGCCCCATCCTAAATGGTATTATAACTCTGTTTGTTCAGATTTTTCGTCACACAAATAGAAATATCATGAATTCATACCAAAGGATCCATCGCCATATTATATTAAAATCATCAATCAAATCTATCTTAATGGTGAATCATTCATTTCTTGGAAATCAGTATAAGAAAATGATAAATCAAAAAACTTAGAAAACCAATATAACATAGATTATTCTAAAATAAACAATTATATATATCAGTATTGAATAAACAATAAAAGAATAATTAGAAAACTATGATAAGTGTAGATTATTCCAATAAATAAAAATAAAAAAAATCAATATTCAATAATAAATCATTTGCAACATATAATTTTAGATATCAAAATAAATATTAATAGATGGATGATAAATACATATTTCATAATTAATTAAATAATTATCTGAACATAAATATATTTTAATTATTACAATAAATGTTGGATCGAATTAACCCTAGAGTGGGTGAATAAGGTTTATTAAAAATGCATAGATAAATAAAAATTGCAGCACAGATAATAATAAAGTAAATGCAGAAATAAAAACGACACACAGATTTACCCAGCTTCGACAAACCAGCCTACTGTTGCCCCCAAGATTTCTACTAGAATTAAACAAACGACTATCTATAGACCTTATAAACTTGTGACTATCACTTACCTATTTGCTTTAACCCTATGCTCAAAATCCTACCACAATTCTGCCACAGAGTTATGAATTCTCGAACTATGTCACGTAGCTCGTAACCTAATTAACACTAGAGTTTAACAATCTAAAAATAAAATTAGAATAAAATAAAATGGAAACCCTAAATACAATGCAGCCCAAATAAAATAAACAGCGGCCCAAATAAAATTGCAATGCAAATAGATATATGCATTTCATCTTTTATATCTTTGATTCTGCTTGTTTATAGGCTGCTCCCTTTTGCTTTATTCGAACTGAAAATTAAGGTTTCATGAAATTGAAGCCAACACTTGGAATTTTAAGCTTCGAATCGCCTTGCTTCTTTCGTAATGCTCACATTGTTCGAATGATTGGTGATTTATGGTTGCGGTAGCTTCATTATCATAAGTATCTTAATTCAAGCACTCAATATGATTTTTGCTTTCTTTCGATATGTTGCATTCTATACTTCTGATGCTTCGAGTTAAAAATTGATATGTGATTTTTTTGGTATTTTTGCTCTTTAATTTTGCTTACTCATTGTTGCTGATGATTATAGTGGGATTTATATAAGAATCAATTTCCTATATTATCATTTTTATATTTGACTTTGAATTTTTCAATTATTTTTCTTGGCCATTGATTTTTGATCGTACCATTTGAGATTCCTGACCTTTTTTCATTCGAATATACTGCGATATATTTGACCTTCGATCAAATATACTGATATATATTCTCATATTTGTTGATCTGTTTGAACAAAATCTGATTTTGAGTTTAACTTCCATAGACTTGATTACCTTCGATCTGAATTTCTTTTGTTACTTGCTATCTTTGCCCGCTTTGATCTTTGCGTTGTATGTTGAAGATTTTCTGAACCCTAAAAGAACTGATATTGAAACCTTTGATACTTTATTACTGAATACTGCTATCTCTAACTTAGTTGATCACTGCAAATCTTTTTCTTGGCTGAAGTGAAATATATGTATATACGTATTTGTATACATATATGTGTACATGCTTGAATATGTCATTTGAGTGTCCCCTCCTTCATGTGGCATGCTAATGCGTGCATTTATGTTGCTTGTTGAATCAGTTTTTGCCTGTGTGTTCATATTCTTATTCCTCTCTTTGCCGATTCATTTTTGTGTGCATTTGGCCTTGACTTGCTTCATGTGTGCATGTCCTCTAATGTTACGTTTCATGCATCCATGCACATGCACTTGACCGAAACTGATGCTTATTGTGTGTGTGTGGTGTGTGTGCGTGTCTACATACATATATGTGTATATATGTACATGCTTTATTTCTTGAATTTATTTGGATACTTCGGTGCTCTGTACATTTGTGTATGAATAAGGTTAATCTATATGTGTGTCTATTCACTCCCTTGTTATTGTCCCTCTTGCTACTGAATGCCACTACTATTATTTTATTGTGATGATGAAAACTTGAACGTGGTTGCTTTGGGATGCTCCGATTGCCGATATGTATACATCCACTATGCCTTTACTCGTTTGTCCACTTGCTAACCATATGTCCACTGTGTCTTTACTTGTCTAGACCGTCAAATTATTTTTTCACCGCCTTTCCATTGCCTTCTGCCAACCTAAGTGGACATCACCCTATTCTTCGATGGTAACTTCATTGTGTGTTTCCCTTCGACCAACCTCCTTAATCGTGCCATTAGCCACCTTTACTTTCACAAGCCTAGCGGCGCAATCTACACCATCAAATGGAATCTGAAGATTCTAACCTACAACCGAGATTTTTTTTCCATCTTCTTAGATTAGGGTTAGAGGTATCTCTTGGCATCTTAGATTCCGATCACTTAGCTCTCTTTTCCATCCTCAAACCCTTTGGCCTTTCATCGATTATGACAACAGCGAGTGGGCGGTTGCTGATCACCACTGCATCTTTGCAAGCATTTGCTTAGATAAGTTTGTTTCTCTTCCCTGCTCTATTATCAGCTGCTATGCTGCCCTTGATTTCAAGCTTTCCCTAGAGCACTGGGAACATCACCATCCTCTCATCAATCATGCTGAACTTATTTTCTGAGATGGTGTCATCCGCTGCTAGAAACCTAAGAAATTCACACTCATTAGCTCTCCAAAACATATACCTTCTCCAGATGACCGTCTCTCCCCAACTGTTAGAAATCCTAACATCATGTAGGTGGAAGCTTTGATTTCTGATATATATGACTCCATTGCCAAGGTAAACAAGATGTTGCTAACCCGATAGTTTCTGATGAAGTTTATGGTTCTGCCACTTGGTCCACTTAACCTACTCCTTATGCAAATGTTCTTCAACTTGATGCCGACACTAATCTTAACCAGATTCACCAACCACGACCTCTAGCCATCCACTCCCCTTCAAAGCCGACGCTCCACCTCACTCCCTAACAACTCATCACTCCCATCACCGTGACCCTTCCACTCCTGTCTCTCCCACTTTATCAACCACCTCGATCTACCCCAGTGACAGACTGATGGAAAGCCAAGTTAGATCCCCTCCCGTGTTGACTGGTAATGTTTTTCAACCTGCTATTTTTAATTCTGCTAATAAATCACTTAATTGTAAAATCGAGCGTCGCATGTATGTCACTTAATCGTGATCAACTCCTTATCATGCTTGCTTTGGGAAAGGAGCATGTCCCCTTTTCGTTATGAAGATTCTCTCTTAGAATGTTTAGGGTCTGGAAACCCCTGATAAACGTTTCCTTGTTAAGAATTTTATTACCCCCTCTTAAATTGCGCATTCTCTTTATTTAAGGATCTAAAAATTTAAATCCTGACCCGGTCTTTTTCATAGTACTGGGGGTACCTTCCTTATTGGTTGGGAATTTATTTAGGTATCTGGCTCCAGAAGTGGTATCCTCACTACATAGGATGAATCCAAGTGGACACTCACCTAGGCTATCAAACATCCTCGTGTTCTTCATGTATTCCTTAAACACATCCCTTCCGAATCAATTTACTTTTTCTCCAACATTTATGGTCCCTACTCCATCCTTGAAAGTCCTCCCTGTGGGCCTCTTCTATCGAAGTTTCCACTTACTCCATAGGCCCATGGGTCCTTGGAGGTGACTTTAATATTACTCGCTCTCTTGGTTAGAGAAATTCCTCCACTACTAGATGCTAGGATATGGACAACATCAATTTCTTAACTCTTGTGCCCTTTTAGATCCTCCTATTAATAACCGTCTCTTCACTTGGAGCAATAAATGCTCTAGCCCCTTCCTTGTTAAACTCGACCATTTACTCTTCAATATCTGCTAGGAAGATGCTCATCCCCTCTCTTTTGTCAATGGCCTTCCTTCTACTTTCTCTGACCACTGCGCCATCCTCATTGACTCTGGCAACCAAACTCCAGTTAAACCCATCTTCACATTTGAATGACGTTGGCTTCTAGAACCAAGCTTTGATGACTTTGCTACCGATTTCTAGCGCAAGCCAGTTCCTTCGTTAACCGCCTTTGCTTCTTGGTTCTAAAGCTCAAATTCCTCTAAAAACCCTCAGATTCTGGTCCAAATCTATATGGTAATTTACTATATCCCGTATCTCCTTCATCCAGGATGCTATTCTTGACCACAATATCCTTGAAGAATCCAGACCTCTCTTTGACAGTGAAACTAAGGACCTCCTTGGTCTTTAATTGGAGCTTTCCAAATTGCCGAAGAAAGAAGAAATTGGCTAGAAGCAAAAGTTAAAAGCGAATTGGCATAAAGACGACAATAAAAACACTGCTTACTTTGATAGACTCGCCAATGATCGTAGGCATACTAATCTCATCTCTAGAATCATTCATGATGGGGCCCTTTTCATGACCAACCAGCTCTCAACCGCATCTTCACCAATTATTTCAAACGTATCCTTAGCAACGCCTCTTCTGTTCTTCAGCACATAATTTTTTAGGATGTGTTGTACTTCAAATCTGAAATCCATTTTGCCCTTAATGAGATGAACATCGACAATCCCCAGGTCCAGACAGTTTTGATCCTCTCTTCTTCAAACATTTCTGGTTTGTCATCCAATATTACATTTTGCTCATGTTCGATGATTTCTATGTCAATCCTCACCTTTATTGCCAGAATCAAAACTGGCCTTACCTTTTGTTGAATTTGGATGATTCAAATATTCATTAAAAGGGAAAGAAATTAATTAATTGATTCAATCAAATCAATTAATTTAGTTGATAGTTGATGTATGGAAGTATATTTTAAGGAAACTAATTAATTAGTAAATCAATTAATTAGTCTGCTATATGAAGAAATAAATTATTAGGCATGGAGAATAAAGGAAAGATATGGAAACGAAGATTACGCCATCTATTTATACTAAAATCAAATCACGCAAATTGGAAAGATATCTGCGTAATCAGGAAATTGATTTGCTTAATCTCCAAGCAACCCTTCATTATCAAGTCTATATAAATGAAGGAACTTTATCTCCATATGAACAAGAAAGTGTAGCATCTACCATTATTCTTTCCTCTCTCTTTTGTACTCTTTTCTTTAGTGAAATAAAAAGTTGTTGGATCTCCGTGGACGTAGGATATTCATATCCGAACCACGTTAAATCTTCTTGTCTCTTATTTCTGTTATTTTTCTGTGAAACTGCATAATTCTTTTTAAGTGTCGTTGGTATCTAAATAGGCAATACTAGATCCTGAAAAAATAACCGCTTCCGCTCAAATTAAACTAAAATAAAATTTCACTACAGTTTGGTATCAAAGCTAGTGTTATTGTTCCTGTATGGATATTAATAGCTACTTCTAGTAAGTCTGTTGGCAGATCTGGTGTCAATTATGGAGTAACACATTTTGACGGAAAAGGAGATTTTGGTACTTGGAAGATGAAGATGGAGGCTGTATTGAAGAAGGAGAAGACTTACAAGGTTGTTTCTGCGCCTGAGAAATTGAAAGGTATTTGTTGGGCGAATTCTCACCCAGAAGATCTCGAGACCGAGAAGTCACAGTTTCACCCGGGCTCGCAACCTCCACCTCGTTCGACAAACACAAGGCTCGATATCAGCATAGAAGTCCATCTGGCATTCTCAATATACAAGTCCATTCGGCATCTCCAATTCATGCCGAACCAAAGGCCATTCGGTCAGCCCCCCATCCGGTCCTCCTTCCACCGAACCAACTATCCACCGAACCAACTCCCCTACCGGTCCACTCACTACCGGTCCACCAACCTTCACACCCCTATGCCGGACCAAAGGGCCTACCGGACCATCTCCACAACTGGTCCAAACAAGCACCGAACCACCTCACTGCCGGTCTACATCCACACTCACTGCCACCGGTCCACACATACCACCGGTCCATACCTACCACCGGTCCAAACTCAATGCCGGATGAAGCTCCGCCGAACCAGATGACTACCAGGCCAGATTGATTCAGCCCGGGCCCACCAGCAGCTATATACATCCAAGACCCCTGCCCCCTACCTCACTCTATAAATAGAGGGGCAGGGGTACAACAATGGCAGACAAGTTTGAGAGCTCAAGCACGGAAGGAACTTTCAAACTACTTTCATATACTTGTACACAAAGCATTGTACTTGTAATCTGAAAGAAAGAAGATAATAACATATAAAGTGGACGTAGGCACGTTCTGGCCGAACCACTATAAATCTGTGTGTCTTTTACATTTCAGCCCCTACTTTTTTCATATTTACATAACTCATCTAAATCATTAAGAATCACATAAAATCAACTAAATCACACGACTTGGAGGTGTTTGCCCATTTTTTGCGCAAACATTTTTGGTGCTTTCACTGAGAACTTCGAACTCGAAGCTTCAGCTTCCCTCATTCAACCTTCTTTCCTAATAGCACCCTTCATTGCCTAGGAAACATGACTTCCAGGCCAAGAAAAGACGCCAACAAGGGAAATAACGTTGCAACTAGCAGCGCTCCAAATCCAGTGGATCCAGATCAAGAGAACCATCCCACTACAGCAGCAGTGCCACATGTAGATCAGGCAATTCCAACAGCCCCTGCCGCGGAACAACCGGCAGTAATCACTAGAGCAGACCTAGACAGAGTTGTGGTGGAAGTGACTAACCGCTTCGCATCCCAACAAGAAGTTTTGGTGAACCAACTCATGTCACGCTTGAGGGATGTCGAAGAATCCAACCGCAACACTGAATCATGGGATGAATCTCAGCCTGGAGGATCTCGGAGACAGCAAAGGTCTTCCCTCTTCGAGGAAGCCATCAACAGGAACAACAATGATAGGGGCCGCGCCCGGACTCAGCCCGAACTCCGACTCGAGGAAGCGCTTGGAACCGAACCCAGTGGGGGAGGCGCCAGGCGAGGGTCGGATGTAGCTGAGCCAGTCATGCCACCTAATCATAGAAACCCCGCTGAACGGAGCCGAGCTAGAACCCAGCCCGAAGTTGACCCCATGGAAATGCTCGAAACAGAACCCCACAGGGGAAGATCAAGGCAGGGGGCAACTGTAGCTGGTCCTAGCATGCATCCGAGCAGCCAGAGGCAACCACTGAATAACGTCAGAAGTGATAGACTATACCATCCCTACAGGTCATCTGGACGAGATCGATCCCGCAGGGAAGAACCAAGTTCATTTCTATCCGATCCAAATTCTGATGAAAGAATGGCACGATTATTCAGAGAATGCGTCCAACGGAAGCAAAGGGACCGAGGAATAGGCGCTAGGGTCACCAGCCCCTTCACCCGCAATATCGAAACTGCCATCACCCCCCGGGAATGGAAAATGCCAACCATGGAACCTTACAAGGGAACTTCCGACCCCATCGTACACTTACAAAGATACACCCAGCATATGCTCATGAGCGGAGCAACAGAAGGGGTGTTGTGTAAATGCTTTCCGCTATTCCTAGCAGATCTAGCTACCTCCTGGTTCTGCCATCTACCCCAAGGATCTATCAGCTCATGGGAGATGTTGAAAGAAAGGTTCATTAGCCAGTTCCGCATCCATGTAGAACAACCCAAGGATGCTTATTCTCTATCCAATGTCAAACAGAAATCCGGAGAGACACTGCAACAATATCTAACCCGGTTCAACGCCGCAGCAGCCGCAGTCCAAGATGCCGTTGAGAAGCTCACCCTAATGGCCCTCTGAAGTGGTGTACACCCAGATAACAAGTTCGCTAGAAGACTAACTAAGGAAAAACCAGCTACTTTACCTGATTTCTTCCATGAAGCTGGAAAGTATATGAGACTTGAAGACGCCGCCACTGAGAGGCAGTCAGGGCAACAAGGTAAGACAACTTCGGACAAGGTTCCCGCTGCAGCTAAGGACACTCGAAGAAATGAATTTAGAGACAATGCTGGGGGCAGGAAGGTTGAAAAACGCCAATATCGACCAGGACCAAGATTTGACTCCTATACTCCTTTGAATGAAACAATCGAAAACATCTTTCTAGCCACTCAGGGCGAACTCGGATACAAGCGCCCCCCGCACAAGAAAGAATCTGATAACGCACTCAAGTCTGGAAAGTTCTGCCGCTTCCACGAATCCCACGGACATGACACCAATGAATGCCACCATCTCCGGGACTTGATCGAAGAACACATCAGAAGAAGAAGGCTGGAACGCTATGTGAAAGGTCAGAACAGGAATCCAACTCCTGCCAATGAGAACCCAAAGCGACCCGTCCCAGAAGTAGGCGGAGGGAATCGCAACACCAGTGGCTCTAGTCAAGAGAAGATAGTGGTCCATACCATCTCGGGAGGACCACACATCGCCGACAGAAGCTAGGCAGAGATGGAAAGATACGGCAAGTCACTTAGAAATGCTGAAGGCTATGTTAACTTCATTATGGAAGAACACCACCCGAAACGGAAAGAGAGTGACGACATCGTATTCAGTAGGCATGATTTAGAAGGAAGACAGTATCCGCATATGGATCCCATGGTCATCTCTGCCTGGTTCGGTCCAGCTAAAGTTTTTCGAATTCTAATAGACACAGGAAGCTCCGTAAATATCCTATTCAAGCATGCTTTCGACAAAATGAAGCTGTCAATGAAGGATGTGTCTCCCTGCAACAAACCCCTGCACGGTTTCACTGGAGATGCGAAAATGCCCCTCGGGCAACTTGACCTCTTCGTCGAAATAGGAAGTCATCCCCGCTCCGTTGTGCGAAAACAAACGTTCGTACTAATAGAAAACCACTCGGCCTACAACGCCTTCTTGGGAAGACCAGCCTTGTCTGACTTCCAAATTGTCCTAGCCCCGTGGTGCCTAAAGATGAAATTCCCAACAGATAACGGAATAGGAGAAGTTGAAGGAGATCAAGACGCCGCTCGAGATTGCTATGTAACTGAACTTCGTAATAACCGTAGAAAGAATAAAGGGAAAGATGCAGAGACTACTCTCTGCATGAAAAGCTTGGAAGCATAGCAACTAAAGAAAGCCCCTCCTCTTCGGTACACCAGCGATCCTTTCAATGAACTAGACCCCAAGGATAAGGAGGAGGAGGCTACCGCTGAGCCTGCGGAGGCCATGGAATTCGTATCTGTAGACAAACATGATTCAAGTAGACTATTAAAAATAGGATCTCAGCTAAAAACAGAATTGAAGGATCAACTCATTGACTTTCTCCGCCACAACTTAGATGTATTTGCGTGGAAACATGCCGATATGACAGGAATCTCCCCAGACATAGCATGCCACATGCTGAACGTCGATCCCACCAATGTACCGATAAAGCAGAAAAAGAGAAGCATGGAAGCAGAACGATCAGCACCCCTCGATGATGAAGTAAAGAACCTACTTGCTAATGACTTCATACGAGAAGCCATCTACCCAGAATGGATCGCTAACCCAGTACTAGTAAAGAAAGCTAATGGGAAGTGGCGAACATGCATTGATTTCTCCAACTTAAATGACGCTTGCCCGAAAGACTGCTTCCCGCTCCCCCGAATCGATCAGCTTGTGGACAGCACTGCCGGGCACGAACTTTAATCTTTTATGGATGCATACTCCGGATACAACCAGATTCCCATGCACGCTCCCGATCAAGACCACACTAGCTTCATCACTGACCGGGGATTATATTGTTACAAAGTCATGCCTTTTGGACTCAAAAATGCCGGAGCTACCTATCAGCGCCTCGTCAACAAGATGTTCGCGGAATTAATAGGACAAACTATGGAAGTATATGTGGATGACATGTTGGTAAAGTCCAGAAGAGCCGACGATCATGTAAGCCACCTGAGCGAGATGTTTCAGGTACTTCGCCAATATGGAATGAAGCTGAATCCTCTAAAGTGCTCCTTCGGAGTGTCATCGGGAAAATTCTTAGGATTCATCGTCTATGCCAGAGGAATTGAAGCAAACCCTGAACAAATCCGGACTCTAAAAGAAATAAGGATACGTTCCACTCGAAAAGAAATGCAGAGCCTAAACGGAAAGGTGGCCGCCCTAAGCAGATTCATTTCCAAAGCAACTGACAAGTGCGTCCCTTTCTTCAAAGCTCTCAAGAATGACAAAGGAAAGTTCGAGTGGACCGATGAATGCTTAAAAGCCTTCCTTAACCTGATCGAACACCTTCAGAAACCACCAGTACTCTCAACTCCAAACGAAGGCGAAGAGCTATACCTATACCTCGCTGTATCATCTCATGCTCTAAGCGCTGCCCTGGTAAGAGAAGAAGACCGCACACAACGCCCGGTGTACTTTATAAGTAAGAGATTTACAGGGGCAGAAGCCAGATATCCCAAACTTGAGAAATTGGCATATTGTTTATTGATCGCGTCACGAAAACTGCGACACTACTTCCAATCTCACTCCATCAGAGTTCTAACCGATCAGCCACTAAGATAGGTGCTCCATCGTCTCGACACTTCTGGACGACTCCTCAAATGGTGCATTGAACTAAGTCAGTATGACGTCACCTACCATCCTCGCACCGCTATCAAGGGGCAAGCCATGGCCGATTTCATTGCCGAATTCACTACCAACGAAGGCAAGGATCAGTTTGAAATAGCAAAAAACATCAAGTGGAACCTCTTTGTAGATGGAGCATCAAACGAACAAGGCTCGGGGGCAGGTATTGTGATAATCGCCCCCAGGGGAAGAAAGCTGTACTATGCATTAAGGTTGGAATTCGCGGCCACTAACAACGATGCGGAGTATGAGGCAGTAATAGCGGGATTGGAGCTTACCTTAGAAATTGGAGTCAATTCTTTATGTCTTCATAGTGATTCTCAACTTATCGTAAACCAAGTACTATGAGAATTCCAGACACGAGGAGAACGACTCACAGCATATCTAAAGAAAACCAAACTGCTGCTCGACCAATTGGACCATTATCTAATCAAACACATTCCTCGAGAAGATAACCAAGAGGCCGATGAACTAGCAAAGCAAGCTAGTATGAAGAATAGCACCATTTCCGGAGCACTAGCCATCTCAAGGCAGCTAGCCCCAAGTTTCGAACAAGTGAATCTGATAACTGCAATTGAAGAAGGAACTTGAATGACTCCTATCCGGAAATATTTGCAGGACGGCACACTACCAGACAAACGTGATGAAGTCAGGAGAATTTTGAGGAAAGCTCCCCACTACACAATACAAGAAGGCATCCTCTATCGGCGTGGCTTCTCTAGCCCCTTATTCAGATGCGTCGCTGGAAGGGAAGCCAAGGAAATCTTATTCAACATCCATCAAGGAAGTTGCGGAGATCACACTGGAGGGCAGACTCTGGCGAAAAAGATACTCCGATATGGATATTACTGGCCCACACTAAACAAAGACGCCTTAGACTTCGTCAAGAGATGCGATAGATGTCAGAAATTTGCCAAGATTCCTCGACTACCCACAAATGAGATTACTCAAATGACCAGCCCTTGGCCCTTTGCTGTATGGGGAATTGATTTAATTGGCGAACTGCCAATGGGCAGGGGCGGAGCCAAATATGCTATAGTGGCAGTCGATTATTTCACCAAATGGGTGGAAGCGGAACCCCTAAATAAAATATCTTCAGCAAAAGTTATCAACTTCTTGATCAAAAATATTCTGTGTAGGTACGGAGTACCACTCAAGATCATATCGGACAACGGACTCCAATTTGACAGCGAAGAATTCGCCGATTGGTGCCAAGAGCATGGAATTCATAAAAGCTTCTCATCGGTAGGTTATCCCAGGCAAACGGGCAAGTCGAAGCTGTCAACAAAATTCTCAAAACCCTAATCAAGAAGAAACTTGAAAAGTCGAAAGGCGCTTGGGTGGACGAACTTCCTACGGCACTTTGGGCCTACCGCACATCTTTCAGAACATCAACGGGACATACTCCTTTCTCTTTGGCATACGGATCGGAGGCAATGCTCCCTGTTGAGACTATTGTTCCTTCCCACCGTAGGATCCACTACAATCCAGAAGAAAACGAAGAACTCCTCCTTATGTCTTTGGATCTGATTGAGGAAAGGAGAAACGATGCAGCACTCAAAGCAGCAGCTCACAAACAAAAAGTGGCAGCACTATACAACTCCAAAGTCAAGCATCGCATCTTACAAGAAGGAGATCTTGTCCTCAGGCGAATATTTCCGCGCCCCGGGGCACTGGACCCCATCTGGGACGGACCATATGTAATTCATAAAGATCTCCACAACGAAGCTTATATTTTGTCAACAGTGGACGGAGAGGTGTTCCAGAGGGCATGGAACATCCGACACCTCCGTCGATACTTTTCTTAACTTGTACTGCCCATATGAAGTGAATTAACAAAGAGAATCAGTGGACGTAGGCATTTTCATGCCGAACCACTTTAAAAAATCTTGTCTCTTTTTAACTTGTTCCTTTATATCTTGGCTGCTTGTTAAGCTTTATCCTTTTCTGTTGAACAAAATCTTATGGCATCTCCACTCAAGACGCACCACGGCCTCATCTGGACAAGGCCTAACAGGTACGCTACGATTCTATGCACTCGCCAATGAGACTCTTTTGCTCCAGCATCCCTCTGCTGCGGGTTAACTCATTGCTCGCGCCTGCCCTCAAAGCCAACTGTAATGAACCGATTATAAGTCATCATAAAGGCCGACTATAGCCGATGGCAGCTCATTACGGCGTTCGGCTCGCCGGCAATTGTGAACCTACTTTAAGCCCCAACATAAGGTGTGGCCAGCCAGGGGTAGTTCACGGCCAACGGCACCCACGCTAGCCGGCCACGGTAAATCGAATAATACCCACGATTACGGACCATAATGGTTCGGGTAGTTACCGTGCGCGATCTCGGCTCCGATGTGTCTTAAGTGCGGCTGTGGTAAAAAAGAAAACTCCCCGCGGAGGCGTAAGATGGGTGACAAATGTCTCCAAGACCCACAGCTAGGGAAAGTGACTACAGAACCCGTTTGCCACGAACTTAAGTACATCGACGGCCTTCCGTGACTGGAAGTTTTACTTTTTCTATATTTCCATTTCATTTAAATACTTTTCTCCTATCCTATATAACAAACTCTAAAGTACAGGAAACCAGATAGGGAGCATTCACTCATGAGAATCTAAGCTTGCGTACTGGGTGGCAAGGTACTCAGATATATCCATGATCAGTTACACAAGAAGCTCAAAGCTACCGCCTGCAAATAAAACATGAAGGGCGGTACTCTCTTCTCTTGTACATAAATACATAACTATAGCTTATTCATATGTCACACTAACATTGCAAAACATGAAATTATATTTCAAGCAAAGGCTTAACATCAAACACAACTAAAATCACAGGCATATACATAGTTATACTTCTCACGCAGCACATCAAAATGACAACAACATTTAAACATAACAAAATCAGCTTATATTATAAAATCACACCAAGTTATTCTCTGCAAATAATATTATTACAGTCACATCAATGTTTTGGACTAACGTAAACAACGGTAAAAAGAAATAAAAAAGCGGCCGAATCCGGACAAGTAACCAGCTGCGTCCACACTCCATCACCAACTTCCCATGCCTACTTGGCCGCAGGGCCGGAGCCCCCAGCGTGTTGATCGGAAGTTCCACCTGTCCAATTCAGAAGAGGAATCCATTAAACAAACGATAAACGATCAAGTTGTGGAAACCTAGAAAAAAAAGGAAAAGAGAAGAATAACTCACCAACATCCGCCGCTTGATCCTCATCCACCAGTTGCACACCCGCTTCCTCCGCAGCAAGCAACCGCATCCCCTCCTTCACCGCCGCTTGCTCCTCTTTCGAGAACTGAGCAGTGACCACATCCAGACTAAAAGCCACTCCACCTTCCTTACCCGCATTGACCCTGGCCTCCTCTAAAGCCCGAAGATATATCTTGGCCATGACCCGGGGATAGTCATCCATCCAAGACAAGCTGCCCTCCTTCCAAGTGCGGAAGTACATGTCCTGCAGCATCTCGTCCATCATCCCCTCATTCTCCTCAAACTCCCTCACTCGGGCCTCGGAAGCCTGCAACTTGGCGACAGCGATATCCCTCTCTGATCGGTATCTCAAGCAGTCAGCCTGGAGAGACCTCCTCATCTCCTCCATCTCCTCCTTTAGCTTGACTTGAGCCATCTCCGCGGCCTCAAGCCTTCCAGACAATTCCTCTACCTGCTCGAGATCCGCATTCCGAACCTCATCCACTGTCGCAATGGCCATTTCGATCCGCTCCTTACAGGCGGCCTCCATCTTCCGTAATTCTGCCCTACTAGCCTTTTCCATGGTCTCTTTCAGCCGCCTGGAGGCTTCTTCGTGCTGAGAAATCTGAACGGCTTGACCGGCAAGCTGTTCAGCCTGATCGGCAACCTTCAGCCGCAACCGAATATTAGCACTCCCAATCTCCTCCCCGGCCTTGACCAATTGAGCATGATACTTCATTAACTTTTTGGCCTCTTCAGCCACCCGATCGATATTAGCTTTGGCCTCGTCTCCCATGGTAACTACCCGAGTGGTAAGCAGATCAAGATCTAGGGACTTAGCCTCGTCTAACACTCGTACCATGGGGTTGCGGGGAAGGAGGTGCTCACCCGTGGCCTCATCAAATGAAATATCCGGAGAGCTTGGATCTAAATCAGGATGACCGGTAAAGGGGTCGCGAGGCACGTCAGGACGCCTTATACGGATAACAGTGGGATTCTTAGAAGGAGGTGGAGGGGGGATAAACTCCGTACTCTCCTCCGTGGTATAACGAGGAGGCTGAACAGGAAGCTGCGGACCAGGGGAAGGCTCAAATAAAGAACGACTCCTCTTCTTTTTCTGAATGCTCTCTTCAATGACCCTAAGAAGAGGACGGTATTTGACCACGTCCCCAGTACGACCAGTGGGAGGCTTCGCAGAAGCTCTCATCAACTTGAATTGTTCGAGGCGGTGTCGAACGTCTGACGTTTTAACCACCTGGCCTGCCCCTGGAATAAAGAACAAGTGTTACAAACATACAATGGTCCACAATTCAAGAAACATGTTAAGTAAAAAAAAAGTGAGAAGGCACATCTATTATACAAACCCTGCGGAGGAGTGGGATACTGCAATAAGTCCTGAATCTCATTCCAGGACGGAAGTGAACCATAAAATATTTCTAAGTCCTTATCGAAAATGGAATCGACAGAGGACAAAAGTTCACCTTGCACCGCCGAAGTCACCGTGGCTGAGGAACCCCTAGGGGATAGATCGGCACCATCCCCGACCTTTCCAGTCTCCTTCGCCTTCTCCGCTCCCGATTCCCCCTCCGATTCCCCGAAGGCCTGGCGGAGGGCCTCATCCAGTTCAGAGTCTTGCCCAGAAGTTAAGGCACCAGCACCACTACCACCCTGACCATCTCCATCTCCTTCGCCCTCCGACTCTCCTTCCATATCGCCTCTTTCGCCCTCTTCCACACCTTCCTCCTCCGGGATGATCGGGCAAGTACTAGGAGAGGGGCCCTCAGACTCCTTAAGCTTCTTGCCTCCCGCGACGGGATGTTGTGCAAAGGGTTTTCTCTTGCCACTCTTCACCGTGGCCCCCTCCTTAGCTTTAGCAGCCTTCTCCTCAGCCGTGTCCCTCTGCTTAACCACGGACTGGTGCGGCTGGATCAAATTGTACTCCAGGAGGGTAGCGTTCCTGATCAGGAACGAAGCCGACCTGTCCCGTGCGGGAATGGCCTTTATTCCAGCAGCCATCCGCGCCAAAGAATCATCTTCCACGACTGCAATGTCACCTGTCGCTAGCAAGAAATAGAAGCGTGTCAGAAGAAGCACTACAGTCAGAACATGGAAAATATAAATGAAATTCATCTTACAGCCGGAAGTGAAAAGGCGGAAAGAAACAGAATCGTCCTTGATAAAAAACCATTCCTTCTTGAACATGGTAAACTTTGAATATAAGTCCAAGACCGGTTTGAAGGGCACGGCCGCTTCCAGACTAATATACGGAGACCCCTTCTTGTAGCCTCTCAGGTTATACAAATATCGAATTTCCCGGTTAGAAGGAGGACGCCCGTACCTCCTCTGGAAGATGACGAAAAGGCTTACCAGAATGGCATAAGAGTTAGGCTGAAGCTGGAATAGAGCCACCTTCAAATATGTGGTAAAGCTAACTATCCAGGCATTGATAGGAGGGATAGCACCACACAGGCAATGATATCTGCTGTAAGCAAAGTAGCCTTCGGGGGGATTATACGGCATCACTCCATCTCCCGGCAACAGCATGCGAGCCCTGTCTATCCCGAAGGAACGAGATATAACATCAAGTTGCTCCTCCTTTAGGGAGCTAGGAAAGCAATCGGGAGGGGAGACCAGAAGTTCCTGAGGACCGTGCCCGTCCACTAACGACCTCGGAACAGGCCCATGTTGCACCGGCCCTGGTTGGGCTGGGGGCACGGAAGAAGACACTCCTCCATCCTTGGGTTTCCGTCTGTCTGATCGTGTTTCCGCCTTGCGAGACATTTATCTGCATACACAAAAGCAAAAAGACAGGTTATTAGAACAAGGAATACAGAGATGTAAGCGAAAAAGAATGCATAAGTTCGGAATTCCACTAAAATATCAAGTTCATTCGGCAGCCAAGTATTATATCCATTCGGCAGTGAAATGATAAGTTCATTCGGCATTGAAAGTGTATGGCCATTCGGCACTAAAATTTGATTCGGTATACATATCATTCGGCCCTAAGGCCTAAGTCTCATTCGGTAAAGCAAAGCCCTTCGTATGTATTCAGCAAATCAGGTACATCCGGTAATAAAGTTCATACGGCAAAGGAGTGTATACCTGGTTCGGAAATGACTTGATTCGGCAAAGTGTTTGATTCGGTATAGTGTCGGTTCGACTTTCGTTGATTCGGTAGGAAAAAACCAAGGGGGTGTAGCCCCTATATATAGATGAGCGCAACACTACCGGACCAACCCATTCGGCAGACCGGACCAACTAAGAACCGAACGGAGCTATCTCTACCGAATGAAGCTATCTCTATCAACTAGAAACCGAATGAAACTGTCTCTACCAGCAGAAACCAGAAACAGGGGGCACGCAGATCCCCCGCACTCAGATAAGTACCGGACTCTAGAACCTACTAATAAAATAGAAATTATGATAACAATGAATAAGTAGTAAATCTTTCACTGGCATGGGTTAATCATTTACACATGTACACGACCACGAACGGTCCACAGGCATGCTCTGAATGACCATTAACCCTATCGTCGTGAGAATTTACACTTTGACATCATTTTTTAAGCTCATCGATTAAATGGATATTTGATTCTGATAATTATGAAATGGCTAAGCTACTTACACATGTACGGGGTCGCGAACGATCCCTAGGCATGCTCTGAGCTGGCGATAAAGCACCTTGACAAACGATCCAGGGACCCACTCTGACGTGTACCTGGCATCGATAATGCTAAGCCCCCTCGGGGCACACCTCTCGCCCCGAACGGCGCGATTCACTTCGTCTCAAATGCTTTGATCCTGAACGGTCGTTATCTGAAGTCACACTAAAACTGTAAATTCCTTTGTAGGACATCAACAGGATATGAACATCCAGCCCAAGGCATTACAAAACAAGCCTTCCTACCACAGGGAAACAAAGCGCGACACATGCAAGCACGTGCCCCACTTTGTGGGGCAAATGTTGGGTGAATTCTCACCCAGAAGATCTCGAGACCGAGAAGTCACAGTTTCACCCGGGCTCGCAACCTCCACCTCGTTCGACAAACACAAGGCTCGATATTAGCATAGAAGTCCATCTGGCATTCTCAATATACAAGTCCATTCGGCATCTCCAATTCATGCCGAACCAAAGGCCATTCGGTCAGCCCCCCATCCGGTCCTCCTTCCACCGAACCAACTATCCACCGAACCAACTCCCCTACCGGTCCAGTCACTACCGGTCCACCAACCTTCACACCCCTATGCCGGACCAAAGGGCCTACCGGACCATCTCCACAACCGGTCCAAACAAGCACCGAACCACCTCACTGCCGGTCTACATCCACACTCACTGCCACCGGTCCACACATACCACCGGTCCATACCTACCACCGGTCCAAACTCAATGCCGGCTGAAGCTCCGCCGAACCAGATGACTACCAGGCCAGATTGATTCAGCCCGGGCCCACCAGCAGCTATATACATCCAAGACCCCTGCCCCCTACCTCACTCTATAAATAGAGGGGCAGGGGTACAACAATGGCAGACAAGTTTGAGAGCCCAAGCACGGAAGGAACTTTCAAACTACTTTCATATACTTGTACACAAAGCATTGTACTTGTAATCTGAAAGAAAGAAGATAATAACATATAAAGTGGACGTAGGCACGTTCTGGCCGAACCACTATAAATCTGTGTGTCTTTTACATTTCAGCCCCTACTTTTTTCATATTTACATAACTCATCTAAATCATTAAGAATCACATAAAATCAACTAAATCACACGACTTGGAGGTGTTTGCCCATTTTTTACGCAAACAGTATTGATGCAGCTGATTTGGAAGAGATGGAAGATAAACCTCTTACAACAATTCAGTTGAGCCTTTCAGATGAAGTTCTTAGAGAATTCTCTCAGAAGAAGACGGTGAAAGAACTATGGGATGCATTATTGAATGCATATCAAGACAAGTCTCTCACTAATCGGATTATTCTTTAGCAACAACTTTATTCGTTCAAGATGAAGCCTGGAGCTGATCTCATGGAGCATGTAGATGCTTTGACGACTTTGATTATGAACCTGAAGGCAGCGGAAGTTGATATTACTGATGAGGCTCAAGCGGTGATCCTCTTATGTTCCTTGCCTAAGGAGTATACTGCTTTTGTTAATTCCATGATTTATGGCCGCAGTAAAATTAGCATGTCTGATGTAAAGGCTGGTCTTCATAATGAAGTATTAAGAGGTAGATTGGCAAGCACTAGCTTGGATAGTGATACTGAAGGCTTATCTATTCAGAGAGGTAGAGGCCAAAGCAGGTCGAAGAAAGGTGGAGGACGGAATTATTCACGGTCTCAGTCTAGGGGGCCTAAGAATTTGACTTGCCATTATTGCAATAAACCAGGGCACTTCATAGCACAATGTCTCAAGCTTGAAGGTAGAAGAAAAGATCCAAAGCAAGCCTCAGCTTCTACAATAGAGAAATCAGATACAGAAAGTGACACCGATGTATTTACAGCTTCTGGCTCTTCTGGAAAGAGCAACTTATGGCTGATTGATTCTGGCGCATCCTATCATATGACACCTGATAGGAACTGCTTTTCCACTTACCGTGAAATTGATGGAGGAGAAGTTCCGATGGGCAATGATGCTTCTTGCCGTATGGTGGGTGTTGGTAGCGTGATGATTTGGATGTTTGATGGTGTTATTCGTACGATCACCGATGTTAGACATGTACCTGATTTGAGGAGGAGCTTGATTTCTGTTGGGGAGTTGAGTAGACTTGGCTTGAAGATTGTAGTGGAAGGAGAGAAAATGAAGATATTGAAGGGTTCCATGATTGTTATGAGAGGTGTAAGGGCAGGAAATTTTTATCTACTAAAGGGCACTACTGTAATTGGTGAATCAGCTTCTGTTACATCTGTTGATTCGAATTCTTCCAAATTATGGCACTTATGGATGGGTCACATCGATGAGCGCAACATGAATGAGTTGAGAAAATGAGGATTGATTGATGGAGTTCATCATTCAAAACTTTGTTTTTGTGAAGGACGTGTTCTTGGAAAGCAGACGAAGATTTCTTTAGGTACAGGAGAGCATAAAGCAAAAGCTGTCTTGGAGTATGTTCATACAGATGTCTGGGGTCCCTCCCCTTGTCCGTCTTTAGGTGGAGCCAGATATTTTGTTTCATTTATAGATGATTTCTCTCGTAAAGTATGGGTATACTTTCTTCAGTCAAAGAGTGAAACCTTTGCCAAGTTTTGGAAATGGAAATCTATGGTTGAGAAGCAGTCAGGGAAGAAATTGAAAGTTCTCCGTTCAGATAATGGCGATGAATTTGTATCACAGGAATTCATCGATTATTGTGAGTCTGAAGGCATTAAGAGGAATTACACCACACCAGGCGACCCCCAGTCTAATGGAGTTGCAGAAAGGATGAATCGAACATTATTGGAGAGAACAAGATGCCTTAGACTGACTGCTAAATTGAAGAAGGGATTTTGGGCTGAAGCTTTATCTATAGCGGCTTTCCTCATCAACCGCACACCTTCCACTGCCATAGATATGAAGATCCCTGAAGAAGTATGGAAAGGAGAGCCTGTCAGCTATTCATTTCTCAGAGTGTTTGGTTGCCCAGCTTATGTGCATGAGAGCAAAGGGAAGCTGGAACCTAGAGCTCGCAAGTGTATTTTTCTAGGTTACAGGAGAGGAGTGAAAGGATATAGGTTGTGGTGTCCTATTAGCAAGAAGATCGTTATGAGCAGGCATGTGACTTTTGATGAGAAGGCTATGTTGAAGGTGGAGCCTTCCTCATCGGATGATAATGAGAGGACATGTGGAGAATACCAGACACAAAGCAAGTCATCTGTTGATTCTTTCCATAAACGTTCAAATGGTGTTTTCGATGACACCGTGGTTGATGAGGATAATATCGATGTTGGTACAGAGGATCAAACTCAAGGTGGAGCTCATTCGGAACCTAGGCCTGTCAGACAAAGAAGAAAGCCTAAGTGGCTTGATGAGTTTGTTGGATTGAGCATCGAAGATATTAACTTCGATGATATGGCAACATATGTTTTGAATGTTGTCCATGATGAGCCCTGTGATTATAGAGAAGCTATCGCATCAGTTAATGGTTCCAGTTGGTTAGTTGCTATGGAGGAGGAGATTGAATCATTGCAGAGAAATCATACTTGGGATTTGGTGCCACTTCCCACCGACAAGAGAGCTATTGGATGCAAGTGGATCTATAGAGTGAAAGACGGCGAAAATGGTAATCTCAGATACAAGGCAAGGTTAGTCGCAAAGGGGTATGTTCAGAAGAAAGGGGTAGAGTATCATGATATCTTTGCTCCAGTGGTTAGGCATACTTCTATTCGTATTCTTTTGGCATTGGTTGCTCATTATGATATGGAATTAGAGCAACTAGATGTCAAAACTGCATTCTTGCATGGTGATCTGGATGAGGAGATTTATTTAAAGCAGCCGGAAGGGTTCATTGACAGTAGCAGGCCAGACTATGTTTGCAAACTCAACAAATCTCTATATGGACTGAAGCAGTCTCCTAGACTATGGTATAAGAGGTTTGATAAGTTTATGCTTTCACAGGGATACTCCAGAAGTTTCAAAGACCAGTGTGTTTATTTCAGGAGATGTGATGGTGATATGATTTATTTGTTGTTATATGTTGATGATATGTTGATTGCATCTCGGAGTATGGTCAGAATTAAGGAGTTGAAATCGGAGCTCAGTAGAGAGTTTGACATGAAGGATTTGGGAAAGGAACAAAGAATATTGGGTATGGAGATAAGCAGGGATACGAAGCGGAGAGAGTTAAGGCTCACTCAAGCTCAGTACATCGAGAAGGTCCTTGCTCGATTTGGAATGGAGAAAGCTAAACCGGTTGGCACTCCATTAGGCTCTCATTTTAAGTTGTCAAAAGACTTATCTCCCTCATGGAAGAAGACAAAAGGTATATGGATGATATACCTTATTCTAGTGCTGTTGGTAGTCTTATGTATGCGATGGTGTGCACAAGACCAGATTTGGCCCATGCAGTGGGTGTTGTGAGTCGATATATGTCTAACCCAGGCAAAGAGCATTGGCAAGCTGTGAAGTGGATTCTTAGATATCTTCGAGGCACTTCTTCGGTGGGCTTGTTATATGGTGGAGTGGATGGTGACATCTTTCTTAGAGGATACTGTGATTCTGATTGCGCTGGGGATAGAGATGCTAGGAAGTCAGTGTCGGGCTATGTTTTTACACTTGGCATAGGCTCGATTTCATGGAGATCAAAGCTGCAATCTATCGTAGTTTTATCGACTACCGAAGAAGAGTTAATATCGATTGTGGAAGCAACAAAGGAAGAATTGTACTTACTTCAGTTGTTGGATGATCGTTCAATGGTGCAGCGGACAGTAGAGCTATTTTCAGACAGTCAGCGTGCGATTCATCTTGTAGAAAATCAAGCTTATAGTTCACGGACGAAGCACATTGATGTTAGAGGTTTCTTTCTTATGCTTGAGGAAGAACGAAGAAAGATCAAATTGTTGAAGGTGAGTACTTTGGATAATCCTTCAGATATGATGACAAAGTCACTTCCTAAGGACAAGTTTGAGCATTGCTCAAACTTGATCAGTTTGATACCTGTTACTTGAGCGCCATGGGGCGCTAGACCCAACAACTTATATGTTGATTATTTGATGATAAGGTGATGAAGAGAGATTGTTATATTTGAATCAAGGTGGAGTGTTGAATTTGGATGATTCAAATATTCATTAAAAGGGAAAGAAATTAATTAATTGATTCAATCAAATCAATTAATTTAGTTGATATATGGAAGGATATTTTAAGGAAACTAATTAATTAGTAAATCAATTAATTAGTCTGCTATATGAAGAAATAAATTATTAGGCATGGAGAATAAAGGAAAGATATGGAAACGAAGATTACGCCATCTATTTATACTAAAATCAAATCATGCAAATTGGAAAGATATCTGCGTAATCAGGAAATTGATTTGCTTAATCTCCAAGCAACCCTTCATTATCAAGTCTATATAAATGAAGGAACTTTATCTTCATATGAACAAGCAAGTGTAGCATCCACCATTATTCTTTCCTCTCTCTTTTGTACTCTTTTCTTTAGTGAAATAAAAAGTTGTTGGGTCTCCATGGACGTAGGATATTCATATCCGAACCACGTTAAATCTTCTTGTCTCTTATTTCTGTTATTTTTCTGTGAAACTGCATAATTCTTTTTAAGTGTCATGGTATCTAAATAGGCAATATTAGATCCTGAACAAATAACCGCTTCCGCTCAAATTAAACTAAAATAAAATTTCACTACACCTTTATCTTTGACTTCTGCCCCATTGGCCTCCTGAATACCACCTTCGAACTCATCACTAAGGTTCTAGTCAACCACCTTAAGACCCATATATCCTCCCTAGTCAACCCAGAACAAGTGGCCTTTATCCAAGGCAAATCAATCCTCGATTCTCACCACTCAAGAGTTTATCTCTCACTACCACTCGTCCAAATCCCTGTGTGCTCTACCCGAACTCGACTTCTTTAAAGCCTTTGATTTGATCAACTAGAACTTCTTACTTAACGTCCTCTGCCATCGTGGCTTCCTCCCCTGTTGGATCGATTTGATCAAAAATATCCTCTGCACTAGCTTGTCCACTATTTAAGTTAATGGGATTGGCAATGGGCTGATCAAATTAGCTCATGGCCTCCATCAAGGCGACCCCTTGTCCCTTTACCTTTTTGTTTTGGCTTCTAATGTCTTTGCTAGATTTAACAAGTTAGCTATTTCATAGAATCCCCAGGATGGCTTTGGTCCTTTAGTTTCTGATCTCAAATTATCCAATATTTAATACACGGACGATATTATTCAATTTTTCAACCCAACTTCACCTAATATCCATAACCTTAAACTCCTCCTCTACTTCTTTGAGCTTATCTCCAACCTCACCATCAACTTCTCCAAGAGCTCCAATATCGTGGTGGGTAGTCTTGATCACCTTGGTCTCCATATTACCTCCTTCCTCAACTGTAAGCTTGGTACCTTCCCAATCTCTTACCTCGGTATTACCATCTGCCCTTCTGGCCTCCTTCGAGTGGACTGGCATCCTCTTATCTCAAAGATATCCACACTTCTCACCACCTGGAAAGCCTCCTCTCTATCTTCGGCTGGTAGACTGGTCCTTGTAAACCTTCCTCTCCTCCTTATCCACCTACTGGTAATATTTCCACAAGGCTCCGTCCAGGGTTATCTCTTGTATAGGTATGCAGACTCTTCGCCATCAAAGTCACCTAGGAAGTTACTATTTTCTATTCTAAGACATAGATCAACAAATCTCTTATATAGGTGTCTCATAAACATTTGATAAATAAACTATAAAGTGGACAAAGGCCAGAGATTGCCAAACCACTATAAAATTCTTGTGTGTTCTTTACTAACTTGCTATTTTTCTAATTTGATTTGGATTTTTTATTAGAACTGATGTTTTCATCTGATATTTGGGTGTTGGTGCTATTTTTGGCATTAAAACCAAATAATTTTTTTGTAAAAATAATAATGATTGAAATAAATATTATTGTTTTGATGTGAAGTGATAATATTGTTATCGTTTTAAATGAAATTTGAAGAAAATTATTCTTCATGGATTAAGAGGTGATGTTAAAAATAAAAAAGAGGATTTCTAAAGCGTATTATTGATTTGGAAATAAAATGATTTTGATTTGAATGAAGATTTCAAATATGGAACTTGAAATTTATTTAAGTTGTCTGGGTTTGAAGAAAGAAGATTGTTTTTATACTTAAATTCTTTGAAAAAGAAATTATATGAAATTTTATAACTCGAAAAAGAATAATTTTTGAACTACTTTTTAAATTTTATAGGATTTCAATTTGAGTTTGTAATAGTAATGCTATGTATATTGAAAATAAGGGAACGTCCACTTGCAATATTTATAAATTTAAAACGTTAATGGAAATTTGCCAATAATGCATTCTATTAAATCTAAGCTATAATTGGATATTATATAATTAGAGATATCTTAGTGATATGCCAAGGGAAGGAAACCACATAAGTAAGCATGCATAGAGGGTTCATTGCGGGTCAGTAGGTGAATTACTCGGTATTGAGACATGTTATGTGGAAAAGCTAGCGCCATAAGTTGTTGGGCCTTTCTCGATTTCATAAAAAGCAGGGAAGTCAGCATGTTAAGTGGGCTTCTTGAAAAAGTTTGTGGATGTTCACATGTTTTATGTTTCTCCCATCTGCAAGCATACATTGACTATTGAGTAGTTACGATAGGACCTAGTCATCTTACGAGCTGAAGACAAAGTTTAGATATGCCATATGTGGATTCTTAGGACTTGATATGGAATAAAAACAAATTAAGGAAAATAAATTGGTCCAAGTACAGTGTGCAAAATTTTTGGATAGGAGTGTGATGGAGCTAGAGGTGAAAATCAGAGTTTTCCATCATGATCTCTCTTCCAATAAGCTACTCTTTTGGTTAGTTTATAGGCTAGTCTGCTTGTTAGGTCATTTTTGTTTGCTATGATTTCTTTGTTTGAGTTATATGAATTTAGTTTTTACCTGGTTGGCTTGTATGTATATGCGTTCCAAACCTAGGATAGATAAAATATTTAGGTATTCGAATTTATGTTAGATAATTATATATGCTATTTATTATTCCTTTATTTATGTGTTTACTAATTTTGTTGATGAACGTGGTTGTTTACTTGAACTTTGATATGGATGTTGCATATTGAGGTATGGATGCATATAAGAATATATATATATATATATATGTATGTATGTATGTATGTATGTATGTATATATATGTATGTATGTATGTATATATATTTGCATCTATTAGGATGTTTGTAAACATAATCAGTTGCACTTCGTTTATTTTTATATAAGAGGCCGATTTAGTTGCATTTGCACTTATCTCATACCATATCATTATATTTTATATACCATATGTTTATTATACTCTAAGTTGTATTTCGCTTGTGTTGTGTATTGGATGCCAGATGGATGTAACTATATAGGTTTTACATGTTTTGTACGATGTAAAGCAAGTCGCATTATTCGTCTCACGGAATTTCGGGGACAAAATTCTTTTAAAGGGGAAGAATGTAACACCGCATAATATTACGAAAATAAATAAAATCGTAAAATCGTAAATTTAACATAAAGGGAAAATAAATTTCTACAGGAGATGGAATTAGACTTCGGAACCTATTTCATTACATACATCATGTCGTTTTCACTCAAAAAATATGTATAATTTGATTTTGGCTAAACGAATGAGAAATTAGAAGGACACAAAAACCAATGGCATATACACACACACACACACACACACACACATATGTAGATTAGGTGTAAGTAATAAATGAAGGAATTAAATAACTTAAGACGGAAGGAGTCGATTTGTTGTAAATAAGATTACGAAGGGTTCCAAATAAAAAACATTACACTTGTAAATAAAGGAGCATTCTTTCCATTTGAAAGATATAGAGAAAACGACCTCTTTTGCTAAATTACTTTGCATCACTTCTCTTAGTTCTAAAAATTTTCCATCGCAAAAATAAACTTAGTTAAGGTGTGTAAAGCTAAGAAAAAATAAGAAGAATCAAGAAGTTTGAATTAAAGACTACATTCACACAACATTGGGATTAGAAAAGCTATTTAAGTATAAGTTTTATGTTATTTCATGATATGATAATAAAATTGCTTAGTTTTAGTAGCAAGGTATCGATTGAACACCTCTCATTAATTTGTCTATAAATTTTGCAAATCTAAATGAATTTTAGTTTTCTTTAATTTTTTGGAAAGCTAACTCAAAGATCAACAACTTTCATGTCTATGCTTTTGGCTATAACCCTTGTTCAAAGTCAAGGATGCTACATCCAAAACATGGTTCTTTCATTAAGAGTGTCACAACTTAACAAGAGCATAATGGAACATAAAATCATTTAGGGTACATGATTTTAAGTGGAAGTGATATTGTACTTTCATATCTTCATATAGAATGATTACATAATATCCAAAGGTCTAGCAATTACATATTTATAAGTATAAGTGCATAAAAAAGATAATATACGTAATATAAGTCTTCGCTTCAGTGCATCCATCTAAGTTCTAGGGTCGAACTGTTAACCGTCTAAACCTGAATGTTTAAGTGTAGCATCATGAGCAACACAGACCCAATGAGAAAAGCTATTTAAATATATGTTTTCAAGTTATTCCATGATGTGATAATAATTTTTTTTAACATAGATAGTGGTAGTTCGAAATTGATTGGATACCTCTCAGTAATTTGGTTGTAACTTCTACAAATCTAAAAGGATTTTTGACTTCTTGGATTCTTTGCAAAACTAACTCAAATATCTAAAACTTTCATTTTTATTGCATTTCCATCGAACATTTTCATAATGAAATTCGAGTTGCAAAGTTTAGCATTATTTCTGGCCAAATGAATAGGATGAACAACCAAAAACACCTTACTGTATATTGACCATAAAATTTGTCTCCTTGAACGGATTTTATTGAAATTTATCCTGTTGGAAAGATATTTTAAATATCTACAATTATTTTTTTAGAAAAAGGATGTATATTGTAATGCTACAAAACCGATATCATAAAATTAGAGTAAAATATCCGATCAATAAGCCTGATTAGTGGCAAAAAAAATTGTCAGAAGTAGTAGAGCATCGGCTAGTAGCATCAAAATACATAAGTGCATACAATAGGAAATAAGCACCTAAACTAGTCAAAAGTGGTACAATATAACTGGAGACCAAAAGCAAAGGACATCATGAGCTAAAGACTAATCCATATCGGAACGATAGATGTTCCTATGTTCGAAAAACGTGGCACGGTTTTGCTACCAATGGAGTTGTCATCGGCTTGCAGGCCATTAAGCATGGGCGTAGGTAGAGAGATCTTTCACCTATCGAAGTGGAGTATAAATGTATTTATAACATAAAGAGGGGTTAGTGCAAGTGGTGTTCTTAAATCATCTGAGATTGCGCTCAATCCAAACCGTCAGACTGAAGGTGAGGAAAAGGGAATCTAAAATGGCATTGGGGCCGTTATATTGCCAGAGGTTGAAAAAGGAGGGGATGTAAGGGGTAGGGTAAGGATCTGGGTGGAGTATGAGGTCTAGACATATAAGGCAACATCGCAATCGAAGAAGAGATAATGAACACTCTCGGAGCTGGAGCGTCACATAGAACAACTAGGATCAACATTAACGCCTTCCTTGATAAGATGGTCCTTGGTATTTAATTTTTCGAGCACTAGGAGACACATAATTAACTTTACCCTAGGCGGGGATTTACACTTCCAAAGCCTTGGAAAAGAAAAGTGTCTACCAAAGTCAAAACGTCGGCGATTGAGGGATGATATAGAGAATTGGCTATTAAAATGAAGACCCCATACAAAATGGTCGGGAGGAGTTGATGGAAGAGGATGGTAAATTGAAAAGAGGAAGGAGTGGAATTTGAGGAGAGCCGAGCCAGTAATCACATGAGAGAAGCTGATGCCAACGACACCTAGGTTTTAGGCATCCTTGACCGAGATGGAGTGGTTGTCAATGATAGAGAAGAGGTTGGGATGGGAGCAGTAGAGGGGAGTGCTATAATTTTTGGAGTCCCACCGAGGTAACAATGATTGCCATTGCCTATCATGACCGAAATTACTTAACGAACCCGTGGAAGACAGGAGAGAATCTCATTCCAAAAGTGAGAGAGAATGCAACTTGGGGTGATGGAGAATGGAGGTATGCATATCATCATAGCAGGTGTGATAGACCCAGCATCTCTAGAGAGGTGCATCATCAGTAATATAATGCTAGGTCCATTTGTAAAGAAAGGCAAGATTGAATAGTTTGAGATTAATACTACCAAGACCACACTACGATAGAGACATGCAGGCAGTGTTCAGATTGACCTGATATTTGACAGGCGAACCAAACCAAAGAAAATTATGATGAATTTAATCAATATTTTGGATACCCAAGAGAGGGCCTTATGGAATGATAACTCGTAGATGGGTAAGGCAGAAAGGACGTATTTGACAAGAACTAGTCTGCCAATCGTAGATAGAGCGGAGGCTTTCCAAGAGGTAAGATAGTTGGATATCTTGGAGATTAATGGATCCCAGTCTTCCTGTAGGAGTTCGGACGGGTGGATAGTGATGCCATGGTAAGATATTGGGAAGCTACCAATCTTGTAGTTGAGGAAGGATGCAATACGGGGACTGAGGTGACCATGAACACCTATTATGATAATGGAGCTTTTGGAGAAGTTTATGGTGAGGCAGGAGATAAGTCGAAGGAGTAAGGAAAGATTTTAATTTTATGGATATTAGATTGGGTTGGGTTTACGAAGAGAATATTATCATCAGCGTACTGAATTTTAGAGAATTTAAAGTCTGATTCATGGAGGCCAAATCCATCGAGGAGATTTTGTGAGACAGCTATTTTATTGAGTCTAGTAAAGACATCCGCAACAAGAACAAAAAGATTAGGGGACAAGGGGTCTCATTAGCGAAGACTACGTGTAGATTTGATGAGTCTACCATCAATTCCATTAACGAGAATAGTGGACATGCTGATATGAAGGATATTCTCGATCCAACCAATACAATAGAGGGGAAGCCATGGTGGCGAGAATGTCTAGGATGAATTTCCAATTGATCGAATCAAAGGCTTTGGATAAGTCAAGCTTATGGGGAGTGTAGGGGGACTTAGAAGAGTGGCAATGGGAAATAATCTCTTGGGTTATAGCAACACAATCGAGGATGGATCTACCTTGAATAAAGGTCGCTTGTTCCGGGTCGACAAGGGAGGAGATGTGAGTTTTAAGAAAATTGGCTAGAAATTTAGTAATGAGTTTGAATAAGGTATTGAGAAGGATGATGGGGCGGAAGTCAGGGGACTAAGTTAAGGCTAGTTTTCTTTAGGATGAGGATCACATTGGCATAATTTATTGTAGCAATTAAGTGAGAATTATGATAGAATCCCTCAAAAATTAGCAAAACGTCTTGTTTGATGACAAACCGGAAATGCTTGAAGAAGAGAAGACCGAAGCCATCGGGACTGGGGATTTGTTATCATCTATCTCATTAAGGGCAACAAGGATTTCAGATTCAAAATGAAGCAGGTAGTGGGATAGATACATCACATCTCAGGTGATTGTGAGCTAAGGGTCAAGGGAGGAATTATGAAGAATACGCTTGAAATAGTTGGTAAAAATACGGTTGAGTTTCAGCTGATCACAAATGAGGATGCCATCATGAAGGATTTCAAAAATGAAGTTGGCGCATCTGCGGCCGTTAGTGAGTCTATGAAAGTAAGTAGTGTTTTTATCACCATCCTTGAGTCAATTGCTTTGGACCTTTGCTTTTAGCCAATTTCTTCTCGCTTTAACGGCCTGGAGAATTCAGATTCAAGATCGAGGAGGTCCTCAGTTTCATTTTTGGAAAAAGGTCTAGCTTCCTCAAGAATATTAAGATCAAGAATGGAGTCCTTAATGAAAGAGATGCAGGGTCTGATAGATCCCCAAATAGATTTGGATAAAGATTTGAGGGATTTCTAGAGGAATCTTAGCATCAACACCAAAGAAGCAAAGGCAGAGGATGGAGGCAAGGTTTGTGCCAAATATTAGTAACCAAATTGTCTAAACTTGGTTCTACAAGCCAAAGTCTTTTGAATTTGAAAGTGGATCTAGCAGGAGAAGGGTTGCCAGAGTTGAGGAGGATGGGACAGTGGTCGGAGAAGATTTTAGGGAGTCCATTGATAGAAGAGAGGGGGTGACCATCTTCCTAGAAGGTATTGACGAGAAAGCAATCTAGTTTGAATACGGAGAGGTTGAAGTGTTTATTGCTCCAGGGGAAGAGACGGTTATCAATAAAAGGATCTAAAAGGGTACAAGAGTTAATGAAATTACTGAAGTTGTCCATATCATGACATCTGATATCGGAGGTATTTCTTTCCTCGGAGTGGCAAGTAATATTAAAGTCACCTCCAAGGACCCATAGGCCTAAGAAGTAATTGGAAACTTTGATAGAAGAGGCCCATACGGAGGATCTCTCTGGACTGGAGTGAGGACTATAAATGTCGGAGAAAAATAGATGGATCCTTATGGGATGTGTTCAAGGAACACATGGAGAACATGAGGATGTTTGATAACCTTGGAGGGTTTCCACTTGGATTCATCTCAAGCGGTGAGAATACCACCTCTAAAGCCAAAAGCCTCAATAAATTCCCCATTGAAGAGGAAGGACCCCACAATACTACGAAAGAGGACCAGACTGAGGTTAGCTATTTTAGATTCTTGAATAAAGAGAATGTCTAACTTAAGGGGGGTAGTAAAATTCCTAACAAGGGAACATTTATCAAGGGTTCCCAGACCTTGAACATTCCAAGAGAGAATCTTCATGAGGAAAAGGAGATATGCTTCTTTTCCAAAGCATGCATGATGAGGAGATGCTCAGGGTTAAGGGAGATACGCATGTGATGCATGATTTTTCTATTATTATTTGTTAGCAAAATTAAATATTGCAGGTTGAAAAACACTACCAATCAACATAAGCGGGGATCCAGCAGGATGCTTCATCGGTCTGGCACTGTGACGAATCGAGGCGGAGGACAAAGTAAGAGAGACAGGGGTGGAAGGTTCCTAATCAAGAAGGAGGAGAAGCTCCAAGGAGGGGGGAGGCAGTAGACTGAGGAGGGAATGGACAATTGGAAGTGTAGGCTAGTTAATTAGGGAAGGATTTAGGTCAGCATCAACTTGTAGTGCATTTGTATAAGGCGTAGACCAAAGGGTCCAAGCAGAAGGGCCATATAAGAACCAACAGGGATAACAAAAACCTAATAATGGAATAAGGTCTGTCAGAAATCAAAGCATCTACCGCATGACATCGGTGCCTCTAATTACCGGAGGAAGGCGGTCTTCAGGGGAAGGGTTATGTTCTGATGAACTAATGAGGACGGATTGCTTGGGTTTCTAAGTATGGGTAACAGCATCACTAAAAAATAAGGTCAGTAGGATTAAAAGAGGGGTGGCAATGCTCCCAGCGTTCCAGAGAAAGCCTATAGTCTAGGTCAGCAAAGGAGTTAATAATTAGGTAGGGAAGGGTGACAACCTTGTCCTGGCAGATGTGGGTAAATACACGATAGTGGTTAGCAGTCGCCAACTCACAACGGTCACACTCAATGAATGGGCCAAATGTTTTAAGGATGGAAAAAAGAGTGGAGTGGTTAGATCGAAGGTGCCATGGAATACTCTGAACCCTAATCCAAGACGGAGGGAAAATTCATGGTCATAGGTTTAAAGCTCCAGGGTCCATTTGATGACGTAGATGCCACCATCATGCTGGTGGAAGTAGCAGCGGTTGATGGCTCGATTAAGGAGTATGAGCGAAGGGAAGAGGGCGATGAAACTGCAATCAGAAAAAAGGGCGATGTCCCAATCAGAGCGGCGGATGTAAATGAAGACGCATTAGCAGACTGATTTGACTATCCAAAAGCCAGGGATGGCAGTCATAACCGCCATATTATCCAAGGGAACAAAGGACTGCATTTTTATGTTTTGGACTTGTGTGGAAGAGATGGGCGATTAATTTATGGTGGGATGTGGATGGGAAGTCAAAAGAAAAGGGATGCGGGAATTGAGAAGTGGTTCCTCAATAATTATGTTGGAGATCTTATAATTAGATTTAGAAGATGAAGTGTTATCATCCTAACCAGAAAGGGAAATAACGTAGCTTTTTGTAGTTTCTTCTTAGTCTGGGACACTTAGAGACAGAATGCCCCTTAAACCCATAAGAATAATACACATGTACATTCCTACACAGTTTGGCCATGTGTCCATGAATGTTACAATGCAAGCAACATTTCATTTCTAAGAAAATTCAAAGTCTTAAAAATCCTTTCGAAGTAGGTTAGAAACCTACACGAGATCACCAAAGAATGGAGGCGATGGGAGCTAGTGGAGGTTCAAGAAAGAGGGGTAGATATGATTTGACGACATCAACAAATGAACGTAGACGGGGCGATGGATCGAAAGGTGATCGAATTTGAGCTATTTTAGTCAACATTGGGTCTCCTTCCAGAGATGAGAAAGTTGAAGGAGGAAGGAGAGAGGATGAGGGATCGATGCAAAAGGCAAGCGATGGTGATGGGAGAGCAGGTGGTTGGGTGGAGGAGGAAGAGAAAGGGAAATCTGAGGACGCCATGAAAGAGGAAAAGGGATTATATCTACAACTTTTATTTTATATACTCATACAAAATTTAAATGTTTACAGCCCCAGAACCTTAGCAAAGTGGCTTATGTTTTGGTCATAAATTATAATTCAAATTTGTGACATTTAAATACAAACACCATAACTTTTGATTCATGTAATATTTTTGAGATCCCTCAAATGATTCGAAAAGATAATTTTGTTGGCAAAAAGATAAACTTGTTTGTGCTTTCATGGCGACCAACATTCCCCCCCGTTCTACAACTCATCTCTTTCCTTCTCCTTCGTTCTCGGACATCGCTTTCATGCCGCCCAAATATCGTCGCCAGTCACCAAAACCTTCGCAAACCTCGCTGCCCATTTCCCAGTCTACCCCTCTATCCGGTTTCAATTTCGTGCCTCCAAAGTCCAAAGCTGCTAGCTTCTCTGTTCCTCTTCAGACCTCTGCAACTAGATCATGCGGTCTTGTCAACTCGGACAAGGCCCGTACATACGCGCAGGTGGCTGCTTCTCCCTGTCCTAGGCCGATATTTCCGACTCCCCGGCGCATCAACCGTAGGAGTCCCCTACCGGAATTCGTTTCTTGCCGGCAAACAGTAGAATTTCTAAAAAATAATAGAAGATGTTTTCGATGCGCGGGCGTGGGACACGTGGCATATAACTGTAGGGACCCGAAGATTTGTTTCTGCTGTGGATTTTTTGGTCATAATTTTTCCCACTGTCCCTCCAGATTTGCTGCATCGGGACCTACCAATAACCCCTCGAATCCTTCAAATAATCATTTCTCCGGTAGTGCTAATTTTAACCCGCTTTCAATTGATTATGACGTCGAACCATCACGTGATAAGCCACATACTCGAGTAATTCCACCTCATTCTGGGCCCACAGATAGAGTCCCCTGTCCCAATCGCTTCTCTCACACTCCCATCCCACACGCATACCAAGACTCTTTTACATCTCCCACCCACCATTTTTTTCCTTCTCAAAACTTCAATAGGTCTGACATGTCGCTCTACATCACAGCGACCATTATTGATGGCGCTTGGTCGGTTGAGTCACTGAGCAGGGTGCTGCAAACAGCCTTTAATCACGATGAATGGCCGATCTGGTTCCTGGACAATAACCGGTTCCTGGTAACATGCCCCTCCTTCTCTGTCAGAAACATGGCGCTTACTAGAAAGATCATCTCCAAGGCCGGTGGAACGATTTTTCTGGAAGCTTGGCCAGAATATGAACGCCCGGCTCAGATTACCCTTGAACCCCCCTCCTGGGCATCAGTTAGAGGAATTCCAGAGACTCTTAGATACAACACGGATGCAGTACGCGCGGCTATCAACCCAGTAGGCAGATTCACAGAATACGATAGATGTGACTGGTCGGAGTTTGATCGTAGACAGATCTATATCAAAATGCAATTTCTCGAGGGTGTCCCCTACTCCTCATCCTACAGAGTTCGTCTGAACAATGTTGACTACCTCATCACAGTCTCGAGATGGGATCACAGCCATCCAAGTACTAGACCGGAGAACTATCTTTTGGGACTAAATTATGTTAGAGATATAAAATGTTTCAACGACCCCCTTGAAATTCCTTCAGAGGATCTCTCCTCAGACGAACGCTTTGATGCCATGAACTACGAACCCATCTCACTGTCGTATCATTCCCCAGCACAGTTCAACCCGGATATTGGAGCTCAGGAGCCCGACCATCTTGTAGTCTCACCTGCAGCGCCCAGCCCTGCACAAGTACATCACCTTATACCCCCGCTACCTACCCTCTTGGACTCCAGCGCTTCACCAGACCCCAATTGGGTACCACCTTCCCCACCACTGACAGTACATCCAAATAGATCTGACTTCACTCCGGCGCAGGTCAGGAGGAGTGCCAGAAACTCCAGTTCCTTGCCAGGCCACACAGGTTGTTTCTATAAAACTGTTGTTTTTTCTTCCGCTAACTCTAATCTAAACAGAAAACTTGCACGTTGCATGGGAATAACCATAACTGATGAACAATACAAGGCCATGCAAACCCTAGAAAAGGAGAGAATCTCCTTATCCCAATGAAAATCGTATCATGGAATGTTCGTGGGTTGGGGGACCCCTCCAAGAGACACTCTTTGTATCTATCTCTGTCCCCCCTTAATTTAGATATTCTTTTAATTCAAGAAACCAAGTTATCGGATCCCTGTCCTTTCCATATCAAACAAATAGGTGGCCCCAGTCTAGCAGGATTTGCCTACTCCAACTCTTCAGGTTCAAAAGGTGGCCTAATTACCATGTGGAATGAATCCATTTGGTCTCTCTGTCAAATCATGTCGTATCCCTCAGTTCTTCACGTAGCTTTAAAACACATACAATCCGACACAATTTATTTTTTCTCGAATCTTTATGGTCCTCTCGTGCCCCAAGATAGGTTAAATCTCTGGAACAACTGCTCGGAGTTCGCATCTTTTTTGCACGGCCCTTGGATTATTGGCGGTGATTTCAACACAACCAGATTCCCGGAGGAAAGAAGCTCAGGAAATCTCTCTGCTGATTCAGATGATTTCAATGCCTTCATCAACTCCTGTTCTCTTATTGAGCCTCCAAACAACAACAGGCTCTTCACCTGGACCAATAAACGTCTTTCACCTTCCCTTGCTAAATTAGATCGTTTTCTGTTCAACCCTTCTTGGGAAGACCTCCATCCTCTTTCTGTTTGTTCGGGTCTTGCCACGATTCTATCTGATCACTGTCCAATTGTTCTTGATACTGGTTCCCTATCTTTACTCAAACGTCCGTTTAGATTCGAAAGGCTTTGGCTGCTGGAACCATCCTTTGAAGATTATATCAAAAGGGTCTGGGACTATCCTATCAGATCTACCTCTGCAACGGAGCGTGTAGTTGGCAAACTAAGATCACTAAGAAAACTGCTCAAGCCCTGGGCAAAGTCTGTCTGGGGTTCCCTTCGTAGACGCATAACAGACATTCAAAAAGACATTCTTGACCTTAATATTCAGGAGGAAACGGCCCCTCTCAGTAATATAGACAAAGTTAGGCTTGTTGATCTTGAGGGAGAGCTGGAGAGATTACTGAAACAGGAGGAGATAGGCTGGAAACAAAGATCTAAAGCTAAATGGTTAAAAGAAGGAGACAAGAACTCGTCATATTTTCACAAATGTGCTAATGGCCGACGTAGATCCATCCATATCCCGGAAATTATCCATGATAATGTCTCGTTCACCAACCCGGCAGATATCTCGAACCTTTTTACCAACTACTATCGATCCATTCTTGGATCGCCCTCCACTCCCCTCCCATCCATTGATTGGAAGCTGTTATATCCTAATCCATCTGCTATCCCTATTGACTCTCCTTTTTCTGAAGATGAGATTCTGGCTGCTCTTAAAGACATGGATGACAATAAATCCCCCGGACCGGATGGTTTTGGTCCATTCTTTTTCAAACACTTCTGGAGTGTGGTTAAGGCAGATATTTTACAAATGTGTGCAGAGTTTTGTTCCAATCCCCAATCCATAGCCCGGCTTAACTATGCTGATATTATCCTCCTTCCTAAAGTAGCCGGAGCTAATTCCCTCTCAGCTTTCCGACCTATTAGCCTGCTTAACACCACCTTTAAAATCATCACTAAAACTCTATCTAACCGTCTTCAGCCTTACATGGAAGCGCTGGTAGGAACTGAGCAGTCGGCCTTTATTCAAGGCAGGAATATCCTGGATTGCGTAGCTGCTACACAAGAAGTTATCTCATCGTGCCATTCAAATAATATCCCAGGTGTTCTGCTTAAACTTGACTTCTCTAAGGCGTTCGACTCAGTAAATTGGAATTTCATTTTAGATCTCCTCAAACACAGAGGCTTTCCTCCCAAGTGGTGTAATTGGATCCAGTGTATTCTCTATTCGGGCCTCTCAAGCATTCGGGTTGGAGGAATATTGGGTGGACATATTAAATCAGCTCGGGGGCTTAGACAGGGAGATCCTCTATCGCCCCTCCTCTTTGTCTTGGTGGCTGATGTCTTCAATCGTATGATTAACTTGGCAATCGACAATAACAATCTTTCTGGTATTAAACCTCCTGGCTCCACCCACGGTTCAGGTCCCATCCCTATGATCACTAATATTCAATACGCAGATGATACCATCATTTTTGTTTCACCATCACCTGATCATATCCATTGTCTCAAGGTCCTCCTCTATTCTTTTGAACTCATCTCCGGCTTATCCATCAACTTCAGTAAAAGTTCTATTATTATGCTTGGCAATGCTAACCATCTAGGCCCATCTATTGCCTCTACTCTCAATTGTCGTCTTGACTCATTCCCTTTATCATATCTCGGTATCACTTTGCGCCCCACTATGTTACACCGATCAGACTGGAATCCTTTTATAGCCAAACTGGAAACTAGGCTTGCGGGTTGGAAGGCCGATTCACTATCATCAGCTGGAAGACTTGTTTTGGTTAAAGCAGTTCTTTCAGCCCTTCCCACCTATTGGCTCTCATTTCACAAACTTCCTATCTGGGTATCTAAAAAAATCAACTCTATTAGACGGACGTTTCTCTGGAATGGCAGTAAAATCAAATGTCTTGTTAGTTGGAAGATCGTATGTTTGCACGAAACTCATGGGGGTCTTGGTGTCCCCAATCTGATCTCTTTCAATCAAGCACTGTTAATAAAATGGTTCTGGCGACTCCTCTCGCCGGAACAATTCACCTGGAAGAAATGGATCTTAGCTTCGCACTATAACTCTGACCCCTTCCTTGTTCCTCATTTCGCTCCTCTCCGTAAACCGTCGCCCTTTTGGTCTGGTGTTTTGGCTTCTATCAACAACTTCAAACCTTTTATCCGGGTGGATATAGGTAACGGTGCTAACTGTCTCCTCTGGTTCGATGCCTGGCATAGTCTTTCTCCCCTTTACAGATCTTTCCCCCTACTTTTCTCACATTCCAACCATCCTCATTTGACCGTGGCGGACGCTGTGGCCCATGGCTTCACATATCTTTGTCCATCATCTCTATTTTCCCTTGATATTCTTGAGGAACTTCTGGCTATTCTGAGCTTGCTTCAATCTATCACGCTTGATCCTCTGTCTACTGATTGTCACACTTGGTCTCTTTCGCCCATTCAAGGCTTCTCTGTCTCTCGGTTCTACTCAGTCATCAATCATCCTGGTCGCCTTGTCACCTTCGCTCGAGTCTGGAAATGTCCAGTCCCCCCCCGTGTCAGATTTTTTCAATGGTGCCTCATTCATGGGCACATTAACACTAGAGACCGACTTAGGCGATTGAATATCACATCCGACCAGATCTGTGTCCTATGTAATTCTGAAGCCGAATCTATTCACCATCTTTTCTTTGAATGCGACTTCTCCTTCCATATTTGGGTCTCGGTTTGTGCTCACAATCTCGGTCGAATTCATTTGATTGATGACTTTTTCGATTACTGGCAATATGGACTTCTGAATTGTCTCCTGGACTCGCTCCTGGCCACCTTCAGCTGGGTTATTTGGAAGGAAAGGAACGCCATTATTTTCGACAAACCTCCCAGTTCTGCCATCGGTTTATGTAATAAAATTTCTCATATTTTTGCATATTGGACAGGGGCGTCCTCATCTGTACCATTCAGATTTCGCTTACCCGCAGCGTGTCCTCCCTCCGACGAATCTGTGGGTAGTGTTTCTCCAGCTTCGCACGAAGACAGTTAGTAGCAGTATATCTTATCAGGCTTTTTGATGCAGTCATGCTTAATGTTATAATGCGGTTTTATTATTTTTTGTTATCTAATCACGAACTGCATGTACTTTCTTTGATCAAGTTTATTTGGCTACCGACCAGGCTTGTTGGTCGAACTTTATCTATATTATGATATTATGTTAATCGGCTGTGTAGCTTCACGCTACACACCCGTTCTCTCTAAAAAAAAATACCTCTAAATGAATTCCTAAGTTAAAAGTTTGGATTTTTCAAAAGGAAATAGTCACCTATATTGGAAGATAATCACAGAACATGAGTATTTTGAGAGGATACTTTGTTTATACGTATACTTATGAAAGATTTTTTATGGAGACCTTCGGATGTGTGGTATAAGACAATAGTCTTGGGTAGTGCATTCTTACTCTTGGGTACGTATTAGTACTGCAACAAGTAGAATACGTCCTTACTTGGTTTTCGGATGCCGATTATAATTGGATATAATATTCTAGGATCTAATCTAAACTGAGTGTGCAGTTTAGATTCATGGCTGGGTGTCAACATGGATTTGGATAAATATGATCTTAGTTCTAATAAAAAGAGTTTTATACCAAAATTACTACTAAAAACTTGTTTGGTTTATTCATAGCTAATATTTGGAAATTTATCTTGAATATCGTCATGAACTTTGATACAGTATTATCTCTAAGAAATAATTTTATGATAAAACCTGAAAATCCTCATAACACGACCCATATGACATTACTTGACCTGTAGATTAGATAGCTTTCTCAGTGGGAGTGTGTCGCTTATAATGCAACACATAAACATTTTAGGTTTAGATGGCTAATAGTTTGACCCTAGAAGTTAGATGGATGTACTGAAATGAAGATTCATATTATGTATATTATCTCTTTTATGTACTTTTAGGTATAAATATGTGATGGCCGTTGGATCTTATGTAATTATGCTGTCCGAAGATATGAATGTATAAAATTACTTCTACTTTAAATCATGTAATCTAAAAGATTTTATATTCCGATATACTCTTGTTATGTTGTGACACATTCGGGTGAAAGCACCATGTATTGGATGTAGCATCCTCAACTTCTAAAAAGGGTACCAGAGCAGGGTGTTACACAGTTCCCATTAAAAAGGTTTAAAGTGGTTTAGGTACTATCTCTTACATTGACAAGACATTATTTATAATAGATATGGTTACTGAGCTGAAAGAATAATGGTTATGGAAATGGATTGGGAAAGCCTTAGGGTTTATAGTAGGAAAGACTTAGAATATAGCAAATGTATGAAAGATGTACTGTGATGACTGCTTTTTCGACCCCCAAATGTCAATACTAATACATACGCGGTATTCATGTGTCAACGACCCAAGTGTCGAAATCACAGAACATTAAGGTGAAGGAAAAATAATAAAAGAAAACAAACAAGAAAGAGGAGAACAAAAACATATGAATCACACAATTGAACAATAACATATAATATCAGAATGATCTTTTACGAAGAAAAACTGTATAGGTACAATAATCAGATTATACTAACCTATCATTGATAGTTATAACTGCACGTCCTTACAATTGCTGATATATTATACATTGTAATGTAGTGTAAATAGAAACTATGGTAGGTAATCATCCAACTCCTCTCCACGAGCTCCAATGAACCTCAATGAAATCTGAAAACATACACGGGGCTGACCCTAGCATTACAAGAAAATAACACCTGGATCAGTCTGGTAATAAAGTGTGAGAAATTCAAGTCATTTGGATTACTTAATGTCATAAAACCTTTCAAAATAACTGTATCTTGTAAGACACACCGAAAATTAACACGGATGGGTTTTTACCTTGCAATAACCAAACCATTTCTATTAGAAACTTTGGTGATATTATAATAATGTCTAGGGTGTTTAATATAAATATAACATAATTGAAATGGTTACAGTGGTTAAATTTAACAACATATTTAGGTATACAAAGAACGCTAAGGCATATTCGTATCAATGGATTTTCCACGAAGACACCTCCAGTTTAAAAACCGAAGCGGACCTCCTATGACAAGGAATAGAAACTACCTTCTGAGTGCCGTATATCTTTAGATAAAATATACCATAAGGTAAGCACAACTGACCCACTCTCGAAAGAGCGAACCTGAACCACATGGAACCAAGTATCAAAACCTCCTTACGTGCAACATATCAATAAGCATACTCTAGATAATGGAGTTCTGATCCCCCTTTGGGACAACAAAACCCCTGGATTGTGAATCTTACTCTATCTTTAGTCACTTTTCCAATATCGAGGTTACGTTTGGCATTTTCACCTGAGTCTTCAACGCTGGAAAAAAAAAATGAATCCCATATGGATTCCATCATTTTAATAGATTTGGGAACCATACATGGGTACCATCATTCACTTTCTAAATAGAGAACCCGTATCTCAGTCTTGAAATGGTTTTTGATAAGTTGAACACATATCGCTTCCGAACTCTCTAAGACTGAATTGATGAATTTGGTCTCAACAATATTGAGAATTATCGCATATAGGAACTAAGTGCCATATGCATTCTCTTAAGCAAGTAAACGTGCAAGCACTATCTATTCATCCAACCCATGATCAAGTCACATAAAGGACTTCTAATCCCTTTTTAATTAGTTTATTGTTTATTAATTAAAAACTCTTTTTATTAGTAAAACCCATTTTTCTAATAAAATTTCTTTTATAAATCAAGACTTCATTCATTAATTAATACTCCTTTATTAATTAAAACTTCCTTAATATAGTAGTATATATTTTTTAATTTCTCTTTATAAAAGATATTTACTTGTATTCTAATACTTCAACAACCATTTATACTCTTTTCAATACATACGAGGTATTTGTATACTTATCTCAAAGGTACAAGTATATTCACAAATCACTTAGCAAAACTTCCTATACTTAAAATATAATCAAAGAAGTTAAAAAAAAATGTTACTAAAATATTATTACTATAAACCCCTTCTGTTTTATAAATTAAACATATAACATTTTCTATCTTTTTATAAAAGATTTCAAAACTTGTTATTATCTTTAAAATTATTCTATTTAAGCTATAATTGTATTTATAATATTTTTCCACTTAAAAATACAATTTAAAGGTTTAAAATCAAATGTTACTAAAAGATTGTTTACTACAAGCCTAAAACTCTTCTCATTTAATCATTATCTTTAAAACTCTCTTTTAAGGGTTCAGTTACAATTATAACGACTTAAGACAAGTGTTGTTTAAACCATTGTTATAGCAAACCCAAATCATTTCATACTTTTGAAAACATTTTTCTTAAAATGATCTTTTTAAAATATTCAATAATAAATATTTTATTATATCTCTAAGTATAATTAATAATGAGGGTTAAAAACAATTGTTACCAAAACAATGCTTACTACAACCAAAAATCTTTTACTTATATCCAATATTAACTTTATAAGAATTATTTCAAAGATCAAAGCATGTCCACACTTATTAATTAAGATAATACACATTTAATTAATTTTACAAAACCATTTATTTTAATTTAAGTGATAAAAACTGAATCTCCTTTATTACATTTATAAAATACTTAATTCAATATTTAAAACTTATATAGAAATATCTTTAAAATACTTATTAATATGTTAAAATACTTTTAAAACTACTTAAAGTATAAGATAATTATTCTTATAGAACATTATGTAAAAATAAGGAATTTATAAATAATAGAAAAATAAGTTTTTATCCTAAAAACTACATAGTTTAAGAGTCATAGTTAACTGTTAAAAATATATTTAAAATTGAAACAAATTTTAAAACACTCTACTGTATGTCAGAAAACAACCCTAAATAGTTTTCTCACATTTTTGCTACAAATTTGTTTCTAATTTTCAATACCTTAACAAATGATTTTATTTCCACTTATAGTTAGTATAATTTTGGTACTTGAAAACAATAAAAATCCAAAATAATATATTATAATTATTTTAAAGAAAATTTCAAAATAGGGTATTTTATCGAAGTGCTCATAAAGCGACCATTTTGCTATAAATTTTGCCTCTTTGTTCAAGCTATCAAATGATTTAAGCTTCAAAATTTACCTAATAAGAATAATGTATTATTAACTTGCTAAAAATGTAAAGAAAACCCTAAGAATGTTTATACAAAAATAAACATTATTTTTCAAAAACAAGTTATTTAAAAATGTCGTTATAGCTACTATATTACTTCAATCTTTCTTAAGTTTGTTTTATTTTTCCTACATCTTTTCAAAACATATTCTTTACTTTTAAAAACATTTATATTTTATAAATCAACCAAAACAAGTTATATTAAAATATGTTATTAAATCACCATTGTTCATAATTTGAAGTGAAGGGATTTCAAAGTGCGTTTATAGCGACTATCGCTATATGGACAATTCCGTATTCAATTCCATATTTACTATCATTTCATTTGATGCGCATATATGACTTCCAATTTCAAAACATATTAATTACAACATACTTTAACATATGTATTCAAATCCCTTATCCATTTTAAATGTCCATATTAACTTATCACAATTCAATGGTTTAATAAGCAATTACTTTATCAATTTACATACTTAACAAAGCATATAATCAAGGGTGTAACTTTAAGTAGTTAATGTTTATTATTGCTAATATATAGCATGCATTTTAATAAGTGATTTTGCAAGTAACATTATCATTTATTAATTTAGATAATTAACTTCATTCAAAGTGAGATTAACTCACATTTGTCACTAAATATTCTTCCCACCAACATTCATTTCAAACAACACTTCACTATCGTTTACTACATCATCAAAACATCAATAGAACCCATCCTCTACCTTCCTATACCATATGAATATCACAATAACCTCCCTTATGCTCATGATCAAAACCTTCACCGTCACCATTGCTCACAGCCCAAGCCCTCCATCGCCTTAAATTTTCACATCCTCCACCACTATCATAGCACAAAGTCATAGCCTCCCTCCACTTACCCTAGCTCACGACCAAGGGGATAAAATACATGAAGAGGAGAAGAGAAAAGAGTGAAGACCATATGTTAAGAAGTGAATGTGTGAAGAAATGAAGAGGATTTCCTCTTTATTTATAAGCATACAAAGGGAGTGGAAAAGATCACTAAACCCCCTCCTTAGCCATGAAGCAAAGAGGACTCAAGCATGTAGGCCAATATTTGTAAAAAAAGCCATGAAATAAGGCATAAATCATGCTCCTTAAATCACTCCACCATTTAAGGGTTCTTTTAGTCCTTATGTCTTTTACTAGTTAACTCTTTAGTCCAATTAATCTTTATTTAATAAAGAGATGTGTCTTATTTCTTGTTTATGTGTTCATATGATAACTATTCAAGTTGCAAAATATTTACACTAGTTGTATTGAAAAAAGTTGTTTTTTAACAAAATATTTTCGATTTGAATTTCAGTATTTGTTCAAAGTGCTTGTTTCTAAAAGCGCATTTCAAAAATAAGTTTTCTAACATTACTTATTAATCAAAAAGTGTTTAACATGGTTATAAAATCATATTTAATCACATTAAATCCTAGGTACAATTACGTAAATAAATCATATATTTAAACATGAAGTTTCGAAATTCCAAGTCGTAACATTCTCCCCTCTTAGAATATTTCGTCTTCAAAATTCCGACACAAGCAGTCAAAGAAACGACCATACATTAATATTTAACAACTATTATAATCATTAGTAAACATGGGTAATGGTTTGCTTAGGTAAAAAATCTTCTCATCAAACAAGGAAGATAAATAAACTACTAAGCGTATCTTCTGCTCAATTGCCTATTACTTAGTCAATTATTCATAGTTGCCTAAATAATTTGAAGATTTCTCTTCAAAAAAATTTCACAAGTCAAACAAACATAAAAAATGAATATACTAAAGCTCGTACAATGTATATATGTTATCCGTACATAATATAAGATATGAACACTTGCTCGATCACATAAATTTCACTTTCAAAGTAGTATATCTCACTTGACTCCCCTAGAGTGAATGTTGATCTAGTTCCTTGATTAGATACTTTTGTTCTCCTTAAATATCTATAAACTATGATAGAAACTTCAGAATCATATCAAGAATCGTATCAATTATTCGCTAAATCCTTGTTCGGACTAGTGTATATCACCTCGGAATCATGTGCTCGAATCCTAGATAGAGAATTGTCATGGGAATAAAATGATCTACGTACAACTTACATACTTTTGGTTGCTTAAGTACACCAATTTCTTTCCAAGTCATATTTATTTACAAAATTATTCCTTTATATAATACTAAAATTATTTATGCAACATTTCTTAAAACATTACTTAAGATTATAAGCACTTCATAAAGACTTATCTTTACTTATAACCATTTTATTAAAATAAAATTTCATTTGAGAACGTTCAAGACTTAAGTTCATTACTCGTATAATATTCTAATATATCCTAAGAGTATATACAAACTTTCATATTCATTTAACTTACTAAAGTTTTAACGAAGGCCCAAAATAACTTTGGATCTTATATTTGAGTCAACTTTATAGACTTCTTTATCCATTAGGCTAGGCAAGTAGCTAGGTAGAGTAGAATCTAGTATCCAAACTCAAAACAAGAGTCTAATTTCCTTAGACCTTAAGTATAGATGTGTATTACTTGGCCTAATGACATCAAATGTGTGACACCTCGCACCTATAGGCACCCCAAAAATCGGACATGACTAGAAGCACGGATGGTCGGGTGAAATAAAAATCCATAACATAGCACAGAGACTAAGTCAACAATGTAAAATGATTAAAGTATTAAAACGGAAGAGAACTTTTGCTAATTATAAATTAATAGCAAAACAGCTTCATTAAAAACAACATTATCCTAAATTTATTTCTGAAACCAAATGTACCAAGTAGTCTCCACCAAAGAATAAAACATAACAAAGTTCACAGTACAGGTCCCCATATATAGAGTAAAGTATCGAAAAGTGAAACGGAGTACTTGAAACAAAAGAAACAAAAGCTGAAGATAACAACTGCTCCATTGACCATCCATGCTACAAAGAACTACAACCTAGACCTGTCCTCCTATGATTTAGGGAAAATAGGAAAAATAGGAATAGGTCAGACTAAAGCTGATGAATGAGAAATAAAATGAAGCAGAAAGAATAAAACAGTTTAATTCCAGGTCTTTCTTGGATATCGCAGAGGTTGAATAATATAATGCAGTAAATCCTTCTTAGATACAGTTCCTAAGAAGCCAAAGTCCGTGGTTACTCTAGGGAAGTCAACCATGCAGTAATAATAAACGTCAATCGGCCTGTCGGACCTGCTGTCTTTACCTATCCACGTGCTACAGCGTGAAAGTCATGCTCTTCACCATGCACTGTGACTAAATGCCTCTTACGTCTGACCGCCGCCGACTCAAACAACCTAGTAGGACCCCGAAGTTGCGCTCAAGCTCTGCCAAAATGGACTCCTATCCTTCTGTCTCCTCGATCACCAATGTAGACTTTCCTTTATCCAAAGTGTCGGTTCACGAAAAGAGCGCCTACAGCCGGGTCAGCAGCGTAAAATCCTCCAACGATCTGCCTAAAGAAGCCTACGTCGGAGCACACTTTTCATGTTCTGTCCGCATCAATCTACCTAAAGACGCCTACGATTGTGGATGCTATCTATCCTACATTCTAGCAACCTATAAAAGGTAACAAACAACCTTACAGACCTACTTGCCCGCTCCTAGTACGTATAGCCAAAACTATTTTTTGGTCTTAACTGCATGAAACACCTATCCAGACCTTTACAAGGTATGCCTACCAAATCGCTTCCATATTAATTAATTTTACCATTACAGTTTACATACAGTTTATTTCCATCAATTTGCTTTAGGCCATTTTTATATCTGATTTGGTTATTTCATAATTTCTCTTTTTCTTATATAAATGGTATTTTAATTTCATGTCCGTTCAGTCCATATCGTTTGTCTGTAATTTTTATGCCATTTTGTTATAGATTAACACTAGCCTTTAGGGTCCATTTAATTTACATTTTTCTCACCCTAATTTATGTTCTCCTTTTATAGATTTAATATGTGCTAATTTTTTATCCAATAGTCACAAACCATTTAATTACACAAAATTCCACTTTTATATTTTTAGCCACATATGAAACAAACAATTACGCCAATTAGACTTCCCAATTTTGTTCCAAAACCATATTCAAAATTATGTTATTATATCAATCAAAACCATAATTTCATTCAAGTAACATATTCGAATTCATTTAACTAACATGTTCTACCATTGAAATTAAATAACAATTCTAATTTTATTTAATTAAACCAATCTTATTTACGCAATGAAACGTGAATAACAATTTGTTTGTTCCTATTTTCAACCCAAGCATGAATTAGAATTAAGAAGTGGAAGAAGAAGATACAATAATTACATAAATTTCAATCTTATTTATGCCATAAAACGTGAATAACAATTTATATGTCCCACATTTTAAACCAAACATTAATTAGATTTGAGATGTGGAAGAAGAAGAAGTTGCAATGATTTACATCTATTCTCAACTAATAACAAAAATTAATTCATATTAACGTGCCAAAAAAGAACTGAAATTGAACTACTTTGTTTTTCCATTTCATATTCATTCCCATTCACCTGGCACTTGAGCTTGCATAAATTTTTAAAAAAGTTTTGCTTTAATTTTTTTGTCCCTTTAATTCTTCTAAATTCCCCAAATTGCTTGAATATATATAGATAATTTAATTTGGTAGAGATTTGTTAATTAGTAGAGAAAATGGGGAAGAATAGTACACACTAATTTTACTGTAGAATTATGGCCACGGCTGAATAAGAGATTTGGTTTATGTTAGATGGATTATTTATAGATTGTTTGAGTGAATATAATTCATTAGATTATTTTAGATTAAATCTGATTCTTTCATACACTTAATGGTTATCCATTCTAGCCCATACACATCACTAAACCAAAAAAATTAGCCATCTCATCCTATTACATCACTGAAACGAATGGGAAGCCACCACATGTCAAAAACAACGCTGAAATACGTAGGAAAATCGCTGGAAACGAACTAGCTAAAAAAATATCGCTCCAAATTTTGGGTGACAATGGGACTTGATCCCTGGTCACTTAGGAAGTCAACATGAGCCTTTACCACTGTACCAAATGCGCTTTTTAATGATATTTCTGTAAAATACGGGGTGTTACATTCTGCCCCCTTAAAGGATTTCATCCCCGAAATCTCCAAAGATGGAAGAACGTAATTAACAACTAGAATCCAAGAACTACATCCATCTACTCAACCATCATCCATTTCTACCGTTGTCCTTATTTTTAACTAATGCAATTTATGATTTATGAAAAGTGAAATGCATATGAACTTACCTAATGCTAAAAGCTAGTCAGTCTACTGATTCAGTTGACCTCCTGTAATGCAAGTATGCTTATGCATGCAACCAAATGTATGCAATTACCCTAGTATAATTGATAAATCTATATGCATGTTTCAATCATTCACCCAAATGCACCATCCATATGCAACATCCATTTATACACACACACATACACACACGCATACACGCATACACACACACACACACACAACCATATGCAAATGCAATAGACAACATGCATGCATATGTAGGTGTGTGTACCTAGTTGGTCGATTATCCTAATAAATATCTATCTAGTGCATGCAATGCATCCATTAGCAAACATTGACATTCACTTGCAGTCATTTTCATCCATCAAACACAACATGCCCTAGTCACATGTTTACAACTAACCTACCATCCATAGGTTTCACCTAAAGATTATCGAAAAGACCCTAACAAAGGAAAGATCAAAGATAGGATATTTGAAATGTACCTTCAAATAGAAAAGGATAAGAAGTTTGAATTCTCTCCTCAGATTCCCATGTGCACTCTTTGGGGCCGTCTCCCCACTGTACCTTCACTGGATGAAATTCCTTGTTGCATAATCTCTTGATGATGTGTTCCAATATATGGGTTTGTGTACAACACACAAGTGAATCGCGCTCTACCTCCACTTCCCTTAGCAGATCGGGTTCCATTACTGCTGCGAAATCATGCAGACACTTCCTTAGATGCGAAACATGAAAAACATCGTGAACTCCTGCCAACTTATCTTAAAGATAAACTCCGTATGCCACTTTTCCTATCCGTGTGGTAATAAGGAAGGGTCCTACAAATCTCGGTGCCAACTTACCCATTGAGCCAAATATCATAACGTTTCTTAGAGGAGAAATCTTGACAAAAACCATATCTCCAACCTTAAACTCCAAATCTAAATGTCTTCTGTTGGTATATGACTTTTGTCTATCTTGTGTGGTATTCAACCTCTTGAGAATCAATCCACCTTCTCGAAAGTTTCCCTCACCAAGTCTGGTCCAAGCAAGATCCTATCGGTGGTATCCCACCACCAAGCTGGTGATCTACATGGTCTTCCATAGAGGGCCTCGAGTGGTGCCATCCTAATGCTTGCTTGATAACTATTATTTATATGCGAACTCCATCAAAAGTAGGTGGTCTTCCTAAGAGCCATCGAAGTCAATGATGAACAATCTGAGAAAATCATCCAAAACCCTATTTACCCTTTCAGTCTGTCCATCTATTTGAGGGTGATATGTCGTGGTCAGATTCAATTTTGTTCCCAAGGCTTGCTAAAGACTCCTCCTCCAAAACTCATTGGTGAATAATGGATCTCTGTCGCTCACAATGCTGGCAGGAAATCCATGAAGCCTAACTATCTCTCTTACACGAAGAGTCGCCAAAGAAGCTGTCGTCCTACTACTTTTAATGGGTATAAAATGAGCGCTCTTTGTCAGTCTATCCACAATGACCCAAATGCTCGTGTTCCCTCTCCGTGACCTTGGTAATCCATCCACGAAGTCCATAAAGACGCTCTCCTATTTCCATAATGGAATATCCAATGGCTGCAACAGTCCTTTGGGCTTCTTTTGTTCCGCATGTACCCTTTGGCAAGTGATGCACTTCGATACATACTCCGTCACTCTCTTCTTCATTCCAGGCCAATAGAATACCCTCTTTATATCCCCGTACATCTTATACCACCGGGGTGCACTATCGTCCTAGAATGATGGGACTCAGCCAACACCGCATCTACTAAATCCTCACTACTGGGAACACAAAGTCTAACATCCCTTCTAATCCATCCCCTAGTGTCCATGGTATAGTGCCTAAGATGTGGTGATGTCTCTCCTCTACCAAGCTTATTTAAAATGTCCTTTAACTCTTCGTCCTCACCTTGCCTTGCTCTAATCTGCTCCATCAAAGTAGGCTGATCATCGAGGGCTACTAACAATCCCAGAGCTAAATCCGATGGATTTCTAAAATCAAAGGTAGCAATGTACTCCCAATGCTTCCATTCAAAAATAGAGGACTGAAAACCACTTTGCGTCTACTCAAAGCATCTGCCAATACATTACCTTCGCTAGGGGTATAGGAAATCTCAAAGTCATAAGAGGCTATAAACTCCATCCATCTTTGCTGTCTCAAATTCAAGTCTTTCTGAGAGTATAGATGCTTCAAAGATTTCTCTTAAGAGACAGTGCCTCTAAGACTTGAGAGCAAAAACTATAGCTACCAACTCAAGATCATGCATCGGGTAGTTCTTCTCATGCGTTTTCAACTATCTAATCGCATAGTACACTATCCTACCCTCTTGCATCAGTACCACCCCTAGCCCCATACACAAGCATCAGTGTAAAGTAAGAAAGGCTTAGTTCCATCCGATAATACCAATACGGGTGCGGCAATCTAAGCTTCCTTCAATCGACCAAAGGCATCCTCACACTTGGCATCCCAAACAAAAGCTGAGTTCTTCTTGGTAAGGCGGGTAAGTGGAGCTGATATCCTAGTGAAGTCCTTAATGAACTTCTATAGTAGCCCGCAAGACCAAGGAAACTCCTTATCTCCGTGGCATTTTTAGAGGTCTGCCAATCCTATATTGCAGCCACTTGGACCGAATCTACTGCAAGTCCATCCTCTGAAACGATATGTCCCAAAAAGCGAACCTCGTCCCTCCAAAAGTAGCACTTGGAGAACTTCACCTTCAACTTATGTGCTCGTAGGGTCCTAAGCACTTCTTCCAAAGGAATAGTATGCTCCTCCTTGCTTCGCGAATAGACGAAAATGACGTTGACAAACATTACCAAAAACTTGTTCAGCGATTCGCGAAATACTCGATTAATCAGGTCCGTAAAATATGTTGGAGCATTGGTTAGCCCAAATGGCATGACAACCACTCAAATAACCCATCTGGGGTCCTAAACGCAGTCTTCTCGCTGCTATCCTCCACCATATGCAACTGATGAAATCCTGTTTCCAAATCGAGCGGCGAAAATACCTTGACTCCTACTAGCTGGTCGAAGTGGTCGTCTATAAGGGAAAGAGGATAACGATTCTTCTTCGTCATCTTATTAAGCTCCATATAATCTACGCAAAGCCTGAGAGAGCCATCCACCTTAGTGGCAAAGACAACGAGTGCTCCCCACTCAAAACTGCTCCTACGAATGAAGCCCTTCTCCAAAAGCTCTCCAATCTGCTTGCTCCACTAACGACGCTCCTTAGGAGCCATATGCCTTACCGGTAAAGCAACTAGTTCGGCTTTATCGACAAGATAAATCTTGAATTCAATCTCTCTTTGAGGTTGAAGACCAGTAACCTTATCAAACACATCTGGGAAATCTCTAACAACGGGTACCAAACTCAAACTATCGGGCGATAAGTCAAGAGAATAAAGGTAGCTCAATATGACTGATCCTCTAGGATCACAAGATACCTCCAACATATCCGTTAAAAGCATCTATCCTCACTATCCTCTTATCGCAATCAAGAACAACACCATATATGGATAGCCAATCCATACCAAGAATCAACCCGAACTTGGAAAATCCCAATACAAAGGCACTACAGTCAAACTCAACCACTAAAATAAATAATTTCAAATCCTCGCATAACATGGAAAAATTGGCTGATCCTCCTACGGGATTTGATACTACTACCAGGTCGGTCACTAAGCAAGCACCAAGACTAAGACCCTCTAATAGAGTACTATATATAAAAGAGTGTGAAGCTCCAGAATCAAATAGGGTACGTACAGGAAAATCAGAGATAGATAACACACCTTCGATGATCACCTTCTTTCCCTTGTCCACGGCTGGACGGGTACAAGAGGAAGGAGCTGCCTCTAAAGCATAAGCCTGATCAGGTTGTGAAGGTGTCTGTGAACTGTCCTTAGGCTTCGACAGACGGTCATTTTTCATATGCCCCACTTGATCGCAAAGATAACAACCCAATCTAGGTCGCTCTTGTGCCTCTCTACAATCCTTAGCAAGATGAGCTAGTTTCCCACAAGCATTGCACTTCCAGTCCTTCCTTGGAACTTTCTTTTTTCCACCTAACCTTCCTCCTCTCCTCTTTCCTTTCCACTACTTCTTCCCATCACTCTTATGTGCCACATCTCCTTTCTTCTCAGTATCAACAAGTAAAGTCATCTCTACCTATCCCTCAAAAGCGGCTCCCTTCGAAATGTGGCTCACCGCCAAACTCTGCAGTGGCTGACTCAAACCCTTAGCGAACTTCAACGCCTTCTTATGAGGAGTATCGATCAGGTCTAGTCCAAATTTGGCAAGCTCATTGAATTGATTAACATATTCCTTAACTGTCATATCTCCTTGCTTGAGCAGTATTAATTTCCCTAGCTGCACTCCCTCTTTAGCCTGTAATAAGAATTTCCTCTCGAACCGAGTATGAAAATCCGCCCAAGTCAAATTATCAGCATCAGCCTCCACAATCTCCCACCAACAAAGAGCCTCTCCCTGCAACTGTCTTGAAGCCAACTACCTCTGAGCCAAGTCCTCCAATCCCATAAGACCAAATATCCGCTCACAACTACGGATCCAAGCTCTTACCTCAGTTATTACTCGGTGCCAAGAAACGGCTTTCCTCCTAAGCTGGTGTAGTCCTTGCATAACTTCTAAAAATCGAGAATGCTTGGCGGATGGCTGGAGCCCCTTTCCATTGGAGCAACATCTGTAGCAGGTGGCTATGCTCGTGCAGTAACCTGCAAACAACGTCTGAACCAAGCAGGCATATTAAGGCCTGGAACTTTGAAGATATCTTGCGGTGTAGACATTTCTATCTGTGGATATTAAAAAGGTGAGATTAGGTACTCCACAAATGGTTCCATAGATAGAGCGGAAGAGATACGAGGGACTCACTTATAGAATTTCGTTTTTTTCCAAAAAAATATACATATACTTTTTAACGTATTATTTGGAATATCCTTTAAAAATTATTCGAAAACCTTTATATTTTTAAAATATTTTTAGGATTACCGAAACCTCAGCTCTGTTACCAACTATGACACCCGGCTCCTCTAGGCACCCTAAAAATCGGAAATGACTAGAAGCGCAAGTGGTCATGTGAAATAAAAATCCATAACATAGCACAGGCAACAATATAAAATGATTAAAATATTACAGTGGAAGAAAACTTTCACTAGTTATAAATTAATAGCAAAACAGCTTCATTAAAAACAACATTATCCCAAAATTATTTCTAAAACCAATTTGCCAAGTAGCCTCCACCAAAACATAAAATATAACATAGTTCACAGTATAGGTCCCGATATATAGAGTAAAGTACTGAAAAGAGAAACAACATACATGAAACAAAAGAAACAAAAGCTAAAGATAACAACTGCTCCAATGACCCTCCAAGATGCAAAGAACTGTAACCTAGACCTGCCCTCCTGTGATTTGGGGAAAATAGAAAAAATAGAAATGGGTTAGACATAAAGTCTAGTTAATGAGAAATAAAATGAAGCAGAAAGAATAAAACAGTTTAATTGCAGGTCTTTCCTGGATATTGCGGAGGGTGAATAATATAATGCAATGAATACTTCTTAGATATAATTCCTAAGAAACCAAAGTTTGTGGTCACTCTAAGGAAGTCAACCATGTAGTAATACTAAACATCAATTGGCATGTCGAACCTGCTGTCCTTACCTATCCATGTGCTACAGCGTGAAAGTCATGCTCTTCACCCGTGCATTGTGACAAAATGCCTCTTACATCTGACCAGCGCCGACTCAAACAACCTCGTAGGACCCCGAAGTTACGCTCAGGGTCCGCCAAACTGGACTCCTATCCTCCTGTCTCCTCGATCGCCAACGTGGACTTGCCTCTATCTAAAGTGTCGGTCCTCCGAAAGAGCGCCCACAACTGGGTCGGCTATGCAAAATCCTCCAACGATCTGCCTAAAGAAGCCTACGTCGGAGCACAGTTGTCATGTTCCGTCTGCGTCAATCTACCTATAGTAGGCTACGATTGCGGATGCTATCTATCCTACGTACTAGCAACCTATGAAGGGTAACAAACATCCTTGCAAATCTACTTTCCCGCTCGTAGTACGTACAACCAAAACTATATTTTGGTCTTAACAAACCTATCCAGACCATTACAAGGTTGGCCTACCAAATCGCTTCCAGATTAATTATTTTTACCATTATAGTTTGCATACTGTTTGTTTCCATTAATTTTCTCTAGGCCATTTTTAAATCCAATTTGGTTATTTCACGATTTCCCTTTTTATTACATAAATGGTATGTCAATTTCATGTATGTTCAGTCCATATGGTTTGTCTGTAATTTTTGTGTCATTTTATTACATATTTACACTAGCCTTTGGGGTCCATTTAATTTACATTTTTTTTCCTACCTTAATTTACGTTCTCCTTTCAGAGATTTAATCTTTAAAAAAAATTTACCCAATAGCCACAAACCATTTAATTGCACAAAATTTCACTTTTACATATTTAGGCCACATATGAAACAAACAAGTATGCTAATTAGACTTCCCAATTTTGTTCCAAAACCATATTCAAAATTATGCAATTCTATCAAACAAAACCATAATTTTATTCAAGTAACATATTCTAAATTTATTCAACTAACTTGTTCTACCATCAGAAATCGAATAAGAATTCTAATTCAATTTAATTAAACCAATCTTACTTACGTTATGAAACGTGAATAACAATTTGTTTGTTCCAAATTTCAACCCAAACATGAATTAGAACTAAGAAGTGAAGAAAGAAGAAGACAGAATAATTTACACAAATTTCAATCTTATTTATGCCATAAAACGTGAATAATAATTTGTACGTCCCATATTTTAAACCAAACATGAATTAGATTTAAGAAGTGGAAGAAGAAGAAGAAGTTGCAATAATTTACATCTATTCTCAATTAATAATAGAAATTAATTCATATTAACGTGCTAGAAAAAGAACTGAAATTGAACTACTTTATTTTTCTATTTCATATTAATTCCCACTCATCTGGAACTTGAGCTTGCATAAATTTGAAAAAAGCATTGCTTTAATCTTTTTCCCTTAGATTCTTCTAAATTCCCTAAATTACTTGAATATATATAGATAACTTAATTTGATAGAGATTTTTTTATTTAGTAGAGAAAAGGAGGAAGAATAATACGCACTAATTTTACTATAGAATTATGGCGACGACTGAATAAGAGATTAGGTTTAGGTCAAATGGTTTATTTATAGATTGTTTGAGTGAATATAATCCATTAGATTATTTTAGAATAAAATCTGGTTCTTCCATACACTTAAAGGTTATCCATTCTTGCCCACACACATCATCAACCAATAAAATTTAGTCATCTCATTCTATTACATCACTGGAGCGAATGGGAAGCCGCCATATGTCAGAAACAACGTTGAAATATGTAGGAAAATCACTAAAAATGATCTAGCTAAAAAAACACCGCTGTAGATTTTGGGCGACAACGGGGCTTGATCCCTGGTCACTAAGGAAGTCAACATGCTGCTTTGCCACTGTAATAAATGCGCTTTTAATTTCTCTTTAATTATATTTCCCCTAAAATATCGGGGTGTTATAGAATGTTCTATTTAATCAAGAAGCTTAACAAATTTTAAACTTGATATAACTTACCTTTTTTTCAAATTATGAATTGTCAAAATTCAACTTTTGTATTTTCACATAAATGCTTAGCTTCAATTTCTATATCAATTTGGAAGTTCCCGGCTGTCCAAAATCGTTGAACTTTCTAATTTTTCAATAATTGAAAACTAATAAACTACATATTATATGATGCACAACCAAACTATCCTAGTGCATATGATACATGAGTCCATAATTTAACTTAACATAAAACTTCAGAATTGAACTATGGGTTTTTTCAAATCATTTGAAATAATATTATATACATATATCTTTTGGATATCGAATCATACTTTTTGAGATTAAAATAATACTTTACAAAACCAATTTCCAAAATATTTTCTTTTAAAATCCATGGAAAATATTCATATAGATTAACTAATAATAAAATGATACAAGGAACTGGGTTCTATCAAATAGTTTCGTATATCCCCTTTACTAAGAAGGATAATACTCAAGAGAAGTGCATTTTAATAGAATACATCTCATATACTTTTTAGTCACTTTCTAGTCACTCGAACAAGCTAACATAAAAGTACTTCGTTTCTTGAATCGACTTGTGATTCCGAGAGTAACCTCGAACTCGAAAAAAAATCTTAAAAATCTTTTAAAAACATTAATCCTTTAAAATTGTTTCAAATAATACTATTATTATTTACTCCAAACACTTAGAAACCATTTTCAAAAACATTGGGATTTAAGTTCTTAAACTTTTGATTTAAATCCTTTTATTTATAAGTTGTATTTATACAAGTCATATTTACCTAAACCCTATATATATAAAGTATAGCTATATTTGTATAAACTATATTTATATACTTTTTTATATAAAATCATTCTAAAAAATCTTATCTTTCTTACTAAACAATAACTACAACTTTTATTTAAGTTACCTTTTAACCCAACATTATTATCTAGCGCCTTATAGTCAAAATGTGAAACTTAATTCACAAGGTGTTCTTTTAATGTTCCTATAAATTACTATCTACCCAACCTTTGTTGTGAAAAGGAATTTATTTACTATATAATAAACAATACTTAATGCTCATGAACTGGTCTAGCATAACTATTCAAACAATAAATGAAAATAATTGAATATTATCATTTCCTAACAACCAAATATATCATAAATAACTATATGAACTTATGAAAAATTATTATTTTATATAAAATTATAATCCTAGGTAAAATTATTTCATTTACCAATTTTGAAAATAATACTATGTCGGTTTGTCTTGTTCAAGTATTTAGAGACCCATGTCGACAATGTTGATCAGACGCGTCGATTAGATACCATAAGCACTCAATAGACTAACCAACACAATACAATACATTGTTATAATACTAAAAAATATGTACTCTCATACATATAATACACTCAAACTCATAATAAGGCTTCCATTACCTTATCTCTTAGTGAGGCATACCCAACCAAAGCCAAGGTCTCACTTAACCTTCAACTCAGATATCAAGATGTAACGATCACCTTTTCAACCCCTCGAATGTCAACACTAAAACATCTATGGTATTCACGTGCCGAGCACCCAAGTGTCGAAAATATAGAACATCGGGGTAAAAAAAGAAGAAAAGAAAACCAACAAGAAAGAGGAGAACAAAAACATCTAAATCTCACAACAAAATGGTAACATATAATATCGGAATGATCTTTTACAAAGAAAACTGTATGGATACAGTAATCAAAGTAAACTAACCTATAATTTTCCTATCCTTACAGTTGTTGATATATGTATACATAGTGATGTAGTGAAACAAAAACTATAGTAGGTAATCATCCAGCTCCTCTCCACGAGCTCCAATGAACATCAACAGAATTTGGAAATATACATTGAGCTGACCCAAGCATTATAAGAAAGTAACACCCGAATCAGTCTAGCAAATAGGCATGAGAAACTCAGGTCATTTGGGTTATTTAATATCATAAAACTTTTCAAAGTAATGGTATCTCATAAGACCATGCCACAGATAAACACGAATGGGTTTTTACCTTCCAATAACCAAACCATTTCTATTAAAAACATCTATGATATTATAATAATTTCTTAGGTGTTTAATATAAATATAACACAACTGAAATAGTTACATTGGTTACATTTAACAACATATTTAGGTAACAAAAAAGCCTCTAAGGCACTTTCTTATAAATGGATAAACACAATTAGCCCATGCTTGAATGAGAAAACCTAAACCACGTGGAACCAAGTATCAACAACTCTCTACGTGCAACATATTGATAAGCATACTCTAGATAATGGAGTTGTGAAATCCCTTTGGGTCGGCAAAACCCCTAAATTGTGCATCTTACTCTGTCTTTTGTCATTTTTCCAATATCGAGCCTACGATCGGCATCTTCACACGAGCCTTCAACATTAGGACAAATAATGAATCCTATATGGATTCCATCAGCTCAATAGATTTCAGAACTACACATGGGTTCCATCATTCACTTTCAAAATAGAGAAACCGTATCTCGGTCTTGAAGTGGTTTTCGATAGGTAGAACACTTTGTGATCCTGATCTCTATAAGACTAAATCGTTGAATTTGATTTTATTGAACAATATTAAGAATGATCACATATTAGAACTAAGTCCCATATACATTCTCATAAGCATGTAAACATATATGCACTATCTATTCATCCAACGCATGATCGAGTCACAAAAACAACATCCAATCCCTTTTTAATTAGTTTCTTCTTTATTAATTAAAAACTCTTTTTTAGTAAAACCCCTTTTTCCAATAAAATTCTTTTATAAATCAAGACTTCATTTATGAATTAATACTCCTTTGTTAATTAAAACTTCATTTATATACTTGTATATATATTTTAATTTCTCTTTATAAAAGATATGTACTTGTATTCTAATATCTCAATATTCATTTATACCCTTTTCAATACTTACAGAGTATTTATATACTTATCTCTCAAAGGTATAAGTGTATTCACAAATCACTTAGCAAAGAATTCCTTACTTAAAATATAATCAAAGAGGTTAAAAACAAATGTTACTAAAACATTGTTACTATAAACTCCTTCTCTTTTATAAATTAAACATATTACATTTTCTACCTTTTTATAAAAGATTTCAATACTTGTTTTTATCTTTAAAATTCTATTATTTAAGACCTAATTATATTTATAATATTTTTCTACTTAAAATATAATTTAAGGGTTTAAATATAAATGTTATTAAAGAATTGTTTACTACAAACCCAAAACCCTTCTTATTTAATCACTATCTTTAAAACTATCTTTTAAGGGATCCATTACAATTATAACCACTTAAGAAAAGTGTCGTTTAAACCATTGTCACAACAAACCCAAATCATGTCAGACTTTTACAAACATTTTCTTAAAACAATCGTTTTAAAATATTCAATAATGAATATTTTATTATATCTCTAAGTATAATTAATAATAAGGGTTAAAAATGGTTGTTTCTAAAACAATGTTTACTATAACCCAAAACCTTTTACTTATATCCAACATTAACTTCAAAAGCCTTATTTTAAAGATTAAAGCATGTCCACACTTATTAATTAAGATAATACAACTTTAATTTATTTTACAAAACCATTTATTTTAACTTAATTGTTAAATCCCAAAACTCCTCTATTACATTTGTAAAATACTAAATTTAATATTTAAAACCTATATACACACACATAGATATATATATATACACACACACACATAGAAATAACTTTAAAATACTTATTAATGTGTTAAAATACTATTAAAACTACTTAAAATATATGATAATTATTCTTGTAGAATATTAAGTAAAAATAAGGGATTTGGAAATAATAGAAAATAAGTTTTTATTTTGAAAACTACATAGTTTAAGAATTCATAGTTAATTGTTAGAAATATATTTAAACTTGGAACCAATTTTAAAACACTCTACTATAAGCTGAAAACAACCATAAAGTGATTACTGTTTAAAGACGAATTTTCTATCGAGTTAGAAAATCATCGATAAATTTTGAAATAAAAATAACCGCAAGCGCGCGGCGTACTATCGTAGTACGTAGTGAGTACGTGTCGATCCACAGGGAATTATAGATTTTAATTTTCTATTCAGTCGAATTAAACCAAAGTTGGAAGTGATTAGGTAGAAAATGTAAGAAAAATGAAAAAAGAAAGTGATAAAAATATGAGAGTTAAATGACAGTTTAGAGATAATTCCACTCTCTAGATCATATAGTTCAACAAATAATGAAATTATGATCTCTCTTGTTTGGGTCGTAAGTGAATTTTAATGATGTGTTTATCATAAGTATGGCCTGTTTTTGCTATTAATTAGCTCAACATAAGCCATCGAACTATAACGCAACCCTTAAACTGTTAGAAATGCAGATTACGGATCTTAAGGCTAGGATAAAAACTAGAGGGGGTAAATAGTGTTTTAAGAAATTACTAAATCTTTTTGAGTTTATGTTAATGTGAACAAAAATGTGTGCAATATTCAGACACAGATATGATCACAGAAATAAACACAGATGCAGAAATAAAGTAAAAGCAGTTAAGGAAAGAACATACTGGATTTTATACTGGTTCGGAGTTATCCTACATACAGTCCCGCACACAAGTACGGATTTTCTTTCAAAAGCAATTGTACAATTACACCCTCGATTTCAAGGCTACGAGGTACACCCTCCAGATTTACAATCCTTTGGGTAAAGATACTTTATTTCATGGGCAACAAGTTCACCCAGTTGATTTCTTAGGCTACAATCACACATTTTCTCACTTGATTGAATTCCAAGGCTACAATCATACCTTTTCTCGTAGAAATGATTACAAAGAAGCCTATAACTCTAAATAGTGCCGAGGATCTTGTTGAGATAGTGATAGAGAATCAAACCAAAAATGATCTAGTTAGATTCAATGTTGATTTCGATAGAGTAATGGTAAGAATATGTATAAAGAAATGTGGAAGAAGAAGAGGAGTGAAAAAACAGAAAATTATGATTAGAAATTCGTTGAAAACAACCCCTATTTATAGAAGAGCAACAGCCATGTCCATTCGTGGAGGGATATGACGAATAGACACTTCTTTTGAAATTCAAAATTTTGAAATTAACTGACACTATGTCGACATGGGTAACTTGGGTATGTCGACATCCCAAAGGAAATTTTGATGTTTTGTTTTTCTTTGAAAATAACTTTTATCTTATATTAAAACTATTTTAAACTCTTACAAATATACTTAACTATAGTTAAAATACATAAATAAATATAGAGAATAAAATTTTCGTATATATAAAATTTTACTATAATTTTATATTTAAATATAAGTATACTTATTAAAAGTTAATATATTATTATTAAAGATAATTCAAAACTAAGCAAAATTTGATTTTGAAATTAAAGATTATTTTGAGGCTAAAAGTATTTAAAATCAGGATAGATATTTTTTTGGCAAGGCCGGCCGGTTTTATAGTGGACCGTCCACTTTTTATTACGAACGTAATAAAAACTTGAAGTACATGAGTAAGGTAGTGGAACCTTAACTACTAAAAAAATAAGAAAGAAGAAAATACAGCACAAGAGTGTGACAGACATCTCACGGCTACTATAATAACTAACAAGACTAGGACTCCTCCGAAGAGGTAGAAACACCAATGTCATCATCCACCTGGGAAGAAACTAAAGAGACATTCCCAAAAAGACCAAAATAGGGGCGAAATAGGACTGCAAGTGAAGGATCATAAATCACAGCATCAGAAGTGTAAATAAGGGATCGATCCCAAGTAGTATCGGCAAGCATGACAGAATTTAACTCAGCATACGAACCATCCAAGTCAAGGACCAAGGAATCACCAGATGGTCTATAATAAAGGCATCGAAGGTCCAATAGATCATCAGAAACAAATCTAAAATAGGAATCATCCACGGGGTTGAATCGCATATCAGAATGGCGATCAACCCAACAACGTTCAGACTCAGCCCAAACTACAGGCAAATGAGGCGGAGCAAGATCCGGCACAGCACTGGGAACCGCAGAACCATCACCAGGGACAAAGGATGCAGAAAGGGATGCAGGCCGAGCTAAAGAAAGCGGTGGACCAGGGTCAGACGGGAGGAAAAAAATGTCTGGGACCCATCCGTAACGAACACGGACTTCCACCACATGGCCAACAGCTAGCTGAACATGAATAGTGAATGGGGGAGGCTTAAAGGGAGAAATCTCAATCAGAGCCTTAGCGTACACCAGCTTTTCACGCGCAACTGTATTAGAATCAAAACATTTCAATTTACCAACATTGCAAGCAAGCCAATTCAAACCAAGCAGCAGTTGAAGAGCAGAAGGAATTTGAGAAAAATAAACCCAAATGGGTATAGAAAGAACTTGTTCACATGCACTTGCTACCTTGGAGACCAGGGAATAATAACAAATGGTTTCCCATCAAAAAAGGAAGGCTCGGCCTCAAGAACACGACTGCGATCCACAGAGGAGGAGAACAACAGGAAGTACATCAAGTCAACCAGCTTAACACGTAGATCACAGTGAAGCCTGCAGACCCTACGACAAACAGCAGACGCATCATGATGGCGATGTTTTGGGTCCAAAAAGAAACCAACCAAATATTCTGACCAAAGTCCATACCGACTTGCATAACATTTGGAGGAGGGATCGTCACTCCATTTTCCTCAACGATATCAAACTCAACTGGTTCATAAACACCCGCATTATGGGGCAGAGATGTAAAAAGTGAAGACCAAGTTTTGGGACTAGCCGAGGAAGGAGCAGCAAGACGACATTCCTCAACACCAATTGAGGCCGTAAGAATGGGACCAGCAGGGGAAGTGGCCGCAAGCAAAGTATCAGCAGAACTCAAGACACTGAGATTGGGAACAACGTTCTCAACTGCATTTGATCGAACATCTGATGTGCATCGAGTAATACTCGTATTATTAGCTGCAGCATCACGCAACTCACAACCCGACACACCAAAATCAACACCAATTGCAACAGAGTAAACACCAAAATCAACACCATTAGCATCATTAACAGCTACGACATCATACACATGCGAAGGCGCAGGACCACATCAATCATCACCAACCGAAGATTTCAACAATTCAGGTCGCGAGCTTAGGCATTCGACAGAAGCAAGGATCGAATTCTTAACAGTAGGCAGAGGGGGAAACTCAGAGTCAGATAGCATGGGAGGCATTTTACACGAGGACACAGATTGAAGTACCTTAAAAATCCTTCCAGATCTAGTAGAAGAGGGCGAAGTGGTTGGAGAAACGAGGAGGAGGGGAAGAAAAGGAGGGCTAGGCATAGGAATGGAAGTAGCGGCGGGAGAACGAGGAGGGAAAGGACGAACGAGGCACGAACGAAGCAAACGTGATCTGGGCGAACGAACAGCAAGAACGAACGAACAGCAGAACGCCATCTAGGATAGATGTTTTTGATTCTTTTAAATGGAAGGTGTTGAAAACATTTTGAAAACAAGATATAATTTTGTAAAATCATTTTGAATAAAAGGTTAATGGATACAAAATGATGTTCTACTAGATTTTTTGTACGTTACATCCTACTTAGGGTTCCATCCCTTTAACAGGCTTGAAGTGGATATAATTCCATGAATAAATTGGATTTTAAGATGCCAGTGCTTTTTTAGGAGCTTTAACAAAATTCCAAATTAAATTACTTATTCTTGAAATCTTGAACTCTTGATAATCTTGATATTCTTGTTACTCATGAGTCTTCAATCTTGATATCTTGAATCTCTATACTGTACAGTCTTCATTCTTAGTTCATGCATGGTTATATCCTGCATATACATATATATCTAAACTATAATGTTAGTATTTATATTTTATAATATTATTTTAAGGTTGTTTTCATCAAAACCATCATCTCAAGGACTAACAATCTCCCCCCTTTGAAGATGACAACCTTTATAAAATATTACTTATATCCTAATAACTCCCCCTAAAACTAATAACTCCCGCTTAATCTATGCTTATTTATCCTATTTTATACTTCTCCCCCTTTGTCATCAACAAAAACTAACTCCAAACTATATAATCTCCAAACTATATAACTCCCCCTCATTTTTGGACTGAAGTACCTGCATTAATAAAATATACAATGGAGTTTATAATAGATAGATTAAGAGATAATTATACAGATAGACATGATATTTAATTAAAGATCATATAAATGTCAATGCATATTTATACATGTTTTTCACACCAAATATCGATCCAAATCAAATCAAATCAAAGTAGTCAATTCAAATCAAACAAACCAATCAAGTCAAATATTACAAGGAACTTCTACCCATCCTTTTTCTCTAAATATAGGGTCTGCTTTAATGGCATCCTAATTTTCATTATCATTAGCGAGAGAGACTGGAGGGTGTGCTTCGTTATCATCCTTGTGTAGGGAGGAAATCATCCATCTTATTGCATCGAAATTCCTTTCTTGCTCCTTGATCGTTTGCATTTGACTCAACTCTAAGTGCCACTGGTTTTGAAGAATGAGAGAATATTCTTGAAAGAATTAAGAGTTTCTTCTCTCGGTTAAATTATGAATTGGATTGGCCATATTTGAGTTTGTGAGAAGAATGAGAGACAAAGTAGATAACAAATAATATTGGGTGATTAATTCTGGAAGAAATGGGTATTTATAGGTGTAGAAATTCGTTTGAAATGAATAGACATAAAGTAGTTATTCAAATTTCAAATTCAAAATGAAATGTCATTTCTGACCAGTACATATCAACATGGCCATAGGGGGGATGTCGACATGGTGTAGTGAATTTTGATGGCTTATTTTGATTTTGTGAATATATATATATATATATATATATATATATAATATACTAACATTTATTCTGGAGATAAGATAAGCTAGATAATAGAAAAGGAATTCAATTTCATTTCATGATAACACGATACAATGTTTAAACACAAAGAACTACATGAACTTTTAAATTAAAACAAACTAAACTAATACAACATGAAATGATAAGATAGAACTAGTTAGAGGATGATGAAGATGAAGATGAAGATGAAGATAGTCCAAGCTTCTTGCTGACTTTGGAAATAAAGTTGTCCATCTTGGATGAAATTTTGTCCACCTTCTTACTGACGGATCGTTTAAGAATCCGTTGGTTCTCAACAATGGTCATTTGGTTTTTGAGAAGGGTTTTGTTGGTTGGATTAGGAGGATAATCAATGCTTTATAAAGATGTTCACCTTCTTCTTCTTCTTCAATTTCCATTTCATCCCCTTCTTCTTCTTCCTCCTCTTCCATCTCCTCATGAGCCAAACGCTCTTCCTTTTCGGCAAGAGTCTCATAAGGTTGAAAAACAAATGGAATTTTCATAGGAGAAATATTGGAATGATTGAAAACCTTTCTTGAAACAAATTTTTATCCTTTGAAATCTACTCCAAAATAGTTAAAAATCCGAGTGAGATAGATTCCATGATACAAAGTATTCTCATCCATTTCAAGATTTTTGGGACGAAGTTCATCCAAAATAACTTACGCCCAATTAATATCATAATTTCAAAAATAGCAAAAAGTGCTTTGCAAACTTTTGAAGTAGGATTGTTAAAATTCCCCGATCTTGGAGTCAAAATATGTTGTAAAGGAAGATTAACAATTCTATTTTTTGGTCGAAAGTTTCGATTTTTGAATTCAAAATTATCATTTCTTTCGAAAATGCGATGAAATGTCTCACAATCATTTTCATTGATTTTAAAACTAGAAAGATTCATTCCCGTACTCTTGCAATTGAGAATGGTACAAAGATCACAATTCAAAACAATTCTAGTGCCTTTGACACTACGCCAAATCTTATCATCATTTCCAATATAAAATCCACGGTTTAAATTTGCATAGAAAATTTTAACAAGATTTGGATAACAAACAAAATCATTTTGAGAAGCATCAACTAAGAATTTGATTGTTGAGAATCAATTTCATAAGAAGAGAAATCTTGAAATATAGCAAACTTTTCGGGATAGACTTTTCCATAGTTAGCATAATTGATGTATGCTTTTATGGCCCTCGGATCATTGAAGAGTTGCTCTTTTATTTTTCTAGAAATTCTCATGGTGGAGGGGTTGCTTGAAGAAGCCATTAGAGTAGAGAGTCGAGATCTTGAAGTTTTGAAGAGAGAGTTTGAATTTGAAAATGAGAGTGAAAAGATGTGATAAAAGATAGTGAATAAATAGATTCTCAAATGACATATTCTCTGGTCAAAAGATGCCTTTTCAGAGAATTGAATGAAGTGAAAAGGTGGAGGGAAATTCAACCGTTTGAATTCAAATTTTTAATTTCAAATTCTGTATCCATGTTGACATCATGGTGGGGACCATGTCGACAAGTGTCTTTAAATTTCTATGATTTATTTTTCCTAAGTATTCTAATATATATACATATTATTTTTAACGTATATATATATATATGGAATAATTCTAAAATTATAGTATATTCTATCAAATATATAATACTATTAGAAATAAAAAAAATAATAATAATAAAATAATAGTAAAAAAATTAAAAAATTAAAATTCAAACAACACACCAATTCAAAATTAATCAATCAAGCATCCAAATCTAAGCATGCAATTTCAACCAATTGTATTGTGAATGTGTACCTTTTTCTGAGTCCGTTTCTCTGAATTCGTCGGAGTCATGAACTGCTATGAAACACATATTTGAATTATCTGTCTTCTGATGATCATCGCTTGAGGACGAGTCTGAGTCATCTAGAGTAGCAGTAAGTGCACGTTTCGTTTCTTTACGGAATCATTTTTTGATATGACCTGGTTCGTCACAGTTGAAACATTTGATATTGTTTGGCACTACATTCTGATTTTCTGAGTTCTTATAGTTGTTTCTCTTGAGAATGTTCATCTTTCTGTATTTCAGGAATTTTCGAAAATTCTTGGTCATAAAGGCTATCTCTTTATCATTATCACTGTTTGAGTCTGATCCATCGGTCAATGCATTGAATGCCAATGATTTCTTTTCAGATGCTTTGCTTTCTCTTCTCCCAATCATTTGAACTTCAAATGACATTAGATTTCCAATTAATTCTTCTATCTTTAAGGTACTGCTGTCATTTGCCTCTTCGATCGCAAGTGTCTTTTGATCCCATTCTAGAGTAAGAGAATTTAAGATTTTCTGACTTGATCTTCTTTCGAAATTCCTTTCCCAAGGATATTAGAGAATGCACAATATCCTGAAATTTACTATACATATCTGAAATAGACTCACTAGAATTCATTTTAAATAATTGAGACTGATTTGTGAGCATGGAAATTTTGGTCTGTTTAACTTTTGTTGTTCCTTCGTGAGTAACTTGCAAATTTTTCTAGATTTCATATGCAGACTTACAAACTGACACTTTATTAAATTCATTCCTATCAAGTGAACAAAACAGAATATTTATTACTTTAGAATTATTTTGTGCAACAGTCTTTTGCTCGACGGTCCATTGTGCAAAATCAGTTGTGGGTTCAGAATATTCAGTCTTTGTGATATTCCAAGTGTCTAATCCTACAGACTGCATATATATTTTCATCCTACATGCCCAACATGCATAATTACTGCCATTAAAAAGTGGTGGTCTGACAATAGACCGACCTTCTACAAATGAACTAGTGACAAGGATGATAGAACTAGTGTTGGTAGTGTTACCAGCACCAGTGTTAGTAGCCATTCTGAAATGTTTTCAAAATTCAGATTATGAAAACTTTGAAAACCTTGCTCTGACACCAATGTTAGAAATGCGGATTACGGATCTTAAGGCTAGGATAAACACTAGAGGGTGGTGAATAGTGTTTTAAGAAATTACTAAATCTTTTTGAGTTTATGTTAATTTGAACATAAACGTATGCAATATTCAGACACAGATATGATCACAGAAACAAACACCGACGCAGAAATAAAGTAAAAGCAGTAAAGGAAAGAACACACTGGATTTTATACTGGTTCGGTGTTACCCTACATCGAGTCCCGCACTCAAGTACGGATTTCCTTTCAAAAGTAATTGTACAATAACACCCTTGATTTCAAGGCTACGAGGTACGCCCTCCAGATTCACAATCCTCTGGGTAGAGATACTTGATTTTAAGGACAACAAGTTCACCCAATTGATTTCCTAGGCTACAATCACACCTTTTCTCACTTGATTGATTTCCAAGGCTACAATCACACCTTTTCTCATAGAAATGATTACAAAGAAGCCTATAACTCTGAATAGCACTGAGGATCTTGTTGAGATAGTGATAGAGAATCAAATCAGAAATGATCTAGTAAGATTCAATGTTGATTTCGGAAGAGTAATAGTAAGAATATGTATAAAGAAATGTGGAAGAAGAAGAGGAGTGAAAAAACAGAAATTATGATTAGAAATTCGTTGAAAACAGCCTCTATTTATAGAAGAACAACAGTCATGTCCATTCGTGAAGGGATATGATGAATAGACACTTCTTTTGAAATTCAAAATTTTGAAATTAACTGACACTATGTCGACATGGGTAACTTGGGTATGTCGATATCCCAAAGGAAATTTTGGTGTTTTGTTTTTCTTTGAAAATAACTTTTATCTTATATTAAAACTATTAAATATACTTAACTATAGTTAAAATACATAAATAAATATAGAGAATAATATATTGGTATATATAAAATTTTACTATAATTTTATATTTAAATCTAAGTATAAATATTAAAAGTTAATATATAATTATTAAAGATAATTCAAAACTAAGGATAATTTGATTTTGAAATTAAAGATTATTTTGAGGCTAAAAGTATTTAAAATCAGGATAGATGTTTTTGATTCTTTTAAAAGGAACGTTTTGAAAACATTTTGAAAGCGAGATACAATTTTGTAAAATCATTTTGGATAAAAGGTTAGCGGATACAAAACAATGTTCCACTAGATTTTTCATAGGTTCCAACCCTACTTAGGGTTCAATCCCTTTAATAGGCTTGAAGTGGATTCCATTCCACGAATAAATTGGATTTTAAGATGTCAGTGTTTTTATGGGAGTTTTAACAAAATTCCTAATTAAAATACTTATTCTTGAAATCTTGAACTCTTAATAATCTTGATATTCTTGATACTCATGAGTCTTCAATCTTGATATCTTGAATCTCTATACTGTACAGTCTTCATTCTTGGCACATGCATGGTTAAATCCTGCATATACATATATATCTAAACTATAATGTTAGTTTTCATGTTTTATAATCTTATTAGAAGGTTGTTGTCATCAAACCATCATTTCAAGGACTAACATAAACCACTTTTAATTCTCATGAAAAATAATAAGAAATTGAAAGTAAAATCTATTTTAAACATGGCCTATTAACTACTGATTAGAAATATAGGCCATCAAATTTTGATTTAATTTCACTACATTGCCATAATCATATGTAGATGGGGAGGCAATTTGTGATTTATATGACTAAGCATAGCCTATTTGTTTAGAACATCATAGGCTGTCAAACTCAATACTAAACATAAAATTACATAAACACCATTTTTTCATGAAACACAAGAAGAGAGCATTAATTATCAAACTATGTTGAAGCTACATAATTAGAGAGCTTCATTACCCTAAATTGAAAGGGTTTAGCCTCTCATATTTGTTATCAAATCAACAAATGTGGCTTGCAACATGAAACTAAAAAGAAAGGAAAATGAAAGCTAAATGAACAGGAAAACTAATCTAATTGCATAAAATAAAATCTGCACTACTAACATGAAATAAAGAGAGCACGTAAGACTCGGTAATATTTCATAAAAAAGGAGAAAAATACATGAAATAAAAAATGGCTAAGTAGCCATGAATAGAAAGAAGAGAGTTTGTGTTTTATTTCAAGCCTAAAACTAACTAAGAGGAAGAAGAGCATTACATGAAGCTTTACTGGCCTTTTAGCATGTGCATTAGGTTCTAATTGAAAATCAAGGTAAGTGGGTAGATGGGGTCCTCCATATTCAGTAGTTTGAATTATTTTCATCTTCATTTGCTTTGTTTCCTTTTGTGCATGCATATCTTCATGAACCGTTTGCAATTTCCATCCAATTCTCCTACAAAATAATATAGAAATTTCCAATTAAATTTTCGCAAATTAATATTTGCACAAAAATGACCATTTTGCCCTTATATGAAGATGAATATGTGACGTTTTGAAAATAATTTGAATTTTGGTTTAAACATGTCAAAATACCCAATATGATCATTTATTTAATTTAATTAGAGTAAATATGGTGGTAAAAATATGCACACTTACGTGCACATCAAATACCCTCACACTTATCTTTTTATTCGTTCTCGAATAAAGAAAAACTAAGATAAATCTATTTTCGTAAGAAGCACGATTGCATTGAGCGTATGCAACAAGGCAATAAACCTCTGGGTTTCCCCAGTGGGAAGAGTGTTGTCTCGTGATGGTTTTCAGTGGATAATACCCACAAAATCCAAATGCAGAATGAAAATATTTACAAAATGCAAGATTTATTTACCAAGATGTGCATGCAAGTTTTGAAAATATTTACAATTGAAGGATTTACTTTCAAATTGACACTAAATAAGTTAAATATAAGTTTTGGTCATTATCAGAAATTTTAAGTCGTTTACTCATCAAAATTTCCAATAAAAACAAAGTTATTAAAACAAATGGGCTATAGTTTAACTCGTTGTTTCGGTTGATAACACAGTGTAAATATAAAATGGATCCTTAGTTGATTATCAACGTTTATCAAAGTGGTAATTTTATTTATTTTCAATAATAAGTCAAATCAAATGAGTTAAAATAGTGCTTGGATTTCATTTGCTTACACCCCTATCTTTTTTTGAAAATTTAATCGATATTTAGAATATTTATATGTGCCTAACTCAGATAATTTGAGGCCAGATATATTACCCATGCAATGCCTTACGGACTTATGTGAGAGGAATACAGAGCGTGGCGAGTGAACACACAAGTGCGAATACTTATTGACTATAGGCATTATTAGTAAAATAATTTATTTATATACACACACCTATTTCAGATAATCAGAGGTCGGATATACCGATCGTGCACTGCCTTTCCAGCTTACGTGAGAAGGGTACTATTAATCGGCTAATTTTCTATCGGTTTAGAAAATAGTCGAAAATTTTTGAAATAAATTTATACCGCAAGCGCACGGCGTACACTTGTAGTACATGGCGAATAAGGATCGATCCGTAGAGAATTGTTGATTTTAAAGTTCTATTCAATCAAATTAAGCAAAGTTGAAAATGTGATTAGCTAAAAATGTAAGAAACTAACAATAAACTAGAAAAATAAAATTAGATAAAAATATGAGAGTTAAGTTACAATTTAGAGCTAAATCCACTCTCTAGTTTATATAATTTAATAATTAATGAAATTAAGATCTTTTTATATGGTCTAAAGTGAATTTAAATGATGTGTTTATCATAAGTATGGCTCATTTGTGCTATTAATTAGCTCAACATAAGCCATCAAACTATAACACAACATTTAAACCACTTACTAACTCTCAGGTAATTGACAACAAAGTTGAAAATGAAATCTATTTTAAATATGGCCTATTAACTATTAATTAGAAATATAGACCATCAAATTTGAATTTAAAATCACTTTCTTATGCCATAATCATATTTTGATGAAGAGGCATTTGTATTAGTGATTGTTTAAGCATAGCCTATTTGGTGTCAAGAATATAGGCTATCAAATTCAAAATAAAAACAACAAATTAAACCACTTCAAGCATTGTCATTAAGCACAAAAAAGAGCTATAATTATCAAAATGTTGATGCTACATGATTAAAGGCTTAATTACCCCTAAATTGAAGGGATTAACCCCTCATATTTGTTATCAAAACAAAAAATATAGCTTGCAACATGAAAGAAAAAGAAAAGGAAAAAGAGAGCAAGGTAAAGAAATAAAACTATTCTACTTGCAGGAAAAATAAATCTACATTACTAACATGAAAGTAAATAAACAAAAGAAGCATGTAAAAGAAAGAGAGTGCTAATTAACATTACATAGAAAAAATGAAAATTACATGAAAATAAATGGCTAAGTAGCCGTGGAAAAGAGAAAGAGAACTTGTCTTTTATTTTGAGCCTAAACTAAACTAAAGAGAGACTAAAGAAGTTACATGAAACATAAGGGGTTATTTATACAAGCATGAAACCATAATCCATAAGTTGGGGAATGTCCAAAATGTCATTGTAGGAAGTGTGGTGGCCAAGTTATCATTAGCTTAAATAATCCCCCACTTAAATGTACATGAAGCTTTAATGGCCTTTTAGCATGTGCGTTAGCTCTTAATTGAAAATCAAGGTAAGTGGGTGGGGTCCTCCATGTTCTTCACTTTGAATTATTTCCATCTTCATTCTTTTGTATCTTCTTTGTGCATGCATATTTCTTCATGAAACCACTCTTATTTGAGATCATATTCCTACACAAATATATATATAAATTTCATATTAATTTTTCTCAAAGAAATATATGCACATAAATGACTGTTTTGCCCCTATATGAAGATGGATATGTGACAATTTGGAATTAATATGGATTTTGATTAAAACAAGTTAAAATAACCGATATGATCATTTATTTAATTTAAATAGAATAAAAATATGCACATTTACGTGCACATCAACACATTTATCTTTTTATTCATCATGGAATAAAGAAAAAACTAAGATAAATCCGTTTACGTAGGGAGCACGATTGCATTGAGCATGTGCAACAAGCCGTTAAACCTCTGGGCGTCCCTCGTAGGGCAAGTGTTGTCTCGTGAGGGTTTTCACCGGATACTACCCACGAAATCCAAATACAAGATGAAAATATTTACACAATGAAGGATTTATTTTTAAATTCACACGAATAAGTTAAATATAGGTTTGGGTTATTATCATGAAAATTTATGTCATTTACTCATCAAAATTTCCAATAAAAATCAAGTTATCATAACAAATAGACTATAGTCTAACCCGTTGTTTTGGTTAATAACATAGTCTAACTATGAAATGGATCCTTAATTGATTATCAAAGTTTATCAAAGTGGTATTTTCATTTCTTTTCAATAACTACAAATCAAATAAGTAAAAATAGTGCTAGGATTTCAATTGCTTGCTCTCTCATTATTTGCAAGAAAAATTACACACCTAGCTCGGGTAAACTGAGGCCAGATATACCACCCATGCACTAACTTACGGGCTTATGTGAGGGAAGTATGGAGCATGGCGAGTGCATTATTTTTACCCGAGTTTACCTGAGCTAGGTATATGGTTAATAACATAAGCCTGAAAGGCAGTGCATGGGCGATATATCTGGCCTCAGTTTACCTAAGCTAGGTGTGTAATTTTTCTTGCAAATAATGAGAGAGCAAGCAATTGAAATCCTAGCACTATTTTTACTTATTTTATTTGTTGTTATTGAAAAGAAATGAAAATACCGCTTTGATAAACTTTGGTCATCAACTAAGGATCCATTTCATAGTTAGACTGTGTTATTAACCAAAACAAGGAGTTAAACTATATCCTATTTGTTATGATAACTTGATTTTTGTTGGAAATTTTGACGAGTAAATGATAAATTTTCAAGATAATAAGCAAAACCTATATTTAACTTATTCGTGTCAATTTAAAAATAAATCCTTCATTGTGTAAATATTTTCATCCTACATTTGGATTTTGTAGGTAGTATCCGCTGAAAACCCTCATGAGACAACACTCGTCCTATTAGGGACACCTAGAGGTTTAACTGCTTGTTGCATACGCTCAATGCAATCGTTCTCTCTACGGAAAAAAAAATTTATCTTAGTTTTTCTTTATTTGAGGACGAATAAAAAGATAAGTGTGGGGATATTTGACGTGCACGTAAGTGTGCACATTTTTACTGCCGTATTTATTCTATTTAAACTAAAAAAATGATCATATTGGGTACTTTAACTTGTTTAACCAAAATCCATATTAATTCCAAATTATCACATATCCGTCTTCATATAGGGGCAAAACGGTCATTTGTGTGCATATATTTCTTTGACAAAAATTAATATGAAATTTATATATATATTTGTGTAGGAATTTGATCTCAAATAAGAGTGGTTTCATGAAGGAATATGCATGCACAAAGAAGATACAAAAGAATGAAGATGAAAAATAATTCAAAGTGAAGAATATGGAGGACCCCACCCACTTATCTTGATTTTCAATTAGGAGCTAATGCACATGCTAAAAGGCCATTAAAGCTTCATGTACATTTAAGTGGGGTATTATTGAAGCTAATGATAACTTGGCCACCATATTTTCTACAAGTGCATTTTAGGCATTCCCCAAATTATGGATTAGGGTTTCATGCTTGTATAAATAACCCATTATGTTTCATGTAGCTTCCTTAGTCTCTCTTCAGTTTAGTTTAGGCTCAAAATAAAAGACAAGTTCTCTTTCTCTTTTCCATGGCTACTTAACCATGCTTCTTTTTCATGTAATTTTCATTTTTTCTATGTAATGTTAATTAGAGCTCTCTTTCTTTTACATGCTTCTTTTGTTTATTTACTTTCGTGTTAGTAGTGTAGATTTATTTTTCATGCAAGTAGAATAGTTTTATTTCTTTACTTTGCTCTCCTTTTCCTTTTCTTTTTCTTTCATGTTGCAAGCTATATTTGTTGTTTTGATAACTAATATGAGGAGCTAATCCCTTCAATTTAAGCGTAATTAAGCCTCTAATCATGTAGCATCAACATTTTGATAATTATAGCTCTCTTTTTGTGCTTAATGACAATGCTTGAGTGGTTTAATTTGTTGTTTTTCTTTTGAATTTGATAGTCTATATTGTTGACACCAAATAGGCTATGCTTAAAAATCACTAACACAAATGCCTCTTCATCAAAATATGATTATAGCATTGATTTGAAATTTAAATTTGATTGTCTATATTTCTAATTAATAGTTAATAGGCCATACTTAAAATAGATTTCATTTTCAACTTTGTTGTCATTTTCATGAGAGTTAGTAAGTGGTTTAAAGGTTGTGTTATAGTTTGATGACTAATGTTGAGCTAATTAATAGCATAAATGAGCCATACTTATGATAAACACATCATTTAAACTCACTTATGACCAAAAAAGAGATCATAATTTCATTCATTGTTGAATTATATGAGCTAGAGAGTGGATTTATCTCTAAATTGTCATTTGAATCTCATTATTTTATCTATTTTTTGCTAGTTTTTGTTAGTTTCTTACATTTTTAGCTAATCACACTTTCAATTTTGGTTAATTTTATTGAATAGAATTTTAAAATCATCAATTTCCTGTGGATCGACCCATATTCATCACGTACTATAAGTGTACGTCGTGCGCGTGCGCTAGAGCATGGCGAGTGAACACGTGAGTGTGAACACATGACTCTAGGTATTTATTAAAAATATACATACATACAATAAATTTTTTTTTTTTTTAAAGAGAGAGTTTCCCACTTATCATCTTAGCACCATTTAACTTAAAAGACAAAAAATGTTATATCTTTACTTTAAATCAACCACTTTTCAAAACAAAGATTTTCAATTAGCACGTATTTCATAATTAACACGTATGAATCTTCCTATATCTAGTTAAACCATTGTTATTTGTAATCAAACTCATTTTTATTTTTTGTTATGACGAATAAATTTTCAAAAATTTCAATTTAATAAATAAAAACCATATATTTATCCTATAATGTTTCTTTAAAAATAAATCAGAATGCTTAAAAAAATTCTTTTTTTTTGTTTTTGAATTTTTTTGAGTTTTGGAAGAAAAATGAAAAATTAATCATGAAAAATCAAAAAGAAGATGAGATTCCCCCTCACACTTGATTTTGACTGTGTCCCCACAGTCAATCCAAGTGGAAGGAGAAAAATAAAACAAAAATAAAAAGATGACATATATTTACATAAAAACGAACAGTATTTACGCGAGATCAGTAAGTGTATCATCAAAAAGTAAATAAAACAGTCTTCCAAAGACCGATTCATTTGTCTCGTCAAGTATGCGAGACACAGCTTAAGCTCGAAAAACCAAACCGTAAAAGATTTCAAAGTTGAATGTTGATTTGAAAAAACGAATGTTGTTTTATCAAAAATCGTATGGGTTGTTTGTTTTCGATGATTTTATGGGTAGATAGGACGATTTGTTGAAGTTCAAATTTATTTTAACCAAATTGATTTTTGAACTTATCGTTGAATGCTTCTTTCGAATTATCGATTTCAAAATCAAAGTGGTAATCAACATCTTCCCCTTTAAAATTCAACAACTTGTTTTCAAAAAGTTCAAAGAAATCGTGTTCATTAAATTCGTCTTTCTTTGTTGGATTATAACAACTTCATTGCATATCTCAAGTTCAAAATCCAAAGTTGTATTTAAATTTTTGACATCTAGAAAAGGAAAATCAAATTTTAAATTTGGTTTCACACCCTCAAAAGTATTGAAATCCAACCCAATTACCGTGTTTTTAACAACCTTATTAAGATCGTTATTTTAAATTTCAAAAATCGTTATCTGAAAATCGTCGATTTGGGTAAAAGATGGATTATTATTTGACTCGTCACACGTTGGGATTTGGGTTTTTTCTCACGTTGTTTCATATATGTTTCGACCAACAATTCCATGTGATCATTATAAATCCCGTCCATTTGCTCAACAAAATCCAATTTATATTTATTAACATGAGGATTTTCACTTTGAAATTGTTGAGAACAAAGATTTTCAATCGTAACGTGGTTAAGATTATTCTCATTGCCAAATTCATTTGAAAATTTGTTTCCATTTTCATTTCGAGTTTGAAATTCGTTTTGGAATTCGAAATTGAATTGGCATGGGTTATAATCGAAATCGTTTGAATTTTGAATTGAATTCGAATTTTGAAATCCTTGACTCGAGTTATTAAAAAATATGAATTACACAAATCATTTGTACTTTGATTTTGTTGTGCACATAATTCAAGTAATGATGAAATACTATTTTCAAGAGTCAAGGGTTGGTCATCGTTTTAAAAAACTTTGTTGTTCAAAATTCAAATTATTTATAGAATAGTTGTTGTTAAAATATCCATACGAATATGGAGTGAAATCATATGGATTATATTGATTTTCACAACTATTGTAAAATTCAAGTGAATACGGAAATTCAGACATTTTCAAGAATGCTTTTTTTTGGGTTTTTTTTGTGTAAAGAAAAAGTATTCACAAAGAATTTATTTTAAAAACAAAAATTATAAAGGAAAATATTTACAAAAAGAATTTACTTTTCAAAAGGGATATTGAATTTTGTTTTGTTTTTCAAATATTTTTTTGTTTTTGAAAAGGTTTTATAAAAAAATTTTGGATTTTGGTTTTTCTAAAATTTTTTTTGGATTTTTGAAATTTCAAAGAAAAAGGATTTAAAAATTTCAAAGGAAAAGGAATATTTACAAGTTTTTTAGTTTTGGATTTTGTAATTTTGTTGTTGTTTTTTTTTAAAATATGTGTGAACTAATGCAACTAAATGAATGCAAGGGTTAATTACAAATGATTATCCTAAATTAAACAAAATTGTATAATCACACTTTGCCTTAAATCAGCAAGATAGTTCTCAGCCAGTTAACAGGCAGGAGTTATCGGTGCACCACGAATCACCGTAGCAATGCAGCCGAAGTTTTAAGTAACTTCAGAGAAACAACCACTATAATATTAACGAATCATCGTAATATTTATAAATGGTTATTGCTTTACCATAGCTTAGACATCAAGAAATTAAATTATTCAAAGAAAAAAATTTATCAATATACGATTAAGTGTAATTGATTTCTATCCGTTATTATTAACAAATTCTAAGATGAAATGCAAAACTGAAATTAAACGTGCATTAACAATGCAACTACAAATGAAATTTATATATTTTTTGAATTTTTTTTAATGCAAGAAAAAAATAATGCAAGGCAAATAAAACAATAGATAGGGATAAAAAGAAGGGGTTTTTAGGCACAAGAAAGAAGTTGCAAAAAAATTTAGTCTCGGGGACAGTAAGTTTGTTTTTTGGCCTGAAGGACATTTTATAGTGTAAATCACAGAATGATAGTTGCAACTATCATTTTCTGTTTACGCTATAAATTGTCCTTCAGACTAAAAAACAAACTTGCTGTACCTGAGACTTAATTTTTTGAAACTTCTTCCCTGTGCCTATTTTCCTGTAAAAAGAAGCAGAATTTTTATAAGGAAGCAAGCAGTTATTTTTGACACGCTAAGCAAAGCAAGCAATTTATTCTTCCTTATCTACTTCTGCAATCTGGAAATAAAACAAGATATATACATACACATTTTTTTAATATATGTTATCAAAGAGGAACTACAACAAGTAAAAAACAAATGAAAACAAAATAATTTTTTTTTTGTTTTTAGTTTTTTTTTAAAAAAACTTACACAAACTAAAACTAAACAAATTAAATCAAAACAAAACAACCTAAAAGGAAGAAAATTTGCAGTCAATCTTAAAATCTTGCCCAAACATTTTTTTTTTTGGGTTTTATAAAAAAAAGAAGGAGAACGGAAAACAAAATGAAAATTAAACAAAGATAAAATAAATAAAAAAATAGTAGTCCACCAGGCCCACGCACAAATCAACAGCATACTTTGTTTCTCTCTCTTTTTTTTTTTTTTAATATGAAAATCATCAGCTTTCTACTTCGTATAATTCGCAAGCCTTCAAATTCACGAAATCAAAATCAACCGATAAAATCATGTCTCAATTCCATTTTTACAAAATCGAATGTCAAGTCAAAATTAAACTTTCACAACTCAATACAAGGGAATGTTAGGCGATTGGTTTTGGGAGAAGGCAATGTCAATTCATGTGAAGATGGCGATGTCGGCGATTTCGATTAAGGCTATGGGTTAGAGGTAGTATGTAACTTAGGTTTCGCGATTGTGAATTGGGGTTGCGAGTGTTTTTTTTCGATTCGAAGGGGGGTTCGAGGTGACATGGGTGGTCGACTGCTGGTTTGAGTTTTCGTTGATGTTCACGATTGGCTGTGGGGACGTGGGATGGAAGCGGAGATTAGGTTTTGGCAATTTGCGGTGGATTTGTTGGATATAGGTGGTTCGATGTTTGCTGGAATTGCAGGTGGGGTTTGTGATCAGGGATGTGGTGGAGATTGATTGTGGTGGTGTTTTGGTTGATTGGTGGTTGAGTGGGAGGTGATATGAAAAAAAAAATGGTATGCTATAAAGTAGAATTGTCAGGCAATGGTTTATGAATGGTGGAGAAGTTGTCAGCGAGAAGGATATGCGCTGTATATTGAAGCTAGTATGCACTGAAGTGAATAGGAGCTACCGTATATTGAAGGATTGTGGATGAACTGTGATATGCAGAAATGGTTAGGCAGTTTGACAGCAGGGTTGTAGTTTGTAACGGTGATGGCAGTTTGAAATGGGTGGCAGTGTTCTCGAAGCTTGGTGTTTGGTCGACGCTGGGTATTTCAAGAGGAAGGTGATGAGGCTATGGTGCTGGTTGGCAGGTGATGTTGTTGTTCGAAGGAGGGGGAGGTTGCAGTTGCAGTGAAGTGGGAAGGCTGTTTTGATGTACATAGCAAGTTTTGTGTTGCTGGTCAGGTGGTTTCGGCAGACTAGGAAGATGTAGTGGAGACTAATGATAAAAGTGTTGAATGGTTGTTACTGTGTTGAGGTGAAGGGAGTTGGATGGTGGCTGCAATGTCTATGGTGAAGTGTGGTTAGCTGAAGGATAATTGTAACAAATTTGAAGAGGTATGTTGTTTTTGATGGAGGAAGGGAAGATGGCAGCAGGAAGAATGGTAAGTACAGTAGCAGTTTTGATGGCTTGTATGTGCTCGTATGAATGTGTGGGCAACAGCAGTTTCAAAAGTTGTGATGGCAATGTCGAATTTATGGCGAACTGTTGTGTTGCAAAGCGTGACAGGTGGTTTGGCGGTTGTTGTGTGATGTATTGGTAGAGGTGAGAAGTGTTGCAGCTAGGAGTTGAATGGAAGTATGGTGCTGCTCTGATTGTAGCGTGGCAGTGTGAGTTGAGTTTAAATGGATTGCAGGCGGTTTCGGGTTAGCTGCAGTTTTGATGACTGTGGGCAAGTATGTTGATGAGTTAAAGCAGTGATGGATGTGGTTGAAAAGCTTATGGAAAGAAAATGGATGATGATGATCTGCAGCAATTGTTGGGGATTTTGCGGTTCGAGGCGAATTTGATGGCAATTGCGATGAAGATAATGTTGTACAACCGACTTAAAGGATCTATGGAATAGATTCTTTCAGACAATAGTTCAAACCACCAGGTACAAACGGGTTATCGAACTATCGACTTTCAGTATTCAATGAAGCCTTATAACAGCGTAATAGGATTCAAAATTTGTACGTCTTTGATCCGACTAAGAACACTTTAGTATTTGATATCTGACGATGCAATATGCAGAGAAAGGAATGAAGAAGAAGAAGAAACAAATCTGCAATGATTCAGCGTTTGCAACACCTTGCAGGCGTTACAAAATATGGAGTAATGGAAGTGCAGCGATTAGCAACACTTCCCTGGCATTGCAAATCTGCGTAGAAAGAAGAAGAAGAAATTGAAACTGATTCTAACACTGTCTGGGTGTTGCTATTTATAGATGTGAAGAGGTATCCATTCGTCAAGGGTTGCGTCTCTTTCCAACGTTTCAAAACCGTTGCTAACAGTCACATACATTTGAATTGAAACGTCGCGTCTATTCATTTTGCAACGTTTAGAAAGCGTTATAAATTTTCCGCTCTTTATTTAAATTCAGAAATTTCGATTCTGGGTCTTTAACGGGGTGAAATATAACCCGTTATTGTTTACATTCGATCAAAAAATATTTTCGGATCGAAACCCGGCCCGGTTCGGTCGGACGGACGGCGGTGGCGCGCGTGTGATGTTGCATGACTTCTCTACTCACAACAAAGCAAACATGTGGGTGCCCCAAGGCCCCAACATCCATATGGGAAAGCTATATTTATACAAATATATTGCATAATTTTCTAGCATGTGGGACTAATTGATTTCTTCTTCCCTCTTTACTTCTTCTCTTCCAAATCAAAACTCAAAGCCTCAAAACTATATTTTGAAAATTTTACAACAGTCTTCCCCAATTTTCAAAATAAATAAATAGGACGGCTGAATCACTAGAGTGACTTCTTACATACCTAAATGGGATCAAGCCTATGTAGTTCTAAGATCAAGTTATGCATCATCGTGAAAACCAACACATAAATAAATGGTATCTTTTGTATTTGAACCTTACTTAGTGTAAACCATTCAAAGTCTTATCGAAATTCTATGGTGAACGAATCTTGAACCAAGTATCCCTAATGATAAAACCGGAACAATCACACATGTTGATTTTCTTAGGTAAAGTGTTCTGTATTGCTCAGCACGTTAATGGCCATGTGCTTAAATCCTGATTCATAAGTCTACTTAGAAAGTGGTCTTACTTTCCTAAGAAACGGTCTGATTTTCATACTCATATAGGTAAGACTCTTAAGGTGTTTCTACGATACACCTTGTGAGGTTTCTAGACTTATTAAAGATACATATATCCATCCTTTGTTCTTGCAGAATCCAACACTAAATATTATGGGATTATCGATTTAGTGTTCCAAAATCATTCTCTTAACTTCTTGGTACCCATTGTACTTTTTCTATCCTTTTCAAGACATAAGTTGGGTTTCTGTTAAGGATGATCAACCTTCATTCACAGACCTTAGTCTCATTTCTTGTGACTTTATAGAAACCGTTGCCTTTGGAAGACTCTTTGTAAGTGGGTCAGTCAAGTTTTTCTTCGTTTCTGTGTAGTCAACAGTTATAACTCCTCTTTTGAGTAACTATCTTACCATTTGATGTCTTAGACTCACATGTCTAGACTTTCCATTATATGTCTTATTAGACACATTGTATATCGTTGCTTATTGTCACAGTTAATCAAAACTGCTGGAGATGGCTTCTTCCATAAAGGAATTTCCATTAATAAAATCCTAAGCCGTTCCGCTTCTTTACATGCATCTGCTAATGCAATCAATTCTGACAACATTATTGAGTCAGAAATACAGGTCTGGTTCTTGGAAGCCCAAGACACAACAGCGCCTCCTAATGTAAACATCCATCCAGTAGTAGACTTGGATTTGGATTCTATATTGTTCCAGGTTGCATCACTATGTCCTTCTATTACATCTGAATATCCTTTATAAGATAAACCTTATTCAATGGTTCCTTTCAAATAAGCCAAAACTCTGGAAATAGTTTTCCAATGTTCGAAACATGGATGACTCGTAAATCGACACAATACACTTATAGCATGTGCGATGTCTGGTCTAGTGCAATGCATAGCATACATAAGACTCCCAATAACACTGGAATACTCAAGTTGAGAGATAGTACGTTCAGTGTTCTTTTCTAATTTAATACTAGGATCTAAAGGAGTTGGTGTTGGTTTGTCATCGCAATGACCATACTTTTGTAGGAATTTCTCTATGTAATGAGATTGAGTTAGTAATAACTTCCCCTCTTTCCTAACAATTTTAATTCTCAAAATTACATCAGCCTCTTCTAGATCTTTCACATCGAATTTAGAAGACAGAAACTTTTTAATTTCATTCATTAACAATGAATCCATATGACAGTGCAACTTTATCAAATTTCTCATGCCATTGCGTGGGAGCTTGCTTCAGGCCATAAAGAGATTTCATTAATTTGCAAACTTTCTTTTCTTGGTCTGAGGATTTGAAACCTTCAGGTTGTTCCATATATATCTCTTCTTCTAAATCTACATTTAGAAAAGCAGTCTTTATACCCATTTGATGTATGAATAATTTATGAATTGATGCAAGTGCAATTAAACAGTGTATAGAAGATATGCAAGCAACTGGAGCATGTGTATCAAAGTAATCTACTACATGTCTTTGCTTATATCTCTTACCAACTAATCTGACTTTAAACTTATAAATGGATCCATTTGTATTCAACTTTTTCTTGAATGTCCATTTACATCCAATAGGTTTAGCACTAGGAGGTAAATCAGTTAAAACCCAAGTTTGGTTTAGCAGTATGGAATTCATTTCATCATTGATAGCTTCTTTCTAGAAATTGGAATCTCTGGAACTCATAACCTCAGAATAAGTTTTGGGATCGTCATCGACGTTCATTACATATTTAGTCATATTAAGGATTTCTTCCTTACTGCCTTCTACAAGATATGTAATGAAGTCAGGACAATAGTCCTTCTCTATTTTCGCTCTTTTAGTTCTCTGTTGTTCAGTACTATTATCTGGTACTGATACTTCCTTGCTGTTTTGAGCAGGCGCATAACCATCGTCATTGATATCATTAGCCATACAAGTTTCTAGACTAGATGATCTCAATGGGATCTCAATAATTTGATTTTCACAAAATTCTACATCTACAAATTCTATAACTTTTAGGGTGTCAAGAATAAGAAATCTATAAGCTGTACTATTAAGTGAATATCCTATAAAAACGCATTTAAATGCTCTATTTCCTAACTTTGGTCGTTTAGGGTCTGGTTTTCTAACATATGCTAAGCAACCCCAAACTTTAAGTCCAGTTATGTTAGGTTTTCTATTAAAACATAATTCATAAGAGGAAATATTATTCTTTTTAAGTGGTACTCTATTTGAAATATAACATGTAGATAGCATATCATCATCCCATAGGTTATAAGGTAAATTAGAACTTATGAGCATGACATTAACCATTTCTACTAAAGTTCTATTCTTCCTTTCAGCAACACCATTTTATTGTGGTGTATATGGAGCAGTACATTGGTGAACTATACCTTGTTGTTTACAAAACAAGGTGAATTCATTTGAGAAATATTCACCACCACGATCTGAATGTAATATTTTAATTTTAACTCCTAATTGTGTTTTGACCTCTGCTATGTAAATTTTGAATTTATCAAAAGCCTCATCTTTAGTTTTCATTAGATATACACATGCATATCTAGTATAATCATCAATGAATGTTATATAGTATTGGTTACCGCCTTAGGTGATATGACTTCACCCACATCACTATAAACCAAATCAAACAAACCAGTTTTCCTTTCTACGGATTTAAAGGATTTTCGGTGTATTATTGCTTGAACACATATTTCACATTTAGAGATGGTATCGAAATCACAATCAGGAATTAATCATACTTTATGCATATTTTTAATGGAATTATAATTAACATGTCCTAATCTACCATGCCATAAATTAATAGAATCAACAATATAAACAGAAGATTTCTTTATTAGATTCAACTTAACATGTCGTTACAAGAGTATTCCTGTCCAATAAATCTACCATTCTTAGACAATACTAGCTTATCAGACTCATACACTATCTTGAATCCTCCTTTGTTAAGAAGGTATTCAGAGACCAAATTCTTACAATATCAGGTACATAAAATTCATTAACCAATGTAAGAACTTTTCCAAAGGTGAAAGGGAGTTATGTAGTGCCTTTTCCTAGAACTTTGCTTGGAACCTTATTTGCTCCAGTAACTTCGTCGGCTTCTCCTTTATTTTTTTTGTAACTCTTGAATAGATTACGGTCTTTGCAAATGTGAATGGTTGCTCTAGTATCTAACCACCAATCATTATCATTGCCGCTAACGGAGTTCGCCTCTCGCACTACAGCCACAAGCGAGTCTTCGACCACATTCACTTTTTGTTGTTTCTTCCGTAGACGGCAGTCTCGAGCATAGTGGTCGGGATTGTTACAAAAATAACAAGCACCTTTCTTTTTATTGTTGGTTTTGGAATGATTTTTCTTCTTAAACTGTGTCTCACTCTTTGGCTTTAACTTATCAGTAATTTCAACATTATTTGCCTTAGAATGGTACTCGGTTTGCAGATTATCATCTACATCGCATTTGCGAGAGTGTTTCAACACGAAGATGACGCTGTAAACCATCTAAATTATTATCCGTTTCCGCATGCTTCATCTTTTTCTTATAATCATTCCAACTATGAGAAAGTCTAGAAATTATAGCTCCAACAATAAAAGATTCAGGGAGATCAATTCCAGCATCTTTAAGTTGATTCACCAACAGTAATATTTCGCTTACTTGTCCAATTATGGATTTATTGATGACCATTTTGAAATCCATAAAATTAGAAATAAGAAACTTTTTATTACTTGCCTCAGATATGTGATACTTATTCTCCAGTGCAGTTCAGAGTGCCTTCGCTGTTTCCAAGGTCCTATGAACGTTGTAAACTGGGGTAGATAGCGCATTCAGAATATGGCATCTGCATAGAAAATCGTCCTCTTTGCGCTTTGTTTAGCCTTTGGAGCAGCATCATCTTTATCAGTTTCCTCTGGGATTTCTTCCAAGTCATCTTCCAAAATGTAGTATAACTTGACGGTGACCAAGAAAAATTTCATCGTCTCTTGCCAACGAGTGAAATTGTCGCCATCAAAATGCTCTAATCAAGTTAGATGCTAATTCATAACTTGTAGAGTGCTCGAACCATCCATGGTTGAAAATTATTGTCTGAAGTTTATTGGGGATTTTGCGGTTCGAGGCGAATTTGATGGCAATTGCGATGAAGATAATGTTGTACATCCGACTTCAAGGATCTATGGAATAGATTCTTTCAGACAATAGTTCAAACCACCAGGTACAAACGGATTATCGAACTATCGACTTTCAGGATTCAATGAAACCTTATAACAGCGTAATCGGATTCAAAATTTGTACGCCTTTGATCCGACCAAGAACACTTTATTATTTGATATCTGACGATGCAATATGCAGAGAAAGGAATGAAGAAGAAGAAGGAACAAATCTGCAACGATTCAGCGTTTCCAACACTTTGCAGGCGTTACAAAATATAGAGTAATGGAAATGCAGCGATTAGCAACACTTCCCTGGCGTTGCAAATCTGCGTAGAAAGAAGAAGAAGAAATTGGAATTGATTTTAACTCTGTCTGGGCTTTTGCTATTTATAGATATGAAGAGGTATCCATTCGTGAAGGGTTGCGTCCCTTCCCAACGTTTCAAAACCGTTGCTAACAGTCACATAAGTTTGAATTGAAACGTCGCGTCTATTCATTTTGCAACGTTTAGAAAACGTTATAAATTTTCTGCTCTTTATTTAAATTCAGAAATTTCGGTTCTGGGTCTTTATCGGGCTGAAATATAACCCGTTACTGTTTACATTCGATCAAAAAATATTTTCGGATCCAAACCCGAAACCCAACCCGTCCCGGTTCGGTCGGACGGACGGCAGCGGCGCGCGTGTGATGTTGCATGACTTCTCTACTCACAACAAAGCAAACATGTGGGATCCCCAAGGCCGCAACATTCATATCGGAAAGCTATATTTATACAAATATATTGCATAATTTTCTAACACGTGGGACTAATTGATGTCTTCTTCCCTCTTTACTTCTTCTCTTCCAAATCAAAACCCAAAGCCTCAAAACTATATTTTGAAAATTTTACAACAATCTTTCCCAATTTTCAAAATAAATAAATAGGACGGTTGAATCACTAGAGCGACTTCTTACATACCCAAGTAGGATCAAGCCTATGTAGTTCTAAGATCAAGTTTTGCATCATCGTGAAAACCAACACATAAACAAAAGGTATCTTTTGGATTTGAACCTTTACTTAGTGTAAACCATTCAAAGTCTTATCGAAATTCTATGGTGAACGAATCTTGAACCAAGTATCCCCAATGGTAAAACCGGAACAATCACACATGTTGATTTCCTTAGATAAAGGGTTCTGTATTGCTCAGCACGTAATGGCCATGTGCTTAAATCCAAATTCATGAGTCTACTTAGAAAGCGGTCTTACTTTCCTAAGAAACAGTCTGATTTTCATACTCATATAGGTAAGTCTCTTAAGGTGTTTATGCGATACACCTTTTGAGGTTTCTAGACTTATTAAGGATATATATATCCATCCTTTGTTCTTGCAGAATCCAACACTAAATATTGTGGGATTATCGATTTAGTGTTCCATAATCATTCTCTTAACTTCTTGGTACCCATTATACTTTTTCTATCATTTTCAATACATAAGTTGGGTTTCTTTTTAGGATGATCAACCTTCATTCACAGACCTTAGCCTCATTTCTTGTGACTTCATAGAAACCGTTGCCTTTGGAAGACTCTTGGTAAGTGGGTCAGTCAAGTTTTTCTTCGTTTCTATGTAGTCAACAGTTATAACTCCTCTTTTGAGTAACTGTCTTACCATTTGATGTCTTAGAATCACCTGTCTAGACTTTCCATTATATGTCTTATTAGACACATTGTATATTGTTGCTTATTGTCACAGTTAATCAAGACTGCTGGAGATGGCTTCTTCCATAAAGGAATTTCCATTAATAAATTCCTAAGCCATTCCGCTTCTTTACATGCATCTGCTAATGCAATCAATTCTGACAATTTGAGTCGGAAATATAGGTCTGCTTCTTGGAAGCCCAAGACACAACAGCGCCTCCTATTGTAAACATCCATCCAATAGTAGACTTGGATTTGGATTCTATATTGTTCCAGGTTGCATCACTATATCCTTCTATTACAGTTGGATATCCTTTATAAGATAAACCATATTCAATGGTTCCTTTCAAATAAGCCAAAACTCTGGAAATAGTTTTTCAATGTTCGAAACTTGGATGACTCGTAAATCGACACAATACACTTATAGCATGTGCGATGTCTGGTCTAGTGCAATGCATAACATACATAAGACTCCCAATAACACTGGAATACTTTAGTTGAGAGATAGTACGTTCAGTGTTCTTTTCTAATTTAATACTAGGATCTAAAGGAGTTGGTGTTGGTTTGTCATCGTAATTGACCATACTTTTGTAGGAATTTCTCTATGTAATGATATTGAGTTAGTAATAACTTCCCCTCTTTCCTAACAATTTTAATTCCCAAAATTACATCACCCTCTTCTAGATCTTTCACATCGAATTTAGAAGACAGAAACTTTTTAGTTTCATTCATTAACAGTGAATCCATATGATACTGCAATTTTATCAAATTTCTCATGCCATTGCGTGGGAGCTTGCTTCAGCCATAAAGAGATTTCATTAATTTGCAAACTTTCTTTAATTGGCCTGGGGCTTTGAAACCTTCAGCTTGTTCCATATATATCTCTTCTTCTAAATCTACATTTAGAAAAGCAGTCTTTTCACCCATTTGATGTATGAATAATTTAAGAATTGATGTAAGTGCAATTAAACAGCGCATAGAAGATATGCAAGCAACTGGAGCATATGTATCAAAGTAATCTACTACATGTCTTTTCTTATATCCTTTAGCAACTAATCTGGCTTTATACTTATAAATGGATCCATTTGTATTCAACTTTTTCTTGAATATCCATTTACATCCTATAGGTTTAGCACCAGGAGGTAAATCAGTTAAAACCTAAGTTTGGTTTAACAGTATAGAATTCATTTCATCATTGATAGCTTCTTTCTAGAAATTGGAATCTCTGGAACTCATAACCTCAAAATAAGTTTCGGAATCGTCATCGACGTTCATTACATATTTAGTCATATTAAGGATTTCGTCCTTACTGTCTTCTACAAGATATGTAATGAAGTCAGGACCATAGTCCTTCTCTATTCTCGCTCTTTTACTTCTCCGTTGTTCAGTACTATTATCTGGTACTGATACTTCCTTACTGTTTTGAGCAGAAGCATAATCATCGTCATTGATATCATTAGCCATACTAGTTTCTAGACTAGACGATCTCAATGGGATCTCAATAATTTGATTTTCAAAAAATGCTACATCTACAGATTCTATAACTTCTAGGGTGTCAAGAACAAGGAATCTATAAGTTGTACTATTAAGTGAATATCCTATGAAAACACATTTAAATGCTCTATTTCCTAACTTTGGTCGTTTAGGGTCTGGTTTTCTAACATATGCTAAGCAACCCCAAACTTTAAGTCCAGTTAGGTTAGGTTTCCTATTAAACCATAATTCATAAGAGGAAATATTATTATTTTTAAGTGGTACTCTATTTAAAATATAACATGCAGATAGCATAGCATCATCCCATAGGTTATAAGGTAAATTAGAACTTATGAGCATGACATTAACCATTTCTACTAAAGTTCTATTCTTCCTTTCAGCAACACCATTTTGTTGTGGTGTATATGGGGCAGTACATTGGTGAACTATACCTTGTTGTTTACAAAACAAGGTGAATTTATTTGAGAAATATTCACCACCACGATCTGAATGTAATATTTTAATTTTAACTTCTAACTGTGTTTTGACCTCTGCTTTGTAAATTTTGAATTTATCAAAAGCCTCATCTTTAGTTTTCATTAGATATACATATGCATATTTAGTATAATCATCAATGAATGTTATATAGTATTGGTTACCACCTTAGGTGATATGACTTTTTAAGTCACCCACATCACTATATACCAAATCAAGCAAACCAGTTTTCCTTTCTACGGATTTAAAGGATTTTCGGTGTATTTTTGCTTGAACACGTATTTCACATTTGGAGATGGTATCGAAATCACAATCAAAAATTAATCATATTTTATGCATATTTTTAATGGAATTATAATTAACATTTCCTAATCTACCATGCCATAAATTAATAGAATCAACAATATAAACAGAAGATTTTTTATTAGATTCAACTTAATCATGCCGTTACAAGAGTATCCATGTCCAATAAATCTACCATTCTTAGACAACACTAGCTTAGCAGACTCATACACCATCTTGAATCCTTCTTTGTTAAGAAGGTATCCAGAGACCAAATCCTTACACATATCAGGTACATAAAATTCATTAACCAATGTAAGAACTTTTCCAGAGGTGAAAGGAAGTTCTATAATACCTTTTCCCAGAACTCTGCTTGGAACCTTATTTGCTCCAGTAACTTCGTCGGCTTCTCCTTTATTTTTTTCGTAACTCTTTAACAGATTACAGTCTTTCCAAATGTGAATGGTTGCTCTAGTATCTAACAACCAATCATTATCATTGCCGCTAATGGAGTTCGCCTCTTGCACTACAGCCACAAGCGAGTCTTCGACTACATTCACTTTTTGTTGTTTCTTCCGTAGACGGCAGTCTCGGGCATAGTGGCCGGGATTGTTACAAAAATAACAAGCACCTTTCTTTTTATTATTGATTTTGGAATGATTTTTCTTCTTAAACTGTGTCTCATTCTTTGGATTTAACTTATCAGTAATTTCAACATTATTCGCCTTAGAATGGTACTCAGTTTGCAGATTATCATCTACATCGCGTTTGCGAGAGTGTTCTTCAATACGAAGATGACGCTGTAAACCGTCTAAATTATAATCCGTTTCCGCATGCTTCATCGTTTTCTTATAATCATTCCAACTATGCAAAAGTCTAGAAATTATAACTCCAACAACAAAAGATTCAGGGAGATCAATTCCGGCATCTTTAAGTTGATTCACCAACGATAATATTTCGCTTACTTGTCCAATTATGGATTTATTGGTGACCATTTTGAAATCCATAAAATTAGAAATAAGAAAAAAAATTATTACTTGCCTCGGATATGCGATACTTATTCTCCAGTGCAGTCCAGAGTGCATTTGTTGTTTCCAAGGTCCTATGAACATTGTAGACTGGGGTAGATAGCGCATTTAGAATATGGCCTCTGCATAGAAAATCGTCATCTTTGCGCTTTGCACGTTTAGCCTTTGGAGCAGCATCATCTTTATCAATTTCCTTCGGGATTTCTTCCAAGTCATCTTCCAAAATGTAGAACAACTTGACGGTGACCAAGAAAAATTTCATCGTCTCTTGCCAACGAGTGAAATTGTCGCCATCAAAACGCTCTAATCGAGTTAGATACTAATTCATAACTTGTAGAGCGCTCGAACCTTCCATGGTTGAAAATTATTGCTTGAAGTTTATTGGGGATTTTGCGGTTCGAGGCGAATTTGATGGTAATTGCGATGAAGATAATGTTGTACTTCCGACTTCAAGGATCTATGGAATAGATTCTTTCAAACAATAGTTCAACCCACCAGGTACAAATGGGTTATCGAACCATCGACTTTCAGGATTCAATGAAGCCTTATAACAGCGAATCGGATTCAAAGTTTGTACGCCTTTGATCCGACCAAGAACACTTTACTATTTGATATCTGACGATGCAATATGCAGAAAAAGGAATGAAGAAGAAGACGAAACAAATCTGCAACGATTCAACATTTGCAACACCTTGCAGGCGTTACAAAATATAGAGTAATGGAAGTGCAGCAATTAGCAACACTTCCCTGGTGTTGCAAATCTGCGTAGAAAGAAGAAGAAATTGGAATTGATTCTAACACTGTCTGGACGTTGCTATTTATAGATGTGAAGAGGTATCCATTCATGAAGGGTTGCGTCCTTTCCCAACGTTTCAAAACCGTTGCTAACAGTTGCATATGTTTGAATTGAAACGTCGCGTCTATTCATTTTGCAATGTTCAGAAAACGGGCTGAAATATAATCCGTTACTGTCTACATTCGATCCAAAAATATTTTTGGATCCAAACCCGAAACCTGGACAGGCCCGACCCGGTACGGTTCGGTCGGACGGACGGCGGCGGTGCGCGTGTGGTGTTGCATAACTTCTCTCCTCATAACAAAACAAACATGTGGAGCCCCAATGTCCCAACATCCACATGAGAAAGCTATATTTATACAAATATATTGCATAATTTTCTAGCATGTGGGACTAATTGATTTCTTCTTCCCTCTTTACTTCTTCTCTTCCAAATCAAAATCCAAAGCCCCAAAACTATATTTTAAAATTTTTACAACTGCAATGATGTGCAGTCTGATCTATGATGTGCAGCAATGATGTGAAAATGAAAATGTTGAGTTGGGGATGTTAGTATGTGCAGTTTGAAGATGTATGTGTTTAGCAGTATAGTTTGAAATGATATGTATTATTAGGTAGGGAAGTATGTGCACAGTGGTGAAAGACAAGGGTTTGGTTATGGCACAGTGCGGTTTTATGGATGTGGTCTGGGTGGATGTTGAAATGGAGGGTGGTATGTTGAAAGTTGGAAGTATAGCAGTTTGAATGTTGCTTCAGTGAAGGGTTGGTTTGGTATGAATGGTGAAGGGGAGTGAATAAGCAATGTTGTGGAGGGATGGAGATAGTTATTAGCAGTAGTGATAAGTTGAAGTGGTATGATACGAACTGAAGTGTATGTTTGAATGAAGTCAGTTGAGAGGAATTGTGATGGCAATGCGCAGAAATGTGCACAGAGTTGAAACAGTGAATTGCTTGTGTCTATTTTTTTAGGAAAGCAACGTAAAAACAAAAATGGATGCTTATAAATATTTGTACAAGAAATGAAATAAAATTTGTTTAGCTTTCGAAATGAAATTGTGATGTGATTTTTCTGTTTTTTTGTTTTCTTAAATATGCAAATGCAACGGAAAAGAACAACAAGCACACAACAAAATGGAAACGAAGATCACACAAACACACAATTTTTTTTGAAAAAATGCACTGCACAAAAAATAAAATACACAAAAATCAAACAAAATAATTCAAAGAATAGAAATAAAAATCAAACAAACTCTCCGGCAATGGCGCCAAAAACTTATTTAACAACGAATTTTCTATCGAGTTAGAAAATTGTTGATAAATTTTGAAATAAAAATAACCGCAAACGCACAGCGTACTTTCATAGTATGTAGCGAGTACTGGTCGATCCAAAGTTGGAAGTGATTAGCTAGAAAATGTAAGAAAAATGACAAAAAGAAAGTGAAAAATATGGGAGTTAAAAGACAATCTAGAGATAATTCCACTCTTTAGATCGTATAGTTCAACAAATTATGAAATTATGATCTCTTTTTTTGTTCATAAGTGATTTTAAATTATGTGTTTATCATAAGTATGACCTATTTGTGTTATTAATTAGCTCAACATAAGCCATCAAACTATAACACAACCCTTAAACCACTTTTAATTCTCATGAAAATCAACTAGAAGTTGAAAATGAAATCTATTTTAAGCATAGCATATTAACTATTGATCAGAAACATAGACCATCTAATTTTGATTTAATTTCACTTCATTGCCATAATCATATGTAGATGAGGAGGCAATTTTTGATTCATATGGTTAAGCATGGGCTATCAAACTCAATACTAAACACAAAATTACATAAACACTATTTTTTCATAAAGCACAAAAATAGAGCATTAATTATTAAACTATGTTGAAGCTACATAATTAGAGAGCTTCATTACCCCTAAATTGAAGGGGTTTAGCCTCTCATATTTGTTATCAAATCAACAAATGTGGCTTACAATATGAAACTAAAAAATGAAAATTGAAAGCTAAAAGAACAGGAAAACTAATCTAATTGCATAAAATAAAATCTACACTACTAGCGTGAAAGAAAGAGAGCATGTAAGCAAAATAAAATACTAATTAATATTGCATATAAAAAAAGAGAAAATTACATAAAATAAAAAATGGCTAAGTAGCCATGAAATGAAAAAAGAGAGCTTGTTTTTTATTTTGAGCCTAAAACTAACTAAGAGTAAAAGAAGGTTACATAAAGATATCGGGTATTTATACAAGTTAGAAACCCTAATTCATTTTTTGGGAAATGCCCAAATACCCTTGAGGTAGTGTGGCCGCCAAGTAATTATTAGCATGTCTTCATCCCCCCACTTAAATGTACATGAAGTTTTAATGGCCTTTTAGCATGTGCATTAACTCCTAATTGAAAATCAAGGTAAGTTGGTAGGTGGGGTCCTCCATGTTCATGAGTTTGAATTATTTTCATCTTCATTTGCTTTGTTTCCTTTTGTGCATGCATATCTTCATGAACCATTTGCAATTTCCATCCAGTCCTCCTACAAAATAATAAAAAGATTTCCAGTTAAATTTTCTCAAATTAATATATGCATAAAAATGATCATTTTCCCCTATATGAAGATGAATATGTGATGTTTTGAAAATAATTTTAATTTTAGTTTAAACATGTGAAAATACCTAACATAATCATTTATTTAATTTAACTAGAATAAATATGGTGGTAAAAATATGCATACTTACGTGCACATCAATTCTAGAAAAATAATAAATTTAAATATCATTTTTAAATAATTTATATCTTCAATTAACGAAGATAGCATTTACGTAAGTGCTGCCTAAAGTTCTGTTACTAGTTTTATCATATTTTTGCCTCAAATTCGTGTCTAATTTTCAATACCTTAACAATTGATTTTAGATCCATTATATTTACAATAGTTATTATTTGAGTACTTGAAATTCATGAAGAAAAATCCCAAAGAATATATTTTAATTATTATAGAGAAATTTTCGAAATAGGGTATTTTAACGAAGTGCTCTTATAGCAACATTTCGCTATAAATTTTACCCCTTTGTTCACCTAGCTATCAAATGATTTAAGCTTCAAAACATTCCCAATAAGAATAATATATTATCAACTTTCTAAAATGTTAAAAAAAAACTCTAAGAATGTTTTTAAAAAATAAACGTTATTTTCCAAAAATAAGTTATTTAAAAATGCCATTACGGTGGCTATTTTACTTCAATCTTTCTTAACTTTGTTTTATATTTCCTATATATTTTCAAAACATATTATTTACTTTTCAAAACACTTATATAAGTTCATAAATCAACCAAAACAAGTTATATTAAAATATGCTATTAAATCACCATTTTTCACAATTTGAAGTTAAGTGATTTCAAAGTGCATTTACACTTATACGAAAAATTCCGTATTCAGTTCCATATTTGGTCATTTCATTTTCTACATTTATATGACTTCAAATTTCAAAAAATATTAGTTACAACATATTTTAAAATATGTATTCAAATCCCTTATCCATTTTAAATGTCCAATTAACTTATCACAATTTAATGGTTTAGTAAGCAATTACTTTATCAATTAACATACTTAACAAAGCATATAATCAAGGGTGTAAGTTTAAGTAGTTAATATCTATTATTACTAATATAAAGTAAGCATTTTAACTAGTGAAGCAAGTAATTATCAAGCATAATTATCACTCATTAATTTAGATAATTATCTTCATTCAAAAGGTTAACTCACTTTTATCACCAAATTAATATTCTTCCTACCAATATTCATTTCAAACAACACTTCACTACCATTTACTACTTCATTAAAACATCAACAAAACCCATCATCTACCTTCCTAAACCATACGTCCATCACAATAACCTCCCCTATGCTCACAGCCAAAGCCTTCACCACCACCATTGCTCATGGCCCAAGCCCTCCATCGCTCTAAATGCTCACCTCCTCCACCACCATCATAGCACAAAGTCTTTGCAATCCTATAAAATCTTTATAAATAATGCAACTTATATATACACATGTGTGTGAGTGCATATTACTAACTATGTTAAGTAGATAACAATAATTGTAACGACCTGGCAATTGCCTGCAATCACCCTGTTGTCTCCGCGGCTGCTCCAAAGATTCCTTTGCCTCGCCCCCCACTCCGGATTTGGGTCCCTAAGGTTTCTGCCTCTGTCCCTCCTCCTGCAGTTCCTTTATCTGTCCCGGGTTTGCCTCCTTGTCCAGTTGATTCGCCTACCTCTCTTTCTGCTCCTGTGGTCCCTTGTGTTAACTCTGTGATTCCTCCGGCCGCTCCGAATCCATCTTCGCCGCGTTCGCCTATTGTTTGGGACGAGTCTGAGAGATGTTGGGTTGATCTCAAGTCCGATGTGAGATTTAATCCCATTGCTGATTCCTTTTTTAGGTTTGTTTCTGATGATATTTTGGACCTTAGATGCCTTCATTATGTTCCTTCTGGTGATTCCTTAGTCCTTGACTTGGATGGTCTATATGCGAGATCTAACGCTGCCATGTTAGCTGATTCTTCTTGGGATCGTTCATTTGTTTACTCGCCTGCTTCTGTTGCTTATGATCCTTGTTTAGCGACTCTCTTTCGCCCATTCGCTGGTATTCTTGGGAAAGACCCTTTCGACTCTTCGAAGGAGTTGGTGGAAGAGGGTGATTCTGCCTCTTCGGCGGAATCTTAGTCTTGGTTTATTATAGTAACTGTGACATGTCGGTCACATTCCTGTGCTTCATATTTCCTATTTAGTAGTTAAGGCGCTTATGCCTTTCTCCTGTACTTCAAATTTTATTACGTTCGTAATAAAAAGTGGACGGTCCACTATAAAACCGGCTGGCCTTGCCAGAAAAATAATTGTAACGACCTGCCTTTTCGAACCCTAAAAGTCAACACTAATACATCCACTGTATTGCGTGCCAAACAACTAAGTACCGAATGACAGATTGTTAGGGGAAAATAAAGAAGATAGAAGAAACTAAAAGCAAACATAGAATCTCACAGCGCGATGGATAAAATATATTAATCAACATATTCTTTACAATTCATTTCAAAAATGATACATCAGAGTCACATTAATACAATTTCTAACCTAGGACAGTTATAACACTTGTCCTTATACATCATATATGAAGTATATAGTATACAGCCGAAACAAGATAATAACTGGCTGTCGATGAAGCCTCCTGCTCCGAGCTCCTTCAAAATGCATTCGTGGAAAAACCTAAACAACTTCGCTGCTCATAAAAATTTGAGCACCCAAAAGTTTTAGAAAAAGAAAATAAAACTCTGGGTCAGACATAGATCTGGTGTGAGTAAACCCAAACAACTTGATTATTACATTTCAAACCTTTTAAAAATCAAAGGTATCTCGTAAGATCACGCCGCACATAAACACGGATGGGTTTTTACCTTACGATAACCAAAACACTTTTATATAAAATCCAATGATATTATAATAATGTCTAAAGTACAAATACTTATTAATCTTAGCCGAAATTGTTACATTAATTAAATTCCAGCATGCTAGACTTTACAATCAAAACCGTAAAGGCGTGTATTGGAGAATGGATTTCATACTATGACCAGGTAAGGAACTACCTCCGATGGGTACATCTGTAAAAAAATGCACCTATATCTGACAAGAACATCTTGTACCCTGCCACACAGAACCGGCCTTCCACTTGACTAGTAGTACCGAATATGTCATCATCTCGGTCTTCCAACCTCAATCGAGATCTCTTATGCACAACCAAATCTATAATAATAGGGTAACCTAAAAAGATAATGGCATACCCTAGTGGGAGCGACCTACTTAGCCCTGCTACATGCCCTGTTTTAGTCATTTCTTATTTGATGAGGCTTGAGGCTACGTTTTACCTTTTGAATAGTAATCCCACTTAGAATGCTAACACTACCCTTCAGGCAGTAATGTAGTGCCAACATTCATCCATGCAAGTTGTCCAGGATAAGGACAAACCAAAGGCACTACTTATACTACATCTATTTTGGAATCACCATCAGGACTGGTAGAGGCAGCCCTTGCACTTAATGCTCTATCTTTGATTCCACTATTCAAGATGTCTTCTATTTGAAACGCTTCAGTTGGATCAAAGCGGTTTCCGGATAACAGATCCCATCCCGGTCTCTTCGAAACAACTTTCGATAATTTTCAGTAAACTCAACCCCAATTCTTTAGGAAATAAGCAGATAAAAGATAAGAGCGTAGTTCACATCCTAACCGTTAGTGGACGAATTTCCTTATCATTTATCCTAGAAGAATGAAAAAAATTTATACGTACAGTATAGCACCATCGACGGTAATTGTACCATATAATTTCTGTGTTTTCCTTGATATTTTTGAAGTTACTTTTTGCTCCAGACTTGATAGTCAGTTATTTAACTATTAAATAAGCAAACAATCAAACATTGATTAAATTCCATATGGGATCCTCTAGGCCTTTATTAATTAACCTTTAATTAATAAAAACACTTATAAAACTTTATCAAATGATCTTTTCTAAAACACTTTTCCCAAACCCCTTACATCCCTTTTACTTGGAAAACAATATAAACATTTACCTAAAATATTTGGAAAATTCTCTCTTCTCACGTTCCATATTAAACGGCCAAACAATTCCTTTTTCAATACATTACTTACTATGATACTCATTCACTTATCTCTTATAAAAAAGTCTTTTATATGTTCACTTTATATTCAAACCTCTTAATAAACTTCCAACTGAATTTAAAGCTTCTTTCAAAAATCTTTAATTTGATTTATAACATCTCTTCTATTTTTAAACTATTTAAAAATCTTCCTTTATAACTCCTTTACAAAATTTCCTTTATAAGATATCATTTGTAAAACATGTTAGGTAAGCCCTTTTATTTAGTAAAAACTCTGTTTTTAAACAAGATATTACTTATAAATAACTTATAAAATAATAGTAAAGCTTTGAAATCATTTATAAATCTTACAACCCCTAATTGATTAAAGAGTTAAGTTAATTCAAAACCATACTTTATAAATTCAAAAAGAGGCTTAGCAATCCCAATGGTACTCATTTAAGTTACCATTCAATTTCAGTTCCAATTTACTTAATAGTTATTCACATAAGTCATCATGTATATAAATACTACTCATATCCAAATCAAAGAATAACATGTAAATATAAGTTAACTAGCATATACATATCCATATAACATAATAGCAGGATGTTGAATTGTCCTACTAAAAGATGTCCAAACAATTCAACTAATTATAGTAGAATGAGGATTTATTCTGCTAACACATGTCCACACAAACAAACAATCAATCAATTTATAGCAGAATGAGGATTTATTCTGCTAACACATGTCCAAACAATCTACATTATAACTCATTCATAGTTATACGGTTTCTTAATGGTATCAACACTTGAATCACTATATTCAAAATCAACTTTGAAAAAAGAGCACCTTCAAACAATTTTACTTTTGAAATTAAAAATTTAAACCTTTTTTAGGAATTCATTATAAGTTAAATCCTTATTTAAATCATAATTAATTTTAATTGAATCTTAACTTAATTTAATTAAATAGTTGAACAATAATTAAATATTAATTATACTCATCCTTTATTAATTATTAAATAATTAATTAAACCTTCATTAATAACTAAATGTTAATTAATCTCAATTAATTAATTAAATAATATTTAATTAAACTTAAATAATAAATTAAACCTTAATAAATAATTTATTATAAATTAAATCTTTAATCAAATAATTAAACCCTTGAGTAATAACTAATCTTATATTTAATTAATGATAAACTAAATAAATAATTTGCTTAACCCATACTTAATTAACTTAATTAATAATTAATTAAAATAAATCTTAACTTTTAAAGATAATTAATTAAGAACTAATATTTATTTAATTAAAGTTAACAAACCTTGTTAACATTTAATTAATTATCAATTACTAAAGCCAAATTAATTAAAAGTTAATTATTAAATCCTTAATTAACTTTTAAAAACATTTATATTTAGTTTATAAAATATTCAACAAAATAATTTGAAGTATAAAAACCAAACTTTGCAAAAATAGAAATTTTGAGCGAACTGCGTCTATAGTGACTATCGCTATGGATACCCGTAAACTTTAACTTGTTTCTGTCCTTCTTTCGAATAATTTACCATAAAGCTCAGTAACATTCTAAAAACAAAAATAAGTATTAAAAAAACTAAAACAAGTTTAAATCTAACCAAATATTTGATTTTTAAAAACTAAAACCATAACTTTATTACACAAGATTCCAAATTCTCCAGTACCCTACAATGGTATACATTACATACCCAAGTCCGTACACATCCATAACATCCAAGATAACATCATGCCATAAATATAAGCAAGATTTAATCTTTAACCAATTAGACTTCACAAGTCTAATGTCCTTACATATCCAAGCAACAAGTATATACATATATATAACCATCACATGATAAATCAACCAATAATAACCATCACATCACACAATATATTAACTAACATAAAATTAAAAACTTTCCCAAAAATTCATAGTTTACCCACAAAAGGTTTTGAAAACTTGAAATACTTTAGCGCTCGGAAAGCTTCGAAAACCACAAATCCTTCTCGAAAATGGTTTATTTTTCTCTTGACTTTTGGACCCTTTCCTCTAGGATTTTGGGTAGATTCTGAAATCCGACTCAAGGCCTAGTAGATCTATTCCTGCTACCTTACTTACTGCCCTGGGGGTGGTTGAGTTGAAGAAGCTGTGACAGAACAAGCTGTTACAGAAATCAGCAGCTAATCAAAAGGACAGTTTTAGATTATTCTTTCCTCTATCATTTATGAAAATGAATTACTCAAAAAAGTTAAATTTTGAGAAAGATATGGCCAAAACAGTGAGGGGTATTTTCGGACATCAAAATCTAGGTTCAAAAATACTTGCAAAAAAATGAATTTTTAGAGCATCAAACTCGAAACATAAAAATGTAAACTACAAAGTTGTAGCCACTGAAATTTGGCGTGGTTTCAAGAAAACAAAATCTTCATTTGAACTGGAAAGAAGGAAGATATGGCCGAAGAAAGAGGAGGAAAAATTGAGCAAATGGAAGGCTATTTATAAATAAAAGTAAAAAAGAAATTACCTAACCACCCTTAACTTATACCCTTCATTGCCTTATTGCCACATCACCTAGCCTTCACCTCACACCCACACCAGCCCCCAAAGTATCACACCGTCCTTCCCATCAAATTCAACATGAATTAAATGCATGTATTTTAGTGTATAAACATGTTTCTCCCTAATGTCACATCATGCTTTACATTTTTTTTCATTTTTTTATATTACTAAGGCGCATACACATAAGTATATGCACACATATACACTTTTAACATATTTAAAATATACGTGTTCTAATTATACAGTAATGTTCATAACATTTTCCAACAAACTTTAGTTAACGAAAGGTCGAAAATTCAAAAAACGAATTCCGGTCACATTTTCTGTTATTCAACGAACTATTTATTTTTATAAACCAAATTTAAATACTATTTCACTATCATTATTAATTATTTAAAAGAGTTTTACTTTTATTATAAAACATATATATTAAATATTTAAAATTAATTAAATATTCACAAATCAAAGCAGGAAATTCCGGGTCATTAAATGATTGAATATAAGATAAATAATAAAAGCGATCTTACCAGATAATTTATCATGGTTTGGACCTCCCATCCAATGTCCAACCTCGACGCTCCTCTTCGATATTTCCTTTAACCAACTAACCCTCATTTCGCCAGGAGGAATATGCTAATACAAAAGTATTTCTCGGACAATCTTGTGTTCCAAATAACACGAATTTTGACGGATAGTACAAATCTTCCTATAATCTCCTTTGAATATGTGAATGTGAATGTTTTGAGTTGTAGAAAGTGGTTTAACCAAAATTAAATTTTTATTATGATAAACTGAGATTATGTAAGCAATGTATGCACAAGACAATAATAAGAAATCAATAGATTCAATTAATTCAATTCAATTTCCTTGATCTTTCAATCTCAATCATTGTAGTATTTATAGATTTAAAGAGATGCAGATGAAGAGTTGTTACTGTTAGATTATCTACTAATTTTAATGGTTGCAACCTTTCAATGAAGAGTTGATTCCTATTCGTGCAACAGAAGTGTCTATTTAGAGTTGTGCAGTTTTTCAGATGACAAACATCTATGGAAATCCACAGACGTCTGTGACTTCAGGAAAGAATTTTCCAAAATTATTCATAGACGTTTGTGGATTTCCGCAGACGTCTGTGACTGGCATTTTCAGACTATCAATTTTTTATGCCACTTTTGAATGTTTTTGTAACGACCTGGGATTTTGAACCATTCAGATCGACAATCATCCACTCATGTCAGACTTGAATTGCTCAAAAGAACAGATTGTTAATTTATATTTGGCAAAACTTAGTATATACGGTAAATAAATCAATTACAGAATTACAGACACAGAGTAATACAATAATAAGTAGTGAAATAGATAAATAATAATTCTTGAAGCTGCTATATAAATAATAGAGTCTTAAACAAAATACAACAGATATCTAATACATAGAAATCTCAATACAAAGTAACTAACAAGTCTGAATGGAAAACTGTAAATAACAGAGATAACTGAAAGCTGAATAGAAAGACAGATCTTCAAGAAAAGCTCCAAGCTCCAAAGGTGAGTCTCAAATGCTATGACACTCAGTCTGACCCGAGCATAAAGTAAAACACAAAACACTCGAGTCAGGATTAACATTCTGATACCAGTAAATTCAACCCAAGTGAAGTGTCAACTGAAATACAACATCACTTAAAAGGATGTTTGGGATTCCCATCCTTTAAGGATCCATTAAACTATCTACATACATAGTACATTATGCTACATAGATAATGTCTATAGTAAAGTTAACAATTAAAATAGTATTAAGGCGTTACCCATATCCCCCTTAACACATTTTATATAATGTCGTAGTCTATACGGTACTGTAAACTCCATCAAACCGATGGGCTATCATGGAGCACTCCATTGGTACGACACAAACCAAACTTGTAGAAGGCACGATAAGGCGTGTGCCAAGGCACGCGAGGCAATCCCAGGGTAGAATTCTACCGTTTTGCAGATCTGAACTGGTGGTAACACATAACAGCTACTATCGCCCACCTCGAGATACACTCCCAAAATCAAAGGTTCACCTAATCAAATCACAAAGTAATAGAATGGTATCGAATGAATGTGCCTGATCGGAGGTGCAACCTCACTTGGCCTGACATGGCTCCTATTTTAGCCACATTTAGCCGACTCACGGTAGTCAGGGCTGCAGTAATACCTCATACTGAATCGTCCCCAAACCATCCTATTTCATTCTGGAATCTTAACTACGTACACAGTTATTAAAGTGGTTTTCGATATTGGCAGAGAGTATGACACTATCCGATCCCGGTCTTTTTAACAACCAAACGCTTATTTCACACCAGATCATTTATATTTCAAACAGTTTATAGTTCATATTGAAATATCGTTATCCTTTCAAAATCATATCACTTTCGAAATCGTATTCACTTTCAAAATCATGACTACAAAATAGTTTAAACCATCTTTTAAGTATTTGCATTTAAATCCATTAAATCTAAATCATAACAATTCCTACTAAAACAATTTGAATATTTAGAAGTATTTTATATATATATTAAAATAGTTTATATTTAAAATGATTATAAATAAATAGTTTTATACTAAAATAGTTTATATTAAAAGAGTTATATCGAAATAGTTCAAATTAGAACTGTTTCGTCCAATTCCACAAATTGATTCAAATCAACTTAAGTTCCAAAATTAAATTTAAATCAATCTCAGTTTATCAACAAAAATTCAATTCAAGTTCTCAATAAAACCATTTTTAGTTTATATCGATTTTCAACACAAGTTTGAACTACAAATTTAACCATTTCAATTTCAATAGGTTTCAAAGTTTAAATATTCAAAAAATTCATAATAACTCAATATGATAAATTTCATTTATATTTCAAAATTCAGCTTTAATTTCATTTAATTTATTTAAATAATTTATTTAAAACAACTTCGTTTTCACATCTTTAAGGCTTGGACTTTGGAAAAACAATTCAATTCGTACAAATCTAATCTTATTCAAAATAATATTTAACTAGATTAAAAATTCTACTTTAATTTTATTTTGATTTTGAAATATTCACTTAATCATTTTTAATAACATTTAAATAAAATCTCATATTACAACTTTAAGTTAATATTAACCATTCAATCTCAAATTCATTTAATGTTGAAAATATTCATTTAATCACTTTTTATCAAATCATGTTGTAAAATCATATCTTTCAAGATCTTAAAATCAATAAGTTCAAATCAACCCTTATTAAATACAATTCTTAAACAAATATAATTTCAAATCAATTTCAAATTATCTTTCCTACTCATTTATTAAAGTTATTACAAAATCTATTTTCAAAATATTAATATAAATTGTAAATAAATATTTAAAATATAATTTACATACGGATATTAGTTAAATTAAAATCTTATTAAATATTATTATATTAATTATTATTAAATTAAATCTTATTTTTAAATATATTTCATATTAAATCTTATCTTATATATCTAATTAATAAAATTTAAAATAAAATCTTAAAATTTATATTTTTGAAACTAACTTATAAATTAAAAAAATTCAAGTATATAATTTTTAAAAAAATCTAAAATTTTCATATATATTAAATATAAAGATTTATACTCTATTTTAAAATCCATATATTTCCTTTCAAAACATTTAAAATTATTTTCAAAAATAGAACAACAGTTTCCGTATATAATTTGCTTTTTTATGCTCAAGTGATATAGATATTTATCATTTCAATCTGCAATAATTTAAATTTTACGCGTATATATCATTTCAACCCGCAATCCCAAAATAAAAAATCGCTTGGGCTTATCATTTCAAACCATAATAATTTTCCCTAATCTATAATATTGTTCGAGTATGTATCATCCACAGGGATTTCAAAACTAACAGGGAACTCGCAGAGTGAGAACAAATAAAATCATAGCATAAATTACATAGTATGTCAAATGGCAATATATCATAATTAACAATTTAAATAAAATATATACCAATAGGTTATGGTGTCATATGTCAGTCATCGGTGAACAATTTAAAAATACATATCATATTCAATAATTAAATAACTAACAATATAAATTTAATAATATATTTCAATTTTCATTTCATGTGAATTAAATTTACTAAATATAAGAATGTTAATCGTGAGTGATTGCATACCTTTCGAGGCTAGAAAAAGCAGGACGAGACACGGATAAGCGACAAATCAAAGCAACTAACTGCTGCGATCAATTATGGACTGCGGCGAAACAAAAAGCTAAGTACAACTGACCCGAATCGCTGAATTCAAGAATCAAAACTAGTTTAATATAAATGGAATATATATATATATATATATTATTATATTTTTTCTAAAGAAATAGTTAATTAACAACATGTATTTAAAATAAAGTCTCCATACTATATTTTAAAATCAATAGTTAATAAAACGCATATTAAAATAAAATCCTTTATATTATATTTGAAAAAATAAATCAAACATATATAATAAAATCAAATTCTTCATACTATGTTGAAAATCAATTTTGTTAAAATACATATAATTTCCTCTCAAATTCTCAAATAAATATTTAATCAATATATATATATACACTCTTCAAAATACTAACATAGATATACTATATAATTAATTAAACCTTCATTAATAATTAAATGTTAATTAATCTCAATTAATTAATTAAATAATATTTAATTAAACTTAAATAATAAATTAAACCTTAATAAATAATTTATTATAAATTAAATCTTTAATCAAATAATTAAACCCTTGAGTAATAACTAATCTTATATTTAATTAATGATAAATTAAATATAAATAATTTGCTTAACCCATACTTAATTAACTTAATTCATAATTAATTAAAATAAATCTTAACTTTTAAAGATAATTAATTAAGAACTAATATTTATTTAATAAAAGTTAACAAATCTTGTTAACATTTAATTAATTATCGATTACTAAAGCCAAATTAATTAAAAGTTAATTATTAAATCCTTAATTAACTTTTAAAAACATTTATATTTAGTTTATAAAATATTCAACAAAATAATTTGAAGTATAAAAACCAAACTTTGCAAAAATCGAAATTTTGAGCGAACTGCGTCTATAGTGACTATCGCTATGGATACCCGTAAACTTTAACTTGTTTCTATCCTTCTTTCGAATACTTTACCATAAAGCTCAGTAACATTCTAAAAACAAAAATAAGTATTAAAAACTAAAACAAGTTTAAATCTAACCAAATATTTGATTTTTAAAAACTAAAACCATAACTTTATTACACATGATTCCAAATTCTCCAGTACCCTACAATGGTATACATTACATACCCAAGTCCGTACACATCCATAACATCCAAGATAACATCATGCCATAAATATAAGCAAGATTTAATCTTTAACCAATTAGACTTCACAAGTCTAATGTCCTTACATATCCAAGCAACAAGTATATACATATATCTAACCATCACATGATAAATCAACCAATACTAACCATCACATCACACAATATATTAACTAACATAAAATTAAAAACTTTCCCAAAAATTCATAGTTTACTCACAAAAGGTTTTGAAAACTTGAAATACTTTAGCGCTCGGAAAGCTTCGAAAACCACAAATCCTTCTCGAAAATGGTTTATTTTTCTCTTGACTTTTGGACCCTTTCCTCTAGGATTTTGGGTAGATTCTCAAACCCAACTCAAGGCCTAGTAGATCTATTCCTGCTACCTTACTTACTGCCCTGGGGGTGGTTGAGTTGAAGAAGCTGTGACAGAACAAGCTGTTACAGAAATCAGCAGCTAATCAAAAGGACAGTTTTAGATTATTCTTACCTCTATCATTTATGAAAATGAATTACTCAAAAAAGTTAAATTTTGAGAAAGATATGGCCAAAACAGTGAGGGGTATTTTCGGACAGCAAAATCTAGGTTCAAAAATACTTGCAAAAAAATGAATTTTTAGAGCATCAAACTCGAAACATAAAAGTGTAAACTACAAAGTTGTAGCCACTGAAATTTGGCGTGGTTTCAAGAAAACAAAATCTTCATTTGAACTGGAAAGAAGGAAGATATGGCCGAAGAAAGAGGAGGAAAAATTGAGCAAATGGAAGGCAATTTATAAATAAAAGTAAAAAGGAAATTACCTAACCACCCTTAACTTATACCCTTCATTGCCTTATTGCCACATCACCTAGCCTTCACCTCACACCCACACCAGCCCCTAAAGTATCACACCGTCCTTCCCATCAAATTCAACATGAATTAAATGCATGTATTTTAGTGTATAAACATGTTTCTCCCTAATGTCACATCATGCTTTACATTTTTTTTTCATTTTTTTTATTACTAAGGCGCATACACATAAGTATATGCACACATATACACTTTTAACATATTTAAAATATACGTGTTCTAATTATACAGTAATGTTCATAACATTTTCCAACAAACTTTAGTTAACGAAAGGTCGAAAATTCAAAAAACGAATTCCGGTCACATTTTCTGTTATTCAACGAACTATTTATTTTTATAAACCAAATTTAAATACTATTTCACTATCATTATTAATTATTTAAAAGATTTTTATTTTTATTGTAAAACATATATATTAAATATTTAAAATTAATTAAATATTCACAAATCAAAGCAGGAAATTCCGGGTCATTAAATGATTGAATATAAGATAAATAATAAAAGCGATCTTACCAGATAATTTATCATGGTTTGGACCTCCCATCCAACGTCCAACCTCGAAGCTCCTCTTCGATATTTCCTTTAACCAACTAACCCTCATTTCGCCAGAAGGAATATGCTAATACAAAAGTATTTCTCGGACAATCTTGTGTTCCAAATAACACGGATTTTGACGGATAGTACAAATCTTCCTATAATCTTCTTTGAATATGTGAATGTGAATGTTTTGAGTTGTAGAAAGTGGTTTAACCAAAATTAAATTTTTATTATGATAAACTGAGATTATGTAAACAATGTATGCACAAGACAATAATAAGAAATCAATAGATTCAATTAATTCAATTCAATTCAATTTCCTTGATCTTTCAATCTCAATCATTGTAGTATTAATAGATTTAAAGAGATGCAGATGAAGAGTTGTTACTGTTAGATTATTTACTAATTTTAATGGTTGCAACCTTTCAATGAAGAGTTGATTTCTATTCGTGCAACAGAAGTGTCTATTTAGAGTTGTGCAGTTTTTAGATGACAAACATCTATGGAAATCCACAGATGCCTGTGACTTCAGGAAAGAACTTTCCAAAATTATTCATAGACGTTTGTGGATTTCCGCAGACGTCTGTGACTGGCATTTCCAGACTATCAATTTTTTATGCCACTTTTGGATGTTTTTGTAACGACCTGGGATTTTGAACCATTCAGATCGACAATCATCCACACATGTCAGACTTGAATTGCTCAAAAGAACAGATTGTTAATTTATATTTGGAAAAACTTAGTATATACGGTAAATAAATCAATTACAGAATTACAGACACAGAGTAATACAATAATAAGTAGTGAAATAGATAAATAATAGTTCTTCAAGCTGCTATATAAATAATAGAGTCTTAAACAAAATACAACAGATATCTAATACATAGAAATCTCAATACAAAGTAACTAACAAGTCTGAATGGAAAACTATAAATAACAGAGATAACTGAAAGATGAATAGAAAGACAGATCTTCAAGAAAAGCTCCAAGCTCCAAAGGTGAGTCTCAAATGCTGTGACACTCAGTCTGACCCGAGCATAAAGTAAAACACAAAACACTCGAGTCAGGATTAACATTCTGATACCAGTAAATTCAACCCAAGTGAAGTGTCAACTGAAATACAACATCACTTAAAAGGATGTTTGGGATTCCCATCCTTTAAGGATCCATTAAACTATCTACATACATAGTACATTATGCTACATAGATAATGTCTATAGTAAAATTAACAATTAAAATAGTATTAAGGCGTTACCCATATCCCCCTTAACACATTTTATATAATGTCGTAGTCTATACGGTACTGTAAACTCCATCAAACCGATGGGCTATCATGGAGCACTCCATTGGTACGACACAAACCAAACTTGTAGAAGGCACGATAAGGCATGTGACAAGGCACGCGAGGCAATCCCAGGGTAGAATTCTACCGTTTTGCAGATCTGAACTGGTGGTAACACATAACAGCTACTATCGCCCACCTCGAGATACACTCCCAAAATCAAAGGTTCACCTAATCAAATCATAAAGTAATAGAATGGTATTGAATGAATGTGCCTGATCGGAGGTGCAACCTCACTTGGCCCGACATGGCTCCTGTTTTTGCCACATTTAGCCGACTCATGGTAGTCAGGGCTGCAGTAATGCCTCATAGTGAATCGTCGCCAAACCATCCTACTTCATTCTGGAATCTTAACCACGTACACAGTTGTTAAAGTGGTTTTCGATATTGGCAGAGAGTATGACACTATCCGATCCCGGTCTTTTTAACAACGAAACGCTTATTTCACACCATGGTCATTTATATTTCAAACAGTTTATAGTTCATATTGAAATATCGTTATCCTTTCAAAATCATATCACTTTCGAAATCGTATTCACTTTCAAAATCATGACTACAAAATAGTTTAAACCATCTTTTAAGTATTTGCATTTAAATCCATTAAATCTAAATCATAACAGTTCCCACTAAAACAATTTGAATATTTAACAGTATTTTATATATATATTAAAATAGTTTATATTTAAAATGATTATAAATAAATAGTTTTATACTAAAATAGTTTATATTAAAAGAGTTATATCGAAATAGTTCAAATTAGAACTGTTTCGTCCAATTCCACAAATTGATTCAAATCAACTTAAGTTTCAAAATTAAATTTAAATCAATCTCAGTTTATCAACAAAAATTCAATTCAAGTTCTCAATAAAACCATTTTTAGTTTATATCGATTTTCAACACAAGTTTGAACTACAAATTTAAACCATTTCAATTTCAATAGGTTTCAAAGTTTAAATATTCAAACAATTCATAATAACTCAATATGATAAATTTCATTTATATTTCAAAATTCAGCTTTAATTTCATTTAATTTATTTAAATAATTCATTTAAAACAACTTCATTTTCACATCTTTAAGGCTTGGACTTTGGAAAAACAATCCAATTCGTACAAATCTAATCTTATTCAAAATAATATTTAACTAGATTAAAAATTCTACTTTAATTTTATTTAAATTTTGAAATATTCACTTTAATAACATTTAAATAAAATCTCATATTACAACTTTAAGTTAATATTAACCATTCAATCTCAAATTCATTTAATGTTGGAAATATTCATTTAATCACTTTTTATCAAATCATGTTGTAAAATCATATCTTTCAAGATCTCAAAATCAATAAGTTCAAATCAACCCTTATTAAATACAATTCTTAAACAAATACAATTTCAAATCAATTTCAAATTATCTTTCCTACTCATTTATTAAAGTTATTACAAAATCTATTTTCAAAATATTAATATAAATTGTAAGTAAATATTTAAAATATAATTTACATACATATATTAGTTAAATTAAAATCTTATTAAATATTATTATATTAATTATTATTAAATTAAATCTTATTTTTAAATATATTTCATATTAAATCTTATCTTATATATCTAAAATTAATAAAATTTAACGTAAAATCTTAAAATTTATATTTTTTAAACTAACTTATAAATTAAAAAAATTCAAGTATATAATTTTTAAAAAAATCTAAAATTTTCATATATATTAAATATAAAGATTTATACTCTATTTTAAAATCCATATATTTCCTTTCAAAACATTTAAAATTATTTTCAAAAATAGAACAACAGTTTCTGTATATAATTTGCTTTCTTATGCTCAAGTGATATAGATATTTATCATTTCAATCTGCAATAATTTAAATTTTACGCGTATATATCATTTCAACCCGCAATCCCAAAATAAAAAATCGCTTGGGCTTATCATTTCAAACCATAATAATTTTCCCTAATTATAATATTGTTCGGGTATGTATCATCCACAGGGATTTCAAAACTAACAGGGAACTCGCAGAGTAAGAACAAATAAAATTATAGCATAAATTACATAGTATATCAAATGGCAATATGATCATAATTAACAATTTAAATAAAATATATACCAATAGGTTATGGTGTCATATGTCAGTCATCGGTGAACAATTTAAATAACATATCATATTCAATAATTAAATAACTAACAATTTAAATTTAATAATATATTTAAATTTTCATTTCATGTGAATTAAATTTACTAAATATAAGAATGTTAATCGTGAGTGATTGCATACCTTTCGAGGCTAGAAAAAGCAGGACGAGCACACGGATAAGCGACAAATCAAAGCAACTAACTGCTGCGATCAATTATGGACTGCGGCGAAACAAAAAGCTAAGTACAACTGACCCGAATCGATGAATTCTAGAATCAAAACTAGTTTAATATAAATGGAAAATATATATATATATATATATATATATTATTATATTTTTTCTAAAAAAATATTTAATTAACAACATGTATTTAAAATAAAGTTTCCATACTATATTTTAAAATCAATAGTTAATAAAACGCATATTAAAATAAAATCCTTTATATTATATTTGAAAAAATAAATCAAACATATATAATAAAATCAAATTCTTCATACTATGTTTAAAATCAATTTTATTAAAATACATATAATTTCCTCTCAAATTCTCAAATAAATATTTAATCAATATATATATATATATACACACACACACACTCTTCAAAATACTAACATAGATATACTATATAATTTATTTCAAATATCAACATAAGCTTATTGTATTTGTGTGTGTGTGTATATATATATATATATATATATATATATATATATATAATATATGCACACTTACAAATACTAAAATATTACATTGTACATATAAAAACAAAAGGAGGAGAAGGAGATGGCAATCAGATCCTCCAAGCAAAATGAAAGCAACCTAATATATACAAGCTTTAGAAATTATACAAGCTTTCTTTTTTTTTTTATACAAAGAGAGGCAGGCAGTTCTAGAGAGGGAGCAAAGGGAAGCTATGGCTTGCTGATGAAAATATAGGTTAAGCTGATGAAATAAAGCAGGGTGTGGTCTGTTAGACTACTCTCAGATTGATGGGTTTAAGCGGCAGGCGTGGTGCTCGAAAGTGGGAAAGAGACGTTCAAGAGGGCTAGATCACAGTGATGGGAAGGGTTGGAGTTTTTGGACGAGAGGGTGGTGATGGTTGAGGTGGAGTGTACTGCAAGGAGGGCTTGGGAAGGCTTGGAGGCGAATCTGTCCAGTGATGGGTGCAGCTACTATTGGTTATGGGGTAATCGGGCTCATTTGGGTTCATGGTGGATGGGGTTTGGGTAGGAGAGGCGAAGGGGAATAGGGTGGATGTGGATGACGAGAGAAAAGTGGCAAGCATGCTATATTTTTAGCAACAAAGGAGAAGCAGGCGGTTGGCCAAAAGAACGGCGCTGCCGGTTCTGAACAAAATTGAAAGGACGGTCAGTGAATAATGGTGGAGCAGGCTAAATGGTGGAAGGATGCTTGAGTTTCAGGAAGAAGAGGAATAGACAAACGAGACAAAAATGAATGTAACTTATATTATAATATTTTCGAAGAGAACCCGAAGAGAACTCGCATATTCTCGAAGCCAATATGACTTATATGTAATTTGCTATAGGCTCATATCAATATGTAAACTTTACTATATACGAATTTTTATATATTTTATATTAATGTTTTATGTTTTATTTGCAGGAATTAGAAGGAGAAGAAAGGAAAGATAGCAAACGAACAAGAATATATAATCAAACCAGTGAGCAGCAAAGGCCAGGCATGTGAATCTGTGGAAAAAAAAAAGCAAATGACTTTTGATTTTTAACAAGTAGAAAGATCAAAAGGCACAACGAAACAAAAAAAGTTAAACCTAGAGGCTCGCAAATGAGGAAAATATAATTCTCTTCCCACTTCTTATATTTTCAAATTTGTAAACCCTAAATTGATTTAGGAATTTTTGTTGATTGTAACACTCAAACTTGTACACATAAGAAATCGAATATCAAACAATTGCATAGCATATTTGACTGCTTAACTCTTGAATTATTTTTTTTGCAAGACCGGCCGGTTTTATAGTGGGCCATCCACTTTTTGTTACGATCGTAATAAAACTTGAAGTACAGGAGTAAGATAAAAGCACCTTAACCACTAAGAAAAAGAAAAAATACAGCACATGAGTGTGATAGACATACCACAACTACTATATGAATATTAAAAACAACTACTCCTCCAAAGAGGAAGAATCACAATCATCCACTAAAACCTGGGAAGACACCAAAGGGACATTCCCCGAAAATCCAGCAAAGGGGTGGAAAAGGGTAGTAAGACAAGGATCATAAGCCATAACATCAGGAGAGTAAATAAAAGTACGATCCCAAGTAGAATCAGCAAACATGATAGAATTCGAACTAGGGAAATGACCGTCCAAATCAAGAACTAAGGAATCACTAGAAGGTCTATAATGAAGGCACCTATGGTCTAGATGATCATCGGAAATGAATCTAAAGTAAGAATCATCCAAGGGGTTAAATCTCATATCTGAAATGAGATCAACCCAACACCTCTCAACATCAACCCAAATAACAGAAGGACAAGGCGGACCAGGATCAGGGGCATCAACAGGAATTGCAGAAACATCAACAACGACCAACAAAGTAGAAGGGGAGGCAGGGCTAGCAGCATAAGCTGGAGGCGGACCCAGGATAGAAAAAGGAACTTCCAGAGGAGGGTCAAAAGTAGAGACAGAGGAAGAAACCTTGGGAACCCATTTCCTAAGTGGGGGGCGAGGCAGAGGGATCTTAAGAGCAGCAGCGGAGACAACAAAATGCGAGCAGGCGATAGCCAGATGGCCAAAAGAGTGATAGGAGGTACAAATATATGGAACCCAACCGAAGCGAACATGGACCTCCACAACATGCCCAACAGCTAGCTGAACAGGAATAGAAGAAGGGAGAGGCTTATCAAGGGAAATCTCAATCAGAGCCTTAGCATACACCAATTTTTCACACGCAACTATATTTGAATCAAAACATTTCAATTTTCCTACGTTACAAGCTAGCCAGTTCAAACCAAGCAAAGGTTGAAGAGCAGAGGGGATTTGCGAAAAATGAACCCAAACAGGGATAGAAAGAACTTCTCACGCGCGCTAGCCACAGTTGGGGACCAAGGAGTGACAATAAAGGGTTGCTCATCAAAAAAAGTAGGCTCAGCCTCAAGCACTAGACGGCGTTCCTCGAGGGATGAAAACTTAAGGAAATACATGGAGTCAACCAGCTTAACATGTAATTCACCATGAAGCTTCGAGGTCCTACGACAAACAGTAGTCGCATCAAGCATGCAATGTTTTGGATCCAAAAAGAAACCAACTAAATAATCTGACCAAAAGTCCAAACCGGCTTGCAACAAAATAGGAGGAGGGATCATTACTCCACTTTCCTCAACAATTTCAAACTCAATCGGTTTGTAGTCACCTGCGTTACGGGGCAGAAAGGAGAAAAGTGAGGACCAGGATTTGAAGCCAGGTAGGGAAGGGGCACCGTATCATGATGATCCAAGATGCACCGTATCATGGGTCATACCAACTGAAGCAATACAGCTCGGACAACCAGAACACATATTACTGAGATGGGGAAAACATTTATCACAAGCATTAACACAAGTACCATCAGGGCGACGACCAACACAAGACGAAACAGCAGTAGCTATACGCAATTCACGTCCATTCTGACCATCCATCATTCCAATAACATCAGAGACAATGAGAACTTCATCAAGTCATTCACATTTAATACAGATCAAGTATTTCCTAAATCACTTTTCGAATTAACAGTTAAACCCGACACATCACGGCATGCATCGAGAGAAAGGAGCACCTTACTGAATGCAATCGAACGCAATGCACCATCCCCAGATTGAGAGACAGCAGTAGGCTCAATATTCGAAACCACAGGACTTATAATAGGGCAAGGAGCATGGGGAGAAGGATGTGTAGCGGGCAAAGGTGGAAAGTCAGTGACAGAATGGAGAAGAGGCAATGGACGTATCGGCGCAGACGGCATGACGCTGAAAATAGGGCCAGATCTGGTGGTTGAGCGGGAAGGGGAAGGAGCGGTTAGGAGGAGGAGATGGGAAGGAGAAACAGGCATACGAAGGGGGAGGCGGACGGGAGGAGGGCGGAGGGAAAGGACGGGCGAGCAGGAAATCAAAGGGAAGAGAAGCAAAACGAACGAAAAAAGAACGAACAGGAAATGGTCGCCGATGTTGCCATTAACGAACAGGAAACAGGCATATGTAAGTATTTTGATTGCTCTCAGGGGTTGCCTTTTGAACTCTTGAATTATTACTTACACATTGCCTTGCATGTCTGTTTTGATCATATATGACTTACGACGTGACTTCAATGACTATGCAAAGAATTATTACGGACCTGAAACCATGCATGTCTTAACCTACGACTTCGACTAGCTTCGACAAAGTCCCACTTTGATCAGCTTCACTTCCTATTCACTTTTAGGGTTAACGAATAAATTCGTTAACAACCAATGTATCAACTTGACTTTGACTCATAACTTGTGAATTGACTTACCTATGACTTACGACTTGCTAGCATATTGACTTTATTCGGGCTTGTGACTTGCCTATTAACTTGATGACTTTCGAATATGCACAAGATCATCACAGATTTGACGATGAGCTTATGCCATCCTAGCTCCTTAACCTAGAGCAACCCTAGCATATTTTAACAAAGTCCGCTTTTATAACACTTTTGATTGTTATGAAGAAATTCATACGTTAACACTCAATATCACAAATTTGATTATACAAGTTTTATCACAATTAGATGGATTATATGTATTTGTATGTAATATCCTGCTATACACTTATAGCTAGAAATATAAAAAAAAAATCGTTTTTTTAATTTATTTATATATTAAATTAATATTGATACGTAGATATAAAATGATGTTATATATTTAATGTATGTATTTTATTTCATCATCATTTTTTTATTTTGTAGGTTAAAATAAAGGATTATTATTTTGTATGAACAAGGTGGTTTTATAGTGGCCACACCAATTTACAAATTTTTATAGGTGTGAAGCGGAGATGCTTCAAGAGTTAAAACCTAAGTTATAAATGACCTCACTACAAATAACAAGATAACAACCACCCAACATACATGGGGAAGTCTATAACCAACTTACAAACAGCAAGTTGAAAGTGCATTTTATGAGAACAAATTTCCAAGCAACATTCCAAATTTTCATATCAAATTAGATGCAAAACTTCTATCGCAATTACGCACCCTTACATTAGGAAAGGCAAAACATCCACCGAATGAGAAAATCAGAATACCAAAGTTACAAAGGCAACATTTTTCACCAGCCATTGTTAACATAAAGACGTGCACAAAATCCCCATCATGTCACCATTCTCTACTATGTCGGTTTAAGCGCGATAATCAACTTCAACCCAAACACACATTTGTCTCGACAATCACTATAGCGTTGTTTGAAGGGATGAGTAAGATAAAGCAATAGATAACTGGAAGACACTAAACACATCAGAACAAAAATAAAAGGCAAAATGATAGAGCATTTAAAATCCTTATATTTTATGTCCATTGTTTTATAACTAAATTCGAGCCAAATTTATATATATATACATATTATATTCAGGTCAATTTGTTTTTATAAATATTAAAATCCTCATATTTTAGATCCTTTGTTTGACAATTAAATTTATATTTATGTAAATTAAATACATTTATTTAATAATAATTTTATAAAATCATTATTTTTGTATGGTAATTAGTATATTAAAATTGAAAAACAAAAAACCTAATTGGTCGGAAGCAATTTCACACACACACATAATATATATATATATATATGTATATATATATATATGTATGTATGTATATATGTATGTATGTATATATGTATATGTATATGTATATGTATATGTATATGTATATGTATATGTATATTATTGATACTATATCATATATTTATTTGTTTTATTCTTGTTATATAATTATATTAAACATTTTATACATAATATATATACATATCATATGTATGTATCACTTTATAATTTTAAAATATCTTATTGTAGAAAAACTAGATATTAAGTTCAAATTGCCACATGCTTATATATGTAAAAATAAAAAACTTGTAAATGAATCTTTAGAAGATACTCCTATTGAATAATTATGTATAAACAAAAATAATATTGTAAAGAGTATTTATCATAATCAGGAAGCGAATATAACCGAATCAGAAATGAATTTTTCTATTTAATGGATTGTACGACTAAAATAGATTTTAATCATGTCTCTCCAGCCAGATAAAGAATTAAAATTGAATTCAATAAGTTCATATACTTCTAAAAGAAAGACATGGAATTGAATACCCTACTGCTATCTAGGATTTTAATAATGAAATTCAAAACCTTAAAAAGGAAATTCAAGCCATAAAAAATGAAAATAGAAATCTTAACTATAGACTTTCTTTTCAAGAATATTCAAAAAGAATATCCTTATTGAAATAAACAAATAAATTGTTCTCAAATAAAATTTTCAGAAAAAGAAGAATTTCTTTCAAAATTATATTTTTCCATATCTCGAAAATGGTTTGTCAAATAACCCTTTTAATTGATAATAATTTTAAAAAAGGAATTAACTATACTTGTAGATAGTGGTGCAGATATGAATGTAATTCAAGAAGGAATAATTCCGACCAAATATTTTCATAAAACCACTAATTCATTAAGTCATGTAGGTGAAGATAAACTAGATATTAAGTTCAAATTGCCACATGCTTGTATATGTAAAAGTAAAACTTGTATTCCTACAAGTTTTTATTAGTAAAAATATCACCAACCAGGTTATACTTGGAACACCATTTATAGATAAAATTTATCCCATAACTAATATTGATAAAAATGTAATTACAATAAATTGTGACGACCCAAATTTCGGACCGGTCAATATCGCCGAAAAACCTGTCCGTTCTTAAACTACGAATGAAGACTACCAACTTAATACACAATATTTGATAAATATTCAACATTACTAAATTGTAGGATACAATTTCAATTATATAAGTTATCAGAGTAATCAATTTAATCTACTAGGTGTGCTTTAATACATACCAAATATAAATACAAATATTTAACGCTGCACCACTCTAAGGAGAGAGACAACAATAGTCATTCCTGCAAACTCAATGAATACGTTAAATGCGGAATAAAATAGTAAGCAGGAAAGATACAACAATATAAGACAAATAACAACCAATAAATAAATAAACAAGAAATGGTTTTATTATTATTGGAGCTATATCACTGCCACTTATGACTGCCTGCGTACCTGTATCTAATTGGGTGCCGAATTAGATACAGGATTAAGCCAACGTAGTTCTCCTACCCTAAATAGGACTCAAGGAGCCTACGATGCAATAAACAAATATGTAATCCCTAAACTACCCACTTAGGCTTAATCTTCACATTTAAATTTCTCAAATTTAATTAACTTTATTATTTTCAAAAATAATCTCCTTTGAAAATACTTCTTTTCGAACTAAACTCCCAGTTTTATTTTAGATCAATTTGAAATAATAATATATACATCCTTTGTATCAAACTATTCTTTGCTTCGGGATCTTAAAACAAATCAGTTTGAAATATTTAATTAGAAAGCCTAAAATACTACTTTAAAATCATATCAAAATATATGCAAACAGATCAGGAGGTTTCTCCCAATAACAAGGCAATTGGGTCCCAGCTTCTCTACAAATGAATAAATAAACAAATTATATCTCTGTATCAAAAAGCAGACTATACTAAGGGTTACAGAAACCCTTAAAGCCCATTTTTAGTTTGTATTACCTAAATCATCGATAACGCAACAAATTATTTTATATTCAGAAGCGATAAATCATTTTCACTAATATTCACAAATACTTTCAATCATATTATTTTCATTTTCCAAAACATGTTGAAAATCATTTTAAAACTACCAGATTTTAAGTTCTTGAAATTCTTTATGTATAAAACACATTATATAAATATCTTTATACAAATCACTTTTCTTTGATATAATTTCAAAAAATTCATTTCCAAGTATTACTATTTCTTAGGCATCTCATAAACTTTCATTTATGAAAACCAACTTTGAAAATAATTCCATTGACGTTAAATTTACAACTAGTTATATTAATTAAATGAACCAATATTATCGCTAAAGGCCTTTTAGTCAAATCGTAAAATAAATCACAAGGTGTTAGTCTATAATTGTTTTCTACCCCGCCCATATATATGAATAACTAATTGCTCATAAATTGGTCGAACATAATCAACAATCAATAAATAATAATTAGTGCTCATAAACTGGCCGATCGCAATTCAAACAACCAAACAATCGATCAACAACAATAATAATAAATAACAATACATCTATTTATTAAATAGTTAACAATCAATATCAAAGAAATCAATTATCGAATAATAATAAATCTACATAGTTTGTAATAACGAATGTGGATTTGTTCTGCCAATAAAATGTCACTAATATTTCACCAATATTTTATACTTTTCTAAACGTGTCAATAAACTACACTAGTGTGTTTTATTTGTTAACACGAATCTAACATCGAAGACCATAAATTAAATGGACTTCGTATGGGTTACTTAGCAATTCATCAAGTTTAAACATTCAAATCATTAACTAAAACAAACAAAAATAACCTCACCCACTTGGCCTAAGGCCAACTTAATCCAAACCAGATCCGAACCATATACGCTTCCAAACCCAAATGCGCAGGCGCAGCCCACTACATTCCTTCCTTCTTCAATCGAGTGAAAACGAACAAAATATGAAGGGCTAAGGTAAAAAAATCATTTGCTTACAACAGCATCTTCAAGTTCCTTTGACATTTGCATGCCTGCTAGTTCCCAGACCTGAGCCCCGCGTCCTTCCTTTTGCATTCACCATCCAAATCTTCTCACCTACTCATGCAACCATGCATACAAACAAGTATATACATGCATGCATTTCATTTGTTTTCCTTATGTGCGTGTGTAAATGAATATCAATCTATATTTCGTGTCCCTCATGCCTGACTATGCTTCACGTTTTCACTTCCATGCAAACCCACCTCCCATGCACGCAACAACACTCCATTTTTCATGCAACTTATCCCCACCTCTTCCAACTATGAAATTTCATGCCATCATCGCCACTAAACTCAGCGTCCAAAGATGTTTCATTTGGTATTCCCAACTCTAGCCATCACCATAAACCACTGACCGTCAGGACCTCCACAAACCACCATTACGAACGCAATAGCTATTTTCTGCAATCTTCAACTTTCGTGTTAGAGGTTTTGGCTAATACTCAGTGTAGTGGGAGATGTTTGATTTAATGAGATGGAAGTTGAATGTTTTACTTGTGTAAACATTTCATGCAGAGAAAAATAGAAAGTGGAATGTGAATGTAAAAGCATGTCAAATGAATTGTCCTTTTACGTGCCGTGCTTGCATATTTATAATGCAAAATATTTCAAGCCCAAGGAAATTAAGGACAACAATTTAATGCAAAGTAAGGAGGAAGGACGTTCATGCGCATCTATGTGTAGGGAGAAAAAAAAGATATTTTCTTTGTTTAAAGTTTTAATATTAAAAAGTTTGGGGTACAATGTTGCATAAAATCACATTTGCGTACGAATCTCGAATAACAAAAATAAAAATACGATCACGTTCAACAATGTGAAATGATCATAGAAAAAATGACAAATTTTCATGTGGGCTAGTTTTCGAAACAATTTGCGATTGGCGCTGCTTTTGAAACTTATTACCAAACATGATTTGTTTATGCACAGTCAGCAGCCAAGTCAGTAAACTTGTAACTGCCTAGATATTGGCGCAACTCTTAGTTGCACCTATATTTTTTTTAACCTCACCAGAACAAGCGCAACTAAGAGTTGCACACATATTATTTTCAACCGCAACAGAATAGCGGAACTATGATTTGCGCAAGTGTGGATTTAGTATAGGTGCAACTCATAGTTGTGTCTGTTTTTACTGTGGTGCAGGCGCAACTCATAGTTGCGTCTGTTTTTCTATGGTGCAAGTGCAACTATGAGTTGCGCCTGCACAGGTTTCTGCTGCCATACAAAGGCAGTGGCAACCCATTACCCCCATCCCATTTCATTTTCACAAACTCCTCCCCTCTTCCTTAAGCCCAAACCCAACACTCCTAAGTCCTAGATTTAGGTTTTTTCCATCAATTTCTATCAAGTTTTACAAATTTCTTCATCAATCTTCGATTAGAACAAAGCTACAACAATCCCTCCACCCCACAGACTCAAATTACCATTCATTCGTCTTTCTGAATTTCCCAATTTCAAACTTAAGCCGCCACAATCTTTGTAAAGGTAATTGAGTAAACCCTATTTTCGAATCTTTTGTCACTTTGAGACGTTTTATATTTTTGTGTTGATTTATAGTTCCACGCCTTTCATATTAAGCTAGCCGAATCGATATGGATAATTCGGAGATCTCAGATGAAGTATTGATGATATATATTGAACAGATGGAAGTTGAATCTGAATTTATTCCTAAAACTCAGTTTGAAACAATTCTTGAAACTCAATTTGAGATAATTCCTCAAAATATTGGTGTTGTTGTTCAATCTGCTTTGGATAATCAGGTTTTCTTAGGTGAACCGAATCAAAGACCGGGGAAACAAATTAGCCGCAAAAGCCGAGTGAGACAACCAACGCATCCAATTTGTCACTGTGGAGATATTTATAAGGTAGTTATATATAAGACTCAAACAAATGTTGGATGTTGGTTTTACGGATGTACTGGTTACCTTGATCATATAACTAATCCGAAAGGTGTTCAGCGCTGTAAATTCTTCAAATGGTTAGATCATCCGTTGATCCCTAGGGGAGTTGAGTATGCACTAGAGATGCAAGTCGAAGTGAGAAGATTGGAAAAGGAAAGCAGTACGCTACTTCATTAAGTAAACTATTTGCAGTCCTCAAATCCAATTTGGAAAGGAGTTTAGTAAACTGGTTAGTGCAATTGTTATGTAATGGTTCTGTATCAGACTTGTTTAATGGAGTTATGTATGCATTAGTTTTAATGAGTGTTGTATTACTGAGTTATTTTATTACTTGGTTGTTGCAATGGTTATGCAATATTTGATGTATTATTGTTTGGTTGTTATGTTTATTTAATGTTTAAAGTAATCTTTGTTGTTGTTCAACGTTGCATACTGTGGATAATACATACAAAAGCTGCGTACAAAATAAATCAAAGTTATCGAATGTAGCAACTAACATAAATGTTCGACAAAAGATAACTTTTAATATCAAAGTTGCATACAAGAATAAAAGTAGAAGTTATACAGTACACGAATGACATAAGTAGTAAAAACAAGTAAATTATTTACTGCTTCCCGCACTTTCTTCTCTTATGACTCAAGGTACCGCATTGTCCACATCCGTCATATCTTCTATCCCCCATTTCATCCATGACACCCCTAATTCTAGTGGACATGGGTCTTCCTATATTCCTACACATCGGTGGCGGGAGTATAGTTGGGCCTTCATCTATATCCTAATATCTACTGTCGTGCACAGGATGAAAAAACGAAGAATAACTATGTTTATAACTGTCTGTTGTAAACCAAGATGAAATAAGATCATGGTAAGCTCTGTTTGCTCCTCCTCTACATCGTGCGCATGCAGCCAAAATTGCATGAACAACTGCAGTTTCATTGGCAATATTTACTGTGCAGTTGCACATGTTTGTGTCTGTTACTTGCCACTCCGTCAAGCTAAACCTGTTAATGCTCATATTTCGTGCTTCTGCTGCATATTTTTCCATCAGTTTTTCATAAGTTGGCGTGAGCGCAGATGTGTATTCCAGTCCATCAGTACGTCTTCTGTAGAAGTAGTTATTAAGATGACGAAATGTACGTACTACTAACGCCTTTAACCGTAACAATTTGCACCTTTTAGAACTCCATTGAAACTCTTCGAAGCATTGATAGTCATCATACAAAAACATTCACCGTTGTCCTTGAAAAGAGCCCACTGTTTATCCTTATGTATGATACTTCTATCAATCCATCTGTCAACTGTCGGACTTTGGTACAGATGAATTTGGTTGTTGCCTGTTTGTGCTTCGATTCGATGATTGAATTTGAGCAAGTGTGATCGCCACTGTATTTTTTATCATCCACCACCCACCATGATCTCTTTTAGAAACAATTACATGAAGCCTCCATGGAGAATTAGAATCAATATCACATATAGCAGTGAACTCTCTAGCATGAGACTTTATGTTTTTAAATGAAACTGAACATTTTATCGACCATTCATTTATATATTCAATTAAAGATTCATTTGATTTAAAAATCATACCAACTCGAGGGCCTTTCTACATATTCCACTCAAAACATTTCATCGGTAAACTGAAATTCTTGCATAATAGATCTTTTCATGATTATACCATTGCATTGGTCATCCTATAACGGTTCTTTCATCTCGATATGCTCATCAATGTCATCAACTTCCTTTGTAATATCATCTAAAGGAGCATCATTGTTAACATTCATAGCATCTATCCATGTTTCATCTTCGTCAAGTGAAGCAGTGATTTCAATGCTATCCAAATGTGAAATTTCATTATCAGCATTTCCACCCTCCATATCCCCAATTTCAACATCTTCATTCTCAATTTCTTGCAAGTATTCGTTTGAATTCAGAGTTGGAATTGACGATTGAGGATATGATGGATATGACATAAAACCATACCCGGGCGACTGCGATGGATATGGCATGATACCATAGCCGGATGTCTATGTATACAACCTGTAAACAAACATATGAGTGTTAAGTACAAAAAACATGAATAAAACAGACATACATCACATGAAACCATACCCAACTATTTGTGTGTAAATGTTTGGTGGCTAGTAGGAGTAGTGTGGGTAATACATTTGACTTTGCTCGGCAGTATTACTTGGTCTAGGTTGGCTTGCATAATCAATGATTTGAGCTTGTTGTTCAAATGTTTGTATCACCCCAGTTTTCTTAACATATAACTCGATTACTTTCATCCCCACACAAAACATAGAAACATCGTAGTCATCGTTCACCTCAATAGCAATTGGGCCATCATCTGTTACCCATTTACTTACAATGATATGTCGAATTCGGTAAAATCAATCTTTCTAGCTTTGTAAATTGCCGCTTTCAACTCAAGAAAATTACAACCCTTCCTCACTTTAGATCTTCTATGTTTTCCACCAACATAGGTTGGCTCGCTATTTTCATCGATGACTAAATCACAGTTATAATGACAAATAATCGGCACAGTTGTCATAAATCTAGTAAATTTCAAGAAACTATGTGTCAATAATAGGTCTATCAAAATTAGTAGAGCAGAGTTTCAGAACTTTATCTCAACTGTAGATGAAAGTGAAATCTTGTGTTGATCTTTGTTGATTTAAACAAACTTAAAAGAAATCTTATATTGATGAAAGTGAAAGTAAGAGCAATGGAGTTTTGGATTTTCGAATATGATGGGTTTGAGGAGTTCTATTTATTTGGGGAGGAGTAAAGGGGTTATAAGCTGTTGTTGGGCCAGTAGGAGTAGCACATGAATACAGACGCAACTTTGAGTTGCGCAAAGACATGTAGAAGGTTAGCGCAACTTTGAATTGCGCACAGATATGTAATAGGTTAGCGCAATTTTGATGTGCGCATATCATGGAAATATTTCTGCACAACTCAAAGGTGAGCATCTGCTTACACATATGGGCGCAAATTTCAGTTGTGCATGTAACTTACTGCTTAACAACAGCTCACACATGCAAACAACGTACATACAAAACCATCATATTTCATGCAAATATAATTCAACTATATATACGAAAACAACAACAAGTTGCAAAGCCACAAATCTATTAAACAACGTACATATCTTGATTGTACAATAACGAAATTTATCTTCAAATTTGAATACAAGTTCAAAACAACATATTACAACTTCAAGTGCAAGCAACCAACTTACAAACCATTATAACACATATCTTCTTACGTTTCTAATTTCACATCGTGTTCTTTGAGTTTGCGTCGGAGGCAGTTGAGATGGTCCAACTGCAATTATGTCTTGCCCTGACTGGCTGCCTTGTGTAGAACCCCCCGTGCCTTTGAAACGTCTTCTTTGGTATGTATGATAAAAATCTTGGGGGAACGAGGCACATACGGCGGTGGTCATTCAAGCTTATGTTTATCAAAAAGCGACTTGATAATTTCTTTGAGTTCAAACACTTGCCTTTTACTCGATCTTCATCCGTAGAATTTGCTAGAGCATCATCAACTTCATTTGAAATCACATACATCCCTTGAACCTAAAACATAATAAGTATTGGCGCAAGTAAGTAAAGCTAGTTGAAGGAGTTGAGATATGAAAACTTATAAACACATACCAAGTCACATTCTATTGGTCCCCGTGGAGCATATCTAGGCAACCTAGTAGACGATTTTTTAAGAAAAAATCGCCGCGTTATATGCCAGTGCCAACCGTATCATTGTTCATGGTGATTCTTGGCACGCGTTCAACTTGAACGTGATCTAACCTGTGATCGCACCTTGTTACGTATGTGTTATTCAAGTCTTTGTTCCAACTGTGTGGGAAAATTTGCTCAGCTGCATCTGTTATATGCTGATGAAGGCCAAATTGCCTCATCACTCTGTCCGGATAGTGCATGACCACACTTTGCAAGAAAATGATCGAGGTTCTTGCATACTAAGTCTGTTCTCTATCCAAGCAAATTGGCGGCAAATCATGTACAATCTCAGCCGTGTATGGCGTCCAATCAACATTGTGTTGGTCCATACATCGAACTCATTGCGATAGAATGTGGGATGATGGGCTGGATTATCTCTCCAATGTCTATATCTAGTGCATCTACAATCAGGAACAAAATAATGTGTGAATATTGTACTAAAAAAATAAAGTTTTCATTATAAATTACTAAAGGTTTTTTCCTAGCCCCATAAGGTAATCCAGGAGCGACATTGGCACGAACATTTAGACGCTCAATAGAAAACGCATCCATGACCATACCTGCACATTACCAATGTTAAAAAAGGCCTTTTAAAATATTAGTACACTTATAAGTCAAAATTGACATATCTGCAAAAGGGTTGGACAACCTGCTAACCCATTCGACTTTCTTAGTGCTACATTATCCAACTCCTTATATAATGCGCATAAAACCGCGCTACCTCACAAATAATCAGAAATAGTGGCAAAATCCTCTAGCATGTACAACCATTTTACACTAACTCGATCCTTTGAACGGTTTGAAAATAGAAGGGATGCTATAAGAATCAATACGACAGCCTGTGTAAACTGTTTTACCTCCTCAACAGATGAATCGACGTTAATCCCCCTGCCGATTATAAGGTCATTTATCCATTTGACCTTCAACTCTCTTCCATTAACCACCGCTTCTTGGCACGGAATTTCACCAAGCAAACGATGATATACCTCATTGGCGTCCATGTTACCACCATAAGTCAAAACAGCGCCTTCTATATGAAGGCTAAACAAAATAGAAACATCTTACAAAGTAAATGTCATTTCTCCAATGGAAAATTGAAAGGTGCAAGTCGCAGGTCTCCATTTATTGCATAATGCTATGACTAAAGACCTATCAAATCTGATATTTTTTATCTGCATGAAATACCAGAAGCCCGCTTGATGAAGTAATTGTTGAACTCGATGATCATCAACCATCTCCATCAGATCTTTGAAACTCTACGAATGATCCAAACAGTCTATTACACTCTACGAAACAAAGAATTATAACGTATAGTTAACTCAAAATGCTAAAAATCTTAAACTATTTACTATATTTACAAAATAAGTAACATTACCCTCATCAAATCTTCAAAAATTTTGCGGTGAATATCTTGCAAATATAGCATGCTACCATCAACAGGTCCGCTTTCCAGTTCTGCAAAGTTCATGCCCAAAAAGCCAAAATTTTCACATTGTTTACAATAAATGAGTGATTCAACTCTACAAATTGGATTACTAACATCTAGAACATGCTAATTGACAATGTTTCTCACAAATATAAGCAAATAATACGCAAATTAAAAATTAATCAAAAAACTAGGGTTTAGAAATTACCAAAATCTATTTGTATTGAAGAAGATCCTGCTTCCATTGTTGTAGCTTTATTCTAATTGAAGATTGATGAAGAAATTCGTAAAATTTGAGAGAAAATGGTGGAAAAAACCTAAAACTAGGGCTTGGAAGTGTTAGGTTCGGGCTTGAGGAAGTGGGGAGGAGTTTGCAAAAATGAAATGAGGCAGGGGTACCAGGTTGCTACTGCCTTTGTATGGCAGCAGCACCTGCACCACAACAAAACAGACGCAGCTATGAGTTGCGCCTAAACTAAATCCATACATGCGTAACTCATAGTTGACTATTTGCTGCGGTTAAAAATAATATATGTGCAACTCTTAGTTGCGCATATCCTGGTGAGGTAAAAAAATATTGACGCAACTAAAAGTTGCGCCTATGTCTGGCAGTTACAAGTTTGCTGACTTGGCTGCTGACTGGGCACAAATAAGCCATGTTTGGTAATAAGTTTCAAAATCAGCATCGATCGCGAAATTGTTTCGAAAACTAACCCACTTTGAAAATTTGTCCCAAAAAAATAGATAAGTTAACTTATTTTGTAAAGTCTCAAAAATATTGACGTTCCACAAAAAGTATCAAACGAAAATTTAGTTATTTTCCAAATTAAAAATTATGGAAATATCCTATAAAATAAATTAAAAATACGTCATTAAAAATACGTCATTAAAAATCGGTCTAAATTTGAAACATAAATTTTATTATAATTTAAATTCAACTTCGAATATTTAAATAAATTAAATACTCAAATTCGAAGACCCAAAAATATGGGTCGTTACATTTATGAAAGTAAACCTATATTATAACTAAATCTTTTATAAAGATTTCACATAAAATAAAAGATCTTTTAATACAAAAGACATTTCATCTAAATTTTCTAAAACAAGAAACAAATTATAGTAATATAGAGAAAAAACTTCCAAATCCTAATTGCAAGAGAAAACTAAAATGATTTTTCAAATTTTCTATGGAAATTTGCAACGATCATCCAACTGCTTTTTGGGATAAAAAGACACACGTTGTCTTCAATATGAAGAACATTTTGATAAAAAGAAAATTGCTACTAAAGCAAGACCATGTCAAATGAATTTCGAATATTTAGAATTATGTAAAATATAAATCGAAACATTATTACAAAAAGGTTTAATAAAACCATCATAGTCACCTTGGTCATGCACCGCATTCTATGTAAATAAATATAATGTACAAGAAATAGGTGTGTCTATTTTAGTAATAAATTACAAACCTCTAAATAAAGTTCTAAAATGGATTAGGCATCCAATTCCTAATAAAAGAGACCTACTTGATAAATTATATGATTCTGTCATATTTTCTAAATTTGATTTAAAATCTGCTTACTTGCAGTTCCAAATTTCAAAATCTAACCAATATTAAACTGCGTTTAATATTCCAATCGGACATTACGAATGGACAGTAATGCCTTTTGGCTTAAAAATGCTCCTTTAAAATTTTAAAAAATAATGAATGACATTTTTATTCCATATAGTGAATTTATTATAGTTGATATCGATGATATTCTAGTATTTTCTAAAGATATTGAAATGCATTTTAAGATTTAGATATTTTTAGAAAAATCAATATTCAAAATGGTTTAGTAATATCAAGAACAAAGATGTCTTTATTTCAGACAAATGTAAGATTTTTAGGTCATAATACTGAAAAAGGAAAAAATAATTGTATAAATAGAAGTATAGAATTTGCTTTAAAATTTCAAGATATGATAACTGATGAAACACGATTACAAAGATTTTTATAAATTTTAAATTATATACTTTCTTATTATGTCAATCTAGCTATAGATGCTGCTATCTTATATGATAAATTTTAAAAAAAATCCAGGTCTTTACACAGAACAAACTCAAGCTATTAAAATAATAAAAGAAAAGGTAAAAACCCACCTTGTTTAATGTTTTAAAATCCAAATTGGGAAAAAATAACTAAAAGAGATGCCTCAAATATAGGATTTGGCGGAATTTTAAAGCAAATTTGTCCAAAAACGAAACAAGAATGTATTGTCAGATTTAATTTAGGTAAATGGACAATAGATAAAGAAATTATGCAACCATAGCCAAGGAAATTCTTGCTATAATTAAATGTATTTTAAAATATAAAGATGATTAATCAAAAGTTTATCATAAAAATTGATTAGAAATCTGTCCGATATATGTTTAATAAAGATTTTAAACATGATGTGTCCAAGCAAATGTTTGCTGGATGGAAAGCTTATCTAGCACCTTTTGACTTTGAAATCCTTTATGAACAAAGTGAAGAAAATAGTCTTTCTGATTATTTTTAACACATGAATTTTTACAGGACTATGATCCCCAGAGGAAGGGGTAATTTTCCATACAAAGGGAAGGGAAGAGGAAATATCCTGACGCAAGAAGCTAGCAGCTGAAAATCTAACCAGTTCAGAAAGTCATAGTCCCAATGATCCTTTATATAAGGAATATATAGAATTTAGTAAAAGATATGAGGCTAATAACCATGCATGTAATAGCCAAATAACATCATATTCATATGCCAGCATAACTGGCAATGTAGAAAATGAAGAAAATATAACGTGCACAAAGTCTTCATATAAAAGTTATACTTCTTTTAAAATTTAATGATCTCGAAAGGGAAAATGATCTCTAGAACTTAATGCAAATGTATTTCGATATGACATCATTTGCCATTACCGCTTATAAACAAAGTGGATATTATGAGGCAATAATAAAAGCCTCTGAAACATGTGAAATAACATATTTTAATGCAAGAGATCCACATATTTATAGCTTTAGCAAAATAATCATTAAAAGACCAATATTGCCAGAAGAATGGAGGTTATCCACCCTTAAAGAAAAAAAAATGTTTTTGCATGACAAAAGGAGTACTATCAGGTATAATTATTGGGATTATGTTGACGCACTAAATTAAATGCTCATTTATGAAAACAATAAAAGAAAACATTCATGGTTTATTAAAGTTTGCGGGAAAGTTTATATACTCCCAATACCAAATTGGTTTATAAAATGGTGGACAAATTATGGACCACCAATGGATATTCTGCCTAAAAAATTAAAAGAAATATATTCTGACTGGGTTGTTATTTCATCCAAAATAAATGATCTTGATCAATATATAATGGTGCCAGGATTTGATCCGATATATTTTTACATTGAATTATCCATTCCTTGGATTTGGAAATGGAAACCAGAATTAGGTTATACCGAAAAAGAAAATTTTGTTTATATAGATGTTTCTTTACTAAATTCTGGGACAAATTAATCAAAATTGATGTCATATATTTGGCCAAGAAATGGTAACAGAAACAAGCAATAAAATCAACGTATATTAGAAGTAGAAGAATCCGAAACAACAAAATGAACTTCAAGCTAATTTTAGCATATTGCAAGAAAATTAAAGATGCAAAAGGAGCAGCCACCAAAGAAGATATTCTTTATGCCTACACTAAAGAAATAAAAAAAAAACTAATAAAGAATCTTTGAAAAGATGATGCAAAATCAGACGCGTCAATGACATCTTTAAGAGCAAAGGACATACTCGAAGATTCAGATCTCAATTATGAGGATTTTGCAAAAATATTTGATAAGATTAAAAAAAGGCCTACAATCCGGGACAAGATAAAGGAAAATTGGTGTTGGACTAAAAAGGTAATATTCTTGCTAGCTATCACAAGAAGACGCACTACTTTAGTAAAGTAGACGGGCTACTTTAATAAAGAAGAAAAGATTCTTTATAAGGGTTAATAGGTGGCCTAACTTGCTTTTACTTTAATAAAGTTATCAAATAATTCTCGGATTTGAAGGCTTTGGAATCCGAAGAAAATAGATTTTGGAATTCTATACTCAAGTCCATCCTGATCTATAAATAGAGGGGATCTCAACTTGAAGAAGACAAACTTCACTCTTCTCCATCTCAAAGCTTCTGCCATTAAAAAAATGAGTGTGTAGTAAATTGTATTGTAAAATAAGGAAGAAGACTACTACTTCTATTTGTGCTCTTAATATCCAAAGACTGCTTCTGATACTTTTTCTTGTAAGTTTTTAAATTTTGTAATATATTATGTGAATTATAGCCTGACTGGCGGGTTAAACTAATCGTGTGTTGAAAATTTGTGTTTTATGTGCATGAACGTGTTCATATTTTTATGGAATATGTATTAAGTTGAAAATATCATTTATGGGTTAAGAATTGCATCAGGTGATACGTAATTTCTAACTAATATACAAGTCGTGTATTTATATCCATTTCTAGCCATGGTAAAGCGTTTCTTTGAGCTTTATTTACATTGACTTGTTAGCCAAAGATCATTGTTAGACCAATGTTTGACTTGTAAAATGTCTCGATGTTTGTTTTGGTATTTTCAGTTTGATATGTAAAATCCTGAAAACAGTATAGCAAAGTTCGTACTGTAGCAGTATGCTAAAACAACCTTTTACTTTAGAATTATTTCAGTGTATTGTTGCAAAAAACCTAAATTTTGCTAGCGGTTTAGATTTGGTATCGGAACCATGGTACATACATATAAATTGGAGTAATTCAACTACTTATCAAAAATGAATATGAGTAAAAAACGAGATACCGCTAAATATAATATTGATTTTATTTACAAAATTAAATTAAATATTGATTTTATTTAAAACAAATATAGATTAGATCTAAGTAAACTTAGACTTCATAGGCCCAATAAGATTCAAATGGAAGAATTTTTCTGAAAATTATATATTTACTCTGTTGTGGGCTAGCCGGTTTAGTTCCAACATATACTAATCCACGTCTATTTCTAACGTGAGTGGTTATACATCAACGTCTATTAAGAGGTTGATTCAGAAAACTCATGCCCACTCCTAATATCCGTCATTTAAATCGAGGTCGCCTAATGGCATTGATTTAAATCAACGACGACTGACCTTAACGCTCGATCCGTTCCTTCATTGTTGTCTGCTTATCCAGGGTTTCAAACGAACACTTCAAGCAAGGTTTATAAAAAATGATATATTGAAACCCTAACAATAATAGAACAAAACTAAAGATAGCTCTAAGAAGTAAAAGCGAAATGGGTAAAATGATAGTTTTGAAATATACTAGGGGTAGGGTTTCAAGTCTTTTTCCAAGGGCATTGTAGAAGAAAATACAGAGGGAGGAAGGACGGGACATTTAAATTGTTCGTAAAATTCGATAAGGGGTGTATAAAAAAATTGCCTCCCCTTTGCCAAACAAATTATATATTTGTAACCATCATCAATTTTTCGACGACCAGTACCATTTATTCACTTTTTTTATCAACCCACCGTAAATATTTTTTAATGAACCTTCATCGTCTTTTCCTCATTTTTCAATGGGATGTTGTCGAATTTTTCTTTAAATGAGTGCTAGAACTATAAACCGTTTTATTCGGACGAAATCCCCATGATAGTTTTTTTTTCTAAGTGTAGTCCTCTAAAATTTGCTCTTCTTATTCAAAAATGGAGTCCGCTTAACAATGTCGTTTTTTTTTACTTAGGGGCGATGAAGTAAGTTCTTGGGTGAAAATAGGGAGGGCCTACACGTGTCATCCGTTATTGTCATGTGATCGATTTACAATTGCCCTTACCATCATTCTTAAAGAGTTGTGCTATAAACACCTCAACACCGACTATAATTCCGTAGAAGAAAAAAAGAAAAAGAAAAAAAATTCATACTTTGTATTATTCGGTGTCATTCGGTAGTTATCTGTTGACCGGCAATAGTCTGCCGACCGACTTTGTGTAATATGAAAAACTGATTTTTTTTTTTAAAATGACCCAGTTACACCGGACGGTAGTTATATGCCGTAACTTATTAGTCTACCGTGCACCATCGATTGACTTCGGTAATATAAAAAAACGTGTGAGTAATACGTAGCCTCCAATTAGACTGGACTGGTTAAAATGAAGAGAGGTTAAATTGTAGTTTGCATTGGGCGGTATATAGCACAACTCTTTTTAAAAACTAAGGCAGTGTTTGGTTTCTTGTTTTACTTTTGAATATCTGTCCATACAGAAATGCATATGACGCATGTATATTGTCGAAAACGATCAATTTAGAAAACGAAGTTAACATACAAAATAGAAAATAATTTTTTATTTATTTTCCGTATTTTGAAAAATAACACAGCACGTGAAACAATCCATTCTTCCATTGTCCTTCGGTCCCTTCTTTCTGTGCAGTGAAACAATCCATTCTTCAATTGTCACTGTGTCCCTTCTTTCTTCCATCCGTCTAGTTGCTTGAACATTACATGATATTAGGGGCAAAAGCGGAAAGAATGAAAAGGCCCTTACTTGAACCAACTTCTTCTGCTTAAAATTAGGGTTATTTGGAGAAGGCGGCCAAACCATTCTCTTTATTTCGCCATCAAACTCTCGTCCAGTGTTCGATAATTAGCTGCGGGGAGGATCGGAATTTGAAGATCTATTGTAAGTGTCATTACTTCCTTTTTATGTATATTTTATTATATTTTAGTTTCTATGTTCTCAATATTACCAATTATAAGCATTTTTCAATTTTTATGCAGTAAGATAACAATCATAGTTTGCATCATTCATAATTTTGCATTCCCTCTCACCAGGTGTCTCAAAATTATGGCCATCCCAATGCACGCTCTCCAACTTCATTATTTTGAATGTACATACCTAGATGTTAGGTGATGATTAGAAAGTCCATATCACTGCTGTTTTGTGTTCAAAAATAGGTATTTTTCTAGAATAATTACCTGAAAGTAGACTACGTTGATACATCATTGTTATTCATCTTATATCTAGATCAAAAAAGAGAAAAATATTATCTTTATATTGTATTATTCATATTAATAAATCAGTTCACATTCCGTGATGACTGCATTTAGCTTCATGTTGTTGTTTGTTTCCCATATGATATTGATGATCTTGCTTTAGTAGACATTCAATTCTTTGTATGCCTTTTCAACAAATCAGATTACTTTGAAACACTTGTTCATTCTCCCACTAGCATTCGCCGAGCTTTATGTAGTAATATATCCTCCAAATTCATTTTGGCAAATCCATAGACCAGATCACTCAATATGCATTAACATCAATATTACAACTGTACCGGGAAAATAGACACTTGTGAATACGTAGTAATTGTCTTGGAACTCATACCATAAATCAAATGCTTCATATTTATTTCATGTTATTTCTCACTATTTTCCCCTTGTTCAGCAAACCTTAAGTCAATTTCCATGGAGACCACATCTGAAATTGCTATAAAGAAATCAAGAGTGAATAGTGAGAACTCTGAAAACACAAATATTACTCTGCCCGAAGAAATTATCACTGATATAATCTCAAGATTGCCAGTGAAACAAGTTTTCCAGTTACAATGTTTATCAAAAAAATTCTCATCCATCACCAGTGACCTCAATTTTATCAGTGCTCATCTTGGACACTCAGCCCATCTCCGGCCATCCATTATACTCAATCAAGGAAATGACATCTATTTGATTCAAGGCAACGGGGTTGATTCAGAAATCATAGTGGAGGAGGTGTTCCTTCACAGACTTATTGATTTGACCGTTTCTAGTAAGAAGTTAAAGATTGAAGCTTCTTGCAATGGTCTAGTCATTTTTAGTGTTGGTGATCGCGATTGTTTTATGTGGAATCCTGCAACTATTCAATGTAATAATCTTCCGAATCCCAGTTATGTTGATGGAATGCGTCTTCTGACAGCAGAATGGGGTTTTGGCTACTGTACTAAATCCAGCCAATATAAGATTGTTAGGATTGCATATCATGCTGGTGATTCTATTTTGGGTGAATATGAGTTGGTGGCAGAAGTACTCAGCTATGGAACAGACTGCGAATGGAGAAGACTTGATTTTACCAAATTTGATGCACAGTCTGATGTGCCTGGAATAACTGTTAAGGGTGTTGTGTATTGGACTCTGTTGGATGATAATAGATTACTTAGTTTCGACTTGGAGGAGGAGGAATTTGCATGGATTGTCTGCCCGTTCGGTGCATGTCAAAAAATCATGGAATTCCATGGATCCTTGGCTGCATGTATACCATATGGAACCAATGAAAAAACATATGATATCTATGTACTAAAAGATGCTGGTAATGTGGATTCCTGGGAAATGATTTGTACTATTGGAGATATTTTTCCGTCTTTGCCTATCAGATTTCTCAGTGATCATCAATTGATTTTAGTTGATAAAGGTGAAACAGATATATTTGACCGATATGAAAAAGATACAGTCAAGTTTTCTTGCTCTTTGTATGACTTGGAACTGGAAGAAATCAAGGGAACCCTTCAAGCATTGGTATCTAATAATTCAGATGTTCTTAATTTTGTGGAGAGCATGGTTCCTGTGTTACCTTTAAGGTTTTAATCTCCTTCTGCGTTAGAAATATTTCAAGTAAGCTTATTTCTTCTTCTTCTGATGTTTGATTCGGGCATTATATTTTTATATATTAATTTAATAAATCTAATTTTCTGACATGTGTATTTCTTTTTTCTATCTACATTATCACATGTTCTTTTTTCTACCTATATTATCACATATTTTTATAAAAAGAAAATGATTTTGTACTAAAAGGAACTGATGACCTTCGTTTGAATGATGGCAACTTGCTTTAGTTTTTCATATGAATATCAGGTGCAGTCTAATCCTCAAATTGTTTTTTTTTATTTTTTATACATCTATCTTTCTTAGTGGGGTTACAACCTGGTAGCTGTTTGATTAATTGTCAATTAATTCCTTCTATGCTAGTAGTAATGGAAGACTTATCTAATGGCTTTTTGTCATTTGTAAATGTTTCGATGTTGTTTATTCTCACTGTGAATTTCCAAACGTGTGCTTTGAATTTTTCATGACTATATTATCGGATTGAAATCCTAATGTCATAATGCTTAGTGTTTTGAAATGATTGAGTGCCGATGACCACTTCTCTCTTGTATCTTTAATTTGAATAGTTCCGTACTATTTCCCTTGTACCTGCATTTTTTGGCATCTTTGTCTTTAGTAATACAAAAGTCTGGACTTTTATTTTTGAGTGTTGCTAAATACACCTAAAAACACACTATATAATACCCAAAACACACTATATAATACCCAATCTTAAAAATGCCACCACATTTTGAATATGCACTTGTTAATACCCAAAATACACCACAACCGAGTTACCATATTACACGGCACAAAACCAAATCCTTTTCAATACCAAAGAAGAACTCAATTTTAGAAGTGAGAAATCAATGCTGGATGCTATGAAAAGTTAACAATTTCGAATTTAATTTCATTTTTTGGTCGCAATTGACAGATTTTCTCGAATATTTCTTGTCCTAAAAGCATAGTTAAATTTGTGTAAAAAGCAACACAAAATATTTGAAAATTTAGAAAACCTTAATGTGATTAATTTTAAAATAATGATGAAATTTTTGGAAAACAACGAAACAAAATTTTTGGTTGCCTGAATATCTTGGATGCGTGATACCTAAAAGTCATTGGATAAAACTAAACCCGAATTAAGCAATTATTTGACTGCGTGAATATAGATTTGTTGCGTTAATTTTGATAACCTTAATTTTGATTAAGGAGAAAAAGAAGTACCGGTTTCTAACAGCCGGTAGCGTTGTATTTTTGAGTGCAAAAAAAATAAAAGGCTTGAATTTCTATTGGGTAATACTCAGTATATTATTTGATGTATCTAGCAACACCTTTTATTTATTTTTATTTTATTTTTATTTTTTTTTATTTGTGCCAATGACAATGATGCAGTTATGGCTATATATTCATGAATTTCGCCGGAAAAAATCTTTGTTTCCAACCTTTTTGCAAATTACACTAAGGTAATATCCTTTTTGCACCAACCTTATACATATACACACACATACATGTATATGCATGTATGAACTTACGTATGTGTGTGTATGAGCTAGGATCAATAGCTATCTTTATTTAGCATACGAATACGCTTTTATATTTAGATATTCTACTCTTGCCTAAACTGATATTATCAATAATGGTTTGTAATTTTAGGGAGGTGGCACCGTGGATGTAGAATGCTATGTGATTGTGATTGTGGTTGTGGATGAAGGCTTCTTCATATGTCCTAGGCTTTTAGTCCTTAACTGTGAACTGTATTGTCGTCGTTGTTATTATATATTTATTATGTACTGTAATATGATAATATTATGAATTTGGTAACTTCCATAGTATTTGAAACTCTAATGTTTATGCTGTGTCTTTGTTTTGTTTATATGAATATAACATCGTTAGCTGATGTTAGTGTCATCTGTTGGTTATAAAGTTTGCATATGTATTGTTATAATTTTTGAATGCGTATTAAACATTGCTTGTGTTATTAATTTAAAAGTTCGTCATATTAAATCTTGTAATATCTATTATTGATTCTCAACAATAACCAACAGTTATTTCCCCGTTGTTAGAATGAATTTAATAAGCAGTTATCCTGCTGCAAATGTAACATTTCGCCGCTTATAGCCATTGGAAAATTTTATTTTGCCGATGCTTATAAGCGGACTAGATGAAGTGATTTTTTAGGTTGAGCTTCGCATAATATTTTAACGTTAAGCCCAACCACTAGATGTTTAAGTGATACTGTGATGACAAAATATATCGATATCAAGTGATACGGTTAGTGCAACATCCGTTCTTATCAATCATGTGATATTGTTAATATTTTAACATTAATTGATAAAGACGACAAAAAGAAGACGAATTGCATGAATCTCTAAAATTTCAAAAAAGATTACAACTGATTTAGCAAATGATTCCTTTTCTCCAACTAATAAATCAGCAATAAGGGATGCTACAACTGCAAATTTACCAAGGATGTACAAAGCTGTAGCGATAAAAAAAAAAGGTATGTTACAATGGATAAAAAAAACATTGTTATAACACACCAACAACATATCGGCAGTTGCAAACTAAAGGTATTTTTTACAACATCCACTTAATGTTGCATAAACTATTGTAAATTATATATTTACAACACTTCTCAACTGCGGTGTGTGTTTTTTTTATTAGTTTTATTTATTTATTTATTTATTTATTTATTTTACGTATACAATATCTTCTAAATATTGTAAAATAAAAGATTACATCACAATCCAAACAATATAGAAGCTCTTTCTATGATAATTATAAAACGTTGTATTATGCAATTTCAAACGTTGTAAATAAACCTAATTAAGCTTACATTCCTCTTAAATGATGGAATTTAAATAATAGAATTCAAGATCAGTATGAATGAGTTTCCTTTTCATAATCAATCAACAAAGCATCTATCATGCATAATGTTATTGGAGAATTTGACATGAAGTTGTAAGGCATGGCATGGTGATACTATTTCAAGATGAAATAGTAACATTAGAAATTATTAATTCATTCATTATAAATTGAGTGTATAGACTTGACTGAGTGTTGCACAAGAGGAACCAGTCAGTTTTCTAGCAACTATCTTCAATACTAATCTCGTACATCAAGTTATCCTCCACGAATGAATCTTTACAATATCAGATCAAGACTCAAAATCGAAGAATAATGGGACAACATAGATAAAATCAACAAAATATTTTTGGAATGCAAAAACTACCACCATAAAAGGTTGAATCAAATTGATAAGCCGTTTCAAGTCAAAATATTAATATAGAAATTATGCAAGTTTTTAAAAAGTATGGCACTAAGGGCACTCTCAAAAATGATTATTAATATCATTACTAAAAAATATCATACAATATTTTCCTATACTCTTTCTAATACTGGATCTTTCAACGAGCTATCAACAACACTAATTTTGACACTTATCGCACAACGATCAACTGTCAATCGACACAAATTTTCATGGCCATCAACCATCAAACCACTAAAGTTCGATGGTTGATGACCATGTAAAATTATGTTGATCGACATGCAAAATGATTTTGGACGATGGTTAATTGTTATGTAAAAAGACTTTGGTATTAGGGTGAATACAAATTTTATTGTGTTTGTTATTATTCCTCATGTCATTAGCAAGTATTTTTTTGCGGTGCCCTTAGCACAACACTTTAAAAATCATGACAGCAAGAAAGGTTGAAACTCGAAAATAAATGAAAATGGTTGTCTTGGATCTACATAAAGGTTTCGTTATTTCTTTGTTCAAACTTGCCTAAACCATATTCAATAATTACAACTATATGTAACTACAGTGCACAGAAACTCCTCCCAGCAAATCACTAAAAGCTTTGGCACTAAAAAAATCCTTTCAACAATTTTGGAGTTAGAAGTTTGGTAAGTTTACTCACAAGTTAATAAGTATACGAAGTAAAATATGTTTGTGTTTTATTATAATATATGTGATTGATTTTATATTGTTTGATTGTTTGTTGTTTTTGCTTTGGAAAGCAAATAGCACAAGTACATGATGATTGTCGACTTGTATGTCTTTGTATGACTTGTTTGCGTGGTCTTGAAATAAAGCACATAATGATTGGTAGGGGATGAACATGAAATAGAAGTGGTTTTATAGCGAATCACTATAAACGCACTTTGGAAATATCTTACGTAGTTGATTTTCTACCGATTGTTGTAGAGAGATCCTTAGGTGTTTCTTGTATACATATATATTAATTCTTGTAAAAAGATTAGGTGTTAAAAAGTCTGTTATCATATCTAAAATCGATGAAACTTTCAACAGTATAAAATTGGAATCGCGGAACCTATTATAATCCATAATACTCAAAGAAAGGTTATAATAACTGGGGACCACGTTTTAGAGCATTCTGAAATGCTGCCTTTTCTATTTGAGACTTAAAACGTATAAAAATGACTTTAAACTTAACTATTTATCCTTTTGATGACCTTTTCTAACATATTTTGGAATGTTTTAAAAATGGTTTGAGATTTTTATATATATTTTAAGAATCAATTATGAATTATTATAGTAAATGGTTTATTTTAATAAAGAAGAGAAGTTTTAAATATATTATAAATTAGTAATCTTTAAGTAATATTTTAAATAAATATTTTAAACCATATTATAAGCATTTTCAATTAAACTTTAATTATGTGTGTGTGTATATAGTTTTTCAAAAATTAGATATTATTTTATTAAAGGATTAAATATCTTAACTTATAATATCTTTTAAATTGTTTATAGAATTTTATTAAATATCCTAGCTTTTATTATATATATATATATATCATTTTAGAAAGGTTTTCATGAAACAAATAAGTTTTGAGAAGTAAGTTAAGTGTTTTATAAAGTAATAAAGGGAGATTTAAATTTTATTTACTTGAAATAAATGATTTTGTGAAGAAAGTAAAAGTACATTAACTTGTTAAATTAATAACAAGTAACTACAATTACGGTTACAACTAGGATTTTGATTAAGATTATAATTATATTATAATTAGGAATGTAATTGACTTCAATAAGAATTACTTAAGATAATAGTAAGTGAAATGTTTTGGGTTTATTGTAAAGAATATTTTAGTAATATTTGTTTTTAAACCCTTAAATTATATTTTAAAGTGGTAAAATATTGTTAAATGATTATAAAAAAACTTAGACATTTAATAAGGGAATTTTAAACATAATAACAAGTATGAAATCTTTTTAAATATAGATTGAAAAAGCATATGTTTAAAGTCTAAAGAGATAAGGGGTTTATAGTAACAATGTTTAAGTAACATTTGTTTTTAACCTCTTTGATTACAGTTTAAAGTAAGTAAACTTTGTAAAGTGATTTGTGAACATACTTATATCATTGAGATAAATATATGAATACCTTTTAAAGTATTGAAAAGTGCACAAATGAATAGAGAATTGTAAAATACTTGTGTGTGTATATATATATATCTTTTGTAAGGGTATTTTAAATATATATACAAGCAGAAAAGGAAAGTTTTAATTAATAAAAGAGTATTAATTAATGAAGGAAGTTTTGAATTGACTAGCAGTCTAATTGATTAGTAGTCTAGTTGATTAGTAGTCTAATTGATTAGTAGTTTGATAGATTAAGAGTTTTAATCAATTAGGAATTTAGTTAATTAGGAATATAAATTAGTAAGGAAAACTTTAATAATCGAAAGTGTTGAGTGCTTGTGTGTTCACTAACTTATGCAAAGTATACTGGACTTGGTTTCCATATATGATCGTTTTCATTATTGTTAAATATATCAAATCCGTCAATTCAGTCTTGAAGAGGCTGGAATCTATAAGTGTTTCATTTATAGAAAACCACTTCAAGACCGAGATACGTGTTCTATCTCTTGGAAGTGATATGTTCGAGATGTTGAAATCCATTTGGGGATCCATAGTCTATTCAGTGATGAAGACTCTTGTGAAAGATGCCGAACATAACCTCAACATCGGAAAAATGACTAAAGACAGAATAGGCTTCATGATCTCGGGTTTAGCTAACCATGGGGGTATATCAACTTCATATCTAGAGTATGCTTATCGATATGTTGCACGTGTGGAGTTGTTGATATTTGGTTCACATAGTTGATAAAAGTGTTTAGATGTTAGGCTACTTGTGCTTTCTTTATGTTATATTTTATCTAGAGATATACGACACTCGAAAGGTATTTTCTGATCTTGTCATAGGAGATCGGTCTCAGTTTACTGAGGAGGTCTTCATGGAAAATCCATTTATATGAACGTGCCTTAGAGGTTTTAAACGTACTTTAATATGATGTGGTGTGATTGATGTAAGCATCACATCTATTTTCTTATTTATATTCCACACCCTAAACATTATCTATGATATTGAATATGTAACTATTAGATGGTTGGCACTTTTGAGGATAAAATCATTCCAGTGATTCGGTTGGTTTCAAAAGGTGCTGTTATATGTCACACAATTTTTTGAGTTTCTCACACCATACTTTTGTCTGACCTATGGTTTTATTTTTCTCTTATTTCCATAGGTTCTCTTTCGAGTAGTTTGAGAAAGATAGGTTTTCATTGATGTTCATTGGGCTCTTGGAGAGGAGTCGGATGTTTACCTATCGTAGTATTCTTATTTCCCTTACATGACTTTATGTGTATATATCAGCAATTGCAAGAACATGTTGTTATAACTGTCTAGGCTAATGATAGTACTTTGATTAGTAACTCTGAAATGCTATGTACCTTAGATTAACAATGTGCACTATCTTTTGATATTGTATGTTATCATTCCGCTATGAGATTCTGAAGTATTTATCCTCTTCTTTCTTGTTTCTTTTCTTTTCTTTGTTTTCTTTTAACCTAACGTTTTGTGTTTCCGTCATTTGGGTATTCGACATGTGAATACTCTTGATGTATTAGTGTCGACATTGTAGGATTGAAAAGGCGCTCGTTAGACTTTTTTAATTTAGCATCCGCTTTAGCAAATTTAATATAGAATGATTTATTTTACCTGTTCTTTTACAAACAAAATTAAAAAATTTAGGGTACAGGTCTTCAAATCCTAGGCGCTCAACATAAATAAGACCTCTATTTTATTGACCAAGTCTAAATAGCATGGACCATGATAAACTTGGTTTTGTTTTATAAGAATGAACAATGTTTGTTTTTCTACACAAATGATGTGGGAATAAAAATAAATCAATTATGGATATTTGATCTTATCTCCAATAATGATGTTTACATCTCCGTTATTTTATGATATGTTACTTTGCCCTTTCACCGCTGTAAAATCAGTAAGCATTTTGACCGCATGACTTTACTGTTCATTTTTGCTAAGAAAAGGAAAATTCATAAGAATGCTTGAAGGATCTTTAAAATTGCGAGTTCCAAATCACAATTTGGGTTCTTTTGGATTATTTTGGACTAACAATCTACTTGTTGATTGAAAATTCGAACAACCTTGGAGTTGCATGGATTTGAAGATCCTCAATTACCGAGTGTAGGTTGAAGATGTTAATAAGCTATGAAAGTACGTGAAACAATGGTAAAAATAATAAGATTGATTCTTAGAGTGGTTTGAATGAAAGATTTATGATAACTATGGTTCTTATCATTTATTAGTTTATGATTTGATTACAAGTTATACAAAGAGAGTAAAAGAGTTTCATGTTACAAAATTTGATCCATTAAGGCAATGTAGACTATGGTCTTTAAATTGCCGTCTAGAATGAAATCTGAATGGTCCATATGTACGCACTGCACTCAAAGTATCTCTCGATCAGTTGATGCTTAGGAATAACCTAAATTTATACTTTTAAGCTCTCATATTACGGTGCGTTGTTTACAGGGTGGTTGGTATGGAACATGGTCCTTAGTGGTATGCTTTTGCCAAATGTCGATGTTTTTATTGCTATTGCTGAGGAAATGTTGTCACATCAGCAATTTAAAAGTCTTTCTTCCCAGACATTCCTTAGATTATGTCTGATAGACCATGTGGTCGGGGACTGATGAGATACTTCATGGAGCCCGAGTTGACATGTTAAGGTTGCACACCGCTATATATTACAAGCAAGAGCAAAACAAACATAACTTGGTTCACAAGCATTGTTTAGCCATTGGTGATAAGTTGTGTATGTTATTTTAGAGACTGATGGGCTAACAAAGCTTAAGTCGGGGAAACAAGCGGGCTTACGAGGTGTTTTTGTCATGTTTTGTTATATGGTAGGATGACTCAGATTGGTGTCATCAAAAAGAGCCGTGATATGCATGCACTGTGTTTGAAAGGGAAGTGAGATGGTCTGCGTTCATTGTTCACTGTAACGACCACCCTACACCTACGATGCAGAATGGTTGTCAAAGGAAAGAAAAAAGGTAAAGAAGAGAAAATGGAAAGAAGAAAAAGGAAACATCAAATAATCACATAACATGTCATATGTCTCACAATGCATTAGATAAAATATAATAGGCAACAAAGATATAAAACAGTCCAGACAATAATAACAATGTGAACTAGTCATCAGAGTACAAGATCCATAAAGTTATACAATACGGTAAAAGAGTTTACACAATTGATACATAAACTCAACTAATAAACTATCTCTAATAATAGTAGGTCTATGGCTCCACAGTGTCACACGGTGGAATATATAGTACTAGACTCAAATATAAGTATGAGTAAACGTAACCTCTTGCTAGTCCATCTGTAAAACTCCATATATCATCCACTCCTGCTCTCTAGCCTACCCATTTAAGTGTACTCGAGATAATAAGAAGCAAAACATAAAACCTCGGGTCGGACAATATTCTGGTGTAAGCGATAAGCAATCTCAAAATACCATGAAAGTCTATATTGTATGCGGAATAAATGGTATATGAATCACACCTGACCTATCCCTGCAACCAAAGAGTCAACACATAATATCAATAATATGCTACTCGATAACATCATAAAAGGGGTACTCCTATCTCAGTAAACTATCGGGGTGCCTAGGTACCTCCATCCATAATACCTACTCCATACTAAGTAAACTGTGTACGATGTCTTGGTATCTCTATGCACAATACCTACCCTGTATGACATCCCTAGTGTGTTAGGTGGCTATTAAACAATATAAACTGTCATCCATTGTGCTCTAGATATATGATAACTCGTATGACCCCAAAGCCAGGGACTAGTGGTAATCCTGATTCTCCGTAGTACTCTTGTATCTCGCAGTCTAAAGCTGGATACGTGTCTCGCAGCCTAAAGCTAGGTGTAGGATCTAGATTAACCCTAGAGGGGGGGGGTGAATAGGGTTATAGCAAATTTTCTTGAATTAAACACAGAAACAAACTGCAGAAATAAATATGCTGAAAAGTAAATCACACACAAAATTTACCCAGCTTCGGCAACCCCTGCCTACTGCTGCATTCCCAGATTTCTATTAGAACTAAACAGTATCCCGCTTACAAACACTCTACTAGACTCGCAAACCCTTTTTCTCCTGCTCACAAACACTCTCATAGACTCGCACACCCTGCTCCGCCTATAGAGTTTCGCTTACTCGCAAACTCTGCTCCGCCTATAGAGTTTTGCAAACTCGCACACCCTGCTCACTGAACTAATTCTAACTAGACAATCTGACACTACCTACAACCTAGGTGGTGATTTACAAATTCTTGACTTGAAAAAGAAAAAACAACTTCAAAAATAAAACCAGGAGCAAAAATTAAAATACAACCTTGACTCCACAATTTTTGCTCAAAATAAAACTAAAAACCCCTTTAAAATTAAACCCTAATAAAAACTAAAACACCCTTTTGATAATAAAGGCCGGCCCTTTTAATTTCTTCCACCCGATCCACTCTCTTGCTTTGAGAAAATGATGGCGGTCGTTCCTCTTGAAATTAGGGCATCGTTCCCCTTTTCCTTTGCTACTGTAAAATTGCGGCTTTGTTTCTTCGATCCAAATTGGGGCTTTTCTGGAGCACGCTTATGTTGATTATCTGGTTTGCTTCTCCTCTGTTGATCGAGTTCGTTGTTGCTTGGCTCGCTCGTTCTCTGATGATCAAGTTTGTTGTTGATTCGGTATGTAATTTCTTTGTTTGTGCTATTGTGATTTTCGTATGAAAACTCGATGCCGATGATGACTTTTGGGTCTAGTATTTATATGAATTTGTGACTTCATCACCTTCCTAATTTTTTACAACTTGATACACACGGCTTTCCTGATATAATTTCAACTTGTTGCTCACGGCTTTGATTTTCACGCGTTCGATTCTTCTTGAATAAAAAGGCAGAAACTTTCCCTTTTTAATTTGCATTGACTTTGGACTTTTTCAAAGATACGAATTTGATTTTTGAATTCTGACTTCGGTCATCTCGTAGTCTTCGTCTCTGGCCATCTTCTCTGGTCGGTTTTACATGAATTACGACTTCACTGTTGCACTCGAGTTTGTAGCTTGCCACTGACTTGTTTGTTACATTACTGCACTCATGATGGTATAGATACGCATTTTCTTATTACTGCTTGTTGTAGCTGGACTTGTTGTGCATACTTGAATTGAAACTGATGCATAGTGAATTGTTGTTGCATTGTCCACTTTGCTGTATATAGTGTTCACTGTGTGGTTGTTTTGTTCATAGCCACTTCATTGTTGAGGCTGTGTCACTGTTTTGTGTTCCCTGTTGCATATTCATTGTTTGTTGTAGATTGCATTAACCTAGTTCTTTTGAATGACCATTGATTTTGTTTGAGCTGCATGTCCAATGTGTACTTGTGTGCACCCCTTGTGTCTGAACCTTTTACCATATCGTGCCGGTCTGAAGCTTTGCACATTTGATCCTTCTGTTCACCTGTATCATGCTTTGGCTTCACTGATGCTGCACTTGGTCTTTGTTCTCCTGCATGTAGTTGGTTGTTGTGTTGATCTTGCTTGCATTGTCACTTGGTCGACACTTGATGTTTGTAACTTGTGGTTTCATGCTTCATGCATGTTTTCTGTTCATATGTTCTTGGTGGCATTTCTTTATGGTTCAGTGGTGTCACTTGTGCATTGTTGTACTTGGTGTCTGATCATCCCTTCTGTTTGTTACTGCATAGTGGTCTGCTCTGTGCATATGAACTTGGTCATGTTGGTTTAGTTGCTATGCCTTGTATCACTGCAGTATTCATGTATTTGTGCTTTGATGCATTGAGTTGTTTGTTGTTAGTCGAGCTTGCATACTTCATGATTGCACTGTTCTCTGTATTTGCTTGGTTGTTGACACTGGTCTGCATACATGTGCTTAATTGCTGCACTGACTTAGCTGTATGCATGCATTCCTGTAGCATGGTCGTTATTTTTCTGGTAGTTTCTCATTTGCAAGTGTAAGTTTCAATTCACTGTTGCACTTGCTCATTTGCACTGCTTTACCATATCACTTGATCTGTTGCACTGTTTCTGGCCATTCTGGTTGCCTCTTGCAATATTGGTTTAGTTGTGCACTTGCTTGAGTTTCACTGGTACATGTACATTGCTTCTTTTATCTTGTACTTCCAATGTGCACTTGTTTGTACTGTCATTTTGCTGGAATGACTTCGACATTGTTTTGATGCTCTGTTTTTGACTTGTGAACTGCCCTGTGTTGAATCCCGTTTTTAAAACTCGGGTTTGACCTTGTGCTGATGACGAGATTTCATTTATATTGCACGTGAGTTGAACCCGGCTTTTCATTTGGGTTTGACCTGTGCTCACCTGTCCCTGTAGCATTATCAAGTGTATATCGATGTGCACGGCCTTGTGCATGTACAGTGATACACTGTGCATGTCACACTGTTCGTATGTGATGAATTCAAATGTGAATGATGATGAACAACCCAAATAACTGAGGCAGATAATGTTTTCAAAAATCATATTTCATTTTATACCGAAAAAATATTTCTTTTTCAATTTTACTACGTTAGTGAATATTTTTGCAGATTGCTCAGATGCTGCATTCAAACTGGAATGCAGTTGAAGACAAAATACGAGTGTGAGTGATATGTAGTGAGGTTATTAATGTAAACTGAATTGTGATGTAATTGTGATGTAATCAAAAATGTATATGTATAGTGAGAGCTTGAATTTGTACTATTCAAGATTGTAATAAATATTTGTTTGAACAAAATTTCTGTTTGAATTCAAATTCTGTGTAATATATTTTATTCAACAAATATTTATTTAATCTATGAAAAACCAAATAGTACATTACCAAATACATTTAAATGAATATATATGTTTATTATCATCAAACAAAAACATATAAGCGCATACTCATACAATCTCCCTCTTTTGATGATAACAAACATATATTTAAGATTTTGACCGAGCTAAATGTATTTGACCAATTATATACTCTAATTGCTCCCCCTATTTAAATGCTTCCTCTCTACATGATGCTCCCCCTACATATATGCATACAAATAGAAATATATAAATGAGCCTAGATGCAAATGGAAAACTATTTGACCTTCGCTTGATTCTATTTGACAAAATCTTAACTTTTCTCTCCCCCTTTTGTTATCAGCAAAAGAATAATAGTGTTAGAGAAAAATAGAGATTAAGTGATCAATATAAATCCAACATTAAACTCAAATTGAATATAAATATTAAACTTCAATAAAAATCAAACAAAAATCATAACTACCCTTGTTAGGCGCATATTCCACTTTTAGAATGATGGAAATGGTATTCTCATATAAAATCATACAATTGTATCTACTTGCGGTACATTTATATCAGGAATTTGAATATCTACTAATCATGCATAACCGTTAGGACTTTTAAGTGAGATTAGTAGTATTCCAATTTAATTTAAAAAATGAAAATCAAGTATCTTCTAACCACGTATGACCGTGAGGACTTTTAAATGGGATTAGAATCAACTTGTCTATTTAATCGATTAATTTTGATATGCGTTCCATACATGCATAACCGTAAGGACTTTTAAATGAGCATGGAAGCACATAATCAAAAATCCAAGTAATTCACCCATGCATAACCGTGAGGACTTTTAAATGAGAGTGAATACTTTAGATATTTATTTATTTTTACAATAAAAATGTGACATGAAAAAACAAATGATTTCTGATTATAGTACCACATATCGACAAACTATATTTAATATTTGATAAACAATTGTCGATAGAAATATGATAGATATAGAAATGGTCATGGAATTTTTACCCAACAAAAAGTTTTATAACTCTTGTTTAAATTCCTAAAGAAATTTTCCAAAATATACTCTTTTGAGTAATGTATGTTAAATATCAACACTTATCACTTTTTCAATCACTATTTATCTTTTTGATAATTAGTAGGGAGTCGGATTAGTCAAAATTTGTCATTTAAAATCAAATAAGAACGACTAATCTAAAAATATGGTCAACAATGATTTTCTCGAAGGGGTTATATGAGAAAAATTCTGCTATTTGAAAAATTATTTCAAGTGAAATTTATACAGATATTTTCTTTGAAAAACGATGCAGCAAATGAATATTTCAAAAATTAATCACGTTCCACTAGTAATTTTTCTATCAACTATATTACCAGTGTAATCTGCATCTGAACTTAAATTTCACTCAGTATTCACTCGTTGGATGTCAAAGACCAGATTGTGAAATTTCAACAAACTATCTCAGAATGAAATTTGAAATGAAGCCATGTTAACACTCAAACAAATATCATGGTGTTAATTTCAGAAACCGTAGGATAAACAGTTATATTCATGAGTAATCAACAGTCAATCAACATCATAATTATTTCAAAAACAATTTCTTGAAGTTTCAATAATTTCTTAAAATCCTTTTTAACAGCTTTCACATGAAATTTGAAATCGTGCAAATTTACAAGCAGTGACCAAAATGTCAAAAAAAATATATCTACGTGTAGCATGAGTAATCAAAGATCAATAAAATACCATCATTTGACCGAACAAATTTATATGGATTAGTTCAAAGTTGAAAATCTGATTGGTCATCATTTAAGCACAAATCAAGGTCATAAATAAGAACAAGTCAAAAGAAAAATCATATCAATTAAGAATAAGTCAGAATTAAAGACATCATTCATTTCATCATCACCTTACTGGCTGATTTAATTCAGATTACGGTGTAGATGATCACATTTAATATATCGTTCAAAACAAATTTACCCGTTTTACCTTTACGATAATTTTTCGTTGTTGTCCATTGTGATTCTGCCACCTTTATACTAGGCTAAGGAACTTTGCTTTGTTGCCCGTTGTGTTTCTGGAACAACCAAAATCCAGAGAACACCATTGTTGTTCCTTAGCCTGTCACCATACCTACACGATGAAAGATTTTTGTGACATATTGATAGGTCCATGATTGTTAATGGCAGAAGCATTGTGAATAAACAATCCCTTTGGAACCCAAACTTGTTTTGTCTTTTCATTCTTGTTCCAATAGACATGAAATTTGTTTGTAGAATTCTTAGGAACCCAAACTTGTATAAATTTTGTGTTCTTATTCCTATGACTACAATTTTCAACACGATGTCCAATTATTTCACATCTACCAAAGACACTCCTACCTTTTGCATTATCCTCAACTTGTGTTTTCCCAAAACCTAATCCTTTTCTGTTGTTAGCAAAAATTTGATTTCCCAATAACATGTTGAATGATTTTTCTCCTCTTGAAAAGTTATTCAAAGATTTCTCAAGGTTTTGGACTTTGGTTTTTAGTGTTGTGTTTTCAGTGACAAGTGAGGTGCATCTATTTATAAAATCCTTTTTCCTAGTGTCAATGGTTTCCTTAAGATTCAAGTTTTCTTTTTCAAGATTCTCATAGTTATTCTTAAGTCTTGTCAATTCTGAATCTAAAATTTTACATTTTTTACATTCTAGGTTTTGAATATTTTCAAGTTCAGTTTCTAACCTAAAATTTTCACGAGCAAGTTCTCTCCTATCAGATTTCAGTTTTTCAATTTTAGATTTAAGAGCATCAACTACTTTAGTGAGATCAAGACACATGAAAACAAGATCTCTATAGGAATACTCACCCGCCTCACTAGATTCCTTGGAGCTTGCTTCTGATTCTGATTTTGCCATACAACACAAGTTAGCCTCCTCTGAGTTGCTATCCGAAACTTCCTCTCCTTCTTCATCATCCCAAGTCGCTGGAAAGACCTTCTTCGTCTTTTTCTTTCCTCGATTGTTTTTGAGAAGTGGGCATTCTTGTTTGAAGTGGCCAGACTTGTTGCAGTTATAACACGTCATTTCATTATCGGAATTGTCAGAATCTTTTGACCTATTACCCTTTGTTTTCTTCTTGCGTGGCTTGAATCTTGACCATTTTCTAAGATTATTGACAGTCATTGCAAGCTCTTCAATTGGATCTTCTCCTTCTTCATCGCTCTCTTGTTTTCTCTTTAAGGCAATCGTCTTCTTCTTTGGTTCGGAGTTGTTGCGTTCTTCCTTTGCTTTTAGCTCAAGCTCATATGTCATCAAGTTGCCAATCAACTCCTCCATGCTTAGCTTACTCAGATCTTTCGATTCTTGTATTGCCGTGACTTTTGCCTCAAAGTTCATTGGTAAAACTCGTAGCACCTTCCTCACAAGCTCTACCTCAGTGAATACTTTCCCAAGCGCTCTAGCGTTGTATACTAAGGTTGAAAAGCGTCTAAACATGTCCTTTATGCTCTCGCCTTTGTCCATCACAAAGTTTTCGTATTCATTGCTGAATAGGGCTAGATGAGACTCCTTGACTTGAGAAGTTCCTTCGTGTGTCACCTCCAAAGTGTGCCAAATTTCCCGTGCTGTTGTACAATGAGAAATTCTATTAAATTCGTTTTTATCAAGAGCACAGATCAAAGCGTTCATTGCTTTGGCATTCGTAGTTTTTAATTTCTTATCGTTAGCATCCCACCTATCCTTACGTTTAGGAATCTCAGTACCACCAACAGTTATAGTGGGAGGTTTATAACCAGTTTCAATAATATCCCAAACATCATAATCAACAGAACTAAGATAAATACCCATCCTAACTTTCCAATAAGCATAATCATTCCCATTAACATGGGTGGTCTAGCAATAGATTGCCCCTCAGAAAAAGCATTATTTGGTGGATTCATGACTCTAGAGTTAAAAAAAAATACCGGTGTTAACGCTAAAATTTGAACGCTAACACCCCGGTGTGTAAAGTGTAGTTGTGAAAGCACCACCCGATGATTCGGGAACAGAGTATAAGCAGAAAACCACAGAAAAAGCAGCAAACAACAGCAATTTTATAGTGGTTCGGCTTAATGGTTTGCCTACGTCCACTCTGAATATCTTTATTGATGATTTCGTTACAAGTCGATACAATTCTTCCCAAGTACAATGCACTTTGAATTACTAAACATTTTGAACGAGTAGCTTAAACTTCAATGTAAGTGAGAGTCTTCAAATCCATGTTGGATGTATGAGATTCCTTCTTGAAGTTGTTGATAGCGTTCTACGTGTCTTGAAAGCTTTGAGTGTCGAGTCGGTTTGGAATGCAGCAGAGTAACGGTCCTTCTAGAGAATGAGCCAAAAGTCCCCTCCATGCTTGTAGTAGATTGGTATTTATAGGAAAATTTTACCCTTAAGTCGTAACTCGTAACCGATTTAAGGTAGGTCGTGGCCGACTTATTGAGTCTAACTCGTAGCTTGGTAGAAATTTGCCCATCTGCTTGAATCCATGTCAAGTTCTAAGTCATGCACGAGTTAACTGGACGCGGCTTCATTTGTTTACATAAGTCGTGTACGACTCATCATAGATCGTAGGTCGTGACCGAGTTAGCAGGATGTGGCATAAGTGTTGTGGCAGAGGATTATAGCTTAGCGACTTTAGGTCATGGACGACTTAAGCTAAGTCGTGAGTTACGGCTTAACTGGTAAACTTGTGTATTTCGAATAGCAACACAAGTCTTAACTCGTTCACGAGTTAGGAGGCTATGTTTAACGAGTATCAGCGCTTTGTTTGCCTAAGTCGTTTACGACACATGCTAGGTCGTAAGTCATAGACAGCTTTAGGTTGTTAACTTATTTCCTTCTTGAGTCAGGCCTTCTCTTAAGTCGTAGATTTCTTTAAGTCGTAGACTTCTTGGTCCGTTTCAATTCTTAAGTGGTCTGGACCTTAACTCGTTAACTCGTCCAGACCCTAAGTCGTGTACCCTCCTTGATCCATTGAGTTGCTGTTTCCCTCGAGTCATTGAGTCGGCCATTTCTTTAACACGTTAAACCGTTAAGTCGTACCATTCATAAGTCGTAGATCGTCCATAACTTGAGTCCTTAACTTGTTAAGTCGCAGAGTGCTTTAAACTGTTAGATCATGGTGGCCTCAAGTCATAAGTCGTTCATGCTTTATCTCGTTAAATCGTCACGCATCTTAAGTCGTGAGGTTTGCTAAGCCGTAGACTTCTCTTGATCAGTTAAGTACCTTATGTCGTAGATCGTCCCAGGCCTTAACTCGTTGTCTTAACGGGGTTAACATTTGCCCCTCGAAGCACACGCCTAAGTCATAGGTCGCGTGCTTCGACTTTCCTTAACTCGCTTGTGCCGTTTCAAGTTCCGCTGTCTTGGTGTATAAAAGACTTGAGTCGTTTCCCTTATTTCTTTCTGCTCACTATCAATCTCCTAAGTCGCATCCGCCGTTAACATCTCTCTAAGCTTCCTGTTGTATTCGCCATTAGCATTTCTCCGAGCTTCCTACGGCGATCCTGACTTGATTTACTTCCAACCATCTCCAGTTTCATATCACGTGAGTAATTTTCCCCATTTTCCAATCGCCGATCATCATTGTCAATCTTTGAGCCTCGTCTTCCGTCTCTGATTCCCCCCTTTAACTGTGCGAGTATTGTTGCATTGGTCGTCGAAGAACTCAAAGTTTGTTTGATTTGACTTAAGACGACTCGTGATTTGCGGCGATTCGGTGGTGTGGCAGAACTGGGGTTGTTGTCGATTGAGAGGTTATCGGGCTAACGGGTTAAGTGTTAGAAGGTTAACGGGTTAGGTGAGATGTTGTGAGATTTTCACAACTCTGCCGATTTGCACAATTCTCGAAGTAACTGACTTAAGATCCCTTACGACCTTAATTACGCACGACTTAACCCTTCAGGTTGTGTTTGTTTCTGGACGACTTAAGACTTAGCTTCATTTGTACTCCATTGCTTTGTCTTGATTTGAGATTTTCATGACTTGGCCTCAGGGTTGTGAACAATTTAGTCCTGAGTCGTAGCCAAGTTAAGACCTCGAGAGATCCACTCCATTTCAAACCGAAGCCTTTTCTTCTTAACACGTCTTGCGGCTTATAGGACCAACGATTCAATGAGCCAACGACTTAACTTGCAGGAAGTCTTGTAAGTCGTGGGCGACTTAACCTTTAGATCGTGGACGACTTATCCTTTAGGTCATGGACGACTTATCCTTTAACCTAAGCCAATTTCATCCCTCTGTTAGGTTGTGAACGACTTAGGGCTCTGTTAGGTTGTGAACGACTTAGGGCTTAGAGGATTTTTGGACTGTGACTAAATGGCTTGACAAAAATTTGAAAACTTCAAGATTTCGTCAAAACTTGATTGTACTTCCAATTTGAATTGCCAGAATATACTGCTTGGACTTTGTTGCGTTTCTTTACAGATTATTCTAACTTTAACGCTATCAACCTGTTAAACACAACACTTGCAGAAAAATGGGACAAATACACTGCCACTGACTGCCCATATCAAATGACAGATTAGTCAACATAGAGTAATCAACTTAAACATACTGTATGAAATGCCGTGAACCAATCAACTAAAGTGAAATATTAATGCAAAGCACTGCTATCTTGAACTAGTTTGTTTGCATTTACATTTCTCTTTCGTATTTTAAAACAACGAACCCTGGACTTCATAACTGACAAATGCTTGCTAGTTTTCATTCCAGTTTTATCCGCTTATTGCTTTGTTGAATTTACACGACACTTCACACATTTTTGGAAACGTGCACCTTCATATTTGAATATCCAGTTGCTTGTGTAGAATGACTTCTCAGCAAGAGGATACAACAACCCAGGCTGGAGAGGCCACTCTTATTCCAGCTCCATTAGTCAATCCTCCAGAAAGAGCCCCTACCACCTTATCGTACAAACCTTTTCGTCAGTTGTGTGGTCAGTTTGGCATTGCTGAAGCAGATGCCATTCTCCCTGAAAAAGGTGACACCGCTGATGTGGCGCCTACTGGCTTCGTAGCGGTTAACCGGCAAATGTGCCTAAGCGGGGCCATTCCCCCTTTCAACAACTTTCTCCAGAATCTACTTCTTCGATTAGCTATCTCCCCATTCCAACTACACCCCAATAGCTATGCCATTCTGATGGGGTTGTGCGTGCTATTTAGGAGAACATTTGACCGGCTTCCAAGCTTTGACGAAATCTGTTTCCTATGATCCTTTACTAGGACTAAGGAATATCCTTCTATTACCGTCGTGATATGTGCACGAAATCGTAAATTGATCGTTGGCCTCCCTGACACTGCCCATGGGTTCTTAACTCAATTTTTCTATGTCCGTTGCCCCCCCGGGGTTTCATGCTGTGTGGAGAGAAGGAAGTAAGATCATCTACCTTTCCCTCCTCTATACTCTGAGTTTTTTGAAGTTCGAATTGCCAATTGTTAACTTCATCATTTTTTTTTATTTCAGCGCTTCCCCCTCCTTATAGAGATCCCAGTCACAAGCCAACTCTGGAGAGGCTTGTAGCTGTATCGGTTGAAGAGCAGGATATGAAATTTTTGCTGAACGACGAATACCTTCACCAGTTCGGACTTCTTCACCCTTCTCGCTCCACACACCCCTGCGAGGTTCCAGACTCCCTACCTAAAGCATCAGATGCCCCGGTTTCTTCTGACGTACCTGTACCAAAAGATCCCGCTCCCGAAGCTTCTCTAGTGAAGTGCTCCACTTCTGTTGATGTCGTGGGGTCATCTGGCAAACTTGCCCAGGTCACTGAAGAAGAAGAGCCTCGGGATTCTCCTCTGCATTCAAAGGAGTCTGGTGACGAAGAAGCTGAGAAAACCAGCCCTGTTAAGCAGAGCAGGGACGACACTTTCGAAGGACTGAGCGACCTCTTTGCCACCTCGCAAGAGATCTTTAAAGATAATCCTATTACTACCGGGATTTCTTCTTCAGTAGTCGAGGCGACTTCTATTCTGCAACAGACCCCGTCAACTCAAGAGTTGATGTTAACTTCTACTCCCATAACTACTCCATAATTAAAGAGTGGTTTGTAGTTCGATGCGCGTAGTTTGCACATTACACACACTTAGAATCTTTCGGCACTTTTATGCTTCTGACTTTTTGTATTTTGAAGAGTTCTAAAATTTAGCTCTTTTTATCTCAGATCCTCCGATGGGACGCAGCGGATCCTACTATGATGACTTCCAGCGCTACGGGAGGCGTAGCCAATATGATTATAGGCGTTACCTCCCTTCTTACAGAGAATCCGATGAAGAAAGAGCCGCCCGAAAGGCTCAAGAGAAGAGGGCTCAAGAGGAGCGTTATGAAAGAAGAGAGAGGGAGGAGCGCCACGATTCTTTGCAGAGAGGCGACGATTCCCACAAAAGAAAATCCTATGATGATCGAGGAAAAAGTCGTATGGTTGAGGATTCAAGCAAGCGAGCCCGACATGATGAGAAGCATACCTCTACAACTCCTGAGAAGGTTACCGTCCCCGTCTCGCTTGACATTCCTTCCGGCTCTCCCGCTCTCGGGAAGATAGACATCCAAACAATAATTAGCAGGCCCAAATTCCAAGTTGGACCGGGCCCGGCCACTTTGCAAAGTCGGTTTCCACAGTGGTGTCTGAAGGGAGTAAGGTTCGACCTTGACTTGGTCCCCATTGACAAGTCTGCCATGTTACGAAACCTCGATGCCGTCAATCTTGATATTGAGAGGATGTCGAACTGGCAAAAACTTGTTGACGAGCTCCAAAGGGTTAATCGTGCAAATATAGAGGTCATGCTCACTATGGAAAATGATAAAGCCGAATGGCAAAAGGTTCTTGAGCAACATGATACTGAAATGAGGAGCATCGCTTCTTACAATGAAGAGCTTGAAGCAAAAGTTGAGGAACTGAAACAAGAGCTTGCTACTTCCTCTACTTCCTATTCTCAAAAAGAAGAAGTGCTCCTAAAACAAGTGAGAGATGCTCATGCCAGCCAAAGAGATGCCGAAGACAGGCTTGAAGTGGAAAAAAGAATTAGTGAGGGCTATGTTGCTGATATTGAAGAGATTCGGAAGAAAAACAGCTCCCAAGAGGCGGAGATTCAAATGCTTAAGCTTCAACTTTCCAAAGCTGAAAGGGAGCGTGATGAGGCCGTTGCCGGAAAAATTGCAGCTGAAGAATCTCACGAGGCAACGAGGACCAACATCAGCTCAACATTATTTGACTTCTACCTGCATAGCATCTTGGGGCGCGGTAGCCTCGCCTTTCTAGGCCCCAAGTATGAAATTACTCTGGCTGAAGTTTGGGAGGCCGCACTCGATATGCTTGGCGGTAAAGGTGCTGGCTATGCTGAGTCAGCTCTTGAGGAGCATTATCTTGATGATGATGCTCGCGCCGCTCTCGCCAGGGGGAGAGAACAGCTTGCAAAATTAAGGGCCGAAACAGCGGCAGGAGAATGTTCAGGAAAAACTGTCTCAACTGTTCCAATTCAGCCTTCTCCTTCGGCCGAGATTGACATTATCGGTTCCAGTTCTCATTCTCTATCTCCTACCAAAGTTACCGCCGAGATCACAAGCATACAAGGTGGGGATGAAGGCGACGAGAGTGCCGAGGCACAGGCTTACGAAGTTGATGTCAGGAAACCGGCTTCTGCAGGTAATCCTACTGTTAATCTTGCCCAAGTAGACTGCTCATCTGTTTCTTACAAGCTTGATGAGCTTCTTGACTACTTCTTGAACCTCAGCGAACCTTTATCTCCGCTTTTTACTGATTTGAACTTTTTTCCTTCTGTAGAGAAAACGTCGAGCATCGTTCAAACTTCCCCACCTCCAATTATTCCTCCTCCATCTATTCAGGTGACTCTTCCTTCTGCCTCGCAACCGGGATCACAAGAGGAGCAAATAGAAGCTCTTCAAGACTTGGACGATCCCATTGCTTCACAAGAACACAAGGGAGAAGAAACTGAAGGGAGTGAGAAGACTCCAGAAGCAACTGGTTCCGATGATGAACCATTAGCTAAACTTCTTTATCCAGGGAGTGGGTCTTCCTCCAAGAAGAGAGGAAAGAAGGGAGTTTCCAAGAAGAAGAAGAAGGGATCCTTAACTGGCGAAGAAAAAACGGAAGAAAGTCCGAATGAGCCCCTTTCTCCTTCATCCCCTACTCTTACAAGCCGGCCTAAGAAGTTGGTTATCCGGCCGGGTGCGGGCTCAAAAGGTGGACGGACGAAGAAATGATGGCTCTGGTTCTGTGGCTTTCATATCGCTTTTTTGCCTTTTTTGCATGTACTGACCGGAAATTGTGCGGGTACCGGCCCCCGTTTACTTTATTTCGAAACTTGTATCTGTAAGAAATTATAACAGAATTAAATAAAATGATTCTTTATTTGTACAAACTTCTTGTTTGAATTTGTGAATGCAGTTATTATTCACTTTTATACAAGTTTCTTTGCATGATATTGCAGTGAGCTTGTGGTATACTGTTCGAGCGCAATTTTACCGATGTAGTTATACCATGTTGCCCCTATACCATAAGCTCATTGTAATATCTTATTTTATGAGGAACTTGTACTTTTATTTTTTAAAGAATAATTATTCCACATTTGGAGGAATATTATTTCGTTAAAAAACAGAGTACAAATAAGTTTTTACGCTTCATCCTTCGAAGATATCACTTTTTCTTTTGTGCATATACACATTTTACTGAATGAATTCTTCTATGTGGTAAAGCGGGTATTTGAAAGGTACTTTAACTTCTTTTTGAGGAAGAGAATTTTCCAGAATAGGTAATTCATTCTTCCTTTGAAAGTTAAAGTGTGCCTTTGATGAGGATTTTTTTTATATACCACAGTAAAGGGCTTTTTGATTTTTGTTTCTTCGAAAAGTTGCACCTCTGAGGAAGGCTTTTTCAGGTTTCAACACCTGGAAGTTTTATTTCAATCTTGGTGAAACGTGTGCCTCCGAAGAGGTCTTTCTGCTTGATTGTGCCTCCGGGAGGAGGTCTTTTCATTTCTGCCTCTGGGAAGAGGTCTTTTATATATATTTTTGTTTTGTATTTTAGCTTTGGTGAAGTGAAACTCCGAAGAGCGGCTGTTGCACTTCAACTCTTGGTGAAATGTGCCTCCGAAGAGGGCTTTGCTTTGTTTTGCATTTCAACTCTGGTGAAGTGGACCTCCGAAGAGCGGCTCTTACACTTCAACTCCTAGTGAAATGTGCCTCCGAAGAGGGCTTTATTTTGTTTGGCATTTCAACTTTGGTGAAGTGGGCCTCCGAAGAGGGGCTCTTACACTTGAACTCCTGGTGAAATGTGCCTCCGAAGAGGGCTTTGATTGCCTGGAAGTTACTCTCTCATGGTTGGAGGGTCATGACTCCTCCAATCTTTTTTGTTGAGTAGAGAACTTTCTTTTTTGCGGCATATGCCTCGTTAGAGGTCTTTATCCTCCGAAGAGTTGTGCCTCCGAAGAGGGCTTGTGCCTCCGAAGAGGGCTTTAGTTGTTCCTTGTCCACTTGCTTATGCCTTTTCAGCGATCCTCTATTTTTCTTTTCAAGCTCACACTCCCTTCTCTTACAAGTAGTTTGTTTAATCCAAAGAAGTGTACTTCATTGCTACGCAAGTTCGCGAGAACGGGCATAAGCTTCTTAATTGGATGTTTGTTTGTTCAAACGATCTCAATTTATTAGCAAGGACCCGTTTTCGGCGAAATCATTGGCCGTTCAATTGAAGCACTTCCTATCTAGGATTTGAATTCGGGGCTTTTGTGGCTCGAAATTTGTTTGTTGAATGATAACAAGAATCACTTGGTCTTGTAACGTGCAAGTTTTATTTTCATTGTCTGCAAAAATTTAAATCGACATTTCAGCAATACATTTAATGTACTTTTCATATCGAAAATAAAGCAAACATGTAATAATAATAAGGAACACAAGATTTATAGTGGTTCGGCCAAGAATTTAGGCCTACATCCACTTTATAGTCTTTCATTATTCACTTGCATCGGCTTTACAATTGCTTTCAATTACAAGAATTATACATTCATAATAATTTTTTTTTACAATATTTCAACAAAGCTTTCAAGTAAAGTATGGACGCAAGTGATTGCTGTTCCAAGCCCTTGGAATTTGATCTCCTTCGACAGTAGTGAGTTTGAATGTGCCGTCAAGAAGCTTCTGACCTATTACATATGGTCCTTCCCAATTTGGCCCAAACACACCTGTTGCCGTCATAATTCTTTTCAGGACTAGATCTCCAATCTCAAAGCTGCGTTGGCGAACTTTGGAATTGAAATGTCTGGCTATCCTTTGCTGATGAGCTGCAATTCTGAGCTTAGCCTCTTCTCTTTTTTCATCAAGGAGATCTAGTGCCTCAAGTTGTAATTTTTCATTCTCCGCTTGATTGAAATGGATTCTTCTATGTGAAGGGACCTCTGTTTCTACCGGAATCATTGCTTCTGACCCGTATGCCAATGAAAACGGAGTATGCCCAGTCGCAGTTTTGTGGGTAGTTCTGTACGCCCATAGTGCTAGTGGTAACTTATCGATCCAACCATCTTTTTCTCTTTCGAGTTGCTTCTTGATGGTTGACTTGATAATTTTGTTTACTGCTTCCACCTGCCCGTTTGCCTGCGGATGAGCCACTGTTGAGAAGCTTTTTCGGATTTTGAATCGCTTGCAAAAATCTTGGAATTCTTCACTTTCGAATTGAGTACCATTCTCTGTAATTATCCTTTGAGGCACACCATATCTGCAAATGATACTTTTAGTCATAAAATTTATCATCTTTTTAGAGGTGATAGTAGCCAATGGTTCAGCTTCAGCCCATTTAGTAAAATAATCTACGGCAACAACGACATATTTGATTCCAGATTAGGCAGTTGGTAAAGGTCCTATAAGGTCTATCCCCCAGATTGCAAATGGCCATGGACTGACCATCTGTGTGAGTTCAGTGGAAGGTGCTGTAGGAATTTTGGCAAATCTCTGGCACTTGTCACATTTTCGGGAATAGTCTGCAGCATCTCGATTAATTTCTGGCCAAAATATCCGTATCGGAGAACCTTTTTTGCTAAAGTTTGACCACCTAAATGATCACCACATTCTCCTCCATGTACCTCAACTAGGATTGTTTTGGACTCTTCCCTGGATACACATCGAAGTAATGGCATTGAGAATCCCCGTCTGTATAATTGGCCATCCTGGACTATATAGCGAGAGGCTTTCCTCAGTAGCTTCTGTCGTTCTTTTGAATTTTCTGGTAAAGAGCCATTGAGCAGATATTCTGTTATTGGAGTCATCCATGATTCTTGCTCTTGAAACACACTCATGATCCAATCAATATCCAACTCATTAATGCTTGGAGCCGACAGGACTTCCACTGGAGTTAACCCCAGAAATTGAGCTTCACCTGTGCTAGAGTACTTTGCGAGAGAATCTGCTTTCGCGTTTTCTTCTCGAGGAATATGGCTTATCGTGTAATGATCGAAGTCACATAGAAGTTCCCAGGCCTTTGACAAGTAGGCAGGCAGATTTCCCCCTTTCGCTTGAAATTCCTTCTTGACCTGGCATACAATAAGCTGAGAATCACTAAAGATCTGTAATGCTCGGATGTTTAGTTCTTTAGCAATTCTCAAGCCAGCGATAAGAGCTTCGTATTCTGCTTCATTGTTCGTTGAAGGAAATTCCAATCTTAGCGCATAGCATAATGACCGACCTTCAGGGGTTTCAAGTACAACCCGGCTCCAGAACAGTAGTCATTTCTCGCGCCATCAACATATAACTTCCACTGGATTGGGGAATTATCGATCGTTTCTTCCTCACCGTTACCCTTATCTGTGAATTCTGCGATGAAATCCGCTAAAGCTTGTCCATTGATTGCTTTTCGAGGGTGATAAGTGATGTCATATTGACTAAGTTCAATGTTCCACTTTAGAAGACGACCCGAAGTCTCAGGGCGAAACGGGACTTGCTTTAGAGGTTGATCAGTGAGGACTCTGATAGGATGAGCTTGGAAATATTGCCTCAACTTCCTCGATGCAATCAGTAGACAATAGGCGAGTTTTTCCAACTTGGAGTAATTCATCTCTGCCCCAGTGAGTCTTTTGCTGATATAGTAAACCGGATGTTGAATCCTCTTGTCTTCTCGTATCAGCGCTGCGCTTAGAGCATGAGATGATACTGCCAAGTATATAAGAAGATCCTCACCATCGCCGGGCCTAGAAAGTATTGGAGGCGTTTCCATACGACGAATCAATTCATCAAAGGCTTTTTGGCATTCGAGAGTCCAATCAAAGTTTTTCTTTCCTTTCTTTAGAGCGCCAAAGAATGGGATGCATTTATCAGTAGCTTTGGAAATGAACTGACTCAAGGCGGCAACTTTTCCGTTGAGACTTTGCAATTCCTTCTTCGTTCTAGGAGCTTTGACTTCTTTTAAGGCGGTAATTTGAGCTGGACTAGCTTCAATGCCCCTAGCGCTCACAATGAAACCTAAGAACTTTTCGGACTCCACCCCAAACGAACATTTTAAAGGGTTAAGCTTCATTCCGTATTTCCGGAGGACTGCGAACATTTCTGCTAAGTGTTCTATGTGATCCACTGCTTTCTTAGACTTTACTAACATGTCGTCGACGTAGACTTCCATAGTCTTGCCCAATTGCGGTTTGAACATAGCATTAACAAGTCTTTGGTAGGTTGCCCCCGCATTCTTCAGCCTGGAGGGCATAACTTTGTAGCAGTAAAGACCAACATCGGTGATAAAGCTCGTTTCCTCCTGATCTGGCTCATGCATCATGATCTGGTTATATCCGGAGTAGGCATCCATAAAAGATAACAATTCATATCCCGCTGTTCCATCTACCAGTTGATCAATCCTGGGTAATGGGAAGCAGCCTTTGGGGCAGGCCTTGTTTAGATCTGAAAAATCGATGCACACTCTCCATTTTCCGTTGGCTTTCTTAACCAGCGCTGGATTTGAAACCCAATTCGGATAGGTAGATTCTTTGATAAAGTCAATCTCCATGAGCCGATCAACTTCTTCTTTTAATGCGGCTGACCTTTCTGGACCTTGGATTCTTCTTTTCTGTTTCACAGGCGTAAACTTTGGATCAATATTCAGAGCGTGTACTGCAACTTCTGGGGATATTCCGCACATATCGGCATGAGTCCAAGCGAACACATCCAAATTCGCTTTCAAAAAAGATATTAAGATATTTTGAATCGACACATTAAGTTGTGAACCCATATTTAACACCTTATTTGGGTCCTTCGGGTCAACAGGTACCGGTACTGTCGTTTCCACCGGTACCACTCTATTCTCCCCTGCACTGGCTTTTCTAGGATCCATCTCTTTTCGTGCTCCGCTATGCTCGCCAGTGCAGGGTCCGCCCTGTAATTGCTACAAGGTTGGTTCTTTGATGCGGACTGGGGTTGCCGCATCCTTTCCCATTTCTCTTTTTCTTGCCTCTCGCAGCTCTGTCAGATAACACTCCCGCCCAGCATTTTGATCCCCTTTTATAACTCCTACTCCATTGTCTGTGGGGAATTTAATGGTGAGGCACCATGGGGCCAGAACAGCTTTGAACGCTGCAAAAGTTGGATGGCCAAGGAAAGCATTATAAGCAGAAAATTCGTCGACAATCACAAAAGTTTGCTTGCGGACTACTTTTCTTTCTCCCTCTCCAAGTTCTACAAGCAAATCAACGGTTCCTATCGGCTGCTTTGGCTCTCCAGTGAAGCCAGCAATTTTCTGCGACGAGGCTTGTACATCAGCCATAGGGATCTTCATTTGGTCGAATGTTTTCTTGAAGAGGATATTGCAGGATGCGCCACAATCAATGAGAACTCTTCTGACAATAGCTGGCCCGATACCAGCCGAGATGACCAAGGGATCCAAGGTAGGAGCTTCAACACCTGTGGAATCCCTGGCTCTGAACACAATATCATCATTGAAAGTTCTTTGTTGTTTCAGGGGCGTAGCATCTTCCAAAACAAAGACATCTTCTTCGGCCGGTACATATTTCAAAGCTCGGGTATACCTTTCCATCTCACCCCAGCTCCTGCCTATTGGGTGAGGTCCTCCCGTAATGACATTGATAACAGGCCTTCCGGATTCATGCCCTACAGTCTTCTCACTTGTCCTAGGTTGATGAGCAGGAGCTTGTTGCCCCTGACTAGACGAAGCAGGATTGCTGCTATTCTTTTCCACAAATTGCTGCAGCTTGTTTTCCCTTATCAACTCTTCAATCAAATTCTTCAATTGGTGGCATTCGTCGGTATCATGATCGGGTTGATTATGGAAGCGGTAGAACTTCCCGCTTTGTATAGCTCTTTTCCCGGTTCTCAGAACAGGAGGTTTAGGATAGTCAACAGAATCTTTAGTGGCAAAGTAAATACGCTCCGGCGTATCTGATAAAGGAGTATATTCCGATGGCTTGAAGGAACGAGGCTTCTTCATATTTCTCTGTTTCTTCCCGTCGTTATTTTCCCTTTTCTGTCCTACAGATTCATTCTTGCGTGGAGCAGCAATGTTATCTTCAGCTTTTTCCAATACTGCCTTTATCGATACAGGACGACTTTCCAGGCGTATGAACTCATCTTCTTTCTTGTAGAATTTTTCAAGGGAATTTGGTTCCTTCATGTTCAGCCATTTTCCAAATTCGCTCGACTTGTCAATGGCCCTCATCAGATAAGTCAAGATCATCCATGGTTCTGCATTGTCTACCTCGGCCAGCGCTATATTAAAGCGATTCAAGAAAGATCTGATAGTTTCCCATGGATTCTATTCTAAACTTGACAACGACATGATATCTTTGGCTTTTAAAGCATATAGGCTGAATTGCTCCTTGAATTTCCGGGTTAGGTCAGAAAACTGATCTATAGACCGGATTGGTAGCTTGGTGAACCAAAGCAGAGCTACACCTTCCAGATATACAGGAAAATATCGGCACTTTATTTCATCAGAAGCTCTGGCACCTGTCATGTGCCAATCATACTTATACAGGAATTCGTTCGGATCGCTTGTCCCCTTGTAAGCTGGAATGGTTGGAGGGACGAATTTCCTCGGAAACTCAGCCTTTAAGATTCTTTCGGTAAACGGGATTTTACTTGGAGCGAAACCCCGTTCTTTCTCGTCTTCATTCCTTTGCATGCTCTCTTTCATGATTTGTCGAACCATTTTAGAAAGATACCCCTCATCATTTCGAGCTTTAGATCCACCAACTTCAGGAAGTGTCTGCTCAAAGGGGCTGGCAGCCCTCTCAGGAACGTTCCTTTCTTCAGCATCATGAACGTTGCCGGCAAAGTTCCTTTCATTACTCGTTGGTTGACGGTTTGCCCCAAGCAAATCGTTCAACCTATTCAAAATTAGAGCATTTTGGGCATTCTGAACCTCCAACTGTGCATTTATCTGCTGGTTCATCCCTAAGATTACAGCATCCAACTCTGCTTTTGTAACCCCAACAGGTGGAGTGGCTTGATTAGGTACTGGGGAAGCGGAGGTTCCCTCTTGAACATTTCCAGATCTAACAGATCTACTCCTTCTCCCTGGAGCCATGATTTCAGATAAACTTCTAGTCTTCAGAGAGATTACTTCAACAAACTTTCGTGGAGCAATGATGATAATTCACCCTGAGTTCAATTCTCAGTGAAAGTACCAAAAATGTTAACGCTAAAATTTGAACGCTAACACCCCGGTGTGTAAAGTGTAGTTGTGAAAGCACCACCCAATGATTCGGGAACAGAGTATAAGCAGAAAACCACAGAAAAAGCAGTAAACAACAGCGATTTTATAGTGGTTCGGCTTAATGGTTTGCCTACGTCCACTCTGAATATCTTTATTGATGATTTCGTTACAAGTCGATACAATTCTTCCCAAGTACAATGCACTTTGAATTACTAAACATTTTGAACGAGTAGCTTAAACTTCAATGTAAGTGAGAGTCTTCAAATCCATGTCGGATGTATGAGATTCCTTCTTGAAGTCGTTGATAGCGTTCTACGTGTCTTGAAAGCTTTGAGTGTCGAGTCGGTTTGGAATGCAGCAGAGTAACGGTCCTTCCAGAGAATGAGCCAAAAGTCCCCTCCATGCTTGTAGTAGGTTGGTATTTATAGGAAAATTTTACCCTTAATTCGTAACTCGTAACCGAGTTAAGGTAGGTCGTGGCCGACTTATTGAGTCTAACTCGTAGCTTGGTAGAAATTTGCCCATCTGCTTGAATCCATGTCAAGTTCTAAGTCATGCACGAGTTAACTGGACGCGGCTTCATTTGTTTACATAAGTCGTGTACGACTCATCATAGATCGTAGGTCGTGACCGAGTTAGCAGGATGCGGCGTAAGTGTTGTGGCAGAGGATTATAGCTTAGCGACTTTAGGTCATGGACGACTTAAGCTAAGTCGTGAGTTACGGCTTAACTGGTAAACTTGTGTATTTCGAATAGCAACACAAGTCTTAACTCGTTCACGAGTTAGGAGGCTATGTTTAACGAGTATCAGCGCTTTGTTTGCCTAAGTCGTTTACGACACATGCTAGGTCATAAGTCATAGACAGCTTTAGGTCGTTAACTTATTTCCTTCTTGAGTCAGGCCTTCTCTTAAGTCGTAGATTTCTTTAAGTCGTAGACTTCTTGGTCCGTTTCAATTCTTAAGTGGTCTGGACCTTAACTCATTAACTCGTCCAGACCCTAAGTCGTGTACCCTCCTTGATCCATTGAGTTGTTGTTTCCCTCGAGTCGTTGAGTCGGCCATTTCTTTAACACGTTAAACCGTTAAGTCGTACCATTCATAAGTCGTAGATCGTCCATAACTTGAGTCCTTAACTTGTTAAGTCGCAGAGTGCTTTAAACTGTTAGATCATGGTGGCCTCAAGTCATAAGTCGTTCATGCTTTATCTCGTTAAATCGTCACGCATCTTAAGTCGTGAGGTTTGCTAAGCCGTAGACTTCTCTTGATCAGTTAAGTACCTTATGTCGTAGATCGTCCCAGGCCTTAACTCGTTGTCTTAACGGGGTTAACAACCGGGCTCTGATACCACTTGTAGGATCTAGATTAACCCGAGAGGGGGGGGGGGGGGGGTGAATAGGGTTATAACAAATTTTCTTGAATTAAACACAGAAACAAACTGCAGAAATAAATATGCTGAAAAGTAAATCACACACAAAATTTACCCAGCTTCGGCAACCCCTGCCTACTGCTGCATTCCCAGATTTCTATTAGAATTAAACAGTATCCCGCTTGCAAACACTCTACTAGACTCGCAAACCCTTTTTCTACCGCTCACAAACACTCTCATAGACTCGCACACCCTGCTTCGCCTATAGAGTTTCGCTTACTCGCAAACTCTGCTCTGCCTATAGAGTTTTGCAAACTCGCACACCCTGCTCACTGAACTAATTCTAACTAGACAATCTGACACTACCTACAACCTAGGTGGTGATTTACAAATTCTTGACTTGAAAAAGAAAAAACAACTTCAAAAATAAAACCAGGAGCAAAAATTAAATTACAACCTTGACTCCACAATTTTTACTCAAAATAAAACTAAAAACCCCTTTAAAATTAAACCCTAATAAAAACTAAAACCCCCTTTTGATAATAAAGGCCGGCCCTTTTAATTTCTTCCACCCGATCCACTTCTCTTGCTTTGAGAAAATGATGGCGGTCGTTCCTCTTGAAATTAGGGCATCGTTCCCCTTTTCCTTTGCTACTGTAAAATTGCGGCTTTGTTTCTTCGATCCAAATTGGGGCTTTTCTGGAGCATGCTTATGTTGATTATCTGGTTTTCTTTGCTCCTCTGTTGATCGAGTTCGTTGTTGCTTGGCTCGCTCGTTCTCTGATGATCAAGTTTTTTTGTGCTATTGTGATTTTCGTATGAAAACTCGATGCCGATGATGACTTTTGGGTCTAGTATTTATATGAATTTGTGACTTCATCACCTTCCTAATTTTTTACAACTTGATACACACGGCTTTCCTGATATAATTTCAACTTGTTGCTCACGGCTTTGATTTTCACGCGTTCGATTCTTCTTGAATAAAAAGGCAGAAACTTTCCCTTTTTAATTTGCGTTGACTTTGGACTTTTTCAAAGATACGAATTTGATTTTTGAATTCTGACTTCGGTCATCTCGTAGTCTTCGTCTCTGGCCATCTTCTCTGGTCGGTTTTACATGAATTACGACTTCACTGTTGCACTCGAGTTTGTAGCTTGCCACTGACTTGTTTGTTATAGTACTGCACTCATGATGGTATAGATACGCATTTTCCTATTACTACTTGTTGTAGCTGGACTTGTTGTGCATACTTGAATTGAAACTGATGCATAGTGAATTGTTGTTGCATTGTCCACTTTGCTGTATATAGTGTTCACTGTGTGGTTGTTTTGTTCATAGCCACTTCATTGTTGAGGCTGTGTCACTGTTTTGTGTTCCCTGTTGCATATTATTGTTTGCTGTAGATTGCATTAACCTGGTTCTTTTGAATGACCATTGATTTTGTTTGAGCTGCATGCTCCAATGTGTACTTGTGTGCAGCCCTTGTGTCTGAACCTTTTACCATATCGTGCCGGTCTGAAGCTTTGCATATTTGATCCTTCTGTTCACCTGTATCATGCTTTGGCTTCACCGATGCTGCACTTGGTCTTTGTTCTCCTGCATGTAGTTGGTTGTTGTATTGATCTTGCTTGCATTGTCACTTGGTCGACACTTGATGTTTGTAACTTGTGGTTTCATGCTTCATGCATGTTTTCTGTTCATATGCTCTTGGTGTCATTTCTTTGTGGTTCAGTGGTGTCGCTTGTGCATTGTTGTACTTGGTGTCTGATCATCCCTTCTGTTTGTTACTGCATAGCGGTCTGCTCTGTGCATATGAACTTGGTCATGTTGGTTTAGTTGCTATGCAGTTGCTATGCCTTGTATCACTGCAGTATTCATGTATTTGTGCTTTGATGCATTGAGTTGTTTGTTGTTAGTCGAGCTTGCATACTTCATGATTGCACTGTTCTCTGTATTTGCTTGGTTGTTGACACTGGTCTGCATACATGTGCTTAATTGCTGCATTGACTTAGCTGTATGCATGCATTCCTGTAGCATGGTCGTTGTTTGTCTTTGTAGTTGCTCATTTGAAAGTGTATGTTTCAATTCACTGTTGCACTTGCTCATTTGCACTGCTTTACATGTCACTTGATCTGTTGCACTGTTTCTGGCCATTCTTGTTGCCTCTTGCAATATTGGTTTAGTTGTGCACTTGCTTGAGTTTCACTGGTACATGTACATTGCTGCTTTTATCTTGTAATTCCAATGTGCACTTGTTTGTACTGTCATTTTGCTGGAATGACTTTGACATTGTTTTGATGCTCTGTTTTTGACTTGTGAACTGCCCTATGTTGAATCCAGTTTTTAAAACTCGGGTTTGACCTTGTGCTGATGATGAGATTTCATTTATATTGCACGTGAGTTGAACCCGGCTTTTCATTTGGGTTTGACCTGTGCTCACCTGTCCCTGTAGCATTGTCAAGTGTATATCGATGTGCACGGCCTTGTGGCATGTACAGTGATACATTGTGCATGTCACACTGTTCGTGTGTGATGAATTCAAATGTGAATGATGACGAACAACCCAAATAACTGAGGCAAATAATGTTTTCAAAAATCATATTTCATTTTATATTGCAAAAATATTTCTTTTTCAATTTTACTGCGTTAGTGAATATTTTTGCAGATTGCTCAGATGATGGATTCAAACTGGAATGCAGTTGAAGACAAAATACGAGTGTGAGTAATATGTAGTGAGGTTATTAATGTAAACTGAATTGTGATGTAATTGTGATGTAATCAAAAATGTATATGTATAGTGAGAGCTTGAATTTGTACTATTCAAGATTGTAATAAATATTTGTTTGAATAAAATTTCTGTTTGAATTCAAATCCTGTGTAATATATTTTATTCAACAAATATTTATTTAATCTATGAAAAACCAAATAGTACATCACCAAATACATTTAAATGAATATATATGTTTATTATCATCAAACAAAAACATATAAGCGCATATTCATACACTAGGCACTAGAACGAAAGCCATATGGCTAGAGTATACGGATCATCTGTACTAATCCATGGGCATCCCCACTATACAATACTCATGCTTTAAGTACAACAGGAAACTCTCCGAGTCATCAATGATCCCTTAGCACATGCATATCCATTTGAGCCTTACTAGCTCAATATAATTTCCACTAATTGGAACCCACTATGCTCCTCCACTCCACGACTCCCCTACGAGCCTCTTCGGTCCTACTCCCCACTCGAGTCACAAACCGAAGATATAGAGTGTCTAATCTTCGATATATACTACCCTTATGAGTCATAAACCGAAGATACAATGCTTTTTATCATGTTGTACATCACAACCCCCCATGATGTGAACGAGCCAACACCTCCAACACGATCTATGGAGTCCTGAACCATCTATCTCGAAACCTACTCCATACACCATCGAGTCATAATCCGAAGTACGTACCAACTCTCATGTTGAAGCACTACATTATCGCCTCACCATTGAAATAGCTCCCCCTAAAGCAACAAAATCAAAACTCCGAGTTGGTCACACGAATAAATCATCAAACCTCGCACCACGAAATCTCCTCAACGTCCAAGCCAAAGATCGGCCAAATAACTAATCAACAATGATGATGGACAATTATCACTCTATAGTGGTCAATACCAACTACTTTGGTCTTGTATTTAACCAAAACGGATAAATATAAACTAAACGGAAACGTCCGACATCCATCTTGACGTCCGAAGCCTCGTCTTCGACCTTTAGATTAGTCGACACGTATCCTAGCACTTCTCTGCAACTTATGTCATTTATTTGATTTTCGCATGTACAAAACCCCAACGTACAAGATATTCCTCTAGCGCCTGATCACCGCTAATTGGCATTTTCAACCCAAAAACAGCCAAACAACCAAATAAGCAACCATGCAACCAACATCCATGCATATATCCAAAACAACATACATACAACGTGTATAATACATTCATATCAACCAATAGGGAAATCATATCAAAAATAGCCCAAATCTAATAATTTCCTAACAATGGCATGTCGATGGAAAATATGTGATATTCAATATAAATCATCTTAAAATACTTTTATTTTCTTTTTTTTAAAATCTAGTAGGTGTATAAATGCAGGAAAATCATATTTTAAGACCAAAAATCATTCTAAAATATCAATCTAATACTGTACAACCAATCATAGAATAGCGAGAGACAATATCACTCATCTTCATAAAATCTGTCCAAACCAGTGCCAAAGTGCAGATCTCTCCATCATGAGCATAACGTAAGAAACTGCATCCAAAACCAATCTCATATGAAAAAGATACGACCAATATAAGAATCGGGATTAATAAGATAATTAACTAACAAAATTAAATGAATAATTCCCTTAATTATTCTTCCCCTTTTCCTAAATCACTCGTGCACGTTTCTTCCTATACGTGCACACACACCATGGCCGCGTCTTCAATCATCAATTTCTCCACCCACATCCATCCATCTTCGCCAACAAAATTCTCTTTGCTAAAGCTTCGATTTACACCTAGATTTTCCAGCAAAACGCGTCCTCTCCCACTATCGACCTGTACGGTCGCGTTCCTCCACAACTAGCCGGTGAGCCATGAATTCAGGGAGAGAAGCCTCTCAATATGAGCATTCCCATATCGATCTCCAATTCGCCTAAATCTGCATCAGGATCCGCCAACTCGAAACCTTATATCCACTGTAAAATAACGAGGTTGGCCAATGGCGATCACATCCCAGATTGGCAACACCATCTCAAAGCTCTCCTCGCTTCGGTCTCAACGAATTTGACCTCGTGACTTTTAGTGGAGTATAATACTCGATTTTGATTTTTGAATTGAAAGTGGAAAGCGGCCATGATGTCACTGCAACAGTAGATGATAAAATGAACTGGAGAGAGGGAATGTGAATTTGAGTGATATTTATATTGTTATAATATTACATTTATTTATTTTGATTTGTTTATAATGCAAAAATATTTCATTAATATTGTTTAAATTTTCAGAATTTAAATCAAACAAAGCTGTCACCATCTACAAGCCCGGATTTAAGAATGCGTTCAATGATAATTACTGGAAAACGTTTGAAATAATTGAATTTAAACCGTATTTGTTGTCGATTGTTTTTTCAAAAAAAAAAACTTTTATCAAATAAGATCCCTTATGGAGGGGGGTCCGGGGGGTGGCGACCCCCCAGGGTGGGTGTGTGGGGGCAACACCCCCGCTACGGGGTTCGACCTAGGTTTATTGACCGTTGAATTCAAATTCAACAGCCAACAGTAACAACCGTTAGAAAACGGTCACGACCGTTCGAATAGGCACCTGTAGACGAATAGACATCTCACTCCCTATATAACAGTGCATTCTATCAGCGCAGACTTTACTTCACTTTTCCTCTAAATCTAAAATCGATAGCATTATTAACTTCTGAGTGTTTCTTCTGATTTGAGCAAGTAATCACAACTTACATATATAAATCTCCATTGTATCCTGAAAGAAGGTTTTCATATAACCTGCTGTGAGAAAGAAGGGGAAAACATTCTTGAAAGACAATGATTATTCCGTGCCTTGGAGTGATTAGCCTTATATTACCCTAAGTTCATCAACATTTGTTTGAATAGATTTTTATACATCAAGAACATTCCTATCTCACGTTTTAATCACTCAAATCTATTAAATAATAGTAAAGCAGAAGAAATTTAAGCTCTCTCATTAATTGTTGAGTTTTCTTTACACTCCTTAATTTTCTCTCAATATTTTAATTTCAAATTTTTGTAATTTATCACTTCATAATTATTCTACTAAACTTCTAATGCTAATTTATAATCAAATACATACTTTTAAAATTTTCTAAGTTTTATCCACAAATGCTTTCTTAATTCTCTTTTAATATTTTATAGTTAAGTCCATACAATTAAACTAATTACGTAATTAAAAATGTAAACCATTTGATAAACTCGGTTGTCTAACATTTGATACATCATGTAAATTCTAAAACATAAAAATTTCAACAGTATACCATAGTAGCATCAACAAAATGGTAAAACAAAATTTTCATTTGCATAGAAAGATATATAAATCACATAGCATAAATTATATACATCAACAACAATAACAAATTTATTTTATAATTTGTTTATCTCAATGAAGTTATCATGTATTCACTGAAAAATTATATTTTTAACTTTAAACACCTATATTTTAAATTCTCATAGTTATTTACAAACCCTTCACAATCCTTCAAATATTTTTTTTTTACTCATATACATGTATTTAACCAATTATGTAATCTTTATTTTAAATCATTCAAATAAATTCAATTTACTATATTTAATAATTCATCTAATAAATCCTATAATATATATCGATTTAAGTATGCATACAACACGCGCGCGTGAAGATGATAAAATTGTTATTTTTATTCATATATAAAGATATATGGATTGCATAACATAAAATGTAAACATAAACAATAATATATTTTTAATTTATAGTTCATTTATCTCAAAATAATATCATACATTTTTAGTACAAAATTTCATTTTTTACAACTTTTAAAGGATAATATAATTTACAACATTTGGATGTTGATGCACAGATTACTCTAATACAAATTCGGTTATGTCGACATTCTCATTTTCAACATGATGTTAAAACTTACCAAACTCACAACTCAAATTAACGCAACATTTTTTGTTGTTGCAAATATTGAAGTTGTAAACATGACACTCCTACAATAACGTGAAATTTATGATTAATTGCTAAGTTAGAAAAAGGTTTACTAATTGAAATCTCAGATAATGAATAAAAGTTCATTTCAGATAAGTTGATCGTAAGATATTTTTCTCAACTACAAATACATACATGGCTCTTCTCATTTTCTCTCTCCTTTCTAACATTCAGCTCCATATCTAATTAGTTAAGCCGATCACTGATTTAAAATATTTAAATATATTCAATTACATAATATTCATTATTCCATTGTAAATCATTAAAATTATATATACAATATTCATATTAATAGAAATGGAAAATTCAATTTTTTTCATCCATTTATAAGAAAAATACTTGTATCACATATCATCAACTATTTACATATATAATAATAGCTATATATATATATATATATATATATATATATATATATATTGGCGACCATTTATCTTACATTTGAGTGTTGTATGTCATTTTAAATTATAATTTTTTTATTTCAACAAGTTTATCATATAGTACCTAAAAAAATTCAATTTTTAACAATAATTAAAATTTAAATATTACTTTTTAACATCATTACCGTGTGCAACGTACAGGTTACACACTAGTATATTTCAGATTCGTGTGTTATCCTATAGAGTTTATGTTTAATGTTATGTATTGCATTTATATTGGTTTTATTACGATCTTTGCTCCACAGTTGTTTACTTGCATAATAGCTCTTTAATATAACTATATTTTTTGCATTATAATAATCAACTCATATCATTGGTGTTAAAGATATCATATGAACTGCATAAAATCTGGATGATGGTTAATAAATTCAATTCATACTAAAATTCTAAAGATAAAATAACTAATTGTGTTAAATGCTGAAAATGAAATTACTAAATGTTTATCTTTGAATGCTTGTTTATTCTTTGCTTTAACTAGGATAATTTGTCTATAAACTCTTGTATTTATAGTTTTGTATTTCTTGATTTCTATACAAAGAGAGAATATCATATAAGCATAATTGGCAATTAGCAATTAATGATTCAAGTGATTAGCTCATTTCAGGATTTGTTGAAGTAAATAAGGTTATTAATCTATCTTTAGCCATCAAAAACCATTTTATTCATTCCTAAACATCTATAAACCATAGTCTCAATTAAACATTCAAAACCAAATAAAAAAAATCATATTTTGAAGAGAAATTCATAGATCTAAGGCTAGATAGCAAAAGTGACCTTAAGCATTCAACAAATCAACCAATTTAAAGGTGGATTAGGGTTGTTTTTCGCTGGTTGGAATATGTTCTAACGATTTTATTGATTTGATAAGTGATTTATAACCATTTACAACTATATGTGTTTTTCATGTTTTAAAATTGTTTTGTATCCATTTTCCAACAAAAAAATTCTTTCCCATCTTGAAAACCTATTTGAAATGATGTTTTACTGATTTGATATGAATTAGAAATTGTGTTAGCACCATATATGATTGTATGAGTAGGTTAGGTGTACACTGGAATGTTTAAGTTCATTAATTGTGTTACATGTATATGCTTGAATGGTTGTTTGAGGCAAGGGAATGTGCTTGTGAATACCCCAGAAGCTTAGCTCAACATGTGGATGTTCAATCCAAAGTTAAAAAAATCTAGAAAAATGCAAAAGGAGTGTGTGCAAATCTAAAAGAAATGAGAAAATGAGGTTTGGCAACAAATCTAGAAGATTAGAGCTAGCCCTTAAGCAAGTTTCGGGGCAGGAGTGTAGCAAATGCAGAACAAGCTTCGAGTCACATTTCGAAGTATTAACCCAAAGCATGCTCTGGGTCACAAGAGGGTAAGCCAAAGGAAGAGATCCAGTGGAACCTGTAGAATACAATAGCCTATGGTTTTCGTTGAATGATAATAAACATATATATATATATATATATTCGTTTAAGTGTATTTGTTATTGTACTATTTTATTTTTCCACATAATTAAATAAATATTCGTTGAATAAAATAAATAATTCGGAATACATATTTTAAAAAATATTTTATACAAATAGATATTTTATTATAAATTCGAATAGTACAAATTTAAGCTCACTATATTTCGAATACAAGTTTCAATTACAACAAAATTTTCATTATACAATTTTTTTCGTATATGTTTCACTTCACTACATAATTCACTCGACACTCTATTTAATCTTCAACTCTGTCCCATCCTGTATCCAGCGTTTGAACCATCTGCAAAAAATAAACACTTGCGCAGTAAAATTGAAAAGAAAATATTTTGAAGTGTAAAATGAAGTGTGTGTTTGAAAATATCGTTTATCTTAGTTATTTGGGTTGTTCGTCATCATTCTTTTAATTCACATTACACGAACAACTTGTGACATGCACGGCGTATCACTGTACATGCCACTAGGTCGTACACACCAATATACACTTGTTTGTTAAAATAGCAGAGACAGACGAGCACAAGGTCAAACCCAAGCCTAGACTAGATTCAACTCAAGTGTAAATGTAAATTACAACAAAACAGCCTCAACGTAATGTACGCATGAAGCCTCGACCAAAAATTTAACATGAAAGCATGACAATAGACAAGTACATGAAAACGCTTGAACAAAATGAAATACACACATATATGTGCAACATGGCTACAGTTCAGAGACTTCAAAGTGCACCGGATATGTACACAGTTTAACTCGAAGCATGAAAACAATGCAACACATACAACATCCATTCAAACCAGAACCATACTGCTATTTTTAAGGAAAGAACAGTTATCAATGCAGAAAAACACAACTATGCACAAGTGCTCAAAGGAACCAGACTTCAAACCAGAACAGAGGCACAAACACAATGAAGCATGGATTCAATAACAAAGGCAATAAGAATAGACCAGCATCTTGAGAATCAATCAAGTGCAATGCAAAGTCATATGAACATGTATACAACCAGATTTATATGAACACATACCAGACTTCAAATGTAACCTAACTTCATACTATAGTTCAACATGGATAAATAAAAGGAACAAAACAATTAAGCATGAATACAAGGAAATGCAACCAGTCAAAATACATGAAGATACACACGTAAAAATACAACCAGACATAAATGCAACCATATCAGAGCAATGCATCGAGCTACATTCAGACATGAACATACTGGAACTGTATAAATCATACACACAAAAAACCAGCCTCTAACCAGAATAAAATAGTGGTGAACACAATAGTTGTGAACACAAGGAATGCAAAACAGACCAGTCACAATAACAAGCCTCAACATGTACAAGTTTATATGCAGTGACATATATACATAAATATGCATATACACGTATGTATGTATGTATACATGTATATAAGCATATAAAAATTAAGAAAATCAAAGTCGTGGATCATGAACCAGTCAAGGAATAGAAACAGTTGCAGTGAAGTTAATCAGAGGTCACAGTGAATGAAGAATAGGTCGTTGGCAGTAAAAAGAGGAACCAATTCAAATATATTCAAACATATCAAAAACATAATTGATGGATAATCAAGTGAACACTTCTCAAATTCAAGTCGTAGGAGAAAAGGTCGGAACCGATTCATTCAAATTAGAATTCAACAGAGTTATCTTCGATCAGTGGAACAAGTCAGCAAATAACAGGACCATACGATCAAAAATCAATGAAGGTGATAAAATCACGAAAGATTCAAACCAAAATTATATGAACGAAATATAGGGTTTCGATCCCTATAAATGCCCGGTATCATCATCAGAAAATGATCATCAAGTTCGAATTCAAGCAAATCAATAGAGTAAATAAAGTAAATAATCGCATAACGATTTTACTCCATTCGAATTTGACCTTGTAGCAGCCGAAGCAAATCGAAGAATAAAGCAGTAATCAAATTGAGGAACGAAAGCTTCAAAGAAATCGATTCGAATTACTATTTCCAACGACGGCTCCAAATTCATCAAAACCCTTATTTGTGAAGAGCACCAAAAGGAATGACCAGAGTATACGAACTGAAAAGAAAAGGGAGACGGTTCTCTTTTGTTATGTTTGGGTCGGTCTCCATTTTTATATTGGGCTTTTGCTATATAATAATAGGGTTTTGTTCTAGTTTATTTTTATTTGTAAACTTTAAAAATTGTGTAAATTTATAGTTGTGTAACTAGGTACAAACTACGGGACATGGTTTGAGAATTCGCAACTCAGTGGCTGAGTTGTGGTACGGATTTGAGCTTAAAGTTAGGTTAATCAAGTTAGCGGGTATCGCGAGTTTACGTGTTTTGTAAGCGACTGATTACTTAATTTCTAGTAGAAATCTTGGGAGCAGCACGTAGGCAGGTTTTTATCGAAGCTCGATAAATCTGTGTGTGATCTCTGCTGCATTAACATTTAGCACACCCTATTCACCCCCCTCTAGGATGAAAACGATCCTACAGAACCAACATGGTTTCATACCTACCAAACCAATGATACAGTTTAATACCCATTGAATCGTGTAAATGGTTTGGCGGTGGCATAGCCAACCCAAAAGATACTTCACGCGGGATCGTGCTAAACTGGGGGTTTCCCCAAGGTTCTGAGTCATAGCACACTCAGAGTCATGACTCAGGGGTTGAGTAGATACCTGATCCGAAGCAAGCTTCAGATCATTGCTTAGAAACCCAAACTGAACCTCGAGTCAATGCACGGTAGAATTGCATCTCTTTTTATACTAAAATCGGACTTTCAATACAGCACAAGTCCTATTATTTAGGTTTTTCCATGCAAAATGTAATTTTGTCGTTTCTATTTGAATTTTTTTCTTCTAAAACTAAAATATAGGCAGTAATAAATAAATAAAATGAATATTGGTTTTAACTTCTATTAAAATGTAAAATTATAACGACTAAACATCCACTTCCTTGGTTAAATTATGAATTTTGAGATTAGCATCGTCGGGTTGCTCTTCATGGGGATTATCCTAATTAATTGGCTTACTCGTCTTACCTATGGTCATCAACCTTCTCTCTATACGTAATAAACCTGTCAAAATATGTCATAACTCATTAACCTAACACAATTAATGTACTTATAAATGGACCGAATCAACTCATTTGTGAATCTTTATTAAATGGATCATAAAGAGGTTAACCTATTTTTAAAAGGGTTACAAGTGGATAACCCATTTATCAATTCATTAAAAGCTTAAAATTCAAAATATAATCTTGAAAATATAAATTTTGAAAATAAGAATTTAAAATTTAAAATTCCTTCCTCGAATACTTCATCTTTTGACCGCACGATGCAGTTTTCCATAGTGGCTAATGATTGTACTTAACAAATGACAGACTACAACCTTATATTTGAACTCCGACTAGGAAGAAGCTACTATTTTTTTTGTTCATACTGCAATAAATTCTTCGTATTAACTCGAAATCAGACGAGACTTTGACCAATGAACTCCCACCTAAATTACAGACAATATAGAACACTCAGAAATTTCATCTTATGAACGTACCCTATACTTCTCCATGATGACTAATAGTTGTACTTACAAAATAACAGTCAACATCCCCATATTTAAACTCCGTCTATGCAGAAGCCCTTATTTTTTTGTTTAGAATGCGATGACTACTTCATACTAACTCCGAATCAGATGAGACTTCGACCGATAAACTCGCACCTAAATTGCGGACAATATAGAACACTTAGATACATCATCTTGTGAATGCACGCTGTAGTTATCCATGGTGACTAGCAGTTGTACTTTGAAATAACAGGCTACATCCCCACATTTGAAATCCTCCTAGGTAGTAGCCGCTATTTTTTTTTAACGACAATAATTTTTCATACTAACTCAGAATCAAGTGAGACTTCAACCAATGAACTCCTACCTAAAATACAAACAACATGAAACACTCGGATACTTTATCTTGTGAACGCACACTGTAGTTCTGACTAATAATTGTACTTAGAAAATAGCACGCCACATCCTCATATTCAAATTCTGCCTAAGCAGAATCCACTGTTTTTTTATTCATATTGTAATGACTTATACATCCTAACTTGAAATCGGATGAAACTTCGACTGATGAATTTCCACCTAAATTACAATCGATATGAAACTATCAGATACTTCATCTTGTGACTACATCCTCATATTTAAATTTTGATGAAAATTACAAATTAATTTTTTAATTTTTAATTTGGAAATTTTACCTTTTACCCAAATTCAAAATATAAAAATTAGAATTATTTCATACATATTGTTTTTTATTAGTCAAATTAAACTTAAATCTATAAATTGGTAAATGGATAACCTGCTTATTAAATTGGTTGGATGAGACTGACCCATGCATAAATGGGTCAAAAAGACTAGATCATAAACGGATTTGGTCAAAATCGACACAACCTAATCCGTTTGATGGATCTAATACATAATTACATCTATGCACACTTCTTCATCAGTTATTACTTATCATCTAAATGAGAGACTATAGATTTTATATAATTAATATTTGATGATCAACATAATTGTGATAGAATTGTGATAACGGCCCTTATTTATGCAATAAAAATCAATAATGATGAAAAAGTGGGTGCTAGGTATGAAATTTAAGGGTCCCTTTGGATAACCTAAAATAAGCTGTTTCTTTAAACAAAAGTTAGAAAGTCTATATGAATAAATAGAAAGGATCAATTTGATAAGTTACTTTCCTACTTATTTTGAAAGCTTATTTTTTTTACTTTCGACTTACAGTTGAATTTTTTTTAAAGACATTTCAAATTTTCAATATTTGATTTTCAATTTCAATATTTCAAATTTGACTTATAAATCAAAATTTTGTCAATTGAACCATTTGATTTTTAAGAAGCAAAAGAACTTTCTAAATAAGCAAAAGCTTTTACTGGTTTTGTTACCAAAAGGAGGTTAAGGAATTTCTAGATTCTATCAATGTTTGGATAAGGTTTCCATGGCTTGATTTGGACTATTGGACAAGGGAAGCTAGAAGTAGAATTTCACCAGTGATTAGTATAACAAAAATAACATAGCCATTATTCCTAAATAAGTTGGGGTTGACTAGAGATGGAATCCACAACTAAATGACAAAGCCAATTTAAAAGTCATAACAATAACAATAACAATAACAATAATAAAATAAAGTCAAACAAATAAATTAATAATAATAATAACTAAGTAAAACAAAAATAAAATAGATAAATATATATGTGTGTGTGTGTAAAAAATGATCATAATAATACTAATATTGATAATGGTACTAATAGTAATATTAGTCGAAGACCAAACGCTACGTCTTAGAATCCTCTTCCCTAGTTCTATAATTTAACTTATAAAACTCATAGCTCATGGTTCTGGTACGTGAATCGCTAACTTCCATACGCTTCTGTCCAACACCAGCTCTTCGGATATACTCCAATCATTCAAGTACCTTTTAACTACTTCCTTCCATGTCAACCTTGGTTGACCTCTACCTCTCTTTGAGCATTCTATGCAGCCTATAATTCCAGCATGCATAAGTGCCTCAAGCGGCCTCCGTTGAAGATGTCCAAACCATCTTAAACGATGTTGAATTAGCTTCTCCTCAATTGGTGCTACTCTTAGTTTATCATGTATATCATCATTACTAATTCGGTCTATTCTTATATGACTGCGGCTTCATCGCAGTATACACATCACTGCTATGCTTATGTGGGACATCTTCTTGTAGGCCAACATTCTACAACATACAATATCGCAGGCCTGATTGTCGTTCTGTAGAACTTTCCTTTAAGCTTCCGTTGGACTTTCCTATAATAGAAAATGTTAGACGCTTATCTCCATTTCACTCATCCTGCTCGAATTCTAAAACTAACATCTTCGTCATTCTCATAATTATACCATAACATTGGTCGTAAATGTCGAAATGATTCCTTCTTGGAAACTATTTGTTCGGCCAGAGTGACATCTCCATCATCTGTCCTGACAACGCTGAACTCGCACTACATATACTTTATTTTAGTTATGTCAAGCCTAAATCCCTTTAATTCTAAAGTCTATCTCCACAGCTCCAGTAATCTATCAACCCCAATCCTACTTTCATTAATTAGCACAACATCATCAGCAAATAACATACACCAAGGAATCTCACCTTGTATACCCTTCGTAAGTTCATCTATCACTAGGGAAAATTGTAAGGGCTCAAAACTGACCCTTGATGTGATCCTATATTAACGTAAAAGTCATTGGTTTCACCATCGCATGCTCTAACACTAGTCAAACATCATCGTACATATCCTTGATAAGGGTAATGTATGTTGTTGGGACTCTCTTCTTTTCCAGAGCCCACCACATCACTTTTCATGGTACTTTGTCATAAGCTTTCTCCAAATTGATAAATACTCTGTATAGATCCTTTCTTTTCTCCCCTAACCAATCTATAAGTTGTTCTATCAAGAAAATGGCCTCTGTAGTCGACCCTCCAACATGAAACTAAATTGGTTTTTTGAAACTCTTATCATTCTTCTTAATCGATGTTCAATAACTCTCTTCCAAAGCTTCATTGTATGACTCATAAGCTTAATTCCTCCATAGTTTATGCAACTTTGGATATCTCCTTTATTCTTAAAAAATGGAACTAATATGCTTCTTCTCCACTCATCTGGCATATTGTTTGATTTGAAAATATTATTGAACAACTTAGTTAGCCAGGCTATCCCTGCAGCACAAAGGCATCTCCACACCTCATTGAGGATGTCATAAGGTCCCAATGCCTTGCCTGCTTTTATCTATTTTAGCGCCTCCTTTACCTCGGAATCTTGAATTCTCCGAACAAAATGTTTAATGGTGTCATCAAAAGAGTCAACTATCTCGATCGTAGTGCTATCGCCTTCTTCATTAAATAGCTTATCGAAGTAATCTCTCCATATATTTTTTTATCTCATTTTCCTTCACCAGAAGTCTATTATTGTCAAATTTGATGCATTTAATTGGGTTGAAGTCTTTTGTCTTCCTCTCACGGAGCTTAGCTATTCTATAGACATTTTTTTCAACCCTCCTTCGTACTTAGCTTATGATATAGGTCCTCATACTCCCGCCTTTAACAACCCGACTTCCTACCTCCAGGAAATCGCATCATCTTGAAGAAAGAAGGGATAGAAAGAGAAAAGAAAGAGAATGAACAAAGACAACAACATCAGAGAACTCACAGCGGAACGAATGAAATATAATATATCACTTAAAATATTACATAGTATCATATAGTATCAGAGTACAACTTATACAACAGATATTAGACAGTTATAAACATATGTCTAACCATACAACTCAATTACAACAGATACAGATACCGACAAACACAGCGGAACCAAAATATATCTACACGTGGAAGCCTCCTGCTCCATTACTCCTCCAGAATTCATCAAGCTAACCTGAATCACTTGACTACTCATACATAATATGAGTACCCAAGAGTTTAATAAAACAGAAAATAAACACTCAGGTCAGACAGGGGTCTGGTGTGAGTAAACGGTTTAAAATTGCTTAACTTTAGAAAAACCTTTGAAAAGAAAAGGTATCACGTAAGATTTCCCACACATAAACATGGAAAAGTTTTTACCTTACGCTAACCAAAACATTTGATAGGAAATCCGATGATATTATAATTGTGTCTAGGGTTTTAAATAAATAAGAAATAGCCGAAATTGTTACATCTATTAAATTCCAGCTACTAGCCATAAAAGTGGGTAATACAAACAAAACCGTAGGGTTTCGTAAGAAGAATGGGTTTCCATCAATGGCAGGGTTACTGGGGTACCGCCCGTCACAGTACGTGGCCTAGATCACCGTACCGAGGAGTACGCCCGCTCCCCTGCAACACAAGGACGCGACCATTCCTTACTGAACAGTCCTGAACAAGACAACCCCGGCAGTTGTTCGGAATTCAACCGCCCCACACAGCCGAATAAAAAGGGACTTCTAGACAGGGGTAAATCTTGCTCTCCAGTGGGAGCTACCCACGAAGCCTTGCTGCACCTCCCCAGTTTTAGCCATTCCCGGTTGATGAGGCTTGAGGCTGCAATTACTTTATTAGAATACATCTATCTTAGAATGCTCATCGTCCGCCTGACGATGTTCTAAAAGCATTCAATCCATACAAGTTCGTTCCGGGTTCGAACGAAACCGAAGGCACTATCTCGTTGCACTTATTCTGGAATCTCCCTCAGAGTCAACGACCATAGCCCTTGCACTCTAAATCTCCATCTCGAATCTATAAGTACTATTCCGTCAACTCATTATGGAATCACCCACAGAGTTATACTGACGTATAGCCCTTACACCTCGAGTCTTCACTAGCTCCACTTGGATTAATGACTTAACGTTTAATTGGAATCGATGTGGTTTTCAGATATCCAAATAAGGAAACCCGGTCTCGGTCTCACCGAAAGCAAACGCCATTTTAATGTCCAAGTTAAACTTAAGGGTTTAACAATTAACTTATATTCAGGATGATATAAACAGATAGATGAATCACATTATCATATCAGATAATTCATAACAAATATTCATCTCACAACAGCATATCCCATAACAAAGATATCCAGTATCAACCAATATCAAACATCCAATATCAACCAATCATCTAATATCAATTTCCAAATATTGATCATCCAATATCATTCAATCAACCAATATTAATCAATCAACCCATATTAATCAATCATCCAAACATAATTGATTATCTCTTAGTCAATTAGATTACCATAATCCTTCTTCATTAATTATTATTCCAAATAAATAAATTAATCATCTCTAATGATCTTCCTTAATTAATCTTCCTTGATTAATTATCCTTTAATTACATTCAAGTAATTATCCTTAACCATATTCAGTAATTAACCTTTAATTACTATCATTAATTACAATAGTTAATGATCCTTTATTAATTAATTAACTATAATTAATTACATTAATCATTAATTAATTACAATTAATTTATCATATTTAAATTAATTACTTAAATTAATTACTTTCATTAATTATATTAATTAATAATCTTTATAAATTAATAATCCTTTAATTAATTAAATAATTAACTTGTAATTAATCATCTCATTTATCATAAACAGTAATTAACAATTTGTAATTACTTATCTTAATTAATTAACTTCTTAATTAATTATATTAACCCTTTGATTAATTACTTTAATTAATAAATCTTAATTACTTCATTAAGTAATTATTAAACAATTAAATTAATAAATAAATCCTTACTTTATTAATTAATTAACATTTTAATTAATTACACTAGTAATTAATCTTAAATTAATCTCATTAATTAATTAATTAATCACATTAATTAATTAATTAATCACATTAATTAATTAACTAAAATAATTAAGTAATTAACTCTTAATTACTTACATAAGTAATTATCTCTAATTACTTCCATTAATAAATCTTAATTACTTCGAAATTAATTACCTAACAAGTAATTACTTCCATCATTAACCAAATCTTAATTCTTTTATTAATTAATTATTTCATAATTAATTAACATCAACAATTACATTAATTAATTCTTCAATTGATATTATCAAATGATTACCCAATAATCACTCAACTTTAATTACTCCATTAGTAACCTCTACTAATTACTTCCATAATTAATTACTACGTTCTTAATTATGTTCAAAGATTAACTCTTGATTATTTCATTAAATAATTACACTTAATTAATTCATAATTAAGTGGTTATAAAAAAAAACTAATTATTTAAAATTAATTAATTAATTTCTTATATTTTCAAAATCCTTAATTAATTAAGAACTCATTAATCTTAATTAACAAATCGTATTTATTAAGTACTCTCAAATTCACATCAAAATAATTTAACATTATTTATCTTTATAAATAAGTTATTTGAAATTAATCAAATTTTAACAACTTAATTAATTTATCTTATTTGGTTTTCAAAATTATAATAATAACCTTATTTGAAAATAAGGCATTTAGAAATCCAATTTAAAATTTAAAACAATTAAATTATCTAGTTTAAACTTTTCATTTTCAATATAATTTTGAAAACTTAGTTTTTAAGATATTACTAAAAACTTTTGATTTAATCAAAACACTCTTTTTTTTAAAATTAAAATTCAAACTTTAATTAAGTTAAATTACTTTCATAGAAATCATCTTAACACTTAATTTTGAAAGTACATTCGATTTACATTTTTAAAGTTTAATTAACTTAATTTCAAAACAAGAAGTTTTAAACTTTGAAAATTTGTTTTCCTTTATAAAACTTGTTTATGATTTAAAGCTTACTTCTATTTATTCAACATAGGTTTACTTTGCAAATTTATCTCATTATACAGTAATTACCAGAAAAGCTTACAACCTAAACTCGAATTACTTAGCAACCTTATCTTCAGTTTATTTAACAACAAGTTGAATTAGTACTTTAATAATTCATAGTACTACCCCGAAGCCCACAATATAAAACACGCGAGCAAAACACGGTATCATCACGAGCCTGCCCCGAACTAATTCCCCAACCATCTCCTCAAGTCGTCTTCATGAAAACGCGATAGAATACCCGAGGAAACCTTCTTCCCCAAACTCCCTCTCCTCAACCTGATACGTCACTCACGCGTGCACGTTGCACGGTGATCCAACTGACGACGAGCTTGCCTCCGCCATCCCCACGTCACCAACGACTACGTCGAGCATTCTCTCAACCCAGATCCAAGAAAACTCACTCGAATCAAAATTTCACTCTCTCGAGCACAAAACTGCACGACACTCGAACCACACAACCCATCATCGCCAGCCACTTTCTCACCGTTGACCAACACCAACCCCACCACCGAGTCGCCACACCCAAGCACAACGTCCACCCCAAAAACGAGCGAGCTCGATTCAACATACTCGAGGCAATGTCTCACCGTTCATGCTGAAAGCAACTGCAGACATAAACCCTAATTGTTCCAAATTTGAACAAATCATACATAGGAAAAATTATTCAACATTTTTCCCTAAATCTACAATTCTAAAGCTACCCTCGATCCTAATTTCAACTCGAATCATCGAGTAATTCGACTGAAATCACCAAAACTCAGAAAAGATTCAAACCCAAAATTTACTATAAATACCCAACTAAAATTTACAATTTATATACCTAAATTCATGATTTACAATCACGATTACATGCATGAAACTCAATTTCGAATTTGAGCTAGTAATGTTTTTTTACTAAAGTTTAGTTTTTACTATAAAATTTTCTGCTATTCTAAAAACTATGGTACTATTTTTGAAATCTTCATTTTTCATTTGCAAACAGATTTGTCAAAATTAATATGGATCAAATTGGGAGAAATTGGGATTTCTTGAAACAAAAGACACCGTTTTTCCCTTAGTCAAACAGAGCATAATCATCACATATACAGTTCAAGTTGTATGTAGATAAAATAATAAATTTAATTATAAAAACTAAATCAATTCACATGCAATAAGATCAGTATTCAACTTGACTGTTTTTAAAACCAATTTACTCACCTTAAAGCTGATATGCAGAGCAAAGAACAGAGCAGGTATTGATTTGTTCCAGGCCTTGAAATATTAAATCTGGAAAATACTTTAAATTCTTGCTTTGCTGATGAAGTTAATTCCTTTGCATGCTCCAAAAATCTTTGATTGTTGAATTATTGTTGATCATCCACTTTAGTTGCAGGTTGAAATTATAGATTGAAGTTGAGAACAACTTTGATTTGATTTTAAAATCAAAGGTTTTGATATTGTCATATTTCCTTTTGTATGTTGAAGTTGCAATTGTACTACATGCAGGTTAAGAGGAACTTAAATTTTCAGATTTTCCATTAATTTCTGGTTGAGCTAAGAAAGAAAACAAAAGGGAAAATGTTTTTGAGTAAACTAATTTTCCTCTTAAAATTTAAAATAAGAATTTTGCCACATGTTCTTAATTCAAAAAAATGTCATTTGTATGCACTTCTTAATTTACAAGTGTTGTTAAGATGTATATATGTTTACACATGTCATTAAGTATTTTAATAAACCCTTATTTAATTTAAATGTTAACATAAACTAACATGTTTAATTTACTTTATTAATGAATACTTACATATGTGAATATAAATTAAATCCTTTAAAGAAAATATTAGAAAATTAATTATAATATATATAAATCTTATACATGTATTTTTAAAAAAAATCTAAAACTTATACATAAACATTTATAACCATTTAAAATTTTAAACATTATAAAAGAAAACAAAACAAAGCTTGTTTAAATCATTTTTAAACTATCTTATTTAAATAACAATTATCCTATTTTTTTTTTTGGAAACAGATTGAATTAATCCTTAAATTAGCTTTTGAAAAACATTATGTTTTAAAACAAAGCTTCAGTTACAATATTCATTCATATATAATTTATTAATAGATTAAGATTAAATTTCAAACAATTCCAAATTATAACATACACAAACATATATATTACAATTTGAAAATTTAACTTTATTTAAAACAAAAGATATTTCTATATACAATATATATTAATTATATATATTATAAACAGAATAAAATTTTATTAGCTTTGAAAAATAAATCTTATCCATTTTAAATTGTTAAAGAGACATTGATCACAATTATCAGATTAAAAATTTGTTCTTCTTTAAAAGATTAATTTCACCAATTTAAATTAAAATTATAAAGAAAATTATCAAATCAATTAAATTATTATTGCAGATTATTAAATCGGTATTGCTTAAAATTCCGGGTCGTTACAATCCTCCCCCCTTAAAAGAATTTCGTCCCCGAAAGTTAAAAGCAAAGCTAATTTAATAACCTTGCAAAGATTTTAATTAAATCAGCAAAGCATACTTATCAATCAGTTACTATCAACCAAAGCAATCAATCACACAAACAAACTTAACTAATTATCCTGACATACGTCAGAATAAAAATTCTAATACTATCTCGAGTTTCCCAAGTGTAAATCATCGGGAGACTCGCTCTTCAAATGCCAACAAACTAACTACACTACCAAAATCCAGAGCTCCTTTCTTCTCTAGATCCCCCAATCTGAACAGAACATCATATTATACGCAAATCCAGCTCAACATCCAATTCCAATTGAACTACAGATTCAACAAGAAACAATGAATCATACACATACTCCCTCAGAGGTACGTGAAATAAAATGAATTCCAGCTATCCAAACTGGCAATTCAATCTCATAGACAATAAATCTTATCTTATCAGAACACAGATAAGAAATCTCAAATGCCATAGCACTAACCAACCAATCTTACTCAATTTCTGCTCTCTTAACCAGAGAAATCTTAACAACAACGAAGTCTCCAACTTCGAATTCAAAACTTCTTATCTCATATCTGTATAACTCAACAGACAAATCTGGGCTGCCAATCTTCTTCCCGCTTAGCTTAACCTATACTGACACTTCCAGAAACAATTAAACCAAAGCAAACAAGTTTCAGGATCCCATTTGATAGGAAAGTCTTCCAAAATCCGTCGAAATCTAGAACACAAACTCTACTACTCAAGAAATAGCAAACAAAACTTGTTTCCTTCCTTGCTCAGCTGCTACCTTGCTTCCGCTGCACAACTCTGATTCTGAAATAGAGGAGAATACTGTTGATGAACATAAGTATAATTTATCCAATATCCATAAAGCTTTGTTCATCCAATCCATAAATATCTGAGTGACTCATCCGACTCAGTCACACATCCTTACTACAGAATCCAATTCAAAAACAAGTTCTAACCAAATCCAAATTCCGAAAATTTCTGAGCTGCTACACCAACTCTTCCTACTAGGCTAACCACCCAAAATCGCTTCTGGAATCAAAACAATATGGAACTCAATCTTCAGATGCAGACAACCTTCTGATTACTTCAGTAGCTTCTACTTTCACATGAGAATCTTCAGTCTCAAACAAAAGAATGCTCAAGAAAATTCCAAACCAATCACAAGTCACTTTTGCGATCCAACCTAATTCGAATTCCAAAGAAACTGTCCTCTCTTTACCAATTAGAACAACTCTAAGCTTTTCCAACAAGGTTAATTCTTCAAGATAATTTCCACCAACTGCTCGGGCTGGTGATAGAAAAAACACTAAGATTCCTGAACCATCCGAGAAACAACCAACACCGCTGCTTCCAAACTCTACTTTGATGATACTGTAAAGGCAAAAGACCTTCTCGTCAGCACACCGAACACTTCCGAGCTGCACTGCTACCACAGCTAACCAAGACTTCTAATCCAAATGCTTCTCGAAAACCAAAACCATCAACAAACCACACAACAGAACCTTCGACATCGCAGACATTCCAAAAGAAACTCGGGCTCCAAACCAAGCATCAACACCTCACTCTCCTTAAAAAAATGACAAATGAGACCATGCCGAAGCGAAGCAACTCATAGACCTTAGTCCCATATACCAGAACAGCCAACTTTCTTACTGAAAATCCAGATAACTTCTACACAGAAGAGTCTTACCTGAGGCAGGTAAAGACTGCTCCTCAACTATTTCTAAAACTGCTTCAAAGAAATCATCTTCTGGAATATGCATGGATTCTGCATCTCATCACGCAGTTACCAAGATACCATCACTTACTTCTGCACTTCCATAAAATCCAATCTCAAGAATAATTCGCTCACCCGAGCGAAATTCAAACTTATTCTTCAAAGATGAACTCCGAATCTTTAAAAAGATTTCCTTCGGATATCAGAGAAATCCTTACTCCAAACAACAAATCTCACTCGAGACGGTATTAGGTCTACAGTCTCGATAAATACTTCCAACCTCAACATATGGACCTCTTCCATTAGTGGTAGTCGTGTTACTTACAAACACCACTACTACTCCATTTACCTTTTAAACTCATGTTGGAAAATCCAAACAGATAACCCAACAGATCAGGTAGATATAAAAATATATATATATATATATATATATATATATATATATATATATAGTTATATATAAAAATTACAAGTACGCTCTCTCAAGGAAGATATCACTCCAGTGCCTAGGTATTCACTCAACCTAATGCTCGGATACCAACTTTAACGACCCGACTTCCTATCTCCAGGAAATCGCATCATCTTGAAGAAAGAAGGGATAGAAAGAGAAAAGAAAGAGAATGAACAAAGACAACAACATCAGAGAACTCACAGCGGAACGAATGAAATATAATATATCACTTAAAATATTACATAGTATCATATTATATCAGAGTACAACTTATACAACAGATATTAGACAGTTATAAACATCTGTCTAACCATACAACTCAATTACAACAGATACAGATACCAACGAACACAGCGGAACCAAAATATATCTACACGTGGAAGCCTTCTGCTCCATTACTCCTCCAGAATTCGTCAAGCTAACCTGAATCACTTGACTACTCATACATAATATGAGTACCCAAGAGTTTAATAAAACAGAAAATAAACACTCGGGTTAGACAACCCCGGCGGTTGTCCGGAACAGTCCCGAACAAGACAACCCCGGCGGTTGTCCGGAATTCAACCGCCCCACACAGCCGAATAAAAAGAGACTTCTAGACAGGGGTAAATCTTGCTCTCCATTGGGAGCTACCCACGAAGCCTTGCTGCACCTCCCCTGTTTTAGCCATTCCCGGTTGATAAGGCTTGAGGCTGCGATTACCTTTATAGAACACATCTATCTTAGAATGTTCATCGTCCGCCTGACGATGTTCTGAAAGCATTCAGTCCATACAAGTTCGTTCCGGGTTCGAACGAAACCTAGGCACTATCTCGTTGCACTTATTTTGGAATCACCCTCAGAGTCAACGACCATAGCCCTTGCACTCTAAATCTCCATCTCGAATCTATAAGTACTATTCCGTCAACTCATTACGGAATCACCCACAAAGTTATACTGACGTATAGCCCTTACACCTCGAGTCTTCACTAGCTCCGCTTGGATTAACGACCTAACGTTTAATTGGAATCGATGTGGTTTTCGAATATCCAAATATGGAAACCCGATCCCAGTCTCACCGAAACCAAACGCCATTTTAATGTCCAAGTTATACTTAAGGGTTTAACAATTAACTTATATTCAGGATGATATAAACAGATAGATGAATCACATTATCATATCAGATAATTCATAACAAATATTCATCTCACAACAGCGTATCCCATAACAGAGATATCCAATATCAACCAATATCAAACATCCAATATCAACCAATCATCTAATATCAATTTCCAAATATTGATCATCCAATATCATTCAATCAACCAATATTAATCAATCAACCCATATTAATCAATCATCCAAACATAATTGATTATCTCTTAGTCAATTGGATTACCATAATCCTTCTTCATTAATTATTATTCCAAATAAATAAATTAATCATCTCTAATGATCTTCCTTAATTAATCTTCCTTGATTAATTATCCTTTAATTACATTCAAGTAATTATCCTTAACCATATTCAGTAATTAACCTTTAATTACTATCATTAATTACAATAGTTAATGATCCTTTATTAATTAATTAACTATAGTTAATTACATTAATCCTTAATTAATTACAATTAATTTATCATATTTAAATTAATTACTTAAATTAATTACTTTCATTAATTATATTAATTAATAATCTTTATAAATTAATAATCCTTTAATTAATTAAATAATTAACTTGTAATTAATCATCTCATTTATCATAAACAGTAATTAACAATTTGTAATTACTTATCTTAATTAATTAACTTCTTAATTAATTATATTAACCTTTGATTAATTACTTTAATTAATAAATCTTAATTACTTCATTAAGTAATTATTAAACAATTAAATTAATAAATAAATCCTTACTTTATTAATTAATTAACATTTTAATTAATTACACTAGTAATTAATCTTAAATTAATCTCATTCATTAATTAATTAATCACATTAATTAATTAACTAAAATAATTAAGTAATTAACTCTTAATTACTTACATAAGTAATTATCTCTAATTACTTCCATTAATAAATCTTAATTACTTCTAAATTAATTACCTAACAAGTAATTACTTCCATCATTAACCAAATCCTTAATTCTTTTATTAATTAATTATTTCATAATTAATTAACATCAACAATTACATTAATTAATTATTTAATTGATATTATCAAATGATTACCCAATAATCACTCAACTTTAATTACTCCATTAGTAACCTCTACTAATTACTTCCATAATTAATTACTTCGTTCTTAATTATGTTCAAAGATTAACTCTTGATTATTTCATTAAATAATTACACTTAATTAATTCATAATTAAGTGGTTATAAAAAAAATTAACTAATTGTTTAAAATTAATTAAACAATTAATTAATTAATTTCTTATATTTTCAAAATCCTTAATTAATTAAGAATTCATTAATCTTAATTAACAAATCATATTTATTAAGTACTCTCAAATTCACATCAAAATAATTTAACATTATTTATCTTTATAAATAAGTTATTTGAAATTAATCAAATTTTAACAACTTAATTAATTTATCCTATTTGGTTTTCAAAATTACAATAATAACCTTATTTGAAAATAAGGTATTTAGAAATCCAATTTAAAATTTAAAACAATTAAATTATCTATTTAAACTTTTCATTTTCAATATATTTTTGAAAACTTAGTTTTTAAGATATTACTAAAAACTTTTGATTTAATCAAAACACTCTTTTTTTTAATTAAAATTCAAACTTTAATTAAGTTAAATTACCTTCATAGAAATCATCTTAACACTTAATTTTGAAAGTACATTCGATTTACATTTTTAAAGTTTAATTAACTTAATTTCAAAACAAGAAGTTTTAAACTTTGAAAATTTGTTTTCCTTTATAAAACTTGTTTATGATTTAAAGCTTACTTCTATTTATTCAACATAGGTTTACTTTGCAGATTTATCTCATTATACAGTAATTAGCAGAAAAGCTTACAACCTAAACTCGAATTACTTAGCAACCTTATCTTCAGTTTATTCAACAACAAGTTGAATTAGTACTTTAATAATTCACAGTACTAACCCGAAGCCCACAATCTAAAAAACGCGAGCAAAACACGGTATCATCACGAGCCTGCCCCGAGCTAATTCCCCAACCATCTCCTCGAGTCGTCTTCATGAAAACGCGATAGAATACCCGAGGAAACCATCTTCCCCAAACTTCCTCTCCTCAACCTGATACGTCACTCACGTGTGCACATTGCACGGTGATCCAACTGACGACGAGCTTGTCTCCGGCCATCCCCACGTCACCAACGACTACGTCGAGCATTCTCTCAACCCAGATCCAAGAAAACTCACTCGAATCAAAATTTCACTCTCTCGAGCATAAAACTGCACGACACTCGAACCACACAACCCATCATCGCCAGCCACTTTCTCACCGTTGACCAACGCCAACCCCACCACCAAGTCGCCACACCCAAGCACAACGTCCACCCCAAAAACGAGTGAGCTCGATTCAACATACTCGAGGCAATGTCTCACCGTTCATGCCGAAAGCAACTGCAGACATAAACCCTAATTGTTCCAAATTTGAACAAATCATACATAGGAAAAATTATTCAACATTTTTCCCTAAATCTACACTTCTAAAGCTACCCTCGATCCAAATTTCAACTCGAATCATCGAGTAATTCGACTGAAATCACCAAAAACTTAGAAAAGATTCAAACCCAAAATTTACTATAAATACCCAATTAAAATTTACAATTTATATACCTAAATTCATGATTTACAATCACGGTTACATGCATCAAACTCAATTTCGAATTTGAGCCTGTAATTTTTTTACTGAAGTTTAGTTTTTACTGTAAAACTTTTGTTTATACTTTTCTGCTATTCTAAAAATTATGGTACTATTTTTAAAATCTTCATTTTTCATTTGCAAATAGATTTGTCAAAACTAATATGGATCAAATTGGGAGAAATTGGGATTTCTTGAAACAAAAGACACAGTTTTTCCCTTAGTCAAACAGAGCATAATCATCACATATGCAGTTCAAGTTGTATATAGATAAAACAATAAATTTAATTATAAAAACTAAATCAATTCACATGTAATAAGATCAGTATTCAACTTGACTGTTTTTAAAACCAATTTACTCACCTTAAAGATGATATGCAGAGCACAGAACAGAGCAGGTATTGATTTGTTCCAGGCCTTGAAATATCAAATCTGGAAAATACTTTAAATTCTTGCTTTGCTGATGAAGTTAATTCCTTTGCATGTTCCAAAAATCTTTGATTGTTGAATTATTGTTGATCATCCACTTTAGTTGCTGGTTGAAATTATAGATTGAAGTTGAGAAGAACTTTGATTTTGATTTTAAAATCTCAGGTTTTGATATTTCCATATTTCCTTTTGTATGTTGAAGTTGCAATTGTACTACATGCAGGTTAAGAGGAACTTAAATTTTCAGATTTTCCGTTAATTTCTGGTTGAGCTAAGAAAGAAAACAAAAGGGGAAATGTTTTTGAGTAAACTAATTTTCTTCTTAAAATTTATAATAAGAATTTCGCCACATGTTCTTAATTCAAACAAATGTCATTTGCATGCACTTCTTAATTTACAAGTGTTGTTAAGATGTATATATGTTTACACATGTCATTAAGTATTTTAATAAACCCTTATTTAATTTAAATGTTAACATAAACTAACATGTTTAATTTACTTTATTAATGAATACTTACATATGTGAATATAAATTAAATCCTTTAAAGAAAATATTAGAAAATTAATTATAATATATATAAATCTTATACATGTATTTTTAAAAAAATCTAAAACTTATACATAAACATTTATAACCATTTAAAATTTTAAACATTATAAAAGAAAACAAAACAAAGCTTGTTTAAATCATTTTTAAACTATCTTATTTAAATATTATATTTTTTTGAAACAGATTGAATCAATCCTTAAATTATCTTTTGAAAAACATTATGTTTTAAAACAAAGCTTCAATTACAATATTCATTCATATATAATTTATTAATAGATTAAGATTAAATTTCAAACAATTCCAAATTATAACATACACAAACATATATATTACAATTTGAAAATTTAACTTTATTTAAAACAAAAGATATTTCTATTTACAATATATATTAATTATATATATTATAAACAGAATAAAATTTTATTAGCTTTGAAAAATAAATCTTATCCATTTTAAATTGTTAAAGAGACATTGATCACAATTATCAGATTAAAAATTTGTTCTTCTTTAAAAGATTAATTTCACTAATTTAAATTAAAATTATAAAGAAAATTATCAAATCAATTAAATTATTATTGCAGATTATTAAATCGGTATTGCCCAAAATTCCGGGTCGTTACACCGCCCCTTACTTCACTCATCACTCTCTTTGTGTTCTTCTTTACCACTTTCTCTAACTCTGCTTGTATAATTTTCTATGCAGTCTGTCCCAAGCCATGATAAAGGAGGAGGGTTGTGATAGGTTGGCGATCCAACGTAAAAACCCCAGTTTGTCTTATGGAATAGAACCAAATTATATTTCACCAGTGATTGGTAAACTAATTAAATTAGATCACGGAAGTCATGCTTAGGATAACTGATGCAAGAGTTTTGATTATTGCTCAAATTCTTTTTCTGTTATAATTTTTTCAATTTTTAGTAAATGTACCAATTTTCAACAGCAATAAGTAAACTCATATGATAATTTTATGATTCAAGAAAAAATACAAATAAAAACTTCCATTTGGTGCCAAATTGGTACAAAATAATTACATATGAAAAGTATGATGAAAACTATAGAGTGAATGAGAAAAAAAACTATAAAGATTTGAATTTTAGATGGAAGAAGAAGAGTTGCGATGAAAATGGAAAAAAAAGTAGTTAACCACCAATATTTTTTTTAATTATACCCTATAAAATATTATTTTACCTGTATTCAATTGAAATGCGGTCTTCCTACTGAAATGCGATTATGAAAATACTGGTACAATTAGTAAAGTTATAAATTTAACTAAACAATCCTTTATAAAATTTTTTAGTATTACGTTAACATTTAAAGTTGTGAAATGAACTTAATACTGAATATGTAATTTATGTAGGTTGTACTAGTTATAAAGTTAACTAATTTATTATTGTGAACCAGAACAAGTAGTTATGAGGTTGACTAATTCAAAAGAATACATTACAAAATATTTCATTGTGATTATGTGTTAATAGATATAAAACACACATAATGCAGATATAATACTATTAAATATGAGTATATATGCACACCCGGGTGGCCCTACATCTAATCACAATGTCTTGTTGCTAGATCACCAGCTCCTTCCTTTTTAGTGCTTTATCATTTACGTTGTATTTTTTTCCTTTTTAAATTCACATTTTGTTGAATATACTCATTAATATTTTTGTTAAATTTGTGATTGTGAAAAATTACACGTTAGATGATTAAAGAATTCAAAGTTTGAATCAAAGATGCTTTTACTTTAACCTTATGATACCACAATTTGCATAAGGTTGGAAAGTTAAATTTTATTTGGTACACTAAATCTTCCTTAAGCAAATGGAATTGCAACGCTGACCAAAATGAATGCAAGCTCTCATATGTTGTGTTTCAACACTCCAACGCGTTCCCATAAATGTGCGCTTCATTACGGACACATACATGGTCTTGTCAACACTTTTTTGTAACAAAAGGAAGTATCAACGTTACATGCAACCAGTTCCACATATATACCATGTTATGCACCATAGTTCTAACAATGTGGGACTTAACGTTCACCTATACACTCTCAAATGCGAGACACACCTAACAGATCTCCACCTTGGTAAGCATTTCCTTTAACCTTCATTTGGAGCATACTGACGTAGCTCTGCAGTTGGTCAGGCTGCTTCCACTTCTTTACGCGGTTGGGGAGGCTACATTACCAAATCTCCACTTCAAGGCGAGTACTTTCGCTAAAGCCATCTTGGAACATCAACAACACCCAAAAATTAAAATTACAATCAAACATTAAAAAAAACCCAATTTTGTCAGGTCAACAAAGCTCGTTGCCTCTAATATGAGGAGGCCTCCTACACATAATAACTTTATGTTCTTCGGATCCTATATGATTTTACCCAACCCGTTTAAAATGAAACTAAACTCAACCTGTTTAACCCATTTGGCAATTGGATTAACCTGACCCAACCCATGATTAAATAGGTTAGACCCGACCCGACCTATTTCCAAAAAAAATGTACCAAACAACTAACATATTGCAGGTTATACATTGTAGTTCAGTATGCAGTTTAAATACATATAATAATATGTTATTCAATTTATAACAAGAAGTTCAGTACATACATATAATTATAAATCAAAGTTTAGTACATACAAATAATAATAAATTCAACATTAGATTTGTTTTGACCTCATTATATTGATGAAACAAAGCATCATTATACAGAAGAAACAAAGCAACTTAAAAACCTTCGAATAGCTGCAAATGCCCACAAAGTCAGCCTATACACACTTGCAAATGTAATATGTTTTAGCACTGATTCATGCTATATTTTGGTTTACACAATCACTAAATTAATGCATAATAAAAAAACAACTGCAAATGGAAAAAGCATCAATCCATACATCTACAAATGCAAAGAATTAAACTGTCAATAAACTCATGCTATACTTTGTGTTAGTATTTGTTACCACTTTAGTAATATGCATTCGAAAATTATAACAAAATATACACAAAATGAAAAAGAGTACCTATACATGTAGACGATAGTCAATAAATACAAACTTGCATCTAGGATAGTACGTAGTGGATGGTTTTTAAATGTGTTGCTTAAACGTGAAAACTTCATGGTATTGGAATTCACTACGTCATAATTGTATTCATATAGAAAGTTGCTTCTATGATACTGATATGTAAGATTTCTAACTGTGTTGCTTCAATATCAAACCTTCACGATATTTGCATTTTTACATGGAGAAAACAATGAATGTTGACAGGACAAAGTGCAGCATGCATTTCTACTTTTAGTTTTTCTTGGAACAAAAACTAAGTGGAAACTTCATGTTATTCTACTTTCACAAACTAAAGTTAAATACTTTACTTTATGAATTATGTTAGTTACAATGAAATTGCAGAGAGATATGTTACATGTGAGTTACAACTGTTCCTCTCTTTATTTTTGCTCCATCACAATGTTATCTACTCATGATGACAACTAATATTTTTACTTTAGGTGTAATTGGTTTGTTTTCCACTGCCGGAACGCGCCTATCTGTTATATGAAAGCATTTGAACAGCTGAAGTTGCTGCCTTCATAATTTCTCCCTTTCATCGATTCCTTTGCTTTTTCTATTCAAGTCCCACCTTATTATCATTCCCAGTTTGTATAGTTGCTCTGTTGGAACTACACTGAATAATAAATAGTACATTAAGATGAGAACAAAGTAAATTTTTTGTAGTATTAAATGGAAAGTTCAAGCAACAAGTGTTACAGTAAAATGAACGGAATAATAAATATTACAGTAACTTAAGTACCATATATATTTGTAGAAGTAATAAACAGAAAGTGCAGGTTACAGTTGTTGCGGCAAAACAATGCAGAATGCAAACGGTACAATGATTTATTATTACAGTTGCCTGTTATGTAATAAAATGAATGAAACAACATAGTGGGTTGAATTTTATTATTCCTATTTTTTGGTAAATCGAGCTTAGATGACATGTAAACTATTTTAGAAACTTTATAGTACATCATGACTTTCTCTTAGGCTTAATGTCACTTAACTTATTTGTTGTGATAGAGGATACCAAAGCACAATCAACATTTTCCTAATATTTTAGAAATAAGCAAATTATAAAAACCACCAACAGTCTCCAAACAACACTTATTTGTTCTACTTACATATCCCATGTGTTTGAAAATAGATATAGGAGATTAAGATTAAGGGAACATGTATACCTAGGGTTAATCACTATCTGCAAAACGATTTAGTGACTGATTTAGGAAACTAGAAGAGTCAAGAACAATTCATGTATACAATAATGCAGTACTTGAAAGCGTTTCATGACATATACTAAGGTTATGAAATCTCAAAAAGTATAAGCTTAATCCACCAAACATATACCAAATTTTGTTAAATCCAAAACAGATTAAGAAAAAGAAATGTTTTTAGTAATAATTTATTCTAAATTGTTTAGTACAAATGAAAGTAAAAAATAAGCATATTCATATTATTATAGTTCAATCTATCATAAACTGCAATATTTTATCCAGAAGTTAAACGGTAGCACTAGTATTGTAAATTGTGTACCTTTCTATTGTTTCTAGCGTTGTAGAATTGAAAGAGTAGGATTCAAAGATGCTTGCAAATGTTACAGTAGTAATAACCGATGAAAAGTTGTTAATCCCAACTTCAAACTGCATGTTTATTCGTTAAATGGCAAAGTTAATAACATTAAGACATTTAATGTTCTGTTTTTGTCAAGTACATACCATGTTTTTGGATGCCCAAACCCTTCATTGAACTTTTCCATTGTTATGTGCTTTATCTTTTGGAAGTATCATTTTTTTCATATTCTACATTCCAAATCTGTAGGTAAATGTGTAGGCGAAGTTAGTGCATATGAATGGAGCAAGAGAAATAAATTTGGGAAAAAACAAAGTTTTTGGTGTGCAGCTGACCTTTTGAGTGGATGGCCTCCTGTTTTGTTTGTGGAGTGCATGTAATCTTTTGGATAAAGTTGAAGTTTGTTGTTAGACAAATATCAGCTCAATATTGTAGCCAAAATTGCTAGAATATTAAGTTCATCTAAACATCAAGATTGAAAAAAAAATTCATATAAGGAGGTAAGTGCAGAAAAACCATGACCAAAATATGAAGAAAAGAAATAAAATAATATATAAATTTATTATTATCCCAACAAATGATGATGCAGCTAATATCTACGAACGAACACGTTGTTTTTTGAAAACACTTCTTAAAATATAACCATACATAATCGGTATAATTGTTTTTGTATATCATGGTCAAATCAGATTAGTTTAAAAAATTTGTACCCAGCTATTAAGTGACAAACAATAAGCTGTTATGCATACCCGTCAAATATATTGTTACAAATGACACCCATACTGATTGATGTAATTTACACACAGTCATACACAGAGTTTGTTCGCATACATCTCATGCTATGCTTTAAGATTGAGCATGGTTGAAATGTTAAATAGAGATGATCATGTATTACAATGTACAATTTCTATTGAAAGTACAGAAAATTATGGGCTAAATGAATTTTTGTCAGTCAAGTCAATGGGTTCATGCATGTGGAAAAGAGTAACTACCATATTGTTAATGAAGTTGTCCACAAAAATAATTCCTATAGATGATGTATTTGACAAACTACTAAAAAGTTAATAAGATTTAGCAAAGCTCGGGTATTCTACAAATGTATCGAAAGTGGGTTATATCTGAATAAAAGTGGTTTAAGATGGTAAGTTTAGTTTCATATAAGGGTAAGTTGCAAGCATCATTAGTCAAAATATTTCTAAGTTAATTCACCTATAACGGTCAGCGAATTAAAAGAAGTTTTAGAAAATACAATTTTTTTTACATTCTATGAATTTGTAGTTTGTAAAATATTTTAATTGACTTTTGCAAGGAGTAGAATGCAGCCATATTTGAGAAGTTCACAATTTTAAACCCGTAGAATTCTTAAAGCATGAAGAAATATCAACATGAAAAACATTTGTAATTTTGCAAAGCTAAATGTGGAGAAATAAATATATACACACATCAAATAAACCCAACCAAAGAGAAGTGTCCGCCCCATGCGCAAATCGTTTATTCACTTAAACCAAACATTCTTTAATACTTGTATATCATATTGTTAGAAATAAGAAGAGAAACGATCGGTGCCTTGGAAAAAGAGTTGCTCATCTAAATCAAACATTATTTAATAATTGCTACAAAACGAAAAGAAAAAGCAAAACCACAAACGTAGATCAAGATAGTGTTTTGCAGTCAGTTTCCTCAAAGGGAAAATAGTGCTATTTAGGCACATAAATGCAACAACCTAAGAGAATTAGTGAAATTTGAAGAAACAAAATGAAATATGTTGCTTTAAAGGATCGCTAGCCCATGGAGAAAGATTTACTCAAGTGAACCAGGTTCTTAACTACGCGTTAATTCCACCATATCTGTAATCTAATGCAAATAAACATTATCCACTTAAGTCAATCAATATAGAACTATCTTACACATGTACTGACAACATTGTTCAATTGCAAACTTGACATGTACATAAATAATCAGTTAACTGGAATAATATGAAGTCAATTGCAAATAGGTATAATAAAAACTCGAAATAAATCATATAAACATTAGAATTATTTTGCAAAAGATTAGTTGTAGCAATGGTAATAAGGTGTGAAGTAGGAAACAATGCAGAAGTTTAAAAATTACCTAAAACATTCTTGAAGTTTGATATCGATGCAACAGCTGCCTAATCGATTTTGGTTGGCGAAGTTGAGAAATCGCAATTACCCTTGGTCTATTAAAATCGTTTGATTGCAAACCACGATCCAATGGAGTTGGTATAATGCTGGGAAAAGATAGATTTGGTGATCGGTTAGCGAATTTGGATGAAGTGTCAATTAAGCATAATTGATGATGATGATCGTAATGTTTAAATTAGATAGTTAGGGTTTGTTAACCTGCTGTTGAATGTGAAAAGGAAGACGATATGAAGCGTGCAATGATGTGAGAGCAGATGAGAGGGTATATTAGGAAATGCCAAAAGACATGGTTGAAATAGTCATTGAATTATTATTATTGACAGTAGAGATAATTTTTAAAATGTGTGACCAAGATTAAATATTTTGAAGCAATATAAAATTATTTTTCTAGAAAAACAAATCAAAAGCATTCGCAATAACGTCTTTTTTAATTAATGAGAGTAATTAAGGAAATTGAAAAAAAGATAAATAAATATTTCAATCTATTACCCTTAGCCTAGAAAACTTGAAGATAGGAAAATCAGATATTTATGTGAGTCGGGGCTGCATTTGTTGCTTGTTCAGTTGTTCTTACTTCTTGATGTCCGGCTTTCTCCTTTTGCTTCACTATTATAGCCTTTAATGTGCTTTTTCTATGTAGAAAAAAATCGATCAATGTTTAGAAAGTACAGTTAAAGCGTAAGCTAACACACTTCAAATCGTAATATAGCGTCAAAAATTTGAAAGTAATTAAAAATTAATATTGGCATCTATGTGAGCATTAAACAACTAACAGACACAACTTACAGTTACATAATTGTAGATACATGAAAAATAATCACACGGGTCCAAAAACAACTGTAAGCAGTTTGGCAAATGACTACTTAAATGTTTGAATATTATGTAACACAATGGTAAGAAACATACATTTTCGTATGTCTTTGAAAGAGAATCATTGTCCCTGCATTTGTACATGCTTGTAAGATTTTTCTTTGAACATTAACATAAACATAGCAAATTAGTTGGCAACCATCACCATTTATGAACATAGCATTCAATTAGTTGTCCAAATTCTCAATGTTTTATTTTTTTACAAAGCATAATACAACAATAGAAATCACCTTCTTAGCCCAAAATGTATCGACGACTTAGAAAAACAACATCCACACCATAATCAATCCAAAATTCTATCCTGTTTTATAACCATGGGCTATAGCTTTTCCTTTTGCTTTATTTCATCATATTTTTTAAGCAGTTCATTTAATCCCTATTTTATCTTTTAAAACTACAACAAAGAGAAGCTTAAATTAGCTAATAATTTGCTATTTAACACTGTCAATACACCTAAAAGCTAGCAACATTATTGTGTAAAACCTTGAACCTGTGAATAGTTAGATGTTAAAATTTTATCAAGATGTACCTGGAATCGATTAGTCGATAGATGCAGCATCGTAGTGGTCGGAAATAGATGGACATCAGTGATTGAAGATCGGCAGATGGTTTATTGGCGATGATACTAGGAATCGATTTGGCGATGGTGGATGTAAAATACATGGTATGGATCTACAAATATGTAAAATTGATTTCTATGACCATTCAAAGACATGGTATCGATCAGCTCAAAGATATGGCATCCATCGGCAGATCGTTTTGTTTTTTTGTTTGGTGGATGCGAAATAGGAACGTGTAAAATGCAGTGTACGTGCTAATATAGTACAAATGGATCGTGTAATATGGAATATAATATAAATGCGAAAATAGATGATAATAGCAAAGTAAATAAAAATAGAAAAATCACACCAGAGATTTTTATACTGGTTCGGAGCACCGTCCTACGTCCAGTCCCAGACTTCTATCTGGATTTTCACTACCAACTACCTCACTTCACCCGGAGGAACAGGTTTACAACACCCGATCATACGAACGGGATTTCACGCCTCTAATATACCGAGGACTTCAATACTTGCCTCTTACAACACAGAGGACTTCAACACTTGCCTCTTACAACACGGAGGACTTCAACAAAGATGAATATAATTGTTTGTTGACGATATGTGTTCTTGCTAACACTATTTTGTCACTTATAGTACAGACTTCCTATAATCTTATCCTCAAATAGATTATTTGTATATATAAAGATTTGGAAGTGGATATCGTATTGAATCAAAAGGATGTTAAATAAATTTCAGGATTCAAAACGATATATGATAGAATATGAGCAATTTGAGCGCTTTGAAAGTATAAGATTGAGATCAATAGAATAGAGATTAGAATAATAGAAATTAGTTATTTGAAATAATGATTTCATGATGTTTATATAAGAAATAAACAGTTGTAACTTTTGTGTAAAGGTACGAACAAAGGTCATGATCATTGGTGAAGAGAAAGAGAAGCAACCGTTGAAGAAAAGGAAGTGTCTATACGAAGGGTTGCTTTCTGTTTGAAAATGGTCGACGGGTCAAAAAGGACCAGTAGACAGGAATTTGAATATATATACGTTATGTTCACTTGTGCACGTTATCTGTGCATTCTGGGCAGAAACGGTCGACCACTTGGTTTTGACCAGTCGACCAGTTTTGTCCAGAGTGCACAGTTAATGTGCACTCATATATATATATATATATATATATATATATATATATATATATTCGAATATTGAAGGTATAAGATTATTTGAGGATAGATTTTAACATAAATAATCATTACTAACATACCAAATAATCAACCTCTAATCATATGGAGCTCTTTGTGTCTGAATAACTTCTTTTTGTCGATCACAGCTTATCCCTTTGTCAGAAATCATAACTCTATATAAAAAATCTTGACTCAACATTCTCCCCCTTTTTGATTGATGACAACATAGTTATGAATCTCCCCCTGCATATGATATCTCCCTGAGATTTTGTCCTGCATATATACTGTTAGCACAATTTTCTCCCCCTTTGTCATCGACAAAAAGGAGTTGTTAAATGGAAGATGTAAAAGAGATTATAAGCAACATAAAACTACTATCACAGATTAAGAGTAACATTCACATAGAATTATAATACACATAAGTCTAGTACGAATTAAAACATGACACTATTTAGTACAAGTGCCAGATAATGTATTTAAAGCAAAAGCTAAAGTCATAAGTACGCATAAAAGAGATAGACTAAAAAGTACTTATTCTGACTCTGTCTCACCCTCTTCTTCTTCTTCTTCAACAAGCTGAGATTTCCCGTGTCGACGTTCATGACTAGTTCCCGAGCTTGTGCCCTCCTCTGAAGATGTCCAAGCAAAAGTAGGAGGAGATGGGCGCTTGCCAGGGTCTGAAGCTTGCATTGATGAAGATGATGCACCACAAGATATTGCTTCCCATATAGAAACGAAGAAAGACTTAAGTTTGTTAAAGCGTTTATCCTTTTTTGTGTCCATGCGCTTAAGTCGTGCTTCGAGAAGGAATTGATTTCGAGCAATAGTTTCAAGTGATTCTTTTGTTGAGGAAGATGATCGTAAAAGTTTGACTTCCTCAGGTTTAGGGCGAGATGGGCGAGATGAAGCTTCTTTATGTCCTTGTTCTTTCCATTGTTCAAAAGGCATAATATTAAAGTATGGAGCGGGAAGCTTCATTCTTGTAATGGTTGCTTTGTTGATGACTTTTGGTTTGGAAATTGAAGACTTGGGAGGTTCAATGCCACAATCAAGCAAGAGACGCATAATATACTCATTATAGAACAAGTGTGGTCTAGAGGAATCATTTACTTTCAAAATCTCATCAAAGATCATACCAATCCAATTTATGCGAATACCCCCATAGATTGAGTATAATGCCTTGAAATTTTCTTTATAGACGGCATCAAAATTTCCTATTCTTGGTAAAAGAGAGTGCATAAGAGTATAGTGAAGAATTCTTACAGATGGCCGTAAACCCATAGACTTAGTGCTATCCTTGTCATCTTCAATAAATTGATGACTAATTTGATTACGGATATGAACATTGCAAAAATTACTTGAGAATTTTTCACCAAAAAATGAAGAATCAAGAACGGTTGCCATCCTATCACATGAGATGAATACTTCTTTGCCACAAACAATGGACCAAAGACAATAATTGGGATTCTCGGGCTTGTTTTTCTCTAAATTTAGGTTAGCATAGAATAATTTGATCATTACATGGTTAATTTCAACATTGTTTTGATCAAAATCAATTAGATTTTCAATGTCGGCTTCCTTTGCTAAACTAAGAATATGATAACTAGAGAAATCTGAAAATTTAATAAAAGAACCCGGATGGATTTTAAAATCCTTCATCTCATTCCACCTTTCGACTGCTATTGGATCTACAAGCCACTTCCTGATAGAGAGATCAATTGGTTGTGTTTCGGAGGTAGAAACTTGTTTTAATTTCTTTTGTGGAGGAGCCATTTTAGTGAGATTGGTGGAAGAATTTATTTTTAGGGTTATGAGAGTTTTGTTGGAGAAGGAAGAAATGAAGAGATGGGGGAAGAAAGGACCGTATAATGCTTTTTTTTAAAAAAAAACTGTACGAAACCGGTCGACCACCCCAAAATAAACGGTCGACCGTTTTTACACAGAGACAAAAACGACCGACCGTTTCATTTTGGCCGGTCAATTGGTTTGCCTGTGAGTAGTTTTCCTTCCTTCTTGCATGAATTTCTGAATGTGAACGGTCTATATAATATTGAATTTATTCAAAAACATGATATATGTGTGTGTGTGTGTATATATCGATATATAAGAAAAATACTAGAATACAATAATATTAAAACAAATTTTTAATGAGAGGTAGAGGAATTATGATCGGAAGTCTCTTCTTTGACACCGGTAATGCATGGTTTCCATGGCGACCATTTTTCTTTCGCTCCTTCATTCTGAGCATAGTTTTTATCCCATGAATTTGGGCTTCTAGAGGGTGAAGGAGCATGAGGCATTGGCTCGTATATGCCATGTTTGTTTGAACCACAGAAGAATGATGCCATTCTTTCTAGAAGAGATAGACGTTTCGAAGTCAGTTGTTGCTCATAATGCAGCTATCTTTGAAGATCGATTTGATGTTTTTGATAATGATGAATCTCATTGATCTTTTCTCTGGTACGGGGTGAACAAAACAATACCTTTTTTGCTCGTTTCGAAGTAGGCGTATTGCCAGGAGTATGAATGCATTGGTGATGACACTCTGATTTGTGTTTTGGAGTTTCAGGAGAGTAATATTCTTCTGGCTCAGAACTTGTGACCGAAATATGAGACCTTTGAGCACACTCATCACAAATATGTGCCATAATGAACTATAAACTTATTAGGCTCAGATAGAAGTGATGAAAACAATATTTTTGTTAAGCTTATATAACAATTCCTATATATAAGCTTGTGGATGACAAATGACATGCAAATTTGGCCATAAAAAATTTAAAGCTCATATTCAATTTCCTAATATAGTAATAGGAGAAATAATCTGAAAGGAACTTAGAATATTATTAAAGATTTACTTATCAAGTTCTTTTTTAGAAATTAAACCAAGTTCACTACGAAATTTAATGAAATTAGACTCAAGTAGAGGCTTAGTAAAAATGTCCGCTAGTTGACTATCAGTTTGGATATATTCGAGACATATATTTCCTTTTTCGATATTGTCTCTAAGGAAATGATGATGGATATCAATGTGTTTGGTTCTGGAGTGATTCACTGGATTCTTAGAAAGATTTATAGCACTTGTGTTATCATAGTATATAGTAGATTGATAAATGAATATCAAAATCTTGAAGTGTTTTTTGCATGTATATAACTTGAGTACAAGCGAGAGCTGCTGATATATATTCAGCTTCACATGTTGATAGTGAAACACAATTTTGTTTCTTACTAAACCAAGAGACAAGTGATTTTCCAATAAAGTGGCATGTACCACTTGTACTCTTTCTATCCGTTCGAGAGCCTCCAAAATCAGCATCACTATACGATACTAATTCAAATGGACATTCTTTTGGATAAAAAAGACCGAAATCTTTGGTATTATTAAGATAACGAATTATATGTTTCACTGCTCGTAGATGTGATTCCTTTGGATCTGCTTGAAAGCGTGCACATAGACAAACACTCATCATTATATCTGGACGACTTGCTGTAAGATAAAGAAGAGAACCAATCATGCTTCGATAAAGTTTCTGGTCAACATTCTTACCTTTTTCATCTTTTTCAAGATGTGTAGTTGTACTCATAGGAGTAGGTTTACCAGATGTGTTATTTAACCCAAAGCGATTGATAAGATTTCCGCAGTATTTTTCTTGATTAATAAAGATACCATTCAGAAGTTTTTTGATTTGAAGTCCAAGAAAATATGACAGTTCTCCCATATGAGACATTTCGAACTCTTTAGTCATAATACTTGCAAATTCCTTGCAGAGTTTATCGTTTGTTGAACCAAAGATGATGTCGTCTACATATATCTGGATAACTAGAATATTCTTTTGAGAATGTTTGATAAACAAAGTTTGATCGACTTTGCCTATTTTAAATCCTGAGTTAATAAGATAGATACATAATCGTTCATACCAAGCGTGAGGTGCTTGTTTTAAACCATACAGAGCTTTCTTAAGTTTGAACACATGGTCAGGATATTTTTCATGAACGAACGAAGGAGGTTGTTCGACATATACATTCTCTTTGATAAATCCATTGAGAAATGCACTTTTGACATCCATTTGATAAAGTTTGAAATTATGGTGACAAGCAAAAGATAACATGATTCTAATAGCTTCTAGTCGAGCAACTGGTGCAAAAGTTTCTTCATAATTGATACCTTCTTCCTGATTATACCCTTGTGCTACTAATCTTGCTTTATTTTTGGTGATATTTCCTTGTTCATCAGCCTTATTTTTATAGACCCATTTAGTACCAATAACTGATTGATCAGTTGGTCTTGGAACAAGTTCCCAAACGTCATTGTGCTCGAACTGATTTAGTTCTTCCTGCATGGCAATGATCCAGTAATCGTCTGTAACAGCTTCTTTTGGATTCTTAGGTTTGATATTTCAGAGAAAAGCGACATGACCCATTTGGTTGAGTTGACTCCTTGTTCTGACATGTGATGCTACTTCACCGATTATATTTTGGGCCGGATGGTCTCTTAATATTCTTGGTGATGATTGTAACTCACATATTTGAGGAATATTCCCAGTAATTATTTCCGAGTCAGAATCAACATTTGTGATGATTGGATTATCAGTGACTATTGTTTCGTCATCATCTGATATAGTTTGAGGGCGCTGATAGAATTCATCAAAAGAGACATGAAGTGATTCTTCAATAGTTTTGGTTCGTTTATTAAATATACGATAGGCCTTGCTTTGTTCCGAATAACCGACAAATATTCCTTCATCAGCGTTTGGATCGAATTTGTCAAGCTGGTCTTTCGTATTTAAAATAAAGCACTTGGAACCAAAGACTTTGAAGTATGAGATTTTAGGCTTTCTTTTATTAAATAATTCATAAGCAGTATTCTTTGTAAGAGGTCTTATGGACACACGATTTAAAACATAACATGCAGTTGCGACGGCTTCTGCCCAGAAATGTTTTGGTAAGGTGGTTCCATTCAATAATGTTCTTGCACATTCTTGTAAAGTTCGATTCTTCCGTTCTACAACTTCGTTCTGTTGTGAAGTTCTGGGAAACGAAAAATTATGATATATACCTTTCTTTGTACAAAAATGTTCAAATTTATTATTTTCAAACTCTCCGCCATGATCACTTCTTATATTTTTAACTTTAATCCCTTTTGATTTTTGAATTCTTTTGACGAAAGATTTGAAATGATCGAAAGTGTCACTTTTATTTTTTAAGAAAATTGTCCATGTGTAACGAGAGAAATCATCAACAATTACAAGCACATATCGACTATGATTTATTGACTGAACCCTAGTAGGTCCAAATAAATCCATGTGTAGTAACTCAAGTGGTTGTAATGTTGATATGACTTTCTTGGATTTAAAAGATGATTTGGTCAATTTTCCTAGTTGACATGCATCACAAATGTTGTTAACCTTAAAACTCATTTTGGGTAGTCCTCTAACTAGATTGTTTTTGGCTAGCTTGTCAATAGTTCTGAAGTTTATATGACAGAAGCGTTTGTGCCATAGCCATGGATCATTATCATTAGCCACAAGACACATATCTGAATTATGATTAATATTCATATTCAGAATATATATATTTCTGTCTCTATAACCTTCGAAAACTAAATTATGGTCTCTATCTAAAATACTACACTTATTATTCGAAAAGGAAATTGTAAAACCCTTGTCACATAACTGACTAATACTAAGTAAATTGTGTTTTAAATTTCTAACTAGCATGACATTAGTAATAAGAGGTAAGTTAGATGTACCGCAATTGCTCACATCGCCTTTGCCGATGATATAGCCTTTTGAATTATCTCCAAAAGTGATGGAGCCACCATCTGAGTATGTAATATTTGTTAATAAGCCCTTGTCTCCAGTCATGTGCTTCGAGCAACCACTGTCCAATATCCACTTTCCTCTTTTCTTAAGTGAGACCTGCAAAAAATAAAATTAAGTCCATGGTACCCACTTTTTATGGGGTCCTAAGAGTTAGGTCTTAGGAGTCCAAACCCATACGGGTTTGGTATCCCCTTTATATTCATAATTAATATTAAGATGCACAGTATTCATGAAATTCTGAATATATTTGTTCCTAATCAAATTGTTATTTGTTTTAGGAACCCATATTTTGATAGTCTTGATATTTTTCTTTTGAAATTTCACAACTGGTTTTGGTTTGGAATATAATAAACTAAGATTTTTCTTAGCTTCAGTTTTTTGTACTTTCTTCTTCTTTTTATTACCAAGATGTTTCTTGGTTTCTTTTTTCTTATATCCCAAACCTTGTTTATTTGAAACAGATTGTGAATTTTCAATGATTTTTGTCAAATTTTCTCGACCTTTGTTAAAGTTAGAAACATTTTGAGTAATGTTATCTAACTTAGTTTGTAAACTAGCCTTTTCTAGGTCCAGAATTTTGACTTTTGCCTCAAGCTCATGATTTTTAGTAGTGAGAGCATCATTTTTCTCTTTTTGAGTTTCAATTTCTTGACTCAAAAGAACTAATTGAGAGTCAACATTAGATGATGATTCTTGAAAATTTTCAAGTTCTTCTTCTAATATTTTCTTCTCGTCTTTTAACATATCTCGTTCTGTTTTGACTTCTTTTAGCTGTCGTTTTATGTCTTTATATTTGACTATCAATTCAGCATTAATATCGAGTATTTCATCGAATGTAGGAATTTGTACCTCATCTTCTGTTGCCATGAAACATACATTTGCTTGTTCATCTTCCGTATCACTATCACTTTCTGATGAGTCTGTATCATCCCATGTTACCGAGAATGCTCGTTTCTTTGATTTGTCCTTCTTATATCTTAATTTGTCATTTTCTGACTTCTTCTTTTGCTCCAGACAATCCTTTTGCATGTGCCTCTTTTTGTGACAGTTGAAGCATTCTATAGAGGATGATGTTGGTTTATTTGATCCAGATTTCTTTCTGTTATAACGACTGGCTTTTTGCTGTTTTAGGAATTTTTTGAAACCTTTTGATATGAATGCCAGATCTTCATCTTCAGACTCTGATTCATTTTCGTCTTTTTCAGCATGGAATGCCACGTTTTTCTTTTCTTCTTTTTGTTCCTTTCTAGTCTGCAAGTTAGCTTCGTAGGACATTAGATTTCCTATCAATTCATCTGGCTTCATGACGGAAAGGTCATTAGCTTCTTCAATTGCTAATACTTTTCCTTCCCATTCACTAGTCAGAGAATGTAGGACTGTTGAAACAACATCAAAATCAGAATACTTTTGTCCTAAGCCAATAAGTGCATGGTGGATAGTTTGAAATCGTGAATACATATCATTGATTGTCTCATTTGGTTTCATTTTGAAAATTTGAAATTGACTTTTCAGCATGGCTATTTTGGCTTGTTTAACCTTGTTAGTACCTTCATGAGTGGTTTTTAGCGTTTGCCAAATTTGATATGCAGTAGTGCAGATACTAACACGGTTATATTCATTTTGGTCTAATGCACAAAACAACATATTTATTGCTTTCGCATGTACGGCTGCTGCCGTTTTCTCAGCCGCTGTCCATTCTGAATAATCAGTTGTTGGATTCACTATTTCTTTTTGAGTAGCATTCCAGGCATCATAACTATTTGATTGCATAAAGAATGACATACGTGTTGCCCAATAACTATAGTTAAGACCATTGAAAAATGGAGGTCTTTGTGTCGATTGACCTTCCATGTAAGTGGTGTTTTGAGTGCTAGTACTTGTGTTATTTGCCATATTACAAGAATATATCAAATAACTATGTTACGGTTATATGATGACTTCGCTCTGATACCAAGTGTAAAATGCAGTGTACGTGCTAATATAGTACAAATGGATCGTGTAATATGGAATATAATATAAATGCGAAAATAGATGATAATAGCAAAGTAAATAAAAATAGAAAAATCACACCAGAGATTTTTATACTGGTTCGGAGCACCGTCCTACGTCCAGTCCCAGACTTCTATCTGGATTTTCACTACCAACTACCTCGCTTCACCCGGAGGAACAGGTTTAAACACCCGATCAGACGAACGGGATTTCACGCCTCTAATATACTGAGGACTTCAATACTTGCCTCTTACAACACAGAGGACTTCAACACTTGCCTCTTACAACACGGAGGACTTCAACAAAGATGAATATAATTGTTTGTTGACGATATGTGTTCTTTCTAACACTATTTTGTCACTTGTAGTACAGACTTCCTATAATCTTATCCTCAAATAGATTATTTGTATATATGAAGATTTGGAAGTGGATATCGTATTGAATCAAAAGGATGTTAAATAAATTTCAGGATTCAAAACGATATATGATAGAATATGACCAATTTGAGCGCTTTGAAAGTATAAGATTGAGATCAATAGAATAGAGATTAGAATAATAGAAATTAGTTATTTGGATTAATGATTCCATGATGTTTATATAAGAAATAAACAGTTGTAACCTTTTGTGAAAAGGTATGAACAAAGGTCATGATCATTGGTGAAGAGAAAGAGAAGCAACCGTTGAAGAAAAGGAAGTGTCTATACGAAGGGTTGCTTTCTGTTTGAAAACGGTCGACAGGTCAAAAAGGACCAGTAGACAGGAATTTGAATATATATACGTTATGTTCACTTGTGCACGTTATCTGTGCATTTTGGGCAGAAACGGTCGACCACCTGGTTTTGACCAGTCAACCGGTTTTGCCCAGAGTGCACAGTTAATGTGCACTCATATATATATATATATATATATATATATTCGAAGATTGAAGGTATAAGATTATTTGAAGATAGATTTTAACATAAATAATCATTACTAACATACCAAATAATCAACGTCTAATCATATGGAGCTCTTTGTGTTTGAATAACTTCTTTTTGTCGATCACGGCTTATCCCTTTGTCAGAAATCAAAACTCTATATAAAAAATCTTGACTCAACAGACGGGGGGAAGGGTTTCTGAGTAATAAAGCAGAGCGGGTGAAGGGTTTGTGGATAAAAAAGGGAGAGCGAACGAAAGGTACATGGATGCGAAGTTTACAGAAGGGGGAAGGGTATTATCAGTATTTCAAAAAGACGCTAAGTAAAGTAGTTTAATGAATTGTCATTATTAGTAGTAGAGATGAGTTTGATATGTTATTTATAATGTATAGTTTTATATGTGATTTATCATGTATATAAGATAATACATTATAAATTGCTAAATATTACTGTGAAATGTGTTTAAGAAAGTAAAAGTGTTGCTAAAGGAGAAAAGTTACAATCACATATGAAATCGTATAAAGTATTGTTTTATACCAAAAGAATCTAATAATGAATATTCATGAATATATCTTATTTGGTTTCAGGTCAAAACAGGGGCCAATATCCTTTGAATCAACTGATTTAGGTCCACTGCATTGTTTATATATGTTATGCTTACTTTTAAATAATAAAAATAGTAGTATCGGGGTGTCACGAAATTAACAATAAGTGTTAGTGGGCTTCTACCCATAATTTTGACAATGTTGTATATCATATTTGTAATATGTTAAAAAGATGAGATTATCATCAACAATTTACACGTACGTGTAATGTAAAACCATAGTTAGTCGTATCTGCATTCCAGATCCACAAATCAAAATAATTGGCAAAACGATAACTAAATGGAGGCCAAATTTTACACTGTGGACATCACATGTTATGAGACAATAGATTTGTATATGATCAAATGGCCAGTTGTATACTGAGTATAAAATAATGTATTAGACTGCAATAATATTTAAAGTGCAATTCATTATTCATCCCTCCTATTGTTATCTTCTTCATTAGAGTTGTTGATCATAATTAGTTATTTATCGTAGCAGAATATGATTGTATCAAAAAATGGAAATAAAATCCATAATATAATAATGAAAGATATTTATCAACAATATATGATTTAGCATTATTTTCGGTGTCATAGGGTTTTGTAAAATTGACATAGCCAACATAACGAGTACTACACCGAACGATCCACCTTTATGACCCTTACGAACGACACATAACGCATCCTTGATGTTCATATAATGTTGCCCAAGCATCAGAAAGATGAATCATCATGGGGTGAAGTAAAGAACAAATAAACTCACAACGACATTGCTAAATAAAACATAACAGCCAATAGTATATCAGGTTACTCCTTAAAGGGAGTTATCAGAGTTACACAAAAGTACAACAAATCAACATTTGCAGTTATAACATTCTTCCTTTACAAATGCTGAAACAAAATACACTTACACAAACTAGATAACATAACGAAATAGACAACTAAGTAGATAAAAGCCTCCAGCTCGAATGCCGTCTTCAAATGAGCCCACAAAGACCTGCTACTCTCGAACTACTCAAATAAATGAGTATCCGAGAGTTCAGGAAAAACAAACAACTCGGTCGGATGATATGTCTGATATGAGCAAAACTTTAAACAGTAGGTGTGAAGTTAAATGCAAACATGTAAGACCACATTGCTAAACATGGAACGGGTTTACTTCAACATAAATCAACATCCAAACGTAAAGAATAGATAAATAATTAAATTCTGCAAAGAGTGGTTGACTCTTCCCGATGCAAATAAGGAAATAAATTTAAGGGTTCCGAGAGTGACCAAGGATCGTGTAATATGAAATATTAACTAAACTATTTAATTATGTGGAATATAAATATAAAAGTAATAAAGTAAACGACACCAGAGATTTTTATACTGGTTCGAACTTCTCGTTCTACGTCCAATCCTAGACTCCTTTTGGATTTAGTTGATACCCTCACTCAACCCGTAGGAACGAGTAACACCGGGTAACTGAACAGGACTTCAACCGCTTGAGGATACTACAATTGGACTTCAACTATAAATAGCAGAAAAGTATTTGACTGAGTATGCTCTTGAATAGCACTAATAAGTCAATAACATACACCCTTCCTATAATCTTCTTCTTTGTGGTATATTATGTAGTCTACGAAGAAATGAAGCAATTTTGATCACAAGAAATTTTTCTTGAATGATTGTGTGATGAGAAATGTAAAGGATTTTGTAATTGAATGCTTGAGTGTTCAATAATAAACATAGAAAGAATTGAGAATTCGTTATTGAAACAACGAAATGAATTGCTTAGTTGCAATCATCCGTGAAAAGAAAAGTGAAAAGTTATGATTGTAGCTCTTGATTTAAGAGATGTATCTCTTCATCATGAAGAGGTATCCATTCAGAAAACTAGTCGTTATACAAATTCACCCGGCGGAGTAGAGCGAGCCAGCCATCTAAATCTTGATTTTAAAACCAGAAAGCTTATAGTGTATTTAGGCAGATTTTAGCCGGTTGAATTTATTAGGTCAGATGGTTGAATCTTCGTATGTTTGAAAACATGTGCACATACACAGATTCAGTCAACTGGATGATCTTGTTCAGTCGGCTGAATTCTGTTGATGAATAAAAGTAATACTAGCTCACTTGGTTAGAGTACTTGCTTTCTAAACTATTGACCTAGGTTTGAGTCTTGCTCGTGCATTTTTGAAAACTTGATTTCCATTTAAAATGTGATTTCACCAGTGACCCAAGTTTGAGTCTTGCTTCATATATTATTATTATTATTATTACTATTATCATTTAAAAAAAACTTTAATTGCTTTTATAAAATATTTCGAAGGTGTATGCATATGTGTGTATACCACTTTGAGAGGATTTTAACATCTGTATATTTTAAACATGACACTCTATGACTAACAATATTTTGTTTGTCACCTTAATCTTGTCTCTATCGTCTATATCTTTTGTTATATCTCCATATATATACTTTTATCCTCTTTTGTACCGTTATCTTCATGTTGAAATTATTTATTTGTCCTCTATTTTACTTATGTACCTGCAAGTTTGCTTAGAGGTTCGTTGGCATAATTATATTGTTGTTGTCATTAAAATCCACAATAGAGGTTCTAACATTCTCCCCCTATTTGATGATGACGACTGTAAAATTTTAAAAATATTCATTATATATATAAAATAATATTAATATGTTTAAATCTCCCCCTTTGTATAACATCTCCCCCTAAGTATAATATCTCCATCTATCAATATGTATATGAATTTCTCCCCCTTTGTCATTATCGAAAAGAATGAGGGAATATAACAAATTTTATAAAATATCTTGTAAATAGCAAGGTACACCAAATATTAATTATGGAGAAAATAAATTAGATTTTTACCATATATGCCGAAGGCCTTATTTTATTGTAAGCACGTAATTCTATTAAATGTATGGAACACCCTTTAAAATTCCAAAATCTATCCTTTTCCTTTTGTTTCTCCAAGTATCTACAATAAATAATATCATTTTTGGTATCCATTTACTACGTTAGGGTTCAGGGGTTAATCATAAGGTAAAAACCTTAGCAAAATAGGTGTGGTTATACCCCCTAAAAGAAATAAAAATAATGAAACAATTTAATCAAATAAAAATAGCTGCTACTTATAAATTAAGGACCAAAAAAATAACATTTAAAGCATATGCTACCAAAGGTTCTTATAATTTCCTAAATTTTAGGAAACCATACCCATTTGGGTGTGGTTAAACCTTTACAAATATAGTTTTCATTATAAATCACATTCTTATTATAGTTGCTAATATAAAGTTGTTTATCATGATCAATTGTATTAGCTAGAATCCATATTCTAGTATAATTAGTCATTAGTTTATATAACTTAAAAAATATTTTTTGTCATTTCTAGACAAATTATTATTATGATTGTAAGTGGTTCTAGGACCATCATAGTTACTAGTACTAGCACTAAAATTAGTATACATGAACGCATATCTAATACCATATATACTTTTAAACTGTTTATAGCCTATACCGCTTTTATCATTGTGAGCTTATAAATCTGTAACTAAGGAAGATAGGATATCTCTACCTTTAAAGTTTATGATTTTTCATTTAATTTATCAAAATTTGCTTTAGAATCATAAACTTCTTTTTGAAAAATATTACTATTATCTTTTAAAATCTCATATTCTATAAATAATTCTGAGTTCCTTTCGGTTAAAGTTTCATTCTCCTTTTCAAGAGACAAAATTAAAGAGCTAAATTATTTATAGAATTTTTCAAAAATATATTTTTATTTTGCAAAACATCAATTTTCTTCAAAAGATCATCGATTTTCTTCAAAAGATCATGACTTCTAACATCTAACTGCTCATCTTCTTTTTGTTGGAAATCCTTTTGTAAAACAAGTTCTTCTACTGTATTTTCAAAAAATTTAGTTTGTTTTACCAAAAGTTTATTTCCTCTTTTAAACTGGAAATTTATTGCTTACAAATTTTTAACTTAGCTAATGCAATTCCATTAACTTTATTCATAATTTTACAATCTTTTAATAATTCATCATGTGCTAACAAAAGATCTTTATACAAAGAATCTAAGCATACCGATTGTGATCTGAGTTTAGCCATGAGACATTTGCTTGTTTGCTCATGTGATTCTTCTTTATTGCTCTTCATCTTTCTATTGCCTTGACTAAATCTCTTTATGGACATTTATTCTAGGATGTTGTTACAATCTCTAGAAATCTAAGCACGAGACCAAATGAGAGTAACAAAGGATGTGTAATATGAAATATTAACTAAACTATTTACTTGCGCGGAATATAAATATAAAAGTAAAAGTAATAAAGTAAATGACACCAGACATTTTTATACTAGTTCGAACTTCCCATTCTACATCTAGTTTCAGAATCCTTTTGAATTTAATCGATACCGTCACTTAACCTAGAGGAACCGATATTATACCGCCTGAGCTACTGAACATGACTTCAAGCGCCTAGACATCCGAATAGGACTTCAACTGCCTGAGGATACTACTATAGGACTTCAACTATAAACAACAGAAAAGTATTTGACTGAGTATGCTCTTGAATAGCACTAATAAGTCAATACCGTACACCCTTCCTATAATATTATACTTTGTGGTATATCGTGTTGTTTATGAAGAAGGGAAGTAATTTTGATCACAAGAAAATTTTCTCAAACGATCGTGTGATAAAAAAATGTAATGTAGTTTGTAATTAATGCTTGAAAGTTCAATAGTAAAGATAGAAAAAATTGAGAATTCATTATTGAAACAATGAAATGAATTACTTCATATAGAGTTTAATAGTTGCAATCATTCATGAAAAGAAACAGTGAAAAGTTATGACTACAACTCTTGATTTAAGAGATGTATCTCTTCATAATGAAAAGTAACCCTTTCAGAAAACTAGTCGTTATACAGATTCAGCTGGCTGAATAGAGTGAGGCAGCTATCTGAATCATTGATTTTAAAAACAGAAAATTTATAGTGTATTTTAGGAAAATTTCAACTGCCTGAATTTAATAAGTCAGACGGTTGAATCTTCGTATGTTTGAAAACATGTGCACGTACACAAATTCAGTCGACTGAATTGCACTAGACCTAATATAGCATTTGCTGTAAGTAAACTCAGCAGATATACTAGCAACTCAGGAAATCGCTAGAAAGCTACAATTTGAGTACTAAGGTACCAAAGGTATACACAAAGTCATAAGCTGCGTAATGATAAGTACTCATATGTAATAGAAGGGTATTGTGATGCAAACTGGACAACGGGTTCATCAGATGCAAAATCCACTAGTGGATATGTGTTTACCTTAGCTAGTGGGGAAGTATCTTGGAGATCCTCTAAACAAACTTGTACAGCAAGATCGACCATGGAATCAAAATTTATTACCTTAGACAACGCCACAGAAGAAGAGGATTGGCTTAGAGGTTTCTTAGAAGGTATTCCGAATTGGGAAAAACCCGTACCTCTAATAAGCATACATTGCGGTAGCCAATCATCTTTTGGAAGGGACAATAGTAAGCTTTATAATGACAAGTCTAGACATATTCGTCCTAGTCATAAAACTGGTAGACACCTTCTCTCCAATGAGGTTATCAAAATTGACTATGTAAGATCAAATGATAACATTGCGGATCCATTAACAAAAGTTTTACCTAGAGAGAAGGTTAATATCTTACTGATGGGAATGGGGTTAAGGCCCATAGTCTAAAAAGTTTCTTTAAATGGAAACCCTACACAGCTGACTGGAGATCACAAGATCTAGGTTCAAAGGGACAACTAAGTTTAGATAAACTTGATAGCACTGTAAATATTCAAACCATTCCTATGATAAGTCAGTGCACTACTCGCCAGAGAATAGGATAAGTTTTGGTACTTTTAATGATGTATATACTTGGCAATATTAAAGAATCAAGTGGACTATTGAGAAAATATCCGTTGTAGAATCATCTACGTGAGTACAAAGGTGTCGCTTCAAGGAGAATTGTAAGGCTAAATTCTCCAAAGCACTAATGAGACCAGACTGGTGTTCATGGCAAAAACAAACACAAACAGAGAACCAAGGAGGATTAGAAATACTTCTTATATGTTGTCTATTTTATATTAACGCAAAAAGCTTACAGTTCAAAAACAACCTTAGTACACTGATTCGCCAGTAAATCGAAAAGATAAACAGTAGGAATGTTCAAGGCCAATGTGCTACTTTAACCGATACGATAAATGTTTCGCAAAATTTTAAAAATAAATTGAGCGATTACTCATTCATGTGAGGGATTGTTAGAAATGAATGTGCATTGGGGAATGTGAAGACATTCAATACCTTGGGAAATGAATAGTCCCACATCTTAGAATAAAATAAACTACTAGTGTCTATACTAAGATGTGGACACTATTATAATTCTTATGAGACAAAGAGAGACACATGCCATGATGGGTAGTGCAACGCAACAACTCGCACTCGCGCATCCGTGCCCGATCCCACATCCGCGACATCTGCAAATGGGCGTTTGAGGTGTACTAAAGGCACCTAGCACTTTGCAGTTGGCTTGGCGTGGCCATTCAGACTGAACAGTTTTTTGTTTTTTTCCGTTTAAACACAAACGGTCGCATTGCCTAATAAAGGGTTGAATCTACCATGCCAAACCAACTGCCACGCAAAGTGCTAAGTGCCTCTATTACGTCACAAATGCCCATTCTACCGCACCTCGGATGCAGGTGTGGGTTCACGCTCGGGCTCGGGCATGGGGGCGCACGTGGGGTTGGTGCATTGCACCACCCGTCATGGCTTGCGTCTCTCTTTTTCTCATAGGAATTATAATAGTGTCCACATCTTAGTATATAAACAAAAATAGTTTATTTTATTCTAAGATGTGGAACTATTCATTTCCCAAGGCATTAAATGCCTTTACATTCCCCAATGCTCATTCTTTTCTAATAATGAACGGGCATCTATTACTAAATAGGCGCACCTCTCTGCGCTTACATATAGGTAGAAGAAAAACAGAATACTTACTTAAGTTTTACTACATTTTCTTTCTCTCCACAGCACTCTGTTCTTAAATAAACTCCCTTGAATTTTTTGTTGCTATGTAGTTGCTGCAAAGCATCACAGATAAGGTCCATTTCATCTTGGAAAATAGTTGCTCGATATCCTTAAGTGTCGTAGAGAGAGTAATATTGTTTCAAGGAAATAGCTTTTCACTGGACTCGGACAATCTAATCGGTATTATATTTACTGCTTTACTTGTTACTGCACGGTTTTATTCGTAATAGTTTTTGCGAAACAGTTGGACAGTTTTATTGTTACAATTTTGCAACATAGATGTAACAGTTTTGTAACACCTTTGTAACATTGCTGTTAAAAATTCTTGCAAACAGTTTTGTAACACCTTTATAGCGTTACTGTTTAACAACTATTAAGATCAAGCATTTATAAAAAAAGATAACAAAGGGTACCAGAGCTCATCACGACATCACATATACCATCTTCATCATTATCTATGCCTTCGTCCTTATGACCAATGTCATGATCATCTGCAATAACAAGAACTAACAATTGAAGGGAAAAGATCCAAACAAGACCACCATAAATGCAATGCCTAATATTAAGCTTGAATTTGTTAATGGATTAACGTACAACTACTAAACATTAAGCTAGCTTGATATAAAAGGGAAAAGAGTCCATCTTGCTTGAAGTATATTCAGATGAATTCAAAGGAACTAAGCTCTCTACAAAATTTTGAACTACTTTAAAATCATAAGTAAACACCTTAGGAATTCTCCTGATTTCTTTGTTTTCAAAATCATACAGGTAGCAAGTAAAATCCTCAATAAGATGCAAGGACTCATTAAATATTATTGGATCACTTATAATAAGAATTTGATTGTTTAAAAAATGCGTTGGAAAATTAAGTGGAGGGAAATCATTAGCACGCCACAATTATAATCAATACAACATATACTATCTAATGCAACTATGGTATACATCTTTCTTAAGAGCACTCATCAAACCAAAATACTCTTTACTTTTCATTACCCACAGTTTGTGTGAGTTTTTATAATTTTTCTACCAATAACATATGGCTAGTGTGCCCCTGAACTCCATGGTCGTCCCACACGTTGAAATGGGAATGGAAATCCATGAAATGCCTCGTTTTCTAAGTCAAAATCAAGTACGCAGCACACAGCTCTCCAATACACTAAACTCTTGATAGTTATCCCATTAAAAAAACCAACAGGTTTTCTAAATTTGCTAAAATCAAGTCTCCTTCATGCCATATCGATTCCACAAGTGAATACCTTAGCAAAGCAATTGTCGATTCAATGATGGTGAATATCAAGCCCATACACAAGCCTAATAATTTTATAGGCCCCAGATTCTGTACAACAACCAAATCCCCATGATACTGATACATATTTCATCTTAGGGGTGCTACAAGATACAGGAAGACGATTGAATTAGTTGGTTGAAGGGTTCCACGAAAAAACATTCGCCTGTATTTTTGCCACGAGCAACAACCACTAGACCATCACAAGAGGCCACGATCATCATTTTATCCAAAGATGTAGAAAGTTGCATGTTGTGATGAAGTGTTAGCTCTTTCACTATGTATTCTAACTCTAACCCGTTGGTGCATTGAATCAAATAGACGTGTTTACGTTTATTGAGAATGATGGATAGATTTGGATGCAGGCTGATTGTCTGAGATGGACGCTATAAATAGGGATCGGTGGTGATGGCCGAGAAATTCTTTGACAGACATTGAACTTGTAATACACATAGTAAGAACATATGACGTATGATATATTGATATATAGAGGATCTCAGAAATATTCTTGGGCCAATTGTATCAAGCTCGATATTTTTTTATTTGTATTGTATGCATGTATTTGCTCATTATAAAAGGAGCCGCTACATCTCTGATCATTGAATCAAATGAACAACTATTGTTTTAAATAAAATACAACATCATTTATATTATGGTATCAGATTTGTAAATACTATCAAATGACAGGAATCATCTACTGATCATCTTCCATCCGATCTTTCTTTGATCATCATTTGACATTCATCAAAGAACGGTTGTTCCTTCATCATCGAGCCATCCAGAAAGGGCTATCAGAGTTGCTTCATCATTTAGATCTTTTGGGTGCTCTTAGGAAATTTGTTCTCATCATCTGAGAGTGTACATTATTAGCCTTTGTTACCTCACCATATTTCTTGAATATCATCAAGAATTTTCTACAAAGTTCCTCACCAAGAAGCTTGCATCAAGATCCTCAAGTTCTGGCTACACCCTGAAAGAATCCTATCGTATTCTCAACATTACACTCCTTTACTTCAACATGGTTGGAGATGATGAAGTTTCATCCACAACATCAAGTGGATTCAAGTTCAAGCACCATTCATCTCTGAGAGTAATCCCTGCATCATTATCAGGCCAAAGAATTATTTAATGACCACTCCATTAGATGAAAACAATTTGTGCTATGAAAATACTAAGTTGAAACCGGTATAAAAGGATATGGATTAGAAGAGTTCCTATATGGAACTGCCATTACCCCCCGAGAGAATGATCCCTAACAACAAAGGGGAGCTAGCTATCAACAAGGAATATGTTAATCGTCAAAGACATGACAATTTACTTACATCTTGGTTATTATCATCCATTAGTTCTGGACTTCTATCATAGATCGTTGGATACAAAACATCTTATAAAATTTGGGTTGCAATTCAACAAATATTCAACACACAGTCTATAACAAGAATTGCGCATTATAAGCGGCAGTTTCAGAATTTAAAGAAAGAAACATGTCAATGAGGGAGTATCTGACCAAAGTCAAGACTTATAGTGACCTTGACACTATTGGTCATACAACGTCAAAAACAGAACAAATTCTTACTATATTGAATGGCCTAGATGTGGAATATGAACCTGTTGTGGCCATTATCTCCTCACAACAAAGTCTACTTAGTATGCAATATGTCCACTCAACCTTGCTATCACATGAAGGCAGAGTAGAACAAAGAAAAGAAAGCAACATAGAACTGTCGATTAACTATGCCTCAAATTCTGAAATCAAGAACCAAGGAAGAAGGCAAGGCAATCAAAATAACATGCATGAACCATATAATCAAAAGGGTGGTGCTACTCAAAGAGGAAGAGGCAGGAACAATAGATGGAATACTAATAGAACTAAGTGTCATACATGAAAAAAAACTTGGACACACAAGGCAGCGCTACTTTAGACTGAATACTACCGAAGTCAAAAAAATCAAGGAAATCAAAGAAACCACAGTTCTAGTATCAATGTTGCCATATGGATCAAAGACATAACAGTCAGGGTGAAAGCTCAAGAATCTAGCAAATAAATCCAAAAAGTCTTACCAGGATCGAAGACATTGCAAGTGAAGACTGGTATCCAGATTCAGTCGCCACTAATCACCTTACAAATAACCTTCAGAATTTAATCTTGGCAACAAAGAATATAACGGTACACATACTATACAAATGGGAAATGGTGAAGCTATAAACATTACACATATTGGAACTGGTAGCATCTATGGCAAAAGACACGTTTACCTCAATAATCAATTAAGAGTTCCTCAAATCAAAAAGAATCTAATGAATATGTCTTAATTTGCTAATACAATTCATCATACAAGCTGAGAAATGGGTAAATAGTGAATTTAAGATAACGCACACTGATGGAGGTGGAGAATAAAAATCATTAAAAGAATATTTTCTAAAAAGAAGAATTATTCATAGAACTACCTGTCCATATACTTCAGAGCGGAATAGACTGGTAGAGAGAAAACATAGGCACATTAGTGACTGGGCTAACTCTACTAGCACAAGCCTCTTTACCTATGAAATTTTGGCCAGAAGCCTTCAACACTGCTATGTATCTAATTAACAAGCTTCCTACACTCAAACACAAGAACCCAATTGAGGTGTTACTTAGGGTTAAACCAGACTATCAAAGTCTTAAGACATTTGGATGCCAATGCTTCATATGTCTTAAACCTTACAACAATCACAAATTAAGTCTTAGGTCTTCCCCTTGTACCTTCTTAGGGTATGCAAATAATCAAAAGGGCTATATGTGTTTGAGTAGTGATGGTAGGATCTTTGTGTCAAGGCATGTTGTATTTAATGAGAGCATTTTTCATTTTGCAGATGAAGGAATCAAAACAATAAAAAAGGTGCACAACAAAAATAATATCTCAATTCCTTCCATGCCTATGGTATTTGACTGGAACCTAAATCAAATTGATGAAGGAATTCAAAGAAGCCTAGGACCACAACTCATAATATCCAGTGTTGGTTCAGGTCATGGTTCACATGAGCTCTCCAATACCTCCAACAATACAAATCAAGACAATACTACCAACTCAGAGCAAAGAGAATCATATTCATCTAAATCTCAACATATTAGTGATAATGGCAGTGCTCAAGAACCACCACCTGCAAGGATTGGACATTATATGATTACTAGAGCCAAAAGTGGAATTTTCAAACCCAAGTCCTATAGCACTCAATTAGATCAGATAGAACCAAGCATTTCCGAGGAAGCAATTAAAGACGATAACTAGAAATAGGCCATAATGAAGAGTATAGTTCTCTAATCAGAAATAAAACATGGAGTCTTCTATCTTTACCAAGAGATAAGAATGTCATAGGATGCAAGTGGACTTACAAAATCAAAAGAAACCAAGATGGAAATATATAAAATTATAAAGAAAGACTTGTTGCAAAAGGCTACAATCAACAGTATGGTTTCGACTTCATTTTCTCCAGTGGTGAAACTAATTACAATAAGGATCATCTTAACCGTTGTTTTTTTTATAGAAAATGCAAAATCAAACAGTTGGATGTAAACAATGAATTTCTCAATGGAGATTTAAAAGAGGATGTATTCATGGAACAACCAGAAGGAAATGAAAATAATGCTAATAGCAGTTTAGTACGTAAACCAGATAAGGCTATTTATAGGTTGAAGCACGCTCCTTGTGTCTGGAATGAGAAACTCAAGTCAACCGTAATAGAGCTAAGCTTTGTACCTACTAAATCAGATAATTCCTTGCATATTCAATGCAAATAAGACAAGATTACATATATATTGATATATGTTGATGACATTATCATCACTGGAAATGACAATAAAACTATGGACCGAACAATCAAACATTTGAATCAAGCATTCTCCATAAAGGATTTGTGAAATCTACATTACTTTCTTGGTATATAAGTTACACAGAAATCTGACTCAGATCTATTCTTATGTTAAAAGACATATATGCTAGATATACTGAAAAGAGCAAATATGGATCTGGATAAACCATTACCTACCCCTTTGACTAGCAACCTACATTTCTTAAAAGACAAGGGTAAAGCCATTACAAATGAGAAACAATATAGAAACATTGTTGGTGCCCTACAATATATTACAATAACAATACCAAATTTAAGTTTAGTGTGAACAAAGTATGCCAATTCGTGCATAAACCACTCGGTGATCACTGGAAAGTAGTAAAACGTATCTTAAGATACCTGATAGGCATATTAAATCAGGGGCTTCACTTTAATAATAACAAATAATTAAACATACAAGCTTACTCGGATGCTAACTAGGCTATCGACGCCCACGATAGAAGGTCAACGTCGGTAACCCAATCTCATGGAGCTCTAAAAAGAAAGCCACAATATCTCGCTCCAGTACTGAAGTGGAATGTCACTCTATAGCTAGTACAATACTAGAGATAACCTGGATTGAATCATTGCATCATCAAATCAAAATCAATCTCACAAATACCTTGAATTTCTGGTGCGACAATCTTAGCTCAGTGTAACATCCCCTATCCAGAGGCCCAAAGCTAAGCGTTATAGATGCTAGGGTCATATATAGTATTAACTTCCGATGAATAAATATGGCTATGTCAATGGTATCCATAATATCAGAAGCACTTGAATCTAAAACAAATCACAGATTTCAAAATAGAATTTTTTTCCATTACATTTCAAAACACATTTTCCATATTCATATTACATAATCCCAAAGCATTTCCCAGGAAATGATGAAACATACTTATTAAAAAATACGCCAAATGCGACATATAAAGATGCCCCCATGGACGATCATCATATAGTCATAATTGACCTAATACATACACATCGGAAATAAACAACAAAACAAAGAACTTCAACTCCTAAATAGCTATCCATTAGCCTCCTACTTTCCTATGGTAGCTTTATTCGTCATTCTAATAAAAATTGAAAGGACCTCAAACCTCAGCCTACTCAAATCAACTTTGAGCACCGAGAGTTTAAGGGGAAAACATAAAATTCGAGTTTGACATAAAGCCTGGTGTGAATAATACTATACTTTCCGGTTATTAATGTTAAGTGAGACCACACCACTTAGCAGAACAGGTTTCCCCTCACTAATACCCTTTTGAAACATATTTTTGCAAACCTTTATCCTACAACCAAAACTAGTTGAAACCGTATATCATTATTATGTAAACATACATATCATGCAACAAATGGACTACCTGTCCGAACACTATAGTTTTGTTTGGCTTACTATTAACTTTTGGCAAACTCGAACCTACCAGACAAAGTAATTTTTTTTATCTAACATCTATTAGACAGGCTCTGCTGAACGGTCTATCCTTAACTATCTGTTAAATACTTCTCATTTGGACGGACTGCCCCTAACTTAACATCTCTCTGGGCCACCTGATTCTAAAGGTTTTGTGGGCTCACCAATAACCTATCTGTATATAAACATATATTCCCTTTTGCGTGTAATCATACTTTTAGTCTTACCTATGACAAAGCACTATACATTGGAATTTTGGACTAAATCAGCTGGGGCTAATAACTAATGTATAGGGCGCGACCCTATACTAGTCCCTCTGGTATTCTAATATCTGAGTCGTTTTCAATTAGGGATACCTTCTCATAATTTTCCTTGAAAACCTTTTCATCCGAAATTGATTTAAAACCTTTTAAACCAAATTTAAACAAGGAAAACATTTATACTCTATGCTTTACTCAAAATCATCTTTCCATGTTACATGTGTATGTACACACATACTTTACTCAAATCTTTGTTGATGGAAACCTTTAAACATTTGAAAGCACCATTTCAATCCTATTGAAAGTACCCATTTCGAAACCATTCATATAAACCTTTCAAAATCATTGAAATTCCTCTTCCTTCGAAAGCTAAAAGCCTTAGACGTCCCTCTTTAAAACCAATGGACATTGCCTTTCAAAACCGCAGAAAAAACCTTTTCTTGACCATTCAAAACCATTGGAAAACCTTTCCTTTAGACCTTTCAAAACCATTGGGGAACCTCCCCTTCAAAAAATTCTTTAAAACCTTTCGAAGGTATTAGAACCTCAAATCCTTCCAAAGATTTTGGGTTCAATTTAAAACATGTGGAAAACATCTTTCGAAATCATTCAACGTTAACTTGTCAAAACCTTTCTTTTTTGAAATCATTGGGTTATTCTTTAAAAATCACAAAGGATCACAAGCAACATGGTCGAAATCTTACGCTTTCGAAAGCTATAACTAAGTTGAGAAGTGATGGTATCGAAACCGCCGCTTTCGAAATCATCGGAGAAGCAGCGAGGGTTTTATAAAACAAAACAATCCCTCTTCGAAAGCTCTATTTTGAAAGGTAGAAGGAGAGGCTATTATTTAATAACAATGGTGAAACTATTTCGAAACCAACCTACTTAAACCATTGACTTAGTCAAAAGTAGACTTAGTCTACCTTAAATAATTTTATATATTTATCAAAACACTATGGAAAATCCTACAAAAATTCTAGAAAATCCTTTTCAATATGTTTTCTAACATATATAAATTTCAGACCCTAAATAATTATTTATTATGCCGTAAATAATCTAAGTTCAATAAATCATTTTCTTCACTAGAGAATTAATATAAAGTTCACATTAACTCAAAAAATTATAAAAATTGAAACACATCTCTAAAATATAATTTATGGTCTGCGTTAAAGTTCGCAAGGCATTTAGATGTCATTTAATAGGGTTTTCATGTCAAACATATTATAAATACTAATATGAACATGTATAAATCATAAACAAGTAAATATAAACTTTCAATCATCCAAAACATGGCATTATCATGAAAAATCATTTCGGGTTACCCTTAAATCCAAAAACTATAAGAAAAATAGAATGTACTAATCATTCACCTTAGCTTTATAATTAAAGATGTGAGATTTGATGTTGAATAAGTTGATTTACTTCTTCTCTTGAAAGTCCTAGCTTTATCTTCTCTTGAGATTGAAAATGGTGGCCGGCCTTAGAGTATTTTTGCTTGAGAAACATGAAATGAATGTGTGTTTGAATTCCTAAGGGTTTAGGGTATAAGTTCTATCATTTTCCTATTTTGCCTTCCTTTATTTCCTAACACTTTTATTCATGATATCTCATTTTGGTTTACATATAACATGGCACGCTACCCTTAGTAAAATCAAATCTCAAATTATTAATCATTTTACATTATTTTATTTTATTTGGCTAATTAAATATCCTAAATAATGTTACTAAAAAATATGGGGTGTTACAATCTTCCCTCCTTAAAGAATTTCGTGCTCGAAATTACGATAAGGCCCATAACAAAACAACCAAAGGTAAAATGTACCACCAAACAAATCAGGATAAGCGTCTCTAATCCTGCTCTCAGTCACCTAAGTACAACCTCTAGCCTCGTCACTCCACTGGAATTTTACTAACCCGACTGTCTTGTTCCTCAACTTCTTCTCATCTCTCTCGACTATTCGAATAGGATTCCTAATTATAGTCATATCTTGTTCTACTGCTAAATCTTCTAACACAATTGGTGCTATAGTAGTGTCTAGATCCTTAATATATTTCCTCAGATGAGATACATGAAAAAAATCGTGGACTCCCTCCAAACTACTTGATAAATCTACTCTATATGCAAGTTTCTCGATCCTTTCTAAAATAGGGAATGGTCCTACGAACCTTGGTGCTAACTTCCCTGTCTTTCCGAACCTGATAACACCTTTCATCGGCGATACTTTAACGAAAACATGATCTTCAATGGAAAACTCTAAATTTTTGTCTTTTGTCTACATAGCTTTTCTGTCTAGACTAAGTTTCCTTCATTCTCATCCTTATCAGCTCAATCTTTTATGCTGCTTCTTTTACCAAATCAAGACCAATTACTAACTTATCTCCTGTTTCTAACCAACAACCTGGAGATTTACATGGTCTTCCACACAAAGCCTCAAGCAGTGTCATTCCTATACTAGTCTAATAGCTATTGTTATATGAAAACCCGACTAGATGTAAGTAGTCTTCCCATAATCCACCAAAGTCCAATACACAAGCTCGCAACAAATCCTCCAAAATCGTGTTAACTCTTTCCATCTACCCATCAGTCTATGGATGGTAAGCGATACTCATCTTCAGCTCGGTTCCCAAACTTTCCTGTAGACTCTTCCAGAACTCGCTAGTGAATAAGGAATTTCTATCACCAACAATACTACTAGGAATTCCGTGAAGTCTAACTACATTCTTCATAAATAACCTAGCCAATACAGGCGCCATCCTATTTGCCTTAACCGGAATGAGGCACTCTTGGTTAACCTGTCTACTATGACCATATACTTTCATTCCCTCTATTAGATCTCGACAACCCATTAATAAAATCCATAGAAATGGAATCTGACTTCCATACTAGAATGTTCAATGGCTGAAGTAATCCACTTGGCTTCTGATGTTTGACTTAAACCTATTGACAGTTCAAACATTGTTTCACGCATAAGCCAACATCCCTCTTCATGCCTTTCCGGAAGAAACTTCTCTTCATATCTTGGTACATCTTCGTTCCTCCTGGATGTATAGTGAACTTCAAACGATGGCATTCCTCCAAAATTTCCTTCCTTACGTCTTCCACATTTGGAACACATAGTCTGCGCTTCTTTCTCAACCATCATTTTTGGTCAAGACAGAAATTTTTTAAGTCATCACTTTCCATTCCCTCTTTTAATTTCCTGATCCTTTCAACTAACACTGGATCTTCTTCCTGTTTAAAAGCGATCTTCTCAACAAGACAACCTAACAGATCCTCCATTAGACTCAGCCTTGAATCCACACAGTACTCTACAATCTAACAATGCTTCTAGGTCTTTGCATTCTACTATCATAGCTAATACTGCATTCTGATGCCTATTATTAAGCGCATTTGCAACCTTTTTTTTGGGTGTGTGCACTATTTCAAAATCATAATTGGCTAGAAACTCCAACCACCTATGTCGTATCATGTTCACTCCTTGAGAGAACAAGTACTTCAACGATTTATGATCCGTATAAAGCTTAAACATTTCTCTCAAAAGGTAATGCCCCACAACTTCAAGGCAAATATTACTGCAGCCAACTCCAAATCATGTGCGGATACCTTACCTTGCGTGGTCTGAGCTGTCCAGAAGCATAGGTAATCACTTTACCCCTTTGCCCTAGTACAGCTCCCAAGCCAGTACTACACGCATCAGTATAAACAACTAAACCTTGATTCCCCTCCGGAACCACCAATACAGGTGCATGGGTAAATAAGTGTTTCAAGCTCTTAAATTCTTTCTCACTCTTAACAATCCACACAAATTTCACATCATTTGTGTTATCTTGGTCATCGGTGTAGCTATCCACGAAAAATTCTTTATCGACCGTCGATGATATCCTGCCAATCCTAGGAAACCTCTTATCTTAGTTATCGTCTCTGGTATTTCCCAATTATTAATGGCTTCGATCTTTTATGGATCAACAGATAATCCTTTCTCCAAAACCATATGGCCAAGAAACTTCGCTTCTTTCTTCCAAAAATGGCACTTTGAAAACTTTTCCTTTAGCTGATGCTGCCTCAGCGTTTCGAGCACGACTCTATGATGAACTTTATGCTCCTTTTCATCCTTAGAGTATATCAGAATATCATCTATAAAAATGAACACGAACCTATCCAAGTGCTCTTCGAAAATTCTTTTCATCAAATTTACAAAGAATGCCTGTGCATTAGTGAGTCCGAACGGTATAACTAACAATTCATATGACCCATATCTTGTTCTAAATGCCATTGAAGATATATTGTCCTTTACCCCTCTAAGCTGATGAATCCTATTGCCTAATCTAATCGAGAAAATACCTTGGCTCCAATTAATTGATTGAATAAATCGTCAATTCCCGGCAATGGATATCGATTCTTTATCATCTTCTCGTTCAGCTTACGACAATCAATACGTAACTTTAACGATCCGTCCGGCTTCTTAGCAAATTTAGCGTCTACTCCTAAGGCAAACTACTCGATCTAATAAAACTCTTTCTTTCCAAATATACCAATTAAGTCTTTAACTCCTTCATCGCTGTTAGCATCATCATGCTTGTTGACTACTCACCGGTTCTGCACCAGGCACCAAATCAATCTGAAACTCAATGGCTCATTTCGGCGGCAATCCAACTACATGCTCAAACATATCCGCAAATTCTCTAACTACGAAAATGCGATTGAACTCATCTTCTAACACACCCAACAAAGCATTCACCTCACAACTGGAGTTTTCTACGGTATAAACTATTCGATCACTACAATCCTAGTGTCTAAGTGATATTTTCCTATCTAGGCAAAGTATCCTAACGTCGTATTTACTTAATCAATCCATGTCTAATATAATTCTGAACCCTACAAAGTTAAATACATGCAAACTGCAAACAAAGGTGTAACTCTTTAGGGTCATACTTTATGCAAACCCTCCCATCAGATTTGCAACTCTTAAGGAAGTAACTAAATATGTGGGTTCTAGGTTAAGTTTATCTACCAAGCATCGAGATATAAAAGAATGAGATGCACCAATATCAAATAAAACGCTAGCAGATGTATCATAGATCAGAAGTGTACCTCCTAACATAGTCTTTCTCTTCTCCGGTAGTGTCGGCTTGAAGTAGCAAGATCCAATGCAGACACTTGGCCTTTGTCCCCTTTAGCTGGCTTTTTGCACTGGTTCTTGTAGTGCCTAATTTGATCATAATTAAAACACCTAATCCCTTTCTTCTCAGCAGCCTTCTTTCCTTTACCTGTCCGGCACTCAAGAGCACAATGACCTTTCTTACCACACTTATAGTAGACCACCTCGGATTTTCCTTTCTTTGTCGCTCCTCTTTTCTGAGCATTCTTTTTGTGAAAAACTCGCTCTTTTGGCCCTATCCGACCGAGGCCTCCTTCTCCTTCTTCTACAAACAAGCTAACATCTCTTCATGTCTCAATGTCATTTCAACAACTACATCACATGGATCTCTGATGTGCGGTAAAGTAGCCCTAGCCAACTCCGGCTTCAAACCTCTAATAAACTTGCTTCCCTTTCAACACTCTGTCAACAATGGCATAACCATACCGGGCTAACTCTTTGAATCTACTAGCATATTCCAGAACTGACATTTCTTGTTGTTCCAGCTCAACCAACTTCCTAACCAAGACTGACTGTGCCATTACCGACACGAACCTTTCTTGAAACCTCCTCCTAAACTCTTACCACATCATAGTTTCTTCATCCAACCCAGCAGTTGCAGTGTTTCACCAAAACAAAGTAGATACTTTAAGCTGTCTTAAAGCAAGCCTCCTTTTCTACTCGTCATTGAGCCCTAGGTCAGCAAAAATCCTCTCATAATGAAGTAGCCAGTTTTCTATTTTGTAACAACCCTAGATTTTTATGTATATTTTAAATTTGACTTTATTTCATTTTTAATTTTTTTAACTGGTTCCATTTCAAACTTTTCATTTTTAAATATAAACTTTGATTATTATGTGATTTATAATTCCAAAATGGTATAAATTGAATATTTTCCTGAAATGTTGATTTCGGTAAATTTGGGTCAAACTTTGATTTTTAAATTTCAAATTTAAATATTTAGATTCTTAAATTTTATCTTTTATTATGAAATTATATTTAATAACTTGAATACTAATTTTCGTTTCGTTGAAAACAGATTTAAATTGTGAAAGTTATGTATATTTCAATATTGAATGCAATCTATTTTATTTAGCAATTTTGTCTATTTTAAATTATATAAATTATATTTTATTTGTCATATTTTATTTTAAAATGTGTCATTATGATATTTTATGTATATTTTTGTCTTTTAATATTTTTGAGGTGATAATAAAACTTTTCCAAAGTTTACTGTATTTATTTCCTATTTTTAAAGGCTGTTTTCTATTTTTTCTGCTATTTTCTTCATTTAAATTATATTTAATTAAAAATTTTATATATTTTTGTCAATGCATTTTTATTTTATTTTATTATCTTTGTTATAAATATTTTTACAAGTTCATATAAAATTTTCAAAGTTCGTTCTGTTTATTTTTCATTTTTCTAGACTAGTTTGTATTTTTGTGAGCTATTTTCTTATTTTACCTTATATAATTATTATTATTTATTTATATTTTTATATTTTGTTGCATTTTCGAATTTTTTACTGAAATTATTATTATTCTCAGAAATTTAAACTTATATAAATGAATAAAAGGAAATTTGAAAAGTTTATGTCTCTTTAGTTGCTTAAGACTCTTTGTTTTCTCGTCTCTTCATTTTTCCTAACCTTATTGCATTCAATTCTTTTTGGCCGCCCCCTATCATTCTTCAGCTGCATCCAACTTCATTTTCAAGAAAATAAAAGTTTCTCATCCAAAATTTTCGGCCATGAACTCCTGAAGCAAAAGTTTGGTAAAGTTCTTCTTCTTTTTCGCTTATTCTTCTTATTTTCCTTATCTCTTTGCACTTGTCTTCACCTTTGTAGCTCATCCCTTGCTCCTCCACCACCATAGCCACCTCCACCACCACCACAACCAGCTTCCATCCCCTCCAGCCCACTGTCCATCCATAGCCATGGCAATCCATGATGTAGATCCACCAAATATTTGAGCAAACTCCACCTAAACATGCATTGCCAAGCTCCTTTACCTTCACCACTCCACCACATCACCTTGGCCGACCTTTGCATCATCACCACCAGCCACTTGCTGACGTGAGACCCCTGCCACATCAGTACATGACCCTACCAGGCCTGGCCGTGCCTATGTATGCTTAGGGCCGAACCATTTATGCACAGAAATTCTACTTTGGTTACCTTGATTTGAGTTATACATGCCTATACACTTCATCTCCTTCATATCCATGTTATGGCCGACCCTATTGAACCCAAACCTGATCCAAACCTGATTCAAAACCATCCCATAACAATGCCTTTCCAGTCCATAGCTGAAGCATACAAGGTTGAATGCAAGTGCAAAAGTTCTAGCTTTGAATTGTGTAGTTATTCCTAGCATTGTTTTGTAATATCTTGGTTTGTAATTCATGTTTGTATTTGTTTTGTTTGATATATTTAAGAAAATTAATCTTTGGCTCTCCCGATCTCAAATCTTATTCGTGTTGTCGTGCCTTCGAAGATTCCTTGTCATGTGTTTTGGTTGTCATCTTCAGCTTAAACAGGTGAGTAAATCTCACCAGACTAATATGTGCTTATATAGTGATAAACTGACATCATCTGAATCTGTAAATGCATATCATCCTGTTATAACTGCTATATTATATTCATATGAAGTTCACACCTATATTTACACTTGTTATACCATATGTTACTGTTATTTCATGCTTTTCTGTTATTTTCATCAGTTTATCACACTGCAAGTTCCCTGTAGACTAGAATCACTATGGGTTGAAATGATACATACCCGAACGGAATTTAGAATAGAAGAAAATCATTATGGGCTGAAATGATAGGCCTGAATGATTTTCAATTATTTTCTTTTACTTGGGATTGTGTGTTTGAAATGATCAAACCCGGTTTTCTTTGTAAATTACAGGTTGAAATGATATATTACCCGTATCACTTCATCTAGGCTAGAAAATGAAATACAGACCCGTTGTTAAAATATGTTTTTCTAAAAATTTTAAATTATTTTAGAAATGTAAATATTATAATATTTTGATTTAAATTTGATTAAAAATGATTTTTTGTAAAGCATTATTGATTTTCTGAAAATTTTATAAGTGAAATATAAATGGTAAAATTAGAAAATCTGAAATGTAAGTTATTTTGGAAATTATAATTTGGTGATAAATGGAATTTAAATTAAATATGAAAATGTGATAAATTTATGATATTTTGAATTTAAAAGAATTTAAAATGATTTTATAATATATTAATGATTTCTTTTATAAAGTTAAATGTGAAATGAATGAATATTTAAGTTGAAATTTTGAAATATAACTAAAATTGAAAATTTGACAATTTGGCTTAAAAATGAATTTTAAGTTAAGTAAATAAAAATGAAATTGAGTTATATTTGAAAATTTAAACGTTAGTGTTAAGTTAAATGTGATTTAATGAATTTAAAATTTAATGTTGGAATTTTAATAAGTAAATTATTATTAAATTTGATTTTGAATAGAAATTGAACTTATAAAATCATGAATATAAGGGTATTTAAATGATTGTTTTAAAAGTGAAAATGTATAATTATAAGTTAAAAATGAATTAAATAAAAATTTAATTGTTTGTGAAATTATATTGAATATTTGGAATTTAATTAATAGCAATTTTGAAATGCTATTATTTTCTAATGTAAATGATATTACGGCATTTGTAAATGCTGTAGTTGATAGAAATGAACTAAATGGCTAAATTTAAGTAAGGGCTATAATTGATGAATTTAAGTAAGGTTTTATTTGAACTAAAGTAACCCTATTATAGCATTTAAATGCCGTCTTTCGTTAAATTGAATTGTTTTAAAAGTAACTTTCCATAGCATTGTCTAAATGCTGCGAAAAGATGAATTTTCACTGTTTGATAAATTTTAGGGAATGAATGAACTTTGAAAATATATAAAATTTTGGAAATTTAATAAGTTAATTATTATATATAATAACTTCATTTTATGATTTAAAAGGAAGTAATTTGTTTCAAAATATAAACTATTTTGAAATGTGTTTTGTAATGGTATTTAAATTAAATAAAAATGAATGTGGTTTGGAAGATATTATATTTTGATATTATGAAATAGATTTTTGAATGATATTGAATTTTGAAATGATATTTTATTTTGAAGTATAAAATACCATTTTGAAATTTTAACCACGGGATGTATTTAATTTATAGTTTAACTGATTCTTAAAGGATGGGCGATCCCAAGCATCCTTTAAGTTATTGTGCATTTCAACTACAGTTCACTTGAGTTGGTTTACATTATATAAGTATATATTGTCCTGACTCGAGTGTTTTGTGTTTTACTTTACGCTCGGGTCAGCCTGAGTATTTACAGCTTAGCTTTGGATTTCTTTTCTGGAGCTAGGAATCGCTGGAGATTCTGCTTGCCTAGTTATCTATTTCCTTTCAGTTTTCGTTATTCTATTTCAGCTCTGGTATTTATAAACTTCTATGTATTTGAGATTTCTGTTGTATATGTTTCAGACTAATATTATGTATTATGTTTTGAGGGTTTGTTATAGTAGCTTCATGAACTACTATGGTATTTTTATTTCCGCTGCGAGTTATTCTGATATTTCTGTGTCTGTGATTCTGTGATTGTATTTCATTTGCTCCAAATTTATTTACAACGCGGTATTTTGAGCAATTCAAGTCCGACATGTGCGGATGCGAATGGCTGGAAATATCGGGTTGTCACAGTTGGTATCAGAGCTTTGGTTTTAGGCAAACCTTAGCCTGCGGAGCAAAAACTCATTAGAGATAGGGTAGAAATACCCTAGAATGAGTGAAATCAATCTCAGAATTCTTTCTTTGTGAGAGAACGTATTTTCGAAGTATAAAATGATTTCCAAATGATTTTTAAAGGATTTTCAAAGATTATTTTGGTATAAAAATGTTCTTATTTCAAAATCAAGATTTTCTAAACTTCATCTCTTCGGTATCCACCTTGTTAGAAATCTCTTGGTTAAGATTCTTATCGACTAGGATTCCTTGAACTTTGGAACACTCCCACTTGTTCTGGAATCCAGTCTTGTTTTCCTCATTTTTCCTTTTAATTTTGGAGCATTCGTAACTCTACTTTGGAATGACCTCTCTAAAGAGCGATGATTCCGTAAATCTTTGAATGATTTGTAAAGGGGTGAAACTCCTTTACAATTGGCATTGATTCACTGAAGATTTTTGTATGCTCGGATGTCGATGCTATCTATCTCCTGCTCTACCCGGATTCTATCTCTGGCGATCAAAGGTCGATTTGCCTTAGATTTCCGTATTGATTATATTCCTAAAGTCTCGGTTGACCGGTTAAGTTCGCCCGCGATTTATATAGGCTTATCTATCCTCTATTTGGTAATTAAATTATCTCATCTTCGTTTGAGTTTATCTTCGAACTAGAATTCTATTTGATTAGAGTTCCTCTAATTTTGAATCTTTGTTTGTTTGAAATCCTTCCTTGAATCATCCTTTGGAAATTTGTGTTTGGTTGTATTTTGAAATTGTGCATACATCGAAATTATTAAGGATGACCATATTTTGTATATAAAAGTGAAATGTTTTCGATAAGGATTATATACCTTTCAAAAATCAAAATTTGAAATTTCGAAAGAATTTGAAATTTTGAAAATTTTATAAGAACTTGATTTATACAAAAATGATTTATAACTGAAGGGTTTTGAATTTGAATTTCGAGGAATCGAATTCCGGTATTTTGAAATCGGTTTTAAGATTTTGGAAAATATATATAGTAATATGATTTAAAGATATATATATATATATATATATATATATATATATATATATATATATTTCAAATAAGAAATGTTTCAAATGTATTCGAATGAATTTCAATGATTTCGAAGGAATTTCAAAGATGTTTTTCAAAGTTAATTGAAGACCGGAACCCACTTATGTCGCTGGAAAATAATTTCGATGATGAATGCATGCATCATCGACATTGATTTTAGAGTTTCTGAGTGGGGAGAGGCCACTCTAGTAGCTTTGCTATGTGAGTGATTTTGTGAAACCAATTTTGATTTCAGATTTCGATGTATGGTTTGATATTTGAAAGATAGATCTGTATATATATTTGGAAAGATTTAAAGTAAGCCGGTGTTCAGTCCTCGAGTTTCGAATTTGAAACCTAACTTTTGAAATTGATTTACTGATTTAGTGTTGATTTCCAACTCTTGGATTGAAATATGATTTCTTCGACTATTTTGTAGGTTTGAGCACTGCCAAATCAAGGTTAATGTTTCAAAGCTAAGTAATAATGTAGTAAAAATTTGAGATATACGAAATTATATAATTTAGTTTTGAAATATGGTATATTTAAGCCTTGAATATAGTTAAGACTGAATAGTTTGTTTTTGTGAATCAAATCTGTATTTGAAAATTGATAATATTTGAAATGGTTTTGTTGGAAAACTAAATTGAAACTGATGGTTTGAATTGAATTAAAATTGGAAATTTTAGATTTTGGTTTAATTGAAAAAAATTGAAATGTAAAGAATGAAGGGCATGTTTTATGATTTCAAATGCATGATTTCTAAATGTTATGATTTTCAAAGTGTAATGATTTCAAGTATTTTAGTTTCAAAAGATTCATAACTTTGAAAGTATTATGACTTTTGAAGTGAATACATGTTTGAAATGGAAATGGATTTATTTGACCTAAATTTTGTTGATTTGGAAATTTGGATTATTTTCTAAACCTATTGTTTTAAGAAATTTTGAAACTGAATATGTATAACTTGAAAGAAATGATTTGGTGACATCATATATGATTTTAAAATTTATTTGATATCGAAATGGTTTAAAATTTAGAACCTGTTTATTTAATACTTGATTTGGGAGCTAACGAACTTATATAAAAATGATTTGTATAAGTAAACCATTGATTTGAGAACTGTTGATTTGAAAAGGTACTCAATTTTGAAAAATGAAATCTTATATAATCGAAATCTATATAAGTGTGAACTGATATACTAGTATTTTAAAAGTATTTGATTTGAAATGAAATCTTATATAAAATGGACTTTATATAAGTATGATATTTGAAAGTGATTTTGAAAGGTACTATATGATACATATTTTTGAATTAAAGATATGGAAAGTGCCTTCTGCTTGATATCCGCTTTGTGGCCACACTGTGGATTCATTCTATCGATATTATTCTCTCTCTTTGATTTGGGTTTTTCGGATATGATACTCGAGTGTCCATCGAATTCCACGGCGATCCCCGTGGTCTTATGATCGCGACTACATAGCGCAACTGCCTGGCTAAGTCTTGCCTAGGGTACGGATTGTTTCCTGGGGGATCCAGGCGTAACCATTGTGTATCCTGCAATCTGTGTAGGTCGCGAAGAGTAGCGCAAGTGCCTGGCTGAGTCTCGCCTAGGGGTACGGATTGTTTCCTGGGGGATCCAGGCGTAACCATTGTGTATCCTGCATTCTACTCGTCATCATGGCGTAACTCGCAGGGCTGAAAAAGCTTATGGATACGGATTGTTTCCTGGGGGATCCAGGCGTAACCATTGTGTATCTACGATCCATGGTTAGACAACTGTTTCGGTTTGGTTGATTTGTTTGGATTGTACTTTCCATATCTGTTTTTAAAAGTGTTTTCATTATTTTCACTGGGTGTTGAAACAAGTCTACTAAGTACTTGGAGAATTCTAGCTTTGCGCCTGATTAACGCACTGCTAGAATCTACAGGAACGGGGATAAACTTGTTAAGACATCGAGTTATAAAAGTATTTTGATAAAAGTATCTTGATAAAGTACTATATAAAGAATATTTTGATCAGTTATTTTCCCTCCTAAAGATTTTAAAATGTTTAAAAATTGTTTACTTTGAACCATCAGATTTGAATCAAATGACTATTCATCATATTATAAAATGTTTAAAATATTATGAAATTTTAATTGAAATGTATAATGGTTTAAATAATGGTTCATCCTTGTCTTTCAACCTGCTTTCCCTCCTAGCTACTTTCTCCCTACCTTCTTGCGAATGTCTTCCAACCTATTTCCCTTTCTAGTTGTTTCTCCACTACCTTCCTTTTCGAGGACGAAAAGATTTGAGTGGGGGAGAGTGTAACAACCCTAGATTTTTATGTATATTTTAATTTTGACTTTATTTCATTTTTAATTTTTTTAACTGGTTCCATTTCAAACTTTTCATTTTTAAATATAAACTTTGATTATTATGTGATTTATAATTCCAAAATGGTATAAATTGAATATTTTCCTAAAATGTTGATTTCGGTAAATTTGGGTCAAACTTTGATTTTTAAATTTCAAATTTAAATATTTAGATTCTTAAATTTTATCTTTTATTATGAAATTATATTTAATAACTTGAATACTACTTTTCGTTTTGTTGAAAACAGATTTAAATTGTGAAAGTTATGTATATTTCAATATTGAATGCAATCTATTTTATTTAGCAATTTTGTCTATTTTAAATTATATAAATTATATATTCTTTGTCATATTTTATTTTAAAATGTGTCATTATGATATTTTATGTATATTTTTGTCTTTTAATATTTTTGAGGTGATAATAAAACTTTTCCAAAGTTTACTGTATTTATTTCCTATTTTTAAAGGCTGTTTTCTATTTTTTCTGTTATTTTCTTCATTTAAATTATATTTAATTAAAAATTTTATATATTTTTGTCAATGCATTTTTATTTTATGTTATTATCTTTGTTATAAATATTTTTACAAGTTCATATAAATTTTTCAAAGTTCATTCTGTTTATTTTTCATTTTTCTAGACTAGTTTGTATTTTTGTGAGCTATTTTCTTATTTTACCTTATATAATTATTATTATTTATTTATATTTTTATATTTTGTTGAATTTTCGAAATTTTTACTGAAATTATTATTATTCTAAAAATTTAAACTTATATAAATAAATAAAAGGAAATTTGAAAAATTTATGTCTCTTTAGTTGCTTAAGACCCTTTGTTTTCCCGTCTCTTCATTTTTCCTAACCTTGTTGCATTCAATTCTTTTTGGCCGTCCCCTATCATTCTTCAGCTGCATCCAACTTCATTTTCACGAAAATAAAAGTTTCTCATCCAAAATTTTCGACCATGAACTCCTAAAGCAAAAGTTTGGTAAAGTTCTTCTTCTTTTTCGCTTATTCTTCTTGTTTTCCTTATCTCTTTGCACTTGTCTTCACCTTTGTAGCTCAGCCCTTGCTCCTCCACCACCATAGCCACCTCCACCACCACCACAACCAGCTGCCATCCCCTCCTGCCCACTGTCCATCCATAGCCGTGGCAATCCATGATGTAGATCCACCAAATATTTGAGCAAACTCCACCTAAACATGCATTGCCAAACTCCTTTACCTTCACCACTCCACCACATCACCTTGGCCGACCTTTGCATCATCACCGCCAGCCACTTGCTGACGTGAGACCCCTGCCACATCAATACATGACCCTACCAGGCCTGGCCGTGCCTATGTATGCTTAGGGCCGAACCATTTATGCACAGAAATTCTACTTTGGTTACCTTGATTTGAGTTATACATGCCTATACACTTCATCTCCTTCATATCCATGTTATGGCCGACCCTATTGAACCCAAACCTAATCCAAACCTGATTCAAAACCATCCCATAACAGTGCCTTTCCAGTCCATAGCTGAATCATACAAGGTTGAATGCAAGAGCAAAAGTTCTAGCTTTGAATTGTGTAGTTATTCCTAGCATTGTTTTGTAATATCTTGGTTTGTAATTCATGTTTGTATTTGTTTTGTTTGATATATTTAAGAAAATTAATCTTTGGCTCTCCCGATCTCAAATCTTATTCGTGTTGTCGTGCCTTCGAAGATTCCTTGTCGTGTGTTTTGGTTGTCATCTTCAGCTTAAACAGGTGAGTAAATCTCACCAGACTAATATGTACTTATATAGTGATAAACTGACATCACCTGAATCTGTAAATGCATATCATCCTGTTATAACTGCTATATTATATTCATATGAAGTTCACACCTATATTTACACTTGTTATACCATATGTTACTGTTATTTCATGTTATTCTATTATTTTCATCAGTTTATCACACTGCAAGTTCCCTGTAGACTAGAATCACTATGGGTTGAAATGATACATACCCGAATGGAATTTAGAATAGAAGAAAATCGTTATGGGCTGAAATGATAGGCCTGAATGATTTTCAATTATTTTCTTTTACTTGGGATTGTGGGTTTGAAATGATCAAACCCGGTTTTCTTTGTAAATTACAGGTTGAAATGATATATTACCCGTATCACTTCATCTAGGCTAGAAAATGAAATACAAACCCGTTGTTAAAATATGTTTTTCTAAAAAATTTAAATTATTTTAGAAATGTAAATATTATAATATTTTGATTTAAATTTGATTAAAAATGATTTTTTGTAAAGCATTATTGATTTTCTGAAAATTTTATAAGTGAAATATAAATGGTAAAATTAGAAAATCTGAAATGTAAGTTATTTTGGAAATTATAATTTGGTGATAAATGGAATTTAAATTAAATATGAAAATATGATAAATTTATGATATTTTGAATTTAAAAGAATTTAAAATGATTTTTATAATATATTAATGATTTCTTTTATAAAGTTAAATGTGACATGAATGAATATTTAAGTTGAAATTTTGAAATATAACTAAAATTGAAAATTTGAGAATTTGGCTTAAAAGTGAATTTTAAGTTAAGTAAATAAAAATGAAATTGAGTTATATTTGAAAATTTAAACTTTAGTGTTAAGTTAAATGTGATTTAATGAATTTAAAATTTAATGTTGGAATTTTAATAAGTAAATTATTATTAAATTTGATTTTGAATAGAAATTGAACTTATAAAATCATGAATATAAGAGTATTTAAATGATTGTTTTAAAAGTGAAAATGTATAATTATAAGTTAAAAATGAATTAAATAAAAATTTATTGTTTGTGAAATTATATTGAATATTTGGAATTTAATTAATAGCAATTTTGAAATGCTATTATTTTCTAATGTAAATGATATTACGGCATTTGTAAATGCTGTAATTGATAGAAATGAACTAAATGGCTAAATTTAAGTAAGGGCTATAATTGATGAATTTAAGTAAGGTTTTATTTGAACTAAAGTAACCCTATTATAGCATTTAAATGCCGTCTTTTGTTAAATTGAATTGTTTTAAAAGTAACTTTCCATAGCATTGTCTAAATGCTGCGAAAAGATGAATTTTCACTGTTTGATAAATTTTAGGGAATGAATGAACTTTGAAAATATATAAAATTTTGGAAATTTAATAAGTTAATTATTATATATAATAACTTCGTTTTATGATTTAAAAGGAAGTAATTTGTTTCAAAATATAAACTATTTTGAAATGTGTTTTGTAATGGTATTTAAATTAAATAAAAATGAATGTGGTTTGGAAGATATTATATTTTGATATTATGAAATAGATTTTTGAATGATATTGAATTTTGAAATGATATTTTATTTTGAAGTATAAAATACCATTTTGAAATTTTAACCACGGGATGTATTTAATTTATAGTTTAACTGATTCTTAAAGGATGGGCGATCCCAAGCATCCTTTAAGTTATTGTGCATTTCAACTACAGTTCACTTGAGTTGGTTTACATTATATAAGTATATATTGTCCTGACTCGAGTGTTTTGTGTTTTACTTTACGCTCGGGTCAGCCTGAGTATTTACAGCTTAGCTTTGGATTTCTTTTCTGGAGCTAGGAATCGCTGGAGATTCTGCTTGCCTAGTTATCTATTTCCTTTCAGTTTTCGTTCTTCTATTTCAGCTCTGGTATTTATAAACTTCTATGTATTTGAGATTTCTGTTGTATATGTTTCAGACTAATATTATGTATTATGTTTTGAGGGTTTGTTATAGTAGCTTCATGAACTACTATGGTATTTTTATTTCCGCTGCGAGTTATTCTGATATTTCTGTGTCTGTGATTCTGTGATTGTATTTCATTTGCTCCAAATTTATTTACAACGCGGTATTTTGAGCAATTCAAGTCCGACATGTGCGGATGCGAATGGCTGGAAATATCGGGTTGTCACAGTTGGTATCAGAGCTTTGGTTTTAGGCAAACCTTAGCCTGCGGAGCAAAAACTCATTAGAGATAGGGTAGAAATACCCTAGAATGAGTGAAATCAATCTCAGAATTCTTTCTTTGTGAGAGAACGTATTTTCGAAGTATAAAATGATTTCCAAATGATTTTTAAAGGATTTTCAAAGATTATTTTGGTATAAAAATGTTCTTATTTCAAAATCAAGATTTTCTAAACTTCATCTCTTCGGTATCCACCTTGTTAGAAATCTCTTGGTTAAGATTCTTATCGACTAGGATTCCTTGAACTTTGGAACACTCCCACTTGTTCTGGAATCCAGTCTTGTTTTCCTCATTTTTCCTTTTAATTTTGGAGCATTCGTAACTCTACTTTGGAATGACCTCTCTAAAGAGCGATGATTCCGTAAATCTTTGAATGATTTGTAAAGGGGTGAAACTCCTTTACAATTGGCATTGATTCACTGAAGATTTTTGTATGCTCGGATGTCGATGCTATCTATCTCCTGCTCTACCCGGATTCTATCTCTGGCGATCAAAGGTCGATTTGCCTTAGATTTCCGTATTGATTATATTCCTAAAGTCTCGGTTGACCGGTTAAGTTCGCCCGCGATTTATATAGGCTTATCTATCCTCTATTTGGTAATTAAATTATCTCATCTTCGTTTGAGTTTATCTTCGAACTAGAATTCTATTTGATTAGAGTTCCTCTAATTTTGAATCTTTGTTTGTTTGAAATCCTTCCTTGAATCATCCTTTGGAAATTTGTGTTTGGTTGTATTTTGAAATTGTGCATACATCGAAATTATTAAGGATGACCATATTTTGTATATAAAAGTGAAATGTTTTCGATAAGGATTATATACCTTTCAAAAATCAAAATTTGAAATTTCGAAAGAATTTGAAATTTTGAAAATTTTATAAGAACTTGATTTATACAAAAATGATTTATAACTGAAGGGTTTTGAATTTGAATTTCGAGGAATCGAATTCCGGTATTTTGAAATCGGTTTTAAGATTTTGGAAAATATATATAGTAATATGATTTAAAGATATATATATATATATATATATATATATATATATATTTCAAATAAGAAATGTTTCAAATGTATTCGAATGAATTTCAATGATTTCGAAGGAATTTCAAAGATGTTTTTCAAAGTTAATTGAAGACCGGAACCCACTTATGTCGCTGGAAAATAATTTCGATGATGAATGCATGCATCATCGACATTGATTTTAGAGTTTCTGAGTGGGGAGAGGCCACTCTAGTAGCTTTGCTATGTGAGTGATTTTGTGAAACCAATTTTGATTTCAGATTTCGATGTATGGTTTGATATTTGAAAGATAGATCTGTATATATATTTGGAAAGATTTAAAGTAAGCCGGTGTTCAGTCCTCGAGTTTCGAATTTGAAACCTAACTTTTGAAATTGATTTACTGATTTAGTGTTGATTTCCAACTCTTGGATTGAAATATGATTTCTTCGACTATTTTGTAGGTTTGAGCACTGCCAAATCAAGGTTAATGTTTCAAAGCTAAGTAATAATGTAGTAAAAATTTGAGATATACGAAATTATATAATTTAGTTTTGAAATATGGTATATTTAAGCCTTGAATATAGTTAAGACTGAATAGTTTGTTTTTGTGAATCAAATCTGTATTTGAAAATTGATAATATTTGAAATGGTTTTGTTGGAAAACTAAATTGAAACTGATGGTTTGAATTGAATTAAAATTGGAAATTTTAGATTTTGGTTTAATTGAAAAAAATTGAAATGTAAAGAATGAAGGGCATGTTTTATGATTTCAAATGCATGATTTCTAAATGTTATGATTTTCAAAGTGTAATGATTTCAAGTATTTTAGTTTCAAAAGATTCATAACTTTGAAAGTATTATGACTTTTGAAGTGAATACATGTTTGAAATGGAAATGGATTTATTTGACCTAAATTTTGTTGATTTGGAAATTTGGATTATTTTCTAAACCTATTGTTTTAAGAAATTTTGAAACTGAATATGTATAACTTGAAAGAAATGATTTGGTGACATCATATATGATTTTAAAATTTATTTGATATCGAAATGGTTTAAAATTTAGAACCTGTTTATTTAATACTTGATTTGGGAGCTAACGAACTTATATAAAAATGATTTGTATAAGTAAACCATTGATTTGAGAACTGTTGATTTGAAAAGGTACTCAATTTTGAAAAATGAAATCTTATATAATCGAAATCTATATAAGTGTGAACTGATATACTAGTATTTTAAAAGTATTTGATTTGAAATGAAATCTTATATAAAATGGACTTTATATAAGTATGATATTTGAAAGTGATTTTGAAAGGTACTATATGATACATATTTTTGAATTAAAGATATGGAAAGTGCCTTCTGCTTGATATCCGCTTTGTGGCCACACTGTGGATTCATTCTATCGATATTATTCTCTCTCTTTGATTTGGGTTTTTCGGATATGATACTCGAGTGTCCATCGAATTCCACGGCGATCCCCGTGGTCTTATGATCGCGACTACATAGCGCAACTGCCTGGCTGAGTCTTGCCTAGGGTACGGATTGTTTCCTGGGGGATCCAGGCGTAACCATTGTGTATCCTGCAATCTGTGTAGGTCGCGAAGAGTAGCGCAAGTGCCTGGCTGAGTCTCGCCTAGGGGTACGGATTGTTTCCTGGGGGATCCAGGCGTAACCATTGTGTATCCTGCATTCTACTCGTCATCATGGCGTAACTCGCAGGGCTGAAAAAGCTTATGGATACGGATTGTTTCCTGGGGGATCCAGGCGTAACCATTGTGTATCTACGATCCATGGTTAGACAACTGTTTCGGTTTGGTTGATTTGTTTGGATTGTACTTTCCATATCTGTTTTTAAAAGTGTTTTCATTATTTTCACTGGGTGTTGAAACAAGTCTACTAAGTACTTGGAGAATTCTAGCTTTGCGCCTGATTAACGCACTGCTAGAATCTACAGGAACGGGGATAAACTTGTTAAGACATCGAGTTATAAAAGTATTTTGATAAAAGTATCTTGATAAAGTACTATATAAAGAATATTTTGATCAGTTATTTTCCCTCCTAAAGATTTTAAAATGTTTAAAAATTGTTTACTTTGAACCATCAGATTTGAATCAAATGACTATTCATCATATTATAAAATGTTTAAAATATTATGAAATTTTAATTGAAATGTATAATGGTTTAAATAATGGTTCATCCTTGTCTTTCAACCTGCTTTCCCTCCTAGCTACTTTCTCCCTACCTTCTTGCGAATGTCTTCCAACCTATTTCCCTTTCTAGTTGTTTCTCCACTACCTTCCTTTTCGAGGACGAAAAGATTTGAGTGGGGGAGAGTGTAACAACCCTAGATTTTTATGTATATTTTAATTTTGACTTTATTTCATTTTTAATTTTTTTAACTGGTTCCATTTCAAACTTTTCATTTTTAAATATAAACTTTGATTATTATGTGATTTATAATTCCAAAATGGTATAAATTGAATATTTTCCTAAAATGTTGATTTCGGTAAATTTGGGTCAAACTTTGATTTTTAAATTTCAAATTTAAATATTTAGATTCTTAAATTTTATCTTTTATTATGAAATTATATTTAATAACTTGAATACTACTTTTCGTTTTGTTGAAAACAGATTTAAATTGTGAAAGTTATGTATATTTCAATATTGAATGCAATCTATTTTATTTAGCAATTTTGTCTATTTTAAATTATATAAATTATATATTCTTTGTCATATTTTATTTTAAAATGTGTCATTATGATATTTTATGTATATTTTTGTCTTTTAATATTTTTGAGGTGATAATAAAACTTTTCCAAAGTTTACTGTATTTATTTCCTATTTTTAAAGGCTGTTTTCTATTTTTTCTGTTATTTTCTTCATTTAAATTATATTTAATTAAAAAATTTATATATTTTTGTCAATGCATTTTTATTTTATGTTATTATCTTTGTTATAAATATTTTTACAAGTTCATATAAATTTTTCAAAGTTCATTCTGTTTATTTTTCATTTTTCTAGACTAGTTTGTATTTTTGTGAGCTATTTTCTTATTTTACCTTATATAATTATTATTATTTATTTATATTTTTATATTTTGTTGAATTTTCGAAATTTTTACTGAAATTATTATTATTCTAAAAATTTAAACTTATATAAATAAATAAAAGGAAATTTGAAAAGTTTATGTCTCTTTAGTTGCTTAAGACCCTTTGTTTTCCCGTCTCTTCATTTTTCCTAACCTTGTTGCATTCAATTCTTTTTGGCCGTCCCCTATCATTCTTCAGCTGCATCCAACTTCATTTTCACGAAAATAAAAGTTTCTCATCCAAAATTTTCGACCATGAACTCCTAAAGCAAAAGTTTGGTAAAGTTCTTCTTCTTTTTCGCTTATTCTTCTTGTTTTCCTTATCTCTTTGCACTTGTCTTCACCTTTGTAGCTCAGCCCTTGCTCCTCCACCACCATAGCCACCTCCACCACCACCACAACCAGCTGCCATCCCCTCCTGCCCACTGTCCATCCATAGCCGTGGCAATCCATGATGTAGATCCACCAAATATTTGAGCAAACTCCACCTAAACATGCATTGCCAAACTCCTTTACCTTCACCACTCCACCACATCACCTTGGCCGACCTTTGCATCATCACCGCCAGCCACTTGCTGACGTGAGACCCCTGCCACATCAATACATGACCCTACCAGGCCTGGCCGTGCCTATGTATGCTTAGGGCCGAACCATTTATGCACAGAAATTCTACTTTGGTTACCTTGATTTGAGTTATACATGCCTATACACTTCATCTCCTTCATATCCATGTTATGGCCGACCCTATTGAACCCAAACCTAATCCAAACCTGATTCAAAACCATCCCATAACAGTGCCTTTCCAGTCCATAGCTGAATCATACAAGGTTGAATGCAAGAGCAAAAGTTCTAGCTTTGAATTGTGTAGTTATTCCTAGCATTGTTTTGTAATATCTTGGTTTGTAATTCATGTTTGTATTTGTTTTGTTTGATATATTTAAGAAAATTAATCTTTGGCTCTCCCGATCTCAAATCTTATTCGTGTTGTCGTGCCTTCGAAGATTCCTTGTCGTGTGTTTTGGTTGTCATCTTCAGCTTAAACAGGTGAGTAAATCTCACCAGACTAATATGTACTTATATAGTGATAAACTGACATCACCTGAATCTGTAAATGCATATCATCCTGTTATAACTGCTATATTATATTCATATGAAGTTCACACCTATATTTACACTTGTTATACCATATGTTACTGTTATTTCATGTTATTCTATTATTTTCATCAGTTTATCACACTGCAAGTTCCCTGTAGACTAGAATCACTATGGGTTGAAATGATACATACCCGAATGGAATTTAGAATAGAAGAAAATCGTTATGGGCTGAAATGATAGGCCTGAATGATTTTCAATTATTTTCTTTTACTTGGGATTGTGGGTTTGAAATGATCAAACCCGGTTTTCTTTGTAAATTACAGGTTGAAATGATATATTACCCGTATCACTTCATCTAGGCTAGAAAATGAAATACAAACCCGTTGTTAAAATATGTTTTTCTAAAAAATTTAAATTATTTTAGAAATGTAAATATTATAATATTTTGATTTAAATTTGATTAAAAATGATTTTTTGTAAAGCATTATTGATTTTCTGAAAATTTTATAAGTGAAATATAAATGGTAAAATTAGAAAATCTGAAATGTAAGTTATTTTGGAAATTATAATTTGGTGATAAATGGAATTTAAATTAAATATGAAAATATGATAAATTTATGATATTTTGAATTTAAAAGAATTTAAAATGATTTTTATAATATATTAATGATTTCTTTTATAAAGTTAAATGTGACATGAATGAATATTTAAGTTGAAATTTTGAAATATAACTAAAATTGAAAATTTGAGAATTTGGCTTAAAAGTGAATTTTAAGTTAAGTAAATAAAAATGAAATTGAGTTATATTTGAAAATTTAAACTTTAGTGTTAAGTTAAATGTGATTTAATGAATTTAAAATTTAATGTTGGAATTTTAATAAGTAAATTATTATTAAATTTGATTTTGAATAGAAATTGAACTTATAAAATCATGAATATAAGAGTATTTAAATGATTGTTTTAAAAGTGAAAATGTATAATTATAAGTTAAAAATGAATTAAATAAAAATTTATTGTTTGTGAAATTATATTGAATATTTGGAATTTAATTAATAGCAATTTTGAAATGCTATTATTTTCTAATGTAAATGATATTACGGCATTTGTAAATGCTGTAATTGATAGAAATGAACTAAATGGCTAAATTTAAGTAAGGGCTATAATTGATGAATTTAAGTAAGGTTTTATTTGAACTAAAGTAACCCTATTATAGCATTTAAATGCCGTCTTTTGTTAAATTGAATTGTTTTAAAAGTAACTTTCCATAGCATTGTCTAAATGCTGCGAAAAGATGAATTTTCACTGTTTGATAAATTTTAGGGAATGAATGAACTTTGAAAATATATAAAATTTTGGAAATTTAATAAGTTAATTATTATATATAATAACTTCGTTTTATGATTTAAAAGGAAGTAATTTGTTTCAAAATATAAACTATTTTGAAATGTGTTTTGTAATGGTATTTAAATTAAATAAAAATGAATGTGGTTTGGAAGATATTATATTTTTATATTATGAAATAGATTTTTGAATGATATTGAATTTTGAAATGATATTTTATTTTGAAGTATAAAATACCATTTTGAAATTTTAACCACGGGATGTATTTAATTTATAGTTTAACTGATTCTTAAAGGATGGGCGATCCCAAGCATCCTTTAAGTTATTGTGCATTTCAACTACAGTTCACTTGAGTTGGTTTACATTATATAAGTATATATTGTCCTGACTCGAGTGTTTTGTGTTTTACTTTACGCTCGGGTCAGCCTGAGTATTTACAGCTTAGCTTTGGATTTCTTTTCTGGAGCTAGGAATCGCTGGAGATTCTGCTTGCCTAGTTATCTATTTCCTTTCAGTTTTCGTTCTTCTATTTCAGCTCTGGTATTTATAAACTTCTATGTATTTGAGATTTCTGTTGTATATGTTTCAGACTAATATTATGTATTATGTTTTGAGGGTTTGTTATAGTAGCTTCATGAACTACTATGGTATTTTTATTTCCGCTGCGAGTTATTCTGATATTTCTGTGTCTGTGATTGTATTTCATTTGCTCCAAATTTATTTACAACGCGGTATTTTGAGCAATTCAAGTCCGACATGTGCGGATGCGAATGGCTGAAAATATCGGGTTGTTACATATTTCAATAGCGTCCTCCGTTCTGATAAGTAGCTTTCCTCCAAGCCTAGTATAGTCTCTGCTCAACAAAGCATATTGATTGACCATCGAAGCTTCCTTAACTCCTCCTCCAACAGCATTTTCTCTAACAATTCCAGCTGTGATTCCAGCTTGCATCACGTTTTTGAAAAACTAATACATGGCTCCCATGTCCACTTGGAGAACCTCAGCACTAACATTCTTAGCCTAAGTCTGACCTCTTCTAGCATTTGGTCGGGCATTTCCATTTGTGGTAGCGTTGTCTCCTCCTAGATTGACTCTACCTCTTCTTCCCTCCATATCTGTATTCAAGCTCGTGAGATGCAAAGGAATAGCCTAACAAAGGTAGAAGTCTAGAGATAAAGCGTGTACTTATATAAATCAAATACTAGTAGGTTACTATAGCATTATCCCATACCCCGATCCTACCTCTAATTCCTAAGGATTGTGTTTTCAAAATTCATTTTTAGTTAAAGTATTTCATGAACTATGCTCTGATACAATGCTGTAACATCCCCTATATAGAGGCCCAAGGTTAAGCACTACAGAAGCTACAGTCATCTATAGTATCCACTTCTGGCAACTATACGGCTATGTCAATGGTATCTATAATATCAAAAGCGCTTGAATATGAAAATAAATCATAGATTTCAAAATAAAATTATTTTTCCGTTACATTTCAAAACACATGTTCCATTACATAATCCCAAAGCGTTCCCAAGCGATGATAAAATATACTTATTACAAAATAAGCCAAGAGCGACATATGAAGATGTCCCCTTGGATGATCAAAGTCATATAATCATAATTAACCTAGTACATACACAGTGGAAATAAACAACAAAACAAAGAACCGCAACTCCTAAATAGGTATCTGCCAGCCTCCTGCTTTCCTCTAGTAGCTTTATTCGACATCCTATTAAAACGTGAAAGAACACCAACCCTTAGCCTAATCAAATCAATTTTGAGAACCCAAGATTTAAGGGGAAAACATAAACTTCGAGTCAGACATAAACCTAGTGAGTTAGACCACGTCGCTCAGCAGAACGGGTTTTCCCTCACTAACACCCTTTTAAAACATATCTTTTGCAAACCTTTATCCTATAACCAAAACTAGTTAAAACTATAAAGAATATTATGTAAACACACATATTAGGTAACAAATAGACTGTTTGTCCGAACTATAGTTTTGTTTGGCTTACTATTAACCATTGCCTGATTCGGGCCTAGCAAACAAAGTAACAAAATTTATCTAACATAAGTTAGACACACCTTTTCTGGATGATTTGTCCTTAACTATCTATTAAATACTTCTCTTCTGGATGGTTTGTCCTTAACTTAACATTTCTCCGGGTCACCTAATCCTAATGGTTTTGCAGGCTCACAAATAATCTATCTGTGTCGAAACATATTTTTCCTTTTATATGTAGTCATAATTTTGGTCTTACATGTGACAAAGCCCTACACACTGGAATTTTGGACTAAATTAGTTGGGGTCAATAGCTAATGTATAGGGCGCGACCCTATACCGGTCCCATATGGTATTCTAATATTTGAGTCATTTTCACTTAGGGATACCTTCCCATAATTTTCCTAGAAAACATTTTCATCCGAAATTTATTTAAAACCTATTAAAACAAACTTAAACAAGGAAAACATTTGTACTCTGTGCTTTATTCAAAATCACCCTGCCATGTTATATATGTACTTTACTCAAATCTTTGTTGATGAAAACCTTTAAACATTTGAAAACACCAATTTCGATCCTATTGAAAGTACCCCTTTCGAAACCATTTATATAAACCTTTCAAAACAATTGCTATTCCTTTCCTTCAAAAGCTAAAAACCTTAGACATCCCTCTTAAAACCAATAAATATTGCATTTTGAAACCATAGGAAAAAACTTTCCTTTAAACCATTCAAAATCATTGGAATACCTTTCCTTTAGACCTTTCGAAACCATTGGGGAACCCCCCTTTCAAAACCTTTCGAAGGTATTAAAACCTCAAACCCTTCGAAAGCATTTGGGTTCAATTTAAAACAAGTGGAAAACATCTTTAGAAATCATTCAACTCTAACTAGTCGAAACCTATCTTTCTTGAAACCATTGGGTTATTCTTCACAAAACACAAAGTATCACAAGCAACTGGGTCGAAAGCTTACCCTTTCGAAAGCTATAACTAAGTAGAGAAGTGATGGTGTGAAGCCACCCCTTTCGAAAGCATTGGAGAAGCGGCAAGGTTTTTTATGAAACAAACAATCCCCCTTCGAAAGCTCTGTTTTGAAAGGTAGAAGGCGGTAGTAAAGGCTTCAACATGGTCGGAAGCTATTACTTAAAAACAATAGTGCAACTATTTCGAAATCAACCTTTTTAGACCATTTATGTAGTTGAGAGCAGACTTAGTCGAAAGTTATTCTTAGAAAAAAGGCCCAACCTTAAAACCTTTATTTTAAATCAATTGACCCAGTTAAAAACCAATTAATTTGAAAGCTACTTGGTCGAAAACAAGCAGGCGGTTTTCTCATTTAAAACAAAAAACACGCTTCAACCCTTTCGGAAATATTTTGTTTCGATTCTTACCTTCTGCCTTTGTCTAATTTACCGTGTACCAAGATTAATGCTATGTGCATTGGTTTGAGGAAAGAGGTGGAGGGTCTTAGTCAAGGGTTACCTGGGCGAAACCAAAAGTGGCGAAACATACTTTTAACATGAATTTTTGATTTTAAACTTTTCAAGTAATTAACTAACCTGCCTTATTTGTCAAACTCTTATTGGTTGCTAATTTTCTTTTCTAAAAGTACTGCATTAATTGCAGAATTATTTAATTTAAATCGTTTGCAAAGTACCCATTCTCCTTAATTAAATATGTAAAAATATTTAAGTCCAATACCTTAAATAATTTTATATATTTATCAAAACACTTTGAAAAATTCTAGAAAAATTTAAAAAATCCTTTTCAATATGTTTTCTGACATATACAAATTTCAGACCCTAAATAATTATTTATTATGCCATAAATAATTTATAACCAAATAAATCATTTTCTTCACTAGAAAATTGTTATAAAATCCACAATAATTAAGAAAAATATGAAAAATTGAAACTCATCTCTAGAATATCATTTCTAATCTACATTAAAGTTTGCAAGGAATCTGGATGTCATTTAATTGGGTTCTTATATTAAACATATCATAAAACTAATATGAAATTATCAACAAATATATATAAACTTTTAATCATCCAAAACATGGCATTATCATGCAAAATCATTCTGGGTTACCCTTAAATTTGAAAACTATAATAAAAATGGGATGTAGTAATCATTCACCTTAGCTTTGTGATTAAATATGCGAGATTTGATGTTGAATAAGTTGATACGTCTTCTCTTGAAAATCCTACCTTTATCTTCTCTTGAGATTGAAAACGGTAGCTGGCCTTAAAGTTTTTTGCTTGAGAAAAATGAAATGAGCGTGTGTTTGAATTCCTAAGGATTTAGAGATAAGTTCTATAATTTTCCTATTTTTCCCTTTCTTATTTCCTAACACTTTTATTCATGCTATCTCAATTTTGATTTACATTTAACAAGGGACAACTACCCTTAGTTAAATCAAATCTCAACCTATTAATCATCTTACATTATTTATTTACTTTGGCTAATTCGGTATCCTAAATAATGTTACAAAAATTATAGGGTGTTACACTCAGTCACTCTTTCCGCCAATCCAATTTTGCACTCATGAACAAAGCATATCGGTATCAATCTGTACTTTGATTGTGAGAAATTTATAAGTGGAAGAATAAAAGTAAATCACATTCTAGCCTTGTATCAAAGAGCGACATCCTCCCGAAGCCACTTTCTATGAAAAACTTCTCAAGATTAAAGCAAGAACTTAAAGTAGAAGAAGGCAGTGGAAAGACAAGAGATGAGAAGAAAACCCTATATCTAATTGAAAGGGGAGTAAGTATATATGAAGTATCAGGTGATATACTGATATATAGCGGGTCTCAAAATTAATCTTAAGCCAATTGTATCAAGCCTAATTATTTGTATTATATGCGTGTATTTGCTCATTATAAAAGGAGCTTCTACATCTCTAATCATTGAATCAAATGAATAATCTTTGTTTTCAATAAAATACGAAAACATTTCTATTACACGTTTCACGGGAAGTCTCGAGATTATATCGATAACTATTAGTTCTTCGGGCATGCTAGCTTTAGATGCTTCTGCTGGTCTTTTTTGTATGAGTGATGATGGAGTTTCCATGAAAATTAGGACAACGGAAAAATTGGAAAATTAACGAACTAAAAGTGGGGTAGTACTAGAACGCCCGAACTGGGAGGTGCGAATTGATGTAGGAACAAAAGGAGCCGTAGGATTCAAATGCGGAATTGGTCTGTTCTAATTTTTAAGCCTAATGGCTTTGTTTTAAAGTGAGAAACCGTGAATGTTTCTCACTCAATATAACTGCAAAATTTATACAAATTATATCCATACATTCATACTTAACTCACTTCATGCTTGAGATCCTGGTTGTCTATGACATTTTTGTCAAAAGTACATCTAAAAATTTAAGTAGTTGAGATGATTTAAAAAAATTGATATAATAAGTATTTTATTTCACAAAATATTCTAAAATGAAGCAATCAAACCTCACTGCGAATTAAGTACACAAGTACATCTCCTTCCTACAAAATTTATAGGAAGAATGAAAAAAATGGTCTAATAAAATAATCATGTACAAACTAATTTCTTAATAGAATTAATATATATTAAAATAAACGTAAAGTACTAATTCATAATTTTTGAAGACATTTGTATCTTTTAAATTTTGAAAGTTTTGAAATATTTATTTTTCCAAAACAAATGTTTTAGACGACTTTTGGATTTTTAGAACACAATTCAAATTTCTAATTTGAATTTTTAATCAATATTTCCTTCTTCTTTTTTTTTTGGCAAGGCCAGCCGGTTTTATAGTGGACCGTCCACTTTTTATTACGAACGTAATAAAAACATAAAATATAGGAGTAAGGTAGAGACACCTTAACTACTATGAAAGAAGAAAAATTACAGCACAGGAGTGTGACAGAATGTCACAGCTACAAAATAACTAACGAAGACTAGGACTCCTCCAAAGAGGAAGAAACACCAACAACATCTTCCACCAGGGAAGAGACCAAGGAGCTGTCCCCAAGAAGACCAATAAAGGGGCGAAATAGGAGTGCAATACAAGGATCATAAATCACAACATCAGAAGTGTAAATAAAAGATCGATCCCAGTAGGTATCAGCAAGCATGATAGAATTTAATTCGGCATACGGTCCATCCAAGTCAAGAACCAAGGAATCACCAAAAGATCTATAATAAAGGCATCGTTGGTCCATAAGATCAGCGGACACATATCTAAAATAAGAATCATCCACGGGGTTGAAAAGCAAATCAGAACGGCGATCAACCCAACATCTCTCAGACTCAACCCAAAGAACTGGCAGCTGAGGCGAAGCAAGATCCTGAACAACAAAGGAATCGGCAGAATCAACAGTAGGGACAATGGATGCAGTAGGGGAAGCCGGCAGAGCAAAATCAGACGGCGGACCAGGAAAAGAAATAGGAGCTTCAGGTGGAGGAGCAACCTGAGAGACTTTGGGAACCCATTTCCTGAGCGGAGGCCGTGTCAGAGGGATCTTAGGCGCAACAGCGGAAACAATAGAATGTGTGCAGGAAAAGACTAAGTGGCCAAAGGAGTGACAAGAGTAACAAATGTCCGAGACCCACCCATAACGTACACGGACGTCCTCACATGGCCAACAGCAAGCTGGACAGGAATGGAGGAAGGGAGAGGCTTAGAGGGGGTAATCTCAATCAGAGCTTTAGCGTACACCAGTTTTTCACGCGCGACTGTGTTAGCATCAAAACATCTCAATTTTCCAACATTGCAAGCAGGCCAATTCAAACCAAGCAGCTGCTGTAGAGCAGAAGGTATCTGAGAAAAATAAACCCAAACTGGGATAGAAAGGACTTGTTCACGGGAACTGGCAACCGTTGGAGACCAAGGAGTAATAATAAGTGGTTTCCCATCAAAAAAAGAAGGCTCGGCCTCAAGTACATAACAGTGATCCACAGAGGGGGAAAACAACAGGAAATACATAGAGTCAACAAGCTTAACATGTAGATCACCGCACAGCCGCCTAGCCCGACGCAAAACAGAAGCCACATCATGAATGCGCTGAAAGGGGTCCAAAAAGAAACCAACCATATAATCTGACCAATAGTCCAATCCGGCTTGCATAACATTAGGGGGAGGGATCAACACTCCATCTACCTCAATGATATCAAATTCAACTGGATCATAGACAGCCGCATTACGGGGCAGAGTTGTAAAAAGCGAAGAGCAAGGTTTGGGACAAACCGAGGAAGGAGCTAGAGGAGGAAACTGCTCAACAACGGGAACACCAACTGAGGCGGCACACAAAGGATTAGGACCAGCAGTGGAGGCCGCAAGCAAAAGGTCACCAGAACCCGACACATTGGAAACTACATTCTCACGAGCACTTAGACAAACACCTGATGAACATCAATCAAAACTCAAAAAATCAACAGCAGCAGATCGAACCTCACTTCCAGCCACATCAATATCCACACCAATTGCACCAGGGATAACAACAACATTCTCAAGCAAGGTAGCAGGACCACTATCAGATAATAAAACATCACCTACCGAAGCAGACAACAACTCAGGGCACGCGCAATAGCTCACGTCAGCAGCTTGGACAGAATTCTGGACAGAAGGCAGTGGAGGAAACTCAGTGACATAAAGCATGGGCGGAGAACACGAGGACGTAGCCAGGGGATTCTTGAAAATCCTACCAGATCTAGTAAAAGAGGGCGTAGAGGAAAGAGCAACGGGGAGGGCCGGAAGATGGGGAGAACTAGGCATGGTCGATACGGGGGAAAAAAGGATGGAATGAAAAGACGGGACTAAAGGAAGGAGGCTACGGAGATCAATAATTCCTTTTATTATCAAATAAATCCAAAATTTTAACTATTGAATTGAATTTAATAAAATATCAAAATAACCTTTTAACTTCATTTATCCATACGAAACACCAATTTAAATTTGAACTCGGTTTATCTCAATTTCAAATTTTATATTTAAATATTTCTAATTTTTAGTTCAAATACCTAATTAAATTTTCAAAATCCATTTTAATATATTTATTTAATTTTAACTTCGAACAGGGATGTTACAACATTGTAGCTTTATTTGTGCTAAGATTAAAATTTTCAACAATAAAAAAATTATGGATTGGTAATTTCAACATCAAACATGTGACCATAAGTTATATAAGAATAAAATGTCATCACATATATTTGAATGCATGTTGATAAAATGTATTATTTATATTACTCTAATTTAATTCATGGTAAAACTACACCTTACACTTGCAAAAATTTTATACACACTGTGTATTTTACGACGGATATATATTAGCTTTCACAGAGCCAAGCACATTACAATATCCACAGTAATAAGACCAAGTATATAACAATGTGAACAATATTCATAAATATTACACGGATATTGAACATGAAACATTTAAATTAATAACATTTATCATATATTCGCACATGATTGAAGCTTCAATCATGTTTGTTTTATGACAAATACCATTGTAAAGATGGATATGAGATCATGATATCAATTTTTGACCATAGTTTTCAAAGTTCATTATCCGACATTATAAAAGAAGGTGAAAATTTTAAGTTCAAGTGTAATATCTTTAGTACATATTAACCCACCTATTAGTCAACAAAAACTATCAACTTGACTTAGAAGATCAGTATAAGGATGAAATAATTCATGGACTTGGAAACACGATCAGAAGAAATGGAAATGCAACATGGTGAAGTTTCAAACGAAGTAGAGTTAAGTATAAAACTCAGCACTGAGTTACATAGGTCGGCACCGACCAATCTATCCTCCATATTTCGCTTCTCGAACTCCATACATCTCCTATAATACTCTAACTACTTGTGACCAATTGATTTTCCTAGAGTTTGGAAGAGTAATTCCAGTGATTGATGAGGAGAAATCCAAGAAAGTAGGATAAATCAAGTGTTAAATAAGAGATCACTAGAATCAACTCGATGCCAATGAAAAAGAGCATGGAACAAAGCAAGAGGAAGATAAAAAGTAATGCAGGTGAAAGACATAAACTTCCACCAAAAAAATAGGTTGATCTAGAGTTAGATAACTCGATATCGAGTTATACTTTTGGTTCGTGCATCTCTGATTTCTCTTATACGACTTCGGGCTATCTCTTGGACCTCAATGCAAGTAGGCTTCTGACCTAGTACTCCTTTTTTATAAATACAAGCTTGGCTGCAACCAAAAGGGGATCTTCTTCGGATCTATCACTTTTGGATCTGGAACTTTTTCCCCTTTATTACTCCTATCTTCTTCCTCAAAATACCCTAGAAACTCTATTGTAAATATGAAAACCATTGGATACTATTGGATTTGATATAATTATTTGTAATCCGGAGAGAGAACAACTAATAACAAAGATTAAAGTAGACTTAAGCTGGAGATTAGACTGGACCACTATAAACATCCTTATATGTTCTTGTCTTTCTTCTTTATTTTCTTTGATTTTAATTGAATTGGTGCTTTCATCTGATACTTGGGTGTTTTTGCCATTTTTGATGCAAATATTTGGTGCTTTCATTGAGAAAGAATTAGATTCGAAGACTTTAAGCGTGAATCTGATTTTTGGAAAAGATGAAGAGACCTAACACTAGATCTAAGACTGGAGGAACCCAATCAGATTATGGAGGCAGTTAGGAGGTGCCTTAAATTCTCATCATTCTAGCGATGTGACAAGAGAGGGGATATAGAGAATGATGAAGGCAATGTATGATGGAATGATAATTGGACAATAGGAAATGCTTGAGGAATTCTTCCAAAAGATGGGACAATAAGGATAGTTTGAGTTGCTCAAATTTAGAACCAAAGACCACGAACTAATGCATTTGATCATCTGAAGTTGGAGAGGAGTAAACTAGAATGATGCCGCTGCAAACCGAACAGCTTGGTATTGACCCAAATCTACTGAGTATCATGAGAACCATACAAAAGGTAATGTTGGTACGACTGCTAGGATATCAAAAATAGATAGTGTTGGAGCTAGAAACGTAAATCATAATGCGAATGATCAATGACCAGAGGAGTATGTGCCAGAGCTTCTCCATAAGAACGGGGGACAAAATGAAACCAGAATTGTATGTTAGAACGCTGACTTATAACCAGAGGATTAGTGCCAAAGTGTATGTTGGAGTTCCCTACATGAGCAAGGAAAGAATGCAGCTGCTGATCTATGATTTTCGTTAGTTGCAAACAATGGTATGGCTAGGATGATTATAAGAATAATTAGAGGTGGACCCTCAGATCAGAGTTAGGAGGATGAGAACATGAATCCATTCGCTTAATATCTGGAATGCAAGGAATCCTCCTGATTTCAAGCTTCCGACGTTAGAAATGTACGATGGGTAGATGGATCCAATAGTTCATCTAATGAGATACATCTGATATATGGCAGTATTGGGTGCTTCTAAAGTGGTAATGGAGTGATGCTTCCAGTTATACTTGACAGTTTTAATAGCGATATGGTTCAGATAGTTGGAGGACAGATCAATAAGCTCATGGACCGACTTGGTGAATAAGTTCATAAGGCAGTTCAAAGTTCATATCTCGCGACCAAAGAATGTGATGAGCTATCAAGCATGAAGCAAAAGGCCAAGAGACCTTAGGGATCTATTTGACTAGGTTTAATGTGGCAGCTATTGCAGTTGAAGGCCAGACTCGTCTATGATTCTGATGGCGGTAGTTTCAGGAGTTGAAAGCAAGCTTGACTTTAAGACTGCTTTGGAAAGGGATCGACAAATGGACCTTACGGAGTTCTATCATGAAGCCGAGAGAGATTTGTGCTAAGAGAACGCCAAAGCCAAGGATGATGAAACTAATGTTGTGGATGACAGAGGTCTCTTTGGAATAGGATATGATAAGGATAAAGGAAACCGAAGAGCTAATGATAGTGTTAGAGAAATGAAATGGCTAAGGAGGGAATCAAAGTTCTCTTCCTACACTAATCTAACAGAGACTTCAGAGAGAATACACCTAGATACTAGGGATAGATCCCCTATCAAAAACAAGCTAGGAGGGAACCCACTGATCGAAAGAGATGATTTGGAAAGTTTTGTATCTTCCATGAGCTGGATGGACACGAAACAAATGAGTGTGGACATCTTTGTTATATGGTAGAAGAAATCGTATGGAGCAACCAGCTGCAACATTATATGAGAAACTGAACTACGATGGTACAACTGGAGTATCCATCATCTATAGTGAATGCATTAAGGAACAGCCAGAAATCTAGGTTGAGGATGGTAATCCTATGATCGGGACAGACGGGAGGTAGGTTCACTTCCAATGCTTTTTCTTTTTCTTTGAATTGTTAAGATGATAATAACCTCATACCACTTATACTTGTACTAGACCTAGATTAGTCTTTAGGCATGCTTTGAGTTGGATATCTAGGATGACTAGTTGGACAATAATAACCTCAGACCGCTTACCCTTGTATAAGGCCTACATTAGTCCCTAGGCATGCTCTCAATCGAATGATTATGAATAACAATTTGGATTCCCATTTTCTTACTTTCCATGATTTGAATATTCAATTCTTAATTAATCCACTTGAATTTAATGAATTTTTTTGATCGTGTTAAGTCCTGGCCGGAAAGTCATGAACATAGTGTAGGGTGAAAGTTCCCTTGTTGGAGAGGAGTGGATGGACTTGTGCGATATTGATCGAGATAAGTCCCAGCCAGAGAGTCAGTACTGGAGTGTAAGATGTAAATTCCCTTGTCATAGAGCGAGTGGATAGACTTGTACGATTTGATCGCTTCAAATCCTGACCAGAGAGTCACGACCGAAATGCAGGGTGCAAGTTCCCTTGCCAGGGAGCAAGTGGATGGACTTGTATGAAAAGTAAGTCCCTTCACAGAGAGTGAGTGGATGGCTTGCTTGATCGTTGGGTCCTCTAGGTGGAGAGAGAAAGGATTGGGCTTAACAAGGATGTGGAGTGATCGAAACCCTAGATTGGGAGCCTAACGATCCCGAGAGATCGAAACACAAGATTAGAAGATGAACGATTTGACAAGACTATGCCCTAGAGTGGATGAAGATTTGATAAAAGTATTTTAAAATCTTATAATCGAAGAAAGAAAGGTGAATCCTAGGCAAATAAAGGATGGCTTGGATGTGAAATGATTCCCCCTAATAGAGACATCTTGATCATGGTCTATGGTAAACGCTTAAGAAAAAGGTACTAAACTAGGTCTAGAATGATCTTTGATTTGCAAGTGAATCCGAAGGAATCGGAGAATTCTCTAAGATCGAGATCAATGGAAGATCAAAGAGCTCAACTATCAAGGACTGATTATCAAAACTTTTTCTTGAGCAAAGCACACTATACCTTCAAAAGGCGCACTTTGGGGCAAGTGTTAGTCTGCTTTTTTAGTAAAACAGATCTCAACTGGACTTAGAAGATCAAAACAAGGACGACATGATTCATGGACTTGGAAACATGATTATATGAAGAAGAAAACTAACTTGAAGAAGTTTCAACTGAATTGGAGTTATGTATATAACACGGCACCGAGTTATACTGGTCGACACCGACCTATTTATCCTCGCTATTTTGCTTCCCAAACTCCATAAATCTCCTATACTACTCTAACTACTTGTGATCAAGTGATTTTCCCAAAGTCTAGACTGATAACTCTAAGGATTGATGAGGAGAAAGCCAAGAAGTAGGATAGCTTAAGCGTTAATTGAGAGATCACTAAAATCGACTCGAAGTTGATGCAAAAGGGCTTGGAACATAACAAGAGGAAGACAGAAAGTAATGCAGGTGAAAGACTTAAACTTCCACCAAAAATAATTGGTTAGTTTTAGATAACTCGGTACCGAGGTATACTTTTGGTTTATGCGGCTTCGATTTCTCTTATACGACTTTAGACTATCTCGTGAAACTCAGTGCAAGCAAGCTTCTAACCTTGTACCTCTATTTCCATATAAATGCAGGCCAGTCTGCAACCAAAATGGGGCCTTCTTCGGCTATCTCACTTTTAGATCTGGAACTTCTTCCTCTTGTTCACTCCTATCTTCTTCCTCAAAAATACCCTAGAAACTCCATTGTAAATATTAGATCTACTAGATAGTATTAGATCTAATATAACTATTTGTAATCCAGAGAAAGAATAATTAATAGCAAATATTAAAGTGGATGTAGGCCGGAGATTATGCCGAATCACTATAAAAATTCTTGTATGTTCTTATCTTTCTTCTTACATTTGTTTTGATTTTAATCGAATTGGTACTTTCATATGATACTTAACTGTTTGTGCAATTTTTGCTGTAAATAGTATCAAAAAAGCATATCTTATATATAATAAGTTCTTATTAATTAAAAATTTAAAAATGGAATACAAATGGGTAAATACTTAGGAAGAAAGAAAATAATATTTTTATTATCGTAACAAGTTTCAAAAATTTGAAGCATAGAAAATTTCGAACATGCAAAACTTATTTGATATTGAAGCATAAATTTAGTTAAGCAAGATTTCATTTTATGACATAATTTCCTTGTGATCCATGTAAACTGAATCAAGATGGAAAACTCAAATTTCCATAGTCTCACTAGCAGCATAATTTTGGTGTAATATTTTTGAATTAGAGTATGGGAAAAACCTAAAATTTAGGTTATGTGTCTAAACGTATGAAACTTAACTTTAATCAATCACACAATGTTAATGAATTTCTTCGTTAACCCTAAAAAGTGCAAGGAAGGGAACCTTGACTAACAATGGAATTTAGTGAGTCTGGATTTAATCGTAATGAGTGTTGGCCAAAAAGCAATACTTGGTTGAGTTAAGGCTTAAGAGGAGTAGATAAACAAGCTTAGGTCCACGAAGAAGTCATATGCATAGTCATGTGAAGTCATATATACTTAAAATTGATCCATGTATACAATTGTATGCAAAAATAGAGGGAAAAAAATGAGTGCTTCTGGAATTCGAAGCAAGCTATGGTTAAAAAATCATAAGTGCTTTGGAATTCAAAGGCAAGCCATAATTCAAGACGTTTTAACCATATTCCATGTAATAGTTGAATATTCAAGGTTCCATGTGCATAAGTACAATTGGCACTAAAATCTCCAAATCGATTTAGGGTTACAAAGTTTATAATGTAGGAAGCAAGAAAAGAATGATCGAACCTTTTTACAACGCCCCTAGGTCCATATTTATAAAGGTAGAGTTGCAGCGTAACAGCTTTCGGCATTCATGAACTTCGACATTAATACCGCATGGTGTTATCTTTGTTTATTCAGGAGAATTAGTTAGATGAATTAAATAAAATAATGTAAATGTCAGAGTGATAAGGGGATTGGGATCTGAAAATTTATATTGAGAGGCGGAGCTTAATTATAGAAATGGGCTTATGAGTGGTTTTATATGTTAATTAATTAACATAAGGGCATGTTAGGAATCGCCACACCACTTATACTCACGGTTGTACTCCCTATTCATGTTCACTATCTCAAAACACAAAACATAAATCAAAGAAAGAAAAGTCGGCCAATAGCTACGGAGGAAAGAGGAAAAATCAATCTAAAGCTTAGCAATCAAGCAAAGGGAATTAATCTCAATTCCTTATCCTAATCAAGGTGAATAAAATTATCTAAACCATCTCTATTCTTGTTTCTATGAAGATTTTATTTTTGTGTTTAAGTTTAAATCCAATATGATAATGTTAGATGATGACATGCTTGGATTTTATGATATGTTTGATTCAAACAAGATGGGTCGATAAGTAATTTGTACGGTTTTAAGGCTAAAATAATTTGTTTTGGATTTAAAATGCCATGAGGAATTTATATGTTATGTATAACATTAAGTTAGAATTGGGTTTCAATTTTCATAATTTTTCGAGCTAAGGAAAATTTGTTACGAATTTTTCAAAGAAGAAAATAAATAATTTGGGTTTAAAATTATTTCTATTATTATTTTATGGGATTTGGGTCTGAAATTTATATATGTCAGATAACAAATTAAAAGTGAATTTCTACGATTTTTGGTGATTTTTCCTAAGTAATGTACTATGGAAATTAAATTATTTTAGATGAATGATTTAAATGTTTTATTTGTTTTGCTTAATGGAATGGCTTATTCGCTAAACGAACTATTGGTTAGATCTGAAATAATTGTGGCAGTTTTAAGAAAGAATTCGAAAAGTTTATGGCAACCAATTAAATGTTTACAATAGGCAAGTTAGTTTAAAAGTAATTACTTAAAAAGGCATTAAAACAGCCTTTATCCAGAAATTATGTTTTGCCTCTTTTAAACGCTACCTTTCGACCTTATGCTTCCACTTCGACCAAATCGGAATCTACCAAGCCGAATTCAATACACAAGGTATTGATACATTGGTAAATAGTGGATTGGATAAAGACGGTAGGCATGGAGTCGAAACCCTTGCTTCCGATGGGTTAGAAACTTTTGTTTTACTTTATAAAGAGATGCGCTCACTTGTTTTTACAAAAAGCTTTCGAAAGATTGAAACAAACGCTTTCGAAAGGGTCTTCTAAATAGCTTTTGAAGGGGGTTGCCAACTTTTTGTTTAAGTGTAGCTTTCGAATGAGTCCCTATGTTTTAAACTAATACTTTCGAAAAGGCAGTCTCGACCATTCGAAACCTTGCTGCCGTCCCCCCGCCTTTCGAATGGATTGAAGTCATCAACCAATTCGAGAGGTAGCTTTTGTTTTAAATCTGTACTAAGCCACTTTCTAAAGCTTATGAAAGGATTCAAGGGTTTCGAAGGCAATGGCTTTGAAAGTGGTTTCGAAACTGTCCTTCAAATGTTTTACTTAAATGTTTTGAGCTTTCAAAAGGATGGTTCCAAAGCCATCAATTTTTCCCAAAAAATTTGTATGAAGATTAAAGGTTTTGAAAGCGGTACTTTCATATATATTCACTATAACCCAAAAGATAATTTTTAAAAATAAACCCAATGCTTACGAAAAGGGTACTTTCAAGTATTTTCGAAGCTATGCTTCTAAGAGTTAATAAGTGATGCTTTAATACCTTCGAAATGTATAGTTTGATGGTTTCTGAAGTGATGTTTTAAAGTGTTTTGAAAAGCGTATGCTTAGGGTTTTGAAAAGAAGAGTTGTAACCTTTCGAATGAGGTTATCCAATGGTTTCAAAAGTAAAAGTTTAAGGTTTCGAAATCCTTAGGTTTGGTTTATCCTTTTTAGTTTTGATTTTCATCTACGTAATAGCATGCACAATGTATATATATTGTGGAAAATGATCAATTCAGAAAATAAAACTAATATAAAAAACATAAAACAAATTTTTACTTTTATTTTTCACGTTTGAGAAATAAGTAAAGCACGAGAAACAATTCATCATTCATCATTTCTTCACCCCCTTGTGGTTCCCTCCATCTTCCTTCCGTCGTATCCGTCGTCCCTCCACTCCTTTCATATTCATAATTAACATTGAAAACTCAAAACACAAATCTCATTTTAAACCAAACGCTACTTTAGTTTCCAAAGCAAAGAACCCAATCTCATTTTTAAAGGAAAAACTATGGCATAAACAAAGGAGTTTTAAAATGGCTTTTAATTATGAAGTTTTTGAAGAAGCTTTGCTTGATAAATTAATAGGTTAAAGGACTTAACCATGTTTTATATGAAAATGATTTAAAGGATATTATACCACATATGTTGGTGATTATTATGTTATTATGTTTGCTTCGTTTACATATTCATTTTAATATGGACCCATAACAGTATTTTTGGGAGATAGGGCAGAATAACTAGCTAGGTTGACCCAGCAGTGAATATAAATTGAGTTTACTCCTAAATGAGTAAAATTGCATCCAGTAAGTCAGATAAACTAGGGTATAGGATGCCTAAATACTGATTAAAGAAGTTGTCAGATAGACAGGTTCATAGTAAACCCATGAAAACTATGTTAAGGAAAAGTTATTGGTAGGGACCAATAGGTTCAAAGTAAACCAATGAAAGCTATTATATTACAAAGAGTTATTGGCTTGAGCCAATAGGTTCTTAGTGAATACATGAAAACTATATCTGGATCAAGTTATTAATAGAAGTCAATAGGTTCCTAGTCAACCAATGAAAACTAGGGTAAGGGAGAAGTTATTGGAGATAACAATAGGTTCAGGGAGAACTCATGAATAAGGAAGTTATTGGCAGGAGCCAATAGCTTCTTAGTGATCCATGAAAACTACGAAACCGGTCAGGGAGTCCATATGTTTTAAACAAGTTACTAGTAAGCCTATGAAAACTAATACGTTAACAGTGACTTTGGAAACTATAACTGAGACAGTCTGTCAAAATAAATGGGGATGGGTAATCCATAATTGATTTACTTGTTCGCATATCGTCACAATATTTTGAATTATAATGTTTTAACGATTGTAGATGCAGGAGCACAGTATATGGTTTTTATAAAGATTTGGATAAGATACAAGTGAGGGGTATTGGATCGATTTCACCCTAGAGGGGGGTGAATAAGATGATACTATCAATTATAAAAATTTAACGCGGAAGTATATTAAATTATCGCAGCATTGATCGCGGTAGAATTATAGCAGCACAGATAATAGAAGAATATTAAAAGCATAAAATAGAACACATTAATTTACTTGGTTTTGGAAAAACCCTGACTAGTTCAATTTTGCTTGCTTACCATTGCTTCATGAATTTCTGGCATGATTTCACGGCTTTGATTCTTGATCACCATGGCTTTGATTCATAGTAACCACGACTTTAATTCACTGTTGACTTTGGTTTTAAAAAACTTTGACTAGTTTAATTTTGAAATCCTGCGATATTTGATCATCTATGTTTTACCCGCTTCACTGCATACTCGATTTGGTTTCAATTTTTGCTCTGTGAATTCAGTCATCGATTTTTGATTGAATCCTCATGATGTTTTCTGACTGGTTCATAACAATTGTTCTGTATTTTGACCATTTATATGTTGTTGTCTCTGGTTTCACTGCATACATATATATACATGATCACTCATGTATATATTCATGTTTTATATGTTGATATGGTCTTGCTTTTTGCATTCAGCTGTACTCGGTTTAACTTGAGTCTTGTTTCAATGTGTATGCACACATCTCTGTTGAACTTCATGTGTGCTCGAGTCTGTGTTGCTTCTGACCATTTTATTGCATACATGTAGTGGTCTGCATGTATGTGTGTGTGTGTGTGTACACACACACACATGTGTGTACTGCATTGTTGTTACTTCGACTGCTTGTTTTCATGTGGTAGCTGGACTTGCTCAAGTTGATCTGGTTCATTGTAGTCTTGGTTTGGTTAAGTTCTTGGTTCTGTTTATATGTGTACTTATGCATTGACTTCATGTATTCTTCACTTTGATTCCATGTTGCACTGATATATGTTGATTAAAATACACTGCTCTATGTACATCTGCACTGCTTCATTTTGTTGCACTGTATATTCCAGTGTGCCTTTGGTCATTTTATTGAACTTGTTACATGATTATTTGTTGTGGCTATGTTGACATTGTCTGCATATCATGATTTGAAACTACTACCAGATGTTGTATGACATTTGAACCTTGTTAGCATATTTAGCCGCCTCCATTGTATCCTATATTCCACTATAAGTCTGTTGGTTCATCACTGTTTATATATGCACAACCTTTGCACATTTTCTGTTGATCTGCACTTCAGTTTTTTTTGTTCATTATAGCTCACTATATTGAATTTTGGTTTACATGTCTATATGCTTACTAGTTCTGGTTATGTTCACACTGCTTTGACCATTAATGTTGTTTGCCTCGACTTGTTTCTAGTTCTGGTATGTAGTTGCTTGACTAGTTCAATGAACATGTTACATTGATGTTGTATTGTAAGTGCATTTGTAGTTGAAGTGGGAGGCTCTGGTTGTGATTTTCTTGAGTCTGATTTCAAGACTGGTTTGCAGTTTTGTTCTTGTTTGCTGCGTGGTCGACATGTATATTGTTGTCACCTCTGGCCTCGATTATATTGAACTGGTGCAGTCTTTGTTGTTATCTTCATGTATATACTTTTGTTTGCCTTCTTTATGTGATGTTTACCACTTTTTGTACTTGTTCATTTTTGATTTTGAACTGGTCGAGTTATTTTAGTTGTCTTGACCATTTTATTGAACTTGTACATTTGGATTGCACTTGTGTTGAATCCAGCTTATAGCTCGGGTTTGATCTTGTGCTCATGTCATGACTTTATTTGTATTTCACTTGAGTTGAACCCGTCTTTTGATAGGGTTTGACCTTGTGCTCGCCTGTCCCTATAATTTTATCAAGTGTATATCGGAGTGCACGGCCTTGTGGCATGTACAGTGGTACACTGTGCATGTGTCAATTTGTTCGTGTTTGATGAATTCAAAATTAAATGATGACGAACAACGAAAATAACTGAGGCAAATAATATTTTCAAAATACACATTTTATTTTACACTATAGAAAATATTTCTTTTACAATTTTACCGCGTCAGTGTGTATTTTGTAGACAACTCAGATGATGGATTCAATCTGGAATACAGTTGAAGATCAAAATGAGTGAATGTATGATATGTAGTGAGGTGCAAATGTAAATTGAAAATTGTGATGTAATCAAATTTGTGTTGTAATTGAAATTGTGTATATATAGTGAAAAATGTGATGTGATTGAAATTGTAATGTAATTGAATTTGTATATATATAGTAAGAGCTCAAATTTGTACTATTCAAAATTGTAATTAAGTATTTGTTTGAATAAAATATTTGTTTGAATTTTAATTCTGAGTTATTTATTTTATTCAGCAAATATTTAATTATGTGAAAAATAAAATAATACATTAACAAATACATTTAAATGAATACATATATATATATATATATATATATATGTTTATTATCATCAAACAAAAATCATATACTAGCATATTCAAAAATCTCGCCCTTTTGATGATAACAAACATATATTTATGATTTCGAATTTATTAAATGTATTTGATCATTCAATTTTCTTTCCCTATTTGAATGCTCCCTCTCTACAATAAAGCTTCCCCTTTATATATGTATGAGAATAAATAAAAATATGCAAATGAACGTAGATGCAAATAGAAGAAATATTTGACCTTTACTTGCCAAAAACTTAACCTTTCTCTCCCCCTTTTGTTATCAACAAAAGAGTAATAGTGTTAGAAAAATAAGAGATAAAGTGATAGACATTAATACAATATTAATACCCAATCGAGTATAAATAAATTTCAATAAAAAATCAAACAAAAATCATAACTACTCTGTTAGATGCATATTTCACTTTAGAATGATAGGAATGATGTCATCATATAAAATATATAGTCGTGTCTACTTGTGGTATATTAATATCAGGAATTTGAATATCTACTAACCATGCATAACCGTTAGGACTTTTAAATGAGATTAGTGGTCTTCCCAAATTTTATTAAAAAATGAATTCAAGTATCTTCTAGCCACACATAACTGTGATGACTTTTAAATGGAATTAGAATCAACTTGTCTATTTAATCAATCAATTTTGATATGCGTTCCATACATGCATAACCGTGAGGACTTTTAAATGAGCATGAAAGCACATGATCAAAAATTCTAAGTAATTCACCCATGCATAACCGTGAGGACTTTTTAAATGAGAGTGAATACTTTGGATGTTTTTATTGCTAAAAATATAATAAAATGAAGAATGAATAATTTCTCGTTTAAAATACCACAAATTGACCTACTATAGTGGATTTTGATGAGTGATGGTCGATAGAAATATGATAGAATTAGAGATGGTCATGGAATTTTTATCAACAAAAAGTTTTTATAACACTTGTTTGAATTTCTAGAAAAATTTACTAATTATGCTGTCTCAAATTATAATATATAATTAATATCAACACTCATCACTTTTTCGATCACTATTTATCTTTTCGATAATCAGTAGGAGTCAGATTAGTTAATATAGTCATTTAAAATAAAATCCAAAAAAATAATTATAAAATCAAATTTTTTAAAATAACTAATCTGAAACAAGGTCAACAAAACTATTTTCTAGAAGGGGTTTTATTAAAGAGAAAATGTCTGCTAATTGAAACTTATTTGAAATGAAAAATATGCAGATTTTTTCTTTGAAAAATGCGATGCAACTAATGAATGTCTCAGCATACATCACGTTCCACCAGTAATTTTTCTATCAACTATATTACTAGTGTAATCTGCATCAGAATTTTTCAAGACCGAAGATTATCATTAATTAAATGTTATAGACCAGATTGTGAAGTTGCAACACATACTTTAAAATCATTGTTAATAGCTTTTCAATGAATTTCTTTTGAATTTGAATTGATACCATGCAAACAAATAAATAGTGAACATGGTGTCAGATTCAGAAACAAATATAACCACGTGTATCGTGAGTAATCATCAATCAATAAAACACAATCATTAGTCTAAGCAAATCTATATGAACTAGTTCAGAGATTATAGATGTACTTATAGTGTTCTCGTCATAAAAATATAACTGGCCAACAATTTAGAAAAAAAAATCAAGATCGACATTCAATTCTTCATATATAACCGACTGATTTAATTAAGATTATGGTGCAGATTATCACATTTAATAAATCATTCAAGATAGTTGTACCATTTCCTATTTTTTCTTTACGATAATTTTTCGTTGTTACCCATTGTGATTCTGCCACCTTTATACTAGGCTAAGGAACTTTGATTTGTCAGCTATTGTGTGTCTAAAACAGCCAGAATCCAGATAACACCGTTGTTGTTCCTTAGCCTGCTACCATACCTACACGAGTAAAGATTTTTGTGACCTATTCGTTTTTATAGGTCCATGGTTGTTAGTGGCAACATATTTTGAAAAGTAAGTTTGTGAAGACCCAAAACTATTTATATACGATCTTTCCGGCATCCAGATTTGTTTGACTTTGAGGGATTTTATATTCGTGCCTTTCGAAACTCAAACTGGAATGGTTTTCACATTTTTGGGTCTATACCAACAAATGCATTGATTGTGTCCATTTTTCCACAAATTGTGCACTCAGATTTGACTTGACAAATTTTGCTTCTAACAAGTTCTGATTGATTATACCTAAGTCCTTACCTACCGTATTAACAGTTTGTTTGCCTAGTAGCATATTCAACAATCTTTCACTTTTTGAATTTTTTTTAAAGTCGTAGACAGTTGTTGGACTTGTGTTTTGAGAGATTTATTTTCATTTAATAATTATGTGCACTTTTTAATAAAATTTACTCTCCTCGTATTTTCAGTTTCTTTCAAAATCAGAATTTCATTTTAAAGTGATTTAATTTTAATTTCTGATTTTTTAGTTTCTTCTTTGAATATTGGACACTTATCACACTTAGGCTCTTGCTTTGATAGTTTTTTAACTAATTGATTAAGTTGTTTATTTAAATCTATCAAAGCATCTCTTTATGATTCAATTTTAGTGTATTTCTACCTAAGTCGTTCGAAACAGCCATTTACTTCGTGGAAATATACAAGTAATTTTGAGTGAGTAATTTTGATGCCTCCCCTGCCTCGTCATCATCGCTATCAGTTATATCTTCTCGAAGGCACATATCTGCATTTTCACTCTCACTGCAAGTGCTTTTATCATAATCACTTTTATTTCATGTGGCTGCAAAAATTCTCCTTTTGATTTCTTTTCTTGGCTGAATCGATTTTGTAGACAATTGGGCTTGATATGACCGGCTTTGTTGCACTTGTGCAAATGATCTCTTGCTCATCATAGTTGTCTAATGTTTTGACTATTCTGCTTTTTAGTTTTTGATTTAGAGCTGTATTTCCGTATTTGTGATTGCACCTTTTGAATTTCTTTATTAATAATGCCAGCTCGGCTGCTCCATCATCATCACACTACAAAAAAAAAAAAAACCTATTACAACTGCCAAAAACAGTTGTAACATGTCTATTACAACGGACGGCAACCCGTCATTATATCCAGAGTTGTAATAGAGTCCTAACTTTTTACAACTATTTTTGACAGTCGTAAAATAATTTTTTACAACTAGCTAAAGCAGTTGTAAAAGATTTTATTTACAACTACTATTGATAATTGTAAAATCTTTTTTTACAACTGACAGTTGTATAAGATTATAAGATTTTTTACAACTGCCATTGGCAGTTTTTAGACGAATTTTTACAACCGCTATTGTCAATTATAAAAGACTTTGTTATAAATGTGATTGACAATTATGGTAAAGAATGCAAAATAAAAAATTAATTTATACACACATTGTTCAAGTATAGCAAGAAACAGTAAATAATAGGATAAAAATAACAATATAAGCAATTCAAACATTACATTATTCATTATTATCTACAAAATTTATATATCAAACAAACCAAATAACCAAATTTGTTGTAATCATTGTGATATTCAATCAAATTATAATACATCTGGAGCTTGCACTACTCCGTAGCAGCTATAGGCAACATCTGAAGCTTGCACTCCAAAACTGTAAATGCAACCTCCAAAACTTTAACAACCTCCGAAAGAGGCTATAGCCAGCAGCCAGCAGCCAGCAGCAACAATCTCTAAAACTGCAACAACAAGGGCTATATCACAGACACAAGCATGTTGTTCGGGTGGAATGTCATTGGCTTGTGAAAACAATGTAAATTTACAATGATATTGTCATATAGAATATTTAGTCCAACCATCCATTCACAAGTTTATGACTTTGTGTGTGTGTGATACATACGTTAATGATTGATAAATGTATTGACTAAACATATATATAAACATGAAGTTTGGATTACATCAACAATGTTTCATTCAAAAGCATTACAGTTACAGGGAGTGATAGATTTGAGGTAAAAGATGAATGACTGGAAATCAAGTAAGTTGAGCTTAAACTTTAAAGACGTTGGTTAACCCTTTACATCTATTGATGGTTTAGGTTTTGTGAATGGTGAGAAGCTCAAAACAAAAAGTAGAAAAAGATCGACTGATTAGTATTATGGTTATCTAATTGACTAGAAATACATAATGATGAGCAGCGCCGTCGAAAAACAAAGTAACTAACTCTCTTTTTAACAATTAGCACAATGCAAGTCACAACGCAAAACGATATAAATGGATTTCAATAAGAAAAATTCAGTCAAGTTAGTACTTCTGTGTGGCATATCTAATACACATGCATAAAAAGTTCAATTAGTTGCCTATACTATGTGTAAATAAACTGTATCTACTCCCAAATCGACAATATCATTAACAAAACTAGAACAAGTTCAAACATCATAGATCATAATGCACGTACCATTTCACCATTAATAAGCAAAAGGACTTGAGATCGACTACCAACTCCTTTTGACATATCGGCATCTCCTCCTCGTCCAAATCTCATATGACCATGGAGCATAGAATCAGCTCCGTACTGTATATCTCCGTTATCTCTTCCAGCAAAACTGAACTCATTTTCAATGTCATCAACTCCATCCTCCTCCTCATCGCCCTTGACTCTTAGACACCCATAAAAAATCAGTTTTTCTTCAACTTTCCAAATTTTAGAAGGAAGACAAAACATTGCTAGTTGGCAAGTGAAATAAACGCTACCTTCTTAAACATAGTTTTGCATTGGGGGCAACCCTGCAATTACATATTGATGTAATATGTGTATATAAAAAGATTTGACTACTCGATATGACCCCTGCTATTTATTTATTCAATAACTGATTGTCATGTAATTAAGATGGTCATCATATAAGTCAATAGTAACCTGAATATTTCCTCTCTTTTTTTCCTTCGTTATCATCACTTTGTATACGTGTATTTCCGTTTAACCCACAAATACGTTCTCTTAGCTTAATATTAGTCGAGGGTCTACACTGTCCAATTGACAAGTTTGTACATAAACAGTTTGTAATAAGGGCCAAACGGTATAAAAAATAACATAAACAATTACTAACCAGACCTATAGACTGTTGCAACATTTGAAAACAAATGCAGCTCTACAAACATATTTTCAAAAAATACTCTAGGCACTTTGTACAAAAAGAACTAGAACCATAAATCATACCTCAAACCCAAGCTTCAAAGCTTGGGCTTCTCTCGTTCCCGTGTGATTAAACTGAGAACCTAGCACCAGCCACAATAGTTGTTTAATTAAATTACAACTAATCTATATTGTGCAATAATTTAACAGCAAATTTGAAGTCTACGACCAATGATTTAATAAAAAATTCAAATAAATTGAAGTCTGCAACTAATCTATCTATACTCTCTTTAGTTTAAAGAGAAACGAGCAGGAACTTTTATTACAGACCCTGCTGCTAACATTGACATCTCAAAACCAAAACCTCATACAAGTACTTGTTTACTTTCTAGAGTTGAAATATGCATCTGTTACCAGCAATAATTAATCTGTTGAAACAGATAAAAGTAACTGTGTTATTGATTGCCAAAGAAACACTTATCAAATTGCTGAAATGTCAATGAAAACACGTAATACTACAACCTTATCAATCTATATGATAACCTTTGCTTTGCTCCACCAAACCAACAACCACAACAGTGTTGCAATAATTCAATTCAACTAATTTTTTCCATTTCAAAACTCAAAACACCAAGCAGAGCATAATAAAATGTTGTGTCCCAATATACAATGCGTTTAAATATTGATATAATGCATGCCATCATTCAACTTCCTTATTATAAAATTATTTTATGATATTCACTTTAAATGAAGCAAAATTAAGAATGATAGTTCAAGTTTAAGTAATTCTTTTTTTCTTCTAAAACTCGTTTGAAATAAGGAACTCAAGCTATTTCAACTACAAAAAATTGTGCAAGTCATTCCCTTGAGATGTTCCATGGAAATATTACAACTACTCAAATTCCCAGACTTGCTGAGGCAAACTTGATAAGGAAACCCTTATTAAAACACATGAAGATGTAGATATGCACTTACGTTATTATTTTTCATTCAGGCTCATCTATGACAATTTCATTTTAGCCTGCATTTTATTATAGGTAAACCACTATAAGGATTGAGAAACATTACACTACAACTGTGCTACAAAGGAAGTGTTTAAGAGTAACCTAAAAGTGGGAAGTACTCAAACAGCGTGCAATCTTTATAAAGAATATAATAATAGTTTTGAACCATATATGCACTCATACACACACATAGTAAATACTGTATGTTACACAATCGTAATATACATGGTAACAGTCCTATAGTTATGTGTTTCAGTATGTGTGTTTGTCAAACAAAATAATGGTTACAAACTGACCTTTTAGTGCATTTGCTATCTTATAAAATATAAAGTAAAATCCAAGAATTGTCATAATATGCTTTTATAATTTGTCTCCATAATTTATGTATCCTTGCAATTATATGAATTATAATTGCTAAAAGTTATATAAGATAAAACGGAGAATATCATCTAATGTATAAGCAAAATTTCATCCTATTTTAGCATACATTCAAACAATAGTATGCAAACACTTCCAATTGGGAACAAAATCATCTGAAGTCAATTAGAAAGAATTTTTTTCTAGTTTAGAAGGGGAGAAATTGCAAAGTAACTAAAAGGTTTGAAAACCAAAGACATGTTAACAAGAAAATCCCTTCTATAAAGGAAATAAAAAGACCACAAAATCATGAATATTTGTTCTAGTTAGAATGATTGTTGTTAATGAGAAATCAGCAAATTATGTGGCATTGCTCTCTCATTGACAATTTAGCTACGACATAGAAATTTATGTCTGACTAGTTTCATTGTTGAGTTGGCTCTTTATACTTTTATCTTTTGCAATGAATGATGTTACTTGTGTAAATGGTAATAACAAAAACAGCGTGCACGTGTAGTGATAAAAAAGAAAAATTACAACACCATAGTGATAATATTAGATATATGGCTGTCATCTTTTTCCGTAGAACCACATAGTATCAAATTTACATGCACAGATGCATATTTCCATCAAAAGAGCATAGACGTTGCCAATTTTAGCTTCAATGGTTAGACTTATTGATTAAAATTCAGAAATCTAGCTCCTAAAACCTAAAGCTTCTAATACACTCACAAGGAGCACCCAAATATTTATCAATTAAATAGCACCGATAAGTAAAACTTAAGTTTAATTATTTTTTGCTTTTAAACTTTTAAAAGTTTTAAAACTTTCAGCATGGATTGGAGCTTGCTTCCTTTCATATTCTTCCTCCTACTCATGAGTCGTATTTTTTTGTTTCTCTCCTCTTATATAGGCTTGACATTATTTTATTTTATTTCTTTATAGTTTTTTTTCACATGTTTTGCAATGCTAACCAATATGCCATGCTTGCTTATCGCCGGAAATAAAACTCTGATTCACTTTGGGAGTTATAGACCATAGATGTTACTCTAATTTTGAAATAATAACATAATATCATAATAGTCGAGTAGGTATTATTTTTTGAAGTTTGCCACATCTGGAATAAAGAACTTGTTATATTGCTCTATGTTAAGTAGATCTAGCAAAAAAAATTTAAAAATGAAATATAATTATATATATTAAATCTTTTTAGATATCAAATATTGTAGATTTCAATGTGTAAATTATTTCATACTCTGCCTATCAAATATAACAAGCATTCGATGTAAATAAAATGGAAATATGCTTCTTATCTTTCCATAATTTGTTTTGAACTTAGAAAGATTACTGCCAGACTGTTACGACCAGTTTTATTTGCCTGACTTCGCGTGTTTGCCATGGAAATTTAGAAGACAGAAGAGTTGCAGATGGGTTAAGAATTAAGTAATGGTTGTAGAGGATTAGAGTAGAATTGATTGGAGAAGAGATGTTGAGGAAAAGCAAGAATTTCAAGAACACTAACAGAGAAGTAAAATAAAGAGGAACTGAATTTTATTAATAACTCACGTAACATGACACTGTTTCAATACAAGCTTTATATATACATGCATTGCCATATAACTTGAGTACAACCAGAGCAGAACACATCATTAACTCTAGTAACTCAACTCCCTTCACCTCTTCAACACAGCAGTATACACGTGCACATTGTGCACCATGCACATAACCTCCTAAGTCCTTTCTTGCGCACCCATCTCCAGTCCATTTTGCTGCTCTTCACCACACTGTTGATCAACTTCAACATATGAACTGGCTGTAGCCTTACCCTCTTCCAGTCTTGCTTGAAAATACTGCTCGAGACCATGACATCTCCCCTTCCCATAAAAGAGAGACCTTGTCCCAAGGTCTAGGGTTGGAAACTTATCGATCACCTCCCAATAGTCCTCCCAAGTAGCCTCTTCTTCAGACTGCCCCTTCCATTTCACTAGAATTTGAACTGCAGGCTTGTTATTTTTAGGCACCATCCTCCTATCAAGTATCCTCTCTGGCTCCCTTACCATCTCCTCAATAAACGAAGGAAAATCCTCTTGTACAACAACGTTTTGCCCAATTTTCTTCTTCAGCTGCGACACATGAAAGATGGGATGTATCTTAGCTTGTGCAGGCAGTTTCAGTTTATAGGCAACTTCTCCAATCTTCTCTTCAACCTCATATGGACCATAATACTTAGATGAAAGTTTGTGTGTTTTACAATTCCTAACAGTGATTTGTCTATATGGCTGCAACTTTAAATACACCCAATCCCCAACATCAAAGCTTCTGTCAGTTCTCTTGAGATCGGCAAACTTTTTCATTCTGTCCCTGGCAAGTTTAAGACTGTCCTTCAACATTTGTATCACCACATCTCGTGAGAATAACTCCTCCTCTACCTGCTATACCTTAGCTGTGTTAGGGATATAGGTCATTAAAGTCGGTGGGGAGACTCCATACACGGCCAGGAAGGGTGTGGTGTTTGTAGAAGTCTTCCATGTAGTATTGTACCAATATTCAGCAAGTGTGATCCATTTATTCCATTCATGGGGCTTATGTGAAACAAAACATCTCAGATATCCCTCTAAAACCTTATTCACCGTCTCAGTTTGCCCATCTGTTTGAGGGTGATAGGCAGAACTGAGCTTCAAAGAGCATCCTTGCATTTTAAACAGCTCTTGCCAAAAGGAACTTGTAAACAATGCATCCCTATCACTAATGATTGTAGTGGGAAGGCCATGTAATTTAAAAATACCATTGAAAAATACTTGTGCTACTTCCTTAGCTGTATAAGGATGGGTTAATGGAAAGAAATGTGCATACTTGGATAATCTGTCAACCACAACATAGATAACAGTGTATTTCTGGCTCTTAGGTAACCCCGTGATGAAATCCATGCTTATTTCCTCCCATATTCTATCTGGTACAGGCAAGGGTTGCAACAACCCAGTTATGTTAATATTCTCTACCTTATTTCTTTGGCAAGCATCACACTCCTTCACATATTCTTCCACATGCCTCCTCATTTTTTTCCAAAAGAAAACTGATTTTATCCTCTTTAATGTACCCTTAATTCCAGAGTGTCCTCCCAAAGGTGTTGAATGGAACTCATGCAATAAGACTTGAATGAGAGTGTGGTCATTATGGTCTATGAGTATTCTCCCTTTATGAAATACCAAACCATCTACTACTTTATATTTGCTGGCTGGTTTGCTGCCATCTTCAATTTGCTTTATAACCTTCTCATAAAAAGAAGATTGAGACAAAGTTCTTCTTAATTCTAACAACCAGTCAGGTTGTACTTGAGAAATTGCCAGATAGTTAGTGTTGATGGTTTCAACCTCTTCATTTCTTCGAGACAATGCATCGGCCACTACATTTTCCCTTCCACTTTTATACTCAACTTGATAGTCAAACCCGTGTAATTTAGCTAACCACTTAGCTTGTACTCCTGTATGCAACTTTTGGGTTAACAAGTATCTGAGGCTTTGATGGTCAGTTCTAATAATGAACTATCTTCCTAGTAGATATTGTGACCACCTTCTTGTAGCCAGAATTAATGCTAACAACTCCTTCTCATATGTGGACCAATTCAATGTTCTGCCTTGTAATGCCTTGCTCAAAAAAGCCAAGGGTTTATTATCTTGAATGAGGACTGCACCAATTCCAACACCACTAGCATCACATTCAACTATAAACTTTTTATTAAAATCTCGCATTGACAGTATAGGAGGGCTGCTGAGATATTGCTTCAACTGTTCCATAGCCTGAGTTGCCCCTTCACTCCATTTGAATGCATCTTTTTTAAGTAAATCAGTAAGTGGCGTGGTAATCACTCCATAATTTTTTATAAACCTCCTGTAATACACTGTCAGTCCCAAGAATCCCCTCAATGATCTCAGATTTGAAGGCTGTGGCCATGCTTTGATTGCTTCAATCTTGTCAGGATCTGCTGCTATGCCCTCTTTTGATATGATATGACCCAAGTATTCAAGAGACTCCTTAGCAAATGTACACTTGGACAACTTAATGATGAGTGAGTTGTCCTTCAGCGCCTGCAAGACCAGTTTGATATGCTCTATGTGCTCAAGCATTGCCTGGCTATAAATTAGTATGTCATCAAAAAATACTAGCACAAATTTTCTCAAGTAAGGTTTGAAGATAGTATTCATCACAGATTGGAAGGTGGATGGTGCATTAGCCAAGCCGAAAGGCATGACAGTGAACTCATAGTGGCCTTCATATGTTTTGAAGGCAGTTTTATGAATATCCTCTTTATTCATTCTAATTTGATAGTACCCAGATTTTAGGTCTAGCTTGGTGAAGTACTTGGAGCCATGCAATTCATCAAACAAGTCTTCCACTAATGGTATTGGAAATCTGTCCTTAATTGTAATATTGTTCAAGCTTCTATAATCAACACACAATCGCCAAGTTCCATCCTTCTTTCTAACCATAACCACTGGTGATGAATAAGCACTGCAACTAGGCCTGATTACTCCATTATCTAGCATTTCTTGTATAATTTTTTCCAACTCATTTTTTATGAGATAAGAATGTCTGTAGGGTTTAAGGCAAATAGGTTTAGAGCCATGTAGCAAGGGAATTTTGTGGTCTTGTGGTCTTTTAGGTGGTAGCTTGGATAAGGGTTTGGTAATTTCTGGATATTAGTGAAGGAGAATGGCAATTTCTTCTGGTATGGGACTGGGTGTTTGGGTTTCTGCCTTCATTTCTTCGGTACATAACAACATTGTCAACTGCCCTCTAATACAATCTTTACTAATCTCCTTCTGATTAACAACTTGAACATGAGTTGGTTGTATGACTTGCCATATGTACTCTTTTCCCATATAGTTAAATTTAACTTGCAACTTACTTAGATTCAATGTGATATCACCAAGTGTTTTCATCCACTGTGCCCCCAATACTACCTGACAGCCTTCCAATGGTAGTAATAAAAGGTCTATTGGCATGCTGCAACCTTGGCATTTGAGTATAGTATGTTTACATATACCTGTCCCTTGAAGCCTTTCCCCATTAGCCACCATCACCTCATATCTTCTTGATTCATCCACAGGCAGCCTTAGCTTCCTGGCCAATGCTTCATCAATGAAACTGTGAGTAGAGCCTGAGTCTATTAAGATTTGGACTTGTCTTCCTTGTATGATCCCAGTGATGATTATTGTATGTAGTGAAGGTATTCCACACATTGCATGGAATGTAATGGCTGGACTCTCCTCCTTGTCTTCATTCTCATAGGCTTCCTCATCATGAGCACATTCACCCTCTGTACATATTTCATCACCTTCCAGATTCATGATTCCCTCAAGTATATAAATTTGTTTATTTTTGCATTGATGGCCTGTATGCCACCTTTCATTACAACCATAACACAAATTTTTTCTTCTTTTATCAATCAACTCTTCAGGGGTTATTCCCTTACTTTTTGCAAGATTCTCTATGGAACTTCGGTTGGAAGTAAAATGAGTTTGGGAAACGGGGTTATTGGGTTTAGATGGTATGATTCGAGAATGAGGGTTGGACTGGAGGTACTGATTTGGTTTATTGGATTTCTTGGTGCTGTTATATTTGCTCTCAAATATCTTCGCCATAGCTACTGCTTCCTTGAAACTTATTGGCTTAGAAGCCTCGACATCATACCTAATCTCCTCTTTGAGTCCATCCATAAATTTATCAAATACATAATCTGGGTGTAAATGATCAAGAAGGCCTTGAAGTTGCTCGAATTTTGTAAGGTAGGCTTGCACTGTGGTTAATTATTTTAAATTAGCAAAGGCACCGAATGGCTTCCTTAATTCAGGTGGGGCAAATCTAATGATAATATCTTCTCTAAATATTCTCCAAAGCATATAATTCTTGACATTTCTTTTCAGCCATTTAAACCATTTCTGGGCATCTTGTTTGAGATGGAAGGAGCATGTTTGAACCCATTCGTTCTCTGGTGCTTGATGATATCTGAAAAGTTCTTCAACTTGCTCTAACCATTCGACGACAGTATGATCACCAGAATAAGTAGGAAACTCTAGTTTAATGGTGGTATGTTGTAACAATTTATGGTTGGACAATATCCCTGGAGAAGGATCTGGGTTAGATAAGGCATCAGTCAAGGTTCTTGGAAGGTTTCTTTGGCAAGGGGGTACATGTAACAACCTTGTATTTTCTGATTATTGTAATTGTATATTTTAATTATTTTAATTTAAATTCCTAGTTTAAAAACTTTATTTTATTTATTAAAATGAATATATTTTGTTAATTGAAATATGAATGTTGATTTTGATGTGGATTAGAATTTCAATCATGCATAAATGGAATATTTCCAGAAAAGTGAATTTTGGTCAAAATGGTCAAACTTTGACTTTTAAATTTAAAATTTGAAAGTTTGAAAATTTGAATTTTATATTTTATTTTGAAAGTAAATAAAATTTTAAGAACACTGCTTTTCGTTTCGTTGAAATCTGATTTATAATGTGAAAGTTATGCCTTTTTAACTATTCTGTGACATTTGCTGTAGTTAACAAAATTGTTTATTTTAAATTATATAAATAATCTTTTTAATTGTCATATCTTATTCTAAATTGTATCATATGCTATGTTACATATATTCTTACCTTTTAAATATTTTTAAAGTGATGTTTGAATTTTCCCAAAGCTTATTGAATTTATTTTCTATTTTTAAAGGTTAGTTTCCATTTTTCTGTTATTTTCTTTATTTAAATTATATTTAATTAAAATTTATTTATTCATTTTTATGTATGCATTTTATTTTTATGTTTTTATCTTTATTTATAAATATGTTTCATGTACATACAATTTTTCAAAAGTTCATTTCATTATTTTCAAATTTTCAAGCCTAGTTTACATTTTCCTTGCTATTTTCTTAATTTAATTATATTTAATTAATATTTATTTATTTATTTATTTTTATTTACAATATTTTCGTGTTTTTATCTGTATTTATATATATTTTACATGTATTTAAAATTTAAAAAGAAATGGTGGAAATTTGAAAGGTTTGTGACTCTTTATTTGCTCAAGCCTTTTTGTATTCTGTCTTTTCATTTCTCAACCAACATCTCTTCAATTGGCTGCCTTAACTCCCCTCTTCAGCTGACATTCCATTTTCCTTTTCACGTGAAAACTCTTCCTCATCTTCCCCCTAAAAATCACGGCCATGTATGAAAAAAAAAAACAAAAAAAAACAATGGCTTTTCTTTCACATTTTCCCCTCTTCTTCACTGATTTAGCCTTCCTCTTCTTCATGTTTGCTTGGCCTCGCCTCTCTCCTTGCTGACCACCATCCTCTCCACCATCTACAGCAGCACCAACCCCCTCTCCTTTGACCACCACCTCTAGCCATGACCATTAGATGAAGCCACCACCTCAAATTTGCAAAGCACTTCACCAAAACAATGCTAGCCAAGCCTATACTCCACTATTGCCTTCATAGTTGCCTTTGGCCACCCCTTAGCCGCCACCACCATCATCTACTTCACCTCTGGCTGCCCTTTTCATTACTGTCCAGATCTGACCTGACATGAAGACCCCATGGCCGAGCCTATATGTGGTCATAGCCGAGTCAAAATGCACCAAAAACTTCACATATTTGCCTTGAACCCATGTATGCTTCATGTTGTAACTCTTCCACTACCTTCATCCACTTGTAACCTAACATTTATGGTTGCCATAGCTGACCAAAACCAGAGCCTAGTGTGGTGAGATCAAGATCATTTGATCATGTGACAAGCTTATGTTGTCGTGTGCAAGTCTTTTGCTTCTAAGGTTTGGTCATCTATCTTGTTTTGCAACTGTTCTGCAAACTAAAGTTGTTGATTATATTTGTATGTCGATATCTATATTTTTGCTTATGTATGTTATATTTTGTGTTGTTTACAAGGGTCTCCATCTATTCAAATCAAATCGTGCTTGTCGTGCCTTTGGAATCGCTCTTGTGTGTGTTGTTTGTCTCTAGCTTTGATAAAGGTGAGTCTTTCTCACTCTGACATTTATACTTATGAAATAGTGAATTGATGACAAGTGTTTAGTAATATAAAATGTTATGCAAGTTAATGATGATCATATGATATGCTATGCCATGTTATTACCATGTTAAAACTGTTAATTATCACCTGACATCTGATATGTGACATTATATTGTGACATTGACATTGTTTATATTGTTTATGCATATATTCACACTGCAAGTTCCCTGTTAGAATAGAATCATTATGGGTTGAAATGATACATACCCGAACGGACTTTAGAATAGGAAAAATCGTTATGGGCTGAAATGATAGGCCTGAGCGATTTTTATTGTATTTTATTTGACTTGGGATTGCGGGTTTGAAATGATAGAACCCGGGTTTTCTTTGTAAACTGCGGATTGAAATGATATATATCCGTATCACTTGACCTAGGTTAGAAAATTATATACAGACCCCGTGGTATATTTTTAAATGATTTTTGTTAAAATATGTATTTTGAAAAGTATGAAATTTTGATTTAAAAATATATATATATATTGGTTTTAAGAAAGTTAAATATTAAATCTTGAAATTGTGAATTTAAGTGAATTCAAGTATGTAAATTTGGAGTAAATGTGATTTTAGACTTTAAATTTTGTTTTAAAATGTAAATAAATAATGGAAATTAAATTTAAAGTTTTGAAATTGTATTTGAAGTAAAATTTTAAGTTTTATTTAATTTATATGTTAATAAACAGTGAATTTTGACTTAATAAATGAATGGAGTTTTTAAATTGAATATTTGATCTTAAAATTTTATTGTGTTAAATCATATGTTAAAATGATTTTAAATGTGAAATTTTGAAGTCTAGAAATATGATTTTTAAGTTGTAATAATAAAAATTTGGATTTTTATTATTATTTTTGAAAAGCTAAAATGAAATCTGGAATTTTATAGCATTTTCAAAATATTGTAGTCTTTTGACAGCATTTTTAAATGCTATTGTTTTGAATATAAAAATGTTTGAAATAACTAAATATCTATTACGACATTTTATAAATTCCGTTATTCTTGATCTAAACCATTTTTGGAAGCTATAAGCTACGATAGCACTTTATAAATGCTGTCGTTGCTATAATTTGACAATGTTTGAAATGTTATAGATTTTAACACTGTTTGAGTTATATTTTAAAGTGTTAAATGTTTAACTTTTGGAAATTGATTAATTGTGAAATTTAAGAAGTTTTGAATGTATTTTAATATTTAAATTTGAATTTTTAAGGAATTTAAGTTTGAATTTGAATTTTAAATAAAGTTTACTTGGTTATGTGTTAAACGGAATGAGATGTAATGAGATAAATGAATTTTTGAATGGAATTTTGAAATGTATTTTGTAATGATGTTTGAAATAATAAACGAATGAAATATTTGATTTTTAAATGATATTTAAATTTGAATATTTGGATTTGAATTCAAATAATGATTCGATTATGAAGTTTTGAAAGGATGTATTATTTTAATGATTTTGAAATGATTGGAAATGATTTGATCTTTATTTTAGCAAAGAATGTGAATGTGGAATGATATTTGATTTTGATTTATTTGATAAAGGAATATTGAAGTTTATATTTGTATGAAAAGATATTTGGTTTAATTGTAATTTAAGTTTATTTTAATAATATTGGATTTATGAAATGAATATTTCAAAACTACATAATAATGAAATTAGATTTGAGATATGAATATATGGAATTATAAAGTTTAGTTTTGAAACGTGGGATATTAAATTTTGGAAACATATTAAAATTGGATAGCTTATTTTGTAGATCAAATCTACATTTGAAATTTATAAGATTTGAAATGTTTTGTTAGAAAACTGAATTGAATTGAAATTAATGGTTTGATTTGAATTAAATTGGAAATTTGAAATTTTGAATTAAATTGGAAATAAATTTGTAAAATGTAAAGAATTAAATGAATGTTTCATGATTTCAAATGTATGATTTCAGAATGTTATGATTTTCAAAGTGTAATGATTTCAAGTATTTTGGTTTCGAAAGAGTTATAACTTTGAAAGTATTATGATTTTTGGAAGTGGATATAGGTTTGAGATGGAAATGATAAAGTATAAACTATTTTGATTTGAATATAGTTTGAAATAAAAATGATTTTGGTTTCGAAGTATAAACTATTTTGATTGAATAAATAGTTTTGAAATAAAAATGGTTTTGGTTTCGAGGCGTAAACTATTTTGAAAGGAATATAGTTTTGAAATGAAATGATTTGATCCTTTTGAAATATAAACTATTTTGAAATGACCACGGTGTTATAATAACGTTTGGTTGTTAAAGAGACCGGGATCGGAAGTTGTCATACTCTCTTCCAACTCCGAAAACCACTTTAACAACCGTGTACGCGGTGGAGATTCCAGAAAGAAGTAGGATGGTGGCGACGTTCTTGAGGTATATTACGTGGACCCAACTCCCGTGAGTTGGCATAAGGTGGCTAAAACAGGAGCGATCTCGGGCCAAAGGAGGTAGCACCTCTGGTCGGACACATTCCTTCGATACTATACTCTTACTGGTGATTGATTAGATGGCCATCCTCCGATTTTGATTGGGAGTGTGTTCCGAGGTGGGCGTATGTGGCTGCTGCGTTACCACCAGCACGTGTGCGTAATTGGTATATCTACCCTGGCATTGCCTTGTGTGCCGTGTCACCTACCATAACGAGCCTTTACTACGAGTTTGTTTTTCTCCCGTAGCCCGTGTGGTATCCTCTGACAGTCACCCGGAGTGGAGATGGCATGATATTGGATGGACTACTGGGACTATTATGTGTGAAGGGTGATATGGGTAGCCCGGAACGCTATTTAAAAGTATGTTTATTTTACTGTAGACATTATTATAGTAGCGCAATATTACTACATAGTAAATAGTTTAACGGATCCTTAAAGGATGGGCGACCCCAAGCATCCTTTAAGTTACTGATGCATTTTGTTACTGTTCACTTGAGTTTATTTACAGTTCATAAGTATTTATGTCCTGACTCGAGTGTTTTATATTTTGCTTTGCGCTCGAGTCAGATTGAGTGAGTTAGCATTCAAGATTCACCTTCGGAGTTGGAGTTTTCCTTGAAGATCCAGCCATCTATTTTACTTTCTGTATCCAGTGATTTCAGTGATGTATTCTGATTTGTACCTGATGTATCTTGTTACTTTTTGTTGTATCATGTTTAACTCTGATGTATCTTATTTTTATATAGTAGCTTCATGAACTACTATTTCTTTTAAATTCCGCTGCATTATTAAATACTCTGTGTCTGTGATCTGTGATTATGTATTTACTGTATATTCTGAGATTTGCCAAATTTTATTTACAACGCGGTATTTTGAGCAATTCAAGTCCGTCATGTGCGGATGCGAATGGTTGAAAATATCGGGTCGTTACAGTACATAAGGCAGGGTTCTTGTTTGATTTGAAGGGGAAGTTTGATTTCTCTTAAGCCCTTGTAAGACTGTGTTCAGAGTTTCAGAGAGTTGATCGATTTTGAGATTTATCTCCTTTGATTTCTCGTCTAGGCCTTGGTGTAATTCTTGATGAGAATTATGCAGTTCTTGCTGCGCTTCTTGCAACTGTTGTAGGGTAGCATTGGTTCGGTCATTAATATGTTCCTGTCTTCGCCATAATTCACCTTCTTCATTCAAATTTGGCATAGATACATTACTGTCATTTTGATTATCAATATCCGGATCGGTTGAATGATGAGGAGAATTCTCTGTGTCATCATCTTGCTCTGATACCACTATGTTACGACCAGTTTTATTTGCCTGACTTCGCGTGTTTGCCATGGAAATTTAGAAGACAGAAGAGTTGCAGATGGGTTAAGAATTAAGTAATGGTTGTAGAGGATTGGAGTAGAATTGATTGGAGAAGAGATGTTGAGGAAAAGCAAGAATTTCAAGAACACTAACAGAGAAGTAAAATAAAGAGGAACTGAATTTTATTAATAACTCACGTAACATGACACTGTTTCAATACAAGCTTTATATATACATGCATTGCCATATAACTTGAGTACAACCAGAGCAGAACACATCATTAACTCTAGTAACTCAACTCCCTTCACCTCTTCAACACAGCAGTATACACGTGCACATTGTGCACCATGCACATAACCTCCTAAGTCCTTTCTTGCGCACCCATCTCCAGTCCATTTTGCTGCTCTTCACCACACTGTTGATCAACTTCAACATATGAACTGGCTGTAGCCTTACCCTCTTCCAGTCTTGCTTGAAAATACATCTCGAGACCATGACACAGACAAAAATGAGAATAGACATGAGTACAATACCTGATAGTAAAATTATTGCTTTGACCCTTAAGAGCGTATCACATATTCAATGGTGGGATAAAATCATCAATCATCAAGCGAAACCCTAGTACACAAAAATAAACCAAATGGATCATCAAATCGTTCGCGCTTAACCCTAGGTACTATTAGTTAGAAGCAAATGAGATAAGTAAGAAAAAAAGATTGATTTTATCGGATTTTGGGATAAAAGCTAAAGAAGAAGGCGATTTTGCTTCTTAGATAATTTCAGATTTCGCGGCTACAAAAGAGGAATAAGGGATTGAACGCGTTCGTTTTGCGTTTAAGTTTAGGTTTTCAGACTTTTCAATTTGGGCCAAAATTGGGGAAAAAAAAATGTTTTCAATTCTCACTGTTAAGCCTTTTTTTTGGCAAAAATGCCTATTTTCATAAAAGAATTTTACAAAATGGTAAAGCAAATAAGTTTTCATTATTTTGCAAAATTAAAAACTAAAAATACTTTGAAATGGTTAACCAAGCAGGCCTTTAGTTTCTGGCGCCACGTACTAATAAATCCTTAATTATTAATTGTTATTTATATAGTTGTGTTAAAAAAAATTAATTATAATTTACTAATTGTAACTTATAAATCATTAAATATAAATTATTAATTATTAATTATCAAAAGTTAGTTAATAAATATTAAACATTACTTTTTAATTATTAATGATTACTTATCAATTATTATTTTTTAACCTAATTTATTTAATTTTATTTTATTCAATTAATACTATTTCATTTCAATTATATTATTTAATTTAAATATTAATTATTATTATTATTTAATATTGATTTTTAAATTTTATTATTACTATTTAATTTTTATTTGGTTAATTATTCTTATTACAGAAAAATTATTATTAATAGTTAGTTATTATTATTCGGTAGTAATTATTATTTATAAATTATCAATTAAATGTTTAGTATATAATTATTAGTTATAATTACTTCATATTTCAAAGTAATTATTGTTATTTAATAGTATTTATTGTTTATTATTAATTTTCTTATTAATTACTAACTATTATTATTGATTATTATAGTTTTAATATCGAATATTAATTATTAATGTTATTTTTTATTTTCTAATTATTAATTATTAGTGTTACTTATTAATTATCAAAAATTAATTCTAATTTATTAATTATTAATTATTATATTGGTTATTAATTATATTAAATAGTAATTATTCATACTAATTATTTCATATTTCAAATTAATTGTTATTATTTAATAGTAACCAATATTTATTATTGATTATTGATTATTATATTCTAAATATCAATTATTAAATAGTAATAATTAATACTAATTCTTATTTCTTAATTATTAATTATTAATCATTAATATTAATTATCAATTATTAAAAATTAATTCTAATTTATTATTTATTTAATAATTATTAATTATATTGAATATTAATTATGAATATTAATTGCTTCATATTTTAAATTAATTATTATTATATAATAGTAATTATAATTTATTATTAATTTTCTAATTATTTATTAATTATTAAGTATTAATATTTAATTACAATTATTAACTAATTATTAACATTGGTGAACAAAAAGTTGCAATCAATACCTATTACAACTAAAAAAAAGAGTTGTTAAAAATATGCATCTATTACAACTAGTAAAAAGGTTGTAATGGGCATCTATTACAACTGACAAAAAGAAGATTTGGAAAAATAGGCATGTATTATAACTAGCAAAAAAATATTGTAACAGGAATCTATTACAACTGACAAAAAAGAAGAGTTGTTAAAAATAGGCATCAATTACAACTGGCAAAAAAGAAAGGTTGTAATCGATACCTGTTACAACTGGCAAAAAAGAAAAGCTGTTGAAAGTAAGTTTATTACAACTTTCTGAAAAAATGAGTTGTAAAAAACCTCTATTACAACCGACAAATTATGACAGTTGTAAAAATACAGTTGTAACAGGGTCTTTTTGTTGTAATGATCATCATCATCATCACTTTCTGTTATTCCTTTAAGAGCTATTGATTTCTTTCGAGTATCACCTCTTCTACGCTCTTCTTTGAATTTCATTTATAGCTCGTAAGTGGTGAGATTTTCGATGAGTTCTTCTACTTTGATTTGTTTCAAATCTTTTGATTCTTGAATGGCTGTAACTTTCACTTCAAGACTTCGTGGAAGGACTTTGAGGATTTTTTAGACTATTTTCAATTCTTTGTATGATTTTCCAAAAGCTTCTGACTTGTATACGATATTGGAAATTTGTCCGTACATCTCTTTGACACTTTCTTCCTTGGCCATTGTGAAATTCTCGTATTCTCTACTTAATATGGCAAGGAGAGATTCTTTGACTTGAGATGTTCCTTCGTGAGTCACTTCGAGTGTGTGTCATATTTCCTGCGCAGTTTGACAATGTGAGACACGATTAAATTCGATTTGATCCAATGAACAAATAATAGAATTCATAGTTTTAGCATTCTGTAGTCTATTTTCTAGATCAGTTCGTTAATCCATCAGTTTATCTATTTCCTGATTATTTACCACTATAGTTGGTGTCCTATATCCTGTGTCCACTATATCCCAAGCATCAATGGTTTTCAGAAAAATTTTCATTCTATTTTTCCAGTAAGTATATTCACCATTGAACATTGGTGGTCTAACTATGGACTAACCCTCAGCAAAAGCATTATTAAAAAAAGCCATTTTAAAAATTAAAATTTTTGAAAATTGGTTTTTAAAAAATCAAAAAAATTTAAAATAAAAGTTGACTTCTGTTCCTAGCTCTAATACCACTTGTAGGATCGATTTCACCCTAGAGCGAGGGGTGAATATGGTGATACTATCAATTATAAAAATTTAATGCGGAAGTATATTAAATTACCGCAGCATTGATCACAGCTGAATAATAGCAGAATATTAAAAGCAGAAAATAGAACATATAGGTTTTCCCAGCTTCAACAAAACCCTGCCTACGTGCTGCCCCCAGGTTTCTACTAGAAATTAAGTAGCCAGACGCATACACACATAAACCCGCGACACCCGCTATCGACTAACCTAACTCTACGCTCAAAACCCTGCCATTACTCAGCCACTAAGTTGCGAATTCTTGAACTACACCACCATAGTTCGTCCTTAGTCATCCGACTGACTTTATAACCGTTTAAAAGAAAAAATACAAATTTAAAACAATTTTAATGACAAAACCTAAATATAAAAGTTAAGCCCAAACAAAATAAAAGAAGGCCGGCCCAATATATTGATGTGATAAACTTGTTAGTTCGTGAGATGTTGGTTTTGATGACAACAACCTTAGAATAGATTATAAAATATAAATACTGACATTATAAGTTTAGACATATATGTATATGCAGGATTTAACCATGCAGGTACCAAGAATGAAGACTGTACAGTATAAAGATTCAAGATATCAAGATAGAAGACTCATGAGTATCAAGATTATCAAGAGTTCAAGATTTCAAGGTTAAGTATTTTTATTTGGAATTTTGTAAAACTCATAGAAAAGCACTGTCATCTTAAAATCCAATTTATTCGTGGAATGGAATCCACTTCGAGCCTGTTAAAGAGATGGAACCCTAAGTAGAATGAAACCTACGAAAAATCTGGTGGAACATTGTTTTGTATCCGCTAACTTTTTATTCAAAATGATTTTACAAAATTATCTTGTTTTCAAAATGATTTCAAAACTTTCCTTTTTAAAAAAAACTAAAACCCTCTATCCTGATTTTAAATAATTTTAGCCTCAAAATTATCTTTAATTTCAAAGTCAAAATTACTCCTGATTTTAAACTATCTTTTAAAATAATATATTTAACTTTTAAATATTTATACTTAGATTTAAATATAAAATTATAGTTAAATTCTATATATATTATTCTCTATATTTACTTATGAATTTTAACTACAGTCAAGAATATTTATAAAGTTTAAAATAGTTTTAATATAAAATAAAAGTTATTTTCAAAGAAAAACAGAAAACCAAAAAATCCTTTGGGATGTCGACATGCCCAAGTACCCCATGCCGGCATGGTGTCAGTTGAGTTCAAAATTTAAATTTCAAAAGAAGTGTCTATTCGCCATAACTATTCATGAATGGACATGACTGTTGTTCTTATATAAATAGGGGTTGGTTTCAACGAATTTTATATCAGATTTTCTGGTTTTCACTCCTCTTCTTCTTCCACATATTCTTACCATTACTCTGCCGAAATCAACATTGAATCGAACTCGATTACTTCTAGTTTGATTCTCTATCATATCTCTACAAGGTTCTCAGTGCTATTCAGAGTTATAGGCTTTTTGTAATCTATCAAAAGAGAAAAGGTGTGATTGTAGCCTTGAAAATCAATCAAAAGAGAAAAGGTGTGATTGTAGACTTGGTAAATCAATTGGGTGAACTTGTGGCCCAGAAATCAAGTATCTCTACCTAGAGGATAGAAAGTCTAGAGGGTGTACCTCGTAGCCTTGAAACTGATGGTGTAATTGTACAATCACTTTTGAAAGGAAATTCATACTTGTGTTGCAGAACTGGATGTAGGGTAACTCCGAACCAGTATAAAATCCGGTGTGTTCTTTCCTTTACTGCTCTTATTTTATTTCTGCATATGTGTTTGTGACTGTGATCATATCTGTGTCTGTATATTGCATACACCAATGTATAAATTAACATAAACTCAAAAAGATTTAGTAATTCTTTATTACCACTATTCACCCCCCTCTAATGTTAATCCTAGCCTTAAGATCCGTAATCCGTAATTTCTCACAATTGGTATCAGAGCAAGGAAAGTTTCATAATCTGATTTTTGAAAAGTTTTCAAAATGGCTACCAACACTGGTACTGTTACTAACACTAGTACCCCTGTCACTAGTTCATTTGTAGAGGGTCAGTCTACTGTTAGACAGCCACTTTTTAATAGCAGTAACTATGCATGTTGGACACGTAGGATGAAAATATATTTACAATCTATAGGATTAGACACTTGGAATATCACACAAACTGAATATTCTGAACCCACAACTAATTTTGCACTATGAACTGCTGAGCAAAAGACTGTTGCGCAAAATAATTCTAAGGCAATGAATATTCTGTTTTGTTCACTAGATAGAAATGAATTCAATAGAGTGTCAGTTTGTAAGTCTGCATATGAAATATGGAAAACTTTACGAGTTACTCATGAAGGAACAAGCAAAGTTAAACAGACCAAAAATTCCATGCTCACAAATCAGTTTCAATTATTTAAAATGAATCCTAATGAGTCTATTTTAGATATGTATAGTAGATTTCAGGATATTGTGCATTCTCTTATATCTTTGGGAAAGGAATTTTCTGAAGAAGATCAAGTCAGAAAGATTTTAAATTCTCTAACTCCAGAATGGGATCAAATGAAACTTGCGATCGAAGAGGCAAATGACATTAGTACTTTAAAGATAGAAGAATTAACTGGAAATCTAATGTTGTATGAAGTTCAAATATCGAAAGAAGAGAAAGTAAAGCATATGAAAAGAAATCAATGGCATTCAATGCATTGACCGATGGATCAGACTCAAACAGCGATAATGATGAAGAGATAGCCTTTATGACCAAAAATTTTAGAAAATTCCTGAAATACCAAAAGATGAATAATCTCAAGAGAAACAACTATAAGAATTCTGGAAATCAGAATGTAGTGACAAATAATGAAAAATGTTACAACTGTGATAAATCAGGCCATTTCAAAAGAGATTGTCCGTATCTAGATAGGCAAAATTCTCCTATGAACAATGATCCAGCAAAGAAAGAAAGCGTGCATTTACTGCTACTCTAGATGACTCAGACTTGTCCTCAAGTGATGATGATCGGAAGACAGATAATTCGAATTTGTGTTTCACAGCCGTTCATAACTCCGATGAATTCAAAGAGACGGACTTAGAAAAAGGTACACGTTTACAATACAATTGGTTGAAATTGCTTGCTTAGAATTAGTTGATTGATTGCTTGATTGATTGATTTTGAATTGGTGTGTTGTTTGAATTTTAAAATTTGTTTTCTATTTTTTTTATTACTATTTCATTATTATTTTTTAGTAGTATAATAATATTTTTTGAAATATACTTGAACTTTAATAACATTTTAGATATATATAAGCATTAAAAATAATAATAATATATATATATATATATATATATATTAGAGAACTTAGGAAAAATCAATTCATGAAAATTCAAAGGCACATGTCGACATGGTCCCTACCATGATGTCGACATGGGTACCTGAATTTGAATTTCAAAATTTGAATTCAGATGTTTGAATTTCCCTCCATCTTTTCACTTCATTCAATTCTCTGAAAAGCTACCTTTTGACCAGAGAATATGTCCTTTAAGAATCTATTTATTCACTATCTTTTATCATATCTTTTCACTCTCATTTTCAAATTCAAACTCTCTCTTCATAACTTCAAGCTCTCTACTCTCTACTTTAATGGCTTCTTCAAGCAACCCCTCAACCATGAGAATTTCTAGAAAAATCAAAGAGCAATTATTCAATGATCCGGAGGCAATAAAAACGTACATCAATTATGCTAACTATGCCAAAGTCCATCCCGGAAAATTTGCTATTTTTCAAGATTTTTCTTCTTATGAACTTAATTCTCTTTTTGCAAACAATGGAGTTCTTAGTCTTATTGATGCTTCTCAAAATGATTTTGTTTGCTATCCAAATCTTGTCAAAAAAATTTATGCTAATTTAAATTGTGGATTTTATCATGAAAACGAGGATGAAATTTGGAGTAGTGTCAAAGGCACTAGAATTGTTTTGAATTGTGATCTTTTGGGTACCATTCTCAACTGCAAGTGTACAGGAATGGATCTTTCCAATTTCAAAATCGATGAAAATGATCGTGAGATATTTCATCACATTTTCGAAGGAGTTGATAATTTTGAATTCAAAAATCGAAATTTTCGTCCAAAGGCAAGAATTGTCAATCTTCTTTTGCAACATACTTTGACCCCAAGATCGGGGAATTTTAACAATCCTACTTCAAAAGTTTGCAAAGCTCTTTTTGCTATTTTTGGGAATTATGACATAAATTGGGCGCAAGTTATTTTGGATGAACTTCGTCCTAAAAATCTTGAAATGGGTGAGAATACTTTATACCATAGAATTTATCTCACTCGGATTTTTAACTATTTTGGAGTGGATTTCAAAGGTGAAGAATTTGTTTCTAGAAAAGTTTTCAATCATTCCAACATTTCGCTTATGAAAATTCCTTTTGTTTTTCAACCTTATGAGACCCTTGCCGAAAAAGAAGAGCGATTGGCTCATGAGGAAATGGAAGAAGAGGAAGAGGAGGAAGAAGAAGAAGAAGAAGAAGAAGAAGGGGATGAAATGGAAATTGAAGAAGAAGAAGGTGAAACCTCTTTGGAAAGCATTGACTATCCTCATAATCCATCCACCAAAACCCTTCTCAAAAACCAAAAGACGATTGTTGAGTATCGGCGGATTCTTAAAAGATCCGTTAGTAAGAAGTTGGACAAAATTTCATCTACGATGAACAAGTTCATTTCCAAAGTCAGCAAGAAACTTGGACTATTTTCAACATCATCATCCTCTAACTAGTTTTATCTTTTCGTATCTTGTTGTACTTGTTTTAGTTTGCTTTATTTCGAATGTTCATGTAGTTTGTTGTGTGCTTAATCGTTGCATTATCGTAGTATGCAATGAAATGAAATTTCCTTTCTGTTATCTACCTTATCTTGTCTCCAGAATAAATGTTAGTATATCATATAAATATATACATACACAATTATTCACAAAATCAAATTAATCATAATTTTACACTAACCCATGTCGACATCCTCTATATGACCATGTCGACATGTACTGGTCAGAAATGACAATTGATTTTGAATTTGAAATTTGAATAACTTTCAAATGTCTATTCATTTCAAACGAATTTCTACACTTATAAATACCTGTTTCTTGCAGAATTCTTCACTGAAATTTATTTCTTATCATCTATATCCTTTATTTCTTTCACAAATTCAACTATGACTAATCCTATTCCCATCTATCCGAAAATCTTGAAGAAACCCTTAATTCGTTCAAGAATATTCTCTCGTTTATTCTACGTAATCAGCGTCACTTAGAATTGAGTCAAATGCAGATGATCAAGGAACAAGAAAGGTACTTCCATGCGATACGATGGATGATCTCCTCTCTGCACAAGGATGATAACGAAGCACATCCTCCTGTCTCACTCACCAATGACAATGATAATTGGGATGCTATTAAGGCAGACCCAATCTTTGGAGAAGAAGGATGGGTGGAAGTTCCATGTAACGTTTGATTTTTATTTGTTTGCTTTGATTGATTTGGTCTGGATTGATACTCTGTGTGGATTGATTTCTTGATATTGGTTTGAAGTTTGTTGTATAAAACATATATATACATTGAAATGTATATAGTCTTTGATTAGTTATCATGTTCATAAGTATAATTATTTCTTAATCTATATATTATATATTCCGTTGTATAGTTTATCAATGCAGGTAAAAGCCACAGAATGAGGGGGAGTGAGTTTTTTGTTGATGACAAAGGGGGAGAAATATAAAATAGGGTAGTTAGGCATAAATTAAGAGGGAGTTATTAGTTTTAGGGGGAGTTATTAGGATAGAAATAATATTTTATAAACAAAGGTTGTCATCATCAAAAAGGGGGAGATTGTTAGTCCGTGGGATGATGGCTTTGATGAAAACAACCTTAGAATAGATTATAAAATATAAATATTGACATTATAAGTTTAGATATATAGATGTATATGCAGAATTTAATCATGCAGATACCAAGAATGAAGACTGTACAGTATAGAGATTCAAGATATCAAGATAGAAGACTCATGAGTATCAAGATTATCAAGAATTCAAGATTTCAAGGTTAAGTATTTTTATTAGGAATTTTGTTAAACTCATAGAAAAGCACCGGCATCTTAAAATCCAATTTATTCGTGGAATGGAATCCACTTCGAGCCTGTTAAAGGGATGGAACCCTAAGTAGGATGGAACCTACGAAAAATCTAGTGGAACATTGTTTGTATCCGATAACTTTTTATTCAAAATGATTTTACAAAATTATCTTGTTTTCAAAATGATTTCAAAACTTTCCTTTTAAAAAAAATCAAAACCCTCTATCCTGATTTTAAATAATTTTAGCCTCAAAATTATCTTTAATTTCAAAGTCAAAATTACTCCTGATTTTAAACTATCTTTTAAAATAATATATTTAACTTTTAAATATAGGAAAATAGGTGCACGGAAGAAGTTGCAAAAAAAATTAGTCGTAGGGACAACAAGTTTGCTTTTTAGTTTGAAGGACACTTTTTAGTGTAAAGAGAAAATGATAGTTACAACTATCATTCTGTGATTTATATTAGAAATTGTCCTTCAGCCTAAAAAACTAACTTCTTGTCCCCATAACTAAATTTTTCTTCAACTTTTTCCTTGAGCCTAAAAACCTCTTTTAAATATTTATACTTAGATTTAAATATAAAATTATAGTTAAATTCTATATATATATATATATATTATTCTCTATATTTACTTATGAATTTTAACTATAGTCAAGTATATTTATAAAGTTTAAAATAGTTTTAATATAAAATAAAAGTTATTTTCAAAGAAAAACAAAACATAAAAAAATCCTTTGAGATGTCGACATGCCCAAGTACCCCATGTCGACATGGTGTTAGTTGAGTTCAAAATTTAAATTTCAAAAGAAGTGTCTATTCGCCATAACTCTTCATGAATGGACATGACTGTTGTTCTTCTATTAATAGGGGTTGGTTTCAACGAATTTTGTATCAGATTTTATGGTTTTTCACTCCTCTTCTTCTTCCACATTTCTTAATACATATTCTTACCATTACTCTGCCGAAATCAACATTGAATCGAACTCGATTACTTCTAGTTTGATTCTCTATCACTATCTCTACAAGGTCCTCAGTGCTATTCAGAGTTATAGGCTTTTTGTAATCTATCAAAAGAGAAAAGGTGTGATTGTAGCCTTGAAAATCAATCAAAGGAGAAAAGGTGTGATTGTAGCCTTGGTAAATCAATTGGGTGAACTTGTGGCCCGGAAATCAAGTATCTACCCAGAGGATAGAAATTTTGGAGGACGTACCTCGTAGCCTTTAAACCGAGGGTGTAATTGTACAATTGCTTTTGAAAGGAAATCCGTACTTGTGTTGCGGGACTGGATGTAGGGTAACTCCGAACCAGTATAAAATCCGGTGTGTTCTTTCCTTTACTGCTTTTATTTTATTTCTGCATCTGTGTTTGTTATTGTGATCATATCTGTGTCTGTTATTGCATACATCAACGTATAAATTAACATAAACTCAAAAGGATTTAGTAATTCTTTATTAACACTATTCACCCCTCCTCCAGTGTTAATCCTAGCCTTAAGATCCGTAATCCACAATTTCTCACAAAACTGTCCCCTTGTTCTTTAATTTATTTCGGCCTTGTGTTCTTTCTTCCTTTAGCTTATTCGTTCCTCTGTGAAGAAAACTAGGGCTTTGGAAATTCTTTGAAGCCGCCGCTTTCAGCTGTAGATTGAATGATGCTTCGTTTGCATTCTTTGATTGATTTCTCGACTGCTTCAAAATTATTGAGCACCTTTACTTGGTTGAAAAATTGGCACGTGAAATTCCTATTCGATTTCGTTTGTGCTCGACGTTGATTCGAGTTGTTGACTTGAACTTAAATTGAAATTTGACTCTATGATTTTTATTGAACTCGAATACCTTCAAAATGTCAATGATGTTACGGGTTTTATATGATTGAAAACCCTAAATTTTCGATCGAAAATATTTTTTAATTCTTCAGTCAATTTAAGTTCTTCTATTCAATTTATCTTGGATGTTGGTGATATTTTTTGACTAGTTCAGTTTTGCTTGCTTATCATGACTTTAGAATTTCTAGCATGATTTTCATAGCTTTGATTCTTGGTCACCACGGCTTTGATTCTCTATTGACTTTGGTTTTGAAAAACTTTGACTTGTTCAATTTTGAATTCCTGCGATATTTGATCATCTGTGTTTTACCTGCTTTACTGCATACTTGATTTGGTTTCAATTTTTGCTCTATAAATTCCGTCATTGATTTTTGATTGCGTCCTTATGATGTTTTCTGACTAGTTCATTACAATTGTTCTGTATTTTGACCATTTATATGTTTTTGTCTCTGGTTTCACTGCATATATATACATGTTCACTCATGTATATATTCATGTTTTATATGTTGGTCTGGTCTTGTTTTTTTGGATTGAGCTATACTCGATTTAACTTGAGTCCTATTTCAATGTGTATGCACAAATCTCTGTTGAACTTCATGCGTGCTCGAGTCTGGGTTGCTCCTGACCATTTTATTACATTCATTTAGTGGTAGCTACATGTATATGTACATATATATACATGTGTGTACTGCATCGCTGTTACTTCGGCTGCTTATTTTCATGTAGTAACTGGACTTGCTCAAGTTGGTCCGGTTCATTGCAGTATTGGTTTGGTTAAGTTTCTGGTTCTTTTTATCTGTGTATTGATGCATTGACTTCATGTAGTCTTCACTTTGATTCCATGTTGCACTGATGTATGTTGATTAATATACACTGCTCGGTGTACATCTGCACTACTTCATTTTATTGCATTGTATGTTCCAGTGTGCCTTTGGTCATTTTATTGAAATTTTTACATGATCTTTTATTGTGGCCATGTTGACATTGTATGCATATCGTGATTTAAAACTGCTACTAGATGTTGTATGACATTTGAACCTTGTTAGCATATTTAGCTGCCTCCATTGTATCCCATATTTCCACTATAAGTCTATTGCTTCGTCCCTGTTTATATGTGCACTGCCTTTGCATATTTTCTATTGGTCTGCACTTCAGTTTTTTGTGTTCATTATAGTTCACTATATTGAGTTTTGGTTTACATGTCTACATGCTTCACTGTTTTTGGTTATGTTCACACTGCTTTGACCATTCATGTTGTTTGCCTCGACTTGATTCCAGTTCTGGTATGTGGTTGCTCTAACCAGTTCAATGAACATGTTAACTTGATGTTGTGTTGTAAGTGTATTTATAGTTGAAGTGGCAGGCTATGGTTATGATTTTCTTGTGTCTAATTTCAAGAATAATTTGTAGTTTTGTTCTTGTTTGCTGCCTGGTTGACATGTATATTGTTGTCACCACTGCCTTTGGTTATATTAAACTGGTGCAGGCTTTGTTATCGGCTTCATGTATATACTTTTGTTTGCCTCCTTTATTTGCTATTCATCACTTTCTGTACTTGTTCATCTTTGATTTTGAACTGGTCAAGTTTTTTTAGTTGTCTTGACCCTTTTATTGAACTTGTACATTTGGATTGCACCTGTGTTGAATCTAGGTTATAGCTCGGGTTTCACCTTGTGCTCGTGTCATGACTTTATTTGTATTGAACTTTAGTTGATCCTGACTTTTGATTGGGTTTGACCTTGTGCTCACCTGTCCCTTTAATTTTATCAAGTGTATATCGGTGTGCACGGCCATGTGGCATGTACAGCGATACACTATGCATGTCACAAGTTGTTCGTGTTTGATGATTTCAAAACTAAATGATGACGAATAACCCAAATAACCGAGGAAAATAATATATTCAAAATACACATTTTATTTTACATTGTAGAAAATATTTCTTTTTAAATTTTACTACATCAGTGTATATTTTGCAGATAACTCAAATATTGGATTCAATCTAGAATACATTTGAAGATCAATACAAGAGAATGTATGATATGTAGTGAGGTGCAATGTAAATTAAAAATTGTGATATAATCAAATTTGTATTGTAATTTAAATTGTGTATGTATACTGAAAAACGTGATGCGATTTAAATTGTAATGTAATTGGATTTATATATATATATATAGTGAGAGCTCAAATTTGTGAAAGTGTGTTATGGACCGTGTACTATGGATATATGATAATACAGAGTACAGTGATAATAATAATACTGTAAATAGTGCAGAATAAAAAACAGTGTAATAAAATGACACCAAAGATTTTTATACTGGTTCAGAGCACCATCCTACGCCTAGTCCCAGACTCCTTCTGCAATTTCATTAAAACAACAACCCTCACTTAACCCGGAGGAACAGGTTTATACACCCCTGAGCAGCCAAATGGGGACCTGAGCAGCAGAACAGGATTTCACCTCAACAGCCGAAAAGGACTTCACTCGCTTGAGCAGCAGAACAGGACTTCAACAAATACAGAAAATAGTTTTGACTTTTGTGTGTTCTGATAACACAGATTTATCACTTGTAGTACACCCTTCCTATAATCTTCTCCTCGAGTATAAATATATATATATATATATATATATGTGTATGTATGTATATATATATATATATATTTGAACTGTATGAAGAATAAAAAGGAATAGTATTGCTTTAATGCGGAATAATTGAAAGTATGATAGCAAAGAAAGTTAGATCAGAGAATAAGAGAATTCGACGGTGATTCAGTAAGTGATGTGAAATGAAGTTGGAGTTTGTATTTATAAAGTCTAGAAAGCAGTGACTGTTGGTGAACAGTTTCGATCGAAGTATTGCATCCGAATCTTTTCGTTAAAGGTTCGCAACTCTTCACAAAAGTCTTGTCCTTTCAAAATAGTGGCTGTTATAGAAATTCAGTCGACTGAGCCTCTGGGTCAGTCGACCGAGTATTCAAAATAATTTTAAATTTTAAATTCATATATTTATGTAACTGTGCATGCTGTACAAAAATCCCAGTGTCAGTCGACTGTCTCAGGTGGTTAGTCGACTGACCTGGTTATTTTTATGCAGTTTGCGTAATTAACTTATATATATTAATTTCTATAACTTTAAAACACTTTTATAATTTAAATGTCTGCTTATACATGTATAAAATATATAGTAAATATAATGATTAAATATATAAGCTAGCGTAGACATAATCGAGACAAACATTGACCTAAGACTTAAAAACAAAATACCATAGTTGATGCACCGGTTTTTAAAGTCTCGTATCCTTGTCTCTTTTTCTCGTAGCAGTCTTCAAATTTGTATGGTGTAGTGATAGCTTCTGTCATGAATCAAAACCAAGTCTCAACATTCTTCCCCTTTTTGATTGATGACAACCTGTAAATGGATGTAGATTTCGACTGTATATATAACATAAATACTTACTCCCCCTGAATCTTTGATGCTCTATATCCTGCATTCTTATTACTAGCAATAATATTTCTCCCCCTTTGTCATCGACCAAAAGGAATAAGTAATATGATATTATAATGTGAAAGATAAAATGAAATAAAAACAAGAAAAATCATCCACACAGTTAACATCTATAGTCAAGAATGTTCAAAATAAATATACTAGAATGGTCATTTAGTACAAGCCGTATGAATTTAAAAACAAATGACTTGAATAAAAAGAAACGAACATCTTACGCCATCGGTTGCTTACCTCTACCACTGTAACCTTCATCACCGTCATCATCGCTACTACTAGCTTGATCGTCATCAGAAGAAGAAGACCATGTAAAGACGGGTTACTTACCCGGATCGCCTATAGTAGCAGTAGATGTACCAAAAGAGCATGATATAGCTTGCCATAATTTGGTTAACAATCCTTTGACCTTATCGAGCTTCTTATCAACTTTGATGATGTTTGATTGTAGAATTTGTTGATTATGGCAAATTATATTAATGGATTCACGTGGTTGAAGACCTTCATTTGGAATCATAATTTCTTCTTGTTGATAACGAGTCGATCTTTGACGAGATGGTCGTTGAGATGGCTCGCCATGTTGGTGTGGTTGGTCTTGAGCTATTTGCCTTTGGGTCCATTCTTCAAAAGATATTATATGAGGGGTCGGGAAACCGGTAATTTCATCAAGGCTAAAGTCCGAGCATTTAAACATCTAACGGTGGAAACTGGTGAATCCGGTTCCGGAACTTCTTAAGCTTTGAGAAGACGCACAATATATTCGCCGTAATAAATTATATTCATCCTACCGTTGTTGAAGCTTAAAAATTCGTCAAGAATTAAACGGAGCCAGTTTACTTTGATGTTCCCAAAGATAGCATATAAAGCTTTAAAATTATTTTCGTAGACAAGTTCATAACCCTCGGTTCTAGGAGTTACAGTTTTCATTAGAGTGCGATGAATAATTCATGCCTTTGGATGAAAAGACATCAATTTTAGTTGACGCATGTCATCTTCTAGGAACAAATGGCTTACATGGCCTCAAACAACCAAACCAACATCTATAGTAGCTAATTCAACACAAAATATGAGCCATGCGGTCTAGAGAGAAAAAGATGGGTTTCCCACATACGAGACTCCATACGCAGTCTTGTTGATTTGGAACGTCTTGGTGACCCAAATTTAGGTTAGCGTAGAATAATTTCACCATAATTAGGTTGATTTTGTGTTTGTTGTCGTCGATGTTAATTATTGGCTCTAAATTGCTTCTTCGAGCTAACTCTTAGATGTGATACGAGGAAAAATCAGGCAATTTGATGAACGAACCTTCGAAGATCCTTGAGTCCTGCATCCGTCTCCACCTCTTCATCGTGGTGTCATCAAATAGCCACCTTTGAATTTGTTTATTCGACGGAGGTTGAGATGATGAGGAAGCTTGTCCCTTACATTTTGGAGCCATTTAATTTTACTTTTAAAGAATAAAAATTGAGTTTTGGAGAGCCTAGGGTTTTTGAAAATTTGGAAATCTGAAATGGTAATGAGGAGAGAAGGTAAAGTGAAAGGTAAAAGGAGTAAAGTGGGTAGGTTAAAAGGTAAAATGTAACTCAGATCTACGGCTCAGTCGACTGGATCAGGGCTTCAGTAGACTGAAGCGGAAGATTGAAATTTTTCTTTCTTCTGGTCCAGTCGACTGAGGCTTTGTCCAGTCGATTGGCCATGTGATATAAAATTTATATTGTTGCGTCAGTCAACTGGCTCAGGGCTTCAGTCGATTGATGCTGAAGGTCGAAAATATTCAACCTTCCGGTCCAGTCGACTGAGGCCCTAGGACATTCGACTGGCCATGTATATATAAAAGATTTGTTTGCTGCATCAGTCGACTGACCTCATGGTCCAGTCGAATGACTTGGAATATTTTCTACAATGAATTTATTTTAGTGTGAAATGTATATATATTATTTATGTTTCAGTATGTAATATTTATCAGCATATCTTTTTCTCTTGTCATGTGTTTTGAGCAACCACCGTCGTGCATCCATTTTCCGCTTTTCTTGAGTGGGACCTGCAAAAAATATGAGATAACGTTGGTACTAACCTTTTAATAGGGTTCCAAGAGTTAGATCTTAGGAAACCAAACCCAAGAGGGTTTAGTATCCCTTTTATAAATATAATTACTATTATTATGAACATTTTCTATGAATGAACTAATATACTTTTTCCTTATTAACTTGTTATTAGTTTTAGATACCCATATATTAATAGTTTTAGAAACTAGTCTGTTTGAAAACTTGGATGTTTTATCTTTTTTAACTTTGTTTAAATTACTATATTGTGACTCTTTAACTTTCTTCTTATATTCTAAACCATGTTTATTACTAACATATAGTGAATTCTCAATAATCCTAGATAAATTTTCTCTTCCTTTATTAAAAGAAACGGTTTTAGTGATTCCATCTAGTTTGGTCTTTAGAGTTGAATTTTCTAGTTCCACCATTTTAATATTAGTTTTTAAAACATGATTTTTAGAAACAAGACTATCATTCTTCTCTTTTTGAGTTTCAATTTCTTGACTCAATAATATAAGTTGATAATTAACATTAGAGAGAGATTCTTGAGTTTTCTCAAGTTCTTCTTCCAATATTTTCTTCTCATCTTTGAGCATATCTCTTTCGAATTCTGCCTTGTTTTGTTTTTCTACAGCTTCTTTATATTTTCTTTTAAGACTTTTTAAAGTATCTAATAATTCAAAGTTTATTTCTATCATATCATCAAAAGTAAAATCACCAACCTCATTAGCTCTAGCCATAAAACGTACGTCAGCTTGTTCATAATCGCTGTCACTTTCACTTCCTGAAAAAGAAGACGAGGAATTTGAATCATCCCATGTGACCGAAAAGGCTTTTCTTTTGAATTTATTCTTCCTTTTATTTTGATCTGGACAGTCCTTCTGCATATGCCCCCTTTTGTGACAGTTAAAACATTCCATAATTGATAAAGACGGTGGTTTATTGTTGTTTGAGCTTTTCTTGCCATTATTCCTATTTCCTTTTCTATATTTCAAGAATTTCTTGAAGTTCTTTGCAATAAAAGCTAGATCGTCTTTGTCTGAGTCTGATTCTTCTTGTTCTGCATGAAATGCTATATTCTTTTTATCTTGAGCCTGAACTCTATTTGCCTGCAAATTCACTTCATAAGACATTAGATTTCCTATTAATTCTTCTGGAGTTATTTTGGAAATATCGTTCGCTTCTTTAATAGCGAGAACTTTTCTTTCCCATTCTTCCATTAAAGAATTAAGGATTTTGGATACGATATCAAAGTTCGAATATTTTTCTCCTAATCATATTAATGAATGATAGATATCCTGAAATCTTGAGTACATGTCATTTATGGATTCATTTTCTTTCATTCTAAAGTTTTGAAACCGACTCTTGAGCATGGTTATTTTGCTTTGTTTAACCTTGTTGGTTCCTTCATGTGTAACTTTGAGTGTATGCCATATTTCATATGCAGTATTGCATATGCTAACACGGTTAAACTCATTTTTATCTAAGGCACAAAACAACATATTCATGGCTTTTGCATTTGCTGTGGCATCTAATTTCTGTGTATTCGACCAAGTGGAATATTCTTCAGTACGAATAGTATATTCTGCCTGAGTTATATTCCATGACTCAAAACTATTTGCTTACATATATATATATTCTCATTCATGTGGCTCAATAGTTATAATCCATGCCATTAAATAGTGGTGGACATGCAGTGGATTGTCCTTCAACAAAGCTAGTGTTAATACTAGTGCTAGTGCCGGTGTTAGTGCCCATATTATTAGATTATCAGATAACTGTGTTACAGTTATATGATGACCTTGCTCTGATACCAAATGAAAGTGTGTTATGGATCGTGTACTATGGATATATGATAATATAGAGTGTAATAATGATAATAATACTGTAAAAAGTGTGGAATAAAAAGCAGTATAGTAAAATGACACTAGAAATTTTTATACTGGTTCGGAGCACCGTCCTACGTCCAGTCCCAGACTCCTTCTAGAATTTCACTAAAACAACAACCCTCACTTAACCCGGAGGAACGGGTTTACACACCCCTGAGCAGCCGAATGGGGACCTGAGCAGCAAAACAGGATTTAGCCTCAACAGCCGAAGAGGACTTCACTCGCCTGAGCAGAAGAACAGGACTTCAACAAATACATAAAATAGTTTTGACTTTTGTGTGTTCTGATAACATGGATTTGTCACTTGTAGTACACCATTCCTATAATCTTCTCCTCGAATATAAATATATATATTTGAAGCGTGTGAAGAATTGAAAGGTATAGTATTGCTTTAATGCGGAATAATTGAAAGTACGATAGCAAAGAAAGTGAGATCAGAGAATAAGAGAATTCGATTGTGATTCAGTAAGTGATGTGGAATGAGTTGGAGTTTGTATTCATAAAGGTTAGAAAGCAGTGACTATTGGTGAAGAGTTTCGATCGAAGTGTTGCATCCGAATCTTTTCGTTAAAGGTTCGCAACTCTTCACAAAAGTCGTGGCCTTTTAAAAAAGTGGCTGTTATAGAAATTCAGTCGACCGAGCCTCTAGGTCACTGACCACCTGAGACAGTCGACTGACACTGCGATTTTTGTGCAGCATGCACAGTAACATAAATATACGAATTTAAAATTTAAAATTATTTTGAATACTCAGTCGACCGAGCCTCTAGGTCAGTCGACTGAGTATTCAAAATAATTTTAAATTTTAAATTCGTATATTTATGTTACTGTGCATGCTGCACAAAAATCGCAGTGTCAGTCGACTGTCTCAGGTGGTCAGTCGACTGACCTGGTTATTTTTGTGCAGTTTGTAAATTAACACACACACACACACACATATATATATATATATATATAAATTTCGATAACTTTAAAACACTTTTATAATTTAAATGTGTGCTTATATATGTAGAAAATATTTAGTAAATATAATGATTAAATATATAAGCTAGTGTAGACATAATCGAGGAGAGATTTTAACAAACATTAACCTAAGACTAAAAAACAAAATACCATAGTTGATGCACTGGTTTTTAAAGTCTCATCTTCTTATCTCTTTTTGTCGTCGCAGTCGTCAAATCTGTATGTTGTAGTGATAGCTTCGTGTCATGAATCAAAACCAAGTCTCAACAATTTGTACTATTCAAAATTGTAATACAATATTTCTTTGAATAAAATATCTATTTGAATTTAAATTCTGAGCTATTTATTTTATTCAGTAAATATTTATTTAATTATGTGAAAAATAAAATAGTACATTAACATATACATTTAAATGAATATATATATATATATGTTTATTATCATCAAACAAAAATCATACAATAGCATACTCAACATGGGGAAACCCATTCTGCTAAGCGGGGTGGTCCCACTAGATATCTAAATGGTTTGATATATTCATACCAAATTTTATGTTTGACTCAAAGTTTATGTTTTCCCTTTATACTCTCGGGTGCTCAATTGATTTTGAGTAGTTTGAGAGTTGAGGTTTTCAGGTACCTCATTAGATAAATAAGTTTCCGGAGACATGCAGAAGGCAAGATAACTATTTGGAGTTCTTTTCCATTTGATTCCACTGTGTTTTGTTGTAAAGGCAAAGTTTTTTAATTGCCTAATTATATATACTCTGATCATCCAAGGGGGCATCTTCATATGTCTCTTTTGGCATATGTTATAATAATTACATTTTCTCTGAATGTGCTTCCCGAATATGAGATTATTTAATGAATGGTTAAATGATTTGAAATGGAATATGAAAGTTTGTTTATGATTTTAATTTTTTTCCATATTCATGTTTTTCTGTTATATCTATGTATCGAATATTACCATATTTGGTTGCCGAGGGTTAATAACTATAGATGATGCAGCATCCGTAGCCGTTAGTTTTGGGCCTCCAAGTGGGGGATGTTACAAGCTGGTATCAGAGCATAGGTTTATAAAACTTAAAAGAAATTTAATCCTAAAAGATTTTTCAAAACATAATCCAATGAAGCAGAAAATAAGATCGGGTCTCGGGATAACGCTATAGTAACATACTTGCATTTGATACACACACACACATACACACACATAAGTGTGTATTCCCCTCTTCCTTAGACTGTTCTTCTATATCTTACTAAGGATCGTATGCGGATTTATGAGAAAGACGATATGGAGGTAGGAAATGGGAGAGGAACTCTCGGTGGAGGAAGCACTACAACAAATGGAAATGTTCGACCCACCAGAAGGAACAGATCGACGGGCTAATGCTAAGTAAAATGCAGATGCCAATGTAAGTGCTAGAAATCCACCAGTGGAAATGGGGGCGATGTGTTAGTTCTTCGTCAATCTGATACAAGCAGGTGCTGCTACTGGAGTTGTTGGGAACATTAGAGGAGCTAATCATGTGGCTTCAATTAGGAATAACTATGCTAAGTTAAGAAAAGACTACACCAGTCTTGGTGGGAAGCCATTTATAGGAATGTAGGATGCCATAGAAGTTGAGAATTGGCTATTGCATTGTGGGAGAATATTTGCTGATTTGGGTTTGGATGATGAGCAGAAGAGGAGTCTGGCCTCTAAGAATTTGCAAGGGGTAGTGTTTCATTGGTGGAATTGTGTTCCTACCGGAGTTCCGGAAGAAGACTTGACTTGGGTAGACTTTCGAAGGAGATTTGAATAGAGGTTTTTATCTGAAGTTGTTAAGCCAGCATTGATGAGAAAGTTTTTGAATTTGGTGCAGGGAGAGATGTCGGTAATCAAGTACGCTACTAAGTTTGATGAGTTGTTCCAATATGGGTATGTTACTATAGACACCATCATCAGGAGGAATAAGTGGTTCATTCGAGGATGAATCCCGAGATTGCTAAGGCGACCCTGACACATCTCCGTGATCCATGTAATATAGTTATGGAGATGGCAATACGACATGAGGAGAGGGCATGATATTTATGCGAGAGAAAAACTGGTTGAAACCAAGGGTTCTTGGGGAAGGAATAAAAGGTTCTTTAAGAAGAAAGGAGCCCAGAAGGGAGAACCTGCCAAGAAGGCAAAGATTGGTTTAGTTTGCTTCAAGTGTGACAAGAAAGGTCGTTATGCTCATGAGTATCGACTGGGCAAGGGGAAGAAGGTAGCAGAAAGAAGAATGTTAAGTGTTTCAACTATGACCAAGCTGGGAATTGTAAGAATCAATGTCCAAAACCAGTCAGGGCAGACAATGGAAAAGTTATTGCTATTGGACCATCATCTGCTAGACCAACTGCAGCTGAAAAAGAAAAGACTATGATATAAGGTATGCATTTGATTCAGAGCATACCAATTAGGGTACTATTTGATACCGTTGCATCACACTTATTTATGTCTCAATGTTTGGTTGATTGGTTATGCTTAGAACCCACATACCTTATTACTTTCTTAAGGGTTGCAAATCTGATAGGAGGGTATGCAACTCTAGGGATGAGATGTGACTAGTTAGAACTTGATTTGTTAGGTCACAGGTTTGCATGCAGTCCGTATCTTTTTGATTTCGTAGATTTCAGGATCATCTTTGGTATGGATTGGTTGGGTAAATATGAGGCTAGTATATTTGCTAGGATAGGAAAATATCATTGAGACATCCTGAGATTCATAACCGAATCATATTCTCAGTGGAGAATTCTGACTGGAGTGTTTGTGCTTTGTTAAGTTCTATGAAAGTAGGAAAAGAGTTAAGTCAAGATCGAGTGGCAAAAGTTTTCCAGATATTTTTATTAGGTCACAAGAGTGCCACCGAAGTGAGCTATTGAGTTTGGGACAGATCTTGTGCTAGGAGCCGAACCTATCAGTAGATCACCTATCAGGACGACACTCATCGAGATGAAGGAATTGAAGGTGCAACTAGTGGATCTAAAAGGAAGGAATATTATTAGACCAAGCAGTTTGCCTTGGAGAGCGTTTGCGGTGCTCGTAAAGAAACCAGATGGGTTGTTGAGTATGAGTATCTCGTAAGTTTAACGAAATGATGATTAAGAATAAGTATCCTTTGCCGAGAATTGATGATCTATTTGATCGGTTGTGTGGAGGCAGAGTATTTTCCCAATTGGATTTGGCGTAAGATTTCCATCATTTAAGATCGGTAGAGGACGGTATTCCTTTGACAGCATTTCAGACGAGGTACGTTCGTATGAGTTGTCAGTAATGCCATTTGGATTAACCAATGCACCTACTTTCGTTGTGAATTCGATGAATCGAGTTTTCCGAGAGTACTTGGATAGGTTTGTGTTGGTATTTATAGATGACATTCTAGTGTACTCTAAGGATGAAAGAGAGCATGAAGATCATCTTAGAGTAGTGCTTGGGACACTAAGGCGGCATCAGCTAAAATAAAAATTTTAAACTGTCATTTTGGAAGAAAGTGGTTAAGTTTCTTGGTTACGTGGTTTTAGAGAAGGGCTTGTTAGTCGATCTAGATAAGATCGAAGCTGTTAATAATTGGAAGAGACTATAGATGGTGACTGAAATAAGGAGTTTTTTTGGACTTGTTGACTATTACCAGAGATTCATCAAGGATGTCTCACGGATAGCAGCACCTTTGACTAAGTTAACCAGGAAGGATGTGAAGTTGTATGGTCTGACAAATGTAAGGGAGCATTCCTTAAGTTAAAGCATTTGTTGACCAATGCACCAGTGTTAGTAGTTCCAGACGGAATCCAAGGGTTGGTGGTGTATACAGATGCATATGGAACTGGACTAGGAGTTGTGTTGATGCAGAAGTGTAAAGTTATTGCCTACGCTTCATGACAACTTAAACCACATGAAGTGAGATATCCTACTCATCATTTGTAGTTAGTAGTGGTGATCTTCGCATTGAAGATTTGGAGGCATTATATCTTAGAGGAGAGATTTGAGCTATACACAGATCATAAGTCCTTGAGGTATTTATTCTCTCATAAGGAGTTGAATAAGAGACAACAGAGATGGCTGGAGTTTTTAGCAGCCTATGATTTTGGTATAGAATATACTTGTGAGAATGAAAATAAGGTAGCAGATGCTCTTAGCTGAAGACATTAGATGTGGTGTTAGCTATGTTTGTAGAATGGAAACATTTAGAACCTTCGACTACTTGTAGTGTGCAGTTAAGATCGATTACTAGTTCTAGTTAGAGCACTGCCATGTTATCCTGTTTAGAAGTTCGACTAGTGTTGATCGAAAGGATTGCTTCTAAGAAAAAAGAGGATCCAGTATTAGCCGAGAAGATTAAAAGGCTTGAGGTTGGAACTGAGATCGATGATCTAAAGGATTTTAGTCTTGACTAGAGACGATGGTTGAGAAAGAAGGGACAGTTGTGTGTTCCGAATGTTAAGGACTTAAGGAAAGAAGCTCTTAGAGAATGTCATCAGTCCAAGTTTACAACTCATCCTGGAGGGACCAAGATGCATCAAGAGATGAAGCGGAGCTTCTATTGGGAAGATATGAAGAGAGATATTGGCTTGTGGGTTAGGCAGTATGCAAACTGTCAACAAGTGAAGGCCGAACATCAAAAGTCGAGTGGGTAGCATTAGCCTTTGGAGATTCTAGTTTGGAAATGGGATTCGATATCCATGGATTTTATGGATGAGTTTCCATAGTCGAATAGAGGAAACGAAAATACATGGGTCATAGTGGACAGGTTGACCAAGAGTACCCATTTCATTCTAGTTAAGTCAACCAGGATGGCACATGTTTTAGCTAAGTTGTTCATGAAGAACATAGTTAAACTACATGGAATTACTAGTAGTATAGTCAGTGATAGAGATGCTTTGTATACTAAGGTATTTTGGATGAGCCTACAAGATGTTTTGTGTACCAAGCTTAAAATGAGTACTGCATATCACCCTTAGACGGATAGGCAGACATAGAGAGTCGATAAGGTACTCGAGGATTTGTTAAGAGCTTGTTTATTGGACTTTGATGGGTCTTAGGAAGATCACCTACACTTAATGGAGTTTTTCTATTATAATAGTTATCAGACTAGTGTAGAAATGGCGCCTTTTGAAGCTTTGTATGGAAGGTCATGCAAATCACCAGCATGTTGGTTGGAGACTGAAGACATATTAGTCTTAGGTCCAGATCTAGTTAGAGAGGCAATAAAGAAGATTGAGTTGATCCAAGAAAGGATGAAGGAAGCTCAGTCCAGACAGAAGAGCTATGCAGATAAGAGGTGTGAGGACCTAGAATTCTCAGTTGGAGATAAGGTTTTCAAGTATCACCGATGAAGGGGGTGGTACGATTTGGAAAGTTAGGGAAACTAACATCAAGATATGTTGGTCCGTTCCAAGTTATAGAGAGGATCGGGAAGCTCGCATACAGATTAGAGTTGCCAAGCAGTATGGCAGGTGTCCATAATGTGTTTCATGTGTCTCATCTTTGCAAGTATGTGCATGATCTAGAGACTGCTACTCCTCCGATGAGGTTGGAAGATTTGATAGTAGAGCTTAATTTGACTTTTATTAGACAACCAATTCGGGATGTAGTAAGAGATGAGAAATGATTGAGTAACAAGACAGTCAAGTTGGTGAAAGTTCAATGGAGCGATAACGAGAAGGACTGTACTTAGGAGACAGAAGAGAGGATTAGAGATACATATCCTGATCTTCTTTGAGGGTATGTCTATATAGATAGTTGCTAGTTAGGAAGGCTAGCATGATTGTTAGGAGTTGTTACAGATAATTTCTATGCTTAGTGCTTAGTCCTTACTGAATTTCGAGAACGAAATTATTGAAGGAAGAGAGCCTAACTTCCCTAATTTATAATGACATTATTTAGGAGATTTAATTAGATAAATTAAATAGAATAATGTAAATGTTAGAGTGATAAGGGGATTGAGATTTGAAAATTTATATTTAGAGGCGAAGCTTAATTAAATAAATATGCTTATGAATGGTTTTATATGTTAAAAAATTAACACAAGGGCGTATTAGGAATTGCCGCACCACTTGTACTCACGGTTATACTCTTTATTCTTGTTCACCGTCTCAAAACATAAAATGTAAATCAAAGAGAGAAAAACCTTCCATTAACTAGGGAAGAAAAGAGGAAAAATCAATCTAAATCTTAGCAATCAAGCAATGGTAATTCATCTCAATCAAATCTCAAATTCCTTATCCTAATCAAGGTGAATAATAATCCAAACCATCTTTATTCGTGTTTATGTGAACATTTAATTTTTGGTTTTAAGTTTATATCACATATGATAATGTTAGACGAGCATATGATTGGATTTTATGACATGTTTGATTCAAACAAGATGGATACATATATATATATAAATATACGGTTTTAAGGCTAAAATTGTTTATTTTGGATTTCGAATGCCATTAAGAATTTATATGTTATGTAAAACATTAATTTGGAGTTGGGTTTTTTGACTGTGCTAAGGAAAATTTGTTATGAATTTTCAAAGAAGAAAATGAATAATTTGGGTTCAAAATTATTTCTACTATTATTTGAAGGGATTTGGGTCTGAAATTTATATACGTTAGATAACATATTACAAGTGAATTTCTATGATTTTTAGGGATATTTCCTAAGTAATTTACTATGAAAGTTCAATAGATGATGGACTTAAATGTTTTATTTGTTTCGCTTAATGGAAGGGCTTATTCACTAAATTAATTCTTCATTAGATCTGAAATAATTGCAGTAGTTTTTAAGAAAGAATCTGAAAGGTTTATGAAAACCAATCAAAAGTTTACAAATAGACAAGTTAGTTTAAAAGAAATTACTTAAAAAGGCATTAAAACCGCCTTTACCCAGAAATTATGTTTCTCCTCTTTTAGACGCTGCCTTTCGACCCTATGCTTCTGCTTCGACCAAGTCGAAACCTACCAAGCCAAAACCAATACATAAGGTATCAATATATCGGTACGTAGTGGATTGAGAAAGGCGGAAGGCATGGTGTCAAAACCCTTGCTTCCAATGGGGTAGAAATCTTTGTTTTACCAAAGAAATGCGCTTGCCTGTTTTTACTAAATGTTTTCAAAGAATTCGAAATAAATGCTTTCGAAAGTTTCTTCTACATAGTTTTCGAAGGGGGTTGCCACATTTCTGTTTAAGTGTAGCTTTTGAACAAGTCCCTATGTTTAAAAATAATACTTTCGAAAGGTTAGTCTCAACCCAATCGAAACCTTACTACCGTCCCCGTGCCTTTCAAATGGATCGAAGTTGTCAGCCCATTCTAAAGGTGGCTTTTGTTTTGAATCTGTACTAAGCCACTTCCTAAAGCTTATGAAAGGATTCAAGGATTTTGAAGGCAATGGTTCTGAAAGGTATTTCAAAACTATTCTTCAAATGTCTTGAGCTTTCGAAAGGATGGTTTCGAAGCCATCAATTTTCCCAAAACAATTTTATGTGAAGATTAAAGCTTCCGAAAGGGTTACTTTCATATATATTCACGTTGACCCAAAATATATTTTTAAAGATAAATCTATTGCTTTCGAAAGGGGTACTTTTAAGTAGTTTCGAAGCTATGCTTCTAAAGTTAATAAGTGATGCTTTGACACTTGCAAAAGGTATAGTTTGATGGTTTCAAAAGAGACGTTTTGAAGTATTTTGAAAAGCATATGCTTAGTGTTTTGAAAAGAAGATTTGAATGCTTTCAAAGGAGTTTATCCAATGGTTTCGAGAGTAAAAGTTTAAGGTTTCGAAAGCCTTAGTTTTCAAAGCAAAGAACCCAATCTCATTATTAGAAGAGGCATAAATAAAGGGGTTTTAAAACGACTTTTAAGTATGAAGTTTTTGAAGAAGGTTTCCTTGACAAAATAGTAGATTAAAGGAGTTAACCATGTTTTATATGAAAATAATATCAAAGATATTAAACCACAGATGTTGGTGATTATTATGTTATTATGTTATTATGTTTGCTTCTTCTAGTTTACATATTCACTTTAATATGGACCCATAACAGTATTTTAGGGAGAAAGGGAAGAATAACCAGCTAGGTTGACCTAGTAGTGAATATAAATTGAGTAACTCTTGAATGGGTAGAATTACATCCAGGAGGTCAGATAGACCAGGGTATACGATGTCTAGATACTGATTAAAGAAGTTGTCATATAGACAGGTTCATAGCAAACCCATGAAAACTATGTTTAGTAAAAGTTATTGGCAAGGACCATATTTTCATAGGGAACCCGTGAAAACTATGATAAGAAGCAGAGACCGATAGGTTCGTAGTGAATCCATGAAAACTATATCCGGATTAAGTTATTAACAGAAGTCGATAGGTTCCTAGTCAACCCATGAAAACTAAGATAAGAGAGAAGTTATTGGAGATAACAATAGGTTCAAGGAGAACCCATGAATAAGGAAGTTATTGGTAGGAGACAATAGGTTCTTAGTGATCTCATGAAAATAGTGAAATCGAACAGGAAGCCCATAAGTTTTAATCAGGTTATTAGGTAGCCCATGAAAATAATAGGCTAATAGTAAGAAACTATAACTGAGACAGATAGTCAAAATGAATGGAGATTAGTAATCCAAAATTGATTTACTTATTCGCATGTCGTCACAATATTTTGAATTGTTATGTTATAGTCATTGTGAATGCAGAAGCACAATATATGTTTTTTTATAAATATTTGGATAAGATAGTGGTGAGAAGAAAACCCATTCCGCTAATGGGCATGGTCTTACTAGATATCTAAATGGTTTGAGATGGTATGTTATTATTCATACCAGACTTTATGTCTTAGTCGAAGTTTATGTTTTCCCGTTAAAATTTTAGGTGCTCAATTGATTTTGAGTTGTTTTAGAGTTGAGGTTTTTAGGTACCTCATTAGACGAATAAGTTTTCGAGGACGTGCAGGAGGCAAGATAGCTATTAGGATTTCTTTTACTTTTGTTTCCGCCATGTTTTGTTGTATAGGTAAAGTTGTCAATTGCTTAAATATGTATGTACACACACTTTGATTTTCCAAGGGGGCATCTCCATATGTCACTCATGTCGTATGTTGTAATAATCATATTTTCTCTGAATATGGTTCTCGAATATGGGATTATGTAATGAATATTGAAATGATTTGAAATGAAATGTGGAAGTTGTTTTATGATTTTAATTTTTTTTCCATATCCATATGTTTCTATCTTATCAATGTATCTATCATTACCGTATTTGGTCGCCAAGGATTAATAACTATGGATGACTGCAACATCCGTAGCCATTGGTTTTAGGCCTCCAAGTGGGGGATGCTACATTAGTTTAAAGTTATTCCAGCATGAATCAGGATTGATAAGGAGCAGCATTGCTATGGTGCGGTAATAACATACGACGACATCATTTTATATGACATCAGCCTTGCTAATTCATACGAATGTTGATGTCTTTCGACATCAGCATCGCATATATAGATGTGCGGCATTAGTTCGGTGCGAATTAGTGTGAAGCAGCATTGATGAGTTGCGACATCGAGAAGGAGTGGTGTTATAACCTTCATTAATATTGATCGATTTCGGCATCAATATCGCATTTATAGATGTGTGGTGTCTTCTCTTGATTGACGAGATGCGACATCCATAGGAGCAACATTGATAAAAAGCGGTAGTATTTGAAGGTCAACTCTGACATGGGGCAGCATTAAAGGAGTGCGACATCGATGGGAGACGGCATTGATAAGGAGCGGTATTGATGAGGTGCGACATCTTTGAAGGATAATACTAGGATGAGGCGGTATTTTAAAGATGCAGCATTAATTCTTCTCTATTCTTCAGCATTGGCTCATTGTCATGTTGTCGAGATTGGTTTATACCTTTGACATTAACCTATTCCAATATCTTTGGCATTGGCTTATACCTTCTACACAACTTACTGGTATGATATTATGACAATGTCACATATCTTTGGGAGCAAAAATAATAGTAGTAACATTTACAATCTTATTGCCACCTTTATGTGCTTTATAATGGTTGCTATTTTAAAGGCTTTGACACTCCTTGTAATAAGGTTCAATATCATCCCTTTGAGGCTTTGAGTTCGATATCATATTTCGCTAAGAAATTACGTGGATAACACAAACCATTGTCTAAAATTAAACAGTAAGTTTAAGCTTAATATATATAACATATAAGAAATACCTTTCATTGTTCGTGTATCATGATGATCAATCCATCCTTTTGACATAATGTTTCACAAAGAGTATATAATACTCGAATAGGTAACCATAGACAAAAATGAAGGTCAAAGCAGCCATAAAAAATAAAGTTTGAATATGCTAGACAGTAAAAATAACTTTTGTTTCCAATTAAAAAAATCACCTGAATAATGAGGAACCAAATTAATTGTATGTTATAAAAGACTTACATTGTATAACATGATTTTGGTTTTTTAACACTTTCTATTCTATCCATTCTTTTAACAAATTAAATTTTAAAGAATACCAATTTAGAGGAGATTTTGGTTTTGGGTAGTCTTGACTAGAAATTAGCCAACTTCGAAAATAGATAATGCATTGTATTAGCAAAATATGCTTGCTAACACTAGGCGTAAAAATGTAAACTGAGGGGAAAAATCAAGCAAATTCCATAAATAACACAAAGATGTATAGTGGTTCGGCTAAGTTTTCCTACGTCTACTACATAGATCTCTTACCATATTTCTCTCTTCCAATTACAAGGAATTAAAAGAGAATAATAAGAAAACAAGCTCTTAAAACTATAATTTTGATAATCTCAATAGCTTTAGGGTTTAATTTGCTGAAGATGTGAATTCTGAGTATAAAAATCAACATCTTTGATGTTGTATGGCATGACTTATTTATAACAGTAGATATGGATAATAGAGGCTAAGATTGCATAGCAAAACATATTGGAAATGCTTGTGATCGTCGATCTGGTCGCATGGATTGATGGATTATAGTTGTAAAGGCATTAGGGATGTGTAGCTAAGAAGCATATTGGCTGTAATGTCATACCAAGCGTGTTTTTTGAGTTGACTAAGGCAGCTTGCTACAAGAGTAGGCATGCTTTAAGCAGACGTATAGTACCTAACACAGTCGACTATAATATTTATTGTTTACTTTTGCTTTCCCAGGTGGAAAGGTATATGAGAAACTTCCCGTACATAGTACCTGTCGATTGCTTGTTACTGAAGATTGTTGAGTGAAGCTAAATTTTACTAAGGACTAAATCGTAAGGGATATATCGAGCCGACCTTAGGATGATGAGATGGGCTACCTAGAATCGGTGAAGGTAGGCTGAGATAGAGTTGGGATAAAGATAGGAACACACTTGAGCTGCGGTCCTGTTAGGTGAGTTGGATCTTAATGATGACTAGATTGAGTCGGCTAGTTATAATCTTAGAATGTTGCGAGTATGTTGGCAGGTATGGGGCTAGATTGAGTGTGGGTCGACATTAACTAGGTCGGGCTTAGATGTGCTGGGCTAGCTCTAGTTGGGCTGGGCTTTGTTGCATGGTTGGCTTATTATACTTTGGAGAAATTTGAGCAGCGAGTGGGAAATAAATGGTAGCTAGAATAAAGGGGGAGTGGAAAGAATTTGAAATGGGGAGGTATAGGCTAGCACTGACAAAATAGGGTATAGGTGGAAAGTAATTGGAAATGAATCATGATGGAGAAATAAAAAATATGCATTTTATTCTAAATGACAAGTGGGTCGCTGACCTAGAAATCACCAGGTTTTCATGCTGTCTACATTAGGTAAGTCGTTGCAAAGATAGCATGAACCCATGTATGTCCATTAGCTATTCATAGTCCAAAGTAACCGTTTGGTAAGCAATCTCGTTCCGCAAGGTAAGGGATTACTAAGAAATTGTTCAACACCAAAATGTGAAAGGGACGGAAGGTGAACAATTATGTCCTAATGATGAAAGACTATATTGATAAGTTTCACAATTAGACGTGATGATAAGCAACAAGTTGCAGATAAACTTGACCCTTGGTTCTATTACCACTCGGTATGAACAAATCATGCTGAATTATAGTATGAACTAACTGAATGTGAATCCCATGGAGCTCCTCAACATGTTAAGATCGCCCGAGTCATCATCGAAGGATAAGGGACCATGCTTGCTATTAAGGGTGGGGCATCATCTTTGAAGAGTTCAAAAAAGAAAAAAAGAAAAGGCAACAAGAATAAGAAGAGTAAGAAGGCCAACAACAAGGGCAAATGTCACCATTGTCATAAGAAAGGCCACTGGTAAATGAACAGTCCTGAGTACCTAAAGATTGTTAAAGAAAGAAAGCATAATGGTTACGCAGCTCCATCAAGTACATTTTTGATTCGAAATTGTTTTGCAATCAATAAAATGTCTTGAATTTTAGATGCTAGATCTTGAACTCATATATCTAACTTTTTATAAGGGCTTAGGAATTGGTGCCATGTGGCAAAAGGAGAAGTGAGGCTCCAAGTTGAAGATGCATCTATCGTAAATGCATTGACAGTATGATATTATCATTTGTGTTTGCCAAATAGTGACAAATTGATATTAAATAATTGCTATTTTGTAAAAAAGTTTATCTGTGTAATTATGTCTATTTCGAGATTGCCTGAGACTGCATATGTATTTTACTATGCAAATAATGTTATGAACGTTAGTTTGGATGGAAATAAAATCTGTGACGGTGTTCTTGAAAATGGAATTTATGCAATCAACACAAATTATGTTTGTTATGTGAGTCGTAACAAGCATTGTAGACTAGGTCATATTAGTGAGAAACGACCGTATGAAATGAAAACCGAAGGTTTTCTCCCATCACTTGATTCTTAATCATTTGACATGCATGAGTTGTGTATCAAAGGTAAAATGCCAAAGCACCCTTTCACTATGACCGATGAAAGATTTGATGACTCTTAGGTTAGTACACGGTGATGTATGTTGTCTGATGCTTGTGATCACTATGCACAGTAGTTCTTACTTTGTTACCTTTACTACTGATTTCTCAAGACTGCGATATGCGTATTTTATGAAGAACATATCCAAAATCTATGAGAAATCCGCTGAGCATAAGAATGAAGCTGAAAATCAGACGAACTGAAAAATAAAATTCTTCAATTAGATTGAGGAGTCGAGTACCTTGGATAGAAACTCCAACAATACTCAAAAGATAATATGATTATCTTTTAGGTTACTCCACCCTATTAGATATGGTCCATTCCAGGATGGGTAACGTTGAGTTACCTCTGTCCTGTTAGGGATATGCGTTGGAAATCATGGCGCATATGTTGAACTTGTTGCCCACTTCCAGCCTACATTAAGAACATTAGTTCGAACAAATTAGAGGCAAGGTTGGTACCATGTAAATTTATAAGATATCTCAAAAACTCAATGAGATATATATTCTACAATATGGAGGAACAAAATGTTATTGTTTCTTGGCAGACTGTCTTTCTGGAAAGGGAATTTCTATCAGAGAAACTTAACAGCGAGGTTGTGGGTGTGGATGAAACCCAAGAAGTTAACACTGAGCTCGACCAGCGGGATAATCGAGTTCACCCGTACACAAAAATGCACAACTTATTAACAGGTCTAGTAGGGAATCTCGTGCACTAGAGAGGTGCTACGATTTTCTAATGAATGGCAAAAGGAAGGACTATATTTTAGACGATGACACTCCTCAACCTTTTCAATATGCATTACAAGTAAAGACTCTGCACTCTGACTTAAAGCGATGGAACTCAAAATGGATTCCATGTATGAAAACGAAGTATGGACTTTGTTGGACCTACCTGAAGGGATAAAATCCATCAGTTGCAAATTAATTTTCAAGAAAAAACTAAGTGCAGACGTGAAAGTAGAGACTTATAAGGCTAAGCTAGTTGCTAAAGGATTTCATCAAATTCAAGATGTTGATTATGATAATTTTTTTTGCCTATAGCATGCTTAAGTCATTCAAATAATGCTGACTATTCCTGCATTCTATGACTATAAAATATGGCAAATGGACGTAAAGGCGACATTTCTAAATGATGATTTAGAAGAGATCATCTACATGTTGCATTCCGATGATTTTGTGTTCGGTAGGAGTGAGGTCTAGCTTACAAGTTGTTAAAGTCCGTTTGTGGGCTCAATAAGGCATGTGACAAGGCACGTGGGGCTATACCCAGGATAGGATTCTATCATTTTGTGAAACCAGGCAGATGGTAACGCATAGCCGCAGCTACCGCCCACCTCGGAACAACACTTCCGTAATGCGCACCAATCGATCACAAAGTAACAGATATGGTATCGAAGAATAGGACGAGCGACCTCACTTGGCCTGGTTCTGGCTTTGTTTTTGTCATATCAAGCTGACCAGAAGGTCAGGGCTATGTTTTTTACCTCATACTAATAACGTTCGCCAAACCATCCTACTTCGTTCTCGATTCTTCACCACGTGCACAGTTGTTAAAGTGGTTTCGAAATTGGTAGAGTGTATGACAATATCCGATTCTGGTCTCTTTATCAACCAAACGCTTACGTTTTTCACACCGTGGTCATTTTACAAAACATTTAAATAATAAAGCTTAATTATAATTTAAATCAATACTAAAATATTCACCTTCAATTATATTTTAGACTTAAAACATTTATCTTACGATTCATATTAAATCAAATTATTACATTCTAAAAATCATATCTTTAATACTTAAATAAAATCTTGTTTAAATTTTAAATCCTTTAAATAAAAAATTTACTTACAAATTATGCTCCACTTAACTTCTTAAATTTTATTTATTAAAGTTATTATATAAAATTCTATATTTATTATTAAATTAAAACTGTATCAATTACATTAAGTCAAAACTATGCTTATTACATTAAATTAAAAATATATTAGATGTTTTCATTAAATTAACTTTTAAAATTATTTAAATTATATATTTTTAAAACCAAATAAAATTATAAACTAAAATCTTAAAATTACATTTAAACTATATTTAGCTTATAATTTAAATTTTAAAACATATAAAATATTATTATTTTCCAAATATAAAATTTTAAATAAAATCATTAAATTATATTTTTTAAATCAAATTTTTTTAAATCACAACATACCATATAATTTAGAAAATAATTTCAAAATAATTTAAAACCAACCAGTGATGTCCTTATATAATTTTCTATCATATAGTCAAGTGATTGGATATATATCATTTCAACCCAAAATTATAATTAAATTTTCGGGTATATATCATTCCAACTCGTATCCCGAATTTATAGTTCCAAATCAATAAAATCACTTGGGTCTATAATTTCAACCCATAACGATTTTTCCTAACTCAAAAGATCGTTCGTGTATGTATCATTTCAACCCATAATTAGGGAACTTGCAGTGTGATATAAATAAATAACATAACATATTAGAGTATATCATGTAACATATCATATTGTGTCGTAGGTGAGCATCGTATCATATCATATAATATTAACCAAGTAAATCTAACTATAACAACATTTCAATTTCATTTCACAAGACGTCCATTCACTTAACCATAAGAATTTTGTCATGAGTGATCTCTCACCTTTCGTGGTAATTGAAAGAAATAGCTATACGAACAAACATGAAGCCGATACAACATGAAGATGGAGACCATAAGTCATGCAACAATGATCCAAACCAAGACACGAACACAAATGATCAAGATCCAAAATCCAAATTCCAAAGCTTTGAATTTTTTCTCTTTTTTCTTTTTATAAAGAGAGGAGTGCAAATGGGTTCGGCCCTAAGCTAAGTGGCGCGGCCTATGGCTATGTGGGCTCGGCCAAGATAGATGTAGATGGATAGGAGGGGGTGTGGCTATGGGGTATGGGTGTGGGTGGCTAAGTATGTGGAGGGTATGGGTGTCTGTGTGCTCGGAAAGGTGTGTGGGTGGTTTGTGTGGTGTGGCCGTGGGTAGAGTGGAGGGTATGGGCATGTAGGAGAGGAGACTGAGGCAATGTAGGGGGTCGTCGGATGTAAGGAGGAGAAGGGTAGGCGACAAAGGTAAGGGGAGAGAGAGAGAAGAGAGGAAGGGAAGGAGGAGCTAGGGTTTAGGCTAGGTTAGGCTTTGGAGACGGAGAAGGAAGAATGGAGTTTTTTACTGTAAATTATTTTCTCAGGCAGAAAAATGAGGAGGAAGATAGTCAAAAATAGGTACGTGTCCATTAGAAAAAGATATGTGGCCCTTTAGGAGTCTCTCAACAGGTACATGTCCATTAGAAAAAGATATGTGTCCCTTTAGGAGTCTCCCAACAGGTACGTGTCCATTAGAAAAAGATATGTGGCCCTTTAGGAGTCTCTTAGTATTCAAGACCACTAGACCAAGCCTAATAGACAAGCCCAAAACCCAAAACCCAGCTAAAAGAGAATGGGATAATACGAACAAATAAACGAGCTTTTTTATGCAGAAAATTACAGATTTGAAGATGAAGGAATCAGATTTTAACAAAATGAAAAGTGGAGTGGAGACTAGAATTCAGTCTATCGTAAAAAGAATAAATTTCAAAATTTCAAAATTTAAGTTTTCAACCAAAAGTCAAACTTTGACCAAATTTGACAAAAATTTGAATTTTCAATTTTTTTTCCTAATTTATTGAATTTGGAAAACTATATTACTCAATGCCCAAAAATCGTTATTTAAATTCATATTTATTTAAAATTTTAAAATATTTAATTCAAAAATTCAATAATATTTCTTTTAAAATTTGACTGAATTTACGGATCGTTACACTCTCCCCCATTCAAAACTTTTCTTCCTCAAAAAGGAACGAAAAAGGAGAATAGAAACAAGCAGAAAAGGTGAGATAGATTGGAAACGAATAGTACCTGATACAAATAGTTCAAGATTCGAGGCATACATGCTCTCTTTCGTTTTTAGGTACTTTCCCGATCGTCTGTACTCCATTGTACTTTGATCAGGTTGACAGACTTCCTAGTCAGCTGCTTCATACCTCTATCAATAGTACAAAGTGGCTTCCTCTCAATAGTGAGGTTTGGCTCAACATCCAAACTCTCGAGTAAAGCAAGCTGAACAATCAAGGATGGATCATGAAGATACTTGCGAAGATGCGAAACATGGAACACATTATGCACTCCAGATAGCTTCTCTGGCAAATCCACACGATAAGCTAAAGGGCCAACTCTCTCTAAGATGTGGAAAGGACCAATGAATCTAAGAGCAAGCTTCCCCTTCCTACCAAAGAGAATCACATTCTTCTGCGACAAGGTCTTAAGAAAAACTTGATCATCCATTGAAAATTCCAGACTCCTCCTTCGCCTATTAACATCTTGTAACGACCCGTAAATTTAACTGGTTTTAATAACATTATTAATTGGAATTTTGTAGAATTTTAAATGATAAAATTTTGAAATATAAATTTGATATTTGAAATACGTCTAGCTAAACATAGCGATTGGAAAATTTTCATCCGAAAATATGAAGTTTATTTTCGTGCATAAATTTACTTCAATTTAATCAGTTAAAAATCGATGAAAATAAAATGTTTTCGAAACCTAAATATTTTTATACAGAAAAATTCTAAATCTCTTCTGAGCAAGATGTCATTTTTCATTTTTCCAAATTCGGATTTCTTTAGCTCCGTAGATCTTATTTTTCTAAGTTTTTCCTGCATTTTCCGCTAGTTGAATTTGAAAATTTTATAATTCGATCGTGCCACTGATAATTTTATACCGTTTTGATCGTCTCGTCGTGCCGATCTATACGGTATATTCGACTGTCAAATTCAAAGTCTGGTGTACGTTGCACTTTGCGAAAACGCTTTCCGTATCGGTTCCGGAATTTGAGCTTGTTTTACCCTTTCGTTTTCACTGTAAACCAAATAGCCATCAGTCATTAATGTTTTAGCTGTTGACTATCAATGAATATTCCTTGTTATTAATATAATTTGCGTGATACCATTTCACCCTGGTTCAAATTTCTCTCTCTGCTGTTCCTTGGTCATCAAAGAAAAGTGTGTATATATATATATTAAAGAAGACAGCTCATCTTATTCTCTCACCTATCACCTACACTTTATTTCGTGGCCGACCCCTTGTCTACCTTCCACCGCTTCGTAGCTATGAAAAAAAGAAAAAGTTATAAGTTTATAATATTATTAAGTTTATATTACTTTCCTGCTCGTGTTCTTTCATTGAACCCCTACTTGTTCTCGTGACCTTTTCCCTCCTCCCCTCCTTGGAAAATCCATGGCCGAACTCTATAAAAAAATGTGGCATGTGTGCTTCACCTCCAAACATCTGCCTACAAAATCCAATTCCACTCTACCTCCGGCATGTTCCTTCCCACCTCTCTCTTTTCTTCCTGTAGCCCAAGCCTCACGTGCTTCTCTCCTCTCCTTCGTCTCCACTATAATCTCCCTTCCTTGTTTGCACGGCCTTCCCCTCCTCGGCCTAAGCACGAACATCAACCTCATCACCGTGCCTCCCTCACTCAAGCATTCCCCACCACCTCCTTCCCTGTCAGTTTCCCCGTCCCTTGATCCTTCAGGCCTCACAAATCCCACCTCCAGAATCTATCCCACCTTCTCACCACTTCGAAGCTCTCTTCCCATGTCACGCCTCAGCCTTGAACCACTGCCGTGCCTCACTTTCCTTCGCCTCATCCATCTCAACATCACAGCCTCTGGTCGCCTGTCCCCTCCACTGCTTTTTCCTCTCACCGTGTTTCTTTGCCGAGCACAAGTTATACTATACGTTTGTAAACTTTTAAATATTATTATTTATGGGTTTTGCTATTAATATATAAAAATATATAGCATTTGATATAAACTATGTAGTTTCATTTTCGAGTTGTCTTCTTTAGGCCTGACATATATTTTATATTACAAAGTGGTCTGTTAAAATATAATATAATCTTTTGTTATATAGTAAATACAAATATATGTTTGGCTTATATATGTATTATACAAGTATATAAATAATTGGTTACAGTTTGTATGCATGTGTTTATACAGATTATATATATGTATGTTTGTTTTACATGTGTTGCCTGCACATATATACCAGCCTATTCTTTTTAGTATATTGATAGTTTGCTTTTGCTGCGAGAATTTAGTATATAATATTCCTACTGTTTCGAATATACAATGTTTTTCAGTTTATATATATTCTTTGTTGGGTTTATAGCTATATTAATATGTTATATATATTATGTTATTTCAGCATATATAAATTTTGTGTATATATTGGTTTTAAATATTCCGTTATTTGTATATATGAGTCAGTGTATATATATATTGGTTATGAAGGTTAGTTCACGAATTTATACATAAATACAGTTAAATATGTTTCAGTTTATAGGGGTTTCGAAATGTACAGATCTAAAATTTTGTTATGTAAGTGTCGTTATATGATATTAGAACTATTGTTCACATATAATCTTATATTGGTTGCTTTTCATGTGTATAGTAGTACATATATGTATATTATATGACTTTATATGATCTACTTTAAGCTAATATATTTATTTTAGCGAGGTAAGTTTACATATTTTTAAAATAAAGTTTGTTGTATACTGGTTTAAATATATGTATTTAAAATTTAAGTATTGGTTATTCAATATAATATGATGATGTTTGGTTTTAATAAGTGTTTTAAATGTAAACGATGATTTTAATTTTTTATTTATTTTAGTATTCGCCTCAAATTTGATATTGATTTCATGGGAAAATAATAATATAGATATCTGCCGTTTCTATCAAACTGATTCGAATTATTCATCAATTTCTATTTATCAGCTCCGATCGTCAAACTCATACCCATTGTGCTTTGGTCTGGAATTCGTGCTTGGAATGTGTAGCTCATTCCTTTGTCAAATCTCTTTAGCCTCGAAAGGTGAGCAATCACTCACGATTAATGTTCTTTATTTGTTAAATTTGATTTCAATTGACACGACAATTGAAATATGCTGCTATTAGTGATTTACACTTATATATATATATATATATATATATATATATATATCTTATTACCTGTATCGGTTCACCTATGACATCTGACACCATTATCTGTTAACTATATAATGATAATTTCGTTTGGTTGATAATTGATTGATTGTTGTTGTTTATATTGGATGTTAAATTGTAATGTATAAAGTGATAGATATTATGCAATTGAATTTGACGTAGGATAGTTAAAAATTTGAATCGACATATGTGTTGAATTTGATTAGTTAAATTTGTAAATATGACCCCTTTAAATGTTTAAACTAATTGACACATAGAAATATGGTTATTACACCTTGAACCATTAAATGTATGTTGTGTAAGCTGTTGTAGTATGAAATTGAGTAATAGATACTAAGTGAAAAACCGTATAAATATTAGTGTAATAATCTTTAATCTACATGAAATGATAGTGTAGATTCTAGAAATAATATATTAATTCGCATAAAGAACAATGTGAATTAATAGGATTATTTCGGGATTATTGAATTAATTATTGAATTGTTATTGATTGTTATATTGCGTGTTTATTTACTTTGACACCATCCCAGTTATCACACTGCAAGTTCCCTTTGCTATGCTTTGATTTTTGAATTGAAATGGAATAGGGTTGAAATGATAAATACCCAAATGAACTTGACCTAGGATAGAGAATTAAATAAAATCGATTGGTCAACAATTTGATTTAATAATAAAATAATGATTTTATTTGAATAAAAAATAAGGTTTGAAATGAAGTTGGAATTTCAATTTTAATGGAAGGAAAATGTTAATATTTAATAATCTGAAACAAAATAATAATAGAGTAATTGATGCAAGAACGCTGTTTAATTTAAGAAATGATTGAATTAAGTTTTGAAATTATTTAATAATTAAGTTTTGAAATTATTTAATAATTAAGTTTGGTATTATTTAATAATTGAGATTAGAATTATTTAATAATTAGGTTTTGGAATCCATTTGTTATTTAAAATTTGAAATTATTAATTAAGTTTTGAAATATTTAATAACTAAATAAAATTGAATTATTTGATAATTAAATAAAAATTTGAATTCTTTGATAAGAAAAATTGAAATTTTGAATAAGTGAATTTGAACTTCGTTAATAAATGAAATTGGGTTTCTTTATTAATTAAGCTTTAGAAAATTTAAGTAAGTTAATAAGTGAGATTGAACTTCTTGAATATGTGAAATTTAGTTTCTTTATTAATTGAGTTTTGAAATTTGTAACTATGTAAATAAATAAGTGAAATTGAATTTCTTTAACAAGAAATAAATGTGATTTATTAGAATAGATATAAGACTTGAAATCTAAGGAACTTGATTGACGAATCTAATTGAATTCAATTTATAAGTTGATATAATGAAGTTGAACTTAAGAAATTGATTTAATGAATTGGAAATTTAATAGAAATTGTTTTGAATGATAAAGTAACTTAATGAATATTGAATGAAATCGATAAATGAGTTTAAATTGATTTGAATGTTAAATTTAATCAATTTAAATGATTTTGGAATGAAACTTATATACGAACATGAATCAATATTTGAATGGATTTAAATAAAAAGTTGAAATTGAATTATAAGATTTTGAAATGGTATTTGAAGTTTTGAAACGAAATTATGAAAATTGATATAGAAAGACAAATGGAATGTTGATTTAAAAATTCTAATTTAAATTGAATTTGATTTGGTTTTGAAATTTATTAAACGACCAATCGGGGTAATAATTTCGAAAGTTATTAAAGAAACTGGAATCGGTTATGGGCATACTCTCTGTCTAAACCGAAAACCACTTTAATAACTATACGCGGAGTGTGATCCAGAATGAAGTGTTTGGAATGATGTACGTGATGACCGAAGAAAGAGAACGATAATGGATAGCCTTGGCACTTGTGTCAAATTGGAAATGACTAAAATAGGAGCCGTGCCGGGCCAAATGGGGTTAGCCACCTCGAGCGAACACACTTCTTCGTAAACTACTCATTACTTGTTATTGATTGGTGCACCCTCGTACTTTTGGGAGTGTTGTTTCGCGGTGTTGCGATCGTTGCGGCGATGCGTTCTCACCAGTCCGGATCAGGAAAAAAGTAGTTTCACTACCTTGGGTATTGCCTCATGTCCCTTGTCATACTTGTATCCCTATATACGCGACCACTACGAATTTGTTTGTGTTATACCTATGGAGTACTCCCTGATATCCCACTAGTTTACGGTGGAGTTTACAGTGCTGTATAGACTATAACGCTTATATAAAATGTGTTAAGGGAGATAATGGTAACGCCTTAACACTATTTTGATACTTTATATTACTGATAGACCTTATCTACTTAGCTTACACTACTACATAGTAGTTAGTTTAATGGATCCTTAGAGGACGGTTATTCCAACGTCCTTTGAGTTATTTGTATTTCAGTTGTTATTTCGCTTGAGTTGGATTTATTGATATAAGAATGTTAATCCTGATTCGAGTGTTTTGTGTTTTGCTTTACGCTCGGGTCAGACTAAGTGGTTCAGCTTTTAAGACTCACCTTTGGAGTTGGAGCTTCGCCTGGAGATCCAGTTATCAATCCAGCTTTCAGATATTTAGTTGATTCCAGTGATGTATTCTGATTCTTGCATTTGACTATTGTGTTCAAAACTTCTCTTGTAACATATTTAACTCTGTTATATATATGGTAGCTTCATGAACTACTATCTTATGCTTCCGCTGCATATTATTACTCTATGCCTGTGATTCTGTGTTTATTTATTTACTATATATTTGAGTTTTGCCAAATTTAAATTAACAATTCGGTATTTTGAATTATTCAAGTCCGACATGTGCGGATGCGAATAGTCCAAAATAGTGGGTCGTTACACATCTCTTCTGCCTATCCTGAGAAATCCTCTTCCTCCTTATCTCCTCAACCTTCTCGGATGCTTCTAAATAATATCAGGTCCAAGAACCAAATGATCAACGAATTCAATCCAGCATGACGGAGATTGCAAGGTCGTCCGTAAAGAGCGGCAAATGGAGACATTGCGATACGAGCCTGAATTCAAAGGACGAGATTAAATAGATTGATGCTTATAGTAACCTTAATTTAAAAATTAATATTACACCCAATAGCTGTTATTATAAGTGAATTCAACAAGATGGAGACGATCTTCCCAAGATCCTCCATAATAAAGAACACAGGCACGAAGAAGATCTTCTAGAAGCTGATTAACTCTTTTCGTCCGACCATCGGTCTGCAGATGATAAGCTGTGTTCAGATTCAGACGAGTACCCATAGCTTCCTGAAATGCTTTCCAAAATTGGCTGGTAAAGATAGGATCTCGATCATAAACAATGTTGGATGGAACACTATTAAGCCTAACAATCTCTCACATATAAATCTCAACTAAACTCGAAGCAGTGTGGTTCGACCTGACTGAAATGAAATGAGCTGACTTGGTCAGTCTACCCACAACTACCAAAATACTCTCATTATTCCTTCTCGTCCTTGGTAATCCATCAATAAAATTCATGGAAACCTATTCCACTTCCAATTGGGAATCTCAAGGGGCTGCAACAATCCAACGGTCTTCTGGTGATTAGCCTTAACCTGTTGACAAGTGGAACATCTACTGACATAAAGGGAGGTATCTCACTTCATACCACTCCACAAATACAGCTTCTTCATATCCTGGCACATCTTCGTAACTCCTGGATAATAGAAAGTCTAGACCAATGATTTTCCTTAAGCACTTCTTGCCTTAATCCATCAACATTCGAAACGCAAATTCGATTATCGATCCTCAAAATCCCTTTATTATCAATCTGTGCTCCCATTCCATCTTGATTGCCACCTTTCGTATTACAAACATTATCTTAATAATCCTTAGCATCTCGTCTTCATCCTGCTTAGCGACAATAAGATCCATAAGGGATGAAGAAACAACAAGCTGACATAACATCGCCTTCTTTTGACTCAAAGCATCGGCTACCACATTAGTCTTCCCTGGAGTGTAGTTGATGTCGAGGTCATAAGAAGCTAGAAACTCGAGCCATTTAACCTGCCTATGGCTCAAATCCTTATGAATGAAAATATACTTTAATGACCGGTGATCCGTAAAGAGCTCAATCTTTGTTCCCAATAGATGATGTCTCCATCACTTTAAATAAAACACTACATCATGCAATTCCAAATCATGGGCTGCATAATTGGCTTCATGGGTCTCCAACTGAAGATTGGCATAAACAATAACCTTCCCATTCTGCATCAAAACAGCTTCCAAACCTTCTCGACTAGCATCAATATATATCGTTAATCCCTCATTTCCATTTGGAGTGGCAAGAACTGGTGCAGAAGTAAGCTTGCGCTTTAACTCAATGAATGCAGTTCACACTTATCGCTCCATATAAACTTAGCATTCTTACAAGTCAAAGCAGTGAGCGGAGCAGCAATCCGAGCAATATTCTCAATAAACCTTCAATAATAATCACGTAGGCCTAAGAAACTATGAATATCAAAAGGTAGGTCTTTGCCAATCCTGAAATAGAATAGGTAATTTAAATTCATAGAAAAATAAGTTAATTAAATTACAAAGGAAGAAAGGTGAATATACTTACATTGATTATGGCGACCTTAACAGGATCGACCGAAACCCCATTTTCAGAAATAATATGCCCAAGAAATCGGACTTCATCCTTCCAGAAATGACATTTGGAAAACTTAGCTTTCAGCTAATGACTCCTAAGGGTTTCAAGAACAAAAATTAAGTGCAATTCATTCTCCATATTTGACTTAGAAAAGACAAGGATATCATTGACGAAGATAAGAATGAACTTATTGAGAACATCATAGAAAACAGGATTCATAAGATCAACGTAGAAAGTGGGGCATTATTCAAGCTAAAGGGCATAATTAACCATTCATAGAAACCATTCTCAGTAAGGAAAGTAATTTTAGGAATTCTCTCCTCAGCAACTCTGATTTGGTGAAAGCCCGTGACAAGATTAAGCTGAGAGAAAAATTAGTTCTATGGAGCTGATCGAATATATCATTGATACGAGGCATAGGATATCTGTTTTTCATAGTAAGCTTATTCAACTCCCTATGATCAACATACATCCTCAAAGAACAATCTGACTTAGTGATAAAGACGACAACTGCTCTGCTCCCTATTCCAAATAACTCGTCCTAATCAAACTGTGGGAAAATAAGTCTTCTATCTACTTCCTCAACTCGACCTTTTCTCTAGGAGCCATCCTACAAGGAGGAAGAACTATAGGTCGGGATCCATGAATATGATTAATGATAAATTCAATTTCCCACCTATGAGGAAGGGAAGAGACTTCACCAAAAACATCAGGAAAGAGTTGGACAACTGGAGTACAATTAAGATCGCTAGGACGAGAGTCAAGAGAAAAGAAAAAACTAACAGCATAATCCTGAGGCATACGGCATGCAATCACCAAAGAATTACCTAGGTCATCAACTGAACAAACAATTTTAGCTTCGCAAGAGATAGCACCTTCATATTACTTCAGCCAATCAACTCGAAGCAAAATGTCAAAAGCATCAAACCAAGAACATAGAAATCGCCAGGAAAACGTTGATCGTTGTAAAAGAGTTTCATCCTCTTACAAATCATACTAAGGTTAGTGGGACCACCGATAGGATTTGATACACATAAGAATTCATATGCACATTGAGGTTGCAAGATGTGTTCAAACTTATTACAAAGATCCATGGAAATGAAGCTATGAGAGGCTCCGTCAAATAGAACACGAACAAGAAAATTAAGTAAAGAAAAGGTGCCCTGGAGAGTACCTTGGGTATCACTAGGAGTAGGAGGAGTGGAAGAATGATTCAAGAATGAATTTTAGAAAAAAAGGAAGAGATTCAAATTTAAAGGAATCCTACTCAAAGAGAATTCTAGCTAAGAATCAAGCTGAAACTAGAGTGATTCCGTAATAAATTCTACTCATTCTAGGATATCACTACCCTATCTCTAATGAGTTTTTACCCATAGGTTAAGGTTTTCCTAAACCAAAACTCTGATATAAACTGTAACAACTCGTTATTTTGAACCATTCAAATCGATAATAAACCACACATGTCAGACTTGAACCATTCAAAACAATAGACTGTTAATTATATTTAGGGTAAATAGAATCACTCACAGAATCAAAGACACAGAATATGCAGCGAAATAAATAAAACATAGTAGTTCATGAAGCTACTACAGAAACAACATAGTCAGAAGCAAATATAACAGAAATCCAAATACATAGAAGTTAGCTAATACATAAGCAAATGACGAATGTCTGAACAGAAATAACTGAAATAGATAAGTAGATAGATAGATAGATCTTCAGCAAAGTCTCTAGCTCCAAAAGGTCAGTCCTGAATGCTATGACACTCAAATTGACCCAAGCATAAAGTAAAAACAAAACGCTCGAGTTAGGACTAACATTCTCATGTAAGTAAATCAACTCTAGTGAAATGTAACAAATGAAATGTAACAATAACTCAAAGGATGTTTAGGATTCCCATCCTTTAAGGATCCATTAAACTATCTACATATGTAGTATTATATGCTATATATGTAATGTCTAGTAGTAAAGTGTAATATATTGAAAATAGCGTTAAGGCCTTAACAATATCCCCCTTAACACATTTGATACGGTCGTAGTCTATACAGTATTGTAAACTCCACCAAACCGGCGGGTATCAGGGAGCACTCCATAGGTATGACACAAAACAAAATCGTAGTAGGCTCGATAAGGCATATGACAAGGCATGCGAGGCTATGCCCAGGGTAGGATTCTACCGTTTTGCGGAACCAAGTTGGTGGTAACGCATAGCCGCAGCTACTGCCTACCTCGGAACAACACTCCCATAATGCGCACCAATCGATCAGAAAGTAACAGATATGGTATCAAAGAAGCGTGTTCGATAAGAGGAGCGACCTCACTTATCCTGGTTATGGCTCTTTTTTTAGTCATATCAATCTGACCAGAAGGTCAGGGCTGCGTTTCTTACCTTGTGCTAGTAGCGTTCGCCAAACCATCCTAATCGTTCTGGATTCTCCACCACGTGCATAGTTGTTAAAGTGATTTCAGAATTGGCAGAGAGTATGACAATATCCGACCTCGATCTTTTTTACAACCAAACGCTTACATTTTTCACACCGTGGTCATTTTTATAAACATTTAAATAATAACTCTTAAATTATAATTTAAATCAATACTAAAATATTTAACTTCAATTATATTTTAGATTTAAAATATTTATCTTGCAATTCATATTAAATCAAATTATTACATTCCAAAAGTCATATCTTTAATACTTAAATGTAATCTTATTTAAATTTTATATCCTTCAAATAAAAAATTTAATTACAAATTATGCTCCACTTAACTTCTTAAAATTTATTTATTAAAATTATTGTATAAATTCTAAATTCATTATTAAACTAAAACTATATTAATTATATTACATCAAAACGATATTTATTAAATTAAATTAAAACTAAATTAAACATTTTTATTAAATTTACTTTTAAAATTTATTAAATTATATATTTTTAAAACAAAATAAAATTATAAACTAAAATATTAAAATTACATTGAAACTATATTTAGCTTATAATTTAAAACATAAAACATATAAAATATTATTATTTTTCAAATATAAAATTTAAATAAAATCATTAAATTAAATTATATTTTTTAAATCGAATTTATTAAATCAAAACATACCTTATAATTTAGAAAATAATTTCAAAATAATTTAAAATCGACCAACGATGTCAGTATACAATTCTCTACTCTATGGTTAAGTGAATGGGTATATACCATTTCAACCTTATAATTAAATTTCAGGGTATATATCATTTCAACCTTATAATTAAATTTCAGGGTATATATAATTTTCTACCCGATGTGCGTATAGAAATTTTCCTAATCCAAAAGATCGTTCGAGTATGTATCATTTCAACTCATAGTTAGGGAACTTACAATGTGATATAAATAAATAAATAGATAAATAACATAACATATCAGAGTATATCATATAACATATCATATCATGTCACCTGTGAGCATCATATCATATCATACAATATTAACTAAGCAAATCTAACTAGAACAACATTTCAATATCATTTCACAAGATGTCCATTCACTTAACCATAAGAATTTAGTCGTGAGTGATTGCTCACCTTTTGTGGTAATTGAAAGAGACGGCTATACGAACAGACATGAAGCCGATACGATACAGAGATGGAGACCACAAGTCAAGAAACAACGATCCAAACCAAGACACGAACATGAATGATCAAGATCCAAAATCAAAGATCCAAAGATTTGAAAAAAAATTCTTCTTTTATGAAGAGAGGAGTGCAAATGGGTTCGGTCCTAAGCTAAGTGGCTCGGCCTATGGCTACGTGGGCTTGGCCAAGAGGGGTGTAGGTGGATAGGAGAGGGTGTGGCCTAGAAGTATGGGAGTGGGTGGCCGAGTATATGGAGGGTATGGGTGTGCGTGTGCTCGACAAGGTGTGTGGGTGGGTTTATGAGGTGAGGCCATGGGTAGGGTGGAAGGTATGGGTGTGTAGGAGATGGAGGCCGAGGCTATGTAGGGGGTGATCGGTGGCAAGGAGGAGGAGGATAGATGGCAAAGGTAAGGGAAGAGAGAGAGAGAGAGAGAGAGAGAGAGAGAGAGAGGGAGAGAGAGAGATAGAAAGGAGAGGAAGGGAAGGATGAGATAGGGTTTAGGCTAGGTTAGGCTTTGGAGATAGAGAAGGAAGAAACTGTAAATTGTTTTCTCAGACAGAAAAATGAGAAGGAGGAAGATAGTCAGAAATAAGTACGTATAGAAGTTTCTCAACAAGTACGTGTCTATTAGGAAAAGATATAAGACCCTCCAAGAGTCTCATAGTATTCAAGCCCACTAGACCAAGCCCAAATATATCAAGCCCAAAACCTAAAACCTTGATAAAAAAAATAGGATAATACACACAAATAAACGCGCGTTTTTACGCAAAAAATTGCAAATTTAAATATGTAGGAATTGGATTTTAACAAAATGAAAAGTGGAGTGGGGATTATAATTCAATCTAGTATCATAAAAAGAATAAATTTTAAATTATCAACCAAAAGTCAAACTATGACCAAATTTAAACGAAAGTTGAATTTTCTAAAAGATTTCTAATTTAGTGATTTTGGAAAAATATATTACTCAATGCCCAAAAATCGTTATTTAAATTCAAATTTATTTAAAATTTTAAAATATTTAATTCAAAAATTTAATAAAATTTCTTTTAAAATTTGAGTGAATTTATGGGTCATTACAAAATCCATTCACCAAAGGTCTAAGTTAATCGGTTCTCGAGAAACTGATTGAAGGGATGGAATTGTGATTCCATAATTGGCCCTAAGTGCAAATAGGAGATTATAGAGTATGGCAACGCCCTAGGAGAAATTCTGTAATTTATTGTAAATTATGAACTCTATAATCAATTCTCATTTGTAACAAAAGGGATTTTCTTTCTGTCATATACATGTTATTATATATTATTGATAATTAAATGTTTAATAAAGTTTATTTAATATAAAATTCATAAATGGTATGCTTTTGATAGTAATTACAAATAGTTGTAATCATGAGTTGTGTATCATAATATGATATACACATCATTTTAAATATTCCTAGTAAAGATGTATCGAGACTGGATATCGATGCATTCATTAAGGCTAGAGTACGTAACTATCTCCCAATGTTGGACTGTGTATTACTCTTGACTGCTATAGGCACCAAGGAGTTACATACTGATAGTTATTAGATAATTATGGAATGACTCACTCAATAGTTTTCTGCTAGTTAATATAACTAAGGTCAAACAGAAAATATCGATGTAACTAATTTACATAGCCCTCTTGATTTGAGAATACTATTGAGCTTCAATATGAAAACTCCACTTTTATTAGTTAAACCATGGTACGATGCCCATCGAACGACTATAGTTGGGTTGAGTGAAAATATCGAAAGTGAAACATTATTCAAGAGAGGATTCGTCTCCTATGTTATATGGGAATGATAAAGTCAACTAAAAGTCAAAATCCCTTGCCAGAGTAGCTCGGTTAATAATGATATTCATTATCGAACCAAGGACTTTGTGTTTGAACTATAAATTTGAATATGGACAATGTGACAATTTTAACCGCTACCAAATTCCATAAGTCCATAGCGATATAGTTTTGACGAAGAAAATTGGTGTAAATAATTATCACTATCGAGTAACACTTAAAAATTAAAATTAGATTTTACCGATACTAAAAATGATAAACTTCGCCATAATGTCACACTACCTGCTAAGGGAAGTGCGAACGTTAATATTTGAATTGTTCAATATTGATCATTGCCCTAATTTACACCTAAGAGTCACACAACCGAATGTTGAATATTTATATTTACCACATGACTTAATTAAATTGTAATTGTTATGAATTACTTAATATTTGATGAAATATTAATTACGAAATTTTGTTTGATGTGTAAAACAATATTAAATAGTGTGTATATAATAGCTATATAAAAATTAATTGATATATGATATAAATATGCATTTAAATAAGATTTAAATGCAACTTGTTTGAGCTTAAAATAGCTTTGAGGCTCAAATTGAGGCTTGGTTTATGCGGCTATTGGGCAGCATTTGAGGCTAACCATAAGATGGTTGGGTGGAGAAGATTTTGAATTCAAAAAGAAAACAAAATGGTAAGAGAAATAAGTGGATCTTGATCCTTATTTCACTCCTTAGTTTTTCTCTTATATAATCCCTCTAAACCTCACTTTGCATATACTTTTGTACTCCATTCTTGCTACACTATCAGGCGAACCGCACACCCTCCCTAGCTCCAAAATTCAAACATTAAAACTTCAAATTAAACATCGATTCGATCGTCAATGGTAAGGAAATTCGAGAGCCAGCAACTACAAAATTAGAATTGGATTTAGAAGGTATATTTCTTTATTTCAACGTGTGAGCTTTGGGCTTTTGTGAAAGGCACTCTTCTAGTTTGCTATCATATATAAATGCTTATATGACCATTGTTCCACATATTGTTTAGTTAGAAATAAATCTATATATTGATGTATTGTCACATGTTGATGGTTGTATATATAAGTACATGTGTGTGTGTGTTGCATATTTTCTTGTACATGATCTAGGCTTGGAATAAAAATATTATTATTATTTTTTGAAATTAAAACGATAATATTAAATGATTTTAAGTACTAAATCTAACTTATAAGGATTTAACATAACATAATGTATATTTTAAAACTTCACAAAATATATTTATGTTAGAAAGGCTTTCGGCAATAAAACAAAAAAATTATTATTTTTGGATATAACACACACACACACACACATATATGCAATTATTTAGGTTCAAATTGATTATGTAATTAATCATACGCATATGCATGATTTCGAAAAAAAGTAATATAAAATTTCATGCAACATATTTTAATTAAAAATTGTTCGGAAAAAAGTTTTTTATATTTTATTTTTAGTATCATTTTTTGATGTGGTTAATAATTTGTAATATTTAATAATAAAATAAATCAAAATCAAAAGAAGAAAATTTACCTGGCCAAGAACCATACAACAATTATGTGTTAATATATAATTATACTTATAATTATATATACAATTACAAATAATTATATGTTTACAGATATATATTATATAATTTTATTTAAATTATAAAAATTATATTTGATTTTTGGTTCATATTATATATGTTCTTAAAATTATTTTATATAATAATTATAGTGAATGTTAGCCTCAGATCCTTAAAATCAAGCTTAATACAGCAAGACTCATACTCAAAAAAAGATTGTGAATTAAGTTCCTAGAATTAAGTTACTGAATAATTGTATACATTTATGCATTATTCGATGAATAATTGCATATATTTATGCCATTATATCAAAAAATTGCGTAAATGTCCACAATTATTCAATGAATAATTGTGCAAATTTTTGCCTTTTTTGGCGAATAATTGCGGAAATTTCCATTATTTTTTAGTGAATAATTATGGAAATTTCCATAATTTTTCAGTGAATAATTGCGAAAATGTCTGTAATTTTTAGATATAACTGCATAAATGTCTGCAATTATTCAGCAATTTAATTCTAGGGACCTAATTTACATACTTTTTTTGGTAAGGATGTTTGGTGTATTTTAAAACATAATATGGACTTTAGCCAAACTGTCCCATAATTATAAATAGTTCCATTATTTAATAAAATTTATATGCATATACATTATAAATGTATTAAGTTAACTATTTTACAACTACTCTTTCAAAGAGTGTGTGTGTGTATAATTATATTTTACATGATTTTGTTTCATTGTAACTTGATGCATATATATATGTATACACACATTTAGATAATCCATTTATATATATGAGGAGCTAAAATGTCTATTGCGGAGTAAATCCCGAAACCTATACGTGGCCATGTCAAACCATGTACATATTATCTTTTATTGTATGTGCGCACACACATATATGTGTATATGATAGATACACACACATATATAAAATACAAACTATATAAATAAACTTTATTTATAAATCTAAATAAAATATAGATTTTATTTAAGTAGAAAATTTAGAGTACATGGGTCCAATAAAGATCCATATAGACAAAAAAATTGAAATTTATTCAATAACTCCACTACGGGTGGCCCAGTTCCAAAAGATAGGCTTGCATGAAAATATAATATCAAGGTGGAGATTGTTAGATTTTAGTGATACAATATTTCAGTGTTAAAGAAGATTTGGGAAATACTGTTAGATTTCGATGATATCCTATTTCCATATTACAGAGGATTTGGGCAATGTTTGAGTTAATGTGAAATCACGACTCAAATATATTTCCTTTTTTATTGCATTTAAAATGCAAGATGTTATTGTAACAACCCGAAATTTAAGTGGAAATTTTTAGTAAAGAATTAAATTTAAAATATAACAAGGCAAAAAGTCTAATTTTTACAAACGCCCACATTTGCTGTGAAACTTGCACCGTTATATTCATAATGATTTTCTCGATAATTTTTATATACAACACTTTGAAATTGAAGATAGCATGGAGAAGTTATGGATGTTTTAAAATTTGAAAATGAAGTTAATTAAATACCAAATAAGGAAACTAAATTATCCTTAATTAAACAGCTCCACCGGTCGACACCCTTGGGGCCGTCGGTCGACTCCTAGCGGTCGAACGATCCCACCTACTGGTCGACTGGTTATCGTGTCAAACCGAGAAATAGGAGTAGCTGACGGCTTGGATTTAACGTAGTATTCTTACTTGGCTGCAAGGTAATTGTTTAGCATTATGGATTAAACTTAAGATTCTCCTAGGGTTAATCAACGGTCAAGACTAATATAAAATCCCTATAAACACAAAGCTAACCAAAACCTAATTCATTAGAAATTTATCGGCATATACCTAAACTCTACTGAATTCTCTTCTACTTGAATTAATAAATTCTTCAAAATTAATGAGAATAAATTTGAGGAATCCAACAAGACCAAATCAGGAAAACAACTAAAGAACGGGGAAGTTTTTCTAGATGGAAATTCAAAGTAAAGCTTGGATTTGAGGCGAGTGGATACATTTTAATAAGATAATATATATATAGTTTATTTTGATATACCGTATGTGATTTAGGATGTTAGAAATTAATTTTAAAACTATATTGCCTAAATCTAATGTTGAATAATAATTCAATTGAGTAACCATGTTAAATAGAAATTGATATAGATTAAAACCCCTTCTCTAATCCTTTTGTAAACCCATTAATATAATTTTGTGTTAACCCTAAATTAAGTTGAGCACTGTAAATGCAAACAGAATAGTAATTTGGATTAATAACTCCTTGATTTCACACAAAATTGAAAACCGTAAGTTACAGTAAGCTAGTATTAAAATTAGATAAGGATAGGAATTAAACAATAATTCATTGAAATCAAACGAACACCCTAAATTTTCACTACGACTATTCGACCGCATTATCTGGAGTGGTCGACAGCTAGCGGTCGATCGCCTTAGTACATAACAGTCGACCAGTAAGCATTCAGGAGCATAACCTGAAGCTTGGCCTAAGGCTTAACTTTATTTATTTCAAATAAAGAAATTAGTGTATATAATATATATACACACACACATATATGGAATTTAGGAGTAGGAAGCTAGTTGTAACATCCCCCATTTTAAGGCTCGAAACTAAGCACTGCAGATTCTACAGTCATGCATAGTATTGATTTACGATGATAAAATACGGCTATATTAATCATTTTGATAATACCAAGAACACATGAACATGAAAAAAATTGAACACAAGTTTATAACAAATTTTCACATTTCATTTAACAAATGATATTTTTATTCATTACATAATTACATTCGCAAACCCGTGTTTAGAGAAAATATGGTTATTACAAAATACTTCAAGAGCGACATATGAAGATGCCTCCTTGGTTGATCGAAGTCTAACACTTAGCAATAATATAACTTATCATTACATCCACACAAATAAAACCAAACAACATGGCAGATTAGATAGATACTCCTAAATAGCTAGATTGCATCCTCCATGTCTTCGAAAGCTTATTCGTCAAACATAAAACCTAAAAACTCTTACTTCCGACCTATCAGATGAGTACCTAAGAGTTTAAGGGGAAAACTAAAATTTTGGGTCATACAACTGTCTACTGTGAATAATAACCTACCATCTCAAATCAATTAGATATTTAGTGAGACCAACCCACTAGCCAGATTTTCCCTCATCGGCATTTTGACCAAAACATATTAATCATTTAAAGTGCTCCTGCATCCATAGTGGTTTGAACAAAAAGATAACATTTATAGTTATGCATCTTATACTAGGTTACCCATCCTAACTTATTAGACTATCCATCTAAATCTTCATTGACTACCCGTCTTATACTTATGTGGACTACCCATCTTACATATTTTAATCATTTGGGATTTTCCATCACATCTTATGTGAACTACCCTTCCCGTGGTTTTATTAGCAAAGTTATGTGGACTATCCATCTCCCATGTAATTATTACTTGGATTACCCATCCCTTACCATATGGACTACCCATCTCACATGGTTTAGCTATTTAAATTATGTGGACTATCCATCACAGATATCCCATTCATTTAAAATTGATGTGGACTATCTATCACATATCTCATAGTTTTTCTAGGTTAACTATGAACCCTTTATTCACCTTAAAGAGACTATCCATCTCCAGCATGATGTGGACTATCATTATCACAGTCTATAGTTTTCCTAGGATGACAATGAACCCATCATTCACCAGTTTAATTAATGTTAAGTCTACATGTTCAACCTATGTCTATTGTCGTCCCCGATTAGGTTGTATACCATTTAAAGTTATAGAATCTCAAATAACATGCATTGGTATCCCCAATGACCTATGTCGAGCTTATTAAAGAAAATTTTACATCAGTATCTCCAATGATAAAAGGCGAAGTCATTAACCATATAGCATGTTGAAGCTCATATACCTTGGTGTCCCCTATGATCGATTTTACATTGGTATCTTCAATGACAGTGGCGAAGAAGAAAACTTAAGGCTCTTTGCCTTTAATAAAGAAGATATGCGACATACACGTCACACTTTATAACATCCGCCTTTACCCAAGGTTAGAAAAACAAAACTTAAATATTTAAATATAAAACCCCATTTCGAAGACCAAATTGTTGACTTTTATAAGATATAGGTTATCTACCTTTCAAAACTAAGCTTTAGAATATTATAAAACAAATGGTTAACTGCCAAACCATAGGATTATCGACCCTCTTGAATATAGGCTATATCACCTCTTTAAAACGTTTTTAATCTACATAGCAATAGGCCTCGCGGGAGTTAAAAGGAAGAAATGTTGCACTAATGTCGCACTGCATCATTGCAAACCCCATACAATATAAAACCTTGGTATATAAGGTCGTCGACACTAATGCATAGCGGCTTCAACGCTATTGGCGTCACTATAAAAGTTCTATACTTAGGTTACTTCAGCTATTATGCCGCCAAATGTATAAGTGTGAAGTTAAAACATAGGTGAAGAGATGCGGCTTTAACATAGACGAATCACGATAACACGATGCCAACAAGTATAGGTTGCCGCCTTTGTTAACTTCAATATGGTAGGAATCACTCCATAACCACCAAGCAGTTAACATATGCTTCCCTCCTTACCGATGTCGACAGTCATCAAAGCAGTGGTGTTTTAGGCTCAGCAATGGTATAAATGGCATGGTATTATCGTGTTTATCATGAAAACTGATTTCTTACTAAGAAAAGCATATACTTCTCGCCAAATCTAATTTCTTGTCTAATTCCTATTGGATAAAACAATACTTTAACAATTTCTTTTCAAAAAAACTATCGCGCATCAGTTTTACCTTTCCAAAACATTTTTCAACTTAATTAATAAATAACTTAATTAATTAATAATTTAAATGCTTTTCTGGTATATTAAATTCACGATAATTCGTAATCACTTGGAAAAAATACCTAAAAATAACAGAAATTCCGAAATATTATTTTCTTTACCATATAAAAATTTTATGGTAAAACACAATATTTAATTATTTTAAATAATTAAAACTCAAAATAAAGCCATTTTTCCTTAGGAAATTCATAAACTATTTATTTTAGCTTCGAAAATTTATGAAATTAAAAACCCCACCTCCAAACTAGTTTTCTACACAACTTAATGAAAAATAAAAACGTTTGGAGATTAAAACTTAGGTTTTACCCTTAAAACCCACTAAAATAATTTCATAAAAATTACATTAATCATTATTCTATCCAAACAATGATTATAAAACCATATATTGGCAAAATAAACAATAATAATTTAGGTACTTTCCATAACCGAATATAAACATAAGAAAAAGAGATAGTTCAAGTATTATTCACCTTAGATTTTTGAATAAAGTTTGAGATTGGTTATTGCTTTAGTCCCCCTAGGCTCCTTCTCTTTGAATCCCATTTATTTCGATCCCCTATAGCTTGTTAATAGCTGCCTTGGTGTGTTTTCTTTTTTTGACTGTTTTGATGTTATGAAAAAATGAAAATGAATATGATGGGAAGAAGGTTTAAGGATTGAAAGATCGATCTATCTATTTTTCCCCTCTCATATATTCTCTTATATGTTAAGATTTTAAAACAATCTCACTTAGTCCATTAAGGCATGACCATTGTTAATAACCAATTCTCTTTAACTATTTACATTATTCTATTTAATCCATACAATTAAATGTCCTCGATAATATTAAAAAAATTAGGGGGTGTTACTCGCTCCCCTCTTCAGAGAATTTCGTCCTCGAAATTCAGTAAGAACTACATAACAAGCATATCAAACATGCAAACAATGCTAATATATCCTACCGCCTATAAAGCCTATATACAACAAATATAGAACATACCATCATAACAACTGAGGATAAGCACCCTTAATCCTATGCATTGTCTCCTAAGTATAGGCATTCTCATTGTCACTCCACTGGACTTTCACTAACTTGACTGTCTTGTTCTCTAATCTCTTCTCATCTCTCTCTACAACTCATACTGGTTGTCTCACAAAAGTCAGATTCGGTTCTACCACTAAGTCTTCCAGTGCAGTCAGAGTAATAGTAGTTTGTAGATCATGCACATACATTCTAAGATGAGAAACATGAAACACATTATGGACTCATGTCAAAATACTCGGTAATTCTACTCGGTATGCATGATTCTCGATCCTCTCTATAATAGGGAACGGTCTAACATATCTAAGTGGGAGTTTCCTTGACCTCCTAAATAGTACCACACCCTTCGTTGGCGATACTTTAATGTAAATACGATCTCCGGCTGAGAAACCTAAATCTTTACACCTTTTATCTGCGTAACTTTTCTTCTTAGACTAAGTTTCTCTCATCCTATCTCTGATTAACTCAATCTTCTTTGTGGCTTCTCTTACCATATGTGGACCAAGGACCAATCTGTCACTGGTCTCTAACCAACACACCTTTGATTTGAATGGCCTTCCATACAAAGCTTTGAAAGGCGTCATTCCTACACTAGTCTGATAACTATTATTATAGGAAACTCAATTAAGTGCAAAAGGTCTTCCCATGACCTACCAAATCTAGTACACAAGCTCTCAACATATCTTCTAGTACCTTATTGACTCCCTCTGTCTACCCATCCTTCTATGGGTGACAAGGGGTATTCATCTTATGCTTGGTACCTAATACCTACTGTAGACTCTTATAGAATTTGCTAGTGAATAGGGCATCTCTATCACTGACTATACTACTAGGAATCCTATGCAGTCTAACACTATTTTTCATAAACAACTTAGCCAATATAGGTGTCATCCTAGTTGACTTAACGGGAATTAAGTGTCCACCCTTTGTCAGTCTATTCACTATGACCTAAATACTTTCATTTCTCCTATTTGACCTTAGTAACCCGTCAATAAAATATATGGATATCGAATCTCATTTCCAACCTGGTATACGTAAAGGCTGAAGTAATCCGCTCGGCTTCTAATGCTCGGCTTTAACTTGCTAGTAATTCACACATTGCTTCATCCATAAGCACCTATAAGAAACTTCTCTTCATATACTGATATGTCTTAGTTCCTCTAAGATGCATAGTAAACTTCAATCGATGACACTCCCTAAGAACTCCTTTCTTAGGTTATCAACATGAAGCATATAACCGTCCATTCTTCCTTAACCATCCTCTCTGGTCAAGACTAAAAATTTTCAAATCATTGATCTGGGTTCCACTTTCCAACCTTTTAATCTTTTCGGCTAACAGTGGATCATCTCACTACTTAGAAGCAATCATCTCGATCAATATTGGTTGAACTTCCAGTAAGACAAGATGGTAGTACTTTGACTAGAACTAGCAGTTGACCTAACTGCATACTATAAGTAGTCAACGCTTCCAAATCCTTCCATTCTGCCAATACAGCTAACACTATGCTTTTACGTTTTCTACTAAGTGCATCTACCACTTTATTTCCTTTTCTTGGCGCATACTCAATACCAAAATCATAAGCGACAAAAAACTCCAACCACCTCTGCTGTCCTATATTCAACTCTTTCTGAGAAAATAAATACATCAAAAACTTATGATCTATATACAGCTTGAATCTTTCCCCAAAGTGGTAGTGACTCCACACTTTCAATGTGAAAATCACCGTTGCTAACTCCAAATCACGATTCAAATGTCTGATTTCATGTGGTCTAAGTTTTCGAGAAGCATAGATAATTACTTTGGATATCTGATTTCATGTGGTCTAAGTTGCGCTTCACATTTTCCTTACTCACAACCATCTTGCTATCACCCGATTGATACTTTTCAGCGTAGTGCCCCTTCTTATCACACTTAAAAAAAATGATATCTACCTTCCCTTTCTTAGTAGCTCCACCCTTATGAGCTCCCTTTCTCTTAAAGAAGTTCCTCTTCTTATTCTGAGAACTCAAGGTTCCAACTGACTTCTCCTTTACAAAAAAGGAAAGCAACCCCTCGTTTCTAATAGCCATTCCCACCACTACATTCGATGGTCCCCTATGATGTGGCATAGTTGCCCTAGCAATCTTCAAGCTCAACTCCCGGATAAACTTTTATTCCTCTTGATAACGATATCAATAGTGGCATACCTATATTTGAATAGTTCATCAAACTTAGCAGAGTATTCCAACATTGGCATTTCCCTTTGCTCCATTTCCATGAACTTCCTGAGCAGGGATAACTTGGCAACCTTGGATAAAAATCTTTCCTCAAATCTCCTCCGAAATACTGCCCAAGTCAATTCCTCGTCCGATACCCTACAGTCACCCTGTTCCACCATAACAAAGTAGCTCCTTGGAACTGTCTAGATACCAACTCCTTATCTGCTTGTCATTCAATCCCAAATTAGCAAAAAAAAATTCACAATGCAATAACCAGTTCTCCACTTCTGTTACATTTTAAGTTCCCAGAAAAGGATTTCCACCTAAACTAGTGTAATATCGACTCAGCTTGTTATGGTTATCGCCAACTGGTGCCACGGGATTTGCTCCTCCTAGGTTAGCAACATTCCTCCTATAGCTGCTTAAGCTTGCATCAGATTGATGAAGAACCGATGCATAGCCCCTCCATATCTACTGGTGGGGTCATAGCACTTACATTGGCATGTGCATTTCGATTAGCATTTGTCTATCAATCTAATTCCTTCTGGAGTTGGGCCAAGTATTTCTATTGATTGTGGTGCTCCCACCACCTAAATTCACTCTTTCGTTTCCTACTTCCATATCTTTCTTCCTTATTCTACATACAAGCCTTAGTATGATACAAAAGAACGGTCTAAAAGAGAGGGGAGTATAAAGATAGAATATGTACTTATTTATAGCAAATACAAGTATGTTACTGCAACGTTATCTACCTCAATCTTATTTCCTAATTCATTAGGATTATATTGTCAAAATCCTTAGGTTTGGATTTCTTTGAAGTTTTTACACAAACCTATGCTTTGATACCAACTTGTAACATCCCGCATTTTGAGGTCTGAAACTAAGCATTACAGATACTACAGTCGTCATTTTATTAATTTCCAATGACAAAATGCAGTTATGTTAATAATTTTGATAATACTAAAACCATATGAATATTAAAAAAATTTAATTCAATTTTATAATAGATTTTCAAATTTCATTTCATATTCATTTCATAATCACATTCGCAAACATACATTCAAAGAAAATATTACAAAATACTCCAAGAGCGATATATGACGATGCCCCCTTGGTTGATCAGGGTCTAACACTTGGCAATTATATAACTTGGCATTACATCCATGTAGACAAAACCAAATAGCACATCAAATTAGATAGTTAAAGCTTATTCGTCTAACGAGAAACCTGAAAAACCCTTACTCCCGACCTACTCAGATGAATGCTCAAGAGTTTAAGAGGAAAAACAAAAGCTTTGAGTCGGACAACTGTCTGGTGTGAGTAATAGCGTACCATCTCGGACCAATTAGAAATCTAGAGACCACGTTGCTAAGCGAAATGGGTTTTCCTCCCACTAGTATCTTGACCAAAACATATTAACCATTTACAGTGTTCCTACATCCACAACGATTAGAATGGAGAAAATAGCACTTACAATTATGCATCTTATACTGGGTTACCCATCCCAACTTATTAGACTTACCATCCAAATCTTCATTGACTACCTACCTTATACTTATGTGGACTGCCCATCTCACATATTTTAATCAATTAGGATTTTCAATCCTAAACCAAGTAAACTACCATCCGTTGGTTTCATTAGCAAAGTTATGTGGACTATCCATCTTACATGTAGTTATTACTAGGATTTCCCATCCTTTACCACATGGACTACCATCTCACATGCTTTAGCTATTTAAATTATATAGACTATCCATCACACATATCCCATTCATTTGGAATTGATGTGGACTATCCATTACACATCCCATAGTTTTCCTAGGTTAACTATGAACCATGCATTCACCTCACAGAGACTATCCAACTCCGGCATGATGTAGACTATCCATTTCACATCCCATAATTTTCCTAGGATGACTATGAGTCCATCATTCGCTAGTTAATTCATGTTAATTTTGCATGTTCAATCTACGTCTATTGGTGTCCCCAATTTGGTTGTTTACCCTTTAAAGTTATAACATCTCAAATGACATGTGTTAGTATCTCGAATGATCTATGTTGAACTTATTAAACAAATTTTTACACTGGTGCCCCCAATGGTTTTCTCCTACCACTTGATTTTGAATCATTTGACATGCGTGAGTTTTGTATCAAAGGTGAAATGACCAAGCACCCTTTTGCTGTGACCGATGAAAGATTTGATGATTCTTGGGTTAGTACATGGCGATGTATATAGTCTGATGCTTGTGATCACTATGGACAGTAGTTCTTACTTTATTACCTTTACTAATGATTTCATAAGACTGGGATATGCGTATTTTATGAAGAACATATCTAAAGTCTATGAGAAATCTATTGAGCATAAGAAAGAACCTGAAAATCAAACGAACTGAAAAATAAAAATTCTTCGATTAAATTGAGGAGTCGAGTACCTTGGATAGAAACTCCAACAATAATCAAAAGATAATATGATTATCTTTTAGTTATTCCACCGTATTAGATATGGTCCGTTCCACGATGAGTAACGTTGAGTTACCTCTGTCCTATTGGGATATGCGTTGGAAATCATGGTGCATATGCTGAACTTATTGGCCACTTGTCCAGCCTACATTAAGAACATTAGTACGAATAAATTAGAGGCAAGTATGTAAATTTATAAGATATCTCAAAAAGCTAATAAGATATATATTCTACAATACGGAGGAACAAAATGTTGTTGTTTCTTGGCAAACTGCCTTTCTGGAAAGGGAATTTCTATCAGAGAAACTTAACAGCGATGTTGTGGACGTGGATGAGATCCAAGAAGTTAACACCGAGCTCGACCAACGGGATAATCGAGTTCACCCGTATACAAAAACACATAACCTATTAACAGGTCTAGTAGGGAATCTCGCGCACTAGAGAGATGCTTCGGTTTTCTTGTGAATGGCAAAAGGAAGGACTGTATTTGTATTTTAGATGATGACACTCCTCTACCTTTTCAAAATGCATTACAAGTAAAGACTCTGCACTCTGACTTGGAGCGATGGAACTCGAGATGGATTCCATGTATGAAAACAAAGTATGGACGTTGTCACACGTACCTGAAGGGATAAAATCCATCAGTTGCAAATTAATTTTTAGGAAAAAACTAAATGTAGACGTGAAAGTAGAGACTTATAAGGCTAAGCTAGTTGCCAAAGGATTTCATCAAATTCAAGATGTTGATTATGATAAAACTTTTTTGCCCATAGCCATGCTTAAGTCATTCAAATTATGCTAGCTATTCTTGCATTCCATGACTATAAAATATGGCAAATGGACGTAAAGGTGACATTTCTAAATGATGGTTTAGAAGAGACCGTCTGCATGTTGCAGTCAGTGATTTTGTGTTCGATAGGAGTGAGGATCAGCTTGCAAGTTATTAAAGTCCATTTATGGGCTCAGACAAGCTTCAAGAAGTTGGAACAAGTGTTTTGATAAGGTAATCAAACATTTTGGTTTCTATCAGAACATAGAGGAAGTGTGCATATACATAAAGGAATAGGACGACATTATCGTATTCTCAGTGCTATATGTCAATGATCTTCTATTAATTGGCAATGACATTTCACTATTGCAATTAGCGAAAGCTTGGCTTTCCAAGAACTTCTCCATGAAGAATTTAGGTAAAAACATGAAGAATTTAGGTAAAAAAGCCTATATAATGTATAAATATCTATAGAGATAAATCTATGAGGATGTTGGGATTGTCTCAATCCATGTACATAGACACCATTCGGTATGGGGAATCCTAAGTATGGAAATGTTCCAATGAAAGCAAAAGTCATCCTTTCTAAGAAGACCCTCCTCATACTGATGAGGCGAAAGAGCATATAAAAAGGATCTCATATGGTTCGACCATATGATCCATAATGTATGTTATATCATGTACAAGACTAGATATAGCATAGCATTAATATATTTAAGCCGATACCAGTCTAATCTTGGAGAAAAGCATTGGATGGCTATAAAATGTATAATGAAGTATTTAAGCAGTACTAGAAATTTATTCCTAATATAGAGGAATGGAGGCTTCCTTATGAAGGAGTATGCTGACTCCAGCTTTTAATGTGATGATGGTGATTGTAAGTCGATGTTTGGCTATGATTTTACATTTGACGATGAAGCCTTCAGTTGGAAAAGTTTCAACCAAGAAACAATAGTTGATTCGACAATGGAGGCCAAGCACATCGTCTTCAATGAAGTAGCTAAAGAGGCGGCCTAGATTCGATGTTCTTAAGTGAGCTCGGAGTTATTTTCGATATTGAGAATCCAATGGCATTGTTTAATGACTACAATGCGACGATACATACCGCAAAATAGCCCCAAGCACAAACAAGTCATGACATATTCTTCACAAGTTCCACCTCATTATAGAATGTGTTGAGAAGAAAGTGATCGTGATATAGAGCGTAGATACCAAGGACAATATAGAAAATATGTAACGACCCACTATGTCAAACCATTCAAATCGACAACAAAACCACACATTCAGACTTGAATCGTTCAAAACAACATATTGTTAATTACTTTTGGGGTAAACAGAATCAATCACGGAATTACAGACATAGAATATGCAGTGGAATAAATAAAACATAGTAGTTCATGAAGCTACTACATAAACATCAAAGTCAGAAGAAAATACAATAGAAATCTAAATACACAGAAGTTCGCTAATACATAAGAAAATGACAAATGTCTGAACAGAAATAACTGAAATAACTGAAATAGCTAAGCAGATAGATAGATAGATCTCCAGCAAAGTCTCCAGCTCCAAAAGGTGAGTCCTGAATGCTGTGAAACTCAGACCGACCTGAGCATAAAGTAAAAACAAAACACTCGAGTCAGGACTAACATTTTCATCTAAGTAAATCAACTCAAGTGAAATGTAACAATAACTCAAAGGGTGTTTGGGATTCCCATTCATTAAGTATCCATTAAACTATCTACATATGTAGTAATATACGCTATATATGTAATGTCTAGTGGTAAAGTATAATATATTGAAAATAGTGTTAAGGCGTTAACCATATCCCCTTTAACACATTTTATAAATGTCGTAGTCTATACAGTACTGTAAACTCCACCAAACCGGTGGGCTATCAGGGAGCACTCCATAAGTATGACACAAAACAAAATTGTAGTGGGCTCAATAAGGCATATGACAAGGCATGCGGGGCTATACCCAGGATAGGATTCTATCGTTTTGCGGAACCAGGCTGATGGTAACACATAGCCGTTGCTACCGCATAACGCGCACCAATCGATCACAAAGTAACAGATATGGTATCGATGAATAGGAGGAGCGACCTCACTTGGCTTGGTTATGGCTCTTGTTTTATTCATATCAAGCTGACCAGGGCTGTGTTTCTTACCTCATACTAATAGCGTTCGTCAAACCATCCTACTTCGTTCTCGATTCTTCACCACGTGCACAGTTGTTAAAGTGGTTTCAGAATTGGTAGAGAGTATGACAATATCCAACCTAGTCTCTTTAACAACCAAATGCTTACGTTTTTCACACCGTGGTCATTTTTATAAAACATTTAAATAATAAAGCTTAATTATAATTTAAATCAATACTAAAATATTTAACTTCATTTATATTTTAGACTTAAAACATTTATCTTACAATTCATATTAAATCAAATTATTTCATTCCAAAAATCATATCTTTAATACTTAAATAAAATCTTATTTAATTTTTAAATCCTTTAAATAAAATTTTACTTACAAATTATGCTCCACTTAACTTCTTTAATTTTATTTATTAAAATTATTATATAAAATTCTATATTTATTATTAAATTAACACTATATCGATTACACTAAATCAAAACTATATTTATTATATTAAATTAAAACTATATTAAACATTTTCATTAAATTAACTTTTAAAATTATTTAAGTTATATATTTTTAAAACCAAATAAAATTATATATTAAAATCTTAAAACTACATTTAAACATATTTAGCTTATAATTTAAAATTTAAAACATATAAAATATTATTATTTTCTAAATGTAAAATTTTAAATAAAATCATTAAATTATATTATATTTTTTAAATCAAATTTAGAAAATAATTTCAAAATAATTTAAAACCAACCAGTGATGTCCTTATATAATTTTCTACCATATGGTCAAGTGATTGGATATATATCATTTCAACCCAAAATTATAATTAAATTTTCGGGTATATATCATTTCAAATCGTTTCCCGAATTAATAGTTTCAAATCAATAAAATCACTTGGGTCTATAATTTCAACCCATACCAATTTTTTCTAATTAAAAAGTTCGTTCAGGTATGTATCATTTCAATCCATAATTATGGAACTTGTAGTGTGATATAAATAAATTACATAACATATTAGAATATCATGTAACATATCATATTGTGTCATAGGTGAGCATCATATCATATCATATAATACTAAACAAGCAAATCTAATAATAACAACATTTCAGTTTCATTTCACAACATGTCCATTCACTTAGCCATAAGAATTTAGTCGTGAGTGATTTCTCAGCTTTCGTGGTAGTTGAAAGAGATAGCTATACGAACAGACATGAAGCCGATACGACATAAAGATGGAGACCACAAGTCAAGCAACAACGATCCAAACCTAGACACGAACACAAATGATTAAGATCCAAAATCCAAGTTCTAAAGCTTTGAATTTTTTTCTTCTCTTTTTTCTTTTTATAAAGAGAGTAGTGCAAATGGGTTTGGCTCTAAGCTAAGTGGCTCGGCCAAAAGAGGTGTAGGTGGATAGAAGGGGGTGTGGCTATGGGGTATGGGAGTGGGTGGCTAAGCATATGGAGGGTGTGGGTGTCTGTGTGCTCGGCAAGGTGTATGGGTGGTTTGTGGTGTGTGGCCGTGGGTAGAGTGGAGGGTATGGGTGTGTAGGATATGGAGGCTGAGGCAACGTAGGGGGTCGTCGGATTTAAGGAGGAGAAGGGTTGGCGGCAAAGGTAAGGGAAGAGAGAGAGAAGAAAGAAGGGAAGGAGGAGCTAGGGTTGAGGCTAAGTTAGGCTTTGGAGACGGAGAAGGAAGAATGGAGTTTTTTACTGTAAATTATTTTCTCATGCAGAAAAATGAGGAGGAAGATAGTCAGAAATAGGTAATGTCCATTAGAAAAAGATATGTGGCCCTTTAGGAGTCTCTCAATAGGTACATGTCCATTAGAAAAAGATATGTGACACTTTAGGAGTCTCTTAGTATTCAAGACCACTAGACTAAGCCTAATAGATCAAGCCCAAAACCCAAAACCCAGCTAAAAGAGAATATGATAATACAAACAAATGAATGAGCATTTTTATGCAGAAAATTGCAGATTTGAAGATGCAGGAATCAGATTTAAAAAAATGAAAAGTGGAGTGGAGACTAGAATTCAGTCTATCGTAAAAAAAAGAATAAATTTCAAAATTTAAGTTTTCAACCAAAAGTCAAACTTTGACCGAATTTGACCAAAATTTGAATTTTTAAATTTTTTCTAATTTATTATTTGGAAAAATATATTACTCAATGCCCAAAAGTCGTTATTTAAATTCAGATTTATTTAAAATTTTAAAATATTTAATTCAAAAATTCAATAAAATTTCTTTTAAAATTTGATTGAATTTACGGTTCGTTACACTCTCCCTCACTCAAAACTTTTCTTCCCCCAAAAAGAATGAAAAAGGAGAATAGAAACAAGCAGAAAAGGTGAGATAGATTGGAAATGAATAGTACCTGATACAAATAGTTTAGGGTTCGAGGCATACATGCTCTATTTCGTTTTTCAGGTACTATTGTTTGTACTCCATTGTACTTTGACCAGGTTGACAGAGTTCCTCCTCAGCTGCTTCATACCTCTATCAAAAATACGAAGTGGCTTCCTCTTAACAGTGAGGTTTGGCTCAACATCCAAACTCTCGAGTAAAACAGGCTGAACAATCAAGGTCAGACCATGAAGATACTTGCGAAGATGCGAAACATGGAACACATTATGCACTCCAGATAGCTTCTCTGGCAAATCCACACAATAAGATAAAGGGCCAACTCTCTCTAAGATGTGGAAAGGACCAATGAATCTAGGAGCATGCTTCCCTTTCCTACCAAAGCAAATCACATTCTTCTGCGGTGAGGTCTTAAGAAAAACTTGATCATCCATTGAAAGTTCCAAACTCCTCCTTCTCTTATCAACATACTTCTTCTGCCTTTCCTGAGAAATCCTCATATTCCTCTTTTTCTCCTCAACCTTCTCGGATGCTTCTAGGATAATATCAGGTCCAAGAACTAAATGATCAATGAATTCAATCCAGCAAGATGGAGATTTGCAAGGTCGTCCGTAAAGAGCGGCAAATGGAGACATTGCAGTACTAGCTTGAATTCCAAGGATGAGATTAAATAGATTGATGCTTATAGTAACCTTAATTTAAAAACAAATATTACACCCAATAGATATTATTATAAGAGAATTCAATGAGATGGAAATGATCTTACTAAGATCCTCCATAATCAAGAACACAGGCATGAATAGAAGTTGTTAACTCTTTCCGTCAGACCATCGGTCTGCGGATGATAAGCCGTGTTCAGATTCAGACGAGTACCCATGGCTTCCTGAAATGCTTTTCAAAATTGGCTGGTAAAGATAGGATCTCGATCACAAACAATGTAGGATGGAACACCATGAAGCCTGACAATCTCTCTCATATAAATCTCAGCTAAACTCAAAGCAATGCGGTTCGACCTGACTGAAATGAAATGAGCTGACTTGGTCAGTCTATCCATAACTACCCAAATACTCTCATTACCCCTTATCGTCCTCGGTAATCCATCAATAAAATCCATAGAAACCTGTTCCCACTTCCAATTGGGAATCTCAAGGGGCTGTAACAATCCAGCGGTCTTCTGGTGATCAGCCTTAACCTGTTGACAAGTGGCACATCTACTGACATAAAGGGAGATATCTCACTTTATACCACTCCACCAATACAGCTTCTTCATATTCTGGCACATCTTCATAACTCCTGGATGAATAGAAATTCTAGATCGATGATTTTCCTTAAGCACTTCTTGCCTTAATCCATCGACATTCGAAGCACAAATTCGATTATTGATCCTCAAAATCCCATTATTATCAATCTGTGCTCCCATTCCATCTTGGTTACCACCTTCCCTATTACAAACATTCTCCTTAATAATCCTTAGCATCTCGTCTTCATCCTGCTTAGCGATAATATGATCCATAAGGGATGAAGAAATAACAAGCTGACATAACATCGCCTTCTTCTGACTCAAAGTGTCGGCTACCACATTAGTCTTCCCTGGAGTGTATTTGATGTCAAGGTCATAAGAAGCTAGAAACTCGAGCCATCTAACCTGCCTCTGCTTCAAATCCTTCTGAGTGAAAATATACTTTAATGATTGATGATCCGTAAAGATTTCAAACTTTGTTCCTAAAAGATGATGTCTCCATCACTTTAAAGAAAACACCACATCATGCAATTCCAAATCATGAGCTGCATAATTGGCTTCATGGGTGCATAAGCAATAACCTTCCCATTCTGCATCAAAATAGCTTCCAAACCTTCTCGACTAGCGTCAATATATACCGTTAATCCCTTATTTCCATTCGGAATGGCAAGAAATGGTACAGAAGTAAGCTTGCGATTTAACTCATTGAATGCAGTTTCACACTTATCACTCCTTATAAACTTAGCATTCTTATGAGTCAAAGCAGTGAGAGGAGCAATAATTCGAGAAAAATTCTTAATAAACCTTCGATAATAACCAACTAGGCCTAAGAAACTATGAATATTAGAAGGAGTTTTAGGTATTTCCCAATCTTGAAACAGAAAAGGGAATTTAAATTCAAAGAAAATTAAGATAATTAAATTACAAAGGGAGAAAGGTGAATAGACTTACATTGATTGCGATGACCTTAACAAGATCGACCGAAACCCCATTTTCAAAAATAATATGCCCACAAAGTCAGAATTCATCTTTCCAGAAATGACATTTGAAAAACTTAGCTTTCAGCTAATGACTCCTAAGGGTTTCAAGAACAAAACTCAAGTGCAATTCATGCTCTATCTTTGACGTAGAAATGACAAGGATATCACTGATGAAGATAAGATTGAACTTGTTGAGAACATCACGAAGAACACGATTCATAAGATCAACGTAGAAAGTGGTGCATTAGTCAAACTAAAGGGCATAACTAACCATCCATAGAAACCATTCTCAGTAAGGAAAGCCATTTTGGGAATGCTCTCTCAGCAACTCTAAGCTAGTGAAAGCTAGTGGCAAGATTAAGTTAAGAGAAAACTTTAGTTCTATGGAGTTGATCGAACATATCATTGATACGAGTCATAGGATATCTATTTTTCATGGTAAGCTTATTCAACTCACTATAATCAACACACATCCTCAAAGAACAATTTGACTTAGTGACAAATACCACAACTACTCTGCTCTCTATCCCGAATGACTAGGCCTAATCAAACCATTGGAAAATAAGTCTTCTATCTACTTCCTCAACTCGACCTTCTCTCTAGGAGCCATCCTACGAGAAGGAAGAACTGTAGGCCGGGATACATGAATAAGATTAATGAGAAATTAAATTTACCACCTATGAGGAAGAGAAGAGACTTCACCAAAAACATCAGGAAAGAGTTGGACAACTGGAGTACAATTAAGATCGCTAGGATGAGAGTCAAGAGAAAAGAATAAACTGCCAGCATAATGCTGAGGCATACGACATGTAATCACCAAAGAATTACCTAGGTCGTCAACTAAAGAAATAGTTTAGGCTTTGCAAGAGATAACAGCTTCATAATGCTTCAGCCAATCACCTCCAAGCAAAATGTCAAAGCATCAAACCAAGAATGTAGAAAGCGCCAAGAAAACGATGGTCGTTGTAAAAGAGTTTCATCCTCTTACCAATCATACTAAGGTTAGCGGGACCATCGATAGGATTTGATACACATAAGGATTCATATGCACATTGAAGTTGCAAGATGTGTTTAAACTTATTACAAAGATCCATGGAAATGAAGCTATGAGAAGCTCCAGTGTCAAACAGAACACGAACAGGAAGATTAAGTAAAGAAAAGGTGCCCTGGAGAGTACCTTGGGTATCACTAGGAGTAGGAGGAGTGGAAGAATGATTCAAGAATGAATTTTAGAACAAAGGGAGAGATTCAAATTTAAAGGAATCATACTCAAAGAGAATTCTAGCTAAGAATCAAGTTGAAACTGGAGTGATCCCGTAATGAATTCTACTCATTCTAGGATATCACTACCCTATCTCTAATGAGTTTTTACCCCATAGGCTAAGGTTTGCCTAAACCAAAAGCTCTGATATCAACTGTAACGACCCGCTATTTTGAACCATTCAAATCGATAATACAACCACACATGTCAGACTTGAATCATTCAAAACAACAGATTGTTAAATATTTTTAGGGTAAATAGAATCATTCACAAAATCAAAGACACAGAATATGCAGTGAAATAAATTAAAGATAGTAGTTCATGAAGCTACTACAGAAACAACAGAGTTAGAAGAAAATCCAATAGAAATCCAAATACATAGAAGTTAGCTAATACATAAGCAAATAACAAATGTCTGAATATAAATAACTGAAATAGATAAGTAGATAGATAGATAGATCTCCAGCAAAGACTCCAGCTCCAAAAGGTGAGTCCTGGATGCCGTGAAACTCTGATTGACCCGAGCATAAAGTAAAAACAAAACGCTCGAGTCAGCACTAACATTCTCATGTAAGTAGATCAACTCATGTGAAATGTAACAAATGAAATGTAGCAATAACTCAAAGGATGTTTGGTTCTCATCCTTTAAGGATCCATTAAACTATCTACATATGTAGTAGTATATGCTATATATGTAATGTCTAGTTGTAAAGTATAATATATTGAAAATAGCATTAAGGCGTTAACCATATCCCCCTTAACACATTTTATACGATCGCAGCCTATATAGTACTATAAACTCCACCAAACTGGCAGGTATCAGGGAGCACTCCATAGGTATGACACAAAACAAAATCGTAGTAGGCTCGATAAGGCATATGACAAGGCATGCGAGGCTGTGCCCAGGGTAGGATTCTACCGTTTTGCGTAACCAGGTTGGTGATGAAGCATAACCGCATCTACTGCCTACCTCGGAACAACACTCCCTTAATGCACACTAATTGATCACAAAGTAACAGATATGGTATCAAATCAGCGTGGACGATAGGAGGAGCGACCTCACTTGGCCTATTTATGGCTCTTGTTTTAGTCATATCAATCTGACCAGAAGGTCAGGGCTGCGTTTCTTACCTCATGCCAATAGCATTCGCCAAATCATCCTACTTCATTCCGGATTCTCCACCACATGCACAGTTGTTAAAGTGATTTCAAAATTGGCAGAGAGTATGACAATATTCGACCACGGTTTCTTTTACAACTAAACGCTTACATTTTTCACACCGTGGTCATTTTTATAAAACGTTTAAATAATAAATCTTAATTATAATTTAAATCAATATTAAAATATTTAACTTCGATTATATTTTAGATTTAAAACATTTATCTTGCAATTCATATTAAATCAAATTATTACATTCCAAAAGTTATATCTTTAATACTTAAATAAAATCTTATTTAAATTTTAAATCCTTTAAATAAAAAAATTTAATTACAAATTATGCTCCACTTAACTTCTTAAATTTTATTTATTAAAATTGTTGTATCAAATTCTAAATTTATTATTAAATTAAAACTATATTAATTATATTACATCAAAACGATATTTAAAATTAAATTAAAACTAAATTAAACATTTTTATTAAATTAACTTTGAAAATTAATTAAATTATGTATTTTTAAAACAAAATAAAATTATGAACTAAAATCGTAAAATTACATTTAAACTATATTTGGCTTATAATTTAAAACTTAAAACATATAAAATATTATTATTTTCCAACTATAAAATTTAAATAAAATCATTAAATTAAAAATTTTAAAATCAAAATTATTAAATCAAAGCATACCTTATAATGTCAAAATAAATTAAAATTGACCAACGGCGTCCGTATATAATTTTCTACCATATGGTTAAGTGATTGGGTATATATCATTTTAACCTTATACTTGAATTTTAGGGTATATATCATTTCAACCTTATAATTAAATTTTAGGGTATATATAATTTTCTACCCGATGTCCGTATATAAGTTTTTTAATCTAAAAGATCGTTCGGGTATGTATTCAACTCATAGTTAGGAAACTGGCAGTGTGGTATAAATAAATAAATAATATAACATATCAGAGTATATTATATAACATATCATATCGTGTCAGCAGTGAGCATCATATCATATCATATAATATTAACTAAGCAAATCTAACTAGAACAACATTTCAATATCATTTAACAAGATGTCCATTCACTTAACCATAAGAATTTAGTCGTGAGTGATTGCTCACCTTTCGTGGTAATTGAAAGAGACGGCTATACGAACAGATACGAAGCCGATACGATATAGAGATTGGACCACAAGTCTAGCAACAATGATCCAAACCAAGACACGAAAATGAATGATCAAGATCCAAAATCGAAGATCCAAAGATTTGAAAAAAAATCTTTTTTTTCCTTTTTTTATGAAGAGAGGAGTGAAAATGGGTTCGGCCCTAAGCTAAGTGGCTCGGCCTATGGCTACGTGGCTCGGCCAAGAGGGGTATAGGTGGACAGAAGAGGGTGTGGCCTAGGGTTATAGGAGTGGGTGGCCGAGTATGTGGAGGGTGTGGGTGTGTGTGTGCTCGGCAAGGTGTGTGGGTGGGTTTATGGGGTGAGGTCATGGGTAAGGTGGAGGGTACAGGTGTGTAGGAGATGGAGGCTGAGGCTATGTAGGGGATGGTCGGTGGCAAGGAGGAGGAGGATAGGTGGAAAAGGTAAGGGAAGAGAGAGAGGAGAGGAAGGGAAGGAGGAGATAGGGTTTAGGCTAGGTTAGGCTTTGGAGATGAAGAAGGAAGAATGGAGTTTTTTTACTGTAAATTGTTTTCTCAGGCAGAAAAATGAGGAGGAAGATAGTCAGAAATAAGTACGTACATGAGTTTCTCAACAAGTACGTGTCTATTAGAAAAGGATACATGGCCCTTCAAGAGTCTCTTAGTATTCATGCCCACTAGACTAAGCTCAATAGATCATGCCCAAAACTCAAAACCTAGATAAAAGAAAATAGGATAATACACATAAATGTTTTATGCAAAAAATTGCAAATTTGAATATGTAGGAATCAGGATTTAACGAAATGAAAAGTGGAGTGGGGATTAGAATTCAATCTAGTATCATAAAAAAGAATAAATTTTAAATTATCAACCAAAAGTCAAACTTTGACCAAATATTGCCGAAAGTTGAATTTTCTGAAAATTTTCTAATTTACTAAATTTGGAAAATATACTACTCAATGCCCAAAAATCGTTATTTAAATTCAAATTTATTCAAACATTTAAATTATTTTATTCAAAAATTCAATAAAATTTCTTTTAAAATTTGACTGAATTTATGGGTCATTACAAAATCCATTCACCAAAGGTTTAAGTTAACCGCTTCTCAAGAAACTGATTGAAGGGATGGAATTGTGATTCCATAATTGGCTCTAAGTGCAAGTAGGAGATTATAGAGTATGGCAACGCCCTAGGAGAAATTTTGTAATTTATTGTAAATTATTAACTCTATAATCAATTCTCATTTGTAAATAAAAGGTGTTTTCTTTCTGTTATATACATGTTATTATATATTATTGATAATTAAATGTTTAATTAAAGCTTATAAATGGTGTGTTTTTTATAGTAATTACAAATAGTTGTAATCATGAGTTGTGTATCATAATGTAATAAACACATCATTTTAAATATCGTAGTCAAGATGTATCGAGACTGGATATCGATACATTCATTGAGGCTAGAGTACATAACTATCTCCTAATGTTGGACAGTGTATTACTCATGACTACTTTGGTCACCAAGGAGTTACATACTGATAGTTATTAGATAATTATGGAATGACTCACTCAATAGTTTTCTGCTATTTAATATAACTAAGGTCAAATAGAAAATATCAATGTAACTAATTTACACAGTCCTCTTGACTTAAGAATACTATTGATCTTCAATATGAAAACTCCAATTTTATTATAGTTAAACCATGGCACGATGTCCATAGAATGGTATAGTTGAGTTGAGTGAAAATATCGAAAGTGAAACATTATCCAAGAGAGGATTCATCTCTTATGTCATATGGGAATAATAAAGTCAACTCAAAGTCAAAATCCCTTGTCATAGTAGCTTGGTTAATAATGATATTCATTATTGAACCAAGGACTTTGTGTTTGGACTATAAAGTTGAATATGGACGATGTGAGAATTTTAACCGCTGCCAAATTCCATAAATCCACAGTGATATAGTTTTGATGAAGAAAATTGGTGTAAATAATTATCATTACCGGGTAACACTTAAGAAACTAAAATTAGATTTTACCGATACTAAAAACAATAAATTCCGCTATAATGTCACACTACCTGCTAAGCGATGTGCGAACATTAATATTTGAATTGTTCAATATTGATCGTTGCCCTAATTTGCAACTAAGAGTCACACAACCGAATGTTGAATATTTATATTTACCACATGATTTAATTAAATTGTAATTATTATAAATTAGTTAATATTTTATGAAATATTAATTATGAAATTTTGTTTGATGTGAATTGAACAATATTAAATAGTGTTTATACAATAGTTATATAAAAATTAATCGATATATGATACAAATACGCATTTAAATAAGATTTAAATGCAAATTGTTCGAGCTTAAAGTAGCTTTGAGGCTCAAATTGAGGCTTGGTTTATGCGGCTATTAGGCAGCATTTGAGGCTAGCCATAAGATGGTTAGGTGGAAAGGATTTTGAATTAAAAAAGAAAACGAAATGGTAAGAGAAATAAGTGGATCTTGATCCTTATTTCGCTCCTTAGTTTCTCTCTTGTATAATCCCTCTAAACCTCACTTTGCATATACTTTTGCACTCCATTCTTGCTATATTATCAGACCAACCGTGCACCCTCCCTAGCTCCAAAATTCAAACATCAAAACTTCAAATTAAAAATTGATTCGATCGTCAATGGTAAGGCAATTCGAGAGCTAGCAACTTCAGAATTAGAATTGGATTCAAAAGGCATATTTCTTCATTTCAACGTGTGAGCGTTGGGCTTTGGTGAAAGGCACTCTTCTAGTTTGCTATCATATATAAATGCTTATATGACCATTGTTTCATATATTGCTTAGTTAGAAATAAATTGGTATATTGATGGATTGTCACAAGTTGGTGGTTGTATATATAAGTACATGTGGTGTGTGTTGCATATTTGCTTGTACATGATCTAGGCTTGGAATAAAAATATTATCATTATTTTTCGAAATTAAAACAATAATATTAAATGATTTTAAGTACTAAATCTAACTTGTAAGGATTTAACATAACATAATGTATATTTTAAAAATTTATAAAATTTATTTATGTCAGAAAGGCTTTCGGCAATAATTTTTATTATTATTTTTGGATATAACACACACACACACACACACATATATATGCAATTGTTTAAGTTAAAATTGATTATGTAATTAAACATACGCATATGTATGTTTACGAAAAAAAGTTATATAAAATTTCATGCAACATATTTTAATTAACAATTGTTTGGAAAAAAGGTTTTTATATTTTATTTTTAGTATCATTTTTCTATGTGGTTAATAATTTGTAATATTTTGTAATAAAATAAATCAAAATCAAAAGAATAAAATTTACCTGGCTGAGAACCATACAACAATTATGTGTTAATATATATAATTATATGTATAATTACAAATTATTATATGTTCATAGTTATGTATTATATAATTCTACTTAAAATAAAAAAAATTCTAATTGATTTTTGTTTCATATTATATATATTCTAAAAATTATTTTATATAATAATTATAGTGAATATCAGGCTTAGGTCCTTAAAATCAAACTTAATTTAGGAAAGCTCATCCACAAAAAAAGATTGTAAACTAAGTTCCTTGAATTAAGTCAGTGAATAATTGCATATATTTATGCCATTATATCCAAAAATTACGCAAATGTCCGCAATTATTCAATGAATAATTGCGGAAATTTCCACCTTTTTAGTGAATAATTGCGGAAATTTCCACCTTTTTTGGTGAATAATTACGGAAATTTCCGCAATTTTTTGGTTAATAATTGTGGAAATTTCCGCAATTTTTCAGTGAACAATTATGGAAATGTCTGTAATTTTTGGATATAATTGCATAAATGTCTGCAATTATTCAGTAACTTAAATCCAGGGACCTAATTTACATACTTTTTTGGTAAGGATGTTTGGTGTATTTTTAAAGTTAATAGGGTCTTTAGCCAGACTGTCCCATAATTATAAATAGTTCTATTATTTAATAAAATTTATATGCATATATATATATATTATAAATGCATTAAGTTAACTATTTTACAACTACTCTTTCAAATTGTGTGTGTGTGTATAATCATATTTTACATGATTTTGTTTACATTATAACTTGATGCATATATATATATATATATATATATGTATACACACATTTAGATAATCCATTTATATATATGAGGAGCTAGAATATCTGTTGCGGTGTAAATCCCGAAACCTATACGCGGCCATATCAAACCATGTACATATTATCTTATTGCATGTGCGCACACACATATGTATATATGACATATACACACATATATAAAATACAAACTGTATAAATAAAAATTTATTTATAAATCTAAATAAAATATCGATTTTATTTAAAAAGAAAATTTAGAGTACATGGGTCCAATAAAGATCCATATAGACAAAAAATTGAAATTTATTCAATAACCCCACTGGGTGGCCCAGTTCCAAAAGGCAGGCTTGCATGAAAATATAGTATCAAGGTGGAGATTGTTAGATTTTCGTGATAGAATATTTTAATGTTAAAGAATATTTGGGAAATACTATTAGATTTCGATGATATGCTATTTCCATATTACAGAGGATTTAGGCAATGTTTGAGTTAATGTAAAATCATGACTCAAATATATTTCCTCTTTTATTGCATTTAAAATGCAAGATGTTATTGTAACAACCCAAAATGTAAGTGGAAATTTTTGGTAAAGAATTGAATTTAAAATATAACAAGGCAAAAAATCTAATTTTTACAAACACCCAAATTTGCTGTTAAACTTGCACCGTTATATTCTTAATGATTTTCTCGATAATTTTTATATATAACACTTTGAAATTGAAGATGGCATGGAGAAGTTATGAATGTTTTAAAATTTGAAAATGAAGTTAATTAAATACCAAATAAGGAGGCTAAATTATCCTTAATTAAACAGCTCCACCGGCCGACACTCTTAGGGCCGTCGGCTGGCAGCTAGCGGTCGAACGGTCCTCACCTACTGGTTGACTGGTTATCGTGTCAAATCGAGAAATAGTAGTAGCTAACGGCCTGGATTTAACGTAGTACTTTTACTTGGCCGCAAGGTAAATTCTCCTAGGGTTAATCAATGATCAGGACTAATATAAAATCTCTGTAAACATAAAGCTAACCTAAACCTAATTCATTAGAAATTTATCGGCATATACCTAAACTCTACCGAATGCTCTTCTACTCGACTTGTTAAATTCTTCAAAATTAATGAGAATAAATCAGAGGAATCCAACAAGAACAAATCAGGAAAACAACTAACGAACGGGGAAGTTTTTCTAAATGGAAATTCAAAGTAAAGCTTGGATTTGAGGTTAGTGGACACATTTTAATAAGATGATTTATATGTAGTTTATTTTGATATACCATATGTGATTTAGGTTGTTAGAACTTAATTTGAAAACTATATTGCCTAAATCTAATGTTGAATAATAATCAAATTGCGTAACCTTGTTAAATAGAAATTGATATAGATTAAAATGCCTTCTCTAATCCTTTTTTAAACCCATTCATATAATTTTGTGTTAACCTTAATTTAAGTTGAGCACTGTAGATGCAAACTGAATAGTAATTTGGATTAGTAACTCCTTGATTTCACACAAAATTGAAAACTGTAAGTTATAGTAAGCTAGTATTGTAACTAGAGAAGGATAGAAATTAAACAATAATTCATTGAAATCAAACGAACACGAAAACCCTAAATTTTCACTACGACTATTCGACCGCATTATCTGGAGTGGTCGACAGCTAGCGGTCGATCGCCTTAGTACATAACAGTCGACTAGTAAGCATTCAGGAGCATAACCTGAAGCTTGGCCTAAGGCTTAACTTTATTTATTTTAAATAAAGAAATTAGTGTATATAATATACACACACACACACATATATGGAATTTAGGAGTAGGAAGCTAGTTGTAACATCCCTCATTTTAAGGCTCGAAACTAAGCACTGCAGATTCTACAGTCATGCATAGTATTGATTTACGATGATAAAATACGGCTATATTAATCATTTTGATAATACCAAGAACACATGAACATGAAAAAAATTGAACACAATTTTATAACAAATTTTCACATTTCATTTCACAAATGATATTTTTATTCATTACATAATTACATTCGCAAACCCATGTTTAGAGAAAATATAGTTATTACAAAATACTTCAAGAGCGACATATGAAGATGCCTCCTTGGTTGATCGAAGTCTAACACTTAGCAATAATATAACTTATCATTACATCCACACAAATAAAACCAAACAACATGGCAGATTAGATAGATACTCCTAAATAGCTAGACTGCATCCTCCATGTCTTCGAAAGCTTATTCGTCAAATAGAAAACCTAAAAACTCTTACTTTCGACCTGTCAGATGAGTACCCAAGAGTTTAAGGGAAAAAACAAAAATTTTGGGTCATATAACTGTCTAGTGTGAATTAGAACCTACCATCTCAAACCAATTAGATATCTAGTGAGACCAAGCCGCTAATCAGATTTTTCCTCACTGGTATCTTGACCAAAACATATTAATCATTTAAAGTGCTCCTGCATCCATAATGGTTTGAACACAAAAAAATAACATTTATAGTTATGCATCTTATGCTAAGTTACCCATCCCAACTTATTAGACTACCCATCTAAATCTTCTTTGACTACTCGTCTTACACTTATGTGGACTACCCATCTTATATATTTTAATCATTTGGGATTTTCCATCACATCATATGTGAACTACCCATCCCATGGTTTTATTAGCAAAGTTATGTGGACTATCCATCTCCCATGTAATTATTATTTGGATTACCTATCCCTTACCATATGGACTACCCATCTCACATGGTTTAGCTATTTAAATTATGTGGATCCATCAAACATATCCCATTCATTTAAAATTGATGTGGACTATCCATCACACATCTCATAATTTTCCTAGGTTAACTATAAACCCTTCATTCACCTTAAAGAGACTATCCATCTCCGGCATGATGTGGACTATCGATATCACATCCCATAGTTTTCTTGGGATGAAAATGAACCCATCATTCACCAGTTTAATTCATGTTAAGTCTACATGTTCAACCTATGTCTATTGTCGTCCCTGATTAGGTTGTATACCATTTAAAGTTATAGCATCTCAAATGACATGCATTGGTACCCCAATGACCTATATCGAGCTTATTAAAGAAAATTTTACGTCGGTGTCCCTAATGATTAGTGTCAAAATCCATAAAGTAAAATACATTAGTATCCCCAACGATAAAAGTCGAAGTCAATAAACATATAACATGTTGAAGCTCATATACACTGGTGTCCCCTATGATCGACTTTACATTGGTATCTTCAATAACAACGGCGAAGAAGAAGATTTAAGGCTCTTTGTCTATAATAAATAAGATATGCGACATAAACGTTGCACTTTATAACATCCACTTTTACCCAAGGTTAGAAAAACAAAAATTAGATCCATTTAAATATAAAACCTCATTTTGAAGACCAAGTTGTCGACTTTTATAAGATATAGGTTATCTACCTTTCAAAACTAAGCTTTAGGATATTATAAAACAAATGGCTAACTACCAAAACATAGGATTATCGACCCTCTTGAACATAGGCTATATTGCCTCTTCAAAACGTTTTCAATCTACAAAGCAATGGGCCTCGCGGGCGTTAAAAGGAGGAAACGCTGCACTAATGTCGCACTGCATCATTGCAAACCCCATACAATATATAATCTTGTTATATAAGGTCATCGAAACTAATGCATAGCGGCTTTAACGCTATTGGCGCCACCATAAAACTTCTATACTTATGTTACTTCAGCTATTATGCCGCCAAATGTATAAGTGTGAAGTTAAAACATAGGTGAAGAGATGCGGCTTTAACATAGACGAATCATGATATCGCTATGCCAACAAATATAGGTTGCCGCCTTTGTCGACTTCACCATGGTCGGAATCACTCCATAACTACCAAGCAGTTAACATATGCTTCCCACCTTACCGATGTCGACGGTCATCAAAGCAGTGGTGTTTTAGGCTCAGCGACGGTATAAGTGGCATGGCATTATCGTGTTTATCATGAAAACTGATTTCTTACTAATAATTGCATATACTTCTCGCCAAATCTAGTATCTTGTCTAATTCCTATTGGATAAAACAATATTTCAACAATTTATTTTCAAAAAAACTATTGCACATCAGTTTAACCTTTTTAAAACATTTTTAAACTAAGGTAATAAATAACTTAATTAATTAATAATTTAATGCTTTTCTGGTATATTAAATTCACGATAATTCGTACTCACTTGGAAAAAAATATCCAAAAATAACAGAAATTCAAAAATATTATTTTCTTTACCATATAAAAATTTTAGGGTCAAACACAATATTTAATTATTTTAAATAATTAAAACTCATAATAAAGCCATTTTCCCTTAGGAAATTCATAAACTATTTTTTTTAGCTCAAAAAAATTTATGAAATTAAAAACCCACCTCCAAAATAGTTTTTTACATAACTTAATGAAAAATAAAAACGTTTGGAGATTAAAACTTAGGTTTTACCCTTAAAACCCACTAAAATAATTTCATAAAAATTCCATAAATCATTATTCTATCCAAACAATGATTATAAAACCATATTTTGGCAAAATAAACAATAATAATTCGGGTACTTTCTATTATCGAATATAAAGAAAAGAAAATGAGATATTTCAAGTATTATTCACCTTAGATTTTTGAATAGAGTTTGAGATTGGTTATTGCTTCAGTTCCCCTAGGCTCCTTCTCTTTGAGTCCCATTTATTTCGATCCCTTATAGCTTGTTAATAGCTGCCTGGTGTGTTTTCATTTTTTGATTGTTTTGATGTCATGAAAATATGACAATGATTATGATGGGAAGAGGGTTTAAGGATTAAAAGATGGATCTATCTATTTTGCCCCTCTCATATATTCTCTTATATGTCAAGCTTTTAAAATAATCTCACTTAGTCTGTTAAGGCATGACCATTGTTAATAACCAATTCTCATTCTCTTTAACTATTTATATTATTCTACTTAATCCATACGATTGAATAGCCTCAATAATATTAAAAAAATTAGGTATTGGCTCCCCTCCTCAGAGAATTTCATCCTCGAAATTAAATAAGAACTGCATAAAAAGCATATCAAACATGTAAAAAATGCTAATATATCCTACCAGCTAAAAAGCCTATATACAAAAAAATATAGAACATACCACCATAACAACTCAGGATAATTACCCTTAATCCTATGCACAGTCTCCTAAGTACAAGCGTTCTCATTGTCACTTCACTGAACTTTCACTAACTTGACTGTCTTTTTCTCTAATCTCTTCTCATCTCTCTCTACAACTCATACTGGTTGTCTTAAAAAAAGTCAAATTCGGTTCTACCACTAAGTCTTCCAGTGCAGTCAGAGTAATAATAGTTTGTAGATCATGCACATACTTTCTAAGATGAGAAACATGAAACACATTATGGACTCCTGTCAAACTACTCGGTAATTCTACTCGGTATGCAAGCTTCCCGATCCTCTCTATAATAGGGAATGGTCCATCAAATCTAAGTGATAGTTTCTTGACTTCCTAAATCGTACCACACCTTCTTTGGTGATACTTTAATGTAAACACGATCTCCGGCTGAGAAACCTAAATCTTTACACCTTTTATCTGCGTAACTTTTCTTCTTAGACTAAGCTTCTCTCATCCTATCTCTGATTAACTCAATCTTCTCTGTGGCTTCTCTTACCATATTTGGACCAAGGACCAATCTGTCACTGGTCTCTAACCAACATACCTATGATTTGAATGGCCTTCCATACAAAGCTTTGGAAGGCGTCATTCTTAGACTAGTCCAATAACTATTATTACAGGAAAACTCAACTAAGTGCAAACGGTCTTTCCACGACCTACCAAATCTAGTACACAATCTCTCAACCTTTCTTCGAGTACCTTATTGACTCTCTCTGCCTAGCCATCCTTCTATGGGTGATAAGGGGTACTCTTTTTAAGCTTGGTACCTAATACCTACTGTAGACTCTTCTAGAATTCACTAATGAATAGGGCATCTCTACCACTGACTATATTACTAGGAATCCCATGCAGTCTAACACTATTTTTCATAAACAACTTAGCCAATATAGGTGTCATCCTAGTTGACTTAATGGGAATTAAGTTTCCACTATGACCTAATACTTTTATTTCCTCTGATTGACCTTGGTAACCCGTCAATAAAATCTATGGATATCGAATCTCATTTCCAACCGAGTATACGTAAAGGCTGAAGCAATCTGCTCGGTTTCTGATGCTTGGCTTTAACTTGCTGGCAATTCACACATTGCTTCATCCATAAGCATACATCCATTTTTCTACATTTCTAGAGAAAGTTATCTACATATTCTGATATGTCTTAGTTCCTTTAGGATGCATAGTAAACTTATATTGATTACACTCCCTAAGAACTTCCTTTCTTAGGTTATCAATATCTGGAACATATAACCATCCATTCTTCCTCAACCATTCTCTCTGGTCAAGACTATAATCTTTCAAATCATTGATCTCGGTTTCACTTTCCAACCTTTTAATCTTTTTGGCTAACAGTGGATCATCTCATTGCTTAGAAGTAATCATCTCGATCAATACTAGTTGAACTTCCAAGCAAGACAAGATGGCAATACTTTGACTAGAACTAGCAGTTGAACTTAACTGCATACTACAAGTAGTCAACGCTTCCAAATCCTTCCATTCTGCCAACACAGCTAACACTATGCTTTGATGTTTTCTGCTAAGTGCATCTGCCACTTTATTCCCTTTTCTTGGCGCATACTCAATACCAAAATCGCAAGCGACTAAAAACTCCAACCACCTCTACGAGCTCCCTTTCTCTTAAAGAAGTTCCTCTTCTTATTCTGAGAACTCAAGGTTCCAACTGACTTCTCCTTTACAAAAAAACAAAGCATTCCTCATTTCTAATAGCCATTTCCACCACAACATTTAATGGACCCCCTACGATGTGGCATAGTTTCCCTAACAATCTTCAGGCTCAACTCCCGGATAAACTTTTATTCCTCTTGATAACGATATCAATAGTGGCATACCTATATTTGAATAGTTCATCAAACTTAGCAGAGTATTCCAACATTGGCATTTCCCTTTGCTCCAATTCCATGAACTTCCTAAGCAGGGCTAACTTGGCTACCTTGGATAGAAATCTTTCCTCAAATCTCCTCTGAAATACTGCCCAAGTCAATTCCTCGTTTGATACCCCTACAGTTACCCTGTTCCGCCATAACAAAGCAGCTCCTTGGAGTTGTCGAGATGCCAACTCCTTTTCTGCATGTCATTTAATCCCAAATTAGCAAAAATTCTTTCACAATGCAATAACCAGTTCTCCACTTCTGTTGCATTTTAAGTTCCCAGAAAAGGATTTCCACCTAAACTAGTGTAATATCGACTCAGCTTGTTATGGTTATCGCCAACTGGTGCCAAGGGATTTTCTCCTCCTAGGTTAGTAGCATTTCCTCCAATTACTCCTATAGCTGCTTAAGCTTGCATCAGATTGATGAAGAACTGATGCATAGCCCCTCTATATCTGCTGGTGGGGTCGCAGCACTTACATTGGCATGTGCATTTTGATTAGCATTTGTCTATCAATCTAATTCCTTCTGGAGTTGGGCAGAGCATTTCTATTGATTGTGGTGCTCCCACCACCTAAATTCACTCTTTCGTTTCCTACTTCCATATCTTTCTTCCTCATAAATCTACACACAAGCCTTAGTATGATACAAAAGAACGGTCTAAAAGAGAGAGGAGAATAGAGATAGAATATGTACTTATTTATAGCAAATACAAGTATGTTACTGTAGCGTTATCCACCTCAATCTTATTTCCTAATTCATTAGGATTATATTGTCAAAATCCTTAGGTTTGAATTTCCTTGAAGTTTTTACACAAACCAATGCTTTGATACCAACTTGTAACATCCCTTATTTTGAGGTCCGAAACTAAGCACTACAGATATTACAGTCGTCATTTTATTAATTTCCAATGACAAAATGTAGTTATGTTAATAATTTTGATAATACAAAAACCATATGAATATTAAAAAAATTTACTCAATTTTATAATAGATTTTCAAATTTCATTTCATATTCATTTCATAATCACATTCACAAACATACATTTAGAGAAAATATTACAAAATACTCCAAGAGCAATATATGACGTTGCCCCCTTGGTTGATCAGAGTCTAACACTTGGCAATTATATAACTTGCCATTGCATCCATGTAGACAAAACCAAATAGCACATCAAATTAGATAGGTACTCCTAAATTGCTAGATTGCCTTATGCACATCTCTGAAAGCTTTTTCGTCTAACGAGAAACCTGAAAAACCCTTACTCCCGACCTACTCAAATGAGTGATCGAGAGTTTAAGGGGAAAAACAAAAGCTTTGGGTCGGAAAACTGTCTGGTGTGAGTAATAACGTACCATCTCGGACCAATTAGAAATCTAGAGAGACCACGTTGCTAAGAGAAATGGGTTTTCCTCTCACCAGTATCTTGACCGAAACATATTAACCATTTACAGTGCTCCCTCATCCACAACAGTTAGAATGGAGAAAATAACATTTATAGTTATGCATCTTATACTGGGTTACCCATCCTAACTTATTAGACTACCCATCCAAATCTTCATTGACTACCTACCTTATACTTTTATGGACTTCCCATCTCACATATTTTAATCAATTAGGATTTCATCCCAAACCAAGTAAACTACCCATCCTTTGGTTCATTAGCAAAGTTATGTGGACTATCCATCTTACATGTAGTTATTACTTGGATTACCCATCCTTTACCACATGGACTACCCATCTCACATGCTTTAGCTATTTAAATTATATGGACTATCCATCACATATATCCCATTCATTTCAAATTGATGTGGACTATTCGTCACACATCCCATAGTTTTCCTAGGTTAACTATGAACCTCTGCATTCACCTCATAGAGACTATCCATCTCCGGCATGATGTGGACTATCCATTTCACATCCCATAATTTTCCTAGGATGACTATGAACCCATCATTCACTAGTTAATTCATGTTAAGTCTACTTGTTCAATCTACATCTATTGATGTCTCCAATTTGGTTGATTACCCTTTAAAGTTACAACATCTCAAATGACATGCATTGGTGTCTCCAATTATCTATGTCGAACTTATTAAAGAAATTTTTACACCGGTATCCCCAATGGTTGTGTTGAAATCCATAAAGTAAAATACAATGGTATCTCCAATGATTAGTGTTGAAATCTATAAAGCAAAATACTATGTATCCTTAATGATAAAAGTCGAAGTCATTAAACCTATAACATGTCGAAGCTAATCTAAGTTGTTGTCCCCAATGGTCTATGTCACAATTATTAAAGAAAATTTTATATTGGTATCCCCAATGACAACGGCGAAGAAGAAGGCTTAAGGCTCTTTACCCTTAATAAAGAAGATAGGTAACGTACAAATTGCTATAACGTCGAGCCTTCGCCTAAGGTTAGAAAAAAATTAAATCCGTTTAAACATAAAACACCATGTCGAAGAAAAAGTTGTCAACTTTTTATAGAAATAGGTTATCCACCTTTCAAAACTAAGCTTTAGGATATTATAAAACAAATGGATAACTGCCGAAAACATAGAATTATCAACCCTTTAGAACCTAGGCTATATCGCCTCTTTAAAACATTTAATCTACATAGAAACGAGCCTTGTCAGCATTAAAAGGAAGAAATGCAGTGTTAATGCTGCGCTGCATCGTTGGTGACCCCATACAATATAAAACGTTGCTATATTAGGTCATTGACACTGATGCATAACGGCTTCAACGCTATCGGCATCGCTATAAAACTTTTGTACTTAGATTACTTCGGTTATTATGTCGCCAAATGCATAAGTGTGAAGTTAAAACATAGGTGAGGATACGCGGCTTCAACATAGACGAATCACGATATTACGATGCCAACAAGTATAGGTTGCCGCCTTAGTCGACTTCGACACGGTTGGAATCACTTCATAACTACCTAGCAATTATCATGCTTCCCTCCTTATCAACGTCGATAGACATCAAAGTGTGGTGTTCTAGGCCAAGCAACGGTATAAGTGGTATGGCATTATCATAATTATCATGAAAACTGATTTCTTACTAATAAAGCGTATAATTTTCACCAAATCCAATTTCTTGTCTAATTCCTATTGGATAAAATAGTACTTTAACAATTTCTTTTAAGAAAAGCTGTCGCACATTAGTTTAACCTCTGCAAAACATTTGTCAACTTAATTAATTAATAGTCTTAATTAAATAATAATTTAAATCCATTTCTAGCATATTAAATTCACGATAATTCATAATCACTTGGGAAAAATCATAGAAATTCAGTAATATTTTTTTCTTTACCATATAAAAAATTTCAAGGTCAAAAACCATATTTAATTATTATAAATAACCAAACCCGAAATAAAGCTATTTCCTCCTTAGAAAATTCATAGAATATTTATTTTAACTCCGAAAATTATGAAACTAAAACCCATCTCCATAATAGTGTTTTACACAACAAATCAAAATGACTGGAGATAAAAAAAATTAGGTAATGTTTGGTCGTTATTATTATTTTTGGATTTTTGTCTGTATAAAAATGCATGCGACCCATATATATTGTCGAAAACAACCAATCTAGAAAATAAAATTAACATACAAAATAGAATTTTTTTTATTTTCTTTGCTCTGGGATATAACATGAGACCATGGAACAATCCGTTCTTCCATCGTCCCTCTATTCCCATCGTCTTTCTTTTATCCACTTCGCCATCGCTCTATTCTTCTCATATTTGACATACATAAACCGAACACAAAACTCGTTTTTAAACCAAACACTACCTTAGGTTTTACCCTTAAAACTCACTCAAATAATTTCATAAAAAATATATAAATCATTATTCCAACCAAACAATGATTATATAATCATATCTTGGTAAAACAAACAATAATAATTCGAGTGCTATCAATAACCGCATATAAACACAAGCAAAAGAGATGGTTCTTGTATTCTTCACCTTATATTTTTGAATGGAGTTTAATATTGGTTGTTGCTTTAGTTTCCCTAAGCTACTTCTCTTTGAATCCCCTTTATTTCGATCCCACATAACTTATTAATGGCCGGCCTTGGTGTGCTTTTCTTTGTTGATTTTTTTAATGTTATGAAAAAATGAGAATGAATATAAGGGGGAGAGGGTTTAAGGATTAAAACATGGATCTACCTATTTTTTCCCTCTTATATACTCTTTTATATGTTAAGCATTTAATTAATTAATTCATTAAGGCACGACCTTTGTTAATAACCATTTCTCATTCTTCTTAATCATTTACATTATTTTATTTAATCTATCCAATTAAATATCTCGAATAATATTAAATAAAATTAGGAGTGTTACACTAGTTCCTTATGAGGTGACCCTATGAGGTTATGAAGCTGGTTAATACTATTTATCTAACATGGGTCGATATTCATATGGGGGTGATCCTATGACCAATGGTACTTATAGGAGGTTCTATGGTATATGCACAACACTGGCAGTTACCTTATAAGGCGTGGAGGCCCAATATAACGGGAGTTCCTTGGTATTCATGTATTCAAATGCGATGTGACGATGTGTTGTTGTTGGATCCCAATGCATGCGTAATGGGCGTCTAGGTGGACGTAGTTGTGAGAAATTTAGTCCCATGGTAGAAACTGTAGGGTAATCCTATGTAGAATAATTCCAATAGCCATTAGTAGATCAGTATTGTCTAGAGGTTCGATCAGTTGTTTATTCCTAAATATGAGCCTGCATAAGTAGTTAGAATAGGTGTGTATTTCGCTAAACCCTTTAAGTAAAGAAATCTAGTAATTCATGAATAGTTATAGAACACCTTATGTCACATAGAGTATTATTGAAGTCAACTAAATGTGATCATCATACATTAATAAGGTACTCATTCACCGGACTTTTTTCTGATGTACCCCTTTTCTTTTCTTTTTCCCCACCGTGGGATAATAGGATAGTATTTGATTTGACATAAAGCATGGAGAAAAAACCTAAGCATTGAGGTTCCACTATTCTTCTTTGTTCCTCATCTAGATATTTATTGTACTAAATATCTATCAAACTCGTATTGCATTTTGGAAATGGTATATGTGAATTAAGTATTTTTAGAGATTGTTTTTATCAAATGCTTATTTCAGTACTTATATTTTTCTACCTTTGGCTATAATATCTGACAGTGTAGATTGCCTTAGATTTATCCTTATATTCTTTATCTCTATAATGTTTAAAAACCCGATAGCCGATATTTCTTGGCACTGACACGAGTCCTTAAGTCATTGTTGGCTTTTGATTTATGTATCGGGAGGTGTGGGTTGTCATATTTGGTATCAAAGTTTAGGTTTAGGATTCCTTAGGAGTTAGTTATGTATTGAAAATCTATTTGAATACTTTGAAAGAGAAAATATTTTTCCAAAAGTTTTTCAAAAAGTTTTTCGAAATGGGTTTCCAAAAAGGCATATATATGTATAGGTAAAAAGCTTATCAAAATGGTTTTACATATGTAAAAGTATAACAAGAAAAAACACTATCACTTATTCTTACTAGCACTATTTATGGGAAAGTTGAAAATAATTCCTAGTCATGGGTAATGAGAATGAGCAATTTTGATAGGAATTGCTCCGAGGAGACATCAAAGATTTTGGGCGTGAATACCCCTATATGGTCCCATCGGTACCTACAAGCGAGGAAAAAAGATAAGCCTAATCTGACCAAGGGAGTGTATTTGTCTATTTTGTAATCTGAATATTCATTAACGCCTTATACAATTTGACTCATGAGGTAGTGGTTGGCTTATTCCAAATACAAGCAAATAATTGAGGGTTATAGTAAATGTTAAGGTTATAACCACTGAGTTGAAAAATAAACTCTTTACGGTTATTATGGTTTACCCCATAAAGAAACGCTAATAGAGGATTCCTATACTAGCTAGTAGTAATAGGTAAATTATGGATTTAAGAATGAGTAAAGAAGGCTAGTACCATGAGACCCTTGAAATGAAAGTAGAAGTCCTATTCTTATATTGGTAGTAGTTGCAAAGACTCCTTTTTAATGTGTAGGTAGAGTGTTTCTATATTGGAATTGGATATTGAATTGAAGGATAAACTTAAATTAACCATTTTTGGAAAGAAGGATAGAAACTCTATGCACTTCAAGCATTGTTAGGTATAGTTTGACTTGTGTAAATTAAGTTTCTTTTATCTACTCTGATTTAAGTGATAAACCAATGAAAATATTTTCTAAAAATTAGGAATAATAAATGTTTGATATTTTTAAAGAAAAAAATTAAGAAGTATGTAAGACCCCTTAAGTCCAAATCGACTTGCCCATGTTCGTGCTCGCGGTCTACTCATTCGAATAATGAAATCTTCATTTCCAGATCCCATCCTTTGGGTTTCTTTCATGCTTCTCCGATGAATTCTTTTGCTGCATTGGCTTCATCCTTCATTGATGCTTTGAATTGCAATCCTGTCCCAAGTCTTCTTAGAGTTACTGGATGTTCCCCTTTATCGCTTTTGTTAATAGTTGGGGAGAATGGTCATTGGTCTCAGTTTGTTCCTCCTTTTTTTGGTGATAGTTTGGGTACAGTCGACTATGTTATAGTGGATACCATACCTATTCCCAGTGAGAAGCATGTTTCTATAGTTTGCACCTTTGTGGAAATGCTAATGAAAAATCTGCTACTAAATCTTGTTATACTCCAACCAGTTTATCTCCTTTAGCATTGAGGCCTTCTCATGTTAATGACTCTTCTAAATCTTCTCTTTCTTTTGCTAAGGGGAATAATTGGTCATCCTTATTTAAGTCCTTACCAAAGAACACTGGATCTTTCATTCCATGCACTTTTGATACCTTAGATGATGGCAGTGTGCCAGTTGCTCTTTAGAATGTTATCCAAGTGGGTGTTGACTACTAATATGATTACTTGGCCCGATTTTTCTTAGATTCGTCGCTGCCTTATAATGATATCCGCGGCCATTGCAACCTTGTATGGAAGTTAAGAAGTAGGCTTCATATTCAGTTTGTTGACACTATATATTATCTCAAATTCTCAAATAAAGATGATAAGCTTCGTGTAATTGAAGCGGATTCATCGGTCATTCAAGGGAAGCCTTTTATTATCACTCCTTGGAGCTTAGTGGTTGGCAGGGTTAAGGAACAAATCCTCTCTATCTTGGTATGGGCCACTTTCACTCACATTCCATATATCTGCAACCTTTAATTGGTTTGAACTAGTTGGCTAGTTTTATTGGCAATCTACGATGCTTTAATTCAAATATAATAAATCAAAAGAGCTTGAGGTATGCCAAATCTTTAATTAACATTACTCCTATGAGGCCTTTTCCAACTAAATTAAAAGTATGAATAGTCGAAGGGTATGACATGGATGTCGATGTTCAATATACCTAGTATCCTAATATTTGTTCATCCTATCAGCCTTTTGTTCATAATATGGACTCTTACCCTTCTAGTCATGTTGGTGGTACCCAGCCTCCTTATATCAAGATCCCTCCCTTTAGGTCGATCTTGAAGTGCGTTCCTAACCCCAAGGTTATGGCTCCTCCTATCGTCTATGTTTCTCTTCCTGTTGATATTGATCTTGTTATTATTGTGCCTATTGAGGGGGCTTCCTCTCGTATAGTAGATTTGGCCGCTACTATCTCTTCTAAGGACCCTGCTATTGATTTGGCTGCTGCAACTTCCTCCATATCTATTTCTGTCACCCCTATAGATGAAGTTAATGTTTCTCCTTCTTACACTCTTATTCGAGCTCTAAAACCTAACCTTTGGTATATCCATTATACCACCTGTGATCGTTCGCTATACGCATCCCTCTATTTCTTGGATCCCTGCCGTGAAATCTTGGGAGCCACGTATTTCTAACATGTGCTACAATTTGGATCATTGATGTTTTTTAAAATTTGTCTATAATCCAGCTCATTGATGTTTTTTCAAATTTGTTTTCATATGAACAGGCGAAGACCGATTCTTATATTACCAAGTTTCGGATGATGAGCTTATTCTGGCTTCAGAAGGTGATTTGGGTGAATGGAATAGGCTATTATTTGAGTATTGTACTTGAGAAAAATGTTTTATATATTGTAGTGATTTAGTAGACTATGTTCCTGTCCTTGCTAGCCTTTCTCTAGTTACATAGATGTTATTGGAGCCAATTGTCTGAGTGGGTAGTGATTCATCCTCTACCGAGGAATGGAAGTTGTTGTTTTAGCTGGTGAAGCATCGTTGTCTCTCATACGCAATGTATATGTTAAGTGGACTACTCAGAATAAAACCAACTATAGTTGTTCTATGCATGTGCAGAACACCTGTTTCATATTTTTTAATAAAAGTGGCACGACCTACTACAAAGCCGGCTTGCCTGCAAAAGGACCCAGTTTTTAAACCTCTTTTATAAATAAGAAATGATAAGTACTTTAAAATGTATTTTATAAATATTTCCATTATATTTTAAAATAAAAGTAATAGTAAGATGAAACATCATGTTTTCTTTTAAAATACATTTTTATGAAAATTTCTTATTTACAAAGGAAAGTTTTAGAAAGGTATGATTTGATGTACATTTTGCTAAGTTAAACTAAACTGTTTTTGGTAATATAAATTAAAGAAAATTTCATGGTCTTTGTAAAAAGGAAGCGTTTGTTAAAAATGAATAAAGGGTTTTACAGTTTTAGAAACTTACTGGTTTTATGGAAGACGATGCTAAAAATCAAAGGTTTTGAATTGAAAAGGAAAATTAAAAATATGAATATCACTTGAACCTAAAAGGGAAGAATTAAGTTGTGGTTATATTAATAGGATTACACACCCTATAAAAACTAAATTGATGATGGAGCTAAGAAGCGGTGAAATATTTTAGGGTAGAGAAAGGGAGTAGTATGGAGATTTAGTGACATTTTCAATCGATGTTTGAATTGGAAGGGTATAATACTAAATCAATCCCTAAGTAACCACTTTGTGTTCTTTACCCAAGTATGGTTTAAATTGTAAATGTTTGGTGCAAGAAAGTTTGAAAAGTATGATTTGGATAAACATATTTTAGGATAAGGAAAGAGTAAGTCAAGTTGTTTTAATTGTATTAATGAATGTGCAGATGCAAGAAGTTTTTTGGTTTGAACCATTAAGGGGAAAATCAAGGTCTACTTCAATCCTTATAGGGAGTATTAAGTAACAAACGGTCATTTCCTAGATGACATATGGCAATTTAAACGGGATGGTAAGTGTAGCCTCGACATTATATTGACGAGGTTGATACCAAATAGATGAGAGAAAAAATACCTATAGGGTACGACAGTCTAGGCATTGTATTTTTCCTTTGAAGACTACGGGCGATACGAGTATTGTATTGTTCCCTTTAAGGCTTGGACGGACTGGTTGGATGTAAGTGGGAAATTATATATATATATATATATATATATATATATATATATATATATATATATATTATTTGATTCATATCGTTCTAGATGTGTTTCATGTATGCCTAAATGTAAATCATGGAATTGTAGCGTTAAATATTGTATATACTTGAATATGAAAGTAAAGGGGAAGTAGTCCCCAAATATATGAGATAATTCATTAAGTAAATTGCAAGGTAATTCCTGATTTGTTAGGTAATTGATATAAGCTAGTAAGCACAAATTGGAAGTGGTTATATATTGGAGTGGAACTTAAGTAATATTTTAATTCATTGGAATGAAGTGTGTAGCAATATAAATTTCTATAAATTATCTATTTTAGTACAAAGGTGTATCATTTAAAATAATAAGGAATATACCCAAAAGAAAGTGATGTACAAAATAGGAATGTTTATAGTATTTTGAACCATCTATTTCATGATTGCAGAAAAGATAACTCCTTGTAATTTCAAATAGAACACTAAATTTAGATTATTTTGTGGAAACTTACAGAGTTCACATTTTCTTTTAGGGAAGATGTTATTCCAACACATTAAAATACAAAAATCCCTGAGTATAAACCAAAGTATAAGTATTATGTCTATTAGATTAAAGTGGCAAGGCACCATTTCATATTGAGTTTTCACGATCTTAATATAGGTGGAATGAAATGGTGAGAGGTTACATTTTGGAAAAAGGTCCCAATGCTGGGATGGCTTTAAGGAATGGTAAAATATGGAAGTTCAGACCATAAAAGATATCCTATATGGATGTAGAGTCAAGATTGTGCAAGAAATTGTAATTCAAGGTATTGGGTTTCAGTTAAAAAAAGATATTGCTATTTACACGCATTGGAAATGCAAAGGCGATTCCCATAGAAAATAGGACTTAGAAATTTGCAGTAACATTTAGGGGAAAGAATAATAATATTCTTTTTATGAAGACCCGCCTTTTCAACCCATAAAAGCAGACACTAATACATCTATAGTGCTCACGTGTTAAGAATCCAAGTGTTGAAAAGGCAGATCGTTATGGTGATAGAAATGAAATGACATAATAGAATTTCATGTCATGGAAAGCAATATATAATATCCAAATGATCCTTACAAAAAAGAATAAAACTTTAGTATACATACAACAATCAGAGTCTAACCAATCATCCACTTGGACAGTTAGAACAACATGTTTCTGTAAATGCTAATTTATAAAATAAAACAAGAAATACAGCAGAAATAGAAGCATGGGAATATGTCTTGGAGGCATCCATCTCATCTCTTGAAGCTCCAACGCGTCCAAAGCTAATGTGGAAAAATACTCGGCTTGACTCGGCTATTGTAAGAAAATAACATCAAAATCAGTATGGTAAATCAGCGTGAGAAAATCAAATCATATAGATTGTTATATTTATAAAATCCTTTCGAAAATAAAGGTAATTCGTAAGACCATGCCACATATAAACATGAGTAGGTTTTTGCCTTACGATAACCAAACCATTTTATAAGAAATAATATGATATTATAACAATGTCTACGGTTTAAAATAAATATATAATATAGCCAAAATGCTTGCATCTCACATTCCAATATATTTGCTATATAACTAAGTCCGCAAAGCACATATTGGAAAATGGATTCCATACAATGACAAGGTAAGGGACTACCTTCCGTACAGTATACCTCTATCAAAAAAAATTTAGGGGTGCAAACCTGTTGCACCTCAACAGATCAAGACCAGCCTACCTCTTCCTGGATAGTACCAAATATGATTATAATCTAGTTGTAGGTTACAACTATAGCAGGCCCTAGCATACATAAATCCATAAGTATTGATCTAGATCAGGCAATGATCATACCCTAATGGGTGCGACCCACATAGCCTTATGGGATAATCCCTATTTATATTATTACAGGGTGTGAGGCTCCAAGCTACGTTTGACCTTTTAAGCAAATCCCACTTGAAATTCTAACAGTTCCATTTAAGCAACAATGAACTGCTATCATTCATCCGTAAAAGTTGTTCAGGATATGAACAAACCGAAGGCACTACTTCTACTACATCCTTCTTGGAATTACCCTCAGGATGAGTAGCAAGTAGTCCTTTCACTTCCAAGGACTCTGTCTTTAATTTCCATCATGTTCAAGATGTCTTCAATTCGAATGCTTATGTCATTTCAAAGTGGTTTTCGGATAAGTAATGCTTATCTGATCCCGATCTCTCCGAAATGACGATCGACAGTTTTTGGTTGATACAATCCTGATTCTTTTAGAACTAAGAGGGCTAAATACGAGTCCCAAGGGGACCTCTAATACACCACTTAAAGCGAGAGATGTTTCGCTGGAATGATTTATCCTAAGGGAATCTCAAACCGTATGAAATCGTGAAGCTTCCATATGCTTCCTAAGTCAAAATAAGACAAGTTATCGATATTGGACAAACCACTATCTAGTGCATGTATATATTTCGGATATGGAAAATTGGACATCACTACTTATCACCACATTTAGATTTCAACCCCATGCTATACCTCGATTAGCAATGACGTCGAACAAGTTAGAGAACCACCCTTTACTCGACGTACATTCCTTATCTCTCACAAATAGAAACAGGCTTCCATACCTCAAAATTTATTGTCAAATATCAGATGAAGCATTTTACATATACTTAATTTATCATGACCTATTTGTAGAAAATAACTCTCTAATACTATCACACTTCTGACATTTTGACTTCTCTATTCCTTGCCCAGAATCAAAGCTAGGTAAGTCAGAGCACTGGCTAATCCCGGCCTTACCTTAGTTAAAGCACATCGATTCTAGATCTCATGGATAAAAGAAAGCCTACTCATAAGCTTTTAGTGTTAAATACAAGACGACTTACATTCCATAAATGTGTCAACATTTTAGCACTGCTTTGTCATATTTGTTTTATATTACTTAATGGCATCGAAAAAAATTCTTGCATAAAACAAAGTCTTTTTAAAACAATCAAAGAACCAACTCCGTTAACTTATTTCTAGTCTTCGATTTCAAATTAGTACTTTTCGTCGATTAGAAATGAAACAGTTCAAGGTGGGGTATTATTACCTCTCAAACCTTGACTCGACATTCACTTCTAACTTTCAAAATAGAAACAAATTTTCATACCTCAAAGTCTAGAAATAGGATCTAAGAATCCCATATATTTTTTGTTAAAATATTTTCCAAAATCATTTATTTAAACCAAAGTTTGATTTAAAAGAAAAAAAAAATTCCTTTTAAAGTAAACAACTTTTTAACAATAACCAAGTAATATAAATCAACTTCCTTTCCATTTTCCAAAACCATTTTCTATAGTAAAAAAAATGTTATAGTCTATAACCTTTTCCCATTTCTCGAAAACATTTAATACAACACTCATGTTGAATCCTGATTCCTTCCTATTTAATAATTACCTTTAAATCTCTTTAAAACAAGTTGAAACTTGTATTTAAAACATCCCTTTCAAGATAGCCGCTTTTAACTGAACTTGAATTCCAAAAAAAGAGTAAAGTTTAAACCTCCTATTTAAATAACAATATAAATTCTTAAAAATTATTTAAAACTTCAAACTTTCTTTTCAAATGCTTATAAACACATTTGAAAGGACTTTTCAAAATATCTAAAATAGATAACTCTTTTTACTTGCAAAAATCATATATTCCCAAACTACATCCATAGCGATTATCGATATATGGACCGTAACTTTAACCCTTTGTTTTTGTATATCAAATAACCATTAAACCATTTTCTTTCTATATTTAAACCACTTTAATACCTTGGCAAAAAGTTTTGGAAAACCATGTTAAGTTCGAAAATCATTTCTAAATAATTTTAGAACACAAAGCGGTAAATGCTTAAAAGAAAGCGTGGGATTTCAATATCACATAAAAAAGTCACCAAACAAATCAATCATCAACAACATCCACTTTATTACATCATATATAACAAATAATAATGTGATGTAAAATCAACATTTGTGAGGGGTCCCGTTGGATCCCTCCATAGATCTTTCGAAGTATATTCATCGCAGCCTTTCCGCTACGAGCCACTTCGACACCTTTTCATAGTCCCCTGCAAAATACAAGTCATATGCCTCTTATAAATGAGCAGGAATACCTCTCCATATCAAACACATATACTTTTACATACTTACATAACTGAATAATAATATAGGAAAAATAATTACCATATTCATACACAATAATAAATTTAGTTTTAAAGTGAGAGTTCTCACTTAAAATTTCAACCTAAGCTTGGGAAAACCTTGCTACTCCATGCAATTACCAACCAAACTACCAAAATGTGACACGACACTTGTAGAAGCTCACAAAATGGCTCGGGAATCCACCCAGGGTTTATAGGTGTAATCAAAAGAGGGGGTTTGGGTTTAAATTTTTCTTTAAAAAACAGGGCCAGAAAATGGGTCGACTTCGTACTGGTTTTGGACAAGATTCTTCTACAAAATTGAAAATGTTACTAGCATGAAAGTTATTGCTTATTTAATTCTCTTCGATTTCCAATAAAATGAATCACATAATTTTTTATAGTTTTATGGAAGTTATGGCTCAATGAAGAAAAAGAAGGAAGAAGGAAGGAGAGAGTATGAAAATGTAAAATGAAGTATAAAAACTAAGATGGAAACATGTGAATACTTTTATAGATTTTAGAGTGGTGAGCATTGTCCTGCACTTACCTCCCTCCACATGCATGGAAGCCTCACCTTCTCGTGTGTTTGTACCCTCTCCGCTCAAGTGCATGTACTCTTCTCCTTTTAAGTGAAAATAAAAATCTTCCATTTTACTTAATACTTAATTATGTTCTAGAATGTAATTAGATAAATCCATTTAATAAGTGGAAAGTGTTTTTGTATTTGTTTAGGTATGTGTGCATATGTACACCATACGCACAACAAGTTTTGATAACTTTTGTTTGATGAAAAGTCGAAAATCCGAAAAATGATTTTCGGTCATATTTTCAATTTTTCATCGAACTAACTATTTTGTAAACAAATTTTCAAAACAAGTTTACTATAATCATTTATTAATTAAAAGAGGGTTATTTTATTAATAAAAACAATTAATTGAATAATTAAAATGTATCAAGTATTCACAAATCAAAGCGATAAAATTTTGGGTAGCTACATTCTTCCCGTTTTAAAATAATATCAACCCCAAAATTTCATCACGAAAAAACAACTAAGAAACAAGCTATACTAATTCTTAACATTTCCCTAAATGTTAAATAACTAACAAAAAACCTAGAGTTGGCCTATAGTCACAACCTTCTCATCACACAAGGATGATAAATAATCTACCGAGCATAACTCATGCATAAAAACCATAGGTTATTATTCAATCTATTATTCACAAATCTCATAACAAAACAAAGAGTCATCTATCCACTCCTCATAAACCATAAAATATTTAAGGAAAATATGCTTAACCCGAATGATGTATATAGATCATTTATATGAAGCATCTGATTTGATCATTTACTCGAATACATAATCTTTTCTTTCGAACTAGTATCGTTCACTTGATTTCCCTAGTGCAGACTCTGATCAGGCTCTGTGATTAGGAACCTTCATTCTCCTTACATAGCCATATACTATGATAGAAAACCTCGGTACCATAATAAGAACCCTCACCAAGTGCTCTCCATCAACAATCGAGTGATAATTCCTTATTCAGAACGGTGTGAACCATCTCAAAGTCATGCACTTGAATCTGGGATTAAGAATCATGCGAAGAAATGATTTATATACAACTTGCGCACTTATTCTAATTAGTTCTAACTTATACTAATTTCTGTATCTTCTAAAATAATTTATGAAAACTTTTCATAAAAACATAACTTAACTTCTATCCTACTAAATTCTAAGTGTATATACAAACTGTATGATTTAATCCTTTATTTTTTCTTAAATTCAGACATAGGCCCATAATAAATCTGGGTCTTAAAATTAAGTCAGCCTCTTCAACCTCTTTACCCATCCGAGCTAGCAAGTAGCTAATAAGAGTAGGATGTTGGTATCCAACCTCATTTCTAAAGTCAATTTTCCTTGGACGCCTCTAAGATAAAGATGTTTATTAGCTGGCCCAATAACATCAAATAGTATATACAACTTAGATATTAAAAGAAGAGACACATTTTTATAAAACAAAGTTTATTAAAATCTTTTTATTAACTTAAACATTTCTAAAAACTTCATCCATCAACACATTCTTTTACTAAATACCTTTTTATTGTGAATCTGTTTTCCTTTGAGGAAACTTAAGAACTAAATCCTAGTTTTTAAGAACAAAATACCTAGTTTTTACTTCAAAAACTTTTTGAAATGTTACTGTATATTTCAATCCACATAAAATATACATATAGACCAAGCGACACCAAAATATTACGAAGGAATTGAGTCTTACCAATAATATCATGTATTCCCTTGCTAAGAAAGGTAATACTTAATGGAAGTGCTTACCATCTAACACATCTCTTGCCTATTTTAGTCAATTTCAATTCATTTAAATTAGTTAACATAACATAAAAATACTTCTTCTTTTTCAAATCCTATTTTGAAACAATGTTATATATATTTCTTATAGATATATAAAATAGCTTTAGTTCTTTTATTTTTAACTAAAATTGGCCTTCGGTTTGTTCGTATTCGAACTTGTTTCAATTGTACAATGACAAAGGGGATAATTTACTAAGTGCACATCGTTTGACTGAGAAACCATCCAATCATCGCTTAGAAGATTATTCAAATTATCACAGAACTAATCAGGCTCATTTCCTGAATTATCCAAATAAAATGTTTCTTACTTAAAATTCTCTTTCAAATATTTGTGCTTATAAATACTTTCAAGTAATACTATTACTACCCTTTTTCCAAACATCAGTTGATTTTTTTTTTCAAAGAAAACAAGATTTGTATTTTCAAAAATCCACTTTAAAAGAAAACAAGATTTGTATTTTCAAAAATCCGCTTTATTTTATAAATCCCATTTTATAAACCAAATTTATAAATTACCTTTATAAAATAACTATATCAATTTTTCCAAAATTATTCCTTTATATATAAAATATAATCCTAGGCAAAATTAGTTCATTTACCAATTTCAACATAATATCAAACATGTTTATAACAATAACAAATATACACTCTCGTTATAATACTCTTAAACTCATTTTAGGGTGTCACTTACCCTGTCTCAAATGAATTTACCCCACTAGAGCCAATATTCTCAGTTAACCTTCAGCTCTGATAACAACTGTGACGACCCACCTTTTTGATCCTTAAAAGTCAACACTGATACGTCCACGATATTCACGTGGCGAGCATCCAAATGCAGAAAGAAATACACAGTTATAACAACCGGTCCTTACAAATGTTGATTTTATACAAAACAAAAATACGGCGGAAATAGAAGTATGGGAACATGTCTTGGAGGCATCTAGCTTATCTCCTGAAGCTCCAAAATGTCTAAAGCTAACTTTGGAAAAATATCTGGTTTGACCCGAGTATTATAAGAAAATAATAATCAGATCAGTATGGTAAACCAGTATGAGGAACTCAAATCATATAGATTGTTATATTTATAAAACCCATTAAAGAATAATAGTATCTTATAAGACCACGCCGCACATAAACCAGACACGTTTTTTTCCTTACGATAACCAAACAATTTTATATGAAATCTTGTGACATTATAATAATGTTTAAGGTTTAAATAAATATATAAAATAGCTGATGTCTTGAATCTCACATTCCAACATATTTGATACACAACAAAGTCTGTAAGGCACATATTGGAAAATGGATTGCATACAACGCTGGATGTCAGGACATCAACTAGCAATCGATCTTAATCGACCGCTACAGATCATTCCCAATCCCTTTAAGGGGATTGGTGTTGATCCATCCTCATATAAGGGAACACTCAGTCTGTTGGAGGGGCAGATGCTGGAGGTGTTGTGACCGATCAGGGTGCTATAGTTCAGGCGAATGCGAATCAACCACCGCTTAGGAACAATAATTGAACTGCCGCTTGAGAGATGGATCAAGAGCAAGATAAGCCGATGCGACATAGCGCTGCTCGTGGGCATGGATCGGGTCGCTCACATAAGGTGGAACACGACTACCACTTCGCACCAATGCTTCAACCACCCGACTGACAGCTATGGTGATACAATTGGTGAAGCAAAGTCAAGGCTTGACCAATGATGATTGGGGATTGGCCAGAAGTCATACTCCCTTCACCGACAACAAACTACATGTTGGATATCCACGGAGGTTCCATATTCCCATGATGCCTGCCTACGCAGAGAAAATCGACCCCCAACAGCATTTCCTAAAGTACGAATGGCACATGGACTCACACCCGAGCCACTGATGCTGTCAAGTGCTAATGCTTTTCCATTTTTCTAGAATACTTGTGACCATGTGGTTCATGAAGCTACCATCACGGTCAATCTCTTCATTTGATCAGTTAGCAAATAAATTCAGGAAGCAGTTCTGTATGCACACGACTCGTTCTAAGGATGTGATGTCAATCTCTAACTTGGCTCAGGCTAAAGGGGAGTCGTTGAAAGATTTTATGGAGAAGTTCAATACAACAGTTACAAAAGTTAGTAATCCCCATGATGTACATATGGCTCTTACTACGGAAGTTGATTTTGATTCAAAGTTTGGTGATCGGTTAGCAGGGAAGCCTCCTTCTACATTGGAACATTTCTTTGCAAATGCGGCCTAATTTCTAAGGAAGGAGGCGAAGAATAATAGGATAAAAGATATTGTAGTATCGAATTCCGAAGGAGTGTAGAGTAATATTGCAGTAAAGCAGTCCAGTGATTGTTCCAGCAAAATTCATATCAATGTTCAAAACCAACCAAATAATCAGAGGAAAGGCGGTGATGGAAATCATGGCTAAAGTTGGGATTCTGGGAGAGGGAAGCCGAGGATCCCCATCATTTGATACTTATGCACCATTGAATATGTCTCTGGAGAATGTTCACCTATCGACCTATATGATTACCACCCAGTACAAAAAACCACTTCCGAAGGAATCGACGGAGAAGTAGTGACAATTAAGAAAGTTTTATAAACTCCACAAATGCTGTAGACATATGATGGAAGAATGTTGCCACCTCCACGGTATCATTGAGAAGTTGATACAAAAAAGAAAATCGGAGTAGTTTGTTAAAGCCCTGTAGGATAGCGAGCAACAGACATTCAACCCCAATTGAGGACAAGCTCTGCCTAGTACCGAGGAACCTAGGCAGACTAGAGGAAGACTAGTCATCAATACCATTGTTGGAGAACCGCAATTAGTCGATAAAAGCTGAAATGAGATTGAGCGCTATGCGAACGTGAATAGGCATGTTAATTTTGAATGTTGCTCAAACATGGAGGATGGTGCTTCGACCAAGCAGCAGCGTACTATGATTGATGACACAGTATTTTGAAGTAGAGATGCAAATAAGTTGGAGGCCCATACAATCAACCCGATGGTGACTTCGGCTATGATCGATCTAGCCTTGATAAGGAAGATTTTGATTGATTATGGAAAAACTATTAACATTATTTTCAAAAAAGTTACGACCAAATGAGAATGGAAGCCAAAGACCTGAAACCGTGTAAAGCCCGCATTCATTGCTTTAATGGTGTTACATATGAAGCGGTAGGCTATGCCAAGATACCGGTGGAGTTAGGAGACGGCAACCATAGGAGAGTGCAGATGTTGTCGTTTATTATGTTGGATGTGGACTCTCCTTGTAATTCCTTTTGGGCCAATCTACCCTTGCTGAATTCAGGGCAGTTATCACTCCTTGGTGTTTGACACTAAAATTCTCAAAAAACAACAGTGTGGGAGTTATTCATGGAGACCAGGCAACTGGACGTGCCTATTACGTGGCTGGGTTAAGAGATGCTCAGCGAAAAGAGAAAGGAAAAGATATGGAGAAGTCTCTCTACATCAAAACCAATGAAGCTTAGCAACTAGCATTTGGGCCTTAGCTCGAGTACCATCGTTGGTTCTATAACGAAATAGAATCGAGAGATAAAGAAGAAGAGCCCAAAGAGTCCAAGGCTGTACCCATTGAGTTGATGATCGACATCACGGTCAGTCATGATGACACCTCACGGGTCCTAAAGATCGGATCATGGATCATCCCAATAATTATGAAGGAGTTACTAGTTTTCTATAAGCTAACCTTGATGTGTTCGCTTGGACCTATTCAGAAATCTATTGGATCACGCCGACCATTGTGAGCCAGGGACTGAATATCAACCTAAGACATGACATGGTGAAACAAAAACGACATCGTATGGATCCAGAGAGATCTACCGCACTTAAAAGAGAAGGTGGATAGGCTCAAAAGTAATGGGTTTATCCCTAATGCCCTCTACCCAAAATGGGTATCTAATCTCGTTCTCATGAGAAAAGCAAATGGAAAGTGGCAGACATGTGTTGACTATTCAGTCTGAACAAGGTGTGCCCAAAACCAGTTTCATTATTGATCTAGGACTATATTGCTATGTTGTGATGTGTTCGTACTAAAGAACGCTGATCTACCTACCGCAGATTGGTCAACCGGATGTTTAAGGACCAGATCAGATGACTAGTGGAAGTATATGTACATGATATGCTCATGAAATCACAACGATCAAATGACCACATCGATGATTTGGTAGAGATGTTCAATATTTTCCAAAAATATAGAATGAAACTCAATCCCTTGAAAAGTCTTTTGGCATTGCGTCAGAGCAACTCCTATGATTCATTATTAACTCTCGCATAATCGAGGCAAATCCCAAGAAGATTCAAGCAATTTGAAACATTCAACCGCCGAAGAGGATTAAGCAGGTACAGAGCCTCAATAGGAAGATCGCAGCCTTAAGTAGATTCATCTCTAGGGCCACCTATAAGTGTATTCCCTTCTTCGATTTGATTAGGAGAGGGAAGAGAAACTTTGAATGGATGCAAGATTGCATTGATGCATTTCAAGCTCTAGTAGATCACTTAGTGAGACCGTCCATTCTGTCTAAGCTGCTGGATCATGAAGACTTATACATCTACTTAATGCTGTCAATGCATGCCATAAGTGCCACACTGTTACGCAAAAAATCTGATCTAGAGGCCAGTATATTACATTAGCAAGAAATTGACTGGTGTTGAAAGAAACTACCTGAAGCTGGAAAAGCTCACGTACTACCTGTTGATTGTGTCACGAAAGCTCCATCTTTACTTCCGGCTCATCCCATCAACATCTATACCGACTCATCATTACGGCAGGTTGTACAACAACCCGAGACATTTGGAAGGTTACTCAAGTGGAACATCGAATTGAGCCAATTTGAGATCACTTATCTCCCTCATAGAGAAATCTAGGGATGGAATTCATTGTTGAGTTCACTACAACAGGCGATCCTTTGGAGAGCTGTGGAGAACAGACCGTCCGATGGAAGATTTATGCGGATGGAGTATCCAATGACCAGTGTTTTGGCGTTGGAGTCATGTTAGTGACTCCTAAGGAACGATCGATCAGTTACGCTCTGAAATTCGACTTCCCTGCAACAAATAACAAAGCAAAGTAAAAGGCCTTGATTTTCGGGCTCAAAGCTATCAAAGAACCGGGAGTGAAAACTTTATAAATCTTTTGTGATTCCTTGTTAGTAGTATGCCAAGTCGGGGGAGATTATCATGCTAAGGGATAGTGACTTGCTCCTTATCTCGGCCGAGTCGAAGAGCTAGACTTAGAGTACTACACCATTATACACATCCCTAGAGAATAAAATGAGAAAGCCGACTCACCGGCCAAGATGGCCAGTTCTAGGGATATGCAACAAATGGGCTTTGTCCCGATTGAAGTACTAAATGCTCCTAGCACTCATCGGATGGAGATTGATTGGTTTCTTTAGATGGAGCCAGAAAGGGAGTCGTGGGTTAATCCAATCAAAGATTATCTATAAGGGGAATCTTTCTCGAATGGAGGAATGAAAAATGGCAGATCCTCCATAAAGCTTTATACTATATCATCTAAGAAGGAGTCATGTATAGAAAGAGTTTCTCCATTCCCCTGCTTCAATGTATCGTCCATGATGAAATCAAACGAGTCTTTAGAGAAGTCCATAAAGGAGAATGTGGCGATCACATTAGGGGCAAATACTAGCAAGAAGATACTCCACAACGGTTATTACCCACAAACTGTCAATCAACATGTTGTTGATTACACTAGATGATGCCGCAAGTGCAAGATGTTTACAAAAATTACGAGAGCCCCATGGATGGAAATTACTCAAATGGTCAGTCCATGGCCGTTTGCCACTTGGGGTAATGACATCTTCGAATCCTTGCTAATTACTAAAGGTGGTGAGAAGCATGCCATCATAGTAATTGATTGCTTCACCAAATGGGTTAAAATAAAACCTTTAGCCCTGATCACAATGAAAAAATGAATCAACTTTGTTGTCTAAAACATTATCTATTGTTTTGGTCTTCTTCGAACAATCGTAAATGGTAGTAAGACCTAATTCGAATGTGCTAATATCAAAGACTTCTACCGTCGGCAACATATTGAGAAAAGATTTATTGAAGTTGCTTATCTTCAAGCTAATGGACAAGTTGAAGCTGTTAATGAAATCATAAAGTCCATTCTGAAGAAGTGTTTGGAAAAGGCTAGAGGTAATTGGGTCGATGAACTCCCATTAGCATTATGGGCATACAGAACCACCCATAAGTTTACGACTGGCCATACTCCATTCGCCCTTGCTTATAGCTCCGAGGCCCTCATCTGTATAGAATTTGAAGCCCCTTTTCATCGAGTGACTTATTACGAGCCTATAACGAACAAAGAAGACATGGTCGATGAGAAGTGCAAAGAAGCTAACTTGAGGGTTGCTTCACATCGACACCGAGTCGCCCGATATTACAATACCAAAGTCCGACCTTTGAAATTGGCAATCTTTTCTTGAAGCGGATCTTTTTTATCCCCGCACATATGGGTCTGAAATGGAAAGGACTATAGGTCGTCAACCAAAAGCTTGGATATAGAACTTTTAAGTTATCGACTGTCGATGGCGTTACACTCCCGAAAGCATGGAATAGCGAATATCTACACTGCTATTTCACTTATTTTACTTTCATTCAGTTGTATTTCTTTCAGAATTTGCTTTCTCATTTGAACTCAAAATTACATAATAAGACAGTCTCTGTCAATTCCTTTTCGATTGGCCATAAAACTTGAAGTTTCATCCATATATGTGAATTGAAAGTGCATTGTATAATAGTTGTGATATACAACCAACTTACATCAATATGTACAAATAGTTACCCAAGGTTTGGTGCCGACTAATTACTTAAGTCCATAATCGAATTAAATAAAATCAATGTGGCTTGACCATTCATCCACTAACTCCCGCATATAATCCAACGAGCGAAGAATAAAACATAAAATGGATGTGACTCGACCATCCATTAGCCAATTCTTTCCCACCATTTAATGGGAGAAATAAGTCAGAATGATCATGGTAAGACTGATCACATATTAACCCTTACCCCAAACTTTGGGGCAAAATAATCAACTAAGGAAAATGCGGTTCGACCATTTTTCGGAATAACTCTAAGTCACCAGAGCGTGAACTGGAGTATAAGCATCAAAGGGTGCGATCGGCTGCCCATCGACTAATTCTAATCCCCAGAGTATAGATAAGAATATAAACAAATGAATGAGCATGATTTAACTGCTCATTAACTAACTCTGGCTTGAATTCGACAAGAGAAGTATAAATTATCAAGGGTGGAACCTTCTACTGACTAACTCCGCTGGCTTGAGATGGGGGCAGGAGTATTATCCCTTAACCGCTGAATTCGACAACTAACCCCATGACTCAAGCCTAGTGTCTGGTATGAATTAAGGCCATGACCGAAAGGAGACCTTGAAATAAACTTATCAGATTAACACCTGAATTAACGGGTGGCCGTATGACACTATAATTCGGATGACAAGAATTACCAGTATGTTGAATGGAAAACGTAATAGCTGGAACACTTAAACAAATTTGCACAAATCTTAAAGAAACAAAAGAACTTATATACTAAACTTGGCAGCTAAGTACAGGTTTAAGTCCAACAAACTAAGAAAAGAGACTACTACTATTCTAAGTTATAAAGATGTGCAAACCTATAATTTCTACTTCTTTGATGACTTCTATTTCTTCTTCTTGGAATCAGGAGAAATCTTACTCAAACTCTATACTCCTCTTTTCTCTCCTCTTCTACCACTCCCTTTACCCTTGAATGGAGCGCTTTGGGTTGATCCAATAAGTGTGCTATAGGAAATTCTAGGCTGAGCAGCGAAAACTGGGATGCTTGAAGAGGACATTGCCGAGAAACTCTCAACTCCCCTACGTAGAGCGGTGTGAGTTGGGAAAAAATGGTGTCCCCGAGCAGACCTACATACATAGATAGAGGAATGACTTCCAACTTTTCTTGTTTGATCTCTATCGCAAGAAGAACATCTGTCTTAAGTTTTCGCTCCATCTCATGCATGTAAGGGCCTGATGAGGAATGGAAAACGCTGGTAATAACAACACCATCATCAGTTTGAATCCTCTTATTCAAATCACCTCCTTCCTTTAATAGAGTGTCCTTCAAGCACTTATCAAAGTCCAGAACTTCCTCATCAGGAATGTTATGAGTTGTTGTTCATTAAGATTTCTGATCATGGTTGAGAGCCCTAGGAAGGAAGCATAGCAATGGAAGGCGGATCTGAAGCTAAAGAAATACAACGATATAGGTTACAGATGTAGATCGAAGATGCATCGATTGTTTGAAAAATGGAAGAAGTCAATGAAATACCCTCTTTCATTTGAACTTCCATGTAAGCTGGAGTATCGTCGATGCTCCTTCTAGGATAGGAGAGATGCCAATGAATTTTAAAGTAGCGGTTCCTCTAGGTTATAGCTAATGTCAATAGAGGTGTCCATATTGGAGATAGGGATAGCATGGTCCTAAATTTTGGTCAGCCGTACTGTCATGCTACATGAATCTAAAGCCCTCGCCTATTTTGTAACGACCCGTAAATTTCTGATAATTAAAATAGCTAATTTAACAAGATTTCATGATTTAATGTTAGAAAAAATTTATTAATTCGTTTGGAATAATAATAACTGGAATGAATTGCAACAATAGTTATCCAAATAATTATTTATAGATTGAATGGGGTTCCAATCTAATTGAATTGACTCAAATGTTATAACTTGGTTATAAGGGAATATATGGAAAAAACAAATGTAAATAAGAGAATAAGAATTGTGAATGATTTAGGCAGAAGTACAAATTTTAATAGATTGGTTTCGAAGATTTGAATAGTGATAAGTATTGAAAGATAAATGCTACTTAGTAAATGCCTTTGAAATCAATAGTTGGATAGGATAATAAATGTTGAATTTATTGGGTATAATAGAGTATTTGATTGATAAGTAAAATCTATTTAAAATCAAATACTGAATATTGAACAGGTAAATTGTTTAAATTAAATATTTAAAACTTATTGAATAATTGAATAACTGTAAAATGAAAATAGGGTTCTAAGATGTGAATTAGTTTAAAGGTTAAATTTTATAAGTTCGTTTTGAATATTTCAAAAGATAGTGATTTGAGAATAAGCAAATTTGTTTAAATTTAATATTACAAATGTTTGAATAACTAAATTCCAAAGTGGATATGATTAATTTGATATTGAAATTTAATATATGAAAATAGAGTGAATAATTGAAATTTGGTTTAATATGATTCAAACTGGTTTCCAAAGTGAATGTAAGTTATATCGGGATTATAATAGAGTTAATAAGATTTTAAAATTGGAATTTATTGGATAATTGAATAACGGGTTTAATATGATTAAAAATGATTTGTAAAGTTTTATTTTATCATATTAAAGTTAGAATGATGTTGTAAAACTTTTAAAATCGAATTAAAAGTAAATTTGTGAAAATTGAATATTTTAATATTTAATTGACGAGTTAAAATAGCCATTTTTCAAACAGTCTCGGATTTTGACGAAACTAGTTTCATCGGATCCGTAACGTGATATTATTGTAAGATTTCAAATTTCGTGTTAATCGGATTTACCGTTTGTCCGGGGCGAGCCAAAACGCATAGAAATTCGTTTAATCGGTTTAATTTAAATTTGATCGTTTATTTCCGTAACTCGCACATATGATCGAATTAGCCTCCGAAACCTATTCCATTGTGTCCGGAACGTGGGGTAAACCCTAGAAACGCCGGTCACCGTGCGTAAATTGGATTTTGAAAAATCCGAAATGAATAGTGTTCGTCAGAATTTCTATATAAGCACGATGTTATTTCATTTTGCAAAAGAAACTATACCCTAGGGTTGCTTCAGCCGCCGGCCCTAACTATCCTATGGCCGAAAATTGTGCTTCTTCCTCCATGATTTTCTTCCAATCCGTACATCTATTCGAAGGGTGTTCAACTACAAAGTGGAAGAGAGTATCGTGATCTATATTCTGAACGGCTATGATCGAATGATTCGTCGCGTAGGAGGCACAAATTGGCAGTGAGTGCCGCGTGTTTGGGGTCGTTTATCATGACGAGATGGCGACCGAGCTTGCATATATTTCAGGCGATGGTGCGCCTCGTGATGGCCTTCAGCTTGAGGGTGGTCGATCGGCCTAGAAACGAGGGAGGGTGGTCGTGATTTTCAATTAAGCGATGTGTTCATGGGTTCGAATATACCTGGGCACGAACGAACGCGTGAAGATGGAAGATGGCTAGTGCGGCCCAGATTCCTCAGGCATGAATCGAACGGCTGCGATGGAGGTTAGGTGAATAATGAAAAGAAATGTAAATTAAATTGTAATTTAAATCATGTGATGTTTAAAACGTTGTATCTTTGTCATACGAGATCGTAAAATTGCAAAACAAGTTGCGTTGGAATCATATGGACGAGCACTACAATATGGAGCTGGATTGGAGTCGTTTGGAGCTAGTGAAAATTTCGGGTAAAATTAAACGCTCGTTTAATTTTATTCGAAATAAAACGCTGGAACTACATTGAAATCAAGGTGAGTGTTTTATAACGCTCACAACGTACTAAATATCTTTATGCTAGTTAAATTTGACATTATGAAGTGTTATGATTTTATTTGTCGTTGTTTGATAAAATTTAATTGTCATATATATTGTCATTTGAATTAACCGTTGAAAATTAAATTGATAGTTAAATTGAAATTAAAATTGAATTGCGATTAAATTACCTGATATTGATAACTATGAAATTGCCGTGAATTGTACTGTCTATTGGATGATTTTGATGGATGATATTGGTTGATATTTAAATGTTTGGATGTTTGTTTGCTTATATATATGTCCTGTTATGCATACATATGAAATTGTGATTTGATTTAAGTGATATATATTCATCCCTGACATTTAATTGAAATAAATAATTACTTGGCCATAGGATAGAAAATTATATACGGACACCGAATTGGCTAAATTAATAATTTTTTAAAATCGTCGATTTGAAATTTATTTAAATGTTTTGATTTAAAAGTTATAAATAGAAATCAATTTATAGAAATCGAATTTATCGAAAAATTGAGTTTGGAATGTTGAAATAAATTTTGGTTAAAAGAAATTGTTAAATAATTTAAGTTGAGACTTTGAAATTTAAAATTGGGATATGATTGAATTTCGGAAATTGGTTTGTTTAAAGATTGAACCTTAATTCAAGCTTTGAATATTACTAAGTAAAAGTGATATAAAAATGATATTTTGAAATCGAGCTTGGAATTGAATCATATTTGAAATTTGGATTTAAACTTGAATATTGATGGATAATTTTGTTAAGTGTTATAAATGGATATTTTGAAAAATCAAGCTCCAAATCGATATAAATTGAAATTGAATTAATTGGAAGTGAATATAAAATTGAATAAATTTGAAGTCAAAGTTGACATTGATTTGAATTGAAGTCGAAATTGAATCGGTAGAGTGGAAATTGAAATTTGTTTTGAATTGGGAAGTTATAATTGAAATGGTTTGGTTTTGATGCTGTTTTATTTTGTTTTCCAAATTACTTAGTTATATAAACCATTTTTGAATACTTAAACTATTTTATTCTATTTTAAATCTACTTAACCCAATTTAAATTATTTTAAACTAATTTATCTATTTGAAATCCATTTAAAGATTTTAAGTATTTTTAACTCTTTTAATTAATTAAACTACTTTTAAACTACTTAAAACTATTTTCTAAAATTTCAAGCTGGTTAATAAGGTGAAATGTTTATGTTTAAATCTTGAATTTAAATACAAATTGGGTTAAATGAAGTTGCAACCTAAATTGAAATTCGAAATGAGATATTGAGACGAAAAATGATTTTTGAAACGGAATCTTACATTTTGAATAGCTATGATGATATTTGAAAGAGATTTGATTTTTGAAGCGAATATGATATTTTGATATCAATGATGAATTGATTGAAATGTAAAGGAGCCACCAGTGTAATAATACGTAGTTATTAAAGAGACCGGGATCGGATATGGACATACTCTCTATCATACCGAATACCACTTTAATAACTATTATACGCGGAGTGTTGACCCAGAATGAAGTGGATGGTTTGGTGAACGCGTTGATTGAAGAAAGAGAACGATATTAGATGACCCCTGACATGACTAAAACAGGAGCCGCGCCGGGCCATTGAGATTCGCCACCTCTAGCGGACACACTTCTTCGATACTATATCTATTACATTTGTGATTCGATTTGGGTGCACCCCTTGATTTGGGAGTGGTGTTTCGCGGTGTTGGGGTAGCTGCTGGCTATGCTCAACATCAGTCCGGATCACGCAACTACTAGTATCCTAGTTGGTATCGCCTCATATACCTTGTCATACTGATTATCCTATTCGCGACCACTACGTTATGTTTTGTGTTATACCTATGGGGTACCCTCTGATAACCACCAGTTTACGGTGGGGCTTACTGTGCTGTATAGACTATGGCATTATAAAAATGTGTTAAGGAGGATTATGGTAATGTCTTAACGCTATTTTGATACTTTATATTACTGATAGGCATAATCTACTTAGCGTACATTACTACATAGTAGATAGTTTAACGGATCCATAAGAGATGGAAAATCCCATAACATCTCTTGAGTTATTGCACGCACGTTGACACTGGATATGAGATGTCAAACCCCGTAAACATCTCTGACGCTGCTACACTCATATTTATTTACGATTGATTTAACTTTCATAAGGATATTTTAGTCCTGACTCGAGTGTTTTGTCTTTTCACTACGCTCGGGTCAGTCCTGAGTTTTTCAGATTTTTGAAGATCTATTCTAAAGGATGAAGACGAAGATTTGGTATACTATTACTATTATTACCCTTGCATCATGCTATCTGCTGCATTATTTTAATTGTTCTGTTGTATATGTATAACTCTGATAAATGTTGTATAAATAATTGTCAAAGTATACTAAACAGCTTCATGAACTGTTTATTTGACTATTATATTTTATCGTTCCGCTGCGAGATTCTGTGTTGTTTCATTTCCTTTATTTCTCTTTCTTTTCTTTTCTTATTTACCCCATAACCATCTGCCCTTTTGAATGGTTTGGAATCGGCATGTGTATTTGATCGTCGGTTTAAACTGTCCAAAAAGGCGGGTCGTTACAAATTTCTTGTTGAGATTCTACGACAAGCTCCTCTTGGATCAGGAGTCGACCCTCATGTAAAATGAAAGAAACTAACACGGTTAGCTATTACTTAGGATGGACTAATATGGAATATAACTAAATCTAAATGCAGAAACAGATGATAATAGCAAAGTAAATAAAAAATAAAACAAGCACACTTGGAATTTTTATACTGGTTCGAACTTCCCGTTCTACGTCCAGTCCCAGACTCCTTCTGAAATTTCAACTACGACAACCCTCACTTAACCCGGAGTAACAGCTTTACACTGCCTGAGCAACCAAACAGGACTTCACCCGCCTAAGCAACCGAATAGGACTTCAATTTACCCGAGAAACCGAACAAGACTTCTTTACAAATAACAAATGTATCTGACTGTAGTGTGTTCTTAAATAACACTGATAGGTCAATTAAGTACAATCTTCCTATAATCTTCTCCTCTATGGTATATATAAGAATACGTGAAAAATAAGGAAGTAATAGAATGAATTTGTATGAAATTGAATGCAAAAGAGTATTAAAATCAAAGAATATGAGAGTAGAGTAAAAATAGATTGAATTCTTATTGTGGAAACATGATTCTAATGTGTTTATATAGATTATAAATAGGTGCATTTGTTCGTGAAGAGTTATCATGAAGAGATATGGTCATATCTATTGAAATGAAGGACGCATCTCTTCGTGAAAGGAAGTGCCTATTTGAAAATATAGCCATTGTAGATATTTAGACTTCTGGAATAGAGTAATTCAGACTTCTGAATTTGCACTAAACAATATTCAGACTTCTGAACTGAACAATTCAGACTTCTGAATTAAGTTGAAACGCAAACAGCAAGGAAATAGGCTATTTCTGGCCTTATTCAGACGTCTGAAAATTTTCATTCAGACGTCTGAATATTGTGAAACAATATTCAGATTTCAGCATTCATACATCTGAATGAAGTTATTCAGACGTCTGAATTTAGCCTGTAACAAAGATTATCATAGATCATTTGGTTGGAGCACTTGCCTTCTAAACTAGTGACTCGGGTTCGAGCCCCGCTCCATGCAATTTTTTGAAAACTTGATTTTTCATTTAAAATATGAAATGTATATGTGTGTATACCATTTGAAGAAGATTTTAACATTTGTAAACTTTAGACACGACACTCTATGACTAATAAAACTTTGTTTGTCACTTTCGTCTTGTCTCTATCATATATATCTCTTCTTGTATCTCTGTATATATTCTTTCATCCCTTTGTACTGTGTATCTTCATTTTGAACGTATTTGAATATCTCTTTTTGATGCTATGTACCTGCAAATTAGCTTAGAAATTCTTTGACTTAATTGTATAGTTGTTGTCATTAAAATCCAACAATTGAGGTTCTAACATTCTCCCTCTTTTTGATGATGACAACTGTACAATTTAAAAAAAATTCATTCTATATAAAATATATTAAATTTTTTAAAGCTCCCCCTAAGTATAACATCTCCCCCTAAATATAATATCCCCCTCTATCATATGAATTTCTCTCCCTTTGTCATTATCAAAAAGAATAAGGGAATATAATAAATATAGTGAGATAAAGTCAATATTAATTAAGAAAAAAAAAGTAGATTTTACCATATTTGTTGAAGTCCATATTACATGGTAAGCATGTAATTCTATTAAACGTATGGATCATTCTTTAAAATTCCAAAATCTATCCTTTTCCTTTTGTTTCTCCGAGTACTTGCAATAAATAATAATTATTTTCGGTACCCACTTACTATGTTAGGGTCCAGGAGGTTAGGTCTTTGGAAACCATACCCATTTGGGTGTGGTTGAACCTTTATAAATATAATTTTCATTACAAATCACATTCTTATAGTAGTTGCTAATATAAAGTTGTTTATCATGATCAATCATGTTTGCTGGAATCTGTAACATCCCTGAAATTTTAGTTAAGATAATTTGATAGCTAATTTAAAATTTTGAAATTAAATTGTGAATTTAATTATGAATTAAATAGAATTTTTTTTAGAATAAATAAATTTTTGGATTATAAATAGAATTTGATTTGGAATTTAAAAATGAGTATTTATAAATAGAAATAAAAATGGATTTATAAATTTTATATTTCCAAAGGACTGATATATATGGATATATAATTATTTATTTGTAATGAATAATTTTTCAAATCATTTATTTTAAATTGTATTAGTACAAAATAGAATGTAACGAAACTAAATAAAATTTTATTTTCTAATTTTAGCAAATATATTTTTAATTTGAAAGTTATACTTTAAATTAATATGGTAAATTTTTAAATACTATTTAAACGATAATTTCAAATATGATATTAAACAAGGTTAAATAAAAAGTTTTAAAAATATACATATGTAAAATAATAAAATGAAAAGAGTTTAAAATAATAAAAAAATTATAAATTAAATCAAGATAACGTTTAAAATAAAATTTAAATTACACTGGACATTTGTAAGAAAAATTTAAAAACATGATTTGTAAATTAAAAAAAATAAGTTTTAAAAAAACAAAATTTGTAAATTAATTTTGAGAAAAAGGATTTAAACATAAAATGAATATAGTTGATAAATAAATACAAAGCTTTGATAAGAATGTATATTTTGAAGGTATAAAATGTTAGTTTATAGAAATTTAATTAGACTTAAAGAAAATTTGATATTTGAAACAAAAGTATAATGAGTATGATTACTTAAGTTTAAAATGAAAATTTTATGATAAATTAATATCTTAAGTTTAAAAATATAAATGTATTGAAAATAAAAATTGTATTTACTAACTTATAAATATTTATTAGCAATATATAATTTAATTTCAAACCATTTTTCTTTAATTTGTATAAGTATAAATAATATATAAGAAATATTAAATAATTGTTTTTAACATTTAGAACATAATAAGTATAATTTGAGAATATACATATGTGAATATAAAATAATTTATAAAATGATAGGGTTAAAACAAAATTTATAATTAAATTTAACAAAAGGATTTAAACATAATAAGTTTATATTTTAACAAGTGTAAGAATATGAATACAAGAAACTAACAAATGTAAACATAAAGACAAGTGGCATTTAGTCCTCTCTTAAAAATTCAAATTTTTACATGTATTACAAAAATAAATAAATTAATGGATAATGAAAAGAGGAAAACTTTCCTCTTCTCATTTTTGTTTCAGGAATTCAATACTGAAACCTGCAAATTGAAAACAAGAAAAATTACTCAAATCAAATACCTGAGAATTTAAAACCAGGAAAAAAATCAAAACAGTGAAACCTGAGAACAAAGAAAAGCAAATGCAAACTACTACCAGATTTGGGATAAAACAAAGGCAAAAGATTCATACTGTAAGTGATTAAAATTGTTTGTATTTGATAAGTTAAGTACAACAAAGAGTGAATAGGAATCTGTATTTACAATTTCCAGATAAAAGCTTCAAAAGATTTAAAGAAGAAACAAAAGAAAAAAAAGTTTCCAGGCTTGAGTTCTCTGCAAATCTTTCTTCCAGGCCTCTGTTTCAAAATCCCATCAATGTGAGCAAACTTACTTATCTTTGTTTTATGTTCTGATGGTTGTGATTGTTGATGTTATGGGATGTCGCCTAGCTGTTGATTACACTTGAATGATGTGTGTGTGTGTGTGTGTGTGTGTGTGTGTATAGGTGAGCTAAATCATGTATACACAGGCATATATGCCTGTTCTTATGGTTACAGGCATGACAATTTATTTCAATAATTCACATCTCACAATCCATATGAATCTGAGTCATGGTTATTAAACAAAAGATGATTTAAATAGGATTGTTTAAACATGTTCTAAGATAAAAAAATAATTTTAAGCAAAAGTAATTAAATCTTTCTCTGGAAATTTAAATATACAGGGAAACTCAAAGCTTATCAAATTTTCGATTTGCCTAAATTCAAGATTTACTTATATCATTCAAATTGATTTCGAAAACCATGAATTTTGAAGGTGAAACCAAGATTTTTAAACTTGTAAATTAAGAGCATTTGTAAGTTGAACGATTTTTGTACTTTCGTCAATTGCCAACGATCGACATGATGTCGAAGGTTTGGATTGACATCGAGGGTAGCTTGCATGTTGATGATCACAAGAAAAATGCTAGAAGAATTTAATATTGATCGAGGAGGCGGCGTAGCAGCGAGGTAGGGTTTAATAACCCAGTTTTGCCGATGAAGTTCAAGGAGGAGATTTGTCATTGTCAACGCAATTAGGGTGATCGGACCGAGGGGGTTAGTAGCATCAAATTGTGACGAAGTTGTGGATGAAGTGGCGACGACTCAGATGGCTGGAGGTGGTTCCACGGGGTAGATTTTGGTGTTGAGGTTGGGTTCCAGGAAGCATGGAAATGCTCGATTTTGATTTGGGGGAAATTTTGAATTTCTGGGTATTTGGGAAGCTCGGGGAGATCAATGTCGACTTGGTGGTGGGTGGCGACTCGATTGGAGGTGGTCAGGGAAGTGGTGCACGTGCAATGGGATGCATCTGGGTTGTTTGGAATTTGGGGAAGAAGTTGAGGACTTGAGTTCGAGTACGAGGATTCGCGAGTTGGCTCGGGAATGTCTCGAGTGATAGTAGTAACGACTCGAAGCAAGTGAGAGAGGAGGGAACTCGAAGTAAATCTCGAAGTATTCAAGCATCTGGCTCGGGTTTTACTTTGTAGTAGAAGTGTTAGTAAAATTTGAATAAATTATTTTATAGCTTATTGAATTGAAATAGTTTTAAAGAATATTAATCAAATTCTTTTCAAGTAAATTTATTTACAAGGTTTTAAATAAATTTCCAAGGCTTATTTATAAAGGATTTAGTGTTTTAAAACTTATTAATATGACTTTGTAATAATTTTATCAAGACGATCAATTTAATTTCCAAAATGTAATTTAATGTTATAATTAAGGAATGATCCACCAAGGATTTCTTAAATCAATGTTAAGCATTTAATGTAATTTAATTAAGGGATGTAATTAAAGTAAAAATAAAGATGAAAGTGTTTATCTTTTAATTAATTAAATAATTAATAGAATAATAATAATCGCTTAATGAAAGTAATTAAGGATTGATACTTGATGATTAAAAATTGATTTAATCAAGTATTTAAAGGTTAACTAAATTAAAGAATAATAATTAATTAAAGAATAATTAGTTTATGTGATTAGTTAGTTAAGGTGATTAATTTGAGAATAATTGATTGATTAAAGGTTAATTAATTAAAGAACTTAATTAAAGGCTAATTAATAAATTAATAATTAAAGGTGGATTTATTTCAAATTTATTAAGGTAATTAATTAAGGTAAATTAATTGCTAGTTAATTTATGGTTAATGATGACTAAGTGATTAAGAATAATCACTTATTATGATTAATTAAGGGTAATTAAATAATGTGATGAATTAATTAAAGGTTAATTAATTAATGAAGGTGATTAGGGGATGATTATTGATTAAGGGTTAATTAATTATTGTAATTCATTAAGGATATTTAATTAAATTGTTTGTAATTAATTAACATTAATTAACCAAGATTAGTGACTAATCTGATTTAAATTAATCAGATAATTAATTGATGGCTGTTTGGATTGGATGATTTAATTGGTTGATATCCCTGATATATGATGCTTTGCGTTATGAATTGCCCTGATTTGTGTTGTGATCTGTGATGTAATTTATTTACCTGTGATGTGATTTATTATCTACGATGAACTTATACTATTCATCCATGACCTGTAAATAAAGATAAGCGTTATAGATTATACCGCTTATCAACATTGCTGTGTTTGAATTCTGTGATAATTGATGATGTTGCACTATTGGGTAAAACTCCTGGACTACACTATACGCACACAATATGGATTTCACGTGGAAATCGGTTAAGTCACAGATTTTTGAATTTTTTTTTAAAAATTGAAATTTTAAATTCAAATGATTTTGGAAATGGAATTGGTTTGAATTTGAAAAGACTTTTGAAAAGGAATTTTCAAATATAAAAGTTATTTTTGAGTAACTTGATTTAGCTTGAAAATTTTATTTAAAAATTTGAATTCAAGATTTGAAATTGAATTCTATATTTGGTATTTATGACGTAAAAAGTTTATACAAGCTACAAATGTGTTTATATGGGTTTTTAAACCATTTTAAAAGTATGGTTTCGAGAATTTGAATCTAACCCAACTTTATATTTGAAAGGCCTTAACTCGTGCAAATTATAATCGAGTTTTCTGAAATGGAAAACAAGTGGGTTCAAATAATAATAGCTTTTATATAAGGATAGAATTTCCAAATTATGATGAAAAGATTTCAAATTTGAAATGGAATGGCTTTGAGAGCTATAATTGAATCTTTGTGAAAGATAGTTGAACCCTATTTTGAAATTGAAGAGGATTTTTAAATGGTGTATCTTTTATATATAAAAGATTTAAGACGGGAATTGTTTTGAAAATTATGAATGAATCTTTGGAAATGGTTTTGAAAGTTATAAAATGAGTCTTTAATATAAAGACCGGATGAGTTAATCCAACTTGAAATGGAATTGTTTTGAAAGGCTATAAATGAATCTTTGTTAAAGATTTGCGAACCTTGTTTTTAAATTAAAAAGGGTTTTAAAAATGAATCTTTTGTTTAAAAGATTAAAGTGTGGAAATTGTTTAAACCATTGAAAGGTTTATGGAAGTAAATCTTTTTGTTTAAAAGATTTGTAAATGGTAATTCGTTTAAACCATTCGAAACAAAAGTTTTGGGTTTTAAAGTTGTGACTTAACTGAAATCCCATTATCCATATGATTTTAAATATTGCGCTCATTATTCGGTTTAGCCGGGAGAGGACCTTTGTGTCATATAACCCATTCCGAATAATGATACGAAGATATGGATAGCATTTGAAGACTGGTGGTAAAGACCGGATAATTTTGAAAACGAAAGGATAACCCGTCGAATGTCTCTGCACCGACTGGTCCCCGGTATAGAGATTTGATCACCCTTTGTGATGGGGAGTCTGGACGTGATTAGGGATTATCCGGATTGCAAGGGCTTCTTTTCAAGTGCCTTCGGTTCTGTTCGAACCCGAAACAGACTTGTATGGATGTTTGTCTAACATTACACTTTGAGATGTAAAACCGGTTTCTATCAAATACATTTCTGTTTGGTGGCGGAGATTTATTCTCTTAGCTTAACACCCTTCTCTGAGACATACGAGCTCAGGGGTTATGTAGTTGATGGTTACTAGTGATACATTCCCAATTTGGTAATGTGGCATACGAAGTGTTGCTGATCATTTTTTGATCGAAGCATGGCTTTCGTGTAAAGTGTAGCTTTATGGACGAGACTTCGTCGAACATCACAACCCGGAATGGTCGAAACAGGAAGAATGCAGCAAGGTTATTTGGGGGTAGCGCCCCTGAGGGTATGTTCATTTTCTTCTGGATAAAGGTGGTATCATGGTACGGATCCCAGAAACTTAACCTATGTGGTTGCTGCAAATTTATTACTTTGTGGATGTAGGTGAATCCCGGGAATAAAGGTCGGTTACGACCAGGGAATGGCATACTCGGGTAGTAGTTACCTAGTTACAGAGGTAACCCGACCTTGTGTTGGCAGAGATCCGGTTAGGTTCTCGGGGCGTCCCTCCAGAGGCGTACCCATGTGGCAATGGGAAGTTCCTTGGCCTGACCATTTGTTGGAAATCCAATTACAAATACGCGCCTTGTAAGGTTTTAGTTGTAGAACCAGCCATCTAACATGGTAGCTATAGTAGGCATACTATAATGGTACGTATGCTGGCTAAGATTAATATTATACTTTCAAAATGTTTTCCACTATGCACTAATAATAATATCAAAATGGTTTTTGCGTATTAAGCATGTTTGACTATCATAATGAGAAATCTCCCCCAGGTGTGCGATTGCATTGTGTGTGTGCCGGGAGGCCTTATGGTAGTTTCATTTTCCAAAAAGCATTACGGATTTCAAATTTAAATTCTTTTGTTGTTTTCAAAGATAAAACTGTTTTTGTTTGCTCATACCAGTCACATGACTGACCCGGAGTTTATTGTTCCCATCCTAAACTTTGGGTGCCCACTATTTTCCACACAGGCAGTCTAGAGTTGGGTTTTTCAGATAGTAGATATAGATATTAATTCAGTAGCTTTTGGATTTCTCTGTGGTATTCTTTAAAGACTTTGGATATTGAAGTATATGGTTAGGACGACAGACCAGACTTGCATAGCTTGGTGCAACTTGATGGTAATTCGAGCTATTGCTGGATTAGTGCTTTGGAATTAGAGTTGCTGTTGTTGTTTGGAGTTATCTCTTTTGCTATTCGTTTTCCGCTGTTGTTTATTGTCTCTTATATTCATATCATTGTTGTATATTTAGATATTGTATTCATTGGAGTTGTATATGATATTCATTTCTTTTTCTTCCGATGTGTTGTTATACTTGATGTGTTATAAGCTCCGGCGCGACTTGAATTTCAACGTTTGAATCTACGGCATTTAAGTACAGTGGAGTACGGATGTCGATTTCCGAACGCTGGAATTTGGATCATGGCAGAATTTATATCTTAATACTATTAGTCATTAGCTTAGTACTTGAAGAGTAATTTCTATCATTTCTAAACAAAGTACTATTATGACTATTACTGGTTTTAAAACTATCTTGGTTACTATTACTAGCACTAAAATTAGTATACAAGAAGCATATCTAGTACTATTTTTACTTTTAGCTTGTTTATAGCCTAAACCGCTTTTATCATTGTGAGCTTTTGGATTCTTAACATAACCTAATCCCTTCTTATTTGAAGCAGGTTGAGAATTTTCAATAATCCTAGATAAATTTTCTCTTCCTTTGTTAAAATTGGAAATATTTGTAATATTGTCATCAAGCTTAGTTTTGAGACTAGTGTTATCTAACTCAACAATTTTAATTTTAGTTTTTAACTCATGATTCTCAGAAGCTAGAGCATTATTCTTTTCTTTTTGAGCTTCTATTTCTTGACTTAATAGAGCGAGTTGAGAATTGTCAGAGAGTGAATCTTGAATTTTCTCAAATTCTTCTTCTAATATTTTCTTATCGTCTTTATGCATATCTCTTTCGAATTCTGCTTTCTTCTGATTTTCCATAGCTTCCTTATATTTTCTTTTGATACTTTTTAAAGTGTCTAGAAGTTTTGAATTTATCTCAATCATATCATTAAAAGTAATATTACTAACCTCGTTTTCCGTAGCCATGAAGCAGACATTTGCTTGCTCGTTTTCACTTCACTACTGTTATCTGATGAAGAAGTATCTGAATCATCCCATGTTACGGAGAATGCTTTCTTTTTCTTATCTTTTCTTCTCTTGTTGAAGTGTTTTTTCTTTAATTCTGGACATTCTTTCTGCATATGACCTTTCTTATGGCAATTAAAGCATTCTAGAATTGAAGATGATGGTTTGTTTGAAAAGCTCCTTTTTCCATTATATCTGTTGTTTTTTTCTGAATTTCAAGAATTTTTTGAAATTTTTGGCAATAAATGCTAGATCTTCTTCATTCGAATCTTCATCTTTTTCTTCTTCAGCATGCAAAGCTATGTTCTTTTTGTCTTGTGCTTGTACTCGTTTTGCCTGCAAATTCACTTTATAGGACATTAGATTTCCTATTAACTCTTAAGGTTTTATGGTAGAGAGGTCATTAGCTTCTTCAATAGCCAAGACTTTCTTTCCCATTCATCCGTTAAAGAGTTTAGGACTTTTGATAAAATATCAAAATCAGTGTACTTTTCTCCTAATCCTAATAGTGAATGATAGATATCTTGAAATCTAGAGTACATATCATTTATGGATTCATCTTGTTTCATTCTATAGTTTTGAAACTGATTTTTGAGCATGGAGATTTTTTCTTTGTTTAACTTTGTTAGTTCCTTCATGAGTGATTTTAAGTATTCTCCAAATTTCATAAGCAGTTTGACACATGCTAACAGGATTAAATTCATTTCTATCTAGTGCACAAAATAACATGTTCATACCTTTAGCATTGGCAGTAGCATCTAATTTTTGTGTGTTTGACCAAGTGGAGTATTCTCCTGTAGGAGGAGTGTATTCATTTTGTGTAATATTCCATGATTCAAAACTATTGGATTGCATATATATTCTCAGACGAGTTGCCCAATAATTATAGTTCAGACCATTGAAAAATGGAGGTCGTGCAGTAGATTGACCTTCAATAATGCTAGTGTTATTGACAAAGTTATTGGTAGTGCTGGTGTTGTTTTTCATATTAGCAAGATATCAAATAACTTTGTAACGGTTATAAGATGCCTTGCTCTGATACCAAATGAAAGTAAACCGATAATGCAAGTTATTACATAGGATCTTCTAATATGGAATATAATTAAATCTAAATGCGAAAGCAGATGATAATAGCAAAGTAAATAAAAATAAGTAAAAATAAAACAAGCACACCAGGAATTTTTATACTGGTTCGAACTTCCCGTTCTACGTCCAGTCCCAGAATCTTTCTGGAATTTCAACTATAACAACCCTCACTTAACTGGAGGAAAAGGTTTACACTAACTGAGAAATCGAACAGGACTTCACCCGCCTAAGCAACCGAATAGGACTTCAATACAAATAACAAAGGTATCTGACTGTAGTGTGTTCTTAAATAACACTGATAAGTCGATTGAGTACAATCTTCCTATAATCTTCCCCTTAATGATATATAGTGATGTGCTTTGAGAATTGTGGAAGATAAAGTGATCAAAGATCAAAATAAGTAATTTGAGTGCTGTTGGAAAGCTTTGAGAATAGATGAGAATTCAAGAATGCTAAAAGTAAATTCGATGATTTGTTTGTTGAATTCTATAATCGATTTATAGTATATTAAGAGTTGCATCTTTAAATGGAAAGTTATATTGAAAAGAACGGATGCAACTGTTGATTTAAAAGAATGTTTCTCTTGGTGAAAAGAAGTGACTTTTCAAGAAAATAGCAGTTGGGGATATTCAGACGTCTGAATAAAAAATATTCAGACGTCTGAATAGAAAAACTGAATTAGACTGAAATGCAAACAACAAGGAAATAGTTCATTTTTGACCTCATTCAGACGTCTAAATATTTTAGTTCAGACGTCTGAATATTGTGAAAACAATATTCTTATTTCAGTACTCAGATGTCTGAATGAATGGTTTCAGACGTCTGAGTTTGCTATTTTGTGCATGCATGAGCATGTGTATGCATGTGTGTGTGTGTGTATCATGTAAGGAGAGATTTTAACAAATTTTCTAAGTAATATACAGACTCTAGACACATAATATACAGCTATAAACATCTGTAGATGAATCTGCAATAAATCTCCTGCAAAGATGGTTTAATATACACATAACATTTTATATAGGTTGTTATAATCAAAATCGAGAGTCTAACATAAAATTCTATGTTCATCGCTCCTCAAAGCTTCTTTTTCCATCTGCATCAGGCTATTCCCTTCAGCCCCAAGATCTCGCTTCTCATCTTCAACTTTCTGTTCCCAAGCGCGGGCAAGATGGCAGGCATAGTTGCCCTAGAGCCATTCTATATTTCTTAACTTCAAGACATTAGCATTATAAGAGATAAGCAGCGGATCCAGCTCATCCATAACCTCCTTCTTGATTTGCTTCTTTGCAGCCTCTACTTCTCTCTTTATGAGATCATCAATATCTTTAGCCTACTCAATGGCTACATCAATCTCAAGTCTAAGCATGACTAGTTAACAAGCCTCCTAACAAATTTTCTACACTTCGTCTTTCTCTTTTATTTTATGCTCAAGCTTAGTCTTTAGTTCAACTGCACTTCTTCATGTGGTGTCTCTCTCGATTACTAGCTTATGATTTCGATGGTGCAACTGCTCAATCTCAATCCACTGTCTAAATTTCTCCACTTTGAGTGCTTTGGTTTCTTCGGTTCTTTTCTCGGCCTTTACCTGAGATTTCCTTAAGGCATCTAGCTAATTGAAATGATCTATTTTCTTTGAGATTCATGGCGGTTCAGCTTTTCAATTTCCTACTGCCTCTCTCCAGAGACTTTGGAGATCCTCGCTGTCGCTCTCATCGATTCATTGTACTACTTATGAGTATCGGCCATGCAATCAATGGTTATTTGCTGGACCTTCTCTGGAACCTTTTATAGGTTGGGCACAAATATAAACCCGTTGAAGCAAACATTTAGGAGTTTTTCTCTAAGCTAGGCCATGCGGGCAGAATTATCGACCTGTTAGTCTTTAGTAAAGACATGAGTAACAGTGCTCTCTTTTCCCGGCCTTTGTCGAGGAGCCTTAGAACCACCGTGACGTCTGCGGTACAAAGATCGCCCAGAATATAATGATACAATCGGCTGTGTAGGAGCAAAAATAGAGGGTAGACCTTGTATATAATTGTGTCGATTCAGGTGTATGTCTGAACCTTTTGGAGGAGGGGACCTAGGTATGGATTAATGCTTGGAAGTGGAATCATGCGAAATGCGCTCTGTATCACCGTATCTTGGTAGTCTCGGTCTTGATTGGAATGATAACTAGTGTCGTATTCACGGCCACTACTCTAGTGATATGAGCCCGATCAGACCTTTGTGTCCGACGTGTTGTATTTTGCAAAGAACGGAACATAAAGGATATAGTGGCATGAAATCCTTAGAGCCATAAAGGATACAGAATATCCATAACAATATCTGAAGAAATAATCATCAATAAAGAAATAATAATGGCAGCCATCTGTTAGTTTAATACAGTGACACAAAATCTACTGAAAGAGATCCGCTACATAGAATGGAAGTCTTCCAAAAGGGACTACATATTAGGGACACCACTCATTGAAAAGTGCAGCCGTGCACCTAATCCGTCTTATGCAAATTTACCTTCCAAAAGAGGTAAACATAGTCTAACCGTATAAAACAAAATAAACTGATATGTTGCAGTATCTATAGATTACAATGCATTTAAAAATCTGCCTTACGAAAAAGAAGGCCGTATTTACACCATAACAGATTTTTCGAAATAGATCAGCCTACCCAAATCTAAAATGTATCGATTCTCAGATCGATGAAAACTAAGTTATCTTCTCTCAGGGATCTATCGATCTGAAATTCGAACACCCTAAGATAATACAACTCTAAGTGTTAATTACTGTCACTCCAGCAATCACAAGAATTTAACCAATTATCCCACACCAAAGAGTAAATTCAAGTATTTACTAAAAGCTAGTAATTTCCACATAAACTCTATTTAACAAATTATAATAATAATAGAAAGAATTGTACAAAGTATTCCGTACCACACGGCAATTCAATCGTTTATTAAAATTCTTTGTTTCATAGAAAATCACGAAATTCATCACAAATCCAATTCAAACTTGCATTAAAATAGCCAAAAGCTAAATACAATAAAGACTAACAACAGTTTATAAGTTAAACATAATTAATATAATTTTATCATATAGAAAATGATTTTTAAAATATTTATCTAAAATTCACTTTTAAACTTCTCACCTTTGTTTATCCATAATAAATAAATTAAAAGAGTTCAAACTAGTTTATATATATATATACACCAAGATATATTTTTTCAAAATCACTTTTAAAATCAAATAACTCATATATATAAAAAGAAAAGAGTTACAAAGTTTTAAGTTTTGAAATAAAATTCCTTTATTAGGTCTTCGAATCAAAACAATATTTAAATAATTGATAATTCATTTTATTTCAAATACACACACACGCGTGCATTATTACAACTTCATAAACACTTTAAAACCATAAACTATCCATAAACTTGAAAATATTAGTTAAATTTATTTCAAAACAAATCTTTGCTTACTTACAAAGCTTTTGGAATTCTTTCAAATCATTTAAATCTCGTTTATAACTAAAATCACTTGAAATTAAAATTATTATTTCCATAACAGCTTTTATAAAACAATAATATATTTTACCTTTTGCTTCTAAAACATTTCCAAATAATTTTTAATAAAGAAGATCACGCTTATAATTCAAAAATATTAAACCCATCAATCAACAAACATTTACTGAAATTCAAAATGAATCAAAACAACAATCGGTAAAAATGGAAATTCTAAAATAAGTCTCTCCATATAATACTACTCATCAAATATAGTTAATTCAACAATCTGAGTCGCTATTTGGCAAATTACGATCATATAAATAATACCCAAACATTTTATAATTAAGTTACATAAACCAAATATTTGATGGTTTCCAATGTACAAGCAACTACCTGATTGAACATTAATTCCAGTTCAATGTTTCAGTCACACAATATAGTTCATTCAACCATAAACCAAGGAATCCATAGCATGAAATTATACTTCACTAATTTCATTCAATCTCTACCAAAATCCTACTATATGTATAAAATGGGTATTTGTGCTCAAGTAATAATTAATAGCGTTTGGTTTCTAAAATTCGAAAATTCTCCGATCCGTTTTAACTCGGTAATTCATCCATTCATCAATTCATTCAAAGCAATTCAATCATCAGTACTCAAGTGTTTTCACGCAAACAACCATATTAAGGCATCTAAAAATGGATATTCATTTATGTAGATATAAAAATGTGAATTACAGTAACTCACCTTAACCGTTTGATTATTTACTATATTATCAGTGTCGAAGCCCGCATCGATCTCTATCTGCTATTGCCGTGACCATACCACCAGCACCATTGCTGCCTCATGCCTTCTTGCCTAATGCCAATAATCACGCAGTGCCTACCCTAGATCTATGCGGCCACCTTCGTCACTTGCGAGCCATGCCTGGGAGCACAATGCTCCACCTCTCTAATGCTCCACATCAATGAACCAAGTCACACCGTCTCGATTATACTTACCATGCCTTAAATCAACATCTCCGCCGACCTCCCAATCTGCATCATATGCCTGAACTTGAGCGCCATCAGTTGCTTATGAGGCATGCGGCCTCCCCCTATCACCAGCGTCAGCCATAACAGCGCTTCACTCGCTATTGCTTTTTTTCTATCGATTTTCATTTGTTTGATTTCCATAAGTGAGAGGAAGGGGTATACGATTAGGGATAATGGCTTGTTATAAGGGAGAACGAGTGTGATTCTTCAAATTGGGCTTGGGCTTTATTGTTTATATATATATATATATATATATATATATATATATATATATATATATATATATATAGACACACACATACATATATTTCTATTCTTCTTTACTTCCCTTTTTGTTTTTAAATAAGTTTCAATTTAATCAAAATCTTTCTATCTTTCATTTTGCGAAATATAAACCTGGACAACTAAATTTTTTATATATAAGTAAAATTTGCATTTCCCCTTATTGTTTAGAATTTTCAATCCCAATATTTAAATGTGAATAATTCCACCGCTGATTTGTAGAGCCATTTCGAACTTAAATTAATCTACTATCTAATTTACAAAGTAAAATTTTGATAATCACACAACATTGTTTGATTCAATATTTACCCATCTTTATTAAAAAAATCACTGTATTGATATAAAATAAATTTAATTATCTTCGTCGATTATTGATTTAACTAAATATTAATTAAAACTTCTTTTCATCTATTTCAAATATTTTTATAATTATTTACACCTTAAATTATTTTATATTTATTAACCTTTTATTTGAATTAAAATGTAGTATCTAAAAATGAAATTTATTAATTAATTCAATTTTCTATAACAAAATCCTTTATTAAATAGATTTATTAAATAATAAATTTGGTTTCAAAAATAAAAATTATCAATTTGAATTCAAACACTTATATACTATTTCAATCCATACGATATTTCGAGTTCGAAAATAGGGTCTTTACATTGATCATTGGCTTATCGGAGTATGATATTCACAATTCAAGTTCATATTTTGGTTCTTATGTTATACATGTTTAAGTTTCAAGTCATATGCAAACGTGTAAAAAATTTAAAATCAAGTACGATCAATACTTGTATTCGAGGCTATTGATCATGTTTTGATCTTAGAGTCCACATGCAAGTGTCCTTGTTTGGAATTTTTCTTGTTTTAAAGTCCAAGTGGTTGAGTATTGAAATTCAAACTTAAGTTTGCGATACTAAGAAACAACTAAGTCCCCCAGGGGAAGGGATCGTATCTGATCCCTCCCTTATGCAGCTCTGCTTTGTATCATTTTCACATTCCAAAACATCCATGACCGATCACTCATAACGATCCCACGACAAGTGATCGCCCATGCAAACCAATCAGTGGTATACCAATTGTTCAACTCCATTTCCACATTATTGATCTTATATATCTTCAAACTCATCTTCATAAAAAATTCACAATCAATCGCTTCTCTACTACATTGAATGATCGATCCCTTCAATTCCCATCGCTCTTATCTCTATCAAAACCTACGACCAGTCATGCCATGCAAACACACATCGTCTCTAACATAAAGTCATCACTACTTCATCTCCCTCAAACATGAAAACAACCCAAAGTCGATATCAAACTCGACTGTTATACTTCATCCAACAATTACCAATGTGAATTCCATCGATCTCATTACATTGAAATAATATATCGGGTACGACTAGTTGAATTTGAGCCTACCTGTATAATAGCAGTGATGATCTCGAAGCTTGAGCTTGGTAATAGCGGTTGTAAAGAAGAAGGGTACGGATCGTAAGATTGTGAAAGCAAAACGAATAAAATAGGTGTATAAAAGCCGAAAGATGTTGGCTTATATAGGTGATGCGAGCGATCCCCATAAACCTGATAGTCGATTAAGTCCTTATGCAACTATGGATCGGGCACGATCCCATTTTCAAGGTATCTATAGCGATCTCTTACTCAAGTCAAAAAAGTAGAAAAATGATATGAAGAAAAAATTGCAATCCCATTTCAATCCAACTACAAGAAATTGGAAATGACCTGTAAGCATATAATCGCATTAGGGAGTCAATGACATAAACATGTATGTGATTGTGCACGTGTACATCCTGAAAAATTCAATTTCTTGAAATCGATAGATATTGAATTCTCAACACGATTTCGTAGAAAAGAAGTCACTATAGATAGCCAAGGCCTACTAACTTGATCGACAAGCTCAGTGGAACCGACACGGATAACAATTAAGAAATTACAATCCATAATTTATACTATCGGATATGGACCAAGTGTCACAGTGAACAAAGGGAGATATGACTCTTCGGGAGAGGTGATTCAACGAAAAGGTATCGATCATTCAGAAAATATAATGTATTCTTTCACACGACTCTAACTTGCTTCAATTCAAAGCAAGTCATGTTCAAAACAAGATGTACTTTGAGGGGGTGGTGTTACCCAACCTTCTGACACGACTATATTTAGGCTGACTTAACAAGTTAGACTCGGCTGTCATCAAGGCCAGTAACCTAGAGTGATGTTTCATGGGTCCAAAGAGCAGGCACAGACAATAATATGAAGCAACGATAAAGAAAACCAATATATGGACTCCACAGAATGTTCTAAATATGGAATAACTCCTCCCTTAAGCAATGGATCGGGTATGATCCATCCCCTACACAAGGGATCATATTGTATCTGTTCAGCAGTTAAATACAACAGAAAACGATCAATATCTCAAAATCCAGAAGTCAATTACGAAAACAACTTTAAGAATATGAAGATGGCATGGATGAGGAACCACATGATCGATCTTAGGTCCGCCACCTGGGAGTTACAACCGATCAGGACCGATCCATCATTTTTAGGAGTTGCACCTTGAAATTTTATGAGTGACCTCGTCTAGTTCTAGAGACTTTGCCGTCAAAATTTCAGGAAGATATTCCGTCATCTTCACCTATAAATACAAGCTTTGTAGTTCATTTTTAGGATCTTCACACGGTTGTTTCTCTTGTACTCCTTTATAACTATGGATCAGACCCGATCCATCCCTCTATGCTCACCAATTCAAGTGATTAAAATGCTATTTCTCCAAAGAGGACATAGGCTTTCGATGTCAAACCAATTTAAATCGTTGCGTTCATGTTATTGCTTACTTTCTGTTAGTTAGTTGCTCGTTTCCTCTCTTTTCATTTGATTTTCTTCATTTAATCTCTACTAGAACTCTATTGGGTGTTGTGTCCAATTTTAATGCAAACATTTTAGTGCTTTCACTAAGAATTTAGTTCTCAACTTGATTGGATCCTAACATCTACTAGTGGATTTCATTATCCTTAAGATAAGACCAGATTTCTACCTACGAATTTTCCATTCCAACTCAGATTTGGAAAAGATCTGGAAGGAAGCTGATAGAAATGGCTAGAGGAACTTAGTCTAGTTCTTGTGATCTTATTGAAGGCAATGACGATGCTAGAGTTCAACAGGTTGATCACAATGTACAACCAACTGCTGCCAATCCCTAGAATCCTGCTAATACCATCACCGAAGCTGATTTTGAAGTCCTAACGAAGGAGTTGGTGGATAGCCATCGGCAACTCAACCAGCAGATCTAAGCTAATATTGATTTAATGAACCAGTTGAAGGATCGGTAAGGGGAGACAAGTAGGGAGCCTACTCCATATTCAGGATCAAAGAACTCTTCTCCGACGATTATTATAGAACTAGATGCTGCAAGATGAAGCATACAACATTGGGACGTCAGAACATTAGCTGGCGATCGATCTTAACCGATTACTACCGATCGATCCAGATCCTTTATAGGGATCGGTGTCGATCCATCCACCTATAGAGGGAACACTCAGTCGGCTGGAGGAGCATAGCTGAAGGTGCTATGGCCCATCAGGGTGCCAGAGTTCAAGCGAATGCGAATCAACTACCACTTTGGAATGATGATAGAACTGCTGCTCAGGAGATGGATCAAGAATAAGAGGAACCAAGGCGACGTGACACTGCCTACAGGCATGGACCAAGTCGCTCACATAAGGTGGAACATGACTACTACTTGGCACTAATCCTTCAGACACCAGACTTGTGAATTATAGTGAGACAAGTGATGAAGGAAAGTCATGGCTTGACCAACGATGACTGGGGATTGCCAGGAGTCATACTCCATTCACTAACAACATACTATATGCTGACTATCCACGAAGGTTCTATATGCCCACGATGCCTGCCTATGCGGGGAAAACCGACCCTCGACAGCATCTTCTGAAGTACGAATGGCACATGGACTCCGCCCAAGCCACTAATGCAGTCAAGTGCAATGCTTTCCCATTTTTCTTGAAGACATTGTGACTATGTGGTTAAGCAAGCTACCACCATGATCGATCTCTTCGTTTGATCAGTTAGCAAAGAAATTCTTAGAGCAGTTCCGTATGCACATGACTCGTCCCAAGGATGTGATGTCACTCTCCAACTTGGCCAAAGCCCTAGGGGAGTCGTTAAAAGATTTTTTGGAGAGGTTTAATATAGCAGTTGCATAAGTTAGTAATCCCCATGATGATGTAATATTTATGGATCTGACCAAGGGTGTCGACCTCGATTTAGAATTTGGTGATTGGTTAGCAGAGAAACCTCTTTCTATATTAGACGTTTCTTTGCAAAGGCGGCCCAATTCCAAGGAAGGAGAAGGCATAGCATAATAGGAGGAAAGATGTTGCAGGCCTAAGTGCTGAAGGAGTGCGTAGTAATTTATAGTAAAGTAGTCGAATGATAGTTCCGGCAAAGTTCAAATCAATGTTCAGAACCAACCGAATAATCAAAAGAAAGGCTGTGATGGAAACCATAGCCGAAGATGAGATTTCGGGACAGGGAAGTCGAGAATCCCATCATTTGATACTTACACACCATTGAATACGTCTTTGGAGAACGTTTACCTATCAACCTGTAACACTATCCAATACAAGAAACCACTTCCAAAGGAACGATGAAGAAGTAGAGACAATTTAAAAAGTTTTGTAGATTCCATGAAAGCTATAAACATACCATGGAAGAGTGTCACCACCTCCATGATGTCACTGAGAAGTTGATACAAGAAAAAAATTGTAGAAGTTTGTTAAAGCTCTGCAGGATGGCCGGCAGGGAACATTCAAACCCAATCAAGAACAAGCTCCGCCTAGTGCTGAGGACCTAAGCGGACCGAAGGAAGAATAGTCATTAATACCATTACTGGAGGATCGCATCCAACTGACAAAAGCTGGAATGAGATAGAGCTTTATGCGAACGTGATCAAGCATGTTGATTTTGAATGTTGCTCAAATACGGAGGACGCTGCTCCAACCAAGCAACAGCATAGTATAACATATGACATGGTATTTTGAAGCAGAGTTGCAAATAAGGTGGAGGCCCCTACGATTGACCCGATGGTGATCTTGGCCATTATCGGCCCTGCCTTAATGAGGAATATTTTGATTAGTTGTGGTAGATCTGTAACATTATTTTCAAGATTTTCAAGAAGGATTACGACTAAATGAGAATTGAAGCCAAAGACCTGAAAATGTGTAAAGCCCGCATTCAGGGCTTTAACGGGATTGCGATCGAAGCGGTAGGCTATGTGGAGATACTTGTGGAGTTAGGAGATGGAAACTGTATGAGAGTGTGAATGCTTCTATTTGTTGTGTTGGATGTGGACTCTCCTTACAATGCCTTTTTGGGCCGACTGGCCCTTGTTCAATTCAGGGCAGCTATCGCCTCTTAGTGTTTGACACTAAAATTCCCAACAAACAACGGTGTGGGAGTTACTCATGGAGACCAGGCGATTAGACGTGCTTGTTATGTGGCTAAGTTGAGAGATGCACAATGAAAGAGAAAGGAAGAGATGTAAAGAAGTCTCTCTGCATAAAAACCAATGAAGCTTTGCAACCAGCATTTGGGCCTTTGCTTACAATCGATTCTATAGAGATATAGACCTGAGAATGAAGAAGAAGAGCCCAAAGAATCCAAGGCTGCACTTGCTGAGCTGACGATCAACATCACAGTCGGTCATGACAACACCTTATGGGTCCTGAAGATCGGATCATGGCTCAACCCAGTGATCATAGAGGAGTTAGCTGGTTTTTTCCAAGCGAATCTTAAAGTGTTCGCTTGGACCCATTCTGATAGAACAAATTGAAAAATAAAGGGCATAAACAAATAATAAATAGCATACAGAAATAACAAATAGCGTATAGAAAAATATACTTTGTCATTGTAATTGATAATCTCTTTGCGTTTCTTTTCATCAATCAATCGCGACCTTCTCCGTAGAGTCTCATGGCGGTAGACATCTCCCTTCATGAATACCTCTTCATTATCTATAAATACATTATGATTTCAGAAGAATTCACAACTTTCTTTCTAATTTCTAAATCTCTTGACTTCTAATAGCAATCAATAATCAACATTCCTTTAATTATAAAATCGGTTCTTTAAGTTCAACTTGTCCTAAACTCTTGGTCGTTCAACTCCATAAAGATTCTTGTGAGTTATAGGGACCTTATACTCAAGTCGATAAATTAGTGTACTAAGACACAACCATTGTCGAGAATGGTTTTTCTTTTGAGTGACAGAAAATACCTATTCATTGTCTTAGCATCATGTAAACGTATTCATCCAAGTGAAGTGCGGCGTGTTAGCTAGTGGAAAGCCAAAATAGAAATTCTAGGAGTGGACATTGGACTATGCACCAAGCCAGTATAAAAATCATGCTGTGCTAGTTCTTATTTATGTTATTTATTACTACTAGTTAGTTTGTATATGTATATGTATGTATGCATGTGTATATGTGTATGTTCTATTAACTTAGCCATATATTCAATCCACTAGAATTTTATTTGGTATCAGAGTAGAATCATTCATAAACTGTAACATGGTTTAGTGAACAGTATTTTATACGGCACATATAAGCACTTTTGTTAAAGGTCGGTCCATTACACGACCCCCAATATTCACTGGAAGTGATTATAATATTTGGTCAACTAGAGCGAAAATTTATATGGAAAAAAATGGTTTTGAAATATGGGATGCCACAAAAATCAATATGAAGTCCCAATACACCATTAAGCACGTGGACTCATGAACAAAAGGCCACTGCTAAAAATAATTCAAAAGCTATGAATATATTATTTTATGATTTAGATAAAAATGTACTTGCTAGAGTATTAATTTGCAAAAATACATTTTGTATTTGACGCACACTCTATATATAACACACCAAAGCACAAATAAAGTTAAACATTATACAATTGCCATTTTTAAAAGCCAGTTCCAAAGTTATGGAGTGAACGAAATGAAAATATATCATATACGTACTCTTAACTTCTAGATTTCACTCATGCAATTATTGAATTAGCGAAAACCATATCTGAATTGTACACTGTTAAAAAAAATTAAACTCATTAACCAATAATTATGTAAGAAAAGTATTAGTCATAGAAGAGGCTAACGATCTTTCTCAAATTAAGATGTAAGAGTTTGTTGCCAATTTGATGGCCTATTAAGTAAATTTGTAGGCATGAAAATGCAAAATCAAGAGAAGAAAACTATGGCATTCCAAATCGAAGAGGACTCCGAGCTTGACATAGATGAAATGGATTTCATTACAAAGAACTACAAATAGTTTAAAAAGAAAGTGAGGATAAGCAACAATAACAAAAAAAACAAATTTTATTCTCAAATGCTTCAGATGCAATAGATTTGGTCATACAGTAAAGGATTGTCTAGTTCAAAATAATAGGAAAAAGGAGTTCAAAGGCAAAAAAATAATATTAAAAATACAAGAATAGCATTTTAAGCCATATGGGCTAATTCTAGTTTTTCATCTTCTTCCAAAAGCAATAGCGATAATAAGCAAGCCAATATCTACTTTATGGCTATAGAGAATGAGGTACAATCTTTTTTAGCAAAGCTGGCCGGTTTTGTAGCAGACCGTACATTTTCTATTACCAAATTAATAAAATACAGATAAGTACAGGAGAAAAGCAGAATTGCCTTAACTACTGTAAGACAAAAAAATACAGTACAGGAGTGTGGCAGAAATGCCAAAAATACAATAAATGTAAACCTAAACCACAAAAGAGAAACAGTTGCCACGAAGCCTCCAGACCAGTAACCTTGGGGCAACCACAACTTTTCGAGCGAAAGCTCAAAAATGAACCGCAATACTAAGCCAAAATCAACCGACTGAACGGATAAAACGAAAGACCTACCCCATGTGGCATCAGCTAGAATAACTTCATTCCTTTTCTCAAGTTGATCATCCATAGCAAAAGCCAATAAATCGTCCAAAATACAGAATGAGGTACGGTCTGACTTAACTTAATATGGGTTTTTTTTTAAATTTTGCATAGAATTATATAAAAAAACAGAAACCTTTGAAAAAGTCATAGAGAAACTATAGTAAATTTAAGTAAATCGGCGTTAAAAATAACCATGCTAAAAGAAGAAGAAACTGATTTTGAAGAAGTTATTGATAATCAAAAACTATCTTTATAAAAATCTACCTTCGAAAATGGAACTAACATAATTTTTCAAGAAAAAGTAGAATTCACTAAAGAATGTAATTTACAAAAATATATAAATAAAGATTTGAAAGCTACCGCCAACAATTTTAAACTCTAAAATTGATTATTTGGCAAAAAAAAATGATGTTTTAGAAATAAAAATACAGGTTTACTGAGAAGAATTCAAGATTTAGAAAACTCACAAAATTCGTTTGAAAATTTAATAAATCCAATTTCTATACTTGAGGATGAGCTTAAGACATATAGAGATGAGAATGTCAAGTTATCAACAGAAAAATGTGAATTAACTTCAAACATAGAAATTTTTAAATTTTGGATTTAAATAAAAATTCGAAAAGCTCTCAACAAATGTTTTAAAATTTAGTAAAGGCCAAGAAAATTTATCTAATTTGATATGGTTTCAAGACGTTCTCATCATATAAATGGTTTCACTACAAGGAAATCTACCTGTGGTTGCAAAAAGTGGTAGCGTTTATCGTTAAGTACAACTAATAATATTATATCCTGGTTTATAAACGTAACTAAATATTTTCCATCCATCCCGCCTTTTAAAATTTTCACAGCTCCAAAAAATTTTGTTCTGCTTTGTTCTTTCACATTTTCTTTCCTCGATACTCAGAAAAAATTAAACGTCTCATTTATTCCTCTTCAATACTTGAAACTTTTTTTCCATTTCGCTTCAGCATAATACCTCGTCCTATGACTCTTCCATCGTCATCGTCGCACTAGCGCTCCCCATCGTCATCATCGCTATGGTGCTCTCCGTTGTCATAGCTCTAGTGATCTCTAATCATGCTAGCGCTCTCCATCATCATCGTTTTGTTAGCACTCTCTATCATGTCTAATTTCTCGATGTTTCTACTAAACCCTAAATAGGTATGAATTTTATATTTCAATTGGCTCAACTATTTCTGTTTGATTTTTTGATTCGACCATAAACTATATGATTTGACTAATTAGGTTATGCAGATTTTTATCCAAATGATCAATAATGGCTTCATAGAGATTAGATTCATGGATAAGAAAAAGAAAGAAGAATCCTTGAATGCCAAGCCTGCAAAATTTACAAAGCCTGAAATGCCAAGAATATCTTTGGATGTGAGTTTCATTAAATAATTTTGTTAGTAAATTTCTTTAGGCATACTTTTTGATTTTGACAACTTGGGTTTGGTGTTTGAGTAACTATTTTCTTATGTTCTTTTATAATATAAAAGATAGAAATACATCGTTTGAGTAATATTAGGTAACATAAATTAGTTATATTGTATAATATAGATGTGATGATAGCATCAGAAATAACAACATAACCTCGGATTACAAACTAGATCTGAATGAGATATATGAGATATGTATGGTATTTATTGCATCGATAATTTTACTGTGTTATAACAGAGACTTTCTATTTTTATTAGGCGTATTTTCACAGCAAAATGCATCAAGAAAACATAAATTTAAATGTTTAGTATTTTTTCAACTTCTAAACCTTAAGTCTACAAGTTATATTCAATTCGCGCTATGTTATCTCACCATATGAATATAAATCATGTTGTTTATAAACAATCACATAGTCATGCTGGTTTTAGGTTGTATGGTTTTATTGTATTACAATCAAGTAATTCTTTGAATATATATATATATATATATATATATTGTATATCGATGTTGCCTTCCAGATAAAGATTCTTATAGCATAACCTTTATTCGAATTTTGAATAACATTTTTTTACTTCAAGACATGTCCAAACTACGTAATGGGATTCAACCCTACAGAATCAGGGTTATTCTATTTTCTTCCCTGGCTTACAACGGTGATCTCTACAAATGTTGGTGGATGGATAGCTGACACACTTGTTAGTAGACAGGTATCTGTCACTGTAGTCAGAAAGGTATATAAGTTGTAGCACTTTAGCACTTTCTTCTAGTTAAAAGTTAACATGACAATCATATGAGTTCACTATAGAAATATGTATATAACTTATGTGGAAGTTTTACCACATGTTCCCGTAGTTTATTATTAGATGAAACTTTGAAATTTCTATAATATTTCCTAACAGGTAATTCAATCAATAGGATTTCTTGGACCAGCTTTATTTCTAATGCAACCGAGTCATGTTAACTCTCCTGTAATAGCTGTAATATTCATGGCATGCAGCCAGGTGAGTTGATATACGTGAGAAATGTGGATTACGGATCTTAAGGCTAGGATTAACACTAGAGGGGGGGTGAATAGTTTTTATAAAGAATTACTAAATCTTTTTGAGTTTATGTTAATTGAACACAGATGTATGCATTATTCAGACACAGATATGATCACAGAAACAAACACGGATGCAGAAATAAAGTAAAAGCAGTAAAGGAAAGAACACATCGGATTTTATACTGGTTCGGAGTTACCCTACATCCAGTCCCGCACACAAGTACGGATTTTCTTTCAAAAGCAATTGTACAATTACACTCCCGATTTCAAGGCAACGAGGTACACCCTTCAGAATCACAATCCTCTAGGTAGAGATACATGATTTCCCAGGCAACAAGTTCACCCAATTGATTTCCCAAGGCTACAATCACACCTTATCTCGCTTGATTAATTTCCAAGGCTACAATCACACTTTTTCTCACTAAGTTGATTACAAAGCCTATAACTCTAAATAACAATGAGGATCTTGTTGAGATAATGATAGAGAATCAAACCAGAAATGATCTAGTTAGATTCAATGTTGATTTCGACAGAGTAATGGTAAGAAAATGTATATTGAAATGTGGAAGAAGAAGAGGAGTGAAAAACCAGAAAAACTGCATTAAAATTCGTTGAAACCAACCCATATTTATAGAGGAACAACAACCATGTCCATTCGTGAAGAGTTATGACGAATAGACACTTCTTTTGAAATTTAAATTTTGAACTCAACTGACACTATGTCCACATGGGGTACTTGGGCATGTCGACATCCCAAAGGAATTTTTGATGTTTTGTTTTTCTTTGAAAATAACCTTTATCTTATTTTAAAACTATTTTAAACTTTTATAAATATACTTAAATATAGTTGAAATACATATATAGAATAATATTTTGGTATATATAAAATTTACTATAATTTTATATTTAAATCTAAGTATATAAATATATTAAAAAACTAAATATACTTTTATTTTAAAAGAGTTTAAAACCAAGGATAATTTGATTTTGAAATTCAAGATTATTTTGAGGCTAAAAGTATTTGAAGTCAAGATAGATGTTTTTGATTCTTTTAAAAGGAAAGTTTTGAAATCATTTTGAAAACAAGATATAATATTGAAGAATCATTTTGAATAAAAAGTTAGCGGATACAAAATAATGTTCCACTAGATTTTTCATAGGTTCCATCCTACTTAGGGTTCCATCCCTTTAACAGGCTCGAAGTGGATTCCATTTCATGAATAAATTAGATTTTAAGATGCCATTGCTTTTCTAGGAGTTTTAACAAAATTCCTAATTAAAAAATAAATTACTTGAACTCTTGAACTCTTGATAATCTTGATATTCTTGTTACTCATGAGTCTTCAATCTTGATATCTTGAATCTCTATATCATACAGTCTTCATTCTTGGTACCTGCATGGTTAAATCCTGCATATACATATATCAAAACTTATATTGTTAGTATTTATATTTTATAATCTATTCTAAGGTTGTTGTCATCAAAACCATCATCTCACGGACTAACAGTATATACATCAATAAGATTGCTAATGTTATGACATACAAAATATTAAATATTAAGGTAGACCAATGCTGAAACATTATTTACTGAATTTTAATACAAGGGACTGATGCATTTTCCCAGTCTGGTTTATATTCCAACCATCAAGATATCGGCCCAGTTACTCTATATGTATTATTATTGTAGCCCTATAAAGATATACCTTTTGTTAGATATCAAGATTTATACAATAAATCATAAAGTTATAAATAAATATGTATAATTATTATTGCACTGAACCTTTTGCAGGGTGTGTTGCTTGGTCTTTCAAACACTATTGCTGGAGGAAATCTTCGCAGTTTTTGTGCTGTATTTTGGGATGCCAAGGGAGGAGAACATCGGAGGTTGAAGCTTTGTTAGTGTAGCATAAATCAAATGTCAATGATTATTCGAGGGGTCCAGATGAAATCATATGAATAAGAAAAAGGGTAAGCACTTCTTGCTCAATGAAATAATAGACTTCTCTCTATTCAAATATTCATCTTTGCCTACAATGGTCAATCATCTTTTTTTTGATCCATAATCGTTGGCTCAACTCTACCTCACCTTAATTCTACTACCAATGCTTAGTGGTAGACACTAATGCCCATAAAAAGGATGACTTTCTAAAAGTTTTTGCTTTATCAAATAGTTTCTCGTAGTTAAAAGAGATGTCGGAAAGTGAAAACAACATGATTTTTAATGAATGGACTAATCTTGATCTTGATCTTGATAGGGAGCTTTGGATCCTCATATGCGTCCACACACCACATGCCATTCCAGCCATTCTTTATCTAATTCAGATCTCTAGTGGCACAGATTGGGCCCCGCTTGCTCCTTGCCTCATGCACCTGATCGAGTTCATAGGGCATGTTATTATTATGTTATTATTACATTGCTTTATAACTAGACTAGCGAAGATGTTGTCGATGTCCGCAGTTCAAAATGTACGGCAGGTATGCATGTGTTAACAAAGTTACACTATTTTTTGCATCTGTTGGGATATTTTTTTCTTCAGAAGAATGTACTATGTTAATGTTTATACACCAAATGAATTGGAAATAAATTGTACTTTGTTCTTTGATCTCAACCGTTGGATAGAACGCTCAGTGAAAACTAGAGAAAAAATTCTTCTGTTAGTTTTAAAAATTGGATATAGAACTATTGGTTTTGATTCATTGAGTCAACTCCCTTAATAGCCTTTGGTTTTGTTTTTATTCATACCACTCTTACACATTTCCCACCCACTATTAAGACAAAAAAATATCATGCCCCATATTTTTCTTTTTTAACCGCCAAAGTGTACCATATTTCTAGTAAAAGTTTTATAATGAACATGGAAAAAGAATACAAAGTTATTAACTCGTGGTATCACTTATTTAATTTTGTAAATGTGGTAAAAAAGGATTGGACATTTATTATGCATCCTATAAGGTTATGGCAATGTGCATATTTTGAAATTTAAGCATGAATTCGTTCATTATACTAACAGTTATACTATATGAATTTTTTATGAAATGTGATGTCGTGCAGGTTTGCATGAAGTCTTGGTTAGGGGGAAATTCAAGTAAATGCAGTCACCTAAATTCGACTTCCAAACACCCAATTAAAAATAGGTTTTTAAGGTTGAATGAATGATTATTATCTAACTGGACAACAGTGGAAAGTACGGTGAATAAAGTGGAAAGTGTGGTGAAACTGATCAAGATATCTTTCCATATTTGACTGGGAATGGATAAGGGTTAGAACACCCCTTAGTTGGTGTGTTTTCTGGTATAGCTTGCAAGTAAATAGAGCATCTCTAAATAAACCCGTGGATAGTTTTAGTAAGTTAGGCTGGTAAAAGTTACTCGCAATTCTAAACATTGTGGTGTTGATTCCAAAATGGCACCCTATCTTAAAAGAATAAAATGCATTGGTTATGTCCTCTAGTACCGTTGTATTATTTGGTATTAAAAGTCGTTTACCTTTAAATAGCAGACCATCACAATATAAAAATTGCGTTGAGTCATTTCCTATGGCTTGTGCTTCATTGAAAAAACTGTACCATCCAATCATTTTGCAAGGTACTTCATATGTGTGATGTTAATCCATTGCTAGAGAAGATAGTGCTACCATTTTTACTTCAGAATCCGTCTAGATAAACCACCAGCTACACTGTTCTCATTTCCAGGTATAAATAGAAAAAAAATGTCAAAACGTAAAAGTTTGGATAACCACTTTTTTGCTCAGGTGGTTGAATTTTCTAGGCGAGTAGCTGTCATAAGCCTTTGTGATTGGTCGTGATGGAAACTGGCATCCAAGGAGATCATTGCACCATTTCTGGACCGACCAAAATCATATGATGTTAAATTTACTGTTTTGCATTTTTTGTCATTTCATGTCATGCTAGATTTCATGTTAAGTTATTTTATTTTTACTTCATGTTAAGCTCATTTATCTATTATTTTACTTACAATAGTTTATGTTTTATTGCTTAAAGCTAAAGCTTTTAAGCAACGGCTTTAGGTTGCTAAAAGTTGGTGGATCACTTCATCGCAGTATTAGTAGGGTTGTTGGTATTTTGCAATATACGTATTGGAGGTTGTCATGGCTTACCTATACTTGTACATTATTACTTTTATAAACACTTCTTCTGTACATTTGGCATAAAACTTATAATTATGTTTCTTCTTTTGTTATGTAGCCTAACAATTTCATAAAATAAGAATGTGATTAAACAGTTCCTAGCTAAAACTCTTATTGGAGGTTTTTTTACCCATTATGTGTTGCTAAGAAAAAATAGTTTATCTTCTCAATACATATTTATTTCGTATTCCATGCTGCACCGGATATCAAGAAGTGTATATCTCATCATGTGATCCAATAATCAGTCTGTGCAGTTAATGCGCTCGGCAGATTCAAAGCGGTGGAGGTGAAAAAAGTCAAAGCGGGGATACAACGAGGATATAGCGGGATATAGTGGATGGCTCTAAAATAACATGTAAAACTTGTACTTAATGTTTTTACAAATATATAAATGGTAATTAAATAAAAAATCATCATTCAATTGAATTATAATTAATTCATAAATAGTTTTAAATTAAAACATGTGCGAATATACTTTAAATAAATGTAAAACTGTTATATATAACATAATTGAATTTAGTAGAATATTAGATTATTTTCATCTCTAAAAATATATTAAAAATTAAATCAAATAAATTTGTTTCATAATTTTATAATGTATAAATACAATTTTTCAATTCATTTTATTAAAGAAGATATAGCGGAAATAGCAGAATATAGCGGAAATAACGGGATATAACGGAAATAGCGGGGATTAAAGCGGAAATGCTATATTTTGGGGCTACATGGAAAAATCGTAGCGGTAGAAATCCACTATGAGATATAGAAGGGTTATAGCGAGGTAATAGCGGGGCATTAACTACACAGTAATCGATCAATATTCATTTCTCGTAAAAAATTGCTCATTCAAAATTATTACTCATCCTTATATTTTTTTTCTGTCATTAAACACGCAACTAATCCCTTTATATTTGAAATATATGATGAAGTTATAGATGGTGCTAGTAGTTGTCCTTGCTGGAATAGGAAAATTCCAAATTTGTAAGTGTAACATTTTGGTTTTGCTTCTCATTTCATACAATATGTTAAATAATATCATTTATCAATTAACAAAGTTTATAAAAATTAACTACATTTATGAAATTAACTAAGTTTATAATAATAACAATAAAAAAGTTAAGTTAACTGAGTTTTAATAATAATAATAAATTAACTAAGCTAATAAAAATTAACTAAGTTTTGTTAAAATTAAAAAAATTATAAAAAAGTTTAAGTTAACTAAATTTTTTAAATAATAATAATATTACTAATTTTACAAAGTTTTATAAATGATGATGGTGAATTAATTAAGTTTTTAAAAATTTATTAAATTTATAAAAATTAACTAATTTTATAAAAATTAACTAAGTTAATAATAATGATAATAGGAATAGTGGTAATATAATTAAGTTAACCGATTTTTAATAATAAGAATAATAAATTAAATAAATTATGTTAAAATTAAACAAGTTTTATAAAATTTACTAAGTTTAAGTTAACTAAATTATATACATAATAATAATATAACCATTCATAAATAATGATGATGATGATGAATTAACTAAGTTTATTAAAATTAACTATGTTTATTATTACAATATTAATAATAGTAATAGCAATAATAGTATAATTAAGTTAACTAAGTGTTAGTAATAATAATTATTATAATAATAAATTAACTAAGTTAACTAAGTTAACTAAGTTAATAAAAATTAACTAAGTTTTGTTAAAATTAAAAAAGTTTGTTAAATTAATTAAGTTTGAGTTAATTAAATTTTATAAATAATAATAATATAACTAATTTAACAAATTTTTATGAATAATAATGATGATGATGAATTAACTAAGTTTACAATAATAATAATAATAATATAATTAAGTTAATGCGAATAATAATAATAACAACAAATTACCTAATTTAAGCAAATTAATAAAAATTAACTAAGGTTTGTTAAAATTAACTAAGTTTAAGTTAACTAAATTTTATAAGTAATAATAATATAACTAAATTAACAAATTTCTAGAAATGACGACGACGACGAATTCACTAAGTTTATAAAAAATAACAAAGTTTATAATGATAATAATAATAAAATTAAGTTAACTAAGTTTTAATAATAATAATAATAAATTAACTAAGTTGACCAAGTTAATAAAAATTAAATAAGTTTTGTTAAAATTAAAAAAGTTTTATAAAATTAACCAAGTCTAAGTTAACTAATTTTTTTATAAATAATAATAATATAATTAATTTAACAATATTTTATATATAATTGTAAGATTAGACTTTATTTATTTTATTTTGTTTATAGCTTGATTATTTATATGACATTATTTATAGTATGTTATACTTGTACAACATTCTAGATATTTATATCAGATTTGAAGTCCTACGAATTAAAATAATTGTTTGACTATATGTTGTGCTTTCACTTGTGCAGACATTGGACTTTCAAAGAGAACAAGGTTGGACTTTTATGGTGCTAGCTTTCACTTATGCATGCAATAAAGAATTATGGTTAACCAAGCGTTTTGTTAGCACTAGTTTGGTATAACATTTTATTAGTACTAGGTATGTGAATTTGTATACGAATGGTTATTGTATGTGAGTTTGGTCATTTTGTCAAAAAACTATTGTATTGGAGTGGTTATGGATATCTTATTGCATTATATGGATAATATTGTTTTAATTGTTTGAATATGATGATTATGCGAGTGATTGTCGATTGATATGGTGGAAACAAAATAGACCACTAATGAGGAATAATAGCATGAAAATGCTGCAAAGTAATCAACAACTTTTAGTAGCATTTCTAAAATGCCACAAGAATACATATAGTGACGCTGAGTAAATGCAACCGTAATGGCTGGGTAAAGTTGGAAACTCAACTGGTAGCGCAAAAAACCTTTTGGTGGTATTTTTAAAACGCCAAAAAAAGATTTATGGCTGCATTTGAGAAACACTTTAATAAAAGGATTTACAGTGGCATTGAAATAAATGCAACTAAAAATCATGGATATTTAGTTGTGGCTTTACCATGGCATTCATTAAAACACTACTGTAGGTTTTGGTAGCCTTTTTTGTGCGGCACCAGAAACACCTTTTCTTGTAGTATTTGGGATTTAAGAAAAATAAGAACACTCCAAAGAATTATGTTTCTCAATATATAAAGTTTAGAAAGTCGAACAGACCAAAAAATAAAGTAGAAAACCTAAAAAATAAGATAGCCAAAACATGGGTACCAAAAATGGATAATAGTTTAATTAGAAAGAAACATTGATGTTCATAACAATATTAATTATTCTTTCAAGGGTTTTACCCAACCCTCTTGGTATGGTTACCTAAAACTTAACCCCAGGAGCAAAACATAGGAAGTGGATACTAACAAATTTATATTTTTATGCAGGTATCCACTCATATTTGCAGAAAGGAAGGATATAATCTAGATAACCAGTGTTCCAACCATATGATAGGAAACTACAGCATGCTTATAAATATCAAACCTATAGATGGAGGCACTATTTGTTTATGTGACAATTCCAAAAATTATATCATAAGGGATGTCAGCAATAATGATAATGCAAATTCAGCTTTAGTCATAAATGTTTATTCAGTTAAAAATTTAAAACATAACTTTTAAGCATTGGTCAATATTATTGTTATTCAAAATTTTGAGGTTAATGTTTATCCCAGATATGTCACCTTTTTTATTCTAATATGGAAGTCGAGGTTTATGATAATGGAATCGTTATTTATACAAGCATAAATAGGAGGGATATCGAGTTTAGAAAAGGAGTTTTAGGTGATATTTTGGATATATCTTCTAACGATGTTATTATGGACTAGCTAGTGATGGATGATAGAAATATAATGCAAAGAACTCTAGAGAGACATAATAGAAATGGCTTTGCCAAATCTGACCAACCTATCTTGTATTGTTATTCTTATTCTCCAATATAGTTAACTCTAAAGATAAGCAGTTTTTTGAAATTTATCCTCCTGTCATAAAGCAACTTATGCTATACTGGGTGACATTAGAGCCAAACGGGCTCATTTGATTATGAACAATATGATTGAAAATAAATCAAGAGAAAGAAGGAGATACAACCCATATGGAAATCTTATTACTACTATTCTTCAACACCTCTGTGTTCCTTTAGTAGATGAGACATACATTCAATGTCATATGGATCTATTTTTGATGCCAAAATCCTTAAAGCTATGAACATTCCTACTACTTTGGATGAGATTCATATTGAGACCCATGTATACGTATATTATAATCAGATATCCTCACCTCTTCGTTGCATCAGGGCACCATACAACCTCCTTCGCCCTTTAGAAAGGATCATATTATATCCATGCTAGAGAGGCAAGAGCAGCCACTTTGGTCTATTATGGAGGAGCAGATGGAGCAGAAAAATGTTCTGGCTTTATTAGTGTTGGACTTCAAGATTTTGATTCATGACAAGGAGCTCAAGGCAGAAAGTGGATTACCAAATATTTGACAAATTAGAGTTTAAGTTTGGTATATTTTTTTAGTATATATGGTTAAAATCTTTCATCAAGTTAAAACCTACACTTTTGTAAATACATAGATTTAGTCGACTAAACCATTATATTCGGTCAACTAAACTATTTTATAATTTTTTTAATAATTGCATGCTTATTCGACTAAATATTATGGTTAGTCGACTAAAAACTGTCATTTTCGAACTTTTATTTTTCCCTTTCAACTTAGTCGACTACATGATTATATTCGGTCGACTAAACATGTTCAAACTGCCATATTTTCAAATTTTCTAAGGAGACACTTCTTCTTTCTAAAGAGGAATTTCTTCCAAGAAGAGTTGCAACCTTTTTAGAACATTAGTACTCTTTGTCAGATGTCGTAACTCTTCATCCATTATAAATATACATTTCATTCAAGTTCAAAGCACTTAACTTTCTACTCTCTTGAATATTCAGTTGTTTAGAAATTGTGAAATCAAGTTTATCATTCTCTTTCTAAAGCAATTTATACTTCCTTTATCTTCACGGACACACAAATATTCATATCATACTTAAGAAAAAGATTATAGGAAGGGTGTACTTCATTTGGACAAATCTGTGGTGTAATAAGAACATGTAAAGTCAAGAAAACATTTTATTTGTATCAAAGTCCTATTCATATGCTCAGAAGGGAAAATCCTGTTCAGTTGCTCAGGTTGTCAAAGTCCTGTTCAGTTGCTCAGGCGGTGTAAACATATTCCTCCAGGTTAAGTTAGGGTTGCTAGCTTAAATGCAGAAGGAGAGTTCGAACCGGTATAAAAATATCTGGCGCCATTTTATTTTGCTGTTATTTTTACTTACTTTATATACCGCACAAGTAGTTTAGATAATATCCATATTACACAATCCTATAATCGCTTTCATTTGGTACCAAAGTAGGGTCGTCTTATAATCTAACACAGTTATATGATATTTTAGTAATATGGAACACAACACTAGCACAAGTTTCTTTAAAGGTCAATCTACTGCATGACCACCACTATTTAACAGGCTGAACTTTGACTATTAGTCTACTAGAATGAGAATTTTTATGCAAGCCATTGGTTATGAAACCTGGAATATAACTTAAGCAGGATATCATATACCTACTGCTGAATATTCACTATGGTCTAACAAAGAAAAACTAGATGCTATTGCAAATTCCAAAGCTATGAATATTTTATTTTGTGCATTGGACAAAAATGAGTTTAATAGAGTTAGCATTTGTACTACTGCTTATGAAATTTGGCGTACACTTAAAGTTACACATGAAGGTACTAACGAAGTAAAGAAAAGTAAGCTTTCTATGCTCAAGAATCGGTTCTAGAATTTCAAAATGATGCAAGATGAAGTAATAAATGAAATATATTCTAGATTTCAAGACATATATCATTCTCCCTTAGCATTAGGAGAAAAGTGTTCAGACTTTGATATTGTTTCAAAAATCCTCAACTCTTTAACAGATGAGTGGAATGAAAAGTCTTAGCTATAATGACATTTCAACCATTAAACCAGAAGAGTTGATAGGAAACCTAATGTCTTATGAAGTTAATCTCCAAGCAAAATGAGTACAGGCTCAAGATAAGAAGAATATAGCATTCCAAGTAGAAAATGATGAATCAGATTCAGATGAGGAAGATATGGCATTTATTGCTAAGAATTTCATTGAAATTCAGAAAGAGCAACAAATTCAAAGACAATAAGAATAGCTTCAGCAGTAATAACAACAACAAGCCATCATCCTCTGCTCTTGAAGGTTATGAATGTCAAAAAAAGGACACATTAAGAAAGACTGTACTAATCGAATGAGAGACAAATTTAAGAATAAGAAAGACGGATTCAAAAAGAAAGCATTCTCTATTACATGGGATGATTCAGAATCATCTTCATCATGAGACAGTGACACAGACGGCGATTCTGAACAACCCAATGTTTGTTCTATGGCCACAAATAACGAGGTGAGTGATCTAGCTTTTGATGATTTAGTGGATATAAATTTAGAATTACTTGATAAGCTAAGAAACATCAAAAGAAAATATAAAGACACTCTTGAAAAATTAAATAGGATTGAAACTGAGGTAGATATGTTAAGAAACGAGAAAGAAATTTTGGAAGAAGAACTTGAAACTTCTCAAGAATCTTGTTCTAATACAACTTCTCAACTGTCTATGTTAAGTCAAGAAATTGAAACTCAAAAAGAAAAGAATGATGCTCTTTTAGTTGAAAATCATAATTTGAAAGCTAATATTAAAATATCGAAATTAGATATTTCTAGTCTTATAACAAAATTAGATGATATTACTAAAAATGTCTCCAATTTTAACAAAGCAAGAGAGAATCTTTCTAAAACTATAGAAAATTCTCAGACTGTTTCAAGTAAAAAGGGACTAGAATATAACCAAGTATCAAGAAGTATTCCTAAGAAAATGAACTCTTTATATAATAATTTTAAAAGGAATAATGATATTATTATAAAATCGGTTTCAAAAGTTCCAAATCATTCTAAATCAACTAAGATTTAGGTTCCTAACACCAACAATCTTTGATTAGAAACAAAAACATAGAATCTTTTATAGAAACTATTCACAAAAATAAAGATTTTATTTTCAAAAGAAATTCTGAATCCCCTTGGGTTTGGTTTTCAAAGACTTAACTCTTAGGACCCCGACAAAAGGTGGGTACCAATGTTAATTATATATATTTTGCAGGTACCACTTAAAAAGAGAGGAAAATGGATATTGGACAATGGTTGCTCAAAACACATGATAGGAAACAAAAACATATTAACAACCATTATTTAATCAGATGGAGGTTCGTCACTTTTGGAGACAATTCAAAAGGATACATCATCGATAAAGGCGAGGTGAGAAATATCGGTACATCTAATTTACTTCTTATTACAAATGTTTTACTAGTTAAGAATTTAAAATACAATTTACTTAGCGTCAGCCAACTGTGTGACAAAGGATTCGATGTATCTTTTTATGAAGATAAGTGTAGTATTTTTGATCAAAATCAAAATCTTATTTTTGAAGGTATTAGATATAAAAATATACATGTGTTAAATATAAATACATACAATACAGATAAGTGTCTAATAGCCAAAGAAAATGATCCTTAGTTATGGCACAGAAGGTTTTGTCATATAAATTTCAAAGCTAAAAACAAATTATCCAAGAATGAATCAGTAAAAGGTTTAGCAAAAATGAATTTTAAAGTTAACAATATTTGTGATGCTTGTCAATTTGGTAAATTATCAAAATCATCTTTTAAATCAAAGAAAAATATATCTACATTACAACCACTTGAACAATTTCATTTGGATCCTTTTGGCCTAATTCAGGTTCAATCTATAAATCATAGAAAATATGTATTTGAAATAGTAGACGACTTTTCAAGAAATACATGGACTATTTTTATGAAAAATAAAAGTGATAATTTTGAAAAATTTAAAGATTAAAAACAGTAGATGTGATCATGGAAGTGAATTTGAAAATGAATCTTTTGAGCATTTTTAATAAAAAGAGAATTTACCATAATGTTTCTTTTCCTAGAAAACCACAACAAAATGGAGTTGTAGAAAGGAAAAAAATATAACTTTACAAGAATGTACAAGAACTTTATTAAATGGAAGCACTCTACCAAAATATTTTTGGGTAGAGGCTATAATAACTGCTTGCTATGTTTTAAATCATGTTTCCGTCCGACCACTAACAAAACACACTCCATATGAACTTTTTCATGAAAGATAACCAAATGTTTAAAGTTTTTGGTTCAAAATGTTTTATCTTAAACACAAAAGATCAGCTTGGAAAATTTGATCCAAAATCCGATGAAGGAATTTTCGTAGGATATTCGGAATGAAGTAAAGCTTATCGGATTTTCAATAAAAGAACTAAAAAAATCGAAAAAACGCCTAATGTTTCCTTCGATGAGAATTTTATCATAAAAGTCTTGAGGTTGGTGAGATAATGACTAAGACAATCACAAACACTGTTACTCAAAATAATTTTGAAAAAGATGAAAACATTGTTCATAATTTTGAAGAAAATGAAAACATTGTTCATAATGAAAATGGATTACGGTCTCCTCCTAGGATTTTACGAGATCACCTTGTAGAAAATGTTATTGGAGAAATTAATTCAAATGTCAAAACTTGGAATTAACTTAATTAAATGAGCCATGTAGCATTCCTTTCTAACATTGAACCTAAAAATGCTAAAGAAGCCTCTATTGATGACTATTATATTATACATATGCAAGAAGAGCTAAACCAATTCAAATGAAACGAAGTTTAGGAATTAGTTGCTAGACCAAATGATCAAACAGTCATTGGCACTGAATGAGTTTTCAAAAATAAAGCTGATGAACAAGGAAATATTACTAGGAATAAAGCTAGATTAGTTGCATATGGATATAATTAGGAGGAATGAATTGACTATGAAGAAACGTTTGCTCCAGTTGCTTGACTAGAAGCAATATGTATCTTATTGGCCTTTGCAAGTTTTCATAATTTTAAACACTATCAAATGGATGTTAAAAGTGCTTTTTTAAATGGATATATAAAGGAAAATGTTTATGTTGAACAACCTCCTCTATTTTTACATGAAAAATTTCCAGACCACGTCTATAAACTCAAGAGAGCATTATACGATCTAAAATAAGCACCTCGTGCTTGGTATGAACGTCTTAAAAGCTATCTTATAGACTCAAAGGTTGATCAAACTCTTTTTATTAAATATACTAAAATGGATATTTTAATTGTTCAAATAATTTGATGATATTATTTTTGGTTCCACAAATGATAAGTTATGTCAGGAATTTTCTAATATGATCACCAACGAATTTGAATTGTCACATATGGGAGAATTATGATTTTTATTGGTTTATAGATTAAACAATTAGATAATGAAATTTTCATTAATCAAGAAAAATACAATAACAATCTAATTAAACACTTTAATATGGAAAAAACTTCTGCCAAACCTACTCCGATGAGACAACAATCCACCTCAATCGAGATGAAGACGACAAAAGTGTTGACCAAAAATTAGATCAAAGTATGATTGGATCGTTACTTTATCTAACATCTATAGACCTAACATAATGATGAGTGCTTGTTTATGTGCATGATTTCAAGAAAATTCTAAAGAATCGCATATGCAAGCAGTAAAATGCATATTACATTATCTAAGCAAAACCAAATGTTTCAGACTTTTTTATCCGAAAGAATGTCCTTTCGAGTTAGTATCATACGGTGATGCTAACTTTGGAGGATGTCAGAAAGATAGAAAAAGTATGAGTGGGACTTGTCACTTTATTGGACAATCCCTAGTATCTTGGTTTAGCAAGAAACAAAATTGTGTCTCACTCTCGACTTGTGAAATAGAATATATTTCAGCTGCTAAAGCATGTGCTCAAGTCATTTGCCTGCAACAAACACTTCAAGATTTTGAAATTAATATGTAAAATTTAACTATTTTCTATGGTAACACAAATGCTATAAACTTATCTTAAAACCCTATTAATCATTCACAAACAAAACATATTAACATTTGTCATCATTTTCTTCGTGATAATATTGAAAAGGGTATAGTCAAATTAGAATTTGTATCTTCTGAAAACCAGCTGGTTGAAATTCTTACAAAACCTTTAAATAAAAATAGTTTTATAAAATTAAGAAGAGAACTAGGAATTCTATCTTTAAAAGATTTGTAATTTTTTAAAAATATATATTGATTTTTTTTTTTGGGGATACTAGGACTTGATTTCTTGTCTCATGGTTAGGAATTTAATACTTTTCAATTTTGCTATATGATTAGTTCACAATAGGCTTAATTTAACTTATTTTTATTTTTAATTATATTTCTTGCACCCATACAATCTTTTTAGCAAATTTATAAAATTCCGTTAGTTTTTTCTCTAGTTTATATTTCCTCACCATGAAATCTTCCATCTATTTTCAACCATGCATTTCAACTATAGAAACGTTGGCTTTTAGATTCTTTTATATATCAATATCAGATAAGTTTATTCTCTCAACTACCAAGTAATCTTGTCTTCCCAAGAAAGTCCCCAATACTCCTTCATTGACTTTAGCTCTTCGTCGATAAATACTCCATCCTACTTAGGTATATGAACCTGTTTTTATCATACGACCCTCGAATTATCATACCGAATATACAATGGAAGCTAAGCATGGATGAAAAATAAATTTTAGTTCACCTTTTGTCAACATCAAGATTGATGTCATCCATCATTATCAAAGGAAAATGCTCCGCCTTGCAATGATAGATGTACTGCGAACAAAAGGTTCATGTTTGGAGACTCGGCTTTCTGGAAAAATGTGCATTAAAGTTCTGTGGTGCTTCACCATTGAACACTAATGTTCAAGTTCCATCACTTGAGAGGCCTCCATACTCTCCAAATTCTTAGGAACGCTCAACAGTTCAACCAGCTCGAGAACATACTAAGACTGAGCTGGAAGAATGTGAGACTCTAATGAAATCTACTTCCTTCTCTTAGATTCCTTTTGTTTTAATATATATATATATATATAGGAATTTATATTTTTTCCTGTCAATAAAATTAGCATATTTGTTTTACATCATCAGTCGACTGAACTAAAGCATTCAGTCGACTTTATAACCTTTTGCTATAAAATTTACATGCTATTCAGTCGACTTCATAACCTTTTGCTATAAAATTTACATGCTATTTTGTTGACTTAACAACCATTTTAGTTGACTGACTCATTGCCAAAATGAACTAAAAAGTTTGTGGACATAACCAGTCGACTAAATCAATCACCTGAAGAATTTTTTCCTAAACTCAATATTTAGTCGACAGACCTGGTGCAAATAGTCGACTAAATACCTTTTATTAGAAAAAAATTGTTCTTTCAACTCAATTGACTAAACGACCCCTATAGTTGACTAAATCATACCCAATTTGCACTAAAAAGTTTCAGGATACCATCAATCGACCGAATCACTATATTTAATTGACGAAATCAATGCTTTGAGGACATTTTTTGCCTCGAGCCATCATTTAGTCGACTAATCAGCAACTTTTAGTCGACTGAATTTGAACAAGTTTTTAAAAGCAAAAAGGCAACATCTTTTCATCCCATCTATTCATTTTTACATCTCAACTTTTAACTAAACCTCCATTACCATTCGCTCCTTCAAAATTTTCCTTCAGTTTTAATCCAAAGCTCTATCATTTTTTAGTTTATAATCTCCAAAACACTAAACCACAATGCCACCCAAAAGATCTAGACCCCCCTCCTCTTCAACCGGTCCTTCTGAGATGAAGAACTCTAGAATATCTGAAAGGTTCATTTATGAAGTTCCCCGATTTTGCTTATGGGTTTCAAGATTTTGCAAGACGATGTGGCTTAGATTCATTGCTGGATTTCAATGCCAATAACCTGAAGATAAAACATCTCTTGATCAAGCTATTCTATGCCAATCTCAACTTGGACCACCACACAATTCATAATCCCGATGATTGTGTATGGACACTTGTATGTGGTGTCAAAATGTTCTTACCCATCTCTCAAATTGGAAGAATTCTACAATTTCCTTTAGAAGGCGAGAATTTAGACGAGGTTGAAGTCGACATGGATCATCGTGATAGAGTAATTCATCCTTTTCTTTCCGATGATTTAAAGGAACTCAAGGTAATAGGGCTCGGCCAAAAAGCAAGATTTATGCATCATGCCCTCACACACTCTATTAATCCTCGTATCAAAAGTTATGAGAAAATTTATAAGCGAGACTTCCAATCACTATATGCTATATGGGGTCAACGACCCGTGAATTGGACAATGGTCCTTCTCGACGAATTTCAAACCTTCAACCAAGGTCGAATGAAGACCATTCACCGTGGAGCTTATATAATGAGGCTTATTCTTCATTTTGAAATTCCTTTCCCCGACTTAGACTTTATATCAGTTGGCTCCTTCAACACAAGGACTTTAAGTAGTTTGGGTCATTCCAAGAACTTCCAAAGTCATACCATCATCGCTTTTGAACATTTGAAAGAATTTGAAGCTGATGGACAACCTCAACCTTCCTCTCGACAACATACTACTACCGGAACTAGCTCTTCTTCTCAAGGTCCACGACAAGTAAGTGTGATTGAAGAAATTGGACTAGATATACAAGCATGATAAGCTTATACAATAATCTCTAGAAACCAAAAGATTCTAGATAGGTGTCTATCTCGAGTTGAAAGTACCATCACCAAGATGGATTCCAAACTCGATCGTATTAAAGGTTTCTTGAACAATATATGGGATGTGTTGACTTTGGTCCATCTTCCTCCACTTCAGTCCATGTTCCTACAGATTCGGGGAAATGACCGCAACCACGTTTCAAATGGTCATTCTTTGGAGTAGAAGAAGAAGGTGATGAAGAAGTAGAATCGGGAGGTAATGATGAGGAAGAAGAAGAAAGCTCAAGTGGTGATGGGGAATAGTAAGCTATTCTCTATCTTTTATTATTACTAATGGGGTCTTTGTCTTGAAGTGTCTATGTTTATTTTATTTCAAAAAAAAGGCCGTTGGTTGTGCTACTTTGTATTATTGTCTGTACTACTTTGTACTACGTACTTCATTTTGTTATTGGTACAAATGTTTTGTGGTTGTTATAAATATTGTTGTTGTTTTTATTTTTTGTTTGCTATTGTTGAATTATGTGGTTTGTCTTTTTTGATGCTATAGTTTATCATATAATGTGTATATATGTTCCCATATATCTCTCTCCATTTTGTCGACGACAAAGGAGGAGAAGAAATATCGCAATACACTAACAAAATTTGCAGGATTACAAGATACCTGCACAAATTACGGGGGAGCTATGGATTATAGATTTTGTCAAAATTTATCTCATATGAAGTTGTCATCAATCAAAAAATGGGAGAATGTTGGACTACAAGAGTTTGATTCATGAGAAGGAGCTCAAGACAGAAGGTGGATTACCAAATATTCGACAAAGTAGAGTTTAGGTTTGGTATAGTTTTTTAGTTTCTATTGTTAAAATCTTTCCTCAAGTTCAAACCTGCGCTTTTTGTAAATACATAGACTTAGTCAACCAAACCATTATATTCAGTCGACTAAACCGTGTTATATTTTTTAAAAATTGCATGACTTGGTCGACTAAATACAATGTTTAGTCGACTAAACATTGTATTTTTCGAACTACTATTTTTCTTTTTCAACTTAGCCGGCTATATGGTTATATTCAGTCGACTAAAACTGTTAAAATTGCCATATTTTCAAATTTTCTAAGGAGACACTTCTTCTTTCTGAAGAGAAATCTCTTCCAGGAAGAGTTGTAACCTTTTTCGATCATTAGAACTCTTTGTCAACTGTTGCAACTCTTCATCCATTATAAATATATATTTCATTCAAGATCAAAGCACTTAACTTTATGTTCTCTACTCTCTTGAATATTCAGTTGTTTAGAAATTATGAAATCAAGTTTATAATTCTCTTTCTAAAGCAATTTATACTTCCTTTATTTTCATGGACACACATATATTAATATCATACTTGAGGAAAAGATTATAGGAAGGGTGTACTTCATTTTGACAAATATGTGTTGTAACAAGAACACGCAAAGTCAAGAAAACATTTCATTTGTATCAAAGTCCTGTTCGGTTGCTCAGGAGGGAAAATAATGTTCGATTCTCAGGTGGTCAAAGTCTTATTCGGATGGTCAGGCGGTGTAAACCTATTCCTCTGGGTTAAGTGAGGGTTGCTAGTTTAAATCCTAAAGGAGTCTGGGACTGGACGTAGAAAGGGAGTTCGAACCAGTATAAAAATATCCGGTGTCATTTTATTTTACTGCTATTTTTACTTACTTTATATTGCATAAGTAGTTTAGATAATATCCATATTACATGATCCTATAGTCACTTTCAATTAGATCTTTACTGATATGACTAAATGGTTATGTTAGTAGTAGAGAGAGCGGAGAGGTATGAGTATTGAGGATAGTTCCCTGCAGCCTCCAGTTATTTTAGATAGGATGTTATTTTCCTAGCCATAAGTACATAATCTTCATGCAAGAGCTTAGGGAAGTAGCACAACTAGATCATTATTTTAGCATCCTACATAACCTATTGGGGTGGAAGCAACAGCTCGAGCCCCTGGGCCATTAGCCAGACTCAACCATGCATATAGATCTTCCACTCATCCTCCAGCATGGAGTTGCCTTCATTCCACTTTTAAGGAGTCTGATTCTACCGCACTAGAGGGTTACTATGAATTATTAAAGCTTGGAATGCTATTTTCTCTGGATATTGGTTCCTTATGTTTGTTCGTTTACATTCTGTTAGACATTTGGTTTATCATTCTATTCAGTTGCGTGTTTGCATACTTTGAGATTCTATTGTATTTATGCACATCATGAAATTTTGTCGTGTGTTCTATTCATGAATTTTGTTGTGTGTTTTCCTTCGATGACTATGTTATGTGTTCTATGTTCTATGCAATGCATATTGTGATTTTTATTCTGTCTCTATGTTATCTATGATATGCATTCTAGAGTGTTATGGTCAATTTTCTCTTTATTGTGATGACAAAGGGGGAGAAATACACACATAGATATGCATACGTTGAAGAGAAGTATATATTCAGGGGGTGTATTTTATGTGTCTATGTGTACATAAATGCATAAACGAGTTGTCACTATCAAAAAGAGGAAGAATGTTAGAGCAAAGATTTCTTGAAATTTTGATGATGACAACTTCATGCATTAGCCATAGTAGAAAAACATGAAGCGACATAATCACAGCTTGGATTGAAGTAGAGAATGTTTGTTATCTTATCAAAGTGTCCAAGAAGGAGAAAACCATTAAAGACCTTAGCATTATGTTTCAGTGGTCATAGATATATCTTGTTAAAACTCACATGAATCTCACCATGGTATTCCAAGTTTTAAAGTTGCTAAATTATTTATTATTTAATAAAACATTTTTAATATCTTTTTTTTATGAAAAATCATGTACACTGATCGACCGGTAGGGCCAACTGATGCACCGACATGCACAAATTTTTGAAAAATCCAATACCCATAAGAATATTCAAACATCGTGTCTCTTCTCTTTAGTCTATTGCAAAATCAATAGTTATTTCAACTTGTTCTAAAACTCTTGCTTGTTCAACTCCATAAAGATACTTGTAATTTATAAAAAATTTGTACTCAGGTTGGCAACTCAGTGTATTGAGACACAACTATTATCGAAGATAGTTTTTCTTTTGAGCGATTGAAAGACCTATTCAACGACTTAGTGTAAACCTATTACTAAAGTGATTAGAGGCTTAATAAAACTTCATTAGTACTTATAAATATTATTTAAATAAGAAAATAATATTATAAGTGAATGGAATCGTTTATAAAGTAGTTATAAGATTTTATAAAATGGCATAAAAAGATAGTGGACTTTTATAGTGAAGATTTAATAAATAAAAGTATGATTTAATCAAATAATAATTTAAATTGTTTTTTTAAACATACGTGTAAGTATGTGCATAATATATGTGAATTGGTATATACGTCCAAAACAATTCATGATGATTTGGTTTATTGAATGTGATTGCGTAGATATTTAAATATATATGTATATTTGTATGAATATATATTTATCTGTGTGTATGATAAGGCACAGTAGAGAAGGTCAGTTCAAAAGTGTTGCTACATTCAACAATATACGCGAAAGAGTGGATTTCATTTCACAATCGATTTGTCGAATATAAGAAACCACTCCAACGCATCAACTGACGGACTTCGGGCGAGAACTGAATAATCACATTTGTGAATTATGGATCAAAAGATATTAAGGGTAGGCTAGACTTTGAGCGGTCTTGGTAGGGATAGATGTCCGCACTGCCATGCTTGGCATAACAGTGCATGTGCAAATAGTAGTTCATGACATTATTATGTTTACAGTAATGCATGGAAATGCTATATAGATAGTATTGTGAATGCACTAGTGTCACATAGCAGTGCATACGGATGCACTACTGTTACACAATAGTGCATGGCACTGCTGTGTTAGAGTAGTGAGTAAGCACTATTGTGCAAATGACAGTGCGTGCATGTGTTAGGGTGATTTCATGTGGCTCTGATGCGGGTAAAGTATATTATAGTCTCGAACATGGTCCAAGGCTTGGTGAAATGGAATTTTGGTTCGATAAAGTATGGAGAATCAATGTTTCAATGCGCGATGTGCTTAAGATATCCATTAGGGTGGACGCAAGTGCACGATAAGGGAAATATTGGAGAGAAGCACATGATAACAAGTGATCGGTACTAGATTCAGGTATTTGTGCAAACATGTAAAGATAAGTGGTCAGTATGAGATCAACCAAACGTGTGGACAGATGGTTAGAATAGATTCCATGGTTTGACATACTATTTTGCTTGGGAGATCTATTATGGTCGACGCAAGTTCACTATAAGAATTTCATAGAGAGATGACATGGTTCGATGCATTTTTATGCTTGAGAGATTCATTGGGGTTGATGCAAGTGCATAATAAGAGAGTTGTGTAGTAGCGACATGGTTCGACACGCTGTTATGCTTGAGAGATCCACTAGGTTCGACTTAAGGCATAGCCAGAGAGTTATGGAAAAGACAACTAAAGTCGGGTCATTACATGGTTCATGTCCTATGTTTTCATGTACGTCCGTGTTACAGTTTCGGACCAAACCTTCAAGACGATTTGGAGAAACACTTAAGGGATAGTTATACCCTATAACAGTAGCATAGATCTTAACATTGAGGAGCACAACAATGATAGGGATTTTCATTAGTGTTGGGAGAGAACTCTAGGTCTATGTAGGGGCACTTGTGCAGCGATGAGGGCATCTGAGGATGCCGAATTTTGTTTGCAGACTCATAAAGGGTAGGAATGTATATAAGTCCAAAGATCACATAGGGTGTGGTTGCTCCGTTGACATTTCGTTTAGTATGAGATAACGATGGATATCAATTATTTGGACTTATTATAGAGGAGCAGTACATAAGTATGTATAAATGATTATTTGTACTTATAATTACATGATAAAGAATTATTATATCATTATGATAAAGGGTGGTTGCACCAATTGACCTTAGAGGGTATTATTATCCCTACACCAGCTAGCATAAGAATTATGACATCATTCATATAACATATGGGTTGTTCTAATATCGCTATTACTAGGAAGGGTTGACATTGTGATTACAAGTGAAGAACAGGCTGAGGTATGATTCCCCGTCCTTGGGGTGGGTTTACTTACCTATTTTTAGGCTATAGGTATTAGCCTTAAGCTACATTCGTGGAGATGACCAGTTTTGCCTTAGTATTTTAATGTTTTATATGAATATAGTTTCGATATGTAGTATTTTAAGATCGTCCCTCCTAAGCTATGATTTGAGTCTGACTTGCGTTTTGTTTGTCTTTTTATGTCATGGCAACTCTTGGCTACTCGATTGAGTAGTCTAAGAGTCAGGTGCTTTTAAGGATATGCTTATGGCACCTGGAGCAATTTGAGGCATGATGTCGATATCTTGGATATGTATACTTGCTGTTGTAGTAGCATATGACGAATATGTTATTTATATATAATACTTGATGCATCGGATAATATAGTCGTATGTACAGAGTTAATGTCTTATGACTTACTATACTGATATTTGCTTATAAATTTATTCCATCGGTGCAATCTCATATATGTTGTTTATCATTTACAGTTCGTGTATATTCGATATATAATATGTTATAATTCTATTATGAGATTTTATCGATGTGCCCTATTAGGATGTTTGGTTTTAATTTTACCATAGTGGACAATCTTTTTTCGTATTCGGGGGTTAAAAAATTTCATTCGACGTTGATTCAGGGTAATACGAAAGACGGGTCATCACAATTTCTCCTTTTTTCTACATTTTTATTACAAAAAGATCAAATGCTACAGTACGATACCGAAATTGAAAAATGGATTGTTGAGAGGCAGACACAGGATGAAACTGCATGACTCACATTACTCTTACACTTGATATCACGATTATGGATTATACAAGAGCTTCCAGTTAAATGCGTTTATCATGTATGTAAAGCATTAGATTTTATCGAGGTATAATTATACATCTTTTTTTAATCTTTTACTAATAATTATAAATCATAAACCTGGTTATGAAATAATAAATATATATTAATTACTAGTGTATCTATTTTTGATAATTGTATATTTATAATGCATTGTTGTTTATTATATTGAGCAAGTATATCAGTGTCAGAGTAGTTGGCCTAAGCCTATTAGACTATTTTACAATACACTCCCTCATGTTCTAGTAAATAGTCTACATGCCAGTCCATTTTCCTATTTCTTATAGATTAGGCATGTCCAGCCTTTTAACCATCCACTCATATAGGCCATATTCAAGAGGGAAGGGCCTACCACACACACATTCATTTTTCTAATTTTGAGTTAGGCATTAGCCTAGTAGATTATTACATGTTGATTAATATAGAGATATAAGGGTTGGATAGGATACATTTCCTTGAGGAAGAGACTCCTACTCTCTATATTTTTTATTTATCACATTTTGATGATGGAGCTATTAGTTGCGGTGTTGTTCCTTTGGTATGCCTATAAGTACATTACAAAATATAGCGATAGCGATTATATAGGTAATGCAGCCATTACAGCCTTTCTTTTACATTTATTTCGTTCGATATTCTTTCTGAACCAAAAGAGGACTATTTTGTTGTGCTAGCTGATCTAGACCAAATTCACCCCATAGATTGGTGGATGTCCATATATGGATTTTTTTTCATTGCTGTAGACATGCTTGCTTTAGGGAGGTGAAGCATATGTTTACATTTGGTATGTTTTTCTAGTTGGTATTATAAGTGCACGGCAAATACCCATCCTCAAATAGTTGCGACAACCAACTAGGCAACATTGAGATGATGGGATTGTATATAATATGTACATCATGTGTTTGTTGGGTTTAGATACGACTTAATGGATGCTTGAGCTCGGATTAAGTTGAAGATTAGGAATAACCATTTAGATGTGCCATGCGCTTGATATTGGATCTATTTGACAAAATCTAGGCAGGTGTATGATGTTTATTCCCTTGCAATCACATATCATGTTTCTAAGAATAGGATTGATTTGCATACATTAGAATTTCTTCCTATTTTATATTTGGGGAGTAAATGTTTGTACTAGACGACTAGTGATCTTCGTAAAATAAGCAATCCTCTTCTATGCGATGATATGTTTGGTAGTTGTAGGATGGTTGGATCTCAATATCTCTTAATGTTTAGACCATATGACATCACTGATATAATTGTTTAGTAACCCATTGTTTACATTTTGGATAATGAAATTGTCGGTATTCCTTCGGTTGGCTCACGCTGTCCCTTTAAGGTAATTTAATAACTTAAAGCTTAAAATTCATATTTCTATCATATGTCGATCACTCAATTATTATTTGTAACTACAGTATGAATCTAAATTAAATATGTAAAAATGATATATTTTTATGTGTCAGTGCATGTCTCTCTCATTTTCAAACATTGAGCGAGTAGCATGCCACCCACAGGTAGCTTCTAAATGGAAATATTTGGCAGTCACAACCTCATTTGGTAGCATTCCAGGTGGGTTTTAGTAGTCGTGATACCCCAAAAATTTAATAATAATAATTAATTAATTAAAAAGGGAATTTTAGTAATTTTACATAAAATACAGAAAATGAAAGTTTTAAAAATTAAAAACTTAAGTAAATCTGACTTTTTCATTATGTAAATAGATTTTTCTGCTCTAAATTCATATATAAGATGTTAGAAATGGACACCGAATTGTGGAGATATGGGCTATTTACCACAACTTGCTTTTCGGGCCAAACAGGTCGAAAGTCTAGTAGGGTTTAGATGTAATTTAGGGGTTAGGATTTAAAACCAGATGCAAGGTACTACTTCTCATTTTAATCTCATTCTTCTTCAACTAGTATCCTCCATTAAATCCTAGATCCAAAATTTAACTTTCCATCTTAAAATATACTCCGAATTCTTCGATAAAAGATAGAATTGCCACTTCAAATCAAATTAAGGAGATAGCTTGAAGATTTCAACTAAAACAAATCAAATCAGCAATTCTAGATGAATGGGTATATCTATTTACATTTATACATCTATTTAGCATTTTGAAATATAATATAGAACTAATTTAATGTTTTAACTAATAATCTACATGAATAGGATAATTTGAAAAGCCCTAGATCACCACTTTGATAATAGGATTGATGTTGATTAGCGAGAGGGTTAATCTATATGCGTATGATTCACCCTAGGCTATGTAGTAAAGACTAGTACAGTATTTATATAACCGTTGAAATTGAAAACAAGTGAATTTTGTAGATATATCGATCATAGTATATAGTGCATGATAGAATTGTCAATTTATATTGAAATGGATTACAATCATAATCAATGTATTAATAATTGTTGGAGCATATTATTTGATGTTAATAAATATGAAATATGAAAATATAACAAAATGAACCTATAATGAATTATAAGTCATGCTCGAAGTCTTAAAAGAATGTAGGATGAAGAAGTGAGCAAAATTAAGTGAAACAATGAAGTTTGGAGTGCAGAAATGCAATCTATACGCATGGATTCGACCGGTGGAAAGTTGCAGTCGACTGGTAAAATGGAAAAAATGAGGTGGAGAAGGAGTTACATTCAAGTCAAGTGGAACGATATTCCGGTCGACTAAAAAACTAGACTGATACGCACTTTAGGCAATTAGTCAACCAAAAACCTAGCTAGGCTAGATTTTACTTGGACCTGGTGCAGGCCATGTAAGAAGGCTTTCAGGAATTTATTTCCTTCTTTTCTAATGCTTGTTGTTCATGTAGCGTTATGTTTTTTTTTATAACATGACACTCAATGCAAGCACGCCATTGTATCACAATTAGATTGCTCTTATATACTGTTAGCACCACATGTTGCACATTTTGGTATGTTAACGGGCAAGGAAATAGAGATATCCATATTAGTAGGATCTACGTAGTTCAACCGATGTATTTAAGAGGGAATCGATTTGTTATTCGATCCTTATATGTTATCAACTGTAATTGGGAGCATACGACAAGTTAGTTTAAGTATAAAGGGAATTTACCATCGAGATTGTATACTAGCTGTATCGATAGGCGGTTCTGATAAAGTTAGGGGTATGCCCATTCTGTAATTTATTGTGATTTATTAACTTTATAATCAATTATCGTTCGTAATAAATGGTGTTTTCTTTCTGCTATATACTTGTTATAATATGTTATAAATAATTAAATGTTTAATTAAAGTATATTTAATAGAAAATCCATAAATGGTGTGCTTGCGATAGTAATTGCAAATAGTTGTAATCTTTAGTATTGTATCACAATAAATGAAACACATCATTTGTAACATTCCTAGTCAAGATGTATTGAGACTGGTGCATCCGTTGAGACTAGAGCATGTAACACTCTCCAAAGGTTGGGCAACATATTACTCATGGCTATTGGTGGGAACCATACAGATAGTTATTGGATAACTATGGAATGACTCGCTCGATAGTTCTCTATTATTTAATATAATTAAGGTCAAATAGAAAATATCGATATGACTCATTTACACAGTTCTCTTGACTTGAGAATACCATTGCTCATCAGTATGAAATCTTTGCTTTGATTATAGTTAAATCGTGTCACAACATCAGTCAAACAACTTAGTTTGGTTGAGTAGAAGGATTGAAAGTGAAACCTATTTAAGACAGGATTCATCTCCTTAGTTATATAAGGTAATCAAGACAGTCAATTAAAGTCAAAATTTCTAGTTAGAGTAGCTCATTTAATAATATTTATTATTACTGAATCAAGGACTTTATGTTTGGATTATAGAGTTGAATATGGATGATAATGGAATTTTAGGAATTACCAAATTCAACATGTCCTAAATGATATAGTTTGGACGAACAGAATTGGTGTAAATAATTTTCACTACCGTGCAACACTTAATAAAGTAAATTGGACTTTACCGATATTGAGCAAGCAATAAATTTGGCCATAATGTCACACCACCTGCTAGGTTAAGTGTGAATGCTAATATTCAAATTATTCGATATTAATCGCTGGCCAAATTTACACCAAAGAGTCACACAACCAAAACGTTGAATACTCCTGTTATCACCTAATTTAATTAAATTATAATTTCTATAAATTACTTAATATTTGTGAAACATTAATTATAAAATTTTATTTGATATGTTTTGAACAATATTAAACAATGTGCATATAATTGTTATATAAACACTAACCGATGTACAATATCGATTCGCATTTAAATTGGATTTAAATACAATAAATATTGTTTGAATTTGAAATGTTTTAAGGTTCAATTGGGGTTGGTTTATTTAGCTAAGGAGAGCATGGTGAGATCAACCATGAGATTATTGATCGGAGGGAGTTTGAATCAATAAAAGGAAAGAACTAGTAAGAGAAAAACATGGATCTTAATTCTTATTTCACTCTCTTATCTCTCCTAAATTTATTCCCTCTAACATTCACTTTTCACTTGATCTTTTTGCTTACTCCTCTAGCATTGGCCACCCCTCTTCCATAGCTTCAATATTTTCAAACCTAAATACATTTAAATTATATTCAATTCAATTGGCGGCGGTAGCCGTGTTCGATAAGCTAGCAAATTTTAGATACGTTATTCAATTCAGGGAATTGGGTTCTACGTTTCAAGCGCACATTCTAGGCTTTGGTTAAATGAACAATTCCTTATTTGTTATCGTATATGAATGTTCAGTATGTTTATTATATCATATGTTAATTTAGTTAGCTATCGATATAATGATGTTGTATATATATGTGTTATCACATTGGATGGTTGTGTGTGTATTAAAAAAATAATTTTTACCTATATTCATCTTAGTTGCCCATAGCCTTACCTTTAACCAAAATTTTTGAAAAATAAATATATTAAATATGATTTTCCTTTTAATTAAAATCAAAATCAAAGGAAATAAAACTAAATAATGTGTGATCTATATTTTACAAATATTTATACACACATATATAAATGTTTCATAAATATTTTATCACTATTATATGTATGTGTGTGTATATATTGAATTTGTGTATAATATTTTTATTAAATTTAAAACTAATTATACAAATAATAAATAATTACATATATTTATATATAATGTAAAATATTATTTTAAATTTTTCAATACAAAATATATTACAAACTTTCTTTTTGGAAATTATAAATAAATAAAAGTAATTCCCTAAGGAAATGAAAATAGAAAATATATTTTGTTAAACAAATTTTATTTTTATAATTTTTTATAATTTTTTAGCCGAGAGCACTTTAAAGTGTGTACATATATTTCATCATTATTATTATTTATACTATAATATATCCATAAATGTATGTGTGTGTGTGTGTACTATCTCCAAATTTCGATTTAAAAAACAGGAAAATAGGAATAAGGACAAACTTAGAAATCCTTTTAGGTTGAAGGAAAGCAAGTTTATTTTTTTAGCTGAAGGGCAACGCTAGTTATAACTAGCATTTGTGTAGTATAAAACTGAATATAATGCTAGTTATAACTAGCATTTTACATAGTGTAAAAGTTGAATATAATGCTAAATATAAGTAGCATTTTTCCTTCAGCCTAATTTTTTTTCAAAGTTTGTCATTTTCCCAAATTCTTTCTTTAAAAAATAGGTTTTGAATTATATGTTTTTATATTTATTCAAAACTAACTTGTAACTTATTATTCAAAACAATTCTATAAGCTAACTATATTTATATTATACATACATACATACATATATATATATATATATATATATATATATATAAAGTGTATTGTATAAATTGTATTTAGAAGTAATATTCATATAAATATATTTAATTATATACATATATATTAACTTATATTATATTATGTACATGTGCGTGCGCGCATACACATGCACACACAGATATACACACACACACACACATACATGTGTATTTAAATTTGGACAATACATATGTATATATGAAGGACAAATAATATAAAATTTTAGTACAAAATATTGGTTATTAACATTCTATACGGTTTTAAAATTGATTAATAAATGTTTATTACTAATGTTTTTATAATCAAAAAAACTAGGACGGGAGCGATGTTGCAAATACACACTCACATACACATACATGCATACATATACATACATACACACATATATACATACATATCATTTTATTATTATTATTTACATTGATATATGTTTATAAATATGTATATATTATACATAATTTTTGTTGATGAAAGAGTGGTTCTCTTATACGGAGAGCGCTCATATTTACTAAACAATAACCAAATTACATACATAGTTTATTGGATACTAGTTATTACAAATGAGCAAGATTATCACTATGATGATCAACATATTGATAAAAGGACATAAAGAACAAAAGCAGCTGTTATATCAATGTGATGAACTCTACAACCTAATAATGTTTCTATGCCGAAGAGAATGTGCAAGAGGTCTTGGGGTTGTGATGAGAAGTGGCTATTTAGGATGATGGAGCAGCGTTTCAAGGGTGCAAAAATACGTGTAGGTGGATCTGTTTACTGTTGGTGTGTGTAGGATAACAAGCTACAGAGCAAGTTAATGAGGATAAATGAAACACCATGTAATATATATCATATATAAATTATCGTTGAATTTAAAAAGAATTTCCTCATGAATTACATATAATATTTAACGTATTTAGTCAAAATATTTTATAATCTAACACTTGAAATAATTTTGTAATTTAATACATACACACACATATATGTATATATATTATAAGTATTTTGTATAAGTTATCTATGATAAGTATTTCATAATATATATACATACACACGTGTTTATTTTTATTATATTTGACGCACACATGTATATACTTAGACAAAACATTTGTATACTAGAGGGATAACATGTCCATCGCGATGTAAATCCCAACATCTATATATAGGCATGCCAAAACAAATATACTATGTAATGTTGCACAGGCACGTACATAGATATTTGTATATGATATGCATATATAATATATAATATATATAATATACAAAATAAAACATTATTTATGATTAAAATAAAATGTTGATTTTATTTAGAAAAAATTAGAAAAGTTCTAAATAAAGTTAGACTACATAGGCCTAATAAAGTTCCAAAGATTTTTTTTTGAAATTTACCTAATTACCTTACGGGCTGGCCTAGTTCCAAAAATGGTATCAGTGCCCAATAGTCTACGGTCTAAATTAGTTATGTTAGGGCTAGCTAAATAAGCTCATAACCCAAATAGTAGGGTGTCTAGAAAGTTAGTGTTGAAGGATTAGGTTTGGGTAATCAATTACCATGTCCTACCTAGCTACCAGCCTCGCTTGAGCAGATATATGAGCCTAAAGGTTGTCCATAATAGAAAAGGCCCGATTTGAGTTGGATCTTTGCTAATTTTCAAAATTGTTTTGAAAATTAAAATCATGGATTTTAAATTTAAAAGTTAAATATAAAATAAGATATGTATATTATAAAAGTTATAATATAATGAAATTTTTTGCAACGTGTTTGAAAATAAATATAAGTTAATTTCAAAATTAAATTTATTAATAATGTTAATAAAATAAATAAATAAGTAAATATATGCATATATAATATATAGTGATATATGTTATGTTGTCTTGAAATGTTTAAGACAATATAAGTATGCATGCGTGTATATAAAATAATTTTTAAAATTAATAAAATTTAATTGAAATTCTTTAATTAAATAAATTAATTAAAAGTTAATTAATAAGTAAAATACATACATGCATATATACATACATATATATATGTATGTATGTACATATATTTGTGTATTACAATAATGGTTATAGTATATAAATATCCAATATAATATGTTAAATTGAATAATGTACAACTAATTAAAGTGTTAATTAATTAAAGTTAATTAAATATTATTTAATTCATATGATGTTATACACAAGATTATTATATAAGTTAATTATAATATAAAAATTATTTGATAGTGAAACTTATATAATATGGATGTATAAACTAAAGATAGAACATTAAAGAAACCCTAAATAGACTTAAGGAATAAATACATACATAAATGTACGTATGCTATGATTCCCGATGCGTTAGACACTCGAATTACAAGGGTATTTCATAAAAAATACATAATTCCATAAGTCGGTATCACTCAATATTATATATTGGAGATTTTGAATCTTTAATTTAATGTTATCCTCTACCCCATATATATTAATAGATTGTTTGTATACTCTTTGGTTGTCGAGAAAACTCAAGCTAGGGATGTTATGTGTAGTGTTATTGATATATTGAACAGACGATGTAAGAAAACTATATGTATTTGTTGTGCGAACTCAAGATACATATATTATACTTAGGCCGATGGTAAGTACAAGTGAAAATTTGCATTTCAAGCAATTGAGCAAACTCGAGGTCACAATGAAACTAGGACAAGGTACCACGGGTTGTGACTTGTATATGCCTTTGTGGACCTATGACTTGTTGAGCAAACTGATGATCAAAATTCAAAGACAAACAAGTCCTGACACCTGCTAATAAAGTCGAAAGACTTCTATTTTTCGACCTAGGGTTTGGTGAAACATGAAGGACTAGTGGGAGCTTATTAAGAAAATGAATTATAGATTTTATTCTTACCAATATTATAAGAACATCTACTATGACAATGTCCTAATAATCTACTAATTGAAATTTGCAGAAAATTTCAAGTCCAAGACTATTGTAATGACCCACCTTTTTAGATGGTTTAAATCAACAATAAACGACACATGTCAAACTCAAACCATTCGAAAAAGAAGGGTTATTATGGGGTAAATAAGAAAAAGTAGAGAAAGAAAGAAAACAAACACAGAACCTCACAACGAAGTGACAAAATATAATAATCAAATAAACAGTTCATGACGCTGTTTTATGAATAACATTTGATTACACTTTATAGTACAGAATTAGAGTACATACAATGGTAATAAGTAAATGATGCAACAAAACAACAGGATCTAGCAGAATAAATAAAATAAATAATATAGGATACAAATCTCCATCTTCATCCTCCAGGATGCAGTCTTCGATACACTAAAAAGCTCATACTGACCCGAGAGAATTGAAAAGGCAAAACACTCGAGTTAGAACTAAAAGATCTTATTTAAGTTAAATGAATGGTAAGTAAATATGAGTGTAACGGCGTCTGATATGTTTGTGGGGTTTTACATCTCCTATCCAATGTCTAACATGCGTGCAATAACTTAAGAGATGTTTGGGATTACCATCTCCTAAGGATCCATTAATCTATCTACTATGTAGTACAATAATGTTATTATAATCTGTCTACGGTAAAGTATTAAAATAGCATTAAGATGTTACCCATATCCCCATTAACACATTTTATATATTCCTATATTCTATACAGTACCGTAAGCTCCACCAAACCGGTGGTTTACCCAGAGGGCACTCCATAGGTACGGTACAAAACAAACCCGTAGTGGCGCGACAAGGCATGTGACAAGGCACTCGAGGCAATGCCCAGGGTAGGATACTACCGTTTTGCAGATCTGAATGGTGGTAATGCATAGCAACTACTACGTCCACCTCGAAATACACTCCCATTATTAAATCGAGGGATGGCCACCAAATCAATCATAAAGTCATAATACGGTATCGAAAAATTGTGTCCGATCGGAGGTGCGACCTAACTTGGCCCGGCATAGCTCATGTTTTAGCCACATTATGCTGACTCACGGGGGTCAGCACTACGTAAATACCTCATGCGAAATCGTTCGCCAAACCATCCTACTTCATTCTCGAATCTCCACCACATATACAGTTGTTAAAGTTGTTTTCGATATTGGCAGAGAGTGACAATATCCGATCCCGGTCACTTTAACAACCAAATGCTTATTTCACACCGGATGGTTCTTTTACATTTCAAAATAAATAAATTCATAATTGATATAAAAATATCGTATGCGATTCAAACATATCACTTTTGAAATCATATTTACTTTTGAAATCATATTCGCATTTTGAAATCATATCATTTTCGAAATCATATTTACTACCAAGATAATACTTCCAAAATAGGATAAATGCTCATTCTAAAATCATCATATTTACTCAGAAAATGTTATTTCACTAAAAAAATATCATTTCAAGTCCCAAATTAGATTATAACATCATTTAACCGTATTTGCTTTTAAATCAAGGATTTAAATATAAACACTTCAACTTTACCCAGTCTGAAATTCAGAAAATAGTTTAGATAGTCATAAATAGTTTAAAATAGTTTGATTAGTTAAAAATAGCATAAATACTTTAAAATAGTTTAATGGCTTAAAATAGGTTTTAATAGTTAAAATGGTTTAAAATACTTCAAAATAGTTTTTAATAGTTTAAAATAGATTGATATAGTTTAAATACTTTAAATAGTTTAAAAATAGATTAAGTAGCATAAATAGATTAAATCGTTTAAATGATTTAAAATAGTTAAATAGGTTTGATATACTTTAGTTTAAAATTGTTTAAAAAATTTGAAAAAATTTGAATTTAAAATAATATATTTATAAACAATTTATGTTAAAATAATTAATTTAAAATTTAAAATAATATATTTCTTAACAAATCTGGACAATATCCAAATTCCAACAAAACTAATTTTTCACTCAATTCAAATTGCCATAAAAATAATTTCAATTTATATCGATTTCAAACTCATGTTTGAACTACAATTTTAAAGCACTTAAATTTCGTAGATTTCAAAGTTCATGTATATTCAAATATTTTCAAAAAACCAATTTCGATAAATTTCATTTATATTTCAAATTTCAACTTTGAAACTTTCATTTTTATTCTTTAACCAGTTCACTAAACCAACTCCAATTTCATCATTTAAAGCTTGAATTTCGAAAATAATCCAGTTTATACAAGTCAAATTTTATTTTGAATTCTCGTTTAACTGAATTCAAATTTAAAATCATTTAATTTAACCAATCCGGTGTCCGTATATAATTTTCTACCCTATGGTCAAGTGATACGGATGTATATCATTTCAACCCGTAATAATTTAAATTTACGTGCATATATCACTTCAACGTGCAATCCCTAATTAAAATAAAATCCATAAAATCGCTCGGGTTTATCATTTCAACCCGTAACGATTTTTCTTTAATCTATAGATCGTTTAGGTATGTATCATTTCAACCCATGGGGATTTTCTAACAATAAACTAGGGGAACTTGCAGTGTTATAGCAATATAAATATAACCTCTAGTCATCCAATATCAACAATCAAACATCCATCACAATCATCATTCGAATCAACAAATAAATAACAGCAACTGACCGATCATCAACAAATGGTATTAACAGGCAATTTAAAATTCAATAGTAAATTAAATGGCAATTAAATTCAATAAAAGTCAGATTTAACTCGAATGATAATTTAAATGTACCAAACATCAACCAATCAATTTCTAATCACATTATAAATTCAAAACTAACATAAGATAATCTAGTAGTTGTGAGTGGGTTAAAACACTCACCTTTGATTTCAAATCGATTTGAAATCCAAAATTAGGCTTAAAATTTGAACAGTGTCATAATTCGTCCAAACTAGTTCCATATCGTCCGAAATTTTGATACGATCGCAGCAAAAAAACCCACACATGAATCTGACCTTATACGCAAAAGTTATTAAAGTTAGAAGTTATACAATTCATATTATAAAATAGTAAAATAATAAACACGTTACCTTAGAAAAACGTGCCACATCATCCATGTTATTCAAGAAACCCTACCATTTGAAGTACTGTCTCGAACTTGAACTGCTCAACTAGTACGCCGCCACCTCCAACAGCATGATGCCGCCTCAACCACGATCGCACCGCCTCCTACGAAGCGTCATGACCTCGTCCTAGCCCACCTCGACCCCGCGAATACCCATCAGGCACCATCGATGAGAAAATTGCATAGCCACCGTCGAATTTATTGATCCCTGGGCGAATTTTTGGCGATAATTTGGCCGTTGATACGACGAACGAGCCACATGGATGAACTCCTCTAGTTACTCTCCACCCACCCATGCCCTTGAATCGAAGATCCGTCGACTATTATCAAACCCCAATGAATGGTCGCGATAATCGCCAAATTTTTGACACACAGAGACCCAGATCGAAAAAAAATCACAGATTTGAATTGCGCTCGTCAAGAGCTTTGAATCGGTATATAATATGATAGGGTTTAGAGGAGTTTGATTTTGAAATTGATTTGGAAAATTAAATTTAATCTAAATTTGTTTCTGCCATTGAGAAGAGGAAAGCAGACATATGGAATTATATGTACTGAGTTAAGGAATAAAAAGGCTGCTAGGGTTTAGAAAAATCTATATATATGAACAAAGCCTGATAAGAAAAAATAAACACGTATCGAGTTGGTACGAACGACAATAACGACCCAAAAAGCCTGTTTCGCTACCAAAATGAAAATGGGTCATTCCATATATCAAAATAGTTGTTTTTGATATTTTTAAATTCAGTGGAACAGGTTTCAAATCCTAATTTCATCGTATGATGAAGTTAGCTTTTAAAATCAGCTTATTTCAATTGAATTCAATTAAATTGATTTCTATGCGTTTCGAGCCGCACGATCAAACGACAAGTCCGATCGCTACGAAACTTGATATTCTACAATAATTCACCATTACGGATCCGATGAAACAGGTTTCATCAAAATCTGAGACATTGGCCAAAATGACTATTTTCACGTTAATCAAACAAATTATTATTAAGTTAATTAAATCACTTTTTCCATTCCAATTTTATAAGTGGCTAATTTTATCATTTTAGATTATTAAGTAATTTATAATCTTTTAAACAAATTTCCATATCCATTCATTGTTAAATATTACACTAATTACAGTGTTTCATTTCAATTGTAATAATTTATTAATTATGATTTAAAAGTCCAAATAAATTAATTTATTTTGATTTCAATCTTATTGTCCAATCAATCATTATCTAATGGATATAATTAACATTGGTTTACATTTTATTACATCAATATTATACAGTTCCCTCTTAATTCAAATTAACTGCAATATTAAATTGGATTAATTGCAACTGATTTCCGACTAATTTTCAATGAATTAAATAGTGGATTGATAATTAAAAATTGTTACACCCTACAATTCAAACACATTTCGATGTATATTTTTTTTGGCAAGGCCAGCCGGTTTTATAGTGGACCGTCCACTTTTTATTATGAACGTAATAAAAGTTGAAGTACAGGAGTAAGGTAAAAGCACCTTAACTACTAAATAAAATGGAAAATGCAGCACATGTATGTGACAAACATGTCACAGAACTAAAGAATCTCGTGAGCTAGGGCTCCTCCATAATGGAAGAGTCACCAACGACAAAAGAGACCAAAGGGTCCTTCCCACAACGACCAGCATAGGGGCTGAAACGGATAGCAAGACTAGGGTCGTAACCCATAACTTCAGGAGAGTAAATGAAGGAGCGATCCCAAGAAGAGTCGGCTAGTATGGCAGAATTCTCGCTCGCATAATCACCATCCATATCAAGAACTAGTGCATCCCCAGACGGAATGTAATATAGGCATCTAAGGTCCATCTGATCATCGGAAACAAATCTGAAAAAAGAATCATTCTCTGGGCTAAATCTCACATCAGAAATAAGGTCAACCCAACACCTTTCAGGATCTTCCCAAACAATCAGGGAAGAATCAGAAACATCTAGAGGATTAGCTGGGGCAGCAGAAAGGTCCATAGCAAAATGAGAAGAGGCAGGCCGAACAACGGGAGTAAAAGGACAAAGATCAGGCAAGGAGGCCGCAATAGTGGGGGAAACCTGGGAATCAGGGGAATCAGAAGCCTCTACAGGAGAATAAGAAACATCACAAGGGACAATCAAAGCAGCAGGGGAGGCAGGCCTAGCATCAGGAACCATAGGCGAACCCTGGTCAGGAAAAGGAGCAACAGGGGTTGGGTCAGAAGGAGGGACAACCTTGGGAACCCATTTCCTAAGCGGGGGCCGAGGCAGAGGGATCTTGGGAGCAGCAGCAAAGACAACAGAATGCGAGCAGGCAGGAGCTAGATGGCCGAAGGAGTGACAGGTGGAACAAATATCAGGAACCCAACCATAACGAATACGGAAAACCGCAACATGTCCAACAACAAGCTGAACAGGAATTGCCGATGGAAGAGGCTTATCAGTGGAGATCTCGACCAAAGCCTTAGCATACACCAACTTCTCCCTCGTTACAGTGTTTGTATCAAAACATTTCAACTTACCAATGTTACAAGCAAGCCAATTCAAACCAAGTAATGGTTGGAGAGCAGAAGGAATTTGCGAAAAGTGAACCCAAATAGGGACATATTGAACTTGCTCACAGGCACTAGCCACAGTCGGAGACCAAGGAGTAATAATAAAAGGTTGTCCATCAAAAAAGGAAGGCTCGGCTTCAAGAACACGACGGCGTTCCTCAGGAGAGGAAAATTTAAGGAAAAACATGGAATCATCTATTTTGACACTCAATTCGCCACGAAGTTTCCAGGCCCTACGGCATACCGAAACCGCACCACGCAGGTGATGATTAGGGTCCAGAAAGAAACCAACTAGATAATCTGACCAATAATCCATACCAGCTTGCATAACAATAGGGGGTGGGATCATAACCCCATTTTCCTCAACAATGTCAAAAACAATCGGTTTATAGTTACCAGCATTACTCGGGAGAGAAGAGAAAAGAGAGGACCAAGATTTGGAGCCTGCCAGGGAAGCGAGATCATGGACAGAAGCTCCGGTCCGCACCACAACAGGGGGAATACCAGGAACATCAGAGCTGTGATGAGAATCTATGTCACAGGCAATATCACAAACATTTTCTGTGCATAGATCCGAGCTAATTGCATTAACCAAAGCCTTAATACAACCAATCTGACCAGCCCCTTTTCCAGAAATATCAGAGACACCATCCACATTACACACTTTGTTGACATCAAGATTTAATCTCGAATCACCCGAAACGTATTTCGAACTCCCAGTTAAACCCAATCCAACTTCGACAAAGTTTTGAGAGAAAGGGACCTTACCAACCACTGCCGAAAGCAATGCTCCATCCACAGGACGCAAGACAGCAGCAGGTTTGATTATCGAAGCTATTGAGCTATGGCAAGCAGCTGGACCGAGGGGAGGAGGAGCAACCGCATGCAGAGGAGGGACGTCAGATTTCGAATGAAGTTGTGGCATAGGACAATTGGGCGTTGTAGGCTGGACATTGAATAAGGGCCAGATCTGGTGGCAGAAAGAGAGGCGGAAGGAGCTGAGGGGAGAGGGAGCAAGGGAGGAACGACCGGCATGAGCAAGGAGCAAGGAGGACGGCGAGGGGGACACAGAGGCGAGCAGAGAACGAAGGAGATAAGCTAACGAGGAACTGAAACACGAGAAGAATTATCTCCCTGGAAAATCGCAGTTGAGAACGCCATTATTTGAAATCATAATAGTTATTATTAACAAACAAAACTAATAATTTCACATACAGATAAATTATTCTGTTTTGATCAATTTCAATTTATTACATATAGTTTCACCGATTAATACAACATTTGGTTTATTTCCTTATTTGCAATTTATAACCAAATTTTATAGTTACAATCATTTTAATTTATTGAAATTACATTAAAGTGGTTTTTAATTACCTTATATTAACACTATTACATCTCATATTAGTTATTTTCTCATTCATAAATCTCAAATTCTAATTTCTTCCAATATTAAATTACAAAATCTTATAAAATTCAAAGATTTAATTATCGAAAAATGTGGGTCACTACAACTGTTTAATGAAAGCGATAAACTTACTAGATCAAACAACTATGTCGATTAGTTGAGAGCTAAAAAGATAACATTGATAGTCTTTAGGTCGTCTGTTACTTGTACTCCTATGACCAGACCTGTTGATGGCCTTGACCTTGAACTGCATAATGCTTATAATAAGTGGGTCGTTGATGTGGAAATCTGAGATGGATTCCATGTACAAAAATAAAATATGGACTTTGTCGGACATACTTGATGGGATAAAACTTTACGGCTGCAAATGGATTTGTAAGAAAAGGCTAAATGTAGGTGGGGGAATAGAGACTTATAAGGTTAGGCTAGTTGCGAATGGATTTCGTCAAATTCAAGGTGTTGATTATGACGAAAACATTTTGTCCATACCTATGCTTAAGTCCATTCGGATTATGCTGGCTATTGTTGCATTATATAACTATGAAATATGTCAAATGGATGTAAAGATGATATTTCTAAATGGTGATTTAGAAGAGATCATTTATACATCGTAGCCCAAGGGTTTTACGGTCAATGGGATTAAGGAAAAGGCTTGCAAGTTGTTAAAGTCCATTTATGGACTCAAATAAGCTTCAAGGAGTTCGAAAAAGGTTTTTGATAAGGTAATTAAATAGTTTAGTTTTTATCAGAACTTAGAGGAAGCATGCATGTACAGAATAGAATAAGGCAATGCTATCTTATTCTTAGTGCTATGTGTCGAAGATCTTTTGTTGATTAGCAATGACATTTCATTATTGCAATCAATGAAAGCTTGGCTTTCCATCCATGAAGGGTTTGGGAAAAGTAGCTTATATACATGATCATCTATAGACATAAATCTAAGAGGTTGTTTAGATTGTCCTAATCCTTGTACATAGATACCGTACTAAAAAAGTTCGGTATAGAGAATTCTAAGTATGGAAATGTTCCAATGTAATCTAGAATCGTCCTTTCTAAGAAGAATGCTCCTCGTATAGGCGAAGAGAACGAGCTTATGAAGGGGATCCCCTATACTTTGGCCATTGGATCCATAATGTTGGCTATGGTATGTACTAGACTGGGTGTGGCAAACGCATTAGGATGCGTAAGCCAATACCAGTTTAATGCTAGAGAAAAGCATTGGACCTCAGTAAATTGTACACCAAATTATTTAAGAAATACTCGAAACTTATTCCACATATACGGGAATGAAGACCTTCTTATGAAGGGATATACCGACTTTAGATTTCAGAATGATGTTGATGATAATAAATCGGTGTTTAGTTACATTTTTATGCTTAACGATAGGGCCATCAGCTGGAAAAGCTCCAAGTAAGAAATAGTAGCTGATTCGACAATGGAGGCCAAATACATCGCCCTCAATGAAGAAGCAAAAGAGGCAATCTGGATTCATAAGTTTTTAAGTGAGTTCGAAGTGATTCCTGATACTAAGAATCTAATGGCATTGTTCGATGATAGCAATGTGGCAATATATATCACAAAGGAGCCCAAACCACAGAAGAAGTCACAACATACTCTTTTCAAAATTCCACCTCATCTAAGAATTCGTTAAGAAGAAAAAGGTCGTGATGCAGAGGGTGGATACTAGGGACAACATAGCAAATCCATTCACTAAGGGTCTAAGTCGGTTGGTTCTCGAGAAGCTGGTCGAAGGGATCAGATTGAGATTCCATAATCCGGCCTAAGTGCAAGTTGGAGCTTGATAAGTTAGGGGTATTCCCTAGGGAAAATTTTATAATTTATTGTAAATTATTAACTCCGTAATCAGTTCTCATTGGTACTAAAAGATATTTTCTTTCTGTTATATACTTGTTATAGTATGTTGTAAATAATTAATTGTTTAATTAAAGTATATTTAATAGAAAATACACAAACGGTGTGTTTGTGATAGTAATTACAAATAGTTGTAATCATGAATACTGTATCACAATAAATGAAACACGTCATTTTAAATACTCCTAGTCAAGATGTATCGTGACTAGATACTGATGAATCGATTAAGACTAGAGTACATAATTCTCTTCAAAGGTTAGACATTGTACTACTCATGGCTGCAAGGAGCACCAAGGGGTTATGTACTGATATTTATTGAATAAGCATGAAATGACTCACTCGATTGTTTTCTATTAGTTAATATAACTAAAGTCAAACAAAAAATATTGATGTTTTAAATAATTCTCTTGACTTAAGAAACGGTTAATCTTCGGTAGGAAATCCCTGCTTTGATTATAGTTACATATGGCCGCTTTGATTATAGTTACATATGGCATAACATCCATCAAACGACCATGGTTGGGTCGAGTAGAAGTATTGGAAGTGAAACGCCATTCAAGAGAGTATTTGTCTCCTCGGTTATATGAATGTAGTATCGTCGTCAACTGAAGTCAACTCAAAGTCAAACTCTCTAGCCGTGGTAGTTTGGTTAATAATAATTATAATTATTGAACCGAGGATTTTGTGTTTGGACTATAGAGTTGAACATGGATGGTATTGGAATTTTAACCATTACCAAATTCCATAAGTCCTAAGGGATATAGTTTTGACAAAGAGAACTTGTTACTACAAGAAAATATGTTATTGATAACGCGATTTAATAGCGCATTATTCTAAGCGTTATTGTTTGGCTTTCTGATTTGTTTTGTGCTTTGTTTAATTTGTACTGTAGCTATGTAACCCTGGTCCTAAAATTTTCGACTCCCTTCAAAAACACTTAATCATTTCGTCTCCCTTGCTTAACACTTTTCGTCTCCCTCCTAAAATGAAGAAAGCCCTAATCCACATTCTAATCTATTTCAGTCTCCATTTCGTCTCCCTCACTTAGTAGTTGAGAAATTGACGACGTCAACTACCTAATCTCCAATTTTCGACTTCAATTTCACTCAAGAACAAGCTCGAAGGTATATTATCAAACATGTTAACTTATAATCGATTTTTCTCTTCATCGTTCTTTGAACTAATTGATTCTTCTTTATTTATACGATTGTTAGTTGAGCCAGTTTGTTGAACCAGTTTGTTGAGTTTGAATTCATAATTGAACCAGTTTGTTGAGTTTGAATTCAAGGTTTAAGGAATTCATATTTTTGTTTAATTCATAATTCATATTCATAATTGAACTAGTTTGTTAACTAAATGATTGTTAGTTGAACCATCTTGTTGAGTTTGAATTCGAGGTTTAACGAATTCATAATTTTGTTTAATACTGCAAGAGCTCTTAAAGATAATTTTTCCCTATACATTTTACTTTCTATGTTTTATTTTTATTCTTGGTATATTTTGTTATGGTAAACGATACCCCTTTTATTGATATCGAACCTAGTATTAAGGTTAAAATCACTATTGCTGATTCTTAATTTCATTATAGCCATTTGTCCTCTATTTTTTAGTTTATCAAGTTTGAATAGTTTTAAGCATAATACGTGTTCGAACTTTATTTATGAGTCTTTAATCATATATATAAGTACATCATAGGTTGTACCCATCCAAGCTACAAGTACAACATCTACTTAATGACATGTTTTAAAGCTAGTGCGTAGATAAACATAGATCCATTTTCTAGCTGGAGTTGGTAGGCACAGTGACTTTGGGTTTTCATTGTTTAGTGTTTTTACTAGCTAGTATGGCATGTGCTCAATGGCATTATTATGTTAGTGTTTTTGTTTCTAATGTTTTATCAATAGATTGTTTTATGAAAGCCTAAAAATAATACAAACGCATGCATAGTTGTGTTACTTAACCATTATTCATGTTCCATCTGTAATGATATCGTTTCATCAGTAACAAAATTCATGTTTCACTTTTCATGTTTCAGTTTGTGATGTTCACGGAAATTCAATTATTAGGTTCATGACTCTATTTGAATTACACAATTTTCAATTAAGTACCTATGTAAAATTATAGGCATAGCTGTCCGAATGGCATGAGGCCATCTTGCATCCGATACTATTTTGGATCATTTGAAACTGAGACATCAGGCATTGTTTTGCATAGGATTTTGGGCTGCATATCAGGAATTCATGGACATAATCAATAGATTATTGATTTTGATCAAGTTATGAAATCAATAGGAAATTGAAACTGAGACTAACGTGAACGCATTTCAATTTACGTTACTTATTAATCAAATATACCATCAATGCTCATTTCAATCTATAATAAAAAGTTAGTAGAAAATTAACAAGTTGTTTTAGTCCGAAGACAGCTATTATAATGACACTATATTGTATTCTCTTTCCTTTTGGAATATTGCTCTAGCTTTTCTTTGTTGTTAGATTGATGTTCTTCCTATATAATTCACAAAGTTCATATGTATATCAATGTTTAATGTTTATTTTCTTGCAAAATATATAGTTTTCATATTGTTTATTTATCAAATTTTATACACTTGGTATTGCTAGTTTAGCAATATATATGTTATTTGAAAGTTTTCTATTTCCATGACGATATATTTGTATGCATCAAGGAATATGTATCAGATAAGAGGAATGAAAGACAATGTTGATTTTTGGTTAGACTAAAAAGGCAATTTCCACAAGGTTTCAATTGTTAAATACTTGTATATCACTCAATCTCGGTGAGAAATCAAATTGAGATGATTTATTAAATTATATGATCAATATGGACTCATGCAAATTCAACGTGGATGCATTATTGAAACCACCATGATGCTAGGATCATCAATAGTTGCAATACAATTATATTAGTAGATACAATGAAACAATAAGTCGGGTAGTTGGGATTGTGTCATATTCCTCGTATCTTTTAGAGGTTACAAGTAAATATCTTTCATCATGTACTAACACTTTAACTCACCAATAATTTCAATACCTGTTTCTTTATATCAACAACTAGTCCCGTTATACACACACACATATACATACATATATACATACATACATACATATATGTATACATACATACATACATACATACATACATACATATATATATATATATATAATGTTGTATCCTTTAGTTAGGCTTTAGATATTTTCTTGAAACGTATTGGTTTAAACAGTTAAGCAACACATTATATTTTCATCTTCTGTAAGATCTTTTAAACTGTCATTTTTCCACTGCAAAGAAACGTTCTTTGTTTTCAAATTGAAAATATTTGGTCAATTTTTGTTACTAAGTATATGCATATATATTGAACGTGAATCAAGCATTTCAATCTGTAGTACATACATCAATGCATTCTCAAAGAAATGAGTATTGATGATATATTTGATTAAGACGTAAGGTAAATAGCATTCTCAAAACAAAAGAGCAAATGCGGTTTTGGATGTATATTTTGGCTTAGAAATACAATCACGATATACTTATATATAGTAATAAGATAAACACCATTCTTACCTAATATATGCATTGATATATAACACGATAAATGTTACTTTTTATAACGCCAATAGATAATGCTCCATCCCATAATATTATCCTTTGTTTTAGTTGATTTTACTGAGGAAAGAGTTTAAATAAGTAATGCTTTTTGGTATGCAGGCTTTCCCCCAAAATTTTGGTAGCCGCCTGTTTTTTAATTATTTCCCTCTTTTCTCATGTATCTTCTCCTAGCAGCCAAATAACTTCGCTCAAAATAAAAGATCCCCTTTTTTATAAATCTTCTTCGTCGATTAAACACCCACAATCAAGATTTGATATTGGACTAGTCAACGTCGCTCGAAAGTTAAACTCTAGCTTGTGCCTTGCCAGTAATTCAAAGAGACACCATGCTGGAGTTTGCCTATAATTCAAAGAGACACTGTGCTCGAAAGTACAATCGATCACCTGATTTTCTTTCCTTATGCCTTCTTGGTATATCTACTTGTTTGAATTTTGATCTAATCATTATTCATTTATGTGTTAGGCTTGGTTGCTCATTGGTAGGAGGAGGAGCCTTCACTGAGTTCGGTCCATTCTATCTTAGAGGCGATGGCCATGGTCTTCGAATTAATAAAAAATCATGGAAAAAAGTTATATTTACTTTATTGAATACATATTTTAAATAGTTATTATATTTTTCAATGACAAAGTTTCTTTTCCTCCCCTATAGTATCAAATATTCTCTTTGTTGAATCCCCTGCTGGAGTTGGATGGTCCTACTCTAACACAACTTCTGATTGTACTATAGAGGATTTAAAAACAGGTACCATTTCTTCTCTTTTTTGCATTCCAAAACTTCTTGTATTTCCATTTTTAGTATTTCTATGCTAATTGTTTTTTGAATTTTATATTTATAAGCCAATAACATGTGCTTGTTCTTGCTTGGATGGTTTGAGAAATCCCCTGAATACAAAACTCGGCACTTGTTTTTGCCAGGAGAGAGCTATACTAGTATGAAATACTCGCTATTAATTTCTATGTTAATAAACCTGCATATTTATCTTTTTACTGGCTGTAAATTTCCTGCTTCTAATTGTCTGTATCATCGTGACATAGTTTTTATTTATCTTTTAATTGTTCCTTAACATTATAAGTTTCGTGCTACAGGGCATTACCTACTGTAATTAGCTTATGTTCTCCGAGACTACAATAGCCAGTCAGTTGGTGTCAAGTTCAATATAAAAGGCGTTGCTGTAAGACTATTTTGTGTATAGTTTTATTATTTTATCAGTATTTATAGTTACACAATGTTCCATTAATTGACAATTTTATAAGAGTAATCCGCCTACAAACCCTATTCATATGTAGTCATGACAATTGCTACCTTAACATATAAATTTATTACAATGTCTTATGTATTTTAACATTTTTATGTCTACAGATTGGAAATCCACTTCTAAAGATAGATAGAGATGTTCCAGCAACTTACGGGTACTTCTGGTCACACAGTTTGATCTTTGATGAAGTCAGTGTCATAATTATGGACAGCTGCGCTTTCGAGGATTACACATTTGACGACACTCACAATGTGACTAAATTTTGAATAATAATAATAATAACTCATAAAATATTAACCAAGTTAACTAAATTTGTATGACAATAACAACAACAATAAATTAACTAAAATTATAAAAATTAACTTCGTTTGTTAAGTTATATAAAAATTAAATAAGCTTACAAAAATTGAATAAGTTGATAATAATAATATTGATTCAACTAATTTTTATACAAATTAATATTTGTTATAATAATATTAACAACAACAACATTCATAATAACAATAATAACGCTAAATTAATCTAATTTTATAAAAATTAACAATGTTTAAAATAATAAAAATAATAATATTAATACTCATAACAAATCCTGAGAATCTTGAACTAATTTTGGTTTTTATATGATTTCGTGCATTTCTCCACCCTCCTACTGCAACGGAAGTTGATTCTTTAGGTAATTGTACACTGCAGAAACTTTTTTTTACCATATTTTGGTAAACCATAATAAAAAACATAATAATGCACTGCTAGCTTTTACATATCTCTACATTTAAGACCTTAAATTTTTCTTATAAAATACAACGATTTATTTAAGCATGGTTTAAATGGTGAAAAATACGTGATAACATATAATATGTGATAATCTAAAAACTTGGAAAAAAGGTTCAGTGCAAAAAATCTAATGTATCTTATATGTTGGACACATTCTTGTATCAACTATATGTTCTTATGATTAACATCTATTGAATAGCTAATTCTGTACTATAGCTAATTCTGTACCAACTATATGTTCTTAAGATTAATATCTATTATATAGCGAATTCTGTACTATGTATACATAAAGATTGAAAATGTAACTATATATGGATTATAATAGTCTACCTAATGAAATGAGTTACCAATAAGAAGTTGACAACTACGATAAAGAAAAATCAAACAAAAATCATTCAGATTCAGCATAGTGCTATGACTTTTTGTAATGGCCCAGAATTTCTGTCAATTAAAATTTATATATTTAATTGATTTTAAATATTAATAAGTGAAATTAAATAGTCGAATAAATTTTATTTCGAATACTTGGATTTAATTGGATAATTAAATCGATAATTTAATAGTCGAAATTACAGAAATAATTGAAAATTGGGTTTAATATGATTAAAATTGATTTGTAAAATTTTATTAAATCATATTGGAGTTAGAATGATGTTATAGAACTTTTAAAATCGAATTAAAAGTTAATTTGTGAAAATTGAATATTTTAGTATTTAATTGACGACTAAAAATAGTCATTTTTCAAACAATCTCGGATTTCGACGAAACTAGTTTCATCGGATCCGTAATGTGATACTATTGCATGATTTCAAATTTCGTGTCAATCGGATTTACCATTTGTCGGGGGCAAGCCAAAACGCATAGAAATTGGTTTAAATCGATTTAATTTAAATTTGATCGTTTATTGCCGTAACTCGCACAGATGATCGAATTAGCCTCTGAAACCTGTTCCATTGGGTTCGTAACGCGGGGTAAACCTTAGAAACGTCAGTCGGCATGCTTCATTTGGAGTTCGAAAAATTTCGGATAATAGTGTTTTTGGAAATTTTCTATAAAAGCACCCCCTTATCCACAATTTGCAAACTAAACTAACCCTAACCCTAAAATGGCCAGCCGCCTCCTAAAATATCAATGGTCGAAAATGATCAAGTTTCTTCCCTCAATTTCTTTCAATCCATCAGCAATTAGAAAAAGTTTTCAACTACAATGACGGAGGGTTTCACGAGATCTTGCGATCCATACGGATGTGATGGGGTTTCGAGTGTTATACGAAGATAATTTGGGGCATAAAGGCATTCGCTTCGAGCACGTTTTTCGACACCAGGGCATGACCGAGCTTCGAGCCCTTCCAGCCGATAGTGGAGCGTGTTATGGCGAGTTGAACGGCGGCCTTTGATCGACGTAAAGATGATCGTAGGTGGTTGCGTGATTTGGGATGAAGAGGCGGCCGTGGGTTATGTTGTTCGCGTGCGTGAAACTAGAGATGGGAAGAAGGATACGTTCGCGGCCGAGATTGCATCATCCTTAAATCAACGGCACAGATGGAATAGGTTATAAAAAATTTAAAAGAAGATGTAAATTAATTATATTTAAATTGTGTAATCTTTAAAACCTTGTAACTCTTTCATACGAGGTTGAAAAATTACGAAACGACTTGCGTTGGCTTCGTTTTGACGAGCACTACGCTATGCAACTGGATTGGAGTCATTTAGAGCTATTGAAAATTTCAGGTAAAATTAAACGCACGTTTAATTTTATTCGAAATAAAACGCTGAAACTGTATTGGAATCAAGGTGAGAACTTCTCACTCAATCGAATCAGTTTTGATATAAATTTTAAATAGTTAGATTTAAAATTGCTTGAATGTATGTTTGAATGATGATTGCTATCTGTTGTTTTAAAATAGACATTATACACCGTATATTAAGCGGAGGTTATTTATTAAAAAATATACCGCGAATATTTCACTGCAAAGTGAAATTGGTATTATATATCTACTTGGAGTTGATTTTCCCGCATTATATAGTGGATGAGACCCTATTACGCCGCATAGTAGCGGATAATATTTTATAAATCCTATATACCGCGATATTCCGTATTGGAACGAAATTGGTATTGTGTTAACGTCTGTGGATGCAGGGAAACAGGTTGGAGGGATCCAACTGGATTCTTCACCAATATTTATTTGATTACAGATATTGTGATATTTGTTGATTATCATATGATGATATATGATGTTTGGATGCCGTGATTGATTATTTGGTGCTATTGCATCATTGGGCCTATTTTGGAGTTTTAAAATGTTAAAGGAACGATTTCTAATTTAAAAGGACTTTTAAAGTGATTTTTGAAAATATACGTTTTATTAAATTTTGGAATTAATTCATTTTAAATAAATAAACGTTATAATTTTAATGTTATATAAAAATATGAGTTTTAAGAAATATAGTTGAAACTTTGATTTTTGAAATATGGAGTTAATGATTTTATAAAAAAATAGCTTAAATAGAGACATTTGAATTTATTATAAAAGTTATATCTACAAGATTTATAAAATTGGATTTTTATTTATAAATCAGAAAAATGGAATTTTAATGGAGTTTTTATAAATGTAAAAAGGGAGTTATAAATGAATCTTATAAGTAATAAGATTTATAAATTGTGAAGTTTAAAAGAACGATTTTGGTAAATAAAAATTTATAAGTAATTAACTTATAAATTAGATTTTGGGTATAAAATTGAGTTATAAATTGAATTGGTGAATAAAGGAGAATTATAAATCGACGCCTTTATAAATAGAAATAGAAATTATAAACGTTGTTTTATAAATCCGAAATCAATTGAATTTGATGAATTAAACATAGAAGTTTATTAAAGGAGAGATATTCGTGATTTTGGACAGCGAATTATCCTTTAAGTTAAAGGTTGTAATAATAAGAGTTTGGTTAGGAATTATGTTCACGATTTTGGAAAGTGAATATATTATTAAATAAAACGGATATGTTTTGGGAAGTGATATTTTAAATAGAATTAAAACGATTTAAAGATGCTTTAAAACGCGTTAAGTATCGAATACATAGATTTCAACATTTATTGTTGAAATAGACGTTTTCGAGAAATAGAAGGAAATAGTGGACTATAACACGGTTATTATAGTAAATGACTTCTGAAAGGAAATGTTTTATATAGTATTGGGATTTATATATCTATCTTAATTTCGAATCCCTATACTGGTGATTTTAGGTCGTCGTAACGATGTTTTACGTAACATTCGTTTTGACTCAAATAAATGTGTTTAAGCGCACGTTTTCTTCAAAGAATGAAATATATACTTAATTTCGATTTAAGTGTATTGAATATTTTCCAAATGTTGAAAATAAATGGATTTGTGAATTACTTATTATTAATAAGTATGAAAATGTTTTCCAATATGAAGTGAATATTTTGAGATTTTATCTTTTAAAGATAAACTGAAAATGAATATTAGAAATCGATTTGGAAATCATATATTCATAGATATTTTGGAATTGTAAATTCACTATGGAATTTATAAAAAGGAAGGGAAATTTGTTTAAAAATGAAGATTGATTTATTTTTGAAGTGTGGAAATAAATTTATGGATTTGGAACGTAAATATAAAGTAAATGGGTTAGGATTTATTTAATTGGTTTAAATGAACCATTTTGAAATGAAAATGAATAAAGATTTGTGAATATATCCCGTGTTGGGAAACGATTTGAAATTTGTTTTCAAAAGTTGTAAAGGTGAAAAGTGATTTGAAATTTTGTTTTCAAATGTTGAAGTGTGGAAAAAAAAATATCTTGTAAAGATATTTTGGAAAATAAATAATTTGGAAAATTATTTGGAATCTGGTGATGTTGAGCATGCCTATTGATAGTTAAATTATCGATTATCAATATTTACCTTTGAATGGGTATTTGTTGTGATTTGTTTGAATTTGAATGCCACACTTATTTTCAAAAGAAGCGATCACTATTTGGTTAGCCAGGAAGGACCTCTGGGTCGTATAACCCATTCTGAATATGTGATACGTCGTTATAGATTGCATTTGAAGTCTGTTGTTGAAGACTGAATATTTTTGAAAATGGAAGGATTACCGTCGAATGACTCTGCATCGGCTGATCTCCGATATAGAGGTTTTATCACCCTTAGTGACGGGAAGTCCGGACGGGATTAGTGAATATCCGGATTGCAAGGACTTCTTTGGAAGTGCCTTCGGTTCCGTTCGATCCTGGAACGGACTTGTATGGATGTGTGTCTAACGTTACAATTTGAGATGTAAAGCTGGTTTCTATCAAATATATTTCTGTTGGTGGCGGAGAATTTATTCTCTTAGCTTAACACCCTTCTCTGAGACGTACGAGCTCAGAGGTTATGTAGTTGATGGTTACTAGTGATACATTCCCAAAATTGGTAATGTGGCATACGAAGTGCTGTTGAGCATTTGTGATCAAAGCACAGCTTTTGTATAAAGCGTGGCTTTGTGGACGAGACTTCGTCGGACCTCACACCTCGAAAATGGTCAAAATAGGAAGGATGCAGCAAGGTTATTGGGGGTAGCGCCCCTTTAGTGTATGTCATTCTTTCTGGATAGAGGTGTTATCATGGTATGGAGCCCAGATATTTAACCTATGTTATTGCTGCAAATTTATTACTTTGTGGTTGTTGGAATCGAGGAACCTTGGATATAGATCGGTTACGATCGGGGAATGACATATTCGTGTCAGTAGTTATCCAGTTTGAAGGGTAACCCGACCTTGTGTTGGCAGAGATCTAACCGTAATGTTAGGTTATGTTCTCGGTGTCGTCTTTCCAGAGGCTTACTTATGTGGCAATGGGAAGTTCCTTGGCCTGACCATTTGTTGGAAATCCAAAGAAACAATACGATCTTGTACGGTTTTAGTTGTAGAACCTATCATTCACTTATGGTGGTGCCCCACTGTTTGGTTGGTAGCTATAGTAGGCATAAGTGCGAGATGCCTATGCTGCCTAAGATTTATATTATACTTTCGAAATGTTTCCTGCACTATGCACTAGTAATAATATCAAATGTTTCTTTTTAATGCGTATCAAGCATCTTTGACTATCATAAGGAGAAATCTCCCCCGATTCTGCGTTTGCATTGTGTGTGCGCGCGGGAGGCCTTATGGTAGTTTCATTTTCCAAAAAGCATTGCGAATCTATTTTAAAATATTCCTGGTGTTGTTTTAAAGATAAATAACTGTTTTAAGTTCTCACACCAGTCCCATGATTGACCTGGAGTTTATTGTTTTCCTTCCTAAACTCTGGGTGCCCACCAATTTCTACACAGGCAGTCTAGAGTTAGGTTTATCAGGATACTCTGGAATTCAGGAGTTGCTGGAGGCAGGCTGGATGGCATGGCGTATTCACTAGTATATAGTATTTCTTTTCCGCTGTTTGTTGTTGTAAACTCTGATGATGTAATGTAATGTGCTGTGATGTAATGAAATAACTGATATAGTTCTTTGTTTAAAGATTATTCATTTATCTATTATATATTGTTCTGCTGCGATTGTGAGTTTCTGATATTGTTCTGTTGTTCCTTTCTGTTCTGTTCTATATTTCTCTCTCTTCTTCTATGTTTTTCTTCTTCTTTAACCCTAACGGTACGGTTTTCCGGCCTTCGATTGCTCGGCAGTTGATATAGTGGACATATTGATGTCGACCTTCGTGGACGAAAAATCGCACTCGTTACATTTGGTATCAGAGCTTATGGTTAAGCGACAACTATGGCTCTGTTGGGTATTACTCATTAGAGATAGAGTCAGTAGTGCTCTAGAATGAGTGTGGGTGTAATAATAGCCATGAGCGCGTATTTCTTAGTGAATATAAAAATGTTTTATATTGTGTTTGCTTATCCGTTGAGATGTTTGTGAATTCTGGTCAGTAGATGGGACGCCATATTATCGATAGCGTTTCTAAACTCTTAAACGAGATAAACTGACATAGTTTCATTTTAAATTGGGTAAATGAAATAATTTTACCTCGATTATATTTTGTATATAAAGGAAATAATTTTTCAGAATTATTAAAGTGTATATGAATTTATTGTTTGAATGTTGAATAAAAACAACAATTTTTAAAGAATAATTGTATAAACAAATGGATTGTAAGTGTGGAATTATAATTAAAATGATTTACAATTGTGGAATAATCTTATATATAATAAGTAAAATTATATAAGAAAAAGATTTATAAATGTGATTTATAATCTGAAAATAAAATTCCAGAGAAGTGTTTTGAAAGGATTTGATATTTTGGAAAATTGTTTTGGAGAAATTAAAGCTCTAAACTCTTTTCGATCGCTGGAAAATAATTCGGATGATGATCGCGACATCATCGGTGTTCATTTTTGGGTTTTCAAAAGAGGAATTGCTGCCAGATTATTTTAAATGAAAGTTGTTTGGAAAATTTGGATTTGGTTTTGGAAATTAAGAAGATAATTTGAATTGATTTCAAAAATGGTTTTGAAAGGTTGGAAAGACTATGGAATCCTATTTAAAATATTTATGGGAATGATAAATGAGTTGATAACTTATACAATTTGAGTTTTAATAGAATAAATTTAACTTAAAGGATGGAGTTAAATTAAAGTAAGTATAAGTAAATCAATAAAATCCAAGTGGTAATTGTTGAATATAAGTTGTATAACTTATAAAATGAGAAAATGTAAGTGAAACCAATTGTTAAAATGGTTAAACAATTTGTTAAGCAAAATAAATCTGAATTTGAATAAGTGATGAAAATTTGGCTTTGGTAAAAAGTTAAATAGAAATGAAATCTGAATTGAATACAAGTGAAAAGAGTTTTGAACTTATAATATGAGATAATAAATTTGACTTTGGTAAAAGTAAATGGAATCTACTTTAGAATTGGAATCTGAATTGGATTATAAGTGAAAATTTAAGGAAAGTTAAATAAATTGATTTGGATTAGATAAGATGTTTGAAATGGAATATAACTTAAGTGAAGTTGAATGAAGTTGATTTTGGTGTCGAAGTAAATTAATAAGTGAATTAATGAAATGAAGTCATTAAGAATATGAACTTGAGTTATATAAATGAAATTCAACTTGAAATGTTAAATAAATTAGCAATTGAATTAATAAATGGATTGAATGTTAATCAATCGAATGTAAAATAAATTGGTATGGAATAATGAATGTAAGTGTTAGTTCATTAAAAGCTAATGTTATTGGAAGTTGAATAATTGAATGAAAATCAATTTAATATAAACCAATTGAAAGTAAAAATGTTGGACCAAATTGAATGTAAATTGAATAATTTGGTTATGTTGAATATACATTGGTTGTTATCTGATTGTTAATTGATTGTGTATATCTCATTAAATATTAATGAAGTTGAATTGATGAAATAGAAGGCTATAAATCATTGAAATCAAATTGAAAGTTAAGCGAATCTTAAATAGAAATGAATTTGATTTGAAAATGAACCAACTTGAATATGAATAAATGAATGTTAGTAAAAACATCCAATGTTAATGAACCGAATGTGATTAAATGAAAAAAACCAATTCATTGAATAATAATGTGAAGTAAATTTATATTGATTTGGTTATGGATTTGTTGAATGTTAATTGGATGATAGTTGTTGCATTTGTTGCTTTTTCTATATTGGCGCATGTAGTTGTTATGTTGCTATATTTTGTATATTGATATTACTTTCATATATGCATGTTTCTCATGGTTTGTTGAGTGTTTAGTAGGTGCGGATTGCGCTTGCTTCGCATTTGGAGCTCGCTTTCGCGCTATATTAGCCGTATATACTCGCTAATAATATATAAGATACATATCTCGGATTACATATCGTACTTTACACTTTTTTCCCTGTGGGATGCCTCATCACTTGATGAGATGTATATTTGTGATATATGTACTATCATTTTTTTTTCGGATCGAGTCGCGCAAAGGAGACTATGGCGAAATTTTTCGAAAATTTAAGGCGTTGGAATATTTTTAAGAAAATTGGGAAATTTTTGAAAACTAAGTTTGGATTTGGAAACTTAGTAAAGATTTTGTAAGTAGTTTAACTATGAATTTTGGGAAATTTAAACACTTAAGATATTTGAAAAATCCAATTTGAATGGTTTGTTTTGGAAAGTTAATGGATTCTGTAACTTTTTCTTACTTGTTAATTTCGAGGACGAAATTCTTTTAAGGGGGAAAGTTTGTAACGACCCGGAATTTTTGTCAATTAAAATTTGTATATTTAATTGATTTTAAATATTAATAAGTGAAATTAAACAGTCGAATAAATTTTATTTCGAATAATTGGATTTAATTGGATAATTAAATCGATAATTTAATAGTTGAAAGTACAGAAATAATTGAAAATTGGGTTTAATATGATTAAAATTGATTTGTAAAATTTTATTAAATCATATTGGAGTTAGAATGATGTTATAGAACTTTTAAAATCAAATTAAAAGTTAATTTGTGAAAATTGAATATTTTAGTATTTAATTGACGACTAAAAATAGTCATTTTTCAAACAGTCTCGGATTTCGACGAAAGCAGTTTCATCGGATCCGTAATGTGATATTATTGTATGGTTTCAAATTTCGTGTCAATCGGATTTACCGTTTGTCCGGAGTAAGCCAAAACGCATAGAAATTGGTTTAAATCGATTTAATTTAAATTTGATCGTTTATTGCCGTAACTCGCACAGATGATCGAATTAGCCTCCGAAACCTGTTCCTTTGTGTTCGAAACGTGGGGTAAACCTCAGAAACGCCAGCGGGCACGCTTCATTTGGAGTTCGGAAAATTTCGTATGAATGGTGTTTTTGGAAATTTTCTATAAAATCACCCCCTTATTCACAATTTGCAAACTAAACTGCCCTAACCCTAAAATGGCCAGCCGCCTCCTAAAATATCAATGGCCGAAAATGATCAAGTTTCTTCCCTCAATTTCTTTCAATCCATCAGCAACTAGAAAAAGTTTTCAACTACAATGTCGGAGGGTTTCACGAGATCTTGCGATCCATACGGATGTGATGGGGTTTCGAGTGTTATACGAAGATAATTTGGGGCACAAAGGCATTCGGTTCGAGCACGTTTTCGACATAGGGCATGACCGAGCTTCGAGCCCTTCCAGCCGATAGTGGAGCGTGTTATGGCGAGTTGAACGGCGGCCTTTGATCGACGTAAAGATGATCGTAGGTGGTTGTGTGATTTGGGATAAAGAGGCGGCCGTGGGTTATGCTGTTCGCGTGCGTGAAACTAGAGATGGGAAGAAGGATACGTCGCGGCCGAGATTGCATCATGCTTAAATCATTGGCACAGATGGAATAGGTTATAAAAAAATTAAAAGAAGATGTAAATTAATTATATTTAAATTATGTAATCTTTAAAACCTTGTAACTCTTTCATACGAGGTTGAAAAATTACGAAACGACTTGCGTTGGCTTCGTTTTGACGAGCACTACTCTACGGAACTGGATTGGAGTCATTTGGAGCTAGTGAAAATTTTAGGTAAAATTAAACGCACGTTTAATTTTATTCTAAATAAAACGCTGAAACTGTATTGGAATCAAGGTGAGAACTTCTCACTCAATCGAATCAGTTTCGATTTAAATTTTAAATAGTTAGTTTAAAATTGCTTGAATGTATGTTTGAATGATGATTGCTATCTGTTGTTTTAAAATAGACATTATACACCGTATATTGAGCGGTTATTAAAAACATATACTGCGAATATTTCACTGCAAAGTGAAATTGGTATTATATATGTATTTGGAGTTGATTTTCCTGCATTATATAGCGGATGAGACCCTATTGCGCCGCATAGTAGCAGATAATATTTTATAAATCCTATATACCGCGATATTCCGTATTGGAACGGAATTGGTATTGTGCTAATGTCTGTGGATGCAGGGAAACAGGTTGGAGGGATCCAACTGGATTACTCACCAGTATTTATTTGATTACAAATATTGTGATATTTGTTGATTATCATATGATGATATATGATGTTTGGAGCCGTGATTGATTATTTGGTGCTGTTGCATCATTGGGATTATTTTGGAGTTTTAAAATGTTAAAGGAACGATTTATAATTTAAAAGGATTTTTAAAGTGATTTTTGAAAATATACGTTTTATTAAATTTTGGAATTGATTCATTTTAAATAAATAAACGTTATAATTTTAATGTTATATAAAAATATGATTTTTAAGAAATATAGTTGAAAATTTGAATTTTGAAATATGGAGTTAATGATTTTATAAAAAAATAGCTTAAATAGAGACTTTTGAATTTATTATAAAAGTTATGTATACAAGATTTATAAAATTGGATTTTTTTTTTATAAATCAGAATAATGGAATTTCAATGGAGTTTTTATAAATGTAAAAAGGGAGTTATAAATGAAAATAAGATTTATAAATTGTGAAGTTTAAAAGAACGATTTTGGTAAATAAAAGATTTATAAGTAATTAACTTATAAATTCGATTTTGGGTATAAAATTGAGTTAAAAATTGAATTGGTGAATAAAGGAGATTTATAAATCAAAGCCTTTATAAATAGAAATAGAAATTATAAACGTTGTTTTATAAATCCGAAATCAATTGAATTTGATGAATTAAACATAGAAGTTTATTAAAGGAGAGATATTCGTGATTTTGGACAGCGAATTATCCTTTAAGTTAAAGGTTGTAATAATAAGAGTTTGGTTGGGAATTATGTTCACGATTTTGGACAGTGAATATATTATTAAATAAATTGGATATGTTTTGGGAAGTGATATTTTAAATAGAATTAAAACGATCTAAAGATGTTTTAAAATGCGTTAAGTATCGAATACATAGATTTCAACATTTATTGTTGAAATAGACGTTTTCGAGAAATAGAAGGAAATAGTGGACTATAACACGGTTGTTATAGTAAATGACTTCTGAGAGGAAATGTTTTATATAGTATTGGGATTTATATATCTATCTTAATTTCGAATCCCTATACTAGTGATTTTGGATCGTCGTAACGATGTTTTACGTAACATTCGTTTTGACTCAAGTAAATGTGTTTAAGCACACGTTTTCTTTAAAGAATGAAATATATACTTAATTTCGATTTAAGTGTATTGAATATTTTCCAAATGTTGAAAATAAATGGATTTGTGAATTACTTATTATTAATAAGTAGGGAAATGTTTTCCAATATGAAGTGCATATTTTGAGATTTTATCTTTTAAAGATAAATTGAAAATGAATATTAGAAATCGATTTGGAAATCGTATATTCATAGATATTTTGGAATTGTAAATTCACTATGGAATTTATAAAAAGGAAGGGAAATTTGTTTAAAAATAAACGTTGATTTATTTTTGAAGTGTGGAAATAAATTTACGGATTTGGAACGTAAGTATAAAGTAAATCGGTAAGGATTTATTTAACTGGTTTAAATGAATCATTTTGAAATGAAAATGAATAAAGATTTGTGAATATATCCCATGTAGGGAAACGATTCGAAATTTGTTTTCAAAAGTTGTAAAGGTGAAAAGTGATTTGAAATTTGTTTTCAAATGTTGAAGTGTGAAAAATATATATATCTTGTAAAGATATTTTGGAAAATAAATAATTTGGAAAATTATTTGGAATCTGGTGATGTTGAGCATACCTATTGATAGTTAAATAACCGACTATCAATATTTACGTTTGAATGGGTATTTGTTGTGATTTTCTTGAATTTGAATGCCACACTTATTTTCAAAATAAGCGCTCACTATTCGGGTTAGCCGGGAAAGGACCTTTGGGTCGTATAACCCATTCTGAATATGTGATACGTCGTTATGGATTGCATTTAAAGACCAGTGTTGAAGACCGGATATTTTTGAAAACGGAAGGATTACCGACGAATGACTCTGCATCGGCTAATCTCCGATATAGAGGTTTTATCACCCTTAGTGACGGGAAGTCCGGAAGTGATTAGTGAATATCCGGATTGCAAGGATTTCTTTGGAAGCGCCTTCGGTTCCGTTCGATCCCAGAACGGACTTGTATGGATGTGTGTCTAACGTTACAATTTGAAATGAAAAGCTGGTTTCTATCAAATATATTTCTGTTGGTGGTGGAGAAGTTTTTCTCTTAGCTGAACAACCTTCTCTGAGACGTATGAGCTCAGAGGTTATGTAGTTGATGGTTACTAGTGATACATTCCAAAAATTGGTAATGTGGCATACGAAGTGCTGTTGAGCATTTGTGATCAAAGCACGGCTTTTGTATAAAGCGTGGCTTTGTGGGCGAGACTTCGTCGGACCTCACACCCCGGAAATGGTCAAAACAGGAAGGATACAGCAAGGTTATTAGGGGGTAGCGCCCCTTTAGTGTATGTCATTCCTTCTGGATAGAGGTGGTATCATGGTATGGAGCCCAGATATTTAACCTATGTTTTTGCTGCAAATGTATTACTTTGTGGTTGTTGGAATCGAGGATCCTCGGATATAGATCGGTTACGATCGGGGAATGAGATATTCGTTCAGTGGTTACCCAGTTTGAAGGGTAAACCGGCCTTGTGTTGGCAGAGATCTAACCGTAATGTTAGGTTATGTTCTCGGGTTCGTCTTTCCAGAGGTGTACTCATGTGGCAATGGGAAGTTCCTTGGCCTGACCATTTGTTGGAAATCCAAAGAAACAATACGATCTTGTACGGTTTTAGTTGTAGAACCTATCATTCACTTATGGTGGCGCCCCACTGTTTGGATGGTAGCTATAGTAGGCATAAGTGCGAAATGTCTATGCTGGCTAAGATTTATATTATACTTTCGAAATGTTTCCTACACTATGCACTAGTAATAATATCAAATGTTTCTTTTTAATGTGTATCAAGCATCTTTGACTATCATAAGGAGAAATCTCCTCCGATTCTGCGTTTGCATTGTGTGTATGTGCGGGAGGCCATATGGTAGTCTCATTTTCCAAAAAGCATTGCGAATCTATTTTAAAATATTCCTGTTGTTGTTTTAAAGATAATAACTGTTTTAAGTTCTCACACCAGTCTCATGACTGACCTAGAGTTTATTGTTTTCCTTCCTAAACTCTGGGTGCCCACCAATTTCTACACGGACAGTCTAGAGTCAGGTTTATCAGGATATTCTGGAATTCAGGAGTTGTTGGAGGCAAGCCGGATGGCATGGCATATTCACTAGTATATAGTATTACTTTTCCGCTGTTTGTTGTTGTAAACTCTGATGATGTGATGTAATGTACTGTGACGTAATGAAATAACTGATATAGTTCTTTGTTTAAAGATTATTCATTTATCTATTATATGTTGTTCCGCTGCGATTGTGAGATTCTGATATTGTTCTGTTGTTCCTTTCTGTTCTGTTCTATCCTTTTCTCTCTTATTCTATCTTTTTCTTCTTCTTTAACCCTAACGGTACGGTTTTCCGGCCTTCGATTGCTCGGCAGTTGATATAGTGGACGTATTGATGTCGACCTTCGTGGACGAAAAATCGCATTCGTTACACTTTTTTGAAGTTTTTTGAAATAGGTAACAATGTACTGTACATAAAACATTCAATAATAATGTTGGACATGTATGAGCTTATTAACTTTACATGTGCTGTGAAAGGCGTTGTATTATGCTAAAACATCCACCATGATATGTATAATGGCGTAGCCTGCAACCGCAATGAAGGCGTTGTGCATGGTGTTGTCCAACAAAGTCAAAGACCCATGCTTACCTGAACTATCCTGGTGCTTTAGGTTTGAGTTATTTCAATTCGTGTGCTCTAGCTTTGGCCGTTTGTATATGTTGTTGATCTAAAAAGAGTAGTGTTTTATGAACAATACCAATATTAATGATATGCAGAGCCAGAGAGGCATCATGAAAGAGCTATATTGATTATCATCAGCAAATGCTGAGATTATTTACCACAATAGTAGGCAGATTTGGTACATAGTGTGAGGCTGCTATTTTATAACCTTAATGGTACTTACTGGCAACTTGTATATTATTTTGTTGTTAGTTCACATTTACCGCATATGTGTTTTGGTTGTATGCTCGGATTATAGAAATTTGAATAGAAGCGGTACTAAACTAATGACATTAACTGAAGAAAAGGAGAACATAGAGAGATTAACTGAAATTGATGTCCAATGCTAGTAAATAATTAAGAAATAGCACTTTCCATTAACTATTTAATCAAAGAAGAAAATGAGAAGAATATATAAATAATATCTTGTAATACTAAAGAAGATGGGCCTGTTTTTATATGCATAACATCATGTACTGATTGAACGATAAATTAATTTTGTTGTATACTATTTTTGGATAAATATTTTAAATTTTCAAATTCCAAGTTTGGATAATGACCGTAAAAGAGCCAGCGGTAGATCTATAGAGGCAAACATCCGAATTACTGTACATGGAAGATGCCCTCTCTTCTATTATAGCTTGGCCTGCTAAGCACGTCGTAATGGAATGAATTTTGAGTAAGTCTTTACCGTTCATTTTTTTGTTTATTGTTACATTTAGTTATTAGCTTTAAATTCTGGTTGGTGGAGTACCTGTTGTAGTGGTTTGTTTGTAGTTGACTGTTTAGAGTTCAGGGATGAGGTAGAGATGATACAGTTGAATGTATGTAGTGATACAACATGATGAAGCAAAACCATATTCATCTCTTCTTGGTGTAATAGTTACCCTAATTAAAAGATCTTTTACATGAAACAAATTTGAGTAAAATATATATTGAATCGTTATGATTAGTAATATATCCATTTATAGGTGAACAAATGATAAATTGATAAAAATTCAAAATAAATACTGAATATAAGTTACACAAACACTGCCTGTAGCAGAAAATAGATAATAGAAAATGTTGGTATGTATGGAGCATGCTGTGGAAGGATATGTTGTATTTTCATGGGTGCATTAAAGAAATAGCAGTTAGAAATGTATGGCAAAATGTTGGAGTGTTAGAAATGCTTCAAAAGATGATTGCTGCAACTGAGAAAAGTGAGGTTAACATTGCCTTAATCTATTTTCCATATTGGGAAAATAGATCAGTAGAAATAATCAATTGTAGTTTCTAGTTCATGCACTTCATGCACTTGCTTTAATGTTTGTACACTGTAATGAAAAATATATATCACATTTCTATCTAAGCATGCACTTGTTTTAACATTTTCTGTTTCTTTGTGTTAACTTCGCAGGCTTATTTGGAAGGAAGCAAGGTCCTTAGTACGCAACTAGATCAGATCTTGCATGTTGGAACTCTGTAATGTTTGTACTCTGTAATATTTGGAAGGATTGCTTTAATGTTTGTACTATGTAATGTTTGTACACTTATTAAATTGACATTATTTTCTGTTTCTCTGTGTTAACTTTGCTGCAGGCTTATGTTTTATTCAATGGTTATGCACTTGCTTTAATGTTTGTACACTATAATGAAAAATATATCACATTTCTTTCTGAGCATGCTCTTGTGTTATATTTGTTGATTATAATCTTTATTCGTTCATGAAGATTTAGTTTGATTTCTATTATTAAAATGTAATATATAGACAGAGCTCTTGAAAAGTGTATCTACGATTTTTATAGTGGTATATATAAGCTATAAAAGAATTTATCAATACTATAACATGTTGATTTAATAGCATGAAATGACCGCTATTGAATAAATATTTTATAGCGGCAAAATGGTGTTATAAAGATTTCCAATTCCGTTGAGATTTAGCTGTATTATAGCGGCAAAATGGTGTTATAAAGATTTCCAGTTCCGTTGAGATTTAGCTGTATTATAGCGGCTATAATGAGCTATTGAATTAACGTACCATAGCGGCGAATTTGCATTACAAAACTAAGCTCAACCATAGCGGCATATTTTGTGTTATAAATATTCAACAGTTTTTTATAACATGTCGATATATAGCGCTTATCAAACCGCTATGGTTGTAATTAATAGCGGCTATATGCCGCTACAAAAGACGCTTTCTGTTGTAGTGTATGTGAATAATTCTCACTACCGTGTAACATTTAATAAAATTAAATTGGATTTCACCGATATCCAGTAAGCAATAAATTTGGCCATAATGTCACACAATTTGCTAAGTAACACGTGAACGTTCACATTCGAATTGTTTGATATTAATCGCCGACCAAATTTGCACCTATGAGTCACACAACCGAAATACTGAATACTCCTGTTGCCATCTGATTTAACTAAATTATAATTTTCATAAATTGATTAAATTATTTAATATTTATGAATATTGATTATAAAATTTTATTTGATTTTTGTTGAACAATATTAAATAGTGTGTATATAATTGTTGTATAAACCCTAATCGATAACGATATCGATATGCATTTAAATTTAATTTAAATGCAATAAATATTGTTCGGGCTTGAAATGGTTATAAGGCCTAAATATGGCTTAGTTTTGTCTAATATAGGATAGCATGGTGAGGTCGGCCATGAGATGGTTGGTGGGAGGGAATATGAATTGATGAAAGGAAATAACTAGCAAGAGAAAAAAAAGATCTTGATCCTTATTTCACTCTCTTATTTTTGCTTTATTATTCCTTCTAACATTCACTTTTCTCTTGAACTTTTTTCCTCTCAAATTGCTGCATAATAAGGTCGACCATACCCCTCTTTCAGGACTTAAATTTGAACAGCAAAATGTCAAATTAAAAGTTAATTCGACCGTTGGTGGTATAGCTATTCAGGAGCTAGCAATTTCTGGACTTGGAATTGGGTTCAAGGAGTTCAATTTATGAATTCTAGGATTTGGTAAAAGGTGCATTTCTTATTTACTAACATATATGTATGCTTAATTAATATTGTGTAATATGCTAGTTGTTTGAAATTATTGTCCTCACGGCAAGACATAAAAAATTCAAAAATAAAATAATATTAATAAATGATGTGTAATTTAATTAAATTATAAATTTAAAACTAACATAATATAATGTACGTTTTAAGTTTCATAAATATTCATTCATATGCATAATGCTTTCAACAATAAATTTTTTTATTTTATTTTCATGTATATGTTAGATATATATATATATATATAAGTAATTATTCATTTAATTTAAATTTTGATTACAATAATATACACACACACACACAAATAATATAAAAACTATACATAGTATTATTCATTTGTTTTCAAAAAAATTATTTATTAAACATTTTTGTATAGTTTTAAAATTAAATAATAAATGTTATTATTAAAAATATATAAAAAACAAAAAAACCCTCAGTTGAAAACAATGTTGCACACATATATATGTATGTGCGTATGAACGTATGTATATTATTTGATTATTATTATTTACATTAACACATATTTATAAATATGTATATATCATATATAAATTATCCTTGAATTTTTAAAAGAAAAATTCATGGAATGCATATAATCTTTTATGTATTTAGCGAAAATATTTTATAATCTAATATTTAAAATAATTTTGCAATTCAATTTAACATACACACACCTATATATTAGAAGTATTTTATATAAGTTTATTTAAAGTTAGCATTTAATAATATATACATATACATAGCTGTATTTGTACATATAATTATAGTATATTTAATGAGCATGGGCGTGGCATGCGCACACATACATACGTATGTATATGTATGTGTATTTAGACAACATATTTGTATACTAGAGAGGCTAACATATCTGTTGCGGTGCAAGTTTCAACATCTATACGGGTATGTCAAACCATGTACGCTATATAGAGTTGCACATGCTTGTACACACATATGTGCATATGATACACATATATATCATATGACACACATATGTGCATATGATACACATATATATCATATGATATAAACTATAAAAAACAATCTTTCCAACCTCAGGACACTCCCTTTTCATATGGCCCATCTGATTGCAATTATGGCACTTACTCTTTGATACCTTCACTCTATAATCTTTTACCTCGTATCCTCTCTTGTTGCACCTTTAACACCTTATGTCTTGCTTCCTACCTTATCCACTTAGACCTCCAAGATATTTTTGCTTGCCTTGAGTAATATGCTTCATCAGTTGTCTTTTAGAAGCCTCCACTATAGTGATATTCAATAATGGTGCCTCAGCTAAACTCTCGAATGTCGCCTCCATAGGAATCTGGCTAAATGCTAATTCCTTAAGTGGCAAACTCACTCCTTTCACAAAATTTATATTAGGTGTTGCATCTATCAATTCAAAGCCAAATTTTGCCAACTCATTAAAGCTATTAATATACTACTTCATAGTGGAATTTCCTTGTTTAAGATTAATAAACTTCCCGAGCATCACTTCCATTTCAACTCTGGACAAAAAAATTTCCTCAAATCTTTTCTTAAAATTGATCCTTTAGATTTCATTTTCATTGACTTCCTCTATAATAGCGTCCCACCAATTCATTGCTTCCCCTTGTAGGTGTTAAGAAGCAAGTGCCTTTTTACCTCATCACTCAAATTCAACATGCTAAAAATTCTATCACATGTATGCAGCCAAGCAAAGGTCTCCACAGAAGCTTTTGTCCCCTTATATGTCTTGCCACCCATTTTTAAAAAATCTTTACGATTTCAAAAAATTCAACCCTAGTATACAAACAATATTTTCATCTTGTACCCTAGTTACAGGTGCCCTATTGCTAACGGTGGCCTAATTTCTAGCTTGAAGATAACGATAGAACTAAAATGGAATGTTCATGCTTGGTACTTCTAAAGCTTCATTTCTAGTGCCAGTTTTAGTCAGGTTACTCATCTCTACTATTTGTAAAATTAAATTCAATATTAGATCCTCTTAGAGTATGCTTTCTCTCTCTCTACCTCATAACCTACAACTCTGATGCCAAACGTAACACCCGGATTTTTGATGCCACATGATTGTCATGAAAAGCTAGATTATTTTAAACATAATATATATAGAGTGCTAATCCAACTAACTATATCTTTCAGAACTCACCGTGGAATGGATCAAATAAAATACAGATAGAATAAAAAAATCACATCTATTTACTTCATAAGTCATACATAGTCTTCATGCATATACATATTGTCACACCACATATACACTTAATACATCCACAGTATTCATGTGCCGATTATCTAGGATACGAAAGACAAGCCGTTGGGGAAAAAGACAAGACAAGACAAGAAGAAAGAAACACAGACACGACGCATGGAAATCAGATAAAATAAACATAAGATAGTACATACGATCATTCCTAAAATGGAATATTAGAGTTACAACATGTACTAATTTCATCCAGGAATAGATATAATTGTTTGCCCTACAATACTAATACATATTCTTTAAAAGATAATTGCGTTTAAAAAAATTTGACCTTTGAAACAAAGCGGTTAAAATTTAAACCTCTTATTTAAATAATGAAACAAAATTTTGATTTTTTTTTAAAATTCAAACATCCTTTTTAATACTCATAAACACATTTAAAAGACCTTTCAAAAATGTCTAAAGTGGAAACTCCTTTTCTTTTACATCAAAATTATTGATTTACAAACTAGATCCATAGCAACTATCGCTATATGGACCGTAACATTTAAAAATTACTTTCTAAATCTAAATATTTTTTAAACCCTTTCTTTTTATATTTAAACCACTTAAATAACTTTGTCAAAAGGTTTTGAAATAGAAGTTAAGTTTGAAAAATCTTTTAAAAATTTCCTTGGAAGACGAAGAGTAAACTAGTTAAAGGAAACACATGATTTCGATGTTGAATAAAACCAATTCACATATGTTAATTTTTCCAAGAAACATTCAACATTTATATACATAATCATACATATAGATAAATGCAAATAACATCCATAAAGCATGGACAAATTTCCACTTGCAAATTATTACATATATGCACTTCGAAGCGTGATGTAGCGACCTACTCATTATGAACACTTCGACTTCATTTCAAGTCCCCTGCAAATTATCACTACGTCATCTGCTTTCAAGCAGAAACCAAACCAAACAATAACCATTCCAAACACTTATAAACATAAGCAAATAACTAAGATTACTACAAGAAATAATATAGTTAAAAACTTGATCTTTAAAGTGAGCTTTACTCACCTAACGAACATGCAGCTAAAACTACCACAACTTTTAATCGCAACCTTATTTGGCTTCTTTTTACCAAACTTTCTTTTTAGGACCAAGGGGAATCAATAGGGTTAGCCATGACTAGGAGGGGGCTTTGCCACGGTAAAATTGGAGGGTTTTGGGTTTTGTTTTGAAGATAAGTGATGTAGAGAGGAGTAGAGATGGTTTTAGCAACCGGTTTTAGGGCATTTCTTTTAAAACTCCATGGAAGAAGAAGAGAAAAGGATGAAAAGAAGGAAGTAAGGATTAGAAAATGGAAAGAAATGAATTAAAGTGAGAAATGAAAAAGTTGAGCGGTTTTTTTATAGACAATGGGAATGGGAAATTACTAAAACACCCTTTTTAAAAATATACATACCCTCCACCAAAATTTGACAACTCACCCTCCTCTCTATGTACACACACAACCTCCTTTGGTCATTTATGCCATCATTTTACTCTTATGTGAGTATTTATGCCTTAGTTTTTATGCTTTTTCTTTTTAAATTGTAAAATAAAAGTCAAATTCCATTTTATTAACTTAAATATATAACATATTTTAACCTAATCACTTCATTAGCCAAAAGCATATGTTAATCTTATATATATGTACATGTATACTCTAACGTGCACTACATTTCTTAACAACTTTAAACGACCAAAGTTGAAAATCTGAAAAATAATTTCGGTCGCATTTTCAATTTTTCTCCGAACTAACTATTTTTGTAAACTAAATTTTAAAGTATAAAACAACTTTAGCATCATTAGTTATTATTAAAACAGGTATTTTTGAGTTATAAAATCCATTATTTAATTATTTAAAAATATATCAAATATTCATATTAAAGTGATTAAATTATGGATCATTACATTCTCCACCTTAAAAGAATTTTGTCCTAAAATTAACACACTAAAAGGATAACTTAAAAAGGACATATATTACAAACGATGCAACATATGCAAAAGAAATACATAATAAGCAGCTATACTAGAAGTAGGAGTACATTATCTATAGAATAAGCAAACTACTAATCTATTATTTACTAGGGATAAGCCTCTCTCATGCTATCTTTAGTTCCTCAAGCGTAGTCTCTGGAATCTTCGCTCCAATTTCACGACTTTATTCTGCAATTATTTCACATCCCGATCAACAATGCAAACTAGATGCCTTATTACGGTCAAATTTGGTTCCACTTCCAAATCTTACCGAACTGTTGGATCAACAATAAGTCATAGATCATGCATATATTTCCTAAAATGTGACACATTAAAAACATTATGTTCCCTTGACAATCTTTTAGACAACCCAACTCGATAGGAAAGCAGCCTGATTCTCTCAAGACTCTTAAAAAGTCCAATATGTCCAGGTGCTAACTTCCATGCTCTTTGAAATTGAACAAACCATATTGGAGAAATCTTCACAAATACAAAGTCTTTGATTGGAAATTCTATATTCCTATGCCTTTGATCGGCATAGCTTTTCTCTCTATACTGAGCTTCCTTCGTCTTCATTTTAATCATAGCCAATTCTTTATGGCTTCAAGAATCGTATTAGGACCAAGCACTACCGATATCTGGTTTCTATCCAACATGACAATGATTTATATGACCACCCATGAAGAGCTGCATAGGGTACCATGCCGATACTTGCTTGATAACTATTATTATATGAGAATTCCATTTAGTTAAGATGATCCTCCCATGAACCTTCAAAACATATGCTCTCAAAAGATCTTACAAAACTTGGTTCGCCCACTCTATTTGATCATTGGTTTGATGATGATATGCAGTACTTAAACTTAGCCTTGTTCCAAAGGTTTCCTACAATGCTTCCCAAAACCGACTAGTAAAGATTAGATCTTGATCATAGATAAAACTAACTGGTACTTCATGCAATCGGAAAGTCTACCTCATACAAATCTCTACCAAGCTTATTGCAGATCTAGTCGGTTTCATTGGAATAAAATGTGCGCTCTTGGTTAGTCGGTCGACAATAACCCAAATGCCTTCATCACCCGTCCTTGATCTTTGTAAACCATCAATAAAATCCACTTATACTTGCTCTCATTTCCAATTTGGAATCTTAAGGGGTTGTAGTAGTCTAGCAGTCCTTTGATTATCACCTTTGATTTGCTGGCAATTTGCACATCTACTAACATGGATAGAAATATCCCCCTTCATTCTCTTCCACCAGAATACTCGCTTCATATCCTGATGCATCTTCGAAACACCAAGTTGGATATTTAACTTGTTTTAATGGAATTATGTTCAAACTTCTTGGGTAAGACCATCAACATTTGGAGAACATATCTTTCCATTCATACACAATATACTATGGTGATCGATCTCAAAGCTCAAACAATGAAATTCCCATACATCCTTGATGATCTTAATTAAATGACTATCTTCCCTTTACTTACTTGCAATTCTTTCAAGGAGAGTTGGGGTAACTTCCAAAAGAGCAAAAATTGCATCTCTACTCATAGCATTCGCTACCGTGTTGGATTTTCCTAACATATAAATTACATCCAAGTCATATGTCGCTAGAAATTCCAACCAACATTATTGCCTCATATTCAAATCCTTCTACATGAAAAGATACTTCATAGACTTGTGATCCGTGAAGAGCTCAAAATTATCACCTAACAAGTGATGCCTCCACATCTTGAATGCAAACATAACAGCCAATAACTCCAAATCATGTGTTGCATAATTCCATTCATGAGACTTTAGCTGCCTGCTAGCATAAGAAATAGCTCTTTCGTGCTGCATCAAAACCGCACCCAAACCTATGCCATAAGCATCCGTATATATAATCAACCCTTCATCTCCATCCGGGAAAGTTAGAACTGAAGCTTTGTGTAACCTTTCCTTTAATTCAAAGAAAACTTCTTCATGCTTTGAAGTCCAAATAAATTTAGCATCCTTCTTTATTAACTTTGTTAGGTGAGAGGCGACTCGGACGAATCTCCTATAATATCCTGCTAAGCCTAAGAAGCTTCGAACTTCCATTGTAGTCTACGGCGTGTTCCAATCTTGAATGGCATTACCGTTTTTGGATCAACCGAGATACCATTTCCTGACACCACATGTCAAAGGTACCTTACTTTCGGTCGCCAGAAATGACACTTGGAGAATTTGGCCCTTAAAACATGTTTCTTTAAGTCTCCATTACAATCCAAATGATGTTTGTGTTCCTCCTCTATATTTAAATAAATAAGAATATCATCTATAAAGACAAACATAAATTTATTAATTACATCTCTATAAACTCGATTCATAAGATTCATAAAAAAGAGGGTGCATTAGTTAGCCCAAAAAGCATAACCAACCACTCAATAAATAATCTGGCTCTCTAAATGTTGTTAAGTGTATATTATCCTTTGGTATCCTTAACTGGTGAAATCTTGTAGCAAGATCCATTTGGGGGAACACTCGATCATATGTAGTTACTTGAACTTGTTATCTATACGAGGTATGAGATACTTGTTCTAAATCGTCTTCTTGTTTAGCTTTCAGTAATCAACGCAAAATTCTTAACGATCTCTCTCACATTGCAATAAAACTATAACTGCTCCAACTTGAGCGACTTGATCTAATTAGTCTCTTATTTAACAAATCATCTATTTGATTTCTTAATTCCAACTTCTCTATTGGATCCATCTTATGAATAGGTTGAATGACAGGCTTCCAACTGGGAATTAAGTCAATATGAAACTCAATCTCCCAATATAGAGGTAGATCGTTAACTTCTTTAAAAACATCGTAAAAATCCTTAACAATTACTATCAATCCTAACTCTTCACGGAACACGTCTAGGGCATACAAGAAACTACTCATTAGTTTGCCATGCTCTTCACAAGACATTCTAAAATGCATACCTCTCTTGTTTTTCATCAATACCATTTCTTAACATAGTCAAGAACAGCTCGACTTTCCACCAACCAATCTATACCGAGAAAAACATCAAACCCATTAAGTCTAAAAAAACATATTCCAAAAGAAATGATGGTTAAGGTAAGTAATTAGCACACTTTCACAGATCATACATAGACTAGTTGTACCACCAATGGGGTTAGACATACAAATAAGTTTTCTACAATCCTTAGGGTAAGTTGCAATCCACCAACCAATCTTTTAGAAATAAAACTATAGGAAGCCCCGGTATCAAGCAATACTCGACTAAAATATCGTTAACAAACAAAGTACCTTCAAGAACTCCTTTCCCTTTCACATCCTTTGAAGTTGACGGTTCATCCTCGATAGCATAAACTTTAACCTATTTCCCTTTCTTCATCAATCGATAATCCTTCACTATATGCCCTGGTTGCTGGCAATTATAGTAGAGTATCTTTTGAACCATTGGAGAAATAAGGTCTTTCTGCTACTTTTGAACTACGAAATTTGGATAGAATCTTGTATGGCCCTTTTGCTTTCAAACAAAACAACCACCATCTTGAAAACGGTATCCTTGAGCCCCTCCTCATGGCATTCCTCCCTATGCTTATTTTCTGGTTGATTAAACTTCATCTTGTTTGGATTATTACCATTGCTGCTAAGTGCTGCTACTGGCTTCTTCTTCTGAAGAACTTTATAATGCAAAGCAAATATCCACTAAATCTACAAAAGATCTCTTTAGATGGGCCATCATCTTCTCATGGATTACATCCCTTATCCTAGCAAAAAAACGTCTCATTTTTCATAAAAGGGGCATCAACAAGGACCATATTACAATAACTCATTGAATTTGGTTTCATATTCAGCTATTAACAATCTCCTTACTTAAGATCTAAGAAACTCGTATAGAGATGGGTATTCCCAATAGTGGGAATGAAATGGTCTTAAAACACCTCCTCAAACGTAGCCTAAGAAAAATCATCCTCCGAAACATTCGCTGTAACGAATACCACCATGCTACAACACCATCTTGTAATTGCCAAGATGCTAAGAAACTCTTCTGCTCATCTAAAATATCTAGCCCCTTGAAAATATTTTTGCATGAACGGAGCCAAATTTGGACTTCTGAAAATGGATTTTGTGTCCTTGAAGTCTTTCATTCCATATTAGTATAGTCTTTGCACAAACCAACAAAGTTTACACAGGGCTGCACAGGTTCTTCCTCTTCAACTACTCCAACTCTTCTAACATTCGAAGTTTGGCCATTGGTGGTCGTGATGCTACCAACTCCTTTACCCTGTCTTCCTCTATCACTCATTCATACAACTTAGATATAGTAAGATAATTTTAGAATATTTAGACGATATTGCTTAAGGAAAAGGATACCGAATCAAACATATCAAAGTTGATCAAAATAATTCAAATATATATATATATGCATGAATAAAAAGTACGGATATGCGCTCTCATGGACTAAATTCATTCTAGGGTATTACCAATCCTATCTCTAATGAGTTGACCCCAACCAAGGCCTAGGTGATCGCTTAACCTAAGCTATGATGCCATGTGTAATGATCTACCTTTCTTACTTCTAAAGACGACACTTACTACATCAACGGTACTCATGTGCTGGTCATCTAGGCATACGAAAGATAAGCCATTGGGGAAAAAGGTAAAGACAAAAAGAAATAAACATAGAATCTCACAATGCATGGAAATCATATATTAAGATAGTACATGCAATCATTCCTAAAATCAAATATCGGAGTTACAATAGGTACTAACTTTAGCTAGGGACGGTTATAACCATCTACCCCCATAATGTTAATACATATTATATATAAACATAATGGAAATAAAACAGGTAATTAGATAACGTTGAAGCCTTCTGCTCCATGCTCCTCTAAAATACATCCGTAACAACCTGGACTACTTAGCTACTCAAAAATTAGAGTACCTAAGAGTTTAAGGGAAAGGAAGAAAAATTACTGGTCAGACATGGGTCTGATGTGAGTAAAATCAAAACATATTAAATATACTTACCAAACCCTTCAAAAATAAAGGTGTCTCGCAAGATCACACCATACATAAACGCGGATTTTTTTAACCTTATGCCAATAAACCATTTCAAATGGAAAATCATGCGATACTATAACAATATCTAGGGTTCAAAATAAATATTTAATCATAATCGAAATAGTTACATTAATTACATTCCAACATATATAGTATACATCCAAGTCCGTAAAGGCATATATTGGAAAATGGATTCCATACAATGACATGGCACCGGGGTACCACCTACCACAGTACACCTCTAGAGAAAATGTACCGATGGCCTTGCTGAGACCCCTTGCATGACAAGACCAACCTACCACTACTGAATAGTACTGAATACGTAACAATCCTAGTTTGAGACGTACTTGAAAAAAAATCTAAATTTGATTTTTAATAAAGAATTGGGATTTTAATTCTCAAATTATTTAAAATTGGTTATTTTCTATTTTTTGAAAATGAATGGAAATGTTTTAAAATGCTTAAATTAAAGAATTTAGAAATTTAAGTTGAAAACAAAATAATTAGTTGGATTAAATCTTTTATTTTTAAATAAAAAATTATTTTGGAATTTAATAGATTTTAATTGAAAATTCCTTGTTTGGGCTTAAATGCATTTAAGCAAGTGATTTAGTTAATTGGACTATGATGTATTTTAGAATATAAAGCTTTGTTTAACAGAAGTAGTCATCAGTTGTAAATAAATAATTAATATTCTTTTAGGCTAATTAAACCATTAAATCCCATAACCTAAACCAAAATAAAAATGCAACTGAGAAAGAATGCTAAGTAAATCGTTGTATGCTTTCTCTTCTTATCTCATTCATTTACAATAAAACAAAATCCATGACTTCCCTTTTTTCAAACCTAAAACAAAAGTCCCTATTTTCCTTGATTTCAAGAAAACAAGAATTAACTTCTAAAGAAGTTAATAAGCTTAGGTAAAACACCTCAACTATTATACATCTTATTAGAACCCTGAATCACTATTCACTGTGAGTTAATTAGGGTTTTTGTTATTTTAGGAAAAATTGTTATAGGCCATTGATTTCTAATTTTGCTCTGCTGATAGAAGTTAAGCTGCTTAATTATCAAAAACAGCGAGGTGAGTAAAATTACTCATAAATGTTTCTAATCTTACTGAAATTATTTGGTTGGATGTGAATTGTTTGTTTGAAAGTTTTACATTAGCTATTGTCTGTATACTACTTCTAAACCTAGTTTTAAAGCTATTGTTATTACAAGTTTGTATGATTGGTTGATATTAGATGTCATGTTTCAGTAGTTATATATATGTCGTAAATCAATTTATAGTAGCCAGAATTGGTGATAACATCACCTGAGATAATGCTTGGAGTAGAACACGCTCCAAGCATTTGAATCGGTTGGACATCAGGTCGCACCAGTCGACCGGTAAGAAGCACCAGTCGATTTGTGGACGCATTTGGTCGACTGATCCAAAGAGCCTGAAGCATATTTTGCTCTAGGCATTTGCTAATTATTTTGAATTCTAAATTTACTTTCTTGAGTTTTATTAAGCTTTTCATATTGTCGAATCATAGAATTCTGTTCTATGAATTTGGGAAAATTTTCCAAGAGATTTGTGTATTTTATAAATATTAAAAGTTTGGTTTTGAAGGATAAATTTTTGAAAAGTTGTATTATATGTATGTATGTACGTATGTTTTGAAATTCATTTCTACAAATCTTATTAAAATATTCCTATGATAATGTTGTATATTCAGACTATCCTATGATAGAGATTATTTATTATGATAATTTAAAAGTAAAGAAAAGGTATTTCAAGCTGTATTTAAATAAAAAGAAATTCTATATTTATTAAATATAGTCAATAGACATGATTTCAATCGATTTCTAAAAGAATAAATTTCATATAAAATTTTATTTCTGTTAGATGAGGACTTTAATTAATCATTTTAGTAGTATTAGTGGTATAGAACACTAGTATCACTATATCGGTTAATTCTTTGACTTGTTTGGTAGATTATTTTATGGAGTGGAGTTTATTATCTTATAGTAAATATTCAAGAGTCACTAAGTGGTTGTGGGACATTAAGTGAATCTCAAATAATTAATATTAGAAAGTACATAATACATTTGATCTATAATGATCTTGTGATATCATGCATCTTGACGATATTAGGCTCGTCTTTATAATTACATGCATCCAGGTGTATTTGATGACATTAGGCTCATCTTATTTTGCTTGTATCTAGGCATGAATGGCAATAGTAGGCTTTTCTTTATAACTTACATTTATGCCAGTTCTTTGATTTATGATATGCTTTGTGATATTTCTATTACCATATTATGAGATTGTTTTTGATAAGAAACTTATTGGTTTATGAATGGTAATTTGATTAATGGTACACTTGTTTTGGTTAAGAGTAGCTTTTATTGTAATTTGAGGGTTATGGGTTTTTTTTGGAGAAAGTGATGTAGAGAGGAGTGGAGATGGTTTTAGCAACCAGTTTTAAGGATTACAAGAGAAAAACATAAATTTTTAAAAAATTTCTTTTGAAACTCCATCGAAGGAGAAGAGAGGAGGATGAAAAGAAGAAAGTAAGAACGAGAAAATGGAAAGAAATGAAGTAAAGTGAAAAATGAAAAAGTGGAGTTGTTTTATAGAAAATGGGAATGGAAGATTGCTAAAATGCTTTCCTAAAAAAATACATACTCTCCACCAGAATTTGAAAACTCAAGGTCCTCTCCATATACATATACAACATCCCATCCTTGGTCACTCATTCCATCATTTCACTATTATGTGTGTACTCATGCCTTAGTTTTTGTGTGCTTTCTTATTAGATTATAAAAGAAAAGTCAAATTCCACTTTATTAACTTAAGTATATATTTAAACATATTTTAATCCAATCAATGCATTAGCCAAAAACATATGTTATGCTTTTATATATGTACATATATACTATAGTGTGTACAACATGTTTCAATAATTTTTTAGCGTTGAAAAGTCGAAAATTCGAAAAATGATTTTCGGTCACATTTTCAATTTTTCTCCGAGCTGGCTATTTTTTAAAATCAAATTTAAGAACAAACTTTACCATCATTAATTATTACTTAAAAATGGTCTTTTTGAGTTCTAAAATCCATTATTTAGTTATTTAAAAATATAAAATATTCATATTTAAAGTGATTAAATTAGGGGTCGTTACAACATACGTAAACACTTTTATAGTCACCGTCTTCAAACATCATACACGTCAAAGTAACTTTATCAACCTATAGTGTATGAGGAAGGAGGTTAGACATTTATGTTTAACGAGTAAAAATATTACTAGGTATATGCTGCTAACATGATTTCATAAACATCATATTAGAGAAAAAACTTACTATACTTGATCTGTCTCATCTATGTCTAAAGTGATAATCCATCATAATAAACATAATAGGTGTCTCATCATCTACACATATATAACAACATTAAACATACAATAGAGTCAGTTAAACATAAACTAACCCATTTACACACAAAAAGGGTTAGTTAAACACAAGTTAACTCGATAATACTTACAAGAGTTAGTTAAGCAGAGACTAACCCCAAAATATAGTTAACATAGACTAATCCTATCAACACAAAAAAGAGCATGAGTTAGATAAATGTTGGCTAACACATGTATACATAAAGGAAAGGTTAACATATCCCATCTCTTTAAATAATTGATTTAACACAGCCGTCACAACGCACAGACATCAAAGCATATTTTTGATGTTAAAGGCTTCCTAATGTCGTTGAGAAACCAACACGTCATTCACCTTCCATTTCGTATAGGCCTGGCTAAAGTAAAATGCTTTAGCCCTATTTCAGGTTCAACTTGGCAATCTGAATGCCCACCAGCGGACTGGTGTACACGCTGAACGCCAAAAAACATAAAATATGGAACTATTTTCTTCTCCATTTCATTTCTGTTCCATCATTTATTGTTTTGATGTGTTTCTATACCTTCTAACATAACTTATACCACCTTAACCATTCATATATTATGTCTTAACCACCTATCCTTAATTTAACTTTGATCATCACAAACTTGATCGCTTATTATATAACATTATCATTAATTAAATTCTAATTTGATCATCATGATCATTATTAAATCCTACAATTACATTAGTAATTATCCCTAAATCCAATTTATCTAATTTCAACACCTGATTAACCTAATTAGCAATCAAACAATGAATACTACTTTTGTGTGAACAATACATAATCAATAATTGTCCCACTTACCGATCTATGCCACCAAGCCTTAGAAATCATCTAATTGCTCTTTGATTCCTTGCTATCCAAAAATGCAGTTCTTCAAAGTTCCTGGACCCCACTAACGATTGGTATCTTCTTGTAGTCCTCTTCATGCTTGTTAATTTGATATGTGTGTGTATGTGTGGGCGTGTGTGTGTATGTATGTATATATGTATGTATGTGTGTGTGAGAGAGAGGGGTTTGGTTTAGATTCGAAGGAGTGTGTAATATCAGAGAGATGGAGGAAGGAGCGTAACTAGGGATGTACGTGAATGAAAATGAATTCAAAACTACTTAGCCTATTATATAATTTATGAATCATCTCTTCGCCTAAATGGGCTTAGGTCGATTTATATAAAATCAAAACTTGCTTACTTATAATACGCGTAACTCCTTCATATGAACTCCGATTTGGAAAAACCAATACATCATCTCAACCAGAAAAATGAGCTATATGCAATGGTATACTTTTTGTCACCTAATTCCAACATTTTTATAATTACCGTTTCGCTCCTATCAGTAAATTATACTTATAAATATCATGGGGTATTATATCGCATCTTGTACTCCCATATTTTCATAGATGTAAATGTGGATATTGTGTTTCCAAGGTAGGTTAAAGGTGTTAGAAGAGAGGGAGAATTATTTAGCCAAAGTGTAGAGTATGAGAATTGACCCTAAGTTGTAAAAGTTTTATTTTCTTTTGCCACATTAGAAAGCAATGGAAAATAATAAATTGTGGAAGCCAATACAATAGAAGCAATGAAGTGAAGATCAAAATGCAAATGAAACTCCAAAAGGAGACGAAGATTGTTTGAACATCAGGTGTGAATAGGAGACACAGCAGAAGAAAAGGTACCGATGGTAGGAAGGAAAAAATTGTTGTTTTAAAGGAAGGTCGAGAACACCTAGAGGAGAACCAAAAATCTATTCAAGAAATTGACAAAGCGATTCATTAGTTGTTGAAAACGAAAGAAAAGTTACAAAAGGATGTCGCAGAACTCGGCTTTAATAAGACAGAAGTGGAAAGCATGACCAAAATAAATAACAATGAAGTGCTTGTCTCCCTTTTACTTGAAGGGTCTGGACAGTGGCCCGACCAATCATCACAATCGTTGTAAGTTCTCGAGCATTACACATAACACTAACTTGCCTTGACAACCTTTTTGCAACATAAGGGCCCTTTCCCCTCTAGCCTTTCTAAACGCCTTAATCTGTTCCACTATATCTCTCTTGAAGACTGGTTCGAACCAACCGCCCAACTTTTTCTTCATTCGGTAGACTTCTCACAAAAGCATTTGGTTTCCTATACATAAAGAAAGGGTGAATCCATACCATTTTGTCAACAAGATCAGCATAAAATGACTCCGTTCATCTAAAAAAAGCATCACTATGCAACAACTTACCATTATCCTTCATTATCCACATGGAAGCGGCATCACTATTCACCAACAGCAGTTTCCACCTTTTTGACAAAAGCATGCCTTAGTACGTCCCGCTGGCTAACCATCATTCGAGCCACTTTCTATTTGGTATCCTAGGTAGCCTATATATGAAGCATACAACTTCTTCAGCGGCTATACGTTAGTACCTTACATATTGATATTTATGATAATAACTATAAGACATTATATAAAATATAGATCCTAATGTTTTATCAAGTTATATATAGTATATAGTGTAGGATATTAGACAGGTGTTGCTTAAGAAGTCTATACCGTATCAAGAAGATTTAAGATGTTGATGTAGAGTTTCAAGAGTTGAAGAATGAAGACTTATGAGTATTGAAGTGTTCAAGATATTCCAGATAAGTTATAGAGTCATAGAATTTATGTTAAAACCTTGATAGCACTTTCACAAACTCTCTCTCCTTCTCTAATTTTGTTTTAAATAGTTTTCCAAATATCCTAGTTTTAAAATACTCTTTCCAAATATTTTTCAAAATGATTTTCAATCTCTTATACTTATAAAGATATTATTTTAGTGTTTTTAAGTTTATATACGTTGAATTTTTTTTAGTAAGTTATAATTATATTGATTATATACATACATATGTATATATATATATATTATTTTGCATTATATTAAAATTTTCAAAAATATAATATAAAGTTTTATTAAGTTTTATTATGATTAAAATATGTATAAACTATGCTTAAATGATTTTACAAAGTATCAAACTATTTTACAAAACAACAAGTTTTCAAAATAATGCTTTTAAGTATTTTCAATTTTTAAAAAAGAGTACGTTGATATACTCTATGTATGTATGTCGACATAATGGTCGACTTTTTTAAAATTTAAACTTCAAAAGAAGCGTATTTTCGTCATATCTCTTCACGAATGAATATGATCATTGTTCCTCTATAAATATTAGACTTCCAAACGAATTTTTAAACATCATTTTCTTAATTCATCTCTCCTCCTTCCACTCTCTCATTTTCTAAATCAAATGAAATCCAAACTCTGTCAGAATTCAATCATCACTAGTTTGATTCTTCTTTATCTACTCTCTGATTTCTCTCATCTCTACCACTCAAATCAAGATCAAATGCTATTCAAGAGTTATAGGATAAATTATAATCATGATCAAAGATTCGAGTCTATAAAACTCTATCAAATCATACTGTTATACTTGTGGGTGTGACTGTAGCCCGTAATATCAATTGGATGTGCTTAGTAGCTTGTAAATCTAGTGGATGTGCTTGTAGCTAGGAAACCAAGTGACTCTACCCAAATGTCGGGATTCTGGAGAGCGTGTCTCGTAGTCTTGAAATTGAGATTGTATTTGCATTTACTAGTTGAAAAGAAATCCATGAAAGGAATTGTGCAGGACTGGATGTAGCATAACTCCAAACCAGTATAAAATCCTAGTGTGTCCTTTCCTTTTTACTTTTACTACATTTACTTTTATCTGCTCTTTGATTCTGTGATTGTTTCTGTTATTCTTAATCGCATCATTCGAAGTATAATCTTAAGGAATTTGCAAAATATTCATATAATTCATTAAACATACTTCATCCCCCTTTAGTGTTAATCTAGCCTTAAGATCTGTAACGCCCTACAAATCCGTACCCCTAGAGTCGACTATTCTCCCTCAATCAACTTAAGTTGTACGGAAATATGAACCATTTGGGTTAAAGAAGAAGAGGTAGAAGAAGAAAATAGAAAAGAACGTCAGAATCTAACCATCGCAGCGGAATAAAATATAATAGATCATAAATAATCTTTACACAAAAACAAATACATCTGTTTATACATTACATCATCAGAGTACAGCATCAAAGTTCAATACAAACGACAACACAACTCAGGATGGTTATAATATCTCGTCCTTCCAAAAACCGAATACACAGCGGAATATTTCATACAAGTATGGAAGTACGTATCGCCATCCATCTCCACAGCATCCTTTTCTGTAATTTATAATACTCGGTCTGACCCAAGCATTATAGTTAAATAACACCCGAGTCAGCCTGGAATACCAGCGTGAGAAAACTACACTCAAATTGATTATTAAAGTTTCAAAATTCTTTTGAAAACAAAAGCATCTCGTAAGACCATGCCACAAATAAACATGTCGGGTTTTTACCTTATGATAGCCAAAACAATTTTTATTAAAATCCTCTGATATTATAATAGGGTCTATTTACAAATACTTATTAAAATAGCTGAAATTGTTATATTAATTAAATTCCAGCATATTAGCCACAATCGTGGGTAATACAAACAAAACCGTACAGGCACGTAGGGAGAATGGATTTCCAACTAATGACTAGGCACAGGGGTACCACCTATCACAGTATGTAGCCTAGATCACCATACCGAGGATCCACCCTAAATCCCTTGCAACACAAGACCGAGACTACCCCTTATTGGATAATCCCGAGTAAGATCACCCCGTTGTTAGCATCAACAACCACCCACTAAGCCGAAATAAGAAAAGACATCTAGACAGGGATGACCTCACCCTAATGGGTGCTACCCACTTAGCCTTGCTGCATAACCCTTGATTTTCAGTCATTCTCGATTGATGAGGCTCGAGGCTAAGCGTTACCTTTTTAGAACATATCACTTAGAATGCTCACCATCCACCCGACAATGTTCTGAAAGCATTCATCCATACAAGTCCGTCCCGGGTTCGAACGGAACTGAAGGCACTACTCCTACTACATCCATTTTGGAATCACCTCAGGATTAGTAGCGACTAGCCCTTGCACTTCACTGCTCCATTTTCCATTCCAACTCTTATTTTCCCTACGAAAACGTACAAACCGAATCAAAGTGGTTTTCGAGAAATTAATCACGTTCCCGGTCTCTTCGAAACGATCAACGCATTGGCCAATATTGATAGTCGGTTATTTAACTATCAATTAACATTCACAAACATCCATCAACCATAAATAATTCAATCATCCAACCAAATATTTTAATTTAACCTTGCATGCATAAGCAAAGGTGAGTTAATCTCACTCTTCTGGATTGCTATTTAAATTTAAATGCTTACTTAAGTCTATATTTGTAATCTAATAGTTCGGTTTTTCAGGCATTGGAAAATCGGGTCGTGGCAAGATCTCTATCCGGATAACTCACATTGGTATCAGAGCATTGGTTTTCAAAGAATTCATCATCTAATTTTCGAAAAATTCAAATGGCTAGCAAAAATGGTAATAAACTATTAGTAACATGTTAATACATTTGTTCGTAACTCATTTGTCGAAGGACAATCTACTGCTAGACCTTTACTTGTTAATGACAGTAATTACACATATTGGTCATGTAGAATGAAAACTTATTTACAGTCAATTAGATTAGACACTTGGAATATCACATAAACTGAGTACACTGAACCCGAGACTAATTTTGCACAGTGGACTATTAAAAAAAAGCAGTTGCACAAAGTAGTTCTAAGGATATGAATATATAATTTTGTTCACTAGATAGAAATGATTTAATATAGTATCTGTATGTAGTTCTGCATTTGAAATTTGAAGAACTTTGCAAGTTACACATGAAGACACAAGTAAGGTCAAACAGACCAAAATTTCCAAGCTAATAAATCAGTTTCAATTATTGAAAATGAGTCCGTATTTGATATGCATGGTAGATTCCAAGGTATAGTACACTCAATTATTGCTTGGGTAAAATTTTGTCCGAGGAGGATCAAGCTAGAAAAATCCTCGATTCACTTACTTCAGAATGGGATCAAAAGACTCTTGCAATCGAAGAGGCTGATGACATTAACACTTTAAAATTTGAAGAGATAATTGGCAATTTAACGTCTTTTGAAGCATAAATGCAGGGCAGAAGAGAAAGCAAAGCAATAGAGAAGAAATCTATAGCTTTTAATGTAAGGATAGAAAATCTGGATTCATGCAGCGATAATGATGAAGAAATTGCTTTCTTGACAAGGAATTTTAGAAAATTTCTAAAATATAGGAAGATGAACATTTTCAAAAGAAATGAAAACAAAAATTCAAGAAGAGGAAGTGGAAGCGGAAATAACATTAAATGTGATAACCGTGATGAACCTGGCCATTTAAAACGAGATTGTCCACATCTTGATAAACTGAAAACTACACCAAGCATCGATTCATCCACAAAAAGGAGAAGAGCTTATACTGCAGCAATATACGATTCAGAAACATCCTTATGTGATAATGAATCGGATACAGAAATTGCTAACATGTGCTTCACAGCAACACATAATTCGGAACAAAATAGTGAAATGGATTAGAAAAAGGTACGCTTTTAATATATTAAAAGTTTTAATTTCTTGAATGAATTTTTTTGGATTCTTTATTTAATAATATTGGTTGAATATTATATGATTATTTTAAATTTCAATATTTTAAATATATTTTAATAACATAATAATAATATAAAATACATTAAAATGCAATGACCCGGAATTTTCGATCTTGAAAATTCCAGATAGTTAGAAAAAGAAGAAAAGAGATAGGAGAAGAAGACAAATAAAACACCAAACACAATTTCGCACATTCGCAGCGGATCAAATATAATACAACTATATACAGTTTACAAAGGAATACTGTATCTGGTAATTATATACAATACATCAGAGTTGCAAATATACACAGACAAACTGGACATTTAATTCAACATAACAATAATATCTATTAGAAGAGTACACTCCATACGTTTCTGCCCTCCAACTCGCCTCCTGAGCTCCAGAACGTCCTTACCTGAAAATCTGTAATACTCGGTCAGACCTGAGCATTACATCAAAGTAACACCCGGGTCAGGCTGGAAACCAGCGTGACTAAACCCATCTAACATGGAATACAAAAGCATAAAACTTATAGAAAACCGGGGTAACTCGTTTCAATTTATCACAATTTGTTATAGACATCACTTATTTCACACATCAATTTCTAAGTACCAAAACTTAGATTAAATGGTCCAATTCACTTAAATCATTCCAATCCAGCCTACTGATTTCACTTATCAATCTATAAAGAATCGAAGTGGTTCGGGTATTAACTAATACCCGACTCTGGTCTCTTCGAATTCAGTACTATCTTAACCCAAGTTATTCAAGTGAAATAAAATTCAACTTTAAATACAAGATGTCACTTTTTATCACAGCAATTCATCATTGATAGATAACCACAGTTATTACTATCTACTCAAACATATCATATCACAGAATATTTTATATCATAGATATCAATCAATCCAAGGTATTTAATGATCATTCAATCATTCATAAACAAGTTTGATCACTTTCAAAATTAATTTAATTAATCTCTAATTAAATTAATTACTAATCTTTAATCACTTAGATTACCTTTACTTATCATTAATTAATTACAAACCAATTAATTAACCATCCTTAATTAGCCATCTTAATTTATCACCTGTGGCTAATTATCCTTTAATTACAATAAGTAATTAATTCTTAATTAATTATACTAATTAATTAGCCTTCACCCACCACGTTAAATAATCCCTTAATTACTCATATAAAGTAATTAACAATGAATTATTGCATTTATCCCTAATTATTTTCTCAATTTAATTATCCTATAATTAATTATATAGATTAATTACTCCTTAATTAATCACATCCCATTAATTATCTAATTCTCGATAAGTTTCCTTAGTCTATCAATCCTTGAATTAATTATACCCTAACTAATTAATCCTTAATTACTTAATTAATCTCTAATCACTACTTCGTGGATTTCTAATTACCAATTAATTATTTCCTATTAATGTATTGGTAATTCTAAACTATTGATTAATAAGTCCTCAACTATTAAATCTTTAGTTAATAATAAATCAATTAAATAATAAATCTTAATTACCAATTCTTAATTAATTAATCACAATAATAAGTCACTCCCTTAAATTGATTACACAAATTAATCATCTTCCCAAACATTGAATAAATAATCCTTTATTTAATCATATCATTTAATTCAATTTAATTTGTTTTAAACTCGCTAATACTTTATTTCGACCTGACTTATATTCTCTTTTGAAAACTTATTTACTACTTTAACAACCAAGCATAAAAATTGGGTATAGGCCTGAACAAAACATAGAGAACTCGAGACAAATCCGTTTAACAAATTTACCTTTGAAGCTTGCAATGTTAACGTTTCATTTGCATTCCGTTTTTTAACTTATCATTTTAAAAAATTCAGCCCAAAAGATTCCTGGCCCAAACTTCTCTTTTCCTCTTCTTCGATTTAAAGTTGTAGACTTCAAATTCTTCGGCCCAATCACTTAATTCTTCCTCTCCCTTATCAATGCCATAATGTTCATAGGTGATCGACCATGCACGAATGTGTGTACGTGCACACGCACCCTGATATACAATTGTCGCCGCCGACTATCCATACCGATCACACATGCTCTCCTGTGCCTTGATCAATTGCATGGAATCCACAGGGATCCAAAGATCGAAATCGAGTATTTTCCCTAAAACCAGAACAACAACATTTCCAGTAATCGCTTCAAGGCGCCTCCAAAGATCACCGCTCACCCCCCAATCTTGCCACGAGCACCGCCATTGCATCTTCCTCTTCTGGACCGCATGCCCTTACCACCGTCAATTGCCTGCAACCCAACCCCAAGCCTACAGCTCTTTAAACCCTAATTCTTCCCAAACAACACAACACACAAATCTAGAACCCACCTTGCTATTTTTCCCTAAATGCCAATCCCTTCGACCTCCTTCGACCCAAATCTCAGAGCTAGAAATACTGCGGTTGCCAAAAAACACCCAATCCTTCATTTCCCGTTCAACTTACGGTTTCTACCCAATTATCAACTTAAAAATTTTAAAACCATCACCAAAAAATCCTAACTTCTTATCATGAGTCAGATTACATATGAATAACAAGAAATTATATTAGTCGATTTTTGGGATGTTTTTATTTCTTACTATGTATTCTTGTTTTCCAGACAAAATCCCACTAATTTCCTTTATAAATATTTTAAAATTAGTGTTTAGTTATAACAAATCCTTTTTCCTTTAAGGTCATAACTTAAAAGAGATTCAGTAAAGAGAGTTTGATTTTAGAACTTGTTTCAACCTGTTTGTATTTGAAACAGAGTCATATCTTTTTTTGATTCAAGTATGCACAAAGTATTACAACATTATATCAGGCAAAACTTAACTATATTATATACATGAAATCAAAGGTCAAGCCAACTAAACATCATACACACTAGTAAATAAGAGTTTCCAGTTTTCGTAAAGATTAGTTTACTCACAGTATATTGATTAATAGAGCTAATATATGTTGTTAACAGATATGCATACAATATTATTATACAGGCTAACGAACTACTCATCATTTTTTCAAAGATTATTTCATGCATTCACACATATAGGCAGATCAAGCTTAAAAAATAAAGATTACTCACCTTTATTTTGGAAAGAACAGAGAACAGCTTCTCATTTGATCTGGAAATGCTTTTGTTTCCTGAAACTTGATTTGATAACTGATCTTGCTTTGATTTGTACTGAAGCTGATCTCCAGGTAAAATGTTGTTGATGATATAGTTGATTTCTTGCAATGATTTCTCTCTGGTTTAAGTTTCAAATTTCTATTTTTCCTTTTTGATTTGTTTTGAGGCTGGTTTTAGTTTACAGTTTTTTTTTCAGATTTTCTTCTCTCGTCATTTTTTTTCCTGATAATGATGATAGGAAAGGGTTGAAATGAAATAGTATTAGTGTATTTAGTCTTGACTTAATGATTGAATATTTTTTTAAAAAGAAATAAGGTAAAATAGCTTGTGACACTTGTCATTACAATCTTTAATTATCCTACACACGTTATTACAAGCATTTATAATTAAACTCTTGTAATTATTTACTTTTATTTTATTTTTTAAACGATTGGAAAGCTTTTTAATTAAACCTCCTAATAAATAAATATTTTCTAAATTTATATCAATAAATTAATTTAAAGAGAATAATATAAGACAAATCTTATTTTTAAATAAAAACTTTATTCATATATTTTATATCCAAAATATTTTTAAGATATATATCCTTTAAATTCAAATTTAAATTCAAGTTCAAATTCAAATTCAATTTAAAGATCCAATTTAAAATCAACTAAAATATATGTATATATTTAAACAACACAAATTACATTTGTACATAATAATTCTATTTTAAAATCTTATTATATCTATATCTAAATAATTTATAAAAGAAATTATTATAGTTGAATTTGCTTGAAATTTCTAGGATATCACGGATATCCTTTATTATATTTTCAAATCCATTTACACATCCCGGTATCTTTTATTAACAGAATTTTATCTGTTTAACATATAAATTAATATTTTAATAATTCTAATCCTATTAATTACCAATTACCTGATGCTCGAAAATCCAGGTTATCACATTCCTCCGCCCTTTGAATCTTTTCGTCCTCGAAAAGGAATGAAGCCAGAATTATTAAATGCTTAAAATCGGATAAATTTTCTTTGGTCATTTTTAAAACACTTTAAAAAAAATCTATATAATATTACGAAAATAGTTTTTATAAAAATACTTTTATAACTCGATGTTTCGACAAGTCCATCCTTGTTCTTACAGAAATTCGATCATACGTTGATCAGTCGTACGACTGAAAATCTATAAGTACTTGGCAAACCCGTTTCCAACATCCAGTGAAAATACTTTGAAAAATAATTTTATTAAAAATATAGGAAACAGTTTTTGAAAATAGAGGATATATCTTTTGGTTAGAATGCTTTGGAAATCATCACCCCCATCCATGGTCGCAGTTACATCCTGGGTTACGTTGCCATCGCAGCAAAAGTTCATGTAACTGTAGGCACTCCGCGACCCTCGATTACGCCATGGAACCCACAACAGATCGCAGTTACATTCTATGGTTACGTTGGCATCGCAGCAAAAGTCCATGTAACTGTAGGCATCGGCGCCCTCGATTTTCGCTGTCAAAAATGAAACTTCTCCACTCCTACATAGGTCGCAGTCTACCGACGTAAAATCAAACACAGACTTTTGGCTCTCAGAGGCACACACGACTTTCGATATGTTACCATAGGTCGCAGTCTACCGATATAAAATCAAACGTAGACTGTTGGCTCTCAGCGGCACACACGACTTTCGCTATGGTCTGCAGTAGATCGCAGTGACATTGAGTTACACTATCGTCACAGCATAACCCAAATGCCTATGTAGGCCTCAACGCCCCTGACTTTCGCTACATACTACGCATAATCCTCAGGAACTAGTTTTGTCTGGGCTCCTCATAGGATCAACTATAGAACCCCCCCCCCCTTAGGGTTCAAGGCAGCACCACCCGGTGGCACTGCTGAGAAGTTCATTTCAAGGGAGCGCCTTTTTTCCCAGAGCCATTATCAAAACACTTTATACTATACACATATAGTATCTTTCAAATCATACACCTAGTATGATCATAGACAAAGCTCCTTTACACAAAATCGATTATCCCAAAATCGATAATTCTCAAACTAGGCTTTCCAAATTCCAATATTGATTTTACCCAAAAATCAAAAGCCTTTCCAAATCCAAAGGTTTCCAAAACCTTTTTCAAAATCATTCTCACAAGATCCTTTATATATATAGATATATATATATATAACCTTGAAAAATCTTAGGATCATTTCAAACTTGTATAAAACCCTTTTTATACTTTAAATATTTTCAAAAACCCTTTAATTCTGGCTAGACTCAACAAGGGGAGGTTTATCTTATATAACAGATATATATATAACTTTACCAAATCAAATATTCAAATTTGATTATTCTTTTATAAAGTTATTAACCATATTCCCTTTCTACCATAGAAATCCTTATTTCATCATATATTTCACAAAATATACTTTTCATTTCAAAAACCATTTTTCGGTTCTTATCCATAAATTTCAATATCAATTTCATTCAAACCCGTACGATGTACACATATCATCCGTACGCTATATCAATCTGATCGCTCACTCGATCACACAACTTCACTTCCGAACTAGTATCGTCCACCCGACTTCCTAGTGCGGACTTAGATCTGGTTTCTTGATCAGAAACCGTCATTCTCCTTGCATAGCCATAACTATAATAGAGAATATCCAGAATCAATCAACAATCCATATCCAAGTTCGCCGTCTAAAATCGAGTGAAAAATTCCAACTCGGATTGATATAACTATCTCAAAATTTTATGCTCAGATGTGGATCAAATCACTATGCGAATAGAATGATATACGTACATCCTACGTATTCATCTTTATTGATTATTAGCCAAATCAATTCTCTTTTCTATTCACATTAACTTATTATTCTATACCACTTATTCACAACTGCTTCAATCCTATTTGGATCATCACCTCAATTCTTATCCCACTTAGGTATTTAATCATAAATAGTTTGAACCTCAACCAGTTTATATTTAGAAAATAGCTTGAAAATTTTAAAGATAGACAAGTAGTTGAAAAATAATAATTAGTTTGCAAAATAGCTGTAAAATAGTTAAGTAATTGTAAAATAGTGGGAAAATAGTCAAATAGTTATAGAATTTTTTTTTATATAATTGCAAAATAGTTGTAAAATAGTAATTAGTTATAAAGTAGTTGAAAAACAGTAATTAGTTTATAAAACAGTTGAAAATTTGTTAAATAGTTCCAAAAATAATTGTAAAACAAGTATAAGATAGTTTTAGGTTTAAAAAGAAAAGTTATATAGTAAATATTTTGAAAAGAATAGATTTATATTAAAACAATTTATTTTGAAAATAGTCCAGAGTCAAACTATTTAGTTTCCAATCTCTAATTCCATCAATTCAATTTAAATTTCCATTTCCATTTAAATTGTCTCAATTCCAATTTAAATAACTTCAATTTCCATTGAAATTGATTTATCCCTAATTCAAGTTGAGTTAGCCTCGGTTCTTTTCAAACTCAAATCAAATTCCATTTGAATTTTAAACCTGTTCAACTTTAATCACAATTCCATTATTCAAATCAATTTGGACTAGTTTCAAATTGAACCCATTTCAATTTCGAATCAATTCCAGTTTGAATTAATCCCAATTCCCATTTTAATTATTAAACTTATACATCAATCACAATTCCAATTGATTCAAATTAAATCCAATTTGAACTAATTCAATTCAAATTCAAATCTAAACCATCCTGAATTATATAAATTCGAGTTAAAATTTTAAATGTTCATTTAATCAAATCAACTTATCTCTTTAAAGCATTTTAATTCTGAATCCAAATTCCATTTTAACCTATTTCAAAGTTCAAATAATAATTCTAATCCTTTTTAAACAACTAAATCTTTGAGATTCAACTTATCACGAATTTCAATTTTGAAACCAAAACTTTGAAGTTTTATCTTAAACATTCAAATCTTAAGTCTAAAATGATTCCATTTTATCTTAATAATTGATATATTACCACACCCCATTTCTTCATTTATTTAAACAAATCCAATTTCAGATTATTAATAATAACAGGATGGTATCATTCAAATTATTTTAAAACATCCATCCATTTCCAACTTCAAGATCTCAAAACCCATTTTGAGATCACACAAATTCCCAATTCAAATTAACCATTTAACTTCCCAAGTTAAATCCCAATTTTATATTGAAATTTCCAAATCAGGTTGTTCATTCAAACTTATTTAACTTCCTCTAAGTTAAATTCAATTTAAATCCCGTTAACCCTACTCAAATTTGAATTCCCATTTCAAATTTAAACTTCACATTAATAATCTTTCCACTTATTAAGTTCAAAAACTTATCACTTTAGGTATCACATCTCATTCCAAATTTAAAACTCAACATTTAGATTTTATCTCAAACCATCTTTGATATTATGTATATCTCTCATATATACATATTTATTCCTTGGCCCACCAAGCCAAATTTTAAAATTTAAACCACCTTTGGTTTTAATTCAAAACAAATTTTCTTTAAAATTTTCAAACATCTCTTATTTGGAATAGGACCCTTTTATTCAAATACATTAAATAATATTATTTATTATTTCTTTATCATTTTGAAACCATTTTCAAATTCTGAACCCAGATTTAAAACATCACAATTTAAAACCCACTTCAATTTACAAGTCATACTTAACTAAATGTTTTACTTCCATAAAACATTACATTTTGCCTACTCATTAATACACATTTTATTATTAAGCACAATAGTTATTTATGATAATAGCCAAGATTATCATATCTGGAAACCAATTAATTATTATCTTATTATGATACTCTTTCCCAAATTCAAGATTTTAAATTTTAGTTTGAAGCCATTTCAAACTCATCTTTATTCAATTTCAGTTTGGTTGTATTATATTGCCACTTAATTTAATTCCAATAATTTAACAACCAATTACCTTTATATTTATTAGAAAGAAATATTGCTTTATATATCAAAATATATTCTTATATAAAATCATTTAAAATCTTTATATAAGAAAATAAAAGTACGCTCTCATATATATATATATATATATTCACTAAACTCATTCTAGGGTATTATTGACCTTATTCTTAACGAGTAATCCCACTAAAGCCAAGGTTCTCGGTTAACCTTCAGCTCTGATACCAAATGTAATGACCCGGAATTTTCGATCTCGAAAATTCCAAATAGTTAGAAAAAGAAGAAAATAGATAGGAGAAGAAGACATATAAAACACCAAACACAATTTCTCATATTCGCAGCGGATCAAATATAATACAACTATATACAGTTTACAAACGAATACTGTATCTGGTAATTATATACAATACATCAGAGTTACAAATATACACAGACAAACTGGACAGTTAATTCAACATAACAATAATATCTATTAGAAGAGTACACTCATACGTTCCTGCCCTCCAACCCGCCTCCTGAGCTCCAGAACGTCCTTACCTGGAAATCTGTAATACTCGGTCTAACCCGAGCATTACATCAAAGTAACACCCGGGTCAGGCTGGAAACTGGCGTGAGTAAACCCATCTAACATGGAATACAAAAGCATAAAACTTATATAAAACATGGGGTAACTCGTTTCAATTTACAAATTCACAATTTGTTATAGACATCACTTATTTCACACATCAATTTCTAAGTACCAAAACTTAGATTAAATGGTCCAATTCACTTAAATCATTCCAATCCAGCCTACTGATTTCACTTATCAATCTATAAAGAATCGAAGTGGTTCGGGTATTAACTAATACCCGACTCCGGTCTCTTCGAATTCAGTACTATCTTAACCCAAGTTATTCAAGTGAAATACAATTCAACTTTAAATACAAGATGTCACTTTTTATCACAGCAATTCATCATTGATAGATAACCACAGTTATTACTGTCTACTCAAACATATCATATCACAAAATATTTTATATCATAGATATCAATCAATTCAAGGTATTTAATCATCATTCAATCATTCATAAAAAAGATTGATCACTTTCAAAATTAATTTAATTAATCTCTAATTAAATTAATTACTAATCTTTAATCACTTAGATTACCTTTACTTATCACTAATTAATTACAAACCAATTAATTAACCATCCTTAATTATCCATCTTAATTTATCACCTTTGGCTAATTATCCTTTAATTACAATAAGTAATTAATTCTTAATTAATTATACTAATTAATTAGCCTTCACCCTCCACATTAAATAATCCCTTAATTACTCTTATAAAGTAATTAACAATGAATTATTGCATTTATCCCTAATTATTTTTCCAATTTAATTATCCTATAATTAATTACATTGATTAATTACCCCTTAATTAATCACACCCCATTAATTAACTAATTCTCGATAAGTTTCCTTAATCTATCAATCCTTGAATTAATTACCCTAACTAATTAATCCTTAATTACTTAATTAATCTCTAATCACTACTTCGTGGATTTCTAATTACTAATTAATTATTTCCTAATAATGTATTGGTAATTCTAAACTATTGATTAATAAATCCACAATTATTAAATCTTTAGTTAATAATAAATAAATTAAATAATAAATCTTAATTACCAATTCTTAATTAATTAATCACAATAATAAGTCACCCCCTTAAATTGATTACACAAATGAATCATCTTCCAATACATTGAATAAATAATCCTTTATTAATCATATCATTTAATTCAATTTAATTTGTTTTAAACTCGCTAATACTTTATTCCGACCTGACTTATATTCTCTTTTGAAAAATTATTTACTACTTTTAACAACCAAGCATTAAACTTGGGTACAGGCCTGAACAAAACACAGAGAACTCGAGACAAATCTGTTTAATAAATTTACCTTTGAAGCTTGCAATGTTAACGTTTCATTTGCATTCCATTTTTTTAACTTATCATTTAAAAACTTCGGCCCAAAAGATTCCTGGCCCAAACTTCTCTTCTCCCCTTCTCCGATTTAAAGTTGCAGACTTCAAATTCTTCGGTCCAATCGCTTACTTCTTCCTCTCCCCTATCAATGCCACAATGTACACAGGTGATCGGCCGTGCACGAACGTGTGTACGTGCACACACACCCTGACATACAATTGTCGTCGCCGACTATCCATACCGATCACCCCATGCTCTCCTGCGCCTTGATCAACTGCATGGAATCCACAACGATCCAAAGATCGAAATCGAGTATTTTCCCTAAAACCAGAACAACAACATTCCCAGTAAATGCTTCGAGGCGCCTCCAAAGATCACCGTTCACCCCCTAATGTTGCCCCGAGCACCGCCATTGCATCTTCCTTCTTCTGAACTGCATTCCCTTACCACCGTCAATTGCCTACAACCCAACCCTAAGCCTACAGCTCTTTAAACCCTAATTCTTCCTAAACAACACAACACACAAATCTAGAACCCACCTTGCTATTTTTCCCCAAGTGCCAATCCCTTCGACCTCCTTCGACCCAAATCTCAGAGCTAGAAATACTGTTGTTGCCAGAAAACACCCAATCCTTCATTTCCCATTCAACTTACGGTTTCTACCCAATTATCAACTTAAATTTTTTAAAACCATCACCAAAAAAATCCTAATTTATTTTCACGAGTCAGATTACATATGAATAACAAGAAATTATATTAGTCGATTTCTGGGATGTTTTTATTTCTTACTATGTATTCTTGTTTTCCAGACAAAATCCCACTAATTTCATTTATAACTACTTTTAAAATTAGTGTTTAGTTATAACAAATCCTTTTTCCTTTAAGGTCGTAACTTAAAAGAGATTCGGTAAAGAGAGTTTGATTTTAGAACTTGTTTCAACCTATTTGTATTTGAACCAGAGTCATATCTTTTTTTTATTCAAGTATGCACACAGTATTACAACATTATATCAGGCAAAACTTAACCATGTTATATACATGAAATCAAAATTCAAGCCAACTAAACATCATACACACTAGTAAATAAGAATTTTCAGTTTTCGTAAAGATTAGTTTACTCATAGTATATTGATTAACAGAGTTGATATATGTTGTTAACAGACATGCATACAATATTATTATACAGGTCAACGAACTACTCATCATTTTTTCAAAGATTATTTCATGCATTCACACATATAGGCAGATCAAGCTTAAAAAATAAAGATTACTCACCTTTATTTTGGAAAGAATAGAGAACAGCTTCTCATTTGATCTAGAAATGCTTTTGTTTCCTGAAACTTGATTTGATAACTAATCTTGCTTTGATTTGTACTGAAGCTGATCTCCAGGTAAAAATGTTGTTGATGATATAGTTGATTTCTTGCAATGATTTCTCTCTGGTTTAAGTTCCAAATTTCTTTTTTTTTTGATTTGTTTTGTGGTTTTAGTTTACAGTTTTGTTTTCTTCAGATTTTCATCTCTCATCATTTTTTTCCTGATAATGAAGATAAGAAAGGATTGAAATGAAAGAGTATTAGTGTATTTAGTCTTGACTTAATGATTGAATTTTTTTTAAAAAAAAAAATAAGGTAAAATAGCTTGTGACACTTGTCATTACAATCTTTAATTATCTTACACATGTTATTACAAGCATTTATAATTAAACACTTGTAATTATTTACTTTTATTTTGTTTTTTAAATGATTTTAAAAGCTTTTGAGTTAAATCACCTAATAAATAAATATTTTCTAAATTTATATCAATAAATTTCTTTAAAGAGAATAATATAAGACAAATCTTATTTTTAAATAAAAACTTTATTCATATATTTTATATCCAAAATATTTTTAAGATATATATCCTTTAAATTGAAATTTAAATTCAAGTTCAAATTCAAATTCAATTTAAAGATCCAATTTAAAATCAAGTAAAATATATGTACATATTTAAACAACACAAATTACATTCGTATATAATAATTCTATTTTAAAATCTATTTATATCTATATATAAATAATTTATAAAAGAGATTATTATAGTTGAATTTGCTTGAAATTTCTAGGATATCACGGATATCCTTTATTATATTTTCAAATCCATTTACACATCCCGATATCTTTTATTAACAGAATTTTATCTGTTTAACATGCAAATTAATATTTTAATAATTCTAATCCTATTAATTACCAATTACCAGATGCTCGAAAATCTAGGTTATCACATAAAATAACTTTTAAAATAATTTTTCTGTAAATAGAATAACTACAAATAAATATATACATATATATATAATAGGATATGGTTAAATAATAATCATTTTTGAAAAAATCGACATGTATGCCGACATACACCCCTAGCATATGTCGACATACTTAAAGATTTTGAATTTCAATTTCAATTTCAAAATTTGAATTTTCCCTCCACTTTTCACCTACCCTATGTTCTAAAAAGTGTCACATGACCAAAGAGCATGTCATTTAATTCTCTATTTATTAATTTTAGCTTTATCCATTCATTTCACTTTTAAATTTCAAAATTACATTAATTTTCTTATCTCTTTAAAACTCTTCATCAACGGCTTCCTCAGGCACACATCATCTATGAGTATTTCCTAAAATATCAAGAATTTTCTTTGTAATGATCAAGAGGCTATATAAGCCTACATTAGTTTTTTGAATTTTGGAAAGGTTTTTATGGGAAGATTTGCAGTTTTAATGATTTTTCTGCTTAAATTCTCTTTGCTTACGAAATGGAATTCTAGGTTTAATTGATGCTTATCATAATTATTTTGTTTGTTATCCACACTCAGTTGAAATGTTTTATGTAAACTTGAAAGGAAAATTTCATGAGGGTAGTGAAGGAGAAGTCTGGAGTAGTGTAAAAGGAAGTTTAATAGTTCTAAACTGTGAACTTTTGGATACCATTCTTTGATGTAAATCTATAGGAATGGACCTTACATCTTTTAAAATTGGTGATCAAAATCGTGAAGTATTTCATAAAAAAATTTAAGGTGATAATGATTTTTAACTCCAAAACCGAAAGTTTCGTCCAAATGCACTTCTTTTACAACAAATTATCACTCCTCGATCGGAAAATTTCAATTATCCAACTTTAAAAGTGTGCGAAGTTATTTTCGCCATTTATGGTCAATATGACATAAATTGGGCTCAATTAATTTTAGATGAATTTTATCCCAAAAATCTTTCTAATCGTGAAGAAACACTATTTCATGGTGTCTGTCTTACTCGAATCTTCAATTACTTTAGTATTAACTTTAAAGGAGAGGAATTTGTCTCTCGTAAAGTCTTTAATCAAGCCAACATCACTCTTGTACCGCCCTTTTTCGATCCATATGAAATACTTATGAAGAAGGAGAAAAGGTTAGCTTATGAAAAGGAGGAAGAAATTAGAGAAGAGGAAGAAGAGAAAGGAGAAGATATGGATATTAAAGAAGAAGAAGAAGAAGAAGAAGACGAGGAGGAGGAGGAGGAAACCTCCTTCGAAAGCATTAATTTTCCTCATTGACAACCAGCAAATACATTCTCAACAACGAAAATATGATTGTTGAAAACCAAGAGATTCTCAAGTGTTCCATTAGTAAGAAATTAACCACTATTAACAACAAGATGGAAAAATTCTTTGGGAAGTTGAAACGCAAGCTTGAGATATCTTCATCATCGTCTTCATCTGCATCTTTTTAGTTTACTTGCTAATTGCTTATGAATGTGTTGTATTTGGTCATTTCAGTTTGAATTTGGTTTGATCTTATGTATCTTTTCGTTATTTTAGTGTATAAGTTATGTAATCATCATCTAACATTAAATAAAAATATGGTTTCTTGCTGTTATACATTTTTTATCATCTCTAGAAAACATACAAGTATAAATGTATAAGTTAAATACATTAGAATATCAAAACAAAATTGTTTTAAATTTTCTTTTATATATGATTATGTACGACGGTAATTTTTAAAAAAAAATTAATTTTGAAAATAAAATGGACAGCAAGTGTCCATTCATTTCCGACAAATTATCACCAATTTAAATACCTATTAAGACCAAAGAGTCGCTTGTTTCAAGTCACTTTCTCCCTCCTTTTCATTCCTAAACTCTAATAAAAATTAATGGCTTCTCATATCCCAAAAATTACCAAAAACTTCGAATTAACTCTTGAATCATTCAAGAACGTTCTTTCTTTCATCCTAAGGAACCAAAGACACTTAGAATTGAGTCAAATGTAGACGATTAAGGAGCAAAAAAGGCATTTTGATGCGATCAGTGGATGATTTGTACCTTGAACAAAGAAGAACTAACCACCAATCCAGAGTGTACCATCAATAATGATGATGAAGATTTGTATGTTATCAAAGTAGATCCAATCTTTGGCGCTAATGGATAGGTTGAAATTCCTCAAAACGTCTAGTTTAAATAGATCTGATTGTATATAAATAATAATATTTAATTTGGATTGGATTTGATTTGATTGGTTTGATTTGTGTGGATTTGTATCAATGATGTGTGACATTAACTTTGTTGGATTGGATGAATATTTAGATTGATTATGATTATTTCATGATTATCTAATTTTACATATGACTTATTGTTTTTGTACAATCATTCTCGTCGTCATTATATATAATTCTTATATATATATATATATATATATATATATATATGTCAATTAGTATTTTATTTAGGGAGAATCAAAGTTAGAATTAGAGTAAGATTTAGTATTAGAGCTATAGCTTTAGATGGTTATTATTGTTGATGACAAAGGGGGAGAAGTATATAAATATAGGCATAGATTAAGGGGGAGTTTTGTAACCCGGGGGAGTTATATTATATTTTATATACAGAGTTGTCATCATAAAAAAAGGAAGACTATTACCTTAGATATTGGTTTTGATGATAAAAACTATAAGACATTATACAAAATATAGATATTAATGTTTTATCAAGTTATATACAGTATCTAATGAAGGATATTTGACAGGTGGTGATTAAAAGGGTTGTACATTATCAAAAATAGATTCAAGATTTCGATATAGAGTTTCAAGAGTTGAAGAATGAAGACTCGTGAGTGTTGAAGAGTTCAAGATTTCAAAAAAATTCAAATAAGTTATAGAGTCGTAGAATTTATGTTAAACCATTGATAACACTTCCTGATCTCTCTCACCTTCTCTAAATTTTTTTAAATTGTTTTTCAAATATCATGGTTTTAAATTAATCTTTTCAAAATATTTCTCAAAATAATTTTCAATCTCTTATATTTATGAAGATATTATTTTAGTGTTTTTAAGTTTATATATTGAATTTTGTTTATACTTTATTTATTTTTAGAGAAATGTGTGATCCTCTGCAGTAGAGGAGAGCACACATGTGTATGTGTGTAACGTCAAAAGTGAAGGAGCTGGCTACAAGCCTGACAAGTAGCCAAAAATCCCCCAAATACAAAAAGAAAGATAAAAAACCCTACCAAATGTAAAAGAAACTAAAGATTCTTCCAAAACAAACAACTCTAACAAGAAACTAAACCTGAAACTTCTCCAAAAGATAAGCTGCCATCTAAAACGGCCTCCACAACCTCAATCCCGATAACCATACCTAAAAACAACTGATCAAGCCACATACAGACTCCACAACAATAATCTCCAAAACTGTAATCCTCAAGCAAAAGACTTAGAAGCTTTATGTTTTAAATGAGTACTTCTCCTAATATTAGTTGTAGAATAACTCCTACGATTTCTTCTATTAGATCTGGATGCACGAGTCGATTCACCAGCAAGATTTGGAGAATGAGGAAATTTACCTACAGATGCTAGATAGCAATACATAATAAATTCGAATACATAATAAATTCGAAACCCTCGGTATGATAATAAACATCTTGCTCAGAACTCATTTTTCCAATCAAATTGCTACACTCAAAAGTGGCACCCAGCCCAAAGTCAGACCCAATAACCCTTTTTCTGCACATTGTAAATTGTCATTAGCATGTGCACGTTGAACACCATGTGCACGCTGAGACACACAATCCTTATGAGAAATTTAAATGACATCATACATCTCTATGCGATTATCAATACCATCTTTATACACTGCCTTATCATCTTTATATTCTGCCCTGTTACTCATAGTATAACTTAAAATTCCAGCATCTAAAAACATAGCATCAACATATAAGTTGCTGTGTTTAACAGCAGCCATCTTATTATCATAGGACAAGACCATTTCTGGATTATGAACAACTAAACTAAGATTATCACTATCAGTAAGCAGTGTAACTCCATCCCTATGAGAACAAACACCATCACAACTATCATTAGCATGTGCATATTGAGACACACAACCATTATGAGAAATGTAAATGTCTTCACCCATCTCTGTACTAATATCAATACCATCTTTATACTTTTCCAAATCATCTTTATATTCAACGTTGTGTTTAGCAGCCTCTAAACTAACATCATTGCTATCCATAGGAAGGAGTAGACCAGAATCAACAGAATAATCAATGACTGCTCTCAATAATACCTTATTACAAACAAAATCTGAAGAAGAACCTTTCGAGAGCTGTAAGCCACCTTCTAAATGAACATTGTTTTCATGCTTGAACATGATATATCAGTAGCTGTGCGAATGACATCCCCAGTCATTAAGCTTGCTTCGAGACTCACCTTGGACAAAAAAACCATCCTCCCCGGCATAGATACTAGTCCTATAAAAATCGAAAAAGAACTGTGCATAATATCGTTGTGCACAACACCTACTGAAACTACGCAATACCGATTTATAGGAACATCTAAAAGAGGCGTCTTCAAGATATCAGAAATGAACAGAGCTTCTTTTACAGTTTCTTCTTCCTCAAGACTATCAACATATGGAACAATTACTCCATCCTCATTAGAGATTCCAGATGAAGTATATTCATCAGATAGAGAAACAACATCACTACATTTCCTTAATATCCTTGCAAAATCAACTGGAGAACACTATGCTCACTCTGACATATAAAAATAATGTGCACACTTAGATACAACTGCAACCACTAATTCTTCATTCAGATAAAGAGCTTCCCCTTCAGGTTGAATTATCTTCGAATTTAGAAACCATCAAAACGTCGGACTTCTTGGGAACCATTGAAGCGAACCGTGCACATTGAGAATCAAAGACAACATCAGCATCAAAAACAATGGCAGCATCACTAATCTCATTTGTAAAGATACCATAACCTTAGAATTATTAACAACATCATTAGCTTTCACCGAATTTGCATATATACTAGAACCAACAACAAGCGGATCACCATCACCTTCTTTCCTAGCAAAAGCCACCTTTCCATTTGAAATGAAACCATCCATTTAAGAATCAATGCCATGTGCACACTCCTCGCATACATTTATCTCCAAAGCCTCGGGTTGAAGCTTCCTGAAACCATCAGAAATGCTTTGTACACTATTCTAAAGATATTTAACCACAAAAACATCATCAATATAAACAGCAGCATCAACATTCTCTGTATTTGGCTCTGAATTTCTATTAGTATCTTCCAATAACTCAAGACATCCAAATCTATTTGAAGTGGATAATTTAATTTTTTTCCACATTATGAGATTTAGGGTTAAATTTTTCACAATGAATATATTCAGAATCTTTGCTCATATCTTTTGAAGGGTCCAAAGAATCATTTTCAACTTTATGCACCACATCAGAGAATAATGAAGGAATAGATTGATCTGAGTCAATGACTAAATCACAGTTATCTAGTGCAGAATCCACGTCCAAATCATCACTCATTAAAGAAGAAGCATAATCCAAAAAATGGTCAACTGGCTCTCCAAATTTCTCTCTGTAATTCTTACCAATATTAATTGCGTTTATAACATCGAAGTGCTTGAACAAATCCTCTAGCAAAGCAATACCCTCTATTCCTTGATTCCACGTGTAATCTAATAATATTCTCTTTAACAGCATACATTTGAGCACAAATTGAAAGCCATGTTCAGTAGAAGAATTCTCTCGCCTATTGGAAACATAACATAATTTTGTCGAGCATTTGCTTTTTTTATGACCAAAGAATCCACACTTAAAACACTTAATGGGATCACGAAAATTCTTTGCTAAATGGAAAATATCACCACAGCGATAACAATAAACGCTTTTCCTTCTAGCATCAATCTAATTCTCAGATCTGGGTCTCCGCGAAGAAGAATTGGAAAAGGAGAAATATCGACCTTCAACCACTTGGGCATAAGAATGAACGTGAGAGTTTGAATAAGGATTAGCAAACAAAGAAGACAAATTAGCAAACGAACGAGAATCTGAATAAGGATAGTAATTGAAGAAGATGAATTAGTCTGAAACACAGACGCCATTAATTCCATTGTATTGAATTCGTGGTCATTGTCGGTTTTTCTTTTAAAAAATTTGTTTATACTTTACTAAGTTATAACTATATTGATTATATATATACACATATATTATTTATTTTATATTAAAATTTTCAAAATTATTATATAAATTTTTATTAAGTTTTATTATGATTAAGTTATGTATAAACTACGCTTAAACGGTTTTACAAAGTATCAAACTATTTTACAAAACAATGAGTTTTCAAAATAATATTTTAAAGTATTTTCAATTTTTAAAAAAGAGTATGTCGACATACTCTATGTATGTACGTTAACACAGTGGTCGATTTTTTCAAAATTTAAATTTTAAAAGAAGTGTATTCTCGACGTATCTCTTCATGAATGGATATAACCATTTTTCCTCTATAATTACCGAACTTCCAAACGAATTTCAATCATCATTTTCTTATTCGTCTTTCCTTCTTCCACTCTCTCATTTTCTAAATCAAAATATACCCAAACCATACTGAAATTCAATCATCACTAGTTTGATTCTCCTTCATCAACTCTCTGATTTCTCTTATCTCTCTCACTCAAATCAAGATCAAGTGATATTCAAGAGTTATAGGATCAATTGTAATCAAGATCGAAGATCCGAGTCTGTAAAACTCTATCAAATCGTACTACTATACTTATGGGTAGAGTTGTAGCCCGTAAAATCAATTGGACGTGCTTAGTAGCCTGTAAATCTAGGTGTGCTTGTAGCCCAAAAATCAAGTGGCTTTACCTAAAGATCAGGATTTTGGAGGGTGTGTCTCGTAGTCTTGACATCGAGATTGTATTTGCATTTACTAGTAGAAAGAAATTTGTACAAGGAATTGTACGGGATTGGATATAGGGTAACTCTGAACTAGTATAAAATCATGATATGTTCTTTCGTTTTTACTTTAACTGCATTTACTTTTATCTGCTCTTTAATTCTATGATTGTTAATTGCATCATTCCAAATATAATCTTAAAGAATTTGCAAAGTATTTATATAATCCTTTAAAAACTATTCACCCACCTTTAGTGCTAATCTAGCCTTTAAATCCCTATTTCGCGAACTCACACTACAAGGATTTCTAAGGCTAGATGCTCAAATCCGAGACGTTCAAACTAGATTTCAGATGTTATAAATACAGTTTGCATGCACATGTTCAACGATTTAATTTTCATTTCTTATTTACTATGTTTTCTCCTTGAAAAAAGCTGTTGTAAATGAATATATGCAAAAATTATTAGATGTAGTGCATGTACATCTTCACCAAGATCGAGCTACCCTAAACCTTGTGTCGTTTACTATACTTACATTGCAACTCATAATCTCTTCATTTTTCATTTCATAAATCATGGTGTTAGTAAATTACCCTTGTCCACATTCCTCTTAAATCATAATTCTAAGTTTGATTAGAAATTTAGTCAACATTTTGGTCCTAGAAGGAGGGCTTCCCCAAAAAATCTCTCAACTTTTCATTACTTTTCATTACTTTTTCTTCTTAAACTCTCACTCTACATAAAGTTCACCATGCAAAACAACAACAAAATAAGGCCGACAACTCTAACGGCCACAACACCAACAGCGACATCGGAGCTAGTGCCATCAACCACATTTTTGGCTGGAACAATGACATGCATCCTGGCTTGGTAAATAGCCTTACTAACATCGAGCAGATTGCCTAGGACTTGGATAAACTCTAGGTTAGGATGGACACCTAAAAAATTGTCAAGTATTGCTCAAGAGACCCAACTATGATGGACCAAAACCCTATCTAGCCTACTAATCCAAGCACCTTCAACATCATGCATGACACCGACGAGAGGGCTGTGTTAATGACCCATTATTCGGGCTACTTACGCCCGATTAGGACTTTTCCCAAGGTACTCCCATACCAAAACCTGCATTACATCAAAGGCCTCACGCTACTTGCTGCTCTCCCTCACCAAAAACGTATTTTGCTTTTGATCGCCTTAAAGCCATAGATAGGGGCAAGACTTGCATTTTGATTGCTTGAGCGGCTATAGATGATCCATAAACCATGGGCAGTAAGAGCTTTAAGTACATTCTTTGCCCTAGAGGGAATTCCATATACCTCGATCCTGTAAGGGGCGAGGCCTGTGTTCTTGGTTACCTTCTATAAAAAGGAATAGAAGGTGGCCTACCCTTGTCTATCATTATCATTCACCATCGCCAAACTAACAACACTGATCTCCTTACCCGACAAGATATTGGAGAATCCTCTACCTAACTAGGGCCCCACACTATTTGCATCAAGCAAAGGCAAGCCTCCATGACAAAATGGCATCACTTTGACGGCAAATGCTAAGAATCCAAACTAGGAATCATGATGGAGAGTGTTTGTTTGATGATGAGAATTGAAAACCATTTCCTAAAGAGATCTTGGGAACTTACATTCACTAGAGGTATGTCTTGCCTCCTATTGAAAAGTACGATGGAAGTGCAAACCCATCTAACCAAATTACGGCTACCAACTCTGTTACTCGAGGCAACAAGCCATCCAATAATGCAAAGTGCCTCTTGCTTCCCTCTACCTTAACTAGACTTATCTTCTGCCAGTTCTTACATTTATAGGAGGGTTGTATTCACACTTAGGTCACAATTGTGTACCATTTCATGACCTTTTCCTTTGCCATGCAAACAAGAGTTATGATGGGTAGCAAACTACGCAACATATAATTAGGACTGAACGAGTCGCTCCACTCATATGCCAACTGCATCAATAAACTCAAATAAGGAAAGTGGAAAAGAATGGCTTGGTGGTCATCCTCTATTCTAGGGTGAGGCACTAGTCCAAAATGCCAAAGGAACTACAAAAGCAATCTGCCTCATCCTTAATTGACTTCTTTCAAAGGGCCAATAACATCATGAGAGTGGAAGAAGATGACTTTAAGATAGTGACAAGGAAGGCAGGTGAGGCAACAAGAGCAACTTGTGAGAAGAAAGGCTTCGCATGAAGAATGGCTGTTAGGATCACAATAAAAAGCCCCTCGAAAACGGTTCTCGATTCAAACCCAATGTAACATCCTCCACATGGAGGCCCCATAGTGTTTGTTGATGATGTTACATTCATCACTAGAATTTATTTCAAGTGACTAAAGTGAATTTGGTATATAAATAAAATTTTAAATAAATGGAGCAACTAATAAATTCATTTATCAAAATAGACTTTACATTTTTCATATCTCAATATATGCCCATGTAGCAGTCAAATATAATAAAATAAATAGGATGTCATGCCTAATATATCAGGATATTGATAGGAACATTTAATACCAGAAATCGAAATAACTTTTGTTTGCATAAAGACTCCTACTTCCATCTTTAATATGCTTATCTCGACTTTCCAAAGTTACTCGACTGATCCTATAAACTCAGCCTACTCAATGTGAATTTATGAAGAAAACAATAATAAAAGCATGAGTTAGATATAAAGTCTGGTATATGCAATACATTACCCTAAACATTATATATAGTGAGACCATGCCATTAAAGCATGAAACAGATTTTCTTTTTACTATTCAACAGTATTAGTTCATCACCAGGAATAATAGCACGAGTCATATGGTATATTAAGTGTTCCCTACACTTATTTCTATATCAAGTCTAGGGTTCAATTTAGTCATTCATCTTACCACTTAGGCCTTATCCTACTTCTTTGGAATATCAAGGTAATTATACTTTCAGCTACTATGAAGGCCTTATGCTTTAAATCTTACTATGGGTTGCATTTGCCTTTTCTTTTAGCTGCCATAAAGGCCTTATGCCTAACTTAAATTACCGTTATATTTGTTATGTTTTCAACTGCCACATAGGGCTTATGCCTTGCTCTTTAATTTGCGCACTTAATTTAATTATAGGGATGCCACAAAGGCCATATACCCACTACCGAAGTTATGTCAGCTTTAGCTCTTTGGTTACCACACAGTCCTTACACCATTACTTCAAGACATGGTAGTCCAAGACCCTTAGTTGCCACATAGGCCTTAGAACATGTTAAGGGATACAATATCACCATTTGGACATTAAGCAGCCAAATAAGCCATACGGCTCATAATCTAATACAATGCCCTATTTGGACATTAAGCTGCCACATAATTCTTACACCTTGTTATTGAAATTTATGTATCATTTGGACGCTAGATTGGCATATATGCCTTACATCTAGTTACTGAATGCAATGTCTCTTTTGGGCATTGGTTTTCCATATTAGCCTTACATCATCTCATTCATTTAATGTTGTGGATAGGCTCAGGAATGCCACACAGGCCTTATACCATCTCATTCATTCAACTAAAAATTAAGCTCTTATAGATTTCGCACTGGCCTTATACTGACTTTAATATTTTAATGTATTAATTAGGCTTTCGGTTGCTATCTACGTCCTTATGCCAAAACCATGGTCTAAGGATCGACTTTGCTTCGAAAGTTAACCAGTCTTGGCTACATTACTCGAGTCTCGTTTAGGGAAGCCTAGAACGTTCTTAGGTTCGTTCTGACACCGTGCCCCATCATCATGCTTGGTCTCAACAGTCTTTCATCTTTCAACCACACTCGCTCTCATGTGTTGCATCAGTACCAACCTTTGACTCTAGCCTTCACCCTCGACACTCACCTTCGGATCTCTACTTATATAGTTTATTATACTTAGATGTTTACTTAGTCTTTTATCAATTCATATTAGCTTTTTATTATGGTCTGATTCTACAGTAACCTTACTTCTCATTTTCACTTCAGCTTTGCCAAAAGTAGTAAAGCCAGATATTTACACACGTCTGGTGCTCCTCTTTATATATGTCGCATCCAGATTCGCTTAGCCTCTAGTTTTAGTTAGTTACAATGTCCTTTTAAGTTATTTTTACAGCACTTTTATGGGAACTTGTCACATAATTTGCATGCATAATAGGTCATGGTTACCTTATTATTTGGTTTAGGTTTTCACATGAAGCTTTTGAAATTTTTTATTTTAGTAAGGAAAATTTCTTTCAAATTTTCCAAAATACGTGAGTGTGTTCTTTAATCTAATTTTATCCATGTTTCGATTATTTAGCTATTTTCCCTTAAAATTACTGCATAAATTCGTATATAATTATTTGGACATGAGAAAATATTCTAACTTAAAAATCATCTCTTAAATCATGTTTAGAACGTCATATTAAATTTTAACATTATTTCGAAAGCATTAGATTAGGGAAACATAGCTAACATCCAGTATAGCCATTTTATCCTAAACATTCATTAAATCATTATTTAACTCTTATAAACAACTTACGTATACCAACTCTATTATATATAATCAAAACTGAGTTCAACAATAATGAAAATAATAAATATGGTGTAGTATTACTCATCTAAGTCTTTATATTGCTAGATCTTTAGTTTCTTTGAGTTTCTTGGTTTTTCTTTATTTTGTTCCTTAGGCCATGGTTACCATTAATGAGTTTTCAAGCCTTTTATTTCACTTAAGTGAGAATGAGAATGCATAAATAAATAAGGGTTCCTTTATTTTATTATACCACTCTTTAGTTGATTTAGTCATCGGCCATATGGCCCCTTTTCATTTAACTTAATTCATTCTCAATTATATGCATTATATTATAACGAGTAGATGTTCAACCAAATACCTACCATAATAAGCCACTTAATTCATTTCCAATTTTAACGGGACAAGTAAATAAATGTCCCTCAATTTTTTCCTTGTCCAAACCCATATTTTTCCTTAAATAATTATTTATTAAAATTTTAGGTGTTACAGGCTTCCTCTTGTAGGATTTTGTCCTACAAGTTCAAATAAGGTATGGTAGTGATTTACAATACTTCCTATGCTCACGCTCACATAACGCATAAATTCTTTACCCTTTTGTTATAAACATAATGTACTAATGCAATAAAAAAACAAGGATAAACATCTACATATATATGGTAAGTACATACATGGCAATCATCAATGCTTAGTCTAAACGAATGACCTAGGATAAGTCTTCATGAATTTATTTTCTGTTTCCAATACGAATGACCTAGGATAAGTCTTCATGAATTAATTTTCTGTTTCCAATTCAATCATCTTAGTCCTCACTCCACTGGGCCTTTATAAGCTTCACTACTTTATCCCATAGCTTCTTTTCATCTCGGTATACAATCCATACTAGTTTCCTAACTTAAGTCATATTTGGTTCAACAACCAAATTATCCATAGTTCTTGGATTAACCACTACCTTGAGGTCTCAAATTCACTTCCTTATGTGAAGTATGAAAAACAATATGCACCCTAGCTAAAGTACTAGGAAACTCCACCCTATATGCTACCTTGCCTATCTTCTCAAGTATCGAAAAGATGCCAACATATCTAGAAGCTAACTTCCTTGCCTTTCTAAACCTCATGGTGCTTTCATCGGTGACACCTTATCAAGTACATGATACCCTAGATCAAATTCCATGTCCTTCCTCCTTCTATCGGCGTAACTCTTTTGCCTGTACCGAGCACCTTTCATTCTCTGCCAATTCATCTTGACCTTGACCGAAGCTTTTTTAATTAAATTCAACTCCAATACAATACCAATATACAGGTGAATTATATGGTCTTCCATACAGCACCTTAAATGATGGCATCCATATACTAGACTGGTAACTATTTTTATAAGAAAATTCAATTAAGTGTTGGCGATCTTCCCAAGATCCACCAATGTCTAATATACAAGCTCATAACAAGTTTTCTAGCAATCGATTAACTCTCTTGGTATGTCCATCCCTCTGTGGATGGTATGTTACACTCATTCATAACTTCAAACCTAAAGCACTCTATAGGCTCCATTAAAACTCAATAGCAAACAACGAGTCTCGGTCATTAACTATAGTACTCGATGCTTCATGCAATCTCACTATAGTCTTCAAGTAAAGCTCGCCTAAATTTTGTTGTCATCCTCGTAGGTCCTACAAAGATAAAATGGGCACTATCATTTAATCTGTTAACTATACCCCATATGCTTTCCTTACCAACCATAGATCTCGGCAAGCCATCTATAAAATTCATAGAAACCTAGTCCCATTTCCACACCGGAACTTCCAAAGTCTACAAAAGTCCACCTGGATTTTTGATGCTTTGCACTAACATGTTGGCATGTGAAACATCTCTTCACATACTTTCCAACATCTCTTTTCATTCCGTCCCAGAAGAAGTTTCTCTTCCTATCTTAGTACATGTTAGTACCTCCCACGTGATTTGAACGATGACATTCGTCCAAGATTTCTTTCGAAAATCCTCCTACACTTAGAACATACAACCTCCCATTCTTCCAATGTCTACACTTTTCATCAACCTAGAAACCTCTCAGCTCATCTGCTTTGGTTTCAGACTTTAAGCGCCTAACTCATTCGGCATGAAGTGGATCTGTGACAACCTGACCTTCGGACACACCCCTTTAAAGCCTAAAATGACTTTTAAACTAACATCATGCCAAGAAGTATGAGTCATCGGGGTTTTAGACATTACATGATCTAGAGGGTAATAAAATATTTAAAATATTCTACACTATCAAATCTCATAGTGGAAGGAAATAAGATATAAGTAATGAAATTAAGACAAATCAGATAATAGTCTTAGCAATAGGTAGTCCATACAATGATATCTCCAAATAACAACATAAAATCCAACTGACATAATAATATGCATAAAATACAAGAAGAATAACTATAAGAAATGTAAGTTTAGGTGCCTAGTCTCTTCTTCCATACACTGTGTGCTGGAAACATCATATGTTGTTTCGCCCTCTTGTAATGGGTACAAAAGGGGATGAAAGGAGCGGATCAGATAAAGTCTGATCAATGAATTATATTACTAGTGAATGATGTTCATAGATAATTAACTTTATCTATAATCTACACAACCTAGAGTTTCTATTTATGTTTGTGGATTAATTATAAAGGATGGTTTACTTTACATTATAGGTACAATTTTTATTTCTACATAAATAAATAATACAAGGGTTTCCAACTAAGGGTTGAACAATCAACAACTAATAATTCTAGGTTAATTCATAGTATATAACCTCGATAAATAACTTCCTAACTAACTTTGAGTTTACATTCTTGATGACAAATCATGTATATCGCACTTACATAATGGGTGAACAACACAATGTCTGGGCTTATGTCGAGTATACTACCTCAACGATTTATGGCTTACCAAAGCATTCGTGTCACCTTTTCAATGGTAACATGTCATATGCTCTTTATCATTCAACCTAAAGCTAAAGAAATTACCATAGCGATTCCCCTGTAGGTTCAACCATCTCCTGGTCGTATAGCCCTACTATCATAGACTTCTTTTTCTACCTTCCTTGATTCCAACATGTTAAACATATGACCGGGCTTGCTTCGGTAACAATAAAATCTTCTAGTTGCACTATTATCGCATGCCTTTTTGAGTTCCATGTTACACCTACCATGAAGTGTGAACCTAGATACGTCATCCCATATAGAACTGATAATCCTTGTTGCACCTTCACCATGAAGCTATGTGAACTCCTAAAAGTCGAGAAAGCGGCAACAAGTTCAATTATTTTCCATACTTGGACTGCAACAGATCTAGGTTCAACAGGCTTGCTAAAACAATTCAGACATTTGAAAATTTACTTTAGACGTATGACCCTCTTCAGAAAAAATATTTTTCTAGGCATTTAAACGTCTGACCTTGTTTCTCAAACTTATGACTTCGATTTTAGACGTTTGAAAAGGAATTCATATGTCCAAATTAAGTCAAGCTTGTACTAATGCCTCTCGGATTAAGACCGTATGAAATCCAGACAACTGAACCCTAATTCAAACGTCTGATTTTCCCTTCAGACTTCTGGTTTGGTGATTTTCCCAATTTTTTAATTCTTCTTTATCTTTGTTTAATTTGTCTTCTTCTTTTCAAGAATGAATATAGACATAAAGTTCGTCTTAAAAGTGTTTTTGTAACGACTTGGAATTTTGGTCATTAAATTTTGAACATTTAATTCATTTTAAATGTTAAATGTGGATTTTGAATTGATTTTGAAGTAAGAAGATTTTGGTTAAATTCATATAATTAGTTAAAATATCGAGTATGGAAATTCAATTTGAATTGAATAATAATTATTATTTGAAATTAGGATAATTTGTGAATCTGGACGTAAATGGTTAGAAAAATGGTTTCTAAGATTTATTTTAAGTCTAGTTTGATTCGAATTTTAATATTGGACTTTTGAATGGAATCAAAAGTCGATAAGTTAAATTTGAAAATTTTATATTAATTTAATAATGGAATTTAATAATATAATAATGCAAATAATCAGATTTTGATTCGAAATGAATCAGAATGATTTCTAATGTGATTATAAATTCTATATGATTTATAATAGAGTTAGTAAAGTTTTAAAAATAAAATTTTAAGTGATTTCGACGATTTTGAAAATCGCTCGAATTAATCGATGAGCTAAAATAGCCTTCTGGGACACAGTCTCGGAATTCGACCAAACCAATTCCGTTGGATCCGTAATAGTTAATTATTATCGGATTTTAATTTTTGTAGCGTTTCGAGTTACCATTTGCTCGTACGGGTGAGAAACGCGTCGAAATTAAAATCGATAATTTAATATTTAAACTCGATTCAAAAGCTATCTTCCACATATGACTGAATTAGCTTCCGAAACATGTTCCATTGTGTTTGAAACATGGGTAAAACCATATAAATGCCTGTCAGCATGCGTTGTTTGGAGATCGTTTGAAAAAGTTGTTTAAAAATAAATTTAATATTAAAATAATATTTATAACAATTATATAAATATATTAATAGGGACGAAACCCTCGTTATTCTCTCAGTCGCCACGATACGTTTTAATGGCCAAAACTTCACCCATTTCTCCTTCAATTTCCATTCAATCCAAATGTTTTTACGCAAAACTTTCAATTAGTAAATTAGAGAGCACGACGTAGGCTTCACGTCCATACAGTGGACGGTCACGAAGCTCGACGCGGTGGCCAGAATTTTGGCCGATAAGGGTTTCGCTCGTGCTCGATTTTGGGGTGAAGGGGGGTACCGAGCTAGTTCGTTTTCTGGCCATGGGTGCGGCACGAGACGGGATTTGATGTGGTGGTAGGCGATGGAGTTCCGGTCGTTGGTGGCGGCCGCGGCGAGGAGGGAGCAAAGGCGACTTTGGGTTCATTCGCCAATAATGTGCGCGCGTGGTAGAGGATAGGTTAGGTTGTTAATCCAGTAATTAAATTTTAATGGTGTAATTTATTTTATTAAAAATCGTTTAATATTAAGTTGTGAATAACTTCTCCATACGAGGGCGGAATTGGGCAAAATTGGCAACGCCGGAATCGCAGCGACGGCATCTACGCTACAGTGCTAATCCGGAGGTGTTTGGGGCAAGCCAGAATTTTGGATTAAATCGAACGGGTTTGATTTAATTTAAAATTGAAACGCTCAGCACTTTGAACTCAAGGTGAGTTAATCTCACTCACATCTAGAATTTCAGCTGTTTTAAATAGTTAATATTTAAATGAATGATTGATTGGTTGAATGTGAATATTATTATCAGTCTGGATATGATATTTTATCTGTTATGCTAACGTCTATGGATGCAAGGAAATAAGTTGGAAGGATCCAACTGGATTCCTCACAATATAAAAATTATTTTCATAATTGATGATGTGTTTTATTTATATACTACGATAGATTAATTTGAAAATTTAATTGTATTGTGCTATAATTGGATGAATACAATCTGGGAATTTAAAATATAAATAAAATAAATTGGGTTTAAAAGGAAATAAAAGAAATTTTGAAGTAAAGAATTTAAAGGAATTTAATTCGGAAATTGGTTTGGAGTCTGTTAAAGTGAGACAACCCCCTTCTGCTTGTCATTAATTTTTTTTTTTTTTTTTTTTACACAATTTATTTTGGGCTAATTAGGGTTGCCTTCTTTTCTGACCAACTATTTTCTTATTGTTTTTTTTTTTCTTTCTTTCCTTTTTTTTTTTACTTCCCAAGATCCACTCCAATCAATATAAAAATATTGATACACCTCATTGTAAAAACTATTTGATTAGTCACATAGTTTTTACACCAGAGTATGTTTTTTTTTTATATACTTATGTTTTGATTAACTTAGCCCATTTTTTTTTTTTAGCAAAATCAAACTGAATCATTCACAACAAAACAACCAAGAAGATCCCTTCCATTTGAACCTCTGTGCCATTCATTCAACTAATTCCTACTTGTTTCCTTGTGTTTCTCATTGGTGTATTAAGTGAAATATGGGAACTAACTCATAGCATTTTAACTTACCAAAATTTTCCCTTGCAATGACCAATTTGAGACTGTGCATGTTTCTGTGCAACTGTGTGCACATAGTCATGCACAACTGCAGTTTACTGCCTCTTTGGTCCTTAAGGGGACTAATTTCATTTAGGTATGATTCTGAAATGAATTAACTGAATCTACAAATTTCACTTATACCAATAATTACCCAAATGCAGTTTTACTTCTGAGTTACCCCTTCTATGTTATTCTTTTCTTTTTCTGTCCATGGTATTTCTTATCTCATGATGCTAATGGTGACTAGATGAACAGGTTCTAGGTGTTCCTAAACAAATTAATACATAAGCATACTAGTTTACTTATGCTTCAGACCCACTATCAATTTCCTTATCTAATTCTCAAGAAATAAGTATGTTCATAGTTTCTAACATAAAGCAAAAGGCCTTATCACCTTTTACTGAAAATGATGTTCATTACAACATGCTTTTCCCCAATCATTCTTTACATAATAATAAAGTTTTTCCTTGCATAATTTGAAACATCACTACATAAAGCTTTTACTGAAAACAAAACAGAAGAACTACTCTCCTACAAAATCCTAGCTTAGTTAGTTTGCAATTCCTTCAAGCATCATATGACTGCATCTTACTATTTAGCATCCTTTCTTCCTGCAACCATCTCAGGGTCTGCTTCACCATGCAAGTGAAACACCCATTTGATGCAAGCAACAAACAGGTCAGATTGAAATCTGGTATGAGTAAGTTCAATTGACAAGTACATAAGATTTATGAAACTGATTCCATATCAACTTAAGTTCAGACACTAACTGTTTTACCCAAATTGTTAACCCCTTTCATCAGGTACTCATTTTTGTTGTGTATTTACAGTGAAATGAATGAATTGTTAAATGCATGTATGAGTGCTTAAAACCAACTCTTTAGCAAAGATTCTTATTTCAAGAATTCATAGCAGCCATCATACAAATCATACAGGCATTTCATAACTATTGAACAAGCAAAACTCCTATCATTTAGCTAAAGCATCAAAACTGGTCTGCATACTAGTACTCACCATACTCTTAGCATATACATCTTTGCTTATCAATCCATAACACATTTTTCTTTTAAGAGTCCAGTATCACATTTTGTAGCTGCACTGGTGCACACTGCCTGGAAGCTACTGTTTGATCTTCCAGTGCACTACTAGCTTTTGGACATAAACATGTCATGTGCAAACTTACACCCCAACCTTGATGCAAGCCAACTACCATGTCATACCCCCTTTCCTCATATCCAACCTGATAGAGGTGACCCATGCCTTGAGTTTAATTACTAAATTCTTTCCCATGACCCCTTATTGCCTATGCAGTGTCATGTCCCACCCTGTTGTGCCCCTAATCTATGCATACAAGCAATTTTTACACATCCATCAACCATTCAGTAACCCATGTATTCAACCATCACTCATATTTGAAAGTCATTTCAAGTTAATTTCCTGCAGAAACATATTTTTGGTTGAAGCATAACTCAGAGCATTTCCAAATGGAATGCTACTAGGGTTCTCTAGTAATAAGGTCCTTGTAGCCATCCCATGCATTATAATGTATTTTCTCAATAACCTTATTTCCAGAGGGTACCCTATGATGCATCAAGATTTAACATGTGGAACTTCCAATGTATCTCAATCATCTTTTCAAATGCAAGACATAAGCCAAAGGATTCCCTTCCCCTTACTGCCTTGCACCCTACTTTTCTTGCTAGTATATACTTAAACCAAAAATATTTTCTCAAACTTAGAATTCCACCAGTAAGTCAGTTATTATCATGCTATCATTAGATTAACATGTACAATCAAGTCATAATTTAAATAGTAACAAAGCACTGCAAAACACAAAGCCCAGAAACTACAGGAAATTGTCAACTAAAATGCATATAAACATCACAGAGAAATCAAGATAAGCTAAAGGTTTTTATGGCTGCCTTCCAAAGGTCTTAATGCCTTGCCAAGTGAGGATTTACTCACCATGTTTCTTCTTCCTAGGTCTTGATTCAAGTTTGTCATTTTTTTCTCCTTAACATGTTGCTTACTTCCCTTTTCTGTGTTTTGATTTCTGGCCTTCCAATGTGCACCCGTAGGAGATAGTATGGTATATAGTGGAGTTGTTAGGGTTTTAAGGTTAGTTAGGTAATTTATTTTCATCAGAAATTCCATCATTACTTCCTAATTTCACCCAACAGTTTACCCTCTCCCTGCAGTTCTCCTTTTTCCCTGTCTTAACCCTTTTTGGCAAAGTTCTTTCACACATTTCATGCATGATTTCATTGGCTCAGGCATTCCTTGTCTTTTCTGGGTGATAGTTATGCATATAATTTTTATTTGAACGGCCAGCTAGGTGTGTGTTTCTGCTAACTACTGGGTATATGCATGTGTATCCCTATGTGTGTGTATTTTCTCTACCCACACAAACTACTATGTTTTCACTCATGCTATGAAAGTTAGAGCTAAAATTTTCTCAGGATATTCATGCATTTCATTCAGCTATGATGCATACATACTTGATGGTCATGCACTGATTTATTTATGTACTTATTTATATTGTTGTATATATTTTTTTCCCAGGAAATTATTGTCAAGGACAAAATTTTACAGCTTTTTAGCCTCAAGGACAGACCTTCAATATTTTATCGTGAAGGACAACTTTCTGTAGGTATCAGTTTTTAGTTATTGATAGCAGTTTTTAGGTATCAGTTTCTAGTTATCGGTAGCAGTTTTTAGGTATCAGTTTTTAGCTCGGTATCAGTTTTGTTGTCCTTATGGATAATTTTGGAAAATATTTGTCCTTGTGAATAATTTTTAGAAAAATGTTTGTCCTTGTGTTAAAAATATTGAGGTCGTGTCCTTGAGGCAAAAAATATAGAAAATTTTGTCCTTTAAATTAATTCCCCCTTTTTTTCCTTGCAAGATTCTTACTGAATTGCTTGCTCTAATTTGTATACTGCAACAATGTGCACATGCACCACCACATACATCTTCACAGTATAAACATATATTTCAGAAAACTGTTTTTATATATTAGTTTATTTAATTATTTATTTATATATCTTTTTTTTTAAAAATAAAAATTCAAATGACCTAAATTTCTACATACTTGATTAACCAGGGCTGTCACATACACCCTTTCTTTAAGAAATTGTGTCCCACAATTTAACACTTCTTGCCATGTAAATTAAGGGTCAAACATAAATACATATTCTTAATTCAACCAAAACAAACCAGCACACATAATATTGGATGTCATGTTCAACTAAGAAAATTTAAGCATGAATATTAAAAATACCTCTGCCTTAACTAGCTGCTGCAAATAATTGAGGGTATTGAGCCTTTATCTTGTCTTCAACCTCCCATGTGCAGTCATTAGGGTCCAAACTCCACTGCACTTTTACCAGTTTAATTATCTTGTTTCTCAATCTCTTATCTTCCTTAGCTGTAATCCCCACTGGCTTCTTCTCATACACCAGGTCAGGTCTAACTTCCACTTTACTTGGTGGCTGAACTACTGAAGCTTCATCATGCACATATTTTCTCAATTGTGATACATGAAATACATTGTGTATTCCACTCATCTCTTCTGGCAATTTCAACTTGTAGGCCATCTTTCCTATTCTTGCAATAATCTCATATGGTCCTATATACCTTGGGGTTAGTTTCCCTGCCTTGCCAAATCTCAACACTTTCCTCATTGGTGAAACCTTTAAGTACACACATTCTTCTACCTCAAATTCAAGTGGCTTCCTTCTCCTATCTGCATATGATTTCATTCTGTCTTGTGCTGCCTTCATCCTCTGTCTGATCAGTGAAACTTTATCATTTGTCTCTTTTACATGATCTGGTCCCAACATTACTCGATCACCCACCTCTAACCAGCAAGCAGGTGACAAACAAGGCCTTCCATACAAAGCCTCATAGGGTGCCATTCCTATACTACTTTGGTAGCTGTTGTTGTAGGCAAATTCTGCCAAATGTAGGTAGTCTTCCCAATTCCCACCATGATCCAACACACAAGCTCTAAGCAGATCCTCCAAGAATTTATTAACTACCTCTGTTTGACCATCAGTTTGGGGATGGTAGGCTGTGCTCAAGCACAACTCAACCCCCATTGCCTGTTGAAAGCTACTCCAGAACTTAGATGTAAATATAGTATCTCTGTCACTAATAATGGTGGTAGGCACCCCATGTAACCTTACTATCTCTTTCATGAAAACTTGTGCTAGTTTTGGTGCATTTCTATCACTCTTTACTGGTATGAAGTGTGATGCTTTGGTTAGTCTGTCCACCACCACCCAAATACTGTCATTTCCTTTCTTTGATTTTGGCAAGCCATCAATGAAATCCATTGATATGCTTTCCCATTTCCATCTTGGAACTTCCAAGGGTTGCAGCAGTCCACTGGGTCTTTGATACTCAGCCTTGACTTGTTGACAAGTCATACATTTTGCCACATATTCACCCACACTTCTCTTCATTCCTTTCCACCAATAGCTTCTTTTTAGGTCATGATACATTTTTGTGCCACCTGGATGTATGGTGTACTTTGATTTGTGATGAACATCCATGATTTTCCTTTTAAGTGCCTCTGTATCAGGTACACATAACCTTCCTTTATGTCTCACACATCCTTTTTCATCCAATTCAAACTTGTCAAGCTTTACACCCCCTTTTAACAATTCCTTCTTTTCTCTCAAGAACACATCAGTGTCTTGTGACTGGTTTACTTCTTCCACTAAATCTGACCTTATTGTAATAAGGCTGAGCTTACCATAATACTCCACATCCTTACCCACCTCCATTTCTTGTTCTCCCATGTATTCTATCTCTACATCTGTCAGTGTTAACAACCCTTTAAACTCCTGTATCAACAGTGTAGCCAACTTGGCATGTTGTCTACTTAATGCATCTGCCACTTTATTTGATTTTCCTGGAGTGTACATAATGTCCAAATCATAGGCTGCAAGAAATTCCACCCACCTATGTTGTCTCATATTTAAATCTTTTTGAGAAAATAAATACTTTAAAGCCTTGTGATCAGTATAAAGTCCAAACTTTGCTCCTAACAGGTAGTATCTCCAAAGCTTTAGTGCATATACCACTGCTGCCAATTCCAAGTCATGTGTTGCATACTTGGTTTCACTGGGTTTCAATTGTCTTGATGCATAAGCTATTACTCTACCATCTTGCATAAGGACAGCTCCTATACCTGATCCACATGCATCAGTATATACCACTAAATTATCATTGCCCTCTGGGATTTTCAGCACTGGTGCTTCCATCAATGCCTCCTTTAATTGGTTAAATGCCTCTTCACACTTCTCAGTCCACATAAAAGGCTGGTCCTTCCTTGTTAACTTGGTTAGTGGAATTGCCTTTTTAGCAAAATCCTTTATGAATCTCCCGTAGTATCCAGCCATACCCATGAATGATCTGATTTCAGTGACACTGCTGGGTCTTTCCATGCTTGCACTGCCATGACTTTACTTGGATCTACTGAGATTCCTTCTTGAGAAATTATGTGGCCCAAAAATTTTATTTCATTCTTCCAAAAAGAACATTTTGCAAACTTGGCTTTAAGATTTTGTTGCCTTAGTCTACTCAGTACCATATGCAAATGCTCTTCATGTTCATTATCTGTCTTGGAATACACTAATATATCATCAATGAAAATCAGCACAAATTTATCCAAATAATCTCTGAAAATTCTATTCATCAAATCTACAAAATAAGATGGTGCATTTGTCAAACCAAATGGCATTACTAAGTATTCATACAAGCCATACCTAGTGTTGAAAGCTGTATATTTGATGCTTTCCTCTTCTACTTTCATTTGGTGGAAACCAGTTGCTAAATCAAGTCTAGAAAATACTTTAGCACCGTTTAGTTGATCAAAGAGATCATCAATCCTAGGTAGAGGGTATTTGTTTTTGATAGTGACTGAATTCAGTCCCCTATAGTCTATACATATTCTTAAGGAACCATCATGTTTCTTAACAAACACTACTGATGATCCCCAATTTGAACTGCTAGGCCTAATAAAACCTTTTTGTTCTAATTCCTCTAGTTGTTTCTTCAACTCACTCAGTTCTTTAGGACTCATCCTATTTGGTCTCTTAATGACAGGGCTTGTTCCTGGTTTAAGTCTTATTTGAAATTCTACTGGTCTGTTGTGAGGAATGCCATTTACTTCACCAAACACATCAGGGTATTCATTAACTATGGGTATCTTATTTAAACTTAATTCAACTTCACCACTGTTCAAGTTGAATACCTTTCCCATACCCCTATCCTTGGCTTCCTCATACATAACCACAATCCTCTTTCCATCAGGAAGTTGTAGTGAAAGAGTAGAATTTCCTAAATTAATAATAACACAAAAGCTTTTTAACCAATCCATTCCCAGTATGACACCCAGCTTGGGGTAATTCAACACATATAATTCTGAGATAAAGGTGTGACCACCTATGCTTATTTCTACTTGCATGCATTTCATGTGAGTAATGCAGGAGCTACCTAAGGGACTATCAATATGCAGTGGTTTATCAACAAGAATACATATTAACCCTAATTTCTGAACTATATCATATGAAATAAAAGAATGTGTGGCTCCTGTGTCAAAAACAACTGATATGGGTATGCCTTTTATATATAACATACCTTCCACTTGGCTTGGTGCATCCATTGCCTTGCCTTTTCCCTCAAGTACAGCTACTCTTGCCATCTCTGGACACTGCTTCTTCATGTGCCCCTCTTTTCCACAGTTGTAGCATCTAAGAACAGTTGACTTGGGTGCTTGGCATTTGGTTTTAATATGGCCTTCCCTTCCACAATTGTAACAAATTACTTTAGATTTCTTGTTGTCAGAGGTTGCCACTTTACTTCCTTCCTTGTTCATTGCTTCTCCCTTCTTCCTCTCATATGGATGTGCTCTATTCTTCCCTTTCTTGTTATTCCTGAAGTTCTTGAACTTTTCTCTGGCATTGTCATGTTGCTCAAATGACAGTGTCAAATCCATAACTTGGTCAAATGTTCTATCTTTATATGGCAACATGGCTCTACTCAATCCAGCATTCAACCCTTGAATGTACCTAGCATTCCTTGATGTTTCATCTGGAATTAACACTGTCCCATATTTAGACAACCCTTCAAACTTCTGGGTGTATTCAGTAACACTCATAGATCCTTGTCTCAACTTGATAAATTCCTCAAGCAATGAAGCTTTTGTTGATGCTGGGACAAATCTGGCTTCTAACATCTCTTTGAACTGATTCCATGTGACTTCTTGTTCTTGTCTGCCTGCAATAATCACTTCCCACCAGTCCAAAGCTATGCCTTTCAGCTGTCTTGAAGCTATTTGCCTTCTCCTCTGATCATTGACTTGCATATCTCCAAAAATCCTTTCCACTGTTCTTAACCATGCCTGGACCCCTATGGCATTTTCTGTGCCATCAAAGCTGCTGCCTCCCAGATTTGTATATGTTTTAAGCAATTTGGACAGCTCCTCATATGGGTTATCTACCCTAGGTGCCATTCCATCCCTCAATATTTGAACAAAATCTTGCATGTTAATCATTGGGGGACCAGCAGCCATTCTAGTTGCTTGCTCAGTGGTATTAGAAGATTGACCATTTTCTCTTTCTCCTGTGGCTTGGGGATTGATTCTAACTCCTCTGGGCCTCTATTGAACATTTCTAATGTAGTTAGTTCTGATTCTTATTCACTACTTTTGCTTTTTGAAACTAACAATGAACTTATTTGTTTATAACAGGCAAACTAACTCAGACATGCAGCAAACAATGCAAACAAGGCATACAGATTCAAACAAATATTTATTTCAGCTATGTATTTATTAACATAGCTCTGATACCAACTGAGACAACCCCCTTCTGCTTGTCATCATTTTTTTTTTTTACACGATTTAGTTTGGGCTAATTAGGGTTGCCTTCTTTTCTGACCAACTATTTTCTTATTGTTTTTTTTTTCTTTCTTTCCTTTTTTTTTTTTTACTTCCCAAGATCCACTCCAATCAATATAAAAAAATTGATACACCTCATTGTAAAAACTATTTGATTAGTCACAAAGTTTTTACACCAGAGTATGTTTTTTTTTATATATACTTATGTTCTGATTAACTCAGCCCATTTATTTTTTTTTAGCAAAATCAAACTGAATCATTCACAACAAAACAACCAAGAAGATCCCTTCCATTTGAACCTCTGTGCCATTCATTCAACTAATTCCTACTTGTTTCCTTGTGTTTCTCATTGGTGTATTAAGTGAAATATGGGAACTAACTCATAGCATTTTAACTTACCAAAATTTTCCCTTGCAATGACCAATTTGAGACTGTGCATGTTTCTGTGCAACTGTGTGCACATAGTCATGCACAACTGCAGTTTACTGCCTCTTTGGTCCTTAAGGGGACTAATTTCATTTAGGTATGATTCTGAAATGAATTAACTGAATCTACAAATTTCACTTATACCAATAATTACCCAAATGCAGTTTTACTTCTGAGTTACCCCTTCTATGTTATTCTTTTCTTTTTCTGTCCATGGTATTTCTTATCTCATGATGCTAATGGTGACTATATGAACAGGTTCTAGGTGTTCCTAAACAAATTAATACATAAGCATACTAGTTTACTTATGCTTCAGACCCACTATCAATTTCCTTATCTAATTCTCAAGAAATAAGTATGTTCACAGTTTCTAACATAAAGCAAAAGGCCTTATCACCTTTTACTGAAAATGATGTTCATTACAACATGCTTTTCCCCAATCATTCTTTACATAATAATAAAGTTTTTCCTTGCATAATTTGAAACATCACTACATAAAGCTTTTACTGAAAACAAAACAGAAGAACTACTCTCCTACAAAATCCTAGCTTAGTTAGTTTGCAATTCCTTCAAGCATCATATGACTGCATCTTACTATTTAGCATCCTTTCTTCCTGCAACCATCTCAGGGTCTGCTTCACCATGCAAGTGAAACACCCATTTGATGCAAGCAACAAACAGGTCAGATTGAAATCTGGTATGAGTAAGTTCAATTGACAAGTACATAAGATTTATGAAACTGATTCCATATCAACTTAAGTTCAGACACTAACTGTTTTACCCAAATTGTTAACCCCTTTCATCAGGTACTCATTTTTGTTGTGTATTTACAGTGAAATGAATGAATTGTTAAATGCATGTATGAGTGCTTAAAACCAATTCTTTAGAAAAGATTCTTATTTCAAGAATTCATAGCAGCCATCATACAAATCATACAGGCATTTCATAACTATTGAACAAGCAAAACTCCTATCATTTAGCTAAAGCATCAAAACTGGTCTGCATACCAGTACTCACCATACTCTTAGCATATACATCTTTGCTTATCAATCCATAACACATTTTTCTTTTAAGAGTCCAGTATCACATTTTGTAGCTGCACTGGTGCACACTGCCTGGAAGCTACTGTTTGATCTTCCAGTGCACTACTAGCTTTTGGACATAAACATGTCATGTGCAAACTTACACCCCAACCTTGATGCAAGCCAACTACCATGTCATACCCCCTTTCCTCATATCCAACCTGATAGAGGTGACCCATGCCTTGAGTTTAATTACTAAATTCTTTCCCATGACCCCTTATTGCCTATGCAGTGTCATGTCCCACCCTGTTGTGCCCCTAATCTATGCATACAAGCAGTTTTTACACATCCATCAACCATTCAGTAACCCATGTATTCAACCATCACTCATATTTGAAAGTCATTTCAAGTTAATTTCCTGCAGAAACATATTTTTGGTTGAAGCATAACTCAGAGCATTTCCAAATGGAATGCTACTAGGGTTCTCTAGTAATAAGGTCCTTGTAGCCATCCCATGCATTATAATGTATTTTCTCAATAACCTTATTTCCAGAGGGTACCCTATGATGCATCAAGATTTAACATGTGGAACTTCCAATGTATCTCAATCATCTTTTCAAATGCAAGACATAAGCCAGAGGATTCCCTTCCCCTTACTGCCTTGCACCCTACTTTTCTTGCTAGTATATACTTAAACCAAAAATATTTTCTCAAACTTAGAATTCCACCAGTAAGTCAGTTATTATCATGCTATCATTAGATTAACATGTACAATCAAGTCATAATTTAAATAGTAACAAAGCACTGCAAAACACAAAGCCCAGAAACTACAGGAAATTGTCAACTAAAATGCATATAAACATCACAGAGAAATCAAGATAAGCTAAAGGTTTTTATGGCTGCCTTCCAAAGGTCTTAATGCCTTGCCAAGTGAGGATTTACTCACCATGTTTCTTCTTCCTAGGTCTTGATTCAAGTTTGTCATTTTTTTCTCCTTAACCTGTTGCTTACTTCCCTTTTCTGTGTTTCGATTTCTGGCCTTCCAATGTGCACCCGTAGGAGATAGTATGGTATATAGTGGAGTTGTTAGGGTTTTAAGGTTAGTTAGGTAATTTATTTTCATCAGAAATTCCATCATTACTTCCTAATTTCACCCAACAGTTTACCCTCTCCCTGCAGTTCTCCTTTTTCCCTGTCTTAACCCTTTTTGGCAAAGTTCTTTCACACATTTCATGCATGATTTCTTTGGCTCAGGCATTCCTTGTCTTTTCTGGGTGATAGTTATGCATATAATTTTTATTTGAACGGCCAGCTAGGTGTGTGTTTCTGCTAACTACTGGGTATATGCATGTGTATCCCTATGTGTGTATATTTTCTCTACCCACACAAACTACTATGTTTTCACTCATGCTATGAAACTTAGAGCTAAAATTTTCTCAGGATATTCATGCATTTCATTCAGCTATGATGCATACATACTTGATGGTCATGCACTGATTTATTTATGTACTTATTTATATTGTTGTATATATTTTTTTCCTTGCAAGATTCTTACTGAATTGCTTGCTCTAATTTGTATACTGCAACAATGTGCACATGCACCACCACTTACATCTTCACAGTATAAACATATATTTCAGAAAACTGTTTTTATATATTAGTTTATTTAATTATTTATTTATATATCTTTTTTTTTAAAATAAAAATTCAAATGACCTAAATTTCTACATACTTGATTAACCAGGGCTGTCACATAAAGTGATTTTTTGAAATTTTGATTTAAAAGGAAATGTGAAATGAAAATTTATAAACTGAGTTTATAAATGAAGTGGAATGTTTATCGAGGATAAATATTGAAAGTAAAGGTTTCCGGTGGGAAATTCTATAAGAAGTGCAAATCGCTTAAAAATAATAGTGATATTGTTTTTAAAGGATGGGTAGTGTACTTTTTCCTGGAAATTTAGTATGTTCTAAAGAAAAGCTTTCAAAATATAAATGGGCAGTTTAAAATGTGTTCTAGAATATTTTAGAAAGAAAATATTATTTTAATTGTTTAAAGTGTAAGTAAATATTTATTTAAGTAATTATGGTATTTAATTATCCTAAAGGTAAAGTAGTATTAAGTTTTCAAAAAGGAAATTATAATATAAATATTTGATTAATAACTTTATATTAAAGGGTAATTTTGTTTTAAATTACTTAGAAACTCCTCTATATTTTCTTAAATATTATTTTCATTTCAGAAATTTCTTGTAGCCTTATTCTAAATATTTTAAGCATATATTTTGGAAGTGATTTCCAGGAAATGGGAAATGTATTAAAAATAAAAAGGTGTTTATTTTTAAAGTGTTGGAAGAAATTTACGGAATTTAAACGTAAATTCGAATTGAGATAAATCAAGCAGGATTTATAAAAGGATTCTTTGGTTTATTCTGAAATGAAAGTGCATTTCACCGAAAGGCCAAGTACGTTTTAAAGCAGATTTTAAGTAAAAATTAAAAGTTTTAAATTTGATTTTAAAAGAATGTTTTAAGAAAATTCTTATTTAAGTTGTAAAATTTTTAAAGGTAAATATGCACTAAATTAGTTATAGTAATAATTATTTTAAAAGGGGTAATTGCTATTATGTTTTGAAAGGATATTATTAATATTTATGTTTTATAAAATGGTTTTATTTTTAAGATAATGGATTAAAGTTTTATTTGAAAATTGTAAAGGATTTTGTAACCCTTCTTGTAAAATTTAGTTTAATTGAACTTTTATTTTAAAATTAGCTTATACTTTATAAAGTAGTTTTGCTTTAAATATTTGTAAATATATTTTAAGGTATATTTAGAATAAAGTGATCTAATGTTTTAAATATTTGGACTTGGCTATTTTCAGTGGAAATAGAAAATGTTTGTGGAGATTTATTCTGTAAAAAGGAAGATGGTTTGAAAACCGTTTTCAAAAGGGGTTGAAATTGGGAAAGGTATTTTGAGGTTAATAAATAATTTGGGAAAATTGTTTATTATTTGATGGATGTTTATGAATGTTATTTAATAGTTAAATAACCGACTATCAATATTGGCCAATGCGTTGATCGTTTCGATGAGATCGGGATCGGGATTTATTTCTCGAAAACCATTTTGATCCGGTTTGTACGTTTTTGTGTGGAAAACAAGAGTTCGGAGTCGAAGATGGAGCAGTGAAGTGCAAGGGCTAGTCGCTACTAACCCTGAGGTGATTCCAAAATGGATGTAGCAGGAGTAGTGAATTCGGTTCCGTTTGAATCCAGGATGGACTTGTATGGATGAATGCTTTCGGAACATCGTCAGGTGGACGATGGGCATTCTAAGTGAAACGTTCTAAAAGGTAACGCTTAGCCTCAAGCCTCATCACCGAGAATGACTGAAAATCAAGGGATATCCAGCAAGGCTAAGTGGGTAGCGCCCATTAGGGCGAGGTCATTCCTGTCTAGATGTCCCTTTTATTAGGCTTAGTGGTGCGGTTGCTGATCCCAACCGTAGGGTGATCTTACTCGAGATTATCCAGTAAGGGGTACTGTAACAACCCGCATATTTATCAATTGTTTATTTAAATATTTTATTTAAATATTTTATCGTTCGTCGGATTTTGGTCCGAAAAGCTACTTTTTGCAAACAGTCGAATTGGGACTTGAGACCAGCCCCATTGAGTTCAAAATGACGTTTGCGACCTTTTTGAGTATAAGCTTCGATATGTTTGGAGAAAGTTGATTTTTGCCACTTTTTCACTTATGGCTTTGGTTTGGGCTGAGCCCATTAACCCCACTTATGTATTTAGTCCCAACCCTCTCCTCTTCATTTACTTCCTTTCTATTTTCCTAATACTTAAGCTTTCATAATAATGGAGGAGTGGAAGAGGAAACTAAAATTCCAAGCCCTAGTCTTCATTAGCAAATCCATCTTCTAGCTCCAAACTCTAGAGAACCCATTGGTAAGCATCTCCTTCTTCTTCTCCAACTCATTCTCTCTTTGATTTCTGAAATTTGCTAAACCTAAATTTAGGAATGTTCTTCTTTTGAGTTGAGAATCAAGCTTCTTGAGTTGGATTTGAAGTGTGGTTGATTCCCCCTTTGCTTTCAAGCTTCTTCTTCAATCGTTTGGGTTCAAATGTGAGATTTTTAATCTCACATTTATGCTTATAATTATCTTCGATTGTTAGGTATGAATTCCAAACACTTATTCGTGTGCATTTGCTTTCGGTTTGGATTGATTTGGTGAATATTCCAATTTTTAGTGTTTTGAGTTCAATTCTTTAAAAATCATAATTTTGATGTTTGAACATGTTTTTGGTGATGCATCAAGGAGCTTATAGGGCCGAGTAGTCGATTGGCATAAACCCTTAGCGCCGTTGCTCGTGCGATTGCAATTTGGTAGGGATTTGCACCTCCTTAGAAATAGGGTAGGAAGTGCAAGTATACAGGTTCGGCCGACCGAGCTCCCTGGGCCGGTCGACCGACCTGTAGTCCAGGCACTTCCTGCCTCTGTTTGGAAGTGCTGGTTACAGGCTTTGGTCGACCGACCTGGTGCCCCGAGCACTTCCAACCTCTGGTTCGGTCGACCGACTCAGGGAGTCCGGTCGACCGACTCAGGGAGTCCGGTCGACCGACCTGCTACTATTTGCCAGATTAGCTTATATTGCTAATTCGATTGAATATCCAACTTTAATCGATTCGTGTTGTCTCCCTTTTATTGTTGTCATTTATTATCGACTTTGATGACCTTTTCTTTGGGAATTTTAGATATATCCACTTTGATGGATTTGATATCGATTTCTTTGGATTTTATTCACGTCTTCGAATGTGAATTTTTATGCCCGATTGTTTCTACAATCACTTCTATGATTTGTCACTTTAAAATATAAAGGTTTTCTATACTAGTAGTAAATATCAAAACTCTTTCTTCAAATGATTTCAACATTATTTTATTACAAAGCTCGTTTTCTCAAACCGATTTCCAATCTATTAGTATATACAAACCTTTACCTCACTCGTATGAGAAATCTAATTATACGACCTAGTAAAACAAGTGGTATGAAACGCTTGCGTTTACTTCGTCGGTTAATTCTTGGACTTGTTCGATTGAATCTCTTGTGACAATTTTCTAGTGGAGATCTACAATTTGTTCGTAAATATTTAAGTTAAGCTAGTGGTTATGGGACATGAAGCTAAGCTCATATATTTACTAGCTTACTGTAATCGACACTTCTCGTTGATCATGACGATCATCTTTGTGGGTTAGACTAGCAATGTGCGATGTCTCTTTGTTTATGTGGAGGACTGTTCCTCATTTTATTGAGCTTCGTCTCATTTCTCACATGGGTCGTACCTTTTTAGGTGCGTCAATGTTTTATTATGCATGGGGTGTACCTTTCTAGGTGCATCGATGTTTGTTTACTTCGTGGAGCAATCGGCTCAATAAGTCGGGGCATGGGGCGTATCTTTCTAGGTGCGTCGATGTTCGTCTATGCATGGGGCGTGTCTTTCTAGGTGCTTCGATGTTCGACTTAGCATGGGGTGTATCTTTCTAGGTGCATCGATGTTTATTTATGCATGGGATGTATCTTTCTAGGTGCATCGATGTTTATTTATGCATGGGGCATATCTTTCTAGGTGCGTCGATGCTAGAGCATGGGGCATATCTTTCTAGGTGTGTCGATGTTCGACTGTACATGGGGCGTGTCTTTCTAGGTACGTCGATGTCCAGTTTGTGGGATTGGCCATCATTTTTATTGTGATTTCTGGATTTCGTGTGTTGATTTCTGGAATTTATGTTTCACCAACTTTTACGATGGGCATTGATATATATGTCATTTATTGTGGTTTGGTGAATGAAATTAGGAGTATGACATTCCTTTTTATCTTGAGTAGATTATTGTGATATTGATTAATCTCTTGTTGATTTTCAATTACTTATTTATCACAGCTTGACATTGTGATTATTATATGTTTATGTCATATCTCTTATTATATATCACTTCATCTGATATTTATAGCTAGACTGATCCGTTTATTATTTTCTTCTTAAATAATACTCGGGTCAGACTGAGATTTTACAGGTGCTTCTGCTTGACTCCTTATCGGACCATCATCTGACTTTTGGCTAACTACTTAGATTAGTAGTTTTTGTTGTATACATTTGAGATACAGACTCTATGATGTATACTTATTCTTTTGTCTAGCACTTGTATCTATTCTTTTTGATATTGTGGATCTTTTTGACCACTACTCTGATATACACTTTCATGTGTTAGTGTTATAGTCATATCTATTTCCGCCTTTGTGATATGAATTGTCTGTGACTGATTTGTGTTATGTTTATTTCTATATTTGTTTCCGAAGACCTTTATAGCCACTGTGTAGTAGCTTTGAGTTTGTGTCGGTATGTCGGATTTCCTCTTGAGATGAAAAGTTATATTTTTATCTGGCATATCGGTACTCGCACAAAGCAATTATATAGATGGTCGCTCCTCAACAGCCTTATCCTCCATGCTAGTTGACAGCATTACACCGTAGTGTTCTTGGCTAGCGTGGGTATAGAGGTGGGGCGTCACAGCTTGGTATCAGAACCAAACTTCGGAACAATATGGAATATTATAACAAGGATCATCGTCCTAAGTCCATCTTAGGAGTCGTGCTTTAGGATTTTATTCGGGTCTTCGTACCGATTCATCCTATTTTCTTTATGATTCCTTGTTTTATCTATCAAGAATTGCTTGATATTTATCTTGAGAATAACTTTTTCTTCTTCTTTATTTCTTTCTTAAAGAAGAGAATTGGTTAGACTAGGCCGTCCCAGCGCCGGTCAATCTAGTGCTACTCCCCAAGATGGAGTTTTTATGTCTGCCCGGCAGCTTTTAGATCTTGTTAAGAACGCCCAAGCTGCCGGACCCAATCCAGAGCCTACTCATCCTAGATCCGGTTTTGCACGCTTGTGCAGAGACTACACCGATTTGGGTGGAGGGCCATTCAGGGGATCCGAGAGCATTATTGAAATTCAAGCTTGGCTCAAATCATGCGATTGCATCTTTTCTCGCATGAACCTTATTGATCTACATCGAGTCCAAGTGGCTTCTAGCATGCTCCAAGAAAGAGCATTAGATTGGTATGAGCTTTTAATTTCTGAAATCATTGAAGCAGATCTCACTTGGGAGAAATTCCGGGAAAGGTTCGAATTGAAATTTGTGCCGGAGGCCGAAAAAGTAACTTTGGCCCGGCGTTTTATTGACCTTGTTCAAGGTGAATCTTCTGTGACAGACTATGTCGCATCTTTCGAATCTCTTTCCAAATACGGGGTTGAATACATTAACACCCCAATGAAGAAAAATCAGAGATTCGTCTATGGCTTGAATAAGAATCTTAAGAAGCCATTACTTCTGAAACTTGAGGTTTCATTTGATCAGCTTATTGATATCGCTCTTCGTCTTGAAGAGGCCGATAATGAAGGTGATGTTGAAGTCATGTATGCCCAACAGAACTTCGACAATAACTTGAAGATGCCAATTAAATTCAAAGGCCCCATTCCCAACAAGAAAGGGAGGCAAGAAACCCCGGTAGCAAAAGCACCTACCTCTAGTCGTGGACAATGCTACAATTGTGGTTCCACGAACCACTATGCAAGGGAGTGCACGAAACCCCTCTTTTGTGGTTATTGCAAAGGTTCGGGTCATCTTTTATCTTCGTGTCCTAAGCTTCCAAGCAAGAGTGAGGGAAAGCTGCAAGCCCCTAACAACACCTCTCGTGGTCAAGGTATTTCTCATTTAATCCTTGATGACATTTGCTTTGTGATTATCTTGTTCATGTTCTTTTTGATATGGGTTCCATCTCATTATTTTTATATCAAAAGAACTTGTCGATTCTTTTTCTTTGAATGTGTTGGGCTTGATGACTTCTTTGAGGATTGTGAATCCGGATGGTAGATCCGCAACACTCAATTTGCTTTTATTTGATGTCGAAAATTATTTTATGTGATTTTTCTTTTCGAGCCGATTTTTACTTGGGCTTCGGAATTGATTTTGTAAGGATTGGCTTAATCGTTGTGAAGCTCATATCCTATTTTCCATGTGGACTATTCATCTTTGATATTTTCAATCTGTTAAGCAGATTTCTATTTTTCCTTTATGATTTTGATTCCAACTTGATGGCATCATTTTCTTCTTTAAGCCCTTATGGTGAGGAAAGTATTATTTCTCTTACCTAAATGATTTGTGAAAAAAATTCCGGTATTTTGAGCTTGTCTTAGGATCATCACCTAAGCAATATCTTTTGTGTGGTGCTAAGGTCTTTTCAGTTTGACTTTACCACCGGTTTTCGTTGCTACGAGTTGCGGAAATTAGCATTCCACTTACCGCATTCCGCACTCGTTATGATTCTTATGAATGACTTATTATGTCATTCAATTTGTCCAGCTTATTTCATCCACTTTATAAATCGAATATTCTATGAATATTTCGATGAGACTATTCTTGTATTTATTGATTTTGGATGAAAATAGAAATTTAAAAATTTTGAAAATCTTTTTCATAAGATTTATTTATAAGTACAATTTGATTTTTGTTCTTAAAATGAACAAAGAATATTCTTAAAAGTTTTTAGAAACATGTTTATCATATAGAATACGATTTTGTGATTGTATTGCCCATTTAGTGTTTTAAGAATTTTGGTCGATGCGCTTGATCAACGTTATCGATAGGAATTTCCTAAACGCTTTGATGAGACAATCAGACGCAGTATATTAATTTGAAAATAGTAAATTTTTCTAGAATGATTATTACATAATGATAAATGTAATTTTGAAAGTTTTAACTTTTCAGGAAAGAAAATTATTTAAAAGAAATTCTTTCATTTCGATACTTTTATTCTTGTGATTCCTGGAGGGGGACCAAGACTTTGCTATTTGTACCGATACTAGTCGTATTGGTTTGGATGCCGTTCTCTTGCAAAGGAGAACGTGCTATCTCTTGTGCTTCTAAATCATTATAGCTTATCGAGACTAGATATGCCACTCATGATCTGGTGCTCTCGGCTATTGTTTTTACTTTTGGAATTTGGCATCATCATATTTGGATGAGAAATTTGTTCTCTACCTCGATCATAAATCTTTGGAATAATTATTTTCTCATATGGAACTCCATGTTGACTCGAGTTCCTGACATCTTATGATCTTGATATTCTTTTTATTCCTGGAAGGGAAATCGTGTTGCCAATGCGCTTTGTCGTAAGCAACAAGTGGTTGATTCTTTGATATTGTCTGAATGGAATTATCTTTTCATCAAGTTCATCGGACGTTTTGGTACACTTCGTTTTACTGAGTTTTATCTCATTCCTTTTATGGACTAGTGTCCGATGTTCTTTTATGGTGTTCGGTTCATCGGATGTACTGTTATTATACTACATCGATGTTCCGTCTTATTCGATTCATTGGATGTACCGTTTGTACTACATCAATGTTTCTGCTATTTGATTCATTGGATGTACCGTTTGTACTACATTAATATCTTTGCTATTTGATTCATTGGATGTACCGTTTGTACTATATCAATGTCTTTTCTTTTTGGATTCATTGGATGTACCGTTTGTACTACATCAATGTCTTTGTTGTTTGATTCATTGGATGTACCGTTTGTACTACATCAATGTCTTTGCTATTTGATTCATTGGATGTACCGTTTGTACTACATCAATGTCTTGGCTTTTTGGTTCATTGGACGTACCGTCTTTGTACTACGTCGGTGTTCCAAATTATTCGAGTTTCTAGTTTCCCGGGCGTACCGTTTTTGTACTACGTCGTTGCACCGGCTCGATTTTCTGCTATTCTTGACGTTTTTTCACGTCTTTTAACTATGGAAATGCTTTTATGTTTCCGGTTTTTATTCTTGAGCCCGGTGTTATTGAGGGGATTGAAGTTTCACCAAATTTGACTTTTGAGCAACATTCTATTCACATCATTGCTTCGGAGGTTGAGCGCCTTCGATATAAAGATATTCTTTTTGATAAAATTTCAGTGGTTCTCAAATCCTAAGGATTGCTCTTGTGAAATCTTGAGAATTCATCGAACGAAAACTTTCGGATTTACTCCTTCGTGCTCTTTATGGTGAACTTCTTGATTCAAATTTTCTTTTGTGTTGATATGCTTCCACGGTTATTACTATATATTTCCTTCTTAATTATTGCGGGGACGCAATTTCTTTAAGGAGGGGAGTCTGTAACAACCCGCATATTTATCAATTATTTATTTAAATATTTTATTTAAATATTTTATCATTCGTCGGATTTTGGTCCGAAAAGCTACTTTTTGCAAACAGTCGAATTGGGACTTGAGATCACCACCATTGAGTTCAAAATGACGTTTGCGACCTTTTTGAGTATAAGCTTCGATATGTTTGGAGAAAGTTGATTTTTGCCACTTTTTCACTTAGGGCTTTGGTTTGGGCTGAGCCCATTAACCCCACTTATGTATTCAGTCCCAACCCTCTCCTCTTCATTTACTTCCTTTCTATTTTCCTAATACTCAAGCTTTCATAATAATGGAGGAGTGGAAGAGGAAACTAAAATTCCAAGCCCTAGTCTTCATTAGCAAATCCATCTTCTAGCTCCAAACTCTAGAGAACCCATTGGTAAGCATCTCCTTCTTCTTCTCCAACTCATTCTCTCTTTGATTTCTGAAATTTGCTAAACCTAAATTTAGGAATGTTCTTCTTTTGAGTTGAGAATCAAGCTTCTTGAGTTGGATTTGAAGTGTGGTTGATTCCCTCTTTGCTTTCAAGCTTCTTCTTCAATCGTTTGGGTTCAAAGGTGAGATTTTTAATCTCACATCTATGCTTATAATTACCTTCGATTGTTAGGTATCAATTCCTAACACTTATTCGTGTGCATTTGCTTTCGGTTTGGATTGATTTGGTGAATATTCCAATTTTTAGTGTTTTGAGTTCAATTCTTCAAAAATCATAATTTTGATGTTTGAACATGTTTTTGGTGATGCATCGAGAAGCTTATAGGGTCGGGTAGTCGATTGGCATAAACCCTTAGCGCCGTTGCTCGTGCGATTGCAATTTGGTCGAGATTTTGCACCTCCTTTGAAATAGGGTAGGAAGTGCAAGTATACAGGTTCGGCCGACCGAGCCCCCTGGGCCGGTCGACCGACCTGTAGTCCAGGCACTTTCTGCCTCTGTTTGGAAGTGCTGGTTACAGGCTTCGGCCGACCGAGCCCCCTGGGCCGGTCGACCGACCTGGTGCCCCGAGCACTTCCAACCTCTGGTTCGGTCGACCGACTCAGGGAGTCCGGTCGACCGACCTGCTACTATTTGCCAGATTAGGTTATATTGCTAATTCGTTTGAATATCCAACTTTAATCGATTCGTGTTGTCTCCCTTTTGTTGTTGTCATTTATTATCGACTTTGATGACCTTTTCTTTGGGAATTTTAGATATATCCACTTTAATGGATTCGATATCGATTTCTTTGGATTTTATTCACGTCTTCGAATGTGAATTTTTATGCCCGATTGTTTCTACAATCACTTCTATGATTTGTCACTTTAAAATATAAAGGTTTTCTATACTAGTAGTAAATATCAAAACTCTTTCTTCAAATGATTTCAACACTATTTTATTACAAAGCTCGTTTTCTCAAACCGATTTCCAATCTATTAGTATATACAAACCTTTACCTCACTCGTATGAGAAATCTAATTAAACGACCTAGTAAAACAAGTGGTATGAAACGCTTGCGTTTACTTCGTCGGTTAATTCTTGGACTTGTTCGATTGAATCTCTTGTGACAATTTTCTAGTGGAGATCTACAATTTGTTCGTAAATATTTAAGTTAAGCTAGTGGTTATGGGACATGAAGCTAAGCTCATATATTTACTAGCTTACTGTAATCGACACTTCTCGTTGATCATGACGATCATCTTTGTGGTTTAGACTAGCAATGTGCGATGTCTCTTTGTTTATGTGGAGGACTATTCCTCATTTTATTGAGCTTCGTCTCATTTCTCACATGGGTCGTACCTTTTTAGGTGCGTCAATGTTTTATTATGCATGGGGTGTACCTTTCTAGGTGCATCGATGTTTGTTTACTTCGCGGAGCAATCGGCTCAATAAGTCGGGGCATGGGGCGTATCTTTCTAGGTGCGTCGATGTTCGTCTATGCATGTGGCGTGTCTTTCTAGGTGCGTCGATGTTCGACTTAGCATGGGGTGTATCTTTCTAGGTGCATCGGTGTTAGACATTACATGGGGTGTATCTTTCTAGGTGCATCGATGTTTATTTATGCATGGGATGTATCTTTCTAGGTGCATCGATGTTTATTTATGCATAGGGCGTATCTTTCTAGGTGCGTCGATGCTAGAGCATGGGGCATATCTTTCTAGGTGTGTCGATGTTCGACTGTATATGGGGTGTGTCTTTCTAGGTGCGTCGATGTCCAGTTTGTGGGATTGGCCATCATTTTTATTGTGATTTCTGGATTTCGTGTGTTGATTTCTGGAATTTATGTTTCACCAACTTTTACGATGGGCATTGATATATATGTCATTTATTGCGGTTTGGTGAATGAAACTAGGAGTATGACATTCCTTTTTATCTTGAGTAGATTATTGTGATATTGATTAATCTCTTGTTGATTTTCAATTACTTATTTATCACAGCTTGGCATTGTGATTATTATATGTTTATGTCATATCTCTTATTATATATCACTTCATCTGATATTTATAGCTAGACTGATCCGTTTATTATTTTCTTCTTAAATAATACTCGGGTCAGACTGAGATTTTACAGGTGCTTCTGCTTGACTCCTTATCGGACCATTATCTGACTTTTGGCTAACTACTTAGATTAGTAGTTTTTGTTGTATACATTTGAGATACAGACTCTATGATGTATACTTATTCTTTTGTCTAGCACTTGTATCTATTCTTTTTGATATTGTGGATCTTTTTGACCACTACTCTGATATACACTTTCATGTGTTAGTGTTATATTCATATCTATTTCCGCCTTTGTGATATGAATTGTCTGTGACTGATTTGTGTTATGTTTATTTCTATATTTGTTTCCGAAGACCTTTATAGCCACTGTGAAGTAGCTTTGAGTTTGTGTCGGTATGTCGGATTTCCTCTTGAGATGAAAAGTTATATTTTTATCTGGCATATCGATACTCGCACAAAGCAATTATACAGATGGTCGCTCCTCAACAGCCTTATCCTCTGTGCTAGTTGACAGCATTACGCCGTAGTGTTCTTGGCTAGCGTGGGTATAGAGGTGGGGCGTCACAGGTACTCTCGGTCTTGTGTTGTAGGGAATTGGGAGTAATCCTCGGTACGGTAATCTAGACCACGTACTATGACAAGTGGTACCCCAGTGCCTAGTCATTAGTTGGAAATCCATTCTCCATACGCGCCTTTACGGTTTTGTTTGTATTACCCACGATTGTGGCTAGTAGCTGGAATTCAATTAATGTAACAATTTCGGCTATTTGAATAAGTATTTGTATATAGACACTATTATAATATCAGAGGATTTTGATAAGAAATGTTTTGGCTATCGTAAGGTAAAAACCTGACATGTTTATTTATGGCGTGGTCTTACAAGATGCTTTTGTTTTCAAAGGATTTTGAAACTTTAATAATCAATTTGGGTCTATTTCTCATACTGGTATTCCAGATTGACTCGGGTGTTATTTTATTATAATGCTCGGGTCAGACCGAGTATTATAAATACAAGATAGGATGTTGTGGAGCTCAGGAGAGGAGCTGGAGTCCGAGACGTATTATCGTACTTGTTTATATCTGCTGTTGTGGTTGTTTGAAATTGTCAGGCTGGTAATTGTTGTTTGTGTGTGATACTCTGATGGTATGTTGTATAAAGCAGATATAGTTTCCATTTTGTGTAAAGATCTGATATTATGTATTATATTTTGTTCCGCTGCGATTGTGAGATTCTGTTATTGTTTAGTTCCTTCTTTCTTTCCCTCAACAATCTGTCTTTTCCTGCATTCGAGGGTCGGCATATTATTCTATGGTGTATTTTGTATCGATTTTCGAAGGTCGAGAAGGGTGGGTCGTCACAAGTGGTATCAGAGCTTAGGTTGGCGATAACCTTGGCTCTGGTGGGAATTACTTATTAAATAGAGTGAATAGTACTCTATAATGAGTTGAGTGTAATAATAGATATGAGCACGTATTTTTTAATGAATATAAAAATTGTTTTTATACTGTGTTGACTTATCGGTTGAGTATTTATGAATTCTGTTCGGTATGGGAAGTACAACCGTATCGATAGGGGTTTCTAAACTCTTAAACAAGATAAACCGACATAGTATTGTTTTTAAAGCAGGTAAATGAAATAATTTTGCCCAAAATTATATTTTGATATAAAAGGAATAATTTTATGAAATTATTATATATATTTGGATGTTTGGTTGTTAATATTATAATCAAATATAAGGATCTAAAATTTGAAATGATTTATAACCAAATAGAATTCTATAAGTATGATTCATCCAAAAGAAGAATAACTAAAATTTGATTTAAACCAGAACTTAAATCCTGGAATTTTGAAAAGTGTTTAAAATGAATTTAAACAAAAAGTTTGGGAATATAAAATCTTGGAACTGGTGGAATTGTTTTCCAAAATTTGAAGGAAATAATGGAGTATTATTTTGGGAAAATATTTTTGAATGGAAATTGTTTTGAAAGGAATTTGTGGTGGTAAGGAAGCACTAAACTCACTTCAGTCGTTGAAAAATAATCATGATGATGATGGCTACATCATCAGAATTCATTTTCGAGTTTCTAAGGTGATGGATTGCTACCGTGGTGATTGGTTATGATATTTGTTTGGACTTATTGGGTATACAAGTTGTTTTAGAATTTCAAAAGGGAATTTTGTTTTGGTAAAATCAAGTTGTTTTGGAATCCGGAGATTTGATTTAATATACCAAGTGGGTATGTGTTATTCATGATTTCAAAATGGTTTTGAAACAAAACCGGGCAATTGAATTCTGGAAAATTCTATTTAGATAATGTGTAAAGTTAAGATGAATCAACTATTGAACTTATAAAGTGAAGTTGATTTAAATAAGAAAGGAAAATGAAATTTTGATCCTAGATTTAAAATTTAATTTGAGTGAAATGGAAGTGAATAAAATATATTTGAATTTAACTAGAGATGAGTTAAATAAAATTGAAATTGAGATCGAATCTAAAGTGGATAAAATTGAAATGTAAAATGACTTTGTAATTGTGGGTTATAATTGTGTAATAGAAATTTATGCCCTTAAGCTATTAAGTGATATATATATATATATATATATATATATATATATATATATATATAAAATTCGGAATTGTGATTATAAGGTGAAAATGACTCAAATGAGCAATATAAGCTTTTAAACAAATAAGTTGGTGAACATAAGAATAGGAAATGAAAGTTGTAAAACCAAAATAAAATGATTGGTATTTTATAGGAAATTTAAAACTTGATCCCAAATAAAATATAAATTGGAATAAGGTGAAGAAAAATAAAATGTGAATGGACTTAGGTTAGTAAATAAGTTTTGAACTTATATATAGAGAAATAGAATTTAGTTGAATTTGAATTGAATTAAAATCAAAATTCAGTTGTGTTATAAATAATATTGAATGGAATTAAATTCTTATTTAAAATAGCAAAGGGAATGGTAAGAATTTAAGTTGGCTGAATAAATTTAGTTGAACTTGAATTAAAATTTGAGAAGAATTGAATTGAAAGAAAATTTAATTTAGTTGAAATGATATTGGATGAAATAAATGCTCACTCAACTAAATCCAAAGGAATTGTTTGAGGATGAAAAACTAAATTAAATGGAAATTTGTATTGGAATGAATGAAATTTTGGTAGCTTGTTAAAAATTTGAAAGGGCAAAATTAAACCCAGTTCTGGAATAGAATAATTGGAATGGTCATATTATTAATAAATTCAGAAATAAATTGAGATGGTGAAATAAAAGTAAATGAATTGCAAGTAAACTCGTTGGTTTAGAATTTGTAATGGATTGGAATTTATTGAATAAGAATCAAATTAAAATGGAACTAAGATTTAGGTGAGAAGAAATGGAGTTATTTTGTTATTGAGATAACTTAAGCAAATTGGAAAATGATTGTGATCGAGTTTTATAAAGGGTCCTGAATGAAGTTTGTTTAGAGAATAAAATTTTAATGCAATTGAAAGAATTTTAATTTCTTATTGCAATGAAATAAGAATGTATGAGTTGTAAATAATCCAAATGGAATGATATTATTATAAACTTAAGTTGGATGATGAACTTGAAATGAGAATAGGGATTTGATTTAATAATTGTGATGAAGTAAATTGGGTTATGAATAATTCCAAATGAAATAAAATTGATATAGATTGAGATGGAATTAATGTTAAATGGTTATAAGCTTAAGTGATGGGTATTTGCTTGGATAACATCAAATTTGCATTTAGATTAGTCGTTTTTGTTGTAAACAGAATTGAATTGATTTAAAGAAGCAAATTGAGCTGGTTTTTGAATCAATTGGATTAAGTGAAATATAATTAAGTGGTTTTGTATATAAATGCAAGTGAATCATAAAAGAAATGCAAATATATCAAATCGAAATAAAATTTGATTGTGAATCAATTTGGAATTGAATTGAAGTAAATTGATGTAAGTAAAGCATATGTTAATCATATTGAAGAGAAAATGAATTGGTTGTAGTAAATATGAATTGTAAAAAGTAAACTTGATTGTAAATCATTCGAGTGGAATAAAATAAAGTTTAGATTTGTTAGGAAAATTAAATGGTGTTGAAAACTTGTGATTGCTATAAAGATGGTACTTGTAAGATTATGAAATTTATTTGTTTGGGTATGTAATTGATATGTTTGGCTAAGATAAATGAATGGAATGCTGTTAAATTCTCATATTATTGAAAACTGATGTGTTTGTTTGAGTAAGTACAGGTACGGAAGGCAATCGATAGAGTCGGAGTGTGTAAGTGCAATAATATATTAGCTGCTAGTTTTTAAAATGCTAATAAAAAGGTACGCCTACGCAATAAAATTGGAAAATGATATACATATTGTGGTATATTTTGTTTTTCGACCGTGTGGGTCGATGTATACATATTTATATCTATTGTGATATTGTGAAATGCTCTCCGTACAAAGGTGACGCTATCAAAAAATTTCTAAATTTTTGGAAGATAGAAATTTTTTGAGGATTTTGAACATTTTGAGTTAATAAGAAAAGGTTGATTTTTCCAGTGATGTTAAAACATAAGCTTTTGTGTATAAATAAAGCAAATGGTTTTGGATTAAGCTAAAAGGTCTTGAGAAGTGAATGTGAATTTTAATTAAGTGGATTTTGGGGCAAGTAAATGAGTTTAGTAGCATTTTTCCTACCTTAGCAAATTAAGAGGACGAAATTTTTATAGGGGGAGGGATGTAACGACCCGGAATTTTGATCGTTAGATTTGAACATTTAATTCATTTTAAATGTTAAATGTGGATTTTGAGTTGATTTTGAAGTAAGAAGATTTTGGTTAAATTCATATAATTAGTTAAAATATCGAGTATGGAAATTTAATTTGATCTGAATACTAATTATTATTTGAAATTGGGATAATTTGTGAATATGGATGTAAATGGTTAGGAAAATGGTTTCTAAAATTTATTTTAAGTCTAGTCTGATTTGAATTTTAATATTGGACTTTTGAATGGTATCAAAAGTGATATGTTAAATTTGGAATTTTTATATTAATTTAATAATGGAATTTAATAATATAATAATGTAAATAATCATATTTTGATTCGAAATGAATCGGAATGGTTTCTAATGTGATTATAAATTCTATATGATTTATAATAGAGTTAGTAAAGTTCTAAAAATAAAATTTTAAGTGGTTTCGATGATTTTGAAAATCGCTCGAATTAATCGACGAGTTAAAATAGCCTTCCGAGACACAGTCTCAGAATTCAACGAAACCAGTTCCATTGGATCCGTAATAGTTAATTATTATCGGATTTCAATTTTCGTAGCGTTTGGAGTTATCGTTTGCTCGTACGGGTGAGAAACGCGTCGAAATTAAAATCGATAATTTAATATTTAAACTCGATTCAAAAGCTATCTTCCACATATGACTGAATTAGCTTCCGAAACACGTTCCATTGTGTTCGAAACATGGGTAAAACCTTATAAACGCCTGTCGGCATGCGCTGTTTGGAGATCGTTTGAAAAGTTGTTTAAAAATAAATTTAATATTAAAATAATATTTATAATAATTATATAAATATATTATTAGGACCGAAACCCTCGTTATTCTCTTAGCCTCCACGATACGTTTTAATGGCCGAAACTTCATCCATTTGTCCTCCAATTTCTATTCAATCCAAATGTTTTTACGCAAAACTTTCAACTAGTAAATTAGAGTGCACGACGTAGGCTTCACATCCATATGGTGGACGGTCACGAAGCTCGACGCGGAGGCCAGAATTTTGGCCGACAGGGGTTTCGCTCGTGCTCGATTTTTGGGTGAAGGGGGTTCCGAGCTCGTTTTTTTTCTGGCCATGGGTGCGACACGAGACGGGCTTCGATGTGGTGGCGGCGATGGAGTTCCGGTCGTTGGTGGTGGCCGCGGCGAGGAGGGAGCGAAGGCGACTTTGGGTTCGTTCGCCTATAATGTGCACGCGTGGTAGAGGATAGGTTAGGTTGTTAATCCAGTAATTAAATTTTAACGGTGTAATTTATTTAATTAAAAATCGTTTAATCTTAAGTTGTGAATAACTTCTCCATACGAGGGCGGAATTGGGCAAAATTGGTAGCGCCGGAATCGCAGCGACGGATCTACGCTGCAGTGCTAATCCGGAGGAGTTTGGAGCTAGCCAGAATTTTGGATTAAATCGAACGGGTTCGATTTAATTTGAAATTGAAACGCTCAGCGTTTTGAAATCAATGTGAGTTAATCTCACTCACATCTGGAATTTCAGCTGTTTTAAATAGTCAATATTTAAATGAATGATTAATTGGTTGAATGTGAATATTATTATCGGTCTAGATATGATATTTTATCTGTTATGCTAACGTCTGTGGATGCAGGGAAATAGGTTGGAGGGATCCAACTGGATTCCACACAATATAGAAATTATTTTCATAATTGATGATGTGTTTTATTTATATACTGCGATAGATTAATTTGAAAATTTAATTGTGTTGTGATGTGATTGGATGATACAATCTGGGAATTTAAAATATAAATAAAATAAATTGGGTTTAAAAGGAAATAAAATAAATTTTTAAGTTTCGAATTTAAAGGAATTAAATTCGAAAATTGTTTGGAGTCTGTTAAAGTGTTTTTTGAAATTTTGATTTGAAAGGAAATGTGAAATGAAAATTTATAAACTGAGTTTATAAATGAATTGGAATATTTATCGGGGATAAATATTGAAAGTAAAGGTTTTCGGTGGGAATTTCTATAAGAAGTGCAAATCACTTAAAATAATAGTGATATTGTTTTTAAAGGATGGAAAGTGTACTTTTTTCTAGAAATTTAGTATGTTCTAAAGAAAAGCTTTCAAAATATAAATGGGCAGTTTAAAATGTGTTTTAGAATATTCTAGAAAGAAAATATTATTTTAATTATTTAAAGTGTAAGCAAATGTTTATTTAAGTAATTATGGTATTTAATTATCTTAAAGGTAAAGTAGTATTAAGTTTTCAAAAACGAAATTATAATATAAATTTTTGATTAATAACTTTATATTAAGGGTAATTTTGTTTTAAATTACTTAGAAACTACCCTATATTTTCTTAAATATTATTTTCATTTCAGAATTTCTAGTAGCCTTATTCTAAATATTTTAAGCATATATTTTGGAAGTGATTTCCAGGAAATGGAAATGTATTAAAAATAAAAAGGTGTTTATTTTTAAAGTGACGGAAGAAATTTACGGAATTTAAACGTAAATTCGAATTGAGATAAATCAAGCAGGATTTATAAAAGGATTTTTTGGTTTATTCTGAAATGAAAGTGCATTTCCTCGGAAGGCCAAGTACGTTTTAAAGCAGTTTTTTAAGTAAAATTAAAATTTTTAAATTTGATTTTAATAGAATGCTTTTAAGAAAATTCTTATTTAAGTTGTAAAAATTTTAAAGGTAAATATGTACTAAATTAGTTATAGTAATAATTATTTTAAAGGGGTAATTGATAGTATGTTTTAAAAGGATATTATTCATATTTATATTTTATAAAACGGTTTTATTTTTAAGATAATGGGTTAAAGTTTTATTTGAAAATTGTATAGGATTTTATAATCCTTCTTGTAAAATTTAGTTTAATTGAACTTTTATTTTAAAATTAGCTTTATATTTTACAAAGTAGTTTTGCTTTAAATATTTGTAAATATATTTTAATGTATATTTAGAATAAAGTGATCTAATGTTTTAAAATCTAAAGTATTTGGACTTGGTTACTTTCAGTGGAAATAGAAAATGTTTGGGGAGATTTATTCCGTAAAAAGGAAGATGGTTTGAAAATTGTTTTCAAAAGAGGTTGAAACTGGGAATATATCTTGTGAAAATATTTTGAGGTTAATAAATAATTTGGGAAAATTGTTTATTGTTTAATGGATGTTTATGAATGTTATTTGATAGTTAAATAACCGACTATTAATATTGGCCAATGCGTTGATCGTTTCGAAGAGACCAGGATCGGGATTTATTTCTCGAAAACCACTTCGATTCGGTTTGTACGTTTTCGTGTGGAAAACAAGAGTTCAAAGTCGAAGATGGAGCAGTGAAGTGCAAGGGCTAGTCGCTTCTAATCTTGAGGATGATTTCAAAATGGACGTAGTAAGAGTAGTGCCTTCGGTTCCATTCGAACCCGACGGACTTGTATGGATGAATGCTTTCAGAACATCGTCAGGTGGACGATGGGCATTCTAAGTGAAACGTTCTAAAAGGTAACGCTTAGCCTCAAGCCTCATCAACCGAGAATGGCTGAAAATCAGGGGATATGTAGCAAGGCTAAGTGGGTAGTGCCCATTAGGGTGAGGTCATCCCTGTCTAGATGTCCCTTTTTATTCGGCTTAGTGGTGCGGTTGCTGATCCCAACCATGGGGTAATCTTGGTGCGGTTGCTGATCCCAACCATGGGGTAGTCTTACTCGGGATTATCCAGTAAGGGGTAGTCCCGGTCTTGTGTTGTAGGGGATTAGGAGTAATCCTCGGTACAGTGATCTAGGCCACGTACTGTGACCGGTGGTACCCCAGTGCCTAGTCATTAGTTGGAAATCCATTCTCCCTACGTGCCTTTACGGTTTTTTTGTATTACCCACGATTGTGGCATGTAGCTGGAATTTAATTAATGTAACAATTTCGGCTATTTGAATAAGTATTTGTATATAAACACTATTATAATATCAGAGGATTTTGATAAGAAATGTTTTGGCTATCGTAAGGTAAAAACCCGACATGTTTATTTGTGGCGTGGTCTTACGAGAAGCTTTTGTTTTCAAAGGATTTTGAAACTTTAATAATCAATTTGGGTGTATTTCTCTCATGCTGGTACTCCAGACTGACTCGGGTGTTATTTTATTCTAATTCTCGGGCCAGACCGAGTATTATAAATACAGGATGGGATGCTGTGGAGCTCAGGAGAGGAACTGGAGTACGAGACGTATTACCGTATTTGTTTATATCACCTGTTGTGATTGTTTGAAATTGTCGACTGGTAATTGTTGTTTATGTGTGATACTATGATGGTATATTGTATAAAACAGATATAGTTTCTATTTTGTGTAAAGATCTGATATTATGTATTATATTTTGTTCCGCAACGATTGTGAGATTCTGTTATTGTTTAATTCCTTCTTTCTTCTATCTTCTTTCTTTTCCCTCAACAATCTGTCTTTTCCGGCACTCGAGGGTCGGCATATTATTATATGGTGTATTTGTGTCGATTTTCGGAGGTTGAGAAGGGCGGGTCGTCACAATTTTGGTAGTGATTTCTACTTCTGTTTACACACAACTTCATATAATTTTTATAATAAACCATCTATCTAATTGAATCAAAGTCTATTTATATTTCAAATTATATAATCAATTCAAAGTGGAATTAAAAGGTCTCTTTCATTTATTCAAATCACACCAATCTATTACATAAAGGTTTAAACCTCTAGAATTTAAAGTGAGTTACTCTAGTCTATCTTTTCCTTTTTTAATAATTATTTCTATTAAACTAACACCTAGGGTTTTCCATCATCACTATTCTTGTTGATTTATAAATGAACTTGTAATTCAAATAAAACCTAGTTTGAAACTACTATTCCAAATTCAACAATTATATTTTTAAGTCGGGTAGAATTTATAAAGGAATTTACTTACTTAACGCTGTAATCAGTTCACTCGCATAAAATTACTTCTAATACAATTTGAATCCACTATTTCGCATCTTTATCGATTCGTCTGTCCTACATTCAATTTGACTCTTCTACTCTTCAATTCTTCGCTTCTCCCACTCCTTCTCTCTCACTCTTTTATTTGATTTAATTTTTTTATTTTTTTATTTTAGAAATTGGGAAAGAGATTTAAGAAAGTGGTGTTTTTAAGGAGGGAGAAGAATAAGAAAAGGTAACTATAGAAATGAGAAGGCAACGCCTAGGGTTTAGGGCCTTATTTATAGTTGAAAACTAGGTTTTTCTGATCTAAACCACAAATTAATGTTTTCTCTAATTTTGACTCATTTTATCAAATTTAAGATGTTATAAATGTTTTCTAACTGTAAATGACATCCAGACGCAAAGAAAAAGGCCCTGAGGCCTAATTCCAACCTTTGTGAAACTTTACTATTTTGTCCTTTCTATGTAAAATTGCATTTTACCCTTATTAATATTCTTAATTATTATTAAAATTTCCAAGATGTTACATTCTCTCTCCTTAAAAAGATTTCATCCATGAAATCTCTAAGGATGGAAAAGTGTATTTGCTTATATAAATAATTTCTACAACCATCTATTCAACCATCAACCATATGCAAACATTATCCTTAAAATTCGAAATTTCTAATGTAGCATGTATATATAGGTATGGAATGCATATGAACATACAAGTAAGGTAAATTAGGTGGTCTCCTAAACTGTCCAACCTCCTAAAATGCAAGTGCTTATGACACGTATCCAAAATTTATGCAACGTCCAATAATTGCAATTATATATGGATGAGTAACCATTCAATAAACATGTAAAAGTGCAACAACCATTATGCATATAGCTGATAAAATAAAATAGATAATGTGATGCGTGTCATCGACCAACATGAACATATCATCTTATGTGTGTAGTGGTAACTAATAAAATTCATCCATTAGCAATCATCATTCAAAATATGTCCTATGATGTATCCACAACCAAGTCTAGCATCCAATTGGTCTTACCTATGAATATAATAACCTAAATACTATGTGCACTAGCAATTATATAAATTTAACTAGAAATGCACCATAAACGAGCTATAAATGGTAGCTTAGATTTCCCTTAGGGATCCTAAGTACTCTCTACTGGATTGTCTTCTTAATGGACACTAACCGACCAAATTATATTGTTGTGGAGCCATCTTGTCCCAGATGTTAAAAAATATAGGTAGGTGCATGATTAACAAGTGACATTCTCTCAACTTCAGTTTATTCCTACTGAGTTGGCTCGACCACTGTAGCTGAATCATGTAGACACTTTCGCAAGTGTAACACATGGAAGACATTGTGAAAATCCTATCAATTTTTTAGGAAGCTCCACTCTATAAGTTAACTTCCATGCTCTTTCCATGATCGTAAAAGGCCTACAAACCTTTATGCTAACATTCATGAATTACCAAACCTTGTAATGTGTCTAAATGGCGAGACCTTCGCAAAGACCATGTCTCCTACTATGGTCCTCAATTCTATGCATCCTATCAACGTAAGATTTTTTTCTATCCTGGGCAGTCTTTAACCTTTTATGGATCAAATCTACTTTCCTCAATGTCTTCCTTATCATATCTTCTCCAATAATGATATATTTGTATTGTCTGTTAATACCCAGATTATATGATTGTTTTAATGATGAAAACTATATATATAAATATCTCTCACAACATCTCTTATACAGGACTTTAAAGGCATCAATGATTCGAAAAGACAAGAAGCAGAAGAAAGAAGAATTAATCGTCTACAAATCAAAGAGTGTGTCTTTTGTCTTTAGAAATAATTTGCAAAATCTCCTAGATGATTTATATGCGTATACATACATCACTAGTATATAAGATTTTCAAAACAAAGACCAAAAGTAATTACAATTAAACTTTTATAAAGCTTTAAATTGAAAGAAAAATATGAAGGAGTAGCCGACTGAAAGTGCTTATTTGTCGACTGAGTGTGTCGACTGAATTTGTTAATTGGGCAAGTTGACTACTCAAGCCTTTTGTCCTTATGTTTTTTGTCTTCTTCTCTGAAATGTTTTCTATAAATAACTAATTGACTTTCCATCATTTCCAGTCCACTGGGTGAAAAGTAATGGCTATATTAATTAATTTTCTAAAATAAAACTTTGAAGGGATATAACTCTTCGATGGTTCTTCTTACAAGGAGTTTGACTTTTTGGAATCAAAACAACTTTTCATAATAACTATTGATTACTATAAATAAGCCTAAGACAAGAAGTTGTGGATTTTAACTTACTATATTTCTTTCTTTGTTTTGAGAATAATGTGTCATCCTCTAAAATAGAGAAGAGCACACATATACATATGTATATATCAGTAAAGACAAGGTGTTGCCAACATGCCTAGCAGGTAGCTAATCATAGTACCAAAAAAAGAACTCAGGTACCCCTAGAATGATCTCCGGCAAGGCCATCATCCATTACACCCCAATATCAAGCTCTGGCAAGGCCGGTGCCGGGTAGTGAGATGTTAGAAGTGCCTAAAAATATATGAAGTAACTCTGCGCTAATGATACCAGAAGACAACTTCATCCTAGAAGGAAACGCCACGCTGCAGACTCGGAAGAGCTGGAGATGCGAATGATCTAGAATTAAAAATGCCACTCTATAGACTCAGAAGAATTGCAGAGAGTGTCTCGCTGTAAAAGTGAATCATCTAAAAGTAGAATGTCACACTAAAGATGTAGAAGAACTAAGAAGAACTCCTCACTGCAAACATCAATCCTGCCATCAGCAATCCTGTGAACCTGTAAAAAATATAACACCATATCTGGCCAAAACCTGTATCTATAAAAGGAACTAATGAAAATTATAATAATAACAGACATATATATATAATTGAAAATTATGTACAAATATGTGTTAACGAAATAAAAGTAAAGATACGAAAGCTAAGATAATAGGACAAAAAATAATAAAAATTAGAAAACAAACTAAAAAAGAATCCATGATCAAAAGAAGTTAAAATCTAAAAACTAAAACAAAAAACAAACTAAAAAAACAAAACCTAAAACCAATTAAAATTTATCCTTATGCTTCTTTAATCAAAAGGATATAATGATAACCAGAGAAGTCATCATTCAAGTTTGAAAAATGTTAATGCTATAATTATTAATGTCGAAAATATTGTTTTTATGTATAAATGACTTAATATTATTGTTAACCTTATTAAGATATTCTTTAAAATTATTATTTTTAGCTAATTTAAATTTAGGATTTGAGATCTAATTAAAACAAAATGAAGATATTATAAAAATCAATTTACTACAATGATTATTATTATTATTAAAAATTCTCTAATTTCTCTCAAACAAATATACCAACTAATTATAATGAATAAATAATCAAGTAAAAATCTATTTTCCATTTTAAACTTAAATCTTAAATTATTCAAATAATAGTTATAATCGTCAATTTTAGTTGTAAGACTAAAGTTAAAGATTTTGAGAGTACTACTTTGAATATAATATGTGTCTATGCACTCAAAATACACATGCCTATTGTCTTTAAAATCCAAATTGCAAAAGAAACATTTATTATCAATTTGCATTTTTTTCTTTAACAATTCAATAGTATTAAGTTTTCCATGATTAACCACATATGCATTTTAGATTTAGGAGAAGCATTTTCTTTCCAAATAAGTTTAAAAGAATCATTGGTTACGCCTGAGAAATTAGGAAATTTATAAAAATAATTAGAAGTAAGTTCCTTACTCTTATCCCACTCCCAAATAATATTGTCATTATCATTATCCATATTATATAAATTCAATCTAGTATAAAGAAAAGATAGTTGCCTAAGAGTTATACCTTTTAAAATTCTATTAAAACTAAAATTCCAAGGTGGATCAATATTTGAAAAAAAAATATCTAAAATCAAAGCATTCTTAAAGTTACAAATATTGTAAAGCTCCTTAAATTCTATCTTAAGAGGAATGACAGAAATCCAACGATCATGCCAAAAAGAAGTATTATTTCCTGAATCAACAATCGTATTAGTACCATGGTTAAAAATCTATTGACATTGCTTTCAAAATTTATTTATGACTACCGCTTTCAAAAAGACTTTATTACTCATTCACTCAATACACTCCTTGCACTTCCTTGATCACATTGCACGCATCATTGAATCATCAAAGGAGATTATAGGAAATTTGTAATAGAAGTCATAATCTGTGTTGATATAAAAATATATTATCAAATTACCTAACTTTTATAACTCCTATTCCTCCAAGCTACGTAAAGGTGATAGATTAGTGAACATTTAAGTAGAAGCTTCGAAACTAGACGTTGGACAAGAGTTCCTAATTCGTATAAAAATCTCGGTGCGATCATTTCTACTTTACTTTACTTTATTTTTATTTAGCTTGGTTATACATACATTTGCATTAGTTAGCCATATTAGAGATCTTTTGCACTTTTACTGTCCTACCAACAAGATGGTGATTTACAAGGCCTCTCATACAATGACTCAAACTACGTCATTCTAATACTTGCTAATAGCTTTAGTATATGCATACTCTACTATAAATCAACAAAGATATGCTCACAATGCAACAACCAATTCTCTACTTCTACGGCGTCCTCCATTCCCATAAACGGTTTTCCACCAAGACTGGTGTAGTCTCTGCTCAACTTAACATAGTTATTCCCAACTGAAGACACAAGATTAGCTCCTCCTACATTCCCACCAACTACAGCAGCAACACCTGCTTGCATCACATTGATGAAGAACTGATACCTCGCCCCCATATCTACTGGTGTACTTCCAGCACTCACATTTGCTTTAGCATTTTGGTTAGCACTAGCTCGTCGACCTTGTTCCTCCTTGCATTACATATAGCGTTCCCATTAGTTGTGGGGCTTTCTCCATAGAGAATTCCTCTTCTGTTTCCTGTTTCCACATCTTCTTTTTCATAAATCTTCATACAAGCCTTAGTAAGATGCAAAAGAATGGTCTAACAGAGAAGGGAGTACATACTTATATATATCAAATACAAGTATGTTACTATAACGTTATCCCAAACCCTAATCCTATTTCTGATCCATTGGATTATGTTTCAAAAAAATTTAGGTTTAATTTCTTTTAAAGTTTCATAAACCTATACTCTGATACCAACTTGTAACAACCCCCTACTTGGAGGCCCAAAACTAATGGTTACGAGTACTGTAGTCATCTATAGTTATTAATCCTCGACGACCAAATACGGCAATGTTAGGTACACTGATACATAGAAACACATGAATGTGGAAAAAAAATTAACACATCAATCAAGATCACATTCCATTTCAAAACACTTCCAATTCATTACATAACCCCACAATCGTTAATTATGTTTAGAGAAAATATATTTATTACAACATACGCCAAGACCGACATATGAAGATGCCCCCTTGGAGGATCAGAGTATATATAGACAATTTAACAACTTTGACATTGCAACCAACACATCGAAATCAAAATAAAAGAGAACTCTATATAGCTATCATGCCTCCTACATGTCTCCAAAAGCTTTAATCATCTAATGAGGTAACTGAAAACCTCAACTCTCAAACTATTCAAAATCAATTGAGTGCCCTAAAGTTCAAGGAGAAAACATAAACTTTGAGTCAAACATAAAGCTTGGTATGAATAATAATCTACCATCTCAAACCATTTAGACATCTAGTGAGAGCATGCCGCTTAGCGGAACGGGTTTTCCCCTCACCGGTATCTTAAAACCTTTATAAAACCATATACTATGCTCCTACATCCACAGTGGTTATAACTATCTAAAACATTATACTATGATGACATGAAAAACAAATGAATCAATTCTGGATTACCCATCCCCATTCATTTTGACAATCTATCTCAATTATAGTTTCCAAGGTTGTTATTAAGCTAATAGTTTTCATCGGTTGACTAATTATTGGTAAAATGTAATAGGACCCCTGTCTAATTACATAGTTTTCATGGGCATACAATTAACTTATTGGTAGCTCCAATATCTTTACTCTTACCCTAGTTTTCATGGGTTGACTAGGAACACATTGGTAGCTCGTATATCTTTCCGTCTTATATTGGTTTTCATGGACTGACTAGGAACATATTGACATTTGTCAATATCTCAATCCGGATATAGTTTTTGTGGGATAACTACAAACATATTGGGCCCTGCCAATATCAAATCATAGTTTTCATAGGTTAACTATGAACCTTTCTTCTAACATCTTCAATTATACATAGTTTTCATAAGATTACTATGAATCTATTGGCCCTTGCCAATATCTTTTCCTATACACAGCTTTCATGGGCTTACCATGAACCTATTGGTCCTACCAATATCTTCCTTTAATATTTTAGCATCCTTTATTCTGGTCTTCCTGACCCCTTAGATGCAATTTTACTCATTCAGGGGTCAATTTATTTATATTCACTCCTGGGTCAACCTAACTGGTTATTCCATCCTTCCCCAAATATAATTATGGGTCCATTACAATGTGAATATATACATATATGAAGAAACATACATGATAACCTGGTTAATCCTTTTAACATTTTAATCAAAGAAAACTTCTTCAAAAACTCCTTTTCAAAACACTTTATTTAATTGTGCTATGGTTTTCTTTAAAATGTGGTTGGGTTATTTGCTTTGAAAACCAAGGTTGTTGAAACCTTCGAAACCTTGTTTTCGACTTCACTGGATAACCTCCTTCGAAAGCATATAAATCTCTTTTCAAACATTAGGCCACTGCCTTTCGAAACACTTTGAAACTTCTATTTCAAAACCTTTCGAATGTAATAAAATATTACTTATTATCTTCTAAAGGCATAGCTTCGAAACCATTGAAAGTACTACTTTCGAAACCTTAGAGAGTATCCCTTCCAAAACCATTGAAAGTTCCCATTCCGAAACTATTGGGTTTATGCTTAAAGTGTTATTTGGGTCAAAGTGAATATAAACAAAATTATCTCTTTCCAAACCATCTTTTATCATATAAAAATATTGTAGAAAACTTAATGGCGTCGGCATCATCCCTTTTGAAAGCTTCTAACCATTTAAACAAAACACTGAAAGATAGCATCGAAACCCCTTTTGAAGCCATTGCCTTCGAAACCCTTGGACCCTTTCGAAAGCATTTAGGAAGTGGCTTAAAACATCTTAAAACATGCACCACCTATCAAAAGCATTGATGAATTCAATACACTCGAAAGGCTAAAAAAGATAGCAGGGCTTCGATTAAGTCGGAAACCCTTCTTTCGAAAGCATTATTTTATAAGTAAAGAAACCCATTCGAAAGCTTACTCTTTAAAACATAAGTTGATGGAAAACCTTTTGAAAGCATTTAGAAATCCATTTTCAAGAATATATATGCTTCGACTCCTTCGAAGGATTTAATTAAAACAAAGGCAAGCGCTTCACTTTTGAAACAAACAAAAAGGTATCGACCCAATCGGAAGCAATGCTTTCGACACCATGCGTTCCGCCCTTCTCCAATCCACTACTTACCATTTAAGTGATACCTTGTGTATTGGTTTTAGCTAGTGGGGTTTCGACTTGATTGATGGTGGAAGCTCTGAGTCGAAAGGTACTTCTAAAGAAGGCGGAACCAACTTTTTTGAATAAACCTGATTTATACTAATTAAAGCAAACACTTTCTAACTAACCTGCCACGTATAAACACAAAATTGGTTGCCTTAACTTTCAAATTCTTTATTAGAATATCTGCCACTAATTTCAGATCAAAATCATGGTTATGTTAGCAAATAAGCCCTTCCATTAAGCAAAAACAATATTGCAAAGAAGTCCCTCTTCTAAAATAATTTAATTTGCTTAGCAAATCTCTTACGAAAAATCCCCAAAAATTTCAAAAATTCACTTTAATCATGTTATCTAACAGATCCAAATTTCAGATCCAAATTCTCAATATAATTTCTGAAATAATTTATAAACCCAATTAACCATATATTCTTTTGAAAATTCATAATAATCCTTCCATATCTTGGAAAATTATCAAAATTAAAACTCAACTTCAAAATCATGTTTTACATAACATAAACTATTTCCATGGCATTTAAACATCAACATAAATTGATTTTGCACTAAAACCGCATATAATCTTATTTAAACGTCCTTGTTTAAATCAAATAAATTGTAATTTAAGCATATATCATCCAAATCGTCATAAAAACGAGTTTACCCTTAAATTCAAAAACTTATGATTATAAAAGAAAATAGAGATGGAATAAATTATTTTTCACCTTGATTGAGATAAGGAGATTGAATTGAGATTAATTTCCCCTATGCTTGAAACCCTAGCTTTTGATTGAATTCTTCTTTTCATTCTTTTGTTAATGGTCGGCCCTTCTTTAAGCTTTTGTTTTATGTTTTAAAAATTATGTGAATGGGAAATGAATGAGGAATGAGAATATATAAAGGTAAGCGATTATATGTGGCAAATTCCCAATATACCCTTATGTAAATTATTTAACTTATAACCCATTCTTAAGCCCACTTAATTATTTAATTATGGACGACCTTAATTATATTAACTCAAATCTCCATCCTCTTATCATTTAACATTGACAATATTCTATTTAATTTATCTAATTAAATTTTTTGAATAATGTTATAAAAAATTAGGGGTGTTACACCACAAATTCCTACTTCAACCCTATTGAAACCAAAAGAGTTAAAAGGAAAAAAGGAATAAGAGATGACATCTCAACAAAACCTTTCGAAAGAGTTGAAGGGGTGCTACAGTCAAAAGCCAGATGTGTTATAAGCTTTCGAAGGGATCAACATGGTCGAAAGCTCCCTTTCACGTCAATGTCTATCATTCGAAACAGATGCTTTTGCCTACATAAAGACATTTTAAATAAGGGGAGGAGTACCTTTCGAAGGCAGCATGCAAACCAAACCTTTCAAAACCAAAGGTTTCCCTTTCATTCAAACTACTCAAAATAATGCCATCATTAGAACAATCCTTTTGAAAGCATAATCAAGCCTTTCAAACCAGTCGAAACCTTTAATATATAGAGAAGGCTTCTTATCAAGCGGCAAGCATACATTCGGAAGCTACCTACTATGTCGAAACCATCAACACCTTAAAGCTCTAGAGAATAGCCTATCGACATAGTCGAAAGCTCTTACTCCTACGCACTTGCAACAATAGAGCAATACAAAGGAAGAGAAGCGTCTACCCCTTTCGACGAAGACAGAAGCATTCAAACCAGATCGAAAGCATTACAAAGGGATGCGCAAGTGTAAAAGGAAAGAGAAGGTATACAAAGCAACCTTTCGACTAGCGAAAGCCCTGAGTCGAAAGGTGCCAACCCGCATCTATAAATAAGACCTTATGGGTCTACTTTGGGGATTCGAATTCAATCACTCTTCTCTTGTACTTTCTTAAATTTGTAAACTTGTGAACCGCAATTTGGAAATCAAATTAGGAGAAATTAGCATATTGTACATCGTTAGTTCAACAAAGTTTGGATGTTGATATTAGATATTATGCATCTGTTTTGTGAATTTATTCGGTTAAATTCATGTCGAAAGGATTCCTTTCGAGAGAGTCAAAACCACTCATTACCAATACATTTAAGTCCTTAGGTTCATACCACTATTCACCAAACACCCACCATTTAAAGATTCGAACCCTTAACCTAAGCCTGTTTTCCCTTAGATTACAGGATTGAACCCAACCCATTAAGATACTAGCTTTTGACGAAGCCAAAACCTTCCCTACTAGATCATATTACTAAATCCTTAGTGTTAACCTCTAGTGCTTCAAAACCGTTTCGAAAGGAGTTGGCGAAAGGTTGGCCAAACAACTTCCACGACCTCAAAGGACTTAAAAACAAGAGATATAAGTGTTTTTGCTGGGCCAAAATGTTTGACAAGGAAGAGTTTTCACACCATAGTCTCATTCGAAGAGTTAATAAAAAGAAGCAACGGGATACCAATTTATCTTACTTAGTCAAAAGAAGCTTAGAAGGACATTTCTGCACCTTTAATTTTACTTTAGGGTATTGATAAGTTTTCTTGTTAACAATATCAATCATAAGCCCTTAACATGCATATTCTCTTAGAAGAAGTTAAATATGAGACAACAGAGGTAGTTGGAGTTTTTGAGCAGCTTATGACTTTGGTACAAACTACACGCCGGGGAAGGGTAACAAGGTTGTGGATGTACTTAGCAGGAAACATAAAAATGTGGTGTTAACTATGTTGGCCGAATGAAAGGAAATTAAGGCTTTGACTGTGTGTAGTGCGCAGTTAAAATCTACTGCTAGTTTTAATCAGAGTGCTGCGATGTTGTCCTACTTGGAAGTTCGACCGAGATTGATTGAATGGATTACATCTAAGTAGGTGTTAGCTGAGAAGATAAAAGGTAGAGGCCAGAATCAAGATTGATGATTTGAAGGATTTTAGTCTTGACCAGAGAGGGTGGTTAGGAAAGAAGGAGTGATTATGCATCCTGAATGTAGAAAACCTAAGGAAGGAGGTACTTAAAAAATGTCATCGATCAAAATTTACGATTCATCTTGGAGGTCCAAGATGTATCAGGATATGAAGAGAAGTTTCTAGTGGGAAGGCATGAAGATGGATGTTGGCTTGTGGGTAAAGCAGTGTGTGAACTATCAACAAGTGAAGGTCGAAAATTAGAGGCCGAATGGGTTGCTTCAACATTTGGAGATATCAGTTTGTAAAAGAGATTTGATATCCATGGATTTTATAGATTGGTTTCAAATTAGAACTAGGAAAATAAAAGTATAAGGGCATAGTGGATAGGTTGACCAAGAGTGTCCATTTAGTTCCAGTCATATCTACCAGGATAGCACCTGTCCTGGCTAAATTGTTTATGAAGAACATAGTTAGACTATATGGGACTCCTAGTAGCATAGTCAGTGACAGAGATGTTTTTTTCACTAGTGAATTCTAGAAGAGTCTGCAAGGAATGTTGGGAACCGAGCTTAAGGTAAGTATCGCTTAACATCCACAGACTGATGGGCAGACAGAGAGAGTCAACAAGCTGCTCGAGGATCTTTTAAGAGCTTGTATATTACATTTTGGTTGGTCAAGGGAAGACCATTTGCACGTGGTTGAGTTTTCCTATAATAATAGCTACTAGGCTAGTATAGGAATGACAACTTTCGTAGCTTTATATGGAAGGCCATGAAAATCACCAACACATTGGTTAAAGAATGGAGACAGACTAGTCTGTGGTCCAAATATGGTGAGAGAAGCAATAGGGAAGACGGAGTTGATCTAAGGTAGGATGAAGGAAGCTTAGTTTAGATAATACGTAGATAAGAGGCGTAAGGATCTAGAGTTCTTAGTTTGAGATAGGGTTATCATTAAAGTATCACTGATGAAGGGAGTGCTACCATTTGGAAAGTTAGGGAAACTGGCAATTAGATATGTTGGACCGTTCCTAGTCATAGAGAGGATTGGAAAGCTTGCATACAAAGTAGAGTTACCGAGCAGTTTGGTAGGTGTCCATAATGTGTTTCATGTGTCTCATCTTCTTAAGTCTATACATGATCCAAAGACTACCATCCCTTTGACTGCATTGGAAGATTTAGTAGTAGAACTGAATATGACTTTTGTTAGGCAACCGGTTCGGGTTGTAGCGAGAGATGAAAAGAGGTTAAGAAACAATACAGTCAAGTTAGTAAAAGTTCAGTAGAGCAACAATGAGAAGGACTGTACTTGGAAAATAGAAGATAAGATTAGGGATACTTATCCCATGCTGTTATGAGGGTAATGTTCTATATTTTTTATATAGACTTTTCGTTGGTGGGATATATTAGATTTGTTGGGACAATTGATATTCTTGTTTGTAGTCCTTACTGAATTTCGATGATAAAATTCTTTAAGTGAGGAGCCTGTAACACCCCTAATTTTTCTTTAACATTATTCAGGAGATTTAATTAGATTAACTAAACATAATAATGTATGGCATGAAAAGGAGATGAGATTTGATAATTAATTGGGTGAAGCCTTAACTAATTAACATATAAAATTGCTTTAACTTAAACATAAGTAGGAGGACTTATGAGAGGGACAAAATAGGAATAAGCTTCATTTCCTAAACATAAACCCTTCCACCCACATATCCTCATTCATTTTTACATCCACACAAAACACAAACAAAGTAAAGGACATTGCTAAAGCTTTTAAAGGAAGAAAAGTTAGAGAATCAAGTTAAAGCAAAGGGGAATCAAATCAACAACTCAAATCTCAACTCTTTTTCTCAAAACAAGGTGAATAATAATATCCACCTCATACTTAAGGTTAAATTTTATATTTTTGATGTATTCTAAATTGTTTGATGATGATATGGTTGATTTTACCATTGTTTGCATGAATGGTGATTTATTGGAATTTTTAAGAAATTATTATGATAAGTGTAAAGGTAAAAAAACCTTAGTCAATGACCTCCAAATGATTAGATTTTTGGATATGTTGTGTAATACATAATTTTGGAGATGGGTTTTTAAGTTCATAATTTTTGAAATTAATAGGACTATTTTATGAATTTTCTAAGGTGAAAAAGGCATTTATTTTGGGTTTTAACTATTAAAAATAATAAAGTAATGAATTTTGCCTCAAAATTTTTATGTAGTAAAAAAATGTTATTTTGGATTTTTGGTGAATTTTTGGGATTTTTTCCAAGTGTTTTTTTATTTATTATGAATCTAAGCTAGAAAGGCTTAACAATAATATTAAAGTTTTAATATAATTTAATAGTTTTAAAATAATTTTGGGAATCATGAAATCAAATTATAGCAGTTTTTCTGCAAAAAAATTGATAAAGTATACCTCTAACCAATAGGAATTTGACAAACAATAAGAGTTTGTTGAAAAAATTATATTTTATTTAACAAATAACAGTTTTTACGTTAAATACGAGTCTGTCATGGAACGCCTTTCTCCAATGTCGATGGAACCCCTTTCTCCAATATAATGGAGCCTCCCTCCACTGTTACCCCTTTTTCCAATGCTGATCGAATCTCCTTTCTCCACCATTGGGTAGAACACCCTCCCCCCACCCCCTCCCCTTCTCCTCCAACGTTGGTGGAACCCTCTTACTTCAACATTGGTGGAACCCCTTTCTTCACTGTTGGTTGGAACCCCCTTTCTCCACTAGTGGTGGAACCCCCTTTCTCCAGTGTTGGATGGAAACCCTTTCTTCACTATTGGGATGGTACCCCCCTTTCGCCATTGTTGGGTGGAACCCCTTCTGCCACTGTTGCTTTAGTTCCTTTCACCAGTTATGTTTTCAACACTTAAAACATGTATAACTTTTTAACCGTAAGTCCATTTCTCTATTATGACCACTCTACGAAAAGGAAAATTGTCATTCTGAAGCAATGGAATAGGTTAGACACCCTAATTCTAAGCCTAAAAAAAGTTATAGCCCATGAAAACTATGCCTTGAAAATTTTTGTTGACAGGGGTCAATGGGTTCTTAGTGATTCCATGAAAACAATGTCCATTATAGGTTATTGATAGAGATCAATAAGTTCATAGTCATCCCATAAAAACTATAGTCTAAGAGATGTTATTGGAGAATCAATATAACGACCCGTAAACTTTAATGATTTTACAACGTAATTAACTTAATTTTTTCTTGAAAATAAACAATTAAATTTAGTTTTGAAAATTTAATATTTGGAATGCATCTATTTAAACATAGAAAATGGAAATTTTCATGGGTAAATATAAAAGTTATTCGGTTATGTGATTTCCAACTTCAATTTAAAATTAGTTTATTTGATGAAAATAAAATGTTTTCAAAATCTGAATATTACTATATAATAAAATGTAGGACATTTTCTGAGTGAGACGTCGTATTTCATTTCGTCAAAATTTGGACTGTTATAGCCCCGTTTATCTTAATGTCTACGAATTAGCAACATTTTGGTAGCGAATATTGACTTTTGATGGGGTTGTCATATCGCTAATATCTATGTACCATTCTGTTTGTCTCGTCGTGTTGATCTCTGCAGTATATTCGTTCCTATATTTCGACGTCTGGTACGGGGCAATATCTACATAATTATTAACCATTTTGGTATCCGTTTTTGAGCTTTTTGTTTTCTTGTATACTTCTATTTATCCACCATGCGAAAGTAAATGGTCACAACTGTTAATATTCCAGAATTTAACTTTTTTTTATGACTGTTACTATTCATATTGAAATGGTCTAATATGTACGTTGGTTCGATTCCTCTACCAAGCCTATCTCTTCTCTCTGTTCTTGTGTTTATAATATATATATATATATATATATATATATATATATATATATATATATATAGCATTTATAATTTGCATTGTGAAACCTGACAGCTCGCACTCATTTTTATGACAATTGCTCTTCCCATTTGCAAAACCCATCCGCTCCAAACCCGTCCCCTACTCTTCTTCATACCTACTCCAATCCTGATCAGGTCTTCCCCTCCCTTGCTCTCACTTGTGTCCTCCTACCGCCAAACGTCACTCTCCCGCTTGTGCCACAGCCTGCCGTGCCTTATCCCTTCAAATAGCAGCAGCTGCTCCGGGCTACTCCACAACTGCCGACCTCCCTCTCCACGCCATCATCCACTTTTTCCTCCGCACCTCCAAACAAACGGCCTCGTTACACCACTGTCCACAATTGCCGCCTTGAACCCATCACGCACCACAAAGCAATAGCACCCACTTCCGTTCCGAGCACCAAATCTGACATCTGCATCTAGCCCTCCAGATCTGACCCGTGAAACCGCAACCTCCGCTTGACCACACCTCGCACCTGCCGCCTTAACCTCATCCTCCACCTTGCAGCGCACTAAGCTCAATCCTCCCCGCTTTCATTTGCTCTCACATCCCATCCCTCCGTGCATGCTTATTAGAAGAAAAAAAGGTGTAAAAGTTTGTGTGGAAACCGCCTGCCACCCCTTTGTCGTTTGCCTTGCCACTTCATTCGCTCTCCATGCATGCAACCACATAGCTATCGCGAGCTTCAGCCTGCATCCATTCCTCTGCATCAACCCCATCGGCCGCATCTCTACTCCAGTAAGCATCCACACCAAAGTTGTATATATTTTTACTTAAGAGATAAATGCCCATATTCTTCATTGTTGCTTTTGAGAATAATATATATAAGTCTATATATATTTTACTGCAGCTTTCTTTTATAAAAACAATTTCCAAAAGTTTTCATATTTAAGTCAACTTACTGATCCTGTGAAGCATAGGTATATATATCGCATATATGTATATGTAATAATGTTTATAAGCATTGATTTTGAAATGATACATACTTATACATGTAAATAATATTTAACTATTTATTTGAAGAAATTTGGAAAAAAATGTGGGTTTTTATAAACATTAATATATATAAACATTTTATTTTAAGTATGTGTTTTTAATTAAATATTGATTTTTAGAGAAGAAAATAATAATATAATATTTTATTTTCATCGAATCCAGTCTATCATGCTTTGTTTTTGTCTCACTGCTGTTCAGAATTTGGTCGCAATATTTTTTTCTACTTTCCTTCGTGTGCGTGTCCTTGTCCAGATCCGTGTAGATGTCATGTTCATTTCCTGCTATTCTCTAGCCTCGAAAGGTGTGCAATCACTCATGATTAACATTCTTATATTTAGTGAATTTTATTCACATGAAATGATGATTGAAATATATTGTTAAATTTGAATTGTTAGCTTTTTAATTGTTAAATATGATATGCCATTTTCTGCAATTTTTTACCTATGACATATGACACTATAACTTGTTGTATATATTATATTTAAATTATTAATGATGATATATGTTTGCTACTGATATGTATGTCACAATATGTTATCATTCTCACACTGTAAGTTCCCTGTTAGTTTGAAAATTCCATATAGGTTGAAATGATATGTACCCGTAAATATTTTAAAATTGAGGATTGAAATGATAAATATCTGTATCACTTGACCATAGGATAGAAAATACAATATATTTAGTAAGATAAGATTTAATTTAATAATAGAATTTAATATAAAAAATTTAATAAAAAATTAATTTAATTTAACTAATATATAGAATATGTTTTAAACTATTTATTTAAAAAAATTATCAATATTTTTAAATAGATTTTTTGTAATAAACTTAATACAATAAAGATTGGGAAAATAAATTAAAGCTGATTTGTAATTTAATATGTTTAAGAATTGTATTTAAATAAAATTAAATTGAAACTTATTGATTTTGAGATTTTAAAGATATGATCTTTTTTTATAACTTGGTAACTTAGTTTTGGTTAAAGTGAATTAAATGAATATTTTTAAATTTAAATAAAATTGACTTTGAATATTTAATTTTGATTTAAATTCGTAATTTGAGATTTTATAATAAAAATGATTAATTGAATATTTTCAACTCTAAATAAAATTAAATTTGAATTTTTAAATATAAATGGAATGTATAAAATTGAGTTATTGTAAATTGTTTGAATATTTAAACTTTGAAACCTATGAATTGGAAATGGTTTAAAGTTGTAGTTCGAACCTGGATTTGAAATCGGTATATATTAAAAATGTTTAATGAGGATCTTAATTGAACCTTTTATCTTTGCAAATGAAATTGTTGAACAGAGATTAATTTAAGTTGAATTTTCGAAACTATTTATCTATAAACTATTTTTATATATAAACTATTTTTATCTATAACCTATTTTTTATATATAAACTATTTTAATTTATTACTACTATATAAACTATTTTAAATATTTAAAATGTATAAGTTAGAGCTGTTATGATTAATAAAGTAAATATTGATTTTAAAGTGATACGATTTCGAAAGTGAGATGATTTCGAAAGTGTATGATTTTGAAAGTGATATGAATTTGTAAAGAATATGATATTTTGTTAGGAAGTATGAACTGTTTGAAATGATTATAAAAGTGATATATAAAATGGCTACGGCGTGAAACAAGCGTTTGGTTGCTAAAGAGACCGGGATTAGATATTGTCATGCTCTCTGCCAATACTGAAAACCACTTTAACTACTGTGTACGTGGTGGAGATTCTAGAATGAAGTAAGATGGTTGGGGACGATTCTATACGTCGTATTAACGCAGCCCTGACTCTGTGAGTCAGCTTGATGTGGGTAAAACAAGAGCCACGTCGGGCCAAGTGAGGTCGCTACTAATATCGGGCACATTTCTTCGATACCATTTTATTACTTTGTGTTGATTTAGTGCACCTTTGAACTAGGAGTGTGTATCGAGGTGCGCGGTAGTAGATACTATGTGTTACCACTAATCCGGATCCGCAAAACGGTAGAATCGTACATTGGGCATTGCCTCGCGTGGCTTGTCACATGCCTTATCGCACCTTCTACGAGGTTGGTTTGTGTCGTACCTATGGAGTGCTCCCTGATAGCCCACCGGTTTGGTGGAGTTTACAGTACTGTATAAACTATGGTATTTATATAAAATGTTTTAAGGGGGATATGGGTAACACCTTAACACTATTTTAATAGTTTATCTTATCGTAGACATTATATATGTAACGTATTGTAGTATGTATGTAGATAGTTTATCGAATACTTAAAGGATGGGTATCCTAAACATACTTTAAGTTATTTTGTATTTCAATTGACATTTCACTTGAGGTGAATTTACTGGTATAAGAATGTTAATCCTGACTCGAATGTTTTGTATTATGCTTCATGCTCGGGTCAGATTGAGTGTCACAGCATTTGAGACTCGCCTTTGGAGCTTGGAGCTTTACTTGAAGATCTGTCTTACCTCTATTCAGCTTTCTGTCATTTCAGTTACTTATATTCAGTCTTGTCAGTTATCCTTGTATTTGAGACTACTCCGTATTTGAGATTTCTGTTGTATTTTGTTTCAAACTTTTTTGTTTATATAGTAGCTTCATGAACTACTACTTATCTATTCCGCTGTTTATTATTGTATCACTTTTATGTCTATGATTCCGTGATTGATTTATTTACTGTATATGCTGAGTTTTGCCAAATATAAATTAACAATCTATTGTTTTAAGAAATTCAAGTCTGACATGTGTGTCTTCTTATGCACTTGACGGATGCAGCATGATAGGGGGTTCTAGCTTCTGGGTTTGGTAGCGAAGAGATGACTTTTACTCCTACATGTCCCACGGGGTTGGTGCAGTCGAGAGGCTGGTTGTAAAAGCAGAACACAGGTACGGCTGTATGCTATGGTGGGCGTTACCCCACTGGCATGGTGCAGTCCCGTTGCATGCGGTAGTAGAGCTCTGGTATAGGAAAAACTTTGCAAATGGAGTAAAAAAACTCATTAGAGATAGAGTAGTAATACCCTAAAATGAGTGGAATTAATTACAGAATCTTCTTCATTCGAGCTTGAAATCTCTTTGTTAGGATCCTCTTAGATTTGGATTTCATTTGAATTTTGGAACTTCCTTACCCATTCTTTTCTTGTTCTGTTCATGGATACTAGAGCATACCATAGCTCCAACCTCAACTGGCAACTTCATCCTTTCGTGTGGCTCATCCCATCGGCGGTTCCGCCAACCTTAGTATGATTTGTAAAGAGGTGAAACTCCTTGCAATAAGTGTTGATTTGCCGAAGATTTCTATATCCTAGGTTTTGAAGTAATTCTTCCTCGAAAGTCCGAACCATTTCTCTAGTAGACGATCAAGGTAATTCTCTTACGATTTAAGATCAATTGCCTCAGGATTTTGTAGGCAGCCTCATCTTTTCACTTGATTCTCAGCCTAGTGATCTTGACCCTATTCTGATGGTTAGGGATTATCCTGATGTTTTGGTGAAGTCACTTCTCTTGCACCAAGCTGGAAATTGAATTCCACACCGATCTTATTCCTAGAACATGACCCATTGTCCTTCCTTCCGGACGAATGGTTTCTATTAATGGTTAGTCATACCATTTGGATTAACCAATGCTCCTGGCTTCTTCGTCGCTATCATGAATCGTGTTTTCTACGATGTTCTCAATCAGTTTGTCTCTATTTTCTCTATGATATCCTCATCTTTTCTATGTCTTGGTTGACCCGGTTAAGGTCACCCGTGATTTTTATGAGTCTGTCCACTTACTCTTATGTAATTTAATTATTTTATCTTCCTTTTGAGCCTATCATCTTAGTTAGAATTCTCTTTGATTAGGATCATATAAATTTGAATCTCTATCCTTGTTCTAAATCCATTCTTGAATCATCCTATGAGAGAACGTATTTTTAATTGATATAAAATGTTTTAAATTGTGTTGTTTGCGTTGTTAAGTTTGTTTGGGTTCAATCCATTCGATAGACCAACGCTGTCGATAGGAATTCCAAAACATTTGAACAGAGCAAATTGACACGATATTTTTTCAAAATTGGTAAATAAAATAATTTTATATATGATCATATTTTATATATGATCATATTTTATATATAAGAGTATAATTTTTTTGAAATTAGATAGTTAAATGGATTAGTTATTAGAAATGATACTACTAGATTATCATTTATTATTTCGTCAGCATTCCTAAACTAATAACTATTGTTGTATGATATAAGGAGTTGAGTTTTTAAAACACTAGTTATAAATTTGATTTACGAATGAAATGAATTTAAATTGAGGATTTGAGAATTTAATTTTCGGTATTTTCAAAAATTTGGTTTTCAAGTTTTAGAAAAATAGATTATTTATTTGAAAATATTTTGAATAGAAAATTGTTTCCAAAGAATTTTAAAAGAAATAAGTCGGTACTCTTTTCTATTATCACTGGAAAATAATTTCGGTAATGACTGCAGCATCATCAATATTCATTTTCGAGTCTCAAAGTGGAGAGACCACTTAGTAGCTTTGCTACAATTTTTTTATGTAAAATGGATTTGATTTGAATTTCTTAAGTATGACTTGATGTATAATATATTTGTATATGTATATATTTATGGATTTGATTTGATATAATATATATAGATGTATGTATGTATGTATGAACGTATTATTTTAAAATGGCTTAAAGTGAAACCAGGAATTTAACTCTTAAGTTCTATATTAAGTGATGGTTTTAAATTACTGAAATGAAGCAAATTTTTTGAATAATTGGATTTTCTAAGATGAGAAATGGAATTAAATTATTTTAAACAGTTGAACTATGATAAAATTTATTTGTATAATACTCAATTGCATTCTAAAACATATATAACTTGCCTAAAATATTCAAATTTTATGAGAATATGTAATTTAATAAACTACAATATAAACGTAGGTAATAAGATGTTTAAAAATTAAATTTATATGGTTTTAAATTTACTGTTGTAAATAATACTGTATATTTCAAATCTATCTTATCTTTTTATTACTTCTATTCTCTCATTTCATTCCTTTTCGAGGACGAAAAGTTTTGAGTGGGGGAGAGTGTAACGACCCATAAGTTTTTACAATTTTATAACGTAAGTAACTGAATTTTTGCTTGAAAATAAACAATTAAATTTAGTTTTCAAATTTTAATATTTGGAATGCGTCTATTTAAACATAGCAAATGACAAATTTTCATGGGTAAATATGACGGCCTGTTATGTGATTTCCATCTCCAATTTAAAATCAGTTTATTTGATGAAAATAAAATGATTTCGAAATCTGAATATTTTTATATAATAAAAATATAAACCATTTTTTGAGTGAGAAATCTTATTTCGTTTCGTCAAAATTTGGACTGCTATAGCCCAGTTTATCTTATTTTCGGCGAATTAGCAGCATTTTGATAGCGAATATCGATTTTTGATGGGATGGTCGTATCGTTGATATCTATGTACCTTTCGGTCCATCTCATTGTGCTGATCTCCGCGGTATTTTCATTCCTGTATTTCAGCGTCCGGTACGGGACAAAATCTGCATAACGTTTAGCTGTATCGGTATCCGTTTTGAGCTTTTCGATTTTTTTGTGTGTTCTATTTATCCACCGTGGAAAGTAAATGGTCATAGCCGTTAATATTCCAAAATTTAATATATTTTTTTGTGACCGTTACTATTCATATTGATATGGTTTAATATGTATGTTGGTTCGATTCCTCTGCCTAGCCTATCTCTTCTATCTATTCTTGTGTTTAAAAATAAAATATATATATATATAGCATTTATAATTTGCATTGTGAAACCAGACAGCTCGCCCTTTTTTCATGACAATTGCTCTTCCCATTTGCAAAACCCATCAGTTCCAAACCCGTCTCCTACTCTTCTTTGTGTCCACTCCAATCTTGATCGGGTCCGCCCCTTCCTTGCTTCCACGTGTAGCCTCCTGCCGCCAAACATCACCCTCTCGCTTGTGCCATATCCCGTCGTGCCTTTTGTCCCCTCAAATAGAAGCAGCAGCCACTCTGAGCTACTCCACAACCGCCAACCTCCCTCTCCGTACCATCACCCACTTTTTGCTCCATACCTCAAAACAAACGGCCTTGTCACTCCGCTGTCCACAATTGCTGCTTTGAACCCATCACGCACCACAAAGCAACAGCACCTACTTCCATTCTGAGAACCAAAGCTGACAACCGCATCCAGCCTTTCAGATATGACCCGTGCAAACTCGACTTCCACTCGACCACACACCGCAGCTGCCGTCTTAGCCTCATCCTCCGTCTTACATCGCACCAAGATCAAGCCTCCCCGCCTTCCTTTACTCTCACAGCCCATCCCTCTGTGCTTACTTGTTAGAAAAAAGTGTAAAAGTTTACGTGGAAACCGTCTACCACCCCCTTCCATTTCCCTTGCCACTTCATTCCTCACCATGTAGGCAACCACGCTGTTGTCATGAGCTTCAGCCCACATCCGTTCCTTCGCATCAACCCCGTCGGCCGCATCACTACACCAGTAAGCACCCACGCCAAAGCTGTATATTTTTTTGCTTGAGAGATAAATGCCCATATTCTTCATTGTTGCTTTCGAGAATAATATATAAGTCTTTATATATTTAACTGCATCTTTCTTTTATAAATTTTTTTCTTCTAAAAGCTTTCATATGTAAGTCAACTTACCGATCCTATGAGGCATAAGTATATATATATATATATATATTTTTTTTTTTTTTTTTTTTTTTAAATAAAGAAAATATATATAACATCCACCAAAAGCTGTCAACAAGCCTGACAGGTAACCTGAGAACAAAGCAAAAACAGAATCTATACAATGACAAAACCAACAAGCCCTGAAAAACAGCAACAACCAAATAAAGATAAAACCACCACAAACAACCCAACAACAGACAGGTCGGATACCGGAAAGAGAAACAAAACTATGAAAACAAAGACCAAACAAAGATCGGGCGAAGAACCACGCCCTCCCCATAGAAATCCCTAACAATAAGCAAAGCCAGAACCCAGGAACCAGCCAGAGAACTATTCCGAAAAACTCCCAGAAACAACCCCATAACCAACATCGTCATCGAGCTCCGGCAAGGCCACCGCCCGACTACAATGAAGTAGGAACAGTACCCATAGATCAAGCCAATCACCGCTTCTACTACCATATCCGGAGGAAAGACAAATGGAAGAAGGCCAGCGGACTCACAGCAGAAACAATAGTTTCCAGAACCCAGCAAACCACAACCCGAATCCGAGCGAAAAGAAGGAGCATAAGATCCCAAACCAGTACCCCATGGAAATATATATTGCATATATGTATATGTAAATAATGTTTATAAGCATTTATTTTGAAATCATACATACTTATATATGTAAATAATTTTTAACTATTTATTTAAAGAAATTTGGAAAAAAATAGGTTTTTATAAACATTGATTTTTATTAATATATATAAAGATTTTAGTTTAAGTATGTGTTTTTAGTTAAATATTGATTTTTAGAGAAGAAAATAATAATATAATTTATATTTTATTTTCATCGAATCCAGTCTATCATGCTTTGCTTTAGTCTTGCTGCTGTTCAAAATTTGGTCCCGGTAGTTTTTCTACTTTCGTTCGTGTGCGTGTCCGTGTCCGGATCCATGTAGGTGTCGTGTTCATTTTCTGTTGTTCTCTAGCCTCGAAAGATGAGCAATCACTCACGATTAACATTCTTATTTAGTGAATTTAATTCACATAAAATGGCGATTGAAATATGTTGTTAAATTTTAATTTTTAGTTATTTAATTGTTAAATATAATATTCCATTATCCGCAATTGTTTATCCATGACATATGACACCATAACTTGTTGTATATATTATATTTAAATTGTTAATGATGATATATGCCTGCTATTGATATGTCATGGTATGTTATCGTTTCATCTTGGAAGTTCCTTGTTAGTTTAGAAATTCCCTATGGTTGAAATGATATATACCCGTAAATATTCAAAAATTGCGAATTGAAATGATAAATATCTGTATCACTTGACCATAGGATAGAAAATCATATACGTGCACTTTAGTCTTTTTTGAAAAAAATGATTTCCAAAGTTTCAAAAGGAAATATATGGTTTTTAATAAATATTGATTATTAAATATAATATAAAGATTTTATTTTAATAAATGTGTGAAATTTAGATTTTAAATTATATATTTTGGAAATTTTAAATTTATAGGTTAAGTTTCGAAAAATATAAATTTTAAATTTTACTTATAATTTTACTATTTTTAAAATATATAAAGTAAGATTTCATACAATATATTTAGTAAGATAAGATTTAATTTAATAAATTTAATAAAAAATTAATTTAACTAATATATATAACGGTTGGGAAAATAAATTAAGGTTGATTTGTAATTTAATTTGTTTAAAAATTGTATTTAAATTAAATTAAATTGAAACTTAATGATTTTGAGATTTTAAAGATACGATTTTTTATAACTTGATAACTTGATTTTGATTAAGGAGGATTAAATGAATATTTTTAAATTTAAATAAAATTGACGTTGAATATTTAATTTTTGATGTTAATTTGTAATTTGAGATTTTATTACTAAAAATGATTAAGTTAATATTTTCAAATTTAAATAAATTAAAGTTGAATTTTTAAATATAAATGGAATTTATAAAATTGAGTTATTGCGAATTGTTTGAATATTTGAACTTTGAAATCTATGAATTGGAAATGGTTTAAAGTTGTAGTTCGAACCTAGATTTGAAATCGATATATATTAGAAATGGTTTAATAAGGATTTGAATTGAACCTTTTATCTTTGTAATTGAAATCATTGAAAGGAGATTAATTTAAGCTGAATTTTTGGAACTAAAGTTGAATTGAATTGTTTTTTGAAAATTGGAAGAAACGATTCTAATTTGAAACCATTTTGAATATGTATAAGCTATTTTTAATATATAAACTACTTTATCTACAACCTATCTTTATATATAAACTATTTTTATCTATAATCTATTTTTATATATAAATTATTTTAATTTATAACTATTTTAATATATAAACTATTTTAAATGTTTAAATTGTTTACATTAGAACGGTTATGATTTAAAGTAAAAATTGATTTTAAAAGTGATATGATTTCGAAAGTGATATGATTTCGAAAGTGTATATGATTTCGAAAGTGACATGAATTTGAAAATAATATGACATTTTGAAATGAAGTATGAACTGTTTGAAATGATTATGGAGGTGATATATAAAATGACCACGATGTGAAATGAGCTTTGCTTGTTAAAGAGAGCGGGATCGAATATTGTCATACTCTCTGCCAATACCGAAAACCACTGTGTATGTGGTGGAGATTACATAACAAAGTATGATGGTTGGTGACGATTCTATGTGTGGTATTAACGCAGCCCTGACTCCTCTGAGTCAACATGATGTGGCTAAAATGGAAGCCACGCCGGGCCAAGTGAGGTCGCTCCTATTATCGGACACATTTCTTCGATACCATTCTATTACTTTGTGTTTTGATTGGGTATACCTTTGATTTGGGAGTGTGTCTCGAGGTGGGTGGTAGTGGCTACTATGCGTTACCACCAATCTGGATCCGCAAAACGGCAGAATCCTAGCTTGGGAATTGCCTCGCGCGCCTTGTCACATGCCTTATCGCGCCTTCTACGAGGTTGGTTTATGTCGTGCCTATAGAGTGCTCCCTGATAGCCCACCGGTTTGGTGGAGTTTATGGTACTTTATAAATTACAGTATTTATATAGTGTGTTAAGGGGGATATGGGTAACGCCTTAACGCTATTTTAATAGTTTATCTTACTGTAGACATTATATATATATCGGATACTTAGAGGATGGGTATCCCAAACATCCTTTAAGTTCTTTTGTATTTCAGTTGATATTTCACTTGAGTTAAATTTACTGGTATAAGAATGTTAATCCTGACTCAAGTGTTTTGTATTTTGCTTCATGCCCGGGTCAGATTAGGTGTCACAGCATTTGAGACTCGCCTTTGGAGCTTGGAGCTTTGCTTGAAGATCTGTCTTACCTCTGTTCAGCTTTCTGTCATTTCCAGTTACTTATGTTCAGTCTTGTCAGTTACCTTTATATTTGATACTACTCTGTATTGAGAATTCTGTTGTATTTTGTTTCAAACTTTTTGTTTATATAGTAGCTTCATGAACTACTATTTATCTATTCCGCTGTTTATTACTGTATCACTCCGTGTCTGTGATTCTGTGATTAATTTATTTACTGTATATGCTGAGTCTTGCCAAATATAAATTAACAATCTGTTGTTTTGAGCAATTCGAGTCTAACATGAGTAGATGATTGTTGATTTGAACGGTTCGAAATACGGGTCGTTACAATCTAGTAGGTTCTAGTCAGCCTATGAAAACTATGATTGGATGATGTTATTTTCAGACACCAATAGTTTCTTAGCACTCCCATTAAAACTACGAACTGGGCAGATAGTTTGTAAGCTTGGAACATGTTATTAGTTAGCCTATGAAAAATGATAGGTTAATAGCGACCCTAGAAAATATAACTTTAGACAGATGGTAAGATGAATGGGATGCGAAATAAAGGATATATTGTATAATTGCATACCATCATATTATGTTACGTTTTAACCACTAGATGCAAGTGTGCAGTATATGGTTAATTAGTTTTTGATTAAGGTACTAGCAAGGGTAAAACCCATTCCGCTCAGCGGCATGGTCTCGCTAGATATCTATTTGGTTCGAGATGGAATATTATCATTCACACTAGACTTTTTTTCTGACTCAAAGTTTATGTTTTTCCCCTTAAACTCTCAGTGCTTAAAATTAATTTGAGTAGGATGAGGGTAAGAGTTTTTTAGGTTATTAGTTGACGAATAAGAATCCGGAGACGTGCAGGAGGCAAACTGACTATTTAGGAGATTCTATCTATTGTCGGTTGTGTTACTTGGATGTAAGGGAAAATTTGATTAATTGCCTATATTTAGACACTGATCAACCAAGGAGGCATCTTTATATGTCGTTCTTGGTGTATTTTGTAATAATTATAATTTCTCTAAACTTGGCTTACGTATGGAATTATGTAATGAATCTAAAATGATATTTGTAATGAAATGAGAAATTTGTTTAAAATTGAGTAGTAATTTTTTTTTTTCATGTGTTTCTAGTATATCAATGTATCTAATACTACCGCATTTGGTCACTGAGAATTAATAACTATGGATGACCGTAGCATCCATAGCAATTAGTTTTAGGCATCCAAATAGGGGATGTTACATCAGCCAACTAAGGTCGTTTGCAAAGTTAAACACTTGGCGCAGCTACTGACAACTGACCTGTGGATGAAGGGACAAGTGAGGCATACATTGCAGACATGGTTAGACATTTGATGGAAGAAAGCAAGGGTAGAAAGAACAATTATTGGGTTCCACACCTAGCCAAACTCCCTTCACCGATAGTATCCTGAGGGCAGGGTATCTTAAGAAATTCACCATGCCGCCAATTATACCCTCCTATAATGGAACTGCTAACCCTCAATAGCATTTGTACAAGTACATTTGGAATAGTATGGTGTAAGGGCAATAGATGCAGTTCATTGCAGATGTGTCCCCATCTACCTGGAAGGAGTTGCCTCTTTGTGGTTTACCAGACTCCCTTCGAAATCCATCTCTACCTTTGATGAGCTAGCTAAGAAGTTCTTTGAACAATTTAGAGTGCACATGGCTCAGCCAAAGGATATAATGTCTCTATTCGGTTACTTCCAAGGACCCAATGAATCACTGAAACCATTCATGAACCTCCTTAACATAGCCATCACCATTGTGAGCAATCCAAATGAAGATAAGATTTTCATAGCTTCAGTCCGCTCGATCCATCCAAAGACATATTTTAGGATATGGATTAAAATGAAGCAACCGATCAACATAAAAGAATTCAATTGGAAGGATAGTCAGTACTTGAGATTGGAACAGGCAAATACATCAGGAGGTAAAAATACTAATATGCAACCAAATTTATCGATTTAGAGTAATGTGGAGTCAATCAAAACAGAAAGAATTTTTAGGTAACTATCGGGAAAGATAAGGACCACAAAAGGAAGAGGTAGCATCAGAACATCAGCAAGGGTAATGAAGGTGGAAAGAAACTCAAAGGTCTAAAACGTGAAGAATACACTTCGTTGAACGACAGCTTAGAGAATATTTACCTAGTAACTCAAAGAATAGAAGACCCAAAGAAACCTCGGAAAGAAGAGTCTGAGCAACAAAGTAAGTCGGGGAAGTTCTGTCGCTTCCATGAAACCCATGGTCATAACACAAACGAGCGTCGCCATTTGAAGAATGTGATCGAAGAACTGATTAGAGAAAATAAGCTCCAATGGTATGTGAAGAAGCCCTAAAATTCCGATCATCCAACCGGACCTCATGCTTCTAACATTCAAGGAAAACAATCTAGGTCTAGCGTAGAGGGATCCAAACAAGCTGAGCGGAGACTTGTCATAAATACCATTTTGGGAGGTCCTCATCAGGCATAGAAAAGTTAGGCGAAATGGAAAGGCATTCTAGTTCACTCAAACATCCTCCAAAGGAAACTTTCATTGCAGTCGAATACAAGACCCTGCTAAATAGCAAAGGATTATCAATGATGACATCATGTTCCGAAACCGAGATAGTGAAGGAATAGAAGCTCAAACTTTCGATCCAATGGTGAAACGATAGGGATCAGACCTATTGTCGTATGTCGGGTGTTGGTTGGTACTGGAGGATCAGTAAACATTGTGTTTCGACATACGTTCAACCAAATAAAGCTTAACATGAAGGATGTCTCTGCATGCCAAAATAGAATCCAAGGATTCACCGGTTATCCACTACAATCAGTTGGTACAATCGATCTTCCTGTTGAACTCGGAATAGGAGATCGGAGAGTGGTTCTCATCCAAACCTTTGTGATAATTGACGAGATCTCGGCCTATAATGCTTCTTGGGACGGCCGGCCCTTACCTATTCTCGAATTATCCTACTACAATGGTGTCTCACTATGAAATTCCCCATAGAAAAATGGAGTTGGAATGATAAAGGAAGACCAGTGTATCGCTAGGGAATGCTACATCGTTGAATTGCCTGAAACAAGAATGAAAGAAGGGAAAGTGTGGAAAAAATCTCCACATTCACGAACTATCAACATAGCAACTACAGCACCATCCTTGGCTTAGGGACCACAACAGATTTAAAAGGCTATGCACCCTAGAAAGAAGAGTTTAGGGGAAGACCAAGCAGCATTGGCAAAGATTACAGTGCTCATCCTTATAGACATGGATGACCAGACACGAGTACTAAAAATAGGAACACATCTTGGAATCAAGACACGACAATAATTAGTTAAGTTTCTTCATGTCAATCTAGACACGTTCGCTTAGATGCATTCGATATGTGTGGGATATCGTCGAAGATAGCGTATCACACACTTAATATCGATCCTAAGTACACTCTAGTGAGGCAGAAGAGGTGCTCCCAGGCACCAGAATGGTCTGCTACACTAAGAGAGGAAGTGGAGAAGCTGTTGGAAAACTGCTTCATCTGCGATGCAACCTATCCCATATAGGTATCAAATCCGGTTTCGGTAAAGAAGTACAATGGGAAGTGGTGGACTTGCATTGATTACTCAGATTTGAACAAAGCCTGCCTAAAGGATAGTTTCCCATTGACCAAGATCGATCAGCTTGTTGATGCTATGGGAGGCCAGGAGCTACTTTTATTTATGGATGCCTACACTGGGTACAACTAAATCATGATGTGTGGTCCGATCAAGAAACTAGTTCCATTATCGACCTTGGATTATACTATTATCGAGTCATGCCCTTTGGACTAACGAACGCAGAGGCAACCTGCCAACGACTAGTAAACACAATGTTCAAAGATCGGATCGGGAAAACGATGAAGTATACATGAACGACATGCTTGTAAATTATGCATATCAGAGAATCACTTAGATAACTTCATAGAGATGTTTGAAATGTTGCAGAAATATGGAATGAAGTTCAACCCGTTGAATTGCTCTTTTGGCATTGCTTCTGGAAAATCCTTTATTTCATCTTGAATGCAAGGGGTATTGAAGCTAATCCGGAATAGATTACCGCCCTAACAAATGAAAATCCCCCACGATTAAGAAGGAATTACAAAGTCTAAACGGAAAGATCGCAGTGCTAAGCCGATTCATTTCTTGAGCAATTGATAAGCGCATACCGTACTTCGATGCTTTGAAGAGGGGAAAGAAGAATTTAAAATGGAAAGAAGCCTACTAGGCTACCTTTGAAGAATTGCTCCATCATGTGGAAACCCCGTCTATCTTATTTAATCCAATAAAAGGGAAAGATTTGTCTGTTTATCTCGTTGTGTCAACCTATGCTTTGAGTGCGATATTCGTACATGAAGAGGCTATGGTCCAGTGACCCGTCTACTACATCAGTAAGCAGTTCAAAAAAGCTAAAAAGAGTTATCCAAAGATGGAAAAACATGCCTATTGCATGTTGATTATGTTGGGGGAGCTACAACCATACTTCCAGGCTCATCCTTCAAGGTGTTGACGGATTAACCTTTGAAACAAGTGATATGTCTCCCAGAGACATTAAGTCGACTTCTGAAATGGAATATCAAGTTAAGCCAATATGAAATCACTTATCAACCTCGAAGAGTTATCAGTGGACAGGCACTGATAGATTCGTCACCAAATTTACCGAGCGAGACGGTGAAAAAGAAAGCATTTCAGAATGGTGCTATAGTGGAAGTTGTTTGTTGATGGTGCATCAAATGAATCTTTCTCGGGTAGGACTGCAAACTCCTAAAAGACGATCTGTTCGCTATGCTCTAAGGCTAGAATTCCTTGCTACCAACGATGAAGCAGAATATGAGGCTTTATGACAGGATTAAAAATCGCTAAATAATTAGGAATAAAAGCTATGCATATTTACAGCGATTAGCTAGTCATCTTCCAAACATAAGGAGAGTACGAGGCAAGAGGCAACCTCGCCCTTTACCTATCAAAAGCACTGGAATTGCTATAGGACATCGAGCACTACACTTTAAGCTACATTCCGAGGGAATAGAATATGCAAGCGGATCACCTGGCCAAACTAGCCAGTTCCGGAGATGCTTAGTCAATGGGACTAGCCCCAATTGAAATGCTAACATCACCTAACATAGATGCTATGGATATTAATTGAATATGGAAACTATAAAGGAAGAGGAATCATGGATGACGCCAATCAAATATTACATGATCGAAGGTACACTTCCCGGGGATCGGAACAAGCGAAGAAGCAATTCCGCAAGGCACCACTGTTCGTCTTGCATGATGGAATTCTTTATAGAAGGGGATTCTCCACTCCCCTACTTATATGTGTAACCAACAGCAAAGCCAAAAGGATCCTCAGGGAAGTCCATGAATGCGATTATGGAAACCACATTGCAAGCAAGACTCTAGCAAAGAAGATCCTCCGTTACTTTTACTTCTGGCCATCCATCAACTGTGATGCAGTTGACTGCGCTAAGCGATGTGTGCAATACTAAATGTTTGCAAAATACAAAGTACTACATCCATAGAACTTATGCCTATGGTTAGCCCATGGCCATTTGCAGTCTGGGGAATTGACTTGATCGGCATGCTCCCAATTGCTAAATGAAGGGCCAAATATGCTATCATTGTTGTCGATTACTTCATAAAATGGGCCATAACAGAATTGCTAGCTACTATTACCACTAAGAAAGTAATTAACTTTGTCGCTAAAGATATTATTTGCTGGTTTAGAGTACGACAGAAAATCATCACAGATAACGGAACTCAATTTGAAAGCACTGAATTTAAGGACTTTTGCAAGTGTTTCTGCATCGATAAGAGTTTCTCCACAATGGTACACCTTCAAGCAAATTTCCAAATAAAGGCGATGAATAAAATTATCAAGTCCACCTTCAAGAAACGGCTAATGAAAGCCAAAGGAAATTGGGTTGATGAGCTCCCACTTGCACTATGGTCTTACCGAACGATGCATAAGTCAACAACTTGACACTTACGATTCGCCCTAGCATATGGATCTGAAGCAATGATCTTGGTTTAATTAGAAGTTCCCTCCCATCGAAAATGACACACTTCAATCAAAAAGAGAATGAGCGGCTCCCACTTGAGTCACTTTATCCGATTAATGAGAAATGAGAGGAAGCCGAGCCAAGGACTGCGGCTCACCAGAAAAGGGTAACATAGCACTTCAGCTCCAAGGTCCGCAATCGTACTTTCAAATTAAGAGATCTCATCCAGAAATGGATCTATCCAGCTACAGGAACATTCGAATCAAACTGGCAAGGGCCTTACTCAATTGGGAAAAAGCTCGGAGATGGTACTTTCAAGCTAACCACAATCGATGGAATTCAAATTTTCCATGCTTGGAACAGCGACTCACTCTGGCATTACTTTATTTAGCTTTTATCGATGTATTTCCTATTTTCATAGATAACCCGCCCGATTACACTGGGGATACTGTAAATAGGAAAAAATTGCTCTACTTTCCTTTTTATCAATGAAATCTCTTTAGTTTCTTGAATCAATAAATCGTGTTCATATAAATTACTCGTTGGATCGGAAAAAGTAAACCGACTCAAAATCATTCATTAGCTACTTAGAAAAGCGGAACCACACCCAAGTACACTCGGCCTACTCGTCGAGTCGGTGAAAGTAAACCAACTCAAAATCATTCATTAGATGCGTGGGGAAGTGAAGCCATATCCAAGTACGCTCCACCTACTCACCAAGTCGACGAAAGTAAATCAACTGAAAATCAAAAGTCATGCATTTCGTAAGTTGTGCACTCTCAAAAAGCCGTGCATTTTGTAAGCTAGCATTCTCAAAAGCCATGCATTTCATAAGACGTGCACTCTTAAAAATCGTGCATTTTGTAAGCCATGCACTCTTAAAAGCCACGCATTTAATAAGCCATGCACTCTCAAAAGCCACATATTTCGTAATCCATGCAAGCACTGCTTGATGTTTCCCCAGGATCATCAGCGAACCGTTAAGATTTTCTAAGTATCGGTATTATCCTGACAACATTGGGAAACTTGTCTATTGTAGACTAGCAAGGATCAACTCCCACTATCGAAAAGAATCGACATGAGTCTAGCAATGTCGTAAAACTAGAAATTGGCAAAAAATTCCAATAGTTGACATTCAAGCACAAGTTCCCGAAGATTGGAATCACAAAGTAAATCTAATTATATATATTAGAGGAATCTCAGATCAACCGATCATTTATCAAGCGTTCAAGTAAACAACTCTGTGAAGTAGGAGGCACACACCAAGACTTAGTTGAAAGGAAAACTACTCAACAGTCATATTACGACGAACAAAGAATTTTGGAAATCGCAACAAATCTATTTGAAAAAATAAAAGATGAATATGTAATGTGTGAAATCACGAAAATAATGTCATCGTATACCACATAACGTGACACAGCAATATGAAGTATAGAAATTGTAGAAAAAGCAATCACATCATGTGCATACATAAGTGGTATAAAAACAAGCTAAGTATGTGATAAATAAGAAAGAACACAAAAGTGACAGCAGTAAAAACATTTATCTTTTAATTTCTCATAACATTTTCAATATAAAGTCAAAATATGGGGCCATACCCATACAATATCGATTAACAAAAAAGAAAAGTAAAGATGCTACGACAACAAAAAAGTGATAAGTGCAGACTCTGCACTTGTACAAAATACATGTCGAACAAATCAAAATGCTACAAAATCCGGCTCCACTATCACTCGAGCGCGTTAATGCTTCTTGCTACCACTTCCTTTCCAGCCTTTTATCGAAAGTTTCTTCTTCCCCTCAGCATCCCCATTGGGAGTAATATTGCTGCAAGAGATATCGATTATAGTCTCCATGCCACTGTCTCCTTCTTGTTCTTTGGTCCCCTCGAAAGAACCCCCCTTGGTCTTGTGATTACGGGAGCTCCTCGAAGAATTTCTCTCCTATACCTTCTCCTTCTTAACTACCACAATTTGCTGCTCTGTTTTTCCTGACTGGCTAGCTTGATCTGTCTGCTTTCGGGTGTTAGCTGTTGTTAAATCACCCTCTAAAGATACAGAAGGGTCGTCTAGGCCATGCAACGTAGTAATCTTCTCAGATTTCGGCCTTGGTTGCGAGCCAGACACGGGCGTGGTGATCAAAGCAGCTATAAAAACAAGCATTGAAGCAGTCGAATAGTAGTAGGTCCTGGGACTGGAGAAATTGTCAGTTCAAAAAGCAAAGAAGACGGACCTATAAGATCAAAAAGAAAATCATCCAATTCATCTTGTTCTTGCAATATGAGCTGGAAGTCCTCAAACTCAAGAGAAATAAGAAAGTCACCTACATCAGAAGTGTGATCGTGAATCCCAACCTCTTACTCCCCACCATTTCCTTTCTTTAGATGGTTGCACAATCTTTGGCGAAGTTTCAAGACTTCCCAAGGCTTTAGAGGTAGATGCGTAAGGGACGAACAATAAAGCAGTGTCGGTCGAAGCCAAAATGATTTCTATTTGATTATGAAGTTGCTTTGGATGATTCGCCGGGCTAGAATTGAAAGGCTTTGATATTGCTTTAGCAGTTGCAGCTGTGCCAGTATCGGTGGCTTCTCTCTCTTTCAATCCAAATAATCTCTCAGCCCACTACCAAAGCCCTCTTTGGTTCTTCGTTTAGATAGACATCCTCCAGCTCTTGTTCGGTGTACACATCCCCATCTTTTGGAAAACGGACCAGGATTTCTTCCCAAAGCAAGATTATGTGAGAATTTAGGGCTTATATAACAGAGACTGCCCTGATGCAACAAGGATTAGATGTAGAAGTTCAAGATGGTTTTATTCATCTTTGCCATCTTCCTTTTAAAGGTATATAGTAGCTCCAATTAATCCGTTGTCATGGCGGCTTTCTCAACTTTGATTTTGGTCTTTTCAACGTCGAGTTACGCAACTTTTTCTCAAAATAAAGCAATCATTTGAGCTTAGTTGGAGATGGTCTTATTTTGGGTTTCCATCATTCTTGCATAATCAGCAATTATTTTCTTATGAGCTTCGACAGTTTCATCATGACTAGCAATGATTTTCTTTTGAGCTTCGATGATCCCATCTCAAGTTTCAATATCTTTTTTAGCTTGACTTCATTAGCATGGGCTTCCTTTATTTCATGAGCCTCCTTCAATTCCTTTAGCAAACTAGCATTGCTCTTACCATCTCGAATGACATCATCTCTCTCTTTTGTCAATTGATCAATTCTGGCATCACGTTCTGTCAGTATCCTTTCGTAGTCATCCTTAAAAAATATCTTAATAGTTGTTATGATTTGTATTTGCCAGTTTCTTACATAATTTCTCTCATCCTTCCGCTCGATCCAAGTTGCTCTGGGTCGCCTTAAGATAGGGTACATAAGAATCCTTACGAATCGAACGTAGGTCATAATCGAATTTAACTCCCTTCAGGAACCAGCGGAGGAGCGAGGCTTCTAGTTTAGGTGGAACAGACAAGAGATTATAAGCAAGCCTCTTGCGAGGGTGGAAAAAGCAGAAGCAGACAGAACATGAGTTGATAGAGACTTAGTTGATGTAGCGACCTGAATGGTAGAAGATGGAACTTCAACCATGATAGAAACTGGAGTCGGGGTAGATGTATGGTGCTTAGAAGGATGAGGATCATGATCTACTTTTGACCTTTTGGATGGCTCTTCCTGATTATCCAGAGTCTTCCTCTTCTCATAGCCACCCCTATAAACTTTTCCTCGGTCCTTGTCATCCCGACGATGAGCTTCAGCTTCCCAGTCTTTTCTCTTCCTCCATTCTTCCTCAGTTTCTCGGGGCTGGTGGCGGATTGAAGTCCATTTTGACGCATTCTGTGCATTTGTAAATTGTTCAAGATCTTCATAAATTCCATGACTTCTCATAGTGCCTAATATAAGAAGAAAAAAATGAAGTAACTTTAGCAGAAGAAAATAAGCTCAAATAATGCATATATGAGTATACATGACCCTAGTAAATTATGTAATGTATCGTAGGCAACCTAAAAAGGACTTCACAGACCAGGTCGGGAAGCGGTTACAGTGAGAGTCAGGTTAATTATGGAGACAACATGATCGGAGTGAGGAGACAATCCCTCGGACTCAAAATCATCTCCCATATGTTCCATAATGTCCATATAAATGTCGCTCAAGTCTCCAAAGTCGATATTGGTTTCCTTAGGCAGAGAACCATGAAGTCGTCCAATTTGGAGCGATAACCTCTTAGGAAAGCAAATCCGGGAGAATAGGACTCAATCCCAAAGTTGTTACATCAAATGATTCGATATTTTCTTCTCTTGAACGCGCATCAAATTCCTCATCGCTAAAGGAGGGGTCTTCTCTTAGCCTTTGAGCCTCCATTTAGTTAGTTTGAGTTTCATAAATAAAATATATACTCTCTTTCTTTTTCATTACTGATTAGTCATTTTCTTCTTTCATGTAATTTCATTTTATGCAACTTTAATACATGCACTTTTCTTTGTTGTTTATTTCATATTAGTAGTGCAAATCTCTTTATTTTATGCAAGTAGCTTAGCTTTGATTTTATTTAGCTCTCTTTTTCTTCTTGTTTTTGTTTCATATTGAGTGCTTTTGAAATGATAACAAATATGAGAGGCTAAACCCCTTCAATTTAGGGGTAATGAAGCTCTCTGATCATGTAGATCAACATTTTGATAATCTATGATCTCTTTTTGTACTTAATGGAAATGTTTGAATGTGTTAAATTTTGTTGTTTTAGCTTTGAATTTGATATCCTATCTTATTATACCAAATAGGCTATGCTGAAACAAACAAAACACAAATTATCACTTCATCTACATATGATGTTGGTAATGAAGTGATTTTAAAATCAAAATTTGATCATCTATATTTCTAATCAATAGTTAATAGATCATTCTTAGAATAGATTTCATTTCCAAATTCATTGTCAATTTTTATGAGATTTATCAAATGGTTTAGTGGATATGTGAAAGTTTGATGGTTTATCTTGGGCTAATTAATAGCACAAATATTCCATACTTATTGATAAACATATCAACTAAATTCACTAATGACCTAAAGAGAAATCATAATTTCATATATGTTGATTTATATGATATAGGGAAGGACATTGCCTCTAAATTGCCTTATACTCTCATATTTTTATCCATTTTCTTTTGTTTGTTCATTTACATTTTATTTTAGCTTAAAAACATCTTAAGATCTTGGTTTAATTTGATTGAATAGGATTTTAAAATCTAAACAATTCCCTACGGATTGACCTATACTCGCCACGTACTAGAATTGTATGCCATGCGATTGCGGTTATTTTAAATTTAAATTTGGTCCGCTATTTTCTAATCCAATAGGGAATTAGCCGGTTCAAACAAGTTTTTGGCGCCATTGCTGGGGAATTTGCTTTGATTCTAATTTCTATTCTTCGAATCATTTTTGTTTGATTTTTGTGTGTTTCATTTTGTGTGTGTATTGCATTTAAAAAAAATTATGTGTTCCTGTATGATTTTTGTGGCATTTTTTTTGCGCGTGGCTCTTGTTTTCTATTTTCATTTGGCATTTGCATTTCTATTTTATAAAAACAACATACATAATTTATGAAATAAAGATATTTTATTGATCACCTTTGCATTTGCATTTTTATATTTGCACTTTTCTTTTCCTTATTGTGTTTATATTAATACAAAATGTCCACTGTCATATACATCTGAACTACCACTATTTTACCACTACTCAGCTTTACCTTCACAAGTGCACACTAGTGCTTCCTTAGCAACCTCACCTTCCACTGAACTACAAACCAATATAATTGCCATACAAAATTTCCACCAACACCATTTGAACATCCCATTCCAATTGCCTCCCCGTATACATTACCATTCCTTCTCTTCTGCAAAAAAATGTGCATATCTCATAAACTCTGTGCATTGTTAATCAGCTAGTTTCCTATCGGCTTAGAAAGTAGCAGAAAATTTTCAAATTAAATTTACCACAAGCGCACGGCATACAATAATTAGTACGTGGCGAGTACAGGTCGATCCACAGGGAGTTGTTAGAGTTTAAAAATCTATTCAATCAAATTAGACCAAATGGAGGAGAAATTGTTAACTAGAAACAAAATAAAGCTAAAACTAGAATTCAAATGAGATTAAAACTATGAGATTAGAAAACAATTTAGAGGTAAATTCACTCTCATATTTTTGTAAATCAACAAACAAATAATTTATGATCTCTAACTTTGATATTAAGTGAAATAATCATTGCATTTTTCATAAGTAACATAACTCAAGCCATCAAACTAAATGCAACAATTCTATCACTACTCATTCTCATGAAAATGAAGGCAAAGCAAAAGCTATTTTAAGTATGACATATTTACTATTGTAACTAGTAATATAGATCATCAAATTTCATTTTTACTTTCATTTCAAAATCACAAATTAATTAGCAAATGATGATGTAAAATGTGTTTATGTTGAATAGGAACAACTCATTTGCACAAGCAATATAAGCTATCAAACCCACTTGTATAAACTTACATAAAAATTCACTTCATGAAGCACAAATCAAATGAGATCATAAATCATAAAAATGTTGAAATTACATAAAGTTAGAGAGCTTCATTACCCCTAAATTGAGGGATTTAGCTACTCATTTGTGTCATTGAAGCAAACAAGTAAATTTCAACATTTAGAAAATAAGCAAAGAAGAGAATGTGATTAAACTACTTACAACAAAAGGAATTAAGCTACACTACTTGCATGAATGTAAAACTAATCTATTAACAAAGAAAGGGAAAGAGCATAAATAAAAGCATGAAAACGAAATAAAAGCATGTAAATAAGAGAAGAGAAAGAGGCTAAGAAGCCATTTTTATTTCATGAATCATTGCTTATAATTTTGCACTCTAATTTTCTAAGTAATATGAAAGGTAGAAGATGATATGTTTATGTACATAAGAGGGCTATTTATACATACATAAAACTTTAATTCCATTTTTAGGGAGCTTCCCAAATTTCACTTGAGGTAGTGTGACCACCAAGTAATCATTAGTATAAGTTAACTCTCCACTTAAATGTACATGAAGCTTTAATGACCATTTAGCATGTGCTTAGCTCCTAATTGGAAATCAAGGTAAGTGGGTAGGGTCTTCCATGATCTTGAACTTAAATTATTTCCTCTTCATTCCTTTATAGTTCCTTGCATGCATATATCATCATGAATCCATCTTCCATATGCATCAAAATATCCTATAAAAATCATAAAAACTGTCTAAGTAAAAATTCATACATTGGCACATGCACAAAATGACCGTTTTACCCCTGAATGAAGATTGAAATAGGATGGTTTGAAAATAATTGAATTTTGGTTTTGAACATGTTAAAATGCCCAAATATGATATTTATTTAAATAAAAAGAGATAAAATATGGATGTAATATATGCACATTTACGTGCACATCATGCATATCTCATTCACCTCCCACTGCAGTTCAATAAGACAGCCACCAAACTAACCAGTTACCTGCCTTGCTTCATCTTACACCTGTTTGCTTGCCCACATCACATCACTGTGTTACTCTTCACATACCAGCAAACTTCCTTCATCCTCCGACAGTCACTACAATCACCATCATCATCATACAACCCTTCATCGTCCCACCTCAAGACCCCTCCCTCCTCCCCCGGAACAGTGCTTTCATCTCCATACCCCCTACCACAGCAACCACCTTTCCTTTTGCTTAAAAACTGTCACTTACAGACATTTCTAGCCTGCGATCATTCACCATCTTAACATCCTATTGATTCATCCCACAAAACTATGATAACACACATTCACATACAATACATCCCCATCACCATTGAATTTCTATACACCAACTGACCATATCAGTAATTCCATCACATACATATCGTGTGCATAGACCACAACTAACCACTGTCCTCATTCACTTGCTGACTTGCAACATCAAATACATATCATGTATTTGTGTAATCCGTCTACATAAAACTACAATTCTTACCCATACAAACCACCAAATGACCACTGTCACATCGAACAACCACTGCGCAATCGTCACAACTACTGCCTAAGCCAATCCACCCCTGCCTACAACCTTGTTACTACCATCATACCTCTACATATCATCAACAAACCCCGACCATCTCTCACCAAATTTCCATGAAACCGTGGCCTCCCTCCATCGCAATTAGCAACACCCTCAATCGCAAGAACAGCCGCTTCCTATAATCACTACCATCCCCAATTTCGATATCAACAACCCATTGCAAGCAATCAACAAAACCAATCACAAATCCACAACACAAAGTCTAATCGCAAGTTGGAAGTTGCATGTCTATAATTTTTTGACAATTGGAAAAGGAATATTTTTTTAAATTTCACATATCGCTTTTGATTTAACGAAGAAAAAAAAAGATTTGAGAAGTTGTGAATAGTGTTTTAAAGACCGTGCCGCACCACGGTTCAGTCGCGAAAAACCATGGACCTTTTGAGCTGAAGGTCTGGAATGGAGTTGAGCCGCTACAAACGTGAACCGTAGGTTGGACCCCAAAACTTAGGTTGAACCGTTGTAAATAACCTAGGTCCAGCCGCTTTTTATTTTGCCATTTTGACTTCTCACGTCGTTGTCAACTATAACTCCAAAATTGTACAATATAATTAACAGGCTCATTTATGTGCCAAAAAAGCTATGCGTTGTAGCCTTCTTATAGGATTAGTTGATCTTGAGGCAACTGTGTATTTGTGTAAAAGGATTAAGGCTAATATATTTCGAATTAGTCTTAATGTTCCTGTTGATCTTAGCTTGTTTCTCAAATTTGCGACAAGAAATTCTGTAGGTTCTAGCTTCTCTGTTACGGTTAGCCGATCGTCCAAGAATGAAGTTATTTAATATCAAGACAACATGTTTGTAGCATGGATAAGATCCATCTTTTGGATTATCATAATTATTATGTGCATTATGCCAATAAAAACAAGGACAGAAGTAAATTAGCATTTGCATAGAACATAAACTGAAAATTGAACTTGCAACCTAAATGAAACTTGCTAATATGCTTAAGCTAGCAACTGAAATTGATTACCTGCAATTCCATTGATGCTTTTATTTTTAGTATGTACGTATTTTAATTGAATGAAATTTACCTTTGTGAAATTGTAAAGTAGTATGTAGAATTGTTATGTTTTATAATTGATATACACGAACTTATGATATGTTGGACTTTTATTACATAAATGTGCATATTTTTACTTCCATATTTAATCTAATTTAATTAAATAAACGAACATATAGGGTGTTTTAACATATTTAAACCAAAATTTCAATTATTTTCAAATCATCAATTATTCAACTTCATATAGGGGGAAATGGTCATTTTTATGCATATATTAATTTGATAATATTGATTTCCACATTTTATTTTTATTTGTTGAAAAATTGGATGTAAATTACTAGAGGCTTCATGGAAAATATGCATGCATAAGAAGAAACAAAAGAATGAAGATGGAAATAACTCAAACTCATTATCATAGAGGACTCCACCCACCCACTTGCTATGGTGTACAAACTAGAAGCCATTGCACATGCTAATGGAAATTAAAGCTACATGTACACTTAAGTGGAGGATTAACATATGCTAATGTTTACTTAGTAGACACACTACCTCAATGGTAGTTCGGGTGGTTTCCAAAAATAGGATTAGGATTTCCAAATATGTATAAATACTCCATATGTTCATGTAATTAGTCTCTCTTATGTTAGCCTTTGAGCCTCCGTTTAGTTTAGTTTGAGGCTCATAAATAAAATATAAACTCTCTTTCTTCCTCATGGCTACTTAGCCATTTTCTTCTTTCATGTAATTTCTTTTTATGCGACTTTAATACATGCTCTTTTATTTGTTGTTTATTTCATGTCAGTAGTGTAAATCTCTTTATTTTATGCAAGTAGCTTAGCTTTTATTTTATTTAGCTCTCTTTTTCTTCTTGTTTTTATTTCATGTTGAATGCTACATTTGTTGAAATGATAACAAATATGAGAGGCTAAACCCCTTCAATTTAGGGGTAATGAAGCTCTCTAATCATGTAGCTTAACGTTTTGATAATCTATGACCTCTTTTTATGCTTAATAGCAATGTTTGAATGGGTTAAATTTTGTTGTTTTAGCTTTGAATTTGATAACCTATATTGTTGACAACAAATAGACTATGCTTAAACAAAAAAAACACAAATTACCTTTTCATCTACATATGATATTATTAATGAAGTGATTTTAAAATAAAAATTTGATGACCTATATTTCTAATCAGTAGTTGATAGATCATACTTAGAATAGATTTTATTTTCAAATTCATTGCCAATTTTCGTGAGAGTTATCAAGTGGTTTATTGGGTACGTTAAAGTTTGATGGTTTATATTGGGCTAATTAATAGCATAAATATTCCATGCTTATTGATAAATATATCAACTAAATTCATTAATGACCAAAAGAGAGATCATAATTTCATATATGTTGATTTATGTGATCTAGAGAAGGATATTGCCTCTAAATTGCCTTCTACTCTCATATTTCTATCCATTTTCATTTGCTAGTTTATTTACCTATTTTGAGCTTAAAAACATCTCACAATCTTGGTTTAATTTGATTGAATAGAATTTTAAAATTTAAACAATTCCCTACGGATCGACCTGCAGGATCGATTTCACCCAAGAAGGGGGTGAATAGGTTGATGCTGTTAATTATAAAAATTAGTTGCGGAAGCTTATAAAATTATTTCAACATAGATAAATCAAAATTATAGCAGCACGGATAATAGCAGAATAATAAATGGAGAAATAAAACGACACAGAATTTACCCAGCTTCGGCAAAACCCTGCCTACGTGCTGCCCCCGAGTTTTCTACTAGAAATTAAGTAGTCGCACGCTTGCACACGTAAACTCGCGACACCCGCTACTGAATAACCTAACTCTACGCTTAAAACCTTGCCACAACTCAACCACATAGTTGCGAATTCTCAAACTACGCCACGTAGTTTGTCCCCTAGTCACATGTAACAACCCGTATATTTGGACCATTTAAATTGACAATAACCCACACCTATCAACTTAAATAATACAAAACACGAATCATTATGGGATTATAAATACATAAATGTAAATGAGAATCAATACAACATCACAGACACAGAACAGTCACAGAATAATGCAGTGGAAAATACATCGTCATAATAGCAGTTCATGAAGCTACTACATGAAGTACAACAATGTCTCAACATAAGGTGACTGAAAGGAAATACATAAATGCCCAACAGACTAGTACATCAATACTGGAATAGAAATAGACTGATAAAGATAAATGCTAAGTCTTCAGCATCTTCAACCAACCTTGATCAGCAACTGGATAGCTTCAAACTGACCCGAGCATATACAAAAGAAACACTCGAGTCAGGACTCAAAATCTTATACAAGATAATCAAGTGTAGGGAATAAAGTCCATAACTCAAAGATGAATAAAATAACATCTCTAAGGGTCCGATAAACTATCTATATATACAATAGAATACGATATGTAGATAATGTCTAATCAGTAAAGTACGATATTAAAATAGCGTTAAGGCGTTACCATAATTCCCCTTAACACATTTTATACTGCCATAGTCTATACAACACCGTAAACCCCACCGTAAACTAGTGGTTATCAGAGGGTACCGCGTAGGTATAACACAAAACAAATCGTAGTGGTCGCGGAGAGGATAATCAGTATGACAAGGTACATGAGGCGATACCAAGTAGGATACTACTAATTGCGTGATCCGGACTGATGTTGAGCATAACCAGCAGCTACCTTAACACCGTGAAACAACACTCCTAAATCAAGGGGTGCATCCAAATCGCATCACAAAAGTAATAGATATGGTATCGAAGAAGTGTGTCCGCTAGAGGTGGTGAACCTCAATGGCCCGGCTCGGCTCCTGTTTTAGTCATGTCAGGGGTCATCCAATATCGTTCTCTTTCTTCAGTCAGCGCATTCATCAAACCATCCACTTCATTCTAGATCAACACTCCGCGTATAATAGTTGTTAAAGTGGTTTTCGGTATCGATAGAGAGTATGTCCATATTCGATCCCGGTCTCTTTAATAACTACATATTTATTACCCGATGGTTAGTTAAATTAAAGTTTCAACAAATCAAAGTCCAAAAGTCAAGTTGCAAATTTGACTTCCAAAATTTGACATTTCACAATTCAATTTATTTCAGATATTTAAAAACATATTTCCAAATGCAATTTTAGTTCAAACATTTGAGTTAACAATATAATTAAGCATTCAAGTTCAATTTAATAAGATCTAAATTTCGCTTATTAAATTTAGTTCATAATCAATGAATTCAATTTAATGGTCAATTTAGTTCTAATCATTAAATCCAATTCTATTCATTTCAATTCATATTTACATTCACTGTTATCATAAATTCGATTAAATCAATTTCATCAACTAAATTCCTTTCATCAAAATAGCTTCATTTGATTTATTCACCAAATTCAATTGAATTTCTATTTAAAGAAACCCAATTTCATTTATTTGGTTCCATGATTTACACAACACGAATTCGTTATTTATGAGTTACAAATAAACTCAATTCATATTCAGTTACAATGTCCTAATTTAATTAATTAATTAAATTTAAAATCATTTTAATTTAAATTATCACTAAATTAAATCCATAAAACTTTAGTTAGTTTATATTCCTCTTAAGTCAAATTTCACTTAGTCTCCAATTTAATTCATAACAAGTTTCAAATCTATTTAATTAAAACCGAGTTTAAATCTTAATCTAATAAATCTAACAAAATTTTAAATTATTAAATTCTAAAACTTTACTTGTTTTTAATTTTCATTTCAAATATTCAACTTACTTAACTTTAAGTTTTCCTAAATCAAATTACAATTTTCTCAATTTTAAATTTGTCAATTCATTTTAATTAATTAAATAGATTTATTAATCCGTTTCAATTAAATCCATTAATTTACCTCAATTAATCCATTAAGTTCGTTACTTAATTTCAAACAAATTGTTACGTTCATTCCTTAATTTCAGACAGATTTCAATTTCAAAATGATCTTGTTGACCATTCGGGTTTCTTATTTGTTTAGCTATCCTAGGCCAAGTTATTTAATTTGGGTATTTATCATTTCAACCCAATATCATTCGGAAAAAAAGAAAAATCAAAGCATAGCAAAGGAAACTTGCAGTGTGATAACTGGGATGGTGTCAAAGTAAATTAACAAGCAATGGCAAACAAACATAACAATTCAACAATTTATTTAAATAATCCCGAAATAATTGTATTAATTTGCATTTGTTATTTATGCAAATTAATATAATTATTCCTAGAATCCACACTATCATTTCATGCAGATTAAAGACTTTTACATTATGGTTTTTCACTTGGTGTCTATTATCAAATTACTACATCAATCATACATTCAATGGTTCAAAGTGTAGTTAACCCTATTTCTACGCATCGATTTCTTTCGCATTTAAAGGGGTCAAGTTCAACATATATGATCCATTTTAAAATTTTAACTATCCTATATCAAATTCAATTTCATGTCAAATTCCACTTTTATTAACAACCAAATTCAACATCACATAACAAATTTAGTGTCACAACTATTTACCATAAACTAACATCAGTTCACAATTTAACACGTTAAATCAAATTAAACAATACATGGCGTCAATTTAGAAATTTAAATATTAACAATATTCAATTTTTACTTGTGTAGAAATTTACAGTTTATGTGAACAATTTTAACATCAACCATTTTAACATTCAAATTAATATTAACAACATCTATCACTTGATTATCATAGCATAATAAATTTTTGTGTCGTGAATGAAATATTCACCTTGCGTGGTTAAAGAAGATGACGGCGAAGCACGAAAATGAATAGACTAGATAGACGACACAAGCACGAATCCAAACACGAACTGTAGATCAAACAAAAGATAAAATTGACAATTTTGTTCAATACAATAAATATATAGATTTTATATATAATCATACCAAAGCAAAGAAACTAGATAGATCCGACAAGCTGAATGGATCCCTATCAATAATACGAAGTGGTCTCCTCTCTATAGTCAAATCCGGCTCAATATCAACCTCATCTAACTGAGCAATAGGAATGGTCATGGATGGATCATGCACAACCTTCCGAAGATGTGAAACATGGAATACGTTGTGCACGCCCTCAAATTTTTCCGGCAGTGTAACTCTGTAAGCTAGTGTACCAATTCTCTCGATGATAGTGAATGGTCCAACAAATCTAGGAGCAAGCTTCCCTCTTCGACCAAATCGAATAACATTCTTCAAAGGTGATACCTTCATAAATACCTCATCCACAACCTGGAATTCCAAATCTCTTCTACGCCTATTTGCATAGCTCTTCTGCCTATCCTATGCGGTCTTCATCTTCCTTCTGATCTCATTAACCTTCTCGGATGCCTCCATAATCATATCCGGGCCAAGAATTAATCGGTCACCAGGCTCAATCCAACAAGCTGGCGATCTGCATGGCCGTCCATGTAAAGCTTCGAACGATGCCAAGTGAATTTAACCAAATGGAGATGGTCTTCCCAAGATCCACCGAAATAAATAATGCAAGCTCGGAGCAGATCTTCCAAAATCTGATTCACCCTCTCAGTTTGGCCATCTGTGTGAGGATGATAAGCGGTGCTCAGATTCAGTTTAGTGCCCAAGACGTCCTGAAATGCCTTCCAGAATTTACTAGTGAACAAAGGATCTCTATCGCATACAATACTAGATGGAACTCTATGAAGTCTAACAATCTCTCTCATATAAATCTCAGCCAAACTCGAAGCAGTATGAGTGGTCTTAACATGAATAAAGTGAGCAGATTTGGTCAAATTATCAACAATCACCCATATACTCTCGTTACCTTTTCTGGTCCTCGGTGATTCATTAATGAAGTCCATAGAAATCTGGTTCCATTTCCAACACGGAATCTCCAGGGGTTGAAGAAATCCTGCCGACTTTCGATAATCGGCCTTGACTTGCTGGCAAGTGGTGCATCTACTGACATATACAGAGATATCTCTCTTCATCCCACTCCACCAATATAAACGCTTCATATTTCGATACATCTTGGTGACGCCAGGATGAAATGAAAGTGATGACTGATTGTGCTCTCTAAGCACTTCATGTCTCAATCCATTGACATTTGGAACACAAATGCGGTTGTCAATCCTCATAACTCCATTACTATCTATCTGTGCTCCCATTTTACTTTCAGCATTTCCAACTCTACCAAGAACTAACTCCTTCATGCGATAGAGCAAGGTGTCCTCATATTGCTTAGCTTTGATGTGATCCATAAGAGATGGGGAGATAACAAGCTGAAATAACATGCCTTCTACAAGATTACAACATGACAATGCTTTGCTACGACTCAAAGCATCAGCTACAACATTTGCTTTCCCGGGAGTATAATTGATGTCGAGATCATATGCAGCTAAGAATTCGAGCCATCGGACTTGTCTCTGGTTCAAATCCTTCTGAGAAAAAATATACCTCAAGGACTTATGATCAGTGAATAATTCAAATTTGGTTCCCAAAAGATGATGCCTCCATAGTTTCAAAGCAAATACAACTGCAAGAAGCTCTAAATCATTAGTTGCATAGTTTACTTCATGGGTCTTCAACTGACGACCAGCATAAGCAACAACCTTACCGTTTTGCATCAAGACAGCGCCTAAACCTTCTCGACAAGCATCGGTATAGACAGTTAATCCTTCACCCCCGTCAATTACCGCATGAACTGGGGCTGAAGTTAACTTACGTTTCAACTCATTAAAAGCTGATTCGCACTTCTCACTCCAAATAAACTTGACATCCTTTTGAGTTAAAGCAGTAAGTGGGGCAGAAATCCGGGCAAAGTGCTCAATAAATCTGCGACAATAACCAGCCAAGCCCAAGAAGCTACGAATCTCTGTAGGAGTTTTGGGAGTCTCCCAATCCTGTAGATAAATTTTCAAATTAGAAAGGAATAAGATGGATCGAATAGAAATAACGAATAGGATAGGACTTACATTGATTACGACGATCTTAGCTGGATCGATCGAAATACCATTTTCAGAAACAATATGGCCAAGGAATCCTACTTCGTCTCGCCAGAAGTGGCATTTCGAGAACTTGGCTTTAAGCTGATGATTTCGGAGAGTTTCCAGAACATAAGCAAGATGTGTCTCATGCTCTTTCTCATCTTTGGAGAAGACGAGAATATCATCAATGAAGACAAGAACAAACTTGTTAAGGACATCACGGAAGACTCGATTCATCAAGTCGACGAAATAAGCAGGGGCGTTGGTCAACCCGAATGGCATAACCAACCATTCATAGAATCCGTTCTCGGTACGAAAAGCTGTCTTATAAATACTATCTTCTGTTACTCTGAGTTGGTGGAACCCAATGGCTAGATCAAGTTGTGAGAAGACTTTAGCTCCATGGAGTTGATCGAATAAATCATTTATGCGAGGCATCGGATATCGATTTTTGAGAGTGCGTTTGTTTAGTTTTCTGAAATCAACACACATGCGAAGAGATCCATCTGATTTGGTGACAAATACAACTGCGGCGCCCCATTCAAAACAACTTCTCCTAATTAAACCCTTAGCAAGAAGATCATCAATTTGAGTTTTTAGTTCAATTTTTTCCTTAGGAGCCATCCTTCTGTGAGGGAGAACTACGGGAGTAGCTCTAGGAATAAGGTCAATGCGGAAATCGATCTCCCGTTTAGGCGGTAGAGAGTTGACCTCTCCAAATATATCGGGTTATTTCTGAACAATAGGACTGGTACTAAGATCATCCGGGTGAGCATCAAGAGAGAATATGAAGCTTCCTGCATATTTCTGAGGTGATTTGCATTCAATGACAAGCGGTTGACCCTTGTCATTGACTAGAGCAACAGAACGAGCTTTGCAAGAAATAACACCATCGAATTTTCCTAACCAATCAGCACCCAACAAGATGTCAAATGCTACGAAGCCAAGCATATAAAAATCCCAAGTGAACCGATATCTTCCATACAAAAACACAACCTCTTTACAAATTCTACTGAGGTTGGCAAGTCCTCCAATAAGGTTGGAGACACATAAGGAAGTAGTAGCAAGAGTAGGTTTTAATTTGAGCTTATTACAAAGATCAATAGATATGAAGCTATGAGAAGCACCAGTATCGAATAATACGCTAACAGGTAAATCATGTAATGAAAAAGTACTTCGTAAGGTACCTTGGTCATCCTGAGCAGGTGGTGGAGGTGGTGTAGGAGCGGTGATAGCAAATACTCCAGATGGTGTGCCTCTCTTCCGCAATGGACAGTCTTTTTTGAAGTGACCAGGCTGGAGGCAGGCATGGCGTAAATCACTCCTCATCTGGGAAGGTGGTGGAATAGCAGTTTCGGTAGATGGACAGCTATTCGCATAATGACCCTTCTTATCGCATTTGAAGCAAGTGATATTAGCAAGGTCGATTGGGCATTTCTGGGCATATCCCAAACCTGTAGTCTTTTGCCAAGCTTTTGTTTGTTAGTCAAAGTTCATCTTTCTCTTTCCGAGCTGGCTAGAAGAGGACTAAGTAAGAGTGGCCTTGGCAGTGGGTCCCTTAGGCTTCGCCTCATATCGAAGAGCATAGTCGACAAGCTCTGTGAAGGTGCAGTGGGTGTGGCCAGTAAGCAAGTCATAATATTCTGGTCTAGCTCCCAAAATGAATTTCTCGTTCTTCAGAAGTGGTGTATCAATCAAGCCAGGTCCGAACTTTGAAAGTTCGTTGAATTTCCTCTCATACTCAGAAAAAGTAATACTGCCTTGCTTAAGATCCATAAAAGCTCTATAAAGTTGGGTTTTCCCTGCAGCGAGCATCCATTGTGCCGTGAAAGTATCCCTAATCAAAAGATAGACTAGACGAATAACATTCCAAGGATTTAAGGAAGAATTTAGACTACGAAATCCAAACAAATTTATACCGAAACTGGGCCCAAGTGATGGTGTTCTCCTCGATACGAGAAGTAACAGATTCCCTCCAATCTTGTGCGGCATCCTGAAGTTGCCAAGCAGCAAGCTAACGCTTCTGAGCATCGGTGATCTCTAGACCAGAAAATATCTTCTCTAAGCCTTTAAGCCATTGCCGAGCCTCAATAATGCTCTCGGATCCAGAAAACTTAATACCTCCAAGCTGTGCATGCTCCTTACTAAGAGTGGTGAATTTTACTGGAGCTGGGGCGGTAGGTGTAGCCCGGGCAGGACCATTGCCTATTCCTCCCCTGTTGTTTCTTCCGGTACTCATCCTGAAATATCGAAAGAGATTTAGAACCAAGGATAGAAAAATCATAGAGCTTTAAGAAAAATCCAATTAATGAATCAAAAGAAGTCTGAATTAAAAGGATCTGGATATTGAATCGATTCTCCTCATTCTAGGGTATTGCAACCCTATCTCTAATGAGTTTATATAACCCCAAATTAAGGTATTTAGGAAACCAAAGCTCTGATACCAACTGTAACAGCCCGTATGTTTGGACCATTTAAATTAACAATAATCCACACCTGTCAACTTAAATAATACAAAACACGAATCATATGGGATTATAAATACATAAATGTAAATGAGAATCGATACAACATCATAGACACAGAACAGTCACAGAATAATGCAGCGGAAAATACATCGTCATAATAGCAGTTCATGAAGCTACTACATGAAGTACAACAATGTCTCAACATAAGGTGACTGAAAGGAAATACATAAATGCCCAACAGACTAGTACATCAATACTGGAATAGAAATAGACTGATAAAAAGATAAATGATAAATCTTCAGCATCTTCAACCAACCTTGATCAGCAACTGGATAGCTTCAGACTTACCCGAGCATATACAAAAGAAACACTCGAGTCAGGACTCAAAATCTTATACAAGATAATCAAGTGCAGGGAATAAAGTCCATAACTCAAAGATGAATAAAATAACATCTCTAAGGGTCCGATAAACTATCTATATATACAATGGAATACGATATGTAGATAATGTCTAATCAGTAAAGTACAATATTAAAATAGCATTAAGGCATTACCATAATTCCTCTTAACACATTTTATACTGCCATAGTTTTTATAGCACCGTAAAACTCACCGTAAACTAGTGGTTATCAGAGGGTACCCCGTAGGTATAACACAAAACAAATCGTAGTGGTCGCGGAGAGGATAATCAGTATGACAAGGTACATGAGGCGATACCAAGTAGGATACTACTAGTTGCGTGATCCGGACTGATGTTGAGCATAGCCAGCAGCTACCTCAACACCGTGAAACAAAACTCCCAAATCTAGGGGTGCACCCAAATCGAATCACAAAAGTAATAGATATGGTATCGAAGAAGTGTGTCCGCTAGAGGTGGCGAACCTCAATGGCCCAGCGCGGCTCATGTTTTAGTCATGTCAGGGGTCATCCAATATCATTCTCTTTCTTCAGTCAACGCGTTCACCAAACCATCCACTTCATTCTGGATCAACACTTCGCGTATAACAGTTATTAAAGTGGTTTTCGATATCAACAGAGAGTATGTCCATATCCGATCCCGGTCTCTTTAATAACTACGTATTTATTACCTGATGGTCGGTTAAATTAAAGTTTAAACAAATCAAAGTCCAAAAGTCAAGTTGCAAATTTGACTTCCAAAATTTGAAATTTCACGATTCAATTTATTTCAGATATTCAAAAACTTACTTCCAAATGCAATTTTAGTTCAAACATTTGAGTTAACAATATAATTAAGCATTCAAGTTCAATTTAATAAGATCTAAATTTCGCTTATTAAATTTAGTTCATAACCAATGAATTAAATTTAATGGTCAATTTAGTTCGAATCATTAAATCAAATTCTATTCATTTCAATTCATATTTACATTCATTGTTATCATAAATTCGATTAAATCAATTTCATTAACTAAATTCCTTTCATCAAAATAGCTTCATTTGATTTATTCACCAAATTCAATTGAATTTCTATTTAAAGAAACCCAATTTCATTTATTTGATTCCATGATTTACACAACACGAATTCGTTATTTATGAGTTACAAATCAACTCAATTCATATTCAGTTACAATGTCCCAATTTAATTAATTCATTAAATTTAAAATCATTTTAATTTAAATTATCACTAAATTAAATCCATATAACTTTAGTTAGTTTATATTCCTCTTAAGTCAAATTTCACTTAGTCCCCAATTTAATTCATAGCAAGTTTCAAATCTATTTAATTAAAACCGAGTTTAAATCTTAATCTAATAAATCTAACAAAATTTTAAATTATTAAATTCTAAAACTTTACTTGTTTCTAATTTTCATTTCAAATATTCAACTTACTTAACTTTAAGTTTTCCTAAATCAAATTACAATTTTCTCAATTTTAAATTTGTCAATTCATTTTAATCAATTAAATAGATTTATTAATCCGTTTCAATTAAATCCATTAATTTACCTCAATTAATCCATTAAGTTCGTTACTTAATTTCAAACAAATTATTACGTTCATTCCTTAATTTCAAATAGATTTCAATCTCAAAATGATCTTGTTGACCAGTCGGGTTTCTTATTTTAATTAGCTATCCTAGGCCAAGTTATTTAATTTGGGTATTTATCATTTCAACCCAATATCATTCAAAAAAAAGAAAAATCAAAGCATAGCAAAGGAAACTTGTAGTGTGACAACTGGGATGGTGTCAAAGTAAATAAACAAGCAATAGCAACCATACATAACAATTCAACAATTTATTTAAATAATCCCGAAATAATTGTATTAATTTACATTTGTTATTTATGCAAATTAATCTAATTATTCCTAGAATCCACACTATCATTTCATGCAGATTAAAGATTTTTACATTATGGTTTTTCACTTGGTGTCTATTATCAAATTACTACATCAATCATACATTCAATGGTTCAAAGTGTAGTTAACCCTATTTCTATGCGCCGATTTATTTAACATTTAAAGGGGTCAAGTTCAACATATATGATCCATTTTAAATTGTTAACTATCCTATATCAAATTCAATTTCATATTAAATTTCACTTATATTAACAACCAAATTCAACATCACATAACAAATTTAGTGTCACAACTATTTACCATAAACTAACATCAAATCACAATTTAACATGTTAAATCAAATTAAACAATACATGGCGTCAATTTAGAAATTTAAATATTAACAATATTCAATTTTACTTGTGTAGAAATTTACAGTTTATGTGAACAATTTTAACATCAACCATTTTAACATTCAAATTAATATTAATAACATCTATCACTTGATTATCATAGCATAATAGATTTTTGAGTCGTGAATGAAATATTCACCTTGCGTGGTTAAAGAAGATGACGGCGAAGCACGAAAATGAATAGACTAGATAGACGACACAAGCACGAATCCGAACTGTAAATCAAACAAAAGATTAAATTGACAATTTTGTTCAATACAATAAATGTATAGATTTTATATATAATCATACCAAAGCAAAGAAACTAGATAGATCCGACAAGCTGAATGGAAGCATAAGTCTCCTAAGCAGTGGCTGGAACAAAACACGGTAAAATAGTATGTGAACAACCAGAAATTTCATAAGTATATACTGCTATATATAATATATAGTTTCATATATATATTTATATATAAAACGGAAGTGCACTGAAATACAGTTGCAGCCAAGGCGAGGCACAGCCGTGACGGCGGAGCATGGGATGTCGCGGTGATCGGAGAAGGCGGGCTGGTCGCTGGCGGGTGCGGTCTCGGGTTCGGCTGGACTGGTGGGTTTTGGGTGGCACTGGTCGCAGTGGGCTGGGGTCCAGTGGATGTTGGCGTAGGGACGCGGAGCTAGCGGTGGCAATTGGGTGAGCGAAATGGGTCGCGGCGGTTGCAGGTGGAGGGCGGACGTGGGTAGTGGCTGTCACTAGCGAGTATTTTGGGTTGGTCGCTGGCGGAGTGGGCAGTGGAGGGGATGGCAGTGGGGTCGGCGATGGGCGGTGGCCAGTGCGAAGGGGGTTAGAGGGAGCGAAGGCGGTGAGCACGGTGATGGGTGAGGCGATGTTTCGTGAGTTTCATTAAGCGGAGGGGAGACATAATATAATAAAGGAAATTATGCAGAGGAGGGAGAAAGAGCACACACCAGAGAATTTGAGTATGAAGTGAACAATTAAATGAAGGTAGAGGGTACCAGATATATACAGAGATGTTTAGAGTCCCAAGGTCACAACAATGATGTCCTTGGTAAACGTGATGGCTATTGGGTTTCCTAGAAAGCTGAATGGTCAAAGTCCCTTAGAATTCCGAGCGAGAGACAGTTGGGTACCGGTTCGGGCTGCGTAACGGACCGGTTTATAATCCGTTAAATAATTATCAATTTCAATGCCGAACTCAATTGACGCAAATAAATATAACGTTTTGATCAACGCGACGAGGCGAACGCAACAATATGAAGATTTTGACGATTTGACACTGTTTGTGAAATTGTTAATTACTAATTTAGCTGTTTGCTTGCGCGAACAATTTAACTATCAATTAAAAACGAATTTTGACGAAACGAAATGCGCCGTCATGATCAGAATATTTTTCTTATGCAACATTGTGAAAAATATTTGGATTCGAGCAATAGAAAATTTGCACATAGAATTTAAACTAATATGTAAATGTGACGAACGAAATTAACTTCAATATTTTTCAATGAAATTTGACGTACGCCTATGTCTATCTAGACGCATTCCAAATGTGAAGTTTGGATAGCAACGGAAGTTGTTTGTGAAGATTCGATTTCTACGCTAAATAAGAGATTTTAAAATTTTAAACTAGGTCTGAATTTCAGGGTCGTTACATCACGCGACTAGTAATTACAACTTATAAAAGAGAGATACAAATTTAAAACCCTTTTAAAAAAAATAGAAAACCAAAAACCCTAATATTTGTTTTTTAATCCGATATTAAAGAAGGAGGCCGACCCAAATTAAAAAAACGCGGCCCTTCTTTATTTTGTTTCGCCCGATTCCTTGCTTTGAAAATGGCGGCTTGTTCTCGTCTTTGCAAATTAGGGCTTTGTTTCTTCGTTCCAAATAAGGGATATTGATTTAAATTGAAGCGCCGCTTCGGGTTGTTCGATCGAAACTGATGATTTATCGTTGCTTGCTTTTTCGATTAGTTGTTTCTTTGAATTGCAGACGGCTACTCCAAAATTGTCAAGTTCGGCTGAATGATATGGTATGTGATTTCTTTTTTATTTATTCTTGTTTATATCCTCGAACTCGATGGGATTTAGCCGATGATGATTATGGGTTTTTATATGGATCGATCTCCTTATTTTTCGTTCATCTGATAGTTGTTTGATTTTGTCAATACTGTGCTTCGGCCATTCGATTATGTTTGGATGTTGATGATTTCTCTGACTTTATCAATTTCGTATACTTTGATACTTGATACCCACGGTTTTGATTTTTGAATTGGTTCGATTTCCTGGTTTCCACGGCTCTGACTATGCTGTGACGATTTTGGCACTGACTTGTTCAGTATCGGCTTTAACTTGAATTTTGTTTTCTGCTTCAATTTTTTTATCACCTGACTTCGGCACCTATTTAGTTTATTGTGATTTTTGCATCACTGCACCCTGTACTTTTGAAGCTTGATTCTCTGTTTGTAACATACTTGACTTGTTTATGCGATTCCATGACTTATATTATCTTCGGCCTTTACTTCTAATAGCACTGGGTGAATTCATATATGTGCATATATACATTTGTATGTGTGTATGCATGTATTGTTGAATCTATACTTGTGTTATAACTGCATACTATATCTTTGTATATGCATGCTGCATTCATGTGTGACAGTTTACTTCGAGTTACTGCAGTTTTCACTCTTGTTTATTAAGATTCATTGTAGTTGTCTTGATCATTTGAGGTAGTTTGCATATCTGTTTCATGTAGTACTTGTAGTCTTTTCACATATGCACTGCCTATATATGTGTTCATGTATGTATGCATCGACTTGTACTTCGAGTCATGTTGAACTCTGTTTGTCTCTGTTGCAGTTGAATTTGAGTTGCTTGTATAACTTGAATTTGGTTTGGTGTCATTTGCTTCTACACTGTGCCTTGGTCTTTGTAGTATGTTTCATTGAGTTTGATCATCCATTATAGTTTGTCCAGTTCTTTGTACATATGGTGGCTGATCATCCTGTAGCATATTTTGATAGAACCATTGCATGACAATATTGTACTGTATATACTCGTAAAAAAATTGGACATCTGAATGCTGATTGTTAAGATTTGTCTAGCAAAATTTGAAAATATTTTCTACATATTCATCTTTGTTGCCAAAACCAGCAAAAGCCATATCATTATGTGCCATGTTTCTTCTGATGCATTTCCTTCTGGCTAGCACTCGAGTCTGTTGACACTAGTTCTTGTATATGAGCAGTTTTACTTTGTTTTGGTTGTTGCATTTGTGCTGTAGTATATATGAGCTTGGTTCATATGTATGTTGTGCATTTGTAGTTGACTAGATGTCTTGAAGTTTCAAACCTGTAGCCTTTGTGCATTTATTTTTGCTGGTTTGGGTTTTTGCTACCTTCATGTACATGCTGAATCTCGTTGACATCGTCTGATATGCATTTGCTTGATGGTCTGAATGGACTGTCTAACCTTTCACTTAAGACGGTATGTAGCTTGCATATCCATCACTGCACTGTTTGCTTGTATTTGAATTTTATGCTCGACGGTTTTATGATGTTTTGTAGCGCACCTGAGTTGAATTCAGCTTGTAGCTCGGATTTGACCTTGTGCTGAAATTGTGACATTATTTTTATTGCACTTGAGTTGAACCTGGCATTTTGGGTTTGACCTGTGCTCACTTGTCCCTGTAATTTTATCAAGTGTATATCGGTGTGCACGGCCTTGTGGCATATACAGTGATACACTATGTATGTCACAAGCTTTTCGTGTATGATGAATTGGAAATTAAATGATGACGAACATCCCAAATAACTGAGGCAAATGTTATTTTTAACATCCATATTTTATTTTCAATTTTACCGCGTCAATGTATATTTCTGTAGATTTCTCAGATGTTGGATTCACATTGGAATGAAGTTGAAGATCAGTACGAGTTGAGTGAATGGGTGATATGTAGTGAGGTGCAATGTAAATGTGAAATTGTGATGTAATCAAAAATTGTATTATAATTGAAGTTGTATATATGAGAGCTTGAAATTTGTACTATACAAAAATTGTAATAAATATTTGTTCGAATAAAATTTTGTTTGAATTCAAATTCTGTGTTATTTATTTTATTCAACAAATACTTATTTAATCTATGAAAAATAAATAGTACATTAACAAATACATTCAAATGAATATATATATATATATATGTTTATTATCATCAAACAAAAATCATATAATCGCATATTCAACAATCTCCCCCTTTTGATGATAACAAACATATATTTAAGATTTTGAATATGTTAAATGTATTTGATCATCAATATACTCTAACTGCTCCCCCTATTTAAATGCTTCCTCTCTGCACAAAACTCCCCCTTCATATATGCATGTAATTAAAAAGTATGCGAATGAGCCTAGATGCAAATAGAAAATATTTGACCTTTGCTTGATTTTATTTAACAAAATCTTGACAAAATTTTAACTTTTCTCTCTCCCTTTTGTTATAAGCAAAAGAGTAAGAGTGTTAGAGAAAGTAGAGATAAAGTGATCGATATTAATCCAACATTAAAACTCAATCGAATATAAATATTAAATTTCAATTAAAAGTTAAACAAAAATCATAAATACTTTGTTAGGCGTATATTCCTCTTTTGGAATGATGGGAATGACGTCATCATATAAAACCATACAGTTGTGTCTATTTATGGTATATTTATATCAGGAATTTGAATATCTACTAACCATGCATAACCGTTAGGACTTTTAAATGAGATTAGTAGTGTTCCAATTTTATTTTATTTTTTAAAAATGAATTCAAGCATCCACTAACCACGCATAACCGTGAGGACTTTTAAATGGGATTAGAATCAACTTGTTTATTTTAAAAATCAATTTTGATATGCGTTCCATACATGCATAACCGTGAGGACTTTTAAATGAGCATGGAAGCACATAACAAATTCCAAGTAACTCACCCATGCATAACCGTGAGGACTTTTAAATGAGAGTGAATACTTTGGATTTTATTTTAATTTATTTTATTATTATTATTATTTCTATTTTTTATTAAAAAAATGTAAAATGAAATACGAATGATTCCTGTTTAAAGTACCACATATTGACAAACTATATTGAATTTTAATGAGTGATGGTTGTTAGAAATATGATAGAAATAGAGATGGTCATGGAATTTTTACCAACAAAAAGTTTTATAACTCTTGTTTAAATTTCTAAAGAAATTTACTAATTATACCGTCTCGAGTCATAATGTATGATAAATATCAACACTCATCACTTTTTCAATCACTATTTATCCTTTCAATAATTATTAGGGAGTCGGATTAAAATAGACATTTAAAATCAAATTCAAAAATAATTATAAAATCAATTTTTCAAAATGACTGATCTGAAAACATGGTCAAAAATGATTTTCTAGAAGGGGTTATATGAGAAAAATTTCTGCTATTTGAAAATTATTTGAATTGAAAAATATGCAGATATTTTCTTTGAGAAACGATGCAGTTACTAAAATGTCTCAACAAAAATCACGTTCAGCGAGTAATTTTTCTATCAACTAGATTACCAGTGTAATCTGCATCTTAATTTCTCTTTCACTCAAAATTATCATTAATTGAATTTGGTAGATCAGAACATGAAGTGTGAAACAAAATATCTCAAAAACAATTTTAACGGCCTTTTAAATGACATTCTCTTGAATTTGAATTGAAGCCGTGTAAATAATCAAAAACCGTGAATATAGAGTTAGCCGTATTATAACCAAATGTATTATCATCCAACAAAACACTATTATTAATCCAAACTAATATATATGAAGTAATTCAAAGACTCTACAGATTTTTATAGTGTTCTTGGCATAAGAATATAATTGGCCAACAATTTTGAATTAGTCGGATTCAAAATCATCATTATTTTATCATCTCATTATTGGCTGATTTACCTCAGATTATGGTGCAGATTATCACTTTCAATATATCGTTCAAATAAATATACCATTACCTATTTTACCTTTACGATATTTTTCGTTGTTGTCCATTGTGATTCTGTCATCTATATACTAGGCTAAGGAACTTTGCTTTGTTGCTCGTTGTGTTTCTGTAATAACCAGAATCCAGATAACACTCTTATTGTTCCTTAGCCTGCCACCATACCTACACAGGAAAAGATTTTTGTGACCTATTTGTTTTTATAGGTCCATGGTTGTTAGTGGCAGAATATTTCAAAAAATAATTTTGTGAAGACCCTAACTATTTATATATGTTCCTTTTGGCACCCAGATTTGTTTAACTTTGAGAGATTTTGTATTTATGCCTTTTGAAACCCAAATTTGAATAGTTTTTACGTGTTTGGGTCTATACTAACAACTATTTTGATTATGTCCAAATTTTCTACAAATTGTGCACATTGAATTTACTTGATTAATCTTATTTCTAACATTTTTAGATTGATTATACCCAAGTCCTTGTCTAACTGTATTAATAATTTGTTTTCCTAAGAGCATATTCAACAATTTTTCACTTTTTGAAAATTTATCTGAAGTCATTGACAATTGTTGGACTTGTGTTTTGAGAGATTCATTTTCGTTTAACAATTGTGTGCACTTTTTAATAGAATTCTCTCTCCTAGTATTTTCACTCTCTTTCAAAATTAGAATTTCATTTTCAAGTGATTTTATATTAATTTCTGATTTTTTAATTTCTTCTTCGAATGTTGGACACTTATCACACTTAGGGATCCTACTTTGATAGGTTTTAACTAATTGGTCAAGTTGTTCATTTAATTCTATCAAATTATCTCTTTGTGATTCGATTTTAGCATATTTCACCCTAAGTCATTCAAAACAGCCATTTACTTCGTGGAAATATATAAGTAGCTGTGAGTGAGTGAGTTTTGATACCTCGCTTGGCTCGTCATCATCGCTATCAGTTATATTACCTTGAAGGCACATATCTGCTTTCTCACTCTCACTGCTAGTACTTTGATTATCTTCATCACCTCTATTCCACGTGGCTACAAAATTTCTCCTTTTTGATTTCTTTTCAAGGTCGTGTCGGTTTTGAGGAAAATTGGGCTTGACGTGTCCGGGTTGGTTGCACTTGTGACAAATCATTCCGTGTTCTTCTGAGTTGTTTAGTACTTTGATTATTCTGCTTTTCAATTATTGATTTGGAGCTGGATTTCCGTATTTATGGTTCCACTTTTTGAATCTCTTTATTAGTAGCGCCAGCTCAACTGCTTCATCATCGTCATCCTCATCACTACTGTTTTCTACCAATCTTGTTAAGCTCATTTCTTTAACTGAGTCGATTGAGGGTGATTTCTCGTTGTTGTTGATTTTTACACCATATATTGCATCAAAATAATTCTAGATTTCCTGTGCATTTTCACAATGAGAGATAAAGTTAAAATTATCTTGTAAATATGAGAATATAATATATGCATAGCAAGAGCATTAATCGAGATAATTTTCTTGTTGGTTATATCACACCCATTTTCAATAATATTCCAACATTTAATATTAACAGATTTCAAATAAAATTCCATTTTTATTTTCCAATTCAAAAAATCTGTTCCATCAAAAACAGGAGGAATAATATTGGAACGGCCCTCAGCAAAAGTAGCCATTTTAAAAAATTCAAAAAAAAATCAAAATTTTAAAGCAAAACGGCTTTTGCACCTAGCTTTGACGCCACTTGTAGAATCGATTTCACCCTAGAGGGGGGTGAATATGGTGATGCTGTTAATTATAAAAATAAATTGCGGAAGCTTATAAAATTATTTCAACACAGATAAATCAAAATTATAGCAGCACAGATAATAGCAGAATAATAAATGCAGAAATAGAACGACACAGAATTTACCCAGCTTCGTCAAAACCCTGCCTACGTGCTGCCCCCAAGGTTTCTATTAGAAATTAAGTAGTCACACGCTTACACATGTAAACTCACGACACCCGCTACTGACTAACATAACTCTACGCTCAAAACCCTGCCACAACTCAGCCATTGAGTTGCGAATTCTCAAACTATGCCACGTAGTTTTCCCCCTAGTCACACGACTAGTAATTACAACTTATAAAAGAGAAATACAAATTTAAAACAATTTAAAAACAAATAGAAGATCAAAAACCCTAATATTTGTTTTTTAATCTGATATTAAAGAAGGAGGTCAGCCCAAATTAAAAAAATGCGGCCCTTCTTTATTTTGTTTTGCCCGATTCCTTGCTTTGAAAATGGCGGTTTGTTCTCGTCTTTGCAAATTAGGGCTTTGTTTCTTCGTTCCAAATTAGGGTTATTGATTTAAATTGAAGCGTCACTCCGGGTTGTTCAATCGAAACTGATGATTTATCGTTGCTTGCTTTTTCGATTAGTTGTTGCTTTGAATTGCAGACGGCTACTCCAAATTGTCAAGTTCGGCTGAATGATATGGTATGTGATTTCATTTTTATTTATTCTTGTTTATATCCTCGAACTCGATGGGATTTAGCCGATGATGATTATGGGTTTTTATATGGATTCGATCTCCTTATTTTTCGTTCATCTGATAGTTGTTTGATTTTGTCAATACTGTGCTTCGGCCATTCGATTATGTTTGGATGTTGATGATTTCTCTGACTTTATCAATTTCATATACTTTGATACTTGATACCTACGGTTTTGATTTTTGACTTGGTTCGATTTCTTGGTTTCCACGGCTCTGACTATGCTGTGACGATTTTGGCACTGACTTGTTCGGTATTGGCTTTAACTTGAATTTTGTTTTCTGCGTCAATTTTTTTATCACCTGACTTCGGCACCTATTTAATTTATTGTGATTTTTGCATCACTACACCCTGTACTTTTAAAGCTAGATTCTCTGGTTATAGCATACTTGACTTGTTCATGCGATTCCATGATTTAAGATTATCTTCGGCCTTTACTTCTGATAGCACTAGGTGAATTCATATATGTGCATATATACATTTGTATGTGTGTATGCATGTATTGTTGAATCTATACTTGTGTTATAACTGCATACTATATCTTTGTATATGCATGTTGCATTCATGTGTGACAGTTTGCTTCGAGTTACTGCAGTTTTCACTCTTGTTCATTCAGCTTCATTGTAGTTGTCTTGATCATTTGAGGCAGTTTGCATATTTGTTTCATGTAGTACTTGTAGTCTGTTTCACATGTGCACTGCCTATATATGTGTTCATGTATGTTTGCATCGACTTGTACTTCGAGTCATGTTGAACTCTGTTTGTCTCTGTTGCAGTTGAGTTTGAGTTGCTTGTATAACTTGAACTTGGTTTGGTGCCATTTGCTTCTGCACTGTGCCTTGGTCTTTGTAATATGTTTCATTGAGTTTGATCATCCATTATAGCTTGTCCAGTTCTTTGTACATATGGTGGCTGATCATCCTGTAGCATATTTTGATAGAACCATTGCATGACAATACTATACTGTATATACTCATAAAAAAAATTGGACATCTGAATGCTGATTGTTAAGATTTGTCTAGCAAAATTTGAAAATATTTTCTACATATTCTTCTTTGTTGCCAAAACCAGCAAAGGGCGTATCATTATGTGCCATGTTTCTTCTGATGCATTTCCTTCTGGCTAGCACTCGAGTCTGTTGACACTGGTTCGTGTATATGAGCAGTTTTACTTTGTTTTGGTTGTTGCATTTGTGTTGTAGTATATATGAGCTTGGTTCATATATATGTTGTGCATTTGTAGTTGACTAGCTATCTTGAAGTTTCAGACCTGTAGCATTTGTGCATTTATTTTTGCTGGTTTGGGTTTTTGCTGCCTTCATGCACATGCTGAATCTCGTTGACATCGTCTGATATGCATTTGCTTGATGGTCTGAATGGACTGTCTAACCTTTCACTTGAGACTGTATGTAGCTTGCATATCCATCACTGCACTGTTTGCTTGTATTTGAATTTTATGCTCGATGGTTTTATGATGTTTTGTAGCGCATCTGAGTTGAATTTAGCTTGTAGCTTGGATTTGACCTTGTGCTTAAATTGTGACATTATTTTTATTGCACTTGAGTTGAACCCGGCGTTTTGGGTTTGACCTGTGCTCACTTGTCCCTGTAATTTTATCAAGTGTATATCGGTGTGCACGGCCTTGTGGCATTTACAGTGATACACTGTATATGTCACAAGTTGTTCATGTATGATGAATTGGAAATTAAATGATGACGAAAAACCTCAATAACTGAGGCAAATATTATTTTTAACATCCACATTTTATTTTATACTGCAAAAATATTTTATTTTTAATTTTACCGCGTCAATGTATATTTCTGCAGATTTCTCAGATACTGGATTAACATTGGAATGAAGTTGATGATCAATACGAGTTGAGTGAATGAGTGATATGTAGTGAGGTGCAATGTAAATTTGAAATTGTGATGTAATTAAAAATTGTATTATAATTGAAGTCGTATATAGTGAGAGCTTGAAATTTGTACTATACAAAAATTGTAATAAATATTTGTTTGAATAAAATTTCTGTTTGAATTCAAATTCTGTGTTATCTATTTTATTCAGCAAATATTTATTTAATCAATGAAAAATAAAATAGTACATTAACAAATACATTTAAATGAATATATATATATATATATATGTTTATTATCATTCAACAAAAATCATATAATCACATATTCAACATGACCCTTACCTGCCACGTATTGGAATTGTACGCCGTGCGGTTATTTTTAAGTGAAATTTGGTCGGCTATTTTCTAATCTAATAGAGAATTAGCTGGTTTGAACATTCTACTTGTAGACCGCTCTCTTCAGAATTATGCGATGAAGAAGTAGAGCGTATTCTAATCTTAGAACATGTAGGGGATAAACCTCAATAACGATGGTAAACCTCCCGGGATGTAACAATCCATACCGATGCAAATTCCCATTCGTCGACAAAAGTTCAGCCGATCTCTCTATAGCATCTATGGCCTTCAGAGTATGGAAGATAGAGTATAGTGTTGGGTCTTTATTTGGCCTTGAAATAACTGTAAGAAGCATTCATATTATTAAAACCTTGCACCATCGCAATAAGTCTCAACGAGAGAAGAGAAAACTATTCCCTATCGTCCAAATGCGATTAAACCCTTCAGGACATCTGACGAAGAAAAATTAGATCTTGAACTAGGATAAGTTACTTTGGAGTTGCAACACGATTTTGCGATTTCTCTAAACCACATTAATCATAGGAGACAGACATTCCTCTCTCTTTTCCTAAATGAAAGGAAGTATATCAATTCGTCAAAGCTTGGGTCACGGTTGAGTGTCCGCATAAATAAAACATGAATACAATTTAAAATTGCATAGCCATTAGGATGACTCTGAAATAGGACTATTCCCAAATTCAAAAGAGTATCTCTAAAGAAATGGTTGAATGGGGGCACTGAACCATTCATGCACATGTACGGATAGTATGAGGTGTACCCCGAAGGTGGCATGTGTGCAAACTCATTTTTCAGTGGAAGGTGCACATCATCTTTCGTAATACGATGTTATAAACAAATATTGTGCAGAATTTTAGCAGAAATGACAATATAAGCTCTTTCCGGAGGGTTAAGTAAAACTATAAAGTTCAGAGGAATTCGATCGATGACCAGATTAATCGGCTCCAATTGACCATATTAATCCTATAGTGCTGAAGAAGAAGGCATTGTTGGAATCATTTGCAAAAGCATAACTGATGTCGATTCTACTTCTGAAAGTAACGGGCTTCCTCCATTGGATTTATGTTGAAATGATAGATGCTTCATTACATATAACAGAACTTATATACAATATGGTTAGGTAACCCTATTTTTAACCAGAAATACCTGTATATTTAACACCTAAATTACAAAAAGATGTTGACTTGTGCTAACTCATCAAATTCCAAGCGTTGAAAAGGGAAAATGCAGCGTGTTATCTATGTAAGATGGGCTTGGTGTGCTGAACACTACGAATGTTCTATGTTGTGTAGATTGTTCACTTACTGCAGAAAAAGGAAAAAGCTTTTCATATCATTCATTGAATTATTCCCCCTACACTTACCCATTATCGGTCGACGATCGATAACTGATCTGTTACCCAAAGCAACACGGAAAGATTGTCCTATTCTCAGATACATCGAGCGTGTGATAGTATGACCAATACAGGATGATCAAGTCCATAGTAAACCGCCTCGTTGGAACCTTCGAGGCCATAAGCTAATCAATATTGATTTATCGAATGAAGATAGTAGAATGCGTCAATTGCAAGACACAACTATCTACCTCCAACAAATCGCAATCAACCAGCTTTATTCACCATTCTCCTCAATTGCCCTAAATTTACTGGAAACCACACCCAATATGGTAACCATGTGTGTTCGATTTTGGGTTTGTGGCAATCCAAGCGAGCAGTGATTTTGGTGCTAGGGTTTCGCTTGGGGTAATGGCAGAGGTAGCTTAGGTCAGGGATAGTAGGCTACGATGGTAGAGATCAACGGTGGTGGTGACAAAGGCTAGTTAGGGTTTAGTCTTGTTGGCTCGGTTTGCAAGAAGATATTGAGGAAGCAGCAAGTAAGAAAGGGTTGGCTCAAAAATGGTATCAAGTAAAAAGAATTTAGTTTGTTGTATTTTTTATTTATAGAAAGACAGAGTTTTGCAAAATCATCCTAGGACTATTTAACTTAGAAGATAAAAATGTTATATCCTTTACTTAAATTTACCACTTTTTTTAAACAAAGATTTTCAATTAGAACATACTTCATAATTAACACATATGAACCTTTCTATATACTAGTTAAACCATAGTTATTTATAATCAAACTTCATTTTTATTTTTGTAAAGATAAATAAATTTTCAAAAATTTCAATTTATTAACCAAAACTTATACTTATCCCATAGTGTTTCTCTAAAAATAAATCAAAATGCTAAAAAGAAAATTTTTTGAAATTTAGGAATTTTGAGATTTTTTGTTTTTTTGTTTTTTGTTTTTTTAAGTAAGAAAACGAAAATTCAAAAAATATGCCATAAAACTGAAAAAATGAAAATGAGACTCCCCTCACACTTAATTTTGACTGTGTCCCCACAGTCAATGTATGATATAATGAGTGTGACGGAAAAAAATGAACATATTTACAAAAGAGGGTTAACATTCTTATTAGACGTAGCTTGGCTCATGAAGGATCATGAGATCCTCCTCTTGGTTATTTGGCAATTCCAATAAAGGTTTCAAACGATGGCCGTTGACTTTGAAAATTGATCCATCCCTTGGGTTTTCATTTCTACAACACCATGTGGAAAAACAGTTCGTACCACAGATGGCCTGGTCCATCTTGATTTAAGTTTCCCAGGGAATTAATGAAGTCTTTAGTCGTACAAAAGAACCTTTTGGTTAGGCGAAAACGTTTTTCTTAGGATTGACTTGTCATGAAATTTTTTGATTCTTTCTTTGTAAATTTTCTAATTTTCATACGTGTCATTCCTATGTTCTTCTAGTTTGTTGAGTTGTAGTTTTCGATTTTTGCCAGGTTTTTCAAGATCAAAGTTTAAGTTCTTTATTGCCCACAACGCTTTGTGTTCAATTTCAATGGTTAAATGGCAAGCTTTACCGTAAACTAAACAAAATGGGGACATCCCAAGGTTAGTTTTAAAAGCAGTATGGTAAGCCTAAAGCGCGTCGTTCAATTTCTAAGACCAATCTTTTTTATTTTTGTTAACAGTTTTCTCCAAGATTTGTTTTATTTGTCAATTTGAAACTTCAAGTTGACCACAAGTCTGAGATGGTATGGAGTGGATAACTTGTGGATTATCGAGTATTTTTTATTAAAGTTTAAAAAGAACGGTTGCAAAAAAGGGTTCCGTTATCACTGACTATTGTGCGAGGTGTGCCGAACCTCGAAAAGATGTTTTCTTTGAGAAATTTCATAACAATTATATGGCCGTTGGTTTTGAAAGGAATGGATTCGACCCATTTAGAAATGTAATCGACAGGGAGAAGGATATACAAGTTTCCAAAAGAATTGGGAAAAGGTCCCATAAAGTCGATACCCCAAACATCAAAGATTTCGATCGAAGAATGGGGTTTAGAGGCATCATATCTCGTCGAGAAATTCATCCAAGCATTTGACATCGATCGCAAGTTTTGCAAAATTTGAATGAGTTTTTGAAGAGAGAAGGCCAATAGAAACCATACTAAAGCACATTTTTCGCAGTTTTTCGAGGACCGAAATGTCCACTGCACGCTTGATCGTGGCAAAACAAAAGAACACTCCTAATCTCATTATCCGGAATGCAACGTCGGATGATTTGGTCGGGGCAATATTTAAACAAGTATGGATCGTCCCAATAGAAATATTTCACTTGGGACATGAATTTATATTTGTCCTGTTTGGGCTAAGATGAGGGAGTTTCTTTACTAACTAAGTAGTTCCCTATATCAGCATACCATGGATCGATAGAAATCGAAAGAACTTGTTCATCGGGGAAGTTTTCATTGATCGGCAAAGAAGATGGTGCATTCGGAAGACGAGATAAGTGACAGGCTATGACATTATGGATCTTTTTTTGTCTTTGATTGTAAGGTAAAATTCTTGAAGTAAAAGGATCCAACGAATTAGACAAGATTTAGCATCCTTTTTAGCAAAGAGATATCGAAGCGCAGAGTGATTCATGTACACGGTATTGTGTGAACCTATCAAATAAGGTCGAAACTTTTCAAGCGCAAAAACGACAGCTAGAAGCTCTTTTTCGATTGTTATGTAGTTAAGTTGAGCATCCTTTAAAGTCATACACGCGTAGTAAATGACGTGAAGGATCTTGTTGATGCATTGTCCTAAGACAGCACCTAGGCAAAGTTCGAAGCATCACACACTATTTCAAAAGGAAGATCCCAATTAGGTGCGTAAATGATTGGAGCAGAAATGAGTTCGTTCTTAAGACGTTCAGAATAAGAGATACAATCAGAGTTAAAATCGAAAGGAACGTCTTTCCCATGAAGGGTCGTCATAGGACGAGCAATTTTGCTAAAGTCTTTCACAAAGCGTCGGTAAAAGCCAACGTTTCCTAGAAATGATCGAATGTCCTTAACAGATTTGGAAATGAGTAGATTTGCAATTACATTGATATTCGTTTTATCTATCTCAGTGCCTTTATTTGAGATGATATATCCAAGGACTATGCCCTGTTTGACCATAAAGTTGCATTTTTCCCAATTCAAAGTCAAATGTTTTTCTTTACATCAATTTCGAACCAAGTCGAGATGATGTAAACATTGGGAAAAAGAATCGCCAAAGATAGAGAAATCTTCCATAAAAACTTCTAGAAAGCATTCAATCATGTCAGAAAAGATGCCAACCATGCATCGTTAAAAAGTCACAGGAGCGTTACAAAGTCCGAATGGCATACGTCGATAAGCAAAGGTGCCGAATGGACATGTGAAAGTCGTTTTCTCTTGATCTTCGAGAGCAATTGGAATTTGATTATAGCCGGAATAACCATCAAGGAAGCAATAAAATTCATGGCCGGCTAAAAGTTCGAGCATTTGGTCGATGAAATGAAGGGGAAAGTGATCCTCACGTGTTGCGGAATTTAGTTTTCGATAGTCAATGCAAACACACCAACCCATTTGAGTACAAGTTGGAATGAGTTCATTTGAATCGTTCTTGACAGGTCAGCCCAGACTTTTTCAGTACAACGTGAATTGGGCTAATCCATGAACTATCAGAGATTGGGTAAATGGTTCCGTTTTCAAGAAGTTTAAGAATTTCATCACGCATCGCATCTTTCATTTTTGGATTAAGCCTTCGTTGCGTGTCACGAACAGGCTTGGCATCGTCGATTAAATGGATGCGATGTTGAACAAAAGCGGGACTAATTCCCTTTATATCGTAGATTGACCATCTAATTGCTTCTCTATTTTTCAAAATAATAGAGAGTACTGAGGTTTCTTGATTAAGAGAGAGAGTTGCCGAAATTATGATGGGCAACGTTTCGTCTTCATCTAAGTATGCATACTTAAGGTGGTCGGGAAGTGGTTCGAAGTCCAACTTTGGGAGTTTTTCGATCAAAGAGTTGGGTTGAGATTCATATTCGACTTGAAGCGATTCAAAGGGAAGAGTGTATTCAATCTCATTGGGAATTTCGTGAAATAATTTTTCGTACTTGGCCTCGCATTCATCGTTAAGGTCAAGTGTTTCATTTTCAAAGTTTTCGTGAATGGCACTAACTTCAAACGTTTGGTCATGAGGTTCATTTGATCGGCTTTCAAGATTGAAAATGTTAAGATCCTAAGTCATGTTTCTAAAAGAGATTTTCATCGACCCATTATGATAATTGATTAAGGCATTTGAGGAGGCTATGAATAGTCGGCTTAAAATCAATGGAATTTGACTCGAGGGATTCGTCACAGGTTGTGTTTCGAGAATGATAAAGTCAACGGGGAAATGAATTGCCCTACTCAAATGAGCACATCCTTAGTTTCTCCCACAACCTTCTTAATCGAGCGATCGACAAATTGAAGCATGATTTTTGTGGGGTTGAGCTCACCTAACCTTAATTGTTCGTACACGGAGTATGGAATCAAGTTGATACTTGTGCCTAAGTCAATTAAACATTTGTTAATCGTATTGTCTCCAATTGTACACGAAATCATAGTGCATCCGGGATCTTTATATTTAGCAGGCATGGATTGGGACAAGACTTCACTCAAACTGGTGGCTAAGAAAACTTTTTTGGGCACTTGAGTGTGTCTCTTTTGGGTGCATAAGTCCTTAAGAAATTTTGCGTACGTGGGGACTTGCTGAACGATGTCAAGAAGCAGAATGTTAACTTTGACTTGTTTAATAATTTTCAACATCATTTCCATTTGGTCCGAGTGTTTCTTAGGTCGAAGACGATGTGGAAATGGAACACGAAACTTGTTAGGCTGGTCTACTCGAGTAGAAGAGGAAGAGTTTTGATTGGCATTCGGTTTAACGTTTGGCTCCATATTCTATTCAGATTCGTTTGTTGTTTTAGAAGCGTCGAGAGAGGTTTCCGGTAAATGGTTTAGATTAATGACTTGATTATCGATCTATTTACCGAAACGGAGAGTTGTGATAGCATTCAATTGGGGACATTGCTATTGAGTTTGCGTTTTGATTTCTGGGATTTGGAAGTGGCTGGCTTAGGAATGTTCCACGTTCGCATTCACTTATAGGAGTGGCTAATTGACTCATTTGCATTTCGAATTTTGCAATCGATTGGTTTGTGTTTTGCACATATGAAGTCAATAAATTTTGCAAATTGTTATTTGATTGAAGACTTTGAGTAGTTGCTTTAGCCAATGTTTTAAGAGTTTTCTCAAGCGAAGTTAACGTTTATCGTCTTAGAGAGGATGAGCAGCATTTGATTGAAAATTTGATTGTTGCGGTTGACTATTGGACAGACCCGTAAAGTTTGGTTGAAAATTGTTTGGCTAAAAGGGAGGATTCGAAGCATTATTCGGGAATGCTTGGAAATTGGGACGAATCGTATTCATGTTGGGATTATTTTGCTTCCATGCAAAATTCGGATGATTTCTCCAACCAGGGTTGTATGTTGGAGAAAATGGGTCGTTTCTGGCTTTATTGAAAGCATTGTTTTGTTCGACAGAATTGGGACATTGATCGGCTATATGATTAGGATCGTTGCATTTATAACACATTGGTTGGGAAGCTTGGTTCACTTGATTCGATGAGAAAACATTATCGAATTTTTAAATCATTGCGTCGATCATAGCTTCTAAAGTAAAAGAAGATCCAACCGAGTGTGCATTCGATCGGGAGTAAATTGATATTTCGTTTGAACGTTCCCATTGGGATGATTTTTCAGTGAGGTTTTCAAGAAATTGCCAAGAACCGTCGTGATGTTGGGCAAGAAAGTTGCCTTAGCACATTGATTCGAGCATTGTTCGTGAGCTATTTTCGAGTCCGTCGTATAAGATTTGGCAAATTGTCCATTTTTCGAAGTTATGATGTGGACATTTTATCAAAGGCTCTTTGAATCTTTCAAAATATTTTCCAAATGGTTCTCCCTTGAATCGATGAAAATTTACAATTTTGTTTCGGATTCTACTCCTTTTTTCCAAAGGTTAGAACTTTTTTAAGAAAGCTTTTACAAATTCTTTCCAAGTTTTAATCGAGTTCAACGGCAAGCTGTACAACCGTTTTTCAGCGTAGTCCGTAAGAGCGAATGGGATTAGTCGAAGTTTGATTCTGTCATCGAAAAGTTGTTGGAGTTTAATGGTTACACAAATTTGTTCAAATTTAGTCAAAAAGATGTAGGGGTAATCGTGCTCGAATTTCCAATTTCAGAAGCGTGGCAATATGGTTCGAGTGTATTTCGAAATGGTTACCCGTATGGGCGGGTAACGTGATGCAAGACGGAATAGAAACTCGATCGGGAAATATTTTATCCATAAGAATTAGAGGGGCAATCTCGTTTGCCGTTTTGGGAGGATCCTCTATTCGAGTTAAACGGTTAGTTATCGAGTCGCGAGTCCAACGATTGGTTGTTGTGTCATGGGTCCAAGTACTCATGCACAAGTGAAAGTCGAGAAGAGAAAGGAGTTGGAATCAAGTTTAGAGAATGAAAGAAGATTTGAAAATTTGTTTTTATTTTTAAAATTTTTTTTACAAGGAAGAAAACTATTTAACAAGTGAGATTTATTTTCAAAAGAAAAGATTAATTTTTGTTTTGTTTTTGGTTTTTTAAATTTTTTTATATGTTTTTGTTTTCATATTTTTTTTAATTTTCAGATATTTACCAAAAGGATTTTTTTGTTTTTTTAGAAAACGGAAATTGTTTTTTATTTTTGAATATTCAAAAAAATTCTTTTTGAAAAGATTTTATATTTTTTTATTTCTGTTTTTGATTGAAAATTTTCAAAGGAAAGGAATTTTTTTTTTGATTAAAAATAAGTTAAGTAAAATTTACAATTTTTTGGATTTTGGATTTTAATTTCTTTTTTGTTTTTTTTAAATATGTATGAACTAATGCAACTAAATAAATGCAAAGGACTTAATTACAATTTTCTATCCTTAGTAGCTTCTAACCCAAAATTGTATAATCACACTTTGTCTTAAATTTAAAAAAAGATTTCTCAACCAGGTAACGGACAAGAGTTATCGGTGCACCACGAATCACCTTAGCAATGCAACCGAAGGTTTAAGTACCTTCAAAGGAACAACCAGTATAATATTTACGAATCACCATAATATTTATAAATGGTTATTACTATGCCGTAGCCTAGACACCAAGAAATAAAATCGTTCAAAGAAAATAATTGTGAAGATACAATTAAGCCCTAGATGAGCTTGCGACACCCTTAAGTCCAACATCTAACCTTTATTATTAGTCAAATTCTAGGATGAAATGTGTTTGTGGGCTAAGGAAAGGATGATGAAATCCCTCATCTTATGTGAATTGGGGTATTGCCCTTAGAAATAAGATGAGATGAATGCAACAAAGAAATTAAACGTGAATTTACAATGCAAATAAAATAAAGTTTGTTTTTGTTTTTTGGATTTTGAATTTTTTTTATATATATAAATGCAAATGCAAGCAACCAACAATGCAATTCAAAATAAAACAAGAGATGAAAGAATAATACCAGAGCGTGCAGATTATATAGCAATTTTTTTAGCGGCGATTTAGCAAAGCAAAGCAATTATTTTTTCTTTTGTCTTGGCAAACGCTCCTTCTTTTGCGAATTTCTGCTTTGGCAATCTGCAAGTAAAAGAAAGATATATAATTTTTCTTTTCTCCTTCTTCTTTTTATAGAATGGAATTTAAAGAAATTTAAAACAAAATCAAACACATTTATTTGTTTATATTTTTTTGATAAATAAGCTATAAAAAAAATACTTACCAATCAAAGGGAAAAAAATTAAACCAAAAGCCTCGACTCAAAACAAAACAAGTGATTATAAAAAATAAAGATAAAAACTAAAGCAAAACTAATAGTTAAAATCCACGTAGCATCTCAACTCGGCCCAATACAATAATGACCGCAAGTTAATATATATTTTTTCTTTTTTTCTTTCAGTTTAAACCAATCATACACAAAATCGAAACAGCTGCTGTACCCCGACTTAAATCGAAAAATCGCAATAGAAACAATCCTTGAGATCGAAATTAACACAAAATAGATGAAGGCGAAATTTGTTCGACTCTAAGTTATTTGCGATAATGGTCGGGGAGTTCGATTCTGGGTTTTGAAGTGGTTGCGAATTGGGTTGACTATTTGTTGATCCAATATGGATGCAGTGAGGCAGAGATGTCCGGTGTGGTACAATGTTATGGCTGCAGGCAGGTTGTAGGTGGAAGAATTTGGTACAGTGCAGTAGATGAATGGATGTTGATGGAGAGAGTTTGGTGAATGGAGCAGCAAGAAGGAGGAACTGGTGGTTGAAGTTTTGTTGAACTGCAATGTGTCAGTGCAGTGGTTTGGGATTTAGATGCAGTGATGAATGAGACTGGTCGCTATTGATTCAGGTTAGCTGTTTCTTCAGATATGGGTTGTGTGCGAGGATTATGGTCCTGTAAATGCATAAGTTTGGAAGGTTGCCGAGTGGTTTTAGGAGATGAAAAGGAATTGGGTTTCTACAGTGGATATGTGTGTTGATGGGGTTTTGATGTGGACAGCGGATGGAGTTCAGTTTGGTCGTGGTGCTTGGTGTCTGGCACAATGGTTTGGTATTGATGTTGTGCAAGATGATGTATATGGAATTGACAGTGGAGTGGAGAATGTAGTGTGGTTAGAAGAAGTGATAATGATGAAATGAATATAATTATGACAGTGTTTGCAGTGAAGTATTGAGTTGTCGCGATTAGGTAGATTGTAGGCTGGTCAGTTAGAAGTTTTGAAAGTGGTTGGTGGTTGCAAGTGTAGTGGTATTTTGTTTTGGTGCTTGGAGATGCTTTGTATGGTGGACAGAGGAGAGGTGATGTGATCAGTATATGCTGTGCTTGGTGTGGTTGCAGGTTGAATGTTGAGGAGCAGCAAGTTAATGTGGTGAAGTGGAATTATGGGTGGTGATGAAGTGGAATTGTAATGGGTGTGATGTATGGGTGGTTAACTGAAGTCGGTCAGGTATGTATTTGATGTATGGTGAATGTATGCCCTTGAGATAGAGAAGTTACTGGAGATGTTTTGAAACTGAGTGAGTGAAAAGTGATGATTGGAGGTTTGAATTGCTTGATGGCTGGAAGTTTGGGCAGCAGTTGTTACAATGGTGGAAAGGGAAGTTGTTTGCAGTAGATGTTTGGTAGAAGTAGAGGTTTTGGTTTGAAGAGTGTGTTGAACATAACAGTGGCAAGTGTAGAGTAACTGTAGTGTGGAACTGAGAGTGAGGCAAAGATGTTGGAGTGATTGTTTGGTTTTTTATGTGGTCGAGGAGTGTTGTAGCAGTCGATGGGTGTTTGACTGAAATGAAAGATGTAATGACAGAGGGTGGATGGGAAGGACGTATGAATGGTGTTGAAGTGTTGCTGTGATTATGGAGTGATGCACAGTGTATCAGCTGTATTTGTGTAACATAGTGTAGAGGTTATGCAACAGGGTGGTCAGGGAATTGTATGTATGGTGGCAGTGGAAGATGTTGGTGGCTGTTGTTTGTTGAGTGCAGTTGCTATGAAGTTTTGGCGGTAGAGGATGGTTGCTGAAGTGTAATTGAGCAGTTTGAAGTAGAAAGACAGTGGAGAGGAGAGAAGCGGACAGAGAGAGAACAATGAAACAGTGTGTCGCTATAATGTGCAGCTCAATGAAAACAATGGAATTTTTTTTAGAAATGCCAATGTAAATGAAAATGAAAAGCAATAAACTATTTTTTTAAATGGTTTATGTGCTTTTTTTTAGATATGCAAATGGAAAATGAAAATAGAAAGCAAGTAATGAGCACAAACAAATGCAAAAAAAATAAAAAAATAAACAACAAACACACAACATGATTTTTTTTAAATGCAAACAAACACACAAATTAAAACACAACAAAAATAAAAAGAAAAATAATTCGAAGGATAGATAATCAAAATCAAAACAACTACCCGGCAACGGTGCCAAAAACTTATTAATCGGCTAGTTTTCTATCGGTTTAGAAATAGCCGAAAATTTTCAAATTAAATTTAACACAAGCGCACGGCGTACAATAATTAGTACGTGGAGAGTACGGGTTGATTCGTAGGGAGTTGTTAGAGTTTAAAAATCTATTCAATCAGATTAGACCAAATGGAGGAGAAATTGTTAACTATAAAAAAAATAAAGCTAAAACTAGAATTAAAATAAGATTAAAACTATGAGATTAGAAAATAATTCAGATGTAAATCCACTGTCATATTTTTGTAAATCAACAAACAAATAATTTATGATCTCTAAATTTGATACTAAGTGAAATAATCATTGCATTTATCATAAGTATGGTTTGTTTATGTTATTAATTAACATAACTTAAGCCATCAAACTATAATGCAATAATTATATCACTTCTAGTTCTCATGAAAATGAAGGCAGAACAAAAGCTATTTTAAGTATGATCTATTTACTATTGTAACTAGTAATATAGATGATCAAATTTCATTTTTACTTTCATTTCAAAATCACAAATTAATTAGCAAATGATGATGTAAAATGTGTTTATGTTGAATAAGAATAACCCATTTGCATAAGCAATATAAGCTATCAAACCCACTTGTATAAGCTTACATCAAAATTCACTTCATGAAGCACAAATCAAATGAGATAATAAATCATAAAAATATTGAAATTACATAAAGTCAGAGAGCTTCATTACCTCTAATTGAGGGGTTTAGCTACTCATTTGTGGCATTAAAGCAACACAAGTAAATTTCAATATTAAAAACAGAAGAAAATAGAAAATACGCAAAGAAGAGAATGTAATTAAACTATTTACAACAAAAAGAATTAAGCTACACTACTTGCATGAAAGTAAAACTAATCTATTAACAAAGAAAAGGAGAGAGTATAAATAAAAGCATGAAAAGCAAATAAAAGCATGTAAACAAGAGAAGAGAAAGAGACTAAGAAACCATTTTTATTTCATGAAACATTGCTTACAATTTTGCGCTCTAATTTTCTAAATAATATGAAACGTAGAAGATGATATGTTCATGTACATAAAATGACTATTTATACATGCATAACCCCTAATTCCATTTTTAGGGAGCTCCCCAAATTGCCTTTGAAGTAATGTGGCCACCAAGTAATCGTTAGCATAAGTTAACTCTCCACTTAAATGAACGTGAAGCTTTAATGACCTTTTAGCATATGCTTAGCTCCTAATAGAAAATCAAGGTAGGTGGGTGGGGTCCTCCATGATCTTGAACTTGAATTATTTCCTCTTCATTCCTTTATAGTTCCTTGTGCATGCGTATATCATTATGAATCCCTCTTCCATATGCATCAAAATATCCTATAAAAATAAAAATAAACTGTCCGAGTATATATTGACACATGCACAAAATGACCTTTTGCCCCTGAATGAAGATGAAAATATGATGGCTTGAAAATAATTGAATTTTGTTTTTAAACATGTTAAAATGCCCAAATATGATGTTTATTTAAATAAAAAGAGATAAAATATGGATGTAACATATGCACATTTACGTGCACATCATGCATATCTCATTCACCTTCCATTGCAGTTCAATAAGACAGCCACCAAACTAACCAGTTACCTGCCTTGCTTCATCTTACACCTGTTTGCTTGCCCACATCACATCACTGTGTTACTCTTCACATACCAACAAACTTCCTTCATCCTCGGATAGTCACTACAATCACCATCATCATACAACCCTTCAGTGTCCCACCTCCAGACCCCTCCCCCCCCCCCCCAACAGTGCTTTCATTTCCAGACCCCCTACCACAGAAACCACCTTTCTTTTCGCTTAAAAACTGTCACTTACAGACATTTCTAGCCTGCGATCATTCATCACCATCTTAACATCCCACTGCTTCATCCCACAAAACTATGATAACACACATTCACATACAATACATCCCCATCACCATTGCTTTTCTATACACCAACTGACCATATCAGTATTTCCATCACATACATATCACGTACATAGACCACAACTAACCATTGTCCTCATTCACTTGCTGACTTGCAACATCAAATACATATCATGTACATATGTGTTTGTGCTATCTGTCTGCATACACCTGCAATTCTTACCCATACAAACCACCAAATAACCACTGTCACATCACACAACCACTGCTCAATCGTTACAACCACTGCCCAAGCCAATCCACCCCATGCCTACAACATTTCTACTGCCATCGTACCTCCACATACCTTCAACAGACTACGACCATCTCTCGCCCAATTTCCACGAAACCGTGGCCTCCCCTCCATCGCAATTAGCAACACCCTCAATCGCAAGAACCGGCCACTTCCTGCAATCACTACCTATCCCAAAGTCATAGCATTCACCTCGTCAACCGACTTCGACCACTTTTGAAAAACCATGCCCTATTTTGATATCAACAACCCATCGCAAGCAATCAACAAAACCAATCACAAATCCACAACCCGAAATCTAATCGCAAGTTAGAAGTTGTGTGTCTAGAATTTTTTTGATGATTGGAAAAAGAATGGATTTTTTTAATTTCACATTTTTCTTTTGATTTAACGAAGAAAAAAAAGATTTGAGAAGTTATGAATGGTGTTTTAAAGACCGTGCCGGACCACGGTTCAACCACGAAAAACCATGGACGTTTTACCTGAAGGTCTGGAGTGGAGTTGAGCCGCTACAAACGTGAACCGTAGCTTGGACCCCAAAACTGAGGTTGAACCATTGCAAATAACCTAGGTCCAGCTGCTTTTTATTTTTCCACTTTGATTTCTCACGTCGTTGTCAACTATAACTCCAAAATTATACAATATAATTAACAGGATCATTTATGTGACTAAAATGCCATACGCTCTAGCCTTCTTATAGGATTAGTTGATCTTGAGGAAAATGTGTATTTGTGTACAGTGATTAAGGCTAATATATTGGGAATTAATCTTAGTGTTCCTATTGATCTTAGCTTGTTCTCAAATTTGCGACAAGAAATTCTATAGGCTCTAGCTTCTCTGTTACTGTTAGTCGATCAACCAAGAATGAAGTTAATTAATATCAAGGTAACATGTTTGTAGCATGGATAAGATCCATCTTTTTGGATTATTGTAATTATTATATGCATTATGTTAGGAAATCAAATCTACGGTTTCGATGACAACAACTATACAATGGAAATTGAATATGCATATATATTTCTATTTTACAGGTACTTGCTAGAGAAACATCAGTAGAAAGACAAGAACAAGGCTTAAAGAGCATTACAAGAGGCTACAAGTCGATTGAATCAAAAAAGAAACAAGAAAGGTACACAAAGGAGACATGCATAATTTTTAGACGTCTGGATGTACTAGCCAGATGTCTGGAAAATCCCTTAGGAACAACAAAACAGACAGGATCAGACGTCTGGTTGATGCACTTAGACGTCTGAAAGACTACTGTATACAAAAATATATAGAATCAGACGTCTGATATAAATACCAGACGTCTGATTTTGAACTCGGTATTTAAATTCAAATTTCAACTGCCACATTTGAATATACATCTTCTCTTCTCTTCGCTGCAACTCTTCATCATCATCAGAAGCAACTGTAGAGCACTTGTTAATGGACGCAACTAATCTCTCTACAACTATATATATCATCAAGAATCAAAGAGAACACTTACCTTACTTAATTGCGCTCTTTACTTATATACTCTGTTATATTCTTAATCTCTAGCAACCTATACTTGTATTTCACTCTTTCATATATTCAGTTCTTCTCAATCAATACTCTCTAGATATATATTGGAAGAATTTGTACTTAGTAGTCAATATCCGTGTTATAGAACACATACTTGACAAGAACAAGTTATTGTAACCAAGCCTATTCCTCCGGATGAAGTGAGGGTGTTTGATAGTCGAATTTCGAAGGGGAGCTTCGGGACTGGACGTAGAGCGAGAGGTTCGAACTAGTATAAAATCCCAGTGTGCTTATTTTATATCTACCTAGATTAATATTGTTTTAGTTGCATCATATATTTTGTCACATATACTTGTACATACACTACACGATCCACCCTATAGACTTACAATTAGTATTGGAGCAAGGTTTGATCAAAATACAGCAACATGTTTTTGAATCACTTTAATATGGCAAGCATTGTTCAAGAAGGACAATCCACAGCACAACCCCCACTTTTTAATGGCTCTAACTATGCATATTGGTCAACACGTATGAGAATTTTTATGGAAGCCAATGGACTAGAAATTTGGTCGGCCTCTCAAAATAAATATGAAGCACTTGACAATGCTATGAACACATGGACCGATGCACAAAAAACCATATCTTCTAATAATGCCAAAGCTATGAATGTTCTATTTTGCTTGCTAGATAAAAAGGAATTTTCACATGTCATGTTATGTAACACTGCATTTGATATTTGGCATACCTTATAAGTTACACAAGAAGGCACAAACAAAGTTAAACAAACTAAGATTTCAATTTTACAAAATCAATTTTCATCATTTAAAATGAAACAAAACGAATCTATAGTAGACGTGTACTCTAGATTCCAAACCATTCAACATGATTTAATGGCACTTGGAGTCAAATTCACAAATTTTGATTTAGTATCTAGATTACTCATTTCTTTAACTCTAGAGTGGGAAAGAAAAGTATTAGCTATCGAAGAAGCTAATGATCTTTCACCACTCTTAGTTGAAGAGTTGTTAGGAAATTTAATGTCCTATGAAGCTACTTTGCAAGCACGAAAAGAACTAAATTCCAAAAAGAAGAACATAGCATTCCCAACAACAAATGAAGACCCCGACTTAGACGAAGAAGAAATTGTATTTATTGCCAAAAACTACAACAAATTCAAGAAGTTTAGGGAAATGACTAAATTTCAGAAAGGAGAAAAATCAAGCTCAACAAATCAAACATCAATCAAATACTATGGATGTGATCAACTTGAACATATGAAGAAAGACTGTCCCAAGCTAAATAATGATAAAAAGAAAAAAAAATTTGAAAAATTCAAAAAGAAGAAAGTTTTCAAAGTAATATGTGATGACTCAGTTTCTTCATCATCAGAAAGTGATAGCGATAGTGACGAAGAACATGCCAATGTGTGCTTTATGGCACAAACTGATGGGGTATGTCCCGAACTTAGTTATGACGAATTACTAGAACTTAGCATGGAATTAGATGATAGATTTAGACAAATTAAAAAATTGAACAAAAAACATATTGCCAAAATAAATAGGTTAGAACTTGAAGTAGGAATGTTAAAAGATGGAAAAATTACTTTAGAAGAAGAATTAGAATTATCTCAAGAAAGAATTAAAAATAATTTGGTCGAAAATAAGGCTATTACCGTTGATGTTGATAAAACTAAATTAGAAATGGCTAACTTGTTAAAAGAAAATGTCAACTTGAAGAGTAATATTGAAATATTAAAAATTGAAAATTTAGAATTAAAAGAAAAATTAGATAAAATTACAAATAATGTTTCAAAATTTAATAAAGGAAAACAGGATTTGGAAAATCTTATCAAAACTTCAAAACCATCAGGTGATAGAAATGGAATAGGATTTAAAAATACTCCTAAATAAAGAGGGAATGGTATTAAAAAAATATTGTATTTATAAAAAGGACTAAAAGTTCATCTAAGTCTAATATGAATACCAAAAATATAAAAATTTGGATTCCTAAGACAAATAATAATTTGATTAGACAAAAATATATTAATAATTTCTTAGAAAATGTAGTCTATAATAAGAATTATATTCATAAAGGTACCAAACCTTCTTGGGTATAGCTACCTACTTCTTCTAATATCTAGGACCCTAACAAAGTATATGGGTACCAATTAAAACATCTTTTATTTTGCAGGTACTCAAAATAAAAAATAAGAAGACATGGATACTAGATAGAGGATGCTCCAAGCATATGACCGAAAATTCAAAAATGTTGTCAAATATAACGTACATCGATGGAGGAATGGTAACTTTTAGAGATGGCTCAAATGGATACGTCGTGGGAATTGGAGAAGTCATCAACTCTGGTATTTCTAACTCTCCTATTCTTACAAATGTTTTGTTAGTAGAAATTCTAAAACACAATCTACTGAATATTAGTCAATTATGCGATAAAGGTTTTCAAATCAATTTCGAAAAAGATAGATGTAATATTTTCGATAATAACAAACAACTTATATTTGAGGGTTTTAGAAACAAAAATATTTATGTCTTAAATATGAATATAAATAAAAATTTAAATTTGTGTTTAACCGCCAAACATGACGATCCGTCGTTATGGCATAAACGATTTTGACATATTAACTTTAAATATATTAATAAATTGGCAAAATATGAGCTAGATAGAGGTTTACCTAAAATAAATTACATAGTAGAAAATTTATATGATGATTGTCAAATTGGAAAACTAAAGAAAAGCTCTTTTAAATCTAAAATTAATATTTCTACAAAACAACCATTAGAATTATTACATTTAGATTTATTTTGGACCAATGCAAGTACGATCTATAAATCACGACAAATATGCTTTCGTAATAGTTGATGATTTTTCAAGGTATACATGGACTTTATTTTTAAAACATAAAAGTGACACCTTTGGTATGTTTAAATTATTTGCTAAAAGAATTAAAAAACAAATGGATTTGGAAATTAAAAATATTCGAAGTGATTATGGTGGAGAATTCGGAAATGATCTTTTTACTAATTTTTGTAATAAAAGAGGAATAAGCCATAATTTTTCCTTTCCCGGCACAACTCAACAGAATGGTGTAGTAGAAAGAAAAAAATCATACGTTACAAGAATGTGCACGAATACTATTAAATAGTGGTGGTCTACCAAAGCATTTTTGGGCTGAAGCTATTGCCACAGCTTATTATGTTTTGAATCGAGTTACCATACGTCCTATGACTAAACAAACTTATTCTGAAATATTTTTTGAAAGAAAACCTAAAGTATCATACTTTAAAACTTTCGGATCAAAATGTTTTATATTAAATACAAAAGATAATTTAGGAAAATTTGACCCAAAAGCCGATGAAGGAATCTTTGTTGGATATTCGGATCACAGCAAAGCATATAGAATTTTTAATAAACGAAATAACACTATTAAAGAAAGTTTACATGTTTCATTTAATGAAAATCTTCTTAATCATCATACTAATAACGATGAAGAAATAATTTCAATAACAAATACAACAAACTCTCTTAATAATGAGATAAATGTGCAAAATTATACTTTAATATCATCTCCTAGAATTCTTAAGGATCATCCAAAAGATAATATCATTGGAGACCTTAATTCTAGAGTAACTAGAAATCAACTCAATCAAATATGCCATATAGCATTTGTGTCAAATTTTGAACCAAAAAATTATAAAGAGGCTTCAAATGATACCTTTTGGATAATAGATATGCAAGAAGAATTAAATCAATTTGAACGTAATAATGTTTGGGAATTAGTACCAAGACAAGAAGATCAATCGGTTATAAGAACAAAATGGGTATTTAAAAAACAAAGCAGATGAAAATGGATATATTGTTAGAAATAAAGCATGTTTAGTTGTTTAATGCTATAATCAAGAAGAAGGTATCAACTGTGACGAAATCTTTGCTCCAGTAGCAAGACTAGAGGCGATACGTACATTACTCACTTTTGCAAACCATCACAATTTTAAACTATTTTAAATGGATGTCAAAAGTGCATTTTTAAACGGTGTTATTAAAGAAAACATATATATATATTGAGAAACCCCCATTGTTTGTTCACGAAAAATATCCTGACCATGTTTTTGAATTACAAAAAGCCTTATATGGTTTAAAACAAGCCCCTCGTGCGTGGTACGAACGTCTTAAAAGTCATTTAATTACATCTGGTTTTCAAATAGGCAAAATCGATACAACTTTATTTCTTAAACGAGAAAATAACGATATTTTAGTTGTACAAATTTATGTAAACGGTATTATTTTGGGTTCAACTAACGAAAATCTCTCTGTAATCAATTTTCAAATATTATGAAAAATGAATTTGAAATGTCTCACATGGGAGAATTAAATTTCTTATTAGGTCTACAAATAAAACAACTCGAAAATGGTATTTTTATTCATCAACAAAAATATTGTAACGATTTATCACGTCGTTTTGAAATGGATAAAACTACAAGCAAACCAACACCGATGAGTACTGGCGTTCACTTGGAAAAGGATGATAAAGGAAAAGATTTCGATGAAAAATTAAATCGAAGCATGATTGGTTCCTTACTCTGTTTGACGGCTAGTCGGCCTGATATTATGATGAGTGTATGTCTTTGTGTCCGATTTCAAGCAAAACCAATTAAACGTATCTTACGATATCTATCTAGTACTGGAGATTGCGGTTTTTTTAATCCTAAAGGATCATCGTTTGAACTAGTTTCATATAGTGATGCGGATTTCGGTGGATGTAAAACAGATCGTAAGAGTACTAGCGGTACATGTCACTTTATCAGACAATCATTAGTTTCATAGTTTAGCAAAAAGCAAAATTATAACTCCTTATCTACTTACGAAGCCGAATATATTTCAGCAGCTCTAGCATGTGCACAAGTAAAATATGTGCAACAAACACTTATGGATTTTAGAAAAGTTATCATTAAATCACCAATATATTGTGATAACACAAGTGCAAAAAAATCTATCAAAAAACCCTGTAAATCACTCGCGAACTAAACATATAGATATACGGCATCATTTTTTATGTTACAATGTAGAAAAAGGAATTATTTCATTAGAATACGTAAATACCAAGAATCAAAAAGCAGATATTTTCACAAAACCACTAAACGAAACAAAATTTTGTTAAACTGCGATGCGACTTAGGAATATGCTCTCTTAATGATCTTCTAAACTAATAATCATATTTTTGTTTATTCTATGTTGAGCTAAAAAGTTTCTATCCATAAATTAGAATTGATAACTCCTTTACCTCAAGTTTTTTAGATAGTTAGTTTCTGAAAATTATCTATAAATAATTTTTGAAATTATATATAAATCTTTATACAACAAGAAGAAGAAAAAAATATACATTTATTTTTTTTACAACAAAATATAATCATGTCTTCTGAAGATTCTCATCTATCCTTCTCGACACCGACAACGGATAGCTCAGCAGATACACCTCGATGACTTCCTACCCCCACACCAAATCAGGAACCAACATATAAGTGGTCTTCCTATCACACGGGTTTCACTCCCGATAACAAGAAGTCCAAACGAGCTCTATTTGTTTCTCCTAACACCAAGAAGAAAATTGACGAGATACATCACTATCAAAAGCAACAAATAGATCTACAACGGAAATCATATTTTGAACAAAAAGTCACGGCGCAACGATTTAGTTTTCTGAAGCAAATAGCGATAAATTCTGTAGTTCAAGGAAGAAGGATGTATATGAACCACTTCTGATTCCTTGCATTTCCTTGGATCCCTCTTCCTCGTATCGTACACCTTTGGACCCTTCACCAAGACGATTCTCTGGTTCCTCGAGAACACAAGAACGTGGAAATATATGGTCTCCACTCAAGGCATGGAGGGATAACAAGTCAGATGATCGCAAAACACCATCACCGTCTAAATAGATTAAATTATTCTTTGAATTTGTATCTACGTATGTTTATAATTCTGGTTCACAAAAATAATACAACATTTTTTTCCAACAATAGAAGGTCGAGAAATAAGCAATATCCTTTAGATATAGGCTATTTTTAGAAAGATTGGTTATTTCAGACGTCTGGATATTGACCTCGGACGTGTGACACTCTGATATCCTCCAATTTTACATCATTGTGCATATATCATATGTCTGATATAATTTTCCAGACGTCTGAAAATAGTCTCTGCTTACTTAAAATAGATATCAGACTATTTCAGACGTCTGAACTATGATCAAGACGTCTGAATAAAGTCACTGCCACCATATTATAAAAGATCGATCTATTTCAGACGTTTGATATCTACTTTAGACATTTGAAAAAATTTCCCTGGCTATAAAATTTTACACCTCGACCAAACCTGCATGTACCAAATCAAACCAGACGTCTAAGTTTATTTACTGTATTTGAATTAGGTTAAATCAGACGTCTGAATTACTTTTCAGACGTCTTGAATTACTTTTCAGACGTCTGAAATTCAAACGACGCTTTAAAATAACCAGATAACGTCTATTTTTTTTTTACCAAATCTCACTTCTATTTTAAATCACTTCTACATCAAGGACGATTTTTTTTCAAAAACTTCTTTTTTCAAACACTATCTCCAATTCAATGCCTCTTAGAACTAAAAACCCTAAGATATTCAAGAGAAAACAAGACCAACCAACTTCCTCAAACCCTAAAGTTTGCTCTGATGATCAAATCGAACGACGGATGAATCGAGCACCATATTCACTCAAGAGGTATGAAGATATTCAGAAGAAGAAACTTCACATAGGTCCATTTTATAACCTACTCAAGTTTTCAATGTATGATTTAGATGAAATGTGTGAGAATGCCGATTTAGAAACTTTGATATCCTTCAATCCCAATAACATTCAAATTGATCAGTTGGCTATATTTCCCTCCTATGCTAATTTGGATAGGATGGCTGTTTGGAACATAGAAAATGAAGATAGTTGGCTATGTTCTAGCGTTTATGGCAACACGATTAGTCTCACTTCGAGAATCATAGGCAGAACTCTCGGATGCTCTGACACGGGTGAAGATTTATATAATATTCCCGATATGTGTTTCAAACTAAGGAACAATATAACACATCAAATATAGGAGGATAAATACCTAAATTTGCATCCGAATATTTACGACCGAAGGCGATACTTCTTACTCGAATGATCATTAACACTATTATTCCTCGTCATGAGCAGATAACGGAGTTAGAACACAAAGCTGTATATGCTCTACTTAGCGGAACAAGGGTGAATTGGGCCAAATTTATTTTTGACGAGCTCTAAAATTTTTGGACTTGATCACGACCATCGATTATCTACCCCTCATTCATCATGAGACTTCTACATGCTCACAACATCCCCTCCTACTTATCCACTTTTGAAGAAATTTCTCCGTAATATGCTTCTACGAAGTTTTTCTCACAAATGCACCTATTAGAAATTCCTCCGAAGTTTATATCTTTTGAAGAGTGGACGCAAAGTCGACAAGCCAGAAAAGCTAGGCCTCCACCTCAGCCACACAATGAACCATCACAAAAGGAGGAACAACATCGTGAGACAACTCCTCCTTCTCCCGCACCATTTGATTATACGAGCCAGGATGAGATTTTGGAAACTCGAACAGAGATGAATCCAAATGAAAGTATTCTTGATCTCACCCTTCAAAATCAACATATCTTGTCTCGAAATAAAAAAAAATTGGCTAAGCGTATTGACAGCTTTGAACATCTTTTGCCACACGTCTAGCCACAGTTGAAGCATCACTTTCAATTGTATTATCAGTTCTCAAAGAGGTTCTTCAAAAGGTTCGTGGCCCTACACCCCCTTTCGAATATTGGCCAACCCCAGTTCCTTCTTCTCCTTTGAAACATTCCAAACTCTTTGAGGAGGACGAACCTCTAAAACAAGCTCTGACATCTCCAACAATGCAACCTAGATCTTCCCAAAAAGACGATAAAGGAGATGATCAAGAAAAGGCTACCCCGAAAGACTCATAGATTTTTAGGACTTCATCTTATGTATAACTAAAAAAATCTATGAATGTGATCATTTACAATTATAAATGAAATTCTCTTTTGGTGTGTTATCTCTGTATATATCTTTAAAGATTGGTTCATATTTTACCATATAAAGAGTTAGATATTCTTTTTGATAATGCCAAAGGGGGAGAAATAAAAATAGTAAATAAAAAATATATATAAATAATAAGCACATATTAAGGGGGAGATTTATAAATTATGTATAAGTACATTATATAGTTGTCATCATCAAAAAGGAGAGATTGTTAGGAAATCAAATCTACGGTTTTGATGACAACAACTATACAATGGAAATCGAATATGCACACACACACACACACACACACACATATATATATATATTTCTAATTTACAAGTACTTGCTAGAGGAACATCACTAGAAAGACAAAAACAAGGCTTAAAGAACATTACAAGAGAATACAAGTCGATTGGATCAAAAAAGCAACAAGAAAGATACACAAAGCAGACGTGCACAGTTTTCAGACGTCTGGATGCACTAGCCAGACGTTTGAAAAATCCCTTCGGAAAAACAAAATAGACAGGATCAGACGTCTGGTTGATGCACCCAAACGTCTGAAAGACTACTATATACAAAAAATATATAGAGTCAGACGTCTGATACAAATACCAGACGTCTGATTTTGAACTCGGGATTTAAATTCAAATTTTAACTACCACATTTGAATAGACATCTTCGCTTCTCTTCGCTGCAACTATTCATCATCATCAGAAGCAACTGTAGAGCACTTGTTAATCGATGCAACTACTCAAGGAATCTCTCTATAACTATATATATCATCAAGAATCAAAGAGAACACTTACCTTACTTACTTGCACTCTTTATTTACATACTCTATTATATTCTTGATCTCTAGCATTATATACTTGTATTTCACTCTTCCATATATTCAGTTCTTCTCAATCAATACTCACTAGATATATATCGGAAGCATTTGTAGTTAGCAGTCAATATCCGTGTTAGAGAACGCATACTTGACAAGAACAAGTTATTGTAACCAAGCTTATTCCTCCGAGCGAGGTAAGGGTGTTTGATAGTCGAATTTCGAAGGGGACTTCGGGACTGGACGTAGGACGGGAGGTCCAAACCAGTATAAAATCCTAGTGTTCTTATTTTATACTTACCTAGATTAATATTGTTTTAGTTGCATCATATATTTTGTCACATATACTTGCATATACACTACACAATCCACCCTATAGACTTACAAATTATGCCAATAAAAACGAGGATAGAAGTAAATTAGCATTTGTATGGAATAGAAACTGAAAATTGAACTTGCAACCTAAATGAAACTTGCTAATATGCTTAAGCTAACAACTGAAACTTATTACATGCAATTCCATTGATGCTTTTATTTTTAGTACGTACGTATTTTAATTGAATGAAATTTATCTTTGTGAAATTGTAAACTAGTATGTAGAATTGTTATGTCTTATGATATGTTGGACTTTTATTATGTAAATGTGCGTATATTTTACTTCCATTTTTAATCTAATTTAATTAAATAAATGAACATATAGGGTGTTTAACACGTTTAAATCAAAATTTCAATTATTTTCATATCATCATTTATTCATATTCATATAGGGAAAAAATGGTCATTTTTATGCATATATTAATTTGATAATATATATTTCCACATTTTATTTTTATTTATGGAAAAATGGATGGAAATTACAAGTGGTTTCATGGAAAATATGCATGCATAAGAAGAAACATAGGAATGAAGATGGAAATAATTCAAACTCATTATCATGGAGGACCCCACCTATCCACTTGCTATGATGTACAAATTAGGAGTCAATGCGTATGCTAATGGAAATTAAAGCTACATGCACGTTTAAGTGGAGAATTAACATATGCTAATGATTACTTAGTGGCCACACTACCTCAACGGTAGCTTGGGTGGTTCCAAAAATAGGATTAGGATTTCCAAATATGTACAAATACCACATATGTTCATGTAATTAGTCTCTCTTCTCTTAGCCTTTGAGCCTCCATTTAGTTTGGTTTGTGGCTCATATATAAAATATAAACTGTCTTTCTTTTTCATGGCTACTTAGCCATTTTCTTATTTCATGTAATTTCTTTTTATGCAACTTTAATACATGCTCTTTTCTTTGTTGTTTATTTCATGTTAGCAGTGTAAATCTCTTTATTTTATGCAAGTAGCTTAGCTTTTATTTTATTTAGCTCTCTTTTTCTTCTTGTTTTTATTTCATGTTGAATGCTACATTTGTGAAATGGTAGCAAATATGAGATGCTAAACCCGTTCAATTTAGGAGTAAAGAAGCTCTCTAATCATATAGCTTAACATTTTGATAATCTGACCTCTTTTTGTGCTGGCAATGTTTAAATGAGTTAAATTTTGTTGTTTTAGCTTTAAATTTGAAGCCTATATTGTTGATACCAAATAGGCTATGCTTAAACAAACAAAGTACAAATTACCTTTCATCTACATATGAGTCGGTAATGAAGTGATTATAAAATCAAAAATTTGATGATCTATATTTCTAATCAGTAGCTAATAGATCATACTCAGAATATATTTTATTTTTAAATTCATTGTCAATTTTCATGAGAGTTATCAAGTGTTTTATTGGGTATGTTAAAGTTCGGTGGTTTATATTGGGCTAATTAATAGCATAAATATTCCATGCTTATTGATAAACATATCAACTAAATTCACTAATGACCAAAAGAGAGATCATAAGTTCATATATGTTGATTTATGTGATCAAGAGAAGGACATTACCTCTAAATTGCCTTCTACTCTCATATTTTTATCCATTTTCTTTTGCTAGTTTATTTACCTTTTTTGAGCTTAAAAACGTCTCAAAATCTTGGTTTAATTTGATTGAATAGAATTTTAAAATCTAAACAATTACCTACGGATCGGCACATACCCGCCACGTACTAGAATTGTACGTCGTGTGGTTATTTTTAATTTAAATTTGATCTGCCATTTTCTAATCCAATAGAGAATAGCCGGTTCGAACATTCTCCTTGTAGACCGTTTTCTTCAAATTATGCGATGAAGAAGTAGAGCATGTTCTAATCCTAGAACATCTAGGGGATTAACCTCAACAGCGACAGTAAACCTCCAGGGATGTAACAATCCATGCCGATGCAAATTCCCATTCGTCGACAAAAGTTTGGTCGATCTCTCTCTAGCATCTATGGCCTTCAGAGTATGGAAGATAGAGTATAGTGTTGAATCTTTATTTGGCCTTGAAATTACTGTAAGAAGCATTCATATTATTAAACCTTGCACCATCGCAATAAGTCTCAACGAGAGAAGAGAAAACTATTCCCTATCGTCCAAATACGATTAAACCCTTCAAGACATCTGACGAAGAAAAATTGGATCTTGGACTAGGATAAGTTGCTTTGGAGTTGCAATATGATTTTTCAATTTCTCTGAATCACATTAATCATAAGAGACAGACATTCCTCCCTCTCTTTTCTTGAATGAAAGGAAGTATATCAATTTGTCAAAGCTTGGGGCACGGTTGAATGTCTGCATAAATTAAACATGAATACATTTAAAAATTGCATAACTATTGGGATGACTCTGAAATGGGACTATTCCCAAATTCAAAAGAGTATCTCTAAAGAAATGGTTGAATGGGTGCATTGAACCATTCAAGCACATGTATTGATGGTAGGAGGTGTACCCTAAAGGTGGCATGTGTGAAAACTCATTTTTCAGTGGAAGGTGCACATCATCTTCCATAATATGATGCTGTAAACAAATATTGTGCAGAATTTTAGCAGAAATGACAATAGAAGCTCGCTCCGAAGGGTTAAATAAAACTCTAAAGTTCCGAGGAATTCGATCGATGACCAGACCAATCGGCACTAATTGACCATATTAAGCCTATAGTGCCGAAGAAGTAGGCTTTGCAAGAATCATTTGCAAAAGCATAACTGATGTCGATTCTGCTTCTGAAAGTACTGGGCTTCCTCCATTGGATTTACATCGAAACGATAGATGCTTCACTCTATATAACAGAACTTATATACAATATGGTCAGGTAACCCTATTTTTAACTATAAATCCCCATATATTTAACACCTAAGTTCCAAAAAGATGTTGACTTATGCCAACTCATCAGATTCCAAGCGTTGACAAGGGCAAGTGCAGCGTGTTATCTATGTGAGATGGGCTTGGTGTCCTGAACACTACCAATGTTCTATCTTGTGTAGATAGTCCACTCACTGTAGAAAAAGGAAAAAGCTTTTCATATCATTCATTGAAATTATTCCTCCTACACTTACCCATTATCAATCGACGATCGATAACGGATCCATTATCCAAAGCGACACGGAAAGATCGTCCTATTCTTAGGTACATCGAGCGTGTGATAGTAAGACCAATACAGGATGATCAAGTCCATAATAAACCGCCTCATCAGAACCATCGAGGCTATAAGCTAATCAATATTGATTTACTGAACGAAGATAGTAGAATGCATCAAGTGCAAGACACAACTATCTGCCTCCAACCAGCTTTATTCACCATTCTCCTCAATTGCCCTAAATTTACTGGCAACCACACCCAATATGGTAACCACCTTATCACTAACCTCTAATCGAAGGGAAATGTGTTCTATTTTGGGTTTGTGACGATCCGAGCGAGCAGTGATTCTGGTGCTAGGGTTTCGCTTGGAGTAATGGCGGAGGTAGCTCAGGTCAGCGGCAGTAGGCTACGGTAGTAGAGATCAACGATGGTGGCACCAAAGCCTGGTTACGGTTTGGTCTTTGTTCGCTCGGGTTGCAAGAAGATTTTGAGGAAGAAGCAAGTAAGAAAGGGTTGGCTTGAAAATGGTATTAAGTAGAAAAGTTCCATTGACAAAAATCAAAGGAATTGGATCACTAGCTATCCATCACCTCACTTTAATTTTTCACTCAAACTTTTCAAACTTAACCCCCTTACCATTCGTAAATACTTTGGAAATTATAGAGTCAAAATTGACATGTTTCCATTAATATTGATGATTCACATCTCGAATTCAACAAAAATTGAAAAGTAAAAAACAATGCTTCATGGTAAACCTAATATAATCGACTGGATTTCACCGAATAGGAATTCAAGGGCGACCAGTTTCAGAGCACACTTTGTTTCCAACAAAAGCACATTCTGGGGGGAAATGTTATCTGGGATTCTAACCCTCCATAAATTAATAGGAGTTAGAACTTAAGGACTACGCCATAATAACTCGAAACTTGAACAAGGCATCCAAATGAACAAGCCAAAATCACACAAGAAAAATAACCCAAAAATCCACTAAGGGGATGGATCGCTAGCGATTCATAAGGAAGCTTTGTCGATCGTTCTAGCCTCTTGCATCATGAACCAATATATTTTCTAGAGATATTTGCCAAGTTTCATAGTATTCCTAGCAACCTAGTTCGAGAAATGAACATTCACCTGGTTCAAGTTGTAGAACAATCTAACCCATGACTGAACCATCACCAATACAAGACGACAAGCTACAAAATTACATGGAGAGCACCTACATAAGACAAGGAGTGCAACCCAAAGAAAGAAGCTTGAAAATTCCCTAAGTACATGGATCGTTGGCAATCCTTGCCCTATGGATCGTTAGCAACCCATCTGATTAGGTTGGGTCATTATGAAATTTTCTAAGCATCTTCTTATCATCGAATGTTGACTTTTGGAAAAGTGGGATAGCCCAATAGCTCTCCAACCCCTATAAATACAATCCTACCTGCACAATATAAGGGATCTTCTGGACTGGCTACTGGAACTCTATAGAGATTATTCTTCACTCTTCTCCTTCCACATAATAGTCATCTGGGGGTTCACTGTCATTCTCCAGTGAACTCTTGTACTTGTGACTTGGTCTAACTTAAAAGAGTCAATCAGAAGTCATAAAGTGGATATAGGCTCATTAAAAGCCGAACCACTATAAAAATCTTCTTGTCTTCTTACTACTTCTGCTCTTTTTATATTCATTCTCTATATTATTGCTCTGTAAGAACATGGTCGGTGCTTTCACACTAATTCTAGAGTGTTGATCCATTTTTGTGGTCAACACTTAATACTTGTTCAGCTCCGAGTATGTTTCATATTTTTCTACAGATACTTTGGAGCTTATGGAGAAGGGTTGGAGTTCTACTATTATACAATTTATTTTCGCTATAAATTCTGCATTGAATATACAAGCATTGTGAGAACATGTTGTTATAACTATCCAGGCATATGATAGTACTTAATCTTTAGTAACTCTGAGATTTTTGTATTTAGAGTGACCCTTTATACTGTTCCGTAGATATTATATATTATCATTTTATTATGAGATTCTGATACCATGTTCTTCTTTTCTCGTTCTAATTTTTTCTTTTATTTTACCCTAACAATTCATCTTTCAGAAATGTGGGTGCTTGCATATAAATACCCTGGATGTATTAGTATCGACATTTAGGGTCGAAAAGTCGGGTCATTACAATGTAATGGATTCTCATGTCTTTTATAGTATATCATTTTACTGATAGGCAGTCTATATTTTGTATTGATGATGATATTTTATTATTCTAGATTGGTAGATATATTTGGGCAATGTCATATGCTAGCCTAACTATACTTGGTGATATCCCGCTTATTATTGATTTCTGGGTTTGACTATAATTTCTGGATATATGTGATTCACCTATTCAACATTGATTTTTAGTTCCTAATTTAATGTGATTTGTATGGGTAATAACATCTTTGTGCTTGGTTTTGAGGGTTTAGCAATTTGGTTATACAATTGATTGTGTGTCTTTACCATTGTACTATACATATGTTGTATCCATATATGTGTTGTCCTTTATATTTAGATATAGTCTGACCGGTATGTTATTTATATAATAACCTGGTCAGTCGAAGACATTTCAGGTTCATGGACTTTTAGATCATCTTGTGTTGTTCTAACATAAAGGGTACTAGGATGTAGTAACATCGTATGAGTATTATATAATTTCATGTATGTATATTCTGGTGCTGTATATTGGACAAACCTCGTATATTCAGTATTATATATTATCGCTGTGATTCTGACTTTATTCTCTAATATTTACTATATATTGTGTATTATTCTATCCTGGAGGTACATGTATTTATTGCTTTTGCCAATATTGTGTATGTATAGTTGAGTTATTTATTTGATGTTTACTAATGCCAGTATTAGCCTGAGGGAATTTTCACATGTGTATTACCTAATTATTTGACAATATTACCTAATAATACTATTGGAAGGTATGGGTATAGAGGTAGGGTGTTACAATTTTGTATCAGAGCAAGGTTCAGAACAATACATCGTATATAAGGGACGCGAGTCAATATCTTAGAGAGACTTAGAGTTGATGTCCCCTTGAGTGTGTTAGGTAATTGCCATATAAAGAGATAGTAGGAGTATATGATGATTACTGGAGTAATCATCTAGGGACGTACTTGTTACATATATATAATCACTATCATTTTCGTGTGTTAATCTCCATATGGAATTTAAGTTGTTGATGGAGGTAGCGAAATAGGCAATTGTTAGTCAGACCAGTAGTGCCAGCACTGGTGAAGGCAATTAAACCTCTATGTGGCAAGTTGAGTGGAAAGATCTAGTGGTGATCAAAGTGCACAGCGAACGTTGATAAATAGCTTTCCACTGAAGGCGTTCGTTTATTTTCTTATATGATGTGTGTTTGGTTGTATTTATCTTTTTTCTCAAATGGCATAGTCTAGTATGTAGGGATTGAGTAAGAGTTATCACTAAATATTTCTAAACCCATTTAAATCTGGACAAAGCCAAATATTAATAGAAGCTAGCAGTTCATTCAAATTTGAGTCATAAGGGATAATAAATCTATTTAAGAAATAATGATGATGATGATGATGATGAAATAACAAAATATAATTAAAGATGTGGAATGAGAAATTAAATCAAATTTATTGAATACTTAATTATTAATATGGATATGTAATGATTTGTATTGTTAATGGTTGCTAAACTGAATGTATATATGAATTTTTAAAATTTAATATTTTATTTCAAACAAGCATATGATTTAATAAAATAGGAATAATATTTATGTAGTAATTGAAATATTTTAGTAGTTTTTCTAGTGTTAGTTTGTTCTTGGAGTGATTTAAGAATTTTGATCAATGCGGCTGATTAGCGTTATGGATAGGGATTCCTAAACGCTTATACGAGGCTGTCTGATATGGTAATTTGGAAAAAGATTGAGAAATATTTTACTTATAATGCATAATGAAGTAATATATTATTTTAGAATAGGGAAATATTATATGTTTAGATTTAAATATGTTTTTTAACAGTGTACACAGCCATCGGATATTAGTGTGAAGTTGAAGTCACTGGCGAGGCAATGTTGATATTAGGTGATCAATATTGCAGCCAATTGGTGAAACAGATCGCTAAAATTTATGGCATCACAAAATATTCCATTTTAATATGAAATTTATTTATGGATTATTGTATGTAATATAAAAATTTATTTAAGATGGTATTGATAAAATTTTCTAATGAAATATATATATAATAAATCCTTTCCGACTTGAATATACAATATCTGAAAGAGAAAAATTAAATAAAAACAAATATACTGCTCGCTTTATTAATTAATCTTATCAAGAAAGTATAAGAAAATAATATATATGTCTTGAAAAAACCATATGGAAAAAATGTTTGAAATCATTTCAAAAGAAATAAAATTCATTAAAAAATATATATTTACTGTTTATGGAACAAGGAATAAGTATATGTGAAGAAAAAATGAATGAACGAATGTGTTGATTGATTCTTAAAAATATGTATATGAATTAAGAAAGGTATGTATTATATAATAGTATTAATAAAATAAATTTAGAAAGCAAATTATTTAAATATGAAGTAATAAAAAAATAGAAATAGATTAATATTTAAAATTTAAAAAAGTGAATTAATGCGTTGACAAACATTTCGAGCAATTAAAAACTATAATTCAAGTAATATTCAATAATTTAAAAAGATAAACTTTTGTTGTGTTTAATTTATGGAAGTATGTTTTGATCTGTGTAATATTTTAGAATATATATATATATATGAAGAAAAATGAGATGAATGTATTTGTTTTGATTGTTTAGAAACTTCACACTTGAAAATGTTCTTTGAATATGGTTATATCTTTTGATTGTTTTATCCAATGATGAATCTTCTTTCATTTGAACGATATTTTAATATGGAGCAACTTTCGTGTTTGTCACTTTTAGAAATTTTGGCGTTTGGAAGTATTTAATAATGTTTAAAACAAGATTAACATTTCTGGCCTGAATGTATGTTCTCTTTAATATGTGTAGCGTTCAATAATTTTTGAACAGTTAATCCGATTTTGACGATCTTGCACTTGTTGAAAGCTAAGAACCTAGGCAATAGCTTTTATTTTGAGTTTTGTAAAATTTTGTCGATTTCTAGGCTAAAACCATAGTTTTCTTAAGTGGACCTGCTATGTAATTAGAATTTTCTAAGTTTATTACATTTAATAACACGGTTGTAACTTTTGTCATACGTCATATTTTTGCAATCTGAAAGTTGTTTTGGATAGTCAAGACGCTATGTTACAATCTACTCAAAGAAACCATAACTTAATTTAGTATTTTTGACATTTAAAAATTTGTCTAAAGTTATTAAATAAAAACGTCATGTTGCTTATACATGTTAAGTGGATGTATACTTATTCTATTTTTTCAATATGTAACTAATGTTTATATCGAGTTTAAAATAAGTATTCAGGAGGACTACTGAGTCTGAATAGCATTGTAAGATCGCTTTTGCTTGAATGAAAACAAGAATGCTTACTTTAAAATACTAAAAGGAGGTACGTTTTTATAATATATCGACATATGATGTGATATTATATTATTTTCCTATGTTTCGGAATACCTTGTTGAATGAGATGTATATATACCGTGATATATTGTGTGTTGATTTTTTGATTTTTTTCGGAACGCTCTCCGTATAATGGAGACTCTATCAAAGATTTCCCAAAAAATCCAGCAATTGGAAATATTTCATAAAATTTTATCGTATGTGAAAATAGGAAGTCGTTAAATGAGTTTATTCAGATTGTAGCATATGATAAGAGATGTTGGAGAAAGAGCCACATAGAGAACTGAGTAGCTTAAGTTTGGTAGAAGATTATAAATACGACGAAAGTCAGGGTATGAGTAATATGACGTCTCTCTATAAGAAATTACGAGAATGCAATTTTCATAAGGTGAAAAGTCTGTGACAACCCTGCTTCTATGAATAATAAATAAATTTAATTAAAATAAAATGCTTGAATCTGATTTTTATAACTATTGTTTACGAAAATAAAATTTTACTTAATTAAACTATATTTAATAAAAAGATTTTTTTTTAATAAATCGAATTAAATTGATAAATTCTTTTTGGATAATATCTTAAAATTAAATAAAATGTTTTAATTGAATACAAAATATTTTAAAGTGTAAATAATTGTTTTACGATTAAAATAGTGAAAAATAAATAAGCGGGTGTTGTATTGAATGAAATTATGTAATTACCGAATTATAAATTACGTAGATCAATTTAAATTGGATCGAATATATTTATAAAATCTACAACGAGGATTAATATTTTATTTAGATATAAAAGAAAATAATTAAAGACAAATTGAACTAAAATCATAGCCGATTTAAAATTAAGCCCAAATGAACATTCTCTCTTTCTCTAGAAACCTCCTCTCTACCCAAAAGTCAAGCTCGTATCCGTCTATCTAACCCTAGAACCCCAAACTCCTAATTATGATTTCAAAAATAAAAAATATCACGCAGCCAAGAATGAATACCTAGAGGCATGCGATGTCAAGCACATAATACACGAGCTGTAGCTGACGCAAGCATGTGCGAAGATGACGATGGGCAGTGGCAATGATGGGCGCCTAAAGCGGAGACCGTCGTCTGAGGAGGCACTCAATTTAGGGGTGACGAGATGGTGCATGTGTTTGTGCGACCAAGCAATGACATAGAGGGCAATGATGGAGTGAGCTTGCTGGCATGGTGGAGGAAACTGTGCTGCATTGCAACTTAGAGGAGCAGATGTCAACGCGAGTATTTTTAGGCAGCGACTAGCTAAAGTATATCACGGTCTTGACATTGACTAGGGTTCGATAGTAATTGATGATTGTGTTAATCCATCGATAGTTGCTATTTTGGAACTCGAGCGTCATTTCGGTGAGTTTTTAACTCATAACTATATTTATAATTCGTTTCTTACTATATATATATATAATTCCGTTTATTATTTGAATTATTTGGTTGAATCGATTGGTTGGATTAATTGTGTGTGATTATTGTTGTTTAGATTATAGGGTATATTGGTATTGGAATTGTTGATTATGTTGGTCGGAGGAGTCAATTTGTAATTGAAACACTATCCGTTTGCTAATTGAACCCCACACACACACAGAGATATATATATATGTGTGTGTGTGTGTGTGTGTGTGTGTGTGTGTGTATTGAAAGTGATGATTGGTTCCGTGGAGTAATTTTACTCCATAGTTTATATATATTTAGACATTTATTCACTTTCTTTTTTTGAAAATTTATTTAAGGGTTTTGAAATTTTATTAAAAGAATTTTGTAAATGTTTAATTCAATTTTATTCAATTTAGCTATTTTCATAATTGCAAATATGTTTTTGTTTATAAATATAAATATAGTTTTCTTTATACAACCCTATTTAAAATGTATATTATAATATATTATAAGTTGGACAACTATAACATGTGTTGAGTATGCAATCAATATCAATATTAAGATTTGGCAAATAACATATTAAGATTTGATGATATAAAACAACATGTGTAGACGTATACTCCAACAATATTTAGACGTATACTACATAATCTCCCCCCTTTTTATGATAACAAATAACATGTTAAGATTTAACAAGTGCAATGTGTGCTGAGTGCGTACTTGATATCATAAGATCAAAATCATAGCATAATTATTTCAATACGTTTAACATGCTCCCCCTATTGATATGCTCCCCTGGACCTATGGCACATGTGTTCAAGAGTAAAATATTAAACCGGTAATATTTCTTTTAATATTAACAATGAATTTATATTGTCACTAAATTTTAACCGCTCTCTCCCCATTTGGTTTTCATCAAAAATGATGAGAAAGAGATACTGAATAATGAAACTCGATGAAAATATGACAATAAATATTTAATGAAAAAATCAACCATAAATCATAGTAACTATATTGATCGTAGTCATATCCCATAAGCGGAAAGAAAGTGACAAAATAAGTATAGTTATATATAGTAGGGTTCAAATGATATAGCTCATAAAAATATTACAATTAAAATAACTTATTCATTATGAAATCATCACTTTTATCCATGCATTGTTGTGATGTCACTTAGATGAGAATGAATGTGACTATCAAATATTATTTAAGTTAGAACAAATTGTCCCTAACTCATTATAGACGGGACCAAGAAACTTCCATGCATGTATTGCCGCAAGGTCTCTTAGATGAGGATGGACGTTTCTTGACGAGTACCGACACACTTAGTTTATAGATATGCTGGGGGTTTAAGGAGTCCGTTATATCATATGTGTAATTTTTTATTTTCCATAAGCCTTTAGCAATAATTTTTAGGTATGTCAATTTAGCCGACTCATAAAAGAACAAGAATTATAGTGGAACGAAAGAAAGTAAGGTGAATCGATAAAATATAAATGGTAGATTCAGAGATGATGTGGCATATGCAATTGTCAAAAATAGAAACTATAATGTAGTTGGACTATCAAAAAATATCATAATGTCATTATTTTTTCAAGTAAAAGATGCAACATCCTCAATCATCCATGTAATCAATATAATTACTTTTGAAAATCACATAAGAAAGTTCAATCGACTGTGATATAATTTCAAAAATAAATTCTTTATAAATATATCAAAAAATATTTTCGGTTTTAATACTATCTGTAAGCATGTAATATGAATTGGTTTTACATCAATTTGAGTAATGATGAGCACATAGTCTAAAGGTATACAGTAATATATCAAAACAAAAATCAAATGCTCAGTCTCAGAAAATTTCATCACAAAGCTTAAAAAAATTTCTCCAACAATCATCTCAAGTTTTGAATACCGATAACCCATCTTAGAAAGTAAATTGCAAAGTTTAAAACTTTCATTTCATAGAACCATTTGCAAAAAGTCATGTCAAATGTAGAATGTCAAAGCTCATCCTATAAGAAGTTTTATATCAACAACTTCAAGTCAAAGAATTATCTAGTCAAGACTCTTATATCAAAACAATTTTTTCATTAAAATAATCATGTCGAAGATTCAGTCAAAAAGTCTCATTTCAAAATATTCACATCATGAATAAATACAGAGAGAAAAACAAAATGAAAAGAAATCCTAAGAAAGCAAAAATTCTATGGAAATTGTTGAAAGACCTCTATGAAGGATATTTAATTTGCAAAGGGATCTTGAATGTTTTAAAATATATAAGTAGAGATTTGGAAATGAATATTGGTATTTAAATCTTTATTTTTGGAATTGTATAAACATAGTTAAAGTACTGTTCAATATATAAGATATTTTAAAGATTTGTATTGATTTCAGAATTTAAAATTTATTTAAGAAGTTTTATCCAAATTCATTGATTTATTAAAAAGATGATTTTATATTTGGTTTTAATTGATTATATAAAAGATTATAAAACTGTGGTAGATATAAAATATTTTAGGTATTTTAAAGTGTAATTCACTAATAATACAATACTTATGAATTAATAAAAGTGTAATTCACTAATAATACAATACTTATGAATTAATAAAATGTGATATATATATATATATATATATATATATATATATATATATTTGAAAGTGGGTAAATTTTATTAAGGCTTTGCAGCCCATGGGATTACGGTCCTAGATTGTGTTACAACAACACAACTAGGGAATAAGTATAAAAGGTAACTTTTACATCAAATTAAATATTTTCCCACTTACAGATGATGCATAAACTCTTCCTTCCTCAAGCTAAATCATGGCAGCTGATAGCTACAGTTGCTCGTACCTTGGTTTTTTTACCGCTTTCGGCCTTCGACCTACTTCGACAGTTTCGCCTGCTATTGGTCCCCAGTTGCTGGTAAGCCATCTCCCTCTAATTCTTTTCGAAGTTAGGTCCATGTCCATAAGAGCCAAGGTACTAATTTTCTTAATGCTTCTTTCTATGTATTGGGATGTCCGATGATTTTGTTCTCTCCAAACACTCCATGCAGTTACCGTGATAGTCGTCTTATTTAATTGGGCTTCGTAGTTTATAGTTTGCGTAGCGGAGCTTTGTTAATCGACTATTTCTTGCAAATTAGAGTTCGACTAACTTAGAGTAGCTTTGGATTTGCACCGGCCCTAAATTTCTTTAGCAAATTCGCATTCGGAAAAAATGTGTTTGTGCATTTCTTCTTCTTTTTCACATAGGACGTGGACTATCTTGCGTGATACCCCATTTTGCCAGCACATCTATGGTTGGAAGCTTACCCAGCATTGCATTGTATGTAGTCAGCGCCAGGCTAAGCTTTGCCCCAAATGACTTTGTGCCAATTACCTTCGAATCCTTCTTTCTAATAGCTTTCCATGCTGATTTAGTAGTAAAATCTTTAACTGTATGTTTCCATGTCCATAAATCATTATCTCCATTGAAATATAGTGGCATGTGCTCTATCTGCCTTTTCTACTCAGAATTACAAGGAATTGCTTCACAAGTCCAAGCGTTGTTACCAATTATCGACTCAACCTCGCGATTTGGGAAATCATAGGCAGAATAAGTATCACATCCTAACAAATCTATAAGAGGCCTTCCATTACTCTATGGATCTTTCCACAGATCAGTTTCTCTCCCATGTGCTATCTCTCTAGAGAAATTGTCAGTCGATTTATTTCTAATTTTCATGATAGCTTTCTAAGTAGGAGAAGAATTATCGTCTATGGTCATTAGCTAAAATTTATCCTTCAAGTACCTCTATCTCATCTATTGAGCCCATAATCCCTTTTAGTTGATGATCTTCCATCCTTGTTTCAGAATAAAAACATCTCTCATGTCCCTCAAATTTTTGAGGCCCACCCATCCTTCTCCTTTAGGCATGCACAAGTCCTTGTACTAAATTTTATAAAGTCCTCTAATAAAATCTGCACAAACTCTTTCAGCTTTCTCGATAGAAGCATCACAAAGTTGGAAAGTCTTCGGCTAGAAATTGACTTTAGCTTGGATAACTGTGTGCGCTAACAATTCTACCAGCAAAGAAAAGCAATCTTGAACTCCAATTTTGCAATTTGCCTCTAATTTTTGATATCAACTCCACATATTCACTATCAGTTAATTTATTAGAGGAAAGAGGGACTCTTAAATACTTGAACAGCAGTTCCCCTTTCTTAACACCTGGTATCTCCAACACCTCATTTCTGCACATACAGAATTTGTTAAAATAACATTTTGTCTTGAGTTCTTTTAGTTTCAGACCAACATTCTTCTTTAAAGAATGAAAAATATTCTTTATGGCCATAGCCGCATCTTTGCCTTACTTTATGCATACAATCAGGTCGTTAGCATATAATAAGTGGCTAACTCTAGGTTGGAAATTATGTGTAGTCTGGAATAGCTTGTTGTAGCATGCTAATTCCATTTGGAGGGTAAAATATTCCATAGCAATCACAAATAGGTAAGGAGATAGAGGGTCTCCTTACCTGATTCCTTTATTACTGCTTATGCGTCCTTTGGGAATTCCATTCACCGGAATTGAAAAGCTAAGAGTTGTAATAAATTCATTTATCAGCTCAACAATTGGAAGCCCCATGCTCCTGAGCATGTGGATGATAAAGTGTTTAGTTATCTTGTCATATGCCCTGTGGAGGTCGACCTTCAAACAGAGTTTATCTGCACCTTTCTTATTGGTTTCCTAATTAATTGATGTGTCATTAAAGAATTTTCAAATATACTTCGCCCTTTTATAAATGCACTTTGACATTCTACGATGAGATCCGGTAAGATTTTCTTGATTCTAACACAAAAAACTTTACTTAAGATCTTGTAAATAACATTACAGCAAGCAATCAGTCTATAATCTTCAATCTTCGTAGGCTTTTTGTTTTTAGGAATAAGACAGATACGTTTTAGGATTTTACTAGTTTGAAATGGTTCTTGTATGGTTGAAACTATATGACTTTTCAGGTCACTCCAATGCCTCCTGTAGAAAACGAAACCCAGCCCATTTGGGCCAGGGCTGGAATCACAGTGAATACAGTTCAAAGCTTCCCAAGCTTCTACTTTAGTAGTCCTTTGCAAAAGCCTACTGCCAATGGAACTCAACAGCCGTATGCAGTTAATATGTGGTAGCCACTTCAATACAACCATTGTATAGGTCAATATAGTACTTTATAGCATCCTCCTCTATTAAATGGAAATTGTTACATGTTGAGCCAACCTGATTAAAACATTGTAAATTATTGTTAATGTTTTGTCTGATGGACATTTTAGTGTAATAACATTTGGTGCACTTATCCCCTTCAGTTATCCACTTCTCTTTAGCTTTTTTCTTTAATTCAACTTCTTTAACTATCAAAGCTTCTTTGAGTTGCTCCTGAGTTTGATAGTATTGTCTCCATGTTGCATCATCAATAGAACCTGCATCAATTCTGGTTAGCAGTTCCTCATATGTATTTTACAAAGCCGATATCTTATCATTACCTTTCAATCTACATTTATTCAACTCCTTTAGTCTGCATTTGGCTGTTCTGAGTAAATGAGATAACTTGTAGAACTGGCAACCTTTAACTTATTCATATAAATTGAAATCAACCGCTTCGTTGTGACCTTCACACCTGAACCATTAATTGCAATATCTAAAAGGCCCCATTGTCATTAGTAGTCTTGTCAGCCAGTTGTATATAAAAAGGGCTGCGATTGCTTAATGAATTAGATAGAATGTTCGCTTTCATTTCTGAAAACATATTCATACAATTTGAAATAATAAGCACTGTCTAATTTACAAGACATTTTTGCATTCTCCACTCCTTCATGTGTGTTTCAAGCCATTATGGTCTGACTTGACTGACCTTGTTGCCACTACACAACTGTTAAAATCTGCAAGTTAGGAAACTCACAATGTATGTCTTCCTTTTTTCATTGCTTTTTAATACATCGTTGAAGTCTCCCATCACTATCCAAGGCCCTCCAATACTCATGATAATATTTTTAAGTTTATTCCAAAAATTATTTCTATATGAAGCAAAATTACTAGCATAGACTGATGAGATAAATAGGATGACACCCCCAGTATTGGTTGCTTTGATAGTGATATGTTACTCAACCTAATCAATTACCTGCACTTACTAAATGAACTTGTTCCACATTAGCAAAACTCTCCCTTTTTCACCCGAATCATTTATGCATAGACTCCCCATTCCTCTCCCATATTTCTAGTAAAAAACTTAAATTATTATCATTGAATTTTTTTTTTCTAAAATGCCCGTTAAAGAATGCAACAGGGACCTTTTGAGATTATAGAGTATTTAACTTACGGGCATCGTTGTTAAGACCTCTAACATTCCAGCCAATTATGGACTTCTATAAGTAAAGAACCACTCCTCAATTTTCTAGGTCCCCCAGCGAACTAGTTGCCTTACCTTTACTATCTTCCCCCTTGAATTGACTTTCGTAATTATGATTTGATTCGGTGTAAGATCTACTAGTAGAATGTTTAATATGCTCTTCATCGGAACCATTTAAATTTAAGTTTAACTTACTGAGATCTTCTGTTGTATCTGGGAGTTGTTTCCTAACTGGGTCTACTTCAGACACTTGGACTACTTTCACCACTGGGATATCAACAGATAAGCCATCTTGGACCTTCCTTGTTTAGGCTATTTCCGTCTTGGCCTCCACCGCCTGGTCTGTAACTATGGGAATTACGGTCTGATTATTATACAAATTAGTGTTATAGGGGAAGCCATGGTAGCTTGAATGGAATCTTCCATAGAGGAAGATTCTATGGTTTTGTTTGAACTATTCTTCTCTGTATATAACTATATATGTTGTTTGCTGGGTCTGTATTTTCTTTTTTCTTCCATACTTGTTTAATTGGTTGCACCGAAACTTCACATTAGGCATCAGACTGCCCAAAACACTTACAATGCACACACCCAGAAGGCATGAATTCATACTCTTTATCCTCCACGTATATATTTCTGTAACTATCTTTTGCTCTAGCTTGCTTCTTTAGCTCATCACTTGCTTAGATATCAATAAGGACTCGAGCGTATTTCAATCTTTTATCATTCCTTGTATAATCATCCATAGAAAATAGAGTGCTAATTATTAGACTTGCTAATTTACTCATACCTCTAGCATTCCATGGCGACATATCAAAATTTATCATACTTAACCAAATTAGGTGAGATTCAAGCATATCATGCTCCAGTCTTAAATTAGCCTCCCATCTCTTAGCAAAAATTAGCATGCTATCCATGACCATGATCCGCCATCTAGAAACTTCTTGTAGTCAGCTTTATTTGAGAATTTGATCAGATAGAATCCATTTTCATAAGCAAACACGTCCCATGTGCCGGTAGGCTTCTATTGTCTTTTGATATAGGTATTTAGGTGAAAATAATATAGCCTTCTCCCTACCAAGTACACATAAATTGAATTGCTCGACATATTACTTGCGTTTAGGAATACCTCATTATCCAAATCCATAAATTCTCCATCAGCATCATTGGAATTATCAAATTTCTCAACCCCGCCAGTTATACAGGTTTTCCCTGCTAAAGCATTTGCCTATGTGCGTGTTCCTGTTCCAAAATGCTATTTTTGAGCCACGTGTCCGTGGAAGATTCTGAAGTCCTAGCAGTTGTATTTATTTTCCTCCTAACTTCTTTCCATCCAGCACCATATATTTCGTTATTTGCCTTAGGATTAGGTTTTTCACTAGGGCTTTGGGAGCCATTGTTAACGACCGCCTCCGTCTTCCACTATTATATATATATATATAATTTAGTTTTTTAAAGAAATATTTTGCTAACCTTTATATTAATTCATTTCTGAATTAAATTATGATTTTTATATATGACTTCTATGTCTTTTGATTTCTCATTTTTCTATATTAATTTTGATATTACGAATGATTCACCCTTAATATAGATTTGATTAATTGCTTTTGATGTGATTTCATATGGTGATGACATCCTTTTGTTAGATTTTATGAAATTTCATTCTATGTGATGAGAAATTTGAATAAACGAAGTCATAATATGGTTTGGGATGAGGCATTCGGTAATATTTCTCCAATTATTCCTTGGACTCGTTATGTAGAATATTGTGGAGATTGAATATAGTTTATAAGCCGTGAATAAACGATGAGCTTCATGTGGTAGTATGTGACGTTGATGTGATACTTATTCGGTTATTCATTGTAAGTAGATGTCACTCAACTGATGGAAACTAGGATTATACTTACGAGAGGTAATGTTAGAGGTAGAGCAAGACTATATGTTTGGGGTAGAGCAAGCATATATATATATATATATATATATATATATATATATATATATATGCTTGGGGTAGAGCATTATGGGTGATTGAGTTATGGGGGTGTACCCATATGTGCATTGTCTATCATGAAGTGCTCTGGGATATGATTTAGGAGTTAGTGGGAACCGGATGGCTACTATCCATCCTGGCGGATTGATCCTAGAGTTGCGCCCCGAGTCTATGACACCTTTTGTTATATTTGATGTGCCTTATGGGATTTTAGAGAAAGGTGGAGTGGCCTTTAGGGTAGCACATCCCTTGCCCCTTTAACTATAAAGGCCAATAGTTTATTACCGTAAGGGCATGATTCGAGTCCTGGCTAAGAGTCCTCGCATTGACGACCATGTTAGGTGGATAGAGCCATGATACCAAGTAGGTAACTGAACATTGTAGTAGAAGATCCAGGTAGAGTAGCCTTGGGCTCCTAAAGCAGGCAGGGTAGCTATCAGTCTCCCTTCTGATTTTACACTAGATGGTAGATAATTACATATTATACATCTTACCTAAGTATTCGAGCAGATCTAGGTGAACAACCCAAGTGCTCTTAGAGATGGCAAATAGCCATGTTGTGGATTGAATGAGTAGCATAACTAAGAGAGTATTGGGTGGTGTAACCCATACAATACGATTTGATTGTCGTCGCCATTTATTTCTACATGAGGAGATGAGATTATATCTGGATGGATGGATGCCCATAGTATAGTAGATTCTCATGTCTTTTATAGTATATGATTTTACTGGTAGGTGGTCTACGTTTTATATCGATGATGATATTTTAGTACTTGAGATTGAGAGATATATTTAGGTAATGTCGTGTGCTAGCCTGACTATACTTGGTGATATCTCACTTATTATTGATTTCTATGTTTGATTATAATCTCTGGATATGTGTAATTCACCTATTCAATATTGATTCTGTATTTCTTGTTTTGATGTGATTTATATGGGTGGTAACATCTTTATGCTTGGTTTTGAGGCTGTTTCTATTTGGTTATACTATTGATTAGATGTCATCACCATTATACTATACATATTTTATATCCATATATGTGTTGTCCTCTACATTTAGATATGGTCTGACCTATATGTTATTTATATAATATTCCGATAAGTCCGAGGCATTTCATGTTCAAGAAGAGCGAGACCAGCTTATGTTATTGTAAGCATAGAGGAGACTAGGATGTAGTAATATCATTTGAGTATTATATAATTTCATGTATGTATATTCTGGTGTTGTATATTGGACATACCTTATACGTTCAGTATTATGTATTATCACTACGATTTAGACTCTTTGTTATATGATATTTACTGCATATTTTTATTGCTCTATCCTAAAGGCATATGTTTTTATTGCTTTGTGTCAATACTGTATATGTATATGTGAGTAATTTGTTCAATGTTTAAATACATACCAGTATTAGCTTAAGGGAATATTCATGTGTGTACCCTATGCAGCTTCATTTTCCGTATTATCTGACAATATTACCTAATAATACTCTTGGATAGTATGGGTATAAAGATGTGGTATTACATATACCACAAGCGTTGGTATATACTGCGAACACCTTCGTATCATCGGGAAGTACTAAAATAGGTGTACTAGTTAATAACTTCTTTAGCTTAATAAAAGCATCTTTACATTTTGAGCTCCACTAGAAACCTAACTTTTTTTTTGTAAGGCATGTCAATTGTGTGGAAATTTTAGCGAAGTCCTTAATGAACATCTTATAATAGCCAACCATGCCAAGAAAACTCCTCATCTCCATAGCATTCTTTGGTATATGCCAACCTTGTGCTGGAACAATTTACTAGGATTGACTGCTAGTCCATGCTTGGAGACAACTTGCCCTAGACAGTTAACCTCCTTGCGCCAAAGTGACATTTGAAATTTTTTGCCTTTAACATATGCCTACGGAGAATATTGAGATTTTCTCCTAAATGCAACACATGTTCCTCCTTGCTTTTCGAGTAGACAAGTATGTCATCAACGAAATCCACCACGAATTTATTCAACAACCCTTTGAATACTCGACTCATAAGGTGGATGAAATATATTGGTACATTTGTCAGTCTAAATGGCATGACTAAACACTCGTATGGTACATCAAATATGCATAAAGACGTTTTTTGAATAATATACTCAGCTACACACAACTGATGGAACCCGATAGCCAAGTCAAGCTGAGAGAATACTTTTATTCTAACTAATTGATCAAAGAGATAGTTTATATATGGAAGTGTAACGATCCTTCTTTTTCATCTTATTTATTTCACAATAATCGATGCAAAGCCCTAAAGAGTCATATGCTTTAGTAGCAAAGACAACTAGTGCTCTCCAATTCGAAATACATCTTCGAATAAAACCCTTCTCCAATAATTCATTTACTTGATTATTTAGCTTGTAGCTTTCTCGAGGAGCCATATTCCTAAGAGGTAAGGCAACAGGTCTAGCATTCTCTTTAAGATAAATTCAAATTTGAGATCCCTGTAGGGAGGAAGACCAGAAAATTCAAAAAAGATATTTTGGTAGTCATGAACTGCTAGTACTAAAGCTACCCTATCATGTGATGGGTCTAAAAGTATAGGTAGCTCAACATAATTAAACACTTGAGATCACAGCAAATCTCTAGGCCTTGTCCACTACAAGTACCTAACCAGCCCACCTTCCTATCCAATCTAGCACTGCTCCATGCATAATCATTTAATTCATCCCAAATATTTAACTAAACCTAGAGAATCCAAAAACAAAAGCATCACAATCAAACTCGACACTCGAAATAAATAACTTCAAACCCTTACAAATCATGGGTAAATGAATCGATCCTCCAACAGGGTTTGATACTACTATAGGGTCTGTAACTATACCGGTTTCTAAGTGTAATTTATCTACTAATCTACTCAAGAGTGTGATGCTCTGGTGTCAAACAAAATACAAATAGATAAATTAGAAAGAGTTAACACTTCTTCTATGACAACCTTCTTTCCATTATCCATAGCTAGAGCAACGATTGAGCTAGGATAACATCTAGTGCATATGTTGGAGCCACCTGGGTAGAATCCTTAGATGCATTCGAACACTCTCTCTTCATTTTCCTAAATTGATTATAGCTGTAACATATGATCTTCGCAATGCTCGTCCTGCTATCCCTTGCCAAATGCCCATTGCCTTGGCACTTTTACATTTAAACTTTGGCTTCTTTATCTTTCCCTGAGCTCCTATTACATTTCTGCAGTTGTCTTGCTAAACTGGTTTTACCTCTGCCTTCTTAGGTTTCTCCTTCTCAATTGAATTCATTTGTGCCATCTTAACCAAGCTCTCAAAAGTGTCTTCAGTAGGTATATAGCTCAAATCAATACCTCTTAAAGATGGATTCAAACCCTTGGCAAATTTCATCACCTTTTATAATGGTGTAATAATAAGGTTCAAGCCATACTTCACTGCTAATTAAACTCATTCACATACTCATTAACACAGGGGACACATTGTTCCAAATGAATGACCTCCTCTAACTCTACTCCACATTTTGCCTTAGACATGAACTGTCTCAAATACATCTTAAAATCGATGTAACATCCCCAATCTAGAGGCCCAAAACCAGGCACTACAGCTGTTGCGGTCATCTATAATATCAGCTTCCGATGACTAAATACGGCTATGTTAATGATATCAATAGTATCAGAAGCACTTGAATATGAAACAAAACACAGATTTCAAAACAGCTTTTACTTCATTACGTTTCAAAACCAATTGTTTCACATTCACAATGCATAACCCAAAATCGCTCCCAGGCATGGATAAAATATAATTATTACAAATTACGTCAAGAGCGATATATAATGATACCCCCTGGGTTTATCAGAGTTATATGGTCATAATAGACCTAATACAATCACAGCGGAAATACATCAAAACATAACAAGAACTGCAAATCCTAAATAGCTATTCGTTTGCCTCATGCATGCCTCCGGTAGCCTTATTCGTCATCGTACTAAACCTGAAAAAGACCTTATTTTCTCAATCAAATTAATTTTGAGCGCCTGAGAGTTTAAGGGGAAAACTAAACTTCGAGTCAGACATAAAGCGTGGTATGAATAATACTATATATCCCGGTTAAAGACGTTAAGTGAGACTACGCTGCTTATCTGAACATGTTTCCCCTCACTAACATCCTTTTTTTAAACATATATTTGCAAAACCTTTCGCAAAACCATATACTGTGCTCCTGCATCCACAATGGTTGAATACTGTAAAGTAATCATTATGTAAACATACATAAATCTCAGGTCATAGTGAACTATCTGTTCAAATACATCATAAGTTTTTTTGGATAACATTTAACATTTGGCTGACTCGGGCCTACCAAACAATATAATCAAAATTAACTTAACACCTATTAGGTATACTTCTTCTGGATTATCTATCCTCAACTATCTAATAAATACTTTACTTTTGGACGGTCTGTCCCAAACTTAATCATCTCCCAAGTCTTCCTAATCCTAATAGTTTTTCAGGCTTACCAATAACCTATCTGCATACAACATATATTTCTTTCGATGTGTAATCATAATTTTAACCTACCTGTGACCAAGCCCTACAAACTGGAATTTTGGACAACAATTAGCTAGGGCTAGTGGTTAATGTATAGGACGTGACCTCATACTAGTCACACCTGGTATTCTAATATCTGAGTCATTTTCTCTTAAGGATCCCCTCCCATAACTTTCCTTGAAAACATTTCCAAACTGATTTAAGCTGTTATTCAAATTTAAACAAGGAATGGTATATAATAAACATACTTTACTCATAATCATATCATCAGATTATATATCCTCTTTATTCAAACTTTAGTTGATGAAAACACTAAGCCATTTGAAAGAACCTCTTTCTACACTTTTAAAATCATCTATTTTAAATTCAACTATCAAACCTTTCCAAAACAATAAAACTTTGGACATCTTTCTTTAAAATCTCTTTAAGAAATTTCCTTGGAAACCTTCCCTCTCAAACCTTTCGAAACTATTCACTTTTTCGAAGCCATTCACATAACCCTTTCGAAGCCATTCAATTAAAATCTTTCGAAATCATTCATTTAAACCTTTCACAATCAATTATTTAAATCTTTCAAAATCATTGAACTTAAAATTCTTGTGGTTGATCATCAAATCCTTCGAAATCATTCAGCCAAAACCTTTCAAAACCATTGGACCAAACCTTTTGAAATCATTCTTCAAACCTTTCAAAATCATTCAACTAAAACCTTTTGAAACCATTGAGTTTAATCTTTCGAAATCATCTTCAACCTTTCGAAATCATTTAACCAAAATCTTATGAAATTATTTACTTAAACCTTCTGAAGACTTACTAGTTTCACTTCAAAAAAAATGGAAAACCTTTCAAAATCATTGAAAGCTACCTTTCAACTAAGCTGAAAGCTCTGCTTTAAAAGCTTTAAACATATCCTTTAAAACAACTCTTTCGAAAGCTTTGGGTTATACTTTAATTTATAAAAAATGGTAAGACACCTAATTCGAAAGCTTCCTATCAAAAGCATTGGGAGAAGCGGTTGGTTTTAAAACAAGTTTACCTTTCGTCTTTGTCAAAAGGTTCAAAATAAATAAAGCAAAACAAAGCGGCAAAAACCTTTCAACTATGTTGAAAGGTTTTAAATAAAAACCTTTTTTTAAACATTTGAGCATAGCAGGCGAAAGCTTTTGATTTATAAAACAAACATACCCCAACCTTTTTGGCCATTAACCTCTCGAATAAGAACCTTTCGACCTTGTCCAATTCATTACGTACCAAGTTACTTGATACCATCTGTATTGGTTTGACCTTGCCAAAAGCTTTGAACTTTTCAATCTGGTCAGAAGGTCTGGGTTGGACGATTTCTGCTATAATAGGCCGAAACATGCTAAAAGTACGATTTCTTTGATTTTAACTTAAAAAGGATAACTTTCCAACTAAACTTCCTTTTTTGGTAAAATTTTAATTGGTTAGCAAATTCTTTTCAGAAATGTGTTGCCGCTATTTTCGAAATTAATAATCATTTTATTTTACAAAATGCTCCTTCTCCTTAATTAAATATATAAAACATATAAGTCCCATACCTTAAAATAATTTTATATACTCATCAAAACACTTAGGAAAAATCCTCGAAAATCTATTTTAATATGTTTCCTAACATATAAATATTTCAACCCCAAATAATTATTATTTTAGCCGAAAATAATTTATAACCCAATAAACAATTTTCTTGACTAGAAAATTAATATAAAATCCACCATAATTCGAAAAAATATGAAAATTGAAATTCATCTCTAAAATATCATTTCCAACCTACATTTAAATTTTCAAGGCATTTGGATGTCGCTAAATAAGTTTTTCATGTCAAGTATATCATAAAAATTTAACATGAACATATATAATCCATCAACAATCATACATACAACTTTAATCATCAAAACATGACACATACTTGCAAAAACATTTCAGATCTAATCTTAAAACTAAAAAATAAAAGAAAATGGTTTGTAGTGATTATTCACCTTAGCTTTGAGATACAAGATGTGAGATTAGAGTTGATTAAGTTGATTATCTTCCTTCTCTTGGCTCCTTGCTTTAGCCTTCTTCTTTAGAGTGAAAATAGTGGTCGGCCTTAGGGTTTTTAATTTGAGAAAAATGAAATGAACGTGATTTTCTTTCTCCCAAGGGCTTTGGGTGTAAGGTTTTACTATTTCCCATGTCGCCCTTTGTTATATTCTAACACCTTTGTTTAAGTTATTTCATTTATTTTGCACATTAACATGGTACTGCTACCCTTAGCTAATCAAATATCAACTTATTAATCTCCACGTTATTATTTTAATTTATCCAATTAATTATTGTAAATAATGTTATAAAAATATGGGGTGTTACAGACTCCCCACCTTAAATAATTTTGTCCTCGAAATTACGATAAGGTACACTATAAAGCAATCAAAGGTGAAACGTACCGTCAAACAATTCAAGATAAGTGTTCTGACTCTTGCTCTGTGTCTCCCAAGTATAGTCTCTAGCATCGTCACTCCACTGAACCTTTAGTAACTTGACCGTCTTTTTCCTCAACTTATTCTCATCTTTAGCCACAATCTGAATCGGCCTTTTGAGTATGGTCAAACCCGGCTCTACTACTAAATCCTTTACCACTGTAGGTGCTATAGTAGTCTCCGGGTCTCTAACATATTTTCTAAGATGAGAAACATGAAAAATATTATAGACTCTATCCAAATTTCTCGGTAACGGTACCTATAACCTATAAGCAAGTTTCCTGATCCTCTCTACAATATAAAAATGACCAATGAATCTAGGTGCTAACTTTCCTAATTTCCCAAATCTTACCATGCCCTTCATTAGTGAAACCATAATAAACACATAGTCCCTGACAGAAAATTTCAAATCTTTTCTTCTTCTATCAGCATAACTTTTCTGCCTAGACCGAGCTTCCTTCATCCTAACTCGGATCAACTCAATCTTCTCTACAGCTTCCTTCACCAAATCCGGACCAAGAACCAATCTATCTTCGACCTCTAACCAACAGACGTGAGACTTGCATGGTCTTTCATACAAAGCTTCAAACGGTGCCATTCCAATACTAGTCAGATAACTATTGTTATACAAGAACTCGAGTAGATGAAGATGGCCCTCCCATGATCCCCCATAATTCAATATATAATCTCCTAACACATCCTCTAAGATTTTGTTAACTCTTTCCATTTGCCCATCAGTCGGTGGATCGTAAGCGGTACTCATGTTGAGCTTGGTCCCTAATGCTTCCTGTAGACTTTTCTAGAACTCACTAGTAAACAAAGAGTCTCTATCACTGACAATACTACTAAGAATCCTGTGCAGTCTAACTACATTCTTTATAAACAACTTCGCCAAACTAGGTGCCATCTTGGTTGACTTTACCGAAATGAAATGGGCACTCTTGGTCAGTCTATCTACTATGACCCATATACTTTCATTCCCTCTATTAGATCTTGGCAACCCATCAAGAAAATCTATATAAATAGAATCTCATTTCCACAATGGAACTTCCAACGGTTGAAGCAATACGCTTGGTTTCTAGTGTTCAGCCTTTATCTACGGGCAATTCAAGCACTGCTTAACACACAAACCAAGATCCCGTTTCATACATTCCTAGAAGAAACTTCTCTTTATATCTTGATACATCTTCGTTCCTCCTGGATGGATAGTGAACTTATAACGATGGCATTCATCCAAAAATTCTCTCCTCATGTTTTCTATATTCGGAACACATAACCTTCCTCTCTTTCTTAACCACCCATTTTGGTCAAGACTGAAATCCTTTAGGCCATCGCTCTCCATTCCTTCCCTCAACCATTTGATCCGTTCAGCCAAAACTGGATCTTACCCTTGCTAAGAAGCTATTTTCTCAATCATTACCAGCCTAACGTCTAAGCAAGACAATACAACACTTCCGGTACTAGAACCTTCCCTGGATCTAAACTGCACACTACAAGCTGACAATGCTTTCAAATCTTTATTCTCAGCAATCATAGGCAATACTACATTCTGATGTTTCCGACTGAGTGCACCCGCCACCTAGTTTCCTTTTCCGAGCGTATACTCAATTCCAAAACATAAGCAGCAATAAACTCCAACCACCTCTGCTGTCTCATGTTCAGCTCCTTTTGAGAGAAGAAGTACTTCAATGACTTATGATCAGTATAAAGCTCAAACCCCTATCCTAAAAGATAATGCCTCCATGGCTTCAAAGCAAATGTGACGGCAGCTAACTCAAGTCATGCGTAGGATACTTGAATTCATGTGGTCTAAGCTATCTAGAAGCATAAGCAATCACTTTACCTCTTTGTATCAACACAGCTCCTAATCCGGTTCCACACCCATTGGTATAAACTACCAAATCTTGATTCCCCTTCGTAACCACTAACATCGGTGCATGGGTCAATAAGTGTTTCAAGGTCTGGAATGCTTCCTCATACTTATCAGTCCATACGAACTTTACATCTTTTTGCATAAGCTTGGTCATCGGTGCAGCTATCCATGAAAAATCCTTTATAAACCTTTGATAATATCCAGCCAATCCAAGAAACTTTTAATCTTGGTCACCGTCTTGGGTGTTCCAATTATTCACCACCTCAATCTTAGTTGGATCTACAGAGAACCTTTTCTCTGTGACGACATAACTAAGGAACTTCACTTTCTTCTTTCAAAAATGACACTTCGAAAACTTAGCCTTCAAATGATGCTCTCTCAATGATCGAGAACAACTTAAGATGAACTTCATGCTCTCTTTCATCCTTAGAGCATACCAAAATGTCATCTATGAAGACCACAAATCTATCCAAGTATTCTTGAAAAATCCTATTCATTAGACCCACAAAGAATGCTGGTGCATTAGTTAGTCCGAACGGCATAACTAACCATTCATATGATCATATCTTGTCCTAAATGCCGTCAAAGGAATGCTATCTTCCCCCACTCTAAGCTAATGAAATAACATCGCCAAATTCAGTTGAGAGAATACCTTGGCTCCACATAACTAATCGAACAAATCATCAATTCTCAGCAATGGATAACGGTTCTTTATCGTCTTCTCATTCAACATACAACAATCGATACATAATCTTAACGATCCGTCCGGCTTCTTAGCAAATACAAGGGAATCTCCCCATGGCGAACTAGTTGGTCGGATAAAAATCTTGCCTTCCAAATCAACCAACTGCACATTCAACTCTCTCATCTCAGTGGGAGTAATTCTACTTGGTGGTCTACTCAGCGATTCTGCTTCAGGCACTAAATCAATCTGAAACTCAATGGCTCATTTCGGTGGAAACCCATTTACCGGCTCAAATACATCTGCAAATTCTCTAATTACAAAAGACTCGATTCAACTCATCCTCCAACTCCATAATACCCAATAAAGCATACATTTCACAACTAGAGTTCTCTACAGTATAAACTATCTGATCACTACAATCCGGGTAACCAGGTGATATTTTCCTATTGGCAAAATATTCTAGCATCATATTTACTTAACCAATCCATCCCAAGGATGATCCCAAGTCCCCCAAAGTCAAACACATGCAAACAACACTCAAAAGTATGGCCTAGCAAATCAAATTCTAAATGGTCACACTTCATCCCAAGCGTTGCATACCCTCATATCGGATTTGCAACCCTTAAGGAAGTAACTAGATATGAGGGTTCTAGGTTAAGCTTATCTACCAAACATCTAGAAATAAAAGAATGAGATGCTCTAGCATCAAATAGAACGCTAACAGACATACTATGAATCTACAGCAAGCCTTCCAAAACAGCCTTCCCTTTATCCTGCACAACTAGCCTTGAGGTTGTGGGCTCCAAAGCATAAACTTGCCCCTTTCCTTATCTTGCGAGCTTTGGGCACTTGTTCTTGTAATGACCGGTCTAATCACAATTAAAACATCTAATAATCTTCTTTCCACCAACCTCTTTTCCTTTTTCTTTACCCGTTCAACGCTCAGTAGCATAGTGTCCCTTTTTGTCGCATTTGTAGCAAACCACTTTAGCCTTTCCTTTCTTCTATGCTCCCCCTTTCTGAGCATTCTTTTTTTGAAAAAGCTTCCTTTTCTAGCCCTGTCCCATCTAGGCCACCTTCATCTTCTTCCTCAAGCAAGCCAATGGCTCCTCCTATCTTAATGCCATTTCAACCACTATATCAGTGGGATCTCTCAAATGCGGCAAAGTGGCACTTATCAACTTGGGCCTTAAGACCCTTAAAAGTTTTATTCCTCCTAATCGTGATGTCTACTAAAGCATACCGATATCGGGCCAACTCCTCAAACTTCCTTGCATAATCCATGTTGGACATATCTCCTTGTTCCAATTTTGCAAACTTCCTCACCAATGCCGACCGCGCCATTACTGGCATAAATATTTCTGAAAACCTTCTCCTAAACTCCTCCCAGGTTATGGTTTCCTCATCAACCCCAGCAGTGACAGTATTCCACCAGAATAGAGTATCTCTCTACAGCTGCCTCGAAGCCAATCTTCTCTTTTGTACATCATTCAATCCTAAGTTAGTAAAAATTCTCTCGCAATGCAGTAGCAAAATTTCCACCTCGATTACATCTTTAGTGCCAATAAATGGCTTCTCTCCAAGCATACTAATTGGCCATTGGAACTTCCTGAGCACCACCTCCAACAGCATTACCTTTGACAACTCCGACTGCAATTCCAGCTTGCATCATGTTTACAAAGAACTGATACATTGGCCCTATGTCCATCTGGGGAACTCCTGCACCAACAGTTACTGCTTGTGCCTGGCCGGGACCTCTCTTAGTGTTTAGTCGGGCATTTCCATTGGTATTGGTGCTATCTCCTCCGAGATTAACTTTGCCTCTTCTTCCTTTCATATCTGTATTCAAATTTCGTGAGATACAAATGAATAGCCTAACTAAGATAGGAGTTTAGAGATATAGCGTATGCTTATATATATAGCAAATACAAGTATGTTACTATAGCGTTATCCCATACCCGACCTTAATTTTAATTTATAAGGATTATGTTTTTCAAAAATCATTTTTTAGTTAAAGAATTTCATAAACCATGCTCTGAAACCAAGCTGTCGGGGACAAAACTAAATGCTATAGATGTTGCAATCATCTATAGTATTGACTTCCGACGACTAAATACGGCTATGTTAATGATATCAATAATATCAAAAGCGCTAGAATATGACACAAAACATAGAATTCAAAATAGCTTTTACTTTATTACATTTCAAAACCAATTGTTTCACACTCACAACACATAATCCCAAATTGTTCCCAAGCACAGATAAAATATAATTATTACAAATTACGTCAAGAGCGATATATGATAATACCCCCTTGGTTGATCAGAGTCATATGATCATAATAGACCTAATATAATCACAGTGGGAATACATCAAAACATAACAAGAACGACAAATCCTAAATAGCTATACGTTTACCTCCTGCATGCCTTTGGTAGCCTTATTCGTCATCCTATTAAACCTGAAAAAGACCTTAATCACTCAACCTGTTCAAATTAATTTTGAGCACCCAAGAGTTTAAGGGGAAAACATAAACTTCGAGTCATACATAAAGCTTAGCATGAATAATACAGTTAAAGATGTTAAGTAAGACTACACCGCTTAGCGGAATGGGTTTTCCCTCACTAACATCCATCTTTTTTAAACATATCATTGCAAAATCTTTCATGAAACCGTATAATGTGCTCCTACATCCACAATGGTTAAACACTGTAAAGTAATCATTATGTAAACATACATAAATATAAGGTAATAGCGAATTATCTATTTAAACACATAAGTTTTGTTTGGATAACTTTAACCTTTGGCTGAGTCAGGCCTACCAGACAATATAATCAAAATTAACCAACACATGTTAGGTATTCTACTTCTAGATTACCTATCCTAAACTGTCTGTTAAATGCTTTAATTCTAGATGATCTGTCCCTAACTTAGTCATTTCCCAAGTCTTCCGATCCTAATAGTTTTGTAGGCTCACCAATAACCTATATGTATACATCATATATTCCTTTCGGTATGTAATCATAATTTACCCTCCCTTTGACCAAGCCCTACACACTGGAATTTTGGACAAAAATTAGCTAGGGCTAGTAGCTAATGTATAGGGTGCGACCCCATACTAGTCTCATCTAGTATTCTAATATCTGAGTCATTTTCTCTTAAGGATCTCCTCCCATAACTTTCCTTGAAAACATTTCCTAACCAATTTAAAACTTTAAATCAAATTTAAACAAGGAATAGTATATTATCTATACACTTTACTCAAAATCATATCACCATGTTATATATCCTCTTTACTCAAACTTTAGTTGATGAAAACACTTAGCCGTTTGAAAGAACCTCTTTCTACACTTTTGAAATCATCTATTTCAAATTCAACTATCAAACCTATAAAACTTTGGACGTCCTTCTTTAAAATCTCTTTAAAAAAATTCCTGGAAAACCTTCCCTCTCAAATCTTTCGAAACCATTCACTTACCCTTTCGAAGCCATTCACTTAACCCTTTCAAAGCCATTCAATTAAAACCTTTAGAAATCATTCATTTAAACCTTTCGCAATCAATCATTTAAATCTTTCGAAATCATTGAACTTAAACCTCTCGTGGTTGTTCATCAAAACTTTTGGAATCATTCGGCCAAAACCTTTTGAAACCATTTAAGCAAATCTTTTGAATCATTCTTCAAATCTTTCGAAATCATTCAACTAAAACCTTTTGAAACCATTGAGTTTAACCTTTCAAAATCAATCTTCAACCATTCAAAATCATTTAACTAAAACCTTTTGAAATTATTTACTTAAAATTTTCGAAGGCTTACTAGTTTCACTTCAAAATAAATGGAAAATCTTCTTTTAGAACCTTTCGCAATCATTGAAAGCAACCTTTCGACTAAGCCGAAAGCTCTGCTTTAAAAGCTTTAAACATATCATTTAAAACAACTCTTTCGAAAGCTTTGGGTTATGCTTCAGTTTATAAAACAAGGGTAAGACACCTAAGTTAAAAGCTTCCTTTCGAAAGCATTGGGAGAAGCGGCTAGTTCTAAAAAAAAATATACCTTTCTCCTTTGCTGAAAGGTTCAAAACAAACAAAGTGGCAGTAACCTTTCGACTATGTCAAAAGGTTTTAAATAAAAACCTTTGTTTTAACATTTGAGCAAAGCGGGTGAAAGCTTTTAATCTATAAAACAAACATACCCCAACCTCTTTGGCCATTAATCTCTTGACTAAGAACCTTTTGCAATTCATTGTGCACCAAGTTACTTGATACTATATGCATTGGTTTGACCTTACCGAAAGCTTTGAACTTCTCGACCTGGTTTGGGCCGGAAGGTTACTGCTATAATAGGCTAAAACATGTTAAAAGTATGATTTCTTTGTTTTTAACCTAAAAAGGGTAACTTTTCAACTAACCTGCCTTTGTTTGTCAAATTTTTATTGGTTAACAAATTATTTTCAGAAATATGCTTCCACTATTTTCGAAATTAATAACCATTTTATTTTACAAAATGCTCCTTCTTCTTAATTAAATATATAAACATTTAAGTCTTATGCCTTAAAAAAATTATATACTCGTCAAAACACTTAGGAAAAATATCCGAAAATCTATTTAATATGTTGCCTAACATATAAAAATTTCAACCCCAAATAATAATTATTTTAGCCTAAAATAATTTATAACCCAACAAAGAATTACCTTCACTAGAAAATTAATATAAAATCCACCATGGTTCGAAAAATTATAAAAATTGAAGCCCATCTCTAAATTATCATTTCAATTTATATTCAAATTTTCAAGGAATTTGGATGTTATTAAACAGGTTTTTTCATGTCAAACATATCATAAAAATTTAATATGAACATGTATAATCCATCAACAATCATATATACAAATATAATCATCAAAACATGGCATATACTTGCAAAAACATTTTGGATCTAATCTTAAAACTGAAAAGTAAAAGAAAATGGGATGTAATGATTATTCACCTTCGCTTTGAGATACAAGATGTGAGATTAGAGATGATCAAGTTGATTATCTTCCTTCTCTTGGCTCCTAGCTTTAGCCTTCTTTTTTAGAGTGAAAATGTGGTCGGCCTTAGGGTTTTTTAATTTGAGAAAAATGAAATGAATGTGATTTTCTTTCTCCTAAGGGTTTAGGGTATAAGGTTTTACTATTTCCCACATCGCCCTTGTTATTTCCTAACACCACTGTTTAGGTTATTTCATTTTAGTTCGCACATTAACATGGCACGGCTACCCTTAGCTAATCAATTATCAACTTATTAATCTCCACATTATTTATTTAATTTATATAATTAATTATTTTAAATAATGTTATAAAAATATGAGGTGTTACAATCGATCTAATTTACCCTAGTGTCAATAACAATAATCTCCTACAAGTTTAAAGCTTTTCGTTGCAAATGCCACGAAGCTAACCGTCTCGTCACTACATCCTCCACATCCATCATAGCAAAAATTCCTATCACAATTCCTTTGCTACGCCCGCTTCTCCATAAATTATTCAGTCCCACAAAAATCTTTCCACCTAGGCTAAGAAAACACTGATACAGCTTGGGGAAATCTAAAGCAAGTAGAGGAGCTGGGGCTATAATTTGTGCTTGCACCGCGGATCCTCCATAGGGTTGAGTTCAGTCTTGCCCTTTGCTTGAAGATACTGGGGAACTATATAGGAATTTTCGCGCCCCGAACCTCGGCTCCCTTACCAAAACTATTTACGGTTCGATTGCACATTCATACTTATCTGTAAATATGAATTATTAGCAACTTTCCTCAAATAGTGCTAAGCATTACTATAATATGAGGGTGTGCTTGCGTTATATTTATATATATATATATACATATATATATATAAATTTTTTAAAATATACAAGTACGCTATTTCAACGTTCACCTGATCCCTAAAGAATTCTGAATCTAAGCTCGTGTATAACTATATTAACTTGCACCTTCTAACACGCTAATTCAAAGCCTAAAATGACTTTCTAACTTGCATTGTTCCAAGAAGCACGAGTCGTCGGGATTTTAGAAAATTATATGATACAAAGATTAATATAAAAATTAAATATTCTATAGTTTTGAATCTCACAATCGAAGGAAATAAAATATAAATAGTGGAAATAAGCCAAATCGGAAAATAATCTCAGCAATACGTGGTCCATACAATGACATCTCCAAATAATAACATAAAGTCCAATTGACGGAATAATATAGTATAAAATATATGAAGAATAATTATAAGAAATGTAATTTTAGGGGCCTAATCTCCTCCTTCACATATCATGTCCTGGCAAAATCGCATGTTGGCAAGTTATCCTGTAATGAGTATAAAAGGGAAGACTGGAGTGGATCAGACAAAGTCTGATGAATAAATTGGACTATTAGTGTATGGTTTTCACAAGTAATTTACTTTACACGAACAAGGGTATCTATTTGTGTTTGTGTATTACTTATAAAGAATGGGTTACTTTAAAAATCACTGGTACAATTTTTATTTCAATTATATAAACAAACAACTTACGAGGGTTTCCAACCGAAGGCTGAACAACCAACAACTAATGATTAACTCTAGGTCTATTCCTAGTATATGACCCTGATAAATAACTTCCTAACAACACTGAGTTAACATTCTCAACGACGAATCATGTATACCGCATGTAAATATCGAAATAACATTGTAATGCTTGGGCTAGTTTCGATTATACTACCTTGATGATTTATGGCCTATTGAAGCATTCATGTTACCTTCTCAATGGTAAATTTGTCATATGCTCTTTATTAATCAACATGAAGTTAAAGAAATCGCGATAGCGGTTCCTTGTAAATTCAACCACCTCCTAGCCATATAGCTCTACTATTACGGACATCTCCGTCTCCCTTTTCTGATTCCAACATGTTTAACATGTGACCGAGTGTGTCCCAATAATAGTAAGAGCTTCTAGTTGCACTATTATTGCATTCCTTGTCTAGTTTAATGTTACGCCCACTGTGATGTTAATCTAGGTATGTCATCCAATGTATGCTGATACTCCCTATCTCACCTGCTCCATGAAGCCACATGAACTTTTAGAAATTGAGAAGTTGGGTTAAGTCCCCCATTTGCCTTACTTGGTCTGCACCAGGTCTAGGTTCAATCTATGCTTGCTGAAACAAATTAGACATTTGAAAATTTACTTTGGACATCTGACCCTCTTCAAAAATAATATTTTCTAGGTATTCAAATGTCAGACTTCTTTTCTTAGACGTTTGACATTGATTCTAGATGTTGGACTTCCTTTCTCAAACGTCTGACTTTGATTCCAGATGTTTGACTTCGATACCAAATATCTAAATCGAGTCAAATTTGCACTGATTCATCTAGGGTTAAGCTTGTTTGAAATAAAAGAAGTCTGAACCTCAATTAAGACATCTGATATTCTCTTTATAAGTCTGGATTAAGTGATTTCCAAATTTTTATAATTCTTATTTATTTTGTTTGCTTTATCATCTTCTTTGCAGATTCGAATGTAGACTTACCTTAACAGGGTTAGTGGTGATTTCTACTTTTATATACATGTAACTTCATATAAAATATTCCAATGAACCACCTATGTATCATCATTAAAATATATTTGCAGTACAAATTATATAATCGATTCAAGATGGAAGTAAAGGGTATTCGATCTCTTTCATTTAATCAAATCACATCAATTTTATCACATAAAGGTTAAAATTTATAGAATTAAAGTGCATTACCCTAGTCTGTCTTTCCCTTTTCTATAATTATTCCTATTGAATTAACATTAGGGTTTTCCATCATCATTATTCCTTTTGAATTAACATTAGGGTTTTCCATCATTACTATTCCTTTTGATTTATAATGAAATTGTAATTCAAATAAACTCTAGATTGAAACTACTATTCCAAATTCAACAACTATAATTTTAAATCAGGTGTATAAAGGAATTTAATTACTAATGAATCATTATACTGTCACAATTAATTCACTCATCTCGAAGGAATTCCTCTCTTATTTTGATTTGAGTCCATTGTTTTCCTTCTTTGTTGATTTATTACTCATTTTAACTTGAACCTTCTACTCTTCAATTCTTCTCTTCTCTCCCTCCTTATTATTTGATTTAATTTTGTTTTATTTGAATTTCAGAAATTGGAGAAGAGATTTAAAAAATTGGAGCCCTTTAGGAGGAAGAAGAAATAGAAAAGAACATATAGAAATGAAGAGGCGGGGACGATGGTTTAGAGTAAAATCAAGTAAGGGTTGACTTCTTATTTATAGTTGATAACTAGGGTTATATGGTCTAAACCCAAAATTAATAATTACTAAAATATCACTGGTAATAGTTTTCACTGATTTTGACACATTTTATCAAATTTAACAAGCAATATATGTTTTCTAACTGTAAATGACATTCCTAACGTAATGGAATAGGTACCAAGTCCTAATTTCAACATTATGTAAAAAATTACTATTTTGTCCTTTTATGTAAAATTACATTACATTCACCCTTACTAATATTTTATTTATTATAAAATAATTTGGGCTGTTACAAGATCTTCCCTTTGTTTCTCGACAATTCTTTCCATGAGAGCTAGTCTTATTTTACGATAATATCCCGAAGCTCTACTCGAACTAGTACTTGATCGAAATGATATCGTAGGAAGCAAATATCTCGAACACTTTCCACTCTCAATCATTTCCAAAACACAATTTTTATGCTTCCATTTCAATGCATTTACAACTTTGTTTCCCTTACTTGGGTATATTCTATCCTAAAATCATAAGACGCTAAAATCTCTAACTACCTCTACAGGCTCGTGATCAACTCTTTCTAAGAGAACAAGTATCTCAACAATCTGTGGTCAGTAAATTGCTCAAACATTTCTCTCAAAAGGTAATGTCTCCAAATCTTAGATGCGAAGATTACTGCCGCTATCTCCAACTCATGTTCGGATATTGAACTTCATAGAGTTGCGACTGCATAGATGCATAATTTATCATCTTACCTCTAGTATCAACATTGCTGCTAACCCTGATCCTGAAGCATCAGTATAAACAATCATATCTATATTTCCCTTGGGTATAACAAAACTAGAGCATTCATCAATCGAAGCTTCAAATTTTGAAAGTCTTACATTTCTCAGTCCACCTATACTTCTCATTATTCCGTTTGAATCTCATCTTTTGCACTGCTAACTGGGAGAAGTTCTTAATGAATCTTTGGTAGTATCTTGCTAAACCTAAGAAAATCTAAACCTCTGTTATTGTCTTGTGTCTCTTCCATCCATCCATAGCCTCTATGTTTGAAAGGTCTATGGCCAAGCATCTTTCTGAAATAACGTGGCCTAAGAACTTAACATCCCTTTTCTAGAAATGATACTTAAAAAAATTCACCATTAAATTATGCTATCTTCGTGTCTCCAACACATGCGCTTTTCTCATGTCTTGAGTACACAAAGATATCATCAATAGATACCAACATAATCGGTCTAATTGATCTCGAAAAATCTGATTCATCAAATCACAAAGAAGTAGATGGATTAGTTAGTCCAAACTGCATTGATAGCCATCAATATGAATTATACCTCATTCATAAAAGAAGTCAAAGGAACACTCTCCTCCGCAACCCTCGGTTGGTATAAACTTAAAGCCAAATGTAGCTACAGAATATCTTAGCTTCATTTAACTGATCGGACAAGTAATCTATCATCGACAAGGGATATCTGTTCTTTACAATCTTCTCATTCAGCTTTTGATGGTCAATACATAATCTTAAAGGCTCGTTATATTTCTTCGAAAACACCATCAAAGCACTCTATGGTGAACCTTTGGCCGCCTTACAAAGCTCTTTCCTTCCAACTCCACAGTTGTTTCTTTAACTCCTCCATCTCCTTCGAAGGCATTCTACCAGCAGGTCGGCTAAATGATTTAGCTCCAGGTATCAACTTGATCCGGAACTCAACATCTCTTCGGTGCAGTAATCTTGAAACTAGTTCAAATATATTCGAAAAGTCTCTCACTATTCATAATTCTCTAGCCTCTACCTCCTTCAAGGCTAAGGCAAACTCTCCTCCTTGCCTCTTTGATCTCGGTCTTTCTAGAGCCATAATTACTCTCATGCTTTGATCCAGATGCCTAAGTACTATGGTTCCCTTGGCATAATATATCTTTGTGCTATTATGCTCAAATCAATCTATCTCCAAAATAATTCTAAATCCTATGAAGTCAAATATGTAGGGATCACACAAAAACCTACACCTACCTAACTCAATCTCTAAGTTAGTGCATATAATCCGAGAGTGGAATATCACCTATTGAATTTACTACATGAATGGAGGTAATTAAATAATTCATATCTAACCCAAGACCATAAACTAGGTCCTTTGCTATAAATGAATGCATAGCATTAGCATCAAATAATACTCTAATAAAGATAGCAGAAATCAAATTTATACAATCCAAGGTCTTGCTCTTACCTTTCTCTACGACAGATGGATCTTCGTTTGGCCCTTTCGAAGCAAAGACTTACGCTTTAAGCTCTGGACAATCCTACTTTTTATGGCCAGGCTTATCACAAATGAAGCACTTAACCTTCTTTGCTCCCTTTAGCCTTGAACACTTTGAAGCATAGTGCTCTATTTTCCCACGACTATAGCAAGTGAAATTAGAAACCTCCTTCTTTGCTCCAACCTAAGTCCTGCCTTTCTGCTACAGGCCCTTCTTCCCCTTTTAATATGGGTAAACCTCATCTTCTTATCATCCATAGCTTTTGAACCCAAACCTCTCCACTTATATAGTCCCAACCTCTAATCGAGAATAAACTTCTCTGCCTTCTTTCTTGGTATTCAAATAAATTCTGCCCCGTACTTTGATATAACGTTGAACTTCTGCACATACTTCAAAACCAACATGCTTCCTTGCTGCAACTCAACAAACTCTTGAAACATAGCCAACAATTACGAGGTAGGAATGAACTGCTATTCAAACATCTCTCTGAACCTTTCCTAAGTAATTTCCTACTCAGGAACTTCCACCCTCATGGTATCCCACCAAATACAAGTCAACCTTTTAAACTGCCTAGATACCAATTTCACCTTCCTGCGTCAGTAAAATCCAAGTTATCATAGATCCTTCCACACATCTTCAATCAATCACTTCCTTTCAAAACTAGTTTTGTTACATTTTCCCATCCAAGCTTCTAAAGTTTTGGTTTATTTTAGCACATTTATCTCTAACATCCTGCATCGAGCCTCCAAAACTTGTGTGGCCTGTCGTGGCACTTGCTATCAAACTGCTGTTGCACTAGGTTTGTGCAAACTGTCAGAATAACACATTCATGTCTATATTTACCACAGTCGAAGATGGCAACTTTGCCTTAACTCCAACATTTAGGCCTCTCTCCCCACCATGGCTATTGGTTGAGTGCTTTTGACCTTGCTCCTTGTACTTGCCCCTCCTAATGTAATTTGTCAACTCCTAAAATCCATCTTGCTTTATATGCAATCAAGCCTTTAGTAGAATGAAAGAAAAGAGAGTGAAATATCAATAGAATGGTAAATATATGTCTTCTTATATACCTATACAAAAAAAAATCAAAGTACAAGTACATTATATAATATCGTAAACCCTTTCCAAAGTATTTGTTTTAAGTAGTTAATTATTTTCAAGCTCTATTTTACTTAGATATCCCTTAACTTAATCCGATACCAAATTGTAATATCCCTCACTTTGGAATCAAAAATGAACGTCGATCATGCTGCAATCATCACTAGATTTATTTTCAAGCAACTAAAGTGGTTTAATATATATTAATGGTCTTAGTAAATAGAGCTACTAATAATTCATTACACGATTTTGTTTTAATAGTCTTAACATTTTTCATATCCCAAAACATCCCCACATATGGGTTAAATATAATAAAATGTAATAGGGTGTCATGCTTGACATATAAGGATGCCGTCACGAACACTTAAGAATGGAAATAAAAAAAACTTTTTGTTTACACAAAGCCTCTTGCTTCCGTCTTTTGTATGCTTATCTCAACTTTCCAAAGTCGCATGGCTAATCCCATTAATTTAGCATACTTAAACGAGTATCTGTCAGTTTATGGGAAAAACAATAATGAAAACATTGATCAGAAAAGTCTGGTATGAGTACTACATTACCCTAAACATAACAAATACGGAGACCATGCCACTAAAGCAAGAAGTGGGTCTTTCCCTCATCATTCAACAATCATAATCCATCAACATGAATAATAACACAAGTCATATCATAAATTAAGTGTTCCTATACACTTATATCTACATCAAGAATAGGATTCTATTTAGTCTTTTGTCTTGCTACTCGAGCCTTATCCTACTTCTAAGGAATATCAAGGTAATTACTTTCGGCTACCACGAAAGGTTTATGCATTTACCCTTACCATAGGTATATTTAATTTTTCTTTTGGCTGCCACACAAATCTTATTCCTTACTATTTTATCATCATATTTATTATGCTTTCGATTGTCATATATACATTACGCCATACTCTTTGATTTTCATATTTGTTAATCGTAGGGATGCCACAAAATGCCTTATTCTCACTACTGAAGTTATGTCAACTTCGTCTCTTTAGTTGCCACACGGGCCTTATACCATCATTTCAAGTTATGGTTGTTTGGGACTCTTCGTTGCCAAACAAGCTTTACACCATGTTACCTAATACAATGTCACTTTTTAAACATTAGGCTGCCACACAGATCTTACGCCTCGTAATTAAATACAATGTAATTTTTGGACATATGGCTACCACATAGGCCTTACGCCTCATTACTGAAATCTAAGTCTCATTAAGATGCTATGTTTCCACACAAGCCTTACACCTAGTTACGGATCTCATTTGGAGATTGGGTTGCAACGTAAGCCTTACACCATCTCGTTCATTTAATGCTATAAATAGACTTATGGATGCCACATTAGCTTTATACTGTCTTATTCATTAATTGAAAGTAAAGCTCTTATGGATGCCGCACAGGCCTTATGCCGACTTTAACATTTTAAGGTACTAATTAGGCTTTCGATTGCTATCTACGTCCTTACACAAAAACCTTCATCTCAAGATTGACTTTCCTTCGAAGTCGGCAAGTATCGATTACACTAACCTCGGTCTCATTCAACGAAGCCTGAAACAGTCTCGGGTTCATTCTGACACCACATCTCATCATTATGCTTGGCCTCGGCACTCTTCCGTCTTTCAACAACACCCGCCCTCGATCAGTTATAGCCTCCGAGCCTAGACTCCACCCATGGCACTCACCTTCTGCTCTCTATTTATACTTATCTAATTTATTATACTTAGCGTTTACTTAGTCTTTTTATCAATTCGGATTATCTTTCAGTTCCGGTCTGATCCTACCGCAACCATACTTCTCTTTGCCACTTCAGCTTTGCCAAAAAAGTAAAGCCTGACATCTACACACATTTGGTACCCCTCTTTACATGTGTCGCCTACAGATTCACTTAGCCTTTGCTTTTAGTTAGTGATAATGTCCTTTAAGGTGATTTTTACAACACTTTTATAGGATCTTGTCCTCTTATTGCATAGTCACATACTATGCATGCATAAAAGTCTCGATTACCTTATTATCTAGTTTCAGCTTTCATATTAAGCTTTTGGAATTGTTTATAATAGTGAGGAAAATTTCTTACAAAATTTCCAAAATATGCGACTATCATCTTTAGTCCATTTTTACCCATGTTTCAATTATTTAGCTATTTTCCCTTATGTATTTAATACGTGGAATTACTTTATAAATTCTTATATAATTGCTTGAACATGAAAATTTCTTCTAACCTAAAACTCATCTCTAGAATCATGTTTAGACTATCATATTAAAATTCCACATTATTTCGAAATCATTATAGTAGGAAAACATAGTTAAACATCCTCTAGTATCGCCATTTTACCCTAAAACATTCATTGAAGCATTGTTTAACCCATATAAACAACTTTCATATATAAACTCTACTTATGTAATCAAAACCGAGTCCAACAACAATGAAAATGGTAAATAAGGAGTAGTATTACTCATTTAAATCTTTAAATTTGCTAGATCTTTAGATACATTAGATTCCTTGTTTTTTCTTCTTCTTTTTCTTCCTCAGGTCGTAGCTACCATTAACGAGTTTTAAGCCTTTTAATTTGTTTAAGTGAGTATGTACGAATAAAATGAGTCCTTTGTTTTAATAATACCCCTCTTTCGTTAATTCGACCGATGGCCTTATGTCCCTAGATAAGTAAATGTACATCCAAATACTTACCATAATAAGCCACTTGATTATTTTCAAATTTTAATAGTCATGTAAATAAACGTCCTTTAATTATTTACCTAGTCTAAACCATATTTTACATAATTAATTACTCATTAATTATTCATTAGAATCTGAGGGTGCTACATCATTGTATGTTAATCATGCCTCACTGCCTTATGATATGCAAACCATCTATCTTGCCATAAGGGATCGCATATCTACCAAAGAACTCCTTATACTTAACAAGGTGAATGGAAGAGCCCCAAGGAAATATGAAGTATTGCAAGTTCCATTAGTTTAATGGTCGCTCCAAAAATGAATGCTTCCTCCTAAAAGATGAGATAAAGTAGTTGATCCACGAAGGTGTACTTATGCAATATCTAAGGCAACGGGTTAAAAAAGGAATGTCCACTAAAATCCACTATCCCCGTCTCAATGGGTAGACAAAAATAATGTGGCTGCAACCAACTTTGAAATATTATATATTCATGTTGGCCCTTATGTGGTCGGAAGTAGTTGATGGACCCAAGCTCGGTACAGATGGGAGCTCACCCCCAAATCAAATCTATGTTGTAGAGCTCTAGGCCCCAAAAAACCTAGGGTAGAAGAAAATAAGGTAGACATCACCTTCTCAACAAAGAAAAGAGAGAAGTCTAATACTCCTACCATGATCATATGGTCATATCAATCAAAATCACCAATTCTAAAGTGCACCGAATCTTCATTGATGGATGCAGCTCAGTTAAAGTCATGTTTAAAAATGTTTTTGATCAAATGAGGCTCCGGTTATCCAACCTCACTCCTTATGCTATGCCCATCTATGATTTCAGAGGCATTCAGATTATTCCATTGGGTTCGACTTTGCATGTAGTCGCCTTCAGTGAGGAACCCCTCTTTGCCAAAATATAAGTAAACTACATAGTAGCAGATTCCCATCCCTTATAACGTTTTGATAAGTACGTCGGCGTTGGCGGACTTGATGTAGTCGTGGCATATCAATGACTAACCATGAAATTCCCCGTCAAGGGAGGCATCAGATACATCCTTAGCAATCAACAGGTTGTCATGGCTTTCTACAGCATCTCCTTACGAAAAGCCAAGGAAGGTCAAGGACCTTTGGCTCAAGCGATTATAGGTATGATGCTTTAAACAAAGGTTTCAAATATCATAGATCCGAGCCCCTGAGATGTTATAATGAGTGTTCTACTTTTATAAAGTGTCACTCTTGTTATAAAGAAATAATCCATGAAGGCAATTCTCGTGCTATAATAATAATCGGCAACCCTTGTCGACTGTCAACTCAAGAGAGTGCAAGAGCCATATAATTCTCCTAATCGTTCCATGGCCGTCTATAGTAGGAAAGCACTTGAGGAAATAGTAAGTGTATCATCCTCGCCTCTGATAGAATGCGAGAGCCATGTAACGCTCCTGTTCATGCTAAGGGTAGGTATACCGGGGACTAATTCTCCCTGGCCAGTGCAAGCAAAATCAGGGAGCTCATAACAACATTGAACGAGCAAGTCCACTCTCATTGGCAAGTAGGAACAACATACACCACAACCCTTTCCCTCTCAACACCGGCATACTCAATATGTGGGAGCAAGGGGCAACCAAATCTCCTAGGCTTTCGCACAAACGTCTATCTCGATTGAGAACCTTTGCAACAACCTGCCTTGACACGCGCCTAATTTTAGATCCAGAAAAGGCCCATCAAACATTAGACTCATTCCAAAGCTGGTTGTTAGTAAAATCGAATAGTACATAGAGCTATCAACTAATGCTATCAGAATTCTTATAGCAAAAAAGGATAAAATATAATATTAGAAGAGTGCCCATTTTATAAAAATTAAAATATCATAACAAAACATAACATCTTAACATCCATGGTATAATATCTCAAATACAATAACATCACGTCTGAATGAGTACATCAAAATATAACAAAAACATAAGTAGATAGATAACTACTGTAAGACTATGTCTCTGCCTTTATCCCTCGATCTGCATCTTCTTCCCTGACCTGTGTTTTAATAAGGAGAGAGTCGGAACAACAATGTTTAGTGAATAAAATTGCGAGTCTTCCTATAATAGTACTTGGGCAATATAATTTAGATAATAATATGTCTTGCATATCCTAACTATATTTCTTATAAATACCTCCAACTGTAAGCCGAAGGCTCTCCTAATCTAATCCTTTAACTGACACCTTTCCAAACCAACTCTATAACTTACCTTCAACTGTAAGCCTAAGACCATTCACAGTCCCATGCATCTACCATGCATCATCTCCTAACAATGTTAGAGAAAGTACCTATACCACTAAGTACCTTTTTAATGCAAATTAGGCAGACTCTAACCATTTAATACTATCTTGTAGGCAGGTCCTCGTCATTTAATACCTAACTCAAGGTGGTACCCTCTCTGGTACTATGTAGCTGACATCACATGGAATCTCATTGGCCCCCTTAATACTTCTCTATTAGAAGAGGTGGACGCTGCAATAGCCACTTAAAACCAAAAACCAGAAGTGGACCCTTCCCGAGATTTCCATCTGTTGTGCCTAAATGTTATCTCCTACCACTTAATACTTCCTAATTAGTGAGGAGGCGGACCTTACAACAGCCACTTATTGCCCTCGACCCTCGAAGCTGGTCCTACGTATTATGACCCATAACCCAAACTGCGATGTCTCATATTAGTCCGACTATTCATAGGCACCAGTAGCTAGATTAACTAGGGGTACTTATTTCTTAATGGATAAATCTCAATCGAATTAGAAAATAGTCAAATAATATTAAATTAAAAATAACCACAGGCACACGACATACAATTCTAGTACGTGACGAGAACGGGTCGATCTATAGGGAATTGTATTGATTTTAAAATTTCTATTCAATCAAATTAAACCAAGAATTGAACATTTTGTTAACTATAATAAATTGCAAAAACTAGCAACTACAAAAGTAAATGAAAACTATGAGATTAAAAGACAATTTAGAGATAAATCCACGCTCATGATCACATAAATCAACATAACATGAAATTTGATCTCTCTTTATGGTCATTAGTGAATTTAATTGATGTGTTTATCATAAGTATGGAATATTTGTGCTATTAGTTAGCTCAATATAAACCATCAAACTATAATACACCCATTAAACCACTTCTTACTCTCATGAAAATGACAATGAAATTAAAAATAAAATCTATCTTAAGCATGTCTTATTTACTATTGAATTGGTAACATAAACCATCAAATTTTGATTCTAAATCCACTTCCATTACCAAAATCAATCAATTAGATAATGATGTAAATTGTTTTTATTTGAGTAAAATAGCCTATATGTGATTAACTTCATAGACTATCAATTTTTTAATAAACTTACATCAACATGCAACTTCCATTAAGCACAAAAGGAGAACATAAGTAATAAAAATGTTGAATCTACATGATAAGAGAGCTTCATTGCCCTTAAATTAAAGGGCTTTAGCCTCTTATATTTGTTATCACTTCAACAAATTAGATTGCAACATGAAACAAAAACAAGAAGAAAATGCAAGCTAATTAAAAAATGGCTAATTAAAATGAAATAAAAGCTAATTTACTTACATAAGAAATAAAACTAAGCTATTAAGATAAAAGGAAAGAGAGCATGTAAATAGAAAAGAGCATGAATTGAAATTTGCATATAAGAAAATTAAATGAAAGAAAATGACTAAGTAGCCATGAAAAAGAAAAGAGAATTTTTTGTTTATTTTTGAGCCTAAAACTAAACTAACTAAAGAGGAGGCTAAGAGCTTATTAGATGAAACAAAGGGGTATTTATAGATGCTTTGAAATCCTAATCATATTTTTGAGGACTACCCAAATTGCCTTTTAGGAAGTGTGGCCACCAAGTTATCATTAGTCTATGATTAATCCCACATCAAGTATGCATGTAACTTAATCTTCATTAGCATGTGCATTAGCTCCTAATAGAGGATCATGGTAAATGGATAGGTGGGGTCCTCCATGTTGCATGAAATGATTTATTTCCATCTTCATTTACTTGTCTTCTCTTGTGCATGCATATTTTCATGAAGACCTTTTCCATTTCAGTCCAAATTCCTATAAAATAACATAAAATGGTCCAAATAAATTTTCCTAAATTAATATATGCACAAAATGGACCATTTTGCCCCTATATGAAGATGAATAAATGACGATTTGAAAATAATTTGAATTTTGGTTTAAATATGTTAAAATACCATATGTGTTCATTTATTTAATTAAATTAGATTAAATATAAAAGTAAAAATATGCACATTTATGTGCATATCACTTACCCTATAGAATTGAGACTAACCTCGCATCCTCGATGGGTACTTATTTTTGACATTGTCGTACATCAGCTCCAAAGCCAAACTACTGGTAGCCAGAAATTGGGAATACTTCCATGTTCTTTTGACTGACCTTGCATCCCTATAACATAGTCATAATTTACACTCCGCTAATCATGTTATTACATACCTCACTACATTCTACTAAAGCTATAAAGAAAGCTTCTATAATCCGCCACTAATCATAATCATCATTAACTTTCTTCCTATAGGGTTTTAATACTAATTACTAACCTATTTATTAAGTGATTAATGCGTTATTAATTACACATTATTTATATGCTAATATATTTACTAATACGTAACTAAATATCCCTAGGCGTGCGAAGATTGTGCCATATACTAGTTGTTAAATATCTAACTTAAAATTTATACAAGCCCAATTCCGTACCATAACATACAAATTAGCTAATATCTTAACCTAACAATAGACTTGAATAAGAAAATATAATTAATTACCAACTTACTTTATATTAAAATGGTAGAATCATCATCAATAAAATTTACAAATCAAATCCTTTTACACTATATTCTTCTGCATTTAAAATAAAACGTGATTCATATTTAATTTATAATCCTTAATCACATCAAAGGAGAAATGTGAGAAGTGTAATAGAATGTAAAATATTAAAATTGAAATAACCATCCAAATTCCGCTATTTTAATATAGAATAATTGACACCTCAAAACCTAAGAATTGACACTTCGCTTTGGGTGAATTTTAAGGGTTTGAGTTTGATGTTTCTGCGAATAAAATTCCCCAAGGCATATATCAAATCCAACATATACTATACAATTACCAAAATGAGAAAAATTAAAATTTCCACTCACATATATTTCCCAACTTTCTCCTTTGGATTTGAATACGCCTGCTTTTTAATCTCTTTTCAGACTTCTTCCTTTTTAAATATACAACAATTGGATTATATATGAATTAGATTTATAATTTTAGGGATTGGAGGAGAATAGAGTTAGTATCTGAAATCCCTTACTTGAAGACCTCAAGAAAATTTTGAATCGTGTGGAAGAAAGAAACTGATAAGGCTTCGATTACTTTCTCAAATAATTTGTAAATAAAAGTAAGGGGGCTAGGCGCTAATGTATAGTGGTTGGAGTTAGCAGAACCGTCAGATTTGAAGTCGGTTTAAAATAATAGACTCCGGGCTATTCTTGGCCTAAATAATGCTAACCACCACTGCACGCACCGTGCGACCGCTAACGGTAGTCAACCGGCACTAGGTAGGTAGCCGACCGATTGCCCTTTTCGATTTAAATTTTATTTGATTCCTTAATTACTTTTTATTGTTCATGTTTCTTTTAGCGTTTACTTGAACCCCAATCCTAATCACCATTAACTTTTAAAATTTCAAATTTCAATATTAATTGCATTTTTGAATTTGATCCTATTTGTATATTTTGAATTTGAAAACTTCAAATGTCAATAAATTTTCTGTTTGAGTTCCGATTTCTAAACTTTATATATGGAAATTGATCAGAATATCATCACGAATGTGACGGCACAAGTTTCATGGTCAAGTCCCGACATTTTAAAAAAATTCCATTTTTAGTCTTATTATTAATTAATTATTTCTTATTAAATTTATGCATGTTACATTCTCACTCCTTAGATAATTTCATCTTTGAAATTCCTAAGGAACAAACAGTGTAACGCGCACTAAGCATCCATGTTATACAACAAAGTTATCTAATAATCATTTAGTCAAACAAGAGTACTATGTAGTAATGTATGAAGACGTACTATAGGTGAGCTTAATCCTAGCATGTAAGTAAGGTCGTGACATATAGGCATGTATGCAAGCATTTTAAACATGTAGAAATTTCTACCTAAATGTAAAACGATAGTAAAAAGTGTGGCAGTCATTCCCTACCATCCAATCTAGAAACCATGATGCAACCAAAACCTAATTTTGAAGAGAAAAAGCTTACCAGAGAAAATCTTGGGATGAGAAGTCCTTGTCTTCTCTTCAATTTTCCATGTGCTTTCCATCGGATTATCTCCTCATTACACTCGAACCAGCCTAATTTCTTTATTGTGGAGCTTCCTAGTTCCGTTCTCCACTATACGTATAGTGGCACGGGATGCAATCGAATCTGTTTCAATGTCTATTAACTGATCAGGCTCTACCACGGTGGTAGTGATATGAAGGCATTTTCTCAAAGTGCGAAATATAAAATACATCATCAACTCCTTCCGACTTATCTGGTAGCTCTACTCGCTATGCAAGTTTTCCTGTTCTTTCCAAGGTTGGGAAAGTTCCAAAAAACGTTGGTGCTAACTTTCTCACTTACCAAATCTCATAACCTTCCTAAGAGGGAAAACTCTTACGAACACCATGTCTCTTACCTCAAACTCCAACTCCTTCCTTCGGTTATCTGCATAGGACTTATGACTATTATGTATGGCCTTCATTTGTTTCCTAATCAATTCTATCTTCTTCGAGGTCTCTTGAATTAAATATGGCCCAAGTAAAAAAAATTCGGTGGTTTCCCACCAACAATTTTTCAATTTACATTGCCACCCATATAATGCTTCAAAGGGTTTCATGCCAATTGTTTCTTGTTGAATATTATTGTACATGAATTCTACTAAGGTAAGTGTTTCTCCCAATGCCTCCAAAGTCCATGATATAAGCTCTTAACAAGTCTTTAAAAATCCTATTTAGCATTTCAATCTGACCTTCTGTTAGTGGGTGGTAAGCAGTGCTAAGATTCAATGAGATTCCTAAAGCTGACTGCAAACTCCTCTAAAAAATCGCTTGTGAATAAGGGGTCCCTATCACTAACAAAGCTAACTAGGATTTCATAAAGTCTAATACCTCCTTAATATAAATTTGCATTAAGGATGTTATGGTCTTATTACTTCTGACGGGAATAAAATAGACGCCTTTTGTAAGTCTATCTACTATAACACAAATAGCTTCATTGCCCTTTGGACTTCTAGGCAGCCTATCTATAAGGTCCATTGATATATGCTCTCATTGCCAAGTCAGAACCTCCAATGGAATTAAAAATCCTTCGGGATTTACTTGTTCAGCCTTTATCCTTTGGCACGTCAAACACCTAGAGATAAATTTGGTTGTCCTCTTCTTTATCCTTGGCTAATAGAAAATTCGCTTCATAACCCTATACATCTTATCTCCTCTGGGATGGATGGCCATCCTAGAATGATGACATTCTGCTAGTACTTCTTCTTAAACGTCCTCAACCATAGGGATACAAATGCATCCATCTCTTCTTAAAAAACCTCTTTCGTCAACTACATGTCTACTAACATGGGGAAAATGCTCTCCTCTGTTTAGCTTGCTGAAATGTCTACTATCGCCACATCCTTCTTCTGCTCTAACCCTATGTGGTCCATCATGCCGGTCTAACTTCTATTGCTATCAAATAGCCTAGAGTGGATTTTTATAATGGTTAGAAATTGAAATTGGAGAGGAACCCCAACTGTATAGCACTTAAAGTAGCATGCCTCCGGCTAAGGGTGTCGGCGACAACATTCCCTTTTCCGAAGGTATACTGTATTCCAAAATCATATGATGCTATTAACTCCATCCACCTATACTGCCTAAGATACAAATCTTTTTAGGAAAAGATGTATTTGAGTGATTTGTGATAAGTGAACAAAACAAACCTTTTCCCCAAAAGATAGCGCCTCCACATCTTTAAGGCAAAGACGATGGCTGTTAACTCCAAGTCAGGAATTGTGTATCTCTTCTCATGGTCCTTCAATAGTCCACTAGCATATGCTATCATCCTTCCCACTTGCATAAGAATGAATTCTAATCCTACATTACATAGATCGGTGCAAACGGTGAAAGGCTTTACCCCATCGGGAATAGTTAATACTACATGCTCATTAATAGCTCCTTCAAATTTTCTCATGCATTTCTCATCCCATGCAAAAACCAGATTCTTCTTGGTTAAACGAGTTAGTGGGACTGTTACCTTCACAAAGTCTTGATGAATTTCCTATTGTAACCTGTCATCCTAAGAAAACACCTAGCCTTTGTGGTATCTTCCAATCTTGAATGGATTCCATCTTTAAGGGGTCTACAGACAACCCCTTCTCGGAAACGTGTCTAAGAAATCTCACCTCATTCTTTCAAAACTGACATCTTAGGAATTTGGCTTAAGTTGGTGTCTTCTCAAAAACCCTAGTACCTCCTTAAGTTATTTCTGTGCTCCCCATCACTCTTGGAGAGTACTAAACTATCATCCATAAACACTACGAAGAAATTATTTAGCTGTTTACTTATCGAATCTATAAAGTACGTAGAGGCATTCATCAACCCAAAAGTGATCACTTTCCATTCATAAGTCCATTCTGAGTGTAAAATGCGGTCTTCTGCTTGCTACCGTTAGCTATCCTCAATTGATGAAATCCAATGGCTAAGTCCAATTAGGAATTTTTTTGTCTCCAATAAGCTGATCAAACAAATTATCTATTCTAGGTAAGGGATACCTATTCTTCTTATTCCACTTATTGAGTTCTTTATGGTCGATGCATAACCTTATTGAGCTAGCTCCCTTAGTGGAAAAGATAATAGGTGCTCCTCATTTAGAAGTACGTCGACGAACGAATCTTTCTACAACAGCTTTGAAATATACTTATCCAACTTTCACCTATCTTCAGGGGCCATGTACCTTAATTTTCATATCTTGAACATGCCTCATGACTTTAACCCATTGATCCATAGTTAAAAGTACATTTTGATTGCTTGGTTGACCATTTGGTGAGTCAACTGTTGCGCCTATTATGGATCTACCTGGTCCTACCATTTTTCTGATAAAGAACATTTGCATTTTATTATATAATAAATTTCACTAACAATTACATATGTAATACAAATATGTATCAAGTATTATCCCAATGTTTTCCCTTCAAAACATTCAATAGAACTCGTCTATCACATATACGAGTTAATCCTAATTCCCGTGGAGTTATACTGACTGGGTAACAAACTAGTCTGACTCCCTTATAGTCAAATGTGTTATGGTTGCTAATTTATAAAAATTCTTTTGAATTCTCACTCTGATACCATGCTATGGTTCCCCAGCTCTAGTGACCGAAATATCAGAGGGAGTTTATCGTCCGATAGCTCAGATCAATGGGCACTAAAGGAGCGATCGCTCATATGCACTACTTTGGATCAACATGGATACGTTTAAAATATCTCAACATCTCTGAAGTGATACGTATCTCATCTCGACACAATGTAGTATACACGAGTTCAAGGAAATTTGTATCTAAATCACATATCAGAATACAATAAATAACGGTTCCACAAAACATCGGATCAAAAAGATACACACACACACACACACATAGGTACAAACAGACGTCGGACTATCACCATATATCTAAAACTAAATCATCAGGCATACTATACATAATTGCCCCAAAAATGATGTCCTAATATACACAGATAAATATATACAAAGGACATACAACATGACTACACAAAATCAACTTAGCATGGCTCAATGGACTGTAAATGTATCTCTCTAACATCACTCCTCCGAAAGACTCTAATAGTTCCTTTGAGGTATGTAGCAAGCGTGCGTCCATGAAGCTATAAATCTACAACTACCTTAAATTTGTATATTGTACGATAGTTGCATTTCATCTCAATGTCGTATCCTCAAAACGTGAAAAGGTAATCATCCTGAAAAGCCTCGATCTTACCCAAGGAATTGTCAAAAACAAAACCTCGAGTCAGGCTATACATCTAGCTTTGAGTATAATAGTGTAACAATGATTCATATAAACTGTGGATTCGTGTTATATATGTGATATTAAAAGAAATAAATTTGTCACACACTCTATAATCTAAACCCGCCCATATCCCATTAAATTATTTCAATTCAAATACGCATGTCATGACACCATTTAAAGTAAATCACAACTGCAACTCTAATCAACCAGGATGTCACATCCTATTCATTTGTAAGTTGCATTCATTATTCAATAGACATTTCATTGTCAAGTTATTTATATACGAGGTCTGGAATTACTACCGAATCCTATTCATCATTCACTCTTACTAGACTCTGTATCGAACCAATATCACGGCCTTTTTCATCCATATATCTTTCGATCAGAAATTATGGATGCCCCCATACGATCTATTAGTTGCACTATCTTCTCATGTTCACTATTAGTGCTCGTCCTATTGTGCTGTAATCTTCATCTTTGTTTCACCACATATTCATCAACGAGATTACTTTCGATTCTTCCTCGTTTCCCATTTGCACGGCACCTGTCACCGTGATTGTGTCCGTGCAACAGATCGTTTGGGCAATAAGTCAAGGGACCCGGTCATCATGATTCAGGGAGCGACCCCAAATCTGTCCATTAGGATGGATTATAGTGTCTACTAGTCTCACCTCGTCTCGTTTACTTCATTAGTTAAATTCATTCAAATTCTTTTGTATTTAACTTCCCAATATACCATTTATTCCTAAAATGGTGTCATTTTCCTTTTGATATCACATATAGATGTCGTGTTCGTGCAACATAGCATTAACTTGCAGTATATACCATCATATATAATGAAAATTCATAAACAGAGCATGTAAATATGACCTAGAAGAATTTCATTGGGTTTGAATTTAAATGTATGTTTCAAATTTAGACTTGTTTTTTGATGACGTCGTTTTAATTTAATTTATATAATTTCTCCATAATTTTAAATTTGGAAAATAAATTATTTTCGGTCGACGCGTTGTGCGCCAAACGCCGGTCCTTTTGAAATTTTACAAAATAAGTTAATCGGTCTATTTTATTGCTGTTTTGTGATCGCATAACGTTGTCGTGTGCGATCATATTTTTATTCCGGTCGTTTGTGGTACATACACGAACGGAATATTGTATAGCATCGTACCTTAAAGCTTTTTTTCCTCTTTTTCTTTTAACATGAAGAGTTGCATTTACTGCAAATACATTATAATTGAAGATCACTTGATTGGTCATGTGCAAGAAGACCCTAAAGCATCTAAATATGTATACATGCTAATGCTATATTTATTCCCAGTAATTATATAAAAGTTCAGTTGTAGATTTAGCTTGTATAAGTTAAATATAATATATTCTCTAATTATTAGTAACCAAGTTATACAATGCTTCTGGATTTTGCATGCCTTACTTGCATTCATACCCATGTGTTCCATACTTTTACTAATATGAATGCATAAACACATTCTATACATATTGAAATGAATGGACTTATGTATGCATAAAAGAAAAGAAAAAAAACAAGTTAATGCACATGTAAATAGTATTCTTCCTAATTTATTATTGTTGAAAGTAGTACTAGTTTATCTACCTTAGTTGTTTATGCATGGCTATGCCGCAAATGGCCACCAACAACCGAGCCGAAACCATTGTCGCACTTAGCTACGCAATACGGTCCTGCTGGTATTTTCCGTTTTGACCATAACGCTCCCGTTCATCATACGGACATGGAAAGAATGGTGTCATTTCTGATCACCACGGGGTCCGTCGGTCAGGCAGAAGCTAGTCAATTTATTCGTCACACTTCCTTTTTCATATTTCCTTTTGGTTGCATGCTAAAATTCACGTTAGATTTTGAGTTATATCTTACAATAGAAAAATGTGTACACAAATTAAAAGATATACTTTTTTGTATATGAATTATGCTTTGATAACGTGAATATTACTGGTTGAGAATATATAACCGAAGTAAGACATGAACATCTTTATAGTTCACTAATTATAGTTTGATAATATGTACTATAACTTGATAACGTGAATCATAGTTTGATAACGTGTACACTAATTATATTTCATGTGAATTACATGCAACTCAGTCACGTGTTCCTGTAAATTAAAATGCTGGACATGCTAAACCAACAGTACACTCACAATGCACCTATATATAATCCTAATATGTTAAGTACTACATATGAATAAAGGATACAAGGTCGCCCATCCCATGCATTATACTGGTACACATATATTAACCTTTCATATATCATGATTAGGTTTTATATTATTGTTGTTTAGGACTTGTACTTAACAAGCGAACATATACATGTACAGAAGGTAAAAATAAAATTGTTATCTCACAAGACTAAAATGGAAGCATTTTCACTGAAAGTATTTTAAAAAGAAAGCATACTCACTTTGCTGTAGATGAAGATGGATGGAAGTGACAATTTATGTTTGCGTGTTTCTAGAGAATGTGATTTGCAGGGTTTATATAAGCAGCCACTTGATTCATCACAAGAAAAACGTTAAAAGCATAGGTTAATTTATAATCATGAAGAAGATAAGAAAGAGAGGTGCATAATTATGAAAGAGACAAGCATGTAGAGGTGAGGTTGAATGAAAATAAATTCATTTATTTTATTTTTCAATAAATAATTTTATACCTCTTAAATAAATTTTCATACCTTTAACCGTGATATTGCCTTACCGTAGTTTGGTCTCCGAGTACAATTTCGCTCGTGGCGTTTTTACTCCAAATTTTATATTATATCCATAACGATTTTATTTACTTATTTATTTATTTTTACTATTTTTTGTTTAAACAAAATTTAATATTATAAGTTAAAACTGTAGCGGTGCATCCTCGCGATTTACTATAGAGCATCGTAAGCTATTTGTGTATTAAATATCGTCCTATCGACTAGTAAAATCCTAACATCGATGGCTCGATGAATATTATAAATACGTACCTAAAGAGTTTCAATTATCTCAAGGTGTGATTTCCTAATTTGCTCCTCGATTTCCCAAGTGCAGTCTTTGGGATTATCTGACATTAAACTTTGACTAGTGGAACTTGCTTGTTTCTTAACTGCTTCATTTTTGAATCCACTATTCTCGCTGGCTCAATGGTGAATGCTGAGTTTGGTTAAATCTCTAGTTCTTCTAACTACTTTAGTTCTATAATACTATCGAAATACCGTAAACAATTCCTTAATTGGGATACGTGGAACACGTTATGAACTCCGGATAGATATGCTGGTAATTCAACTCGGTAAGCAAGGCTTCCGATACACTCCATAACTGCATAAGCTCCAATATACCATGGAGCTAATTTCCCTGTTTTGTCAAACCTTACAACTCCTTTCATTGGAGATACCTTTATAAAAACGTAATCTTCGATTGCGAATTCCAAATCCTTTCTACGTTGGTCAACATAGCTCTTTTTTCGTAATTTTGAGCAAACTTCATACGATCTCTAATAAGCTCGATCTTCTCGGTTGTTTCTCGAACCATATCCGGTCCTAGTATAAGTCTGTCTCTAGTTTCTAACCAACTGGCTAGAGAACAACACGGTCTTTCATACAAAGCTTCAAATGGTGCCATACCGATACTGAATTGAAAACTATTATTGTAGGAAAATTCAATCAAATGAAGATATTCTTTCCATGAACCTCCGAACTCTAAGATACGTATTTTGAGTAGATCTTCTACAACTCGATTAATTCTTTCAGTTTGTCCATCCGTTTGAGGATGGTGTGCTATGCTAAAATTGAGTTGTACACCCAAGACTGAATGCAAGCTTTGCCAAAAGTGACTGGTAAAAATCATATCACGATCGCATACTATATTCCTTGGAATTCCGTGCAATCGTACAATATGTTTCAGGAATAGTCTAGCTAAACTTTCTGCATTTCTATTCATTCTAATAGGAATGAAATAGGTACATTTAGTGAGTCTATCAACTATCACCCATATACTTTCATTTTCTGACCTTGATCTGGAAAGTCCGTCAATGAAATCCATAGAAATTTGTTTCCATTTTCATTGAGGAACTTCGAGAGGTAATATAAGTCCACTGGGTTTTTGATGCTCGCCCTTTCCTAACTGACACGTAATGCATCGTTTCACATATTCGTCAATGTCCTTCTTCATGCCTTCCCAATAGTACATCCGCTTCATATTGTTGTACATCTTTGTACCACTAAGATGTGTAGAAAATAAAGATTGATGACATTCGTCTAGAGCTTCTTTTCTCAAATTGGATGTGTTAGGAACACACAGTCTTCCTTTAAATTTCAAGTTCCCTTTCAAGTCTAACTCGAACCTGTTAAGATCTTCTGATGCATTTCCATTCTTCAATTTATTAATTTGGTCTTCCAGGATTGGGTCATTTTTTGATTAGCTTGAATTCGATCGAATAAACTCGGTTGAATATCCAAACTTACCAACATGGTTGTTGTTTCTTCCACTCTTCTGAACTGGAGGTTACAAGAAGATAACACTTCTAATTCTTTCCATTCTATCAGCATCATTGATACTACGACCTGGTGTTTTCGGCTGAGAGCATCTACTACCTTATTACCCTTGTCAGGCGTATACTGAATTTCTAAGAATACACAGCTAGAAATTCCAACCATTGATGTTGTCGCATATTCAAGTCTTTATGAGAGAATAATTTTTAACGATTTGTGGTCTATGTATAAAAAAAAATTTCTCCTAATAGATAATGCCTCTAAAGTTTCAAGGCAAATACCATGTCTGCTAACTCAATATCATGAGTTGCATACTTTACTTTATGAGGCCTGAGTTGTCTAGACGCATAGGTTACAACTCTGTCTCATTGCATTAATACTGCACCAAGCCCTGCTCCACAAGCATCTGTGTATACTACCAGATTCTGATTTCCTTCTGAAACTATTAATGTTGGAGCGTTAGAAAGTAATTCTTTCAACTTCTAGTAAGCTCCTTGACATTTATCTGGCCAAATAAATTTAACTCCTTTCTTCGTTAAATTAGTTAGTGGAGCAGAAATCTTGGAAAATCTTTTATAAATCTTCTATGATATCCTGCTAAATCCAAGAAACTTCTGATTTCAGTTATTGATTCGGGTTGCTTCCACTTTTGAATAGCTTCGACCTTATCTGGGTCAATTGAAATTCCTTTCTCTGAGACTATATGTCCCAAAATTTTCGCTTTCTTCTGCCAAAAGTGACATTTTGAAAATTTTGCTTTAAGTCAGCGCTCTCTCAATGTTTCTAACACCAGTTTCAAATAAATCACATTCTCTTCTTCTGTCTTTGAGTAGACGAGGATATCATCAATAAAAATTAGGACAAACTTGTCCAAATAGCTTCTGAAAACTCTATTCATCAAATCAACAATATATGTTGGAGCATTCGTTAATCTAAATGGCATTACTAACCATTCGTTGGAACCGTATCTAGTTTGAAATGCTGTTAGTGGAATACTGTCCTCTGCAACTCTTAGTTGATGAAAACCTGTGGCTAGATCTAGTTGTGAAAAGATCTTTGCTTCACTCAATTGATTGAATAAATCATCAATCCTTGGCAGCGGATATTTGTTCTTGATGTAAGGTCATTTAAGTTTTTGTAATATATACAGAGTCAAAATGATAGATCTGCCTTTTAAACAAATAAAGCCGATGTTCCCAAAGAAAATTACCCGTTCTGATGAAATTCTTTTGCTCAAGATCTTTTATTTGAGATCTTAATTCTTTCATCTCACTGTGGCACATTCGATTAGGTGGTCTACTAAAAGATTGAGTTCTGGGTTTCAAATCTGTCCTGAATTCAACTGCTTGATGTGGTGGTGGACCACTTACTGGTTCAAAGATATCGGAAAAATCTCTAACTACTGGAATCTGTCCTATTTCACCTTCTTTAGATTCCAAAGCAAACAAAGAATAACTTGAACTGGCATTTGCTTTTTCTAGAGCTATAATGATTTGCTTGGGGCAATCGGGATGTTGGAGAGTGATTACTCGTTTTGAACAGTATAATTGAGCTTGATAGTGCTCGAGCCAGTCCATTCCCAAAATAACTCCATAACTCAATGAATCCACAATAAACAAGTCACATGAGAAAAAATACCCAGATAAATTAATTACGACTCCACTACATTTCATCTCTAGGGTAATGCATCCTCCAACAGGATTGACCACCCTAAGAGAATTGTTAAGAGAAGAAACATTCAATTTTAACTTTTCTACCAATCCTTTCTATATAAATGAATGTGATGCGCCTGTATCGAAAAGAATTCTAATATATAATCCATGCCATAAAATAGTACCTTCTAGGACCGAAGCTTGTTTTCCCTTATTTGGTTTCATTGAACTGGGACCATCTAATGCAAACATTTTCCATTGAGTCTGCTTCTTCAGCTTTGTGCATTGTCTCGCTATATGTCCCATTTCATTGTAATTATAGCATTTCTTCATAGGAGCTTGACCTGTATTTCTACATTAATTGGCATAATGACCCTTCCTTCCACATGAGTAACATTCCACTTGTGCTTTAGCTTGTTGCCTCTTCTGGTCCTCTTGCTTAGGTTGGAATGGTTGCTTATTCTTTCGAAATTTTGCATTCTTCTTCGAGAAGAATGACCTCTTTCTTTTGTTGCTGGCTTTTTTGAGTAGGTTGACTTTTAGAAACCAAATCTCGCTCTCATACCTTTTCAAATCATAACGTCGTATCCACAATCTCCTTAAATGGAAATTTGAGTTGACTAAGTAATTTATATCTTAGTTCATTATTTAAACCAAGCACAAACTTCTCATTCTTTTCTAATGGGGTGCTAATGAGTGTTGGTCCATCCTTCGATAGTGCATTAAACTCATTGACATACTCAGTTACAGATAAATATTTTTGAGTAAGGTCAATAAATTTTTGAAGCAGTGCTACTTTCTCTGCTTCAAGCATAAAATGGGCTTTGAAAATATCTTTGAATTCTTGCCAAGATATGTCTTCCTCTGGAGTTGCAGTAGTTATGGCTTCATACCAATCTAAGACACCTCCTTGTAACTGTCGAGATGCTAACCTTCTTTTGTCTCGATCGGAGAGATTCAGATCTCCAAAGGTTCTTTTTGCATGTTCTCAGCCATGCATGAACTCCTATTATGCCTTCATTTCCCAAGAATGGTTTACCACCTAGGCTTGAATAGTCTTTGCAGAGCTTGGTAAACTATGATCCAGGATTTTAATTATTGTCTCCGAGCATTCCCATATCTTGAACATGCCTCATGACTTCGACCCATTGATCCATAGTTAAAAGTACATTTTGATTTCTTGGTTGACCATTTGATGACTCAACTGTCGAGCTTGTTCTGAGTCTACCTAGTCCTACTATTTTTTGATAAATAACATTTGTCATTTTATTATATAATAAAATTTCATGAAAAATTAGTATGTAATACAAATACGTATCAAAGTATTATCCCAACGTTTTCCCTTTAAAACATTCATTAGAACTCGTCTATCACATATATGAGTCAATCCCAATTCCCATGGGGTTTATATTGACTGGGTAACAAACTAAGTCCGGCTCCCTTATTGTTAAATGTGTTATGATTACTAGTTTATACAAATTATTTTGAATCCTATCTATGATACCACGCTGTGATGCGTTGGTTCTAGTGACCAAAATATGAGAGAAAGTTTACCGTCCGATAGCTCCGATCAATGGGCATAAAGGAGCGATCGGTGGTATACACTACTTTGGATCAACATGGATATATTTAAATACCAGAACATCTCTGAAGTAATACGTATCCCATCTCGATACAATGTTGTATACACGAGTTCAGGGAATTTATATCTAAATAACATATCGGAACACAATATATAATGGTTTCACAAAACAGCGGACCAAAAAGATACATACATACATACATACATACATACATACATATACATAGGTACAAACAGACGTCAGACTATCATCATGTATCTACAACTAAGTCGTCAGGCATACTATACATAACTACCTCAAAAATGACGTCCTAGTATACACAGAAAAAAATATATACAAAGGACATACTACATAACTACAAAAATGACGTCCTAGCATAGTTCAATGGACTCTAAATGTATCTCTCTAACATCTCTCCTCCAAAGACTCTAATAGTTCCTTTAAGGCATGTAGCAAGTGTGCATCCGTGAAGCTCTAAATCTAGAACTACCTTAAATTTATACACTATATGCCAGTTGTCGTCCATCACAATGTCATATGAAATCACCTCAAAACGTGAAAAGGTAATCATCCTAAAAAGCCTCGATCTGACTCGAAGAGTTGTCAAAAATAAAACCTCGAGTCAAGCTATAAATCTAGTTGTAAGTATAATAATGTAACAATGATTCATATAAATTGTGGAGCCGGGTTATATATGTGATATTAAAAGAAATAAATATGTCACACGCTCCATAATCTAAACCCGCCCACATCCCATTAAATTATTTCAATTAAAATACACGTGTCATGGCACTATTTAAAGTGAATTATAGCTGCAACTCTAATCAACTAGGATATCACATCCTATTCATTTATAAGTTGCATTCATTATTCAATAAACATTTCATTGTCAAGTTATTCATATACGAGGTCTGGAATTATTAGTGAATCCTATTCATTATTCACTCTTACTAGACTCTGTATCGAACCGATATCACGACCTTTTTCATCCGTATATGTTGAGTTCAGAATTTGTGGGTGCCCTCACACGATCTATTAGTTGCACTATCTTCTCCTATTCACCGTTAGTGCTTATCTCATTATGTTGTAATCTTCATCATTGTTTTACCATATATCCATCAATGAGATTATTCTCGATTCTTCCTCGCTTCCCGTTTGCACTACGCATGTGATCGTGGTTGTGTCCGTGCCACAAATTGTTTGGACAATAAGTGACGAGGGACAAAGTCATCACGATTTAGGAAGCGATCCCGGATCTGTCCGCTAGGATGGATTATAGGATCTAGTAGTCTCACCTCGTCTCGTTTACTTCATCAGTTAAATTCGTTCAAATTCTTTTGTATTTAACTTTCCAATATACTATTTATCACCAAAATTGTATCATTTTCCATTTTATATCACATATAGATTTCGTGTTCGTGCAACACAGCACTAACTTGTAGTATATAGCATCATATATAATGAACATTCATAAACACAACAGGTAAACATGACCTGTAAGAATTTCATCGGATTTGAATTTAAATGAATAGACTTGATTTTTGATGACGTCATTTTAATATAATTCGTAAAATTTTTCCATAATTTTAAATTTGGAAAGTAAAATATTTTCGGTTGACGCGTTTTTCGCCAAACGCTGGTTTTTTTTAAATTTTACAAAATAAGTTAACCGGTCTATTTTATTGCTGTTATGTTATCGTGTAACGTTATCGTGCGCGCTTGTATTTTTATTTCGATCGTTCGCGGTCCATGCGCGAATGGAATATTGTGTAGCATCATACCCCAGAACTTTTTTTAACATGCAGATATGCGTTTACTGCTAATACGTTATAATTGAAGATAACTTGATTGTCATGTGCAAAAAGACCCTAAAGCGTCTAAGTATATATATGTACATACTAATGCTATATTTATTCCCAGTAATTATATAAAAGTTCAGTTGTAGATTTAGCTCGTATAGTTTAAATATAAAATATTCTCTAATTATTAGTAACCAGGTTATACAATGCTTCAGGATTTTGCATGCATTACTTGCATTTATACCCATGTATTCATACTTTTACTAATATGAATGCATAAACACATTCTATACATATTGAAATGAATGGACTTATGTATGCATAAAGAAAAGAAAAAAACAAGCTAATGCACACGTAAGTAGTATTCTTCCTAATTTATTATTATTGAAACTAGTATTATTTTATCTACCTTAGCTATGTATGCATGGCTATGCCGCAACAGGCCACCAACGACCGGGCTGAAACCATCGTCGCACTCAGCTACATAATACGGTCCTGTTGGTATTTTCCATTTTGACCATAATGCTCCCGTTCATCATAGGGATACAGACAGGACGGTGTCATTTCTGATCACCACGAGGTCCGTCGGTCAGGCAAAAGCTAGCGATTTATTCTTCTCACTTATGTTTACATATTTTCTTTTAGTTGCATGCTCAAATTCATGTTAGATTTTGAGTTATGTCTTATTGAAGTTTTGTAGAAAAATGTATACACAAATTATAAGATATACTTTTGTATATATGAAATATGCTTTGATAACGTGAATATTAGTGGTGAGAATATAGAACCTAAGTAAGACATGAGCATCTTTATAGTTCACTAATTATAGTTTGAAAATATGTACTATAGCTTGATAACGTGAATCATAGTTTGATAATGTGCACACTAATTATACATCATGTGAAATACATGCAACTCACTCACGTGTTCCTATAAGTTAAAATGCCTATGACACACTAAACCAATAGTACACTCACAACACACCTATATATAATCCTAATATGCTAAGTACTACATATAAATAAAGGATACAAGGTCACCCATCCCATGCATTATACTAGTATATGTATATCAAGCTTGCATATATCATGTTTAGATTCCATATTACTGTTGTTTGGGACTTGTACTTAACAAGCAAACATATATATGTACAGAAGGTAAAACTAAATTATTATCTCGCAGGACCATAAATAGAAGCATTCTCACTGAAGTTACTTTAAAAAGAAAGCATACTCACTTTGTTGTAGATGAAGATGGATAGCAGTGAAATAATTTATGTTTGCGTGTTTCTAGAGAATGTGATTTGCAGGGTTTATATAGGCAGCCACTAGATTCGTCACAAGAAAAACGTTAAACGCATATGTTAATTTATAATCACGAAGGAGATAACAAAGAGAGGTGCATAATTATGAAAGAGAATGCAGAAGTGAGGTGAATGAAAATAAATTCATTTATTTTATTTTTCAGTAAATAATTTTATACCCCTCAACTAAATTTTCATACCCTTAACCGCGATATTGTCCTACCACAATTTGATCTCTGATTACAATTCCGCTCGTGGCGTTTTACTCCAAATTTCACTTTATATCCATAACAATTTTTTTATATTGTATTTTATTTATTTACTTGGTTATTTTTTTATTTTAAAGAAAATTTAATATTATAAGTTAAAACTGCAGCGGGATGTTACAATACTTATACCCATTGATTGGGCAATCTAAGCCTGATACCAAATGTAATAACCCGTCTTGAAACGGGCCTAATTTTCGACCCAGAAGATGCCCATCGAACATTAGACTCATTCCAAAGTTGGTCATTGGTTGGTAAAATTGAACAACACGCGGAGCTATCTACCAATCTATCAAAATTCTCACAACAAAAAGGATAAAAAATGGTATCATAAATAATATCCATTTTATAAAAATTCAAATATCATAACAAAATATAACATCTCAATATCTGTGATACAGTATCTCAAAGTACAATAACATCACGGCTAAATGGGTACACCAAAATATAACAAAAACATAAGTAGATAGATAGCTGCCACAAGACTCCATCTCCGCCTTCATCTCATAGATCCGCATCTTCTTCCCTAACCTGTATTGCAACTAGGAGGGAGTCAGAACAATAATGTCCGGTGAATAAAATCTCAATCTTTCCATAATAGTATATAAGCAGTATAATTTGAATAAGAATATATCTTAAGTATCCTAACTATATTTATCATATATACCTCAAACTATATGCCCGTATTCTCTTCTAGTCCAATCCTATTACTTACACTTTTCGAACGCAACTCTGTAACTTATCTTTAGTTGTAGGCCCAAGGCCATTCTAAGTCCCATGCATATACCGTCCATCATGTCATAGCAATATGAGAAAAGGTAGCCAGACCATTTAATACCCTTTTAATGGGAATTATGCAGACTATGACCATTTCATACATATCCATTGGGCAAGTCCCCATCATTTAATACTAACTCAAGACATACCCTTCTTCGGTACTATCTAACTGACATCGCATGGAATCTCATCAAACTACTTAATACACCTTGTAATAGCCAATTAATACCTCAAATCCGAAGTGAACTCCTTTCGAGATTTCCATCTACCATGCCTAAACGCTATCCCTGGCCATTTAATACTTTCTAATTAGGAAAGAGGTGGACCCTACAATAACCACTTACTACCCCTCGATCTCTAAAGCATGTCCTATGTATTATATCCCATAATCCAAACTATGACATATCACATTTGTCTGATTATTCGTAGGTACTAGTGGTCATATTAACTGAGTATACTTACCCTATAGAATTGAGACTAACATCGCATCCTCCGTGGGTACTTGTTACAGATGATGTTTCACATCAGCTCCAAATTCACGCTGCTGGTAGCTAGATTAGCTAGGCAAACTTTCACGTGCTTTTGACCGATCTCACATCCCTATATATTATTTATAATTTACAGTCCTCTGATTATATTATCACATACCTCACTGCATTTTTCTAAAGCTATAAAGAAAGATTCGTTATTCCACCACTAATCATAATCATCATTAACTTCCATCCTATGGGATTTTAATGCTAATTACTAATATATTTTTACAGAGATTAGTACATTATTAATTTTATATTATTTATATGATATTTATGAATACATAGCTAAAATATCCTAAGGCATACGAAGATTGTACCATATACTAATCGTTAAATATCAAAACTTCGATTTATATAGGTTTATTTCCATACCAGAACACACAAACTAGCTAATACCCTTAGCCCAACAATAAACTTGTATAAAAAATAGAATCAGTTGCCAAATTTATTTTATATTAAAATAGTAGAATTATCATCACTATAATTTACAATTCTAATCCTTTTACACTTTATTCAACTTCTGCATATAAAATAAAAAGAGATTCATATTTAATTTCTAACCTTTAATCACATCAAAGGAGAAAAGTAAGAAGTGAAATAGAATGTAAAATATTAAAATTGCAATAACAACCCAACTCTGCTGTTTTAATATAGAATAATTGAGATTCCAAAATATAATAATTGACATTTTGCTTTAGGAGAATTTTATGGGTTTTAGTTTGATGTTTTCATGAACAAAATTTCTCAAGGCAAAAATCAAATCCAACCTCTATTGTATAATTACTAAAATGAGAAAAGCTAAGATTTCCGCTCATAGATGATTCCAAGCTTTCTTCTTTGGATTTGAATACACATGCTTTCTAATCTTTTTTCATACCTTTTCCTTTTTTAAATATACATCAATTGGATTGTATATGAATTAGATTCAGAATTTTAAGGCTTGGAATAGAATATAATTAGAAATTGAATATTAATTTCTATATCCCTTACTAGAAGATCTTAAGAAATTCGTGAATTTTGTGGAAGAAAGAAACGATAGAGCTTCGTATATGTTTTCAAATATTTTGGGAATAAAAGTGAGAGGCTATGCTCTTATTTACAGTGATTGAAAATATGGTTTAAAGTAATAAAATTCGGCTATTTTCTGGCCAAAATAACCTTAGCCGTCACAACATGTACCGGTCGACCGCTAGCGGTATACCGACCCTAGGCAGGCAGTAGACCGGTTGCCTATATTTGGGAATCTTTTTATTTTTGTTGTTTAATTTTTATTTTAATTAATTTTTAACATTAATGTTTCTTCTAACATTTATTTAAACCCCAGTCCTAATCACCGTTAACTATTGAAATTTCAGACTTTAACAAAAATTACATTTTTGAATTTGAATTTTATTTGAATTATTTTAAATTCAAAAAATTCAAATGTCAATAACTTTTCCTTTTGAGCTTCGATTTCAAAACTTTATATATAAGAATTGATTAGAAAATCACCACGAATGCAATGATACAACTTTCATGGTCAGATCCCGACATTTACAGAATTTCTAATTTTGTCCTAATTATTAATTAATTAATTCTTATTAATTTTTATGGGTCTTACAACCTCATTGGGCGCGTGATCCATGCCTTGAATCAACGCGACTTAGAGCTATAGAGGATGCTAACGATGACTCACTCGACTCCTACATAGGAGATACCAGCCTATATGGTGGACCCGTTAATCCACTTGAAACTATCATGATAGACCACGATGGCCCCACCACGGTCTTCTAGATCGACCTAGAGCTAGATTCAAGAATTAGGTAAAAGCTAATACATATTCTTTGACAAAGCAAGGAAGTGTTTGCTTAGGGACTGGACCTATCAACGGATACTTATAGATGCGGATAGTGTCATATCCCCATTCACATCCGAAATCATTTTCATATATCGGATATCTGCATCCATGACAACAAACATATATCAGAAAATTATCCTATCTATCAACGACTGATATATCAAAAAATATAAATATAAATTTTTGGTTTAACATATTTTTTTCAGCCCCTTGGACCACAAAAGTATAGAGACTAAACAATATAATGATAATAAATAGTTTGGAGTAGTTAATATGCAAGCATGCATGCATATGATATAAACTATTAACTTTGTAAATAATAAATGCATGTTATTCATTATACTAAAAATATACATAATATGAAGTATAATCTCAGCAATAACTGGACGGATAATTTTCAGATATGGATGTCTTCATACGCATCTCCACCTTTTTTGGGATATCAGATATTTATCCGTTTTTCAAATATGAATGCAGATGAATTTTGAATTTTTCGTATATACATTAACATACTTAAAATAAATAATGAGGGGTTAAAAGAACCTGTCTAAAAATAAATATAACAAATTATATTTGCACCCTATGATTCTCCTTCCACACCCTACTTTTTTTTAAAAATGTTCGTGTTTTTATTTTCATTTTACCCTGTATAAGTCCTAGGGCCCATAAACAAGAAATGCTTCAGTCACCCTCGTCTGTCGCGAGCATGAATGATAACCACAACCCCGCTTGTAGTAGTGGTGGGCAGTAATAACATGTGACGCCCCACCTCTATACCCATGCTAGCCAAGAACACTACGGAGTAATGTCGTCAACTAGCGCGAAGAATAAGGCTGTTGAGAAGAGACCAAATGTATAATTGCTTTGTGCGAGTACCGATATGTCAGATAAAAAGAAATCTTTTCATCTCAAGAGGAAATCTGACATACCGATGCAAACTCAAAGCTACTACACGGTGGTTATAATATCTTCAGAAACAAATATAGAAATATCATAACACAACCAGTCACAGAAGATCATATCTCAAAAGCGGAAATATGTATGAATATTACACATAAAAGTGTATATCAGAGTAGTGGTCAAACAAGATCCACAACATCACAAAAGGATAGTTACAAGTGCTACACAAAAGAATAAGTATACATCAATGAGTCTATATCTCAAATGTATACAACTAAAAACTACTAATCTAAGTAGTTAGCCAAAAGTCAGGATAATGATAATCCCAGATGAGGAGTCAAGCAGAAGCACCTATAACATCTCGATCTAAGCTAAGTATTATTTAATAAGAAAATAATAAACGGATCAGTCTAGCTATAAATATCAGATATAATGATATAGAATAAGAGATATGACAAAAACGTATGATAACCCTAAAGCCATACTGTAATAAGTTTGTAACGACCCGGAATTTTGGGCAATAACATTTTAATAATCTGTGTTAATAATTTAATTGATTTGATAATTTTTCTTTATAATTTTAATTTAAAATTTGTGAATTTGATTTTTTTTTTAAAAGTTAATAAATATTTAATCTGTTAATAGTAATCAATATCTTTCTGACAATTTAAATTTGATAAGAATTAATTAAAATTTTATTCTGTTTATAATATATACAATTGATATATATTGTGAATAGAAGATACCGTGTTTCAAATTAAAAATGAATTTTCAAATTTGTAATATATATGTATGTATATGTTATGATTCGAGTTGTTTTGGAAATTTAAATTTAATCTATTAATAATTGATATATGAATGGACATTGTAACTTAAAGCTTTGTTTTAATTTTACATTTCAAAAGTTAATTTAGACTTAATTCAATTGTTAAAAAAAATGAAAATTTAGAAAGGATATAAATCAAAGTCTTATTTATGTTTTCTTTAAAGTGTTTAAATTTAATGGTTAAAAATGTATATGTATAAGTTTTAGATTTTAAATATATGTATAAGAATTGTTTGCATTTTTTTTAGTATTAGAATATTTCTTTTAAAGGGAAAACTTATATCTTAAATATGTAAATAAATATTTATCTAAGAGAATTAAATTATGTAAGTTAGATTCACATTTAAATTAAGAAAATTAATTTTAAAATTTCATAAAGACATATGTAAACATATTAACACCTCTTAAAACACTTGTAGGAGGATTAAGCAAGCTAGATGACATTTGTTCAATTTATGAACAAGTGGCAATTTATTCATTTTAATTTTTACTAAACATTTTTCAGAAGAAAATTAGTTTTCTTTCTCATTTCTTTGCTTCCTTCTTTCAAAATTAATGGAAACCTGAAACTTGAATCTAAAAGCAAAATTAAAACCTGAACTATTTGTCAAATCTGAAAATTGGAATCCAAAGTAGGATAAAATATGCAAATCTGTAACCTGCATATGCTAGAACAACCTGCACTTTCTTTTGAGAACATCTGCAAATCCAACCTGCATTTTCAAAATGAAAATCAACTCAGAAAGTCAATTGGAAGCATGCAATAAAAATCAACTCAGCAAGTGTTTCAACAGCAAGATTAAAAGCTTTTCAAATTAAAGATTCAGTGCCTGGAAAAAATAAAACCTGCTCTGCTTATGGAGGTGAGTAATCATTTTAAAAACAGATCTTGTTAAATTTATAGTTAAATAATATTGCATGCAAATGAATCCTTGCTTTGATAATGAATATTTGAATTTGTGAATGTATGAATATTATAAGTACTTAGTGTCTGTAAATTTGAAATTTTAAGCTCTGTTGTTTAAGCAGAATATGACATTCACCTTTTAAATCCAAAATCCTTCACAAATATAACTTGTTTGAACTTGTGATATGAATGAAAAGTGTATGTTATAGTTTGATAGTAATTTTAAAATTTGTTTCATATTTTTTTAAGTTACAGGTGTATATAAATAGGAACATCACAGTTAAATCAAATTATAGTTAAAAATCAATTATCATAATTTTTGTCTAAAGGGGTATGATTGTGTTTGTTATACAAATTCATGATTTTAAAAGAAGGAATCATAATTTTTAACTAGATATTTGATGAGAATTTTGAGTTTGAACATTTTGGTAAATTCTGTGAACTGCAGATGATTTAGTCAATAATTCGATTTGATTTTCGGGATGAAGCTTGCTTGAATGTTAAGGATTTAGGGAAAAATATAATTAAATTTTTTGAATGATTGAATCATTCGAATTTGCTAAAACTAGGGTTTTTTTTTTTGGTTTTTGCACGGCTGTATGGTCATGGCATTTGCGACTTGAATGTTGGATCGAGTTCGATCGCGACGTGGGAATGAAGAAGCTTGTGGTCATGGTTTTCGATGATGGAGGTTGTAGAGTTCATCGGCGATTGATGGTCGTCGACGATGTGAATTTGGGGTTGGGGTTGTTCTGTTGTTTTCATATGAATGGTCGAAATTTGATTCGCAATTCAATTGGTGGTTCTGAGTTCATTTTATTGCTCGCGTATGATCGAGAGATCATCGGCGACGATCGCGTCGAAGGTTGGTGGTTGGAAGTGTTTGGGCACGTGCACCGTGCAAGTTGGTGTGCACTGGAAGATGGAGCTGGGTTTGGGGATTGGGGAAGACGAGTTTCTTCTCGGGTTTGTATTCGCGTTTATGTCGTGATCAACTCGAAGTAGTTGGTGCACGGTTTTACTTCGGGGCTTGCTCGTGAATTTTGGGGTTCAGACTCGAGTTTTAGGTAGTGCTTTCTGTTAGTACTGTAATGATTAGGTTGCTGAATTTAAACCTGTAATTTGAATAAAGGGAAGATAAGTTTGCAAGTTTAACTTGTTATTTTTAATAAAATTCAAGTTTTTATAAAGAAAAGAAAATTTTAAGTTAAAGTTGTTGTTTTTGAAATAAAGCTAAACTCGTTCTTTGATGCAAATGTAAATCAAATTTTTAAAAGTATTGATTGAATTTATTTTAAGTTTTAAAATTTGTTTAAAATGATTTCTTTTTGAAGTAATTAACTTCATTAAATTTTGAATGTTAATTTAAAAAGGAGATGTTTGAATTTAATCAAAGTTTTAGGTAAATTGTAAGCAATGTTTTCAAATTTATTTTGAAAATTAATAAGTTTAAATTAGATGTTTGAGGTGTTTTAAATTTGAATTCGTTTCTTATTTCCAATAAGGTTGTTATTATGAATTTGTAATCCAAATAGAATAAATTGTTGTTAGGTTATTAAAATTTAATTTATTCAAATAATTAAATTATGTAAATAAATATGGTTAATTTATTTGATATGAACTCAAGAATACTTGATTTCATGATTTGTTAATAAGTAAAAGATTAATTTAGATTAAAGTTTCCTTAAGTAATTAAGGATTGTCAAATAATAGTAGTTAATTAATTAATTGTTTAATTAATTTTAAATAATTAGTTAATTATTTATTAAATTTTAAATAATCACTTAATTATGATTAATTAAGTATAATTACTTAATGAAACAATTAATGGTTAATTATTAATGGTAATTACTTATGAAAGTAATTAATGGTAATTACACATGGAGTAATTAGTTGAAGTGATTATTAGTTAATCACTTAATGATATCAATTAAAGAATTAATTAATATAATTGTTTTAAAGGTAATTAATTATGAAGTAATTAATTAAAGAATTATTTAATGATGAAGTTAATTGTTTGTTAAGTGATTAATTTAGGATTAATTAAAGTTTATTAACGGAAGTAATTAGAGATAATTACTTATGTAAGTAATTAAGAGTTAATTATTTAATTTTTTTTTGGTTAATTAATTAATGTGATTAATTAATTAATGAATGATTTAACTTAAGATTAATTACTAAATGTAATTAATTTAAATTGTAATCAATTATTAAAGTAATTAATTAAGGAGTAATTAATTGGATTAACTAATCAAGATTAATTAATTAATTAATTAAGAAGTTAAATAATTTAATTGAGTAATTACAATTTGTTAATTACTAATTATGATTAATGAGTTGATTAATCATAAGTTAATTATTTAATAAATTAAAGTAATTACTAATTAATAAGGATCATTAATTAAGGTAATTAATGATATTAATCAAGGTTGATTAATATAAGTGATTAATTTAAATATGATTAATTAATTGTAATTAATTAAGATTTAATGTAATTAATTATAGTTAATTAATTAATGAATGATCATTAATTATTGTAATTAATGATAGTAATTAAAGGGTTAATTACTGAATATGGATAAGATAATTACTTGAATGTAATTAAAGGCAATTAATCAAGGAAGATTAATTAGTGAAGATCATTAGAGATGATTGATTAATTTATTTGGAATATTAATTAATGTAGAAGGATTATGGTAATCCAATTAATTAAGAAATAATCAATTCTATTTGGATGTTTGATTAATATGGATTGATTGATTAATATTGGTTAATTGATTGATATTGAATGATCAATATTTGGGGATTGATATTGGATGATTGGTTGATATTGGATGTTTGATATTGGTTTGATACTGGATGATTGGATATATCTGTTATGTGATATGCTGCTTTGTGTAGATGGATATTGATATGAATTATCTCTTGTGATAATATGATTCATCTATCTGTTATATATATCATCCTGAATAGGAGTTAAATAGTTTAAACCCTTAAGTACAACTTGGACATTAAAATGGCGTTTGGTTTCGGTGAGACCGGGATCGGGTTTCCATATTTGGAATCCGAAAACCACACCGATTCCAATTAAACGTTAGGTCGTGTATCCAAGTGCAGTAAGTGAAGACTCGAGGTGTAAGGGTTATACGTCAGTATAACTCTGTGGGTGATTCCGTAATGAGTTTGACGGAATAGTGCTTATAGATTCGAGATGGTGAATTAGAGTGCAAGGGCTATGGTCGTTGACTCTGAGGGTGATTCCAAAACGAGTGCAACGAGATAGTGCCTTCGGTTTCGTTCGAACCCGAAACGAACTTGTATGGATTGAATGCTTTCAGCACATCGTTAGGTGGACGATGAGCATTCTAAGATAGATGTGTTCTATAAAGGTAATCGTAACATCAAGCCTCATCGACCGGGAATGGCTAAAACAGGGGAGGTGCAGCAAGGCTTCGTGGGTAGCTCCCACTGGAGAGCAAGATTTTCCCTTGTCTAGAAGTCCCTTTTTATTCGGCTGTGTGGGCAGTTGGGTCGTGGCCAACTGCGGGGTTGTCTTGTTCGGGACTGTCCAGTAGGGGATGGTTCCGGCCTTGTGTTGCAGGGGAGTGGGAGTACTCCTCGGTACGTTGATCTAGGCCACGTACTGTGACGGGCGGTACCCCAGTAGCCCTGCCATTGATGGAAACCCATTCTTCCTACGAGACCCTACGGTTTTGATGGTATTACCCACTTTTGTGGCTAGTAGCTGGAATTTAATAGATGTAACAATTTCGGCTATTTCTTATTTACTTGAAAACCCTAGACACTATTATAATATCACTGGATTTCCTATCAAATGTTTTGGTTAGCGTAAGGTAAAAACTTTTCCATGTTTATGTGTGGGAAGTCTTACGTAATACCTTTTATTTTTAAACGTTTTTCCTAAAGTTAAGCAATTTTAACCCGTTTACTCACCAGACCCATGTCTGACCCGAGTGTTTATTTTCTGTTTTATTAAACTCTTGGGTACTCATATTACGTATGAGTAGTCAAGTGGATCAGGTTAGCTTGACGAATTCTGGAGGAGATATGGAGCAGGAGGCTTCGACGTGTAGATATATATTAATTCCGCTGTGTTTGTTATATATGTTTCTCTTGTATACTTGAGTTGTATAGTTAGATAGAAGTTTATAACTGTCTATTATCTGTTGTTTAAGTTGTGTACTCTGATGTAATGAGATACTATGCAATATTTTATGAGATATATTACGTTTTATTCGTTCCGCTGTGAGTTCTCTGATGTTGTTTGTGTTCTTCTTTCTCTTTCTTTTCTTCTTTTATCCCTTTCTTTCTTCAAGATGATGCGATTTTCTGGGTATAGAAAGTCGGGTCGTCGCAAAGTTGCAACTGAAAATCAACTAGAGATTAATCAATATCATAAGAATCTTCTCAAAGATCAAAAGGAATGTCATACTCTTTATTTTTGTTCACCAAACCATAAATATTGACAGTTATATCAATGTCAATCACAAAAGTTAATGACACATAAATTCACCAATGCACAAATATTGATAAAACTTATCAATGTAAATCACGAAAATTGGTGAAAACACAAATTCTAGAAATCATCAATGGAAATCCAGAAATCACGAAAAGAGGGAGGCCTATCACAAAACGGGAGTATGAAAACTCACCAACACGTGTATCACAAAACGGAACGCTATTCCATGGTTGCTAACCATTAATTTTGAACCGAAGCTCCACAAGACGGTCTGAAGACCATGGGTCGCTACCCCACCAATTTTGAGCCGAAGCTCCACAGAAACGGGGTTTAGTCTCCCTCGCCGACAAAGAGACATCGCACATTGCTAGTCTAAATCACAAAAATGATCATTATCGATCATCAAGAAGTGTCAATTACACTAAGTTAGTAAATATATGAGCTTAGCTTCATGTCCCATAACCACTAGCTTAACTGAAATATTTACGAACAAATTGTAGATCTCCACTAGAAAATTGTCACAAGAGATTCAATCGAACAAGTCCAAGAATTAACCGACGAAGTAAACGCAAGCGTTTCATACCACTTGTTTTACTAAGCCGTTTAATTAAGTTTCTCATATGAGTGAGGTAAAGGTTTGTATATGCTAGTAGATTGGAAAACGGTTTAAGAAACGAGCTTTGTAATAAAATAGTGTTGAAATCGTTTTGATGAAACAGTTTTGATATTTACTACCAGTATTGAAACCTTTATGTTTTTAAAGTGACAAATCAAAGAAATAATTGTAGAAACAATCAATCATCAAAATTCACATTCGAAGACGTGAATTAAATCCAAAGAGATCGATACCAAATCCATCAAAATGGATATTCCCAAAAATTCCAAAGAAGATGTTATCAAAGCCAACAAGGTGATAATAACTAGTCGGAGAAAGAAGAATCGATTAAAAAGTGGAAACTAAGCAAAACAGGCATAAATAGGCAAAATGGGGAAAATCGAAGCAGCTCAGTCGACTGACTCAGAGGGTTCAGCCGACTGAACACAGACCCAAAAAATTCTCGGCTTCAGCTCAGTCGACTGACTCAGACATTTCAGTCGACTGAATATTGTTTTCCTACATTCCTAACCTATTTTAATTGAAGTGCAAACTCACTCAATTTGCAATCGGACGAGTAACGGGCGCTAAGGGTTTACGCCAATCGACAACCCAGCCCTGTAGGCTCCTCAATGCATCACCAAAAGCATAATAAAACATCAAAGTTATGATTTTTAAAGATTTGACTTTAAACCACCAAAAATTGGAATATATACCAAAGCAATCCAAATCAAAAGCAATTTCACATGAATAAGTGTTACAACAAGGATAAATATAGACATAGATGTGAGATAAAAATCTCATCTTTAACCCAAAACAATGAAGAAGAAGCTATAGAGCAATAGCAAGAACAATCACTCTTCAATTCCAAACCAACAAGCTTGAATCTAAGCTTAAAAGAGAAACATTTCCTAAGTTAGGTTTAGGAATTTCTGAAATTGAAAGGAGAATGAGTTGGAGAAGAGGAAGATAAGGCTTACCAAAGCTTCTTCTATGAATTTGGAGTTAAAGCTTAGATTTTGCAAAGATGATTAGGGCTTGGTGTTTTAATTTCGCATTCCTCTCCCCATTATTGCTAAAGCTTGAGTATTAGGAAAATTATGAAGGAACGAAGAGAAGAGGGGGTGAAACTGTAACGAACCAGAATTTCTGTCAATTAAAATTCATATATTTAATTGATTTTAAATATTAATAAGTGAAATTTATAAGTCGAATAATTTATTTTTCGAATATCTAGATTTAATTTGATAATTAAATCGATAATTTAATATTTGGAAATACAGAAATAATTGAAAATTGGGTTTAATATGATTAAAATTGATTTGTAAAATTTTATTATATCATATTGGAGTTAGAATGATGTTATAGAACTTTTAAAATTGAATTTAAAGTTAAATTGTGAAAATTGAATATTTTAATATTTAATTGACGAGTTAAAATAGTCATTTTTCAAACAGTCTCAGATTTCGACGAAACCAATTTCATCGGATCCGTAATGTGATATTATTGTAAGATTTCAAATTTCGTGTCAATCGGATTTATCGTTTGTCCAGGGCAAGCCAAAACACATAGAAATTTGTTTAAATCGATTTAATTTGAATTTGATCGTTTATTGCCGTAACTCGCACAGATGATCGAATTAGCCTCTGAAACACGTTCCATTGTGTTCGGAACGTAGGGTAAATCTTAGAAACGCCAACCGGCACGCTTTGTTTGGAGTTCGGAAAATTTCGGGTGAATAGTGTTTACAAATTTTCTATAAAAGCCCATCCTTTTTCACATTTTACACCAAGAACAAACCCTAGGGTTGTGGCCGCCAGTTTTCATTTCAATGGCCGATTCTTTCTTTCCTTTCCTCTTTGATTTCTTCAAATCCATCAATTAATGGCAAAAACTTTCTAAAGCAAACTTGTAGAACACGTTGTGAACTACAAATCCAACGGTCAAGACGTAAAATGGAGCAATGGATCGTCGTCAATTCGAGCAGGAAGGCGCAACGCAGGGGCACATTTTTCACGATGTTGGCTCAACCGAGCTTCAAGCAAATCTGGCCGAAGGTTAGGGGAAGCAAGTGCTTTCGTCTGGTGGTTGTTGATCGAGCTATAACGTGGAGATGGTGGTCGCGTTGTATAAGGGTTCGAACGGCTATGGGTTCTTGCGTGATAGCCTGGAACGCACGCGTGAAGGAGGGGAGAAGAAAAGGATATGCGGCCCAAATTTCTCAAAAGTAAATCGTGCGGCCTAGGTTTAATTCCAGTAATTATAAAAAGAAATTAGTGGATTTATTTATATTTAAATTGTATAATGTTTAAAACTATGTAACTTGTTCATACGAGGTCGGAAAATTACAAAACGAATTGCGTTGGCTTCGTTTTGTCAAGCATTACGCAATGGAGCTGGTTTGGAGTTGTTTGGAGCTAGTGCGAATTTCGGGTAAAATTAAACGCGTGTTTAATTTTATTCGAAATAAAACGCTACAACTGATATCGGAAACTCAAGGTGAGAATTTCTCACTCAATCGAATAGTTTCGATTTAAATTTTAAATAGTTAGATTTAAAAATTTTGATTGTATGCTTGGATGATAAATTATTATCTATTGTGTAAAATAGATATTATATGCCGTATATTAAGCGGATATTATTTATTAAAAACATATACCATGATAATTCCATCTTGATTGGGATTGGTATTATTTATGTACTTGGAGTTGATTTTCCTGCATTATATAGCGGATGAGACCCTATTGCGCCGCATAATAGCGGATAATATTTTATAAATTCCATATACCGCGATATTCCGTATTGGAAAGGAATAGGTATTGTGCTAACATCTGTGGATGCAGGGATCCAACTGGATTCCTCACCAGTATTTATTTGATTACAAATATTGTGATATTTGTTGATTATCATATTGATATATGATGTTTGGATGCCGTGATTGATTATTTGGTGCTGTTGCATCATCGGATCCATTTTTGAAGTTTTAAAGTAACGATTTTGATTTTTAAAAGGATTTTTAAATGATTGTTGAAAAGTATACGTTTTATTAAAATTTTGAATTGATTCACTTTAAATAAATAAACGTTATAAAAGTTAATATTTTAAAAATTATGATTTTTGAGAAATATAATTGAAATGTGATTTTTGAAATAAGTAGTTGATAAATTTATAAAATAGTTTAAATTGGGATTTTTGAACTATTATAAACGATTTATATAAAAGATTTAAAATTGATATTTATAAATTAAAAATATTGGAATTATAAAATGAGTTTTTATAAGTGTTAAAATGAAATAAAAAATGGGTTTAATAAGTGAATGAAATTTATAGATTTATAAATTGTGAAATTTCAAAATGAATAGATTTTTGTAAAATAAAATATTATAAGTAAATAACTTATGAATTTGATTTTGGGTATAAAATTAAGTTATAAATTGAATTTGTTTATTAGAGGAGATTTATAAATCGAAGTCATTATAAAATAGAAATGAAATTTATAAACGTTGTTTTATAAATCCGTAACCAAATGAATTTGATAAGTAAATATAGAAATTATTAAAGGAATTATATCCACGATTTTGGATAGTGGAAAATCCTTTAATTAAATATGTGGAAGTGTTGAATTCGGTAAACGATTTATATCCACAATTTTGGACAGTGGATAATCTTTTGATAAATGTATAGAAATACTGAATTGGGTAACTAAAGTATATTCACGATTTTTGACAGTGAATATATTGTTAAATAAAATGGATATGGTTTGGGGAAATGATATTATAAAATGAAGCTAATTGTTTTAAAAGATGTTTTAAAATGTATTATGAATCGAAACCATAGATTTCAACGTTCATTGTTGAAATTGACATTTTCGAAAAATAGAAGGAAATTGTGGACTACAACACTGTTGTTATAGTAAATGATTTCTGAAAGGAAATGTTTTATATAGTATTGGGATTTATATATCTACCTTAATTTCGAATCCCTATACTAGTGATTTTGGGTCGTCGTAACGATGTTTTACGCAACATTCGTTTTGACCCAAATAAATGTGTTTTGAGAAAATGATTCCTTAAAGAATGAAATATATAGTTAACTATGGTTTAAGTATATTGAATATTTTCAAATGTTGAAAATAAATAGATTTGGGAAGTATTTATTAATAAATAAGTATGAAATGTTTTTCCAATATGAAATGAAACGTTTTGAGAATTTATCCTTTTGAAGATAAATTGAAATTGAATATTTGAAATCAATTTGATAAATCGTATATTCATAGATATTTTGGAATTGTAAATTTACTATGGAATTTATAAAAGAAAGGGAATTGTTTAAAAATAAACGTTGATTTATTTTTGAAGTATTGAAATTATATCTCGTAAAGATATTTTGGGAAAATAAATAATTTGGAAAATTATTTGGAACCTGGTGATGTTGTGCATGCCTATTGATAGTTAAATAACCAACTATCAATATTTACCTTTAAATAGGTATTTGTAGTGATTTGCTTGAAATTGAATGCTACACTTATTTTTGAATAAGCGCTCACTATTCGGGTTAGCCGGGAAAGGACCTTTGGATTGTATAACCCATTCCGAATATGTGATACATCGTTATGGATAGCATTTGAAGACCGGTGTTGAAGACCGGATATTTGTGAAAACGGAAGGATTACCATCGAATGTTTCTGCATCGGCTGATCTCCGATATAGAAATTTATTACCTTTTGTGATAGGAAGTCTTGTCGTGATTAATGAGTATCTGGATTGCAAGGACTTCTTTGTAAGTGCCTTCGGTTCTGTTCGATCCCGGAACGGACTTGTATGGATGTGTGTCTGACGTTACATTTGAGATGTAAAGTTGGTTTCTATCAAATATATTTCCGTTGGTGGCGGAGAATTTATTCTCTTAGCTTAACACCCTTAGAGATTATGTAGTTGATGGTTATTAGTGATACATTCTCAAATTGGTAATGTGGCATACGAAGTGCTGTTGAGCTTTTGATGATCAAAGCACAACTTTTATATAAAGCGTAGCTTGGTGGACGAGACTTCGTCGGACCTCACACCCCGAAAATGGTCAAAACAAGAAGGATGCGGCAAGGTTATTAGGGGGTAGCGCCCCTTTAGTGTATGTCATTCCTTCTGGATAGAGGTGGTATCATGGTATGGGGCCTAGATATTTAACTTATGTTATTGCTGCAAATTTATTACTTTGTGGTTGTTGGAATCGAGGATCCTCGGATATAGATCGGTTACGATCGGGGAATGACATATTCGTGTCAGTAGTTACCCAGTTTGAAGGGTAACCTGACCTTGTGTTGGCAGAGATCTGACCGTAACGTTAGGTTCTCAGGTCGTCTTTCCAGAGGCGTACCCATGTGGCAATGGGAAGTTTCTTAGCCTGACCATTTGTTTGAAATCCAAAGAAACAATACGTTCTTACGGTTTTAGTTGTATAACCTGCTATAGAATGTGGCGGTAACTTGCTACTGAACATAGTAGTTATAGTAGGCATAAGTGCGAAATGCCTATGCTGGCTAAGATTTATATTATACTTTCGAAATGTTTTCTACACTATGCACTAGTAATAATATCAAATGTTGTTTTTAATGCGTATCAAGCATCTTTGACTATCATAAGGAGAAATCTCCTCTGATTCTGCGTTTGCATTATGTGTGTGTGCGGGAGGCCTTATGGTAGTCCCATTTTCTAAAAAAAGCATTGCGAATCTATTTTAAGATTATCCTGTTCTTTGTTTTAAAGATAAACTGTTTTAAGTTCTCACACCAGTCCCATGACTGACCTGGAGTTTATTGTTCCCTTCCTAAACTCTGGGTGCCCACCAAATTCCACACGGGCAGTCTAGAGTCAGGTTATCAGGTCATTATGGAATTCGAGAGTTGTTGTAGAGAATTGGAGGCAAGCTGGAGAGCATGGCGTATTCACTAGTATATAGTATTTCTTTTCCGCTGTTGTTGTTGTAAACTCTGATAATGAATGTAATGTGATATAATGCATAAAATGTACAGTTCTTTTGTTTTAATGATTATACATTTATCTATTATATCTTGTCCCGTTGCGATTGTGAGATTCTGATATTGTTTTGTTGTTTCTTTCTATACTGTTCTGTCTTTTTCTCTCTTCTTCTACCTCTTTCTTTTTCTTTAACCATAACATTTCGGTTTTTCGGCATTCGATTGCTCGACAGTTGATACAGTGGACGTATTGATATCGGTTTTCGAGCGACGAAAAGTCGAAACGTTACATTCTTTTAAGGGGGGAAGAAGTCCGGTCGTGATTAATGAATATCCGGATTACAAGGACTTCTTTGTAAGTGCCTTCGGTTCCGTTCGATCCTGCAACGGACTTGTATGGATGTGTGTCTGACGTTATAATTTGAGATGTAAAGCTGGTTTCTATCAAATATATTTCCGTTGGTGGCGGAGAATTTATTCTGTTAGCTTAACACGCTTAGAGGTTACGTAGTTGATGGTTATTAGTGATACATTCCCAAATTGGTAATGTGGCATACGAAGTGCTGTTGAGCATTTGATGATCCAAGCACGGCTTTTATATAAAGCGTAGCTTTGTGGACGAGACTTCGTCGGACCTCACACCCTGAAAATGGTCAAAACATGAAGGATGCGGCAAGGTTATTAGGGGGTAGCGCCCCTTTAGTGTATATCATTCCTTCTGGATAGAGGTGGTATCATGGTATGAAGCCCAGATATTTAACCTATGTTGTTGCTGCAAATTTATTACTTTGTGGTTGTTGGAATCGAGGATCCTCGGATATAGATCGGTTACGATCGGGGAATGATATATTCGTGTCAGTAGTTACCAAGTTTGAAGGGTAACCCGGCCTTGTGTTGGCAGAGATCTAACCGTTACGTTAGGTTCTCAGGTCGTCTTTCCAGAGGCGTACCCATGTGGCAATGGGAAGTTCCTTGGCCTGACCATTTGTTGGAAATCCAAAGAAACAATACGATCTTGTACGATTTTAGTTGTATAACCTGCTATGGAATGTGGCGGTAACCTGCTATTAAACATAGTAGCTATAATAGGCATAAGTGCGAAATGCCTATGCTGGCTAAGATTTATATTATACTTTCGAAATGTTTTCTACACTATGCACTAGTAATAATATCAAATGTTGTTTTTAATGCGTATCAAGCATCTTTGACTATCATAAGGAGAAATCTCCTATGATTCCGCGTTTGCATTGTCTACGTGTGCGGGAGGCCTTATGGTAGTCTCATTTTCTAAAAAAAGCATTGCGAATCTATTTTAAGATTATCCTGTTCTTTGTTTCAAAGATAAACTGTTTTAAGTTCTCACACTAGTCCCATGACTGACTTGGAGTTTATTGTTTCCTTCCTAAACTTTGGGTGCCCACCAATTTCCACACGGGCAGTCTAGAGTCAGGTTATCAGGTCATTCTGGAATTCGGGAGTTGCTGTAGAGAATTGGAGGCAAGTTGGAGAGCATGGCGTATTCACTAGTATATAGTATTTCTTTTCCGATGTTGTTGTTGTAAACTCTGATAATGAATGTAATGTGATATAATGTATAAAATGTACAGTTCTTTTGTTTTAATGATTATTCATTTATCTATTATATGCTATTCCTCTGCGATTGTGAGATTCTGATATTGTTCTGTTGTTTTTACTGTTCTATTCTGTCTTTTTCTCTCTTCTTCTACCTCTTTTTTTTCTTTAACCATAACATTTTGGTTTTCCGGCATTCGATTGCTCGACAGTTGATACAGTGGACGTATTGATGTCGGTTTTCGAGCGACGAAAAGTCGAAACGTTACATTTAGTATCAGAGCATATGGTTAAGCGACAACCATGACTCTGTTGGGAATTACTCATTAGAGATAGAGTCAGTAGTACTCTAGAATGAGTTTGAGTGTAATAATAGATACGAGCGCGTATTTGTTAGTGAATATAAATTGTTTTATATTGTGGTGATGGGTTTGTTGAGTTCATCAACTCATCCTCTTCCGGTCCGAAATGGTCTATGGATTCTGGTCAACACGAGTAATTAACGTTGTTGATAGGGATCTCTAAACACTTGTACAGAACAATTTGACACGATATTGTTTTAAAATAGGGTAAATGAAATAATTTTACCTCGATTATATTTTATATATAAAGGAATAATTTTTCAGAATTATTAAAGTGTATATCAATTGATTGTTTGGTTGTTGAAAATGTAAGATATATGCAAGTTAATAAAAGATGTTTGAATAAGTTAAATGAAACATATTGTAAAAGAATGAATTGTATAAGCAAATGAATTATTATAAGTATGAAGTTATAATTAAAATGATTTACACTTGAAATAATCTTATATATAAGAAGTGAAATTATATAAGTAAAAGATTTATCAATGTGATTTATAATCTAAAAACAAAATTCCAGAGAAGTGTTTTGAAAGGATTTGATACTTTGGAAAATTGTTTTGAAGAAATTGTAAAAGATATATGCAAGTTAATAAAAGATGTTTGAATAAGTTAAATGAAACATATTGTAAAAGAATGAATTGTATAAGCAAATGAATTATTATAAGTATGAAGTTATAATTAAAATGATTTACACTTGAAATAATCTTATATATAAGAAGTGAAATTATATAAGTAAAAGATTTATCAATGTGATTTATAATCTAAAAACAAAATTCCAGAGAAGTGTTTTGAAAGGATTTGATACTTTGGAAAATTGTTTTGAAGAAATTAAAGCTCTAAGCTCTTTTCGGTCGCTGGAAAATAATTCCGATGATGATTGCAACATCATCGGTGTTCATTTTCGGGTTTCCAAAAGAGGGATTGCTGCCAAATTGTTTTAAATGGAAGTTGTTTGGAAAATTTGGGTTTGGGTTTTGAAATTCAAAGGATAATTGAATTGGTTTCAAAAATGGTTTTGAAAGATTGAAAAGACTCTGGAATCCTATTTAAAATATTTATGGGAATGATAAACGAGTTGATAACTTATACAATTTGAATTTTGATAGAATAAATTTAACTTAAAGGATGGAGTTAAATTAAAGGAAGTATAAGTGAATCAATAAAAATCCAAGTGGTAATTATTGAATATAAGTTGTATAACTTATGAAATGAGAAAATGAAAGTGAAACAAATTGTTAAAAATGGTTAAACAATTTGGTTAAGCAAAACAAAATCTGAATTTGATAGTGATATGAGATAATAAATTTGACTTGCTAAAGGTTAAATAAAATTTTCTTCAGAATTGGAATCTGAATTGAATTTATAAGTGGAAACTTAACTTAAGTTAAAACAAATGATGGTTGAAATGGAATATAACTTAAGTGATGTTGAATGAAGTTGATTTTGGTGTCGAAGTAAATTAATAAGTGAATTAATGAAATGAAGTCATTAAGAATATGGACTTGAGTTATTTAAAAGAAATTTAACCTTATTTGTTAAATAAATTAGCAATTGAATTAATAATGGATTGAATGTTAATCAATTGAATGTAAAAGAATTGATATGAAATAATGAATGTAAGTGTTAATTCATTAAAAGCTAATGTTATTGGAAGTTGAATAATTGAATGAAAATCAATTTAATATAAACCAATTGAAAGTAAAAATGTTGGACCAAATTGAATGTAAATTGAATAATTTGGTTATGTTGAATATACATTGGTTGTTATTTGATTGTTAACTGATTGTGTATATTTCATTAAGTATTAATGAAGTTAAATTGATGAAATAGAAAGCTATAAATCATTGAAATAAAATTGGAAGTTGAGTGAATCTTAAATAGGATTGAATTTGATTTGTAAGTGAACCAACTTGAATGTAAAGTGAATGCAAACTAATTGAAATTGGATATGGATAAATGAATGTTAGTAAAAACATCCAATGTTAATGAATCAAATGAGATAAATTGAAAGGCCAATATGAATGTATATTGATTTGGTTATGAATTTGTTGGATGTTTATTAGTTGGATAGTTGTATGATGGTTGCATTTGTTGATTGAATGCATTGCTATGTTGGCACATATAGTTGTTATGTTAGTGTATGATGTATATTGAGATTATTTTCATATATACATGTTCTCATGTTGTTTTTGAGTGTATAGTAGGTGCGGATGGCTTATGCTTCGCATTTGGAGCTCGCTTTCGCGCTATATTAGCCGTATATGCTCGCTAATAAAATATAAGGTACAAATCTCGGGTTAAATATCGTACTTTTACACTTTTTTCCCTGCGGGATGCCTCATCACTTGATGAGATGTATATTTGTGATATATGTACTGTCATTTTTTTTTGGATCGAGCCGCGCAAAGGAGACTCTGGCGAATTTTTCTGAAAATTTAAGGCGTTAGAATATTTTTGAGAGAATTTAAAATTTTTGAAAACTAAGTTTGAATTTGGAAACTTAGTAAAGATTTTGTAAGAAGTTTAAATATGAATTTTGGGAAAGTCAAACACTTAAGAGATTTGAAAAATCCAATTTGAATGGTTTGTTTTGGAAAGTTAATGGATTCTGTAACTTTTTCTTACTTGGTAATTTCGAGGACGAAATTCTTTTAAGATGAAGTTTGTAACGACCCAGAATTTCCGTCAATTAAAATTTGTATATTTAATTGATGTTAAATATTAATAAGTGAAATTTATAAGTCGAATAATTTATTTTTTGAATATCTGGATTTAATTTGATAATTAAATCGATAATTTAATATTTGGAAATACAGAAATAATTGAAAATTGGGTTTAATATGATTAAAATTGGGTTTAATATGATTAAAATTGATTTGTAAAATTTTATTATATCATATTGGAGTTAGAATGATGTTATAGAACTTTTAAAATTGAATTTAAAGTTAAATTGTGAAAATTGAATATTTTAATATTTAATTGACGAGTTAAAATAGTCATTTTTTAAACAGTCTCGGATTTCTACGAAACTAGTTTCATCGGATCCGTAATGTGATATTATTGTAAGATTTCAAATTTCGCGTCAATCGGATTTACCGTTTGTCCGGGGCAAGCCAAAACGCATAGAAATTTGTTTAAATCGATTTAATTTAAATTTGATCATTTATTGACGTAACTCGCACAGATGATCGAATTAGCCTCCGAAACACATTCCATTGTGTTTGGAACGCAGGGTAAACCTTAGAAACGCCAGTCGACACGCTTCGTTTAGAGTTCGAAAAATTTCGGGTGAATAGTGTTTGCAAATTTTCTATAAAAGCCCATCTTTTTTCACATTTTACACCAAGAACAAACCCTAGGGTTGTGGCCGCCAGTTTTCATTTCGATGGCCGATACTTTCTTTCCTTTCCTCTTTGATTTCTTCAAATCCATCAATTAATAGCAAAAACTTTCTAAAGCAAACTTGTAGAACACGTTGTGAACTACAAATCCAACGGTCAAGACGTAAAATGGAGCAATGGATCGTCGTCAATTCGAGCAGGAAGGCGCAATGCATGGGCACATTTTTCACGATGTTGGCTCAACCGAGCTTCAAGCAAATCTGGCCGAAGGTTAGGGGAAGCAAGTGCTTTCGTCTGGTGGTTGTTGATCGAGCTATAACGTGGAGATGGTGGTCGCGTTGTATAAGGGTTCGAACGGCTATGGGTTCTTGCGTGATAGCCTCGAACGCACGCGTAAAGGAGGGGAGAAGAAAAGGATATGCGGCCCAAATTTCTCAAAAGTAAATCGTGCGGCCTAGGTTTAATTCCAGTAATTATAAAAAGAAATTAGTGGATTTATTTATATTTAAATTGTATAATGTTTAAAACTATGCAACTTGTTCATACGAGGTCGGAAAATTACGAAACGAATTGCGTTGGCTTCGTTTTGTCGAGCACTACGCAATGGAACTGGTTTGGAGTCGTTTGGAGCTGGTGTGAATTTCGGGTAAAATTAAACGCGTGTTTAATTTTATTCGAAATAAAACGCTACAACTGATATCGGAAACTCAATGTGAGAATTTCTCACTCAATCGGATAGTTTCGATTTAAATTTTAAGTAGTTAGATTTAAAAATTTTGATTGTATGCTTGGATGATAAATTGTTATCTATTGTGTAAAATAGACATTATACGCCGTATATTAAGCAGATGTTATTTATTAAAAACATATACCGCGATAATTCCACCTTGATTGGGATTGGTATTATTTATGTACTTAGAGTTGATTTTCCCGCATTATATAGCGGATGAAACCCTATTGCGCCGCATAATAGCAGATAATATTTTATAAATCCCATATACCGCGATATTCCGTATTGGAACGGAATTGGTATTGTGCTAACGTCTGTGGATGCAGGGAAACAGGTTGGAGGGATCCAACTGGATTCCTCACCAGTATTTATTTGATTGCAGATATTGTGATATTTGTTGATTATCATATTGAGATACGATGTTTGGATGTCGTGATTGATTTTTTGGTGCTGTTGCATCATCAGATCCGTTTTTGAAGTTTTAAAGTAACGATTTTGATTTTTAAAAGGATTTTTAAACGATTGTTGAAAAGTATACGTTTTATTAAATTTTTGAATTGATTCACTTTAAATAAATAAACGTTATAAAATTTAATATTTTAAAAATTATGATTTTTGAGAAATATAACTGAAATGTGATTTTTGAAATAAGTAGTTGATAAGTTTATAAAATAGTTTAAATTAGGATTTTTGAATTATTATAAACGATTTATATAAAAGATTTAAAAATTGATATTTACAAATTAAAAATATTGGAATTATAAAATGAGTTTTTATAAGTGTTAAAATGAAATAAAAATGGGTTTCATAGGTGAATGAAATTTATAGATTTATAAATTTGTGAAATTTTAAAATGAATAGATTTTTGTAAAATAAAATATTATAAGTAATTAACTTATGAATTTGATTTTGGATATAAAATTAAGTTATAAATTGAATTTTTTTATTAAAAGAGATTTATAAATCGAAGTCGTTATAAAATAGAAATGGAATTTATAAACGTTGTTTTATAAATCCGTAATCAAATAAATTTGATAAGTAAATATAGAAATTATTAAAGGAATTATATCCACGATTTTGGATAGTGGAAAATCCTTTAATTAAATATGTGAAAGTGTTGAATTTGGTAAACGATTTATATCCACGATTTTGGACAGTGGATAATCTTCCGATAAACGTGTAGAAATACTGAATTGGGTAAATAAAGTATATTCAAGATTTTTGACAGTGAATATGTTGTTCGATAAAATGGATATGGTTTGGGGAAATGATATTATAAAATGAAGCTAATTGTTTTAAAAGATGTTTTAAAATGTATTATGAACCGAAACCATAGATTTTAACATTCATTGTTGAAATAGACGTTTTCGAAAAATAGAAGGAAATGGTGGACTATAACACTGTTGTTATAGTAAATGATTTCTGAAATGAAATGTTTTATATAGTATTGGGATTTATATATCTACCTTAATTTCGAATCCCTATACTAGTGATTTTGGGTCGTCGTAACGATGTTTTACGCAACATTCGTTTTGACCCAAATAAATGTGTTTTGAGAAAATGATTCCTTAAAGAATGAAATATATACTTAACTATGGTTTAAGTATATTGAATATTTTCAAATGTTGAAAATAAATAGATTTGGGAAGTATTTATTATTAAATAAGTATGAAATGTTTTTCCAATATGAAATGAAACGTTTTGAGAATTTATCTTTTTGAAGATAAATTGAAATTGAATATTTGAAATCAATTTGATAAATCGTATATTCATAGATATTTTGGAATTGTAAATTCACTATGGAATTTATAAAAGAAAGGGAATTGTTTAAAAATTAACGTTGATTTATTTTTGAAGTATTGAAATTATATCTCGTAAAGATATTTTGGGAAAATAAATAATTTGGGAAATTATTTGAAACCTGGTGATGTTGTGCATGCCTATTGATAGTTAAATAACCGACTATCAATATTTACCTTTAAATAGGTATTTGTTGTGATTTGCTTGAAATTGAATGCTACAATTATTTTTGAATAAGCGCTCACTATTCGGGTTAGCCGGGAAAGGACCTTTGGGTCGTATAACCCATTCCGAATATGTGATACGTCGTCATGGATATCATCTGAAGACTGGTGTTGAAGACCGGATATTTGTGAAAACGGAAGGATTACCGTCGAATGTTTCTACATCGGTTGATCTCCGATATAGAATTTTATTACCCTTTGTGATGGGAAGTCCGGTCATGATTAATGAATATCCGGATTGCAAGGACTTCTTTGTAAGTGCCTTCGGTTCCGTTCGATCTCAGAACGGACTTGTATGGATGTGTGTCTGACGTTACAATTTGAGATGTAAAGCTGGTTTCTATCAAATATATTTCCGTTGGTGGCGGAGAATTTATTCTCTTAGCTTAATACCCTTAGAGGTTATGTAGTTGATGGTTATTAGTGATACATTCCCGAATTGTAATGTGGCATACGAAGTGCTGTTGAGCATTTGATGATCAAAGCACAACTTTTACATAAAACGTAGCTTTGTGGACGAGACTTTGTCGGACCTCACACCCCGAAAATGGTCAAAACAGGAAGGATGCGGCAAGGTTATTAGGGGGTAGCTCCCCTTTAGTGTATGTCATTCCTTCTGGATAGAGGTGGTATCATGGTATGGAGCCCAGATATTTAACCTATGTTGTTGCTGCAAATTTATTACTCTGTGGTTGTTGGAATCGAGGATCCTCGGATATAGATCGATTACGATCGGGGAATGACATATTCGTGTCAGTAGTTACCCAGTTTGAAGGGTAACCCGGCCTTGTGTTGGCAGAGATCTAACCGTAACGTTAGGTTCTCGGGTCGTCTTTCCAGAGGCGAACCCATGTGGCAATGGGAAGTTTCTTGGCCTGACCATTTGTTGGAAATCCAAAAAACAATACGATCTTGTACGGTTTTAGTTCTATAACCTGCTATGCAATATGGCGGTAACCTGCTATTAAACATAGTAGCTATAGTAGGCATAAGTGCGAAATGCCTATGCTGGCTAAGATTTATATTATACTTTCGAAATGTTTTCTACACTATGCACTAGTAATAATATCAAATGTTGTTTTTAATGCGTATCAAGCATTTTTGACTATCATAAGGAGAAATCTCTTCTGATTCTGCGTTTGCATTGTGTGTGTGTGCGGGAGGCCTTATGGTAGTCTCATTTTCTAAAAGAAGCATTGCGAATCTATTTTAAGATTATCCTGTTCTTTGTTTTAAAGATAAACTATTTTAAGTTCTCACACCAGTTCCATGACTAACCTGGAGTTTATTGTTTCCTTCCTAAACTCTGGGTGCTCACCAATTTCCACACGGGCAGTCTAGAGTCAGGTTACCAGGTCATTCTGGAATTCGGGAGTTGCTGTAGAGAATTGGAGGCAAGCTGGAGAGCATGGCGTATTCACTAGTATATAATATTTCTTTTCCGCTATTGTTGTTGTAAACTCTGATAATGAATGTAATGTGATATAATGTATAAAATGTACAGTTCTTTTGTTTTAATGATTATTCATTTATCTATTATATGTTGTTCCACTGTCATTGTGAGATTCTGATATTGTTCTGTTGTTTGTTTCTGTTCTGTTCTGTCTTTTTCTCTCTTCTTCTACCTCTTTCTTTTTCTTTAACCATAACATTTCGGTTTTCTGGCATTCGATTGCTCGGCAGTTGATACAGTGGACGTATTGATGTCGATTTTCGAGCGACGAAAAGTCGAAACGTTACAGAAGCTTGGGTCTAATGGGCTGAAACCAAACCAAAGCCCTAAGTGAAAAAGTAGCAAAATTCCTCTAACTCCAAACATATTGAAGTTTATACTCAAAAAGGTCGCAAACATCATTTTGAACTCAATGGGGGTGGTCTCGAGTCCTAATTCGACTGTTTGCAAAAGGTGGTTTTTCGGACAATAATCCGATTAACGATGAATTATTTTAAATAAAATATTTAAATATTCAATCGTAAAATATGCGGGTTGTTGCATAACACCCTGCTCGTAGCAAGCGCGTGAGTGACAACATCTCCACTTGCTGTCGACGAGGAGTTTTTTTCAAAAAGTCGCGTCGGGTCAAAATATATTTCTAGTGAAACTCACGTCCATGGTCGGGTTGGTGTTCTTTGATACTCACGGACGTGAGTGCCGTTATGATCCAAACTTTTGTCTAATATGGTGTAAAACAAACGAAATAAAAATTAAAAAAGAGTTAAAAGAAAAAAAGAAGAAGGACATAATGGTAAAATGCCCATGACGGGTGAGAGGGAAGAGGGAAAAAAAGGATTTTTTTTCCCGATTTGGCTTCATTTTCAAGCTTATCATCGCAAATAGCCTTGTTTCAAAACAAATATCACTTATAGCCCTGTTTTGGCCAGCTCAGCATTGAACTGACCAAAACACATTAGCAACTTTTCAAAAGTCGTAAGTTGTTATTTTTTTTGAAAAAGATACAAGCTACTTTTCAAATGTCGCTTGTATGTTCGTAGTAAAAAACATACGGGCGACTTTCGAAAAGTCATCAAAAGTCGCACATACGTGGTTCTATAACATAACAGAACCCCCTTCCCTTTCTCCTTCACTTTTCAATTTTCCTCTTCTCTTCCAAAAAGCCCAAAACCCACCAAAATAAGGAAATTTGTGCCCTAAACTTTAAGCTTCTAGCATTTTATTCAACAAAGTGGAAGATGACAAGCTCTTCAACACGGGATGCACCTCTAGGTATGGCATATTTTTTTCAAAAGTCGTCAGTTATTTTTTTTTAAAAAACACACTGGCGACTTTTCGAATGTCACACATATGCTTTTTTTACTACGAACATATAGACGACTTTTGAAAAGTCGTTTGTGTATTTTTTTCTAAAAAAATAATTGACGACTTTTGAAAAGTCACCCATGTGTTTTAAAAAAATAACTGGCGACTTTTGAAAAAATTGCTAGTGTGTTTTGGTCAGCTCAACGCTGAGCTGGTCAAAAAGCAGGGCTATAAATGATATTAGTTTTGAAACAAGACTATTTACGTCATAAGTTTGAAAACGAGGCTAAATCGAAAAAAAATCTCCAAAAAAAAAAATCTTTAATAATAGCTGTAATACCTTTTGTGTTACACTTTTTTGACATTAACGTGAACTACCAAAAATGCCTCTCTACAGATATTATCAAATTTTAATATTGCTTAAACATAGGATCTAACATTAAACTCGTTTATAAATTCAAAACGTCCCTCCATAAATATTATCAACGCCTAATATCACTTAAAAGTAGGATTTAACAAATAATTTTTTTTAACAACTTTATTATCTTTAATAATAGTTGTAATATAGTTGGTATCATACTTTTTTGATAGTATTGAGAACTATCAAAAACGGACCTCTATAGATAGTATCAAATTTCAATATCGCTTAACAATATTATCTAACATTAAACTCTTTTACAAATTCAAAACGCTCATCTATAAATATTATCAACTCTTAATATCACTTAAAAATAGGATCTAACAAATAATTTTTTTTACAATTTTTTTTGTTAATTAATAATATAAGAAAAATTCAAACTAACAAAATAAATTAGATGCACAAATTGAAATTCAAACTAACTACACAAGATTTTAACACAAACATATGACTACATATTTGTGCAAATTATTTTTACTTGAATATGCTAAACATATACAATTTGTAGTTCAAGCGCAAAGCGCTAATGCAGCGGAAGGAGATCTTGGGTGCAAATAGCCTGCGCCAATGAACATATCTCCAATGGACCGCTTATTTACTCATCCTTCATTTGAAATAAAAGGCTTCTTAAGAGGCCGGAGTTTATGCGGCCCATATATGTAGAGTGAAAATCAATCACCTGCTAAAGTTGCTCTTTGTTTTGACTTGTGCTTCAGCAAAACCCCTAACAATGGTGAAGCCCTTTTCTCTCTTTTCCATTTTACTCCTCCTCCCAGTTCTCTCCTTGTCGTTCAATCCCGACTCTCCGACGGACCGCCGCGTACTCGTCCTCGTCGGTGATGCATCGATTCAATCTTCTCATTCGATCTTCTTCGACTCTCTCAGATCTAGAAGCTTCGATCTCGATTTCAAGCTCGCTGATGATCCTAAGCTTTCGTTGAAGAGATATGATCAGTATTTGTATGACGCGCTCATTGTCTTCTCGCCTTCTGTCAACAGTAGGTTCCTGATTTAGATCTTTGCTTTTGTTGAATTCAAGGTTTTGATGGTGGATTTTGTTTTTTGTAGAGTTTGGAGGATCTGTGAATCAGGCGGAGGTCCTAGATTTCGTGGATTCGGGCCGAGATTTGATTTTGGCAGCGGATTCTTCTGCTTCTGATTTGATTAAGGGGATTGCGGCAGAATGTGGTGTTGATTTTGATGAGGTTTGAATGATTGTTTATCTTCTGATGTTGATAACTTGCGGTGATTTTTGTTGATGCTATTGGTTGGAACCAGGATTCAGAAGCAGTGGTGATTGATCACATTGGCTATGCAGCTTCGCCTACTGAGACTGATCACTCATTGATTGCAAGCGATGATTTTATAAAGTCTGACGTGATTTTGGGGAAGAAGGAAATTGAGGTGAGTGCTTACTTTTTTATTGCGTTATTGTAGCATGTATTTGCTCATTTTTTTAGTCCATGTAAATCAAATGCATGTTTGTTTTCTTACATGCTACCGCATTATCTTGAACTTTCTTGTTGCCTTTTTGGCTGCTTGATTGTTCCTTGCGTGGGAATCCATGCTCCACATCCCTGACTTCCCAAAGTTTGATGCCTGTTTGGTAACAACTTTTTTCGAACTGCTCTAAAGTAGCTTTGAGTTTTAAGTTGTAATTTTTAAGTCGTTTTAAGCAAACAATGGAAGTAGAAGTGTCATAATCAAGTGATACTAAAGTTACTAGGATCGGATCGACGTTGGGCCTATCCAATCTGATCCGGATTGGATAGGCTGCTCCAGTCAATCTGGATCGACGGTTTGGATCCTACCTTTTGACACTTAGTTCGTGGGGTGGGGTGGGTTTACCTTTGTTTTCAACCCATCAAAGCTTACTCTTTCCAGACCAATGATCCAGCTAACATAATCCCAAACCACGACCCTATCCGAACCTTCAATCCTGCTACCTTTTTTGGTATTCAACCAGTCAAATCTAACCCTTGCTGGACCTGTGATCCGGCTAACAAAATCCGAGCCCGGGACTGCTTGTTATCCAAAAATGTAATCCAATCTGAATGTGTAACGCGATCTGAACCCGCTAAATTAACCAAACCTGATCGAACCTGTCAAATTGGCTGGTTGAACTCCAAGCAGCTGGACCTTGTCTGAGCACTGACATCCCCAGCCCAGCCAGTTCCAACCAGTTCGTTCCAGTCTGAACGATCTTTCAAAAAAATTGACTATTGCTTTGCAAAAGTCAAGAAAGAGATGGGTGGGTTATTTTTCAAAAAAAGCAAACCGAATAGAAACAAAATAAAAGAATATATATATGTATGTATGTATGTATGTATGTATGTATAATACCTGTTTCTCATTATTTGCAACCCATTTACTCTTACATTCTCCCATTACTCCTTTAGAAAGTTACATACAAATTGCAAAAGTAAATTATGTACGTATGTATATGCATGTGTATGTATGCATGTGTGCGCGTGTGCATGTGATAGCCAAAGATCGATCAAACCCCAGTCAAACATTCTGGACCTGACCCATTTGATTTGGTCAGTGAAAGCACATGATCGAGCACAATGGGACTTCAACTCATCTCCGATCCAATCTGGGTCAGGTTGGTCATGGGATTGGGAACTTGTCAGGCTTACTTGCCTTCAACCTGTCCCACTGTTGAAGGGTCGAAATGTCAAAATCAAGTGAATGGTAAAAGGCTGTTATTTTGATATTTAGCTGTACAATGTGAAACAAGTCATGTTTTTCTTACATATGATTTATTCACGTATTATGTACTTTTAGTTCTAAATTATTGTCAAAAACACTTCCAGTCAGAGAATTAATAACAGGGTGTTTTCTTGCTTATAAGCTATTGCCAATAAATCCATGTTGTTGCAGAATACTTTGTTTTGGATTTCTGTATGGTTATTGAGAATGACTCATTCTGCAGGCCCCAGTACTCTTTAGAGGAATTGGTCATTCAGTTAATCCTACTAATAGCCTGGTAATATTCAATCCATGGCCATTTTTTTTATGATAAATGTGTCACGATATCAATAGGCTTTCATATATGTTATAGCCTTTATGCTTCTAATCTTTGAAATTTTATGTTCTTATGCTATTTTAGGTTCTGAAAGTTTTGTCCGCGTCTCCTTCGGCATATTCTGCAAACCCAAAAACTAAGTTAGCAAGTCCTCCTTCTCTCACTGGCTCTGCAATATCACTAGTTTCTATTGTGCAGGTTGTGATATTCTCTATTCCTTAGTCTGCTTACTGATATGCATTGATAATTCATAATTTGTTTCAATTATATATACCCTTCCTTGTCATTCACTTTTCTCAGTAAAGCTGTCACTTTGATTTGTGTCATCCAGATTTTTTTTCATCACCATGACCAGTTTTCTACTATGTAATTACAACTTCTAACTGTTAAATTTCGTTGACTTATATAATAATATAGTATAGTCAGTTTTATAATAGGACTACAGTAGACTCTTAGTAGGTTCTACGGCATCAGTGTCATTTTAAAGTTGACTGTACAGCACGGCCAATATTAATAGCTCACATTTTGATTTTATTATGCGTGGTATGTTCTATGCTGGAAATGCGCTGTTCATGATCCGCAGGCTAGAAACAATGCACGCATTGTGATTTCTGGTTCTTTGGAGATGTTTAGCAATAGGTGTGTATAATTCTATATATTATTAGTTCATTTTCATTTATTTTTCTTTAATACTCCATTTTTCAAATGGCTTATTGTCCATTTTCAGATTTTTGAAATCAGGTGTGCAGAAGTCTGGAAGCTCAAATAAGTAAGTAATATATGCTCTATCTTATTGTTGTTTGCTTGTACAGCTGTTTTCCTAAGATAACCAAAAAAAGAAAAAAGAAAAGGAAAAAGAAAAAGGGGAAAACTATATTCAGATGTACAATTTTTAAGAAACCAACTTCCAAACCTAGATATCATTTATTCACTTTCCTTGAAACTGTTAAGATGCCTATAAATACCATTACTTTATCCAAGATCATGGAACATTAACTGTATAGCTGATATTTAAAAGGTTGGTAGATCATAGCGAGGCTTGTAAGGGTTTAGCATGCTTAACATAATATGTGCATTAGAAAGTCACTAACAAAGAGATTAATGGAAAGCAAGGAGCTGAGAGCTGTGCATCATGGCTATCATGATTATTGTTTTTTAAGATGCTTGGCAGTGGATGAAGTTTCCAAGATTTGATAAACAAAACCATTTTCATATATGTAGAATTAAAGTTGTCCTGAAAACTTGCTTCATAAAAGAGTACAATTTTCATGTTGGAATAGATATGTTTACAACGAAATTCTTTCACTGTATAGGTATGAGAAGTCTGGTAATGAGCAATTCATTACTGAGATTAGCAAATGGGTTTTCCACGAGAGGGGTCATCTAAAGGTAGATCAGTACATTATCTACCTACTACCGCACATCAATGGCTTATGCAGTTTACAGATTTTTTCCCCCCGATTCATATGCATATTAACCTCCTCGTCATCTTTATTTCTTTTTCGTTATAGGCTATTAATGTCAAACATCACAAAATTGGGGAAACAAACGAGCCAGCAATGTATAGAATCACCGATGATCTGGTAGTTGCTTTGACTATTTTTGATTAATAGCATAACTAAGTTATAAAGGTGCCAATACTCACATTTGTAATCTGGTTTAAAGGAATACTCCGTTGAGATCTATGAATGGTCAGGAAAGTCATGGATGCCATACATAGCAGATGATGTTCAACTTCAGTTTTATATGATGAGTCCTTATGTTCTTAAAACAATGTCCAATGACAAAAAGGTACATATAAAACATTACTGTAGCTAACTGTGATTCTGCAACTTATTCTGTACTAAGCTACCTTCAAATTTTCTCTTGCAGGGTTGGTATTCAACGTCATTCAAGGTTCCTGATGTCTATGGTGTTTTTCAATTCAAGGTGGAGTACCAAAGGCTAGGATACACCAGTCTCTCTCTTTCTAAACAGGTATTGTACATACTACCTTTTTACTATTCTTATGTAAATATATATAAGAAAAATCTGTTATCTGCGTTCACATAGTTTTTTTTTTGATATATCTCTTGTACTCTTTGTTAATTCTTTCATAAACTCTTTTCTGTGCACCACTTCATTGTTCAACTTTACCCATCAGTTTATTGGTAAATATAACATTATCATGTAATAATTGGCGAGACAATATAAACAGTTGATGTAGGTCAAATTAGGTTTAGTAAATACATTAACTTTGCGATAGTACTGTGCTAAACCCCCAATATATGGGGTTAAGTTGTTCTTACTTAAGAAAAAATTGTGTGTAAGGTAACATTATTACATAGTTGTATCGGCAGTTGTCATTTAATTACTCATTGTAATGTTTAACTTTTATCAACAACGAAACGTACACTTTTGAGCTTCAGTTGAAAGTAATCTTTACCGTTCTAGTTTTGATGAACATTTAAACTTTTCTCAACGTACATGCACAAACTTTGCTTCGATGAATAAAAATGGAGGGATGATATAATGAATGGGAAAGAGCCGATGCCTTACATAAATTTGTCTTTGCGCTTCAATTTGAACTTCGGCTCGATTGGACCACATGTCTCTATATATGTGTATGTATGTAAAAGCTAAAATAATACTGGTGGCAGAAATGGTTACTTGTTTTCTAGGTAGATAATTAGCTATATTTCCTAGCAATGTTTGTGTTAAGTTGATTTATTTAAAAACAAACTTGCTTGCTCAATTATCTTTAACACATTGCAGATCCCAGTTCGACCTTTCAGGCATGATGAATATGAGAGATTCATTACCGCAGCTTATCCATATTATGGAGCATCATTTTCAATGGTAATTTCTCATCCCATAAATAATACAACGTAATTCATTACTGCAGCTTATCCATATTATGGAGCATCATTTTCAATGGTAATTTCTCATCCCATAAATAATACCATCTAACCACACCCCCACCCCTCCTTTCGCTGCACCCCTATCATATTTTGAATTACACGGTTTTAAACGCTATGAAATTTTGTAGATGTTTAATCTACCCTATGAATTATCATCTTTGTAAAATACGAGATCGTTTTGAAATGTATAACCTCATCAAAATAACAAGTTAATATTATCCATTGGTTTAAAACATTAAGCGTATTATATTATGTATATTTAAATGCGCTCAAATTTTGTGGAGATGATTTTGAGCATGATATAAACATATCCACAAAATTTCATGTCGACCCCATAGATAACTGAGTATGCTAAGCGAGATGAGATGATAAAACGATCACATTGCTTATTTGTGCTTAAAACACTTATTTTTTAAATACTGAAACTCTTGCTTAATATTTCATACCAAACATGTCATCACAATCGTAATCATGTTGACTTCATAAGCCAAATTAAAATTTTCATTTAAGTTTTCTAACTAAGCATTCAAGTTTCCAACATGCTTTAATCCAAAATTCAATATCATCCTCCATTGCTTAGCTGCAATTAAGCATGTATTCCACTATTCGATAAACAAAATATGTTGTAAATTCATATGTATCGTCTTACCTCTATTAACTGTGAAAAATAAATTCATAAAACTTAAAATTATATAAAAACACGAAATACAAATCTCTCCAAGCACGGACTATATGTATGTATGTATGTTCTAACTCAGTTTTGCTCCTCTCTTTTACAGATGACAGGGTTCTTCATATTTACAATTGCCTATCTATACCACAAGTAGGAGTTATTGAGCAGGTTTTAGTAGCATCAATTTTTTCCGAAGTATGAGATGTATCAGATTATTCGAAATGTACTTTTCGATGCCCATTTCTATACTAACAGCCTTGATTAAAGAAGTTTTTCTTATTTAAGAATGATTATCAAATTATTAGCTCTTAGATTAGAGACATTTAGCATAATTAATATCAAGCCAGATGCGGTAAGCCTGTAATAGTATTTTAGACCATTATGGTGACTACTTTCTCGTACTTGTGCATGCTATTATTTTGTTCTACTTGTTCTCCCAATAATCCATTGATTGCACTAATTCTGGATTCGTTTTTTCATCTGTTCTCTAAATCTGTAATTAGTATATAAGACATGTTTAATGGCATTTCAAATTATATCCCAGAATTTACTGTAATGTATAACTTAATTCATTTTATCTGCCTGGTTCAGTGCCTGGTGCGTCTAGGGGTACTGTCGTATTTTAATCGGGTATGGTTGTGAGTGTAACACAAAGTACTTGGAGCCTGCAACTTCACTATGTATCAACTTTGTATTTACTGATGAAAGATGGTAGGATCGATTAAGTAGGGATGGCGGTGGGACGGGTCTAGGGTCCAAATCCGGTCGACCCGTTCTTGTTTTGGCCCATCTAGACCCGTCCTATTGGGTCATTGGGGCGGGTAGACCCGTGACCCGTTCTTGAGTATTTCGGGTCTAGGGTCGGGTCGAGGCTCGGTTGACCTGCCCCAACCCGATCTGCACTACCAGCATATAATGAAACTGTTTTATTACTATAATGCTTTATTAATCTTCTTAAATATAAGTGATTCTAAAATAGACATTAAAATGTTCCAATAAATAATCTAAATAAAAAATTAAAGTATTAAGTTGCGTCGTTGATAATCATACGATAACATATGTATATATTTTTTGAATTGTTATTGTACACATCATTTTTACTAACTTTATTTAGACAAGTTGTTATTTGTATTCCATGTAATAACGAGTATAAACAAATAAATATGTGTACGTTGGTATACAATTTTGAATCAATATATGAGAGTCATAGGGTCAGTCATAGGGTCCTGCGGCGAGTCGGATCTACCCTGACCCGTACGGTTCTTGGGTACAGGGTAAATTTTTAAATCCGCACCGGGTCTACGTGGTGGATCTGGGACGAGGTCTAAAAATTCGGGATGGGTATGGGACACTAAATCCCGTTCCAACCCGTTCCATTGTCATTCCTACCATTAAGCTTTCCTTGCCTTGTGGAAAAAAAAGGGAAAATAAGTAAACATAAAACTTAGTTACATTTCTTTTTGAATTCGCAGGTAAACCGCAAACATGAATGCGGTTTTGTTCACACTTGGTTCCTATTGGAGGAACTCAGAATGGTACTTTAATAGAAGCCGGTGTTTTGTTCACTTCAAAATAAGATACATAATTCTATTTTGCAAACACTATCCGTGAACCTTGTGAGAAAGTGATCGAAGAATTCCCCACCCTTAAGGCTATTGGCAAATGGATTTAGTACCATGCACTTGACTTTATCTATTTATGCGAGAGCGCAGTTGGGCTACAGCAATAACACAAATTTTTACTGATAATTTCCAACCAATCATCAGCAACGATTAATTACTAAAATCATAACTTTCTTTCCTAACACTTATCATGATCACTTTCATATCCACAAGTAGACTTGTCAAAATTTGACCAAACCCGTTAACCTAACTCATCTACTTTACTTATAAATGGGTTGAGCCAACCCATTTATGAATATTATAAAAGGGGTTATGAGTTGTCTTGATCCATTTTTAAAAAGGTTATAAATGTGTAACTCATTTATTCATTTATTAAAAACATTAAATTTTAATACGAATTTGAAAAATAAGAAATTTAAACATACATTATAATTTTTCATGTAGACTGACAGTTGTATTTAGATAATAATAGGCTACCGCATCTCCATATTTGAATTACACCTAGTGCAGAAGCCGTTATTTTTTTTGTTCAGACTGCAATAACTTCTTCGTTCTAACTCGGAATCAGACAAGACTTCGACCGATCAACTCCAACCTAAATTACGGACAATATGTAACACTCGGATACTTCATCGTGCGTGAACGCACACTGTAGTTCTGCAAGTGGACTAACAGTTATACTTAGAAAATAACAGGCTGCCACATCTGCATATTGAAATCCGGCTAGTGCAGAATTGTTCAGACTGCAATAATTCCTTCGTTCTAACTCGGAATCAGACGAGACTTCAACCGATCAACTTCCACCTAAATTACGGACAGTATGTAACACTCGGATGCTTCATCGTGTGAATGTACACTGTAGTTCTTCAAGGAGACTAACAGTTGTACTTAGAAAATAACCGGCTAAGACATCTGCATATTGAACTCCGCCTAGTGCGGAAGCCGCTATTTTTTTGTTCAGACTACAATAACTCCTCCTTTCTAACTCAGAATCAAGCGGGACTTCGATTGATTAAGTACCACCTAAATTACAGATGGTATGGAACACTTGGACACTTTATCTTCTTCAAGGAGACTGACAGTTGTACTTAGAAAATAATAACCTACATCGTCTCCATATTTGAATTTTGATGAAAATTAGAATTAAAATTTTAAATTTTTGTCGGATATCGAAATATAAAAATTAGAATTAGAATTATTTTATATTTATTTGTTTTTATATTTATTTGTTTTTTATTAGTCAAATTAAATTTAAATATTTAAATGGATTAAATGAGTAACTCGCTTATTAAGTGGATTAGATCATAAATGGGTTGGGTTATAAATGGATAAAAGAGAATGAGTCATAAATGGTTGGGTCAAACTTGACCCAATCTATTTTGACCCAACCCAACTCGTTTGACAGACCTAGGACCACAAGGATGCAATACCTCTTTCCTTTCTCTTAGTCAATCATGGACTCCATGTGTATGAAATCCAAGATTGGTCAATGGAGCCAACTATAATAATGAACTAAATCGTAAAATATGTAATGCAGCCGATAGAGTCAGAGAAGACGAACTTAGTGATTAAACAGCAATGGCACAGTCAAAAAGAACACCAGAATTTATCCTGATTCGGCCATTTAGTGTCCCGGTCCTCAGCCTCCGACAGATTTACTGGCACAACTAACTCACTTAGCCAATAGGAATGGACGTACTACATCTGCTTCTCCAGTAATGGTTTGACCTTTTGATTCAAGACGCTTCACATCTGACATCAGTGGACTTCTTAATTGCAAACACAACGAACATCTCGACTGCTCTACACCTTTCTCAAAAATTTCAAAGACAACGCTGTATCTTTCAAATACAGATTTGTCTCTTTGGTACAATATCCTACAACTCTGACAAATAATATGACTGTGTCCGGTGCTTTAGGATAGTAAAAGATTACACAAGAATTGCTTTTTCACGAACAGGATTTGCAAAGAATTTAGAGTTATAGCTCAAAGAGAGTTAGTTCGATGATTTGGGATGTTTCATATATTTATATTTTATAGTGGTGGTGAATGTTCTAATGTATCTTTTGTACTCTTGTATGTCAGTCAGTCAGTGCATGTTTTAATGTATCTTTCATTATATTTAGCCATGTTAGGTTTGCAAACTCTATTTGTTGATCTTTGAGTGTTTGTGCACATCTTTGTAGATTTGTAAACTTCATTTTAATGCTTTTGCATGTTTTATCATTTAGACCTGGAAATACTTGTAATCGTTGGATGCTTGACTTGTAATATGTCTTCATATTTTTGCTCTGTAAACTTCTGAACTTCACTGGAAAGAATTGAGAATATGCCGGTACTAACATTGTAAGTTTTTCGTGGTCGAAACCCTAAATGGCACGTTCAAAAAATCATTTCATTTTTTATGATACTATCCAGCTCTATCCACTTCCGTGTCAAAATGTTCAGTTTTCTTCCTTTTTCAACAACCAAATGGTTCAAAAAATTACAAGCTTGGGAAAATACATAGAAGAAAACACAATACTAATTATTTTGTGAAAACGTATCTTTTGTAATAGGTCTAATATACCAAAACAGAGATTAATCAATAATAAACTTGTCTCATAAGTTTATAACTCAGATTTCTACTATTTTGACATCTGTATAGTTATTTTAACAATAAGTATGTTGTAAATAATTACAACAACAAAGTAACAACTATATTAATAATAGCTATAGCAATAGATCAAACGTTATACTATTTAAATAAATAGTATAACGTAGAAACGAAAATGATATATATATATATATATATATATATATATATATATATATAATCAATCATAAACCTAACCGGTTGAAGAAGGAAATTCCGTCTAAGGCTTGTCGTAACAATTTCCTTAAGACTTTATTTAGAGTCTTCCAAAATACAACAGACGTAATCTACACGAGATTGTAATGGATATGTCAACTCTGTGATTTATTGTATAGAGCAGTAGAAAAGAAGAAGCAGAAAAATTTGAATTGGAATGGAATGAGAATATGATCAGTATTCTCTTCTATTTATAATTTCGTCCGCACCCCTTCGAACAGTCGCGTCCGCCTGACGGGTTGCACCCGTTGCTTTTCATTGCTGCTGTTCGTTAACGGGCTCGCGTCTAACGGGTCGCATCTGCTTCCGTCTGCTAATGGATGCATCTGTTCGCCAAAAAATCCGCGTCCGCTTCAGAAGTCGCACCCCCTCAGTCAATCCGTGTCTGCTTCTGAACAGATTCGTACCTGTTCGTATAGCCTGCAACTGTCAGAAAATCCAGCCCAGTTTTGCATATTAGACACAAATCCGAGCCCGACCCGGTTCGGACGGCAGCGGCGCGCATGTGGTAGTGATGGATGATCTCCCTACTCACAACGAAGCAAACATTTGGATGCCCAAAGGCCCCAACCGTTCGCGTCTAACGGGTCGTACCCGCTTCCATATGCTAATGGATGCGTCTGTTCGCCAAAAAACCCGTGCTCGCTTCAGAAGTCGCACCCCCTCAGTCAATCCGTGTCTGCTTCTGAACAGATTCGTACCTGTTCGTATAGCCTGCAACTGTCAGAAAATCCGGCCCGGTTTTGCGATCATATTAGACCCAAACCCGAGCCCGGCCCGGTTCAGACGGCAGCGGCGCGCATGTGGTAGTGATGGATGATCTTCCTACTCACAACGAAGCAAACATTTGGATGCCCAAAGGCCCCAACCGTTCGCGTCTAACGGGTCGTACCCGCTTCCATCTGCTAATGGATGCATCTGTTCGCCAAAAAACCCGCGCTCGCTTCAGAAGTCGCACCCCCTCAGTCAATCCGTCTCTACTTCTGAACAGATTCACACCTGTTCGTATAGCCTGCAACGATCAGAAAAGCCGGCCTAGTTTTGCACTAAAAATAGGATCATATTAGAGCCAAACCCGAGTCCGGCCCGGTACGGACGGACGACAATGGCGCGCATGTGGTGGTGATGGATAATCTCCCTCCTCACAACGAAGTAAACATTTGGATGCCTCAAGGCTCCAACCGTTCGCGTCTAACGGGTCGCACCCGCTTCCGTTTGCTAATGGATGCATCTGTTCGCTAAAAATCCGCGCCCGCTTCAAAAGTCGCACCCCCTCAGTCAATCTGTCTCTGCTTCTGAACAGATTCGCACATGTTCATATAATCTGCAACTTTCAAAAAACCCGGCCTAGTTTTGCAGTAAAAATAGGATCATATTAGACCCAAACCCGAGCCTGACCCAGTTCGGACGGCAGCGGCGCGCATGTGGCGGTGATGGATGATCTTCCTCCTCACAACGAAGCAAACATTTGGATGCCCCAACCCCTTCATTGCAAAGCTATTAATATATTTAGCTTTGTTTTTATATTTGGCGATGTGGGACAAGTGTATTTCATTTACACTTTCTATTAGGAATTCCAACATCTTTTGACTAAGATCTTCGAAATTAAACGTTGGGTGTTCAAAATAAGACTAATGATATGTACGTCTATATATTCCTAAGACTAAATTCATAGGAAACCATAACCCCGAACGCGCGGTTGAACTCTCGAAGATATAATCATTTTTTCTAACAATATCAGTCATATTCTGATATATCTATAAGTCGTATTTATTATGGATTCAGAACTTTTACTAGATTTCTTTTAAGTTCGTATATGAAGTGTTCCAATGTCTAGGACTAGATTTTACATTTTAGCCATTTTTCTAGTAAATGCTAAACCATTTTTGGTAGAAGCATGATTTGAAGTATTCAATTTATTCTAAGGTCGCTAGTTTTCAACTTATCTATATTAGTTTGTAAATCACATTTTTCTATAAACAACTTTACCTTCTCATTTCTAAAGAATAGTAAATCTTTTTCAGGCATATATCTTTGAGAATCAAAGTTATTACAAGAATCTTGAGATTTTCGCAATCCTTCTTTTAAGATAGCCTATTTGTTTGTGTATGTTTTCTTTATTATATTTCTTAACAAAAATTTATTTTCCTGATGTTTTCATAAGTTCATCAAAAGTAAATTCAAAATGTACCTCATCTTATGCAGCCATACAACACATTTACTTGTTCGTTTTCCCTATCGCTCTCATCCAACGAGTCGGAATCATGCCATGTAACTCTGCAGTCTTGCTTCTTTTTAAATTCCTATTTTGAAACTTCTTTTTTCTTTTTCTTCCACATGAGAAGCTACCCTTGGATGATCGTTTTTATCGCATCTGGAGCATTTAAGAGTAAGGATGTTCTCATTTGAGTTCCTAGACGTCTTATTTTTGTCAAACTAATTTTTCTTTAGGTATTTTCAAAATTAGTTTATAATCATAACCATCTTCTCATAATCGTTGAAGCAATCATCTTGTGTCTTTACTTTGAATATTAATTTATTTTTTGTTGAAACTGAGCCAACACACCGCAACAGACACAATAGCCTCTCTATATATGCTTTCTATTATTATATTAATATTAATATAATATAAAATATAATTATATACACACACAAATATACACACACATAAAAGAAAAAAATATAAATAAATTTAAATTTAAACATATAAACCAATTCAAGTATTTAACATTTAAAATAGGTTAGAATAAATTCAGATTTGAAAATAAATCCAAATCCTAAATAATATCTTATTTAAAATTTAAATTTAAATTCATATATATATATATTTTAAATTTGAACTTCAAACCTCTCATCCGGGAGGCGCACCACCCGACCAAGCCCGTCGACGAAATACACACAAACACACATATATATACATCTAATCTATAAATACACACACAATACACACACACGTATTAAAAATAATATTTTTTATATAAAAATACATAAAACCATTTTTTTAATTCATAAAAATCTAGTTCGTAAATACACCATTAATATTATATATATAAACATTTATTTTCTACTTTCGGCCAAATGGTTTCAACAAAATCAATTTTTTTATTTAATCCATGCGGAATAAAATTCTATTTTTCGTTTAAAATTAGGTATGGATTTCTAATAATTTTCTTAAACTATTAATTTTTTAATATCGTTTATTTTATAAAATATATATACATTTACATATAAAATATATAATATTCTTCAAAAAAAAACATACATACATACATATGTACATACACATACATTATAATTCAAAAATATTATTATTATTATTATATATATACATATATATTAATGTTTTAATTTTAGTTTTATCACATATAGAAACATACAAAATTAACTTCTCTTTAACATATATGTACTTGCAAAAATACAAGTGTATAAAATTTATCATATATATATATATATATATATATATATATACCGTGTATATATGTGTACTATATATATATGTACTTTATATATAGTACGTATGTGACAATAATTTAAAATTAAAGTTTTAATTTTAAAATAATTTTACTATCGAATTTTTTTATTATGAATGGCCAAAAATGATAGTCTTCCACGGCTTCTTCTAGAGAGTAAACCTGTCAACAACTTTATCCGTATCCATCCTTTTTGCTTACAGAGCACCTCTAAGCTTTCTTGTTGCAGCTCTCCGCGCTGAACCTATGTCAACAGTTTGCCAACACACTCAAGATGTCTCTTAGATTTTCACTATACCCATTTCTACCGTACACGGCACAACCTTTTCACTACAGCCGACATCATACATCCTAAGTCTCAGCACATTGCACCACTTCTTGCATCAGACTATTCGTTGTATATGCCTTCGTGTTACACCAATTTCTTTGGTTGCATCGCTCTACCATGCTGCTATATTTCTTTGCCATCATTTCACACATTGCTCCTCTCTGCTGCATCTTGCACCTCCTCGCTCAGCAACAGCAACAACACTTGAATCCTGCATCTCCCACTTCAAGCCTCAACACTATTTACCTATAGTATCTCTGCATCCCGCATATTGGATTACCCTTCCATTCACACCGCACCCTGGTCTACTCTTATAGCATGCACGATCTTGTGTAATGCACTATACCCTGCACCAGCTTATCACTAGCAATGTCGGATCTGATCACTGTGAACTTTATTTTTAAACTTGTTTAATGCTTGATCAATTCTGTTTTAGTCTTTGCTGTTTTTTAGGAACTGTTAGAAGTTGTTTAGTTCAAAATAAAACGTGTGGTTGTGTTTTGATTCAGTGTTCCATGATGCACATTTGTAGGAGTTTTTTTTACTGAACTTGTGTAACAAACTCCATTCTCAAGTTATATAAGTAGGAGGTGGAGTCGAAGTATTCTTGATGAGATAGTACTATTTTTCTTTTCTTCATTGAATGCTGAAGAAAATTGCATTTTTTTCTCAAAGATCCATATTAAAATTCTTGTTCTCTTTACTCTAAATCAAGCACTCACAAACTGACATACTGTCATCAACCTCTCCTCTGTGTGATTTTAGTGTAATAGAACACATGATTTATTTTCCAACCTCTGGTATCGGAGCCTGTTGAAGATCAATAATGGCTACAAACACAAGCATCTCTGGTGACGATGGAGTGCGTTCCCAAGACAAGGGAGACATGATCACTCTCAAGTACTCCATGCTCACGAAGAGCAATTATGCTGCCTGGGCCATCAAGATGGAGGTATTCATGATGGCTCAAGGGGTTTGGGATGCAATGGAGGCTAAAGGACCCATTGAAACACGCAAAGACAAGATGGCCTTGGCAGCCATCTACCAAGGCATAAGTGAAGACACCTTGCTTCAACTAAGCGCCAAGAAGACAGCCAAGGAAGCATCTCAAAACCATGAATCTTGGGGCTGATAAGGTGAAAGAGGTAAGAACTCAATCACTTTGGAAAGAGTTTGAAGCCATGAAAATGAGTGATGGAGATAGTATTGATGAGTTCTCTGAAAAGCTCCAAATAGTTGTCAACAAGCTGAGAGGGTTACGCAACACGGTAGAAGAAGAAATTGTGATGAAGAAGTTGCTGAGATCAACTTCACCAAAGTTCTTACAGATTGCATCTACAATTGAGGAGTTTGGTGATCTGAAAGTCAAAACCACAGATGAGGTTATTGGATCACTCAAAGCTCATGAGGAGAGGATGCAAGGACATGGAACAAAGGGAGATGAAACTGTTCTTCTCACTCGAGCAGAGTGGAAGGCAAGAGAAGACAACAAATCTCAGAAGTACTCCAGAGATCAAGGGAACAATAGAGGTGGAAGAGGCAGAGGCCGTGGAAAAGGAAGAGGAACTGGTGGCTATAAAAGGAAAGAAGAAGAGCCACAACAGAAGAGGAAATTTGACAAGTCAAAGATTAAGTGTTATGGCCGCGGGAAGATGGGGCATTTTGCCTCTGAATGTTCATCAAAAGAGAAAGAAGAGCAAGCCAACTTGACAGAAAAAGAGGAATATGATGAGCCTGCATTGTTAATAATTGAGACTTGTGAATTGACCAAATCACACATCTCACATAGCAAGGAAGGAGTGTCAACTGCAAGTGGAGGTGCTAAGAAGGAGTCAAGATGGTATCTTGACACTGGTGCAAGTAACCACATGACAAGTGACAAAAGTTGCTTCGCAGAAATTGATCACTCCATTAATGGCAAGGTAAGGTTTGGTGATGACTCGGTGATTAATATACATGGGTTAGGATCAGTGCTATTTCAATGCAAAAATGGAGAGCACTTGATTCTGTCCAATGTGTATTACATACCAAAGTTAAAGAGCAACATCATTAGTCTTGGCCAGCTTGATAAGAGTGGGAGCCGAGCGATCATTGAAGAAGGAGCCTTGAGGGTCTATGACAATACTAATAGACTCATAATCAAGGTGAGGAGGCAACACAACAAGCTCTTCATTGCAAAACTGCAGACTGCACAAAAAATCTGTTTCATGGCAAGAATGACAGATAAAGCTTGGCTATGGCATGCCAGGTATGGCCATCTAAACTTCCAAGCTTTGAGAAGGTTGACAAGCCAGAAGATGGTGGAGGGAATGCCAGAAATTGCTCAAACAAATCAAGTGTGTGATGGATGTGTACTGGGGAAGCAACACATGACTGCATTTCCACAGAAAGTAATGTTCAGAGCAAAACAACAACTTGAGCTGGTCCATGGAGATTTGTGTGGGCCAATCACACCATCTACACCAGGAGGTAACATGTATTTCATGCTTCTTGTTGATGATTATTCACGATTTATGTGGATATTTCTATTGAAGTGCAAGAGTGAAGCCTTTGAGTTTTTTCAAAAAGTTCAAAACTCTGGTTGAGAATGAAGTTGCAAGAAAAGTAAAGTGTTTTAGAACAGATCAAGGAGGTGAGTTCACCTCCCTTGAATTCAAGAAGTTTTGTGACGATGAGGGTGTGAGAAGACACCTCACCGCACCATATTCTCCTCAACAAAATGGTGTTGTTGAGAGGAGAAACCAGACTGTCATGGAGATGGCAAGAAGCATCATGAAGAGAAAGAATGTTCCAGCCAAGTTTTAGGGTGAATCAGTGTGCATTCTGAATAGAGCTCCAACAAAGAGTGTGGAGGGAATGACATCTTATCAATCATGGTGTGGAAAGGCTCCAAATGTGCAACACCTGCGTGTGTTTGGGTGCCTTGCTCACGCCAAAGTAGTGTCACCTCACCTCACTAAGCTTGGTGACAGAAGCATCAAACCCATCTTGCTTGGATATGAGGAAGGTTCCAAGGCTTATAGACTGTTGGATCCGAGCAAAGACAAAGTTGTGGTAAGCAGGGATGTAGTATTTGAAGAAGAAAAAGGCTGGTCATGGAAAGATAGTCAAGACAAGGGGGATACAGATTGTGAAGGAACATTCACAGTCCATGTGAGTAAAGAAGAAAATGAAGGAAGTGATGTAGCAGCAATATCTAACTCTCACGAGGAAGGAGAAGATGCATCACCTCCTTCAACTGCCAAAATTTTTCCTCTGAGCACGCCCAGATCAAGCACCAGTTCAAGTTCAAGTAGAGAAAATCACAACTTCATATCCTTACAAGAAATCTATGATGCAACTAGAGAAGCGGATGAGGAGGTTGGCTTGTGGTTCTTGTCCATTAAAGAGCCTTCAAATTATGAGGAAGCTGCAATGAATAAGAATTGGAGGGAAGCTATGGTATTGGAGATTAGTTCCATACAGAAAAATGGGACTTGGGAGCTTTCAGATTTGCTAAAAAATCAGAAGGTCGTTGGTTTGAAATGGATCTTCAAGTTGAAGAAGGATCCAGAAGGGAAGATAATCAAGCACAATGCCAGGTTAGTTGCAAAGGGGTATGTGCAGAAATATGGAGTTGATCACAAGGAGGTGTTTGCTCCAGTGGCAAGGTTGGAGACTGTAAGAACTTAGTTTGCATACTCGGCACAAAGGAAGTGGGATGTACAACATATAAATGTCAAAACAGCTTTTCTTAATGGAGAATTGAAAGAAGAAGTGTATGTGGTGCAACCTGAAGGATTTGTTGATAAGAACAATCCAAACAAGGTGTTAAGGCTACACAAAGCTCTATATGGTTTAAAACAAGCACCAAGAGCTTGGAATGACAAACTAGATAAGTGTCTGAAATCCCTGAATTTTAAGACATGTTTTTTTGAGCATGTTGTGTACACTAAGAAGACAGGAGAACATGTCATAATTGTGGGGGTGTATGTTGATGATCTCATTATCACTGGCTCAAGTGCTGAACACATCAAGAAATTTAAGCTAGAGATGATGCAGAAGATTGAGATGAGTGATCTGGGGCTTCTAAGTTATTATTTGGGAACAAAGGTGAAGCAAGATGAAGAAGCTATAACCCTGTGCCAATCAAGTTATGCAAAGAAGATAATTGAAAAAGTGGGGATGACAGATTGCAACCTCTGTCATCTTCCAATGGAGCTAAGATGCAAATTGAGCAAGCATGAAGGAGAGCCGCCAGTGGATGCAACCATGTATAGGAGCATCATTGGAAGCCTAAGTACTTGGTAAAAACTCGTCCTGATCTTGCTTATTCAGTTGGAGTTGTTAGCAGATACATGAAGGCTCCAACTACTGCACACATGAGTGTTGTCAAGAAGATTCTGAGGTATATAAAAGGAACACTTAACATGGGATGTGTGTATAGGAAGGACCAATCTAATGAAGGATTGGTTGGTTACAGTGATAGTGACCTTGCAGGGGATACTGATGATAGGAAGAGCACCACTGGAATTGTGTTCTTTCTTGAAGAAAGTCCTATTACTTGGGTGTCACAGAAACAAAGGATAGTGGCACTTTCATCGTGTGAAGCTGAGTATATTGCAGCAATAGGGAGTGCCTGTCAAGGGATTTGGCTCACAAGACTGATGGAAAGCTTGAGAGGATATGATCAAGTAAAGCCAATATTGAAAGTTGATAACAAGTCCGCAATAGCTTTAGCCAAAAATCCAGTTCACCATGAAAGAAGCAAACACATTGATACAAGGTATCATTTCATTCGAGAGTGTGTTGAGAATGGTGATGTTAATCTGGAATATACTAAAATAAAAACTCAGCTGGCTGATCTCCTAACAAAGCCACTTGGAAGACAGAGATTCATCGAGCTAAGGGACAAAATTGGTGTGAAGATCATCAAAGGAAAACAAGTTTAAAGGGGGTGAATGTGAACTTTATTTTTAAACTTGTTTAATGCTTGGTCAATTTTGTTTTAGTCTTTGCTATTTTTTATGAACTGTTAGAAGTTGTTTAGTTCAAAATAAAACGTGTGGTTGAGGTTTGAATCAGTGGTCCTTGATGCACATTTGTAGGAGTTTTTTTACTGAACATGCGTAACAAACTCCATTCTCAAGTTGTATAAGTAGGAGGTGGAGTCGAAGTATTTTTGATGAGATAGTACTGTTTTTCTTTTCTTAATTGAATGCAGAAGAAAATTGCATTTTTTCTCAAAGATCCATATTAAAATTCTTGTTCTCTTTACTCTAAATCGAGCACTCACAAACTGATATGCTGTCATCAACCTCTCCTTTGTGTGATTTTTGTGTAACAGAACACACGATTTATTTTCCAACAATCACATATTCCTATGTTTCTAAGTTTAACATTATAGTTTATTTCATAAATTTAAGCGCATAGTCATCAAATTGCTAGAATTTAGGGTTCTGCATACTATAGCTACCAAATTCCCTCCCAAATCCCAGTTGAATCCGAATTTAGTTGTTTAATAATGTTTATGTACTCTAATATAGCATATATATAATTACACACACATACATATATACAATTAAAATTGCATTATACGAAGAGGAAAGCTTGAATCACTCATCAAATTCACTATTCACTTCTTGAATCTCCGCTAACCGGTCTGCTGCATCTCTGTGCTTTAGAGTTTCACCTCCAATTTGACATATATGTATAGCTCTCCATGCTAGCTTCATGATGTTGCTAGTTTCACGTGATTTTGTCAAGAACTGAGAGAGATATTGTCGTGTCGAGAACTGAGAGAGATATTGTCGTTTGATTCTTCATATGTTAAGAGGAGAAGAGAGGAGGAAGATGGAAAGGTGCGGCCGACTTCTGAAACTGAAAAATGTACCTGATATTCTGTTTTAAACTTAAGGAGGAAAAATAACCATCAGTTTGAAATTCAAATTCTAAGTTTTGACGTATGATCAGCTCAATATCGTTTCGACCATAATTCCTTCATACGGACTCCAAACGAGGCAACCAGAATAGCGCGTGAATTAGAAAAATGAGGTGGTCGCAATGGTGCTGGATTCATGATAGAATTTTGAAGTTGGAAAAATAACTATTTTGCCCTTCCTTATAACATAATAAACTCAATTTTTTTCACATTATTGTATTAAATATTTAACTATAATATTTATAAATTTTTGGGATATTACATTATCCCCCTTAAAGTAATTTCATCATGAAATTCCTAAGGAACGTAAAATGTGATATAACGTTCTCTCATTTGATAAGCACATAGAAATCAAGTAAACAACCATGACACTCGATTTACGTAAACACCATAAAGATATTATTAATATAATGAAATTGTAGTTTCTATACTTATGATGGTTTACCATACAGATATTATTAGTATAATGAAATTGTAGTTTCTATACTTATGATGCATAAATGCTGCTAAGACAACTTATATGAATGCAAAAAGAAAACATATTGAGCATGGATGCATAACACCATAACATACGCATATATGTAATTTCTATATAAACGCAAGTTCAATAATATAAAATCTAACAACCAAATTATCCAAACCATTCAAATTCTAATCTTAGAATAATCTAAACTAAGGAATCAAACCAAACCAGGAAACGTACCGGAAAAGAGTTGAGGATGAGTAACCCTCGTCTTCTATTCAAACTCTTATGTACTCTCTGCCAACTCGTTGCCCCCATTGTATTCTAACCAATTTCACCACTCTATTCTTGAGTCGTTTCACCCCATGCTACATAATACAGGTTGAACTATGAGATGAACTCGCCTTAGATTCCAATTCTACCTCCTCTAGTTAACTGGTGCAACCACGGTCGTCGAAGCATGTACACATTTTCATAGATGTGACATGAAATACATCATGTAGTTCCACCATCTACTCCGGAAGTTCCACTCTATACGCTTAACTCCGGCCTTATCCTTTCAACATTGGAAATTGACCAACAAATCCGGGTGTTAACTTTTCCGAACTTTCGAACCTTATCACCCTCTTCAACGAAGAAACTTGAACAGAAATCAAATCTTCCACTACAAATTTCAAGTCTTTCCTCCTCATATCAGCATACGACTTCTGCTGATCTTGTTCAGCTTTCATCCTATTCCTAATAAGCTCAACATTCTCCATGGTATCTTTAACCATCTCTGAATCCAGAATAATCTTATTTATAGACTGACATACATAGTCTTCCACACAATACTTCAAACGGTGCTATGTTGTCCTCACTTGGTAACTATTATCATATGTGATCTCTAATGTAGATGATCCTCTAAAGATCCTCCAAAATCCAATATACAAGTCCTCATTAAGTTCTCCAGCACCTAGTTTACTCTATCAGTCTATCCATCGGTCTTTGGATGATATGTTGTGCTCAAATTCAATTTAGTCCCCAATGCCTCCTGTAGATTCCGTCAGAATTCACTCTTAAAAATTGGATCTCAATCACTCACTATGCTAGCTCGAATTCCATGTAGTCAGATTACTTATTTAATATATCGTTTCTCTAATGTCGCCGTCGTTCTTGTACTCTTTATCGGAATAAAGTGCACGGTTTTCATGAGATGATACACTATAACACATAAGCCCTCATTTCCTCTTCTATTATGAGGTAATCCGTCCACAAAATCCATAGGTACACATTCCCACTTCCAATATGGCACGTCTAATGGAAGTAATAGCATGCTTCGCTTCTTCTGTTCCGCCTTTACTCTTTATCAAGTCATACACTTCGCCACATATTCCGTCATCAGCCTCTTCATCCTTAACTAATAGAATATCCTTTTAACATCCTGATACATCTTATATCCTCCTGGACCAATAGTCATCCTTGAATGGTGACACTCACCCATTACGGTCCATCGTTACAGTTTCAACCTCAATACTCATTTCCTTTATAACCCATATGCCCACATTTCTTCTTCTACTAACGACACGTCTTTCACTTGACTCAACCCAATACGTTCGATCATTACAGGTCTAACCTCCATTATTGTTAACAATCCAAGTGCATATTTCGATCGAGGTCAGAAATTAAACTCTTACATAAACTCCAAATCACTCCACTCTGGCAACATAACATTCACCTCAGGGTGTCTCCTACTTAAAGCATCAGTGACTACGTTTCCTTTTCCCGGAGTATAAGAACTCACAAAATTATATGATGATAAGAACTTCATCCACCACTCTGTCTTAAATTCTAATCCTTTTGAGAAAACAAGTGCTTGGGAGATTTATGGTCTATAAATAAATCAAATCTTTTGCCCAACGAATACTACCTCTACGACTTCAATGCAAATATAATAGTAGATAACTTCAAGTCATGCTCGGGTGATTCATCTCATAATTCTTCAACTGTTCGACTCATATGCGCCACTACTTTCCCTTCTTGCACAAGGACAATACCAAGACCAGTACCATATGCATTATTATATATGATGAAAGGTTTGGTCTCATCAGGAATAACCAAATTTAGAGCACTCTTCAACAACCTCTTCAATCTAACCAATGCCACTTCACACTCAAAACTTCAAGTATAAATTGGGTTTTTCTACGTTAAACAGGTCAGAGGTGCCTGTATTTTTGCACAATTCTTAATAAGCCTCTAATAGAATCCAACTAAACCCAAGTAATCATGGACCTATGAAGTGGTTTTCGATGTATTCCAATCTCTAAATGTAGTTACTTTCTTTGGGTCTATGGCTATTCCACCTACTAATATTATATATCCAAGGAAATGAACTTCTTTCCTTTAGAGTGACATTTAAAGAACTTATCCTTCAATCGATTACTTCTCATGACATCCACCACTTCTCTCAAATGAATCTCATATTCCTCATTTGTCAAATAAATAAGAATGTCATCCATGAAGACTATGACAAACCTGTTTAATTACCCTTGGAATGCCCTACTCATCAAATCCGTAAAATAAGCTGAAGCATTAGTCAACCCAAATGGCTTGGCCATCGCTCAAAAAATCCTTCAGGTATACAGAAAGCAGTCTTCAAGATACTATTTTTAGCTACTCCTAACTGATGAGATCCAATTGCTGATTCAAGCGGATAGAAACCTTGGTCTTGACTAATTGATCGAAGAGGTCGTCAGTGTGAGACAATGGATATAAGTTTTTCTTCATCCGCTTATTCAATTCTCGATAGTCGACGCATGATCTTATGGAACCGTCTACCTTAGTAGCGAAAATGATAGACGCTCCGCATTCTAAAATACTCCTCCGAATAAAGCATTTCTGCAACAATTTCGAAAGCCACTCTCCAACTTTCTTCTTTCTTTCGAAGCCATATGCCTAAGAGGAATCAGTCGGCTTTTGCGTCTCTCTCGAGATCAATACGATATTCAATTTCTCTTCAAGGAGGAAGACTGGAAACTTCTTTGAATATGTAACGATGTTGATTTCCATGCTGTAAAATAAATAAATTTAATTAAAACGAAAATGTTTGAATTCGATTTGTGATAATTAATATTTTGGAAATAGATTTTTAGTTAATTAAACTCTATTTACTAAGAGATTTTTGTTTTAATAAATTGAATTAAGTTAATAAATTCATTTTGGATAATAATTTAAAATTGAATAAAATATTTTAATTAAATATATAATATTTTTAAAATGTAATTAGCTGTTGTGTGATTAAAATAGTGAAAAATAAAATAACCAGGCATTCAAATCAAATAAAAATAATGCAATAATCGAAAGATAAATTGTATGAATTGCTAATTAATTTAAAATAGACCGAGATTCATTGTAAAAAATTAAAAGAGTGCGATTGGGCAAAGTAAAAATATTAGAATCTAGCCCTAACTAAACAAGCCTAAGCCCATTTTCTTGTTCTCCTGCCTTATGGAAAACTCTACCTACTTTTCCACCTAAGCCTAAACTCGTTTCCCCTCCCTTCTTTTTCAATTTTCTACCTAATTAAAAAATGGAAAATCACAATTTCAAGAAAAAAGAAAGCTCGAACACGGTCGGCGCCTGAGCTCAATGTTGATGCTCGCGATTGAGGACAATGGACGAGACCAGGTGGCTAGAGGCGATACAACGGTGGTTGTAGCCGGGGTTTGGCAAAGTGGAATTCTGGCGATGTGATGTTTGGTACATGGCTTTTGGGGTCAGCGGGGTAGGGTCGTGACCTAAAGGTGGTGTGTGCGGAGGTATGATGCGGTAGTTATAGGCAGTTAGTGGCAGCAGTGATATAGCGCTAGCAATTGGGTAGCTTCAGGCAACTGTTTGGAGATATGGGCAGTGATGTAAGGATCTGGGCTGGCGAAAGCTAGGATGTCGTGACATAGGTGATAGCAAGGTGGAGGTAGCAACGGGCATCATTAGGCTAGTATGGTTATTACTTGGGCTAGTGCAGTGGCAATGGTGAAGTGCTTGGTCGCAGATTTGATTATTTTAGCATCGTTTCAGTGAGTTTTATACTCACATTTAATTTATTTTCTTTCGAGAGTTATTAGATATTTATCCCGTTATTGATTGGATTGCTTGGTTGAATCGCTTGATTGAAATATATTTTTGGGAGACTAGATTGATAATTGTGATATTGGATGTGATTTTATGTTTGATAGTGGAGTTTGGTGTATGTTGGATTGTCAAATTGCAAAGGAGATGCTATTCTATTGTAATTTGATGTGTAGTTTATTTATAAATGTATGTACATTGTACGGATCACTGGAATTCGATGTAAGTTGACACGGGCCAAGCAAAAAAAATTTAAATTGATGATTTGGTGATGATTTTGGAGAATTTTGCTCCATGATTTGTATTTTGGATATTATATTGATTTTCTAGTTTTAAAAGATTTTTGATCACTTTGGAAATTTGTCTACGGAATTAAACTTGGATTGAAGTATGTTTATAAATAAGTAAAAGTGGTAGGAAAATAAAAAGATTTGTTGGAATTTTTTTGGATATGTAAGTTGTTTAGAAAATGAAAATACATATTTTTTAAGTGTTATTAAATATATGGATTTTTTATGATATAACTGAGGGGTATTAATAATATTTCCGAAAGGGGAATCCTCTTAAAAAGTGTATACATTTAATAAAAAGGATTTAGAAGTAATAAGGAGATTATTGATTATATAAATCTTTTTTAAAAAGTTTCGAATATATTTCCCTTTTTATATAATTAGCGGTTCGAAATTAATTTATTGGAGATTTACGTTAAATAATTAAATGAATTTTTAGAGTTATGAATTATGAACCCATTTTATATATGGTTTGATTTGAAATTGATTTATGTGGATATTTGTATTGTATGTTAATGCTATATAATGAGGATATTGAATAAACAGATTAGTAGTACTGAGTGATATGAGATGCTTAGTAATATTTTCTGGTTATTATATTGGCTCATATTATATAATATTTGTTGATTGATGATGGTAGTTTACCGGCTTCTAGTAAAAGATCGAGCAATACTAAATGGCATGAGACGCTCAAGTAATATTTGTTCGATTATAATTAGTCGGCATATGTCACTTATATTCTGGAGATGGGTTAGAAATTGTGATATCGTCTAGAGATGACTCCTTAGAGCTTATTAGTCGAGAGTTATATTACACTCCAAGGGCTATAAGTTGGAGATATGCTGGGATTTGCAAATTTATCCTCTTGGGACCAACTAGCCAAGTAATATTATTATTTACTCTTAGGGCTAGTAGTCGAAGAATTATTATGTTGCATGCTCTCACTAGGACATTAGGTGTCGAGGTTACTTATTATTACTCTCATAAGGACTCCTGTCATCGAGAGTATTTCGATGCATCCTCTAAAGACTAACTAGTCGAGTATCATAATATACTCCCAGGGCTAGTAGTCGAGGATTTGTTACATTGAGATGTTCCCATCAGAACCTATATATTCAAGAGTGATCACTCTCATTACTCTCATCGGGACTCCTATACTCGAGAGTATTTGACATGGCTCTTATTGGGACTCATTGAGTCAGGGTTGATAGTTACCTCTCTCATCGGGACTCACTGAGTCAAGAGAATCAATTATCACTCTCAATAGGACTTATCGAGTGGAGAGTACTTATTGTCACTCTCATCATGATCCCTAGAGCCGAGAGTATTAATTATTACTCTCATTAGGACTTAGATAGTCGAGAGTATTTGTTGGGAATTTACGTCATAGGGTTCACGCCACTATGGAGAGCGCGTGAATTAGACCCACCAAATAGACTAATTCTCCATCCTAACGGTCCTGATTACTGGGTAATGCCCTAGAGTCGTGATGTCACCTTGTCGAGTTTGTAGGTTGAGAGTAATTTCTGTCATTAGAGCCATATCCCCGACATCACTTAAGGACCAAGAAGTTGTTACAAAAGGCAAGTAGGAGCCGTGGCCAATGCACATCATAGTCTTACAGTGTGTTTATGACATGGATGGATATTAGTGTCACGATTCTGGGAGTAACTAAGGAACTATAGGAAATAGACCGTGATTATTAGCGTTTCCTAGAGAAATGTTGCGGTGCACCAGTATCCTATCTGGATGACTTGGTTAGATCCATTATATATTATTTGATTTTATGACCTCACTAGAGATGATGACCATATGACATCTAAGACTGGCTGCGTGTTAGTCTATCATTTGAGACAGCCTAACTTGAGACAATTGCGTATTGTCTATCTATGACATTAGAGACTTGTTGTGTGCTTGTCTGTCATCCTCTCATAAAAGCCTATGGTTGAGAGTTCTCCTTTTTGTATGATTTGTTTGTTATCTTCTAGGACCATTCAGTTGAGAGTTTCGCCTCTCTAAGGCCTATGGGTCGAGATAGATTATTTTTTTACATTGACTTTTTGATTGGCTTTAATATTGATTTGAGATTACGTTTCTTGATATCTCCGTGGGCCTAAGAGTTGGAAGTTATCTTTTCCATTAGGACTATTGTCGAGATAATTATTTGGTATTTCCTTCAATATTTTGAATGAATTGTGCTTTGTTTGGGATTTATATTTCTTGCTATCTCCTAGGACTAATAGTCAGAATTATTTGCTTCCATTACGATCGATAGTATTCTTAGATACTGATTTTTGTATATTGTATGGATTTGGTTCTATTTGGGTTCCACATTTCGTGATTTGTCTATTATGGCTTAACAATCGAAAGTTATTACTTCCATTAGGGATATAAGTCGAGATTTAACGCTTTGATTATTTATTTGGGATTCTGCATCTCTTGGTTTATCTTATAGAGCTTGACGGTTGGGAGTCTTCACTTCCATTAGGACCGTAAGTCGATATTTATATTTTGGTTCTTAACTTTTGTATTTAGTATGATTCTAGATTCATTCCTTTATTTGTGGCTTTCGTGGACCCGTTTTGTGTTTGTCATAGCATTTTGAGATTTCAAAGAGTCTGACTTTTATCACCTGATAATTAGATTTCATGATTCTTATTTGCTTATAAGTGTTCCATGGGTATTATTGAGATGACTGGCATGGTATATTGTTATAATGTTATATTGTATATTATGTTATGCCATGTTCTTATTATGCTGTCATCTACTATGTATAACGACCCATCTTTTTGGATGGTTTAAGTCGACAATAAAGCACACATGTCAAACTCAAACCATTCAAAAGAGAGGATTGTTATGGGGTAAATAAGAAAAAGAAGAGGAAAGAAAAAACAAAACACAAAATCTCACAAAGGAATGACAAACTATAATAATCAATAACAGTTCATGAAGCTTTTACAAATTACATTTGATTATTCTTTTACAATACATATCAGAGTTACATACGACATGAATAAATAAATGCAGCAGAACAATTTGATGCAGTGGAATAAATATAATAAATAATAATAGCACTGAATCTTCTTCCTCCAGATAATCAGTCTTCGATATACTAAAAAGCTCAGACTGACCTGAGCGAATTGAAAATACAAAACACTCGAGTCAAAACTAAAAGATTTTATGTAAGTTAAATCAACAGTAAATAAATATGAGTATAACGGCGTAGGAGATGTTTACGGATTTTGACATCTCTTATCAATGTCCAACGTGAGTGCAATAACTTAAGAGTTGTTCGGAATTCCATCTCCTAAGGATCCGTTAAATTATCTACATACATAGTACAATATGCTATTACAATAGTGTCTACAGTAAAGTACTAAAATAGCGTTAATTCTTTACCCATATTCCCCTTAACATATTTTATATATTCCCGCAGTCTATACAGATACTGTAAGCTCCACCAAACTAGTGATTTACTCAAGGAGCACTCCATAGATACGGTACAAAACAAACTCGTAGTGGACGCGATAAGGCATGTGATAGGGCATGCAAGGCAATGCCTAGGGTAGGATACTGCCGTTTTGCGGATCCGGACTAGTGGTAACGCATAACATCTACTACCGTCCACCTCGAAACACACTCCCATAATAAAAATTGACGAGTGGCCACCAAATCAATCACAAAGTCATAGTATGGTATTGAAGAAGCATGTCCGATCGGAGGTGCGACCTCACTTGGCCCGGCGTGGCTCCTATTTTAGTCATATCAAGCTGACTCGCGGGAGTCAAGGCTACGTTAATACCTTATACAGAATCATTCGTCAAACCATCCTACTTCATTCTGGATTCTCCACCACGTACACAGTTGTTAAAGTGGTTTTTGGTATTGGCAGAGAGTATGACAATATTCAATCTCGGTCTCTTTAATAACCAAATGCTTATTTCACACCGGATGGTCCTTTTACATTTTCAAAACCTTTTCATAATTGATATCAAAATATCATATTCAATTCAAACCATATCACATTTGAAATCATATTTACTTTCAAAATCATATTCACTTTCGAAATCACATCGATAAGATAGGTTAATTATATCCTCATTTTAAAATCATCTTATTTACTCAAATATGTCATTTCATTAGCAAATATCATATCAAATTTCAACTTATGTTATAGATCATTTAACCATATTCGCTTTAAAATCAAGGATTTAAATATAAACGCTTCCACCTTACACAATCTAAAATTTGGAAAATAGTTTAGATAGTTATAAATAGTTTAGATAGTTTAGCATAGTCTTAAAAAATTCAAATAGGTAAATACTCTAAATAGTTTAAAAATAGATTAAAATAGTTTAGATGGATTTAAGATAGTTTAAATAGTTTTAAAATAGTTTAAATAGATTTAAAATAGATTAAATAGTTTTAAAATAGATTAAATAGTTTTAAAATAGTTTAAATAGATTTATAATAGATTAAATAGATTTAAAATAGGTTAAATACATTTAAAATAGATTAAATAGATTTAAAATATATTAAAATGGACAATTAGTTTAAAATATGTTAAAATAGATTAAGTTAGATTAAGTTAAATTAAAATAGTTTAAATTGATTAAAATAGTTTGAAATAGTGGAAAATAGATTAAATTAGTTTAATAGTTTGAAAATCTTAAAAATCAGGATTTTTAGAATAATAAATCTTGGAACAGTATATATTAAAATAATTAATTTTGAAATTGATATTAAAATAAACTATTTCTGCCTTTTTAACAAATCTGGACCATATCTAGATTTCAAATCACCAACTCGAAATTGAACTTTCAATTTAATTTTCATTAAACCTTCTCAATTTATATTGATTTTAAATCCATAGTTGAACTAAAATTTTTAAACCACTTCAATTTCATAGATTTCAAAGTTTAAATCTTTTAATGTTTCCAATAACTTCATTTCGATAAATTTCAGTTATATTTCAAATTCGACTTCAAAATTTCCATTTTATTCTTTTAACAATTCATTAAACCAACTCAAATTTCAACATTTAAAGCTTGGATTTTGAAAATAATTCAGTTTATACAAATCAAATTTTATTTCAAAATATCATTTAAATGAATTAAAATTTTAAGGATTTAAAATCGTTTAATTTAACCAATCCGCTGTCCTATATGATTTTCTACCCTATGGTCAAGTGATACGGATGTATATCATTTCAACTCACAATAATTTAAACTTACGGGTATATATCATTTCAACCCGCAATCCCAAATTAAAATAAAATTCAAAAATCGCTCAGGTTTATCATTTTAACCCATAATAATTTTTTCTTATCTATAGATGGTTTGAGTATGTATCATTTCAATCCATAATGATTTTTCTAGCAATAACTAAGAGAACTTGCAGTGTTATAACAATATAAAATATAACATCCAATCATCCAATATCAACAGTCAAACATCCATCACAATCATCATTCAAATCAACCAATAAACATCAGTAGATAATTGATTATCATTAACAGGTATAAAATGGCAAATTAAAATTTAATATAAGTTAAATGGCAATTATATTCAATAAATTCGGATTTAACTGGAAAGATGATTTAAATATACCAAACAGTAGTCCATCAACTTCTAATCACATCATAAATTTAATTTAACCAACATAAAATAATTTAGTAGTTGTGAGTGGGTTAGAACACTCATCTTTGACTTCAATTCGATTTTAAATCCGAAACAAAGGCTCAAAATTCAATAGTTTTAGAATTTGATCAAACTAGTTCTAAAATGTTTGAAATTTCGATACGATCGCAACGAAGCAAACCGCATGTAAATCTGACCTTGTACGTAAAAGTTATGCATATTAGAACGTTTGGAAATTAAAATTTTATTAAAATAAAACAAAACAACACATCACTTACTTATACACATCAACATCTCGTTTCTCTCAAAAGCCCTAATGCTGCTACAATATCTCGCATCGACACGAAGAAGCCGCCAACGGCTAGACGCAGCCACCCAGAACATCGCCGCTGACCTCCCCTACGCCTACACGACCACCGGCGAGCATCTTAATCGGCGATCACGAGCCAAAACGATCCGATGCCATCTAACATAAAGCTCTAATCGAATTATCGAGGCACATCTGACCATCCATTCGCCAAACAAACCATGCTGATGCGATCCCCTCGCTACTCTCCACAACCCTGTATCCTCCAATCAACGATCCATCGTCGATGATCAAACCCCAAACGGATAGCCGAGAATGATTTGGCAGGTTTCGGATAAATCAAAACCCGATTGCAACAATGAACGGTAGATTTGAGTTATGCTTGCCGAGAGATTTCCGACGATAAATAATTCGATATAGTTTTGAGGAGTTTGATTTTTTTTAAATTGATTTTGATTTGAAATTGAATTGGGATTTAGGGTTCATATTCCGTCGTTTGAGAAGAAGAAACTGGTAGAAGTAATAGTACGTACAGAAATAAGAAATGAGAAGCAATTAGGGTTATAACAGCATATATATAGTATAGCAGAAATAGAAAGGATGGACCAGATCGATTTGGATTGAAACGATAACAACTACCCGAAATGCCCATTTCGTTCCCAAAACGAAAATGAGTCATGCAATATATCGAAATCGATGTTTTTGATATTTTTAAACTCAATGGAACAGGTTTCAATTCCTAATTCCATGATATAAATAAGTTAGCTTTAAAATCAGCTTAGTTCAAATTGATTTCATTTAAATTGATTTATATGCATTTCGAGCCCGTACGATCAAACGACAAGTCCGATCGCTATGAAACTTGAAATCCTAAAATAGTTCACCATTGCAGATCCAATGAAATTGATTTCATCGAAATTCAAGACAGTAATCAAAATGGCTATTTTCACGATAATTAAATAAACTATTATTAAATTGATTAAGTCACCTTTTAATTCAGTTTTTATAATTAACAAAATTTATCATTTCTAATTACACAGAAATTTAAAAACTTTTTAAAACCAATTTCCCATGTCAAATTCAATGATAATCATTTTACTAATTATAGTGTTTAATTTCAATTGCAATAAACCCATTAATTATAATTTTAAATTCCAATAATCTGATTAAAGTTGATTTCGATTTTTTTATTCAATCAATCATTTTCTAATGGATATAATAAACATTGGTTTACATTTTATTACATCAATATTCTATAGGTGTCCTCTTAATTTTACATTAACTGCAATATTTAATTGCAATTGATTTTCAATTTAATTCAACAGATTAAATAAATGGGTAACAAATAACAATTGTCACCTTTTAATACAATATTTGGTTTATTTACTTATTTACAATCTCTAACCAATTTAAATTTATAATCGTTTCAATTAATTGACATTGCCTTAGAGTAGTTATCCATTACTTTACATTAACATTATTACATTTCTTTCAAGTTATTTTTCTCATTAATAAATCACAACTTTTAATTTCTTCCAATATTTACACCAACATCTTATTAAATTAAATATTTTTAATTATCGAAAATTATGGGTCCTTACATTATGCATATTGTTATGTACTCACATTAGGATTTAGATATAGTATTTCTCGTTTATTATTTATATAATACTCGGGTCAGTCCGAGACTTTTTAAATACATAGACATTGGCCATCTAGGATGATTGGGCTTTAGAGGAGACAATATATATATTTATTATATTGTATTTTGAGATGATGATTATGCATATGTTCTATTTAGGTGTCTCCTTGTATTTATTTCAATGAGATGACCAAGAACCGTGTATTTGAACTTGATATGTATATATTGTCATAGTGAGATAAACACTGTTACAGTTGGTATAAGTTTGTTGTGTATTATATTTTTCTGCTGTGATCTGTGACTTTGTGTTCATTTGTATATGTTGTATAATGTTCTGTCCTGATAAGCCCGCGTGTTTATTACTTTGTGCCAATAATGGATACATATATTGTTGATATATTTAAGGTGAGATATGTACCGGTGTTAGCCCAAGAGAATATTCACGTATGGTCGCTCCTAACTAGCCTCATGCTCCATATTACCAGACATGATTACCTAGTAAATCTATTTGATAGTATGGGTATAGTGGCGGGGCGTTACAGAATACATCTGGATAATCCTTCACTACTAGTACCAAAGATAGCTCTTCCTATAATAGGCTAAACTATCGACTAATGCACTTAGTATGAATGAATGAGATACACCAGGGTCAAACAAAGTATGAATAGGAGAATTAAATAAAGTAAACATACCTTACATCACGATTTGTTTTCCCTTCTCCTGAGCCGACAATGGTATTTTGCTAAAAGTTGGAACGACATCTAGAGCATATGCCTTAACTATCTAGCCTTCACTCTTCAAAGATGGATAGTCTTTTTTCATATGTTCAAACTAATCACAATTATAACAATTTACTTTCCACTGAGCTCGGATTACCTTGCAATCCTTTATCATGTGTCCAACCTGCTTATAGTTATAACACTTAACCTACGAAAGATATGTCCTACAATGCTTGGCCATGGTGTCACACTTTTTGACATCTATGACAAGTAATCGCCTACTTTTTCCCTTGCCTTCCTTGTGGTCCATTTCCTTTACGCTTACCCTATTACAGGTCCTCTCTTCCCTTGGCATATCCTTAACCAAAGTTCCATTCCGAGATTCAATAATGTCGCTTCCTCTAGTTCCTCAAACGTAGTTCTATATGGTATCTGATTCGATGTTAGCTCCCTTAAAGATGAATTCAAATAGTTTGCAAAATCTAATGCCTTCTTCTTATGGGTTTTTACCGGCTCAAATTCAAATTTGGCCAACTCACTGAATTGACTTACATAATCGTCAACTATCATCTCTCCCCTGCTTAAGATGAATAAACTTCTCCATTAATAGATTCATCTCAACACCAGAAAGGAACTTCGTCTCAAACCTTGTCTTGAACATCCTCTAAGTAATAGGATTCTCATCTACTTCAATCATTAACCCTCCACCAACAAGCTGCCTCACCTTGCAAATGCCAACCAGCTAACTATCTCTTAGCAATATCTTCAAGTCCTAACAGGTTGAAAATATTATCAAAATTATTAAGCCATGTCTGAGTCACCGAATATAATCCGTCCTAACAAATGACTTCCTACCAAGGTTGGGGAAATCCCTACATAGATTAGGAAAGTTAGCAGTCGGTGGTGCCGGGGCTAAAATCACATCTTTGTTGGTAATGGTTGCTACGGGTTCAGTGGGATTAGCACTAGCTTGGACCATTGCTTGAATATAGCATCTGAACCATACTAGAATATTAACTATAGGAACACCCGTTACATCTACACAGCTGCTGTTCCCTTCCCCACAAGACTTAGTTGCGTTGCTCTATATTCCAATTTTGACTGTACTACTCATTTCAGCTATTTATAAAAATAGGATTCATTAACAACTCCTCAATAGATAGTAAACAAAACCAAAACAAAAAATGGTATGTGTATACGTACTTAATTCCTATATATATATATATATATATATATATATATAGTACAAATATCTTCTCTCAATACGTTCATAGTTCCTGTCCTAAATGTATGTTTTGCTGTGATGCCAAATGTAACAACTACCTTTTTACCCTCGGGTTTAAAGTCCGAACCGATGCCAATACCTCGAGAACCGAAAAGGACGAGTTACTGGGGTAAGATAAAATAACGTATACAATTCTAGAAAATAACTTTCAGAGTCTCATAGTGGAAGTAAATAAAACATAATACAACAACATAGGCGTATCATATTATCATAACATGTCTGTCTATCAAATACTTATGTTTGAATAATGCAAGTCAACTTCAACCTATACATATAGTCAAATCTAGGTTACAACGCTTATTTACATCATATAAAATATACACAAAAGAATCCCTATCTTCGATACCCTCTCGTCTCCAAACTCCATAAATATGGTTATACAAATAAAGGGAAAAATAAGAGAGGATCAGACATGAGTATTTTGAGTGAGCTATACTTTACTTCATATACACTACAAAAGTAATACTACAACATGATATGAGTATAACGCTCGACCAACTCATGCATTGTTGGTCATGTCATATCTAACTACCATATACATCTAATCATATCGCATCACATCTATGCGGACTCATATTCCTGGACTCGCCTTGTGCGCGATAGGGTCACATGTTATCCACCATCATGTGAATCGCATATAGGACTCACTTTCCTGAACTGCCTGAAGCCTATAGGGCTGCCCATTATCCTCATACTAATTGGACTCATGCCCTAATCCATCCATACCTTACGAAAATGAAAGGAACAAGATTCGAATAGCTGGAAGTCAATTTATATAGACCCATTGGGTCTAGATTCAATCTGTCCCAAAATATAGGCCACCAGTGCCCTAGTTGCACCCATTGGTGGACCGTGTATGTGAAAGGTATGGAATTTCCAAGCATGGGTTTAGGTATTCCATTACGTTGTTTCACCTTCTGCCGCTTCCGCTCTGCCTCCAGCAGTTTGAGAACATCCTAGCACTTATCCCTACGTTTCTAAGTTTGGTTTTATAGTTTATTTCATAAATTCAAGTGTATAATCATCAAGTTGCTAGAATTTAGTGTAAACCCAGTTTTTGTTTACTCTATTACCAAATTCCCCCTAAATTGCAATTGAATCCAAATTTAATTTTTTATCTACTCTAATATAGCCTACATATCATATAATCGCAATTGATACCTGGTGCATCTCTGTGCTTCAGGGTTTCACCTTCAAGTTGGTATAGATGTGTAGTTCTCCTTGTTAGCTTCACGATGCCTTAGGTTTCACACGATTTTGTTGAGAACGGAGAGAGATATCACTGTTTGATTCTTTATATATTAAGAGGAAAAGAGAGGAGGAAGAAACGATGCGGCTGGTTTCTGAAACTGAAAAATGTACGTGATTTTTTGTTTAAGACGGAAGGAGGAAAAATAACCGTTAGTTTGAAATTCAAATTCTAAGTTTTGATGCTCGATCAGCTCGGCACCGTTTCAATCATAATTCTTTTATACAAACTCTGAATAATTCTTTATTTTTAATTTATTTTACCAACATATTAAATTCAGTTAATTTTACATTATTACAATATTAATATTTAGTTATGATATTTATAAATTTTTTGGGGTATTACATTACCAAAGCCGAGCCGATGTCTTTTTGGCATCAGTAAACAATGTAACTTTTGCCATGAAAATTCTGCAGCAATCACTTCCATCCAACCCACAACATAATCCAATGTAAAATATAGCCACATAGGCATTGTTAAAGAGGAAATACAAATAATAAAGATCTTTAGAAAAATTATATAAATTATATAAACAACTATTTACTACATAATGTTAGAAATGAATGCTTTGGAAAATGAATAGTCCTACATTTTAGGATAAAATATACATTTTGTGTTTATATACTAAGATGTGGACACTATTATAGTTACTTTGAGACAAAATAAAACCACGGCAGGTGAATGTGCGTTTGATGCATATTAGAGGCACTTAGCACTTTACAGTTGGCAGTTGACTTGGCTTGGCTGTTCAGACCGAACAGTTTTTTTTTGTTTATTCAAACTCAAATGGTCGCACCACTTGATAAATGGTCGCAACCTTTCCAATTGTTGCAACCGTTCGAACAAGCAACTATTACCGAATATGCACCTTTTAGCACCTATATATAGGCCGAAGGAAAACAAGTAAATTCACTAAGTTTTTTCTACACTTCTTCCTCTCCTACAAAACACTGTTCTTAAATTACATTCTCTTGAGTTCGTCGTTGCTCTACGATTGTTGCGCAACATCATAGAGACTAGTCTATTTCATCTTGAGAAATAATTGCTCGATATCCTTAAGCACCATAGATGGAGCAATATTGTTTACCGTTCATAACAGCTTTTGCGGCATAATTATAACAATTTTGTTGTTGTTGCAATTTTGCAGCATAATCGTAACAGTTTCGTAACACCTTTGTAGCGTTATTGTTAACAATCTTTGCAAACAGTTTCGTAACATCTTTATAACGTTATTGTTTAACAATCTTGAAATAATACTAGTTTATTGTTGGTTGTTCTTATAAATGACAATGTTTTATGAAAGCAAAACTTTTATACAAACACAGGCTATGATTACTACTCAGTCTAGGGTTCCAACGATGGCGTTGTCTCATTGAGAATGGGCGGAAAAGTTCATAGGGATGGACTTCAAATGCTGGTAGCAAAAGATGCTATTTTACTTGACGACTTTGGACCTTGCAAAGTTTCTTACAGAAGATGCTCCCGTAGTCGAAGAATTGGTGCCCGATGCAACAAAAGTTGAAGCCTTGAATGTTTGGAAGAGTTCTGATTTTATGTGCAAGAACTACATATTACATGAGCTCAACAACAGCCTATACAATGTACATTGTACTACTCGAACTTTCAAAGAACTCTGGACGGCATTAAAGAAAAAGTACAAAACCGAAGACGCGGGCATGAAGAAATTCACAGCAGGGAAATTCCTTGACTTCAAAATGATTGATGTGAAGACCGTTATTAACCAGATTCAAGAGTTGCAAGTTATCGTTCACTAACTACACGATGAAGGAATGACTCTAAGTGAATCCTTTTAGCTTCCCACTGCAATTGAAAAGTTTCTTCCATCATGGAAAGATTTCAAAAACTACCTTAAGCATAAGCGCAAGGAGATGACAATGGAGGAACTTGTAGTCCGATTGAGGATTGAGGAAGATAACAGGAAATCTAAGAAGAAGACTTCGCATACCATAATTGCCAAGGCAAATGTAGTCGAGTCAGAAAAACCCAACAAAAGGAAACGTGAGCGTGCTTCTAAGAAATCAAAGAAATTTCAAGGTTCATGCCATAATTGTGGAAAGAAAGGACATAAAGTCGCCGAATTTCGTGCACCCTAGAAAAGAAATCAGAAGCGAACATGGCTGACATCTCAGAAGACGTGTCTGATATGGACTTATGTGCAGTAGTGTGCGAATGCAACCTTATTGGTAACTCAGAGGAATGGTTTATAGACACAAGAGCCACACGACACATATGTGCAAATAAGTGAATGTTTACAGCCTATAAAATTGAGGACAAACTACTTTTTACGGGTAATTCATCTGCGCCAAATGTCGAAGGCAAGGGAAAGATTATACTAAAAATGAGTTTTGGAAAAGAACTAATTTTGGCAGATGTTCTTCATGTTCCAAAGATCCACAAGAACTTGTTTTCCAGATTCCTGCATAGCAAACATGGCTTCAAACTCACCTTTGTGTCTGATAAGTTTGTGTTGTTAAAGAATGAGTGTATGTAGGAACAGGATATGTTTGTGATGGTTTATTTAAAGCAAATGTAACCACTATTATCCAAAACAATGATATGAATAAAATTGAATCTTCTGCTTATATTGTTGACGTTCTAACATATGACATTCTAGATTAAATCATGTAAATTTTGATACATTGCGAAAATTAATTAATCTAGATTTTGTACCAAATTGCAAAACAGATTCCAACTATAAATTTCAAGTTTGTGCAGAAGCAAAATTGACACGATCCTCGTTTCACCATGTTGAACGAGAAACTGAAACTCTAGGTCTAATACACACAGATGTATATGACTTAAAAATATGTCAAACTAGAGATGAAAAAAGATATTTCATTACCTACTTTGATGATTGTTAAAATCAAGGACGAAGAATTCGACATGTTTAAACAGTATAAAGTAGAAGTTGAAAATCAACTCAACAAGAAAATAAAATCTTTAAGAAGTGATAAAGGAGGAGAATATGAATTTCCCTTTGAGGAATTCTGCGCCGAACATGGTATTATACACCAAACTACAGCTCCATATTCACCTCAATCCAATAGTGTAGCCAAACGAAAAAATAGAACTCTTAAAGAAATGATGAATGCCTTACTAATTAGTTCTGCCTTGCTAGATAACTTGTGGGGAGAAGCTATTCTTTCTACAAATCATACTTTGAATAAGATACCATAAAAGAAAACATCTAAATCTGCTCATGAACTTTGAAAAGGTAGACCACCATCCTACAAATTCTTATAAGTGTCGGGGTTTCTTGCGAAGGTGGAGGTATCTAAACAAAAAAAGTAAAAATTGGACCACAAACAATTGATTGTGCATTAATTGAATATGCACAAAACAGCGTCGCTTATCGGTTTTTGTTACACAAATCCCAAAATGATGATATTCACCTAAAAATTATATACATACAGAGTCGAGAAATGCTAGATTTTTCAAACATGTATACCCTTTAAAACAGGGTACTAAAAATTATACTCAAAATAGATCAAGGGAAACTGAAATTTCCAATTCTCTTGAGGATACTAAAAAAAATGTTGATAATGTTTGGCAAAACAATGCTAATCAAGAAGTGGAGGTATCAAGGAGAATCAAAAGATCAAGGACCTCAAAAACCTTTGGACCAGACTTCTACGCATCTATGTTAGACGACGATCCATTAACATACAAACAAGTTATGTCCTTCGCCGATGTCCCTTATTGGAAGGAGGCCATTAACAATGAGATCAAATACATTATGGCAAACTACACATGGGAATTAGTTGATTTACCTCAAGGATGTAAGACCTTAGGTAATAAATGGATATTTAAGAAGAAATTGAAACCTACGGTTCAATAGACAAGTATAAATCTCGACTTGTGGTTCAAGGATTCGGACAAAAAGAAGAATTGGACTATTTTGACACATACTCTCCAATAACTAGAATAACACCAATAAGAATGCTAATAAAAATTGCATCCACGCTTGATTTAGAAATACATCAAATGGATGTAAAGACATCATTTTTAAATGGCGAGCTAGAAGAAGAAATATCCATGAAACAATTTGAAGGTTTCCTAAAAATTGACAATGAAAGAAAGGGCTGTAGATTAAAAAAATCACTGTATGGGCTTAAACAAGTGCCTAAATAATGGCATGAAAATTTTGATGAAAATATGATGCTAAATGGATTTCATATAAATGATTGTGACAAATGTGTCTATTCTAAACATACAAATATGGGGTATGTCATTGTATGTCTATATGTAGATGATTTATTAATATTTGGAAGCAATAAGGAGAAAATAAAATATACAAAAGATATGTTCTCTGCTAGATTTGACATGAAAGATCTGGGAATCGCTGATGTGATACTAAATGTAAAAATACGTAAAGCCAACTAAGGATATGTGTTGTACCAATCACACTACATTGGGGAAATACTTGAAAAGTTTAAACTATACAATATAATATATGCAAAATCACCCGTAGATTTGAACCAAAACTGGGTTAAAAATAGTGGTGATAGTATTTACCAACTTGAGTACTCTTGTATACTAGGCAGCATTATGTACGTAATGAACTACACTAGATCTGATATAGCATATGTTGTTAGTAAACTAAGCAGATATACTAGCAACCCAAGGAAGAATCATTGGAATGCTATAATTCGAGTACTAGGATATCTAAGTACACACAAAGTCATGGACTACATTATGAAGTTACCCATCTGTAATAGAAGGATATTGTGATGCAAACCGGATAACTGGTTCATCAGATACAAAATCCACTAGTAGATATATGTTTATCTTAGCTAATGGGGGTAATAGTTTGAATATCCTCTAAACAAACTTGTATAGCAAGATCAACTATGGAATCAGAATTTATTGCCTTTGACAAAGCTGCAAAAAAAGCGGATTGGCTTCGAGGTTTTTTGGAAGGTATTTCGAATTGGAAAAATCTATACCTCCAATAAGCGTACATGGTGAATCCAATTAGCTATTGGAAGGGCCAATAGTAAGTTTTATAATGGAAAGTCTAGATATATTCTTCGTAGACATAAAATTGCTAGACAACTTCTCTCTAATGGGGTTATGACAATGGACTATGTAAGTTCAAATGATAACATTGCAGATCCACTAATAAAAGGTTTACCTAGAGAGAAGGTTAACATCTTATCAACGGAAATGAGATTAAGGCTCATAAATTAAAAAGTTTTTTTAAACGGAAAACTCATCTAGCTGACTGGAGATCCTACGAACTAGGTTCAAAGGGACAAGTAAGTTTAGACAAACTTGACAGCACTGTAAATATTTAAACCATTCCTATGATAGGTCAGTGCACTACTCGTCGGAGAATAGGCTAAATTTTGATACTTTTAATGATGTCCATACTTGGTAATATTAAGAACCAAGTGGGTTATTGTGAAATACCCTTTATAAAATTACCTACGTGAGTGCGAAGGCGCCGCTTTAAGAATAATTGTAAGACCAAATTCTCCAAATACTCATGAGACCAAGCTGGTGTTCATGGCAAAAATGAACATAAACAAAGAACCAAGGAAGATAAGAAACACTTATTTCGTGTTGTCTATTTTAGATTTACATAAAAGGCTTACAGTTCATAGACAATCTTAGTCCATTCATTCGCCAGTAAGTCAAAAGGATAAACACAAGGAAAGTTCAAGGCCAATGCGCTACTTTAACCGATAAGATAAATGTTTCGTAAAAAATTTAAGAACAAATTGAGCAATTACTTATTCATGTGGGGGATTGTTAGAAATGAATGAGCATTTCATGAGAAATGTGAAGGCATTGAATGCTTTGAAAATGAATAATCACGCATCTTAGAATAAAATATACATTTTGTATTTATATACTAAAATGTGTACACTATTATAATTACTATGAGACAAGCATAGCCATGGCGGGTGGTGCAATGCACCACCATGCATGCGCGCGCCCGCATGCCGAACCTGCACCACGGCGCGGGCAAGTGGGTGTTTAAGGCATATTTGAGGCACTTAGCACTTTACAGTTGATTTGACTTAGCTATTCAGTCCAAACAGATTTTTATTTTTGTCCATGCAAACTCAAACGATCGTACCGCTTAGTAAAGGGACGTAACATTTCCAACTGTCGCAACCGTTCGAACATGCACCTATAACCAAATAGGCACCTTCCAGCTTCTATACATAGGCTGAAGGAAAAAGGAAAATTCACTAAGTTTTTTCTGCACTTCTTCCTCTACTACAAAATACTATTTTTAAATTACATTCTCTTGAGTTCGTCGTTGCTCTTTGATTGTTGCGCAGCATCACAGAGACTGATCTGTTTCATCTTAGGAAATAATTGCTTAATATCTTTAATCGTTATAGAGGGAGCAATATTGCTTCAAAGAAATAATTTTTCACTGGACACAGACAATCTAATTGGTATTGTATCTACTATATAATCTGTTTATTGTACAATTCTATTTGTAACAGTTTTGTTGTTGCAATTTTACAACATAATCGTAACAGTTTCGTAACACCTTTATAACGTTACTGTTAATAATATTTTCTTAAGAATTCACCCAACACCCGATCTAAATTAAGCAAATCAAATAAAACAGCGAATAGCAAAATACAAAGCCCACACACGAATTCATAGTGCATCGACTATACCTAAGTGCGCTTGCGGGGTTTTTTTTATTGCTTTTTGATTCGGGATTGCAAAGGATGTACAATGATTATTCTCAAAAGTACATGGAAGTATTGATAAAGTTCTGGCACAGTTTCATGTACAATAGAGAACCGATCCATTTTTCGACGTTGTATGGCTTGTACTTACAGGTGTAAGCTTCTAGGGCCCCTAATCGTGCAGTAATATCTGAGATACATATCTATGTAAATTCCAATATTGCGTCCTTTTTCCTGGTTATCTGTCTAGTCCAGCTTTTGCTTTCTCATGCACTCGACTTCCATGGGTTCCTCACTAACTTCTTCATCTAACCCCTCCATCATCGAATGTTGGAGCGTGAAAAATTAGATAACACTTGTTTGTACGTATTTTCGTTTATAAGTACACTAATGAGAAATATCAAATACTATAAAGACACATTTGCATACAGTTTTATGAAATTTATTGAAAATTGTTAAAGTAGAAAAAGAGAGAGAATTATAATTTTAGAGGATAATAGACAATTTTTTTATAACTTGCTTTTTGTCTTGCCTACAACCTGCATACAATACAATAAAATGACCACATATATATAGTGGTTTACAACCCTTACAAACGGACGTAACCTTTTTGATTAGACACCCTTTCACTTCAATAGACATGACTTTTACTTAATAGACACGACTCTTCATTTCAATAGACACGACTTTTCAGTGAACGGACACGACTCTTCACTGAACAGATATGACTTTTCATTCGAATAGACATGACTCTTCATTCGAATAGACATGACTTTTCACATCAGCAGACACGACTCTTTAACTTTGGTTTACACCAACAATGCCTCCCCTAAACCAAAATTCATTCGAACACCTAATGCAGCAACAATTCTTGAGAAAGCAGCCACTCCAAGCGGCTTTGTGAAGATATCAGCAATTTGTTCTTCACTTCGACAATACTCAAGACTCACTTCTTCTTCACGAACGAGTTCTCGTAGGAAATGGAAACGTAGACGAATATGTTTTGTTCTTCCATGCAAAATAGGATCCTTTGAAACAGAGATAGTAGAACTATTGTCGCAATAAATGATCGTAGGATTTTTTGCTTGAAGCTTAGATTTTCAAGAATTCCTCTTAGCCATAAAATTTGACATCCTGCTAGAGATGCTGCGATGTACTCCGCTTCGGTGGTAGAAAGTGCCACAACTGGTTGTTTTTTTGAACACCAAGAAATAATTCCACTTCCAAGGTTAAATGCATAACCCGAAGTACTCCTTGAATCATCGATGCTTCCACCTAGATCGCTGTCCGTATATCCAACAAGCTTCACAGGCACATGAGCTTTATAAAAAATGCCATAGTCAATAGTTCCTTTAACGTATCGTAAAATTCTTTTTGCAGCTTCCCAATGGTTTGAGAAAGGCTTCTCCATGAATCTGCTAATCAAGCTTACTGCGTACATGATGTCGGGTCTTGTAGCAGTGAGATACATCAAATTTCCAACTAGGCTTCGAAAAATAGTTGGATCCATAAACTTTCCTTCACCATTTTTGCACAATTTCAAACCTACAACACAAGGAGTTGAAACTGGATTTGCATTCATCATATTGAACTTCTCCAATACTTGAGAAGCATATTTTTCTTGTGAGATAAAAATCCCACATTTTGATTGCTGAACACCTATCCCTAGAAAATGATGTAATTCTCCCAAATCTGTCATCTCGAACTCCTTCATCATTGAATTTTTGAATTCAGATAACATCTCCATATTATCTCCAATAAAAATCAGATCATCCACGTATAAACTCACGATTATGAAACCTCCTTTTGAATGCTTCTTCATGTAAAGAGTGTGTTCAAAAGGACACCTTTCAAAGCCATTCTTTAAGAAGAAATTATTGATACGATCATACCATGCACGGGGGGACTGCTTCAGCCCGTATAAAGCTTTCCGCAGCTTATACACCTTTTCCTCTTCGCCCCTCTTCACAAAACCAGGAGGTTGTTGAAGATAAATTTCATCTTGAAGAAAACCATTCAATAAAGCTTATTTCACATCCATATGCAGCAGCTTCCAGCCATTTTGGACAGCAAGAGAAATCAACAATCGAATTGTATCAAGTCGAGAGACAGGAGCGAATACCTCATTGAAATCTTCCCCTTCCTTTTGCTTATAACCCTTCGCAACCAAACGTGCTTTGTACTTGTTGATGGAGCCATCAAGATTTGTTTTGGTTTTGAACACCCATTTTACACCAATGGCTGATTTGTGTGAAGGCAAAGTGGTAAGCTCCCACGCACCATTTTTCTCAATAGACTTGATTTCATCCTTCACTGCATTCACCCATTTTTCTTCCTTTGATGCTTCTTCATAAGTGATTGGATCTTCTCCCGCAAAAAATGCAAAATATACATGATCCGCAGTGTCAACTTCTTCGGTTGCATCATAGATTTCTCTCAAGAATCGCGTCCTTCTTTCCGCCGTTGGTGGTGAATTTTGCTCCTGCTCAACCCCATTATTTTTAGGCTGTTGTTCTTCAATACCAACATCAGCATCAACACCTTGTTCCAAAGAAGTTTCCTCTTCAAGATTTAGAGTTTGCCATCCAGGTAATTCTGCAAAATCTGAAAAATTATAGCAACCATTTTCATCAAAGCGAACATCTCTGCTGATAATCATCTTCTTCGTCTTCGGATTGTAAAGCTTGTAAGCTTTAGTCCTTTGGCTATAACCAATGAAAATGCCTTTTTCAGATTTGTCGTCGAGCTTCGATCTTAAAGCATCAGGAATATGAGAGTATGCAAGACAACCAAAAGTTTTTAAATGAGCAACATTTGGTTTCTTGCCATACCATACTTCATTTGGAGTGGAATCCTTTAAGCTCTTCGTTGGTGATCGATTGATTAAGTAAACGGCACAAGAGACCGCTTCAGCCCAAAAACATGCAGGAAAGTTCTTATTCTTCAACATGCATCTGACCATATTCATTATTGTTCGATTTTTGCACTCTGCGACTCCGTTTTGTTGAGGTGAGTACCTAACAGTTAACTCATGGCGGATTCCATGATTTTGACAGAATTATTCAAACTGAGAGGACATGTATTCTCCTCCACGGTCACTCCTTAGATTTTTTATTTGATGACCAGAATGTTTTTCAACTTGAAATTTGAACCCTTTGAATCAAGAGAAGGCATCTGATTTTTCTTTGACGCAATAAACCCAAATTTTTCTTGTGTAATTGTCAACAAATAACAAGAAATATCTGCTGCCTCCAAGCGATGACACTTGCATTAGTCCACAGAGGTCGGTGTGAACAAGCTCCAGAGGTGATTGAGAAATCCACTTCGATTTGGATGGGAAACATTCACGATGTTGTTTTCCTAATTGGCATTCCTCACATGCTTTGTTTATCACTTCAAGTTTAGGCAGCCCTCGGACTATTTCTTTGGTAGACATCTCCTTCAAACTCCGAAAGTTTAAATGCCCAAACCTCTCATGCCATAACTTGGAAACTTCATCATTAGAAGTAGCAATCATGCACGTACTGCTTACGATGTCAAGTTTGATCGGAAATAATTTGTTGGATCCCATCACAATATTTGCCACTTGTTGGTCGTTCTTCTTCATGCTACATTGATCTCCAACGAATCGAAAATCAAATCCTTTCTTCAGCAAGTGACCGACGCTAAGAAGATTGCTACGTATGCCTAGTATATAAAGAACCTCCGACATTTTTTCAACTTTTCCAGCTTTGGTTTTGAAAGAAATTTCGCCAACACCTTGAATTTTGTATGATTTTGCATCTCCAATAGTAACCTGACCATCATCAGCTTCCACAAGACTTGAAAATAGATTTTTATTTCCAGTCATATGCCTACTTGCACCACTATCCAAATACCATACGTTTTCAATATTTCCATCCGAAGCGATCAACAAAGATTCAGATTTTTCTGCTTCATTATGCATAAAACCAGCAACTGGCTTCTTTTCAGGATGTTTCTCCCAACAATCATTTGCTTTATGACCCGGCTTGTGACATAAATTGCATTCAAAATATGGTTTTTTGCCTTTGTATTTGCCTCACGCCTTGTTATTTTGGAATGATCGTTTCTCCTCCTTTGATTCTTCACGTTTTCCACTATTCCTGCTGTTACTTTTGCCATGGGATGGGCCTTGAACTTTTATGGATGTGAATTGAGATTTTAAGGCTTGATCTTGAGAAGAATTTGTTTGTTTACTTCTCATCAAGATCCTAGCCTCATGAGCTTTCAGCTTTCCTTGCAAGCCTTCAAGAGAAAGTGAAGCAATATCATTTGATTCCTCAATTGCAACCACAATATGATCGAACTTGATTGGTAGGCTCCGTAGAATTTTTTCAACGGCTCTTTGAGTCTCCACGACTTCTCCATTTGAAGCCATCTGATTTATGATGGAAGTGAGACGAGTAAAATACTCTGAGATTTTCTCACTATCCTTCATTTCGAGCTTTTCGAATTCAGCTCGTAGTGACTGCAGGCGAACCTTTTTTACTTGATCTTGGCCAGAATACATTGTATTCAATATTTTCCAAGCCTCCTGAGCATTTGCAACTTTTAAAATTCTCTCATAAACTTGAATTTCAAGTGTCTGATAGATTTGGAAGAGAGCCTTCTGATCTTTCTGTTTTTTGCTTTTCAGAAGATCTCTTTGGGCAACTGTGAGTTGCGTTTCATCTTCCAGCGCACAAACACCTTCTTCAACAGCTGTCCACAAGTCTTGAGATTCAAGACAGAGCCTCATTAGATTGCTCCAATAATCAAACTTTTCACCGTTGAATCGAGGAATAAGGGAGACAAGGTTGTTTAACATTTTTCAACCAAGCTCCGATACCAATTTGTTAAAGTAGAAAAAGAGAGAGAATTATAATTTTAGAGGAGAATAAACAATTTTTTTTATAACTTGCTTTTTGTCTTGCCTACAACTTGCATACAACACAATAAAATGACCACATATATATAGTGGTTTACAACCCTTACAAACGGACATAACTTTTTTGAATAGACACCCTTTCACTTCAATAGACATGACTTTTACTTAATAGACACGACTCTTCATTTTCATAGACACGACTTTTTAGTGAACGGACACGACTCTTCACTGAACAGATATGACTTTTCATTCGAATAGACATGACTCTTCATTCGAATCGACATGACTTTTCACATCAGCAGACACGACTCTTTAATTTTGGTTTATACCAACAAAAATACCAAATCAGGATTGCTGATACATTTGACCTGAAAATATAGATGGCATTTCATGCATAGTATCATGCGCTGTTATATGCGCTTGAACTTAGACAAAAGCCTCCAAACGTACATAATAATTCTTGATGGTTCCTTGACTCATGTGGCGAGTCGACTTTAAAGTACGTTGCCTTTCAATTTTACGTAGATAGTTGAACACTTGAACTAACAGTCAAAAACTCTAGAGTTTAATATGACTTCGTTACTCTTAACTATGTGAGGTAAATATAGCATTACTATACCAATCCATAAGATAGATAATACATCACAGTTTGCAAACCGATAAAAAATAACAGGAATATTTTCTTTCTTATATGGACATGGTTAATATTTATTATAGACTATCCGTATATGCATTTCTTACAACTTGTATTTGGAATACCGTTGATCTAATAATGCACTATTTTTCCAAATTAACAAAACCTTAATGTATGCATGCAGAAGATCCACACAAAAAGTATACCTAAATAACTGAAATAAAAAGCATGAATTTAATTCAAATCTTCTGAACATAAAGGAAAATATCCATTAAGATTTGAAAACTTAAACCATATCAGTTTAAACATGCATACAATGCACGCATCAAATGCACAAGAAATTAAGGAATAGCAATAAAAGAAAAGAAAAAACATGCATGAAGCAACACGACAGTCATAAAGAGAAACGATAAAAAACTTTTTATTCGCAAAGAATTAAACCAATGTTTTTACATCAATTTGAAGTGTTATTGTCAGGGAATCAACTTTTCCATTCAGGATCAGACCGTAACAAATTTCCAATAAGTTCTTGCTCGGTCTTTACATTATCTTCACCATCACCAAATTCCATATTATGAAACTGATCTCCAAGCTCAGCAGTCTAACCACCTACAACATCATAGTGACCATCGATTCCAAATGCCGGTTGATTGATCATACCATGCCCTCGATAACCTATAACTTCTGGATTCAAATTCAAATTCGAACCCCCATAGGCCACATTTGAACCAGGAACATAATGCAAATTCATACCATGATCAAGATTTGGAGGCGGCATGGCCCTCGGACTAAGAGATGGCCAATTAATACTATCCATATCACGTCTAGGTAAATGCAATGTGGGCACATTATGCACCATTGGGGGATTGAATGGAGTATAAAAGCCAACCCTCAATTCATTGCCACTATGCGCAAAGAAACAAATCTTTTTAGAGCATTTTCCCCCATCCGCACACCTCTTTGTCCTATACCGCGAGGGATGCAACAAAGACTCGAATGGTCCGTGAGCATATTTGCACTTATCTCCTTTATTGCAAAATCCGGCTTTGAAATATAGACATAGTTCAGAAGAGTAGCGGTACATTCTTGGGTCTCTTCTTCTAGCTTTTTCCCCTGGATGAAAGAAGGTGCAATCTGTCCAATCATGGGGGAATTTAATTTTACAAGGGTGCACTTTGAAATAATACATCATAAAACCATCTAATGTGGAAGAACCCAAACGAGGGGTATTGATTGCATCGTTGCCGCAGCGAAGTAGCCCAGTCATTTCTTGTTGGCCATCTGACCCTAAATGTGGATTTGCCAAAGCGTAATCGGAAGGTTTCAAACCATAGGAATCGACCAAGTTCCGATCCGCGCCTGCAGCGAGCAACAAACGCACCACGACGACGGCGTTTGGGGACCTGCTGGATGCAGCGGAATGAAGCGCGGTGGTGAGTTCGCTGCCAATGCGGCGGTTGACGTCGATGTTAGGGAAGGACAGGATGTAGGATACGATTTCGAGGCTTCCGTAGGCAGCAGCGACGATTAACGGCGTTAGACCATCACGGATGAAATTGTTTGATTTTTTTAACCGGATGGTCCAAGGTCCGATCGCGTCTATCAATGTCGGATTTTCAGATACCAGGATCTGGAGTCTTTTGAGCTTGCCTGTGGCGGCGCATTCAAGAACCTCCTCCATAGTAGAATTATAGAGAAGTCTGGAAGAAGAGTGACAAGTGGACTGCCTGGGACATTATCTCGCCCCGTTTTAAATAGATTTTAAAAAGATCGATGATAGAAGAAGAATTTTTTTTGGCACCGACTAGGCTTAGGATTGAAAAATAAAAAAATAAATAATAAAAAAAACAAACAAAACTAATTACAAAGCAAACCTAGGTTTCGCTAAGTCGATATTTGCATTTGTGCAAATTTGAAGTGAGTAAGTGTAACTATTCACTATAAAGAAAACATCTTTAACAACGGTGAATTAACATTGTTAAAACACATCAACAACATTAATCATGTCGTTGTCATATCCATAGTCGCATATAGCATAGATCTTTCACAATAGTTATTTGATGTTGTTTAGAACGTTGTAAATACTATGTTTGCAACATGTATCTACATATCTGATATACCAACTAGAAATACTTTGCACTATGTTTTTTAGATATAGTAAAATATAGTTCGATGTTGTATTATAAATATCGATAAAAAAAATTCGACATCATTCATGAACATTGTGTTTTACTTTTTTGATGTTGTGTACACATTGTAAATATAATTCTAAAACAGTACTCATTTGTTATAACAAATAGCATAGGCAACATTCACAAGAAGTTATGATTGAATTTTAAACAACTCTTTTTACACATGGTAAAACACCATTTACAAAACAATATATTTTGCTTTTTCAATGTTATGTACACGTTGTAAACATAATTTTAAAACAGAACTAAAATATTATAAAAATAACATATGCAACATTCACAAGAAGATATACTTAAATTTTATGCGACACTATTCAAACATTATTACTATTCTTAATAAAACACTTGTCAAACATCGTACTGATACTTAAACCATGTGCAATAAACATAATAGATGTATTTTTGACTACTCTTTAGAAATATTATAAAAATAATGCTTACAATATTTAAAAAAAGTAGTGTAGCTATATTGTATAACATTTCAAAAACATTGTAAGCTTTATCTTTAATAATGATATATTTGTATATATAATCTAACTAGTGAGTGGCCCGTGCTACGCACACGGGTAGATGGGTGAGCTTTGAAGTTTGGGATTGGAGTATTATGAATGGTCCTAGTTGTTTTAGTACCAAGAGCATGGAGTATTTGTTGAAATTATGTTTGTAGAGCTGTACTTGTTGTTAAATGCTGCTATAGTGAGTGAATCCTGTTTGTATTTTTTATGTTAGTTTTTTTTTTGTGTACAGAGCTGTTAATTGGACAGTGTATTGTATCACCAACTCCGTAAGTCCAATGTAAACCAACTGCACTTAGTATATTTGTTTTGAATTTCAGTTTTTTGTGTTGATACTGAGTAGAGAGAACATATGTAAAGGTATTCAGTTGGTAACTTGCAGAAATTAAAAGCTAATAAGCACGAAGTTGACTGGCATGCACCACTGTAATCAGAATGCAGTTGGACCATTACAGAAAATTGGTAATTGATATTGGATAACTACTTGTCATACAGTGAATAGTCCTTTTAAATAGCAAATATCTTGTGCTTTTATACAACAATTTTGTTAGTCCATGTCGTAAGAAGCAGAGCAAGTACATGTTTGTAGTACTAGTGTTATGCAGGTGAAATGAGTGTTTACATTAGAATTTCAGAACAAGACATACCATATAAAACAGAGCTGTATTAGTGTGACGATCCAAATTTTTTGGATGTTTGAAATCGGAATATTTAATTGATTTTAAATATTTAAAAGTTAATTTTTAACTTGAATTCAAATATCACCATTTATTGGGTAATTTAATTATTAAATTAAATAATTTGAAGTTGGGTAAAATGTTGAATCTGGAGTTTTAAGACTGTTAAAAATAATTTAAGGGTTTATAAAATTTATATCGATAGTACTGAAGATAGTAAAAGTGTTGAAATTGAATTTGGTAATGTTTTGTTAAGTTTTGAAAATATATCGTTTAAATTGACGTTTAAAAATAGCCTTCGGAGGCACAGTCTCGGATTTCGACGAAACCAGTTCCATTGGATCTATAATATTGTATTATTATTGGATTTCAATTTTCGTAATGTTTGGAGTTGTTGTGTGAGCATACGATATGTAAACGCGCTGAAATTTATATCGAAATATTTTGAATTTTTTTAATTTATAATAGGCTAGTCAACTACTTTTCCTTTCTATGAACGCCACCTTCTTGTCATTTAATCATAGCCTTTCCCCAATTCAAAACCGTTCAACAACAACCATCTTCCTTCAAAAAAAATAAAGGAATGAAAACTTCAAAAATTAAATTCGTGAAATCTACTCGACTAAAAGTCTTGACACAAGCTTTAAAATTCCTATTTTGATGACGACTTTCTTTACATACGCATAGTATCGTATGCGACGCTTGTTGGTCACTCAACAGTGGAAGGCGTGGCAACTAGGGTTCCACTTTTATGGAAATTAAGGTCGTGTTAGGCGATTTCGAGGGTGGTGGAGTGTTTCTCGAAGTAAGGCACATCTAATGGTGGAATTTCGTGGCACTTGATGGTGGTATGGAGTGTGCGAAATCACTATAGGGCCATTTGTGCATAGCCAAGGTTTCATTTTGTAGGGTAGCTCCGGAAGCGTTGAGATGGATACGCTCGAGTCGAGAGAGGCGAGGGGGAAACCATGGCGAAGTCAGAATTTGCTGTCGATGAGTAATCTTTGTATCAGTGACATGCCGTGCATTTGCCTCATCTATAGTGAGGGAATGAAAGAATAGGGAGAGATGAAGTTATGAGAGAGGGTCTGATCGAGATGAATTTTTTTTGCATTGCGATCGTGATAATGAGAGCTTCGCAATGAAACTGTTTTGGACGGATTTGGAGACTGTCAAGATTTGAGAAAAAATCGGAGTTGTTCGGTTTTAGTTCCAAAACGGAACGTATCGGTGACAACATAAATAAAGGTTTGAAATCGTGGAATCAAATCAAGAATGAAGTGGGTTGCAAAACAGGAATCAAAGGTGAGTTAATCTCACTCATCTGGTTTTGATTTAAATTTAAATGGTTAAATTTAAATAATTGGTTGAATGATTGAACTGATTTGATGTGCTATATTATATATAGTAGTATATAGTATATATTGGAGTAATTGATTTCCCACATTATAATAGCGGATGAGACCCTATGCGCCGCATAATAGCGGATGATATTATATTAATCTCATATACCGCGATATTCCACCTTGAAGTGGAATTGGTATTTTATATTGTGCTAACATCTGTGGATGCAGGGAAACAGGTTGGAGGGATCCAACTGGATTCCTTAAAAATTTATTTAGATTATTTAATATTCTCTGTTATGAATATTTGATATTTTGAGATGAATATTATTGATAATTGGAATATTGAATGTTATGGTTTGCTTGAATATATTTGGGTACACTGAGTTATCAAAATCTATAGAAATGGAATGTCTGAAAAGAAAACAAAAGAGTGGATTTTTAAGTAAAATAATTATAGAAAATTTGAATAAATTTAAGAATGAATTGGAAAAGAATGAAAGTGATTTTAAAATTCTAATAAATAATTCCGAGAATGGGAAAAAGGGGATTTTGAATAAACAGGAAATATGAATTGCAAGCTTAAGTGATATTATTTAAAGGAATAAAAAAAATTTACTTTAAAATTTAAGGTTTAAATTTATTTAAAAGGATAAATAAGGAATTTTGGAAATCTGAATTGGTATTTTTCCATTTAAAGATTTTAAGTCATAATGAAGAAATAAAATCTAAAGTTAATGAGTTTTGGAATAAATGAGTAAGTCAAGGAAATTATTTAAAATGGAGTAATTTGGATATCAATTTGGAAATTGATTTAAGTGTTTGAAATTGGAAACTTAAAGGAGAGCGTGACTATGAAATTTATAAACTGGATTTGTAAAAGTGAAACAATATATCAGTGGATATTTGGAAGGATAAATGCACGATGAGAATTTATTAAAGGAATGGCTAAATATATTTAAAAATAAATAGTGATTTATTTTTAAAGATATGGAAGGGAAGCGTATTTCTCTGGATAGCCAAGTACGTTTTCAAAACAAATTTTTAAGTTTAAGTAAAAAGTTTTAAGTTGTTTAAAAAGTATGTTTAGAAAACTTATTATTTAAAATGTTTAAATTCTAAAGTAAGTATTTTCTTTTAATCTATTACAGCAGTAATTCTAAAGAGATATGTCGACGAGCTCTTCAAATCCATACAGTTGATTTATGCAATTATGTCATGAATTCGCCAGAATCTAGCTTAGAAGCATGCACATGTTTTGGATTCTTGTGTGCAAATGGAGGTAGTGGCATCGATGAAATTATGGTCATTGGTGGCTTTCAAGGTGGTGCACGTGATGGAGTATGCTGATCGACGTCCGGTCGACGAAATTTGCGTGCGTGTGGAGGAAATGGATGCACGCGATGGGTTCAGGAACGTGTACAAGAGGGAGAAGATGGTAGCATGATTATTTTTTCTTATTATTTATTTATTTTATAATATTATAAATCGTATAACTTCTAATATCAATATCTTTTGCATACGAGCTCAGATTCACGTGCTGTTTTCTCCGTTGCGATCGTATCGAAATTCTGGAAAACATGGAATTGGTTGGATTCTAAAACTCCTCAAATTTAGGCCTTTATTTGGGTTTTAAATCGTCAATAAATCAAAGGTAAGTGTTTTATATGCTCACGTTTGACTACAATATTTTTATATTAGTTAAATTTAAAGTTATGATGTGATTTAAATTTATTGATTGTTGTTTGATAAGTTTAATTGGCATTTAAATTGACATCTGAATTAATTGATAGAATTTGAATTGACACATTAATTAAATTAGAATTTAACTGCTAGTAAAAACTCCCAATATTTGAAAAATGATTAATTGTTGTGAATTATTGATTGTTTGGATGACTGATTGTGATGGATGAAAATTGGTTGATATTTAAATGATTGGATGCTATTTATTTTATGTATATCATGTTATCATCGTGTATGTTGTTTACAGTGTATAAAACTATAAATTAAATTATTTCGATTTAGTTAAGAAATATGTTGAGGTGATATACATCTATGACATTTATTTTGGATTGAAATGATATATATCCCATCTCTGGAATTTAAATTGAAAAAATTAATTCACTTGGCCATAGGATAGAGATTTATATACGAACACTGGATTGGTTAAATTAAATGATTTTAAATTTTCATTTTGAAATTATTTAAATGATTTGTTTCAAGGGAATAAAATCAAATTTATGGAAATCAAATTATTTTTCGAATTTGAGCTTGAAATGATAAAATTTAAATTTGGTAAATGAAATCGTTTAAATAATCGAATTTGAGACTTTTAAGTGGTAATCGAAATATGATGTGAATTTCAGAAATTGATTTGTTTTAAAAGATTGGACTTTTTATTCAAACTTTGAGCTTTGGTAAGAAAAGATAATATAAAACAATATTTTGAAATTTAGCTTTGATTTGAAATATATTTAAAGATTTGGATTTTAGATTGGATATTGAAGAAAAATTTGATTTAATTGTCTTGAATCGATATTTGAAAATGGCCTCGAAATTGATATAAATCGAAATGGTTTAAAATTTAGGATTGGAGTTGAAATTCATTTGAAATTGAAATTTAAACTAATTTGAGATTGGAATTTAAATTATTTTTAAATTGAAAGTGAAATTAATTTGGAATTTAATTTAAATTAATTTGGAACTGAAACTAACATTTGACTTGAAATCGGAATTGAATCGAGTAAATCAGAATGGAAATGGAAATTGATTTGGATTGGAAATTTTGGAATCGAATCGGTTTGGCTTGGAAACTATTTTTTTAAATGAATTATTTTAGTATAAACTACTTCAAATATATTTTCTTTAAATATTCAAACTATTTTAATTTTCCCAACTATTTTACTATATAAACCATTTATTACTCAACCTATTTTCTATTAAACCATTTTAATTATTTAAATATTTTAAAACTATTTAAATTATTTTCCAAAATTCAGGTTGGTTAAAAGGTGGAATATTTATATTTAAATCTTGGATTTAAATGCGAATTTGGTTAAAATGAATTATAACCAAAATTTTAATTCGCATAAATTTTTGAAGTGAAATCGATATATCGAATTGAATTAACATTTGGTGTAAAAATATAGGTTTTGAAACGAATACGATGATTTTGAAATGAACTTGATTTTGAAGCGAATATGATATTTTGATATTAAGTACAAACTGTTTTCGAAAAAAAATCAACCGGTGTGTAAAACAACGTTTGGTTGTTAAAGAAACCGTGGCCACTTATTGGCATACTCTCTGTCAATTTTGGAACCACTTTAACAACTGTGTACGCAGGGGATGATATTCAGAATGTAGTGGTTGAATTGGTGACGTTTACTGGAATGGAGTAAGAAAACGATGATGGATAGCCTTGACACTCGTGCCATAATTAAAATGACTAAAACAGGAGCTTATGTCTGGCCATTGAGGTTAGCTACCTCTAGCGACGTTGATCCCTCGTATTACTATTGTGATTTTGTATTCGATGGTGCACCTTTTTATCGGTTGGATTGATTGTCGCAGTCGGCCACAAATGGGTTACGACCGGCCAGAAAGGGTAAACTGGTAGAATCCTTCCTTGGGCATTGCCTCACATGACTTTTCATATTTATCCCTATATGAACCATTACGACTTTGGTTTAGAACTGTGCAAATGTGTTAAGGCGGATCAATGTAAAGCCTTAACACTACTTTGATATTTATTTTACTGATAGGCATTATCTATTATAGCATATACTATTATATATAAATAGTTTAACAGATCTTCAGATGATGGAAAAAACTGTAACATCTCTTAAGTTATTGCATTCATATTTGTGATATTGATTTGACTTATATATGAGAGTATTTTAGTCCTTACTCGAGTGTTTTGTCTTTTCATCACGCTCGGGTTAGTCTTGAGTTTTTTCAACGTATTGAAGACTATTCTCTTAAGGGCGATGATGGATTTTTGGTATATTACTTTTATTATTATCCACTACATAAATCTATTCTGTTGTATTGATTATTTATCCGTGATGTGTGTATATATATAACTCTAATAAATGTGTAGAGATTAAAATCAAATGTATAGTAAACAACTTCATGAATTGTTTATTTGATTATTATATTTATCGTTTCTGCTATGAGATTCTGTGTTTGTTTTCTTCTTCTCTTCTTATTTTTCTAATTTAAACCCATTGATTACCCACATTTCAGATTGTTTAAGTCGGATATGTGTGAATTATTGTCAATTTAAACCTTCTAAAATGTAGGTCGTCATAGGTGGTATCAAAGCGAGGTTTAGCGATAACCTTGCTTTACGGGGTTTGACTCATTAGAGATTGGGTAGTTGTAACGATCCCAGTTTTGAGTAACTTAATTTGGTAATTAATATAAATTTTTTGGATTTAATTGTGAATTAATTTAAATTTTTTCAAATTAAATAAAACATTTGTTTGTTTATTCATATATATATATATAAGATTGAATATAAATAGAATTTTAGTTTGAAATTCAAGATAAATATCTTATTGATAAATTGGATTTAAAGAAAACTTTATATTTGAAACTAAAATACAATATATAATTGTTCATTAATGTGTAATTAGAATTAAAATCATTTTCAAGAATGGATAAAAGCTTTATATATATATACATACATATATACATATCTTTTAAAATTAAATAAGATTTATAAAAGGTTTAATGTTATTTCTTTTAAATTTTTACTTGCAATAAATAGTTTTTATATTTAAAGAACATCATTAACAAAAACATTGAAACTAATACAAAATTAAAAGTGTAAAAACATAATACATATTACATAATTTATTAAGACATAAGTACTTAATTTAAATAAAGAATTAGTACATAGTTCCTAAATTAATTTAAAATAAGGACTTAAACATAAATTTGATATTTTAACATTTGTAAAAAATAAGAATATGTATTAACAAGTGTATAAAAAAGTTAAATCATGCAAATTACATGTGTTAGCTTAATGAACAAGTGGCAAATATGTTTTAAATTTTTTTAATGTAAATATCAAAGAGAAAGAAACCAGGCTGATACCTTTCATTCTCCTCTCTAATTTTTCTTCATCTTCAAAACAAATATTAAAACCAGGAAATCAAAATCATATAAAAGAAATGAAAACAAATTAAAGCCTGTGGAAATCAAACAAGATCATCTCAACAGATCTTCAACCTGAGATAAAAAAAAGCTTCAAGCAGATCAAATTAACTCAGATCAATTCTTTTCAAATTCAAAAGCCTGGAAAACAAATCTTCTACAAATCCTAAAACTTGAAGCTAGCTAGGCAGAGATTCAACCACAAGAAATCAAGATTCAAATTCAATTAAAAACAAGCAATTTTCAAGCCAAGAACCCATTTCAGTTGCAAATCTATTCCCAGTTTCAAGTTCGAAATCAAGTAGCAAATCATTCTCAAGAAACTAGTTCCAGATAAAAGAACAGAAGTCTGCCCTCTATTCAAACTAAATCCAGGTGAGCAAACTTTCAACCCTTAATCTATTTATATGTTGTTGCTTGTGAGTAAACTACCCTTTTAAAAATCCAAGAATCAGTTTATATCTTGATTTCATACTTGAAGAAAGTTGTGGAAAAGATTTGTTTGGATGTAAATTATCACTGTATATTTGTATATATGCAAATGTTTAGTGTGCATGTCTGTTACAAGCATACATCTATCTGTTTAAAACATTTACAGGCTTGAATTCATTAAAAAAAATTCAAATCCTCTTTCCCTGATCTATTTTAGGTCATGATATCCAAATGAAAATTGGTTGTAAAACTATAACATCAACTTTAAAAATGGTTTCAAAAATTTATATTAAGTAATTAATTCAAAATAGGAAAATGCAGTAAAAAAATTAAATTAAAATTGATGACCACAATTTCGAGTTTGGATTTTACCACCAGATTCGTAGTGGAAATTTATGAATTTTGATAACAAATTCAAGATTTTTAAGATTGTAATAAGAGAGAAATTCCAAGTTGATCAGAATCGGGTTTTTTATCAATTCTCGACGATTGACGACCAAGTGTTCGTCGGGTTTGAAACTGGAGGTGGACGGAGGTCTAGTGATCATTGGAAAAATAATAATTGGATTTATTAACGGTCGAGGCGGCGATACAACAAGGATTTAGGGTTTTAGGAGCTGTTTGGGTTGAGGAGGTTGTCGAGGGGATTTCGACGTCGTCGGTGCATCAAGGTGGATCGATGCGAGGGGAAACGGAGCATGAGTTCGTGGCGAAGCTATGAGCGGAAGTTCGTGACTTATGATGGTCGAAGGCGTCAGAACGAGGTGTTTCTTGGTCGTTGAGTTGGTTCCAGTAGGGTTCTGATGGTTCGATTATGATTTTCGTGGTCGGTCCGGGTCTTGGGTGGTCGGGATTGAAGGGGAAGATCAACATCTACTTATTGGCGAAAGTAGTGGTGGCAGGAACACCAGCGTCGAGCTGTGCATGTGCACATATATCTTTGTGTATCAGAACATAAGCCTTGAGAAGATAAGGAGGTTTGTCTCGGGGTTGTCTCGAAGTTGTGTGATTCATGTCTCGGGAAAAATGAAGGTTTGACTCAAAGCAAGAGAAAGATGTGGGTTACTCGAAATTTAGCTCAGGATTTTGTATCTTTGACTCAGGTCTGGGTGTTTGAGAGTAAAAAAAACAGTTTTTAACTTTTAAAACAAAACGAAGTTTTATTTAAAATAATTTTTTTAAACAATAAATGTTTATCCAAGTTTTGAATTGGCTAAAAAGTTTTTAAATAAAATTATTTTAATTAACTAAGTTTTAAAAGTGTTTAACATACATATAACCTTTATTTTAAAGTTTTATTTTAAATAAACTCAATAATGTAATTGAGTGGTTAATTAAAAAGGATAAAAGGTTTCAATGGTTAATTTACTTAAAGGTTGATAGGGTATTGATAATTTGTATATCAGGATAAATATTTGATTTAAACTCTAAGTGTTTTTCCAAGAATTTAACGATGTTAATTAAGTAAGTGTTTAAGGTAAATGTTTCAATTATTAATCTTAGTTAATCCATATGTTAATGATAATTAATTTCCAAGGTTTATTAATTAAAGATTTTAATGATAATTAAATTTTAAAAGATAATTGATAAATAAAGGATTATTAATTAATTAAAGGTTAATTAATTAATGAAAATAATTAAGGGATAATTACTTTGTGTAATTACATTAAGCGATAATTAATTAATTAATCAAGATTAATTAATGTAAGTAATTAAGGGTAATTAATTACTTAAAGATAATTACTTAATTAAAAGTAATTAATTAATGATTTAAGTTGATTTATCCAATGATTAAAGGATAATCACTTAATGTAATTAATTTGTGATTCATTAAAATAAGTTATTATGAATAATCACTTATTGTTATTAGTTAAAGATAATTAATTAAATGGTAATTAATTAAGGGTTAATTAATTAATGTAATTAAGGATAATTAATTCAAAGGATAATTAAATAATTAAGGTTGTGGTAATCATATTCTTGTGGTTCTTGGGTGCTTCATTTCTGTTGTTTGGCATGAGAGGAACATGCGCATATTTGAGCAAAAGAGAAAAAGTAGGCGAGAGTTATTGGCAGAGATGAAGGGTGCTTTTAACAAACGTATGAGATTGCTACACTCTGTTGGTCTCGTTACATTCTCTATGCGTTAATTATAATGGTTTTGGGCTCTGATGGGTCTAAAACCTATTTTAATTTCTACATCTATGCTATTTATGTCTGCTTGTACATGTATAGGTTCTCATATTGAACTTTAATTTTGTAATTTCTAGTATTTAATTCAGATCTGGTAGAGGTCAGTATAAATCCTCGTTTATCTTTAAAAAAATAAAATTAAAGGTTAATTATTTAATGATTAAAGGTTGATTGATTTATTAATTATTTAATGATTAAAGGTTGATTTCAAATGCGGATTCCAGTTTGTTCGTCAAGATGAAATCGTCTAAATATACAATCCTGCTTCTATATGTTGACGATATGATAATCACTGGAGATGATGAAGATGAAACTGCACATCTCAAGGATCAACTTGCAGTCCGTTTTGAAATGAAAAACATGGGTGAAGCTCAGCGTTTTCTCGGTCTGGAAGTTCACAAAACTGATGGATATTTTATTTCACAAAGAAGTTATGTTGAGAGCTTACTGGCTCGGTTTGGATGCAGAATTCTACAACTGTATCAACTCGTATGGAGCCATCTCTTAAACTTCGCACAACTGAAGGAGACGTGCTGCAAGATGTCACATTGTTTCGTCAAATGGTGGGTAGCTTATTCTATTTAACCATTACCAGACCCGACATAGCATACTCTGTTGGCATCATTTCACAGTTTATGCAGCAACCATGTCTGAATCATCCAGCTGTAGCAAAACGCATCGTGCGATATGTTAAAAGAACTAAAAATTATGGATTAATGTACAAGAAGCAAAAGGAGTTCTCGTTGTATGGCTTTACTGATGCGGATTGGGCAGGTGATGTAAATCAAAGAAAGTCTACAACCGGTTATTGTTTTTTTACAGGGTCCGCTGCTGTTTCGTGGTGCAGTACAAAGCAAGGAACAACAGCACTCTCAAGCACTGAGGCGGAGTATATGGCAGCAACTATGGCATCAAAGGAATGCATTTGGCTTAAGCGGCTTATACGTGAGGTTACACCAAAACTAGACTATGCAGTTCGTATTAAGTGTGACAATGAGAGCCCCATTAAACTTGCTGAAAATCCTGTGTTCCACGCTCGTTCAAAACACATTGAGGTTCATCAACATTTTGTTCGAGAAAAGGTGTTAAATCAAGAAATCAGGTTGCAGCATGTTAGGACAAACGATCAAGTCGCCGATATATTTACAAAAGCGCTGTGCAGGCCAAAGTTTGAAGGATTTCGCAGTGCATTGGGTGTCGTTGATGTTCGTTGTTCGCACTAAGGGGAGGTGTCGCAAAATAGTGCATCACTACTCCATTGGTTTTGGATCTATGACCTATTCTATAGCATGTACCTAGTCATATTTTATTTCTGTATTGGTAGATGTGTTATTTCAGTAGTACTTTATCTTTCTCAGTATTTAGTTCTTTAATTTTTCAGTTATTCAGATATAAAAAATTGCATTGTAATTCTTGTTCTTCAGATTCAATAAACGTGGTTCTTTCACTGTTTGGTGTTTTGTTCATTTAACTACGGGCTGCGACCTGCACCTGTTTTTTTAGTTTCATACTACTGCTAACATTGTATATTGGGTAAGTGAGTGCACAGGGTTCCTATAACTCTAAACTACTGCTAACATCACTTAGTTGTTCATTTCCAAATTTAACGTCAATACTGTAGCGGTGATTGAATGGACCAAGTCCGTATATATTGTCATGTATAGTAATTAAAATATACGGTATGCACTTGACCGCCGAGCAGTAATAAAAGATAATTCTAACTCAAAGTCTATACAGAACCATGAATTAAAACTTGAAGACAAATGTATTGCTTATTTGAATGACAACTCCTTTTTGTTGTCCGCTTCATCATTCTGCCATGTATACATTAACATTACCAGGTAAGAATCAATCATATATAAAGTAAGACGTCAAATGCATCACTAGCACATGTTGTGTGTGTCCCTAGTTAACATGCTATTTGCTGAAGAATGCTAGTTTTTCCCTTTGTCTGCTTGTCCGCTTCATTTTTGAACTTGAACTGTATTTCTTCCTCCATTTATCTCTAGTTGTTTTTTCTCCTTGTAGGAACATTGGACTTTTGAAGATGAAGGGCATGAACTTTCCTCGATCTATATTATGCTCTTTTAACAAGCTTTTTTTTGTAAGATTTATGTTGCTAACATTTGAGTTAAAACACGGTTTTTAAAATTTTGTATATGACTAAATCTTATAGTTAATGAAATTGGTGTGGCTTTGATCATGTTTAATCTTTATAATTGTTCATTATATCACATTATATGTATTACTGTGTTATAAATTGAACAACAGTTTGTTATTGAATACATTAGTTATGACTGATTTAAAACTGCTGTAGTAAATGGAAAAAATGAAGCAAAACTTTGATATACCGCGGCGTTTTTAAAGAGCTGCAAACTGAAATAGCAAAATGCTGCAAAACCACTATCCGAAGCATAAAAAGGGTACATTGTCAAAAATTTAAGAACAAAAATGCTGCAGTTACATTATTGCAGCGTTTCATAAATGATGCTATATTGATGACCCGTTGAAGCATGTTCTTTGACTGCATTCTTCAAAATGCTGCTAAATGAATCCACATGATTTACAAATGGTTGCTATAACAATTTTTTGTAGTGTTCCATAAAAGCTTCTGTATTCATTTTTTAGCAACTTTTCAAAGACGCTGCGGTATATTCGTGCTCATCCACAGCGTCACATAATACAACATTCTTTGAAAGGCTGCGGATGATAATGGCAGCAGTTGTAAAACACTGCAAAAGTCCCTTTGTAGTGCAATGAAATATTTTTGTAAATAAGTTAAGGAAATTCGTATAAGTATATTATGGTATAGCTTATTTATAGAAATGATTTTAAAAATCGAGAACTTTAGAATTTAAATCCTTTTGTTTTCAAAATTGTTTTTCAAAGCGTTAAAAATTAATAATAGTTTTATTTGACAGAGTTTTGGCTAGATAAATATTTTGAAAAGATTTTTGAAGAAAATAAAAGCATTAAACTCACTTGGTCGCTGGAAAATAATTCTGGGGATGACTACAACATCGCCAGTGTTCATTTTCAAGTTTCTGAGTGAAAATTGCTACCAAAAGAAATTTATTTTTCAATTAAAAGAAGTTTTGATTGTGAAAAATATTCTAAGTATAACTAATAAATATTCTAAAATGGTTGGAACTTATAATTGAAATTAGTATATAAGCAATAAGTTTGTAACTTATAAATTTGAATAGGAAAAAAAGTTATAACTTATTGATTTGAATGGGAAGTAAAACTAAATTTTAAAATGGTTAAACATTTTAATTAAGAAAATAAAAGAAACTTGAATTCGAGAAAGAGAATCTAATAATTAACTTAAAAAAATGTTAAATTAATTGAGTTAGTAAAATGAAGTAAACAAAATATAGTTAACTCATGAAAGCTAAATAGAAATGAATTATATTGGAAATGAAGTAAATAAAATGAGGTTAACTCGAGCAAGCTTAAATAAAAGTGAAATGTATTTGAAATGGATTAGATAAAATATTAAAATGAAATTTTAAATGAATAAATTTTATAATTTATAGATTTGAGGATATTAAGCTAAAAACAAAATTTAAATTTGTTAAATGTGAATGATAAGAAAATTTAACATGAATAAAATTAAATAAAATGAGTAATGAATTAAAATGAAATGAAGTTTAACTTAATATTAACTAAGTTGAATTGGATCTTAAATCAAACTAGATAAGTTAGTAAAGTGAATTAAATTCCACTCAAGCTATAAAATGAATTAATCAAATGGATATGAACTTGAAATTTAAAATGAAATGTAATTTAAGGGTGAAAGAAATAAAATAAAATAAGTGAGTGTAAATAGAATTAATATGGTTAATTAAATTAAATTTAAATTGGATATAAATAAATATAATGCAAGTGGAGTAGTTTAAATTAAAAAAATTTGAATGTTAACGAATATAATATGGAATAAGTTATTGGGAATAAATTATAAATTTAAGTTAACTTAAGAGAGGTTAAATGAATTAACCGTGAAAGGAAAATATATATTTATTAATATGAATTGAGTTATAAAGTGAAAATTTACTTTAGTAATTAATAATATGAATTTGAATAAATGAAGTGAATCGATGAATTAATAATAACTTAAGATATGAAATAATAATAAAAGTGAGTTGTGTTGTATAAATATTTATAATAAACTTAGCAAATTTATAAATGATGTTAGCATGATAAAAAGGAGGATATACTAAGTGGAAATTAAAAAAAATTCAACTTAAGTAAGGCTAAGTGGAATAATTCATAAATGATTCACTAATGAATTTATATGAAATAGGTTAAACAAAAAGTGAATTTTTTTTTTGAATTTCACAAATTGAATTGAATAAAATTGAATATAACGAATTTGTAACGAATGCTAATAAATCGAAAGAAATCAATGGAATGTAAACCTATCAAATGTGGATGAAATAAATGTAAATAAATATGAAACAAATCGATTGGATGTAAATATATATTGAATTATAATAAATCAAATATGAATGCAATAAATATTGGTTGGAAGAAAATGGATTGAAACCAGATTAGTTGAATGTTAATCAATTAAAAGCAAATGAATTGATTATAAATCCATTGTATGATTAACGAATGAGTATTAATAAGTGAATGTGAATCAATTTTAAATATATGGAATGTGGTATGATTAAATTATTTAAGTGTAATTAGTTATATGAATTATTGAAATGAAATAATGAAAGTGAAGAAGAAAAAAATGAATGTAACTATAAACGAGTGTAAATTAAAAGAATGTAAATTTATTAATGTTGGTAAGTACATGGAAATAGATTGGAAGTAAATAAATTGAATGAAAAATCAATGGAACACGAATCTAATTGAATAAAAGTTGGTTGAATTCAAATAAATTGAATCGAGCCAATTAAAAGTTAATGAAAATTGAATGTTATTAAGAACGAGTGTACAAATTAAATATTGTCATTGAAAATGTAAATTATGATAGTTATCATTGAATTGAATGAATATTGATTTTTCGGATGATTTATTTTGTTGTAAATCCTTGTTTAATTGTTTGAGTGCATATGATGGTTGTATGGTTGCATATTTGTGCTCGTGCTTTAGATTTGGATTCAGAATGCATGTTTTATACTTATTAAAACTTATTCGTGTTCTACATCTTATTATAAGTGACTAACATTCCAAATTGAGTTGAGATAGGTACATACGAAGACCGTTTGGGCTTATACAAGGATTTATATGCTTTTTCTTGCTTAATACGAGCGAACTCGCTCGTATTATTAATAATAAGGTACGTATCTTGGATTACATACCGCGATTTTATATTTTTGCCCTTCGAGATGCCTCATCATTGAGATGAGATGTATATTTGATATCTATTTGATATATTTGTGTTATATCCGATCGAGCCGTGCAAAGGAGACTCTATCGAAATTTTTTGTGAATCCAGGAGTTAGAAAAATTTTGAAAGTAAAAAAATATATTTATATAGGTTATATTTTCCGTAGGCCGATCGGAGTGGTGTAGTAATAGTTTGCAAATAAGATGCTAATGTTTTATAAGTTGACTATTTTGAATATAATATATTCTATGTAAATTTTCACTTATCACCTTTTCGAGGATGAAAAGTTTTGAGTGGGGGAGTATGTAACGACCCATATTTTTTGCTATTTTAAATTATTGAATTTAACATGATTATGGGATAAAAATGGTTAGACATAAAATTTTATTATTTACTTGTGCAGTTATTGAATATGAGCTTGAATACAAACTTTGAAATAACAAATTTCGAAAATTTAACGATAACGAGTATTTAAATGGAAATCTTATATATTGAATGTGTTTACAATCAATAATAGGAATTTAGTAATAAATGTTTGAGTTATTTAGATGAAAATAACATAATGTTGTTAACTAAAATTTATTTGGAATTTAATGATTATTAATGTAATTTATTAGATAATTAAATTGTTTAAATTTAATATTGGAAATTATTTGAAATAATTTAATATTTAAATTATTTGAATTCTGAATTTAATATTATTGAAAACAATGTCGTAAGTTGATTTAAATTTTATATAAACAACAATAAAGGTTGTTAATATTTAAAATTGGATTTAAAGTGAATAATTAAAAATTGAAAATTTTATATCTTAATTAACGAGTAAAAATAAGCATTTTTACAAATATCTCAAATTTCGACGGAACCAGTTTCATCGGATCCGTATTAATGAATTATTGTAAGATTTTAAGTTTCGTAGCGGTCAGACTTGTCGTTTGGCCGTGCAAGCTTGAAACGTGTAGAAATCAATTTAAGGAGTTCGATAAAATAAATTGACTTTGAAAAGCTATCTTCTACATACGATCGAATTAGGCCTCGAAACTAGTTCCATTGTGTTCGGAATGATGGTAAAACATTATAAACACCAGGCGGCACGCCTAGATTGGAGTTTGGACGATTTTGGACCAAACTATATAAGTCCGCGTGCAAATCGAGACAGTTTTATTATTATTTTAATTTCTCAAAATTCTAGCCGCCGTTATTTTAATGGCTGAAATTGCTCAAACTTCTTTCCTCTTTATCTTTCAATCCTTTCAACGAAATTGAAAAATTCCAAAAGCAAAGTTGTAGATGTCGGCGAGCTCTTTAAATCCATACGGTTGATCTATGCAATTATGTCATGGATTCACCAGAATATGGCTTGGAAGCATGCACGCGTTTTGGGTTCTTGTGTGCAAATGGAGGCAGTGGCATCGATGAAATTATGGGAATTGGTGGCACTCAAGGTGGCGCACGTGATGGAGAATGCTGATCGAAGTCCGGTCGATGAAATTTGCGTGCGTGTGGAAGAAATGGATGTGCGCAATAGGTTCAGGAACGTGTATGTGAGGGAGAAGATGGTAACATGATTTTTTTCTTATTATTTATTTATTTTATAATATTATAAATCATATAGCTTCTAATATCGATATGTTTCGCATACGAGCTCGGATTCATGCGCAGTTTTCTCCATTGCAATCGTATCGAAATTCCGAACAACATGGAACTGGTTTGGTTGGTTCTAAGACTATTCAAATTTGGGCCTTTATTTGGGTTTTAAATCGTCAATAAATCAAAGCTGAGTGTTTTATACGCTCACATTTGACTACAATATTTTATATTAGTTAAATTTAAAGTTATGATGTGATTTAAATTTATTGATTGTTGTCTAATCAATTTAATTGGCATTTAAATTGAAATCTGAATTAATTGATAGAATTTGAATTGACATACTAATTAAATTAGAATTTAACTGCTAGTAAAAACTCCCTATTTTTGAAAATTGATCAACTGTTGTGAATTATTGATTGTTTGGATGATTGATTGTGATGGATGAAAATTGGTTGATATTTAAATGATTGGACGTTATTTATTTTATATATATCATGTTATCATCCTGTATATTGTTACAGTGTATAAAACCGTAAATTAAATTATTTCGATTTAGTTAAGAAATAGGTTGAGGTGATGTATACCTATGACATTTATTTTGGATAGAAATGATATATATTCATCCCTGGAATTTAAATTGAAATAGTTGATTCACTTGGCCATAGAATAGAGAATTCTAATTTAAATGATTTAAAATTAAACTATTTTAAATTTTCCTTTTGAAATAATTTAGATGATTTAAAATAAAGGAATAAAATAAAATTAATGGAAATCTAATTATTTTTCGAATTTTGAGCTTCAAATGATGAAATTTAAATTTGGTAAAATGTTTAAATAATCGAATTTGAGATTTTTAAGTGGTAATCAAAATATGATGTGAATTTTAGAAATTGATTTGTTTTAAAAGATTAGACTTTTTATTCGAACTTTGAGTATTGGTAAGAAAAGATGATATAAAACAATATCTTGAAATTTAGCTCGGATTTGAATTATATTTAAAGATTTAGATTTGAGAGTGGATACTGAAGAAAAATTTGATATAATTGTCTTGAATCGATATTTGAAAGGGGCATTTCACTAGAAGGACAAACTTTGCAGTCCAATTAGTTTCTAGGACACATATCCATAGAAATTAATTTCAAGGCCAAAATCAGCAAAATAATTACTTTTAAGGACAAAGTCAGCAGTCCAATTACTTTCAAGGACATAATTTCATAGGCTTTTAGGCCTTAGAAACTAATTATTTTGCATTTTGTCCTTAAAATTAATTATTTCAGTTGTGTGTCCTAGAAACTAATTACACTTGCTTAAGAGGCCCTTGTGGCCAGTTTCCACTATTTGAAAATGGACTCGGAATTGGTATAAACCGAAATGGTTTAAAATTTGGTATTGGAGTTGAAATTCATTTGAAATTGGAATTTAAACTAATTTGAGATTGGAATCTAAATTATTTTTAAATTGGAAGTGAAATTAATTTAGAATTGTAATTTAAACTAATTTGGGATTGAAGTTAAAATTTGACTTGAAATTGGAATTGAATCGAGTAAATCGGAATGGAAATTGATTTGGATTGGAAATTTTGGAATTGAATCAGTTTGGCTTGGAAACTATTTTTTTAAATAAATTATTTTATTATAAACTATTTCAAATCTATTTTCTTTAAATATTCAAACTATTTTAATTTTCCCAACTATTTTACTATATAAACCATTTTATTACTCAAACTATTTTCTATTAAACTATTTTAATTATTTAACTATTTTAAAACTATTTAAATTATTTTCTAAAATTCAAACTGGTTGGTGGAATGTTTATATTTAAATCTTGGATTTAAATGCAAATTGGGTTAAAGTGAATTATAACCAAAATTTTAATTCGAATCAATTTTTGAAGTGAAATCGATATATCGGATTGATTTAACATTTGGAGTAAAAATATGGGTTTTGAAGCGTATATGATGATTTCGAAATGAACTTCATTTTGAAGCGAATATAATATTTTGATATTAAGTACGTACCGTTTTCGAAAAAAATCAACCGGTGTATAAAACAACGTTTGGTTGTTAAAAAGACCGGGCCCTCTTATTGGCATACTCTGTGTCAATATTGGAACCGCTTTAACAACTGTGTATGCGGTGGATGATATCCAGAATGTAATGGTTGAATTGGCGACGTTTACTGGAATGAAGTAAGAGAACGATGATGGATAGCTTTGACACTCGTGTCATAATTAAAATGACTAATAAAGGAGCCTATGTCTGGCCATTAAGGTTAGCTACCTCTAGCGACGTTGATCCCTCGTATTACTATAGTGATTTCGTATTCAATGATGCACCTTTTTGTCGGTCGAATTGATTGTCGCGGTCGGCCATGGATGTGTTACAACCAACCAGAAAAGGGTAAACTAGTAGAATCCTACCTTGGGCATTGCCTCACGTGCTTTGTCATATTTATCCTTATACGAACCATTACGACTTTGGTTTAAAATTGTACAAATGTGTTAAGGTGGATCAATGTAAAGCCATGATCTCTTCCGATGCCTCCAGTACCTCCATATGCCTCATGTATCTCGTCAAGTGAACAGTAGGATCCGTTCTCCTATCATACATCTCCCATGTTGATAGTTTGAAATCCAGCGGGTTCCTAGCTTGCTTGATCATTGAGCAAAGGAAATCCTATTCACTTCTTCCAAGTCCCTATTCGCCAATCCACCTCTCATGGCTCGCCTAACCATCTCTGTTGATCTATCGCTATTGCCAAGCTGCAATCCTTGTCCGTTACCTTCAATCTGCCCTTCGAGTTCACGGGGGATTCTTGGAATTTGCTTTCCTGAACGAGCATCCATTCCTCTATCAACGTCCTATTGCTCAGCTCCACCTGGTACTCTTCCCGGGATTGGATCAACGTGCTCGGGGTGAGTGCCCCCTAGTTCTGGTGCTGCGCCGGATGGTCCTGCTCCATTCTGAATTCTGGTTGCTCCGTGCTCCCGATCCCTATCTTCAGCATCTCCTGTAGTTACGTTCCATTGATTCTACACTCCAACTTGTCCAACTTATCGAGGTAGGTTCTGCATCATCTCCTTTTGTCTCTTGAGCATCATTTCCATCTCGTCCCTGGTGATGAAAATCGACGCCTGATTCACTCACGAGGAAGCCTCTTGACTCTCTTCATGCTGACTCCTTTCAGTCCTTTGTCTTCTTGTTGATTGCCTTGCCATAGCTTTCCAAATCCAAGTTCTTAAGCTTTCAAATACGAAATCCAAGCTTTAGAATCTCTGAATGCTAGCCCTATCAATGAAAGCACCAAAATGTTTGCGCCAAAATTGGTCATAGACACCCAATTGCCGATGAAAGCACCCGTTTAAAATCGCAGATCATAGATAGCAAGTGTGTTGAAAATATAAATGTGAAGGAAACTCAAACTTAAAAAGGAAAGCAGTAAAGAACACAAGGTTTATGGTTCGACGATCTCCGGTGTACATCCACTTTGAAAGGTTGCTGCTTTATTACTTATCACTCAAATGAGTTACAACTGATTACAATAGTACAATTGAAGTGTAGTGATGATTCCAGAAGAGACTGGACGTATAAGAGCCAAAAAAGTCTATTTTCAGTAGGTCCTGGGCTACTATTTATAGACGTATGCTGCAAATATCTCGCTCAGATCTTGGAAGATCTCTTCTCTCACGTGGCACGTGATCGATCCCTGATCGTTTGTACTCGACCCATGATCGATACAAATGGATTTTGCATCGATCAAAATTTGGTCCAATCAAGTCGAGATAGATTATGAACATTCCTGAGGTTGTACGCAAGCTTTTGTGCAAATTTGGTGGCATTTGGACCTGTAGTTTATGAGATACGATCGATGCAAGTTTGGATTTGTTGAAGACTGCTGAGTTCGCATCGCTTCCTGTTCGCATCGATCTGTTCGCATCGCTTCTAGACATGTGATGTTTGATGACGTTGTGCTAACTTTTTGGATCGATCCACTTTTCATACTGAGCGACCTAGTCTTCTACATTTACATGCTTTGTTCGTATCGATCTAGAGTATCCCTTTGGCATCGATGGTTCACACTTCTTCGTATCGATGCTTTGTAACCATTTTGTATCGACACGAACCAATGCATTTCATATCGATGACTTAGATGTTGTTTCATATCGATCATTTCTCACATCCTTCATATCGATGAATTTAGGGGTGTTTCATGTCGATCGTTGGTTGATCGATACGAATTGAGTTGGCGACCGATACGAAGTACATGTGGATATCGATATGAAGCATTGCTTACCTGATGGATACAAAGTAGAATGAGCGTAAGTGGATCGATACGAATAAGCTGGTAGTTGATGGATGCGAACTGGAATACGCCTGGATGGATACGAACAAGACTTCTTTCCATGGATACGAACCACCACTTACCTTGATTTGCATCGATCATATCTTGAGCATACGAACTTCTATTGACCTGAAATTTGAACCGTAGCCTTTCCTATCCTTGTTTATTATTCTCAACCGATCCCGTCTTGGTTGACGCTCGGTCAAATCTTGACGATATCGATCATTGCCTTGTTTTCAACCGATCTCTAATACCGGTATCCATTCTTTTTAGCCTTTATGTTAATATCCCAGCCCTGACCAAAAAGGTGGGATGACAGGTTGCAAATTTCCTATACTGCTATATTATTTTTATACAACATTGTAATGCTAAAATGCTTACAATAATCAAGTGAATTCCATCAGTAAAACCCTCACTTTAACCTTTACAATGCAGATCACTAAAATAACTTTCCAATAACATGTTGATTAGTGCATCCTAATCTTTCCAATAAATATTATTTGTTGTAAATTGATAAGACATATTTGTGCATGATAAATAACTGGATCATGCCATATGTACATAATTCTAGGATGAATTTATCCATTCATATCCTGTCTATATAAGTATATATTAGTTTGTCAATATAAAAATGGAAACTAAATATCTGTTAGTAAGTTGTCTAATCATATGTATGCACCATGTTAGATAAATGTATCATATATGTATTAGAAAGGATACGTACGTATTTCATTAAATCGGCATTTTGCTGTCAATGTAAACATTCAACAAATGAAGGTTTATATATTCGGAACAAATTTCTGACTGGTTAACAACAATATGAGTAAAGAACTATTAGCAAAAAGTTGAAATTGGAAAATTTTGTGGGTGCATTGAGTAAGGTAGACTGTAAAATGTTAACTTATGGCGAAAACCAATATTGTTTCATCGATTTGAAAATGAAATGAAAACGACAGAAAAAAGTTTGCAAAGATAGGTATTTATCATACATAATGTGAATTTGGCAAATAGACATATGTTTACGATATTAACACATAATTATTATGGAGTATGCTCACCGAAAGCTGAAACATACGACTGTACAACAACGGATTATGACGTTCCTTTATCTCCGTAGAAAGTCAAAAGGATGACCCGACAAGGCAAAGAACATATGTGTTGAATGGTTTTCTACCCAACATTACATAAGAAAAGACAAATAGTAAATAGTAAATTCTGTAAGATATCTCATTTTTCTAGACAACAAAACTAGTAGATAATTATATATGGAGATTGCATATATTTGAATCTTTCTATTTAAGATAGATAAAGCAAACGACCTTTCCAAACAGTAATGAGAAAGGAAAAAAAATCAAGAGCCGACGGATTTTTTCTTAAATAACATAGAAAAAATTATCTGTTGCGATATAAAAAAATAGAACATAAGGTAGATCTCTTTTCTAAACAATAATAAATAAGGACAAAATGGAAAATGATGATTTTTCTCTTCGATGGAAAATGATCCATTTTACCAATTTCGTGTGGTTACCATGGATCAGTTATACCAAAAGCACATGTTTCACTAATTATGAATTTAGGGTAAGTTAAATATAAGTCAGTAGAAATAAAAATAATCAGACCACACTATATTCAAACTATCACTCAAGCATTTAGAGTACACGATATCAATTTCCACTGCATTGGAAGCACAACCAAGCATATGGATGGAATAAATAAGTTATCAAGGCCTAGGCATAACATGAAATTATTGTCAAGGACAAAATTTCACAGCTTTTTAGCCTCAAGGACAGACCTTCAATATTTTATCCTGAAGGACAACTTTCTGTAGGTATCAGTTTTTAGTTATTGATAGCAGTTTTTAGGTATCAGTTTGTAGTTATCGGTAACAGTTTTTAGGTATCAGCTTTTAGCTCGGTATCAGTTTTGTTGTCCTTATGAATAATTTTGGAAAATGTTTGTCCTTGTGAATAAATTTTAGAAGAATGTTTGTCCTTGTGGTAAAAATATTGAGGTCGTGTCCTTGAGGCAAAAAATATAGAAATTTTTGTCCTTTAAATTAATTCCCCCTAGGCATAAATGGGTACTACATATACCAAATTACACAAACCGAATTATGAATATATAATAATCTTTCAAGGATGTAGTGGAGTGTACCTTATCGTTCGTCAAAATTCGACGTTATTTAGGTTAAAATTGGTGATTTCAGCAGCCAACCATTAAAATTACAGACCCTTGGGCTGCGATCACCCATATAGGGTTAAAATGAGAGAAGAGTAAGAACAGTAGCAGAATTCGCACGACTGATTAGATTAACCATTACCATAGTTGGTAAATTAAGATATTTAACATTGCTCAAGTTTATAAATTTAAACCATGTAATTAAATTAGGATTGACTGAGGAGAAATCCACAATATCACACACAAATTAAAAAAACAAAAAATAAATAAATTTGTAACTAATATTATTCTTAGAATAGGAATTATCTGATGTGAAATCAAAATTTAAGAGATGTATTCGAAACCGTCACATCCATGTTCTTAATCCAACGGAGACGGCTGAAATTTGTTGAAATAGGTTAATAGGCAAAATTCGTCATTGAGGACGACGTGTTTGTTAATCTGCGTAAGTAAACAAAAGTGAAATCAGATATGAATTTCAAATTAGTGGGGTGTTATCATTCTCCGAATTTTTCCAACTGTAGTGAAGTAGAGATTTGTTTGGAAAAAGGAGGAAAATAAGGGAAGGGGATAAATGACGTAAAAGATAACGTGTGTACGCTCGTACCACGTTTAGGTAGTTGGAAAACTTGTCGGAGAGGAACGGTATTCCTTTATTTTGAATTTTAGTAATAAGGAAAGTGCGACATCAGCGATGTCCTTCATGTTTTATGTCTAAGTAATAGATAGATATCCACAAATGTTTGTTAATAGTGTTTATGTATGGTTACAACAATGACGTATCTCTATTATTAAATAAATTTTATTACAATTATCCAATGTTGCCTAAACGACAAAAATGCTTTACTTTAGACATATTTAATGTAAATATAACAACAAAATCTGAAGTAATTAATCAAAATCTTGTCATTGTCATTGCTGCTACAAATTGGAAAGTTCATGTCCTATTGAGAAATTCTAGTTTGACCAATTGATGTGTGTTCATAAGAGTCAAGTACTGTGATGTTCATGAATAAGTCTCCAGACCAACATCTATCAGATGACATCATTTTCAGATTGCCATAGATATCATTTTCCACGGCTATCAACGCTTCACCTCAGATTGGCAGCAGAACTCCATGATAAGCAAAGGGCATTGGCGCGTTGCAGCAGTTTTCTATCTCTGTTCGCTTGGCCAGTTATGATAGTTAGAATAATCAATTTATTCAGATTTTATATTACTGTGCTTGTATGTTTTCTATAATAGTTGTATTGAGTTGAATAAGAGTGTGGACCTATATATACTCATGCATATCTATATGTGAGAATACTGTTGGATTGATAATTTTGAGATTTCCCTTCACTGTCTATCCCTTCAGTAATTGTTTCATGGTATCAGAGCTCATCGCCTCACGGCCAATCTCTTAATTCGAAAACCTAATCCGTCCCAAACCCTAGATCTGATTCAGATTCAGTCAATCTTCGTCAGATCTGACTTCTCTTCATCATTCTCATTGCCAAATCTCCTTGCAATCGATTCCACACCTATTCCTCATCATTCATTAATCCTCTCATCATGGCTGAAAATAATAACAATCAATCTACTATCGATTCATCCAATATTGTTGATACAACATACACCCAATCTTCAAAAACACTCGAAGAATCCCTAAAATCAATCATTAATCCTCAAACACAACTCATCACTGTAACTTTAGACGAAAACAACTTTCTGCTATGGAAATTTCAGATCGAGATAGCAATTAGAGGCTATGGCCTTGAGAAATTCATCAGTGCTACTACTACCGTACCAAAACAACTGATCACCAATGCTGAAGGACAATTGGTAGCGAATCCAGAGTATATAATGTATCATAGACAGGGCAATCTATTGTGTGCTTGGCTACTCTCATCAATTAATACAAATCTTCTAACTCAAATTGTTGGCAACAAGACATCACTAGAGGTATGGAATGGTATACATCTAAATTTCAATTCTCAAACCTCGGCAAGAATTATGAGTTACAAGCGGCAATTACAAAATATGAAAAAGAATAATATGAGTGTGAGATAATATTTGAACAAAATAAAGAATCTATGTGATACTCTAGAATCATCAGGACATAGAGTGAGCGAAACAGAGCAGGTCTTGGACATTTTAAATGGGTTAGATGATAGTTTTGAATCAGTAGTTGCCGTTATCTCATCCATGGAGAGCACTCCATCTGTTCAATATGTGACATCAGTGCTTCTTGCACATGAAGTAAGACTGGAGCAAAAACAAAATGCAACACAAGACTTCTCAATCAATTATGCATCAAACATGAAGATCAGACCACAACAGCAAAACAACTTCAAAACAGAACATCCAGCAAACAATTCTAATTACACACAGACTATGCAAGGTGGACAATGGTATGGAAGAGGAGGAAGGTTCAGCAGAGCCAGAGGTAGAGGTAGAAATACAAATAGTAGACCGAGATGCCAAATTTGTGGAAAGATAGGACATATAGCAGTGAGATGCTATTTCAGATTTGACAATAATTACACAAGCAATCAACAAATATCACCAAATCAAAGCACTGCAAAATCATCTCAGTACAATGTGAACTTGAGTCAAGCACAAATTAAGTCAACGGCAGGCTCCAGAGGACAAAATCAAACAATAGAAGATCAGGAGACAACAGCAAAGATTTCTGACATACAGGATGAAGCATGTTTTCCAGATTCTGGAGCAACACATCATGTCACAAGCAAATTACAGAATCTAAATCTTGGTGGAGCAGCATACCAAGGTAAAAATTACATTTATATGGGAAATGGAACACCTATAAATATCACTCATGTAGGAGATGCTTGTGTTGAATCCACTAAGAAAAACAGACGGCTATTATTAAAGAACCTACTTAGGGTACCTCAAATTAAAAAGAATCTTATGAGCGTCTCACAATTTGCTAGAGACAACGAAGTATTCTTTGAATTTCATCCTAAAGTTTGTATGGTCAGAGACAAAGTAAGTGGAGAGATATTACTTCAAGGAAATATATGTGACGGTCTGTATAAATTCAATTTGAAAAATGGATGGGAAAACAGTAATGAAATAAGACAATGTAATGTGGCAAATCATAAAACTGATGATACATATGATATCTGGCACAAGAAGCTGGGACACTCCAACATGAAAGTGATGAAAATAGTGATGAATAGAGAAAATATATCATACTCTAATCCAGCATTATCATATATATGTAGTCAGTGTCAATTGGGAAAAAGTCACAAGCTACCATTTAGTTTGTCAAACACAGTGTATCATCAACCACTAGAACTAGTAGAGTGTGATCTCTGGGGTCCAACTCCAATCAATTCAAGTTGTAACTAAAAGTATTATATAGCATTTGTGGATGCATATAGCAGGTATACATGGATATACTTCCTAAGACAAAAATCTGAAACATTTGAAGCTGTAAAACAGTTTATTATTCAAGCTGAAAGGCAATTTGACAACAAACTGAAGATACTTCAAACAGATGGGGGATCAGAGTTCAAACCGCTGAAAGAGTTTTTCAATGAGAAGGGAATATTGCACATATTCACTTGTCCTCACACATCTCAGCAGAATGGAATTTTTGAAAGGAAACATAGACATGTAGTAGAGTTGGGGCTGACTTTACTAGCGTAGGGTGCTATGCCACTGAAGTTTTGGCCAGAAGCCTTTTCAACTGCAGTACATTTGATTAACATGCTACCCACAAGAGTTTTAAAGAATATAAGCCCTTATGAAACTCTGTTTGGTCTGAAACCTGATTACAAAAAGCTGAAAGTCTTCGGATGCTTATGCTTTCCCTTGTTAAGACCATACAATTGACACAAGATGGATTTTAGATCTTCAAAGTGTACATTTCTTGGTTATGCTTCAAATCAAAAGGGATACAAATGTTTAACCAGTGATGGTAGAACTGTTATCTCCAGACATGTTATGTTCAATGAAAGGACATTTCCATTTGCAGATAGTGAAGAAAAAGGCACCACAAGGATCATAAATGCTAGACAATCAATACCACCCATACCAATATGTGAAATGGAAGCTAGAAAGCGCTGTTTACCAACTACACAATGGGGTGAAAGAAGCCATACACCTTCATTAATCTCATCTCCATTCAGCAGCTGCAGTAATAATAATTCAAGGAGCCATGAAGATAGAGATACAGCTGACAAAATACAAGAAGAAGAAATGCAAGAGTCATCACCAAATATTCAAGCACCAAATTTGTCTGATATCAATACTCAGGATAATGTATAGATGAGGAATGAGACACATAACCAGCAAGGCCATCACATGATAACAAGGTCAAAAATGGGCATTTTTAAGCCAAAGATATACACAGTTCAGAAATCAATGCAAGAACCTACTACTTTTGAACAGGCAATACAACATGAAGGATGGAAGAAAGCAATGGAAGATGAATACAAAGCATTGATGGGTAATGAAACATGGAAACTGGTAACTCTACCAGAGAAGACATATAAACTAAAACACAAAGCAGATGGAACAATTGATGCAAAGCAAGGCTAGTAGCTAAAGGCTACACTCAACAACCAGGCTTTGATTTCAAAGAAACTTTTTCACCAGTTGTTAAACCTACCACAATCCGAACCATTCTAACCATAGCCCTACATAATCACTGGCCTATTAGACAATTAGATGTGAACAATGCTTTCTTGAATGGAGAGTTAGAAGAGGAGGTGTATATGGAACAGCCCAGAGGTTTTGAAGTTATCAAGGGAAACCAGCGAACAATATGTCAATTGAAGAAGGCAATTTATGGTTTGAAGCAAGCACCGAGAGTGTGGTTTGATAAAACAAAACATTACTAATGTTGGAGTTTCAGCCCATAAAATCAAATAGTTCATTGTTCATACAGAGAAAGGGAAGTGAAGTCTTATACGTATTAGTGTACGTAGATGATTTTATTGTGACAGGAAGCAACAATTCAAATATTATCAAACTGACCAGACACTTGAATGATGCATTCAAACTAAAAGACTTAGGAGAATTGAACTTCTTTCTGGGTATTGAAGTGGAAAGGAATAGTAGAGGAGAACTACACTTAAGCCAGAAAAACTATATTCAATCAGTCCTAAAAAGAGCAGGAATGGAAAATGCAAAAAGCCTACCTACTCCAATGACCAAAAATCTGCAGTTGACAAAGAATGATGGTGATCCAGTTGACAATCCACATCAATATCGAAGTATAGTAGGAGCTCTTCAGTACATTACAATAACTCGGCCAGAGATTTCGTACAGTGTGAAAAAAGTTTGCCAATTTATGCAGAAACCACTAGTGACACATTGGAAAGCAGTGAAGAGAGTACTTCGTTATCTAGCGGGAACAATAGACTATGGACTGAAACTGTATGCTACTGAAAAACTCAACATCAGTGCATTTGCCGACGCTGACTGGGCAGCAGACAGAGACAACAGAAGATCAGTGAGTGGATATTGTGTTTATCTAGGCAAGAATCTAATATCCTGGTGCTCGAAGAAGCAATCTACTGTTTCACGATCGAGTACGGAAGCTGAATATAGGAGTGTAGCAGCTGCTGTATCAGAAATAATGTGGGTAAAATCATTATTGATCGAGATTCTTGGAGAGAAACAAACTTCGGCCACAGTGTGGTGTGATAATGCAAGTGCAGTTGCACTAACTGCCAATCCTATACTACACTCTAGGACTAAACACATTGAACTAGACTTGTATTTTGTGAGAGAACAAGTTGCATCAGAAAATATATGTATTAATCATATACCTGCATTATATCAGCGAGCTGACATTCTAACTAAATCTTTGTCTCTGAATCATTTTGTCAGATTGAGGGAAGGATAAAATGTCATCAAGAAAGAGAAAGATATCTGGAATAAAGAGAAGAAGAAAGCAAGAGAAATAAAGGAGGAAGAGAGAGTTTGATTTGAAGGAAGGAGTTAGAATAATCAATGTATTCAGATTTTATATTACTGTACTTGTATGTTTTCTATAATAGTTGTATTGAGTTGAATAAGAGTGTGGACCTATATATACTCATGCATATCTGTATGTGAGAATACTGTTGGATTGATAATATTGAGATTTCCCTTCACTGTCTATCTCTTCAGTAATTGTTTCAACGATATCCAGAAGACCAGCAAATATCTACCCACCTTCGCACCGGTCACTTGTAGCTTTTCATTAGTTCACTGATCTAGCTCTCACTCTTATCTTAGTACTTCAGTTTCAGCATTATCCTCAATTTAATCTACACTATACATCAACGCAGTGCCCTTCTCAAGCTGCACTTTACATCAACTCTGCCTGCAACATAACTTCGAATCCCACCCTCTGCCTGCAACATTACAAGTAGCACTATACATCTTCTCTGCCTGCAACATTACAAGCAGCACATTACTACTCTCCCTGCACATTTCCTCTTAGCAGCAGTATCTCTCTTTTTGCATGCACATGCATTAACGTATCCACACCCTTGCACTCTTCAGTGTATGGCTTTTCAGTTGCACCCGACCTCTCATTAACGAGGTTTAAAGATGTGGATGCTGCTTGGTTGCAGCTGTAGCCTTGGTTTAAGACTGCAGTGCTTCGTTTTTTTTTTACTGATAGTCAACATGTAACTGCTGAAATGCAAGCCTTGTAGAAATGAAAAGTGATACAAACATACATCAACTTAAGGTAGGTATTGAGAGGTTGAAGTTATTCTGATGGGCCTTTTTTTACTTGAGTAGCATTAGATGAAGTGTCAGAAGAGTATATAAAGATATGAAAATATTTATAAGAAAGCAGTCTAGACTATGGAAATGCTCCTACAGGAAAGAATGCAAAATTATAAGGAAAAATAACCATGTCATTAGATGATCATACTAAATTGAGAGAATTAATAGTCAACGAAAATACTTACTAAACCAATAAGATTCCAAGATATAATACGGCAGACATAATACAATCGATTTTTTATTGCTACTGTGCACACAGCTAGCTTGATACCCTACTGGCCATCAATGTAAAAGAGAGAGAAATTGAAGAATTGGTAAAACCCAGCTTGAATTATTATTAATCACCAGCATCCCTATTTATAACACATACCCAAAACTCTATTTTATGGTAACTCTAAAATTGCGGAAACAGCATGAAATCTTCCAAAGATATATCTCCTATCACATACCACTCATAACATCTAATCATACATTGCAGAAACAGTAGGAAATCTTCCGAAGATATATCCCTTATCATATACCACTCATAACATCTAATCATATATTCTAAATATATCATAGTATCTTAAAGATATATTCTAAATATATCTCAATACCCCCTCTCAAGTTGGAGCATGAGATTCAAAAATGCCCAACTTGGAGAGAAGAAAATCAAATTGAGCCTTGCCGTTGTCTTCTAGACCCCGTATCTCATCCTTCATGGAAAGGCGCCACTCATCGATTTCATGGATTCTTTAAATAATTTAGGGTCCTTACCCTTAATTATGGTTGAGAAGTGATTGGAAGGAGGAAAATGATAATTTATAGAAAATTTGTCACACAAAGAAAACTTGTCTCCAGGATGTTTAGCACGCATACATACTTTACACCCTTTATGTAAACTATCTTTATTATTTTTAACATGAGGAATTAACTTAACTACTTTTTCGGAAGGATGCCCGGGCCGACTATGCCACAACTCCAAATTTGATGTTGCTTCAACTGTTGACACAAATTCCGGTTTGCTAAAGTAGTACAGTCCATCTCTCCTAACTCCCGTTTCAATCAGCTCCTTTGTTTGGTCCTGTATAGCACAAGTATGAGAATCAAATTGGATAATAGTTCGTAAATCATCATTAAGTTGAGAAACAGAAATTAAATTGTAACTCAAGTTTGGAACATACACTACTTCGATGAGAGTAATTTTGTCCATCACACATCCGGATCCCACCAAAGTAGCAATCACTTTTTCACCATTGGGCAAACCAACAGAACACTCAAGATTTTGTATGTCAAATAACCATGAACGTTGCCATGTATCATGATGGGTTGCTCCGTTATCGATAATCCATGAAGTATCATCAAACTTACTATTCAATCGATTTTCGGGAATTTTACTATTGCCAATCGTGCTCGAAATAGCTTTCCACTGCTCATTCGTGAACAATTGATCCAAGGCTGACACCGTCGATGAATTGGATGCGATAGAGGAGCTGCTACCAACAGCCGCATTAGCGCGTACTTGCCCCCTACCTTGCCCAGCGGAGCTGCCTCATCTGCCATTGAACCAACCATTGGGGTATCCATAAAGCTCGTAGCACCGGCTAACCTCATTACCTGTTTTCTTGCAGTGGCTGCAAACGGATTTTGCCCAGCAACTTGAGGTCTGATGGCCCTGCTTCTTGTACCGAGAACACGTCGGTCTATCAGAGGTTCCTCGGCCCCGACCAACCCCTGTATGTACAGCGAAACCGACTGCTTCGTAAGGCTTTTGCTCGACTTCCTGCTTCGATTGACGAACACGTTCTTCTTGTGACACTAATTAATAAGCTCGATCAAGATTAGGAAGAGGATCCTGAGAGAGAATATGTGTGCGTAAATGACCATAAAATTCAGAACAAAGGCGCATCAAAAAATCGTGTAATTTGGTCTGTGCTCGTCGTTCCTCATGTAATCTTCCAGCCGAGCACGAGGAACAACAAGAACAAGAGATTAAAGGTTCATGGTGATCCAATTCTTGCCACAAAGCGTGCAATTTAACATAGTAAACCGAAATAGACATCGTCTTTGTCTGCTCACATCGCGCAATTGAAGATCGTAATTGTTGAACCTTAGGTCCGTTTGTTTGGGAAAAACGTTGCTTGATATGATCCCAAAAGAGTTTAGCTTCCCTGAATTTTGACAAAGAGAACCTAACCTCTGGGTCGATAGTATTTGAAATCGAAGAAATAAGCATAGCATTAATCGCAGTCCAATCGGACTTTGTACAAGGAGGCGCTGGTGCAAGGATACTGCCATCAAGAGATTCAAACTTGCATCGGGCTTCTAATACCGTCTGAATATCAGCCGTCCAATCGTCATAATTATCGGCCTTGAGTCGAGTGGGTGTAATGAAGTCTCCTGGTCTATCTTGTGAGCCGAGGTAATATGGGGAAATGAGTTCAATTTTAGATGGTGGAGGAGGCGGTGGATCTTCAACATCAGGCATGACAAATTATTCTTGAAGAAAAAAATCATTCTTTGGCTCTGATACCATAAAGAATTGGTAAAACTCAGCTTGAATTATTATTAATCACCAGCATCCCTATTTATAATACATACTCAAGACTCTATCTTATGGTAACTCTAAAATTGTGGAAACAGCAGGAAATCTTCCGAAGATATATCCCTTATCATATAGCACCCATAACATCTAATCATACATTGCGGAAACAGCAGGAAATCTTCCGAAGATATATTCTCTATCACATACCACTCATAACATCTAATCTTATATTCTAAATATATCATAATATTTTAATCATATGTTCTAAATATATCTCAATAGGTTGCACTGATTCATTCTTTGTTTATGAACTAGTAGAGAACTTTGCAGTTCATCCATGGACATTTCATCAATGTCGTTTGATTTTCAATTGAACAAACAACATAGTCAAACTTCGATGTCATCAAGCGAAGAATCTTCTCAATTATGGTGATGTCAATCATTTTATCACCATATAGCCTCATTTTATTTGCAATAGAGATCGTTCTCGAGAAGTAATCAGTTACTGACTCTCGCTGCTTCATTTAAAGGGTTTCAAATCTCTGCGGAGTGCTTGAAGTTGTGAGCGATTAACTTTCGCCGATCCTTTGTACTTCCTTTTCATTGAATCCCATATTTCTTTAGCAGTATTTTTCTAAAGAATGGTCTCCAAATAGTACGATCAATGGCCTGAAATAGATAGTTTTTCACTTTCAAGTCTTTTAATTTTAGCTCATCCAATCGTCTTTGCTGCGCTTCAGTCAAAGATATCGTTCCTTCACTTGCACTACAACAAAATAGCCATTTTACAACGGACAATGCCCGTTGTAATATGGATTTCGCAACGGGCATGAGCCCGTTGTAAAAGGCCTCGTTGTAATAGGTCGGTCATATTTTACAACGGGCAATACCCATTGTAATACACTTTTTTACAACGAGCAATGCCCGTTGTAATACACCTTTTTACAACGGGCATTAGCCTGTTGTAATACACCTTTTTACAACGGGCAATGCCCGTTGTAATACATGATATTGCAACGGTTTCTGACCGTTGCAAAAAAAATGCAAATTTTAAAAAAAATTACAGCAGCATCCATGCAGTACATCCATACCAATAATGAATAATTTAATGAGTAATAAATATTATCATAAAATAACCAAAAACACATACGAAAAGACTAAAAGCTAGAGTCATAAAATTTCAACACACTCCAAAAAGTTAGATAAGTTTACATCGAAATTGTTCTAATATACACATGACAACTAGCTTCATAACAACCAAATACATAAAGCATTAACACATAAGCACAAAGCTTTTGTCAGCGAACTCATCTTTCAGTGCACTGTGTTACATACCTCCCAAGAAGCATCTGTGCAGTAGTTCTTGAACCGTTGGAACAACCACCTCCTAGCCTTTTTGTTCTATCAAAGTAGAGTTTCTGATTCCACATAGGTCGGAACTGATATCGCTGTGTGATATCGCTGTCTGGGAGGCATCCTACAGAGAGCGGCTTGCTTACAAGGTATTCAAACCCTTCAACCTTCCAGCCTGTACAGTGGTTCTCCAGGTAATTTGAATTGCTTTAAAGAGTCTGCCATAATATCATCTTATTTTCCTGCACAAAATGAATAAACAATTTAGTATTTACAACTAATTCACATAGCAATATCCAAAAGGCCAAATTTGTGATTAAATTAATCAATGTATGTAACTAAAAAAAGGGTATTGTAAGTCAGATCCAACAAATAAAACTAATTATGAATCTCATGTTATAGCATCACTAAAAACTAAGCTAGATTATTCACTACAGAATCAAAGCAAAACTAAAATAATCTCTAGTTTTGCCAAAAGTATGAGCATGGGGAATATTAGCCCATTGACTGGGAGCAGTGGGAAAATTAGAGCCGTGTGTTCAAAGGTTAATGGAAGCTAGTTGATCATCGGAGAATTGTGTTAAGGAAATATTTTGTGATCATAATGTGGAGGGAAGAATAAATAAAAATAACGAGGGGTTCTATGCTTGTTTACATTACAAACATTCATCGTCAAAGAGGGTTGTGTTTGTATAATCGTACTGCTATATCAAATCAAATATGTAGGGAATATTACTTTAAATTTGTTTGAAGGTATTTATTATGTCAATGAATAATATTTAATGGACATTACCGGTTAATCTCACTCCTACTGGTGCAAATACTAGCCATCTTCGTTTGATAGACAAATGACTATAACATTTCAAAAGAGCCTGGTATCATACACACATATTTAACTATGCTAATTGTAAGTGAAAGGTGAAATAGTCACCTGTACTAAAAAGTACGTACAGTTTTACAAAAATTACAAAGTTCCCTTAAATTCACTGGCAACTATAATATATTATTATAGTATAAACCAATCACGTTACACATGTCATCTGGTACAGTTTAAGCTTCAACATTGTATTTGATTCACGCCATAAAAGCAAAAGTGGTTGACATCAGTAGTAGTAACAACAATCAAAAGCACAATTTAAGAGATATTAGTATTTCTTTTTGATTGGGCTAAGTATGCAATGCTAACAAAAAAGGCCTACTTATACTAACAAGCCTGGGTAGAGATAACGTTAATAAGACTAAGAGAGATGCAATCAAGAACTGAAAAATTAATATTAACATTTGGACACACTATCAATCCACGTTCATCAATTCTATAAATGAAATAGAAGTCCCGTACAGTTTCAGAAAACGAATCCTTTTTCTATATCCATAAACTGCAGAAATCAAAGCAAAATCTTTACTGAAGAAAGCAGTAAAGAACATGAAGGAACAAACTGTATTTCAAAACAAAGCAAATGCTGCCAACAGTAACTCTATCAATGCAACAAATTCTGCAGTCGTAGAAGCATAAGTCGACACACTTTTATGCACAGAAAACTTTCCAAATGCTTCCATATTGGCACACAATAATATGCCATCTATCATTGAAGAAAACTCTTAGGTATTTCCAAAAAGGCACACACTAACTTTCACAATACTTTCAAAAAATTTTCAACCATGGTATTTCCTGGTCCTTCTAGCAATTTTTTTTAACTCTCAAAAATGCATGAGTTAAAAATTAACATCATAACGAGCATTACTCTTTATTTCACAATGATTCTTCAATAGAAATGTTTGAATTTTGGAGAAGGAATCACTTACAACACTGTTGGACAATATTACATAAATAGTTATATTTATTTTCAAACAAAATGAGCATCAATGGATCCCAAAAAGAAAAAAGAAAAAAACTCATTATGATGGTTAACTGGAAAACAATATCTATTTGTTCTATATGTGATATTCTGCAAAATAGAAGACAAGGATACATGCTCTATCCAGTATGTCATTCAGGACTGCTTTCATAATAATATACAAATGAATGTCATCATTGTTAAACCAGGTGAGTTAATCATATATTTCAATTATCAGTTCCATCATTTGCTCTTTATTTTTATGCATGTATATCAATTGTTAGTTCGATGTATTTTCAAATAATTTTAAATGAATTAACAAATTTTCACATCGGTTTTTTCAATTGATTATATTTTAGTTACAATTAGTTGAACCATATTAATTGCCAAATTATTACTAAAAAATATTTTTTTCCCACCCACTATTCCAATATTATTTCAAATACTTTTTTACTTCGCCAAAAACACACCATAAGCCACCTACCTAGATACCAATGATAGAGGATAACAGTCCAGACTTAACTCTCTAAAATTTGAGAAAATCAATAAGCACTAGTTGAAATTCTTTTATAATGAATGCAGACATATTGACAAAAACCAAAAAGTCCAACAAATTTCAACAAAGTATATCAAAGTTCGACATATTTGGGAAACATTTGGTAATTCTTGCAAGTTGTATACTCATCACTAGCAAATTGGCAATGGGTCACAAATATTTAAAAGTTTGCCAAGTGCTGCCGAAATGTTCACCATTCTCTAAATTTATAACATCAAAGAAATAAAATGCATATACATACATAACATAGGATTAAACTCACTGTTATGAATTTTGAATATTCGGTACAAGGTTTGAACTATGTGCCCAACAAAAACCAGTACACGGAATTCCAACCTCGACCGAAACTCTATAAGAATTAATACTGATAAGAGATAAATTATAACTCCATCAATCTTATTATTTCGTTATCCCTTCCTTCTCATATAAAAATTCTTCTATGCAATTGCATTGAGCATTGTGTCGACAATTGCAAAGAACAAAAATCTCCTAGTTTGTCAAAAATATCTCAATGAAATATCTCACACATTCCTAACGACTAATTTCAGAGGAATAATCGTAAACGGCTAATTTCGTTCAAAAATCAATAAGATAACAATTTTCAATTAGTTCAATAACATATAAACCTAGACTCTCAAAGCGTCCAATATTTCAGTTAAGGTTGGTTTTTGGATTTAGTCAATCCAGAAGATGATAAATTACACATACTAGCATGTAAAATTGTATAAACTATGAAGTTTCTAAACTGAATAGTAGAATCAACTATTGAAAAAGGAGTTAGTTTAAGTAGAGTCCTATAAAATTGAAATAAATACTTATAAGTATGAGAACCAAATACAAAAATACCAAATACCTTTTACGATCAATTGGTGGAGTCCAAATCGAATGGATCCGCGAATGACGTAATGATGGAGGCTTTAGTCACCAGTGCCGCCATTCGTAGTTTTATTTTCGATTGCAGTGGTGATCGATCTACATGGTGGGAGAATTGCGGTTTGGGATAGGTGAGAGAAGTGGAAGCAAACATTACACGCGTTGTTGCTTGTTTTTTGGGCTTCGGACCAACTTTCTCCGCTTTCCTTCATATGAGTGATAGAGTAGTGGCGACCAATACTAGCAGGGGCGAACGCCGCGGCGGAGACGCCAAGGCGGTCCTGTAGGTAGTCGACGAGGCTACGGGCTTCTTCTAGGGTTAGGGATGAGATTTGGGACCCGATTTCTTCGATTTTTGGGGTGGCGGCGGCGCAGTAGTAGGCGAAATTGGTGGTGCGGCGAGATTGGGTTGTGAAAAGGAGGGATTTTGAGGGCTGTTTAGTGGAAACTGAAACGGTTTTCGATGGTGAATATATGAGTGATAGAGTAGAGGAGATAATTGCTGCCATTTTTTCTTTTCCTTTTGGGAAATAAAGTTCTTGTTGGGTTTGAAACGGAGAGAAAGGGAGTACGAGAGAAAGTGCCCTAATTTTGTAATCCAATTACACCTTTTTACAACGGGCATTAGCCAGTTGTAATACACCTTTTTACAACGGGCAATGCCCGTTGTAATACATGATATTGCAATGGTTTCTGATCGTTGCAAAATAATTACGAAATTTTTTAAAAAAATTCGTAATCCATCTATTACAACGGGCATTTGCTGAATGTTGTAAAATATACTTCCATTACAACGGACAGAAATTGACCGTTGTAATATCTCTCTATTACAACGGACAAATAATGCAAGTTGTAAGAAAGACATTGGATAGAGTATCTATTACAACGGTCCTTAAACAACCGTTGTAATAGCCGTCTATTACAACGGGCAGAATATGCCCGTTGTAAAAAGGACGTTGTAATAAGGTATTTTTGTTATAGTGTTGGTTCAACATATCCAGTTTCAATTAGTGTCCAATACTCCTTGACCTCAGAAAATTCTCCATCAACATACTCCAATGATCATGGTGAACATCAAAACGAGGAATAGCTGGCTGTACAAAATTATATGCTACCTTGTCGGTCATCGTTTCTTGCTGCTGCATCGAAGACTGCTGCTTCTAAGGAGAATTAATTCTGAAATCTGGCTGTTATATCACAGTGTAATAATATGAGAGGAGATAGTGGAAACGTAAGTTTTTCTGTCTTTATTAACTGAAAAGGAGATAATATATATAAGACAGTACAACATAAAGCAGAACACACATTAACATCCATTCTACTACTAACAGTAGCTAAACTCATGGCATTATCCTAAGGAATAGGTCATACACACTACCACATCCTTTAGACTAGGACATTCCTTTTTTTTATTTAATTATTGAAACATTAAAACAAAATCTTAACAGTGATTATGCGATGTGGACGAGTAGTTGAACCTTGTGCGTTGCATGTCATTGTCGTATCACATGTAAATAAGCTGACTCTTTTTCGCTCAGTAGTCTTCTTCCTCGCAAACATACCCAACCTCGTCGCCGCCTTATTCTTCAGACATCCTACAACCGCTTTTCCAGATGGCTTACTTCTTCCCTTAGTAAAATTAAAACTCGGAGAGGGAGATGGTGGATAAGATGAAAAATTATATCCACCATCAATATTTAAATTATTGTTGTTATCTCTTCCACCCATGCTTAAAACCCGTAGTAATTGTTGCATGTCTTCATTCACTAATATCTAATGACATCTATTCTTGTCTCCTCCCCCGAGGAGAAAAATCATCATAGATGTTTATATTACTGTAGGTTTGGTAATGAGGTATAGCAAGAGCTAGCTCTGTATTGTCTATTCTAGTGAACTGGGCCGGGTTGGGCTCATGATGTGGTTTTGTTGGATAAATGCTGTGTGGTCTTTGTATTGGACACTGATGTTTGATGCTGTTATTATTCTTTTCGTAATAATTTATATCGATATATGCTTGACCAGGTTCTGATTTCAGGCTTGCAAAGTAGCCATTAATGTTGCAACTCATCATGCGACGGCACACGTCATGATGACATGTTGGTATGTAAATATTCTGCTGTTAATTTTAAGTATATGCTATAGATAGTTGGGGATGCCCCACTGCAGTCCTAATTATCCTCTGTAATCTCTCAAAATGAGTAGTTTGGTGATAATACAGATGTTGGTTCTGTATAGCCTACACTGTTCCTCATTTTTATGTTTCTGATAACTTTGAATGATCTAGTGTGTTTTATTTTTGTTGTCTGATATGTATGTGTCTAGTTAGGTTTGATGTATTTATAGGATTTGAGAAGATGAGGTTTGTGATAGGTAAAGGTATCCATGTGTACCGTGCACTGTTGCAACAATATGTATACGATTGGAGTATTCTTTTCTATTATGCTATAGATTCGCTATATAAACCATATGACTTATATTCACTATCCATCTCACACTACTAAATAATACTGAAGCCATGAAGCATATGTTTATCACCTTCATTTCCATTTTGACTTTAGTATCATTTACACATGCATGTGATATGCCAAAAAACAAGGATACAAAATTGATTGCATAGAAGAAATACCAGGCATTGGTAGTTACCAGTTTGGTAGTGATGGAATGCCCTCCATTCCAGGGTTAGATCAAAGCATTCCAGCAGGCAGCAGTGGCCTGCAGCTGATTGTCAGTATTTACCTGGTAATGACGATGCCTTTGTTTCTAATCCAAGTTTTGAAGTTCCTAATCCTGCTTATGTCGGTGATGCTGGAGTTGTTACTCCTTGATTATCTCAGATCATTGTTTTCTTGTCTTTGTTTCTGCAAAGGTCTTTCTTCTGCACTGAATAAGATTGTCATGCTTTATGAATAGAAGCTACATGTGGTGCTTTGTGGTGTTGAAGATTTGAAGATTTTTACAAGGTTGGTTGAGCTTAATAATCTCAAACAAGCTTGATTATCTCAGATTATTATTAATTAGATAACTCAGGAGAATTGATGATTTTTACCCTGCTACCTATTTACATTTCAAATAGGAAATTCCATCATTTCGACATTTTTGCAGTGTTGAATAATCACTATCATGTATTTTATTAATAAATAAAAATAGATAAGAATGAAGTTGTACTACATAGTATAGACAAAGCTGCCATCCAATCTTATTCCAATGAAAGTATATCATGGTTTCACCTAGAGAGTCAAATCATCTTCCACCATAGTGTAATACAGTACGCGAAATTAGTCCCCACTAAAAGTTTATTTGTGACAGCATTTATGAGCGGGACATGATCGCACAAATTTTCTGCTCAATTGTTTGTGCAATATGAGCAGGTCTTATTCTAACATAGTATACAATTGTGTAGGATTAGAAAACTAAGAGGTATGAATCAATTATCGAGTCCAGAAGTATAAGTAAAATAAATCCCATGAGTTTCACTGTACGTAAAAGCATGAATGCGTTGAACATGGGTGCACAATACAGTTACTATTTTACCCCTATCTTTCTACAGGTGCAGCCAGGCCCGGCCCAGGGGACAACCCACCAAGCCCATGGGCTGGGGCAAGCCCCTAGGCCTAGGGCAACAGGATGTAACTAATGCTTTATTCATTGATCATCAAACTACAAGAATAGGTCTGCTCAAGTGGTAAGGACTTTGATGCTTAAGAGCAGGGCTCAATTCTAGCTTTACGCAACATTTTTTTTTGTACTCAACAACCACAAATAAATCAAATAAGAACGGGCTGGGGCAGTGTTTAGCTAGGGCCGGCTCTGGGTGCAGCCTAGACCTGGTGTTTTACAATTACTGGATGATGCCAACGAAGCGGTAATATAACATCCAATGCATCCTTAAATCAAATTATTTAACGTATTGTTTGCATGTAGATTATTTTCTATATGTTGAATCGGCTATTATTTACTACTAGTGTGTAATCCGTCCGTTGCACACGGTAATATTTTAAAATATAATATTATATCTTTAAAGTTAAAATGAGAACTTTGTTATAAAATGTATGATAAATTTAGTGAAATAAATAAACTATAAATTAAAACTTGTATTATGTTTGTGTATAATTTATGTTGTATAGCGCACGTGCGCACACACATATATATAATAATAAAGTAATTTATTCAGTTTTGTTAATATGGATATAACATCCATGTTGAAACTGACGTATGTTAGTAATTTTTTAAATGAACTGAAAAATATTATTTAATGAAATTTGTTTAAATAAATCAAATATAAAATTATATAATTAGTTTACATGCATGGACTTGAAAATAAACGATAGGAAGAATCGAGAGGAATTTTGTAAAAAAATGTATAATTTTGATGTTGATATATTGAGGCTAAAACATAATTTTGTAATATAATGTATGATAAATTCTTAATATAAAGGAATTATAACTTATTTACAAATTAATTTGTTATGATGTTTATGTACATAACTTATGTTATGTGATTTATATATTTTTATAGTTGAATAAAAAAAATAGTCTTACAATTTTCCATAATGTGAGCATGTGTGTGTGTTAAAATTGACATATATTTTTATGATTCATTAGAAGGATAGATTAACTATTCATTGAAATTATTTAAATTTGAGATTTCGTAAGTAGTTTGGATACATGGATTTAAATATAAAATAATAGATAATAATTGAGGGCGGTTTAGAAAATAATTGTAAAAATGTTAAAATGTCGTATTTGAAGCTAAAAACAGAATTTTTCAATGTAATACAATATAAAAAATATAGATATGTGACTAATATATTAAATATGGAAATATTGCTTATGCATATTATTTATATTAGGTGACTTATATATCTTTGTATTTAAATGAAAAACTAATTTTATCACCTTTGCGCCTGATATGAATATGGTATACATATTGAAACCTTTATATCTTAGCATTTATTAGATGAATTAACAAAAATTTATTAATTGAATTTATTTAAATAATTTAAATTCAAGATCACATAATTAATTTGAAAATATCGAGTTTAGTATAGAATGGTATGTGATATTGTGAAATGTTTTGTAACTAACTGGATAAATTCAAAATGTAGGTTTTTGACGTTAAAAAAAGTTTTACAATGTAATGCATGATACACATTGACATAAATAAATAAAACTTTAAACTTGCAATTATTATTTATGAATATAATTTATGTTATGTGATTGATGTATTTATATATTTGAATGAATTTTTTCGTCATTTTGTTAATATGAATACGGTTCATATTGATCATACTTATTTGACAAATCGGTGAAAAATTGCATAGTGAAATTATTTAAATAGTTTTGAAGTTATGTAATTGATTACAATATATGACCTTAAATGTAAAATACTGTAAAGGAATTGAGTGGAGGTTATAAATGATTATAGAAAATTTATAATGTAGGTATTCAGAGTACAAAAAATATAATTTTGTAATGCATTTCATGACAAATTTATCGAGAGAAACATGAAAAAAGAATTTATTATTATTACTTATGTATTCACTTTAAGTTCTTTAAGTTATATAACTTAGGTATCTTTACATTAATCATTTTTTTTAAATTTTGTTAATATGAATATGGTGTACATATTGATATTTTCATAAATTAGTAAACGAATTAACGAATATTAGTTAGTTGGATTTATCTAATTAGTTTAAATTTAGATCACATAATTAATGGATACATAGCTGAAAAGTAAAGTATTAGAAGAAAAGTGAGGTAAATTTTGGGAATAATTATGGTAATTTTAAAAGTATGTATTTGAAGTTAAAATAGAATTTACAATGACATGTATGATATATTCATTAAAATAAATTAACTATAATTTTTTATTATTGTTTATGTGATTTATATATCTTTATAGTTGAATGAAAGATTAATATTATGGTTTAGTTGTTTAAGTCTTATACATATTTAAATTGTCATTCTTTGGTATTTATAAGAAATATTAAATGAATTTATCTAAATAGCTTAAATTTTGGATTATTTAATTAACCTAAATGTGCGGACTTAAATATAAAATATTAAAAGGTAGCTGATAAATTATATGTAAATAATTATATAAACTTTAGGATACATGTACCAAAATGTAAAATAATAAAAGAGAATTAGTAAAATAAGTGTAAAGTAATAAACTAAAGAATTTGAAAATAAAATATCTAAAGAGAGAATTTAGGAGAAGAGAGAAAATTCCTAAAATCAAGAAGAGAGCTAGAAAATCTTCTGCTTTACTATTATTTAATAGATTCTGTTATTTAACATTTCTGAAGAAATGGTAAAACTCAGCTTGAATTATTATTAATCACTGGCATTCCTATTTATATTACATACCCAAAACTCTATCTTATGGTAACTCTAAAATTGCGGAAACAGCAGAAAATCTTTCGAAGATATATCCCTTATCACATACCACTCATAACATCTAATCATACATTGCGGAAACAGCAGAAAATCTTCTGAAGATATATCTCTTATCACATGCCACTCATAACATCTAATCATATATACTAAATATATCATAATATCTTAATTATATATTCTAAATATATCTCAATACAACCATGGAACTGGAGGAGCAAACATTGAAAGCATTGACCTTTGATGAATCGTCAAGCTCAAGAGGAAGAGGCAGAGGAAGATATAGAGGAAGAGGACGAGGAGGACGGAGAAATGGAGACAATTGCAGGCAAAAAGGGTACAAGATTAATGAAAATAGAAAATTGAATTCTCAAAACAAGGGCAACGACTGTGATAAAATTCATGACAAGTCCAATATTGAGTGCTACGGGTGCTATAATTTTGGTCATTAGCGCTCTGAATGTTACACAAGATTGCCAAACGACAAGAAAAAATTGAATAGAACAAATTATGTTGAAAACAAGGAAGAAGAGACACTCTCGATGGCATCTTATGTGAGGGAGGAACCAGAACCCAATATATGGTATTTGGATACAGGTTGCAGCAATCATATGTGTGGAAGCAAATCGTTGTTTTCGAACTTAAATGAGGAATTTCGTACTACTGTCAGTTTTGGTGATCACTCTACAGTCAACGTAATGGGAAAGGGTGATGTCTGAATCAAGACAAAAGAGAATAATATTGCAACTATTGCAAATGTCTTCTACATTCCTGACCTCAAAAGCAATTTACTAAGCGTGAGACACTTAGAGGACAAGGGATAGTTATAGTAAAAAATGTTGTTCGCCAAAGAGGGGATTGATTGCTCGTATCAAGATGGCATCAAACAGGTTGTTTCCATTACATCTCACAAGTGTTCAGTCATGCTTCATGGCCAAAGCAAAAGATCCAACATGGCTTTGGCACTTGCGCTATGGGCATTTAAACTTCAGTGGACTAGAAACACTTTCACGAAAGAACATGATTGTTGGTCTTCTTCGTATCTATCCTCCCTTTGAAGTATGTGAAGAGTGTGTAGTAGGTAAGCAACATCGCGAACAGTATCAAAAACGAAAATCTTGAAGAGCACAAAAGATATTAGAGTTAATTCATTCTGACATATGCGATCTAATAAGCCCAACATCAGATGGCCATAAGAGGTACTTTATTGATGATTATAGTCGTAGAACTTGGGTTTATTTTCTACAGGAAAAATTTGAAGCTTTCATTGCATTTAAAAAATTCAAATCCTTTGTTGAGAATGTAGCTGGGAAGACAATCAAAAAATTTCGCACGGACCATGGCGGAAAGTATAATTCACAAGAATTTGCAAGATTTTGTGAGACGCATGGCATCCGAAGGCAACTTACTACAACTTATACACCGCAACAAAATGGTGTATCGGAAAGGAAAAATCGAACCATCATGGATATGGTCAGAAGCATGTTGGCTAGCAAGAGAATTCCAAAATGTTTTTGGCCAGAAGCAATAAATTGGAGTGTTCATATTCTAAAGTCCTACATTAGTTGTTCAAAATATGACACCAGAGGAAGCATGGAGCAGACCTAAACCATCCGTAGATCATTTCAGAATTTTCGGATGCATTGCCTATGCTCACATTCCAGATCGACGAAGAAAAAAACTTGACGAGAAGGGAGAGAAATGCATTTTTCTTGGTGTCTGACCATTCAAAAGCTTATAAGTTTTACAATCCTAGTACTATGAAAATTATTATCAACAGAGACGTCATTTTTGATGAAAATAAAAGCTGGTCATAGGATGATAATGGTATCAAAAAACAAAGCGCAATATGCCTCAACGAAGAAGCTATTGAGGAAGTAAGTCAACTCCAAAAAATGCAGGTTCCATCAATCAATACCCATGAGAATCTTGAGAAAGAAAATGCTACTCCCTCTGAAATCACACCGGCAACAACAGGCATTGTTGAACAAGCTGAAGCATCAATCAGTCTACGCTCTCAACGCCTCTGAAAAAGACCATCATGGATGTGTGACTATGAAGTAACCGGAATCAATCAGTCAGAGGATCCAAGTATGCATTTTGCATTAGTTTCAGATTCAGATCCTACTTCCTTTGAAGTAGCTGTTAAAGAACCAAAGTGGCAAAAGACTATGGATGCTAAAATTGAGGCGATTGAAAAAAACAACATTTGGAGCTCACTGAACTACCCTAGGGACAGAAGTCGATTAGAGTCAAGTGGCTTTAAAAAAAATTCAATGCAAACGGAAAAGTTGATAAGCACAAGGCCCGCTTGGTTGTGAAAGGCTACAAACAAGAATATGGAGTTGACTACAAAGAGGTGTTTGCTCTCGTAGCAAGGTTAGATACAATTAGGTTAGTACTTTCAATCGCAGCCCAAAACTCCTGGCCGATTTATCAACTCGATGTCAAATCAACGTTTTTGCATGGAAAATTGGAAGAAGAGGTTTATGTTAATCAACCTGCTGGATATGTGAAGCCGGGTCATGAAGATCAGGTATATAAATTAAAGAAAGCATTATACGGACTCAAACAAGCGCCAAGAGCTTGGTATAGTCGTATAGATGCTTATTTTACGCTTAAAGCCTTTCATAAATGCCCTTATGAATACACACTTTATGTTAAGATGAGGAAGGATAGGAAAATCCTTGTTGTGTGTCTATACGTTGACGATCTCATTTATACAGGCAATGATAAAGCCAGGTTTGACGAGTTTAAAAGATCCACGATGGATAAATTTGATATGCCAGATTTGGGCTTGATGCATTATTTTTTGGGCATTGAAGTTGTGCAATCAGCTGCTGGTGTGTTCGTTTCTCATAAAAAAAAAATTGTTTGGAAATTTTAAAAAGGTTGGAAAACCGCAATTCAGTTGCCGCACCAACTACACATGAGTTGAAGCTTACTAAGAATGAATCTCGAAAGAAGGTAGGTGCTACTTTCTATAAGCAAATTGTGGGGAGCCTTACGTATTTGACTTCAACAAGACCAGATATAATGCATGGCGTGAGTTTGATCAGCCGGTACATAGAGTATCCTACTGAAATTCATCTCTTGGCTGCAAAGAGAATTTTCCGCTACTTGAAAGGTACAACCGATTATGGTATTTTGTATAAAAAATGGTAACTCTAGTTTGATTGGATATTCCAATAGCGATTATGCTGGTGATGTTGATTGTTAAATTTTAGTGATACAAAATCATAAATAGAAGGAAACAAATATGCAAAAGGAAAAGTAATCACGTTTATTCATTATGGAAATGCATAAATAATTGGATTGCATTTGAATGAGATTGCAAGGAAATATACGTATGTGCACGTTATGGAATAATATGTACGCAAAAAGGTATGCATATTATTTCTTTCTTCGTAATTGCATTGCTTTAGGATTATTTTCATCCATTTTTGGAATGAGTGAATTACTTGCTACGTTTGCGTGATTTGTTATCATTGTAATTTGTCTCCATTATCTTCTTACCATATCTTGTTAATTAGATTGATGACCCACATGAATTTACATTGGCTACATATTGAGGGTAGACTTCATTGTAAACCCATCCTGGTATTGAGCCAGTGATCCCCAAATGGAGTGTCTCTTCTTGTTATCCCTAATTTAGGGTTTTGGTATGTAAACTCTTATCTTGTAATCTCTTGTAATTCTCTCAAGCGTAATAAAATCTCTCTTCTTTAGACTGGACGTACACTAGCTTGATGATAGTGGAACCAGTATAAATATTGTGCGTCTCTTTTCCTTCTTTATAGTTATTTGCTATTTATTTGGAGTAACAGAATAATTGCTGTTAGATTGAGTGATGTTTAAACTGGCAAATTTAGATCATGTTTATTGTTTTTTTCGCATTTGTGCAATTTTTGCACAATAGATTGGTATCAAAGCCAGACAATTTGTTCAAATTTGTGCATCAATAGCTTCTAGAAAGAGCAGTAGATCCGGTGGTAATTATGCTATTACTCATTTGGACGGAAAATGAGATTTTGTGCAATATGGAGTGGAGGAGATTATGTTGAGAGATAAGAGTGCTCCAGTCTTGAAAATTTAGTGATAAGGAGTTTAGTGTGTTGAAGAGACAACTGGATTTGAAAACTTGTATCTGCTTTATGGCTCGATGTTGATGTGAGTCTTATGTTGATTTCCATGGGAAATTTGTTGTTTGGCAGATAAGGTATGTGAAAGGAGAGAGATTTGTCTTGTATCTTTTGATTTTGCATATTTGCAACATTTTATTGGTGGACGGGGACATAGTCTGAACTCGTTAGCAACGTGTGATGAGGGATGTCCTTGTCGGAACCAATTTGGTAAATATTCATTTTTGGTCTGTATCTCGTTAAGAGATTTTGGTTGAAGATGGAGTTTGATTTGAAGAGTTTTATGTTGAGAAGAGAACTCGAGTCGAGGTGGGGTGTTGGAGATATGTGATTTTGTATCAATGCGGAGTGTTAAATTTTGGTGATACAAAAGCACAAATAGAATGAAACAAATATGCAAAAGGAAAAGTAATCACGTTTGTTCATTATGGAAATGCATAAATAATTGGACTGCATTTGAATGAGATGTCAACGAAACATACACATGCACACGTTATGGAATAATATGTACGCAAAAAGGTATGCATATTATTTCTTTCTTCGTACTTGCATTGCTTTGGGATTATTTTCTTCCATCTTTGGAATGAGTGAATTACTTGCTATGTTTGTGCGATTTGTTACCATTGTAATTTGCCTTTATTATCTTCTTATCATATCTTGGTAATTAGATTGATGACTCACGTGAATTTACATTGGTTATATATTGAGGGAAGACTTCATTGTAAACCCACCCTGTTATTCAGCCAGTGATCCTCAAATGGAGTGTCTATTCTTGTTATCCCTAATTTAGGACTTTGATATGTAAACTCTTATCTTGTAATCTTTTGTAATTCTCTCAAGTGTAATAAAATCTCTCTTATTTAGACTGGACGTACACTACCTTAATGATAGTGAAACCAGTATAAATATTATGCTTCTCTTTTCCTTTTTTATAGTTATTTGCTATTTATTTGGAGTAACAGAATAATTGATGCTAGATTGAGTGATGTTCAAATTGGCAAATCTAAATCATGTTTGTTGTTTTTTCCGCATTTGTGCAATTTTTGCACAACATTGACGACAGAAAAAGTACTTCTGGCTTTGTGTTCATGATGAGTTCTGGTGCTATTTCATGGTCTTCGAAGAAGCAACAAACAGTGACTCTATCTACCACCGAAGCTGAGTTTGTTGCTGCCGCATCATGTTCATGCGAAGCAATTTGGTTGCGCAGAATACTTGAGTTTATGCACTTCCACCAAGTGGGTCCAACATCAATATTTTGTGACAATGTTTCGGCAATAAAACTTTCTAAAAATCCAGTTTTACATGGAAGGAGCAAACATATTGATGTGCGCCATCATTTTTTGCGTGAACTTTGTAAGGAAGGTATCATTGACTTAAAGTTTTGTAAGAGCGAAGATGAAGTTGCTGATATGCTCACCAAACCGCTAAAGCCTGCCGTATTTCAAAGGCCTCGTGGTTTAATTGGAATGTTCTCCTTAGAGGAAGTTGCAGTTAAACATGAAAAGGCTGTTAGAGCTACATGTGTAAAATGATGTGTTGACGACATTCCGTTTAAGGGGGGTGTTAAGATTTTGTTTTAATGTTTAATAAAAAAAAAAGGAATGTGCTAGTCTAAAGGATGTGGTGGTGTGTATGACCTATTTCTTAGGACAATGTCATGAGTTTAGCTACTGTTAGTAGTAGAATGGATGTTAACGTGTATTCTGTTTTTATATTGTACTACTGTCTTATATATATTATATCCTTTTCAGTTAATAAAGATAGGAAACTTTTGTTTCCAATATCTTCTTTCATATTATTACAATCACAAGGCCGACTCGTTTCCTGGACAACTTTGGATTCTCTGCTTTTAGCATTTTCTTGACCTAGAAAATGCAGGAAATGCACAAGGCTATAAAAATAGGAAGTATCTTAGCACTATAGGAATGGCTAGAAATGATTCTTGGTTTATATTGGTCCAAGTATCACAGTTTGTTACAAGAATCAATCATGTATAAATACATCCATAATGTATGATATAGATAGACAGAAAATTGATAATTTCTTTGGTCCTCGTGACTTCTTCCTTTAACAATTTATTGCAAGTTGCTTAGAATAGCTCATATCAACTTGGAAGGCTAAGTATTCGTGCTTGAAAAGGAACTCTGGTATAGGCTTTGTGTTGTATTGCAAGTGCTCACTATATTTGCGCACTGGACTAAACATTGGCTAAAATAGCTTCCCCCGGGGACCACTGTCACACTCAAATTGAGAACTTAAGTTGGATAGCTCTATTGATATAGGTAAAATATGCACACGTTATAATTATTAATTAATTATAATTAATAATTTAGACATACCTATTGCCAAGTAAAGCTTGAAAATGAATAACGAGCTTCTCTTGTTCAGTGAAATTGCCCTCGTTTGATTCCGAGTCTGAGATGGTTTGTCAATCTAATTCTATAACTTTTATGCATCTCATTAAGCCTAAATATAAATTATCGGACATTTACATAACAGAATTGGCATGTTGTAGAACCAAAAATGTATTCAAGTACGTAACAGTATTAGTAAATGTTGAACCAAAAATGTTGTAGAACCAAAAATGTCCCTATCAAGTTCAAGTTAGAACCACAGAATTGTAGTTCATTGTAGTAAATGTTGATCTCTTATATGATTCCACCCACTAAGGTTCGGAAGTTTATATGATACAATGCACTAACACAATGACCTACAATCTCTCCAAGAACCAAATAACTGCCACAACAGAAGCTTAAGACTGTCCTAGTTTCATTTTCAAGGGTGCAATGAGAATCTCAGCATGTCAATTGTCCTACAAGACAATATAGTAGCTAAATGTGCTCAGTTCCAACTTTTAACTCATTTAATAGTTTCAAAGCAAGAGAATTTTTGTTATTAACAACTGTTAGAATGTGGATATATTTTCATAATATACCCTATTATTTTACCTAAAATTACACTAATATGACGGCAGAAAAGAGATCAAAAAACATCAGTTCGCCTCAAAAGTTAGCAACGCCTTTTCTTACCATCTGTAGACATTGTTGGAATTCCTTAATGAAATTGAATGAATGGAAATGTACAAAGTCTCACATCGCCTAATTGTTGAGAGCTATATTGGTTTATATATGCCTTTCTCATGAGTAGATTGGGGGCCTGAGGCTTCTAAATGTATGTTTCGTTGTGAAGAGGGAGATCATGCATCTCCACCACACGCGCACGCACCGCCGCCATCCGACCGAACCGGGCCGGGCTCGGGTTTGGGTCTAATATGATACTCGTATTTTTACTGCAAACTAGACCGGGCTTTCTGACAGTTGCAGGAGATAAGAACAGATGCAGATCTGTTCGGAAGCGGACGCGGATTGAATATGCGCAAACAGTAGCGGAATGCGACCCGTTAGAAGCAACCAGAACAGGTGCGGCCGAACGCGAGCGGGTGCGACCCGATTGAAGCAGATACGACGCATACAGTACCAGGCGGTGCGAACTGTTGGACGCGAGCAGATGCAAACCAGTAGCAGGCGGGTGCAACCCGTTAACGAACATCAACGAACAAAAGGCAACGGGTGCGACCCGTCAAGCGGACGCGACTGTTTGAAGGGATGCGGACGAAATTATAAATAGGAGAGAATGTTGATCACATTCTCATCCCATTCCAATCTAATTTCTTCTGCTTCTTTGCTCTACTGCTCAATATTTCATATATATCACAGAGTTGACATACTCATTACAATCTCGTGCAGATTACGTCTGTTGTATCTTGAAAGAATTTTGAAATAAAATTCTTAAGTAACTTGTTACGACAAGCCTCAGACGAAATTTCCTTATATACTGGTTAGATTCTTTGTAATCTTTCTCGGTTATAAGTTGTACTATTTCTTACAATAGTATAACGTTATTGTTGCAATTTACTTACAACGTAACTTATTGTTACAATTATCTAATACAGAATTCCAGTGTAGTGGAATTCTAATCGATAAACTTGTGCGACGAGTTTATTGTACCGTGCTATCCGTTTTAGTACACCAGATAAATAACATCTTAAGAATTTTACTGTTTTATACTGAAACAGAGATGACAACAGTTGACAACATGAAAATGGATAAGTCCACCTTTTCAGCGGTTATTTCTGAATGCAATTTTGTTCAGAACCCTAACCAATGATGGGTTGACACAGGAGCTACTCGTCATGTTTGTTCTGAAAAATCCATGTTTTCAACATAGCAAAAATTCGATCAGAAAGACTCTACATGGGTAATTCTGCAGTTTCCATGATCGAAGGCAGTGGCACAGTTATTTTCAAGTTCACTTCTGGAAAAACTGTCAAATTGAATGACGTGCTTCACGTTCCAGACATACGCAAGAATCTGATCTCCGGCTCAGTGCTATCAAAGAAAGGATTCAGAATTATGTTCGAATCAGACAAGATGGTTCTGTTTAAAGCTGGAATATATATCGGAAGGGGTTATTTATGTGATGGCCTATTTAAGGCAAACGTAGCTGTTATCGGCAATAAATCTATGTATTCTGATTGTGCTATTAATATAATTGAAGTTTCTTACTTGCTTGAGCACGAAATTTTACTATGGCACGATAGATTAGAACACATAAACTTCCGAAAAATGAAGAAATTATCAAACTTGGGATTGATTCCAAATTTCCAAGTAGATAAGAACTACAAATGTGAGACATGTGTAGAAGCAAAAATGGTTAAAAAACCATTTCAATCTGTTGATAGAAGCACCGAACCACTAGGTTTGGTTCACACAGATTTATGTGATTTTAAATCATTACCTACAAGAGGTGGGAAAAAGTATTTCATTACTTTTATTGACGATTATACGCGATATTGCTATGTATATCTTTTAAATAGTAAAGATGAAGCAATAACAGCGTTTATAAAATGCAAGGCTGAGGTAGAAAATCAGTTAAATAAAATGATCAAGATATTAAGATCTGATCGAGGTGGAGAGTATGAATCACCATTTGAACAATTCTGTGAAGAAAATGGAATAATTCATCAAACAACAGCTCCATAATCACCACAACAAAATGGTGTAGCCCAGAGGAAGAATAGAACGTTAAAAGATATGATTACTGCAATGCTTTTAACTTCTAGTCTACCGACGAACTTGTGGGGGGAAGCACTAAATATGTCTAATCATATATTAAATAAGCTTCCTCATAATAAAAAAGGAACAATTCCATATGAGATATGGAAAGGACACAAACCAAGCTTTAAATACCTCAAAGTGTGGGGGCGCTTGGCAAAAGTTCCAGTTCCGCCTCCCAAGAGAGTCAAACTTGGACCAAAAACAGTAGATTGTTATTATCTTGGGCCAGCCCAAAATAGTAGTGCCTACAGATTTTTGGTATTCAAGTCTGATATAACTGATATTCATGTAAATACAATCATGGAATCAAGAGATGCCTCATTCTTTGAAGATGTGTTTCCACACAAAAGGAATGAAAGAAATAATGTCCCAAAAAGGACAAGGGAAGAATCAAACGATTCACATGAAGATGAAACTCATCATGAAATTGAGGATGTTGAACCAAGAAGAAGCGTAAGGGCTAGAACTTCCAAAACATTTGGTTCGGACCTTTTTACATATGTATTAGAGCACGAATATCAAACATACAAGGAAGCAATGTCATCTTCTGAATCCTCATGTTGGAAAGAAGCAATCCAAAGTGAGATTGATTCAATTCTAAGTAATAAAACTTGGAAAATTGTTGATATTCCACCAGGAATAAAACCAATTGGCTGCAAATGGATTTTCGAGAAGAAAATGAAAGAAGATGGCTCTACCGACAAGTATAAAGCCAGATTAGTAGCCAAAGGATATCGTCAAAAAGAAGGAGTAGACTTTTTTGATACATATTCGCCGGTAACACGAATAACCTCTATAAGAATGCTAATAGCAATTGCATTCATTTATAATCTAGAGATTCATCAGATGAATGTAAAAACAGCATTCTTAAATGGAAATATCGATGAGGAGATTTACATGGAGCAACCTGAGGGATTTATTTCCAAAGAAAATAAAAACAAAGTCTGTAGATTAGTCAAATCATTATACGGACTAAAACAAGCTCCAAAGCAATGGCACACAAAATTTGATAGTATCATGATGAGAAATGGTTTTCGTATAAATGAATGTGACAAATGTGTTTATTATAAACAACTTGGACAATCATATGTGATGATATGTCTATATGTGGACGATATGCTAATATTCGGTCCAAATACTCAGGTAATTGAGACCATAAAAAAAATGTTGATTAACAATTTCGATATGAAAGATTTAGGAGTTGCGGACATTATTTTGGGAATCAAAATAATAAGAACATATAATAAAATTGAACTATCTTAGTCACACTATGTAGACAAAGTGATTGAAAAATTCCAAGAGATAAAGGAGTGAGGACACCTTTTAATCCATCGGAAGTACTGCATAAAAACACCGATGAGAGTGTAATTGTAACAGCCCGAGTTTTTTTGGCTATTTATTTTATTTTAATTATTTAATTTTGAAATATATTTTTATATAAATGGTGTTTACCAGAATAGTTTAAATTTTTTTATCGGAGATATGTTTTTTTTTTTTTTATAAAATTGTATATGACAATATAATTAAATAATAACTGTGAAAATTTAAGCTATGTTTGAACACGGAAATTTCGCGTTTGAAAGACGCGTCAAATTTTAGGGTATAAACAACGTAATAAAACGTGTGTTTTTAAAATGTTATTTTTATGAAAATTTTTGATGTTTTAGACTGCGTCTGTTTAACGTAGTGTAAAAATCATGTTTTCAAATTTTTCTGAAGAAAAAAAAAATATCAGTCAGTAATTTTATGGTAACCAGTACTTTGTTAACTAACAGTCTGAGTTTGTATAAACTTGTATACGTTTTTCCATTCCTGTAGCCAACATAAATATTTGCCATTTCATTTTTGTTTTCAAAACTAAAAAAAATGTATATATGAAATGAGAAAGTAACGAACAAACATTATATCCAAAGCATATCAGAAACAAATTCATTTCTGTAACTACTGCCTTCAAACCACAGATTTCTTGCCTTCCTCTGATCAATATCCCTTAAGTAACATTCACGCATCTTTATTAACAAATTTATAGCTGTGTAACTGATATGCCAAATCAGTGGTTCATTTCTCTCGCATGATAAAAAAAAAACTGACATATTTATCATCAAGTTTTAAATCTCTCGGCCTTCTATTGTAATTTATGCATGCTTATAACTGAAATGGGCATATCCAATGCTCCTTCATGCTCTGCTTTCCACAGCACCACCCCAAATCACGTTCTCCCATACATGAAAATTCATATCTTTGAAACTGACATGCTAGATCAGTGGGTTCATTTAAACACACATTTACTTTGATTAATCAAACCAAAACTGGAAGAATTTATCTCACCGGCCCCTAAATTTATACAAAGGTTATTTTAGAAAACTGATACGTTTTCTACTTCCCCTGTAATTCAGAAAGCTCCTGCCTATAAATCTCTTTGTTTCATTCACTTAAGTTCATAAGCTCTTCCCTCTTGGCTGTCCTCTCTGATTCAAGCTTCATCAGGTGATAGTTTTATTTATTTTTTTTATTCTTCCAATTTCCTTCTTTCTTTTGTGCCTTGCTCGACCGTCCCACCATGGTTTCATGACCTGACTCTTGGCTTGTACCCGTAGTTGGAGTAGTGGCCTAGCCTAGTTAGGATCATTTATTTGTATGCAGTTGTTTTTAAGAACAGAGCAAAAAAAAAAAAAAAACATCAGAAGCATGAGTTGTTTTGTGAAGGCTGAAGTTTTGGGTAGGTTTATTTCCAATATGAAGCATGGTTGTCTGCATATATATAACTTCCATATAGGCATAAGAGCAAATATTGAAACATAAGTATATGGAAATGGTGGCACTGTTCTTTTGAAGGGAAGTAGGCAAAGCAGTGGAAGTAAAAAGAGGAAGGCCTTTGATTTGCATGCCCTAAAATTTATCAAGCCCGGACCTGATTTGCCTTATTGAGGCTAGAGTGTTAGTGAAGACTCGGGTTTGTCAATACTAGGAGGAGAATAGGCAGGTAGTTGCTATTCAAACTGTAGAGTTGGTGTGTAGGACTCGATTGAATCCATCCCAGAGGGTCAAATGCAGACATAATTTGTAGATTTTAAACTCGCATGCTTTTGCTTGATGTTTTCTTTCCAGATCTTAAACTTGCTTCAGATTTAAGGTTGGAGCTTGTTAAAACTGAAAGAGTTTGATCTTTGCCTTTATACTATTTTCTAGAAACTTTAAAGGTGCATTGTGTTTCTCAGGGCTTTAAGTTTTAAAAACAAAATTCATCCTCACAAATGAATTTTAATCCAACCCAGAAACTTTCTCATCATCTCAGATATCTCCTACTCCTCCAGAATCAAAATTGGCACTTCCAATTACTTATAGCAAACAGAAGTGCTCAAAAAACTTCATTCACAGTATAACTAGAACTCCTCTTTGGTTTTGATTTTTAAATTGGTGATTTTACTATTAAAAATCAAATTTTCTGGCAGTAGCAGATTTAAGTAGCTGAATCTGTTTTTATAGTAGTAGGGCATATGTCATAATATTTGGCCCAACTAGGTATAGGTTGCATAGCTAAATAGTGGTTGTGTCAGTAAGCATGCAACAGGATTTAGCATATCAGTGTCTGCATAGTTGTTTCATATTGCATATCAGTGACAGTTTGCACCCCTTATATATCAGAGCCAGATTTGTAAAGCTTTAAGATGATGGGTAGTTGCCTTAAGCATTTATGCAGAGGAATTGTATGAATTGTCAGTATAAAAATAGGTTTGAATGTGATTATAGGGTGAGTTTTGCTTGCATCTATGAAGCAAATCTGCATATCTGGGAGTTTGTTTGTAATAAGATGTATCACTGTGTACATGTTAAAATGTGCACCTGTGCACGCAGTGGTAAGGATTAGGCATATTTGAGAAATAGGCTGTGCATGCATAAGCCTGTAGGATGAAGTGTTGAGATGTGTGCAAGTATCTTGTCTGCATATACCAGTGCACCAGAAAAGCATGGTCTTTGACTAAACATAGTTTTAAAGCCTGAAAGTCTAAACTTTTGAATTCATAAGTAGGGTATGGTGGCACATAGGATCGAAACTGAAATGATCAGATAGCAGAGTAAAGGCTAGGTATGGTGCTTAGGTAGGTGCTTGTCTGGAATGGTTGAACTGAAGTGGGGTAGTCTGAGTTGGAAGTTGGGTTGAAGCGGATTGAGGAAGCAGGAAGCAGTTGGAGTATTTTATGCAAAGAAGTGCATACACTTTGTCTCGAAGGAGTGCAGTTTTGTCTCGAAGCAACTATAGGAAAATCTCGAAGCAGTTTGAGTATGGACTCGGAGAAAACAGGTTGGCGACTCGGGGAGGTTGCATGAGGATCTGGGCTGAAAGTTACATTATAGAAAATTTGAAAAGCAACAGAAAAAAAAAATGATGATGAGAAGAAAAGAAAAGGGTGCACGTGTAGGAGTGTATCACGGCATATAGTAGGAAAGATTCACCATAGGGCGTCAGTCGGCCTCTAGGAAATTTTGTCGTAAAAATTTTGGGTTAACCCGGTTCTCGTTTTAGGGTACGTTTTGGTCACGGTACACGGTGGAGTGGTCGAGCAAGTCAAACCATTCTCGTTCTATTTTATCTTTCCTTTGACCGTAATTTCTAAAGTCGCGTATCCTATATTTTTATTTTGTTCTAGATTTGAATCTAGGCGACATCCGAGAAATTTTATCGTTACCCTCTGTCGGTCTCTACCGGTGAATCGTCATTTTTGAAATTCAAATTTTCTGCAATTCTCAGGTGAGTATTTCTCACCAGACATACGTATTTATATTTTGGTAAATTATTGCAAGTGTATGTGTAAAATTGTATTTCACTATTATCTGTCTGTAATGTAATATAGAATGATGGACCCCATTTAAATTGACACCTCATCAGTATTATCTGTTATATTATTTCTGCAGTTATATTATTAATTGTTATTTACTGCTTAAATCACCACTGCAAGTTCCCTGTTAAAGTTGGATTGTTATGGGCTGAAATAATGATTATTGTTAAACTAGTCTGTTAACTACTTAACTGATAACTTGGGATTGCGGGTTTGAAATGATAGAACCCGGGTATTTGTAAATTACGGGTTGAAATGATATAAATCCGTATCACTTGACCTAGGCTAGAAAACTATATACAGGCCCGTGGTCCTTATAATAATTTCTGAAATATTTAAAATTATTCTGGAAGCTAAATATTTGATTTTATATCTTTAAAGGAATTTATATTGATTTTTAATAAGTTATAAATAAGAATAAATAAATATTTGAATAAATTTGGAATATAACTTAATTGGTAAATCGGGATTTTGAAAGAATAAGATGTCAGTTAATAAATAAATAAATAGGTTATATTTGAAAATCTTTATTAAGTAAACAATCTACTACAGCATTTAAATGCCGTCTTTTGGAATTGGACTAGTTTTACCCATAACTTTAGGTAACATTTCCTAAGTGCTATGGAATCTAGAATTTGTTTGCTTTAAAATTTATGGAATTTGATAAATTTTATTTTATCTTAAGTTTTGGAAAAGCTTAAGACATAATATTTATAACTGTATTTTCCTTAATAAATTAAAGATAAATATTCTGGTATTAAGTAAATTTTGGAAAAATCTAATGGTTAAAAATTTGGAGTTTATTTATGGAAATTATGGGAATATTCAAGACAAAAAAATAAAACATTGATTTGTGAAAGAATAAAACCCAAACTTAGTTGAATAGTAGATACTCCAATTTAATATATATGGGAATTGTAATGTTTTGGGAACATAAAATGATATTTAATTTATGGTTTAAATCTTAAATAGAGAAATTATTTGTAAAGCTATATAAATCCTCTTCTTTACAAAGTAACCATAAAGTTAACCCATTTATTCTATATACCGTTGAATATCCAAACCATTGTGTTTGGGAGTTATGGTTTAAAGTAAAATTTCCAAAATATTATGTTTGAAGATATAATTCAAATATTTGGGTTCCAGATATTATAAATTTTAAGCAGTATGGTTTGGAAAGAATTATATTTGAATATAACGATATCATATTGTTTTGGGTTTTAAAATGATATCGTATCTATAGTTTTGAAATAGAAATGATTATTCTGGTTTAAAGTATAAACTGTTTTTTAAATGGCCACGGGTTATAATAACGATGGGTTGGCAAAGAGACCGGGATCGGATATGGACATACTCTCTGTCGATACCGAAAACCACTTTGACTAACCGTGTACGCGGTGGAGTTTCCAGAATGGAGTAGGTTGGTGGTGACGGTTTCTTGAAAGGTATATACGTGGACCCGACTTCCGTGAGTTGGCTTAAGGTGGCTAAAACAGGAGCGATTCTCGGATTAATGAGGTAGCTCCTCTGATCGAACGCACTTCTTCGTATACCATTCTATTACTCTTGTGATTGTTTGGGTGCACCCTTTGATTTGGGAGTGTTGTTCGAGGTGGGCGGTTGCTGCGGCTTCGCGTTACCACCGGTCCGGATAGCAATTGGTATATCTACCCTGGCATTGCCTAGTTGTGCCGTGTCACCTACCATATCGAGCCTTGTACGAGTTTGTATTTCTCCCGTAGCCCGTGTGGTATCCTCTAGTTGCTTCCCGATCAGGAGGAGCTATGATATTGGATGGACTACTGGGACTATTACGTGTTAAGGGCTATATGGGTAACCCCTTAATGCTAAGAAATAAGTATGTTTATTTTATAAATAGACACTATTATAATAGCGCAATATACTATATAGTAAATAGTTTAACGGATCCTTAGAGGATGGGCGGTCCCAAGCATCCTTTAAGTTACTTGCTATATATTACAGTACACTTGAATTAGCTTACATCATATAAGTATGTATGTCCTGACTCGAGTGTTTTGTTTATTGTACGCTCGGGTCAGCCTGAGTTGCAGCTTCAGTTGCTTCTCCGTAGCTAGGACACTCAGTAGATCATTCGTGCTGTTGGAAGTGATTCAGCCTTTATCCTTTCTGGAATTCAAGACTTTGAAGACTCTATCTCTATTTATGTCTTAACATTGTATTGAGTATTATAGACAATGTAAGTTCTGTTTTGTAAAAGTTATATCAGTGGCTTCATGAACCACTAAATTTTTAATTTCCGCTGCGAGATTCTGATATCTGTGTATGTGATTCTGTGATTTATTTATTGTATATTCTGAGTTTTTGCCAAATTTATTCTACAACGCAGTATTTTGAACAATTCAAAGTCCGACATGTGCGGATGCGAAGGGTTGAAAATACTGGGTCGTTACATTTGGTATCAGAGCTTTGGCTCTAGGCAAAACTTAGAATGTATGGTAAATTTGATTTACAGAATCACCTCCATTTGAGATTGAATCTCTTCCTTTTCGAATTTTGGAACATCCCCTATGGTTTCAAAGTTCATTCGTGTCCCTCACTTTTCATCACTTTAGATTCTGGAGTGTCTCATAACTCCACTTCAGATGATCTTTTTGTGAATTGGCGGTCTCGCCATTATTCTAATAAAGGGGTGAACTCCTTTACCATTAGCATTGATTCACTGGAGATTTATATTTATCCTCGGTTTATATGCTAGTATCTTTGGTTATTCTGAACTCTATCTCTTCAGATCAATGTAGATTTAACCCAACCACATCGATCTGACTCTTTAAGCCACGGTTGACCCGGTCAAGGTTGCCCGCGATCTATATAAACTCTCCCAGTTCCTTATTCCGATTTTTATCATCGGATCTTCGGATTTCAACTTATCTTGAATACTATTTGATTTGAGTTCATCAAATTTGAGAGTCTACCCTTGTTTTGGAAAATTTATGCCTATATTTAAAAATACATCTAACGTTATATATATGAGTGTAATTTTCAGAATTTTATAATTAATTTAACTAGTTGTCAAAAAGATAATAATTTTGATTTTATTTATGGTTTTGTAAGCTAGGTATTTTGTGTAGAATAAATAATTGAATATAAACAATGGTTATGAATTAATTTAGAAGCGGAAATGAATTTAAAACAAGCACTTGAGAATTCAATTTCTGATGATTTCAAACCTTGTGTTTAAATTTTAAAGGGATGTAATAAGTATTTGTTTCCAAAAATTTTAAAAATTTAGTGCTTTTCTCCTTGTCGCTGGAAAATAATTTCGGTGATGACTGCAGCATCATCGACCTTCATTTTCGAGTTTCGAAGTGAAAAGACCATTCTGTAGTCTGGCTACAGTGTTTCCTTGAGATTTTATTTGATTTGAATTTCTAAAATATGACTTAATATATATATGGATATATAATTTAATTTTGATGGGACATATTATGTATATATATGTTTATCTATCTCTAAATGGTTTGAAGGAAATCAGAAATTTAATTCTTAAAATTCTATCTTAAGAAATTTCAATAAAGGGAAAATAAAATTTTGATTAAGAAATTCCTATTGGAGATAATTGAATTTGAAAATTTTAGTTGTATACTCCTAAATTTCATTTCAACATAACTTACCTTGATCTTCCAAAGTTAAAAATGAATTTGGATAATATACAATATAAAAAGGATTTTATGAATAAAAAGTTGAGTGGTTATAATAAATATTATACACTTAAATTTTAGTTATAAAAAGATTAATAAAGGTAATATAAAGATAAGGAAAATATATTTGGAAGGAATATTTTGTAATAAGGATTGTTTATCTTAAAATCATAGTTAATTAATGTCTAAGGGAAATATTATGTACAGAAATTTGATTTTATATTTGCTATAATAAATATTTTATTTATGAAATAGACATGTCTTGAAAATGGATAATTATGATTTAAATAGTTAAGACATATTTCAATATCACTAAATTTTGATAATTGAGAATTGGTTTTCCATTGGAAGTTTCCAGTGTAACTTTTGAAAGAATATTTTATTAGGTATTTTAAATGAAGAGTTAGGTTATTGGTTAAATTAAGAGTTAAATACAATAATAAACTGATTAGGAATGCTATCATATCTACTATAGCATATTATAAGTGCTGCTGTCCCTAACAATAAATTGTTTTGAAAATTCTTATAATTGGATAAATGAACTCAGGAATATTTCAACTTTGATATAAATATTATTTGGCATTGAAGCTAAAAGATATAAATGAGGATTATTTTGAAAGTAATATGATTTTAGTAGTATGGTTTCCAAATGATAATATCTATAAATCTTAATGATTTTCAAAGTATTATGATCTCAAATTTAGTATCTTATTTTGTTTTGAACTATCTTTAATATACTTAGTTCCCTATCTGCTACGGATCGGGGAGGCTATTGCTTATACCAGTCTATTTAGAAATCTTTCTCTAATCTTTGAAATCTTTACTCATCGAGACCTGAGCACCGTTTATCACCCATGGACTGACGGTCAAACTAAAAAGGGTAAAATCCGATTCTAAAAGATCTTCTTCGTGCTTTAAATCCGGAACCATCCGTTTAAAGTACTTGTTATCTAGCTTATCTTCCTTTGTTTCTCTTCTTTCGTTCCTTTTCGAGGACGAAAAGTTCTTAAGTGGGGGAGAGTGTAACAGCCCGAGTTTTTTTGGCTATTTATTTTATTTTAATTATTTAATTTTGAAATATATTTTTATATAAATGGTGTTTACCAGAATAGTTTAAATTTTTTTATCGGAGATATGTTTTTTTTTTTTTATAAAATTGTATATGACAATATAATTAAATAATAACTGTGAAAATTTAAGCTATGTTTGAACACGGAAATTTCGCGTTTGAAAGACGCGTCAAATTTTAGGGTATAAACAACGTAATAAAACGTGTGTTTTTAAAATGTTATTTTTATGAAAATTTTTGATGTTTTAGACTGCGTCTGTTTAACGTAGTGTAAAAATCATGTTTTCAAATTTTTCTGAAGAAAAAAAAAATATCAGTCAGTAATTTTATGGTAACCAGTACTTTGTTAACTAACAGTCTGAGTTTGTATAAACTTGTATACGTTTTTCCATTCCTGTAGCCAACATAAATATTTGCCATTTCATTTTTGTTTTCAAAACTAAAAAAAATGTATATATGAAATGAGAAAGTAACGAACAAACATTATATCCAAAGCATATCAGAAACAAATTCATTTCTGTAACTACTGCCTTCAAACCACAGATTTCTTGCCTTCCTCTGATCAATATCCCTTAAGTAACATTCACGCATCTTTATTAACAAATTTATAGCTGTGTAACTGATATGCCAAATCAGTGGTTCATTTCTCTCGCATGATAAAAAAAAAACTGACATATTTATCATCAAGTTTTAAATCTCTCGGCCTTCTATTGTAATTTATGCATGCTTATAACTGAAATGGGCATATCCAATGCTCCTTCATGCTCTGCTTTCCACAGCACCACCCCAAATCACGTTCTCCCATACATGAAAATTCATATCTTTGAAACTGACATGCTAGATCAGTGGGTTCATTTAAACACACATTTACTTTGATTAATCAAACCAAAACTGGAAGAATTTATCTCACCGGCCCCTAAATTTATACAAAGGTTATTTTAGAAAACTGATACGTTTTCTACTTCCCCTGTAATTCAGAAAGCTCCTGCCTATAAATCTCTTTGTTTCATTCACTTAAGTTCATAAGCTCTTCCCTCTTGGCTGTCCTCTCTGATTCAAGCTTCATCAGGTGATAGTTTTATTTATTTTTTTTATTCTTCCAATTTCCTTCTTTCTTTTGTGCCTTGCTCGACCGTCCCACCATGGTTTCATGACCTGACTCTTGGCTTGTACCCGTAGTTGGAGTAGTGGCCTAGCCTAGTTAGGATCATTTATTTGTATGCAGTTGTTTTTAAGAACAGAGCAAAAAAAAAAAAACATCAGAAGCATGAGTTGTTTTGTGAAGGCTGAAGTTTTGGGTAGGTTTATTTCCAATATGAAGCATGGTTGTCTGCATATATATAACTTCCATATAGGCATAAGAGCAAATATTGAAACATAAGTATATGGAAATGGTGGCACTGTTCTTTTGAAGGGAAGTAGGCAAAGCAGTGGAAGTAAAAAGAGGAAGGCCTTTGATTTGCATGCCCTAAAATTTATCAAGCCCGGACCTGATTTGCCTTATTGAGGCTAGAGTGTTAGTGAAGACTCGGGTTTGTCAATACTAGGAGGAGAATAGGCAGGTAGTTGCTATTCAAACTGTAGAGTTGGTGTGTAGGACTCGATTGAATCCATCCCAGAGGGTCAAATGCAGACATAATTTGTAGATTTTAAACTCGCATGCTTTTGCTTGATGTTTTCTTTCCAGATCTTAAACTTGCTTCAGATTTAAGGTTGGAGCTTGTTAAAACTGAAAGAGTTTGATCTTTGCCTTTATACTATTTTCTAGAAACTTTAAAGGTGCATTGTGTTTCTCAGGGCTTTAAGTTTTAAAAACAAAATTCATCCTCACAAATGAATTTTAATCCAACCCAGAAACTTTCTCATCATCTCAGATATCTCCTACTCCTCCAGAATCAAAATTGGCACTTCCAATTACTTATAGCAAACAGAAGTGCTCAAAAAACTTCATTCACAGTATAACTAGAACTCCTCTTTGGTTTTGATTTTTAAATTGGTGATTTTACTATTAAAAATCAAATTTTCTGGCAGTAGCAGATTTAAGTAGCTGAATCTGTTTTTATAGTAGTAGGGAATATGTCATAATATTTGGCCCAACTAGGTATAGGTTGCATAGCTAAATAGTGGTTGTGTCAGTAAGCATGCAACAGGATTTAGCATATCAGTGTCTGCATAGTTGTTTCATATTGCATATCAGTGACAGTTTGCACCCCTTATATATCAGAGCCAGATTTGTAAAGCTTTAAGATGATGGGTAGTTGCCTTAAGCATTTATGCAGAGGAATTGTATGAATTGTCAGTATAAAAATAGGTTTGAATGTGATTATAGGGTGAGTTTTGCTTGCATCTATGAAGCAAATCTGCATATCTGGGAGTTTGTTTGTAATAAGATGTATCACTGTGTACATGTTAAAATGTGCACCTGTGCACGCAGTGGTAAGGATTAGGCATATTTGAGAAATAGGCTGTGCATGCATAAGCCTGTAGGATGAAGTGTTGAGATGTGTGCAAGTATCTTGTCTGCATATACCAGTGCACCAGAAAAGCATGGTCTTTGACTAAACATAGTTTTAAAGCCTGAAAGTCTAAACTTTTGAATTCATAAGTAGGGTATGGTGGCACATAGGATCGAAACTGAAATGATCAGATAGCAGAGTAAAGGCTAGGTATGGTGCTTAGGTAGGTGCTTGTCTGGAATGGTTGAACTGAAGTGGGGTAGTCTGAGTTGGAAGTTGGGTTGAAGCGGATTGAGGAAGCAGGAAGCAGTTGGAGTATTTTATGCAAAGAAGTGCATACACTTTGTCTCGAAGGAGTGCAGTTTTGTCTCGAAGCAACTATAGGAAAATCTCGAAGCAGTTTGAGTATGGACTCGGAGAAAACAGGTTGGCGACTCGGGGAGGTTGCATGAGGATCTGGGCTGAAAGTTACATTATAGAAAATTTGAAAAGCAACAGAAAAAAAAATGATGATGAGAAGAAAAGAAAAGGGTGCACGTGTAGGAGTGTATCACGGCATATAGTAGGAAAGATTCACCATAGGGCGTCAGTCGGCCTCTAGGAAATTTTGTCGTAAAAATTTTGGGTTAACCCGGTTCTCGTTTTAGGGTACGTTTTGGTCACGGTACACGGTGGAGTGGTCGAGCAAGTCAAACCATTCTCGTTCTATTTTATCTTTCCTTTGACCGTAATTTCTAAAGTCGCGTATCCTATATTTTTATTTTGTTCTAGATTTGAATCTAGGCGACATCCGAGAAATTTTATCGTTACCCTCTGTCGGTCTCTACCAGTGAATCGTCATTTTTGAAATTCAAATTTTCTGCAATTCTCAGGTGAGTATTTCTCACCAGACATACGTATTTATATTTTGGTAAATTATTGCAAGTGTATGTGTAAAATTGTATTTCACTATTATCTGTCTGTAATGTAATATAGAATGATGGACCCCATTTAAATTGACACCTCATCAGTATTATCTGTTATATTATTTCTGCAGTTATATTATTAATTGTTATTTACTGCTTAAATCACCACTGCAAGTTCCCTGTTAAAGTTGGATTGTTATGGGCTGAAATAATGATTATTGTTAAACTAGTCTGTTAACTACTTAACTGATAACTTGGGATTGCGGGTTTGAAATGATAGAACCCGGGTATTTGTAAATTACGGGTTGAAATGATATAAATCCGTATCACTTGACCTAGGCTAGAAAACTATATACAGGCCCGTGGTCCTTATAATAATTTCTGAAATATTTAAAATTATTCTGGAAGCTAAATATTTGATTTTATATCTTTAAAGGAATTTATATTGATTTTTAATAAGTTATAAATAAGAATAAATAAATATTTGAATAAATTTGGAATATAACTTAATTGGTAAATCGGGATTTTGAAAGAATAAGATGTCAGTTAATAAATAAATAAATAGGTTATATTTGAAAATCTTTATTAAGTAAACAATCTACTACAGCATTTAAATGCCGTCTTTTGGAATTGGACTAGTTTTACCCATAACTTTAGGTAACATTTCCTAAGTGCTATGGAATCTAGAATTTGTTTGCTTTAAAATTTATGGAATTTGATAAATTTTATTTTATCTTAAGTTTTGGAAAAGCTTAAGACATAATATTTATAACTGTATTTTCCTTAATAAATTAAAGATAAATATTCTGGTATTAAGTAAATTTTGGAAAAATCTAATGGTTAAAAATTTGGAGTTTATTTATGGAAATTATGGGAATATTCAAGACAAAAAAATAAAACATTGATTTGTGAAAGAATAAAACCCAAACTTAGTTGAATAGTAGATACTCCAATTTAATATATATGGGAATTGTAATGTTTTGGGAACATAAAATGATATTTAATTTATGGTTTAAATCTTAAATAGAGAAATTATTTGTAAAGCTATATAAATCCTCTTCTTTACAAAGTAACCATAAAGTTAACCCATTTATTCTATATACCGTTGAATATCCAAACCATTGTGTTTGGGAGTTATGGTTTAAAGTAAAATTTCCAAAATATTATGTTTGAAGATATAATTCAAATATTTGGGTTCCAGATATTATAAATTTTAAGCAGTATGGTTTGGAAAGAATTATATTTGAATATAACGATATCATATTGTTTTGGGTTTTAAAATGATATCGTATCTATAGTTTTGAAATAGAAATGATTATTCTGGTTTAAAGTATAAACTGTTTTTTAAATGGCCACGGGTTATAATAACGATGGGTTGGCAAAGAGACCGGGATCGGATATGGACATACTCTCTGTCGATACCGAAAACCACTTTGACTAACCGTGTACGCGGTGGAGTTTCCAGAATGGAGTAGGTTGGTGGTGACGGTTTCTTGAAAGGTATATACGTGGACCCGACTTCCGTGAGTTGGCTTAAGGTGGCTAAAACAGGAGCGATTCTCGGATTAATGAGGTAGCTCCTCTGATCGAACGCACTTCTTCGTATACCATTCTATTACTCTTGTGATTGTTTGGGTGCACCCTTTGATTTGGGAGTGTTGTTCGAGGTGGGCGGTTGCTGCGGCTTCGCGTTACCACCGGTCCGGATAGCAATTGGTATATCTACCCTGGCATTGCCTAGTTGTGCCGTGTCACCTACCATATCGAGCCTTGTACGAGTTTGTATTTCTCCCGTAGCCCGTGTGGTATCCTCTAGTTGCTTCCCGATCAGGAGGAGCTATGATATTGGATGGACTACTGGGACTATTACGTGTTAAGGGCTATATGGGTAACCCCTTAATGCTAAGAAATAAGTATGTTTATTTTATAAATAGACACTATTATAATAGCGCAATATACTATATAGTAAATAGTTTAACGGATCCTTAGAGGATGGGCGGTCCCAAGCATCCTTTAAGTTACTTGCTATATATTACAGTACACTTGAATTAGCTTACATCATATAAGTATGTATGTCCTGACTCGAGTGTTTTGTTTATTGTACGCTCGGGTCAGCCTGAGTTGCAGCTTCAGTTGCTTCTCCGTAGCTAGGACACTCAGTAGATCATTCGTGCTGTTGGAAGTGATTCAGCCTTTATCCTTTCTGGAATTCAAGACTTTGAAGACTCTATCTCTATTTATGTCTTAACATTGTATTGAGTATTATAGACAATGTAAGTTCTGTTTTGTAAAAGTTATATCAGTGGCTTCATGAACCACTAAATTTTTAATTTCCGCTGCGAGATTCTGATATCTGTGTATGTGATTCTGTGATTTATTTATTGTATATTCTGAGTTTTTGCCAAATTTATTCTACAACGCAGTATTTTGAACAATTCAAAGTCCGACATGTGCGGATGCGAAGGGTTGAAAATACTGGGTCGTTATAGTAATACAACTGGAATACTCTCGTGTAATAGGATGCTTAATGTATCTGATGAATTGCACCAGACCAGATATTGCTTACGCGGTAAGTCGATTGAGCAGGTATACAAGCAATACAGGGAAGGAACACTGGAAAGCACTAATGAGAGTGCTTGGATATTTTAAAAATACCACTAACTATTTCTTACATTATGGAAAATATCCTGCCGTCTTAGAAGGATATAGTGATGCAAACTGGATTGCAGATTCAGAGGAATCAAAATCAACGAGCGGTTATGTCTTTACCCTAGCAGAGGCAGCAGTGTCATGGAAATCTATTAAACAAACATGCATAGCTCGATCCACTATGGAATCAGAGTTCATTGCATTAGATAAAGCAGACGAAAAAGCAGAATGGCTTCGTCACTTTTTAGAAGATATTCCGTTTTGGCTTAAACCTATACCGGCCATATGCATACACTGTGATAACCAAGCTGCGCTAAGCAGAGCGCACAATTTTGTGTATAATGGAAAGTCACGACATATTCGTCGACGCCATAACACAGTTAGGCAGTTACCCTCTAATGGAACTATTTTCATTGATTATGTGAGAACAAATGATAACCTAGCGGATCCATTTACTAAAGATTTATCAAGAGAGAAAATTGACTGCGCATCGAGGGGAATGAGTTTAAAAGCCTAAACCAACAAGAGTTACCTTATACGGAAACCTATCCTAGTGACTGAAGATTCCACAGACTATGATCAATAGGCAAACCAGTTCTGAGTAACTCAAGACGTAATGCATTTGCGTGGACATAGTCCAACTCCATTCGTATGGGGCACAATATAAATGCATGCCTACAGAAGTATTAATATGTTAAAACTATATTTTTTAATGATGACCATATCTTGGAAATAACAAGTGGGGTATATGTAGGATACTCTTAATGGTTGCGATCACCTATGTTAGTGTGAGCTGGGACGGCTCTATGAGAATATTAAAAGGCTTTTATTCTCTAAAAACACTCGCAGAACCAAAAATTGTTCAGGACCAAAATAAACACAAATAAGAGATTGGATGAGAAGGGAATCAATGCTTCGTAAAGCTTATTGTCTGGGTATACAATAAAGGCCGACGGTTTAAGATGAAATAAAATTCACCGATTAGCCAAGTAGATCCGATAAGTTTTAATTAGGGAAAGTTCAAAGTGAAATATCTACTTATCCACGATAAAGCATTATTCCATATGTACTCTGTGATATTTCTCTTTGTGTGGGGGATATGTATATTATCATTCATGTGGGGGATTGTTGGAATTCCTTAAGAAATTGAATAAATGGAAATATACAAAGTCCCACGTCGCCTAATTGTTGAGAGCTATATTGGTTTATATATGGCTTTCTCATGAGGAGGTTGGGGGCCTGGGGCTCCCAAATGTATGCTTCGTTGTGAGGAGGGAGATCATGCATCTCCACCACACACGCGCGCGTCGCCGCCGTCCGTCCGACCGAACCGGACCGGGCCGGGCCGGGCTCGTGTTTGGGTCTAATATGATACTCGTATTTTTACTGCAAACTGGACCGGGCTTTCTGACAGTTGCAGGCCATATGAACAGATGCGGGTCTGTTTGGAAGCGGACGCGGATTGAATAGGCGCAAACAGTAGCGGGTGCGACCCGTTAGAAGCAAACAGAACAGGTGCGGCCGAACGCGAGCGGGTGCGACCCGATTGAAGCAGATAAGGCGCATACAGTACCAGGCGGTGTGATGCGAGCGGGTGCGAACTATTGGAAGCGAGCAGATGCAAACCAGTAACAGGCGGGTGCGACCCGTTAACGAACAGCAGTGACCGAAAGGCAACGGGTGCGACCCGTCAAGCGGACGCGACTGTTTGAAGGGATGCGGACGAAATTATAAATAGGAGAGAATACTGATCACATTCTCATCCCATTCCAATCTAATTTCTTCTGCTTCTTTGCTCTACTGCTCAATATTTCATATATATCACACAGTTGACATACTCATTACAATCTCGTGCAGATTACGTCTGTTGCATCTTGGGAGAATTTTGAAATAAAATTCTTAAGGAAATTGTTACGACAAGCCTCAGACGAAATTTTCTATATATACTGGTTAGATTCTCTGTAATCTTTCCCGATTATAAGTTGTACTATTTCTTACAATAGTATAACGTTGTTGTTGCAATTTACTTACAACGTAACTTATTGTTACAATTATCTAATACAGAATTCCAGTGTAGTGGAATTCTAATCGATAAACTTGTGCAACGAGTTTATTGTACCGTGCTATCTGTTTTAGTACACCAGACAAATAACAGACACGACATGAGCAGACGAACATACTACACACCCAATGCATCTACAGACCTGAACGCAGCCAAAACATTCCCAAAATCAGTCAATTGTTTAACAACCAAACAAACAGAGTAACTCTTGTTCTCAACTGCCCTTCTAATCCTCTTTTTTTTATCTCAATGTCTAACCAAACAAACAGAGCAATGACATGAACAGACTGCATACCCAATGCATCTGCAGACCTGAACAAAGTCGAAACATTCCCATAATCAGTCTTCAACTACCAAACAAACAGAGTAACTCTTGTTCTCAACTTGTTATTATGGTTTTGAGCATTTTTCGTTCTATCACAATGTCTAAGATAATATGTTCAGTTTCTCTTGAAGAATCTAGGTGAGAAGAAGTTGGTTTCACAATTTAATTTGTTTCTTAAAAATACATTTTTGCTCTTTTAAAATGTACTATCAAACATCACATTTTCACATCAATTAAACGTTTATTTAAATAATTATAGAATACAAGGAATCTAGTTGTTTGTCAATATTTTACTTTAAATTGAAAATAATGTCTTACTCATTCTTTGTTCGTTAATCCAATTCAGCCACTTCTATAACCTAATCATGAATGTTACACATGTTTCATATAAGCAAATTAAATAGAATGAAATTCTATAGCACTAAGCAAAAAAATAATGAAAAAAATAATGTCTTACCATCAAGATTATCCCTTTTTCTCCCTCCTCCTTTATCCGGGCTTGGAACCGGCAATGTTCATCGACGGAGTTAAAAAGGGTTTACATAGACTACAAACTATTCAAATAAACAAAATAGCATAGTTCATAAGTTCATAATAACGCATTAAACTATCTGAAAAGTAGAAAAAATCCAAATGCCAAAATCAAAGGTACATAATTTAACCTATGAAAATACGAAAATACTATGTTGAACTCCTAAAATGTTGAGTTTCGGCATTCCCGCGTACCGTACGCGTTCACTTCACTGTGTCTAGCCGGAGTCAACGGTCGAAGTCTCCCATGCTGACGTCCCGATTGAACATCCCTCCACCACCTTCATCGGGCATATAATTTGGTCTTGACAACACATTATAACAAAAAGAATCCCCATTATTACGTGCCGCCAATCTTATATATATACCACGATTATTCTGAACATCCTGCGATGTGTGACTTTAACTATTCAATTCACGCACCCACTCCATTTACAATACGAGCCACACCTAACAATTTCCACATTGGCGAGAATTGCTCAAGTCACATTGGAATTATACCGAGTTCTCTTCGTAGTGGAGTCAAGCTGCTACCCTGAGTTTTCATAAGCAGGACGGAGCGACTACTTAACCATATCTCCACCTTGACGAGCATCTCATACTCAATCCCCTTAGGAGCCATGCTTTGGTCATGTTGCATCATACCGGTCCTATCGAACCATGGAGCTTGATACCATGTTGAGTTTTGGCACTCCCGCATACCGTACACGTTCGCTTCACCGTGTCTAGCCGGAGTCAACGGTCGAAGTCTCTATGCCGGCGTCCCGATTGAACATCTCTCCACAGCCTCCATCGGGTATATAATTTGGTCTTGGTAACACATTGTAACAAAAAGAATCTCCCATGTTATGTGCCACCAATCCCATATATATACCACGATTATTCTGAATATCCTGCGATGTGTGACTTTAACCATTCAATCCACGCACGCACTCCATTTACAATGCGAGCCACACCTAACATAAAAGCACTTATTTAACCACTAAGAAAGATCAAAAGAGATATACTCTTTGCTTTATGCAACTATAGACCCTACATCATCTCCAACCACCTTAAATTCATCTGTACTTCGCCATAAAAAAGCTTCTGCATTCACCGCAAACTTGACAAAAACCCTGCATGCATCAAGCCTTAATGGTTTGGAGTGAACCAAGTCTGTGGGATCGGTAGAAAATATTTCACCTTCCGCAACCACTTCTCCCTACTTATACCTACTCAGCAACTTGCATTTAGCTCCAACCAACGAAGTAGGTAAGTCCACGCTATTGTCATGGTTTGACTGCCATAAAAAGTTTAAAAAATAATTTTACCAAAAGGCAGTAATTTAATTTACAAAATACATATTTATTTAGAGTTATTTTTTAGTTCACCTTCCTAGCATCAGATTCATTTCGACGTGCATGAACACTGTTTTGGCCCGACTGTAGTAGTTAAAATAAAGTAAACTGATGTTTCATAGAGATTAGCATAATATGGTACTTCTAAAATAAATGTTATTGTTACCTCATTGAGTAAGTCAATTTTTGCCTCTAATGCTCTTAATTTTCTTCAAGCAAACGCACCAATGTGCTACTATGTGATTGGGCTTTTAACTTAGAAGTTGTAACTCCAAATCCAAGTCCTTTTAGTCTACCTGGCCGATCTGCTCCTAGAACATATGAAAGAGCATCATCTTTCACTGACCGATTCGTTGTCTTCGATTGTGACTCATTGAATTATTGAATTTCTTTCTAAAAAATAGTAACCAAACAACGTAATGTTAGTTAGTGGACGGATTTCCTTATCACCATCCTAGAAGAACGAAACGAGTTTATACGTACAGTATAGCACCTTCGATGGTAATTGTACCTTATAATTCCTATGTTTCTCCTAGATATTCCTGAAGTTGTGTTTTTGATCCAGATTTGATAATCGCTTATTTAACTACCAAATAAACAATCGTTCAATCAAAGATTCATTTTCCACTAAAATCCATAAGCCTTATTTAATTTAAATTTTAATAAATTAAACTCTTTATCAAAAAGGTATATACTTACCTTATCGAAATAAGTATGTTCACAAACCATTCTCTTCGAAAATATTTGAAAAACCTTTCAAAATAAATATGGAAAGCACCATGCGGTATTAACCATGGATTCAAAGCTCAATGATTACATCTCTATCCCAGAGAAATCCAAACTTAACTATAGGCAATCTCTGCCTTCCGATTTTTCCTTGAAAGCATATGTTACTTTTCGAAAACTTTATTTAATAATTATCTCAAAATAATGCTTATAAAGTTTCTATAATAATTTTCCATGTTTAATTTAGGCAAATACTCTTAAATAAAAGTATTGTATAAAACTATATTAGTAACTGATCTTTTAAAATAATAATGCTGATTAATTCTGATTTATTAATAAAATTCTTATCGTTTTGCAAGACTTGTTTATAAAACTTATAATTCATTTTGACACTTTAAAAATATTTAAATAGCTATTGTTTTGGAATATTTTTATGCCAAAACATTTTTCAATTACCTACTTAAAAATCCTCTTTTTAAAACAACTCAACTTCTCGATAAAAATATATTTTTCAATTTCAATATAACTAATCTAATATTTATAAGTCTCTCTCGATTTATAACAAATTGATTTACGTTCCCGATTTTCATAAATCCCCTTTTCACATTTCCAAAAGAAAAATCCATCATTTCTTTTTATGCCGATTTACCTATCTCATTATAAATTCTTACCATGAGTTTATATCTTCAATTTACCAAATGATAATCATTTCACTTTATTTATAAACATTGTTTATAAATCCCAGTCTCATTTTCAGTTACAACGGTTTCACATCACCTAAATCCATTATAAATCGATTTCTAAATTAAATTCCATTTATAAATCGATTTGATAAATAATCCAAACTATATTCCAAAACCAACCATATCTTGATTCTACTTCCATTTCGTAATTTAGAAATCTTATTTAAGATCCAATATAACTAATTATATATTTGTTTCCAAATTCTCTTCTATTCTCCCAATCTATTTAAAATCTCAATTTGGAAAATTTTTATATTTAAACAAGTATCACTTAAGAATTACTATTTAAAACCTTTATATACATTATTCCAAAATCTCTATTTACAATATCATGAAATAGTTGAGTACAAATTTAAAGTCAAACCATTTATCAATTAATCCAGAACTCTATATAAATATTTTACTTCCAAAATCTCTTTTTAATTTATTTTCAAATTCAAACATATATTTGTGGTATTTTAAAATAGCAAAATCTAGGCCAGTGCTACCATACATCAATAAATTTAAATCATACTATAATCTATCACAGATTATTCAAACATATCATATATCACTATATATGAAATTAAATTCAATATTTTTTAGAAATCCAGTTGGATTCCTCCAATCTGTTTTCCTGCATTCACATATGTTAATACAATATAAAATACCAATCCCACTTTGAGGCGGGATATTGCGTTAACATAGGGTCATCCGCTATTATGTGGGGCGCATCGGGTCTCATCCGCTCAAATAGGCGGGAATCCAACTACTAACACACACACACACACCATAAAATATATAATAAACATCCAACTAATAATAAATTATCAACATCATCCAATCAACTAATAAATAAATTTTAATTGCTATAAATTTATCCAATCAACCAAATTGAGTGAGATTTACTCACTTTGATATTTATTGTTGCATTCGCGTTTTGTTTTCGATTAAATTCGAACGACTTTGAATTTATCTAAAAAAATTGCCAGCTTTAAACTCAACCAATTTGAATCCATAGCAAAGATCTCCTATATACGAACCCAACAAGACTAACCGCGTTGGATTTTGACCTACAACGAACGAGCTACGTAATTTTTAAATTAACAATTTATATATATAAACAACATAATTAAATCATTACCAAGCCTACAAGCCCACGAACGAAACAAACCCGACCATACCGAATCTCTTCTTCTCCCTCCCTTTTCTTTTCTTGCATGTACACGAGACAACCCACCAACAACCAAGCACGCATATCAACGATACGGAGCCTAAAGCGACAAAATCCAAAACTGAGCACGCCGACGAACTTCGCATCCAATTCTCCACGTGCTCGACCCACTCACCACGCACAAACTCCCCTTCTACAAAACGCATCATCACCGAGTATGACCTGCTGCCCCCAAATGTCGCGACCACCCATGGTGAAACGCACGTCACCAAGTTCCTTTCCGAGATGCTAAACTTCGCTACAAGCTCGAATATGACCTCCATACCTCAAATAAATGGCCAAAACTCGAAAATTCTCTAAACCCTGGCTGCTTTGTAGAACGTCGAACGTTACCCATCATGGCCGCACATTACAAATGATACACCAGATCGAAGATCATTTAGAAATATGAATTTAGAAAGTGGTTTTGGATTTTTTTGTTGAGTATATTATGAGAAATTATTATTTTTAAGCTTGACATTTTTTCCCTTTGTTCTGCTTTTCACTTAGGCTTGGCTGTAATAAAAGGAAAGGCTGTAATAAAAGGAAAGGAAGAGGGAGACGTGTTTTAGAAGGTATGATAGGTAGTAGGGTGACTTGGAATTGAAAGAAAAGAAGCTGATGTGAAAGAAAGTCAATCGTCGGTCAAATCGATGAAAATAAATTATTTAAATTCACAAATATCAAGCTATCAATTTCGAACTCCGATTGAGGCGTGTCACCAGACGTTTATAGTGTTATACCCCTATTATGAATGCAATAGAAAAGGTTTCGAGTGCTACTTCGATCATATGGAGAAGATAGCTTTTTAAATCCAATTATTATATTCAATTATAGGAAAATAGACACAAGGAAAAAGTTACAAAAACATTTAGTCTCAGGGACGGTAAGTTTGTTTTTTTGTCTGAAGGACACTTCACAGCGTAAACTGAAAATGATAGCTACATCTATCATTCTGTGATTTACACTACAAAGTGTCCTTCAGAATAAAAAGCAAACTCGTTGTCCCTGAAACTAAATTTTTTTGCAACTTCTTTCCCGTGCTTAAAAACCCCATTAAATTATCGATATTAATTTCAATACGTTTATATTCCGTACGACCAAACGATTACTCTAAACGCTGCAAAATTTGAAATCCAATAATAATACACTATTATGGATCCAATGAAACTGGTTTCGTCGAAATCCGAGACTGTGCCCCCGGAAGGCTATTTTTATATGTTAATTCAAACGAGATATTTTTAAAATCGAGCAAGTCGCTTTTAAATTCAATATAAAAGTTCTATTACCTTCATTCTTATTAATATAAATTTAATAAGCCTTTAAATTATTTTTATCCAGCTTAAAACCCAAGATTCAATTATTTAAGTAAATTCTAATTATTAAATTATCCAATAAATCATTGTATTTGAAATTCAAGTTAAAAATTAACTTTTAAATATTTAAAATTAATTAAATATTTCAATTCTAAATAACCAAAATTCTGGGTCGTTACATTCCTCCCACCTTAAAAGAATTTCGTCCTCGAAATTGCCAAGGTAAGAAGAATGGTCCAAAACCTATTAATTTTCAGTGATTATAGGTAGGTCTAGTGGAAGTATTAGAAGTGAAGCACTATTCAAGGGAGGGTTCGCCACCTCGGTTATGTGGGGTTAGTATCACGGTCAACTCAAAGTCAAAGTCTTTGGCGAGAGCATTTCAGTTAATAGTAATTACTATTATTGAACTAGAGACTTTGTGCTTGGACTATAGAGTTAAATATGAGCGATATTGGAATTTTGACCATTGCCAAATTCCATAAGTCCAAAGTAATATAGTTTTGTCGAAGAGTATTGGTGTAAATAAATGTCATAACCGAGTAATGCTTATTAAACTAAAATTTGATTTTATCGAAACTAAGTGAGTGATAAATTTGACCATAATATGACAACACCTTCTAAGTGACGCGTGAACATTAAAATTTGAATAGTTCAATGTTAATTTCTGACCGAATTTACACCAAAGAGTTACATAACTGAAATGATGAATTCTCTATAGACCAAACAATTTAATTACTTTATAATGATTATAAATTAATTAAACTAATTAATATTTATGAAATATTAATTATAAGATTTGAATATAATTTATGAAATAAATATTGATATATATGTATTTATAATAGTTATAAATATATTGATCGATATGAGATATCGATAATAAATTAAATTGGATTTATTTAAATGTATTTAATTTGGGTTAAATGAGTTATTCACCCATATTGTTAGAGGCTTGGTTCGGCTGCAATAATAAGGCATATGGGTGTCTAAAAAGAGGAAAGGGGTTTTCGAAATGAATGTTTGAGATTAAGGGAGAGAGTATGAGATACTACCATGTTTCTCTCTTATTCAACCTATATATAATCATCTCTAAAGCTAACTTTGATTAGATCTTCTGGCTGCCTCCATGATCATCTATATAGCCGATCTTCCCCTCTAAAACCCCTAAATTCTCAAATCAAATTCCTTGATAGTACAAAGGTTTGTAATTCAAGACTAGCGATCTAACGAATCAAGTAATCTCAAAGGAAGCGATTCATCCTTTCAACGTGGTCGTGAAGGCATCTGTTGCATGTAACCATTTATATATATAAATCACAGATAATTATGGTAAAATAAATTATTGCTTATGTATCCTTATGTGTGTGTGTGTTATTATTGTTAAGTAAGATTTCTATCGATAATGTCGTCCTCACAATAATGATTGGCTACGTGCATAAATTTAATGTACTCATACATACTCATATTTCATTAATAATATAATGATATATGCTAAATAAAAGTGTTTTATTTTAATATTATGTTAATTAATACATATATACATTAATATATAAATCAATACATTTACACAATTTATATCAAAGTGTGTGCATATATATATATATATTATATAAAATTGATCTTATAATTTTCTAATAAATGTTTACATCTATTATAAATTTTAATAGCCAAAAATAATTTTCTTTGTTATTATTATATATATGTCATCATTTAATTACTATAAGATTTAATAAATTCATATAAAGAAATACATTTGTAAAATTCAATTCATATTTTTTAAAATTATTTTATCAAATCAGATACTCTCGACAAGAAATTTAGTTTTTTTTATTTTTTTTATTTTTTTTAAAAATTGAATTAAAAATCGTCTATTCAGTGATTAATTAATTAAAAATATAATATTTGTTCAAAAATTTGGAAAAATTTGCAACCCTTAAAATACCATTCTAGACTTTTAGAAAATTTAGTTATTTTATATTATTTAATAAATAACAAATTGATTAATTAATACATAATATATATATATATATATTAATATATTAAATATATTATAACAAACTCGGATCTGTAAATTATTCGAACTGAAAGAATAAAATTTATTTTTTTACACACATACACACATATATGTAACTACAAATTTACATTTATTATTACATTTATTTTTATATTTATATGTATACATATCTATATAATTATTTTATTTTAATTCAAATGTGTGTGTATAGATAAGTAAAATAATTTATTTCCATAAATATATATGATTTCTTATGTACATCTATATGTGTTCAATTGTTGTTTATAATATAACATATACATACTTACATATACATATACATATATATATATAATATTTTATAAAATAAATATATTTATATGCATGCAGAGATTTATATATATATATATATATATATATATAACTATAAGTATATGCACATATTTAGACAACATAAAATGCATATAGAATGAGCTAATACATCCAATTGCGATGTAAATCTCAACATCTATATATGGGCAAGTTATTCCTTACACGGAATATCATATTACACATGCATACACGTATACATATGTATATGATCCATATGTATACTTATATATTAAGTAAAATTAAATCAAATAAATTTTAGACGATAATTTATGAAATTAAATAAAGTATATAATTTTGTTTAAATTAAATTTAAAAATGTTCTTAAAAAAAATAGACTTCGTAGGCCCAATAAAGATCTAATAGAGTAAAAAAAAAAAATTCATCCATAATTTTCGCTATGGACATGCCTAGTTCCGACATATGTGTCATAAGGGAACTTCACACCGTGAGGAACCAACTTTAGTCATGACATATCATCGATATGGATTGATCCCCCGATAGGATTTGATATTGACACTAAAAGAAACAGAGCATTTTTTCGACGGCTCTCGACCGTCGGCGGCAGTCGGAAGCTGTCGGGAGCCATTGGAAAATGCTGCCGCAAATTAAGTCATCGGTGAATAGATTTTCCAACGGCACCCGACAGTGGCTGTCGACTGTATTTCTGACGACTTTCGGAAGACACGTGGCCGGTTAGCTTGTCGTCGAAAGTCGTCGGAATTTAGCCGTCGGTAGCCGTCGGAACGTGTCGGTAAAATTTGCCCTATAGGCCGTCGGAAGCCGTCGAAAAACCTGCAAAAATATTCTGCATTTCAACTGCAATTTGACCTTCCATCCACAATTCATAAATACAATATCTTTCAACCAACTCAATATCCAACTCAGATATCCAACATGAAATCAAACTATAGAAAGATAACCAAATATCAAAAAAACCATAAATCAAAACCAATTCATATAAAATCCAACCCAAATCATATAAAATCAAATCAAACTTCACTACCATAATTCCCATATATCTAATTTTAAAATATATGTTGGATCATAGGTTTTGATTGCCGACATGAAACAACAATTCACGAATCTACGACTATGACAACATCCGGACTCAACGACTCAAAATAAGTTTCATATAATTATATATTTTAACAATAGTCATCAAATATGTATATAGAGTCTATTTTAGTGCTTTATTAAAATATTTCCTCAAGAGTCATCATTCACATTCAAATAAACTTGCATGCATATTTTAATCAAAATCAAGTTTTCAAAAAATGCATGAAGCGAGGCTCGAACTTGGGTCACTAGTTTAAAAAACAAGTTCTCTAACCAAATAAGCTGCGGTAATTTTTGATTATCAATAGAATGCAGTCGACTGAACAAAGTCATTCAGTCGATTGAATATCTATAAACAGCCTACTGAACTTGTGCACCTATGTATACACGTTCATATTTTCAAATTCAGTCGACTGACCGAAAATAACCTATCGACTGACCATGCTCAGTACACAGATATGAAATGTTTTTCACTATCTTTGAATATTCAGTAGACTGATCATTTTGCTCAGCCGACTGACCGACTCTAACAGTCATTTTTTCTAAAGAGACACGTCTATCTACGAAGAGCTACGATTCAAATTGAAGAGATATGACTGCATCTTTTAATTGAAACTCTTCGTGAATAGTTGTAACTATTTTTTCACTATATAAACATGTTAGAATCACTTCTCAAATCACAAAATTCTTATTTTGATTTCTTACTATATTCTCTATTATCTATCTCTGCATTCTACAAGCAGTCACACTCTATATATTGCTTGAATCTCTGAATTAATTAACTTATTCTTCAATCCAAAGCAATATTTTCCTTTTTAATTTTTACATACATAATATATACTTGAGGAAAAGATTATATAAATGGTGTATTATCAAAGACAAATCAGTGTTATCAAGAACACAAAGTGTCAAACAACTTATTGAAACTGTAGAAGTCCTGTTAGTTTGCATCAGGCGGAAAAGTCCTCTTCGGTTGTTGAGGCGGAAGAATCCTGTTCGGCTGCTCAGATGTTGTTTTTCTACTCCTTCGGGTTATGTGAGGGGTTATTGAGTGAAATTTCAGAGGGAAGTCTGGGACTGGACGTAGAACGGGAAGTTTGAACCGGTATAAATACTCCTGGTGTGCATATTCTTATTTACTTTACTATTATTATTATCTGTTTCCACATTTAGATTATAATACATTCCATACTACACGATCCTAAGTGATAACTAGCCATACAGTAGTCATTTTCATTTGGTATCAGAGCATAGCGACTGTCATTTGGTATCAACGCCTGGGATTCTAGATATTGTAACAACATTTCAGAATAAATGGCTACAAAGAGGTCTAGCCGAGGTAATAAGAAGAGGAAGAGGAATAACGAAAAATTAAAGGAGCAAAAAACAAATGCTTCATGACTAAACTTAGATCACAATCTGTATGCTTAGATTCTTTATATAAAGATCTTCTATTAGCACATGATGAATTATTAAAAGATTGTAAAACCTTGAATAAAGTTAATAGAATTGCTTTAGCTAAGTTAAAAGATTGTGAGCTAGAAATTTCCAATTTAATAGAGGAAAATAAATTTTTGGTAAAACAAACTAAATGTTTTGAAAATACCGTAGAAGAACTTGTTTTACAAAAAGATTTCCTACAAAAAGAAAATGAGCAGTTTGAAGATAAAAACAATGATTTTTTTGGAGGAAATCGATGTTTTGCAAAATAAAAATAAATTTTTGAAAAATTCTTTAAATAATTCTAGTTCTTTAATTTTGTCTCTTGAAAAAGAGAATGAAGCTTTAATTAAAAATAACCTAGAATTATCTAAAGAATGTGAGATTTTAAAAGTTAATAATAATATTTTTCAAGAAGTTTGCGATTCTAAAGCAAATTTTGAAAGATTAAATACAAAAATCATAAATCTTAACAAAGCTAAAGATATCTTGCCTTCCTTAGTTACAAATTCTAAAGCTCACAGCGATAAAAGCGGTATAAACAAGCTAAAAGTAAAAATAGTACTAGATATGCATTCTTGTATAATTTTTTTAATGATAGTACTAGTAACAAAGATAGTTCTACACTTATATAAACTCTCTTTTTTGTCGATGACAAAGGGGGAGAAAGATATTGCTCTAACACTTTTTGCAGGAATAAACGATGCATATACAGATTAAGGGGGAGAAAAGATTAATTATTTACAGGAATATATAACATAGATTCAGGGGGAGAAATCTATAGCCCAATTACAGAAATATATTTAAGGGGAGAGATAAATCAACAAAGCTTGTCGAAGATTCGTCTATAGGAAATGGAGTTGTCATCATCAAAAAAGGGGAGAATGTTGGATCATAGATTTTGATTGCTGACATAAAACAACAATTCACGAATCTACGACTACGACAACATCCGGACTCAACAACTCAAAGTATGGTTCATATAGTTATATATTTTAACAAGAGTCATCAAATATGCATATAAAGTCTAGTTTAGTGCTTTGTTAAAATCTTTCCTCTAGAATCATCATTTACATTTAAATAAACCTGCATGCATATTTTAATCAAAATCTAGTTTTCAAAAAATGCATGGAGCGGGGCTCGAACCTGAGTCACTAATTTAGAAGGCAAGTGCTCTAACCAAATAAGCAATGATGATTTTTTATTATAAATAGAATTCAGTCGACTGAACAAAGTCATTCAGTCGACTGAATATCTGTAAACAGCCTAGTGAACTTGTGCACATATGTATACACGTTCATATTTTCAAATTCAGTCGACTGACCGAAAACAACCTGTCGACTGACCATGCTCAATACACAGATATGCACTGTTTTTCACTATCTTTGAATATTCGGTAGACTGGTCATTTTTCCTCGGTCAAGTGACCGACTCTAACAGTCATTTTTTCTGAAGAGACACTTCTATCGACGAAGAGTTACGATTCAAATTGAAGAGATATGGCTGCATCTTTTGATTGAGACTCTTCGTGAATTGTTGTAACTATTTGTTCACTATATAAACACGTTAGAATCACTTCTCAAATCATAGAATTCTTATTTTGATTTCTTGATATATTCTCTACTTCTATCTCTGCATTCTACAAGCAATCACAATCTATATATTACTTGAATGTCTGAATTAATTAACTTATTCTTCGATTAAAAACAATATTTTTCTTTCTAATGTTTACACACATAATATATACTTGAGGAAAAGATTATAGAAATGGCGTATTATCAATGACAAATCAGTGTTATTAAGAACACAAAGTGTCAAACAACTTATTGAAACTGTAGAAGTTCTGTTAGTTTATATCAGGCGGAAAAGTTCTCTTCGGTTGTTAAGGTGGAAAAATCCTGTTCGGCTGCTCAGGTGTTGTTTACTTATTTCTCCGGGTTAAGTGAGGGGTTATTGAGTGAAATTCCAAAGGAAAGTCTGGGACTGAACGTAGAACGAGAAGTTCGAACCAATATAAAAACTACTAGTGTGCTTATTCCTATTTATTTTACTATTATTATCCGTTTTCGCATTTAGATTATAATACATTCCATATTACACGATCCTAACCGATAACTAGCCACACAGTAGTCACTTTCATTTGGTATCAGAGCATAGCGACTGTAAATATATACATCATACATCAATGCTTCACCAACCCCTCACAATCAACTCTCAAATGTCAGAATCACTATCACTAAGTGTATTCATCAAACAATATACATAACAGTTCAAATCCAAATCTATCAACTCAATGTATCATCCAAACTTACAAAACAATGACACACAAAAAAAACATACCTATCAATCCGGTCAATCAGCTCCAGAACCTCCCGATCTAGCAGAAGATGGAAAGTGGCCATCATATTGCTGCATGTACTCAGCAATACGCTGATCCAGCAACTGTGTCATATCAATGGTCTGGGGATGGTTCTGATCTTCCAGTTGCGCCACCCTAGCTCTCAACTCTTCGATATCTACTAGATCGATATCAGCACTGGTCGGTGGCTAGCTCACCTTTGTCTGCTAGCATGTAAAACTTATTTAATTTAGTCTATAATCTTACTATCAAAGTTTCAACATAATGTGTTAATTGTTATGTTTATAAACTTATGACTGAAACTAAAGCGATGCTCCAAAAATTAAAAGATTATTAAATTGTTATATCTTAATATATTATTCATTACCATTGGATCGCCAAAGCCGTAGCGCCTGTTCCGTGATGGTGGATCCATGAATGTCTCACAAATAATGTCCTCCTCATCCGTTGTGAGCTGTCCTCCTCATCCGTTGTGAGCTGCTCTCGACCGGTGTCCTGCAGGAGTTTCTGGCGTTGTTCCATAAAGCTTGCCTGTATGAACAAATAAAAATGTAGTTAAAATTAATATCATGATATCTTATTTCATTATAATTTAACAATTAAAACAATTACTAATAGTACATAAACTAAAATATGCTTACATGGATCTTGCTAGAATTATCGTCGTGTCATGTATATGAAACTGTCCCGTCCAGATTTACATGTTCGACAGCATGCGAACGAGTAAATACATCGTTATACGACACAGGACCCTACGCCTCGGCTTTCTGAAATTGATTATTATACGCTGTTATTGTATATTAAAAATTATATAGCACGATAACTATTTACAATTCTCATTTATTAAATTTACCAACTCCTGGCCATACTGTTGAAACAACTTCGAGCCTCCTCAATGAGTGACAGGATTTTTGTTCCTATTTGTAGAGTTCCTTTTCGACTCCGCCTGTACATTTAAATTTAATACATTATTTACCGACCAAATATTTTTTGATATTTACGTATCAGTCAAATAATTAATAAAAGTTTAGTACACTTACCTTCATTTCGTCACTATCCCAGTGTTTTAGCCATCCTTCTCATATACTCATCCTCATCAAGTTTGGCTTCTACCCATTATGCTCCACATCGACATGGAATCCCTGTAGTTCTTCCTCATCTTCTGCATCCAGTAATGTCATACTAGCTGCATGTCATCTGACTGTATGTCCACGGCGGCCTGTGTTTCATGATAAAAAAGCAACCAAAAATTAAACAATAAAAAGTGAATAATAAATAAGCGACCAAAACAAATTAAGAATGGAAAACAGAAGTACATAAAGTGAAAGTATACCTGATTCAGATTGTGTTTCATATTCCGACGATAAGCAGAATACATTGCATTTCTAACATAAATTGCTAAATAAAAGACGGAAATGGAAATGCCATAAAAGATGTAAATAATGATAAACGGATCAGGTTTCATAAATTACATAACTAGCAAAATAAATCTCATCAATTACATCAATTTCGTAATATACCCAGAATTCAACAAATTGCATAATTACATCAACTACATATTCTCATCAATTACATCAATTGCATAATTACATAACTACCAAAATAAAGCTCATCATTTACATCAATTATCATCGTCTACTGATTCAGATACGGTCTCATATTCTACGTTATTTTGCTCCATACTCTCGAACGCTTCTACAAAAACGTTTGGTTCATCGTTCAGTGGTCCAAAATCCGTACGACCGTCTGTAATTATTATTTCATTGTTTTGCTCAAGATCTGCCTGGTAAGCTTGTTCGTTTAGAATATTCTTCCCATCAAACGTAAATCTAGCATTTGTTTTAAAAACTGTCGACCAATGGACTTTTACAATATCGGGTAATAGATGCTTCAAATATCTACGCCAACTTCACGGTTAATGGATTTCTACATCGTTTTCATTATTACTTAAAGCAAATTCAACAAATACGTTTATACCATTCTAAAAATCTTCTTTTATTGAGTCTCTCAACTCTTTTTTTTATACATTCATATCCTCAAATCAACAAAATAATCGATCATTTTTACTATTTGAAAAAATATGTCACAAATTCAAAAAAAAATATTGGTCATATTACAAATTCACATTTTATTTTCAACGCATCGATACAAAAACTTATACGCGTCAATTTTACCCCACTTAAGAATACAATATTGAAGTGTGGATTTATGGTTATCTTTTTTCCTGATCAGTCGTCCTACATCCATTACAAACACAGTAAATACTTACATTTCGTACATTACTTCGTTTTAAACGATTTAACAAAATTTCGACAGCACTTTCCTTTCATTTTGTACATTGTACACAAATATGTATACGCGGTAAACAAAAAAGAAAAGTGACGGTGAAATTTTCTGAATCGTTTGAAACAAAAAAATGTGCAAAATGTAGTTGTTTACTGTGTTTATAACTTGTCCAATACAGCGACAAATCCAGCAAGCACTGTATCAGATGAATATAAATGGTCGTTTTGTGACAAAAACAACTATTGATATAACGACCATGTACAACATCCGTCGGACGAGGCCAAAAACTCTCTATGGGTTATAAAAAAAAGTATTTTATAAGAAAATATATATATATACTAGTTTGGGATTTTTAGACTCGGTGAAAAAGATGGAGAAAAATTTAGTTTCAGAGGCAAGAAGTTTGTTTTTTATGCAAGATAATATTTAGTGTAAATCACAGACTGATAGCTACAACTATCATTTTATGTTTACGCTATAAACTGTCATTTAAACCAAAAAACAAACTTGTTGTCTCCGAGACTAAATTTTTTTGCAACTTCTTCTCTCTGCCTATTTTCCCGTATTAATTTTATACATTTCAAAAAAAAATTAATCTACCACATTTGTTCCGCGTATCTCATCGAATAAGGCTGTTTTAGTATTGTTTTCATTTTCCAATACAGTCAAATTTCTTTTAGACTCGTGCATTCATTATTGTTGCACAAGTCAAGATGTTATACGACTCATGTCTTATTCCAATTAACACAATACAATGGTAGAAATAACGCATATACAATGGTTTAAATATACACACACAATCACAAATTATACATACTATTTACAATTTCACGGTAACATATGAAATAGGTATATCATGTGTTACAGTAGTGGAAACAATTGCAATTACCAATTAGCTGTAATTTATCAACTTATGCAAATCTAGAAAAAGTTAGATTTTGACGAAAATAAGATATTGTACCTAATTTAGAGAGCAATAGACGTTGATTACGCAGACGGCGAAGATCCGAAAGCTCGAAATTACTGATTGGAAGCTTGGAGGAGAGATTTGGGGTTAAATGGAGGAAGAAAATCGAGCAGGAAATGAGGAAGAAAGGCTTCGGCCTAAAACAATATTTGCGAATTTCCAACGGCTTCCGACGGTCGTCGACGGCCCGTCGGAAACCGTCGGAAAAATACCGTCGGAAGTCATTGCTAGGCACTTTCGGAATAATACCCTTTTCTAGTAGTGTGAAATGAGTTTCGTGCACAATGTCAAGTTTAAGAGCTAAACTATTGACTAATATAATTGTTATGAATGAATAAGATGCACTAGTTACGAACGGAAGAATCAGATAAAATCAAGACATCTCCCATCACAATTTGTTTCCCTTTCATTTAAGCCGATAGTGGTGCTTTACTAGAGGTTGTAACGACATCCAGAGCATATGCATTAACTATTTAATCTTCACTCTTCAAAGCTGGACAGTCTTTCATTCATACGTCCAAAGTGATCACTGTTATAACAATTTACTTTCCGTTGAGCTAGTAATGCCTTATAATGCTTGGCCAAGTATCCCACCTAGTCATGGTTATAACACTTACCGTTTGAAAATTTTGTCCTACAAGTCCGGACCATGCGTCACACTTTCTGACATCTACGACAAGTGCCCGTCTGCTTTTCCCTTGTTCTTCTTGTGGTCCATTTCCCCTACGCTTAACGTATTGTTGGCCATCGCCTTTCTTAGTCTGATCCCTAACCCAAGTCACATTCATAGAATTCAACAATTTCGCTTCCACCGGTCTCTTAAATGTAGCTTCATACGTTATCTGATTCAATGCTAGCTCCTTCCGAGCTGAATTCAAATCCTTCGCAAGCTTCAATGCTGCCTTCTCCTAACTGTTTGCTAACCCAAATCCAAATCTGGCAAACTTATTTGCATACAGTTTTATGAACTTTTTATTGAAAAATACTAAATCAGGATTGCTGATGCATTTGATGTGAAAATATAGATGGCATATCATGCATTTTATCATGCACTGTAATAGCTTATGCCGTATTAAGAGAATCATCTTTAAGCCTACGTGCATGTGATATTTTTAGTGCATGTTATATGCACTTGAACTTAGACAAAAGCCTCTAAATGTTCATAATTCATGATAGTTCCATGATCATTTTTCACGTGGCGAGTCGACTTAATTTTTTAACGACGTAGATAATTGATCACTTGAACTAACAGTCAAAACTCTAGAGTTTATGACTTCATAACTCCTATATATGTAACTCCTATTTACTCCTTCATAACTCCTATTTGCAGAAGGTTATGGAGACTTGTATCGGACGACGGTTTTATTATACCATTCTCAGGAGTTTAACGATCCGTCGGGTTCTTGTAGGTTTTTTTTATTTAAAGAAAATAAAAATAAAAAATGACTCATATCTACGTGCAGTAAATACAGTGTCACTATACCAACCCAGAAGATAGATGATACAGCACAGTTTGCAAACTGATAAGAAATAACAGGAAGATTTTGTTCCTGAAAATTTTATTTTTTACGTAATATAATGTATTCTTATAATGACATGGTTAATATTCATTATAGACTATCCGTAAATTTACCAAAATCGTCATCCTGTGAAACTAGCTATTCTGCTTAACTTCATGCATTTCTTAAAACATGTATTGGAAATACTACTATATATCAGTCTGAAAAAGCATACAATGCACCCATAAAATGCACAAGAAATTAAGGGATAGCAATAAAAAAGAAAAGAGAAAATATGCATGAAGCAACACGACAGTCGTAAAGAGAAACAATAAAAGACTTTTTATTCGCAAAAAATTAAACCGATGTTTTTACATCAATCTGAAGTGTTATTGTCAACTTTTCCATTCAGGATCAGGCTTAACTAATCTTCCATAAATTCTTGCTCAGCCTTTACATACTCTTCACCATTACCACCAAGCTCCATATTATGAAACCGATCTCCAAGCTCAGCAATCTGACCACCTACAACATCATAACGACCATCGGTTCCAAATTCCGGTTGATTGAAAATATCATGCCCTCGATTACCTTTAACTTCCGGATTCAAATTCAAATTCGAACCCCCGTAGACCACAGTTAAACCAGGAACATAATGCCAATCCATAACATGATCAAGCGTTGAAGGCAGCATGGCCCTCGGACTAAGGAATGGCCAATTGATACTATCCATATCACCACTAGGCAAATGCAATGAAGGCACATTATGCACCATTGGGGGATTGAATGGAACATCAGAGCCAACCCTCAACTCATTGTCACTATGCGCAAAGAAACAAATCGTTTTAGAACATTTCCCCCCATCCGTACACCTCTTTGTCCTATACCGCGAGGGATGCAACATAGACTCGAATGGTCCGTGAGCATATTTGCACTTATCTCCTTTATTGCAAAATCCGGCTTTGAAATATGGACATAGTTCAGAAGAGTAGTGGTACGTTCTTGGGTCTCTTCTTCTAGCTTTTTCCCCTGGATGAAAGAAGGTGCAATCTGTCCAATCATGGGGGAATTTGATTTTACAAGGGTGCACTTTGAAATAATACATCATAAAACCATCTAATGTGGAAGAACCCAAATGAGGGGTATTGATTGCATCGTCGCCGCAGCCAAGGAGCCAAGTAATTTCTTTTTGGCCATCTGACCCTAAATGTGGATTTGCGAAAGCGTAATCGGAAGGTTTCAAACCATAGGAATCGACCAAGTTCCGATCCGCACCTGCAGCGAGCAAAAAACGCACCACGACGACGGCGTTTGGGGATCTGCTGGATGCAGCGGAATGAAGCGCGGTGGTGAGCTCGCTGCCGATGCGGCGGTTGACGTCGACGTTACGGAAGGACAGGATGTAGGATACGATTTGGACGTTTCCGTAGGCAGCAGCGACGATTAACGGCGTTAGACCATCACGGATGAAATTGTTTGATTTTTTTAACCGGATGGTCCAAGGTCCGATCGCGTCTATCAATGTCGGATTTTCAGATACCAGGATCTGGAGTCTTTTGAGCTTGCCTGTGGCGGCGCATTCAAGAACCTCCTCCATAGTAGAATTACAGAGAAGTCTGGAAGAAGTGTGAAAAGTGGACTGACCGGGATATTATCTGGCCCCGTTTTAAATAAGATTTTAAAAGGAACGATAAGGAGAGACGGTCATTTTGCCATAAATGCTGAAAACTGAAAATTCGTTTTAAAATCAAACACCACCTTTATTTTTTGACATAATTTTATTAAAACAAATTATGCCTAAGGGGAAAAAAAAACTTGGCCTCGAACAAAACAAGTCTAGTTTTCGCCAAATCGAGATTTGCACTTGCGCAAATTTGAATTGCGCAAGCATAATTATTTAAAAAAAAAAATTATACTTGTGCGAATTCGAATTGCGCAAGTGTAATTATTTTAAATAAGATTTTAAAAGGAATCGATAAGAAGAGACTTAGGCAGTGTAACATACCTATTAAAAACTGAAAACACAAAATTCGTTTTTAAACCAAGTACTATCTTAAATTTTTGGCATAATTTTTTTTAAACAAATTACATCCCAAGAGGAAAAAGGAAAATAAAAACTTAGACCTCGAACAAAACAAGCCTATTTTTGGCCAAATCGAGATTTGCACTTGCACAAATTTGAATTGCGCAAGTATAATTTAAAAAGAAATGTTGTTATTTAAAAAAAATGTTTGGATTGCAAATTTGGATTTCGCAAGTGTAATTTTAAAAAAATGTTGAAAACAAGCCTATTTGTGCAAATTTGGATAGCGTAAGTGTAATTTAAAAAAATGTTTTTACGTAAATGTGGATTGTGCAAGTGTAATTAAAAAAAAAAGGTTTGTATTTGCGCAAAATTGGGTTGCACAAATATAAAATGTTGTTATATGAAAAAACAAAGACTTAATTTTGTAATATGTTTTAAACGAAACCTAAAGTTGAGATAGATTTTTTTTTCATAGATCTATAAGCAAAATTAGTCATTTTCTGGATAATAATATTACCTAAAATATCAACCTTCCACATAAAAAATAAACATAATTGTGTAATTACCATCTTTTATCATTGTGAAAATTTTAAATTGTAGATTTATCCTGTGTTTTAGATATATAGCTGATACCATGACGTTTTTATATATTTCGATGGTCTTTTACCATTTAAATTTCTATTGTATGTCATCAAGTTTGGTTAATGAGGGTAAAATAGTTAATTGCATGGTTAGAGTCCTCCACGTATCATGTCTTTCCATTAACCATTTTATTTTCATTGAAGAACTCTTAAAAAATTTAGTCCCTTGTCGAAAAATAGAGTTCCTTCAAAAATTGTATTAAGCGGAAATTTGTGACACATCCTTATTTTTATTTTTTATAAATACATCCCTCCCAATTTCACATTATGCTTATTTATAGAATATAGAACCCTTGGATTCATGACACGTGTCATTTTATAGAAAATGAACGGTTATGATCGGCTGGTATGGCACATGCTCGGAATGACATGTGACATAGTCCTATTCTTTCTCCTTGATGTCATAGCATGGTTAGGTCAATCAGCTACGACTACGTGGCTAGTTGGGATGTCAACTTTAGGTGTGTTCTTCAACATGCGATAGCTTCTTTTGATCATTAATTAGCGATAGCTACATTCCACATTGTTAACCTGAAAAATGGATCAACACCCTATATTGAGTGTGAAAGTACCAGCACTATTAATCAAGGCAAATAAAATAGAAAAAATAATAGTACATCACAGAAAAAGTAAAGAGACAGAAGATTTTTATAGTGGTTCGACTATTAATGAAGTCTACGTCCACTATATAGCTTTGATTGATCAACTGCTATTACAAGAGAGTCTGTGTTACAATATGATTCTTCTTCTTTAAATTAGATCAAGCCACCATCGTTAGAAACAATGGAGGATCTTAATTGTCTCTTAATGGTTGTTGTATGAGAGAAGAAGAGTAAAGAAAAAATAGCATAGCTTCAGTAGAGATCAGGTTAGGACCCTTTTTTCTGTTGAAGATAGGATGATGTGTATAGGATTTCAAGAGCACTTGGGCCGGAACCATTGAACAAAAAGCCTGTAGTTGTCCATAAGAAGAAGCATAGAAAGTTTGGAGTGATTTTGAGCTAACCTTTTGGATCGGTACCGATCCAATTGGATCTAATCGATATTGATCCAAGGAGTTGTGCAATTTTTGCACACTTCTATCCAGTTGGCTTCCCTACTTGCTTGTGAGGCTCTCCATGTAATTTCATATCTTGTTGACTTGTTTTGAAAATGGTACCCACATGGGTTTGACTGAACTGTAGTCTAAATCCGATAAGTCTTTGCTTCTCGAACCTGAATGCTCTGATTATTACCAAACTTGGTAGATAATCTTAGTAAAGAGGTAGAAACATAATTCTGGTCATTTGGAGGAGCCATAAGTAAACATTTTACATCGGTAGCGATCCAACTGGATCGGATCGGTATCGATCCAAAGCGTTGGCGTATTTTTGGGCCAAACTTCCAAGGTTTATTTATCTTGTGTTTATAGACCTTCTGGTCAAGTTTCGAGTTGTTTTGGCTTAATATGAATGTTCTAACTTCCATTGAATTCTGCTTGGTTAAAAACTTGGTTAACATTTGTTCCTCGGAGTATGCTTTTGTTAAAATCAAGGCTTAATACGTTTTTTTTTGTTCTTGTTTTTTTGATCTCATTATAACGGAGATCTCAAAATCCCGGTACTCAAATAACATATTTTTGATATTTGTACATGGTTTAAAATTAAAATGTTATGATTATTGAATTTGGATTTGAATTGATTTAAAACTTGCTTATTATTGCATGCTTTTGAGTTTATTTATTGTGGAAAGCAAAATTTGAATTTGACAATATCCGTTGTTGTTGATTCAAATAAAATTATTTAACTTTATTGCGTTTTGGTTTGTGATATAGATCTAAGTAATCTATACATGTTTGGTAAATGAAGTGTTTATTTTGAAAACACTTTGATTTGGATTTTAACTTTGGAAATGATTTTGATATATAATTTATATTGTCAGAAGAAATATTTTATTATTTCTTAGAGAAACATATACAAGAATAATACGTATTCAGACGATCGTATTAAGTTTAGATCCAATATTGATATTGATTTAGAACACCTGAAGTGAATGAAACATTAATGAAAGCATACATGAAGCATTTAAAATAAAAATTGAGAACCTGTGTTTCCTATAATACTCAAAATCTTGAGTTTCCATAAATTATTAAATTTCAAGTTTTCTTGTAATAAAGAACCAGAATTTTCAAAAAACTTGATCGGAAACTTGAATTATTAAAAGGGATATATATATATATATATATATATATATAAGAGTTACTTTAGTCATTTTAGAAATTAAATAAAGTCTCTCTTACGGTGTCCATTTTTATTTTATTATTGAGTATATTTTAGCTAGATGTAAGATGAAGTTTCATTACCTTAATTAGCATTCGTACAATTGATTTATATATTTTTAAAGAAATCAATTCAATGTGACATTATTTTAAATTTTAGACCAAAATAATGGTAAATTGCATTCAATTTTTTACCATAAATGTATAAAATGTTGTCGTTATGGTAATAAATTAAATTACCTTATCATCATAAATGCATTGATTATAGTAAATTAAATGATGTTGTATTTTTATGTTTGGAATAAGAATAGGCATATGATTTATTATCTGATGTATTTATTTTGGCAAACAATGTTCGATATAATGAAAGAAATAAGTTTGAACAACAACTGAAATTGTGCAAAGAAATTTATTTCAACCAGAAGCTGTATAACTCAGTTCGAGACCTGAAGTCTTGAATTATGAAATGACTTGTTGATAAAATCTATGATTTGAAATCTTATAGTTATTTTTTTATTAGCCAAAATGTATAAGCTTATAAACAAGAAGTTTGCACAAAATTTGAGAACCTGAAGTTCATAAAAAATTAATGAGTTTGAAGTTCACGCATTAGAAACTGTGTGAAATGTTAAGATTGCACTTCTTGAAGAATCTAAAAGTGATAAATACATCTTAACAAAAGATTATGACAGTGCATTCATTTCAAAAATCACCAAATGAGTTATATTTTACTTACATCTTTGCATTTACATGTTATATTGACCAAATATCCTAAAGATATTGTGCTGTATGACATTTCAAACATGCCTTGAATTAAAAATTAATTATTAATTTAGCTTTGAAAAGGAATGTTCAGTATTTATAAAATATATATTTAAACGACATTTCGGTCCATATTTCTCCTTTTCATTTCAGTTTATAGTTAGTTTAAAATGTTTTCCCCCGTTATACACACACACACACACACACACACACACTACTAATTATGTAGAAGTACACATAGTCAATTTATAGGTTCCGTGCAATGTAAAATGTAATTTCATTCCAAATTGTGCAGCTTTAACTTAATTATTCTCTCTGTTGCTATCTCATTGATATATCTAAATGTTGATCTAGTTCCTACTAATCACACTATGTTATAAAACCTGAATTTTTGACAAATTATTCTTGGGTGCATTAGTCAAACTGTTTAATTGACGAAATACATTTTAGTATTATCTAAGGGAGATAACTCATATAACGTACTATTTATGTTTATGGATGTGTATCATATATTTCGTTATAATTATATCAAACCACCTAAGTATGTAAGATATCAAACTAGAATACACTATTCTATATTCACATGTCTAATTATATCCTAAAAGTCATGTTCATAGTTATTATTTTCATAGGAAATATTATATGCATAACCATTCTTGAAAAAATACATTTCAATATTCTCCTGAAGAGATAGTATATATATCATATCATACATTCATGAAAGATATAAACACCGTCTTAAAGAGATTTATTTGTGTAACTAATATGATTGCATATTTTTATAAAATTCCAAGTTTCCAGAAGCTACTCTTATTTCTTTTGTAAGTATATCTCTTTTATTGAACTCTACAGAAGAGATGTGTAGAAATGTCTATATGCAATTATAACTATGTATTATTCTCTAATAAGTAATCATAATTAATGTTCAAAAGTGATATCTGAGATATAATCGAGGAATAAAACTTAACAATCAGAGGTTGTGTGTATATTTATTTGAACCAGAAGTTCAATATGGTCCCAAACCAGATGTTTTTGAACATTATCATGCAGTCTTGAAGGATTCACATTGACATGATCTACAAACAAAATCAATAGTTTAGATCCTTGTAATAATTTGTTCTAAAAATAACTAACTCAAATAAGAAAGAATATGAAAATTTATAATGTATATGTAATACGTGGATGCACGTATATATCTATATATGTAGATATTCAATCAACAACCTGAAGTTTGTTATGTGCTCATCTTGTAAATTATGCATAGATATAATTTAGTGATTTAAAATTCAATCAACATAAATGTTGAATGACCTGAAGTCGTGTATGTATTCAAATGACCTACACAATAAGTAAATTCCTCCAATTGGCTAGATCAATGAATAAGAATAAGCTCTAATAAGCAATATCAATTGAATGCATCTTATCAACCGATAAAAGAATTATCCTCCTATAATTAATATGTACGATGTATTAGCTAGTAGCAATATCATAATGGATTAAAATGATAATCCAAATAAGATTATTATTAAATGTGACAATCTTCGTCAACATTGAGGGGGATGATAAAAGGGTACAAGTTCATTTTGATTATCAATATCAAATATTTATTATATACAATTAAGCAAAATATTAAGTAACTTGAATAAATATCAATATTATCCCTAAATCATCCAAGGATCAAAAAGTGTAGACCAAATCTGAAATATGGTAAAAATCCGGTTTGAAATACTTTTGGAGTAAGTAATAAAGATGTCAAATAAAGAAAGTGAGTGTTCTTGAAGAAACACTCAAGGATGCTCTTGAAGAGATTCATGACATGATTATCAAACAACCCTAAAAGTGGTTTAGGTACCTAAAACATGATAAATAAAGAGATCTCAATAAATCATGTCTAGAATTGATAAGAAATAATCATCGGTGATAAACTTGTAAATGATAAAGCACTTATGTTTATAAATGGATTAAAGATCCTAGATTAGAGAAAAACATGATTAACCATCATTAAATTCTCCTAAATAAGAAATATGAACCTGTAGTTCTCATTAGATATATATATATATATATATATATATATATATATATATATATAAAAGTAGAAAAACACATTGAAATTACTGAAGCAGATGTAGTGCTAACATCTTGTTAAATGCTATAGGCATGAAGTTTTTAAAAATAATTGAATTGACTGAAGTAGTGAAAGCATTTGAAACACTTAAAATACCCTGAAGGTATGAATATTGGTTAAATCATACTAAACTATGAATGTCTACTTGTTTCGAAAGAATATAAATTACTTTGCTGGTTATAAAAAATGCAAAGAATAATGGGCGTAGATCACAACTTTCTTTTAAGTATCGTTGTAATGAAAATCTTGATATAATTCATGATGAGTAGATTACTTTCTGCTTTTAAGTATTGTTGTAATGAAACTCTTAATTTCCATCGAAGATGTAGTTGCAATAAACAAAACTGATATGAAGCACCAAAATGAAAGCACACGAAGTGTTTTTCATAATAGTAGCATACAAAGTGCATAAAATGAAAATAATATCTAGAAGAAATAATCTTAGAAAAAATGATCGTATCAAAAGCAACTATTTATAAATGATGAAATGAGGAAAAGAAGAATTATCATCTCCTAATTTTAATTTTCTTAATTCTTATGTAAGCTATGTTACACATATATGGATCAGAAGTATTTGTAGGTGATTTGGATTAGCAATACATGTATTCTAACTTAAAGTGAAAAATATAAAATCAGGGGGAGCATACCTAAATATATCATAATGTACTTTTTTCCTTCACTAAGAGTTTTCCAATTGGTTTTTTCTTAATAAGGTTTTAACGAGGCATTAAATTGATCTAGAAGCATCAAACCCCATTTGATGTAGTAAATTATTGAAATACGTCATACTATATTGTAATCTTTTTCCTTCACTAGGATTTTTTCAATGGTGTTTTTCTTAGTAAGGTTTTAACTTGTCATTATCATGATTCGGAAGTATCAAACTTTATTTGATGAGATGAGATATTAGAACATGTCATTATACTCTTTTTCCTTCACTAAGATTTTTTCCATTGGGTTTTTCTTAGTAAGCTTTTAATGAGGCATTGTTTTGATCACGAAGTATCAAATCCTTTAGAAAGAATATCATTTTTAATATGATTTTACAAATTGCTCTCTTTTCCTCGTTTAAGGTTTTTCCCATTGGGTTTTCCTAATAGGAATTTTTAATAAGGCAATACAAAATATCTATATCGACTAATTGGATATATGCAAGCAAGATAATAATGAGGGGAAGCTATCATCATATACGTTTCAAAACAGACAATTTCAAGTTATCAGAACATTCAAGATTTTGAAGATGCATGTTCAAGGGGAAGTGTTATAATATATATCAAAAGTGAATATGCTTTTATGTTGTATGCTTTAATTTATTTTGTTTAGTCCCACATCATGTGATAAGTTCAATCCCAAGCTCTAAAGGCTTTATACAAAGGAGCCTATGTAATAGAAATATATCATAAAAAATTCTGGAATGAATATAATGCCTCCTTTAGGTTTCTCTAATGGATTTTGCTCTTAACATATTCTTATTTGTTTATAACAATTTTGATTTCTATAAAAATTGCTTTAAATTAACAAAGTGGGACCTTTTTTCTAAGGAGGGGGATGTGAGGCTACCTAAATTTTGATTCCAGAAACTTTGAAAGTTGAACTCTGAATTAGACTGGGTTCAACAGAAAAAAATGGTCTGTTGTGTTGGCTTAATGCAAGGATGGGATCCACCTTTTTGGTCCACGAGGATGAACTAGTCAAACTGATATATCGATATCTGACGCATTAGACGATAATAGTAATTATTGATAACTATCTGTTGATCCCCTTCCAAACAAATATTAACACCTTCTTTCTCTTTCCAACACAAATAATTAATAGTCTCAAACATGATTAATAATAATAAGACAACTAATTATCCTTTCAAATACTCTTTCATTCATGTTTCAATATACACACAACCAAATTATTCTTTCCCTAAATTTTTCCCTTTCATTCCTCTTTCACATGCTTATTGCACAAGTCGCTTTCTTGTCGCACAAGAATGCACCCTCAATATTGATAGAGTTAGGGGTATGCCTTGAGGGAAATTATATAATTTGTTACATTTATCTAACTCATCGACTAATCTTGTTCGAAATAAAAGGTATTTTCTTCCTATTATATACTTGATATAATGTGATTATATTAATTAATTAACTTAATTAAAAGTATATTTAATAGAAAAATCCATAAATGGTATATTTTATGATAGTAGTTACAAAGTGTTGTAACCATGAGTAATTTATCACAACGAAACAAATATATCATTTTAAATGTTCCTAGTCAAGATGCATCGAGATCGAATATCGATGTATCCTTTGAGACTGGAGTACGTAATGCTCTCCAAATGTTGGGCAGTGTATTACTCATGACTGCTGGGGGAACCTAGGGGTTACGTACCAATAGATATTGGATTAACTATTAAACGACTAACTCAATAGTTTTTTGTTGGCTAATATAACTAAGGTCAAAAAATATATCAATGTGACTGATTTACACAGTTCTCTCGACTTGATAATACTATGGATCTTCATTGTGAAAGCTCCGTTTTGATTATAGCCAAATCACGGCATGACGTCCATCGAGTGACTATAATTGGGTTGAGTGGAAGTATTGGAAGTGAAGCACTATTCAAGAGAGGATTCGTCTCCTTGGCTATATGCAGTTAGTATCACAGTCAACTCAAGTCAACTAAAAGTCAAAGTCTCGAGCCAGAGCATTTCGGTTAATAATAATTGTTATTATTGAACCAAGGACTTTATATTTAGATTATAAAGTTAATTGTGGATGAGGTTGGAATTTGGCCATATACCCAAAAAGTGTAAGCGGGATCTTAGATAGAAACCGGCGATATTTTAATAGGTAAATTAACCAAAAAACAAAAAATTAAATAACAAAAACAAACAAAAATAGGAAAGATAAGTTTTTGGATTTGAATAAAAATTTCATTGAAATTTAAATAAAGAATTCACATATTCTTCTGAATTATATGTCCCTGTGGGAGTAATTTGTTATTATTTTTAGAGATACATACATACGTACGTACGTACATACATATATGGTTGTATTAGAGAGAAACGAGGAAAACATTTTTACCCATTCTCACTTGATCTCAACCCATTATCTCCAAGCCAATTCCCTATGTTTTATCCACCTCTAAAGAACTTGCCAAAACCGAAATTTTGCAGCCCTAATGATGGGCCTTAAACCGATCTAAGCCCATGCCAAAATACTATGCAACTAAATCTCATTTAATCGTCTGTCGATATTGTATATCAATTGATATATTTAAAACTGCTATATATATAACATTATTTATTTCTCAAATCATATTCAGATTTTATAATCAATATTTCAAAAAAAAATATAACATCGAACTATTCCAATATTAACGTTCACACGTCACTTAGCAGACGGTGTGACACTATGGCCAACCTTTTTGGTCGTCATTACCTTTTACATTGCTGGTTAAAACATAGTTCTCAATCCACTCCAAAATTCTCGATCATATTTCAAATTAAAATAGTACTATTCGATAGTTAGAGGTCGATGATTCCGGACTTGCAATCTGACGAATCAAGAACAGTAAAAGGAAGGGAAGTCATTGCTTCAAAGTGGATTTAAAGGCATCATTAAATTGGTAATTTTAATTCATATTACAGTAATTAAATAATATTTTAGGATCCTATAATGAGCAATTACATATTCAAATATATTGCTACTATATGTTTAGCTAGGTGAGATTTTTTAAGTAGATGTGATTGTCACAAATTAGTTGGTTATGTGCATAATTTGTTTATTATACTGTTTGATTTACGTATAGAAATATGTTATTTACAATAAAAAAATCGACTTTTGTCATTAGTAATTGTTTTGTATATATTTATTAATAAATTCACTCACACACACACACACACACATATTAGTGTATATCTCTCTCATAATAACATATATGCATATATAAGACGTATATATGATTTACAAAATCTAGCACATTTATTTATATATTATATGAATTTACAGATTCGAAATTAATTATCATACATATATTCATATTTTTATATTAATATTTATTGAAGTTTTGAATTGTTTATTATATATAAAACAATTATTACATTAAAAATTCAATTTTTTTAAAATATTCCACCAAACCAATGTACTTGTTTTTAAAAATAATATTTCAACTTTGAAAAATGTTCAGATTTTTCCTAAGCTCTATTTTATGATCCAAGATTTTTGAAAATTGTAAAATTTGAATTTTCATCAATAGATTATTTTTTTTAATTATTTATGGATGAAAACATTATTTTATTCATAAAATATACAAATTAAAATACTAAAATTATTACATTTGCAAAACTAAGTTAATTTTGAATTATAAATAATTTTAATAATTTCTCTCTCTCTTTATGTATATATTTATCTATATATAAATGTTTTATGTTCATATAATATATATAATATAATTATACATACATATGTGTGTGTGTATTGTAACACATATACATGCACATATTTGGACAACATACATGACATACAAAATTAGTTAATATGTCTGTTGAGATGTAAATCCCAACATCTATATATGAGCAAATTATATATTTTACGGATTATTATGCTACACATGCGTTTAAACATGTATGTATATGATACATTTATGTATAAACTAAATCAAATAAAATTAATTTAATATTTTAATATATTTGAATAAAATAAAATAAATGATTTTATTTAAATGAAATTTAGAAATGTTCTAATTCAGTTAGACTTCATAAGCCCAATAAAGATCCAATAGGGTAAATTTTTTGAAATTCACCCTTAACTTCCGCCGCGAGCTGGTCCAGTTCCAACAAATATAAGTTGGACACATAATGAAAAAATATATTTGTTATATTTTTATATAATACTCCGTACTATACACATAATTAATATATATTGGAAAAAAGTTCTGTTTGAATTTGAAAAATAGAATTTGGAATCACGAATTTCAGAATTCAAATTTGAATTTTGAGTAAAAAAATTAAAGTTGAATTCTAAAATTTAAAGTCTACAAAATTCGAGATTTTTATGATTTCATAAAATTAAAGTAAAGTGTGAATATTTAAAAGGTCAATAGTGCAATTAACAAAGTTTTTACTCATAAATCTAGGAAAGGAAAAAAATCAACATTGAATTTGAAACTTTGAATATTACAAATTCAAAATTCAAATTTCAAAATATAGATTTGAACTAGGAATTTAAAATTTTGTCTTTTTTGAGGAAATTGAGTGATCCACTCAAAGAGGAAATTACTCATGTAATTTTATTCTACACTTAAAAAGAGCTACCGACAAGCATGATATGTAGCATTAACGAGTGGTATGGATCACATTTTTGAAAAGGGTGCTAACATTATTGAATATTATTTGGTTTCCTTTCAAACCATAAATATAAACAAGTAATTGTCAAAATAGTGTCCAGTAAAATTCTATAACATTTAGCATATTGAAATCTTGGTTCATTCCGGTAGTAGTAAGAGTTAAAATTTGTATTTGTCAAGTATAAGTCAAACAAAATGAGAGTGCTTACAAGTATAGAATTGGTTAGGTGATGGTTGTAATATAGGTGTTTTATGTTCTCTGAACGTAGATTACAAAAAAACATATTTTTTGTCTATAAGTAATTTCTTTCGTTAACAATTCAATAACGCTTTATTTCTTATGCGGGATTAGCTATATACGCAATTTAGTTTAGGAGGTGCATTAACTTTCCAAATTATTTAAAAAACTTGTAAAGTAATTTTGAGGAGTAAACATTATTATTTTTCCAACACCAGATTTTGGCATTACTCTCATTATCTAAGTTATATTATTCAAGTTTATTGTAGAGTGTTACAAATTAGGTCAAGGAAATTCCTTCAAGCTCACGGTTAAAACTAAAGCTCCAAGAAAATACGTTAAAGGGTTTGAAAATGTCAAATTAAGGCATTTTTAAAATTACAAATATCGAAAAATTCTCTGCATTCAACTCTCAAGGGTGTAGCAGAAATCCAACTATCATGCCAAAAAGATGTTCTATTGCTAGAATGGACCACATTATTAATGCCAATGCTACAAATGTTAAAGTGTTTTAAAATAAAATTCCAAAAGTGAGACAAGTTGGTTTTAGTTAAAAAAATACGATGAAAGCGATAAGTTTCGCCAAAAAATTGATTTGAGATCATTACCTTCTGAATAAGGTTTTTATTAGCCATTTACCCAATAAAGACACATACATATTATGAAGGTCTATGATTCCTAAGCTACTTCTTTGGATTTGCAAACGGTTTTCCAATTAGCAAGACAGTTAGTGCTACTAACGTGAATTGTTTCCTCTCCAAAGGAAATATCTTCTCATTTTATCAATTATCCATTTTAGAAAAAAGATAAGAAGACATTCAATATATGGGTAGTGCCCATAAAATAGAATTAATTAAGATAAATCTTCCCGCTTTATATAGGGATTTATTATTCCAATTACATGGTTTTCTATTAATTTTATCAAGTATCACTTGTCAATCTTCATTTTTTCAACTTAGTCGGTTTAATCTAGAACCATAGGTAGTGAATGAGGAACTTCATGGTTTTAGTTAAGAGTCAGGGCTACTAAATTTTCAACATTATCGATGTCCTTTAACACTAATACCGAGCTCTTATCAAACTTAATCTGAATCCCAGAAAGCATTTCAAAGCTACATAAAATAAATTTAAGAGAAGTAATCTAGTGAGGTAAGTGGGAAGCAAAAAAGCATACTACTATCAACAAATTAGATAGTAGAAAGACCAACACCGTTGATATCATTGCCTATGCTTTGTAGAACCCCATTTATGATAAATAACTTAATGATTCTTGAGAAAACATCTGTAGCTAAGTTGAATAGTAAGGATGACAAATGATCGGTCGTTCTCAGACCCCATTTGGATTGAACTTTATTACCTAGAATACTATTTACCATTGTATTCGAATTTTCAGTTTTGAGAGTGGTCATAATCTGTCATACCCATTTGGAACAAAACCTCTAGCCAATAATAAACCTTTAGGAAAGAACCAGTCTACGAAATCAAAAGCTTTGGCAAAATCTAGTTTAAAAAAGGCATAAGCGATATTATTTTTTCAATAGTAACTAATGAATTCTTAGACTACAACGACCTCGTCCATATTATATCTTCTAATTTTAATACAGATTGTGTATTATCGATTAGATTATTCATTTTTGTGCTTATTCTATCTGCGCTGACCTTCGAAATGATTATAAAAGAATAGTTTATTAGCGAAATGGGTTTAAAATCCTTAAGATCGATAGCATCCACTTTCTTATGAGGTAGAATAACATTGGCAAAGTTAAGTCTCCTAACTTGTAAATTACCATTATAAAAATTATCAAACATTTACATTAAATCATATTTCAAGCATGCTAAAATTTCTTATAAACAAAATTTAAAAACCATCTGGTCATGGTTATTTATCACTTTACGTATCATTGATGGATTTGAAAATCTCTTGGTCGTAGGATGGACCATCCAAATCATGGAAAACAATACTAGTATTATCAGGATATAGTTCATTCCACCTAGCTTAAATTCTATGAACTTTGATAGTTCTAAAGATATCTTTGTAGTAGTTAGTCAATGCATCGTTAACTTCATTTTGGTCCCACGCTTTTAATTCATAAGGAATTTATAGCTTTATTATGCTTTTGACCATTGGCTATTTTCTACAAAAATTGGTATTCTTGCCTCCCTCGTCCATCCACTGGACCATAGACATCCGCTTCTACATTATTTCCTCTTGTTTGATGATTTTTGTCCAGTTCTTCTTTAAGGTTTAAAAGCATATTTCGCTCAGAAAACGTTGAAGACTCTTTTTCTTTTGATTTATTTAATTATAAAATTCCTACAAGTATTTTCTCCTTTTTAGATTTTATACTGCAAATAACATCCTTATTCAATTTTTAAGAAATACACTTAGGTCTCTTAGTTTACTTATGAAACCTTAGCTGTATTACGTGAATATTTATCGTAAAAAGCCATTTATTTGTGGATAAATCGGTAAAGTCACTTTCTAAAAGTCACATTTTTTCAAATTTGTAAGAAATACTTATTAAAGGATGGCTTTGGCAAGCAAGAAGGATAGGACACTGATTGAATACACCGTTGGGAGCTCGTGAACACGCAAAATTTGGAATCTATCTTTCATTTCGTCACTAATGAACAAAAGATCAAGGAGCGCCATTGAAGGGGTCTCTCTAGTGTCTGACCAACTAAATCATTTATTAATAAGAGGTAATTCAATCAAATTACCCTTTTTAATAAACCGACCAGACTCTTCTGTAGAAAAAAAGTCGCCTTCTCTAGGTGAGTGCTCGCTTAAAAACCTAGTTATATTGAAATCCCACCCAACAACCCCAAGGCCAACGAAAAGGGATCTAAACTCTAGACATTTGTTCCAAATAACAATTTTATGAATATTATTATGAACCCGTAAAGGTTTGAGATATTTAAATGGGAATCATTCTTAAATCCGAGAAGATAAGATGGATCTGGCGAATATTAGTGATAATATAAATAAGGCTAACGTGGTTTTGCCTCCACCCCATAAGTAATCCTCCAGAGCTACCCCTGGCTAGGAGGCAAGTCCAATTACTAAAGTAGAATCCCTTTAAACTTGCATAGAATTGAAAATTAGGCTGTTCTGTTTTTATTTCTAGTAAAAGCACTATACCATTTCAAAAATAATCTAACTTTATTACATTTATCTATGTTATATAAATCTCTAATATTCCAACTAATGAATCCCATGATCTAAGAAATGTACCCTCTCATATTCTTTGTTCTAACATGTTCTATATAAGATTGGTCTATATTGAAAATAAAACCCATCCTCTAAGCAATATATAGCATGGAATCAGTAGATAAGTCAAATAACAGAGTAGAACAATAGGTGCTACCTCAACCAAACTTGAGCTAGAGCCTACAACCCTAGTAGACATGGCAGAATGCGCCTTGTGTAGCTATGCACTCCTACTAACTAGACCTTCGAGAAGTAGTGTCTTCCTCCTGGAGTAGCTTTTTGAGGTTTCGAATGCATCCACTACCGAATTTGAACACAAAAAATCTTATGCCCGATAAGGTTAGGGGTATGCTCTAGCGCAGTTATGTAATTTGTTACATAAATCTGACTAAAAAAAGGTGTTAACTTTTTTGTTATATAATTATTCTAAAATGTTATAAATAGTTAATTGGTTAACTAGAATATATATATATATATATATATATATATATATCAAAAGCCCATAAATGATGTGTTTGTGATAGCTGTTACAAATAGTCTTACCCATTAGTATTATATCACAATATGATAAGCAAATCATTTTAAATATTCCTAAATCAAGATGCATCGAGACTGGGCATCGGTGCATTCATTAAGGCTAGTGTACATAACGCTCTCATTTGGGCAGTGTATTACTCATGATTACTGAAAGCACTAAGGGTTATGTATCAATAGTTTATTGGATAACCATGGAACAACTCACATGATAGTTTTCTACTGGTTCATATAACTAAAGTCAAAAGGAAAACATTGAAGTACTAATTTATATAGTTCTCTTGAATTGAGAATACTATTAATCTTCAATGTGAAAGCTCTGCTTTGATTATAGTTAAATCATGGCATGACATCCATCGAATGACTATAGTGGTCGAGTGGAAGTATTGGAAGTGAAAAACTATTCAAGAGATGATTCGTCTCCTCGGTTGTATAGGGTTAGTATTATGGTCAACTGAAGCCTATTCAAAGTTAAAATCTATGGCTAGAGTAGTTTAGTTAATAATAATTGTTGTTATTGAACCAACGACTTTGTTTTCGGACTATAATATGGAAGATACTGGAATTTTGATCATTACCAAATTCCATAATTCCTAAGTCATATAGTTTTGACAAAGAAATTAATGTAAATAATCGTTGTTGCAGGTATCACTTATAATAGTAAAATTGTATTTTCTAAAAAGACATGTAAGCGATGAATTCGACAAAAAAATCACAACACTAGCTAAGGTGATGTGTGCATATTAATATTTTAATTATTCTGATTAATCGCTGACTAAATTTACACCTTTAAGTTACACAACCGTAATGATGAATGCTTCAAAAAACCACATTATTTAATCAGCTTATAATCACTGTAATTAATTAAATTAATTGATATTCACAAAATATTAGTTATTAAATTTTTTATTTTTATTTTTTTGAATGCCATTAGTATTTGATAAAGTGTGTATATGAAAGTTATGTATGTACATATCGATATAAGGTATTGAAAAACAATTAAATAGGATTTGAATATATTAAATACTAAATGAGTTTAGGAATATTTTGAGGCCCGCCTAGCCTTATTCAGAGATGGCGATAAGAAAAACAACAAGGCTTGAAATCCAATGGTTGGATATAGAAAATGAAGGAAGGAGATTAAGGAAGGTTTCCTTTTTAAATACCTTACCTTTCATTCACTTGCCTCTCCTAAACTCTTTCCTTCTATGCCCTAGCCTTCATCTTCAATTTCAACATTTTTGGCCGAAAATTCATAACCTTCAAGCCATAAAAATTCCCAAAAAAATCAAATTGAATTAAATAAATACAAAACCCGTGCTTCAAATTATTGCAATTTATATAGATGATTCAATCAGATCTATGAGCTTTCTTTATTCAAGGCGCAAATAAAAAGGCAACATCAATAAGGTAAATTAAATTAGTTTTTATTTATATCTTCCATGGCATTGTAGATCTAATAGTTGATTCGTTCCGACGGATTAATATATGTATTTGATTTCCCTAATAAATTTACAAGTATAGATCTTAAAGTATTACAACATGTTATCGTTTAAGTTGGTTTTGTTTTGATCTTGATAATTTCTATTGATGATTTCTATTGACAATTTCCGTTGATTTTGATCTAAATATAGATTTGGTAATTAATTTGTCATTTTATATTTTTATATGTTTAGTTATCAATGATAGTTTCTATTGATTTAAAATTGGTTTTCTATTCTATGTTACATATACATACACACATTCATGAGTGTGTGTGTGTGTGTGTATGCATGTTAAAACTATTTTTAAAATATTTACAATAAAATGTTTCATACAAAAATATTATTTTTTTTACATATTTTATATCTATACATTCCAATAATAAAGGAGAATTATATTGTGTATAAATGAATATAAATCAACATATTATTATTATTAAGTAAAATATGATTTTGGAAAATTATTATTACTTATAATAATTATATTTTGTCTTACTTTAAATTATTCAAAAAAGCATATAAATTATATTTGGATTTATATATTAAGATCTATTTTCAATTTATTTTGCTAAATCAAATCATTGCATGTTTGGTAATAAATCTTGATAATAGTTGACTTGGTTGAATTAATTTAGATTGTTTAAAGGATTCATTAACAATACATCTATATTTGAAATATATTTAAACACGCACACACACGTACATATAATTTAAATGTTGTTTTGGATAGCCAATGCATATATAAATGACAAATATGTTCGTTGCGGTGTAAATCCCAGCACCCAAATATTTACATATTAACTATGTACACAATATGATATGTTCCTTTATGCAATTTACACTATAGTATACTAAGGTAAACTCACAACATATGCCAAGCATAGTTTTGGTCATTAGTGTAATTTGATAATTTATTCGATTTAATTAAAGAGAAAGAAATGAAAATGCTCCTCTCTCAAATTAAAATCATGCATCCCCTCGTTAATTTAATAAGTTAAGAGAAGGAAATGAAATGTTTCTTTCTCTAAGTTAAAGTTAGCAAGTAACAGTCACACAAAAATACGTGTATAAGAGTATATTTAATGTACTCCAATTTAGTAAACATTAAATTCAAGTGAATCTTGACAAGCACCATTGTCCCGGTGGTTAAGTGATTTAGTTTTGGCGCAAAAGGTCACAAGTTCGAAACTTGCGTAGCGTGATTCGAACGTTTATTGACATGTGATATGTTGTCATAATGATTTGTTGTATATAAAGTACCATTTCAAAAAAAAAATCACGTAAATCTTTAAAAGAAATGATCTTATTTAAAAATATTTTAAATTAGACATAAAATCCCCTTTAGACTGCATAAGCCCAATAGATCCAAAAATAATTTTTTTTGAAATCCACATGTTTCACCCGCTTCAGACTGACCTACATACTTTAATGGTATCAAAGCCGAATAGTCTATACAGTCTAAATTAGTCATGTTAGGGCTATCTAATTATGCTTGCCTATTCGGTATGGTGTCTATAAAGGTAATGTCTGCGATTGAAATTGGGCAATCAAGTACCCTATTTGATCTGGTTACTGGCCTGGTCTAAAAATTGAAGTGAGACCAAAGGTTGCCCCATATAGAAATGGCGCAATTTGAATTGGGCCTTGGGCTAATTTTCAAAATCATTTTGAAAATTAAAAGTTCTAAATTTAAAATGAAATATATTTATTATAATAGTTATAATATAACATAAATTTTCAAAATATTGACAAGATAATAAAATTTTCAAAATGTTGAAAATTTAAAATTTAAACATTATTTTCGAAAACTAACTTATTAATAAGACTGATAACATTATTTAATTAAATAAGTTAGTTAATTTTGTGTGTGTGTGTATGCATGTATTATATATATTGATATATGTTATATTTTATTAAAATGTTTAAGATATCATAAATATACATGTATGTATATATAAAATGACTTTGAAAATTAATATAATTTTATTAAACGGGTTAAATAAATAAACTAATTAAAGGTTAATTAATCAAATTAATGATACATACGCACGCGCGCGCACACACACACACACATATATATGATATAACTGTATTAATATAAAGATTATACTATATACTATAAAGGTTATAGTATACATATCTAATATAAAAGTTGTATTAGAATGACAATAAAAAATTAATCAAAGAGTTAATTAATTAAGTAAGATTTAATTAATATTATGTTAAACATAAAATTATCATATAAGTTAATGAAATATAAAAGTTATACGATAATTAAACATATATAATATGAATATATAAACCAAAGATGAAATATTAAAGTAACCCAAATTGACTTAAGAATAAATACATATGTAAATGTACGTGTACTGTGATTCTGATGTGTTCGACACTTGAAACACGAGTGTATTTCATAAAAAATACAGTATTCCACAAGTCGATATCACTCCATTAAATATATTGAAGATTATGAATCTTTAACATAAATGTTATCCCCTACCACTTATATACTAAAAAATTACCTGCATACTCTTTGGTTGTTGAGCAAACTCAAGCAAGAGATGTTATGTGTAGTGTTATTAATATATTGACTAGATGAAGTAAGATAACTATATATTTGTTAAGCAAACCCAAGGTACATAGAAGGTCATCACGAAATGGTAGGTATGAGCGAATAATTTATTTCGATTTGTTGAGCAAACTCAAGGTCGAAATGAGATTAGGACAAGAAACCATAAGTTGGGTGTTATATATGATACAATCGATAATGAGTTATTTATCGTTTATGGGGCTACGACTGACTTCTTGAACAAACTTAAGGTCAAAGTTCCAAGATAGACGAGTCCTAACACTCATTAATGGAATCAAATATCTTCTATGTTTCATCTTAGAGTTTGAAGAAACATATTGGACTAGTGGGAGCCTTATTAAAAAAATAAAATGGTAACATTTAACCATTCTAACATCGTAAGAACATTTAATATATAATGTTATTATAATTCGCATTGATAAATTTGTGCATCTAGTATGATTGATAAAAATTTATCAATTAAAATATACAAATGAACTAAATTAAAGATTGACAAATAGAAATAATAATATATACTTATATACTTACTATTAAACAATTTTTGCATGTTAATGTTTTCTATACTTATGCAAATACCCAATTTTACAACTATTAAAAACATTCATAATTTGGTTGTTTACTGTTTATTTGCCCAAGACCGTATAGTGCTTTCTGTGAGTTTCGGACTCCAAAATTAATTCAAGGGTATATTTGATCTATATACTATCGCATATAAATGTTATATACAGAATGGTTATAGTTTGTATTGTATGATACTTTGATGAAATTAGTTCATTTAAAGCAAGAAAATAAACATAATATGAGATTATGCATTTAATCTTGACTGGTTGCAATGAAGATCGTAATCTATTAAATGCAATAGTAGACCAAAACTACAAGATAAATCCAAAAACTCGATCATTAAAATGTTAGTTTGATCTATTTACGTAAGGTGCAACATATTTTATGTCCTTAAATGTTGAGGATGATCGAGTGCGCTATTTTAAAGAGTTCGACATGATGTTGTAGTAAGGTTTCTATTTTTAACGGTTCGACCACTTAAAAAGAAAAACAAACATAATAAGTAGACTTGATTTAAGGATAGTTTTGATGAAGAGAGCGAATAGCCATCTCTGCTTCATAAAGAAATGTCAAAAAAGAGAATTGTAAAATAATAATTGATGCTTAACATTGGAATAAAAATACGATTTCTATTCTAGAATGTATTTTCATATATAAAATTGTTTCCTATGAGACTCATTTATTTTAGTTCAAGATAATTGATGAAGGAACTCCCTAGTGTAAACTAGTTACAATATATGAAATAAATAGTTTACATTTGGAACGTGTTTTTGACCCAAACTTTCATGGTAACCCTAGCCTAGGTGATTCTTCGCCGCCAACTCTCATTCCTGGATGGACATCTATTCTCCATGCCTCCCGTCCCTTTTCCCCCTTTAGATCTTTGGTTTTCCCTCCTCTGTTTCTCCCTCCATGTCTTCCAGCCAGTTGCCACCGTTTTCTCCTGAGCCGCCGCCCGTCATTGATGACCCTCCTTCAGATTTTTCCTCATTACATAACTCAGACCCCGACCCTGGTAATGGTAATGGATTCACCATTATTCGCTCCAAAAGATGGAAAAGACAAACTAAAACCCTCTGCAATCTTATGGATCTAATCTCCCTCCATTGATTTTCATAACAAAAATTTGCGACCCTCTCCTACACACAATGAGTGCCAGAGCCACGTTCATAATCCAAAAAATGCTAACTGCCCCATTCAACCTGAGAAAATTACCACTCCAAACAAATGGAATTTCTCTACCTCATCCAGTAGGACGTGGAATGAAGTATTCAAGGTAATAATATTCTAGTCTTTATCTCATTAAAATTTTACTAACCACGCGAATTTAATTTAATGCAATGTGCAAAAATGCCAGTTGAAGTGGTTCAAGATGCTAGAAAACAGAGGATAATGCAATTGTAATTTATGTCGTTGGCCCCAAACCCTACTATCCATACTTTAGGGACTATATCACCACCAGAGTATGGAAGCCTATAGATGAATTTTCTATATTCTCCAAGGAGAATGGTTTTTATGTCAAAAAATTTCAAAACAAAAAAGATTGTGATCAAATCTTAGAAGGAGACTCATATTACTGCAACAAAAAGTTAATGATGATGAAAAGATGAACGCTTGGTATGCATCTCAATAAAGAACTCCTTAATTCAGTTCCAATTGGGGTTCGTTTTCATAACCTTCCACTCGATTACTAGACAAAGGAGGTATTAGTCGTATTTGCATCGGTCTTTGGAACTCTCATAAAGTCGGATAAATTTACAGAAGATATAATTAAAATTGCATACGCTATAGTTTTAATTGAAATTAACAGCTCCTATAGGTTTCTAAACAAGATCCCAATTTTATCGGAAAATGATGAGACGTTACGGTAAGATGTGTAGGAATGGAAGCCAAATATTTGCTCCAACTATTATAGTTTCAGTCATGCTGAATCTCATTGCCAATTCACTAAAGCATGGAGACCTAAAGTGTTTACATCAGATGTTTCGAATAGTAGCACTGAAATGCATATTGAAAAAGTCAAAATGGAGAAAACCCAACAGGTTTATCTAACATATCACAACCGCAAACTGACATAGATATCACAGCTCAAGGAGATAATGTTTTCAATCCTCAGAATGAAAGCACTTGCAAAATACAGGAAACTCAAGTATGACAGAAGCAGAAAAAGTCCAGTCGGATAGTTTGTTCACGACTAATAATACAAATACCACTCAACTCTCAAATTCTTTAGTCAAGGATATCGAAATTCAAACTACAAATAAAATTAGAAATGAAAAGAACAATATTTCTGAAGAAATGACTGATATGCTAATTGAGTCTCTACCATGCACTTAACTGTTGTTCAGAGCTCTGCTCCTAGACAAAGTACTAGAACTAGAGCCACTCGAAAAACAAGACCCGAGGAGGCCCCATTTGAATTTAAAGCTACTTCCATAGAGGATGTTGTAGAAAATCTGGCTTGGCCTTCCTAGTTAATCAACTGAAAGGTAAGAATAAAAAATAATAAAAACATAAGACTTTGGGATCTGCTACACCCCCTAGTGGCAGTAGCAGTAAAGGTAATTATATATAGATGGAGTTCCTTTTTTGGAACTTTTGGGGCATGAATGCCCTACCTAAACAGATGGAAATCCTTCGTCTATTAAATAGTAATAAGTTTTCTTTTCTGGGTATATGTGAAAATAAGTTGTCGAAGGACGGCATAGACAGGTTTATGGCTAAAACCGATAATAAATGGAAATATTCTCACAACATTTCAAATAGCCAAAAAAGCATAATTTAATTATCTGGGACACATCTCATTGATCTAATATCATTTTACATACTAATGATCAATTTATCTCATGTATTTTGCACAATGCCAGTGGTGTTAGTATTCTAAGTACAACTGCTTATGCATTTAATTATGAGGTGCTGCGTATGAATTTGTGGAATTATCTAACTTAGTATTTTAAACTTCCCTGGATTGTGGCGGGGGATTCAATTCTATCTTATCGTCCAGAGATAAATAAATAATGGTTTGTACAACTCGATGGGTGATCAAGAATTTATCAATTGCATTGCCTCACTGAAACTAGTGGAACCAGATTTTATTGGCAATTATTTTACTTAGAGAGGAGGACATAATTTCTCGATTCATAGTAAAATCAATCGTGTTTTTGTTAATGACCTTTGGATTGACATGTTTAGTCAAATTGGTATTCATTTTGGTTACCGTTCCCTAAGTGACCATTCTACTATTAATATCATATTCAAGTTTCATAAAAATAAGGATATGAGAATACCTTTCAGATATTGTAATTTGTGGCATCTTCAAGCAGGTTTTCATTCTTCTCTCCATGATTCTCTAACTCAAGAATTTTTTGGCAACTCTCTTCATATTTTACTTTGCAGACTTAAAGCAGCCAAAATTGCTTTGAAGAACTGGAAAGAGAAAAAGTTTAACATTAGTGCAGTGCTTGCTCATATGAAAGAAGAGGCTAATGATTTATAAAAGCAAATAGTTCATAATCCTTTAAATGAAAATCTGATTGAGCAGTACTCTCTGAAAAATGCTCAAATCCATTTTTTTATGACTTCTGTTGCTATAGATAATGATCAGAAAATGAAACGGAACTGGGTAGTCAAAAGTGACAAACTTACCAATTTCTTCTATAATAAAGTTAACTGCATCGAGCCTAATTGAAGAAGTAAATTTTTAATGGACACTAATGGGATATGGATTTCAGCATCAGAAAAAATAGCTAATGAAGCAATCAATTACTGATTCGGGTATTTGGAGCTATGAAGGCGTGGCCGGAGCACATATTGTGTTTTCTGACATGTGTTTTATAGCGGCCAACTGGCATTCTTTACTGATTTGTTTTCATCTCCTGAGGTCACATCCCAATTTCCAGGCACTGTATGTAAGAAAATTCTCTTAGAAAATGCAAGGATCAATATATGCAAGCCATTCCAATTGGAGGAAATTAAAAATGCAGTTTTCCAAATTAATGACAACAACACTCGTGGACCAGATGGATTAAATTCAAAATTTTACAAAGTCCACTAGGAAAATCTCAAAAATGAAATTTGGATTGCTATAATAGTATCCTTCAGCCTGGCAAAATAATAAAAGAAATTAATCATTATTTCATTTGCCTTATTCCAAAAAAGGCTGATGCCACTCAAATCTCAGACTATAAACCAATTTCCCTTTGTAATGTCTCCTATAAAATTTTATCCAATCTTCTTTGCAACCGACTAAAACCTTATATGGATGACCTTATTTCTTACAATCAAAATGCTTTCATTCCGGGGAGGATTATTACGAAAATTCCCTTCTTGCATATGAAATGATCAAAGGATCTAATAGGAAAAATTCCAACAATTTCTGCCTGAAAGTTGATTTGCATAAAGCCTATGATAAAATCAGTAGATAATTTATTCATCATATGCTGATTCCCATGGGGTTTCCTATGATGTATGCCAACCTTATTTATGAGTGTATTTCTACCCCCTCTTTCTCAGTGCTTATAGATGGATCCCCATTTGGGTTTATTAAAAGTTCAAGGGGATTAAGACAATGCCCTCTCTCGCCGTACATATTCTCAATAGCTATGGAATTTCTTACAATTACTCTTGATGTGGAACTTTTGAAAGGTAATATTTACCCTGTTTAAAAAGTTGAACCATTGACCAAACATTTACTATATGCAGATGATATTTTAATCATGGCAATAGCCACTACAAAAAATGCAGAATGCATTCTGAAATTGTTTCAGGATCTGAAACTTGTAGCTGGTTTAAATTTAAATGAAAACAAGTCCACCTTGTTCTTTAGTAAAGGGACTAAAAACAAACAGCGATTGCTGATATATTAAACATCAATATTGGTAACCTCCTTGTGATGTATCTTGGTATCTCACTGTCAAACAATAAACTCAAATCCAGAGATTTTGGATGTTTAATTGACAAAATTAATAAGAGACTTAGCCATTGGAACATTAAAATGCTCAACATTAATGGTAGAATTGAATTAGTGAAAACTGTCATTCACCCGATGGTGCAATTTTGGTTACAATTTACTCAATTTCCTATGGTGGTAATTTAGCTCTATCTATGCTAATTTTATTTCGAAATCTAAAGTGCACAAGATGAGTTGGGATGATATTTGAAAACTAAAACAAGAGGGAGTCCTGGGTATTAGAAAATTTGATGATATGACAAAAGCAATTGCAATCAAAATGGTGTGAAAATTTCTTCAAGGTGATTCCCTTTAGGCAAAGTGTATGTGCAATAAATACTGTAAAAATACAAATTTGTGGACATCTTTTTTAAATAACAGTGCATCTTACACATGGAATTTACTATTAAAAGCTAGACAATGGTGTAATGGTCTTACTGATAGGAAAATAGCCAATGGTGATAATACAAAATTGTGGTTAGACCCATGGATCAATGGAACTTCCTCGTTGGAATAGTATGGCTGGAACAACATGACTGTATCAGGTAATAACAACAGAAAGTTTCTACACTTTTATCAGGCAATGAATGGAAAGAACAGCTTGACTATGTTCCTACTCATCTTCACAAGACAGTACATGATATAAAAATACACAATCATGAGCAAAAAGATTTTTGCTTTTGGCTTCCTAGTAATAATGGGCATTTCATCATCAACTCAGCTTGGAATCAAATCAAAAACAAACAAACAGTACTGAATTGGACCAATATAATTTGGGACAATAATTATGCTCCTAAAATGTCACAACTTATTCGTTGTTGGCAATTTTAAATAGACTGAACACTAAAGACATAATGAGGAAATAGAACAATGGTATAGACATTTCGTGTGCGCTCTATGCAAATCATAATGAAGATAGAAACCACTTATTCTTTCACTGTAAATATTCTAGACAATTCTAGAAATAATTATGCAAAAGCTTCAAATTAATACTGGTAATTTTCACGAAACCAACCAACAATTACAGATTTTGAGTCAAAATCAGACAGGCGATCAATTATTTAACAGCTTCAAGAACATTGCCATTACTTCACTAATATGGCATATTTGGCGTGAACACAACTCAAGAATTTTTAAAGGTATAGATCTCCCAATTCAAGTTAGAGCCATGCTTATAGTTCAAGATTGCAAATACTTAATCCAAAGGAAATTGGATTCTATGAAGATAAGCAGAGAATTTAAACTTAAACTTCGGACTTGCGACTGACCTAACTTGGGAATTCCGACCTCCCTCAGCTTGAAGCTGATTTTTCTCCGTCTTGATGCTAAACTTATCCCCTTTTGTTCGATAAGTGCTAATTTTTCCACCATTGTTGACGAGAGCGATTGTCTTCATTAGATCAGGAATTTTCAGTAAAGGCATCTGAAGCTATTTCTCTCTCTATCTCGGGCTTTTTTCTTAGACTTACATCGTGAGGCTCCCTGTTTGGTGTTCTCTGTTTATATCACGTGTCTTGTATTGATTTTTCTTGTTTTTTATTTTTGTTGTGTTGCTCCAAGATGTTCTTATGGATGGTATTGAGTGTATCTATCTCTGTTTTTACTCCTCTATCTATTTGACAACTTGGACAATGGATTGCTTTTACTGTTGTACCGTTAATATATGGACATGATATATACTCTTTTACACAGTAAGGCACCCAAGTAGGCTAGAAAGATTGCAAGGTTTTAACGGGGCATATCATGAAAGTATATGAATTTTATTTTGTCTATGAAGTACCTTTTCCTAAAAAAAATAGTTTACATTAAGTTGACGATGGGCCTCATATTCGGTACACTATTATAGTAATGGTAGAAATAGTATGAAGCATGCCATATAGCAATTATTGATTGCATCAGGTTATGAAAAATATTTTCGAAAAAACGTATCGTAAAATATTTATGAAATAATACCTTTCTAGGTAATGGCTGAAGAACGAACATAGTTTTATTCCAATGAGAATATTATGAATATTCATCATGAAGTAAACTATAATGCGACATTTGTATTCATACAAAAGTGATGCAAAGAAAAATTCGAAAGTATCTAAAATTATTCAAAAATATTTTAGAATTATAGACTAAGCCATAGTTTTGACAAGCAATTATTCGATCATAAGATTATGAATCATATGGCACTAGCGAATCATACCTCAGATAATTAAATACAAAGCACCCACTTAGTGGGAGCATTATAAGAGTTGATCTATTCGGATTGATACAAAAAAATGTATGCAATCACAAGTATGATAATACCAAAATGATTTCATATGCTTCATTATATTCAGCGACGAATTATTGCAAGCATGAATTTATGTATTTGATCCACATGAGGCATGTCTATGATAAGTTCATAGAATATAAAATTGAAATAAAATAAAATAACATGCAAAAGAAGTGATTCAATTTAATTGAATGGGTGAGTATATTGGAAAGGTTCCAAACATATCTAAATTGAATTTAGATTCAGTCTCAAGGGTAACTCCTCCTTATAATATGTGATGATGTGTTGATAAGGAGAAATCGAACTTTATTGGGCAAAGGACGATTAAATGATGATTTAAGTTGAATCAAATTCTTTTTACAAGGTGTGCACATAAGAGTGGTACAAAAGGTTAAGGTTGATGTTATCTAAAGAATAGTGTACAAAGATGTATAAGATATGATTTATAAGAAACCCCATCATGTCCCAGGCCAAAGAGTTGGCAGGTTGTATGAGTCGAAGTATTGCACGTAATATTTGTACATAAGAAATCTTATATGATCGCCTAAAGAGGTTTGGAGATGATAGTCGTTGGATGAAAGATTTATATTATGAACATAAATATTATAAACTAATACCAAGTCAATTTTGTGTATGATAATTCATAAAATATTTATGAATGCTCGCTCCGTTGTAATAAGAAACAATTATTGTTTCAAAAAATCCAACTTTATAGCAAAAGAATTTCTTTAAGAAATTAATGGTAGTAGAATAGATTTGGATACAACTTAAGGATAAAACTAATTATGAAAGATGAAATGAAATTAACTAAATATAAGTCAATGCATTGCATTAAAATGTCTAATGAGTATTCTTGCATGTTACAGAGAAACTATGAGTTTCTTGTTAATGTCAAAAATAAGCAATCCTTGTTGTTTAAGTAAACCATTAAGAGTGTTGACTCTATGATATAGTACGATGTAAAAATTTAAAATAGATTACAAGTACATTACAAAATATGATTTTGATAGTTGTACCCAAAAGGATACGATCCATCAGTCATAAATGTGTCTTTAAGAGAAAGACAAATGCAGTTGGAATATAGTAAGCAACATTGATAAAAATAACATTATGCATTTCAATTATAGAAATTAGCGTAACAGATTCGCCATTAGATATGCTAAGTTGATTTGGATTTGCTCACAAAATTATCGCTAAGTACGACTTTGTGTTTTGTATAGATGAATGTAGTAGAAATTCAATATAAAGATTTAGACTAGACTGTTCGCACGTTACATGGAAGTGTCTCGAAATTAGTGGGAGAGATATTTGGATATTATCCGAGAAACGTTAGGGAAGTATCATTCAACAAGCACTGAAATTTAACAAGAATTTTGATATAAATATCAAATAGTTTGATTACAGTCAAAATGCATAGAAAGCATGTGTCCATGAGAAAGAACGTTGAATATACGTTGATATTTCTAAACATAAGAAAACAACATGCTGCTAAATGTTAACAATGTACTTTCATTAAATCAATTTCTAGTTGTTTTAATACTCGATGTTGGATTTGAAAAATAATGTCTTTTATAGCGAGCGTAAAGGACATTGGGAATGTCCCAGACGGTATGCAGAAACACTTATTAAAGTGTTTAATAAGAACACGTAAGATCGATTCCTTGTGCTTTGACAATAGGAATTATCATACATGTTTTATTGTTCATAATATCATAATTTTTTATGTATTTGATACATGAAGCAAACATCAAATCCAAATTAAGATCGCTAAATTATAGTTTAGAGTGTTTTCGTGTATTTACGAAGTACATGAGAATTTTTTATAGAAACATTGAACTTTATATAAAGAAGTATTCGAATTTAGACTTTATATGTGATATTAAGTATGGTATGTTCATACAAAATTCATATTCAAAGCTTGGTTAAGAACCTTTGAGTTGGAAACGTTCTTAATGAGAGACTATAGATGACTCAATAAAAGGTTGATCATATCGTCTAGAATAGCCCCACAATAAAAGCAATGTATGTATACATAATAAATGCATAAATTTATAACCGAGCTGAAGGGTGATTTCAAATGTTGTGAATCACATAACATTATTATATGTGAATATGTCATGATATAGTTCGTAATAGAGCTTAGAGCTCATTGGAGGTTGAGAGACATACTCCTTCGCATAATAAAAGCAGCTTATCGACGTCAGAGATAGTTGATTGACATAGTGGATGGTTGAAAATTAATAGCATAGAGGAACTAACATGATTGTTCTGAAGAAACCAATTGAAGAAATTGGAATATGACTCCATAGTTGACCTCAAGTGCAAGTGAGAGATTGATAGAATTAGGAGTATACCCTAGTGCAATTATGTAACTTATTTACCATTTTAGATCTCATTCATCTCACCTGAGATTCCGATCAAGATTTCATTTTTTGAACTTGAGCGAGACAAGGTCTAGCAAAACGAGATATTAAATTATGTTTATACCATGTTTGACACTCATCTCGTTTTAGGTATTAATATCTCAAGCAGAATTTGAGATAAATCTTAATAGAAGATATCATTCGATGGTGTTTTTTCATTTACATATTTCTTTAACTTCTTATGTGGTTTCAAAAGAAATTTCACTCTAATTACTTTTTACTAGCTCTTTAATTTATTTTTTTATTTTTTAACAAGTGCAAAAAATTGGTGACTTTTTGTTTATTTTTTATTTTAAATAACTAAAAATATAGAATTCATTTAGTCAATACCAAAATAATCACATAACCACTCTCCTCTTAAAATTTTTTTTATGTATTATTGTTTTTTTTGAATTGTGTATGTTAATAAATTTATATTTAAATAGCAATTATCATAAAAATCTTTAAAATGACAATTTTGGATGCTTAGGTTACTCCAAGATGGTCCCAAGACGGACTTTAAAATTTGAGATTTACATTTGAGATACACTAATCTTACCCGAAATCTCATTCGATACGAGATATTGTGTGTAGAATTCCCGAGACATGACAAGATCGAAATGCGAGATTTAAAACCTTGAATTTTTTACATAAATCTAACTCAGTAACCAAACTTGTTCAAAATAAATGGTATTTCCTTTCTGTTATATACTTACTATAAAATGCTATAAATAATTAAGCACATCATAGTTAATAGCAGAAACAATGCGTTTGTGATAGCAGTTACAAATAGTTGTAATCATGAGCATTATACCACAATATGATAAGCACATCATTTCAAATATTCTTAGTCAAGATGTATCGAGACCGGACATTGATGCATTCTTTGAGACTAGAGTACATAACCCTCTCTAGATGTTGGGTATATTACTCATGGCTGCTATAGGCGCCAAGGGATTATGTAGTGATAGTTATTAGATAACTATGAAATGACTCACACGATATTCTTTTGTTGTTGATATAACTAAGGTGAAATAGAAAATATCAAAATGACTAATTTATACAGTTCTCTTAATTTGGGAATAATGTTGATCTTCAACATGAAAGCTTTACTTTGATTACAGTTAAATAGTGGTATAGCGTTCGTCGAACGACTACAGTTTGGTCGATTGGATTTATTGAAAATGAAATACTATTCAAAAGGGGATTCATCTGCTCTACGGGGTTAGTATCACGACCAACTAAAGTCAACTCAAAGTCAAATCTCTAGTTAGAATAGTTTGGTTAATAATAATTATTATTATTGAACCAAAAACTTTGTGTTTGAACTACAAAGTTGAATATGGAAGATACTGAATTTTGACCATTACCGAATTACATAATTTGAAAGCAATATAGTTCTGATGAAAAGCATTAGTGTAAATAATCATTACTATAGGTATTGCTTATAATATAAAAAATGGATTTTACCAAGAAGATGTGTAAGCGACAGATTCGGCCAAAATATCACACCATTAGCAAAGATGACACATGAACACTAATAATCGAACCATTCGCTATTAATCGTTGGCTAAATTTACATTTTTAAGTTGCACAACCATAATGATGAATGCTTCAAAAAACTATGTGATTTAATTAATTTATAATCATTGTAAATTAAGTAAAATAATTGATATTTATGAATTATGAATTATTAATTTTTTTTTATTTTGCTTTGTTTGAATGTCATTAGTATTTAATAAAGTGCGTATACAAAAGTTATATATGTATGTATCGATATATAACGTTAATAAAGCATTTAAATTGAACTTAAATAGATTAATTACTAAATGGGTTTGAGAAAATTTTAAGGCCCATTTAGCCTCATTCATCAATGGCCATAAGAATAAATGAGGATTGAAATCCAATGGTTAGATCTAGAATATGAAGGGAGGGGTCAAGGAAGGTTCCCTCTATAAATAGCGTACCTTTCATTCACTTGTCTCTCTTATCCACTCTCCTTCTAAACCCCACCTCTATCTTCAATTTTAATGTTCTTGGTCAAAAATTCATGGCCTTCAAGCCACAAAAAATTCCTTAAACAAAATCAAATCAAATAAATAAAAAAGCATTTCAAATTGTTGCAATTTCTGGAGGTGATTCAATCGAATCTATGTGCTTTCTTCATTCAAGGTGCGGATCAAAAGCCAACATCAACAAGGTAAAATTCCATGATATTGTAGATCTAGTGGTTGATTCATTCTGATGGATTTATTTATGCATTTGTTGTCCTTTATAAATAGGAAATTTTACCAATATAGGCTTGTTTTAGAAAGTAATAACAACATTAGCCCAATTTTAAAAGTAATTACAGAAATAGGCCACTTTTTTTTCTGTTCTATACAGTTGGCCATTTTCCAAAAATAGACGACGGGCGATTTTCCAAAAGTCGTCCAGAGGAAATAACCCAACCTACCTTTCTCTCTCACTTACACCTTTTCCATAAAACTCAAACAAAGTTCTCTAATGGCGGCTTTGTTCTAAAATCAATATTTATACTCTTTAAAACTTTGGTTTAGTGCTAAATCTATAGATCCAGTCGACATTGCTGTAACGACCTGCCTTTTTGGACAGTTTAAACCGACGATCAAATACACATGTCGATTCCAAACCATTCAAAAGGGAAGATGGTTATTGGGGTAAATAAGAAAAGAAAATAAGGAGGAATAAAGGAAATGAAACAATACAATCTCGCAGCGGAACGATAAAATATAATAGTCAAATAAACAGTTCATGAAGCTGTTTACTATATTTTGACAATTATTTATACAACATTTATCAGAGTTATACATATACAACAGAACAATTAAAATAATGCAGCAGATAGCATGATGCAAGGGTAATAATAGTAATAGTATATCAAATCTTCGTCTTCGTCCTCCAGAATAGATCTTCAAAAATCTGAAAAACTCAGGACTGACCCGAGCGTAATGAAAAGACAAAACACTCGAGTCAGGACTAAAATATCCTTATGAAAGTTAAATCAATCATAAATAAATATGAGTGTAACGGCGTCAGAGATGTTTACGGGGTTTGACATCTCATATCCAGTGTCAACGTGCGTGCAATAACTCAAGAGATGTTACGGGATTTTCCATCTCTTAAGGATCCGTTAAACTATCTACCATGTAGTAATGTACGCTAAGTAGATAATGCCTATCAGTAATATAAAGTATCAAAATAGCGTTAAGGCGTTACCATAATCCCCCTTAACACATTTTTATAATGCCATAGTCTATACAGCACCGTAAGCCCCACCGTAAACTGGTGGTTATCAGAGGGTACCCCATAGGTATAACACAAAACATAACGTAGTGGTCGCGAATAGGATAATCAGTATGACAAGGTACACGAGGCGATACCAACTAGGATACTAGTAGTTGCGTGATCCAGACTGATGTTGAGCATAGCCAGCAGCTACCCCAACACCGCGAAACAACACCCCCAAATCAAGGGGGTGCACCCAAATCGAATCACAAATGTAATAGATATGGTATCGAAGAAGTGTGTCCGCTAGAGATGGCGAACCTCAATGGCCCGGCGCGGCTCCTGTTTTAGTCATGTCAAGGGTCATCCAATATCGTTCTCTTTCTTCAGTCAACGCATTCACCAAGCCATCCACTTCATTCTGGATCAACACTCCGCGTATAATAGTTATTAAAGTTGTTTTCGGTATCGACAGAGAGTATGACCATATCCGATCCCGGTCTCTTTAATAACTACGTATTATTACACCGTTGGCTCTTTTACATTTCAAATCGATTCATAATTGATATCAAAATATCATATTCGCTTCAAAGATCAAATCCATTTCAAATATCATCGTATCTATTCAAATGTAAGATTCCGTTTCAAAAATCATTTTTCGCATCAATATCTCATTTCGATTTCAAAATCATTTCGAATTTCAATTTAGGCTGCAACTTCATTTAACTCAATTCGTATTTAAATTCAAGATTTAAATATACACATTTCACCTTATTGACCATCGTAGAATTTTAGAAAATAGTTTTAAGTAGTTTAAAAGTAGTTTTAAATAATTAAAATATTTAAAATACTTTAAAATCTTAAAATGGATTTGAAATAGATAAATTTAGTTTAAAATAATTTAAATTGGGTTAAGTAGATTTAAAATAGATTAAAATAGTTTAAGTATTCAAAATGGTTTATATAACCGAGTAATTTGGAAAACAAAATAAAACAGCTTCAAAACCAATCCATTTCAATTATAACTTCTCAATTCAAAACAATTTCAATTTCCATTCTACCGATTCAATTTCGATTTCAATTCAAATCAATGTCAACTTTGACTTCAAATTAATTCAGTTTCAATTTATATCGATTTTGAGCTTGGTTTTTCAAAATATCAATTTATAACACTTAACAAAATTATCCTTCAATATTCAAATTTTAAATCCAAATTTCAATATGATTCAATTCCAAGCTCGATTTCAAAATATCATTTTTATATCACTTTTACTTAGAAATATTCAAAGCTCGAATTAAGGTTAAATCTTTAAACAAATCAATTTTCGAAATTCGATTATATCCCAATTTTAAATTCCAAAGTCTCCACTTCAATTATTTAACAATTTCTTTTAACCAAAATTAATTTCAACATTCCAAACTCAATTTTCGATAAATTCGATTTCTATACCTTGATTTCTATTTATAACTTTTAAATCAAAACATTTAAATAAATTTCAAATTGACGATTTTAAAATTTATTAATTTAGCCAATTCGGTGTCCGTATATAATTTTCTATCCTATGGCCAAGTAATTATTTATTTCAATTAAATGTCAGGGATGAATATATATCACTCAAATCAAATCACAGTTTCATATGTATGCATAACAGGATATAGATGAGCAAATAAACGTCCAAACATTCAAATATCAACCAATAGCATCCATCGAAATACAGCATCCAATAGACAAAACAATTCATGGCAATTTCATAGTTATCAATGCCAGTTAATTCAATCGTAATTCAATTTTAATTTTAATTTCAATTTTTAACTGTCAATTTTATGTTCGACGGTTAATTCAAATGACAATCTATATGACAATTAAATTCTATCAAACAACGACAAATAAAATGCATATCACTTCATAATATTAAATTTAACTAGCATAAAGATATTTAGTACGTTGTGAGCGTTATAAAACACTCACCTTGATTTTCAATGTAGTTCCGGCGTTTTATTTCGAATAAAATTAAACGAGCGTTTAATTTTACCCAAAATTTTCTCTATCTCCAAACGATTTCAATCTAGCTCCATCGCGTAGTGTTCGTCCATACAAACCCAATGCAATTCGTTTCATCCAAAACGGACCCCGTATGAAAGAGATATCGCATTTTAAAGTTTACACGAATTATAATATAATTAAATTACAATTTTAATTTTAATTTTTAACCTAAATGAAATCAAGGCCATGCATTTCAGAACCCTTGGATCTTAGCCGCCCCTACTCCTTTCCCTCTCTTCTTCGTTCACACGTTCGAACCCCAGGCAAAAGAAACCCATCACGCACGCTTAGGGTTTAAGGCCGCTCCTACCTCAGGCTATACGAACTCGATCAGGCGCTCTCCAATCGAAGGCCATACCTCCCATCACCACTGCCGTGATCCACACGAAGCTCGGCTCCCCCTCTCTCTCGAAAAGCGTGCGAACAACCGACCCTTTGCACTCAAATTGCCGTTGAATCGTTCGCCCAAACACGATCTCCACCGTTGAACTCGTAGAACTCGTTGGCCTCTTCAATATTGTAGTTGATGATTTTGGTTAATTGTTCACGGATTGGAATTAATCGAGGGAAGAAGGAAACTAATTTCTGGCCATTCATTGTATAAGAGGCGGCCGACATTGTAACCCTAGGGTTTGAGTTTTGTTTTGAAAAAAGAGAATAATGAAGTGTCTTTATAGAAAAATAACGAACATTATTCAACCCGACTTTTCCGAACTCCGATTTACTCATGGTGACCGGCGTCTCTAGGGTTTATCCTGCGTTCCGAACACAATGGAATAGGTTTCGGAGGCTAATTCGATCATCTGTGCGAGTTACGGAAATAAATGATCAAATTTAAATTAAACCGATTTAACGAATTTCTATGCATTTTGGCTCGCCCCGGACAAACGGTAAATCCGATTGACACGAAATTTGAAATCTTACAATAATATCACGTTACGGATCCGATGAAACTAGTTTCGTCGAAATCCGAGACCGTTTGAAAAATGACTATTTTAACTTGCCGAATTAATATTAAAACAATTTCAACGCGTTTCGAGCTGCCACGGTCAAACGACAACTCCGATTGCTACGAAAATTGAAATCCGATAATAAATAACTATTACGGATCCAATGGAACTAGTTTCGTCCAATTCTGAGACTGTTCAAAATTTGGCTATTTTCCAGTCGATAATTAAATATTAAAATATTCAATTTTCACAAATAAATTTTAAATTCAGTTTTAAAAGTTCTATAGCATCATTATAACTCCAATATGATAAAATAAAATTTTACAAATCGTTTTTAATCATATTAAACCCGTTATTCAATTATCCAATAAATTCCAATTTTAAAATCTTATTAACTCTATTAAAATCCCAATATAACTTACATTCACTTTGGAAACCAATTTGAATCATATTAAATCAAATTTCAATTATTCACTCTATTTCCATATATTAAATTTCAATATCATATTAATCATATCAAATTCGGAATTTAATTATTCAAACATTTGTAATATTAAATTTTAAACAAATTTGATTATTCTTAAATCGCTATCTTTTGAAATATTCAAAACGAAATTATAAAATTTAACAAATTCAAATTATAGAACAACCCCTTTCATTAAAACAGTTATTCAATTCCCGTTATTAAATTATTCAATAAATTCCAAATATTAAATTTAAACAATTTCGGTTATCCAATAATTCATTATCTTTTGAAATATTGAAATTGAACTTATAAGATTCAACTTTTAAAACCAATTCACAATTTAGAACACTATTTTCATTTTACAGTTATTCAATTATTCAATAAGTTTTAAATATTTAGTTTAAACAATTTACCTGTTCAATATTCAATATTTGATTTTAAATAGATTTTACTTATCAATCAATTACTCTATCATACCCAATGAATTCAACATTTATTATCCTATTCAACTATTGATTGCAAAGGCATTCACTAAGTAGCTTTTATTTTTCATTACTTGGATAATTATTGTTGCAATTCATTCCAGTTATTATTATTCCAAATGAATTTCAAAATTTTTTTCTAACACTAAATCACGAAATCTTATTAAATTAGCTATTTTAATTATCGAAAATTTACGGGTCGTTACACTCTCCCCCACTCAAAACTTTTCGTCCCCGAAAAGGAAAAATAGAAGGGAAAAGAAACTAAGTAAAGAATTCAACATTTGATATATTTTATTCAAAGTTACCAACTTATAAAACAACGAAATTTCATTTATAATGTTATAACTACGCTTCCACTAAGTTACTCCGAACGGCTTTCTAACTTTAAAAGTTAGTTATCAAAAAAAGTTATAAAAATTTTAAAACTTGAAAAATTTCTAACACCCGGATTTATGAAAAATTTCGGCAGAGTCTCCTTTGCGCGGTTCAATCGGTACAGCTACAAAACGCCTCTACGGGCCCCAAACCAACAAACGAATATCAAAATCCAAGTGGCTCATCAAAAATCACCAAATCCAATGCCAAAATAAACATGTACCTTATATAATATTAGCGAGCATATACGACTAATATAGCGCGAAAGCGAGCTCCAAATGCGAAGCAAGCGCAATCCGCACCTACTAAACACTCAACAAACCATGAGAAACAATCATATATGAAAATAATATCAATATACACCATATAGCAACATAACAACTACATGTGCCAACATAGCAAATGCAACAAAACAACAAATGCAACCATCAATCAACTATCATCCAACTATCATCCAACAAATCCATAACCAATCAATATAAATTCACTTCTCGTTAATATTTATTCACTTGGTTTTCAATTTTAATCACAGTTGATTCATTAACGTTGGATTTTACTAAATTCATTCTCAATTCAATTAGTTAACATTTACTAATTTATATTTACATCAGTTCACTTCCAATTTGAATCAAATTAAATTCTATTTAAATTCATTTAACTTCCAATTTGATTCCACTGATTCATAGCTTTCAATTTCATCAACACTTAATGAATTATATAAAATCAACTAACATTCAATTTGGTTTATCTCTTTTATATATATCTTGTTATATAATTTTAAAAGAATCATTTTATATTTGGCATCTTAAATATCCAATATTAACTTTAATTAAGTCCGTAAGCCGTACATATATCATCCGTGAGCAATATCAATCTAATCGCTTATTCGATCACACAATTTCACTTCCAAACTAGTTTCGTTCACACGACTCTCTAGTGCGGACTCAAATTTGGTTCCTTGATTGGAAACTGTTATTCTCCTTGCATAGTCATATACCATGATAGAAAATTTCAGGATCCAATCAAAAATCCATATCCAGGGTTCGCCGTCGAGAATCGAGTGAAAAATCCTAACTTGGATCGATATAAATCATCTCGAAATTTTGTGCTCGAATTTGGATCAAATCGTTATGCGAATAGAATAATATACGTACAATCTCACGTATTACCTTCCAATGGATTTCTATCCAATTTATCTATACTAAATTATTTTATTGACTTCTATTTTTATTTACACTTAATTATTCACAATCCATTATTCAGTTAGTATATTCATTTCTTTACATAGCATATTCTTTAACATTATCTTTCTTAAACATCATATCATAGAATTTGCTTACTCAAGTTCATTTTAAACATTCCATATAATTTAATTAAACTCAATTTCATTTTCCAATTGATTCTTAGCTATAAGAAATTCCTTTGTTTACATTTATTGCATTTTCATAATTTCAGTCAATACAAATTTATTTGTGGAACATTTTATTAATCATCGCTTTAGTTTATAGTAATTCCATAAAAGTCTAACTTCTCATATATGACTTTTCTTAGTTTACGGTTATCTCAAGGTTACAAATTCAAATTTTTTTTCAATCCCTTTGCAATTTATATTTATTTTCTATAACCAATTTACAAAAGATATAATACGGTTCATTTATCTTCTTTCTTATGTTCACTTACTTGTTCCATTTATCCATTCATCATTTCATGCTATATTTAAGGATTTATAATTTTTTATCACAAACAAATTTTCCTTTAATATACATTTTCATTCCTTTTTGAGTTTTCCTTACTTGTATATTTCAATTACTTTCAGGTTCTTTTTATTTGTACGATATCTCATTACGTATCCAAAACATCATTTAACTTTTTAATATTTGGTAAGTCATATTATATGTTATTAGAATGCAAATTTGGTATTATACAAATTTATATAATTTCATTTTACTTAGTTAGAATGTTCACAAATTTGATTTATTTAAATCCTCTTTACCTTTCAACTTTAAAGTTTTCCCAAACTATAGCTTAGATATCTTAATCCTCTTATTTTATAAATTCTGGTTATTCACATTTCATTCAAATAATTTGAAAATTATTAATTAACAGAACTTAGAATTTTAAATGCCCGGTTCTTTTCAAATCGTTTGAAATAAACATATATACTTATATCCTTTTAAATTATCAAATCATACCTTTGGAGTTTAAACCAAAACCCATTTACCCAAAATAATTTCGAAGAAAAGCAAAGCTTCTTAGAAGTCTCCCCCACTTTGAGACTCGAAAATGAACGTCGATGATGCTGCGCAGTCATCTTCGAAATTATTTTCCAGCGACATAAGAGAGGAGCAATTGATTCATTCCTTCTTAAAATCATTTCAAAATATTTCCTATAAATATTTTCCAACTAATAACACAATATATTTTCTTCAAAACTTTGAGAACTATTTTTCAAAATCTCCGGGTCTTAAATTCAATATTTTCCAATTTAAATCTATTTTAAATCACCTTTATAAAACATTCTTATAGGATTTTCTTTCTTAAAACATTCCACAAGTTGTTTTATTACTATTCATTTTGTAATTCATCTTATTTATTAAATTACAATATCCAATTTATGATAATAACTAATATTTTAATTCCTAACAACCAGGTAAGCTAGATAAGTCACAATAAATTTTGAAAATAAATTCTTTATACACAAAATATAATTAGGGCAAAATTATTTCATTTACCCAATTTCAAAACAATACTATGTCGAATTGTTATGTTTAAGTGTTTAGAGATCCCTATCAATGACGTTAATTACTCGTATTGACCAGAATCCATAAGCCACTCAACAAATCAACCGACACAATATAAAACATTTTATATCACTAACAAATACGCTCTCTCATATATATATATATATATATATATATATTCACTCAGTGACTCATCATAGGGTATAACTACCCTATTTATAAAGAGTCAGACCCCACAAAGCTAAGGTTATCGCTAAACCAAAGCTCTGATACCAACTGTAACGACCCACCTTTTTGGACAGTTTAAACCGACGATCAAATACACATGTCGATTCCAAACCATTCAAAAGGGCAGATGGTTATTGGGGTAAATAAGAAAAGAAAAGAAGGAGGAATAAAGGAAATGAAACAATACAGAATCTCGCAGCGGAACGATAAAATATAATAGTCAAATAAACAGTTCATGAAGCCGTTTACTATATTTTGACAATTGTTTATACAACATTTATCAAAGTTATACATATGCAACAGAACAATTAAAATAATGCAGCAGATAGCATGATGCAAGGGTAATAATAGTAACAGTATACCAAATCTCCGTCTTCGTCCTCCAGAATAGATCTTCAAAAATCTGAAAAACTCAGGACTGACCCGAGCGTAATGAAAAGACAAAACACTCGAGTCAGGACTAAAATATCCTTATGAAAGTTAAATCAATCGTAAATAAATATGAGTGTAACGGCGTCAGAGATGTTTACGGGGTTTGACATCTCATATCCAGTGTCAACGTGCGTGCAATAACTCAAGAGATGTTACGGGATTTTCCATCTCTTAAGGATCCGTTAAACTATCTACTATGTAGTAATGTACGCTAAGTAAATAATGCCTACCAGTAATATAAAGTATCAAAATAGCGTTAAGGCGTTACCATAATCCTCCTTAACACATTTTTATAATGCCATAGTCTATACATTACCGTAAACCCCACCGTAAACTGGTGGTTATCAGAGGGTACCCCATAGGTATAACACAAAACATAACGTAGTGGTCGCGAATAGGATAATCAGTATGACAAGGTACATGAGGCGATACCAACTAGGATACTAGTAGTTGCATGATCCGGACTGATGTTGAGCATAGCCAGCAGCTACCCCAACACCGCGAAACAACACTCCCAAATCAAGGGGGTGCACCCAAATCGAATCACAAATGTAATAGATATGGTATCGAAGAAGTGTGTCCGCTAGAGATGGCAAACCTCAATGGCCCGGCGCGGCTCCTATTTTAGTCATGTCATGGGTCATCCAATATCGTTTTCTTTCTTCAGTCAACGCGTTCACCAAACCATCCACTTCATTCTGGATCAACACTCCGCGTATAATAGTTATTAAAGTGGTTTTCGGTATCGACAGAGAGTATGTCCATATCTGATCCCGGTCTCTTTAATAACTACGTATTATTACACCGTTGGCTCTTTTACATTTCAAATCGATTCATAATTGATATCAAAATATCATATTCGCTTCAAAGATCAAATCCATTTCAAATATCATCGTATCTATTCAAATGTAAGATTCCGTTTCAAAAATCATTTTTCGCATCAATATCTCATTTCGATTTCAAAATCATTTCGAGTTTTAGTTTAGGCCGCAACTTCATTTAACTCAATTCGTATTTAAATTCAAGATTTAAATATACACATTTCACCTTATTGACCAGCATAGAATTTTAGAAAATAGTTTTAAGTAGTTTTAAATAATTAAAATAGTTAAAATACTTTAAAATCTTAAAATGGATTTGAAATAGATAAATTTAGTTTAAAATAATTTAAATTGGGTTAGGTAAATTTAAAATAGATTAAAATAGTTTAAGTATTCAAAATGGTTTATATAACCGAGTAATTTGGAAAACAAAATAAAACAGCTTCAAAACCAATCCATTTCAATTATAACTTCTTAATTCAAAACAATTTCAATTTCCATTCCGATTGAATTTCGGTTTCAATTCAAATCAATTTCAACTTTGACTTCAAATTAATTCAGTTTCAATTTATATCGATTTTGAGCTTGGTTTTTCAAAATATCAATTTATAACACTTAAAAAAATTATCCTTCAATATTCAAATTTTAAATCCAAATTTCAATATGATTCAATTCCAAGCTCGATTTCAAAATATCATTTTTATATCACTTTTACTTAGAAATATTCAAAGCTCGAATTAAGGTTAAATCTTTAAACAAATCAATTTTCAAAATTCAATCATATCCCCATTTTAAATTCCAAAGTCTCCACTTTAATTATTTAATAATTTCTTTTAACCAAAATTAATTTCAACATTCCAAACTCAATTTTCGATAAATTCGATTTCTATACATTGATTTCTATTTATAACTTTTAAATCAAAACATTTAAATAAATTTCAAATCGACGATTTTAAAATTTATTAATTTAGCCAATTCGGTGTCCGTATATAATTTTCTATCCTATGGCCAAGTAATTATTTATTTCAATTAAATGTCAGGGATGAATATATATCACTCAAATCAAATCACAGTTTCATATGTATGCATAACAGGATATAGATGAGCAAATAAACGTCCAAACATTCAAATATCAACCAATAGCATCCATCGAAATACAGCATCCAATAGACAATACAATTCATGGCAATTTCATAGTTATCAATGCCAGTTAATTCAATCGTAATTCAATTTTAATTTTAATTTCAATTTTTAACTGTCAATTTTATGTTCGACGGTTAATTCAAATGAAAATCTATATGACAATTAAATTCTATCAAACAACGACAAATAAAATGCATATCACTTCATAATATTAAATTTAACTAGCATAAAGATATTTAGTACGTTGTGAGCGTTATAAAACACTCACCTTGATTTTCAATGTAGTTCCGGCGTTTTATTTCGAATAAAATTAAACGAGCGTTTAATTTTACCCAAAATTTTCTCTATCTTCAAACGATTTCAATCTAGCTCCATCGCGTAGTATTCGTCCATACGAACCCTATGCAATTCGTTTCGTCCAAAACGGACCTCGTATGAAAGAGATACCGCATTTTAAAGTTTACACGAATTATAATATTATTAAATTACAATTTTAATTTTAATTTTTAACCTAAATGAAATCAAGGCCATGCATTTCAGAACCCTTGGATCTTGGCCGCTCCTACTCCTTTCCCTCTCTTCTTCGTTCACACGTTCGAACCCCAGGCAAAAGAAACCCATCACGCACGCTTAGGGTTTAAGGCCGCTCCTACCTCAGGCGCTCTCCAATCGAAGGCCATACCTCCCATCACCACTGTCGTGATCCACACGAAGATCGGCTCCCCCTCTCTCGAAAAGCGTGCGAACAGCCGACCCTTTGCACTCAAATTGCCGTTGAATCGTTCGCCCAAACACGATCTCCACCGTTGAACTCGTAGAACTCGTTGGCCTCTTCAATATTGTAGTTGATGATTTTGGCTAATTGTTCACGGATTGGAATTAATCGAGGGAAGAAGGAAACTTATTTCTGGCCATTCATTGTATAAGAGGCGGCCGACATTGTAACCCTAGGGTTTGAGTTTTGTTTTGAAAAAAGAGAATAATGAAGTGCCTTTATAGAAAAATAACGAACAATATTCAACCCGACTTTTCCGAACTCCGATTTACGCGTGGTAACCGGCGTCTCTAGGGTTTATCCCGCGTTCCGGACATAATGGAACAGGTTTCAGAGGCTAATTCAATCATCTGTGAAAGTTACAGAAATAAACGATCAAATTTAAATTAAACCGATTTAACGAATTTCTATGCGTTTTGGCTCGCCCCGGACAAACGGTAAATCCGATTGACACAAAATTTGAAATCTTACAATAATATCACGTTACGGATCCAATGAAACTGGTTTTGTCGAAATCCGAGACCGTTTGAAAAATGACTATTTTAACTTGCCGAATTAATATTAAAACAATTTCAACGCGTTTCGAGCTGCCACGGTCAAACGACAACTCCGATTGCTACGAAAATTGAAATCCGATAATAACTAACTATTATGGATCCAATGGAACTAGTTTCGTCCAATTCTGAGACTATTCAAAATTTGGCTATTTTCCAATCGATAATTAAATATTAAAATATTCAATTTTCACAAATAAATTTTAAATTCAGTTTTAAAAGTTCTATAGCATCATTATAACTCCAATATGATAAAATAAAATTTTACAAATCGTTTTTAATCATATTAAACCCGTTATTCAATTATCCAATAAATTCCAATTTTAAAATCTTATTAACTCTATTAAAATCCCAATATAACTTACATTCACTTTGGAAACCAATTTGAATCATATTAAATCAAATTTCAATTATTCACTCTATTTCCATATATTAAATTTTAATATCATATTAATCATATCAAATTCAGAATTTAGTTATTCAAACATTTGTAATATTAAATTTTAAACAAATTTGATTATTCTTAATTCACTATCTTTTGAAATATTCAAAACGAAATTATAAAATTTAACAAATTCAAATTATAGAACAACCCTTTTCATTAAAACAGTTATTCATTTCCCGTTATTAAATTATTCAATAAATTCCAAATATTAAATTTAAACAATTTCGCTTATCCAATAATTCATTATCTTTTGAAATATTGAAATTGAACTTATAAGATTCAACTTTTAAAATCAATTCACAATTTAGAACACTATTTTCATTTTACAGTTATTCAATTATTCAATAAGTTTTAAATATTTAATTTAAACAATTTACCTGTTCAATATTCAATATTTGATTTTAAATAGATTTTACTTATCAATCAATTACTCTATTATACCCAATGAATTCAACATTTATTATCCTATTCAACTATTGATTGCAAAGGCATTCACTAAGTAGCTTTTATTTTTCATTACTTGGATAATTATTGTTGCAATTCATTCCAGTTATTATTATTCCAAATGAATTTTAATTTTTTTTTCTAACACTAAATCACGAAATCTTATTAAATTAGCTATTTTATTTATCGAAAATTTACGGGTCGTTACAGTTGCTTAGAAAATTTCATCTAGTTGAAGATAAAATCACTAAACCTTAGTTTTTTTGTCTAATTTCTGTAGTTTGGTGAACTTAGTAATTAGTTATATTAAGGTAAAAATTGATTTAATGTGTACATATTGAATGATTTGTATATTGATAAGTAGAATGGCGAGAAATATGATTCCTACGCTTTGCTACTACGACGGTGAACTAATTGTCGATGATCAAAGGAATGGTAAATATGTTGGTGGTATTTGTAAACCAGGGAGAGTGCGAAAAGGTTCCAAATTGACGGAATTAAAAGAAGTTGTGTACAAAAACGACGAAGATTAATAAAGAAGAATTTGAACTTGAACTAGTGGTTAATTGGCCTGCGGACTCGGGTTCTAAAGCAATAGCATTAGCGGACAATGACGATGTAGAAGTAATGTTTTCTGCTGTTGCAAAATCTATTGAGTTATATGTAGGGAAAGTTGCAAAGCAACAACAAGAACAACAGGTGGAATCTCCTGTTGTGAGTGTTGGAATTGGATACTATATACAGATGTTGGAGACTACGGATCCATCTACTAACTACGTACCTCCTAGCTATAGCAATCCTTTTGGAACTGATGGAAGCTACCATCCTCCGTCTATGCAGTATGGATTTATGCCGTACGAAAACTCATAGCCATTTACGCAACAAATCAATATTTATTGCAACCTGCCTAGGGATGCAAATACGAGTGCGAGGTAATTTTTTTTGATGAATTGGTAGATGTACTATTATGTAGTTAATTTTTCCTATGCTTTGTTGTAATTTAAATAGCTTCCAACAACAAGACATTCAGCATGACGAAAGCAATGGACATGTTATGCAAATTTGTCGCAGTCAACGTATCCTAATCCATCTGTACTATATGATATGAGTCAAAGGTATGTTTACAGATTGGGCTATATTTTTCATCTCATTTAGTATGCATTGTCGGTTAGTTGACTTCTATATATCAATCAGGTATATGATAGTTGATTCTGGTGCACAATGGATTGGTGGACTATTCACACATTCTCTGTATGCAAATTTTGACAATGATATGGACGTCGGTGGGAATGAAGCCGTGGGTGAAGAACGTCATGTAGATATCATGGTCGTTGCTTCTATGAATGTTAATGAAGACTCTTGGATACAATGAATGAAAGTTAACAATGAGCCGTTGAACTATGACTTCCCTATAGCAGATGACAATGATGCAGATAGTGATGAGTCAGAGATGGAAGTGCCTTTGGATGGTGATATTTGCACCACTTAAATGTTGGCAAGATCTGTTATTAGTAATCTTTAATTTTCCAGCGAAAGATTTTCAACGCTTGCATTCAAGGCGGTTTTAGTGTTGGAATGATTTTTGAGATAAAAGAGAAGTTTCTTCAACAACTAATGGAATGGTCAATTTTGCGTGCTATTTCATACAAACCAATAAAGTCGAACAAAACACAATATACTGCTATATGCACCATTGAAAGTAATTGTCCTTGGAGAATACATGCCATAGTTTCGGAAAAATCCGAGTCAGGATTGTGGGGAATTCGAAAGTATCCAAGCGAACACACTTGTGTCAACCCAATAGTTAATTCCAACCATAAGCAAGCAACTTCGAAATTTCTTATGACAAAAATCATGTCTTTGTCAAAGCCTATTTGGATATTTTAGTTGGTACAGTTCAAGTGCTTGTGCACGATTAGTTGTTCATCAACATCAGTTACATGAAAGCATGGCGAGCACTAAGCAAAGCAATAGCAAGAATTTATGGTGATTGGGCAGAATCATACTCGACTTTACCACAGTTCTTTGATGAGATAAAAAGAACGAACCCTGCCTCTATAGGTCATGTGACACATGATGAAGTGTTAGTGTTCGATTGTGCATTTTGGGCATTTGGGCCTTGCATTATAGGTTTTGTGCATTGTCGACCTTTGTTATGTATTGACGGGACACACTTGTATGGTAAATACAAAGGCACATTGCTTGTTGCAACCACTGTAGATGCAGATGATTGTCTTTTTCTTTTGGCATATGCAGTAGTTGAATCGGAATCATGTGATTCTTCAGGTTAGTTTTTTTCTTGCAAGCTAGAGTTCATGCATAATGTTCGTGGTCGTTGTATTACTTTCATATCCGATAGGATGAAAGGAATTCCAAAAGCTTTACATGGAAAATGGCGACAACCGCGCAAACATCGTTATTGTGCAAGGCATATAAAAGCCAACTTTTAAGCGTCAGGATTCAAAGAGAAGCGTTTGAAAACAGGGTTATTTTATTCAGCAGTGTGCGCATCCGAGCTAGTTGAGTGCATGAAAATTAGAGAAGAGACCAAAGCAACAAGTAGGCATGCGCATGAGTGGATTGAGCGGAGACTGGGAAATTTTGTAGAAAACTGGACTTTGTGCAAATACGATGGAGGACGCTTTCATGTAATGACAACTAATGCTTCTAAAAGTTTTAACGGTGTATTGAAAGGAGCTAGATCGCTACCTATAAAGGCTTTGGTTGCACGAACATTCTATCGCTCAGTTGAATATTTCTGCAAGCGATGCCAAATTGAAAATGAACTAGCGACATGCTTGACTCCAAAGTGGGAAGCCAAAATAGCAGAAAGAGCCAATGATGCCCGTCGCTGCAGACTAGTACAATTTAGTCAAACGGAGTGGCAGGTAATTCACTACTTTGGTGATGAAAACAAAGTTATAATTGACGACACCAACTGCTCGTGCACATGCAACATTCCGATACTGCAGAAGATACCATGCTCTCATTGTAATGGCAGCTTATTTGGCGCAAACAGGTGGGATAATAGAGCACACCATGACTTAGCGTCAAGATGGTACTTTGTTAAAAGCTACAAAGCGATTTATAATCTCGAGTTTCATCCTGTGCGTGATAGGAGATATTGGGGTGCGTATAATGGTCCTTAGATATTGCCTCCAACTGTGAGATGGCAACTGGGGAGGCCACGGTCTACAAGGATCAAAGGTGTGATGGATGAAGGCCTGTCGTCCAAATCAAACAGGTGTAGCAAATGCAGTGTGCTAGGCCAAAATTGTAAGCGATGTACTACTGCTGTGTAGAGGTGTTTGTATAATTTAACTTCTATGTAATTGAACTCTACTTTCTGCTTTACAAGTCATGTTTTATGCTGCTGTTCGACCATTTGTCAAATGCTATATATTGCAGGCCTGTGTTTTGTTTGTTATATACGAAACAATCTGCTACTGTCCAGTAGTAGCAGCAGGAAAATGGCGATTTTTGAAAAAATGCCAACGGACGACTTTTGAAAAATCGCCCATGGGTTATTTTTGAAAAATCGCCAGTACCAACCTGCTTCTAACAAACAACAACAAGTTGTTCATGAAAGCCACATCGCACACAAATAGAAAGGCATGTCCATCCCATATGATAACATCCTTAATTCACATTCTGCTGCATCACATACAAGTTATTTGTGAAAGCCACACAATAACATCTTTAATTAACATTCCAATGTACATAATAAACTATCAAATGCATGTCCATGTCTACGACAATAACACAATCATAACGTACAGTAGATATGTCCATGACTATATCTATAGGTAAAAAACAACTTAGCAACTTAAAACATATTACAAAAATGGTCTAGCACAAAAGTAGTAAGATAAAGTACACATGTACCTGAACAAGCGTCAAACACCCGCCTATAAGCTTAGTCACCATAAGAGCGAGATCGGAGAGCTCCATATAGGTGTACGCCAAAACAACACTACCCCATGAGTACTGAGCGCACTGGTCGAGATCGGTTAAATATGGTAGCCATTTCAAGTCCATGCGATTTTTGGAATGATCGCACATCAAAAGGGATGTGATAAGGTGTAGAATAATGGTTCGAGCCCGCTGCTGGATCTGAACCTCTGTAGCATCGACAGTTATATCATCAGCTACAGTGTGTCTAAACCATTTCAGTTTTACCATGTCGTTACTCCTGACTTGTTGCGGAGGAGGAGTAATACCGAGCAAATCTGTGCACAACTGAATATAATCATGATGGTCCTCACCTGTCACTGGATTTCCTTCTATAGGAAAAACTAAAAGCACGGCAACATCTCCTAGTGTGATCGTCATCTCTCCGACAAAAAGATGTAATGTATATGTCTCCGGTCTCCATCTATTGACAAGAGATGTGACCAGATGATGATCTAACTGGAGGTAGCCTAACCGTAGTACTGTCGAAAAGCTTGCTCGATCAATCTCCTTTGATACTCTAGGATGATGTGAAACGAGTTTCTTGAGAGAAATAGAGTGATCGATGGTGAGATCTGCTTCTTCACTCTGTTTAACATTACATGTTCATATATTAATATTTATACAATTGTGAAACGAAAATCATAGGAAATTACCATCATATATGCTTCACTAGACGTGCGGTGTCTAGGCTGTAAGTACAACATGCTCGGGTCAACTGGACCGGGCTCCATCTCGATGTAATCTACAACATAAAGATTAATGTATTCAACCCTTAATTATCATAAATTTAATTTTCTTCAATCTATACTAAACCACATGCAATTGAATAAACATTCACTTGCAAAAACCCCCTAATGCAATCTACAACATATATCTTTCACAAAATCTTGCAAAAAAAAGAAATCTAGAAAACCCTAAAAATGCCCTAAATCATGAAAGTGGAGATAAGTGCATTTATATCCTCCACTATTCCGGATGTAGAAGCCATGGTCCGAATGAGCTTCGAATTTGATTAAAAAGCAATGAAAATTAAAAAATTTGGGAGGGAGAGAGCTGAAACCCGAAATGGCTTTTTTTGGGTTAGGTTGAATGTTGTAAGAGTGAGTGGGGGGCTTGGCTGTCTGTTTTGTAACAAGAAAAACAGTGGGCGATTCTTCAAAAATGGCCCACATGCGATTTTCAAAAATTGCCAGAGTCAAAATTACAATCAACTTGGCTATGTAATGGCAATTGTTGTGACTTACAAGATAGAAGTGACATAGAGATTTCTCCAAACAACTCTATATGATCATAGAAATTCATCCGACAACAAATACTTGGATATAACCATAAATTTCAAAGAAAATCAAACATACATTCTACGAAACATGAAATTATCCATCAATTACAGAGTAATAACAACATATAGAACTAATAACACAAAATTAATAACATACATTCTACGAAAGGTGAAAATATCCATCGATTACATGAAAATAAATAAATACCCAACACATGGTTGTTGATCAGAAATAGTTTGTCAAACGTATCCATTGCGAACATAAGCTAAGGACGACTTTTTCTTCTCTACCAACATTTTCTATTCATTTCTTCAACCAATTTTTTCAAACGCTTAACTTCAGCTTGCATTTCAAGGGTGTATTCCACTCCTCGAGCTCACAATGGAGAATCAATCCACTTCATAACATTACACACCCCACTTTGCCAGGATTCATCATGTGATCTTCGTATGAAGCACAACGTAAAATTTTCGTCCGGCATTGGTTTCAGTTTTGGCTATGACAACCACGCATTCATCACCACATCAGCAAACTGGAAATGCACCGGATGACAGCGTAGGACCTACAGGATTACCAGAACTAGTATTTTACCATCAACAGGAACTTGCTTGCCCGGTCTTTGGTTCGATACAACTTCGTGTAAGCGAGTTTTGAGAGATGATGTTTCTGAATGGAACTTTTGATGTATCGGCCCAAATTGCATTTCTGGAACAAATTCTACATCACTTAGATGCATAATGTTCCTTTGAGCTTCAAAATTATCGTAACATTTCGACATCGTCTCGTCATCTATCTCCCAATCATCCATGTCTAATTCAACTGCGAGTACGCAACCATTGGTTAGAATATACAACATCTCCGAATTAGGATTTTAGTTAGCATAAACATATTATAAATCGATAAACATTACCTTGTACCGAAGATTACACCTAGTTGTTTAGAAGCTTTGATTGTATCTTGTGAGAAACAGATTTTTTTGATTTTCTATGAAGAAATAGGGTTTGCGAAGTTTAGGAATTTGGTGATGAGTTTGGTAAAGTTGATAGTGAAGAAGAAGGTAGGTTGCTGGTTTGATTTATAGCAGGCTTTTAGGTGATTTTTCAAAAATCGTCCAAGGTGGAAATTTTCTAAAAATCGCCAAAGGAAATCTGGACGACTTTTGGAAAATCGTCCATTGGTGATTTTTGGAAAATGCCAACTGTATAGACCAGAAAAACAAAACGTGGTCTATTTTTGTAATTACTTTTAAAACCGGGCTAATGTTGTTATTACTTTCAAAAACAAGCCTATATTGGTAAAATTTCCCTATAAATATACAAGTATAGATCTTAAAGTATTACAACATATTATCATTTCAATTAGTTTTTATTTGGTGTTGATAACAGTTAATGATTTTCATTGATAATTTCTATTGATTCTGATCTAAATATAGATTTCGTAATTAATTTGTTGTTTATATTTTTGTTTGTTCAATTGTTAATGATACTAATTCAAAATTGGTTTTCTATTATGAGATACATGTACATATATGTATATATATATATATATATATATATATATATAAATACATATACATATGTGTGTGTATGTGTGTGTGTAAGTGTGTGTGTGTGTATTTATGTATGCATGTATGTTAAAATAATTTTAAAATACATAATAATAAAAGGTTTCATAAAAAAGTTAAAAAACTACATTTTTTATACATATGCATACTAATGATAAAGGAGAACTGTATTGACATATTGATGAACATAAATCAAAATAATATTATTATTAAATAAAACATACTTTTGGAAAATTATTATTACTCATAAAATATCTATATTTTATCTTACGTTAATCTAGCATATACATATAGGTTATATTTGGATTTATAAATTAAGATCTGTGTTCAAATTATTTTGCTAAGTCAAATCATTGCATTGCATGCTTGGTAATAAATCTTGAATTCATAATATTTAGATTTGCTCGACTTAATTTAGATTTTTTTAAAGGATTTATCGACTATATATATCTCTAAAATATATTTAAACATACATATACACACACATATAATTTTAAACGTTGTTTTGGACAGCCAATGTATATATAAATGGAAAATATGTCCATTGAGGTGTAAATCCCAATGCTCAAATACATATAAATTAATGCCACCCTACATGTCTTTATTATGCCTACATCATTATCCACGGAAGCTATTACCATCATTACATCTTCAAACTATTCATTGCATTGTTCATCAACCACATGATCCCCAGTTTGTAATATGTTTCCATGACTACCCTCACATTTGTCCATAATTTGGACAGATTTCCCAACATCATTTTCATGTACGTCTTCATATGTAATTAAAGATTCTAAGACATGGATGGTGCATTCAATCTACATACACAATGCACTTCATGTGTCAGCATATATTGGGTTGTCTCTTGCATAGGTATTTTCACAGCTAGCCACATTTCTCTTCACCTCTTGAAACACTCTCCTTATGTTACTAGGTATTTGAAGGTGCCGAACATGTCATCAGGGCAAAAAAGCTTTACCCCATCACTAGACTTCCCATCTTCATCCCTCTCGACCATTGACATAACCGAGCAACCTTGCTTAGTAGCTAGACTACCAGATAAGGCCAAAGCCTCCTTGCCCGCTACCAAGCAGCCACCCTCATCCCTACCCCGAGATAACGCTTCAATTGCCTTGGCATAAGATTATCCTATTCCCAATTGACATTATCATAAAAAGCATCAAATCTACTACAGGTATGGACAATAATATAAACCAACTCCCTTGATTTAGAGCAGTGCTTGGATGCACTCGCAAAATCAGAATTGAAGGTCAAACTTTCATTTATAAGAGCAATAGATTATCATCTGTCATAAAATTAGGTGCACCAAGCTTTGAATTATTCATTGACTCTCAAATCTCTCCCGCCTCCCACGTTCGTGCTCAATTTTTCTATCGCCGCCGCCATAGAGAAGGAAAGAAGGAGCAAACATCGCCATAGTACATGATTGTGCTTTCTAATTTGAAGATGTATGCGAATAAGGTTATAGACGAATCGTTTCTATGTGAATTCGCTAAATAGGTTGTAAAGGAATCGTAACTCTAGGTGACAACGACCACGTTCTATGCTAACGACGTTGTTGAACCAACCTCGTTCGCCACGAACATGGTTATGAACCACGTTCGTGGCGGACGAGGTTGGCGACCATGTTCTATGCTGGTTGTTGGCGGACGAGGTTGGTTTAACAACCTCGTTCGTATAGAACGTGGTCAATCACTTCATGAATTCTGTGCTTTTTTGTGTACAACCAAATTCTGTTGTTATCTTTTTTGCCAAACATGAGCATATCCTAAACTTTTTTGTGTACAACCAGATTCTGCTGCTATTTTTTTGTCAAACATGAGTATATCCTAGACTTCTAATGTGTACAACCAAATTCACTTGCAACCAATTTAGAAAACTCCGTTGATAAGTGGGTACTCCATAAAAACTTCCACCTCATGTTTTTATTAGTTCTGTTTTTATTTTTATTTTATGTGAAGGTTTAGAGCCTTAAATTACCATATGCACTTTTATTTTATATGCACATGTTTGTTACTATTTTTACTTTATATGCACATGCTTGTTACTATTTTTATTTTATATGAAGGTTGAGAGCCTTAACTTACCATATGCGCTTTATGGATGAACTAACATTATGGATGAAATAACTTACCATATGCGTTTGTTACTATTTTTATTTTGGTTTTGTAGGTTAAAACAATAGGAAAACTAATATTATGAATGAAATAACTTACCATATGTGTTTGTTACTATTTTTTATTTCAATAATTTTATATAAAACGATTTGCGTCGTTGTATTTGAAATAATAGACATTCACACATTGTTTTGTCATTGCAGAAAGTTCAAAAAGCCAACGCGCAATCCTCTGATGGATTTCGAAAGAAATCGACGTGTAAAAGCAAGAAATCCAAATACTACAAATCAAACATAGGAAAAAAATCGAGACGAGCATGTCATTCAAGAGCGAAATATTGAGCATGATGTTCAAAAGAAAAGTTTAGAGGAGCATATTGAAGAGCTACCTCCACAGCAGGTTCAAGAGCAACCTCCACAACATGTTGAAGAGCATTTTACGCATGAAGATATCGGTGCTTCTAGTGGCACACAAAATACACCTTTCGGTGGCTCGAGAATTACCGATATGATTAGTAGCTACGATACCCACATTGCTTCACTAATGCGAGTTGGCAAGTTATATCTTACAAAATTCTGTAAAATAAATTATATATCAAAATAGTGTAACATAATGTTAAGTTATTTTTTAGGAACGAGACATTCTTTTATGTGTAAACCATGGTACAGAGATTTTAAATTGGAAAATTCCAAGTGATGCAACAATTTTTAAAGAATATTTGGAATTGTTGAATATGCTGGTATATGTTTTTTGTTTGATGATGATAATAAACGCATACACATGCGCGCACACACACACATATATTCATTTAAATGTATTTGTTCTTGTACTATTTTATTGTTCACATAATCAAATAAATATTTGATGAATAATATAAATAACACAGAATTCATAGTCAATCAAATATATTTTTCAAACAAATATTTTATTACTATTTTGAGTAGGACAAATTTGAGCCCTCACTACATATATACATTTTCAATTATAATACAATTTCGATTACATCACAAATTTCACTTTACAATGTTTACCTCACTACATATCACTCGTTCGCTCATATTTTATCTTCAACTTTGTTCCAGCCTGTATCCAACATCTGAATTATCTGCAAAATAAACACTAATGCAGAAAAGTTAAAAAAGAAATATTTTACAGTTCTAAATGAAGTGTGTGTTTTTGAAAATATTATTTGCCTTACTTATTTGGGTTGTTCGTCACCATTTATTTTGAATTCATCTTATACGAACAACTCGTGACATGCATAGTATATCACTGTACATGCCACAAAGCCACACACGTCGATATACACTTGTATGTTAATATTACAGGGACTGGTGAGCACAAGGTCAAACCCAAGCCCAAGGCTAGATTCAACTCAAGTGTAATGGCCAGAATCAAACTCAAATAAACATATGCAACAAAATGGACAGTGCAACCAAGTGCAACATCAACACAGAACAACCCTGCAACAACAGATATATGCATGAATATGTGCTTGTCAAAATCAACAGACCTCAAGTGCCAGGCCAACCACAGAACAGATTCAGAACTCAAGGCTAACAAGGATTGGAACGAACCAGAATAGTGACATGAAAACTCATAATCAGAAGCTCAAAGGCTAGTGTAGACTGCGTGAACACAATGTAATGCAACTACTCGAAGCACACAATAGTACACTTGAAGAATCAAATACAACAAGATATATATTCAAATGTGTCGAGACTATCAATGATACAAGAAACTGAACCAGATCAGTCGAAAGAAACAACGTACACCAGACACAACTCGACCACAATCATTGGACAACCAACTCAATAAGCTACAACATGAATATGACTTCAAAATGAAACAGATGAAACATTCACCAAACCAGGAGTTAAAAAATGAAGCAGTGTAACAGTACTGGTGAAAAGAAACATTAAGCAATACAAAGACTTCAATGGAGATCATATGCAACAAGACAACATAGCAACCAAACCAAAATAGATATGGTCACATAACACAATGGTCGAGGTACAGACTCCAACAAACAAAAAAATGCATTCGAACTTCAGTGAGACAAACTAGAAATGCTTATGGAAGAGAATAAAGCAACTGGACATATATGCAACCATTCATAAACAACAATAAATCAGAACTACAAGAACCATACTACAACCATAGAGAGGGGACAAAGCATAGTAGCAAAGCTTGTGTGCATGACCATGCAGGCAAAAGAAATTACCAGTACAAGAAGCAATACAACAACCAAAGTTCATATGCAAGTAGTCAAAGATGATAGAGGATATGCATGCTTTTAGGCATATATATGCAGTGATAATACAGACACGAGAACACAACAAGGCTTAACACATCAATGAACCCAAACCACCATACATACATACACACACACACATATGTATACACACATGTGTGTGTATATATATATACACAATGCATTCAAGACTAAAAAGACCGTAACAACAAAAAGACTCAATGCAACTTCAGTTCAGGTATAGGGTGCAACCAGATCACGTAAATGAACTGGCTCGAAGAAAATGAAGTCCAGACCAAATTGCAACACAACCAGTTCCAATATCAAACCACATATATATATACATATGTATGCGCACATGTGTACATATCGGGAGCAACAAAGACATGAGAATAGACTCCAAATCTCAATGTAACTTGAAGCAATAGAGGAAGCACCAACTCAACCAAAAATATCAAGTAATGCAAACAACAGTTCAATGTAACCAACTACACAACAACATCAAAAGCAACATACATATATACATGTTTGAACACACATGTATACATATATACATGTAGTGACAACCAGAACAGTTGCAGTTTGAAAACCTAATCAAGGCCATTTTCTAAAAAAATCATCAAAAAATTCAACAGAAGTCGAAAATATTTGAAAATGGAACGAGCTTGATAAACAAGCATCGCAAATACGAAATATTCAAATAACTGAAGTCATAAGAACCGACTCAAAGAAAATTCAAAATTTATCAGAGATGAACAAGTCAGATTATCACAAGCATCCAATCGAAAATCAATGGCCAAGCATAACAACGTGGCATGTTCAAACGGATTCATATGAACGAAAATTATGGGGTTCGAACCCTATAAATTAAACCCAAAATTATCATTGGCATCCATTCGAGTTCAAGCAAATAAGAGAGCAAGCAACTAAATCACGAACAAATCTATAACTCGAATCAAAGTCGAGCAAATTCAAAAATGAACAAGAAAATCACGTACCAAATCATAGCATTCAAGCTCGACGCAACTTGAAGCCACCGCATATTTATCGAAGCCAGGATCAATTGATGAAGCAAAGCCGAAGTGAATTCAACACTCAATCGATCAATTTTTGAATCGACGCTTCAAATTTTACAAAGCCTTAATTGTTGAAGATGAACAAATAAAAGAATTGGCCGAAGCCAATTCACAGAGAAAAAGAAAAGAGGGGAAACGCTTTCTTTAAATTAGTGGGCCAGCTCTATATTGTTTTTTTTATTTTGGGATTAAGTTTTTAGGGTTTTATTTTGTTTTCAGTTGTAATTTTCTTTTTTAAACAGTGTAATTCTCTAGTCGTGTGACTATGTTACGAATTACGGTGGTGTAGTTCGAAAATTCGTAACTCAGTGGCTGAGTTGTGGTAGGGTTTTGAGCGTAGAGTTAGATTAGTCGTTAGTAGTTGTCGCAAGTTTACGTGTGTGAGCGTCTGAGTACTCAATTTCTAGTAGAAACTTTGTGGACATCACATAGGCAGGTTTTTGCCGAAGCTGGGTAAATGTATGTTGTTTTATTTCTGCTTTAATTATTCTGCTATTATCTATGGTGCAATTATTTTATATATTTCCGCATTAATTTTTATTATTATTAGTATCACCCAATTCACCCCTCCCCCCTCTAGGGTGAAATTTATCCTACAAGTGGTATCAGAGCTAGGAACAAAAACCTTTTTTTGTTTTAAATTTTTGATCTTTCAAAAATGAATTTTTATTTTAAAATTTTGATTTTTTTTAAAATGGCTTCTTTTAATAATGCTTTTGCTGAGGGTCAGTCCATAGTTAGACCATCCATGTTCAATGGTGAATATGCTTACTGGAAAATCAGAGTGAAATTTTTTCTAAAAACCATAGATGCATGGAATATTGTTGAGACAGAATATGGGACACCAACTATAGTGATAGATAATCAAGAAATTGAAAAACCAATGAATCAATGGACAGATCTTGAAAATAAACTACAGAATGCTAATGCTAAAGCTATGAATTATATTATATGTTCATTGGATCAAATTGAATTTAATCGTGTCTCACATTGTCTAGCTGCACAGGAAATCTAGCACATACTTGAAGTGACTCAGGAAGGAACCTCTCTAGTCAAAGAATCTCACATTGCCATGCCTAGTAGCGAATATGAGAACTTAACAATGGCCAAGGATGAAAATGTCAAAGAGATGTATGTACAACTTTCTAATCTCGTATACAAATCAAAAGCTCTCATAAAACCATACATAGAATTGGAAATAGTCCAAAAAATCCTCAGAGTCCTTCCACGAAATTTTAAAGTGAAAGTTACTGCCATTCAAGAATCAAAAGATTTCAAACAAATCAAAGTTGAAGAACTCATTGGAAATCTCACCACTTATGAGCTAAAAATGAAATTCAAGGAAGAACATGAAGGAGGTGATACTCGAAAGAAATCAATAGCTCTTAAAGGAATGACTGAAAGTGAAAATGACGACGACGACGATGGTGCAGCAGAACTAGCAGTGATAATAAAGAAATTCAAAAGGCGGAATCATAAATACGGAAATCCAGCTCTAAATCAACAATTGAAAGCAGAATAGTCAATGTACTAGACCACTTAGAAGAGCAAGAGATCATATGTCACAAGTGCAATAAACCTGGTCACATCAAGCCCGATTGTCCTAAGAATCGACTCAGCCTTGGAAAAAACCAAAAAGGAGAAGTTTTACAGCTACTTAGGATGAAACTAATGAAGATAATAAAAGCACTAGTAGTGAGAGTGAAAAAGGAAATTTGCGTCTTTAAGGAGAAGCGACTGACAGTGATGATGACGAGCCAAGCGAGGTATCCAAACTTACTCATTCGGAATTACTTATATATTTTCATGAAGTAAATGGCAGTTTCGAAAGACTTAGTGAGATAGTTTAATAGAGTTAAATAAACAACTTGATCAATTTGTTAAAAACTATCGAAACAAGAGCCGTAAGTGTGATAAGTGTCCATCACTTGAAGAAGAAATAAAAAAATCAGAAACTAGAATTAAATCACTTGAAAATGAAATTCTGATTTTGAAAGAAAGTGAAAACACTAGGAGAGAAAATTATATAAAAAAGTGCACCATGTTATTGAATGTAAATGAATCTCTCAAAACACAAGTTCAATAATTGTCTAAAACATTAGAAAATTTTCCAAAGGAGCATAAATATGTTATTAGGGAAACAAACTGTCAATACTATTAGACAAGGACTTGGGTATACTCAATCTGAACGTTTTATAAGCGAAATTAATAAAGTCAATTCTAAGTGCACGTTTTATGGAAAAACTTGACACAATAGTTGTTGGTATAGACCCAAACACATGAAAACCATACCAATTTGGGTTCCAAAAGGCATGAATGTAAAATCCCTTAAAGTCAAATAAATCTGGGTGCCAGAAGGAACAAATATAAATTGTCTTGGGTCTACACAAACTTATTTTTCAAAAACTTTTGTTATAAAAACAAATAGGTCACAAAAATCTTTTCCCGTGTAGGTGTGGTGGCAGGCTAAGGAACAACAATAGTGTTACCTGGATTCTGGCTATTCCAGGCACATGAAGGGCAATAAATCAAAGTTCCTTAGCCTAATACAAAGGTGGCAGAGTCAGAATGGGAAACAACGAAAAGTTATCCATAAAGGTAAAATAGGTAATGATACATTTATCTTGGACGATATATTATATGTTGAAAATATGCATCATAATCCGTTTTAAATCAGCTAGTTATGTGATAAGGAAATGAATGTTGATTTTGATTCTGACTTATTGGCCAATTATCTTTTTATGCGAAGAAAACTATAAGTGCCTCTAAAGTCTCTAAACTAGATAATATGGATTATTTTGGACTAACAATATTGAAAGTTTAGGTGGTAAGAGATAGTGTCTTATGTTGGTTGATGATTACTCTAGGTACACATGGATATATTTATTTTACCGCTTCTAAATCTGACACTATGTTCACCAGTTGTTTGTGTGCATGGTTTAAATTCAAAATGATTTCATTTAAAAGCTGTAAAAAAGATTTTAAGGTATTTGTTGCAACTTCACCGTCTGGTCTATAATATCCAACTAATGATAATCTTGAGTCAAAGAGAAATTCAGATGTAGATTGCACTGGTAACCTAGTTGATAGAAAAAGTACTAGTGGAACGTGTTTTATATTGAGACATTCATTAGTCGCATCATTTTTAAAGAAAATATCCACATATTTTTCATTTCAACTGATGTACATTTTATAATAAAACCCCTTCCAGAAAATATTTTTTGTTGAGTTTATTTCAGATTAGTCATTTTAGAAAATTTGATTTTTTTTAATTATTTTTTGAGTTTGATCTTAAATGACTACATTAACTAATCTGACTACCTACTGATTATCGAAAAGATAAACAGTAATTTTGAATAGTGACAAGTGTTGATATTAATCATATATTATGACTTGAGATAGTATATTTAGTAAATTTCTTTAAAAATTTAAACAAGAATTATAATAACTTTTTGTTGGTAAAAATTCCATGACCATCTCTATTTCTATCATATCTCTAACGACCGTCACTCAATAAAATCCAATATAGTATGTCAAAATGTGGTATTTTTAAACGAAAAATTATTCGTTTTTATTTTTTTAGCAATGAAAACATCCAAAGTATTCACTCTCATTTAAAAGTCTGCACAGTTATGCACGGATGAATTACTTCGAATATTTTTTTATGTGCTTTCATTCTCATTTAAAAGTCCTCACGGTTATGCATGTATAGAGCACATATCAAAATTGATTATTAATAAACAAGTTGATTCTAATCCCTTTAAAAGTCCTCATGATTATGCATGGTTAGAAAATGCTTGAAATTCATTTTTTTTAAAAATAAAAATTAGGAATACTAATAATCTCATTTAAAAGTCCTAACGACTATGCATGGTTAGTAGATATTCAAATTCCTCATATAAATATACCACGAATAGACAAAACTATATGTTTTATATGCAGACATCACCCCTATCACACTAAAGTGGAATATGCGCCTAACAGAGTATTTATGATTTTTATTTGATTTTTTTTACTAAAATTTAATATTTGTACTCGATTGGCTATTAATGTTGTATTAATGTCTATCGCTTTATCTCTATTTTTTAACACTATTACTCTTTTGCTGATAACAAAAGGAGGAGAGAAGAGTTAAGATTTTGGCAAACAAAGTTCAAATATCTTATATCTTATTTTTTATTTGCATATTATCAATCTAGGTTCATTTGCATATTTTTATTTATTTTCATACATATACGAAGGGGGAGCTTTGTTATAGAGAGGGAGCATTCAAATAGGGGGAGCAAATAGAGTTCATCAATGACCAACTACATTTAATATATTCAAAATTTTAATATATGTTTGTTGTCATAAAAAGGGGGAGATCGTTGAATATGCTAGTAAATGACTTTTGTTTGATGATAATAAACATATATATATATATATATACATTTAAATGTACTTATTATTGTACTATTTTACTTTTCATATATAAATATTTGATGAATAAAATAATAACACAAAATTCATAGTCAAACAAATATTTATTACAATTTTGAATAGGAAAAATTTGAGCTCTCACTACATATATACATTTTCAATTACAATACAGTTTAAGATTATATCACAAATTTCACTTTACAATGTTCACCTCACTACATATCACTAATTCACTCATATTTAATTTTCAACTTTGTTCCAGCCTATATCCAGCATCTGAATTATTCGCAAAATAAACACTAACGCTGTAAAATTGAAAAAGAAATATTTTGCAGTTCAAAATGAAGTGTGTGTTTTTGAAAATTTTATTTGCCTCAATTATTTGGGTTGTTCATCATCATTTATTCTGAATTCATCTTACACGAACAGCTTGTGACATGCACAGTGTATCACTGTACATGCCACAAGGTCGTGCACATCATATACACTTGCGTGTTAATATTACAGAAACTAGTGAGCACAAGGTCAAACCCGAACCCAAGGCTGGATTCAACTCAAGTATAATGGCCAGAATTAGACTCAAACAAACATATGCAACAAAGTGGACAGTGCCACCAAGTGCAACATCAACACAAAACAACACTACAACAACACACACACATATATATAAATATGTGCATGTCAAAATCAATAGACCTCAAGTACACAGCAATACACTTGAAAATCAAATACAATGAGATATATACTTAAATGTATCAAGACTATCAATGGTATAAGAAACTAAACCAGATCGGTCGAAGCAAACAACGCATACCAGACACAACTCGACCACAATCACTAGACAACTAAGTCAATAAGCTACAACATGAACATGAATTCAAAATGAAACATATGAAACATTCACCAGATCAGGAGTTCAAAATGAAGCAGTGGAACAGTACTGGTGCAAAGAAACATGAAGCAATACAAAGGCTTCAATGGAGATCATATGCAACAAGACAACACAGCAACCGGACCAAAATAGATATGGTCACACAACACAATGGCTAAGTTACAGACTCCAACCAAACAAATAAAAATGCATTCTGACTTCAATGAGACAAACTGGAAATTCTCATGAAAGAGCATAAAGCAACCGGACATGTATGCAACAATACATAAACAACAATAAATCAGAACTGCAAGAACCAGACTTCAATCATAAAACAAGTTCAAACCAGAGGGGACAAAACATAGGAGCAGAGCTTGTATACATGACCATGCTGGCAAAATAAATTACCATCATAAAAGCAATGCAACAACTAAAGTTCTTATGCAAGTAGGTAAAGAGGACAGAGGATATGCATGCATTTAGACATATATATGCAGTGACAATGCAGACGTGAGAACACAACAAGGCTCAACACATCAATGAACCCAAACCACCATACATACATACGTATACACACACACACGCACACACATATGTATACACACATGTATACATATATATACAATGCATTCAAGACTAACAAAACTGCAACAACAAAAAGACTCTATGCAACATCAGTTCAGGTATGGGGTGCAAACATATCACGTAAATGAACTGGCTCGAAGAAAATGAAGTCCAGACCAAATTGCAACACAACCAATTCCAATATCAAACCACATTCATATATACATATGTATGCACACATGTATAAATATCAGGAGCAACAAAGACATGAGAATAGACTCCAAATCTCAATCTAACTTGAAGCAACAGAGGAAGCATCAACTCAAACCAGAAATATCAACTAATGCAGACAACAGTTCAATGTAACCAACTACACACAACATCAGAAGCAGCACACATATATACATATGTGAACACACATGTATACATATATACATGCAGTGACAACCAGAATAGTTGCAGTTCGAAAACTTGGTTAAGGCCATTTTAAAAAAAAATCATCAAAAAATTCAACAAAAATCAAAATATTTGAAAATGGAAAGAGCTTGATGAACAAGCATCACAAAAATGAAATATTCAAATAACTGAAGTCATATGATCCGACTCAAAGAAAATTTGAAATTTATCAGAGATGAACAAGTCGGATTATCACAAGCATCCAATCGAAAATCAATGGCCAAGCATAGCAACGTGACATGTTCAAACAGATTTATACGAATGAAAATTAAGGGGTTCGAACCCTATAAATTAATCCCAAAATCATCATTTGCATTCATTCGAGTTCAACCGAAATAAGAGAGTAAGCAACTAAATCATGAACAAATCTATAACTCGAATCGAAGTCGAGCAAATTCAAAACCGAACAAGAAAAGCACGTACCAAATCATACCATTCAAGCTCGACGCAACTTGAAGCCGCCGCATATTAATCGAAGCCATGATCAATTGATGAAGCAAAGCCGAAGTGAATTCAACACTCAATCGACCAATTTTTGAATCGGCGCTTCAAATTTCACAAAGCCCTAATTGTTGAAGATGAAAAAAATAAAATAACCGGTGGAAGCCATTTCACAGAGAAAAAGAAAAGAGAGGAAGCGTTTTCTTTTAATTAGTGGGCCGACTCTTTATTGTTTTTTTATTTGGGCTTAAGTTTTTAGGATTTAGGGTTTTATTTTGTTTTAGTTTTATTTTCAGTTGTAATTTTCTTTTTTAAACTATGTAATTCTCTAGTCGTGTGACTAGGTTACGAACTACTGTAGTGTAGTTCGAGAATTCGCAACTCAGTGGCTGAGTTGTGGTAGGGTTTAGAGCGTAGAATTAGGTCAGTCGTTAGCAGGTGTCATAAGTTTACAAGTGTAAGCGTCTGACTACTTAATTTCTATTAGAAACCTTGAGGTCAACACGTAGGCCGGTCTTTTCCGAAGTAGGGTAAATCTGTATTATTCTATTTCTGCTTTTATTATTCTACTATTATCTGTGCTATAATTATTTTATATATTTCGGCATTAATTTTTATTATTATTAGTATCACCCTATTCACCCCCACTCTAGGGTGAAATCGATCATACAGGAATCCTTCGGATTATTTTCTCTAGTGGAGGCATGAGTATTTTGAATTGGAAAGAAAAAAAACATACTTGTAACGACCTGGTATTTTCAGCCATTCGCATCCGCACATGTCGGACTTGAATTGCTCAAAATATTAGATTGTTAGTTTATATTTGGCAAAACTTAGCATCTACAGTAAATAAATCAATCACAGAATCATAGAGTAATAAACAATAAGCAGCGGAATAGATAAATAGTAGTTCATGAAGCTACTATAAAAAAACAATAGAGTTGGAATAAAATACAATAGAATATCTCAAATACAATACAAACAGATGACAAGTCTGAACCAACAATCTGGATAGCTGAAAGCTGAATGGATATAGATAGATCTTCAGATGAAGCTCCAACTCCAAAGTTGAGTCTCAAATGCTGTGCCACTCAGTTTGACCCGAGCGTAAAGCAAAACACAAAACACTCGAGTCAGGATTAACATTCTTATATCAATAAATTCAAATCAAGTGAAATGTCAACTGAAATACAAGTAACTTAAAGGATGTTTGGGATTTCTATCCTCTAAGGATCAGTGGACCTATCTACTATGTAGTAGTATACGCTAGTATAATATGTCTATAGTAAAGTAAAAGTATTATAATAGCGTTAAGGTGTTACCCATATCTCCCTTAACATATTTTATATATTCCCGTAGTCTATACAAATGCCGTATGCTCCTCCGTAAACTGAAGTTTTACCTAGAGGACATCACATAAGTACGGTATAAAATAAGTTTGTTAGAAGGTGTGATAGGGTATGCAACAAGGCACTCGAGGCAATGCTAGGGTAGATATACCATTTGCGGATCCAGACTGGTGGTAACGCATAACAGCTACTACCGCCCACCTCGTGACACACTCCCAAATCAAAGGTTGCACCGAATCAAATCACAAAAGCAATAGAATGGTATTGAAGAAATGAGTCCGATAGGAGGAATGACCTCGCTTGGCCCGGCATGGCTCCTGTTTTAGCCGTATCAAGCTGACTCACGGGAGTCGAGGCTACGTAAATACCATATATAATCATCACCAAACCATCCTATTTCATTCTGGAATCTCCACCACATACACAGTTATTAAAGTGCTTTTCAGTATTAGTAGAGAGTATGACAATATCTGATCCCGGTCTCTTTAACAACCAATCGTTATTATAACACCACGGTCATTTCAAAATAGTTTATACTTAAAAACCAAAATATCATTTTCCATTTCAAAACCATATCAATACAATATCATTTTTCACTTTAAATATATCCATTTCCAAAATCATAGCACTTTCAAAGTTATAACACTTTCAAAACCAAACGCTTGAAATTATAACACTTTGGAAATCATACACTTTGAAATCATAATACTTTGAAAAGCCATAATTTTGAAATCATTATTCGAACACTTAAATAGTTTAGATATTAATAGTAGTGTATATAATAAAATAATTTATAAAATAAAATATTTTATATAAAAATAGTTATAAGTTAAAATAATTTATAAAGTAAAATATAATTTAAATAAATATTTTATATAATAAAATAGTTTCCTCAACTTTCACAAATCGATTCAAATCAACTCGAATTCCAAATTCACAATTTATTCAATCTCAAATCATTAATTTCAATTAATTTCAGTTTCTCAATAAACCATTTCAAATTATATCGACTACAAATACAGAACTGAACCACAAAATAAACCATTTCAATTCCAATATATTTCAAAGCTTTAATTATTCCACATTTCCAAAACTAAATTTGATAATTTCATATATATCTTAATCCACTTTACTATTATTTAGTTTTGAAATATTTGCTAAATAAATCCAATATCATTTAAATAAAACTTCAAACTTCAAATAACTGAATATCTCCTTCAATTTATTTAAACTTGAACTATTCATTTAATCACCTTCAACCAAAATCAAGTTATAAAATCATATCCTTTCAAAAATCTCAAATTCAGTAAGTTTCAAATTGATTTCAATTAAATCTAATTCTTAATTAAATATAATTTTAAATAGATTCAAATTTATCAATCCAATCTTAACATATAAAAATCATTTTTAAATCAATTTAAAATATAATCTTAGATAAATACTAAAAATCTTATTAAATTTATTTATATTATCTATTTATATTCTAAAAATAGTAAAATTATAAATAAATTCCTAAAATTTATAATTTCATGATTAACTTATAACTATACAAATTTTCAAAACATAAATTTAAAAATTTAAAATTTCAAAGTTTATAAAAATACATTTATATATAATATTCTAAAATCAATATTTATGAACCATAATTTCTTTTCCAAAACCATGGGTCATTTTCAAAATATTTGTATATAGACCAACGGTGTCTGTAAATAATTTTCTATCCTATGTTCAAGTGATACGGATATTTATCATTTCAATCTGTAATTTGAATATATACGGATATATATCATTTCAACCCGCAATCCCAAATTCAATGCAAATGAAAATCACTTGGGTTTATCATTTCAACCCACAACGATTTTCTCATATTCTACAGAACGTTCGGGTATATATCATTTCAACCCATAGTGAATTCTATACTAACAATGAACTTACGGAGCGATAACAGATATGATAATAATGCAACAGGCATACATCATCAATATAAATAACAAATAATAGTGTCAGATGTCACAGGCGAACATAAACAGATAATAGCATATATATAGCAATGTAAATAACTAATAATAGCATATTTCAATTGTTGTTTCAATTGAAATCAAATTTAGTAGATATAAGAATGTTAATCGTGAGTGGTTGCTCACCTTTTGAGGCTAGAGAGATGAACGAGAATGAAATGAGTTACGAATCCAAGCATGTCCAAAGTTGACACGATTTAATGAACAAGGCCGATAAATAGAAATTAATAATACGAATCAGAACCAACTTGACATATATTCTATATATATTTGTTTCAAAATCATTTCAATACATATATTTCAAAACAATATTTTAACTTTAAGACCTATAAAATAAAATCTATCTATATGTAGATATTTGCAATCCAAAATCATGCGAACTTGTATATATATATAACTAATATATATACTTATATACACCTATTATATTATAGAATCAATGCAGATTTGCTTTATTACATTATATAAATAAACCCAAATAGAACATGTATAAAAGAACTGATATATACTTCCAACTTTTCATATTTACGAATGTACTGGCTATTATAACTTATATAGCTAACATATTATACATTTATATAGACTAATATATGTAGACTGACGTATATATGTGTACAATATATAAATCTTAGACAAACATATCTATATAAAAACATTGTTCAGTCGCAATATTAAAACACCCACGCCCACACACACACGCGCGCGCGCATATATACATATAACAACTTAAATCAATATTTAATAAAACAACTATACTATCTTTCCCAAAATATCCTATATATATATACAACATGTGCTTATATATGTTGAGGGTTTGCTAGGGAAGAACAGCTATGCCCAATATAACAGAATATAGTTTATATATATATATATTGCCATTTTTCACTCAGGTAATCTTTAATATACAAAATATGCTGATTTTATTCATAAACTATTATATAGATCGTATTATAAAAGTTATATGCGAATGATATTTATGAATAAATATAAAAAAATCAGATTGTAAATGGTGATGTGCAGATTATCTTTATAACCGAATATAACTTGCTATTACAGTGAAACAAAATGCAAATAGAGATAAGACTTCTTTTATCCATATAATATAAATGTACATATAATCATAATATAAGAACTTATATAAACCTATGAACTCAACAGACAAATACAACTTATATATACAATACTTCTTTTAAAAATCTAGTATGACGACAAAACTTATAAACTGTAAAGTGTATATATATATGTATGTATATAAATAAACAAATTATATATATGAGCTCACGACTGCCAATTAGGGGTGAGTGTGCAAATATAAGTAGCATACACACACACACAAGCTAGATAATTTTAGGATGAGGTGCTCATGGCCAAACTACAAGGAGAAAAAACTTGGCTGATGGGCTGAGGTGAATAGGCAAGGGCTTGGGTGAAGGAAAATAAGGTATGAGTGTGTGCGGGTTAGGTCGAGAGGAGTGGGAACGGAGATCTGGGTCGTGTGCTCAGCAATTGGGGCTGCTGTGGGTAGATGGGGTGATGGCTCGAGTACAGAGGGGGTGTAGTTGATCATATGGTGAATAAGGAGGAGGAGGGGCTTCTTGGTTGATGCATGGTGATGAGGCGGTGGAGAAGGAGACGGTCAGCCTGGTTATCGAAGGCGGTTGCCAACGATGAAGCATGGTGATGGGAGAAGGGCGGAGGATGAGTGGGTTAAAGTGGAATGGCGAGACATTGATGAGCACGGATGGATTTTGAAAGAGAAGAAAGAAGTGGAGGAAGAAGAATGTACATGAGGAGTAAAATGAACAGTAAAGATATATATATATATATATATATATATATATATATATATATATATATAAATTATATGTTATACGTTTTCCTCTGAACCAATAGGAAGGTAGAAACGAACCATCACTTGAATAGAAAGGGCAAATGTCTAGCACGAGAATTCAAGGATCACTAAAGCAATTAATTATTGCTTGGATGACACGGCTGAAGTTTGAAAGGCAATAGAAAGCAAAAGGTCACGGATACAGTACCGATACGACACCTGTTTTTGTCATTTCCGTCGCGTACCGGGTCCCAAAATACAGAAATAAATATACTGCAGAGATCAGCATGATGAGACGAATAGAGCAATACACAGATAACAGTGATACGATCGAATTATAAAAATTCGAATTTTCGCTATCGGAAATGCTGCAAAATTATAGAAAATAAGATAAACGGAGCAATAGCAGTCCAAATTTAACGAAACGAAATATGATGTCTTGCTCAGAAGATGATTTACAAATTTATTGTATAAAACTATTTAGCTTTGGAAAATATTTTATTATCATCTAATATTAACCTATTTAAATTTGAAATAAAATCACACAATATAATAAACTTTCATATTATCAGCTGAAAATTTACCATTTGCTATGTTTAATAAGACGTATTGCAAATATCAAAAAATTTATTTCAAATTTTTATTATTTAAAATTTCACAAAATTCAGTTAATTATGTAATTAAAACCATGAAAATTTACGGGTCGTTCACACTCTCCTCCACTCAAAACTTTTCATCCTCGAAAAGAAAGGAGGTAGGAAAATTGAAACAACCAGAGAGAAAAATAGATTGAAATACGAAATATAACAATTAATTCAAACCATGTAAACTACATTTATTTCAAAATTGGTTTATATCCAATTAGATGATTCCAATTCATTTTATTTAATCAATCAAATTTATGGTGTTCACATTTGATTGATTTCAATTTCATATATTTTCATTCAATTAATTTGTTTCAAATTTACTAACATTTATTGCACAATCAAAATTTGTTTTATTTTACTCATATATTAAATTGATCGACCATAGTTAATTCCACCTCAACATTCAACTTCAACTATTCGAAACTATATAGATTTAAATTTTAAATAAATTAGTATTCAACAATTTAGTTTAATCCATTTTATTCAGCACCATGTAGTCATTTAATTTAAAATTGATTTTCTTTCATTTTATCAACATTTCTTTCAACTAATTCATTTCTAAATTAACTTATTTATTTTATCCATTTATCTTCAGCTAAACTGACTCCACTAAAATTCAAGTACACTATTCTTAAGTTCATATTTATTTGCTCAACTATCATTCTCCTTTATTTATTTAACTTAACATATTTTTGGCAACATATATTACGTGTATATATATTTATTATCCTTATATTATTCAACCAATTAATTCTCTTTTTATTGTCCAATTTATTGTTCAATTTATTATTTATAATTTCTCTTAACAAAATATCATTCTTTGACATCTTATTGCTCACATTTATATTGTATATTATTCAATTACCTATTCACATTTAACTATTTCTAGATAAGCTATATTAAGGTTATGGGTGTAATAAAATACTGTGCAAATTTTTCTTTATTACATCATTTATATTAAGCTAGATTTTAGTTTGAGAAATTTATTACTTAAGTTTTCTTCTTGTATAACCTTATTATATCCTAACATTTAACTTTTTGAATATTTTGGGAAAATTATATATATTAGAATGTAATTTAGTGTTATACAAATAAATTTGTTCAAATTCATTATTTCAGGTTGGTTTAACTCCATTTATCATTTTAAATATTCCACTTATTCAAAATTGCACTTTATTTCAATAATTGAAACCATTTCTTAATATAAAACTTAAGATTCAAAATTTTTGGTTTCACTTCAAACTATTCTGAAATAATTACATACATATATATTTTCTAAATCAACTCATATTCAATAAATTTAAACCAAATCCATCTTCCATAACAGAAGTGTAGCAGAGCTACTAACTCGTCTCTCCACTTTGAAACTTGAAATGAATGTATCTATTGTATTTAGTGGGCAGTACATTATTCATGGATAAAATTAATCTTATGTGTCCGTACATTATTTAAACCAAATTGGTAATTTGGATGAAGTTCACAATTATTCATAGGATTCGACAACTCTTGTTGGCTATATACACAGTTAAGTCTTGCGAGTAGAATAGAAGTGAAACAAGTTGTTGGTTTTCTCGGATTGTTCGAATAATGGATATATGAACATTTTCTACATTTGCATTCATCAACCAAAATGTACAATGAAAGTACACCAAGAGCGGCCCTTTGGGATTCAACAAATGATTATCGTGCATCATATAAGGAGCTAAGAGTGTACCTTGATAAAATTCAAGAACATGACGTATGCTATTAGGCTTGAATCATTTGAATAGTGTCTTCTTTTATTCAATTTATAATAACTTCATTATTTTCTTTTAAGTATTCTTATAGGTAGTCTTTGACCCTTACATGCATGCAAGACAATTCCATCCTTTTTTGCAAATTGCCCGGTATGCTTAAATGAGGTAGAACCATACCACACCATCTGTGTTTTGCTGCAATTCGGTAGGGTTCAGAGCATTCCATGATCTATTATTCAATCAACAAGTTAAAATACTCATCGCGTTGCTACAGCTTCAACATATAAAGTGCTTTACGAGTTTGTGGAAAGTATTTGGAATGAGTGGCCAAATCATGTTATTAGTGTGCAGTATTGTTCCATTCCTCTACATGAATCAACTGAAACAGTTACAAGTGATTATTTTGATAGGTATTTCACTCGCACCGTGTCAAAAATCCATCCGGTTAATGAACATATTATTCACCGTAGCTATCAACCTTCTTACGATCATTTATACATGGTAAAGGTTAATATATTATTCTTTATATTTTCTTTCGCAATAATAACATATTATCAATTTTCATCGTAGAGCTATGAAGAGCTTAATGATGTGATTAGTGAAGGCATATCCTTAGAAAAATCACAACCGGAGGCTTCACGTTTGGTTTATCTTGGTAGAATCTGCAAAGCCCGAACAAAAGCTCAAAAAAAAATATGCTCATTTTGTTAAAAAGGGTTACTAGTTTTAGCTAGTGGTTTTCAGTTAGTGTATTTCTTGTTGTGGAACTATTTCGACTCTTTTTGTTGTTAAATAGGATGGTTATTTTGTAGTTTACGGATGGTAATTTTTTAGTTTGATGAATGATTATGTTATTTTGTTCAGATGGATGTTTGTTAACAAGTGTTGCTTCAGTTGGAAAATATTTGATTCATGTGTTGTTTGTGATTCTATTCTTACGTACAAATTATTTGTGATTCAGTTGGAAAATATATGCAACTTCTGTATATAAGTGTTGGTAAATATACGCTGTAAAATATATGTAGCTTTTGTATACAAGTGTTGAAAAATATATGCTGGAAATTATATTTTTGTTATCTTAATCGACCGCGTGATGATTGAGTGTTGGAAATATGGAAACAACGTCCCCCTCTCCTTTTATTTTCATGTAGTCCTCGTCCACAAATTGTTTTCTATTGTACACAACTCTCGGGTTAAGTTGATTGCCAAGACCCTGTACAGAATAGCAGAAAGATACAAATAACGTTTGGCATATACTAGAATGCCCTGTCATCGTCGTTCATATCGGATGTTACCTCTATTAAATGCCATGTTAAAGACTAACGTGATATGTATGGAAAAAAAGTTGCCACTTAACATTATTTTTATGTTGACCTCGTTCACGAGTTGTTTCTTGCTGTGGAAAAATCTCAGGTTAAGTTCAATATAAAGACCCTGTAGATAACAAGGGTAACATGTAATTAACGTTTGTTCTTAGCTTTGATTTTCTACAGACCTCGTCTTGCATCAGCATGGTCAATTTTATATTCAACGTTTATTTTCCACTCAACTTATTAGTACACCACGTCCATTGTATTGCACTCACCTATGCATTCTTGAAGCAAACAAATAATGCTCCCATGTTTTAACAATTACTACATACCTCTTGCCAGTGATTTAGAGATAATATGCAAACCACAATTTCAATTTCAAAGCTACTGTAACGATTTCAAAAAACAATTAACAATGATGTTCAACAATTTCAATTTCAGACTATAATTTAATTTAAAATAACACGGTCATAATTTCCCAGCGTAGCCATTTTATTACAATTTTCCACCTTTTTCCATTCTTCTCTTCTATCTCATAATATATGCTCCTATTTTTCAGCTTCAACATGACGATTAGTAAATCCTTGGAAGTAAATTGGTGGTACCAGATGGTTCACTTGTAAGCTGTGCAGTTAAAGCACCCTGCCACTCCATAATGTTTGAGATGCGAAAATTTATAGCGAAGATATATCGGGGATATAGCATGATATAGCGGACGACTCTAAAAAGAAGAATGATGAACATTCTACATTAAAAAGAGGAATAATTGTTATTTCCCACCAAGCAAAACAAGTTATAACAAAGTAAAGATAAACAAAGTTGACACGTAAAAAGTTAGAACTAGTTATAATATTCAATAGCGTATATCATTATTACATCAACTTTGAAGTTACTATAAAAGTTAAAAGCAAGACATCAAGCAAAATGCTTATTTATAGGAAATGGGGATATAGCGGGGCAACAAAAACGGGGATATAGCGGATTATTGCCACAATATCGGGGATAATAGCGGATCCGCTATATTGGCCACTTTATAGGAATATCGTTCCCTAAAATTCCGCTACGGGATATATCGGGGCAATATCGAGGAATTGACTACACAGCTTGTAAGACGGCCTATACAAATAAAAATATTTCACTGTAAGAGTAAATCCTTCATCTATTCGTTAAAAATAAAATGAATAATGCATAATATCTGGACAAAATGGTTACTATTTACATGAACAATCCCTAATTCATGACGTGTCAATTGGATGGAATTTGTCCTCTTAAAGGTGGTATAGTCAAATTCAGGCTCTCACAAATACTAAAAACGACAATATTATATTTGGTAGCTATTATGTACCAATCTCGAGCGTAATCATCCATTTACTTGATTCGGCAATGCCAAATTCGTGATTAAGCACTTTTAGTAAATATATGTTTCTACCTTTTTCAATAAACACTTGTTCATACATCTCTTGATGTTCTTCAAGTTCTTCCATTAATTCCTTACAGACTAGCCACCATCGATCCTCTCCTAATCTTGAAAAAGAAGCAACACATCTAAATCCATAATTACCATCAATGCTCACACCTACAATTCCTTCGATATAAGGCTTCCACTCTTTTGGTATGCAATTTTCATACACATCTAAATTTATATTTTTAGCTCTATGAACAATCAATTTTTCTTTCTTCACTGAAATACAAGGATCAACCTTTTCTTTTTTAGCTATGCTACATTAGGTTGAAGCACACTCACCTAGCTCAAATGCGTAAGGCAACCGTTTTGTTGAAGTATCAATTTTATTATGAGATCTACCACGGGTTTTGACTTTGCTAATCGAAGATGCAAGAGTTGATGTTTGCGGATAAAAAATCTCTTTTATTTTCTTATAGACTTGCATTTGGTGCAGTATTTCCAATTGCATAACTTCATTTAGCATTCTTCAATCTTTTTCTTCATATTAAAATCTGTTTTCTCTCCCATTTTTACAATATGCAATCCAGTCCAATGAAAATGAATCAAATCCAAAGGTATTTCTACATTTCGACCGAGTTTTTCTAACGCATGAAAGCATGGAAGTCCGTGTGTCTTATCAACGACACATCCACATTAATCTAAAATTTCATAAGAATTTATCTGTAGAAGAATGAATTAGCTCCAATGCCGCAAGTCAAACTACTCCTCAAAAATTTTTAAATTCTTTTTTATGATAAACATGAGCTACTTTTAATAGACTTGTTTCAAATGAAGCTTTTAGTTCGGTAAACGATAGTTCAAGTAGTAAATGCATGCTCTCCCATGCTCTTTCGAAGTTGCACTGACTGGTGGCCAAATGTTTTTCAATTTAGCATGTACGGCCTCGGCTCTAAAAGAAAATAGATATTAAGTTATTGTTGTAAATAAATCTAAATAAAAAAATATAAAATTAAGCGACTTACCTATTTGATGTGTAGTTGCCAAAGTGCATAAAATTGTCGACCCAAGCATGTACAAATCGATCTTTCCATGTCTCAAGCCAATTTTCAGGAATATATTTTATTAAGTTTGGGTACTCACCATACTGGACATACAAATCTTGTAGATTATTGTTATATTGCTCAATATTTCCAAACTCGCATAAATTGATCCAATCTTGAAAAAATTGTTTTTTACTTCTTTTTACATACCCATGATTCTTCTTTGAATAAAAGCAAGAATATTTTTTCGATATGCCACTTGCACATGATATGAGCTGCTTGGGGAAAAACAATGTTAATGGCATTAATCAATGCTATCTCTCTATCAATGACACTTGGCATTTCAACATCACAATCAATCATTACCAATTGAAGACGGTTTAAGGCCCATAGATGGTAATTTACCCATTCAAATACGAGTATGCAATAGTAATGCAAAAGGTTTAATTAGTTGAGGTGACACCGACAATCTCCAACAACGGCATTCTATATTTGTTTGTTTTGTAAGTACAATCCATAACAAGAAGATGTGGAAATGTTCTTAGCAAGTCTAAACTCGTAAGATGAGCCCTATGTCAGTAATTATGTCACTTCCATCTAAGGAATTATGATGCCATTCGAAGTAATTTTTTCCCTTAAGCTTGCTTAAGAGATATTGTATTTGAGAACGACCTGCTCTATTCATTTTCTTGTGCCTAGAAAGCACATTACATACTTTGTTGTACTATTGGATGGATCATTTTGTTTTATTCGTGCAAAATGGCTTTTGGCTTCATCATGTTTTTGTACATTTCAACCGCTATTTTTTATTCCTTCATTAGTCGACCAAGAAAAGAGTAGCCTTCCGAACTTTAAAGTGCAGAATGATTATGAACATCACATATTACTTCTAATCTCCAATCATCTAAACTATGAACTTTAACACCTTTCAAATGAAATGGACAATTGCACTTTTTTGTACTTGTTAATCAAATACTGTTAGATTTCTTGCCTATGTACCCTTTATATGCTCCACTTCTCTCACATCTAAATATAATTCTTGGATGTCTATCGCTACTATTAATATCCGATTTCAAAATTACCACTACCATCGCATTCCTTCTAACCGTGGAATCAATTCATTCTTTCATTTTATATCTATGTGAAAATACCTTCATGTAATAATAAAAAGTGAGAAATTTTCAACTTAGAAAATGAGGTAATTTACAAAATAGTAAAATAAATTACATACATCATATGTTGGGAACTCATTACTATAATGCATAACAATTTCTTCATCTTCTTCGGCCACCCTCCCAATCTACAAAATAAAAAACGGGCACAGTATTTAACGAATGATGTTTTCATCACTTTCTAGTATATGGTAAACTAGGTTTTGAGCAATTCCTAGTGTATATTGCCTTCTGACTATGTTAGTTCCTAGTATAAGCATACCTGATTTTGTTGTACGTAGTCATTTGTAGTGCTCGTATCCTCCATGTCAATTTCAGCAGATAGAAGAGAGATGAAGAGAAGATGAATAGACATAGTAAATTAAATAAGATTTCCATTTAACTATTAAAGGGTATAATTGGAATCAAAATTTTAAAATTTTAACCGAGGGGTGAAGAGAAAATACCGGGGGTTTAATAGACTTAGCTAAATAATGGTCATAAACATTCGCTGTTAAGGAAGGTGTAATATTCAAAATTTTAACTTTTGTCTTTTGAAATTTTGGATTCGAATTTTAAGTTTTAATAGCTTGAATTTTTAAGTTGCAAACCATAAAATGTAAAATTTTAGAAGTATGAATTAAAAGCTAAAGGAAGTGAATTTGAGAAGTAGAAAATGTGAATTTTGAATCAGAATCCTATATTTATATTTTGAAATACAATTTGAAATTGGGATTTGAAAAGTTATACAATTACATATGGAAATCAATTTTTATAAGTTTAGCCCTGCTCATAAAACTATACGCAACCACCATAATAACATCATTAGTTTATTTAATTCTTAGATAGATTTAGGTAGTGTTTGATTTCAAAATGATTTTTTTGTTTTGAGTTTTTAACATGTATGTCAAATATGAGAAGAACGGAAGGACGACGGAGGGGATGAAAGAAAGACGGATAGAAGGACAAAGGGGATAGAGGAACAATAGAAGAATGGATTGTTTCACATGCTCGTATTATTTCCAAAACAAGGAAAATAAAAAAATTGTTTTCCATTTTGTTCGTTAAATTCGTTTTCTAAATCCGTCGTTTTCGACAATATACATGCGCCACGTGCATTTTTGCATGGATGAAAAACCAAAACTAAAAATAACAAACCAAACACTACCTTAACTTTTGGGTCACTTCAATCAAACTCGAGGCCAATGATGGGGCACGTATTTTGTAATCGTTTGGAAGCAATGCATTGGAAATCTTCAAGTTGAATTGTGGACTACATGATACTCGTACATTATTATATTTATATATGAATGGATATTTACATACTGAGTTGTATGATTTGGCTAATGACCAGGTTTGTTGCTTGATAGTAATGACTTAAACCTCTTTTACAACATTTAATATATATAATATGTTTGCGTAGCCATGCACATTACACCCTTTTTCTCAAAGAAAAGCTTGAACTTGAAATTTAAAAGTCAACGGTAGTGCTTGGTTTGTTATTTTTAGTTTTGGGCTTTCGTTTATACAAAAATGCATATGACGTATGTATATTGTCGAAAATAGCCAGTTTAGAAAACGAAGTTAATATACAAAATAGAAAACAACATTATTTTATTTTCCGTGTTTTGAGTAAACACAATCATATGAAATAATCCATGTTTCCCTCGTCCATCTATCCCCTCCAACATCCCCTCCTTCTTTCTTTCTTCCCCTCCACCATTCCCTCATGCTTCTTATATTTGATATACATACTGAAAACTGTAAATATATAATTCATTTTCAATCCAAACGCTACCTAAAAATTTGTAAGTTTCCGGAGAAAGTTAAATTCTTTTGAGAAGAACACTCGAATATTAGTGTCAATGTAAGTATGATTGTACGAGAAGATTAATTTGAGATTATTTGTAGGAAGGATAAGTAAATGACGTTAGAGGGTTTCAAAGATTGATTTTAGGAATTAAGTTAAAGATACAAACTACCAAAATCATATTTTGATAATGGACATGAAACTATTTTAGGTTTAAAGCATTGTTTCATATGACAATGTCTATACTTTTTGTGGCTTACCGACAATTGAGAACTTATGATCAATCCTCTTTCTCGATATTGATAAGAAAATGGTTTCACTTTAATGTACAAGAATTAGTATTAGACATCCTAATGTGTTGTGTTTGTGTTTCGCTTGTTTAATTTTTGTTTCAACTTATGCATTTAATTTATATGTTCGCATTTTTGGACGTGTCCTGGTCATTGTACTACTACTAATTTCTAAAAGAAATTTATTCAATAATAAAAGTTGTGTTTCTTAAAACAACAACTATTTATCGGTATGACGAAATATGCATTCATGACATTTTCTAGACTACCTTTATACTCTCATAAAATTAATTTAGTTTTGAGTTTACAAAACTTATGTCCATAACATAAATTAGACAACTACACATCCTGAATTATTTAAGGTTGCGGTTTCTTATTAATTTATATCACACATAAATATGATCTCGTAAACCATGCTTTAGTTGAAATTTAATTTACTATATATTTTACAATTAAGTACATATCATTTGAAAAAAAAATTAACAACTTCACACGTCATAAATTATACTTTGTCCAATAGGGTTCGATTACTCCTTATTAGTGCATCATTATTTATAATAAGGAGGAGTGACTTTAATATTAAATCATATTCATTTTTAGGTACTTTTGGAACCATTTTCCTATATATACTCACTTATTCGATCAAATCGAATTGTTTAATTTCCTTCGCATATTATGTGTTCTTCTTTCATTTTATATTCACTGAACTTATCATGGTATACTACTAAGTATCAGATGCACATGTTCGTATCTATGATAATCCATTGGTGAACTAATAAAGTAAGTGGATCCTTTTAGGTATTATTAGACTTTGAACAACATATATTTATATGTATCAACATGAAGAGTTCATTAACTATTTTGTCACCTCTATTGAATCAGTGCATTATCCTTAATCAATTGAGTTACAGTTCACCACTACCAGATGATTATAGTTATTATTTCCATAATTCAAATATAACTATTAAAATTTTAGATGCTTCTGTATTTTCTAAATATAATGCATCGCTTTGTTATGGAAATAAATACAATTGTTATAATACGTTTATCTATAATTAATATTCATATTCATATTCATATTAAAATAAAAATATTTTTATTTTTAGTCAATACTGAAAAATAATTATCATTTCACAGATAATACTTGGTATATTTATGAAGACAATCTTTCATATCTTGATGTGATCATTAATAAGTGTCATATGGTATGCTCTTACTATTCTACCATTACAATAATAACTCATGAAAAATGAAGCTTCATTCAGCTACTTTTTATAATTTTTTATTACACATACTATAACAAGTTTATCATCTAGAGTTTCGGATCAAATATCTTAAACTCAAAGAAATAAATCTCATACAAAATATTTTTCAATATGAAAATAATTTGAAATAGAAATCACATTTTTTATTTCATATTAAGTCTAGTGTCATCTAGCCTTAAGACCAATCAGCTTCTAAATGAATCTAGACGTAAACAAATATCTTAAACTCAAAGAAATAAATCTAATACAAAATAATTTTCAGTATGGAACTAAATTTGAAATAGAAATTACATTTTTTATTTCATATTAAGTCTAGTGTCATACAACCATAAGACCAATGAGCTTCTAAATGAATCTGGATGTCATGATAAAGATGAAATGGTTCACAGACTTAGAGGCATGCTTGCAAGGACAATGGAAGGGGCTTCAAAAGTTAGAGAGTAAGATAAATAAAAATGAGAGATCAATATAATCCACTTTTCAGCTCCGTACCGAGTTGATTTCCTACACTTTGAAGGACTCTAGAGCAATGGTTAAGGGATGGTTGTTTAAGTGATCATCCTGAAGCCTTTTTCTGATGGATTTGGTAAACAACTCCAAAATATCTAAAGGAAAGGAAATGTATTAAAAGTGTTAGAACCTCTTGGTAATAACCTGATTTCTAAGGAAAAGTACTCGAAACTTGATGAATCGAAGTTAGGAGAAGGAATAGAGATTGCATGGTTTGCAACTACCAAATCATATCGGTAACGACGTAACCATGCCTATACTGATATGATTTTATTGCTTAGGGGACCTAGTCTCCCCTCCTACTTCGGATTTGGAGTTTACCTAGTATTTCATGATCCAACGACTTTGTTGGAAGATTTTTCTATAAATAGCAAATCTGTGACAGTTGAAAAGGATCTTTTGTCCATTTTATTCTTCATCTTATTTCTCTACTCAAGTTTGTCACTAAGGAGGTTACTTTTTACTATTCTAGGATGATTTAAATTGCAGGACCCTTGTAATTGTTACAAAAATATTCCACAATAAGATTAAAGTTGACTAGGTCATAGATTAGCCAAACCACTATAAAATTCATGTGTTTTCTATCGTTTATTTTTTATTATAGTTAGATCTACTCTCTTTAATTCGAAATAGGGTGTTATGCCACTTTTTGGCCCAATATTTTTGGTGCTTTCACCGAGAGTTGAACTAGGCACCGATCTAACTATTCATTGTGGATTAGAGCATCCAAGAGTTAGATCTACAAAGTTTTTATCTTAAATGTAGAGGAATTTCATATTGGAACTAATGGTCCCTAAGAGATTAGTAGATCTAGAGCAATTAATAGTAGAGAAGATGAAGCTTTCTAGCATAATGAGATGACTAGCCAACTCACACTTGCATTTCGAGGACCAACTGTCGCTAAGGAGATGGTGACAATGGTGGAGTTCAACAGGATAATGGCAGAATTGAATAAAGGAATGGTGGATTTCCAAATGGCTCTCCCTGACAAAATGAATGCTAGTGTTGCCTTGCAAACTCGATAATCTCAAATACCCAGGAAAAGCAGGAGAGAAGCGTCACCTTCTTGTTTTGAAGAGGAAAATTCATCTACTTCTGGTCAAAATAGAAGGAATGGAAAGCAAAAGATGAAGGAATTGACTACTGATGCAGCAGGGAAAACATTGGAGGAACTAGCGAGCTCTAGTTGAAGGAATTCATATCAGTACCAATTGAAATCTGGTCGGTACAGATATGAATTTAAGAAACTCATGAGGGTGTGGCATGAAGCCATCAATATATCAGATTATGCAGACGATTTGCAGGACACTGGTAATGATGTTGGAAGCTGATGTTCAAATGACTATTATGAAGCCAACTAAACGTCGAAATTTTTCCAAAGGAATGGTTCATGGTTCTCTTATAGATAGGAGAACCCAGGCATCAGCGAGCAAATCGAGACCATTTGCGAAGGCAAACACTCGGCGCTACTCCTGGTAGTCATCTTTCGGATCACAAAGCGAATGAGAAACATGATGTTGATATAATAAAATGGTTGATGGAAGAAAATCATTGAAGAACATATTATGGGAGGAATGTCCTAGAAGGTTTACAATTCCTTCAAACCGTCATTCAATGGAACAACTGATCCTAGGAAACATTTTCTCAAATTTTAATTACACATGGATGGTGATAGGGCAACGAATGTGGTGTGATGTATGTGCTTCCCCATTTTTTGGATGGATTTGCATCGAGATGGTTCATTTGGCTCATGTCAAAGTGCTCTCGACTTTTGATGAATCAGCTAAGAAATTCTTAGAGCAATTTAAGCACCAAGCCACTCAACACATGGATATGATGTCCTTTTCAGGCATTTCTCATGGACCTGAAGAGCCATTGAAGGGATTTCTGAACAGGTTCAATGTTGTAGTTATTGAAGTAAATAATCCATATAAGGATACGGTGTTGATGGCTTTTGTTTAGGGGATACATCTTGACATGGATTTTGGAAAGTAGTTGAGGATGAAGTAGCCAACTACTTTGGAGGAGTTCCAATGAAAGGCTAATCATTTCTTGCACTTGAAGGAAGCAAACAAGGTCTCCGAAACTGACCAATTCCTTCCACAAATTAGCACTGAATTGAGATCTGATCATAAAGACCTAAGTAAGATTATCCATATCGACCGGGACGTTGATCATTACCTCGACTAGTGCTGTCTGCACTTCTTTGACTACTTCCTAGTATTGGTAGACTTAAATAATTTGATATGGTTATCTGCTAGGGATTAGGCATTAATTGTTGTAGGTCTAAGTTCTTGATGCAAAGAGTTCTCTCTACATTCTTTCCTTTCTTCTTCACTTTGCCTCCTTGAGCTCAGCAACATAACATTCCCGACCGGTACTGTGGTCGTCTCGAATTGATGCAACCCCATTTTTCATGAGAACTTAGTCATCAAGCACTAAGGAGCTAGTGATATCCTGAAATTAACTAAGGCTGGAAGGCCTACGAAGGTGTCATACACCAAGAATTCGTCAACAATCATTAACTTTTGAATACACCGATCTTGTGGTCTTCATCTCCAACTCCATAGGCAAGTTAATATACCTGATGGGTTCCTTCGCCTCTCTGGTGAATCCTTGAATCCTCGATCTATAGGGATTGATGTCCTTTGAAATTATTTTCGCTTGATCAAAAGTCCTTTTGAATAGAATATTCACCGAGCTTCCATGATCTACTAAAATTCGGTGCATGGTAATCAGGCCTGCAATGGTCGCTATCACGATGGGATCAAAAGTTGGTGCTTCAATCCCATAGAGTCCCTATTATGAAAGATTATGTCATCGGTCATCAATCTCTGCTGCTTATCGAAGCTCCAACCTCAATAGAGAAATGGCTCTCCTGCGACACGTGCTTCAAAGAACTTGCATACTACTTCTTCTCATTCTAGCTTTTCTCCACTGGGTAAGGTCCTCCAATTATGGTATTAATAGCAATCCTTCCATTAGGTCGCATGGGTCCCACTCCACTAGGTCTAGGATGGTTCCCTTAGGCATTCGTCCTTTTGGGGTCTAACATTCTATCCGTCATCATGCGGCTCTCTAACATATTATTGTAATTTATTCTTGCGGATTAATAGATCAACGATATCCTTTAAACAATGGCACTCATTTGTGTTATGTCCATGAGTCTCGTGGAATCGACAGTACTTTATTGAGCGTATCTCGGCTTCCGTTACCTCCGTATCATGATTTTTATATTTTTCATTCCCTTAGTAGCAGGGAATGTATTTTTAAGAATATCGTTTAGAGACAAGCACTCCCTTGGTCTTATATTCCATGGATGCTTTTCGGCATCATTTCGCCTGTTATACATCCTGATTCCTCTTTCTTTGATTACTAGATTTACCGACATTCACAGCAACATTACTGACACTCTCATTGGTCTATTTGATAGCTGCATTACTTTGAATAAATTCCTTGGACTGTTCACCACCAGCCTTTCTATTCAAGCAAACCTGGACATGTTTTCTTGAACCCATTTGGATATGTGTAGGATATCATCAGAGATAGTGTGTCATGTACTAAATGTGGATCTGAAATACTCCTCGGTAAAACAGAATAGGCGCATTCTACCTTTTAAGCGATCCACTACACTAAAGGAGAAAGTGAATAATTTGAAAGAAAATGGCTTTATCAATGACGCTTTATACCCTGAATGGGTATCGATACCTGTGTTGGTTAAGAAAGCTAATGGAAAGTGGCAAACATGCACTGATTACTCGAACCTAAATAAAGGATGATCGAAGAACAACTTCCTATTGTTCAGAATCGACCAACTAGTAGACGGAACTACCAGACACGAGTTACTTTCTTTCATGGATTCTTATTTCGGCTATAACAAGATACTGATGCACATTCCAAATCAAAAGCACTTAAGTTTTATAATGGATTTGGGATTATACTGCTAAAAAGTGATGCAATTCGGGTTGAAGAACGCTAGAGCTACATACCAGAGATCGTGAATTGCATGTTTAAGGACCAAATCAGATGGATAATGAAAGTGTATATGGATGATATATTCGTGAAGTCACGGCTGTCGATGAATGACGTATATGATCTTTTGGAAATGTTTGGTGTGCTACGGATGTATGAGATAAAGTCAGATCCATTGAAGTTTTCCATTGGAGTTGCAATGGGCAAATTTTTAGAGTTCATTGTGAATTATAAGGGCATTGAGGCTAATTTGAAAAATATTAATGCCTTGAAACATGTAACTGCCCTAATCATGAGGAAGGAAAACCAGAGCTTGAATAGGAAGGTTGTTGCATTGAGTCGGTTTATTGCAAAGGTAACCAAAGTGTATACTGTTCTTCGATGCCCTCAAAAGTGAGAAAGGAATGTTTGTCTGGATGAAGGAATTTTAGAATGGTTCCAAGGAATTACTAAGACATATTAAAAGACCACTAATCATGCCCACGCCTTTGGATGGAGAGGACATGTTTATTTATTTAGTTGTGTTTGCACATGCACTAAGTGCAAAATTGGTATATGAGGAGGCCATGATTCAAAGGCCAATATATTACGTTAGCTAGCAGTTTACCAGTGCTGCAAAGAACTATCCAAAGTTTTAAAAGCTTGCTTATTGCTTACTGATTGTATCAAGGAAGTTGCAACCATACTTCTAGGCTTAATTGATAAAGAAGCTGATGGATCAACCCAAGCAAGTATTGCACCCAGCCAAGACTTTGGGAAGTTTATTAAAATATAACATCGAACTGAGCCAATATGATATCACTTACCATCCAAGAACTGCAACAAGAGGACAAGAGTTGGCATATTTCATCACTGAATTTACCATTTGGAAAGGATAAGAGGGGGATGATACGGTCCTACTTTCTCCATAAATATTATTGGTGGATGGAGCTTCCAATGAACATAATTCTGGTGTGGAAGTGGTACTCATGACTATAGAAGGACGGATAATTTGCTATGCATTAAAGCTAGGATTCCCCACGACAAACAATGAGGCCGAGCATGAAGCATTGATAGAGGGACTCAGGATAGAGAAAGAGCTGGGGGTAAGGACATTGCACATATTCAATGACTTCTAGTCGGTGGTCTACCAAGTAAAGAAGGAATTCAAAACCAAGGGTGCGAGATTTTTCCCTTACCAGACGAAGGCACTGGAACCATTGAAAAAAATAGAGCACTATACAATTATGCACATCCCTAGAGAGGATATGAAGTTCGATTCGCTGGCCAAGCTAGCTAGCTTTGGAGATGTGCTAGTGGTGGGATTGGTTATAGAGAAGGGTTTATCAACTCGAAGGATCGACCAGATGGATGTCGATTGGATCTTAGAGGCCAAGGAGGAAAAGAAGTCTTAGATAACTCCGATCAAGGGTTATGTGCTGAATGGAACTCTCTTGAAATGAAAGGCAAAAAAGAGGAAAACTCCTTCTTAAAGTATCATGGTTCATAATGCAAGAAGAAGTAATGTACATGAGAGGTTTCTCAATACCCTGATTTAGTGTTAACAAAGGATGAGGCTAGGAAAATCCTCATGGATATCCATGAGGGTAACCATGGTGATCTTACATGGGGTAAACATTAGCAAAGAAGAAATTGCGCTACGGATACTTCTAGAAAATAATAAACTTTGATACTGCTGATTACACCAGATTATACGATTAATGCTACGGGTTTGAAAAGTTTTGAGATCCCTATTCATAAAGATTACGCAGCCCATGACCATTCATGGTTTAGGGAACTGATATAATTGGTGTGTTACCAAGGTCAAATGGAGGAGCTAAGTATGCTATTATTGCGGTGGATCACTTCATAAAGTAGGATAAAGCAGAACTGCTTGCTCTAATGACAACAAGGAAAGTGATCGGCATTATGGCAAAGAATATCATCTATAGATTTGGAGTTCCTTAGAAATTTATAACCGATAATGGAACCCAGTTCAAGAGTTCCAAGTTCTATGATTTCAACAACTGGTACAAGATCGTGAAAGGCTTTTCAATAGGGCACACCCAGAGGCAAATGGATAAGTATAGATGGTGAATAAAAATCCTCAAGTCCATCTTAAAGAAACGTTTAGCTAAAGCTAAGGGTAACTGCATCAATGATCTTCCATTTGCATTATGGGCTTATATGATGACTCACAAGTTCACGACTAGGCATACTCCATTCACTATGGGTTTTAGAGAAGAGGCCATGATTCCAATAGAATTGGAAGTCCCTTCTCATCAGAAAAAGCATTATGACCCCACGATGAACTAAGAACTCTTGTTTGAGTCCCTTGACTTGGTTGATAAAAAGCGAGAAGAGGCCGAACTAAGGGTAGTTTGCTCAACAGATAAGAGTAGAATGACATTTCAATTCCAAGGTTCGGACCTATATCTTAGAAGTGGGGGACCTCGTTTTGAATCAAGCTCTCCTAAGTATATAAGCACTTGCTCCAAACTGGGAAGGTTCCTATACGATTGAACAAAAGCTTGTGAACTTTCAAGTTGGGCACCATTGATGGAGTCCTAATTCCACGAGCGTGGAATAACGACATGTTGCAGCGCTGTTTCACTTAGATTTGTTTAGTTTATTATTAACAAATAAGAGTGCACCATGGGAAATGTAATAAGGCTTAACTTTCCACTTTGTTTTTTCAAATAAAATTAGCCTCTTGAACTAATGGAGCTATGATCTTGTAAGCAAAACCTTGTGCTATATAGTTAGTGGTACAATTAGTCACCCGAAGATAGGTATTGATCGTAGCCTTTGATCCATGATTAGGAAAAAGGAGTATAATCATAAAGGTTGATTGGATAACTTACCCTTATCCCTTCGGTATCGAGTAATGCCCGAAGATAGGCAAAGTCAATGACGGATGCTCGAGGTTCGGCACCCAAAGCACTGAATTTTAGAGATAGGAACTTGTGAACAACCAGATTTTTAAGACTGCACTTATGGCATAGCAGGACTGCTCGACCGAGGAAGAGCGAGAAAGGATGATAAATATTCTCGATCAACACCGGAGATAGATGAGCTCGAGAGCGGGAGGTCGGAGATAGGCGCCTAAAACATTAATATCTAGAAATAGGCACCCAAAAGATTGATTCTTGAAGATAGGAATTAATATATAATTATAATTTCCATAACCACATTTATGGCTAGCAAGGACATACCCGATTGAGGATAAGACGATGACGGTCAAGGAGTTATTTTAATCGAGCACCAGAGATTGGTGAGGTCAAATGCTGATGCTTAGAGATAAGCGTATGGACTATTAATCCTCAGAGTTAAGGATTGATGGGTTACTAGATTATCAATCACTATTGGCCTGGGGAGTCATGCATGACTGATGGTGAGTGACGAAAAGCGGTGAATGAATTTGATCAAAACCCAGAGCTAGGCTAGATCAAAATATGGTGTCCATGAACATGCACTCAGAATGTCATTTTCTGGAGGTTGGAAATGACAGGAAGTTGAGAATTCCTTTGACTATAATCTTGTTCATGGCTAGATGGAACTCGATCGAGGATGAAAAAATTCTACCACGAATATGGCCTAATCAATAACAAGTTTTGTTTGTCTAAAATGTAATATTTTAGCAATGGTAAACAGTACTACGCAATAAAGTATAACTAAGTAGTCATAGAAAATTACCTATATGTACAGAGCTATAATAATTAATAGAATTGCACAGACACAGGCATATATAATATGAGTGAATTATGTAACAAGTAGCTATATTATAAATGTAGGTAGTTGTACATAGGCAAGTAAAGTAAAAGTGTAGGAATGTAAATGTGAACAAAGGTTTTTTAGAAAACAATAATCTTTATTTATAACCACTATTCATAAAAAAGTCATGGGGGCTAATCCCACACAATCTCAACCTATGTACAAAAGGAAACAAAATACATCAAAAAGAAGTCTAAAAGAAGCTATCTTTGAAACACATCAAAAGCACTAAAGATGCCATTCCAAAAACTAAGTAGGGAGTTCATTTCTTCTTTCCTTATTTGCTATCGCTCTTAGGATCGTCCTTTTACAAGGATCTTTTTCAAATCCTAAGGTTTCCCATTTCAAGGCTTTCCTATCCCGGGGGTATTACCCTCAGAGTGTGTGGTCTTTCCCTTGATAGTGATGACGATAGGATCTATTGGCTTGTAGACGGCAGGGTCAGAGGAGCTCAAGGAACCGCCAATGTCACTACCCTTCAGATGTGATTTTGAGGGAAGGAATCTTTGGAGTAGGATCTGATTCCCCTAGGTCAGTAGGTTCTTCAGTCCTAGGTACTTTCTTGACTTTGATTTTTTATAGGTCGAGATACAACCTCTCAGCCAAGGGAATAGGATCAGTAGAGCTTGTAGCGCTGGTGATAGTGATGTCTTCCCCCAAGGACTATAAGGTGTCATCCAATCCCACTATAGCCTCGATCTTCTCTGAATCAGGATTAGGAATAGAGCTCAAAGGAAGGATTGGAGCAACTATTTCCACGGTGATAGAGGTTGATTCAGTAGAGACAATAATAGGACCCAAGCATCGTGTAATTGGTGGTGGAGGAGGAGGAAGCAATGAATGACCTATAAGTTCACAAATGATGAAGTAAAGGTCAGTGATGCTCTCGGTGAGAAATGAATCTTCTTGAACACTGGAGAGAGATGGGCTTCACTAGTTGGAGTGTCTTTTGTTGCGGATGCAGCCATTACACTCTCTTCTATTGATGACTGGATGGGTTGAGAAAAGGAAATCGAAATATAGGGATCGTTAGTGGCTATGGCAATGGAAGATGGTATCGTAGTAAGGGTGGCCCTAGAGCTAGCCTGAATCGATGTTGCAATTTAAATCGTAGGCACTTTGGATGGTGGAGATGACGATTCTGCTTGGCTCAATGCCCTAAGGGTAACAGGAGCTTTAAAAGGACCTTTACTTGCAAATGCATTCTCTTCTGCCAGGATTGACATGCTTTTTTCTTAGGCTATTATGCCATCGTTATCAAAATATTTGGCTTTTAGTTGATCTTTAGTAAGGCCTTCACCAAATGTGGTCGTATGACATAGGAATTCCTTCCATATGTTTGCCAAAGTCACATGGTAGTTCTTCCAAGGATTTTGTCTTTGATGGTGTTTACAAAAAACTATTGTCGAGTGGCATTCATTACCTCTTTATTTTTTTAATACCTTTTTCCCTGACTTGGTTTATCTCAACTAAAACATCACCAAGCTCGACCCATGCTTTTATTTTCGCCTCTGTTTTGGAGCTTAGACTGGCCTCAAGTCTTTCAACTTTATACTTATGTATTTGGATTTCTATATCTTTGGCTTGAAATGGTGTGTCTTCTCTTCGATCGCTATATCATCGGCCTTAACTGTTCTATGAGCTAATCATATTTGCAGTATGCCTTCTGGAGCTAATCATTAACTAAGTGTAAGGTTGGTTGTGTACATGAGAAATTTCACCGACTAATTTTTTGGAATCATTTGCCGACTCATTAGCTTCATCTCTTTGTTTTGTGAGTTTGGCTACCTCCCACTTGTAATTAGTTATTGTATTGTCCTAATCCTTCCTCTTTGCTACAAATGAATGGATGTCCATCTGATTGATTATGTTGACATTGGAGAGGGGGAAAGTAAGTTTTCTCAATCCATAAAGCTAGTCAACAAGCTTAGCAACCCCTCTAACTCTATGATTATCTTTTTCATGGGGAATGTCCTTGATATCACGATCAAATTTCACCCTATCAGGTAGAGGTTAAGAAAAGCAGCCTTCACTTAGTCATTATGGCCGTTAAGCCTAAAGGAGGTGCGGGTGAATTTGACAAGCAGAAGCCTTCTTGGACCTTTTAGAGGTGGATATATTGGTAAATAGAGGCCGATTGTCGGAACATGTTGAGAGGAGATCATGGGCTGAGAGCGCGGCTGAGAAGAGCCAGAGATATGATCATGATAGACACGAGAATTGCCAGACTTCATCCCTAGGTCATATTGTTCTCTTTCCTCGCCCTATTGCTTCCTCCTTTCCTCATTCTCATAGTATTCCTTCTCCTTCCAATTCTACCTTTCTTCATCGGTCTCCCACTGCGTGAAGGATCTGTAAGGAATAGGACTAGGAGTGGTTCCTCGATGTTCGTAAATGCTAGAGCATATGTAGTTGGAATCAATCTCTTCCCATCATACCCGAAATGAAAGAAATGACCGTAGTAATCCCAGAACACGGAAGTAAGGGCAAATGCAAAATATGAGTGTTTGTGGTCCTAAAAGTATATGGAGTGCTGGTCTTTCCTTGGGTACTCTATAGACCATGATCAAATGTTTATAAGGATGGAGTTTCACCTCCCTCGGCTAGGATGTCCTCGGATGGAAAGCTGAAACATGAAAGATACTCCTTAAGAAGATCCTCGATCTAGATGTTAAGATCACTAATCAAGTCGTAGATATTTTCTAAAAGACTAACTTGAGGAGTCTCCTCTTCTATTGGTGTCATACTTGATTCAATGGACTGCTGCAAGATTTTGATGACGATTCATTTTGAATGTGATGGGGCAGGAATTTTGGTACCTTCAAGAGACGTCTCTCCATACGACTTGTTTCCCTCTTGCCCAAATTCCTCATCATCTTCACCTTCTTCATTCTCTCTCCTTCTTCTATGAAACCCAGTTTTCCATGCATTTTAAGTTGACAATAAACCATACATTTCCATCTGAAATTGAACAAAAAGGCGGACCGTGAAGAGTTAAAAGAAATATAAAGATAGAACATAATCTTACATGAATGTTAATAACATATATTATTTCAATATATAATTATTGCAGCATAATTTTTAAATGCATACATCATAGTCTTTCCTAAGCTCGGCCTGGATAGTAATAAATACCTATCCATACAAATGCTGATAAACGACAAACATAGCAGAAAAGTTAACCACGATCACACGATGATGACTATCTCCAGCTCCCCTCTGGAAACTTCAATCGTCTTCAGCTAATCCTGAAACTACTGTATCTGATCCTAGTATTAAAAATACTTCGATCAGTCTGGAAAACCAACGTAAGAAATATAAATCATAATTATATATGATAGTGTCATAGATCAATTTGATGCCAAAAAAACCTTAGTATCTCATAAGACCAAGCCGCACATAAACACAGATAGGTTTTTACCTTATGATAACCAAAATATTTTTATCAAATCATTTGATATTATTTCTAATGACATTGGTTTGAAAATACTTTTCAAATGAATGTATATAATCTTAGCTGAAATTGTTACAATTATTAAATTCTAGCATAATAGGTTTACAACTAAAACCATAAAGCTCGTATTGGAGAATGGATTACATAGAATGACAAGGTAAGGGACTACCTTCTGACGGTATATCTCTAGAGGGGTGCACTTAAGTCTCCAACCACTACCAACATAGAAGCGGCCTATCTTTACCATAAATGGTACCACAGACATCATCGCCCTAGTCGTTCCCAACCTATCCAAGACATCTCATAGCATACATAAAAACCGAATATATACAGGGTAATCTAGAAAGGTGATGACTATATCCATATGGGAGTGACCCACTTAGCCTTGCTGGATCAACTTTATTTTTGACATTCCCAATGTGCGAAGCTTATGGTAGCGTTTTACCTTTTACGGAAAAAATCCTACATTGAATGCCACATTACCATTTTCAACAGTGCACTAATTAATTTCCACAAAAGCACAACCTCTGAGCTCGTACATCTTAGAGAAGGGTGCTAAGTATAGGAGGGATGGTGGGTTGCCTCCTACATCACTAAATAGATGTACATTTGTAAAAAAATATTGTACACGGTCTTAGAAATGCAATGTCAGACATTCATCCATATAAGTTGCCCAAGCACAAGACAAATTTAAGGCCCTCTCATACTACATCCTGTTCGGGAATCAACCCTAGGATTAGTAGCGAGCAGCCCTTGCACTAAATATTTTTAGAATGGAGTCGTGGGGCTAGTGGCAAGCAGCCTTACATTATGATGATTTCCGTCTTTAAAATCATTGTCTTCAACATGTTTTCACTTTCGAACTTATATTGGTTCGAAGTGGTTTTCGGATAGGAATCACCCAAATCCGACCCCAGTTTCTCCGAACTAATTGTCGATAAAAGATGTCAAATATGTGGGTGATTATTATTTAATTAATCAATATATTTTATCCAAGAAAAATATCTCTTTAGAGATATACATCTTTAAATCATATTCTTTTTCAGCACATACGGGCTAATTAAACCTCTTTTATCAAATCCTTTGGTTAATTAAAACCCCCTTTTAACTTTGTAAATACTAAAACATTTCGTCTTTGATTTCTTTGGAAAAGTATAATTCAAATCTAAATGAAGATTTCACATTTCCAAAACATATCATTAGTGGGTCAAAAAGAATGTTATCTAAGACATCGTTTAATGTAAATCCAAACCAGTTAGTATTAAATAAAAGGGATCTACAAATTTTGGACTGATTATACCTAATATTAATTTTCGTATTCAAATTATATTATTTCCTCGAATAACGGTGAATAATCTTTTAAATTCATATAGATAGTACGAGTTCCCTCCTCGGAATTCAATACAGAGTTTAACCAATATGTTTCATATGTCACCAAAATCTTGTTTAACTTTTGGAAATCTCCAAATCTCCTTTTATCTTAGGAAAATATGGTCCGAGTAAATTAAATTTACTATCCCCTCCATTGGACCAGCCCGGATAGCTAGAAGGGAACCCAGACACTATTCGTCCAAGCTCGAGTCTAGGGATTATCTATCTTATCACCCGTAAGGCAGTTAAGTTATTTGATCAACTCTAAACTCTTTTATATGATCTTTTAGAGATGATTTTTGTTTACTTAACACAATTCCAAATATTGTTTAAAACAATTTTCCTTTAACCATTTATTGAAAACTCGTTTAAAACAATTGTAAAAGTTTCAAATCATCTTAAAAATACTTATTATTGATTGGAAAGGTTACTAAAAAGATTGGGAAAGAGTAATTAAGCTAGAACAAAAATTTGCAAAAGCTACCGAAACCGCTGCAAAAACTACTGTAAATAGTGTTTTTAAAGCTTCTTTATTCAAAATACTAGTTTCATTTCATATATATCCATTTTCATAACTCAAATCCCTTTTAAAATATTTTAACATATTTATAAAATTTATTTCGTATTTTTAAAGATTTATAAATATCAAATTTAAATCATTTACCACTTTGGTTCCTAAAACTGCCAAATCGATGTTTCTGAAAACTTTATTTGGACATAACTCAAATTCTATTCAATGAAATCTTGACTTTCTTCGTTATTTGAAAACCGTAGTTATAAGAGTTTGGAAAATTCTTATTTCGAATAATTCCAAGCAATATTCCATCCCACACATTGATTTTATTTTTATGGAGGGAAATCACGTACTACTGTTACGCGACGCAATTTTTTGACTCTATTTTGAAATCTTTTTCAAACTTTACCGTAATGATTTTAATGTTTACAAAACATTTATAAACCATTTTATTCATATGTAAAGTGGTTTAACTTTTCGTAACACCTTCATGATTCATATAGGAAAGTGATTTCCTTCGTGTAAGTTCAACGTGTATTTAACGTGAATTATTTCCACAACCAAACAAATATATAATCAACCAACCATCGTCCAAACATATTAAACAACCATATAACAATTATTTTAGCATATGATCAAGGACATAACTTTCAGTAGTTAATGTCTATTATTATCACTAATAGAAAGCAATATTTAAGAGATTAAAATAAGAAATATCAATAAGTGATTATCCAGTGATTCAAAGTGATATTAACTTACTTTTGCTAAATCAAACTCTATCCTCTTCCTACCAACATTGAAGCATATATCACCACACTTCACACCATCACTTCCTTCTCTATCCCAAACTTTTCTGAAGCTTTCTGAAATTAAACCGACGACATTCCGGTAGCACTTTCTTCTTTTTTCTTTACTCTAGAGCTTCTGGATCTACACCTTGACTCCATGTAGTTTTGGCCATGACCTTGGGAGGTGGCTTGCTCGGCCTTGGTGCTTGGAAGAGGGGTGATCGTGGGTACATGAGAAGGTAAAGAGGCGTTTGGACTTGTTTTGGAGGTGGATCTTCATTGTTTGCATATGGAATTATTATTTTTCTTAACTTTCTTGCTATAATTTTTCTTAGAGAAAAGAGGCCATTAGGAAGCCATTAAAGAGATTCAAGAAGAGGAAGAAGAAGAGAATGAGCGTGTAAATAAATGGGAGAATAGGTGGGTAATATTTCTTTTTCCATACATTCCCATTTTATCACCTTCCTCTCTCATCCACATGCATCACCCTCCCCCATCACACACATCACACCTCTCAGGCCCCAACTTGTGCTTGTAAGGTGAGGTGAGTGAAGAGATGGTCCCTGAAACAACTCCAAGAACCTCTCATAGAGGGAAGAAAAACTTGAAAAAAAAGCAAAGGTATACCCAATGATACACAATGTTGGAGCATGGAACATAAGAGGTGCTCACATGGTATCTAAAATTGAGCTAGCTAAATCTATTATACATGAACATAAACTTTCCATTCTCTCAGTGTCGGAAACCAAGCTTAACCCTTCCCAGTTATTGCAAGCATGCAAAAATATCAATCCCTCTTGGCAATACATTACCAATCACACTAATGCTCCATATGGGAGACTCCTTGTGCTATATGATCCATCCATATACAACATTCAGCCTATCCTTTCTGATAGGCAGTTTATACATACCCATGTCAACCACATCCCCTCCTCCTTTTCTATATACTTCACATTCATCTATGCAGATAACTCCCCCTCTAAGAGGCAAGCCCTACATGACTATATTCCCCACTTAAGACAATACTCCCATCCCTGGATTCTTATAGGTGATTTCAACTGTTGCTTCCAATCTTCCTACAAACATGGTGGTAATCCTCTTCTCTCTAGAGATATGTCCCCTCTCAATGAAACCATACATAATGATGCCTTGATTAATATTCCTTCCACTGGCTCTCCTTTTACTTGGTCCAATAAAAGCCATTGTGTGAAAAGAGTCCTCACTAAAATTGATCATGGTTTTATCAACCAAAAAGCCTTAGGCTTATGGCCTACCATACAAATTCAAATTCCTATGCCCCTTCTTTCTGACCACTGCCCACTTATCCTGTCTTTTGGTGCTGCTGCCATTAAGAAACATACAAAATTTAAATTTTTTGATGCTTGGATACATAACAATGACTTCTTGCAGGTGGTATCTCAGGCTTGGAACATGCACACTTTTGGTAACCCCATGTTGAAGCTGCAAAAAGAGCTAAAGAACACTAAAAATGCTTTAAGGACTTGGTCTGGGTCAATCTATGGAGATGGTAAGAAACTATCAACTGATATAAAACATAAACATGAACAGTTTCAAGCCCTTCTCATGTGCAACTCTTATGACATAACACACATCCAGCTTGAACATGACCTGTCCAACCAGCTTGTTTCTGCCTTATCTGATGAAGCTGGTATGGCAAGACAAAAATACAGGGAGAACTGGACTATGAATGGAGATAGAAATACCAAGCACTACCATTCATCTCTAAAGATAAAGCAAACCATAGCCTACATTCATCAAATTGATGACTTACAAGATAACACTCACACTACTTCTGACAGTGTTGATTTTGCATTTCTTAACTACTTCTCCACCCTACTTGGATCCCCCAGTTCCCCTCCTGATTTCTCCTTCCTTGATGATCTTGCTCTCCCCTTCATATCTCCTGAAATGCAGACCTCTTTAACTTCTCCCATAACTGATGAGGACATCAAAAACTCTATCTTTTCCATGAAAAAAACTGCTGCTGGTGGTCCTGATGGTTTCAATGCGGTGTTTTATGTAACATGTTGGCACATTATTGCTTCTGATGTTCTTAAAGCTGTTCAAAACTTCTTCAATAAATCTAGAATGCTCAGCTCTATTAACTGCACCAATCTTGCCTTAATTCCTAAGAATGACAATCCTTTCAGTGTTTCACACTTTAGGCCAACAGCTTGCTGCAATGTTATATACAAAAGCATTTCTAGAATCCTTGCTTCTAGACTAAAAGAAGTTCTCTCATACATCATATCTTCTAATCAGGCTGCCTTTCTTCCTAAGATATCCATACTTGATAATGTTCTTCCCACCCATGAGCTTCTCAATGTTACTCTTCCCCTAAAATTTCCAAAAGAGCCATGCTTAAAATTGATATTCGAAAAGCTTTTGACACTGTCAACTGGATAGCTCTAATGCACACCCTCAAAAGGATGAAATTTCCTCCAAGCTTTTGTAACTGGATGTTCCAATGCATATCCACTGTCAGGTACTCTTTGGCATACAATGCCCACTCTATTGGTTTCTTTAAAGGCACTTCTGGCCTCCGGCAAGGAGACCCTATCTCTCCATACCTCTTCATCATCCTTATTGAAACTCTTACCCTTGCCTTCTAAAAACAAGTTGTGCTCAAAAAATTTATTCCTCACCCTAAGTGTTCTTCTCCTATGATCACTTCCCTGGCCTTCGCTGATGACATATAATTTTCACAAAGCCTACCCCTTAGTCCCTCACTGCTGTAATGTCCACCCTTGATTCCTTCTTCAGATTCACTAGTCTGGAGATTAACCATGGTAAGTCTCACATTCTTCTTGCTGGCCTTAATTCTGATGAAGTCTCTTCCTGCTTTAGAATAACTAAATTGTCTCTTATTGAATCTGATACAACTTATCTTGGTATCCCCCTTGCTACCAAAAGATTATCTGTTGCTCTATGTTATCCACTATATGAAAAAATAACTTCTGTCCTTAGTAGATGGCACAATAAGTTCCTCTCTTAGCTAGGAAGACTTGTCATAGTTAACTCCCTTCTCTTCTCCATTACTGTTTACTGGTGTAGAACTTTTCTCCTTCCCAACAAACTCATTATTACGATCAGACCTGCAATGCTCAGATTTCTTTGGACCGGCACATCTCACAATAGAAAGATCATCGCGATTGCCTTTGCTAACCTTGAGATCCCAAAAAAGCATGGTGGTCTAGGCATTAAAAATCTCAAGTGCTGGAACATAGCTGCCCTCTCTAAACATTTAGATAATCTCATCAACAAAAGAGATACATTATGGGTTGTTTGGTGTCTCAAACACAATCTCAAGAATGTGGACATATGGTTGGTCAAGGCAAAACAAGCAAGCAGTTGGGTTTGGAAAACTATGTTGCAAATAAGAGACAAGGTTATGCCTAATGCTACTACAGTGTCTTACATCAGGAATGGTCTTATTTCTCTGCCCTCTTCAAGCTATCAAAACATTAGCAGACAATGGTCTCCTTTTAACTTATCTTCCTATATCCATGTTACTCACGATGAATATACTTAAGAAGCACTCTATAGCCTCATCATACGATCTCCTTACTACTCCTGTAACGTGTGATAGATTCGTATGGAATAAAAGAATTTGGATAGCACATAACAGTGAAAAGCTCAACTTCATGCTGTGGAAAACCTTAAAAAATTCCCTGCACACCAAAGCTAATATAAGGAGGAAAGGAATAAATGTTGACTCATCTTGCTGCTTTTGTCATATTGCTGTTGAAGACAATATCCATCTCTTCTTTGATTGTCCTTTCACCAAATTTATTTGGACTAAAATTAAGGGGCGTGGTGGATATATGCAACCTGTGTTACCTAGAAAAATTGAATGGTTAAACATTCTCAAGGCTACTAAGTGGAAAACCGCCTCCAACTATGAATTGTTGATCTACTTAAAGGTGACCGTTACGGCGATATGGAAGGAAAGAAATGAAATCATATTCAATAACAAGCGACTCCACCGAATGGAAATGTTCCACTGCATCAGAAGCGAAATAAAACAAGTTATGACTCTATCCACCTACCACTTTGACCCTGTTGTGGTTGACTTGTGGTCTTGAGCTCTCTTGTCTTCTTATTTTTCTGTTTTTCTTTCTTTTTCTTTTCTTCTGTGTTCTTTTTCCTTTATCCTAGTTGTCTCTGTTTTTCTTTTATGATTGTAAGATTTCTTCTTATTGATTATAAACATATGGTAGGGGCCATTTAACCCCGCCGCCTTTGCCAAAAAAATGAAATATCTTAAACATTTTCTTTATAAAGTGCATATATGTATATATGTGTGTGTCCATGCTATATATGTGTATGTTAGTGCATGTTTGTGTATGTTATATATGTGCATAAGTCATATGTACAACGTTGCAAGCACTTTGAACAACTTTTGTTCATTAAACCGTTGAAAATTGTAAAGCTGATTCTTGGTCACATTTTTACTTATTAATTAAATTTCATAAATATAAAAAATATTTAAAAAAAATTTCTTATCATTAGTAATAAATTAAAAGGCTCACATTTGAATTATAAAACCATAAAAATCAATATTAAACAAGTGTGTACAAAAAGTTTTGTTATATTGATAAACCGTTATCAATTTTCTTATATCTTTCAATCAAGTATATATTTTTATAAAATTAATATAAATGATTTATTATCATCATATAACTAGCTAAAATGAATTGTTATCAATTTAAAAAATTATTTGACTATTTAAACTTAATTTAAAATTCCATAAAATATACAAAAGTGATGATATCCTTGATGATGTCATTAATATATTTTATTTCCAAAAATAAAATAAATAATATTTATTTCATATTCATGCTTAAATGGATAAATAAATGAAAATATTTAGTTCAGTGCATGCTAATATTAAGAAAGTAATAATTTTCCCAAAAATTGATTTTCATCGTTTTTTGACGAAAACCCCCAAATATCCATATTTTTTAATATACCTTTAAATTAAGTTTATCGTCATTATTTGTGGTTCCAAACATTGTAATTTGTGTTATAAAATCTTGTATTTGAATACTTCAAATATAAATATAACTTATTAAAGTGATAAATTTGAGGGTTATTGCACACTTTCCTCCTTAAAAGAATTTCATCACCGAAATTACACCTAACCAAAAACCCAATAAAGACATTATTTTAAATTTCAAATACTAACCCATGTTATGCTCACGGATTATCTATATGCACTATCTGATTCAATTTTAAATTTGAATATACCCAGAACATTCACATACAATATCGTATTTGATCTCTTCTTCAAATATACAACTTTATTTCCAAACTAGCATTGATTTCTCGATCCTCTAGTACGAACTCTGATTAGGTTTCTTGATCATAAACCTTCATTTCCTTTACATAGCTCTCAATTATGATAGAAAAAGCAAGTACCCAACCACAAATCCTCATCAATATCCATCGTCAAGAATCGAGTGATAAATCTTTTTCCAGACCAGTGTAAAGACCTCAAAGTTTCGTACTCGAATCTTAGATCAAAATCGTGCAACGAAATGATCTACATACCTCATATTTAATTATTAATCTTCCTAAAAATTTTATAAAGACATTTTCATAAAGATGCTTCTTTATATATAATTACTTTAAAACAATTATTCACCAAAAAATTTCTATCTTCTTTCCTAAGAAACCATTTCGATTTTAAGACTTAGAAAATACCTCTATATACTTAAGTCTATGAAAATCTTCAGTGAAAGCTTTATATTTTCCAAAACATATTTTATTGGGTCAAAACGAATGTTGCGTAAAACAACATTATGGCAACCCAAAAGCACTAGTATAGAGATCTGATTAATTATACTTAATATTAATTTTCGATCTCGAATTACACTGTTTATTACTTAACGATGAAGCTAATCAAGTCGGGATATCATTACCTCTCAGGCCTTGAATAGATGACATTCTTAACTTCGAAATAGGTATAAGTTACCTATCCCGAATCTTTACATCAAATATAGGATATGAAAAAATCCCGTATATTATATAAAACGTCTTTCAGAAATCACTTATTATAACAACAGAGTTATAGTCTATCTATGTCTTCCTCACTTTCTCGAAAACATTTATTACAATAAAAATGTTGAAATCCATGTCTTTCTATCACTCAACACATTTTAAATCACTTTGAAAATCACTAAACTCCAGTTGCAAATATCACTTTCAGAACATTCTTTTAAGAGATTATTTTACTTATAAAACGAAATGTCCCTTCCTTTATAAAAACCATCCTCTAATTATCAAGATAAACCCTTTTATATTTATAAAACCATGTTTTTTAAAACTTCTTTGTATAAAATCTCTTTATTCATAACTCCATTTATACATCTATTTGTAAAATATCAATTACAAGCCCATTTTTAATATTTATAAAATACCGTTTATAAATCTTTTACTTTATTTATAAAATATTACTTTTATAAATCTTTTATATAAACCGTTTCAGAAATATTTGTTTCAAACTACTTTTATCTTATTTAGGACCATAATTCCTTTGTAATAAAAGATGGTCTTATTTGTTAAAACACACCTTTTTAAAATAACTTTTATTTTGAATCAACTTTCCCTAAGAATTCAAATACTGACTTTACTATTTCAAAATATCACTTTCAAATCATTTCTCTTAAAAGATATTTTAACTTTATAAAAACTCTTTTATAAATATAAATTTTCATTTTATAAACTATACTCCAAAAATTAAAACTTCTACCAAATCATTTTAATTTTTTCAATGTGTTTCCAAAATACCAGGACTTGAATACTCAAAAATCTCTTTATAAATATGTTTTATAAATTCAATTTATAAAATCACTTATTAAATGCTTTTATAAAATTAATATATCTTAAATAAATTCCTTTAATCTTAAACCAATTATTTATCGAACACTACATAGTCAAATTATGAAACTAAATTCACGAGGTGTTCGTATTCAAACTTTTAAATCAAATAACCAATCAATTAATGATAATAATGGAATATTATCATTCCCTTAACAATCAAACACTACATAAATAACTATATCATTTGAAAGTATTCCTTTATATTCAAAATATAATTCTAGGTAAAATTATTACATTTACCAATTTTCCAAAATAAAATTATCTATATATAGCACTAACAAACTCGCGCTTATATATGATACTCTCAGCTTATTCTAAGGTGTCAATTATCCTATCTCTAATGAGTTACTCATCCTATTGTATTACTAACCCTATCTCTAATCAGACTTTAACTCTACTAGGCTCAGGTGTTCTCTCAACCTAAGCTCTAATACCAAATGTGACGACCCGCTTTACCGTACATTTTAAGTTGACAATAAACCACACATATCCAATTCAAATTGAACGAAAGCATAGACCGTGAAGGGTAAAAAGAAAAATAAAGACAAAACAAAATCTTACATGAATGGAACAACATATATTATATTAATATATAATCTTTACAGCGGAAATTTTAAATACGTACATCAGAGTCTATCCTAAGCTCAGCCTAGACAGTTGTAAATACATGTCCTTACGAATACTTAAAAACGACAAACTCAGCAGAAAAATAAACTATGACCATACGATGATGAAGATCTCCAGCTTCTCTCTAGAAAATCCAAGCGTCCTTAGCTACTCCTGAAACTACTCAGATCTGACCCGAGAATCAAAAATATCCAGATCAATCTGGCAAACCAGAGTGAAAAACTCAAATCATAACTATATATTACAATGCCATAGATCAACTTTGATGCCATACAAAACCTTTGAAAATAAGGGTACCTTATAAGACCACGCCGCACATAAATACGGACGGATTTGTTAGTCTCTATGCACAGGATCAAAGATGGCCAATAGTTGTAAACGATGTAAATGTAGCTGAAATGAAATAGTAGATAACACAATCAATACTGGTTCAGACCTTCCGTCCTACGTCCAGTCCTTAAGCATCTCTTAGGAATTTCACTATCAACACCCTTAATTCACCCGGAGGAACAGGTTTACAGACTCCGCTCGAACAACCGAACATGACTTCAATCTTTTCTTTTACAAAGAAATAACTTGACTATACATTATGTCTTCGATACATTGAGTAGACGAACTAGAGTACAACTTCTATAACCTTTAAAAAATGATGCAGATTAGTATGTAGAGGCTACGAAGTGAATTAAGACCAAACTTAAATATTATGGAGTGAAAGAGCATTGGTCTAAGTTTGCTTTTTGAAATAAATATTGAATTGGAGCATTTGGAAGCAATATGAGAATGGTTTAAGAGAGGTGGATTGTATTTTGTTTTTGAGATGGTGGGAAGCTTATATAGGAGTGAATGGAAGCCAATAAATAGTGGCAATTCTTCTGAAATTTGGTTCGCAAGAAATGCATCCATTGAACATTGAAGAGGAGGCTTGAAAGAGCACTTTATATATTTAGTTATAACTGTCGAATAAATTCGTAGCATCCTTTTAATTGAAGCAACGTTTGGTGGAGTGGTTGGAATGCGTCCTCATTCTTATGTGACTTAGGTTCTAATCCCACCATAGCTAATTTTTAATTTACCATTTCTATTGCTTTGTCAAGTAAAATCTAGTAGCATGCTTTAATGAAAGTTGTTGTGGTAGAGTGGTAATGGATGCGTGTTCAATCCTTTGCATGCTGGTCCGAGTCTTGCTCTTTCTTTTATTTTTCCATTTAGTTTCGCTTTAATTAAGATAATAAAATATGCTAATCACCTATTACCAAAAGCATTTCTAGTGCATCGGATTGACATTTGTCCTCTTATACAAGCACGCAGCTTCGAATCCCACCTTCTCTAATTTTGAGAAATTTTATTTTTGGTATTCTATGGATTAAGTAGTAGAACTATCTTTGCATTTCCCAAAAGCAATTGTGGTGTAGTGGTGTGACTTCTTGTTTCCTTCCATGCGGCCTTCAATTCCTATCACCGTATTTTTTGTTTACCAATTAGTTTGTCAAATAACTTGATAGCAGGTTCTAATTCAAAAGTTGGAGTGGTTTGTTGGTTGTGACATGTGATCTTCTCCCATGCTACCAAGGTTCGAATCTCGTTGTGCTCATTTTTGCGCTATCACTTAGTGTTTTCCATGGTTCAATTCAACCTTGTTCTATTTTTCGCATATTAAATTTACTTTCTTCCACACAATGAATAACCTGAAATCACTTAATAAGCACTTTAGTACCATTGTCATATAGTTCTTACCATCAAAACACTAATATTGTGTTTTTAACAGGATTTTTACGTTACGATAACTAAAACATTTTTATCAAATCATTTAATATTATTCCTACTGACATTGGTTTGAAAATACTTTTCAAATAAATGTATATAATCTTAGCTGAAATTGTTACATTTATTAAATTCCAGCATAATAGATTACAACTAAAACCTTAAAGGCTTATATTAGAGAATGGATTACATATAATAACAAGGTAAGGGACTACCCCCTGACAATACATCTCTAAAGGGATGCACATGAGGCTCCAACTTCTACCAGCACAGAACCGGCCTACCTTTACCATAGGTAGTACCGTATACACTATCATCCCGGTAACTCCCAACCTATGCAAGATGTCTCATCGCATACACAACAAACTCGATGTATAGAGGGTAATTTAGAAAGGTGGTGACTATATCCTAATGGGGTGACCCACTTAGCTCTACCGCATCTGCCATGTTTTTATCTTCCTAATGTGCGAGGCTTAAGGTAACATTTTACCTTTCATAGAACAAATCCTACTTTGAATGCCATATTGCCATTTCCAACAACACACTAATTAATTTCCATAAAAGTACAACCTCTGAGCTCTTACATCTCAGAGAAGAGTGTTAAGTATAGGAGGGATTGCCTCCTACACCATGAAACAAATGCACATTTGTAAAAACCAATGTATGCGGTCTTAGAAATGCAATGTCAAACACTCGTCCATATAAGTTGTTCAGGCACAAGACAAACTTAAGGCACTCTCCTACTACATCCCATTAAGAATCAATCCAAAGATTAGTAGCGAGCAGTCCTTGCATCAAAGATTTTCAGAATAAAGCACTATTGCCACTATATATAAATAATATGGAGTCATGGGGCTAGTGGACAGCAACCCTACATTATGAAGATCTCCGTCTTTAAAATCATTGTCTTCAACTTGTTTTCACTATTGAATGTATATTGTTTCTAAGTGGTTTTCGGATAGGATCATCCAAATCCGACCCCGGTTTCTTCGAACCGATTATCGATAAATGATGTCAAGTATATGTGTGATTACTATTTAGTTAATCTATACCTTTTAATCGAGTAAAATATCTCTTTAGAGATATATAGCTTTGAATCATATCCTATTTCGGTATATACATGCGAATTAAACCTATTTTATCAAATCCTTTGGTTAAATCAAATACTTTTTTTACTTTGGAAATACTAAAACATTTCATCTTAATCTTGGGATAAGTATAATCCAAATCTAAATGAAGATTTCACATTCTAAAATATATCTTTAATGGGTCAAAAACATTGTTACTTAAAGACATCATTTACGGTAAACCCAAACCAGTTAGTATTGAATAAAAGGAATCAACAAATTTTAGAATGATTATATTCAATACAAATTTCATATTTAACCTATACTATTTATTGAATAACGGTGAAACCACCTTGTAAAATCACACGGATGGTACCAGTTCCCTCCTCAGAATTTAATACAGAGTTTAACCAATATTTTTCATATATCACCAATATCTTATCGTTTAAATCTTTTTTAACTTTTGCAAATCTCCAAATCTCCTTTTATCTTAGAAAAATATGGTCCGGGTAAATCAAATTTATTATCCCCTTCGTCAGACCGATCTGGATAGCTAGATTGGAACCCAGATACTGGTTGTCCAAGCTTAGGCCAATAGACTATCTCTTTGTCACCAATAAGGTGGTCAAGTTATTTCATCAACTTTAAAATCTTTTATATAATGTTTTAGAGATGATTTTCATTTACTTAACACAATTCCAAATATTATTTAAAACAATTTTTCTTTTACCATTTATTTAAAACACCTTTAAAATATTATAGAACTTTCAAATCATCTTCAAAATAATTATTCATTTAAAAAGATTATAAAAATTATTGGGAAGGAATGATTAAGTTAAAACCATAATCTGCAAAGTCACCAAAACCACTACAAAAACTGTTGTGAATAGTGTTTTTAAAGCTTCTTTGTCCAAAACACTAATTCATTTTGACATATATCCATTTTAATAAATCAAACCCCTTCTAAAACATTTTAACATATTTATAGAATTTATTTCATAATTTTAAAGATTTAAAAATTATCAATTTTAAAGCATTTACCACTTTGGTTCCCAAAATTGCCATACCATAATGTTTTTAAAAACTTGATTTGGACATAACTCAAATTATGTTCAATGAAATCTTGAGTTTCATCTTTTATTTGTAAACTATAGTTATAAAAGTTCAAAAATTCTTATTTCGAATATTTCCAAGCTATATTTTATTCTATGCATTGATTTAAATTTTACGGCGTGAAATCACAAATTGCCATTACGCGATGTGCTTATTTTGAATCTATTTTCAAATCGTTTTCATTACCAAAATTAGTTTTAATACCTATAAACCATTTTAAATGATTTTATTCATGTTTAAAGAGGTTTAACTATTCCATAACACTTTTATAATTCACATAGAAAAGTGATTTCCTTTGTGCAAATTCGATGTTTACGTAGCATAAATTATTTCCACAACCAAACAAACATATAATCAACTAATCATCATCCAAACATATTAAAAAAACATATAAGCAGTCATTTTAGCATGTGATCAAGGATATAACTTTAAGTATTTGATGTCTATTATTATCACTAATAACAATCAATATTTAAGTGATTAATAAGAAATATTAATAAGTGATTATCAAGTGATTCAAAGTGAGATTAACTCACTTTTATGAAACTAAGCTTTATCCTCTTCCTACCAACATTCAACCATGTGTCACCACACTTCACACCCATTACTTCTTTCTCCATCCCTAACTTTTCTGAAGCTGCCTGAAATAAAAAACAAACGGTATTCTAGTAGCACTTCCTTCTTTTTCTTCACTTCCAAGCTTCTAGATCTCCACCTTGACTCCATGTAGGTTCGGCCATGACCTTGGGAGGTGGCTTGCTTGGCCTTGGTGCTTGAAAGAGGGGTGGACGTGGGTACATGAGAAGGTAGAGGGGCGTTTCGACTTGTTTTGGAGGTGGATCTTCATTGTTTAGATATGGAATTATTATTTTTCATAACTTTACTGCTATAATTTTGCCTAGAGAAGAGAGGCTATTAGGAAGCCTATTAAGAGATTCAAGAAGATGAGGAAGAAGAAGAGAATGAATGTGTGAACAAATGAGAGAATTGAGTGGGTATTTATAAGAAAAATAAGTGAGAAAAATATTTTGACATTTTTTGCCACACATCACCATTGCATCACCTTCCTCTCTTATCCACGCGTATCACCCTCCCTCATCACACATGAATCACACCCCCATGCCCCCTCCTTGTGTTTATAAGGTGAGGTGAGTAAAGAGATGCTTGCTATATTTGACTTAAGGATGAAGAAAATGGAAATATCTTAGATATTTTCTTTATTAAGTGCATATGTATATATATTGGTATGTTATATATGTTTGTATGCATATGTTACGCATGTATATTGTATGTTATATATGTGCACAAGTCATATAAACAATGTTGCGATTACTTTGAGTAACTTTCGTTCATTGAACCATTGAAAATTGGAAAGCCGATTTCCGGTCATATTTTCACTTATTAATTAAATTACATATAAATGTAAACAAAATTTGAAAACTAATTTATTATCATTAGTAATAAATTAAAATGATCACATTTGAATTATAAAACCATATAAATCAATATTAAACAAGTATTTACAAAAGGTTTTGTTGTATCGACAAAGCGTTATCGATTATCTTGTATCTTTCAAATCAAGTATATATTTTTCTAAAATTATTAGAAATGATTTATTATCACTATATAACAAACTAAAATGAATTATTATCATTTTAAAATAGTTATTTGATTATTTAAACTTAATTTAAAATTTCATGATATATATAAAGGTGATGATATCGTGATGATGTCATAAATATATTTTATTTTCAAAAAATAAAATAAATAATTTTTATTTTGTATTCTTGCTTAAATGGATAAATAAATGTACATATCCAGTTCCATGCATGCTTACGTTGAGAAAACTTCAATTTTCTTAAAAACCGATATTTGTCGTTTTTCTGATGAAAGCCGCCAAATATCCATATTTGTTGATATACCTTTAAATTTTTTTTACCATCATTATATGTGGTTCAAAACATTATAAATTATGTCAAAAAATCTTATATTTGAATATTTAAAATATAAAAATAATTTATTAAAGTGATAAAAACAGGTGGTTACATCTTCCTTCTCCTTTGTGTACTATTTCCATTTCCACCCTCTCTTCTCTCTTTGTTTGTACTCCACTAGCAATATTAAATTCCACCGCTCTATTAGTGGTTTTATTGATGTTCGCCATGCATAATTGGACTTAACATTCCTTTAGCTATTTTTTCGGAGCTTCGAATGGGGGTAGAAGACCTAGTGGATACCTAGACCCACTTGGTGGAAGTTTAGTTGGAACAGAGAACCTCTCAGGACGTCGAAGGCCACATTGACTAAGGTTCTTGTTCGCCAAGAAGTAAGTGATGGTGTAGATCAAATGCTGTCTCTTTTAAGGGTCTTTAGAGTCTTAAAGTGCATGTCGCTTCTATCTGGAGTAGGAATATCTGCAAAGAGAGAAGATAAGAAGTTAAACACTTGGATGATAGGAACCCAAGTATAGAAAGGAACATAAAGGAAGAGGTCTTTCTTCTAGATAACCACATTCGATTGAATTCGAAGGGGAATTGGTCGAATTTTTGAAATATGAGTGCTTGTTGTGAAGTGCCTTGATAACTTTACATCCACACTAGGCTTCTATGATCATTAGGGATGGTGACTCGCTCCGTTATTTGAAGCTTAAAAGGTATGTTAACTCCTCAATGGTTCGAGGCTGATGAAATTGCATCATGAATAGGAAATATAGAGAGTTCAGCAAGGCATATCCATTGAGGTTCGCTTGAGTGTAAGTGGGTCAAAGTCCTGTTGAATATGTGAGTATATGATATCTTTTTGATGATAATAAACATATATATATATATATATATTCATTTAAATGTATTCATTAATATACTATTTTATTTTTCACATAATTAAATAAACATTTGCTGAATAAAGTAAATAATACACAGAATTTAAAACAAACGGATATTTTATTCAAACAAATATTTATTACAATTTTGAATAGCATGAATTTGAGCCTCACTATATATACACAATCTTCAATTATAATACAATTTTGATTACATCACAATTCACCACTTTACATTTGCACCTCACTACATATCACTCATTAACTCATAATTGTTCTTCAACACTGTTCCAGTCTGATTCCATCATTTGAGCAATCTGCCAAAATATACACTAACACAATAAAATTGAAAAGAAATTATTTTTGCAGCGTAAAATAAAATATGATTTTGAAAATTTTATTTGCCTCGGTTACTTGGGTTGTTCGTCATCCTTTATTTTGAAATCATCATACACGAACAACTTGTCACATGCCTAGTGTATCACTGTACATGCCACAAGGCCATGCACACCAATATACACTTGATAAATCTGCAGGGATAGGTGAGCACAAGGTCAAACCCAAATAAAAATCCAGGTTCAACTCAAGTGAATAAATAAAGTCACAACACAAGCGCAAGGTCAAACTCGAGCTATAAGCTGGATTCAACACAGGTGCAATCCAAATGTACACATGAATAAAACTCAATTCAGTGCACCAGTGAAACAATAGCTCAAAAGCAATCAAACCAAATCAAGTGAGAAAAGAAGCTCAACAACTTCAATATTTACAAGTTGATATGCAGACAGCACGAGTATGGGATTGAATACAATGAACAAGACCTGGCAACAATGATGAACCAACAAAATATCCAATCAAGCTACAGACTAGAAGCAAGTAGCATGATCAAAAGTACAGACTTGTATCAAAATAATTCACCAAGCCACAACATGAACACAATGCAACAGTCAATGGTGAAGCAACTCGACTACAACAACTCAACTAATATCAAATTACAACAGGCCTTAACATCAAATAACAAACTATAAAACAGACATATGGATATGCATCTACAAAGTGCATTGTGTAATCAAATGAAATAAGACCAGACATTGAACCAGTGAACCGGATCATACATTGATCCAAGTGAAACACAGTACATGCTCAACTACAACCAAAAAGCATGTATATATGTAGTGACGCACAGAATATAAATGCATCACTGTGACACAAGTACCTTATACATGCAGTATCGTCAACTAGACCACATGCTACAACTTCAAGCATGCGAATACAAGAAAACCAAACTGCAAGAATGCCCAACACAAATGAAACAGTGATACCGGTGAACAAAACATAGTCAAGGCAACATGGAAGCAGTGACAGTGCCTATGTCACAGAGACAAAAATCTAACAGCAAGTTACGAGTTTAAAACAAAGTCAAGGCCGATGTCAATAGCATAAAGTCGTAGAGAAAAAAATCAAAATGACCAAAGTCAGGTAATGTCAAAAATATTACCACAATGTCAAGTGCCGATATAAATGATGCCACAAGAGAAATTCATGGAATCAAGTAAAGTTTAATCAGAGAAATAAAAACTGTGATGGCCAAGGAAGTTGAAACCAAAGCCGTGACCATCAAGTAAACAAAATATACAAAATTAAAGAAATTAGAAATCATCTCAAGTAATCAGACAAAATCGAATGGCCAGAGCATAGCAGTGACAAATTCAAACAAATTCATACGAACGAGATTATAGGAATTAAGATCCTATATAAACCATTAACATCATTAGCCAAAAGATCATTCGAGTTCAAGAAAAAAAAAGAATAATCATTCAACTCGAATCAGGATCGAGTTGAAGCATATCAACCAGTAAAGAAAAAAGAATAATTCACATACCACTATAGACAAACTCGATCAAAATTGGAGCAGCTGTGTGCGAACTGAAGAATTGGTTGATTGCCGAAGCAAATCAAAGGAATAGTCATTGCAATCAACAAACATACATTCGACTTCTTCAACTACGAAAGCCCTAATTTCAGAGCGAACGAAAGAGAAAAGGAAAAGAAGCCGGGCCGAAGGAATAAAAGGGAAAGGGGATGATTTATTTTTATCACTTAAAGTTTTTGGGTCGGCTTTGTTTTATTTGGCTTTAGTTTATAAATTAGGGTGTCACTGTTTTTTAAATTGTTTTTAAATTTATATTTTCCGTTTTAAAATTTTGTACTTAGTAGTCATGTGAATCGGAGACGAACTACGGTAGTGTATTTCGAGAATTCGTAACTCAGTAGCTGAGTTATGGCAGGGTTTTGAGCGTAGAGTTAAGATTAGTCGATAGCGGGTGTCGCGAGTTTACGTGTGTAAGCGTCTGACTGGAAACCTTGGAGGCAGTACGTAGGGAGGGTTTTGTCGAAACTGGATTAATCTGTGTGTTCTGTTTTTATTCTACTATTATCTGTGCTGCTATTATTCTGCTATATCCGTGTTAAAATTATTTTATATAAACTTTCGCATTAATTTTTATGATTAATAGTATCGCCTTAATCACCCCCACTCTAAGGTGAAGTCGATCCTACAAGTGGTATCAGAGCTTGGAACAAAAGCCATTTTTTTTAAAAGGTTTGATTTATCAAAGACCAAATTTTCTTACAAATTTGAATTTTTAAAATGGCGTCTGTTAATAATGTTTTTACTGTGGGCCGGTCTAATATTATTCCTCATATTTTTGATGGAACGGATTTTTTGAATTGGAAATTAAAAATGGAATTTTATTTAAAATATGTTAATATTAAATCTTAGGATATTATTGAAAATGGGTATGATATAATTGACGACAAAATTATTTTGATTAATGCTCTTGCTATGCATATAATATATTCTTCTATTATCAAGATAACTTTAACTTTATCTCTCATTGTGAAAGTGCACAGGAAATCTAGAATACTTTTGATGCAATATATGGTGCAAAAGTCAACAACCGTGAGAGATCCCCCATAATCAAATCAAAAATTAAAGAAACGTGCTTAGCAGGATTGGTAAAAGGAAGTGATGATGATAATGATGATGGAGCAGCTGAGCTGGCGTTACTAATGAAGAGATTCAAAAAGTGGAACCGCAAATAAAGAAATCCGGCTCTAAATCAAAAATTGAAAAGCAGAATACTCAAAGCAGTAGACAACCTAGAAGAACGGGAGATCATCTGTCACAAGTGCAACAAACCCGGACACATCAAGCCCAATTGTCCTCAAAATCAACACAGTGAAGAAAAAATCAAAAAGAAGAAGTTTTGCAGCCATGGAATAAAAGTGATGATGGTTATAAAAGCACTAGCAGTAAGAGTGAGAAAGCAGATCTGTGCCTTCGAGGTGATATAACTGATAGCAATGATGATGAGCCAAGCGAGGTAACAAAACTTACTCACTCAGAATTACTTATATATTTCCATGAAATAAATGGCCGTTTTAAACGACTTAGGAAGACATATGCCAAAATTGAATCACAAAGAGATAGTTTGATAGAATCAAATAACAGCTTAATCAATTGGTTAAAAACTATCAAACTAAGAGCCCTAAGTGTAATGAGTGTCCAACACTTGAAGAAGAGATTAAAAAATCAGAAATCAAAATTAAATTGCTTGAAAGTGAAATTCTGATTTTGAAAGAGAAGGAAATCATGAGGATAGAGAATTCCATTAAAAAGTGCACATAATTATTAAATGAAAATGAATCTCTCAAAACACAAGTCCGACAATTGTCTACAACTTTAGGAAAATTTCCCAAAAGTGATAGATCACTAAATATGCTGTTAGAAAACAAACTGTTAGTACAGATAGATAAGGACTTGGATATAATCGGCCTGAACTAGATAAGAAGGAAAATTAATCAAGTCAATTTCATGTGCACAATTTGTAGAAAATTTGGACACAATCAAAACTATTGCTGGTATAGACCCAAACACGTGAAAACTATTCCAATTTGGGTTCCAAAAGGCACAAATATAAAACCCTTTAAAGTTAAACTAATCTGGGTACCAAAAGGAACATATATAAATAGTTTTGGGTCTACACAAACATATTTTTCAAAATCACTTGCCACTAACAACCATGGACCTATACAAACAAATAGGTCACAAAAATCTTTTATCGTGTAGATGTGGTGGCTGGCTAAGGAACTGCAATAGTGTTACTAGGATTCTGGCTGCTCCAGTGACACAATGGGCAACAAAGCAAAGTTCCTAGCCTAGTACAAAGGTGACAGAATCACAATGGACAACAACGAAAAATTATCGTAAAGGTAAAAGAGAGGTAATAGTATATTTATCATGAATGATATATTTAATGTGATAATTCGCACCATAATTTAATCAGCCAGTTATGTGGTAATAAATGTTGATAATGATTCTGACTTTTCAAAAATTGTTGGCCAATTACATTTTTTATGCCAAAAATACAATAAGTATTTCTAGAGACTATGTATTGGTTCATAAAGATTTGTTTGGATTAATGATGATGTTTTGATGATTATTCTTGATACATATGGATATATTTGTTTCTGGATCTGACACTATGCAAGATTTCAATTCAATTCCATTTAAATGATGTAAAAGTGATTTTAAGGAATTTGTTGTAACTTCATGATCTGGTCTATAACATTCAATTAATGATAATCTTGAGTCAAAGGGAAATTTTGACGCAAATTACACTGGTAATCTAGTTGACAGGAAAATTTCTAGTGAAACGTGATTTATGTTGAGACATTTAGTAATTGCATCGTTTTTTCAAAGAAAATATCTGCATATTTTTCATCTCATATAATTTTCAATTAGCAGACATTTTTCTTTTATAAAACCCCTTCTAGAAAATCTTTCTATTGACCTTGTTTCAGATTAGTCATTTTTGGAAAGTTTGATTTTATAATTACTTTGGATTTGATTTTAAATGACTACATTAACTAATCAGACTCCCTATTACTTATCGAAAAGATAAATAGTGATTGAAAAAGTGATGATTTTTGATATTAATCATATATTATAACTTGAGAAAGTATAATTAGAAAATTTCTTTAGGAATTTAAACAAGAGTTATTAAAAGTATTTGTTGGTAAATATTCCATGACCATTTCTATTTATACCATATTTCTGTTGACCATCACACATCATAATCCTATATGTTATGTCAATATGTGGTATTTTAAACGGAAAATTATGCGCTTTCATTTTATTATATTTTTAGCAATAAAAAACATCCAAAGTATTCACTCTCATTTAAAAGTCCTCATGGTTATGCATGGGTGAATTACTTGGAATTTTTGATTATGTGCTTCCATGCTCATTTAAAAGTCCTCACGGTTATGCATGTATGAAACGCATATCAAAATTGATTGATTTTAAAGACAAGTTGATTTTAATCCCATTTAAAAGTCCTCACGCTTATGCATGGTTAGAAGATACTTGAATTCATTTTTTAATAAAAAATTTAGAATACTACTAATCTCATTTAAAAGTCCTAATGGTTATGCATGGTTAGTAGATATTATAATTCCTGATCTAAATATATCACAAATAGACACAATTATATGGTTTATATGATGACAACATCCCTACCATTCTAATGTGGAATATGCATCAAACAGAGTATTTATGATTTTTGTTTGATTTTTATTGAAATTTAATATTTATATCCGATTGAGTATTAATGATGTATTAATGTCTACCACTTTATCTCCATTTCTCTAACACTATTACCCTTTTGCTGATAACAAAAGGGGGAGAGAAAAGTTAAGATTTTGGCGAATAAAGGTCAAATGTTTTCTATATGCATCTAGGCTCATTTGCATATTTTATTCATGCATATTTGAAGGGGAGATTTTCTGTAGAGAGGAAGCCTTCAAATTGGGGGACAAAATTGAATAATCAAATATATTTAATATTTTTAAAATCTTAAATATATGTTTGTTATCATCAAAATAGGGAGATAGTTGAATATGCGAGTATATGATTTTTGTTTGATGGTAATAAACATATATATATATATATTCATTTAAATGTATTTGTTAATGTACTATTTTATTTTCACATAATTAAATAAATATTTTCTGAATAAAGTAAATAACGCACAGAATTTAAAATCAAATGGATATTTTATTCAAACAAATATTTAATACAATTTTGAATAGTACGAATTTGAGCCCTTACTATATATACACAATCTTCGATTGCAATACAATTTTGATTACATCACAATTCATCACTTTACATTTGCATCTCAATATATATCACTCACTCACTCATAATTGTTCTTCAACACTATTCCAATCTGATTCCAACGTCTGAACAATCTGCAAAAATATACACTGATGCAGTAAAATTGAAAAGAAAATATTTTTGCAGTTTAAAATAAAATGTGATTTTGAAAATTTTATTTGCCTCAGTTATTTGGGTTGTTCATCGTCGGATATGTTGAAATCATCATACACGAACAACTTATGACGTGCACAGTGTATCACTGTACATGCTACAAGGCTGTGCACACCGATGTACACTTAATAAATTTGCAGGGACATGTGAGCAGAAGGTCAAACCCAAATCAAAAGCTGGGTTCAACTAAAGTGCAACAAATAAAGTCACGACATAAGCACAAGTTCAAACCCAAGCTATAATGTAAAAATTCCGGATTTTAGCCAAGTTTAATTTGATAATTAATTTAATTTTTGAAATTTAATTGTGAATTAAATTGAGTTTTTCCAAAATAAAATAAAATATTTGTTTATATATATATATATGTATATTAATTTTTAATTGCAATTTGGTATGGAATATACTATATCTTGTTAAATATTATTTGAAATTATTTTTGAAAATAAATTGAATTTAATTTGGGAATTCAACTATAGATATTTTATAAATAAATTGGTTTTGAAAATACTATGTTTAGGATTAATAAAATTTTTTTTTCTAATTATAATATAATTATTTAGAATTTATATTTTGAAATTAATATAATAATTTTATAAAAGATAAATTTCAATATTGTCGACACTGGTATTATTTATATAAATTTAAGTGTAATAACTTAAGTTTGATTTTTAATTTATATATAACTAAATGTAATTTGTATTTGTCTGTATATATACATTTAGAAAGCATAGTAAACTAAGTTTAAAATAATATTGGTTATAAAGCTTAGAACACTTTCTTTTAAAAATATAGTTTGTAAATATATAAAAAATATAAATAAGGAAACATAAAACATATATGTGTAAAGTTAAATTGAAATCTTATATATATATATATATATATATATATACAAACATAAATACTAAAACGAAAAGGGGTTTAAAACAAAGTTTTAAATTAAATAAAGTAAAGGGTTAAAACATAATTTATAAATAAAATAAAGAAAAGGATTTGAATATAAATTTACTTAATTTTTACAAGTGTAAAATTTTTTAAAATCATGTTGTGAAAAATGTTTAATAAGTAGGATATAAACGTACAAGTGTAACTTAATAATAACAAGGGGCATTAATCTTTTTAAATTTGTAGTAAAAAAATATAGTTGTAAATATATAAAAGTATAGAACATAATACATATGTAAATAAAAGTTTAAGAAAGGGTTTTAACACAAAATGATTTCATTTAGACATTTGTAAAACATAAATATAGCATTTAAATAAGTGTTAACTAAAGAAGCATAAGATTAACAAATGTAAACCTTTTTCATAAAAAATTAACAAGTGTTAGCTAGTAAAAACAAGTGGCATAACTTTTGATTTCTTTTAATTTGAAATATATGTAAAAATCAAAGTAAGAAACCAGGTTTCATGTTTTCTTCCATAACCTCACAAACTTAGAAAATAATTCAAAAAAATCAGAAAGAAAATCAAAAAGCAAAACCAAAACCAGAAATCAAAACAAAATTGAGAGACAAACTAGATCAAAAGAAAACAAAAATAAAATCTTAATCAAACTGAGCTAGAGACCATCTCGGTTTTTTCAAATAAATCAAAAGCAAGAATAAGTTCAGATTAGAACACAAAAAAAAAACCTGGAAAGCAAAGCTTCAGTCTGGAATCAAACTTCAACAAAACATGATGCCTGGTCAAACAAAGAAAATATAAAGATCAATTCACGGCTTCAAACTGAAAATCCAAGATTAGATCAGGAATCAAAACAATACCAGATTTTCAAAAATTCAAACATTTCAAGCTCAAACATTTTTCCAGGCCTCTGTTCATCATGACAGGTGAGCAAACCTTACCCTTTTGACCTTAATATGGCTATAACTTGATTTGATGAGATAAATGGTTGAAGTATGAATATTGTGCGAATATGTTTATATGTACATATGTGTGGAGTTTATGTGTGTGCATGTCTGTGTGAATACCTGCTCTTGACTCTATTATACTCACAGTGTCAAACTACTTAAATAAATTTATATCTCCCAATCCATATTAATTCAAGCTTTGATTTTTAAAGGTGATGTGATAACCCAGAATTTGAACAACTATTAGTTTGATAATTAACTGAGTAAATTGATTGAATTATTGATTTTTTTTTTTGGATTTATAAATGAAATTTTGATAATTAAGATATATCAGGGTATGTATATAGGTGAATTTGATTTATTATAAATAATGACTAATAAATATTTAGATAAATATTCATCTAACCTTCCTTTATAAATATTTATTTGACAAGATTTATCTTTTCAAAGCTAAAATAGAAATATACATATAGAATCAATTTCAAATAAATCTTTGGAAATTTTATTTATATATATATGTAAGGTTGGGTTATAAATTTGTAGGGTGAGATTTAATTAAAGATTTAAAAAACAAATATACCTTTCCTTTTTATGTACTTGGAAATAAAGGTAGTTGGTGTATATGAAGACAAAGAATATGTGTAAATGTAACCTTATGTAGATATAAAATAAGTAATTTATAAAATAACAAGGTTTAAACCATCACTTATAAATAAATTTAACAAAAAGGGGTTTAGCATAAATTACCTATTAGTGACAAGTGTGAAATAAATAAAATAGGCGTTTAACAAATGTAAATCATTTTACTTAAGAAATAAACATGTAAATAAAAATGTTAGTTTGATTTTATAGTACTACAAGTAGCAACCTTAAGATTTTCATGGAAATAAAAATAAAATTTGTTTTATATTATTTTCTCTTAAAAGATTTGCTAAATATAAATTAAGGTAAATATTAACTAAATAGAAATTGAACATAAGGAAACAAACAAGTGTAGATATTTTAGCATACAAATTAACATATGTAAGCTCTATAGCAAATAAGGTTAACAAGTGTTAGCTTAGAAAGTAACAAGTGGCAAATCTTTGTTCAAAAGAAAATATTATTTTTAGTTAATGTCTAAAAGAAAGGGTCTGTATATTTTTTCTCTCTCTTCAGCTCAAACTCTCTTTAGTTTTCCTCACCTAAAAAAATTTTCAAAGCCATGTTTATTTATCTTCAAACCAAAATCAATATACAAATTCAAATCATCTCTTCATATCAAGATCATATTCCCTGTAACACCTTTTCAATCTGTAGCCTGTACATTTTCTAACATGCAAATCAATTCCTGTAAATCAAACCTGCATATTTTCTTCAAGTCTGGAAGCATGCATCTGCATCTTCAAATCAAGTACAAAGCTTTAACTCTGGCAACTGCATTTTTCAAATAAGCAAGCAACTCAGTCCCAAAGAAAAGGCATTTCAGCATGTTAGTTTTTAAAAAAACAGAGTTCAAGTATCAAAAGCTTTGTTCTTTGTTCAACTCAAAGACAAGTGAGTAAACTTCCCTTAAAAAAAAGAAATTTTATAAATGTTTTTTGGAATGCATGTGGTAAACTGTAAGGTAGGTTGTAATATGGTTTGCATGTTTGTGTTTATCTGGTATTGTGCTTTAATTTTCTGTTTAAATGTATATATACATCTGAATATCTGTAGACAAACTATTACTATATACATCTCACAGGATCAAACAATTTCCAAAAAAATCCAAACCTTCTTATGCAATCAGAATTGGGCTATGATTCTTGAGAGGAACATGATTGTAACAACATAATATAAGTTCTAAAAATAGTTTCAAGGATTGTAATGTTGTAATTAATCAAGTTTTAGGGAAAATGCAGTGGTAAGCTGAAATGGGTTAAAAACCAACCAGTATAAATTTTAAATTTGGATTTATAGTTTGATCTGTTAGGATAAATGATGAATTTTAGTATTAAAAATATGATTTTTTAACTTTGGGTATACTAAGAATTTTGGTTTTGAATGGAATTGGCCTTTTCATCAAATTCAGGTGAGTGGCGGTTATCTGGGTGCCGTAGTTGATACTGGACCAAGATCGTGGGACAGTGGTCATGTGAAAATTAGTGTCTTGATTTTTCTGGTACTGTAGTGGCCGGACGAGTTGATTGTAGGGTTTGGGTTGTGTTTGGGATGGGTCTGTTTCAGAGTGATTTTCCTTGTTGTGCTAGCATCGAGATGGTCAAATAGTGGAGGAAAAGGACGACGGTGGTTAGGCGAAGGTTCAGGGTATAAAGAAGACATCCCTGATGGTCAGAGAAGGTGATGAGGGGAACTTTGGCGATAGGATCTGGAAGCATATTGTGGTTCGATTGTTCAAATTTTTATTGACAAGATGGTTCGCCGACCTGTGTTTTGAGGCGACTTGATGGAGGATTTTTGACGTGTCGATGATCGGAGTTAGGTTAGATGCCGGCCGTTGTCGTGTGCAGGTGCACCGTATCACATGTGTATGAGAAAGAAAACATCAGGTTGTAGAAGAAGAGATGGGGTTTCTGGAGGAAGTTTTTGCTCGAAGTACTTTACGGGGTCCCTGTTGTTTTGCTCGAGTGGGACCTCGAGTTTCTTTCGTGTGTGTTTGCAGAAATGGTTTTGGAACTTAGTGAGGTATACTCGGGTTTAGATGAAGTGATATGTAAAAAGTGACATCTTATGATTTAAGGTTGAATTGGGTTCACCTGAATAGTGTGGGTTAAGATAGTATTGAATTCGAAGAAACTGGAGTCGGATATTAGTAAATACCTGAAACCACTTCGATTAGAATTTGCTAAATTTTTCTTATGTGATGTCAATATGTTGAATTGAAATAATATGGACCCTTGAACTAAGTTCGAATACTTAGAGTTTGAATTGTGAAATAAGTGTTTGAGCATAACAAGTAAGGAACTCGTATTGAAGTACGAGTTACCCGGGTTTCCTTTTATGGTTTGAACTTAGTATTTCGAATTATATGGGTTTACTCACGCTGGTTTCCAGCCTGACCCGGGTGTTACTTTGATGTAATGCTCGGGTCAGACCGAGTATTACAGATTTTCAGGTAAGGACGTTCTGGAGCTCAGGAGACGAGCTGGATGGCAGAGACGTATGGAGAGTTTCCACTATGATATTATATATATCTGAGATATGTTAAATTGTATCTGTCCAATATTGTGTAAATTGTTGTAACTCTGATATATCGGTGAGAATTGATAGATACAGTTTCTCTTTGTATAACTGTTATTATTATGTGATATTATATTTTGATCCGCTGCGAATGTGAGGTTTCTGTGTCTTATTCTTGTTTCTTCTTCTTTCTCTTTCTTCTTCTTTCTAACTATCTGGAATTTCCAAGATTGGAAATTCCAGGTCGTTACATTTGGTATCATAGCTGAAGGTTAAGCGAGAACCTTGGCTCTGGTGGGATTACTCATTAAGGATAGGGTTCATGGTACCCTAGAATGAGTCGAGTGTATAAATATGAGAGAGCGTACTTGTTATTTTCTTATATAAAGGTTTTTTAAATTATTTCTGAAGTAAATGAATCTTATATAAGAAATAGATTATCTATTATATTAAGGAAATTGGTTGTAGGATTAATTAAACTAAAAGTAATAGTAAGAATTAAGTGGTAATAGAATTACAACCAAATTGAAATTAAATTAAAGACAAGTTTGAAATGGATTCAAACTAAAATTGAAATCTTGAATTGGAGAAGTATTTCAAAATAAGATGAATTAGAATTGGTTTCAAACTAGAAAATAGAATGGATATTGTTGTTTATTAATGGGATGATTGTTTTTCAATAAACAATAAAATGTTTTAAGGAAGTAACCAATTAAAAAGAAAATAATTTGTAAATGCGATAGGATATAAATAAAAGTGGGTTTCAAATCGTGAAGTCCTGAATTCTAAGTTTAAAATTTTGAATTGGTTTCAAAGTGTTAAAGGAAATAATATTATTCAAACTACTTTGAATATGATCTTATTTTAAAAATAAGAAATGTTTGAAAATTTTAAACAAAATTTGTTTGAAAAGAAACCAAAGGTGGTTTGAAATTTTAAATTGGCTTGGCGAGCCAAGAAGTAAATATGTATATGTATGGATATACATAATATCAAAGTTGGTTTGAAATAAACTCTAAAATATTGAGTTTTAAATCTGGAATGAGGTATAATACCCAAAGTGATAAGTTTTTGAACTTAATAAGTGGAAAGATTATTTATGTGAAGTTCAAAATTTGAAATTAAAACTGGGTAAGGTTGACTGGATTAAGTGAATTGAGTTTAACTTGGAAAGGTTAAATATGTTGGGATGTCCAACCTGATTCGTAAATTTTAAGATGAAATTAAGATTTAACTTGGGAAGTTAAATGGTTGATTGTAATTGAAAGTTTGAGTGTCTAAAATTGGGTTTGAGATCTAGAAATTTAAAATGAATGGATGTTTTAAAATAAATTAGATAATATCATCCTATTGTTGTTAAAAATCTTTAAGTTGAGAATTGGAATTGTTTAAATGAATAAGAGATGGTTTAAATTTGAAATTTGAATTAGTTCAAATTGAATTTGATTTGAATGAATTGAAATGGTGATTGAAGATGTATGAGTATAAGATTCAAATGGAAAATTTGAATTAATTTGAATATTTTGGAATTGTAATTAAAATTGAATAGTTTTAAATTCAATTGGAATTTGAATTAAATTTGGGAGGAAGTTAAGAATAATTCAACTTGATTTGGAAATGGAGTTTGAAATTGGGATTAATTTAAATTGGAATTGGGTCAATTTAAATGGAAGAGAAAATTTAATTTGAATTGATAAGGATGGAGATTGGGAAGTGAGAAGTTTTGACTCTAGACTATTTTCAATATAAATTGTTTTAATATAAACTTATTTTTCCAAGCTATTCATTATATATACAACCTTTCTTTTAAAAGGCCAAATTTTCTTATACTTGTTTTACAATTATTTTTGAAACTGTTTAACAATTTTCCAACTGTTTTATAAATTAATTACTATATTTCAACTGTTTTACAAAACTAATTACTATCTTACTATTATTTTACAATTATCTAAAATTTCTATAATTATTTTAACTATTTTCCAACTATTTTCCAACTATTTTCCAACTACCTAACTATTTTACAACCATTTTACAAACTAGTAATTATTTTCCAACGACTTATCTATTTTTAACTTTTCAAGCTATTTTCTAAATTTAAACTGGACAGAGTTTAAACTGTTTATGGTTAAATACCCAATCGAGATAAGAATAGAGGTGATAATCCGAATGGATTTAAGCAATTGAGAGTAAGTGAATGAAAATCAAAGTGAATATGAATAGAAATGGAATTGATTTGGCTGATAACCAATAAAGATAAATACGTAGGGTGTACGTATGTTATTCTATTCGCATAGTGATTTGATCCAGATTCGAGCATAGAATTTCGAGATAGTTATATCGATCCGAGTGGGATTTTTCACTCGATTTTCGACGGCGAACCTGGATATGGATTGTTGATTGGTTCTGGATATTCTCTATCATAGTTATGACTATGCAAGGAGAATGACAGTTTCTGATCAAGAAACTAGATCTGTGTCCGCACTAGGAAGTCGGGTGGACGATACTAATTTGGAAGTGAAATTGTGTGATCGAGTGAGCGATCAGATTGGTATGGCGTACGAATGGTATGTGTGCATCGTACAGATTTGAATGAAATGATATTGAAAAAAAAGTAATCAAATTTGAATATCTGATTTTGAGTAAACAAAGTAAATATCTTTGTTTTATAAGATAAAACTCCCATTGATGAATCTTTTGCCAGAAGAAAAGGATTTTTGAAAATGTTTGAAGTATAAAAGGAGTTTTATACAAGTTTGAAATGATCCTAAGTTTTAAAAATTATATATATATATATATATATATATATAAAAGATCTTATGAGGATTTTGGAAAAAGGTTTTGGGAACCTATGGATTAGAAAAGGCTTTTGATTTTTGGGTAAAATCAATATTGAATTTGGAAAGCCTAGTTTGAGAATTATCAATTTTGGGATAATCGATTTTGTGTAAAGAAGCTTTGTATGAGATCATACTAGGTGTATGATTTGAAGATACTATATATGTATAGTATAAAATGTTTTGATGATGGCTCTGGGGAAAAACGCGCTCCCTTGAAATGAACTTCTCAGGAGTACCACCGGATGGTGCTGCCTTGAGCTCTAAGGGGGGGTTCTAAAGTTGATCCCGTGAGGAGTCCGGACAAAACTAGTTCCTGGGGATTATGAGTAGAATATACCATAGCGAAAGTCGTGTGTGTCGCTGAGAGCCAACAGTTATATGGACTTTTGCTGCGACGGCAACGTAACCCAGGATGTAACTGCGATCTATGGTATAACATAGCGAAAGTCGTGTGTGCCGCTGAGAGCCAACAGTCTGCGTTTGATTTTATATCGGTAGACTGCGACCTATGTTGGAGTGGAGAAGTTTCATTTTGACAGTGAAAATCAAAGGCCGCTGAGAGCCTGCAGTTACATGGACTTTTGCTGCGACGACAACGTAACCCTGGAATGTAACTGTGACCATGGATGGGGGTGATGATTTCCAGAGCATTCTCACCAAAGATATATCCTCTATTTTCAGAAACTGTTTCCTATATTTTCAATAAAATTATTTTCCAAGTATTTTCACTAGGTGTTGAAACGGGTTTACCAAGTACTTGTAGATTTTCAGTCTTAAGCCTGATCAACGTATGACCGAATTTCTATAAGAACAAGGATGGACTGGTTGAAACATCTAGTTATAAAAAGTATTTTTATAAAACTATTTTATAATAGTATATAGATTTTCAAAAGTGTTTTAAAAATGGTCAAAGAATAATTTATCTGTTTTCAAGCATTTTAATAAATTCTGGTTTCGTTCCTTTTCGAGGACGAAAAGATTATAAGGGGGAAGGAATGTGATAACCCGGAATTTGAACAACTGTTAGTTTGATAATTAACTGAGTAAATTGATTGAATTATTGATTTTTTTGGATTTATAAATGAAATTTTGATAATTAAGATATATCTGGGTATGTATATAGGTGAATTTGAATTATTATAAATAATGACTAATAAATATTTAGATAAATATTCATTTGACCTTCCTTTATAAATATTTATTTGACAAGATTTATCTTTTCAGAGCTAAAATAGAAATATATATATATATATATATAGAATCAATTTGAAATAAATCTTTGGAAATTATATATATATATATATATATATATATATATATGTAAGGTTGGGTTATAAATTTGTAGGGTGAGATTTAATTAAAGATTTAAAAAAAAATACACCTTTCCTTTTTACGTACTTGGAAATAAAGGTAGTTGGTGTATATGAAGACAAAGAATATGTGTAAATGTAACCTTATGTAGATATAAAATAAGTAATTTATAAAATAACAAGGTTTAAACCATCACTTGTAAATAAATTTAACAAAAAGGGGTTTAGCATAAATTACCTATTAGTGACAAGTGTGAAATAAATAAAATAGGTGTTTAACAAATGTAAATCATTTTACTTAAGAAATAAACATGTAAATAAAAATGTTAGTTTGATTTTTAGTACTACAAGTAGCAACCTTAAGATTTTCATGGAAATAAAAATCAAATTTGTTTTATATTATTTTCTCTTAAAAGATTTGCTAAATAAAAATTAAGGTAAATATTAACTAAATAGAAATTGAACGTAAGGAAACAAACAAGTGTAGATATTTTAGCACATAAATTAACGTACGTAAGCTCTATAGCAAATAAGGTTAACAAGTGTTAGCTTAGAAAGGAACAAGTGGCAAATCTTTGTTCAAAAGAAAATATTATTTTTAGCTAATGTCTAAAAGAAAGGGTCTGTATATTTTTTTTCTCTCTTCAGCTCAAACTCTCTTTAGTTTTCCTCACCTAAAAAAATTTTCAAAGCCATGTTTATTTATCTTCAAACCAAAATCAGTATACAAATTCAAATCATCTCTTCATATCAAGATCATATTCCCTGTAACACCTTTTCAATCTATAGCCTGCACATTTTCTAACATGCAAATCAATTCCTGTAAATCAAACCTGCATATTTTCTTCAAGTCTGGAAGCATGCATCTGCATCTTCAAATCAAGTACAAAGCTTTAACTCTGGCAACTGCATTTTTCAAATAAGCAAGCAACTCAGTCCCAAAGCAAAGGCATTTCAGCATGTTAGTTTTTAAAAAAACAAAGTTCAAGTATCAAAAGCTTTGTTCTTTGTTCAACTCAAAGACAAGTGAGTAAACTTCCCCTAAAAAAAAGAAATTTTATAAATGTTTTCTGGAATGCATGTGGTAAACTGTAAGGTAGGTTGTAATATGGTTTACATGTTTGTGTTTATCTGGTATTATGCTTTAATTTTCTGTTTAAATGTATATATACATCTGAATATCTGTAGACAAACTGTTACTGTATATATCTCACAGGCTCAAACAATTTTCAAAAAAATCCAAACCTTCTTATGCAATCATAATTGGGCTATGATTCTTGAGAGGAACATGATTGTAACAACATAATATAAGTTCTAAAAATAGTTTCAAGGATTGTAATGTTGTAATTAATCAAGTTTTAGGGAAAATGTAGTGATAAGCTGAAATGGGTTAAAAACCAACCAATATAAATTTTAAATTTGGATTTATAATTTGATCTGTTAGGGTAAATGATGAATTTTAGCATTAAAAATATGATTTTTTGACTTTGGGTATACTAAGAATTTTGGTTTTGAATGGAATTGGCCTTTTCGTCAAATTCCGGTGATCTGGGTGCCATAGTTGATACTGGACCAAGATCGTGGGACAGTGGTCATGTGAAAATTAGTGTCTCGATTTTTCTGGTACTGTAGTGGCCGGACGAGTTGATTGTAGGGTTTGGGTTGTGTTTGGGATGGTCTGTTTCAGAGTGATTTTCCTTGTTGTGTTAGCATCGAGATTGTCAAATAGTGGAGGAAAAGGACGACGGTGGTTAGGCGAAGGTTCAGGGTATAAAGAAGACATCCCTGATGGTCATAGAAGGTGATGAGGGTAACTTTGGCGATAGGATCTGGAAGCATATTGTGGTTCGATTGTTCAAATTTTTATTGACAAGATGGTTCGTCGACCTGTGTTGCGAGGCGACTCGGTGGAGGATTTTTGACGTGTCGATGATCGGAGTTAGGTTGGATGCCGGCCGTTGTCGTGTGCAGGTGCACCGTGTCATATGTGCAGGAGAAAGAAAACATCAGGTTGTAGAAGAAGAGATGGGGTTTCTGGAGGAAGTTTTTGCTCGAAGTACTTTACGGGGTCCCTGTAGTTTTGCTCGAGTGGGACCTAGAGTTTCTTTCGTGTGTGTTTGCAGAAATGGTTTTGGAACTTAGTGAGGTATACTCGGGTTTAGTCCCGAAGGGTCTTTGGGTTTGACGCGTAATAAAGGTAATGCGTAGTTCCTTTTGTTTATGTTTAAAATCAAATTGTTATAAAAATTTAAACTTAAATCTGGTTTAAGTTTTCTTGTTTAAACTTATCCTTTTTAATTATTTTCCTCTAAATATTAATTAAGAAGTAATTAATTTGTATTTAAGTTTATAAATCAATGGATAAGTTTTATTAATAAATGTTTAAAGAAAAATTAATCTATGATGAGAGAATTAACGGATAAGTTTTATTAATAAATGTTTAAAGAAAAATTAATCTATGATGAGAGAATTAATGGATAAGTTTTATTAATAAATGTTTAAAGAAAAATTAATCTACGATGAGAGAATTAATGGATAAGTTTTATTAATAAATGTTTAAAGAAAAATTAATCTACGATGAGAGAATTAATGGATAAGTTTTATTAATAAATGTTTAAAGAAAAATTAATCTATGATGAGAGAATTAATGGATAATAAATAATAAATGTTTAAAGAAAAATTAATCTATGATGAGAGAATTAATGGATAAGTTTTATTAATAAATGTTAAAGAAGAATTAATCTATGATGGGAGATTAATTTATAGAGGATAAGTCAAAGATAATTAAAATAAATTAAGAATTGATTAACTTTTTAATCAACTATTGATTAAAGATTAATTAATTTATGATTAAGACTGTCAATTAATAACTAAAGAATAATTAGTCTAATTAAAGATTAATTAATTGGTTTGTCGAGTAATTCAGAGTTGAACATCCCAGTTGTAATTAACGAGATTAATGAGACAAATTTGTTGATTAATTGAAGATAGTCACTTGGTAATTGATTAAGTATAATTACTTAATGAGGTTTGTAAGTATTTGATGGATGAATTACTGGATGTAATTATTATGAGGAAATTACTTAATGGAAAGCAATTAAGGGTTAATTACTTAGGAGAAGTAATCAAGGATTAATTACTCGATATAATTAATTAAGGATTAAGGTAATTAATTAAGAGCTAATTAATTAAGGTAAGTAATTTCAGATTGGTTAATTACGATGTATGAATGATTAAGGTTGATTAATGGAGGTAATTAATTTAGGATCATTAATTGATGTAATTAATTAATGTAATTAATGGAAGTAATTAAAGATTAATTGCCGTAAATGGTTGAGAATAATTAATTTGTGTAAATAAATTAAAGGATAATTACTTTATGTAATTGGAAATAATTAATCATGGATGATTAATTAAAATTGATAATAAATGGTTGATCAATTAATGGTTTGTAATTAAATTTTTTTAGTAAGCAAGATTAAAAGTGATTAAGGAAATTAATTTGATTTAATTAGGAACGTGTGACTAATTAATCTTGCTTATGAATGATTGATTGATATGTCTGATATGAAATATTTGTGATATGATATATTTGCCTTGAACAGTGATTATAGGGTTATCTGCAAATGATGAAGTGATATGTAAAAAGTGACATCTTATGATTTAAGGTTGAATTGGGTTCACCTGAATAGTGTGGGTTAAGATAGTATTGAATTCGAAGAAACTGGAGTCGGATATTAGTAAATACCCGAAACCACTTCGATTAGAATTTGCTAAAATTTTCTTATGTGATGTCAATATGTTGAATTGAAATAATATGGACCCTTGAACTAAGTTCGAATACTTAGAGTTTGAATTGTGAAATAAGTGTTTGAGCATAACAAGTAAGGAACTCGTATTGAAGTACGAGCTACCCGGGTTTCCTTATATGGTTTGAACTTAGTATTTCAAATTATATGGGCTTACTCACGCTGATTTCCAGCCTGACCCGGGTGTTACTTTGATGTAATGCTCGGGTCAGACCGAGTATTACAGATTTTCAGGTAAGGACGTTTTGGAGCTCAGGAGGCGAGTTGGATGGCAGAGACGTATGGAGAGTTTCCACTATGATATTATATATATCTGAGATATGTTAAATTGTATCTGTCCAATATTGTGTAAATTGTTGTAACTCTAATATATCGGTGAGAATTGATAGATACACTTTCTCTTTGTATAACTGTTATTATTATGTGATATTATATTTTGATCCGCTGCGAATGTGAGGTTTCTGTGTCTTGTTCTTGTTTCTTCTTCTTTCTCTTTCTTCTTCTTTCTAACTATGTGGAATTTCCAGGATTGGAAATTCCAGGTCGTTACAGGTGAAGTGTCTGCAACAATGAAGTATTTATCATAAAAATTGTTCCAAGAATTTTTATTAAGAAATCACTTCAATAATGGTAAATCTCAGAGATAATAAAAAACAAGCTAAAATTTGACCAACTGGAAGTTTTACTTTGATTATGTAAGCTAATTCGTGATGGAAAAACTTGAATTTTGATGTAAATTTTATGATTTCAGATCACGTGATCAATGAGGTATTCGGAGATGATTGAATTTGGGTTTATGGTCAATTTTCGTCGAACGGTGTCGAACTGAGGCACGGGGTTCTGGTCAAAGGTGGCTCGTGGAGCGAGATAATGGGAAAAATAGCTGCTGACTTTCTAGTTTGTCATGGAGGATGAACGTGGGCGAAGTAGGGTTTAATGACCCATTTTGGTCGACTTCATAGTCGAGGCATTTGCATCGTCTAGGAAGCATCAGACATGACCAGACTAGGGGGTTAGAGGCGTAGGTGTGTGATGAAGCTTTGGTCAGGTTCGCGTGACCTTTGGTGGTCTGTGGCGTCTGTTAGAGATGATTATTGGTCGGTGGGTTTGTTCCAGGGGAGTACGAGATGCTCGAAATCGATTTCATGATTGTGTTCAAGAATCGGTGACCGGAATCGAAGGCGGTGATGGTCATCGACATGATGGTGGTTGCTGTGATGGTAGGAGATGACGAGGTCGCACGTGCACATGCACGCATGTCAGATCGTAACTGGGTTTCAATTATTACAGATGGTTTTGGAGAAGAAGAAGCTGGCTTGAGTCTAGTCTCGGGGAAGTGATGTTGTGTCTTAAGTTCGGCTTCGAGTATGTGAATGTTAATAACTTATAACAGTTTCAAAAATTCAAAACACGGAAAAGAAAAAAAAAGGGAAAATCAGAAAGCAAAGGCTCGGGGAAAACGTGGGTTCGCACGGGAGTTAACTCGAGTCAGAATTATGGGGAATTACCAATGTTTAAGATTTAAATTAAACAAGTCTTTCAAGTTAAATATTTATTAAGTTTTCCAAAGTAAAATGTTTAATAAGGTTTGTGTTCGACCAAGTTTAAAAATATATTTAGATGATTGAGTTTCAAGGGATGATAACCAAGTTTTCTAAACAATTTATTAAACAAGTTTTTGAAGAAAATTCAAAGTTCAAATTTAATGGTAATTGTTTTAAAATTGTTTGTTTAAAGAAATTATATATTAGACTAATTTTGTAATTAAATTCCTAAGTGATTCAAATGTAATAAAGTTTAATGATGTAATTAAGTAATTGATTAAGGCAAAGAATTTATCTTTCATTAATTAAGGTTGTGATTAATTATGGTAAATTAATTAGTGAAATTAATTGAAAGTTAATCACTTAACGTAATTAATTGAAAGATTATTTACTTAATGAAATTAATTACTTAATGTAACTAATAAAAGATTCTTACTTAAAGTAATTAAAATGTAATTAATTTGCGTAATTATACTAGAGGATAATTTACTAATTAAAGATTAATTAATGTAAAGTACTTAAAAGAAATTAATTACTTAAAGATAATTACTTAATAAAAGTAATTGAGGATAATAAATTGACGATTAACGATTGATCGATCAAGCAATAATTATTCAACGTAATTATTTAGTAATTATAATTATATAGGTGATTAAGGATAATTACTTATTAATTAAGGATAATTAATTAAATAGTAATTAAATAAGGATTAATTAATTGAGGTGAGTAAGAAAAATTAATTAAAGGATAATTAAATAATTAAAGGTTAATTATTTAATGATTAAAGGTTGATTTAATTATTAATTAAGGCTGATAAATTAATAATTAAAAGTTAATTAATTTATTAATAAATGATTAAGGATTGATTAATTAAGATGGTTTATAATTAATAAATGTTAATTAACCAGGATTAGTAGTTATTCATAAGTAATTAATCTGATTTAAATTAATCAGATGATTAATTAATCTTACATTTGGATGTTTGGATTCAACTGAATGCTGAATTGTGTGATATCCCTGATGTGCGACGCTCTGTTTTGATTTTGAACTGTGATGAATGTAATTATCTGTGATGAATGTAATTTATTTATCTGTGATAAATTTATATTATTTGTGAATCTGTGAATGAAGATAAGCGTTATAGATTATATCGCTTATCGATATTGACATGATTAAATCTGTGATGATTGATGTTGATGCACTACTGTGTAAAACCCCTGGACTACACCATACACACACAAATATGAATTGCACGATTAAATTGGTTAAGTCATAGATTTTTGAAATGGTTTTAAAATTGAATTTTGAATCCAAATGGTTTTGGAAATGGAATTGGGTTAAATATGAAAAGCTTTTGAAAAGGATTTTTGAAGATAAAAGTTATTTTGAATAACTTGATAAAGTTTTTGAAATTTAAATAGTTTGATTTGAATTTAAATTTATGATTTGAAATTGAATTCTATGTTTGGGATTATGGTTTAAAAAGTAAAGCAAGTTATATAATATAATATATATGGATTACAAACCATCTTTAAAGTATTTTAAAGTATTATTTTGGGAATTTAAATTCAACCCAAGTTTATACTTAAAAGGCTTTAACTTGAGCAATTGTAATCGGATTTTTTCGAACAAAAAGTATTTGTTTTCAAATAATAACGGCTTTCATATAAAAGAAATAATTCCCAGTTTTGACGAAGGAAAATATTTTTGAAAGCTATCTTTTTTAAAGATTTGGTAAATCTTATTGTTGAACTGAAATGGATCTTTTACTTAAAAGATTTGAATTGTAAATAGTTTGGAAAGCTGTGAATTAATCTTTGTGAAAGATTGTTGAACTTTGTTTTGAAATTGAAGAGGATCTAAAAGGTGTATCTTTTGCATAAAGATTTGAAATGAAAATTGTTTCTGAAAGCTATGAATCTTTGGAAATGTTTTTGAAAGCTATGAATTGAGTCTTTGATTTAATGATTGGATGAGTTAATCCAATTTGAAAAGGAAATTATTTTGAAAGCCGTGAATAAATCTTTGTTGAAGATTGGTGAATTTTGTGAAGTGAATCTTTTTGTTTAAAGATTTGAAAATGGTAATTTGTTTAAACTATTTGTAAGAAAAGTTTTGGGTAATAAGTTGTGACTTAATTGAGATCCTATTATCCATATGATTTTAAAATATTGCACTCATTATTCGGTTTAGCTGGGAGAGGACTTTGTGTCATATAGCCCATTTCGAATAATGATAAGTCGTAAATGGATAGCATTTGAAGACCGGGTATTTTCAAGAATGAATGGATAACCTATCGAATGTCTATGTAAAGAGTCGCACTGGTGTAGAGATCTCCATATGTGATGGGGAGTCCGATTAGGATTGTGAATACCCGGATTGCAAGGGCTTCTTTGGAAGTGCCTTCGGTTCTGTTCGAACCCGGAACTGACTTATATGGTTGTGTGTCTGACATCACACTTTTAGATGTAAAGCTGGTTTCTATCAAATACATTTCTATTTGGTGGCGGAGAATTCATTCTCTTAGCTTAACACCCTTCTCTGAGAAGTACGAGCTTGGAGGTTATATAGTTGATGGTCACTAGTGATACACTCCTAATTTGGTAGTGTTGCATGCTGAGTGCTGCTGAGTGTTGCTGATCATTTGTTGATTGAAGCATGGCTTTGTAAAAAGCATAGCTTCGTGGACGAGACCTCGTCAGAACTCACAAACCGAAAATGGTCGAAACAGAAAAGATGCGGCAAGGTTATTAGGGGTCACGCCCCTAGGGTATGTCCATTTCTTCTGGAAAAGGGTGGTATCATGGTATGGAGCCCAAATACTTAACTCATGTTGTCACTGCAAATTTATTACCTTGTGATTGTTGCTTTGTGGTTGAGGATCCTCGGATAAAGGTCGCAAACGACTGGGTATGGCATACTTGTAGGTTTTACTTCCAAGCAGGGGTAACCCGGCCTTTTGTTGGCCGAGATCCGGGTAGGTTCTCGGGGGGTCCCTCCAGAGGCGAACCCATGTGGCAATAGGAAGTTCCTTAGCCTCACCATTTGTTGGAAATCCAATCACCAATACACGCCTTGTACGGTTTTAGTTGTAGAACTTTCCATCTAATATAGTAGCTATAGTAGGCATACTATGATGGTACGTATCCTGGCTAAGATTAATATTATACTTGCAAATGTTTTCTGCACCATGCACTAATAATAATATCAAAATGGTTTTCGCGTATCAAGCATTTTTGACTATCATAAGGAGAAATCTCCCCCAAGCGTGCGATTGCGTGGTGTATGTGCCGGGAGGCCTTATGGTAGTTTCATTTTCCAAAAAGAATTGCGGATTTCAATCTTAAATTCTTTGCTGTTTGTTTTTGTTTAAAACTATTTTCATTTTCTCAAACCAGTCCCATAACTGACTCGGATTTTATTGTTCCTTTCCTAAACTCTGGATGCCCATAAATTTCCACACGGGCAGCTTAGAGTTAGGTTTTAGAAGAATCAGAAGCTAGTCAAGTATTGATATGGATCAAAAGTTTTGGAGTCTTTGGATGGCTGACCTTACTATATACAACTTGATGGGGGTTCGAGCTAGCTTTGGATTGGTGCATTTGATATGGAGATGCAATGTTGGAGTTCTCTCTTAGAAGTTGAAGTTACGTTATCATGTTCTGCTGTTGTTCCGCTGCTGGTGTTTTGTATTCAGCTGTAGCATTATGTTTATGCTCTGATATATGTTGGGCAGTGTTATATCATATTTGGATATTGTATTCACTGGAGATATATGATATATTCATTCTTTTTCCGCTGTGTTCTGTTGTACTTAATGTATTATAAGCTCCATCCAAACTGGAGTTCAACGTTTTAATTTGCGGCATTCGAATACGAGTGAAGTATGGATGTTGATTTTCGGATGCCGGATTCAGGTCGTGACAAGTGGTATCAGAGCTAAAAGTTGAGTAAGAACTTTAGCTCAGGAGTATAACACATTAGGTAACTCATTAGAGATAAGGTGAAGTATGCCATAGAATGAGTATATCCCTAAGATATCCATCCGAATGCCTCAGTAAATTTTGTTACTATCCACTGATAGTAAGTATGAGTGCAAGAAGAGGACGAGATAGGGGACATGGAAATACCACTACAAATGGTCAATACCCTGCAACAACGTGAACAACTTTTCTATCAATCTCTTTGATCATCATCCGATTTCAATTCTTTTGAATGGCTTCGTGGCAGCTTCGGGAAGAAGTTTTGGTATGGTGATGGCCCTGCGAATCATTGTAGAAAAGGTTCTTGTTCCTAATTCGTCTTTTCTAATCATCGGTTCAGTTTTAACTCTAGTGAATTTGAAATTTTAAAATTGAAATAAATTGGTTAATAAAATATGAAGATTTGTATCGACAAAACAATTTCGATCAAAACCAAATTTGAAATCCTATTGTGATTTCTTGTGAGGATCCAAGTCCGAAGAAGGATAAGTTGGTGTATACTTTGAGATATTCCAACCTGATCGTTTATCCATTGTTTGTTCTCTTAGGTCCAGATATATTCTACAAATGGTTAGTTGCCCTTCGGACTAACCAGTGCCCATGCATATTTCATAGATCAGATGCCCGTGTGTTTCGTAAAGTGTTGAATGAATTTGTTCTCGTATTTATTAATGATATTCTGATTTGGTAAGCCAAATGCAGAATAACTATTCAGTTTGATCTGGAAAACTGTTTCTCTATCTTTGTGTACCCATCCTTTGTTGTCTCCTTGTCTAGCAAATTTCTGGGACGAAATTTTCTTAAGGAGGGAATCTGTAATATTCATGGATTTTAGCCAAGTTTAATTTGATAATTAATTTAATTTTTGAAATTAAATTGTGAATTAAATTGATTTTTCCAAAATAAAATGAAATATTTGTTTGTTTTTATATATATATATATTTAATTGAAATTTAGTTTGGAATATACTCTATCTTATTAAATATTATATGAAATTATTTTTGAAAAAAAATTGAATTTAATTTGGGAATTCAATTATAGATATTTTATAAATAAATTAGATTTGAAAATACTATGTTTAAAATTAATAAAAATTTGTTTTCTAATTATAATATAATTATTTGGAATTTATTTTTTAAAATCAATATAATAATTTTCTAAAAGTTAAATTTGAATATTGTCAACACTAGTGTTATTTATATAAATTTGAGTATAATAACTTAAGTTTAATTTTAAATTTATATGTAACTAAATGTAATTTGTATGTGTATATATATAAACATTTAGAAAGTACAATAAACTAAGTTTAAAATAATATTGGTTATAAAGATTAGAACTTTTTCTTTTAAAAATATAGTTTGTAAATATAAAAAAAATATAAATAAGGAAACATAAAACATATATGTGTAAAGTTAAATTGAAATCCTATATACATATATATAAACATAAATACTTAAAAAAAGGGTTTAAAACAAAGTTTTAAATTAAATAAAGTAAAGGGTTAAAACATAATTTATAATTAAAATAAAGAAAAGGATTTAAATATAAATTTACTTAATTTTAACAAGTGTAAAATTTTTAAAATCGTGTCGTGGCAAATGTTTAATAAGTAGGATATAAACTTACAAGTGTAACTTAATAATAACAAGTGGTAAATATATAAAAGTATTAAACATAATACATATGTAAATAAAAGTTTAACAAAGGGTTTTAACACAAAATGATTTCAATTAGACATTTGTAAAACATAAATACATGCATTTAAACAAGTGTTAACTAAAGAAGCATAAGATTAGCAAATGTAAACCTTTTTCATAAAAAATTAACAAGTGTTAGCTAATAAAAACAAGTGGCATAACTTTTGATTTCTTTTAATTTGAAATATATGTAAAAATCAAAGTCAGAAACCAGGTTTCATGTTTTCTTCCATAACCTCACAAACCTGGAAACTAATTCAAAAAATCAGAAAGAAAATCAAAAACCAAAACTAGAAATCAAAACAAAACTGAGAAACAAACCAGATCAAAAGAAAACTAATAAAATCTGAATCAAACTGAGCCAGAGATCATCTCAGTTTTTTCAAATAAATCAAAAGCAAGAACAAGTTCACATCAGAACATCAAGAAAACTTGGAAAGCAAAGCTCCAATCTGGAATCAAACTTCCACAAAACCGGATGCCTCATCAACCAAAGCAAATATAAATCAATTCAAGGCTTCAAACTGAAAATCCAAGATCAGATCAGGAATCAAAACAATTCCAGATTTTCAAAAATTCAAAAATTCCAAGCTCAAACATTTTTCCAAGCCTCTGTTCATCATGACAGGTGAGCAAACCTTACCTTTTTGACCTTAATATGGCTATATCTTGATTTGATGAGATAAATGGTTGAAGTATGAATGTTGTGTGAATATGTTTATATGTACATATGGATGGAGTTTATGTGTGTGCATGTATGTGTGAATACCTGCACTTGACTCTGTTATACTCACAGTGTCAAAATACTTAAATAAATTTATATCTCCCAGTCCATATTAATTCAAGCTTTGATTTTTAAAGGTGAAGTGTCTGTAACAATAAAGTATTTATCATAAAAAAATTCCAAGAATTTATATTAAGAAACCACATCATTAATGGTAAATCTTAGAGATAATAAAAAACAAGCTAAAATTTGATCAACTGGAAATTTTATTTTGATTATGTAAGCTAATTCGTGATGGAAAAACTTGAACTTTAATGTAAATTTTATGATTTTCAATCACGTGATTGATGAGGTATTCAGAGATGATCGAATTTGGGTTTGTGGTCAATTTCCGTCGAACGATGTCGAACTGAGGCTCAGGGCTCTGGTCAAAGGTGGCTCATGGAGCGAGGATAATGGGAAAAATAGCCACTGACTTTCTAGTTCGTCGTGGAGGATGAACTTGGGAGAAGGAGGGTTTAACGACCCATTTTGGTCGACGTTATAGTCGAGGCATTTACGTCGTCTAGGGAGCATCGGACATGACCAGACCAGGGGGTTAGAGGCGTAGGTGTGTGACAAAGCTTTGATCAGGTTTGCGGGACCTCTGGTGATTTGTGGCATCGAGTAGGGATGATTATTGGTCGGTGGGTTTGTTCCAGCGGAGTACGAGATGCTCGAAATTGATTTCATGATTGTGTTGAAGAATAGGTGACCGGAATCGAAGGCGATGATGGTCATCGACTTGATGGTGGTTGCTGCGATGGTCGGAGATGACGAGGTCGTACGTGCATGTGCACGTGTGTTAGATCATAACTGGGTTTTGATTATTACAGATGGTTTTGGAGAAGAAGAAGCTGGCTCGAGTCTAGTCTCGGGGAAGTGATGTTGGTCTCGAGTTTTGTTTCGAGTACGTGAATGTAAATAACTTATAATAGTTTCTAAAATTCAAAATAGAGAAAAGAAAAAAAATGGAAAATCAGAAAGCAAAGGCTCGAGGAAAACGTGGGTTTGCACGGGAGTTAACTCGGGTCAGAATTATGAGGAATTACCAAGGTTTAAGATTTAAATTAAACAAGTCTTTCAAGTTAAAATATTTATTAAGTTTTCCAAAGTAAAATGTTTAATAAGGTTTGTGTTTGGCCAAGTTTAAAAGTATATTTAGATGATTGAGTTTCAAGGGATATTAATCAAGTTTCCTAAACAATTTATTAAATAAATTTCTGAACAAAATTCAAAGTTCAAATTTAATGTTAGTTATTTTAAAATTGTTTGTTTAAAGAAATTATATATTAGACTAATTTTGTAATTAAGTTCCTAAGTGATTCAAACGTAATAAAGTTTAATGATGTAATTAAGTAATTGATTAAGATAAAGAATTTATCTTTCATTAATTAAGGTTATGATTAATTAAGGTAAATGAATTAGTGAAATTAATAAAAGTTAATCACTTAAAGTAATTAATTGAAAGGTTAATTACTTAATGAAATTAATTACTTAATGTAATTAATAAAAGATTCTTACTTAAGGTAATTAAAGTGTAATTAATTTGTGTAATTACATTAAAGGATAATATATTAATTAAAGATTAATTAATGTAAAGTAATTAAAAGAAATTAATTACTTAAAGACAATTACTTAATAAAAGTAATTGAGGATAAAAAATTGATGATTAATGAATGATTAATCAAGTAATAATTACTTAACGTAAATAATTAGTAATTATAAATATATAGGTGATTAAGGATAGTTACTTATTAATAAAGGATAATTAATTAAATAGTAATTAATTATAATTAATTGAGGCGATTAAGAAAAATTAATTAAAGGATAATTAAATAATTAAAGGTTAATTATTTAATGATTAAAGGATGATTTAATTATTAATTAAGGTTGATAAATTAATAATTAAAAGTTGATTAATTTTATTAATAAATGATTAAGGATTAATTAATTAAGATGGTTTATAATTAGTAAATGTTAATTAACCAGGATTAGTAGTTATTCATAAGTAATTAATCTAATTTAAATTAATCAGATGATTAATTAATCTTACTTATGGATGTTTGGATTCAACTGAATGTTGAATTGTGTGATATCCCTGATGTGTGATGCTCTGTTTGGATTTTGAGCTGTGATGATTGTAATTATCTGTGATTAATGTAATTTATTTATCTATGATAAATTTATATTATCTGTGAATCTGTGAATGAAAATAGGCGTTATAGATTATACCGCTTATCGATATTGATATGATTGAATCTATGATGATTGATGGTGTTGCACTATTGTGTAAAACGCTTGGACTACACTATACACACATAAATATGGATCGCATGAGGAAATTGGTTAAGTCACAAATTTTTGAAATGGTTTTAAAATTGAATTTTGAATCCTAATGGTTTTGAAAATGGAATTGGGTTAAATATGAAAAGCTTTTGAAAAGGAGTTTTAAAGATAAAGTTATTTTGAATAACTTGATAAAGTTTTTGAAATTTAAATAGTTTGATTTGAATTTGAATTTAAATTTAAGATTTGAAATTGAATTCTATGTTTGGGAATTATGGTTTAAAAAGGTAATACTAGTTATATAATATAATATATATGGATTATAGACCATCTTTAAAGTATTATTTTGGGAATTTAAATTCACCCCAAGTTTATACTCGAAAGGCTTTAACTTGAGCAAATGTAATCGGATTTTTCCGAACAAATAGTATTTGTTTTTAAATAATAATGGCTTTCATATAAAAGAAAGAATTCCCTGTTTTGATGAAAGAAAATATTTTTGAAAGCTATCTTTGTTAAAGATTTGGTAAATCTTGTTGTTGAACTGAAATGGATCTTTTACTTAAAAGATTTGAATTGTAAATAGTTTGGACAGTAATCTTTGTAAAAGATTGTTTAACTTTACTTTGAAATTGAAGAGGATCTAAAAGGTGTATCTTTTGTATAAAAGATTTGAAATGAATTTTTTTTTCTAAAAGCTATGAATCTTTGGAAATGGTTTTGAAAGCTATGAATTGAGTCTTTGATTTAATGATTGGATGAGTTAATCCAATTTGAAAAGGAAATTATTTAGAAAGCCGTGAATAAATCTTTGTGGAAGATTAGTGAACTTTGTGAAGTGAATCTTTTTGTTTAAACATTTGAAAATGGTAATTTGTTTAAACCATTTGGAAGAAAAGTTTTGGGTAGTAAGTTGTGACTTAACTGAGATCCCATTATCCATGTGGTTTTAAAATATTGCGCTCATTATTTGGTTTAGCCGGGAGAGAACTCTGTGCCATATAACCCATTTCGAATAATGATACGTCTTAGATGGATAACATTTAAAGATCGGTGGTGAAGACCAGGTATTTTCAAGAACGAAAGGATAACCCCTCGAATGTCTCTACACTGAGTCGCGCCGGTATAGAGATCTCCATATGTGATGGGGAGTCCTATCGGGATTATAAATACCCGGATTGCAAGGGATTCTTTGGAAGTGCCTTTGGTTCTGTTCGAACCTGGAACAGACTTGTATGATGTGTGTCTGACATTACACTTTGATATGTAAAGCCAGTTTCTATAAAATACATTTCTGTTTGGTGGCAGAGAATTTATTCTCTTAGCTTAACACCCATCTCTGAGACGTACGAGCTCAGAGGTTATGTAGTTGATAGTTACTAGTGATACATTCCTAATTTGGTAGTGTGGCATGCTGTGTTGCTGAGTGTTGTTGATCATTTGTTGATCGAAGCATGGCTTTGTAAAAAGCGTAGCTTTGTGGATGAGACCTCATCGGAACTCACAAACTGGAAATGGTCGAAACAGGAAAGATGCGACAAGGTTATTAGGGGTCGCGCCCTTAGGGTATGTCCATTTCGTTTGGAAAAGGGTGGTATCATGGTATGGATCCCAGATACTTAGCTCATGTGGTCACTGCAAATTTATTACTTTATGGTTGTTTCTTTGTAGTTGAGGATCCTCGAATAAAGGTCGCAAACGATCGGGGATGGCATACTTGTAGGTGTTACTTCCGGGTAGGGGTAACCCGGCTTTGCGTTGGCAGAGATCCAGGTAGGTTCTCGGAGCGTCCCTCCAGAGGCGTTCCCATGTGGCAATAGGAAGTTCCTTAGCCTGAATTTGTTGGAAATCCAACCACCAATACGCGCCTTGTAAGGTTTTAGTTGTAGAACCTGCCATCTAATATGGTAGCTCTAGTAGGCATACTATAATGGTATGTATGCTGGCTAAGATTAATATTATACTTGCAAATGTTTTCTGCACTATGCACTAATAATAATGTCAAAATGGTTTTCACGTATCAAGCATGTTTGACTATCACAAGGAGAAATCTTCCCCAAGTGTGTGATTGCATGGTGTGTGTGCCGGAAGGCCTTATGGTAGTTTCATTTTCCAAAAAGCATTGTGGATTTCAATCTTAAATTCTTTTGTTGTTTGTTTTTGTTTAAAACTATTTTCGTTTGCTCACACCAGTCGCATGACTGACCCGAAGTTTATTGTTCCCTTCCAAAACTCCGGGTGCCCGCAATTTTGCACATGGGTAGCTTAGAGTCAGATTTTAGTAGAATCAGAAGCTAGTCAAGTATTGATATGGATCAAAAGTTTTGGAGTCTTTGGATGGCTGACCTTGCTATATACAACTTGATTGGGGTTCGATCTAGCTTTGTATTGGCACATTTGATATGGAGATGCAATGTTGGACTTCTCTCTTAGAAGTTGAAGTTATGTTAGCATATTTCACTGTTGTTCCGCTACTGGTGTTTTGTTTTCAACTGTAGCATTGTATTTGTGCTCTGATATATGTTGGGCAGTGTTGTATAATATTTGGATATTGTATTCATGGAGATATATGATATATTCATTCTTTTTCTGCTGTGTTCTATTGTACTTAATGTGTTATAAGCTCCATCCGAACTGGAGTTCGACGTTTGAATCTACGGCATTCGAATACGAGTGAAGTATGGATGTCGATTTTCAGACGTCGGATTTCAGGTCGTGACACATAAGCTGGATTCAACACAGGTGCAATCCAAATGTACACATGAATAAAACTCAAGTTAGTGCTCCAGTGAAACAATAACTCAAAAGCAATCAATGTAACGACCCAGAATTTTTAATAATTAAAATTTGAATATTTAATTAATTTTAAATATTTATAAGTGAATTTATAAGTCAAATAAATTTTTATTTGAATTTTTGGATTTAATTGGATTATTAAATCAATAATTTAATACGTTAAATTATGGAAATAATTGAAAATTGAGTTAAAAATGATTTAAAATAATTTGGAAAATTTTATTTTATCATGTTGAAATTAGAACGATATTTTAGAACTTTTAAAATCGAATTAAAAGTTAATTTGTGAAAATTGAATATTTTAATATTTTATAATCGACTGTAAAATAGCCAATTTTTGAACAGTCTCAGAATTGAACGAAACCAGTTTCATTGGATCCGTAATAGTTAGTTATTACCGGATTTCAATTTTCGTGTCAATCGGAGTTATCGTTTGTTCGTGGCAGCTCGAAACGCATTGAATTGTTTTTAATTTAAATTTGGCGAGTCAAAATAGCCATTTTTCAAAAAGTCTCGGAATTCGACGAAACCAGTTTCATCGGATCCGTAATGTGATATTATTGTAAGATTTCAAATTTCAAGTCAATTGGATTTACCGTTTGTCCGGTACAAATTAAAACGCCTAGAAATCGATTTAAATCGGTTTAATTTAAATTGAGCGTTTTCAGCCATAACTCGCACAGATGTCCGAATTAGCTTCCGAAACCTATTCCATTGTGTCCGGAACGCGGGATAAACCCTAGGTACGCTGGTTACGGCGTCTAAATCGGAGTTCGGAATTCCCGGGATGAATAGTGTTTACGCTAGCTTTTTCTATAAATAGGAGTTAAAAATCTAAAATAAAAAAGAAAATCAAAACCCTAATTCTGTTCTTACAGCCGCCACTATTGCCTTTAATGGCCAGAAAACATCGATCTTCTCCCCTCATTATCTTTAAATCCGTCATTCAATTCGAAAAACTTTCTAAAGCAAACTTGTAGAGCATGAGGAGATCTTTAAATCCAACGGTTATGATCGTTTAACTCGAAGCGGATTGGCGGCAAATCGAGCTGGAAGCACGGAACTTGCGCACGCATTCCAAAGCAGTGGAGGTAGCCGAGCTCTAAGGGGTGGTGGCCGAGCATTGCACTTGTCGAGGGCTTCAGAATGGCACCTCCTGATCGACAAATAGGCGAGCGTGTTGGAGGCGATTTTTAACCCTAAGTTGCATTTGTTGGGTTCGGCTATTATACGTAAGCCTGGAGATAGAACGAAGGGATGGGGAAGATTATCTTGTGCGGCCAGATTTGCATTTGAAGGATCTAAGGGCTGGAAATGGTGTAGGGTTGAAAATTATATATTTATGTTATAATTATTGAGTTAAAACGTGTACGAACTTGTAATATTGATAACTTTTTCATACGAGGTCGAAAAAATGCAAATCCAGTTGCGTTGGAATCGTATGGACGAGCACTACGCGATGGAGTTGGTTTGGAGTCGTTTGGAGTTAGTGAGAATTTCGGGTAAAATTAAACGCGCGTTTAATTTTATTCGAAATAAAAGCTAAAACGGAAAATAAAACCAAGGTGAGAATTTCTCACTCAATCGAATAGGTTTCGATTTTATTTTAAATAGTTAGATTTAAAATATTTGAATGCATGTTTGAATGATGACTGTATATATTGATTGTTAAAATAGACATTATGCGCCGTTAGTAAGCGGATGTTATTTAATAAAAACATATACCGCGAATATTTCATAAACAGTGAAATTGGTATTATATATAATATCAATATATATATATTGGCATATGTATATATTGCAGTTGTTGATTTCCCGCATTTTTTGTTTAGCGGATGAGACCCTATTACGCCGTTATTAAGCGGATAATATTTAATAAGAACATATACCGCGATAATTTCGTACTGGAGCGAAATTGGTATTGTGCTAATGTTTTTGGATGCAGGAAACAGGTTGGAGGGATCCAACTGGATTCCTCAACAGTATTTATTTTATTTCAGATATTTTGATATTTGATGGATTATCATATCGATATATGATATCGTTGTAGTGGTGATTGACTATCTGATGTGTAGCATCATTGGACCCAAATTTTGGGATTTTTAAATGATCTTTAAAATGATTTTTGAAAATATACTTTATTTCTGGAATTGATCCATTATAAATAAATAAACGTTATAATTTTTAAAGTTATAAAAATTATGGTTTTTGTGAAATATAGTTAAAAAGCTGATTTTTAGAAATACGATTAAAAGTCGATTTTTGAGAAATATGAACTAATGATTTTATAAAATAATTTAGATTGGATTTTTGAATATATGATAAAAGTTTAAATATAGGATTTATAAAATTTGATTATTTTATAAATCGAAATGATGAAATTATAAAGGAAATTAAAGACGTTTTAGAATAATAATATAAACTGATTTATATTAAGAGATTTATAAATGGATATTTATAAATTGAAATATAGACATTATAAAACGAGTTTTTATAAGTGTTTGAATGTAGTGAAAATGAATTTCATAATAGAATGAAATTTATAGAATTATAAACTGTGAAGTTATAAACGAAATTTATAAATAGTAAGATTTATAAATTTGGTGAAATTATTTGAAGAATAGATTTATTAAATAAATAAATTTTATAAGTTATAAGGTTTATAAATTGAAAAGTCTTTAAAAAGAACGATTTTGTAAAATAATCGTTTTATAAGCAATTGACTTATAATATGAACTTTTAGTTTATAATTGAGATATGAAATCAAAAATGTTAATAAAGGAATTTATAAAAAAGGAAGTTTTTATAAATAAATAGAAAAGGAATTTATAAACGTTGTTTTTATAAATTCGCAAAGGACTTATTTTGACAAGTTAATTGTTATAACTTAGAAATGGAGTTATATTCACGTTTTAGACAGTGAATAATCCTTTAAGTTAAAGTGAATAGAAATGATGAAGTTTGTTAACGTAGTTTATTCACGTTCTTGAACAGTGAATAACACGTTAAAGAAATTGTTTAGAATGTGAATGTTTTAAATAGAATTAAAACGATTCAACGATGTTTTAAAAGGTATTGAGATTGAAACCATAGATTTCAACATTTATTGTTGAAATAGATGTTTCGAGGAATAAAAGGAAATAGTGGACTATAACACTGTTGTTATAGTAAATGATTTCCGAATGGAAATGTTTTGGTTTAGTATTGGGATTTATATATCTATTTTAATTTCGAATCCCTATACTAGTGATTTTGGGTTGTCGTAACGATGTTTTACGCAACATTCGTTTTGGCCCAAGTAAATATGTTTAAGTGAATGATTTCCTTAAAGAATGAATTATATACTTAATTCGATTTAAGTATATTGAATATTTTCTAAGTGTTGAAAATAAAAGATTGTGAATTACTTATTTAATAAGTATGGGATTGTTTTTCCAATATAAAGTGAATATAGAGAATTTATCTTTTTAAAGATAAATTGAAATGGATAGTTGAAATCGTCTATGCATGATATTTTGAAATATAAATTCATTATGGAATTTATATGTGAAAGTGGAAATTGTTTAAAAATAAATATTGATTTATTTTTGAAGTGTTGAAATTATATATCTTGTAAAGATATTTTTGGAAAATAAATAATTTGGAAAATTATTTGGAATCTGGTGATGTGTGCATATCCATTGATAGTTCAATAACCGACTATCAATATTTCCCTTTAAATGGGTATTTGGTGTGAATTGATTGAATTTGAGTGCACACTTATTTTTGAATAAGCGCTCACTATTCGGGTTAACCGGGAAAGGACCATGGGGTCGTATAACCCATTCCGAATATGTGATACGTCGTTATGAATTGCATTTGAAGATCGGTGTTGAAGACCGAGTATTTGCGAGAGCGATAGGATGATCTATCGATTGTCTCTGCACTGGGTCGCACCTGGTATAGAGATTCCTTAAGTGATGGGAAATTCGATCGGGATTGTGAATACCCGGATTTGCAAGGGCTTCGTAAGAAGTGCCTTCGGTTTTGTTCGATCCCGGAACAAACTTGTATGGATTGTATGTCTGACATTACAATTTGAGATATAAAGCCGATTTCTTTCAAATATATTTCTGTTGGTGGCGGAGAATTTATTCTTTGCTTAACACCCTTCTTTGAGACGTATGAGCTCAAAGGTTATATAGTTGAAGTTATCAGCGATATATTCCCAGTTTGGTAATGTGACATGCTGAGTGATGCTGAAATGATCATCGTGTTGATTATTTGTGATAGGATCATTTATTTGATCGTCTATCTTAGTGATCATTGTGTTGATCATTTGTTGACCCAAAGCATAGCTTTTGTATAAAGTATGTTTTTGTGGACGTGAATTCATCGAGCCTCACATCCCGTTAATGGTCAAAACAGGAAAGATGCGGCAAGGTTATGAGGGGTAGCTCCCTTTAGGGTATGTGCATTTCCTTCTGGAAAGGGTGGTATCATGGTATGGAGCCCAGATACTTACTCATGTTGATACACTATATCTATTTCTGTGTGGTGTTGTTGGTGACGAGCGCTCGGTTAAAGGTCCGATGGGACCGGGGGATGCCATATTCGTGTAGTAGTTACCTAGTGATAAAGGTAACCCGGCCTTGTGTTGGCAGAGAGCTGGTTAAGTTCTCGGGACGTCCAGCCAGAGGCGATCCCATGTGGCAGTAGGAAGTTCCTTAGCCTGACCATTTGTTGGAAATCCAATTCCCAATACGAAACTTGTACGGTTTTAGTTGTAGAACCTGCCATCTAATATGGTAGCTATTAGTAGGCATAATATAATGGTACCTATGCTGGCTAAGATTTATATTCTACTTTCGAAATGAATTTTTCTTACACTATGCACTAATAATAATATCAAATGCTCTTTTTAAATGCGTATCAAGCATCTTTGACTAACATAAGAAGAAATCTCCTCCAAGTCTGCGTTTGCATTGTGTGTGTGGTGGGAGGTCTTATGGTAGTCTCATTTTTAAAAGCATTGCGAATTGAGTTTAAAATATTCCTCTATTTTTGATTTTAAAGATAAATAAACTGTTTTGAGTTCTCACACCAGTCACATGACTGACTCGGAGTTTATTGTTTTCCTTCCTAAACTCTGGGTGCCCACCAATTTCCACACGGGCAGTTAAGAGTTAGGTTTATCAGGATATTCTGGATATTCTGGAGTTGCTGGAGGCAAGATGGATTGGCATGGCGTATTACTAGTTTATATAGTATTTCTTTTTCCGCTGCACTGTTTGTTGTTGTTGTTGTACACTCTGATGATTTGATGTAATGTAATATAATGTGATGTAATGTAATAACTGATATAGTTCTTTGTTTAAAGATTATTCATTTATTATTATATGTTGTTCCGCTGCGAATTGTGAGATTCTGTTGTTGTTCTATTGTTCCCTTTCTGTCCCGTTCTATTTTTAAAATTTTCTATCTTCTGTTTTTCTAATTCTCTGTTTTCTAAAAATTGTCTATCTTCTTTTCCCTCTATTTTTCTTTTTCTTTCTTCTTTTTCTCTCTTCTTTCTTTTCTTTTCTTTTTAAAACCCATAACATCTCGGTTTTCGGCCTTCGATATTCGGCAGTCGATAAAGTGAGTGTCGATGTCGGAATTTTCGAAGAACGAAAATCCGCGACCGTTACAATCAAACTAGATCAAGTGAGAAAAGAAGCTTAACAACTTCAATATTTACAAGTTGATATGCAGACATCACAAGTACATGATTGAATGCAATGAACAAGACCTGGACAACGATGAACCAACAAAATATCCAATCAAGCTACAGGCTAGAAGCAAGTAGCATGATCAGAAGTACAAAACTACAGACTTATATCAAATAGTTCACCAAGCTACAACATGAACACAATGCAACAGTCAATGGTGAAGCAACTCGACTACAATAACTCAACTAATATCAAACAGCAATAGGCCTCAACATCAAATAACAAACTATAACACAGACACATGGATATGCATCTTCAAAGTGCACTGTGCAATCAAATGAAATAAGACCGAACATTGAACTAGCGAACCAGATCATACATTGATCCAAGTGAAACACAGTACAAGCTCAACTACAACAAAAAAGCATGTATATATGCAGTGACGCACAAAATATAAATGCATCATTGAGACATGAGTACTGTATACATGCAGTATCATCAACTATACCACATGATACGACTTCAAGCATGCGAATATAGGAAAACCAAACTGCAAGAATGCCCAACCCAAATGAAACACTGATACCTGTGAACAAAATATACTTAAGGCAACATGGAAGCAGTGACAGTACCTAAGTCACAGAGGTAGAAATATAACAGCAGGTTACAGGTTTAAAACAAAGTCAAGGCCGGTGTCAACAGCATAAAGTCGTAGAGAAAAAAAATTTAAAATGACCGAAGTCAGGTAATGTCAAAAATATTACCACAGTGTCAAATGCGGATATCAATGATGCCATAAGAGAAATTAATGGAATCAAGTAAAGTTTAATCAGAGAAATCAAAACCGTGATGGCCAAGGAAGTTGAAACCAAAGCCGTGACTAGCAAGTAAACAATATATACGAAACTGAAGAACTTAGAAATCATCTCAAGCAATCAAACAAAATCAAATGGCCAGAGCATAACAATGATGAATATAAACAAATTCATACGAATGAGATTACAGGAATTAAGATCCTATATAAATCATTAACGTCATCGGCCAAAAGATCATTCGAGTTCAAGCAAAATAAAGAATAATCATTCAACTCAAATCAGGATCGAGCTCAAGCATATCGACCAGTAAAGCAAAACGAATAATTCACATACCACTGTAGACGAACTCGACCAAAATTAGAGCTGCCGTATGCGAACTGATGAATCAGTTGATTGCCGAAGCAAATTAGAGGAATAGTCGTTGCAATAAAAAGACATACAATCGGCTTCTTCAACTCCAAAAGCCCTAATTTCAGAGCAAATGAAAGAGAAAAGGAAAAGAAGCCGGGCCGAAGGAATAAAAGGAAAAGGGGGTGATTTATTTTTATCACTTAAAGTTTTTGGGCCGACCTTGTTTTATTTGGCTTTAGTTTATAAATTAGGGTGTCATTCTTATTTAAATTATTTTTAAATTTATATTTTCCTTTTTAAACTTTTGTAATTTCTAGTCGTGTGACTAGGGGATGAACTACGGTGGTGTAATTCCAGAATTCGCAACTCAATGGCTGAGTTGTGGCAGAGTTTTGAGCGTACAGTTAAGGTTAGTCAATAGCGGGTGTCATGAGTATACGTGTGTAAGCGTCTGACTGCTTAATTTCTAGTAGAAACCTTGGGGGCAGCACGTAGGTAGGGTTTTTTCGTAGTTGGGTAAATCTGCGTGTTCTGTTTTTATTCTGCTATTATCTGTGCTGCTATTATTCTTCTACATCTATGTTAAAAATTATTTTGTATAAACTTCCGCATTACTTTTTATAATTAATTGTATCACCCTATTCACCCTCTCTAGGGTAAAATCGATCCTACAAGTTCTTAGAGTAACATTCGAAGGATGAATTGAAAGGTGGTACAGCCCCGCCTAGGCATGTGTACTTACTGCAAGTTGTATACGGTTGCGGTGGATTATGCACCTGTTGGTTAACTATTTGAAGTAAGACATCATTCTTTGAGATTTTGTGTTGTGCGCATAGTGTACGGAGTGACTTTCATGTTAACACTGATGGCGTTGTTCTAGGGGATTGTCGAGGACCCTAAAATCAACCTGTTCGTTGAGAGGAGGAGGCGGATCCTATATTGGATCTACTGGTCTTATCATCCCTTGTAGTCTAGCTATGGTTGAGCGTCTGGTTTCAAAAGGGCTTAGGTGTAGAGGCTTGCGCTGTGGTAGACCCGGCTTCAAAAGGAGGTGATGGGCCAGTGCTAATGTTGGAACGAGGTGAATGGTAGGTCATTTTGGACTGAAAATTTTGACGGTAAACACGGTCAGGCATGTTTTTTGAAATTATATTTCAATGTGAATCCATGTGGCCGAATGCATAGAATCTAATGGATATCAATTTGAAGTGTCAATCCATGTAGTGTGTGTCTTATGTACCATATATGATGAATGGAGCAGTCTGTGTAGATAGCCTGTATGTGCTGGTAAGCAAGCTCCATCGTACAATGGGATTATGTGTCGGATCTTATCCATTAACGTTAAATAATCGATAATGGAACTGTTGTCCAAAGCGATACAAAATGTTCTTTATTCAAACACAGGATCGTGTAGTAACTGGAAGTGATGTGTGATGAAATCACTTGAATCCTGGAGTGCGTTCCATGTAACCATTCTTTGGAAGAGAATTGTCTCATCAAAGTTCAAGTGACAACTTATAATCAATCAGACTCTAAAGGGCTGTACCTATGCATTTCGAAGTGCTTGTAGGCTTGGATTCATGGTAAAGAGGCAAAATCCAAAGAAAGTTCGACGAAGACCCGAAGCTAACCATAGGAAAGCAGGGAGCCGTTATGACTCGGGTAGTCATAGTGTAAACTTTGGGTCATACCTAGGCTAGCCTTAGGAAAAAAATTTGATTTGCAATAATCAAAAGTTGGGGCAAAGGCGGATCACAAAGTCAAAGTACCTTGTTGTTCATCAACGATAAGCGACCTCCGATGTGGCCAATAGTGACCAAACAACCATTACCATGGTAATAAACTTTGGTAATCCAACTTAGGAAGAGGGATCTAGATCTGAATTTTAAAGAAGTTCAGGGATGAATTCATTAGAGAAAGTAATAGTTGTTGAAACGAAGATCTGGTGACGGTAGTGGCACTAGTTGGTTGACGGCGGTGCACTAAAGCCGTAGGATTTTAGCATCAAAGTATAAGTTAACGAAATGAAAGTGTGAAGATAAAATGACCAGGTGTTAAGTTATAAAAGATGTTATGACTCAGCATTTCATGTCGGTATAGATATGAACACGTCAGTATTGACATAAATTATTGGTACTATAAAAAAAGACCATGAGAAAGGAAGGAGAGAAAAGAAAAGAGAAATTTCTCATTTTTCTAAGGCGTGGAATGGTCTTTGGAGCAATGTAGATTTTAACCTTGGCGTAGAAAGTGGTATGGCTACTATTTAAAGTGGTTGAACGGATGGCCATGGAATAGAGGTAACACTTCAAAGAAACTCTTAGGTGATAAGCGGACTTGTGTTGATGGCTATATCTGCTTATTTTGATCCAAACATGCTTTTTTCCAACAGAAGCATATTCTAAGGGGATAAGTGTCATCCAGCCTAAAGACCAAGTAGTTTTCAAAAGAATCTTGATATCAGGATGAAGACAAAATGGTTCAAGGATATAGCGGCATGCTTAGGAGACAATGGAAGAGGCTTCAAAGGCTAGAGAGTGGGATATGACAAAAGGAGAGACTGATACCAACCACTTTTAAGGTCGGTACTAAGTTGATTTCCTGCACTTCGAAGGACTCTAGAGGGATGGTCAAGGGATGGCTGGTTAAAGTGATCGTCCTGAGGGCCAATTCTAAAGGATTAGATAAACAACTCCAAAAATATCCAAAGAAAAGGACATGTAATAAAGGTGTCATAACCTCTTGGTAGCAACCTGCAAAAGTGCTCAGAATTTGACGAATCGAAGCTAGAAGATGGAATAGACGAAGATTGGGATAGAATTAGGGTTATGCCTTAACGGGCGGCAATTATGTAATTTTTTCCATATATTTAACTCAATAAATAATCTTGTTCGAAATCAAAGATATTTTTTTCTATTATATACTTGATATAATGTGGTTATTTTAATTAATTTATTTAAATTATATTTAATAGAGAATCCATAAATGGTATGTTATGCGATAGTAGTTATAAAGTGTTGTAACCGTGAGGAATTTACCACAATAAAAAATAAAATACCATTTTAAGTTCCTAGTCAAGATGCATCAATACTGGATATCGATGTATCCGTTAAGACTAGAGTATGTAAGCTTTCTAAATGTTGGGCAGCATATTACTCATGATTGTTGGGGGCATCTAGTGGTTACATACCAATAATTATTAGATAACTATGGAACGACTCACTCGATAGTCTTTTGTTGGTTAATATAACTAAGGACAAACAGAAAATATCGATGTGACTGATTTACACAGTTCTCTCAACTTGAGAATATTTTGGATATTCAATATGACAGCTTGGCTTTTATTATAGTCAAATCATGGCATGACATTCTATCAAGTGACTATAGTTGGATCGAGTGGAAGTTTTGGAAGTAAAGCACTATTTAGGGGAGGATTCATCTCCTCGGTTATATGGGGTTAGTATCATGGTCAACTCAAGTCAAATCAAAGTCAAAGTCTTTGACCAAAGCATTTTGGTTAATAATAATTGTTATTATTGAACCAAAGACTTTGTGTTTGGACTATCGAATTAAATATGGGTGATATTGGTATTTTGAGCATTACCGAATTCCATAAGTCCAAAGTGATATAGTTTTGATGAAAAGATTCGGTATAAATAAATGTCACAACCGGGTAACGCTTAATAACATGAAACTGAATTTTATCGAAACTAAGTAAGTGATAAATTTGGTAAATGTCACACCACCTACTAAGCGACGTCTGAACATTAACATTTAAATAGTTTGATGTTGATCATTGATCAAATTTACACCTGACGAGTCACAAAACCATAATGATGAATTCTCTTTAGACCAAACGATTTAATTAATTTATAATTTTTATAAGTTGATTAATATTTATGAAATATTAGTTATAAAATTTGAATATGATTTGAGGAATGATGTAATTGTATATATGTACTAGTTATAATTTTATCGATCGATATGCAGTATCGATAAGCAATTAATTTAGATTTAATTAATAATATATATTTGGGCTTAAAATAGGTTTAAAGCCCATGAAAATGGCTGGAAATTTCGACCATAATGAGGGTAATATATACCATAAGATGGTGCAACAAAGTCTTGGAGATGGAGGGCTAAAATGGAAGAGAATTGGTAAAAGATGATGTAGGATATTCATCCTAAAATATCTCCAAATTCTCCCTATATATGCATCTCTATCTTCAACCTTTAGGAGAATTTTTTCTTGCCCACTCTATTCATATCATGGCCGAACCATACCTCTCTATACCATATCAAATCTCAAATCAAATTATTTCAAATAAATAGCTAGTTGATAGCAAAGGGTCTGCAATTCAAAGACCAACAATCTGAAAAAATAGGAAGTTTTCAAGAGCAAGAGAACTGATCATTACAAGGTGTACTTAAGGGCATTAGTTTAGGTAAGTATTTAGTTTTATATATGATGCATATTCTCTGTATATCTCTATATATTTCAAATATACATACTATTATTATTGAATTGCTAGTTAGGTGAGGTTCCTACAGGTATGGTTGTTGTCACATATATTAATTGGTTATGTGTATATGCTAATAAATAAATAAATAAAACAATTTTTTTTAGTGACCTGGTACACAAAGCCAATATCATGATATTTTAATTATTTATATTTTATTAGTTAATATATACATAGATTAATATATTGACTAATTTATTTATATGACATGAATTAAACCATATAACTATATGGCATAAATAATAAATCTAATAATTTTCAAATGTATATTTATATTAATTATGATTTTTAGTAATCGAAAATAATTGTTTTAAAATTATTAATATATTTTAAAATTGTTAATCTTTGCATGAGTTAATAAATTCATATAAAATAAATATGTTTCCAAAATTAAATTTTAAATTTTATAAGATTACTTTGTTATCTCATATTCTCTTAGTCAAAAATCATAACTTTTAAACCATTTTTATATTTTGGAAAAAATCATTTAAAAGTCGACTAAAAAGCATTTTATTAATAAAAATATTTTGACTTGAAAAATTATGGAAAAAAAATTCGCAACCTATATAATACTATTCTTGATTTTCCAAAAGTTTAAAATAAGAAATATCTATTATATAAATATTTCTATTATTTACTTATTGTTGTTGAATATGCTAGTATATGATTTTTGTTTGATGATAATAAACATATATATATTCATTTAAAATTATTTGTTATTGTACTATTTTATTTTTCACATAATTAAACAAATATTTGATGAATAACATAAATAATACAGAATTTAAATTTAGACAAATATTTTATTCAACCAAATATTTTATTGCAATTTTTGAATAGTACAAATTTGAGCTCTCACTATATATATACATTTCCAATTACAATACAATTTTGATTACATCACAAATTTCACTTTATAATGTCACCTCACTATAAATCACTCATTCACTCGCATTTGATCTTCAACTTTGTTTCTAGCTTGTATCCATCATCTGAATTACTTGCAAAATATACGTTAACGTAGTAAAATTGAAAAAGAAATATTTTGCAGTGTAAAATAAAATGTGTGTTTTTTGAAAATATTATTCGCCTCAGTTATTTGGGTTGTTCGTCATCATTTTCGTTTTGAATTCATCTTACATGAACAACTTATGACATGCACAGTGTATCACTGTACATGCCACAAGGCCGTGCACACCGATATACACTTGATAAAACTACAGGGATAAGTGAGCACAAGGTCAAACCCAAGCTGAGGCTGGATTCAACTCAGTTGCAATATGAAAATAAGTCATAAAGTTTGAAACACACTAGAGCCTACATATAGACATGTGTACACGTACACATGTGAACTGCCTTAGCATCTCGAATTTTAGCCAACAGACATCGGTACACATGAAGTATTAACCAAAACCAGATTAGTCTCCAAAATTAAAAAAACGTGTGCAGTGCAAAGCAACATGAATGCAAATGGAAACAGACTCAAATGCAATAGGAAAATCAATCAAACAAAGCAACCAGACCAAAGCATATGCATTAGAGCACGAATGCATATATGCATACACATATCAGTTCAGGTTTGAAGACCAACTCGAGCTAGTATATCAAGAGCAACAAAGACCAGCTCAAATGTACATCATCAGGTATGGTGACAAGAGGACTTCAAGTAAATATGGTGGTCAAGGAAAATAAAGAACAGACAAATAAACCGTCACAAATCCAGTCACACATCGAATGGAGTAACAAAGCATAATGGAACTGCATACAATATAGCTTGGATATGTAGACTACTCTATAATCAAGCTACAACATACATATATACATGTATGTTCACACATGTAAATACACACTGCATACATACGAAGCAAAGAGACTCGAGTTCACAAAGCAACCAGAGTTCTATGTAACAAGGATGCAACAAATAGAATTGATGCCAGAGAAAACAAGTATGAAGATATGTACAAATATACTAGACCAAACATAGCAGACTCAATATGACTCAAGTGTAATCGAAATGAAGTGCGACCAGACATCATGACAGTACATAAACATACGCACAAGTCAAAGCAGATCATATGAGAAAAATGCAGACCAGTTCAATACGCAAGTAAACTGGACATGGAACTCCACATCAAACCAACATATATGAAACATTTGTAATATGACAAAACTGCACATGCAACTTACACCTGACTTCATAACAAGATCAGAACCAAATTTATACATGCAGAGTTATTAACAATAGCAGTTCGAACAAGAATGAGACAATGGGTTGAATAAATTACGGAGAAATTTTTAGTGAAGTAGCAGTTCGATGAAAGTCAAGAAATGATCAAGCCGTGGTTTATACATTTTCAAACAGAGGTATATGCAGTAAATGAACAAGTCAAAGTCTTAAAAAATTCAAATTCCAAGATCATAGGAGCAAAAGAAGAACCGAGTCAAGCAAGTGAAAATGTATCGGCAACGTGTAAACAAATGAAGCAGTCAAGATTAATCATCATCATTTAAGGAAAATTGAATGGCCGAGCAAAATTATTTGAAGAATTAAAATTGAAAATACGAACAATAATTTAGGGTTTCAATCCCTATGTAAATTCCCTTAACATCATCGGCAGAAGAGCACCCGAGTCCAAGCAAAAAAATCAGAGAGCAAGCATCAATCCAGAACCCGAATCAGTCGACTATAATTATAAATCGAAAAGGGGACAAACGTACCAATTCAAAGAATCAATTCGATCTTGACTTAACTGAAGCAACCACGAACAAGTTAATCGATGAAAGAAGCATTCGAAGAATCAGCAATCAATTCAAACAAAGTGGCGACTTCATCACAGAACCCTAGCCTTTTTGAAAAGGAACGAAGGAATGAAAAAGACTGGCCAAAGTTTTAACTCACAAGAAATAAAATAAATAGGATTTTTTTTGGCCGGCTCAATTTTATTTTGGGCTAAAATTTTATATAGGGTTTTGTGTTTTTGTTTTATTTGTATTTTTCTTTTAAAATTTGTGTAAATTCTAGTCGTGTGACTAGGGATGAACTACGGTGGTGTAGTTCAAGAATTCGCAACATAGTGGCTGAGTTGTGGTAGGGTTTTGAGCGTAGAGTTAGGTTAGTCGATAGCGGATGTCACAAGTTTACGTATGTAAGCATCTGACTACTTAATTTCTAGTAGAAACCTAGGGGGCAACACGTAGGCAGGGTTTTGCCGAAGCTGGGTAAATCTGTGTTGTTCTATTTCTGCTTTTTATTATTATCCATGCTGCAATGATTATATATATTTCCGCATTAATTATTATTATTATCATCACCCTATTCACCCTTCCTCTAGGGTGAAATCGATCCTACAATTGTTAATTAAATAAATAATTCGTAATATATATATATATATATTGACATAATAAAATTCTATTTATATTTGGATTTGTTATATATATTATCTAGAAAGTTCTATAAAAAATAATAATATTTATTTTAATTTTATAATTTAAAAACTATTCTATACCATATTTACATTCTAATTATTATATTTATACTTATATGTATATACTTATATATATATATATATATAATTATGTTACTTTAATGCATATATATGTAAATAATTAAAAAATTAAGAAAAATCATATCTTATATATACACATATTATATATATGTATGTTTATTTAATATTTAACACTATAATATTTTATGTACACACACACACATATATATATATGATATTTTCATAATATATATGTATATACAATTTTCACTTAGATATATATATATATATAATAATAATTATTATTATTAGTTTATGCACATATTTAGATAACATACAATGCAGCTAACATATCTGTTGCGAGATAAATCAAAACATCTATATATGGACATGTTATACCCTTCATACAGTATCACGTTATATATGTACACACATATACATATACATATATTTATATATAAGTTGAAATAAATTAAACAAACTTTTATCGATAATTTATAAAATTAAATGAAATATATTATTTTAATAAAATTAGATTTAAAAATATTCGAAAAAATTAGACTTTATAGGCCCAATAAAGGTCCATTAGAGAAAGAAAATTAAAATTCACCCGTAACTTCCGCTACAGGCTGACCCAATTTCAACAATGATACCAAAGCCAATAGTCAACGCGATCTATATTTGCCATATTAGGGTTAAGTATCGAGCTCACAACCTAAAAGTTTATCTCTAATAGAAAATGCCCAATTTGAACTGGGCCTTGTGCTAATATCAAAATTGTTTTGAAATTAAAAATAAAATTTTTAAATTTAAAAATTTAAATTTAAAATAAGAAAATATTATAAATGTTATAATACGAATTTCATAATTGTTTGTATACTAAAATATAAGATTTTAAATTTAAAAGTTAAAGTATAATAAGATATAAATATATTATAATAGTTATAATGTAAAAAAATTAAAATGTTTGAAAAAATATATTTTTATTTCAATTTTTCTAAAATTTATGATTTGGATTAATTAAGTAAATTAATTAAGTAAATTAATAAAAATATATATGCATGTGTGATATATTATGATATATGTTATGATACTTTAAAATGTTTAAAACTGTATGCATACGAATTGAATTTCAAAATTAAAATAATTTAATTAAAATAATTTAATTAAAATTGTTTAATTAAATAACATTTGCACCAAAATTTGGCACAAACACCCAACAGAGAGTTTGTAAAGAAATAAATGAAGAATTCAAAATTAAAATATAGGAATTAAGCAATTTAATTGCAGAAAATTAAAGCAAGAACATGAACACAACAATTTATAGTAGTTCGACGTTGTTTATCTACATCCACTTTGAATAGATTGCTTTATTTATTACTTTGTAAACTGAGTACAATAGGGATTGGACAAAAATCTTTAGTTATAACATTTTAAAAAGCAACTAACAAAGTAAAGGTCCCAAAAATGAACAACCAATCCTGTATTTATGGAGGAAGGCGGCGAAATATCTCCTTCAAAATTCGGCAGAATGATCTTCAAAACCATATAGACCAATAAGAGAGATCAGATGACCCAAATCCCAAGGAATATGGATTGATGTCGATCTCAATTTTGGAGGAATTTAGGGGTGCGATCCTTATGGAAGCTTTCCCATATTGTAGTATGCTTTGCATACAAGTTTCATGCCAATTGGATTAGTAGAACTTATGTTATTGTTGGTTCTTCGCTTCAATATGAGTTATTCCCTGATTCTAGCCAATGCCTGTTGGAAGAGGGCAGATCCGTCTTATTTCGTCCTTTTGAGGTGTAGTCCCTCAGGTAGGCTCCTTAGGATAGTCGTACCTTACTCATAAGATTTCACATGCATTGTACTTATGGATCTTGAGATATTGATTATTTCCCATTGACTTGCATTTTCGTGGCTGAAGCATGATGATCTCTATGTTGGAGAATGGTTATAGCTGATCCCTCCTCTATGTTGAACAATATTCCATACTTCAAACATTCTACATTGCATATCTCTCAATTCCGTTCAACCACGGCTTTATATTACCATCTATACTTGACTTTTAGACCTACAATCACTGCTTTGGACTTACTAGCCTTGATGACAATCTAATCTAACTTATCCAATCAGTTCGAATATAGCATGATCAAAATGTCGAATAACACTTTCCCTCCATAGTATATCTTGTGCTGAACATGACATGTTTTGAATCGAAGCAAGTTAGAATTGTGGAAAAGAAACCCATCTAGTTTTCTGAATAGTCGTTATCCTTCCGTCAAATTATTTTTCCAAAATGTTGTACCTCACTTTGATCGTCATGGTGTCTGGTTGATTTTCAATAATATAAATTTAGGGTTACATTCCATCAGTTGATATTTATATCCAATTTTATGAGACTAGTAAACTTTGGCTATCCGATTCGGTCTTGACATTGAAAGCTTCGGGTTTGAATTCAATTTCTATTGATTTCAAAATTTGAACTTTTAGGCTATACATGTGCACGTTCAAGTGCACATTCTTGTTGTTGGCTCCCGGACGCGATTGTACGCTCACGGTTCATCACTAATTCTCGTTGAACTAGATGCAATTTCATTATATATATATATATATATATATATATATATATATACTTTACATAATTTTCATGTCCATGTTTGCATCCACATAGGGCTATAGCCGATCCCTTCTTCCTTTTTTTTCCCTTTTTTTATGTGTGCAGGGATCGACATTTTTTAGCCGATCCTCCTTCCATCTTTCTTTTTTTCTTTATATAATAGGACCTACCCCTTTCTTTATCTTTTTTGTTCATAGGAGTCGAAATTATTCTAACCAATTCCCCTTTTCTCTTTTTTTATACATATTGGTGTCGGCATTTTTTTAAAATCCAATTCCTCCTCCTTTCTTCTGACTTCGTAAAGAATGAAGAGGCGGGCCGAGCCCTCATCCCTCATATATAGGCTAATACTTTCCTTTTCAATATTCACCTATTCATCTTTTCTATATTTACTTTCTTTACCACCGAACCCTCATCTCATTTCCTTAGAGCCAAACCCTCCTTATTTTCATCAACCCGATCCTATTCCTTCGAATCAAATATTGCCTCCTTCCTTAGATTCGACATCTTCTCTCACTCTAGACCACTATTTCATACTCAAATCGAATTGAAATCCAGCATTTTCTCTTAAGCAACTCTAATTCATCAAACTTAGGTAGGTTTTTTCCTTTAGCCTTTAACTTATAACATGATATTGAGTTCGATTGCGTCCATGAATGCGTTAGAGTTTGATGTGAATGGAGTTGTCACTTTGTAGTTAGATGGAGAGGTGATGATCGAAGTTGGTCGAGGAAGTGAGTCATATATATTAGGTGAGGGATTGGTTGGAACGTTGGTGAAGGAGAAAGATCGAAGTGGATGCTTGATGGAAGTGTAAAAAAGTTGAAGTAGTGGGATCAATATTAATGTTTGAGGAGAAAGGGATCGATTGCATGGTTAAAATAAGGGATCGGTTGCTTTGTTTAGTGAAGGGATCGATTGGCTACTGATGTGGAGAGGGATGGTCATTTGCGAAGTGAAGTAGGATCGGCTGTTTGTTTTTAGGAGGAGTGTGAATGCGGCTAAGTGGAGGGATCTTTAGTAGTGTGTTCGTGGATGGAGGAGTCCGTTGTTTTTCTTTGTAATAAGGATTGTTTTTTTTACATAAAGGGATCGACTCTGGATACTTAGCCAATTTGAAGCTTTGAATGGAAATTAAACACTTTAACAGACCAATCCAAACTCACTTGCATAAAAAACTGGAACCAATCCCATCTTAGCGAACTTGAACATATGACAATAATAAACAACAGAACTTCCTTATAAAACTTTGAATTTGAAATCAAAAAACTAAATTGTTGGGATTTGGAATATGGACTAAAGCTAAACATATCGACTTCACACGTTGATATGTCGATGGTCGATCCCAAAACTTACACAACCGATCAATCTAAATGTCAGTTGAGACGATTAGCGACAACGATTGCTCTGGTCGGAATCCAAAGTTTCGTCACTTGCTTTTTCTTTTAATTTTGAACTGTTTATCTATGCATTGCACAACACTAGTTTACACTTAACATAGGGAGACAGATAAAACTTTCTAATCTAGATTATCTACTGAGTTTAATTGGTATGGGCTCTAGACATTCAGAGCAGCTAGCTATATTGCCTTCTGGACAATCTTCACAGCACAGCAATCCCCAAGCTGAATCAAGTTCTGCAACTGTTTTTGGAAAACTCTTGCTTGATTGTCAAGTTAAGTAACTAGAGGTTTCTGGCCCGTTAACCAACCTTTTAACTCTTGTTCCTGTCCTTTCGGCGAAAGATTAAACTCCTACCCCCGACACCATAGAAGGTGTTATATTTCTAGATAACCCGACGGATTCCCAATCCTTAAGAATTGGCGAGGCTACTCTTCGCAGACTATGCTCTAAATACAGGATTCTGTATAGAGATGTCCTAGCTGTAGGATCGAATTCACCCTAGAGGGGGGGGGTGAGTAGGGTGATGTTATCAATTATAAAAATATATCACGGAAGTTTGTAAAAAATAATTTCAACACAGATCACAGAATAATAGCAGCACAGATAATAGCAGAATAAAAACAGAACACACAGATTTACCCAGCTTTGGCAAAACCCTACCTACGTGCTGCCCACAAGGTTTCTACTAGAAATTAAGGAGTCAGACGCTTACATACGTAAATTCGCGACACTCGCTATCGACTAACCTTAACACTATGCTCAAATCCCTGCCACAACTCAGCCACTGAGTTGCGATTCTCAAACTACGCCACGTACCCCTAGTCACACGACTAGAAATTACAATGGTTTAACAGAAGAATTTAATTTAAAAACAAATTTAAATGATAAAACCCTAATTTAAAAGGTTAAGCCCATGTAGAATGGCCGGCCCAAAATAAATTATCATAGAGAATAATATGCCGGCCCTTTTCTTCTTTTTATTATGTTGGCCCATTCTTTGCTCTTTGCTCTGTAAAATGGCGGCTCGTTGCTTCTTCCTTGTTCGATTCTCTCTGATGAATTAGGGCTTTGGAGAATTTCGATGAAGCCGATGGGTAGTTGGTCGATTACAATTGCTATTTCTCTGTCTTGCTTCGTCAGTCGACTCCTTCTTCAATTCGAACACGGCTCCTCGATTTGATCGAGTTCGACTTTGACTCTGGTATGTAATTTATACCTTTTGCTCTCCTGGATGAATGCTTGAACTCGATCATCAAAACTGCCGATGATGTTAATGTTTATATAGGGTTTGAATTCCTATTTTCCCGTTCGTTTGAATTTTCCATTTAATTTATCTCGGCCACTGATCTTCGTTTGGATGCTTGAGATTATTATTGACTTCTTCCAATTTGTATATTTGTTGTTTACTTGGTTGACACGGTTTGATTTCTTTGACATTGTTTTCCTTGCTCACCACGGTATTGATTTTGAACTGTTTGATTCCGTTCATTGTTACCTTGGTCATCACGGCGTTGATTTTCTGGTGACTTCAGTTATGACTTGATTTGACGATGTTGATTTGGTTCGACTTTGGCCATTTGTAAAACCTGTATTGGACTTGTATTCTTGAACTCGTCTGAAGCATTGTTCACTTATGATTTTACTCTGTTGCATTGATTTGAAACTGCTGCTTCATGAATTTTTTCAAATTTGGCCATTTGAAGCAATTTTGATTTCTGGACTTCGTTCCATTTTTGTGCTGTGCTCTGGTTAGATATTGTACTGAGTTGTTTGGTCGACAGACTTCAAGTGGTCTGTAGTTGTACAGTCACATATGTACCTACATATGTATTTATGATGTGTTAATCATGTTGTTCATTCTTGTGGCATTTTCAACTTGATGCATTGTTCACTGTATTTCATGTTGTCTGGTCTTGCTTGCATTGTTGGTTCATCACTTCGTTTCACTACGTATTCCAGTGTGCCTTTGTACATGACTCATGTACTTGCCTTTGATCTGTTGGCACTGGTTCGTGTATATGTGCAGTTTCACTTTATTGATGATTTGATGTTAAAGTCACAGTGATGCATTGTGGTGAGTTTGATATGCATGCTTTGTACTTGTAGTCTTTTGTTCAGGTTGCATTTACTGTTTTAATGCATCATGCTTGCGTAGCCTTTGCCTATGCATGTTTGTTATGTCGCCTGGTCTGGTATACATGATGTCGTTGTCTTCATTTGGTGTTTGGATTAGCTTGTGTACTTCACTGCTATATGTGCTTGTTGTATATATTGGCTGCTGTGCACTGGTTATCCTCACATCATTGTATAATTCGAAGTCTGGTTCAAGTTGCAGTGATACTGCTTGCATTCTGGTTTCTCTGTCTTTGATGTTTTGGTTTTGACTCGGCCTGACATTGTCACTTGTAGTTGCTATAGTGTTGCAGTCTTTAGTCTCATTGATGCATTGTATTTTTCCTTCAGTCACGGTGTATTGGTTCCTGTTATTGTTCGAGACAGAACATATTGTATATATGTCTTAGAGCTTGGGCATGTGTGTTTCATGTTGTCTGGTATAGATTTGATTTCACCGTACTTGATCCTCTGAGTTGCTTGTAGTTGTGTTGACTTTGTTTGCAGTTTTGCTCTTGTTTGGTTTGTGGTGCACTTGCTTCTCTGACATGTTCTTGCGCTTGTGTACTTCACTTTTCATTTTGATTTCACTTGAACTTCATCTTGATTTTTGGAATTGCACCTGTGTTGAACTAGCTAGTAGCTCAGGTTTGACCTTGTGCTCGTGTTATGACTTTATTTGTATTGCACTTGAGTTGAACCCGGCTTTTGATTTGGGTTTGACCTTGTGCTCACATGTCCCTGCAATTCTATCAAGTGTATATCGGTGTGCATGGCCTTATGGCATGTATAATGATACACTGTGCATGTCACAAGCTGTTCGTGTATGATGAATTCGAATTAAATGATGACGAACAACCGAAATAACTGAGGCAAATATTATTTTCAAAATTCACATTTTATTTTATATTGCAAAAATATTTCCTTTTCAATTTTACTGCGTCATATTTATTTTTGCAGATTGCTCAGATGCTGGATTCAATCTGGAAAAAAGTTGAAGATAAATTATGAGTGAATGAGCGATATGTAGTGCGGTGTATTTGTAATTGAATTTGTATTGTAATCAAAGTTGTATATGTATAGTGAAAGCTTGAATTTGTATTAATCAAAATCGTAATAAATATTTGTTTAAATAAAATATCTGTTTGAATTTTAAATTCCGTGTTATTTATTTTATTCACCAAATATTTATTTAATTATGTGAAACATATAATAGTACATTAACAAATACATGAATATATATATATATATGTTTATTATCATCGAACAAAAATCATATACTCGCATATTCAACAATCTCCCCCTTTTGATGATAACAAACATATATTTAAGATTTTGAATTTATTAAATGTATTTGACCATTCAATTTGCTCCCCCTATTTGAATGCTTCCTCTCTACACAAAGCTTCCCCTTCATATATGCATATAAATAAAAATATGCAAATGAGGCTAGATGTAAATAGAAAATATTTGATCTTTACTTGATTTTATTTGACAAAATCTTAACTTTTCTCTCCCTCTTTTGTTATCAGCAAAAGAGTAATAGTGTTAGAAAAATAGAGATAAAGTGATAGATATTAATACAACATTAAAAGTCAATCGAATATAAATGTTAAATTTCAACTAAAAAATCAAACAAAAATCATAAATACTCTGTTAGGCGCATATTCCACTTTTAGAATGATGGGAATGATGTAATCATATAAAACAATACAATTGTGTCTATTTGTGGTATATTTATATCAGGAAGTTGAATATCTACCGACCATGCATAACCGTTAGGACTTTTAAATGAGATTAGCAGTATTACAATTTTTTTTTAAAAAATGAATTCTTCTGACCACGCATAACCGTGAGGACTTTTAAATGGGATTAGAATCAACTTGTTTATTTAATAAATCAATTTTGATATGCATTCCATACATGTATAATCGTGAGGACTTCTAAATGAGCATGGAAGCACATAATCAAAAATTCCAAGTAATTCACTCGTGCATAACCATGAGGATTTTTAAATGAGAGTGAACGCTTTGGTTTTCTAAAATATATATATATATATATATATATATATATAATGAAAGACGAATGATTCTTGTTTAAATCACCACATATTGACATACTATAATGGATTTTGATAAGTGATAGTTTATAGAAATATGACAGAAATAAAAATGGTCATGAAATTTTTACCAACAAAAAGCTTTATAACTCTTGTTTAAATTTCTAACGAAATTTACTAATTATACTGTCTCAAGTTATAATATATGATAAATATCAACAATCGTCACTTTATTTTAATCACTATTTATCTTTTTGATCAGTAGGGAGTCAGATTAGTCAACGTAGTCATTTAAAATCAAATTCAAAAATAATTATAAAATCAATTTTTCTAAAAATAACCAATCTGAAAACAAGGTCAATAATGATTTTCTAGAAGGGGTTTTATGAGACTGCTAAATGAGAATTATTTGAAATGAAAATATGCAGATATTTTCTTTGAAAAACGATGAAGTTGCTAAATGTCTCAATATAAATCATGTTCCAATAGTAATTTTTCTATCAAATAGATTACCAGTGTAATCTGCATCTGAATTTTTCTTTCACTCAAGAATATTATTAATTGAATGTTATAGATCAGACCATGAAGTTGCAACAATTTCTTGAAGACCTTTTTGAATGAAATTCTTTTCAATTTTAATTGAAGCCATGTAAATAATCAAACAAATGTTAGATCTAAAAGCCGTAGGATAAACGAATACATGTATCAAGAGCAATCATCAATCATCATCAATAGTCCAAATAGTTTAAAGATGATTGGTTAACAATTTTTATTAAGTCAGATTAATCATCAACATTTATTTCATTATCACGTTGCTAGCTGATTTAATTTAAATTACAATGCAAATTATCGCATTTAATATATCGTTCAATATACCATTACCTGTTTTACCTTTAAGAAATTTTTCGTTGTCGCCTGGTGTGATTCTGTCACCTTTATACTAGACTAAAGAACTTTGTTTTGTCGCTCGTTGTGTCCCTGGAACAACCAGAATCCAAGTAATACTATTGTAGTTCCTTAGCTTACCACCACACCTACACGAAAGAAAAGTTTTGTGACCTATTTGTTTTTATAGGTCCATGATTGTTAGTGGCAGAATATTTTGGAAAATAATATTGTGGAGACCCAAAACTATTTATATATGTTCCTTTCGGCACCCAGATTTGTTTAACTTTGAGATATTTTATATTTATGCCTTTTGGAACCCAAATTGGAATGGTTTTCACTTGTTTGGGTCTATACCAACAAATATTGTGATTGTTCCCAAAATTTCCACAAATTGTGCACTTGAATTTGACTTGATTAGTTTTTCTTTTTACACGTTTAGAATGATTATACCTAAGTCCTTGTGTATATGTGTTGACAGTTTGTTTCCCTAATAGCATATTCATCAATTTTTCAATTTTGGAAAATTTTCTTAAAGTCGTTGACAGTTGTTGGACTTTTGTTTTTAGTGATTCTTTTTTGAGAAAAATGTGTGATCCTCTAATAAAAGAGGAGAGCACACATGTAGCGCTATATATAAAACAAATAATAAGGAGCTGCCAACATGCCTGGCAGGTGGCACATCTATAAAACTAGAAAAAATAAAGAAATAGAAACCCCTCAAATGAGCTCCGGCAAAGCCACCGCCCATTTCATCCTAATACCGAGCTCCGGCAAGGCTACTGCCCGATACTAGGGTGTTAGAGGTATCTAAAATTCGAAATGCTAAAGTACAAAACACAAAGAAAACGCCTCAGAAGGTCCATATAGAAGAACTCCAAAAGATGGACCAAATTGAAGAACTCCACACTGAAGACCTGGAGTAACCAAAAAGAAATGCTAGATGCAATCCGAATCCCTGCGAAAAGCTACCCTGTCAACCTGAATAAAGTTGCAAGCTATCCTGCAAACCAATCAAGAGAAAAACCAGCAACCAACCTAATCCAAACCTGTAACATAACTAGGAAATCAAGTTAGAAAGAATCACATATATGTATATAAATAGTATTTATATACATATATGTGAGAATAAAAACCAAAGAGTAAAATAAAATAAGGATAAACTAGAACAAAAACAAACAGTTCTAAAAAACTAGAAACTAATTTATGGGCCTAATATTGTAAGAAAATTATGGTGCATCATGTGATCATTATTAAAATTAGAAAAGGGATAAATACAAGAATTACTAGAAACAAAATTATTGATGTTAAGTTTGAATATGTTAATATTATTTCTAACCTTGTTATGGTAATCCTTAAAGCCATTATTTTTGGCTACTTTATATTTGGGATTAGAAACCCAATTTAAGCAGAAATTAGAAATTAAAATAATCAAATTATTATAATGTTGATTTTTATTATTAAAAATCCTTTGATTTATTTCAAACCAAATGAACCAACAAGAAATAATGAATAAAGAATCAAGCAAGAATCTAAAATTCTTATTGAACGTAAATCTAAAAGAGTCCCAATAGAAAAAACAATCAGAAACTCTAGAACTAATATTAAACTCAAAAATATTAAGGGTCTTAATAAGAATATAATGAGTATCCAAGCATTCGTAATAAATATGATTAATATCTTCAGAGTGTGTGTTGCAAAAATAACATTTATTATTAATGATAATATTTTTTCCTCTTTAAAAATTCAATAGTATTTAATTTACCATGAATAATGAGCCACATATGGATCTTTGATTTAGAAGGAGCATTAGACTTCCAAATAAATTTAAAACAATTGACAGAAACCCCCGAAAAGTTAATAAATTTGTAAAAGGAATTAGAAGAATATTTCTTACTCTTATCCCACTCCCAACTAATATAGTCATTAACATTGTCAATGTTGTACAGATTAAGCTTAACATAAAGCAAATAAAGTTGTCTAAGGGTAGGGCCTACTAAAATACTATTAAAGTTGAAAATCCAAGGAGGGTTGCTATTAGAGTTAAAAACATCAGAAAAAAACGCAAATTTAAAGTTACAAATATCGTATAAATCTTTGAACACATTCTTAAGAGGAATAGAGGAAATCCAACTATCGTGCCAAAAAGATGTATTATTACAAGAATGAACAATAATATTAATACCTAAGTTAAAAATATCACTACATTTTAAAATAGATTTCCAAAAATAAGAAAGCTTACTATACATCGAAGGACTAATTTGATAGAGATTATAACTACCATTGTAGTAATATTTTTGGAAATAGTCTCCTTCCAAATGGCATTATCACTAGAATCTCTAATTTTCCATAACCATTTACCAAGAAGAGACAGGTTCATATTATGTAAATTAATGACTCCAAAACCACCCTCTTTTTTAGACTTACAGACAGTATCCCAATTAACTAAACATTTAATGCTACCGTTAGGATTATCACCACTCCAAAGGAAATCCCTTCTAATTTTATCTATTTTATCCATCACCCAATCAGGAAAAAAGTGCATAGACATCCAATAGATAGGGAGAGCTGATAAGACTGAATTAATCAAAACCAGTCTACCAGCTCTAGATAAGAATCTTACATTCCAATTACAAATCCTATTTTTAATTTTATCAATGATTATTAACCAATCATCATGCTTAAGTTTTGAAGGTCTAATAACAAAACCAAGATAATCAAATGGAAAACTCGTAGTTTTACAATTTAAATTATTAACAACTAAATTTTCTACATTATCAAAATCATTTAAAATTAAGATAGAACTTTTATCAAAGTTTATTTTTAAACCTGATAGAAGTTCAAAACTATAAAGAATAAACTTAAGAGCAATTATGTGTCTGGGAAGATGGGAGGAAAAAAGCAAAGTATCATCAGCAAATTGAAGGACAGACAAATCAAAACTAGAAATATCATTACCAATAAAACCCAAAAGATTATTGCTAACGACGTTTTTAATAATTTTAGAAAAGACATCAACCGCTAAATTAAACAGAAGAGGCGATAAAGGATCCCCTTGCCTTAAACCTCTCTTGGATTGATTTTATTACCTAAAACACCATTAACCATAATACTAGAGTTACCCGTTTTAAGCAAGTTAATAATCCAGTTAATCCATCTATTACTAAAGCCTCTAGCAAGGAAAATTTCTATAAGAAAATCCCAATCAATCGAGTAAAAAGCTTTAGCAAAATCTAATTTTAAAATAGCACAAGTAATATTATTTTTACAACACAAATTAATATATTCTTGAACAACAGCTACACCATCAGTAATATTTCTACCTTTAATGAAAGCTGATTGAGAACAATCAATTAGATCATTCATTTTCAAACTAAGTCTATTAGCTAAAACTTTAGAAATAATCTTAATAGAGCAATTAATCAAAGGAATAGGTCTAAAATCTTGTAAAGTATTAGCACCAACTTTTTTATGTAATAAAATAACGTTAGCAAAATTAAAACAACCTAATTGGAGATTACCATTATAAAATTCATTAAACATACAAATTTAGTCTAATTTTAAAACCTCCTAAAAAGATTGATAAAAGAAGATAGGAAAACCATCCGGGCCCGGAGATTTATCTCTCGATAAATCAAAAATGGCTTTTCTGATTTCCTCTTTAGAAAAAGGAACATCTAAATCAGAAAGATTAATGTTAGAGATAGATGGATAAAGGTCATTCCATCTAACACTAACTCTATGCTTATTTTTATTGCCAAAGATTTCTTTGTAATAATCAGTAAAAGCATTATTAAGGTCACGTTGTTCAACTAATTCCATATTATTAACAATAATGGAACTAATTTTATTACTACATTTTCTACTATTAGCTAAATTATGAAAAAAATTGGTATTATTGTCACCTTCATTGATCCATTGAAAATTTGATCTCTGTTTCCACATAACTTCCTCTTTTTCAAGAATAGAATTAAGATCATTTTTTAAGTTATTAAGAACATTTCTCTCACCTAAACTTAAATGTCTAGATTCTTCAATCTTATTAAGTTTGAGCAACTCATTAAGAATATTATCTTTTTTAATTTTTATATTACCAAAAACGTTTTTATTCCAGTTTTTAAGAAAAATCCTGAGTTTTCTAAGCTTAAGCACAAAAGCTTTGGCTGAATTGTCACGATACTTAAAACTATAATAACTCATAGAAGACCATTTATTGATGATTAAATTTGAAAAACTAGAAACCACATTTTTTTCAAATTTAAAGGCTCTACTAATAATTCTATGACTGTCACAAGAAAGAATAATGGGACAATGATCTGAAAGAGTGTAAGGCAAACTTGACACTCTACGGATAGGAAATTTATCCTCGATTTCATCACTAACAAAAAATCTATCTAATAGAGCAGAAGAGGGAGAATCCCTATTATTGCTCCAAGTAAAAACTCTATTGGATAGAGGAATTTCGATCAAATTAGAATGAATAATAAATTGATCAAATTCCTCCATAGCCGAATAATCTCCTTTCCGGGGAGAACGCTTCCCAATGAAACGAGTAACATTAAAATCATCCCCCAATATCCAAGATCCGGGGGCAAGAGATCTAAACTCGAGGCATTCATTCCAGAGAATCCGTCTATCGATTTTAGAGTTAGGCCCATAAACAATAGAAATATTTAAAAAAGAATTGTCTGCTAAATTAATTAAAATAATATGTAAAGAATGTTGCTTTTGAATACACTGCATTAATTTAAAGAGGTTATCTCTCCAACCAATCATTAAACCCCCCGAGAAATCCACCGAAGGAAGAAAAACCCATTTACTAAAACGAAAGCCGCCTAATCTTCTAAAAAAATGAAAGTCAGGACATTCTATTTTAGTCTCTTGTAAAAGAGAAATATCAATAGAAAAGTCTTTAAAAAAGATTTTAACTTTATCACATTTATTAAGGTCATTTAAACCTCTAATGTTCCAACTAATGACTCTCATAAGCCCATAGATCTTGCCCTATCAAGTTCCTTATTTCTAATAAACTCACGATCTAGCTCAAAGTCAGAGAAAATAAAAGCAGAGCTACTGGCTAACTGACTGAAATCAGAAGCAGATAAGTCACCCAAAGCATAAGACGAATAAATGCTACCCAAATCAAAATGCGCACCTGAGCCTGATTCCGAAACACCGCTCACGGTGTTCGAACCAGGAAACTCACCCGATGGCAGAGAGCAACTGTCACGAATCCTGACACTCCGACGAACCAACCCACTAGAAGCTGCAAACTTTCTACGTCTACCTCTCCTCGAAGAAGAAGAAGAAGAAGAAGGAGCATAAGCACCACCAGTCTCACCTGACTGACCAGACAAAGCACACCCGGAAACACTAACCAAATCACCAAGTTCAGTAGAAACAGCGGGACCCTTATATTCCACTATCTTATTCACAGTCTCATCCAAATGAACTACAAAGGAAGAATCTATGATAACACCAACATCACAAGAGATAGGATCCAATTTATCACTTACACAACTATCCACCAAGTAATTAACCAATTTCAAAGAATTAACTGTAGGGGAAATCACATCAGACATGACCTCTCTATCCAGGTCACTAATATGATCAACCTGAACAAATAAATCAAGTGCACCGTGCACAACATGAACATCAATCCTTCCTGCCATAAGCTTTTCAATATCCAAATGATCCTCAACAACCGATACCATCTCATCATCTAGAAGCGATTCATCATTTAAGCACCAATCCCTAAAGAACACTGATTGCCTCAGCAAATCAACTACAACAATATCAGAAACCCCTGTAGACAGAGGAGCTACAACCCCATTAAAAGCTTCTTCTGACCAAAAACTGAAAACGAAGGAATCCAAGTTAAACCCAGTACCCATAGGTAAATCAAAAACCAAGTCAATCTGTCTACTATCAGAATCATCAAAATAAAGGCAGCTATCAACAACATTGAGAGAACTAATGTCACTCTCAGGAATGAAGGGTTGAAGATCACTAAAGTTATTTGTTGAATCGAAATAAACAGCAGAGGGACAATCTGAAACAACATAAGAGTGATCACATTCATCTTGATTTGAGGAACGAACAGGAGACAACACAGATTCAAGGCTAAAGAAATTAATGGAGGAGGGATCACTGATCTCTGTCAAAAACGAACACTCTGAAACTAAATCAGAATCGAGGCAATCAAATTTGTTATAGATAGGAATCTTAAAAGAATCCAATTCATAAGGGCAACGCAAACCTATTTTATGCTTTGGATTGATAAAATCATTAACCAGAATAGATTAGCAATCTTCAGTAACTAGCATGGTCTTACAAAGAGCAACATCTGGGTCTAATAGAATAGGATCTAAAAAATCAGATTCTTTACTTCTAAAGGTATCAACAAATGCACCTTGATCTACAATCAAATTGACAGAAGAAACTAGATTATCAACACTATGCTTTGAGACACCAGAAAAATCCAGAAAGCCCTTATCAGTGTTTGGCACATTCACATTGTTGAAATGATTTAAAAGATCATCTAAGAGCTTTAAACCTTCTGAACGCTTGATCCTGAGATTGTTTATTAAGATTCCCCTCAAGTAGATAAATTTCAAAACAAACAAGAACCCATGCTCTGCTAAAAGAACAGAAGAACAGTATGAGACCAAAGAAGAATCGATATTTCCAAAATACAATTCAGGGTCACCAAATCTAGCCCTATAGCCTTTACTAATGTTCGGGGCATTAACAACATTGAAATGAAGAAGCAGATCTTCCAAGAAGTTGAAACCATCTACTCAAAAATGCCATAAGTGATCATGCAAAATCGCTTTCAAGAGCATAATCTTTAACATGAATTGAAAACCATTCTCGATCAAGAACTCAGAAGAAATTGAAGAACCAGAAACAGTCGAACAATTGAAGCTTTTATGACCAAATTTGCCGCACTGGAAACACCTGATGGGTTCTCGACATTGGGATGCGAAATGGTTTCCACACCACATCTAAAGCAATAAGATTTGAAGGAGCGTGAATCAATCCATCTTTTATTCAAAGATTGAGATCTCGGAACTTGAAAAGAAAATGAGGACGGTCGGTCTATGACCACTTGAGCATAAGATCGATTATTAATCGATTCCGAATCTCCAGCTACAAATTTTGCTTGCAACTTAAGATGATTGAAGGAAGAAAGAGGGAAAAATTGAGAAGGAGAACAAGAACCAGACGCCATGACTTTTGTTTTTAGTGATTCATTTTTGTTCATTAATTGTGTGCACTTTTTAATGAAATTTTCTCTTCTTGTATTTTCACCTTTTTTCAAAATCAGAATTTCATTTTCAAGCGATTTAATTTTGATTCCTGATTTTAATCTCTTATTCGAATGTTGGACACTTATCACACTTAGGGATCTTGCTTTGATAGTTTTTAACCAATTTATCAAGCTGTTTATTTAAATCTTTCAAAGTATCTCTTTGTGATTCAAGTTTAGCGTATTTCTCCCTAAGTCGTTCGAAACAACCATTTACTTCGTGAAAATATATGGGTAATTCTGAGTGAGTAAGTTTTGAAACATCGCTTGGCTCGTCATCATCTCTATTAGTTATATAACTTCGAAGGCACCGATCAGCTTTCTCACTCTCACCGTTGTCGCTTTTATTCCACGTGGCTGTAGAATTCACCTTCTTAATTTATTTTCTTGGTCGAGTTGAATTCGGGGATAATTAGGCTAGATATGACCGGTTTTGTTGCACATGGGACAAATGATCCTGTGTTCTTTTGAGTTGTCTAGCGCTTTGATTATTTTGCTTTTCAATTGTTGATTTGGAGCTGGATTTCCGTACTTGTGGTTCCACTTTTTGAATCTCTTTATTAGTAGAGCCAGCTCAACTGCTTCATCATCATTGTTATCCCGCTTTTTGGCAAAGCCGTGATACCAAAAGATCGATCGAGGACAAAGGATAGTTCGTCTCAGAGATTGGTCATACTTCGTTTCACCATGCATATCGCCGAATATTTCCCGAGTCCAGATTGAGCTACAATTGATAGGACATGACAAGGAAGATCATAGAAGTCAACATCTCAAATTTCAAGTCAATCCGAGTTCATACGCTCGAGTTATGATCGATTCAATTTAAAGGGAAAAGCCTAGGTTTCGAATCCATCACCAAACACCGTTCGAACCGATCACCTTCGCATCGATTAGCTTCGAATCCATCGGAGTGTCTCGGATTTGACTCCATCAACTTTGAATCCATCGAGCTCGTATCGATGGACCTCGTATCCATGGAGAAGTTGCGAAGCTCGTATCCATCAGAGAAACGAAAGTTCGTACCCATCAAGCATCGTTCGTTCGAACCCATCAATGAAGCTTCGTTCGAACCCATCAATGAAGCCTAGTTCGAACCCATCAGTGAAGCTTCGTTCGAATCCACCAAGTCAACTATCCATGATGACGTGTTATCCATCGGTTCGAATGCACCGAGATACATGGAGTCGAAGCGGTCAACTCGGAGCGAAAGCCGGATAGAGGCGAAGTGTGCGCTCCACGTCATCACGTAGGCGCCTGCCACCATCGGTTCGAAACCATCGATTCGAAGGGATGGTTTCGAACCAAATAGCCACATAATGAATCCCATCTCGTATCCATCATATCTCTCAATCTACTGATCCAAATGCCACGAAATTTTCACAGAAACTTGCATACTTGTTGAAGAATGTCCACACCAAATTTCACCTCGATTGGATGACTTTATGATCGATTCGAATGGAATTCGAATCGATGACAAAGTGGGCCCAAATTTCCTAAGGCCGGGCGCGTCGGCCCCCTCACGTGCCAGAAGTGGCCTCCCGAGTTTTCAGCGAAATATCAGCATCCTACGCCTATAAATAGAGCCCCAGAGCCAACAGAAAAGGGATCTTTCGACTCTCAAGCGCCCAGACTCTGCCAGATCGAGATCTCCATCATCTTACATCATAACTTTGCTGTTGATTTCGAATTTCCAGTTGTAACTTGCTGTTGATCGCTGTAACAACTTGTAATCATTGAAAGAGAATCAATAAAACATTAAAAAACTTCACAGTGGACGTAGGCAACACGCTGAACCACTATAAATCTAAGAGAGAGATCCGGATCACCAACTCCAAGTTCCTTCCCTTCTATTCAGATTTGCACAAAGTCTAGGAAAGGAATTCAACTTTCAAGATGGTTAGTACAAGAACCACCTCTAACGCTATCAATCAAGAAGAATAGGACAGACAGAATCCTTCTCTACTACCTCTATCTAATCAGGATGCTACTGGGCACTCGGAACCATCAGGTCCGATTACCCAACAAGAGTTGCAGTTGCTACTCCAAGACCTGACCCAGAGTCGGCAACAACTAGTAGAACAGCTACGCGCTAACGCCAAGCTGATTAACAAGCTGGATCGCCAGAAGCGAAAGAGATCCACGAGAGACCTTGCTTCTCGCTCCTCCAGCGAAAGTTCTTCATCCTCTGATTATCACAATCGATCACCACGACCCCGGTTAGATGGGAGTCACATGCCAGCCACTGGAGATCAACCGACATTGACCGTTGGACAACTGAGAGTTGGTCCATCAGCCAGTTTCCAAACCGGACCCTCCTCCTGAGGAGGTGCTGTCTCTCACCACACCACGGAATACCGCACTACTAATGTTGCGGCTGAACCAGGGGTCGACGCCCAAGATCATTCGGACCTGGACCGTCGTCATAGCAGACGTACTCCTGAACCATACATCCCAGAAGACTATGAGCCAAGAAGGCAAGACTTGGACCGTCGACAACGTCCGGTCCAACCCCAAAGTATTGAACGTAATCATACTCCGGCGCAAGCCGCACAGAACGCGCAAAGGCCGGATCTTTCAACTATGATACGCCAAATGATCCGTGAGAGCCAGGGATTCACGCATGACGATTTGGGAGTTTCCTGAAGTCACACTCCTTTTACGGACGATATCCTTACTGCTGAACCCCCACGGCGATTTAGAATGCCAACTCTACCCATGTACGAAGGAAACTCAGACCCCAACCAACATATTCTGAAATATGAATGGTCAATGACCGCTGCCAGAGCCGACGATGCAGTGAAGTGTCGTAGTTTCCCTATATCCTTGGAGGGCATTGCTACCATGTGGTTCACTCGATTGCCACCTCGATCCATTTCTTCATTTGACCATTTGTCCACAAAATTCGTTGAAGAATCCGCATGCACGTCGCAAGGCGAAAAGATGTCAACACTCTGTCCAGCGTCACCCAAGCTCCTGGAGAGACGCTCAGACACTATTTAGAGAGATTCCATACTGCGTGTGCGGAGATCAGCAATCCAAACGATAACTCCATCCTTATGGCGTTGACTAAGGGGATCGACCCCGATTCTGAGTTTGGCAACTGGTTAGCTGGAAAACCACCTGCATCATTGGACCGTTTCCACGCCAAGGCGGCTCAATTCCTAAGACGGGAAGATGCAAAACAGTCTAGGAAGCAAACCGATGCGGGGCCAAGCACGGAAGGGATCCAAAGCAATGTTACAATCAAACAGTCCGGCGAGAGCTTCGGAAAAGTTCAGTTGAACGTTAAAAACAAACAAGCTCGGCGAAGAGAGAGCGTGAATCAAACTAGAAACCAAGATCAGAATCGTGGCCCGCAGTGCAAGAATCCAATGTTTGACAGTTACACTCCTCTGAATATGTCACTAGAAGACTTATACTTACGAACCTGTGATACAATTCAGTACCAAAAACCTGCACCAAAACCGTCGTCAGAGAGACAAATCCAAACGGGGAAGTTTTGCAGGTTCCACGAAAGCTACAGGCATAATACGAACGAGTGTCGTCACTTACAAGATCTCGTTGAAAAACTGATCAGAGAAAGGAAGCTGGAACAGTTTGTGCGGACATCGCAGCCCAGAGAAGCGGGCCCATCCAATCAAAACAATGAACCCAATCGACCGAGACAGGAGGACTCGACTTGTCCCCAAGGAAGATTGGTGATAAACGCCATCAGTGGCGGGCCAACTTTCTCAGGAGCCTGGAACGACGAAGATCCTCGTCACTGTCACACATGACAGGCTCACTCAATCTATGAATACTTTGCAGTTTCCTTTACATTCTGAAATTTGAATTTGTAATAAGGCACTAACTTTTCCATATTTTTTTATTTCAGCAATAAAATACTATCTCTTCAAGCTTGAGCTGTGATTCATCGAATGTAACGTTCAACAATCACGACACACGAAGAGCTAAATTCCATCAAACAATGGAATTTATTCAAATAGCGAGTGACTGTGATACGACCGGCCACTCACTAAGTGAAACCCCAGCTCGGGGGCAAGCCATCACATTAAAGGTTGAATTGGACTAACACACGACCGTCCTACAACTAACTCCAACTTCCCAGAGTGCGAATTGGAGTATAAACATTCAAAAAATCGTTCCCAGAGTGCGAACGGACTCCAACTTCCCAGAGTGGGAATTGGAGTATAAACATCCAATAACTCGTTCCCAGAGTGCGAACGGACTCCAAATTCCCAGAGTGTGAATTGGAGTATAAACATTCAGCAACTCGTTCCCGGAGTGCGAACGGACTCAAAATTCCCAAAGTGTGAATTGGAGTATAAAAATTCATCAACTCGTTCCCGGAGCGCGAATGGACTCCAAATTCCCAGAGTGTGAATTGGGTATAAACATTCAGCAACTCGTTCCCGGAGTGCGAACGGACTCCAAATTCCCAGAGTGTGAATTGGAGTATAAACATTCAGCAACTCGTTCCCAGAGTGCGAATGGATTCCGAATTCCCAGAGTGTGAATTGGAGTATAAACATTCAGCAACTCATTCCCGGAGTGCGAACGGACTCCAAATTCCCAGAGTGTGAATTGGAGAATAAACATTCAGCAACTCGTTCCCGGAGTGCGAACGGACTCCAAATTCCCGGAGTGCGAATTGGATTATAAACATCCAATGAATCTTTCTCAGAGTGTGAACGGACTCCAAATTGCCAGAGTGCGAATCGGAGTATAAACATCAAATCCATCGTTCCCGGAGTGTGAACGAATTCCTAAAGAGCCCAAATAGGTGTGACTGACCATCTATCGGCCAAATCCAACTTCCCAGAGCGTGAATGGAGTACAAACATAAATTACAAGTTCCCGGAGCGCGAACTCAAACATACATGCTATCTCCAAATTCCCAGAGTGCCTTCCCGGAGTGCGAACCGAAGTATCAACATTAACTCCAAGTTCCCAGAGCGTGAAGTGGAGTATAAACATCAATTCCAGGTTCCCGGAGCGCGAACCGTGTTACAAACATTGATAACTCTCAAGTTCCCAGAGTGCGAACCAAAATATCAACATTAACTCCAAGTTCCCAGAGCGTGAAGTGGAGTATAAACATCAATTCCAGGTTCCCGGAGCGCGAACCATGTTACAAACATCGATAACTCTCAAATTCCTGGAGTGCGAACCAGATTATCGATCTCAAATTATCCTAAGTCCCCAGAATGTGGACATGTGCTTAAGATTTTCAACAAGTGCGGTCAACCACCAAAAATACAAGTGTTGTTCCCCGAAACTGGGGGGAAAAAAGCTAAGTGTTAATCACTAACCAAAGTGATGCAATGTCCGAAGTTCAACCCATTCATCGGTAACAACTTGCGACTAAGATGTTCAGACTTGGCAAATAAAACAAACTCTACTTGACGGTAAAAACACCACAAGTACACCAGACTGAAAACCAAACACTACAAACACTTAAGCACAAAAGAAATGAGAATTAAAACAAAGAAATTGAATTTTATTTCAACTAACTAGGGACAAGGACTTACATGCAAATAAGTTCTTCCAAAAAATAATTCCTACTTGCAGGGCCGAACCTGCGTCTATACACGGCCTACTAGCAGAAAACAAACACAAGTTCATATCTGTCAAAAAATCCGCTTAAACGGCCTATCTACTTCTTCTTTTTAAATCTCCTTATCAGCGGTTCGTCCTCGGACTCGCTAGAGACAGAGATCCTTCGTTTGGAGCGCTTCCTCTCCGGTGGTTGCTCTTCGGTCGGGGGCATAATGTCGATGTCCTCCTCAGAGCTCGAATCTACATGAAGGCTCCCCACCGGAGGAGTAGGAGGGACTGGATCCGTAACGGAAGATGGGATAGTGCCACCCGATGATATTATCCTTACAGGTGTTGGGCTATGCGCCGCCGTACTGCCACCAACACAACCACCTTGCCCCGCAGCTTCTAATTCTGCATGAATCTTGGCCAGAATTTCCTCATCACGAGTCGCTTGGGCCTGGCTGGGGGCATCTGCAGTCTGCATTGAAGAGCTAGAGGTTGGTGGGAGGTCACTAACGATGAACGACAAGTCTGTGGAGAAGCCACCCTGCTCGCCGAGCAGCTCGCTCACCATTTGTTCATCAAGAGATAACCCACTCCCTTAAGCCACCTCAGTTGACACTGCTGTTACGACGGTAGTCTTGGTGATCATGGCCTTCTCCCCTTTACTCAATTCTTGAGTCGCGGCAATCGGCGCAACTCCAGTCACTAAGCAAAGATAAGAAGAGGTTATTAGTAACTGCTTCAAAACAAACTCCCTATTTGGATTACACTTGAGATAAGTTCGGAGTACCTTCCTCAATTTGGCTTGCGGACGGCTGAGTGGCCTCAGAAGTATGCTCCTGAATAGGAGATAGCCGCGGCTGTTCTGGGTCGTAAGCTGGAACGGATTGTAACTCAACCACAGATACAGGCTCTAACGAAGGTGGAGCAGTAAATTAAAGAATAGTAGCGTGATGCTCGACACCCGATCCTTCCCCAATCTCCCGGTAATGGCCACCAATCATCTCCTTCTCATGAGAAATTATGGCATCGTGAAGGATCTTCTTCTCATCATCGGTCAGCAACCGGTTCTCAAGCTCGAACTGGTCGATTGATGCCTCCGGGTGCGCTTCTCCTTCCTCCTCAACCAATCGAACCCAAGCGTTACGAAGATGCACTGGGTAATCCTGAAGCCAGGCCAAATTTCTATGCCTTAGCACATTGGTATTGTAAGTAACGAGGAGATCTTCGATGTCGGCCTCCATCTTGGCCTCTGCCCTTTGAACCTTCTCCTCAACATCAGCCTCGACTGCCTGGACTTTGGCCACTGCCGCATCTCTTTCATTCCGAAGCACTACGGCTTGTTCGCATGCTTCTTGGGCCACGTTATGCGCGTCATCTCTATCTTTGGTGATTTCGGCAAATTTAGCCTTAAGTTCGTTAAGCTCTTTCAAAGCCGCATCTCGCTCGGCTGTGACGATGGTGTTTCGGTGGCCCATGTCCTCCACCTTAGCGTAATGTTCACGCTTCATCCTGTCCATCGCCGCCTGGGCCTTGTCCGCTTTCTTCGTAGCGTCCGTCTCTGGCTTCCGAGATGACTCGGCCTCATCGGTTAGCACTTGTATGATACGATCCCGGTGAGCTAGATCGGTTTGGAGTTTCTCGATGACGGCCGCTCGCTCGAAGGCCAACGCCGATGCTTTATCAACCGCTTTCGCCCACGCCTTATACTGGGCATAAAATCATGCACGTAGTCATGAACTAACTGCTCGGCTTCCTCTGGGATCCTTTTTAAATGAGGAGGAAAGATGTAGTTGTCAAAGCAGATGTTCGGAAAATCTTTCTTTAGTTGAGCAAGCTTAATTGCTCCTTCCACTGAGATTTCCACGGGGGGTTGTTCTGTAACAACGGCAGTTACTGTTTCGCTTCTAGAATGGCAGGATTCATTCCTAGAAGATTGAGAAGCCGACTTGTAGTGTGAAGATTCAGAGGGACGAGAGACATAAGCAGGAGGCTATATGGGATCTCTGGGAGGAGGAGTACGCGACCGAGATCGACGCTTATAGCCTTTGTCTTTATCATATCTTTCTTGACCAGAATACCCAGAGCGTCCCTGATCGTAATCTCTGTCCCCTTCTCGTCTGCGTGACTCATGATATGAAGACTTGCGAGCATGTCGGAGACTCCCTAACATTGAACTTCGCCTAGACATAGTATCTGCAGAGCAAAATAAAGTAGAATTAATCACCTTTCGAGATAGGTAGTTTACAGTCAAAGGTTATGCATTGTTGTGAAATATGTATGAATGTGCAACCCCCCGACCAACCGGATGTGTCTGCCACACCAGTGGGAAAAGACTCGCTCAAAACTAAAGTTTCTGAAAGTTCTTCCAATCCGGCATCATGCTGCAGGGACACATCGTCCGAAATTGGAATATCGGCGAGCCCTTCATAAAGATTTTCAGTTTTCGGAGGAGACATCTTCGAAATTCTAACTCCGGGAGCGGATCGGGCCGTGACAACCGATTTCCATCTCCCCTTCTTAGTTGGCTTAACAACAGCTGCCTTGCCTTTTCTTTGCTCCGCGACATCCTGAACTACATCTGTAGGCTCGGTCAACGGCTCATCATCAGTATGGGTCCTTTCAGAATCGGCTTCCTCAGCTATAATAATTTTAGGCTTCTTATGCTTGACTCATTTTTTCGAAACGGTCCTTAGTGCCCCGTCAAACTTTATACTGTGCCCCCATTCGATCAACCCATAAGTCCGGAGATTCCTATCTGTTAAAAGCGACTCGATATCCCTATCTTCGCTCGGGACTTCTCGAAGTACTTGCACTATCTCCTTAAATTGTTCACCTTCAGGTCGCTGCATCGTTGCTGTAAAAAGGAAAAAAGATATAAGTTTCATTTCGACTACAATTGCCTTAGTAATTATTTGAGAACTCAGCCATACTCACGTCTGAATAACCATCACCAGGCAAACCCCAGAGGACATCAGACATAGAACCATTCCGTCCTGTAATAACTCAGCCTGGTCCAGGACCCAGTGACCACTTGACAATTCCTCACCGCTTCCAAAAATGTGAAGGAGGGGTAATCACCTCGGGTTTTGAAATTGAATAGATATCTGATCTCGGTCGGGATCGGTGGTCTATGAAGGTACTCCATGAAGACGATGAACAAGCTGTTCACGGAAGCATATCCGTTCGGGTGTAGTTGAGATGGAGCAATCCTCAAAAAAGACAATACTTCCCTTATGTACTCATTGAACGGAGGAAGCGTCCCGGCCGCGCACGCGTGGCGATTAAATGCTGTATATCCCTCCGGCGGATTGTGTGGTCTATCATTCGGCCCCGACAATAATGCGTCATCCAGTGACCGACCATGCCTCAGACATATTCTCCCCAACATATCTTCAGAAATATTGGATTGAACGGAATCCGATGGATTGGCAATAAAAGACGCATTGGGAAATTCGTCCGGGGCTGGACCGATGATCTTAGGTTCAATATAGGGAACCTCTAGTCTCAAAGTAACTGTTCTTTGAATCTCCTGCTGCTGCGAACTTGAAGGTTCCATGAATAGCGAACTCATGAGAAACCATCGTTAGATGACAAAAGACCCATGCATTCCCCAGTGTAAAGTGTATGAATGTATGTTGTGTAGTGCCGTGCATTGCTTGAATAAATGTAGCAGAGTTAAAGGAAATATGCAAACGACAAAGCTACGGAGCCCAGTTATAATGACCGTCATCGCTGACCGTCATCACTAAACCGTTTATATGATGGAAATTGATTCGGATAGAAGTTGTTATGGTTCCATCGACGAGCTTCGAGAGGTGGTCAAGTATGCAGTTTAATATTCAAGTCAAAATATGCAAGAATGAAGCTCGTCGGAATTATGCTTAGAAAATGTCAAACTTTGGTATCTATCATAGAGGGTTTCGAACCGATCACAGGAAGCTCATTCGAAGCCATCCTAATACCACTTCGAATGGATGTAGAAAGGCACGCTTCGAATCGATGATCAGGTGCCGAGTTCGAATCGATCAATGAAGGACGACTTCGAATCGATCCCTGGTTAACTAGTTCGAACCGATCAGGAAAACCTCAACTTAACATCGATCACGTTTGAATCGATACCTTTCGTATCGGTCGTAAATATACAATTCATATCGACGTAAAGTTAAGGACTTCGAACCGATGGCTGATAGATTCGAGTCCATCGATTCGAATGGACCCATCAAAATAGCCGATCGGTGCGAACTGCGTTCCTCCTAAGGGCATCCCAGGGATCGATGCGAAATCCAAAGGAAAATGATGCCGCCCACATCGATTCGAACACGAGTCCCCAGATGGTTTCGAAGCTCCTCCAACCCAGATCTGGTTTTACCAATCACCGGAGTGGCCAATCGATGAAGAAGTGGTAGGTTTGAAGTAGCTTTGCCGTTTGGATTCGAGGTTAATTACCTAATTTGAATGTGAAATTCGAGGAATTAAGGATGTGAATCTTGATTGGTTCGAAGACGTGGCGCAGTTCCTCTCTGAAACTTCGAATTGATACAAGAGCACAGTAAACGCAAGGCAAAACTAAAAAGTAAAAAGTGAAAAAGGGCAAGGTCTATGCTATTTATATGGAGCTTTGAAAGCAACCGAGACGTTTCGCATCCCAGTTAACTCGACCGGTCACAACCAGTCAATTAACAGATCGGTTCGAAATCTGCCTTCGAATCCATGCGCTTGAAGCCTCATCGATACGAAACATACAGCAGAGCATCGCGTCGCATCGATGCGAAACAAACAGTGGGCACATCGATTCGAAGCCTCTGTTCACATCAACGAATTCACAACTCGATCCACAACCTACCGACACGAACAACGATTTCGTGTCCATCATTTCCTATCGATACGAATGACAGTTTCGTATCCATCATTTCCTATCGATACGAATGAAAGTTTTGTATCCATCCAAGCCATCGATACGAATGTCGATTTTGTACCCGTCATAGCATAAGCGTACTCTATCCATACGAATGTTGATCTTGAATCCATCGATGCTCATACCCATTGGTTCGAAATATTACATTTGCGCAACACAAATTCAATTCCTTCAACCTTCTATATCGGTTCAGGAGAGGACCGATACGAAGGGACTTTTCAAAACAACCATCTAGCGTTGTCTCAACTCAAATTTTCAAATCGGTTCAGGAGAGAATCGATACGAAATTCAATAGCAAACAAAACTGACAACGACCCATGAACGCACGACGTTAACAAGGGTCAAACTAACATATATGCATATATGTCGAACTAACATTCGATTTTAAACATTTACAGGGATCGAATACTCATCTTGTTACGAATACAACAGCCAACGGCTAAGCACTATTATACAACAATCAATCATATCAACGCAAGGATACAGCGATACAGAGTACGAGTCTCAACAAAAGAGAACATTGATTGTTCGGAAAGAAATTGCAGCTATTCAAAGCACGTCATGTTTCCACAAGACGTACTTTGGGGGGCAAATGTTATCCCACTTTTTGGCAAAGCCGTGATACCAAAAGATCGGTCGAGGACAAAGGACAGTTCGTCTCAAAGATTGGTCATACTTCGTTTCACCATGGATATCGCTGAATCTTGCCCGAGTCCAGATTAAGCTACAATTGATAGGACGTGACAAGGAAGATCGTAGAAGTTAGCATCTCAAATTTCAAGTCAATCCGAGTTCATATGCTCGAGTTATGATCGATTCAATTTGAAGGGAAAAGCCTAGGTTTCGAATCCATCGCCAAACACCGTTCGAACCGGTCACCTTCGCATCAATTAGCTTCAAATCCATCGGAGTGTCTCGGATTAGACTCCATCAACGTTGAATCCATCGAGCTCGTATCGATGGAGCTCGTATCCATGGAGAAGTTGCAAAGTTCGTATCCATCAGAGAAACGCAAGTTCGTACCCATCAAGCATCGTTCGTTCGAACCCATCAATGAAGCTTCGTTCGAACCCATCAATGAAGCCTAGTTCGAACCCATCAGTGAAGCTTCATTTGGATCCACCAAGTCAACTATCCATGATGATGTGTTATCCATCGGTTCGAATGCGCCGAGATACATGGAGTCGAAGTGGTCAACTCGGAGCGAAACCCGGATCGAGGCGAAGTATGCGCTCCACGTCATCACGAAGGCACATGCCACCATCAGTTCGAAACCATCGATTCAAAGGGATGGTTTCGAACCAAACAGCCACACAATGAATCCCATCTCGTAGCCATCATATCTCTCAATCTACTGATCCAAATGCCACGAAATTTTCGCAGAAGCTTGCATACTTGTTGAAGAATGTCCACACCGAATTTCACCTCGATTGGATGACTTTATGATCGATTCGAATGGAATTCGAATCGATGCCAAAGTGGGCCCAAATTTCCTAAGGCCGGGCGCGTGCGCCCCCTCACTTGCGAGAAGTGGTCTCTCGAGTTTTCAGCGAAATATCAGCATCCTACGCCTATAAATAGAGCCCCAGAGCCAACAGAAAAGGGATCTTTCGACTCTCAAGCATCCAGACTCTGCCGGATCGAGATCTCCATCATCTTACATCATAACCTTGCTGTTGATTTCGAATTTTCAGTTGTAACTTGCTGTTGATCGCTGTAACAACTTGTAATCATTGAAAGAGAATCAATAAAACATCAAAAAACTTCACAGTGGACGTAGGCAACACGCTGAACCACTATAAATCGCTTGTTTATGCATTTTACTTTATTGTTGATTGGAGTTTTTGTTAGATAATATTTGCTTTGAATTTACATTCTTCGTTATTATCTCTTTAACGACTCCCGAAGAGTTTTGTGACCAATTTTGGTGCAAAAAATCATCATCCTCATCACTACTGCTTTTTACCAATCCTGTTAAGCACGTTTCTTTAACCGAGTCGATTGAGGAGGATTTCTCATTGTTGTTGAATTTTGCACCATATATTGCATCATAAGTTTTCCAGATTTCCTATGCATTTTCACAATGAGAGATAAAGATAAATTATCTTGATTAATATGAGAATATAATATATGCATAGCAAGAGCATTATTCTAGATAATTTTCTTATCTGTTATATTACACCCATTTTCAATAATATCCCAACATTTAAAATTAACAGATTTTAAATAAAATTCCATTTCTAATTTCCAATTCAAAAAATATGTTCCATCAAAAACACGAGGAATAATATTGAACCGACCCTCATTAAAAGAAGCCATTTTAAAAATTCAAATTTATAAAACAAAATTAGTCGTTGAAAAATCAAAATTTTAAAACAAAAACGATTTTTGTACTAAGCTCTGATACCACTCATAGGATCGATTTCACCCTAGAGGGGGGTGAATAGGGTGATGTTATCAATTATAAAAATTTACCGTGGAAGTTGGTAAAAAATAATTTCAACATAGATCACAGAATAATAGCAGCACATATAATAGCAGAATAAAAACAGAACACACAGATTTACCCAGCTTCGAAAAAACCCTGCCTACATGCTGCCTCCAAGGTTTCTACTAGAAATTAAGCAGTCAGATGCTTACACACGTAAACTCACGACACTTGCTATCGACTAACATTAACTCTACGCTCAAAACTCAGCCACAACTCAGCCACTGAGTTACGAATTCTCAAACTACGTCACGTAATCTGTCCCCTAGTCACACGACTAGAAATTACAACGGTTTAACAGAAGAATTTAATTTAAAAACAAATTTAAATGACAAAACCCTAATTTAAAAGGTTAAGCCCAAATAGAATGGCCGGCCCAAACAAAATTATCACAGAGAATGATATGCCGGCCCTTTTCTTCTTATTATTATGTTGGCCCATTCTTTCCTCTTTGCTCTGTAAAATGGCGGCTCGTTGTGTCTTCCTTGCTCGATTCTCTCTGATGAACAAGGGATTTGGAGAATTTTGATGAAGCCGATGGGTTGTTGGTCGATTACAATTGCTATTTCTCTGTCTTGCTTCGACAATCGAATCCTTCTTCAATTCGAACACGGCTCCTCGATTTGATCGAGTTCGACTTTGACTCTGGTATGTAATTTATGCCTTTTGCTCTCCTGGTTGAATGCTTGAACTCGATCATCAAAACTGCCGATGATGTTAATTTTTATATAGGGTTTGAATTCCTATTTTCCCATTCGTTTGAATTTGCCATTTAATTTATCTCGGCCACTGATCTTCGTTTGGATGCTTGAGATTATTACTGACTTCTTCCAATTCGTATATTTGTTGTTCACTTGGTTGACACGGTTTGGTTTCTCGGGCGTTGTTTTCCTTGCTCACCACGGTATTGATTTTGAACTGTTCGATTCCGCTCATTGTTGCCTTGGTCATCACGGTGTTGATCTTTTGGTGACTTCGGTTATGACTTGATTTGACGATGTTGATTTCGTTCGACTTTGGCCATTTGTAAAACCTGTATTGGACTTGTATTCTTGAACTCATCTGAAGCGTTGTTCACTTTTGATTTTACTTTGTTGCATTGATTTGAAACTGCTGCTCCATGAATTTGTTCGAATTTGGCCATTTGAAGCTATTTTGATTTCTGGACTTCGTTCCATTTTTGTGCTATGCTCTGGTTAGATGATGTACTAAGTTGTTTGGTCGACACACTTCAAGTGGTCTGTAGTTGTGCATTCACATATGTACCTGCATATGTATTTATGATGTGTTAATCATGTTGTTCATTCTTGTGGCATTTTCAACTTGATGCATTGTTCACTGTATTTCATGTTGTCTGGTCTTGCTTGCATTGTTCGTTCATCTCTTCATTTCACTACGTATTCCAGTGTTTTTTTGTACATGACTCGTGTACTAGCCTCTGACCTATTGGCACTGGTTTGTGTATATGTGCAGTTTCACTTTGTTGATGATTTGATGTTGAAGTCACAGTGATGCATTGTGGTGAGTTCGATGTGCATGCTTTGTACTTGTAGTCTTTTGTTCAGGTTGCATTTACTGTTTTACTGCATCATGCTTGTGTAGCCTTTGCCTGTGCATGTTTGTTATGTCGCCTGGTCTGGTATACATGATGTCGTTGTCTTCATTTGGTGTTTGGATTAGCTTGTGTACTTCACTGCTATATGTGCTTGTTGTAGATATTGGTGTTGTGCACTGGTTATCCTCACATAATTGTATAATTCGAAGTCTGGTTCAAGTTGCAGTGATACTGCTTGCATTCTGGTTTCTCTGTCTTTGATGTTTTGGTTTTGACTCGGCCTGACATTGTCACTTGTAGTTGCCATAGTGTTGCAGTCATTAGTCTCATTGATGCATTGCATTTTTCCTTCAGTCACGATTTATTGGTTCCTGTTATTATTTGAGGCAGAACATATTGTATATATGTCTTAGAGCTTGGGCATCTGTGCTTCATGTAGTCTGGTATAGATTTGGTTTCACTGTACTTGATCCTCTGAGTTGCTTGTAGTTGTGTTGACTTTGTTTGCAGTTTTGCTCTTGTTTGGTTTGTGGTGCACTTGCTTCTCTGACATGTTCTTGTGCTTGTGCATGTCACTTTTCATTTTGATTTCACTTGAACTTCATCTTGATTTTTGGAATTGCACCTGTGTTGAATCCAGCTAGTAGCTCGGGTTTGACCTTGTGCTCGTGTTGTGGCTTTATTTGTATTACAATTGAGTTGAACTCGGCTTTTGATTTGGGTTTGACCTTGTGCTCACCTGTCCCTGTAATTTTATCAAGTGCATATCGGTGTGCATGGCCTTGTGGCATGTACAATGATACACTGTGCATGTCACAAGCTGTTCGTGTATGATGAATTCGAATTAAATGGTGACGAAAAACCTAAATAACCGAGGAAAATATTATTTTCAAAATTCACATTTTATTTTATATTGCAAAAATATTTCCTTTTCAATTTTACCGCGTCATATTTATTTTTGCAGATTGCTCAAATGCTGGATTCAATCTGGAATAAAGTTGAAGATAAATTACGAGTGAATGAGCGATATGTAGTGAGGTGTATTTGTAATTGAATTTGTATTGTAATCAAAGTTGTATATGTATAGTGAGAGCTTGAATTTGTCCTTTTCAAAATTGTAATAAATATTTGTTTGAATAAAATATCTGTTTGAATTTTAAATTCTGTGTTATTTATTTTATTCACCAAATATTTATTTAATTATGTGAAACATATAATAGTACATTAACAAATACACGAATATATATATATATATATTTATGTTTATTATCATCAAACAAAAATCATATACTCGCATATTCAACACTGGCTCCTTCAATGAATGATAGGCTCATTTGCCCTTGAAAGGATATATGACATGCAATAAATTCATATACTAGGCCATATGCATGCTGCCTTTCAATTCTTTCATCTGAGAAATGCTAAATTATTTAGGAATAGCTCCCGCATAGCTACATCCAAATAGTTATGCTTTCCTTCATGGCACTTTCATACTATTTATGGATGTTCTATTTCTCCCGCTATCTCCTATGGACATCGGGTTTATTTACAATTTTAAATAATGGATAGGAACCCTTTCCTACACGTTTCTCGAGCCTTCACCTAACTGTCAACTTCCGACTGGTGCTTGGAAAAAACTTGGCATGTTTAAATACAGATGATTTTTTATTTGTTGTCCGCTTGGCTTTACGTAGCGATGGTCGGAAGGACTAAGTATTCACTTTATTCTCAAATTCTTTTGTCCAAGTCGTATCATGAACTAACTAATACTTTGAAATTTTATAGGTGCCCATCCATGTTTAGAAGGTGATCTCAAGGGCGGCTTTTGCAATCCGAGCCACCTCAATTGAGGATAGGGCCATAAGATCCCTTATAACCGATAAATTGTTGTCCCTTTTTAGGTTGCTAGAAGAAGCCCACAACATCGATCTTCCAGGAAGCGCTGCACTACCAAGAAACATGGTGGAACAAGAAGGTGGCACTAATAGCTCTATTGTGCCCTAGTCGAGTGGGCTCAGGTCGACGCCGAAGAGGGTGAAGTTGGAGGTGTCGAAAGTAAACAATCCTGGCGATGCTAATGTAGGTCTGGGAAATGCTCCTGTGTTCAAACCATCACAAGGCGCACAATCTCACATACCAATAAGGAGAGGGAAAAGGTTGGCATATAAACTCCGTAGGAGAAAATAATGCTAAGGAGCCTGAGTTTATCATCACCTCCGTAGGAGAAGAGCTTCCTCGCAACATTTAGAAAGATCAATAGAAGGGCTCACGAATCTCCTTATCCCTTAGGATATCATGACTTAACGAATTTTCCAACATCTGTATAGGGGGGCTCAATTCTTTACCAGGAGTAGTGATGACATTCCTTCCACCAGCAAAGGGGTGAAAACTCCTATGAGAAAGCTGCAACAACTAGGGGGATGCTAGGTCACTCACAATCACGCTCACTTCATTACATGATTTTCATTTACCTTTTGTTCAATGGTCACATATACACTCTTGTATGGTTTCCAGGTGCTATATTTTTATCCCATGCCTTCGGTCGCTTGAAGGGCTCCTCAACATAGTATGGATTCAAACGCGATCCAGATTGGAGAAGTCATTTAGAGAGAGATGACGGTTGGGAAAGATGGTGTCACTCGAGGGAATCATCATCTTCTACACATAAGTCCTAATCTCAATCGTCTCATCTGGAAGTTCAGCCCAATCTTCCTATACATAGAGACAATCAGAACTCTTTCCATCCTCCTCAAATTTCTATGCCGCAGTATTATGGTTCATCTGCTTCCAAACACTCTCGCGATCGTAGGTCGAGCAATCGCCCAATTATCTCTTCTAATCTGGATTTGCCTACTGCATCTCCTCAGGCTTCCACAATAGAGAAATTGGCCGACTTTAAGGTCAATTTTCCAAAAAATATATTTAATGGGATTAAGTACCTTCCTTCTATACATACAATCTCAAGGATTGCCAAAGGAGTTCCTTACATGCGTCAATGATGTTATTGTGCAACATGAAACATTCTAACATTTAGCCAAAACATCTCTGAGGCATCTATTGAGAGGCAATATGAAATCGTTCGTCTCGAGCTAGAGGCGATCCATGACAAATACATAATTAAACATCAAGACAATAAGATCTTGGAGTTGACAACAAAACTAACCGCCGTAGAAAAGAGCGCCAAAGAAACATTTGAGGTGGTTAGTCGTTTTGAAGCGGCTCATAAAAATAAACTGGATGCTACCCTCAACCGCAGTGGTGTGCTTGCTTTGGAAAACGATACACTGCAAAAAGAGAAAAACATTCTGGCCCACCACCGTAAGGAACTCGAAGAGCTCCTTAAATAAAAGAGGAAAGAAAAACTCAAAACATAGGAGGGGTCGCAAAGATATTGCGAAGAGGCCATCGAGGCCCGGGGACTGAAAATTAAGTTCAACGAGCAACTCGCACAAATTGAAGTCCACAAGGAAGTAGAAAGTGAAGTGGGCCGTAATGAGGTTAGAGAGAAGATCGAGGCCCAGTTAGAAGATGCCAAAGAAGATGTTTGAAATGAGATCAAGGACATGTTTGATTCTTTAATTGTTGAATATAATGCCAAAGTCCTAATCCATCGCGATGTGGGTTTCCTTGGAGAGGGCTATCTTGAATCGCTCGATGAGACTTGAGAATATATTGTTGAAATGAAGAAGAAATCCCATGTAAAGCTAATTTAGATAAAGAGAAACTGGTACATGAGATTCTTCATGGGGATGAACCTTTAGATTTTGTTGATGTGAGACTTCAATACTTTGATATTCTAGCACTCTCTAACAAAGAGAAAAACATTGCTGAGTCTTCAAAGTCTGATCCTAAAGGCCCCCATTCCTTTCAAAAAGTCAGATCATCGGTTTCTCTTGGCCTAGGACATGATATGAGCTATGATCCGGATAATCCTGGCTATCGGCCAAAGATGCTAACTCCTATTCTAGAGAGGAGCACCCCGGCGACAACTGAAAGTCAGCCGGACAAAGATATCCTGCTTTATTCTTTGTTATTCAAGAGATTTCGTTTCTCGTGCACAATAATCATATGCTTATTTTTTTTGTTTCTATGAATCTGCAGCTCTTTTGGGTCTTAACCAAACTCCAAAAAGTGATAATGCCGTGGAGCAATAATTGAAATAAACTGAAATTTCGACAGTCACCGACATTCCAGGGCCCAACACTCAAATTATCGGAGCACTTGATGATGAAAAAGCTGATAACCCATCGTTGCTAGATGAATTAAAGGATGTTGTGATCATTGGCACCACAGAACATACTGACAAGCTCGGCTTAAAAGACCTCAACGAGAAAGAGAGGAGTTATTGAAGAAAAAAGCTAAAACTGAACTAGCTGACGTTGACATCGACGATCCAAATCTCACCCCATTACAAGTCATTCCACCCGACGGGTCAGTTGTTGAAGAACTTCCTCCAATCTCTAAAATCTCTCCTTCCAAGGCTGGTAGAGAATTGAGGATAAGGACAAGTGGAAGCTCGGGTGGCACCACTTCCAAAAAATCAAAAAGAGAAAAAGGGCAGAAGAAATAGTCATGACTTCGACTTAGTTTGTATATAGCTTGTATAGCTGTTTTTCTCTTTTGTTGTCGTGATTTTGTAGGTACGGCCACCGTTTTTTAATAAACTTGTACAAAAATTTCCAAGTTTAGTGTGTAACTAAAATTAATTCTTTAACTTCTGTTGAACTTATATGTAAATTTTGTCTAAGTAGTTGGGATATTACTTCTCCATTCAATGTACTTGTAAATTGTTGCTCATTGATTCAGATGATAATCCATTCATTCTATCCCAAGGCCTTCATGTGGTCGTAGACTTAAGTCATATCAGACACCAGGCTTGAGCCTAAGTGTTACACTGTCGGATTCAGCAGCTTGAGTGATTATACTCCTAGCCCCAGTCTTGAGTTAGGGGAGTTAGACAATGGATGGTTGAACTCCATTCCTAATGAGTTTATACTCTTCGTGTCATTTTCAGTTTGGAGTTTAGGGTGTAGTGAGTGGTCGACTTGCACTCATATATCTGTTTATACTCATATCCATACTCTAGGGATAACAGTTAGTTGGCTGGTGATCGGATCGTCACCCAATTCGTGTTTATACTCCAGTCCATGCTTTGTGGACTTAGAGTTATTTCAAAAAATAGTCAGATCATACATTTCTTAATTGATTGATTAGCCCTCGAGTCTAGGGTTTAACTTATTGAGTGATCAGTCGCATCGCAATCACTTTTGACTCATATCTGTCCCATCGCTTAGCAGAATTAATATGGTTATTGGATGGTTAAGTCATATCCATTCCTCGTTAGGTATTCCGTCCATTGGGTTGTGAGCAAGAATCATCAAATGAATGGTCGGATCATTCTCATTTTGTTTTGTTCAAATGTGAACTTATGTAATTGGCTAGCTCCAAACTCTAGGAACCTGCTCGAACATGTCAATATTAGTTAGTCGGGTTTTGTAATTAATATGTAATGCTACAGACATAGATATAAAAGAAATTCAAAACTTTGTCTGCCAAATGGAAAGAAATGGCATATTTTGTCTTATTACATATTTGGAAAATCAAATGCTAAAGCAATTTTGGAAATTGAATACAACTAAATGAAAAAGAATAAACTAAGTGAAATAGCATCATAAATGCTCGCTATTCCATACTCTTGGGAGTGTGGTACCATCAACACTCACTAGCTCGAAAGTTCCTTCTCCATGCCTCTGCTCAATGACATTAGTCCTTCTCGAGTTGGATTTATATGCGATGGGCAGGAAAAATCCGTTTCAAGATGAGATCATCGATTTCAAAGGTTCTAGGTTGGCCTTTAGTGTTGTAGTATCGGGCGACTCAGTGTTGAGTGTAGCTGCCCTTAAATCAGCTTCTTCGCGCTTCCCATCTACAAAGTCTAGAGATTCTAAAAGGAGTTATATATTCATCACGGGATCGTAGTAGGTCACTTGATGAGGAGGGACTTCAAGTTTAATAGGAATATAGGCCGTGGAGCTGTAAGGAAGGGAGAATGGAGTATAGCCAGTCTCGGACTTCTGGGTGGTTCTGTAATCCCATAATGCAGTTGGGAGTTCATCCACCCACTTTCCTTTAGCCTTTTCCAAAGCTTCTTAAAAATGGACTTTATGATTTTTTTTACAACTCCAACGTGTCAACTTGCTTGAGGGTGTACAAATGCCGTAAATCTCTTCTCAATATGATGCTGACAGTAGAAGTCTTTGAATTCAACGCTGTCGAGTTGTGTTCCATTATCGGTTATAATAGTTAATGGAAGACCAAAACGACAAATGATGTTTCGAACAATGAAGTTGATTACTTTCTTTGTCATGATCGTGGATAAAGGTTTTTCTTTAGCCCGTTTGGTGAAGTAATCAAATGTGATGATGGCGTATTTCACACCACCTTTTGAGATCGGTAAGGAACCGGTGATATCTGGGCCCAATATGGAAGATGGCCATAGACCGACCATTTATGTGATTTCTATTGGGGGAGCTCTCAGAACTTTTGCATACATCTGATACTTGTCACATTGCCTAGCGTAATCAATAGCATCTCGGTTCACAGTCAGCCAATAATACCCATACCAGAGTATTTTCTTTGCTAGAGCCTACCCCTCAGTGTGATCTCCACATTCTCCTACATGATCTTCCCTTAGAACTTATTTTATTTCATCATGAGTGATACAACGGAGTAGTGGAACGAAAATACCCTTTCTATACATGACTCCTTCCTGAATGATATACCACGAAGTTTTACGAAGGACTTGTCGCCTTTCATTCATCCGTTCAAGAAGGACTACCTACAATAATTAGTCTTTAATCGGAGTCATCCACAACTCCTTCTTAGGCTCCGTCTCTAGTACCTAGTTAATTTCAATCGGGTTTATGCTCATAGCATCTAGTACATTAGTTGGAACCAAGCCTATCTGTAGTGCATCCCCAATGCTAGCAAACTTTGCCAATGAGTCAACCTCTTTGTTTTGATCTCGAGGAATGTGTGTGATATCATAATACTCAAAGCCAGTTAATAGCTCTTGGACTTGGATAAGGTACGGAGTGAGTCGTTGTCCTTTAGCTTGGTAATTTTCCTTGACTTGGTATACTACTAACTGTAAGTCAAAAGATTTCAAGAGATTTTATCCCTGGTTCTCTAGCAAGTTGCAATCCAGCAATTAGAGCTACGTACTTGGCTCTGTTGTTCGTTGCAACAAAGTTAAACTTCAAAGCATAGTACATTGATCGATTTTTCAGAGTTACTAACACGATTTTGGCTCTATAACAAAGATTATTGGATGCTCCATCCGTATACATTTTCCACTGAATGGTAGGGGCTTTACTGCTCCCTGGGAGATCATCCTGTGTTGTGGTTTTCGCTATAAAGTCCGTCAATTCCTGTCCCTGGATAGCTCTCTGTGAGAGATAAGTAACGTCGAACTGACTCAGTTCAATCTTCCATTTGAATAACCTTCCAGACATTTCTGGTCAGTATAGAACCTGTCTAACGGTTGATCGGTGTAAACATTGATGGGATGAGCCTAAAAATAAGGGTGGAGATTTCATGAAGCAACCGACAAGTAGTATGCCAACTTATCTATCTTCGGATAATACCTCTCAGCTCTTGTTAAACGCTTGCCAACATAATAAACCAGTCTCTGGATTCGATTTTCCTTGCGAAGTTGTGCAGCACTTATAGCATGTACTGACATGGCCAAGTAGATAGACAAGTCTTCGTGATCCACCAGCTCTGACAAGACGGGAGGCCTCTTTGGGTGGTTCACCAAGGCTCAAAATGCATCTTCATAATCCTACGTCCATTCAAAATTCCTTTTCGCTCTTTTAATCAATTCGAAGAAAGGAATACATTTAACGGTGGCTCTGGAAATAAATAGACTTAGGGCAACAACTTTTCCATTTAGACTTTGTGCTTGTTTGATGATCTTTGACATATGGATGTTGTGAATTACTTGAATCTTCTTGGGATTAGCTTTGATTCAGCGTGCATTAACGATGGAACCCAAGAACTTTCTTGATGCAATGCCAAAAGACACTTTAGAGGATTGATTTTAATTTTGTAATATCGAAGGATATCGAACATTTCTGATAAATCTCTAATGTGGTCGCTTGATTGTCGTGACTTCACAAGCATATCATCCACATATACCTCCATCATATTTCCAGTCTGATCTTTAAACATTCTATTAACCAGGCATTGATAAGTCGCTCTAGTGTTCTTTAACCCAAATGGCGTTACTACATAGCAATATAATCCAACATTGGTAATGAAGTCGGTGTGCTCTTGATCGGGAATGTGCATTAGGATTTGGTTATATCCAGAGTACCCATCTATGAAAGATAGCAATTCATGTCCTGCGGTTGAGTCTACCGGCTAGTCGATCCTTAAAAGGGGAAAACTACATTTTGGATACGTCTTGTTTAAGTCTGAGTAGTCAACTCATGTCCACCACTTTCCATTCACCTTTCTCAAACATACAGGATTACATACCCATTTAGGGTAGAGGGTGTCACGAATAAACCCATTTCCTTTGAGTCTATCCACCTCCTCTTTAAGGGCAGCTGATCTCTCTGGATTCTTGTCATACCTCCTATTTCACTATGACATGCCTAGGGTCAATATTCAATGCATGGCTCGCAATGGCAGACGAGATCCCACACAGGTCAGAGTGAGTCCAAACAAACGTGTCGAGATTCACTTCAGAGAAAACAAGCAAGTACTTTCATCATGGGGGGGATGAGCTGTGATCCAATCTTTAGGACCCGTGATAGGTCATCGTGGATGACCATGTTGTCAATTGTCAACTCAGTTGGTGCAGCCTTAGTCTCTTTGGGCTCCTACTCGTCAACCCTCTGATCTATGTCTCATTAGAACCCACTGCAGTGCCCGAGCTAAAGCTCAGGTACTGGTTGTCAATCTTCGATGGTTTGCCTGTGGGAAGACTTATCCACACCCTTACCTTTCTCCTTTCGTTGAGCTTCTCTCAATTCAGCTACATAGCAGGCACGTTCGGTCACCTAATCACTATACACAACTCCAACACTTTTTTCAGTTGGGAACTTCAAAATCAAACACCATAGGGCAAAAGCTGCCCGTAATTCAACTAGGGCTAGTCGGTCCAGAAAAGCATTATATGAAGAGTCAACATCCAAGACAAAATTGGTAAAATCCGCACTCTTCTACCGTCACATAATTGACAGCTTCAGTCATAGCACCACTAAAGTCATGAATGCGGGATTTAAATGGTTTCAAGTCCTTGGTTTCCATCCTCATTAGTTCATTAGCCTTTTTGAAAATTATATTCATAGAACTTCCACAATCAACCAAAATCCTTCATACTAAAGCGATGCCGATCATGGCCGAGATGACCATTGGATCGGTCATCGGTGCCCTCACCTTATCTTCATCTCTGTTTCTAACCACTATCTCTGCCATTGTACGCTGATGTTTTGCCGGAGCTCCATCTTCTATACTCGAAGAACATTCAGAACTCACATATGTGATCGCGCTAGCATAGCGCTTCATCTCATGCCAACTCTTATCAGCTAGGTGCGGTCCTCCGACTATTGTATTTATCACGGATATTCCATCAGTCCGCACAAGCTCCTCGGTTCTGCGGGGAGCTTGTCCTCGGTTAGGGTTAGATGCGCCCTACCCTCCATCCTTTGGGGCTTTTACAAACTGTTGTAACTTTCTTTCCCGAATCAGTTTCTCGCTAATATCTTGGAGATGTCTACACTTATTCCTGTTGTTTCCGTAGCATTCATGGAACCGACAATATTTTCCAGTCTACTTCTACCTCTCTATTGATTCCTTTGGAGGTGGTTTCATATACTGCATGGTGTTGCAGGTAAACAAATAAACGTTCTTTAGAGATGTATTCAATGGTGAGTAGGTATCATTCATTGGAATCCTAGGCTTTCCTCTTTTAGTATCCCTCTTTCATTCACGGTTCCTATCACCATCTTTCTTTTGCTGATTCGGTTTATTTTGGACATGCAATTGAACATTTCCCAAACTATCACATGACTTCTTCATTGCAACGTTACTCTACACTCCCTCTCCACTTGGTCCCACGACATTCTTCTTCCTAGAGCATCTAGCTTCCATCTTCCTCAAAAACTGAGCTGCTTTTGCATAGAAACATTCCAATGTAGTGGGAGGTTCGCCAACTAACCAATCACCAAAGTCAGATTCTGGATCAATCCCTCTCATTATTGCCATCAATATTAGATGGCCATTTAGATTACTGACTTTTGTGATAGCTGTATGAAATCTCTCTAAATAATCTTTCAGCAATTCTCATGGAGCCTGAATCATGCTGGATAAGGACATTACATCATTAGGCGAATTGCAGTACTGCTCTATAAACTTGTTACTAAATGGTTAAATATAGAGATTGACCATGCACGTAATCTCGTAAACCACATCGTCGCTATGTCAGAGAGACTAACAGAAAAACATCTACACTTTACTGCATCATCAGCACGTGCAGAATCCACCATCCATTCATACCTCATGACGTGTTGACTGGGGTCGGTTTTTCCTGTGACGACACGTTGAACCTCCTTGGATACTTCGCATGTAAGATATTATCGGTGAAGGGGGTATGGCTTCTCGAGACGCCCAAATCATCATTAGCCAAGCCTTGACTCTTACTCACTAGCTGTCTAATCATAACTGACATGTCCATCGTTTGGATGGTTGGAACCAAGCGGTAGTCGTGCTCTACCTTACGGGAATGGTCCAGTCGATGTTTATGGGACATTCCACATCTTCTTGGCTCAACATCCTCTCGATACATATCATGTATGTTCACTTCATCATCATTCTGGGGAGGTAACTAGTCTGCATCCACCTGAACCCCAACATCCAAGTCAATTGCAGCAGCTCTAGCTTTTGCTCCAACATGATGAGGCAAGCTTCCTCCTCTAGAGGAGGGATTGGCCCCGATCCTTATAAAGGGATCAGTACTGATCATTCTCAGCAAGCCAAGTTGGCTTGCCTACTGATGTCTAGAAGATTCTGCATGATTTCTTTCGATTCTATGTCATTTATGATGATCATCTAATGAAATAGAACTCTTCAATATTGAATAAAGGGTTGGCTTCCTCCTAGCTTTTTCGTGTTTTTGATCTCTGAGTTGATTCATTAGGTCGATATTGGCTTGAATCTGCTGATTCAACCGTCGACGGCTATCCATTAGCTCTTTCAACAGATTTTGAAAATTAGTACTTGTGATGGAAATAGCCGGGTTTTGAACATCAATTAGATTGGTAGCATTCATACCTACTGGTAGGTTGCTCGGGCCTCCCAGCTAGATGCTAGCATTCTCATTTCCTTTTACGTTACATGATGTAGATCCGGTATTCCTAACCACTGTTTGTAGATTTTCTTAGATTTTAGAAATCTGAATAGAATGAACAAGCTTCTTAAAGATAATTCTGGATCTCTTTGAGGGATTTATGAAATCCAGTATCGACAAAAGGATCCAAATAGGGCCGAGAATCTCTCTCTCTCAATGAAAGCACCAAAATGTTTGCAACCAAAATTTGGTACAAACACCTAATTGAGAGTTTGTAAGGAAATAAATGAAGAATCTAAAATTAAACAGAGGAATTAAGTAATTTAATATCAAAAAAATAAAGTAAGAACACGAACACAACGATTTATAATGGTTCGGCATTGTTTTCCTTCATCCACTTTGAATAAATTGCTTTATCAATCACTTTGTAAACTGAGTACAATTGAGATCGGATGAAAATCCTTAGTTACAAAAGAATACAAAGCAAATAGCAGCATAAGGTCCTGAAAATGAACAACCAAGCATGTTTTTGTAGAGGAAGACGGTGAAATATCTTCTTGAAAATTTGGCAAAAGGATCTCCAAAACCATATAGACCCATAAGAGGGATCGCATAGTCCAAATCCCAAGGAATAGGGATCAATGCCAATCCCTATTTTAGGGGAATTTGGGCCTGTACTCCCTATGGAAGCTTTCCCATGTTGTAATATGCTTTACCTCTAAATTTCATGCTAACTGGATTAGTAGAATTTGAGTTATTGCTTGATCTTTGCTTCAATGTGAGTTGTTCCCTGATCGTAGCTGATCCTTGTTGAAGGAAGAGTGTCTATCCCTCTTGTTTCATCCTTTTGAGGTGTTATCCCTAGGGTAGCTCCCTAGGGTCCCCATATCTTACTCACATGATTTCATGTGCATTGGACTTATGGGTCTTGCGATATTGATTGTTTCCCATAAACTTGCATTTACTTGACTAAAACATGGCAATCTCTATGTTGGGGAATGATTATAGTCGATCCCTCCTCTATGTTGAATATATTCCATAGTTTGAACATTCTACGTTACATATCTCTCAATTCCTTTCAACCACGACGTCATATTACCATCTGTACTTGACTTCTAGACCCCACAATCCTACTTCTGACTTACTGGGCTTGATGATAGTCAAATCTAATTTGTCCAGTCAGTTCGAATATAGTTAGGTCAAAATGTCAGATAACAAATTAATTCATTAAAGGTTAATTAAATAAATAAAACTAATTAAAGTTAATTAATTAACTAAAGGTTAATTAATTAAATGAATATACATATGTATAATATATATGTATAATATTATAAAGGTTATAGTATGTAATAAATATTCAATATAACGTTTATATTAAAATAAAATAAAATTAATAAAAATGTTAATTAATTAAAAAATTAATTAAATAAGATTTAGTTAATATAAGATTATATGTATGACTATTATATAAGTAGTATGAAAATTAAAGTTATATAATAATAAAACTTATATAATATGAATGTATAAACTAAATATGGAACATTAAAGAAACCCTAATCAGGCTTAAGGGATAAATACATATGTATTATATGTATACCATGATTTCAAATATGTCCGACACTTGAATCATGAGGGTATTTCATAAGAAATACATTATTCCATAAGTCGATATCACACATTATATTATATTAATGATAATGAATCTTTAATATAAAGTTGTCCTCTATCATTTATATAAATAGACTACTTGCATACTCTTTAGTTGTTGAGTTTTTTTCAAGCTAGGGATGTTATGTGTAGTACTATTAATATATTGAATAGACGAAGTAAGATAACTACATATATTTATTAAGCTTTCCTTAAGGTATTTGTATAATACTTGGGCCATCATAAAATAATAAGTCCGAGTGAATAGTCCCGCTTTACTAATTAAATTTTCCTCAAGGTAAAGGCAGGACGAGGATAAGGAACCATGGGTTAGGACTTGTAAGTCATATAACCAATAAGAAGTTATCCATCGTATATCAGAGTACGGTTCGTTGAGCTTTCCTCAAGTCAGAATACCAAGATATATGAGTTCTAACACCCATTAGTGAAGTCGAAAGAATTCTACGTTTTTCTTAGGGTTTGGTGATACACAAAAAAATAGTGGGGCCTTATTAGAAAACCGAAATGAGCATTTAATCTTTCTAATATTGTAAGAACATATGTTATATAATTTTGTAATAGTCTATAATGATAAATTTGTGCATTCGATACGATTGATAAAACGTTTGTCGAATAAGATATGTAAATGATTTGAATTAAAGATTGACAAATAAAAATTTAACATATACTTACTAAATAAATGCTCCTTGTAATGTTTCGGTGTCCATGCAAGCACCTACTTTTACAACTACTAAATGCGTTTGTGATTTGATCGCTTATGTATTTATTTGGTCAAGACCGTGTATTGTATTCTATGAGTTTCGAACTCTAAAAGCAATGTGAGACTATTGATATTTGATCCATATCACATATAAATGTTTTATGGGAAATAGTCACAGTTCGTAATGTATGATACTTCGACGAAGTTAGTTCAATCGAAATAAGCTAATAAATAGTATTGTGAGATCGAGTATTTAATTTGATTAATTATAAAAGGATTGTATTATGTTAAATATAGATCTAGACCTAAACTACAAGAAAAATCTAAGCATCCGATCACTAAAATGTCAATTTAATCGGTTTACATAAGAAGCATCATATTTGACATCCTTTAATGTTAAGGATGATCAATTACATCTTTGTAAAAGTTTGTTATGATGTTTTAGTAAGAGTTTTTTCAATGGTTTGACCATTTTGAAATAAAAATAAATGTACAAGAGTGGATATAATTTAAGGTACAGTTGGGTTTAAAGAGAGTGAATAGTCGCTTCTGCTTTATAAAGAAACATCGAAAATGAGAACTACAATAATAATAACTATTGGAATAAGAAATCTGATTTCTATTCCAAAATGTATTTTCATATAGAAAGTTATTTCTATGATATTTATTTCTTCGAGTACAAGAAATTTGATCAAAGAACTCTCCGCTATAATGTAGATATAGTATATGAAATGAATAAGCTATACTAAGTGAATGATGGACTTCAAGTTTAATATGTTATTATAGTAGTGGCGAAAATAGTGAGAGCATGCTATATAACACTTATTGATTGCATCAACTTACAAAATTGTTTTCGTAAAACACACTAAACATTATTTATGAAATAATAACTATTTTTTGGTATGGACTAAAAGATAGACATGGCTTATTTAAGTATGAATATTTGTTATGAAATAAAACCATAGTGTGGTATTTTTTTCATAACAAAAGTGATGTATCAGAAAATATAGAAGTATCAACTATTATTTACAATTAATTTGGAAGTAGAGACTAAACCATAGTTTTAAGAAATAATTCTATTATATAATTATGAATCATATGATATTGGTTAATTATATCCCAAATAATTAAGAGATATGCACTCATTTAGTAGTAGCACCATAAGAATTGATAAACTCTTCAGATTGATACATACAGATGTATGCAACCGTAAGTCTATTAATACCGAAATGGTTCCATGTATTTCATCATAATTCACCGATGGGTTATCACTACCAAAATCGTTCTGTTTATTCCATCATATTCACCGACGAATTATCATAGACATGGACAAATGTATTTGATATGGGTGTATAATTCTATGATTAGGCCATAGAATATGAAATAAAAGTAAACAATATAACATGCGATTGAAGTGATTCAATTCAATCGAATGGGTAAGTACATTAAAAAAGGTTTTGAACGTACCTTAAAATGAATAAAGATTCAATCTCAAAAGTCACTCCTCCCTCTTATACATAATGATATATCGATAAGCAGTAATCGAACTTTGTTGGACAAAGTAAAATTAAATGTGAGTGAAGTTGAGTTAATTTCTTTCTTTAAGATTATGTACTTAAGAGCAGTACACAAGGTCAATATTATTTCATATAATTAATGATTTACAAAATCATATAAGACAAGGTTATATATGAAACCCAGCAAATCCTAGGCCAAGGAGTTGGCAAGTTGTGCGAGTCAAAAGATTGCACGTACTAATTTTTCATGAGGGATCTTGTATGAATCTCCCCAAAAGGATTTTAGAAAAGTCTGTCATCAGATGATATATTTAACTTTTGAATATAAGTTTTGTAACTTAGAAACTAAGTCGGTTTTTCATAAAAAGTCAATTCATAAAGTGTTTATGCGTACCTATTCTGCCTCACCGAGAAATAATTGTTGTTTCAAGAAGTAATAACTTCATTGTGAAGGAATTTCTTTAAGAAATTATTGGTAGTAAAATGGAATTGGATACGGTCCATAGATAAAATTGACTAGATGAGATGAAATGAAATTAACTAACCTGAACGAACATATCGCATTAGTGTGTCTAATAAGTATTCTCATACACTGTAGAGAAACTATGAGTTTTTTTTTATCAATATTGAAAATATACAATCCTCACTTGTTTAATTAAACCGTTAAGAGTGTTGACCATATAATATGGTGTGATGCAAAGATCCAAAAATGAATTTCAAGTATGTTATCAAAATATGATTTTGGTAGTGTAACTAAAGGGATGTGAAACATCGATCGCGGTAGTATCTTTATGAGAAGACCAATATAGTTGGAATTAAATGAGCAATGTTGATAAGAATAATCACGTACATTTTAAATGTTGAGATTAGCTTAATAGATTCATCATTCAGCATGATTGTGTTATTTTGGATCTACTCACATGATTAATGCTTTCTAAGACTTAGAGTTTTGGTACATATGTGCTGAAATAGAAAATTCTAAATAATGATTTAGAGTAGACTATTTGCACATAACAACCAATGTGTCTTGAAGTCAATTTGAGTGATATATAGGTTGTAATTTTTCAAATATGATCCAAAAAATGATAGAAAGTATCACTTAATAAGCACCGGAATAAAATAAATATTTTGGTAGAAATACCAAATTGTTTGATTATTTATCAAAAATCAAAGGAAGCATGTGTTTACAAGAAAGAACATTAAAAGGTACTTAAATTTCTAAACCATAATTAAACAACATAATGCTTATTTTTTAATGATGTACATGTGCTAAAATTAGTTTTAGTTGTTTTAATACTCAATGATTTATTTGTAAACAATATCTTTCATAATAAGTATAAACAATATTAGGAATGTCCCAAACAATATGTAAGGATGCTATATTAAAATGTTTAATATGGAACATGTAAGATGGATACCTTATGCATTCGCAATAGGAATTATCATACATGTTGCGTTGTTTATGATATCGTGTTTTGTTTATGTGTTTGACACATGAAGCAAATATCAAATCCAAATAGATTTCACTAAATGGTTGTTTGAGGTGTTCTTGTGTATTTAAGAAATACTAGAGACAGGTTTATTGCAACAATGAACTCTTTATGAAGTATTGTTCGGACTCAAATTTCATAAGTGATATTGAGTATAACATTTCAATAATATATTAAGAATCATTAAGTTGAAAATATTCCAAATAAAAGAGATTTGGTTGATTCATTAACTTGAATAGTGCTATAATAAAAACAATGTATATAAATATAAATGCATGAATTTATAACTAAGTCGAGGGTGGTTCCAAATATTGAGAATCCTATAACATTGTTATATGATAATAATGTCGTGACATAGTTCATAATAGAACTTATAGCTTACTAGAAGGCAAGAGACATACTCTGAAATGCTCCACATGATAAAGATCGTTTATCAACATCAGAAAGAGTTAATTGACAGAGTGGATGATTAAAAAAATAGCATATCTGTTCACAACGGGACTGGCCCAATTGGTTTTAAGAAAACTGATTGGAGAAGTTGGAATAAGATTCCACAATTGACCCTAAGTGCAAGTGGGAGATTTATAGAGTAAGGGGTATGCCCTGGAGGCAATTATGTTACTTGTTACATATAACTACCTCAATAACCGATCTTGTTCTAAATTAAAGTTATTTTCTTTCTAGTATATACTTTATATAATGTGGTTATATTAATTAACTAATCTGGTAAAATTTATATTTAATAGAAAAACCATAAATGGTATGTTTTGTGATAGTAATTACAAAGTGTTGTGACCATGAGCAATTTATCATAATAGAAAATATATATGCCATTTTAAATGTTCCTAATCAAGATGCATCAAGGCTAAATAATGATGTACTCATTAAGACTAGAGTACGTAACTCTCTCCAATATGGGCAGTGTATTACTCATGGTTGCTAGGGGCACGTAGATGTTATACTAATAGTTATTAGATAACCACGGAACAGCTCACTCGATAGTCTTCTGTTGGTTTACATAATTAAGATCAGATAGGAAATATCGATATGACTAATTTACATAGTTTTTAGACTTGAGAATACTGTAGATCTTCAATATGAAAGATCAACTTTGATTATAGTCAAATCATAACACAACATTCCATCGAGTGGCTATAGTTGGATTGAGTGAAAGTATTGGAAGTGAAGCACTATCGAAGAGAGGATTCATCTTCTCAGTTATATAAGGTTGGTATCACGATCAACTCAAGTCAACTCAAGATCAAAGTCCATAGCCAGAGCATTTCCTTTAATAATAATTGTTATTATTGAATCAAAGACTTTTTATTTGGACCATAGAGTTAAATATCGATGATATTGGAATTTTGACCGTTACCAGATTCCATAAGTTCAAAGTGATATAGTTTTGATGAGGAGAAATGGTGTAAATAAATGTAGCAGCCGGGTAACGCTTAATAAAGTGAAATTGGATTTTACCAAAATTAGGTAAACAGTAAAATTGGCCAAAATGTCACACTACTTGCTAAGTGAAATGTGAACGTTAACATTTGAATAGTTCGATATTAATCGCTAACCAAATTTACACGCGACGAGTCACACAATCAGAACGATGAATTCTCTTTACACCAAAGAACTTAATTAGTTTATAATTGTTATAAATTAATTAAATTAATTAATATTTATTACATATTATTTATAAAATATTGAATATGGTTTGAGGAATAAATATTGTTGTATATATTTATAAAAGTTAAAAATATATCGATTGATATGCAATATCGATAAGCAATTAAATTAGATTTAATTAATAATATTTATTTGGGCTTAAAATGGGTTTAAAGCCCATGAAAATGGCTAGAAATTTTGACCAAAAGGAGGAAAATATGAACCATAAAATGGTGCAACAAAGGCTTTTAGATGGTGGGCCAAAATGGAAGAGAATTTGTAAGAGATAACGTAGGATATTGATCCTAAAATATCTTCAACTTCTCCTCTATATAGGTGTCTCTATCCTAAAACTTTAGGAGAATTTTTTTTGATGCCTCCTCTATCTATATCATGGATGAATCATACCTCTCTACACCCCATTAAATCTCAAATCAAATAGTTCAATCAATAGCTATTCTATAGCAATGGGTCTGCGATTCAAAGATTAACAATCCGATGAATCGGTAAGTTTTCAAAAGGAAGGGAACTCTTTATTATAAGGTGCACTTAAGGGCATTGGTTTAGGTAAGTATTTAGTCTTATATACGATGCACATTCTCTGTATAGCTCTATATTATTCAAATATATATATATATACACACACACACACACACACACACACACACACACACATACATACATACATATATACTGTTATTATTGAATTGTTAGTTAGGTGAGATTCTTTCAGGTATTGTTGTTATCACATATATAAATTGGTTATGTGTATATGTTTATCAAATAATATTTTTAAAGGATCAGATGCACATAGCCAATACCATTATATTTCAATTATTTATATTTTATTAATCAATATATTCATAGATTAATTAACTAATTTACTTATATGACATGTATTAAACCATATACCTATATTGCATAAATAATTGATCTAATAATATTCAAATGTATATTTATATTAATTATGATTTTTAGTAATCAAAAATAAATTTTTGAAAATTATTTAATATATTTTAATATTATTTAATCTTTGCACGAATTAATAAATTTATATAAAATAGATTTTTGTCCAAAATTCAATTTTAAATTTTCTAAAATTAACTTGTTATTAAATATGTTTGTGATCAAAAAATCATATTTTTAAACCATTTTCTATATTTTGAAAAAAATCATTTAAAATTCTATCGTAAAACATTTAATTAATGAAACATATTATTTTGAATTGGAAAATTCTAAATTTTTTTTGCAAACTATGTAATAGTATTACTAGTTTTTTGGAAGTTTAAAATTTTATATTTACGTTATATGAATATTTTCTATTATTTACTTATTGTTAATTAACTAATTAATTCATTATATATATGTATTAATATAATAAAATTATATTTATATTCGAATTTAATGTATATGGGACCTGGAATGTTTTATAAATAATAATAATAATAATATTTATTTTAATTTTATAATTATAAACTATTCTAACTCATATTTACATTTACATTTTAATTATTATATTTATGTTTATACATACATATATATATATATATATATATATATATATATATATATAATTGTATTACTTTAATACATATATATACATATGTACATGATAAAAAAAATTAAGTAAAACCATATCTTATATATATATACACACACACATTTATACACACACACACGTATATATTTATTTAATATTTAATACTATAATATTTTATGTACATGCGTACATATATATATATATATATATATAATATTTTCATAATATAAATATGCATATAATTTTCACTTGTATATATATATATAATAACTATAAATGTGTACACATATTTGGACAACATACAATACGCAAAGAATGAGCTAACGTGTTCGTTGCATGTAAATGACAGTTTGTACATATAGGCATGTTATACCCTTCAGGGAATACTATGTTACACATGTACACACATACATATGCATATGACACATATGTATATTTATGTATAAGCTAAAAATAAATTAAATAAATTTCTATCAATAATATATAAATCTATACGAAATATGTGATTGTATTTAAATTAAATTTAGAAATGTTCTAAATATATTAGACTTCATAGGCCCAATAAAGATTCAAAAGAGTAAAAAAAATTAAAATTCAGTCATAACTTCCATTATGGGCTGGTCCAATTCCAACATATTGCATGGTTTGCAACTAGCAAATCATATCGGTACCAACATGATCATGTCGGTACCGATATGATTTTATTGCACAGAAGATCTTGTCTCCACTCCTACTTCTTCAGTGTTTGACCTAGTATTTCATGATCCGACGACTTCGTTGGACTATTCTTCTATATATAGCAACTCTATGGCAACTTGGAGACAACATTTTAGCCATTCTATTCTTCATCTTCTTTCTTTACTCGAGTTTGTCACTAGGAGGCTAATTTTTATTGTTTTAGACTAATTTAAACCGTAAAACCTGAAAGTGACTACTGTGTGGCTATCATCACTTTGGATCGTGTAATATGGAATGCATTATAATCTAAATGCGAAAACAGATAATAATAGTAAAGTAAATAAGAATAAGCACATCAGGAGTTTTATACTGGTTCAAACTTCCCGTTCTATGTCCAATCCTAGACTTCCCTCTAGAATTTCACTCAATAACCCCCGCTTAATTCGGAGGAATAGGTAAACAACACCTAAGCAGCCAAATGGGATTTTTCCGCCTTAACAACCGAAGAGGACTTTTCCGCCTGATACAAACTAACAGGACTTCAACAGTTTCAATAAAATTGTTTTGGCACTTTTTGTTCTTGATAACAGTGATTTGTCTTTAATAGTACACCCTTCCTATAATCTTTTCGTCAAGTATATATTGTGTGTGTAAAGATTAGAAAGGAAAATATTTCTTTGAATCGAAGAATAAGTTAATTAATTCAGAGATTCAAACAATATATAAATTGTGATTGCTTGTAGAATGCAAAGATAGATAGCAGAGAGTATGATCAGAAAACAAAATAAAATTTGGTGATTTAAGAAGTGAATCTCATGTGTTTATATAGTGATAAACAACTACAACTATTCATGAAGAGTTCTAATCAAAAGATGCAGCCATATCTCTTCAAATTGGATCGTAACTCTTCGCAAATGGAAGTGTCTCTTCAGGAAAATTGCTGTTAGAATCATTCAGTCGACTGATCAAAACCGACCACTCAACTAAATAATCAAAGATGGTGTAAAATAGAGTGAACTTGTGCAACTGAACAGGTTCAGTCGACTAGTCATATTTGATCGGTTGACTGACCTAGTTGTCAGTGCACAATTTATACCTTTTTTAAAGAATTTAAATTTTAAAACAACTTTGATTTTGTGTAAACTACTTACGATAGATTTTAACAATTCTAAGACTAAAAACTTCAATAAATAAACATACATACTCGGTTTTGAAGTCTTGTCTCCTTTGTAGTTTTAGTAGCATACCTTTTACTCTTTTTGTCGCTTGATCGTATAGTCTCATCACTGATTGTTTAATCTTTTTGTCATGAATCAAAACTCATGATTCAACATTCTCCCCCTTTTTAATCGATGACAACCTGTTTTAGATGATACTATATTTTAAGAAATATATAACAAAAGTTATATATATCTCCCCTTGAATATCTGGTGACATATCCAATCCTGCAAAAAATGGTTAGTCATACGAATTTCTCCCCCTTTGTCATCGAGAAAAAGGAAATAAACAATAATTTTATCATTGTGAACAAACAACATACTAATCATAAAAAATGTTTCGAATTGTACTGAGCTACTTATACAAGCTCATTAAAAATAAACAGTAGTATAATGTTTATGAAATAAAAAATTTACTATCACCAAGAAATATCAATATCACTCATCAGAGTCAGATTCTGTTTCTTCTTCCACTTGCATTGGTCCTTTGCCTCTTGAAGAACTTTCCACAGATTGTCTACCACCCCCATTTCCGCTTGTGTCAGAACTTGTGTGTTCTTTGGATGTAGACCAAGTAAAGCGAGGAGCTAGATATTTACCCGGATCACGATGTGAAGTGTCCATAGTTGTGGATGAGGAATAAGAGATTGCATCCCATAAAATCCCGAAAAAGCTTTTAATTTTGTCAAACTTCTTTTCGAGATTTTTGATGCGAGAATCCAAAATGACTTGATTTTGCATAAGTAGATCAATGGATTCTCGGATGATTTGGGATAGTGTTGGTGTACGAATGTCATCTCTTTGTTGCTGTGGAGTAGCAGCTTATTGATGAGGTCGTGATTGCCATTCTTGGAAAGACATGATAGTGAGAGGTCTAGGAGGTAATTTCATTAGACTAATTGTGCGGCTATTTAGAGTTTTAGCAATGGAGGTATCGGATTCCGGAATAGGAACTTGTAGGTTCATAAGTAGCCGCATAATATACTCGCCGTAATAGATGATGTTCATTCAACCTTTGTTAAAAGACAAGAACTCATCACGAATAACCTTAGGCCAATTGACTTGGACATCTCCCCGAATTGCATATGACACACTATAGTTTTTCGGATGTACAAGCTCATAAGAACTAGTACAAGGAAGAATTGTACGCATTAAGGCTCGATGAATAATTCGAGCTGTGGGGCGTAAGGCGATAGAAATGAGTTCAGTCATGTCATCTTCCAAAAAACCTATGACTTACTTCATCTCATTCGCCTATAGGAAAATTTAAATCTTCGAACGAAATACCATTTGTTGGTGTGTGGAGAATGTGTCCATTCTATCTAATGACAAGAATATTTGTTGACCACAAACTAAACTACATACGCACTTGTCATTATTTCTTACTAACCCGACGACATTCCTGCAGCACTTTCTTCTTTTTTTCTTTACTCTAGAGCTTCTGGATCTACACCTCGACTCCATGTAGTTTTGGCCATGACTTTGGGAGGTGGCTTGCTCGGCCTTGGTGCTTGGAAGAGGGGTGATTGTGGGTACATGAGAAGATAGAGAGCCGTTTAGACTTGTTTTGGAGGTGGATCTTCATTGTTTGCATATGGAATTATTATTTTTCTTAACTTTCTTGCTATAATTTTTCTTAGAGAAGAGAGGACATTAGGAAGCCATTAAAGAGATTCAAGAAGAGGAAGAAGAAGAGAATGAGCGTGTAAATAAATGGGAAAATAGGTGGGTAATATTTCTTTTTCAACACATTCCCATTTTATCACCTTCCTCTCTCATCCACATGCATCACCCTCCCCCATCACACACATCACACCTCTCTGGCCCCAACTTGTGCTTGTAAGGTGAGGTGAGTGAAGAGATAGTCACTGAAACAACTCCAAGAACCTCTCATAGAGGTAGGAGAAACTTGAAAAAAAAACAAAGGTATACCCAATGATACACAATGTTGGAGCATGGAACATAAGAGGTGCTCACATGGTATCTAAAATTGAGCTAGCTAAATCTTTTATACATGAACATAAACTCTCCATTCTCTCAGTCTCCAAAACCAAGCTTAACCCTTCCCAGTCATTGCAAGCATGCAAAAATATCAATCCCTCTTGGCAATACATTACCAATCACATTGATGCTCCATATGGGAGACTCCTTGTGCTATATGATCCATCCATATACAACATTCAGACTATCCTTTCTGATAGGCAGTTCATACATGCCCATGTCAATCACATCCCCTCCTCCTCTTCTATATACTTCACATTCATCTATGCAGATAACTCCCCCTCTAAGAGGAAAGCCCTACATGACTATATTCCCCACTTAAGACAGAACTCCCATCCCTGGATTCTTATAGGTGATTTCAACTACTGCTTCCAATCTTCCCACAAACATGGTGGTAATCCTCTTCTCTTTAGAGATCTGTCCCCTCTCGATGAAACCATACATAATGCTGCCCTGATTGATATTCCTACCACTGGCTCTCCTTTTACTTGGTCCAATAAAAGCCATTGCGGGAAAAGAGTCCTCACTAAAATTGATCATGGTTTTATCAACCAAAAAGCCTTAGGCTTATGGCCTACCATACAAATTCAAATTCCTATGCCCCTTCTTTCTGACCACTGCCCACTTATCCTGTCTTTTGGTGCTGCTGCCATTAAGAAACATACAAATTTTAAATTTTTTGATGCTAGGATACATAACAATGACTTCTTGCAGGTGGTATCTCAGGCTTGGAACATGCACACTTTTGGTAACCCCATGTTGAAGCTGCAAAGAGAGCTAAAGAACATTAAAAATGCTTTAAGGACTTGGTCTGGGTCAATCTATGGAGATGGTAAGAAACTATCAACTGATATAAAACATAAACTTGAACAGGTTCAAGCCCTTCTCATGTGCAACTCTTATGACATAACACACATCCAGCTTGAACATGACCTGTCCAACTAGCTTGTTTCTGCCTTATCTGATGAAGCTGGTATGGCAAGACAAAAATACAGGGAGAACTGGACTATGAATGGAGATAGAAATACCAAGCACTACCATGCATCTCTAAAGATAAAGCAAACCAGAGCCTACATTCATCAAATTGATGACTTACAAGATAACACTCACACTACTTCTGACAGTGTTGATTTTGCATTTCTTAACTACTTCTCCACCCTACTTGGATCCCCCAGTTCCCCTCTTGATTTCTCCTTCCTTGATAATCTTGCTCTCCCCTTCCTATCTCCTGAAATGCAGACCTCTTTAACTTCTCCCATAACTGATGAGGACATCAAAAACTCTATCTTTTCCATGAAAAAAACTGCTGCTGGTGGTCCTGATGGTTTAAATGCGGTGTTTTATGTAACATGTTGGCACATTATTGCTCCTGATGTTCTTAAAGCTGTTCACAACTTCTTCAATAAATCTAGAATGCTCAGCTCTATAAATTGCACCAATCTTGCCTTAATTCCTAGGAATGACAATCCTTCCGGTGTTTCACACTTTAGGCCAATAGCTTGCTGCAATGTTATATACAAAAGCATTTCTAGAATCCTTTCTTCTAGACTAAAAGAAGTTCTCTCATACATCATATCTTATAATCAGGCTGCCTTTCTTCCTAAGATATCCATACTTGATAATGTTCTTCCCACCCATGAGCTTCTCAATGTTAGTCTTCCCCTAAAATTTCCAAAAGAGCCATGCTTAAAATTGATATTCGAAAAGCTTTTGACACTGTCAACTGGGTAGCTCTAATGCACACCCTCAAAAAGAAGAAATTTCCTCCAAGCTTTTGTAACTGGATGTTCTAATGCATATCCACTGTCAGGTACTCTTTGGTATACAATGCCTACTCTATTGGTTTCTTTAAAGGCACTTCTGGCCTCCTGCAAGGAGACCCTATCTCTCCATACCTCTTCATCATCCTTATTGAAACTCTTACCCTTGCCTTCCAAAAACAAGTTGTGCTCAAAAAATTTATTCCTCACCCTAAGTGTTCTTCTCCTATGATCACTTCGCTGGCCTTCGTGATGACATAATAATTTTCACAAAGCCTACCCCTCAGTCCCTCACTGCTGTAATGTCCACCCTTGATTCCTTCTTCAGATTCACTAGTCTGGAGATTAACCATGGTAAGTCTCACATTCTTCTTGCTGGCCTTAATTCTGATGAAGTCTCTTCCTGCCTAAGAATAACTAAAATGCCTCTTATTGAATCTGATACAACTTATCTTGGTATCCCCTTGCTACCAAAAGATTATCTGTTGCTCAATGTTATCCACTGTATGAAAAAATAACTTCTTTCCTTAGTAGATGGCACAATAGGTTCCTCTCTCAGCCAGGAAGACTTGTCATAGTTAACTCCCTTCTCTTCTCCATTACTGTTTATTGGTGTAGAACTTTTCTCCTTCCCAACAAACTCATTATTATGATCAGATCTGCAATGCTCAGATTTCTTTAGACTGGCACATCTCACAATAGAAAGATCATCCTGATTGCCTTTGCTAACCTTGAGATCCCAAAAAAGCATGGTGGTCTAGGCATTAAAAATCTCAAGTGCTGGAACATAGCTGCCCTCTCTAAACATTTAGATAATCTCATCAACAAAAGAGATACATTATGGGTTGTTTGCTGTCTCAAACACAATCTCAAGAATGCGGACATATGGTTGGTCAAGGCAAAACAAGCAAGCAATTAGGTTTGGAAAACTATGTTGCAAATAAGAGACAAGGTTATGCCTAATGCTACAGCAGTGTCTTATATCAGGAATGGTCTTATTTCTCTGCCCTCTTCAAGCTATCAAAACATCAGCAGACAATGGTCTCCTTTTAACTTATCTTCCTGTATCCATGTTACTCACGATGAATATACTTGGTCTGATAATATTAAGGAGCACTCTATAGCCTCATTATACGATCTCCTTACTACTCCTGTAACGTGTGATAGATTCGTATGGAATAAAAGAATTTGGATAGCACATAACAGTGAAAAGCTCAACTTCATGCTGTGGAAAACCTTAAAAAATGCCCTGCACACCAAAGCTAATATGAGGAGGAAAGGAATAAATGTTGACTCATCTTACTGCTTTTGTCATACTGCTGTTGAAGACAATATCCATCTCTTCTTTGATTGTCCTTTCACCAACTTTATTTGGACTAAAATTAAGGGGCGTGGTGGATATATGCAACCTGTGTTACTCAGTCAAATTGAATGGTTAAACATTCTCAAGGCTACTAAGTGGAAAACCGCCTATGAATTGTTGATCTACTTAAAGGTGACCGTTATGGCGATATGGAAGGAAAGAAATGAAATCATATTCAATAACAAGCGACTCCACCGAATGGAATTGTTCCATTGCATCAGAAGCGAAATAAAACAAGTTATGACTCTATCCACCTACCACTTTGACCCTGTTGTGGTTGACTTGTGGTCTTGAGCTCTCTTGTCATCTCGTTTTTTCTGTTTTTCTTTCCTTTTCTTTTCTTCTGTGTTCTTTTTACTTTATCCTAGCTGTCTCTGTTTTTCTTTTATGATTGTAAGATTTCTTCTTATTGATTATAAACATATGGTAGTGGCCATTTAACCCCGCTGGCTTTGCTAAAAAAAATTGAAATATCTTAAACATTTTCTTTATAAAGTGCATATATGTATATATGTGTGTGTCCATGCTATATATGTGTATGTTAGTGCATGTTTGTGTATTTTATATATGTGCATAAGTCATATATACAACGTTGTGAGCACTTTGAACAACTTTTGTTCATTAAACCGTTGAAAATTGTAAAGCCGATTCTTGGTCACATTTTTACTTTTTAATTAAATTTCATAAATATAAAAAAAATTAAAAAATAACTTCTTATCATTATTAATAAATTAAAAGGCTCACATTTGAATTATAAAACCATAAAAATCAATATTAAACAAGTGTGTACAAAAAGTTTTATTGTATTGATAAACCGTTATCAATTTTATTATATCTTTCAATCAAGTATATATGTTTATAAAATTAACATAAATGATTTATTATCATCATATAACTAGATAAAATGAATTGTTATCAATTTAAAAAATTATTTGACTATTTAAACTTAATTTAAAATTCCATAAAATATACAAAAATGATGATATCCTTGATAGTGTCATTAATATATTTTATTTCCAAAAATAAAATAAATTATATGTATTTCATATTCATGATTAAATGGATAAATAAATGTAAATATTTAGTTCAGTGCATGCTAATATTAAGAAATTCATAATTTTCCCAAAAATTGATTCTCATCGTTTTTTGATGAAAACCCCCAAATATCCATATTTTTTAATATACCTTTAAAATAAGTTATCGTCATTATTTGTGGTTCAAAACATTCTAATTTGTGTTATAAAATCTTGTATTTGAATACTTAAAATATAAATATAACTTATTAAAGTGATAAATTTGAGGGTCAGTGCACACTTTCCTCCTTAAAAGAATTTCATCACCGAAATTACACCTAACCAAAAACCCAATAAAGACATTATTTTAAATTTCAAATACTAACCCATGTTATGCTCACGGATTACCTATATGCACTATCTGATTCAATTTTAAATTTGAATATACCCAGAACATTTGCATACAATATCGGATTTGATCTCTTCTTCAAATACACAACTTTATTTCCAAACCAGCATTGATTTCTCGATCCTCTAGTACGAACTCTGATCAGGTTTCTTGATCAGAAACCTTCATATCCCTTACATAGCTATCAATTATGATAGAAAAAGCAAGTACCCAACCACAAATCCTCATTAATATCCATCGTCAAGAATCGAGTGATAAATCTTTTTCCAGACCAGTGTAAAGACCTCAAAGTTTCGTACTCGAATCTTAGATCAAAATCGTGCAACGAAATGATCACATACCTCATATGTAATTATTGATCTTCCCAAAAAATTTATAAAGACATTTTCATAAAGATGCTTCTTTATAAATAATTACTTTAAAACAGTTATTCACCAAAAAAAATTCTATCTTCTATCCTAAAAAACCATTTCAATTTTAAGACTTAGAAAATACCTCTATATACTTAAGTCTATGAAAATCTTCGGTGAAAGCTTTATATTTTCCAAAACATATTTTATTGGGTCAAAACGAATGTTGCGTAAAACAACATTATGACAACCCAAAAACATTAGTATAGAGATCTGATTAATTATACTTAATATTAATTTTCGATCTCAAATTACACTGTTTATTAGTTAACGATGAAGCTAATCAAGTTGGGATATCATTACCTCTCAGGCCTTGAATAGATGACATTCTTAACTTCGAAATAGGTATAAGTTACCTATCCCGAATCTTTACATCAAATATAGGATATGAAAAAATCCTGTATATTATATAAAACGTCTTTCGAAAATCACTTATTATAACAACAGAGTTATAGTCTATCTATGTCTTCCTCACTTTCTCGAAAACATTTATTACAATAAAAATGTTGAAATCCATGTCTTTCTATCACTCAACACATTTTAAATCACTTTGAAAATCACTAAACTCCACTTGCAAATATCACTTTCAGAACAATCCTTTAAGAGATTATTTTACTTATAAAACGAAATGTCTCTTCCTTTATAAAAACCATCCTCAAATTATCAAGATAAACCCTTTTATATTTATAAAACCATGTTTTTAAAACTTCTTTGTATAAAATCTCTTTATTTATAACTCCATTTATAGATCTATTTGTAAAATATCAATTACAAGCCCATTTTTAATATTTATAAAATACCGTTTATAAATCTTTTACTTTATTTATAAATATTACTTTTATAAATCTTTTATATAAACCATTTCAGAAATATTTGTTTCAAACTACTTTTATCTTATTTAGGACCATATTTCCTTTGTAATAAAAGATGGTCTTATTTGTTAAAACACACCTTTTTTAAAATAACTTTTATTTTGAATCAACTTTCCCTAAGAATTCAAATACTAACATTACTATTTCAAAATATCACTTTCAAATCATTTCTCTTAAAAGATATTTTAACTTTATAAAAACTCTTTTATAAATATAAATTTTCGTTTTATAAACTCTACTCCAAAAATTAAAACTTCTACCAAATCGTTTTAATTTTTTCAATGTGTTTCCAAAATACCAGGATTTGAATTCTCAAAAATCTCTTTATAAATATGTTTTATAAATCCAATTTATAAAATCACTTATTAAACGCTTTCATAAAATTAATATATCTTAAATAAATTCCTTAAATCTTAAACCAATTATTTATTGAACACTACATAGTCAAATTGTGAAACTAAATTCACGAGGTGTTCATATTCAAACTTTTAAATCAAATAACCAATCAATTAATGATAATAATGGAATATTATCATTCCGTTAACAATCAAACACTACATAAATAACTATATCATTTGAAAGTATTCCTTTATATTAAAAATATAATTCTAGGTAAAATTATTACATTTACCAATTTTCCAAAATAAAATTATTTGTATATAGCACTAACAAACACGCGCTTATATATGATACTCTCAGCTTATTCTAAGGTGTCAATTATCCTATCTCTAATGAGTTACACATCCCATTATATTACTAACCCTATCTCTGATCAGACTTTAACTCTACTAGGCTCAGGTGTTCTCTCAACCTAAGCTCTAATACCAAATGTGACGACCCGCTTTACCGTACATTTTAAGTTGACAATAAACCACACATATCCAACTCAAATTGAACGAAAGTACAGACCGTGAAGGGTAAAAAGAAAAATAAAGACATAACAAAATCTTACATGAATGGAACAACATATATTATATTAATATATAATCTTTACAGTGGAAATTTTAAATACGTACATCAGAGTCTATCCTAAGCTCAGCCTAGACAGTTGTAAATACATGTCCTTACGAATACTTAAAAACGACAAACTCAGCAGAAAAACAAACCATGACCATACGATGATGAAGATCTCCAGCTCCTCTCTGGAAAATCCAAGCGTTTTTAGCTACTCTTGAAACTACTCAGATCTGACCCGAGAATCAAAAATATCCAGATCAATCTGGCAAACTAGAGTGAAAAACTCAAATCATAATTATATATTTCAATGCCATAGATCAACTTTGATGCCAAACAAAACCTTTGAAAATAAGGGTACCTTATAAGACCACGCCGCACATAAATATGGACAGATTTGTTAGTCTCTATGCACAGGATCAAAGATGGCCAATAGTTGTAAACGATGTAAATGTAGCTGAAATGAAATAGTAGATAACACAATCAATACTGGTTCAGACCTCCCGTCCTACGTCCAGTCTTTAAGCATCTCTTAGGAATTTCACTATCAACACCCTTAATTCACCCGGAGGAACAGGTTTACAGACTCCGCTCGAACAACCGAACATGACTTCAATCTTTTCTTTTACAAAGAAATAACTTGACTATACATTATGTCTTCAATACATTGAGTAGACTAACTAGAGTACAACTTCTATAACCTTTAAAAAATGATGCATATCAGTGTGTAGAGGCTACGAAGTGAATTAAGACTAAACTTAAATATTATGGAGTGAAAGAGCATTGGTCTAAGTTTGCTTTTTAAAATAAATATTGAATTTGGAGCATTTGGAAGCAACATGAGAATGGTTTAAGAGAGGTGGATTGTATTTTGTTTTTGAGATGGTGGGAAGCTTATATAGGAGTGAATGGAAGCCAATAAATAGTGGCAATTCTTCTGAAATTTGGTTCGCAAGAAATGCATCCATTGAACATTGAAGAGGAGGCTTGAAAGAGCACTTTATATATTTAGTTATAACAGTCGAATAAATTCGTAGCATCCTTTTAACTGAAGCAATGTTTGGTGGAGTGGTTGGAATGCGTCCTCATTCTTATGTGACTTGGGTTCGAATCCCACCATAGCTAATTTTTAATTTATCATTTCTATTGCTTTGTCAAGTAAAATCTAGTAGCATGCTTTAATGAAAGTTGTTGTGGTAGAGTGGTAATGGATGCGTGTTCAATCCTTTGCATGCTGGTTCGAGTCTTGCTCTTTCTTTTATTTTTCCATTTAGTTTCGCTTTAGTTAAGATAATAAAATATGCTAACCACCTATTACCAAAAGCATTTCTAGTGCATCGGGTTGACATATGTCCTCTTATACAAGCACGTAGCTTCGAATCCCACCTTTTCTAATTTTGAGCAATTTTTTTTTTGGTATTCTATGGATTAAGTAGTAGAACTATCTTTGCATTTCCCAGAAGCAATTGTGGTGTAGTGGTGCGAATTCTTGTTTCCTTCCATGCGGCCTTCAATTCCTATCACTGTATTTTTTGTTTACCAATTAGTTTGTCAAATAACTTGATAGCAAGTTCGCAAATGTGGCCTAGTGGTTGAGACACTTGCCTCCTGGTAAGCAGGTCACAGGTTCGATTCCCAGGTTGTCCATTTAAGGGCTTACCATGTGCGTATGCTAAGATCAGCCTTCGGGTGCCCGCGGACCTGGTAGGCGCACTAGCGAGGGTTTTATGGCTCCGGCCGGTTTCCCTCCTGAACAAATTCAAAAAAAACTTGATGGCAGGTTTTAATTCAAAAGTTGGAGTGGTTTGTTGGTTGTGACATGTGATCTTCTCCCATGCTACCAAGGTTCGAATCTCATTGTGCACATTTTTGCGCTATCACTTAGTGTTTTCCATGGTTTAGTTCAACCATGTTCTATTTTTCGCATATTAAATTTACTTTCTTCCACACAATGAATAACCTGAAATCACTTAATAAGCACTTTAGTACCATTGTCATATAGTTCTTATCATCAAAACACAGGATTTTTACCTTACCATAACTAAAACATTTTTATCAAATCATTTAATATTATTCCTACTGACATTGGTTTGAAAATACTTTTTAAATAAATGTATATAATCTTAGCTGAAATTGTTACATTTATTAAATTCCAGCATAATAGATTACAACTAAAACCTTAAAGGCTTATATTAGAGAATGGATTACATATAATAACAAGGTAAGGGACTACCCACTGACAATACATCTCTAAAGGGATGCACATGAGGCTCCAACCTCTACCAGCACAGAACCAGCCTACCTTTACCATAGATAGTACCGTATACACTATCATCCTGGTAACTCCCAACCTATGCAAGATGTCTCATGGCATACACAACAAACTCGATATATAGAGGGTAATTTAGAAAGGTGGTGACTATATCCTAATGGGGTGACCCACTTAGCTCTACCGCATCTTCCATGTTTTTATCTTCCTAATATGCGAGGCTTAAGGTAACGTTTTACATTTTATAGAACAAATCCTACTTTGAATGCCATATTGCCATTTCCAACAACACACTAATTAATTTCCATAAAAGTACAATCCCTGAGCTCTTACATCTCAGAGAAGAGTGTTAAGTATAGGAGGGATTGCCTCCTACACCATGAAACAAATGCACATTTGTAAAAACCAATGTATGCGGTCTTAGAAATGCAATGTCAAACACTCGTCCATATAAGTTGTCCAGGCACAAGACAAACTTAAGGCACTCTCCTACTACATCCCATTGGGAATCAATCCAAAGATTAGTAGCGAGCAGTCCTTGCATCGAAGATTTTCATAATAAAGCACTATTACCACCATATATAAATAATATGGAGTCGTGGGGCTAGTGGACAACAACCCTACATTATGAAGATCTCCGTCTTTAAAATCATTGTCTTTAACATGTTTTCACTATTGAATGTATATTGTTTCTAAGTGGTTTTCAGATAGGATCATCCAAATCCGACCCCGGTTTCTTCGAACCGATTATCGATAAATGATGTCAAGTATATGTGTGATTACTATTTAGTTAATCTATAACTTTTAATCGAGTAAAATATCTCTTTAGAGATATATATATCTTTGAATCATATTCTATTTCGGTATATACATGCGAATTAAACCTCTTTTATCAAATCCTTTGGTTAAATAAAATCCCTTTTTAACTTTGGAAATACTGAAACATTTCATCTTAATCTTGGGATAAGTATAATCCAAATCTAAATTAAGATTTCACATTTCTAAAATATATCTTTAATGGGTCAAAAACATTGTTACTTAAAGACATCGTTTACTGTAAACTAAACCAGTTAGTATTGAATAAAAGGAATCAACAAATTTTAGAATGATTACACTCAATACAAATTTCATATTTAACCTATACTATTTATTGAATAACGGTGAAACCACCTTGTAAAATCACACGGATGGTACCAGTTCCCTCCTCAGAATTTAATATAGAGTTTAACCAATATGTTTCATATATCACCAATATCTTATCGTTTAAATCTTTTTTAACTTTTGGAAATCTCCAAATCTCCTTTTATCTTAGAAAAATATGGTCCGGGTAAATCAGATTTATTATCCCCTTCGTCAGACCGATCTGGATAGCTAGAGTGGAACCCAGATACTGGTTGTCCAAGCTTAGGCCAATAGACTATCTCTTTGTCACCAATAAGGTGGTCAAGTTATTTCATCAACTTTAAAATCTTTTATATAATGTTTTAGAGATGATTTTCGTTTACTTAACACAATTCCAAATATTATTTAAAACAATTTTTCTTTTACCATTTATTTAAAACACCTTTAAAATATTATAGAACTTTCAAATCATCTTCAAAATAATTATTCATTTAAAAATATTACTAAAAATATTGGGAAGGAATGATTAAGTTAAAACCATAATCTGCAAAGTCACCAAAACCACTACAAAAACTGTTGTGAATAGTGTTTTTAAAGCTTCTTTGTTCAAAACACTAATTCATTTTGACATATGTCCATTTTAATAAATCAAACCCCTTTTAAAACATTTTAACATATTTATAAAATTTATTCCATAATTTAAAGATTTAAAAATTATCGATTTTAAAGCATTTACCACTTTGGTTCCCAAAATTGTCAAACCATAATGTTTTAAAAAACTTGATTTGGACATAACTCAAATTATGTTCAACGAAATCTTGATTTTCATCTTTTATTTGTAAACTATAGTTATAAAAGTTCAAAAAATTCTTATTTCGAATAATTCCAAGCTATATTTTATTCTACGCACTGATTTAAATTTTACGGCGTGAAATCACAAATTGCCATTACGCGACGTGCTTATTTTGAATCTATTTTCAAATCGTTTTCATTACCAAAATTAGTTTTAATATCTATAAACCATTTTAAATGATTTTATTCATGTTTAAAGAGGTTTAACTATTCATAACACTTTTATAATTCACATAGAAAAGTGATTTCCTTTGTGCAAATTCGATGTTTACGTAGCATAAATTATTTCCACAACCAAACAAACATATAATCAACTAATCATCATCCAAACATATTAAAAAAACATATAGCAATCATTTTAGCATGTGATCAAGGATATAACTTTAAGTATTTGATGTCTATTATTATCACTAATAACAATCAATATTTAAGTGATTAATAAGAAATATTAATAAGTGATTATCAAGTGATTCAAAGTGAGATTAACTCACTTTTATGAAACTAAGCTCTATCCTCTTCCTACCAACATTCAACCGCGTGTCACCACACTTCACAACCATTACTTCTTTCTCCATTCCTAACTTTTCTGAAGCTGCCTGAAATAAAAAAACAAACGGTATTCTAGTAGCACTTCCTTCTTTTTCTTCACTTCCAAGCTTCTAGATCTCCACCTTGACTCCATGTAGGTTCGGCCATGACCTTGGGAGGTGGCTTACTTGGCCTTGGTGCTTGAAAGAGGGGTGGACGTGGGTACATGAGAAGGTAGAGGGGAGTTTCGACCTGTTTTGGAGATGGATCTTCATTGTTTAGATATGGAATTATTATTTTTCATAACTTTACTGCTATAATTTTTCCTAGAGCAGAGAGGCTACTAGGAAGCCTATTAAGAGATTCAAGAAGATGAGGAAGAAGAAGAGAATGAATGTGTGAACAAATGAGAGAACTGAATGGGTATTTATAAGAAAAATAAGTGAGAAAAATATTTTGATATTTTTTTGCCACACATCACCATTGCATCACCTTCCTCTCTTATCCACGCGTATCACCCTCCCTCATCACACATGCGTCACACCTCCATGCCCCTCCATGTGTTTATAAGGTGAGGTGAGTAAAGAGATGCTTGCTATATTTGACTTAAGGATGAAGAAAATGGAAATATCTTACATATTTCTTTATTAAGTGCATATGTATATATATTGGTATGTTATATATGTTTGTATGCATATGTTACTCATGTATATTGTACGTTATATATGTGCACAAGTCATATAAACAATGTTGCGATCACTTTGAGTAACTTTCGTTCATTGAACCGTTGAAAATTGGAAAGCCGATTTCCGGTCATATTTTCACTTATTAATTAAATTACATATAAATGTAAACAAAATTTGAAAACTAATTTATTATCATTAGTAATAAATTAAAATGATCACATTTGAATTATAAAACCATATAAATCAATATTAAACAAGTATATACAAAAAGGTGTTGTTGTATCGACAAAGCGTTATCGATTATCTTGTATCTTTCAAATCAAGTATATATTTTTCTAAAATTATTATAAATGATTTATTATTACTATATAACAAATTAAAATGAATTATTATCATTTTAAAATAGTTATTTGATTATTTAAACTTAATTTAAAATTTCATAATATATAAAGGTGATGATATCGTGATGATGTCATAAATATATTTTATTTTCAAAAAATAAAATAAATAATTTTTATTTTGTATTCTTGCTTAAATGGATAAATAAATGTACATATCCAGTTCCATGCATGCTTACGTTGAGAAAACTTCAATTTTCCTAAAAACTGATATTTGTCGTTTTTCTGATGAAAGCCGCCAAATATCCATATTTGTTGATATACCTTTAAAAAGAATTTACCCTCATTATTTATGGTTCAAAACATTATAAATTGTGTCAAAAAATCTTATATTTGAATATTTAAAATATAAAAATAATTTATTAAAGTGATAAATTAACAGGTGGTTACATCTTCCTTCTCCTTTGTGTACTATTTCCATTTCCACTCTCTCTTCTCTCTCTGTTTGTACTCCACTAGCTATATTAAATTCCACCGCTCTATTAGTGGTTTTATAGATGTTCGCCATGCATAATCGGACTTAACATTCCTTTAGCTATTTTTTCGGAGCTTCGAATGGGAGTAGAAGACCTAGCGGATACCTAGACCCGCTTGGTGGAAGTTTAGTTGGAACAGAGAACCTCTCAGGGCGTCGAAGGCCACATTGACTAAGGTTCTTGTTCGTCAAGAAGTACGTGATGGTGTAGATCAAATGATGTCTCTTTTAAGGGTCTTTAGAGTCATAAAGTGCATGTCGCTTCTATCTGGAGTAGGAATATCTGCAAATAGAGAAGATAAGAAGTTAAACACTTGGATGATAGGAACCCAAGTATAGAAAGGAACAGAAAGGAAGAGGTCATTCTTCTAGATAACCACATCCGATTGAATTCGAAGGGGTATCGGTCGAATTTTGAAATATTAGTGCTTGTTGTGAAGTGCCTTGATAACTTTACATCGACACTAGGCTTCTATGATCATTAGGGATGGTGACTCGCTCCGTTATTTGAAGCTCAAAAGGTATGTTAACTCCTCAATGGTTCGAGGCTGATGAAATTGCATCATGAATAGGAAATATAGAGAGTTCAGCAAGGCATATCCATTGGGGTTCGCTTGAGTGGGAGTGGGTCAAAGTCCTGTTGAATATGTGAGTATATGATTTCTTTTTGATGATAATAAACATATATGTATATATATTCATTTAAATGTATTTGTTAATATACTATTTTATTTTTCATATAATTAAATAAACATTTGCTGAATAAAGTAAATAATAACAGAATTTAAAATCAAACGAATATTTTATTCAAACAAATATTTATTACAATTTTGGATAGCACGAATTTGAGCTCTCACTATATATACACAATCTTCGATTATAATATAATTTTGATTACATCACAATTCACCACTTTACATTTGCACCTCACTACATATCACTCATTAACTCATAATTATTCTTCAACACTATTCCAGTCTGATCCCATCATTTGAGCAATCTGCCAAAATATACACTAATGCAATAAAATTGAAAAGAAATTATTTTTGCAGCGTAAAATAAAATATGATTTTGAAAGTTCTATTTGCCTCGGTTACTTGGGTTGTTCGTCATCATTTATTTTGAAATCATCATACACGAACAACTTGTGACACGCATAGTGTATCACTGTACATGCCACAAGGTCGTGCACACCGATATACACTTGATAAATCTGCAGGGATAGGTGAGCATAAGGTCAAACCCAAATCAAAATCCAGGTTCAACTCAAGTGAATAAATAAAGTCACAACACAAGCACAAGGTCAAACTCGAGCTATAAGCTGGATTCAACACAGGTGCAACCCAAATGTACACATGAATAAAACTCAATTCAGTGCACCAGTGAAACAATAGCTCAAAAGCAATCAAACCAAATCAAGTGAGAAAATAAGCTCAACAACTTCAATATTTACAAGTTGATATGCAGACAGCACGAGTATGGGTTTGAATACAATGAACAAGACCTGGCAACAATGATGAACCAACAAAATATCCAATCAAGCTACAGACTAGAAGCAAGTAGCATGATTAGAAGTACAAAAGTACAGACTTGTATCAAAATAGTTCACCAAGCCACAACATGAACACAATGCAACAGTTAATGGTAAAGCAACTCGACTACAACAACTCAACTAATATCAAATTACAATAGGCCTCAACATCAAATAACAAACTATAAAATAGACATATGGATATGCATCTACAAAGTGCATTGTGCAATCAAATGAAATAAGACCAGACATTGAACCAGCGAACCAGATCATTCATTAATCCAAGTGAAACACAAAACATGCTCAACTACAACCAAAAAGCATGTATATATGCAGTGACGCATAGAATATAAATGCATCACTGAGACACAAGTACCATATACATGCAGTATCGTCAACTAGACCACGGGCTACAACTTCAAGCATGCGAATACAGGAAAACCAAACTGCAAGAATGCCCAACGCAAATGAAACAGTGATACCGGTGAACAAAGCATAGTCAAGGCAACATGGAAGCAGTGACAATGCCTATGTCACAGAGACAAAAATCTAACAGCAAGTTATGAGTTTAAAACAAAGTCAAGGTCGATGTCAATAGCATAAAGTCACAGAGAAAAAAATCAAAATGACCGAAGTCAGGTAATGTCAAAAATATTACCACAATGTCAAGTGCCGATATAAATGATGCCACAAGAGAAATTCATGGAATCAAGTAAAGTTTAATCAGAGAAATCAAAACTGTGATGGCCAAGGAAGTTGAAACCAAAGCTGTGACCATCAAGTAAACAAAATATACAAAATTAAAGAAATCAGAAATCATCTCAAGTAATCAAATAAAATCGAATGGCCAGAGCATAGCAGTGACAAATTCAAACAAATTCATACGAACGAGATTATAGGAATTAAGATCCTATATAAACCATTAACATCATCAGCCAACAGATCATTCGAGTTCAAGCAAAAAAAGAATAATCATTCAACTCGAATCAGGATCGAGTTGAAGCATATCAACCAGTAAAGAAAAAAGAATAATTCACATACCACTATAGACAAACTCGATCAAAATTGGAGCAGCCGTGTGCGAACTGAAGAATTGGTTGATTGCCGAAGCAAATCAAAGGAATAGTCATTACAATCAACAAACATACATTCGACTTCTTCAACTACGAAAGCCCTAATTTCAGAGCGAACGAAAGAGAAAAGGAAAAGAAGCTGGGCCGAAGGAATAAAAGGGAAAGGGGATGATTTATTTTTATCACTTAAAGTTTTTGGGCCGGCTTTGTTTTATTTGGCTTTAGTTTATAAATTAGGGTGTCACTGTTTTTTAAATTGTTTTTAAATTTATATTTTCCGTTTTAAACTTTTGTAATTAGTAGTCATGTGAATTGGGGACGAACTACGGTAGTGTATTTCGAGAATTCGCAACTCGGTAGCTAAGTTATGGCAGGGTTTCGAGCGTAGAGTTAAGATTAGTCGATAGCGGGTGTCGTGAGTTTACGTGTGTAAGCGTCTGATTGGAAACCTTGGAGGCAGCACGTAGGGAGGGTTTTGTCGAAATTGGATTAATCTGTGTGTTCTGTTTTTATTCTACTATTATCTGTGCTGCTATTATTCTGCTATATCCGTGTTAAAATTATTTTATATAAACTTTCGCATTAATTTTTATGATTAATAGTATCGCCTTAATCACCCCCACTCTAAGGTGAAGTCGATCCTACAAGTGGTATCAGAGCTTGGAACAAAAGCCATTTTTGTTTTAAAAGGTTTGATTTATCAAAGACCAATTTTTCTTATAAATTTGAATTTTTAAAATGGCGTCTGTTAATAATATTTTTACTGTGGGTCGGTCTAATATTATTCCTCCTATTTTTGATGGAACGGATTTTTTGAATTGGAAATTAAAAATGGAATTTTATTTAAAATATGTTAATATTAAATCTTAGGATATTATTGAAAATGGGCATGATATAATAGATGAAAAAATTATTTTGATTAATGCTCTTGCTATGCATATAATATATTCTTATATTAATCAAGATAACTTTAACTTTATCTCTCATTGTGAAAGTGCACAGGAAATCTGGAAAACTTTTGATGCAATATATGGTGCAAAAGTCAACAACCGTGAGAGATCCCCCATAATCAAATCAAAAATTAAAGAAACGTGCTTAGCATGGTAAAAGGAAGTGATGATGATAATGATGATGGAGCAGCTGAGCTGGCGTTACTAATGAAGAGATTCAAAAAGTGGAACTGCAAGTAAAGAAATCCGGCTCTAAATCAAAAATTGAAAAGTAGAATACTCAAAGAACTAGACAACCTAGAAGAACGGGAGATCATCTGTCACAAGTGCAACAAACCCGGACACATCAAGCCCAATTGTCTCGAAATCAACACAGTGAAGAAAAAATCAAAAAGAAGAAGTTTTGCAGCCACTTGGAATAAAAGTGATGATGGTTATAAAAGCACTAGCAGTAAGAGTGAGAAAGCAGATCTGTGCCTTCGAGGTGATATAACTGATAGCGATGATGATGAGCCAAGCGAGGTATCAAAACTTACTCACTCAGAATTACTTATATATTTCCACGAAATAAATGGCCGTTTTAAACGACTTAGGGAGACATATGCCAAAATTGAATCACAAAAAGATAGTTTGATAGAATCAAATAAACAGCTTAATCAATTGGTTAAAAACTATCAAACTAAGAGCCCTAAGTGTAGTGAGTGTCCAACACTCGAAGAAGAGATTAAAAAATCAGAAATCAAAATTAAATTGCTTGAAAGTGAAATTCTGATTTTGAAAGAGAAGGAAAGCACGAGGATAGAGAATTCCATTAAAAAGTGCACACAATTATTAAACGAAAATGAATCTCTCAAAACACAAGTCCAACAATTGTCTACAACTTTAGTAAAATTTTCCAAAAGTGATAAATCACTAAATATGCTATTAGAAAACAAACTGTTAGTATAGATAGATAAGGATTGGATATAATCAGCCTAAACTAGATAAGAAGTAAAATTAATCAAGTCAATTTCATGTGCACAATTTGTAGAAAATTGGGACACAATCAAAACTATTGCTGGTATAGACCCAAACACGTGAAAACTATTCCAATTTGGGTTCCAAAAGGCACAAATATAAAACCCTTTAAAGTTAAATGAATCTAGGTACCAAAAGGAACATATATAAATAGTTTTGGGTCTACACAAACATATTTTTCAAAATCACTTGCCACTAACAATCATGGACCTATAGAAACAAACAGGTCACAAAAATCTTTTATCGTGTAGATGTGGTGGCTGGCTAAGGAACTACAATAGTGTTACTAGGATTCTGGCTGCTTCAGTGACACAACAGGCAACAAAGCAAAGTTCCTAGCCTAGTACAAAGGTGAAAGAATCACAATGGACAACAACGAAAAATTATCGTAAAGGTAAAAGAGAGGTAACAGTATATCTATCATAAATGATATATTTAATGTGATAATCTGCACCATAATTTAATCGGCCAGTTATGTGATAATGAATGTTGATAATGATTCTGACTTTTCAAAAATTGTTGGCCAATTATATTTTTATGCCAAAAATAAAATAAGTATTTCTAGAGACTATGTATTGGTTCATAAAGATTTGTTTGGATTCATGATGATGTTTTGATGATTACTCTTGATACATATGGATATATTTGTTTCTGGATCTGACACTATGCAAGGTTTCAATTCAGTTCCATTTAAATGATGTAAAAGTGATTTTAAGGAATTTGTTGCAACTTCATTATCTGGTCTATAACATTCAATTAATGATAATCTTGAGTCAAAGGGAAATTCTGATGCAAATTACGCTGGTAATCTAGTTGATAGGAAAATTTCTAGTGAAACGTGATTTATGTTGAGACATTTAGTAATTGCATCGTTTTTTCAAAGAAAATATCTGCATATTTTTCATCTCATATAATTTTCAATTAGCAGACATTTTTCTTTTACAAAACCCCTTCTAGAAAATCATTTTTATTGACCTTGTTTCAGATTAGTCATTTTTGGAAAGTTTGATTTTATAATTATCTTTGGATTTGATTTTAAATGACTGCATTAACTAATCGGACTCCCTATTAATTATCGAAAAGATAAACAGTGACTGAAAAAGTGATGATTTTTGATATTAATCATATATTATAACTTGAGAAAATATAATTAGAAAATTTCTTTAGAAATTTAAACAAGAGTTATTAAAAATATTTGTTGGTAAATATTCCATGACCATTTCTATTTCTACCATATTTATGTTGACCATCACACATCATAATCCTATATGTTATGTCAAAATGTTGTATTTTAAATGGAAAATTATGCGCTTTCATTTTATTATATTTTTAGCAATAAAAAACATCCAAAGTATTCACTCTCATTTAAAAGTCCTCATGGTTATGCATGGGTGAATTACTTGGGATTTTTAATTATGTGCTTCCATGCTCATTTAAAAGTCCTCACGGTTATGCATGTATGAAACGCATATCAAAATTGATTGATTTTAAAGACAAGTTGATTTTAATCCCATTTAAAAGTCCTCACGCTTATGCATGGTTAGAAGATACTTGAATTTATTTTATAATAAAATTTTTAGAATACTACTAATCTCATTTAAAAGTTCTAATGGTTATGCATGGTTAGTAGACATTATAATTCTTGATATAAATATATCACAAATAGACACAATTATATGGTTTTATATGATGACAGCATCCCTATCATTCTAATGTGGAATATGCATCAAACAGAGTATTTATGATTTTTGTTTGATTTTTATTGAAATTTAATATTTATATCCGATTGAGTATTAATGATGTATTAATGTCTACCACTTTATCTCCATTTCTCTAACACTATTACCCTTTTGCTGATAACAAAAGGGGGAGAGAAAAGTTAAGATTTTGGCGAATAAAGGTCAAATGTTTTCTATATGCATCTAGGATCATTTGCATATTTTTATTCATGCATATTTGAAGGGGGAGATTTGCTGTAGAGAGGAAGCCTTCAAATAGGGGGAGCAAATTGAATAATCAAGTATATTTAATATTTTCAAAATCTTAAATATATGTTTGTTATCATCAAAATAGAGAGATAGTTGAATATGCGAGTATATGATTTTTGTTTGATGGTAATAAACATATATATATATATATATATATTCATTTAAATGTATTTGTTAATGTACTATTTTATTTTCACATAATTAAATAAATATTTTCTGAATAAAGTAAATAACACACAGAATTTATAATCAAATGGATATTTTTTCAAACAAATATTTATTACAATTTTGAATAGTACGAATTTGAGCCCTTACTATATATACACAATCTTCGATTACAATACAATTTTGATTACATCACAATTCATCACTTTACATTTTCATCTCAATACATATCACTCATTCACTCATAATTGTTCTTCAACACTATTCCAATCTGATACCAACAACTGAACAATCTGCAAAAATATACACTGATGTAGTAAAATTGAAAAGAAAATATTTTTGCAGTGTAAAATAAAATGTGAGTTTGAAAATTTTATTTGCCTCAGTTATTTGGGTTGTTCATCGTCGGATATGTTGAAATCATCATACACGAGCAACTTATGACGTGCACAGTGTATCACTGTACATGCTACAAGGCTGTGCATACCGATATACACTTGATAAATTTGCAGAGACATGTGAGCACAAGGTCAAACCCAAATCAAAAGCTGGGTTCAACTAAAGTGAAACAAATAAAATCACGACATAAGCACAAGTTCAAACCCAAGCTATAATGTAAAAATCCCGGATTTTAGCCAAGTTTAATTTGATAATTAATTCAATTTTTGAAATTTAATTGTGAGTTAAATTGAGTTTTTCCAAAATAAAATAAAATATTTGTTTATATATATATATATATATATATATTGATTTTTAATTGCAATTTGGTATGGAATATACTATATCTTGTTAAATATTATTTGAAATTATTTTTGAAAATAAATTGAATTTAATTTGGGAATTCAACTATTATTTTATAAATAAATTGGATTTGAAAATACTATGTTTAGGATTAATAAAAATTTGTTTTCTAATTATAATATAATTATTTGGAATTTATATTTTGAAATTAATATAATAATTTTATAAAAGATAAATTTGAATATTGTCGACACTAGTATTATTTATATAAATTTAAGTATAATAACTTGAGTTTAATTTTTAATTTATATATAACTAAATGTAATTTGTATGTGTCTATATATATACACATTTAGAAAGCATAGTAAACTAAGTTTAAAATAATATTGGTTATAAAGATTAGAACATTTTCTTTTAAAAATATAGTTTGTAAATATATAAAAAAATATAAATAAGGAAACATAAAACATATATGTGTAAAGTTAAATTGAAATCTTATACATATATATATAAACATAAATACTAAAACGAAAAGGGGTTTAAAACAAAGTTTTAAATTAAATAAAGTAAAGGGTTAAAACATAATTTATGAATAAAATAAAGAAAAGGATTTAAATATAAATTTACTTAATTTTAACAAGTGTAAAAATTTTAAAATCATGTTGTGACAAATGTTTAATAAGTAGGATATAAACGTACAAGTGTAACTTAATAATAACAAGGGGCATTAATCTTTTTAAATTTGTAGTAAAAAAATATAGTTGTAAATATATAAAAGTATAAAACATAATACATATGTAAATAAAAGTTTAACAAAGGTTTTTAACACAAAATGATTTCATTTTGACATTTGTAAAACATAAATATAGCATTTAAACAAGTGTTACCTAAAGAAGCATAAGATTAACAAATGTAAACCTTTTCATAATAAATTAACAAGTGTTAGCTAGTAAAAACAAGTGGCATAGCTTTTGATTTCTTTTAATTTGAAATATATGAAAAAATCAAAGTAAGAAACCAGGTTTCATGTTTTCTTCCATAACCTCACAAACCTTGAAAATAATTCAAAAAAAATCAGAAAGAAAATCAAAAACCAAAACCAAACCAGAAATCAAAACAAAATTGAGAGACAAACTAGATCAAAAGAAAACAAAAATAAAATCTTAATCAAACTGAGCTAGAGACCATCTCGGTTTTTTCAAATAAATCAAAAGCAAGAACAAGTTCAGATTAGAACACAAAAAAAACGTAGAAAGCAAAGCTTCAGTCTGGAATCAAACTTCAACAAAACAGGATGCCTGGTCAAACAAAGCAAATATAAAGATCAATTCATGGCTTCAAACTGAAAATCCAAGTTTAGATCAGGAATCAAAACAATTCCAGATTTTCAAAAATTCAAACATTTCAAGCTCAAACATTTTTCCAGGCCTTTATTCATCATGACAGGTGAGCAAATCTTACCCTTTTAACCTTAATATGGGTATAGCTTGATTTGATGAGATAAATGGTTGAAGTATGAATATTGTGCGAATATGTTTATATGTACATATGTGTGGAGTTTATGTGTGTGCATGTCTGTGTGAATACCTGCTCTTGACTCTATTATACTCACAGTGTCAAACTACTTAAATAAATTTATATCTCCCAATCCATATTAATTCAAGCTTTGATTTTTAAAGGTGAAGTGTCTGTAACAATGAAGTATTTATCATAAAAATTGTTCCAAGAATTTTTATTAAGAAATCACTTCAATAATGGTATATCTCAGAGATAATAAAAAACAAGCTAAAATTTGACCAACTGGAAGTTTTACTTTGATTATATAAGCTAATTCGTGATGGAAAAACTTGAATTTTGATGTAAATTTTATGATTTCAGATCGCGTGATTGATGAGGTATTCGGAGATGATTGAATTTGGGTTTATGGTCAATTTTCGTCGAACGGTGTCGAACTTAGGCACGGGGTTCTGGTCAAAGGTGGCTCGTGGAGCGAGATAATGGGAAAAATAGTTGATGACTTTCTAGTTTGTCGTGGAGGATGAACGTGGGTGAAGTAGGGTTTAATGACCCATTTTGGTCGACTTCATAGTCGAGGCATTTGCGTCGTCTAGGGAGCATCGGACATGACCAGACTAGGGGGTTAGAGGCGTAGGTGTGTGATGAAGCTTTGGTTAGGTTTGTGTGACCTTTGGTGGTCTGTGGCATCTGGTAGAGATGATTATTGGTCAGTGGGTTTGTTCCAAGGGAGTACGAGATGCTCGAAATTGATTTCGTGATTGTGTTCAAGAACAGGTGACCGGAATCGAAGGCGGTGACGGTCATCGACATGATGGTGGTTGTTGTGTGTAACGACCCAGAATTTCTGTCAAGTAAAATATGAATATTTAATTAATTTTAAATATTAATAAGTGAAATTTATAAGTCGAATAATTTATTTTTCGAATAATTGGATTTAATTACATAATTAAATCGATAATTTAATATTTCAAAATACAGAAATAATTGGAAATTGGGTTAAATATGATTGAAATTGATTTGTAAAATTTTATTTTATCATATTGGAGTTAGAACGATATTTTAGAACTTTTAAAATTGAATTTAGAGTTTATTTGTGAAAATTGAATATTTTAATATTTTATCGACTAGTGAAATTAGCCATTTTTCGAACAGTCTCAGAATTGGACAAAACTAGTTCCATTGGATCCGTAATAGTTTGTTATTATCGGATTTCAATTTTCGTAGCAATCGGAGTTTTCGTTTGACCGTGGCAGCTCGAAACGCATCAAAATTGTTTTAATATTAATTTGGCGAGTTAAAATAGTCATTTTTCAAAGAGTCTCGGATTTCAACGAAACTAGTTTCATTGGATCCGTAATGTCATATTATTGTTAGGTTTCAAATTTTGTGTCAATCGGATTTACCGTCTGTCCGGGGCAAGGCAAAACGCATAGAAATTGGTTTAAATCGATTTAATTTAAATTTGATCGTTTATTGCCATAACTCGCACAGATGATCGAATTAGCCTTCGAAATACATTCCATTATGTCCGGAATGCGGGGTAAACCTTAGAAACGCCAGCCAGCATACCTCGTTTGGAGTTCGGAAAATTCGGGATGAATAGTGTTTTGGGCAATTTTCTATATAAGGACTTCATTATCTTCATTTGCAAACTAAAATCAAAACCCTAGGTCAGAAAACCCTAGCCGCCACTTTGCAATACACGGCCAGAAATTGATCCCCTTTCTCCTCAATTATCTTCAAATCCACAAATAATTGGAGGAAGTTGTCAACTACAAAAGTGAAGAGGGTGGCGAGATCTTGAAGATGAGCGGTCATGATCGAAATTGGAGCAACGGGGAGGCTGCTAGGGGGTCGCGTTTGGGCTGCCTTTGGGCCCGCGGTTCGAGGGCATATGGAGGCCGAGCTTCAAGTGTTGGTGGCCGAAGGTCGAGCATGTGGGGGGCTTCGAAATGGAGGGTGCCGATCGACTTCATGATGCTCGAGTTGGTCGCGATTCCTAACCCTAGATATGGCTAATATGGATTTGGGTACGTATGTTTTACTGGGAAGAACGTGAGGGGGAGAAGAGATAGGTCACGGCCTTGATTTCCTGAAGAGAAATGGACGGCCATGATGAGATCTGGGTATAAAATTTAAAGAAATTATGAATTAGTTTATATTATAATATGTACAATCTTTAAAATGCGATAACTTATTCATACGAGGTCAAAAAATTACGAAACAACTTGCATTGGCTTCGTTTCGTCGAGCACTACGCAATAGAGATGGTTTGGAGTCATTTAGAGAGAGTGAGAATTTTGGGTAAAATTAAAAGCGTGTTTAATTTTATTCGAAATAAAACGCGGAAACTGAATTGAAAGCAAGGTGAGAACTTCTCACTCAATCGAATAGTTTCGATTTAAATTTTAAATAGTTAGATTTAAAATTGAGTGATTGTATGTTTGAATGTTGATTGTTATCTTTTGATTGTTAAAATAGACATTATGCGCCGTTAGTAAGCAGAGGTTATTTATTAAAAACATATACCGCGATAATTCCATCTTGACTGGAATTGGTATTATATATGCACTTGGAGTTAATTTTCCCGCATTATATAGCGGATGAGACCCTATTGCGCCGTCTATTAAGCGGATAATATTTTATAAATCCCATATGCCACGATATCCCGCTTTGAACGGAATTGGTATTGTGCTAACGTTTGTGGATGCAGGGAAACATGTCGGAGGGATCCAACTGGATTCTTCACCAGTATTTATTTGATTACAGATATTTTGATGTTTGTTGATTATCATATGATGATATATGATGTTTGTTGTTGTGATTGACTATTAGGTGCTGTTGCATCATCAGATCCATTTTTAAAGTTTAAAAATAACGATTTTGATTTTAAAATGATTTTTAAAATGATTTTTCAAAGTATACGTTTTATTAAATTTTTGAATTGATTTATTTTCAATAAATAAAACGTTATAAATTTTTATGTTATAAAAATTAAGATTTTTGTGAAGTATAACCAAAAGGTGATTTTTAAAATAAATAGATTTATAAAATAGTTTAAATTTGGATTTTTGAATTATTATAAAGGATGTATATAAAAGATTTTTAACATTGATATTTATAATAAATAAAAAAATATATAAAATATTGGAATTATAAAACGAGTTTATTAAGTGTTAAAATGAAGTATAAAATGGCTTCATTAAAAATTATAGATTTATAAATTGTGAAGATTATAAAATGAATAGATGTTGTAAGATAAAAGATTTATAAGTAATTAACTAATAAACTGGATTTTGGGCATTTAAATGGGATATTAATAGAAATTGTTAATAAAGGAGATTTTATAAGTTGAAGTTGTTATAAAATATAAATGAATCTTATAAGTAATAGAAGTTTTAAAAAGAACGATTTTGTAAATAAATGAATTATAAGTATTTAACTTATAATATGGACATTTGGTATATATTTGAGATATATAAATTGAATTGGATTAATAAAGGAGATTTATAAATCGAAGTTTATAAATAGAAAAGGAATTTATAGACATTGTTTATAAATTCGAAATCTATGGAATTTGATAAATTGAATATAGAAATTTATTAAAAGAAGTATATTCGCGATTTTGGATAGCGAACTATTCTTTATATAAAATGTGTGGAAATATTGAAATTTGGTTAGTAAAGTATATTCACGATTTTGGACAGTGAATATATTATTAAATAAAATGGTTATGTTTTGGGAAAGCGATATTATAAAATGAAGTTAATTATTTTAAAAAGATGTTTTAAAATGTATTATGAATCGAATACATAGATTTCAACATTCATTGTTGAAATAGACGTTTTCGAGAAATAAGGAAATGGTGGACTATAACACTGTTGTTATAGTAAATGACTTCCGAAAGGAAATGTTTTATATAGTATTGGGATTTATATATCTATCTTAATTTCGAATCCCTATACTAGTGATTTTGGGTTGTCGTAACGATGTTTTACGCAACATTCGTTTTGGCCCAAATAAATGTGTTTAAGTGAATGTTTTCCTTAAAGAATGAAATATATACTTAATTTCGATTTAAGTATATTGATTATTTTCCAAGTGTTGAAAATAAACGAATTTGTGAATTATTATTAAATAAGTATAGAAGTGTTTTCCAATATGAAGTGAATATTTTAAGATTTTATCTTTTAAAGATAAATTGAAAATGAATATTAAAAATCGATTTGAAAATCGTATATTCATAGATATTTAGGAATTATAAATTCACTATGGAATTTATAAAAGAAAGGGAAATTTGTTTAAAAATAAACATTGATTTATTTTTGAAGTGTGGGAATAAATTTACGGATTTAGAACTTAAATATAAAGTAAATCGGTAAGGATTTATTTAATTGGTTTAAATGAACCATTTTGAAATGAAAGTATTTCCGCGTAAGGAAAATGATTGAAATTTGTTTTCAAAAGTGGTAAAGGTGAAAAGTGATTTGAAAATTATTTTCAAATGGTTGAAGTGTGGAAATTATATATCTAGTAAAGATATTTTGGAAAATAAATAATTTGGAAAATTATTTGGAATCTGGTGATGTTGAGCATACCTATTGATAGTTAAATAACCGACTATCAATATTTACCTTTAAATAGGTATTTGTTGTGATTTGCTTGAATTTGAATGCCACACTTATTTTTAAAATAAGCACTCACTATTCGGGTTAGCCGGGAAAGGACCTTGGGGTCGTCTAACCCATTCTGAATATGTGATACGTCGTTATGGATTACATTTGATGACCGGTGTTGAAGACCGGATATTTGTGAAAACGGAAGGATTACCATCGAATGTTTCTGCATCGGCTGATCTTCGATATAGAAATTTATTACCCTTTGTGATGGGAAGTCCGGTCGTCATTAGTGAATATCCAGATTTCAAGGACTTCTTTGGAAGTGCCTTCGATTCCGTTCGATCCCGGAACGGACTTGTATGGATGTGTGTCTGACATTACAATTTGAGATGTAAAGCTGGTTTCTATCAAACATATTTCCGTTGGTGGCGGAGAATTTATTCTCTTAGCTTAACACCCTTAGAGGTTATGTAGTTGATGGTTACTAGTGATACATTCCCAAATTGGTAATGTGGCATACGAAGTGCTGTTGAGCATTTGTTGAACAAAACACAACTTTTGTATAAAGCGTGGCTTTGTGGACGAGACTTCGTCGGACCTCACACCCCGGAAATGGTCAAAACAGGAAGGATGCGGCAAGGTTATTAGGGGGCAGCGCCCCTTTAGTGATGTCATTCCTTCTGGATAGAGGTGGTATCATGGTATGGAGCCCAGATACTTAACCTATGTTGTTGCTGCAAATTTATTGCTTTGTGTTTGTTGGAAATCGAGGATCCTCGGATATAGATCGGTTAAGATCGTGGAATGACATATTCGTGTCAGTAGTTACCCAGTTAGGGGTAACCCGGCCTTGTGTTGGCAGAGATCCGGTTAGGTTCTCGAGTCGTCTTTCCAGAAGCGTACCTGTGTGGCAATCGGAAGTTCCTTGGCCTGACCATTTGTTGGAAATCCAAAGAAACAATACGATCTTGTACGGTTTTAGTTGTAGAACCTATCATTCACTTATGGTGGTCACCACTGTTTGGATGGTAGCTATAGTAGGCATAAGTGCGGAATGCCTATGCTGGCTAAGATTTATATCTGTACTTTCGATATGATTTTTCCTACACTATGCACTAGTAATAATATCAAATGTTTCTTTTTAATGCGTATCAAGCATCTTTGACTATCATAAGGAGAAATCTCCTCCGATTCTGCATTTGCATTGTGTGTGCGTGCGGGAGGCCTTATGGTAGTCTCATTTTCTAAAAAGCATTGTGAATCTATTTTAAAATTATCTTGTTCTTTGTTTTAAAGATAATTGGTTTTAAGTTCTCACACCAGTCCCATGACTGACTCGGAGTTTATTTTTTTCCTTCCTAAACTCTGGGTGCCCACCAATTTCCACATGGGCAGTCAAGAGTCAGGATTATCAGGATATTCTGGAATTCAGGAGTTGCTGGAGACAAGCTGGAGGGAATGGCGTATTACTAGTATATATTATTTCTTTTCCGCTGTTTGTTGTTGTTTATTGTTGTACACTCTGATGATGTAATGTAATGTAATATGACGTAATGAAATAACTGATATAGTTCTTTGTTTAAAGATTATTCATTTATATATTATATGTTGTTCCGCTGCGATTGTGAGATTCTGATGTTGTTCTGTTGTTTCTTTCTGTTCCGTTCTATCTTTTTCTCTCTTCTTCTATCTTTTTCTTCTTCTTTAACCATAACGGTACGGTTTTTCGGCATTCGATTGCTCGGCAGTTGATACAGTGGACGTATTGATGTCGGTTTTCGAGCATCGAAAAATCGCATTCGTCACATTTGGTATCAAGGCATATGGTTAAGCGACAACCATGGCTCTGTTGGGTATTACTCATTAGAGATAGAGTTAGTAGAACTCTAGAATGAGTTTGAGTGTAATAATAGATATGAGTGCGTATTTGTTAGTGAATATGGAATTGTTTTATATTGTGTTTGCTTATCCGTTGAGCTGTTTATGAATTCTGGCTGGTGCGGGGTGTACAACCGTAATCGATAGGGGTTTCTAAACTCTTAAACGAGGCAAGTCGACATAGTATCATTTTAAAATTGGGTAAATGAAATAATTTTACCTTGATTATATTTTATATATAAAGAAATGATTTTTTAGAATTATTTAAAGTGTATATCAATTGATTATTTGGTAGTTGAAAATGTAAGATATATGCAAGTTAATAAAAGTTGTTTGAATAAGTTAAATGAAACATATTGTAAAAGAATAATTGTATAAGCGAAGAATTATAAGTATGGAACTATAATTAATGTGATTTACAATTGTGAAATAATCTTATATATAAGAAGTGAAATTATATAAGTAAAAAATTTATAAATGTGATTTATAATTTGAAGTAAAAAAAATTTCAGAGAAATGTTTTGAAAGGATTTGATATTTTGGAAAATTATTTTGGAGAAATTAAAGCTCTGAACTCTTTTCGGTCGCTGGAAAATAATTCCGATGATGATCGCGACATCGTCGGTGTTCATTTTTGGATTTTCAAAAGAGGGATTGCTGCCAAATTGTTTTAAATAAAAGTTGTTTGGAAAATTTGGGTTTGGGTTTGAAATTCAAAGGATAATTGAATTGATTCAAAAATGGTTTTGAAAGATTGAAAAGACTCTGAAATCCTATTTAAAATATTTAAGGGAATGATAAATAAGTTGATAACTTATACAATTTGAATTTTGATAGAATAAATTTAACTTAAAGGACGAAGTTAAATTAAAGGAAGTATAAGTGAATCAATAAAAAAATCCAAGTGGTAATTGTTGAATATAAGTTGTATAACTTATGAAATGAGAAAATGAAAGTGAAAAAAATTGTTAAAATGGTTAAATAATCCTGTTAAGTAAGATAAATGTGGATTTGATAATGATATGAAATTTGACTTTGGTAAAAGTTAAATAGAATTTATTTAGAATTGGAATCTGAATTGGATTTATAAGTGGAAAATTTAAGTTAAGTTAAATTGAAACAAATGATGTTGAAATGGAAAGTAACTTAAATGATGTTGAATGAAGTTGATTTTGGTATCGAAGTAAAATAATCAAGTGAATTAAATGAATATGAACTTGAGTTATATAAATGAAATTCGACTTGAAATGGTTAAATGAATTAGCAATTGAATTAATAGATGGATTGAATGTTAATCAATCTAATGTAAATGAATTGATATGGAATAATGATGTAGATATTAATTCATTAAAAGCAAATGGAATTGAATAAATTGAATGGAAGTCAATTTAATATCAACCAATTGGAATTGAATGTGTTGAACCAAATTGAATGTAAAGAAATGTAAATTGAATAATTTGGTTATGTTGAATATACATTGGTTGTCATTTGATTGTTAATTGATTGTCTATATTTCATTAAGGGTTAATGAAAATGAATTAATGAAATGGAAAGCTATGTAATTGAATTCAAATTGGAAGAAAATGAATTTGAATAAAATTGAATTTGATTTGGAAGTGAACCAACTCGAATATGAATTAGTGAATGTAAACTAATTGAAAATGAATGTTAGTAAAAGTATCCAATGTTAATGATTCCATTGGAAAACCAATCCAATGAATATTAATGAGAAGTGAATTTATATTGATTTGATGGTTTCATTTGTTATTTTGTTGCAATGGCTATGTTGGCACATGTAGTTGTTATGTTGCTATATGCTATATATTGATATATATTTTTCATATATACATGTTCTCATGTTGTTGTTGAGTGTTTGGCAGGTGGGGATTGCGCTTGCTTCGCATTTGGAGCTCGCTTTCGCGCTATATTAGCCGTATATGCTTGCTAATAATAAATAAGGTATATATCTCGGGTTAAATATCATACTTTTACACTTTTTTCCCTGCGGGATGCCTCATTACTTGATGAGATGTATATTTGTGATATATATACTGTCATTTTTTTTTCGGATCGAGCCGCGCAAAGGAGACTCTTGCGAATTTTTTCAAAAATTTAAGGCGTTAGAATTTTTTTGAGAAAATTGGAAAATTTTTGAAAACTAAATTTGGATTTGGAAACTTAGTAAAGATTTTGTAAGAAGTTTAACTATGAATTTTGGGAAAGTTAAACACTTAAGAGATTTGTAAAAATCTGAATTGAATGGTTTGTTTTGGAAAGTTAATGGATTCTGTAACTTTTCTTACTTGATAATTTCGAGGACGAAATTCTTTTAAGTGGGGAAGTTTGTAACGACCCAGAATTTCTGTCATGCAAAATTTGAATATTTAATTAATTTTAAATATTAATAAGTGAAATTTATAAGTCGAATAATTTATTTTTCGAATAATTGGATTTAATTGCATAATTAAATCGATAATTTAATATTTCAAAATACAGAAATAATTGGAAATTGGGTTAAATATGATTGAAATTGATTTGTTAAATTTTATTTTATCATATTGGAGTTAGAACGATATTTTAGAACTTTTAAAATTGAATTTAGAGTTTATTTGTGAAAATTGAATATTTTAATATTTTATCGACTTGTGAAATTAGCCATTTTTCGAATAGTCTTCAAATTGGACGAAACTAGTTCCATTGGATCCGTAATAGTTTGTTGTTATCAGATTTCAATTTTCGTAGAAATCAGAGTTTTCGTTTGACCGTGGCAGCTCGAAACGCATCGAAATTGTTTTAATATTAATTTGGCGAGTTAAAATAGTCATTTTTCAAATAGTCTCGGATTTCGATGAAACTAGTTTCGTCAGATCCGTAATGTTATATTATTGTAAGGTTTCAAATTTCGTGTCAATCGGATTTACCGTTTGTCCGGGGCAAGCCAAAACGCATAGAAATTGGTTTAAATCGATTTAATTTAAATTTGATCGTTTATTGCCATAACTCGCACAGATGATCGAATTAGCCTCCGAAACACGTTCCATTGTGTCCGGAACGCGGGGTAAACCTTAGAAACGCCAGCCGATACGCTTCGTTTGGAGTTCGGAAAATTCGGGATGAATAGTGTTTTGGGCAATTTTCTATATAAGGACTTCATTATCTTCATTTGCAAACTAAAATCAAAACCCTAGGTCAGAAACCCTAGCCGCCACTTTGCAATACACGGCCAGAAATTGATCCCCTTTCTCCTCAATTATCTTCAAATCCACAAACAATTGGAGGAAGTTGTCAACTACAAAAGTGAAGAGGGTGGCGAGATCTTAAAGATGAGCGGTCACGATCGAAATTGGAGCAACGGGGAGGCTGCTAGGGGGTCTCGTTTGGGATGCCTTTGGGCGCGCGGTTCGAGGGCATATGGAGGCCGAGCTTTAAGTGTTGGTGGCCGAAGGTCGAGCATGTGGGGGGCTTCGAAATGGAGGGTGCTGATCGACTTCATGATGCTCGAGTTGGTCGCGATTCCTAACCCTAGATACGGCTAATATGGGTTTGGGTACGTATGTTTTACTGGGGAAAACATGAGGGGGAGAAGAGATAGGTCACGACCTTGATTTCCTGAAGAGAAATGGACGGCCATGATGAGATCTGGGTATAAAATTTAAAGAAATTATGAATTAGTTTATATTATAATATGTACAATCTTTAAAATGCGATAACTTATTCATACAAGGTCGAAAAATTACGAAACAACTTGCGTTGGCTTCGTTTCGACGAGCACTACGCAGTGGACCTGGTTTAGAGTCATTTGGAGATAGTGAAAATTTTGGATAAAATTAAATGCGTGTTTAATTTTATTCGAAATAAAACGCGAAAACTGAATTGAAAGCAAGGTGAGAACTTCTCACTCAATCGAATAGTTTCGATTTAAATTTTAAATAGTTAGATTTAAAATTGCGTGATTGTATGTTTGAATGTTGATTGTTATCTTTTGTTTGTTAAAATAGACATTATGCGCCGTTAGTAAGCGGAGGTTATTTATTAAAAACATATACCGCGATAATTCCATCTTGATTGGAATTGGTATTATATATGTACTTGGAGTTGATTAGCGGATGAGACCCTATTGCACCATCTATTAAGTGGATAATATTGTATAAATCTCATATACCGCGATATTCCGCTTTGAACGGAATTGGTATTGTGCTAATGTTTGTGGATGCAGGGAACAGGTTGGAGGGATCCAACTGGATTCCTCACCAGTATTTATTTGATTACAGATATTTTGATGTTTGTTGATTATCATATGATGATATATGATGTTTGTTGTCGTGATTGATTATTGGGTGTTGTTGCATCATTGGATCCATTTTTAAAGTTTGAAAATAACGATTTTGATTTTAAAAGGATTTTTAAAATGATTTTTCAAAGTACACGTTTTATTAAATTTTTGAATTGATTTATTTTAAATAAATAAAATGTTATAAATTTTTATGTTATAAAAATTAAGATTTTTGTGAAATATAACCAAAAGGTGATTTTTAAAATAAATAGATTTATAAAATAGTTTAAATTTGGATTTTTGAATTATTATAAAGGATGTATATAAAAGATTTTTAACATTGATATTTATAATAATAAAAAAATATAAAATATTGGAATTATAAAACGAGTTTATTAAGTGTTAAAATGAAGTATAAAATGGATTTCATTAAAAATTATAGATTTATAAATTGTGAAGATTATAAAATGAATAGATGTTGTAAAATAAAAGATTTATAAGTAATTAACTTATAAACTGGATTTTGGGCATTTAAATGGGATATTAATAGAAATTGTTAATAAAGGAGATTTTATAAGTTGAAGTTGTTATAAAATATAAATGAATCTTATAAGTAATAGAAGTTTTAAAAAGAACGATTTTGTAAATAAATGAATTATAAGTATTTAACTTATAATATGGACTTTTGGTATATATTTGAGATATATAAATTGAATTGGATTAATAAAGGAGATTTATAAATCGAAGTTTATAAATAGAAAAGGAATTTATAGACATTGTTTATAAATTCGAAATCAATGGAATTTGATAAATTGAAATGTATTAAGAATCGAATACATAGATTTCAACATTCATTGTTGAAATAGACGTTTTCGAGAAATAAGGAAATGATGGACTATTACACTGTTGTTATAGTAAATAATTTTCGTAAGGAAATGTTTTATATAGTATTGGGATTTATATATCTATCTTAATTTCGAATCCCTATACTAGTGATTTTGGGTTCACGTAACGATGTTTTACGCAACATTCGTTTTGGCCCAAATAAATGTGTTTAAGTGAATGTTTTCCTTAAAGAATGAAATATATACTTAATTTCGTTTTAAGTATATTGAATATTTTCCAAGTGTTGAAAATAAACGGATTTGTGAATTACTTATTATTAAATAAGTATGGAAGTGTTTTTCGATATGAAGTGAATATTTTGAGATTTTATCTTTTGAAGATAAATTGAAAACGAATATTAAAAATCGATTTGAAAATCGTATATTCATAGATATTTAGGAATTATAAATTCACTAAGGAATTTATAAAAGAAAGGGAAATTTGTTTAAAAATAAACATTGATTTATTTTTGAAGTGTGGGAATAAATTTACGGATTTGGAACGTAAATATAAAGTAAATCGGTAAGGATTTATTTAATTGGTTTAAATGAACCATTTTGAAATGAAAGTATTTCCGCGTAAGGAAAATGATTGAAATTTGTTTTCAAAAGTGGTAAAAGTGAAAAGTGATTTGAAAATTGTTTTCAAATGGTTGAAGCGTGAAAATTATATATCTAGTAAAGATATTTTGGAAAATAAATAATTTGGAAAATTATTTGGAATCTGGTGATGTTGAGCATACCTATTGATAGTTAAATAACTGACTATCAATATTTACCTTTAAATAGGTATTTGTTGTGATTTGCTTGAATTTGAATGCCACACTTATTTTTAAAATAAGCGCTCACTATTCGGGTTAGCGGGGAAAGGACCTTGGGGTCGTGTAGCCCATTCTGAATATGTGATACGTTGTTATGGATTGCATTTGATGACCGGTGTTGAAGATCAGATATTTGTGAAAACGAAAGGATTACCGTCGAATGTTTCTGCATCGGCTGATCCCCGATATAGAAATTTATTACCCTTTGTGATGGGAAGTCCGGTCGTGATTAGTGAATATCCAGATTGCAAGGACTTCTTTGGAAGTGCCTTCGGCTCCATTCGATCCCAGAATGGACTTGTATGGATGTGTGTCTGACATTACAATTTGAGATGTAGAGCTGGTTTCTATCAAATATATTTCCGTTGGTGGCGGAGAATTTATTCTCTTAGCTTAACACCCTTAGAGGTTATGTAGCTGATGGTTACTAGTGATACATTCCCAAATTGGTAATGTGGCATATGAAGTGCTATTGAGCATTTGTTGAACAAAGCACGGCTTTTGTATAAAACGTGGCTTTGTGGATGAGACTTCGTCGGACCTTACACCCCGGAAATGGTCAAAACAGGAAGGATGCGGCAAGGTTATTAGGGGGTAGCGCCCCTTTAGTGTATGTCATTCCTTCTGGACAGGGGTGGTATCATGGTATGGAGCCCAGATACTTAACCTATGTTGTTGCTGCAAATTAATGCTTTGTGGTTGTTGGAAATCGAGGATCCTCGGATATAGATCGGTTACGATCGGGGAATGACATATTCGTGTCAGTAATTACCTAGTTAGGGGTAACCCGGCCTTGTGTTGGCAGAGATCCGGTAAGGTTCTCGGGTCGTCTTTCCAGAGGCGTACCCATGTGGCAATGGGAAGTTCCTTGGCCTGACCATTTGTTGAAAACCCAAAGAAACAATACGATCTTGTACGGTTTTAGTTGTAGAACCTATCATTCACTTATGGTGGTCACCACTGTTTGGATGGTAGCTATAGTAGGCATAAGTGCGGAATGCCTATGCTGGCTAAGATTTATATCTTTACTTTTAAAATGATTTTTCCTACACTATGCACTAGTAATAATATCAAATGTTTGTTTTTAATGCGTATCAAGCATCTTTGACTATCGTAAGGAGAAATCTCCTCTGATTCTGCGTTTTCATTATGTGTGTGTGCGGGAGGCCTTATGTAGTCTCATTTTTTAAAAAGCATTGCGAATCTATTTTAAAATTATCTTGTTCTTTGTTTTAAAGATAAACTGTTTTAAGTTCTCACACCAGTCCCATGACTGACTCGGAGTTTATTGTTTTCCTTCCTAAACTCTGGGTGCCCACCAATTTCCACACGGGCAGTCAAGAGTCAGGTTTATCAGGATATTCTGGAATTCAGGAGTTGCTGGAGGCAAGCTGGAGGGCATGGCGTATTACTAGTATATAGTATTTCTGTTTCGCTGTTCGTTGTTGTTTGTTGTTGTACACTCTGATGATGTAATGTAATGTAATATGACGTAATGAAATAACTGATATAGCTCTTTGTTCGAAGATTATTCATTTATATATTATATGTTGTTCTGCAGCGATTGTGAGATTCTAATGTTGTTCTGTTGTTTCTTTCTGTTCCTTCTATCTTCTTCTCTCTTATTCTATCTCTTTCTTCTTCTTTAACCACAATGGTACGGTTTTCCAGCATTCGATTGCTCGGCAGTTGATACAGTGGACGTATTGATGTCGGTTTTCGAGCGTCGAAAATTCGCATTCGTCACACTGTGATGGTCGGAGATGACGAGGTTGCACGTGCATATGCACGTATGTCAGATCGTAACTGGGTTTCAATTATTATAGATGGTTTTGGAGAAGTAGAAGCTGGATTGAGTCTAGTCTCGGGGAAGTGATGTTGTGTCTTGAGTTCGGTTTCGAGTACGTGAATTTTAATAACTTATAACAGTTTCAAAAATTCAAAACACGGAAAAAAGGGAAAAATCAGAAAGCAAAGGCTCGGGGAAAATGTGGGTTCGCATGGGAGTTAACTCGAGTCAGAATTATGGGGAATTACCAAGGTTTAAGATTTAAATTAAACAAGTCTTTCAAGTTAAATATTTATTAAGTTTTCCAGAGTAAAATGTTTAATAAGGTTTGTGTTCGACCAAGTTTAAAAGTATATTTAGATGATTGAGTTTCATGGGATGTTAACTAAGTTTTCTAAACAATTTATTAAACAAGTTTTTGAACAAAATTCAAAATTTAATGTTAATTGTTTTAAAATTGTTTGTTTAAAGAAATTATATATTAGACTAATTTTGTAATTAAATTCCTAAGTGATTCAAATGTAATAAAGTTTAATGATGTAATTAAGTAATTGATTAAGGCAAAGAATTTATCTTTCACTAATTAAGGTTGTGATTAATTAGGGTAAATTAATTAGTGAAATTAATTAAAAGTTAATCACTTAACGTAATTAATTGAAAGGTTATTTACTTAGTGAAATTAATTACTTAATATAACTAATAAAAGATTCTTACTTAAAGTTATTAAAATGTAATTAATTTGTGTAATTATACTAGAGGAAAATTTATTAATTACAGATTAATTAATGTAAAGTAATTAAAAGAAACTAATTACTTAAAGATAATTACTTAAGAAAAGTAATTGAGGATAATAAATTGATGATTAATGATTGATCAGTCAAGCAATAATTATTCAACGTAATTATTTAGTAATTATAATTATATAGGTGATTAAGGATAATTACTTATTAATTAAGGATAATTAATTAAATAGTAATTAAATAAGGATTAATTAATTGAGATGAGTAAGAAAAATTAATTAAAGGATAATTAAATAATTAAAGGTTAATTATTTAATGATTAAAGGTTGATTTAATTATTAATTAAGGCTGATAAATTAATAATCAAAAGTTGATTAATTTATTAATAAATGATTAAGGATTAATTAATTAAGATGGTTTATAATTAATAAATGTTAATTAACCAGGATTAGTAGTTATTCATAAGTAATTAATCTGATTTAAATTAATCAAATGATTAATTAATCTTACATATGGATGTTTGGGTTCAATTGAATGTTGAATTGTGTGACATCCCTGATGTGCGACGCTCTGTTTTGATTTTAAAATGTGATGAATGTAATTATCTGTGATGAATTTAATTTATTTATCTGTGATAAATTTATATTATTTGTGAATCTGTGAATGAAGATAAGCGTTATAGATTATATCGCTTATCGATATTGACATGATTGAATCTGTGATGATTGATGTTGATGCACTACTGTGTAAAACCCCTGAACTACACCATACACACACAAATATGGATTGCACGATTAAATTGGTTAAGTCACAGATTTTTGAAATGGTTTTAAAATTGAATTTTGAATCCAAATGGTTTTGGAAATGGAATTGGGTTAAATATGAAAAGCTTTTGAAAAGGATTTTTGAAGATAAAAGTTATTTTGAATAACTTGATAAATTTTTTGAAATTTAAATAGTTTGATTTGAATTTAAATTTATGATTTGAAATTGAATTCTATGTTTGGGAGTTATGGTTTAAAAATAAAACAAGTTATATAATATAATATATATGGATTACAAACCATCTTTAAAGTATTTTAAAGTATTATTTTAGGAATTTAAATTCAACCCAAGTTTATACTTAAAAGGCTTTAACTTGAGCAAATGTAATCGGATTTTTTCGAACAAAAGTATTTTTTTTCAAATAATAATGGCTTTCATATAAAAGAAAGAATTCCCAGTTTTTACGAAGGAAAATATTTTTGAAAGCTATCTTTGTTAAAGATTTGGTAAATCTTATTGTTGAACTGAAATGGATCTTTTACTTAAAAGATTTGAATTGTAAATAGTTTGGAAAGCTATGAATTAATCTTTGTGAAAGATTGTTGAACTTTGTTTTGAAATTGAAGAGGATCTAAAAGGTGTATCTTTTTCATAAAAGATTTGAAACGAAAATTGTTTCTGAAAGCTATGAATCTTTGGAAATGTTTTTGAAAGCTATGAATTGAGTCTTTGATTTAATGATTGGATGAGTTAATCCAATTTGAAAAGGAAATTGTTTTGAAAGCCGTAAATAAATCTTTGTTGAAGATTGGTGAACTTTGTGAAGTGAATCTTTTTGTTTAAAGATTTGAAAATGGTAATTTGTTTAAACTATTTGTAAGAAAAGTTTTGGGTAATAAGTTGTGACTTAACTGAGATCCCATTATCCATATGATTTTTAAAATATTGCGCTCATTATTCGGTTTAGCCGGGAGAGGACTTTGTGTCATATAACCCATTTCGAATAATGATAAGTCGTAAATGGATAGCATTTGAAGACCGGGTATTTTCAAGAACGAAAGGATAACCTATCGAATGTGTCTACAATGAGTCGCACCGGTATAGAGATCTCCATATGTGATGGGGAGTCCGATCAGGATTGTGAATACCCGGATTGCAAGGGCTTCTTTGGAAATGCCTTCGGTTCTGTTCGAACCCGGAACTGACTTATATGGTTGTGTGTCTAACATCACACTTTTAGATGTAAAGCTCGTTTCTATCAAATACATTTCTATTTGGTGGTGGACAATATATTCTCTTAGCTTAACACCCTTCTCTGAGAAGTACGAGCTCGGAGGTTATATAGTTGATAGTCACTAGTGATACACTCCCAATTTGGTAGTGTTGCATGCTGAGTGCTGCTGAGTGTTGCTGATCATTTGTTGATCGAAGCATGGCTTTGTAAAAAGCGTAGCTTCGTGGACGAGACCTCGTTAGAACTCACAAACCGAAAATGGTCGAAACAGAAAATATGCGGCAAGGTTATTAGGGGTTACGCCCCTAGGGTATGCCCATTTCTTCTGGAAAAGGGTGGTATCATGGTATGGAGCCCAAATACTTAACTCATGTTGTCACTGCAAATTTATTACCATGTGGTTGTTGCTTTGTGGTTGAGGATCCTCAGATAAAGGTCGCAAACGACTGGGTATGGCATACTTGTAGGTTTTACTTCCAAGCAAGGGTAACCCGGCCTTTTGTTGGCCGAGATCCGGGTAGGTTCTCAGGGGGTACCTCGAGAGGCGAACCCATGTGGCAATAGGAAGTTCCTTAGCCTGACCATTTGTTGGAAATCCAATCACCAATATACGCCTTATACGGTTTTATTTGTAGAACATGCCATCTAATATGGTAGCTATAGTAGGCATACTATAATGGTACGTATGCTGGCTAAGATTAATATTATACTTGCAAACGTTTTCTACACCATGCACTAATAATAATATCAAAATGGTTTTCGCGTATCAAGCATTTTTGACTATCATAAGGAGAAATCTCCCCCAAGTGTGCGATTGCATGGTGTATGTGCCGGGAGGCCTTATGGTAGTTTCATTTTCCAAAAAGAATTGCGGATTTCAATCTTAAATTCTTTATTTGTTTGTTTTTGTTTAAAACTATTTTCGTTTGCTCAAACCAGTCCCATGACTGACTCAGAGTTTATTGTTCCTTTTCTAAACTCTGAATGCCCACAAATTTCCACACGGGCAGCTTAGAGTTAGGTTTTAGAAGAATCAGAAGCTAGTCAAGTATTGATATGGATCAATAGTTTTGGAGTCTTTAGATGGCTGACCTTGCTATATACAACTTGATGGGGGTTCGAGCTAGCTTTGGATTGGCGCACTTGACATGGAGATGCAATGTTGGAGTTCTCTCTTAGAAGTTGAAGTTATGCTATCATGTTCCGCTATTGTTCCGCTGCTGGTGTTTTGTATTCAGCTGTAGCATTGTGTTTATGCTCTGATATATGTTGGGCAGTTTTTTATCATAATTGGATATTGTATTCACTGGAGATATATGATATATTCATTCTTTTTCCGCTGTGTTCTATTGTACTTAATGTGTTATAAGCTCCATCCAAACTCGAGTTCAATGTTTTAATCTGCGGTATTCGAATACGAGTGAAGTATGGATGTCGATTTTCGGATGCCGGATTCAGGTCATGACAAGTGGTATCAGAGCTAAAGGTTGAGTAAGAACTTTAGCTCAGGAGTATAACACATTAGGTAACTCATTAGAGATAGGGTGAAGTATGCCATAAAATGAGTTATCCCTAAGATATCCATCCGAATGCCTTAGTAATTCTATTACTATCCACTGATAGTAAGTATGAGTGCAAGAAGAGGACGAGATAGGGGACATGGAAATACCACTACAAATGGTCAACACCCTGCAACAACGGGAACAACTTTTCTATCAATCTCTTTGATCATCATCCGATTTCAATTCTTTTGAATGGCTTCGTGGCAGCTTCGGGAAAAAGCTTTGGTATGGTGATGGCCCTATGAATCATTGTAGAAAAGGTTTTTGTTCCTAATTCGTCTTTTCTAATCATCGGTTCAGTTTTAACTCTAGTGAATTTGAAATTTTAAAATTGAAACAAATTGGTTAATAAAATATGAAGATTTGTATCGACAAAACAATTTCGATTAAAACCAAATTTGAAATCGTATTCTGATTTCTTGTGAGGATCCAAGTCCGAAGAAGGATAAGCTGGTGTATACTTTGAGATATTCCAACCTGATTGTGTATCCATTGTTTGTTATCATAGGTCCAGATATATTCTACAAATGGTTAGTTGCCCTTCGGACTAAATAGTGCCCATGAATATTTCGTAGGTCAGACGCCCGTGTGTTTCGTAAAGTGTTGAATGAATTTGTTCTCGTATTTATTAATGACATTCTGATTTGGTAAGCCAAATGCAGAATAACTATTCAGTTTGATCTGGAAAACTGTTTCTCTATCTTTGTGTATCCATCCTTTGTTGTCTCCTTGTCTAGCAAATTTCTGGGACGAAATTTTCTTAAGGAAGGAATCTGTAACATTTCTAGATTTTAGCCAAGTTTAATTTGACAATTAATTTAATTTTTGAAATTAAATTGTGAATTAAATTGATTTTTCCAAAATAAAATGAAATATTTGTTTGTTTATATATATATTGATTTTTAATTGAAATTTAGTTTGGAATATATTATGTCTTGTTAAATATTATTTGAAATTATTTTTGAAAAAAAATTGAATTTAATTTGGCAATTCAATTATAGATATTTTATAAATAAATTAGATTTGAAAATACTATGTTTAAAATTAATAAAATTTTGTTTTCTAATTATAATATAATTATTTGGAATTTATTTTTTAAAATTAATATAATAATTTTCTAAAAGTTAAATTTGAATATTGTCAACACTAGTATTATTTATATAAATTTAAGTATAATAACTTAAGTTTAATTTTAAATTTATATGTAACTAAATGTAATTTGTATTTGTTTATATATACACATTTAGAAAGTACAATAAACTAAGTTTAAAATAATATCGGTTATAAAGATTAGAACATTTTCTTTTAAAAATATAGTTTGTAAATATAAAAAAATATAAACAAGGAAGCATAAAACATATATGTGTAAAGTTAAATTGAAATCCTATATATATAAACATAAATACTTAAAAAAAAGGGTTTAAAACAAAGTTTTAAATTAAATAAAGTAAAGGGTTAAAACATAATTTATAAATAAAATAAAGAAAAGGATTTAAATATAAGCTTACTTAATTTTAACAAGTGTAAAAATTTTAAAATCATGTCGTGGCAAATGTTTAATAAGTAGGATATAAACTTACAAGTGTAACTTAATAATAACAAGTGGTAAACATATAAAGTATAAAACATAATACATATGTAAATAAAAGTTTAACAAAGGGTTTTAACACAAAATGATTTCAGTTAGACATTTGTAAAACATAAATACATGCATTTAAAAAAGTGTTAGCTAAAGAAGCATAAGATTAACAAATGTAAACCTTTTCATAAAAAATTAACAAGTGTTAGCTAGTAAAAACAAGTGGCATAACTTTTGATTTCTTTTAATTTGAAATATATATAAAAATCAAAGTCAGAAACCAGGTTTCATGTTTTCTTCCATAACCTCACAAACCTGGAAACTAATTCAAAAAATCAGCAAGAAAATCAAAAACCAAAACCAGAAATCAAAACAAAACCGAGAAACAAACCAGATCAAAAGAAAACTAATAAAATCTGAATCAAACTGAGCCAGAGATCATCTCAGTTTTTTCAAATAAATCAAAACCAAGAACAAGTTCATATCAGAACATCAAGAAATTTTGGAAAGCAAAGCTTCAATCTGGAATCAAACTTCCACAAAATTGGATGCCTCATCAACCAAAGCAAATATAAATCAATTCAAGGCTTCAAACTGAAAATCCAAGATCAGATCAGGAATCAAAACAATTCCAGATTTTCAAAAATTCAAAAATTTCAAGCTCAAACATTTTTCCAAGCCTCTGTTCATCATGACAGGTGAGCAAACCTTACCCTTTTGACCTTAATATGGCTATATCTTGATTTGATGAGATAAATGGTTGAAGTATGAATGTTGTGTGAATATGTTTATATGTACATATGTATGGAGTTTATGTGTGTGCATGTACGTGTGAATACCTGCTCTTAACTCTGTTATACTCACAGTGTCAAACCACTTAAATAAATTTATATTTCCCAGTCCATATTAATTCAAGCTTTGATTTTTAAAGGTGAAGTGTCTGTAACAATGAAGTATTTATCATAAAAAAATTTCCAAGAATTTATACTAAGAAATCACATCATTAATGGTAAATCTCAGAGATAATAAAAAACAAGCTAAAATTTGATCATTTGGAAATTTTATTTTGATTATGTACGCTAATTCGTGATGAAAAACTTGAACTTTAATGCAAATTTTATGATTTTCAATCACGTGATTGATTAGGTATTCAGAGATGATCGAATTTGGGTTTGTGGTCAATTTCCATCGAACGATGTCGAACTGAGGCTCAGGGCTCTGGTCAAGGGTGGCTCATGGAGCGAGGATAATGGGAAAAATAGTCGCTGACTTTCTAGTTCGTTGTGGAGGATGAACTTGGGAGAAGGGGTGTTTAACGACCCATTTTGGTCGACGTTATAGTCGAGGCATTTACGTCGTCTAGGTGGCATCGGACATGACCAAACCAGGGGGTTAGAGGTGTAGGTGTACGATGAAGCTTTGGTCAGGTTTGTGGGACCTCTGGTGATTTGTGGCGTCGGGTAAGGATGATTATTAGTCGGTGGGTTTGTTCCAGTGGAGTACGAGATGCTCGAAATTGATTTCATGATTGTGTTGAAGAATAGGTGATCGGAATCGAAGGCGATGATGGTCATCGACGTGATGGTGGTTGCTGCGATGGTCGGAGATGACGAGGTCGCACGTGCACGTGCACGTGTGTCAGATCGTAACTGGGTTTTGATTATTACAAATGGTTTTGGAGAAGAAGAAGCTGGCTCGAGTCTAGTCTCGGGGAAGTGATGTTGGGTCTCGAGTTTGGCTTCGAGTACGTGAATGTAAATAACTTATAATATTTTCTAAAATTCAAAATAGAGAAAAGAAAAAAAGGGAAAATCAGAAAGCAAAGGCTCGGGGAAAACGTGGGTTTGCACGGGAGTTAACTCGGGTCAGAATTATGAGGAATTACCAAGGTCTAAGATTTAATTTAAACAAGTCTTTCAAGTTAAAATATTTATTAAGTTTTCCAAAGTAAAATGTTTAATAAGGTTTGTGTTTGGCTAAGTTTAAAAGTATATTTAGATGATTGAGTTTCAAGGGATATTAATCGAGTTTTCTAAACAATTTATTAAACAAGTTTTTGAACAAAATTCAAAGTTCAAATTTAATGATAGTTGTTTTAAAATTGTTTGTTTAAAGAAATTATATATTAGACTAATTTTGTAATTAAATTCCTAAGTGATTCAAATGTAATAAAGTTTAATGATGTAATTAAGTAATTGATTAAGACAAAGAATCTATCTTTCATTAATTAAGGTTGTGATTAATTAGGGTAAATGAATTAGTGAAATTAATTAAAAGTTAATCACTTAACGTAATTAATTGAAAGGTTAATTACTTAATGAAATTAATTACTTAATGTAATTAATAAAAGATTCTTACTTAAGGTAATTAAAATGTAATTAATTTGTGTAATTACACTAAAGGATAATATATTAATTAAAGATTAATTAATGTAAAGTAATTAAAAGAAATTAATTACTTAAAGACAATTACTTAATAAAAGTAAACAAATTGATGATTAATGATTGATTAATCAAGTAATAATTACTCAACGTAAATAATTAGTAATTATAAATATATAGGTGAATAAGGATAGTTACTTATTAATTAAGGATAATTAATTAAATAGTAATTAATTATAATTAATTGAGGTGATTAAGAAAAATTAATTGAAGGGTAATTAAATAATTAAAGGTTAATTATTTAATGATTAAAGGTTGATTTAATTATTAATTAAGGTTGATAAATTAATAATTAAAAGTTGATTAATTTATTAATAAATGATTAAGGATTAATTAATTAAGATGGTTTATAATTAATAAATGTTAATTAACCAGGATTAGTAGTTATTCATAAGTAATTAATCTGATTTAAATTAATTAGATGATTAATTAATCTTACTTATGGATGTTTGGATTCAACTGAATGTTGAATTGTGTGATATCCCTGATGTGTGATCCTCTGTTTTGATTTTGAGCTGTGATGAATGTAATTATCTGTGATTAATGTAATTTATTTATCTGTGATAAATTTATATTATCTGTGAATGAAAATAGGCGTTATAGATTATACCGCTTATCGATATTGATATGATTGAATCTATGGTGATTGATGTTGTTGCACTATTGTGTAAAACCCTTGGACTACACTATACACACACAAATATGGATCGCACGAGAAAATTGGTTAAGTCACAGATTTTTGAAATGGTTTTAAAATTGAATTTGAATCCTAATGGTTTTGAAAATGGAATTGGGTTAAATATGAAAAGCTTTTGAAAAGGAGTTTTAAAGATAAAAGTTATTTTGAATAACTTGATAAAGTTTTTGAAATTTAAATAGTTTGATTTGAATTTAAATTAAAGATTTGAAATTGAATTCTATGTTTGGGAATTATGGTTTAAAAAGGTAATACAAGTTATATAATATAATATATATGGATTATAGACCATCTTTAAAGTATTATTTTGGGAATTTAAATTCACCCCAAGTTTATACTCGAAAGGCTTTAACTTGAGCAAATGTAATCGGATTTTTCCGAACAAATAGTATTTGTTTTTAAATAATAATGACTTTCATATAAAAGAAAGAATTCCCTGTTTTGATGAAAGAAAATATTTTTGAAAGCTATCTTTGTTAAAGATTTGGTAAATCATGTTGTTGAATTGAAATGGATCTTTTACTTAAAAGATTTGAATTGTAAATAGTTTGGACAGCTGTGAACTAATCTTTGTAAAAGATTGTTGAACTTTGTTTTGAAATTAAAGAGGATCTAAAAGGTGTATCTTTTGTATAAAAGATTTGAAATGAATTTTTTTTCTAAAAGCTATGAATCTTTGGAAATGGTTTTGAAAGCTATGAATTGAGTCTTTGATTTAATGATTGGATGAGTTAATCCAATTTGAAAAAGAAATTGTTTTGAAAGCCGTGAATAAATCTTTGTGGAAGATCAGTGAACTTTGTGAAGTGAAACTTTTTGTTTAAACATTTGAAAATGGTAATTTGTTTAAACCATTTGAAAGAAAAGTTTTGGGCAGTAAGTTGTGACTTAACTGAGATCCCATTATCCATGTGGTTTTAAAATATTGCGCTCATTATTTGGTTTAGCCGGGAGAGAACTTTATGCCATATAACCCATTTCGAATAATGATACGTCGTAAATGAATAACATTTAAAGATCGGTGGTGAAGACCGGGTATTTTCAAGAATGAAAGGATAACCCCTCGAATGTCTCTGCACTGAGTCGCGCCGGTATAGAGATCTCCATATGTGATGGGGAGTCCTATCGGGATTATGAATACCCGGATTGCAAGGGCTTTTTTGGAAGTGCCTTTAGTTCTGTTCGAACCTGGAACAGACTTGTATGATGTGTGTCTGACATTACACTTTGAGATGTAAAGCCAGTTTCTATAAAATACATTTCTGTTTGGTGGCGGAGAATTTATTCTCTTAGCTTAACACCCATCTCTGAGACGTACGAGCTCAGAGGTTATGTAGTTGATAGTTACTAGTGATACATTCCCAATTTGGTAGTGTGGCATGCTGTGTTGCTGAGTGTTGCTGATCATTTGTTGATCGAAGCATGGCTTTGTAAAAAGCGTAGCTTTGTGGACGAGACCTCATCGCAACTCACAAGCCGTAAATGGTCGAAACAGGAAAGATGCAGCAAGGTTATTAGGGGTCGTGCTCTTAGGGTATGTCCATTTCTTTTGGAAAAGGGTGGTATCATAGTATGGAGCCCAGATACTTAATTCATGTGGTCACTGCAAATTTATTACTTTATGGTTGTTTCTTTGTGGTTGAGGATCCTCGAATAAAGGTCGCAAACGATCAGGGATGGCATACTTGTAGGTATTACTTTCGGGCAGGGGTAACCTGGCTTTGTGTTGGCAGAGATCCGGGTAGGTTCTCGGAGCGTCCCTCCAGAGGCGTTCCCATGTGGCAATAGGAAGTTCCTTAGCCTGACCATTTGTTGGAAATCCAACCATCATTACGCGCCTTGTAAGGTTTTAGTTGTAGAACCTGCCATCTAATACGGTAGCTATAGTAGGCATACTATAATGGTACGTATGCTGGCTAAGATTAATTTTATACTTGCATATGTTTTCTATACTATGCACTAATAATAATATCTAAATGGTTTTCTCGTATCAAACATGTTTGACTATCACAAGGAGAAATCTTCCACAAGTGTGTGATTACATGGTGTGTGTGCCGGAAGGCCTTATGGTAGTTTCATTTTCCAAAAAGCATTGTGGATTTCAATCTTAAATTCTTTTGTTGTTTGTTTTTGTTTAAAACTATTTTCATTTGCTCACACCAGTCGCATGACTGACCCGGAGTTTATTGTTCCCTTCCTAAACTCCAGGTGCCCACAATTTTGCACACGGGTAGCTTCGAGTCAGATTTTAGTAGAATCAGAAGCTAGTCAAGTATTGATATGGATCAAAAGTTTTGGAGTCTTTGGATGGCTGACCTTGCTATATACAACTTGATTGGGGTTTGAGCTAGCTTTGGATTGGCGCATTTGATATGGAGATGCAATGTTGGAGTTCTCTCTTAGAAGTTGAAGTTATGTAAGCAATTTCACTGTTGTTCCGCTGCTGGTGTTTTGTTTTCAGCTGTAGCATTGTATTTGTGCTCTGATATATGTTGGGCAGTGTTATACAATATTTGGATATTGTATTCATGGAGATATATGATATATTCATTCTTTTTCTGCTGTGTTCTGTTGTACTTAATGTGTAATAAGCTCCATCCAAACTGGAGTTCGACGTTTGAATCTGCGGCATTCGAATACGAGTGAAGTATGATGTCAATTTTCAAACGTTGGATTTCAGGTCGTGACACGTAAGCTGGATTCAACACAGGTGCAATCCATATGTACACATGAATAAAACTCAAGTTAGTGCTCTAGTGAAACAATAACTCAAAAGCAATCAAACTAGATCAAGAGATAAAAGAAGCTCAACAACTTCAATATTTACAAGTTGATATGCAGACATCACAAGTACATGATTGAATACAATGAACAAGACCTGGACAACGATGAACCAACAAAATATCCAATCAAGCTATAGGATTGAAGCAAGTAGCATGATCAGAAGTACAAAACTACAGACTTATATCAAATAGTTCACCCAGCTACAACATGAACACAATTCAACAGTCAATGGTGAAGCAACTCGACTACAATAACTCAACTAATATCAAACAGCAATAGGCCTCAACATTAAATAACAAACTATAACACAGACACATGGATATGCATCTGCAAAGTGCATTGTGCAATCAAATGAAATAAGACCGAACATTGAACCAACGAACCAGATCATACATTGATCCAAGTGAAACACAGTACAAGCTCAACTACAACAAAAAAGCATGTATATATGCAGTGACGCACAAAATATAAATGCATCATTGAAACACGAGTACTGTATACATGTAATATCGTCAACTAGACCACATGATACGACTTCAAGCATGCGAATATAAGAAAACCAAACTGCAAGAATGCCCAACCCAAATGAAACAGTGATACCAATGAACAAAATATACTCAAGGCAACATGGAAGCAGTGACAGTACCTAAGTCATAGAGGCAGAAATCTAACAGCAGGTTACGGGTTTAAAACAAAGTCAAGGTCGATGTCAACAGCATAAAGTCGTAGAGAAAAAAAATTAAAATGACCAAAGTCAGGTAATGCCCAAAATATTACCACAATGTCAAATGCGGATATCAATGATGCCATAAGAGAAATTAATGGAATCAAGTAAAGTTTAATCAGAGAAATCAAAACCGTGATGGCCAAGGAAGTTGAAACCAAAGCCGTGACTAGCAAGTAAACAATATATATGAAATTGAAGAAGTCAGAAATCATCTCAAGCAATCAAACAAAATCGAATGGCCAGAGCATAACAATGACGAATTCAAACAAATTCATACGAATGAGATTACAGGAATTAAGATCCTATATGAATCATTAACATCATCGGCCAAAAGATCATTCGAGTTCAAGCAAAATAAAGAATAATCATTCAACTCGAATCAAGATCGAGCTCAAGCATATCAACCAGTAAAGCAAAACGAATAATTCACATACCACTGTAGATGAACTCGATCAAAATTAGAGCTGCCGTATGCGAACTGATGAATCAGTTGATTGCCGAAGCAAATTAGAGGAATAGTCGTTGCAATAAAAAAACATACAATTGGCTTCTTCAACTCCAAAAGCCCTAATTTCAGAGCGAATGAAAGAGAAAAGGAAAAGAAGCCAGGCCGAAGGAATAAAAGGAAAAGGGGACGATTTATTTTTATCACTTAAAGTTTTTGGGCCGACCTTGTTTTATTTGGCTTTAGTTTATAAATTAGGGTGTCATTCTTATTTAAATTATTTTTAAATTTATATTTTCCTTTTTAAACTTTTGTAATTTCTAGTCGTGTGACTAGGGGGATGAACTACGGTGGTGTAATTTGAGAATTCGCAACTCAATGGCAGAGTTGTGGCAGGGTTTTGAGCGTACAGTTAAGGTTAGTCAATAGCGGGTGTCATGAGTTTACGTGTGTAAGCGTCTGACTGCTTAATTTCTAGTAGAAACCTTGGGGGCAGCATGTAGGTAGGGTTTTTTCGAAGTTGGGTAAATTTGTGTGTTCTGTTTTTATTCTGCTATTATCCGTGCTGCTATTATTCTGCTACATCTATGTTAAAAATTATTTTGTATAAACTTCCACATTACTTTTTATAATTAATTGTATCACCCTATTCACCCCCTCTAGGGTAAAATCGATCCTACAAGTTCTTAGAGTAACATTCGAAGGATGGATTGATGGGTGGTACAACCCCGCCTAGGCATGTGTACTTGCTGCAGGTTGTATACGGCTGCGGTGGATTATGCACCTGTTGGTTAACTATTTGAAGTAAGACATCATTCTTTGAGATTTTGTGTTATGCGCATAGTGTACGGAGTGACTTTCATGTTAACACTGATGGCATTGTTCTAGGGGATTGTCGAGGACCCTAAAATCAACCTGTTCGTTGAGAGGAGGAGGCGGATCCTACATTGGATCTACTGGTCTTATCATCCCTTGCGGTCTAGCTATGGTTGAGCGTCTGGTTTCAAAAGGGCTTAGGTGTAGAGGCTTGCGCTGTGGTAGACCCGGCTTCGAAAGGAGGTGATTGGCCAGTGCTAATGTTGGAACGAGGTGAATGGTAGGTCATTTTGGACTGAAAATCCATGTGACCGAATGCATAGAATCTAATGGATATCAATTTGTACTGACCAATCGGATTATGATCGTCCACCGGTGCAATTTGAAGTGTAAATCCATGTAGTGTGTGTCTTATGTGCCATACATGATGAATGGAACATTCTGTGTAGATAGCCTGTATGTGCTGGTAAGCAAGCTCCATCATATAATGGAATTATGTGTCGGATCTTATCCATTAACGTCAAATAATCGATAATGGAACTGTTGTCCAAAGCGATACAAAATGTTCTTTATTCGAACACAGGATCATGTAGTAACTGGAAGTGATGTGTGATGAAATCACTTGAGTCCTGGAGTGTGTTCCATGTAACCATTCTTTGGAAGAGAATTGTCTCATCAAAGTTCAAGCGACAACTTATAATCAATCAGACTCTAAAGGGCTGTACCTATGCATTTCGAAGTGCTTGTAGGCTTGTATTCATGGTAAAGAGGCAAAACCCAAAGAAAGTTCGACGAAGACCCGAAGCTAACCATAGGAAAGCAGGGAGCCATTATGAATCGGGTAGTCATAGTGTAAACTTTGGGTCATACCTAGGGTTGCCTTAGGAAAAAAATTTGGTTTGCAATAATCAAAAGTTGGGGCAAAGGCGGATCACAAAGTAAAGTACCCTGTTGTTCATTAACGATAAGCGACCTCCGATTTGGCCAGTAGTGACCAAACAACCATTACCATGGTAATAAACTTTGGTAATCCAACTTAGGAAGAGCGATCTAGATCTGAATTTTAAAGAAGTTCGGGGATGAATTCTTTAGAGAAAGTAATAGTTGTTGAAACGAAGATCTGGTGACGGTAGTGGCACTAATTAGTTGACGGCGGCACACTAAAGTCGTAGGATTTTAGCATCGAGTATAAGGTAACGAAATGAAAGTGTGAAGATAAAATGACCAAGTGTTAAATTATAAAAGATGTTATGACTCAGCATTTCCTGTCGGTATGGATATGAACACGTCGGTATTGACATAAATTAATGGTACTATAAAAAAAGACCATGAGAAAGGAAGGAGAGAAATGAAAAGAGAGATTTCTCATTTTTCTAAGGCGTGGAATGGTCTTTGGAGCAATGTAGATTTTAACCTTGGCGTAGAAAGTGGTATGGCTACTATTTAAAGTGGTTGAACGGATGGCTATGGAATAGAGGTAACACTTCAAAGAAACTCTTGGATGATAAGCGGACTTGTGCTGATGGCTCTATCTGCTTATTTTGATCCAAACATGCTTTTTTCCAACAGAAGCATATTCTAAGGGGATAAGTGTCATCCAGCCTAAAGACCAAGTAGTTTTCAAAAGAATCTTGATATCAGGATGAAGACAAAATGGTTCAAGGATACAGCGGCATGCTTAGGAGACAATGGAAGAGGCTTCAAAGGTTAGAGAGCGAGATATGACAAAAGGAGAGACTGATACCAACCACTTTTAAGGTTGGTACCAAGTTGATTTCCTGCACTTCGAAGGACTGTAGAGTGGTGGTCAAGGGATGGCTGGTTAAAGTGATCGTCCTGAGGTCCAATTCTAAAGGATTAGATAAACAACTCCAAAAATATCCAAAGAAAAGGACATGTAATAAAGGTGTAATAACCTCTTGGTAGCAACCTGGAAAAGTGCTCAGAATTTGACGAATCGAAGCTAGAAGATGGAATAGACAAAGATTGGGATAGAATTAGGGTTATGCCTTAACGGGGGCAATTATGTAATTTTTTCCATATATTTAACTCAATAAATAATCTTGTTCGAAATCAAAGATATTTTTTCTGTTATATACTTGATATAATGTGGTTATTTTAATTAATTAATTTATTTAAATTATATTTAATAGAGAGTCCATAAATGGTATGTTATGCGATAGTAGTTATAAAGTGTTGTAACCGTGAGTAATTTACTACAATAAAAAATAAAATACCATTTTAAGTTCCTAGTCAAGATGCATCAATACTGGATATCGATGTATCCGTTGAGACTAGAGTATGTATGCTTTCTAAATGTTGGGCAGCATATTACTCAAGATTGTTGGGGGCATCTAGTGGTTACACACCAATAATTATTGGATAACTATGGAACGACTCACTCGATAGTCTTCTGTTGGTTAATATAACTAAGGACAAACAGAAAATATCGATGTGACTGATTTACACAATTCTCTCGACTTAAGAATATTCTGGATCTTCAATATGAAAGCTTGGCTTTTATTATAGTCAAATCATGGCATGGCATTCTATCAAGTGGCTATAGTTGGATCGAGTGGAAGTTTTGGAAGTAAAGCACTATTTAAGGGAGGATTCATCTCCTCGGTTATATGGGGTTAGTATCATGGTCAACTCAAGTCAAATTAAAGTCAAAGTCTTTGACCGAAGTATTTTGGTTAATAATAATTATTGTTGAACCAAAGACTTTGTGTTTGGACTATCAAATTAAATATGGGTGATATTGGTATTTTGAGCATTACCAAATTCCATAAGTCCAAAGTGATATAGTTTTGATGAAAAGATTCGGTATAAATAAATGTCACAACCGGGTAACGCTTAATTACATGAAACTGAATTTTATCGAAACTAAGTAAGTGATAAATTTGGTAAATGTCACACCACCTACTAAGCGACGTCTAAACATTAACATTTAAATAGTTCGATGTTGATCATTGATCGAATTTACACATGACGAGTCACAAAACCGTAATGATGAGTTCTCTTTAGACCAAACGATTTAATTAATTTATAATTTTTATAAATTGATTAATATTTATGAAATATTAGTTATAAAATTTTGAATATGATTTGAGGAATGGTATAATTGTATATATGTAGTAGTTATAATTTTATCGATCAATATGCAGTATCGATAAGCAATTAATTTAGATTTAATTAATAATATATATTTGGGCTTAAAATGGGTTTAAAGCCCATGAAAATGGTTGGAAATTTCGACCACAATGAGGGTAATATATACCATAAGATGGTGCAACAAAGTCTTGTAGATGGAGGGCTAAAATGGAAGAGAATTGGTAAGAGATGATGTAGGATATTCATCCTAAAATATCTCCAAATTCTCCCTATATATGCATCTCTACCTTCAACCTTTAGGAGAATTTTTTTGCTTCCCACTCTATTCATATCATGGCCGAACCATACCTCTCTATACCATATCAAATCTCAAATTATCAAATCTCAAATCAAATTAGTTCAAATAAATAGCTAGTTGATAGCAAAGGGTCTGCAATTCAAAGACCAACAATCTGAAAAAATAGGAAGTTTTCAAAAGCAAGAGAACTGATCATTACAACATGTACTTAAGGACATTAGTTTAGGCAAGTATTTTGTTTTATATATGATGCATATTCTCTGTATATCTCTGTATATCTCTATATATCTCAAATATATATACTATTATTATTGAATTGTCAGTTAGGTGAGGTTCCTACAGGTATTGTTGTTGTCACATATATTAATTGGTTATGTGTATATGCTAATAAATAAATAAATAAAACAATTTTTTTAATGACCTGGTACACAAAGCCAATATCATCATATTTTAATTATTTATATTTTATTAGTTAATATATACATAGATTAATATATTAACTAATTTATTTATATGACATGAATTAAAACATATAACTATATGGCATAAATAATCAATCTAATAATTTTCAAATGTATATTTATATTAATTATGATTTTTAGTAATCGAAAATAATTTTTTTAAATTATTAATATATTTTAAACTTGTTAATCTTTGCATGAATTAATAAATTCATATAAAATAAATATGTTTCCAAAATTCAATTTTAAATTTTATAAGATTACTTTGTTATCTCATATTCTCTCAGTCAAAAATCATAACTTTTAAACCATTTTTATATTTTGGAAAAAATCATTTAAAAGTCGACCAAAAAGCATTTTATTAATAAAAATATTTTGACTGGAAAAATTCTGAAAAAAATTCGCAACCTATATAATACTATTCTTGATTTTCCAAAAGTTTAAAATAAAAAATATCTATTATATAAATATTTTCAATTACTTACTTATTGTTGTTGAATATGCTAGTATATTATTTTTGTTTGATGATCATAAACATATATATGCATATATTCATTTAAATTTATTTGTTATTGTACTATTTTATTTTTCACATAATTAAACAAATATTTACTGAATAAAACAAATAATACAGAAATTAAATTTAAACAAATATTTTATTCAACCAAATATTTTATTGCAATTTTTGAATAGTACAAATTTGAGCTCTCACTATATATATACATTTCCAATTACAATACAATTTTGATTACATCACAAATTTCACTTTATAATGTCACCTCACTACAAATCACTCATTCACTCGTATTTGTTCTTCGACTTTGTTTCTAGCTTGTATCCAACATCTGAATTATTTGCAAAATAAACGTTAACGTAGTAAAATTGAAAAAGAAATATTTTGCGGTGTAAAATAAAATGTGTGTTTTTTGAAAATATTATTTACCTCAGTTATTTGGATTGTTCGTCATCATTTTCGTTTTGAATTGATCTTACACGAACAACTTATAACATGCACAGTGTAACGACCCGTATTTTTAACACTTTAAAAATACGAATTAAAATAAAAAAAAAAAAATTTTGTGTTGTTAAATGTGAATTACAAGTTAAAATACAAAACTGAATTCTGAAATAACTTATTTGTAAATGAAATATGGATGTTAACTTATAGTGAATATAGATAATGAATTGAATGTGATTGTAAACCAAATTGGTTATGATTGTAAACAAAGGATAAATAAAATGTTACATTTAATATTGAAGTTATAATATGGAAATCAACGTAAATGAATATAATTTAATATTATTGTGAATTTAAATAAGATGATTGCTGAAGAAAATGAAAGTAAATGAATTATAAACCATTGATAATAATGCATAAGTAAATGGTTGATTCATTAATGAAAGTGTAAATCGAAATAAAAGAATTCATTTGAAATTAAATAACTTGAATTTGAATTACAATATAATTGAACGCTGAATCTAATCTAATCTTTTATATTGGATCTACAATGGAAAACTGCCTTGTAAAAGATTGTTAATTACTGTGAAATTAAAAATAGGATTTGTGAACGATTGAAATTTGATTTAAAAGTTAATAATATAAAATTGGGAATTTTATATTGAAATTAAACAGTCGAATAATTTACTTTTCGAATATTGGATTTAATTAGGTAATTAAATCGATAATTTAATAAGTTAAATTTCAGAAATAATTGAAAATCGAGTTTAATATGATTGAAAATGATTTGTAAAATTTTATCTTATCATATTGGAGTTATAAGAATGTTATAGAAATTTTAAAATTAAATTTTGAGTTAATTTGTGAAAATTGAATATTTTAATATTTAATAATCGACTGTAAAATAGCTAAATTTTGAACAGTCTCAGAACTGGAAGAAACTAGTTCCATTGGATCCATAATAGTTAGTTATTATCGGATTTCAATTTTCGTAGCAATCGGAGTTGTCGTTTGACCGTGGCAGCTCGAAACGCGTTGAAATTGTTTTAATATTAATTTGGCGAGTTAAAATAGTCATTTTTCAAACGGTCTCGGATTTCGACGAAACTAGTTTCATCGGATCCGTAATGTGATATTATTGTAAGGTTTCAAATTTCAAGTCAAACGGATTTACCGTTTGTCCGGGGCAAGCCAAAACGCATAGAAAATTAGTTGAATCGGTTTAATTTAAATTTGATCGTTTATTGCCGTAACTCGCGCATATGATCGAATTAGCCTCCGAAACCTATTCCATTGTGTTCGGAACGTGGGGTAAACCTTAGAAACGCCTGCCGGCACGCTTCGTTTGGAGTTCGAGAATTTTTCGGTGAAAAGTGTTTTTGCAATTTTCTATAAAAGGACCCATCCTCTTTCATTTGCTCAAAACCCTAACTCATTTTGACCAGCCGCCACTTTCATATCAATGGCCACGAAAATTCGAAACTTCTTCCTCATTTTCCTCTCAATCCATCAACAATTAGCAAAAACTCTCAACTACAAAGTTGTAGAGCACGATGAAAGCTTCAAATCCATACGGAGATGATCGAAAACGGAGCCACGGATCAACGGGAAATCGAGATTTAAGCTGCTGCGTTTTTCACGTTTTTCGAGGCAAAGGGGGCAGCCGAGTTTCATGCTATTCACGGTGTAGGTAGGGTTCGCCGAGAGCTTCGCGATGGAGGTGGCCGATCGTCTTCAAGTCGTGTATTTTGGTCGTGAAAATTCGTTGAAGCTTGACGGCTAATGGGTTTCTTTGCGCGATGTTCACTGGGAAGAAGGAAGACGCGTGCAAGGGCCGTGATTTGCACAGGAGAACGAACGGCAGATGTGAGTTGAGGTTTAAAATTGAAATAGAAATCGTAAATTATATTTATATTAATTCGTTCAATCTTTAAAATAGTGTAACTTTTTCGTACGAGGTCGAAAACGCACGAAACGAATTGCGTTGGTTTCGTTTTGTCGAGCACTACGCTATGGAGCTGGATTGGAATCATTTGGAGATAGTGAAAATTTTGGGTAAAATTAAACGCTCGTTTAATTTTATTCGAAATAAAGCGCTGGAACTACATTGAAATCAAAGTGAGTGTTTTATAACGCTCACACTGTACTAAATATCTTTATGCTAGTTAAATTTGATATTATGAAGTGTTATGATTTTATTTGTCGTTGTTTGATAGAATTTAATTGTCATATAGATTGTCACTTGAATTAACCGTTGAAAAATTAAATTGACAGTTAAATTGAAATTAAAATTGAATTGCGATTAAATTACCTGACATTGATAACTATGAAACTGCCATGAATTGTGTTGTTTATTGGATGATGTATTTTGATGGATGCTATTGGTTGATAATTGAATGTTTGGATGTTTATTTGCTTATATAGATCCTGTTATACATACATATGATACTGAGATTTAATTTAAGTAATATATACTCATCCCTGACATTTAATTGAAATAAATAATTACTTGGCCATAGGATAGAAAATTATATACGGACACCGAATTGGCTAAATTAATAATTTTTGAAATCGTCGATTTGAAATTTATTTAAATGTTTCGATTTAAAAGTGATAAATAGAAATCAATTTATAGAAATCGAATTTGTCAAAAATTTGAGTTGGAATGTTGAAATAAATTTTGGTTAAAAGAAATTGGTAAATAATTTAAGTTGTGACTTTAAAAAAAAAAAAAAATTTGGATATGATTGAATTTCAAAAATCTATTTATTTTAAAGATTGAACATTATTTCGAGCTTTGAATATTACTAAGTAAAAGTGATATGAAAATGATATTTTGAAATCGAGTTTGGAATTGAATCATATTTGGAATTTGGATTTAAACTTGAATATTGTTGGAAATTTTGTTAAGTGTTATAAATTGATATTTTGAGAAATCAAGCTCCAAATCGATATAAATTGAAATTGAATTAATTAAAGGTGAATGTAGAATTGAATTGATTTGAAGTAAAAGTTGACATTGTTTTGAATTGAAATCGAAATTGAATCGGTAGAATGGAAATTGAAATTGATTTGAATTGGGAAGTTATAATTGAAATGGATTGATTTTGAAGCTGTTTTAATTTGTTTTCCAAATTACTCTGTTATATAAACCATTTTGAATACTTAAACTATTTTAATCTATTTTAAATCTACTTAACCCAATTTAAATTATTTTAAACTAATTTATCTATTTTAAATCCATTTTAAAGATTTTAAGTGTTTTTAACTATTTTAATTATTTAAAACTACTTTTAAACTACTTAAAACTATTTTTCTAAAATCCTAAGCTGGTCAATAAGGTGAAATGTTTATATTTAAATCTTGAATTTAAATATGAAATCTGATATTTTGAAAGATACGATGATATTTGAAATGGATTTGATTTTTGAAGCGAATATGATATTTTGATATCAATTATGAATCGATTTGAAATGTAAAAGAGCCAACGGTGTAATAATACGTAGTTATTAAAGAGACCGGGATCGGATATGGACATACTCTCTGTCGATACCGAAAACCACTTTAATAACTATTATACGCGGAGTGATGATCCAGAATGAAGTGGATGGTTTGGTGAACGCGTTGACTGAAGAAAGAGAACGATTATTGGATGACCCCTGACATGACTAAAACAGGAGCCGCGCCGGGCCATTGAGGTTCGCCACCTCTAGCGGACACACTTCTTCGATACCATTTCTATTACATTTGTGATGCGATTTGGGTGCACCCCTTGATTTCGGAGTGTTGTTTCGCGGTGTTGGGGTAGCTGCTGGCTATGCCCAACATCAGTCCGGATCACGCAACTACTAGTATCCTAGTTGGTATCGCCTCATGTACCTTGTCATACTGATTATCCTATTCGCGACCACTACGTTTTGATTTGTACCTTGAGTATATGGATTGCCCTCTGGTGACTTCCGGTTTTGGGGAAACTACGGTCTTGTATATGCTTTTGGGAATATAAAATGTGTTAAGGGGGATTATGGTAACGCCTTAACGCTATTTTGATACTTTATATTACTGATAGACATTATCTACTTAGCGTATATTACTATATAGTAGATAGTTTCACGGATCCTTGAGAGATGGAAAATCCCGTAACATCTCTTGAGTTATTGCACGCACGTTGACACTGGATAGGAGATGTCAAACCCCGTAAACATCTCTGACGCCGTTACACTCATATTTATTTACGATTGATTTAACTTTCATAAGGATATTTTAGTCCTGACTCGAGTGTTTTGTCTTTTCATTACGCTCGGGTCAGTCCTGAGTTTTCAGTTTAGGTTGAAGATCATTTCCTTGGAGGACGGAGACGAAGATTTGGTATATTATCTACTACTATTATATTCATTCCATTCCGCTGCATTGTTGTATGATATTTGTTGTGTATGTAACTCTGATAAATGTTGTATAATAATAATCAAATGTATTCATTTCAAATGTATTCATTTAATTAACAGCTTCATGAACTGTTATTTTATTATTATACTTTAGCCTTCCGCTGTGAGATTCTGTGTTGTTTCATTTCCTTTATTTCCCTTCCTTTTCTTTTCTTAATTACCCCAATAACTATCTGCCCTTTTAATGGTTTGAAATCGACATGTGTATTTGATCGTCGGTTTAAACTGTCCAAAAAAGGTGGGTCGTTACAGTTGGTATCAGAGCTTTGGTTTAGCGATAAACCTTGGCTCTAGTGGGGAATAACTCATTGAAATAGAGATAAACTATATGAATGAGTTGAGTGTATATGAGAGAGCGTACTTGTTATTTGATATAAAATGGTTTTATATTGTGTTAATTTGTTCCGTTGAGTATTTATGAATTCTGGTCGATACTTGGGACGCCAAGGCGTCGATAGGAATTTCTAAATACTCGAATAGGACAAACCAACACAATATCGTTTTGGAATATATCTTTATATAAAAGAATTTTTCGAATATTTATTTATTTTGATTGAATTGATTGTTAGGAGGTGATAATATTAGATTATTATCGTTATTGTTTGATTAGTCAATATTTACAACAATTGATTAAATAACAATGGATTTAGGAAAATGAAATCTTGTAAACACAATTGATAATGAATATAAATGAATTTTAACTTGGATTTGGGAATTTAAATTCCGGTGTTTGAAATTGACTTACAAGAACTTGAAAATATAATATGAGTATTATATGATAGTATATTTGAGTTGAAATTGTTTTCGAAGGATTTTTTTTTTTATGATAAGTGTTATATTCCCTTCTCTTGACGCTAGAAAATGATTTCGGTGATGAGTGCACGCATCATCGGCGTTTATTTTCGAGAGTCCGAGTGGGGGAGACCACTTACTAGCTTGTCTAAACCTTGTTTGATTCAAATTGAATTTTATTTTGTGTTCTCTATAGTATGATTTGATATATAAATTATATAAGTATATATTATTTCAAAACTTGATTTGAAATGAAACCGGGATTGGAATTCTTAAGTTCTTTAATAATTAATGATTTTTTTTTTAATTTATAATTGTAATGAATTAATACTTAAATCATTAAGGAACTTCTGAATTGTGAAATGAGAAATAAACCTAAGAGCTAAGTGAAATATCAATTGAAGTAGAAATCCTCAGAATTAGGAAACTATGAAGTTAAAAATAAAATTGAAACTGTAAAACTCACATAGTATTAAATTTCATTCTATAGCATAGATATAACTTACCAAAATATTTAAGAAGTTCAAAAATGTTATATGAATTGTTAATTGGATAATATACACGAATAAGTTTGAATAATGAAATATGCATTTAATTAATGGTTTGCAAATATAAATAAAATTGTTAGTAAATAATTGGAATTTAAATGACATTAAAGGTGATTCAAAATTATGATGAATATAAAATGGAAATACTATATGTGAATGTAAATGTAAAATTAAATTATAGTGAAATTTAGGTAATGACTAAAGAATTAATTAATTGAAAATTCAACTCTGAATATAAAAAAAAAAGAGTTGTATGTTGTTTAACTACATTCTATTTGCATAACTATAACTTACCAAATATTTTAAAAGTTTAAAGTGCTAATAAGGATAAGTAGAGGAATAATATACCAGTGAGAGAGTAAATAATAAAATGTGAAGATCTATTGATAGTTGTAAATATAAAAGAAATTTAAGCTGTAAAATGAATGATATATACAAGTGTATGAAAAAAAAAAAGTTTAAAATTAATGAAATATAAAAATTTTAAATGGAAAATAATTAAATTTGAATATAACTAAATGTTAATAAACTTGGAAGTGTGTGAAATTAAAATTTGACTTGGATATGTATAATTGATTTTGTGTAGATTTTGGATGGATGTTAATGTTTGATATGCATTGGTTGTTAGATGGATGGTAATTGATTAAGTAGAATTCATTGGTGTTAATGGAATTAAATAAATGAAATAAAATTTTAAAATAATTAAATTCAAATTTGAAGCAAAGTGAAATAGATATGATTGAATTCAATTTAAATTGAAGCAAATTGACTTGAATTTAAAAATGTGAATGAAACAAACTAGAATAAATCGGGAAAAAAAAATTGAATGTAAACATATTGCATGAATGAATAAGAAAATAAATGACTTTGTGGTTAAGATTGTTCTTTAGAAAATTTGAAGTTTTGATGGTTTGTACTTTGAAATAATAAAAGAAAATTTGAAAAAAAAAAAAAAAAAACCAAAATTGTCCAGTATATGCTGAAACGAAAACAACCATAACTTTTAAATGGCTTAACGGAATACGACGATCTCGGACTTTTCGGAAACCCTAGAAACTGTGCTACATCTTTTGTTTAGAATGTTTTGATAAATACCTTCATCCACTAGGCTTAAAACACCAATATTAGTCGCTGGCCTGGGCGAAGTAGAAATCTAAAGCACCTTAGTATTCTCACCATAACTTTTTACTGGTATATCGGATTTTGACGATCTTGCACTTTCTGGAAAGCTTAGAACCTAAGCTCCAACTTTTATTTTATAAGCTTTTCTTATTTCTGTCATTTAAGAGGTCGAAAATCTGAAATTACATTTCAGGCCTGCACTAATTGCTCGGGGCTGAAGCGTATCATTTTAGTAAAACGGCCGTAACTTTTGGACGGATGGTCCGAATTTGATAATTTTGGACATTCCGGAAAGCCTGAAACGAATGCAACAACTTTTGTGTACATTCCATTGTCAAACTTTATCGTTTTGCTGACCAAAAAACTGAGATTCGTTGCTGTCCTGGAATTGGAATTTAAGTTTTGGAGCTAAACATGTTATATGTATGTTGTTTATGCTAAGTATATTGATCTATCTTTATATGCATGGTTCTAACTTGGTTATTGAGCATTTTAGTAGGTAGCAAAGGGGTTGCGCTTCGCTTGTGGAGCTCGCTTCTGCGCTAAAATGCAAAATGTAAGTTAAATTGCTAATAAACGCTTAATAAAAGGTACGTTCTCGGATTTCGGTTTATGTTTTGGTATATTATTGTGTTCCCCATGTTTTGGGATGCCTCATTCTTGTAATGAGATGTACATCATGCAATTTTTACCACTGTGAAATTTTTTCGGTCCTAGCCGCGCAAAGGAGGTGCTGCCGAAATTTTCCGTAAATCCGGGTGTTAGAAAATTTTTCAAGATTTAAATTTTTTTATAACTTGTTTTGATAACTAACTTTTAAAGTTAAAAGGCGTTTGGAATAACTTAGTAAAAGCGTAGTAATGACTTTATAAATGGAATTTCATTATTTTATAAGTAGATAATTTCGAATATAATACATCTAATGTTGAATTCTATACTTAGTTCTTTTCCCTGCTCCGTTCCTTTTCGAGGACGAAAAGTTTTAAGTGGGGGAGAATGTAACGACCCGTATTTTTAACACTTTAAAAATACGAATTAAAATAAAAAAAAAAAATTTTGTGTTGTTAAATGTGAATTACAAGTTAAAATACAAAACTGAATTCTGAAATAACTTATTTGTAAATGAAATATGGATGTTAACTTATAGTGAATATAGATAATGAATTGAATGTGATTGTAAACCAAATTGGTTATGATTGTAAACAAAGGATAAATAAAATGTTACATTTAATATTGAAGTTATAATATGGAAATCAACGTAAATGAATATAATTTAATATTATTGTGAATTTAAATAAGATGATTGCTGAAGAAAATGAAAGTAAATGAATTATAAACCATTGATAATAATGCATAAGTAAATGGTTGATTCATTAATGAAAGTGTAAATCGAAATAAAAGAATTCATTTGAAATTAAATAACTTGAATTTGAATTACAATATAATTGAACGCTGAATCTAATCTAATCTTTTATATTGGATCTACAATGGAAAACTGCCTTGTAAAAGATTGTTAATTACTGTGAAATTAAAAATAGGATTTGTGAACGATTGAAATTTGATTTAAAAGTTAATAATATAAAATTGGGAATTTTATATTGAAATTAAACAGTCGAATAATTTACTTTTCGAATATTGGATTTAATTAGGTAATTAAATCGATAATTTAATAAGTTAAATTTCAGAAATAATTGAAAATCGAGTTGAATATGATTGAAAATGATTTGTAAAATTTTATCTTATCATATTGGAGTTATAAGAATGTTATAGAAATTTTAAAATTAAATTTTGAGTTAATTTGTGAAAATTGAATATTTTAATATTTAATAATCGACTGTAAAATAGCTAAATTTTGAACAGTCTCAGAACTGGAAGAAACTAGTTCCATTGGATCCATAATAGTTAGTTATTATCGGATTTCAATTTTCGTAGCAATCGGAGTTGTCGTTTGACCGTGGCAGCTCGAAACGCGTTGAAATTGTTTTAATATTAATTTGGCGAGTTAAAATAGTCATTTTTCAAACGGTCTCGGATTTCGACGAAACTAGTTTCATCGGATCCGTAATGTGATATTATTGTAAGGTTTCAAATTTCAAGTCAAACGGATTTACCGTTTGTCCGGGGCAAGCCAAAACGCATAGAAAATTAGTTGAATCGGTTTAATTTAAATTTGATCGTTTATTGCCGTAACTCGCGCATATGATCGAATTAGCCTCCGAAACCTATTCCATTGTGTTCGGAACGTGGGGTAAACCTTAGAAACGCCTGCCGGCACGCTTCGTTTGGAGTTCGAGAATTTTTCGGTGAAAAGTGTTTTTGCAATTTTCTATAAAAGGACCCATCCTCTTTCATTTGCTCAAAACCCTAACTCATTTTGACCAGCCGCCACTTTCATATCAATGGCCACGAAAATTCGAAACTTCTTCCTCATTTTCCTCTCAATCCATCAACAATTAGCAAAAACTCTCAACTACAAAGTTGTAGAGCACGATGAAAGCTTCAAATCCATACGGAGATGATCGAAAACGGAGCCACGGATCAACGGGAAATCGAGATTTAAGCTGCTGCGTTTTTCACGTTTTTCGAGGCAAAGGGGGCAGCCGAGTTTCATGCTATTCACGGTGTAGGTAGGGTTCGCCGAGAGCTTCGCGATGGAGGTGGCCGATCGTCTTCAAGTCGTGTATTTTGGTCGTGAAAATTCGTTGAAGCTTGACGGCTAATGGGTTTCTTTGCGCGATGTTCACTGGGAAGAAGGAAGACGCGTGCAAGGGCCGTGATTTGCACAGGAGAACGAACGGCAGATGTGAGTTGAGGTTTAAAATTGAAATAGAAATCGTAAATTATATTTATATTAATTCGTTCAATCTTTAAAATAGTGTAACTTTTTCGTACGAGGTCGAAAACGCACGAAACGAATTGCGTTGGTTTCGTTTTGTCGAGCACTACGCTATGGAGCTGGATTGGAATCATTTGGAGATAGTGAAAATTTTGGGTAAAATTAAACGCTCGTTTAATTTTATTCGAAATAAAGCGCTGGAACTACATTGAAATCAAAGTGAGTGTTTTATAACGCTCACACTGTACTAAATATCTTTATGCTAGTTAAATTTGATATTATGAAGTGTTATGATTTTATTTGTCGTTGTTTGATAGAATTTAATTGTCATATAGATTGTCACTTGAATTAACCGTTGAAAAATTAAATTGACAGTTAAATTGAAATTAAAATTGAATTGCGATTAAATTACCTGACATTGATAACTATGAAACTGCCATGAATTGTGTTGTTTATTGGATGATGTATTTTGATGGATGCTATTGGTTGATAATTGAATGTTTGGATGTTTATTTGCTTATATAGATCCTGTTATACATACATATGATACTGAGATTTAATTTAAGTAATATATACTCATCCCTGACATTTAATTGAAATAAATAATTACTTGGCCATAGGATAGAAAATTATATACGGACACCGAATTGGCTAAATTAATAATTTTTGAAATCATCGATTTGAAATTTATTTAAATGTTTCGATTTAAAAGTGATAAATAGAAATCAATTTATAGAAATCGAATTTGTCAAAAATTTGAGTTGGAATGTTGAAATAAATTTTGGTTAAAAGAAATTGGTAAATAATTTAAGTTGTGACTTTAAAAAAAAAAAAAAATTTGGATATGATTGAATTTCAAAAATCTATTTATTTTAAAGATTGAACATTATTTCGAGCTTTGAATATTACTAAGTAAAAGTGATATGAAAATGATATTTTGAAATCGAGTTTGGAATTGAATCATATTTGGAATTTGGATTTAAACTTGAATATTGTTGGAAATTTTGTTAAGTGTTATAAATTGATATTTTGAGAAATCAAGCTCCAAATCGATATAAATTGAAATTGAATTAATTAAAGGTGAATGTAGAATTGAATTGATTTGAAGTAAAAGTTGACATTGTTTTGAATTGAAATCGAAATTGAATCGGTAGAATGGAAATTGAAATTGATTTGAATTGGGAAGTTATAATTGAAATGGATTGATTTTGAAGCTGTTTTAATTTGTTTTCCAAATTACTCTGTTATATAAACCATTTTGAATACTTAAACTATTTTAATCTATTTTAAATCTACTTAACCCAATTTAAATTATTTTAAACTAATTTATCTATTTTAAATCCATTTTAAAGATTTTAAGTGTTTTTAACTATTTTAATTATTTAAAACTACTTTTAAACTACTTAAAACTATTTTTCTAAAATCCTAAGCTGGTCAATAAGGTGAAATGTTTATATTTAAATCTTGAATTTAAATATGAAATCTGATATTTTGAAAGATACGATGATATTTGAAATGGATTTGATTTTTGAAGCGAATATGATATTTTGATATCAATTATGAATCGATTTGAAATGTAAAAGAGCCAACGGTGTAATAATACGTAGTTATTAAAGAGACCGGGATCGGATATGGACATACTCTCTGTCGATACCGAAAACCACTTTAATAACTATTATACGCGGAGTGATGATCCAGAATGAAGTGGATGGTTTGGTGAACGCGTTGACTGAAGAAAGAGAACGATTATTGGATGACCCCTGACATGACTAAAACAGGAGCCGCGCCGGGCCATTGAGGTTCGCCACCTCTAGCGGACACACTTCTTCGATACCATTTCTATTACATTTGTGATGCGATTTGGGTGCACCCCTTGATTTCGGAGTGTTGTTTCGCGGTGTTGGGGTAGCTGCTGGCTATGCCCAACATCAGTCCGGATCACGCAACTACTAGTATCCTAGTTGGTATCGCCTCATGTACCTTGTCATACTGATTATCCTATTCGCGACCACTACGTTTTGATTTGTACCTTGAGTATATGGATTGCCCTCTGGTGACTTCCGGTTTTGGGGAAACTACGGTCTTGTATATGCTTTTGGGAATATAAAATGTGTTAAGGGGGATTATGGTAACGCCTTAACGCTATTTTGATACTTTATATTACTGATAGACATTATCTACTTAGCGTATATTACTATATAGTAGATAGTTTCACGGATCCTTGAGAGATGGAAAATCCCGTAACATCTCTTGAGTTATTGCACGCACGTTGACACTGGATAGGAGATGTCAAACCCCGTAAACATCTCTGACGCCGTTACACTCATATTTATTTACGATTGATTTAACTTTCATAAGGATATTTTAGTCCTGACTCGAGTGTTTTGTCTTTTCATTACGCTCGGGTCAGTCCTGAGTTTTCAGTTTAGGTTGAAGATCATTTCCTTGGAGGACGGAGACGAAGATTTGGTATATTATCTACTACTATTATATTCATTCCATTCCGCTGCATTGTTGTATGATATTTGTTGTGTATGTAACTCTGATAAATGTTGTATAATAATAATCAAATGTATTCATTTCAAATGTATTCATTTAATTAACAGCTTCATGAACTGTTATTTTATTATTATACTTTAGCCTTCCGCTGTGAGATTCTGTGTTGTTTCATTTCCTTTATTTCCCTTCCTTTTCTTTTCTTAATTACCCCAATAACTATCTGCCCTTTTAATGGTTTGAAATCGACATGTGTATTTGATCGTCGGTTTAAACTGTCCAAAAAAGGTGGGTCGTTACACACAGTGTATCACTGTACATGCCACAAGGCCGTGCACACCGATATACACTTGATAAAACTACAGAGATAAGTGAGCACAAGGTCAAACCAAAGTTGAGGGTGGATTCAACTCAGGTGCAATACGAAAATAAGTCATAAAGTTTAAAACACACTAGAGCCTACATATACACATGTTACACATACACATGTGCACTGCCTCAGCATCTCGAATTTTAGCCAACAGACATCGATACACATGAAGTATTAACCAAAACCAGACCAGTCTCCAAAATTAAAAAAACATGTACAGTGCAAAGCAACATGAATGCAAATGGAAACACACTCAAATGCAAAATGAAAATCAATCAAATAAAGCAACCAGACCAGAGCATATGCATTAGAGCACGAATGCATATATGCATACACATAACAGTTCAGGTTTGAAGACCAACTCGAGCTAGTATATCAAGAGCAACAAAGACCAGCTCAAATGCACATCGTCATGCATGGTGACAAGAGGACTTCAAGTAAATATGGTGGTCAAGGAAAGCAAAGAACAAACAAACAAACCATCACAAATCCAGTCACACATCGAATGGAGTAACAAAGCATAATGGAACCGCATACAATATAGCTTGGATATGTAGACTACTCTATAATCAAGCTACAACATACATATATACATGTATGTTCACACATGTAAATACACACTGCATACATACGAAGCAAAGAGACTCGAGTTCATAATGCAACCAGAGTTCTATGTAACAAGGATGCAACAAATAGAATTGATGCCAGAGAATGCAAGTATGAAGATATGTACAAATATACTAGACCAAACATAGCAGACTCAATATGACTCAAGTGCAATCGAAATGAAGTGCGACCAGACATCATGACAGTACATAAACATACGCACAAGTCAAAGCAGCTCATATGAGAAAAATGCAGACCAATTCAATATGCAAGTGAACTGGACATGGAACTCCACATCAAACCAAAATATATGAATCATTTGTAATATGACAAAACTGCACATGCAACTTACACCTGACTTCATAACAAGACCAGAACCAAATTTATACATGTAGAGTTATTAACAATAGCAGTTCGAACAAGAATGAAACAATTGGTTGAATAAATTACGGAGAAATTTTTAGTGAAGTAGCAGTTCGATGAAAGTCAAGAAATGATCAAGCCGTGGTTCATACATTTTCAAACAGAGGTATATGCAGTAAATGAACAAGTCAAAGTCTCAAAAAATTCAAATTCCAAGATCGTAGGAGCAAAAGAAGAACCGAGTCAAGCAAGTGAAAGTGTATCGGCAATGTGTAAACAAATGAAGCAGTCAAGATTAATCATCATCATTTAAGCAAAATTGAATGGGCGAACAAAATTATTTGAAGAATTAAAATTGAAAATACGAACGATAATTTAGGGTTTCAATCCCTATATAGATTCCCTTGACATCATCGGCAGAAGAGCACCCGAGTCCAAGCAAAAAAATCAGAGAGCAAGCATCAATCCAAAACCCGAATCAGTCGACTATAATTATAAATCGAAAAAGGGGACAAATTACCAATTCAAAGAATCAATTCGATCTCGACTTAATTGAAGCAACCACGAACAAGTTAATAGATGAAAGAACCATTCAAAGAATCAGTAATCAATTCAAACAAAGTGGCGGCTTCATCACAGAACCCTAGCCTTTTTGAGAAGGAACGAAAGAATGAAAAAGACTGGCCAAAGTTTTAACTCACAAGAAATAAAATAAATAGGGTTTTTTTTGGCCGGCTCAATTTTATTTTGGGCTAAAATTTTATATAGGGTTTTGTGTTTTTGTTTTATTTGTATTTTTCTTCCAAAATTTGTGTAAATTCTAGTCGTGTGACTAAGGATAAACTACGGTGGTGTAGTTCAAGAATTCACAACATAGTGGCTGAGTTGTGGTAGGATTTTGAGCGTAGAGTTTGGTTAGTCGATAGCGGATGTCACATGTTTACGTATATAAGCATCTGACTACTTAATTTCTAGTAGAAACCTAGGGGGCAACACGTAGGCAGGGTTTTGCTGAAGTTGGGTAAATCGGTGTTGTTCTACTTCCGCTTTTATTATTATCCATGCTGCAATTATTATATATATTTCCGCATTAATTATTATTATTATTATCACCCTATTCACCCTTCCTCTAGGGTGAAATTGATCCTACAATTGTTAATTAAATAAATAATTCATAATATATATATTGACATAATAAAATTCTATTTATATTTGGATTTGTTACATATATTATCTCGAAAGTTCTATAAAAAATTATAATATTTATTTTAATTTTATAATTTAAAAACTATTCTAAACCATATTTACATTCTAATTATTATATTTATACTTATATGTATATACTTATATATCTATATATATAATTATGTTACTTTAATGCATATATATGTAAATAATTAAAAAATTAAGAAAAATCATATCTTATATATACACATATTATATATATATGTGTGTGTGTTTATTTAATATTTAATACTATAATATTTTATGTACACACACACACACACATATATATATATATATATGATATTTTCATAATATATATGTATATACAATTTTCGCTTAGATATATATATATATAATAATTATTAGTTTATGCACATATTTAGATAACATACAATGCAGCTAAAATATCTATTGCGAGACAAATCACAACATCTATATATGGACATTTTATACCCTTCATAAAGTATCACGTTATATATGTACACACATATACATATACATATATTTATATATAAGTTGAAATAAATTAAATAAACTTTTATTGATAATTTATAAATTTAAATGAAATATATTATTTTAATAAAATTAGATTTAAAAATATTCGAAAAAATTAGACTTCATAGGCCCAATAAAGGTCCATTAGAGAAAGAAAATTAAAATTCACTCGTAACTTCCGCTACAGGCTGACCCAATTCCAACAATGATACCAAAGCCAATAGTCAATGCGATCTATATTTTCCATATTAAGGTTAAGTATCGAGCTCACAACCCAAAAGTTTATCTCTAATAGAAAATGCCTAATTTGAATTGGGTCTTGTGCTAATGTCAAAATTGTTTTGAAATTAAAAATAAATTTTTTAAATTTAAAAAGTTAAATTTAAAATAAGAAAAATATTATAAATGTTATAATACAAATTTCATAATTGTTTGTATACTAAAATATAAGATTTTAAATTTAAAAGTTAAAGTATAACAAGATATAAATATATTATAATAGTTATAATATAAAAAAATTAAAATGTTTGAAAAATTATATTTTTATTTCAATTTTTCTAAAATTTATGATTTGGATTAATTAATTAAATTAATTAAGTAAGTTAATTAATAAAAATATATATGCATGTGTGATATATTATGATATATGTTATGATACTTTAAAATGTCTAAAACTGTATGCATACGAATTGAATTTCAAAATTAAAATAATTTAATTAAAATAACTTAATTAAAATAATTTAATTAAAATTGTTTAATTAAATAACGTTTGCACCAAAATTTGGCACAAACACCCAATAGAGAGTTTGTAAAGAAATAAATGAAGAATTCAAAATTAAAATATAGGAATTAAGCAATTTAATTGCAGAAAATTAAAGCAAGAACATGAACACAACAATTTATAGTATTTTGACGTTCCTACATCCACTTTGAATAGATTGCTTTATTTATTACTTTGTAAACTGAGTACAATAGGGATTAGACGAAAATCCTTAGTTATAACATTTTACAAAGCAACTAACAAAGTAAAGGTACCAAAAATGAACAACCAATCCTGTATTTACGGAGGAAGACGGCGAAATATCTCCTTCAAAATTCGGCAGAATGATCTTCAAAACCATATAGACCAATAAGAGAGATCGGATTGCCCAAATCCCAAGGAATATGGATTGATGCCGATCCCAATTTTGGAGGAATTTAGGGGTGCGATCCTTATGGAAGCTTTCCCATATTGTAGTATGCTTTGCATACAAGTTTCATGCCAATTAGATTAGTAGAACTTATGTTATTGCTGGTTCTTCGCTTCAATATGAGTTATTCCCTTATTCTAGCCGATGCCTGTTGGAAGAGGGCAGATCCCTCTTATTTCATCCTTTTAAGGTGTAGTCCCTCAGGTAGGCTCCTTAGGATAGTCGTACCTTACTCATAAGATTTCATATGCATTGTACTTATGGATCTTGAGATATTGATTATTTCCCATTGACTTGCATTTTCTTCGCTGAAGCATGATGATCTCTATGTTGGAGAATGATTATAGCCGATCTCTCCTCTATGTTGAACAATATTCCATACTTCGAACATTCTACATTGCATATCTCTCAATTCCGTTCAACCACGGCTTTATATTACCATCTATACTTGACTTTTAGACCTACAATCACTGCTCTGGACTTACTAGCCTTGATGACAATCTAATCTAACTTATCCAATCAGTTCGAATATAGCATGATCAAAATGTCGAATAACACTTTCCCCCCATAGTATATCTTGTGCTGAACATGACATGTTTTGAATTGAAGCAAGTTAGAATTGTGGGAAAGAAACCCATCTAGTTTTCTGAATAGTCATTATCCTTCCGTCGAATTATTTTTCCAAAATGTTGTACCTCACTTTGATCGTCATGATGTCTGGTTGATTTTCAATAATATAAATTTAGGGTTACATTCCATCAGTTGATATTTATATCCAATTTTATGAGACTAGTAAACTTTGGCTATCTGATTCGGTCTTGACATTGAAAGCTTCGGGTTTGAATACAATTTCTATTGATTTCAAAATTTGAACTTTTAGACTATACATGTGCACGTTCAAGTGCATATTCTTGTTGTTAGCTCCCGGACGCGATTGTACGCTCACGGTTCATTACTAATTCTTGCTGAACTAGATCAATTTCATTATATATATATATATATATATATATATATACACTTTACATAATTTTCATGTCCATGTTTGCATCCACATAGGGCTGTAGCCGATCCCTTCTTTCTTTTTTTCCCTCTTTTTATGTGTGCAGGGATCGACATTTTTTAGCCGATCCTCCTTCCCTCTTTATTTTTTTCTTTATATAATAGGACCTACCCCTTTCTTTCTCTTTTTTATTCATAGGGGTCGACATTATTCTAACCAATTCCCCTTTCTCTTTTTCTTATACATATAGGTGTCGGCATTTTTTTTTAAATCCAATTCCTCCTCCTTTCTTATGACTTCGTAAAGAATGAAGAGGCAGGCCGAGCCCTCATCCCTCATATATAGGCTAATACTTTTCTTCTCAATATTCACCTATTCATCTTTTCTATATTTACTTTCTTTACCACCGAACCCTCATCTCATTTCCTTAGAGCCAAACCCTCCTTATTTTCATCAACCCGATCACATTCCTTCGAATCAAATATCGCCTCCTTCCTTAGATTCGACATCTTCTCTCACTCTAGACTACCATTTCATACTCAAATCGAATTGAAATCCAGCATTTTCTCTTAAGCAACTCTAATTCATCAAACTTAGGTAGGTTTTTTTCTTTTAGCCTTTAACACTTGACATGATATTGAGTTCGATTGCGTCCATGAATGCGTTAGAGTTTGATGTGAATGGAGTTGTCACTTTGTAGTTAGATGGAGATGTGATGATCGAAGTTGGTCGAGGAAGTGAGTCATATATATTAGGTGAGGGATTGGTTGGAACGTTGGTGAAGGAGAAAGATCGCAGTGGATGCTTGATGGAAGTGTAAAAAAATTGAAGTAGTGGGATCAGTATTAATGTTTGAGGAGAAAGGGATCGATTGCACGGTTAAAATAAAGGATCGGTTGCTTTGTTTAGTGAAGGGATCGATTGGCTACTGATGTGGAGAGGGATGGTCATTTGCGAAGTGAAGTAGGATCGGCTGTTTGTTTTTAGGAGGAGTGTGAATGCGGCTAAGTGGAGGGATCTTTAGTAATGTGTTTATGGATGGAAGAGTCAGTTGTTTTTCTTTGTAATAGGGATTGGTTTTTTTTACATAAAGGGATCGACTCTGGATACTTAGCCAATTCGAAGCTTTGAATGGAAATTAAACATTTTAACAGACCAATCCAAACTCACTTGCATAAAAAATTGGAACCAGTCCCATCTTAGCGAACTTGAACATATGACAATAATAAACAATAGAACTTCCTTATAAAACTTTGAATTGAAATCAAAAAACTAAATTGTTGGGATTTGGAATATGGACTAAAGCTAAACATATGGACTTCACACGTTGATATGTCGATGGTCGATCCCAAAGCTTACACAACCGATCAATCAAAATGTCAGTTGAGACGATTAGCGACAACGATTGCTCTGGTCAGAATCCAAAGTTTCGTCACTTGCTTTTTCTTTTAATTTTGAGCTGTTTATCTATGCATTGCACAACACTGCACAACACTAGTTTACACTTAACATAGGGAGACGGATAAAATTTTCTAATCTAGATTATCTACTGAGTTTAATTGGTATGGGATCTAGACATTCAGAGCATCTAGCTATATTGCCTTTTGTACAATCTAGCTATCTAGCAGTATTATGGTTCATCTGCTTCCAAACACTCTCGCGATCGTAGGTCGAGCAATCGCCCAATTATCTCTTCTAATCCGGCTTTAACTACTGCATCTCCTAAGGCTTCCAGAATAGAGAAACTGGCCGACTTTAAGGTCAATTTTCCAAAAAATATATTTAATGGGATTAAGTTCCTTCCTTCTATACATACAATTCCAAGGATTGCCAAAGTGAGTTCCTTACATGCGTCAATGATGTTATTATGCAGCATGAAACATTCTAACATTTAGCCAAAAAATCTTTGAGGCATCTATTGAGAGGCAATATGAAATCGTTCGTCTCGAGCTAGAGGCAATCCATGACAAATACATAATTAAACATCAAGACAATAAGATCTTGGAGTTGACAACAAAGCTAACCGCGGTAGAAAAGAGCGCCAAAGAAACATTTGAGGTGGTTAGTCGTTTAGAAGCGGCTCATAAAAATAAACTGGATGCTGCCCTCAACCGCAGTGGTGTGCTTGCTTTGGAAAACGATACACTGCAAAAAGAGAAAAACATTCTGGCTCACCACCATAAGGAACTCGAAGAGCTCCTTAAATAAAAGAGGAAAGAAAAACTCAAAACATAGAAGGAGTCGCAAAGATATTGCGAAGAGGCCATCGAGGCCCGAGGACTGAAAATTAAGCTCAACGAGCAACTCGCCCAAATTGAAGTCCACAAGGAAGTAGAAAGTGAAGTGGGTCGTAATGAGGTTAAAGAGCAGATCGAGGCCCAGTTAGAAGATGCCAAAGAAGATGTTTGAAATGAGATCAAGGACATGTTTGATTCTTCAATTGTTGAATATAATGCCAAAGTCCTAATCCATCGCGATGTGGGTTTCCTTGGAGAGGGCTATCTTGAATCGCTCGACGAGACTTGAGAATATATTGTTGAAATGAAGAAGAAATCCCATGTGGAAGCTAATTTAGATAAAGAGAAACTGGTACATGAGATTCTTCATGGGGATGAACCTTTAGATTTTGTTGATGTGAGACTTCAATACTTTGATATTCTAGCACTCTCTAACAAAGAGAAATACATTGCTGAGTCTTCAAAGTCTGATCCTAAAGGCCCCCATTCCTTTCAAAAAGTCGGATCATTAGTTTCTTTTGGCCTAGGACATGATATGAGCTATGATCCGGATAATCCTGGCTATCGGCCAAAGATGCTAACTCCTATTCTAGAGAGGAGCACCTCGCCGACAACTGAAAGTCAGCCGGACATAGATATCCTGCTTTATTCTTTATTATTCAAGAGATTTCGTTTCTCGTGCACAATAATCATATGCTTATTTTTTTGCTTCTATGAATCTGCAGCTCTTTTGGGTCTTAACCAAACTCCAAAAAGTGGTGATGCCGTGGAGCAATAATCGAAATAAATTGAAATTTCGACAGTCACCGACATTCCACGGCCAACACTCAAATTATCGGAGCACTTGATGATGAAAAAGCTGATGACCCATCGTTGCTAGATGCATCAAAGGATGTTGTGATCATTGGCACCACCGAACATATTGACGAGCTCGGCTTAAAAGATCTCAACGAGAAAGAGAGGAGTTATTGAAGAAAAAAGCTAAAACTGAACTGGCTGACATTGACATCGACGATCCAAATCTCACCCCATTACAAGTCATTCCACCCAACGAGTCAGTTGTTGAAGAACTTCCTCCAATATCTAAAATCTCTCCTTCCAAGGCTGGTAGAGAATTGAGGATAAGGATAAGTGGAAGCTCGGGTGGCACCACTTCCAAAAAATCCAAAAGAGAAAAAGGGCAGAAGAAATAGTCACGACTTCAACTTAGTTTGTATATAGCTTGTATAACTGTTTTTCTCTTTTGTTGTCGTGATTTTGTAGGTACGCCCCCCCCCCTTTTAATAAACTTATACTAAAATTTCCAAGTTTAATGTGTAACTAAAAGTAATTCTTTAACTTCTATTGAACTTTTACGTAAATTTTGTCTAAGTGGTTGGGATATTACTTCTCCATTCAATGTACTTGTAAATTGTTGCTCACTGATTCGGATGATAATCCATTCATTCTATCCCAAGGCCTTCATGCGGTCGTAGACTTAAGTCGTATCAAACACCAGGCTTGAGCCTAAGTGTTACACTGTCGGATTCAGCAGCTTGAGTGATTATACTCCTAGCCCCAGTCTTGAGTTAGGGGAGTTAGACAATGGATGGTTGAACTCCATCCCTAATGAGTTTATACTCTTCGTGTCATTTTCAGTTTGGAGTTTAGGGTGTAGTGATTGGTCAACTTGCACTCATTTATCTATTTATACTCATATCCATACTCTAGGGATAACAGTTAGTTGGCTGGTGGTTAGATCGTCACCCAATTCGTGTTTATACTCCAGTCCATGCTTTGTGGACTTAGAGCTATTTCAAAAAAATAGTCAGATCATACATTTCTTAATTGATTGATTAGCCCTCGAGTCTAGGGTTTAACTTATTGAGTGATCAGTCGCATCGCGATCACTTTTGACTCATATCTGTCCCATTGCTTAGTAGAATTAATTTGGTTATCGGATGGTTAAGTCATATCCATTCCTCGTTAGGTATTCCGTCCATTGGGTTGTGAGCAAGAATCATCAAATGAATGGTCGGACCATTCTCATTTTGTTTTGTTCAAATGTGAACTTATATAATTGGCTAGCTCCAAACTCTGGGAACTTGCTCGAACATGTCAATATTAGTTAGTCGGGTTTTGTAATTAATATGTAATGCTACAGACATAGATATAAAATAAATTCAAAACTTTGTCTTCCAAATGGAAAGAAATGGCATAATTTATCTTATTACATATTTGGAAAATCAAATGCTAAAGCAATTTTGGAAATTGAATACAACTAAATGAAAAATAATAAACTAAGTGAAATAGCATCATAAATGCTCGCTATTCCATACTCTTGGGAGTGTGGTACCATCAACACTCACTAGCTCGAAAGTTCCTTCTCCATGCCTCTGTTCAATGACATTAGTCCTTCTCGAGTAGGATTTATATGCGATGGGTAGGAAAAACCCGTTTCAAGACGAGATCATCGATTTCAAAGGTTCTAGGTTGGCCTTTAGTGCTGTAGTATCGGGCGACTCAATGTTGAGTGTAGTTTCCTTCAAATCAGCTTCTTCGCGCTTCCCATCTACAAAGTTTAGAGATTCTAAAAGGAGTTATATATTCATCACCGGATCGTAGTAGGTCACTTTATGAGGTGGGACTTCAAGTTTAATAGGAATAACGGCCATGGAGCTGTAAGGAATGGAGAATGAAGCATAGCCAGTTTCAGACTTCTGGGTGGTTCTATAAGCCCATAATGCAGTTGGGAGTTCATCCACCCACTTGTCTTTAGCCTTTTCCAAAGCTTCTTCAAAATGGACTTTATGATTTTGTTTACAACTCCAACGTGTCAACTTGCTTGAGGGTGCACAAATGCCGTAAATCTCTTCTCAATATGATGCTGACAGTAGAAGTCTTTGAATTCAATGCTGTCGAATTGTGTTCCATTGTCGGTTATAATAGCTAGTGGAAGACCAAAATGACAAATGATGTTTCAAACAATGAAGTTGATTACTTTCTTTGTCATGATCGTGGATAAAGGTTTTTCTTTAGCCCGTTTGGTGAAGTAATCAAATGTGATGATGGCGTATTTCACACCACCTTTTGAGATCGGTAAGGAACCGATGATATATGTGCCCAATATGGAAGATGGCCATAGATCGACCATTTATGTGATTTCTATCGGGGGAGCTCTCAGAACTTTTGCATACATCTGATACTTGTCACATTGCCTAGCGTAATCAATAACATCTCGGTTCACAGTCAGCCAATAATACCCATACCAGAGTATTTTCTTTGCTAGAGCCTACACCTCAGTGTGATCGCCACATTCTCCTACATGATCTTCCCTTAGAACTTATTTTATTTCATCATGAGTTATACAATGGAGTAGTGGAACGAAAATACCCTTTCTATACATGACTCCTTCCTGAATGATATACCGTGAAGTTTTATGAAGGACTTGTCGCCTTTCATTCCTTCGTTCAAGAAGGACTCCTTATAATAATTAGTCTTTAACCGGAGTCATCCACAACTCCTTCTTAGGCTCCGTTTCCAGTACCTAGTTAATTTCCATCGGGTTTATGCTCATAGCATCTAGTACTTTAGTTGGAACCAAGCCCATCTGTAGTGCATCCCCAATGCTAGCAAACTTCGCCAATGAGTCAACCTCTTTGTTTTGATCTCGAGGAATGTGCGCGATATCATAATACTCAAAGCCAGTTAATAGCTCTTGGACTTGGATAAGGTACAGAGTGAGCCGTTGCCCTTTAGCTTGGTAATTTTCCTTGACTTGGTATACTACCAACTGTAAGTCAAAAGATTTCAAGAGATTTTACCCCGGGTTCCATAGCAAGTTGCAGTCCAGCAATTAGAGCTACATACTTGGCTCTGCTGTTCGTTGCAACAAAGTTAAACTTTAAATCATTGTAAATTGATCGATCTTTCAGAGTTACTAACTCGATTTTGGCTCTATAACAAAGATTATTGGATGCTCCATCCGTATACATTTTCCACTGAATGGTAGAGGCTCTACTGCTCCCTGGGAGATCATCCTGTGTTGTGGTTTTCGCTATAAAGTCCGCCAATTCCTATCCCTGGATAGCTCTCTGTGAGAGATAAGTAACGTCGAACTGACTCAGTTCAATCTTCCATTTGAATAACCTTCCAGACTTCTCTGGTCATTATAGAACCTGTCTAATAGTTGATCGGTGTAAACATTGATGGGATGAGCCTAAAAATAAGGGCGAAGATTTCATGAAGCAACCGACAAGTAGTATGCCAATTTCTCTATCTTCGGATAATACCTCTTAGCTCTTGTTAACCGCTTGCCAACATAATAAACCAGTCTCTGGATTCGATTTTCCTTGCGAAGTAGTGCAGCACTTATAGCATGTACTGACATGGCCAAGCAGATAGACAAGTCTTCGTGATCCACCAGCTTTGACAAGATGGGAGGCCTCTTTAGGTGGTTCACCAAGGCTCAAAATGCGTATTCATAATCCTTCGTCCATCCAAAATTCCTTTTCGCTCTTCTAATCAATTCGAAGAAAGGAATACATTTAACGGTGGCTCTGGAAATAAATAGACTTAGGGCAACAACTTTCCCATTTAGACTTTGTGCTTGTTTGATAGTCTTTGACATATGGATGTTGCGAATTACTTGAATCTTCTTGGGATTAGCTTTGATTCAGCGTGCATTAACGATGGAACCCAAGAACTTTCTTGATGCAATGCCAAAAGACACTTTAGAGGGTTGATTTTAATTTTGTAATATCGAAGGATATCGAACATTTCTGATAAATCTCTAATGTGGTCACTTGATTGTCGTGACTTCACAAGCATATCATCCACATATACCTCCATCATATTTCCAGTCTGATCTTTAAACATTCTATTAACCAGGCATTGATAAGTCGCTCTAGTGTTCTTTAACCCAAATGGCGTTACCACATAGCAATATAATCCAACATTGGTAATGAAGACGGTGTGCTCTTGATCAAGAATGCGCATTAGGATTTGGTTATATCCAGAGTACCCATCTATGAAAGATAGCAATTCATGTCCGGCGGTTGAGTCTACCAGCTAGTCATTCCTTAAAAGGGAAAAACTACATTTTGGATACTATTGTTTAAGTCTGAGTAGTCAACACATGTCCACTGCTTTCCATTCACCTTTCTTAAACATACAGGATTAGATACCCATTTAGGGTAGAGGGCATCACGAATAAACCCATTGCCTTTGAGTCTATGCACCTCCTCTTTAAGGGCAGCTGATCTCTCTGGATTCTTGTCCTACCTCCTATTTCACCATGACATGTCTAGGGTCAATATTCAATGCATGGCTCGCAATGGCAGACGAGATCCCACACAGGTCAGAGTGAGTCCAAACAAACGCATCGAGATTCACTTCAGAGAAAACAAGCAAGTTCTTCCATCATGGGGGGGGATGAGCTGTGATCCAATCTTTAGGACCCGTGATAGGTCATCGTGGCTGACCATGTTGTCAATTGTCAACTCAGCTGGTGCAGCCTTAGTCTCTTTGGGCTCCTACTCGTCAACCCTCTGATCTATGTCTTATTAGAACCCACTGCAGTGCCCGAGCTAAGGCTCAGGTGCTGGTTGTCAATCTTCAATGGTTTGCCTGTGGGAAGACTTATCCACACCCTTACCTTTCTCCTTTCGTTGAGCTTCTCTCAATTCAGCTACCCACGTTCGGTCACCTAATCACTATACACAGCTCCAACACTCTTGTCAGTTGGGAACTTCAAAGTCAAACACCATAGGGCAAGAGCTGTCCGTAATTCAACTAGGGCTAGTCGGTCTAGAAAAGCATTATATGAAGAGTCAACATCCAACACAAAAATGGTAAAATCCGCACTCTTCTACCGTCACATAATTGACAGCTTCAGTCGTAGCACCACTAAAGTCATGAATGCGAGATTTAAACGGTTTCAAGTCCTTGGTTTCCATCCTCATTAGATCATTAGCCTTTTTGAAAATTATATTCATAGAACTTCCACAATCAACCAAAATCCTTCATACTAAAGCGATGCCGATCATGGCCGAGATGACCATTGGATCGGTCATCGGTGCCTTCACCTTATTTGCATCTCTGTTTCTAAACACTATCATCTGCCATTGTACGCTGATGTTTTGCCGGAGATCCATCTTCTATACTCGAAGAACATTCAGAACTCACATATGTGATCACGCTAGCATAGCGCTTCATCTCATGCCAACTCATATCAGCTAGGTGTGGTCCTCTGACTATTGTATTTATCACGGATATTCCATCAGTCCGCGCAAACTCCTCGGTTCTGTGGGGAGCTTGTCCTCGGTTAGGGTTAGATGCGCCCTACCCTCCATCCTATGGGGCTTTTACAAACTATTATAACTTTCTTTCCCGAATCAGTTTCTCGATAATATCTTGGAGATGTCTATAGTTATTCCTGTTGTTTCCATAGCATTCATGGAACCGACAATATTTTCCAGTCTGCTTCTACCTCTCTGTTGATTCCTTTGGAGGTGGTTTCATATACTACGTGGTATTGCAGGTAAACAAATAAACGTTCTTTAGAGATGTATTCAATGGTGAGTAGGTATCATTCGTTGGAATCCTAGGCTTTCCTCTTTTAGTATCCCTCTTTCATTCACGGTTCCTATCACCGTCTTTCTTTTCTGATTCGGTTTATTTTGGACATTCAATTGAACATTTCCCAAACTATTACATGACTGCTTCATTGCAACGTTACTCTAAACTCCCTCTCCACTTGGTCCCACAACATTCTTCTTTCTAGAGCATCTAGCTTCCATCTTCCTCAAATACTGGCTGCTTTTGCATAGAAACATTCCAATGTAGTGGGAGGTTCGCCAACTAACCAATCACCAAAGTCAGATTCTGGATCAATACCTCTCGTTACCGCCATCAGTATTGGATGGCCATTTAGATTACTGACTTCTGTGATAGCTGGATGAAATCTCTCTAAATAATCTTTCAGCAATTCTCACGGAGCCTGAATCATGCTGGATAAGGACGTTACATCATTAGGCGAATTGCAGTACTGCTCTATAAACTTGTTACTAAATGGTTACATATAGAGATTGACCATGGGCGTAATCTCATAAACCACATCGTCGCTATGCCGAAGAGACTAACAGAAAAACATCTACACTTTACTGCATCATCAGCACGTGCAGAATCCACCATCCATTCATACCTCATGATGTGTTGCCTAGGGTCGGTTTTTCCTGTGACGGCATGTTGAACCTCCTTGGATACTTCGCATGCAAGGTATCATCGGTGAAGGGGGTATGGCTTCTCGAGACGCCCAAATCATCATTAGCCAAGCCTTGGCTCTTACTCACTAGCTGTCTAATCATAACTGACATGTCCATCGTTTGGATGGTTGGAACCAAGCGGTAGTCGTGCTCTACCTTACGGGAATGGTCCAGTCAATGTTTATGGGACATTCCACGTCTTCTTGGCTCAACATCCTCTCGATGCATATCATGTCTGTTCACTTCATCACCATTCCGGGGAGGTAACTAGTTTGCATCCACCTGATCCCTAGCATCCAAGTCAATTGCAGCAGCTCTAGATTTTTCTCCAACATGATGAGGCAAGCTTCCTCCTCTAGAGGAGGGATCGGCCCCGATCCCTATAGAGGGATTAGCACTGATCATTCTCAGCAAGCCAAGTTGGCTTGCCTACTGATGTCCAGAAGATTCTGCATAATTTCTTTCAATTCTATGTCATTTATGATGATCGTCTGATGAAATAGAACTCTTCAATGTTGAATAAAGGGTTGGCTTCCTCCTAGCTTTTTCGTGTTTTTGATCTCTGAGTTGATTCATAAGGTCGATATTGGCTTGAATCTGCTGATTCAACCGTCGACGGCTATCCATTAGCTCTTTCAACAGATTTTGAAAATTAGTACTTGTGATGGAAATAGCCAGATTTTGAACATCAATTAGATTGGTAGCATTCATACCTACTGGTAGATTGCCCAGGCCTCCCAGCTAGATGCTAGCATTCTCATTTCCTTCTACGTTACATGATGTAGATCCGGTATTCCTAACCACTGTTTGTAGATTTTCTTAGATTTTAGAAATCTGAATAGAATGAACAAGCTTCTTAAAGATAATTCTGGATCTCTTTGAGGGATTTATGAAATCCAGCATCGACAAAAGGATCCAAATAGGGCCGAGAATCTCTCTCTCTCAATGAAAGCACCGAAATGTTTGCAACCAAAATTTGGTACAAACACCTAATTGAGAGTTTGTAAAGAAATAAATGAAGAATCTAAAATTAAACAGAGGAATTAAGTAATTTAATATCAAAAAAATAAAGTAAGAACACGAACACAACGATTTATAATGGTTCGGCATTGTTTTCCTTCATCCACTTTGAATAAATTGCTTTATCGATCACTTTGTAAACTGAGTACAATTGAGATCGGATGAAAATCCTTAGTTATAAAAGAATACAAAGCAAATAGCAGCATAAGGTCCTGAAAATGAACAACCAAGCATGTTTTTGTAGAGGAAGACGGTGAAATATCTTCTTGAAAATTTGGCAAAAGGACCTCCAAAACCATATAGACCCATAAAAGGGATCGCATAGTCCAAATCCCAAGGAATTGGGATCAATGACAATCCCTATTTTAGGGGAATTTGGGGTTGTACTCCCTATGGAAGCTTTCCCATGTTGTAATTTGCTTTACCTCTAAATTTCAAGCTAATTGGATTAGTAGAATTTGAGTTATTGCTTGATCTTTGCTTCAATGTGAGTTGTGCCCCGATCGTAGCTGATCCTTGTTTAAGGAAGAGTGTCTATCCCTCTTGTTTCATCCTATTGAGGTGTTATCCCTAGGGTAGCTGCCTAGGGTCCCCATATCTTACTCACATGATTTCATATGCATTGGACTTATGGGTCTTGCGATATTGATTGTTTCCCATAAACTTGCATTTACTTGACTAAAACATGGCAATCTCTATGTTGGGGAATGATTATAGTCGATCCCTCCTCTATGTTGAATATATTCCATAGTTTGAACATTCTACATTACATATCTCTTAATTCCTTTCAACCACGACGTCATATTACCATCTGTACTTGACTTCTAGACCCCACAATCACTACTTCTGACTTACTGGGCTTGATGATAGTCAAATCTAATTTGTCCAGTCAGTTCGAATATAGTCAGGTCAAAATGTCAGATAAAAAATTAATTAATTAAAGGTTAATTAAATAAATAAAACTAACTAAAGGTTAATTAATTAACTAAAGGTTAATTAATTAAATGAATATACGTATGTATAATATATATGTGTAATATTATAAAGGTTATAGTATGTAATAAATATTCAATATAACGTTTATATTAAAATAAAATAAAATTAATAAAAATGTTGATTAATTAAAAAATTAATTAAATAAGATTTAATTAATATAAGATTATATATATGACTATTATATAAGTAGTATGAAAATTATATTTATATAATAGTAAAACTTATATAATATGAATGTATAAACTAAATATGGAACATTAAAGAAACCCTAATCAGGCTTAAGGGATAAATACATATGTATTATACGTATACCATGATTTCAAATGTGTCCGACACTTGAATCATGAGGGTATTTCATAAGAAATACATTATTCCATAAGTCGATATCACCCATTATATTATATTAAAGATAATGAATCTTTAATATAAAGTTGTCCTCTATCATTTATATAAATAGACTACTTGCATACTCTTTAGTTGTTGAGTTTTTTTCAAGCTAGGGATGTTATGTGTAGTACTATTAATATATTGAATAGACGAAGTAAGATAACTACATATATTTATTAAGCTTTCCTTAAGGTATTTGCGTAATACTTGGGCCATCATAAAATAATAAGTCCAATTGAATAGTCCCGCTTTACTAGTTGAATTTTCCTCAAGGTAAAGGCAGGACGAGGATAAGGAACCATGGGTTAGGACTTGTAAGTGATATAACCAATAAGAAGTTATCCATCATATATGAGAGTACGGTTCGTTGAGCTTTCCTCAAGTCAGAATATCAAGATATATGAGTTCTAACACCCACTAGTGAAGTCAAAAGAATTCTACGTTTTTCTTAGGGTTTGGTGAAACATAAAAAAATAGTAGAGCCTTATTAGAAAACTGAAATGAACATTTAATCTTTCTGATATTGTAAGAACATATGTTATATAATGTTGTAATAGTCTATAATGATACATTTGTGCATTCGATACGATTGATAAAACGTTTGTCGATTAAGATATGTAAATGATTTGAATTAAAGATTGACAAATAAAAATTTAACATATACTTACTAAATAAATGCTCCTTGTAATGTTTCAGTGTCCATGCAAGCACCTACTTTTACAACTACTAAATGCGTTCGTGATTTGATCGCTTATGTGTTTATTTGGTCAAGACCGTGTATTGTATTCTATGAGTTTCGAACTCTAAAAGCAATATGAGATTATTGCTATTTGATCTATATCACATATAAATGTTTTATGGGAAATAGTCACAGTTTGTAATGTATGATACTTCGACGAAGTTAGTTCAATCGAAATAAGCTAATAAACAGTATTGTGAGATCGAGTATTTAATTTGATTAATTATAAAAGGATTGTATTATGTTAAATATAGCTCTAGACCTAAACTACAAGAAAAATCTAAGCATTTGATCACTAAAATGTCAATTTAATCGGTTTAAATAAGAAGCATCATATTTGACATCCTTCAATGTTAAGGATGATCAATTACATCTTTGTAAAAGTTTGTTATGATGTTGTAGTAAGAGTTTTTTCAATGGTTTGACCATTTTGAAATAAAAACAAATGTACAAGAGTGGATATAATTTAACGTACAGTTGGGTTTAAAGAGAGTGAATAGTCGCTTCTGCTTTATAAAGAAACATCAAAAATGAGAACTACAATAATAATAACTATTGGAATAAGAAATCTGATTTCTATTCCAAAATGTATTTTCATATAGAAAGTTATTTCTATGATATTTATTTCTTTGAGTACAAGAAATTTGATCAAAGAACTCTCCGCTATAATGTAGATATAGTATATGAAATGAATAAGCTATACTAAGTGAATGATGGACTTCAAGTTTAATATGCTATTATAGTAATGGCGAAAATAGTGAGAGCATGCTATATAACATTTATTGATTGCATCAACTTACAAAATTGTTTTCGTAAAACACACTAAACATTATTTATGAAATAATAGCTATTTTTTGGTATGGACTAAAAGATAGACATGGCTTATTTAAATATGAATATTCGTTATGAAATAAAACTATAATGTGGTATTTTTTTCATAACAAAAGTTATGTATCAGAAAATATAGAAGTGCCAACTATTATTTACAATTAATTTGGAAGTAGAGACTAAACCATAGTTTTGAGAAATAATTTTATTATATAATTATGAATCATATGATATTGGTTAATTATATCCCAAACAATTAAGAGATATGCACTCATTTAGTGGTAGCATCATAAGAGTTGATAAACTCTTCAGATTGATACATACAGATGTATGCAATCGTAAGTCTATTAATACCGAAATGGTTCCATGTATTTCATCATAATTCACTGATGGGTTATCACTACCAAAATCGTTCCGTTTATTCCATCATATTCACCGACGAATTATCATAGACATGGACATATGTATTTGACATGCATGTATAATTCTATGATTAGGCCATAGAATATGAAATAAAAGTAAACAATATAACATACGATTGAAGTGATTCAATTCAATCGAATGGGTAAGTACATTGAAAAAGGTTTTGAACGTACCTTAAAATGAATAAAGATTCAATCTCAAAAGTCACTCCACCCTCTTATACATAATGATATATCGATAAGGAGTAATCGAACTTTTTTGGACAAAGTACAATTAAATGTGAGTGAAGTTAAGTTAATTTCTTTCTGTATGATTACGTACTTAAGAGCAGTACACAAGGTTAATATTATTTCATATAATCAATGATTTACAAAATCATATAAGATAAGATTATATATGAAACCCGGCAAATCCTAGGCCAAGGAGTTGGCAAGTTGTGCGAGTCAAAAGATTGCACGTACTAATTTTTCGTGAGGGATCTTGTATGAATCTCCCCAAAAGGATTTTAGAAAAGTCTGTCATCGGATGATATATTTAACTTTTGAATATAAGTTTTGTAACTTAAAAACTAAGTCGGTTTTTTCATAAAAAGTCAATTCATAAAGTGTTTATGAGTACCTATTCTGTCTCACCGAGAAATACTTGTTGTTTCAAGAAGTAATAACTTCATTGTGAAGGAATTTCTTTGAGAAATTATTGGTAGTAAAATAGAATTGGATACGGTCCATAGATAAAATTGACTAGATGAGATGAAATGAAATTAACTAACCTGAACGAACATATCGCATTAATGTGTCTAATAAGTATTCTCATACACTGAAGAGAACTATGAGTTTTTTTATCAATATTGAAAATATACAATCCTCACTTGTTTAACTAAATCGTTAAGAGTGTTGACCATATAATATGGTGTGATGCAAAGATCCAAAAATGAATTTAAAGTATGTTATCAAAATATGATTTTGTTAGTGTAACTAAAGGGATGTGAAACATCGATCGCGATAGTATCTTTATGAGCAAGACTAATATAGTTGGAATTAAATGAGCAATGTTGATAAGAATAATCACGTACATTTTAAATGTTGAGATTAGCATAATAGATTCATCATTCATCATGATTATGTTATTTTGGATGTACTCACATGATTAATGCTTTCTAAGACTTAGTGTTTTGGTACATGTGTGCTGAAACAGAAAATTCTAAATAGTGATTTAGAGTAGACTATTTGCACATAACAACCAATGTGTCTTAAAGTCAATTTGAGCGATATATAGGTTGTGATTTTTCAAATATGATCCAAGAAATGATAGAAAGTATCACTTAATAAGCATCGGAATAAAATAAATATTTTGGTAGAAATACCAAATTGTTTGATTATTTATCAAAAATAAAAGGACGCGTGTGTTTACAAGAAAGAACATTAAAAGGTACTTAAATTTCTAAACCATAATTAAACAACATAATGCTTATTTTTTAATGATGTACATGTGCTAAAATTAGTTTTAGTTGTTTTAATACTCAATGATTTATTTGTAAACAATATCTTTCATAATAAGTATAAACAATATTAGGAATGTAAGGATGCTATATTAAAATGTTTAATATGGAACATGTAAGATTGATACCTTATGCATTCGCAGTAGGAATTATCATACATGTTACGTTGTTTACGATATCGTGTTTTGTTTATGTGCTTGACACATGAATCAAATATCAAATCCAAATAGATTTCACTAAATGGTTGTTTGAGGTGTTCTTGTGTATTTAAGAAATACTAGAGAAAGGTTTATTGCAACAACGAACTCCTTATGAAGGATTGTTCGGACTCAAATTTCATAAGTGATATTGAGTATAACATTTCAATAATATATTAAGAAACATTAAGTTGAAAATATTCCAAATAAAAGAGATTTGGTTGATTCATTAACTTGAATAGTGCTATAATAAAAACAACGTATATAAATATAAATGCATGAATTTATAACTAAGTCGAGGGTGGTTCCAAATATTGAGAATCCCATAACATTGTTATATGATAATGATGTCGTGACATAGTTCATAATAGAACTTATAGCTTATTAGAAGGCAAGAGACATACTCTGAAATGTTCCACATGATAAAGATCGTTTATCAGCATCAGAAAGAGTTAATTGACAGAGTGGATGATTAAAAAAATAGCATATCTGTTCACAACGGGACTGGCCCAATTGGTTTTAAGAAAACCGATTGGAGAAGTTGGAATAAGATACCACAATTGACCTTAAGTGCAAGTGGGAGATTTATAGAGTAAGGGGTATGCCCTGGAGGCAATTATGTTATTTGTTACATATATCTAATTCAATAACCGATCTTGTTCAAAATTAAAGTTATTTTCTTTCTATTATATACTTTATATAATGTGGTTATATTAATTAACTAATCTGATTAAATTTATATTTAATAGAAAAACCATAAATGGTATGTTTTGTGATAGTAATTACAAAGTGTTGTGACCATGAGCAATTTATCATAATAAAAAAAATATATACCATTTTAAATGTTCCTAATCAAGATGCATCAAGGCTAAATAATGATGCACTCATTAAGACTAGAGTACGTAACTCTCTCCAATATGGGCAGTGTATTACTCATAGTTGTTAGGGGCACGTAGAGGTTATACTAAAGTTATTAGATAACTACGGAACGACTCACTCGATAGTCTTCTGTTGGTTAACATAACTAAGATCAGATAGGAAATATCGATATGACTAATTTACATAGTTTTTAGACTTGAGAATACCGTAGATCTTCAATATGAAAGATCAACTTTGATTATAGTCAAATCATAACACAACATTCCATCAGGTGGCTATAGTTGGATTGAGTGAAAGTATTGGAAGTGAAGCACTGCCGAAGAGAGGATTCATCTTCTCAGTTATATAAGGTTGGTATCACGATCAACTCAATTCAACTCAAGATCAAAGTCCATAGCCAGAGCATTTCCTTTAATAATAATTGTTATTATTGAATTAAAGACTTTTTATTTGGACTGTAGAGTTAAATATCGATGATATTGGAATTTTGACCATTACCAGATTCCATAAGTTCAAAGTGATATAGTTTTGATGAGGCGAAATGGTGTAAATAAATGTAACAGCCGGGTAATGCTTAATAAAGTAAAATTGGATTTTACCAAAACTAGGTAAACGGTAAAATAGGCCAAAATGTCACACTACTTGCTAAGTGAAATTTGAACGTTAACATTTGAATAGTTCGATATTAATCGTTGACCAAATTTACACGCGACAAGTCACACAATCAGAACGATGAATTCTCTTTACACCAAACAACTTAATTAGTTTATAATTGTTATAAATTAATTAAATTAATTAATATTTATTACATATTAGTTATAAAATATTGAATATGGTTTGAGGAATAAATATTGTTGTATATATTTATAAAAGTTAAAAATATATCGATTGATATGCGATATCGATAAGCAATTAAATTAGATTTAATTAGTAATATTTATTTGGGCTTAAAATGGGTTTAAAACCCATGCAAATGGCTAGAAATTTTGACCAAAAGGAGGAAAATATGAACCATAAAATGGTGCAACAAAGGCTTGGAGATGGTGGGCCAAAATGGAAGAGAATTTGTAAGAGATAACGTAGGATATTGATCCTAAAATATCTTCAACTTCTCCTCTATATAAGTGTCTCTATCCTAAAACTTTAGGAGAATTTTTTTTTGATGCCTACTCTATCTATATCATGGATGAATCATACCTCTCTACACCCCATTAAATCTCAAATCAAATAGTTCAAATCAATAGTTATTCGATAGCAATGGGTCTGCGATTCAAAGATTAACAGTCCGATGAATCGGTAAGTTTTCAAAAGGAAGGGAACTCTTTATTATAAGGTGCACTTAAGGGCATTGGTTTAGGTAAGTATTTAGTCTTATATACGATGCACATTCTCTGTATAGCTCTATTTTATTCAAATATATATATATACATACATACTGTTATTATTGAATTGTTAGTTAGGTGAGATTCTTTTAGGTATTGCTGTTATCACATATATAAATTGGTTATGTGTATATGTTTAGCGAATAATATTTTTAAAGGATCTGATACACATAGCCAATACCATTATATTTCAATTATATATATTTTACTAATCAATATATTCATAGATTAATTAACTAATTTACTTATATGACATGTATTAAGCCATATAACTATTGCATAAATAATTGATCTAATAATATTCAAATGTATATTTATATTAATTATGATTTTTAGTAATCAAAAATAAATTTTTGAAAATTATTTAATATATTTTAATATTATTTAATTTTTGCACGAATTAATAAATTTATATAAAATAGTTTTTTTTCCAAAATTCAATTTTAAATTTTCTAAAATTAACTTGTTATTAAATATGTTTGTGATAAAAAAATCATAATTTTAAACCATTTTCTATATTTTGAAAAAAAATCATTTAAAATTCTATCGTAAAACATTTAATTAATGAAACATATTATTTTGAATTGGAAAATTCTAAATTTTTTTTTGCAAATTATGTAATAGTATTACTAGTTTTTTGGAAGTTTAAAATTTTATATTTACGTTATATGAATATTTTCTATTATTTACTTATTGTTAATTAACTAATTAATTCATTATATATATGTATTAATATAATAAATTATATTTATATTCGAATTTAATGTATATGGGATGTGGAATGTTTTATAAATAATAATAATTATTATTATTTTAATTTTATAATTATAAACTATTCTAACTCATATTTACATTTACATTTTAATTATTATATTTATTTTTATACATACATATATATATAATTGTATTATTTTAATACACATATATATGTAAATAATAATAAAAATTAAGTAAAACCATATCTTATATATATACACACACATTTATACACACACACACATACATATATATATATATATATTTAATATTTAATACTATAATATTTTATGTACATGCGTACATATATATATATGATATTTTCATAATATAAATATGCATATAATTTTCACTTGTATATATATAATAACTATAAATGTACACACATATTTGGACAACATACAATACACATAGAATGAGCTAACGTGTTCGTTGCGATGTAAATAACAGTTTGTACTTGTGGGAATGTTATACCCTTTAGGGAATACTATGTTACACATGTACACACATATATATGCATATGACACATATGTATATTTATGTATAAGCTAAAAATAAATTAAATAAATTTCTATCAATAATGTATAAATCTATAGGAAATATATGATTGTATTTAAATTAAATTTAGAAATGTTCTAAATATATTAGACTTAATAGGCCCAATAAAGATCCAAAAGAGTAAAAAAATTAAAATTCAGTCATAACTTCCATATGGGCTGGTCTAATTCCAACATATTGCATGGTTTGAAACTAGTAAATCATATCGGTACCAACCTGATCATGTCGGTACCGGTAGATTTTATTGCACAGAGGATCTTGTCTCCTCACCTAGTATTTCATGATCCGACGACTTCGTTGGACTATTCTTATATATATAGCAACTCTATGGAAACTTAGAGAGAACATTTTAGCCATTCTATTCTTCATCTTCTTTCTTTGCTCGAGTTTGTCACTAGGAGGCTAATTTTTATTGTTCTAGACTAATTTGAACCGTAAAACCTGAAAGTGACTACTGTGTGGCTAGCATCACTTTGGATCATGTAATATGGAATGCTTTATAATCTAAATGTGAAAACAGATAATAATAGTAAAGTAAATAAGAATAAGCACACCAGGAGTTTTTATACTGGTTCAAACTTCCCGTTCTATGTCCAATCCTAGACTTCCCTCTAGAATTTCACTCAATAACCCCCACTTAACTCGAAGGAATAGGTAAACAACACCTAAGCAGCCAAATGGGATTTTTCCGCCTCAACAACCGAAGAGGACTTTTCCGCCTGATACAAACTAACAGTACTTCAACAGTTTCAATAAAATTGTTTTGACACTTTTTGTTCTTGATAACAGTGATTTGTTTTTGATAGTACACCCTTCCTATAATCTTTTCCTCAAGTATATATTGTGTGTGTAAAAATTAGAAAGGAAAATATTGCTTTGAATCGAAGAATAAGTTAATTAATTCAGAGATTCAAACAATATATAAATTGTGATTGCTTGTGGAATGCAAAGATGGATAGCAGAGAGTATGATCAGAAAACAAAATAAAATTTGGTGATTTAAGAAGTGAATCTCATGTGTTTATATAGTAGATAAACAACTACAACTATTCATGAAGAGTTCTAATCAAAAGATGCAGCCATATCTCTTCAAATTGGATCGTAACTCTTCGCAAATGGAAGTGTCTCTTCAGGAAAATTGCTGTTAGAATCATTCAGTCGACTGATCAAAACCGACCACTCAACTAAATAATCAAAGATGGTGTAAAATAGAGTGAACCTGTGCAGCTGAACAGGTTCAGTCGACTAGTCATATTTGATCGATCGACTGACCTAGTTGTCAGTGCACAATTTATACCTTTTTTAAAGAATTTAAATTTTAGAACAACTTTGATTTTGTGTAAACTACTTACGATAGATTTTAACAATTCCAAGACTAAAAACTTCAATAAATAAACATGCATACTCGGTTTTGAAGTCTTGTCTCCTTTGTAGTTTTAGTAGCATACCTTCTACTCTTTTTGTCGCTTGATCGTATAGTCTCATCACTGATTGTTTAATCTTTTTGTCATGAATCAAAACTCATGATTCAACATTCTCCCCCTTTTTAATTGATGACAACCTATTTTAGATGATACTATATTTTAAGAAATATATAACAGAAGTTATATATGTCTCCCCTTGAATATCTAGCGACATATCTAATCCTACAAAAAATGGTTAGTCATACGAATTTCTCCACCTTTGTCATCGAGAAAAAGGAAATAAACAATAATTTTATCACTGTGAACAAACAACATACCAATCACAAAAAAATGTTTCGAATTGTACTGAGCTACTTATACAAGCTCATTAAAAATAAATAGTAGTATAATGTTTGTGAAAGAAAAAACTTGGTATGACCAAGAAATATCAATATCACTCATCAGAGTTAGATTATGTTTCTTCTTCCACTTGCATTGGTCCTTTGCCTCTTGAAGAACTTTCCACAAATTGTCTACCACCCCCGTTTCCGCTTGTGTCAGAACTTGTGTGTTCTTCGGATGTAGACCAAGTAAAGCGAGGAGCTGGATGTTTACCCGGACCACGATGTGAAGTGTCCATAGTTGTGGATGAGGAATAAGAGATTGCATCCCATAAAATCCCGAAAAATCTTTTAATTTTGTCAAACTTCTTGTCGAGATTTTTTATGCGAGAATCCAAAATGACTTGATTTCGCATAAGTAGATCAATGGATTCTCGGATGATTTGGGATGGTGTTGGTGTACGAATGTCATCTCTTTGTTGTTGTCGAGTAGCAGCTTATTGATGAGGTCGTGATTGCCATTCTTGGAAAGACATGATAGTGAGAGTTCTAGGAGGCAATTTCATTAGACTAATTGTGCGGCTATTTAGAGTTTTAGCAATGGAGGTATCAGATTTCGGAATAGGAACTTGTAGGTTCATAAGTAGCCGCATAATATACTCGCCGTAATAGATGATGTTCATTCAACCTTTGTTAAAAGACAAGAACTCATCAAGAATAACCTTAGGCCAATTGATTTGGACATCCCCCCAAATTGCATACGACACCCTATAATTTTTCGGATGTACAAGTTCATAAGAACTAGTACAAGGAAGAATTGTAGGCATTAAGGCTCGATGCATAATTCGAGCTGTAGGGCGTAAGGCGATAGATTTGAGTTCAGTCATCTCATCTTCCAAAAAACCTATGACTTACTTCATCTCATTCGCCTATAGGAACATTTAAATCTTCTAACGAAATACCATTTGTTGGTGTGTGGAGAATGTGTCCATTCTATCTAATGACAAGAATATTTGTTGACCACAAACTAAACTGCATACGCACTTATCATGATTTCATGGATTTTGATGACCCAAATTTAAATTTGCATAAAATAGTTTTACCATAGTATGATTAATTTCGAGATTGTTCTGATTGTGGTCAAGAAGAGATTCTAGACGACTTCTTCTTGCAAGCTCTTGAATTCTTTATGAAGCAAAGTCTAGAAACACAACAAAATATCCTTCAAGAAAATGAGATTCCTTCATTTTGTTCCATCTTTGAATAGTGGTGGCATCATAAAGCCATTGAGCTATTTGGGTATCAATAGGTTTAGAGGAAGAGGTAAAGGCTTTTCTAGATCGTTTAGGTTGTCTTGGAGCCATTTGAAATTGAAACTGAGTAAAGATATTTGAAAATTTTGATAGTTAGGGTTTTGTAAATCTGAAGAGGGAAACTAAGAGTGAAGTGCGAAAAAGAAGATGGTGGGTTAAAGGGGCAAAAAGGTAGGTGAAATGGTGTTTAGTACGCTCAGATTAGTCATTCAGTCGACCGGTCGTATGTGGTCAGTCGACTGATCAATATCCTGTAACTCTCTGTTTCCAGATTCAATCGACTGGCCAAATTCGTTCAGTCGACTGAACACTATCCCGAAAACTCTCTGTTTCCATATTCAGTCGACTGACCCAAAATGCTCAGTCGACTGAATGCTGTTTTTCAGCAATATCAGTCTTTTTGAATGTTTTAACAAATAAAATACAATATATTCAATATATTACACAATGAAACATATAAAAATAGGTTGAAATAAAAAAATAAGACTTAGAAGAAGAAGAAGTGGATGCATGTGGAGTCTTGCAATCTTCTGGTTCTACTTTAGTCTTTTCTTTGTATGGTTTTAATGTAGACTTTCCATATTCCCATGAATTTGTAGACACAGGAGGAGGTTGTGGTAACTGATGATAAGAAGACATTGTAGGTTGATGAACATTAGATGAAGATGTCCTACATAATTTCCATCCAAGTTGCTTCAGAAAACTAAGTCGTTTTGAATTCATCTTCTGTTCATAGTACAATTCACGTAGAATTGCTATTGATTCCCTTTGATAATGATGTAAATCATCGGTACTTTTCTTTGTTAATAGAGAACTAAAGAACAAAAAATGACATGCCTTCTTTTTTTTAGAATATGACCAGTATGATAGCTGGATGTTCTGGCTGGTTCATGATATGGGGTAGGTGTAGGTAAATTTGATGATCTAGAAGAAGGTGTTGAGAAATCAACAGAGGAATATTCAAAGCCATATGGAGAGTTGTTTTGGGAGGACATTGTTATTAGTATGGAATAATATATGATTATGATGGAACGGTAAACAGAAACCGTTCAAGTACCTATAATAATAAGAAGATAAAAAAATAGTAATAGCTAGATGGAATAAAGGATAACCAGAAAATAATAAGAGGGGGAGAAACTAGTTAGAATTTTCATGGTTGAAAATTATCCATGAAAAAGAGTAATAAATAAGGGAAAATATATTATAAACATAGTTTTGAAACAACAAATAGTGAAATGGTAGAGACATAGGATTTCCAAGCTAGAGGGGTTGAGTTCAAGTACCAGCAAAGAAATATCTTTTTTTTTAAATCGTTATAGAAATTTTATAATTCTTTTAAAGAAATTATACCTAGTTCTCTGCTTAGTTTTATAAAACAATTTTCATTGAGCGGTTTAGTGAAAATATTAGCTAACTGATTTTCAGAATTTACAAATTCTAAATTTACTATATCCTTCTCAATATTATCACGAAGAAAATGACGACGAATGTAAATATGTTTAGTTCGTGTGTGATTGACAGGATTTTTAGATAAATTTATTGCACCGGTGTTATCACAATTTATTATAGATTTACTTAATTTTATATCAAAATCTTCCAATGTTTGTTGCATGTAGATAACTTGAGCACATGCTAAAGCTGTAGATATATATTCTACTTCACATATCGATAGTGAAACGCGGTTTTATTTATTACTAAACCAATATACTAAGGATCGTACGATGAAATGACAAGTTCCACTTGTACTTTTTCTATCTATCCGACTTCCTCCAAAATCAGCATCACTATGGGATACTAATTCCAAAGGACATTCTTTTGGATAAAACAGTCCTAAATCATTGGTCGTGCTCAGATAACGAATTATACGTTTTACTGCTCGCATATGAGATTCTTTAGGATTTTTTTGAGATCGAGCACATAAACAAACACTCATCATAATGTCAGGTCGACTAGCAGTTAAGTAAAGTAATGATCAAATCATGCTACGATATAATTTTTGGTCGACACTCTTACCATTTTCATCTCTGTCGAGGTGTATAGTTGTACTCATAGTAGTTAGCATGGCAGAAGTGTTTTCCATACCAAAACATTTAATTAGATTATTACAATACTTTTCTTGATTAATAAAAATGCCATTTTTCAATTGCTTGATTCGTAGTCCAAGAAAATATGATAATTCTTCCATATATGACATTTCAAATTCATTTGTCATAATAGTCGAAAATCCCTGACATAATTTTTCATTTGCCGAACCAAATATAATATCAGCAACATATATTTGTATAATTAAAATACCTTGTTTAGTTTTCTTAATAAATAAAGATGGTCAAATTTTCCAATTGCAAAACCAGAGTCTAGTAGATAGCTTTTAAGTCGGTCGTACCAAGCACGAGGTGCCGTTGTAAACCATATAATGCTTTTTTAAGTTTATAAACATGTTCTGGAAATTTTTCATGAGTAAAAAGAGGAGGTTGTTCAACATAGACATTTTCTTTTATATATTCGTTTAGAAAAGCACTTTTAACATCCATTTGATATAATTTAAAGTTATGAAAACATGCAAAAGCCAATAGAATACGTATAACTTCTAATCTCGCGACATGAGAAAATGTTTCTTCGTAGTCTATTCCCTCTTCTTGATTATATCCTTGTGCCACTAATCTAGATTTATTTCTAGTTATGTCACCTTATTCATCAGCTTTGTTTTTGAAAACCCATTTTGTACCAATGATGGATTGATCATTTGGTCTAGGAACTAATTCCCAAACTTTGTTTCTTTCAAATTGATTTAGCTCTTCTTGCATAGTTATAATCCAATAGTCAAAAGTGAAATATTTGTAGGTTCTATATTAGAAGAAAAAGCTATGTGGGCCATTTGATTTAATTGATGTCTTGTTCTTACATTTGAATTTACTTCTCCAATTTTATTTTGAGCAGGGTGATCTCTAAGAATTCTTGAAGAAGATCTTACAACATTTTCATTATGAACTATGTTTTCAATTTCTGTAGTATTATTAGTGTTATTTTTTGAAAAATAATATCATCATCTTCTGAATTATTTGTTAGAATATTATATGAATTATTTTCCAAGTTCATAATTTTAGAAGAAATTTTGACATTTTCATCGAATGAAACATGAAGAGTTTCTTCGATTACTTTAGTTCTTATATTAAAAACTCGATAAGCTTTGCTTCTTTCCGAATATCCAATGAATATTCCTTCATCGGATTTTGGATTAAACTTGCCAACTGATCTTTAGTGTTAAGTATAAAACATTTTGAATCAAAAACTTTGAAATATGATATATTAAGTTTTCTTCCATTTAAAAGTTCACATGGAATATGTTTTGTTAGTGATCGAATAAAAACACGATTCAAAACATAACAAGCAATTGCAATAGCTTCTGCCCAGAAATGCTTAGGTGGAGTGCTTCCATTTAATAAAGTTCCTGCACATTTTTCTAATGATCAATTTTTCCTTTCTACAACTCCATTTTGTTGTCGTGTTCTAGGAAAGAAAAGTTATGGTTAATTCCCTTCTTGTTACAAAAATGTTGAAAAGCTTCATTTTCAAATTCACCTCCATGATCAGTTCTAATATTTTTAACTTACAAATTCTTTATATTTTGAATTCTTTTTACAAAAATTTTAAAATTCTCAAAAGTATACGTTTCATGAAAATAGTCCATGTATATCTTGGAAAATTATCTACAATGACAAATACATATATATTGTGATTAATAGATTGAACTTGAGTAGGTCCAAAAAGATCCATATGTAGAAGTTCAAGTGGTTGTGTTGTAGACATGATTTTCTTAGATTTAAAAGAAGACTTTGTTAATTTTCCTAACAGACATGCATCGCAAATATTATTAATTTTGAATTTCATATCAGGTAGTCCTTTAACAAGTTTATTTTTAGCTATTTTATTAATAGTATTAATATTTATATGGCAAAATCTTTTTTGCCATAGCCAAGAATCATTCTCTTTAGCTACTAAACATATGTTTGTGTTATAATTTATATTCATATTTAAAATATAAATATTTCCATCTCCTATATCTTCAAAAATTAAATTTTTATTTTTATCAGAAATATTACATTTATTTTCTGAAAAGGATATATTAAAACCTTTATCACATAATTGACTTATGCTCAATAAATTATGTTTTAAGTTTTTAACTAATAAAACATCAGAAATGAGAGGTAAGTTAGAGATACTGTTATTGCTCACATTGCCTTTGCCAAAGATATAACCTTTTGAATCATCTTCAAAAGTGACCGGTCCTCTATTTGAGTAGACAATGTTTGTTAACACGTCTTTATTATCAGTCATGTGTTTCGAGCAACTGTTGCCTGAAATCCATTTTTCTTTCTTTTTAAGTGGTACCTGCAAAAAATAAAGATTAAGTTGGTACCCACTTTTCTTTTTAGGGTCCTAAGAGTTAGATCTTAGGAAACCATACCCAAGAGGATTCAGAATTCCCTTTATAAATATAATTCTCACTTTTATGAACAGTTTCCACAAATGTCTTGATATGTTTATTCCTAATTAAGTTATTATTTGTTTTAGGAATCCATATTTTAATAGTTTTAAAATCTTTAGAAACTGTTTTCTTAATATCTTTCTTAATTTTGTTTTTAAATTTATTTTTAAACTTTCCAGATTTCTTTGGATTTTCAATTTTCTTATATCCTAGTCCCATTTTACTTGAAGAAGACTGAGAATTTTCTATTATTTTAGAAAGATTTTCTCTTCCTTTATTAAAATTAGAAGTATTTTTATTAATATCTTCTAACTTAGTTTTGAGACTAGATTTTTCTAACTCCGATGCTTTAATGTTAGATTTTAAATAATTTCAACTAATAAATCATCATTTTTATTCTTCTAAATTTCTAATTCCTGAGTTATCATAGAAAGTTGAGATGTTAAATGAGAATTAGATTCTTGAGATTTTTCAAACTCTTCTTTTAGAATTTTCTTTTCATCTCTTAGCATACTAATTTCTTATTCAAATCTATTTAGTTTTCCTTGTAACTCCTTATTTTGCTTTTTAGTTTGTTTTACATAATCCACTAGTTTAGAATTAATTTCAACTAAATCGTCAAAATTAGTCCACTTACATCATCACTTGTAGCCATGAAGTATACATTTGCTTGCTCTGTGTCACTGTCACTATCACTCTCTGATGAAGAAGAATATGATTCATCCCATGTTACTGAAAATGCTTTCTTCTTGAATTTGTCCTTCTCGAATCTATTTTTCTATTTTTTTGGACATTCTTTGTTCATATGACCTTTTTTATGACATTCATAACATTCCATAACAGAAGATGTTGGTTTATTACTATTATTGTTGTTGTTAGAGTTATTTTTGTAACTCTTGAACTTGCTATTCTTTTTGAATTTCAAAAACTTTTTGAAAATTTTAGCAATAAGTGTTATATCCTCTTCATCTGAGTTAGAATCATCTTTTCCTGCTTGAAATGCTAGATTCTTCTTATCCTGTGCTTGAACTTTCTTTGCCTGCAAATTTACTTCATATGATATTAGATTTCCTATTAACTCTTCTGGTTTCATAGTGGAAAGATCGTTTTCTTATTCAATAGCTAGGACCTTTCTTTCCCATTCATCCGTTAAAGAGTTTAGGATTTTGATACTATATCAAAGTTAGAGAATTTTTCTCCTAGTGCCAATAGTGAGTGATATAAATCTTGAAATCTAGAGTACATGTCATTTATACTTACGTTTGATTTTATTTTGAAATTTTGGAACTGATTTTTCAACATAGAGATTTTGCTTTGTTTGACTTTGCTAGTTCCTTCATGAATTACTTTTAGAGTTCTCCATATCTCATAAGCAGTTGTATACATACTGACTCTATTAAACTCATTTTTATCTAATGCACAAAATAACATGTTCATAGCTTTAGCATTTGAAGTAGCATCATTTTTTTGTGCAGTGGTCCAAGTTGAAAAATCTTCTATTGGCATGGTATATTCCTTTTGGGTAATATTCCAGGTTTCAAAACCATTAGCTTGCATATATATTCTCGTTCTAGTTGACCAGTAATTATAGTTAAGATCATTAAACAATGGCGGTCGTGCAGTTGGCTAACGTTCGTTGAAATTAGAGTTAATGTTAATGCTAGAATTGATGTTACTATCCATATTACAAAGAAATTATCAATAACTGTGTTACGTTTATAGGATGTCCTCGCTCTGATACCAAATGAAAGTGACTACTGTGTGGCTGGTTATCAATTAGGATCATGTAATATGGAATGTATTATAATCTAAATGTGGAAACAGATAATAATAGTAAAGTAAATAAGAATAAGCATACTAGGAGTTGTTATACTGGTTTGAACTTCCCATTCTACATCCAGTCCCAGACTTTCCTTTGGAATTTCACTCAATAACCCCTTACTTAACCTGGACAAATAAGTAAACAATACTTGAGCAGCCGAACAGGAATTTTCCGCCTCAACAACCGATGAGGACTTTTCCACCTGATACAAACTAACAGGACTACAACAGTTTCTGTAAAATTGTTTGACACTTTGTGTTCTTGATAACACTGATTTATCTTTGATAGTGCACCATTCCTATAATCTTTTCCTCAAGTATTTATTGTGTGTATAAAGATTAGAAAGAAAAATATTGTTTTGAATCGAAGAATAAGTTAATTAATTCAGAGATTCAAACAATATATAAATTATGATTGTTTGTATGATGCAGAGATAGATAGGAGAGAGTATGATCAGAAAACATAATAAAATTCAGTGATTTGAGAAGTGAATCTCATGTGTTCATATAGTAGATAAACAGATATAGTTATTCATGAAGAGTTTTAATCAAAAGATGCAGCCATATCTCTTCAAATTGGATCGTAACTCTTCGCAAACGGAAGTGTCTCTTCAGGAAAATACCTGTTAAAATCGTTCAGTCGACTGACCAAAAACGACCAGTCAACTAAATAATCAAAGATGGTGTGAAACAGAGTGAACCTGTGCAACTGAATAGGTTCAGTCGATTAGTCATATTTGGTTAGTCGACTGACCTAGTTGTCAGTGCATAGTTTACACCTTTTTTAAAGAATTTGAATTTTAAAATAACTTTGATTTTGTGTAAACTACTTGATTATAGATTTTAACAATTCTAAGACTAAAAACTTCAATAAATAAACATACTATACTCAGTTTTGAAGTCGTGCCTCCTTTGTACTTTTAGTAGCATATCTTGTTCTCTTTTTGTCGCTTGATCGTATAGTCTCATCACCGATTTTTTAAGCTTTTTGTCATGAATCAAAACTCCTGATTCAACATTCTCCCCCTTTTTGATTGATGACAACCTGTTTTAGATGATACTATATTTTAAGAAATATATAACGGAAAATATCTCCCCCGAATAACTCGCTACATATCTAATCCTACAAAAAATGGTTAGTTATATAAATTTAATGAAAGTGACTACTGTGTGGCTAGTTATCACTTAGGATCGTGTAATATGGAATGTATTAAAATCTAAATGCAGAAACAGATAATAATAGTAAAGTAAATAAGAATAAGCACACTAGGAGTTTTTATATTGGTTCGAACTTCTAGTTCTACGTCCAGTCCCAGACTTCCCTTTGGAATTTCACTCAATAACCCCTCACTTAACCCGAAGGAATAGATAAACAACACCTGAGCAGCCGAACATGATTTTTCCGCCTGATACAAACTAACAGGACTTCAACAGTTTCAATAAAATATTTTGACACTTTGTGTTCTTAATAACACTGATTTGTCTTTGATATTACACCCTTCCTATAATCTTTTACTCAAGTATATATTGTGTGTGTAAAGATTATAAAGGAAAATATTGCTTTGAATCGAAGAATAAGTTAATTAATTCAGAGATTCAAACAATATATAAATTGTGATTGCTTGTAGAATGCAGAGATAGATAGTAGAGAGTATGATTGGAAAACAAAATAAAATTCGATGATTTGAGAAGTCAATCTCATGTGTTTATATAGTAGATAAACAGCTACAACTATTCATGAAGAATTATGATCAAAAGATGCAGCCATATCTCTTCAAATTGGATCCTAACTCTTCGCAAATGGAAGTGTCTATTCAGGAAAATAGCTGTTAGAATCGTTCAGTTGACTGACCAAAAAAGACCAGTCAACTGAATGATAAAAAATGGTGTAAAACAAAGTGAACCTGTGCAACTCAACAGGTTCAGTCCACTGGTCATATTTGGTCAGTCGACTGACCTGGTCAGTCGACTGACCTGGTTGTCAGTGCACAGTTTACACCTTTTTAAGGAATTTGAATTTTAAAACAACTTTGATTTTGTATAAACTACTTGAGGATATATTTTAACAATTCTAAGACTAAAAACTTCAATAAATAAACATACTATACTCAGTTTTGAAGTCTTGTCTCCTTTGTAGTTTAGTAGGATATCTTGTTCTCTTTTTGTCGCATGATCGTATAGTCTCATCACTGATTTTTTAAGCTTTTTGTCATGAATCAAAACTCATGATTCAACATTCTCTCCCTTTTTGATTGATGACAACCTGCTTTAGATGATACTATATTTTAAGAAATGTATAACGGAAGTTATATATATCTCCCCTGGATATCTGGCGACATATCTAATCCTGTAAAAAATGGTAAGTCATATAAATTTAATGAAAGTGACTACTGTGTGGCTAGTTATCACTTCGGATCATGTAATATGTAATGTATTATAATCTAAATGAGGAAACAGATAATAATAGTTAAGTAAATAATAATGAGCACACCAGGTGTTTTTATACTGGTTCAAACTTCCCGTTCTACGTCCAGTCCCAGACTTCCCTCTGGAATTTCACTCAATAACCCCTCACTTAACCCGGAAGAATAGGTAAACAACAGCTGAGCAGCCGAACAGGATTTTTCTGCCTCAACAATTGAAGAGGACTTTTCCGCCTGATACAAACTAACGGGACTTCAATAGTTTCAATAAAATTGTTTGACACTTTGTGTTCTTGATAACACTGATTTGTCTTTGATATTAAACCCTTCCTATAATCTTTTCCTCAATTATATATTGTGTGTGTAAAGATTAGAAAGGAAAATATTACTTTGAATCAAAGAATAAGTTAATTAATTCAAAAATTCAACTAATATATAAATTGTGATTGCTTGTAGAATGCAAAGATATATAGTAGAGAGTATGATCAAAAAACAAAATAAAATTTGGTGATTTGAGAAGTGAATCCCATGTGTTTATATAGTAGATAAACAGCTACAGCTATTCATGAAGAATTCTGATCAAAAGATGCAGCCATATCTCTTCCAATTGGATCGTTACTCTTTGCAAGTGGAAGTGTCTCTTCAAGAAAATAGCTGTTAGAATCGTTCAGTCAACTGACCAGAAACAACCAGTCAACCGAATAATCAAAGATGGTGTTAAATAGAGTAAACCTATGCAATTGAACGGGTTCAGTCGATCGGTCATATTTGGTCAGTTGACTGACCTAATTGTCAGTGCATAGTTTACACTTTTTTAAAGAATTTAAATTTTAAAATAACTTTGATTTTGTGTAAACTACTTGAGGATAGATTTTAACAATTCTAAGACTAAAAATTTCAATAACTAAACATACTATACTCAGTTTTGAAGTCTTGTCTCCTTTATAGTTTTAGTAGCATATCTTGTTCTCTTTTTGTCGCTTGATCGTATAGTCTCATCACTTATTGTTTAAACTTTCTGTCATGAATCAAAACTCATGATTCAATAAAACCCTTGTATTCATGGCAAAAATATTCCATTATAAGATTAGAGTGAATGTAGGCTAGAGACTAACCGAATCACTATAAAATTCATGTGTTTTCTATTGTTTATTTACTGATTATGGTTAGATCTATTCTCTTTAATTTGAGTTAAGGTATTATGCCACATTTTGGCCCAATATCTAGTATTTTATACAATTCTCATTTTCTATGTCTCTTCATGAAGCAAATGTAACCATTCACTCTCTTCATCCCAACTGGGCATATTAGTGAGCTTTTTCTTTCTTATAATACCAATTTAGTTTTAAAGTAATTACGATGTTGAATTCTTATATAGTTGTTAGTTAGCAAGTTTAAGTGGTATTAAAATTACCTTGAAATTAGTAGCTGCTTAAGCTTACACAATTGTGAAGTTGCATTTTAATTATATGAATGCCAAATATAGCGAATCTAAGGTTTCATCAAATTCAAGTAACATCCAACACTGAAAACAAGGAATTAAGTGCTATAAAATAAAGAGACATGGGGATTTATATGGTTAGGATGTTAGGGAATCCCACATTCACGAGTCAATTTTTTCTTCTTATAGTGATTTCATAGCACATGCTTTTGGATTATTATGGCAGAGAACATAATTTTACAATATATTATTTAGAGGTAATGAAAATGCCATCCTCTTTTTCTACTACAGTGCTTTTCCTACTATAATACAGATGATATCACATGTATTGCTGACATCAATATCTATGCATCATTCATGTGCCATTGATATTTACCATATGTTTTTCATCCCTTTAATTGGTTGAATGTGCTTAGATTGCTTACATTGATTCTTGTGGAAAAGTTTGCTTTAGGTAGGTGTACATATGGACCAAGTCAAGATATTTTGAGTTTTGAAATGTTATGCTTGAGATTGAATTCGTTAATGACTTTGGGCTAATTTTGACACCTTGCACATTATATAATGTCATTATCTGGTGCAATGTTTTGTTGCTTGAATGCTTAGGAGTATTATAAAATATGACTAGGCTATGGTAGCATAGTCCATTATAGCTTTGGTGGCGTATTCAGTATGATCGGGACGATATAATCTTTTATAGCTATGGAGACATAATCTGGTATAGTTGTGGCGGCTTAGTTTAGTGCCACCAGTTTTTACAAGTCGGCTCAGGTGTATCTGTATAGTTTGATTTTAGCTAGGCATATGTAGTTTATCCAACTGAATTGGTGGGACTTGCTTAGGTATTATTACATATTTTGTAATAACAAAAGGATGAAAATGATATATGCGATGATGATCAGTAAAAGAGAGAGTTGCCTCCTATAGGTATATAAACAAAGTACCATAGACAAATCACGTAGTTGTCACCTGAATCATCATTCAATACAAACTTAACAGTATATAATCCAATATTAAAAATTATTACATCAAAATGATCAATAGATCTCCCTTCTTTTGCGAAGTCACTACAAAATATTTCAAATCGATAATTGCATTATAAATCTATAGATTTAAAGAGTAAAAATTCCTTTTAAAATCCTATGTTTGGTAGGGAAACACCCTTAATATATTATAATAGTATATTGTAATATAGTACACTAAATTAATCAATTTAAGCAAAAATATCATTATATATATAAACATGTTATTCTTTATCAAATTGAACATATCACTCAAATTTTCATTATCCTAGATTTCATTATATCTACTTCAAATTGTTCGAAATGATATCTGATTTTTGATAAATATAGAAGTTAAGATTGTAATATTTTTTTTGTAGGAATATAAATTAATCCAAAATCCATTATTTGCTTCATAAAGAGAAATGCATGTTGCATTTACCAATGTAGCATAAAATTACAACAATCAACTATAAAAGAAAATTCAGTTTAGTCAGTAAAATATTATAGTGCATAGTATGAATTTGGAAATAATGGTTGCCATCAAGGTGAAAAGGATTCACCTTTAAAGTGTACAAAGCTTCTTTATGAATAAAGAAAAGGTTGCTCCAAAATCATCCAACAAAACTTTTTGTAACCTTTAGAATTCTGAAGAAAAAAAATCATACTTGTTTATATTTACATATAAAAACCAATAGTCGAAATACCTTGCATGATGTACTATAAGGGGAAATAGAAGTGATAAAGTAGCATGATTAATATAAATAATTATAACATTAGCTAGCAATAGAAAAGAAAAAAATGATTAAGTTTGAACATCTAAGAAAAATAAAATCAGAGTTACTGACAAAATCTAATCTAGCAAGATTGATGCGAGTAGAATTTGATATGTAGCTTAAAAAAAAGGTTGGGTAAATTATTTAAGAATATTTATATCTAAAATTAAATGGAGAAGAGAAGACATTTAAGAGAAACGGATTGTAAGGATGCCATATGCAACTAGAGAAAAATCAAAAGACAAAGTTGAGAATGAAGGAGAGAAGAAGATTTACGACTCACTTTTAATATTACACCAAGTTGTAACATCAGCTGACACTGAAAAGATAAGAAAAACAGAGATGAATTAAGTTTTAACATCCAACAAAAATAAAATCATAATTATTGAGGTAATCTGATCTATGCAAGATTGGTTAGACAAAATTTGATTTATAGCTTAGTAAAAAAATTCTATAATTTAAAAAAGAATATTTATTGGGAGATGATAATATATATTGTTGAAATTAAAGGGAAAAAGAAGACATTTAGGAGAAATGAATTGAAAGGATGCCACATGGCAAGCGGAAAAAAATATCAAAAGACAAAGTTGAGGATGAAATAAAAAAAGAAGATTTAGGACTCACTTTTAATTGTATAGTGTGCCTTATTACAAAATCCTCTTCATTATGCATTCAAATTTCATTTTTTCAGTCATAAATGACCAAATTTAATTACACTAATCACTCTTGGTTCATTCAATTGATATTTTTAGTGTCCCATGCCCGATTAATCAAATTTATTTTAAATGATCTTCTCAATTAAATCATCTTAGTTATCACTTATTAAATTTTTTATTTTTATTTTTTATTTTAATTTTCTATGTTAATGCACTTCATAATATAGGGTGTTATAAAGAAAAAGCATGAGTTTTGACCAAACTTCAACTATCAAACCATTTTCACAATTTGATAATGTTATGTTTGTTATTGAGGAATGAAGTCCTATTGGCACTGGACAAAATCTTAAACTTTGCCAAAATTTCTCATTTTCTATCATTTCTTTCTACTTAAATTTTAGCTTTCTCATTCCTCCGTTACCCATTTGACTATGCTATAGTAGACTTACAATGAATCTTTAAACCAACTCCTCATCTTTTGATGCCTTTCTGTCTTTGATCTTTGGGTGGGAACACACATGTGGGTCATATAATACAATAACAAAATGTTAGCCTTTCTTAAACGATTCAAAAAGGCTCACTATACCTTTTGGTATTGCTAGAAATAAGGTATAGTCTACCTTAGCACTACAGTAGCATGTAACGTTGCAACACTTTTAAAGTACAATAAATCTTTAGTACTTAATGTATAATGTTACAAACATTCTTTTGGTAGGAAAACACAATGTCATAGTATTTAACTTTCGGTAGGGTTTATCTCAACATTACAGGAAGACCTAAATTACTAGTAACATATCTTTAGATAATAATAATGCTATAAAAGGATATAACATTGTTTCTTGTGCTACCACAAGCCTTTTCTGGTATAGTTACCACTAACGTAGGGATGTGTAAGATAAAATACATGAATACATAATAATAATAATAATAATAATAATAATAATAATAATAATAATAATAATAATAATAATAATATGAAACCAATTCCTTCCACTAGAATTATTTGGAACATTATTTTATCTTCCTTTTCAATCTCTACCATTATCCATCTTCCACCATTGTTGCTTCGTTGAAAACATAATATCTGCTATTAATTTATGCACTTTGAATATGAAGGAGTGAAGAAGTAGGAAGAAGAAACTAGAGGAAAGGGTAATAAATGGAAACAAACATTATTGATTTTCTTTTGGAAAGACTACCCAATGAAGTTTGACTCAGATTGAGTCTGATGTGTTTGCATTACCTTTCCAAAAGCATGGTTCAATTTAATTTTACCGGTGAGGGTATTTTCTACGCTCATTCACATTAGACATTTCCAACATCCTAAAATACTAAGTTCTACTGTAGACACGTTCTTATTAATAAATATATATCTAAGCATCTTTATGAACACAAAGGAAATTGTGCCAGGGTACAATAGTAAAAGTTTGGCACAACTTTATATTGCTCCATCCTAAAGTTAATTTTGAATTTGACCAGTTAAAAACCGTTCAACCATACTAAGGCACCATTCACTAATGTAACGATTAACAATTTTTTCTTTGATATTTAATAATCAAGTGTGTAGTTTAATAATTGAAGTAAAAGGAATAACTTTATATTGATGACATATTCTCTCCTACACTAATGATATTTGCATCATAGCTTATTTGTATAAACATACTAGTTTATGAAAATGTAGAACCATGTTTATTTACAAAAAAGAATGCATATACTTAATCGTCTTAAGTAGTTGTGTTTATAGTGATAAAATTATATAATCGTCAACAACGGTTAATGTTACACTTAAAGGTAATATGTAACTGCATTGCTTGCCTTAAATTGGATACACATGGAAAAGAACATTATAACATGTGAATGAATGTTATACTGTATTAAAATCCATATAAATTAGGCAAGCACTTTCTCTTCTCGGTTGTTTATGCATTGCAATAAAATATTATGTTTGAGAATATGAAAGTTGATTGACATTAACAATGGGACATGTAACTCACATAATATGATATAATCCAACATTATGATCTTGTCTATACAAATCTAATTTGATTCGATCTAATATAAATTAGATATAATTTATAATTTTAATACATATTTTATTCAACTCAACAATGTAGGATGATGCAAATTTATTTGAAAAAGTTTGTTGTTAACCCTCCAAACTAAGTCAAACATACGATATTAATCGTTGAACCTAAAAATACACATCTACTGTCCATAATCTATATATTCCGCAAGCAACTCACTTGACTAGTAAAATCACTCAGTTGTCGTCATTTCAAATCATTTTGATGCATGTTGGAATAATACTCAAATTAAATATGCATAATGAATTTTACGTAACATATTAGATCTCTAGAGAAATATATAACAAATTGATTTTATGTGATGCATATAAAGTATAAAAGTTGATATTTTAGTGGTATATTTTCATAATATATTTTGCTTTTTTTATCATATTTCCTTTTCACATTACATGTATATATCAGAGCATTACGGCACGTGCTTCGCAGGTAATGATGGCATGTGCTCTTCACATGAATTATTTTTCTACAAATTAAATATGTTTAACAATTTAAGAGAAAATAATTTACATAAATATTTAGCCATATTTTTGTTGGAACTAGGGCAGTCCGCAATTAAGTTAAAGGATAAGTTTCAAAAAAAATCTTTTTGGATCCCTTAGACTTATGAAGTCTAAAAAGTTTTAGATCCAATCTAAAAGGTGTTTTCAATAAAATCCTTTATTTTATTTGATTAATTTGAAAGATTTTAAATTTGATTCAAAAATAAATGAATGAATGTATCAAATACACCCATGCATGTACCAGTTACTTATTGAAACTAATTTTAACAAGGAAACCATTTGTTTCATTCTCTAATGATTGTGCAATTAATTAAAGGAATAAAACAAAAACCTTTTATTTATCTCTCTCTCTGATTAGATTGATAATTTACTAAATAAACATGTTAACATTTCAATTAAATGTTTTAGATGCATCAACTTATATTCAAATATATGACAACCTAAATGAACTATTATAAACATGTGTATGTATGTATGTACATCTAGAAATTGGGATTTATATCTATTATATGTTTCTACACACACCACATGCACACGCATACGCGCGCACACACACACACACATATATCTATACACACATACATATATATATATATATGAATGTATGTATGTACATATGTATATGTGTGTGTAATTTATACATGTTACGTTCTCTCATGGATATCATGAATATAAATGCCTAAGTATATAAATATGTTTGAGTATACTACAACATATGTATATGGTTTATATACACATATTGACCAGTACTATATATAGTTTAGACATATATAAACATACATGTAATATTTGTTATCACCTATATTTTTCATTTACATAAAAAAAGGTCAATGAAAATAATTCATATGAAGTGACAATTAATGTAAGAGTAAATCGAAAGAGTGAAGATGGAAAATTAATTTACGTTGTAATTAAATCTAAACAAATCTAAGTAAAAAGGGGAATAATCAAGTGTAATTCTACTTTACCCATTTTGTAATCATCAATTAAATAATTAATTTAATACCATATGAGATTTCAAACCTACTTAATTTATTGACCATAACGATATAAATGAATCTGAAACAGCAGTTTATATTTGGGTATAAACATGTGTGCAATGAACTAAAATTAAATTTTGTAACATGAACCGAATTAATTGGAAACAAATCAAAAAATTGAAATTTATTTTAATATAGGCTTACACTTTCAAGGTATAAAGAAGGCTTGATTAATTTATATATCACACATACATAATTTTATAATTCACTCTATTAAAATTTGATCCATGATTAAAAAAACGAGTGTGAAAGCAAGAGTATTTTATTAAAACAAAAAAGATATACAACAACATACAACATGATAAAAAAGGAGGATGTAACGACCCGTAAATTGATCGATTTGATGAATTATATCTATTTTTAAATATTCACATAATCTTTTTAAAACATAGATATGATGTTTTAAACAATAATTGTGATGACACGGAATTTTTGGCAATATCAATATAATAATCTGTATAAAAAATTAAATTGATTTAATAATTTTTTTAATAAAATTTGAATTGATATAATAATCTAATTAAATAAATATTTAATTGGTGAATTTTATCCTTTAAAAGTTAATAAATTGTTTTCTATTTATAATGTATATATATATTTGTATATATTGTAAATAGATAAGCTATGTTTTAAATTTAATAAATAAAGTATATTTTCTAGTTCTAATATTTTTGATAATTTGAAAATCATGATTTATTTGATAATAAGCTTTTTCAAGCTATTTAATAAATAACTATATGGTTTTTAAATACTTAAGGAAATGTTAATTGTTTAAAATTTATTTTAGCTTATGTTTAAAATAGAAATTAATTAACAAAAAGGTTTGTTTTATTTTCTTTTTAAATATATCTTGATAAAATAAGTAATCTATTAATACTAAGAAAATTTCTTTTATACATTATTTAAAATTTGATAAATGAGTTATTTTTAAACAATAATAATAATGTGTTGTTTTTACAAATAGATTTAATAAAAATAGAATTATTATTTCAAATTGAATTACGTAGTTATATATGTATATATATAACTTGATTTCTAAATTGAATTTTTGAATTTGTTTTGAATTTAAAGTTTTAAAATTCAAAGTATAGATTTTAAATTGTTTTGGATTCTAAAATATTTGTATAAACTTTTATTTATGAATATAATTGTTTTCTTTCTTTTAAAAATTATCTATACATATAAATAAGTACATATTAACTAATTAATTAAGCATAAGTTTACATTAATCTTATATTAACATTTAACCAAATACTAATTAATTAAAAGACATGTGTTAAGTGATAAGTGTATTTAAAATGACAAATGTTACAATATAGGACGAGTGTCATTTAATTTGGTTTTCTTTTATTTTTTTATAAAGTTTAATTTCAACCTATATATTAACAAATCTTCTTCCCTTCCATTCCTTTTCTTTTCTAAATCTAAAACTAAAAGAAGAAAATCTGTAACCATTTTCCAAATCCTCAAATCAAACATGCAAAGCAAACCAGTTTTCAAAAACCAAAATCCAGAAATCATGTTCAAAATAGATCAGTAATCATCTTCATTTCAAACATGCAAACCAGATCTAAAACCCTGTAACATTTTCAAGCATATAAACCTGTAAAAGCATTTTCAAGTCTGTTCTAAAATCTGGAAGCATGCAACTGCATTTTTCAAATTAAAGCAACTCAGTTCCAAAACAAACAAGCATTTCTGGTTGATAAGGCATTTCAGCATTCAAGTGCAAGTTTTAAAAGAGTTCAAAGTTTTCAAAAGATTTGTTTTCAATTATGGAAAGCTCTGTCTTCTTCAAATCTGTTGAGTAACTTCACTTTTAAAACTTAAAGTAAAATTTCGTTGCATGCTAGTGTGTTGAAATGAATATGTATTGTGAAGTATGTTGTGTATATATATAAATGATTGGTATGCATGCTTGTTACATAGGAATACTCTCTATTTATAATTCCAGTTTTACTGTTTTGATTTAAAATTCATATTCTCTTGAATCAATTGTTGTTAGGACTTAATTTACAAACCAAAGTTGTTTGATTTATCTTAGATTAATATTTCAAAATTTAATTTAGTCAAATTAAAGCCTGAGTGTCTCTATAAAACCAAAAACAACAGTGCATGTAAATATAAGTCAAACTCAAACATTGTAATTTATAAGTTCGGTATTATAAATTGAATATATAAACAAAAGCATGATTTTTAAAACTAAAAACGAGATTTTTAGTTTGGGGATGAAGGTGCAGTTCTGGGATGAATTGGAAATGAAATTTTGGGGTTTACTGGTGATCTAAGTGTTTGGAAAGGTCGGAATCTTAGGTGATGATGGAGGAGTGATTGGTGATGATGGGAAAAATGGCTGACGGTGATGCAATTCAGTGAGGAGGTAGCAGCAGTTGAATCTTTTCTGGAACCCTAGTTTTAACTAGGTTTAATGCTTCGATCAACACGGTTTCTTCAGATGATCGAGTGTAATGAGATTTTGGGTGATGGAAGTTTGGTCATTGACGAGGTCATGGCCAGAGTTGCAGAGTTTCTGGTGATCGGAGGATCGTAGGCGAGGCATTTCCAGGTTTGGGTGTAGTTGTTCCTGTTTGTTCAAGTTTGAATGTGACACTCGAATTCGATTTCGAGTCTGGAAGTTCGATCTGATGATCGAGTTAGAGTGTATGAGTGGTTGTTGAGGTGGGAAGATTATTGTTGATGATCTGAGTCAACCAGCGCCACCGTGCATATGCACGGTGTACTTTTGTTCTAGTGAACTTTGATTTGGTTTGTACTCGAGCAACTTGATGTTTGACTCAAAGTAACGTGATGCTTTGCTCGAAGATAAGATAGGTTGGACTCGAAGCAAAATAGGTTTGCCTCGGGTGAATATTTTGTTACGGGTTTTAAAGAAACCTGTTTTGTTCTATTTTAAAATTTTTAAAATGAAATTTAAAAAACTAAGTTTAAAATGTAAGTAAAGTTTAAATCTAAGTCTTAAATCTGATTCAAGTTTAAATCTCAGTTTTAAAAATAAAATAAAGTTTAAAATTTGAATTGTTTTAACAACCTCAAATGGTTAAGTAGTTTGAATTTTAAAAATGAAGATTTAGAATGTAGGTAAATTTTTAAATCTAAGTTAAATCTAGAATCAAGATTTAGTCTGTATTCCAGTTTTGAAATTACAGAACGTTTTAAGTTTAAAATGTTTAAATAACTTTGAATGTTTAAAGTGTATTTATAAATTGATTTGAATTTAAAAATGAATTTGGTTTTAAATTTCTTTAAACTTCTTTTATAAAATGAGTATTTCCTTAACGTAAGGTTTCAAAAGGTTTTTGAATTGTTTTTAACTTTGTTAAAGCAAAATTGTATTCATTTTAAATATTAAATTTGAAATGAAAATTTGAAAATAAATTTGAAGGCAAATTGTTTTTAGATGCTTTCATAATGATAATTTAATCATTAATAAGAATGGTGTTTACCTTAAAGTTAATAAAGATCTAAATTGCCTGTAATTTATTAAATTATTAAGTTAATTAAAATGGATAATTAATTAAAATAATTAAGGGTTTTAAATTAATTAATTAAAGTTAAGATTAATTAGTTAAGAAATAATTAATTTGTAATTAAGGATTATTAATTAGAATATTAATTAATGATTAAGAATTAATTAATGAAGTAATTAAGGATTAATTAAGTAACAGTTAACACTTAATTAATTAAATAATTAGAGGTTAATTAATGGATTATTAAAGATTAATTAAATTGTAATTGATAATGATTAATGTAAGTTTAATTATTTAAGAAAGTTGTTAAAGAATTGTTAATAGTTAATGAAGGTCATTAACTAAGGATTATTTAATAATTAATGAATGTGATTAATTTTAATAATTAATTACATTAATTAGTTAATGATAATCATTTGTGAAATTGGTTAAGTATAATTACTTAATGAAAGTAATTAAGGAATTAATTACTTTGTAATTAATTAAGTTAATGTGACTTATTTAAGTTAATTAATTAAGTTTAATTAATTTAAGATAATCACTGGATGATTTGGTAAGTGTAATTACTTAGTGTAATTAATGAAGTATAATTACTTAATAAAGTAATTAATGATAATTACTGGATGTAATTAATTGAAGATGATTTAATAATGGAAGTATTTTGGATTAAATTACTTTGTGTAGTTAATCAAGGCTGGTTAATTAAGAAGGAAATTAGAAGATAATTAATTATTGATTTGTAATTAATTAAATGGTTATGCAAGCGAGATTTATGTGATGTAAGTAATTAATTTAATTCACTTTAAATTAATTAGAGATGGAAGTAATTAATTTAATTCATTTTAAATTAATTATAGATGATGTGATTAAGTAAATCATTGCTTATGTATGGATGAATGATAATTGGTTCCCTTGAATGGTTTGAGATCTCAGATATGAGGTAATTAATGCTGTGTGATATGGATACTTTGGTTGCATTGTGATGATAATATGGATTATCTGTTTATAATGATAATGTGGATTATCTGTTTGTGATGATAATGTTGATTATCTATTGTGATATGTGAATTATCTATCTATGTGTATATAGATAATAGAATTTAATTGTTTTAAACTTTAAAACAACTTAGCCTTAAAAGATACGTTTTGGATTTCGATGAGACCGAGATCGGGTATCCAGATTGTGATATCCGAAAACCACATCGATCCAAATTTACGATAGGTCCTGAATCTCAAGTGAAGATGAAGATTCAGAGTGCAAGGGTTATTGTCGTTAACTCTGAGGGTGATTCCAAAATGAGTGTAACGAGATAATGCCTTCGGTTTCGTTCGAATCCAGAACGAACTTGTATGGATTGAATGCTTTCAGAACATTGTCAGGTGGACGATGAGCATTCTAAGAGATGTATTCTTTAAAGGTAATCGTAGCCTCAAGCCTCATCAACCGGGAATGGCTAAAATAGGGGAGGTGCAGCAAGGCTAAGTGGGTCGCGCTCAAGTAGGATAAGATTTTCCCCTGTTTAGAGGTGCCTTTTTATTTGGCTTAGTGGGCAGTTGGATATGCGTACCAACTGCGGGGTTGTCTTGTTCGGGACAGCCTAGTAAGGGATGGTTCCGGCCTTGTGTTGCAGGGGATTGGGAGTAATCCTCGATACGGTGATCTAGGCCCCGTACTGTGATGGGCGGTACCGCAGTAGCCCTGCCATTGTATGGAATCTAAACTCCAATAAGCACCCTCGGATTTGATTGTATTACCCATTTTGTTGGCTAGTATGCTGAAATTTAATCATGTAACAATTTCAGCTATTTCTTATTTACTTGGAAACCCTAGACCTATTATAATATCACTGGATTTCCTATCAAATGTTTTTGGTTAGCGTAAGGTAAAAACTTTCCCATGTTTATGTGTAGGAAGTCTTACATGATACCTTTTGTTTTCAAAGTTTTCAAAGTTAAGCAACCATAACCTGTTACTCACACCAGACCCATGTCTGACCCGGAGTTTATTTCTGTTTTTCTTAAACTCTTGGGTACTCAAATTTTTACGAGTAGCCAAAATATTCAGGTTAGCTTTGACGAATTGTAGAGGAGCAATGGAGTAGGAGGCTTCAGCGTTGTAGATATTTATAATGTTCCACTGTGTTGGTATCTCTATATTGTATTGACTTGTAATAACTAGACAGGTGTTTATGACTGTCTAGTATGTGATGTAATCTGTGTGACTCTGATGTATATGATACTATGTAATACTTATGTTATTAATATAATTTATTCGTTCCGTGTTGAGATTCTGATGTATTTTCCCTTCTTTCTTCTCTATCTTTCTCTTTTTTATCCCTTCCTTTCTTATTAATGATGTGTCATTCTGTGGAATGAATCGCGGGTCGTTACAGTGGTATCAGAGCGCTAGGTTGAGTGAATACCTAGGCTTTAGAGTGTTTTCTTTCTTGAGAGAGCATTTTTGTAATTTATATATATATTTATATATTATTTCAACCTATTTGATTGGAATACCTGTTCGGGTTTTCCAATATAAGTTATAGAGGTAGGAAGGTAGTGGTGTGTGTAACACGACTACCGATGTTTGGAGTTTGAATGTTTGAGGTTGGAAGTGTATCTGTCGAGACTGTAGACCTAATACCGTCTTGAGTGTGTAAGGATTTCATCGGTCTCTGAATGAAACCTGTTAAGGTTACGAGTCCATCTTTGAAGTGCAAGTTCGGATGAGTAGAGTTTGGATCTGTCGGATGTGTAGAAGCAAGCGATGGTATCTTGGCAACCTCAGGAAGTAGTAGCTGCGTGATGAGATGCAGTGACTATGAATTGTGTCCAAAGATGTTTCTTTGGAACAAGTTTAAGGAAGTGTGTCTGCTTCATTGTTGTGGCTGAGTTCAGCAGAGTGTTTCTGTTTGGTTTGAGGCCTGAGTTTCTCGAAGAGCTTTGGATTAGGAAATCTTTGTCATCAGTGGCAGTGTTGTAGCTTGGAGTGTTCTGTGTACCAGCAAGTGGGTTATCTGACTAAGCAGTTTGCTAGAGGTGGAGTTCTGAAGCAGCTGAGTGAGCCCGTTTCTTCGATGGACTGGTTAGATAAGTATAAGCTGTTCTAATTGGTAAAGTGAGAACAATTTTCTTTGGAAATTAATCTGGGTTGATCGCAAAAGTGACTTAGTTTGAGTGTTCTCTTGGAGTTGTCAGAGATTTTTTCCGGATGTCTTCATAGAAGTCAGAGGTTTGTCCGCATCTGGAGATTTAGTTTTGTATCGGTTAGGATTCCAGGAATGATTCCGGTGGTTCAGCTAGTTGAAGGATGGTTCCTAGAGATAGAGTTTGATGGAGCATCTGAGTTTTCTTTTATGGATCTGTTGAACCATATTTTTGGGATGTATTGTCCAGTTTGTGCTCGTGTTCGTCATCAGCATTTTCATCTACTTCAGATCAGAGTTGTACAGCGGAAGCAGTTTGGGAGTGTTTCTGTTTGTTTTTTCGGGATAAGGAGAAGTAAGTTCAGTCTTCTGTTGTTTGTGGAGCAGAGTTGGTGTTCCTGACTTGGGTGGATCGTGAGAGGATCATTCTGTTGGATTATTTTTGGTCTAGTTCGTTTCTAGAAGCATCGGCGTAGAGTGAGCTGGTCAGTAAGGATGTAGGCAGCCCATGATCGTTCGAAGAGTTTTGTGGATAAGAGACGAAGGAATTTGGATTCCGAGGTCGGAGATTTGATTTTGGATAAGTTTCTCCGGTCAAAGGAGTTATCAGTTTTGGGTAAGACTGGAAAGCTAGCTCCGCGGTATTTTGATCTTTCTGTATTCTCTTTAGGATAAGAGTTTGGTCTTCAGGATTGAATTGCCAGTTTGGAAGACTGGGATTCGATGTGTTTCATGTATCTCTGAGGGAGTACATGTATGATCCATCTTTGGTTTTGGAACCAGCAGTTCTCGGAGATTTGGTTGTTGAGTCGGACTTGAGTGTGGTCTGATATCCTGTTTAGTTTGGTAGATCTAGATGAGTAAAGCTTCGTAGCTTAGTAGTATAGATTGTTTGGATTCTAAAGAGCGAGTATCCGGGTATTTATACTTAGGAAACTCTAGGAAATTCTATCCAGAATTTTGTCTGGATAGTTAGATTTGTCTGTTTGGATGAATTGGTTGCTATTGTTGTTAGCATATGATTGACATATGCTTGGGTTTTAAAATTAAAATCTTTAATGAGATTATTAAATTACCTTTGCTTTTAAATTTCGAGGATGAAATTCTTTTAAGAGGGGAGGAATGTGATGACCCGAAATTTTGGCAATATCAACTTAATAATCTATATAAAAAATTAAACTGATTTGATAATTTGTTTTAATAAAATTTGAATTGATATAATAATCTAATTAAATAAATATTTAATTGATGGATTTTATCTTTTAAAAGTTAATAAATTGTTTTCTATTTATAATGTATATATATATTTGTATATATTGTAAATAGATAAGTTTTGTTTTAAATTTAATAAATAAAGTATATTTTCTAATTCTAATATTTTTGATAATTTGGAAATTACGATTTATATGATAATAAGCTTTTTCAAGCTATTTAATTAATAATTATATGGTTTTTAAATACTTAACGAAATGTTAATTGTTTAAAATTTATTTTAGCTTAAGTTTAAAATAGAAATTAATTAACAAAAAAGTTTTTTTTATTTTCTTTTTAAATATAGCTTCATAAAATAAGTAATTTATTAATACTAAGATAATTTCTTTTACAAATTATTTAAAATTTGATAAATGAGTTATTTTTAAACAATAATAATTATGTGTTGTTTTTACAAATAGATTTTATAAAAATAGAATTGTTATTTCAAATTGAATTATGTAGTTATATATGTATATATATATAACTTGATTTCTGAATTGAATTTTTGAATTTGTTTTGAATTTGAATTTAAAGTTTTGAAATTCAAATATTGATTTCAAATAGTTTTGGATTTAAAATATTTTTATAAACTTTTATTTATGAATATAATTGTTTTATTTCTTTTAAAAGTTATCTATACATATAAATAAGTACATATTAACTAATTAATTAAGCATAAGTTTACATTAATCTTATATTAACATTTACCCAAATACTAATTAATTAAAAGACATGTGTTAAGTGATAAGTGTATTTAAAATGACTAATGTTACAATATAGAACAAGTGTCATTTAATTTGGTTTTCTTTTATTTTTTTATAAAGTTTAATTTCAGCCTATATATTAACGAATCTTCTTCCCTTCCATTCCTTTTCGTTTCTAAATCTAAAGCTAAGAGAAGAAAATCTGTAACCATTTTCCAAATCCTCAAATCAAACATGCAAAGCAAACCAGTTTTCAAAAACCAAAATCCAGAAATCATGTTCAAAATAAATCAGTAATCATCTTCATTTCAAATATGCAAACCAGATCTAAAACCCTGTAACATTTTCAAGCATACAAACCTGTAAAAGCATTTTCAAGTCTGTTCTAAAATCAGGAAGCATGCAATGCTTTTTTCAAATCAAAGCAACTCAGTTCCAAAACAAACAAGCATTTATGGTTGATAAGGCATTTCAGCATTCAAGTGCAAGTTTTAAAAGAGTTCAAAGTTTTCAAAAGATTTGTTTTCAATTCTGGAAAGCTCTGTCTTCTTCAAATCTGTTGAGTAACTTCACTTTTAAAACTTAAAGTAAAATTTCGTTGCATGCTAGTGTGTTGAAATGAATATGTATTGTGAAGTATGTTGTGTATATATATAAATGATTGGTATGCATGCTTGTTACATAGGAATACTCTCTATTTATAATTCCAGTTTTACTGTTTTGATTTAAAATTCATATTCTCTTGAATGAATTGTTGTTAGGACTTAATTTACAAACCAAAGTTGTTTGATTTATCTTAGATTAATATTTCAAAATTTAATTTAGTCAAATTAAAGCCCGAGTGTCTCTGTAAAGCCAAAAACAACAGTGCATGTAAATATAAGTCAAACTCAAACATTGTAATTTATAAGTTCAGTATTATAAATTGAATATATATAAACAAAAGCATGATTTTTAAAACTAAAAACGAGATTTTTAGTTTGGGGATGAAGGTGCAGTTCTGGGATGAACTGGAAATGAAATTTTGGGGTTTACTGGTGATCTAAGTGTTTGGAGAGGTCGGAATCTTGGGTGATGATGGAGGAGTGATCGGTGATGATGGGAAAAATGGCTGACGGTGATGCAATTCAGTGAGGAGGTAGCAGCAGTTGAATCTTTTCTGGAACCCTAGTTTTAACTAGGTTTAATGTTTCGATCACCACGGTTTCTTCAGATGTTCGAGTGTAATGAGATTTTGGGTGATGGATGTTTGCTCATTGACGAGGTCATGGCCAGAGTTGCAGAGTTTCTGGTGGTCGGAGGATCGTAGGCGAGGCATTTCCAGGTTTGGGTGTAGTTGTTCCTGTTTGTTCCAAGTTTGAATGTGACACTCGAATTCGATTTCGAGTCTGGAAGTTCGATCTGATGATCGAGTTAGAGTGTATGAGTGGTTGTTGAGGTGGGAAGATTACCGTTGATGATCCGAGTCAACCAGCGCCACCATGCATGTGCACGGTGTACTTTTGTTCTGGTGAACTTTGATTTGGTTTGTACTCGAGCAACTTGATGTTTGACTCAAAGTAATGTGATGCTTTGCTCGAAGATAAGATAGGTTGGACTCGAAGCAAAATAGGTTTGCCTCGGGTTAATATTTTGTTACAGGTTTTAAAGAAACCTGTTTTTTTTCTGTTTTTAAATTTTTAAAATGAAATTTAAAAAACTGAGTTTAAAATGTAAGTAAAGTTTAAATCTAAGTTTTAAATCTGATTCAAGTTTAAATCTCAGTTTTAAAAATAAAATAAAGTTTAAAATTTGAATTGATTTAACAACCTCAAATGGTTAAGTAGTTTGAATTTTAAAAATGAAGATTTAAAATGTAAGTAAATTTTTAAATCTAAGTTAAATCTGGAATCAAGATTTAGTCTGTATTCCAGTTTTGAAATTAAAGAATGTTTTAAATTTAAAATGATTTAAATAATTTTGAATGTTTAAAGTGTATTTTTAAATTGATTTGAATTTAAAAATGAATTTGGTTTTAAATTTCTTTAAACTTCTTTTATAAAATGAGTATTTCCTTAACATAAGGTTTCAAAAGGTTTTTGAATTGTTTTTAACTTTGTTAAAGTTAAAATTGTATTCATTTTAAATATTAAATTTAAAATGAAAATTTGAAAATAAATTTGAAGTTAAATTGTTTTTAGATGCTTTGATAATGATAATTTAATCATTAATAAGAATGGTGTTTACCTTAAAGTTAATAAAGATCTAAATTGTTTGTAATTTATTAAATTATTAAGTTAATTAAAATGGATAATTAATTAAAGTAATTAAGGGTTTTAAATTAATTAATTAAAGTTAAGATTAATTAATTAAGAAATAATTAATTTGTAATTAAGGATTATTAATTAGAATATTAATTAATGATTAAGAATTAATTAATGAAGTAATTAAGGATTAATTAAGTTGCAGTTAATACTTAATTAATTAAATAATTAGAGGTTAATTAATGGATTATTAAAGATTAATTAAATTGTAATTGATAATGATTAATGTAAGTTTAATTACTTAAGAAAGTTGTTAAAGAATTGTTAATAGTTAATGAAGGTCATTAACTAAGGATTATTTAATAATTAATTAATATGATTAATTTTAATAATTAATTACATTAATTAATTAATGATAATCATTTGTGAAATTGGTTAAGTATAATTACTTAATGAAAGCAATTAAGGAATTAATTACTTTGTAATTAATTAAGTTAATGTGATTTATTTAAGTTAATTAATTAAGTTTAATTAATTTAAGATAATCACTGAATGATTTGGTAAGTGTAATTACTTAGTGTAATTAATGAAGTATAATTACTTAATAAAGTAATTAATGGTAATTACTGGATGTAATTAATAGAAGATGATTTAATAATGGAAGTATTTTGGATTAAATTACTTTGTGTAGTTAATCAAGGGTGATTAATTAAGAAGGAAATTAGAAGATAATTAATTATTGATTTGTAATTAATTAAATGGTTATGTAAGCAAGATTTATGTGATGTAAGTAATTAATTTAATTTACTTTAAATTAATTAGAGATGGAAGTAATTAATTTAAATAAATTATAGATGATGTGATTAAGTAAATCATTGCTTATGTATGTATGGATGATAATTGATTCCCTTGAATGGTTTGAGATCTGAGATATGAGGTAATTAATGCTGTGTGATATGGATACTTTGGTTGCATTGTGATGATAATATGGATTATCTGTTTATAATGATAATGTGGATTATCTGTTTGTGATGATAATGTTGATTATCTATTGTGATATGTGAATTATCTATCTGTGTGTATATAGATAATAGAGTTTAATTGTTTTAAACTTTAAAACAACTTGGCCTTAAAAGATACGTTTTGGATTTCGATGAGACCGGGATCCGGTATCCAGATTTGGATATCCGAAAACCACATCGATCCAAATTTACGATAGGTCCTGAATCTCAAGTGAAGATGAAGATTCAGAGTGCAAGGGTTATTGTCGTTAAATCTGAGGGTGATTCCAAAATGAGTGTAACGAGATAATGCCTTCGGTTTCGTTCGAATCCAGAACGAACTTGTATGGATTGAATGCTTTTAGAACATTGTCAGGTGGACGATGAGCATTCTAAGAGATGTGTTCTTTAAAGGTAATCGTAGCCTCAAGCCTCATCAACCGGGAATGGCTAAAATAGGGGTGGTGCAGCAAGGCTAAGTGGGTCGCGCTCAAGTAGGATAAGATTTTCCCCTGTCTAGATTTGGCTTAGTGGGCAGTTGGATATGCGCACCAACTGCGGGGTTGTCTTGTTCGGGACTGTCCAGTAAGGGATGGTTCCGGCCTTGTATTGCAGGGGATTGGGAGTAATCATCGATACGGTGATCTAGGCCCCGTATTGTGATGGGCGGTACCCCAGTAGCCTTGCCATTGTATGGAATCCAAGCTCCAATAAGCACCCTCGGATTTGATTGTATTACCCATTTTGTTGGCTAGTATGATGGAATTTAATCATGTAACAATTTCAGCTATTTCTTATTTACTTGGAAACCCTAGACCTATTATAATATCACTGGATGTCCTATCAAATGTTTTGGTTAGCGTAAGGTAAAAACTTTCCCATGTTTATGTGTAGGAAGTCTTACATGATATCTTTTGTTTTCAAAGTTTTCAAAGTTAAGCAACCATAACCTGTTACTCACACCAGACCTATGTCTGACCCGGAGTTTATTTCTGTTTTTCTTAAACTCTTGGGTACTCAAATTTTTACGAGTAGCCAAGAGATTCAGGTTAGCTTTGACGAATTGTGGAGGAGCAATGGAGTAGTAGGCTTCAGCGTTGTAGATGTTTATAATGTACCGCTGTGTTGGTATCTCTATATTGTATTGACTTGTAATAACTAGACAGGTGTTTATGACTGTCTAATATGTGATGTAATCTGTGTGACTCTAATGTATACGATACTATGTAATACTTATGTTATTAATATAATTTATTCGTTCCGCTGTTGAGATTCTGATGTATTTTCCCTTCTTTCTTCTCTATCTTTCTCTTTTTTATCCCTTCCTTTCTTATTAATGATTTGTCATTCTGTGGAATGAATCGCGGGTCGTTACAGTGGTATCAGAGCGCTAGGTTGAGTGAATACCTAGGCTTTATAGTGTTTTCTTTCTTGAGAGAGCGTATTTGTAATTTATATATATATTCATATATTATTTCTACCTATTTTATTGGAATAACTGTTCGGATTTTCCAATATAAGTTATAGAGGTAGGAAGGTAGTGGTGTGTGTAACACAACTACCGATGTTTGGAGTTTGAATGTTTGAGGTTGGAAGTGTATCTGTCGAGACTGTAGACCTAATACCGTCTTGAGTGTGTAAGGATTTCATCGGTCTCTGAAGGAAACCTGTTAAGGTTACGAGTCAATCTTTGAAGTGCAAGTTTGGAAGAGTAGAGTTTGGATCTTTCGGATGTGTAGAAGCAAGTGATGGTATCTTGGCAACCTCAGGAAGTAGTAGCTGCGTGATGAGATGCAGTGACTATGGATTGTGTCCAAAGATGTTTCTTTGGAACAAGTTTAAGGAAGTGTGTCTGCTTCATTGTTGTGGCTGAGTTCAGCAGAGTGTTTCTGTTTGGTTTGAGGCCCGAGTTTCTCGAAAAGCTTTGGATTAGGAAATCTTTGTCATCAGTGGCAGTGTTGTAGCTTGAAGTGTTCTGTGTACCAGCAAGTGGGTTATCTGACTAAGCAGTTTGCTAGAGGTGGAGTTCTGAAGCAGCTGAGTGAGCCCGTTTCTTCGATGGACTGATTAGATAAGTATAAGTTGTTCTAATTGGTAAAGCGAGAACAATTTTCTTTGGAAATTAATCTGGATTGATCGCAAAAGTGACCTACGATAGTTTGAGTGTTCTCTTGGAGTTGTCAGAGATTTTTTCCGGATGTCTTCATAGAAGTCAGAGGTTTGTCCGCATCTGGAGATTTAGTTTTTGTATCGGTTAGGATTCCAGGAATGATTCCGGTGGTTCAGCTAGTTGAAGGATGGTTCCTAAAGATAGAGTTTGATGGAGCATTTGAGTTTTCTTTTATGGATCTGTTGAACCATATTTTTGGGATGTATTGTCCAGTTTGTGCTTGTGTTCGTCATCAGCATTTTCATCTACTTCAGATCAGAGTTGTACAGCGGAAGCAGTTTGGGAGTGTTTCTGTTTTTTTTTTTTGGGATAAGGAGAAGTAAGTTCAGTCTTCTGTTGTTTGTGGAGCAGAGTTGGTGTTCCTGAGTTGGGTGGATCGTGAGAGGATCATTCTGTTGGATATTTTTGGTCTAGTTCGTTTCTAGAAGCATCGGCGTAGAGTGAGCTGATCAGCAAGGATGTAGGCAGCCCATGATCGTTCGAAGAGTTTTGTGGATAAGAGACGAAGGAATTTGGATTCCGAGGTCGGAGATTTGATTTTGGATAAGTTTCTCCGGTCAAAGGAGTTATCAGTTTTGGGTAAGAATGGAAAGCTAGCTCCGCGGTATTTTGATCTTTCTGTATTCTCTTTAGGATAAGAGTTTGGTCTTCAGGATTGAATTGCCAGTTTGGAAGACTGGGATTCGATGTGTTTCACGTATCTCTGAGGGAGTACATGTATGATCCATCTTTGGTTTTGGAACCAGCAGTTCTGGGAGATTTGGTTGTTGAGTCGGACTTGAGTGTGGTCTGATATCCTGTTTAGTTTGGTAGATCTAGATGAGTAGAGCTCTGTAGCTTAGTAGTATAGATTGTTTGGATTCTATAGAGCGAGTATCCGGGTATTTATACTTAGGAAACTCTAGGAAATTCTATCCAGAATTTTGTCTGGATAGTTAGATTTGTCTGTTTGGATGAATTGGTTGCTATTGTTGTTAGCATATGATTGACATATGCTTGGGTTTTAAAATTAAAATCTTTAATGAGATTATTAAATTACCTTTGCTTTTAAATTTCGAGGATGAAATTCTTTTAAGAGGGGAGGAATGTGATGACCCGAAATTTTGGCAATATAAACTTAATAATCTATATAAAAAATAAATTGATTTGATAATTTGTTTTAATAAAATTTGAATTGATATAATAATCTAATTAAATAAATATTTAATTGGTGGATTTTATCTTTTAAAAGTTAATAAATTTTTTCTATTTATAATGTATATATATATTTGTATATATTGTAAATAGATAAGTTTTGTTTTAAATTTAATAAATAAAGTATATTTTCTAATTCTAATATTTTTGATAATTTGGAAATTATGATTTATATGATAATAAGCTTTTTCAAGCTATTTAATAAATAATTATATGGTTTTTAAATACTTGAGGAAATGTTAATTGTTTAAAATTTATTTTAGCTTAAGTATAAAATAGAAATTAATTAACAAAAAGGTTTGTTTTATTTTCTTTTTAAATATAGCTTGATAAAATAAGTAGTTTATTAATACTAAGATAATTTCTTTTACAAATTATTTAAAATTTGATAAATGAGTTATTTTTAAACAATAATAATTATGTGTTGTTTTTACAAATAGATTTTATAAAAATAGAATTGTTATTTCAAATTGAATTATGTAGTTATATATGTATATATATAACTTGATTTCTAAATTGAATTTTTGAATTTGTTTTGAATTTGAATTTAAAGTTTTGAAATTCAATGTATAGATTTTAAATTGTTTTGGATTTAAAATATTTTTATAAACTTTTATTTATGAATATAATTATTTTATTTCTTTTAAAAGTTATCTATACATATAAATAAGTACATATTAACTAATTAATTAAGCATAAGTTTACATTAATCTTATATTAACATTTAACTAAATACTAATTAATTAAAAGATACGTGTTAAGTGATAAGTGTATTTAAAATGACAAATGTTACAATATAGGACAAGTGTCATTTAATTTGGTTTTCTTTTATTTTTTTTATAAAGTTTAATTTCAGCCTATATATTAACATATCTTCTTCCTTTCCATTCCTTTTCTTTTCTAAATCTAAAGCTAAGAGAAGAAAATCTGTAACCATTTTCCAAATCCTCAAACCAAACATGCAAAGCAAACCAGTTTTCATAAACCAAAATCCAGAAATCATGTTCAAAATAAATCGGTAATCATCTTCATTTCAAACATGCAAACCAGATCTAAAACCCTGTAACATTTTCAAGCGTGCAAACCTGTAAAAGCATTTTCAAGTCTGTTCTAAAATCTGGAAGCATGCAACTGCATTTTTCAAATCAAAGCAACTCAGTTCCAAAGCAAACAAGCATTTCTGGTTGATAAGGCATTTCATCATTCAAGTGCAAGTTTTAAAATAGTTCAAAGTTTTCAAAAGTTTTTCAAATCTGGAAAACTATGTCTTCTTCAAATCTGGTGAGTAACTTCACTTTTAAAACTTAAAGTGAAATTTGGTTGCATGCTAGTGTGTTGAAATGAATATGTATTGTGAAGTATGTTGTGTATATATGTAAATGATTGGTATGCATGCTTGTTACATATGAATACTTTCTGTTTATAATTCCAGTTTTACTGTTTTGATTTAAAATTCGTATTCTCTTAAATCAATTGGACTTAATTTACAAACCAAATTTGTTTGATTTATCTTAGATTAATATTTTAAAATTTAATTTAGTCAAATTAAAGCCTGAGTGTCGCTGTAAAAACCAAAAAACAACAGTGCATGTAAATATAAGTCAAACTCAAACATTGTAATTTATAAGTTCAGTATTATAAATTGAATACATAAATAAAAACATGATTTTTAAAACTAAAATCAAGACTTTTAGTTTGGGGATGAAGGTGCAGTTCTGGGATGAACTGGAAATGAAAATTTGGGGTTTTCTGGTGATCCAAGTGTTTGGAGTGGTCGAAATCTTGGGTGATGATGAAGGAGTGATCGGTGATGATGAGAAAAATGGATGATGGTGATGCAATTCAGTGAGGAGGTAGCAGCAGTTGAATCTTTTCTGGAACCCTAGTTTTAACTTGGTTTAATGTTTCGATCACCACGGTTTCTTCAGATGATCGAGTGTAGTGAGATTTTGGGTGATGGAAGTTTGGTCATTGACGAGGTCATGGCCGGAGTTGCAGAGTTTCTGGTGGTCGGAGGATCGTAGGCGAGGCATTTCCAAGTTTGGGTGTAGTGGTTCCTGTTTGTTCCAGGTTTGAATGTGACACTCGAATTCGATTTCGAGTCTGGAAGTTCGATCTGATGATCAAGTTAGCCTTTATGAGTGGTTGTTGAGGTGGGAAGATCATCGTTGATGATCTGAGTCAACTAGCGCCACCGTGCATATGCATGGTGTACTGTTGTTCTGGTGAACTTTGATTTCGTTTGTACTCGAGCAACTTGATGTTGTTTGACTCGAACTAATGTGATGCTTTGCTTGAAGATAAGATAGGTTGGACTCGAAGCAAAATAGGTTTGCCTCGGGTTAATATTTTGTTACAGGTTTTAAAGAAACCTGTTTTGTTCTGTTTTTAAAATTTTAAAATGAAATTTAAAACCTGAGTTTAAAATGTAGGTAATGTTTAAATCTATGTTTTAAATCTGATTCAAGTTTAAATCTCAATTCAAAAAATAAAATAAAGTTTCAAATTTGAATTGTTTTAACAAACTTAAATGGTTAAGTGGTTTGAATTTTAAAAATGAAGATTTAAAATGTAAGTAAAATTTTAAATCTAAGTTAAATCTGGAATCAATATTTAGTCTGTATTCCAGTTTTGAAATTAAAGAAAGTTTTTAAATTTAAAATGATTTAAATAACTTTGAATGTTTAAAGTGTATTTTTAAATTGATTTGAATCTAAAAATGAATTTGGTTTTAAATTTCTTTAAACTTCTTTTATAAAATGAGTATTTCCTTAACATAAGGTTTCAAAAGGTTTTTGAATTGTTTTAAACTTTGTTAAAGTAAAATTGTATTCATTTTAAATATTAAATTTAAAATGAAAATTTGAAAATAATTTTGAAAGAAAATTGTTTTTAGATGCTTTGATAATGATAATTTAATCATTAATAAGAATGGTGTTTATCTTAAAGTTAATAAAGATTTAAATGTTTTGTAATTTATTAAATTATTAAGTTAATTAAAATGGATAATTAGTTAAAGTAATTAAGGGTTTTAAATTAATTAATTAAAGTTAAGATTAATTTATTAAGGAATAATTAATTTTTAATTAAGGATTATTAATTAGATTATTAATTAATGATTAAGAATTAATTAATTAAGTAATTAAGGATTAATTAATTTACAGTTAACACTTAATTAATTAATTAATTAATTAATTAGAGGTTAATTAATGGATTATTAATGATTAATTAAATTGTAATTAATATTGATTAATGTAAGTTTATTTACTTAAGAAAGTAATTAAAGAATTGCTAATAGTTAATGAAGGTCATTAACTAAGGATTATTTAATAATTAGTTAACGTGCTTAATTTTAATAATTAATTAGATTAATTTATTAATTAATGATAATCATTTGTGAAATTGGTTAAGTATAATTACTTAATGAAAGTAATTAAGGAATTAATTACTTTGTAATTAATCGAGTTAAAGTGATTTATTTAAGTTAATTAATTAAGTTTAATTATTTAAGATAATCACTGGATGATTTGGTAAGTGTAATTACTTAGTGTAATTAATGAAGTATAATTACTAATAAAGTAATTAATGGTAGTTACTGGATGTAATTAATTGAAGATGATTTGATAATGGAAGTGATTTGGATTAAATTACTTTGTGTAGTTAATCAAGGGTGATTAACTTAGATGGAAATTAGAAGATAATTAATTATTGATTTGTAATTACTTAAATGGTTATGTAAGTAAGATTTATGTGATGTAAGTAATTAATTTAATTCACTTTAAATTAATTAGAGATGGAAGTAATTAATTTAATTCATTTTAAATTAATTATAGATGATGTGATTAAGTAAATCATTGCTTATGTATGGATGAATGATAATTGATTCCCTTAAATGGTTTGAGATCTCAGATATGAGATAATTAATGCTGTGTGATATGGATACTTTGGTTGCATTGTGATGATAATATGGATTATCTATTTATAATGATAATGTGGATTAACTGTTTGTGATGATAATGTTGATTATCTATTGTGATATGTGAATTATCTATCTGTGTGTATATAGATAATATAATTGAATTGTTTTAAACTTTTAAAAAACTTGGCCTTAAAAGATACGTTTTGGATTTCGATGAGACCGAGATCGGGTTTTTAGATTTGGATATCCAAAAACCACATCGATCCAAATTTACGATAGGTCGTGAATCTCAAGTGGAGATGAAGATTCAAAGTGCAAGGGTTATTGTCGTTAACTCTGAGGGTGATTCCAAAATGAGTGTAACAAGATAATGCCTTCGGTTTCGTTCAAACCCGGAACGAACTTGTGTGGATTGAATGCTTTCAGAACATCGTCAGGTGGACGATGAGCATTCTAAGAGATGTGTTTTTTAAAGGTAATCGTAGCCTCAAGCCTCATCAACCGGGAATGGCTAAAATAGGGGAGGTGCAGCAAGGCAAAGTGGGTCGCGCTCAAGTAAGACAAGATTTTCCCCGTCTATAGGTCCCTTTTTATTTGGCTTAATGGGCAGTTGGATATGCGCACCAACTGCGGGGTTGTCTTGTTCGGGACTGTCCAATAAGGGATGGTTCCGGCCTTGTGTTGCAGGGGATTGGGAGTAATCCTCGGTACGGTGATCTAGGCCTCGTACTGTGACGGGCGTTACCCCAGTAGCTCTGCCTTTGTATGGAATCCAATCTCCAATAAGCGCCCTTGGATTTGATTGTATTACCCACTTTGTTGGCCAGTATGCTGGAATTTAGTCATGTAACAATTTCAGCTATTTTTTATTTACTTGGAAACCCTAGACCTATTATAATATTACTGGATTTCCTATCAAATGTTTTGGTTAGCGTAAGGTAAAAACTTTCCCATGTTTATGTGTAGGAAGTCTTACATGATACCTTTTGTTTTCAAAGTTTTCAAAGTTTTCAAAGTTAAGCAACCATAACCTGTTACTCACACCAGACCCATGTCTGACCCGGAGTTTATTTCTGTTTTTCTTAAACTCTTGGGTACTCAAATTTTTATGAGTAGCCAAGAGATTCAGGTTAGCTTTGACGAATTGTGGAGGAGCAATGGAGTAGGAGGCTTCAGCGTTGTAGATATTTATAATGTTCCACTGTATTGGTATCTCTATATTGTATTGACTTGTAATAACTAGACAGGTGTTTATGACTGTCTAGTATGTGATGTAATCTGTGTGACTCTGATGTATATGATACTATGTAATACTTATGTTATTAATATAATTTATTCGTTCCGCTGTTGAGATTGTGATGTGTTTTCCCTTCTTTCTTCTCTATCTTTCTCTTTTCTATCCCTTTCTTTCTTATTAATGATGTGTCATTCTGTGGAATGAATGGAGGGTCGTCACAATAATGATGGTAATCTTATTTTGAATAAGTATTTACAGAAATATCAACTTTAAAGGAATATCGATAAAATGGTCGAAAATCATTTTATCAGTAAACATCTCTATACTTATTAGAAGTCGTGCATGGAGCTAGATACATACACTTATTTATCCATTTAAAGAAGAATATAAAATAAAATTATTTATTTTATTTTTGGGAGATAATGTATTTATAACATCATCAATAATGGTATCATGTTTAATAATTGATTTATGAATTTAAATTGAGATTTAACGATTTAGTAATTATTATAATTATTCAAATAATTGTTTTTAAATGATAATAATTCATTTTAATTGGTTATGAGGTGATAATCAATCATTTATAATAGTTTTATATATATATATATATATATATATATATATATATATATATATTTGACTTGAAAATATGGGAAAATCGATATCGCTTTATCGATATAGCACTTCTTGTAAAAAAAAATTAACACTAATTTGTATGGTTTTATAATTCAAATAAGACCATTTTAATTAATTAATAATGATGGGAAATTATTTTTTGAATTCTATTCACATTTATATGTTAGTTACTTCACAATTGAAAATGTGATCAGGAATTGATTTTCCAATTTTCAACGGATTAACGAACATAAGTTGTTGCAACATTGTTTATATGTCTTATGCACATATATAACACACACACATCTCTAACATATATAAATATATATATATATCCATATATATAATACATATATACATTTATAAATACATTTATGGTAAAAATATCTAAGAATTTCAAAAAACTTCATTCTTAAGCTATGAAAAGTTGAAGAATTGGTAAAACTCAGCTTGAATTATTATTAATCACCAGCATCCCTATTTATAAGATATACCCAACACTCTATCTTATGGTAACTCTAAAATTGCGAAAACAGCAGGAAATCTTCCGAAGATATATCGCTTGTCATATACAACTCCTAACATCTAATCATACTTTGCGGAAACAGCAGGAAATCTTCCGAAGATATATCCCTTATCACATACCACTTATAACATCTCATCATATATACTAAATATATCATAATATCTTAATCATATATTCTAAATATATCATAATATCTTAATCATATATTCTAAATATATCTCAGTACCCCCCTCAAGTTGGAGCATGAGATTAAAAAATGCCCAACTTGGAGAGAAGAAAATCAAATTGAGCCATGCCGTTGTCTTCTAGACCCCATATCTCATCCTTCATGGAAAGGCATCACTCATCGGATTTAATGGCTTCTTTAAATGATTTAGAGTCCTTGCCCTTAATTATGGCTGAGGAGTGATTGGAAGGAGGAGAACGATAATTTATAGAAAAATTGTCACAATTTATGTAATGTGCTAGAGGTTAAGGATTACCTGAGGAGTGATTTGAAGGAGGAGAATCAGAAGATATACCATTAGAAAAAACCGTATGTGTCACAAAATCTTGATATAGAATATTTGGGAACTTTTCCCAAAGACCACGACCCATTTCCTGTGGACTAATAGACTGATCCGAAGCAGAACCATGCACAGACCTAGCAGACCCATTATCATTAATCAAAAAATCAACATTCTCATCTTCATAAATTATTTCAGCAAAATCTTGATGAATATCATGATCATTATTCTCACTATAGATATGATATTGAAATCTTCCGAACACCTAAACGGGAATACCTCCTCTACAAATTTCACATCTCTAGACATGAAAAATTCCTCTGTATCAAGATCAAATAATTTCCACCCTTCTTACCGAACGGGTAACCCAAAAAATACACTTTCAACTCCGACTTGCAAATTTATCTCCCTTAGTCTTTTGATTATGAGCAAAGCACAAGCACCCAAAGGTTCGAATAGCACCAAAAGAGGGGGTTTACCAAAAAGTATCTCAAAATGTGTTTTATTTTGTAACATGGAAGAGGGTGTACGATTAATTAAATGAGCAACAGCAAGAACACATTCACCCCAAAAATAAATAGGTAAGTTTGCTTGAAAGCGTAGTGCACTACCCACATTCAAAATATATTTATGTTTCCTTTCAACTCTCCCATTTTTTTGTGGCGTACCCATACACGAAGTTTGAAACAAAATTCTAGTTGCATTAAAATAATCAATCAAACAATAAAACTCAGTTCCATTATCATTTTGAATGACCTTAATTGTTTGAGAAAATTGCCTATCGACCATAGCAACAAAGGACATAAACATTTGAAACACCTCTAATTTGTCAACCGACAAATAAATCCAAACTGCTCTCAAAAAATCATCAACTATTGTCAAAAAACTAATGGGCCCTACACGACGAAACATGTCGATACGGACCCCACAAATCACAATGTATTTTCTCAGAAATTCTAGAAGCTTTATTGTTACTTAAAGAAACTTGTCTCTAGGATGTTTAGCATGCATACATACTTTACACCCTTTATCTAAACTATCTTTATTATCTTTGACGTGAGGAACTAACTTAACTACTTTTTCGAAAGGATGCCCGAGCCGACGATGCCACAACTCCAAATTTGATGTTGCTTCAACTATTGACACAAATTCCGGTTTGCTAAAGTAGTACAGTCGATCTCTCCTAACTCCCGTTCTAATCAGCTCCTTCGTTTGGTCTTGTATAGCACAAGTATGAGAATCAAATTGGACAATAGTTCGTAAATCATCATTAAGTTGAGAAATAGAAATTAAATTGCAACTCAAGTTTGGAACATAAATTCCTCCGGTGAGAGTAATTTTGTCCGTCACATATACGAATCCTACCAAAGTAGCAATCACTTTTTCACCATTGGGAAAACCAACAGAACACTTAAGATTTTGTGTGTCAAATAACCATGAACGTTGCCCTGTAACATGATGGGTTGCTCCGATATCAATAATCCATGAAGTATCATCAAACTTACCATTCAATCAATTTTTGGGAATTTTACTATTACCAATCATGCCCGAAATAGCTTTCCACTGCTCATTCGTGAACAACTGACCCAAGGCTGACACCGTCGACGAATTGGATGCGATAGAGGAGGTGCTACCAACAGCCGCATGAGCGCATACTTGCCCCTACCTTACCCAGCGGAGCTACCTCATCTGCCATTGAACCAACCATCGGGGTACCCATGAAGCTCGTAACACTGGCTAACCTCATGACTTATTTTCTTACAGTGGCTGCAAACGGATTTCGCTCAGCAACTTGAGGCCTCATGACCCTGCTTCTTGCACTGAGAACACGTTGGTCTATAAGAGGTTCCTCGACCCCGACCAGCCCCTGTAATACAGCAAAACCGACTGCTTTAGAGGGCTTTTGCTTGACTTCCTGCTTCGATTGACGAATACGTTCTTCTTGTGACACTAATTGATAAGCTCGATCAAGATTAGGAAGAGGATCTTGAGAGAGGATATGTGTGCGTAAAGGACCATAAAATTCAGAACAAAGGCCCATCAAAAAATCGTGTAATTTGGCATGTGCTCGTTGTTCCTCATGTAATCTGCCAGCCGAGCATGAGGAATAACAAGAACAAGAGATTAAAGGTTCATGGTGATCTAATTCTTACCACAAAGCGTGCAATTTACCATAGTAAACCGAAACAGGCATCGTCTTTTTCTGCTCACATCGCGCAATTGAAGATCGTAATTGTTGAACCCTAGGTCCGTTTGTTTGGGAAAAACGTTGCTTGAGATGATCCCAAAAGGGTTTAGCTTCCCTGAATTTCGACAAAGAGGACCTAACCTCGGGGTCGATAGTATTTGAAATCCAAGAAATAAGCATAGCATTAATCACGGTCCAATCGGACTTTGTACAGGGAGGCGCTGGTGCAAGGATACTGCCATCAAGAAATTCAAACTTGCGTTGAGCTTCTAATGCCATCTGAATATCAACCGCCCGGTCGTTATAATTATCGGTCTTGAGTCGAGTGAGTGTAATGAAGTTTCCTTGTCTATCTTGTGAGCCGAGGTAATAAGGGGAATTGGGTTCAATTATAGGCGGGGGAGGAGATGGTGGATCTTCAATACTAGGCATGCCAAATTATTCTTGAAGAAAAAAATCGTTCTTTGGCTCCGATACCATGAAGAATTGGTCAAACTCGGCTTGAATTATTATTAATCACCAGCATCCCTATTTATAATACATACCCAAGACTCTATCTTATGGTAACTCTAAAATTGTGGAAACAGCAGGAAATCTTCCGAAGATATATCCCTTATCACATACCACTCATAACATCTAATCATACATTGCAGAAACAACATGAAATATTCCAAAGATATATCCCTTATCACATACCACTCATAACATCTAATCATATATTCTAAATATATCATAATATCTTAATCATATATTCTATTATATCATAATATCTTAATCATATATTCTAAATATATCTCAATAAAAGTCAATGCACATGTTATGAAGTGAAGCGATGGAGGCACATATGAAGGGGGAGATAATGTGTAAGATGATGGGAAAGGTGGGGTGTGGGTAGAAAAGGAAATGCACATTTAGATTTTTTCCAATTTATTTTCATATAAATACCCACCCAATTCTTTCGTAATTTTCACTCATTTCTTCGTCTTTTTCTTCATCTTTTCGTAGCTCGTTAATGGATTCTAGTTCATAGAAAAAATTTAGTAAAGTTATGACAAAATATTCTAAAATAAAGTGAAACACACACACACACACACACACACACACACATATATATATAGTCAAATCCACTTCAAAATAAGCTCAGATCATTCCTCCCTACCTTCCAAACTCACAGCCACCACCTCCATCACCATTGGCTGCGAGCTTCACCTCTTCCTTCCATAGGTCGTGGCTTTCCAAAGGTCCCGGGATCAATTCCATGAGCTTTGATTCGGTCATAGAAAAGCTATATTCCATTTTCATAAGCCCAATATTCAATGAAGCTGAGAAACCCTATTTACAATATGATATTTTGGATGACATATATGTTTGGCTATGCTTGATTGCAATGATGGTGCACCATTTTTGAATATGATAATATGTTTATTTGGATGTGTAACACTCCATATTTGTAGTAACACTATTTAGGATATTTAATTAGTTAAATAAAATAATGTAAGATGATTAATAGATTGAGATTTATGACTAAATAAAGGGTAGTTGTGCCATGTTAAACAAGTGAACTAAAAAATAAAAAAAGAATAAAAGGTTAGGAAATATACAAGGGAAAAATAGGAACGAGGCATATCCTTATACTCTAAACCCCTTACGAATTCATTCTATAGGTTCATTCTATTTTCACAAACAAAGATAGAGCTAAGGCCTGCCGGTCACCATTAGGAAGAGCAAAGAAGAAAAATTCAAAAGAAAGAATCAAATCACTTAATCAAGAATAAATATCACATCCTTAATCAAAAAGCTAAGGTGAATATTCACTACACCATAATTTTAATGATTTTTTGTTTTTAAAAATGAAGTCAGAATTATTTGCAAATGTTTTGCCATGTTTTGGATGACATATGTATATCTATATGTTGAAGATTTATGCTAATTCAAATAAATTTTGTGATATGTTTTGATATGAAAACTCTATTATATGACATGCAATCACCTTGCAAATTTAAATTTAGATTAGGAACAATAATTTAGAAACAATTTTCAATTTTCATAATTTTATGAATTAATATGGATTTTATATGAATTTTCTAGTGAAGAAAATGCTAATTTGGGTTTAAAATCTATTATGACGAAATTATATTCTCTTAGGGTCTAAAATTTATATATGTTAGAAAACATATTAAAAATGATTTTCTGGAATTTTTGTAGAATTTTCCTAAGTGTTTTAACGGAAATATAATTTTTTTTAAGGTATGAGACTTAAATGTTTATATATTTATAAAAAGGAGAAGGGTATTTTGTAAATAATCAAAAAAAATATTTTTGAAATCGGCAGTACTTTTAGAAAAGAAAATTTTACAACCAATCATAATTTGACAAACAAGGCAAGTTAGGTGCAAAGAAATAGTTTAAAAAGTAAATTTACATACTTTTTCCTATTTCAAATGTTTTCGACACTAGGCTTCCGACGCCTTATCTCCGCCTCCGACTCCATAAAATCTAATACACATGGTATCAGATACCTAGTAAGTAGTGAATTGGATATAGGCAGAAGGTATTGGCTCGAAATGAGGGGTTACGAAGGATTTGAAGCGCTACTTTGCTATTAAATGTAAATGCGCTTGCTTTGCTTTCAATTGAAGAGCTTTCGACTTGGTCTGCTTTCGACTGGATCAATGACTTTAAAAAGAATGCTTTTGAGAGGTTGCGCCTTTGTTTTTAAGTAACTTCTTTTGACTAGGTCGAATCCCCTGACTGCCGCTTTTTACGTTTTGATCCAAATTGGTTTCTAAAAGGTTACCTTGTTTTTAAAAGAACCAAGCCGCTTCTCTAATGCTTTCGAAGGGATCATTTCGATGAGATCACTTCTTTACTTAGGAATGCTTTCGAAAGAGACGCTTAGGAATTAAATGTCACCCCTTTGCTCTATAAAAGGTAGAACCCAAATGGTTACAAAAGAGATGGTTTTTAAAGTTTCGAAAGTTGTTTCCTTATGTTATAAAATTGAACCCAAATGCTTTCGAAATGCTTGATGTTTTGATATTTTCGAAAGGTTTTAAAGAAAGGCTAGTAAGGGATGGTTTCTTAATGGTTTCGAAAGGTCTAAAAGGAAAGGTTTTCCAATGGCATCGAAAGCTAATGTCCAACTATTTTAAAGAGGGTGTCTAAGGTTTTAAAGCTTTCGAAGGAGATGTTTTTAATGCTTTTGAAAAGATAAATATGAATGGTTTTGAAAGGTATGATTTTGAAAGGTATGTTTTGGCCTTCGGCCTAAGGTTTTAATAGTATTGAAAGGTGTACTTTCAAAAGATTCATAAGGGGTACTTTTGAATGTTTAAATGTTTTAATCAATAAGGTTTGTGTAAAGAATATGTAAAATGGCAAGGTGATTTGTGTAAAGCAAAGAGTATACATAAATAATTTCCTTGTATGTATGATTTAAAGGTTTAAATCATTTTGAAAAGGTTTTCAAGGAAAAATTTAAAGGGTAGTTAGCTCTAAGAAAATGACTCAGATTAGAAGACCATATAGGACTGGTGTAGGGTCGTGCCTTATACTCGTTAGCTATATTAGCCCCTAGATAATTTAGTCCAAAATTCCACTATGTTAGGGCTTTGTAAGAGTGAGGCTAAAATTTTGTTACACACAGAAAGGAATCTAAAAAAAGGAAAGACAGGTTCTTGGTGAGCCTGCAAAACCATTGGGATTATTTAGACCTGGAGAAGTAAGTAAGGGCAGACCATCCAAAGGGGGAGTATCTAATAGATGTAATAATTTTATGTTTTTTCTGGTACGCCCCAGTCAGTCAAGGGTTAGTAGTTAGCCAAAAAAACTACAGTGTATGGATAGAGAGTCCATATGATAACTGATATGTACATATAAAGATATTGCTTTACATATTTAATCAGTTTTGGTTGCAGGATTATTATTTCCAAAGATATGTTTTAAAAGGATATTAGTGAGGGGAAATCCATTCCATTAAGCGGTATGGTCTCACTTAATATCTAATAACCGAGATGTATAGTATTATTCACACTAGGCTTTATGTTTGACTCGAAGTTTATTTTTCGCTAAACTCTTGGATGCTTAAAATTAATTTGAGTAGGCCGAGGGTTGAGGTTTATAGGTTTTAGTAGGTTGGCAAATAAAGATTTCTGTGATGAGTAGGTGGCTGATGGATAGCTAATTACGAGTTGCTATTATAATTTTGATTGATTCCATTGTATTGTATATATAGTACTCTGGGCAACCAAAGGGGCATCATCATATGTCGCTCATGTATTAACTATATTTTATCCGAAATTAGGAAATCTATGGGATTATGTAATTTGAATGTGAAACATGTGCCTTGAAATGTAATCTGTAAAATGATGTTTTTAAAAATTTATGATTTTATTTCATATTCAAGTGCTTCTAATATTATAGATACAATTAACATAGCCATATTTAGTCACCAGAAATTAAAACTATAGATGAATGCAGCATCTATAGCGCTTAGCTTTAGGCCTCCTGATAAAGAATATTACAAATTGGTATCGGAGTATAGGTTTATGAAAAACTTTAACTAAAAAAATGATTTTGAAAGACATAATCCAAAGGAATTTGCGATAAGATCGGGGTATGGGATAACGCTATAGTAACGCACTTGTAATTTCCATATATAAGTATGTGATTTATCTCTAGTCTCCTATCTCTATTAGATTATTTTTTTGTATCTTATGAAGGATCGATTGCAGATATGGATTCTCGAAGAGATAAGAGGAGGAGGCACCACTGCAGATGGAAATGCCAAATCTAATACTAGAAGGAACCCAGGTCGGGCACGAGCTGGAAATATAGGTGCTAAAGTCCGACAAGTTGACATAGGAGCCATGTATCAGTTTTTCATGAATATGACGCAAGCAGGGGTTGCTGCTGGAGTAGTTGGAGGAGGAGTCCAGGAAGCTCCAGTAGTCAACAATTATGCTTCTTTTGAGTAGGGACTGTGCTAGGTTAGGATGAAAACCATTCGTTGGGATTGAAGATGCCATAGAAGTGGGGAACTGGTTGGTGAATGTAAGAGGTCTTTCATAGATTTAGGACTCAGTGATGAGTAGAAAAGAAGGCTTGCTTCGAGGAAACTTCAAGGAGCAGCTTTATACTGGTGGGATAATGTGACAGTTGGAGTGGATGAAGGAACGATGATATAGGCTGAGTTTAAGAGGAGGTTCGAGGAGAGATTCATGTTTATGATGGAAAAGTCTACCTTTCTCAAAAGTTTATCGAGTTATAGTAGGGAGAGATGACTATGTTAGAGTATGCTACAAGGTTTGAGGAGTTGGCAAGATATGGTCATGCCACTGTGGATACCGTGATTAAGAGAAACGAGAAGTTCATTATGGAGTTGAAACCTGAATTGGCCAGGGCTGTATTACCTCACATTAGGGACCTTTGTGATGTTGTAGTAGAGATGGATCTAAGACATGAAGAAATTATTGCTTCCGTGGAGAAGAAAAGGTGAAGGAGGTCTAGGTAGGGTAGAGTTAGAAAATGAAGATCTTTCCTAAGAAGGGATCCTAGAGGGGTGGAGTCGTGAAGAAAGGAAAGTCAGAAATTGTTTATTTTAAGTGCAACAAGAAAGGGCATTTTGCGAATGAGTGTTGTTCTGAAGAGGAAAAGAAGGTAACTGGGAAGAAGAATATCAAATGCTTCAACTGTGATCAGATGGGTCATTACAAGAGCCAATGCAAGTAGCATGTTAAGGACGGGAATGGCAAAGTATATGCATTGGAGTCAACTACCATGAGACCCATGGTAGAGGAAAAAGGGAAAGCAGCGTTGGAAGGTATGCTTATGATTGTTGGTATGGCAGTTAGTGTTATGTTTAATACTGGTGCATCTCATTCTTTTATATCTCGATATTTGGTACATAAGCTTAACCTAGAACCCTCATACCTAGTTACTTCCTTAAGGGTTGTAAATCCAATAGGAGGGTATGCAACACCTGGGATGAGATATGACCACCTAAAGTTTGACTTGTTAGGTCAAACTTTTGTTTGCAGTTTGTATGTGTTTTATTTCGTAGGATTCGAAATTATTTGGGGTATGGATTGTTAAGTACGTGCTAGCATATTTGGTCATGATGGGAAAATATTGCTTAGACACCCAGATTGTAGGTAACATATTGCATATGCCATAGAAAACCCTAGCTATGAGGTGAATACTTGTTGAGTGTTGTGGAGATAGAAGACGAGCTGAATCAAATTTTTATGGTTAGAGAATTTGCGGATATTTTTGAACCCGTAGTAGGATAGCTACCGAAATGAGTCATTGACTTTCAGATAGATTTTCTGCTTGGAACAGAACCATTGAGTAGACTGCCAAGCAAGACGATGCCTACCGAAATGAGGAAGCCTTTTATAGTTGGTGGATTTGGAAGGCAAGAATTTTATCAGACCTAGTAGTTCACCTTGGAGAGCAGCCATAGTGTTTGCTAAGAAACCGAAAGGATTGTTAAAGTTATATATTGATTATCGTAAGTTGAATGAGAAAAAGATAAAGAATCTATATCTGTTGCCTAGGATAGACGATTTGTTCGATCAGTTGAGTGGAGCCAAGATTTTTCATAGTTGGATTTAGCGACAGGTTTTCATCAGCATAGATTGGCAGAGGATAGTACTCCTTTGATGGTGTTTAGAACCAAATATGGATTATACGAATGGTTAATGATGCCGTTCGGACTAACTAATGTGCCATCTTTCTTTGTAGATTTGATGAACTGGATTTTCTAGGAGTACCAAGATAGGTTCGTATTGGTTTTCGTAGATGATATTTTGGTGTACTCTAAGGATGAAAGGGAGCATGAAGTTTATCTTGCAGTAGTGCTTGAAATGCTGAGCCAGCATAAGCTAAAGGCGAAGTTCTCGAAATGTCATTTCTGAAAAAAGGAAGTGAAGTTTCTTGGCAATGTAGTTTTAGAGAATGGGTTATCAGTCGATCTAGCTAAGATCGAGGCCATGAATAGTTGGAAGAGATCAGAAGTGGTGACCGAGATAGGAAGTTTTATGGGATTGGCTGGTTACCATCGAAGGTTTATCAAGGATTTTTCATGGATAACGGCACCAATGACTAAGCTAACATGAAAAGATATGAAGTTTTTTTGGACCAATAAGTGTGAGGTGGAACTCCAAAAGCCGAAACTTGACTAATGCACCTATTGTAGTTATTCCAAAGGGCAATTAGGATTTGGTGGTGTACACGGATGCATGTGGGACTGAATTAGGAGCTGTATTAATGCAGAAGGGGTAGAGTAATTGCCTATGCTTCTCGACAACTTAGACCGCATGATGTCATATACCTAACCCATGACTTGGAGTTAGTTGTGGTAACTTTTGCGCTGAAGGTATGGAGACATTATCTTTTGGGAGAATGATTTGAGTTGTATATGGATAATAAGTCATTGAAGTATTTGTTCTCTCGGAAGGAGCTGAATATGAGACAACAGAGGTGGTTAGAGTTTATAGCAGCTTATGATTTCAGTATTGAGAACACATCGAGAAAGGCAACAAGGTTGCAGATGCGCTTAGCAGAAAATATCATAATGTGGTGTTAGCGATGATAGCCGAGTGAAAATATTTTGAAGCATTAGAGATTTGCAGGGTTCAGTAGAGAACTAAGAATAGTTCAAGTACAAAAACTGCTTTGTGTTCATGTTTGGAAGCTCGACCAGTTATGATTCAAAATGTTGCTTCTAAATAGTTAGAGGATCCAATGTTGGCTGAACGGATTAGAAAGCTGAGAGATGGAACGAAGAGCGATGACTTAAAGATATTTGTCTTGACAAGAATAGGTGGTTGAGAAAGAAAGGAAGATTGTGTGTTTCGAATGTGGGAGACATTAGGAAGGAAGTATTGGTGAAATGTCATCCTTCAAAGCTCACTATTCATCCGGTAGGAACTAAGATGTATCAGGACATGAAGAGCAGTTTTTTCTTACAAGGTATGAAGAGGGATGTTAGTTTATGTGTGAAGCAGTGTTTGAATTTACAATGGGTAAAAGCCAAAAATCAAAAGCCAAGTAGGTTGCTTTGTCTTTGGACTTTCCAATGTAAAAGTGAGACTCTATTTCTATGGATTTCATTGATGGGTTGCCAAGGTCTAATAGAGGAAATGAAAGCATATGGGTCATTATTGATAGGTTGACCAAGAGTGCCCATTTCATTTCAATTAAGTAAACCAGAATGACATCTGTGTTAGCGAAGTTGTTTATGAAGAATGTGGTTAGACTGCACGGAATTCCAAGTAGTATAGCGAGTGATAGAGATGCTTTATTCACTAGCGAGTTCCGAAAGAGTCTACAGGATACTTTTGCTACCAAGTTCAAGTTGAGTACCGCTTAGCATCCACAAACTGATGGGCAAACAGAGAGAGTTAATAAAAGTCTCAAAGGACTGTTACGGGCTTGTGTGCTCTATTTTAGGGATCATGGAAAGACCATCTACATCTACTTGAGTTTTCATATAACAACAATTATCAGGCTAGCATACGGATGACACCATTTGAAGCTTTGTATGGAAGACCATGCAAATCTCCAGTTTATTGGTTAGGGATCAGGGATAGGTTGGTTCTTGTCCCAGATTAAAATTAGAGAAGCTACAGAAAAGGTTGAGTTAATTCAAGCTAGAATGAAGGAAGCTCAATCTAGGCAGAAGAGTAATGCAGATAGAAGATGGAAAGACTTAGAGTTTTCTATTAGGAAGCATGTTTTCATTAAGGTGTCATCGACGAAGGGTGTGATTCGACTTGGAAAATTAGAGAAGTTGGCACCGAGGTTCGTTGAACCATTTCCTATTATTGAGAGGGTCGAAAAAATCACATATAGAGTAGAGTTATCGAGCAGTTTGGCAGGAGTCCATGATGTTTTCCATGTTTCTCGTCTAAGGAAGTGCATTCAAGATCCGGATACTACTATATCACCGATTATGTTAGATGACTTAGTTGTAGAGCCGAATTTGATTATAGTTAGAAAGCCAGTTCACATAGTCACAAGAGATGATAAGAGTCCCGGGAGCAAGACAGTCAGATTAGTTAAAGTCCAGTTGAGTGAGGAGGAGAAAGACTGTACTTGGGAGACTAAGAACATGATGAGAGATGCTTATCCTGATTTTTTTGAGGGTATGTTTTACCCATGATTTTTTTGATGTGTACCTTATCGTAATTTTGATGATGAAATTCTTTAAGGAGGGAGAGTCTGTAACACTATATATTTATAGTAACATTATTTAGGATATTTAGTTAGTCAAATAAAATAAAATAATCTAAGATGATTAATGGATTGAGATTTGTGATTAAATAAGGGGTAGTCGTGCCATGTTAAACAAATGAACTAAAAAATAAAATGAGAATAAAAGGTTAGGAAATATACCAGGGAAAAACAGGAACAAGGCATATCCTTATACCCTAAACCCCTTAGGAATTCATTCTACAATTCATTCTATTTCCACAAACGAAAATAGAGCTAAGGCCAGCCGGCCACCATTGGGGAGGGCGAAGATGAAGGATTCAAGAGGAAGAATCAAATCAGTTAATCAAGAACAAGTCTCACATCCATAATAAAAAGCTAAGGTGAATACTACTACACCTCAATTTTAATGGTTTTCGGTTTTTTTAATGAAATTTGAATTATTTGCAAATGTTTTGCCATGTTTTGGATGATAAAATATATATCTATATGTTGTTGATGATTTATGCTAATTCACATAGATTTTATGATATGTTTTGATATGAAAACCCTATTATGTGACATTCAATTTCCTTGCGAATTTAAATTTAGATTAGAAACAATAATTTCGAAACGGGTTTCAATTTTCATAATTTTCTAAATTAATGTGGAATTTATATGAATTTTGTAATGAAGAAAATGCTAATTTGGGTTTAAAATTAATTATGGCATAATTATATTGGCTTAGGGTCTGAAATTTATATGTGTTATAAAACATATTAAAAATGATTTTCTGGAATTTTTGTTGAATTTTCCAAAGTGTTTAATGGATATATAAAATTATTTAAGGTATGTGACTTAAATGTTTATATATTTATCAAAAGGAGAAAAGGTATTTTGTAAATAATCCAAATTCTTATTTTTGGAAATCGGCAATACTTTTAGAGAAGAAAAATTTGCAACCAATCATATTTTGACAAATAAGAATGTTAGGAATAGTTTAAAAAGTCAAATCTACATACTTTTTCATGTTTAAAATGCTTTTAGCACCAGGCTTCGACTCCTTACCCCGCCTCCGACTCCATCGAAACTAATACACATGGTATCAGGTACCTGGTACGAAGTGAATTGGATATACGTGGAAGTTATTGGGTCGAAACCATGGGTTCCGAAGGGGTTGAAGCGCTGCTTTGCTTTTATATGAAAATGAGCCTGCTTTACTTTTGACTTGGTCTGCTTTTGACTGGGTCAACGACTTTAAAAAGAATGGTTTTAAGAGGTTGCACCTTTGTTTTTAAGTAACTTCTTTCAACTAGGTCGAAGCCCCTGAATATCGCTTTTTACTTTTCGATCCAGATTGGTTTCGAAAGGGTTACCTTGTTTTAAAAGAAAACCAAGCCGCTTCTTCAATGCTTTCGAAATGATGATTCGACACCATCACTTCTTTACTTAGGAATGCTTTCGAAAGAGACGCTTTTGACTTAAATGTTTCAATGCCCCTTTTCTCTATAAAAGGTAGAACCCAAATGGTTTCAAAAGAGTTGATTTTAAAGGTTTCGAAAGGTGTTTCCACATGTTATAAAATTGAACCTAAATGCTTTTGATAGGCTTGATGTTTTAATGCTTTCGAAAGGTTTTAAAGAAAGGTTTCTAAGGGGTGTTTAACCAATGGTTTCGAAAGGTCTAAAAGGAAAGGTTTTCCAATGGTTTCGAAAGGAAACGTTTAAGTATTTAAAGGGGATGTCAAAGGTTTTAAAGCTTTCAAAGGAGATGATTTTAATGCTTTTGAGAGGATAAATATGAATGATTTCGAAAGGTATGTTTTGGCCTTCGGCCTAAGGTTTTACTCATGTTGAAAGGAATAATTTCGAAAGATTCCAAAGGGGTACTTTCGAAAGTTTAAACGTTTTCCTCAACAAGGTTTTGTGTAAATAATATGTAACGTGGAAAGATGATTTGAGTAAAGCAAAGAGTATACATAAACAATTTCCTTGCATATGTATGATTTAAAGATTTAAATTATTTTGAAAAGGTTCTCAAGGAAAAATTTAAAGGGTAATTAACCCTAAGAAAATGAATCAGATTAGAAGACCAGATGGGCTGGTGTTGGGTCGCGTCTTATACTCATTTGCTATTAGCCCCTAGCTAATTTAGTCCAAAATTCCAGTGTGTAGGGATTTGTTAAAAGTGAGACTAAAATTTTGTTACACACGGAAAGGAACCTAAAAAAAGAAAAGACGGGTTATTGGTGAGCCCGCAAAACCATTAGATCAGTCAGACATAGAGAAGTAATTAAGGGTAGACCGTCCAAAAGAGGAGTATCTAACAGATGTTAGATTTTTATGTTTTTTCTAGTAGGCCCGAGTCAGCCAAGGGTTAGTTGTTAGCCAAACGAAACTATAGTGTATGGACAGATAATCCATATGATAACTGATACGTACATAAAGAAGATATTGCTCTATAGATTTAACCAGTTTTGGTTGCAAGATTATAATTTGTAAAAGATATATTTTAAAAGGATATTAGTGAGGAGAAACCCATTCCACTAAGAGCGTGGTCTCACTTAGTATCAAATAACCGAGACATATAGTATTATCCAAATTTTATGTCTGGCTCGAAGTTTATTTTTCCTTAAACTCTCGGGTGCTCCAAATTGATTTGAGTAGGTTGAGGGTTGAGGTTTACGGGTTTTAGTAGGTTGACGAATAAAGCTTCCGGTGATGAGTAGGTGACTGATGGATAGCTAATTAAGAGTTGTTGTTATATTTGAGATTGATTCCGATGTATGTCGCTCTTGGCGTATTTATGTATTAACTATATTTTATTTAAACCTTCCAAAGTGTTGGGATTATGTAATTTGAATATAAAACATGTGTCTTGAAATGTAATCAGTAAAATGATGTTTTTGAAATCTGCGATTTTGTTTCATATTCAAGTGCTTCAGACAGTATGAATACCATTAACATAGCCATATTTAGTCGTCAGAAGTTAATACTATAGATCACTACAACATCTATAACGCTTAGCTTTGGGCCGCTAGATTAGGGATGTTACAGGATGGGTAAACAATTCATGTTTAATACACGTCGAATATCACAAATGAAATCACTTCCTTTAATAAATGAAATGGTGTATATGATATTGTTAAACCTCTTGAAAATGGATTAAAATGATTTAGAAATGTTTTATAAACATTTAATAGTGTTTTGATAAAGTTTGGAAAGGATAGGAAAATTAGTTTAAATAGGCACGTCGCGTAACAGCAGTTCGCGATTTCGCGCCGTAAAAGTTTAAATCCATTTATACAATGGATTCAGAGTCGGAATTCTTTAGAATAAGAATTTTCTAACTCTTATAATCATAGTTTTCGAACAAAAGAAAAATATCCAGATTTCTTTCAGTAGATTTTGAATAATGAGCAAATCAAGTTTACAAAATAGTCGCGCTTTGGCGGTTTGGAAACCAATGCGATAAATTCTTTAAAATGGATATTTTTAATTCTTTAAAAATATGTAATATATTCTACAAATATATTAAAATTCTTTAAAAGCGATTTGAGTTATAAAAATAAATTTCTAAATAATCGAAAATTTGTTTGATCAAATAAGCCTTAAAAGCACTATTCGCAGCAATTTTTGCAGCAGTTTTTAATAACTTTTGAAATATGGTTTTAAACTTATGTATTCTTTCCAAATCTTTTATAAATGTTTTCAAATGAATAATTAAGTATTTTAAAGATAATGTGGGGATTTAATAATTTATTTTAAAGAGTTTAAATAAATGATTTAAAGAAAAGCCATTTTAATCAAGTGATTTATTCTCGGCTCTAAAAGCTGATGAGTAGACTGCATTTTTCTATTCGTGAGATGCTTAAACCAAGGAAATGTTTAGGAGCAATCAGTGCCCCCAGTTCACCTGGCATTTTTCCTCGGCCAGGAATAGATATGGTCAAAATATCGAAAACGAGGCAAGTATAAAAATTTAATTTTCTTAATTTAATACAACTTGGATTGTGTAGAAATAATCTTCTTATACTTGGTCTTAAATTTCAAGGAGAGAACCCATACTATCCATGTAAATTTAAAAGGTAGTTCCACCATTATTCACTGGATAGCAAAGGTTGAATACAGACATTTATATTAAGTAGAATTAGTATAATTTCTATCGATCCTTATTACTCAATAAGGTTTTGCAATATGATTTTGTAACGACCCAACTTCCATACTTCAGGAAATTGCATCGCTAATAAGAAAGAAAGGGATAGAAAAAGAGAAAGCAAGAGAAGAATAAGAAAAACACATCAGAATCTAAACAGCGGAACGAATAAATATAATATATCACATAATTACTTTACATAGTATCATATACATCAGAGTTTTACAGCCAATACAACACATACTAGACAGTTATAAACACCTGTCTAGTTATACAACTCTAAACAGTACAAGTACAACTCAGAGAGACGACTCAGAGATACCAACACAGCGGAAAATAGATAACTACAACGCAGAAGCCTCCTGCTCCATTTGCTCCTCCATAACTCGTCAAAGCAATCCTGAATCACTTGACTACTCATACATAATATGAGTACCCAAGAGTTTAATAAAACAGAAAATAAACACTCGGGTCAGACGGGGGTCTGGTGTGAGTAAATAGTTTAAAAGTTGCTTAACTTTTAGAAAAATCCTTTGAAAACAAAAAGGTATCACGTAAGACTTCCCACACATAAACATGGAAAAGTTTTTACCTTACGCTAACCAAAACATTTGATAGGAAATCCAGTGATATTATAATAGTGTCTAGGGTTTTCAAAATAAAATACAGAAATAGCTGGAATGCTTACATCTCACGTTCCAACATAGTTGGGCACAATCAAAACCGTACAGGTACTTATTGGATTATGGATTCCATCAATGGCAGGGCTACTGGGGTACCGCCCGTCACAGTACGTGGCCTAGATCACCGTACCGAGGAGCCACCCTAACTCCCCTGCAACACAAAGCCGGACCCGTTCCTTACTGAACAGTTCCGAACAAGACCACTCCGCAGATTGGTCGTCACCAACTGCCACACAGCCGAAATATAAAGGGACCTCTAGACAGGAGTAAATCTTGCTCTCAAGTGGGGGCTACCCACGAAGCTTTGCTGCACCTCCCCTGTTTTAGCCATTCCCGGTTGATGAGGCTTGAGGTTACGATTACCTTTATAGGACTCATAAATCTTAGAATGCTCATCGTCCACCTGACGATGTTCTGAAAGCATTCAATCCATACAAGTTCGTTCCGGATTCGAACGAAACCGAAGGCATTATCTCGTTACACTCATATTGGAATCACCCTCAGAGTTAACGACAATAACCCTTGCACTCTAAACCACCATCTCGAATCTATAAGTACTATTCCGTCAAACTCATTACGGAATCACCCACAGAGTTATACTGACGTATAGCCCTTACACCTCGAGTCTTCACTTGCTCCACTTGGATTAACGACCTAACGTTTAATTGGAATCGATGTGGTTTTCGGATATCCAAATATGAAAACCCGATCCCGGTCTCACCGAAACCAAACGCCATTTTAATGTCCAAGTTATACTTAAGGGTTTTAAACAATTAACTCATTTAATTTTATCTATTTCACACAGATAGATAAACTACACATTCTTATCATAACAGATAACCCATAACATTATCACAACAGGTAATCAATCACAACAATCAAACATCATAACAACAATCATCACAACCAAATAATCCATCATACTATAACTAAGCATCCATATCCTATAGATACTACTCATCTCATTTCTGAGATCACAACATCCAAAGGTATAACAATATCATCCATAAGTAATGATATATTATCCATCACTTATAATTAATTTAAAATGAATTAAATTAATTACTTCTATCTCTAATTAATTTAAATAAATTAAATTAATTATCCACCTATAAATCTTGCTTATAAATCCATTGATTAGTCAACCTAGTTAATTAATCATTCATTAAGTATTCAACTTGATTAAACATCTATGATTAATCATTCACTAATTACAATAAGTAATTAGTCTTAAATTAATTTTATAGAATAAATTAACCTTAATCATAAGTGATTAACTTTTAATTACTTCATTTATTAATTAACTATAATTAATTACATTTATCCTTAATTAATTACAATTAATTAATCACTTAATTAATTAATTAATACTTAATTAAACAATTCTTAATCACATCATTAATTATAATAATTAATGATCTCTAATTAATATTTAAATTAATTACTCAATTAAAAATTAATTACATTTAGTAATTAATCTAATCATTAATCACCTTGATTAATATTTAAATCCAGTAATTAACTACTCTTAATTACTCCTTTAATAAATTAATTATCCAATAATTAATTATCTGTATTAATTAATCCTTGATTAATTACAAAAGTAATTATCCCAATTACTTTCTTAAAATAAAACATCTTTCCATAATTACAATCCAGTAATTATTACTTCTCTAAGTAATCCTGCTCCATAAATTACATTAAGTAATTATTAACATTTAATTATTAAATTAATTAAACTAAATTAATTAATTTAACAAAGCACATTATTAGAATTAATTACAAAAAGTAATTAACCTTAATTACTTTTTGTAAAGAATTAATACTTAACAAATTATAATTGATTATCTTCAATTAATTAATCTAATTAATCCATAAAAATTAATTACATTAATTAATTATTAATTAATTATCCTTAGATAATTAACTACATTTCATTTAATTCCTTACTTAAGAATAATTACCTTAAATTAATTATTCATTAATCATCTTTAATTATAAATTTATTCAAGTTATTATTTAAAATCAAATAAATAAGTAAATTCTTAATTATTTCCAAAATAATTCATTTACTTATTTATAACTTAATTAATATTCAAAATGTATTAAAATAATATATTTCTAAAATTTAATTCAACTTTCATTTTAAATTTAAAATTTGAAAAAAATGTTTAACCATATAAACATTTCCAAATTTAAATAATCAAACATTTGCAAATAAATAGATTATTTTAACTTTCAATTTAAAGTTAAACTTATCATAATTTTATTTAATACTTAAAAGAAGAAATCTTTTAAATTTAAACCTTTGTTTGAAATCAAATCCATATTTGAATTCTACTTAATAACATCTTTGTTCAATATTAAAACTTTCAAACTGATTTGAATTCAAACAGATTTCAAACCCAAAACTGAAATCATATTTAATTTGATTTCAAACCCAATTTTAAATCTTGCATATCATTCAAATGTTTCATTTTGAATTCAAAGTATTCCTGAATCTAATTCAAATTCAAACCTGAATTTAAATCTTAATTTTAAACATTGAATTTCTTTAAAAAAAATTAAAAAGAACCAAAACTGTTTTTAATAAAAATCTGGATTTAAATCCTGAAAACTACACTTGCACTGTTTCCAGATTTGAATTTAAACTTTAATTTAAATTTAAATTTATCATTTTAAACTTTTGAATTCATAAGCTCATTTGAATTCAATTCAAACCTATACTTAATTTAAATCAAAGCTTTTAAACATGTGGAGTTTTTTCCAGATTTAAAAACACAACACTCAGGTTTTACCCTGCACAACTAACCCGAGGCCATCACAAATTACTTCGAGTCAATCCCTATCTTCCTTCGAGTCACAACAGAAACTGCACGGAAACATCTTCGAGTCACCAAAACTGCACCACCAAAACTTGCACCAGAGTCAACAAAACCTGTCAACCATCATCACAACTCACTCTGGTCATCTTATGGCCTCTAACTCCGGCCACTGCTCCTCCTATACACCTTCTGCAATACCCCAAATCCTCAGTCCACTCGAACCACCACATAGTTTCAGACAGTGACAAAACTTCATCACTTTCAATTGGAATTCAAACCTGAAAACCACTCTTGCCATCAACACAACTCTATGACCAACTTCCCTTATTTTCCCCTCATTTCCCAGTAAAACTTCAAATTCCAGGCAGAATCCAAGTTTCAAAAATCCATTCCATGATCAGATACCCAAAATTCAAAGTGCCCAAAACTGCACAGACTAAGTTTACTAACCCCTCAGAAACTTTTTAAGACCTGAAGCATGTTTTAATAATCATGTTTAAACATGCATTAAAGTTTTTAAACTTGTTTGAATAATTTTAAAGATGTTTGGAAAACTTTTACATTGAAAACTTTTGTCTGTAGTTACTGTTTTCAGATGTAACAGGGTTCTTTTTTTTTTTCTAAACTAAAATTTTTCAAACCTAAACTATACTGAACACACACTATGTTTACACAATATTCTCTAACCATGATTCAGTCATAAAGAAGTGGATTTGAATTTAAATACAAATAATAACAGAAGCATGACTGTAAAACAATTTACACAACATTTATCTGCATAATCTATAAAGTATCACAGAACATCCATCTACAACAGTCAAAACATACTCAATTCTATCAATACTTATGCATAGATAAATTTGATACTATCTAAAATAGTGATGTTGCTTCTAAAAGAAAGAACAGATTAGTTATTATTTGCCTCTGTTTGAATTATCTTATTCAGTGGTATTTTGAATTAAGCTTTTAGAGTTTTGCAGAATTTTGTTAGCAGGGTTTTAAACAAAGAAACTGTTTTTAAGAAAGAAAATTTACTCACCTAAGAATTTGAAAAGCAGAAAGCATCCATAAGAAATTCATCCCTGCAGCCTGAATTCCTTGCATGCTTGAATCTGCTTGCATGCAAGTTGGAGATGGTGTTAGCTTGATGCTTGCAGTCCTATTTGAATTTGCACTAGATGATGCCATGATGCTTCAGGCTTTGGAACTGCATGCTTCCCATTTCAACTTGCTTGTGTTGATTTTTACAGATTGAAGAATTTTGGATTGCTTGCAGATTTGAATTCACAGGTTGAAGGCTTTTGTTTCACAAGTTACAGAATTTCCAGATTTGGATTTTCTTATTGCAGGTTTCAAAACTTTGATTTGCAGAGTGTAGGTTGGGTTGTGGAATTTTTAGAGTAAATTGGAATTTCAGTTTCTCAGATCTGAATTTAGGTTGTGGGATTTAGAATGAAAATGATTTTCAGCTTTCTCAAAACTTAATTTAGATACATTAGAGAAGATAAGGGTTTGAAACAAAAGATATGTTTAAGTCTTATCTAAAATAAATAAATTCAAATATGATTTGTATTGCCACTTGTTATTTGAATTTTAAAGCTAATTACAAGTGTCAATTTAAAAACATGAATGTTAAACACATGTAAGATTTTAATATAAAATAAACTTCTTTGTTTTACAATTGTTTTAATTAGAGCTAAAACTATTTCTAATTTAATTTTAGAAGTTTTGTATGTTTATATATATTTAGTCTTTAAATAATTACAAATGAATTATCCCTACATATTTAAATATTTGCTTGAATATTTTTTTAAAAAAAATCAATTTCAAAAGAGAAACTTTTTAAAAGAAAAGAACAAAGTTGAATTTATTTTATTCAAAAGTTTCAAATTAACATATTCTAATATAAATAAACTAAATTTTTTTTTTCAAAACAAAATAAACTTTATTATAAAAATACAATTCTTAACTATTATATTTATAACAAAATATTTACTATAATTTCTTTTCTAAAAATAACAAGATAGATTTATAAATTAACTTATGAAAAGTTCAATACTATTATAAATTTAATTTAATCAATTCATAAATTATACACTTATATATACTATAAACTTGAAAAGATCTTTTATTAAATTTTAAAATAAAATCAAAACACCTATTTACAATGTATACACATATACATTATAAATAAAATATTTTAAAATTAGCTTAGAAAAGAAATTTTATCATTTAAATGTTTTTAACATTTTAAAACAATAAGATTCTCAAACTCAATTATTATTATAAATTTTCAAAAGAATATTATTTATTAACAAAATAATTATAAATTTTCAAAAGAAAATTATGTTTGAATTGGATTATTAAATCAGTATTTCACATTTTAAAATAAATTATAAATGAAATTATTAAATAAATATTGCCCAAATTTCCGGGACATCACAGATTTATGAGAGATGATTATGATTTGGCATTTCCAAAGTTAAAGAGAGATTTAATGATTCCGTATATACTGGAAATGATTGCGATTTGAATATTTATATCTTTAAGAGAGATATTTTATTTGATAAAAGATGTTGATAAATGAAATATTAATCACCCTCAAATTTAACATCTTTTATTAATCATTGGTTCGAATGAACTGGGATCAAATTTGGGCGATTCCTATCCGAAAACCTATTCGAACCAATCTATGTGTCTGAAGTAAAGACATGCGTTGATAATAAATTACAAAATGGAATGTAGGGATGCTTACACTGATCCTTAGGAGAAATTTCCCTTGTCATATATATGTGGCAGTAGTATCTTTATTTGACCTTCGATGTGAAGGCTGCTTGCTACTAATCCAAGAGGAGATTCCCGACAGGATGTAGTAGGAGAGTTCTTTTGATTTGTCTTGTTTCTGGACAACTTGTATGAGTGAATGTTTGACGTTCATATCTAAAATGTGTAGGATCGATTTCACCCTAGAGGGGGGGTGAATAGGGTGATAGTGTAAATTATTAAAAATTAATCGCGGAAGCTTATAAATTAATTTCAATTCAGATCACAGAATAGCAGCACAGATATCGCAGAATATAAATAACAGAATAAAACAGAACAACACAGAATTTACCCAGCTTCGGCAAAACCCTGCCTACGTGCTGCCCCCAAGGTTTCTACTAGAAATTAGATAGTCCCTCGCTTACACACGTAAACTCGCTATACACCGCTATTGACTAATCTAACTCTACGCTCAAAACCTTGACCACAACTCAACTACCGAGTTGCAAATTCGTACCCTAGTCACACGACTAGAAATTTAAACTGTTTAAAAAAAAGAAAATACAAACTAAAAACAATTTAACGTAAAATAGCCCTATTTAAAAAATTTAAAAACCCTTTGTAAATAATAAAACAATAAAAGTAAATTGGCCGGCCCCTTTTATTATTTAACCCGTCTCTTTTCTTTATGCTAATGGCGGCTTCTCGTTCCTCCTGATCCAAATTAGGGCTTCGTCCCTCTTTGCTCGGCTCTGAGATTAAGGGCTATTTCGAAGCTCCGATTCTAAGTTGATCGAATTCGTGATTAATTTCCTGAAGCCTTGTTCGATCGAATCGTTGTTGCTCACTTCGGTTGCTTCGAATTTGTTCGAGTTCGAGATGGCTTCTGTAAGTGATTTTTGCTCTTTTATTTTTCTGATTGAATGCTTGAACTCGATTATATTTTTGCCGATGATGATTAGGGTTTTATACGCGTTCGATTTCCTTAATTTGCGTACGTCTGATTTTGTCAAATTGTTTGCTCTGGCCATTCGATTATACTTGAATGATTGAGATTGATTCTGACTTTGTCAAATTCGTATCTTTGGTTGCTTGAATTCCACGGCATTGTGTTCTGACTGCTCCGTGAATTTCTTGTTTCGACTTGTTTGAGTCACGGCCTTGTATCACTTGTTATCTGTATTTCAAATGCCTGCAACTTGAATTTCAATGTTCGCTGTAGTTTAAACTTGCATCACTTGAGTTTATAGCTTGCCACTGACTTGTTGCTTTGGGATTGAGCTCGAGCGTTGATTCATTGTGATTTTTGTATCACTGCTTGAAGGTCAGTTTGCCTTGTATCACTGCAAAAATGCATGTTATTGCATTCATGGTTTACTATCTGCATTCACTACAGTTTGTACATGCATTGCTTTTGTGGTCGTTATATTGTGCTCTCTGGTTGCTTTATTCTTGAGCTCGAGTTGTGGTGTTGGTCCTGACTTGTTTCATATTACCACATATGTGCACTGTCACTTGTGTTGGTGTTGCATTGTTCATGTCATGTTGTTCATGTGATCTGCTGTCCACTGCTCTAATTTGCATTGTCTTACTGAACTTGATTCACTTCATGTTGCAGCTGCTTGGTCATTTGTCTGCACTTTCACTTGAACTTGTAGATGATGGTTCATTTGACTTGGAATTGGATGTTTGTTCATTCCAGTGAGTTGTCTGGATTTATTCAACATAGTTGTATTTGTACATTGCCTTTGTTGTGGTCTGGAGTGTATGTTGGCAACTTGTTCGGTGCATTTGCTGGCAGTTGGTCTTTATTGCATTCATGTCATATTTGAACATAGTTGCATTATATTGGTCGAGCTTTGATTCTTTGTTGGCACTTGCTTGAACTTGATTTGTTTATCTGCACTGTTGTATATTCGAACTGCACCTGTGTTGAATCCAGTTTTATTTGGATTTGACCTTGTGCTGAAGTCGTGATATATTGCATGTTTCACCTGAGTTGAATCCTGTATTTTTATTTGGGTTTGACCGGTGCTCACCTGTCCCTGTAAATCAATCAAGTGTATATATCGGTGTGCACGGCCTTGTGGCATATACAGTAATATACTGTGTATGTCACAAGTTGTTCGTGTATGATGAATTCAAATTTAAATTATGAAGAACGACCCAAATAACTGAGGCAAATCATATTTTCAAAATTATCTTTTATTTTTGAATTGCAAAAATATTTCTTTTTCAATTTTACTGCGTTAGTTTATATTTTTGCAGATCGCTCAGATGCTGGATTCAAACTGGAATGAAGTTGAATATAATTACGAGTGTGAGTGATATGTAGTGAGGTGAATTGTAAATGTGAAATGTGATGTAATTGTAATCAAAGTTGTATAGTTATAGTGAGAGCTTGAAATTGTACTATTCAAAGATGTAATAAATATTTGTTTGAATAAATATTCGTTTGAATTCAAATTTCGTGTTATTTATTTTATTCTGCAAATATTTATTTAATCTGTGAAAAAATAAAATAGTATATTATCAAATACATTTAAACGAATGTATATATGTTTATTATCATCAAACAAAAAATCATATAAGCGCATATTCAACAATCTCCCCCTTTTGATGATAACAAACATATATTTAAGATTTTGAATATGTTAAATGTATTTGATCGTGGATATGCATTGCTCCCCCTATTTAAATGCTCCCTTTCTATATGATACTCCCCCTACATATATGACTCCCCCTACATATATGCATACAAATAAAATGTGCAAATGAGTCTATATGCATATTGAAAACTTCTTTGACCTTTTCTCTCCCTTTTTACAAAATCTTAACTTTTCTCTCCCCCTTTTGTTATCAGCAAAAGAATAATAGTGTTAGAGAGAATAGAGATAAAGTTATCGATATTAATTCAACATTAAAACTCAATTGAATATAAATATTAAATTTCGATAAAAAATCAAACAAAAATCATAAATATTTTGTTAGGCGCATATTCCACTTTTAGAATGATGGAGATGATGTCATCATATAAAAACATACAATTGTGTCTATTTGTGGTATTTTTATATCAGGAATTTGAATATCTACTAATCATGCATAACCGTTAGGACTTTTAAATGAGATTAGTAGTATTCCAATTTTATTTTTTAAAAAAAATGAATTCAAGTATCTTCTAACCACGCATAACCGTGAGGACTTTTAAATGGGATTAGAATCAACTTGTTTATTTTAAAAGAAAGAAAAAAAATCAACTTTTGATATGCGTTCCATACATGCATAACCGTGAGGACTTTTAAATGAGCATGGAAGCACATAACAAATTCCAAGTAATTCACTCATGCATAACCGTGAGGACTTTTAAATGAGAGTGAATACTTTGGTATTTATTTATTTTTGTTTTTATTTTAATTTTTTTTTTTTTTTTTTTTTAAAAAAAATGTGAAAATGAAAAACGAACGATTCCTGTTTAAAATACCACATATTGACAAACTATATAGAATTTTGATGAGTGATGGTCGTTAGAAAATATGATAGATATAGAGATGGTCATGGAATTTTTACCAACAAATAGTTTTATAACTCTTGTTTAAATTTCTAAAGAAATTTATTAATTATACCATCTAGAGTTATAACATATAATCAATATCAACACTCATCACTTTTTCAATCACTATTTTTCTTTTCGATAATCATTTGGGAGTCAGATTAGTCATAATAGTCATTTAAAATCAAATTCAAAAATAATTATGAAATTAATTTTTCAAAAATGAATAATCTGAAAATATGGTCAAAAATGATTTTCTCCAGGGGGTTTTAAAAGAAAATTTTCTGCTATTTGAAAATTATTTGAAATGAAGAATATGCAGATATTTTCTTTGAAAAAAAATGATGCAGCAAATGAATGTTTCAAAAATTAATCACGTTACACTAATAATTTTTCTATCAACCATATTACCAGTGTAATCTGCATCTGAATTTAAATTTCACTCAATATTCACTCGTTTAATGTCAAAGACCAGATTAAGAAATTTCAACAAATTTTCTCATGATTATTATCAACAAATTTTAAATGAAATTCTCTTAGATTTGAAATGAAAAACCGTGTCAACAAACAAACATATATTAAAGTGTCAATTTTAGAAGTCATCAAACATTATTTTTATTTCAAGGCAATTTCTTAAAAATTTCAATACTTTCAAAAAAAAATTAAAATCCTTTTTACAATTTTTAAAATAGAATTCATTAGGATTTTAAATCGAGGCCGTGTCAAAACATGAATATAGATTTAGCCAAAAATATTATAACAACAATATTATTATCCAATCAAAACACTATTTTTCTCTCAAACTTATATATCAAGTAATTCTAGAGAATTTTATAGTGTTTTTGGCATAAGAATATAAATGGCTAATCAATTTTGAATAAAGTCAGAATCAAAATCATCATTAAATCATCATCATATCATCATCGCATAATTGGCTGGTTTTATTCAGAAAATGGTACAGATTATCACATTTAATATATCGTACAAATAAATATACTTTTACCTGTCTTTACCTTTACGATATTTCTCGTCGTTGTTCATTGTGATTCTGTCACCCTTATACTAGGCTAAGGAACTTAGCTTTGTCGTCCGTTGTGTTTCTGGAACAGCCAAAAATCCAGATAACACTATTGTTGTTCCTTAGCCTGCCACCACACCTACACGGAAAAGGATTTATGTGACCTATTTGTTTTTATAGGTCCATGGTTATTAGTGGCAGAAAATTTTGAAAAATAATTTTGTGTAGACCCAAAACTATTTATAATTGTTCCCTTTGGCACCCAAATTTGTTTAACTTTGAGAGATTTTATATTTGTGCCTTTAGGAACCCAAATCGATATAGTTTTCACATGTTTGGGTCTATACCAACAATTATTGTGATCGTGTCCGAATTTTCTACAAATCGTGCACATTGAATTTTCTTGATTAATCTTGTTTTCTACAATTTTCGAATTATTATATCCAAGTCCTTGTCTAACTGTATTAACAGTTTGCTTTCCTAATAGCATATTCAACGATTTTTCACTTTTTGAAAATTTATCTAAAGTCGTAGACAATTGTTGGACTTGTGATTTGAGAGATTCATTTTCATTTAACAACTGTGTGCACTTTTTAATAGAATTCTCTCTCCTAGTATTTTCATTCTCCTTTAAAATCAGAATTTCATTTTCAAGCGATTTTATTTTAATTTCTGATTTTTTAATTTCCTCATCAAATGTTGGACACTTATCACACTTAGGGATCCTACTTTGATAGGTTTTAACTAATTGATCAAGTTGTTTATTACATTCTATCAAAGTATCTTTTTGAGATTCAAGTTTGGCGTATTTTTCCCTAAGTCGTTCAAAACAACCGTTTACTTCATGAAAATATATAAGCAACTCAGAATGGGTAAGTTTTGATACCTCACTTGGCTCGTCATCGTCACTGTCAGTTGTATCACCTCGAAGACACAATTCTGCCTTTTCGCTTTCACTGCCAGTGCTTTGATCATTCTCGTCTATTTCATCCCAAGTGGCTGCAAAACTTTTCTTTTTCTGTTTCTTTCTGTGGCTGGATTTAATTTGTGGACAATCGGGCTTGATATGGCCGGGTTTGTTGCAATTATAACAAATAAACTTTTGTTCTTCTGAGTAGTCTAGTGCTTTGGCTATTCTGCTTTTTGCTTTTTGAATTCGAGCTGAATTTCCATGTTTTTGATTCCATTTTTTGAATTTCCTTATTAACAGCTCCAATTCTGCTGCTCCATCATCTTCATCGTTATCATCATCACTTTCGGTTGTTCCTTTGAGAGCTATTGATTTCTTTTGAGTGTCACCTCCTTCACGCTCTTCTTTGAATTTCATTTCTAGCTCATAAGTGGTGAGATTTCCGATGAGTTCCTCAACTTTAAGTTGTTTTAAATCTTTCGATTCTTGTATGGCAGTAACTTTTGCTTCAAAGCTTCGTGGAAGGACTCTGAGGATTTTCCGGACTATTTCTAATTCGGTGTATGTTTTTCCGAGAGCTTTTGATTTGTATACGATATTGGAGAGTCGTCCGTACATCTCTTTGACATTTTCTTCCTTCGCCATTTTGAAGTTCTCGTATTCGCTGCTTAGCATTGCAAGGCGAGATTCTTTGACTTGAGATGTTCCTTCGTGAGTCACTTCTAGTATGTGCCATATTTCCTGCGCAGTTAGACAATGTGAGACACGATTAAATTCAAATTGATCCAATGAACAAATAATAGAATTCATAGCTTTGGCATTAGTATTCTGTAATTTATTTTCTAATTCTGTCCATTGTTCCTTTGGTTTCTCTATTTCCTGATTATCTACAGTTATAGTTGGTATTCTATAACCTGTCTCAACAATATTCCAAGCGTCAATGGTTTTCAGAAAAATTTGCATTCTATTTTTCCAATAAGCATATTCACCATTGAACATTGGTGGTCTAACTATGGATTGACCTTCTGCAAAAGCATTATTAAAAGAAGCCATTTTTAAAAAATTCAAATTTTTTTAAAACAAAAACTGATCGAATTTTTAAAACAGATGTTGACTTCTATTCCTGTCCTAGCTCTGATACCACTTGTAGGATCGATTTCACCCTAGAGGGGGGGTGAATAGGGTGATAGTGTAAATTATTAAAAATTAATCGCGGAAGCTTATAAATTAATTTCAATTCAGATCACAGAATAGCAGCACAGATATCGCAGAATATAAATAACAGAATAAAACAGAACAACACAGAATTTACCCAGCTTCGGCAAAACCCTGCCTACGTGCTGCCCCCAAGGTTTCTACTAGAAATTAGATAGTCCCTCGCTTACACACGTAAACTCGCTATACACCGCTATTGACTAATCTAACTCTACGCTCAAAACCTTGACCATAACTCAACTACCGAGTTGCAAATTCGTACCCTAGTCACACGACTAGAAATTTAAACTGTTTAAAAAAAAGAAAATACAAACTAAAAACAATTTAACGTAAAATAGCCCTATTTAAAAAATTTAAAAACCCTTTGTAAATAATAAAACGATAAAAGTAAATTGGCCGGCCCCTTTTATTATTTAACCCGTCTCTTTTCTTTATGCTAATGGCGGCTTCTCGTTCCTCCTGATCCAAATTAGGGCTTCGTCCCTCTTTGCTCGGCTCTGAGATTAAGGGCTATTTCGAAGCTCCGATTCTAAGTTGATCGAATTCGTGATTAATTTCCTGAAGCCTTGTTCGATCGAATCGTTGTTGCTCACTTCGGTTGCTTCGAATTTGTTCGAGTTCGAGATGGCTTCTGTAAGTGATTTTTGCTCTTTTATTTCTCTGATTGAATGCTTGAACTCGATTATATTTTTGCCGATGATGATTAGGGTTTTATACGCGTTCGATTTCCTTAATTTGCGTACGTCTGATTTTGTCAAATTGTTTGCTCTGGCCATTCGATTATACTTGAATGATTGAGATTGATTCTGACTTTGTCAAATTCGTATCTTTGGTTGCTTGAATTCCACGGCATTGAGTTCTGACTGCTCCGTGAATTTCTTGTTTCGACTTGTTTGAGTCACGGCCTTGTATCACTTGTTATCTGTATTTCAAATGCCTGCAACTTGAATTTCAATGTTCGCTGTAGTTTAAACTTGCATCACTTGAGTTTATAGCTTGCCACTGACTTGTTGCTTTGGGATTGAGCTCGAGCTTTGATTCATTGTGATTTTTGTATCACTGCTTGAAGGTCAGTTTGCCTTGTATCACTGCAAAAATGCATGTTATTGCATTCATGGTTTACTATCTGCATTCACTACAGTGTGTACATGCATTGCTTTTGTGGTCGTTATATTGTGCTCTCTGGTTGCTTTATTCTTGAGCTCGAGTTGTGGTGTTGGTCCTGACTTGTTTCATATTACCACATATGTGCACTGTCACTTGTGTTGGTGTTGCATTGTTCATGTCATGTTGTTCATGTGATCTGCTGTCCACTGCTCTAATTTGCATTGTCTTACTGAACTTGATTCACTTCATGTTGCAGCTGCTTGGTCATTTGTCTGCACTTTCACTTGAACTTGTAGATGATGGTTCATTTGACTTGGAATTGGATGTTTGTTCATTCCAGTGAGTTGTCTGGATTTATTCAACATAGTTGTATTTGTACATTGCCTTTGTTGTGGTCTGGAGTGTATGTTGGCAACTTGTTCGGTGCATTTGCTGGCAGTTGGTCTTTATTGCATTCATGTCATATTTGAACATAGTTGCATTATATTGGTCGAGCTTTGATTCTTTGTTGGCACTTGCTTGAACTTGATTTGTTTATCTGCACTGTTGTATATTCGAACTGCACCTGTGTTGAATCCAGTTTTATTTGGATTTGACCTTGTGCTGAAGTCGTGATATATTGCATGTTTCACCTGAGTTGAATCCTGTATTTTTATTTGGGTTTGACCGGTGCTCACCTGTCCCTGTAAATCAATCAAGTGTATATATCGGTGTGCACGGCCTTGTGGCATATACAGTAATATACTGTGTATGTCACAAGTTGTTCGTGTATGATGAATTCAAATTTAAATTATGAAGAACGACCCAAATAACTGAGGCAAATCATATTTTCAAAATTATCTTTTATTTTTGAATTGCAAAAATATTTCTTTTTCAATTTTACTGCGTTAGTTTATATTTTTGCAGATCGCTCAGATGCTGGATTCAAACTGGAATGAAGTTGAATATAATTACGAGTGTGAGTGATATGTAGTGAGGTGAATTGTAAATGTGAAATGTGATGTAATTGTAATCAAAGTTGTATAGTTATAGTGAGAGCTTGAAATTGTACTATTCAAAGATGTAATAAATATTTGTTTGAATAAAATATTCGTTTGAATTCAAATTTCGTGTTATTTATTTTATTCTGCAAATATTTATTTAATCTGTGAAAAAATAAAATAGTATATTATCAAATACATTTAAACGAATGTATATATGTTTATTATCATCAAACAAAAAATCATATAAGCGCATATTCAACAAAATGCACGTACATTGATTTTTATAAATGTAAATCTGTTTGGTGGTGTAGGAGGTAACTCTCCTATACTTAACACCCTTCTCTAAGACATACAAGCTCAAAGGTTGATCATTTGTGGAAATTAATAGTGTGTGATAGAATTGACAATGTGACATTTAAGTAGAATGTGTGCTATAAGGAAGGTAATCGTTACCTCGAACCTCATCACTCGAGAATGACCAAAACATGGTAAAGGCGGCTGGGCTAAGTTGGTCGCTCCCATTAGGACAGATTTATCACCTTTCTAGATTACTCTCTATATATCAGGTTTGTTCTGTATGTTATGATTCGCCTCGGATAGGTCGGGAATGACCGGGTTGATGGCGTATTCGGTTCTATCTATTGTAAAGGTAGGCCGATTCTGTGTTGGTAGAGGTTGGAGCCTCAGGTGCATCCCTCTAGAGATGTACTGTAAGAAGGTAGTCCCTTACGTTGTCATTGTATGGAATCTATTTTCCAATACGAGCCTTTACGGTTTTAATTATAAACCTATTATGCTGTCAAATTTACAAATGTAACAGTTCCAACTATAATTAATATGTTATTTGAAAGGATTTTCAGAGAATGTCATTAAAGATAATATCCCTGATTTTGCGTAGCAAATGTTTTGAATATTATAAGATAAAAACTCATTCCATGTTTATGTGCAGCGTGGTCTTATGAGATACCCTTTATTTTCCAAGACCTGTAATTTTTTCTCACACTGGTCTCATGGTTTACCAAGAGTTTTTTTCTTTTCCCTTAAGCTCTGTGTGCCCTATTTTTTCGGGCAGCAAAATAAACAGGTTTAACTTGGAGCATTGTGATAGAGCTTAAAGTCTGGAGCTGAAGATATTTATGTAGATAGTTCTCTATTTCCATTCGTTTGTTTACTGACTGTATTCAGCATTTATAAGGACAAAGATTTATAACTGTCCAGGCTGATTTATAAGATAGACATTGATAAATGTATTTAAAATTTCCATTGTAAAGATTAATATTGAAATAATAAATGTTTTTCCATTCGTGTAAGATTCTATTCTTTCTTTATTTTCTTTTTTACCCTTGATGGTCAGCCTTTTCATTTAATTTGGATTGGACATGTGTGGTTTATTGTCAACTTAAAATGTATGGAAAAACAGATTGTTACAGTTGGTATTGGAGCTTAGGTTGAGCGAGCATCTAAGCCTAGGAGGGGGTAAGACTCATCAGAGATAGGGTTAGTAATACCCTAGGATGAGTAACTCATTAGAGTTAGGGTAAATGGCACCTTAGAACGAGTTGAGAGTATTATATATTGAGCATGTATTTGTTAATGATATATATATATAGTTTTGAAAAAGATCGGTAAATGAAATAATTCTACCAGGGATTATATTTTGAATATAAAAAAATATCTTTCAAATGATACAATTATTTGATTTAGTTACTATCATTGATTGATCGGTTGTTTTAAAAGTTTAAATATGAATACTTTGTGAATTTAGTCTCACAATTTGATTATGTGATGTTCGATAAATAATAATACTGGTTTAAGATTAAAGGAATTAATTTAAGATACATAAATTTTATGAAGGTGTTTTATACAAGTAATTTTATAAATTGGATTTATAAAATGTGTTTTATAAAGGGATTTTTAAGGATTTAAATCCCAATATTTTTGAAAAAAATCTTATGATTAACTAAGTTCGAGTGGCTCGAAAGTACCTAAAAAAATGGCAGGAGATATGTTCGGATGGTTGACACTTCTTTTTAGTATTACCCTTCTTGTTAAACAAATCTATAAACATAGAATATAAAAATGAATTATACATAGAATAAGAAAATAATCGAGTGAATTGAGTGAGAGAAAGAGTTAAATATCACCAGAGTTTACCGTTTTCCATCTTATTATGTGACCCTTTCTAATGGTTGAATTGAAATAAAATAGAATTAAAATTAATAAGAGGAAAGCCAAAGAGACATGCTATTATAGTTGAATATTAAAGCTTCTTAAATGAGAAATTTTGGAAGGTTAAAAAGAAAATATACACATGAATCATTAAGAAATAATGTTCTAACTTATATATATATATATATATATATATATATTGTAGTGAACCATTTTATTTCAAATATATATGCATATATGTATGTATATATATATATTGTAGTGAACCATTTTATTTCAAATATATATATAGTGAAAACCTTGCTTTGCGGAAGCCGATAGACTTTTATCATCCAAACCTTAAAGCGATGAATTTGGATAGAAAATAAACAGACATGAAATTAAAAAACAATACACAAGAGATTCCACCCAACCACCCTCTTTATTGATTCACCAAAATTTGTTTACGATTAATCAAACAAAATAAAGGTAAACAAAATACAGATTGAACCAATAACCAAATTGAGAAATGAAGTCTTAATCTTTATGGCTAAAATTGTTAGAGGAGAAGAAAAACAAAGATGGAAGAAGAGAAAAATAACAAATAATTTTCCACTCATTTTACACTCTTTTTTCTAGGCTCTATTTATAACATCAATTATATAATGCCCAAGTTAATATTGGGTGGCAAAAAATAAATTGATTAACTAATGACAAAGAGAAATAAATATAATTAAATATGCCTATTAATTAGGGGAAACAAAATTTTCTCTTTCTTCTTTTTTACATATATGTTTTCTTCTAGTTGTGATTTTTATCACCAAAATTTAACACTCCACCTTGATGCAAAATCACATATCTCTAACATATCAAGCATATCATCTCTAGATCTATCATAACTCTCTATATCTTAATCATACCAAATTACAAACCTCTACCACCGCCTACAAGTGATGCATCTCTTGCCACGAGGTGCACCATGCCAATCGGTCTCAAAAGTGTTTGTAATACCACAAATCCACAAATACCTACATACGGTCTTTGTGGATATTCTAACTTGACACTCGTCTATCACTCGACCTGAGCTCATAACATGATCATTATCGATCCCTCGAGCATCATCAACATGAAGACCCCTGTCTAAAATATGATCCTCAATGCGATTATCATAAGTAGTGAACACATTAACCTCTCCACCTAATTGTGGACTAGGCTTTCCAACTGTTACTCGCTTACCATAGCCGACTACATGACCAACCAAACTGTAAAGTTTTCTTTCTACCAATACTCCTCTCATCCCTACACGACCACTCTTCTTTACTCTCAAAACTCCACCTCGAATCTCATAAGTGTAGTCACAGCGAACTAATTATCTGAGAAAATTAAGATTATGTGAACTAGAAGGAACATGCCTCATGTCCAAGACTTCTCTAATCACACCATCATGCATACGAAACTAGATAGATCCAATACCACAAATTGGCAACTCTTCTCCATTGGCTGTATTAATCATACGGACACTCTTCTTATAAGAAGAGAAACAATTCACATCTATACAAATGTAAAAAATGGCTCTCGAATCCATCTTCCTAGGCTTCTCTTCATAAATGAAGACATCACAAGAAGTATCACTATCGCTACCTTCAGCTATGCCCGTCCATATATCGCTATCACTATGTATAGTCTTCTTTTGATCCCCTTTACACGCTTCACACCTATTGCACATATGACCATTTTTAGACAATAATAACAAATGATACTTTTCGACATACCTTTACCATTGGCGACTTTTTTCTTCAGTTTTATATCCCACTTTGAGTCCCTTGCTACCATAGCCTCATCTTTAATTGATTTCAAGGTTGACCCTTTCCTTTTAAGTTTTTCTATTCTGGACAATATCCAATGAAATAATTTCATTAGCATTAGAGTTGCTTAATGACACAACCAATATTTCCCAAATATCTGAAAGTGAAATCATCAACAAAAGAGCTTTTCATCATCAAATTTGAGAGCCATACCTGACAACCAATTTATTACATCTTTAATTCATTCAAATGCTCTACTATAAAATTCTCTCCATCCAGCCTCAACTCAACCAATTTTTAAGCAAGAAAAGCCTTATTGATAGCACTTTTTGACTCATATAAAGATACCAACTTATCCTACAAATCCTTCGTGGATTCACAACTAGCCACATGATGGAAGACCGAATCATTAAGCTACCGATGAATCAATACATTTGCCTTCTTATCCATCTTCTTCCATTTCCATTCTCTACATCAAAGGGCTTCTTTCCATCTCCATCAATCAAATCATGAAGATCATTATGGTACAAAATATCTTCCACCCAGGCTTTCAAAAACCTAAATATTTTTCATCTAAAATAGTCTCTTTGGAAAAGAAATCATATCCGACATCTCAATAAATTTTCAAATCCAAAATTACCCTAATCTTTGCGATGACTTCGCTCTGATATCAATTTGTAGTGAAAACTTTGCTTTGCAGAAGCTTTTTCTAAAATATCTTTTATTATTCAAATCACAAAGAGATAAATTTCGATAGAAAATAAACGGACATAAAATCAAAAAATAATACACAAGATTCCACCCAACTACCCTCTTTATTGATTTACCAAAATTTGTTTACAACTAATCGAACAAAATAAAAGTAAAAAAAATAAATCAAATTGAACAAATAACCAAATTGAAAACGAGAGTCTTGATCTCTATGGCTAAAGTTATTGGAGGAGAAGAACATCAAAGATGGAAGAAGAGAAAAATAGCAAATACTTTTTCACACATTTTACACTCTCTCTTCTAGGCTCTATTTATAACATCAATTACTTAATGCTCAAGTTAATAGTAGATGGTAAAAAAAATAAATTGATTAGTTAATAAGAGAGAGAAATAAATATAACCAAATATGCCTATTAATTAGGGAAAACAAAATTTTATCTTTCTTCCTTTTTGCATATTTATTTTCTTCTAATTATGATTTTGTATCACCAAAATTTAACACACACACACACACATATATTAAGAGCAATAAATTAAAATTCATTATACAAACCAATTCTTACTTATATATAATGAAAATGGAGAAGAAAATAAACTTTGAGTATGATGCACCTTTCAGTTTAAACTATTCTACAAAGTTATCTTCCGAGATAATAAATACAATATTATGGAAAAGTGAAGGCCAGCGATAATTCAAAGAAAATTACCTATATATATCGAATATGTAAAAATGAATTATAGATGGAGAAAAAATAAATAATCAAGTAAATTGAGTAGGAAAGAGAGTTGAATATCATCAATGTTCAAAGCTACCACCATAGTATTTGACCCTTTTAAATATAGATGAAATGAATTATATATGGAATAAGAATAAATAATCATGTAAATTGTGTGGGAAAGAGAGTTGAATATCATCGGTGTTTAAACCTTACACACCATATTATACGACTCTTTAAGATGATTAAATTGTGCAATTGCATTTTGAAATCATTATGAGCTCTTTCAAGCTTGAAATTAAGAAAATGTAATGAAAGATTAAACCAAAGAGAATAGAGAATTTACATTTGATGAGAAAAATGAAACTTTTACTTAGGATTTTAACTTCATAAATATAAAGAAATTAAATAGATTCGAACACAATGAGTAAAACTTGGAAAAGTCAAAGGGACATGATTTTACAGCTGAATATGTTAAAGCTTGTTAAACGATAAATTTTATAGGTGTAAGTGTGAAAATATACGCATGAGTCATGGAGAAATAAGCATTTTAATCCAAATTTTAGGAGCAAAAAATAAAAGGATTGGGAGAGATCCAATTATATATATATATATGTATATATATATATATATATATGTTTGTATGTATATAGCAAGAAAAAAAGCAAGTGGATGAGTGAGAAAGAGAGTTGAATATCATTAATGTTTGAACCTTACCATCGTACTATATGACATTTCTGATTACTGAACTATGCAACTGAAATTTGATATAATTTTGAGTTATTGTGGAGCTTGAAATTAAAGATAAAATATAATGAAATACTAAAACAAATAAAATAGAGTTTAATTTTAAATGAGAAAAAGAACCTTCCGTTTAAGGTTTAAACTTCACATAGAAAAAAAAAGACTGAATGGAATAAGTAAAACAAATAAAATGGAAAGTCAAAGAGACATGTTGTTATAGTTGAATATATTAAAGCTTGTTAAGTGAGAAATTTTAAAGGGGTGAATTGAGAATACACACAAGAATCATGGAGAAATAAGAATTTTAATTCTAAAATTATGAGAAAAAAACAAAAGAAATAGGAGACAACTAACTTTAACACACGCAACAACAAATTAAGATACATTACACAAACTAATTTTTACTTACCTATTAGGAAAAGAAGAAGGAAATAAACTCTACTTATATTGTACCTTTTGATTCTCGAATATGATACAAACTTTTCTATTTCAAGATAATAAATGTAATTTTAAGGAAAAGTGAAGATATGCGATGATTTAAAAGGAAACTATCTAGAGATATGGAAAATGAAAAATTGAGTTATACATAGAGTAAGAAAAAAAATCACCGAATTGAATGCAAAAGAGAGTTAAATATCATCAAAAGTGTAATCCTTACCATCATATTATGTGACCTTTTCTAACGATTGAATAATGCAATTGAAATTTGACATCATTTTGAGTTCTTGTGGAAATTTGATTAAAAAGAAAATATAATGAAATATGGAAACAAAGAGAACAGAGTTTTAACTTTTGATGAGAAAAAGAATCGTCTATTGAGGTTTTGAACTTCATGGAGAAATAAAAAAAGATTTGAATATAATGAGTAAATTACTAATTCAAAGTCAAAGAGACATGTTGTTATGGTTGAATATATTAAATCTTATTAATTGAGAAGTTTAAAGATGCTAATGTGAAAATATATGCATAAATTAGGAAAAAAGGATTTTAGTTCTAAATTTACGAGTAAAAAGGAAAAGGATTACCAGAGATCCAACTTTAATATACACACTAAAATATTATAGGATTACATAAGGCCAATGGTTAAATTAACAAAAAAACTTAAGATAAAAGTATAGTTCTTGTTTGCGCCAAAATTGGTCACAAACACCCAATATCACGAAAGCACCCGTTTACGTGTTCAACTTGATAATGATCAACACAGAACTCAGCAACAATCAATATAGAATTCAGCTCTAAGTAACAAATCGCAGTAATTCACAAACAACAATCACAAACACAGGATTTATAGTGGTTCGGCGTTCGCGCCTACGTCCACTCTAAAGGATTTCTCTTTATTGCCTTGTTCGATTCAATCGATTACAATGGATTACAGTAGATATTAGCTCCGAAATCTGAATACAACAGTGATTATGATAGATAGACTTGAATCCGGCAGAGTCTTGGCGTTCAATGGCAGAAGTTGTTCGAAGATCCCCCTTTCTGAAGGCTTCAGGGTGCTATTTATAGGCGTTGGAGGCCCAGATCTGGCTGAAACTTCGGGAGACTTCTTCTGGCACGTGAGTGGACCCACGCGACCGATCCCACCAAGTTTCGTCTCGATCTGACATCGGTTCGAAGTGATTTCGAACCCATCAAGAATTGGTCCAATCGAGCTGAAACTTGGCAGGGACAATCTTTACCTCATATGGAAGCTACTGTGAAAATTTGGTTGCATTTGGATTTGTGGTTAAGGTGATATGCTCGGTTCGAAATGGGGTTTTCTTGGTTGGCTGTGTCGTTCGAACCCATGATTTCGAACCCATGGTTTCGAACCCATGAGTGCACGTGGGTTTGCAGTGACGTGGCGCGTATCTTTCGAACCGATCCTAACTTATCTCCGAATGGACCGCTTCTACTCCGTGAACTACGGCAAACACGTCATCCAAACCAACTGACTCGGTGGATTCGAACTAAGGAGCAATCCTGGGTTCGAACGTGACCGATTCGAACCAAGGAATCCCTATGGGTTCGAATTCGATCGGTTCGAACTGGGTTGTTCGATGGGTTCGAATTAAGGGCTTGCATGGGTTCGAAGCAAGGATGCGAAGCTGAGCGGCGCCATGGATTCGAAGGTAGGCCATTGTGGTGGAGTCGAAGGCAATGGAATCGAAGGCGATGGAGTCGAAGGCGATGGAGTCGAAGCAGGTACTAGCTGATGGGTTCGAACGTGGATTGGGTTCGAACTTCACGGTTTCGAAGGCAAGCGCGTGGATGGGTTCGAACTATGTGGGTTCGAAGGAGATGGTTTCGAAGGTGATGGGTTCGAAGTACTCCAGTGCGATGGGTTCGAAACAGACAGTGACCACCTTTCTCAATTTGAATCCATCATATCTTGAGCATACGAACTCCGATTGACTTGAAATTTGAAATGATGACTCCTACGGCCTTTCTTGTCATGTCCTATCAATTGTGGCCTGATCCGGACTCGGACAAAATTCATCGATATCCATAGCAAAGTGAAGTATAACCAATCTCTGAGACGAACTGTCTTTCGTTTTCGACCAATCTTTTGGTATCACGGCTTTGCCAAAAAGCGGGATAACATTTTGCCCCCCAAAACATGCCTTGCGGTAGGAAGGTGTGTTTTGTAATGCCTTGAGTTGGATGTTCTCATCCTGTCATCGACCTGTAAAGAATTTGACAGTTTCATATGGCCTCAAATGACGATCGTTCGGGATCAAGCCATTTGGGACGAAGCGCGGCCGTTCATGGTCGAGCGCTTAACTTCGAATGACGATCGTTCGTGATCGAGTCATTCGAGGTGAAGTGCGACCGTGCGCGGTCGAGCGTATAAATCCATGCATCGATCGTTCGGGATCATATGCTGTTTGAGGTGAATCGGGACCGTTCGCGGTCCGTGCCATTCGCGGCATAGGATGGAATAGGACCGTTCGCGGTCGATGCCGTTTATGGCAAAAAGATTGAATGGGACCGTTCGCGGTCGATGCCGTTCGCGGCAATTGATGATCGTTCGCGACCAAGTGCCGTTCAAGGCGAAGGGTGACCGTTCAAGGTCGGATTTTATGATTAGTGAATCATGACCGTTCGCGGTCGGTGCCGTTCAAGGCAGAGAGTGATCGTTCGCGATCGTGTGCCGTTCGAGGCGGATTTGTGACCGTTCGCGGTCGGGTGTTGGACCTCAAGTGGCGACCGTTCGCGATCAAGCCGTTTGAGGCGTGGTGAGTTGTGACTGTTCGAAGTCGAGTGGTGATCGTTCGCGATCGGGTGCCGTTCGAGGCGAGTTGTGTGCCCGGGAGGGCTTGATGTTATCGATGTCAGGGTCACGTTCGGGTGAGATCCTGGATCGTTTGTCAGGGCGGTTCATCGCCATCTCAGAGCATGCCTAAGGACCGTTCGCGACCCCATACATGTGTAAGTAGCTTAGCCATTCCAGAGTTATCAGAATCAAATATCTATTACACGGATGAGTTTCAAAAACAATGTCCAAACAAACAGGGTCTAAATGTTCAAATTAAAATGATATGAAAGCAAAGCATGGATGTCGAAGCGTAAGTTCCCACCACGAAACGGTCAATGATCATTCAGAGCATGCCTGGAGATCGTTCGCGATCTCGCACATGTGTAAATGATTTGATTGCGTTAGTGGAAGCTTACAACTTGTTCATCGTTATCTCACTCAATTGATAACCAAACGGTGCCTGGATTCGGGGTCGCCTCTAGCTGATGTGGACGGTGGTCGTTCTGGTTCCGCCACAGGAGCTCGCCTCCTTACATATTGAAGGAGCATACCGTTCCTGATATGCCCTTCCACCTCGTCCTTCAGGTGCCTACAATCATTAGTGTTATGACCATTTAATTCATGGAATACACAGAACTTATCTGATTTCCTTTCGTCAGAGGTAGGATCCCTTCGCATTGGCCTACGATACGGAATCTGTTCTTTGGTATCCTGGTAAATTCGCTCCAGGCTCTCGTTCAGCTCAGTGTAGGTGGTAAATCGCGGCTCCCTCCGTTGCCGCTTTGATCTGTCTCCATTATTCTCAATCCTTCTTTTACCTTTATCCTTGTCTGAGTCCCTTCTAGGGAGTTTTTCGTCTTTGAGTGCATAAACTTCTATCCCGTCTCCTTCTTCTCTTTCTGCACTCGCATCCTCTAATCGTAAAAACTTTTCCGCCTCGTGATAAAATTCTCCTAGATCCATAGGTGGATCCTTAGTTAGCGAATTTTTGAATTCTGTTCCGTCCGCTATTCCGGACACAGCCGCCATCATAACCATGGATGGATCCGGTCTATCCACGGAAGCCGCCGCTGCATTGAACCGTGTCAGGAAACTTCTCAATGTTTCTCCAACCTTCTGTTTCAAAGTTGCCAGTGTCATCACATTCTTCGGTCTTGTAATGTGAACCCTGAACTGCCTCATAAACCTCTCAGTTAAATCGTTCCATGTTCCGATGGACCCACTATCTAATTGCCTGAACCATAACGCCGCAATATCCGCCAAGTACAGTGGAAAGCACCGGGCCATAACTTCCTCCGATGCCCCCAGCACTTCCATATGCCTCATATATTTTGTCAGATGGACCGTGGGGTCCGTTCTCCCGTCATACATGTCCAACGATGGTAGTTTGAAATCTGGTGGGTTTCTAGCTCGTCTGATTGCCGGAGTGAAAGGACTCCTATTGACATCCTCTAGGTCCTTGTTCACCAAACCGCCTCTCATTGCTCGCCTAACCATCTCTGCCAGCTTGTCGGTGTCTCCAAGATGCAGCCTTCGTTCGTCACTTTCATCCTGCCCCCCGAGTTCACGAGGTAACTCCGGGATCTGCCCCCTTGACTGAGCGTTCGCTCCTCTACTACTACCGGGTTGCGCAGATCCTTCTCTCTCCCTTTCCAAGATTGGGTCAACATTTTCCATACGCGTGCCCCCTAGCTCTGGCGCTACGCCGGATGGTCCTGCTTCGTTCTGAACTCCATTGGTTTCCCTATTCTGCGCTCCAAGCTGTCCTATCTGTTGAAACAAACTCTGGATCAACTCCTCCTGCTTCTTCATCATCGTCTCCATCTCGTCTCTAGTGATGTAGATCGATGGTTGATTCGCTCCTGAGGAAGCCTCCTGACTTCCTTGTTGTTCACTCCTTTCTGGCCTTGGCCTTCTACTCGATTGTCTCGTCATAACTTCTCAAATTTAAACTTCCAAACTTTCTCTGAATCAATTATCAACTGGTAGAACTCCTGAGTTCAGTTTCTCAGTGAAAGCACCAAAATGTTTGCGCCAAAATTGGTCACAAACACCCAATATCACGAAAGCACCCGTTTACGTGTTCAACTTGATAATGATCAACACAGAACTCAGCAACAATCAATATAGAATTCAGCTCTAAGTAAAAAATCGCAGTAATTCACAAACAACAATCACAAACACATGATTTATAGTGGTTCGGCGTTCGCGCCTACGTCCACTCTGAAGGATTTCTCTTTATTGCCTTGTTCGATTCAATCGATTACAATGGATTACAGTAGATATTAGCTCCGAAATCTGAATACAACAGTGATTATGATAGATAGACTTGAATCCGGCAGAGTCTTGGCGTTCAATGGCAGAAGTTGTTCGAAGATCCCCCTTTCTGAAGGCTTCAGGGTGCTATTTATAGGCGTTGGAGGCCCAGATCTGGCTGAAACTTCGGGAGACTTCTTCTGGCACGTGAGTGGACCCACGCGACCGATCCCACCAAGTTTCGTCTCGATCTGACATCGGTTCGAAGTGATTTCGAACCCATCAAGAATTGGTCCAATCGAGCTGAAACTTGGCAGGGACAATCTTTACCTCATATGGAAGCTACTGTGAAAATTTGGTTGCATTTGGATTTGTGGTTAAGGTGATATGCTCGGTTCGAAATGGGGTTTTCTTGGTTGGCTGTGTCGTTCGAACCCATTATTTCGAACCCATGGTTTCGAACCCATGAGTGCACGTGGGTTTGTAGTGACGTGGCGCGTATCTTTCGAACCGATCCTAACTTATCTCCGAATGGACCGCTTCTACTCCGTGAACTACGGCAAACACGTCATCCAAACCAACTGACTCGGTGGATTCGAACTAAGGAGCATTCCTGGGTTCGAACGTGACCGATTCGAACCAAGGAATCCCTATGGGTTCGAATTCGATCGGTTCGAACTGGGTTGTTCGATGGGTTCGAATTAAGGGCTTGCATGGGTTCGAAGCAAGGATGCGAAGCTGAGCGGCGCCATGGATTCGAAGGTAGGCCATTGTGGTGGAGTCGAAGGCAATGGAATCGAAGGCGATGGAGTCGAAGCAGGTACTAGCTGATGGGTTCGAACGTGGCTTGGGTTCGAACTTCACGGTTTCGAAGGCAAGCGCGTGGATGGGTTCGAACTATGTGGGTTCGAAGGAGATGGTTTCGAAGGTGATGGGTTCGAAGTACTCCAGTGCGATGGGTTCGAAACAGACAGTGACCACCTTTCTCAATTTGAATCCATCATATCTTGAGCATACGAACTCCGATTGACTTGAAATTTGAAATGATGACTCCTACGGCCTTTCTTGTCATGTCCTATCAATTGTGGCCTGATCCGGACTCGGACAAAATTCATCGATATCCATAGCAAAGTGAAGTATAACCAATCTCTGAGACGAACTGTCTTTCGTTTTCGACCAATCTTTTGGTATCACGGCTTTGCCAAAAAGCGGGATAACAGTTCTCAAACCGAATATAGACCGAATATATGTATATTGACTTGTTACTATTATTTTTAATTTTTTTAGTTCTTATTAATGTTATAATAAATGTTTAAAAATGGTACTTTTCAATTAACTATTATTTCAAAAAATAGGACCAATCAAATTCGAACAAAGATCATGCTCATTCAAAATAGCTAAAAAATACAAGGTTTTATGGTTAGAGTTTTAATTTTGAATGTAATTTACAAGTAGCAACAGAACTAAAGATTTTTAAATGAATTAAGTGATTAGAAAATGAGGTCAACTGGATTTGAACCTGAGCGCTTGAGTTTAAACTAAATCAAGGTAAGTAAGGTTATTCTAAGATAACATACTCAATCAAACATAAGAGTGGCTAGCGGGATTTGAACCTCTAACCTTCTTCATAACATACTCAACCAAGAAGAGTATGGTATTTAGATTTTAAATCTAGGAGAAAGTAGAAAAAATAATGAGTGAGGTAGGACTAGTATATAGTATAAGATAATATAAGATAAGATAGAAGTCGCTAGGTGGGATTTAAACTTCCAACCTTCTTCGTAACATACTCAATCAAAGAGAGTAGAGTATATAGATTCTAAAATTAGAAGAAAATAGAAAAAAAATGTGAGTGAGATATGACTTTAAAGTATATAGTATAAATTAAAGATTTTTGAATGAATTAAGTGATTGTAAAATATAGTGGATATAATGACGTAAACTGGATTCAAATTTGGATGCTTGAGTTTAAAAAAAATCAAGGTAAGTAAGATCATTTTAAGATATATCAAACATAGGAGTGATTAGCAGGATCTATACTTCTGACATTCTTCATAACATACTCAGTTAAGGAGAGCAGAGTATTTAGATTCTAAAATTAGAAGAAAATAGAAAAAAACAGTGAGTCAGACAGGACCTTTAAAGTATGTAAGATTTTCTCATTTATGATTTTAAAATTTAATTTTAAGTATTCAAAAAGATTTTCAATCAACCGCTTTAAATAAACCCCGAACTCAGACAGACAGTCCTATATTTACTGAAAGATAAAAAGGGGAAATAAAGAACAAAGGCGTTTCCTCTCGTTCTCACTTTCCTCTTTCAAACAAAACCATCAAATCACAGATCAAGATTCATTAGATTTCTTTTGAATACTTAGGGCTCGATAACTATGCCGCAGCAAACGCTGATCTATAGCTTCGTCGCTCGGGGAACTGTTTTACTCGCGGAGTACACTGAGTTCACCGGGAACTTCACCAGCATCGCATCTCAATGTTTGCAGAAACTTCCTTCGACGAATAACAAATTCACTTACAACTGCGATGGCCACACTTTCAATTATCTCGTTGAGGATGGATTCAGTGAGTCTTCTCTTTATTTTATACATATGCTTTTTATTAAAGATTCGTCTATTTTCTGATTTAAAGTTGTTGTTTCTTTTGATCGAGTTGGATTTGTAGATCTGTTGTTTAGGGATTTGATGTGTTGGTTGGATTTGGAAAGTGTTGTGAATATTTTTGAAATTGAGTATTACGACCTGCAGTAGCCTAGTTGGATTTTATGTACATTATCAAGATAACAGCAAAAGTTGTCAATTCATAAAACTTAAACATGATAAAGAAAAAGTGATACGTGTTCAGTACATAATTGTGTGGTAAAGCGATAGCTTATCATATTCCTGTCTAATCTATTAGTTGCTTACCTAAAATCGTGTTCTATTTTATTATTTCTCTGGTGTTGACCTTGTTATTCTATAATTTACGGTGGATACATGTCTTTAATATTAGACGCTTTAGTAATTTTCTTTATTTTAATTGTATTTCTTGGCTTGTTGAAGTGGAGGAAAGGGAAAATGTAATATAAACTTTTAATTGAAACACGCATATATTACTATTGGTAGCTTGTTTGTATGCATTTATGATTATGAACTAATGCAGAAATTTCAAAAGAACGCATATTTCCTTTTTTGTTTACGTTCAGAGAACGCTTATTTGAGTTGATAAATCTTTTTTATGTCTTCTTACCTTCATAACCCTTAATAAAGATGTGCAAATCAGAGTATTAGTTCTGAAAAAGGCTCAAATCCTAACCCTGTGATTCTTAATAAAATTCTAATTTTTAACGAACTTAATCTGGAAGATCATGAAACTCTATTAGAATAGTTTTCCACAATTTCATAATATATATTTCATGTATATTCTTTTTCATCTTCTAATGCAAACAGTTATATAATTTATGCGCAAGCTGATATGGTGCTTAAGCTGATGTGATTGTGAACATCAAATCACTTCCCTTCCTCGGCAGCTCCACTCCTGGTTCTCATGATCAGTTGTATTCCAAACCTTCATTTTTACTGAATGTGGAAAGCAAGGAAGTCATGCTCTGTAGATTCTTTAAGATCAACATACAAGACCTGATGTTTTCTAAAATACTTCTTGTGACAATTATATTTAAGACTATAATCAAACTGGATATACTTATTACTAAGTTCTAAGGATTGTATATCAAATATTGATTTTTGTTTCAAAATGTAAATTGAGAAAAGGCTATAGAGCACCTCAATATCTCCTCACATTCTAGTTTGAACAGTATTTTAATTAAGGATTATGAAAATTATTTGTTTATACACACACATACATATATGTACACACACATACGTATACGTACACATACATATACATACATACATATATATATATATATACATATACATATATATACATATACATACATATACATGCATACATATACATATATATACATACACATACATACATACATACATATATATATATATATTCATTCATTCATTTGAGGAAGTTACCAATGGTGAAAAAATTGTCGATATTTTCTATTTTTTTTTTATTTTGCCTGAATTTTCAATATTATTTATATAATTGCATATGCGTAGTTCTGTTAAAGTGTATGTTCAACATGACAACATATATATATATATATATATATATATATATATATATATATATATATATATATATAAATGATACCAATAACATTTAAGCCTACGTAAAATTTAGTTTATAAATGGTTTTATGAATGCACAACTAGAAAATAAAACCCTTTCCCCATTTAGATTTGTACTCTTTTCCCTCTTGTTCAAAATTTGGAGAATCTGGACGAAACTATAAAGTTGAGGGATTGAACTTGTTCTGTTTAGAAAGGTAATTTCAATTTACCAACTATAAGGTCGATTTAACATTGATTGGTTTGTCAATGAAGACTTTCGGATTCGGATCGTGGCATATCCGCATTCATATCCAAAATCGTTTTTGGATATTCTCATCCATGGATACAGACCGATATCAGATATTAAAATATCTGCTAACAACTAATGAATTCAAAGATACATATAGAAAAATGTGAGTTTAACATAAAATTGTTTTGGCCCCGATGATCACTAAAGTGCAAATATTATATAAAAATAATGATAAAAATAGTTTTGAGCAGTGAATGTGCATTCATATTGTACATATAATATAAACTATCATCTTAATAAACAATAAAACATATAGGTTTGCTTTTGCTGAATGTAAAAATGAGGAGATTGCACAGTATATTGTTCTACTTTTCACTGGCCTTGTCTGTCTTAGTAAGAGCACACTTAAATTTGCTATGTTTGGATGTAGTAAGCCCTCAAGAAATCAGCTTCGTACTTGAATCACATGCAAATCATCCATCAAAGCCAAATAGCAGTAATAACAATAACCATCACTCTAGACTATATATCTTAATTCTCAAGACAGACAATCAACCAAAGATTATGCATTAACACCTAGTGCTAAGGGCATTTATGCTTCCTTTCAAGCACCTCATAATGGATTTTAGAATAATGAACAGTTTTGGGAATTATGATTATAGTAGATGTGTTCTGGGAACTGTATCGAACAATCGTCGTACTGCTGCTATAGGCACCATACCAGACCATCATCTTATTAGTATATTTAGACCGACTAAAATCAAGGTAAATATTGGTGAACTTTTGCTGTTAGCCATCTATGTTTAGTCTGTATTGTTGTTGTTTACGTTTTTGAATATTTAAAACTTGGAGCATATTCCTAGTGGTTTAATGTTTTGCGAAAAGTAAAATTAATGCACTAAATGGTCTAGAAGTAAAGACTGATGTATTTTCTTTTTTGAGGTGATGATATGCGAGCAAAAATAATAGTCAAAATGCAGACATGTTTTTAAAGGAAGTTTGTGTTGAAGCTTTAAACTTTGCAGCTGATTGCAACTTAATGACTCCGATAGTTCCTTGATAGCTTTGCTCTTAATTATATTCCTTGGTAATTATCGTAGTGGTATTGATGTGGGACAATGATTTGGGTTATACAAGGCTTACATAGATGGTTACAAGTATAGAGGTGTAAATTAAAATGTGTGATTGCTGTAGGTAGTATAATTATTTTTAACGTTGTTTGCTATCCTTGTATGTATGCTAAAAAATCAAGTTACGAATAAGATTCAAAACCACCAGCAAAATCAAAATGACTAGTCCTTTGCATTGTGGATCAATCCAAAAGTCTTGCATTTGAAAACCCATAGACATAATTACCGTTTTTCAAAAAGCAGGCTATAGTTAAGAATGTAATGGGTTCAAATATGACCGTATTCTACAGAATTATAGGTTGCTGCAATCTTTCTGAAATTAATATTAGTATTTATTTTTTTCTGCCACATTGGGCGTTGTTTGATAAAAAGTCAAATACTAATAATACCCGCTGGTTGATACTGATAGTCTGTAGTATGTATAATGATGTTCTTTATCTACCAAAAGCACACAGGTCAACTGGATCCCATTCAAAAGGTGACCATTTTCCTATTGCTTAATCCATGTGGCCTTCTTAGTAACATTGATTTTAAATCAAACAAGGCCACTTTTAATGCAAGCAGAATTGTTTTTTTCTTCTTGATTTATTTAAAAGACGTTGATATTGACTGAACGAAAGTAATTTTAATGTCAAATTATTGTATTCATTTAATTTAATGTTGCGAGACTGTTGTTTTTATTTTGAGGTGCTACATGTACATACCCTAATAGTGACTGGGATATTGTCTGTGCCCATTTTTCATATGTGTGGTAGCTTACAACCAGTCTGTATTTTGCATCGGGAGCGGCTGTTGGGACACAAAATAAAACATGAAATTTGACACAACTATTGACCATCGGATTTTTTATTTTCTTTTTTTACATGGGTGGTGGAAATGATGGAGAGATCTAATTGTTAAAACCTTTTGTGTCATCAAATTCTGTTGAATTTCCTCATCCTACAACATGTTACAAGCAACGTTTTGAATCTTTATGCTTTTATGTTATTTGCAACGGTCATGGTCAAGATGACTGCTCTTAGCTTTATCCATCGTTTTTGCCTTCTTACAAGCAAAGTTTTGAATCTTTCTGCATTGATGTTATTTGTAACGATCAAGATTCAGGTCAAGACGAATGCTCTTGGCATTGTCCATAGTTTCTTCCTCGTGTAGTTCTATTTAATTATGTTTTTGACCAAGTAGTGTTTTTTATATTTATCATTAAAGCTAAAGAAGACTTAACCTGCAAATTTCTGAACGATGCATGTTGTCATACAATATTAAGTCGGTTTTTTCCCTCAGTCTTTTAGCATCTACCTTGGGATACATATTAGCGGTGTAGTTTTATAGAAAGTTGGACAATTATGCGTGCTATGAAAATTATGTTAAATGGATCTGATTGGTTTATGCCACTGTGAGTGTGTGACCTTCTCTGTTAATGGTTGATGCTTGTAATGTTATTTGTTTGCAGTTTACGCTTGATGTGTGCGTGTGCGCGTGCGCACACATGTGCTTGTGTGTATGCACACACACATACTTTTAACAACTCGACAATTTAATCGAAATTAGCAGTCCTGGTCGGGTACTTGTGCGTATGTCTATCAATGGGTGTGGTTCGGTCCGGGTATCTTAAACGCCCGAACTGAACCTGTTACAATAATTAAACCCCGAATCTCACCTGAACTCGATGGGTATTTCAAACCTAATACCCGAGCCGGCCCGTTGTGCTTTTCAAGCCCATTGGTGTTGGGTAAATTCTTCAACTCATAATATTAATGCTAAAACCATACTTCAAACTCGTAATTTTTGTGAAAATTATAGACCAAGGATGATAACATACGAATTGGGTAGTGATGAAGCCACGTTCACAATAAAAGTATGCAAAAATATTTACATGCAAACAAACAAAATTGTAAACTAATAACATACACGCTCATGTTTTGGTACTATGAAAAACTAATAATCAGGTCGGGTTTAGATGTGATGAAACCGTACCTAGCTCTAATAGTAACTGGGTTGGGCTTTGGTAGGGCCTGTGTAGTTTTGGTATGTTTGTGTGCTTCACGATTTTGATACATACCTTCTAATTCATTCTTGTAAAACTACAAGTCCTATTCCTGGTTATAGAATAATCCTGCTTTTAGGTTAGGTACCTCAAAAAACTTTATTTCATATGTTTGAGGCATTTGTGGCTTTCCTATACCTCTAATCCTCTTATTTCCACCATAAATTCTGATTTAAATAATAATATTTTCTTTCTCTTTCCACTGCACTATTAAAATACTTTTATTTAAATCGGGACTTGTGGAAATCGGGGAGATTAGAGATGCAACCAAATTGAGGTGTAGTCATCCTTGCCCTATATATCCCATGGAAACATCAACGCCAATCGATTACCATATTTTAGTGTTTTTTCCCCTCTCTTTGTGTTGTTTTAACACAGTTCTTTTTTTATAATTAATTAATTGATCTGTTATTATTATGCAGCATACTGTGTAGTTGCAGTGGAGTCTGCCGGTAGACAATTGCCCATTGCCTTCCTTGAAAGGGTCAAGGACGACTTCACCAAAAGATATGCTGGTGGCAAAGCAGCAACTGCTTCAGCCAATAGCCTTAACAGAGAGTTTGGGTATATTTATTTCAACCTTTTCAAAATCACATGCCAATACCTTATTTTATGATCATATATTATTTTTGACTTTCAATAATTCAGATCAAAATTGAAAGAGCACATGCAGTACTGTGTAGACCACCCTGAAGAGATCAGCAAGCTCGCTAAAGTGAAGGCTCAGGTTTCAGAAGTTAAAGGTGTCATGATGGAAAACATCGAAAAGGTGAGTTATTTTACCATACCGACATACCAATACTCAACATTGTCAACATGAATACAGCAAAATCAGCGGTAATGTCAAGTTTACCTATCATTTTTATTCTGCTTTATTAGTCCTGATCATTGACATTTTTTAACTAGGTAGATCAAATTTTAAGATGTTTGTAGTCCCATTATGATGATGTTTCTCTTTCAGTTTTTCTAACTTCAATTTTGAAATTAAACAAGCTATTTCTTCCATGTAATTGAAAATAAACTGCGATGAATCAACTAGAAAAAATAAAAATAAATAACATACTTTTAATTATTATCTACCTAATGCAATAAAATACCTCAATATATATTAGTATGTCATTGGTCATTGGTTATTTTAGCCTATTGATAGAACCAAAAACCATAACAATGCCTTGTTAATTTATGAAGTTTTTGTCTATTTTCAGGTTCTAGACCGTGGGGAGAAGATTGAGCTTCTTGTTGACAAAACAGAGAATCTTCGATCTCAGGTTTACCGTGCATTTTCAATTTAAATATTTAAATACTATATACTAAATACTACTCCTAGCAATTAATAATCGTATGCTAATAATAATGTAATGCGCAGGCACAAGATTTCAGGACAACGGGAACACAGATGAGGAGGAAGATGTGGTTCCAGAACATGAAGATAAAACTGATAGTGTTGGGAATCATTGTTGCCTTAATCCTCATCATCATCCTATCTGTTTGCCACGGTTTCAAATGCTAGTAGGTTAGACAAAATATACCTCGCAGACGAGGATGTTATATGTTTTGCACTTACAAATATATCGTCATTTTACTATATGAACCATTTATAATGCGGATGTTACTTAGACATGCACTTATTCCTTCTATCTATATATGCCTTGTCAGCTAGTGTTTACATTAAAAGAAAACATATATATGCCTGGTCAAAATATGCATTGAATATACGTGGGCCTAAAGCTGCACTTGTAAACATTTTGTCTGATATCCATTCGCTTGGATGCATGTTCTGCAAATTTTGCAAATATTTCAAGTTTGTCTGATCCTTTAAACTTGCGCTTCAAGCATAATGCTTATGTAAAGGTGGAACACAGTGCACGAGGTTTCCGCACGATAGCGAGATCTGAAGAGGTCGATAACATACGCAGTTTTTCCGTCGCATTGCGAAGAGTTTGTTTCTGAACTAACCTAGGCAGATCACAATGTGGATGATCTAACCGTTGCGTCAAGGTTTCACCTTAAACACAACGCTTACGTATTTATGAATTTTACTGTATATGTTTTGAATCTTAAACTTAGCTCGCCAAAGTCATCTTGATGACGACGAATGGTAGTTTGGTAGGTCTTGGTTCGTTTGAGAAAATGGAGCACTAGTTTGGATAGACGGCCTGAGTTGGTTGATCTATTAAGCACTTGTTCCTTTTCATTAAATCGTAATGTAATATAAGTGTCAAAAAATACTAGTTGGCGTTGGTTTGAAAATAATTTTGTGTTTTCAACATTTGCTTTAAAATGCATGGAAAGGCGTCAATAGTGGATTCAGAAAATGTTTTTAATACATAAAATTGATAATGATATTTTTTGTCTTGTTTTCGTATTTTAGAAAATATAATTTTCTAAAAAGTTATATTCTTTTCTTCGCTTTTCTTAAAATGTCTGAATTTTCAACTTCTCTCGCGTTATTTGAAATACATACAAAAAATGGAAAAGAATCGGCTCCACCTCATTTATATTATACCTCTATTCCTTTCAGATTTGAACCACACATTCCGATTAAAATAATTTATTTTCTTTCCTGTCACCTCGTTATATTATTTAAATCAGGAATGTTTGGTTGAAATCAAGAGAAATAGAGGTCTAGCAAAAATGAAGTATATCCGATCCTTGCTGTATATGCATATGTGTGTCTATACACACACACACAGATATATATATATATATCTGTATGTGTGCATATATGCACATATATAAATATATGTATATATGTGTGCTAATCCGTTTTTTAACCAAGCATATTTCAATCAGAAATAGAAGGTCGAAACAAAGACGAAACGACTAGAGAACTTGGAAAAATGGTCAAAATGATAAATTTGTGGAACTCAAGGAAAACCATCGCTTTTGAAACTAAGGAAACCCATCGGTATCGAGAAGTTTCTTTCGATACCAAGAGGTTTTCCTCCTACTTTTACACTCTAAACCCCATACACTTCATACTCCACTCCAACCTCTCATGATCATGTGCGTTTGTGTGTATTTGTGCGTTTATGTGTGTTAATTCGGTTTTTAACCAAGTAGATTTCAACCAGAAATAGAAGGTTAAAGCAAAAACAAAACGACTAGAGAACTTGAGAACATGGTCAGAAGGATAAAATAGTGGATTCAAAGAAAATCATCGCTTTTGGAACTAAGGAAACCGGTCAGTACCGAGAGGTTTCTCTCGGTACCAAGAGGTTTTCCTCCTACTTTTACACTTTAAACCCCATACACTTCATACACTACTCCAATCTCTCTTGATCAAGTATATATATGTGTGTGCGCGTGTGCATGCATGTGTATCTATATATATGAGAAAGTCCATTGGAACACAAAACATAGACACAATTGGTAACACAATGGATCTCCATCATTGAACTGCCCCTTGAATTCCACCTTCCATATGAGGACAAAAATATCCAACGGTTTAGATCTCTCGTGTCATCCAATTGTGTCTAATTTTGTGTCAATAGCCGTCCCTATATATATATATATATATATATATATATATGTTAAACCGATTTTTAATAAAGCAGATTTCAATTAGAAATTGAAGGTCAAACAAAGACGAAACAACTCGAGAACTTTGAAACCGGCAAAAGGATAAAATAATGGAACTCAAGGAAAACCATCACTTTGGAAGTAACAAAACCGGTCGGTACCGAGAGGTTTCTCTAGGTACCAAGAGGTTTTCCTCCTACTTTTACACTATAAACTCCACACACTTCATACTTTACTCCAACCTCTCGTGATCAAGTGCTTTTCTCAGAGTTTAGATGAGCAATTCTCAAAAGTGATGAGAAGAAAGCAGGATAATTCAAGTGTTATCGGAAGAATCATTAGAATCAACTTAAAGTTTACGAAAAAGAGCTTGGAATGCATCGAATGGAAAGATAGGAGAGCAAGGCAATGGAAAGTTAAGAGTTTGCGACTAAGTAAACCTCCCGACATCGGGTGCAACCTCTCAGTACCGAGAGGTTTTAATGGCTAACTAGGCTAATGTGCTCAGTGGTGACTTCTTGGATTGGTCTTTAGACTTCAATGAAAGCGGGCTCCTGAACCTATGCAGGTGTTTCTTTATAAATATTAGCTCTACCGGAACCAAAAAAGAATCTTCACTCTGATCTGAGATTCACACTCGGCATCTTCTTCACTCTCATCTCCTTTTCCAATTATACTTTTGAAACTCCATTGTAAAAATGAGATCCATTAGATTATGATTAGACCTGATAAAAATAGTTGTAATCAGAGAGAAAACAACTAGCAACAAAGATTAATGTGGATGTAGGCCGGAGAATTTTCCGAATCACTATAAAAAGTGCTTGTGTGTTCTTGTTTTTCTTCTTGCTTGTGCTTGTTTGATTGAATCACTACATTCTTGGTGCTTTCATTTGATACTTGGGTGTTGGTGACATTTTTGGCATCAATATTTTGGTACTTTTATCGAGAAAGAGGAATTCAGGTGCAGATCTAGCTGTCTACTGTGGATTGGCAGACTCTAGAGATCAGATCTAGATAGTTTTCATTCAAATCTAAAGAAATTTCTCAAGGAATTAAGGTTTGGAGAAGACAAAGAGGCCTAATGTAACACCCCACCTCTATACTCATACTATACAAGAGTATTACTAGGTAATACTGTCAGATAATACAAAGAATGAGGATGTATGGGGTATATATGTGAATATTCCCTGGGGCAAACACTGGTAAGTATCTAAAAAAATCTCATATAATACATTCATACATACACAGTATTGGCACAAAGCAACGAACATGTGTGCTTCCGGGATAGAACGGTACATAATATAAAATAAATTATAGAGAACACATAGTCAATAATGCATCGATAACATATATGATACAAATACATACAAATCTGAGTGGGATATAAACTAGGTCAATCACCCACTATCTCAAAACTATACAATGTATATCCAATACGGCACAATACCATACAATCATGAGGTAATGTAATACACAGTGATATACAATAATATCCTACCCTCACTTTATGCCCAACATCCATATAGTGGTCATCTGTCCTTGAACCTGACCCGAGTATTAAATAAATAATAAATGGGTTAGGCTATACCTAAATCCAAGGTGAGAACATAATGATAAGCATGATATTAAAATGTAAAGTACGAATACAACTCAAAGTAACATCCATTATAAACATCATAATAATATACCATGCCATGCATTCTCAAATATCACCCAAGGAATACATACAAACAAGAACCACAACATCTATAAATCGGGTGATAATAATCAAATCCATTAAAATCTCAAAATAATATGGATAAGCGCATAACATATCCATAAAAACACAGTAAAGGGATATATTCTAAGTCAAATCAAATTCAAGGGTCAACGACCAAAATATCTATCCCGACATGCAGTCCCGATGGAAGTGAAAACTTTTGACTGTAAATCCCTAAATATAAATCGAGAAATCTTAATCCCAAATAAAAAATCAAAGCATCAAATTTCGACTTACAACCCTAATGGAAGTAATAACTTCCGACTGCTAAGTCATAAAGGATAAAGCATGAAATATAAAACCCAAATAGAACGAAATCCAAACTAAATACGAAAATCAATATCCAATAATTATCTCAACCCACAGTCCTAATGAAGAGATAATTTCCGATTGTTAGGCCTTTTGAGATATTGAGAAAGCTCAAACTCAATAAACTTCAAGAATCAAAGTCAATTAAAAACTCAATATACAAAATCATATATCTTGACCTCCAATCCTTAGAGAGGCAAAACTCTCGACTGAATGGTACTAGGAGATGGAACAACAAATCAAACTGAAAGGAGATCTCTCAACAATAGGCTCTTATGAGAGGTTGACAGATAAGCTCACAACATGTCTTTAATGTCATAAATGGACAACACACAACTTTCACGGGTTAGGGTATCTCAAATGAAAGACGGACACGCAGCCAGTCTCTAATGTTGAACAATAGTCTCTACTGAGGTGGTAATATCGAATATCTTCAAATATAATGGATCTACCATAGTCATCCAGATGGGAGGCTGACGTACCGCAACACAACTCCAAGAAACGCTAATGACCGCAACCCATTTTCTACAAGCCCTAAGTTACTCTCAGAATCGTGACACTTGTATCCATAGCATGTCATAAACACGTTGTCGGACTACGCCGAGCATTGGTCACGATTCCTACTGCCCTTGGTAATGGATTGTTGGTCCTTAGGTGACGTCGGGGCAATGTCTCTAATGAGAAAATAACTCTCAGCCTACAAAATCAACAAGGTGACATCACGGATTCGTTGCGCAACCCTGCAATCAAGACTGCTAGGATGGATAACTAGCCAATCTGGCAGGTCTAATTCACGCGGTCTCTATAGTGGCGTGAGCCCTATGACGTAAATTCCCAACAAGAATTCTTGACTATACAAGTCCCAATTAAAGTGACAACTACTACTCTCGACTCGATGAGTTCTGTTGAGAATTATAACTAATACTCTCAAGTCGGCGAGTCCTGATGAGAGCCACATCAAATACTCTCGAATATACGGGTCCTGACGAGAGCATCGCTTTATAATAATCCTCGACTACTAGTCCTAATAGTAGACAATGATACTTGACTAGTTAGTATATAGAGGGTATAACAAAATATACTCTCGACGATTTGAGTCTCGATGAGAGTAATAATAAGTACTCTCGGCTTTATACTTCCTAATGAGAGCGTCATTATATAATATAATTCCTCGACTATTATCCGTACGAGTAAATAATAAGATACTCAGCTGGTTAGTCCTAAGAGGATAAGTCTATAAATTTTAGCATATATCCAGCTCATAGCCCTTGGAGGGTAATATAACTCTCGACTATTAAGCTCCACGAAGTCACCTCTGGACGATATCACAAACTCCCGAACCATCTCCAGAATATAATAACATCTACTCACCAACAGTAATCAAACATTTATTATTTGAGCGTCCCATACCACTCAGTCTTACTCGAACGTTTACTAGAAGCAAGTAAACTACACTCATCAAATCAACATTTATTCTATAATATGAGTCAATGGAATAACTACAAAAATATTACCGAGCGTCCTGTAATGACCCGCTTTTTTGGATGGTTTAAATCGACAATAAACCACACATGTCAACTCAAACCATTCCAAAGGAAGGATCATCAATAGGGTAAATAAGAAATAAGAGAAAAGAAGAAAAAAGAAGAAACAAAATACAGAGTCTCGTAGTAGAATGATAAAATATAATAATCAAATAAACAGTTCATAAAGATGTTGTATAATATACATTGATTACATAATTTTTTTACAACAACGAGAGTACAAACAATAATAAATCAATAATGATGCAGCACAAAGTTGCTAATAGTATAATATACCAAACTCCGTATTCATCCTCCAGAAATCAAGTCCTCAACACTCAAATGCTTAGGCTGACCCGAGCGTAATGAAAAGATAAGACACTCGAGTCAGAACTAAAAGATCTTATATAAATTAAATCAACAACAAATAAATATGAGTGTAATGACTTCAAAGATGTTTATAGGATTTTACTTCTCCTATCCAGTGTATAACGCGCATGCAATAAGTTAAGAGGTGTTTCGGTATTTTCCACCTCCTAAGGACCAATTAAACTATTTATATGTAGTAACATACTCTATATATGTAATGTTTATAGTAAAGTATTAAAATAGCGTTAAGGCGTTATCCGTATCCCCCTTAACACATCTTTATAAATGCCGTAGTCTATATACTACTGTAAACTCCACCAAACCAGTGGGCTATCAGGGAGCACTCCATAAGTACGATACAAATCAACATCGTAGTGGGCTCGATAAGGCATATGATAAGGCACGCGAGGCAATGCCCATGGTAGGATTATACCATTTTGCACTTCTAGACTGGTGGTAACGCATAGCAGCTACTACTGTCCACCTCGAAACACACTCCCATAATCAAATCGAAGGTGACCACCAATCAATCATAAGGTGACATATATGGTATCGAAGAAGCATGTCTGATCGGAGGAGCGACCTCACTTGGCCCGGTGTAGCTCCTGTTTTAGTCATATCAAGCTGATCCGAAGGTTAGGGCTATGTTCTTACCTCATACCAGTAGCGTTCGTCAACCATCCTACTTCGTTCTGGATTCTCCACCACGTGCACAGTGGTTAAAATGGTTTCAGAATTGGTAGAGAGTATGGCAATATCCGAACCAGTCTCTTTAATAAAAAAAAAACTTATTCACACCGTGGTCATTTTATAAAATTTTTTAATAATAAATCCAAAAAACAGTTTATACCTTCATATCAAGATATCCATATACTTATTCCAAAAGTATAAATATATTCATAAATGCCAAGGAAGATTTTTTTCAATCAATTTCAAAAATAATTTATTAATCTTTCTTAAACCATTTATAAACTATTTATATGCATTAGAACCATTTATAAAGCTATTTATAAACTCCAAAATAGTTTACAACTCTTTCCTTTTTCGAAAACTTCTATGCAAATTCCTTTAAAATGCTTCCAAATCCCTTTATACAAGTTCTTTTATAAACCCTTTATAAAATCCTTTAAAACCTTTATAACTCCTTATAAAACCATTATAAAATTCTTTATAAAATCCTTTAAAACCTTTTACAAAATTCTATAATCTTTTACAAAAATCGTTTATCTATTGAAGTTAATATAAAAGTCTATATTTATTATCTTAAGTCTAAATATATTTATTATATTAAATTAAATTTAAAATATATATTAAAACTATATTAAATATTTTATTAAATTTAATTTTAAGCTATTTAAAATATATATTTAAAACTAAATAAAATTATAAGTTAAAATCTCAAATTTACATTTAAAATCATATATTAACCTATAATTTGAAGCTTTAAAACATATAAAATAATTTTTTCCATATATAATTTTTTAAGGAAAATCATTAAATTAAACTTAAAAATCAAACTTATAAATAAAACATACTTTACCATTTCGAAAATAATTTAAAACCGACCAACGGTGTCCGTATATAATTTTCTACCCTACGGTCAAGTGATTGGATGTGATTCATTTCAAACCAAAATAGTTAAATTTTCAAGTATATATCATTTCAACCCGGTATCCCGAATCAATAATTTTCAAATTAATAAAATCACTCGGGTATGTATCATTTCAACCCATAACGATTTTCCCTAATCTATAAGATCTTTCAGTTATGTATCATTCAACCCATAGTGATAATAGGGATATAAACATCCAATCATCCAAAATGTCAACAAATAAACATCCATCACAATCGACATCTAAATCAGCCAATAAATCACAACAATTAGCTGGTTATCATTATCAAGTATTTAGCTAACAATTTAAATTAACATTAATTTAAATGGAAATTTAATTCAATATAGATTCAAATTAAATTTAAATGACAAATTAAATTACCAAACAAAAATCAATAAATTTCTTATCACATTATAAACTTAATTCAACTAACATAAGAAGATTTAGTATCACGTGAGTGGGTTAAATCACTCACCTTTGATTTACAGTCGATTTAAAATCCAATAAAAGCCCAAAAATTAAACAATCTTAGAATTCAACCAAACTGCTTCCATGTTGTCTGGAATTTCGATACGAACCCAATGGAAGAAACCATGTCCGAATCCGAGTTCGTATGCAAAAGTTACACTAGTTAGAAGTTGAAAATTTTAAAAATAAATAAAAAAGGCAAATAGGAGAATAACACATCACCTTCCTCTCAAACCCTAATGTTTACAGATTGCGACCCATGCTTCAACTGTCACGACCATGCTTCAAACATCGCTGCCACAGCCCTTACCTCCCAGATTAGAGCATTACGCCGACATCCCCACCACAGGTCGACCCCACCTTGCACTCGGGACCGCCCACATCACGCCAGAAGTGGACTATCACCGTACGCCTTTAATCCCAAATTGCCATGAAATCAAGCACCTACTATCCAAAAAAGCCATATAGATCGACTCCCCTCAACGCCCTCTAGGATGCAGTGCCTTCCGATCCTCGATTGGTCGACGATCCACCATTGATTTGCAAACCCTAAAATGGACGACCGGGAATAAACTGCTGATTTCTGGCCAAATCAAACCTTCAATCGAAAAACGAATTCTAAATGTAGATTACGCTCGTCGAGAGCTTCGCAATGATATATAATTCGTAGGTTTGAGGAATTTGAATTTTGAAGTTTGATTTGGAATTGTGAATTAGGGTTTTGATTGAAATTGAAATTAGGGTTTTCTGCCATTGGGAAGGAAGAGGAGATAGAAATAAATAGTATATGCAGAAAAATGAAAATGAGAAGCTGCTAGGGTTTATAACTGCCTATATATAGGCTGAGATGAATAAGAACGAATGGACAGACTGAATTGGGTCGAAACGATAACTACGACCTGAAAAGCCCGTTTCGTCCTCGAAATGAGAATAAGTCGTCCAATATATCGAAATATAGGTTTTCGATATTTTTAAACTCAATACAACTAGTTTCAAATCCTAATTCCATTGTATACAGAAGTTAGCTTTTACTATCAATTTATATTCATTTAAATTCGTTTAACCGATTTTTATGTGTTTTGAACTCGCACGATCAAACGATAAGTCCGATTGCTACGAAACTTGAAATCCTACAATAATTCACTTTTACTGATCTGATAAAACTGGTTTCGTCGATATCTAAGACAGTGACCAAAATGGCTAATTTTCACGTTAATTAAATAAATTACTCTTAAATTGATTTAATCACCTTTAAATTCAAATTTAAAAGTTAACAATTTTATCATTCTCGATTACATAGAAATTTATAATCTTTTAAAATAAATTCCATGTTAAGTCCAATATTTAAGTATTGCACTAATTTCAACGTTCAATTACAATTATAATTAAATCCTAGTTAATTATATTTTAATTTCAATTAATTTCTTCTACTTCAATTTACACTCTTATTATTGATTCAACTATTACCTTATAAATATAATTAATATTAGTTTACATTTTATTGCTTTCATATTCTACAGTTATCTTCTTAACTCACATTAACTGCAATATTTAATTACATTAAATTTCATTGATTTCCAAATTAATTTCAATGGATTAAATAATAAGGTGATGAATAAAACAATTTTCATATATTAGTAATCCAAACCCATTTCTAAATTTTATTATTTACAAACAGAAGATAATAAATTTACGTGCTAATTAATTGATTTCTTATTCCATAATAAACCTATTCCAATCTATAACATATAATTTCAACATTTAATTTATTCATTTTTTACAATTATAACCAAATTAACTTTTCGATTATTCCAATTAAATGAAATTACATTAAAATAGTTGCCAACAACATTCAAACAACATTCAAACAACATTATTAAATCATATTCTAATTATTTTTCTCATTAATAAATAATAAATTTTAGTTTCTCACAATATTAAAGTCCAAAATATTATTAAATTTATTAGTTTTAATTATCAAAAATGCGGGTTGTTACACTCTCCCCACTCATAACTTTTCGTCCTTGAAAAGGAACAACAAGGAATTAAGAAACTTTATTCAAATTATTCAATTTATAAACACTTTAAATTTACATCATTAAGTTGAACATAACTTCGAAAATAACTACGTTTGCACACAAAAAAAAAAATTTAAGTCCTAAATTTTTGAAAAAATTCAGTAGAGTCTTCTTTACGCGGTTAGGTTCAAAAAAATTATAATATCAATAATTACAATATATACGTATGTATCATATTTCAATAATAAACATCCCAAAGCATGGGAAAAATAATAAAATATCGTTTCAAACTCGTAATCTGAAAACGTACATATTTGTCGGTCCAAAAACTTTATTTATTAAACTAAAAGCAGTAGCTATTGCTTCCATAAACCTGTATCCTACTTACATAATCCAAAAGAATTAAAATTATGTAAAAAGAACAATATTTTAGTTGTTTCAAATCAATAACACAAGCAACATACAATATACAATAATCATATGCAAACAAAAGACATGCAATAAAAGAAATCAATGATACATCCATACTAACCAAAACTAATGGTTTGTCCAGGTTTAGAAACTTCTCATCGTACAAGGGTGATAAATAAACTATCAAGTGTACCTTACGCTCAACAGCCTTAGAAAATTACTTAATAGATTATTCATACATCTTTAAACAATTTAAAGTATCATTTCCCAAACTTCCCATCATCCAAAACAACAAAGAATTTAAGTATTATTTAAATTTGCACGATGTACATAAATCTTTTATACACAAAATCAATTTTAATCGCTAGCTTGAATACACCATTTCACTTTCGAACTAGTATTGTTAACCCGACCACTCTAATGCAGGCTCTGATCCGATTTCTTGAATCAAAGTTTCCATTTTCCTTACATAGCCATAAACCACGATAGAAAACTTTCAATTCATATCAAAAATTTGTATCAATCGTTCGCTGTCAAGAATCGAGCGAAAAATCCTAATTCGAACTGGTATGAATTACTACAAATCTTTTGTTCAAATCTAAATCAGAACTGTTATGTGAATAAAACGATTTACGTACAATTTACATATTTTATTCTATTGGTTTCTTCACGTCATTATTTACTTTTCATTTGTTTTAATTCATTCACACAATAATTATCTTTTATAAATTTCCTTCATTACTTACACAATATATTTCCTATTTAATATTTGAAATCATAAATGGATCCAGCATTAAAGTTTTACGCACATTTCATTGGAGTTTATTTCGCATTTATTATTTACTTATAACCTTGAAATCCATTTTTATATTAACATTCATCAATGATTCATTTAAGTCATTTTCTTGAGTTTATAGTTATTTACTTAGATAATATTCACATTTTTACTATTAAATTTAATTATGAAGCATTTCAAACATTAACTTATGTTTAAAACATTTCTTATACATCATAATTCGTATTTGTAGACATAACTCCATTACCTAAGTTTTACTTGTATAAATTTTTATTACATATTCATATTAACATTTCAACTTTTAAACATTTCTGGTAAGTTTTATATATGTTTTTAGAATGTAACTGAGTGTTATACAAATTTATCTTATTTATTTTAGTTAGCAAAAATATTCAATAATTTACATCTTCTAAATTTCATTACCCTTTAAATTACAAGTGACAAATCTCTAATTTATTTACAGTTTCATTAAACACTTAGCTTCTAATTTCTTATTTTTCATTTTAGAAGTTTCCAACTATTAAAATTTCACTTTATTTCTACAACTGAAAATTATTAACTTAACAGGAATTTAAGAACTAAATGCCGGGTTCATTTCAAATCATTTTGAAATATTATATATATTCATAGCTTATATATATATATATATCTAATCATACTTAAGAAAATAAATCAAAATTTGTTTATCAAAACAAATGTGTAGCAAAGCCACAACAACGGCCTTCCCACTTTGAAACTTGAAAAGAACATCGATGATGTCGCGATCATCACCAAAATTATTTTCTAGGGACAGAAGAGGGGAATACAGAACTTATTTCCTTTTAAAATTCTTTTAAAACATTTCTTTCAAATCATATTGAAAATATTTTTATCCGAAAATACTTCCAAATAATACTAGTATTATATTCCAAAAATCTTTGAAAACCAATTTCAAAACTCCGGAACTTAAATTCCCAAATTTCCAATTCATATTCACTTTATTGTAAATCCTATTTTGCAACTAATATTTATAAAATTGCACTTCCTAACAAACAACATATCACATACAACTGTATCCATTAATAAAAATTAGTCTTTTATATACAAGTTATAATAATAGGTAAAATTATTTCATTTACGTATATTTCAAAAACAATATTGTGTCGGTCTGTCCTACTAAGTGTTAAAAATCCCTATCGATGTCATAGGGTCCTATGTACCGACTAGAATTTATAAATACTAAACAGAACAAATTAACACAATATGAAAACAATTTTATAGCACCAACAAATGCGCTCTCTCATATATATATATATATATATATATATATATATATATATATATATATTCTCAAACTCATTCTAGGGTATTAACAACCCATCTTAAAGAGTTAACCCCGAACAGGCTAAGGTATCCATAAACCAAAGCTCTGAAACCAACTGTAAAGACCCACCTTTTTAGACGGTTTAAATCGATAATAAACCACACACGTCAACTCAAACCGTTCAAATGGGAGGATTATCATTGGGGTAAATAAGAAACAAGATAAGAGGAGGAAAAATAAAATACAAAATTTCGCTGCGGAATGACAAAATATAATAATTAAATAAACAGTTCATGAAGCCGTTTTATAATATAAATTTGATTACACAATTTTTTTTACAACATTCAAAGTACAAACAATGACAAATCAATAATGATGCCGCAGAAAGTTAATATAATATATCAAACTCCATTTTCTTCCTCCAAAAATCAAGTCTTCAACACTGAAATGCTCAGGCTGACTCGAGTGTAGTGAAAAGACAAAACACTCGAGTCAGAACTAAAAGATCTTATGTAAGTTAAATCACCAGCAAATAAATACGAATGTAATGGCTTCAGAGATGTTTATGTGAGAAATGCGGAATACGGATCTTAAGGCTAGGATTAACACTAGAGGGTTTGGAAGGGGGGTGAATAGTGTTTAAAGAAATTACTAAATCTTTTTGAGTTTTTGTTAATTTGAACACAAATGTATGCAATATTCAGACACAGATATGATCCCGGAATCAAACATAGATGCAAATATAAAGTAAAAGCAGTAAAGGAAAGAACACACCGGATTTTATACTGGTTCAGAGTTACCCTACGTCCAGTCCCGCATACAAGTACGTATTTCCTTTCAAAAAGAAATTGTACAATTATTCCCTCGATTTCAAGGCTATAAGGTACACCCTCCAGATTCACAATCCTCTGTATAGAGACACTTGATTTCTCGAGAAACATGTTCATCCAATTGATTTCCAAGGCTACAATCACACCTTTGCTCACTAAATTGATTACAAAGAAGTCTATAACTCTGAATAGCACTGAGGATCTTGTTGAGATAGTGATAGAGAATCAAACTAGAAATGATCTAGTTAGATTCAATGTTGATTTCGGCAGAGTAATGGTAAGAATATGTATAAAGAAATATGGAAGAAGAAGAGGAGCGAAAACCAGAAAATATGATTAGAAATTCGTTGAAAACAGCCACTATTTATAGAAGAACAATAGCCATGTTCATTCATGAAGGGATATGATGAATAGACACTTCTTTTGAAATTCCAATTTTTGAAATCAACTGACACTATGTCGACATGGGTAACTTGGGTATGTCGACATCCCAAAGGAAATTTTGGTGTTTTGTTTTTCTTTGAAAATAACTATTATCTTATATTAAAACTATTTTAAACTTTTATAAATATACTTAACTATAGTTAAAATACATAAATAAATATAGAGAATAATATTTTGGTATAAATAAAATTTACTTATAATTTTATATTTAAATCTAAGTATAAATATTTAAAAGTTAAATATATTATTATTAAAAGATAGTTTAAAACTAAGGATAATTTGATTTTGAAATTAAAGATTATTTTGAGGCTAAAAGTATTTAAAACCAGGATAGATGATTTTGATTCTTTTAAAAGGAAGGTTTTAAAATCATTTTGAAAATAAGATATAATTTTGTAAAAACATTTTGAATAAAAGTTAGTGGATACAAAACAATGTTCCACTAGATTTTTCGTAGGTTCCATCATACTTAGGGTTCCATCCCTTTAACGGACTCGAAGTGGATTCCGTTCCACGAATAAATTGGATTTTAAGATGCCAGTGCTTTTCTAGGAGTTTTAACAAAATTCCTAATTAAAATTACTTATTCTTGAAATCTTGATAATCTTGATATTCTTGATACTCATGAGTCTTCAATTTTGATATCTTGAATCTCTATACTGTACACTCTTCATTCTTGGTACCTGCATGGTTAAATCCTGCATGTACATATATATTTAAACTATAATATTAGTATTTATATTTTATAATCCTATTCTAAGGTTGTTGTCATCAAAACCCATCATCTCAAGGACTAACAGTTTATGGGATTTACATTTCCTATCTAGTGTATTACGTGGGTGCAATAACTTAAGAGTTGTTTTAGGATTTTTCCATCTCCTAAGAATCCGTTAAACTATTTATATGTAGTAATATACACTATATATGTAATGTCTATCAGTAAAGTAAAGTATTAAAATAGCGTTAAGGCATTACTCTTGTCCCCCTGATCACATCTTTATAAATGTCATAGTCTATGCAGTACTGTAAAGTCCACCAAACCAGTGGGCTATCAGGGAGCACTCCATTGGTACGACACAAACCAAAATCATAGTGGGTTCGATAAGGCATAGGACAAGGCACGCGAGGCAATGTCAGGATAGGATTCTACCGTTTTGCACTCCTAGACTGGTGGAACGCATAGCAGCTATTACCGCCTACCTCGGAACATACTACCATAATCAAATCGAAGGTGACTACTAATCAATCACAAAGTAACATATATGGTATCGAAGAAGCATGTCCGACCGAAGAAGCGACCTCACTTGGTCCGGTATACCTTATGTTTTAGTCATATCAAGCTGACCCGAAGGTCAAGGCTATGTTCTTACCTCATACTAGTATCGCTCACCAAATCATCTTACTTCGTTCTGGATTCTCCACCATGTGCACAGTTGTTGAAGTGTTTTTCGAATTGGTAGAGAGTATGATAATATCCGATCCCAGTCTCTTTAACAACCAAACGCTTATTTCATAGCATGTTCATTTTATAAAACAATTTTAATTATAAATCCAAAAAATAGTTTATACCTTCATATCAAAATATCCATATACATATTACAAAAGTATAAATATATTCATAAATGAGGAGGAAGATTTCTTTCAATAAATTTCAAAAATAATTTATAAATCGTTCTTAAACCATTTGTAAAGCTATTTTGTAAATTCCAAAATAGTTCACAACTCTTTCCCTTTTTATAAACTTCTACGCAGATTCCTTTAAAACCCTTCCAAATCCCTTTATACAAGTTATTTTATAAAACCCTTTATAAAATCCTTTGAAACCTTTATAATTTATTTATAAAATACTTTAAAACCTTTTACAAAATTACAAAATATTTTATAAAAGTCTTTTATCTATTAAAGTTGTTATAAAAATCTATATTTAATATTTTAAATAAAAATTATATTTATTATATTAAATCAAATTTAAAATATATATATCAAAACTATATTAAATATTTTATTAAATTTAATTTTAAATTATTTAAAATATGTATTTAAAACTAAATAAAATTATAAGTTAAAATCTCAAATTTATAGTTAAAATCATATATTAACCTATAATTTGAAGCTTTAAAACATATAAAATGATTTTAAATAAAGCAATTGAATTAAATTTAAAAATCAAATTTAAAAAACAAACATACTTTACCGTTTAGAAAATAATATAAAACCGACCAACGGTGTTGTATATAATTTTCTATCCTATGGTCAAGTGATTGGATATGATTCATTTCAACCTAAAATAGTTAAATTTCCGGGTATATATCATTTCAACCTGTATCCCGAATCGATAATTTTCAAATCAATAAAATCGCTCGGGCATGTATCATTTCAATCCATAACGATTTTCCCTAATCTATAAGATCATTCGGGTATGTATCATTTCAGCCCATGGTGATAATAGGGATATAAACATCCAATCATCTAAAATATCGACAAATAAATATCCATTACAATCCACATCTAAATCGGCCAATAAATCACAACAATTAACCGGTTATCATTTATGTATTTTACTAAAAATTTAAATTCAATATTAATTTTAATGGCAATTTAATTCAATATAAATTCAAATTAATTTTGAATGACGATTTAAATTACCAAACAACAATCAATGTATTCCTTATCACATCATAAACTTAATTCAACTAACATAAGAAGGTTTAGTATTGCGTGAGTGGGTTAAATCACGCACCTTTGATTTATAGTCAATTTATAATCCAATAAAAGCCGAAAAATCCAGTAGTCTTAGAATTTAACCAAATTAGTTCATTTTTGATTGGAATTTCGATACGAACCCAATGGAAGAAACCGAGTTCGAATCTGAGTTCGTATGCAAAAGTTATGCTAGTTAGAAGTTGGAAAATTTTAATTTAAATTAAAAATAAATAAAATGGAAAATAGGAGAATAACATGTTACCTTCCTCTCAAACCCTAACGCTTACAGATTGCAACCCATGCTTCAGTCGCCACGACCATGCTCTAAATATCACCGCCACAGCCCTTACCTCCCAGATCAAAGCATTGCGCCGACATCCCAACTACAGGCCGACCCCACCTTGCACTCAGGACCGCCCATGTCACGCCAGAAGTCGACCGCCGCCGTTGCCTTTAACCTCAATTTGCTGCGAAATCAAGCACCTACTACCCAAATGAGTCATATAGATCGACTCTCCTAGATGCCCTCTACGATGCAATGCATTTCGATCGTCGGTTGGTCGATGATCCACCGTTGATTTGCAAACCCTAATATGGACGGCTGGGAATAAACTGCTGATTTCATACGAACTCCAATCAAGAAAATAATTTCATATATAGATTACGCTCATCGAGAGCTTCACGATGATATATAATTCAACAAATTTGAGGAGTTTTATTTGGAATTGGAAATTAGGGTTTTGATTGAAATTGAAATTGAAATTAGAGTTTTCTGCCATTGGAAAGGAAGAGGAGATAGAAATAAATGGTACGTACATAAAAATGAAAATAAGAAGCTGCTAGGATTTATAGTAGCCTGTATATAGGCAAGATGAATAAGAACGAATGGATGGATTGAATTGGGTCAAAATGATAAGAACGGCCTGAAAAGCTCGTTTCATCCCCGAAACGAGAATAGGTCGTCCAACATATCAAAATATAGGTTTTTGATATTTTTAAAATCAATGGAACTAGTTTCAAATCCTAATTACGTTATATATAGAAGTTGGCTTTTACAATCAATTTATATTTATCTAAATTCTTTTAATTGATTTCTACGCATTTCGAGCTCGCACGATCAAACGATTAAGTCTGATTGCTACGAAACTTGAAATCCTACTATAATTCACTATTAAGGATCCGATGAATCTAGTTTCATTGAAATTCGAGATAGTGGCCAAAATGGCTAATTTTCACATTAATTAAATAAATTATTATTTAATTGATTTAATCACCTTTAAATTCAAATTTAAAAGTTAACAATTTTATTATTCTTGATTAAATAAAAATTCGTAATCTTTTAAAATAAATTTCCATGTTAAATCCAATTTTCAAAATATTGCACTAATTTCAACGTTCAATTGCAACCGTAATAAAATCCCAGTTAATTATATTTTAATTTCAGTTAATTTTTTTACTTCGATTTACACTCTTATTATTGAATCAACTATTACCTTATGAATATAATTAACATTAGTTTATATTTTATTGCTTTCATATTCTACAGTTATAATCTTAACTCGTATTAGCTGCAATATTTAGTTGTATTAAATTTCATTGATTTCCAAATTAATTTCAAGGGATTAAGTAATAAGGTGACAAATAATTTTTTTCATATATTAGTAATCCAAACCCATTTCTAAATTTTATTATTTATAAATAGAAGCTACTAAATTTACGTACTAATTAATTGATTTCATATTCCATAATAAACCTATTCTAATTTATAACATATAATTTCAACATTTGATTTATTCCTTATTTACAATTATAACAAATTAACTTTTTGATTATTTCAATTAATTGAAATTACGTTAAAATAGTTGTCACTCACATTCGAACAACATTATTAAATCATATTCTAATTATTTTCTCATTAATAATCATAAATTTTAGTTTCTCACAGTATTAAATTCCAAAATCTTATTAAATTTAATAGTTTTAATTATAAAAAATATGCGTCGTTACACGTCCCATACCACCTACTACTACAGATTCGTTCATTCAATATTCTCATTATATAGAATTATAGCACAAAATCATCAAATGTAAATCATTCCAAATGGAACCATTTACGAAAGAGGATTATAACTCAACTCTCAAATTTATTTAATAATTCACAGTTTAGTATATTTTAAAAATATATTGTATAATTTAAAATCCCCTTTTGAAAATATTATTTAAACCTATCAATTACACTATGTCATCAAATAAACCAAATTTCCTACATTTAGTTGTTCTTAAAAATCTTTATTTTCATATAAATCAACTTTTTTCAAAAACAATTTCCAATAATTTATTTTATTTTACCAACCTCTTTTATTTATTCATAGGTATACTATAAATATACTACAAATAAATTTTATAACACCCAAAATAATTTCCCACAGCTTCCAAGAATATTTTAAAATGAGAAACTCAATAAATCATCTAAAATATAAATTATGGAGCAAATTGCTCCAAAAATCAACAATAAATCATCAATTTAATTTTTCGCTCGAACTGAACTGAATTACATCGAATTCCAGTCATTTGTAAATGCACATACAACAAAAAAATTACATGATCCATCTCGACCAATAGTTCTAATAAAAATAAATTCTCAACTGAATGATCCTATGAGATGTAAAATATATAAATCAAAATGCAATCGAACATCATACCCTTGCATTTTGGACAATCCAACATATGCAATATCTCTATCAAATCCAATATCAAAAACATCCAATTCAACCAATATCCCAAATAGTATTCATCCAAACAATTCACTCAATATTACAAATCTATTCAATATAATCGGGATAAATTTATATAACGGGCAAGAGGAAATATATATAGATGTGTGAGCTTAAAACTCACCTTAACCATTTGCTTTTTCAAACTTACATTACAACAGCTCACACCTCGAAATCCCACTGCCACTGCAAATCGTCACAACCACATCAACATCTCTACCATGCCGCAAACAACCTCTTTACTGTCGCTTGAAACTATGCTCACCATCAAAGCTTTTTCTCTATGTCGCATCCGTAAACCCTAAGTTGCCATCAATGCTCGCACACACGCATGCCTTCATTGTTTTTTCCAGCTCGCGACCATACTGACGCAGCCCCAAAGATTGTGATGGTCTTTATGTCGCAGCCGCGACTTGCTCGCTCTTCCAAGCAACGCATGGCCAATCATTTTCCCGCTCATGCCACCTCAATCGCACCTCCTCCCCATGCCGACGTTGACCTCAAATCTCTTTTTTTCATGCTTACGTGATTTCGGTAACTAGGCACCAATCAATTTTCTTAATTTATTTCGGGTTAGTGCAAAAAATGTGAAGATGGGTATGGGTTTGAAAGCAGAGTGAGATGGTGGGCCATGTTTTTGAAACGAGTAAGGAAATGAAGTGAAATTTTGATTTTTTTCCCAATTATTTTTCCTTTTTTTTCATTAATAATCCAGTCAATTAATTTGCAAATATAGGACAATTTCGTTCAATTAAATGCTCGCTTATTTCTATTTAATTATTCATTTTATTATTACCAAATAAATTCATTTTCAACTATTTCAATCCTATAAGAATTATTTACACCTTAAAAATATTATATCTTTAGTTGAATATTATTCAATTTATTCAATTATCCGAAAAGAATTTATTAATTTAATTTAGTTTATTAAATAAAAGTCATTTATCAATTAGAATTTAATTAACTATACATTTTTTTCAAAATATTAATTATCAATTATCGAATTCAAGCAGTTTTATTTTTAATTAAATTTATTTATTTACGACGTAGAAACCAAGGTTGTTACAAACTCCCCCTTAATAAAATTGCGTCCTCCCAGTTTTGTATCGAGAAACGTCATACCCAACTCATACTCTAACTTTCTGCATATTCTACAACTTTAAAAAGCTTATACATCCTCTATGTGGTTCTTTCACAAAATTCTCTATTCGTATGACATAGATTCATTCAATAATTTTTTTATTCTTCACATGCGATAATTTATAAAAAAAATTCTAAGTGTTAAATTTTCAAAAAATTTCAGTAGAGTCTCTTATGTACGGAGAGCGTACCAAAAAATCAAAACACAATATATCACAAATAATATATATCACAATCAGTGGAGCATCCTAAAATACGGGAAAATAATATAATATTACACTATACTATGACATTGCGTAAAAACGTACCTTTTTATTAGCATTTAAACGAGATATTTTGCTTTTAAGCAAGCAAAAGCGAGCGGATGTTGCCAAATGTCCAATTGTGCTTCAAGAGTTCTTATCTCAACTCAATTCAAACATTAGCTTCATGTGATAATGAAGTATGATAAGTATATACAATCATCAACTATAAAAACACATTACATTTATGGTCAAGTCAATTTCGACAAACTTTCAAAGGTCTAAATCACAAAATTAGACAACAATATTAAAGAGTGAATTGTTACATATAAGTTTGCTTTCTAATACATCTTTCAGGTTGTAAAATTATGGACTACAGCTCGAGTTATGGGGAAAATTTTACAAAATACGTAGCTTAGATTTTTCAAACAAAATGCCGGCCCAATTAAGAAATCGACGATTCTAGCCAAGAAAACAACAAAATTTGGTGAAATGCTTTATACAAAAGTTGTTATTTAGGTTCTTAGATTTTTGGAATGGGAAAAATCATTGAAATCAGATAAACCGTTTGAAAGTTACGGTCAACTGAAATCAGCGTGGATTTATGGTGTTGCTTTTTTGGGATAGCAATATACATTCATTTTAATTTATATTTAAAACATAGCTAACTTCAAAATTTATCATTGTATTTCAAATAAAAATGGTTCACTAGCAATATAGCTTGTTAATGAATTCAAAATAATGGAAAATAGATCAATGGTTTGGGGTTTATGATTAAATCAAGTCGCTATTTTATCAAAAAATTTTCTATGCATTGATAATACTCGAATTAAACTCTAAAACCATTGAAATGTAATAGTTACTAATTTGATTAACAAAAAGGCTTCGTACAACAAAAATAATGAGATGTGAATATCTTTTGTGGGTACACATTACGAGATACTCAATTTAGAACTCCAAGTCATGAAGATCAAGAAAGTACTTAAGCTATTCCTTTCTAATCAGGATGTCAATTGCAATAAAGATCATCATAAAAATTGTAAACGACTCTTTGGACTAAGATGTTACAATAATACAATATATAATATGTAACTAGAAAAAAGTTCTTGTCGCAACAATGTATAGAGTGGTTATGCATAGAAAACTAATAGATGATCAATTTGATTTGAAAAGAAAAAATTTCAGTCACTAACTGAACTCAATTCCAAATCAAATATTGCGATTGGCCTCGTTAACCAATTGCATATGTAAAACTTTGTTTGAAGAAAGTTCTCAGGTGAGACATCAGGTCTTAAGTAAAAATGAATAGAGTCAAAATCCGAATAACACTATTTTATCGAGTACAGTATAAAAGGCATACATTAAGATATCCAGTTGTAACGGTGGATATTTAGCAATCAATTCAACCTCCGACCGTACAATTTAAAAACAAAATGTATTTCTTGCAAGACCTAGGAAGCCTGTTGTATAGGCAATGGAAGTGAAAGTTAGTTAGTATTAAACAAGTTTTTCTAGGATTGATATAAGTGAAATGAAATTCTTGATGGCTATTTGGTAACACTACAAAACAGGTTTGGTTTGATGACGTTGCCTAGAGACGGCTAGTGATGGCCAAAGAAAGGTCGCCGTCGCCGGCCGTCACCAAACACGGGTTATACCCTAAAGCCGAGACTAGTTTTTTGTATTTTTTCACCTAGTTTCCCCTAAATTTTTAGCCACCAGCTCCATATCTCGCCTCCAACCACCTCTTGCCGACGCCAACCGCCTCTAGTAGCCGTCGCCGCCCTCTGATGCTGTTGTGTTTCCTCCGTCTTCTTCGATTTCTCAATTTCTAGGTATAATCTCTAAACCTAAATTTCTAAGAAAATAATTTGATTATGTGTTTAAATTTGTTAGAATAATCAATATTAGATGATGGTAATAGTTTATTAGTCGATATAGGGATAAAATTAAAACCCTTATTTAGAAAATTAGTTGATTATGGATTTGAAATTTATGATTATTATGTATCAGTTGATGGTAATGGTATGTTAGTTGATTTTAGGAAATTAATAAGTGGTTTGATTATTTAATTTGCAAATAAAAATTAGGGTTGATTTAAAACTCAAAAATTAGTTTGTAATCGTTGATTAATATATGCTTATTGATAAGTGTACAATGTTTGATAAGTGTGTGTTGATTATAAGTTTTAGTGGTTAGTATAAAATAGTAAGTTAAAATTTTAGTTTACAAAATAGTTAAATTAACGTTTAAAATAGTTAACTAAATGTCGAAATAAGTTTTAAAATTTAGAATTTATTAAATAAAATATTTAAATAGTTGAATGAATTATTAAATTTTGAAAAGAGCATAACTACAACAAATATTCTTGCGAAATGGATTTTGTAAAAAAAATTTAAGCAATGAATATAGCAACAACAAATAATTCTAATGAAATTGATTTTGTAAAAAAATTAAGAAACGAATATAACAACAACAAATATTCTTCTAAAATTGATTTCATAAAATGTTAAAAAATTAATAACGAGAACAAATATTGTATTGTAAAGAAATTTAGAAATGAAAATAACAAAAACAAATATTCTGCTAAAATCGAATTTTTAAAATGAATATAACAACAACAAATATTATGCTAATATCGATTTTGTAAAGAAATTAAGAAATGAATATAAGAAAACATATTGTACTAAAATCGATTTTCTAGAAAATTAAGAAATAAATATAAAATAATAAACATTTTACCCAAATCGATTCAAAAGAATGAAATGAATATAATGTTGATTTGAAAAAAAGCATTAGATATTATTTCAACAAATAATTGATGCTAAAAAGTTAAAGCCTTTAGTCCTAAAAGGTTTTAATTTTGTTTGGAAAATACAACGACAAAAATACACCAATTGGATGCAATGTTATGCGTAGAAGAGAAGTGAAGTGAATGCTATCGAAATTAGACCAAAGTGTGGTGTGTGAAGCCTTTAATCCTAAATAGCTTTACTTAATTTTAGAAAATACAACAACAATATACCATTTGAGTGCAAGTTATGTGTAAAAGAGAAGTGAACCAAAGTGCTGTCGAAATTATTAATATATTTTTTCAAATCATGAAAAATGTTTCGATTATTCCGTTAACCGTACTTGGATGTATGAAGTCAGAACTGGTAGGAAAGGTTCGATAAAGGAACATTTCTATAACGGTGTACATGAATTTATTTGATTCGCTAAATCTAATAATCGAAATAACGAAGAAATTCGTTGCTCGAAGTGTCAACATTTGAAGCATTGGAAACTGATATAGTTGAAGTACATTTGTATAAGTATGGTTTTGTGCCGAATTATTATTCCTGGGATCATCATGGAAAACTTGTTGAACCTACATCTAATCCTGTAGTGTTAGAGGATGATAATATTATGACTAATTAGATAGAAAATATGATGGAAGATACAACATGATTAATGTTTCCTACCATTCAAGCCAATGATGAAGACGTAAATGTTGAAGTGGAACCGATGTGGGAGCTAAAAGCGATTTATTGGATTCTACTAAGAGGTCATTGTTAGATGGTTGTAAAAGCGGATCCGAACTATCAGTAACCACCGAATACATTACTATGAAATCAAAATTCAACCTTACAGAAGCTGCATATATAGCAGCTGTACAAGTTGCAAAATGACACATCCTAACCAATAATTTGAATGAACTACCCACCTTCCGTGTTCAGATACAACTCTCCCCGAAAGAAGATAGCTGATTCGATAAAGAAAGCACGGCTGAGAAGTAGCTAGGATGACTGAGCATATCATATCTGATTTACATAGGTGTCTTGACACGTACTATTACTATTAGGCCCAGATCCGGTGATTGTAAGGCCACTGTTTGAATAGTAATGTTGGTACATCAATCCACCACATCGATATCCCAGCAGGTTAACGTTACAAATCTGGTATCTCTTAAATGCGATAGTCATTAAAAAGTGAAAAAACTGATGTCTGCTTTCGATCTGCCATACGAAAAGGTAGATACATGTGTAAAATATTGCATGTTATATTGGAAAGATGACGTTGACCTTAAAAAATGTAGAATATGTAACGTGGAAAGTTACAAACCAAGAAAGAAGAAAAGAAGTTTCGTACAAGAGAATGCATTATTTACCCATCACTCCTAGACTGCAAAGGTTATATGCATCTTCTGTTATGGCATGCCATATGCGATGGCACAGTGTGAGAAAACTGAAAGAATGAACTTTGATACATTCATCTGACAGAGAAGCATAGAAACATTTCGATAAGACTTATCCCATATTTGCTGTAGAAAGCCGTAGTGACAGACTTGGTTTATGTACGGATGGATTTTCACCATTCTCTCAGTTTGGTAGTAAATATTCATCCTGGCCAATTATCGTTACTCCACATAATTTACCTCCATGGATGTGTATGAAAACACCATATATGTTACCCACTATTGTTGTCCCTGGCCCTCATGATCCAACACAAGGAATTAATGTTTATTTACAACCATTGATCGAAGAGTTGAAAATGCCGTGGAATGAAGGAGTTGAAACATACGACATTTTAAGAATTTTTTTTCATACGTTCGCTTCTTCGTAATGGACTATTAGTGATTTTCCTGCATATGAGATGCTTTCTGGTTGGAATACGGACGGTCATCTAACCTGCCCATATTACATGGAAGAAACATGAGCATTTTCTTTACGGCATGGAAAGAAACTTTCTTAATGTGATTGTCATCAGTGTTTTCTCCATCTCAATATACTTAGAAAAAACTTTATAGCTAACAGAGAAGATAATATACAACAACCAAAGATTTGGTCAAGCGAAGAATTATATGAAATTGTAAAAGACTATCCAAAGATACTTGAAACTGGAATGCAGATTGATATTTTAGGAAAATCGGACATTCATAATTGGTGCAAACAAAGTATATTTTGGGAGTTACCATATTGAAAAAATCTTACTCCGACATAATTTTGACGTGATGCACAACGAAAAAAATGTGTCTGATACAATTTTGAATGTAAAGGGAAAAACTAAGGACGATTTGAATTCAAGACTTCATATAGAAAACTATTGTAAATGCCTCGAACTTCATATGAAGCCTAATGACAATAAAAACCAAAAGCATGTTATGAGATAGACAGCAAGCAAGTAAACTCGTGCTAAAGTGGGTGGAAGAACTAAGATTTCCCAATATGATTTCTTCTAGTCTTCGTAGATGTGTTGACTTTAAAAATAGTAAATTGGATGGTATGAAAAGTCACGATTGTCATATCATGATGGAATTTTTACTACCCATGGCTTTTAAAAAAAATATTGCCCATAAAAGTATGGAATGTTATAACAAAATTAAGTATGTTTTATAAACAGCTTTATTCGACGACATTAAAAGTAGATCGTATGCTTAAACTTGAAGTAGAAATCCCCATACTGCTCTGCAAACTGGAGAAAATATTTCCTCCAGGTTTTTTTAATGTAATGGAGCATTTACCTATTCATCTTCCATCCGAAGCACTTCTTCAAGGACTTGTGCAATATAGATGGATGTATCCATCTGAGAGGTAATATTTAATATCTACAACATTTATGTCAGTTTAAAATTCAAATTTATATATTTAAATATAAATTAAATTGATTTTGTAATAGGTATTTGAATCATATGAAGAAAAAAGTTAGACAAAAAGCACGAGGTGAGAGTTCGATTTGCAATCATATCTTGAAGAAGAAGCTTCATTCTCTTTCTTGCATTACTTCGGTGACGATGTGAGCTTATCATTTGTAAGCGTTTCTCGTAGGGCTGTCAATGGGTCGGGTCGGGTCGGGTTTGGGTCGGGTCAAGTCGGGTTCGGGTTGATTTTAAATGGGTCGGGTCAACCCGTTTATTAAACGGGTCGAAAACGCTCAACCCGAACCCGACCCGTTTATAAACGGGTTGACCCGACCCAACCCGTGTAACCCGATTATAAATGGGTCGGGTCGGGTCGGGTCGTAAATGGGTCAGGTCAATCCGTATAAGGTGTAAACGGGTCGGGTCAACCCGTATAAGGTATAATTGGGTCGTAAATGGGTCGGAACGGGTCGTAAACGGGTCGGGTCAACCCGTATAACCCGTATAAGGTACAAACGGGTTATAAACGGGTCGGAGCGGGTCGTAAACGGGTCAGCTTAACCTATATACTGTATAAACGGGTTGTTAACGGGTCAGTTTCGGGTTGGCGGGTCAACCCGAAACCCACCCGTTTATAAACGGGTCAAATTCGGGTTGACCCGAAAATGACCCGCCAATTAAATGGGTCGGGTTAACCTGCTAATTTCCGTGCGGGTTTCGGGTCGTGTAGGAAATTGACAGCCCTAGTTTCTCGTAATGATAAAGTCATTGAACAAGATTCTTCTCAAACAATGTTATCTATTTTTAGACAACATGGTCGACCTGTTGGAAAATATGTGGAAATATGGTTGGACGATAGAGATTACCATGTAGCACACACAAATGTTCTTTTAAATTGTGCTGAAGTTACACCATTTGTTAGGTAATAATAAATTCATATGTAATTCACTCATACGTACATATTAATTATAACCCATATTACATATTTGTAGTATCTATGAATCACAACATCCATTTGGCAGTCTTGGTAAATAATTTGCTAAATGATTTTTTAACTACATTTATGATCCAAGAAACTGTGTCATTGATGAAGGTTTACGAAATCTTGCGACTGAACCAAAAGGAAATGTGAAGACTTATCCCATATTCTTCATCAATGGATTTAGGTTTAACACGAATGATTACGGGGCTTAAAAATTAACATATAACAGTGATGTATTTGTCAAAGGTAGTGATGATCCAGATGAGCATATAAAAGATTTTTACGGCGTCTTAACACAGGTTCTAGAGTTGACATATTATGTAGAACCTGCAGAAAAAGGTTTTTTATTCAAACGTAATTGGTTCGGTAATTTTCCTGGTTCTAGAATCAATGTGCACAAAGATTTTAAGCTTATTGAAATAAAGCATACCTCACGTTACTATAAGTATGATCCTTTCGTATTAGCCAAGCAAACATTACAAGTTTATTTTGCTCCGTATCCATCCTTAAAATGAAATAAAGTAGATTGGTCGGTTGTTTTTAAAACAAAGCAAAGGTTTACGTTTGATGGAAATAATATTTCAGACAAAGCAGCGAATCTTGAACAAAATACAGAAATAATAATAACTGATGACATTGTTTAGTTATTGTTGAATGATGAATCAAATGTTTTACTAGATGCATTTAAAAGTACCAAAGAAAACGAGATTGAGTACGAGATCGAGTCTGAATCAGAAAATGACGAAGACTGAAAACTCTGAATATTTGCATCGCTTGTTGTATACTGTATTATTCCTAGCTGCATATTATTCCGAGCTATGTATTAATAATGATGACCATGTTATGAGCTAAGTACAATTCTGTTTTGAAATTTCTATATATATATTCATGAGATCTTGTCCCATTTATTATGATTTAGTGTAAGTTTTATGTGATGATTACTAAAACATGCTTTGTATTAATAAATTTATGTCTTTTCATTCTGTGATATTATTTCTCTATGGTAGATATGTCTGGCAGGAGATGTTGTCAGAGATCAGAACCTTCTCCATCTCCTGGTGCAAGTGCCAGTAGCACTGCGCCGGATTTACGCCCACTGGCGGAGGTAGTTCCAAAAAGCACCGGGTAAGTATCAAACTTATTTGAAGTATTTTTTTTAAATTATTAAATATCTACATCAAAATTTGTACAGGGGCTTTGAGTTGGAGCCTTCGGATTTCATCCTATAAGTTTCCATGAAGGCATTTATGCGTAGAATGTCGTTTGTTGGCCTCATTGAGAAGACATCCCACCATATATCAAGAATGCTATTTTGGTTGATGTACTCGTAAGTATAAGTTTGAATTTCAATTGAAAATTAATATAATTTACATAATTCAAACTAATTTCAATATGCAGGCAGCCATGCATATAGATCCAGAGGATATGGATATTTTTACCAATCACTGGAATAAAAGAATGAGAAAAAATTACAGGGACACTCTGTCTAAGGCTAAAAATGCAGGTAAAAAACCTAATTGGATGAGTGTAGATGTGTGAGCAGAGTATCTTCGGCTCTGGGACACTCCAGAAGTGAAAGTAAGTTATATACTTTTGCATTGTTGTTAATTTTTTTTTTAAATTTCATATATTAGTTACGGTAATTTCTTTAATCGTATATCTAAATTTGTAGGAATTATCTGCCCGGTTCGTGCTAATAGGAATAAAAATCCCGCGTTGCACCATGGCGGCTCCAAATCCATCCAGGAACACAAGAGAGAGTTGGTAAATTTCTAAATTGTGTTTATAAAAATCTAAAATGTTGTTTAATCATATTCGCAACATTGTTTATTCATACGTATATATTTTCAGGTGGCGAGATACAAAATCGAGCCTACTATGGCCGAGGTGTTCACGGCCACGTATGTTGTTGAATAGATAGACGAGGAAGGTAACGTTTCGTATGAGTGGACGGATGATAAATCGAGATCCATAATGGTAAACGTGCTTATCCTTAATAAAAATGTTTCATATTCGTTTATTTCACATTTCATAAATTTTAAATCGAATATTTATCATGTCTAACAATTTTTGTAAATGCAGGAGAGGTATGAAGCAAAGCAGGCTCGAGTAGCGCAGTCCACTGATCGGGCAGAGGTTACGTTTGAGGATTCGAATCGTATTTGGGATTCCATTATTGATCCGCCTTCGTGAAATAGGAGGTACAATTTTGGAAATCAGGAGGTAAATTTCTTCATTTCCTAATATATAAATTCACACATGCAAATGAATTTAAACTTAAGTGAACAAATTATTAATTGAATAAGGAAGTTGAATAATTGAAACACATAAATTGCAACCAATGTACAATAGTTAATTATAAATATTAGTAGCATAATTAATCAACTATTTTTGTTCATAATGTTTATAATGTTCATAAATTATAATTATATATCAAATATTTCACAGGCTTTAATATCCTTAAGGGTTTACAGGAGATCCCAAGCCGAGGAGGAGATTGCTAAAAAAACAGCTAGAGGAGAGATTGGATGAAGAGTGCATTGGCGCAACAACTGGACGAGCATATTGCAGCCTACTTAGCATAGCATGAGAAAATGCCTGGAGAGGACGGGTCAGGCGACGACAATGAGTAGGTGTGCTTGTGTTTCTTCCCAATTTTCATCATCTTGTTTTCCAGTCAAGTGACATTTGCGTATATATTTGATACATGTTGGTTGGTTGTTGTGTTTGATGGGTTAGTGGACATTTGTGTATTTATGTGATTGATGGATTGTATTTAGTTGTATGGTTACGTTATTTGATGGATTTGGGTGGTTTTGTTTGATTGGTATTGGTTGTTTGTTGGATAGTATTTGAATTTGGATAGTATACATATGATTATTTGTGATATGTGTGAGATTATATGATGGATGGAGTAGTATTGGTCGTGATTTTGAATGTATATGTGTTGGAAAGTGATTTGAATTTGGTTGTGTGGTTGGATTAATTGAAAGGCAGAATTGGAGCTGGAAATTTATTTCAGGCTAGCGATGGCTTATTTACCCAGGTTAGCGACAACTAAATTGTTTCAGCTTAGCATGGCTCATGACGTCATGTGGCGCCATTTCTGTTTTACTAATTTTCCATGTGTCCACCTAGACGTCGCCAACCGTCGCTATTTTAGTGACGGAGCCGTCGCTTTATTGTGTTTTAGCGACCTAAATAGCGATGGCCTGCGATGCCTTTTAGCCGTCGCTAAAGCCACCTTATTTTGTAGTGTAAGAAAGAAAATAACAAAAGACTAAACCTTCAACACCCTAAGTACAAAAATTTTCAAGATGGTATCCATATGTTATACTTATTTGAAGAGGTTGAAGGAAGCATCACATGTAAAGATAACACAAAAATGTTTGTTAAAAATATTTAAAGAAACTAAAGGAAGCTTTCACCAATCATGCATATAATGCATACACGCAAGGTATCAAACTTACATCACTATTTGGGTAATGGATACCGGCAAATAATCAGATCCACAAAATTTAAGTGTATAAAAGAATTATATGAAGACCATAATTTGATTTTTCATACATGCGATTAACTGAAAATTCCATAAAAACAATACCACTTTTATTTATAAAGATGAGAAAATAATGATTAGTGCAGTAGGCTATATCATCCAAACATGGACATGTTGCATGTCTGCCACAATGATACTGATGCAACTATGTAATTATTGACCAGAATATTACTACACTGTACGTATTAATAAATTTTCTCACTAATAAACACTTACTCCTTCTCCTTTTTCTTTTCTACTTTATTATTTACCTTTTCAAAACCTTGAACATTGCCCAAGGTATATGTTTAGGAATATTGTGTCGAAATGCCTCGTCTCACTATTTAAGAATCCTCATCGATAGTGTTGGTCATGCGTATCGACCAGAATTATTTAAACACTTGACGGAAAAATTAAAGCACAAAATTAACTACTAAAAATAATCCCATTCAAGTTATAACACCAAATTCATATTTTTACCAAATTATTTGCTTTTTTGAATAAAATATTTATTTTTAAAATTTCATATACATATTCAATCCATCAATCCTCAACAAAATAAAAAGTATTACAAATCATCCATAAAATCAAAAAAACATCAATACAATAATTCACAAATCAATACAGCGGTTCAAGTAAAAATTCCATAAACAAGCAAACAAATGCCTTCAACAGAAAACTATGTATCAGTTTCCGCTATGCAACTCTAATCACAACTAGATCACTTCAACCATATAGAAGCCACACAAAGGTTATTTATCATCATTAACGCCGACACTACTCGTCGGACTAACAACTTCTTACTTCAATAGCTCCCTCAACAAAGTCCACTTCACTCAGAAACAAGTACAAATAGAAGAGGTAGACATAACGAATGTATATATATATATATATGTATGTATGTATGTATAATAAGAAAAATAACAAGTACATCTCATGATGATTACCCCAGTAATCTTCATATATTCCTGCTATCCCTTTAATATAGGGTAACTACTGCCACATACCCAAAGGGAATAGGGACTCTAAAGTCACTCTAAGTCTAAGATTCGTGTCACAAATATTCTATGTTGTTCTGAACCCTCTCTCACACCAACTGTAAATGGTATCTTTTGTAGGTATGGGCTCCGCTGTGGTCACCGCTAGGACCTCAAACACATTGGTTTTAAGGCCAACATCTCAACTGTACAACCAACCCATCAAAATAGGATGTGTAGGGGTAAGATTCAATTCCTCGTCACTGATCATAAAGCGAGGACCCCTTATTACTAGGTAATACTGTCAGATAATACGGAGAATGAGGCTGTATGTGGTACATATGTGAATATTCCTTTAGGCTAATACTAGTACGTATCAAAAAAAGTCTCATATAATACATCCATATGTACATAGTATCGGCACAAAGTGACGAACATGTGTGCCTCTAAGATAAAATAATACGGTATATAAAATAAGTCATAAAAAACATAGAGTCAATAATGCAACGATAACTTATATGATACAAATATATACAAATCTGAGTGGGATATAAACTAGGTCAATCGCCCACTATCTCAAAACTATAGAATGTATATCAAATACAACACAATGCCATACAATCATAAGGTAATATAATACACAGTGATATACAATAATATCCTATCCTCCATCTATGCTACACATCCATATAACAGTCATTTGTCACCGAACCTGTAATGTCCTGGAAAGACCCGAGTATTAAATAAATAATAAACGGGTCAGGCTATATCTAAATCCAATATGAGAACATAACGATAAACATGATATTAAAAAGCAAAGTACGAATACAACTCAAAGTGACATCCATCATAAACATCATAATAATATACCATGTTATGCATTCTCAAATATCACCCGAGGAATACATACAAACAAGAACCACGACATTTTATAAATCGGGTGATAACACTCGAATCCATCAAAATCTTAAAATAATATGGATAAGCGCATAACATATCCATAAAACACAATAAAGGGATATATTCCAAAGCAAATCAAATCCTAGGGTCAACGACCAAAATATCTTTCCGGACTTGCAGTCCCGATGGAAGTGAAAACTTCTGACTGTAAAGCCCTAAAATATAAATCAAGAAAGCGTAATCCCAAATAAACAACCAAAGCATCAAATCTCGACTTACAACCTTAATGGAAGTAATTACTACCAACTGCTTAGTCATAAAGGATAAAGCATGAAATATGGATACAAGAATCAATATCCAATAATTATCTCGACCTATAGTCCTAATGGAAGAGATAACTCTCGATTGTTAGTCCCTCGGAGATATTGAGACTCAAACTCAATAAACTTCAAGAATCAAAGTCAATTAAAAATTCAGTATACAAAATCATATATCTCGACCTCTAGTCCTTAGAGAGACAAAACTCTTGATTGAATGGTCCTAGGAGATGGAAACAACAAATCAAACTAAAAGGAGACCTCTCAGCCATAGACTTTTATAAGAGGATACCAGACAAGCTAACAACATGTTTTTAATGTGAGAAATAGACAACACGCAGCTGTCACGGGTTAGGGTATCTCAACTGACATATGGAGACGCAGCCAGTCTCTAATGTCAAACAATCATCATCTCTACTAAGGTGGTAATATCGAATATATTCAAATATAATGGATCTACCTTAGTCATCCAGATGCGAGACTGGCGTACCGTAGCATAACTCCAAGAAATGCTAATGACCGCTGCCCATTTCCTACAATCCCTAAGTTACTCCAAGAATCATGACACTTGTATCCATCGCATGTCATATACAAGATGTCGGACTACGTCGAGCATTGGTCATGATTGTTACTTTCTTTAGGTAACAGATTGCTGGTCCTTAGGTGACGTCGGGGCAATGGCTCTAATGAGGGAATAACTCTTAACCTACAAACTTAACAAGGCGACTTCACGGATCCGGGACCCGCGATCAGGACTGCTAGGATGGATAATTATCCAATTTGGTGGGTCTAATTCAAACACTCTCCATAGTGGCGTGAACCCTATGACATAAATTCCCGATAGGAACTCTTGACTATATAAATCTCTAATGAGAGTGACAACCACTTCTCTCGACTCGATGAGTTCTATTAAGAGTAATAACTAATACTCTCAATTCAGTGAGTCTTGATGAGAGCCATATCAAATATTCTCGACTATATAGGTCCTGATGAGAGCATCCATATATAATAATCCTCGACTACTTGTCCTAAGAGTAGAAAATGGTACTCAACTAGTTAGTACGTGGAGGATACACCAAAATATACTCTTGATGATATGAGTCCTAATGAGAGTGATAATAAGTACTCTCTGCTTCACACGTCCTAATGAGAGCATCTATATATAATATAATTCCTAAACTACTAGCCTTAAGAGTAAATAATGATATACTCAGCTAGTTAGTCCTAAGAGGATAAATCTATAAATTCTAGCATATCTTCAGCTTATAGCCCTTGGAGGGTAATATAACTCTCTACTATTAAGCTCTACGAAGTCACCTATAGAGGATATCATAAAATCCTAACCCTTCTCCAGAATATATGTAACATCTACTCACCAATAGTAATCGAACAAGTATTCTTGAGCGTCCCATGCCACTCGGTCTTACTCGAATGTTTACTAGAAGCAAGTAAACTACACTCATCAAATCAACATTTATTCAATAATATTAGTCAATATAATAACCAAAAAAATGTTACCGAGCATCCCATGCCACCCGGTGCTACTAATCCGTTTATTTAATATTCTTATTATATTGAATTAAATCACAAAATCATCAAATGTAAATCATTTCAAATGAAAGCATTTACGAAAGAGGATTATAACTTAACTCTCAAATTCACTTAAATATTTCTCAAATTAATTTATTTTCAAAATTGATTGTATAATTTAAAATCCCCTTCCAAAAATATTATTAAAGTCGTTCAATTACACTAAATCATTAAATAAATTAATTCCCTACAATCAATTATTCTTGAAAATCTCTGTTTTCATTTTATAAATTAACTTTTATTTCTAAAACAATTTCCAATAATTTATTTTATTTTTTCCACCTCTTTTATTTATTCATAGTTATACTACAAATAAATTTAAAAAACTAAAAATAATTTTCCCCAGCTTCCAAGAATATTTAAAAATGGGAAACTCAATAAATCATCTAAAATGTAAATTATGGAGCAAATTACTCCAAAAATCAACTATAAATCATTAATATATTTTTCGTACGACCCGACTCAAATTACATCGAATTTCAGTCATTTGTAAATGCACATACAACAAATAAAAATTACATGATCCATCTTGACCAATGGTTCTAATGAGAATAAATACTCTCTACTGAATGGTCGTATGAGATGTAAAATATATAAATCAAAATACAATCAGACAACATATCCTTTGCATTTTGGACAATCGAACATACTCAATATCTCACTATCGAATACAATATCAGAAACAACCAATTCAACCAATATCCCAAACAACGTTCATCCAAACAATTCACTCAATATTATCAATCAATTCAACACAATCGGGATAAATTTATATAACGAGCAAGAGGAAATAAATATAGCTGTGTGAGTTTAAAGCTCACCTTACTCGTTTGCTTTCCTAAACTTCCACTACAATAGCTCACACCTCGAAATCTTGCTGCCACCACAAATCGCCACAACCACGTTAGCATCTCCGCCACTGCCGCAAACAACCTCTCCGTTGTCTCCTGAAACTAAGCTTCCCGCCTTAGCTTTTTCTCCATATCGCAGCCGTCAACCCTAAGTTGCCATCAATGCTCGCACACTAGCATGCCTTCATTGTTTCTCCAGTTCACGACCACACCGACGCCACCCCAAAGATCGTGACAATCTCCAAGTCGTAGTCACGACTCACTCACACTTGCAACAATGCACGACCACTCGTTTTCCCGCTCCAGTTACCTCAGTCGCACCTTCTTCCCATGACGCGTCGATCCCGAACCTGTTTTTTTTATGCGTACGTGATTTCGGTAATTAGGGCACAAATCGATTTTTTCAATTTATTTTAGGGTTAGGATGTGAAGATGGGTACAAGTTTGAAAGTAGAGTGAAATGGTGGGCCATGTTTTTGAAATGAGAAAGGAAATGGAGTGAAATTTTAGTGGGCTTGTTTAAGCTAATTGGTTTTTTTCCCTATTATGTTTCCTTTCCTTTTCATTTAACAACCCGCTCGATTAATTTGCAAATTAATAATAGGGAAATTTTGTTCAATTAAATGCCTGCTTAGTTCTATTTAATCATTCATTGTATTATTACCAAGTAAATTCATTTTTAACTATTTCAATCTTATAAGAATTATTTACACCTTAAAAATATTATATCATGAATTAAAACATTTTTATTCAATTCGTTAAATTATTCGAAAAGAATTTATTAATTTAATTTGGTTTATTAAATAGAAATCTTATATTAACTAGAATTAATCAAGTAAACGTTTATTTTTAAAATATTAATTACCAAATATCGAATTCAAGCAATTTTTTTTAATTAAATTTATTTATTTTACGACGTATAAATCAGGGATATTACACCTAAAACTATATCTATGATTGGAGGGAGTCAATACGAGCATGGGGGCAAACCAAAAGGTGTCCTCAAATTCTAATCAATCCATCTCCGTGGCTAGAGGGGAAATGGAGAGAATGATGAATGAAATGCAAGATGGAGTAATGGCTCGACAATAACAGATGCTAGATAGATTTTACCAAAGGTAAGGACAACAAGGGTTAGCTGAAGCTGCTGGAATTTAGAATCTAAGAACAGGGACTAATGTAAAAGCTTATGAATCCGGAGTGAAGCAAGTTGAAACAATTCCCCCATGAGAAGGACCTAATCCTATTGATCCCAATCCTCTCAGTACCAATATAATTCTATTGAGGGCAATCTAGATTTGAACTTAGGATGAGCTGAAGCAACGGGAGTCAATGTTACTGGAGCCAGTAATGCAAATCAGAATGTGAATGCACAACAACTAGAGAGTATGTATCAAAATTTTGTCATAGGAATGGGGGGCAGAATGAAGCCAGGGGTGCAGATTACATACAAGCATGCGACCAAAGGAGTATGTACTAGAGCTCCTCCATAGGAGCGGGTGGCACAATATAACTATCGATCGAAGACCTTCGTTGGATAGCAACTACCAGATAGCTAAGTTGGTCAGAAGGATAGTGAGAAGTGGACTACCAAACTAGAGTTTGGGGACGTAAATAGAAATCCATTCATTTTTAACATTCAGAATGCAAGGAATCCTTTCGATGTCAAGCTTTTGACGTTGGAAATGTACGATGGACAGACGGATTCAACAGTTCATCTGATGAGATACATCCGGCATATGGAGGTGTTAGGTGCTTATAAGGAGGTGATGGTATGGTTCTTCCCATTATATCTAATAGATTTAGCAGCAATATGGTTCAGACAATTAAAGAATGGATCCATTAGCATGTGGACCAAATTAGTGAATAAGTTCTTGAGATAGTTCAGGGTTTATATTGCTATACCAAAGAATATGATGGTGCTATCAAGCATAAAGCAAAGGCCCGGAGAGACCTGGAGAATTTGTTTGACGAGGTTTAACATGGCAGCCGCTACAATCGATAAGTCAGATCCATCAATAATCTTAATGGCAGCAGCATCCGGAGTCGCAAGCAATACTGACTTCAAAATCACATTAGAAAGGGACTCGCCAATCGATCTCATGGAATTTTAACATGAAGCTGAATGATATCTGCATTAAGATGACATCGAGGTGGATATCGCTGAGATTAACGTTGTGGATAAAGGAAGATTGTCCAGTATAGGATATGGAAACGACAAAGGAAAACAAAAGGCTGATAATGACTTTGGAGGATCGAAGCGGCAAAGGAGGGAATCAAAGTTCTCTTCTTAACTGACCTAACCGAAACCCCAGAGAGAATATATCTAGATAATAGGGGCAGATCCCCTACTGAAAGATAGCTAAGAGAGAACCCACTGATCGGGAGAGAAGGATGAGAAAGTATTGCATCTTCCATAAGCTGGATGGTCATGAAACGAATGAGTGTCGACATTTTCGTGATTTGATAGAAGAACTGATTTGGAGCAACCGGTTGCAACAATACATAAGGAAGTGAACTGCGATAGTGCAGCTGCCATTTGCAATGAACGCATCAAGACACGACAAGGATCTGGATCAGTACTGATGATCCCATGATCAGGATGATGAGAAGTTCATTTCCCACACTTTGCTTTTTTGCTTTAAGTAAGAATAAAATAACCTCAAACGCTTACATGTATACAAGACCTCGATTGGTCTCTAGGCATGCTCTAAGTCGGATGTTTGAGATGACTAATTAAAATAATAATGATCTTGGACCGCTTACACATTATAATATTAATACATCAATTATTGATTTTGATGATAACAAACTTGATAACAACAATATACATTCATATAAAATATAGATACTAATGTTTTGTAAAGTTATATTATATATTGTGTAAGATATTATACAGGTGTTGAATCGAAGACTGTACAATATAAGACTCAAGAAATCGACATGAATGCTCATGAGCATAAAGATCAAGATACGAAGATATCAAGACTATAATATAGTGTATGGAGCCGTAGAATTTTATTACAGTCCATGTAGCAATCTTTGTTCTTTACCTCGTATTTTCTTATCTTTTATATTTTCAAATAAAATATATTTTCAAAAATATTTAAAAATATTTTATAAAATATTTTCAAAGTTTAAAATGTTTATAAATTATGTGTAAATTATTTTACAGAGTATAGTATTTTCAAATGTTCTAAAAAGAAAAGAGTTCTCAAAATTCATAAGCATATGTTGACATATACCCAGATGGTACATCGATAGACATGCTACAAAATAATTTTCAAATTTTGAATAAAGTGTCTATTCATCGCAACTCTTCACAAATGGACACATCTTTTTATACGCTATATATAGAAGGTTTCAAACGAATTTTCAGTTAATTATTGCCTTATTTTCTTCCCTCCTCTTACTCTCTTGAAAATTCCATTGAAATTATACTCTTTTCTCTTCAAAATCAAATAGAATCAATTCAAACATCTTTGTATTGGTTCAATATTACTTTCTTACTGTTTTGAAATCATCTCTCTGCCTCTCTCTCGAAAAGATCAAAGTGATGTCCAAGAGGCTATAGGAAACACTGTATCCAAAGTTCAAGAAACCACCTTTGGAAAAACCATCAAACTATTTGTATTTGCTTAGGTGTGATTGTAGCCCGTTCAAATCAATTAGGTGTGCTTCTCGAAAATCTGAGTGGATGAGCTTGTAGCCCATCCAAATCAAGTGGGTGTACCCTAACCTTGGAAAATCAAGAGAGTGTGTCTTGTATCCTCAGAATCAAGATTGTAATTGGGTTTGCCTTCTACCCGTTTAAAGGTTGACATTTGAAAATAAATATGTACAAGCAATTATATGGGACTGGATGCAGAAGAAACATGAACTAGTATAAAATCCTTGATGTCATATCTCTAACTCTTCACTTTACTTTATTGCTTTTATTTTATCTGTGACTGCATGTATGATCGATTGTTGATATAATTATGTGTTGAAAATTTATGATTTATTATTAAAATTGAAAGAAATTTAAAAATATTTACAAAAGTTAGAGAACACTATCCACCCCCTCTAGTGTTTAATTAGCCTTATGACCCAAAATTCCACAATCCACATATGAGACCTCGATTGGTCTCTATGCATACTTTGAGTCGGATGTCTGAGTTGAAGAATTAGGATATTTGCTTATTTTCTCCGATTTGAATATTTGGTTTTTGAAAAAAACACTTGAACATGGTGATTGATATTGATCATGGTAGTCCCATCAAGAGATATGGGGTGGTAACTGTAAGATACAAGTCCCTTTATCGGAGAGTAAATGGATGGACTTGCTTGTCGTTGATCCCCCTCATCGAAGAGCGAACGGATTGGACTCAACAAAGATCCAAAGGGATTAAAAGTAAGTCCCCTCACCAAAGAGTAAGTAGATGGACTTTCTTGGTTGTTGAGTCCCCTTGTTGTAGAGTGAGCGAATTCAGCTCAGCAAGGATCCAAAGAGATCAAACCCTAGATTGGATGTAAAATGATCTGAAGAGATCGAACTCTAGATTGGATGTTAAAATATTTAGAGAGATCAAACACATGAATGGATATTTACTTGATAAAAGGATTTTAACGCGTTGCAATCATAACAAAATTGATAAGACTCCGGTGAACACGGGATGATTTTGATATGCAATATGATACCTTCGGGTAGAGACAAGATGCTCATGATCCGTGGCTGACACTTAAGCAAGGATTGAAGTCCAAAGCTATAATATGTCTAGAAAGACCTTTGGCCTGCAGAATAAACCAAAGGAACTAGATGATTCACCAAGATCGAGGTCAACGAATGGCCAGTGAACTAAACCATCGAAGAGTGATGTAACGACCCATAATTTATATTAATTAAAAATTGAATATTTAATTAATTTTAATTATTAATAAGTGAAATTTGTAAATCGAATAATTTATTTCGAATATTTGGATTTAATTTGGACAATTAAATCGATAATTAATAATTGAAAATGCAGAAATAATTGAAAATGGGTTTAATATGATTGAAAATGATTTGTAAAATTTTATTTCATCATATTGAAGTTATAACAAAGTTATAGAACTTTTAAAATTGAATTTAAAGTTAATTTGTGAAAATCGAATATTTTAATATTTAATTATCGACTGAAAAATAGCCTATATTTTGAACAGTCTCAGAATTGGACGAAACTAGTTCCATTGGATCCGTAATAGTTTGTTATTATCGTATTTCAATTTTCATAGCAATCGGAGTTGTCGTTTGACCGTGGCAGCTCGAAACGCATCGAAATTGTTATAATATTAATTTGGCGAGTTAAAATAATCATTTTTCAAACAGTCTCGGATTTCGACGAAATCAGTTTCATCGGATCCGTAATGTGATATTATCGTATGGTTTCAAAATTTGTGTCAATCGGATTTACCGTTTGTCCAAGGCGAGCCAAAACGCCTAGAAAATTCGTTTAATCGGTTTAATTTTAAATCGATTGTTTATTGCCATAACTCGCACAGATGACCGAATTAGCTCCCGAAACACGTTCCATTGTGTTCGGAACGCGGGGTAAACCTTAGAAGTGCCAACCGGCACGCTTCGTTTGGAGTTCGGAAAAATTCGGATGAATAGTGTTCGCGTATTTTTCTATATAAGCCCCCTTATTTCTCATTTTTGCAAAATAATTAAAACCCTAGGGTTTAGGTTCAGTAGCAGCCACTATTGTTCTGAACGGCCAGAAAACATTCTCGTTTCTCCTCGATTATCTCCTCATCCACTCCCCGATAGACTTCGACTTCAACTAGAAACTTGTAGATCTCGTCGAGACGAATGTATCCAACGGTGAAGATCGCATTTGGAGCTACGGATCTTAATCAATGTAGCCGCGTTCACCATCAGGTCAGCACGAATTTCGAGGGCCATAGGGGGGCCGAGCTCCTCCCTGTTCCAGCCGAGTGTAGAGCAACTTGAGGCGCTTCAAATGGTGTATCCTGATCGTGGTGAAAATGAGCGTGGTGGAGGCAATGGTCAACCCTAATGGACGTTGATGGGTTTCATGTTGCGTGCTAATTCCTGCAGAAGAACGTGAGAAAGGTGAAGAGGGTGGTCGGCCGTGATTTTCTTTGGGGTGATGGACGGCTATGATAGGTTGTAGGGTTTTGAAATTTAATTTAAAGTGAAATTGGTTATATGAAAATTGTATAAACTTTGAAAATGTATACCTTTTTCATACGAGGTCGAAAACGCGCGAAACAAGTTGCGTTGCGTTCGTATGGACGAGCACTACGCTATGGAATTGGATTGGAGTTGATTGGATCAAGCGAAAATTTTGGATAAATTAAACGCACGTTTAATTTTATTTGAAATAAAAGCTGAGAACGAAATTGAAATCAAGGTGAGAACTTCTCACTCAATCGAATCGGTTTCGATTTTAATTTTAAGTAGTTATATTTAAAATTCTTGAATGCATGTTTGAATGATGATTTTTATCTATTGATTGTTAAAATAGACATTATGCGCCGTTAGTAAGTGGATGTTATTTATTAAAAACATATACCGCGAATATTTCATAAACAGTGAAATTGGTATTATTTATGTACTTGGAATTGATTTCCCGCAGTATATAGCGGATGAGACCCTATTGCGTCGTCTATTAAGCGGACAATATTTTATAAACCCTATATACCGCGATAATTCCGTACTGGAGCGGAATTGGTATTGTGCTAACATCTGTGAATGCAGTGAAACAGGTTGGAGGGATCCAACTGTATTCCTCAACAATATTGATTTTATTACAGATATTGTGATGTTTGTTGATTATCATATCGATATATGATATTTGTTGTCGTGATTGACTATTTGGTGCTGTTGCATCATCGGATCCATTTTTGAAGTTTTAAAGTAACGATCTTGATTTTTAAAAGGGATTTTAAAAAGTGATTTTCGAAAGTATATGTTTTTATTTAATTTTGAATTGATTCATTTTAAATAATTCAAACGTTGTAAATTTTTATGTTATAAAAATTAAGATTTTTGAGAAATATAACCGAAATGAGATTTCTGGAAATAAATAGTTAATTAATTTATAAATTGGTTTAAATTGGGATTTTTGAATTATTAAAAACGATGTGTATAAAAGACTTATAAAATTGATATTTTATAAATTAAAAATATTGGAATATTAAAATGAGTTTTTTTATAAGTGTTAAAAATGAAATAAAAATGGATTTCATAAGTGAACAGAATTTATAGATTTATAAATTGTGAAGTTATAAAATGAATAGATTTTGTAAAATAGAAGATTTATAAGTAATTATCTTATAAATCGGATTTTGGCATTTAAATGAGATATAAATGGAATTTGTTAATAATGAGATTTATAAATCGAAGCTTATAAATAGAAATGGAATTTATAAACATTGTTTATAAATTCGAAATCAATTGAATTTGATAAATTGAATATTGAAGTTTATTAAAGGAAATATATTCACGATTTTGGACGGTGAATACATTATTGAATAAAATGGTCATGTTTGGCAAAATGAATATTATACAATGAAGTTAATTATTTTAAAAATGTTTTAAAATGTACTATGAATCGAAACCATAGATTTCAACATTGTTGTTGAAATAGACGTTTTCAAGAAAGAAGGAAATGATGGACTATAACACTGTTGTTTTAGTAAATGGTTTCTGAAAGGAATTTTTTTGTATAGTATTGGGATTTATATATCTATTTTAATTTTGAATCCCTATACTAGTGATTTTGGGTCGTCGTAACGGTGTTTTACGCAACATTCGTTTTGACTCAAATAAATTTGTTTAAGTGAATGTTTTCCTTAAAGAATGAAATATGTACTTAATTTCGATATTAAGTATATTGAATATTTTCTAAGTATTGAAAATAAATGGATTTGTGAATTACTTATTGATAAATAAGTACGGAAATGTTTTTCCAATGTGAAATGAAACGTTTTGAGAATTTACCTTTTTGAAGACAAATTGAAAATGAATATTAGAAATCGATTGAAAATCGTATATCATAGATATTTTGGGATTATAAATTCACTATGGAATTTATAAATGAAAAGGGGAATTTGTTTAAAAATAAACGTTGATTTTTTTTGAAGTGTGGGAATTAATTTACGGATTTGGAACGTAAATATAAAGTAAATCATTAAGGATTTATTTAATTGGTTTAAATGAACCATGTTGAAATAAAAGAAATTCCGCGTAAGGAAAATGTTTGAAATTTGTTTTCAAAAGTGGTAAAGGTGAACGGTGATTTGAAAATTAGTTTTCAAATGTTGAAGTGTGGGAAATTTTATATCTAGTAAAGATATTTCGGAAAGTAAATAATTTGAAAAATTATTTGGAATCTGGTGATGTTGAACACGCCTACTGATAGTTAAATAACCGACTATCAATATTTACCTTTAAATAGGTATTTGTTGTGATTGCTTGAATTTGAATGCCACACTTATTTTTGAATAAGCGCTCACTATTCGGGTTAGCCGGAAAAGGACCTTGGGGTCGTATAACCCATTCCGAATATGTGATACGTCATAACGGATTGCATTTGATGACCGGTGTTGAAGACCGGATATTTTTGAAAACGGAAGGATTACCGTTGAGTTACTCTGCATCGGCTGATCTCCGATATAGAGGTTTTATCACCCTTAGTGACGGGAAGTCCGGACGTGATTAGAAATTATCCGGAATGCAAGGACTTCTTTGTAAGTGCCTTCGGTTCTGTTCGAGCCCGGAACAGATTTGTATGGATTGTATGTCTGACATTACAAGTTGAGATATAAAGCTGATTTCTTTCAAATATATTTCTATTGGTGGCGGAGAATTTATTCTCTTAGCTTAACACCCTTCTTTGAGACGTACGAGCTCAGAGGTTATGTAGTTGAAGGTTATTAGTGATATACTCCCAATTTGGTAGTGTGGCATGCTGAGTGTTGTTGTGAAATGATCATTGTTTGATCATTTGTGATATGATCATTTGTTTGATCATTTATCTTGGTGATCATTACTTTGATCATTTGTTGACCCAAAGCACAACTTTTGTATAAAGCGTGGCTTTGTGGACGAGACTTCGTCGGACCTCACACCCCGGAAATGGTCAAAACAAGAAGGATGCAACAAGGTTATTAGGGGGTAGCGCCCCTTTAGTATATGTCATTCCTTCTGGATAGAGGTGATATCATGGTATGGAGCCCAGATACTTAGCCTATGTGGTTACTGCATTATTATTCTTATGTGGTTGTTGGAAATCGAGGATCCTCGGATAGATCGGTTACGATCGGGGGATGACATATTCGTGTCGGTAGTTACCCAGTTAGGGGTAACCTAGCCTTGTGTTGGCAGAGATCCGGTTTGGTTCTCGGGTCGTCTTTCCAGAGGCGTATCCATGTGGCAATGGGAAGTTCCTTGGCCTGACTATTTGTTGGAAATTCAAAGAAACAATACGATCTTGTACGGTTTTAGTTGTAGAACCTATCATTCACTTATGGTGGCGCCCCACTGTTTGGATGGTAGCTATAGTAGGCATAAGTGCGAAATGCGTATGCTGGCTAAGATTTATATTCTACTTTCAAAATTATTTTCTTCGCTATGCACTAGTAATAATATCAAATGTTTCTTTTAATGCGTATCAAGCATCTTTGACTATCATAAGGAGAAATCTCCTCCGATTCTGCATTTGCATTGTGTGTGTGTGCGGGAGGCCTTATCTCATTTTTAAAAAGCATTTCGAATTTACTTTAAAAATATTCCTCTATTTTGTTTTAAAGATGAACTGTTTTGAGTTCTCACACCAGTCTTGCTTAGCTTAGGGCTATGTGATGGGGGGTTCTCGCTTCGCGGTTAGGTGGCGAACGGGAGACTCTTACCCCTACACGTCCTCTTTACATGGTTGGTTAGGCTTAAGCTGAGACAGTCGAGAGGCTGGCTGTAAAAGCAAGTTTGGGATACCAGTTGTAGCCACGATGGGGCTGGGATGGTTGAAAAGCCTACCGGTTGTGACTGCTGTCGACGGTTGAAAAGCCTAGATCTTACAATGTGGTATCAGAGCATATGGTTAAGCGACAACCATGGCTCTGTTGTGTGTTAACTCATTAGAGATGGAGTCAGTAGTACTCTAGAATGAGTTGAGTGTAATAATAGATATGAGCGCGTATTTGTTAGTGAATATAAAATGATTTTATATCGTGTTGATTGATTTATTGAGTGGCATATGAACCTTCGTCAGCACGGTCTGCACAACTATGCCGAAGGGGTTTCTAAACACTTGTACAGAACAATTCGACACGATATTGTTTTAAATTGGGTAAATGAAATAATTTTACCTTGATTATATTTTATATATAAAGGAATAATTTTTCAGAATTATTAAAGTATATATAAGTAGATTGTTTGGTTGATTGAAAATGTAAGAACATATATATATATATATATATATATATATATAAGTAAAATTAAAAGATGTTTGAATAATCTAAATTAAGGAATTATTGTAAAAGTAAAAAAAGAATTTTAAGAATTGAATTATAATTAAAGTGATTTACAATTGTGAAATAAACTTATATATATAAGAAGTGAAACTATATGAATATATTTATGAATATGAGTTGTAAATAAAAATGAATTTAAATTTAAATGGAAATTTACTTAGAATTGGAATCTAAGTTGATTTATAAGTGGGAATTTAAGTTATGTAAAACCAAGAGATGTTTGTAAAATGGAAGTATAACTTAAGTGACGTTGAATGAAGTTGATTTTGGTATCAAAGTAAATTAATAAAGTTAAGTGATAGATGTGAACTTGAGTTTTGTAATGAAATTCAACTTTAGAAATTGAATTGAATGAATGGATTAAATGTAACTCAATTGAATGTAAATTAAGTTGATATGAAATAATGAATGTAGGTGTTAATTCATTAAAATCTAATGTTATTGGAAGTTGAATAATTGAATGAAAATCAATTTAATTGAACCAATTGAAAGTAAAGGTGTTAAACCAAATTGAATGAATATAAGCAAAGGAATTTGGTTGTAATTAATATACATTGGTTGTTATATGGTTGTTAGTTGATTGTATATAATTCATTAAGTGTTAATGAAATTGAAAGCTAAAGTAATTGAAATTCAATTAGAAGTTAAGTGAATCTTAAATAGAATTGAATTCGATTTGGAAGTGAACCAACTTGAATATGGATTAGTGAATATAAACTAATTGAAAATGAAAGTTAGTGAAAACATCCACTGTTAATGAATCAAATGTGATTAAATTGAAAACCTATTTCAATGAATATTAATGAGAAGTGAATTTATATTGATTTTGGTGGTTGCATTTGTTGCTTTAGTTGCATTTGCTATATTATGTAGTTGTTATGTTGCTATATGATGTATATTGATATTATTTTCATATATACATGTTCTCATGGTTTGTTGAGTGTTTAGTAGGTGCGGATCGCGTTTGCTTCGCATTTGGAGCTCGCTTTCGTGCTATATTAGCCGTATACGCTCGCTAATAATATAATAAGGTACATATCTCAGATTGCATACCATACTTTTACACTTTTTCCCTGCGGGATGCCTCATCACTTGATGAGATGTATATTTGTGATATATTTACTATCATTTTTTTTCGGATCGAGCCGCGCAAAGGAGACTCTGGCGAATTTTTCCAAAAATTTAAGGTGTTAGAAAAATTTTGAGAAAATTTGGGAAATTTGTGAAAACTATAATTTTGGTTTTGGAATTGGAAATTAAACGATATAGTTTGTTTTTGAAAAGATAACTAAGTATGGTTTGAAAACTTAGTAAAGATTTTGTAAGAAGTTTAACTATGGATTTATGGAAAGTTAATAGATTCTCCAACTCTTCTTACTTGTTAATTTCGAGGACGAAATTCTTTTAAGGGGGGAAGTCTGTAACGAGCCAGAATTTATATTAATTAAAAATTGAATTGTAAGTCGAATAATTTATTTCGAATATTTGGATTTAATTTGGACAATTAAATCGATAATTAATAATTGAAAATGCAGAAATAATTGAAAATGGGTTTAATATGATTGAAAATGATTTGTAAAATTTTATTTCATCATATTGAAGTTATAGCAATGTTATAGAACTTTTAAAACTGAATTTAAAGTTAATTTGTGAAAATCGAATATTTTAATATTTAATTATCGACTGAAAAATAGCCCATTTTTTGAACAGTCTCAGAATTGGACGAAACTAGTTCCATTAGATCCGCAATAGTTTGTTATTATCGGATTTCAATTTTCGTAGCAATCGGAGTTGTCGTTTGACCATGGCAGCTCGAAACGCATCGAAATTGTTTTAATATTAATTTGGCGAGTTAAAATAGTCATTTTTCAAACAGTCTCGGATTTTGACGAAACCAGTTTCATCGGATCCGTAATGTGATATTATCGTATGGTTTCAAAATTTGTGTCAATCGGATTTACCGTTTGTCCAAGGCGAGCCAAAACGCCTAGAAAATTCGTTTAATCGGTTTAATTTTAAATCGATTGTTTATTGCCATAACTCGCACAGATGACCGAATTAGCTCCCGAAACACGTTCCATTGTGTTCGGAACGTGGGGTAAACCTTAGAAGTGCCAACCGGCATGCTTCGTTTGGAGTTCGGAAAAATTCGGATGAATAGTGTTCGCGTATTTTTCTATAAAAGCCCCCTTATTTCTCATTTTTGCAAAATAATTAAAACCCTAGGGTTTAGGTTCAGTAGCAGCCACTATTGTTCTGAACGGCCAGAAATCATTCTCGTTTCTCCTCGATTATCTCCTCATCCACTCCCCGATAGACTTCGACTTCAACTAGAAACTTGTAGATCTCGTCGAGACGAATGTATCCAACGGTGAAGATCGCATTTGGAGCTACGGATCTTAATCAATGTAGCCGGGTTCACCATCAGGTCAGCACGAATTTCGAGGGCCATAGGGGGGCCGAGCTCCTCCCTGTTCCAGCCGAGTGTAGAGCAACTTGAGGCGCTTCAAATGGTGTATCCTGATCGTGGTGAAAATGAGCGTGGTGGAGGCAATGGTCAACCCTAATGGACGTTGATGGGTTTCATGTTGCGTGCTAATTCCTGCAGAAGAACGTGAGAAAGGTGAAGAGGGTGGTCGGCCGTGATTTTCTTTGGGGTGATGGACGGCTATGATAGGTTGTAGGGTTTTGAAATTTAATTTAAAGTGAAATTGGTTATATGAAAATTGTATAAACTTTGAAAATGTATACCTTTTTCATACGAGGTCGAAAACGCGCGAAACAAGTTGCGTTGCGTTCGTATGGACGAGCACTACGCTATGGAATTGGATTGGAGTTGATTGGATCAAGCGAAAATTTTGGATAAATTAAACGCACGTTTAATTTTATTTGAAATAAAAGCTGAGAACGAAATTGAAATCAAGGTGAGAACTTCTCACTCAATCGAATCGGTTTCGATTTTAATTTTAAGTAGTTATATTTAAAATTCTTGAATGCATGTTTGAATGATGATTTTTATCTATTGATTGTTAAAATAGACATTATGCGCCGTTAGTAAGTGGATGTTATTTATTAAAAACATATACCGCGAATATTTCATAAACAGTGAAATTGGTATTATTTATGTACTTGGAATTGATTTCCCGCAGTATATAGCGGATGAGACCCTATTGCGTCGTCTATTAAGCGGACAATATTTTATAAATCCTATATACCGCGATAATTCCGTACTGGAGCGGAATTGGTATTGTGCTAACATCTGTGGATGCAGGGAAACAGGTTGGAGGGATCCAACTGTATTCCTCAACAATATTGATTTTATTACAGATATTGTGATGTTTGTTGATTATCATATCGATATATGATATTTGTTGTCGTGATTGACTATTTGGTGCTGTTGCATCATCAGATCCATTTTTGAAGTTTTAAAGTAACGATCTTGATTTTTAAAAGGGATTTTAAAAAGTGATTTTCGAAAGTATATGTTTTTATTTAATTTTGAATTGATTCATTTTAAATAATTCAAACGTTGTAAATTTTTATGTTATAAAAATTAAGATTTTTGAGAAATATAACCGAAATGAGATTTCTGGAAATAAATAGTTAATTAATTTATAAATTGGTTTAAATTGGGATTTTTGAATTATTAAAAACGATGTGTATAAAAGACTTATAAAATTGATATTTTATAAATTAAAAATATTGGAATATTAAAATGAGTTTTTTTATAAGTGTTAAAAATGAAATAAAAATGGATTTCATAAGTGAACAGAATTTATAGATTTATAAATTGTGAAGTTATAAAATGAATAGATTTTGTAAAATAGAAGATTTATAAGTAATTATCTTATAAATCGGATTTTGGCATTTAAATGAGATATAAATGGAATTTGTTAATAATGAGATTTATAAATCGAAGCTTATAAATAGAAATGGAATTTATAAACATTGTTTATAAATTCGAAATCAATTGAATTTGATAAATTGAATATTGAAGTTTATTAAAGGAAATATATTCACGATTTTGGACGGTGAATACATTATTGAATAAAATGGTCATGTTTGGCAAAATGAATATTATACAATGAAGTTAATTATTTTAAAAATGTTTTAAAATGTACTATGAATCGAAACCATAGATTTCAACATTGTTGTTGAAATAGACGTTTTCGAGAAAGAAGGAAATGATGGACTATAACACTGTTGTTTTAGTAAATGGTTTCTGAAAGGAATTTTTTTGTATAGTATTGGGATTTATATATCTATTTTAATTTTGAATCCCTATACTAGTGATTTTGGGTCGTCGTAACGGTGTTTTACGCAACATTCGTTTTGACTCAAATAAATTTGTTTAAGTGAATGTTTTCCTTAAAGAATGAAATATGTACTTAATTTCGATATTAAGTATATTGAATATTTTCTAAGTATTGAAAATAAATGGATTTGTGAATTACTTATTGATAAATAAGTACGGAAATGTTTTTCCAATGTGAAATGAAACGTTTTGAGAATTTATCTTTTTGAAGACAAATTGAAAATGAATATTAGAAATCGATTGAAAATCGTATATCATAGATATTTTGGGATTATAAATTCACTATGGAATTTATAAATGAAAAGGGGAATTTGTTTAAAAATAAACGTTGATTTTTTTTGAAGTGTGGGAATTAATTTACGGATTTGGAACGTAAATATAAAGTAAATCATTAAGGATTTATTTAATTGGTTTAAATGAACCATGTTGAAATAAAAGAAATTCCGCGTAAGGAAAATGTTTGAAATTTGTTTTCAAAAGTGGTAAAGGTGAACGGTGATTTGAAAATTAGTTTTCAAATGTTGAAGTGTGGGAAATTTTATATCTAGTAAAGATATTTCGGAAAGTAAATAATTTGAAAAATTATTTGGAATCTGGTGATGTTGAACACGCCTACTGATAGTTAAATAACCGACTATCAATATTTACCTTTAAATAGGTATTTGTTGTGATTGCTTGAATTTGAATGCCACACTTATTTTTGAATAAGCGCTCACTATTCGGGTTAGCCGGGAAAGGACCTTGGGGTCGTATAACCCATTCCGAATATGTGATACGTCATAATGGATTGCATTTGATGACCGGTGTTGAAGACCGGATATTTTTGAAAACGGAAGGATTACCGTTGAGTTACTCTGCATCGGCTGATCTCCGATATAGAGGTTTTATCACCCTTAGTGACGGGAAGTCCGGACGTGATTAGAAATTATCCGAAATGCAAGGACTTCTTTGTAAGTGCCTTCGGTTCTGTTCGAGCCCGGAACAGATTTGTATGGATTGTATGTCTGACATTACAAGTTGAGATATAAAGCTGATTTCTTTCAAATATATTTCTATTGGTGGCGGAGAATTTATTCTCTTAGCTTAACACCCTTCTCTGAGACGTACGAGCTCAGAGGTTATGTAGTTGAAGGTTATTAGTGATATACTCCCAATTTGGTAGTGTGGCATGTTGAGTGTTGCTGTGAAATGATCATTGTTTGATCATTTGTGATATGATCATTTGTTTGATCATTTATCTTGGTGATCATTACTTTGATCATTTGTTGACCCAAAGCACAACTTTTGTATAAAGCGTGGCTTTGTGGACGAGACTTCGTCGGACCTCACACCCCGGAAATGGTCAAAACAAGAAGGATGCAACAAGGTTATTAGGGGGTAGCGCCCCTTTAGTATATGTCATTCCTTCTGGATAGAGGTGATATCATGGTATGGAGCCCAGATACTTAGCCTATGTGGTTACTGCATTATTATTCTTATGTGGTTGTTGGAAATCGAGGATCCTCGGATAGATCGGTTACGATCGGGGGATGACATATTCGTGTCGGTAGTTACCCAGTTAGGGGTAACCTAGCCTTGTGTTGGCAGAGATCCGGTTTGGTTCTCGGGTCGTCTTTCCAGAGGCGTATCCATGTGGCAATGGGAAGTTCCTTGGCCTGACTATTTGTTGGAAATTCAAAGAAACAATACGATCTTGTACGGTTTTAGTTGTAGAACCTATCATTCACTTATGGTGGCGCCCCACTGTTTGGATGGTAGCTATAGTAGGCATAAGTGCGAAATGCGTATGCTGGCTAAGATTTATATTCTACTTTCGAAATTATTTTCTTCGCTATGCACTAGTAATAATATCAAATGTTTCTTTTAATGCGTATCAAGCATCTTTGACTATCATAAGGAGAAATCTCCTCCGATTCTGCGTTTGCATTGTGTGTGTGTGCGGGAGGCCTTATCGTAGTCTCATTTTTAAAAAGCATTTCGAATTTACTTTAAAAATATTCCTCTATTTTGTTTTAGAGATAAACTATTTTGAGTTCTCACACCAGTCACATGACTGACTCAGAGTTTATTGTTTTCCTTCCTAAACTCTGGGTGCCCACCAATTTCCACACGGGCAGTCCAGAGTAAGGTTTATCAGGATATTCTGGAATTCAGGAGTTGCTGGAGGCAAGATGGATGCATGGCGTATTCATTAGTATATAGTATTTCTTTTCCGCTGTTTGTTGTTGTTTGTTATTGTACACTCTGATGATGTAATGAAATGTAATGTGATGTAATGTAATGTAATAACTGGTATAGTTCTTTGTTTAAAGATTATTCATTTATCTATTATATGTTGTTCCGCTGCGATTGTGAGATTCTGATATTGTTCTGTTGTTTCTTTCTGTTCTGTTCTCTCTTTCTCTCTCTTCTTCTATCTCTTTCTTCTTCTTAAACCCTAAGTGTTCGGTTTTCCGGCATTCGATTGCTCGGCAGTTGATACAGTGGACGTATTGATGTCGATTTTCGAAAGTCGAAGAATCGGGTCCTTACAAGTGACTACAGTTGAAACTTGTTTTTGAGCAAAGCACATCCTACATTTTAAAGGCATACTTTGGGGGGAGGAAGTGTTAATGGACTTTTTAACAAAGTAGATTTCAACCAGAAGTACAAGGTCAAAACAAAGATGAAATGACTCAAGAACTTGGAAAAACGATTAGAAGAATAAGTTATTGGAACTTAAGGAAAACCATCGGTTTTGGAAATAAGGAAACCGGTCGGTACTGAGAGGATATTCCTCCTACTTTTACACTCTAAACCCCATACGCTTCATACTCCACTCTAACCTCTCATGGTTAAGTGCTTTTCTCAAATTTTAGACGAGCAATTTTGTGAAGTAACAAGAATAAAGCAGGATAGTTCAAGTACTATTTGGAGAATTATCGAAATCAACTCAAAGTCTTTGAAAAAGAGCTTGGAATCGAAGATAGTAGAGCAAGGTAATGGAAAGTTGATAATCCTCTCGACACCAATAGGAACCTATCAGTACCAAAAGGTTTTTTTAAGGCTAATTGGGCCAGTGTGCTCAGTGGTGACTTCATGGACTGGTCTTCAGACTTCAATGCAAGCAGGCTCCTGAACTTATGCACCCATTTCTCTATAAATATTAACCCTACCATAGCTAAAGAAGGATGTTCACTCTGATCTAAGATTCACACTTGACATCTTCTTCACTCTCATCTCCTTTCCCAAATATACTCTAGAAACTCCATTGAAAATCTAAGATTTGATAAAATAGTTGTAATCGAAGAGAAAACAACTAATAAAAAAGATTAAAGTGTATATAGGCCGAAGAATTCATCAAACCACCATAAAAAGTGCTTATGTGCTCTTGTTTTTCTTCTTTGATTTGGATCCCTATATTCTTAGTGCTTTCATCTGATATTTAGGTGTTGATTTCAATTTTGCTTCAACAATGTGTGTGTGTGTGTACATATGTATGTATGTATGTAAACATTAGAAAATGAGGTAAAATTCATTTCATTTGTGCTTTTCATTTTAACAAAAAAACATAATCATGGCTACTTCCTCTTTTAACTCTAAGTTTCTCAACAAACCATCATCAATATTCACTTTTAACAAGTGTGACACTAAGCCTCGTACTCGTACTTATAGTCATTGTTTTCTCATCGATCATGACCATCAAAGGGAGTGGTATGTCTGGTGAACAACTGACATATGTTTGTGTATATCTGTAAATTCACAATTGAAGAATCATGTGTGTGTTTATGTTTTCGTCCATATCTGTGTGTGTATGTTCATTCATAAGGCAAGGATCAGCCAGCCTCATCTTTGTTACACCTCAATTTCCTTTATTTCAACCACATGCTCTAAACTAAATAATATAATGAAGTGACGAGCGAGAACATACATTCATGATAGAGTTAAGGGTGTTCCCTATGGGCAATTATGTAACTTGATTATATAACTTAACTATTATAAGAGTCTTGTTTGAGATAAAGTAGTCTTCTGACTTTAGTTTCTATTATATATATTGTTTGGGATATAATTAATGTTTTAAATATATTAAAAATAAACAAGTAGAAAATCTTTAGGAAAATCATTTAATCATTTGCAACTATGAATATGTTCGTAACAACTAATATTGAGTCATATAAAACAAATACCCATCCTTGGTGTTTCTAGTCAAGATGCGTCAAAAAGGGAAAATATCAATATATTTATTGAAAATACTATACGTAACATCATCCATTTGGTGGATAGTGAATTACTTATGACCGTTTGGGGGCAGCAAGGGGTTACACACGTGTTGTTGTTTGGATCAATTACAGAATGACTACAAAGAGTCTTCTATAAGTTAAAAGTCAAATAAAAGATCTCACATGACGATGTACAATAGTTTTTTGACTTGAAAAGTACCATATATCTTAAATATTTAAACTATTCTTGATTATGATCAATGTCATAACAACATAGATCGTGTTAATGCGATAGTTGGGTATATGTTGAACCATTTGAAGTGAAACACTACTCAAGATAGGATTCACCTCCTTTAAAAAGAAGGTTGGTATCATCGTAATTATTAGTTAACATAAAGTCAAAGTATTCGACCAAAACAAATTAGTTAATCGATAATTTTTATTGGATTGAACCACAGACTTTAATGTTGGACTCATAGTTAAATAAAGATAATCATTAGAGTTTTCATGGTCAAATGCACTCTAGATACGAGGTGATATAGTAGTGAAAAAAAGAAAACTTGCATAGTAAATCATTGCCTAAGGGTGTTTCTTTAAAAGATGTAACGGGTCCGATTTCTCGACATCAATACGTCCACTGTATCGAATGCCGCACAGTCGAATGCCGGGAAACCGAACCGTTAGGGTTTGAAGAAGAAGAAGATAGAAGAAGAAACAGAAACAAAAATAGAATCTCACATATCGCAGCGGAATAAGTATAATAGATAAATGAATATCTTTAAAAACAAAAAACTATATCAATTATTACATTACATCACATTACATTATGAGAGTGTACAACAACAAACAGCGGAAAGAAATATTACATATGCTAGTGATACGCTTCGCCGTACAGCTTGCTCTTGATCTCCGCAGCATCTCTTTTTCGATTATTGCTCCTGAATAATGCAAACCTGACTCTAGGCTGCCCGTGTGGAAAATTGTGGGCACCCAGAGTTTAGAAAGGGAACAATAAACTCTAGGTCATTCATGGGACTGGTGTGAGATCTCAAAAACAATTATTTTCACAAAGAAAAGAAAAGAAATCCGCTATGCTTTTTAGAAACTGAAACTACCATAAGGCCTCCCGCTACACACACAATGCAACCGTAGAATTGGAGGAGAATTCTCCTTATGATAGTCAAACATGCTTAATACGCAAAATCTTTTTGATATTATCATTAGTGCATAATAAAACTTTTCCAAAATATAATATTAATCTTAGCCAGCACATACATTTCGTACTATGCCTACTATAGCTACCATCTAAACAGTGGTGACCACCATAAGTAAATGGCAGGTTATACAACTAAAACCGTAAAGAGCTCGTATTGGATGATTGGATTTCCAACAAATGGTCAGGCAAAGGAACTTCCCACATAAAATGGAACGCCTCTGGAGGGACGTCCCTGAGAACCTAACCGGATCTCTGCTACACAAGGGCCGGTTACCTCTGTAACTAGGTAACAACTGACACAAGTATGCCATCCCCCGGTCGTTACCAACCTTTATCCGAGGGCCCCTAATCCAACAACCATATGGTAAAGTATCTAGGCTCCAAACCATGATACCACTTTTTTTATAAAAATCAAGATAAGTAAATATCTGGGCTCCATACCATGATACCACTTTTTATCCAGAAGGAAATGGTCATACCCTCAGGAGGAGCTACCCTCAAATAACCTTGCTGCCACGATTCCTATTTCGACCATTACCGGGTTGTGAGGCTCGACGAAGTCTCTTCAACAAAGCTACGCTTTTTCACAGAGCCATGCTTCGATCACAAATGATCAACAAATGATCATCAACACACAGCAGCACTTAGCATGCCACATTACCAAATTGGAATGTATCACTAGTAACCATCAACTACACAACCTCTGAGCATGCACGTCTCAGAGAAGGGTGTTAAGCTAAGAGAATAAATCTCCGCCACCAACAGAAATGTATTTGATAGAAACCAGCTTTACATCTCAAGTGTAATGTCAAACACACATCCATACAAGTCTATTCCGGGTTCGAACAGAACCGTAGGCACTTCCGAAGAATCCCTTGCAAATCCAGGTATTCACAATCCCGGTCGGACTTTCCATCACTTAGGAAATCTCTATAGCGGCGCGACTCAGTGCGGAGACAATCGGCGGGTTACCCTTTCGTTCTCGAAAATACCCGGTCTTCACCACCGGTCTTCAAATGCTATCCATATCGACGTATCATTATTCGGAATGGGTTATATGACACAAAGTCCTCTCCCGGCTAAACCGAATAATGAGCGTAAATTTAAAAACATATGGACATAGGATTTCAATTAAGTCACAACTTTAAAATTCAAATCTTTCTTTAAAATGGTTTAAACAAATTACCATTTCAAATCTTTTAAACAAAAAGATTTATCCCATACAGTTCACCCAGTTTCACAATGATCCATTCACGGATTTCAAAACAATTTCCACCTCAATTGGATTAGCTCATTTAATCTTTAAATCAAAGATTTAACTTATAGCTTTCAAAACTGTTTTCGAAGATTCATTCACAACTTGGAAAACCATTTTCAATTCAACTTGAACTTCCTTTAATACAAATTGGTAATTCATTTCTTATACACAAGCTTATATCATTTGAAAACAAATAGTTTTTTATTTCAGAAAAATCCGATTTCATTTATACAAGTTAAAATCTTTGGGTTAATTTAAATTCCCAAAGCAACACCTTATAAAATGGTTTAAGTTCATGTAAACTTATATAACCTCTTTGGAATCATAAGCTTACAACATAGAATTCAATTTCAAATTTTTATTCAAATTTAAAACTAAATTAAGTTATTCAAAAATAACTTTTATTTTTGAAATTCCTTTTCAAAAGTTTTTCCACTTTAAATCCAATTTATTTCCAAAACCATTTGGATTCAAAAATTCAATTCTAATATTATTTCAAAAAAAACTGTGACTTAAACGATTTCCACGTGAAATCCATATTCGTGTGTGTATAGTGTAGTCCAGGGGTTTAACACAATAGTGCACAACATCAACCATCACAAATTCAATCATATTAACAACGATAAGCGGTATAATGCATAACGCTTATCTATATACACAGATCCATAGATAAAACAAGTTTATCAATGAGATATATCACGGAATATAAGTAAAATTACTATTTGTAAGGAATCCAGTTGGATCCCTCCAACCTGTTTCCCTGCCTCCACAAACATTAGCACAACCAATAAATATCTATTCAATCTGATAATAATTATCATCTTCAGCTAAACAACCAATCAAACATTTAAATATTGGCTATTTAAATTAATCGGTATCCAGATTTGAGTAAGATTAACTCACCTTGAATTTTCGACGAGCGTTCAAATTCAAATTAATCGAACGACGTTCAACTTAACCTAAATTTTTACTTGCTCATAATGATTCCAGAATTGCTCCACTGCGTAGTACGCGTCGCTGTGATTCCGACATCACCAAATTCGTCAAAATCGACCAAGCATGCAAAAGTTACAGATTTATAAATCTTGAATAAAAATTTAATTTTTTTTTTAAAATATCGGCCGCACCTTCTTCCCTCTCGCGCAACTACAAGCCGAAGAAACCCATCGCACGCCTCCAACCCTATATGCCGCACCTACCCAAATCGTCCAACACTCGATCAATGACCGCCAAATCGAATCCCATCGGCCACACTACCTTCGACCAAAACGGTGGCTCGGTCATCACCATAGCACGAAAAACAAAGAGGAACGGCAATGGTTCCAGCTCCGATTTCCCCCTCCTCGACGCTCGAAACACGATCTCTACCGTTGGATTGGAAGTTCGTAGCGAGCTCTTCAACTTCGCAGTTGGAAGTTTTCGAAATTACTGCATGGATTGATCGGAAATTGAAGACGAAGGTTGATGATTTTCGGCCATAGAAATGCTTTTCACGGCGGCTCGAGAATTAGGCTAGGGTTTGGCTTAAAATGCGTATATATACACGTATAACCTAATTATATTAATATTTAATTCACTTTAAAGCAACTCTATCACACGATCTCCAAACGACGCGTGCCGACAGGCGTTTCTAAGGTTTAACCAACGTTCCGAACACAATGGAATGTGTTTCGAAGGCTAATTCGATCATATGCGCGAGTTACGGCAATAAATGATCAATTTTAATTTAAACCGATTAAAGTATTTTCTATGCGTTTTGAGCTAGCAGGGTCAAACGACAACTCCGACTGCTACGAAAATTAAAATTCGATAATAACTAACTATTATGGATCCAATGGAACTAGTTTCGTCGAATTCCGAGACTGTGTCCCGGAAGGCTATTTTGATTCGTCGAAAAATTCGAGCGAATTTCCGAAATTGTCGAAATCATGTAAAATTTCCACCTTTAAAATTTTACTAACTTTATTATAAATCGTATAGACTTTATGATTACATTAGAAACTAATTCACTTCGAACCAAAATCTGATTATTTGTATTATCATATTATTAAATTCCTTTATTAAATTAATATAACATCCCAAATCTTAAACCTGTCGACTTTTGATTCCATCCAAAAGCCCAACATCATTATTTAAATCCAAATAAACTTAAAATAAATTTTAGAAACCATTTTCATATCTATTTATATCTAGATTCACCAATATCCCCATTCCAATATTAAATTATTATTATTATTCAAATTTCAATTGAATTGCCATATTAAAAATTACAACTAGATTCTATTGATTTAACAAAATCCTTATTTCAAAATCAATTCAAAATTCACATTTAACATTTAAAATAAATTAAATGTTCAAAATTTATGACTAGAAATTCTGGGTCGTTGCATCCTTCCCCCTTTAAAAGAATTTCGTCCCGAAATTTGCTAAGGTAGAAAGAATGCTCCAAACTCAATAGCAAAACTCACTTAGTAAAAATCTCAAATTTTACTTTGCCTAAATTCTTCAGTTTCAAAACAAAACTGCTAGTTTCGATTCCTATTCCAAAATCCTTTTATTTCAATTTTAATTTGAAATCAATTGGTCGTTAACGAAACGTTTCGAAAATTTCAAAATTTTTCTAACTCCCAAAATTTTGAATTTTTTTTGGCAGAGTCTCCCTTGTACGGACAAGCTTTTGCAATATCACAATAGATATAAATATATATACATCAACCCACACGGTCGGAAAACCAAAAACAGTTCATATTTCCTATTTTTATTGCGTAGGCATACCTTTTATTAGCATTTTAAAAGCATGCGGCTAATTTATATTGCATATGCGCTCTCCAACTCTATCAAATGCCTCCCATACCTGTACTTACTCAACAAACACATCAGTTTTCAATAATATGAGAATTTATTAACATTCTATTCATTAAAGTAGCCAAACACATCAATTACATAGTCTAGACAAATAAACCACATAATTTAACATGTTAACCATATTTTAACAGCAATCCAAAGATTTCAATTCAATTAAAAATTAATTTACAAATCAAATCTTTATTTCAAATTTGATACATTTGCCTTTCTTTACGTTCACTTGCATTTATATACAAATCAACTTGTTAAAATTTCAGTCCATTCCAATTGGTTCAAAAATCAACTTTATTTGCTTTTCTTAATTTATTAGCTTTGTTTACAACAAAACGACCAATCTCAATGCAAATTTTATATCATTCAAGCAAACCACAATTACTAAAGTTTATAACCATTTTAAATTAATTCCAAACCAAACTATATTAATTTTACTTCATTTGAAATTATTTACAACTCAAACATCCTTATTTTATTCCATTATCAAATTAAATTCTTATTCTTACATTTCCAATTCATAATCCATATAGGTTTATATTAATATCATTCAATTCTGGGTTATATACAACTCATACATTCTTATTTCATCACAATAATAAATTAAAATTCTTTCGTTTGCATTAAAATTTTATTATCTAAATAAATTTTCATTCAAGATCATTTCATAAGTATGACAACAACATTCCACAATTTCCTTTAGTTATTTCAATAACAAAATGTCTCAATTTCTTCTTGCATCATATTTATTTTTATTTTAAATTTGATTCTTATCCCATCAAATTCCAAACCATTACAAATTTTAACTCAATTTATTCACTCATTCAATCCATTTAAGACTTATTTATGAACAATGAGACCACTTTAAATCATTTCACTCATTTGAATTTATTTATGATTAAAACCATCACTATTTTAATCTAATTCCGTTATTCATTCACACTCTCAATTTTTATTGCCAAAATTAAATCCCATACCAGAACTGGGTTTTTATTTTTCTTTTCATATTTTACAAGCTACCATTATCCATTTCAATACAAATTCCTTTCAATTTAGTTTACACTAAATTCATCTTCATCCTATTCTTTTAAATTTAGTTAAGTTAAAATTCTACTTATACAATATCCTTTCAACTTAATTAAATTTTCTTTCAATTCAATTCTTTTCCAATTCTAAATCAAGTTTAACTAAATTTTATTTAGCCAACTTAAATTCATTCCACTTCATTTACTACTTAAATAAGAATTGAATTTCATTCAATATTATTTACAACACAACTGAATTTTGATTCCAATTTAGTCCACATTTAACTTAATTTCTTTTTTTAACTTAAATTAAATCCAATTCGGTTCAATTTTATTTCTCTATTCAATTTAAAATTTTACCTTCTAATATATAAGTTTGAAACTTATTTACTAACCTAAGTCCATTCACATCTTATATTTTTCTTTGCCTTATCACATTCAACATTCATTTAGGTTTTAGTTTGAATTTACCATACCATTCAACTATTTTCCATTTGTGATTATAATTCCCTTTTCTATTTATAAGTTCACTAACTTATTTACTTAAAAACTTGTATTGCTCATGTGAGTTGTTTTCATCTTATAATCACAATTCCAGATTATCTATATAACACTTAATAGCTTAAGGATATAAATTTTCATCACACAATTATAGTCATTTTACATTTCAACTTTATATCCAATTTAATTCAATTTCAAATTCCAATTTTATTTAACTTCTCTTAAGTTAAATGCAAATATATTTTATTCGCTGCCATTTACTCAGGTTAAATTTTAGTTCTAGGAGTAAAATTTCATTTTCTTTCTTATTAATATCAACTTCACTTAATAAGTTCAATGGTTGATTTATTTTTAACTTTACACATTATTTTAAATAGAATTCCCAGAATTTAATTACCTGGTTTTATTTCAAAACCATTTTGAAATAATAATCAACTCATACCTACTTGGTATATCAAATCAAACTTCCAGATTTCTAAAACAATCCGTTTTTACCAAAGCAATTTCCCTTTTTGAAACTTCTAAAACCACTTGTGTCTCAAGCAAGTCCAACGAATATCATAATCACTCACATGGTAGCAATCCATCACTTTAGAGACTCGAAAATGAATTCTAATGATGTGGTCATCATCATCAGGATTATTTTTCAGCGACTGAAGTGAGTTCAATGCTTTCTCACTTCCATAAATTCTTTTCAAAATAATTTTCATACAGAAATATTTTCCCAAAATAATACTCCATCATTGCCTTCAAATACTTTGGAAACATTTCAACCGTTCCACAGATTTTAAATTCCCAACCTTTGTTTTAAATTCATTTTAAACACTTTTCAAAATTCCCGAGATTTAAATTCTGGTTTAATTCAAATTTAGTTATTCTTCGTTTGGATAAATCATACTTATAGAATTTTATTTGGTTATAAACCCTTTCAAACTCTAGATTCTTATATTTGATTATAACATTAACAAACAAACATTCAAATATATATAATATTTTTAGAAAAATTATTCCTTTTATATCAAAATAAAATTTTGGGTAAAATTATTTCATTTACCCCACTTTAAAACAATACCATGTCGGTTTATCTTGTATAAGAGTTTAGACACCCCTATTGATACGGTTGTACTGCCCGTACCAACCAGAATTCATAAACACTCAACCGATAAGTCAACACAGTATAAAAACAATTTTTATATTCACTAACAAATACGCGCTCATATCTATTATTACACTCAAACTCATGCTAGAGTACCACTGACTCTATGTCTAATGAGTAACACCCAACAGAGCCAAGGTTGTCGCTAAACCAAATGCTATGATACCACATGTAACAGGTTCGATTTCTCGATGCCCGAAAGTCGACATCAATATGTCCACTGTATCGAATGCCGCACGGTCGAATGCCGGGAAACCGAACCGTTAGGGTTTAAAGAAGAAGAAGATAGAAGAAGAAACAGAAACAATAACAGAATCTCACATATCGCAGCATAACAAGTATAATAGATAAATGAATATCTTTAAAAACAAAAAACTATATCAGTTATTACATTACATCACATTACATTATCAGAGTGTACAACAACAAACAGCGAAAAGAAATATTACACATACTAGTGATACGCTTCGCCATCCAACTTGCTCCTGATGTCCACAGCATCTCTTTTTCGATTATTGCACTCGAATAATGCTAACCTGACTCTAGGCCGCCCGTGTGGAAAATTGTGGGCGCCCAGAGTTTAGAAAGGGAACAATAAACTCCAGGTCAGTCATGGGACAGGTGTGAGATCCCAAAAACAATTATTTCCGCAAAGAAAAGAAAAGAAAAGAAATCTGCTATGCTTTTTAGAAAATGAAACTACCATAAGGCCTCCCGCGACACACACAATGCAAACGTAGAATTGGAAGAGATTTCTCCTTATGATAGACAAACATGCTTAATACGCAAATTTTTTTCGATATTATCATTAGTACATAGTGCGGAAAACTTTTCGAAAATATAATATTAATCTTAGCCAACATAGACATTTCATACTATGCCTACTGTAGCTACCATCTAAACAGTGGTGACCACCATAAGTAAATGGCAGGTTATACAACTAAAACCGTAAAGAGCTCGTATTGGATGATTGGATTTCCAACAAATGGTCAGGCAAAGGAACTTCCCACATAAAATGGAACGCCTCTGGAGGAACGTCCCAGAGAACCTAACCGGATCTCTGCTACACAAGGCCGGGTTACCTCTGTAACTAGGTAACAACTGACACGAGTATGCCATCCCTCGGTCGTTACCAACCTTTATCCAAGGGCCCCCAATCCAACAACCACACAGTAAAGTATCTGGGCTCCATACCATGATACCACTTTTTTTATAAAAATCAACATAAGTAAATATCTGGGCTTCATACCATGATACCACTTTTTATCCAAAAGGAAACGGTCATACCTTCTGGATACCCCCAAATAACCTTGCCGCCACGATTCATGTTTCGACCATTACCGGGTTGTGAGGCTCGACGAAGTCTCGTCCACAAAGCTACGCTTTTTCACAAAGCCATGCTTCGATCACAAATGATCAACAAATGATCATCAACACACGGCAGCACTTAGCATGCCACATTATCAAATTGAGAATGTATCACTAGTAACCATCAACTACATAACCTCTGAGCTCGTACGTCTCAGAGAAGGGTGTTAAGCTAAGAGAATAAATTTCCGCCACCAACATAAATGTATTTGATAAAAACCAGCTTTACATCTCAAAGTGTAATGTCAAACACACATCCATACAAGTCTATTCGGGTTCGAACAGAACCGAAGGCACTTCCGAAGAAGCCCTTGCAAATCCAGGTATTCACAATCTCGATCGGACTTTCCATCATTTAGGAAATCTCTATACCGGCGCGACTCAGTGCAGAGAAAATCGACGGGTTACCCTTTCGTTCTCGAAAATACCCGGTCTTCACCACTGGTCTTCAAATGCTATCCATATCGACGTATCATTATTCGGAAGGGGTTATATGACACAAAGTCCTCTCCCGGCTAAACCGAACAATGAGCGTAAATTTAAAAACATATGGACATGGGATTTCAATTAAGTCACAACTTTAAAATTCAAATCTTTCTTTCAAATGGTTTAAACAAATTACTATTTCAAATCTTTTAAACGAAAAGATTTATCCCACACAGTTCACCCAGTTTTACAAAGATCCGTTCACGGATTTCAAAACAATTTCGACCTCAATTGGATTAGCTCATTTAATCTTTAAACCAAAGATTTAACTTATAGCTTTTAAAACTATTTCCGAAGATTCATTCATAACTTGGAAAACCATTTTCAATTCAACTTGAACTTACTTTAATACAAATTGGAAATTCATTTCTTATACGCAAGCTTATATCGTTTGAAAAAAAAATAGTTTTTTATTTCGAAAAAATCCGATTTCATTTATACAAGTTAAAATCTTTGGGTTAATTTAAATTCCCAAAGCAACACTTTATAAAATGGTTTAAGTTCATGTAAACTTATATAACCTCTTTGAAATCATAAGCTTATAACATAAAATTCAATTTCAAATTTTTATTCAAATTTTAAACAAATTTAAAACTAAATTAAGTTATTCAAAAATAAATTTTATTTTTGAAATTCCTTTCCAAAAGTTTTTCCACTTTAAATCCAATTTATTTCCAAAACCATTTAGATTCAAAAATTCAATTCTAAAATTATTTCAAAAAAACTATGACTTAACCAATTTCCACGTGAAATCCATATTCGTGTGTGTATAGTGTAGTCCAGACGTGTAACACAATAGTGCACAACATCAACCATCACAGATTCAATCATATTAACATCGATAAGCGGTATAATCCATAACGCTTATCTATATGCACACATCCATAGATAAAACAAATTTAACAATGATATATATCACATAATATAAATAAAATTACTATTTATGAGGAATCCAGTTGGATCCCTCCAACCTGTTTCCCTGCATCCACAAAAATTAGCACAACCAATAAATATCGATTCAATCTGATAATACTTATCATATTCAGCTAAACAACCAATCAAACATTTAAATATTGGCTATTTAAATTAACCGGTACCCAGATTTGAGTGAGATTAACTCACCTTGAATTTTCGACGAGCGTTCAAATTTAAATTAAATCGAACGGCGTTCGATGTAACCTAATTTTTTACTTGCTCAGAATGATTCCAGAACTTCTCCACTGCGTAGCACGTGTCGCTGCGATTCCGGCGTCACCAAATTCGTCAAAATCTGACCAAGCATGCAAAAGTTATGGATTTATAAAGCTTCAATAAAAATTTAAAACAATTTTTTTTCTTTTTTTTTTAATAAAATATCGACCGCACCTTATTCCCTCTCGTGCATCTACAGGCCGAAGAAATCTATTGCATGCCTCCAACCCTAGATGCCCCACCTACCCAGATCGTCCAGCACTCGATCAATGACCGCCAAATCGAAGCCCATTGGCCACATTACCTTCGACCAAAACGAGGTGGAGCTCGGTCATCACCATAGAACAAAAAACATAGACGAACGCTAACGGTTCCAGCTCCGATTTCCTCCTCCTCGACGCTCGAAACACGATCTCTACCGTTGGATTGGAAGTTCGTAGCGAGCTCTTCAACTTTGCAGTTGGAAGTTTTCGAAATTACTTCATGGATTGATCGAAAATTGAAGACGAAGGTTGATGATATTCGGCCATAGAAATGCTTTTCACAGCGGCTCGAGAATTAGGCTAGGGTTTGGCTTAAAACGCGTATATATGTACGTATAACCTAATTATATTAATATTTAATTCACTTTAAAGCAACTCTATCACACGATCTCCAAACGACACGTGCCGATAGGCGTTTCTAAGGTTTTACCCACATTCCGAACACAATGGAATGTGTTTCGGAGGCTGATTTGATCATATGCGCGAGTTACGGCAATAAACAATCAATTTTAATTTCAATCGATTAAAGTATTTTCTATGCGTTTTGAGCTGCCAGGGTCAAACGACAACTCCGACTGCTACGAAAATTGAAGTCCTATAATAACTAACTATTACGGATCCAATGGAACTGGTTTTGTCGAATTCCGAGACTGTGCCCTGGAAGGCTATTTTGACTCGTCGACAAATTGGAGCGATTTCCGAAATTGTCGAAATCATCTAAAATTTCACCTTTAAAATTTTACTAACTTTATTATAAATCGTATAGACTTTATAATTACATTAGAAACATTCTGATTCACTTTGAACCAATATCTGATTATTTGTATTATCATATTATTAAATTCCTTTATTAAATTAATATAAAATCCCAAATCTTAAACCTATCGACTTTTGATTCCATCCAAAAGCCCAACATCATTATTTAAATCCAAATAAACTTAAAATAAATTTTAGAAACCATTTTCGTATCTATTTATATCCAAATTCACCAATTATCCCAATTCCAATATTAAATTATTATTACTCAAATTTCAATTGAATTGCCACATTGAAAATTACAACTAGATTCTATTGATTTAACAAAATCCTTATTTCAAATTCAATTCAAAATTCACATTTAACATTTAAAACAAACTAAATGTTCAAAATTTACGACTAGAAATTCTGGGTCGTTACAAAAGATAAAAAATTGGATTTCTCTTATTTATTTTGTGAGCAACTGAATTCGTGTCCACTATTGTGATAGAGTTAGCGATATGTCATAGTGGAAATTATATAATTTGTTACATATATCTAACTCAATAACCAATCTTGTTCAAAACTAAAAGGTGTTTTCTTTCTATTATATACATTTTATATTATGATATAATTAATTAAATAACTAATTTAAAGTATATTAAATCAAAAATCCTTAAATCATATGTTTTATGATCATAATTACAATGTGTTGTAATCATGAGAAATCTATCACATTAAAAATAATATATTATTTTAAATAGTCACAAGATGTTTTGAGATGGGATATCGATACATCCATTGAGATTAAAGTGCATAACACTTTTCAAATGTTGGGCAGTATATTACTCATGGTTGTTGGGAGCACCAAGTGTAACATACTGATAATTATTGGATAGCTATGAAATGCCTCACTTGAGAGTTTTTTATTGGTCAATATGACTAAGGTCAAACAGAGAATCTCCAAGCAACGATGCTATACAGTTCCCTTGACTCGAGAATACCGTGGAACTTCAATGTGGACACTTCAGTTTGATTATAGTTAAATAGCGACATGACGTCCATTAAATGTCTAGATGGGTCAGAGTTGAAGCATTGGAAATGAAAGACTATTCAATAAAGAATTCATCTCCTGAGTTATAAAGGTTTAATATTACTATAAACTTTAGTCAACTCAAAGTCAAATTCTCTGGACATAGTATTACGGTTAATAATAAGTGTTATTAATGAACCAAGGGCTTTGTTTATGGACTAATCAAGTTGAATGTAGATGATATTAGAACTTTGGCCAAAACTAAATTCCATAAGTTCTAATGTGATATAGTGTTGACAAAGAGAAATAGTGCAAATAATCCTTACTACCAGGTACTGCTTATAATGAATAAAATTGGATTTTACCAAAAGATGTGTAAGTGATAAATTTAGTCAAACTCATCACTAGCTAATGTGATGTGTGAACGTTAATATTCAAATTGTTTAATATTAACTGCCGACTGAATCTACACCTTTGAGTCGCAAAACCGGAATGATGAATTATCCAAATAAATCACACAATTAAATTAATTTGTAATCATTTTAAATTAATTTGTAATTATTTTAAATTAATTAATATTTATGAAATATTAATTATTAAATTTTATTTGATGTTTGAATACCACTAGTATTTAATAAAATAAATATATATAAGTTTTAAACATGGTATCGATATACGATATCGATAGAATATTTAAATTAGATTTAAAATTTAAAAAATGTTATATGGATTTGAAAAGTTTTAAGATCCATAACACCTCATTCTATAGCTAACCATACATGGTGAAGGGAGATGGTTTGATGAAATTTAACTTGGAATTAAACAGGGAAGGTTTTAAAGGTGGGAACTGAAAGGTTTTAATATTTCCTTTAAAACTTGCCATCTCTCAGTCATTCATTATTATTTTCTCTCCTGGAATTTTTTTATATCTTCCTCCCATCAAGCAATGGACGAATCTTTCATGGTGGTATATGGCTAAAAATTCCAAAAATTGATTCTTAAATCAATTTATCAGAGGTTTTTTATACCTCTTGATCTTCGTAAGATCCGGTGGTTCATCATTTGGTGGTTGATTTATCATTCAAGGTGTGATTTTTGGCAACATCCCAATGTAAATATATAATTTTATTTATTTATTATTATTCAAATTTTTGGATCCATATGATTGGTTTGGAGTTTTAGTGGTTCATCTTGCAATAGGTAATTCAAACTCTTTTATGTTCATCTCTGTTGAAAGTACGTCAAATATGTTTATTTAATTTAGATCTAATTTTATGCTTCTTCTCTTTTCTGAATATGTGCATTATTATTGATATGATTTAGACCTTCTTTCTCCTTATTAATTATGCAGTTGTTCTCTATGTTGTTTTGATGTGAATATTTTATCATGAATTTATGTTTGTCTAAGTTTTCCAAATCCTTATTATTTTTCATTTTGTTATTTTAAAAAAAGAAAAAGAAAACTTGTTTCAACTGGGAATCATCTTTATAATATTATACTACATATATACTATTCATGTATAATTGTACCGAAACTAATTTGTTTTGTTACATTGAATTTTTCTAACACGGTTGTTTTGAGTGCTATTTTCACCAAAAAATGAAGAATTTTTGTATTCATCTATGAACTTTTGTGTAAATTCCAACATTTTTATGTTTTTCTAAATGTAAAGTATTGTCTAAAATTCAATATATAAATTTTCCTTTCTAAATTAAATATTTGTTTCAATATTGTTACCTTTAAGTTTTAACAAATCTGTACACACACACATGTGTGTGTGTGTATATATATATATTTGTTAAATTAGATGTTTACATAAATAAGTTAATTTAAGACCTAAAACGTCATATGTTATTTTATGTATGTGGAAACGTATTAGTGTTGCCCAAATTCAAATTAATATGATGGTATCTATGAATTAATATAATTCTTGATTTCAAATTTTTCACTAATAGAAAGTTAATTCATTAATGTTAATTTTAGATTTCAAATTATATAAGTTTACCAAATGTAATTTCTTTATACATACATACATACGTACGTACGTACATACGTACGTATATGCATACATATATGCAAATTGCGGTATATCTTTTATTATGTATGTTTTTGGTTCAAAACCCTGGACAATAAAGGTATATGTAAATGGTAAATGGTCTTGTTGTAGTGTAAATCCCAACATCTATATACGGTGACATTAAATATGTACACTTCTTATTTAATGCACTTTCATAATATACACCACAGTATATTTGGATATACACACAATTCATGTTGTGTATAAATTGATCATTACTGATATTTAATAAATTAATCAATTTAAAGAGAGAGAGAAATGAATAGTTTCTCTCTCCAATTAAAGTAAAATCTTCCCTCAATTAATTTCGTAAGTTTTGGAGAGAGAAACGAACGTTTTCCTTCTCTAAATTAACTGGTAAATGTCATACACTTGGGTTAATGATGACATAAGAAACAATTAATTGCATAATTCTAGCATAATGGAAATACATTAAGGAGATATATTTATCATTTAATGATGTATATTGATCCATGAACTTTGATGATGTAGCCATGATCCTGCTTCGATCAGCACTCCTTGAAGTAGAAAACGTAGGAGAGATCATAGGTGAGAAATTTCTAACGACCCTTAGCTATAAATAGACGAGAAAGGGCGTAATTTCAGAGATCTTTTAGCTCTCTTAACAATTTTCTTCATATTCCCTTGTAATCCCAAGGATTCATACCAATCCATAAATACAACAGTTGTAAATAGCAATCAACTCAGCAACAAAGTTAAATGGGCGTAGGCTACTATTAGCTGAACCATTATAAAACTTTTATGTCTTATTATTTCTTATTTTTATTTAAGTTCTTCACTCTTTTATCTATTATACTCATTTGGGTGTTTGTGCCATTTTTGGCGCAAACATTTTGGTGCTTACACCGAGAATGATTTCTATGACTTTAGAATTAAAAAAGTTTAAGAAGACAAGACAATCAACCAGGAAAACTGCTGTTGGAAAAAATCAACAAAGGAGCAACCAAGAGGCATCCTCAGGATCTAACCCCCCATCCATCTACGTAACTCGGGATAAGATGGAGAACATGATGATTGGAATGTAGGAAAGGATGATAGCCTGCTGGGAAGAGATGATGGAAGGATTTTTCAAGAGAATGGCACGGAAAAGAACATCCAGATAGCTGCAAACCAGAATCAAAGGCCTGAAGCTAGAGCAAACGCACCTAGGAGCAGAGTGGAGAAAACTAGGATGACCACCGAAGTAGTTGTACGGATCGGTACCGATCCCTAAGCATCGATCGGTACCGATCCCCAATAACATAAGGGCTGGCCAATATTAGCTTAGGTAGAAACGGAGCACATCCAGGGAACAATTCCAAGCATCTAAATGTAGATGCACTATCGGAGGAGTATGTGCCAGAATTCCCTCATGGGAATTGTGGAAAGGATGAAAATGCAAACTTGAGAGTCCCTTTCAGTGAAAATTACAGACTTGTTGTAAGCAATGAGAGGTGGGCTTCCTAACCAGAGCCTGGAGGATATGAATTGGAGTCCATTCGCTCTTAACTTGATACCCTAGGAATCCGGACTTCAAGCTGCTTATGTTGGAGATATATGATGGAAAGACATATCCAAGTTCATTTAATGAGGAACATCCGGCCTTTGGAAGTGTTGGGTGCAGCTGAAGAAGTGATGTGATGGTGCTTCCCTTTGTATCTGACAGTTTGGGTGGCGTTATGATTTAGATAGTTGGAAAATGGTTCCATCAGAACATAGGATGAATTGGTGGCAAGTTCATGAAACAGTTTCGGGTCCATATTTTATGATCGAAAAACATAGTGGTGTTGTCAAGTGTGAAGCAGAGGGCCGAAGAGACCCTAAGAAGTTTTTTGATGAGATTCAATGCGGTAGTTGCAGCAGTTGATAGGCCAGATCCATCCGTGGTTTTGATGCAGGTAGTTTCAGGAATGGCCAGTAAAGCAAATTTTAAGGTTGCTTTGGAGTGGGATCCACCGATGGATCTCGTCGAATTTTATTATGAGGTAGAAAAATACTTGCATCAGGAGGATGCTGAAGCTGAAAAGAAAGAAATTAATGCTATGGATGATGAAGGACCGTCCAGAGCAAGAACTAATAAAGATAAAGGAAAACTGAAGATAGATGATGGCTCTGGAGGATAAAAGTGGTAGAGAAGGGAGTCGAAAGTCTCTTCTTATGCGGAACTGAACGAGACTCTAAAGCAATTTCACCTTGATATTAGGGGACAGATCCCTTATCGAAAACCAATAAAGAGAGGGCCCACTGACCATGAGAGGACGTTAGGAAAGTACTGCTTGTTCCATCCATTGGACGGGCATAACACAAATGATTGTAGGCACTTGTATGATCTGATCGAGGAACAAGCCAGAAACAACCAATTGCAGCAGTATGTGAGAAACTGAGCCGTGGTGATGGAATAGGACCAACTATCATTTGCGATAAATGGAAACGACCTTGGATCAAGGTCAAAGATAGTCATATCGTGATTGGGATGGTGGGAAACTAAGTTTGGTTCTCGCATTTTATTCTCATGTTCAATAAACAATGTAATATTAGAGTCCAGCCACTTACTTGTATATGCGACCTTAATCAATCTCCATGCATGCTCTAAGTTGGATGCTAGGTTGTAATGCCCATTGATGCAGTTATCATGATGTTTGACTTCACGTCTATTAATGTTTGGATTTGAACCATGTAAATAAATGCTTTATTGATCGCAGGAATCCCGTCTGGAGAGATGAGGCGATGACCACAAGGTACAAGTCCCATTGCTGGAGAGCAAGTGGATTGGACTTGCATGAAAAGTAAGTCACATCGTCGGAGTGTGAGCGGATGGGATTGCTTCGTCACTGAGTCCCTTTGTCGAAGAGAAAGCATATTGGACTCGACTAGGATTTGAAATGATTAAATCCTAGTTTGGATACTTAATGATCCGGAAAGATCGTGGACTTAACTATCGGCTCAAAACGGCCACAGATTCAATAACGATCTAGAGATATTATGGATTTAACCAGCGGTCTGAAAAGGCCATGATTACCATTGCCGATCCAAAGAGATCGAGATTTCAACTAATGATCCAAAGAGATTGATATTTCAATTAGTGATCCAGAGAGATTGAGCTTTCGACTAATGACCTGGAGTGATCAGTAATTGAATCGGTCATCGAATATATAACCCGGAGAAATTGAGATTTTTACTTTGAATGCCATTTGACTTTGAAATGATTCATAAACGCTTATCAAATTGAGCCATTGATTTCAACATGTGACTGCTAACTCCCGAATGAACACAGAATAATTGTCTGTGACTAACACTTAAGCAATGACTCGAGTCCTTAGCTATCATGGTCTTGAACAATCTTTTGTTTATAGGTGAATCCAAAGGAAGAAGATGATTCGACATAGCTTGATCGGTTGGTAGCCAGAAAATTTAATTACTGATGTTTCATCGAATTTGATATATGTTGTTGAGCAAAGAACACCTTTCATTCGCAAGGTGTGCTTTAAGGGGAAAGTGTTATCTAACTTTTTAACCGGACCATATTCGAACGAATTGAATCTATCAAGCAGGAATCCAGAACGATAACTGCTAAACTTGGATGCCAAACAGATTCAAGTGACAAGGTTACCAACATGCAAAAAACTCCCATAGTGGTCCACACATGACATTACTTTAATTACCAAGACCAAAGTCCAACTTTGGAACAAAGTTATGGATCGGTATCGATCCATGCCTATGGATCAGCGTCGATCAATACAACTCCATCCAAAACACTTCAAACTCCCTCCGCTTCCAACCATTGGTGATTGTAGCCCATTCCAAGCTTCTCTAGATGATTGCAGGTTGTTGTCCTTCTAACTTCTCGAGCGCTTAAAGCTCGGGACTCCATTCCACCACCGATTCAACTTAGTGACCCAAAAACAAGCTTATACTGAAGTAATCAAGATGGAAAACATAAATATACTAACAAATCGCATCTTTACGAAGCCATGGAAAAGGTACATAATGCAATCTTATAGATTAGTATCGATCCACGAACTTCGATGATGCGACCACGACCCTTCTTCGGTTACACTCCCTGGAAGTGGAAAACGTAGGAGAGATCATGGATGAGAGATTTTAGATGATCGTCAACTATAAATAGAGTGTAAGGGCATCATTTCGGAGATCTTTTGGCTCTCTTAACAATTTTCTCTATATTCCCTTGTAATTTCGAGAATCAATCCGATCCATAAGAACAACAGTGTAGATAGCAACGAAATCAGCAACAAAGTTAAGTGGATGTAGGAAATGATTAGCTGAACCACTATAAAACTTTTACGTCTTCTTATTTCTTGTTTTTATTTTCTTTCTTCACTCTTTTCTCTACTATACTCATTTGGGTGTTTGCGCCATTTTTGACACAAATAATAATGCCTTCATTTTGAGAAAAAAATCATTCTCTCTCCATAAGAATAAATTAAGTCTTAATGGTGAATTATGCATCTCCACTATTAAGTTAGCGATAGGGTCTTTCAAAGGCAAAACTGATATTTCAAAGTGTATTCGACTGGAAGAATCATCAAGATATAAATATTCGAATTGTTTTAAAAAAAATCTATATTTGAATTATTTCTAGTGAAATTGTTCTAATAATTTATTTAAAAATATATCATTGTTGTGCACTATGTATGCACAGGCTTGTGTACGTCCAGTATACAACACTGTCGATCATAGTATATGGATAATTTGTGAGGCGACAATCGACATTTGATTAGATTCGACCTTGCATTGTATTTGTTGGCCAATAAGTTGGCCAACTAAAAAAGAATTAAAACAGTAAGAATAAGAGAGAGAAGGAAAGGTAACACAAATTTTTTAAAGTGATTAGACAATAAATCAAGTGCCTACTTCAACTATCAATTTTATTTTTATCTAATTCTACAAGCAATTTCAAGTTTATAAAAGGTTAATTTTGAATTAGGCAGTAGCTCCATACGAAAAATAAATAAGGATTCAAAAGTCCTCTTTTAGTTATAATAAACTGTCTATTTATATATTTACAGACGAATTCGTGTACGAAGATCACTAGATCTAGTTTGAGTGAGCAAATATCTCCATATCCGAGTTTTAGGCCAGACGAACAAGTCAAGATTTCAATCATTCGGTACCAATCAATATGGATCCTTACTAGCCAATATGGTTGTCTTATCTTCTTGCTTTTCTCTTCAGTATAGTATTAGTCTTTAAGCTTTTGGAACTTCATTCACAAAGCAGTAAAAGAGCATCGGTCAATACCAACTGATGTCACATCACCATACTTTTACCTTTCCGCAACCTTAAATATGCAACCACATAAGACTAAAGTGAACCCCATAACTCTAATAGGACCATTCGGTATTGAATGTTATATTCTCCTCTATACTTAGCCAAAATTCATGTGATCTTCAATCTTGACATCTCTTAGCCTCTTGGTCCATTTCTTCATCCTTTCTTATTCCAAATTCATCGAAATGTTGTCTGTTCAAATACTAGATAAAAGTTGTATTTGAATAATATATGATATTTTATTTTAACTCTTTTAAATATAAATATAAATTTTTAAAAGCTATGAACCAGTTTAAATTTATTTAAAATTTATATTCGTAAAGGTTATAAATGGATAAATTTTTAAATAAAAACAAAATCATAAGGGCTATGATTATAATTCAAAATTGTTTTAAATTTATGTTTATTGTGGTTATAGATTAAAAAATAAAAAATAAACTTGTATTTACAAAAGTTATAAATAAATAAATTTGAAATTTTTTGAATCAGTAATTAATGAAATTATAAATAAATAAATTGAAAATACTTTTAGATATAAAATGAATTATAAATGTTTTAATTGGTAAACATTACAACAATATTCGGCATTACCGATAATAAAAAGGCGTCGGTGGAGCATTAGAAAACAATATTCCGATGTCTTTTTATACATTTGAAAAACAATCATGGGAAAAAACCTCCTATACCTCTCTGGTGCCTTTTGTGGGAGGTTTGGCAATGTCTTTCCAACGCCATCTTTTTCGGGCGCCGTTTCGATGCCATGTGTAGCTGATGTCTTCCGGCTACAATAGTTGTGGAACTACCGACACCTTTCCAATGCCATCTACACACCAATACTGTCTGATGCCTTATCAATGTCATTTGTTTTAAAAGTGTAAATTTTAGGTTTTTCCATGCCTTATCGATGCCATTGCGATGCCATTTCTGAAGCAAATTTGCAGCGTTTCTACAAAAATAACGGAACATATATATTCCAATTAAATAAAAGAATATCACCAACAACAATACAAACAACAAAAAACAATGACAATATCGAGGGAAAATCCAAATAACGTACAACATTCACATTATTATCCAATAAAACCAGTAATGTTACTTACATACAATTTTAAACAAACATTATGTCCATATAGTAGAAAAGCATATACACATTATAATGTTTGTGGTAAAAAAACCATAAACGCATATCAAACAAGAAACTTCACTAGTCTATTGCTTGGTCCTTGTCCTGACAAGGCTTATTGTTTTTATCCCATCATGCTACTAAAGAGAACACTCCATTAATCAATGCCTTCTTGCTAAGACCAATCTTTAACTACCGACGAACTTTATATTTATCCACTTTACAGTTACAGTTTTTATTCAATTCGGTCTTAAATACCTATTTCACGCCTATCTTTTTAGCCCCTATAAGCAAAGTCATAAGTTGCCAAATCTTATTTTTCTTAATCAAATCAATTTTTAAGTTCATCATCTCTATCTATTCGGATTACTCTAGCTTTAGCAGCATACAAAAGTTGGAATGTATATCAAGTCGACATCAAAAGTACATTTCTCATAATAAGCTTAATGGAAACGTGTATCTGGAACAATGTTTGAGTTATGTTTAACATGGTAATGAAGAAAAGGTCTACAAGCTCATGGAAGAGCTTAATGCATTGAAAAAGGTGCCACATGCTTGATATAGCAAAATTGATACATATTTTACGAAAGAGAGGTTTGAATGATGTGACTATGAATACACTCTCTTTGTCAAATAAAAAGAAGAAGGCAAAAACCTTTTAATTAGGAGTTTATAACTTGATGACTTAATTTCTATTGGAAATGATGTAAGAATGTTTGAAAGCTTAAAAGATCCGTTAGACTGAGTTTTGCATGACAGATTTAGGGAAGGTGAAATATTTCCTTGGTTTTTCAGTCATGTAAAGCTCATAATGTATTTATTTAAGTCAAAAGAAGTATGCTTCTAAATTTCTTGAATTTTTGGACTAAGAATGTCAAATCAATGAAGAATCCTATTGTGCCTTGCTTTAAACTATCAAAAGAAATAGAAAGTACTAAGGTTGATGCAACAATTTAGAAGTAATTGGTCGTAAGTTTCATGTATGCTACTCCTATACGTCCTGTAATGACCTGGAATTTCACTGCTTTGATTAGTGAATATTTAATTAATTTTAAATATTTAATACACAGGTTTTATAATGAAAATAAACTCATTTTAATTAATTAATAATGATAGTAAAATCATTTTCAAAATTTGTTTACCAAATTAAATAGTTCATAGAAAAATAGAAAATGTGATCGACGAACGTTAGCTGAAATTTCGACCTTTTGACACCGAAAAGTTATCGGAAATATTGTTCGTCTTTGTGCACTATATGTATGCATATATATATATATAAGAGTTAATTAACTATATAATAATACAATCAAAAATAAATTTTCTTATGTTAACATGGATTAGTAAGTGATGTGACAAGACATAGTTTTAAAAATAATAAACATTATATATATATATATATTAAGTATTGTCACATCGTAGATTTTGCAATCACTAACCATCATCATATCTTGTCACATCTTAGCTTTATAAACATATATATATATATATATATGTATATATATAGAATGATGTGATAATTCATAGTTTTTAAATATATATATATATATATATATATATATATATATATATTTAAAGAAAGTGATGTGACAACTCATAGATTTATAAATAATAAACATTTTATACAAGTGTGTATATATATATGTATATGTAAGTATTGTCGCATCTTCAATATTTTTAGTGAATCACCATTAACCATAATTACATGGATGAGGTGACTAGAGAGTAGAGATATGATGCATGAGAGGACAGAAAAGATGTTGATTTGATTTCACATAATGATGGCATATGAAAATTTTCTTATAAATAACTCCAACATCCTCTCATTTTACCATTTCTTTCTTCTACCATAACTTCTTCATTCTAACCCCCAACAGGTGATCTTTTTCTTAAATCGCCTAAAATTACAATGGCTACAACATTCTAGGTGACCACTTTTTCCAATTTCAAAAATAGCTATGTCAAGATACCCAATCTTTGCATAGTAATATTTTACCCAGAATTTCTAGTTCGGAAATTACCCTTTTTATTTTGATCATAACTTCTTCAAACAAATCGAAAATGAGTGATTCATTTTTTGAAATAATAAAGGAAAGAAATTCCTACAACTTTTCTTTTGACTATTTTTCCATGTTCCGTGAGTTAGCGGCCCAAAACCAGTGGGAAAATGACCAAATTTTGGGTTCATTTTCGACGAATCGAAGATAACCCAAAGCTCATCTACCTTCAAGCTGCTATCACACATCCACCCCCACACTTTTGGCCAGGCCTACATACACCTGGCCAAAGCCCATTTTGAGGGTTGCTAGCATCTAAAGCCTTCATCCTTCAAATCTTAGGATCATTGGCAAGTGTAGCTTAAGTTCGGGTAGCTTTTGCAGAAGTTTGGTGAGTAAACTCCTTGCTTTTTTAATGAAAATGGTAGCTTTATTTATGTGACTATATATGGTGATGCACAGTGTATAATTTGAATGATAATCATGTGGTTTAATTATGATTTGAATGGTTGATTTTAGTTTGATTTGGTTATGGAAATCGATGTTGTATTATAAAGTTAGTAAGCATGTATATATGGATGTATACCTGCAATCTATGATGAAGATGGTTGGTGTTAGTAATATGTTGATTGTAAGATATGAGCTATGGCATGGGGTTGGTAAACAAAGTTAACTACTTTGTGTAATTGCGACGGTTATGAGATCCGGTTGGAATCGAAGTTTGTGTTCGAAGTTTAAAGTTTTGAAATGGATTAAATTTTGTAACATTAGTTTTAAAGTTTTTTTTTTAAATTTATAAAGCATATTTCAAATCATTAAAAATTAAGGTTTGTGAAGTGGTTCGCTAAGAATATGTTAGAGCAAATTGCGCCCATAGCGAAAGCCGTTATGGATGTAGTTCGACAAAGGTTCAAATTTCTTTTTTAAACTTGTTTTATTTTGAAACTAGCTTACTAAGTTTTTTAAAATTAATTAGTAATATTAAAAAGTAATTAATTTTTAATATAATTAATTAAATAATTAAGTAATTAGTTAATTAAAAGGTAATTAACACCTAAGTGGTAATTAAGAAGGTGATTAGAGGTTAATCATCCCTTAAGTTAATTTAATGACTATTAATTGATTTATAAAGTTTTAATTCATGATTAATAGGGTTAAGAAGTAATTAAGTGATTAATAATTATTTAATTAAGATTAATGGTTAATTAATTAATTATTTAATTAACGGGTTTTTTAATTAATTAGGGTTTAATTCTTAAACAATTTGGTTTAACTTTAACCAAGTTGCATTAGGATGTTAATTAGTACTTAATCAAGTTTATTAAGCCTAATTAGAGTTTAATTATGATTTAGTATTGATTTAAATTGGATTAATTAATATTTAGTTAGGGTTTAAGCTAATTAAATATACATTTAACTTTTCAAAGGCGATTTTAAACTAAACAGAATGTGTTTTAATCAATTTTCTTTTTCAAAGTAAATCGATTCTGTATCAAATGATATCTTGTCCATACCCTTAAGTAACCCGTATTACTAGGAGAATTAAATGATATCCGTTAGCAGAACTAAGCACCATTCTGTAATGGTGTAATTGATTCGATTGTATGGACATGTGTTAAGCAGAATAAATCTCTGTTCTGCTATAAATTGATTGAATTATTTGGACTTCTATTAGCAGGATAAATCATATGTTATTTGGACTTGTATATACCAACTGATTATATTGACGTGCTATTCTCTGATTGGATATGAATTGTATATATGGTAGCTTATGTAAATAATTGTTAAGTGACTTGGGAATTGAATAGAAATTGAATGGCAATTTAAATTAGTACCATTGGGATTGCTAAGCCTCTTTTTGAATTTGTAAGTATGTTCTGAATTAATTTAAATTCTTCAATCAATTTAGATTTTAAAGTTTATAAATGATTTTCAAGTTAGGCTATTATGTTGTAAAGTTATTTATAAGTAATAACTTGTTTATAAAAGGGATTTTTATCGAAGGATTACTTTAAGTGTTTTACAAATGATATCTATAAAGGAGTATAGAAAGGTTTAGAGTTTTAAAAAGTAGGAAAAAGGTTTATAAATCATTTTAGAGATTTGGAAAGAGGTTTATAAATTAACTTAAAGGTTTATAATAGTGGGTTATAACTTTATTTTGAAAGTTATAAGTTAATTGAAATATGATACGAGCTTTTAAAAAGGGAATTTTTGATAAAGGATAAGTCGAATGTTTTATTTGGAAAAAATGTTTGGTTATTTAATATGCGACTTGGAAAGAATAAAACTTCAAAAAGTTTGTAAATATACTTATACTGATAAGATAAGCATTTGATTTATTTCAAGGCATGAAAAGTAAAATGTTTTGGTAATATACTTATAACATTAAGATAAGTATATAAATGTTTTCCAAGTATAAAAGGAAATGTAAAGGGTTTGGGAATAGTGTTTGAAAAGATCTCGTGATCGGGTTTTATAAATTAGTTTTATTGATTAAAGAGAATTAATAAAGGCTTAGTGGATCCCATGTGGAAATTAAACCATGGTTGGATGTTTGTTTATTTGATAGTTAAATAATCAACTATCAAATCTGAACAAAATGTAACTTTAGAAATACCTAAAAGAAACACGAGATCTATATGGTACAATTACCATCGAAAGTATTATACTGTACATATAAACTCATTTCGTTCTTCCAGGACGAATGATAAGGAAATTCGTCCATAAACGGTTACGAGTTGAATTCCACTCTTATCATTTGTCTGTTTATTCCTAAAGTACCGGGGTTGAGTTTACCTGAAATATTGAAAGTTGTTTCGAAGAGACCAGGATCGGGTATTCTATCTGAAAACCAATTCTATCCAACTCAAGCGTTTCGAAATGAAGACAACTTGAAGCATGGGATCGAAGATGGGGCCATTGATGCAAGGGCCGCTTGCTACTAATCCCGAGGGTGGTTCCAAAGTGGATGTAGTAGAAGTAGTGCCTTCTATTTGTCCATATCATGGACAACTTGTATGGATGAATGTTGGCATTGCATTGACTCCTAGAGGACAGCGTTAGCATTCTAAGATGGATTGCTATTCAAAAAGGTCAAGCATTGCCTCCAGCCTCACAACTGGGAGGAATGGCCAAAGTAGGGCACACAATAGAGCTATGTGGTTAGCTACCTTTAGGAGCTATCACCTCATATTAGATGTCACTTTCAGAGTTGGTTTGCGCACAAACACCATGGTAATAAGGCCTTGGTGTCAAGGGGGTGAGCTAATCTAGTCTGCCATGTTAAAGGGGCAGCAGGCTTTGTGTTAGCATCAGTGCATTTTCTAGAGGTGTATCATTAGAAGGTAGTCTATTTCCTTGCCATTTCTAGAATCCAATTTCCAATACGTGCCTTATCTTTTTGATTGTAGAGCCTAGTATGTTCGAATGTGAGATGCAGGCATTTCAGCTATTTTATCTATTTACTTTAACCTAAACACTACGCTAATATCGCTGAACTTTAATATAAAATGTTTTGGTTATCGTAAGGTAAAAACCCAACCGTTTTTATGTGCGGTGTGATCTTACGAGATACATTTTGTGAAAAGTTTTCAAATATAGAAATCGATTTGGTTGTTACTTGTTATCGAGTTTTACTCACGCTGCTTTACCAGACTGACCTAGGCGTCATTTCATTTAATGCTTCAGTCAAACCGAGCATGTTTTGTCCAGGTTAGCTGGATACTTTGGAGTTGGAGAGAAGTTGGATGGTCAAGAATTATTCACATATATTTTTCTTCCACTGTAGTATAGAGGCTGTATGTTTGTCGGTGTAAGGACATGTTTAACTGTCCAAGTTTAGATAAGTCTAGTGTACTCTGATGTTGTATATATGAATAAAGATGTTTTCTTTTTGTAAACATCATTATTGTATTATATATTATTCGCTGTGTTGTGAGATTCTGTGTTGTTTAATTTTCTTCTACCTTCTACCTTCTTCTTTCACCCTAACAAATCGATAATTTCGAAACTTGAATGTTCGACATATAATATAGTGGACACATCAGTGTTGATTTTTGGGGGTCAAATATCCGGTTTGTTACATTTGGTATTAGAGCTGAAGATTAAGTGGTGGCTTTGCTAGGGTTAACTCATTAGAGATAGGGTGAGTGACACCTTTGAGTTTGATTGTATATATATGAGCGCGTATTGGTTAGTGATTATCAAATGTTTTATATTATGTTGATTTATCAGTTTAGTGGCTTATGAACCTTGGTCGATACAAGGTGTACAACTGTATCGATAAGGGTTTCTAAACACTTAAACAAGACAAATCAACATAATGTTGTTTTGAAATTGGGTAAATAAAATAATTTTCCCCCGATTGTATTTTATATATAAAAGAATGATTCTCACACATAGTTTAATATAGTTGGTTGAGGTGTTAGGAGATAATAATATGTTATTATTATTATTATTATCATTTAAGGTTTGCTTAATAATGCTCATCTAGTTGAGCATTGACTATTGTTCCCTTTTTAAGATATGGGTTCGGTAGATAAGAATTGGGAAAAATATGGCAACGAACACTTTATGAATTAAGTTTCACAGTTTGATTATAAAGCGTTCGATGTTAAATGAGGTAGAATTTGATTTAAAAGTTAGAATATTTTGAGACAAATATTTAAATTTTTTAATAGAAGTGATTCATAATATCGGTTTATAAGAATGTATCGGTTAAGTTGGAAGAATTTAGGTTCAAAACATGAGAACCTAAATCCTAGTGCTTTTGAAAAATACTTTTTCTAGGTTTTGGGAAAATACTAATAATAATATTTGAAACCAATTTGGTTTAAGTATAAATTTTTTGGCAGTAAATGTGTAAGTAAGAAGTGTTATCCTTGGATTGATATGGAGAACAAATCTTGATTATTTTGTGATGATCAGAAAAATCTTCTAAGTAACAGTCAGATGTTTTCCTAGGCGAACGTTGCAGTGCACTTAGTAAATTATTCTCTTTATCATTGTACAGTCGACACAAGCTGAACTCGAACGAACCTAAAGTAAGTTGGTAATAAATTTTTGTCGAAAAATGTAAAGTATTGTTCCAAAAATGTGATTTTTCACATAAAAGGAATATTTTTAAGTTAACTAGTTCGACTGGCTCGAAAACAACTTAAAATTGGGGAATGAATGCGTTCAGATGGTAAATACTTCTCTTGAGTATTACCCTTCTTAGTAAGGGAATGTAGGATACTATTTGGTAGTACCCAGTTCCTTTGTATCATTTTTGAGTTATTCAGGCTATAAATATATATTCTAGATTGAAATATAGAGTTTTATTTGAAATAGTTTTGAATAAAAGCCGAGTATTTGGATCTTGAGTTTTCTTTTAGAGATAAATTCAAAGTGGAATAATAGAATCAGATAGAGATATATGATCTGATGATGTAGTGGAGTAGCATCCAAGTTGAACTAGTGTAGTTTATGAAATGTTTTCATAAATAATTTGGTGAAAATAAAATTGGTATTAGAGTGGACAAGTTAAGTAAGTGCATAAGTTGGATGTAGATTATTTCACTTTCCATATAGAGTGATCCAAGATTCGAGTACATGGCATTGAGGAGTTGCAACGTTCCAAATAAGCATCTATCACTCAACTTTTGACGACGACCACTTGGTGAGGGTTCTTGGTGTGGTATCAAGGTTTTCTATTATAGTTACAACTATGTAAGGAGGATAGAGGTTCCAAATCAAGGAGCCTGATCGGAGTACGCACTAGAGAATCGAGTGAGCGATGCTAGTTCGGAAGGAAAGTTATATACGAGTTGAGATCGAATCAAAATTTACATAATAATGATCTTTGTACACCATATGATCTAATGTATAGTGTCAAGTGTTAATTGGAATAGGTCAAGGTGTAATTTTGGGGATGAAATTCCTTTAAGAGGGGAAGAATGTAACGATCAGGAATTTCACTACTTTCATTAGTGAATTTTTAATTGATTTTAAATATTCAATATATAAGTCTTATAATGAAAAGAACTCGTTCTAATTTACTAATAATGGTTGTAAAATCGTTTTCAAATTTATTTACTAAATAAGTTCGTAGAAAATAGAAAATGTCATCGAAGAATGTTTTTCGAAATTTCGACCTTTCGACACCGAAAAGTTGTCATGTAACGATCGGGAATTTCACTACTTTCATTAGTGAATATTTAATTGATTTTAAATATTCAATATATAAGTCTTATAATGAAAAGAACTCATTCTAATTTATTAATAATGATTGCAAAATCATTTTCAAAATTTATTTACTAAATTAAAAAGTTCGTAGAAAATAGAAAATTTGATCGAAGAACGTTTTCCGAAATTTCGACCTTTCGACACCGGATCATGAACGTTATTTGTCTTTGTGCACTATATGTACATATTTATAAGAGTTTATTAACTAATAATAAACTTTGAAATAAATTATCTTATGTGAATTGGATTAGTTGGTGACATGATAAGGCACAGTTTTAGTAATAAAAACAATTTATATATATGTATGTATGTATGTATGTATGTATGTATTAAGTATTATCGTATCGTAGATGTTGCAATCGCCAACCATCATCATATCTTGTCACATCTTAGCTTTAATTAATAATTAAACTTACATATAGAGAGAGAATGATGTGGCAATTCATATTTTTTAAATTATATATATATATATATATATATACATACACACACATACATAAATATATAAAGAGAGTGATATGACAACTCCTAGATTTAAAAATAATAAACATTTTATACAAATATATATAAGTATTGTCACATCTTGAATATTTTTAATGAATCATCGTTAGCCATAATTATATGGATGTGGTGACTAGAGAGTAGAGATGTGATGCATAAGAGGGAGGAAAAGATGTTGATCTGATTTCACATAATGATGACATAGGAAAATTTGCTTATAAATAACTCCAACCTCCACTCATTTTACCACTTCTTCTTTCTACCATAAATTTTTCGTTCATACCTCAAATAGTAATCTTCTTTTTCTCAAATCACCTGTAATTCTACTGGCTATAACATTCTAGTTGACCGCATTTTCCATTTTCGAACATAGCTATGTCAAGATACCCAATCTTTGCAAAGCAACATTTTTACCCAGAATTTCAAGTCCGAAATTTACCCTTCTTCTATTAATCATAACTTCTTCAAAAAGAACTAAAAAGAAAGATTCTTTTTTGAAATGATAAAAGAAAGAAATTCCTACAACTTTCCTTTTGACTACTTTTTCATATTCCATGATTTGGGGGCCCATATTATTAAGATTTTTTAGTCAGGGTTTAAGCTAATTAAATATACTTTTGACTTTTCCAAGGTGATTTTAAACTAAAAAAATGTGTTTTATCCAATTTTCTTTTTTAAAGTAAATCGATTCCATATTAAATGATCTCTTGTCCAGACCCTTAAGTAACCCATATTATTAGGGGAATTAAATGACATTCGTTAGTAGAACAAAATACCGTTCTGCTATAGTGTAAGTGATTTGATTGTGTGAGCATGTTTTAAGTAGAATAAATCCCCGTTCTGCTATAAATTGATTGAATTATTTGGACTTCTAATTAGCATGATAAATCATATGTTATTTGGATTTGTATATGCCAACTAGTTATATTGACGTGGTATTCGTTGATTGGATATGAATTGTACTGACATACATGGTAGCTTAAGTAAATAATTGTTAAGTAACTTGGGAATCGAATTGAAATTCAATGGTACCATTGGGATTGCTAAGCCTCTTTTTGAATTTGTAAAGTGCGTTTCGAATTAACTTAAATTATTCAATCAATTTCTATAAATGATTTCCAAGTTATGCTATTATGTTGTAAATTTATTTATAAGTATAACTTGTTTATAAAAGGGTTTTTATGGAAGGGTGTGACGACCCTGACTCGAGTTTCGAAAATCGGCACCGAATACGACACTCATATACAAATGCAGCAGATCCAAACATCGAATCTGGTTCGTCGGAGCTTATAACAACATCAGATGAATATAAAATAGAGGAACAAAATGAATACCATGCATACATCAAAGATACAACATCATAATATCCATTACTACATTAGAATGTTTTTAATACAACACCACAACTCCTCATAAACATCGTAATAATATAACAGCGATCATATATTCAAAAAGTATTCAAAGGAATGAAGTGATAACAAACTCCCAAAAACTGAACACCTGAGATCCCAAAAGCTTCTAAACTATCTCCAAAACGAAAGCTCTAAAATACTGCTAACACCAGAACACAGAAACCTGCTACAAGGCTGCCCGTGTGGAAATTATGGGCACCCAGAGTTTAGGAAAGAAACAATAAACTACGGGTCGGTCATGGGACTGGTATGAGTAAACAAAAACAGTTGCTTTTAAATAAACTATATCTATAAAAGAAAATCCGGTATGCTTTTGTAAAATGAAACTACCATAAGACCTCCTGCCACACACACAATGCAAACGCAGAATTGGAGGAAATTTTTTCTTATGATAGTCAAATATGCTTGATACGAGAAAAACTCTTTGATATTATTACTAGTGCATAGTGTAGAAAGCATTTCGAAAGTATAATATTAATCTTATCCAACATACAACCATTATTGTATGCCTACTATAGCTACCATCTAAATAGTGGTGCGCCACCATAAGTAAATGGAAGGTTATACAACTAAAACCGCACTGGGTTCGTATTGGGAATTGGATTTCCAACAAATGGTCAGGCTAAGGAACTTCCTATTGCCACATGGGTACGCCTCTGGCGGGGCTTCCCGAGATCCTACCCGGCTCTCTACCAACACAAGGCCGGGTTACCTCTGTAACTCGGTAACTACTACTTGAGTATGCCACTCCCCGGTCCTTTGTGACCTTTATCCGAGGGCCCTCTATCATAAAGCAACAACCACACAGTAAATGAGATTGGCATCACCTTTTTCCAGAAGGAAATGACATACCCTAAAGGGCGTGACCATCATAACCTTGCCTCATCTTTCCTGTTTCGACCATTTCCGGGTTGTGAGGTCCGTTGAGGTCTCGTCCACAAAGCTACACTTTACACGAAAGCCATGATTTGATCACAAATGATCATCAACACACAGCAGCACTTAGCATGCCACACTACCAAATTAGGAGTATAACACTGATAACCTTCAATTAGATAACCTTTGAGCTCGTATGTCTCAGAGAAGGGTGTTAAGCTAAGAGAATAAATTCTCCGCCACCAACAGATACGTATTTGAAAGAAATCTGCTTTATATCTCAAAGTATAGTGTCAGACATACGACCATACAAGTCTGTTCCGGGTTCAAACAGAACCGAAGGCACTTCATCCAATAAAGGAAGAAGCCCTTGCAAATCCGGGTACCCACAATCCCGATCGGACTTCCCATCACTTAGGGGATCTCTATACCGGAGTAACTCAGTGCAGAGACAATCGACAGGTTATCCTATCATTTTCGATGACACCTGGTCTTCACCACCAGTCTTCAAATGCTATACATTTCGATGTATCACTATTCAGAATGGGTTATATGACACAAAGGTCCTATCCCGGCTAATCTGAATAGTGAGCGCTTAATTTTTAAAAACGTGGATATATCAATCACAAAGATTCACATTCAGGTTCGTTGTGGGTTTCGGATAACTAACTGAAATCCGACACCCTGTCGCATCGAAGTTTAAATGCCGTTTTACGGGCAAAGGTGTTTTCACATCAGTACAGAACAAATCACAAATCAAAGAGCGGTATAGAGCAATCTACATCACACAGTATCACAACCACAACATAAATAAAAATTCAGTACAGAGCAATTATTTTAAATCAATGTGAGTGTGATTCAATAGATAAACCGCATAATTATATTTTTATTGATTAAATTAAATCAGTGATTAATTAAATTTTAATTAATTTGATTAATTGTTTCTTAATTAATTATTTTAATTAACCGCCAATTTTGATTAGTCAACTTAATTTATCTAATTAACAAATTCTTAATTACAAATTAATTTAAACACTTAATTGTTTATTAATCAATTTTAATTACAAATTATAAATCATTCTTAATTTCTTTTCAAAACCATTAGTTAATAAAAATTATTTACCTTAATTATCATTTGAAAATCTTCTTTATACTTTAAAATTCAATTTATTGTTACACTAAAGATTTTAATGTTAATTTACTTCAATTCTTATCTTAAATTTAATTATTTAAAGCATTAATTAGATTATTAAGTATCCACTTAGTTAATTAAAATATGTAATAAGCCTTTAACTCAATACAGCCAATATTAATTGTTTTATGAAACTATAATCTGTTAACAGCAAAACTTAAAATTTTATTTGGGCCAAACCCATATTTAAAGTAACCCGAGCAACCAGGTTTTTCACTCGAGTCAAACTCAAATTCCTCTCGTCCTCTCCCCGAGTTCTTTCTCTCCTCCTCTCGTACCTATTTCTTTTTTTTTTTCCAGTTTAACTTAAGCGTCCAACTAAGAGAGCAGAAAGTATACTCGCGTACGCGAGTTCCTTCCCGAAGCCAAGCGTGCATCTCCTTGAGTTTCAACTCGAGCTTCCAATCTATAGAACTCCCTGATACCCAAAACACGTCGTGCACGTGCATGACGTGGCGCCGCCACTCCGGTGATCACCACCATCATCGGCAAGTCGAAAAATCCACTCAAACACGAAATCAAACATGGATTCGACACAAGGAACTCGAAATCTAAAATTCACCTTTTCGTCGAACTGAAGCTTGAATGCACCCAGACCAACTCGCCTCGTCCTCCTCGCATAGTTCACCAATAAAATCCATGCTTTCGGACATATCACGTCAACACTTCGTACTATCATTCCCCAAAAGCATTTGCAGCTCGATCGCTCCTAGGTGATGAAATCATCTTGTTTGACACGCAAATGAACTCAATTATAACCCTAATTTGAACTCGATTCATCTATTTACGCAATGAATTTTTTTTCGACAATTTTCCTTCTAGTAACTACGAATCTTGCTTCGAGCAAAATCTTAGCATTCAATGTGGATTCGATCATTAGAAAATGATTGAAATGCATATTTTGTTCAAACCTGAACTGCATTTGAATTACTTAGCTAAAAATCATCACTATTGTTTTAAAAATCCTCTTTTTAGCTGTTAGTTCAAGTTATATAATTGAATTTGTAAATCCTTATACTCGAATTTAATCAGCTTTTGGATTTTCTCTGTAAAAACAAGTTTGTACAACCTATATATTATTTATTTCACTCAAAACTATTTTTAAATCTTCATATAGACGGAAACAAACCTGTTTTAGGTTAAACTCGAAATCTAAAAATAATTAGATGAAGAGAAATTTAAATTAGTTTGCTAGCTTCAAGCCTGTCAAAAAAAATAATAGAGGGGAGGAAGAAAACAGATTCATCTCAGGCATTTATATATATATATATATATATATATATATATATATATATATATAGAGTTGAAATTGAAGAAAATACCCAAGCATACACATATTTAACATGAATCATACTCGGGTTTAAAGCTAACTTAAACCTTTATATGATGTTGTTTACTCACCTGAATATATTGATGAACAGAATTGTTTTTGTATTTTTGAAGAACTGCAACTTGATGTCTACTTTTAATTTTTTCTGTTTTACTCAGTTGAATGATCTTTAATTTGTAAAATATGATGTTTTCTTTTTATTTTCTTTCAGGCTTTGCTGTGTTTTTGTTTGAATGAAATAAAATGAATATGGATGTGTTTATATAAAGAAGGCTTGTACCAAGGGGAGGTTTTTACTGGTGCATGATTCACTTTGATCAGATTTTTTTTTGCTTGTTGACTAAGCCATGATTTATTTCGGCTGAAATGATCTTTGATTTAAGCTTAAGAAGAAATCATTAAATGCTTGTTTCCATCCTAGTTTACATATAATCTTATTTTGATTTCTATAAGTACAAAGTTCTATTTTATTTGGCAAATTTTTCCTTCTTTTGTAATCAAATTTTTGTTTTTGTTTTACATACCACTTTTTTCTTGTTTCCTAGTTTATATAATTCTTATGCAACTTGTATGAATTTCCTATGTCATTTTATAACTATAAAATCTTGTTACAATATAAACATTGAATTTTATTTCTATTTAGTGTTGACTATCAACATCAAATTTTATCACATATATTTTATTTATAGTTTAAGACAATCTCTTGTTTATTATATGACTTATTCATTATTATTATTATTTATTTGAAGCTTAACTATCAAATATTTATTTATATCCATATGTCTTTCTTTTATTTAATTTTAATAATATTTTATTTCATTTTAAACTTTTCAATTTAAAATTTTAAAGTTCAAACAATTTAATGAATTTAAAATTCAAAATTTTGGGATGTTACAAATATCCCCCCTTAAGAAAATTTCGTCCTTGAAATTTGAAAGAGAGAGAAAAGCAACAAAGAATATACGAATTCAGTAAAATAAGGAAATGACTTACCAGTTTAAGCCAAGATGTCCACTCTGCAATTGGGATATGATTGCTTCATATTATCTTCAGTTTCCCAAGTACAGTCCTTCGGATCGCCACTCCATTGAACTTTAACGAGTTTCACCACTTTGTTCCTTAATCGCCTTTCATCACGATCTACAATCTTTATTGGTTCTCTTCTAACTGTTAAATTGGGAGTTATCTCTAGATCCTGTTGAGCGGCCTCCTCAATAATACTATCTGGATCGTGCACATACTTCCGAAGACTCAAAACGTGGAACACATTGTGCACGCCAGACAACCAGCTGGGTAGCTGAACTCGATATACTAGAGGACCGATCCTTTCCAAAATAGGAAAAGGACCAATATAACGCGGTGCTAGCTTTCCAGTTTTCCCAAACCTCAATACACCTCGCATCGGAGATACTTTCAGAAATACAGAATCTCCAACTTGAAATTCCAATTCTCTTCTTCGACGATCATAATAGCTCTTCTGACGACTTTGAGCCGTCCTCAATTTCTTTCGAATAAAATCAACTTTCTCGGTGGCTTCTTTAATCATATCTGGTCCAAGGACGAATCTATCACCTGATTCGATCCAGCATGTAGGTGATCGACACAGACGACCATATAAAGCTTCGAAAGGAGCCATTTCGATACTGGCTTGATAGTTGTTATTGTAAGAGAACTCGACCAGATGCAAATGGTCTTTCCAAGAACCACCAATGTCGAGAATGCAAGCATGCAAAAGGTTTCTAGAATTCGGTTAATTCTCTCAGTCTGCCTATCAGATTGTGGGTGATAAGTAGTGCTGAGATTCAATTTTGTTCTCAAAGCGGCTTGGAATGCCACCCAAAATCTACTGGTGAAGATCGGATTATGATCACTCACTATGCTGCTGGGAATACCATGGAGACTAACAATTTCCTTTATATAAGCTCTGCTAAGCTTGCTGTAGTCTAAGTGGATTTCATTGGAATGAAGTGAGTAGTTTTGGTTAGACGGTCCACTACAACCCAAATTGCTTCATTTCCCTTCCTGGTTCGTGGCAATCCGTCAATGAAATCCATCGATACCTGATCCCATTTCCATTTCGGTACTTCCAAAGGCTGAAGTAAACCGACAACTTTCTTTTGATCGCTTTTAATTTGTTAACAAGTGGCACAGCGACTCTCATATATGGATATGTCTCTCTTCATCGTCTTCCACCTGAAGGTTCTTTTAATATCTCGATACATTTTATTAATTCCTGGATGGATGCAAAGCATAGATTTGTGGCATTCATCTAAAACTTCGCGTTTCAGCTCCGGAATGTCAGGGACACAAATTCTGCCTTTCATTCTTATAACTCCATGATAATCCATTTCAAAACTAGAATCTTCACCTCGACCTATTCTTCTACGAATTTCCCGAAGAAACTTGTCTTCATTCTGCTGTCTTGCAATCTTCTTAAGAAGAGTAGGAGCGATAACAAGATATGCGAGAACAGCATGTCTTCCGCTCAAAGAATTGGCAACTACATTGGCTTTTCCCGGCGTATATAGAATATCTAGGTCATACGATGCCAGAAATTCTAACCAACGTCGTTGTCGCAAATTTAGATCTTTCTGGGTAAAGTGATATTTCAAAGATTTGTGGTCGGTGAATAATTCAAAATTTTCACCTAGAGAAAGAGAGTTTATTAGATATATTGTTTAAGTTAAGTTAAATTCGTAAATGGCTAAGAAAGCTGAAATGATTCTTACCCAGAAGATAATGTCGCCATATTTTCAAAGCGAAAACAACAACCAAAAGCTCCAAATCATGTATTGGGTAGTTTCTCTCATGCGGACGTAATTGTCTACTCGCGTAGGCAATTACCTTTCCATTTTGCATCAATACTGCACCTACCCCGTCATCGCATGCGTCAGTATAAACAGATAGTCCCTGATTTCCGTTTATACTAGCGAGAACAGGAGCAGTGGTTAATCTCTTCTTCAACTCCTAAAAAGCTTCATCACATTTCGGAGTCCAATTGAATTTTACATCCTTCATTATTAGCATAGTCAATGGACTAGCTATCTTAGAAAAATCCTGAATGAACTTTCGGTAATAGCCTGCTAAACCCAAAAAGCTTCGAACTTCTTTCGGGGTAATGGGTTTTCTCCATAGCTGAAATTTTCCTAGGATCAACAGAAATTCCTTCTTCGTTAACAATATGGCCAAGGAATTTAACTTCTTTGACCCAGAAGTGGCATTTGGAAAATTTTGCAAATAGAATATTTCTCCTCAAAATCTCCAAAATGATTCTAAGGTGCTCGACAAGCTCCTCTTCGGTGTTGGAATAGATCAAAATATCATCAATAAACACGAGCATAGATTTATTCAATACTTCCTGGAATACACGAGTCATAAGATCTACGAAGTATGCTGCAGCATTAGTTAGCCCGAAAGGCATAACTAACCATTCGTAGAACATATTAGGACCCCTGAAAGCTGTCAAATGAACACAATCTTCGGCTATTCGTAATTGATGGAATCCTTGGGCTAGATCCATCGTTGAAAAGAAACGAGCGCCATGCAATTGATCAAACAGATCATCAATTCTGGGTAATGGAAATTTATTCTTGAGAGTCATCTTATTGAGATCACGGTAATCTACACACAATCTCCAAGATCAGTCCGATTTAGCAACAAATACTACTACTGACCCCCCTCCCCCCATTCAGAAACACTGGGCCGAATTAACCCTTTTGCTAGTAGATCATCGGTTTGCTGAACTAATTCAACCTTTTCCTTGGGTGCCATCCTGCGACTTGCGTGAACGACAGGACGAGCATTAGGTACTAGGTCGATTCTGAATTCTATGTCTCGATGTGGAGGTAAAGATTTCACTTCTCCGAACACGTCTTGAAAATCTCTAACGATTGGTATAGACTCCAAACTAGGTTCGGGATAACCCAAATTATACATCAATCCTTCTCTTTTAGGACTAGGGTCCTCACAAGAAATCTCGAAAAAATCTCCAAATTCGGTTTTAATCGAAATCAAACGATTGTTGCAATCCAATTTGGCTTCGTATTTTGCTAGCCAATCCATTTCGAGTAAGACTTCAAACTCGTTAAAAATCAAGAACAAAGAGACCGATAGGAAATTGATAACAAGAATACGAGATAGGAACATCTCTACATCGAAGACAAAGATTCACGGGACCTCCAACTGGATTCTTTACGCATATAAGCTCATTAACAAAATCAGGTTCAAGATTTAATTCATTAATAGCTTGCTGAGAAATAAAACTATGTGTAGCGCACGTGTCAAATAGAACTCTAACAATGCTATCATAAATAACGAGGTTACCTTCCAGAACTCCTTTTCCTTTCTCTGCTTTGGAAGATGCAGGTTGGTCTTTGACTGCATACACCTTTGCGGTCTGAGCTTGCTTCATAACTGGATAGTCTTTAACTTCATGTCCCACCTTCTGATAATAATATCACTTCCTAGGCTCTGCTTGAGCGGATTGATCTCTCTTTGGCTTCTTACAGCTGTTTGAGTAGTGGCCTTTCTCTAGACAATTATAGTAAGTGACATTCTCTGCCATGCTTCCCTGAATGCTCTTCTTTTTTTCTTTGCCTTGCCATGGTTTCTTGCCTCCAAATTTCCGCTTCTTCCAATTTTGACTGCTTGAATTCCCTTTCTCCACCGGGGCTTCCTACATATCAAGTGTAGCATATCTATACCCCATATCAACGAAATCTGGAAGGATTCTTTAACATGGCCAGTCAACCTTTCATGGAATTTCTTATTCATCCCATGAATAAATCTTTCGTTGTTCATTAAAGGCGTATACACCGATTCGGGACAAAACGCGACAATTCATTGAATTTGTTTAGATACTCCTCGAATGACAAACTCCCCTGCTTCAAGTCCATGAATTCCTGGTACATTCGATAAATTCCAGCTGATGGGATAGCGCTTCTCAAACACTTTTTTGAATTTCTCCCGGGTAAACTCGTCTTCTGGTTTATCTACAATAACTGTCTCCCACCAGGCTAAGGCTTCTTCTTGAAGTTGCCAAGAAGCAATGAGTCGCTTATGATTGTCTTGCAATTTTAGCCCTTTGAAGATTTTCTCACACGATCCGATCCATGCTTGAGCCTCAACAATTGGCTCCTTGCCAGTGAACGGCTTACCACCAAGCCTTGAGAAATTTTTATATAAATCAGCCAGATTCGGCTGCTGCTGAATAGGTACTATTGTTACTGCTGTTGGGGGATCTTGAGTAGTTGTTGTGGCACTTCCTTGACCCCTAACTCTTCCTCTTCGTCCGCTCATTCTTACTATCTGTAATTAGTAAGAAAATTGATTTACATATACGGACGAGATATCTTAAGGAATATCAGCAGTAAAAGAAATAGACTGAGAAGATTTGGGGTTTCGGTCTTGGTCGTACTCATTCTAGGGTATATTTCACCCTATCTCTAATGAGCCATCTAATGTGTTATACTCCGTAGCTAAAGTTCTTACTCAACCTTCAGCTCTGATACCAAATGTGACGACCTTGACTCGACTTTCGAAAATCGGCAACGAATACGACACTCGTATATAAATGCCGCAGATCCAAACATCGAATCTGGTTCGTCAGAGCTTATAACAACATCAGATGAATATAAAACAGCGGAACAAAATGAATACCATGCATACATCATAGAGACAACATCATAATATCCATTACTACATCAGAGTGTTTTTAATACATACACCACAACTCCTCATAAACATCATAATAAAACAACAGTGATCATATATTCAAAAAGTCTTCAAAGGAATGAAGTGATAACAAACTCCCAAAAACTGAACACCTGAGATCCCAAAAGCTTCTAAATTGTCTCTAAAACGAAAGCTCCAAAATACTGCTAACACCAGAACACAGAAACCTCCTGCTAGGCTGCCAGTGTGGAAATTATGGGCACCCAGAGTTTAGGAAAGAAACAATAAACTCCGGGTCAGTCATGGGACTGGTATGAGTAAACAAAACAGTTGCTTTTAAATAAACTAGATCTATAAAAGAAAATCTGGTATGCTTTTGTAAAATGAAACTACCATAAGACCTCCCGCCACACACACAATGCAAACGCAGAATTGGAGGAGATTTCTTCTTATGATAGTCAAATATGCTTGATACGAGAAAAATTCTTTGATATTATTACTAGTGCATAGTGTAGAAAGCATTTCGAAAGTATAATATTAATCTTAGCCAGCATACAACCATTATTGTATGTCTACTATAGCTACCATCTAAACAGTGGGGCGCCACCATAAGTAAATGGCAGGTTATACAACTAATACCGCACTAGGTTCGTATTGGGAATTGGATTTCCAACAAATGGTCAGGCTAAGGAACTTCCTACTGCCACATGGATACGCCACTGGCGGGACGTCCCGAGAACATACCCGGCTCTTTGCCAACACAAGGCTGGGTTACCTCTGTAACTAGGTAACTACTACTCGAGTATGCCACTACCCGGTCCTTTGGGACCTTTATCCGAGGGCCCTCTATCACAAAGCAACAACCACACAGTAAATGAGATTGGAGCTACCACACAGGTAAACATCTGGGCTCATACCATGACATCACCTTTTTCCAGAAGGAAATGACATACCCTAAAGGGCGCGACCCTCATAACCTTGCCGCATCTTTCCTGTTTCGACCATTTTCGGGTTGTGAGATCCGTTGAGGTCTCGTCCATAAAGCTACGATTTACACGAAAGCCACGCTTTGATCACAAATGACCAACAAATGATCAACAACACACAGCAGCACTTAGCATGCCACACTACCAAATTGGGAGTATAACGCTGATAACCTTCAATTATATAACCTTTGAGCTCGTATGTCTCAGAGAAAGGTGTTAAGCTAAGAGAATAAATTCTCCGCCACCAACAGATACGTATTTGAAAGAAATCTGCTTTATATCTCAAAGTATAGTGTCAGACATACGACCATACAACTCTGTTCCGGGTTCGAATAGAACCGAAGGCACTTCATCCAATAAAGGAAGAAGCCCTTGCAAATCCGGGTATCCACAATCCTGATCGGACTTCCCATCACTTATGGAATCTCTATACCAGAGCAATTCAGTGCAGAGACAATCGATAGGTTATCCTATCATTTTCGAAGACACCCGGTCTTCACCACCGGTCTTCAAATGCTATCCATTTCGACGTATCACTATTCGGAATGGGTTATATGACACAGAGGTCCTCTCTCGGCTAATCCGAATAGTGAGCGCTTAATTTTTAAAAACGTGGATATATCAATCACAAAGATTCACATTCAGGTTCAATGTGGGTTTCGGATAACTAACTGAAATTCGACTCCCTGTAGCATCGAAGTTTAAATGCCGTTTTACGGGAAAAGGGGTTTTCACATCAGTACAGAACAAATCACAAATCATAGTGCACTATAGAGCAATCTACATCACATAGTGTCACAACCACAACAGAAATAACAATTCAGTACAGAACAATTATTTTAAATCAAAGTGAGTGTGATTTAATAGATTAACCACATAATTATATTTTTATTGATTAATTTAAATCAATGATTAATTAAATTTTAATTAACTTAATTAATTGTTTCTTAATTAAATATTTTAATTAACCGCCAATTTTGATTAGTCAACTTAATTTATCTAATTAACAAATTCTTAATTACAAATTAATTTAAACACTTAATTGTTTATTAATCAATTTTAATTACAAATTATAAATCATTCTTAATTTCTTTTCAAAACCATTAGTTAATAAAAATTATTTACCTTAATTATCATTTGAAAATCTTCTTTATACTTTAAAAATCAATTTATTGTTACATTAAAGGATTTAATGTTAATTTACTTCAATTCTTATCTTAAATTTAATTATTGAAAGCATTAATTAGATTATTAAGTATCCACTTAGTTAATTAAAATTTGTAATAAGCCTTTAACTCAATACAGCCAATATTAATTGCTTTATGAAACTATAATCTGTTAACAACAAAACTTAAATTTTTATTTGGGCCAAACCATATTTAAAGTAACCCGAGCAACCAGGTTTTTCACTCGAGTCAAACTCGAATTCCTCTCATCCTCTCCTCGAGTTATTTCTCTCCTCCTCTCGTACATGTTTCTTCTTCTTTTCTATTTTTCAGTTTAACTTAAGCGTCCAACTAAGATAGCGAAAAGTATACTCGCGTACGCGAGTTCCTTCCCGAAGCCAAGCGTGCATCTCCTCGACTTTCAACTCGAGCTTCCAATCTACAGAACTTCCTGATACCCAAAACACGTCGTACATGTGCACGACGTGGCGCCGCCACTCCGGTGATCATCACGATCATCGGCAAGTCGAAAAATCCACTCAAACACGAAATCGAACTTCGATTCGACACAAGGAACTCGAAATCGAATTCACCTTTTTGTCGAACTGAAGCTCGAGCGTACCCACACCAACTCGCCTCGTCCTCCTCGCATAGTTCACTAGAAAATCCACGCTTCCAGCTATATCACGTCAACACTTCGTACTATCATTCCCCAAAAGCATTTGCAGCTTGATCGCTCCTAGGTGATGAAATCACCTTGTTTACAGACACACAAAAGAACTCAATTATAACCCTAATTTGAACTCGATTCATCAATTTACGCAATGAATTTTTTTTCCAACAATTTCCCTGTTACTAGTAACTACCAATCTTGCTTCAAACCAAATCTTAGCATTCAACGTTGATTCAATCATAGAAAACGATTGAAATGCATATTTTGTTCAAACCTGAACTGCATTTGAATTACTTAACGAAAAATCATCACTGTTGTTTTAAAAATCCTCTTTTTAACTGTTAGTTCAAGTTATATAATTGAATTTGTAAATTGTTATACTCGAATTTAATCAGCTTTTGGATTTTCTCTGAAAAACAAGTTTGTACAACCTATATATTGTTTATTTCACTCAAAACTATTTTTAAATCTTCATATAGATGGAAACAAACCTGTTTTATGTTAAACTCGAAATATAAAAATAATCAGATGAAGAGAAATTTAAATTAGTATGCTAGCTTCAAGCCTGTCAAAAAAATAACAGAGAGGAGGAAGAAAACAGATTCATCTCAGGCATATATATATATATACACAGAGTTGAAATTGAAGAAAATACCCAAGCATGCACATATTTAACATGAATCATACTCGGGTTTAAAGCTAACTTAAACCTTTATATGATGTTGTTTACTCACCTGAATATATTGATGAATAGAATTGTTTCTGTATTTTTGAAAAACTGCAGTTTGATGTCTGCTTTTAATTTTTTCTGTTTTACTCGGTTGAATGATCTTTAATTTGTAAAATATGATGTTTTCTTTTTTATTTTCTTTCAGGCTTTGCTGTCTTTTTGTTTGAATGAAATAAAATGAATATGGATGTGTTTATATAAAGAAGGCTTGTACCAAGGGGAGGTTTTTACTGGTTACTTTAAGTGTTTTGCAAATGATATTTATAAGGAGTATAGAAAGGTTTATATATAGAATTTTAAAAATAGATAAAAGGTTTGTAAATCATTTTAGAGATTTGGAAAGAGATCTATAAATTAAATTAAAGGTTTATAATAGTGGGATATAACTTTATTTGGAAAGTTATAAGTTAATTGAAATATGAGATGAGCTTTTAAAAATGGAATTTTTGATAAAGGATAAGCAGTTTTTATCTGAAAAAATGTTTGGTTATTTAATATGGGTTTTGGAAAGAAGAAAACTTTGAAAAATTTGTAAATATACTTATACTGATAAGATAGGTATATGATTTGTTTCAAGGCATGAAAAGTAAAATGTTTTGGTAATATACTTAAAACATTGAGATAAGTACATAAATGTTTCCCAAGTATAAAAGGACATGTAAGGGGTTTAGGAATAGTATTTTGAAATTATCTTGTGATCAAGTTTTATAAAGTGGTTTTATTAACTAAAGAGAATTAATAAACGCTTAGTGGATCCCATATGGAAACCATGATTTGATGTTTGTTTATTTGATAGTTAAATAACCAACTAACAAATCTGGAGAAAACGTAACTTTGGAAATATCTAGGAGAAACACGAGAATTATATGGTACAATTACCATCGAAGGTGCTACGCTATACATATAAACTTGTTTCGTTCTTCTAGGATGAACAATAAGGAAATCTGTCCACAAATGGTTAGAAAGTGAACTTCGCTCTTGTCATTTATCTGTTTATTTCCTAAAGAATCAGGGTTGAGTTTACCGAAAATATCGAAAATTGTTTCGAAGAGACGGGGATCAGATATGCTATCTGAAAACCACTTCAATCCAACTCAAGAATTTTGAAATGATGACATCTTGAAGCATGGGATCGAAGATGGGGCCATTAAAGTGCAAGGGCAACTTGATACTAATCCCGAGGGTGGTTCCAAAATGGATGTAGTAGAAGTACTGCCTTCGGTTTGTCCTTATTATGCAAACTTGTATGGATGAATGCTAGCATTGCATTGACGCTTGGAGGGCAGTGTTAGCATTCTAAGATGGATTGTTATTCAGATAGGTAAAACGTAGTCTCAAGCCTCGTAACCGGGAGGAATGACAAAAGAAGGGCATGCAGTAGAGTTATGTGGTTAGCTACCATTATGGGCGTTTACCACATTTTAGATGTCACTTTCAGAGTTGGTTTACGTGCAAACACCGTGGTAGTATAGGGCCTTAGTGTCAAGGGGGAGAGGTAATTCCGTCTGCCATTTTTTAAAGGGGAAGTCGGCTCTATGTTAGCATTCGTGCATTTTCTAGAGGTGTATTATCGAAAGGTAGTCCCTTACCTTGCCATTGTTGGAATCCAATCTCCAATACGTGCCTTACTTTTTTGATTATAGATCCTAGTATGTTGAAATGTGAGACAAAAGTATTTCAGCTATTTTGTCTATTTATTTTAAACCTAGGCACTATAATAATATCATTGGATTTTGATATAAAAAGTTTTAGTTATCGTAAGGTAAAAGCCCATCCATTTTTATGTCTAGTGCGGTCTTATGAGATACCTTCTGTGAAAAGTTTTCAAATATTGAAATCAGTTTGGTTGTTATTTATTATCGAGTTTTACTTAACCTGGTTTACCAGAATGACCCTGGTGCTATTCTATGTAATGCTCGGGTCAGACCGAGCATGTTTTTTCAAGGTTAATTGGATACTTAGGAGTTGGAGAGGAGCTGGATGGTCAAGACGTATTCACATATATTTTTCTTCCTTTGTACTATAAAGTTTGTATGTGTTTGTCAATGTAAGGATAGGAATCTACAACTATCCAAATTTAGATAAGTCCAGTGAACTCTGATGTTGTATATATGAAAAAAGATGTTTCCTTCTTGTAAAGATCATCGTTGGGTTATATGTTCGCTGCATTGTGAGATTCTGTATTGTTTAGTTTTCTTCTATCTTCTAACTTCTTCTTTGACCCTAACAAATCGGTATTTTCGGCACCTGAATGTTCGGCATATAATACAGTGGATATATTAGTGTCGATTTTTTAGGGTCGAAAATCCGGTTCGTTACACGTCCAAATTTAATGTTTGTGGTATGTCTCATGAGTTTCCGCCAATTTACTTATGCAACTAGGCAAAAAGATTTTTCGGTACTTAAAAGGGGGCTATGAAAATTGGTTTGTTCTATAAAAGTGGTAATATTGAGGAATTGTTTTCCCTATACCAATAACGGTTATGCTAGAGATATTGATGACAGAAAGAACACATCTGGTTATGTTTTTATTTGGTGGCGGAGCTGTTTCTTCGGCTTTAAGAAACAACCAGTGGCGACTTTGTCTACTGCCGAAGCAGAGTTTGTGGCAAAAACATTAAGTACCAGTTAATGCGTGTGGATATAAAGAGTATTGGAGAAATTTGGGCGTACTCAAAGTAAATGCACTACCATATTATGTGACAATAGCTTAATGAGTAAATTTTCCAAAAATTCACTCACGTATGATAGGATTAGACATATTGACATGAGGTTTCACTTCTTGAGAGATCTTACAAAAGGTCGTTGGAACTGGGACAGCACGCAATGTGATAAGTGGGTGAATATCAATTTTTTTTCTAGTTTTGGATCTTATTGGGCCTATAAAGTCCAAATTATTTTAGATCTAGTCTAAATAATTTTGAACAAAATCTTTATTTTATTTAATTAGTTTATATTATTGATATAATTATATAATATACAAATGTATATGTGTATTACGTACACACATGCGTGTGTAGTGCACGTGCAATATATAGGTGTGTACATGGTTTCATGTACCCATATATAAGTGCTGGATCAACACCGCAACGATTATGTACATGTTTGATATTCATAATTAATTTATTATTTATACACGTTTATAGATATATATACGTTTATAGATATATACATATAAGACATTTGTATATATTAATTTTTTTGTTTAAAAATTGACTAATTCAAAAGATTGAAATTAATATCTAAAACATGATAAGATAGTTTCAAGTTTAAAAACCATATCTAGATCTAAGAGAAAAATATACTTCTAATTTAAATTCAAAATTCAAATGCTGATATGTTAAATGCATATACGTATAAATAAAATTTTTTAATAAACATTTAAAATAATTTATATTTAATTTTAAAATTTATTTATAAGCTATTAGTTGGAAATTATAAATTACGTATGTTAATATTAATTTTTTTAATTTCGGCCGAAACATTTTTAGCAAGATTTTTTTAATATACAAAAATGCATGAATTTATGTATAAACTTTTTTAGTCATACAAATCCATACGAATTTTATAAAATAATTATTTTTAAAGCATAATCCATATAGACTTATGTAAAAAAATGTTTGTTTTAACCATACATACTAAAATTTAAAAGATATAAATATTTATAAATTATCATTTTTGTTTTGTAATTATGTGTGTGTGTGTGTGTATAATTTCAAAAACATTTATATATATGGGTAAATATTAATAGTTATATTTATGATATACGCACACACTAATTATAAATTTCATCTTTAATTTATATTGTTTAAAAATTATTTTTAATTTTTGAAAATGTTTTTTTAATTTTGAAAAGGCCAAAATTATATGTGCATATTTTAAATGTATGCAACTTTTATTTTTGATTTTAATGGGTATATACACATTTGTAAAAGCAAACATTAAATATATACGTAAATTCATAATAAAACAAAGATTAATTATACTTGCATATTGGCATAGACAAATGCATATAATAGAAAATAATATAGAAATCACCAACAACTACAACCTTGGATTTGTACCTTGAGTGTTGAATCAAAACTCCTTAAATCCATTCTATAGTCCAACAGAACTTGCAGCCAAGTAGAAGAGAATACCACTAAATAGAACTATATTATTTGATTTTAATTTAATTTGGAAATAAATGGGAAGAAGCCATAGAAGTTGGGGCAGAAATGTGGTAGGTTGGAGGTTCGGTGTAAATTTAAAATGAGAGAGGATGCATGCTTTATATAGGCAACAGGAAGGGGTAAAGGAGGAGATCTGGATATGCATATTTAACTTTTCTCTTTGCCAATTCAAAACTAGATCTTTCAAATAAAAATCTCCTCTCCCTCTTCTTGTATGCATGGCCTCGACATGGGCTTAGTGACCCATATATATTTCCAAATCTAATTAGCATTCGTTCGTTTTAAATCCAATTTAAATGTTTATTGACATTTATCGATACATACATATATAACTTTTATATACGCACTTTATTGCATACTGATTCAAATAAATCAAATAAAATTTAATAATTAATATTTCATAAATTTTTGTTAATTTAATTAATTTATAACAGTTATAATTAATTAAATCATGTTATTTCACAATATTCAACATTGTAGTTGTGCGACTCAAAGGTGCAAATTCAATTAGCAATTAGTATATGACAATTCGAATATTAACGTTCACACATCACCTTAGCTAGTGGTATGACAGTTCGGCCGTATTTTTCGCCTGTGCATTTTTTGATAAAATACGATTTCACTGTTTTAAGAGGTATTTGGTAGTAAAAATTATTTACACCAATTCTCTTTGTCGTAACTATCACCATTGGACCAATGGAATTCAGTTAAACTTCTAATATTATTCATATTCAACTTGTTTAATCTAACCACAAAGTCCTTGGTTCAATAATAACAATTATTATTAATCGCAGTACTCTGGCTAGAGACTATGACTTTAAGTTGCTAAGTTGAATGTGATACTAACATCATATAAACGAGGAGATAAATTCCCTATTGAATAGTGTTTCACTTTTAAAGCTTCAAATCAGACCCAACTATTGTCTTTTAATGGACACTATGCTACGATTTAACAATAATCATAGTAGAGTGTCCATTTTGATGATCAATAGTATTCCCAAATCTAAAGAACTATGTAACATCGTCACTTTGAGATTCTCTATTTGACATTGGTTATATTGACCGACAGATAACTCAATAGTAGATCATTTCATAGTTGTCCAATAACTATCAATATGTAACCCCATGTTGTCCCGAGTAGCCATGAGTAAAGCACTATCAAACATTTGGAGCATTATGTACTCTAGTCTTAATAGATATATCGATACTCTATCTCAAATATTTTAACTAGGAATATTTAAAAAAACATGTTATTTTTACTATGATAAATTTCTCATGATTACTACATAATATAATTACTATCACATAACATATTATTTAAGAATTTTCTATTACATATACTTAAAATAAATAATTAATTAAGATAACACATTATGAAAAGTATATAATAGAAAGATAAACACCTTTTATTTTGAATGAGATTGTATTACAGTGTTAATGTTTTATAATAAATTGCAGAATTGCCTCTTGGGCATACCTCTTATAAATATCGATCTTCCACTTGCACTTGGGGCCAATTATGGAATTGCAGTACCATCTCTTCGATCAGTTTGCTTAGAATTGGCCGAGCTAGACCTTTCGTGGATGGATCTGCTATATTGTCATTTGCATCTACTCTAAAACTATGACGTCTTTCTTCTCGATAAATTGTCTAATGAGGTGGAACTTTCGAAGAATGTGTCTTGATTTCTTGTGTACTATATGTTCCTTTGAGATCCGCATCGCAAAAATTTTGTCATAAAAATATGTCATTGGATCTTCCGTGTTGGGAACCACCCCTAGTAGCTCACTCATAAATTTGTGCATCGGACCGGTTTTTAGCTACTTCATTGAGGGCGATGTACACGACCTCCATTGTGGAATCATCTACTATTTCCTATTTGAAACTTTTCCAACTAATAGCCTCGTCGTTTAATGCAAAAAACTTAACCAGGTATAGACATACTATCATCGATGTCACTTGGAAAGTTAAAATCCACATACCCGCTCATAAGGAGGCCAATATTTTCTCCACGATAGATGTTATTGGCTTACAGATCCTAATGCATAGGCCATATTAGGTCTAGTACATAACATTACATAAATTATGGAACTGATTGCTGATGCATATAGTATCCTTTTCATACGCTCTTTCTCCTCAATGAGGAGTGTCCTGTTAGAAAGGACGATTCCAGATTGCGTTGGAACATTTCTTCCCTTGGAATTCTCCATAATAACCTTTTAATTATTGTATCTATGTATAGGGGTTGGGACAATCCCAATATTCTATTAGATCTATCCCTATAGACCTTAAAACCTAGTATATAGGCTGCTTCTTCCAAATCCCTCATGGAGAAGTTCTTGGATAACCACACTTTCACTCATTATAATAATATAATGTCATTACCAATCAATAATTAATCATCAATACGCAAAACTAAGAACACTATGTGCTTTCTTGTTTTTATGATCTACGGATGCTTCCTCTATGTTTTGATAAAAAAAACCAATTTGTTTGATTACTTTATTCAAACACTCATTTCAACTTCTTGAAGCTTGTTTAAGACTATAAATGGATCTTAATAACTTGCATGCCTTGCCCTCACTGCCACTGATCTCGAAACCCTCGAGCATTGACATCTAAATGGTCTCTTCTAAATCACCATTTAGAAATACTATTTTCATGTCCATTTTCCACATTTTGTCATAGAATGCAGCAATAGCTAGTATTATCCGAATGGACCTAAGGATTGCTATGGGCAAAAATGATTTATCACAATCAACACCTTGAATTTGACAAAACCCTTTCGCAACTAGCCTTACTTTGCAAGTATTTAGTTGTCCATCTGCATTTAGCTTTTTCTTAAAAATCAATTTGTAGCTGATGGGTTTTGTCAGCCCAATTCCATACTTTGTTTTCTTACATGGAATCCATTTTTGATTTCATAGCTCCAAGCTAAAGTGTAAGTCTTTACTCTGCAGTGCTTGCTGGAATGAGAGTAGAGTGTCATCTTCTAAGTCACAATCCTTTTCCTTACCATCCATAAAGAAACCACAGTATCTCTCTAGGGCACGCGATTCTCCATTAGACTTTCTTATATATTGCCTTTTTCATATACTAATGAATTTGATTCATCTACTGATTCAGTCTCTATAAAAATTTATCAGATCTCATCCATGTCTACATTCTCACTGTTAATTTATTTTGTAAGAAATTCCTTTTCCAAAAAGATAACATTTTGAGAAACAACAACCTTTTGTTCCATGATATTGTAGAAAATATATCTCATTGAATTCTTGGGATATCCGATAAATTTGCACAATGCCGATCATGCTTCAAGTTTGTTCTCAACGTAGACTAGAAAAGCCCACACCTTTAGGCATTTGATTTGGGATTCCTTCTTATACCACATCTCATATAGGGTCTTAGGCACAGATTTAAAAATCAAATTCGACATATGCGCTACGGTTATCAACACATATCTCAAATGAGAAAGAGACAACTTAGCTTTATTAACCATGGAACGAATCATATCTAATAGAGTTTGATTCTTAATTTTTGAAACACCGTTGTGTTGTGGAGTATAGGGTGGAGTAACATGAGAGATAATCACATTATCTTTTATGGTTGTAATTCTTGTCCAACATACTCACCTCCTCGACCAGTTTGAAGTATTTTGACCTTGTAGTTCATCTATTTTTGAACCTCATTCTTATACTCTTTAAATTTCTCATACATATCAGATTTATTCTTTATTGGATATATATATATATATATATATATCCTAGTCTCAAGAAATCATCGGTAAAATTTACAAAATAAGTATCATTATCACCGGTAACTATAGGCATTGGAAAACATACGTCAGCATTGTTTGAGACCCAATAGTTCATTAACTCTATCAATACGCCCACCAAAGAGGTGGTTGATCATTTTTCTTTTACGGCATGATTCATGCATATCAATTGATTCAGAATCAAATGATGATAGAAGACCTTTGGTTTTTAGTTTGTTTAGTCGTATGTCACTTATATGACCTAGCTACAATGCCATAGATAATTATTATTAATGTCAACATTAGAAGAATTATTCACGGCACACATATAATTATAATTAATGACATAAATGTTATTATCTAAAACACCATTGCAGATTTTTTTCTTCAAACCAACATAATGTTCATACCATTATCAACACAGTGACTACATATTGAAATTATTCCACTAATACTGTTAAATACATTATATAAATTATTCAAAATTAAAACTAACCCATTCGGCAAATCTAATTGATGTTATCCAACTACAGTTGCATCTACTAGGGATCCAATAGTAACTTGAAGTCTCATCTCATCCTTTGCCACATGTCGCCTATTCCTAACTCCATGTATATGAGTACTAGATCAAGTATCTAGATCCCATAATAATATAGTGATTGCAAAATACTTTTGAATCATAAATATACCTATGGAGTAGTATGACTATTTTGTTTCTTCTCGTTGATAAGCTTTAGGTAATCCAAATAGTTCTATTTCCTATGCCCCTTCTTGTGATAGTGATGACACTCACCTTTATCCTTTGGAGTGCTCTTCCTATTCTTGTTGTAAACCTGTTTTCTTTTCTTTGACCCATTCAAAAAGACGATGTCTTCCCTTTTACCGCTAACATTGTGCCTTGATCGTTGGATGAAGACCCGACCGACCTTAACGTATTAAACAGCTCCACAAGGCTTACGTTCAATTGGTTCATATTGATATATAATACAATTGTATATATTAATTTTATTTGTTTAAAAATTAACCAATTCAAAAGATTTGAATTAATATCTAAAATATATCAAGATAACTTTAAATTTGAAAACAACATCTAAATCTATGACAAAAATCTATTTGAATTTTAAATTCAAAATTCAAATGTTGATAAGTTAAATACATGCATACATACATACATACATACATAATTACATACATACATACAGAGACACACACACATATATAAACATTTAAAACATTTTATACTTAATTTTAAAATTTATTTATAAACTATTAATCAATAATTATAAATCACATATGCTAATATTAAGTTTTATAATTTCGGCCAAAACAATTTTATCAAAAAATTAAAAAAAATTAAACACAAAAATCTGTATACATTTTAATTTTAATTATACAAATCCGTACGGATTTTTATAAAATAATTACTTTTTTAAAGTATAAATCCTTCTAGATTTATAAAAATGTTTTTTTAAACATACATACTACTTTTAAAAAGGTTTAAAATATTTATAAATTATAATTTATGTTTTGTAAATAAATAAATAAATGTGTGTATATATTTGAATATATATAAATTATTCTTTGAATGTATAAAAATATATACATAATAGATAAATTTTATGAATACACACACACACACACACACTTATATACTAATTATAAAAGTCATATTTAATTTAATAATTGTTTAAAAACATTTTTAATTTTTTAAAATGTTTTTATTTTGTTTTTAAAAAGGCCGAAAGTATATGTATGTATTTTAAATGTATATAGGTTTTTTTATTTACACTATTATGTATTCATTTGTAAAATCAACCAGCAAATAAAAAATAAATACACACACATATATAAATTCATAATAAAACAAAGATCAATTTATAATAGCATATTAACAAAGATGAATGTATATAAAAGAAAATATGATATAAATTACCAATAGCGGTAATCTTGGATTTGCACCATGAATGTTGAATCAAAGTCTTTAGCTCCAATTTATGCTCCTCAAGAAGTTGAAGCTGGCTAGAAGAAATAACATTAAGTAGAACTATATTATTTGATTCTAATTTAATTTGGAAATGAAAGAGGGCCCTAGAAGATGCGTCCAGAGATGGCGTAGGCAGGAGGCTCAGTGTAAACTAAAAATGAGAGAGGATGTGTGGTTTACATAAGCAGTAGAAAGGAATAAAGGAGAAGATCTAGATCTACTTGTTTACCTCTTCTCTTTACCAATTTAAAACCAAAAATTTCAAACAAAAATCTCATTTCCCCACACTAGTACGGCCAGTATCCATATGGGATCAATGGACTCCTAATATTTCCAAATCCAATCAATACTTGTTCTTTTTAAATCTAATTTAAACATTTATAGATATCGTATATCGATGTATACATACATAACTTATACATGCATAGTTTATTAAATACTAATTCAAATAAATCAAATGAAATTTAATAAATAATATTCTATAAATATTAAGTAATTTGTGAATACTATAATTTAATTAAATCGTGATGTTTTCCAAATTATTCAATATTGTTATTATGTGACTCAAAAGCTTAAATTCAGTTAGCGATTAACATTGAACAATTCAAATATTAATGTTCGCACATCACCTTGGCTAGCTATATAACAGTTTAGTTGAACTTGTCACTTACACATTTTTAGTAAAATCCAATTTCACTATTTTAAGTGGAACATAGTAGTAACAATTATTTATATCAATTCTCTTTGCCAAAACTATTTCACATTTAGACATATGAAATTTGGTTATAATCAAAATTCCAATATTGCTCACAGTCAACTTGTTTAATCCAGACATAAAGACCAAGATTCAATGATAACACTAATTATTAACAAACCGAGGAGATGAATTCTATATTAAATTGTGTTTCACTTTGAATTCTTTAATCCAAACCCAACTATAGTCATTCGATGGACATCGTGCAACCATTTAATTATAATCAAAGTGGATTGTCTATGTTGAAGTTCAAAAATATTTTCCAGTCAAGAAAATTGTGTAACATCCTCATTCGAGATTCTTTATTTGACTATAGTTATACTAACCAACAGAAAACACTCAAGTGAGTTATTTTACATTATCTAATACTATCAGTACGTGACCACTTGGTATCCCCAGCAGCCATGAGTAATGTATTGTCCAATATTTGGAGAGCATTACATACTCTAGCCTCAATAAATGTATTAAATTCTTTTCTCGAAACATCTTGATTTGGAATATCTAAAACAATATGTTATTATTTACTTTGATAAATTTCTCGTGATTACAATAAATTATAATTACTACCACATAACATATTATTTAAGGATTTTCTATTAAATATACATAAATTAAATAATAATTAACATGACATGGTATGGTAAGTTTGTAATAGAAAGAAAAACGCCTTTTATTTCGAACAAGATTGTATTACAATGTTGATAATTTACAATAAATTATAGAATTTCTCCTCGGGCATATCCCTAACTCTATCAATCTCCCACTTGTACTTGGGGCCAATTATGGAATCACAATCTCATCTCTTCAATTTGTTTGTTGAGAACTGGCCAAGCTACACCCTTCGTGGATGGATCTGCTATGTTTTCCTTTGTGTCTACTATTAAAATCACAACTTCTTTCTTCTCGACAAATTTTCAAAATAAGGTGTAACTTCCAAAGAATGCATCTTGATTTCTTGTATGCTTTAGGTTCCTTTGTGATCTTTGTAGCAACATTGTTTCATAAAACAATGTCATTGGACCTTCTGCGTTGGGAATTACCTTTATCTCACTCATAAATTTTTGCATCGAGGCTACTTTTTTAGCTAGTTCATTAAGGGCGATATACTTGGATTCCATCATGGAATCAGCTAGTATTTCCTATTTGGAACCCTTCCAACTAATAACTCCACCATTTAAAGCAAAAATGTAACCAAATACAGACTTACTATCGTCGATATCACTTTGAAAGCGGGAACCTACATACCCCTTTATAAGGAGGTTTCTATTTCCATATATAAGTATTAAGTCCTTAGTATTTCTTAAATAATTAAGTATAAATTTACAATATTTCAATACTTTTGTCCAAGATAGACTGGTATTGGCTTACGCATCCTAATGCATAAACCATATCCGGTCTAGTATATAGCATGACATATATTATGGAACCGATTGCCCATGCACATAGTATCTTCTTCATATGCTCTTTCTCCTCATCTGTATAAGGAGCGTCCTTCTTATAAACGACGACTCCAAATTTCATTGGGATATTTCTACAGTTGGAATTATCCATAATGAACCTTTTCAATATGGTACCTATGTACAGGGATTGAGACAATCCTAGCAGTCTCCTAGATCTATCTCCATAGATCTTAAAATCTAGTATATAGTATGCTTCTTCCAAATCCTTCATGGGGAAGTTATTGGATAACTATGCTTTTATTGATTTTAACAAGTCAATGTCGTTATCTATCATTAATGAATCATCGATGTATAAAATTTAGAACACTATACCACTTCCTTGTTCTTTCTAATATATGCACGCTTCCTCTTTATTTTGATAAAAGCCAAATTGTTTGATTGCTTTATCAAAATACTTAATCCAATTTATTGAAGCTTGTTTAGGACCATAAATGGATCTTAACAACTTGTAAGCCCTTCTCCCACTCCCAACGACCGAGACACCCTTAGATTTTTGACATGTAAACATTCACTTCTAAATCACCATTTAGAAATGCCATTTTCATGCCCATTTGCCACATTTCATACTCATAAAATGCAGTAATAACTATCATTATCCGAATGGACAAAAGCATTGGTACAGTCGAAAATATTTCATCATAATCAACACCTTGAATTTAATGAAACCCTTTTATGATTAGACTTTCTTTATAAGTCTCTACTTATCCATCAGCATTTTGCTTTTTCTTAAAAACAATCTACAATAATGGATTTAATGTTAGCCAAATTCCATTCTTTGTTTTCATATACGTAATCCATTTCAGATTTCATAAGCATAGATTCTTTACTCTACAATGATTATTGGAATCAAAGACGAGCATTGTCTTCTAAGATGTAGACTTCTTCCTTACCATCAATGAGAAAACCATATTATCTCACTGTTGCATGAGACTCTTGTAGGATCTAGATTAACCCTAGAGGGGGATGAATAGGGTTATAGCAAATTTTCTCGATTTAAACACAGAAACAAACTGCAGAAATAAATATGCTGAAAAGTAAATCACACACAAAATTTACCCAGCTTTGGCAACCCCTGCCTACTGCTGCATTCCCAGATTTCTATTAGAATTAAACAGTATCCCGCTTACAAACACTCTGACAGACTCGCAAACCCTGCTCCCGCTTACAAACACTCTAATAGACTCGCACCCCCTGCTCCCACCTATAGAGTTTTGCAAACTCGCAAACCCTTTCTCCCGCCTATAGAGTTTTGCAAACTCGCACACCCTGCTCACTGAACTAATTCTAACTAGACAATCTGACACTACCAACAACCTAGGTGGTGATTTACCAATACTTTGATTTGAAAAGTAAAAACAACAAATAAAAAAACAATTTAAAACTTAAAACCCTATTTGACTATAAATAAACCCAAAAATAAACTAAGTCCCTTTATAATAAAACAAGCCGGCCCAATTCAATTGCCCGTTCCTTTTTCTTTTGCTTGTGAAAAAATGGCGGCCTTGCTCTGAAATTAGGGCTTGAGTCTTTGATCAAATTAGGGCTTTTGATGCACGCCTATACTGATCAACTCTCTGGTTTTAGTGTCGGCTTGCTCGCTACTTCTCTGATGATTCGCGGCTTGCTTTACTTGAGATTGTTCGCAGCTGCTCCTCTGATCGAGTTCGATAGATTGGTATGTATTTTCTTTCGTTGCTGGTTTAATTGCTTGCTTGAACTCGATGCCTATGATGAATTCTTGGGTTTGGTATTCATATGAATTCGACACACTTGAATTTGTTCGTTATCAATTCGATACTTTCCAAAATTACGCTTTCCTGATTTCTGTGACAACTTGATACATACGGTTTGATTTTCAATCGTTCGTTTTTCCTTGATTAATACGGCAGAGACTTTCCTCTTTTAATTTGCTTTGACTTCTTTTTTCAAATTTACAAGGCATTGAATTTGTTACGTGGTCACCACGGTGTTGAATTCATTTGACTTCGGTCATGATCTTTGACGTTGAACACTGATGATTTATTTTTGACTTTGGCTTGAATCTGTCTCGAACTTGCATCCTTCTTGCTGCTGTTGTTCATTCTACTGTGTCTTGGCTTGCTTTTATTGTTCTGTGTTTGGTCACTGATGCATACATGAACTGCTGCTCCAATTGTCATTGATGTATCACTACTTTTGTCTGCATTATCCGACTCCCTACTTTTCATTGTTGCTTGGATATTGAACTTGAGATGTTTCAATTTGCTTGTGCTCTGCACTGTGTCTTGTTCACCATGTTGCAACTGCTTGTTGTAGCTTGAAACTGTTTTGTCAATTCGAATTGCACTTTGGGTTTAGTCTGCACTTTCACTTAGTATTGTAGTCTCTGCTTTGGTTTAACATGTACTTGCTTCACTTGAATTTTTGTGACTTGTGGTTTGAGCATTGATGTTTGGTCTGACCTGAACTTTTGATCATGTTGCCTTCATGTTGTTGACTGCATTACTGTTATCTCATTTACTTGTGGTGTAACGACCTGAAATTTTCGAACCCGAAAATTCCAGATAGTTATGAAAAAGAAGAAAGAGATAGAAGAAGAAGAACAGAAACACCAAACATCTCACATTCGCAGCGGATAAAATATAATAATAAATAATAACAGTTTACAAAAGAATATTATAACTGTCGCTTACATTTAATATACATCAGAGTTTCACATAATATACAGTCACTGAATATTTACAGTTATCATGACTCAGATAAACAATAATATAAATACAGCGGATATACTCTATACGATACTGCCACCAGCTCGCCTCCTGAACTCCTGAACGTCCTAACCTGAAAATCTGTAATACTTGGTCTGACCCGAGCATTACACCAAAGTAACACCCGGGTCAGGCTGGAAACCAGCGTGAGTAATTTCATATAATTAGAAATACCAAGTTCAAACCATAGAAGATAACCGGGTAACTCGTACTCCACTTCGAGTTCGTTACTCGTTTAGCTCAACACTTATTTCTCAAATCAAAATCTAAGTATTCTTATTTAGTCCAAAGGTTCATGTTATTTCATTTCAATATTCTGATTTCCCACATCAAATCTATATAGAACCACATACATTACAAGTCGAAGGTGTTCCGGGTATCACTTTAACACACCAATTAATTTCCAATAGATAGTCACGTTATTACTATACAATCTACTCTTATCATAACACAAAACATTTTATATTGGAGATATCAATCAATTTAAAACTTTTACCAAATCCAATCACCCACAAGCTAGATAAATTACTCACATTTTCTCTAATTATTTTAAAATAAATTAGATTAAGTATTTCCATCACTATAAATCTTGCTTACAACCCATTGATTTATTTCAAACCAATTAATTAATCATACACCAAGTATCCATCTTAATTATTCAACCTTGATTAATTTCTATAATCAACTTAGAAATGGACTTTTTATCAATCACATAAATTAATTAGCCTTACTTAACCATTTACATTGATTTAACTTCCAATGGATTAATTACATTCATTATCGATCCTCACATTGCTTCCAGTAATTAATTAGTTTTATAATTAATTACATTTAACAAGTGAATCATTACACTAAAATATATTCATTAATTAAGCTCAATTAATCATATTCAATAATTAATTATCACTTAACCATTAATTAACAAAACTGAGTTACAAATTTATTAGTTCTCAATTACTGGATTATTTAATCCTTAATTACTAATTTATTAGTCTCTAATTACTAAATTAATTAATTACAACTTAATCACCTAATTAATTAATTATTGTTCGATTAATTAAACATATAAATTTCCTCTAACTAACATTTATTTACAAATTAATTAATCTCTAATTAATTTAACTTACACTCCATTATCTGTTTCTATTTTTATATTTATTTATTTACTTATTTTTTTCATCACAACCACACAAATACTAATAAAATTAGCTCACTTGTAAAAGATAAGCAGGATAAAATCAAATTCATCCAGTCCAAGCTAAATGTCAAAAGGGTTCAAGCTAAACTTCCAAAGCCCCCAAAACACGAAACGACACAGAACTAAACTAACGTTTAAATTATATAACTATCAATTGTGCAAATTGAAACCCAAGGAATCAAGTTCGAACCCCTTCCAGATGAAGATTTGAGCAAATAAACAATCATTGGTGCAACAAATAAGAAAATGAAGCAGAAATTACTCACCGATATACCTAAAACGAAGAGCAGCTCCTATCATCGATCTGGAAATCAAAATTCGAGCTGATCTGAACCCAAATTGCGATCGCTGCTATCGCGACCTCACCCTCGATCGCGATCGCCGTTCCAGCCCACGAGCCTCCCACGTCGTCGACTATGATGGCATGCTCGCATGCGCGAAGACATCGCCTTGCCCGTGCCAACCTCGTGACCATCCCAAATGTTCGAACCTCCTCGCGAAATCGCCGAGCGCACCCTCGAAACCGCCTCGATCCTCCATCGCGTGTGCGAGCTCCAGGCTAGAGTGAACGAATTTAGTTGCTTTGATTTTTGGGATAAGGAACGAGATACGAAAATTTAATTAGTGGAAGGGGAACGAGATTTCATTTTTTTTTCGATTTCGATGCTGTATGAACCTTTAAAGGAGGGGGACGGAGATAACATATAAATTTGGGGGTGTGGCTTCTTGAGTACGAGTGGTAGAAAAATATCTCTGACTGAGGTACCTTTAACTTTAATTATATTATAAAATTTCAAAACGTCATGTTAATCGCCAGATAAAAATTGAACACCTCTAAAGGAATGCTGCTAGGCGATTATAAGGTTTTACCCATGTTCCGAACACAATGGAACGTGTTTCGGAGGCTAATACGATCATATGCGCGAGATACGGAAGTAAACGATCAATTTTAAATTAAATCGATTAAAATAATTCGAAGCATTTTGAGCTGCCAGGGTCAAACGATAACTTCGATTGCTACAAAAATTGAAATCCGATAATAACTATTTATTACGGATCCAATGGAATTAATTTCGTCGAATTCCGAGACTGTGCCTTGAAAGGCTATTTTAAAATATTGATTTAAACGGTATATTATTAAATTTGAACAAATCACCTTTAAATTAAATTTCATCCATTCTATTATCTTCATTATCATCATTATAAATTTATAATCCTTCAAATATTTTTAACGGGCTTAGAAATTCTAGATTCAACAATTTACCCAATTTCAATTATTAAATTCAATATTTAAACTATATAATTCAATGGTTTAATTATCAGGTAAATAGTGATATCTCGAATTCAAGTTAAAAGTAACTTTTAAATATTTAAAATCAATTGCATATTCCATTTTAAATTGTTACAATTTCCGGGTCGTCACATTCCTCCCCCCTTAAAAGAATTTCGTCCCCGAAATTACCAGTTAGGAAGAATGGTCCAATATCCGTTTACTTTTCCCCAAACCCACAATTCATCATCCTACCAACTATCCTTTATTAATGACCCACCATCACCTCAACTAACTTTCCAAAATCTTCTATAGTTTCAAACAATACCCTATTGCTCAATCATTTAAATTTCAATTTAAAACCAAAATTTGAATTATCAAAATTTTCTCAAAATGTTTCTAACTCCCTAAATTTCCGAATTTTTTTGCCAGCGTCTCCTTTCGTGGCTAGCTCGGTACTACTACAAAGGCCTCTATGGGGTCACAAATTCCAAAAAGAAAACAAAATCCAAGTGGCTACATCAAAAACCCAATCCAATTTCATACAGAAATTTAAATACATACCTTTTTGTCGGGCAATTCAAATTTATCTTTTGGAACCAAATTCAATTTTCTTTTCTCTTTTTAATACCTGCATATCTTACTTAATAATAATTTCCAATCGAAACATTTCCAATCATCTTATACATTTCCTCATATATGTTTCATATCTATTTCAAAATTAGTTTTCCCATTCCATATGAATTCAATTTGTCTTCACTTCTGAGTATTGAATTTTACTTTCATTTATAACTGATTCATATTAGTTTCATTTACTGATTTACATTAAATTCCAATTTGAAATCGTTCTATTGTTAACAAAAAATTTCCCAAAAATTTTCAAAATTTTTTTAACTCCCAAAATTTTCAAAATTTTTTGGCAGAGTCTCCTTTGTACGGAGGAGCTTTTGCAATTTGACAAGAGATATAAATATATATACATCGACCCACCCGGTTGGAAAAAACAAAAACAGTTCATAATTCCTAATTTTATTGCGTAGGTGTACCTTATTTAGCATTTTAAGCAAGCAGCTTACTAATTTAAGCAATTAGCGCAATCCAAACCAACCAAACGGTCTTCAGGTACCTGTACTTACTCAATTTAAATATGTAAGTGCCATATAAGTTTATAACATTTCTCTTGCTTAAACAACTACAACACATCAATTCTAAAAGAAATGCATTCTAAATAACTTCCACAAGCACTTTATATGATTTCAAAACTAATTCCATTGTTTTCAACCAATTTATATACCATTTCATTCAATTTTAATGGCTTACTACTCAAGTGCTTACATTTAATTTATTTTTAATCCAATCAAGCTCAGATTCACTTCAATTGATTCAAAAATCAATTATATTTGCTTCCACTAATTCATAGAATTTAATTAAATCTCGTTTACGTTAAACGACATTTATTTGTACGCAATTTGATAATATCCATGTGAATAAATAATTACTTAAGCTTTATAACCAATTAAAATTGATTCCAACTCAATTTTATTTAATTCAATTCCTTTTTAATTTATCCACAATCATTTTACTTAGCTCGACACATTCCATGCTTGTGTACTGCTATTATTCCCAAATTAATTTGAACTGAGCTTTTATTCAATGGCTTTTACCCTTATTCGAAGGCAAGCTTCCTTAAATTAAATGTAAGTTACTCTACTTTAATTTATTCCAACATCAAACTTAAGTTTACTTCTATTTGATTCTCATTTAAGCAACTTCCATTAAATTTAGTTTACTTATCCATTTTAAATTTTAATTTTAATTCACCTTCTTAATTTCCAAAATAATATCCAAGCACATACTTAACTCATTTATATATCAAACTAATATGTCACTGAGTTTGTTGTTGCATTCATTTCATGTTTGCATTGTCATATTGTTGTCAGATACTTAGAACTGTTAAAGAACAGTTCGACTTCGACTTGGTCTTTGGGCATTGCATTACTTCATGTATGTTGAGCTCTGGTCGTTTGCACTTGCACACTCCATACTTTGGTATTGTTCCATGTATTTGCATTGTACCATGCTGTTACATGTCTTTGTATTCTGGTCAGTGGTGCACTGTGCCTTGTACTTGGTCTCTGATCTGATTCTTGATCATTTCATGTTGATTTTTGAAATTTCACTTGAGTTGAATCCAGTTTCAAAACTTGGTTTTGACCTTGTGCTCGTGTCGTGATTTTGAGTATATTGCACGTGAGTTGTACCTGGCTTTTCATTTGGGTTTGACCTGTGCTCACCTGTCCTTGTAGCATTATCAAGTGTATATTGATGTACACGGCCTTGTGGCATGTACAGTGATACACTGTGCATGTCACACTGTTCGTGTGTGATGAATTCAAATGTGAATAATGACGAACAACCCAAATAACTGAGGCAAATAATATTTTCAAAAATCATATTTCATTTTATATTGCAAAAATATTTCTTTTTCAATTTTACTGTGTTAGTGAATATTTTTGCAGATTGCTCAGATGCTGGATTCTAACTGGAATGCAGTTGAAGACAAAATACGAGTGTGAGTGATATGTAGTGAGGTTATTAATGTAAAGATAATTGTGATGTATTCAAAAATGTATATGTATAGTGAGAGCTTGAATTTGTACTATTCAAGATTGTAATAAATATTTGTTTGAATAAAATTTCTGTTTGAGTTCAAATTCCATTCAAATTCTGTGTAATTTATTTTATTCAACAAATATTTATTTAATCTATGAAAAATAAAATAGTACATTAACAAATACATGAATATATATATGTTTATTATCATCAAACAAAAATCATATAAGCGCAAAGCGCATATTCCTTACCATCTAAGATGTAGACTTCTTCCTTACCATCTATGAGAAAACCATATTATCTCACTGGTGCATGAGACTCTCTATTAGTCCTTATACCAAGTTGCGTATTTTCATAGCTGAGTGAATTTGATTCATTTACTGATTCAACCTCTATGTCAATTTCTCGGATATTATCTATGTCTATAATCTCAATGTTAATTTTTTTGTAAGAAATTCCTTTTCCAAAAAGACAACATGCAAGAAGCAATAACATTTTATTCTACAATATTGTAGAAAACATATCCCACTGAATTCTTGGGATATCCAATAATTTACACACTGCCAATCTTTCCTCAAGTTCATTCTTAACATAGGTTGGACAACCCCACACCTTCAAGTATTTAATTGGAGATTTCTTTCCATGCCGCATCCCATATGTGGTCTTAGGCACAGCTTTAGTATGCATCAAATTCAATATATGTACTACAGCTTCCAATAATGGGAAAGAGGTAACTTAGCTTTACTAATCATGGAATGAACCGTATCTAATAGAGTTTGAGTCCCCCTTTCCAAAACACCATTGTTATGTGGAGTATAGGGTGGAGTAAACTGAGAGAAAATCCCATTATCTTTTAAGTATTATTGAAATCCTTGTCTAACGTACTCACCTCCTCGATCAGATCAAAGTTTTTCGAAGTATTCTTATCCATTATATTTTAATTATTGAACCACATAATCCCATTATTTGTTCCTTATATATTACCTTGTTTCTAGTTTTAGAACGTAGGCTGCATTTTCTTTTATTCATCGTAAGGCTATATAAGACATAGTTATAATAAATAAGAAGTTGCCTTTTGTCATCATACTTGCAAGAATTTCAAGTAAAATTAAATTTATTTATACATGTTACTTTTTAAGAGATAAATGTTACAAAAGTGACATAAAACATCAATAAGTTCATGTTATCTAAATTCTCAAAACCATGACATATGTGACACGTGGAATATATTATGTTCTAATCTACAATTATATATTTAGAACATCATGTTAAATTATATAATTTAAATCACTTTTAAGTTGAAATTTTTTGTTACAATTTTCTATTTTAAACACATGATTTCTTAAGCTCATTCATCTAAAATATCAATTCAACTTCATATATTCAACAAAATGTCCATTTTCAAATATACTATACTGCTACACAAGTGAACATACAGTTAAAGTAACTTTAACTAGTTTATTAACAAGGTATTTGTGAACCTCCCTTTCAAAATGTCATCATGTTTTAAGAACAAGGAAATGGTCATATGAATATAGAATTTCATATACAAAAATATATATTATAATATAATGTTTACCTGACAAAGTAAACACATGAATATATATATGTAGGTGTGTAAACTCACTTATAACCAAATCTAGCTCCTTAGAATCACTTCTTACTTGGCCTTTGCACTAAAGTTCAAGACAAACCAAAGCCATTACCTTTTCTCACCACTTTCTACTTTATTTTATCTTTCAAAGACATGCTCTAGTGTTTTAAGAATAAAGTATAAGGACTATGTGCGAGTTTTTGTTAATTTGAGATGGGTGAGTTTTTAAAGAGTTAAGAAATGTGGCATAGTTCGTTTACTTATGAAATTGTGTGTAAATGAGATAGGTATGCATATATATATATATATATATATATATATATATATATATAGAGCATAAAAGAGACAAAGTTTTAAAGAATCATTATCTTTTTTCCTTCCTTTTCCTTTGTTCCCTTGTTCATCTATACCACTGAAATCTTCTCCCTTCTTTTCACTAAAATCATACTTCCAAAATTCGAACTAATTTCATACTTATCTTAGACAAATGACCACCTTTTTGTTACATACTAATCGCATATTATGTCCGTTAAATGTTAATATTTTTTACCATACCTAAACTTGATTATCGATAATATGTTTTTCAATCACATTATCGATTATAATCATGTTTACCTATGAATGTAAGCATATTCTAAAACCGGGATTCTTAATATTAATCTCATTTAATTACGTACATATAAGTGCTACAAAACCTAGGTCATTGCACTACTTCAAGGGATGATATGTGTATTTCGATTGTCAAATGTCTTGGATTGAGTGGGGATGACAACCAAGAAAGTTAGGATGTTGGGAACAAAAAGCATTGAACTTGTATTTTATGATGTTCTTACATATATTTGAATTATTTTATGATTTTCATTCGTATGCATTCTTGTGTGTACCTACTATTATTTGACTTTTTAACCAAGGGGCCTTTAGACGAATCTGGATGTTGGGATTAAGACGAAACGATTCACAAACTAGTGAATATGGTTAGAAGGGTAGTTAGAGTGAACTCAAGAGTTTGGAGATCCGTTAGAGCCAAATAAACAACTCGGTGCTTAGAACTTTTTACTCGATACCAACCGCTTTTTGGCCCTTTGGGGCCCCTTAAAGCTCTTGTACGTAGAGTAATGACTCGTGTGATCATCATGAAGTGCTTTTCTCAAGGAATGGACAAACGATCCAAAGGATTTCTAGAAGAAAACAGACAATTACAAGCGATATTAGAACCTCTTAAGAACAAATCACTCTCAAAGGAAAGGTGCTCAGGACACAATGGATCAAGGGTAGAAGATCAAAGGAGAGAAGAAAGGAAAGTCCCCCCCCCCAAAAATTCATGTCATTACCGACCACTCTTTGTCAGTACCGAGTAGAATTTATAGCCTAGGGGCCCTTTTCTTTCTCTCCTACACTCTATGATCTGGATCTGGACTTGGAATTTCGTTGGCTTTCGATTCTGTTGGACAGTTTCTCTATAAATACAGCCTCTATAGCAATTGGGAAAGGACTTTGGCTTATTATTTTCTTCATCTTCTATCTCTCTTCCATCAGAGTCGCCAAGAAAGCTACTACTTGCTATTCTAGGATTTTCGATCAGTTAAACCCTTGTACTAGTGATGTTGAATTCTTAAATCAATAAGATCTGCAGTGAAAGTTGGCGAAAGGTTGTTGGAACACTTTAAAACTTGGTGTTCTCTTTGTATTTCATATTTTTCCTATTTGGTTTTTCAATTTCTACAGGATTTTGGGTGTTGTGCTACTTTTAGTGTCAACATTTTTGTGCTTTCACTAAGAGTTGAACTTGGGCTTAGATTTAACTTTCTATTTTGGATTAGACCATCTAGAGGTTAGATTCTGGAGATTTACATTAAGGAATTTGAAGGATTTACTTATAGGAATCAATTGTGTCTAGGAAACCTAGAAGATTAATTGAGGCAGTTGCCGGTACAGAGGAAGCAGATTCTCATCGCATAGAAATTAGCAACAAATAAGGATTTCTACCACTATTTATCCCTAAGGACATTGTTATTAGAGTGGAGTTTGAAAAAATGATGCAAGAGCTGAATCGGAAGATGGCTGACAGTTAGGTGGATATAACAAGAAGATGGATGCGAACATAGCTCTACTGACCTAACAGCCACAGAAGACCAAAAGGAGCATTAGGGAAGTTTTACCTGCTAGGTATAAAGGAGAGAACTCATATATTTCTAGTCAGAAAAGATAGGATTGAAAACAAAAAAAAAGGAAAAGACTACTGGAGTGGAAGAAGGAGTCCTTAGAGGAAGTTCGAGTGGTCCCTCTAAAAAGAATCAACTCGGTACTGACCAAAATCAGGTCAGTACCGAGAAGAATTTAGAGGACTGGAAGGACAAGGAGTTGAGGTCGTGAACATGTCTGATTCAGAGGACGATCTATAGTATGATGTTGATTATTATGAGCTTGATGCTAGATTCAAGGTGTTGGCATGTAAATAAATGCTACGAAGCCCATAAGAGACAGAAAAGACATAAAGAAATGGCTCTTCTAGAGACTGAAGAATCTAGACGTCAACATGTAAACCAAGACCATTTACACATGTTAGAACCTCCAGTTTATGTTTCAATGATAACAACTGCACAATTATATATATATATATATATATATATATAGACCTTATCAAGATTACAGGTATATGCTACAAGAAGACACCATGATCGAAGATATTAAAACTCAAAGAGAACGAAGATTCTTTGACCATACTGCTATTAGTAAGGTTATTCTACTATAAAAGAGTTCTAGATAAAATATTATAAAGGTCTTATTGAGGATATATGCATATACAATCACACACAAGTTCATATGCATCAAAATAAAGTTGAAAAACTGGTTTTATACCTCACAGACGTCTGAGATAAAGATACAGATGTCTGTGACAATTCTTGAGTTAAAAATTCTCTAAAGTCACAGACGTTTGAGGTTTTACCACATACGTCTGTCATGTGCAAAAACTGTCAATTTTGAAAATACACTTCTATTTCGTTCAAAAATAAATCACCTTTCAATGAAAGGTTGCAGCTATTAAATTGAATAGACTTTCTCAAATAGTAACAACTTTTCATCTACACCTTTTTGAATCTATAAATACCACTTTGATTGAGAAATAGAAATCAACTAACTTGAATTAAACTATTCTTTCCTCTCTTGATTCTAAACACTTTCTTGCATATACATTGTTCACAAACTCTCTATCTATTATAACCAAAATATTTTTTTTGTTAAAACACTTCCTACAACTCAAAGCATTCGTATTCATATACTCAAAGGAGATCAAAGGAAGATTTGTACTATTAGTCAAAAAATATATTATTTTGAACACAAGATTTTCAGAAATACTTTTGTATTAACTTATTCCTTCAGGCGAAGTAAGGGTAATTTGGTTAAAGAAAATACCAAAGAGGAGCTTCGAGACTAGACATAGGACGGAAGGTCAGAACCAGTATAAAACTCCGGTTTGCATGCCTTTTATACTTTACTATTTATTGTCTATTATTGCATTAAATTATACACTTGCATATTATACACAATTTAGATAATATATGATCCATAAGAGTTTCAATTGGTATTAGAGCAAGGTTATTTCGATCTACAGTAACACGCAATTGAAATCACTAAAATGGCATGTACATTTCAAGAAGGTCAATCAACTGCTTGTCCCCCACTATTTACTAGTTTTAATTATGCTTACTGATCAACACGCATGCAAATTTTTATAGAAGCAAATTGATTAGAAATATGGCTAGTAATGCAAAATAAATATGAAGCACCTGGCACTGATATTGGCACATGGACCGATGCATAAAAAGCAGAGGCATCTAATAATGCCAAAGCTATGAATGTTTTATTTTGCTCAATCGATAAAAATGAATTTTCACGAGTCGCGCTTTGCACTAACTGCTTTGAAGGCACAAACAAAGTTAAGCAAACAAAAATTTGTATTCTACAAAATCAATTTTCATCTTTTAAAATGAAAACAAATGAATCAATTATTGACATGTATGCCAGATTTCAAACTATACAACACGATCTTAAGGCAATAGGAGTTAAATTCATCGATTTTGATTTTGTCATACGAATTTTGAATTGTCTAACAAATGAATGGGAAAGAAAATTTTTAGCCATCGAAGAAGCTAACGATCTTTCCCAACTCAAAGTCGAAGAGTTAATAGAAAATACGATGTCGTATGAAGCTAATTTACAAGCAAAAAAAGAACAAAATCTAGAAAAGAAAAACATCGCATTTCAGAAAAATAATGACAATTCTAACTTGGAAGAAGGTGAGATTGTTTTCATAGCCAAAAATTACAAGTTCCAAAAAATAACAAAATTTCAAAACAACAGCAACACGAATTCCTCAAATCAAACATCGATGAAATGCTTCGGGTTGATAATTTGGCCAAATAAAGAAAGATCGACCACTACTCAACTGTGATAAAAGAAAAAAATTCGAAAATTTCAAGAAAAAGAGAAGAGAGTTTCAAGTAACTTGAGATGACTCCGACTCTTCCTCTTCATTGAAGAGCGACAGTGGCTTAGAACAAGCAAATGTTTGCTTCATGGCTAGCACAGATGTGGTACGTCATGAATTAACATATGATGAAATTCTTAAAATTAGTATAGAATTAGATGACTAGTATATAGAATTAAATAAATTAAATAAAGAAAATGTAAGAAAATTAAATAGAGTTGAATTAAAAATTGGATTGTTAAAAGACGAGAAAACTATTTTAAAAGAAGAATTAGAATTAGCATAAAAAGAATGTAAAAATCATCATCTCAAAATGATACTTTAACACATGATATAGGGAATAACAAAATAGAGAATTATAAACTTGAAAAAGAAAGGTATGAATTGAAATAAAATTTAGAATTACATAATATAGAAATTTTTGATCTCAAAAATTGATTAGATAAAATTACTAATAATATTTCAAAATTTAATTGAGGAAAGCAAAATGTAGATAATTTGATAAAGATTTCAAAACCATCAGGAAATAGGAAGGGATTAGGATTTAACAAAAAAATTCATAAATATTCTAGAAATAATCTGGTTTCTAATAATAATCAAAGATTTAAGAAGTATAGTACATTATATATAAATTTTAGATAATCAAAATCTGAATATGAAAATAAGGGAACAAAAATGATTAAAATATTGATTCCTAAAATAAATAACAAATTGATTAGACAAAAACACATAGATGTATATCCAAAAGATATAGTTCATAATGAAAATTACATCTCTAAAGGTTTTAAACCCTCGTGAGTATGGCTACATTCTCCTACTAACACATAGGAACCTAACAAAGGAAGTGAGTACCAATTAAAACTTTTTATTATTTTGCACGTACCAAAAACAAAATTAATAATAAGGAAAAATGGATACTCGATAGTGGATGCTCCAAACATATGACAGAAAATACACATCATACTATCAAACATCACTTACATGGACGATGGCACGGTCACTTTTGGGGATAATTCCAAATGATATGTTATCGGAATTGGAAATGTCATCAATGTTGGTATACCTACTTATCCTATTATTTCAAATTTATTATAAGTTAAAAACTTAAAACATTACTTAGTACAAGCCATTATATGATAAGGGATTTAGAATCAATCTTGAAAAAAATGCAATATTTTTCATCAAAATAAAACGTTTTGGACTGGATAATGCATCAAGTAAACCACTCCAATGAGTACTACTAATCATCTAGACAAAGATGAACATGGAAAAGAGTTCGATCAAAAACTATATCGAAGCATGATAGGATCTTTATTATACTTAATAGCTAGTAGACCGGATATTATGATAAGTGTTTGTTTATGTGCAAGATTTCAAGCACAACCTAAGGAATCACATCATCAGGCAGTTAAACGGATTTTACGATATGAAATCAACACAAAGGTTATGGTCCATTTCATCCAAAGGAGGTATTTTTGAACTCGTATCTTAAAGTGAGGCGGATTTTGGTGGATGTAAATTGGATTGAAAAAGTACAAGTGGCACATGTCACTTTATTTGTTAACCACTAATTTAGTGGTTTAGTAAAAAGAAATTTAGGTTTTTCTTTCAACATGTGAAGCCGAATATATTTTTGCTACCTTAACTTGCGCTCAAGTAATATATATGCAACAAACACTTAAATATCATGGAAAAGTGATAAACAAATCTCCTATATATTATGATAATACTAGTGCTATAAATTTATCTAAAAATCCAATTAAACATCCATAAACAAAACACAACCATATTCATCACCATTTTGAGAGATAATGTTGAAAAAGAAATAATAACTCTTGAATTTGATAATATAGAAAATTAAATAGCTGATATTTTTACAAAACTGTTAAGTGAACTAACTTTTATTAAGTTAATACGAGATCTAGGAATTTGTTCGTACAATGAATTGGTTAACTAAATTTGTAGAAATTATGTTTTGTTCACTTAAATTTGTAATAGCTTATATGGACTTTCAAGTGCACAATTGATTTTATACATTTAGAATTAACAATAACCACATAAAAACATAACCACCATTTAAAACTTATTAGTATCTGTTAAATTTTTATAGCTTAGCTCATTTTCATCAACTTATTTTCTAAATATAGCAAAACCTTATCGTATAAATTCATCTTATATTTTAGTTAAAAATAAATAAACACAAATAAATTATTAAAACAAATACTACAATGTCTTCCGATCACGACTGCACATATTCAACTATGGACTATAGATCCCCCTCATCAGATACCATTTACGTATCACTAACTAAATCCATACCTACATCAACTCGTTCAGTTCTAAACATTGTTGCATCACTAACATACCACACCGACTTTTCTCTTGAAGAAAGAAAGCTAAACGTCTGATTGATCTGAAATTAACATCTTTCACCGACAAAGTTGATGAGATATACACTATCAACAAGAAATGATCGGCGTTCATCATGAAATGCATTACAAGCAACTACGTCAAGGATCTCATCTAAATTTTCTCAAAAAGTGTATTCTAGCAATTTGTGGTCATTCACCAACAAAAAATTGCATACATCAAAAGTCTCCTCGATTATAAGAAACTTCTACAAAACTGCATAACATTACTCCGAGAAATATATGCAAACCGGGACCATCAAATCAAGCTTGGATTGACACTCCAGCTCGTCCAAGTTGGTCTCCACTAAGCCATTAATTTACGATACAAAAGTTGAACCAAATTCATGGGATATACAACAAATCAATAACTTTGAATTCTTCGACAAAAACTAAACTTATGTTACACATCATATAAATTATGTTTATTTATTAATTATGGTTTGTATACTATTTATTGCATTAAAATTTTAATAAAATTTTCATTGATATTTAAAAAATTCTCTATATGTCAGAAAATACATATCACAGACGTTTATCACAAGCTAAGGGTAAATTTTTCACGTAGCCACATGTCTGTGGAAACCTCACAGACATCTGTCAAAACTCTCTGTTTAATTTTTCTGTAGCCACAAATGTTTGTGGAACCATTACAAACATCTGTCAAATTTCTCTGCTTCATTTTTACTGAAGCCACAAATGTCCGTGACTCCCTCATAGATGTCTATTGCTGCTCTGGCAACAAATTTTCAACAGCCTGATATAAACAACTTTACCCCTCTCTTCACTTTACCTCCATTTCAATTCCCAATTTCTAAAACCCTACCTTTCAAAACATTCAAATTCATTAATCAATGGCTCCCAATAAGGTTACCATCTCTAAAAAAAAAAGCAAGGCCAATTTTCTTTCTACTCTCAAGCCTTGGTTACTCAATCTCACATAAACTAATGGCTTCGCAATAATCCCAATGCCATCAAATGATTTGAGGCGCTTTCCCAAAAGAGGATCCACTTTGGTCCTTTTTATCGACTAGGCAATGTGATGAAATATGAAATTCTAGGAATAACTATGGATGCCAGTTGCTACAACCTAATTAGCTATGATGCAAATATGGTAATCATCGATCCTCTAGCTATTTACTTCTTCGACTCCAATCTATGTAGTATGGAGATTTGGAATCCGAAGAATGATGATGGTTGGTTGTGGTCAAGTGTTTGTGGAAAAGAAACTAAAAGTGATGAATATACGGTTGGCCGTATTTTAGGATGTTCTTATGAGGGGAATGACTTAACGGATATACCGGATCACAGTCTTCTACTACCACGAGATGAATTTACCCATCAAATATGGGAAGAGAGGATGCCCCAATGGAAATCTATTTACCTTCACCCACGTGCTAGACTACTAAATCGAATGATAATTAATACAATCATTCCTCGTCAAGGTAGTTACAAACAAATTTATCCTAATAACCATCGGACTTTGTATGCAATATTTGGTCGCCTATCGGTAAAGTGGGCAAAATTTATTCACGACCAAATTAAGTTTTTGTCTTAACATTATCGCTCCGTTATATATGCTCCGTACATAATGCACATCTTGCAAAATCTTGGAGTTCCTTCGTACTTATCATAGCACGAAGAAATTCCAACAAAATATGGTGGTCCATAATATCTACCACTGATGCATCTTCCAAAAGTCCACTTCGTATCATCCCCTTTGACCAATGGGCTCTGCAACAACATCAACAAGAACATCATGGTCCTTCTCCAACTAGCGCTCCTCGACAGACCTAATCCCCTCATCCTTCACAACAACCACCTTCCTTTAGTCATACTACCGAATATTATTCGGACTCTGAAATACAAGAAGCTTGCGTTGAACCAATGCCAAATGAATCTCTATGTGATTTGGTAATAAAAAACCAAAAAGTAATCACAACTAATCAACGAACTATAAATAGGAAGATGACTAGATTGGAATGTTCTTTGTCCATAAGGATGACAAAGATGGAGAAGACATTGACAAAGGGGTCTCCACTTTAGGCTATGTGATGCGCAAGGTACACGGTCGATCTTCTTCATGCACATCATCTTTGCCTTCCCCAACACCTCCACCTCGGGTTCAAACACCGGTTTATCGCTCTCAAGCCTCGTCGGAAGGTACATCACATGATAGGGGACCGAGGGAAGACTCATATATACTCACAACCTGAGAAAGAAGATAGTGATGACCAAACGTGTCTGATACTCTGCATTTTCAACAATCATGCATGGCATTCCAGTGTCTTTCAATCACGAGGACGAGGAGTACAATGACCAAACACAATGGTCGGGTACATATGAGCAAGATCCATCTTCTTACTGGGATTATTACGAGAACTATGGGGGCTTATCTTATTCACAAAATCAGTACAATTAGAATTTTCTTTTATTTTGCAAATCTTATGTTTTTTTGTTTCCATATTTAAAACTTTTGCTACAATAGTTTCTAATTCAATTTTTGAACTTCCACAATTGATATTCAATGATCTAAATTCATAACATGCTATGTCTATTTAATATCTCCGTATTTTATACTATTTCCCTCCGTTTTGATAATGACAAAGGGGGAGATATCTATGCATACACATAGGGGAGACAAACATAATAATACTTCCACTATATAGTTGGTATTTGATTGTATAGTTGATTTTTGATTATATAGTTGTCATCGTCAAAAAGGGGAAAACTGTTAGAACCTCCAGTTTATGTTTCAATGATGACAACTATACAATCATATATATATATATATATAGAGCTTATCAAGATTGCATGTATATGTACAAGAAAACGCCATGCTTAGAGATATTGAGACTCAAAGAAAAATGAAGATTCATTGACCATACTGCTGTTAGTAAGATTATTCTACTATAAGAGAGTCTAAGATATAATGTATTTACGGTCTGCTTGAGTATATATGCATATACGATCACATACAAGTTCATACGCAACAAAATCAAGTTGAAAAACTGATTTATACCTCACAAACGTCTGAGATAAAGCCATAGACTTCTATGACAATTCTTGGGTTAAAATTTCTTCGAGTCACAGACGTTTGAGTTTTCACCACATACATCTGTCAAGTGCAAAAGCTATCAATTTTGAAATGACACTTTTGTTTCATTCAAAAAGAAATCACCATTCAATGGAAGGTTGCAGCCATTAAATTGATTTGACTTTCTCAGATAGTAACAACTTTCATCTACACCTTTTTGAATCTATAAGTACTATTTTGGTTGAGAAATAGAAATCAACTAACTTAAATTAATCTATTCTTTCCTCTCTTGATTTCTAAACACTTTCTTGCATATACATTGTTCACAAACTCTCAATCTATTACAACCAAAATATATTTTTAGTTAAAACACTTCCTATAACTTAAAGCATTTATATTTGTATACTCAAAGAAGATCATAGGAAGATTTTTACTATAAGTCAAAAACTATGTTATTTGGAACAAAAGATTGTCAGAAATACCTTTATAGCCTATTCCTTCGAGTGAAATGAGGGTAATTTGGTTAAAGGAAATACCAAAGGGGAGCTTCGGGACTGGATGTAGAATGGAAGGTCCGAACCAGTATAAAAACTCTGGTTTGCACGCTTTTATACTTTACTATTTATGATCTACTATCGCATCAACTTATACACTTGCATATTATTCACAAGTTAGATAATATATGATCCATGAGAGTTTCAACTGATTCAAACACTCGGCATAGCTCCTTATGGTTGACCATCAGAGTACCGTGCTAGCGAGGAGTATATAATGGATATGGTTAAACAGTTGTTTGAAGAAAGCAAATGTAGGAAGAACAACTAGTGGGGTTCTACGCCAATCAGAACTTCATTAATGAAAAATATTATGAGGGAAGAGTATCCCGGGGGGTTTAGGATGCCGACAATGTCATCTTACAATGGGACCTATCGATCCTAAGCATTACTTGTTCAAGTGTGAATGGCACATGGATAGTGCCAACGCAACGGACATGGTATAGTGTAGATGTTTTCATAATTTTCTAGAAGGTGTTACCTCGATGTGGTTTACTCGACTGTGTAGTTAACATCGGATAATATCATTGATATATCATCGATATACCTCAAATCGCTCCCGACCCGATACTTTTCAAAACATCGCTTAAAATATCATTATCAAAATATCGCCCAATATTTGCTGATGTATCACTTTGATAATTAGTGTAAAATATCTGATTTTTTTAGGAATATTGTTCATTACTATATGTGGTGGAGCAAACGTATTAAGAAATAAATATCTTTACATTCTCAACATTTTTTTAGTATATGGTGAATGACAATATTTAGACTATATTATAAATCCCAATGCACTAATTTTTTTAGTTTTTACCATACATTTTAATCTTCTTCATTAGCCTTTCAATAAAGAAAACTCTACATGCTCCATTATATGTTTTATTTTTCATGAAGACTCTACCACTAAAAATAAGATTATGAAAGAGCTACTTCTCTTTTTAGTTGTTTTTTGTTCACCGTTTCTAATTGGTAAGTTAGCTTATGAAAATTCATTTTATTAGCTATTATCATGCATCTAGAACAAAAATTTGAAGAGCATTAAAGTTATATATTTGACATATCGATAAGGAATGAGCTAAAGTAGTAACTGTATCAAATCAACATTGCTTATTCGATAAACTAAGTGAAAACGAAAACAACGAAAATATAATATGAAAAATTTAGGAAAGTGATATTGATGATTGATGACTAAAAAATTAATGAATATAGTATAAAACCGTAGAAAATAATAAAGATGTATAGTATATGAATTTCTCGGTTTTTATGAGCCTATATTATGATTAGTATTTAATAGAATATCTCAGTAAACGGATTGTAGTATGAAAATCATATGTAATCAGTCTTTGATAGTAATTTGGCATTGTTTTATCTAAATATTTGAAAATTTGACATCAATATAACACTATAACATAGTACGATATCGTTGATCATATGTTTCACATATGCACGATATTCTACAATATTATCTAATACTATCACGATATTTAAAAATATCTCATATCGGTACTTTATCGATATTTACCTAATACCAATATTAACTACTTAGTTACTTCATTTGTGTCGAAGTCCATATCAACCTTTGATGAGTTGGAAAAAAGTTTATGGAGCAGTTCATGCTCCATATCTCTCGACCTAAGGTTGTGATGTCTATATCGAGCTTATCATAAGGACTTAAGAAGTCATTGAAGGGGTTCTTAAATGTGTTTAATGTTGATATAATGAAAGCTAACAATTCAAAAAAGGATTTGGTGTTTGTAACATTGGTCCGGAGCATACATATGGACAGGAACTTTGGAAGATTGCTAAAGAAGAACCAGCCAACAATTAAGAGATTCCACTGGAAAGCTAATCATTTCTTATGTTTGAAAGAAGCAAGTCAACATGTTGGAAAAACTGATGGTGGACACACAAATGAAGTAGTTAAAGCAATGTTGCAATCAAGCAAACCAGCGATAGCTCTGGCAATATGGCCTTAAAATGTTGGAAATGCTAATAATAAAAAGAAAAGGAATTGGAGCCCTAGTGGTATTATAATGATGCAAAAAAGCACCCAAGGAACTTGAGGCCAAATGAGTATACACCCTTAAATGATACTTTGTAAAATATATACCTTGCTATGCGAGGAAAGGAAAAGTATAAAAGGCTGCCTAAGAAGAAGGTGATCGAGGAGGAAAGGTGCTCATAAAAGTACAATCATTTTTATGAAACTCATGGACACAACGGAACGAGTGCTAACATTTGACAGATTTTATTGAGGAATTAATAAAGGAGAAAAAGTTAAAACAGTGCATGAGAGATTCGTAGGCGGGTGAGAAAAACGCCAGACCCCAAGGACAGAATGCCTAAGAAAACTAGCCTGGACCCAGCGGAGAGGGGCCTAGGTGTAATGACGAAAGGTTAGTCATAAATACTATTACAAGCGGACCGTATCTGATAGGAAAAAGCTGGAAGGAAATAGAGCAATACACGGTTTATTAAAGCTCGTACCATATGAGAGTTGCTTTGCCATAGAGGACGAAGCTCTGACCAAGCAAAAAAGGAAGGTAATGGATGATATTGTATTAGGAATTAAGATTCTGATGGAGTTAAAGTGCCAACTTTCTACCCTATGGTTATAACGGCTGTTATTGGACCGATATGGTCATCGAGGCCTGGTGGTAGCAGAAGTTCTATGAATATTCTATTCAAGAGAACATTTGATCAAATTAAAATTAGCATGAAGGATGTTATCGCTTGTAGAACCAAGATTCAAGGATTTACAGGTGAAGCTAATAACCTGCTGGGACAATTGATTTAACGATTGAGTTTGGCGATGGATATCGCAAGTTTGTGCAGATCCAAACATTTGTTATAGTGGATGAATATTCGGTGTATAACCCCTTTTTAGGCCGACTGACCTTGGAAGATTTTAGGATAGCACTGGCCTCTTGGTGCTTAATGATGAAATTCCCCATAAAGAATGAGGTTGGATCAATAAGAGGAGATCAGAGCACTAGAAGGGAATGTTATGCTTCTGAGCTAAGAGAAGCAAAGCAATGAGAAAAGGGGATGAATGTAGAGTAGTCTCTCTACATTAAAAACTTAGAAGCAGCAATTAAATCCCAAGCCCAGGCCCAGGATCCATAGCAGATTCGATAAGTCTATGGATCATGGGAGGAAGTCAGGGAAAGTGTGGGCGGCACCATCTAAGCTGACGGTTGGCATTCTAATTGATATGGATGATCCATTGCGGACTCTTAAGATTGGATCTCATCTCGATAGTGGGCTAACGAAGGATTTAGTTAATTTTGCTATGAATTATATTAAATGTATTTACTTGGACACATTCAGATATATATGGGATATCACCAGAGATAGCGTTCTATGCACTGATTACGGACCCAAAGTTTCCACCCATGAAATAGAAAAAGTGCAGTTTGGGTTCAGAGCGATCCGCTGCATTAAAAGAGGAAGTGGAAAAATTAAAGGCAAATGGATTTATCCGCGATGCTTTATATCCAATATAGTTATTGAACCCCATGTTGGTCAATAAGTCAAGTAGAAAGTGGCAGACATGTATTGATTATTTAGATTTGAATAAAGCATGCCCGAATCATAGGTTCACTTGCCTAGGATAGATTAGCTGGTAGATAGGGCCATGGGACACAATTTGCTCTCGTTAAGGACACTTACTCGGGATATAATCAGATTGTGATACACATACCGGATCAGGAGAACACAGACTTTATAATGGATTTGGGTTTATATTGCTATCGAGTAATGCCGTTTGGTTTAAAGAACATTGGAACTATATGCCAAAGGCTGGTGAATTCTATGTTCAAAAAGCAAATTGGATGATGATGGAAGTTACATGGATGATGTTCTCGTGAATTCATGGCTATGCAAGAACCACATGGATGATCTTTTAGAAATGTTCGAGGTGTTACCGAAGTATGGAATGAAATTGAATCCATTAAAATGCTCTTCTGGAGTTGCATCGGGCAAGGGATTTGTTGTAAATTCAAGGGGCATTGAGGATAATCTAGAGTAGATTGATGCCTTAAGGAATATGTGAACCTCAACCACAAACGAGTCATAAAGCTTGAATGACAAGGTTAGCGCTTTGAGTTGGTTCATCCCGAAGGCGATGGATAAACATATACCATTCTTCGATCTTCTCAAGAAAAGAAAAAAGAATTTATTGTTATGCATTGAAGTTGGAATTTCCTGCAACTAACAACGACGCTGTGTATGAGGCATTGATAGCTGGGCTGAGGATAGCAAAAGAACTAGAGATTTGGATGCTGCACATATAAAGTGATTCCCAGTTAGTGGTTTGTCGAGTAAGGAAGGAATATTAGGCTAAAGGTACAAGACTTGCTCCTTGTCTGACGAAAGAACTAGAATCGTTAGATGATATAGTGCACTACATTATTAAGCATATTTTCAGAGAGGAGAACACAAAAGCTGATTCGTTGGCTAAATTGGCTACTCCTAGGGAAGCACAGGTGATGGATTTAGTTCCAATGGAGGTTTTTATGGATCCAAGTGTTGATTATATGAATGTTAAGTGGATACTGGAGACCATGGAGAAAAAAGAATCATGGACGACTTCGATCAAGGTGCTCAAGTGAACTCCCATAAGAGATAGAAATGAACAAAAAAAACTCTTTGTACTATGGTTCATGATGCAGGAAGGAGTGTAGTACAAAAGAGGTTTCTCTACTCCCTCAATTCGGTGTGTAACCAAGGATGAGGCTAGGTATATCCTCATAGAAACCCATAAGGGTAGTTGTTGTGATCATACTAGTAGGCACACCCTAGCTAAAAAGGTACATAGCTATAGATATTTTTGGCCAACGATAAATTGGAATGCAGTTAATTATACCAGACGGTGTGACCATTTCCAGATATTTGTGAAGATTTTAAGAACTTCATATACAAAGCTTACACAAATGGTTTTCCCATAGCCATTTGCAGTTTGCGAAATTGATTTAATCGGCGTTTCTACCAATGGCAAAAGGATGATCTAAATATGTGATAGTTGCAGTGGATTACTTCACGAAGTGGGTCAAAGTGAAACCGCTTTCCATGGTCATAAAGAATAGGTAATGAACTTTGTGATGGAGAACATCATCTGTAGGTTTAGAGTACCTCAGAAGATTATAATGGATAATGGAACCAGTTCGAAAGTTCTGAGTTTAAGGATTTCTACAACCGGTACAAGATTGAGGAAAGTTTTCAGTAGTAGCACACCCATAGGAAAAATGGACAAGTGAAGGTGGTAAATAAAATCATTAATTCCACCTTAAAGAAACGATTAACGAGAGCCAAAGTCAACTAAGTCAATGAGATCCCACTGATATTATGGGCTTGTAGGATGGCTCACAAGTCTGCAACTGGACGCATGCTGTTCGCTTTAGTAAACAATTAAAGGCTATGATCCGAATAGAATTGGAAGTCCCTTATTATCGTAAAAGCATTACGACCAAAAGTTAAATGAGGAACTCTTGCTTAAGTCCCTCGATTTAGTTGATGAGAAAAGGGAAGAGGCAAAATTAAGGGTTGCTTCTCACCAGAAAGACACTACACCACAAAAGGCTTTTAACAGCGTTTGATAAACGCTGTAGTACGATACAACAGCGTTAGTTCAAACGCTGTATAACGACATGCTGTCGTATATACAGAACTTACAACAGCTTTTTGTTAAACGCTGTTGAAACATCACATTGACAGCGTTTCGTACAAGCTGTCAATAATGTTTTTACAGCATTTTCAAACATGCTGTCTTATGTTTCTACAGCGTTAATAATTTAGTTGTCGAAGATGTTTTAATTCTACTTTAACTGTTTACAACAGCTTTTTATAAACGCTGTTATTGAATCATCAACTTTTTCGACAGCATGTACTAAACGCTGTTATTGACTATTTAAACATAATTACAGCACAGATTGAACGCTGTTGTTTCTTCATTGACAGCATTAATTAAACGTTGTCTTCTATTTATATAAGAGCTTTAATATTCCACTCTATTTTTGAATATTCCAGAACTATATTTTGAGTATATTGAAGCAACTAGCATATATAACATGTTCTAATAACTATTAATTAGTTACATAAACTAGTTAAGACAATATTAATAAACAAAAGGCATCCATAAACCAAGTTTCAATAATATCCATAAACAAAAATAACAAAGTAAACCAAGTTGCCACAAATTCTGTTAAACAAAGACACGTTATATGTTAAACAAAAATATAATATCAATAGAGTAGCTCCACTCATCTGCAATGCGATATTACTCAACGTAAACAACGCTAATCCAGCTTACATGATATATACGTTCAGTATATTACAATTACAAATACAAACCTTAAGTAGAAAAATGGCTGCAGTGTAAAATAGAAATGATGCTGCTGCATAGCCAGCAAACAGAGCAATCTGCAAGAAAGAAAAGTAACATACAGTTACCTGATATATTCAAAACAGAAGTTTAAATAAAAGGATAAGTAGAACTACTTACAATTCTTGCAGACCACTGAACTGATACAAGTTCCTCCTGAAACACAAGGGCACATCATGAAATCCAACCTATAGAGCAACCACATGCTTCAGTTCAGAGAACTCAGTTAAACAATATAGAGTATATGCTACCCGCACAAATGCTTCAGCCAACAGTCTTGAGTTCTGTTATGCTAGGTTTAACAAGGATCAGGGACTGCCTGAAATGCTCAAGAAGCATGGCTAGTATGATATAAAGGGATAGAATGGTCTAAATATTAACTGAAAATTAAATTGAAAAAAAATCATGCTGTTAAAAATCATCTCTATAACATCTTTTTATTTCTCTGAATCCTTGAACAGAATCACCATGCTGGCACGAAATTTTCAACCAAGTTTCTAGTCAGAAATTCGGAAAATAAAATGGACAGAGACAATCAAATCCAGTTTCATTATTTGTCTGTAAGTAACATAAGGCCAAATTTGATGATTTTATGCAAGATTTGTTCTCGCATCCAGCATCATTTTCAATATCTTCCTTGTTAAACTATTTGCAATCAACGTTCATGCATACACCCATTATGTTTACTAACTGTATATAACTTCACAGAAATCAACTGCCATGCCACGATTAAGCTTCTACTTCGATATTTATTTATGAGTTGGAAGAAAGTGATATCAAATAGACTGGCCTAGACCTAAGATTTAAGACCTCTATCTTTAGGTGGTAGCATGGCAGATTTATTTTTGTCAGCAGTCACAATGCTACCACCGTCTATGTAAAACAAATATTTTTTTAGGACAATGCCATCTTTAAATAACGTTTACCATGCAAATTGATTAAGAAATTGGTACCTGATACACAGCTGATTTTCCCTTCAAGTCCACAGCAACCGGTGTTTGCTGACTACTGCTAACAGACGCACTCTCGAAACTTGCACTGTATTCGGTCACTGGAGAAGTCTGCATATAATATATTTTTTCCAGTGGTAGTTATATGTTTTCATGAGACAAAAAATGCTGAGAACACATAACAAATTGGCAATGATACACAATTACCTGTGAAAGCGTGGTATGCGGACCATCGGTTTTCTTGGTTATTCCTCTTGCAGTATGGATCATGTCAGTGTTATTAACGTCATAGTCGGTTGGACGGAACTCGAAAACCGCACAGCCTACTAATTTTTGGAAATATTTTCAACCTTCATTGATCCACTCTCCTGTTGAATAAGTTTGTTATTTTTTTTCGCAAAACCTTAACAGAGATGGTAATCACGTAGAATTAAATTAAGTCGTTGCAAGCTATATGCAACGAAGGTGCTAATTAAGAAAGTGGAAGACAGTGGTTTGGAGCAAACCATTTTTGCGATAGCAAGCATATCATCAACGTTCTGGCCTATAAGCTTTCTGCTTCCTTGTCAAAAGTGGTAATGGTAGTAAACATAGTTTTGTCCAAAATCTCGATGTTCAAACGATAATTGACGTAGATAAGGAACCATCAAAACAGATTACAAGTATTAACTTTAAATTTTATCATTTCTTACCGGTTCATCGGGCTATCTACCATCGTATGAAATTTAGTACAAATGTAATTTGCACATACAAGATGGACCGACCCCTCGCAAATAACACAAGGCAAATAGCTCCATGCCGTTGCAGTTTCAGCTTTGTAATTGTTGCAGGCACCACATATTCTTTTCCCCTGGGCAGTTTTATGTTCGTAAAAGTTAAATCTAAAAAAAATAAAAAAGATGATATAGTAAATATTGCAGTCAAAAGTACGAGTGGGTTAAGTTCAATGTCAATTAACAGACATCAGCAACTACATTTACTAAAAGGAGGTAAAGTTTAGGAACACAAATAGATTCGTTATAGTAAAGGGCATGAATCAAAGTTGACTGACTTTTTCACATGAATATGTATGAAAACACTGTAAATTTAACAGCCTACCCTACATTTTTTATTCCTCAATTCTTCCGTAAGATGTGCAATGCTTGCTTCGACTACTGTTATATCGGCAGCTCCTTGGCTATTTGGATTGTCGCTCAATAGTGTAATCCTCATTGAAGCGACATCTGCAGTACAAGACAATGGAAGTAGATAAACGTTTGTTATTATATTTTTATTACAGAAACTAGGTATCGGTTGCATACTGGTAACCAGATAACAAATCTTTGAATGAATTTCTCAATTTGAGGGAATCTTAATGTTCAGGTACACCTTTGTCGCTTTTGTAGAATCGAAAGTGAATGATCCTGAAAAAGTAAATAATGCTGAGTATTTTTGTAAAAAGCATAATGTGGAGCTATGTTTTGTCTTGCTATTTTTAATGCTCCCATAATAACAAAATCATAACAGCTGAATTTGGACAAATTTTTGAAATATTTCTAGATAATGAGATTGTGTGTCTTAATGATCAATTGAAGGATTATTTACACTAATGCAGTTTGCATCCACTTCAAACATGTCATAAATCAGGTTGCATGAACTGAACATGATTCATCATTCATTGTATCATGATTTGTTCTTAACAATACAATAAAATAGTTCATAAAATAATATTTTCTTATTCTTAGACTTATTCCTAAAATTCAAGCTAAGTAATTTTATGAATTACAACATCAGTGACATTTTAAGGGAGAAGCTAGACGTTATGATATCTGAATTTTTTTTCCTCAATAGCAAAAACATCTCTTAATACTTAATCACTAGATCACTTTCATGTAATAAACAAGAGAGCAAGTAACACAAATCTATGACATAAAAATATAACATAGAATTTCACATAAATGATCATTACTTCATGGAGTATCAAATATTATTTCATTGGTCATAAAACAATAAACTTTGTTTTTGTAAATGAGAAACAGTTCATTCACTGCTTACCTTTGTCATTTCACTTACACAACATTCGGTTCAGCCCATTTGATGATTTGGTGCCTGCAGCTTGCTTCAGACACTATGCGACATCACATAGTGATCCTAACCCACTCGTGTTTGCTTTGGGATGCATTAATTCAACATCATGCTTCAATTTAGCCTATGCCAGCCATATGATCGTGTGCATCGTTGGTCTTCAACATGTTCAATATGACTCCGACTTGTAGTAGTTTTCGACATTTCAGCAATGTCCCTCCATCTTGAAACATGTTCAATATTGCATTTTACAGCACCAACACCATGAATTAGACGATAGTCCCATTCACACTGCAGTTCTACCAGGAAGTTTGCACATTTTACAAGCCAAAGAACTAGGAGGTGTTCCACTTTGGGTAGCACTGATGCACATTAGCTGTTTTGATGCATATTTACTCAAGATTGCTTGAGCTACTCTAATCCTTTCTGAAGCAATATTAGCCATGTTGAATTAGTACTTTTATGCATTATGATCTGACATACTACACCAATACATCATACTTTGGCATTACTACATCGGTGCAACATAGCTTCAACACTGCTATACCAGATTGGAGGACGCATACTGTAGCTTCGGCAATACTGTGTGGACTATACCCACCTGCACAAACAAAGTACAAAACTGCAATAAAATTGATCTGACTAAAGTTGCATTCTAGGTTGAACTCCCTTTAATACAACAAAATAAAGTAACACAAGCTCATATCATTGCTTTTTGGATGGGTTTTCAGGTACAAGGAAATTGGTCTAAACTTGAATGAACATAATTTCCTACTAGCTAAATTACCAGTTGCAATATGTAGTTGACACCTAATCGTTCTTAAGCAATATGTCTTAGCTGTAGATGCCATGAGAAATTGACCTGGAAAACCATGGTTCACATGTTACAAGTAATATGTTATATGGTACCAACACATATATAATCAGTAAATAGATAGGAAAATACTTAGGTAATTTCATTAGTTTATTCAGAGAAACATTCATGTGTGTTTGATATAGTGCATATACTTTTGCATGGAAAATTTAATATACTTTGATCTATTCAAAGAGCTTAATATTTAAAGTCATCCACCCCTCCTTTGAAATATTTGTTACAAATAAATTTGTATGAAACTTCTCAATCAACAAATAATCAGGATGTACGTATTTTGCAATACCTCTTTTATTTCCCATGCCATAAAGATTAATAAACAAGTCATAAAAAACACAACTTACAACCCTATAAAGACATATAATCAAATAAGCAACAACCTTGAACATCATCCTGGTAACCCTTCGACACATAACTTATATATATATATATATATATATATATATATGGATTTATCTGCCATATATAAGTTTTAAAAATCTCTTATATATATAAATGAATGGATTTTATATATAAGCTGTTATAAATTGCTAAGTCGATGAATTATATATATATATATATATATATATATATAAAATTAGGAGACAAAAGGCAATAAAAAGATTCAAAAGACAGGAAGTTCTGAAAATGTTTTGCAAAGGAAATTGCATTGCAATGGATGGTTACATGAAGAAAGGTGATAAATAATTCTTGGGATGATAGTAGATTATAAATGAATTTTTTTATTATTGTTTTTAAATTTTCTTAAATATCAAATAAAACATGTTTACTGTAAAATTTGATATCATCGTGTTCCCTCTCTTAAAATCTAATAACTGATATCTAAATGTTTGACTCTCCAGAAAATAGGCAATATCTTTGCATTATGGAAACCTTTGGGGGCCTTATGATCATACAGGGCTACCTTATTCATAAATTAATGATAATCTATTAGGCAAAGCACTCTTTTCAACATCTTTAACCAATTGAGAACAATTCAATTATTCTTTAGCAATGATAAGTCATAGGTTGATTATGACAGTGAAGGCTTCCTGCATTAGAGCAAGGATGATTTCACCACCGATTTGAAACTAGTGTTTTAAGTGTTTGATTGATGTAGACTACAAAATGTAGTAGGTTTCCAATAAAATTATATGGCCTATGAATATAAAACAATTTAGTTCAAATAATTAAAATTAACTAATGTCAAATATATAAAATCTCATCAAAACCAATCTAAATTCTAAGTGGCAATCTACTTAACCATCTTAATGATAAGAAAATCTCTGAAACTGCAAGACTGACAAAATTCAATTCTATTTCTCAAGAAAAATCATTAGTTATTTTGTTCTTTCTATTGTGAAACAATTAAGAATTTTTTGGATCACATGTTGTTCAAAGTTTTTTTAATATTATTTCTCATTCAATAGTAATGGAAAAATGGGCTGCACAATAACCATAACCATTGTGTAATATTATAATTGCAACATAGTGAAATTTGCCAAATGTTAGTTTGCACAATCGTAGACATGCCTCCATATGCTTTCATAAATATAAATCAGTTTCTTCACACTTACAATTGAATTTATGTAGATTTCAAAACTTAATAACCCATAATAAATCTACATGCTACTTAAAAAGCATGATTTTTTTTAAACAACCAATTTTTATAGAAGTGAGTATTATGGATTTTAACAATACCAGAAGAGGAAATTAATTCAAACCAATTAATTTTACTTCATATTGATCCATATATTCAACGTAAAACTATAAATGATTAACTTAAACTCCTACGAATCCAAACCAATTAACTTAATTTAGTATATTGATGGTCCTCAATAAAAACAGTGATTCAAATCTATTTATGAAAATTATATTTACATAATTAATATATTATTCATCCAGGAACACCAACATTCAGTACAAAATCAACCAAAAATGACATAGCTCAACATAAACAAATCACATTTTTATCTTTGATTGACAATAAGAAGAAATTAATAACCTGATTTTCTTGAAAAAAATCGACCAAGAGATAAGTGAAATGAAGCTTTGTTGTCTTTTCGAGGCTGATGGAAGAGAATAGTTGGAAATTCCACCCTAGCAAACAATGAAGAAGACGTGGAAGATAGGAATTAGAGGAGAAGAGGAACGAGAAAGAAAACTCAGGATTAGGTCGAAATAAGAAGTATTCTGTGTATAATGAAATAAGTGAGAATGTGGCCGCGAAACTAAAAAGGATGAAAATAGAAGAGGGAAAAGAACCGCACGTAAGCAAATACATAAAATATACCGAATACAGCGTTTGATTGTTTTATTTTACCGAATAAAACGACAATCCACTGCATCTAACGTAAAAACGCTGTTCACAATTGCAGTCAAATGCAAATTTTGTTGTAGTGACTTCCTTTCTGCCTCTACACTGCCTCGCCACCCAAACAACCATTCAACGTATCTACATATCATTAACCTCCTCCATACAACATACACAGTCCATCTTCTCACTACCATCCTCCCTGCAAATACATACTCCTAACTTCATCACCAAACTTCCATAATGCTGGACATCACCACCATCTTCCATGTACCACTGTTGCCTCCCTCCATCTGCAATTCAATCTACTACTGCTCATAACCAATTTACCTCTACTTACAATCCGCAATACAAATGAGCACTTCATCCAATTGCATTTTCATACAAACTAGCACTATCAGCTGTTACTGCCACAACCAAACCCCTTCACTATAGTACCATCATCTCACAATACTTCCATAGCAGCTTCTACAGCAAGCCGCCTCACCCAAAAAATGATGCAAATAATTCAAAACATGGTGCTTCTACTAATCAGTGAAATACAAAAATAAAATTTTTGCTACTATTCAGAACTTATAACAAGCATTTTATAGGCAATACTTATGCAGCTCCAACTACCGCATAATTTGACTAAAAACTTTCCTAAACATAAACCATACTTTGAACGAATCATTTAACTAAATTCAATCCCAAAATAACCGCAGTAAGCTTAGACTTTCTACCATATGAAAAGAAAAAACATTAGGGTGGAAAAGGATCACCTCGTTTCTAATAATTAATTCTACGAAAACTCAATTTTCATTAAAAAGGAAATCACAAAAGAAAATATGAATATTGTTTAGTTAAGTCGACTCTAAACCAGTATACAAAATATGAATTAAGCTAACCTCTTTAACCGAGCAGTTTCATGAACTTGAGAGTCCTTACATGGGAAGAAAAGTTCTTCGAGAACTCGCAGCCAAGGGCACCTGCTCCAACCAAGAAATCATTGGTAAGCTCCAGCCTTCTTTGAAGCTTGGCATCAAATAAAGAAATCTTAGTATCATAGAGAAAATTAAGTGGCATCACATTGTCAGGCTTTAGAGGTTCCATGGGAAGAGACTCAATTGAATTGAAGTTGAAATACTACAACCATACAACATAACAGATATATAAAAAATCTATACATAATAAATAGGATCGCACACAGTCATTAAACCTAAAAATTGGAGAACCCATTAAACCTTGAAAAAAGAATTAGGGAGATTCATTGACAAGGGGGTACCCGAGGCATTAAAGGCAAATCAGGGCAGTGACGATTGAAAAAAAATCGAAGAACAAGCAAAATCCGAGGGAAATGAAAATGAGGGAAAATGAATTAAAGGAGAGACGAGGGAGGATTGACGAGCGAAAATGAATTTTTGGAGGGAATTATAACGAGAGCAGCGCCAAATATTTTGACAGTGGAAACTAGAACCTAATTTCATTCTCAGCGTTTTTGCGCAAATATTTTCATTTTAAAATAGCTTTTACTGCATTTAGGTTTTGAACGCTGATAATGAATGCGGTCAAAAGTAAAATTTGTTGTAGTGAGAGTAGCGCGAAACTTTAATGCCAAGGGTCAAAACCAAAACTTTAAGGTAGGGGATCTCATTTTGAAATAAGTTGTCCCTGGTATGGGGAATCTTGGTCCAAATTGGGAAGGTCCTTATGCAATCAAACGAAAGCTTGTAGATGGAATGTTCAAGGTAGCCACCATAGATGGAATCCTAATTCCACAGGAATGGAAGAACGACTTGCTACATCCCTATTTTGCTCAGTTTTGTTTATGTTTACTTCCCACAATAAGCCACCCAAGAATTTTGAAGGCAATGTAATAAGGAAGGACTTGTCACTCTTCTGGTTTATAAATAAAATTTAGCTTCTTGAGCCATGGAACCGTGTTCTCGTAAACTAGTTTCTTATGCAGTGCGATTAAAAGTACGATAAGGTGCAAACTCCCTTGGTCCAGGATCAGGACTCAGAAGTATTATTTTAAGGGTTAGTAAGATAATTCAACCCAACACACATAGGTATTTGGAAAATGGTATCGGTTCCTTTGGTCCAGGATTAGGACTGGGGGTAGCCGACATATGGACTTGGTTAATTTGGTCCCAACAGTTAGGTATTGAATATACCTAAAAATATGCAAGGTCAATAAGGAGTGCCTAAAGGCAGGTAATAAAAAGCACTTGTTGTTGGAGATAGAAGCTGGCATGCGGATTGAAATTCCTTGCCATGGAAGCGACCTAGCAGAATGCGCTAGGGCGAGGATAAACAAGGACAGTCAGCAGGTACTCTCGGTCAGCACCCAAAGATAGGTAAGACTGGATGTGGATGCCCATATATAGGCATCCAAAGGCATATGTACTTGGATATTTAAGCCAATCTGCCAGTAGGATATTCACAACTGTGCTTATGGACCTACAGAACCCTTTTTCCAAGGATAAGCGAGATGGTCACTGAAAGTCGGAAACGAATACTATTTGGCTCTTCTAGTTCAAGCTTTGGACCGAGAGAGTACGAACAGACTGGGGCGGTTGGATATGCATGGCTGATAATCAACTAATACCCAAGAATGGATAAGGTCGAAGGACAATGCCCGAATATCGACATTTGGAATTTTGAGTTTTGAGAACATGACTCGTCAATAAAAGAATTAAAATTTCACCCATGGCTAAGCAGGATACGCTTTGTCAAGATTTGATAGAGTAAACTTATAGATAATGTCGATTATGCTCGATTATCGATGGGATTGGGGACGTCAGGAGCCAGAAGTTCAAACCATTGTTCCCTAGAATTAGGGTATGGGATAGAACTTAGATTTTTGGTAACTCATTGGTGGTCGAAGGAAATTCGACCTAAAATGAATAGGAGTAACCGCAGAGTTGGGAAAATTACGGTTTTGCTTGACCAAATGAAACACTTTGGCAACTATAAACAAAATTGAGTAACAAGATATAACTAAAGTAATTGCAAGAATTTCATTTATATACACAGAGTTGCGATAAATAAAAGCATTACATATAAACAAGCATGTATAGTATGGATAAATTGCGGGACATGCTATTGTATATAAGCTGGTATAGAATATAAAAGTGTAGAAAAGTAGGTGGAACAAAAATTATAGGACAAAAGTGGTTTTTTTACCACCTAAAATTATATATATCTATATATAATGAGAATACTTCCGTTTGAAGCTTTGGAAATTACGCAATTAACCCTATAACATTTAACTATAATTAAGGGATATTTTGGTCATCCCATATACCTCTCACCCATGTTTTCTAATATTCCCCAGTTTTCTCTAATAAATCCAACCCTCTCCAAATGCTAGCATCTCATGGTTTTCGCATAGACCCAAACTTCTTGCAGTTTTATCTCTTTGCAATCCAATCCCTAATTTTATTTCAGAACGTATGCTATTACTCACCTATGTGGAGAAATCTCAAAGCCCACAATGCTTGCACTTTTTGCTACTGTGTGCTCATAATATAAGACTTTGAAACTCAAAGGATTATTGATGTAATTATTTCCATCCTTACTTTGAGCAAACACAAATAATTTTATCTTAAGCATAGTAGGTGAAAAAAAAAAGAACCGCTTCACTTAGTAATTATGAAAATGTATCTTACTTTAAAATCAACAAGATAGCCATTATCTTTACTTAGAAGACTAGCCAAAAACCTATGAGTGATACATTATTTGTGTTTCTAAAGATAAAATGATAGGAAAAAAAATAGTGAAGAAAATATACTGCATAACATGCTGACTTGATATTTATCATTAACCATCCCTCGAAATTTCCCTATAGATTTTGTGCTGACTACCTTAGAGCAGGCTACTTTGCATATTTCATCACTTTTCATTCTAATATTTTAACATAAATATTAAATTGAAAATGGTTAATAATGGAAAACAGTGTGTAATTGCCAGCAAAGTATGAACACAACAAAGTTCTTAACCGTGTAAGCAGAGGTTTTACTGCTATTACCCAGTATGATTTCAACCAGATTATCCACACTCTTGATATATTTTGGAGGCAAGCAATAGTCCAAGGAGTAGTAGATCAAAAGGGTGATGTGGTCTTTTAGTCGATGGTATTTCATTTGGTTTAAGTTGAAGTACGTTTCTCGATGCATATAATAAATCAATTAGATTACATTAAGTACATACGATCAATTCAAGATGAAGTTGTAATTAGCAATGTCATGGATGGAGGTAACACATAACTATAAAGGGCAATATCACTATAGTATAAATGTAATCCATTCAGACTTATGACAATACATCTTTCAATTGAAAGTTGAATCATACATAGAACATGAACTAAAATAAATTTCAGTAGGTTACGAATTCGAATGCAAACAAATGCCTGCAATAAAGTAAATAAATAAATTTTTGCGACCTTTACATTTTTCTATATATGTAAATTGTGAACCTGGACATTTGGGTTTGAATGAATTATTGTGGTGCAAGGAAGGCATAAGGGTATGGTTTGCAACAAGAAGATGGTGGGTTGTTGAGGCGTTGGAGGAATGAGAACGTGGAAAACATCGGTTGTGACTATTTCCAGATGCAGTGGAGAAGGAGACAAAAATGATGTCCAGTATTGTTCATATCCTGTAAAAAGTATGTTTGAATTTGAGTCCTCAGCTTTTGGTTTTGGTTTGTATTATTTATGTTAAGACTTTTTAATTTAGTGGATGGGAGATGAAAATTTCAACTACAACTTACTACAGTCAAGGTTCATGTGAATCGATATGGTGATATGATAATGAGTGAAAGTTTATTTTCACTCCATCTTAGATACGGAAACTACCTCCGTAGCATATATCTTGCTACTTCAAGAAGCATGGCATCTTGGTAGGGCATAATTACATTAGAAGCCCCGTGTGAGTTTGGTTTTTTTTGCATGCAAACAATGTTGTGCACACAAATAATAATTTTTGCATGCGAACAACTGATTTGCTTTTTTCTTTTTCTCAAGCATAACATATGTTCTCAGTTTATCATAATAGATACATTAACTGTTGTTTTATGTTTATAGTTGAAGTTTAATGACACTTTATTGACAGTACTTATAGTTAGTGTACTATTCAAAAATAATAATGTATGATGCATGGCTTTTGGTTGAGATTAGAGTACATTTATAGTTTTACAAGAAATCTCTATTATAGTGAGAAATGATAAAGGTAAATGAACAATTTTTGTATATATCTATCTAAATGTGCACATGCTTTTACCAATACAATCTATGTAAAAATGGTGGCACGAGTTGATGATTTCAGTGAATTATGGCATTAAGATTAACGTCTTCGCCTTCAAAAAAAAAATTCAACGACATAGTGGCAAAGAAAAATAAACATGAAACCTTTTCATGTTTGCTTCACCAAATGCCTAAGTTGGGAAATACAAAGGCATCAATAATTTGTGGGTCACATTCAAGTACATAATGGCAGGACAATGTGCGCATTTGAAATGTGAGCATGTATCTAAAATGATAAGAAATAAGATAAATGATTCACAACATATTTATAAAATGTAGATGTACGACTTTACAAAAAAGTGCTTTAAATTAGCGAGTGACATAGGCGAACTGATATTTACATTTATTAGGATTCAATACAATTAGATAAGTACAAATAGTTTTCCATACTCTATCATATTTGATAGGAATATAGGTTTGTTAAGTTATGCTTTTACAACATAGTTTCCATTTGTTTGTTTAGTACAGCCCACTAAATTGGTTTAGTAAAAGATCAATGCTAACATAGTATAATAGAAGATGCAATCGACATTAATAACATATATCTTTTGGCTATCAAGATTGTTTGTATGGGGAAAAGTCAAATGCTTTTGTTACCATATTATTGAGCCTGAAATGTATAAGAGATCAATACATATTTTCTTAGAAATTGATAGAAATAACACAAAAATGGAAAAAATGAAAAACTGTTTCCACAGTTTAGTAGAAAAGAAAAAAGTCACCACACACAATAGATTTGGTGCAGATCTAAAACAATGGTGCTAGACAATCGTATGTAAACCCCTTATCATGGAAGTGTTTGGCTGATCATATAAGTAAAATATACTAAATTGAAGTAAAGAGATGTTGTATTTAGGGTGTTAGTTCAAAATGTTCAAGATCTTTCCTACATTTATTAAAGAAACGTTTGCATATGCTTAAATATAAAATATAAAATATGTCAAGAACAAAACTAAACATTATATCTCCAGTTGATTTGGTTATATTTTGTTATAATAGTGACGTCGAATATTCAAATATATCTAGGCTTACTCAAAGTAAATCATAGGGTGAATCTGAGAAGTCATATCACAATAGCTTTATGTAATTCTGTATATCCATAAAATTTGAAGTCAAAACAACTTTTTTTCAGGCTTTTATTTTAAAACTATGAGTGTAATCTACATAGAAACCAAATTGATGATTGAAAATATAGCTATGAGTTTTTTTTATATATTTGTTCATGTTATTTTACAAAAAAAAATTGTGACAACTATTAGTTATTCATATGACCATGATTTCAGAATAAATAAATTTGCTTTCACTTTTCTTTGCACAGGAGAAACGAACGTGGCTAACGTACTATTTCATAATAAAAGAAATTAACTCACATACTTATACATGTCAAGTGGAATCTATGTATATGACCATTTTTTCAAAATACATAAGCTTGCTTGCAGTTTCTATGCACACGTCCAATGGACGTGCCAAAAGTACTCGTGTATATGTGTGTGTGTGTATATATATATATATATATATATATATATATATAGTGAGGGCCATTCTGTTAACATAAAAAAGAAAGACAAAAAGGATACTAAAGGGATCGTCTTGCCCGTAAGTCCTAGGAATCTTTTACTTGTTCTTCCCTCTATTGCTGCTCTTATGGCCAGAGCTACTGGGTCATCTCTTGTGTTTTCATCCACCATTGGGTTTCCGACCTTTGGGAGTGTCGCCCTCGAACTAAGTGGTCTCCATCTCGATGGTAGTGTGGGGCTCATCCTTCTCGGTAAGGGAATATGAGGATCTGATCTTTAGCGGCTTCAACTTGATTAGGGGAATTTTAGCAAAAGGGATTGTTGGTGAAAAAATAATGGATTTTTCAGGTCCAGGCTCCTTTTTGATCCTGACCTCGGAAGGGTCAATCTTCAATCTCTGCGCCATAGTAATTTAATTGGTTGGGTTTATGGCTCTTGTCATAGCAACATCTTCCTCCAGGGATAGGGATACGTCCTTCAAGTTCTCTAAAGCATAATTTTTTCCAAATCAGGCCCGGGGTCAGAACAAGGAGGAGCGAAATGAGCGATAAGCCCCATGGAGATGGTGGTAGACACGGCGAAGATTTCTGTAGGATCCACACCTTGAGTGGTTGGCAGCGCATGAGGGAGATACAGATGACTTATAAGTTGGCAAATATAATGGTAAAGGTTAATGATAGATTCATGCAAGAACTGGAGTTTCTTGAAAATCGGTGAAACAAGAGATATACCTTCACCCCGAGTTGATTGTGAAGTATGATGTTTGGAAAACTCACCTTCTTCAAGTGAGTGGTGAATAGGTCAATCGATTGGGAGGGGAATGTAAGCCTCAAAGAAGTGGCTGTTGTGGATTTTGGAATAATCTAGGTGGCTTCGGAGATAGCCCCCATGGAAATAGGAATACCCGTCAAGGATTCCTAGGATTTTTGAGTTTGAGATTCAGGCTGACCTGATGCACTTGGGCCAGTAGAAGCCTGGATAGCACCAGCAACAGCGGCGACGTCTTTTTTAGCAAGAATGTCCTTTCCCTTTCATGTTTAGCTTGTCATCTATATCAAGGTACTTGGCCATCAGTTCCTCTTCGATGAGGCCTTTACTGGTTGGTTTAGTCTAGCGCGACACTTCCTCCTAGGCATCAGAAAAACTTACAACATATGTACTCCCTGACCATTTCAGATTCTTGAATTGAATCATGTTGGGAAAGAATTGCTGAAGAGTGTTGTTTAATTCTTCTCTCTCTTTTGTCTTTCCCTTTTTGAGATCTTTTAAATCTTGGGCAATGAAGGTGTAATCAACTTCCATATCTAGCTTTTCAATCTTAACAAGCAGCAGCTTGTCCGTGAGTTTCTCAGTCTCCTCACATAGCCTTAGAATCTCGACTGTCTGATCATGAACGGTTTTGTCCCTAGCCCTGATAGTTTCATCTTTTATAGTAAGGTCCAGGTCCTTATCAACAATCGACATCTTCAAAGCAGCATTATCCTCGTGAGCAATCCTAATCAGGTTCTTCCGCATGAGTTCTGCATTAGTTTGAGCCATACTCATCTCCTCCATAAGGTTGTCATCATTGGCCTTGGATTTCAAAGAAGCTTCTCTTTCTACCTTCATCTTCTCCGAATCCTCTTTGTACACCTAGATAAGGCTATCATAAGTCTTTTTCTCGGACTCAAAGGATTGGATATTAGTGTAATTGATGTAGTTAACCTTCGAGAGGGCATAGGTAAGCCTTTTGCACTCATAACCCTCCTCAATGAGCTTTTGTATATGCTGCACATCTCGGTCTGCTTCCTCCTTCGAAATGTCTTAGATGTCATGGTCAAACATGACACCATGCATGAAAAGGTTAGGAAAATAAGCCTCTAGGCAGGGCGGTAACTAGGAATGGGAGTTGGAGGAGTAAAGATTCCCTTGGACTGAAGGGGTGCTGCTGTAGTTAAAGAGTCATAAGTTGAAGTTTGCTCATGCATAAGAATTTGAGGACTGGAGTATGGTGGAGAAGCTCTAAAAGAAGAGTCGTGGCTATATTGCGATTCCTTATATTACTTAATTTGATCAGAAGGCGGCCTCTCTATGATTTTCTCTTTTTTCCTTTCTCTTTCAGCTCTACGATTGTCTTCTGGTTCTCGTTCTTTTCTTCTAGATCTCTCTACCTTAGTTTCGTAACGATCTCTGTAGTTGGAGTGATGCTGCTATGGGTTAGGAGTTTACCTTCTTAATTATCCAATGCCATAGTGGAGCTTGCCATATACATCTCATACAATGGTACTTGAAACGAGAAGAAAGATCGTATAAGCTTTGAAATTTTTAGATTCAAATGAATGCATGGATGCGTGCTTGTGATCCTAGTAGAGTGCAGAGTGCTGATGACCCCTTTATGTACTCTACGAACCATGTTCATATGGAAGTAAAGATACAGTTTTGCGTTCTTCTGTTACGACATGGTTAGAGGGAAAATTAAAATCTAAGGAGTCTTTTTTGATAAGATCGTCGATGGAGATACCAAAGTTGCTCAACGAGACAAAGACTTCCCCAAAATTTCTAGCTAGAAGAGTTGCTGCAACCAATGGCGATGCACTTGGTTCTTCTGTTTTTGAGGAGACTTGATGATGACATGTTTATGTTAAGGCAATGCAGGAAGATTAGTGCCTTCAAGAGGCGTCTCACCAAACAATTCGTCTTCCTTCGGACTAGCATCGTAGTCACCGTCACCTCCCTTAACACTTTCTTCTTCATCATCTTCTTTTTCTTCTTCTTCATCTAGCCTCATCTCCTATTTCCATTCTCTCTTTCCTACATCTTCACTTTCTTCTAGAATCGTTTGCATCCTAAGTCCTTCATTACCTTCTCTCAAAACTTCACCACAGCACACTCTTTTGTTGATTTATTTGCAGGCGAATTGACATTTGTTGCTCCTGATGGACCTTTGACTTCCCCTTGAAGACTGTCATCGAAAATGCGAGCGAAATCAAAAGATCGGGTGGTCATTTTAGAACTGCTCGGTGAAGTACTTCTAGGAGCCGCAAAGAGATCAGAAAGTAGTATACCACACCAGTGAAGGTTTTCATTTGTCAAGAGGAATGCGATAGTGCGGTATTAGAAGCCGATTCTCTTCAAGGCCTTTAGGGTTTCATCATGATCGTCACTTATATCTTAAGTAGGAATATCTGTGAAAGAGTTAGGCAAACAATTAGACACTCATGCAAAGGGAGTTAAACTTAGGAAGAGTAAAGAAGAGGGGCACTTATTGCCAGAAAGCCAATGCCCATTGCCGTATGGACACCGAACAAAGAAATATTCGCTCTTGAAATACAAGCATTTGTTATAGAGTGCCTCCATAACTTTGCATTTGCACTAGGCCTCTATGAACATGATGGATGGCGAGCCTTGTCGATGCTTGAAGCTAAAAATGTGGGTTAGCTCTTTGAAGTTTGAAGGTCGTTGGAATCGATTCATAAATAACATATACAATGAACTTAATAACACATATCCATTAGGATGAACTCGAACGGAGCCAACCTGAGCTCTTGTAGGATTATGCACATGAACGGATTGAAAAGCGGTACAGTGCCTCCTAGGCACATGTATCTGTTGCAGGCTGTATAACCCATCGAAGAATTATGGGCCCGTTGCCTTTGGGTAGGAAGCAGGACATCAACTTTGGGGACTTCGTTTTGTCGACAAATAGTTTGAAGTGTCTTAGGGGTAAGGATTGCGGACGCTTGCTCAAGTGAATCGTCTAAGACTCTTAAACCGATATGTTCATTCAATGGAGGAGTGGATCTTGCATTGGTTCCGTCAGTACAACCATTCTTTGAACTTCAATAGTAATTGCATGCATAGTTCCAAAAGGCATGGATGTCGAAGCCTAAGAAGTTATAGATCCATCTTCGGAAGAAGTAGATGACCCAACACCGGTATTGGGGCGAGGCGATTAGTGAGTTATTCTAGATGGGAAAATAAGCGTTCAACACAATTAGCTATGTTTTATTCTGAAATTATAATCTAAACTCATGTGATCAGTGCCTAGAATTCAATGGATGTCGACATGTGTTGACTATCGGATTTTAAACGCCAACCGGGGCAAGTGGAAGTTCTAATCTATGCAGTGTGAGCTCTATTATAAAAGTCCTTCTAAGATCCCGCCTAAGCCTCGCCTAGGCGCTAGGCTAGCCTTACCGCCTAACTATTTGCCTAATTTTCATAGATGAGACATATTGCATTATCGAAGAATATAAAAGGGTTTATAGGCACCGCTTATACACTAATTTAGACATGGTTCCACTTATAGGTATCAAAATGTTTGATTCAAGCGGTTTTGCCTCCATGGTTTTTTCCAAAACCATTCAAACCAATATAATCTCATTTTGGATCAGTTAATACGAAACAAAATACTAAATGTTATCCAAAATGTTAAAGTTTATCAAAAAAGCCTAGCTCTGATTAATCCCTAATTGATCCTTGCTTAGGCGATTAATCCATATTCCACCCTTTCTGCCTAGTGTTTGCCTAGTGATTTTTGCAACCTTTAGTATGAGTCTTATGTCTTGTACACGATGAATGGACCATCCTATGTAGATAGCCTACTTATGCTAGACGAATAAGCCATACCGTATAGTAGAAATGTTCTTCAGATCTTATCCGTTATCATCAAATAATCGATAACGGAACCATTGTATGAAGCGATGTAGAAGCTTTGCTTTTACATGACCACTGGAAGTGCAGGACTAGAAATGCGATGCAATGAGTTCGTTCTGATAGAGTTAGGGGTATGCCCCAGGGGCAATAATATAATTTGTTATATATATCTAACTCGATAACCAATCTTGTTTGAAACAAAATGTGTTTTTTCTATTATATACTTGATATAATGTGTTATACTAATTAATTTAATTAAAGTATATTTGATAGAAAATCCATAAATAGTAATTTTTGTGATAGTAGTTACAAAGTGTTATAATAGTGAGTAATTTATCACGATGAAAATAAATATACCATTTTAAATATTCATACTCAACATGTATCAAGACTGTATATTGATTTATTTGTTGAGACTAGATTACGTAATACTCTCTAAATGTTGCATGATATATTAATCATGGCGGTTGGGAGCACCAAGGGGTTACGTGCTGGTAGTTATTGGATAATTATGGAATGACTCATTCGATAGTTTTCCGTTGGTTGATATAACTAAGGTCAAACAGAAAATATCAATGTGACAAAATTGCATAATTCTCTTGACTTGAGAATACCGTCGATCTTCAATATGAAAGCTTTGCTTTGATTATTGTAATGACCTGTATTTTAACTGTCTAAATTATAGGATTCGATATAATTATTAAAAAAAATTGATTAATTATTAGTATTGTTCTAAATTATTTCAATTTATGTTGTAATTATTTAAATAATGGAATTCTGAAATTAATGTGAATGGAAATGATATCAGAAATTGATTTAAATTTTATTTAAATATGGACGAGGATCATTTACTTTCAAAATTTTTATTTAAATGTGAATAATTAGAATCTGAAAATTTTATATATTAATTGACGAGTAAAAATAGCCATTCGGGCTACTATCTCGAATTTCGATGAAATCAGTTTTATCGGATCCGTAATTGTGAGTTATTGTGGGATTTCAAGTTTCATGGCATTCAGACTTGTTGTTTGGTCGTGCGAACTTGAAATACGTAGAAATTTAATTTCTGAATTTAAATAAAATAATTCAATTTGTAAAGCTATTTTCCGCATACGATCGAGTTAGACCTCGGGACTAGTTCTACTATGTTCGAAATGGGGGTAGAACACTATGAACGACAGGCGGCACACTTCGTGAGCTTGAGGAAACTCAGATGTCCTTTGCTAGAAATTTCTAATTTAAATAATAATACCTATGAAAGTCAAAGCACATGCCCTTTAATAGACCTTTCTCTCTCATTTCCTTATTCTTATAGATTCGAACCACAACCTCTTCATAGAAAAAAAACAAATCAATGGATGATTAAAAAACTGAGGCAATCGAAGACGATCGCGATGCATAGAGGAAGGGCGACGACAAATGAGATGAGTCACGACTATAGGGTTTTAAACACTTGTGATTTAGCGAGATGAGATTCTAGCAACAGCATTCATGCTCGCAAGCACGAGCCAGGGGAGGGAAGCAAAGGAAAAGTGGCGGGCCACATCAGAGGCGGAGCCATATGCAGTCCGGTCGGTATTGGAGGCGGGTTGGCGTAGATGGTTACGATGGCAACGTACAGCTTGGTGCTTCTAAATTGAGATTATACTTTGGTTGTTCGCCATCAAACAGTGATGTAATGGTGGTTACGTATCTTATCAGTGAAGAGATTAGGTATTGTTAATTTTATGGTTAATTAAAATTTTTATATTTACCGTTGTACTAATTATAGAGTATCTCGTTCTCACGAGGTCTGTTTCTGACGAATCGATTTGCAGCGGATTCGTATCGACGTCATCTGCGGCGTGAAATCAGATTGGAAATTTGTTTGAAGCTGGAATAATTTCAGTTTCAAATAAAAGGTAAGTATTTTACGCTCATCTTTGACTATTTTATTTTTTATGTTAGTAAAAATTTTTGTCGCGAAGTAATTTAAATTTATTGATGGTTGTTGGATAAATTTAAATTGATATTTAATTGACATCTGAATTCATTGATAGGATTTGAACTGATAGTTAAATTGAATTAAAATTAAACTGCTAGTAAAATCCATGATTTTCGCTAATTGGTTGATTGTTGTGATTATTGACTGTTTGATTGATTAATTGTGATGGATGAAAATTGGTTGATAATTGACTAATTAGATGTTTAAATTATTTTGATATATCATATTATCATCCTGCATATTGTTTACAGTGTATAAAACTATAAATTGAATTAATTCGAATAAATTAAGAAATAGGTTGAAATGATATATATCTATGACATTTATTTTGGATTGAAATGATATATGTCCATCCCTGTAATTAAATTAAAATAATTGATTCACTTGGACATAAGATAGAGAATTATATACGGACACCAGGTTGGTTAAATTAAATGATTTTAAAATCTTGATTTGATTTAATGATTTGAAAGAAAAAAATAATTTATGGAAATCGAATTATTTTTGAATTGGAACTCGAAATGCTGAAATTTAAATTTGACACCAAAATGTTTAAATAATCGAATTGAGATTTTAAGTTATAATCGAAGTATGGTGTGAATTATAGAAAATTGATTTGTATTAAAAGGTTTGACTTTTTATTCGAACTTTGAATATTTCTAAGTAAAATGTGATATAAAATGATATTTTGAAATTGAGCTTGGAATTTAATTATATTTAAGATTTGGATTTTTAATTCAGTATTGAAGAAAATTTGATCCAAATGCTTTGAATCGTTGTTTTGGAAATCGAACTTGTAATTGATACAAATCAAAATGGTTTAAAACTGGAATTGGAGTTGAAATTAATTTATGTTTGGAATTTAAATTAATTAGAGTTTGGAATTTAAATTAATTTGGAGTTGGAATTTCAAACTAATTTGGAATTAGAGTTGAAATTTATTTGGAATTGGCATTGAAATTAATTTGGAATCGAAGTAAAATTCGACTTGAAATCGAAATTGAATCAATTAAGTTGAAGTGGAAATTTGAACTGATTTAATTTGATTGGATAGTGAACTGGTTTAACTTTAAAAAAAATTTAAATGAATATTTTTAGTATAAATGATTAAAAATTTATATTCTTTAGATATTCTAATTATTTTCGATTAAACTATTTTAACTACTTAACTATATTAAAACTATTTTTTTAAAATTCAAATTGGTAAAGAGAGTGGAATGTTACATTAAATTTTGGATTAAAATACGATTTGGCTTAAAGTGAAGTTATAACCTAAATTTTAATTCGAATCAAGTTTTGAGGTGAAATCAATATTTCGAATTGAATTAACATTTCGGAGTAAAATATTTTGAAGTGAATATGATGATTTCGAAATGGATTTTTTTTGAAATAAATATGATATTTTGATATCAAATATGAACAGTTTTGAAATTGTAAAAGAACTAACCGGTGTGTAAAATGACGTTTGGTTGTTAAAGAGACTGAGGCCTCTTATTGACATACTCTCAATCAACAATGGAACCACTTTAACAACTGTGTACGTGGTGGATGATATCCAGAATGTAATGGCTGAATTGGCATCGTTTACTGGAATGAAGTAAGAGAATGATGATGGATAGCTTTGACATTCGTGACATAATTAAAATGACTAAAACTGAAGCATATGTTTGGCTAATGAGGTTAGCTACATCTAGCGTCGTTGATCTCTCGTATTACTATTGTTATTTCGTATTCAATGGGTGCACCTTTTGTCGGTTGGATCGATTGTTGCAGTTGGCCACAGATAGGTTACGACTAGCCAGAAAGGGTAAACTGGTAGAATTCTACCTTAGCATTGCCTCACTTGCCTTGTCATATTTATCCCTATACGAGCCCATTACGATTTTGGCTTACCTATAAAAATTTGTTAAGGTGGATCAATGTAAAGTCTAAATGCTATTTTGATATTTATTTTACTGATAAACATTATCTATGATAGCGTATACTATTATATATAAATAGTTTAATAGATCGTTATAAGATGGAAAATCCCGTAACATCTCTTATGTTATTGCACTCATATTTATGATATTGATTTGAATTACATAAGGGTATTTTAGTCTGGACTCGAATGTTTTTTCTTTTCTTTACGCTCGGACCAGTACTAAGTTTTTCTAGTGCATTGAAGATCAGTTTCTGGAGGATGAAGACGAAGGTGGTATATTGTTACTATTATTATCCACTACATCATGTTATTCTACAGTACTTATTATTTATCCATGATGTGTGCATAAAACTTCGATAAATTTTGTATAGATTATAATCAAATGTATCATATAAACAGCTTCATGAACTGTTGTTTGATTATTATATTTTTATCGTTTCCACTGTGAGATTCTGTGTTTGTTTCTTCTTCTTTTCTTATTTTTCTTGTTTAGTCCCATTGATTATCTACGTTCTGGATTATTTAAGTTGGACATATGTGGATTATTATCGATTTAAATCTTTCGAAATGTGGGTCGTCACAATTATAGTCAAATAAGGATGTCGTCCATCAAGTGACTATAATTGGGTCGAGTGGAAGTATTCAAAGTGAAACACTATTCAAAAGAGGATTCATCTCCTCAGTTATATGGGGTTACTATCACGGTCAACTCAAGTCAAGTTATAGTCCCTGGCCAGAGCATTTCGATTAATTATAATTGTTATTATTGAACCAAGGACTTTGTGTTTGGACTATGGAGTTGATCATGGATAATATAGGAATTTTGACCATTACCAATTTCATAAGCCCAAAGTGATATGATTTTTGAAGTGAATATGATGATTTCAAAATGAATTTTTTTTGAAATAAATATGATATTTTGATATCAAATATGAACTGTTTCGAAATTGTAAAAGAACCGACCGGTGTGTAAAATGATGTTTGGTTGTTAAAGAGATCGGGGTCTCTTATTGGCATACTCTCTGTTAATATTGGAACCACTTTAACAAATGTGTACGCGGTGGATGATATCCAGAATGTAGTGGTTGAATTGTCGACATTACTGGAATGAAGCAAGAGAACGATGATGGATAGCTTTGACATTTGTGCCACAATTAAAATGACTAAAACAGGAGCCTATGTCTAGCTAATGAGGTTAGCTACCTCCAGCAACATTGATCCCTTGTATTACTATTGTTATTTCGTATTCAATGGGTGCACCTTTTTTCGATTGGATTGATTGTCGCAATTGGCCACGAATGGGTTACGACCAGCTAGAAAGGGTAAACTGGTAGAATCCTACCTTAGGCATTGTCTCACGTCCCTTGTCATATTTATCCCTATGCGAGCCCATTTCGATTTTGGCTTACCTATGAAAATGTGTTAAGGTGGATCAATGTAAAGCCTTAACGCTATTTTGATATTTATTTCCCTGATAAACATTATCTATTTTAGCGTATAATATTACATATAAATAGTTTAACGGATCCTTAGGGGATGAAAAATCCTATAACATCTCTTAAGTTATTGCATTCATATTTGTGATATTGATTCGACTTACATAAGAGTATTTTAGTCCTGACTCGAGTGTTTGTCTTTTCATCACTCGGGTCAGTCCTGAGTTTTTCCAGTGCATTGAAGATCAGTTTCTGGAGGACGAATACGAAGTTGGTATATTATTACTATTATTATCCCCCACATCATGCTATTCTACAGTATTGATTATTTATCCCTGATGTATACATATAACTCTGAGAAATGTTGTATAGATTATAATCAAACGTATGATATAAACAGCTTCATGAACTGTTATTTGATTATTATATTTTATCGTTTCCGTTATGAGATTCTATGTTTGTTTCTTCTTCTTTTCTTATTTTTCTTATTTAACCCCATTGATTATCTACGTTTTGGATTGTTTAAGTTGGACATGTGTGAACTATTATCGATTTAAACCTTCCGAAATGTGGGTCGTCACAATTATAGTCAAATCAGGCATGTCGTCCATTAAGTGACTATAGTAGGGTCGCGTGGAAGTATTCGAAATGTAACACTATTCAAAAGAGGATTCGTCTCCTCAGTTATATGGGGTTACTATCACGGTCAACTCAAGTCAACTTATAGTCTATGGCCAAAGCATTACGGTTAATTATAATTGTTATTATTGAACCAAGGACTTTTTGTTTGGACTAAGGAGTTGGTTATGGATACTATTGGAATTTTGACCGTTACCAATTTCATAATCCCAAAGTGATATGATTTTTGAAGTGGATGTGATGATTTCAAAATGGATTTGTTTTTGAAACAAATATGATATTTTGATATCAAATACGAACTGTTTTGAGATTTTAAAAGAATCAACCGGTGTGTAAAACGACGTTTGGTTGTAAAGAGATCGGGACCTCTTATTGGTATACTCTCTGTCAATACTGGAACCACTTTAAAAACTGTGTATGCGTGGATGATATCCAGAATGTAGTGGTTTGAATTGGTGACGTTTACGAGAATGAAGTAAGAGAACGATGATGGATAGTTTTGACATTTGTGCCATAATTAAAATGATTAAAACGGGAGCCTATGTCTGGCTAATGAGCTTAGCTGGCGATGTTGATCCCTCATATTACTATTGTTATTTCGTATTCAATGGGTGCACCTTTTGTCTGTTGGATTGATTGTCATAGTCAGCCATGGATGGGTTACGACCAGCCTGAAAGGGTAAACTGGTATAATCCTACCTTGGGCATCGCCTCACGTGCCTTTTCATATTTATCCCTATGCGAACCCATTATGATTTTGGCTTACCTATAAAAATGTGTTAATGTGGATCAATGTAAAGCCTTAACGCTATTTTGATATTTATTTTACTGATATACATTATCTATTATAACGTATACTATTACATATAAATAGTTTAACAGATCCTTAGGAGATGAAAAATCCTGTAACATCTCTTAAGTTAATTTAGTCATATTCTTTATATTGTTTTGATTTACATAAGATTATTTTAGTCCTGACTCGAACGTTTGTCTTTTCATCACTCGGGTCAGTCTTGAGTTTTTCAGTACATTGAAGATCAGTTTCTGGAGGATGAAGACGAAGGTGGTATATTATTACTATTATTATCCCCTACATCATGCTATTCTGTAGTATTGATTATTTATCCCTGATGTATGCATACAACTTCGATAAATGTTGTATAGATTATAATCAAATGTACGATGTAAACAGCTTCATGAACTGTTATTTGATTATTATATTTTATCGTTTCTGCTGTGAGATTCTATGTTTGTTTCTTCTTCTTTTCTTATTTTTCTTTTTTAACTCCATTGATTATCTACGTTCCGGATTGTTTAAGTTGAACATGTGTGGATTATTATTGATTTAAACCTTCTGAAATGTAGGTCGCCACAATTATAGTCAAATCAGACATGTCATCCATCAAGTGACTATAGTTGGGTCGAATAAAAGTATTCGAAGTGAAACACTATTCAAAAGACAATTCATCTCCTCAATTATATGGGGTTACTATCACGGTCAAATCAAGTCAACTTATAGTCTCTGGCCAGAGCATTTCGGTTAATTATAATTGTTATTATTGAACCAAGGAATTTGTGTTTGGACTATGGAGTTGATTATGGATAATATTGGAATTTTGAACATTGCCAATTTCATAAGCCTAAAGTGATATGATTTTTGAAGTGAATATGATGATTTCGAAATGGATTTGTTTTTGAAATAAATATGATATTTTGATATCAAGTATGAACTGTTTCGAAATTGTAAAAGAACCAACCGGTGTGTAAAATGACTTTTGTTGTTAAAGAGGCCGGGGCTTCTAATTGGCATACTCTCTATCAATATTGGAACCACTTTAACAATTGTGTACGCGATGGATGATATCCAGAATATAGTGGTTGAATTAGCGACGTTTACTGGAGTGAAGTAAGACATCGATGGTGGATAGCTTTTACATTCATGCCATAATTAAAATTACTAAAACAGGTTCCTATGTATGGCTAATGAAGTTAGTTACCTCTAGCGACGTTGATCCCTCGTATTACTATTGGTATTTCCTATTCGATGGGTGCATCTTTTGTCGGTTGGATTGATTGTCGCAGACGACCACTGATGGGTTAAGACCAGGCAGAAAGGGTTAAATGGTAGAATCCTACCTTAGACATTGCCTCATGTGCCTTGTCATATTTATCCCTATGCGAGCCTATGACGATTTTGGCTTACCTGTAAAAATGTGTTAAGGTGGATCAATGTATAGCCTTAATGCATTTTGATATTTATTTTGCTGATAAACATTATCTATTATAGCATATACTGTTACATATAAATAGTTCAACGGATTCTTAGGAGATGAAAAATTCTGTAACATCTCTTAAGTTATTGCACTCATATTTGTGATATTGATTTGACTTACATAAGAGTATTTTAGTCTTGACTCGGGTGTTTGTCTTTTCATCGCTCGGGTCAGTCCTGAGTTTTTCCAGTGCATTGAAGATCAGTTTTTGGAAGACGAAGACGGAGTTGGTATATTATTACTATCATTATCTCCTACATCGTGCTATTCTGCAATATTGATTATTTATCCATGATGTATACATATAACTCTGATAAATATTATATAGATTACAATCAAATGTATGATATAAACAGCTTCATGAACTATTATTTGATTATTATATTTTATCATTTCCGTTGTGAGATTCTGTGTTTGTTTCTTATTCTTTTCTTATTTTTCTTATTTAACCCCATTGATTATCTACATTCCAGATTGTTTAAGTTGGACATGTGTGGATTATTAGAGATTTAAACCTTCTAAAATGTGGGTCGTCACAATTATAGTCAAATCAAGCATGTCGTCCATCAAGTGACTATAGTTGAGTCAAGTGGAAGTATTTGAAGTGAAACACTATTCAAAAGAGGATTCATCTCCTCGGTTATATGGGGTTACTATCATGACCAACTCAAGTTAACTTATAGTCTCTGGCCAGAACATTTCGATTAATTATAATTGTTATTATTGAACCAAGGACTTTGTGCTTGGACTATGGAGTTGATTATGGATAATATTGGAATTTTCACCATTACCAATTTCATAAGCCCAAAGTGATATGATTTTTGAAGTGAATATGATGATTCTTAAATGGATTTTTTTGAAATAAATATGATATTTTGATATCAAATATGAACTGTTTTGAAATTGTAAAAGAACCAACTGGTGTGTAAAACGATGTTTTGTTGTTAAAGAGACCGGGGCCTCTTATTGGCATACACTCTATCAATACTGGAACCACTTTAACAACTGTGTAAGCGGTGGATGATATCCAAAATGTAGTAGTTGAATTGGAGACGTTTACTAGAATGAAGTAAGAGAACGATGATGGATATCTTTGACATTCGTGCCATAATTAAAATGACTAAGAAGGAGCCTACGTCCTGCTAATGAGGTTAGCTACCTCTAGCGATGTTGATCCCTTATATTACTATTGTTATTTCGTATTCGATGGGCGCATCTTTTGTAGGTTGGATTGATTATTGCAGTCGGCCACGGATGGGTCACGACAAGCCAAAATGGGTAAACTGGTAGAATCCTAACTTCAGCATTGCCTCGCATGCCTTGTCATATTTTTCCCTATGCAAGCCCATTACGATTTTGGCTTACCTAAAAAAAGTGTTGAGGTGGATCAATGTAAATCCTAGACGCTATTTTGATATTTATGTTACTGATAAACATTATCTATTATAGTGTATACTATTACATCTAAATAGTTTAACGGATTCTTAGGAGATGAAAAATCCGGTAACATCTCTTAAGTTATTGCACTCATATTTTTGATATTGATTTGACTTACATAAGAGTATTTTAGTCCTGACTCGAGTGTTTGTCTTTTCATCGCTCTTGTCAGTCCTGAGTTTTTCTAGTGCATTGAAGATCAGTTTTTGGGGGACGAAGACGAGTTGGTATATTATTACTATTATTATCCCTTACATCATGCTATTCTACAGCACTGATTATTTATCCCTGATGTGTGTGTATAACTTCGATAAATATTGTATATATTATAATCAAATGTATGATATAAACAGCTTCATGAACTGTTATTTGATTATTATATTTTATTATTTCTGTTGTGAGATTCTGTGTTTGTTTCTTCTTGTTTTCTAATTTTTCTTATTTAACCTCATTGATTATCTACGTTTTGGATTGTTTAAGTTGGACACGTGTGGATTATTATCGATTTAAACCTTCCGCAATATGGGTCGTCACAGTTTGTATTAAAGCGAAGGTTTAGCGATAACCTTGGCTTTGTGCGGTTTGACTCATTAGAGATAGGATAGTAATATCCTAGAATGAGTCAGTTTGAGTGCATATATAAGAGAGAGTGTGTCTGTTAGTGTTATAAAATGTTTTATATTGTGTTTACTTATCCATTGAGTTGTTTATGAATTTTGATCGATGTGCGAGACGTCGTGTTATCAATAGGGGTTTCTAAACACTTAAACGAGGCAGGTCGGCATAATATTGTTTTTTTTTAAATCGGGTAAATGAAATAATTTTACCTAAATTATATCATATATATGTACACACACATACACACACACACACACACACACAATATATATAATGATTATTAATGATATTGTTGCTAGGCGACGATAATAATTATCATCGATTATTGGTGAATTAAAAATAAAATGAATGTTAGATGAATTTTATTTTAAGAAGAATTTGATAATTAAATTGAATTGAAATATAATTGCAATAAGAATAAGTTAAATGACCATGTTGTAAATTAAAGGAATATTTTGATAATAAATTAAGGAATTTTGTATATGTATATTTGTAAAATAGCTTACAAACAGAAATGATTTTAAAAATTGAGAATTTTAGTATTATAAATGCTTTTTGTTTCTAAAATTATTTACGAAGACTTTAAAATTAATATTAATAATATTTGGAAGAGTTTTGACTAGAAAAAATATTTTGAAAGGATTTTTGAGGAAATAAAAGCATTAAACTCGCTTGGTCGCTGGGTAATAATTCTAGAGATGACTACAACATTGCCAGTGTTCATTTTTGAGTTTTTGAGTGAGAATTGCTACCAAAAGAAATTTATTTTCGATTAAAACAAGTTTTGATTAAAAAATATATTCTAAGTGCGATTTAATAAGTATATGAAAATAGTTTTAAACTTAGAATTGAAAATAGTATATAAGAAATAAGTTTGTTGCTTATAAATTTGAATAGGAAAAATAAGTTATAACTTGTAGATTTGAACTAATGGAAGCTTTAAAAAAAATGAATTGTAATTGAAATGAAGTAGATGAAATAGCGAAATGAAATTTGAAGAAGTTAATTTGTATAACTTATAGATTTGAGAATTTAAAGCTAAAAACAAATTTAAATTTGCTAAATTTGAATGATGAGAATTTAACTTGGATAAGACTAAAATAAATGAGTAATTGATTAAAATGAAAAGAAGTTTAACTTAATATTAAATGAGTTGAATTGAATTTGAATTGAACTAGATAAATAAGCATAGTGGATCAATTTCATTTAAGCTATGAAATGAATTAAAAATGAATATGGACTTGAATTTTTAACTAAAATGTAATTTAAGTGCGTAATAAATTGAATAAAAATAAATGAGTGAAATAAAATTAATATGATTAATTTAATTTAATTTAAATTCAATATAAATAAATAAATTGCAAGTGGAGTAGATTAAATAAAAATTGAATTTTAACTAATATAATATGGAATAAGTTATTAAAAAAATTATAAATTGAAGTTAATTTAAGAGAGGTTAAATGAATTGATCATGGAAGAAAAATATAAAATTTATTAATATGAATTGAGATAGAAAATAAAATTTTACTTTAGTAAAATTAATAATATGAATTTGAATAGATGAAGTAAAATGATAAGTTAATAATAACCTAAGATACGAAGTAATAATAATAAATGTGATTGTGTTGTATAAATTATTTATAGTGAATTTAGATGGTTTATAAATAATGTTAGTATAAATAAAAAGGAGAGAGACTAAACTAAGTGGAAACAAAATTTAACTTATCCAAGGTTAAGTGGAATAATTTTATAAATGATTCACCTTCGAATTTATATGAAATAAGTTGAACAAAAAGTGAAACAATTGGAATTTTACAAATTGAATTGAATAAAATTGAATATAATGAATTTGTAACGAATGTTAATAAATTGAAAGAAATTAATGGAACGTAAACCAATTAAAAGTGGATGAAATAAATCTAAATAATCAAAACAAATCGATTGAATGTAAATATATATTGAATTGTAATAAATCAAATGTGAATGCATTAAATATTAATTGAAAGAAAATGGATTGAAACCAATTTAGTTGAATGTAAATCAATTAAAAGCGAATGAATTAAATATAAAACCATTGTATGGTTACAAAATGAATATAAATAATTCAATGTGAATCAATTTAAATTATATAGAGTGTGGTATGGAATTAAATTACTTAAGTGTAATCGATTATATGAACTATGGAAATGAAATAGGGAAAGTGGATAAAAATGAATGTAACTGTAAATGAGTGTAAATTAATAGAATATGAATTCATTAATGTTAATAAGCGCATGCAAATCAATTAGAAGTAAATAAATTAAATGAAAAATCAATTGAACGTGAATCTAATTAAATAAATGTTGGTTAAATGGAAATAAATTAAAATGAATCAATTAAAATATTGTTGGAATGAACGTTAATTAGAAATGGAGGACATAAATTAAAAATTGACAATGGATAACGTAAATTCTCATGGTTAGGAATTAATTGGATTAATTGCACCGATGTTGATGGTTGGATGGTTTCTTTTGGTGCAAACCATTGTTATTACTGTTTTGATTGCATATGATTGTTGCATGTTACGTATATGTGCTTGTATTTATTTTTTAAAATCAAAATACATGTTATGTGGTTATATTAGACTTATACATGTTTCTATAACTTTTTATGCAACTAATATCTTAAATTCAATTGAGATAGATACATACGAAGATCATTTGGATGTATACGTGGGTTTTTACTTGCTTTGCTTGCTTAATACGAGCGAACTCGCTTGTATTGCTAATAATAAGGTATGTATCTCTGATTACATACCGTGATTTTATATTTTTGCCCTTGCAAATGCCTCATCATTGAGAAGAGATGTATATTTGATATATATTGGTTCTATTTGTGTTATATATTATATTATAAAAAAAATCGATCGAGCTGCGTAAAGGAGACTCTGTCGAAATATTCCATAAATCCAAGAGTTAGAAATTTTTTAAAGTTTTAAAATTTTTATAGCTTGTTATATATATATAAGTTATCTTTTTCGCAAAACCAATATCGGAATGGCATGGTAGAAGCATAGTAATAGTTTTTCAAATAAGATGTTTGCATTTGTAAGTAAATTATTTCGAGAAAATATATCAAGTGTTAAATTCTATACCTAACGTCTTTTCGAGGACGAATAGTTTTGAGTGGGGGAGTATGTAACGGCCCGTATTTTAACTGTTTTAAATTATAGGATTAGATATAATTATTAAAAAAAGTAAAAAAATAAAATTTAATTAAGTATTTCTATTGTTGTTTCAGGTAATTAAATTATTTCAATTTATGTTGTAATTATTTAAATAATGGAATTCTGAAATTAATGTGGATGGAAATTATATCAGAAATTGATTTAAATTTTATTTAAATATGAATAAGGATCATTTACTTTCAAAATTTAGATTTAAATGTGAATAATTAGAATTTGAAATTTTATATAGTAATTGACGAGTAAAAATAGCCATTTGGGCCACTATCTCGGATTTCGGCGAAACTTGTTTCATCGGATCTGTAATAGTGAGTTATTGTGGGATTTCAAGTTTGGATTTTAAGTTTTGTAGCATTCGTACTTGTCGTTTGACCGTACGAACTTGAAACACGTAGAAATTTATTTTTTGAATTTAATTAAAATAATTCGATTTGAAAAGATATCTTTCACATACAATCGAATTAGACCTCGGGACTAGTTCCACTGTGTGTGGAATGGGGGTAAAACATTATGAATGACAGGCGCACCACTTCGTTTGGAGCTCGAGGAAATTTGGATATCTTAAGCTAGATATTTCTAATTTAAATATTAATATCGAAAAAAGACTAAGCAATCGAAGACGATCGCGATGCGTAGAGGAAGGGCGACAGCGAATGAGGCGAGTCGCGAATCTAGGGTTTTAAATACACGCGATTTAGGGAGGTGAGTTTCTAGCAGCGGTTCTGCGCTCGCGTGCACGAGCCGGGGGGAAGCGAAGGAGAAGAGGTGGGACGCATCGGAGGCGGAGCCAGATGGGGTCCGGTCGGTCTTAGAGGTGTGTCGGCATAGATGGTCAAATGCAGCGCACAACTTGGTGCTTCTAAATTGAGATTACGCTTTTGCTATTCACCATCAGATGGTTATGTTCTTGTATTTACGGATCTGGTCAGTGAAGAAATTAGGTATTGTTAATTAATTTTTTTATAATTATCGTTATAGTAATTATAGAGTATCTCGTTCGTACGAGGTTTGTTTCGGACGAACCAAGTTGCAGTGGATTCGTATCGGGTCATCTACGGCATAAAATCAGATTGGAAATTTGTTTGAAGCTGGAATAATTTCAAGTTCAAATAAAAAGGTGAGTGTATTACGCTCACGTTTGATATTTTATTATTTATGTTAGAAAAAAAATTTATCCTGAAATAATTTAAATTTATTGATGGTTGTTGGATAAATTTAAATTGACATTTAATTGACATCTGAATTTACTGATAAGATTTGAATTGATAGTTAAATTGAATTAGAATTAAACTGCTAGTAAAATCCCTGATTTTCAATAATTGGTTGATTGTTGTGATTATTGACTGTCTGATTGGTTAATTGTGATGGATGAAAATTGGTTGATATTTAAATGATTAGATGTTTAAATTATTTTGATATATCATGTTATCATCCTGTATATTGTTTAAAGTGTATAAAACTGTAAATTGAATTAATTCGAATAAATTAAGAAATATATTGAAATGATATATACCTATGCATTTATTTTGGATTGAAATAATATATGACCATCCCTGGAATTAAATTGAAATAACTGATTCACTTAGCCATAGGATAAAGAATTATATATGGACACCGGGTTGGTTAAATTAAATGATTTTAAAATTTTGATTTGAAATTATTTAAATGATTTGAAATAAAAAATCTAATTTATAGAAATCGAATTATTTTTGAATTGAAATTTGGAAAGATGGAATTTAAATTTGAAATAAAATTGTTTAAATAATCAAAGTTTAAATTTTAAGTTATAATCGAAATATGATGTGAATTTCAGAAAATTGATTTGTTTTAAAAGATTTAACTTTTTATTCGAACTTTGAGTATTTCTAAGTAAAAGGCAACATAAAATGATATTTTGAAATTGAGCATGGAAGTTAATTATATTTAAGATTTTTGATTTTTAATTATATATTGAAGGAAAATTTGATCCAAGTGTTTTGAATCGTTATTTTGGAAATCGAACTCGTAACTGAGATAAATCGAAACTGTTTAAATTTGGAATTGGAGTTGAAATTAATTTGAGTTTGGAATTCAAATTAATTAGGGTTAGGAATTTAAATTAATTTGGAATTGGAATTTCAAATTTATTTGGAATTGAAGTTGAAATTTATTTGGAATTGACATTGAAATTAATTTGGAATTGAAGTAAAATTCGACTTGAAATCGAAATGGAAATTTGAACCGATTTGAATTGGAATTTGGATAGTGAACTGGTTTGACTTTAAAATTAATATTTTTTTTAAAATGAATATTTTTAGTGTAAACGGTTAAAAATTTATATTCTTTAGATATTCTAATTATTTTCTATTAAACTATTTGAACTATTTAACTATATTAAAAATATTAAAACTATTTTTTTTAAATTCAAACTGGTAAAGAGGGTGGAATGTTATATTTAAATTTTGGATTTAGATACGATTTTGGTTTAAAGTGAAGTTATAACCTAAATTTTAATTCGAATCAAATTTTGAGGTGAAATCAATATACCGAATTGAATTAACATTTCGTAGTAAAATATGATTTTTGAAGTGAATATGATGATTTCGAAATGGATTTGTTTTTGAAATAAATATGATATTTTGATATCAAATATGAACTATTTCAAAATTGTAGAAGAACCAACAATGTGTAAAATGACGTTTGGTTGTTGAAGAGACCGAGACCACTTATTGTCATACTTCTGGTAAATACTGGAACCATTTTAACAACTATGTACGCGGTGGATGATATCCAAAATGTAGTGGTTGAATTGGCGACGTTTACTCGAATGAAGTAAGAGAACGATGATGGATAGCTTTGGCATTCGTCTCATAATTAAAATGACTAAAACAGGAGCCTATGTCTGACTAATGAGATTAGCTACCTCTAGCGACGTTGATCCATCGTATTACTAATGTGATTTCGTATTCGATGGGTGCATCTTTGTCGGTTGGATTGATTGTCGTAGTCGACCACGGATGGGTTACGACCAGCCAGAAAGGGTAAACTGGTAGAATCATGCCTTGGGCATTGCGTCACGTGTCTTGTCATATTTATCTTTATACGAGCTCGTTACGATTTTGGTTTACCTATAAAATTATGTTAAGGTGGATCAATGTAAAGCCTTAACACTATTTTGATATTTATTTTACTGATAGACATTATCTATTGTAGCATATACTACTATATATAAATAGTTTAACGGATCCTTAGGAGATGGAAAATCCCGTAACATCTCTTAAGTTATTGCACTCATATTTGTGAAATTGATTTGACTTACATAAGAGTATTTTAGTCCTGACTCGAGTGTTTTGTCTTTTCATTACGCTCGGATCAGTCCTGAGTCTTTCCAGTGCATTGAACATCAGTTTGTGGAGGACGAAAACGAAGTTGGTATATTGTTACTATTATTATCCCTACATCATGCTATTGTAACGACCCGGAATTTTCGAGCATTTAAAATTAGAATATTTAATTGATTTTAAATATTCAATAGAGCAATCTTAACTTGAATTACAAATATCGCTATTTATTTGATAATTAAATAATAGAATTTAATAATTAGAAATTGGGTAAAATGTGAATCTAGAATTCTAAGCCTGTTAAAATATAATTTGAAGGCTTATAAAATTTATGTTGATAGTGCCGAGAATAATAGAAGTTGTAGAATTGAAATTAACAGTGGTTTGTTCAGTTTTGAAATTTTATAGTTTAAATTGAATTTAAAAATAGCCTTCCGAGGGACGGTCTCGGAATTCGACGAAACTGGTTCCATTGAATCTGTAATATTGAATTATTATCGGATTTCAAATTTCGTATTGATCGGAGTTAGGGTGTGAGTGTACGATTTATAAACGCGTTGAGGTTCTAATTGATAATAATCTAATGAAATTTGATTTAATTAAAATAGAAGTCTTCTCTTATACGCCACTCCCTTCCATTTTTATTTCGTTCCATCCTCATCTTCCTCTTGATTCTATTAAACTGCCGAGCATTTAAAACCCACAATCGAAATCAAAACAAAGGAAATAGTGGTCGCTTCCCTTCGTTTCCTTCTATTCAAATTAAATCATGCCACCTCCAGTATGAAATCAATTCCCTTCCTTTCACCCCTGTTCGAATCGATGTCTTCCGCTTTCTTTCGAATTGAAAGGGGTAGGTCAAGAATTCAAATCGCGACGAGTTAGCAGGGCTTGGCTGTGGCACGCGTTCGCGTTTGAAGTATAGTGAAGCTTAGGCATTAGCGCACGCGTGGGAGGTAGAGGCGAGTCTGGAGAGGGGTTGCATCAAAATGCCTAGATCTGAGTTTGACGCAAGGAGCACGGCAGGTTGTCGATGGCGGCGGCTTCGTTAGTGGGAAATAGTGACGGCGTGGATACCGATTGAAGGGGGGGCTGGAAGTAGGGCATCGCACCCAATTCGCAAAGGTAGGAGACTAGGGTTTTGGGGCCGCGTTGATGTTTCGCGTGCGAGCAGGAGTGGCGATGGTTCGCGAGCTAATCTCAGAACTAGGGTTTTGGCGTTCACTGTCATCAATTTTTGGGTATGAGTTCCTTTTATTCATCTTTTTAAAATCGTAGAAATATAACAGTAGGGTAGGAAATTTACTGTCTTGTTATTTATAGTAAAAATATGTATGTATATATAATTTTGGAAAATATAAGGACCTGAAATTAACAGCAAGATAAAAAGTTTTTTTTAAATAGAATTTATTGTTTTTAAGATGCTATGGTTGCTAAAATAAATTTGTAAAGGAGATTTATTTTAAAAGCAAATTTTGTAGTTAAATAAATTTATCGAAAGAAATTTGTTTAAACCAAATTCATTTGTTTAAAATTTTATATAATATATTAGGGAGACTAATTGGTTTTAACTTATTAAATTAGTTAGTTATTAAAAACATAGTTTAATATAGGAAGACTAGTTTAAAACTAAATCACTAGTCAAATTTTAATTCTTGGATAAAGTTAAATTTATTAGAACGGTACCTGATTTCTCGATTAGTTCGAATATTAATAAAATAATCTAATGTTATTCAAGGTCATGAAAAACAAGTCGAGATGGATATGATGACAAATTAAAAGGGGCAAAGGTGAGTTAATCTCACTCAGTTAAATTTAAATTTAAATGATTAAATTTAAATATTTGTTTGAAATGGTTGAATTGATTTATGTGCTATAGTGTGGTATATATTTGGAATTTGCATTTTTATATTGTGCTAACATCTGTGGATGCAGGGAAGACAGGTTGGAGGGATCCAATTGGACCCCTCAACTTTATTTAATTATTTAATATTCTCTGTTCTGAATATTTGATATTCTGTAATGAATTATGTGGAAGTATTGAATGCTATGACTTGGTTGATATAATTGGGTATAATGAATTACCAAAAATATAAATTTGATTTTTGAAATGAAAATAAAAGAAGTGAAATTGTAAGTAAAATAATTATAGAATAAATTTAAGAATAACTTGGAAAAGAAATAAAGTGACTTTAAAATTCTAATAAATGAATCTTGAGAATGGAAAGGAAAATTTGAATAAACAGAAAGTTAATGAATTTTTAAAATGCAGTATTATTAATTAAAAAGAACAAACATTTATTTAGAATTTAAGATTTGAATTATTGAAAGAGTAAAGAAGAAATTGGAAAAGATAATAGTAAAGTCCATAACTACTGAATTTGGAAATGAACAGATAAGTAAAAGAATTTATTTCAAATAAAATAAATTGGAAATCAATTTGGGGTAATTGATTTAAGTGATTGAAGTGGGAATTTTCTCTGGATAGTCAAGTACATGTTTTTAAAGGTAAATTTTTAAATATAAATTAAGTTGTTTTTAAAGAAAGCAAGTTTTGTAAATTTTGTTATTTCTTATATTTAAAGTCTAAAGTAAATATTTTCTTTTAATCTATTTTAGCAGTAATTATTAAGAAGTAACTTAGTATATATTTTTTTTAAATGTAGAAATCTGGTTTTATATTTTATTAAGTAACCTTATTTTCAAATATTCATATAGTATGTATTTTTAACAAATTATTAAAGGAATTTTAACTTGAATGTTTTAAAGTATATTTCTAAAGAAAAGTGTTTTAAATAATTTTAAAATCTAATTTTGTGCTTGGTGATTCCAGTGGAAATAGAAATACTTGTACTTCATACTGAGAAAGGCAGGTAGTTTTGAAAACTGTTTTCAAAGGAATTTGAAAAGTGAAAATATATATTGTGAAGATATTTTGAGGTTAATAAATAATTTGGAAAATTATTTGTTGTTGAATGGTTGTTTGTGAATATTAATTGATAGTTAAATAACCGACTATCAATATTGGCCAACTGCGTTGATCGTTTCGAAGAGACCGGGATCGAGATTTATTTCTCGAAAACCACTTCGATCCGGTTTGTACGTTTCGTGGAAACGCGTTTGGATTTGAAGATGGAGTAGTGAAGTGTAAGGGCTAGTCGCTACTAATCCTGAGGATATTTCCAAATGGATGTAGTAGGAATAGTGCCTTCGGTTCCGTTCGAACCCGGGACGGACTTGTATGGATGAATGCTTGCGAAAACATCGTCAGGTGGACGATGGGCATTCTAAGGGATATGTTCTATAAAAGGTAACGCTTAGCCTCAAGCCTCATCAAATAGGAATGGCTGAAAATCAGGGGATATGCAGCAAGGCTTCGTGGGTAGCCCCCACTGGAGGGTGAGGTCATCCCTGTCTAGATGTCCCTTTATTTCGGCTTAGTGGGCGGTTGCTGATCCCAACCGCGGGGTGATTTTGCTCGGGACTGTCCAGTAAGGGATGGTTCCGGTCTTGTGTTGCAGGTGAGTTAGGGTGGCTCCTCGGTACGCTGATCTAGACCAGGTACTGTGACAGGTGGTACCCCAGTGCCTAGCCATTAGTTGGAATCCATTTTCCCTACGCGCCCGTACGGTTTTGATTGTGCCCAACTACTGCTGAAACGTGAGATGCAAGCATTTCAGCTAGATTCTATTTACTTTCTATAGACACTATTATAATATCAGAGGATTTCTATAAAAATTGTTTTAGCTATCGTAAGGTAAAAACCCGACATGTTTATTTGTGACGTGGTCTTACGAGATGCTTTTGTTTCAAAGGATTTTTGAAACTTTAATAATCAATTGGGTGTGATTTTCTCACGCTGGTATTCCAGACTGACTCGGGTGTTATTTAACCATATGCTTGGGTCAGACCGAGTATTATAGGATATAGGATATGATGCTGTGGAGTTCAGGAGACGAGCAGGATGGCGATACGTACTACCGTACTTGTATATATAGATATATTTCGCTGTTGAGTTGTTGTGTATCCATTGTATGTTATTGGTGTGAGCTGTGACTGACGTACTCTAATGATGTAATGTATGCAAACTGATATATTTGATTTTTGAGTAAAGATTATTTATTATCTATTATATTTTATTCCGCTGCGATGGTTAGATTCTGTTGTTGATTTTGTTTTCTCTTCTTCTACCTCTTCTTCTTAAACCCAAATGGTTTGTATTTCTGTGCAACTTGAGTTGATTGTTGTAGAATAGTGTTGACTCAAGGGGTACGGATTTGCGGGCTGTTACAGTTGGTATCAGAGCGAAGTTGGAGATAACCTTGGCTCTGGTGGGAATTACTCATAGAATAGAGTCAATCGTACTCAAAAATGAGTTTGAGCGTATTAATAGATATCAGCGCGTATTTGTTAGTGAATATAAATTATTTTAATATTGTGTTGATTGATTTGTTGAGTGGCATATGAACCTTCATCGACACAGTCTGCGCAACTGTATTGAAGGGGTTTCTAAGCACTTGAATAGAACAATCGACACGGTATTGTTTTAAATATGGGTGAATGGAATAATTTTACCCAAAAACATATTTTGATATAAAGAAATTTTTTGTTAACTATTTAGTTAATATATGGTTGCTTGGATGTTAGAAATGATGATATTTAAATTATTATCATCGTTAAGTGAAAATTTAACTAGAAATTGAAATATAATTAAAAATTTAAGGGATAAATTCATTATAGAATGAAATTTATAAATATGAACTATAGATGTAAATTATGTATTGAAATATAATTAATTGAGAATTTGTATAAGCATAAATTATACAAATGCATTTTAGTAAAAATTTGAATTAAAATAGAATTTGAAAACTATAAATCCCGGAGATTTTGGAAGTGTTTTGAAGATAAATACTAGCATTATTTTTTTGGAGGTATTTCTGAAAAGAAATTTTTTTTAAATGGGTTTTGAAAGTGATATAGCATTGAAATCACTTGGATTATTAGAAAATAATTCTGATGATGACGGCCGCATCATCAGTATTCATTTTCGAATTTCTAAGTGACGGATTGCTGCCAAAATTGATTTGCTCAGAAGAGCTAGTTGCTTTTGAAAATTTTAAAAGAAATTTAATGAGGGTAAAACCAGGGTTGGTTTGATTTTTTTTTGAGAAATGTGATTTGAGATGTTGAAGATTTCAAAATGTTTTGAAACCAATAACCGAGTATTTGAAAATCCTGATGAGATAGGTTGTAAGCTTATAAATTGAGATGATTTTTAAATCAGGAAGGAAATATGAGCTTTGAATGTTGGAATTTAAATTTAAAGGGAAAAGTAAAAAATGAAATTAACTTGGATTGGGAAATAAAATTTTACTCGATTGAAGTAATTGAGTAGGCTGAACATAGTATCTAGTTGTATTCGAATTATGTTGAAATCGAATTGAGATTAAATAAATCCGAGTTAAGAATAGAATTGAATTGGAATAAAAATCCAGTTGAGTTATTGAATGGAATTAGATTCTTACCTGAGTAAAGGGAAAATAAATTGGATAAGGAATTGGATTGGATTAAATAATTAGAATAACTTGTGATAGAATTAAAAATGGATGGAATAAAATATGCTTGAGTTATAAGTAAGCGTAAGGCTTGAGTTAAAAATAAAAGAAGAATATATTCGAGCCTGTAATGAATGGAGTTGTGAAGATGATAAGTGGTGACTTCTAAAATTTGAAAAGTGTGATAGAAAACCCAAGGTAAATATTTTTGATGAATTGGAAAATAAAACTTGAATTATAAAATAGATTAAACTTTAAGGAAATTAAATGAAGTGGTATTTGGAATTAAAAATCAAGTATTGAACTATAAATGGGGGAGAACTAATTTGATAATAAATTAGTTACTGAAATGTGTAAATGGAGTTCAATGTAGTTAAATAGAAGCTGAATGGTAAGCTAATAATGAAGATTGGAAATAAAACTCAAGTTATAAATCCAATTGGACTTGAATTGTTAGTGAAGTAAATGTAATTGAATTGTGCGTTAATAAAATTGGAATAGTAAATTGAAAGGTGAATGGTAGGACCAGAACTTGAGTTATAAATAAAAATTTAACTTGAAGTGTTAATAAATTAAAGATAATTGGAAATGTGTCGAATAAAGGAAAATGAAATTGGATTAAAATAATAATGGTTTGTATTGAGAATAAAATCCAACTAAGTGAAAATATAATTGGAGATGGCCTTGTAATAAATTGAATGAGTTAAATCTGGAAAGTTAAATTTTATAATAACCAATCAAATGAAATTGCAGATTTAAAATGAGATTTAATTGGAAGAGAATTAAGTTCAATAATAAAAAAATGGAAATGAGTTGAATTGCATTCAACTTAAAATTAAGTTTAATGATAGTGGATTGGATTTAAATCAAGTAAAAATAAATTTGAATTGAAATAAAAATTCGGTGTATTGCCGATAATATTTATTGGAATGAAAATGCTTAAATAAATAATTGTAAACCATTTAAATTATTAAGGGATTGAAATAACTTGGGACAATAAGGAAAATGGAATGTTTCAAGTTTATTAGAATGGTTTAAGTGAATGTGGATAAACTAATTATATTGAATAAATAAACGATGGAATAAATAAGTATCAAATGAAATGTGGTTTAAATAAGTTGAGAAATGGTTATTGAATGAAATAGCTTGGATTGTCTTCGAGCTAAATAAAATAGTTTGGAATAAACAAATATGGAATGAAATGTAAATAAATGGATTGTAAACAAAATTTAAAGGAGTGTGTCGAGCTAAAAAATGCTTGTGAATGGATTAAAATAAAAAGGAAATTTAATTGGTAATGGAGATGGAACCTAAGTTGTTAATGGTTTTGAAGGGGCTAGTTTGGTTAATAAAATTTAAATGCAATGAAACTGAGAATATATGGATTGTGAATAAATCCGAAATGGAATAGAATTAAGCGTAAGTTGAGTTGGGGTCAATTTAAATTGATTATAAAACTCAAGTGCTTATTTATCCACATAAATCTCGTCAAATTGCAAAGAATAAATTGTTATTGAATGTAAATAGAAGTTATTAAAATGCCTTGGATGGATAGGAGTAAAATAAATTGGTTTTGAAAGCAATTGAATTAAATATGAGTTCAGTTTGCTTAAAACTAAACTAAATGTAAGCGATTGAGTTTTAAAACATTCAAATTAATGAACTGGTATACGAATGGATTGAAAACCATTCAAATTGAGTGAAAATGGTTTATAAATTAATTGAAACAGTTGAATTAGTATGAAAGTTGTAAAAAATGGCTTACGGGAAATGTTGGATGTGCATTTCTTTAGCATCCATATGTTTTAACCATTGCAACTAAGTGAAATATAGTTAAACTGCATATATTTGGCACTTACATGTTTAAATTGAGTAAGTATAGGTTCAGGGAAGCCGTGAGGTTGGATTGGGTTATGCTAATTGCTAAAATTTTAAGCCGCTTGCTTAAAAATGCTAAATAAGGTACACCTACGCAATAAAAATAGGAAATATGAACTGTTTTTTATTTTTCCGACCGTGTGGGTCGATGTATATATATTTATCTCTTTTGTCAAATTGCAAAAGCTCCTCCGTACAGGGGAGACTCTCCCAAAATTTTCCGTAAATTTTGGGAGTTAGAAATTTTTTTATTTTTTTTGAAAATTTTTACTAACAACAAATGATTTAAATTTGTTAAGCAAATAGAATTGAAATTGGATATTGAAATCTAATTCAAAGGTGAATGTAAGGTAAAGTGAAATCGAAGAAAGTAAAGAAAGTAAAGTTTGCAAATAAACTTTAATTGGGATTTAAATTAATTAGTAAGTGCAACTAACTCAATATTCAAAATGGAAGCCAAATTGAATTTAAATGGAATTGTAAAGGTAAAGGCGAATAGAAATGAATATAAACTTCAAGAGTGAAGTGAAAATAAATATAAGAAGTATGTAAACTATTTATATTGAACTTAAGAAATGAAGGATGAAATTCTTAAGTAAATTTGATATTGAGGGAATTATTCCAAGTGAATAATTGAATGAAAATTTAACTGAAGTTGTGAAATGAGATAGGTGAGGATAAGTGAATAAAAATCAATATGAATGTGAATAAAGGGAAATTGATAATTAATAACCAATGAATGTAAATACGTAGGATGTACGTATATTATTTTGTTCACATAGTTATTTGATCCAGAATTTGAACACAGAATTTCGAGATAGTTATATCGATCCGAGTTAGGATTTTTCACTCGATTTTCGACGGAGAACCTGGATATGGATTTTTGATTGATTCTGGAAATTCTCTATCATAGTTTACGGCTATGCAAGGAGAATGACAGTTTCTGATCAAGAAACCAGATCTGAGTCCGCAGTAGAAAGTCGAGTGGATGATACTAGTTCGGAAGTGAAATTGTGTGATCGAGTAAGCGATCGATTTGATATTGCGTACGGATGGTATATATACATCGTTCGGGCTTGAATGAATAGATATTGAAAATTTGTAAAGGAATGTATAACATGGTTTTGAAGCTGTAATTGGATATTATTGCTAAATGGGATATACAGGTATATGGAGGCAAGGGATAAATTGGGATTTCTGATTTTAGAAGATGAAATTTAATGGCCCGACAAAAAGGTATGTGTTTAAGTTTCTATATGAAATTTGATTGGGTTTTTGGATTGAGCCACTTGGCCTTTCTGTTTTTCTTTTGAGATTTGAGGGCCGTAGAGCCATTTTGTAGTTGTACCGAGCCAGCCGCACAAAGGAGGCGCTGGCAAAAATTTTCGGGAATTTAGAGAGTTAGAAAATTTTTGAGAAAATTTTGATAATTCGAAATTTTAGTTTTGAATTATAAATTGAGTAACTGAACAAGTAAGTTATTTGAAAACTATAGAAGGTTTTGGAAAAATTTGGAAGGTTAATAAGAATAATAATGGACCTTGTATAAAAAGATAGTTAGTTAGATGTTGAATTGTTTGGTTTTGGGAATAAGTAAACAGGTATTGGACCATTCTTTCTAACTAGTAATTTCGGGGACGAAATTCTTTTAAGGGGGAAGGAATGTGACGACCTGGAATTTGCGAGCATTCAAAATTAGAATATTTAATTGATTTTAAATATTCAATAAAGAAATCTTAACTTGAATTACAAATATCGCTATTTATTTGATAATTAAATAATAGAATTTAATAATTAGAAATTGGGTAAAATGTGAATCTGGAATTCTAAGCCTGTTAAAATATAATTTGAAGGCTTATAAAATTTATATTGATAGTGCCGAGAATAATAGAAGTTGTAGAACTGAAATTAACAGTAGTTTGTTCAGTTTTGAAATTTTATAGTTTAAATTGAATTTAAAAAATAGCCTTCCGAGGGACGGTCTCGGAATTCAACGAAACCGGTTCCATTGAATCCGTAATATTGAATTATTATCGGATTTCAAATTTCGTATTGATCGGAGTTAGGGTGTGAGTGTACGATTTATAAACGCGTTGAGATTCTAATTGATAATAATCTAATGAAATTTAATTTAATTAAAATAGAAGTCTTCTCTTATACGCCACTCCCTTCCATTTTTATTTTGTTCCATCCTTATCTTCCTCTTGACTCTATTAAACTGCCGAGCATTTTAAAACCCACAATCGAAATCAAAACAAAGGAAGTGGTCGCTTCCCTTCGTTTCCTTCTATTCAAATTAAATCATGCTGCCTCCAATATGAAATCAATTCCCTTCCTTTCACCCCTGTTCGAATCGATGTCTTCCGCTTTCTTTCGAATTGAAAGGGGTAGATCAAGAATTCAAATCGCGACGAGTTAGCAGGGCTTGGCTGTGGCACGTGTTCGCGTTTGAAGTATAGTGAAGCTTAGGCATTCGCGCACGCGTGGGAGGTAGAGGCGAGTCTGGAGAGGGTGTTGCATCGAATGCCTAGATCTGAGTTTGACGCAAGGAGCACGGCAGGTTGTCGATGGCGGTGGCTTCGTTAGTGGGCAATATTGACGGCGTGGATACCGATTGAAGGGGGGGCTGGAAGTAGGGCATCGCACCCAATTCGCAAAGGTAGGAGACTAGGGTTTTGGGGCCGCGTTGATGTTTCGCGTGCGAGCAGGAGTGGCGAGGGTTCGCGAGCTAATCTGAGAACTAGGGTTTTGGCGTTCGCTGTCATCAATTTTTGGGTATGAGTTCCTTTTATTCATCTTTTTAAAATCGTAGAAATATAACAGTAGGGTAGGAAATTTACTGTCTTGTTATTTATAGTAAAAATATGTATGTATATATAATTTTGGAAAATATAGGGACCTGAAATTAACAGCAGGATAAAAAGTTTTTTTTAAATAGAATTTTTTTTTTAAGATGCTATGGTTGCTAAAATAAATTTGTAAAGGAGATTTATTTTAAAAGCAAATTTTGTAGTTAAATAAATTTATCGAAAGAAATTTGTTTAAACCAAATTCATTTGTTTAAAATTTTAAATAATATATTAGGGAGACTAATTGGTTTTAACTTATTAAATTAGTTAGTTATTAAAAACATAGTTTAATATAGGAAGACTAGTTTAAAAATAATCACTAGTCAAAATTTAATTCTTGGATAAAGTCAAATTTATTAAAACGGTACCTGATTTCTCGATTAGTTCGAATATTAATAAAATAATCTAATGCTGTTCAAGGTCATGAAAAACAAGTCGAGATGGATATGATGGCAAATTAAAAGGGGCAAAGGTGAGTTAATCTCACTCAGTTAAATTTAAATTTAAATAATTGTTTGAAATGGTTGAATTGATTTATGTGCTGTAGTGTGGTATATATTTGGAATTTACATTTTTGTATTGTGCTAACATCTGTGGATGCAGGGAAGACAGGTTGGAGGGATCCAATTGGACCCCTCAACTTTATTTAATTATTTAATATTCTCTGTTCTGAATATTTGATATTCTGTAATGAATTATGTGGAAGTATTGAATGCTATGACTTGATTGATATAATTGGGTATAATGAATTACCAAAAATATAAATTTGATTTTTGAAATGAAAATAAAAGAAATGAAATTGTAAGTAAAATAATTATAGAATAAATTTAAGAATAACTTGGAAAAGAAATAAAGTGACTTTAAAATTCTAATAAATGAATCTTGAGAATGGAAAGGAAAATTTGAATAAACAGAAAGTTAATGAATTTTTAAAATGCAGTATTATTAATTAAAAAGAACAAACATTTATTTAGAATTTAAGATTTGAATTATTGAAAGAGTAAAGAAGAAATTGGAAAAGATAATAGTAAAGTCCATAACTACTGAATTTGGAAATGAACTGATAAGTAAAAGAATTTATTTCAAATAAAATAAATTGGAAATCAATTTGGGGTAATTGATTTAAGTGATTGAAGTGGGAATTTTCTCTGGATAGTCAAGTACATGTTTTTAAAGGTAAATTTTTAAATATAAATTAAGTTGTTTTTAAAGAAAGCAAGTTTTGTAAATTTTGTTATTTCTTATATTTAAAGTCTAAAGAAAATATTTTCTTTTAATTTATTTTAGCAGTAATAATTAAGAAGTAACTTAGTATATATTTTTTTAAATGTAGAAATCTAGTTTTATATTTTATTAAGTAACCTTATTTTCAAATATTCATATAGTATGTATTTTTAACAAATTATTAAAGGAATTTTAACTTGAATGTTTTAAAGTATATTTTTAAAGAAAAGTGTTTTAAATAATTTTAAAATCTAGTTTTGTGCTTGGTGATTCCAGTGGAAATAGAAATACTTGGACTTCATACTGAGAAAGGTAGGTAGTTTTGAAAACTGTTTTCAAAGGAATTTGAAAAGTGAAAATATATATTGTGAAGATATTTTGAGGTTAATAAATAATTTGGGAAATTATTTGTTGTTGAATGGTTGTTTGTGAATATTAATTGATAGTTAAATAACCGACTATCAATATTGGCCAACTGCGTTGATCGTTTCGAAGAGACCGGGATCGAGATTTATTTCTCGAAAACCACTTCGATCCGGTTTGTACGTTTCGTGGAAACGCGTTTGGATTCGAAGATGGAGTAGTGAAGTGCAAGGGCTAGTCGCTACTAATCCTGAGGATATTTCCAAATGGATGTAGTAGGAATAGTGCCTTCGGTTCCGTTCGAACCCGGGACGGACTTGTATGGATGAATGCTTGCGAAAACATCGTCAGATGGACGATGGGCATTTTAAGGGATATGTTCTATAAAAGGTAACGCTTAGCCTCAAGCCTCATCAAATAGGAATGGCTGAAAATCAGGGGATATGCAGCAAGGCTTCGTGGGTAGCCCCCACTGGAGGGTGAGGTCATCCCTGTCTAGATGTCCCTTTATTTCGGCTTAGTGGGCGGTTGCTGATCCCTACCGCGGGGTGATTTTGCTCGGGACTGTCCAGTAAGGGATGGTTCTGGTCTTGTGTTGCAGGGAAGTTAGGGTGGCTCCTCGGTACGCCGATCTAGACCAGATACTGTGATAGGTGGTACCCCAGTGCCTAGCCATTAGTTGGAATCCATTTTCCCTACGCGTCCGTACTGTTTTGATTGTGCCCAACTATTGCTGAAACGTGAGATGCAAGCATTTCAGCTAGATTCTATTTACTCTCTATAGACACTATTATAATATCAGAGGATTTCTATAAAAATTGTTTTAGCTATCGTAAGGTAAAAACCCGACATGTTTATTTGTGACGTGGTCTTACGAGATGCTTTCGTTTCAAAGGATTTTTGAAACTTTAATAATCAATTGGGTGTGATTTTCTCACGCTGGTATTCCAGACCGACTCGGGTGTTATTTAACCATAATGCTCGGGTCAGACCGAGTATTATAGGATACAGGATATGATGATGTGGAGTTCAGGAGACGAGCAGGATGGTGATACGTACTACCGTACTTGTATATATAGACATATTTCGCTGTTGAGTTGTTGTGTATCCATTGTATGTTATTGATGTGAGTTGTGACTGATGTACTCTGATGATGTAATGTATGCAAACTGATATATTTGATTTTTGAGTAAAGATTATTTATTATCTATTATATTTTATTCCGCTGCGATGGTTACATTCTGATGTTGATTTTATTTTCTCTTCTTCTACCTCTTCTTCTTAAACCCAAATGGTTCGTATTTCTGTGCAACTTGAGTTGATTGTTGTAGATTAGTGTTGACTCAAGGGGTACGGATTTGCGGGCTGTTACAGCTATTCTGCTATATTTATTATTTATCCCCGATGTATACATATAACTTTGATTAATATTGTATAGATTATAATTAAATGTATGATATAAACAGCTTCATGAACTGTTATTTGATTACTATATTTTATCATTTTCGCTGTGAGATTCTATGATCGTTTCTTCTTCTTTTCTTATTTTTCTTATTTAACCGCATTGATTATCTACGTTCCAGATTGTTTAAGTTGGACATGTGTGGATTATTATCTATTTAAACCTTCCGAAATATGGGTCGTCGCAATTATAGTCAAATCAGCCATATCGTCCATCAAGTGACTATAGTTGGGTCGAGTGATGTATTCAAAGTGAAACACTACTCAAAAGAGGATTCATCTCCTCAGTTATATGAGGTTACTATCACAGTCAACTCAAGTCAACTTATAGTCTCTGGCCAGTGCATTTCGGTTAATTATAATTGTTATTATTAAACCAAGGACTTTATGTTTGGACTATGATGTTGATTGTGGATAATATTGGAATTTTGACCATTACCAATTTCATAAGCCCAAAGTGATATAGTTTTAACGAAGAGAATTGGCGTAAATAAAAGTCATAAACCAAGCAACGCTTAATAAAGCAAAATTGGATTTTTATGGAAATCAAGTAAGCGATAATTTTGGCAAAAATATCACATGACCTGCTAAGTGATGTGTGATCGTCAATATTTGAGTAGTTCGATCTTAATCGCTGACCAAATTTGCATCTGATGAGTTACACTACCGTAATGTTGAATTCTCCTTTGACTAAATGACTTATAATTATTATAAAGGGGTTTTTAGGTTAAAGGAAAAAGTTAGAAAAAAATTTAGTTTTAGGGACAGGAAGTTTGTTTTTTAGGCTGAAGGACATTTTTAGTGTAAATCACAGAATGATAGTTGTAACTATCATTTTCAGTTTACACTAAAAAGTGTCCTTGAGGCTAAAAAGCAAACTTCATATCCCTGAAACTAAATTTTTTTGCAACTTCTTCCTTGTGCATATTTACCTGTATTATAAATTAATTAACATTTATGAAATATTAATTGTAAAATTTGATTATGATTTGATAAACAAATATTATTAGATATATTTATAATAGCTATAAATATATCAATTGATATACGATATCGATGAATGATTAAATTGGATTTAATTGTATAGTATTTTATTTGGGTTTAAATGGGTTTAAGGCCAATCATATGGCTTGATATTTTCAGCAGTGCATATAGGTATAGGCGGCTCAAATTAGGTTAGAAAGGGCTTGAGATTGGGTGGCTCAGACTAAAGGCGAATTAGTTACGTAATTTTCAGACGACACTCGTACCAGGCGCCCAAATCAGGCACTATAAATGGCACTCAACTCCTGTTTTTATTCTATAGAAATTCAAAAATTAAATCAAACTGCATTCAAGATCAACGAAAATCAAAGGGAAAAAGGTATGTAACATTGACAATGTTGATGCCGATTCAACACATGATATGCCAGCTCCTACATTGTCAAGTGACAATCTTCGTATTTTGCATGAGTTATCGAAGGTTTACGCTATTTATTTTTGTCATATCTACATTTATTTGAAAATACATTATAGGTAGTGATAACTATTAGATATAATTTAATATATAGGGGTCGCAAATATCTATGATGGGTAGTTGGCATAAAAGTGTTAATGATTATTTTTCCGCACCACCTTAACCGTTTAGAGATTCATTAGTAGCTACACCTTTCGGCCTGTTTATCACATGTCTATCATTATATAGTAGAGACATTATATAGTAGAGACACTTACGGAGCGATGGTGGCCTAATACTCATACTTTTCATTTTGTTGATTTTGATCTTGCGTTCACACCTTTGAATTTTATATGTTGATCGGTATCGAGATTAGATGGGCTGGTTATATGCATGTTTTCCTTCGCTAATAGTTTTGAGTCATTCGACTTATATTCTCAATATTTACTGAGTTTGAATGTAGCGCCAGGAACTATCACACTTACATGATTACAAGCTTATACAAGAGATAATAGGGATGATTCGGATTTTATTGCCCTTGTATTCATTTGGGATTGTTTAACGTACAGTTAAATATTCTATTTAGATGATTTTTATATTAGCTTCATATGTGATAAATTAATGTATGTATGAATGACTTTTATAATAGCATCATTTGTTATCGATTGATGTACTAATGGTTGAGTATTTTATATAGATATTCTTTTATATCTGCTTATTATGGCAAATTTGGATTGCAACCTCCAAATGCTCGTTCTATATTCTTTTCATTATCCTTCTTGCATTGCAGCAACTATGGATGGTTTTTTAGTGATAGGATTAAAAAATGTTTTCACAATGTTATTCCATTTTAGATAAATACAATCACCAAGCTAGTCTCCATGGTCATATCGCTACTAGGGGAATCACGTTTTCCGACGGCCTAAAACCGTTGGCGGCCGTCGGAAGCCATCGGCCGCCGTCGGAAAAAGCCGTCGGAATGACTGCGTCGGGAAGCAGTATTTCCGACAGCTTCCGATGGCTTTCGACGGAAGCTGTCGCACACGATTCCGACGGTTTTCGACGGATTCCGACAAATGTCGGTATCCGTCGGAAACCATCGGAAATAGCGTGCTATAGGCCGCCGAGATCCGTCGGAATTTTGACCTATAAGTCATCGGGAGCCGTCGAAAGCCATTGGAAATCTGCTTTTTTTTTTAAATTCGCTGCAAATATAGCCTTCCAACCACATTTCTCTTCCAAACACTATGATATCAATACTGCACAATCCAACATACAATAATCCAACCAAATATCCAAATCCAAACTACAAAATATTCAATAAACACACAAATAAATAAAATTACATCAAAATAAAATACAAAATATACATAACCATTCGAACATTAACAATAATCTTAACAATAACTGTTCTACCATGTTGTTAATACACAAATTCATCAATATTCTCATACACATCCTCATACAACTACAGAACCAAGCGTATCAAACATAATTATACATAAATCAACAATTACCTACGCCGTCTACCAAATCATTCTAAACTAAAACAAAACATACCTGAATGAACAAACGAACTAACAAGCAAATAATGGATCAATCTCCTCCAGATGCAGATCCAGCCGAGGAATGGAAGCGGCCACCAAACTGCTGCATGTACTCTAACAACTGTGCGGTCTGCATGGCCTGTTGGCGGTTCTTCTCCTCCAATTGGGACACTCTAGTCTGCAATTCTTCTATATCTGCTAGATCGCTCTGAGGTCTACTCCGTCGTCCCCTACTCTGACTACTGGCCTGCAATAATTGAAAAATGAATAAAATCCAAGTTTATTGTTTTCAAAAGGTCAAAATATCATATTTGAAGTATTTCAAATAAAAGTAAATTATTTACCGCTAGATTGCCAAATTTGTATCGTCGACCATGCTCTGCTGGATGCATAACGGACTCAAAAATAACATCCTCATTATCAGTCATCAGCTGATCTCGACCCGTATCAGCGAGGAGTTTCTGCCGCAGCTCCATAAACATCTCCTGCATTAACAAATTAATAATATCATATCTTATTTCATCATAGTTTAACAATTAAAACAATTACTGATACTGAATAAAATGAAATATGCTTACATGGCTTTTGCTGGATTTATCGTCCTGCCATGTATACGAAACAGTCCCGTCTGGATTAACATGCTCGACAGCATGCGTACGGGTGAACACGTCCATATAGCTGAGAGGACCATGTGCCTCGGCTTCCTTAAGTTGATTGTTACATACAATTATTATACATTTAAAATCATATAGCATAAACAATTTACATTTATTATTCAGTAAATTTACCAACTCCTGCCGATACTGCTGAAACGACTTCGATCCTCTACGATGAGTGACGGGATTCTTATTTCTATTTGCAGAGTTTCTATCCGACTCTGCCTGTACATTCAAAATTTAATACATTATTTTTCGATCACGTCAAATTAATAATTCAAAAAAAATTAGTATACTTGTCTTCGCCTCGTCCGTCTCCCAATATCTCAACCAACCTTGCCACACGCTCTCTCCCATCCACCGTAGTTTCTTACCAGATTTCTTAATCTCAGATATCGTGTCCCTGTAGTTCTTGCACATCTTTCTCATCCAGTATGCTCGTGCCAGCATCAGATCGTCTGTTTGGATGTCTATCTCAGCCTGTGTTAAAAAAAAGATTATACTTTAAACGATAAATAGTAGAAAAACGACAAAAACGAATTAAAAATGGAAAACAGAAACATATACATACTAGGACATCCTGCCATATGCACTCTATGATGTGAGGAGGGATGTTATCCCACTTCGGCCAGCAAGCACTCATCCTACTGCGATAAGAAGCTCTAGTCACGTCCAGCACAACCTTAGAGGGAAGTAGGTCGAACCCCCTGTTTTTAAGTACGATATAGATAAGTACGTACGTATATCATAAAAAAAATAAGATGCTGAATAAAATTTAATTCTTACCCATCTGCTCTAGGGAGTAACGATACAACTGTACGCTGTGGCTCTTGCGATGAGTCACTGCCATCACCTCCTGACGATCGGTAAGAGCTCCTACCTCTATATGACATAATGATAAACCTGTGACATATACACATCATTATATAAGAGAATAATAACATGATAATGAAATATATTTCATATGAAAATGACATCAATGGTATAATTGCTTAATTAATGACTGAAATGGAAATAGAAATGGAAGTGTGTTATACCTGATTCATAATGGGTGTACTCTTCCAACAATAAGCAGAGTTCATTGCATTTTTAATAAAAATTGCTAAATAAATGACAAATGGAAATAACATAAAACATGCAAACAATAGTAAACAGATTTGGTTTCATAGTTACATCAATTTCATAATACATCAAGAATTCAATATAGTTACATCAATTGCAAAAAAACAGATTCAGATTTATATCAGTCATCATCGTCTTCTGATTCGGATTCGGTCTCGTTTTCGACGATATTTTCCTCTGCACTGTCAAACGCTTCTACCAAAACATTTGATTCATCGATCAAAGGACCAAAATCTGTATGATCCTCTGTAATTATTATTTCGTTATTTTGCTCAAGATCTGCCTGATAAGCTTGTTCGTCCGGAATATTCTTCCCATCGAATGTGAATCTGGACTTTGTTTTAAAAACTGCAGACCGATCTGCTTTATCTCTTTTTAGAGACGGCTAAGGAGCGTAATAAACTTGCAATGCTTGTTTGGCTAGTACAAAAGGATCATACTTGTGATAGTGCGATGTATGCTTTATTTCGATAAGATTATAATTCTTGTGCACATTAATTTCAGAATCTGGAACATTGCTAAACCAATTGCATCTAAATAGAAACACCTCCTCCGCGGGTCGTGAGAAATACGTCAGTTGCAAAATTTGTGTTAGAACAACATAAAAATCATTTAAATGATTTTCTGGATCGTCACTACCTTTAACAAATACACCAGTATTATTTGTTAATTTTTCTGCACCGTATTCTTTGGCGTTAAATTTATATCCATTGACGAAATATATTGGATATGTCTTGACCACTCTTTTTTGTCCCATCGCAAGATGTTTCAACCCTTCATCAACAATACAATTTCTCGGCTTATAAACGTAATTTGAAAACCAACCGAAAAATTCTTTACTGAGATCTTTGTTTGGATGTTCACGTTCATAAACACTGTTTATATAAATAAATTATTACATTAGGTTATACACGCGCATGCATTATAGAAAAGAATAAAACACAAATTATTATTTCAGATTACCTAACAAACGGTGCAACCTCGGCATAATTTAGAAGAATATAAGTGTGTGCTACATGAAGATCTCTATCGTGTAACCATATTTCTACACATTTTCCAGAAGGCCGACCATGTTGTCTAAAAATAGATAACATTGCTTGAGAGGACACTTGTTTGTCGCCTTCGTCATTACGAGGAACACTTTGAAATGAAATATTCACATGGTCACTGAAATAGTGAGAGAAAAAAAACGAAGCTTCTTCTTCGATGTAAGATTTGCATATCGAACCTTCAACTCGTGCTTTTTGCCTCACTTTTTTCTTCAGATGATTCAAATATCTATGCAAAATTAATTTATATTAACTTCATCTTTCAAATGCAATTAAATTACGTTATAACATATTACATACCTCTCAAATGGATACATCCATCCATATTGGACAGGACCTCGAAGTCGTGCTTCAGATGGGAGATGAACAGGTAAATGTTCCATTACATGAAAAAAACCTGGCGGAAATATTTTCTCTAATTTGCAAAGCAATATAGGAATGTCCACTTCAAGTTTACGTAAACGTTGCACTTTTAAAGTAGTCGAACAAAGCTCTTTGTAAAACATACTAAGCTCCGTTACTACCTTCCAAACTTTTAACGGCAGTAGTTCTTTGAACATTACAGGAAATAAATTTTTCATCATTATGTGATAGTCGTGACTTTTCATTCCGCTCAATCTACCATTTTTAAAGTCAACACATCTACGAAGATTTGATGATATCCCATCAGGAAATCTTAACTCTTTCACCCATTTTAACACAGCTTTAACTTGATTATTATCTAATTCGTAACATGCTTTGGGTTTTTTTACTGTCATTTGGTTTCATATGAAGCTCAGGACGTTTGCATAATTCTTCTATATCACGTCTTGATTTCAAATCATTCTTCGTCTTCCCTTTCACATTCAAAATTGTGTTAAAAACATTATCAAATACATTTTTCTCATTGTGCATCACATTTATGTTATGGCGAAGCAGAAGATGTTTCCAATACGGCAACTCCCAAAAAATAGTTTGTTTGCACCAGTTATGAACAACTGATTTGCCTTCAATTTCTGTTTGCTCGCCAGTTTCATATATCTTTGGATAGTCCTTAACAAGTTCATATATGTCTTCGCTTGACTATATTGTCGGTGGTTGTCTGGTTTCTATTCTATTAGCCAAAAAAATTTCTTGTCTCCTCTGAAGGGATGATTTACATGGAGAAAATATCGATGACAGTCAAACCATGAAATTTTCTTACCATGAGGTAAAGAAAACGCTCGTGTTTCATCCATACAATATGGACATGCTAGACGACCGGCAGTACTCCATCCTGAAAGCATTGCATAGGCAGGAAAATCACTTATAGTCCACAATAAAGAAGCAAACATACGAAAAATTTTCTTCTTGGACACATCGTATGTTTCTACTCCTTCGTTCCACAGTATTTTTAACTCCTCAATCAACGGTTGTAAATATACATCGATTCCTTGTGTCGGATCATCGGGGCCAGGAACGACAACAGTAAGAAACATATATTGCGTTTTCATACACATCCATTGAGGTAAATTATACGGTGTGACGATAATGGGCCAGGATGAATATTTAGAACCAAATTGAGAAAATGGAGAAAAACCGTCCGTACATAATCCTAATCTAACATTTCGACTCTCCGCTACAAAATTTGGATACATTTTATTGAAATGTTTCCATGCTTCTCCATCGGCCGGATGTGTCAACGTACCCTCTTCCTCCGTTCTCACGATATGCCATCCCATATTAGATGCAGTTACAGAAGATGCATATAATATTTGAAGTCTTGGAGTTATGGGTAAGTAGTGCATACACTTGTACGGAACTTCCTTCCCCTTCTTTTTTCTTGGTTTGTATCTCTCCTGGTTACAAACTTTAAAATTTCTAAGGTTTGCGTCTTCTTTCCAAAACAACATGCAGCCTTTTAAACATGTATCTATTTTCTGATACGGTAAACCAAAAGCCGACATAAGTTTTTCAACTTCGTAGCGATTTTCACACATTAGATTATCGGACGGCATATGTCTTTTTGCAGCTTGTACAACAGCCGTAAACCCAGCTTCAGTGATGTTGTATTTTGACTTCATCGCAATGTATTTTGCGATTACTGACAGCTGAGTGCCGCTTTTACAACCATCCCTCTTAGCAGCATCTAGTAAATCATAAAAAAAAATCTTCAATATTTGGTTCTTCAACATTTTCATCATCGTCGTCAACTTCAGCCATAGGAAACATTGATCGTGTTGCATCTTCGACCATATTTTCTATACGGGTCGTTGAAACTATTTCGTTAACGACACTTTCAGACTCTACAGAAGTATTTGCTACAACTTCTCCATGCCGATCCCAAACATACTACTCGGGTGCGAAACCGTGTTGACACAAATGAACTTTCACAATATCTGATAACAAATACTTCAAATGTCTACACCTACTACACGGACAATAAATTTCTGGATCGTTTCCGTTATTACTTAAAGCGAATTCAACAAACACGTTTATACCATTATAAAAATCTTCTTTTATTGAGCCCCTCAGTCCTTTTCTTTGGTACATCCATCTCCTCCGATCAACAAAATAATCAATCATTTTTCCTTTTTGACAAAATGAAAAGTTCAAAATTTAATATTTATTTTGAAGAATACAAATTCGAAAAAGATTATTTTCATGGTCATATAATATTTTGAATTTAAAGAACAACTTCACAAATTTAAAAATATTTTCAAATAGGACACATTTGATTTTTTAACGTATCGATTTAAAAATATATATACTCTTTTTTTCAATGGTTAGGCATCCTACTTCCCATTACAAACACAGTAAGCATTTACATTTCGTATATTACTTTGTCTCAAACGATTCAACAAAATTTCGGCAGCATTTCCCTTTTGTTCTCTGCATTGTACACAAATGCGTACGCAGGAAACAAAAAAGAAAAGTAAGGCCGAAATTTTATGAACCGTTTGAGACGAAATAGTATACAAAATGTAAACGCTTACTATGTTCATAACTTGTCCAATACAGGGACAAATCCGACAAACATTGTACAAGATAAATATAAATGGTCGTTTTTCGTAAAAAACGACTATTTATACAACGACCATGTACAACACTCGTCAGACGGGGCCAAAAACTCTCTAAGGGACATTTGTCAGTTACATGCGCGCATTTTACGAAAAAATACAGTTTTACTCACTGTTCACATTTACAAAAATATATATTAATTTAACACATTTATTCGACGTATTAAATCAACTTTAGGTTGGTTTAACATTTTTGTCATGTTTCAATACACACAATTATAATTTAGAGTAATGCATTTTTTTGTTTCATAAGTAAATACGTGCACATATAATACTCCTAGTTCATTCAATCATTTTATCTTATTCCAAATAACGTATACAATTGTCGAATCAAGACATACACAACAATTTACATATACATTAACAATCAAAAATTATATATGTTTTTCGCAATTTCACGATAAAAGATGAAATAGGTATACCATGTGATGCTATAAACCGTTATTACGCTATTGGAAACAATTGCAATCACTAATTCGTCCTAATTTATCAATTTATGCAAATCTACAATTAGGGTAAAAACTGAATTTTTCACAAAATAAGATATCATACATGAGATTAAGAGTAATGGAGTTTGATTAGGCAGGCATGTAGGATCCGAAAGCTAGAAATTAGGGATTAGAAGCTTGGAGAAGGGATTTTGGGGGTTTTGGGTATAATTTTCGTATGAAAGGAGGAGAAGGAAGAGCTCTCGGCTGCAGGTATAATCGCAAATTTCCGACGGCTTCATCGGAAATTAGCCGTCGGAAGCCGTCGGTCCTAGCTGTCGGTAATGAGGCCTTTTCTAGCAGTGTATGTGTCTACCATTAACGGTAAATGAAATAAGTATTGTCAAATGCTAAAATCATTAGATAATGTTGATCTCTCGGCAACATTATCATCGTTGTTGGATCCAGACATACCAAAATAACATGCCGAATTCATAAATCAATGAAAGTAACTGCTTTAAGAATTAAAGTCGGTTTACATTCTTTACCTTTATACGCTTCTTATAAAGCTCTCAGACCGTTCTTTCATTCCCAATGCTCGCAATCAATACTTCCTAATGTTCCAGGTTATCCCCTGCTATGGTTCTTTGCAAGTAAATTTTGGATGTCCACTTCATTTAGCCTCCGTAGATATTGGGTTCCATGGATATCTATGATACCTTGACAAATTAATGTAGTGTTTCCAACAGTGTACTTTCCTCCAATCGCAAAGAGTCATCAAACATATCCATTGGGTTGCTACATGCTAACATTCTCATAGAGCAGTCACTTTTTGATGTCCAGTTGAATTTTGAGTTTTGGAGGCGGCCGATTTAAGGACAAAATATTTGTCATGAGCTTTTACGTCTTTCAAAATTTGTTGAACAATAAGCGCCTCAACATAAACCTCCTTCCAAACATATTTGCAATATATGTTGGATTTTGTACAAAATAATCGTCCATTAATCATTGATGGAATGTGATATGATGAAGATTAATGTATCATCTATCCAAGACAAAGCCTCGTGCTGATTAGATAATTGTCTAATTTATAGCAAAAAAGTTTCATACTCTATATGGACCTTTTCCGTTTCATCATACTCGGAATCACTATCAAATGTGAGAAATTTTGATGTGGAGGTTGCTGAAGTAGAATAAGATATAAATATAATGAAGAATTTGGTTTGTGAAAAAAAAAACTTATACTAGTGTGTTTATATATGGGTTTAAAAGTAGGCGTTAGGTAGCAGTTACAAGGGCCTATTAAACATGCGTCTGAGCTAAGTGCACGGTAAACACGCATTTAGGTTGGTTACATGTTTGTAACCAAATGGGCATTGATTACGTTATATTATGGACTATAATCAATTGTTGGAAGCAGATTTGGGGTGGATTATAAATGAGATAAGGATACAACATAACCGGCTTAGTTCTGTCTCAATTACAAATACATTCTTCTCAAGAGCATTATCTGCAGCAAGCCCACTGTTAAACGGGCCAAGGCCCATGATTGAAATTGCTACCGTTACAGTGATGTGATCCAATGTTTATAAATGCAGAACGAAATGTATCAAAATGTACTGACTTGTACTCATTTCTTCTGAAAACAATCATCATAATAAAATCATCTTTCAAATTTTTCTTTTATGGTATCAGAGCTTCACTGCCTAACGGCAAACTATTCATAAAAAAAGAAAGGGAAGAGAGGAAAGGAAACCCATCATAGAATCTTCATCATCTAGGTTCCTTCTCATCAGAGACACTTGTCTCATCATCTGAGAGTTGATCCAAATCAAATTCTGTGCCGTGCCAGTTTATTGGCATAATCTGGCTGCAGCAACATTTTTCTTTGAATCTTGAAGAAATAGCAAAGAAATCAATCGAATTCAGATCAAGAAAGTCAAGAAACAGATCACAAAACAAAGAAAAGTGCCATCCAGCCAAGATTATCAGAACTTAATCATCATTTAAAAACTTTGCGGTTGCATCTAACCTGATCAAGCGATCTGTAACACTAATCATTGATCAAGAACAGATTGCTTCCCTGACAGTTTCTTCAAATCCTATCTCTCTGTGATTTATCATCATTAAATCAGAAACTTCACCATGTCTGATGAGACCAATTCTGCATCGTCTGAGAACGTGAATAACTCTCAACAAACGTCAATAGCTGTTGAGAATCTTGTCAAGACCATCATTAGCCCACAAAGTCAACTTGTAACAGTTCATTTGGATGAAGACAACTATCTATTGTGGAAGCTTCAGGTTGAGACATCAATCCAGGGGTATGGACTGGAAGGATATGTTCTTGGGACTACACCAATTCCACCAAAGTTCATTACTGATCAAGAAAACAAAGTGGTCGGTAATGAAGATTACACAAAACATCACAGACAAGACAGACTGATCTGCTCATGGTTACTATCATCCATAAATACAAAGTTGCTATCACATGTAATAGGTTGTAAAAGAGCAAATGAAATATGGACAACAGTTGAAAAAGTTTTCAACACTCAATCTGCGGCAAAGGTCATGTATCACAAGAGACAGCTTCAAAACATAAAGAAAGAAAACCACACAATGAGAGAATATCTGTCCAAGATCAAGAACACTTGTGATCTTCTTGATGCAGCAGACCACAAAATTTCTCATTCAGAACAGATTTTAACCATACTAAATGGTCTAAGTGATGAATATGAGGCAGTGGTCGCTGTCATATCTTCACAAAAAGGTTCTACCATCCTTAGATGATGTTCACTCAATTCTGCTAGCACATGAAGCAAGAATAGACAACAAAAAACCACAAGATTCTGACCTCTCTATCAATTACACAACCAATAAAAACAAAAGTCAAAGCAATAGCAAGTCAGAACAATCAAATCAAAGAGGTGGCTATACCAACAGATCAAGAGGAAGAGGAAGGTGGAGCAATAATAACAACAGACCAAAATGTCAAATCTGTGAAAGGATGGGACACACAGCAGTAAAATGCTATTTCAGATACTCAAATCAGAACAGTAGCAGTCAAAGAAACAACAACTACAATGTAAACATGGCCCAAAACTGTGCTGGTCAACAAGACAGCAGCAATAAAAGTCAAAATTCAAATGATACTGCCAGAGCAGAGCACTTACAGGATGAGTCCTGGTACCCAGACTCAGGGGCTACAAATCACATTACCAACAATCTTGAAAACTTGAATCTTGGATGCAAAGAATATAGAGGTAATCAAACCATTTGCATGGGGAATGGTAAGCATGTAACAATTTCTCATACTGGTAAAACTTGTATTAAAGGTAAAAGACAGTTATTCCTACATAACTTGCTAAGAGTACCAGAAATTAAGAAGAACCTCATAAGTGTATCTCAGTTTGCTCTAGATAATAGTGTATACTTCGAGTTTTATCCTAAGTATTGTTTAGTTAGAGATATTCTAACTAGAGACATTTTATTGCAGGGTGAAACAGAAAAAGGCCTATACAAATTTAAATCTGCTAACTTCAAAAATGTCAAAGAAGGGCAAAATCACTGTAACTTGAGCATGAAAAGAAACAGTAGAGATGTATTTGAACTCTGGCATTGCAAACTTGGCCATCCTAGTATTAGTGTTGTAAGACAAGTTCTTATTGAGAATAAAATAAAGTTTGATGACATCTCATTACCCTACATATGCACTTATTGTCAATGGGTAAGAGTCATAAATTAGCTTTTAATGACTCATCAACACAATACTCAAAACCATTAGAATTAGTTGCCACAGACCTGTGGGGTCCTGCACCTATATGTTCAGATTTTGGATATAAGTACTACATCTCCTTTGTTGATGCATACACAAGGTATACTTGGATATACTTTCTAAAAACAAAATCTGAAACATATAATGCAGTTACATGTTTTATTGCAACGGCTGAAAAGCAAACTAATTCTCAGGTCAAAATCATTCAATCAGATGGTGGTACTGAGTATAAGACCCTTAGCAGTTATTTCCAAAACAAGGGAATTATACACAGAACCACATGTCCCTACACATCTGAACAAAATGGTCTAGTAGAGAGGAAACATAGACACATTGTTGAATCTGTACTTACTTTATTGGCTAATGCCTCAATGCCATTAAAATTCTGGCCAGAGGCATTTAACACAGCAGTATATCTAATAAATAGACTTCCAACAAAAGTTCTTAAAGACATTAGTCCCATAGAAAAACTGTATAAAGTCAAACCAGATTATTTCAGTTTAAGAACTTTTGGTTGTCTCTGTTTCCCTTACACTAGACCATACAACTCAAACAAATTGAACTTTAGATCCAAACCATGTACATTTCTGGGATACACTACAAATCAAAAAGGATACAAGTGTCTGGATGACAGTGGGAAATTTTTTATAAGCAGGCATGTTGTTTTTAATGAAAATGTGTTTCCATTTAGTAAACCAGAAATCAAAACTACATGCAAAGTCTACAATCCAAAAGCATTCATACCAGATATACCTATATATTCTGAGATTGAGAATCAAGTGGAGGCAAAGGAGGCTACTAAGAAGCAGAATGAGCAATTCAGAACTCATCAATATGAATCAGATTGGACAGACAGCCTCAGTCATGCCAGTCCCTCACCTGCAGCAATCATAGAGAACAGAGAACAAGGTCAAATAGAAAATCATGAAGGAACTTCACAAAGAAGTACAAGTTACAACAACACAGAAAGTTTACCTCACAATGATACTCAATCAAGACCAAGCCATCCTATGATCACAAGAGCCAAGAGTGGCATCTTCAAACCAAAAATATACACTGCAAACTTGAATACTCTTGAACCAGTCACATACGAACAAGCTGTCAAAGACAAAAACTGGAGAAATGCCATGAGTGAAGAATATAATGCTCTTGTCAAAAACAAGACTTGGGACCTTGTATGTCCACCAGACAACAAAAACATTGTGGGATGTAAGTGGACATACAAAATCAAAAGAAATCCTGATGGAACCATCAACAGATATAAGGCAAGACTTGTCGCAAAAGGATATACACAACAGTATGGATTCGACTTTACTGAAACTTTCTCACCAGTAGTCAAACCATCAACCATCAGACTTATTCTCACCATTGCTCTATATAAGAAATGGTGTATAAAGCAACTGGATGTCAACAATGCATTTCTCAATGGCATTTTACAAGAGGAGATTTATATGGAACAGCCACAGGGTTATAATAAAAGTGGAAACTATGTGTGCAAGTTAAATAAGGCCATATATGGACTTAAACAAGCACCAAGAGTATGGTTTGACAGACTGAAATCAACACTAATGACTTTGGGATATCAGTCTGCCAAATCTGATAGCTCCCTTTTTATCAAAATTAATAACATCTCCATTGTTTACATACTAATATATGTTGATGATCTAATTATTACAGGGAGTAGCAGTGATGAAGTTAATCACATTATTCTCTACTTAGACAAGCAATTTTCAGTAAAGGGCCTGGGTGATGTAAACTACTTCTTAGGCATAGAAGTTAAAAGGAAAGCAAACTCTGAAATGATTCTATGCCAAAGAAAGTACATTCAAGAACTTCTAGACAAAACTCAGATGAGTGATGCAAAACCACAACCAACACCTATGATAAGCAGTCAACATTTTTCTAAAAACAGGGGAGAAGCCATATTTAATATTAAACAATACAGAAGTGTTGTAGGGGCATTACAATATGCAACTATAACACGACCAGATATTGCGTATAGCGTTAACAAATTCTCTCAATTTTTGCAGAATCCTCTTGACGAGCATTGGAAAGCTGTGAAGAGAATTCTCAGATATCTAAAAGGAACAATCAACTATGGCCTAACCTTCAGAACATGCAATAATCTAAACATAGCTGGATATGCAGATGCAGATTAGGCATCCAATCCAGATGACAGAAAATCAACCACTGGCTACTGCATATACATTGGCAACAACTTAGTGTCATGGTGCTCTAAAAAGCAAGCAACTGTCTCCAGATCGAGTACAGAAGCCGAGTATAGAAGTATAGCAAGTGTCACTAAAGAGATTATTTGGCTACAATCAATACTAAATGAGCTAAAGATGAACTCAGAAATCATGCCAGTTCTATGGTGTGATAATCAAAGTACGGTTTATATGTCTGCAAATCCCATACTACACTGTCGAACCAAGCATATAGAAATAGATTTACACTTCGTTCGAGAGTATGTTCAAAAATGAAAACTTCAGATAAGTCACTTACCAGCTACCTACCAACGTGCTGACATACTTACAAAGGCGTTATCGGCAAGGAGCTTCAACAGGTTCAGGTCAGATGTGAAGGTTGAGGACAGCGATGATTCCACCATCTCTGTTACTTCAGATCCCATCAACAACACGAGAACTGGGAACGATGTTAACTTCTCGCAAAAGCACTCTCAGATATCAACTCAGCAAAATAAAGATCGTCAGATTCCAACACCTGAGACAAGCAGAGAGCAGGAACAAGAACATAGAGGCTTAAGAGAAGGAACGAGCTAGGAGATCTGAACTAATTTGTCTCAATCTCGAAAAAAAATCAATTTGGGAATTTTTCGCCTCTATTTGATCGCAACCCTAACCCTAGAGTTATGTTTGAGGGGGGCAAATGAGATAAGGATACAACATAACCGGCTTAGTTCTGTCTCAATTACAAATACATTCTTCTCAAGAGCATTATCTGCAGCAAGCCCACTGTTAAACGGGCCAAGGCCCATGATTGAAATTGCTACTGTTACAGTCATGTGATCCAATCTATTAAATAATAGTAAAGCGGAAGAATTTAAAGCTCTCTCCTTACTTTTAGGAATTATCTCTATTCTCCTTACTTCTCTAAGTAGATATTTTATTTTCAAAATCCAATTATTTACCACTTTACAATTATAATATTAAACTTTTCACACTATTTTACATTCAAATACCCACTTTTAAAAGAATTTACAATTATTTACAAATCTTCCACGGTTCTTTCATGAAATTTTTCATTATAGTCTGCACATTTAAATTAATTACATTATCCAAAATTTAAACTAATCGATCAACTTAGTCAGCTAATATTTATTAATAGATTCTAAAAGATGAAAATTTCAATATATATACTATAGGCGCATCAACAAATTGGTACATAAAAAATCATTTAGATGCAAAGATATATAAATCACATAACATAAATTAAACAAATTAAAGACAATAATAAATTTATTTACTAAATGAATTTATCATACATTACAATATAAAATTCTATTAACTTCAAATATCTAAAATTTTAAATTTTACAATTACTTATAAACCATTCTCAACTATCTTCTAATATTTTACATTCAAGTCCATATATTTAACTAATTGTGTAGTCTTGAATTTAAACTATTTAAATAAATATGATTAACTAATATTTATTAATCCATCTAATAAATCCTAAAAATATGAGGATTTTAATATATACAATATTCACATAAATGAGAAAAATGATAAAATTATTTCTTCTTTATTCAAATATATGAAAATATTTAAATCATATAACATAAAATGTATATATATATATATATATAAATAATAATAAATCTTTTGAAGTTCTAATTCATTTATCCCAAAAAATTATCGTACATTACATAACATAATTTTATTTTTAACAACCTTTAAAAGATAAAATTATATTTTACAATTTTACGATGTGAACGTACAGATTACATCAATAAAAAATAGATTATACAAACATTCTCACTTTCAACGCATTATCAAATTATACCCAACTCATAACTCAACTAAATGCTACATAACATTATTTTGCAATTATCAAAGTTGTAAATATGACCCTCTTATAAAACATAAAATCTATGATTAACTGCAAGGATAGAATTGCTTAAAAGTGAAAACTTAATAAAAATAAAAGTATACATGCCTAATTCAAAAACGAAGGTTCACATGTAGATAAGATAACCAAGATCTATGCTTTTTCCAATTAAAATTTTTGTACAAAGCTCTTCTCAAATTTTTTCAACTTTTTTTACATTTATCTTCTTATATTTAATTAGTTATGTCGATCATTAATTCAAATTATTCAAATAAATTCAACAATTTAATGTTCATTAATCCATTTATAAATCCTTTAAAAAGTTGATAAATTCAATATATATACAACAATCATATTAATAAAATGGTGAAGTTACTTATTAACTCATACATATAATATATATATATATATATATATATATATATATCACACAACATAAATTATTAACATATATATAGTATTAATAATTTTAATTTATAATTTTCTTTATTTAGGATATTAATTTTTACAGAGATATGTAATTAGCGAGTATTGAACTTTCAACTTTATATTTGAGCGTCGCAAGTCATTTTAGTTTATGATTAATATATCACAATGAATTTATCATGTATTGCGTCATAGAATATATTTTTAGCGATAATTAAAATAAAATACTATTTTTTAACAACATTATCGTATGTAAAGCACGGGTTACACACTAGTGTTTATAAATGCAGAACGAAATGTATCAAAATGTACTGACTTGTACTCATTTCTTTTGAAAACAATCATCATAATAAAATCATCTTTCAATTTTTTCTTTTAATTATGTAATCATAAGGTTCAAACTCGCCGTTGGAGATGCCCTAAATAAGTTTTCAATTAAGATACTCATTGAGATGATGCCTATATCGATAAGAGAGATGACGATGTTTCAGTATTAATTTTTGATATCAAAATATGAGACATTATGCCTTGTATAAATATTAAGTTCCGCATAGCATAATTTATTTGAGATAACAAATGGTTTTCTGTAGTCCGCCTTTAAAAGCAAATCGAATAGTGATTTGTTCGGTTAAAAAAATGCACCAAACAAGTTACGGTGCATCCAAATATGATTTGTTAAGTTGAAAAAACAAGGTATAGGTATTCATCGTGGTTGTGTAAATGGTCCATAGGACTGGTTAGTAAGTCTGGAAAGAGATTGACGTTCTATTGCAATATGCACTAAAACGACAGTATCTTTGCCGTTTTATTGCATTAAAGCATCAAAACGATTATTATTTTAATGCATACCGCATAAAAAGGAAAAAAGATCACCGTTTTAATGCATACTGATTTATTTAGAAAATTGATTCTGCCGCTGATTTGTGTTTTTCTAGATGTGGGGTTTTGTTTAGACGTTTTTCCAGTATAAAAAGTGTGAATTGAACAGAACAATTGTTGAGAATGTTTAATACTGCAAGTTTATGATTTTTTATTTTTTTTACTCTAAAATCAATATTAGCCAACGACCATTGTCCTGGTGCCAATACATGGATGGTGGTAAGACATCTATCTAGAGTTGTTGCTATAGTTACAACATGTATTAAAGTAGGCAAAGCATATAAAAGAATATGGTTTTTAAACTGTGATTCTGAAACAGAGATTTACATGTATGCACAATTTGGTTAACGGCCTGTTCCATACCAAATGAAATTCAAATATCATGTCAGACATGTATTCAAGTAAAGTATACCATATACTTGGATGAGTAAAGTTAGGTGTTAGTTGAAAGCATTTACCATTATTTACTGCAATCTGAGTCAAGGTCTTTATATTTTCACCCTCCCTAGACTGAACACTGTGGCAGTATTAGTAGTATTATACTGACATTTGACACTGTACACAATGATACATGAATAGCTAATTGTGTGCATTCATAGTAAATCAGCTGGCATGCACCTATGTATAACAGTTTCCTTTACTTTCATATATTTCAGGCGATCGTAGACCGTTAGCCATCTCATATTATACTTGCCTTCGCCCATTGGTCCAAAAAAATTCAGCTTAAAGTGTATTCATTTTATTTCCGTATATCAACAACAATGAAGTTTTTACTAGTTTAATTAATTATTTCTGTTACATGAAAACTAGTACAAAAAACCTTATGAATATTTGCAATCTGGTGCCATATGATCCATATTTTGCCAATTAAACATACAAAATACAGATTAAAAAAAATGATAAAGAGAACACATTGCTTATGTACTTTTTATTTTCCCTTATTAATTGTATTTCACCCAAGTTCAAAATATAGCTTTTAATACAATCTCCGATTTAAAAGATCCTAATGCTAAACATATAGGATATAGGATACACTGCCCTAAGCAATAATATGAATTCAACCATCAACTTTACATAACAATAAATATTAACATGTAAATATTCATTTATGATATTTACCAACCATCACCCCCTCCAAGCTTCTATATAAACCTCTGCCCTTCATCCCCAAAACCATAACAGAATACCGATACTAAAAAAATGAATAAGTTACATCTACTTCTAACTCTAATGCTAGTTATCACAGCAGCTAATGCAAGGCGCTCATCTGAAAAGGAACTTAAAAGCTCTGAGCTTAACGATGAGAAAAACGTAGCATTTGGTGGAGTAGGAGGATTTGCTGGAATAGGGGGTGCCTCTATAGGAGGCATTCCTGTTGTAGGTGGGGCTGCTGGTATGGGCGCCGTTGGTGGTGTTGCTGGTGTGCCTTTAGTAGGTGGACTCGGTGGTGTTGGTGGTGTAGGTGGACTCGGTGGTGTTGGTGGGCTTGGTGGTGGTACTGGTGGAGGTACTAGTGGGGGTGCAGGTAGCATTATCCCTTGAAGAAAATGGTGGATATTTAGTAGTGCTTTGGTGTAGGGTTTATGTTGCTTTGTTGGTTGTGTTTAAGTTTTCTTCGTTTGCGTTGTTTAGGGTTGGATGGTGTTATTTATCTTGTGGTTTGCTTTGCTTTTTTAGTGAGATGAAGTCTTGTTTCTTCTATATACATTTCACATTATAATTTTACTCTTAGCTTATGAAAGAATATGCAACAAAACATATATTTATCCATAAGAAGATGTGTAAAATAAACGAAAAGAAACTGAATAGGAAGTAGTTGAGTAAAAGAGAGGAAAAAGGGAAGGAAAAGGTTATAAAACTGTGAACTGCATTTTTGAATGTTGTGTTATACTTTAATGAAATTAACAGAAATGTCAATACAAGTAGTGATGCTTGGTTTTATGTTTTGTTTTAAATTTTTAAGAGACGGCAACTTTTGGACTATAAATTCTGTACTGAAAGTATACGCATTGGCTGCATTGCACAGTGTCAGTATCTATAAAGTATAAAGCATTGACCCACAAATCTACGAAATGAAGTTCCCTGATCTCATCCATTTATTATTGACATAAAATAATAATGTATGAGACCCACTTAGAATGAATGAATGGGATAAATTCTATGGAAAATTATTGTCAATGACAAAATTTCTCAACATTTTAGCTTTAAAGGACCGATTTCAGTATTTTAGCCCTAAGGACAATTTTCTTTAGGTAACAGTTTTTAGTTATTGATAATAGTTTTTAGGTATCGGTTTGTAGTTATCGGTATATGTTTTTAGGTATCAGTTTTTAATTCGGTAGCAGTTTTGAAAGAATATTTGTCCTTAAAAATAATTTTGTAAGAATGTTTGTCTTTATGAATAAATTTTATGAGAATGTTTGTCCTTGTGATTAAAATATTGAGGTCGTGTCCTTGAGGCTAAAAATATACAAATTTGGTCTTTAAGTTAATTCTCTCATAAATTCCACGGAGACAAGAGTCATATAATTATGAGGACAGAGTAAATTGTTTCCTTCACAAATCTACTAAAAATGGTGCACAAGCATTCAAGATTAACTATAGAATTTACAAATCTTACAGAGCTTAAATACAAAGAAAGATTCGTTTGAAAATGCACTGACATGCGAGTTAAAAATATGCTATACCTTTGGATCAATGAGTATTAGACAATGTTAAGACCCCAGAAATAGAGCATAAATCACTCAAAAATCTCACAAAATTTCAAAGATACCATTTCATATATTTAGGTTTTCTGGATTTTTTACAAAATTATAACACGTTTTTTAAACAGAAGTACTCTCTCATACTGCACAGAATAGAGTAACTATATAAAATTACATAGCAAAATATTAGAGTTGACTTTTAAGTATCAAATTAAACTATCTAATTTTTTTCTGATACTACAAACTATCCAATTTGTTTGAATTAATTTTTTTTCTGATACTGCATAGAATATAGAGTAACTGTATAAAATTACATAACAAAATATTAGAGTTAACTATCAAACTAAACTATCTAATTTACTAAAATTTATATTTTGAGAACAGGAAAATGGACACAGTGAAGAAATTATAAAAAAATTATTCTCAAGGACAACAAGTTCGCTTTTTAGCCTAAAGGATACTTTTTAGTGGAAATTACAGAATGATAGCCACAATTACCATTCTGTGATTTGCACTAAAAAGTGACCTTCAGCCAAAAAACCAAACTTTTTGTCCCTGAAACTGAATTTTTCTCCTACTTTTTCTCTAAGCCTAAATACCCCAAAAGGTTAACTCTAATATTTTTCTATGTCATACAGTTACTCTATATTCTGTGCAGTATCAAAAAAAATTTAATTCAAGCAAATTATATTTTTGAATTTTAAGTATACTTTATAACACAAGAACTATAAAACGAGTACAGTTTGTTCTACAAATATATTTTGAAAACGTTAAATTCTAACGATCTGATATGTTTTTATGAGTCTTGCCAACCACTTCTAATTTACTACCAAATGTGACAAATTGGTATTTGAAGATACATTTTTGTAGCCGGTAATATTATTCAGAAAATGTAGAACTATTCTCAACAAAATTCTACACGTTTGACATTTAAATGTGCCAGTCACATGGATATTTTATATTGGGTGATGTGAAGCATGTATGAATGTTGGGCTTAACATGTGTGAAAAGGTAGATGAAAAAGAGCATGTGTGGCTATTAGGTTTGAAGCATGTAAGAATATAGTTTGCTACAAAAATGAATAGGAAGGTTGTAATTGACATTATTAAATATTTTGGAACGGTTGGTTTGAAACTTAGAGAATCACTTGATTTATCACAAAACCAAAAAAGAACTCTTTAGCTTTAGTGAAGAGTCAATTATATTACTTAGAAGATGATGACTATTCTCAAAGCTTTCAACTTGAAGTTGTTGTGAGAGACGAAGTGTCTTTGGATGTAGTCGAGAAGCCGACAAAGTTTGCAATCAAAAAGTCAACCGGTGTTATGGGGAAGTGTCTCTGGGTTGAGAGGCCGACCAAGTTAATATAGGAGTCTTCTGTTGTACGCATATTCCTCCGGGCTAAATGAGGAGATTAGTGAAATTCATAGGACGTTGTGGGACTGTACGTAAGGCGGGGTTGTTCAAACCAAGATAAAAATGTGCTTCACTTTCCCTCTATTGCTTGATTGCTGAGTTTGCACTTCCCTTAACTCTGTTTATTTATTCTATTACATTGCATACTCGGTATATTATTAACTTTAGTATATTGTCATGCCCGATCCCCTAGATTTTTCCATTAGTGAAGAGCATTATAAGCATTGATATTTAAAAAATTTAAGCCAAGAAATAATATGTAAAATATTTCTTATGTAATACATTTTAATATAATGGTTTTCCATATAATAGTTATAATATATTGCTACCTTGATCCAAAGAATAGGTTGCTACATTTCGTAATATATTATTGCTTTCTTTCAATACTGTGGATGCTCTTGTTTTTCTATATATTTTGTTTATGCAGGGGTTACATATGAGCTTTTAGTGTTTGAATGCAAGGTTTGATGCCTAATCCACACAATAAGCAAGTTATAACTCTGAAGGCAAATCGAATTTCTCCTCATATTTTGTTTCGGGAAAATGTCAATGTGAAGGATATTCCATTCATTCGTACATTGAAGGATGTCATTATGGGCAATCAAGTTCGGTCTCTTCCCTTTCGCAAATATACCCACGGGTTGATTTAATGAGTAAAAGGTATGCTAAAATGACTACTTTGGCAGTTCATTCAACTTTAAAACAATGTGATAATTCTATTATATTTTATGTAGTGAGATCAAAATCATACTATACATACTTTAAATCATACATTGAGAGAATTTGGAAATCTGAAGGTGACTTTTTGTTAGTTTCTACAGAAAATAGCTTTATGTTATTAAATTTGAAAAATAGGACGATTATGATCATATGCTTGATGGAGGCCCTTATTTATGTGACCAGAAGTTAGTCAAGCTGAAGAGATGAATATCTGATCCCCTAATAAAGGATTTTTGCAGACCATTCTAGTTTGAATGCGTTTTCGTGGGTCGAAACTCGACTTTTGGTCAAAGAGAATGATAAATCATACTGCATCTATTCTTGGTAACCCTCACCCATGTTATGATAAAAAAATTGCATGCTCATTTTCTATTTGAAAATAAGTATTAACTTCACATTCCCCAGTGAAGTAGCAATTATAAGTAAAATTGATGAGTTATGTATGAAACATGTTAAGTGGGAATGGAAGCCAAATGCATGTCAAAGTTGTTATAAACTCGAGTTCTCATGGAAATCGTTATCCGGTCTTTTGACTCGGCTATATTTAGATCGACTGGACAAGTTTGACTCAACAATTATCGAGGCAAGCATCTCAAAGAGATGATCCTAAGGTCCATAAATCAAATACAGAAGAGACCATGAACCAATGGTCGAACAAACTGAGGAAACCAACATGCTAGAATTCACTAAGTGTTTCACCTTACGTAGGGGATCAGTACCGATCCCTAAGGTTACACCTAGGGTGGACACCACTCCTATAGCACTCTTCTCTATCTTCGTTGAGTCTGATTCAAGTGTTGTTCCAAAGTTCCTATACACCGTATTGCTAATCCTCATATACAATCTGGAGCAGCAATTCAACCTTCTACAGATTCATTGCTTGGACAACAAAACATCTAGGCAACTATACAAAACCACATTGGAAACATGAAGCCAACATCAAGATGGGACGACATAAGAAGTTGCAAGACCCTATACTACATATATAAGGATCGATACCGATCCTCTCCTTCTAGAGGGATTGGTACCGATCCGCAACCCTAGGGAATTTGAGGTGGAGATTTTTTGGAGGACTTCGTCTTTGCGGAGAGGATATGTAGGCAAAATATTAGTGAGATATTTGGTCATTTATCCATATATACACATTTGGCATGGTTTATTCTAAGGATCTGGAGGCTGCTGCTACATACAAACTCCATTGTACTCTGGGATCCCTATCGATCCCACCAACTTGTAACCAAAAAAACTAGTGCAAAATCAATAAAATATTAAAGTGGATATAGGCCAAGATTGTCGAATCACTATAAATTTGTGTGCGCTTGTGTTTACTTAATTTTAATTTACTTTCTTCCGTCTAATCTCTACTACATACTTTTCATGGATGTTTGTGTCATTTTTAGTTCAAACATTTTGCTGCTTACATTGAGAGCTTTCAATCTCAGACTACTTGGATCCATCATCTACTATTGAATTTCCTATATCCAGGAAATAGATCCTACTTTTCCTCTCTTTTATTCTACAACTAAGGTTTTCAAAAAATAAGTAGAAACTTTCTGCCATGGCCCCACCACAGAAGAAATCTAGTTTCTTCTCAACTAGTTTTAGTGCTACTAAAATTTGAGCAAAGTTTATAGGAAGCTATCACTGATGGGTCCTAAGAAAGACAAAGCTGTCGCCATGCAACAAGGAACCATGGATGTCTAGAATCCCTTTGACATAATCACCAAGATTGACCTAAAGAGAATGATGAAAGGACTGCAAGATAGCCATGCCGAGCTAAAACAACAAATTGTGGAAAATAGGAACCTAATGAACCAGTTGGATTTCCACCGTAGGAGGACAGGAGTGTCACGATCCGAAATCCGGCGTTCGAAAATCGACATCCATACATCACTTGTATTCGAATGCCGCATATTCAAACGTTGAACTCCAGTTCGGATGGAGCTTATAACATATTACGTACAACAACACAGCGGAAAAAGAAATGAATAATATCATTGATACAATAATGGATACAATATCTGATACAATATGATACAATAGATATGAACAACACTATCAAAGATAGATACAACAACAGAAAAGAACAGCAGCGGAAAGATACAACTCCAAAAGAGGAACACCAACATATGCCTTCAAAAGGGAGAAGGATAGAAATCCCAACAACTTCATTCCAATCCAATGCTCCAAATATCACCAAAACTATAAGCTCGAACCACCATCATCTTGGACTTAAGCAAGTCCGATTCTGAATGTTGAAGAGAAGCACAAAGCAATTGCCAAAATCCAAAGACTCCAAAGAATTCCACACAGAAAGCTGAGGACTACCGAATCTACATCTACTATCTGACTACCTGAAAAATCAAACTCTACGCTGCCCGTGTGGAAAATTGTGGGCACCCAGAGTTTAGAAAGGGAACAATAAACTCCAGATCAGTCATGAGACTGGTGTGAGCAAACGAAAATAATTTATCTTTAATAAAAGAAAACAAAAGAAATCTGAAATTCTTTTTGAAAAATGAAACTACCATAAGGCCTCCCGGCGCAAACACAATGCAATCGCACAGTTGGTGGAGATTTCTCTTTATGATAGTCAAACATGCTTGATACGTAAAATCATTTTGATATTATCATTAGTGCATAGTGGAAAATACTTCGAAAGTATAATATTAATCTTAGCAAGCATAGGTTCCATTATACTATGCCTAATATAGCTACCATTTATGAATGGCAGGTTATACAACTGCAATCGTAAAGGGCTCGTATTGGATGATTGGATTTCCAACAATGGTCAGGCAAAGGAACATCCTACACCGAATGGAATGCCTCTGGAGGGACGCCCCCAAAAACCAAACCGGATCTCTGCCAACACAAGGCCGGGTTACCTCTGTAACTAGGTAACACCTACAAGTAAGCCATCCCCGGTCGTTACCGACCTTTATCCCGGGATTCACCAACAAAAAGCAACAACCACACAATTAAATATCTGGGCTCCATACCATGATATCACTTTTTATCCAGAAGGAAATGGACATACCCTAGGGGAGAAACCCCTAAAAACCTTGCCACAACATTCCTGTTTCGACCATTTTCGGGTTGTGAGGCTCGACGAAGTCTCATCCACAAAGCTACGCTTTTCAGAAAAGACACGCTTTTCACAAAAGTCATGCTTCGATCAACGCAAGATCAGCAGCACTTTGTATGCCACATTACCAAATTGGCAATGTATCACTAGTAACTATCAGCTACATAACCTCTGAGCTCGTACGTCTCAGATAAGGGTGTTAAGCTAAGAGAATAAATTCTCTACCACCAAACAGAAATGTATTTGATAGAAATCAGCTTTACATCTCAAAGTGTAATGTCAGACATACATCCATACAAGTCTGTTCCGGGTTCGAACGGAACTGAAGGCACTTCCAAAGAAACCCTTGCAAATCCGGGTATTCATAATCCCGATCGGACTCCCCATCACATATGGAGATCTCTATACCAGAGCCATGATGAAGAGACATTCAACGGGTAATCCTTTCGTTTTCGAAAATACCCGGTCTTCACCACCGGTCTTCAAATGCTATCCATTTCATCGTATCACTATTCAGAATGGGTTATATGAGAAAGTCCTCTTCCGACTAAACCAAATAGTGAGCGCTTAATTTAAAAAGCATATGGATATTGGGACCTTAGTTAAGTCACAACTTATTACCCAAAACCTTTCTTTTAAATAGTTTAAACCAATTTCCGCATTTAATCTTTTAAACAAAAGATTCACTTTTAGATCCTCTTTACTTTGAAAACAAAGTTCACCAATTTTCACAAAGATTCATTCATAGCTTTTCATAACAATTTCCATTTCAAATCTTTTATACAAAAGATACACCTTTAAGATCCTTTTCAATTTGAAAACAAAGTTTGTCAATCTTTCACAAAAATTCATTCATAGCTTTTCATAACAATTTCCATTTCAAATCTTTTATACAAAAGATACACCTTTAAGATCCTTTTCAATTTGAAAAAAAAGTTTGTCAATCTTTCATAAATATTCATTCATAGTTTTCTAAACAATTCCATTTCAAATTTGAAACCCTTTCAACAAAAACTGGAAATCCTTTCTTTATTTGAAAGCCATTATCATTTGAAAACAAATACTTTTCGTTTTGGAAAAATCCGATTAAAACGCATAGGTTATAGCCTTTAAAGTATAAACTTGGGTTAAATCTAAATTCCTAAAATAATACTTTTAAAATACTTTGAAGATGGTTTAAAATCCATATATATACATTATATAACTTGTATAACCTTTTATACCATAGTTTCCAAACATATATTCATAGAACTCAACTTCAAATCTTGGATTCAAATCAAATTATTTAAAATTCAAAACTTTATCAAGTTATTTAAAATAACTTTTATCTTTAAAATCCTTTTCAAAAGCTTTTCATATTAAACCCAATTCCGTTTCCAAACCATTTGAATTCAAAATTCAACTTTTAAACAAAATAATATTTAGATTTCAAAATATCTATGACTTAACCGATTTTCTCGTGAAATCCATATTTGTGTGTCTATGGTGTAGTCCATAGATTTTACACAATAGTGCAATATCATCAACCATCACAGACTCAAGCATAGCGATATTTGATAAGCGGTATAATCATATAACGCTTATCTTTCATTCATCGATTCATAGATAAATATGTAAATACATTGCAGATAAATAAATAAATTACACACAGCTCAACAATTCATATTACAGAATATCACAGATCATAAATAACATTAATTCAAGCATTCAATACAAACCATACTGTGATATCCCGGAATTTTTGACAATATCAATTTAATAATCTGAATTAAAAATTAATTTGATTTGATAGTCTTTGTTAATAAGATTTGAAATAATTTAATAATCCAATTAAAATAAATATTTAAATTGATAGATTTTATCTTTTAAAAGCTAATAAATTGTTTTCTATTTATAATGTGTATAGAAATTGTATATATTGTAAATAGATAAGCCTTGTTTTAAATTTAATAAATAAATAAATCTTGTTTTCTAAATATATATATCTTTGGTAAAATTGGAAATTATGATTTTATTTAAAGTTAAACTTTTAAAAGCTATTGAATAAATAATATATGGTTTTAAATTATTAAGATAAAAGTTTAAATTTTTTTAAATTGATTTTGAGTTTAAATTTAAATAAACTAACAATAAGGTTTATTTTGATTTCCTTTTCAAATATAGTGTGATAAAATAAATAATTTATTAATAAAGGAATAATTTCTTTTATAAATTATTTTAAATTTGATAAATGAGTTATTTTTAAACAATAATAATAATGTATTGTTTTTAACAAATAGATTTTAATAAAAATAGTTTGTTATTTCAAATTGAATTTTAGAATTTGACTTGAATTTGAATTTAAAATTTTGAAATTCAAAGTATAGATTTTAATTGTTTTGGATTTTAAATATTTGTATAAACTTTAATTTATGAATATAATTGTTTTATTTCTTTTAAAATTATCTAAATACATATATACATAATTATAAACTAATTTATCAAGCATAATCTTACATTAAAACTTTAATTATATGTACTAATAAATTAAAAGACATGTGTTAGTTAATAAAGTAGGATAATGACAAATGTTAAAATTTGAGACAAGTGTCATTTTAAAAACTTCAATTTTCTTTATTTTTAATAAACCACATTTTTCATTTATATAAACCCCTTTATTTTCTTAACTCCATTTCTTTTCTATTTTCTTATTCAAAGCCAAGAAGAAATTAAAACAAATCCCCTCAAAACTAAAATATGAAAACACTTCCTTTGAAACCAAAATCTTAAAATCAAAACATGCAAATCAAAAATCAAGCTGCACATCTTCAAGCATGCAAACCATTTACATTTTCAAATCAATTCCCTGTAAATCTATACCCTGTACAATTTCAAAGCAAATCTGTTTTAAAGCCTGTATATTCAATCAAAAGCATCTGCATTCTTCTTCAACTCAATCAGCTGCATACATTCAAGTCTGAAATCATCTGCATATCATCTTCAACTCAAGTCTTTTGCATGCATTCAAGTTTTCAAGAGCATTTCAGTTTCAAGTTTGCAGCCTGCAAATTCAAAACTGCTTTCAACATAAACATGCTCTGTCTTCTGTTTAAAAAGGTAAGTAACTTTATTTAGAAAAAATTCTAGTATAAAATCTGGTTGCATGCTAGTGATGATGAGATGAATATGATTGTGTGAACCTGCTGTGTATATGTATATAAGATATATGCTTGTCTGTTTCAACAGAATTTACTCTGTTTATAGTTCCTGAATTCTGTTTTTGATTTGAATTCAATTTTCTCTGGAAACAATTATTGTTAGGACCTGTTTTACAAACAAAAGATGTTGACTTAACTTAGATTAATGTTTAAAAAACTTAATTTAGTTAATTTAAAAACCCGAGTATCTCTGAATAACTAAAAATACCAGTGCATGTTGAATAATGTGGAAATTTAAACTGGGTAGTTTATAAATCCAAAATTGTAAATTGAATACATAAAACAAAACATGATTTTCAACACTAAAATCACAATTTTTAATGTTGAGTTGAGGGTGCATTGTTGGTTTAACCAGAAAGGGGATTCGGGTGGGTTTCTGGTGATCTAGTTGATCTGAAGTTTTGGGATTCTCTGTGATGATGAAAGAGTGAACAGTGTTGAAGGCAAAAATGGTAAGTGGTGTTGAACTTCGTCGAGGAGGCAGCGGTGGTGAATTATCTCCTGTAACCCTAGTTTTAACTAGGCAATTTGTTTTGGTCGGCACGGGTTGTAAGGGTGATCGAGTTCAACTAGGTTTTAGGAGTTGGAAGTTTGGTCACAGATGAGAGCATGGCCGGAGTTGCAGTGTTACTGGTGATCGGAGATGCATGGATGAGGCGATGATAGGTTTGGGATGGAAGGCTTCTATTGTTTCTAGGTTTGAGATGAAGACTCGAATTCGATTTCGAGCTGTGGAAGGGTGATCTGTTGGTCGTGTTGGGACGTGGGGTTGGTTGCCAATGTGGGGAGACCACCGGAGGTGGCTGGAGTTGATCGGAGGCACGGTGCATGTGCACCGTGCACTTTTGATTCCTGATGTTTGCCTGGGTTGAAGCAGTGGAGTGGACTCGAGAATCACTCGAGTAGTTTTTGTGTATAGCTCGAAGTTGTATAGGGTTGAACTCGAAGAAAATTTTGATTGCCTCGAGTTGATTTTGTTTTGTTACAGGTTTTATAAAACCTGTCTGTAATTTAAACCAAATTTAAATGAATTTAAAAGTTGTGATGATAGATTTAAACAAGTTCAAATCTAGTATGAAGTATAGATTCAAATGGCTTTGAATCTTAAAAGTTTTGAAATATTTAAAATGGATTTTCAGGTTTTTAAAAACCTAACAGTTTTCTAGATTTTGAATTTTATTTTAAAATCTGAAACATAATTTAAACAGTGGTTTAAATTCAAAGGTTAAGTTCGGTTTTCAAATAACTTTTGAATCTTAAGGTTTTAAAATGAAATTTGGATTTTTAATAAAGAATTTTAAATCAAGGTTTAAAACAAGTTTAAATCAAAGTTTAAAATCAAATGTTTTAAATAAATAGTGGATTCAAGTTTCATGAATTCAGATCTGGGTATTTGAATAAGTTTTTAAATTCTGAATGTTTTTAAAACAAGTTTAAATTAAAATAGCTTTTTAAAAGTAAATTTGTTTTGTAAACAAATATTTAAACTTGATTTTTGATAAATTTTCTTTTATAAAAGGTTTTTAAATGGAAGTTAAATGGTTTGTTAACTTGAATTTGCAAGTTAAATAATAATGTATTTAAAAGCTTAATTTTTAAATAAAATTAAGCAAATTAGTTTAATTGCTTTCCTTATATAAGTTTCATATGTAAGTAATAAATGTTATTTACATTTATTTAAAGGATTACAAATTGAATTTAAATTTGGTTAATGTTTAAATAAATAATCATTTTGAATCTTAAATTCAAAATGGAATTTGAATTTAAATTTAAAATGTAATGTTCTAAATACACTTTAATATTAGTGAAGTCATTAATAAAGAAATGGATTATCTTAGAGATTATTATGGTATTAAAATGATTAAATGAATAAGATAATTAAGGAATGACTTATTTATTTAATTCATAAATTAACAATTTAGATTAATTTATAATTAGAGATTAATTAAGAAGTAAATTAAGAAAAGTAATTAAAGAATGATTAATAGTTAATGAATGTCATTAATTAAGGATTATTTAACAATTAATTAATATGATTAGATTTAATAGATTAATTAATTTAAGATAATCATTTGTAAATTGGTTAAATATAATTACTTAATGGAAGTAATTAAGAAATTAATTACTTAATGTAATTAATTAAGTTTAATGTGATTGTTTAAATTAATTAATTAAGTTTAATTAAATATAAACACTGAATGATTTAATGATAATTACTTAATGTAATTAATTGAGTTTAATGTAATTTGTTTAAGTTAATTAATTAAGTTTAATTAAGTTTAACATTGGATGATTTGATAATAATTACTTAATGTAATCAATGAAGTATGATTACTTAGTGAAGTAATTAATGATAATTACTGGATGTAACTAGTGGAAGATGGTTTAAATTGTGGAAGTAATTTGGATTAAATTACTTTGTATAATTAATCAAGGGATTAATTAAATATAATTAATTAAGGAGTAATTAATTTGATAAGTAATTAAGGGTAGTTAATTACAGAATGTGATTAATCAAAGGTGATTAATAATTATGGTTTAAATTGAGATTAATTACTTAATGTAATTAATTTAAATAAGAAAATTAATTAAATGTAATTAAGGATCATTAATTAATATAATTAATGATGTAATTAAGATTGATTAGTTATGACTGATTAATCAATAATAAGTGATTAAAGGTAATTAATTAATGAATTTAATTAAGGAATAATGTAATTAATTATAGTTAATTTATTAATGAAGTAATTTAAGGTTAATTACTGTTTTTGGTTAAGGGTAATTAATTTGTGAAAATAATTAAAGGATAATTACCTGAATATAATTAAAGAATAATTAATCAAGGGTGATTAATTAAGGTGGATAAATAGAGGATAATAAGTTAATTGATTTGTAATCAATTAATAGTTATGTAAGCAAGATTAATATTGATATAAGTAATTAATTTAATTCACTTTAAATTAATTAGAGATTATGTAATTAATTTAATTCATTTTAAATTAATTATATTTGGTGTGATTATTAATCATTGCTTATGAATGGATGATATTGGTTGCTTTGAATGATTTAAGATCTCAGCTATGATATAAGAAATGTTGTGTGATATGGATGCATTGGTTGCATTGTGATGATAATATGGATTGTCTTTTGATAATGAAAATATGGATTATCTGTTGTAATGATAATGTTGATTATCTATTGTGAATCTGTGAATTATCTATCTGTGTATATAGATGATATTGAATTGAATTGTTTTAAAACTTTAAAACAACTTGGACCTAAAAGATGGCGTTTTGGATTTCGATGAGAGCGGGATCGGGTTTCCAGATTTGGATATCCGAAAACCACATCGATCCAAATTAACAATAGATCGTGAATCTCAAGTGAAGAGTGAAGACTCGAGGTGTTAGGACTATTCGTCGTTAAAACTCTGAGGGTGATTCCAATACGAGTTTAACGGGGTAGTACTTTCAGATTCGAGATGTAGATTCAGAGTGCAAGTGTTATCGTCGTTAACTCTGAGGGTGATTCCGAAATGAGTGTAACGAGATAATGCCTTCAGTTTCCTTCGAACCCGGAACGAACTTGTATGGATTGAATGCTTCCAGAACATCGTCAGGTGCATGATGAGCATTCTAAGATAGATGTGCTCTATAAAGGTAATCGTAGCCTCAAGCCTCATCAACCGGGAATGGCTAAAACAGGGGAGGTGCAGCAAGGCTAAGTGGGTCATGCCCAAGTAGGATGAGATTTTCCCCTGTCTAGAGGTCCCTTTTTATTCGGCTTAGTGGGTAGTTGGAAATGCGCACAAACTGCGGGGTTGTCTTGTTCGGAACTGTTCAGTATGGAATGGTTCCAGCTTTGTGTTGCAGGGGATTGGGAGTAATCCTCGGTACGGTGATCTAGGCCACGTACTATGACGGACGGTACCCTAGTAGCCCTGCCATTGTATGGAATCCAAAATCCAATAAGTGCCATCGGTTTTGATTGTATTACCCACTTTTGTGGCTAGTAGCTGGAATTTAATAAATGTAACATTTTCGGCTATTCCATATTTACTTGAAAACCCTAGACCTACTATAATATCACTGGATTTCCTATCAAATATTTTGGTTAGCATAAGGTAAAAGCTTTTCCATGTTTATGTGTAGGAAGTCTTACGTGATACCTTTTCTTTTCAAAGGTTTTTGAAAGTTAAGCAACCTTAACCTGTTACTCAAACCAGACCCATGTCTGACCCGGAGTTTATTTCTATTTTTCTTAAACTCTTGGGTACTCAAATTTTTACGAGTAGCCAAGGGATTCAGGTTAGCTTTGACGAATTGTAGAGGAGCAATGGAGCAGGAGGCTTCAGCGATGTGGATATGTTTAGTGTTCCGTTGTGTTTGGTATCTCTGTGTTTTCTCTGAGTTGTATTGAGTTGTAATAGCTAGACAGGTGTTTATAACTGTCTAGTATGTGTTGTATTATCTGTGTAACTCTGATAGTTGTTGTATACTATGTAATATTTTATGTTATTAATATAATTTATTCGTTCCGCTGTTTAGATTCTGATGTGTTGTTTCTTCATTCTTCTCTTTCTTTCTCTTTTCTATCTCTTTCTTTCTTATTAATGATGCATCATTCTGTGGAGATGAATGACGGGTCGTTACACATACATCCATAAGCAATCCAAGCATTCAATAATCATTTATAAACAGGATTAATTAATTGTTCAATCCTTAATTAATTCAATTTAATTTTCAATTAAATTAATTACTTATGAATTAATTAACCAATCCTGATTATTTAGTTACAAATCATTTGATATTAATTAATGATATTAATTAACCTTAGTTATCTTTCTTAATTAATTATCCATATTAATTAATTACCTTTAATTAATTAATTATTCCTTAATTTAATCACATTTAATAAATTAACTTTATGTTAATTACAAAATTAATTAACCCTTAATTTATTACCTTAAGCAATTATTTTTCAATCATAATTTAATTAACCACTAATCATTAATTAATTCACCTTTAATTAATTTCTTAATTATCTTTTATTTACTTAATTAATAAACCTTAAATTAATAAGTAATTAATCTTTGATTACCAATAAATTAATTAACCCTTAATTAATAATTGAATTAACCTTTAATCATTTTAATTACTTAAATACTTAATTAATTAAAAGATAAATCGTTTATCTTAATTAATCATTAAATTCTTTAATTAATAAACCTTGTAATTAATTATCATTAACCCATAAATTAACTTAAGGTATTTAAGTTAATTAATCATTGAAAACACTTCTTAATCAACTTCTTAATTACATTTTTAAGTTTATTTAAAAATAAAGGTTACATGTGTATATATTAAATACTTTTAAATTTTGGTTTCAAAATAATTTATTTTCAAATCTTTAATTTATACCAAACTCAAATAAACCTATTTTATATCAAAAGAATTTGTTAAGAAGGATTCTTAAAACTTGACTTAGTTTAAAATTTCAAAATTTGATATCTTCCTTAATTCAAAATCATGCTTTATTAACAAAACTGAGCCAGATTTAAAATTTACCCGAACCAAAACCATATTTTCCCCGAGACACTTGCAACCCCACATGACTTCAAGCAAATCCACAAAGTACTTCGAGTTCGACGCGACCAAACCTCTTTCTTCCCAAATTCTCCAGTACAAAACAAACCCAGTTATCTCGTATTCACGCGTGCATGTGTACAACCCTTCCGATCGCCTCTGATCACTGCCCCTACCCTTGACAAGTCGTCGACACCACCGTCGACTAGTACGACCCTCTAGAACCTTCAAATTCGCTATAGATCGAAATCGAGTAACTCGATCGAACGTGAACACAAATAGATCATTGCAAAAATGCCCCGAATGATCACCACCGACCACCAAAAGGTCTGAGATTTGGACCCTTGCCTCGCCATGATACTACGCCTCGAACCCCCTTGGTTCGATCATCTCCGTTGCTTCATTGTTGACGAAATCGTCACAAGAACCTCCTCAACCAAAACTAAGTATAAAACCTTATATTGTCGAACCCAGGCCACGACGGCGATCTAAAATTCAAACGAGTATTTTTCTCAAGTTCGCCAGCCTATCATCCTTTGCTGGCCATAACCTCAAGAACCCAAACCTCCGTGATCACCAAAATTTGACCTAAGTTCATTTCGCGTTCAACTCACCAATGCTCGAAATTTCATAACTTAAAATTCATGATTTAAATGCCAAAATTCATTATTTCCAAATGTGATTCCTTTCCTAAAATCAAAACTCGAAAATCATATCTTCGAATTTTGACTTATATCAAGTTTTCACTGTAAATTCAAAATTTTGAAATAATTGCTCAACGAATACTCTTGAGTTTATCTTTAGAAATGATGTTATCATGTTATAAACGTTTTCCTTTTAGAAATCGGGGCCCAAATTCGATTGTAAAATAAGCAATTGAATTTATTTTGATGGGTTGGAGCCTGTAGTTTTAACAGAGATATATGAATATACATATACCCAGACATGCATACACACATATATCTTTCTATATACATGCAGCATATTATTATCCATACAACACATCTTACAACATCATCAATCTCATTCATCATCACAGAGCACACATCAAGATAAAAGATTGGGTTTAAAATGGAGTTTACTCACCTGGAATGTTGAAACAGAGACAGTATTATCTTTTCTTTTTCTTTTTAGATCTGGATTTGATTGTTTTCAACCTGGAATCTTGCTTGTTGTTTTTGATCTGGAATTAAGTTGAATGTGCTTGAATCTGATCTTAATGTTGATTTGAAATTACATTTGTTTTTAAATCTGCTCTGAGTTTTTGATTTGCCTGAAACTTGATTTTGATGTTGAGATGATTTGGTTTGATCTCATGTTTCTTTGCTCAAGTTGAAATAGATCTTTCTTTTGATCTCCAGGTTTTCATTTCAGTTTTTATTGTTTTGATTTTTATTTCTCAGGTTTGATTTTTAGATAATTTTGTTTTTAGAAATGAAGATGAAAGAGTTTTTGAACTGAAATGATAACCAGGTTTTCTCATTTTTTTTAAAAATATCATTGTAATTAAACTTCAAAGGAGCATTTGTTTGCCACTTGTACTTATAAATCTAACACTTGTTAATATTTTAATTTAAAACTTTACAAATGTCATGAACAAGAAAATTTATGTTTAGTCCTTATTTTAAATTAATATATAAGTTGTGTTTTTAAACCTTACTTTATTTTAATTTATGAAACAAGTTTTTATTAATATGTTTTATATTTCCAAAAGATATGTACATTTTAAAACTTTTATTAATTCTTGTTTTATATCATATATACAATCTACATATTAAAAGAAAATGTACATTAAACCTTTTTTTTATCAAATTTTAGATCATACAAACCATATTTCTTTCAAAAGATATATATGCATATTAAAGCTTTATATTTATTAATGCATATATACCAACTATATATAAAAGAAAAGTATTTTAAATCTTTTATTTAAATCTCATTTTACAAACCAACTTTAGATATATGTATATTAGTTCCTTTGAAATATAAAATTTAATAAATCCAATTTATTTATAAGATATTTATTTTTGAATTTCAAAAAAAAATTCTATTTTACAATTCATTATATATATATTTATTCTCAATTTTCTAAATTAATTCACAATTAATCCCAAAATTTTATATTAATTATCAAATTAAATTTGACTCAAAACCGGGATCGTTATAGATTCCCCCCCTCCCTTAAGAAAATTTTGTCTCCGAAATTTGCTAGACAGGGGAAACACAAAGAATAGATGGAGAACGTTTTACCAGATCAAACTGAATATCTATTCTGCATTTGGCTTACCAAATCAGAATATCATCAATAATTATGAGAACGAACTCATCCAATATTTTATGAAAAATTTAGGTCATTGGTTCTATGAGATATGCAGGGACATTGGTTAGTTCGAAGGGATAACTAACCATTCGTAGAATATGTCTGGACCTAAAAGAATAGATAATGGATACTCAACTCAGATTGGAATATCCCAAAGTATATACTAGCTTGTCCCTTTTCGGACCTGTATTCACACAAGAAATCACAACAAAGATTTTCCAAGTTTGGTTTTAACCGAAATCGTTTTATTGATACAATCTTCATATTTTGTTAACCAATTTATTTCAATTTCAAATTTCAAATTCATTAAAGTTAAAATTGAAAAGATTGATAGAAATAGATGATTAGAATAGGAATTTAGAATCTTTTCTACAACGATTCACAGGGCCATCACCACACTAAAGCTTCTCCCTCGAGCTGCCACGAAGCCTTCAAAGAATTGATATCGGATAACGAATCAAAAGAGATTGATAGGGAAAATTTTATTTCCTTGTTGTTACAAGGCATCGACCATTTGTAGTGGTACTCCCATGTCCCCTACCTCGTCCTCTTCTTGCACTCATACTCACTATCAATGGATAGTAAGAGAATTTACCGAGGCATACATACAGATATCTTAGGAATATACTCATTCTAAGGCATTTTAATCCCTATCTCTAATGAGCTACCTAATGTGTTATACTCCAAAAGCTAAAGCTCAACCTTTAGCTCTGATATCACTTGTCTCGATCCGAAATCCAGCTTTCGAAAATTCGAAATTCATATCTCACTTCTATTCGAATGCCACAGATTCAACGTTGAACTCCAGTTCGGATGGAGCTTATAACACATTAAGCACAACAACACGGCGAAAAAAGAAATGAATAATATCATTGATACAATAATGGATACAATATCTAATACAATATGATACAACAGATATGAACAACACTATCAAAGATAGATACAACAACAGAAAATAACAGCAGCGGAAAGATACAACTCCAAAAGAGGAACACCAATATATGCCTTCAAAAGGGAGAAGGATAGAAATCCCAACAACTGCATTCCAATCCAATGCTCCAAAGATCACCAAAACTATAAGCTCGAACCACAATCATCTTGGACTTAAGCAAGTCCGATTCCGAATGTTGAAGAGAAGCACAAAGCAATAGCCAAAATCCAAAGACTCCAAAAGAATTCCACACAGAAAGCTGAGGACTACCGAATCTACATCTACTATCTGACTATCTGAAAAATCTAACTCTAGGCTTCCCGTGTGGAAAATTATGGGCACTTAGAGTTTAGAAAGGAAACAATAAACTCCGGGTCAGTCATGGGACTGGTGCGAGCAAATGAAAATAGATTATCTTTAACAAAAGAAATTAAAAGAAATCCGCAATGCTTTTTGGAAAATTAAACTACTATAAGGCCTCCCGGCACACACACAATGCAATCGCACAATTATGGAAGATTTCTCCTTATGATAGTCAAACATGCTTGATACGCAAAATCCTTTTGATATTATTATTAGTGCATAGTGGAAAATATTTCGAAAGTATAATATTAATCTTAGCCAGCATAAGTACTATTATAATATGCCTACTATACCTACCATTTAAGAATGGCAGGTTATACAACTGCAATCGTAAAGGCCTCATATTGGATGATTGGATTTCCAACAATGGTCGGGCAAAGGAACTTCCTACACCGAATGGAACGCCTCTGGAGGGACGCCCTCAAGAACCAAACCGGATCTCTGCCAACACAAGACCGGGTTACCATTGTTACTAGGTAACACCTACAAGTAAGCCATCCCCGGTCGTTACCGACCTTTGTCTCAGGATTCACTAACAAATAGCAACAACCACATAGTTAAATATCGAGGCTCCATACCATGATATTACTTTTTATCCAGAAGGAAATGGACATACCCTAGGGGGACAACCCCTAAAACCCTTGTCGCAACATTCCTGTTTTGACCATTTTCGGGTTGTGAGGCTCGACGAAGTCTCGTCCACAAAGCTACGCTTTTCACAAAAGCCATGCTTCGATCAACACATGATCAGCAGCACTTCATATGCCACATTACCAAATTGGGAATGTATCATTAGTAACCATCAACCACATAACCTCCGAGCTCGTACGTCTCAGAGAAGGGTGTTAAGCTAAGAGAATAAATTCTCTGCCACAAAACAGAAATGTATTTGATAGAAACCAGCTTTACATCTCAAAGTGTAATGTTAGACATACACCCATACAAGTCTGTTCCGGGTTCGAACAGAACCGAAGGCACTTGCAAAGAGCTCTTGCAAATCCGGGTATTCACAATCTCGATCGGACTCCCCATCACATATGGAGATCTCTATACCGGAGCCATGATGCAGAGACATTCCATGGGTAATCCTTTCATTTTCAAAAATACCCGGTCTTCACCACCGGTCTTCAAATGCTATCCATTTCATCGTATCACTATTCAAAATGGGTTATATGACATAAAGTCATCTTCCGGCTAAACCGAATAGTGAGCGCTTAATTTAAAAAGCATATGGATATTGGGATCTTAGTTAAGTCACAACTTATTACACAAAACCTTTCTTTTAAATGGTTTAAACCAATTTCCACATTAAATCTTTTAAACAAAAGATTCACTTTTAAGATCCTCTTTACTTTGAAAACAAAGTTCACCAATCTTTCCCAAGATTCATTCATAGCTTTTCATAACAATTTCCATTTCAAATCTTTTATACAAAAGATACACCTTTAAGATCCTTTTCAAACTGAAAATGAAGTTTGCCAATTTTTCACAAAGATTCATTCATAGCTTTTCATAACAATTTCCATTTCAAATCTTTTATACAAAAGATACACCTTTAAGATCCTTTTCAATTTGAAAATAAAGTTTGCCAATCTTTCACAAAGATTCATTCATAGTTTTCAAAACAATTCCATTTCAAATTGAAACCCTGTCAACAAAAACTGGAAATCCTTTCTTTATTTGAAAGCATTATCATTTGAAAACAAATACTTTTCGTTTTGAAAAAATCCGATTAAATACGCACAAGCTATAGCCTTTAAAGTATAAACTTGAGTTAAATCTAAATTCCCAAAATAATACTTTTAAAATACTTTGAAGATGGTTTAAAATCCATATATATACATTATATAACTCATATAACCTTTTTAAACCATAGTTTCCAAACATATATTCATAGAACTCAACTTCAAATCTTGGATTCAAATCAAACTATTTAAAATTCAAAACTTTATCAAGTTATTTAAAATAACTTTTATCTTTAAAATCCTTTTCAAAAGCTTTTCATATTAAACCCAGTTCCGTTTCCAAACCATTTGAATTCAAAATTCAACTTTTAAACAAAATAATATTTAGATTTCAAAATATCTATGACTTAACTGATTTCCTCGTGAAATCCATATTTGTGTGTCTATGGTGTAGTCTAGAGGTTTTACACAATAGTGCAATATCATCAACCATCACAGATTCAAGCATAGCGATATTTGATAAGCGGTATAATCCTTTAACACTTATCTTTCATTCACCGATTCACAGATAAATATGTAAATACATTATAGATAAATAAATATATTACACATAGCTCAATAATTCATATTAATGAATATCACAGATCATAAATAACATCAATTCATCCATACATCCATAAGCAATCCAAGCATTCCGTAACCATTTATAAACAGGATTAATTAATTGTTCAATCCTTAATTAATTCAATTTAATTTTCAATTAAATTAATTACTTATGAATTTATTACCCAATCCTGATTAATTAATTACAAATCATTTGATATTAATTAATGAGATTAATTAACCTTAATTATCTTTCTTAATTAATTATCTATCTTAATTAATTACCTTTAATTAATTAATTACTCCTTAGTTAATCACATTTAATAAATTAACTTTAAGTTAATTACAAAATTAATTAACCCTTAATTTATTACCTTAAATAATTATTTTTCAATCATAATTTAATTAACCATTAATCATTAATTAATTCACCTTTAATTAATTACTTAATTATCTTTTATTTACTTAATTAATTAACCTTAAATTAATAAGTAATTAATCTTTGATTACCAATAAATTAATTGACCCTTAATTAATAATTGAATTAACCTTTAATCATTCTTTAATTACTTAAATACTTAATTAATTAAAAGATAAATCGTTTAGCTTAATTAAAGTCAAATTATTCTAATCGTTTTAGTTAGAATTCCAATATCGTCCACATTTAACTTTGTAAATCCAAACATCGAGTTCTTGTTTTGGTATTAAAAATTATTTTTAACCATAATACTTTGGCTAGAGTCTTTGACTTTGAGTTAACTATAGTTGATTAAGATACCAACCTCATACAAACGAGAAGATCAAATTTTCTATTGAATAATATTTCACTTCCAATGCTTCAACTCAGACCCACTATAGTCATTCGATGGGAGTCATGCTACGGTTTAACAATAATCAAAGTGGAGTTCTTACATTGAAGCTTAATAGTATTCTGGTCCAAAGAACTGTGTAATACCTCACTTCAAAATTCTCGATTTGACCTTATTTATATTAACTAACAGAAAGCTCTCGAGTTAGTTATTCTATAGTTATTTAATAATTATCATTATGTAACCTCTTGGTGCCCCAGTAGCCATGAGTAATATACTGTCCAATATTTGAAGAGCGTTACGTACTCTAGTCCTAATGAATGCATCCATATCTTGTCTCGATGTATCTTAATTAAGAATATTTAAAACAATATGTTATATTTAATGTGATAAATTTATCATGATTATAACACATTGAAGTTACTATCATATAACATACTATTTGAGCATTTTCTATTTAGTATACTTATACTAAATAATTAGTTAATAGAACATAGTATGATAGTATATAATATAAAGCAAAGCACCTTTTATTTCGAATAAGATTTTATTACAGAGTAAATAATTTATAATAAATTATAGAATTGTCCTAGGGCATACCACTAACTCTACCAATCTTCCACTTGCATGTAGGGCCAATTATGGAATGTCCATGCCATCCTTTTGATTAGTTTCCTAAGAGCTGATGGAGCTAGTTCCTTCGTGAATAGATCTGTTATGCTTTCCTTGGTATCTACTCTTATGATTACAACTTCTTTCTTTTTGAAAATTTTTCTTATAAGTTGGAACTTCCCAAAAATGTGCCATGATTTCTTGTGAGACCTTGGTTCCTTTATGATGTGTATTGTAGCATTGTTACAATAGAACAATGTTATTGGATTCTCAGTGTTGGAAATCACCCCTAGCTCACTCATAAATTTGTGCATCAGGCCGCTTATTTAACTGCTTCGTTGAGGATGATGAATTCGGCCTCCACTATTGAATCGGCTAATTTTCCTATTTGGAATGTTTCCAACTAATAGCCCCACCATTTAATTAAAGACATAATCAAATACAGACTTATGATCATCAATACCACTCTAAAAGCTGGAATATTTATACCCCTCTATAAGCATATTTTCATCCACGTGTATGAGGAATGAAAGTGACTGTGGTATAGGATCGTGTAATATGGATAAACTACTTATGCAGAATAATAATTAAGTAAGTAAATAATTAAAGTAGTAAAGTAAATGACACCAGAGATTTTTATATTGGTTCGAACTCTCGTTCTATGTCAAGTCCCAGACTCCTTCTAGAATTAAACTAGCAACTCTCACTTAATCTGGAGGAATATGTTTACACCGCCTGAGCAACCGAACATGACTTCTGTTGGATCTAGATTAACCCCAGAGGGGGTGAATATGGTTATAGAAAATTTTGTCAAATTAAACGCAGAAACAAATTGCAAAAAAAATATGCTAAAAAGTAAATCACACACAAAATTTACCCAGCTTCGGCAACCCCTGCCTACTGCTGCATTCCCAGATTTCTGTTAGAATTAAACAGTATCCCGCTTACAAACACTCTACTAGACTCGCAAACCCTTTTGCTCCCGCTCACAAACACTCTCATGGACTCGCACACCCTGCTCCGCCTATAGAGTTTCGCTTACTCGCAAACTCTGCTACGCCTATAGAGTTTTGCAAACTCGCACACCCTGCTCACTGAACTAATTCTAACTAGACAATCTGACACTACCTACAACCTAGGTGGTGATTTACCAATTCTTTGACTTTTCAAGAAAAAAAAACTTAAAAAGCAGTTTAAAACTAAAACCCTATTTGAATATAAACCCAAAAACTAAAGCCCTTTAAAACAAGACCCCTTTTATAAAATAAGGCCGGCCCATTATTTCTTTAACCCAATCCTCTTGCTTGGAAAAATGACGGCCGTTCCTCTTTGTCGAATTAGGGCTTCGGCTTCTTTCTCGAACTAGGGCTTCGGCTCTGGTTTGTGATGTTGTTTGCTTCTCCGATGATCAATTTTGAAATTAGGGCTTCTGGAGTTCGGCTTCAATTTGGTATGTAACTTTTCCTTTTTGCTTTTCTGGATTGAATGCTTGAATTCAATTGTTGCTCACTTGCCGATGATGAACTTGGGTGAATATTTGGATTTGTTTTGATTTTCTCACACCCCCACTTTCGATGATGGTTTGGGAGACGTATTTATATGGATTCTGAAACCCTATAATTCAATTGTATCAATTTGATACTTTCCTGATTTTCACTTTCCCGATATAGTCACTTACTTGATGCATACGGTCTTGATTTTCACACGTTTGATTTTACTTCAGTCACACGAAACAAATTTCCTCTTTTGATTTCTGACTTTTTCAAAGATACGTTTGCGTTGAATTCTGACTTGGTTAACACTGCACTTTTAATCTTTCGAATTTTACAGTGAATAACTTTAGTTGATTGCTACTGCTTCGGCCATCTTTGTGTTCATCCCTATGAGCTTTGACTCTGGCCATCTTCTCTGATGATGTTGATTCCACTGTGTCCTTGGTTATTGATATTGATCGAACTTGTTTTGATTCATCTTGATGTTCTGTAGTCTTCAAGCATTTGTGATCGCCATATCATGTGCATCACTTGTTCATTCCACTGTGCATTTCTCTGGCCATTTGTGTTGGGCATTTATATGATGTTTGTCTTGTGTCTGCATTGAGTTCTACATGTGAGTTGTTGTTTGCTTTTGATGTCCACTGCCCTTGTGTACATGCTGTTGGTTTATTGTGATGTCCAATCGACACACTTCAATTAGTCTTCATGTACTATTAACATGTCTTGATGTTGTTTGATTGAAGTTCTTTATGTCTGCATCTTGACATGTTGTATACTTTCTGACCTGATAGCATTTGGTCTTGAGCATACTTGATGCACTTCCTCATTCTAGTTGTAGCTTGATACTCATGTCTAGTCTTCATTGTATATTGGATTGTTGTAACTAGACATGTTGCTTGAGTGTTGCAGTATTCAGTTGTTATTTCCTGTACCTGTGTCTTTGTTCGGTCTGCACTTTGGTTTATTGATGTTGCTTGTGCACTTGCTTGAGTTTCACTGTCATACTTGTCATTGTGTACTGATTCTTGATGGCTTGCATGATGGTGTTTATGTCTGCATCCATTACTTGACCTGTCTGGTTCATTGCTTGTTCTGGTCATTGCTTGGTCATTGTTCTTTGTGATTTGCACTTGCACACTTGCTCTTGTTGGCTGCGCACACGAGTTGGCGAGGCAGTGCACACGTGTATGAATGTACACGTGTGTATTGCAGCCACTTATGATTACCTGTCCCTGATAGGAATGCAAGTGTATATATCTATGTGCACGACTTTGTGTGTGATGAATTCAAATGTAAATAATGACAAACGACCCAAATAACTGGGCACAAACAAATTTATATTTTTGCAAATTCAAATTTGTTTATTTTCAGATTACTGTTGTAGTTGCTAATTATACAGGTACACAGGAGACAGGACAAGAACTGGAGCTGGACAATGCAGATAGATGCAGATTAAATGTTTTGTAAAAATGTACAGTGTTGTGTGTTGTAGTGAGAGAAAATATGAATATGAAATGTATAAACTAGTGTATGTATATAGAGAGAGCCGAAAACTTTGTAAAATATTATATTGAATAAAATACTGATTGAATTCAATATAAATTCTGTGCAATAGTATTATTATTCAATATGAATATTTATTCTTATATGTATATAGTCCAATCTGCAAACACTTATTGATATGTATATATATATATATATATATATATATATATATATATATATTTGTTATCATCAAACAAAAATTCACATCAAACAATCTCCCCCTTTTGATGATGACAAACATATATATAAAAGATTTTGAAATTCTAATAAATGTGTTTGAGCATGAACTATTTAGCTCCCCCTATATGAATACTCCCCCTACAACTAAGACCACTCCCTTTTTACAAGATTTAGAGAATTACAAAAGAATAAAAGAACTAAAGAAAATTAACGAACAACATTTAACAAATTTGTTGAAATATTCCAAAAAATATTTACTTCCTTATCAAAATCTTGTTCTTCTCCCCCTTTTGTCATTATCAAAAGACTGACAAAAAACAATGGAACAGTAGGAACAAAAAATAATATATCATAACGAGATAACAATTACCACATTGTAGAGAATGGATCGATGATTCGGTTTTTGTACAATAAGAAGAGAGATATTTTAAAATTAATTTGACATTTAAGCACAAAAAAAATAAGCACTTACTAACCACGCATAACCATAAGGACTTTTAAATGGGATTAGCAGTTACTTATTAGTCTAAGCATCCGGACTTTTAAGTGAGACCAGAATACTTAGTTACCATACTCCATCCATGCATAACCATAATGACTTTTAAATGAGAATGGAGTAATGATAAAAATAATCCACTCACATGCTCCACCCATGCATAACCATAAGGACTTTTAAATGAGAATGGATGCATGAGAGTTATTATTATTATTATTATTATTATTCTTTTATTTTAAAAATAATCCACTCTTCTCATTTTACAAAACCATTATGAACGATAGAAAGATGGTAGAAATAGAAATGATCGTGGAATAAGTTACCAAGTTAATTATATTATGTAATATCCAGTACTGAATATCATATTCGAATCAATCTTTGGATAATATCCAAAACTGGTTTGAATCCTAGAAATTGAAGTTGAAAGTATATATCCAAGAATATTTCAATTAAAAAAGGGAAAATGATTAGTCAATTTCTATAATCCCCAAATCCAAACGTAATCTAGAAAATCTGTCTTCAGGGAGGGGTTTTGTGAAAATATCAGCAAGTTGAGCCTCAGTTGAAATATATTCAATGCAAATGTCTTCCTTAGCAATGTGATCTCTAAGAAAGTGGTGTCTCACATCAATGTGTTTTATGCGTGAATGATGAACATGATTATTTGACAAGTCTATTGCACTTTTACTATCAAATTTTAATGGAACTTGTTTATAAACTAAGCCAAAATCAGAAAGAGTTTGCATCATCCATAAAATTTGAGCACAGCAACTTCCTAAAGCAATATATTCTGCTTCAGTGGTGGATAATGCAACACAATTCTGTTTTCGATTTGACCATGAAACTAATGAATGTCCTAGCATGAAACATGTCCCACTAGTGCTTTTCCTGTCAACCAATGAACCAGCATAATCAGCATCAGAATAACCAACTAAATCAAAATTTTCACAAGAAGGGTACCATAATCCAAATTTTTGTGTGTGTGAAAGATATCTCAAAATTCGTTTAGTGGCTTTCAAATGAGATTCTTTAGGATTAGATTGAAAACGTGCACACAAACACACAGAAAACATAATATCAGGTCTAGAAGCAGTAAGATAGAGAAGTGAACCAATTATCCCTCGATATTTTTTCTGATCAACAGCAATTCCTTTCCCGTCTTTGTCCAACTTTGTTGATGGGCTCATAGGAGTTCTCAATGTTTTGGAGTTCTCAACTCCAAATTTCTTCCAACACATACTTGGATTGTGAAATAAAAATACCATCAATGCTTTGCTTGATTTGGAATCCAAGAAAATATTTTAATTCTCCAACCAAGATCATCTCGAATTTAGCCTGCATGACTTGTTCAAATTTCTCGCACAAGAGTTCATTAGTAGCACCATAAATAATATCATCCACATAAATCTAAACAATCAAAAATTCACTTCCATTATGTAATAGAAACAGTGTCGTGTCAGCGCTCCCCTTTTTAAAGCCATTTTCCAAAAGATATGTACAAAGGCAGTCATACCAAGCTCTAGGAGCTTGCTTAAGATCATATAATGCTTTTTCTAGTTTATACACATGATTTGGAAAATCATGATTTTCAAATCCGGGGGGTTGTTCAACAAAAACTTCTTCTTTCAAATCACCATTTAGAAAGGCACTTTTTACATCCATTTGTTTAAGTTTGAAACCCTTATAACATGCAAAACTTAGAAAAATCCTAATGGCTTCTAACCTAGCAACTGGAGCAAATGTTTCATCAAAATCTATGCCTTCTATTTGGTTATACCTTTTGCGACCAACCTAGCTTTGTTTCTAATTACATTTCCTGATTCATCAAGCTTATTTTTGAACACCCATTTAGTTCCAACAATTGGATAGTCATTAGGCCTAGGAACTAATTTCCAAACTTTATTTCTCTCAAATTGATTAAGTTCATCTTGCATTCTAAAACCCAACTTTCATCGTTAAGAGCCATTTCAACAGAATCAGGTTCAATCTCAGAAATAAAACCACTGTGGCAACAAAACGTACACAAATTTTTATCAAATGAAGAGCGAGTGCATATACCTTCCGTAGGATCACCTATAACCAATTCAGGAAGATGATTGGATTTGAACTTCAATCTACCGGCATCAACAGTCCTACTTTCAGCTTTCTCGCTAGATGTTCCTTCTTCAATGCCTTCATGATCTACCCCATCGTCAACCGTCTTTTCAGTCGTCCTTTCCAGGTCAGATTCATCGAATTTCACATTGATTGATTCAACAATTGTTTTTGTTCGTTTGTTGTATATCCTGTAAGCTTTGCTCCTTGTTGAATAGCCCATGAAAATTCCCTCATCAGCCTTTGATTCAAATTTTCCAAGTTGATCACCTGTGTTAAGAATGGAACAAGGACATCCAAATACACGAAAATAAGAGATGTTAGGTTTCCTTTCATGCCACAATTCATAAGACGTTTTGTCAAGTATTGGTCTAATCATTACTCTATTCATTACATAGCACGAAGTATTCACTGCCTCTGCCCAGAAGGTTAGAGGTAGTTTATACCCACTTAACATGGATCTAGCCAATTCCTGTAATGTACGATTTTTCCTTTCAACCACCCATTTTGTTGAGGTGTTCGTGGAGCAGAAAATTCATGTTTTAAACCATTTTCTTCACAAAATCTTTCAAATTCCAAATTTTCAAATTCTCCTCCATGATCACTTCTCAAAGTTTTAATTGAAACTCCTTTTTCATTTTGAACAAGTTTTGTAAATTTTGAAAAATAATCAAAAGATTCAGACTTTTTGGCTAAGAAATAAACCCATGTAAATCTAGAATAATCATCAACCAATACATAACAATAACGTTTTCCATTCAAGCTTGCAATTTCATTTGGTCCAAATAAGTCCATGTGAATTAATTCAAGGACCCTTGATGTGCTAACAATGTTTTTAGGGCGAAATGATGATCGACTAAGCTTGCCCAAAGAACATGCTTTACACACTTTACTATTTTTAAATTTCTGATGTGGTAACCCTCTGACTAATTCTTTTGTTTCAAGTTTTTCTAAGAGGCTCATGCTAGCATGTCCAAATCTACTATGCCATAAAGATGCCTCTTCGTCAGTGGCTACCAAACATCTAGAAAGATTTAGATTATCAAACGAAAGTGAGTAAACATTTCCTTTTCTTTTGCCCATAAAAACAATGTTATTAGAAGATTTATCAATGATTTTGCACGTATCACTATCAAAAACTACATTCATACCTTTGTCACATAGTTGGCTAATAGAAATGAGATTGTGATGCAAGTTATCTACGTATAAAACATTAGTCAAGGAAAAAGTACCGTTACCTACTTCACCTTTACCAATAATCTTACACTTGCTATTGTCTCCCATGATCACATTTCCAGCTTTAAAATTCTCTAGGCTAAGGAATTTCGATTTGTCACCTGTCATATGTCTAGAACACCCAGAATCTAGAAACCATTCTTGTTGCTCCTTAGCCCACCAACAGACCTCACTAAATTCCTCTGAATTATTATTTGGTGGATTCATGACTCTAGAGTTAAAGAAAGATAACCTGCTCTGATACCACTTGTTGGATCTAGATTAACCCTAGAGGGTGGGTGAATATGGTTATAATAAATTTGTCAAATTAAACGCAGAAACAAATTGCAAAAATAAATATACTGAAAAGTAAGTCACAAACAAAATTTACCCAAATTCGGCAACCCCTGCCTACTGCTGCATTCCCAGATTTCTATTAGAATTAAATAATATCCCGCTTACAAACACTCTACTAGACTCGCAAACCCTTTTGCTCCCGCTCACAAACACTCTCATAGAGTCGCACACCCTGCTCCGCCTATAGAGTTTCGCTTACTCGCAAACTCTGCTCCGCCTATAGAGTTTTGCAAACTCGCACACCCTGCTCACTGAACTAATTCTAACTAGACAATCTGACGCTACCTACAACCTAGGTGGTGATTTACCAATTCTTTGACTTGAAAAGAAAAAAACTTAAAAAGCAGTTTAAAACTAAAACCCTATTTGAATATAAACCCAAAAACTAAAGCCCTTTAAAACAAGACCCCTTTTATAAAATAAGGCCGGCCCATTATTTCTTTAACCCAATCCTCTTGCTTGGAAAAATGACGGCCGTTCCTCTTTGTCGAATTAGGGCTTCGGCTTCTTTCTCGAACTAGGGCTTCGGCTCTGGTTTGTGATGCTCTTTGCTTCTCCGATGATCAATTTTGAAATTAGGGCTTCTGGAGTTCGGCTTCAATTTGGTATGTAACTTTTCCTTTTTGCTTTTCTGGATTGAATGCTTGAATTCAATTGTTGCTCACTTGCCGATGATGAACTTGGGTGAATATTTGGATTTGATTTGATTTTCTCACACCCCCACTTTCGATGATGGTATGGGAGACATATTTATATGGATTCTGAAACCCTATAATTCAATTGTATCAATTTGATACTTTCTTGATTTTCACTTTCCTGATATAGTCACTTACTTGATGCATACGGTCTTGATTTTCACACGTTTGATTTTACTTGAGTCATACGAAACAAAATTTCCTCTTTTGATTTCTGACTTTTTCAAAGATACGTTTGCGTTGAATTCTGACTTGGTTAACACTGCACTTTTAATCTTTCGACTTTTACAGTGAATAACTTTAGTTGATTGCTACTGCTTCGGCCATCTTTGTGTTCATCCCTGTGAGCTTTGACTCTGTCCATCTTCTCTGATGATGTTGATTCCACTGTGTCCTTGGTTATTGATATTGATCGAACTTGTTTTGATTCATCTTGATGTTCTGTAGTCTTCAAGCATTTGTGATCGCCATATCATGTGCATCACTTGTTCATTCCACTGTGCATTTCTCTGGCCATTTGTGTTGGGCATTTATATGATGTTTGTCTTGTGTCTGCATTGAGTTCTACATGTGAGTTGTTGTTTGCTTTTGATGTCCACTGCCCTTGTGTACATGCTGTTGGTTTATTGTGATGTCCAATCGACACACTTCAATTAGTCTTCATGTACTATTGACATGTCTTGATGTTGTTTGATTGAAGTTCTTTATGTCTGCATCTTGACATGTTGTATACTTTCAGACCTGATAGCATTTGGTCTTGAGCATACTTGATGCACTTCCTCATTCTAGTTGTAGATTGATACTCATGTCTAGTCTTCATTGTATATTGGATTGTTGTAACTAGACATGTTGCTTGAGTGTTGCAGTATTCAGTTGTTATTTCCTGTACTTGTGTCTTTGTTCGGTCTGCACTTTGGTTTATTGATGTTGCTTGTTCACTTGCTTGAGTTTCACTGTCATACTTGTCATTGTGTACTGATTCTTGATGGCTTGCATGATGGTGTTTATGTCTACATCCATTACTTGACATGTCTGGTTCATTGCTTGTTCTGGTCATTGCTTGGTCATTGTTCTTTGTGATTTGCACTTGCACACTTGCTCTTGTTGGTTGTGCGCACGAGTTGGCGAGGCAGTGCACATGTGTATGAATGTACACGTGTGTATTGCAGCCACTTATGATTACCTGTCCCTGATAGGAATACAAGTGTATATATCTATGTGCACGACTTTGTGTGTGATGAATTCAAATGTAAATAATGACAAACGACCCAAATAACTGAGGCACAAACAAATTTATATTTTTGCAAATTCAAATTTGTTTATTTTTAGATTACTGCTGTAGTTGCTAATTATACAGGTACACAGGAGACAGGACAAGAACTGGAGCTGGACAATGCAGATAGATGCAGATTAAATGTTTTGTAAAAATGTACATTGTTGTGTGTTGTAGTGAGAGAAAATATGAATATGAAATGTATAAACTAGTGTATGTATATAGAGAGAGCCGAAAACTTTGTAAAATATTATATTGAATAAAATACTGATTGAATTCAATATAAATTCTGTGCAATAGTATTATTATTCAATATGAATATTTATTCTTATATGTATATAGTCCAATCTGCAAACACTTATTGATATGTATATATATATATATATATATATATATTTGTTATCATCAAACAAAAATTCACATCAAACAACTTCTACCTTCTAAGCAATCAAATAGGACTTCTACCGCCTGAGCAACCGAACTGGACTTCTTTATAAATAAACAAAAGTATCTAACTGTAGTATGCTCTTTAAATAGCACCGATAAGTCAATTAAGTACAATCTTCCTATAATCTTCTCCTTTATGATATATAGTGTAATGTGCTTGAGAAATGTGGAAGATAGAGTGATCAACAATCAGAGAGTGTATGTAGTTTGAGTGCAAATTGAAAATAGAATAAAAAATAAGAATTCAAGAATACTAAAATCTGTTAGGTGAATTGATTATTGAATTCTAAACCTTATTTATGTGGATTTAAAAGTTGTAAAAAGAGAACGATGAAAAGAAATAGATACAACTGTTAGATATGAGATGTTTCTCTGAAGAGAAATGTCTTTTCCTAGAAACTAGCCAATATAAATAATCAGTCGGCTAAAATTATAATTTAGCCTTCTCAATTTGTTAAATTCGAAACAGCAAAGAAATAGGAATTTTTAGGCCTAATTCAGCTGTCTAAATGAACTCATTCAGCCGTCTGAATATGCATGAAATGTAAAATTTATTTTAGCAAATAGAAGGTTCAATAAGGTCATTCAGCCGGCTGTTTTCAGCCTGAATTGTGCATATCTGTGCAGTATGTGCATGTTAATATATATACACCATATCGAACAAATTTTAACATATTTCTAATAATATACAGACTCTAAACAATATATTAACAACTTCAAAACATTGTGAATGAATCTGCAACATATCTATTGCATAAAGTATACAAAAATATTGATTTATATAGTTGTGACAATCAAAACGATGAAAATCGAGATTCTAACAAGGAATAATACCCTAGTATTTCTCAATACTTAAGTATAAGGTATATTTTATGGCACTCTAATGCTTCTTATGAAAATTAGACTGGTATAGGAAGCCACATCCAGTCTGTTACATAGCATAGTGATATTATGAAACCGACTAAAGATGCATATGATATACTTTTCATCTGCTATTTCTCCTCATCAAAGTGAGGAGCGTTCTTCTTAGAAAGAACAATTCCATATTGTGTAGGAACATTTTCGCACTTGGAATTCTCAATACCGAACCTTTTAAGTATGGAATCTACTTAGAGAATACTCCAACAACCTCTTAGATCAATGTCTATAGATCTTAATACCAAGTATATAAGCTTCTTCTCTCAAATCCTTTATGTAGAAGTTCTTGTATAACCACGCTTTCATTAATTGTAATAGCGCAGTGTCATTTTCAATCAGTAGTAAATCGCTGACATATAGAACAAAGAATACTATAACACTTCCTTGTTATTTTCGATATATACACGCTTCCTTTGTATTTGATAAAAACCAAATGGTTTTATTACCTTATCAAAACACTTATTCCAACTCCTTGAAGCTTTCTTAATACCATAAATGGATCTTAACAATCTGCATGTCTTTCCCTTGCTCCAACTTACTTCGAAACCTTGAGGCTACGACTTGTAAATGACCTGTTTGAAATCACCATTTAGAAATGTTGTTTTCACATCCATTTGCCATATTTCGTAGTCATAGAACACAGCGATGGCAAGCATTATCCAAATGGATTTAAGCATCTCTACAGGAAAAAATGTTTCGTCACAATCAACACATTGAATTTGATGAAACCCTTTTGCAACTAGTCTTGCCTTATAGGTCTCTACTTGTCCATCTAAATTTAACCTTTCCTTAAAAGTTTATTTACATCCGATGGTTTTATCCCTTTGGGTATGTCAAAGTCCATACTTTTTTGTCATACATGGAATCCATCTTGGATTTCATTGCTTCAAGCCAAGGTGCAGAGTTCTTGTTCCCTACTGCTTGTTGGAATGAGACATGAGTGTCATCTTCTAAGATACGGTTCTCTTTATTGGCATCCACGAGAAAATTGTAGTTTCTCTCTGGTGCGCGAGATTTCCTATTAGACCTTCTAATAGGTTGTTTTTTTATAATGGTGAATTTGATTCTCCAATAAAATATGACTTTATGTTAATTTCTCAGATTTCATCCAAGTCTACAACTTCACTGCTAATTTCTTTTGATAGAAATCCCTTCTCTAAAAAGTGAACGTATTGAGAAAAAAATAACCTGTTGTTCCTTAGTGTTAGTGTTATAGAAAATATATCCCATGTAATTCTTAGGACATCCTATGAGTTCAAAAAAATCCATCTCACCTCAATCTTATTCGGCCAACGTTCTTAACCTTAGACCTTTAAATGCTTAGGATGTGATTTCTTCCTATACCACATCTCATACGACATCTTCGGCAAGGATTTAATGGGTACCAAATTCAACATATATGTTGTGGTTTCTAGTGAATATCCCTAATAGGAAAGAGATGACTCGGTCTTAGTCATCATGAAATGAACCATATATAATAGGGTTCGATTCCTTCTTTCTAAAACATCGTTGTGTTGCATAGTATAGTATGGAGTAACTTGAGAGATAATCCCAGCATATTCAAGTATTGTTTGAGTTCTTGTCTAACATACTCATATCTCCAATCAGACCAAAGTATTTTTATTTTATGGTTCATCTTATTTTCAATATCATTCTTATACTCTTTAAATTTCTCACAGACATCAAATTTATTCTCCATAAGATCCGCATATACTAATCTGGAGAAATCATTAGTAAAAGTTACAAAGTAAAATGAATTATCTTTAGTAATTATAGGCATTGGGCCACATACATCGTATGTATGAGAGCCAAGTATTCATTAACTCTTTCGTTGCTCCCATTAACAAGGTGCGTGGTCATTTTTCTTTTTAGACATGACTCATATGTATCAAACGATTTAGAATCAAACGACAATAGAATACCTTCAGTTTTCAATTTATGCAGTCGTTTTTCATTCATATAACCTAGTCTACAATGCCATAAAAAATTATTATTAATGTCAACATTAGAAAATTATTTACAGCATAGATATGATTAGAATTACTTACATAAATATCATCATCCAAAACCCCATTGCTTATTTTATTTCCATTAAACATAATGTTCATAACATTATCCACACAACGAAAAATATATCCAGTCTCAGACAATCTAGACACAAAAAATTATTTCACAATATTTTTTACACGATATCAGTTATTTAAGATCAAATATAATCCATTCAATAAAGCCAAGTGATAGTCTCCAAGTGCAGTTGCATCTACTAGAGATCCATCATCAACTTGAAGCATTATTTCTCCCTTTGCCATATGTCACCTATTCTAAGGTCCCTATAACAAATTACAGGTATGATATCCAAATCTAGTATCCAAAACCCATGATAATCCATTGATTGCAAAACAATTCTAAATCATAAATATACCAATAGGAGAAGTAGAACCATTCTCTTTCTTCTTTTTGACAAGTTTCAGGTAATCCAGACAATTTTGTTTCTAATGCCTCTTCTTGTGACAATGTTGACATTAACCCTTGTCGTTAGGACTGCTCTTCCTACTCTTCTTGTTTACATGATTTCTCTTTTTCGAACCATTTGAAGGTGATGTTTTCTCTTTATAGCAAATATTGTTCCTGATCTTTGGATGAGGACTCGGGCAATTTCATCATATTGAGAAGCTCCACGAGACTCACATTTAGTTGGTTCATATCGTAGTTCAATATAAACGACACAAATATGGAGTAAGAGGCCTTAAGATCAAGTCCACTTAAAGCTCATTGCTTATTGTGACGTCTAACTGTGAAAGCTTATCAATATATCCTTTTATCATTAAGACATACTCATCAACACGAGTCCCCTTCATCATCTTCGTATTGAATAGTTTCTTAGTAATCTCATGCCTTGCAAAACGAGATCGCTTTCCAAATACAGCTTTCAAATTATCGAATATTTGATGGATGGTCATGTTCTCATGTTGCCTTTGCAATGGTTTGTCTAAAGTAGACAATACGCAAACTTAGGCAATTTCTGATCTATAGCCCATTTGTTATAAGCAATTACTAAATTGGGATCTGCATGTTCATTAGGTTTTTCTTTTGGAGGTTTGTGTATTGATGACCATAAGAGTTCATAAGTGGTGCTATTTTGGTTGCTCTTAGCCAGTCTATGTAATTAGGTCCAATACACTTGTTATTTTCTAAAAATATCTTTAGTGTAGAAATTTTCTACAAATTTAATTCAAGCAGATTAGGACATTTTATACATTGCAAATGTTGCTCTATTATTAGGAGGGTTAAATATTAATTAATTTTACTAATAAGATCCACTAGACATTAATGTTTCTCAAAACCATAAGAGAAAACATGGAAATCATTTGATTTCTCTAGTGGGTATTAAGACTCGCATGCCTTGAGATTTGACCTTGAGGAATTTCAACAAAGCATAGGCCCACATGCAATAGATAACATCTTATCGATGTATCATATAAAACTCATAACCCATGATTTTGTCCTAATATCATTTAGACTTTGAGGGATATCAATTAATTGAAAGAGATTATTCACTCATCCCTACCATTTCACAACGGCCCAAGTATAAACACATGTACCTTGAGGAATATCGACAAATGCATGTATGTATATTTCCTTGTCTATTTAATATATTAATAACACTACACATAAGATTTTTTGTTTGAAGAATATCAACAACTAAAGAGCACGCAAGTAACCTATTAATATATAAATGGTAGAGGACAACATTTATAACCTTTTAATATATTTCTTTGAGTGATATTGATGTATGGAATAATGTATTTCAAATTAAATACCCTCATGATTCAAGTGTCAAACACATCTAAATCACGGTAAACGAATTTTGGTTTCTATTAATTAAATTACATTTAATTTAATTTTTATTTTATTTTATTAATTAAAACATATTAAATTAATTATTTAATTAATACCTTAATTAATTTATTTTAATTTATTTTAAACCAACTATATCATTTATAGTAATTATATACACATATACCATTATATATTTATTAATAAACATTTAATTAGTCAAAAAATTCAATTAATTTCAAAAAATTATCATTACTTACCTTAAGCATTTTGAGATTAATATATATATATATATATATATATCATTATATATGTTTTAATTTAATCAGTTAACTTATAATTAATTTTTAATATAGCTAACCTAATTAATTAATATAAAATTTTCAAAATAATTTATTAATTTTCATAGACAATTTTTAAAAATATTTCATAACAATTATAAAACTCCATTAATATTTGAAACATACTTTTAAATTAAAAATATTATTTAAAATTTCGAAATAGATTTTGAAATTAGCCTAAGACACTACCTTTCTAGACACTCGACTAGGTAGGCAATTTAATAAGTTATCCCTATTACTTCTATTTTAGACTACATAGGCTATTTGGCTCTAATACCATTGAAGGAAAGGACCAGCATGCAATGGGTTAAATAGGTGGATTTCAATTTTTTTAACCATTTTTTATCTTTATTAGGCCTAAAAAGTCTAAGTAATTTTAGATCTAATATAAAATCTTTATTTTATTAAATTTGGTTATAAAAGGTTTTAATTAATATATATAAGTTATATTTTATAAGTATACCTAATACACTAATATATGTAAAGTGTACAAGCAACATATATATAATGTACATGATTATAGGTGATGGGATTTACGCTATAAAGGACACATTGACCCTTTATATATGCCTTTGTTGGTTATAGTTTTTATTTAAAACTCATACACACAAATATATATATATATATATATATATATATATTGTAGATTTTTATTTAAATAGTTTGACCAATTTAAAATCTTAAAAATCTAATGTTAATTTAAAAGTTAAAAACATATCTAGATCTAAGAAAATATCTATTTTTAATCCAAATTGCATATATATATATATATATATATATATACATATATATACGCCCACACACATATACATATACATATACATATATATATACACATGTATATATATATACATATATATAATCTAGAAAAAAATTAATTCGAAATTGACACGTGCGTATGTTTATTATTTTAATTTAAAAATTATCAATTGGTTAACATACATAAATATTAAAATTTTAATTTTTTTAGGCCTAAACTGTTTTTAAAAAAAATTTAATTCAAATGGATCTGGTTAAATTTTTTTGACACACACACTAATATATGTAAAAGAATATATATATATATATATATAACTATTATTTGTAAGTAATTTTTTTAAATCAAAAGTATATATATTTATAAATTATTTTAATAATTTAATAAGCATAATACCTATTTAATTTGTATGTATATAATTACATATACCACATTATATAATTATTAAAGCTATTTAAAACAACTTTAAATTTTGAAAAATTATATTTAAATATTTAGATACAGTCAAAAATAATATAAGTATATTAATGATGTTTTTCTTTTATTAAAACAATTTGGATACACATATAAAATTAGACAACAAAAGTATATGGAAATTCATTATAATTATGGGGATCTAAACAACCAGAATATAATGATCATCATATATAATAATAACTATCATTGAAATTCAAATATTACCAAAATAGTTGCATGTGATTTGCAACTTAAATGAAGAACCAACTCCGAGATCCAGTCGAACCACCTCCAGAAATTGCGGCAAACTAGAGAAGAACATCACTCGTATTAACTTATTTTTTGCATATTGCTTTGGAAATTAATGGCTATTTACCATTGATATTTTCCCCTAGAATAGGGAAATACCGGTTATCAAATGAATGAGAGTGAAGAGTTTATGTAGATAGTGGAGATCTAATCTTCTATTTTTACTTAGTCTTTTCTACCAATTTAGATAAAAATACAAACATTTAAAACCCCACCTCTTCTCTCCTATGGTTGGCCATACTATGGGCATAATAGGTCAACAAAAATTTTCAAACCCACTTATTAATTAATTAATTTAAATAAAATTTAAATTTATCGATATCGTATATCGATATGAACATATGTAACTTTTATATACACACTTTATTAAACACTAACGACATTCGAATAATTTAAATGAAATTTAATAATTAATATTTTAAAAATATTAATTATTTTACTTAATTTTAAAAATTATAATTTAGTTAAATCGTGTGGTATTTTGGAATGCTTATTATTACGTTTGTGCAACTTAAAGGTGTAAATTCGGCCAACGATTAATATCGAACAATTCGATTACCTACATTCATATCTCACCTTAGCTAGTAGTACGACGGTTTGGTTAAATTTATCATTGGAATATTTTTTGGTAAAATCCACTTTTACTATTTTAACCAGTAATTAGTAGTAACGATTATTTACACTAATTCTCTTCGTCAAAATTGTCTCACTTTAGAGCATATGAAATTTGGTTTTGGTCTAAATTCCAGTATCGTTCATAATCAACTTGGTTAATCCAAATACAAAGTCCTTTATTCAATAGTAACAATTATTATTAGCTGTATTACTCTAGCAAGAGACATTGACATTGAGTTGACAATAGTTGACCATGATACTAACCCCATATAAATGAGGAGATGAATTTTCTATTGAATGGTGTTTCACTTTCAATGCTTCAACTCAGACCCACTGTAGTCGTTCGATGGATGTCATGCCACAATTTAAATATAATCAAAGTGGAGTCCCCACATTAAAGTTTAATGGTATTATATAGTAGAGAGAACTATGTAATATCATCGGTTCAAAATTGTTTGTTTGACCTTAGTTATATTAACCAATATAAAACTCTCGAGTGATTCATTCCATGGTTATGCAGTAACTATCAGTATGTAAACCTTGGTTCCCCAACAACAATGAGTAATACATCACCCAACATTTATAGAGCGTTACGTAATCTAGTCTCAATCAATGTATCGATTTCCTGTCTCGAAATATCTTGACTATGAATATTCAAAACAATACGTTACTTTTAATGCGATAAATTTCTCATGATTACAACACATTAAATTAATATCACATAATGTATAATTGAAGGATTTTCCGTTTATTATAATTAATTAAATAATTAATTAGCATAGTACAGTATGACAACTATATAATAGAAAGAAAAATACATTTTATTTCGGATGAGATTTTATTAAAAAGTTAATAATTTACCATAAATTATAGAATTGTCACTAGGGCATACCCCTAACTTTATTAGTTACATCTTGCCATGGCCTCTTCCTTTGCTTCAGGAAAATTTACTAAAAAATAAATCATACTTTATTACTTTAATATCTAAAGTATTTCCAAACCTATTTCTGTTTACAACATCATGTAAAAAATTCTGGCTAATATAATTCACAATACGATGAATATCTCATGGATGCATTGTTTCCTCATTGTCAAAATGCTTTTATTCCTAGCAAGAATAATACTGAGAATTTTTATTAGCTTATGAGATGGCCAAAAGCTTCAATTGAGAATCAAGCAAGACCGGGTGTCTCAAGGTTGACCTTCAAAAAGCTTATAATAAAATTTGTAAGGAATTTGTTGTATCTATGCTTACTATGATAGGCTTTCCTCCTTAATTTATCTCCCTCGTATATTTTTGCATATCTACACCCACTTTTTCTATTAACATTAATAGTATGCCTTACGGTTTATATCTAGCAATAGAGGCATAAAACAAGTGGTATATAATCCTCTTATTAATTCTATTTTGCATTGAAATATATATCCATTAGTTTGAAGAGTGAACACATCAATGGTAATATATTCCATATATATCAAAATAAACCAATAATTAACCACTTGATATACATTGATGATACTTATTTTCTCTAAAGTTGTTACTCAAAATGTCACTAGTACTATGTTGTTGCTTGATGACTTAGAACAAAAGGTAGACTTGGCAATGAATGCCTAAAAAAATTCTTTAGGAAAGGAGTAAATTGTAATGATCAAATACTTCAGGTGATAAATTTTAGAAGTGGTTCCTTACCAATTAAATGCTTAGGCGTTCCTCTTTCCTTCAATATATTAAGGACATGTGATCTGGTTAGTTGACTAATGAATTTAAAAAGCTTGACTTATGGAGCAATAAATTTTTCAGTACAAGTGGCAAACTTGAAATGATAAAATTAGTGATATATTCAACTATTCAGTTTTGAGTGCAAGTATGCCAGATTCCAAAATATGTTCTACATAAAACTGAACAAAATAAATACAAAGTTCCTATGGCAAGCAAAGCACATAAAATTAATTGGGATCTGGTATGTAAACCAAAGAAAGGAGGAGTTTAGGCTCAAGCAAATGGGAACACATGGAAAATCTTATGTAATAAAAATTAGTCTGAAAACTTTTTCAAACTTCTCATTATAACCAAAATAGATGCACAACAGGTACTGCGATAATAATAAAAATTAGACTAAGTATAAATAATAACTCTTCATACACGTGGAAATTGCTCCTGTGCCAAAGAAATATAAGCAAGTAACTTATCAAAATACAAATTTAAAATGAGAAAAGCATTCATCTCATGATGGACCCTTGATTAAAAGGTCGATCCATTATTAACATTACTTGCTCATCCTATATAGCCATGTATAATTCACACAAACATATGGTGAGTATAGCGTTTAATAATGCTAAATGGGTCTTAACTGCAATTAACTTGCCAATAATACACACACACACATACATACATATCTTGATAGCGAGATTAAGATACATAAAGATAATGCATCAGACCAATGGTAGTGGATTATAAATTCACTCTTAAATCAACATAGGAAGCTATGACTATGAGAACAAAAGATGACATTCAACTATGGTATAAGTATGTTTGGAATCATTGTTTTTCCCCCAAAATGTCAGAAAAAACTTTTCTGGCAAGATAAATCTATTGCCAACAAAAAGTAGAGTAAACCAACATTATAATGTGAGAAATTTAAACTACGTACTATGTAATTTAGAGGAGAAAACATCATTTCATCTGTTTTTTGAATGTGACTACTTAAGCAACATATAGAGCAAGATCAAGCACTATCTAAATATCCACAATAACAGCGGTAATGATTTAAATGAATTATAGATTACATAACAAATAATCATCAGCATAAAGATCTATTATTGGGTTTTATAGATATCATATAACTACACATTAACTACTCTGGTATGACATTTATAGCAAAAAAGGAATGCAAGAACATTTCAGTCGAAGTTTATATCAAAAGAACTCCATCCAAAGTTCATTATAATGGACTGCAAGAAATTAACTAGTAAACCAAAGTATGTTAATGAGTAGGAAAGTAATGAAGAACGTATCTTTGTGTCTTTTAAGCATCCTTTAACTCAGTGAGCTGCAGAGTTGGATGACATTGTCTCCCATGCCTTAATTCGAAGTTGTACAAGCTTCATGATGTATGAAACTGGAATTTACTAAACTCGTCTTGTGAATTAGCCATGGGGGTGCAGATCTATGACCCAATCTTTATAAGTAGACGAGAAAGAATATTATTATGGTTTATTTAAGTTGTGAAGTTTGAATTATAACGGCTTGGACAAAAGTGGATACTTGTATGAGTGATTGTTTACTATTTTGTTTTTGTTTTTTTGTCTTGCATTTGTAGTATTTTGTTACACTTATTTGGATATCTATTTATTTTTTTAATCCCTATTTTACTATGTAAATAAAGTACCAATTTTAAATTAAAAAAACTTCAATAAGTTTGTAAGTGCAATACAACTTATGTGTCATGATATTTCTGGCCAGGTGCTCAGAAATTTGAAAGAATACCTAACGGATCGGACTTAGGTACCAGTTCATGAATGCCCATCGACTATGGGTTTGGATCGTACTAATTGGTTTCAGGCTTTAGGTTTTTAGCTATTTGAACTGAACCGACCCCTTGATGGGTCTATACACCAAAACCCTACTTTTAATTTTCTAGAAGGGTATGTTATCAGTTTGTCTTTTTAGAAAAGAACATCTCCAAATCTTTAACCATATAAGCACGCTCTCATTCGAAAGGGTCGGAACATGAGTAGCCGTGAGCAATTTTTTATATTAGTAATGTTAAGGTCCACAAAACCTAGTAAACAACAGTTTGTAGAAGTCTTTACTATGATCATGTATCATCCAAGTCACAAAGAAACAATTTTAAGTAACTATTCAAATGAAACAATGACGATATCACTTCAAACACATGATGCATGAGATTTCACAACCACTCTCTTTGTTGATTCTTGAAAACAGTTGAATACAATTAATCAATAGAATAAAAGTAAACAAAACATAAAATACAATAACAAAAGTGATCTCGATGGCAATGTCTTCTTGATGTTTGGAGAAGAAAAGGAAAGCTTAAAAAAAGAGAAAATCCCATATTTTTCTACACTTTTCCATAGTCTAACTAATAAAAATGTAGGTTATATTTACAATGGGAAATTACTTATTGCTCAAGCCGCCTTGTATTTAACAACTAACAAACTGTTGCATCTAATTAAAAACCGGTAAAATCTTCATTTTTATTGAATTATGCATCTCTATATATGTGATATTAGTTTCAAAAAGTCCAAAATTATCATTTCCTTTTTAATATTATTTCCTTATCTAAATGTGACTTTGTATCACAACTGCGTCTATAAAGTAAACATACAAAGTGCCTAAACACACAAGCCTTTACCATCTTTAAATTAACCATAGCCCTTTTTTTATCAATCACAATAACACAAAAAATTCTACCACCACCTATAAGTGGTGCATCTCTCACTATGATACACACCGCATCGATTGGTCTTAAAAAAGTTGGTAATACTGCAAAGACCTTCATAAATTCTTCATGGACACTCTAACTTAACACCCATCTTGCACTTTATCTAGGCCCACCACACGTTCTCCATTAATAACACAAGCATCATCAACATGAATAACTCCCTAAATGTGATCATCAACCCAATTATCTTAAGTAGTGCACACATTGACCTCTCCACCTTATTATGGATTAGGCTCTTCAACTGTCATTTGTTTTCTATGCTCAACCACATGACAAACTGACCTATGAAGGTTTTAATCATTAATATTCACTTGCCACAACATGACCAACCCTCATTACTTTCTAAACTCTAGTTAGAGTCTCATAGGCGCAACTAGGCGATTCAACTGACATGAGAAAAGTACTATGTATACTCATGGTATATGTCTCACATCCATCTCGATGGTCATCCTCTTTCTATTTCGTATCATTTGGGTTTGCGAAGGATGATCGTACTCCTACCAGCATTTCTTTCTATCTTGTGTTTAGGGGAGAGATGCTTGTTCCAGACTATCAGGAGTTATGTATTCCTGAAGATTCATTATCTTGTGACGACATGTTTGGCAGACGTCGAACCATTGGATCACAGTAAATACATGGATTAAGAAAGACTGGATGGGTTGATGCTTCTGCCTTTTTCTTAGCCGATGGGGATTATGACAGTTACTGGATTAGAGTTGCTCCTCAATGATACATGTTACTTGACTATGCTCAAGGAGTGAACTCCGATCATATAGGCCCACACGTAGCCAATGGTAGAGTTCAGGCACTTCTATTTTCTTTTGATCCCACTCCATCCCACTACTTTCAGCAGCACATGAACTTCGGCCTTGACGCCTATTATAGAACGTATGATATTAGCGGTACACTTATCGAGCAGTCGATAGTTTATCTTCCAGATCATAAGATTTCTAGTATCCCCACTGTTGGACTATACCCGCCTTTTGAGGTAATTCATTGTATGAATAGTTCATTGTATTAATATTCATTGTACAGTATTACTTAAGCAAACGTATATTGGATATTATATGTAATTATAGTATGCAGGTAGGTTGGACGAGCGTAAGCGATATATTGCCTCCATTTAGCATATGACACTCATTCATATTCAGGCAGTCAGTCATCCGTTTTAGCATACTCAGTAGGCGATGCAAACACAGATTTATGATTTGCAGGCTTAGCTGGCTACATTTTAGTTTGATCATGGTAATCCTGCTCATTTTAATGATGTGGCGGACGATGACGACGATGGTGTCGTAGACTTAGGATGATCAGTTACTGTACTATTACATTTTTTACCGATGTTTGTCTTTATTGATGTACTTCTGTACTGTACTATGGACATATTTTACTGTTGTTTTGTTACGTTAGACAGCTTTATTTACATTGCATATCTATATAAAATTTCAACACATTGACAAACGATTTTTGATCTTTTATTTACAGTGTCACGTCATATCAAGTACTATTTGCACGTTGCACTACTTTTGATGTTTGCATAGCTTTATTTACTGCACATCTACATTACATAGCTATATTTACAGTGTCACGTCATATCGAGCATTGTTTGCACATTGCACTACTTTTGATGTTTGCCAGCCTTAGCACTATAGCCACATTGTAGTACTTTCAATGTCAATGCTATTACAAAGTGGTACAGTATTCTATATTGTTCGAACATTGTAGCCATGTTGCACAGATTTTCCCATATAACATCTTCTTACTGCTATATATTCTTTTTCTTGGAAAATCATTCTGAATCATCCCATCCCATTAAGCAAAAAATGGTGGATTACAGCCATATTTCCTTGTCATGATCATACTCATACGAAGGTCCTTTAAGTCACGAGATCCCTCCTAATCCGTCTTACCTCGAAGAACCAACCAGATGGTATGTTGAAATGGAGGAAAGACATTATGAAAATGTAAGAGAGCATGAGAGAGCTTTGCAAGAGCAGAGGCTTTTATAGGAGGGAAGAAGATAGAGGGAGGAGCGGAGAAGAAACAATGGGAGAAGGCAAAGAAGGCATGAAATACGACATCAACTACCTTAACCAGAACAAGAGGTTGATTCTGGAGAAATAAACTACAATCGTAGAGTTAATGTTTTGTATTCTGTCATAAAAAACGGATCTGACATTGGTCGACGCCACTATAGATGCTGCAATTTTCCGGATGGTTGTGCACTTTGGCAATGGTTGGACAATCCATTACCTCATCCTGCATTAGTGTATGCAACTGAACTTGCACAAGAAATTGAAACACTCAAAATGATACTTGGTTCATTTCAGTTATCACGTGATCGAAGATAGTTTTTTAAATCATCTTGCGTGTTTTAGATCTTCTTTGCATCGTTTCAATTATCAGTTTGGTTCCACCGTATCGATTTATATCAATGTTGGTTATCCTTTCTGTATCAGTTTATTTCAATGTTGGTTGTTCTTTCTGTATCAGTCTATATCAATGTTGTTTGTCCTTTTTGTATCACTCTTTCAATTTTGGTTGCCTTGTTTCAATGTTAGTTTCTTATATTACATACTCAGTAGATGCTGAAAGTGTATACAACTTACTAAAGAACTAAAAGAAAATATATAAAACTTAAAGAATATACATTGAACTGAAAGAAAATACATGGAATTGAATCCTAATACATAAACTTAAAGAAAATACATTGAAATGAAAAAAATACATAGAACTGAAATAAAAACACATAGTACTTAAAGAGAAATACATAAAACTTCATTCAAAATGTCTAATATAGCTAACCCATAGATCATATGCACCATGTCCAACAAAATTAGTACAATACTCCCAGAAATAGCGCAAACCACACGTAGCTCATGTTAACTGAAATGTGTTTATAATGCTTCTGTATCATTGCCAAGCTCTACTAAACATGACATAAGTACTGCAAGTTTCCAGAATCCGTCGAATTTATCTACAATCAGGATGATTGTTAAAGGCTTCATTTAGAGTAACCCAGAAATCTTTCTCAATCTCCTCTTCCATATGTCTTATATCGGCTTCTATGTACGCTTTGATTAGTACCAAATGATCCTGGGGAGTTCAACTTTCGCCATGGAATTTTTTGTACACTTCCATTGTGGAATTTGCAATTAAATAGGCAATTCATAATCGTCATTATACAAATCGATGCTTGTTTCTTCACAATCAATAATGTCTGCCACTTGCTAAAGTCGAGCTGACCACACTAAGTGTCAATAACATCTGCCACTTGCTATAGTTGATTTGACTACACTTTACATTTTTTGTCTGCTACTTGCTAAAGTCAAGCTGACCACACTAACTATCAATAACGTCTGTCACTTGCTAAAGTTGATTTCAATACACTCTGCATTTTCTGTTTGCCACTTGCTAAAGTTGAGCTGACCACTCTAAGTACCAATAATGTCTGCTACTTGCTACAGTTGATTTTACTACACTCTGTGTTTATTGTCTGCCACTAATTCTACATATCGTATCACTTCTATATAAGGACTTCGACTTCCATTCTAGAAATCATATTTAACATCGCCTTTCTTTCTCTCATAGCACTAAACTAAATATAACAATGAATACTTCATATTTCCTCAAACGTGTTATGACATTCGATAGTGATTCCAATGAAAAAGAGATACTCCAAGAGGAAGCCAAAGAATTGCAAGAAATAGTGGACATATGTCCTAAAGCTTATGGATCTACATCATGAAAACACGGCGGATCGATCATGGGTCAGAAACATGTAAACCATAATCAATTTTTCTTCCACAAAAGTCTGATGCAAGACTACTTCAATCCAAATTGCACTTATGGACCTGATATGTTCAGGAGAAATACATAATGAGAAGAGATCTATTTTTAAGAATTTTAACAGGTATTCAAAACAATGACAAATATTTTATTCAAAAACCAAATGCTTCAAAAATACAGGGGCGTAGCGGTGAACAAAAAATGACTTCTGCACTGAGGATGTTAGCTTATAGCACCCCTGCAGATTCATTGGATGATGCATATCCGACGCAGAGATTATTGCATTAGAAACTCTCAATAAATTCTGCCAATCTGTGGTGGAATTTTTCGGCACTAAGTACCTTAGATATTTAAATAAACATAATGTGGTGCGGATTTGAGAAATGCACAGGAGCAGAAGATGGCCTGAAATGCTTAAAAGCCTCGTCTATATGCACTGGGAATGGAAAAACTAACCCAAAGCATATCATGAAGCTTACAATGGTAAATAAAGAAAACCAACAATTATTTTGGAAGTCATTACTTCATACGATTTATGAATATGGCATGCTTTCTTTGAAATGCTTGGATCTAACAATGGTTTAAATGTTATTGAGAGGTTATACTTATTTAATGATCTAACACTTGGTCGAGTAACTCCAGTGTCGTTTACTCTTAGAAAAAACACTTACGGCCACGGATATTATCTTGACGATGGTATTTATCCAAAATGGAACATCATTGTGAAAACATGTCCAAACCCAATAAAATCAAAGCAAGTAAAGTTTGCTGCGATGCAAGAGGGACAAAGAAAAGGTGTAGAAAGAGCTTTTGGCGTTCTTCAATCTCGATTTGCAATGATTAGTAATCCATATCGACTGTGATCTGGAGAAAAAATGTCCAGAATCATGTTTGCATGTATTATTATGCATGGTATGATTATCGAGGACGAAAGGGCTATGGACGAAGAACAACATCACTACGAATATGATGGTGCAAAGAAAATACCAGAAGTATTCCGAGATGATATTCTTATTACTGAAGAAGCATTCAACATTCACGTGGAACATCAACTTTCATACCGAGACGCTCAACTTCACAACTGGCAACAAAAAGATATTATGAATCATATTTGGAATTACTTTGGTGATGGTTAGTTCAATTTTATATTTGACTTGTCATTTGTGTACGCGTTTGTGTTATAGTCGCATTTTAGTTATCTTATTAATATGTATTGCATTTCCTTCAAAATGTTATTCACTTTGGTTATTGACTTTGTATAAATGAAAACAAGAATAGTATAACATTAATTAATTATAAAATACAACAAATTTAAATAAACAACACAGTATAACAAAACCAGTACAAATTATACAATTCTAAGATTGAAACAAACTACTTTAAGGGAACTTTGAACTAAGTATTTTCTTTTACGCTCCATCCAATACTGATTTTGAATGTCATCCATCCCCATCAGATCTTTATCTGTAATCATCTGTTCTTGATTTTCTCTTTCAATATCCAGCTTTTGTAGCATAATTTCTGCAAACTTACGCATCACATAGATCTTCTCCTACACATGCTTGCTTCTATCTTGATGTCTTCTTTCATGAATTTCAAGAGTGGCATTCACTTTAATGTTCACCACAACATCATGCTTTTTATTTCTCTTTGCTACTTTGACTCACATTGGTTTATAATCTTCATCTGGTCTTTGGTTGAGCGCGTCTGACTCGTTTTCTTCCTTGAATGGAGTTTCCCTACAAGATGAATCTCTCGGAGTAGACGAGTATGATGATTTTGTAACATCCCGGTATTTCATGCTATTAGCATCCACACATGTCGGACTTGAAGTGCTCAAAATATCATATTGTTAATTTATATTTGGCAAAAATCAGCATATACGGTAAATAAATAAATTACAGAATCACAGACACGGAGTAATATAACAATAAGCAGTGGAAAAAGATAAATAGTAGTTCATGAAGCTAATATACATATATATAACAGAGTATGAAACAAAATACAGGGGAAGTCTCGAATACATAAAAGTCTCAATACATAGTCAAGTAACAAAATCTAAATATATTACTGGAGTCAAATGAATAATCGAAAGCTTAATAGATTTAGCTGGATCTCCAAGTGAAGCTCCAACTCAAAAGGTGACTCTCAAATGCTGTGACACTCAGTCTGACTCGAGCATAAAGCAAAACACAAAACACTCGAGTCAGGATTAACATTCTTATATCAATAAATCCAACTCAATTGAAATATCAACTGAAATACAAGTAACTCAAAGGATGTTTGGGATACCCATCCTCTAAGGATCCGTGGAACTATCTACTATGTAGTAATATACGCTACTATAATATGCCTATAGTAAAGTAAACTATTAAAATAGCGTTAAGGCATTACCCATATCCCCCTTAACACATTTTATAGTGACATTGTCTATACAGTACAGTAATACCTTCGTAAAATAGAAGCTACCAGTGGGCACTCCATAGGTACAACACAAAACAAACTCGTAGTCGTCTCAATAAGGTAGATGATACGGCACAACTTGGCAATGCCAGGGTAGATATACCAATTACACTTGCGGACTGTTGGTAAGGCATAGCCGTAGCTACCGCCCAACTCGTCCACACTCCCAAAAAAAATCAGAGGGTGCACCCAATCAATCACAAAGTAATAGAATGGTATCGAAGGAGTGTGTCCGCTCGGAGCAGCTACCTCACTTGGCCCGTCAATTGCTCCTGTGGTAGCCACCTTAAGCTAACTCACGGAGTTAGGTCTACATATATACCTCATGTAGAATCGTCACCAACCATCCTACTTCGTTATGGAATCTCCACCGCGTACACGGTTGTTAAATTGGTTTTCGGTATTGGCAGAGAGTATGACAATAACCGATCCCGTTCTCTTTAACAACCAAACATTATTATAACACCGTGGTCATTTCATTTCAAACAATTCATATTTCAAAACCAAAATATCATATCCATTTCAAAACCACATCAATATGATATCATTTCACTTAAAATATATCCATTTCCAAAATCATAGCACTTTCAAAGTTATAACACTTTCGAAATTATAAAACTAGAAATTATAACACTTTGGAAATCATAACACTTTCTACTTAAACAGTTTAGATATAGAAAACGGTATATACAATAAAATAGTTTGTAAAATAAAATAGTTAGTATATTAAAATAGTTATAAGTTAAAATAGTTTATATTAAAATAATTAGTATATTAAAATAGTTTATATTAAAATGATTTATATTAAAAATAGTTTATATTAAAAATAGTTTATATTAAAATAATATATATATATATATTTAAATAGTTTTATATTAAAAATAGTATACATAATAAAATAATTTATAAAGTAAATTTAATTCAATATCCCAATAAAACATTAATTTACATCAATTTAAAAAATAGATTTGAACTACAAATCAAACCATTTCGATTTCAATAGGTTTCAAAGCTTTAAGTATTCAAACACTTACAAAATTAAATTTTGATAATTTCATTTATCTCGAATCCAACTTTACTATTATTTAGTTTTAGAAATATTCACTTAATCAATACAATAGTATTAAATAAAGTTTAAAAATACAAATTTAAATAAAACTAAATATCCCATTTAAATTTATTTAAATTTGAAAAATATTCATTTAATCGTCTTTAATCAAAATCAAGTTATAAATCATATCCTTAGAATCAAAAATTTAATAAGTTTCAAATCGATCATATTTATGTATAATTCTTTAATAAATACAATTTCAAATCAATTTCAAATTTATCTTCCCAACCTTAATTAATTAAAAATTATATAAAAAAAATCTATCTTTTAAAATAAAATTTTAAATAAATACTTAAAACATATTATATACTAATTAAATTAAATTTTATTAAATTAAATATTGTTATTAAATTTATTTTAAATTAAATCTATTTTATATATTTTAAAATAGTGAAATTTTAAGAAAATCTTAAATTATAATTTAAAAACTAACTTATAAATTTTAAATTTCCAAAGATAAAATTTAAAATCTAAAATTTAAACCTTTATAAAATAAAATCTATATATATATATATATAATATCTTAAATCCATATTTATTCAAACCACATATATTCTTTTCAAAAACCATGGAAATCATTTTCAAAATAAATAAATATATATATATATAGACCAACGGTGTCTGTATATAATTTTCTATACTATGGTCAAGTGATATGGATGTTTATCATTTCAATCCGCAATTTAAATATCTATGGGTATATATCTTTTCAACCCGTAATCTCAAATTCAATTCAATGAAAATCGCTTGGGTTTATCATTTTAACCCATAACGATTTTCTCCTATCCTACAAGATTATTCGGGTATGTATCATTTCAACCCATAGAGAATCCTAAACTAACAGGGAACTTGCAGAGTGAGAACATATATGATAATAATATAACAATCAGCAACAGGTATATATCATCAGTGATAAATTAAATAAAATATAATCAATATGATATGGTGTCATATCTAACAGGTGAACAATTACAAATGATAGCATATCGTATATGGAAATTATATAATTAACACTGTGTAGTTAGTGCCCTCTATTACCCCGCTATGACCCGCTATATCTCATAGCGGATTTCTACCGCTACGATTTTTCCATATATCCCCAAAATATAACCTTTTCGCTTTAATCCCCGCTATTTCCGCTATATCCCGTTATTTCCGCTATATTTTGTTGTTTCCTCTATATCCTCTTTAATAAAATGTATTAAAAAATTAGATTTATACATTATAAAAATTATGAAACTAATTTATTTGATTTAATTTTTAATATATTTTCAGAAATGAAAATGCTCTAACATTCTACTAAATTCAATTATGTTATATAACAGTTTTATGTTTATTTAAAGTATATTCGCACATGTTTTTTGTTTAAAATTATTTATGTATTAATTATAATTCAAATGAATGATAATTTTTCATTAAATTACCATTTATGTATTTGTAAAAACATTAAGTACGAGTTTTATATGCTATTTTAGAGCCATCCGCTATATCCCGCTATATCCTCGCGGTATCCCGCTATGACTTTTTGCACCTCCACCGCTTCAAATCTGCCGAGCGCTTTAACTGCACAGAATTAACATAGAATATTTCAGTTGTCGTTTCAAGTGAAATCAAATTTAATAAATATAAGAATGTTAATCGTTAGTGATTGCTCATCTTTCGAGGCTAGAGAGATTCGACGATGAAATGAGTTACAAATCCAAGCATGAATTCCAAAGCAAAGCAAGATTGGTACGAATATGATGAAAAAAGCTGATAAATAGGAATCTATGAGAACAAATCGAATCAGCCTGATATAAACGGAAAAATATATATTTTTTAAAACAATACTCATAACAATACTTATATATATACTTATGGAAATAAACAAATGTATAAACATGTATATAACAACAATATATATATATATATTTCAATATTCAATATAAAAATCAATACAACTTAAAATATATATGAACTTAGCAAATCATGTATAAGCTTATATATATATATATATATATATATATATATATATTAGAATCAACATATATCGGAAATTATATTGATTCATAGACATATATATATTATATTTCCAAATCAATATTAATTTAAACACATATAAAATCAAATACATAGCCTTAAAAACGAATTAAATAATTCATTTAACTTATATATATAATCCAGGTCAAATAGATAACTAAAAAAATGTAAACAGCTAATATAAAATGGCAGGTTAACACATCAGACCAACAACATATCAAATATATACATAAACATATGTATATTTATTCTACTGAATATTTTAAAGTGACAAATAAACTAACATATAACTTTAAATATAACCAACAAATATATATATATATATATATATAGTAACATATTTTAAATCACATACTGACATACATACTTATCTATAAAGGAGATCTTCAAACAAAATTTATATAAACTTTATATATACTCAGTGACATATGTAATCACTGACATAAAATCAGGGGTTGTTGCTTAGATTTAAATATGCCCATACAATTTAAAAGTGTATATAGACTAACATAAACAAATATAGCTTATAAACAGGTCAGTTTATATAACTTAATATATAAACTATCTTATCAATATAATCTATATAATTATTATATAAACTTATACCTATAAAGAAAACCATATACATAGGTTAATATATAAACAATATATATTTAACTAATATAAAACTTTAAATATAAATAACCTAATATAATATATATATATACCCCTTGTATAAAACATGCTGCTGAGGGGAGAAAGAGGCTCGCGAATAGAGGCCAGAGGAGAATTGCGTGCATGCTTGAGTGGAGGAGAAGAGGAAGCAAAGGCATGGTGGGGCAGGCGAATGGAGGGTGAGGGAAGTAGGAAGATGGGTCTCGGTTGGGCTTGCCAATGATTGGAGGGCGGAGGCCAGAGGCCGGACAAAGGAGAGGTGGCCAGAATGGTGATGGCTTCGCGACTATGGAGAGGGGAAGGAGGAAGTGGATGGGAGGTGAAGGAGCTCGAGTGGGTGACTGGACTTCTCGGCCGTGAGAGTGGAAGGTTGGTCGGAGGGTGTTGCACGATTGGAGGCGAAGGCGTGTTGCATGCGACTGTGGTTGCTACATGGGAAGCTGGAGTAGCACACGTGAAAAGAATGGTAGGGTAAAGAAGATTAGGAGGAGAGGAAATATGCATAGGCTAAAGGAAGCAATACGAACCTTTTTTTTAAGGAGTATAGAAATGAAATGGGAAGAATGAGTTAGAGGGAATGCATTATTTTCAAGACCAGAGGATATCAAAGGTCCAAGAGCAATATCTGGGAAATAGTAAAAGTTTTATGGCTATTCATTTCAGTTGAGGGAAAACGAATGGACAGGGAAACTAAAAGGTCCAAATGCGAAACCGATATGGGAATCGTTTTTTGGATTTCGCCGTCTCCCAGACTCCGAAACACACAAACGAATATACTGCGGATATCAGCACGACGAGGCGATCGAAACAGTATATAGATATTAGTGGTACGACCATTCTATCAAAAGTCAATAATCGGTACTGAAAATGCTGCTAAAATGCAGGAATTAAGATAAACGGAGCAATAACAGTCCAAATTTGGAGAAATGAAATATGATGTCTCACTCAGTAGATGATTTACAAATTTATTATATAAATATTCAGGTTGGAGAAATATTTTATTATCATCTAATATTAACTGATTTAAATTTAAATTGAAATCACACAACAAAATAAACCTCCATATTTCAGATGAAAATTTACCATTTGCTATGTTTATATAGACGTATTCCAAATTTTAAAACTTTTATTTCCAAACTCAATTATTAAAAATTTCACAAAAATTCAATTATTTATGTTATTAAAATCATTAAAATTTACGGGTCGTTACACTCTCCCCCACTCAAAACTTTTCGTCCCTGAAAAGGAACGAAGTAGAGAATAGAATAACTAGAAAGAAAAATAGATTGAAATACAAAATAAATCATTAATCCAAAACCATATAAAATTTATTAATTTTTAAAATGGTTTATATTCAACTAATTGATTTCAAATTCAAGGTATTTTTGTTCAGTTGATTTAATTTAAATTCTATTTTTTTTTGTTACAAAATTTATTTCAAACAAAATTTATTTAATTTATCTCATTTACTTAATCCATTTGATTTCACTTAAATTAATTCCATTTATAATTCAATCTTAACTATTCCTAAATTTATATTTATTTACTATCTTACCAATTCAATTAATTCAAGTGTTAAATATTTATTAAAAATTTTGGCTTCATTTTATAAGTGAAATCACCCCTTAACCAAATTTAAGAACTAAATTTCCGATTTCACTTCAAACTATTTAGAGATAAGTGTATACATACATACATACATACATACATATATTCTATAATAAATCAATATAACATATACCCATACATATTACACAAACAGTCATACTTAAGAAATTCAAATCAAATTCATTTTCAAAACAAAAGTATAGAAAAGCTACCGAATGGTGTCTCCACTCTGAAACTCGAAAATGAAAGTCGATGATGCTGCAGTCATCACCGAAATTATTTTCCAACGACAAAAGAGGAGAGTACTAATTTAAACATTTAAAAATTCTTTGAAACAATTTCTATTTGAAAATACTTTTAAATAATATACCTTAGATTTAAAACCAAATGTTCTTAAAATACCGAAAATAGAATTCTCAAATCTTAATTAAACTCATTTAAATTCCAAATCAATTTATAAACCATGTTTTATAAATTCATTTATTTATTATATCATGTGACAATAGTCAATGATTTTCAAAATAATAAATGAAAATCAAATATTATCATTTCCAACAACCAATTTATTTAACTCTTTAATTTCGGAAAAAATTATACTTATATATAATATAATCATACAAATTTATTGTGTCAGTTTGCTCCGTTCAAGTGTTTTGGAATTCCTATCGATAGCGCTGATCAAATGAATCGATCGAAACCCCAAACCAACATTAACAACACAATATATAAAACATTTTAATATCAATTATAAATACACTTCCTTACTGGATGATAGAAGAATAGATTAAAACAAGGATAGAAATCCAAATTAGAGGAACCCAAATCAAGAGAATTCTGACTAGAAGATAGCCTTGAAAGGGAGATAAGATAATTAAATTTCAAACTAGGAAGATGGATATATTAATATTAATCGCGGGCGAACTTAACCGAGCCAACCGTGACTTCAAGAATAAGATCGACTGAGGCGAATATACAACCGATCACAAGAGAATTACCTTGGTCATCTACTAGAGAAACATTTGGGCATAACAAGAGATAGCAGCATCTAAACCGAGGATACAAAAATCTCCGGTGAATTAATGCTATTGTAAAGGAGTTTCACTCATTTACTAATCATACAATGGAGCTATGTGATGCTCCAGAATCAAGAAACACAAATAGGGAGTGACAAGAATGGTTTTCAAAACAAGAAATGTTCTAAAATTCAAAGGGAATCCGAATCAAATAGGATGGGACTCAAGCTCAAACGAAGGTGATTCTATAATTAATTCTACTACATATGCTAATTTGCCAGAAACCAGAGCTCTGATACCACATGTAACATCCCGGTATTTCATGTCATTCGCATCCGCACATGTCAGACTTGAATTGCTTAAAATATCATATTGTTAATTTACATTGGCAAAACTCAGCATATACAGTAAATAAATAAATCACAAAATCGCAGACATAGAGTAATATAACAATAAGCAGCGGAAATAGATGAATAGTAGTTTATGAAGCTACTATATATATAAGAGAGTATGAAACAAAATGCAGCAGAAGTCTCGAATACATAAAAGTCTCAACACATAGTCAAGTAACAAAATATGAATATTTCACTGGAGTCAACTGAATAACCGAAAGCTGAATAGATGTAGATGGATCTCTAAGCGAAGCTCCATATCTAAAGGCGAGTCTCAAATGTTGTGACACTTAGTCTGACCCGAGCATAAAGAAAAACAAAAACACTCGAGTCAGGATTAAAATTCTTATATCAATAAATCCAACTCAAGTGAAATATCAACTGAAATACAAGTAACTCAAAGGATGTTTGGGATACCCGTCCTCTAAGGATCTGTGGAACTATCTACTATGTAGTAATATATGCTACTAATATGTCTACAGTAAAGTAAACTATTAAAATAGCTTTAAGGCGTTACCCATATCCCCCTTAACATATTTGATGGTGCCATAGTCTATATGGTACTGTAATACCTCCGTAAACTAGAAGCTACCAGATGGCACTCCATAGGTACAACACGAAACAAACTCGTAGTGGTCTCGATAAGGTAGGTGACACGGAACAATTAGGAAATGCCAGGTAGATTTACCAATTACACTTCCGGATTGTTGGTAACGCATAACCGCAGCTACCGCCCAACTCGTCCACACTCCCAAAAAATCAAAGGGTGCACCTAATCAATCACAAAGTAATAGAATGGTATCGAAGGAATGTGTCCGCTCGGAGGAGCTACCTCACTTGGCCCGTCAATTGCTCCTGTTTTAGCCACCTTAAGCTAACTCACGGGGTTCAGATCCATGTATATACCTCATCTAGAATCATCACCAACCATCCTACTTCATTTTAGAATCCCCACCGCGTACACGGTTGTTAAAGTGGTTTTTGGTATTGGCAAAGAGTATCACAATAACTGATCCCGGTCTCTTTAACAACCAAACGTAATTATAACACCGTGGTCATTTCATTTCAAATAATTCATATTTCAAAAACCAAAATATCATATCCATTTCAAAACCATATCAATACGATATCATTTCACTTAAAATATATCCATTTCCAATATCATAGCACTTTCAAAGTTATAACACTTTTGAAATTATAACACTTAGAAATTATAACACTTTGGAGATCGTAACGCTTTGAAAACATAATACTTTGGAAATCATAACACTTCCCACTTAAACAGTTTAGATATTGAAAATAGTATATATAATAAAATAGTTTATAAAATAAAATAGTTAGTATACTAAAATAGTTATAAGTTAAAATAGTTTATATTAAAATAATTAGTATATTAAAATAGTTTATATTAAAATGTTTTATATAAAAACTAGTTTATATTAAAATGATTTATATATATATATATATATATATATATATATATCAAAATAGTTTTATATTAAAAATGGTATATATATTAAAATAATTTATAAAGTAAATTTAATTCAACATCTCAATAAACCATTAATTTACATCGATTTCAAAAATAGATTTGAACTACAAATCAAACCATTTCGATTTTAATAGGTTTCAAAGCTTTAAATATTCAAACACTTTCAAAACTAAATTTTGATAATTTCATTCATCTCAAATCCAACTTTGCTATTATTTAGTATTGGAAATATTCACTTAATCAATACAATAGTATTAAATAAAGTTTAAAAATACAAATTTAAATAAAACTAAATATCCCATTTAAATTTATTTAAATTTATTCATTTGATCGTCTTTAATCAAAATCAAGTTATAAATCATATGCTTAAAATCTTAAACTTAATAAGTTTCAAATCAATCTTATTTATGTATAATTCTTAAATAAATACAATTTCAAATCAATTTCAAATTTATCTTCCCAACCTTAATTTATTAAAAATTATATAAAAAGATCTATCTTTTAAAATAAAAAAATTTAAATAAATACTCAAAACATATTATATACTAATTAAAATAAATTTTATTAGATTAAATCTTATTATTAAATTAATTTTATATTAAATCTATTTTATATATTTTAAAATAGTAAAATCATAAGAAAATCTTAAAATTGTATTTTAAAAACTAACTTATAAATTTTTAAATTTCCAAACATAAAATTTAAAGCTTTATAAAATAACATATATATAATATCTTAAATCCATATTTATTCAAACCACATATATTCTTTCCAAAAACCATGGAAATCATTTTCAAAGTAATATATATATATATATATATATATATATATATATATTAGCGGTGTCTGTATATAATTTTTTATACTATGGTCAAGTGATACAGATATTTATCATTTTAATTCATAATTTAAATATCTACGGGTATACTTCTTTTCAACCCGCAATCCCAAATTCAGTTCAATGAAAATCGCTTGGGTTTATCATTTCAGCCCATAATGATTTTCTCTGATTCTACAAGATCATTTGGGTATGTATCATTTCAACCCATAGGGAATTCTAAACTAACAAGGAACTTGCAGAGTTAGAACATATATGATAATAATATAACAATCAGCAACAGGCATATATCAATAGTGATAAATTAAATAAAATATAATCAATATGATATGGTATCATATCTCACATGTGAACAATTACAGTTGAAAGCATATCATATATAGCAATTATATAATTAACACAGCATATTTCAATTGTCGTTTTAAGTGAAATCATATTTAATAAATAAAAGAACATTAATCGTGAGTGATTGCTCATCTTTCAAGGCTGGAGAGATTCGACGATGAAATGAGTTATGAATCCAAGCACGAATTCCAAAGCAAAGTAAGATTGGCACAAATTTGACGAACAAAGCTGATAAATAGCAATCGATGAGAACAAATCGAATTAACTTGATATAAACGGAAAAATATATATATGTTAAAGCAATGCTTATAACAATACTTATATATACACACTTATGGATATAAAGAAACGTATAAACATGTATATAACAACAATATATATACATTTAAATATTCATTATAAAAATCAATATAACTTAAAATATATATGAACTAGGAAAATCATATATAAGCTTATAAATATAATATATATATATATATATATATCAAAATCTATATAGGGTTTTAAATTTAAAATGAACATGTATTGGAAATTATATTGATTCGCAGACATATATATATATATATATATATATATATATTATTTCCAAATCAATATTAACTTAAACACATATAAATTCAAATACATTGCCTTATAAACAAATTAAATAACTCATTTAACTTATATATACAATCCAAGTCAAATAGATAACTAAAAAAATATAAACAGCTAATATAAAATGGCAGGTTAACACATCAGACCAACAACATATCAAATATATACATAAACGTATATATATTTATTCTACTGTATATTTTAAACTAACATATAAACTAACATATAACTTTAAATATAACCAACAAATGTATATATACTAACATATTTTAAATCATATACTGACATACATACTTATCAATAAAAGAGATCTACAAACAAAATTTATATTAACTTAATATATATACTCACAGACATATGTAATCACTGCCATAAAATCAGAGGTGCTGTTGCTTAGATCTAAATGTGCCCATACAATTTAAAAGTATATATAGACTAACATAAACAAATATAGCTTATAAGGCCAGTTTATATAATTAATATATAAACTATCTTATCAATATAATCTATATAACTATTATATAAACTTATACCTATAAAGCAAACCATATACATAGGTTAATCTATAAACAATATATATTTAACTAATGTAAAACTTTAAATATAAATAACCTAATATAATATACACACACACACACACACACACACACACATTGTATAAAACATGCTGCTGAGGGGAGAAAGAGGCTCGCGAATAGAGGCCAGAGGAGAATTGCGTGCATGCTTGAGTTGAGGAGCAGAGGAAGCAAAGACATGGTGGGGCAGGCGAATGGAGGGTGAGGGAAGTGGGAAGATGGGTCCTGGGTGGGCTTGCTAGTGCTTGGAGGGCGGAGGCCGGACAGAGGAGAGGTGGCTAGGGTGGTGATGGCTTCACGGCTAGGGAGATGGGAAGAAGGAAGTGGATGGGCGGTGAAGGAGCTCGAGTGGTTGACTGGACTGCTCGGCCGTGAGAGTGGAAGGTTGGTCGGAGGGCGTTGCACGGTTAGAGGCGAGGGCGTGTTGCACGGAGCTGTGCTTGCTGCGTGTGAAGCCGGAGTAGCATACGTGGAATGAATGGTAGGGGAAAGAAGAGTAGGAGGAGAGGAAATATGCACAGGCTAAAGGAAGCGATACAAACCCTTTTTTCTTTTTTTTTAGAGAGTATAGAAATAAAATGGGAAGAATGAGTTAGAGGACACGCATTATTTTCAAGACCAGAGGATAATCAAAGGTCCAACATTAATATCTGGGAAATAGTAAAAGTTCTATGGCTATTTATTTCAGTTGAGGGCAAGCGAATGGACAGGGAAACTAAAAGGTCCAAACCGGAACCGATACGGGAATCATTCCATGGATTTCGCCATCTTCCAGACTCCAAAACACACAAACGAATATAATGTGGATATCAGCATGATGAGATGGTCAAGACGGTGTATAGATACCAGTGGTACTACCATCCTATGAAAAATCGATAATCGGCACCGAAAATGCTGCTAAAATGACAGAATTAAGATAAACGGAGCAATAGCGTCCAAATTAGAAGAAACGAAATATGACGTCTCGCTTAGAAGATGATTTACAAATTTATTATATAAAAATATTCAGGTTTGAGAATTACTTTATTATCATCTAATATTAACTGATTTAAATTTAAATTGAAATTACACAACAAAATGAACCTCCATATTTTCAGATGAAAATTTACCATTTGCTATGTTTATATAGACGTATTCCAAATATTAAATTTTTATTTCCAAATTCAATTATTTAGAATTTCACAAAATTCAATTATTTACGTTATTAAAACCATTAAAATTTACGGGTCGTTACAATTTTGGTGCTTTGTTCTTTCCTTACCTTTTTGTTTGAACTTCTCGGAGGCTCTTCGCATTATGGAGTTCTACTGCGCGGCACTCGTCAGCAACGCATAACAGTTCGAAAATTGGTAATAATGTGAATTTTTAGCACCATTTTCCCTTGGAAAAAGCTTTATGAATTCCTCGTCCGTCATTCTTTTCTGAAAACCAAAAGGAATAAATTAATAATCAGATTAAATAAAAAAACTAATAAAAACAAGAAACATACCAAATGCTCTTCGCCTCTTATTCCATTAGGGTTCGCTTTCTTTGTTTTATTAATCTGTGATTCATAAAGCTGAGTTTGACGATTGATTTTCCCTAATCGACCTTCAATCGCCGACAAAGATCGAGTATTTTCAGAATGTTTGAGGTTGAAGGTATTCATTATTTTCTTCCAAAACTTATCGCCGCTCTGATCGTTGCCTCTTATCAAGTCATTCGTATATAATGACAGTAAATGTTGCATAAATCGTAGTCCTCATCGCTTCTCCATGGGTTGGATGAATGTTGCGTCGGAAGAGTACTCGATTGTTGTTGACTATCGTCGAAGAAATTGTTTTGAGACTAAGAAGGATGCGTAAATATCCAAAGTGGAGCCATTTCAAGATAATATAGGTTAGAGAAGAAAGGAGTGAAGATGTTTATGTAGATATGAAGAGTGAACAGAGTGTATTTATGGAGTTGAGGAGGAAGAAATTAGCCATTGGAGGAAGGCCGGAAGGAGCCGTTGGGGCAAAGAACCGTTATGGCTCTGGACGCTAATTTAATGAGCAGCCGGGGCTTATTCAGAATCCTGAATTGGCCCCTGAATATTACCCTTAATATTAAGGGTAATATGATTTGTTGGAGTCTGTGGGCTTAATATTAAGTGTAGATATGGCATTTTTGGAGATGCTTAGATTGCTTGTTTTGTATTATAATGAATCTACATGTGATTTTATTGGTTTAATTTGCGATATGAAAAGCATGAAATATTTTTTATCCATTATGAAAATTAATATGGATTTAAAACATAAATCCCACCTAAGAAAACAAAATTATTTAACAAACTGAACCAATTATATGTTAAGATTGTTTATGGTTGAAAAAATTTATGTTTTTTCTATACCGTGCATGGTTATTTAAAAATATTACTATGCAATTACTATTTATGATAATTTATATAATTGTTTGTGCTTAAAATCGGTTATATGTACCAATTTTTTTTATTTTTAGATAATTTACTCCTCGATTAGGTCCTTATTGTGTTTTCCCTAGGCAAGTGGCCATAGTTCTCACACAAGCAGCCACGGTTCACGGTAATTCATTACAATAAATTGCAACTCTATTTTGATTTTAGTAATAAATATGAACATTTATACGAACATGGGAATGTTACTACTGGGAAACTAATGATCTGGTCACCATGTTTAAGAAAATCTACAGACATTAAAATGAAACATATATGAATGCTATCAAAAAAAGTCACTGAACCCAAAATGAATGAGGTTTCATATTCAGCAATTCACAACAACTTCTTTTAATTAATTTTGTCAGTTCACAACAACCTAAAATGTATCGACTTTGTCATACCTGAGATGGAAATGTTGTTACAGCAAACCAAAGGCTTGCGAGCGAGTGATGTTGTGTTTCGATTGGGGAGGCGATGGAATGACGAAGAGGGGGCAGAGTGGTGGAGCAACAGAGAGAGGGTAGAGCGATTGAGATGGGGCGGGACATAATTAAGGCGGAGCGATTGAGAGGGGCAGAGTGACAACATTAGAGTGTACTTTTGATTTGTGATGTACTGAATGGGTATAGACTGTAGAATACGCAATGTGTTAAAAAAATAGGGGAACGTTGGAACTGTCTGGAGTAGTTGCAAAATTGTCACGGCTCTTAACCGTTGCCATGTATTTTGCAATGGCTAAAATCCATAGCAATTTTGCCACGACTCAGGATTATGGTGAATTTTCCATATTGGGGTATGGAAAAATGGGTAGTGTGGTATAGTGCACTTCCCACTTCTACTCTCTTAATTCGATCGACTAGTATTGGTTCATCTATTTGCCTTGATGCATTTCGATCAATACTTGTTGAACTTCTAACAAGAGATCATTGCGGTACTCTGATTATAATTGGCCTTCATTCTCATTCTAACTCAACACAGAGTCAATGTCTCTAAATCGTTCCATTCAGACAACATTGCCAATACCACATTGATGTTTTCTACTAAGTGCATCCGCTACTTTATTGTCTTTTCCCAACATATACTCAATCCCAAAGTCGTACGCTGCTAAAAACTCCAACTAGCTCTGCTATCTCATATTCAACTCCTTATGATAGAACATTTATGTCCCGTAAACTACTCAAACTGTTCTCCCAACAAATAGTGTCTTTATAATTTCACTGTAAAGATCACTATTGCTAACTCCAAATCATGAGTATGATATCTGACTTCACACGGTCAAAGCTGTCAAGAAGCAAAGGCAATAACTCCATCCCTCGGCACCAATACAGCTTCTAACATAGATACACATGCATCCATACATATACATATATATATATATATATATATATCACCAAATCTTGATTCCCATCTTTAGCAACTAATTAGACTTTGTATGGTTTACCAAATTCTATATTGCATGGGTTAACTGCTAAAAAAATTCTATGTTCCCATAAGTCCAAGCAAATACTGTCAGTGAAAACTTTATATTCCTAGAACCCAGTAATATGTAAGTAAAGTACTAAAAAAGTGTGCAAGATCCTCAAACTTGCCTTTTTGTTGTTATAATTGAAACTTGATCATTTTGCACCTACACTTCTAACTACCTAATTTTTTCTCAGATACAACAAGACTTTCCTACAAGTCATCCTTAAAACCATAGTGCAGCAGAAAGTTATACATATATGTGGTATCTTTTTGTTCACAGAAAAGAGTGAAAAGTAGATAAATACCACTTTAGATCTCTATGCCTCTAGAAGGGCACGGTTTTCTTCCAAGGATTCCTGTAATTGTATCATTGAAACCAAACATTGTAACATTTTCATTTCGAGGAAATGATAACTTTAATTTCGTAACACTGCTGAAAAATAGGTTTTGCTTTTGCAATAACTATAAAAACCAAAACTTAAGAGAAACATAATAATTAATTTGCAGGCCTGTAGCTTATTGACCACTTCTTGTTGTTATGTGTTATTGACAACCGTAATATTTTGTTAAATTCCCTTCCTGAACACCTGAGAAAAGGTAGATTTTGTTAAATTAAGGTTGAAGAATATGATTATGAATCTATGAATAATTAATACCTTATCCAGATTATGTATCGGTGGATACCTGATTACCTTAAGAAGCATAGCTAGTTAATGAAGCCGTGACGTCGATCAGCGGTGGTGCGCAACACGGACGCTGATGTAATGTGCAAAAATTGCACAAATGCGTAAAAACAATAAATGATATCTATATTTGTCAATTTAAACATCACTTAATCTAATAGCAATTATCCTATTACTCCAAATAAATAGAAAATAACTATAAAAAGGAAAAAGAGACGCACAATATTTATATTGGTTCCACTATTATCAAGGTAGCGTTCGTCTGGTCCGAACAAGAGAGATTTTATTACACTTGAGAGAATTACAATAGATTACAAGATAAGAGTTTACATACCAAATCCCTAAATTAGGGTTAACAAAAGGAGACACTCCATTTAGGGATCACTGGCTGAATACCATGACGGGTTTACAATGAAGTCCACCATCAATATATAGCCAATGTAAATTCATGTGAGTCATCAATCAAATTACCAAGATATGGTAAAAAGATAATGGAGACAAATTATAATGGTAACAAATCGCGCAAACATAGTGTTGTGCAAAAAATGGCAGCGCTTTGCGGAAGCTTATATCAACGGATCTTTATCACCCAAATCACAAAGAGATAACTTGGATTAAAAATAAGACGGAATTGGAATTAAAAGCATCAAGACAAGATATTCCACCCAACTACCCACTTTATTGATTCATCAAAAATTTTGTTTACAATTAATAGAACAAAGCTAATATAAACAAAATACCATTGAATCAATAACCAAATTGAGAAAGGGAGCAAAAATCTATATGGCTAAAATTGTTGGAGAAGAAGAACAAAGATGGAGAACAGAGAATTAGCAAATAGATTTTCCATCATACATTTACCATCTCTTCTGGTCTCTATTTATATAATCAATTACTTAATGCCCAAGTTAACATTAGATGGCAAAAAATAATTTGATTAGCTAATTAGAGAAAGAAATAAACATGCTCAATATGCCTATTAATTAGGGGAAACAAAATCTTCTATTTCTTTCTTTTGCATATTTCTTTCCCTCTATTTGTGATTTTGTATCACCAAAATTTAACACTCCACCTTTATGCAAAATCATATATCTCCAACATATCAAACATGCCATATCTAGATCCGTCACAACTCCATATATCTCAATCATACCAAATTACAAACTTCTACTACCGACTACAAATGATGCATCTCCCACATGAGGTGCACCACACAAATCCGGTATCAAAAACGTTTGTAATACCATAAAGATCTCCGTCTTGTCTTTATGGATTTTGCAACTCAACACCCGTCTATCACTCGATCTGAGCTCATTACCTGATCACTATCGATCCACCGAGCATCATCAACATGAAGACCCCTGTCTAAAATATGATCTCCAATGCTAGAATCATAAGCAGTGACCACATTAACCTCTCCACCTTGTTGTGGACTAGGTTTTTCAACCGTCACTCGCTTTCCATAGTCGACTACAGAACCAACCAAGCTATAAAAGTTTCCTTCTTCCAATACTCCTCTCATCCTTACACGACCACTTTTCTTCACTCTCAAAACTCCACCTTGAGTCTCATAAGTGCAACCACTACGATCCAACTGACCGAGAGAAATAAGATTATGCAAACAAGTGGGTACATGTCTGACTCCAGAGACTTCTCTAACCACACCATCATGCATACGAAACCGGATAGATCCAATACCACAAATCGGTAGCTCTTCTCCATTAGCTGTCCTAATCATGTCGACAATCTTCTCATAAGAAGAAAAACAATTCACATCTTTACAAATGTGAAAACTGGCTTCCGAATCCATCTTCCAAGGCTTATTTTCACTAAAGAGGACATCATAAGAAGCATCACTATCGGTACTTTCAGCAAAACCTGCATGTGCATCACTACTAGTATCATCGTGCACAGCCTTTTTCTGATCTCTTTTATAAGCATAACACTTGCTGCGTATGTGACCTTTCTTATTACAATAATGACAAGTGATAACACCTTTACCATTAGCATCCTTCTTCTTCTTCCAAATTTTATCTTTCTTCGAGTCCCTTGCCACCATAGCCTCACTTTGAATTGATTTCATACCTGACCCTTTTCTTCTAAACTCCTCATTCAAAAGACTGCTTCGAACGGTTTCCAAAGAGATAGTTCCATTAGCATTGGAATTACTCAATGAAACAACCATACCAACTTTCTGAAAGCGAACTCATCAATAAAAGAGCCTGTAACTCATCATCAAAATTGACCTTCATATTTGCTAATTGATTTATTACATCCTGAAATTCATTCAAATGCTCTGCAACAGACTTCTCTTCATCTAATCTCAGTTGTACCAACTTTCGAATCAGAAAAGCCTTACTAGTAGCACTCTTTGACTCATATAAAGATACCAACTTACCCCACAAAACCTTTGCGGATTGACAACTAGCCACATGATGGAAAAATGAATCATCAAGATATTGACGAATCAAAGCAATCGCCTTCTTATCCATCTTCTTCCATTTTCCCTCTTCTATATTAAAGGGCTTCTTTCCATCTCCATCAATCGGATCATGAAGATCATTGAGGTACAGAACATTCTCCATCCTAGGCTTTCAAATACCCCAATTCTTCTCATCCAAAATAGCCATCTTCGAAAACAAAATCATATCTGACATCAGTAATTTTTTAATCCAAAATTACTCTAAGCTTTGCGATGATCTGTGCTCTGATACCAATCTGTTGTGCAAAAAATGGCAGCGCTTTGCGGAAGCTTGTATCAATGGATCTTTGTCACCCAAATCACAAAGAGTTAACTTGGATTAAAAATAAGACGGAATTGAAATTAAAAGCATCAAGACAAGATATTCCACCCAACCACCCACTTTATTGATTCACCAAAAATTTTGTTTACAATTAATAGAACAAAGCTAAAATAAACAAAATACCATTGAATCAATAACCAAATTGAGAAAGGGAGCAAATATCTATATGGCTAAAATTGTTGGAGAAGAAGAACAAAGATGGAGAACAGAGAATTAGAAAATAGATTTTCCACCATACATTTACCCTCTCTTCTGGTCTCTATTTATATAACCAATTACTTAATGCCCAAGTTAACATTAGATGACAAAAAATATTTTGATTATCTAATTAGAGAAAGAAATAAACATGCTCAATATGCCTATTAATTAGGGGAAACAAAATCTTCTATTTCTTTCTTTTGCATATTTATTTCCCTCTATTTGTGATTTTGTATCACCAAAATTTAACACATAGCAAGTAATTCACTCATTTCAAAGATGGAAGAAAATAATCCCAAAGCAATGCGATTACGAAGAAAAAAATAATATGCATATCCTTTTGCATATATATCATTACATAACGTGCGCATACATATATTTCCTTGCCATCTCATTCAAATGCAATCCAATGATTTATGCATTTCCATAATGAACAAACGTGATTACTTTCCTTCTTGCATATTTGTTTCCTTCTATTAGTGATTTTGTATCATCAAAATTTAACACTCCACCTTGATGCAAAATCACACATCTCCAACACCCCACCTCGACCCAAGTTCTCTTCTTAACATAAAACTCTTAAAATCAAACTTCACATTCAACCAAAATCTCTTAACGAGATACGGACTAAAAATGAATATTTACCCAATGGGTTCCGGCAAAGCCACTTCCATCATACATTGCTAACGAGCTTAGACTATGTCCTAGTCCGCCAACAAAATGTTGCAAATATCCAAACCAAAAGAAGGTAAATACCAAAATAATCTCAAAGCCACCAAGACCAAAAAATCCTCTCAATCACCAATCCAAATACAAAGCCAAAAAACAAAAGCCAATGGGCATAACAAGGCCATTCTAAATCTCTGTATGCAAGACAAATCTCTCTCTTTCCACATACCTTATCTGCTAAAAAACAAATTTCTCATGGAAATCAACATAAGGCTCTCACATCAACATTTAGCCATGAAGCAGATACAGTTTCCAAATCCGTCTGTCCATTCAACATAGTAAACTATTTATCACCAAATTTCCAAGACTGAAACGCTCTTTTCTCTCAACGTAATCTCCTCCGTCTTTATCTTCCATATTTCACAAAATCTCTTTTTCTGTCCAAATGAGTAATACATAATTACCACCGAATCTACTACTCTTTCTAGAAGACATTGATGCACAAATTTAAATAAATCGCCTGGCTTTGATACCAATTTGTTGTGCAAAAATTGCACTAATGCGGAAAAACAATAAACAGGATCTTGATTTTCCAATTTGAACATCGCTTGATCTAGCAGCAATTATCCTACTACTTCAAATAAATAGCAAATAATTATAAAGAAGGAAAAGAGAAGCAAAATATTTATACTTGTTCCACTATCATCAAGTTAGTGTACGTCTAGTCCAAAGAAGAGAGATTTATTATACTTGAGAGAATCATAAGAGATTACAAGATAAGAGTTTATATACCAAAGCCCTAAATTAGGGTTAAGAAGAAGAGACAATCCATTTAGGGATCACTGGCTGAATACCAGAATGGGTTTACAATGAAATCTACCATCAATATATAGCCAATATAAATTCATATGAGTTATCAATCAAATTACTAAGATATGGTAAAAAGATAATGGAGGTAAATTACAATGGTAAAACAAATCGCACAAACATAGCAAGTAATTCACTCATTCCAAAGATGGAAGAAAATAATCCCAAAGCAATGCGATTACAAAGAAAGAAATAATATGCATATCTTTTTACATATATATTATTCCATAACGTGCGCATGCATATATTTCTCACCATCTCATTCAAATGCAATCTAATGATTTATGCATTTCCATAATGAACGAACGTGATTACTTTCCTTCTTGCATATTTATTTTCTTCTATTTGTGATTTTGTATCACCAAAATTTAACTATGTTCAATTGATGATTAAATAGCAATCTGGTTTTGTTTTGTTGGTGGTGACGAAACTTAAGACAAAATTTATTTAGAAACTTGAGAAGAAGAGATATACTTAGATAATTTTCATTTATGGTTTATGGTTTTTGTTTTGGAGGTAAACAATAAAATAAAATGAAAATAAGATGGTGTGATAAGCGAGAATGTGAAAATAATGCTTGTCTAGAATAGATATAAAAATGAAACTCTACAATTACACTATAGTTGGTGAAACAGTTGCTTTTGGTATTCAAACGCTGTTATCTAATGCATCTAAAAGCACATTTTCTTGTACTGTCCATTCTTCGAAACTACATATCCAAAAAACTTCACTTCTCTTCCGTAGAAGTAACATTTTGAAAACTTTGTCTTTATCTGATGCTGCCTCGGTGTATCTAGCACTATTTTGAGATGAATTTCATGCTCTTATTCATTCTTAGAATATACCAAAACGTCATTATAATAAACACCAATATGAATCTATTCAAATGCTGTCGGAAGATTCGGTTCATCAAATCTACAAAGAAGGCATGCGTGTTGGTCAATCCAAATGGTATGACTAACCATTCTTTTGAATCATATCTTGTTCGAAAGGACAAAATTATTCTCTTCTAAATCCACTAATTGCACATTTAACTCACTCATCTCGATATGTGTCATTCTGCTAGGTAGTCTACTTATAGGTTTGGCTTGAGTAAAGAGATCTATTCAAAACTCTATGGCATGTTTCGGTAGTAGTCGCGTAACATGCGCAACAATATCAACATACTCCCTTACTACGAAAACCCGATTAGTTTCATCCTTCATGCCTTCCATAGCACTTAACAGTGCACAGACGTTGAAACTCTACTCTTTAAATGAGTATATAATTCAATCACAACAAGTATGCATTTTGAGGATATTATTCTATCTCGACAAAATATCATAACCTCATATTTGCTTAACCATCCGTACCCAAAATTATCTCAAACCTACAAAATAACACACATACAAATTGCCGAAAAACATATCACCTAACAAATCAAACGCTACAAGGTCACATCTTATTCTAAGAGTTGCTTAGCTGCTTGTTGGATTCCTAACCCTAAGAGAAGTAATAAGGTATGTCGGTTCAAGTTTAACTTATCTACCAAACATTTAAGGATAAAAGAACGTGATGCTCCAATATCAAATAACACACTAATAGAAATGTTATAAATAAGATGTGTACCTCCTAACATAGCCTTTCCCTTCTCCTTTGTCATTGATCTAGAAGATGTAGGTCCCAAAGCGAAAATCTTTCCCTTTTGAGCTTTGATCGGTTCAGGACACTCGTTCTTTGAAATGCCCTATCTTAGTGTCACTATAACACCACACACCTTTCTTATCACCAACTTTCTTGCCCTCATCAGAACGACACTCATTAGCAAAGTGCCTCTTGTTATCACATTTGTAGCAAGTCACTTTAGCTTTACCCATTTTCAGTTCTCCGCTCTTACAAACTCCCTTCTTGCTAACAAACTTTCTTTTCTTGCCTTGAAAACTCATATCCTCCACGGAATTATTCTTCCCTAGAGGCCCGAGTAAATATTCCTTCCATGAAGTCATGTCCACTACGCCATTAATTGGATCTCTAAGATGTGACATAGTTGCCCTAACAATCCCTGGCTTCACTCCCTGTACGTATTTCTTGTTCTTCTTAAGCATAGGGTTAATTATGGCATGTCCATGCCTTAATAGCTCATCAAATGTTGTGACATACTCCATAATAGTCATATCAACTTGTTCCAAATTTGAGAACTTTCTAAACAACGACAACTTAGCTGCTTAGATAGATACTTCTCTTTATAGTTAGCCCACATAGGCTCTTTTCAAGAATGGTTTTTTCTCCCAAGCTAGTATAATCCCATATTAACATAGCATAACTATTACGAGTATCCACTTCTGGCGTAGCAGCTCCTACAGTACCAACGTTGCCTCCAGTCAGTCCAGCCGCTGCTCTGGCTTGCATCGTATTGACAAAGAACTGATACATCATCCTTATATCGACTGGTGCGTCTCAAAAAGCACTCACATTAGCATTAGCATTCATATTTGCATTGGTGGTTCAGTAATGTTCCTAGTATTAGCTTGAACATTTCCATTATTTATGGGGCATCCATCTTACAAGTTTAGTCTTCCACTTCTGGTATTCATTTCCTATAATGATAAATATGATATATTTTTTCATAGTATACAAAAGAATGGTCTAAGACAGAGGAGAAAGCATATAGATATATGTAGTTATATATAGCAAATTACAAGTATGTTAATATAACACTATTTGTTATCCTAATATTTCTTCTTTCTTATTTTATTTGGATCACTACTACAAAACAGGCCATTTGCATCGGTTGTTTACCCCCATTTTGCATCAGTTCAACATCCGATGCATATGCAACCAATGCAACAGGCTTAACAGTTTTGCATCAGTTCCAAAACCGATGCAAAATAGTCCTTTTTGCATCGGTTGTTACTAACAACTGATGCAAAAATACGGTTGGTTGCTTGAACACGGTCCTCATGTTGCATCGGTTGTAATGAAAACCGATGCAACAAAGGAACTTGTTGCATAGGTTGTTGTTGGAAACCGATGCAACATAAGAGTCTTTAGGTTTAAAAGGCTTCTTTGTTGCATCGATTTTTTATAACAACCGATGCAAACTAATCCCTCTATTGCATCAGCTATTTATACCTGATGCAAAGAAGCCATTCTCATAAATCATTATTATAGACAATGTATATATATTATTGATTATAAAAAAGAATTATTGCATGCCATATTACAATCATTCAATAGATTTCATGATAAAACATATACAAACAACCAAACTGATCAATAACAGAAGTTGAATTTGCTTTACAACCAGTCTAAAACATGTATTTAACAGCATAACCATACTACAACCAAAATATAGTTTAAGACAAAAAAATATTAAAGTTCATATTACACCAAGTTAACATTTCTTCTAAAATAGACTACCAAAGTTAAAGTAACACGTCCAACCATGCTGACATCAACTTCAGTAGCTAAATTTCTCCTATCCTGAACAATAAAACTTCTTCACTATCCAACAGTTTGGTTTACCTGAAAGAATTTCATATATAAGCTTCCCTCTCATCTCTTTGATTAAATCTTCACTTACAGCTTTAGCTAAATCAAATTCTTTAACCCTTCTATCCAAACAATGATCACAAAGACACTACAGTCACTCCTAAATATTAAAAACATTTTAATTTAATAAACAAGCAATCCAAGCTTATAATAAACAAGCAATGAAAAGATTTCAGACATGATTTGATTTGATAATATCTGTTGCAACTTTTATCCACTTATCAAATTAGAAGCACTTTACTGATTCGAACCATGACCCATCATATTTGTCTAGAATCCCATTTCAATAATCTAACATAATTTTTGTCAACCAAATATTGCCGTTAGTGTAACATATCATTAGTTTTTAGGCAACCCAGAATAGCTCTATAAGCACAATGTGACATTTTCTTAATAAATAAATATAATACTTACTATCATTTATATTCTAATTATCATCTAGCATAATTGATATACAAATTTATTAGTATGATCGAATTCAAAGTTGTAATGGACATGTAAACATGTTTAATTAGGTTGAGTACCAGCTAAGTGCAAGGATATAAACTTGTGGATCAAGATGTCCTGGTATGGATGTTAATTGTAGGTATCATTATAACATATGTCAATACACATATATAAGTCTTCTGTATCTTTTCAACAAAATCGTGTTGTCTTCTGTATCTTTTCAGTATGTAATGTAGGATTTCAGAACTAACAATGCATTTGCATTAAAATATACAAGTGAAAATGCAAGTGGTATATCGTTCGAAAAATAGTAACTAACAAATATTCATTAGCATCTAAGCAAAACATTGATGTAACAAACAAAACAAAAATAACGACAGCGTAAATTACCTGATTTCAGGATTGGTGGTAATGTTACGAAAAAGAGAGAACACGCAGATACCTACAACTGACCCTACAGTAGCAAACAATGGATAGACCTGTTTATAAAACCAAAATAAAATTGAATATTATGTAAAAATATAATATAAAAAAATAACAAAATATTTCTACAACTATATGTTCTGATTTTTAATAAATAAAAGAATACCTCAGGTCTGATCCAACGATTAGTGACGGCCATTATTGATCGTATAAAAGAACCTAAGGCAAAGAGGAACAAGAGACTCAAATAAGTTTTTTTTTCTTTCTACCTGTCGTTTTAATGTATTTTGATGATTTATAGAGGTTTTGTACTGGAAAACGTTAATGAGTTACTTGGAAAAGAATTATGGACTCAGCATTTGCACGTACACTCCACATTTATCTAATCAAACAAGCTCTTCATGATTAATTAGACACCCGTGTACCTTAGTCGCCATCAGGAGATCTCATGCCACCGTCATCAATAATCTGCAATCATATAAAAGGAGGGTTATAGGTACTGAACAACAGCAAAATAAAAAGAATCATAAATATCTGCCAACATGACAGAAGAGAAGTTACAAAATTCCAAATCCTGATTTATCAAATATTTATCCATACCTCATCTGATTGGAGTAAGTCATCAAGAATATTATCATTTATCCATACCTCATCTGATTTATGCTGACGCAAAATTAAACTACAAAACAATTGTTACATTGCCGAAATTCAAAATCCTAGTGAATTACATGGAGTATCAGAAGTATCATAACTGGGTGTGTAATGACAGGATAATTACAGTATCTATATAGGCTGTTCATAGAGAAACCTGAACGTTCTACCTTCAGTACAATAAAGAAGAAGAAAATGCTAATATTTCAAAGGCTAGTAGTAACTGAAAACTCAATTGGCTTATTGACCAATCGATCTCCAGTAGCCACCAAATCCTTCATATTTCCATTCAAATATGCATCCAAAAAGGCAACCATAACACCACCTACAAATTCTCGCATAGGCTTCCTACATTTGCCATTCTTATACAAACAATAACTAAATTTTCCTTTGATTCCTTTAGTATCATCGTCTAACATATCCAAATGCCCGTACTCTTTGCCAACAAAGTGCCACTTCGGTTCACAGGTTTCATCAAAGAAATTCTGATGACTTACTCCAATCGGTGCACAAGGAGGAAACAACACGTTCTTTTTAAGGCTTCCTAGTTCTGAACCTATGATTAGAGTTTCCATTTGGGTATTGAGTGAGTTTGGAACGTAGGTTAGGATTGAAGGGTTGGTTTGTTTTCCTTTGTCCATTCCATCTACAGGGTCGATTCCGATTAGTGCTGAGTTTTTGAGCTTGGTTTTTGCATGTATGAGAGCTAGGACAAATGCGACTTTTCCTCCTCTGTTGTGGCCTGATATTGCTAGTTTTGATAGGTTTGGGGTTACTTTGTGAGGGAGGTTTTGGTCCAGTCCAAATGTTAGCCAGTCGGTTATCAGTGCTACTGATTTTATTTCTTCCTCCGAGTCTGGTCCAGTTATGTGGTATAGCTGCAATTTTCCGATAAAAGTGCATGTTAGTTGATGATTTGGATACTGCTAAATTTGATGAGTTGATTTGAAAATGCATGTTCTACAATGACATGTTGAGCTGTTAGACAACTTTGAGCTTTACATGATGCAATAAAACCCCCTGAACTATAGCAAGAAAAATCTGTATCATGATCAAATATTGTTGAGGTTTTCAGCACTCCACGGCTGTTACCTTGAAGAAATAGTCGATTCTATCAGGATACACAGCGTTTTGGCCGTATAGTTGAACATCAAGTTGCAAAAACGAAGTACAAAGTTCACTGCAGTAAAAAAAAAAATTGTTGCCAATTATGTGGACGTAATCTTTGAATCTAATAGGAAACAATGTTTATTTTGTTAGCCACTTCTTTGGCCCATGATAATTAACCTGAATGTTTCATTGGTTTATCTTGTTTTGGTATACATTGTTAGAAAAATTAGGATAAAAAGAAGAGCAAGTGTATAAGAAAGAGTATTATTGAATAAGTCAAATAACCCAATTAGCATGAATGGTAATATCGAAAACCCCAGACTTAAGGTGTAAATTTGTCCAACGTCTCATCCGTTTCGAAACGTTAAGGTATCCGATTCGTATTTGTACGAGACTCATTTAAAAAACGAATTAAAACAAGAAAAAATGTATGAAAATATGTGCGTCCGAAATTGTTCGATGTTTTTCTATTATCCAAACATTATATGTCCGTCTCGTACGAGCAATGTCCGAACATAAATCTTGTCCGGTCCATGTCTATCTAATTCTCTTATAGAACAGGACATGCATATATCTTCGTCTAGTCCGATCCAACTTGTTTACACCCCTGTCCAGATTATAAAATACAGCACAAGTTCTTCAAATTATCCATAGGTTATTTTCCAGCAATCATGGAAAATAACATTGTCTTATTTCTAAATGTATGAACCCAAAATACATATTAGTATTACCAATTAAGTATTCTTTACTCAGTCTAAGACTTAAGAAAACAATCGGTTTCAGTATATAATCGATTAAAAAGCAGTTAAACAATTTTAAAACAAACTAACCTGAGGCGCAACAACGATGAATCCATGAGAAGAGACATGTTGAATGAGCCGAGAGTAGAAAGTATTACTAAGAAGGTAGCCATGAAGTAATATCAATATTGGATACTCTTCTTCCTCGATTGGACATGCAATTAACAATGGCTTTGGAGGCGGTAATTCATCACTTGCTGCGATGTTTATGAGCTTGCTGCCTTGTTTGCTGATACTGAACACGCTGTAAGTAGATGTCATATTGGGTTTTCTATGTTTAAAAGAAATGTTTTGTGTAAGTAAATCATAGTCATATATGAAGGGGTTTATCCTTAAATTTTAGTGGGTCGTGTTCTATTGCAAGCCTTTTCTTATCCAGTGGAAGATATTGTAAGTTCTTTTCTCCCCGGAATTCAGGATTTTATAAAAATAAAATCAAACAGTATCCTACTTCCATGAGCACCATTCAAATAACATAATATACAACATCGCAATTCGTTTTCAAGGCCTAAAATTGAGATAATAATATGCAGAAATAAACCTGAAATTACAAAAGAACCAAAGCTTCTTCTTGAAATCGCTGCTCCAGCAGTCATTGCAGCTCACATTGAAAGAACCAATTTAGCTCGCGAAGATGGATCTCTGAATTTGGGTTGCTCATTCAAATTCGACGAGAGGTACTTCAAACTCACTAATTACCAAATTTTCAAATTCAAGTATCAACTGCAGTGACCTCACTCACACTTCAACAAAATCGAAGTCAAGACCGATGCTTAAAGTCGAGGCCGATGCCTGAAGTCGAGACACCGAGATTCGCCTGACGTTGAAGTCGCGGCACCAACCGAAATGGAATCGCGTGATCCATTTTTTCCAGTAATGTCGGATTTAACGCAAAGCTGGCATTAAATCCAAATCAATTTCTAGGTTTTTTTTGTTTTGAAGCAGCCAAAATACTTTTTAGGGGAAACGACAGAAAAATAAGCGGGAGATGAAAAAATTGGGATGGCGGGAATGAATGAAAGTGCGTAGCGAAAGGGAGGCAAATTAACGTTATTGCATCGGTTCACTTTAAAACCGAAGCGAATAAAATTATTTGCATCGACCTTTTCTTCGGTTGTTGTTGACAACTGATGCAAATTTGATTTTTTTATTACCTATTACTTTCCACGTACCAATTGCATCGGTTATTAAGACAGAACTGATGCAAATAGTTCTATTTGCATCAGTTTTTACTTCAACCGATGCAAATGAGGCGAAACAATATGCATTTTTTGTACTAGTGGATTATGTTGTTTCAAAACTTATTATGTTTTATGTAAACCTATGCACTGATACCAAGTTGTATTATACCTCATTTTGAGGCTTGAAAATAAATACTAGTGATGTCGCGATCATCCTTAATATGATTATCTAGTGACAGAATGAGATTGGTTATTATATCATTAACATCAAGAGAGCAAAAGAATTTGTAAATTTTCACGAAACAATTTCATTCATTATATTGCAAATTCATTACATTTTAATCTCATAACCCACAAAATTACATCATTCGGATAAAATATAATAATTATAAATATTATCCAGAGAGTGACATAAAGATGCCCCTTTGAATGATCAGTTTTAACTGCTTATACTATTACATTACCCGTCATTGCATGCATCCAACAATAATAAGAGGCAGTTAAACTACTATATGGTAGAAACAAATTAGCTTGCCTCCTACATATCTTCAGAAGCTTATTCGTTAAAATCCCAAAATATCCTACTCTTAGCCTACCCAATTCTAAATTTACTACCCGTGAGTTTAGAGGGAACTCAAAAACTATGGGTAGACAAAAAACCTGGTGTTAATAATATTAGTTCATCTCAAACCAAAATATAGGTATTTGGTGAGATCTCGCCATTGAATGGAACAGGTTTCCCCTTACAAATACTATATCAAACAATATGTCATCCATAACATATCCCACAACAAAAAACGATTAGGACATAATTATAACATTGATAATATATCATGCATGTATGATTAAAATGAATTGTTTGTCATTCGTAGAGGTCAAGGGTTACACATTCCATAATTACCCAATTCTATAAAATTGTCCATTTAACGACATAGTTTTACAGAGGTCGTTATGAACCTATATCGATTTTCTCAAGCCAACTAAAAACCTATAAGGCTGACTCGGGCCAAAATATATCAAATGATCCAACGGTCTTCTAGTCCATTTAGAAGAAAGATTGACGACCTCTAAGCTCGGTAGGAGAAAATATTCATGGTCACCTAAAAAAAGTAGGAGAAAAAAATATCTTAAGAATGGTAGGATAAAATAACAACAGTCTCCTAAGAATGGTAGGAAAAAAATAGGTGAGAAAACTGCTATGAGTTCCTTCGGATGCGTAACTCTATTTTAGCCTAAATATTGGCAAAGCCCTACACATTGGAATCGTAGACTCGAACAACATGAGGCTTAATGGTTGGAGGATAGGGCATAACCTACCCTAGTTTCCTTTCAAAAATATAGTTTAAAAATATCATTTGAGTCATATCTTTTGATCACCATGGGACATCCTAACATAATGTGATCTTTCTGATCTCCTACATTCAATTCTACTCACTTAAGAATTTAAGTCTATCCGTACCCACTACTGGAATAACTCTAACTGGTCATCAGTTCTCAAATCCTAAAGGTCAAAATGTTGGGCGATAACATTCAATACATAAGTGGGCATGTCAATAATTTATCGTATGCAAAATAATCGATCAAAATACAAAGAAGACCATACAACACATTAACAACAATTCAAATATAAGTTCATAAGACAGTCGATTTATACAATAATTTCCTTCATTCAAAGCTCTTTAAAAAGGCTAAAACATTCTTTCTTTCCATTGATAACTTATAAAAATACTTAACAAAATCATCCTTTTTTTCAAAGTAAAACTTAGCCTAATATAGAGTTGAAGATCTTCAAGTGTCATACAATAGCTATCCTTTCTTTCACAAAAACGTACCTTAGCACCTTGAGAAATTCCATGCTTTTGCAGTTTGAAAATATAGGCTATCGCACTATATGAAGCTATCACATGTTGACAATACAACATAGCCAACATGAGTTGGCAAATCAAAGCTGTTGAGGATTGACAAAATACAGCTATCGGTAGTTAATAAAATATAGCCATCGAAGGTTGATAAGAATAACCTTCAAATGCTGACATGATTTAGCTTTAAAAATTCAATAAAGCTTAGTTATTACGTGTTGATAAAGATATAGCCATTGAATGTTGAGAAAAATATAGTTATCAAGTGTTGAGAAAATATAGCCATCAAGTGTCAAGAAAATATACCTATCGAACCTTGATAAAAATATAGCCATCGCATGTTAACAAAACAACATCCATCAAAAGCTAATAAATAGTAGTGTCAAAGGTTGACGAAATAAAGCTTTCGAAGGTTAACAAAATAAGCTTTTGAGCATTAATAAAGTAGTAGCTATCGCAAGTTGAAAACATATGCCTTTACATGTTTATAAATAGACAACTATCAAGCATTGAAAAATGTTGATTATCAAAGGTCGATAATGGCATTTCTATGGCACTTAACAAAACTGAATTTTTTTCCTTTTAAACATGAACTTTTTACCAAACCAACATTATTTGTTAAAATCTTATTGGATAATCAAAACCCTTTGGAATTCTTTGTGACATCCCATAATTTTATGAAACTAAATAATTAAATTAAAAAGAGTAAAATAGTAATTTTAATATAAAGGGAAAATAGTAGATTTCTTCTAGAGTTGGAATTAGGATTTAGAACCTATTCCACTGTATCCATAAATATCGTTTATAGTTAGAAAACATATAAAACTTGCTGAATTTGGTTAAACAAACTAGGAATTAAAAGAAGTCAAACCTAGTTGCATTTTCATAATATATTAATTTCGAAATTTTAGCCAACGTATTATATATTTTACCCTATAGGGTTCTTTATTTTTATATATCCTTATGCGGGGGGTTTGCTACTTACCAGGCCTATTGAAAACTCCAAATTTTAAGCATGGAGTAAAATTATGTGAGTGCTCTCATCCTAGAGAGGATCACTCATTTCTCTTAAAAAAATAATGTATTTCAGCCTATAAATAGATCCCTAACCTTTTCCTTTTGCTATAATAAATCCTTCCTCCACTTCTAAAACCCTAATCACCAAATCAATTATATATTCTTCAAATCAAATTCAAATTAAATAAATTTATATATGAAACTAATCGTATCAAAGAGAGTTATGAAAATAAAGCAAAGCTATCAAAAGATTTGGCATTTTCAAAACGGGGAATTTCTGGACAGCCAAGAATAAGAAGGGTCACCATGGACCGGAGGAATTGCTTGGCTAATCAGCTAGTGGGATTTACCATCTTTGTGTATACATTGGTAGGACTTAGTAATTCACCTCTTATGATCTTAAACCAAGTTATAATGATGTAATTAAAAACTAAAAACTAATTTTTTAAATGTACACTAGATTAGGATGTAGTGTGTCATGACTTGATTATAAAAAATCCAATTTTAATCGATTGTAATTAGAAAAAGTTTATCTCATTTTAATTTGAAAAGTGCAAAATATACAAGTGTTTCAACCCGGATATATTATATATCAAAATCATAGTTCTCGATTACATAAATCCACTACTAGTGTTCGTTCGTCGATTAGGTCTACCGTTTGATTAGAAAATGCATTGAAAGTTCAAAAAACATAGACCGTTCATTTCGATCCAACGTTAAAACAACGATCATACTACAATCAGAAAGAATGGATGCGTAGAGAAGATCAGGCTGGTCTTCTCGGTGGTCTTGGATCATCTCAGGTCGACGTTAGGTGGTCGAAAATCTTCGAGGAAGTGGACCGACCAAGTTTGTCAATGGGCATCGGAGATGGTGATTCTATTGGCAACAAGCATGTCTTGACGTGGAGAGTCTTTTTCTAGCGTCAGATGGCCAGAAGGTGGCATGTGGCGAACTACTACGGTGATAGAAGATGCGGTTGGAGGGACGAACGTGATATGGAAGGCATAAAGAGATATTGTAGAAAAAATAATAATATTAGCAATAAATTAAATTATAATACTAAATTGCTCCCTAAATTCAAATGCTTATAACTCTCACATATGAACTTCATTTCATCTGCGGTTCATTGCATCGGGATCGTGGCGAGACGATGAACGCTTTGGTATGTTGTTTGCTGTGTTTTGGACTACTTAGAAAATTTGTTTTATTTCAGTAAATTTTGTTGTATACTAGGATATATTAGGTACATATATGGGGAAATCAGTCCTCGGTTGTACTAGTGACGTTTGGCGACAATGAGTTAGGGCTTGATCCAATATCTTCATAAATGGTGAGGCGATGATGAGTTTTGTGCTTTGAGCCCAATAGTGTCATTGACCATTAGGTGAATGTCTAGTATGGACTTGACCTCAATAGTCACGTATGTTTTCAAATTTCGAGCTAGGACTTTGGGATTGGTCATTTGCATATGTTTTCAGCATTCGAGCTGGGACTTTGGGCTCGGTTGTCCGCATACGTTTTCAACATTCAAGCTAGGATTTTGGGCTTTTTCATTTGCATATGTTTTCGACATTCGATCTAGGTCTTTGGGCTCGATCGTTTGCATACATTTTCGGCATATAAGTTGGGACTTTAGGCTTGGTCATGTGCATATGTTTTGTGGCATACAAGCCAGGACTTTAGGCTCGGTCATGTGTATATGTTTGTGGCGATGTCGAGTTTCGACTTTGGATTAAATCGTGACTTAGTGTTTACATACATAATGAGACTGATAGATATTTTAGCAAGACCTTAGCTTATAATGTCACTATAATATATTATTGTGTTTAGATTACTTTTTGGGTTCAGGTGACACAGGTTAAGGTATAGTTTTCAAGCATAAGTGTTGATTTACTAGCTTATTGGTATTATACACTTATATGATGCGTTTCACTCACCGAACATATTTCAAACTCTTCTACCATTCTCTTCTTTTTAAATATACTGTAATAGAGAGGACTAGTGGTGACTTGGAGGCATGATATATGATAGAGGATGCATATTTATTTATAGCTATCTACTATTTCTCAGTTATTCCCAGATATTAGGCTGTTACTAGTGTAAAAAATGTTGTAAGTGAAGTATATTTGATATTATATTATTTTGTTCGTTTGGGATTATTGTATTAATGATTATCATATTTTATTCCTTCTGCTGTGAGTTTTAGAAAGTATAGGATATTGTAGATGGCTCTGTGATATGCTTTTATATTTTTAACTAAAAATGAACTGTCATCAACGGCATCAGCGATGCCATTGCTACATTAAGACGTGGATCGGATTGTTGTAGATGGAGGGTTTCATTCTTACAGCAATTCAAAGTGGACAACTTGCTTTTATTTTCCAAATTTTAATTTCTCCTCAAATTATACCATTTATCGCATTATGCGAATAAACCTTTTGCATAAAACAATTTATATTAAATTATTATCGCTTGGGAAAATCCACAAAAATTCCTATTATATCTATAATTTCCAATCATACATAAGGTGAAATAAACAACACCACCGAGCCAGAAGAACTACTCAAGATAAAAGTTGGAATAAGGAAAAGACATGAAAACAAAATCCAGATGGTAGTGTTCCTAAAATAATATAAAACTGTGGCAAAATTTAGGGGCTACATCCACTTATTCAGCAGAGTGTCGGCACTATAATCTAAAATGGCTACAAGGTGTAGGAACTGACCTGCAACCATCAAACTTGCTTAAACAAGTAGAACTACGTTATGGTTTCTATGTAACAACAAGATATACAAGCTATGTCGCGACCCCAAAAGCCACACTAATACTACATGACTGCAATATATCTCCTTAAGCGACTATATGCAAACAGGGATGTGCAGCACTCTTAAACTAATATCTAAAAGTGGCAGATCTGTACCACAATTTTGAATCGAAAGGCTATAGGGGTGTATCGCCATTTTGCACTAATGTGAGAGAAGAACATTGCAATCCTACATCAACATCAGATTAATGAAGAATGCATCGTCGTTTTGATATGACTAACATAAGGATTCAAATGATGAGGCGATGGGAAAAGACGGCGCCACCATCGAAATATCCTAACTTCATCTCCAAAATCATCAAATTTGGTTCGAAGATAAAGGCAATAGCAACACCCCCAATGTCGAGAGCAGCTCAAAACAGGATCATGTAAGGCAATCAACCTTCGAAACAGCAACACGATCTTTTCTACTAGACCACACAACTCAACTTCAACTATACCTAGTGACAATGCAAATATTGCAGATTGGACAGTGTAGCATAGCTTCACAATCGATGCAGCACAACGGTTATATGTCATCACTATCCCAGGCATGACAAAGGCACAACTCTCAACAAAGTAAAACAAGACTCAGAAGTGCTAATAATGGCATATCTCAACCTAAAGGGAAGGACAATACCTCATTATAGTTCCATTTACACACATGTGCAATTCATAGGTTTGGTGTCTCTCAAAATTAGATTTGCATAAGCTATTCAAATTTGATTTCCTGCGTCAATTCTAAGCATTCTCGCATCAATTTCAAGCTTGTCGCCAAAGCTCAAAATTCAATCTCTCAAATCAAAATTTCCTACCAATGGCCATGTCAATATTCCATGCACATCGGATACTCAAAGGTGGATGTTTGACACGTGGCGCAATTCAATGACAGAAATCTAGAGAGCGGAAGAGTTACGTTGGCAATCCACATGAATATCTATATGTTGTAAATAATTAGGATACTACAGTAGAAAAGATGAGAATTTTTTGTTAACTCCTTCTGGAGATACAAACAAAAAACTTTTCTTTTTCTGCTTTTTTTTATACCAAGAAATCAAGATAGAAGAATAGGCATTTTATCCATGGACATAAGATTCCTTAATATTCGAACCACGTAAATTCTCTATGTCTTTTTATTCTTAACATTTTATTTTATTGTTGCAATTTACAAGTGATAAAGTGGAAATTAATTATGTGCAATGAACTAACATTTTGAATGTTCCCTCTCATAATTGTGTAAGATTTAATGCAACCTAATTATTCCTCTTAAAGGCAACTTTAATACCAATTAATTTTATTAATTCATTGTCACAAAAGCATTCAGCGTCGTGACTGCTACATATAAAAAATACTTGGATGTTCCTAAGACGACAAATCTCATTAGCATTTTTAAGGCTAGAAGGAGGGCCCTACTTCCCTCTTAAGTAAAACTTACGTACAAAATGCCATTACAATATTATAAATCCTACGGGTTCCACTCCCTCTCCCTAAGAAAACTTCACCTTACTTCAAAAATGTCTAAAGGCCATTCCTCACCTCAACAACCCAATTGGAGGCATGCACTTGTGCAAAGCTTACCTCAAACCTTGTTTTAGCAGCTCTACAAGCCTTCACAACCCAAATGAACCAACGCATTGAGGGATTAGAGAGATCGATAACCCAACATGCTGCTCTAAATCTGATCTCCCCCTCAATGATCCACCACCCACCACCATCACCCATCGATCATGCTAGTAGTGCAGCTTGTGAGTGATAACAGCACTCCCGGACAAAAGAACGATAAAGATGGCCCTAAAACCGACGCTAAACTGAATGCCAAAATCTAGATCCACCCTTGGATCAAAAGAAAGCCTGCTAAAATCAATCCATTATTACTAAAAAAAAGTACTAGTTGCTCCCAATGATGATGAAGTTACTTCATTCTGCCAAGATATTTCATCTCGAATGGATCCCAGGGAAGAACTGATTCAACAGCTAAAGGCACATGTAGAGTAGCTGGCAAAACTCTGGCGGTAAAATAACGGAGAAGTAAGGGAGGAAAGTTCTTCCCTATTTAGTGAAACCATCATAGAAACGGATCTTCCTGACAACTTCAAAGCTTCGACGATTGAAAATTTGAAGGTACCACAAACCTAGATGACCATATCTACACCTTCGAGTACTATATGAACATTTTAAAGATAGGGAGGATGGCCCAATGCAAACTCTTTCCAGTTTATCTGACCGATGCTGCCTCTAGATGAATGAGGAGGTACGAACCTGGAGAAGTCCGTTCGTGGCGACACGAATCTGTTGATATTCTAAGGCAGTTTAACTCGAAAAGGGAAGATTCCCCAATGTAAACACCATCTCCTGCGTAAAGCAGGATAAAAATGAGAGTCTGCGCAACTTCATCGAACATTTCAAATTTGAAGCATTTCGGATTGGGGTAACTTGCGAAGAGGCATTATTAATGGTAGCACATGCCAGGATTAGAAGGGATACTTCGATGTGGAAGAAGAATAGCATAAAATCGTGTCATAGCATGAAGGCCTTCTATGAGGCTATATAAGAATGGAAGAGGATGGGTACATAGCACATCCTGAGAGAACTTCTGCTCCAAATAACAAGAAGAAAAGGGGGAAGATGGGTAATATCCGCCCGTAAAGCAACAAAGGGAATTTAACCTCACAACAAAAATCCCTCTCGCTCATACCTTCTAGGAGATATCTATTCTATTATATATAAAGTTCATTATATAACCATTTATATTCTTGCTTCTCATACATTTGTACTTCCAATACTCTTCTCTGGTTGATTTGAGAGGAAAAAATTCCACGTACTCCTTTAATACTTATTTACCATTCCAGGTTCTAAATTAAATTTCCATTATATATTAATAAGAATACACCCTTTCATTTTCTATTTCAGCTATATAGTAATGTTCCGCACTCATTTTCTCTTCTCACTTTCATTTTCTCACCTTCTTATCTAAAATAAATCATTTTCTATTTCAGCTATTCAGAAATGTTCAATGCTTATTTTCTCTTCTTATTTTCCTTTTCTCAACTTATTATCTAAAATAAATCTTTAAATCCTTAAATACTCTCATATCCTATGATCTTTCCCTTTATATCCAAGTAGAAAATTTGCCCATTTGGCTGTAATCATAGAATTCCCTCTTTCACGTTTTAAGAGGCGCTTCATGCTTTTGGGTATGTTATATATTTTTATTTGATTTTATATTGATTAATATGAATTAAAGTGGCTTGGTATTGGCAATAAAAGAAATTAATATGTAAAATAACATATGGCTTAATCTATAAGAAATGGTCTTTTTTATAGATCATGGTTGGAAAAATCAGGTTAACAGAAATTGTTCCTCCAAAAACTTACTCCAATCATCTTTCTTTGGTAGGCGGTAAGATATTCTGATTTTATTCCGATGGTGAATCCTATACACAAGTTTTGGTTGACTTTTGAACTTTTTAATTCTAACTAGAATTTAATTTAATTCGCCAATAGTTCTTAACTTTGCAATCATCTTAAATTATTTATGGTTGATACATTGCATTGTATTTCTACCTTACTTTCAAAGTTACTGATCTAAAGAACCCAAAAAATCTTGGTTGACTGCATCGAAAGAACCCCAAAAAATCTTAGTTTGAACTATATTTTATTATTTTCCTTTTCATTTAATTCGATGTTGAATTTATTATTTTTGTTCAAAATTGCATCTTTTCTTTGAGTTTTATGCCCAAAGTTTTGCCTCGTTGTGATTTTTGTTTTCGATTTATAGGATTATGAGTTTTCTTATTTATTTGTAGTAGGTTACTTGATTTATTAATGCTATTTCCAGAATAAAATCTTATGTTTATAACATTTAGCTCTTTATTCATATATTTCCCTTTGTAACATTTTTATTCCCATGTACAACAATCCTGCAATTATTTTTCCATTATATTCTAACAATAGTTCTTTTCCTCTTCTCTTCATTTTCAATATAAGAATTTCTTTGTATTTCCTCATTTATTTCCCATGTCCAATGGTTTCAATACAACTGTTCTTTTTAAAAACCTTTGATCGACATTTTTTTTTTTGATTAGAATTCAGTTTAATCACTAATGGTTTTTCACTTTTCCTTTACCTTAAATTATGTGTGAATAATACATATTTTATAGTGATTGTGTTTCTACCTTACTTTCAATGTTACTTTTTTTTATTGAAACATTATTAATGGCCTCCCAAAAAACTCTAACTCAATTGAGATCGATTAATAAGTTTAATTTTTTTTATTTGTCTTTTCATTTAATTCGATGTTCAATTTGTTGTTTCATTTGATTCCATTGAGATCGGTTAAAAAATTTGACTTTTATTTCGCTATATTTCTTTTCATTTCATTTGATATTAAATTTGTATCTTTTCATCTAAATTACTAATTTCATATCTTTGCTTAGGGTTTTTGCATCAAATTGTGTTTTCTTCTGAAATTTTTTTCATTTCGTAAGATTATGAGTTTGTTTGCTTCATTTGTTTTATAGGAGGCTACTTGATTTATAAACAAGTGGACACCATAAAATCTTTTGTTATTTCTAAAATTTATTGTAGGTAAAGCTGAACTATTTTGCACTATCAAATTTCATTTTTTTTATTGAGTAAGAATATGAACTTTGTTTCTAATATTTTTTTGTATGTTATAATTGGTTTATTACTACGTGGACATTAAACAATCCTCAATTTTGTATAAAATATTAGATGCATGGTTGATCTTTATTCAATTCTTAAGATCTTACAGATGAGATAATTATCTATTATTTTCTACATAGTTAGTTAGAAGTTATTATATTTTAAATTTTAATTCGGTTTATTACAAAAAATATTAGATTAAAGATGTAGATAAGAAAACATTTATAAGTAAACTAACTTTGAATATAAAGGTTTATATCGAGTGATATTACCATGTAACTGAAAAAAAAGAATAAATAGTTATCAATTCATTTAATTTGAATTTAAACTAATCAGAGAACTAAATACAATTAAATTAATTTCATTAAAATTCAATTTAGTGGGAAAATTGACCACATAAGTCCAAATAACGTTTTATTTTGTGATACCTTAAGATTTCTTTTTAATTTTGCCTAGTTACATATTTTATACACCTTTATTATATCATGTTGTGTAATCTATATTCATATTATTTGCACATTTCTTAATATGCAGTTGGAATATTAAAGTTGTACAATGTGTAGTTAATGTTTGAGTTTTCATAACTCTAGGAGATTTTATTGGTAGGACATTAATGTATAAATGGATACGATGATAGAGAGGAAGTCAATTGATAATATGATAGTATACGCAATGGTAAATTCCTAAAAAAATTGATCATTGGTTTGTTATTTGATGATATTATTCCTTTCATTTATAACAATTATATATAGTTTTCTTAGAAAATTCACTACAATTGATATTAAGAATATTCACTTTCAATGAAATAGTACATTAAAAGACTATCTGTTTTGAAAGAAATTATAAAAGTTTTAGTTTTTATAATTATTAGTAACAATCAAATAAATGTAGACATATTATATATGTGCCTATCAAATATATGTTTTTTGTTATAATATCTAACATCTATTCTATAATATGAGCACTTTAATTTCTAGTCATTTTTTCTTTTTTTTTCCCATAAGTTAGAGAATTAAATTGGCAGTTAAAATTTTTGTTTTACGTATTTCCTATCCTTACATTAACTACTACATTATAATTACTTTGTAACATACTCACTTAATTTCATATTCCTCACTTTCCTATTACGTTTTTATTACATATTATTGAAAGTACCTTTAACCTTTTCATATTCTTTTTATTTTTCTTTAGTTTTTTAATTAATGTTATTTTATTACTCTAAGTATTTCTCCATTATTTTAATTTCATATCTTCCCAATTCATATTCATTACTGTAATATCCTTCTTTACGTTAATCCAAACTTTAATTTATACCTTATTTAAATAACTTTTTTACTTGTAAATTTATTTATTCAGTATATAATTAGAATGAAGGCTTTATTCTATTATGTTATTGATTGCTTAAAATCTATTTAGACACCTTAATAATATCTTTATTGGTCCTAAAAATATTGTAAAATTATTATTTATAAGTATGTTTCTATATTACGATAAAAATTTACTTTTATGTTTCATAAGTTTGAGTCTTATATTATTTTCTTTTAAATTTTGGTCATAACTATATGTTAATTGCTTATGGTGGTTCTATTTTTTTTCTCCTTCTTTTAGGATATTTAATTTCAAGACCACCTAAGGAGGTTTGATGTTGCACAAAAGGTAAAAAAATTATGAGCATGGTTTAGTGGTAGGTATAACTTATTCTACTTATACTAAATCATTTTAGTTGTTATTAAAAAAAACCGCTTCTTCTCTCTCTCTCCATCTTTTAGAGCATTAGATTTCAAAATTATCCATGGTGGTTGAATGTTATGCTAATGGCAAAAAATTGAATGCATTGTTAGCAGTAGTTATTGATTTCTACCCCACTTTTTGTTTATGGGTTGGGTGAATCATGATTTTACTAATAAGATTAATAAATGTCATAACATTGGTAGAAGGAGCAGCAGTTATTTCTGGTGAATCGTTCAATGGTGAATCATTTCAACTATGGGGAATGGGAAGGGTTAATTTTCAAATTAAAAAGGTTTTATTGAGGAAAGAATCAAACAAAACATTCTCCTCTTATAAAGTCTTATTAAAAATACTAAATTATCATTTCTATAATCTATCTTTCTCTTTCTTCTTAGTTTCCAATTTATGTACATTATTACGTCAAAAATTGTCATTTCATCTTCAAACCCTAAACCCTAAATATTTATTTATGCCTATAGAGTAAAACTTTACTCAATCTTAATTTTCTCAATCTTTATTAAAATATACAATAGATAACATAACATGGGTATTAATTTCTTTCCATTTATTGAATATTCTAATTATATTTTTGATAAATTTTAGTATCTTTAGTTTTGATTAAATATCAAATTAAGGTATGTGTAACAGCCCAATTTTTTTTACAAGTATTTTTCACTTGTATTTTTTTTTTTTTGAAAAAAAACTTTGGGGTTTATTTAAAGTGATTAAAACAAAATATGAAAAAAAAATTAGGACTAACTAATAAGATCTCTGAAAAAATCAAGTTTTAATTAAGAAAACATTGATAGCTTAGGTGGTTAAGACATCTGGGCTATTCACGACAGGTCACGAGTTCGAGTCTCAACACGGTCAGAATTTCGAATTTTTTTTATGTATAAATGAACTGGGTAATCACGCGTTAAAATGGGCGCGTAAATCTAGGGAATAAGTACAGTGTATATATATATATATATAAAATATGAAGAATGTAAACCAATTTAAACTTTAGTTAAGTATTATTTTTGAAGGATTTAGTGTATTTATAAACTGTTAAATATCGCGTTTAAAAGGACGCGTAAAATTTATGGTAAGTAATGTAATAAAACGTGTAAAATTTAAAACGTTATTTTATATATATATTTTTGATGTTTTGTATTACGTCAGTTTGACGTACTTTTAAAATCATATATAAACACCTTTATGTATTAAAACATCAGTTAGTGATTTTTAAGACGAACGTTACTTTTGGTTGTAACTGACAGTTTGGTTTTAAATAAAATGTGTATATACGTTTCCATTTCCAAAAGCTTTGAAAAATTCTAGCCGTCATTTAATTAAATCAAACTAAAAAAAATAATATATCAATTCTCATATAATTGGAACGGTTCATATTTTGCCATTCCTCTGATCACGAAACCTTATCTGCCTAAATCTACAATCACGCATATATCATTTGAAAGAAAATCAATTTTGCCTTCCTTTGCGCGTGACACAAAATTTTATTCTTTTAACATTTTTGACATTTGCCTCTTACCATTTGTTTCTTGAGCATGTCACTGTATTCATTTATTCACGCAACCTAAATGGACTAATATATTTGATTGCCTAAAAATCAACTCATGCATTCAATTTAACCTTGCCTATCTTTTCAAATTCTCACATTCCTATTTATATCTCTCTGTTTCCACTGCCTTTATTTTGCAAGATAAAAATTTTTTCGTTCCTATAATCACGCATATAAAGTAAAAAAATCGTATTTAAATATCTTTATGGAGAAAAATATCAGTCAGTGATTTTAAGACGGACGTTATTTTGTTTTAAAGGACCGTTTGATTTCTTTTAATAAATGGTATACGTTCTTTGCCTAAAGCTTACATAAATATTCACCTTTTCATTTATGGGTATCAAACTAAAATCAAGATTTTAGCTAAAATAAAATGGATCACACGTGAGCAACATTAGTGCATTTGTATATATGTAACGTTCGCATTTTTGCTTATTCCTCTTACCCTCTGTTGTCATCAGCTTTACCAAACATCACGCTTTCCCTTCCTTTGATCAATATTCCCCTTAAGTAACGTACAAACTTTATAAATCAAACCATGTATCACGCAAGTCATTTATTTCCCATAATCCAAGCTGCCATTTTCTCTGCCTTTTTGTTTACAAATTTTCGAATACTGATCAAACTCTATACGTTGGAAAAAAAAAAATTTATCCTTTTGCAAAACTGAAATGAGTTAATCACGCCACATCCCTTGATCACTGCCTTGCCGTTTCACAAATTCGTGTATAAATATGCCAGAGATCCACATCTCAAAAAAAAAAAAGAAAAAAAAACTCACCACTCTTCAAAGCATTGCAAATTTTCCTCTGGCAATTTCGTTCGAAGCATCAGGTAATTGTCTTATTGTTTTCTCTTTCTTTTCCTTCCAGTTTTTCCTTTCCTCAGTTTTTTTTGTTCTCATTTGATATGCTCGGCCACTCCAACCCATCTACTTCACCCGATCTAGTTGACAAACTTTGGAAATTTATGAGTCATCACATCTGTAGAAATCTAATATGTGTGTGCAAAGAGATGGTGTAGTTGACCCACATTTAATTTAATGCTAGCTTAAAGTTTACGCGTACTATCACTACGGAAAAATGGGTTATTCATTGTATATATCATACTTAGTTTTGGGTCAAACAAAATAGAAAGTCAATAATGTTCATTGAAAAAAAAAAAGAAAAAAAAAGAAGAAAAAAAAAAGAAGAAAGAAATATATATGTAAAACAGAGGAAGGAGAGGAAGGGAAGAGGGAGAGGAGAGATTTGAGGGTACCTGTACATGCGTGTATCAGTGAGAAGCTTTGCCTTTTTGCATATATTAGATAATTTACCTGTACTAAATGCATATCATATAGGAAGCAGTGCCTGCATATTTTTAACATAAATATAGTTCAGACCATATAGTGTGTGTGCAAGCATCTATTAAAAAAGATCCATGCATTTAGTCGAAAGATTGGGCGAATTGTGCATGTGATATATATATTTATAAAAAAAAAAAAAAAACACACACACTGATTTCATTTGTAAATTAAATGCTTACAATTTATAAGCTTTCATTCCAAACAATATTTCAATTTGTACCGGACATTGATTTAATTTAATTTACTATTTAATATTATTAATTCATTAACTAAATTCACTACTTACCTTTGTTCTCTTATATGCAACTCTTAGCCTAATATAACAATTTACATCACTTCAATTTATTCGTCATTTTGTTTCAACTGTAAATACTTAGCCTTATATTCCCATGGTTTCATTTCCTTCTCAACATTTGCTTCATTATTAATTTTAAAATCTTTATTTCTTCTAAAGTAAATTTGCGTAAATCTTATTAAAATGACAAATTTAATTAACGAAAATGACAGGTCGTTACACATATAAAAAAAAAAAGAGAATATTTATAATTTAGAAATGATATAATAAAATTTTATAAAGGAAGTAACGTGCAGATCAAATAATGTACTATCCATGCATTAGTTTGTAGTATAGGCTGGGTGAAAACTTTTGCATGTGTACACGCAAATCTAGTAGGAAATAGGCAGTGTGTTTTTGCGTGAAGGGAAAAAATTAAGGGAGTGAAGTATTTGCATTTCTTTGGGTTACAGTGAGCGTACATTCTTAGTTGATATAGGCTTGGGCCGTGACCTTATGCATACTTCCAGTTGAAGTTTAGTAATGTGGTGGTTGTGCGTTTTGTTTAATTAAATAATAGAGTATATATATAAAAGGTAGAAAAAAAAAAGATTTTATTTTGGGCCGAGTTGTTCGTCAAGTAGGGTGGTGTAGTGGTCGAGCGTATCGTGCCAAATTTCTTTGACTCTATTCGTTCCAATTGTTTCAAATATTTGCGTTGACCATAAATTTTAAAAGTCACGTATTCGGTATTTGGATCTTGTTATAGATTTGAATCTAGACGTGACATCCAGGGAAATTTGATCGCTACCCTCTGTGCGTTTCTTTTTTTGGTGGATTTTTCATTTTCGCTTGAATCAAATTTTCTGCAGCTTTCAGGTGAGTATTTCTCACCAGACATACGTATTTATATTTTGGTAAATTATTGCAAGTGTATGTGTAAAATTGTATTTCACTATTATCTGTCTGTAATGTAATATAGAATGATGGACCCCATTTAAATTGACACCTCATCAGTATTATCTGTTATATTATTTCTGCAGTTATATTATTAATTGTTATTTACTGCTTAAATCACCACTGCAAGTTCCCTGTTAAAGTTGGATTGTTATGGGCTGAAATAATGATTATTGTTAAACTAGTCTGTTAACTGCTTAACTGATAACTTGGGATTGCGGGTTTGAAATGATAGAACCCGGGGTTTTGTAAATTACGGGTTGAAATGATATAAATCCGTATCACTTGACCTAGGCTAGAGAACTATATACAGGCCCGTGGTCCTTATAATATTTTCTGAAATATTTAAAATTATTTTGGAAGTTAAATATTTGATTTAATATCTTTAAAGGATTTTATATTGATTTTGAATGAGTTATAAATGTTAATAAATAAATAAATAAATATTTGAATAAAATTTTGGAATATAACTTATTTTGGAAATTCTGGATTTTTGAAAGGATAAGATTTCAGTTAAGAAATATATATATATAAGTTATATTTGGAAATATTTATTAAGTTAAACAATCTACTAAAGCATTTAAATGCTGTCTTTTGAAATTGGACTAGTTTTACCCGTAACTTTAGGTAGCATTTCCTAAGTGCTATAGAATCTGGAATTTGATTGTTTTGAAATTTAAGGAATTTGATAAATTATATTTATGTTTAAGTTTTGGAGACCTTTAAGATATGAGATTTATAACTGGATTTTTCTTAATAAATTTAAGATGAACATTCTAGTGTTAAGTAAATTTTGAAATTATTTAATGGCATAATTTTGGAGTTTTATCTATGGAATTTATGGGAATATTCAAGACGAAATAATAAACACTAATTTGTTGAAAGAAAAAATATCCAACCTTAGTTTTGAATATTAATACTCCAATTGGATATATATATAGGAATTGAAATGGTCTTGGGAACATGAAGTGATATTTAAATTATGGTTTAAAATAAAGAAATATATTTGTAAAGCTATGTAAATTATCTTCTTTACAAAGTAACCATAAAGTTAAACCATTTATATCCAAACCATTTGTGTTTTGGGAGTTATGTTTTTTTTAAAGAAAAATTTCCAATATATTATGGTTTAAAGGTATAATTCAAATATTTGGTTTCCAGATATTATAAATTTTAAGCAGTATGGTTTTGGAAAAGAATTATATTTGAATATAACGATATCATGTTGTTTTGGGTTTTAAATGATATCGTATTTATAGTTTTGAAATGGAAATGTTTATACTGGTTTTAAAGTATAAATTGTTTTTAAATGACCACGGGTTATAATAACGATGGGTTGGCAAAGAGACCGGGATCGGATATGGACATACTCTCTGTCGATACCGAAAACCACTTTGACCAACCGTGTACGCGGTGGAGATTCCAGAATGAAGTAGGTCGGTGGTGGCGTTTCCTGTAAGGTAAATACGTGGACCCGACTCCCGTGAGTTGGCATAAGGTGGCTAAAACAGGAGCAATTCCAGGCCAATGAGGTCATTCCTCTGATCGGACGCTCCTCTTCGATATTATACTATGATTTTGGATTGATTCGGTGGCCACCTCTATATTTTGATTTTGGGGAGTTAGTCCGAGGTGGGCGGTAACTGCGGCTACGCGTTTCCACCAGCCTGGATAGCAATTGGTATATCTACCCTGGCATTGCCTAGTTGTGCCGTGTCATCTACCATACCGAGCCTTGTACGAGTTTAGATTTCTCCCGTAGCCCGTGTGGTATCCTCTAGTTTCTTCCCGATCAGGAGGAGCTATGATATTGGATGGACTACTGGGACTATTACGTGTTAAGGTGGAAAATGTAAAGCCTTAATGCTATTTAAAAGTATGTTTATTTTATAAATAGACACTATTATAATAGCGCAATATACTACATAGTAAATAGTTTGACGGATCCTTAGAGGATGGGCGGTCCCAAGCATCCTTTAAGTTACTTGCTCTATATTACAGTACACTTGAATTAGCTTACATTATATAAGTATGTATGTCCTGACTCGAGTGTTATGTTTTATTTTTCGCTCGGGTCAGCCTGAGTTGCAGCTTCAATTTCTTCTCCATAGCTAGGACACTCAGTAGATCATTCGCGCTGCTGGAAGTTGTTTCAGCCTTTATCTTTTCTGGAATTCAAGACTTTGAAGACTCTATCTCTATTTATGTCTTAAAATTTGTATTGAGGATTATAGACAATGTAAGTTCTGTTTTGTTGAAGTTATATCAGTGGCTTCATGAACCACTAAATTTTTAATTTCCGCTGCGAGATTCTGATATCTGTGTATGTGATTCTGTGATCTATTTATTGTATATTCTGAGTTTTGCCAAATTTATTCTACAACGCAGTATTTTGAACAATTCAAGTCCGACAATGTGCGGATGCGAATGGTTGAAAATATTGGGTCGTTACATTTGGTATCAGAGCTTTGGTTCTAGGCAAAACTTAGAATGTATGGTAAATTTGATTTACAGAATCACGTTCATTCGAGATTGAACCACTCTCTTTTCGAATTTTGGAACATTCCCTACGGTTCCAAAGCTCATTCGTATCCCTCACTTTTTCATCTGCTTTAGATTCTGGAGTATCTCATAACTCCACTTCGGATGATCTTTATTGTAAATTGGCGGTCTCGCCATTATTCTAATAAAGGGGTGAAACTCCTTTACCATTAGCATTGATTCACCGGAGATTTATATTTATCCTCGGTTTATATGCTAGTATCTTTGGTTATTCCAAATTCTATCTCTTCGGATCAAATGTAGATTTACCCCAACCACATCGAAATGGCTCTTTAAGTCACGGATGACTAGGTCAAGGTTGTCCGCGACTTATATAGACTTACCCAGTTTCCTTATTCTGATCTTCTGATTTCAATTTATCTTGAATTCTATTTGATTTGAGTTCATCAAATTTGAGTCTCTATCCTGGTTTGAGAAGTTTATTCCTATATTTGAAATTAAAATCTAATATTATATATATGAGTATAATTTTCAAAATTTTATAATTAATTTAACTAGTTGTCAAGAGATAATAGTTTTGATTTTATTTATGGTGTTGTAAGCCATGTGTTTGTCTAATAAATAAGTGAATATAAAACAATGGTTATAAATTAATTTGGAAACAGAAATGAATTTAAAACTAAAACTTGAGAATTAAATTTCTGATGATTTCAAACCTTGTGTTTAAATTTTAAAAGGATGTAATAAGTATTTTTGTATAGAAATTTGTTTCCAAAGAAATTTTAAAATTAGTGCTTTTCTCTTTGTCACTGGAAAATAATTTCGGTGATGACTGCAGCATCATCGACATTCATTTTCGAGTTTCGAAGTGAAAAGACCATTCTGTAGTCTGGCTACAGTGTTTCCTTGAGATTTTAATTGATTTGAATTTCTAAAGTATGACTTAATATATATAGATATATAATTTAAATTTGATTTGACATATTAGGTATATATATTTAGTTATCTCTAAATGGTTTGAAGGGAATCAGGAATTTAATTCTTAAAGTTATCTTGAGGAAGGAAAATAAATATAATAACAAAAATTTGAATAAAAAGGTTCCAATTGGAGATAATTAAATTGAAAGTTTTATTTGTATAACACCCAATTTCATTTAATATAACTTACCTTGATTTTCAAAAGTTAACATGTAATTGGATAATATACAATATAAAAGGATTTTATGAGTGGTTATAATAAATATTATACACTTAAATTTTAGTTATAAAAGATTAATGGGGATAAATAAGGAAAAGGAATTTAAGGAATTTTAATCAAATGTCTTAATAATCAAATTAATTTAATATGGATCCGTAAATCTAACCAAGAGATTTTAATAAAAGGTTATTTCCTGAAATGAATATGTTTGTGTAATAAACAAGGTATCTTTGAATAAGGAAAATATATTTGAAAGGGATATTTTTGGAGTAAGGATTATATATCTTCAAATCATAGTTTAATTGATGTCTAAATAAATAGTTAAGACGTATTCTAATATCACTAAATTTTGATAATTGAGAATTGGTTTTCAAATGGAAATTCAAGGGTAACTTATTGAAGGAATATCTTATTTATAAGATAAGTATTTTTAATAAAGTGTTAGGTTATTTGTTAAAATTCAGAGTTAAGTACATAATAAACTGATTAGGAATACTATTATATCAACTATAGCATATTATGAGTGCTGCTGTTTCTAAAAATAAAATGTTTTGGAATTTTTTTTTTATAAATGAACTTAGGAATATTTCAACCTTGAAATGAATATTGTTTGGCATTGAATTTAAAAGGTATAAATGAAGATTATTTTAAAGGTATTATGATTTTAGTAGCATGATTTCCAAATGATAATATTTATAAATTTAATGATTTCAAAGCATTATGATTGCAAATTTATTATCTTATTTGTTTTCAAACTATCTTTAAGTGTCCTTGGTTTCCCTATCTGCTACAGAATGAGGAGGCTATTGCTTATACCAGTCTATTTAGAAATCTTTTCTATAATCTTTAAAAATCTTTGTTACTCATCGGGGCCTGAGCACCGCTTACCACCCATAGACCGACGGTCGAACTGAAAAGAGTAAAACCGATTCTAGAAGATCTTCTTCGTGCTTCAAATCCGGAACTATTCGTTTAAAGTTCTTGTTTATCTAGCTTATCTTCCTTTGTTTCTTTTCTTTTGTTCCTTTTCGAGGACGAAAAGTTCTTAAGTGGGGGAGAGTGTAACAGCCCAATTTTTTTTACAAGTATTTTTCACTTGTATTTTTTTTTTTTTTGAAAAAAAACTTTGGGGTTTATTTAAAGTGATTAAAACAAAATATGAAAAAAAAATTAGGACTAACTAATAAGATCTCTGAAAAAATCAAGTTTTAATTAAGAAAACATTGATAGCTTAGGTGGTTAAGACATCTGGGCTATTCACGACAGGTCACGAGTTCGAGTCTCAACACGGTCAGAATTTCGAATTTTTTTTATGTATAAATGAACTGGGTAATCACGCGTTAAAATGGGCGCGTAAATCTAGGGAATAAGTACAGTGTATATATATATATATAAAATATGAAGAATGTAAACCAATTTAAATTTTAGTTAAGTATTATTTTTGAAGGATTTAGTGTATTTATAAACTGTTAAATATCGCGTTTAAAAGGACGCGTAAAATTTATGGTAAGTAATGTAATAAAACGTGTAAAATTTAAAACGTTATTTTATATATATATTTTTGATGTTTTGTATTACGTCAGTTTGACGTACTTTTAAAATCATATATAAACACCTTTATGTATTAAAACATCAGTTAGTGATTTTTAAGACGAACGTTACTTTTGGTTGTAACTGACAGTTTGGTTTTAAATAAAATGTGTATATACGTTTCCATTTCCAAAAGCTTTGAAAAATTCTAGCCGTCATTTAATTAAATCAAACTAAAAAAAATAATATATCAATTCTCATATAATTGGAACGGTTCATATTTTGCCATTCCTCTGATCACGAAACCTTATCTGCCTAAATCTACAATCACGCATATATCATTTGAAAGAAAATCAATTTTGCCTTCCTTTGCGCGTGACACAAAATTTTATTCTTTTAACATTTTTGACATTTGCCTCTTACCATTTGTTTCTTGAGCATGTCACTGTATTCATTTATTCACGCAACCTAAATGGACTAATATATTTGATTGCCTAAAAATCAACTCATGCATTCAATTTAACCTTGCCTATCTTTTCAAATTCTCACATTCCTATTTATATCTCTCTGTTTCCACTGCCTTTATTTTGCAAGATAAAAATTTTTTCGTTCCTATAATCACGCATATAAAGTAAAAAAATCGTATTTAAATATCTTTATGGAGAAAAATATCAGTCAGTGATTTTAAGACGGACGTTATTTTGTTTTAAAGGACCGTTTGATTTCTTTTAATAAATGGTATACGTTCTTTGCCTAAAGCTTACATAAATATTCACCTTTTCATTTATGGGTATCAAACTAAAATCAAGATTTTAGCTAAAATAAAATGGATCACACGTGAGCAACATTAGTGCATTTGTATATATGTAACGTTCGCATTTTTGCTTATTCCTCTTACCCTCTGTTGTCATCAGCTTTACCAAACATCACGCTTTCCCTTCCTTTGATCAATATTCCCCTTAAGTAACGTACAAACTTTATAAATCAAACCATGTATCACGCAAGTCATTTATTTCCCATAATCCAAGCTGCCATTTTCTCTGCCTTTTTGTTTACAAATTTTCGAATACTGATCAAACTCTATACGTTGGAAAAAAAAAATTTATCCTTTTGCAAAACTGAAATGAGTTAATCACGCCACATCCCTTGATCACTGCCTTGCCGTTTCACAAATTCGTGTATAAATATGCCAGAGATCCACATCTCAAAAAAAAAAAGAAAAAAAAAACTCACCACTCTTCAAAGCATTGCAAATTTTCCTCTGGCAATTTCGTTCGAAGCATCAGGTAATTGTCTTATTGTTTTCTCTTTCTTTTCCTTCCAGTTTTTCCTTTCCTCAGTTTTTTTTGTTCTCATTTGATATGCTCGGCCACTCCAACCCATCTACTTCACCCGATCTAGTTGACAAACTTTGGAAATTTATGAGTCATCACATCTGTAGAAATCTAATATGTGTGTGCAAAGAGATGGTGTAGTTGACCCAGATTTAATTTAATGCTAGCTTAAAGTTTACGCGTACTATCACTACGGAAAAATGGGTTATTCATTGTATATATCATACTTAGTTTTGGGTCAAACAAAATAGAAAGTCAATAATGTTCATTGAAAAAAAAAAAGAAAAAAAAAGAAGAAAAAAAAAAAGAAGAAAGAAATATATATGTAAAACAGAGGAAGGAGAGGAAGGGAAGAGGGAGAGGAGAGATTTGAGGGTACCTGTACATGCGTGTATCAGTGAGAAGCTTTGCCTTTTTGCATATATTAGATAATTTACCTGTACTAAATGCATATCATATAGGAAGCAGTGCCTGCATATTTTTAACATAAATATAGTTCAGACCATATAGTGTGTGTGCAAGCATCTATTAAAAAAGATCCATGCATTTAGTCGAAAGATTGGGCGAATTGTGCATGTGATATATATATTTATAAAAAAAAAAAAAAAAAACACACACACTGATTTCATTTGTAAATTAAATGCTTACAATTTATAAGCTTTCATTCCAAACAATATTTCAATTTGTACCGGACATTGATTTAATTTAATTTACTATTTAATATTATTAATTCATTAACTAAATTCACTACTTACCTTTGTTCTCTTATATGCAACTCTTAGCCTAATATAACAATTTACATCACTTCAATTTATTCGTCATTTTGTTTCAACTGTAAATACTTAGCCTTATATTCCCATGGTTTCATTTCCTTCTCAACATTTGCTTCATTATTAATTTTAAAATCTTTATTTCTTCTAAAGTAAATTTGCGTAAATCTTATTAAAATGACAAATTTAATTAACGAAAATGACAGGTCGTTACACATATAAAAAAAAAAAAAGAATATTTATAATTTAGAAATGATATAATAAAATTTTATAAAGGAAGTAACGTGCAGATCAAATAATGTACTATCCATGCATTAGTTTGTAGTATAGGCTGGGTGAAAACTTTTGCATGTGTACACGCAAATCTAGTAGGAAATAGGCAGTGTGTTTTTGCGTGAAGGGAAAAAATTAAGGGAGTGAAGTATTTGCATTTCTTTGGGTTACAGTGAGCGTACATTCTTAGTTGATATAGGCTTGGGCCGTGACCTTATGCATACTTCCAGTTGAAGTTTAGTAATGTGGTGGTTGTGCGTTTTGTTTAATTAAATAATAGAGTATATATATAAAAGGTAGAAAAAAAAAAGATTTTATTTTGGGCCGAGTTGTTCGTCAAGTAGGGTGGTGTAGTGGTCGAGCGTATCGTGCCAAATTTCTTTGACTCTATTCGTTCCAATTGTTTCAAATATTTGCGTTGACCATAAATTTTAAAAGTCACGTATTCGGTATTTGGATCTTGTTATAGATTTGAATCTAGACGTGACATCCAGGGAAATTTGATCGCTACCCTCTGTGCGTTTCTTTTTTTGGTGGATTTTTCATTTTCGCTTGAATCAAATTTTCTGCAGCTTTCAGGTGAGTATTTCTCACCAGACATACGTATTTATATTTTGGTAAATTATTGCAAGTGTATGTGTAAAATTGTATTTCACTATTATCTGTCTGTAATGTAATATAGAATGATGGACCCCATTTAAATTGACACCTCATCAGTATTATCTGTTATATTATTTCTGCAGTTATATTATTAATTGTTATTTACTGCTTAAATCACCACTGCAAGTTCCCTGTTAAAGTTGGATTGTTATGGGCTGAAATAATGATTATTGTTAAACTAGTCTGTTAACTGCTTAACTGATAACTTGGGATTGCGGGTTTGAAATGATAGAACCCGGGGTTTTGTAAATTACGGGTTGAAATGATATAAATCCGTATCACTTGACCTAGGCTAGAGAACTATATACAGGCCCGTGGTCCTTATAATATTTTCTGAAATATTTAAAATTATTTTGGAAGTTAAATATTTGATTTAATATCTTTAAAGGATTTTATATTGATTTTGAATGAGTTATAAATGTTAATAAATAAATAAATAAATATTTGAATAAAATTTTGGAATATAACTTATTTTGGAAATTCTGGATTTTTGAAAGGATAAGATTTCAGTTAAGAAATATATATATATAAGTTATATTTGGAAATATTTATTAAGTTAAACAATCTACTAAAGCATTTAAATGCTGTCTTTTGAAATTGGACTAGTTTTACCCGTAACTTTAGGTAGCATTTCCTAAGTGCTATAGAATCTGGAATTTGATTGTTTTGAAATTTAAGGAATTTGATAAATTATATTTATGTTTAAGTTTTGGAGACCTTTAAGATATGAGATTTATAACTGGATTTTTCTTAATAAATTTAAGATGAACATTCTAGTGTTAAGTAAATTTTGAAATTATTTAATGGCATAATTTTGGAGTTTTATCTATGGAATTTATGGGAATATTCAAGACGAAATAATAAACACTAATTTGTTGAAAGAAAAAATATCCAACCTTAGTTTTGAATATTAATACTCCAATTGGATATATATATAGGAATTGAAATGGTCTTGGGAACATGAAGTGATATTTAAATTATGGTTTAAAATAAAGAAATATATTTGTAAAGCTATGTAAATTATCTTCTTTACAAAGTAACCATAAAGTTAAACCATTTATATCCAAACCATTTGTGTTTTGGGAGTTATGTTTTTTTTAAAGAAAAATTTCCAATATATTATGGTTTAAAGGTATAATTCAAATATTTGGTTTCCAGATATTATAAATTTTAAGCAGTATGGTTTTGGAAAAGAATTATATTTGAATATAACGATATCATGTTGTTTTGGGTTTTAAATGATATCGTATTTATAGTTTTGAAATGGAAATGTTTATACTGGTTTTAAAGTATAAATTGTTTTTAAATGACCACGGGTTATAATAACGATGGGTTGGCAAAGAGACCGGGATCGGATATGGACATACTCTCTGTCGATACCGAAAACCACTTTGACCAACCGTGTACGCGGTGGAGATTCCAGAATGAAGTAGGTCGGTGGTGGCGTTTCCTGTAAGGTAAATACGTGGACCCGACTCCCGTGAGTTGGCATAAGGTGGCTAAAACAGGAGCAATTCCAGGCCAATGAGGTCATTCCTCTGATCGGACGCTCCTCTTCGATATTATACTATGATTTTGGATTGATTCGGTGGCCACCTCTATATTTTGATTTTGGGGAGTTAGTCCGAGGTGGGCGGTAACTGCGGCTACGCGTTTCCACCAGCCTGGATAGCAATTGGTATATCTACCCTGGCATTGCCTAGTTGTGCCGTGTCATCTACCATACCGAGCCTTGTACGAGTTTAGATTTCTCCCGTAGCCCGTGTGGTATCCTCTAGTTTCTTCCCGATCAGGAGGAGCTATGATATTGGATGGACTACTGGGACTATTACGTGTTAAGGTGGAAAATGTAAAGCCTTAATGCTATTTAAAAGTATGTTTATTTTATAAATAGACACTATTATAATAGCGCAATATACTACATAGTAAATAGTTTGACGGATCCTTAGAGGATGGGCGGTCCCAAGCATCCTTTAAGTTACTTGCTCTATATTACAGTACACTTGAATTAGCTTACATTATATAAGTATGTATGTCCTGACTCGAGTGTTATGTTTTATTTTTCGCTCGGGTCAGCCTGAGTTGCAGCTTCAATTTCTTCTCCATAGCTAGGACACTCAGTAGATCATTCGCGCTGCTGGAAGTTGTTTCAGCCTTTATCTTTTCTGGAATTCAAGACTTTGAAGACTCTATCTCTATTTATGTCTTAAAATTTGTATTGAGGATTATAGACAATGTAAGTTCTGTTTTGTTGAAGTTATATCAGTGGCTTCATGAACCACTAAATTTTTAATTTCCGCTGCGAGATTCTGATATCTGTGTATGTGATTCTGTGATCTATTTATTGTATATTCTGAGTTTTGCCAAATTTATTCTACAACGCAGTATTTTGAACAATTCAAGTCCGACAATGTGCGGATGCGAATGGTTGAAAATATTGGGTCGTTACAGTATGAGATTTTGAAATGGTAGAGGGATATTATTGATATAAAGAGTTATAACTTTATATAAAAATGATTATAGATTTAGAGATTCTCCATTTAACAATTCCTTTTTTATATCATTTTGTTTTTTACAGGATAATATGTCAAAAGAAATCGGTTTGGTAATATAGCTAACGAAATAATATGTAGCTATATTTTCTAAGAATAAAAAGAATAGGATCTGTATTTTATTCTTATTCTTTTTTGATAATATTACTTTTTTAGAAGATGATTATATAAGAATTGTCTATGGAAATAGAATTATTATTTGATAAAATTAAGCATAATCTTTCATTTTAAGCCAAAATTATTTAACATGAGTTGTTACTAACTTAAATTCAATCAAACTAAATTTGGGCGTAAATGCAATTGATAAATTCATTAATAAATGCAATTAATATGGTGATTAGTAAGGTAATTGGTGTCAAAACGAGTTACTTCTTCGTTTATTTATATTTAACTTGACCTTTTACAGATTATTTTGAATAGCAAAATACAATAAGGAAAAGACATAAAAACTTTGTATAAGTAAAAAATGAATAATGCTTGGTAAAATATGTATTCAAGTTAGTTCAATGACCTTGATTTCTATAATGCTATTTCTTATTAAATTACCTTTTTTTTGAAATGGTACTTAGATACAAATGTCACTGGGACAACATATCACAAACTCATATGTCAATGTGTGTTCGAATCACGCTACGCAAGTTTCAAACTTGTGACCTCTCGCACCAAAGTCGAATCACTTAACCAGTGGGACAATGGTGCTTGTCTTAAATTACCTTTTACATGTCACTGAGACAACATATCACAAACTCACATGTCAATGTGTGTTCGAATCACACTATGCAAGTTTCGAACTTGTGACCTCTTACCCCAAAGTCAAATCACTTAACTAGTGGGACAATGGTGCTTGTCTTACATTACCTTTTACATGTTGGATATATAAGATATATAAAACTCAAAATATTACTTGATTTTGTTTTTATGCTTTGTGATATGTAAACTTGTGTTTAAAGTGACTTTTATAATCGAATCATATTAGATAATTGTAAATTAAAATAACCTACTCTTCTCCTTTTAATTCTCTCATAATATCTTCATTTACATTTTTCATATTTCCAAACTTTTGCATGTTTTCTTGGTCTACTCGTAATTATTTTAACTAAATTCTTCATGTTCTAAATTCTTATCCAGTCACTTCAAAATCATTAGATATTTTCACGTAAGCGTTTTCAAATTTAAAACTTTAAGAACTTGAATAATAATATTTCAACTACAAATGTGTCATTCATTTATCCAAACACATTTGTTATGCAAAAATAAAAAACTTCAAATTTATTGAAATAATAATTTTTGATTTAGCAAAAGTATTGGCAAAGATCTCAAATGGTCCCCTTTTTTAAAGGCTCGTTCAACTTTCTTATCAATGGATGCCAGCAAAGCAAAAAGGAGGGATTAATACTTTTAGATTCAAATTGAACAATAATATGATAACATTCACATAACAAGTAAAAGCTTTATAAAAATAATAACAAACTCAAATGATATCTTACTTACCTAATGGAATTTATTTTACATACACAATCTTAACAAAAATTAAACCTCCAAATAAATACATAAATTCCAGATTATATTCTATATTCTAGCTTTGTTGAACCTTAGCTAGACATGGACATTCCTCAAAAAATCATATACTCAAAGTCTATTACTTACCTTTTGTTTTTAGACTTTCATATAAAATTGGGATGAATTTTATTAATTTTGAATATTGAATAACTTTTTAGATCCAATAATAGTTATTTCTAATTCTTTTGTTGTTTACTTGATACTAATAAAGACAAGGAAGTAATAAAGGAGAAATGAGAAAAGGATCAATTCAAGGATTTGAAGTGTCATTATTTCCCATTTAATTTGTTCTTTCATATTTTAATATTTCCGACACTTTATATTGTAATATCAACCTTTGTATTATAGTTTCATCTTAGTGACTAGCAATACTAATTCCTTAGCAACTGAAATTATAGGATATGAAACAATGCTCGGAAGAGTAACCACATTATGTATTATCATTGAACACTCCTCAGATTTTTAGTTTTGTTGTAGTATGTTTTATAGCTCAAATTTATTGAGTGTTTGACATTATTCCTTTTATGTATACTAATCACATATAGACTAATTTATAATAAAAAAATATTTTTGTACAACCGTAGCATATGAGTGATGCAATTTCTTCTTATGTTTTTATATGTGCGCATAGTTACTTAAATTGAGCCATTGTGTATGAGTTATTTTTATCGATATTGATCTCTCAAATCAATATTATTGTTTTATAGCTTAAAATTTAAATTTGATGTGTGCATCTGCATAATTATTTATAGACGTATCATGTAATTTTTTTAATCTTCTTTTGTATGATGTATAAATGTAATACATACACAATGGCATATAAATGTGTTTTCTGGATAAATAATTTTGAATATTCAAAATATAAAGAATATTTAAATGTAAAATATATCTTGGAAATAATGGTTTTACTTGAGTTAATCATAAAAATATAGTTAACCAAATTTGCGAAAAATATAGTAGTAATCCGTATGCATAGCACGGGTTTGCACTAGTATGAAGAATGAACTAGCCTATAATGTTCTTAACAAAGGGAAAAGGCAGAGTATAATGAAGGCGGAGCATATTGCCACTTCTATAGAGCAAACGGCCACCATACTACAATTGCCGACACTTGAAGAATGAAATAGCGAGGTTGATTCATAAAGGGTACTTAGGCAGTTTCCAGAAAGAAAACAACATGACAGGATAGGAAACCTCACACCAGACCTAAATGAAAACCTGGTAGGAATTCCCTCTAATCTTATAGCCTCAATTCATAGGGGATCCATCTGGCAGGAAAAAGAAGGAAGGCACATTAGCGATATGTACAAGAAGCGAGAGTGGAGTAGAAAAGCATTTTTAATGTTAAGCAAAAGCCAGCATAAGACATAGTCTTTACAACAACTGCCACTAGAGTAGTTTTCCTAAATCAGGATCTGGTCATTATTTTAGTGCAAATCTCAAATTGCACCATGAAGAAAGTCTTCGTTGATCTTAGAAGCTTAGTGAACGTCATCTTCAAATCCGCATTCAAAATAATGAAGCTGGCAACTAAAATTTTGAAGCTCAACCCATAACCAATCTACAGCTTTAACAAACACCGCCACCATTTCCATTGGATTACCACGCCCGCTTGTTACTGTCAAAACTGCTCCCCTTCACAAATTTTACTATGTGAGGTCCTAATCATCGATCAGCCATCACTATATAAAGCATTTTTGGGAAGACCCACATTAATCGACTTGGGGGCAGTCATATCTCAAAAGGACCCGCTCATGAAGTTTCATACCCCAGTCGCGATAGGATTAATTAGGAGAGAATAGTTGCTGACTAGAGAATTATATAATTTAAACTTCAATTCTAGCAATAAAATTGTTTAGAACTATTCTATTGTCTTCCCTAGTAATTATGATAATACTAATAATAAATAAGTTAGCCAGTTATGAGAAGTGCATTGATACAAGATACCAAGACTGATGTTGGAGTGGGCTATTCTATGATTATAGCATTGGCAAGGAAAGAAAAGAGAAAGTATATGCATATGACTGGCACTGACAAGCATAACTCAATATATGCGCAGTATTTTCCTGAAGAAGCTTATAAGCGGATATCCTCCATCGCCTCTCAATTTGAAGAGAAAGAAGTAAATGAAGTTGAACCATGATTAGGGGAAATAAAAAGAGAATTGAATCCAGTGGATGATATTGAAGAAGAATAAGTCCGAAGGACTCTATAAAGGTTCACAAGATGGGAAAGAACATCGGTGCAGAAGCCAGAGTCAAATTAATAGCCTTCTTGAAGAGGTCAGCGGATGTTTTTGCTTGGCGCACTCGGACATGGTAGGGATAGGTCAAGCCATCATCTGCCACGCACTCAACATCGATCTGAATGCTCAATCAGACAAAAACACATAACTTTAGACTAGGAAAGGAATAATGCTCTGCATGAAGAAGTCAAGAAGCTGAAGGCAAATGGATTCGTCGGAGAAGTATATTACCCAAAATGGATAGCCAACCCTGTTCTTATGAAGAAGCCCAATGGGAAATGCAGAACCTACATAGATTATATCAATCTCAGTAAGGCCTACCCAAAGCATAGCTTTCTCTTACCGAGAGTTGACCAATTGGTGGATGCAATTAGCGAACATGTTCAAACCAGTCTAGGAACATACTAGTTTTATGACCGATAAAGGTTTATACTGCTATAAAGTGATGTCGTTCGGACTCAAAAATGCTGGAGCGACCTTTAAGAGGTTAGTTAACATGATGTCTACCAAAAGACATCATGAGCTTGAATGGAAAGGTAGTCGTTCGAAGTAGATGTATTTCAAAGGCAACCGACAAGTGCATACCATTCCTCAACTAAGTAAAAAAAGGATGAAGTTTCGAGTGGACCGAGGAATGCAAAATCACATTTCAAAATCTAAATGACCACCTAATTAATACCCCAATCCCATCAAAACCAATGTGAGGACTTATATGTGTACTTAGTTGTAACCGATAATGTTGTTAGTGCTGTAGTGGTTCGAGAAGATGAAGGAACCCAGAGGCCTATCTACTTCATGAGAAGTGCCTGTCAGGAGCATAACTTAACTATTTAGTCTTGAAAAGCAGCTTACAAGTTGCTTCCCATGACAAGGAAACTGTGGCCCTATTTTTAGGCACATCCCATCAAAGTCCTCACAGACAAGCCACTAAGACAGATACTACAGAAGCCAGAGACATCGAGTCATTTGCTAAAATAGGCAATGGAACTCAGCCAGTACGATATCTACTATTTTCTGAGAAAAGCAATCAAAGGTCAAGTACTAGCAGATTTCATCATGGAGTGAACACTACATACTGAGCTCTAACTCAAAGTAGAAGTGCCTACTCCACAGTGGCACTTATTCATGGATGGAGCATCTAATGAACAGGGGGAAAGGAATGGATATGTGTTGATCACCCGAATAAGCAAAAACTATATGGAGCGGTGCAGCTTGGATTCAAGCTACCAATAATGTGGCAAAATACAAGGCTCTCATCGTAGGCTTAAGGATGGCTAAGGTAATAAAGATATATTAAAATTCACAGTGTGATTCCTAATTCATTGTGAATTAGGTACAAGGTAATTACCAAGCGAAGGAGCCAACTTTAGCTAAATACATGGAATTTTCCAAGAAATTGTTAGAGTAATTCGAACAATTTGATATGTAACAAATCCCGCATAAGAGCAACTCTTCTATCGATTCATTAGCAAAACTCGCCGGCATAAAAGTAGCAAATGAAATGAAAGTTGTTCCGATAGGACATTAAGCTGAACCAAGAATCATCAAAGCTAACTAAATTATAGTCCTAACAAGGGCTCAACAGGCAATGATCCAAGAAGCTCAGGACCAAGGAACAGAAGAAAATCAAGAGCAGCCCCCAATTGAGCCTACCACTCAATAAATAGAAGAGAACACATGGATGACCCCTATCAAGCAGTTCCTGATAAATGGAATCTTACCTCCAAATAGAAATGAAACTCGAAGATAGGCTCTGTATTACTCCTTCTCTGATGGTATATTATACAAAAGAGGGTACTTTATCCCTATCTTATATCTGTTTCCAAAAAGGAGGGAATAAGGATCATGATCGAAGTTCATGAGGGGCGATTTGGGGATCATTTTGGGGTAGCCAAATTACAAAAAAGGCTTCGTGGCATGTTTATTATAACATCCCCCATTCTGAGGCCCAGAACTGACTGCTACGGATGTTATAGTCATTCATAGCTATTGATTCTCGACGACCAAATGTGACTATGTTAATCATATCAATAATCAGAAGTACATGAATATGAAAAAAATTCAACACATTTTAAATCCCATTTCACAAATTATATTTCATATTCATTACATAATCTCATTCATAAATACATATTTTGAGAAATTATAATTATTACAAAATACTCCAAGGGCAACATATGAAGATACTCCATTGCTTAATTAGAGTCAAATACTTCGCAATTATACAACTTTTCCATTACATCCAGATAGATAAAACCAAACTACACGGCGGAAATAGATAAAATTCCTAATAGCTAGATTACCTCATGCATGTCACCGGAAGCTTATTTGTCTAACTGGAATTTGAAATCCCTTACTCCCGACCTTCTTAAATGTGTACCCAAGAGTTTAAGGGGAAAAAAACTTCGGATCATACAAAAATTTGTTGTGAATAATAACTACCATCCAAATAGATATCTAGTGAGACCATGGTGTTGAGTAGAACGGGTTTTTCCCTTACTAGTATCTTAACTAAAACATGACAACCATATACTATGCTCCTGCAACCACAATGGTCAGATCATAGAAAATAGCATTTATAATCATGCAACATATATTGGATTACCCGTCCCAATTCATTAGATTATCTATCTTAATTTCAAATGACTACCCGTATCATTTTACACTGACTACCTGTCTCATTTTAATATGACTAATTGTTTATAATTATGTGGACTAACCATCTCACATATTAGCATATTCAAAATTATGTGGACTATCCATCTTACATGTAATTATTACTTGGATTATCCATCCCCTACCATATAAACTACCCAAATATGGTTTAATTATTTAAAATTACGTGGTTTATCCATCACATATATTCCATTTAATTTAAAATGATGTGAACTATCCATCACACATCTCATAGCTTTCCTAGAATGACTATGAACCTTCATTATCCTTATAGAGACTATTCAAATCCAGCATGATGTGGACTATCCATCTCACATCCTATAGTTTTCCAAGGATGACCATGAACCCATCAATTTACAATTTAATTCATGTTACCCACATGTTTCAATTTAGTTCAAATTACCCACATGTATCAATCTAGTTCATGTTACTCACATATATCAATTTAATTCATGTTACCCACATGTATCCCCTTATAGTTATAACATTTCAAAGTGACATAACATTGGTATCTCTAAATGACCTATGTTGAAGTCGATAAAAATAAGCATTGGCATGATTCATGTTGAACTTATTAAACAAACAATGGTCTCCTCAAGTTTTAAAGTCGATTACACATGGCTTGCCACCATTAAATATTTAAATTTTAGATCACTATCGAAGTTAATCTACATTGGTTCCTCAATGATAGTGTTGAAATTTACAATTTAAAATGGCATTGGTATTCCCAATGACGATGTCGAAGTATAAAACATAGGCTCTCCCCCTTTAATAATTTAGTACAGATCAATGTTGACAACATTAACAATGTTGACGTAGAGGTTTAAGGCTCTCCGCCTTTAATCATAACACATGCATGGTTTTAAAACAACGTCGAACTCTATCCAAGGTCAAAGACAGAAACTCAAAATTATTTTAAGTATAATATTAAGTGTCGTATATGATGTTGTAGACCTTCATAAACTATAGGCTATCTACCAATTAAACAAAACTGAAAATCTTTATAAGTTATATGGCTAACTGCCGATGATATAGGATCATCGATCCTCTTGAAACCTAGGCCTCTTCGCCCCTTAAAATATTTTAGTATATATAAAGCAAGTCTCTTCGTCGTTAGAGAAGGAGATGTGGCATCATTACCATGTGACATCGATATTAAAGCAAAGTATATAAGGTCGTCGACGTTGATGTGCAATGACATTAAAGAGCCTCGATGTCATTATAAAATCTTATAAAATTTAATTTACTTCGGCCGCTATGCTGCCTGGTTCAAAGACATAATAGGCGGCATTACTACCTAAGTATTGAAAACTATCGAAGTGATTAGGTGCAGCATCATTGAAAATGGCGATGAAAATATGCGATGTCGTTAACCACAACATTAAATTTTTTAAAACGCTAGATGAATCATGAAGCCACCATACCGCCAATCATCTATTGTCGTTGTCATCCACTTCGATGCCGAAGGAATCATTCCACGGACACTTAAGTAGCTATCATATACTTCTTCCTTCATCGATGTCGACATTCAATGATTCAACCTCATAGTCAAGCTAGACAATGTATGGTGGCATGATATTATCATCATAATTATTAAGAAAACTGTTCTATTACTACTTTAAGCAAAAACTTTTCACCAAATCTTATTTCTTGTCCAATTTCTATTGGATAAAGCAATTTCTTTACAAATTCTTTTAAGAAACTATATCCACGCTTAATTTTTAAGTTCCCAAATATGTTTAAAATAATTAATTAATTATCCTTTTAAATGCTTATCTAGCATAATAAATTCACAACAAATTGAAATCACTTGGAAAAATCCCAAGAATTCACAAAAATTAGAGAATGCCATTCTCTTTACCATATAATTTTTTTTCAGCCGAAACCGTATTTAATTATTTTAAATAATTGAAACAAGAAATTAAGTTATTTCCTCCTTATGAAATTCAAAAAATGATCTATATAACTTGGAAAATTATGCAAGTAAAAACCCATTTCAAAATAATGTTTTATACAACATACTGGAAAATCAAAGCATTTGGAGATTAAAATCTTAAGTTTTACCCTTAAAAACCATTTAAATAATTTCATAAAAATCTCTTAATTCATCATTGTATCCAAAAAATGAATATTTAACCATATCTTGGCAAAATCTATCTAAATGTTTTGGATATTACTCATAGCCAGATTTAAAAGGCAAAAATAGAGATGGAACTCTTATTATTCATCTTAGATTAATTGTTGGAGTTAAGATTTGATTTTGTCTTAGTATCCCTAAGCTTCTTCCCCTTGAATCCCCTTGGTTTCGATCCAATGGCTTAATTTATGGTAGGCCTTGGTATTTTCTTTTGATTGTTTAAGTTTGTGAAAAGTGAATGAAATAGGGGGAGAGGGCTTCAAAGGTTAAAGGATGGATCTACCTATTTTTCCCTCCTCATATTTTTCTCTTATATTTTAAATTTAAACAATTTTACTTAATTAATTAAGTACTGCACGACCTTATTAAGTTCCAAATCTCATTCTCACTAACCATTTATATTATTCTATTTAATCTATTCAATCGTCTTAAATATTTTTTAACTAAAAATAGGGGTGTTATCGGCTCCCCTCCTCAAAGAATTTCATCATCGAAATTTAGTAAGGACTACAAAACAAGCATATAAAACGTGCAAATAGTGCTGGTATATCCTACCAACTATAAAGTCTATATACAACAAATGTAGAACATATCGTCATAACAGCTCAGGATAGTATCTTAATCATGTAATCTGTCTTCTAAGTACAGTCTTTCTCGTTGCCACTCCACTGACTTTCACTAATCTGACTACCTTGTTCCTCGGCTTCTTCTCATCTCTCGCTACAACTCAAACTGGTTGTTTCACAAAAGTCGGATCCAATTCTACTACTAAATCTTCTAATGCCATCGGAGCAATAGTAGTCTCTGGATTGTGCACACACTTTCGAAGATGAGAAACATGAAACACATAATGGACTCCTGCCAAATTGCTCGGTAACTCTACTCGGTATGCAAGCTTTTTGGTCTTCTCTATAATAGAAAATGGTCCAACATATCTCGATGCTAGTTTCCCTGACTTATCAAAACGTATCACACCCTTCATCGGTGATACTTTAATGAAAACTCGGTCTCCAACTGAGAACTCAAGATCCTTACGCCTCTTATCTATGTAACTTTTCCGCCTAGACCGAGCTTCTCTCATCCTATCTTAGATTAACTCAATCTTCTTTGTGGCTCCTCTTACCATATCTGGACTAAGGACCAACTTGTATTCAGTCTCTAACTAACATGCTGGTGATTTGAATGGTATTCCATAAAAAGCTTCAAAAGGCATCATTCGTATACTAGTTTGATAATTGTTATTATAGGAAAACTAAACCAAGTGCAAATGCCTTCCCACAACCCGCCAAAATCTAGTACACAAGCTCTCAATAAATCTTCAAGTATCTTATTGACTCTCTTTGTCTACCCATCCGTCTGTGGGTGATAAGCGATACTCATCTTAAGCTTGGTACCCAATACCTCCTATAGACTCTTCCGGAATTCACTAGTGAATAATGCATCTCTGTCACTGACTATACTATTAGGAATTCCATGCAGTCCAACTATGTTCTTCATAAAAAACTTAGCCAATACAGGAGCCGTCCTGGCAGACATAACGGGAATGAAATAAGCACTCTTGGTTAATCTATCTACCACAACCCATATGCTTTCATTTCCCCTGTTCAAACTTGGCAACCCATAAATAAAATCCATGGATATTGAATCCCATTTCCAAACAGGTATATCCAAAGACTAAAGCAATCCGCTTAGATTTTGATGTTCGGCTTTAACTTCTTAGCAATTTGCACATTGCTTCACTCATAAGCCTATATCCCTTTTCATACCTTCCCAGAAGAAACTTCTTTTTATATCCTGATACATCTTGGCTCCTCCAGGACGAATCGTAAATTTTGATTGATGACACCCCTAAGAACTTCCCTCCTTAGGCTTCCAACATCTGGAACACATAATTGTTCCTCTTTCTTAATCATTCCCTCTGGTCAAGACTAAAATCCTTTAGATCATCGATCTTGGTTCTAACTTACAATCTTCTAATCTTTTTGGCTAACATTGGATCATCTCTCTACTTAGTAGCAGTTATTTCAATTAGCGTTGATCGAACTTCCAAGCAAGATGACATGGCTATACTTTGACTAGAACTAGCAGACGATCTTAACTGCACACTACAAGTAGTCAATGCCTCCAGATCCTTTCATTCTGCCAATACAGCTAACACCACATTGTGATGTTTCCTATTAAGTGCATCTGCAACTTTATTTCCTTTTCTTGGCGTATACTCAATACCAAATTCATAAGCTGCTAAAAACTCCAGCACCTCTGTTGTCTCATATTCAACTTTTTCTGAGAGAATAAATACATCAAAGACTTATAATCCACATATAACTTGAATCGTTCTCCTAAGAGGTAGTGTATCTAGACTTCCAATGTGAAAGTCGCCACTGCCAACTCCAAATCATGAGTCGGATATCTAACTTCATATTGTCTGAGCTACCGAGAGGAATTAGTAATCACTTTAACCCTCTACATCACTATAGATCCTAATCCTATTCCACATGCATCCATATACACCACCAAATCTTGATTCCCATCTGGAAGTACTAACACGGGCACATTGGTCAACGAACGCTTCAACTCAAGGAATGCTTCCTCACATTTATCAGTCCAAATAAACTGCACATCCTTTCTAGTTAGCTCAGTCAAAGGCACCACTATCTACGAGAAATCCTTGATAAATCTCCAATAATAGCCAGCTAATCCAACAAAACTTCTTATCTCGGTCACCATCTCAAGTCTTTTCCAACTGTTAACAGCTTGGATCTTCGCCGGATCGACTGATAACCCTTTCTATGAATCTACATGATCAAGAAACCTCATTTCTTTCTTTCAAAAATGGCACTTTGAAAAACTTTACTTTTAGTTGATGCTACCTCAACTTCTCAAGCACTATTCTAAGATGAATCTCGTTATCTAGTTCATCCTTAGAATATATCAAAATGCCATCAATGAACACCAACATGAACCTATCCAAGTGCTCCTAAAAAATCTGGTTCATCAAATATATAAATAAAGCCGGTGCATTAGTTAATCTGAATGGCATCGCTAACCACTCGTACGAACCGTACCTCATTCGAAACGCCATCAAATGTATATTGTCCTCTGCCACTCTTAATTGATGGAACCCTAACGCCAAATCCAATAGGGAAAATACTTTGGCTCCACTCAACTGATTAAATAAATTATCAATTCTCGGCAATGAATATCGATTCTTTATTGTCTTTTTATTCAACTTACGATAATCGATGCACAATCTTAACGACCCATCCGGTTTCTTCATAAACACCGTGGCTGCTCCCCAAGGCGAACTGTTTCGTATAATTAAACACTTCCCTTCTAAGTCCACTAGCTGCACCTTTAACTCCTTCATCTCGGAAGGTGTCATCCTTCTAGGTGGTCTACCTACAGATTTAGCTCCTGGTACAATATCTATTCGAACTCAACAGCTCGTTTCGATGGTAGTCCTACAACTGGCTTAAAAACATTTGCAAATTCCCTTGCAACTAAAACCCGATTCACTTCGTCTTCTGCTTCCGTAGCTCTCAAAAAAGTACAAATATCCACACTCGAGTAATCTATTGAGTATATAATTCGAACGTGGCCATCAGGGTGCTAATTGATATTTTCCTATCCCAGCAAAATATCCTAGCATTGTATTTGCTCAACCAAACCATACCCAAAATAATCCCAAAATCCATGAAATCAAGTACATACAAACTGCAGGCAAAAGTATAACCTAGCAACTCAAACTCTAGATGGTCATATCTCATCCGTAGAGTTACATACGTCCTATTGGACTAGCTATTCTTAAGGAAGTAACATGGTATGATGTATCTAAACATAACTTATCTACCAAACACTGAGATATAAATGTATGCGATGAAGCAGTACCAAACAGTATCCTAACTGGTATGCTATAAATCAAAAGCGTACCTTCCATTATAGACTTTCCCTTCTCAATTGTTGTTAGCCTTGATGTAGATGGCCCCAAAGCAAACATCTTTCCTTTGCTAGCCTTGGCCGCTTCTGGACATTTGTTCTTATAATGCCCCACCAGATCGCAATTAAAGTAGTTCACAATCTGCTTCCCTACAACCACCTTACCATCACCAAATCGACACTCGTTAGCATAGTGCCTCTTCTTATCACACCTGTAACAAACTATACCAGCTTTCCCCTTTTTGGCAGCCCCACCTTTCTAAGCTCCCTTCTTTCTAAAAAATTTCCTCTTCTTATTCTAAGAATTCTGGTTCTCCACCGATTTCTCTTATTCAAAGGTCAAAAGCATTTCCTCATTCCTGACAACTATCTCCACCACTTCATTCGATAGATCTTTGAGATATAACATAGTTGTCCTAGCAATTTCCAGTCTCAACCCGGATAAACTTCTCGTTCCTCTTGATAACAGTTTCAATAGTGGCATATTCAAACTTCGACAGCTCATCAAATTTAGCAGAGTGCTCCAACACTGACATTTTCCCTACTCCAACTCCATAAACTTCCTATGTAAGGCTGACTTGGCTACTTTTGATAAAAACCTTTCCTAGAATCTCCTTTGAAATCCTGCCTAAGTCAGTTCCTCTTTCGTTATCCCTTTGGTCACCCCATTCTACTAGAACAAAGAAGCTCTTTGCAACTGTCTATAAGCAAATCTCCTATTCTGCTCATCATTCAATCCCAAATCAGCAAAAATCCTTTTACAATGTAACAACTAGTTTTCCGCTTCTATTGCATCCTCCGTCCCCAGAAAAGGCTTTCCATCCAGACTGGTGTAATCTCAACTTAGTTTAGCATAGTTATTACCAACCGGCGTTACAGTATTGACTCCTCCCGCATTAGCAACATTTCCACCCGCTCCTCCTGCAACAGTTCTAGCTTGCATTGGATTGACAAAGAACTCGTACATAGTACCCATATCAACTGGTGGGGTCGCAGCACCTACATTGGCATTTGCACTTTGATTAGCATTTGCTTGTCAACCTTAATTCCTCCTGGTGTTGGGCCGAGCATTTCCAATGGTTGTAATGCTTTCACCACCTAGATTCACTCTTCCATTTCTTGCCTCTATATCTTTCTTTCTTTTAAAACTACACACAAGCCTTAATAAGATACAAAAGAATGGTCTGAGAGAGGAAGGAATGGAGTTGGATTACATACTTATATATAGCAAATACAATTACGTTACTATAGCGTTATCCAATACCCCAATCTTATGCTCCGATTTGTTAGGATTATGTTTTCAGAAACTCTTTAGGTTTAAAAATTTTTTAATCATAATCCTATGCTCTGATACCAACTTATAACATCCCATATTCTGAGGTTCAAAACTAACTGCTATGGATATTACAGTCATCTAGAGTTATTAATTCTCGATGATAAAGTGCGGCTATGTTAATCATATCAATAATTAGAAGCACACGAATATGAAAAAATTTCTACATAGTTTAAATCTCATTTCACAAATGATATCTCATATTCATTACATAATCCCATTCATAAACCCATGTTCTAAGAAATTATAATGGTTACAAAATACTCTAAGAGCGATATATGAAAATTCCCCTTTGGTTGATCAGAATCAAATACTTGTCAATTATACAACTTTGCAATTACATCTAAATAGACAAAACCAAACCACACAGCGAAAATAGATAAAGTTCCTAATAGTTAGATTGCCTCCTACATGCCTTTAAAAGCTTATTCGTCTAACTGGAACTTGAAATCCCTTACTTTCGACCTACTCAAATGAATACCCGAGAGTTTAAGGGGAAAAAACTTTGGGTCAGACAACAGTCTAGTGACAATAATAACCTACCATATCTAGTGAGACTATATTGCTAAGCAGAACGGGTTTGTCTCTCACAAGCATCTTAACTAAAACATAACAACTATATACTATGTTCCTGCAACCACAATGGTTAGAATACAGAAAATAGCATTTATAATCATGCAATATATATCGGATTACCCATCCTAATTCATTAGATTATCCATCTTAATTTCAAATGACTGCTCGCCGCATTTTAAACTCACTACCCGTATTATTTAATATGACTGCCCATCTTGTAATTATGTAGACTAACCATCTCATAGATAAGCATATTCATAGTTATGTGGACTATCCATCTCACATGTAATTAGTACTTGGATTACCCATCCCCCACCACATTGACTACCTGTCACATGTGGTCTAATTATTTAAAGTTATATGGACTATCCATCATATATATCCCATTTAACTTAAAATGATGTGGCATATCTATCACACATCCTATATTTTTCCTAAGATGACCATGTATTCTTCATTATCCTCATAGAGATTATCCATCTCCACATGCTGTTTTTTATCCATCTCACATTCCATAGTTTTCGTAGGATGGCTATGAACCCATTAATTTACAATTTAATTCATGATATCCACATGTTTCAATTTAATTCATGTTACCTACATGTATCAATTTATTTCACGTTACTCACATATATTCCCCTATAGTTATAACTTTTCAAAGTGACTAACATTGGTATCCCAAATAATCTATGTCGAAGTTAATAAAAATAGACATTAGTATCCCCAACTGATTCATGTCTAACTTATTAAACAAGCAATGGTATCCCTAAGGTTTAAAGTCGAAGTCAAAGACATATGGCTCGCTGCCATTAAATAAATTAAATTTTAGATCAATGTCGAAGTCCATCTACAATGGTGTCCCCAATGATAGTGTCAATATTTACAATTTACAATTTAAAATGGCATTGGTACCCCCAATGACGACCCTAAAGTAGAAAACTTAGGCTCTCCGCTCTTCAACAATTTAGTATAGATCAAGATTGACGGCATTAACAATGTTGACATAGAGGTCTGAGGCACTCCACCTTTGACCATAACACATACGCAATTTTAAAACAATGTTGACCTCTATCCAAGGTCGAAGGCTGAAACTCAAATTTATTTTCATTATAATATTCAATGTCGAAGATGATACTATCGACCTTCATAAACTATAGGCTATCCACTTATTAAACAAAACTTGAAACCTTTATAAGTTATGTGGCTAACTGACGATGATATAGGATCATCAACCCTCTTGAAATCTAGGCCTTTTTGTCCCTTTAAAATATTTTAGTCCATATAAAACAAGTCTCTTCGTCATTAATGAAAGAGATGCGGCATCGTTACCATGCGACATCGACATTAAAGAAAACTATATAAGGTCGTCGACCTCGATGTGCGATGACGTAAACAGCCACGACATTATTATAAAATCCTTTAAGATTTAGTCTATTTTGGCTACTATGCCGCTTGGTTTGAAGACATAATAGGCGGCATTACTACCTAAGTATTAAAACAATCAAAGTGATTAGTTGCAGCATCATTGAAAATAGTGATGAAGACATGCAACATCGTTGACATCAACATTAAGCTTTTTAAAATGCTTAGATCAATCATGAAGATACAATGCCACCAATCATCTATTGCCGTCATTGTCCACTTTGATGCCCAAAAAATCACTCCATAGACACTTAGGTAGCTATCATATGCTACCTTCTTCATCGACGTCGACATTCAATGATGCGGCCTCATAGTTAGGCTCACCGACTTATGATGGCATGGAATTATCGTAATTGTTAAAAAAATTGTTTTATTACTAATTTAAGCGAAAAAATTCATGAAATCTTATTTCTTGTCCAATTTGTATTGGATAAAGAAATTTCTTTACAAATGCTTTTTAGAAATTACTGCCACCCTAAATTTCTAAGTTCCCAAACATGTTTAAAATAATTAATTAATATCTTTAGTTAATTATCCTATTAAATTCTATTTTTGGGCAAGGCCAGCCGGTTTTATAATGGACCGTCCACTTTTATTACGAACTAATAAAAACTTGAAATACAGGAGTAAGGTAAAAGCACCTTAACTGCCAAGAAAAAGAAAAATACAGCACAAGATTGTGACTAACATGCCACAACTGCTAAAAATTTCACTTATACTAGGACTCCTCAGGAGAGCAAGAAGCACCAATGTTCGCTAACAACTGGGAAGATACCAAAGGGACATTCCCTAAAAGACCAGCAAAGGGGCGGAAAAGGATAGCAAGACAAGGGTTATAATCCACAGAATCAGAAGTGTATATAAAAGATCGATCCCAGGTAGAATCAGCTAGCATGACAGAATTCGACCTTGCATACTGTCCGTCCGTATCGAGAACTAAGGAATCACCAGAAGGACAGTAATGAAGGCAACTAAGGTCTAGATGATCATCGAAAACAAATCTAAAAAAGGAATCATCCAAGGGGTTAAATCTAATATCTGATTTGAGATTAATCCAACACCTCTCAGACTCAACCCAAACGATAGGCAAACATGGCGAAACAGGATCAGGAGCAGCTATAGGAATAGGTGAATCATCACAAAGGACCACAAAAGAAAAAGAGGAGGCAGGACTAGCCACAGAACATGGAGGCGGGCCCGGGACAGAAAAAGGAACCGCAGGAGGAGGGGCAAACAGAGAGTCGGTGGAAGAAACCTTAGGAACCCATTTTCTGAGCGGGGGGCGAAGCAGAGAGATCTTGGGAGCAGCCTTGGAGACAATAGAATGCATGCAGGCGATAGTCAGGTGGCCAAAGGAGTGACAGGAGGTACAAATATCTGGAACCCAACCGTAACGAACACGAACTTCTAGTACATGCCCTACAGCAAGCTGAACAGGAATAGAGGAAGGGAGAGACTTAAAGGGGGAAATCTCCATAAGAGCCTTAGCATACACCAATTTTTCACGCACAACTGTATAAGAGTCAAAACATTTCAATTTTCCTAGATTACAAGCTAGCCAATTCAAACCAAGTAAAGGCTATAGAGCAGAGGGAATTTGCGAAAAGTAAACCCAAACGGGGATAGAAAGAACTTGTTCATAAGCACTTGCCAATGTTAAAGACCAAGGAGTAGTAATAAAAGGTCTCCCATCAAAAAAAGAAGGCTCAGCCTCAAGAACAAGTCGACGTTCCTCGGAGGAGGAAAACTTAAGGTAATACATGGAGTCAATCATCTTAACATGTAAATTACCATGAAGCTTCCAACCCCTTCGACAAACTGAAGACGCATCAAGAAGGCAGTGATTTGGTTCCAAAAAGAAACCAACCAAATATTCTAATCAATAGTCCACGCCGGCTTGCATTACGATTGGAGGAGGGATCATTACTCCATTTTCCTCGATGATTTCAAATTCAATCGGTTTGTAATCACCCGCATTATGGGGCAGAGAAGTGAAAAGTGAAGACCATGATTTGGAGCAAGCCATGAAGGAGCAACAGGAACTAAAGGACCGGGTTGCTTCACAACATTGGGAATACGAATAGAGGCAATAAAATTTGAAACTCTAGAACAATTTTCACTAAGATTAGGAACAAAATTCTCAATGGCATTAACACAAACACCGGAGAAGCATCGAACAAAACTAGAATTATCATCCATTGCATTTCGCTTATCACGTCCAGACAGACCAACCTCCGCGTCAACATCATCAGAGACATCGTTCACAACACTCGAATCATGCACATCATATACAGAACTAGAATTTACCAAATCACATTTCGATTTCTCAAGTACACCAACCTTATCTCCGCAAGCATTGAGAGTAAAGGGCTGCTTTCCTGTCTCAGTCGAAGGCATTACTCCAATCTCAGTTTGACATACAACATTAGGCAATAAATCAACAATAAATTGAAATCATTTGGGAAAAATCCCAAAATGTAACGACCCGCCGCCCTGACCGCCTCTAGTCGGTAATTAAACCAACTAGAAACGTTCAAAATGACGGATTGTTATTTAGTTTATAACATTTAAACAGAATCAGCTACAGAATCACAGAAACAACAATATATTTTATAAACAAATTTTTCTCTTTTATAACAAATATCAGAGTTATACAATAGATTACATTTGAATTACATTTAAATCTATACAGCGGAAACAATTTATAAATTTAAGTACAAGAAACATTTTGCTGAAAACTGAAGTAAAGCTTTAATCCCCCCCCCTCTCTCTAACTTCGCGGCCTGAAAATCTTCAAGCTGTAGAAATACTCGGTCTGACCCGAGCGTTAATTGCAAAACACAAAAACACTCGAGTCAGGATTAATCTTAATTCAAGTAATTAAATTTGAAATGAACTGAAATAAATGTTTACAGATTTGATGAATCAAATAAATCAATTTAAAATCTATTATAGATTTTCACATTAACAATTTCAATTTTTTAAGTTCTGACAAACGTGTGTGGCTGCAGTACACACGTATGTTTACACACATGTGCACTGCCTCGCCAACACGTGTGCACAAATCAGACAAATCACTGCAAATGATAATCACTGCAACAATCTTTGGGGGCAGAAGAAAATAGCCCAAGTAGTACACTGAACAACACAAACATGTACAAAACAAAATGAAGTTGCACAAGTACAAAATACACAATGAAGTCAACACAGCAGCACAGTGCAATGAATAAGGAACAGGCAGTAATCATACTACGCAAAACTTGCTCAAAGGAAATTCAGGTTAAACCAACATGCAACCAAGTGATGGCAATTATCAATGACAGGCCACAACATGTCAATGCAAGCACAGAGACAATTTTATGAAGACAACAAGCAATACATGCTTCAGGTATTAATTTTGAGATTAGAGCTTCAACAAGCAACAGGACAGGCAAGACAAAGCCCAGTTTGTGTTCAAAATCAAGTTATTGAAATTATTATAGGATTTTGAAACTGTTTTATAAACACATTAACAATTCTTAACTTCACAGGCACATGCATAGACAGTGCACAAATGACCAGGTGCAACAAGCAAAACCCAAAATGACACAGCAGCGCACTAATGACCAGGTGCAACAGCATGGGGTACAGCTACAAGTGCAACATCATGGATACAACATGGATATAAAACTGAAACATATCAGATAATGCAAACAACAATGGAGATGAAGACTTGAACACCCAGGAGAACAGCGACCAGACCAAAGTGCAACAGCATGGATGCAACATGGATGGACAGTCATATGTATAGCAGACACATAATGAAATAACCATGTTCCAAACTTAATACAGTGGACTAAATGAAGAACAAGTATGCATAAACTTTTGAACAAGACTGCAACTCAACTAAACAGACATGAATGCAACAAACAAAACATGCAGATGTAAGCATGCAAGTTCAATGTCACTGGAAATCCAATGTTTCAAAATTTATTTTATTTTAAACACAAATCACTTCATTATGCCCAAGTTTCTTTTTAATGATCAATGATTATCAGTGATTAACTTAGAGGATAAAAGATGAATACAACATCAAAACTGAAATATTTAATGCATGCACAAATGCTCACAGGCCAGAGATAACACTCAAGAACAATTCAAGTTTGATTTATTTCTGAAACATGGTACAGGTTCAAGACAATGTTTCTGAAACAAATAAATATGGATGGTTTGCTCACATTGTAGGAACAGAGACAGAGAACGATTTAAGCTTGCCCAGGAACTATTTTTATTCATTTATTTTCACTTTTCTAAACCAATTATTTAACTCAAGTGCAAAATAATAAATGGTCTAATGGTTACCAGGCATGGGACAACCATGCAAGTTTAAATTCATAATGCAATTGTTTGCAAACAGTTTACAAACAAGATAGAAGATTTATTCAATATCATAGAAAAATTTAACACATGCAGATATTTCAAATTAATGGAGATGGAAGTTTGCTCACTTAGCAGTTTAAAACAGAGAAGCTACTTGATGCTCATTAACATTTTAATAAATTGTTTTACACCATCACAACCTACTTCCATTTGAGCATCCCATGCTAAAGATAATCAGGTAAATGGATTTACTTTTTTTTCCTTTTAACATATTTGGTCTATTTGCAATTTACAGCAATATTCATATGTGCACATTTTCAAACAGAGAAACATTTTGATATTTCATTCACATGCAAAACAAATTTTAAACAAGTATACTTAGTTTAATCACATGCAAACTTATTTATCATCGAGCTTCAAGTCATGCAACCAGATTTTAGTGAAACAAGTTAAAGTTTACTCACAGTATTATATTATTATTATTATTATTATTATTATTTTTGAAACTGTATATCATAACAGAGGTGGTCTATGTATATACTCAGGCATGAATCAACTACAAAGAACAGGCATATGGGGACATGAAGACTGGAACAACTACAGATGCAAGACCAATGCAAAAGTGACACAGCAATTTTTTTCGAAGACTGGAACAACTACAAATGCAAGACCAAATGATAGCAAATGACACCCAACAACCAACATGCAGTGACTTATCCGTTCATATCAGTTTAAAAAAACAAGGTTTTAAAACAAAGTGAAACTTGTTGACTTTATACATTCATTCAAATTATAAACTGGGTTTTGATCTTAAGGCCAGAAATGAATCAGATGGAAGGAATTAAAACAGACATGTAGATACATAAGCAACTAGGCAATCATGTTTACATACCAAACCAACACTTACTATTTTGATTTCAATCACATGCATGAAACATACCATCAAAATATATCAGCTTTTAGATCAAATAGAGTAGTTTGATCACAGTGACAAAGATATATTTAACTTAAAAAAACTTATAAACATTTTTAGATGAAAAGTTATATGATTACAAACAACTTTACTTCATATATCAAAATCTAATACAGTTTGGATTAAAAGATTTTCTTTTAAATTTCCCTTTCGAAATTTCTTTAAGAAAATAATTTTCTGAAAGAGATCAGAGATGATCAATAACTACTTCCTATCCTCAATCATTTTCTAACAACAACATACACATAAAACAGAACAATATTCATCAACAAAGCCAAATCCAACACATGCATCTGTTCTTATCAATTTAAAACAAGTTTCAATAGTGTATGTTCTTACCAGTTTAAAATTAAAATCAATAGCATCTGCTCTTAATAGTTTAAATCGAATTTACCAGAGCAATTCATAGAAAATATCACCCAACAAACAGACATGCAGTGTGTTATCTGTCCTTATTAGTTTAAATTCGAAATATCAGAGCAAGTGATAACGAATAGCAACCAACAACCAACATGCAGTGTGTTATTTGTTCTTATTAGTTTAAAATTCAAATTTAACCGAGCAACTGAAAGCCAATAATCACCAAATCATAGCATGCAACCGAGCATTCAATCCAAACAGATCTAAGAACTTGAATAGAAGATAAATCGTGAGCAGGGAACTCACCATCACTAGCTAGGTAGAAGACTATGCAGATAAAACACGCTCGAACGAAGATGGAAACCTTGAATTTGATCGCAAGCCCAAATTGAAGCCGGCGACTTTGATTGGAAAGCCCTAGATTTGAATCGCAAGAAGCAAAGCCCCAAATTGAGGAGACGAAGAGCTGAAGCCCTAGTTTGGCTTCAAAGAGGAACGAATGAGGAAGACACGGCTGCCACCATTTTTTCTTCCGTGATTTTTGTTTTAGGGTTAAAAAAGTGGAACGGGTAAAGGTAAAGGGAACGGGTTAAAAGTAAAGGGTGTGGATTTTTACTAAGTGTATTCATTTATTTTTATTTTATATTGATTTTTTTTACTTTTTTATTTTTATTTATTTAAGCTAAAGAAAAGAATGCCATCAATTTATTAATTTACAAAAATAAAAATTCTAAATCCAAATTATCTTCTTAGGTTATTAGTTTGAATTTCAATTACAAATTCCATATTCAATCTCAACTCCAAAGTCAAATTTAAATTTTCTATTCAACTTTTTTATAGATTAAATTCTCAAATTTGATCGCCAAATCATAGAAATGTTTTATATAGCATTGGGAATTCAATTTAAATTATCATTCAGATATTTAAAATTAATTAAATATTTTCAATTTTAAATTGTTCAAAATTTAGGATCGTTACAATCTCCCCTCCTTAAAAGAATTTCGTCCCGAAATTACAAGTAAGGAAAAATGATTGTTAAAATTTCACCGATATTTATATTTTACTCAATTTTATCAAGTTCAACACTTATTAAAGATGAATGAATATAGGATTCATTCTATTTGTTTTATCTCGCTAGCTTTGCTAATTAACTCTTTTGTTTATTATTTTCTACAATCAAGACACAAAAAAATCTTTACTAAAATTTTCAACTTACAAAATCCAAATTTTAAATTTGAAATTCTTCATTTAAGAAATTTACATAATATAACTTTTCCAAAGCTGTGGACTTTCAAAACATTTCAAAAATCCTCTTCCTTAATTTATTAAGTTAGAATTATGCAAATTTTAATTCCAGATTATTGATTTGCTTTTTTAAAGTTTGAAAATACTTGCTAACTCGAAATTTGACAAGTCTATTGTCGTTCTTAAAGACATTAGGCATACGCTGGCCAGGCGCAAGTCTAACAATCTCCAAGTACTAAATATACTTGCTTCAATTCCCAGTGAAAATACTTTTAAAAATTCTTTTAAAAATGGATATGGAAAGCACATTCCCCCATGGATCACAGTTTACTCGGCGGTTCCGCTACTATCCCAGTAGAGTCGCTTGTAACTGTGGATATCTCATCCCTTGAATTTCGCCATGGTTGTCGCCAAAGATCGCGGTATCACACGGCGGTTACGCTACTATCCCAGTAGAATCGCTCATGACCGTAGGCATCTCGCCCCTCGAATTACGCTTTGGTTTGTAGATTGCAGTTTACACAGCGGTTACGCCACTATCCCAGTGGAATCGCTTGTAACTGTAGGCATCACGCCCCTCAAATTACGCTACCACCCGAGTGTAACTAGATCGCGGTATACTCGGCGGTTACGCCACTATCCCAGTGGAATCGCTTGTAACCATAGGCCTCTCGCCCCTCGAATTACGCTAGTACACTATCCCATCATGATAAACATGAGGGATACCAGTCCAAAAGGACAATCCAACTAATGGAAATACAAATAATCACTCCAACTAATGGAAATACAACGTAGCTACGATTTTCAAATGGACACTCATCTCGAGTTCCAATAACCTTCACAAAGTTTAAATGGAAGGTACTTTTCCATATCCTCAATTTGGAAAACATAATATCATATATACATATATAATATTTCATTTCACACTTAGTACATATCATACTCATGCACTTACATAAATTTTCCATAACAATTACTTTTCCAAACTAATGGTTTTCGAATTAATCGTATTCACACATATACGTTATGAAAACCACAATATTTCATACCCATAACAAATAGAGGATTCACAAATTTTCCATTTCATTATCCATTTAAAATTTTCCTCTAAGTCGATTTGGAATTTTAAGGTTATATCAAACCAAATTCACATTCATAATCCAATTTATTATCGACTTCACACTCGATTTGGATTTCACGTTACATCGTCAATCCTCAGCACATAATTGATGTCTATCGATATATAACCTCTGAGCTCGTACGTCTCAGAGAAGGGTGTTAAGCTAAGAGAATAAATTCTCCGCCACCGCAGATATATATCTAATAGAGATCAATTGATATGTCGTCAATTCACGACGTTAGACATACAATCCAAATCATCCATTTAAAATTCAAAGTTCAACTTACATTGTTTTTGGGTGTCAAAGTTAAACTCAATTTAACTCAAAATTCAATCTTTTTGAAAAATTTCCAAGTTGAACTAATTGTTCAAATTTCTCAAAAATAATACCTTTACAAGATATAAAAAAATTTCACACTTAACCATTTGAAACAAATTCAAATATTCACTTTTCAATTTATCTTTAAAAGATAAAATCTCAAAACATTCACTTTACACTTTATCTTGAAAAGATAAAATTTCAAACCTTTCATTTCATATCGGAAAATATTTCCATACTTATTCAATAATAAGTAATTTACAAATTCATTTATTTTCAACACTTTGAAAATATTCGATATACTTAAACCAAAATCAAGTATATATTTCATTCTTAAAAGAAATCATTCTTTTAAACACATTTATTTGAGTCAAAACGAATGTTGCGTAAAACATCGTTACGACGACCCAAAAATCATTAGTATAGGGATTCGAATTTAATATAGATGTATAAATCCCAATACTATATAAAACATTTCCTTTCTTTTCTCTCGAAAACGTCTATTTCAACAATAATGTTGAAATCTATGCTTTCGATTTTTAACACATTTCAAAACAACTTAAAATGGATTTACTTCATTTCATAGTGTTGCTTCCCAAAAATATTCTCATTTAAGTTTTTCAACTTCAACTTAATTCATAGTTTGAATTCTGCATACATTTCAAAATATTGGTTTTAACCCAACTTCAAATTTCCAATATTAAGTTTTCCACTTAACTTATTTCCATGCCCATTCAAATTCAAATTCTTCATTGCATCTATTTAAATCTCTTATAAATTTTCATTAGATTCATATCTCTTTTTATATCTTATTTATTGTCCAAAACCATAGATATAACTCCTTTAATAAGTTACAACAATTTACATATCAAAATAAGTCATTTGCGGATTTTATAAACATCTTTAGAAATTACATTTCTATTTATAAAACTTCGTTTTATAATCTCCTTTATTAATTTGATTCAATTCAATTCATATAACTCAGTTATATACCAAAAGTTCATATTATAAGTTAAATACTTATAATCCATTTATTCACTAAATCGTTCTTCACAACATTTGAAATCAATTTCCAAAAGAATTCAAAATTAAATTTCCAAGTTATAGTTCAATAATCCGCTTGGTTATAATCAAATTGACATATCATTTTATTTTCCAATTACTACTTTGGAGATATTCAAAATATTTGATTTAAGTCAATTTAAACCAATCCATTAATTCTCTTAACTCATGTTTCATTTTCCATAACTCTCAAAAATTCGATAATGAGTTTCCGAATGATCGAAACTCAAGTCTAACGAGACCTCACCGAAGAGAAACGGTCGCAAACCTAAATTTAGAGAGGGGAATTTCCAAAAATAATTCTAATTTTCAAAATACCTTTTTATTTTAAAGAAAACAATTTTAAACTTCTTTAGATTTGAAAACACTTCCTTTAAAGTGATTCTAGTAACTATTCATATTAAACGCCATAAACTAAGCTTTGTGTAAACCAAAGCTCTGATACCACTTTGTAACGACCCGCCGCCCTGACCGCCTCTAGTCGGTAATTAAACCAACTAGAAACGTTCAAAATGACGGATTGTTATTTAGTTTATAACATTTAAACAGAATCAGCTACAGAATCACAGAAACAACAATATATTTTATAAACAAATTTTTCTCTTTTATAACAAATATCAGAGTTATACAATAGATTACATTTGAATTACATTTAAATCTATACAGCGGAAACAATTTATAAATTTAAGTACAAGAAACATTTTGCTGAAAACTGAAGTAAAGCTTTAATCCCCCCCCCTCTCTCTAACTTCGCGGCCTGAAAATCTTCAAGCTGTAGAAATACTCGGTCTGACCCGAGCGTTAATTGCAAAACACAAAAACACTCGAGTCAGGATTAATCTTAATTCAAGTAATTAAATTTGAAATGAACTGAAATAAATGTTTACAGATTTGATGAATCAAATAAATCAATTTAAAATCTATTATAGATTTTCACATTAACAATTTCAATTTTTTAAGTTCTGACAAACGTGTGTGGCTGCAGTACACACGTATGTTTACACACATGTGCACTGCCTCGCCAACACGTGTGCACAAATCAGACAAATCACTGCAAATGATAATCACTGCAACAATCTTTGGGGGCAGAAGAAAATAGCCCAAGTAGTACACTGAACAACACAAACATGTACAAAACAAAATGAAGTTGCACAAGTACAAAATACACAATGAAGTCAACACAGCAGCACAGTGCAATGAATAAGGAACAGGCAGTAATCATACTACGCAAAACTTGCTCAAAGGAAATTCAGGTTAAACCAACATGCAACCAAGTGATGGCAATTATCAATGACAGGCCACAACATGTCAATGCAAGCACAGAGACAATTTTATGAAGACAACAAGCAATACATGCTTCAGGTATTAATTTTGAGATTAGAGCTTCAACAAGCAACAGGACAGGCAAGACAAAGCCCAGTTTGTGTTCAAAATCAAGTTATTGAAATTATTATAGGATTTTGAAACTGTTTTATAAACACATTAACAATTCTTAACTTCACAGGCACATGCATAGACAGTGCACAAATGACCAGGTGCAACAAGCAAAACCCAAAATGACACAGCAGCGCACTAATGACCAGGTGCAACAGCATGGGGTACAGCTACAAGTGCAACATCATGGATACAACATGGATATAAAACTGAAACATATCAGATAATGCAAACAACAATGGAGATGAAGACTTGAACACCCAGGAGAACAGCGACCAGACCAAAGTGCAACAGCATGGATGCAACATGGATGGACAGTCATATGTATAGCAGACACATAATGAAATAACCATGTTCCAAACTTAATACAGTGGACTAAATGAAGAACAAGTATGCATAAACTTTTGAACAAGACTGCAACTCAACTAAACAGACATGAATGCAACAAACAAAACATGCAGATGTAAGCATGCAAGTTCAATGTCACTGGAAATCCAATGTTTCAAAATTTATTTTATTTTAAACACAAATCACTTCATTATGCCCAAGTTTCTTTTTAATGATCAATGATTATCAGTGATTAACTTAGAGGATAAAAGATGAATACAACATCAAAACTGAAATATTTAATGCATGCACAAATGCTCACAGGCCAGAGATAACACTCAAGAACAATTCAAGTTTGATTTATTTCTGAAACATGGTACAGGTTCAAGACAATGTTTCTGAAACAAATAAATATGGATGGTTTGCTCACATTGTAGGAACAGAGACAGAGAACGATTTAAGCTTGCCCAGGAACTATTTTTATTCATTTATTTTCACTTTTCTAAACCAATTATTTAACTCAAGTGCAAAATAATAAATGGTCTAATGGTTACCAGGCATGGGACAACCATGCAAGTTTAAATTCATAATGCAATTGTTTGCAAACAGTTTACAAACAAGATAGAAGATTTATTCAATATCATAGAAAAATTTAACACATGCAGATATTTCAAATTAATGGAGATGGAAGTTTGCTCACTTAGCAGTTTAAAACAGAGAAGCTACTTGATGCTCATTAACATTTTAATAAATTGTTTTACACCATCACAACCTACTTCCATTTGAGCATCCCATGCTAAAGATAATCAGGTAAATGGATTTACTTTTTTTTCCTTTTAACATATTTGGTCTATTTGCAATTTACAGCAATATTCATATGTGCACATTTTCAAACAGAGAAACATTTTGATATTTCATTCACATGCAAAACAAATTTTAAACAAGTATACTTAGTTTAATCACATGCAAACTTATTTATCATCGAGCTTCAAGTCATGCAACCAGATTTTAGTGAAACAAGTTAAAGTTTACTCACAGTATTATATTATTATTATTATTATTATTATTATTTTTGAAACTGTATATCATAACAGAGGTGGTCTATGTATATACTCAGGCATGAATCAACTACAAAGAACAGGCATATGGGGACATGAAGACTGGAACAACTACAGATGCAAGACCAATGCAAAAGTGACACAGCAATTTTTTTCGAAGACTGGAACAACTACAAATGCAAGACCAAATGATAGCAAATGACACCCAACAACCAACATGCAGTGACTTATCCGTTCATATCAGTTTAAAAAAAACAAGGTTTTAAAACAAAGTGAAACTTTTTGACTTTATACATTCATTCAAATTATAAACTGGGTTTTGATCTTAAGGCCAGAAATGAATCAGATGGAAGGAATTAAAACAGACATGTAGATACATAAGCAACTAGGCAATCATGTTTACATACCAAAGCAACACTTACTATTTTGATTTCAATCACATGCATGAAACATACCATCAAAATATATCAGCTTTTAGATCAAATAGAGTAGTTTGATCACAGTGACAAAGATATATTTAACTTAAAAAACTTATAAACATTTTTAGATGAAAAGTTATATGATTACAAACAACTTTACTTCATATATCAAAATCTAATACAGTTTGGATTAAAAGATTTTCTTTTAAATTTCCCTTTCGAAATTTCTTTAAGAAAATAATTTTCTGAAAGAGATCAGAGATGATCAATAACTACTTCCTATCCTCAATCATTTTCTAACAACAACATACACATAAAACAGAACAATATTCATCAACAAAGCCAAATCCAACACATGCATCTGTTCTTATCAATTTAAAACAAGTTTCAATAGTGTATGTTCTTACCAGTTTAAAATTAAAATCAATAGCATCTGCTCTTAATAGTTTAAATCGAATTTACCAGAGCAATTCATAGAAAATATCACCCAACAAACAGACATGCAGTGTGTTATCTGTCCTTATTAGTTTAAATTCGAAATATCAGAGCAAGTGATAACGAATAGCAACCAACAACCAACATGCAGTGTGTTATTTGTTCTTATTAGTTTAAAATTCAAATTTAACCGAGCAACTGAAAGCCAATAATCACCAAATCATAGCATGCAACCGAGCATTCAATCCAAACAGATCTAAGAACTTGAATAGAAGATAAATCGTGAGCAGGGAACTCACCATCACTAGCTAGGTAGAAGACTATGCAGATAAAACACGCTCGAACGAAGATGGAAACCTTGAATTTGATCGCAAGCCCAAATTGAAGCCGGCGACTTTGATTGGAAAGCCCTAGATTTGAATCGCAAGAAGCAAAGCCCCAAATTGAGGAGACGAAGAGCTGAAGCCCTAGTTTGGCTTCAAAGAGGAACGAATGAGGAAGACACGGCTGCCACCATTTTTTCTTCCGTGATTTTTGTTTTAGGGTTAAAAAAGTGGAACGGGTAAAGGTAAAGGGAACGGGTTAAAAGTAAAGGGTGTGGATTTTTACTAAGTGTATTCATTTATTTTTATTTTATATTGATTTTTTTTACTTTTTTATTTTTATTTATTTAAGCTAAAGAAAAGAATGCCATCAATTTATTAATTTACAAAAATAAAAATTCTAAATCCAAATTATCTTCTTAGGTTATTAGTTTGAATTTCAATTACAAATTCCATATTCAATCTCAACTCCAAAGTCAAATTTAAATTTTCTATTCAACTTTTTTATAGATTAAATTCTCAAATTTGATCGCCAAATCATAGAAATGTTTTATATAGCATTGGGAATTCAATTTAAATTATCATTCAGATATTTAAAATTAATTAAATATTTTCAATTTTAAATTGTTCAAAATTTAGGATCGTTACACAAAAATTCATAGAAATTAGAGGATTCCCTTATCTTTACCATACAAAAATTCAAAGCCGAAAACCATATTTAATTATTCTAATTAATTAAAACACGAAGTTATGTTCTTTCCTCCTTATGAAATTCATAAAATCTATACAAGTTGGAAAATTATGAAATTAAAAACACATCTCCAAAATAATGCTTTATACAACTTATCAGAAAATCAAAGCATTTGGAGATTAAAATTTTAGGTTTTACCCTTAAAATCCGTTTAAATAATGTCATAGAAATCCCTCAATTCATCATTCTATCCAAACAATGAATATTCAACATATCTTGGCAAATCTATCAAAATGATTCGGATATTACCCATAGCTGAATTTAAAAAGTAGAAATAGAGATGGAAGACTTATTATTCACCTGAGATTGACTGTTGGAGTTGAGATTTGATTTAGTCTTAGTATCCCTAAGCTTCTTCCATTTGAATCCCCTTAATTTCAATCCCCTGCCTTGAGTTATGGTCGGCCTTGGTGTTTTTCTTTAATTGTTTAAGTTTGTGAAAAGTGAGAATGAAATGAGGGGGAGAGGGTTTTAAAGGTTAAAAGATGGATCTATCTATTTTTTCTCCTTATATTTTCTCTTATGTGTTAAGTTTAAACAATCTTACTAATTAATTAAGTATGGCACGACCTTATTGAGTTTCAAATCTCATTCTCCTTAACCATTTATATTATTATGTTTAATTTATTAAATTAAATATCCTGAATAAAGTTTAACTAAAAATAGGGATGTAATAGTTACTACTGGCCCACTGCACTTTAAGATGCAAAAAATATATGAGAAGATGTGATAGATGTCCAAAGTTCGCAAGTATCCTAAGTTAACCTTCTCACGAGCTCGTTCCATTAGCCAGCCCATGGTTGTTCGATGTGTGGGGTATGGATTTGATAGGTCCACTTCCCATGTTAATGGGAGGAGCAAGGTAAGTTATTGTGGCAATAAACTACTTCACCAAATGAGTGGAACAAGAATCCTAAGTTACGATCACAGCAAAAAAACAGTCACGTTTGTGGTAAGAAACATAGTTACTAGGTTCATAATTCCCCATAAAATAATCTCAGATAATGGAACCCAGTTCGAAAGTAAGGAGTTCATAGAGCTCTACAAAAAGAATGGGATAATAATGAAAAATTCCTAAGTCGAACACCCACGGGCAAACGGGCAAGTCAAAGTAGCAAACAAAACTGTCAAGAAGTTGCTTAAGAAAAGGTTGTATAAAGCAAAAGAAATTGGACGAAGGATTTATCTTCGGTATTACAAGCCTATAGGACCTCATCCAGATCACCAACCGGCCATACACCTTTATCTTTGACCTACAACTAGAAGCCCTGCTCCCCATTGAAGTAAAGGTCACATCACATCAAAGAATATCATATACAGTGGAATATAATAAAGAATTAAAAGAAGCAACTTCAGATCTTATTCGGAAAAAAGTGATGAGGCGGTAGTTATATTCGCTGCATACTGACAAAGGATGGCAAAAAGTACAATACTAGGCTCAGGGAGAGTAACTTCTACATAGGAGACTTAGTGCTACAAAGAGTAATGGCAACACTAAAGATCCAGAGGATAGGGCTCTGGGCCCAAATTGGGAAGGCCCCCTCGTTATCATTGAATTCTTGGCTAACGGGACCCAAAGGCTATCTAAACTTGATGGAAATCTGGTTTCGAGGACATGGGATTAAGAGCACCTCAGATCTTTATTGAATAATCTGTGTTACTTATATAACAAACATTATAATTATTATGAAAAATAGCAATACAATGAACTGGACGTAGGGATATTAGACAGCACAAACCAATATAAAAATCTCTTTGTGTTAATACTTCAAGCATAGCTAATAACATAGGGTTCTACTATACACAACTCGGCTTCTCAGCCAAACAATTACACTATACATAAGGACATTGGAATGCCTAAACCAATATAAAAGACCATGCTTATGAATTGAAAAGGTTGTAAATTCATGACCTACCTTCACAGTCAAAATATAGTCCACCACCAAATAGTGGAGTGGACCATGCCAAATGGACGAACATGACACTGCCCCCAAATATCAGGGTAGGTCATGCTAAGCATACAACAAGGCATGAATACCAAAGGCTCAGTTTTGGAAACATGAACTATGCAAGGAACTAATCAAAAAGGCAAGAAAAGACGATGCGTGGAATGCAAAACAACCTACAAATTAGATGTAATTCCAAAACAATATAAAGCTTGCCAGGTAAATGCTAAAAACTAAGTTTTACTAATATTTACTGAAATCAACTCATTTCTGTATAATTCTTTGCATTTGCATGCACATGACAAGTAAAGATAAATTTATTATCATGCATGATTACATCAAAGATTGAATTCTAAACTTCGGACCTTAGTAAAACAAACCGTGTTACCGTTCCAACTTTCCCTTAGGGGAATCGTCCATTATAATTCTTTCGCAAAAGACGAGATCTATAGTCGCCCAACGAAGAATGCTGATCAGAACCACCCCTAAGCCCTTTTTGTAGTAATCCATAGAATTTGGTTTTGTAATAGTTCTTCAAATCTTGTTCCAAATTCTTCCACTCGAAAATGACATGAGTATCTGCACCTAGCAGAGGCAAAGGAGTAGCACTTGGCCTCGATACAACATCGGAAGCCAATGATGCAATAGGATCGTCTTTCGTGCTAGTTTGCTTCGTAGTCTGAAGAGACAACTCTAAAAATTTGTTGTTCAATACTTTGATTATATATTCATATAAAGCCTTGTATAAACCTTTGACATCTTTTAATAACCTCTCTAGTTCGTAACTTGATTTAGAGTAGACTTGAGCTTTTCTTTCAAGTTAGCTAGCTTTGGACCTCGATCAGTAAGAGTGGGATGAAAATCAAGCAATCCCAAACAAACCAAAAATTAAAAGGAAGTACAATCAAGTAAGAAACTCACAAGGAACTTACACTCCCTCATAAAGGAATTAAATTTACTCAGTACCCTTATGAGTACTTGTTTGACCAAAAAGTATTATGCAACAAAAATTTACAAAAGTGTCCTAAGTTGTAGGATCCTAAAACACTATGCTAACTATAGAACACCTAAGGCATGCTAGCTAAGGGTAGGACTATCTTTCTTGGATTGTAATTAGCACCTGCCTAATGGTCCATCGGATCCTCTGCATCACCATAATATATTTTGTATTACAAAGGAAGCTTGGGTTAAGCGTAGGGTAGAGATAACTATAGACGTCCATGGCCCGCTGTAAGGCAGTCTGCCCTATCTTCCTCTTAGCCTTTTTTTCTAACTTTCTCTACGAGGACAACAATCCATCCTGCCTAGGCATGTTGACTAGTGCTCCTATGAAATTGGGGGCAGCCTGAGTATTTCGCAAAGAATCTTCAAGCTTGTAGATCCTAAGCACAACATCCTTTCTTATTTTCTCTAAAGTATCAATTAGTTCATCCCTAGTCTTCTTTGTATTTCTAGAAAAGCCACCAAAGCTTTTAAAAGCATCCACTATCCGCACCTTCAGCTCCTATCACTCCATTCGTTGCTTGTAACGAGCTTCCATCTCTTTTAGTTTACCCTGGAAGTGTACCTCCATTTTCCGCTTCCACTTATCTGTTAATGCGAGTTCCATACCCATAGGGAAAGCAGAGGCCACGTTTATATTAAGCTCGCCCAACCCCTCTTCCCTTTCACTACTCTCTCTCAATTTGATAGCAAACTTGAAGAGACATGTCCTTTATAGTGTTATTCAGCTTCTTTATCTCCGCTTCATAGGCAATCCCTTAGAGTGCCCTGCTATCTTTAAATGATTCCTGCAGTTCATTCACCTTTAAACTGGTAGTTGCAAACTCAATGTGCATCTTGACATTATGTTGATATTGACAATTTAGTGCATCATTTGCTTCTTTAACCTTCGAAAGGGCTTCCTTCAAATCTTTTTCAAGCCTTTTGTTGATAAGTGTTAGATGGATATTCTCATCTTCCAAGGCCATAGTAGGACTCGTGGTTGTAATCTCAAAATTGGGCACACTTGTGCCACCTAAACCATAAATGATGGGTATCGAGGGTACATTGGATTCAAAGGCTCCAGTAAACTTAGATGGAGGCCTACGGGGGCCGACCAAGTTGGTAGTAATTAAAAATTTAATTCAAATGAAATCAAATACACAAAGTTAAGATTAAATAAAAACATATGTTATAAAGAACATTTTTATATAGTAAGTCCAACAAATCCACATTTGATAAATGACAAAAAATATGCAGTGCTTAGTCCCTAAGCTAAAGTCTAAACCACTCCAAGTGAGGATTATCATGTGGGAAAGAGCCGCCCTTTAAAGTATACTACCACCAATGTAGTACAAATCATTAAGTGATTTCCTTTCTTTAACCATTTGATCAATCTTGGGGAGCAACCCTTGGATTTCCCCTCTAAGTTGCATGAACAACTATCTCTTTTTTCTACGTCTATGAATCACTGCCGCATCAAGACTAAGGCGATCTATGGTTTGAGCTTGGAGTTTGTCCACGCTTTCCTTCAAAAATTTAGTAAATACATCTTCCTTAGAAGACTATAAAAAATAATGAAATGAAGTTGGAACGATCATTCATAATGCGATAACAAAAAGAACAACAATTAAGGAAGTTGGGCACAATAAAATTAAGCAATTCATCCTTAGTACATCTTAGGCAGTTTAAGATCATATACAAAAGTTAGGTAGTTGCATAAACTTAAGAATTTGAGGTTATCTCGGTTTCCTTAGGCTCCACGTCCTCGTTTGGCTACAAAGAGGCACCATAAGAAGCCAAAGGGGAAGCATGCTCCGCAGCTAGCTCTTCCCCCCACTAGGCCCTATAGTAAGCAAGAGCATCTTTGATCTTTAGGGGTCCTCTAGGAAGCTAAGGTCGACCTCGATGGAGAACTAAAACTGGACTGAGGCGTACAACTGCTAAAGTATGCAGTAAGCAATTCGTGAGAGATTGTTTTTAGATTCCTCCAAAGTCTTCTCCATTTCCCTAACTCTTGATCCTTCGATGCCAAGGCCTTATCGGGCGCCTTCATTGCCTCCTCTTCCTTTTTGGCTTTCACCCATCGGACTTGAAGCTCTTCCTCAATTTTAGCTTTCTCATAAGTGGTCGTAACAAGGTCTACTTCGAGCTTGGCAGTACGGGCAATGGTTGCAACTTGATTGTCTTCCCCCTCTTTTGAACTTTAATTACCAAGTCCCCAATATATTACAAAGCAAGAGAAAATCAGGAGAAGGGTAACTAAGAAGACCACCAAAAAACATACATACGTCCAGGTTCTTTCAAACGCATCAATAAGCATAGAGAAGGAAAGTGCAGGAAGTGGAAGGGCAAGAGGATAAAATTGTGAAGCAGAAGTAATATTAGATAAGCTGTCCATAGTGACCCGCCCCAATCTCTTAGCAAGATTGGTAACAACACCCTCAGGCAAGGGCAAATAGCAAATGCAGAGGTCTTGCAGGGATTGAAGGGGCGGAACGACAAGCAACACTGAAGTAAGAAAGGAAGGAGACATAGTAGGCTTCCTTAGAAGCTGATCAGAGGCTTCCTCTCACTGAACTTCCTCTTTTGACTTTTCTTCTTCATCGCCGTCAATTTCTTAGGATCGACAAACCCACCAGCAAGATCACCAGCCATTTCACCTATATATAAGAGGAATCCCGAGGTCAGCAGACGTCCTTACAAGGGTCAAGGCCATAAGATAACAATTCTTTAATCTATTTTTAGTACGTTATACCCTTGGATTCATCCAAACTTGAGGGAAACTTAAAAATGGAACAAGAGAAATTATTGTTCAAAGTTTATACTTTTGCAGCATCGAATCGGTAAAATACTAATTTCATTTTTCTTTCATCTTCGTCCAAACTTAAGATACGGTTCCTACGGGACTCATATGAATCAATAGCATGATTAGGAAAAATATGCCAATTAGGATGCAGATGGAATGAAGAAGGAAAGTTGTCGGAATTCGAAATAAAGAAGTAATAATCGATCCATTTTTAGTCTTGCAAGGAACAAATGTAAGGATCGAATTTCTAGCTTAGGCATAATAAACCCCAAAAATGCCCCTTGAAGGACTTTTGTGAATGTCGAACGAAAGTTGGAGATCCTCGTAGGTAGAAGGGGGAACCATTCTTTGCGTACAGAATAAAAGTTGCAATTACAAGAGAATAAGAAAGGGGGGCAAGTTGGATAGGAATAAGATCGATAGCGGTTATCCATTCGCAAAGAATCTGATTTAGGAGTAAACAAAGCCCGCACCATATGTGCTCAAAAGTGATAGAGATAAATCAACAGGGAGGAGTATGGATGTGCTCGTGAGACTCTGAAACTCTAACCCCATAACCCTCAAGCCTGAAATGGTCCAAGATACTCTCTATGTCCCATAATTAGGTTATCTTATATTTTTAAGAAATGATGGGAGGAAGAAGATGCCAATCAAAACTCGAGGTTGATTATCGACTATTGTTAAAGTGTAAAGGAAACTACAAAAGAAAGAAAATCATGCTTAGGTTTGAAAGAGGAACAAGTCTTGGAGAAAATGAGATTAGCAGCTAGGGTTTTCTTTTTTCTCTTTAAATGCACGTAAAAGAATAAAGGAGAAGCAGAGGAGAGAAATATATTTTCTTGAAAAAAATCACAGACACACAATTGGAATGACGAAGAAAATCCTCAAATGTTAATTGATTCATGACTAGACAAATAAGCGCAAGAACAAGGCGGATTTTCATAGGACATGAAAAGACTAAATTTACAGCTTTTCAGTAGATCGGACAATAAAGAGAAGACATGCGTACTTAAGCATTAAATGCAAAATGGCTACAAAGATTTTTCTTTCTTTTGAAAGAAAGGAAGAGAAAAGGTAGAAGTGATGGGTTGCACAGAAAATATAAGGATACAGATAAGTCCATACCCATTTACGATTGTTGCAGACTTGGAGTGCAAGTGTTATACCCATATTTTCCAAACATAGATAAGGTGAAATAAATAATAAAATCTAGTTAGAAGAACTACTCCTACAATAAAATTTCAAATAAGTAAAAGACACGAAAAAAATATAGATGGTATTTTGCACAAAATAATATAAAACTATGGCAAAGAATAGAGGCTACACCCACTTATTCAACATAGTATTGACACTATAATCTAAAATAGCTACAAGGTGTAGGAAGCGACCTGCAACCATTACATTTGTTTCAACAAGTAGAACTGGGGAATAGTTTCTATGCAACAAAGAGATATAGAAACTATGCCAGGACCCCAAAAGCCACACCAACAATACAGGACTACAGCACATCCCCTTCAGCGACTATATTCAAACGGGGATGTATCGCTGTAACGATGCAGAATTTCAGCGCTTTGATTTGCAAAAAAATAGTTAATTTTAAATATTCAAATAATAGATCATATAAATAAAATAAAACTCTTTTAAATAATGAATAATGATGGTGAAATAGTTTTCCAAATTTGTTTACAAAAATGTATAATTCGAAGAAAAATCGAGAATGTGAACATAATTCATTTTTCGAATCTTCGACTTTTCACTGATTAAAAGTTATTGAAAATATTGAAAAGTCTATTATATAATACAACATACATGTATATAAATGAGTTAGTATGTATATATTTGTATATGCATAAGCATATATGCTTAGGGATGTAAGACAAAAAAGTAAAAAGGAAATGAAACGTGTTTAAACATGGAAAAGAAGTACACATAAGTACTCGTGCATTAACTTCATGTTGGCTAAGCAAAGGAAAAGAGGGACAAGCTTGGGGGCTGAGGTACATGAAGGTGAGGTGACATGTGATGTGGCAAGAGGAGATGGAGGGTAAAGGACCAAGGACATTAAGGTAATTTACTTTGTTTCTTGCTTATAAATACCCATTTCATTTCTTCAATTTTTCCTTCTCTTCCTCCTACCATATATTTCTCATATATTACCCAAATGGAAGTTTTTTTCTCAAATCGTATGACATTTAGTGGCTATAACTTTCATATGTACCACCTTTTCAAATTTTGAACTTAGCCGTGTCCAAATCTCATTTCTTTCAGACTCATTTTTGGACCCAGATTTTCTAGTCCGAAAATATATCTTCTTCTTTTGACCATATCTCCTCAAACTGACCCAAATTGAGTGATTCATTTTTTAAACATGAAGTGAAAGGAATTTTCAAGAACTTTCCCTTCGACAACTTTTCCAAATTCCGTAAGTAACTTATCCAAAAATCGATAGGAAGATGACCCATTTTCATGTTGATTTTTGTGAATTCGATGATAACCCGAAGTCCCTCTACCTTTGGGCCATGTGCATCATACCTTAGCCGAACCATAAAGCCACCATAAGACCACCAAATCTTCATTTTCAAAGCATATAGCATGGAGCTTGGTCATAAACAAGTTCCAGTGGAAGTTCAGAGTGATTTGGTAGCTTTTGGGTGAGTATAGCTCACGAATTTATTTAGAAGTTATAAATTTAAATATGATTCTCACTTTGATAATGAATCAATATTTATGGTTTGTATATTGATGTTGATTAAAATGTTTATATATATGTTTGATGTGATGTTTGGTTCGACTTAGAGATCAAAGTTGAAATGAGTGTATGGATGTAACGTTATGTTCTTTGCTTAGTTATGTAAACCATGACATGTATATATATTTTGTTTGTATTGTATATGCTAAAAATTAGCATTTGAGTATGAGGTTATATGTAAAATGTAAAGTTGGTATTTGGAATTGTATTTGCGACATCGGAATCCTTTGATTTTCAAAAAAAAATTCCTTACTTATTTTTAGAAATGTTTTCACTTAGTTTCAAAAACTTTACTTTGTTTTTCTAAAGACTTTTTCCTAAGTTATAAAGGTAAGTTAACATAAAAAGATAGAGTTTTAGAAGTGATTTAGAACATAAATCAAGTTTTGAAATTATGGGTCATATAGCAATAGTCGTTATTAATGCAATTCATACGACGAACTCTTTTCACAAATTAAAAGTGTTTTTCACTTATATTTTTGAAAAGTGTTTTTCAAAACATGTTATAAGTAGTAAAAATTATTATTTATTTATTTATTTATTTAATGATTAATTAATTAATTTGATAAGGTAATTAATACTTAAGTATTAATTAAGTAGGTTAATTTTAATTAGTAAATTAATAAAAGGTTAATTATATTTTAATTAGTTATTTAAGGATTAATTATTATTTAATTATTTATTAAATTTTAATTTTTAATTAAATTATCTATTTAAGAAAGGGTTGAATAATTAATTAATTACTAATCAAGTTAAATTTAAGTTAAGATTTAATTTAAACTTAATTATAATTTAATTATTTTAAATTAAGGTTTAATTAAGGATTATTTAATAAATTCAGTTTAGTAAATATTTAATTATTATTTAAAGGTTTAAATTATCATTTAACAATTCATCAAAGGTTAATTAGAGTTTAATAATTGATTTAAAGGTTATTTATGGTTTAATTATTTATTTAAAGGTTTAATTATTTTTAAATAAAAAGTTCAAATCTTGTTTAATTATTAAATAAAGTTTTAGAAATTTAGACCACCTTATTTTTAGAGATCGGTTTTGTTTTCAAGAACCAACTTTCTTTTAAAAAAAGATTTTAATCTAAGGGATTTCTTCATCGTCTATCCTTCCCCAATTGAATGCGAAATCCAATGATATTTGTTTAGCACAATAAATCATCATTCTGCTAATTAACTTGTATTTGACATCTGTTTGGTAGAATAAATCATCGATCCACCATAGTTCACCAAGTATATTATTTTAAATCTATTGGCAAAAAAAATTCATTCTGCTATTATAGTAACTTGGACGTGTATTTTTAGCAGAACAAATCCCCGTCTGCTATTATCATAACTTGAATATTTACCTATATGTTGATTAATTGTTGGTTTCTGATTCCCATATACATTTCTGCTCGTTATGTAAATACCCATATTATAACTTAAAAAGTAAACCCAGTTAAGAACCATTGTGATCACTAAGTTTCTTTCTAATTTTTAAGGTCCATCATGCTTTTAATAATGATTTCAAGTTAAGTAATGATTTTAGTAAAGGTATTTTAAATAATTATTTTGATTATCAAAAAGGACTTTATTAAATGAGTTTATTAAAGGAGTTTTGTTCTAAATAAGGAATATTTATAAGAAAATTTTATAAATGATTTTGGATATATATAAAGGAAGTTTTGTAAATAATTTCGATATTTATAAAAGAGTTTTGTAAATTTGATTTGGCGATTGTAACGACCCAGAATTTTTAGAATTAAAATATGAATATTTAATTAATTTTAAATATTAATAAGTGAATTTATAAGTCAAATAAATTTTTATTTGAATTATTGAATTTAATTGGATTATTAAATCGATAATTTAATACGTCAAATTATGGAAATAATTGAAAATATAGTTAAATATGATTGAAAATGATTTATAAAATTTTATTTTATCATATGGGAGTTAGAATGATATTTTAGAACTTTTAAAATCGAATTTAAAGTCAATTTATGAAAATTGAATATTTTAATAATTAAATCGACTAGTGAAAATAGTCAATTTTTGAACAGTCTCAGAATTGAACGAAACCAGTTTCATTGGATCCGTAATAGCTAGTTATTACCGGATTTCAAATTTCGTGTCAATCGGAGTTATCGTTTGATCGTGGCAGCTCGAAACGCATCGATTTATTTTTAATTTAAATTTGGCGAGTCAAAATAGCCATTTTTCAAAAAGTCTCGGATTTCGACGAAACTAGTTTCATCGGATCCGTAATGTGATATTATTATAAGGTTTCAAATTTCGTGTCAATTGGATTTACCGTTTGTCCGGTACAAATTAAAACGCCTAGAAATCGACTTAAATCGGTTTAATTCAAATTGAGCGTTTACAGCCATAACTCGCACAGATGTCCGAATTAGCTTTTGAAACCTATTCCATTGTGTCCGGAACGCGGGGTAAACCCTAGGTACGTCAGTTTCGGCGCCTAAATCGGAGTTCGGAATTTCCGGATGAATAGTGTCGAACGAAACTCCATAAATACCCCTTTAATTCACAAAAATAAAAAAAATAAAAAAATGTAACCCTAGCCGCCGTTCACCCCAATGGATGGCCGAAAATTGCAGTCCCTTTTCTTCAATTATCTTTCAATCCACAAACCCATTCAAGAAATCTCCAACTATAAAGTTGTAGAGCTACGTGAGATCCTTATATTCAACGGTTATGATCGTGTTTCGTTGCACGGATTGACGGCAAATTGGGCTCAAAGGCCTGTAGTTCATTCTCGAGCCGCGTGCTACAGGGATGGCCGAGCTCCACCTTGCTCAGGCCGAGTGTAGTATGGGAGGGGGGCTTCGATTTGGAGGCTTCTGATCGACTGCGTGTGGCTCGTAGAGTATGCGTGTATTAGGGTTTTGGATGGGAGATGGGTTCGGCCTGTACAAATGCGTGCGCGCGAGTTTGAGAGGGAAGAGGAGAAGGAGTTGCACGGCTAGGATCAGGGTGCAAGGAAATGAATGGCCAGGATTTGCTGTAGGATTTTAAGTTATTAATTTAGTTGTAAATTATATAGTTTAAACTCGTGTAACTTCAAATATTCATAACTTTTTCATACGAGGTCGAAAAAATGCAAACTCAGTTGCGTTGGAATCGTATGGACGAGCACTACGCGATGGAGTTGGTTTGGAGTCGTTCGGAGTTAGTGAAAATTTTGGGTAAAATTAAACGTCCGTTTAATTTTATTCAAAATAAATCGCTAAAACGGAAATAAAACCAAGGTGAGAACTTCTCACTCAATCGAATCAGTTTCGATTTTATTTTAAATAGTTAGATTTAAAATATTTGAATGCATGTTTGAATGTTGATTGATATCTATTGATTGTTAAAATAGACATTATACGCCGTTAGTAAGCGGATGTTATTTATTAAAAACATATACCGCGAATATTTCATAAACAGTGAAATTGGTATTATATATAGTAGCAATATATATATATATATTGGCATATGTATATATTGGAGTTGATTGATTTCCCGTATTTTTTAGCGGATGAGACCCTATTACGCCGTTATTAAGCGGATAATATTTAATAAGAACATATACCGCGATAATTTCGTACTGGAGCGAAATTGGTATTGTGCTAATGTTTTTGGATGCAGGAAAACAGGTTGGAGGGATCCAACTGGATTCCTCAACAGTATTTATTAGATTTCAGATATTTTGATATTTGATGGATTATCATATTGATATATGATATCGTTGTTGTCGTGATTGACTATTTGGTATGTAGCATCATTGGACCAAATTTGGAACTTTAAAAATGATTTTTAAAGTTGATTTTTGAGAATTTACTATATTTTGGAATTGATCCATTTTAAATAAATAAACGTTATAATTTTTAATGTTATAAAAATTATGATTTTTGTGAAATACAGTAAAAAAACTGATTTTTGAGAATATGATGCTAACGATTTTATAAAAAAGTTTAATCGGGATTTTAGAATTATTGTGAACAGTTTAAATATAGGATTTATAAAATTTAATTATTTTATGAATCAAAAGAATAAAGTTTTTAAAGGAATTTAAGACGTTTAAAAAGAATAATATGAATTGATTTATATTAAGAGATTTATAAATGGATATTTATAAATTGAAGTATAGACATTATAAAACGAGTTTTTATAAGTGTTTGAATGAAGTGAAAATGAATTTTGTAAATGAATGAAATTTATAGAATTATAAACTGTGAAGTTATAAAAGAAATTTATAAATAGTAAGATTTATAAATTTGGTGAAATTATTTGAAGAATAGATTGGTTAAATAAATGGATCTTATAAGTTATAAGATTCATAAATTGGAAAGTCTTTAAAAGAACGATTTTGTAAAATAATCGTTTTATAAGTATTTAACTTATAATATGAACTTGTAGTTTATAATTTAGTTATAAACTGGAATAGGTTAATAAAGAAATTTATAAAAAGGAAGTTGTTATTAAATAAATAGAAATGGAATTTATAAACGTTATTTTATAAATTCGCAAACGACTTATTTTGATAAGTTAATTGTCATAACTTATTTAATGGAGTTATATTCACATTTTTGAATAGTGAATAATACTTTGAATTAAAATGAATAAAAGGATGAGATTTGTTAACGAAGTTTATTCACATTTTTGAATAGTGAATAGCACGTTAAAGAAAATGTTTTGGATTTGGATGTTTAAATAGAATTAAAACGATCTAACGATGTTTTAAAATGTGTTGAGATTCGAAACCATAGATTTCAACATTTATTGTTGAAATAGACGTTTTCGAGAAATAAAAGGAAATGGTGGACTATAACACTGTTGTTATAGTAAATGATTTCCGAAAGGAAATGTTTTGTATAGTATTGGGATTTATATATCTATTTTAAATTCGAATCCCTATACTAGTGATTTTGGGACGTTGTAACGATGTTTTACGCAACATTCGTTTTGACCCAAATAAGTATGTTTAAGTGAATGATTTCCTTAAAAGAATGAAATATATACTTAATCTCGATTTAAGTATATTGAATATTTTCCAAGTGTTGAAAATAAATAAAAATTGTGAATTACTTATGAATAAATAAGTATGGAAATGTTTTTCCAATATAAAGTGAATATTAGAGAATTTATCTTTTTGAAGATAAATTGAAAATGAATATTATAAATCGAATTGAAGTCGTATATTCATTAATACTTTGGAATGTAAATTCACCAGTGAATTTATAAAAGAAGGTGGAATTGGTTTAAAAATAAATATTGATTTATTTTTGAAGTGTGAAATTTTATATCTTGTAAAGATATTTTGTGAAATAAATAATTTGGAAAATAATTTGGAAACTGGTGATGTGTGCATATCCAGTGATAGTTCAATAACCGACTATCAATATTTCCCTTTGAATGGGTATTTGATGTGATTTGTTTGAATGTGAATGCTACACTTATTTTTAAATAAGCGCTCACTATTCGGGTTAACCGGGAAAGGACCATGGGGTCGTATAACCCATTCCGAATATGTGATACGTCGTTATGAATTGCATTTGAAGATCGGTGTTGAAGACCGAGTATTTGCGAAAGCGATAGGATGACCTATCGATTGTCTCTGCACTGGGTAGCTCCTGGTATAGAGATCTCCTAAGTGATGGGAAATTCGATCGGGATTGTGAATACCCGTATTGCAAGGGCTTCGTAAGAAGTGCCTTCGGTTTTGTTCGAGCCCGGAACAGACTTGTATGGATTGTATGTCTGACGTTACAAATTGAGATATAAAGCCGATTTCTTTCAAATATATTTCTGTTGGTGGCGAAGAATTTATTCTTTAGCTTAACACCCTTCTCTGAGACGTACGAGCTCAGAGGTTATGTAGTTGAATGTTATCAGCGATATATTCCCAATTTGGTAATGTGACATGCTGAGTGATGCTGAAATGATCATTGTGTTGATTATTTGTGATAGGATCGTTTATTTGATCGTCTATCCTTGTGATCATTGTGTTGATCATTTGTTGACCCAAAGCATGGCTTTTGTATAAAGTATGTTTTTGTGGACGTGAATTCGTCGAGCCTCACACCCCGTGAATGGTCAAAACAGGAAAGAAGCAGCAAGGTTATGAGGGGTAGCACCCTTTAGGATGTGTCCATTTCCTTCTGGAAAAGGGTGGTATCATGGTATGGAGCCCAGATACTTACTCATGTTGAAAACACTTTGTTATGATTGTGTGAATTGATTACGAGCGCTCGATGATAAAGGTCCCAAAGGACCGGGGGATGGCATATTCGGTCAGTTGTTACTCAGTTAGGGGTAACCCGGCCTTGTGTTGGTAGAGATCCGGTTTGGTTCTCGGGGATGTCCATCCAGAGGCATTCTCATGTGGCAATGGGAAGTTCCTTGGCCTGATCATTCGTTGGAAATCCAAAGAAACAATACGAAACTTGTACGGTTTTAGTTGTATAACCTGCTATGGAATGTGGCGGTAACCTGCTATTGAACATAGTTAGCTATAGTAGGCATACGATAATGGTCGTATGTTGGCTAAGATTTATATTCTACTTTCGAAATAAATTTTTCCTACTCTATGCACTAATAATAATATCAAATGTTATGTTAAATGCGTATCAAGCATCTTTGACTATCATAAGGAGAAATCTCCTCCGATTCTGCGTTTGCATGTGTGCGTGTGCGGGAGGCCTTATGGTAGTCTCATTTTTAAAAGCATTGCGAATTGAGTTTAAAAATATTCCTCTATTTTGATTTTAAAGTTAAATAAACTGTTTTGAGTTCTCACACCAGTCACATGACTGACTCGGAGTTTATTGTTTTCCTTCCTAAACTCTGGGTGCCCACCAATTTCCACACGGGCAGTTAAGAGTTAGGTTTATCAGGATATTCTGGATATTCAGGAGTTGCTGGAGGCAAGCTGGATGGCATGGCGTATTACTAGTATAAAGTATTTCTTTTTCCGCTGCTCTATTTGTTGTTGTTGTTGTATACTCTGATGATATGATGAAATGAAATGTATAAAATGTAATAACTGATATGGTTCTTTGTTTAAAGATTATTCATTTATTATTATATGTTGTTCCGCTGCGAATTGTGAGATTCTGATGTTGTTCTGCTGTTCTGTTCCGTTCTATTCTCTTTTTCTTCTATTTTAAAATTTTCTGTTCTCTTTTCTATTTTCTCTTCTTCCTATTTTCTGTTTTCTTCTCTATCTTTTCCCTCTATTTTCTATCTTCTCTCTTCTTCTCTTTTCTTTTCTTAAATTCTTTTTAAAAACCCATAACATTCCGGTTTTTGACCTTCGATTTCTCGGCGGTCGATAAAGTGAGTGTCGATGTTGAATTTTCGAAAGTCGAAAATTCACGGGGCGTTACATTTGGTATCAGAGCTTATGGTTAAGCGACAACCATGGTTCTGTTGGGTATTACTCATTAGAGATAGAGTCAGTAGTACTCTAGAATGAATTTGAGAGTAATAATAGCTATGAGAGCGTATTTGTTAGTGAATATATGAAATTGTTTTATATTGTGATGATTGGTTTATTGAGTGGCATATGAACTTTCGTCAGCGTGGTCCGCAAGACTATGCCGAAGGGGTTTCTAAACACTTGAATAGAACAATTCGGCACAGTATTGATTTTAAATTGGGTGAATGAAATAATTTTACCTTGATTATATTTTATATATAAAAGGAATAATTTTTTTGGAATTATTAAAGTATATAAGTTGATTGTTTAGTTGTTTGAATAATCTAAATAAAAGAATAATTGTATAAGCAAATGAATTATAAGAATTTGATTATAATTAAAGTGATCTACAATTGTGAAATAAACTTATATATATAAAAAGTGAAACTATATGGATATATTTAGGAATTTAAGTTATGTAAAAACAAGTGATGTTTATAAATGGAGTATAACTTAAGAGATATTGAATGAAGTTGATATTAGTATCAAAGTAAATTAATAAAATTAAGTGATGAATGTGAACTTGAGTTTTATAAATGAAATTCAACTTTTATAATTGAATTGAATGAATGGCTTGAATGTTAATCAATTGAATGTAAATTAAGTTGATATGAAATAATGAATATAAGTGTAGATTCATTAAAATCTAATGTTATTGAAAGTTGAATAATTGAATGAAGATCAATTTAATTTAACCAATTGAAAGTGAAAGTGTTAAACCAATTGAAAGAAAAGTAATTTGGTTGTAATTGATATACATTGGTTGTTATATGATTGTTAGTGATTGTATGTAATTCATTAGGTTAATGAAATTGAAAGCTAAATTAATTGAAATCCAGTTGGAAGTTAAGTAAATTTTGAATAGAAGTGAATTTGATTTGGAAGTGAACCAACTTGAATATGAATTAGTGAATATAAGCAAATTGAAAATGAATGTTAGTAAATCCAATGTTAATGAATCAAATGTGATTTGATATTGAAAACCTATTTCATTGAATATTAATGAGAATATAAATAAATATTGATTTGATAGCTGAATGGTAGTTGGTTGATATTGCATTTGTTGTTTAGTTACATTTGCTATGTTGACATATATAGTTATTATGTTGCTATATGTTGTATATTGAGATTATTGTCTATATGCATGATTCTCATGTTGTTTGTTGAGTGATTAGTAGGTGCGGATCGCGTTTGCTTCGCATTTGGAGCTCGCTTTTGCGCTATATTAGCCGTATATGCTTGCTAATAAAATATAAGGTACATATCTCGGATTACATACCGTACTTTTATACTTTTTTCCCTGCGGGATGCCTCATTACTTGATGAGATGTATATTTGTGATATATATACTATCATTTTTTTTTCGGATCGAGCCGCGCAAAGGAGACTATGGCGAATTTTTCCGAAAATTTAAGGCGTTAGAAAAATTTTGAGAAAATTGAGAAAATTTTGAAAACTATTAACTTTGATTTAGAATTGAAAGTTAAACAATAGTAGTTGTTTTGAAAAGATAACTAAGTATGATTTGAAAACTTAGTAAAGTTATTGTAAGAAGTTTGACTATGAACTTTGGGAAAATTAATAAATTCTATAACTTTTCTTACTTGAAATTTCGAGGACGAAATTCTTTTAAGCGGGGAAGATTGTAACGACCCAGAATTTTTAGAAATTAAAATATGAATATTTAATTAATTTTAAATATTAATAAGTGAATTTATAAGTCAAATAAATTTTTATTTGAATTATTGAATTTAATTGGATTATTAAATCGATAATTTAATACGTCAAATTATGGAAATAATTGAAAATATAGTTAAATATGATTGAAAATGATTTGTAAAATTTTATTTTATCATATGGGAGTTAGAATGATATTTTAGAACTTTTAAAATCGAATTTAAAGTTAATTTGTGAAAATTGAATATTTTAATAATTAAATCGACTAGTGAAAATAGTCAATTTTTGAACAGTCTCAGAATTGAACGAAACCAGTTTCATTGGATCCGTAATAGTTAGTTATTACCGGATTTCAAATTTCGTGTCAATCGGAGTTATCGTTTGATCGTGGCAGCTCGAAACGCATCGATTTATTTTTAATTTAAATTTGGCGAGTCAAAATAGCCATTTTTCAAAAAGTCTCGGATTTCGACGAAACTAGTTTCATCGGATCCGTAATGTGATATTATTATAAGGTTTCAAATTTCGTGTCAATTGGATTTACCGTTTGTCCGGTACAAATTAAAACGCCTAGAAATCGACTTAAATCGGTTTAATTCAAATTGAGCGTTTACAGCCATAACTCGCACAGATGTCCGAATTAGCTTTTGAAACCTATTCCATTGTGTCCGGAACGCGGGGTAAACCCTAGGTACGTCAGTTTCGGCGCCTAAATCGGAGTTTGGAATTTCCGGATGAATAGTGTCGAACGAAACTCTATAAATACCCCTTTAATTCACAAAAATAAAAAAAATAAAAAATGTAACCCTAGCCGCCGTTCACCCCAATGGATGGCCGAAAATTGCAGTCCCTTTTCTTCAATTATCTTTCAATCCACAAACCCATTCAAGAAATCTCCAACTACAAAGTTGTAGAGCTACGTGAGATCCTTATATTCAACGGTTATGATCGTGTTTCGTTGCACGGATTGACGGCAAATTGGGCTCAAAGGCCTGTAGTTCATTCTCGAACCGCGTGCTACAGGGATGGCCGAGCTCCACCTTGCTCAGGCCGAGTGTAGTATGGGAGGGGGGCTTCGATTTGGAGGCTTCTGATCGACTGCGTGTGGCTCGTAGAGTATGCGTGTATTAGGGTTTTGGATGGGAGATGGGTTCGGCCTGTACAAATGCGTGCGCGCGAGTTTGAGAGGGAAGAGGAGAAGGAGTTGCACGGCTAGGATCAGGGTGCAAGGAAATGAATGGCCAGGATTTGCTGTAGGATTTTAAGTTATTAATTTAGTTGTAAATTATATAGTTTAAACTCGTGTAACTTCAAATATTCATAACTTTTTCATACGAGGTCGAAAAAATGCAAACTCAGTTGCGTTGGAATCGTATGGACGAGCACTACGCGATGGAGTTGGTTTGGAGTCGTTCGGAGTTAGTGAGAATTTTGGGTAAAATTAAACGTCCGTTTAATTTTATTCAAAATAAATCGCTAAAACGGAAATAAAACCAAGGTGAGAACTTCTCACTCAATCGAATCAGTTTCGATTTTATTTTAAATAGTTAGATTTAAAATATTTGAATGCATGTTTGAATGTTGATTGATATCTATTGATTGTTAAAATAGACATTATACGCCGTTAGTAAGCGGATGTTATTTATTAAAAACATATACCGCGAATATTTCATAAACAGTGAAATTGGTATTATATATAGTAGCAATATATATATATTGGCATATGTATATATTGGAGTTGATTGATTTCCCGTATTTTTTAGCGGATGAGACCCTATTACGCCGTTATTAAGCGGATAATATTTAATAAGAACATATACCGCGATAATTTCGTACTGGAGCGAAATTGGTATTGTGCTAATGTTTTTGGATGCAGGAAAACAGGTTGGAGGGATCCAACTGGATTCCTCAACAGTATTTATTAGATTTCAGATATTTTGATATTTGATGGATTATCATATTGATATATGATATCGTTGTTGTCGTGATTGACTATTTGGTATGTAACATCATTGGACCAAATTTGGAACTTTAAAAATGATTTTTAAAGTTGATTTTTGAGAATTTACTATATTTTGGAATTGATCCATTTTAAATAAATAAACGTTATAATTTTTAATGTTATAAAAATTATGATTTTTGTGAAATACAGTAAAAAAACTGATTTTTGAGAATATGATGCTAACGATTTTATAAAAAAGTTTAATCGGGATTTTAGAATTATTGTGAACAGTTTAAATATAGGATTTATAAAATTTAATTATTTTATGAATCAAAAGAATAAAGTTTTTAAAGGAATTTAAGACGTTTAAAAAGAATAATATGAATTGATTTATATTAAGAGATTTATAAATGGATATTTATAAATTGAAGTATAGACATTATAAAACGAGTTTTTATAAGTGTTTGAATGAAGTGAAAATGAATTTTGTAAATGAATGAAATTTATAGAATTATAAACTGTGAAGTTATAAAAGAAATTTATAAATAGTAAGATTTATAAATTTGGTGAAATTATTTGAAGAATAGATTGGTTAAATAAATGGATCTTATAAGTTATAAGATTCATAAATTGGAAAGTCTTTAAAAGAACGATTTTGTAAAATAATCGTTTTATAAGTATTTAACTTATAATATGAACTTGTAGTTTATAATTTAGTTATAAACTGGAATAGGTTAATAAAGAAATTTATAAAAAGGAAGTTGTTATTAAATAAATAGTAATGGAATTTATAAACGTTATTTTATAAATTCGCAAACGACTTATTTTGATAAGTTAATTGTCATAACTTATTTAATGGAGTTATATTCACATTTTTGAATAGTGAATAATACTTTGAATTAAAATGAATAAAAGGATGAGATTTGTTAACGAAGTTTATTCACATTTTTGAATAGTGAATAGCACGTTAAAGAAAATGTTTTGGATTTGGATGTTTAAATAGAATTAAAACGATCTAACGATGTTTTAAAATGTGTTGAGATTCGAAACCATAGATTTCAACATTTATTGTTGAAATAGACGTTTTCGAGAAATAAAAGGAAATGGTGGACTATAACACTGTTGTTATAGTAAATGATTTCCGAAAGGAAATGTTTTGTATAGTATTGGGATTTATATATCTATTTTAAATTCGAATCCCTATACTAGTGATTTTGGGACGTTGTAACGATGTTTTACGCAACATTCGTTTTGACCCAAATAAGTATGTTTAAGTGAATGATTTCCTTAAAAGAATGAAATATATACTTAATCTCGATTTAAGTATATTGAATATTTTCCAAGTGTTGAAAATAAATAAAAATTGTGAATTACTTATGAATAAATAAGTATGGAAATGTTTTTCCAATATAAAGTGAATATTAGAGAATTTATCTTTTTGAAGATAAATTGAAAATGAATATTATAAATCGAATTGAAGTCGTATATTCATTAATACTTTGGAATGTAAATTCACCAGTGAATTTATAAAAGAAGGTGGAATTGGTTTAAAAATAAATATTGATTTATTTTTGAAGTGTGAAATTTTATATCTTGTAAAGATATTTTGTGAAATAAATAATTTGGAAAATAATTTGGAAACTGGTGATGTGTGCATATCCAGTGATAGTTCAATAACCGACTATCAATATTTCCCTTTGAATGGGTATTTGATGTGATTTGTTTGAATGTGAATGCTACACTTATTTTTAAATAAGCGCTCACTATTCGGGTTAACCGGGAAAGGACCATGGGGTCGTATAACCCATTCCGAATATGTGATACGTCGTTATGAATTGCATTTGAAGATCGGTGTTGAAGACCGAGTATTTGCGAAAGCGATAGGATGACCTATCGATTGTCTCTGCACTGGGTAGCTCCTGGTATAGAGATCTCCTAAGTGATGGGAAATTCGATCGGGATTGTGAATACCCGTATTGCAAGGGCTTCGTAAGAAGTGCCTTCGGTTTTGTTCGAGCCCGGAACAGACTTGTATGGATTGTATGTCTGACGTTACAAATTGAGATATAAAGCCGATTTCTTTCAAATATATTTCTGTTGGTGGCGAAGAATTTATTCTTTAGCTTAACACCCTTCTCTGAGACGTACGAGCTCAGAGGTTATGTAGTTGAATGTTATCAGCGATATATTCCCAATTTGGTAATGTGACATGCTGAGTGATGCTGAAATGATCATTGTGTTGATTATTTGTGATAGGATCGTTTATTTGATCGTCTATCCTTGTGATCATTGTGTTGATCATTTGTTGACCCAAAGCATGGCTTTTGTATAAAGTATGTTTTTGTGGACGTGAATTCGTCGAGCCTCACACCCCGTGAATGGTCAAAACAGGAAAGAAGCAGCAAGGTTATGAGGGGTAGCACCCTTTAGGATGTGTCCATTTCCTTCTGGAAAAGGGTGGTATCATGGTATGGAGCCCAGATACTTACTCATGTTGAAAACACTTTGTTATGATTGTGTGAATTGATTACGAGCGCTCGATGATAAAGGTCCCAAAGGACCGGGGGATGGCATATTCGGTCAGTTGTTACTCAGTTAGGGGTAACCCGGCCTTGTGTTGGTAGAGATCCGGTTTGGTTCTCGGGGATGTCCATCCAGAGGCATTCTCATGTGGCAATGGGAAGTTCCTTGGCCTGATCATTCGTTGGAAATCCAAAGAAACAATACGAAACTTGTACGGTTTTAGTTGTATAACCTGCTATGGAATGTGGCGGTAACCTGCTATTGAACATAGTTAGCTATAGTAGGCATACGATAATGGTCGTATGTTGGCTAAGATTTATATTCTACTTTCGAAATAAATTTTTCCTACTCTATGCACTAATAATAATATCAAATGTTATGTTAAATGCGTATCAAGCATCTTTGACTATCATAAGGAGAAATCTCCTCCGATTCTGCGTTTGCATGTGTGTGTGTGCGGGAGGCCTTATGGTAGTCTCATTTTTAAAAGCATTGCGAATTGAGTTTAAAAATATTCCTCTATTTTGATTTTAAAGTTAAATAAACTGTTTTGAGTTCTCACACCAGTCACATGACTGACTCGGAGTTTATTGTTTTCCTTCCTAAACTCTGGGTGCCCACCAATTTCCACACGGGCAGTTAAGAGTTAGGTTTATCAGGATATTCTGGATATTCAGGAGTTGCTGGAGGCAAGCTGGATGGCATGGCGTATTACTAGTATAAAGTATTTCTTTTTCCGCTGCTCTATTTGTTGTTGTTGTTGTATACTCTGATGATATGATGAAATGAAATGTATAAAATGTAATAACTGATATGGTTCTTTGTTTAAAGATTATTCATTTATTATTATATGTTGTTCCGCTGCGAATTGTGAGATTCTGATGTTGTTCTGCTGTTCTGTTCCGTTCTATTCTCTTTTTCTTCTATTTTAAAATTTTCTGTTCTCTTTTCTATTTTCTCTTCTTCCTATTTTCTGTTTTCTTCTCTATCTTTTCCCTCTATTTTCTATCTTCTCTCTTCTTCTCTTTTCTTTTCTTAAATTCTTTTTAAAAACCCATAACATTCCGGTTTTTGACCTTCGATTTCTCGGCGGTCGATAAAGTGAGTGTCGATGTTGAATTTTCGAAAGTCGAAAATTCACGGGGCGTTACATTTGGTATCAGAGCTTATGGTTAAGCGACAACCATGGTTCTGTTGGGTATTACTCATTAGAGATAGAGTCAGTAGTACTCTAGAATGAATTTGAGAGTAATAATAGCTATGAGAGCGTATTTGTTAGTGAATATATGAAATTGTTTTATATTGTGATGATTGGTTTATTGAGTGGCATATGAACTTTCGTCAGCGTGGTCCGCAAGACTATGCCGAAGGGGTTTCTAAACACTTGAATAGAACAATTCGGCACAGTATTGATTTTAAATTGGGTGAATGAAATAATTTTACCTTGATTATATTTTATATATAAAAGGAATAATTTTTTTGGAATTATTAAAGTATATAAGTTGATTGTTTAGTTGTTTGAATAATCTAAATAAAAGAATAATTGTATAAGCAAATGAATTATAAGAATTTGATTATAATTAAAGTGATCTACAATTGTGAAATAAACTTATATATATAAAAAGTGAAACTATATGGATATATTTAGGAATTTAAGTTATGTAAAAACAAGTGATGTTTATAAATGGAGTATAACTTAAGAGATATTGAATGAAGTTGATATTAGTATCAAAGTAAATTAATAAAATTAAGTGATGAATGTGAACTTGAGTTTTATAAATGAAATTCAACTTTTATAATTGAATTGAATGAATGGCTTGAATGTTAATCAATTGAATGTAAATTAAGTTGATATGAAATAATGAATATAAGTGTAGATTCATTAAAATCTAATGTTATTGAAAGTTGAATAATTGAATGAAGATCAATTTAATTTAACCAATTGAAAGTGAAAGTGTTAAACCAATTGAAAGCAAAGTAATTTGGTTGTAATTGATATACATTGGTTGTTATATGATTGTTAGTGATTGTATGTAATTCATTAGGTTAATGAAATTGAAAGCTAAATTAATTGAAATCCAGTTGGAAGTTAAGTAAATTTTGAATAGAAGTGAATTTGATTTGGAAGTGAACCAACTTGAATATGAATTAGTGAATATAAGCAAATTGAAAATGAATGTTAGTAAATCCAATGTTAATGAATCAAATGTGATTTGATATTGAAAACCTATTTCATTGAATATTAATGAGAATATAAATAAATATTGATTTGATAGCTGAATGGTAGTTGGTTGATATTGCATTTGTTGTTTAGTTACATTTGCTATGTTGACATATATAGTTATTATGTTGCTATATGTTGTATATTGAGATTATTGTCTATATGCATGATTCTCATGTTGTTTGTTGAGTGATTAGTAGGTGCGGATCGCGTTTGCTTCGCATTTGGAGCTCGCTTTTGCGCTATATTAGCCGTATATGCTTGCTAATAAAATATAAGGTACATATCTCGGATTACATACCGTACTTTTATACTTTTTTCCCTGCGGGATGCCTCATTACTTGATGAGATGTATATTTGTGATATATATACTATCATTTTTTTTTCGGATCGAGCCGCGCAAAGGAGACTATGGCGAATTTTTCCGAAAATTTAAGGCGTTAGAAAAATTTTGAGAAAATTGAGAAAATTTTGAAAACTATTAACTTTGATTTAGAATTGAAAGTTAAACAATAGTAGTTGTTTTGAAAAGATAACTAAGTATGATTTGAAAACTTAGTAAAGTTATTGTAAGAAGTTTGACTATGAACTTTGGGAAAATTAATAAATTCTATAACTTTTCTTACTTGAAATTTCGAGGACGAAATTCTTTTAAGCGGGGAAGATTGTAACGACCCAGAATTTTTAGAAATTAAAATATGAATATTTAATTAATTTTAAATATTAATAAGTGAATTTATAAGTCAAATAAATTTTTATTTGAATTATTGAATTTAATTGGATTATTAAATCGATAATTTAATACGTCAAATTATGGAAATAATTGAAAATATAGTTAAATATGATTGAAAATGATTTGTAAAATTTTATTTTATCATATGGGAGTTAGAATGATATTTTAGAACTTTTAAAATCGAATTTAAAGTTAATTTGTGAAAATTGAATATTTTAATAATTAAATCGACTAGTGAAAATAGTCAATTTTTGAACAGTCTCAGAATTGAACGAAACCAGTTTCATTGGATCCGTAATAGTTAGTTATTACCGGATTTCAAATTTCGTGTCAATCGGAGTTATCGTTTGATCGTGGCAGCTCGAAACGCATCGATTTATTTTTAATTTAAATTTGGCGAGTCAAAATAGCCATTTTTCAAAAAGTCTCGGATTTCGACGAAACTAGTTTCATCGGATCCGTAATGTGATATTATTATAAGGTTTCAAATTTCGTGTCAATTGGATTTACCGTTTGTCCGGTACAAATTAAAACGCCTAGAAATCGACTTAAATCGGTTTAATTCAAATTGAGCGTTTACAGCCATAACTCGCACAGATGTCCGAATTAGCTTTTGAAACCTATTCCATTGTGTCCGGAACGCGGGGTAAACCCTAGGTACGTCAGTTTCGGCGCCTAAATCGGAGTTTGGAATTTCCGGATGAATAGTGTCGAACGAAACTCTATAAATACCCCTTTAATTCACAAAAATAAAAAAAATAAAAAATGTAACCCTAGCCGCCGTTCACCCCAATGGATGGCCGAAAATTGCAGTCCCTTTTCTTCAATTATCTTTCAATCCACAAACCCATTCAAGAAATCTCCAACTACAAAGTTGTAGAGCTACGTGAGATCCTTATATTCAACGGTTATGATCGTGTTTCGTTGCACGGATTGACGGCAAATTGGGCTCAAAGGCCTGTAGTTCATTCTCGAACCGCGTGCTACAGGGATGGCCGAGCTCCACCTTGCTCAGGCCGAGTGTAGTATGGGAGGGGGGCTTCGATTTGGAGGCTTCTGATCGACTGCGTGTGGCTCGTAGAGTATGCGTGTATTAGGGTTTTGGATGGGAGATGGGTTCGGCCTGTACAAATGCGTGCGCGCGAGTTTGAGAGGGAAGAGGAGAAGGAGTTGCACGGCTAGGATCAGGGTGCAAGGATCAGTCTAACTATCGACTGACCCTCTGCAAAAGCATTATTAAAAGAAGCCATTTTAAAAATTCAAATTTTTAAAACAAAAATTGATTTTTTTCAAAAAATCGAATTTTTAAAACAAATGTTGACTTCTATTCCTAGCTCTGATACCACTTATAGGATCGATTTCACCCTAGAGGGGGGTGAATAGGGTGATAGTGTCAATTATAAAAATTAATCGCGGAAGCTTATAAAATATTCAATTCAGATCATAGAATAGCAGCACAGATATCGCAGAATATAAATAACAGAAAAAACAGAACAACACAGAATTTACCCAGCTTCGGCAAAACCCTACCTACGTGCTGCCCCCAAGGTTTCTACTAGAAATTAGATAGTCCCTCGCTTACACACGTAAACTTGCTATACCCGCTATTGACTAATCTAATTCTACGCTCAAAACCTTACCACAACTCAACCACCGAGTTGCGAATTCTCAAGCTACGCCACGTAGCTTGTCCCCTAGTCACACGACTAGAAAATTAAAACGGTTAAAAGAGAATTTTTAAACACAAATTTAAAAATAAAACTAAACTAAAAAACCCTAGTTTAAAAACTTTTAAGTCCAAAAGAAAAATAAACCGGCCCAAACTTCTTTTACTTTTTTTTCACTATGCCGGCCCTTTTCTTTTATCTCGTATGTGATAATGGTTGTTCCTCTTCGTCCAAAAACTAGGGCTTTCGAAGCTGCGCTATTTCCTCGATCGATAGAAATTTGCGTGTTGCCTTGCTCGATCAATTCTTCATTGCTCACTGCTGCTTCGACGATTTCGATTTTTGCTTTGGTAAGAAATTATGCTTTTGTGCTTTTCGATTTTCGTATTCGAACTCATACGTTCTGCCGATGATGATGTTGGGTCTTTTATAGGGTTCGTTACCCTATTTTCTCGTTCGTCTGATAATTTCATATTTGTTGCTTTGATCGATCTGGTATTGATGCTTGAGATTTTCACTGACTTGTTCACAATCGTATATTCGATGCTTGGCACACACGGTTTTGATTTGTGACTTGGTCAATTTGCTTGGCTATCACGGTGAATGCTTGATTGACTTGTTCAACTTCGGTTTCGCTAGTATTTTGTTTGGTTCGTGAATTTCTCTGTACTGTTGAATTTCGTTCATCTTGTAGTCTTCGTCTCTGGCCATCTTCTCTGGTCTCCACTTGAACATTGCATTCGTGAGCCTTGTTGTTCTGTGGTTGGTCACTGATGCATACATGAACTGTTGTAGGTGTGTACTTTAAATTCATGTGTGCCTGTCGAGTTCCTGTAGTTGCCATCATTTGTGTTTCAGTTGTTTTTTTTTATGCATTTCATCACTTCAGTATTGTATTGTTTTCACCTCTGGCCTGTTTTACTGTCATGTGTATATATGTGTTATCATATTGAACATCTCTGTCTCGAGTAGCTCTGCATTGTTGAGGCTATGCATTTGTTCGAACTTGCCACCACTGTATCATTTACTGATTTAGTTGATTTCATGGTTCACCTTGCTTTGTTCACTGTGTACTTGATGGTTGCTGTGCACTTTTGTGCTTTGAGTCAGTTTCATTGTTTTAGTTTCATTGTTACTGTGTTATCATCATGTTGGTTTGGTTGTTTGATTTTTACTGTCCACATGTTACTGGTCTTGATCAATGCTCGGCCATGTTTCATTTATGTTGCTTTTTGAGTTGCAGTGTTGGTCTGACTTGAACTCGATTCACTTGAACTGTCACTGCTTGGTGGTCATGTGCCACTGCTGAGTCTTTGGTGCTGTCTTGAATTTGTGCAGTCCATGTTGTTGTCAGTTGCACTTGGTCATTTTGTATCTGCATTTGGTTACTTGATTCAGTTGTGTTGGAACTGGATTGATGTCTTTTGGCTTCACTTGTGTATACTGTGTCATTTAGTTGATGTATTTCCACTTGCTGGTCTCTGTTCTTTGTTCATTGGTCATTGCACTGTGTTGCATTACAATCATTGCTTCCTATTCCCTTCATGTAGCTTGTTTTTTACATTTGCTTGATTGTATTGTTGTTCTGCCTCCATTTAAAAGTATTGTTGCAGTGATTATTTGAGCTTGTATTCTGCCTTGAGTTGAATCTCGTGTGTTATTTGGGTTTGACCTTGTGCTGAATTGTTAGCAGTGCTTTTGTTTGATTTGTGCACACGAGTTGGCGGGGCAGTGCACACATGTACAAATGTATGCGTGTGTACTGCAGCCACTTATGTACAACCTGTCCCTGATAAAATGCTGATATGCACAGATACAATCAAAAATTATGACGAACAAACCAAATAACTGAGGCAAACAATGTTTTCAAAATCATCTTTTATTTTTGAATTGAAAAAATATTTCTTTTTCAATTTTACTGCGTTAGTTTATATTTTTGCAGATTGCCCAGATGCTGAATTCAAACTGGAATGCAGTTGAAGATAAATACGAGTGTGACTGATATGTAGTGAGATGCTGATGTAAATGTGAAAAAATGTGATGTAATCAAAGTTGTATAGTTATAGTGAGAGCTTGAAATTGTACTATTCAAAATTGTAATAAATATTTATTCGAATAAAATATCTGTTTGAATTCAAAATTCTGTGTAATTTATTTTATTCAACAATTATTTATTTAACCTGTGAAAAATAAAATAGTACATTAACAAATACATTTAAACGAATGTATATATGTTTATTATCATCAAACAAAAATCATATAAGCGCATATTCAACAATCTCCCCTTTTGATGATAACAAACATATATTTAAGATTTTGAATATGTTAAATGTATTTGATCATGGATATATCCTAATTGCTCCCCCTATTTAAATGCTCCATCTCTACACAATACTCCCCCTACATATATACATACAAATAAATAATATGCAAATGAGCCTAGATGCAAATGGAAAATTATTTGACCTTTGCTTGATTTTATTTAACAAAATCTTAACTTTTCTCTCCCCCTTTTGTTCTCAGCAAAAGAATAATAGTATTAGAGAAAATAGAGATAAAGTAATCGATATTAATCCAACATTGAAACTCAATTGAATATAAATATTAAATTTCAATAAAAAATCAAACAAAAATCATAAATATTTTGTTAGGCGCATATTCCACTTTTAGAATGATGGAAATGATGTCATCATATAAAACCATACAGTTGTGTCTATTTGTGGCATATTTATATCAGAAATTTGAATATCTACTAACCATGCATAACCGTTAGGACTTTTAAATGAGATTAGTAGTATTCCAATTTTATTTTTAAAAAAAATGAATTCAAGTATCTTCTAACCACGCATAACTGTGAGGACTTTTAAATGGGATTAGAATCAACTTGTTTATTTTAAAAAATCAACTTTTGGTATGCGTTCCATACATGCATTACCGTGAGGACCTTTAAATGAGCATGGAAGCACATAACAAATTCCAAGTAATTCACCCATGCATAACCGTGAGGACTTTTAAATGAGAGTGAATTCTTTGGTATTTATTATTATTATTATTATTATTGTTTTTTTTAAAAAAAATGTAAAGATGGAAAACGAACTATTCCTGTTTAAAGTACCACATATTGACAAACTATATAGAATTTTGATGAGTGATAGTTGTTAGAAATATGATAGATATGGAGATGGTCATGGAATTTTTTACCAACAAAAAGTTTTATAACTCTTGTTTAAATTTCTAAAGAAATTTATTAATTATACCGTCTCGAGTCATAATATTTGATCAATATTAACACTCATCACTTTTTCAATCACTATTTTTCTTTTCGATAAACATTAGGGAGTCAGATTAGTCAAAATAGTCATTTAAAATCAAATTCAAAAATAATTATGAAATTAGTTTTTCAAAAATGACTAATCTGAAACTATGGTCAAAAATGATTTTCTCCAGGGGGTTTTAAAAGAAAATTTTCTGCTTTTTGAAAATTATTTGAAATGAAGAATATGCAGATATTTTCTTTGAAAAACGATGCAGTTACTAAATGTCTCAACAAAAACTACGTTTCACTAGTAATTTTTCTATCAACTAGATAACCAGTTAATCTGCATCTGAATTTCTCTTTCACTCAAAAATCATTAATTGAATTTGATTGACCAAACCATGAATTGTGCACCAAAAATTTCAAATTCAATTTTAACAACAATTTAAATGACATTCTTTTGAAATTAAATTGAAGCCGTGTAAATAATCGAAAACCGTGAATAAAGAGTTAGCCAAATGTATTATCAACAATCAATGAATTTCCTAATACCAAAACACCATCATTTTTCCAATTTAATCTGTATGAAGTATTTCAAGAATTTGTAGTGTTTTTGGCATATAAAATATAATTGGCCAACTATGTTGAATAAGTCACAGTCAAAATCACCATCTTTTCATCATCTCATTATTGGCTGATTTTAATTCAGAATATGGTGCAGATTATCACATTTAATATATTGTTTAAAACATACCATTACCTGTTTTACCTTTACGATATTTTTCGTTGTTGTCCGTTGTGATTCTGTCACCTTTATACTAGGCTAAGGAACTTTATTTTGTCGCCCGTTGTGTTTCTGGAACAGCCAAAAACCAGAGAACACTGTTGTTGTTCCTTAGCCTGCCACCACACCTACACGATGAAAGATTTATGTGACCTATTTGTTTTTATAGGTCCATGGTTGTTAGTGGCAGAAAATTTTGAAAAACAATTTTGTAAAGACCCGAAACTATTTATAATTGTTCCCTTCGGCACCCAATTTTGTTTAACTTTGAGAGATTTTATATTTGTGCCTTTTGGAACCCAAATCGGTATAATTTTCACATGTTTGGGTCTATACCAACAATTATTGTGATCGTGTCCAAATTTTCTACAAATTGTGCACATAGAATTAACTTGATTAATATTCCTTTCAACAATTTTCGAATTATTATATCCAAGTCCTTGTCTAACCGTATTAACAGTTTGCTTTCCTAATAGCATATTCAACGATTTTTCACTTTTTGAAAATTTATCTAAAGTCGTTGACAATTGTTGGACTTGTGTTTTGAGAGATTTATTTTCGTTTAACAACTGTGTGCACTTTTTAATAGAATTCTCTCTCCTAGTATTTTCATTCTCCTTTAAAATCAAAATTTCATTTTCAAGTGATTTTATATTGATTTCTGATTTTTTAATTTCTTCTTCGAATGTTGGACACTTATCACACTTAGGGATCCTACTTTGATAGGTTTTAACTAATTGGTCAAGTTGTTTATTTAAATCTATCAAAGTATCTTTTTGTGATTCAAGTTTGGCGTATTTTTCCCTAAGTCGTTCAAAACAGCCATTTACTTCGTGGAAATAAATAAGTAATTCAGAGTGAGTGAGTTTTGATACCTCGCTTGGCTCGTCATCGTCGCTATCAGTTATATTCCCTTGAAGGCACATATCTGCTTTCTCACTCTCACTGCTAGAACTTTGATTATCTTCATCACTTGTATTCCACGTGGCTGCAAAACTTTTCCGTTTTGATTTCTTTTTGAAGTCGCGTTGATTTTGAGGACAATTGGGCTTGATGTGTCCGGGTTGTTTGCACTTGTGACAGATTATCTTCTGTTCTTCAGAGTAGTCTAGTGCTTTGGCTATTCTGCTTTTTGCTTCTTGAATTCGAGCTGAATTTCCATATTTGTAATTCCACTTTTTGAATTTCTTTATTAATAGCTCCAATTCTGCTGCTGCATCGTCATCGTCATCGTCATCACTTTCAGTTGTTCCTTTGAGAGCTATTGATTTCTTTCGAGTATCTCCTCCTTCACGCTCTTCCTTGAATTTCATTTCTAGCTCATAAGTGGTGAGATTTCCGAAGAGTTCTTCAACTTTGAGTTGTTTTAAATCTTTCGATTCTTGAATGGCAGTTACTTTTGCTTCAAATTTTCGTGGAAGGACTCTAAGGATTTTTCGGACTATCTCCAACTCTGTGTATGATTTTCCAAGAGCTTTTGATTTGTAAACGATATTGGAAAGTCGTCCATGCATCTCTTTGACATTTTCTTCCTTCGCCATTGTAAAGTTCTCGTATTCGCTGCTTAGCATGGCAAGGCGAGATTCTTTGACTTGAGATGTTCCTTCGTGAGTCACTTCTAGTATGTGCCATATTTCCTGCGCAGTTAGACAATGTGAGACACGATTAAATTCAAATTGATCTAATGAACAGATAATAGAATTCATAGCTTTGGCATTAGTATTCTGTAATTTATTTTCTAGTTCTGTCCATTGTTCCTTTGGTTTCTCTATTTCCTGATTATCTACAGTTATAGTTGGAGTTATGTAACCTGTCTCAACTAAATATCCCAAGCGTCAATGGTTTTCAGAAAAATTTTCATCCTATTTTTCCAAAAAGTATATTCACCATTGAACATTGGTGGTCTAACTATCGACTGACCCTCTGCAAAAGCATTATTAAAAGAAGCCATTTTAAAAATTCAAATTTTTAAAACAAAAATTGATTTTTTTCAAAAAATCGAATTTTTAAAACAAATGTTGACTTCTATTCCTAGCTCTGATACCACTTATAGGATCGATTTCACCCTAGAGGGGGGTGAATAGGGTGATAGTGTCAATTATAAAAATTAATCGTGGAAGCTTATAAAATATTCAATTCAGATCACAGAATAGCAGCACAGATATCGCAGAATATAAATAACAGAAAAAACAGAACAACACAGAATTTACCCAGCTTCGGCACAACCCTGCCTACGTGCTGCCCACAAGGTTTCTACTAGAAATTAGATAGTCCCTCGCTTACACACGTAAACTCGCTATACCCGCTATTGACTAATCTAACTCTACGCTCAAAACCTTGCCACAACTCAACCACCGAGTTGCGAATTCTCAAGCTACGCCACGTAGCTTGTCTCCTAGTCACACGACTAGAAAATTAAAACGGTTAAAAGAGAATTTTTAAACACAAATTTAAAAATAAAACTAAACTAAAAAACCCTAGTTTAAAAACTTTTAAGTCCAAAAGAAAAATAAACCGGCCCAAACTTCTTTTACTTTTTTTTCACTATGCCGGCCCTTTTCTTTTATCTCGTATGTGATAATGGTTGTTCCTCTTCGTCCAAAAACTAGGGCTTTCGAAGCTGCGCTATTTCCTCGATCGATAGAAATTTGCGTGTTGCCTTGCTCGATCAATTCTTCATTGCTCACTGCTGCTTCGACGATTTCGATTTTTGCTTTGGTAAGAAATTATGCTTTTGTGCTTTTCGATTTTCGTATTCGAACTCATACGTTCTGCCGATGATGATGTTGGGTCTTTTATAGGATTCGTTACCCTATTTTCTCGTTTGTCTGATAATTTCATATTTGTTGCTTTGATCGTTCGATCTGGTATTGATGCTTGAGATTTTCACTGACTTGTTCACAATCGTATATTCGATGCTTGGCACACACGGTTTTGATTTGTGACTTGGTCAATTTGCTTGGCTATCATGGTGAATGCTTGATTGACTTGTTCAACTTCGGTTTCGCTAGTATTTTTTTTGGTTCGTGAATTTCTCTGTACTGTTGAACTTCGTTCATCTTGTAGTCTTCGTCTCTGGCCATCTTCTCTGGTCTCCACTTGAACATTGCATTCGTGAGCCTTGTTGTTCTGTGGTTGGTCACTGATGCATACATGAACTGTTGCACGTGTGTACTTTATATTCATGTGTGCCTGTCGAGTTCCTGTAGTTGCCATCATTTGTGTTTCAGTTGTTTTTTTTTTAATGCATTTCATCACTTCAGTATTGTATTGTTTTCACCTCTGGCCTGTTTTACTGTCATGTGTATATATGTGTTATCATATTGAACATCTCTGTCTCGAGTAGCTCTGCATTGTTGAGGCTATGCATTTGTTCGAACTTGCCACCACTGTATCATTTACTGATTTAGTTGATTTCATGGTTCACCTTTCTTTGTTCACTGTGTACTTGATGGTTGCTGCGCACTTTTGTGCTTTGAGTCAGTTTCATTGTTTTAGTTTCATTGTTGCTGTGTTATCATCATGTTGGTTTGGTTGTTTGATTTTTACTGTCCACATATTACTGGTCTTGATCAATGCTCGGCCATGTTGCATTCATGTTGCTTTTTGAGTTGCAGTGTTGGTCTGACTTGAACTCGATTCACTTGAACTGTCACTGCTTGGTGGTCATGTGCCACTGCTGAGTCTTTGGTGCTGTCTTGAATTTGTGCAGTCCATGTTGTTGCCAGTTGCACTTGGTCATTTTGTATCTCCATTTGGTTACTTGATTCAGTTGTGTTGGAACTGGATTGATTTCTTTTGGCTTCACTTGTGTATACTGTGTCATTTAGTTGACGTGTTTCCACTTTCTGGTCTCTGATCTTTGTTCATTGGTCATTGCACTGTGTTGCATTACAATCATTGCTTCCTGTTCCCTTCATGTAGCTTGTTTTTTACATTTGCTTGATTGTATTGTTGTTCTACCTCCATTTAAAAGTATTGTTGCAGTGATTATTTGAGCTTGTATTCTGCCTTGAGTTGAATCCCGTGTGTTATTTGGGTTTGATCTTGTGCTGAATTGTTAGCAGTGCTTTTGTTTGATTTGTGCACACGAGTTGGCGGGGCAGTGCACACGTGTACAAATGTATGCGTGTGTACTGCAGCCACTTATGTACAACCTGTCCCTGATAAAATGCTGATATGCACAGATACAATCAAAAATGATGACGAACAACCCAAATAACTGAGGCAAACAATGTTTTCAAAATCATCTTTTATTTTTGAATTGCAAAAATATTTCTTTTTCAATTTTACTGCGTTAGTTTATATTTTTGCAGATTGCCCAGATGCTGGATTCAAACTGGAATGCAGTTGAAGATAAATACGAGTGTGAGTGATATGTAGTGAGGTGCTGATGTAAATGTGAAAAAATGTGATGTAATCAAAGTTGTATAGTTATAGTGAGAGCTTGAAATTGTACTATTCAAAATTGTAATAAATATTTATTTGAATAAAATATATGTTTGAATTCAAATTCTGTGTAATTTATTTTATTCAACAATTATTTATTTAACCTGTGAAAAATAAAATAGTACATTAACAAATACATTTAAACGAATGTATATATGTTTATTATCATCAAACAAAAATCATATAAGCGCATATTCAACAATCGTTATGATGGCTTCAGAGCTTAGGCTGAGCGAGCACCTATGCTTTGGTGATGTGAACTCATTTGAGATAGGGTAAGTGAGGCTATAGGATCAGTTTGAGTATATGTATGGAGTGTGTATTTGTTAGTGCTATAAAAATGTTTTGTATTATGTTGATTTATCGGGTTGAGTGGTTTATGAATTCTGGTTGAGATGTGGGGCACCATGGTGGCGATAGGGGTTTCTAAACACTTAAACTAGGCAAATCAACATAGTATCGTTTTAAATTGGTAAATGTAATAATTTTACTTAGGACTATATTTTATATATAAAGTAATAATTTTCAAAAATAAAGTATAGTTATGTATGATGCAGTTTTTGTTAGGAGTTGATAATATTTTGTTACTATCATTTAGGGTTCGTTTAGTCATGCTCGTCAAATTTTGAGCATTGGCTATTATCTGATTTATTGGTAGTTTCCCTTTTTCCATCATAGGTTGGGTACATAGAATTTGTGGGAACATTAAAACGAACACCTTGTGAATTAATTTTCACAATTCGACTATAAGACGTTTGTTGATGATATTGGGTTGAAATTGGAATTTAATATAGGGTGTTTATTAAAAATAAAGGAAACATACTTTAAAAATGAATATTTGAGGAAAGATTTTATATACACTGATTTATAAATCAAAATTTTAAAATATATTTTGAAAATAAGATGGATTTTTATAATTAACTAGTTCGAGTGACTCGAAAATGACTGAAAACGAGAAAGGGTTGCGTTCGAATGGTAAATACTTCTATTGAGTATTACCCTTCTTGGTAACGCAATTTATGATACTATTCGGCAGTACCCAGTTCCTTGATATCATTTTGAATTTACTTGGGCTATATGCATATTTTATAAGGGTTAAACAAAAAGTATCATTGCAAAAAGATTTTTGAAATAAAACCAAGGTATTTGGCTCCTAAATTTTAACATAATAAGGTATTTTGATCAAAGAATGAGTTAATAAATGAAGTTTTAAAACTGAATAGAATTAAAAATATGATGTTTTGTATATATACTCTTAAGATGTAGGACAATATTATACAAGTGATAAATTAAAATGATTTTATGAAAAAGTTTCATAAATAATTTGTATCATTTAATAAAATGTTTGAATCTAAATTGGAATTTTGCGAAGTGTTTCCATAAATATTTTTAGGAGGACGGCAATTGGGTAAATAAAGGACCTTTAGATGAGTACGTAGGTTGTACGTAGATCATTTCCTTTTTTATATAGTTCTCGATTCAAGATTCGAGTACATGACTTGAGGTGTTTTACACCATTCCAAATAAGGATTTATCACTCAATTTTTGATGGTGAACTGGTGAGGGTTCTTAATATGGAACCAAAAGTTTGTTATCATGGTTTAAGGCTATGTAAAGAGAACGAAGGTTTTTAATTAAGAAGCTTAATCGAAGTTCGCATTAAGGAATCGAGTGAGTGATACTAGTTCAAAAGTAAAGCTATGTATTCGAGTGAGTGATCAAATCAGATTTTTTTTCATTGGAATGATCTATGTACATCATATGGACTGATGAACAGTGTTAGGTGTTCTAGGTTTAGGGTTGTGGTAAAATTTCAAAGTCGAAATTCTTTTAAGTGGGGAGAGTATAACAACCAAAAATTTCAGCACTTTGATTTATGAATATTTAATTAATTTTAAATATTCAAATAATAGATCTTATAATTAAAATAAAACTCTTTTAAATAATGAATAATGATGGTGAAATAGTTTTACAAATTTGTTTACAAAAATATATAGATCGAAGAAAAATTGAAAATATGACCGGAATTGGTTTTCGACTTTTCGTACAAAAAGTTATCAAAAACATTATAAAATCTATTGTATAATAAAACATATACATTTGTTAAGGAGTTAGTACTTATATATTGGTATATACATAAGTGTATATACTTAGGGATGTATGGTAGAAAGTAAAAAGTGAAAAGAAACGTGTTTAAACATGAAAAAGACATTAGCACACATAAGTACTCATGCATTAACTTCATATTGGCTAAGCAAAAGGAAGGAAGGATAAGCTTGTAGGCTGAGGTACATAAAGATGAGGTGGCATGGCGATGTGGCAAGAGGAGGTGGATGGTAAAGGATCAAGGGCATTAAGGTAAGTTACTTTGTTTCTTTCTTATAGATACCCTTTTCATTTCTTCAATTTTTCCTCATCTTTTCTCTAGCATATCTTTTTGTATATTATCCAAATGGAGGTTTTATTTTTTTCAAACCGTATGAAATTCCAATGGATACAACTTTCATGAGTACCACTTTATCAAATTTTGAGTTTAGCAATGTCCAAATCTCATTTCTTTCAGACTCATTTTCGGACTCAGATTTTCAAACCTGAAAATACCTCTTCTTTCTTTGACCATATCTCCCTTAAGTGATTCTTTATTTGAAATTGAAGAGGAACGAATTTTCAAGAACTTTCCTTTTGGTAACTTTTCCAAATTCCATAACTAACTTGTCCAAAAACAGATTGAAGATGATCCATTTTTGAGTTGATTTTTGTGGATTCGATGATAATCCAAAGTCCCTCCACCTTTCAAAGCCGAGGTCCACCACCATTATGCCCTGTGCACCATAGCTTGGCAGAACCATAAAGCCAAACATAAGGCCATCAAAATTTTAATTTCAAAGCATATAGCATGGAATCAGGTCATAGACAAGTTCTAGTGGAAGTTTGGAGTGGTTTGGTAGCTTTTGGGTGAGTATGGCTCATGAATTTATTTAAAAGTTCTAACTTTAAATATGATGCTTACTTTGATAATGAATCATTTGATGCTTACTTGATTAAAATATTTACATATATGTTTGATGTGATATTTGGTTCGACTTAGAGATCAAAATGAAATGAGTGTATGGATGTAAAGTTATGTTATTTGCTTGGTTATGTAAACCATGACATGTATATGTGTTGTATTTGTATCGTATATGCTAAACGTTAGCACTTGAGTATGAGGTTATATGCAAAATTTAAAGTTAGTATTTGGAATCGTAGTTGCGACATCGAAATCCTTTGATTTTCAAAATTTTGTTTTCCTTACTTACTTTTAGAAATATTTTCATTTAGTTTCAAAAACTTAGTTTGTTTTTCTAAAATCCTTTTTTCTAAGTCATAAAAGTAAGATAACATAAAAAGATAGAGTTTGAAAGTGATTTAGAACATAAATCAAGTTTTGAAACTATGGGTCATATAGTGATAGTTGCTATAAATGCAGTTCGTAAGATGAACTATTTTCGCAAACTAAAAGTGTTTTTCACTTAAGTATATTTTTGAAAAGTGTTTTTTCGAAACATATTATAAGTAGTAAAAAGTAATTATCATTGATGATTATTTAATTAATTTAATAAAGTAATTAGTACTTAATCGTTAATTAATAAGGTAGTTAGTACTTAAACATTAATTAAGAAAGTTAATTTTAATTAGTTAATTAATAAAAGGTTAATTATATTTTAATTAATTACTTAAGAATTGATTATTATTTAATTATTTATTAAATATTAATTTTTATTAATTTATTTATAAGAAAGGGTTTAATTATTAGTTGATTACTAATAAGTTAAATTAAAGTTAAGATTTAACTAAAAATTAATTATGATTTAATTATTTTAAATTAAGGTTTAATTATTATTTAGGTTTTAAGTTATGATTTTTTTAATAGAGATTAAGTAATATTTAATTATTATTTAAAGGTTTAGAATATTATTTAATAATTAATCAAAGATTAGTTAGGGTTCTGTTATTGATTTAATGGTTAATTATGGTTTAGTTATTTATTTAAACGTTTAATTATTTAAAAAAATGTTATTTAATTATTAAATAACTTACAAGTTTAGAGCACCTTATTTTTAAAGATCGCTTTTACTTTCAACAAGCAATTATCTTTTAAAAGAATATTTTAGTCCAAGTGATTTCTTTGTTGTCTGCGCTTAGGTAGACCAAATTGAATATGAAACCCGATGACATATTTTTAGCAGAATAAATCAACATTCTGCTAATTAACTTGTATTTGATATCTGTTTGGTAGAATAAATCACCATTCTACCATAGTTCACCAAGTAGATTATGTTGACCTCTATTAGGTAAAATAAAAACTCATTCTACTATTATATTAACTTAGGTGTTTAGGAGAACAAATCCTCATTTGCTATTATAATAACTTGGACATTTACCTATATGTTGATTAATTATTGGTTATTTATTCTCCTATACATATCTGCTTATTATGTAAATACCCCTGTTATAACTTGAAAAATAAACTCAGTTAGATGAGAACCATTGTGGTCACTAAGCTTCTTTCTGATTTTAAGGTCAATCATACATTTCAAGTTAGGTAATGATTTTAGTAAAGGTATTTTAAATAATTTTTTTGTTTATCAAAAAGGACTTTATTAACTGAGTTTATTAAAGGAGTTTTATTTTAAATAAGGAATAGTTATAAGAAAGTTTTATAAATGATTTTGGATATTTATAAAGGAAATTTTATAAATAATCTTGATGTATATAAATGAGTTTTGTAAACTTAAATTGCTGATTTATAAAAAAAAATTGTAAATGGGTTTGGAACTTAAGTAAATGAGATTCATAAATAATAAATATTTATTAAGAGGATTTATAGAAGGAGATTTATAAAGGATTTGAGATTGGATTTCCATTAACTGACCTTCTTAATCCTGGTCGTATGGACATTTGTTCCACAGTTAACACCGAAGGAATATTGTTTGAGGTTATCTTTATCTATAATTTAAATAACATTTTGTTTTGATCCTTTAATATGATTTGAAAATGATAAATCTTTCACTAATGTTTTGTGAATATACTTATGTCAATGAGATAAGTATATGAATGTTTTTGATAAACAATTTTGAAAAGAGTTTTAATAAATGAAAGATTTTGTTTGAGGCTCAGTGGTGGCTATGGGTAATTAAATCTCTAAATTAGTTGTTTTATGTTTATTTGATAGTTAAATAACCGACTATCAAATCTCGACCAAAATATAACTCCAGAAATATCTAGAAGAACATGTGAGTTATATGGCATATTCATCTTTGATGATGTAGGACTGTGTGTATAAATCTCGATTTGTTCTCCTAGGACAAATCAAAAGGAGATCCATCCACTTAAACGGTTAGGGGTGATCTATGCTCCTATGTATTATGTGATTATTTCCAAAAGAACCGGGGTTGAGTTTATTGAAACTATCAAATGTTGTTTCGCAGAGACCAGAAGTAGTATAAATTATCCGATAACCACTTCGATCCAACTCAAGCGTTTTGAACTAAAGATATCTTGAAGATGACTAAAGACGGAGCTTTTGAAGTGCACAAGCTATTTGCTACTAATTCTGAGGGTGATTCTAAAATGAATGTAGTAGAGGTAGTGCTTTCATATTCGTTCGGACCTAGAACGAACTTGTATGGATGAATGCTGACACTGCATTACTGCATATGCTAGTGTTAGCATTCCAAGTGGTTTCCTTATGAAAAGGTAATTGTAACCTCAAGCCTTATCAAGAGTGAAAATGACTAAAGTAGGGACATACGGCAGGGCTATGTGGGTCGCTCCCATTAGGGTATGATCGTCCCAAACTCTAGTGTCGATATCTCTATGTATGCTTCGAGGCCCATTACGCTTGTTTGATCACTACCAAGGGGTGATCATATTCGGTGCTATCGTGTACGGGGTAGGCCCAGTCATGAGTAATAGAAATGCAATGTGTTGTAGCCTCCTGAACATTTTACTAAAGGTGTATGGATTAGGCGGGTAGACCCTTACCCTTTTACAGTTGGAATCCATTCTCCAATAAGTGTCTTCGAACTTGATTGTATACCTATTATGCTGGAATTTAATACTGTGACCATTTCGACTATGATTAATATGCATTTGTATTCTAAATATTACGGCAATATCATTGGATTTTATATGGAAAAAAAATTCTTGTTGTAAGGTAAAAACTCGTTCGTGTTTGTGTGCGACGTGGTCTTATGAGATACCTTTGATTTAAAAGGGTTTTACAAGGTAAAATAAAATAAAATTCCTTGTGATTTGGGTTTCTCATGCTGATTTTACCAGATTGATCCGGGCGTTATTTTTCCTATAATGCTCAGGCCAGTCCGAGCTTATTTTTCAGATTTATTTGAATTCTTTTAGAGATTTAAGGAGATGAGCCGGATTCTCCAAGGCATATTCACGTATCTTTTATCTTTTACCCCAAATGACTTGTCTTTCGGACACTTAAATGATCGGTACATGAATACTGAGAATGTATTAAGTGTCGTGTAAGAAAGGCATATCATTACAATCGCACTCTTAAACTAACATCTAAAAGTGGTAGGTTTGTGCCGCAATTTTGTATCAAAAGGCTATAGGAAAGTGCTGCCATTTTACATTGATGCGAAAAAACAATGCCACAATCCTATATCAACGTCAGATTAACGAAGAATGCGCTACTGCTCTGGTATGACAAGCACAGGGAGTTAAGGGATGAAGCGATGGGCACTATACCAGAAAAGGCCTTTTGTAGCGCTACAAAAGCACTATCAAAACTTTTAGTAGCGTTATGGTAAAAACTACGATATGACATGCAACTAAATGTCTAAAACTTTTTGTAGTGTTGTAGAAAACGCTACCAAAACTTGACCTATTGTAGGGTTTTAGAATAGCTATAAAAAAATTAGACTTTTAGTAGCATATTTTATCGTAGTATTTACCGAAATGCTACTAAAAGTTTTGTAGTGTTTTTTGGACGCTACAAAAGTCGTATCGCGGCTGTTTGCATTTATTTCCATGGCATTTTTAAAACAGTACTAAAAGTTATTAATTGCTTTGTCATACTATACATGCTACCATTTCCTGTTAATGGCTTGTACTATTTCCAATCATCGCTAACATAATAATCTTATTAAAACCCACAATCAATCACATAATAGTCGTATTCAAACCAACAATAAATCCATCAATCACATAATCATCATATTCAAACAATTTAAAAAACACGTAATCACATAATCAAATATAATATCTATAACCATTTCGATAATAGTTTTCCGACAAAATGAGCAAATTCACATAAAATTCATAAGCATTCACAAACAAGTTTACACAACAAGTACTAACAAAATGTTATAGTATATATAACAAGTTAAGACATGTTCATTACCTGATTACCCGCAATTCTTTGTTGTAGTTGGCCTTTACTCCTAAAAAGCTAATTGCCTGTAGACAAGTTTAACAATCAATAGATGATTATGAAACTGTTTTTCATATTTAAAGTATATCAAACATCCTTAGTTAAACTTTTATTAAATTTAAATAATTTTAATAAAATTTAGTTAACTTGGTTAATTTTTTATAAAACTTGGTTGATTTTTATAATAAACTTATTTAATTTTTAAAAACTTATTAACTTAGTTAAATTATAATAAAACTTAATTAATCTGTATAAATTTATTTGATTTTTATAAAACGTAGTTAAATTATATAAAACTTGGTCAGTTTTTAAAATTTAGGTTACTTTTTATAAACATTAGTTAAATTTTTATAAAGCTCGGTTACTTATTTATAACTTTATTTATATTAACTCAAACTTATTAATTATCTCGATTGCTAAAACTTAAAATGTCATAACTTATAACTTATATTTTAATTAAATTAAACTTATAAATTATCTCAAACTTAAACTTTATTAACTTGGGTCATTCAACAAATTATCTCAAACTTATAAATTTTTCATATGCTTACCTAATTTATTATTATTATTGTAAACTTAGTTCTATTATTCTTCTTATCATTATTATTGTTATAAATTTAATTAACTTTTATAAACTTACTTTTTTTATAAAATTTAGTTAGCTTAGTTAATTTTTGTAAACATAGTTTTAGTTATTGTTGTTGTTATTATTAGTCATAAAATTTAGTTGACTTAGTTAATTTATATTATTATAAACTTATCAAATTATAGTTTATTATTATTATAAGTTTAGTTAATTTTTTATCAAACTTAGTATATTATTATTATAATAAACTTGTTAATTTTTATTATACTTAGTTAATTTTATAAACGTATTTAATAAAAATTAATTAATTAATTCAAACTATTTATTATTATTATTATTAAACTTATAAGTTATCTCAATTGCTAAAACTTAAAATGTCATAACTTATATTTTAATTGACTTAAACTTATAAATTATCTCAAACTTAAACTGTACTATCTTAGTTAATTTTAATAAATTATCTCAAACTTATAAATTTTTCATAAACTTAGTTAATTTATTATTATTATTATTGTAAACTTGGTTATTTTATTATTATTATTATTATTATTATTATTATTATTATTATATTATCATAAACTTAGTTAATTTTTATAAACTTATTTAACTTTTATAAAACTTAGTTAACTTGGTTGACTTTTATAAACTTAGTTTTTGTTATTATTGTTATTAATTATAAAACATAGTTGACTTAGTAAATTTATTATTATTATTATGAACTTGGTTAATTTTTATCAAAATATAGTTTTTCATTATTACTGTTATTGTTATTATTATTATAAACTCGGTTATTTTTTATCATTAGTTTATTGTTGTTATTATTAATACTACTACTATTATTATAAACTTGTTAATTTTTATAAAACTTAGTTAATTTATTCAAAACTATTGTTTATTATTATTACCATAAACGTAGCTAATTTTTATAAACTTTGTTAATGCTTATCATACTTAGTTAATTTTTCTACTGGAACTAATAATAGTGACATATCGTGCACATTTCATACTTATTTATTTTATAGGTCTATGGGTGTGGCATGATGACATAATGTTGGTAAAACAATATTATATGATTTTATCATCCATAAATCTTTGCTACACGGTTCCAGTTTTCGTTTCCATAATAGGTTGATTTATCATTTATGAAATATAAAAAAATTCAAGAGATTAAATTTAAAGAACTTGTATAGATACAAGTGTAATTTATGTTTATTCAGCAAACGACGTATAAAGAAGAAAAAACTGAACACTCGAACTCCAAAAGATGGTACTTTAATTTGCAACTCCAAAATTCAATGACACAAGGTGATTCGAATAATTAGATTCGGTGAAAATATCTAACCTGAACTGAAATTGCACTAGGAAAAGATACAAGGTGATTCGAATAACTCGATTTTAGGTAAGCCCCTAAAAATTTGCTTTGGCATTGTTTAGTGCATTGTCGCTTCCGAGTTGTTTTCCAAGTGCATTCTCTACGCCTGCCATTTCAAGTACGATTCTCATTATTTCATGCAATGAATTTCTCCTTACATTTAGCTGACAGTATTTGGATTCAAGGCTAATAAATTAAGAAAGAAAAATTGGCTAGCATGAAAAAGATTGTACTTTACAGATAATAATTTATTACCGACCAGTAGCCAGTGACTACTAATGTTGTTGCAACTTCTCTTGATTTAGAAGGTATTTAACACTAGTAAACTAGCATGCATTTTAACTACATATAAAATTTGTAAAACTAAATTAAATAAAACATATAATTTTATACGTTTCTCAATAAAATCAACATGGTATTTACCAAGTATTCAACCTCAAATACTCACCTTTACATGCTTAAAGAACAAGGATGCACCATATTACATGAAGTGGATGTTAATGACATGCATGAACATCATGTTTTAAAGGACGTGAAATTTGACTGTGTTGTCTTCAACTTTCCTCATTCTGGCCACGTTGGTTCCTGTGTGAAACAGATTCAAGAATGCTCAGGTGCGTGCCTATACAAAATTGATCCAGCTTCATTACAGTTGCTTAATCTTTACACTATCTCGCATTATTTTAATTCGTTATTGTAGGCCTTTTACCTATTAGCCTATAGACGAGTTAGGTTTCTTATAATCCATCATATATATGATGTAAATTGGTAATGAACTCATCATATTATCGCTCTACAACATATATTCATAAATATATTCTTTAATTAAGATATATAATTGAGGGAAAAATATCATGTTATTTTTAGAAACGTATCACTTATTGAACTTTACTACTATAATATGGATGGTAGTAGTAAGACTGGCTTTCATCCATCTTCTTGTATATTTGTCCAACCTACATACACTAGAGCCCATGTTAGGTTGATAAGATGTTTTAAGAGGATGTTTAACAAAACTTTAATGAGAAAACACATGTAAGTACATTCTACCAGACCATATAATCCAAAGATGCTAATGACCTCAATAATCGATACTGGTTTTGTACAAAGGAGTGTTTATTGAAGTCGCACTCACCCTTCCTGCAAAACAGGAAACAATCGTGTTCTTACTGATAATTGCTGCAAATATGCAACTGCTTTACAAAACCATCCAAAATTATCACTAAACGTAAAAGTGAATAAATTACCCAATACAAAGTTCTAATTTTGATTTCTAACAACTTAGAATTACTATCATATTTGAGGACATTTACCAAATTCTCTACTTATAATTTAACGCTCCACGAAAACTCCCGAGATGACAGAAACGACATCTAGATTTGTATCGTATATTTAAATAAGTTGCGCTATTGACATTTATATTCAGCATCTAAGTTGAAAGGAAAATATTAGCGATCCTGGAATGAAGCATTCATGAGGTTTACTGCTGAATCCATGAACTGCATAAAAAATACAAACAAACTATGTCATTAACTATCATATAGAAGTTATCGAGCATAGGAAAGCTTATAACAAATTCCTTGAAGGATAATATACACTCTATCACATTCTATTATTGGACAGAAGGTATTATTTTGGTTCAATCTGTATCCCAACAGGAAAAACACCCGCACCATAAAAATAATATAACACTTTTGTAGTAAATGGTGAAGTCTTCGTAGAAATGACCATCCTTACAACCATGTACAGTTCCTAGAAGGATTTCTGGTGCCAAATAATCAGGTATGCCAACTGCATAACACTTTCTTTTCTCTTATTGATTTAATTTTTCAGATTCAGCTACCTAAGGTTCTTCTTCACCCAGCAGTGGTGTCCAAACATAAGACCTGATAAATTTCCTATACTATTTATGAGACCAACTTTTGAATGTCCAAAATCAGCTAACAATACAAGTAAGTAAGTAGATTGCCCATGATAATATTAACAAATACAAGTTACTTTATAGACCAAAATTAGTTTATACAATCCTAAAGTAATGCTACATAATATCAGTGTATTAATATTGTTATGAAAGAGCAAGAAAATGATAGATAATAGCATCCCATCAATATCAAATTCTGGTAAGGATTGTGGATAATTAAAAAAATACACATTGTATGTATGGCGGCCATTATTATTGAAATATGTAACATGGGTATGTTAGAGACTGAACTACAAAGAACTCGAATAGTTAATCCTATATCCAACAGCATAATTGTAACTTGTCCGGTTTTAAATCTCGATGCACCACTCATAAGGAATGTAGATATTCCAAAGTAAGAACCTGAAAAAGAGTTTGTAGAGTGAGTACAACGCATTTTGTACATTTTTTCTCAAAAGAATTTAACTTGCAAGTTCTGCTATACATACACGAGCAACATCTTCGTCTAGGCAACCTTAATTCCTCGGCAATGAATACAAATCTCCACCATTTAAGTATTCCATCACAAGATAAAGATTTTCTCTATAAGTAAATGAATAAAGAAAGCATACCTTATAAAATTGATATACCCCATAAAAGAAAGATCGGTTGAAAGCATTCATACAAAAACATTAATAAACAATATCATTGACCAATTCTTACCACAAAAGGGTTTCGGACTAATGTTAAGGTATCTCATTCGGCCAATATTCTTTCAGTAGCATTTTTGCAAATCATGTCTTCTTTTTTAAGAATCTGCATAGAAATTTTATAGATGTGAGTGGAATGGATAAACTAATTGCACAAGCCATCACTATGGCAGTGGAATGCAATCCAAAAAGTATCATTCAATAAACATGCTGAAAGTTCGATGACTGATCACCATGAAAATATCTTGAAATAGGTAAATAATGTTATTCATCAGGACATACCTTAATAGCAAATAAACAGGCTGAAAGTTCAATAATTGATCATCATGAAAATAACTTAAAATAGAAAAATAATGTTATTAATTGGGATATACCTTAATAACAAATAGGTTATCAGTTGTTCTTCTCTTTGCCAAAAAGGCATGGCCAAACGCCCCTTGGCTGATAGGTTTTAATATCTCAAAGTCGTCAATAGAAGTTCTATCTTTATGTATCAGGTGTACATGACTCGTCCTTACATTATGGACCACATCATCCTCTTCATCCATCATTGTACTTATGGCATCAGCATTTTCAACATCAAGTGCACACAATTGTAGATATTTCTCGCTAAAATATTAAACAAAATAAATTCTAATCAAGAAACGAGAAAATAAAGTACCCGATGATAATTTGCTTCGAGCAATTTCATGCCATCACGATGTAAACCGTAGAAAATTCTTAGCAAAATTGCTAGAGGAACCATCTTTTACTGATTTGCAGCTTTATCCAAACCATGCTAAAAACTATCTTAATTAATTGTTGTATCCATCTTTGTTGGAATTAGCCTTTAATTTTCTATAATTTCTGTTGTACTCTTTCATAAAGTCAGTTGTTACTAAAGAAGTAACCCCAACAGATTTCAAGCAACTAAGTAAACATCATCAATTATCAAGCAAAGAATGAAACACAATCAAATTTAATTAAATTCAACCAGTTTGAGCACAATATCCAAATAACATTCTCAATGGCGTTGAGGAAAAAAATTGATGACCCAAGCTTTATTGGTTGCATCTTTGATTGAAAGGCTACAAATAGATGCTACTGAAAGTAGATTTTCTTGTAGTGCCTACTCTACTCACCTGCTACAAAATTTCTAAATGAATATAAACAAAAACAAAAACAAAAACAAACCTTAGCTTTGCACGATAAACCCAGCAGCTTTAACTAGGTTTCCAATAGTTGCTAATGAATCCATTATGTCTCTGAGATTGATTATAGTATCATTATGGTGTCCAGAAATAGAGCTAGGCTTGAAATAACATAAGCAGCAACTACGATAGACTACTCTTGATAAAGCAATTATCATACGTGGCTTAGCACTGCCCAGGACAACACATGCACTTCCTGTAGCAGGCAGTGCAGGTTACACTCCCCATAACAGGAGTGCATAACACTACCTAAAACGGGCAATGCTCAACATTTCCTGAAATAGATATTGCTACACTATTTTTACAGGCAGTACTGGTTACACTGCCTATAACAAGTAGTGATGTGCCCTACTTCGACAGACGGGTGGCAAGGGAAGATACTTTTTGAAGACCATTAATTTGAAAGAAGAATATGCAACAAACATTATTGGCACATTCACACGCACATGGAACATCGTCAGCTTCATTATGCATCTCCATTCTACAGCTGCACTGTTTTGCTTTTTCTACAAAAATTTTCATGAATGTTGATTATTTTTATACCACATATATAGTTATAATAATGCTTAAAATTTTGGAATTTTAAGTGTACATGTCGCAAAGTACCCATGTTATAAATGTTTTAATTTTGCTAAGTTATAGGACAAAAGGCATTAATGCGACTAAAATAATAAAATGGAAACCTTGCACTTTTATCTACTCGTTTGTCATCAACTTCTGCCTTATTACTTGAGCATCCAGACAAGAAGAACTCATCACTACTTATAAGCAGTACATTATCATCGCTAGCAGTTTCTGTCACCCAACAAGAAAAGTTCAAAAGTGAACGATATAAAAGAAAGTACAGTGTGTAATGTTTTGCTATAATTCAGGTTAAACTGTAGGGGTTTTTTATGCAGTAAATTCAAATGAACAATAACTGTGCAATGTTTCATTATTTCTCCAAGTATCCTGCAAGCACTTTCTAATGTGCTGTGTTTGAGATTAAAATAAAATTAGCATATATTTTTATCCCAATATACAATATCACCACAAACGCTTTTTAAATCAATATGTTGTAGGTGCACATTTGATAATTGGAATTGAATAACTGCTATTACTTGGAAGATGGTTGTAGGCAAATGACAAACTATTAGAAGTGGTTCATCTTTAAACTAAAAATCAACATGTATATAATCTCAAACGTGTCCTCCTCTTTGCTCATGTGGAGATATGTTTGTCCAGTTTATACAAGTAAATTAACACTTTGTTTTTGTCTGTATTTCAATCAGTGATATCATTATATTTCGTGATTAAATCAGTTTTAGTTACGTAGTTAAATATATTTTGTTTTGTTTGGGCAATCAAAGGCAGGAACTGATGCAGTGCCACATGGATAATTGATTAACAAAAGGGTCATACTATTTTATCAGCATTCAACAATTAGACTTTTTATTTAAAACAAAATGCAACCTTGAAGTTAAACAAAAGATATTTTAATATTTAGCTTACCAGAACATATTCAAAATCCCCGTTAAGTTGGATAAGCTGATTTGAAATATTCTCATTGGTGGATGTAAGTTATTACTTTTTCAGACGTCTTATCATCCTCTTAATTTTCCGCCTCTTCTAAACATTAAACTTTAAGTCAAAAAAGATAAAATAACACTCAAAGTGTACCATTAACGTATTGTTAGTTTTTATCATAGATGTGTGCATATAACTCTGACCAAAAAATATAATCCTTTTCTCTTTGAACTGTTCTTTCTGCTCTTTTGCTAATCGAGATTGAAGCTCAAGTTGCTTCTTAAGTTCTTCCAGTTTACTTTCTTGAGCCTCCCTGATTTCGAAAGGTAGGTTCTAGGCATTTGAAAAGAAAAATTGAAGCCGACAGAGACCATAGCCACAAATAGGAACTATTCCCTGAATGTTTTGTTTATTGTTTCCAATTATAAGAAACATAATTACTTCTCCATCATAAGCTTTATCAGTGAATACATAAACTTATTAGGCATTATAATCAAAAGTACAATTCTAAATTTCTCAAAAATTAATACCTTGCGATCAAGCATACGCTGCATAGATCGAACTCAAGACATTGATTTAAATATCTTCTTTACCTTTTAGTTATCAACTTCAACCCATTCAACTTCCGTTCAATCGGTCATCGACCGTTGTGGTTTCCGTGCACCATTCTTGCTGACCAGTATGGTCTCCATCCTGACTCTAATTCAAATCCCCTTTTAACTCAAACCTGTAAACGTTACACTATAGAAACCATATTTTCACAAAATCGGCATAGCCCAAGTAGTCGAATCGCAAAATCAGATCGAAATAGTCGATCCAGTTAAAATATAAAATTCATACCTATTTAGGATTTATGTAGAAATCTCGAGCAATTAGACGTGGTATCTGATTGAAATAGTCAATGAAAACGGAGAGGGCTAGCGCGACGATGATGATGGAGAGTGCTAGCGTGACGATGAGGATGGATGAATCAGAGCACGAGGTAAAATTTGCTGAAGTGAAAAGGCATAAAAAATTCAAGTATTGAAGAGGAATAAAGGAAGGGTTAAATTTTTTCTAAGTATTAAGGATGGAGGGAAACATGACTGAACAAAGGTGAATAAACAATTTTTGGAGACGTAAAAATTTCACAAGGCGGGTTGGACGGAAAATATTTGATTACGTATATAATGTAGGATAAAATATTATTAGTTGCACTTAATGACAAACGCTACCACTTATTGCAATTGAAGGCATATTTTCTTGTACTGGGGAAAAAACTGCGATGTCATCGAGAGATCCTTACTTCATCCTTAAAATCATTAAATCTATTTCAAAGACAAAAGCGATGGTGCAACACCCTCAATGTCAGGAGCTGCTCAGAATATGATCGTGCAAGGCAATCAACCACAGAAACAACAACATGATCTTTTATATTTGTCCTTGCAACTCAACTGATAGTGTAGCAAAGCTTCACAAGTATCGATGTAACACAAAGGTTATATGACATCGCTATCCCAGGAATGACAAAGGCACAACTCCCAACAAAGTAGAACAAGACCCGAAAGTGCTAATAATGGCACAGCTCAACCTAAAGGAAGGCCAGTACCTAATTGTAGTTTCATTCACACACATGTGCAATCCATAGGCTTGGTGCCTCTCAGAATCAGAAACGCACAAACCTATTCAAATTTGAGTTTCCCGCCTTAATTCCAAGCATTCTCACTTCAATTTCGAGCTTCCCGCCAAAGTTCAAAATCCAATCGCTCAAATTAAAATTTCCCACCAAAGGCCACATCAGCAATCTATGCATATCAAATACTCAAGATGGATGTTTGACACATGGCATAGTTCAACAGAAGAAATCTAGAGAGCGAAAGAGTTACGTTGGCAATCCACGTGAATGTCTATGTACTATAAATGAATATGGTAATAACAGGAAATGGGAGAATTTTTCCTTTACTCTTTTTAGAGAGACAAACCAGAAATTGTATTTTTTATGACATTTTTTTGTACCGAGAAACCAAGAAAAAAGAATAGGCATTTTACCTATGGACGTAGGATTTCTTAATATTTGAACAACATAAATTCTCTGTCTTTTTATTTTTAGCACTCTATTTTATTGTTGCAATTTACCGATGATAAAATTGAAATAGATTCCGTGCAATGAACTAACATTCTGAATATTAGCTCTCATAATTATATAAGCTTTAACGCAACATAATTATTCCTCTTAAAGGCAACTATGTACCAATTAATTGTGTTGATTCATAGTCACAAAAGCGTTCAATGTTGTGACTACTACATCAAAAATATTTAGGCATTTCTAAGATGGAAAATATCACTAATTCCCTAAAATCAATATTTACTTACTTAACACCATATAAAAATTTTGGACCAAAATAATTAATTTTCGTATTTTAAATAATTAAATTTCAAAATCATTCATTCTCTCACTTTGAAATTTATAATAATTCCGAAAATTATGAAATTAGAAATTCATCTCCAAAATAATATTTCAAATGTCATATCAAAATTTTAGAACATTTAGAAATCAAAAACTTAGGCCCCATTTGGTTTTCTATTTTTAGTTTTGTGTTTTCATCTAAATAAAAATTCGCATTTATTATGTATGATTGAAAAACACACAATTTTGAAAAATGAAACTAACATAGAAAATAGAAAATAAGTTTATTTGATTTTTCGTGTTTTGAGACATAACAAAAGGATGGAAAAAATTCATCTCCTCCATTTTCCATCCATCATCGCGATGGCTAAGAATTGTAAAAAAAATTCCATAATTTCTTGTATTTTGTAGTGTATGTTGAAAACACAAAACTCAAAACGAAACCAAACGGGGCCTTAGTTTTTCACACTCAAAACTCTTTAGGAAAATTCATAAAAATACATAAGGATATCCATACATCCATAAATGGTTATCTATCCCAAATGTATGTTAACTAACAACCAAAAGTTTGGATCTACAGTTAAATTCGAATCAAACACATCTTGTTGAATATGCGCTTATATGTTTTTGTTTGATGATAATAAACATATATATTCATTTAAATGTATTTGGTTATGTACTATTTTGTTTTACATAGATTAAATAAATATTTGTTGAATAAAATAAATTATACAGAATTTGAATTTGAATTCAAACAGAACAAGTTACACGGATTTTGAATTCAAACAGAAATTTTATTCAAACAAATATTTATTACAATCTTGAATAGTACAAATTCATGCTCTCACTATACATATACATTTCTGATTACATCACGATTACATCACAAATATTTTTACATTGATAACCTCACTACATATCACTCACACTCGTATTTTGTCTTCAACTGCATTCCAGTTTGAATCCAGCATCTGAGAAATCTGCAAAAATATTCACTAACGCAGTAAAATTGAAAAAGAAATATTTTTGCAATATAAAATTAAATATGACTTTTGGAAAATATGGTTTGCCTCAGTTATTTGGGTTGTTCGTCATCATTCACACTTGAATTCATCACAAAGTCGTGCATATAGATATTACAGGGACAGGTAACCATAAGTGGCTGCAATACACACGTGTACATTCATACACGTGTGCACTGCCTCGCCAACTCGTATGCGCAGCCAACAAGAGCAAGTGTACAACAGTGTCAAGTTGCAAACAGTCAAAGGCAAGACACATGGAACAATGCAACACAGACCAAATGCTCAAGCCACCAAGATGACCAGAACAATGATCAAGCAAGTCCAATTCGAATTCATGATAGCAGACCAGTGTAAAAAAAAAATCAAGTGATCAACACAACAATGAAGAAACAACAAGTCACAATGTCAGCAAGGTCAAGTGACAACAGAGCAGACAACTCAAATTCCAAATGCATCAGTACATGAATACTGTAACAAATGCAAGCTCGACTATCAGTGCAATGAACACTACAACAATGACCAATGAACAAAGAACAGAGACCAGACAGGTCAAGCAACAAGGCAGATCACAAATGCATGCCACCAAGTAAACAAACTTAGGCAAATCAGTAACCAACACAATACCAAGTTCAACAACATCAAGTACAAGTCTCAAATGTCCAGTTAAAACTTCAACAAGACAGTGATGCTCAACTAAAGTTAAGAAAAGACCAGCTACAGAAATGCATGCAAGTGTCAAAGTACAGGTGCAAGTGTACATAAGAGAAGTACAAAATGACCAAACAGCAATGCAAGTATAAGTATGGCAGTGAAATTCAGTGAAGTGCACAAACAACATGACAACTGACATGAATACATCAATAAACCAAGTAGCAGTATGAAGCAATTTGAAGCAACGGTGAACCTGAACAGGTACACAAGTGTGCCAGAGAAAGAAAGGATGAAAGCTACATGATACACAGTGATGCATAGCAACTGCATAGCAGCTACACAACAAAGCAATGACCAGAACACAAGTACAAGCAAATAAATGCAATAGGAAGTGATATAACAGCAACTACAGGTACTCAACAAGGTGAAATCAAAGTGTGCAACTCGAAAATGGATACAAGTGACTCAGACCAAATGCAGTAACATACTGCAACAACCAAAACCAGTTCAACAAGTATGAATCAGTCAAGGCAACTTGAAGCATACAAGCTCAATGAAGATTGCAGCAATTCACAGATGAACAAAATAACCAAGTGCAACATCAAACAGAATGAAATGCACAATGTCACAGCAAACTGGCACCAGCTAGAAGATCAACTTGAAGCAATTGACCACAAACAACAATTTAGCTCGAAGAAGTGACAGTAGACAAGTCAAAGAATAACATTGCAGACTCAAATTATCAACTAATCAACAGTGCACAACCAACTCGAGAATATACACGATCAAGACCAAATGCAAACTGCAGTAGTACACTTGAACAACATTGAAGCCGTGGATATGATTCAAGAAATCAAAACAGTGCAGTGATGATCAGGGCACAAAACCAAGTAAGAAATTCAAGTGTGTAAATTTGAAAAAGTCAAATGAATTCAACACCGTGGTGACCACGTAAATCACTGCCGTATCGATCACGTTGAGAAAGAAAATCAGGAAAGACGTGCGCAACAGGTAATTGAGAATTAGGAAAGTATCAAATTGATACGAAGGAATTCAAGTGTCGTGAATTCATATAAATTCAACCCGAAGGTATCATCATCAGTTATGAGCTTCAATTCACAATCAAACTATCAATCACAAACCCAAGTTCATCATCGGCAAGCAGAGCAACCATCGAATTCAAGCATTCAAGCAAAAAGGAAAGTTACATACCAAATTGAAGCCGAATTCCAGAAGCCCTAATTTCACAATCGATCAACAGAGGAGCTAAGAAAATCAGATAATCAACATAAGCGTGCTCCAGAAAAGCCCCAAGAAACAAAGCCGCAATTTTACAGTAGCAAAGAAAAAGGGACCGAAGCCCTAGTTTTGAAAGAGAAGATCAGCCGCAAATAATTCACGAGCAAAAGAAGGGAACGGGTTGAAATTCAAGTGGGCCGGCCTTATTATTAAAAGGGGATTTAATTTCTAATTTTATTAAAGGGGTTTTCTTTATTTTGAGCAAAAATTGTAGAGTCAAAGTTCGTATTTTAATTTTTGCTGCTGGTTTAATTTTGAAGTTGTTTTTTCTTTTCGAGTCAAAGAATTTGTAAATCACCACCTAGAGTTTAGGTAGTGTCAGATTGTCTATTTAGAATTAGTTCAGTGAGCAGGGAGTGCGAGTTTGCAAAGCTCGATAGGCGGGAGCAGTGTTTGCGAGTGAGCGAAACTCTATAGGCGGGAGCAGGGTGTGCGAGTCTAGTAGAGTGTTTGTGAGCGGGAGCAAAAGGGTCTGCGAGTCTAGTAGAGTTGTTGTAAGCGTGATACTGTTTAATTCTAATAGAAATCTGTGAATGCAGCAGTAGGCAGGGGTTGCCGAAGCTGGGTAAATTTTGTGTGTGATTTACTTTTCAGCATATTTATTTCTGCAGTTTATTTCTGTGTTTAAATCGAGAAAATTTGCTATAACCCTATTCACCCCCCCTCTAGGGTTAATCTAGATCCTACAAGTGGTATCAGAGCCCGGTATATAAATTTTTATTTAACTCTAGAGTCATGAGTCTACAAAATAATGCTTTTTCTGAGGGGCAATCTATCATTAGGCCACCCATGTTTAACGGGAACGATTATGCTTATTGGAAAGTTAGGATGAGTATTTATCTTAGTTCCGTTGATTATGATGTTTGGGATATTATTGAAACTGGCTATAAACCTCCCACTATAATCGTTGGTGGTACTGAGATTCCTAAACCTAAGGATAGATGGGATGCTAACGATAAGAGATTGAAAACAACAAATGCTAAAGCAATGAATGCTTTGATATGTGCTCTTGATAAAAATGAATTTAATAGAATTTCTCATTGTACAACAGCACAGGAAATTTGGCACACTTTGGAGGTGACACACGAAGGAACTTCTCAAGTCAAGGAGTCTCGTCTAGCCCTATTCAGCAATGAATACGAGAACTTTGTGATGGACAAAGGCGAGAACATAAAAGACATGTTTGGACGCTTTTCAACTTTGGTGTACAACGCTAGAGCACTTGGGAAGGTATTCACTGAGGTAGAGCTTGTGCGAAAGATACTACGAGTCTTACCAATGAACTTTGAGGCAAAAGTCACGGCAATCCAAGAATCGAAAGATCTGAGTAAGCTAAGCATGGAGGAGTTGATTGGAAACTTGATGACATATGAGCTTGAGCTAAAAGCAAAGGAAGAACGCAACAACTCCGAACCAAAGAAGAAGACGATTGCCTTAAAGAGCAAAGAAGAAAGCGATGAAGAAGAAGAAGATCCAATTGAAGAGCTTACAATGGCTGTCAATAATCTTAGAAAATGGTCGAAATTCAAACCACGCAAGAAGAAAACAAATCGTAATAGGCCAAAAGATTCTGACAATTCCGATAATGAACCGACATGTTATAACTGCAACAAGCCTGGCCACATCAAACCAAAATGTCCACTTCTCAAAAACAACAAAGGAAAGAAAAAGGCGAAGAAGGTATTTGCAGCGACTTGGGATGATGAAGAAGGAGAAGAAGCTTCGGATAGCAGCGCAGAGAAGGCTAACTTGTGTCTTATGGCGAAATCAAATTCAGATTCAAGCTCAGAGGAATCTAGTGAGGAAGGTGAGTATTCCTATAGAGATCTTGTTTTTATGTGTTCTGATCTTACTAAAGTAGTTGATGCTCTTGAATCTAAAATTGAAAAACTGAAAACTGATAGGAGAGAACTTGCTCGTAAAAATTTTAGGTTAGAAACTGAACTTGAAAATATTCAAAACCTAGAATGTAAAAGATGTAAAGTTCTAGATTCAGAATTGACAAAACTTAAGAATAACTCTGAGAATCTTGAAAAAGAAAACTTGAATCTTAAGGAAACCATCGACACTAGGAAAAAGGATTTTATAAATCGATGCACCTCACTTGTCACTGAAAATACAACACTAAAAACCAAAGTCCAAGATCTTGAGAAATCTTTGAATAACTTTTCAAGAGGCGAAAAATCTTTCAACATGCTATTGGGAAATCAAATTTTTGCTAACAACAGAAAAGGACTTGGTTTTGGGAAAACACAAGCTGAGGATAATGCAAAAGGGAAAAGTATCTTTGATATATGCGAAATAATTGGACATCATTCTGAAAATTGTAGTCATAGGAACAAGAACACAAAATTTATACAAGTTTGGGTTCCTAAGAATTCTACAAACAAATTTCATGTCTATTGGAACAAGAATGAAAAGTCTAAACAAGTTTGGGTTCCAAAGGGTTTGTTTATTCATAATGTTACTGCCACTAACAATCATGGACCTAGAAATAGGTCACAAAAATCTTTCATCGTGTAGGTGTGGTGGCAGGCTAAGGAACGACAACGGTGTTCTCTGGATTTTGGCTGTTCCAGAAACACAACGGGCAACAAAGCAAAGTTCCTTAGCCTAGTATAAAGGTGACAGAATCACAATGGGAAATCACGTAAAATTATCGTAAAGGTAAAACAGGCGAAGGTATAATTCTGTGATAATATGCACCATATTCTGAATTAAATCATCCAAAATTGTGATAATGAGATGATGTCTTTAATTCTGACTTATTCTTAATTGATATGATTTCTTTTGACTTGTTCTTACTTTGATTTGTGTTTAAAAAAAGACCAACCATCCTTTCATCATTGAATTTAATTTGTTTAGTCAAATGATGGTATCTTATTGATCCTTGATTACTCGTGTTACACTTAGACATATTTTGACATTTTGATCACTGCTTGTAAATTTGCACTATTTCAAACTCATGTGAAAAAGGATTTTAAGAAATTGTTGAAACTTCAAGAAATTGTTTTTGAAATAATTAAGATATTGATTGACTGTTGATTACTCATGAATATAATTGTTTATCCTATGGTTTCTTAAATTAACACCATGATATTTGTTTGAGTGTGAACATGGCTTCAATTCAAAATCCAAAGAATGTCATTTAAATTGTTGCTAAAATTGGGTTTGAAATTTTTGATGCACACTTCATGTATGGTTTACCAAATCCAGTTAGTGATATTTTGGATTGAAAAAGAAATTCAGATGCAATTCATACTAGTAATCTAGTTGATAGAAAACTTACGAGTTGAACGTGATTTATTCATTTGCTGCATCGTTTTTTTTTAAAGAAAATATCTGCATATTTTTCACTTGAAATAATTTTTCATTTAGCAGAATTTTTTTTCTCATATAACCCCTTCGAGAAAATAATTGTTTGACCATTTTTTTCAGATTAGTTAATTTTATTTGATTTTAAATGACAAATTTTGACTGATCCGACTCCCTACTAATTATCAAAGAGATAAATAGTGATTGAAAAAGTGATGAGTGTTGATATTTAACATACATTACTCAAGAGAGTATATTTGGAAAATTTCTTTAGGAATTAAAACAAGAATTATAAAACTTTTTGTTGGGTAAAGATTCCATGACCATTTCTATATCTATCATTATTTCTATCGACCATGGTTTATCAAATATTCAATATAGTTTGTCGATATGTGGTACTATAATCAGGAATCATTTGTTTTTCATGTCATATTTTTTAAATAAATAAATAAATATTCAAAGTATTCACTCTCATTTAAAAGTCCTCACGGTTATGCATGGGTGAATTACTTGAATTTTTTTTATTATGTGCTTCCATGCTCATTTAAAAGTCCTTACGGTTATGCATGTATGGAACGCATATCAAAATTAAATTGTCTAAATAGACAAGTTGATTCTAATCCCATTTAAAAGTCCTCACGGTCATGCGTGGTTAGAAGATACTTGATTTCATTTTTTTTAAAATTAAATTCGAATACTACTAATCTCATTTAAAAGTCCTAACGGTTATGCATGATTAGTAGATATTCAAATTCCTGATATAAATACCACAAGTTGATTCAACTGTATGATTTTATATGAACACCATATCCATCATTTCTAAAATTGGAATATGCGCCTAACAAGGGTAGTTATGGTTTTTGTTTGATTCTTATTGAAGTTTAATATTTATATTCAATTTGAGATTAATGTTGGATTAATATCGATCACTTTATCTCTATTTTTCTCTCACACTATTATTCTTTTGCTGATAACAAAAGGGGGAGAGAAAAGTTAAGATTTTGTAAAATAGAATCAAGCAAAGGTCAAATAATTTTTCCATATGCATCTAGGCTCATTTGAATATATTTCTATTTGTATGCATATATGTAGGGGGAGCATCATGTAGAGAGGAAGCATTTAAATAGGGGGAGCAATTAGAGTATATAATTGGTCAAATACATTTAACACGGTCAAAATCTTAAATATATGTTTGTTATCATCAAAAGGGGGAGATTGTTGAATATGCGCTTATATGTTTTTGTTTGATGATAATAAACATATATATTCATTTAAATGTATTTGGTTATGTACTATTTTGTTTTACATAGATTAAATAAATATTTGTTGAATAAAATAAATTATACAGAATTTGAATTTGAATTCAAACAGAACAAGTTACACAGATTTTGAATTCAAACAGAAATTTTATTCAAACAAATATTTATTACAATCTTGAATAGTACAAATTCATGCTCTCACTATACATATACATTTCTGATTACATCACGATTACATCACAAATATTTTTACATTGATAACCTCACTACATATCACTCACACTCGTATTTTGTCTTCAACTGCATTCCAGTTTGAATCCAGCATCTGAGAAATCTGCAAAAATATTCACTAACGCAGTAAAATTGAAAAAGAAATATTTTTGCAATATAAAATTAAATATGACTTTTGGAAAATATGGTTTGCCTCAGTTATTTGGGTTGTTCGTCATCATTCACACTTGAATTCATCACAAAGTCGTGCATATAGATATTACAGGGACAGGTAACCATAAGTGGCTGCAATACACACGTGTACATTCATACACGTGTGCACTGCCTCGCCAACTCGTATGCGCAGCCAACAAGAGCAAGTGTACAACAGTGTCAAGTTGCAAACAGTCAAAGGCAAGACACATGGAACAATGCAACACAGACCAAATGCTCAAGCCACCAAGATGACCAGAACAATGATCAAGCAAGTCCAATTCGAATTCATGATAGCAGACCAGTGTAAAAAAAAAATCAAGTGATCAACACAACAATGAAGAAACAACAAGTCACAATGTCAGCAAGGTCAAGTGACAACAGAGCAGACAACTCAAATTCCAAATGCATCAGTACATGAATACTGTAACAAATGCAAGCTCGACTATCAGTGCAATGAACACTACAACAATGACCAATGAACAAAGAACAGAGACCAGACAGGTCAAGCAACAAGGCAGATCACAAATTCATGCCACCAAGTAAACAAACTTAGGCAAATCAGTAACCAACACAATACCAAGTTCAACAACATCAAGTACAAGTCTCAAATGTCCAGTTAAAACTTCAACAAGACAGTGATGCTCAACTAAAGTTAAGAAAAGACCAGCTACAGAAATGCATGCAAGTGTCAAAGTACAGGTGCAAGTGTACATAAGAGAAGTACAAAATGACCAAACAGCAATGCAAGTATAAGTATGGCAGTGAAATTCAGTGAAGTGCACAAACAACATGACAACTGACATGAATACATCAATAAACCAAGTAGCAGTATGAAGCAATTTGAAGCAACGGTGAACCTGAACAGGTACACAAGTGTGCCAGAGAAAGAAAGGATGAAAGCTACATGATACACAGTGATGCATAGCAACTGCATAGCAGCTACACAACAAAGCAATGACCAGAACACAAGTACAAGCAAATAAATGCAATAGGAAGTGATATAACAGCAACTACAGGTACTCAACAAGGTGAAATCAAAGTGTGCAACTCGAAAATGGATACAAGTGACTCAGACCAAATGCAGTAACATACTGCAACAACCAAAACCAGTTCAACAAGTATGAATCAGTCAAGGCAACTTGAAGCATACAAGCTCAATGAAGATTGCAGCAATTCACAGATGAACAAAATAACCAAGTGCAACATCAAACAGAATGAAATGCACAATGTCACAGCAAACTGGCACCAGCTAGAAGATCAACTCGAAGCAATTGACCACAAACAACAATTTAGCTCGAAGAAGTGACAGTAGACAAGTCAAAGAATAACATTGCAGACTCAAATTATCAACTAATCAACAGTGCACAACCAACTCGAGAATATACACGATCAAGACCAAATGCAAACTGCAGTAGTACACTTGAACAACATTGAAGCCGTGGATATGATTCAAGAAATCAAAACAGTGCAGTGATGATCAGGGCACAAAACCAAGTAAGAAATTCAAGTGTGTAAATTTGAAAAAGTCAAATGAATTCAACACCGTGGTGACCACGTAAATCACTGCCGTATCGATCACGTTGAGAAAGAAAATCAGGAAAGACGTGCGCAACAGGTAATTGAGAATTAGGAAAGTATCAAATTGATACGAAGGAATTCAAGTGTCGTGAATTCATATAAATTCAACCCGAAGGTATCATCATCAGTTATGAGCTTCAATTCACAATCAAACTATCAATCACAAACCCAAGTTCATCATCGGCAAGCAGAGCAACCATCGAATTCAAGCATTCAAGCAAAAAGGAAAGTTACATACCAAATTGAAGCCGAATTCCAGAAGCCCTAATTTCACAATCGATCAACATAGGAGCTAAGAAAATCAGATAATCAACATAAGCATGCTGCAGAAAAGCCCCAAGAAACAAAGCCGCAATTTTACAGTAGCAAAGAAAAAGGGACCGAAGCCCTAGTTTTGAAAGAGAAGATCAGCCGCAAATAATTCACGAGCAAAAGAAGGGAACGGGTTGAAATTCAAGTGGGCCGGCCTTATTATTAAAAGGGGATTTAATTTCTAATTTTATTAAAGGGGTTTTCTTTATTTTGAGCAAAAATTGTAGAGTCAAAGTTCGTATTTTAATTTTTGCTGCTGGTTTAATTTTGAAGTTGTTTTTTCTTTTCGAGTCAAAGAATTTGTAAATCACCACCTAGAGTTTAGGTAGTGTCAGATTGTCTATTTAGAATTAGTTCAGTGAGCAGGGAGTGCGAGTTTGCAAAGCTCGATAGGCGGGAGCAGTGTTTGCGAGTGAGCGAAACTCTATAGGCGGGAGCAGGGTGTGCGAGTCTAGTAGAGTGTTTGTGAGCGGGAGCAAAAGGGTCTGCGAGTCTAGTAGAGTTGTTGTAAGCGTGATACTGTTTAATTCTAATAGAAATCTGTGAATGCAGCAGTAGGCAGGGGTTGCCGAAGCTGGGTAAATTTTGTGTGTGATTTACTTTTCAGCATATTTATTTCTGCAGTTTATTTCTGTGTTTAAATCGAGAAAATTTGCTATAACCCTATTCACCCCCCCCCCTCTAGGGTAAATCTAGATCCTACACATCTCAAGGAAGAGATGGAAATATTACTCACGTTCAATCTTGTTGAAATGATGGAATTTGCCTTAGCTTATTTCCTTCCTAAGCTTTTCTTCTCCTCCTTAGTTAATAATGGCGGTTGGCCATGTTCTTTTAGTTTAGTTTGAGAGAATGAAATGAAATGTACAAGGGAAAAGGGAGAGGGTAGTGTAACATTTTCCATTTTCTCTTGTACTCTTCTTTACTTATGTTTATACTTCTTTTAAGCACTCTATTTAGTATATTGTTTAAGGCCATATTGAAATAAATAATATAGCAAATCCCGTATTTCCAACCTTCCATTTAATTATCCTATAATTAAAAATTCAAATAAGCGTAATAGAAATTAGGGGTGTTACTTTGATAGTTGCTAGATAAATATGGAATGACTCACTCGATTGTTTTTTGTTAGTTAATACAACTAAGATCAAACAAAGAATATTAAAGTGATAATATTACACAGTTGTCTCGACTTGAGAATACTATTTAAAGTCAATGGATACTTCACTTTGATTATTGTTAAATCATGGATGCGAAGTTCATCGAGCGACTATAGCTAGGTTTGAGTTGAAGCATTGGAAGCGAAACACTATTCAGTGGAGAACTCATCTCTTAGGTTATATGAGTTTAATATCACAGTCAACTGTAGTCAACTCAGAGTCTTTGGCCAGAGTTGTTCGGTTAATAATGATTATTCTTATTGAACCAAAGACTTTGTATTTGGATTATACAAGTTTAATATGAACGATATTGGAATTTTGACCAATACCAAATTCCTTAGGTCTTAGTGTGTTATAGTTTTGATGAAGAGAATTGGTGTAAATATTGTCACTACCGGAGACCGCTTAAAATAGTAAAATTTGATTTTACCAAAATTCTATTACCGAAAATTCGGCCAAACTATTACCTCACTAACTAAGGTGATGTGTGAATGTTAATGTCTGAATATTAATTGTTAATCATTGAATGAATTTACACCTACGAGTCGCAATACCGAAAGGTTGAATACACCAGAATACCATACAATTTAATTAAATTAATTAATATTTATGAAATATTAATTATTATTATTATTATTATTTTATTTGAATTAGTATTTAATAACGTACGTATATAAAAGTTATATATGTACGTATCGATATACAATAACGATAAATGTTTAAATTAGATTTAAACTATATTAATACTAATTAGGTTTGGATGTTTTAAGGGCCCATTTAGCCATATGATCTGGTTGGCCATATGATAGTTGTAACAATCCACACCTCAATAGACTTGAATTTTCGCTAATCGAAAACTTATGTCCACCAAAGTACGGATTGTTAATTTGGTATCTTGCAAATAAAAAAATAGATGCATATAAGAGTAATATCGATATAAACTTACAACGGAATAGTAAAGTATAATAAACATAGTTATTTATATATATTTTTTCAAAAATTTAACGTTTGCTTACTTTTAAAAAATAGAGTTTTTCTACCTTCAAATAATTCCTTTGAAACCATTTCAAATAATTCCTTTGAAAATCATTTCAAATATATACATATATATTTTCTCAAACTTTTATATTAAAATCATTTCAAATTTTAAAATTATTTTCTATTCCATTGTGAGTTTATATTGATAGTGCTCTGATATGCATTTATTTGTTTATTTGTAAAATACCAAACCAACGATCCATATTTGGTGGATTTGGATTTTCAGTTTAGCAAAATTCAAACCAACTAGGGTGCGGGTTGTTACAGTAGTAAGAGAGAGGTGTTTTTAAATGCAAAATGTGATTTTGAATCAGGTTACATGAAGTGGTAAACTAGGAGATTTAGATCTCCACTTTTCCCTCCTCTCCATTGCCTATTTAAACATCACCTACCCTCATTTGATTTGATCTTTTAGAGCCTCCTCTACATCCATTTCTAGTCGAAAACTATATAAACATTCCTCCTCATTTCCAAACCAATTAAATCTAGCTTAAGTGTGGTGATTACTTTTAGTCTACTGTATATTCTAAAGGCACTTAGCTCTGATTTATACACAGAGTTTGATTTAATATTCAACATGCTTTATCAAGGCAACAATTAAGTAGCATTCAATTATTGATGTATTCAATTATATGTTAATTTATATCATTGTAAGTAGGTAGACTAGAATTTACAATATCATGAATATATATCTGCTAGTTATCAATTCTTTGTGTATGTTTGTATGTGCTAAATAAAAAATTATAATGTTTATATATTTTTGTTTTCGACCGTGATGAAAAAAAGATTTTTTTTAAAGTAATGATATTTTAAGACAACTTTAAACTCAATTTTGGATTTTAAATTAGTCATAAATTCATTATAAAGATATGCATATGTATGTATGTATAATTTACTAAGAATTCTTATTCGTATGTTTTCTAAAAAATGTTATATATATATATATATATATATATTGAAACCAAAAACTATATATATGTGTGTGTGTGTGTGTGTGTGTGTTCATATATATGATATAAATAACTTTCAAAATAATTTTATTCGATTTAATAACATTTTCGTATAGAGATGAACTAAGAAAATACAATTTTTAAAACTACATAGAATTAAAATAAATTTGGTTTTGGAAAAAATCTTTTAGGTCAAAAGTAAAAAAATGAATTTTATCTTATATTTAAAATATATGATTTTATATTTATAAGTAATATTTAATAAAATTTAAAATATATTTATATGAATATGTTATCGTTTTCGAAAAATTTATTATATATTATTTTGTATATAAATATATATTATTATTTTAAATATATAAATAGTTAGACCTAAATTTAAATTTCAAATAATATATTAGTTTAAATCTACAAATGATTATAAATTTTGAATATTTCTTTAGATATTTTAACAGTGCCTTTTGAATTGGTATTATACTTAAAATACATTTATACATAATCATTTTTGTAGATGTGAATATATATATGTATGTATGTATGTATGTATGTATGTATGTATATGTATATGTATATGTATATGTATGTGTATGTGTATGTGTATGTGTATGTGTATGTGTATGTGTATATGTATGTGTATATGTGTATGTATATGTGTATGTATATGTGTATATATATATATATATATATATATATATATGTATGTATGTATGTATGTGTGTATGCATATATTTATTTGTATGTATATATGTATGTTAAATGTATATATGTAAGCATGCTTTAAAATTATACTAATTTTAAAGTAATATTAGATGGCGAGCATCTTTAATAATAATTGCAATACCTTTGGTATCACTCTTTTTTAGTGTCAGCGTGAATTATCAAAAATGTACCTCTACGGATATTATCAAAATCTCACCATCACTTAAAAATATGATCTAACAAATAAACTCACTCTACCAATTCGAAATGCCACTCTGCAAATACTATCAAATCAAATCTTAATATCACTTAATAATATGATCCAACAAATAAACTTTCTTTACAAATTCGATCTTTAATAGTAGTTGTAATAGCTTTGGTGTCACACTTTTTTGTTTTCAATGTGAACTACTAAAAACACCCCTCTACAAATATTACTATATCTTAATATCGCCTAAAAATAGGAGCTAACGATTAATTTATTTACAAATTCAAAATGTTCATCCATAAATATTACCAATCTTAATATCACTTAAAAATGGGATCTAACAAACAAACTTCCTATAAAAAATTATTCTTTATGAATTAATAATATAACTAAAAGTTCAAACTTACAAAAAAAATTAAATGTTATAGCATAAAAATAAAAATTCAACCTAACCACAAATTATTTCAACGCAAAAATATGATAAAATATTTATGCAAATCATTTTCTCTAGAATGGGTCAAACATATACAAATTGAAGAAATCAATTTACACGCGAGTCGCATGCCGTAACGCTTGTACATAAACGGGCTAACGTGTTTGTTACGGTGTAAATCGTAGCACTTATATACGGCCATGGTAAACCATATATATATTATAAGTTGCACTTGTACATACACGATACGTGTATTTGATACACACGTAGATATTATATATCACTTGTATAAACAAATAAAATCTTTATATTAATTAATTAAATAAAATAAAGATTTTATTTAAAATTTATTTATATCGGATCTAAATTAATTTAAATTTCAAAGGCCGAATAAATACTAAAATGGGTAAAAAAAGTGAAATTTACTTACTTAACCCGCTGCATGTTGGCCCAGTTCCAATACCCTGTAAGATTTCATTTATCGCATCTACTTTCACATTTGGTATCATATTTTTCTAGTTTAGTACCTCGCATTCTAGGGTTTGCATAGGTTTTATTTCTTTGCTTATGTGTGCATATTTGATGTTTGATATGCTTGTTTGACTATTAGGCATGCTTGGTATCTATATTGTTTGGTTATGTTTGTTTCGTTGAGATTTTGAGGACGAAATTCTAAAGGGTGGAGTATTGACCGATCATAAAAATATTTTGAGGACGATCCACATTTTTACTTATTGACTGATCATAAAAATATTATTTCTATAACCGAATGAGGTCCAAATTAATATAACTTTTGGGGAATGTCGAGTATTTACATTTCTGATGCCAAGAATGAATACTGGACGGCTTTGACTCGAAAAAATTACAAGGGCTATAACATTTGATAGAATTCAAACTAGGATCTGAAACCACTTACAAATGAAAGATACAATTATTTCTCATTCCGTATAGTATAATAGATTTATGGCGTTATGGTTTAGAAGATATGACCATTTGAAGTTAGGCGGTTGTTTAATAGATTAGCGGGCAATTTGACTAAACCCATAATTAACCCATTAACTCGTTATCCGGATATGAGCTACTAATCATTATCACACTTCCCAAAAACTTCTATAGAATCTCCATTAACTAATTTCGTAGTCAAAAGCCATCAAATCACTTACTGGGTCAAATTAAAATAGGCAATTAAAGGGAGCATAGGGGTTAACAAGGGAACACTTGGAATTTCAAAAGGAAGCACCTTAGAATTCTTGCTTGGTTGGTTGGATCTATTTTAGCTCGTTTTTGGTGATATTTGACTCTTAGGTGAGCGATATTTGCCTCTCACTATACTACGATTGTTAATATAGTTTTAAATGATGTTTTAAAATATTTTCTTAACTTCTATTGTTGATTTATCTAAGCTGGATAATCCTTTTACTGTAGAGGAAATTAGTAAAGCTAGTAATGACTTGCTAGGTGATAAATTCCCGGGCCCTAATGGGTTTCCAATTTTATTTTATAAAGCTTTTTGGGACATTTTAAAACCTGATTTAGTTAATATGTTTAATGAATTTTATAATGGTAATTTGCAATAAGGGAGATTTAATTATGCAAATGTTATTTTGTTACAAAAAAAAGTAGGAGCTAAAAACTTAAAAGATTTTAGACCTGTATCTTTGATTAACTGTTCAGTTAAAATCATTTCTAAAGTTCTAGCCAACATACTTAATACAAGAATGAACAATTTAATTGATTGTTCACAGTCGGCTTTTATTAAAGGGAGAACTATCACTGATGGAGCGACAATTTTTCAAGAGTATATTAATCACTGTTGCAAGAGTAACATAACTTGTGCGATTTTAAAACTAGATTTTGCAAAAGCTTTTGATTCGGTAGATTGGGAATTTCTTGTAGATATCTTTCATGCTAGAGGTTTTAGGCATAGATGGATTAGTTGGATTATGAATTTTCTTAGAACCGGTAACTCTGGTATTATGGTTAATGGTATTTTAGGTAATAAAATTCAATCTAAGAGTGGTTTAAGGCAAGGGGATCCTTTATCGCCTTTGTTATTTAACTTAGTTGCTGATGTTTTTGCTAAGATTATTAAAAGAGCAGTAGATAATGGGTCTCTAGAATATGTAGGCAATGACAAATCGCGTAATGGTATACCGGTTCTCCAATTTGCCGATGATACCTTACTTTTTTTTCCTATTTACCTAGACACATTATTACCCTTAAGTTTGTCTTATACAGTTTTGAACTTTTATCAGGTTTAAAAATAAATTTTGACAAAAGTTCAGTTTTAGTTTTAAATGATTTTGAAAAAGTTGAAAACTTAGTTGCTAATACTCTAAATTGCAAAACTAAGAACTTTCCTTTTGAATATCTAGGGTTTGTGATTAGACCTACCAAACTCAAACATGATGATTGGCTTATTATCATTGATAAAATCAAAAATAAGATCTCTAACTGGAGCGAGAGATTTTTATCTAGAGCAGGAAGACTAGTCTTAATAAATTCGGTTTTATCAGCCCTCCGATTTATTGGATGTCCATGCATCTATTTCCAGACTGGGTTATTGATAAAATTGATAAAATTAGAAGAGATTTTTATGGAGTGGGGAAAATCCTAATAATAGTATAGAATGTTGAGTAAATTGGGAAACAGTTTGTAAAGCCAAAAAGGAAGGTGGCTTATATTAATTTGCGTAATATGAATTTGTCCTTACTAGGTAAATGGTTATGGAAGTTTAAAGATATAAATGATAACGTTATTTGGAAAGAGATCATTTCTAAATATTACTATAATGGTAATAGCAATTTATATCAAATTGCTTCTCCAATCTCTCATAATATATCTAATTTTTGGACAAACATTTTAAAATGTTAGGAGATTTTTAACTTAGGCATTAATACGATAGTTCATTCCGGTAATTGTACTTCTTTCTAGCACGACCGTCGGATTTCAGTCTTGCCTCTTAAGTTGGAATTTAAAGAGCTTTATGAAATATGTAACTTTAAGTTTGCTTTAATTAATGAAGTTTATTCTCCTGAAAACGATCCTTCTTGGAATTTTTGTTTTAAAAGAATTTTAGTAGGTTCAACCCTTAGCAACTTTCTTTACTTTATGCTAGATTAAATCATTATAATATTGATAATGATAATGATATTACTAGTTGGGAATGGGATAAGAGTAAGAAATATACTTCTAATTCGTTTTACAGTTTTATTAATTTTTCGGGTACAATAAACAACTCTTTTAAATATATTTTGAAATCTAATGCTCCTCCTAAATCTAAATTTCACATGTGGTTAATACTGCATGGAAAACTTAACATAATAGAATTTTTAAAGAGAAAAAAACATTCAAAATGATAATAAATGTTATTTTTGTAATCTGCATCTTGAAGATATTAAACACATATACTATGATTGTATGGATTCTTGTTACATCCTAATAATACTCTTAAGTTTAATATAACGACTAAAATTTCGGATTGCGACTTCTACTGGAATATTTTTAGGTTTAGGTTCAAAAAGAATATTAGATTTTTACTAGACACTTTATTCATTATTATTTGTTGATATATTTGGTTTGAAAGAAATCAAAGAATTTTTAATAATAATAACAATAGTCATTTTAACAAATTGATTTTTTACTATTTCTTCATTTTGTTTTAATTGGATTTCTAATCCCAAATATAAATTAGCTAAAAATAACCTATTTAAAGAGTATCTTAACAAGGTTAGTTATAATATCAACTTATTTAAACGCAATAATAATATTTTTAACATTCACAATAGTAGTATTAATATTTTTTCCAAATTTATATGATGTTTTTTCTGTTAATCATAACTTACTTATGATCAAAGGTTCATAAGATTTTTTTAAGATATGCTCATTGATTGTACTGGTCATTGTTGATTTTAGTTTATAAGTAATTTAATTCTTTAGTATTTGTCCAGTTAGTCTTATTTAGGTTTTTGGTTTTCTACCTCATTTAACATATATATGTATATAAATTTTATAAATATACATATATATATATATCATTCTAATTTTTTTCTTAGTTATCCTTCATACACAGGTATGAGTGATAGGGCGTCAGGTTCACTTTGCAGGTATTCATGTCTTTAGATTGCAGGATTTCGGATTATAGAGAGGTCATCAGAGCAGAGTCTTCCCCTTAGGATCACTAGCAGTTTCACCATAGATTCTAGACACTTTCATCTCCATTATGGCGTACTATTTTCAGGAGGATCTACTCTTCTATTTGACACTTCTTCCTTTTGTACAGAGTCTTCAGAGCGGATTTTCTATTCAGCATCATATTCAGTTTCTCTTCAGAGTAGCTGCCTTTCCATTCCTTCTGATCCAGATGCATGGATTTTCCTTATTAGTTAATGACGACATCTAGTACTATTGGCTTATCCTTTGTTTTTTAGGCACTTCTAGCACCTTAATATTGGGCAGTGGCCATGTCGGAGCCCGATATAGGGGTGTGATGGGTGGTGGCCTTGCCGGAACTCATCTTAGGGGTACCTGAGATTTTTTGACACTTGTATCTAGTTTTGTTATCTGCCAGGCATGTTGGCAGCGCCTTATACTTGTGATATATATATATATATATATATATAGTTGCATGTGTGCTCTCCTCTATTTATAGAGGATCACAAATTTTTCTCAAAAAAATTATTTTCATAACTAAAAACATGATTTTTACTAGATATAAACTTAATCATGATTTATAAATGAATTTGAAATGCTCAAAAATGGATTTTGATTGAATCTATGTATATGTTCGTATGGATACACCACTTTAGAAAATAGGCTAGATTTGGATTTATTTTCTTATGTGTATTATATGGTATGTATGTAATGTATTGTTTGAATAGATGTATTGTATATGGATGCAATGTACGTAAACATTGATTGATAAGAGAATTAGAGTTAGAGATTTAGTCTATGTTGGATCTTATGTATAAGGATGGTCAATAGGATGGGTCATTTAAGGTGAAGTGCACAAATGATGAAGATCCATATTGATGGAGAAAAGCGTGGATGGATTGATGCTAGAGTTGCAAAGGGTGTAACGAGGCAGATTTAGAGACTCTATGCAAAATGAAGCATCAAAACATAAATGGAATCAAAGCAAGGAGTTAAGAAATAGATTAGTCTAATTTTTGGCTAAGTCAAGTCGTTCGACATCGACCCATATGGGTTAGTACCGAATGATGGTGTCAAAGAAATTAGTGCAAAGTTACACTTTGAGAAGTACTTCAGGGCTTACATGAAAGAGGCATGGCATATACTTTGGGATATTTGAAGGAAAATGTAGGCAACATCTACTACCGAACAGTCTTGATGGGTCAACCCCAAACGATATTGATTTAGAGACTTTTATGTGTTGACTTCGGGCTTTGAGGCTTGGATGCATGAGGAAAACTTTGGGCTTCTTTGAAGGAGATCCAAGGCTTTTGTACTTAGCAAGATTTTGGCTAACTATGAATCAAAAACGGTCGGTACCAACCTATATTGTTCGGTACTGAACCATGCAAATTTCGAGGCCTTAAAGAGGAGGTCTAAGGGAATATGCTCTATCGATCGTGGGTCTATTGGATAATTGTTAGAGAATTATGACCCACGACTGAACGATATTCAAAGTGAATGAAACGTGTAGGATACCTAAGGCTAACACATGGACTTGGCTTGGTTGCTTCCGGCAAGACCTGGGGATTTGATGTGGTGACTTCATGACCAAGATGAAAAGACTCTACGACTTTTGATGGTTGTCCAAGGATGTTCCGAACTTCAACGATCCGACGATGAGAGTGCAATGATGATCCATGAATGCAAGTTCGTTGACGTGAACTTGTGAACTGGAACATATGATGTGTTCTGTTCTGCTATGGAGACACGTGATAAGGAATCGTTGGTCATTCGAAGGTTTCGATATATGCTAGTAAAAAATGGTTATGTGAGGACGCTCATGTGGATTTGATTGTATCTTGGATCTTTAACTGTAGATCCGTGTACCTTGAACTTTTGACTGTAAATCTAGTTTCTTGACCTTCGAAGTGGCGAGGGGTCGAGCATTGAAAAACCAAGATGTTGAGCAGTCTCTCACCATTGATGCGATCATACGAGTTATCATATATCCATTCGCTTGAATAAGATGTGAGATTGTTTGATGATTGTTATGTTTGCTTATTCTATTGGGGTTGTCACATGATGTTGGTAGTGTTGACTTAAATGCCTAAACGCCCCATACTGTACCTTGAGTTGGAGCATACCCACATGACGATGATAGTAGATTAGCATATGTTGATGTTATGTGCCAACCCTTTAGATGTAAAGACATGCCAGGTATGATTCTCTATACCTTGTTTTTCTATTTACTATATTGACTTTTAAAGTATTTTGAGACTGTGGATCGTTCATACCAGACCGTTGTTTTATTGAGGTTTTATGTATTGCTTCTTATGATCTCGAGTACTCTTAAATTAGTAAACCAGATAACATGGAGCCATGCAGTGGATGAGTAAGAGGCAATGCTTCACACACACACACACACACACTCTCTCTCTCTCTCTTTTTCTTTTAGAGTTTATCCGTTATATTTCCATTGTGCAACACTATGGAGCTTTATTAGTGCTATACTATTATTATAGATGGTTTCCGTTTGAGTTAATTATTTGTTGTATACGCTATAAACTCTATTTCCTATTCAGTATAACTGTGATGAACATACTATGCTTTGATTATGCGGTTCATTTTTGCTGTATTAGCGTCTCGCATGTTTTATATATCTGTGCTTATTATATATTATCCTACACATTGAATTATACGATAGGTTCAACTTTTAATTGTTACTACTTTACCCTCGACTACCGCTCTATATCAGTTGGGTATTGTTGCATTGTACTATACAAATATGCTGGGTACTGATGGTCTAGGGTGGTCGTCACAATAAATATTGTGTTTCCTTTCTCCCTTTTCTCTTTGATTTCTTAACATTTTCATTTACTGACCACGTTTCCATTGATCGGGGGTGTTAGCACAGAAAAATGCTAACAATGGCGATATGGAAACAAATTGTTTTGAAAACACGATGGTCCATGGAAATGATCTACGTGAAGGAAGCGTCTGTTCATATTAGGATTTTGGTGGCTTGTCCTTGATTGAAGTTTGCTTTTTCTTCAAAAAAATGTACTTTGTGGGAAAAGCGTTATCCAATATAGTTCATAAGCAACAATTCGATGATATTGGACCTCGAAATGATGAAGGAACATATGCAAGACCCAAAGATAACCAAATACAAGGCAAGACAAGGGAAAGGAAAAAAAATTTGACGATCCATGGATGGATCATTACTGGCCCATCAAATTATTCCATGTATCATCGCTTTCAATGAATATGGTGTAAAGCTTAATGTAAAAACATCAAGAAGAAATCAACACTTAAATAAAATAACATGTCTTGAAGACAAGCGAGGATGGACAAATTTATACAGATCGATAACGATTCATCAACTTGGTCAATTCTAACATATTGTTCCTCTTAAACTCTTGAATCTTGATCTCTTACGTATCTTAGTGAACTAACAATGCAAACTGACGACTCTTCGTTCCAATAACAGCCAATACATCCGTAAATACATACCCATATGCAACAAAAAAGAATATATTGGCGAAATACCATTAGAAGACTAAGGGAAAGCACCGCTGTTATAAATTCCTATTGAATTTCAAATTGTAATTACATTCTCTTATGGATATAGTGATAAACAGTAGTAAAATATCAAATAAGTGGACATATACATATCCAAATCACTACAAATATACTATGCATTTTTTTCCTCTCTTTTTCTACATATATTTGCATTCTTCTATTGATTTTCTGTTATTTGGTATGATATAGTGATATAAGACTATCCTATCCACGAATCCAAAGACTAAAATCTTCATAAATCCACAGCTAAAGATTACATATAAGAATTTTGCTTTTTACAGTCTTTTGGAAATGTCAAACTGAGTTCTTGGCTAAATAGTTGCTATAATCATAACTCATGCCCAAAGACTAATTATCCTGATGTTTAGTAAAGTTAGAATAGCCAATTCAATATATTGAATGTTAAAACAATCTAATTTGTAATTTTATTAAAATAGCGAATAAACAATCATTCAATATACTGAATGCATTCCAGGATTAAAAAAGCGGGTTCAAAGGGCCCAAACAATAACGGGCCTTGCCAAGTATATGTCAATAATATGTCTGCTACTCGCTAGAAGCTGTTATAAAGCATTTAAGTCTTCGCTCCTCAGGACCCAAAATCCGAACTTCTAACCAAAATCTCAACTCATTTCAAAACCCTAGCTTTCAAATCCAAAAAAAAGTCGAAATCAGCATTTTTCATTCAATAAACCCCATCTTTCTCTAGTGTCTCGATCAAATCGGTCAACCCTGGCGATTTCTAAGCTGTATTAATGGCGGATCATCCCCGCGTAGATTCATTTCGATTTCAAATTCTAGGTTTCGAGCTTTTTCCAAATTGAATAAAGTATGCTTACTGTGCTTAGGGTTCATTTGCCCTCAGAGATACCAATTGTTGGATGCGAGATCACGCCTTATGTGCTGATTAAGAGACCTGATAATTCCGTTACTCCTGATGATATCCCTGAATCTGCTCCCATTGGCGGATATTGTATGAAATATATTTGGTTAGTCTTTTAACATTCTTTTTTGTTTTTAGTTTAGATTGCGCAAAGAGTTGAACTTTATTTAGTTCCTTTATCAAAGTTGCAACTTTTATTTGAATTTTTGGCGTTTTAGATTTGAAACTGATGACATCGAGGGGAAGTATATTTCACATTTTCAGTTGTTACATTAATGTAACGACACCTGTTTGGAGATGTGTAATTTCATACTGTTGAATATTACCATTCAAATGGGTGCTACTGCAGTTCATATCCATAGAATTAAATGTTTAGCGCTTAACTGTTATACGTTTAGCAAGTAAATTTATAATCTGTAATGCTAATAAATTGTGCTGTATGGTCAGATATTTTTACTTTACTCATTTGCTTCCTGTTAACTTTTTTTTGGAAAAAAGTATGCCATCAGTTTAAGTTTGAATCAGTTCTAGGTCAATATTTCTATCATGTCTGTTAATATTTATTTTACTGAAGATCATGTATAGTGAATTAGCTAGAAATATAATAGTTTCTGCCATAGTGCAATCATGTGTTGCTAATAACATCCCCTCCTAATGTGTATTAATTCACATAAAATAGAATATGATGTAAGTACCAAAATATTAGCATTTTATACCTCTTTACAATTGTAGTCCAAGAAATAATAGTGTCATATTTTATAAGTTGAAACTGAGCAAGTCAAATATCATATTTCTACCTTATTGTCAAATAACTGTACTGCCTCTTGTTTTTGATATGAAGAAATCTTTTATCTTGGAATGGCAATAATATCATATATCAAGATTATTCACAACTACTTCTTTTATTTTACTTCATTTCATATTTGATCAAGTTCACTTAATTTATATTTAATCAAAAAAAGCTATTATTATTAGAGAAAGAAAGATGTCAATCTTTAAGCATTTTAAATTATCTAAACTACCAGGACATCATCTGCAAAAAATACTATGATAGAAACATTTTAAGATGAACAATTCATAAAACCGACTCAAATTTAATTGTTTAATTTCATCAATTAAATCAAAATTAAACAACTAAAGACCAATCAAGGTTGAAAATGAAGCTCTAATTTCTATAAATACGATATCTTATTTTAAGATAATAATAATAACGATTGTTTCAAATAGACGGTAATGAATAATTAGTACATTTTTCAATATAACCATGGATCAATTGAAGTTTAAATTCGAGCTTATTCATATGCCTTTAAACGTTCCTCCCAAACCTCTTTTAAAACATCTCTTATTTTAACTGAAGCTGCTATGCTCAACACTTTGAATGATAATATAGAAATATGGATAGTACATCATTGCGTGCAATACACACACATATTACGGCAGTAATCACTGATAAAACTGATAATGTCTTTGGAACGTGGATCTGCATCATTGCTTATATTGTACATGTACGTATACATATAAACACACATATTATATATGTTAAAGTAATGACCACTGGTAAAAATGATAAAGTCTTTGGAATGTTACGGTAATGACCGCCATTAACAATAGATCGTTGCATATGTACATCTACATACACATACATATTTTAGGGTAATGGCCACCGTTAAAAATGATAGCATCTATTTTTTTAATATATAGTTAGAAATTGTCAATACGAGTAACTTCTTATTTTCAACAATGTTACGAGTAAAATTGGAAACAATAGATGCAAACATCTGATACACCGTTGATAATACATTATTCTGCATATATACTTATAAATATAAATATGATTAAATATATGACAACCATAAGCATGGTGATAAAAATGTAATAAAAGTTATTTTTTAAAGCAACCTATCGTGCTAATTAGAATGTTATACTTAATATTTGATCAAACTTATCACCGTTTCTCAACTTTTGTACAACAGTATATTGGAATCAAGCAAAAGCCTGAAAAAATTGCAAATTTCGGCATAAGGAGAATAAGGTTAGTAAAATAAATATTTGAAGATCAAGTGTGTCACGATCAACAATTTTTTCTTTCAAAAAAAAAGAGAGAAGGGGTTGGGTAGGGGGTATGTCATAGAATCTCATGATAATAGCTAAAACATAACATGAGGAATATTTTGATTTGGCGCTTATAATAGAAAATAATAATCAGTTAACAAACATGTAATAATAATTTGCAGGTGTTTTATTATACAAAAATCAATAATGATAAACATTAAGAACATCGACCCTTTATAGCAAATGGAAGCAAAACTATAAATCCATAACATGTTTAATAAATGTGGAAATTGGTCATTTACACATACCACTTATACAAAAAATGGATCCTTATTTTAAGATTGTATCTGATTCTCCGTATCCATAAAATCCATGGAATTCTCAATTTGTGCAATGTCCTGGCATATTTTTTGTTCTAGAAGATGAGTGATTGGTCTGTTGCACCGAGAAGAGAAGCAAAGCATGTTGAAGTAAGGGAGGTGGAATATGACAAGGAGGGAATGTTTCAGTTGTATTAAATTGTTGAGTATTTTGTGATGGTATAGTTCCTTTAGAGTGGGAAATCAGACAGATGTTGAAGCTCAGTACAGTGCAGGCGACTTGCACGTTGTACCATGTAATTGACGTCCATTGTACTTTGTTCAAGTCGCACATCCCAATTCCAGAGGAGAATAAAAAGCAAAAAATGGAGCAAAAAAATGAATAAAAACATAACAAAATAAAATGAAAAAGTCATTAGAACTAAATGTATTATTTTGTTTTAATAGTAATAACGGATTACTTAATTGATGTTTTTAAGAAAATAATATGTTTTTTTTTCAGTTTACAGAATAGTTATATAAATCAGAGGGACTTAATTTGTGTTATATGGACATGATTTGTATTGTGAGATGTGAAATTTTTCCATTTGACCTTAAAATACATAAAACCTGGATTTTGTGTAAAAAAAATCCCTCTTAAATAACATCGTAGTAGAGTAAATAAAAGATGAAATGATTATGGCTGATGTATCTAATTTATTGTTGATATCCTTTAACATATTCAATGCATATAAGCATGTGTAACTCCACTTTGGCAAGATATGGTTAAAGAAGTCTGATCGGAGAGGTCTTAAGATTTTTTTTAAGATATAAAATGATTTTTCCAAACTAGTAAATTAGCAGCCAAGACCTTGCTAGAAAATACTGAAACTTTTATAACTAGCTATATACATTGTGCTTGCCGCTTCACTTCTTAACATGTTTTTGATTGATGCATTCAACTCTTGAAACATTCTTACATGGACTACCCTTTGCTCTTGTCCTTCCCTTTTCATCACAAAAAACTTTCAACTGTTAGTCCAACAAATACATTTTTGAAAGATTAAAAACAAGACAGCCAGTTTTATTTTCTAAAAAAATTATTTGGACAGAGTTTGCTAACTGAGCCTAGAGTGGTTGGGCTCTCTACTTGGTAATTGCATATATTGAAGTTGCAACTAATAAATATATCTAGCAAAGCAACAAAAACTATTTCATGCCAAGAATTTCAATTAGGTATGGTTGTTTGACTTGGAACTACATGTGTTTACACTGTTGAGTTATTATCTTAAGTGTAACAGTGCGGTAATTTGGATTAATAACATGGTTAAAATTTTGAGTGGCGATGACATTTAGGGTGCCTAAAATTAATCTTGAACCCCAAAAGGGTAGGATAATTTAAAATTACAGCTTGAATATTCTTCATAAACATGATATAGATTTCTTAGTACACATTCACCTCTAATATATAGGATATTATTTATAGGTATCGTGTACAAAGTGACAAAAAGATCGACATATGTAGTGTGCATCCAACTGAACAAGCAACCTTGCAATGTATAGGCTGCATCAAAGCTAAGGTTAATATAGCCAAGAGTTACCATTGCTCAACTAAGTGCTTCCATGATTCTTGGCAACACCACCGCGTTTTACACGAGAGAGCACAAGCTGTTTTGGATGAAAATGGAAATAATGATGATGATGAATCCACTAGTCGCTTTGGAAGCAATGGCTCATCTTCTATCAATCCTGCAACTGTTACAAAGAAGGGAGAGACCTGGTATGAAGTGGGATATTCTCGAACTTATACACCAACTGCTGAAGACATTGGTCACGTACTGAAGTTTGAATGTGTGCCCATTGATGCAGAAACACGTGTTCCTGTTGGAATACCAAGTACCTTTTTGACCTCTCGTGTGATTCCAGCTCCTTCTCCAACACCACGAAGAATGATTCCTATTATTGATGTTCATGCACGTTTGGATCGATCAGGGACGTTCAGTGTACTCTCTTACAATATTCTTGCCGATGTTTATGCATCAAGTGAAACATACAGTTACTGCCCATCTTGGGCCCTTGCATGGACTTACCGGAGGCAGAATTTATTACGAGAAATTGTTGGCTACCACGCTGACATACTTTGTCTTCAAGAGGTTTGCTGCTTTTCCTTTTTTTTAATGCACATACTTGTACTTTGATTCAAACATGCAACAAAGAAAGTTTTATCTATTGTAACATCACTCCAGTTTTTTCTGGTATTATTGTATAATGGAGTTTTGAACACCCTGACTTGGAACACATATCAAACATTTTTCAAGTTGATATAAACCATTTTGACTTCTGCCTTTGTCAGGCCTTTAGTTTTACAGGTCATCATCATCATCCTTGTCTTAATTGTTTTTTTAGTCTTCTATCTTGAGTCATGTCGTAAGTTAAATTGTTTAGATCATGTTTTATATTTACTTTCCATGTTAATTTGTTTCCTTTTCTTTTTCTTCAATGTAAACATCATCCCCTCTCATCGCTGATGCATCATCTTATATTATTTATATATATGTTGTGCTACAGGTCATCTAAGACTGTTTTTCTTAATTTTCTCATTTATAGGTGTCACTTCTAGTCTCTTTCTCACTTCCTCATTTCTTTGATTTTGTCTTTTCTCACAATTCCAATTGCCCTCTTAATATTCTCATTTCTCCTAAGTTTATTTATTTCTTTTTTAAGACCAACATTCAAATCCCTACAATATATCAGGCATAATTCTTGTTTTATGACATCCTTTTTATTTATTATGCAAATTCTCTTGAATCCGTAAAATATCTAGCATGCTTTAAGTTCCTATATTACCACTAATATTGTAAACAAATTCTAATCTTATATCATTTTAGGAATAAAATATTAGACGTGGAGAGTTTTTTCATATTTTTTTTGCAATAAAATTTATATTTGCCATCTCCTGTTATTTGGGCAAAGTTTTGATGTGCTGATTTTTATAGCTACTAATATTTAATTATATGTTCATAACAGGTGCAAAGTGATCACTACGAAGAGTTCTTTGCACCAGAACTTGATAAGCATGGGTACGAATCACTTTTCAAGAATAAAACATTGGAGGTTGATATCTGATACTTGTTTTTTCTGGTGTTATTTATATGCTTTGAAAATTGTTACATATTACATTTACTTTTTGTTTAAGGTCTACGGTGGGCATGCTACTACTATCGATGGCTGTGCGACATTTTTTCGTCGAGACAAGTTTTCCCATGTCAAAAAATACGAGGTGGTAACCTTTTGGGTTTATGGCCTCTGTATTACATCCAGTGTCATCTTTGACTGATGATTTTTGTTGCAGGTTGAGTTTAACAAGGCTGCACAATCTTTGACTGATGCATTGATTCCAGTTAATCAGAAGAAAGCTGCTTTAAATAGATTAATTAAGGTTAGCGATTGTGTATTATATTGCATAGAAACATGCATTATTTTTCTAGACTGTAGAATCAAAATAATTTATTTGCTTTGTGTAGGATAATATAGCCCTTATTGTGGTTCTTGAAGCAAAATTCAATATTCATGGGCATGATATTCCCGGAAAAAGGCAGCTTCTATGTGTGGTGAGTAATTGGATTTGGAGAAATGATTTATATACATAAAATGCTATTGTGAATTGTTACTTGATATCATAATCCATTTTATTCAAGAACTGAAATTGTTACCAAATTCTGAAATAATATTCATTGTGCGGGCAATTCATTACCTAAATAAACTTGTGATTATTAGTACTTCACATTTCATAGCTAATAGCTTAAATATGCGTGCAACCCTTATATTTTATCAATGCCATTTTGATTCTGTAAGCTAAATTGTTACCACTGCAGGCAAATACACATATAAACGTTCAACAAGATCACAAGGATGTAAAGCTATGGCAGGTCTGCATCATTTCTTTTTGAAATTTACTGTAGAAGCATTTATTTTACATTCTTTTCTGACCATGTTTCCATATGAAATGATTGCAGACTCAAACTCTTTTGAAAGGGTTAGAGAAAATTGCTGTTAGTGCGGATATTCCTATGTTGGTCTGTGGGGATTTTAGTTCGATTCCAGGAAGGTATACATACATTTTTATGTATATATAGGCACATAAATATTTATTTATGATGTATCTAAAAAGAACCTGTTCAAAATTGCAGCGCTCCTCATACGCTTCTTGCAGCAGGTAAAATCGATCAAGTTCATCCCGATCTGGCTGTAGATCCACTTAATATTTTACGTCCTTCATCAAAGTTATTCCATCAGTTACCTCTGGTAAGTGTATCCTTTAGTTGTCTGATCAAAACAATTTTCTTTCGGAAATTCATAGTAAATGTTATGTTTTACAGGTAAGTGCGTACTCTGCTCTTGCTCGAACAATTGGGTTGGAGCAGCAAAGAAGGAAATTAGACCCAGCGACAGATGAGCCTTTGTTCACAAGCTGCACCAGAGATTTTATTGGAACTCTTGATTACATATTTTACACAGGTATACTATATTCCTAGACCTTACTTTGATCCTATGATTTGTTCTACAATTATTCAACTTTCCAGAACATTGTTATAGAAAAACGTAAAATTTATGTTTTGATTCCCGTTTCAAGTTGAATCCATGCAATTGCGATTCAGTTCTTAAATTGCGATTCAAAACTTAATTAGAACGCGTTGAGAAAAATCATTCAATTCTTGTTGAATAAAAATACCAATATACTTATTTGAATGTACAATTCAGTTTATTATTTTCTACAACCACTGGATAAAAGGGAAAATTAGGTTTTAGGTTTTAGATTCCAAAATTTTGAGTTATTAAGGAAACAAATAACCAATACCTATATAAGTACCCAAGTATGCTCTAGATATAAATTCTAAATCTTGCTCTTTAATTTGACATGCTTCAGATGTAAATTCTAAATCTTACACGCTTTATATATAAATTCTAAATCTTGCTCTACTTAGGTTATCTAAAGCTTGTATGCTATAAATTCCTATTTATACCCACGGTATAATTAAATCGATAAAGATTAGGTTTTAAAATTAATATTCTTGTTGACTGATAATGATTGGGTCATGATGAAATGAAAGTGATTTATTGGTGGGGGACCATATTTCGTTTAGGTGGCTAAATTCTTATATTCAATTTCGATATTTCATCTGAAAACAAAACACAATTATCTTCCCCAAATAGCATAGCCGGAACTGGTTTGGTTCGAAAGAATCAACAAATCTTACTGTCTCTAAAATTGAGACGATGAGATCTGTTCATCTATGTAGATAAATAACGCATACAATCAGGGTTTTAGACAAAATATAATTGCAATCATGCCTTATCTTGAGTCAACAAAAATATTGAATTTAAACCTAATCTTTATCAATGTATGCATACAAGCTTTAGATAACCCAAGTAGAGCATGCTTTAAAACCTAAGATTAAGCCTTATTTAATAACAATATTAAAATTTAAATTATTATTAGGAAAAGAATGATCAATACCTCTTTCATTTTACATGCTTTAAGATAACCTAAGTAGAGAAAATTATAGCATACAGGCATATAAATAGGAATTTATAGCACACAAGCATATAATTTTATAGCATACGAACAAAAATATAACAAAAGAAAAATCAAGGCTGTATTTGGTTTGTCATTTTTAGTATAACAAAATATAAATAGGCCGTTTTGAAAGTCTTGTTTCAAAGTATCTGTTATCATTTTTATCATTATATCTCAAAATTTACATAAACTTTGTTATCATCATGTCATTCCTTTTGCATATTTTGTGTATTTTTTTTGTTTGATGCACTAACATATATTTATGATATGTGTTTTAGCGGACTCATTGATAGTAGAATCACTGTTGGAACTGGTGGACGAGGAGTGTTTACGTAAGGATACAGCGCTTCCTTCTCCTGAATGGTCCTCGGATCATATTGCACTTTTAGCACAATTTCGATGCATACCTAAAATCAGACGTTGAATTATATAGGTATGATATGCTCATCTTTTTATCATCATATCAACCATCTACTTGATATACACTATGGTTGTAGACATTGGTTCATACATGTTGCATATTGAGATGTTAGAAGGCTTTTTTTCTTCTTTTCCTCTGAATAGCCCTTTTTAGAATTTTATTACAAAAATAGCCTCTAGCTTGAGGGGAAAAAACTAAGAACCTAGACCTGTTCCTACCGCCCGCTGATAAGTATTTTGTGTTGGCTTGATTAGTTGATTTGAAATCGAGCCAATGTAAATTTTGGAAATAAAAAGTTTAAGGTCAGTATGGTTTGATATTTGATTTTTATGTTTTCTATGAATTTCAAAAATCATGGAAGAGCAGGATATAATGGAAAATGATCAATTCAGAAAATGGTTTTAACATATAAAATTGAAAACGATTTTTATTTTTATTTTTCTGTCTTTTGATAAATATAATTTTTTTATATTTATTCCATTTGAGATCAAATACACCATTGCAAGCTTTAGAAAATATTCCATTCTGGATTTGAAATTGTGTCAATTCAAATTTCTGATAATACAATGGTGCAATTTGAAATCATGCTAGTGTAAAATCCACTTCAACTCCATGCCAAAAACAAACTTATATTTCCAACAAGTTTTGAAGTAGGGTGATTTTGTTATTAAATTTGCACAAGGGGGTATAAAAAAAAAGAATGATTGTGATATGCGAATAACGTTTATGACCACAATTATAGCATGTTTATGCCTGTAAGTTGCAAGTTGAGTTATCAAATGCTTTATACTGTACAAGATACCAAGATTGCTTGTGGAAACAAATACGTTTAAAAATATATTCTAGACTTGTTCTTTGGAGGAATAATAGTTTGCTTGTATACAAAGGTGTCTAAATACAAGCTGCATGAAATCTGGTATTTAAAATACTTTAGCGAGAGAGGAATAATCATGTATGACAAGTCTAACATCTTTATTTCATCATCATACTTTTGTTTTAGTAAATTCAACTTATTATACATTATCTTCGTACAAATTATTCACTAATTCATGCTGCAAAATTTCAGGTTCACCATTACAAATATTGCAGTTGAACAACAAAGTTTGGTCAATAGAAGAGAAGCTATTCTTGCGCAATTTTTTTTACGAAAAGGCAATGATGCATGGAAGGGTTTATATTGATCAATTTGTAACAAGTCAGTGTCCTCAAAGACATCATGTTAGACAATATCTATTTGAATTTCATTTCAAATTTACTTTAATCATATGGTGATTATGATCTTTGTTCAAAACTCATTTTACTACAACCATACAATTACTACTCATACTTCTCAGAAATCAATCATTTTTCTTCTTTCATTTTGTTCATTTTCAAGTCTTCTAGCAAAGTGTTCTTTGTGCTCTTTGTCTAAAATATTTAATTCCTTTTATATTAGAAAGGCATTCTTGACTTGACTATAAAAAAATATTATAGAAAAACAACGATTAGCAAAAATAAGTAGTTGAGAAACATGTAGTGGGTTCAACAACTGTTGAAGAACAGTTGGGTTGGTGAGGTGGCTACCTTATCTGATATTATCAACTTTGAAGCAATTGGTTGGCCAAGTTCGTTTTATTATTCCCATGCGCGCATCTCCTCTCTAATGTTAACATAACATTGAAGATGTCGATTTTCTAGTTCTCCCTTTATTTTTTATTTTTTAACTAAAATGTTTGATATTTTTAAGATTCTCATCCACTTTATTTCATGTCATGAGCAATATTTATGAAAATTTTACCACTTGCTTTAATAAGATAACTAATATTTCTGGTGACGTTCAATGTATCTTCAACATCGCCGCTCATTTGAATATATATTTATCAGATTTGGATGTAATAGTCCACAAACGACAAACGTATGATTGATTCAAAATCAATATTTATTTCAATAAACAATAATGATGAGGTAATTTTAAGTTGATTAGGCAGTGTAATTTACTACATGATAGATACTTAAAAAGTAAACGAAATACTAAAATTGCTAACAGTGTATTTTACGATATTATTGTATGGATCTAATGAGTTATACAGCAGTAAGCCATTTAGTAAAAGCATTTTCTCTCCTCTTTTTGTGTATCTCATTGTTGTTTCGTTTAAGCCTTGGCATCTTCCAAAATTTAATTTATTTGCCTTAATTCCTCCATCAAATTCTTCTACATTTTTTTTTCTGCTTGCAATTGGTAATTAGGTGGTAGTATATGGTTATACTACAAGTCTTATGTAATACGTAACATATTACATATCATGGTTCGAATTAAGCAATATAAGATTCGAACCTATAACCTCACGAATCAAATCAGAACGTCTAACCACTGTGATGCTGCACAAAATCTCTATATTTTTAGAGTTCCCTCACTTGACCTCACAATTAATAACGTGATAGTTTATGTTAAGAAATATGTTACACCTCAGATAACAAATTCAATATTCACTTAAATAAATTTTTGTCTCAAAAGTTGCATGTTTTAAATTGATAACGTAATTAAGAGGATACACTTATTTATGTAAAAAATATACAAAGTGTTTAGGAAACATGTAAAAAATATATAAAGCATTTAGGAAAAGAATAAAGTTCATACATAATTCATTTTTCTTTAGTAGAAATACCAAGATTACTTTGTTCAAACATATAAAATGCATAAATTATATAACAAAAATGAACATTCTAAATAAAATATATTATATTCTAATATTGTTAATATCGTATGCATGTAACTAGTTACACATGTATGTCTATATAAATGACAGTATAAACTATCAAATGTAAAACAACTAAACAATGTAAGCAAAACATAGAAAGAAACATAAATTTGAGTCAGGACACCTTCAAAATAATGTATTTAATTCAAATTTACATCCTTTTTTCCCTTCTATCTCCGTATGTTTTTTTTTCTTTTCTTTGTTCCCTTTTTTTTTGGTGTTTGTGTTTTTGTCTTCCAACGTTTGTGATTACAACCACCCAACTTCTTAGCGCTCGTTAAGAAAGTGGTTAGAAGTAGACATTTGTTTAACAAGCGTTTAATTGCATACTATTCTTAAAACTATTCGATAAGCGAAGGTCAATTGGCATCGAAACGCACCAAAATTCAATCGATGATATATCTATACACACATCACATTTCAACTTAGTAATTTTTACTAATATTCGTCCACATTTTCACTTAATAATTTATTCACGTAATCTCTACAACAATGAAATGTTTTTTTCACAATCTGATTTGAACGTTAATGTTATACATTAAATTTCACTTGATCAATTTACACTGGATCATTTTTGAAACAAAAGGAGATTATTTAACTCAAAAACTATTCAAAAGTTAAAGTAACTTACATCAACATAGAGAATAACAATAACAGGCAGTTTCCAAAGTTAGAATAATTTCAAGGAGAAAAGGTTCAAAAAGAATATATTGATCGCAAGTTCTCTCAGCATTTCAATCGAAAAACTAGCACGATATTTTCAATTGAAACTCAGGATTTTTGATCATTATATTTTTGGCATTGACCAAAGTGAGATGATTGTACCCATATTCTCCACTATTTTTAACCACATGCACGATCATTTAACTAGCACTCCCACTAAATTTGAAGTAGATAATCAGATTAAGCTTATAAATACGAGGCCAAGAGCCAAATGTTTGAGATCCTTTTTGGCTATTTGAAAATTCAACTATACGTTTTTAGGTTAAATTATCAGTTTTGACCGAAAATAATTATTTTTTATCATTATTCCAAAATACTAATTTGATCAATGTTGTTTTCATGAATAAAACACGTCTTGTTGTACTTGCATTTAATACAAATCAATAATAAAAGGAGAAGAAAAGTGAAGGTAGGCACAAACTACGGCAAACCACTTCAAAAATGTGTTTGTTTACTTTAGTAATTTATTTCTATTTATATTTGATTATCATGTTTGTTTTCATATCTCACACTAGTTTAAATTTGGATCAATTCATTTTCCTTAGTTAAATATAATACCGACTTACATTTAGAAGTCAAATTTTTGTTAATCTATTTTGAATGTTTGCATTTAAAAGACAACGTACCTATTTTGGTGTTTTTAGTGATGATCAATCTTGTTTTCTTAGTCCTTCCATTTTGATTTATGAAGTTTTAGATCAAAGTTAGAAAGAGTGGTGTTCGAGACATGTCTTGATAAGGGTACTTCCTAAATGGAAGATGTTGGGCTTCCTAAAACTTGAGAAGGTCCATCAAATGCGAAGGAAGTATGATCTGATGAGAATGACTAGGGAAATTCGGACAAAATGTTTGCCACCCTGCGAGGAAAGGACTGAATAAGCAACGAGAGCGTATTTCCCAGAAAATGTCCTAATAGGTTTGAGTATTGGGAATAATAAAGCAAATGCGAGAAAAGATGCTGGAGCTACGCGCTACCGAAGAAATATTTTGTTAAAATAAACATAATGTTGGTCATGAAGACGCTGAAAATGGAAGTAGATCACCATCGGGTTGTCACTATAGTAGAAACATGGAAGCAAAAGAGGAAGCACATGCTCACAGACAAGATAACTATTGAAAATTTATTTTTAATAGTTTCGATCAAAACTTCAAACCATAAAATAACGATTGTAAATTTTTCACCTAGGAATTTAGCTCGAAAATTTTCTTAACCCTAGGGTTATGCAACCAAACTAAAGTTCACTAAAATGATGAATTTGAATATTACATTGGGTTATATGAAGAAAATCACTTTGAGAGTGAGAAGTTATAGACAAAGAAGTGAGGAACATAAACCCTAAAGTTAATAAAAACATGTAAGGGAGGGGCATCAAAGAGCTTTACATAGAGATTGGCTAGGATACATTAGACATGGACGCTAGGCGCTCAGTTGGTTTCCTTTCGAAAACGTCCTTCATGATTGATTGCACGATTAAGATGTGGTCGTTGGTAGTACTTTCAGGCTATGAGGGTGAAAGGATGCAAAGTATGATTCAGTTTCTGATGATGAAAACACGAGTCCATTTATTGATAATATATTGAATGATTGATCACTACGAAATTTTTAGATGCCAAGAATGGGGTCATACAATGATAGGATATATATGAAGGTTCATTTGGTGAAATATATGCAACTCATGGGAGTATCTCATGGAAATAAGGAAGTTTTCTAATCTTCTTTATGGAGATAGCAACATTGTGGATCTTTAAGTTGGAGAAAGGTTCAATTAGTTCAAGGATATAATTTGTCTGGAAACTCAAGACCTAATTTAGAGTGCATATACGTCGACATAAGCATGCAATAACTCTTGCTACTATCAAACAGAAGGATAATAGAACTTTGAATGATTACATAGCTAGATATAATGCGGTTGATGTTTTCATAAAGATATCGTATTCGGACTTGGTTCATATGGATATAGTTACAAGAGTAAAGAAAGATCCTTAACCAAAAACAAGACGGTTGATTTGAAATAATTCTACTACAAAAATGACAGATATATTCAGTCGGATGAGGATGGAATAGGTGTGAGTAATATATATTGTCGAAGAAGAATCTTGGTGGAATATGATGATCAATAGAAGAGAAGGATAACGATCGTAAAGAAAAGTGAAAGGTAGGGAAAATCATCGTATGGGGTTAATCAGAAGAATTTCAAACCAACCAATGCATATTTTATCAGCTATATTTGCTTAATCGATCGCTACATAATGTTAGAAGTACATTATAACATATAAGCATAATAAAACCTAGGATAGAATGTTTAGTTGATCGCATCATAAAATATTTCGTAACCATGAGCATTGGATCATATTAACAAATATACGTCCTAACTATTCCTAGTTAAGGGTGTGTTAAGACCGAGATATCAATGTACTAGGTAGGTTAGTGTACATAACGCTATCTATACAGTTGACTATGATTTACTACGATTGTTTGGGGAGGGGGGCATGGTAGGTTATGTACATGTAGTTGTTTGGAACGATTAAAGAGCAATCTTTTATAGGTTATTGTACCTAAGTAAAATAGAAGATCTCATGTGACGATGTGCGGTACTAATATTTAAACTTGTGATCATTTTAAATTTCATGTGTGGATAATTTGCTTTGATTATGGTCAATCATGTGATATTTTTTCATGTTATGGTCGTAGTTGAGTACATGTCGAGACTTAAGAAACGAAACACTACTTAAGCGAGAATTCGCCTAATTCGATATAGAATGTTAGTGTCCCGTAATTGGAAATTCACACGAAGTCATGAGTCTATATCCAAAGTTTTATGGTTAATTAATAAATGTTATCAGAATAACCAAATGACTTTGACATTAATATTTTAAGTATTTATTTTGATGGCAACAATCATATAAATGTCGCCACTAAGTTTTCTCTAAGTTATGCATAATTATTAGATATATTATGAAGATATTATACGAAGATATAGAAGAAACTCGATCAACGAAAACAAGCAAATGAAAAATATATACGAAGAATGGAATTAAGCATACAAAAGACATGCTTGAGTTAAGGTAAATGAAACACATGTGCTTAAAACAGATGTTAGAAGTGTTCTGTAAATCTACAAGGTCTTAAAATTTCTATTAAAGATCTCATAGCAATATTTTTTGAAATTCTTCTTTCATTTAACTCATATTCATCTCTGAACGTCAAACTATGAGTTTTAAAGTATGGAAGTCTCTATTTGAATTTTATAAAGAAATAAAACCAAATTGCAGTGAGTATGTCGATATACCCCCTTACACCATGTCAACAAAGAGGTCATTATTTAGTTTTAAAATTTAAACGAAAGAATTTTGCTGCCAACTCTTTACCAACAGGAACAACCTTTCATCCTATATTCAAGGAGGCCTCAAAAATAAATTTTAATCATCAATTTCCCGAATCTCTCTTACTCTAGTATTCTCATAAATCTATGGGGAACAAAGATCCTTAATTCAATTCCACTTTCTTTGAAAATCTATATTCATGCATTCATATTCTTCAAGGATTTGCGAACCATAAAAGGTCAGAGAGTTTGTACTTGAATTTCAATCATTCTCTCCCTAGTCCTATCCTATTCCCTATCGATTTCAAATATATGCTTCTGTTGGAGGTCTATAGAACCATTGTACCGAAATTACAAGAATTTGTATTGAAGATACATTGTAATGCCTCGTAATTTTGATTACTAAAATTAATAACGATATCTTGGTAACTTAATCTCTAAGGGTAAATGGTAATTTTGCAAATGAATGAATCTTGAAACTACCATTGCATATAGTGAATTTTGACTCTAATTTGTCGGAATCAAAGTTAGGACAGAGGAGATACAAATGTTTAAATCTAACGGGCTTTGAATTAATTTAAATTGGCATTGGCTTAAATTTTGAATGGCTCTTTTAGACATTATAAATGTACACCGCTTTAGAAAATTTCAAATTTTTGTATGCATTTTCATTTTCTTTTTCTTCCTATATAACCTTCTTTCTCCATCAGCTTCAAATTCAAATATCTCACTCAAAACTCAACCAAATTCGACAAAATACATATTAAAACGATGAGCATGGAGAGTACTATGTCTTGATACACATTTTGTTGGAGATTATGAAATTTTAGAATCTGTCTATTTCAAGATAGCAAAGAAATTAAGAAGATTTTAACATTATTTGGTACTCCGGTCGATTATTAGTGAGTGAAACTCTCTACTTTTATATACACTCGATTATGCTTGTTTAATATCATGGTTAGCTGATATCGGGGATGGGGTTTAATTTTGAAATTAAGTGACTAATTGACTGATATAAATAATAAATAATGTTTAATTATGATCTATAATATTTAAATTAGGGATTTGGAACCCTAGAATGAAATACAATGTAATACGTACATTGTTTTCTGAAAATTAGACACTTTGTGATATGTAAGGCTTAAACTGTGGATAAATATACAAAAAAAACTAATGGAGATGATTCTGAAATATATATACATAATATTTGTAATTAAAATGAGTTTCAAAGTTTATTTTAATATATCTACAAGTTACATTGTTGAAAGGTATAGAAATTGTTTGTATTTATAATGAGGTAATGTATATTACACACACACACACATGATTATATAACTTAACATGTAAGTAATGATGTTTAAAAAATGAAATAAGATTATTGTCACGATAATAATTGTGATTTATTTCGGATTTAAATAATTTTTGAGGTATTTGATATTGAATTTTAAAGTTAAAGAAAGTAAGATTTTTTAGTTTAATAACACGAGGAAACTATGGGATCAATAAATGGAATTGTAAGTGTAGATGTTAAAATAAAATATGAATTAACAGAAATATTATACACAAAAATTAAAATTAAACGGTAAAGAAAAAGTTAAATAAATATTAAACAAAGTACACAACAAGGCGTTGTAGGTTCGACCTATTGGTCCAGCCGGTTGACCGGTTGTACCTAAAAGGTCTACCGATTGTATCTTCTAGGGTATAGGTTAAACGTGGACCCAACAGAAGGACTGTATCGAATAGTGTTGAGTTATGGGTTGGATTTTGTGTAATTTTCGTTTAAGTGAGTCTTGTTGTGATCTATTTTGCCAATTTTTGATGTTGATTCTTGATAGATGATGTTGTGCTGATCAAATAAATTTTATGTAATATATTTGATGCTTGATATTGCCTGATGGATGCTTGGTTATTATGGCATGGAATTGTCTGAATTGGGCTACCAGCATCACTGTCCATGTGATGCTTTGTTATTGGTAACCAGGCATACACGGGGTTGATCGTGTTGTGGTATATATATCGTTATGGTGCGGCAATGTTTGAACCCTGGAATTCATGTCACTATCCATGCAATTTTTATTGTTGTTATTAAATCATGACCTTATTTGGTTGCCAACCATATATAGTATTGTTGGACTAACTTTGTGGTTATAGATGAAATAGATTAAGATATGACTACATATATTATGGACATTGGTAATATTATATAAGTATGGTTGTAGTATATAATGACCCACCTTGTCGACCCTTAGAAATTGACACTAATACATCCAAGGTATTTACGTGCCAAATATCCAAGTGCCTGAAAGATGGATTATTGGGGTGAAAGAAAGAAAGAAAGAACAAAATCTCACATCATGACGAGATAAATATATAACACACACAAGATCTTTACAAAAAGAAATCATCTTAGTTATATGTACATCACACAAATCAGAGCACACTAACCTATTCAGCCTGGACAATTATAAAAACCTGTCCTTACAATTGCCAAAAAATACGTACAGAAATTAAAAACAAAAAAACAATGGAAAAATATAAGATGTATGAATACGTATTGGAGAATCCAGCTCGTCTCTTGAAAGCTCCAAAGTACCCAACTAAATCTAGAAAGTATGCTCAGGCCGACCCGAGCATTATAAGAAAACAGTGCTCAGGTTAGTTTGGTAAAATAAGCGTGAGAAATACAATCAAATGGATTCTTAATATTTAAATAAACCTTTCAAAATAAAGGTTTCTCATAAGTCCACGTAACACATAAACACAAAAGGGTTTTTACCTTATGATAACCAAAACATTTATATCAAAAATCCAATGGTATTATAATAATGTTCAAGGGTGAAAATTATAATAATCAAGGAGCTGTGGTGCTCACGAGTGTACATCACAACAATACTAGGTATATAATCAAAAATCGATAAGGCACATTCACTAATTGTGTAGGATTCCATGAAGGTGCTCTCGGTACTTTGAGAACAGTCCTTCTGTACAAGGATCAGAGATATCTTTCCGAAGTAGCATACATCCCTAGTGATGTACCATAGGAAAAACATAGCTGGTCTCGCTAAGACAAAGTGCATCTCTCCATGCATGCATAACAACTATAGGTAACGTCTAGGTGGAGCCAACTAAACCCTATGGGTTTGCCAACCCTACTGCCCATGCCTTCTATCTCTGGTTTTAGTCATTATCGCTGATGAGGCTACGTACGGTGTTCCAGCTCACGCATTACCATCAAAATAGGTCATGAAATCCTACATGGATTCCAATACCCAACGGGTCTTGAAATCGCACATGGATTCCCATGTCTCGAATTGATCTTGGAATCACACATGGATTACCATACCTCAAAGGGTCTCTGAATCACACATGGATTTCTATATCTCAAATAGATCTTGGAATCACATATAGATTCACATACCCTAATGGATCTCAAAACCACATATGGATTCCAACATCTCAATATATCACAAAACTCCTCCATAGAACTTGGAGCGGTTATGGCACGAGTCATCTCTTACGAGTACACTCCCCCGCTTATCGAACGCTCCAAAAACCGATCGTCGATTTTTCTGAAATGCTCAATATCGGTTCTTTAGAAAATAATCAGATAATACATAAGAACGGGTATTACCCTCAAACTGTTTAAGTGGATGGATCTCCTCATCATTTTTCCTAGAAAAACAAAACGAATTTATATGTATGTATAGCACCACCGACTGTAACTATACCATATAGTCTCCGTGTTTCTCCTAGACATTTCTAGAGTTAAAATCCTTCGATGTTAAGTAGGGAATATTTCTGTACCACCAAAATTAAGAAGGATTACATATTTAGGTCAAGATTTGATAGTCGGTTATTTAACTATCAAATAAACAAACATTCAAATCAAAGATTATATTTTCCATGGAAACCACTAAGCCTCTTACAATTAATCTTTCATTAATCAAATCATTTTCCAAATATTTATTAAAATATTCATATACTTATCTCACCGGTATAAGTATATACACAAACCTTTTTGATTTCAAAACTTGGAAAACCTTTTTCACATACTTATAAAATGTTATAAGTGTTATTTACAGAACATTCAAGAAAGATTTCTTATTTCAAAATAATAGTCAGTGAAAGAAAAAAATTGTTATTTCAAATAGAGACAACGATAACCCAAAACACCATTCCCTTTTAAAATTCTCTTTATTTTATGAATATCTCCTTTATACATCCCCAAATCCTTTTACAAAACTTATTTTATAAATCTCCAAGTTATTTTATAAAATCCTTTATATAAATCTCTAAAACTATATATAAAAATCCTTTATAAAAATCCAAAATCATTTATAAAACTCGTTTATAAATAACCAAAATCATTTATTATACCTTTTAAGTCAGTACAGTTCCATTGGTAAACCATAAATTATTTAAATAACAAATTATTATTAAACACCCTTCTATGTAATTATCTTTAAACCTCATTCAAAACCATAATTTTAGAATCTCTTTAATAATATATTAAATTTATTTTAAGCACTATTATTGTATTAATAAGTTAACTTCAAAACAATATTAATATATAATTATTAACTTTAAAACGTTATTAATACAATAATCGATTAAATTTTAAATAATATTAATATGATAATTAATTAACCTATAAATAAAATTAAATAACTTAAATCAATATAATTAAATAACTTTAATTAAAATTTAAAGTATAGTTAAATCACTTTGAATAAATAACTAAAATATTTTAAAGCAATAATTAAATATATTTAAACTAATAATTAAATATTCTTAAATAACCTTAAGAAATTACCTTTAAGAATCACAATAATAAAGTAATTAACTTTAAATCATTATTTAAAACAATTATTAATTATCTTTAAAGCATTATTAATAAATAGTTATTACCTTTTAAATCTTATTATGAAATTATAATTATTCTTGAAAGGGGCTTAATGATCATGTTCGTACTTAAATAAGTTACCATATAATTCAATTTAGCTTTCAAAGCTAATAACTGATATTTACAAAATCAACAACTATATAAATAAATTCAACATTTAACCGCTATTGATTAACATGCCACTTATTCAAAGTGGCATATCAATTAACGACATATAATCAGATGTCCAAATCTGTAAAATAGCAGAACTGTGATTTGTTTTGCTAATTGAATATAAAATTAATTTAATTAGCGGAACAATGTTTTATTCCGCTAAATAGGCGTTCAGAGTACCATATTAAACTCATTTTAGCAGTACGGTGTTTATTTGGCCAAAATATAACACCCATTACTTATAATTATTTAAACTACGTTATTATCGAAATTTATGTAATTATTATCCGACAGTATTTATTTATTATTAAATTATACTACACCAACTAATCAACAGGTTAGGTTAAAACGTTGTATTCGTGACTATAAATTGTTTGCGCCAAAGTTGGCCATAGACACCCAATTGCAGATGAAAGCACCCGTTCACAATCAAAGACCACATATATCAAATATGTAAAGAACACAAATATGAAGAACACTCAAAATTTCAAAAAAAAAGCACTAGAAGCACACGGTTTATAGTGGTTTGGCGTTGTAACCTACGTTCACTTTGAATGGTTGCTGCTTTATTGATTTTTGTTTGCTAGTTACAATGAGTTACAACTGATTACAATGGTACAATTAAAGTGTAATGATGATTCCGACAGAGTCTGGACGTAGAAGAGTCAAAATGTCCCTTTTCAATAGGTCTAGGGCTGCTATATATAGGTGTAGGCTGCAAATATCTAGCTCAAATCCCGGAAGACCTCTTCTCGCATGTGGGTGGGTCCACGCGGTCGATCCCTGACCATTTGGAGTCGATCCGTGATTGATATGAACGCAATTCGTATCGATCAAGATTTAGCCCAATCGAGTCGGGATCGATCATAAACATCATTGAAGATGTACGCAAGATCCTGTGAAAATTTAGTGGCATTTGGACTTGTAGATTTTGAGTTATGATCGATGTAAGTTTGGATTTGTAAAATAATACCGAGTTCATATTGATATACTTCGTAACGATGGCTTCGTATCGATAGTTCTACACGTGATATCTGATGATGTGCTGCTTTCTTTTAGGATTGATCCACATTCCATGCCGAACGATTAAGTCTTTCCTATGGATGCACCTCACTTGTATTGACTCGGTTTGGCCTTGTTCGTACCGATCCACTGCAGCCATTTCGTATCGACCGCTTAATGGTCACTTCGTATCGATAGATGGATGATCTCTTCATATCGATCGTAGAGTAGTCGCTTTCGTGTCGATGGAAGGTATTGATTCCGTGTTGACCTGTGGCATATGAATATGTTGAAACTAGATCGATATGAAATAGACTCCCGTGTTACTTGTCGATGGATACGAAGTAGACAGTCGTGGATGGATACGAAGTGGTCGTTGGTTGATCGATATGAACAAGCTGGAGATGATGGATGCGAAGCAGTATGAGGAAGGATGGATACGAAGAATGTTATTCTCTATGGTTACGAACTTGTGCTCTCCTGATCAATACAAATCCATGTGCATCTGATGGATTCGAACCAGATCGATACGAAGGAGGATTTTTTCTGGTTGCTTGATGGATACGAACAAGGTGTTACTTGAATTGCATCAATCATATCTTGAGCATACGAACTCGGATTGACTTGAAATTTGAAACGTTGGCTTTTATAGGCTTGTCGTGCCTTGTTAATTGTAGCTCGATCTGACTCATGCAAAGTTTAATGGTATCCATAGTGAATTTATGTACAACCGTTTTTCGAGATGAACCGCCTTTGATTTCTACTTTATTTCTTGGTGTCACGGCCTTATCATAAAGCGGGATAACACTTGCTCCCCAAAACATGCCTTGCGATAGGAAAGTGTGTTTTGTAGTTCAATAACCTGGATGTTCGAATCCTATTAATGACCTATAAAGAGATTGATAGTCTTACCCGACTGTGAATAGTGATCGTTCGCGATCATTTGGGGTGGTATGCGATTGTTCGAGGTCGAATGTTGTTCGAGGCGAGTTGTAACCGTTCGCGGTTAGAGGGCGGCACTGGCGAATTGTGACTGTTAGCGGTCGGGTGCTGTTCACGTCGAGTTGTGACCGTTCACGGTGGTGCCGTTCGAGGCGAATTGTGACCGTTAGCGGTCGGGTGCCGTTCGTGGTGTGTTGTGTCCTTTCGTGATCAGGGTGCCGTTCGAGGCGAGTTGTATGCCCGGGGGGACTTAGCATCATTAATGTCAGAATTCACGTTCGATTGAGTTTCTGAACTGTTCGTTATGGCGGTTTATCGCCATCTTAGAGGATGCTGGATAACCGTTTGCGATCCCGTGCATGTCTAAGTGACTTAGCCGCTATGGAATTGCAAATATCAGATTTACATTCAAAATGAGTTTTTTCAATAGAAATGTCCAATAAAATCAAGTCCAAATGTGAGAAGTAAAAAACAAAAGCAAAACAGAGATGTCAAAGTGCAAATACCTAAACTGATGTGGTTGATAGTCGTCTTAGAGCATGCCGGTGGACCATTCGCGATCCTGAACATATGTAAGCGACTTAACCGTGTTAATGTGGAGTTTTCTACTTATTAGTCATTATTTCGATCAGTTGATGATAAGATGATGCCTCGATCCGGAGCCTCCTCCACTTGAAGCAGATGGTGGTCATTCTTGCTCCACCATTGCTTCTCGCCTCCTTACGTACTGTGATAGCATGCCATTCCAGATATGCCCTTCTATCTCATCTTTCAAGTGCATACAATCATTTGTACTATGGCCGCTTAATTCGTGGACTAGCAGTACTTGTTTGATTTTCTTTCATTGCTGATCGGATCCCTCCTCATTAGCCTCCGGTAGGGAGCCTACCCCTTGGTATCTTGGTAAATTCATTCCAAAGTCTCGTTTAGCTTTGGACAAGAGGTGAATCTCGGTTCTTTTTGTGGAAGCTTTGGTTCATCACCTTCATCCTTTGCTTTCTGTTTTCTTTTATCCTTGCCTGAATTCTTTCCGGGTGGGTCCCCGCCTTTGACTGCATAAACATCAACTCCCTCTCCTTCCTCTCTTTGAACATTTGCATCCTCTAATCGTAGAAATCCTTCGGCCTCATGATAAAACTCCCCTAGATCTATAGGTGGATCCCTTGTCAGTGAATTTTTGGACTGTTCCATCAGCTATTCCAGATACAGCTACCATTAAGACCATGGATGGATCTGGATGATTCATCGATGCTGCTGCTGCATTAAATCGTGTTAAGAAGTTCCTCAAAGACTCTCTGGTCTTCTTCTTTAGTGCCTCTAGACTCATCACATTCTTGGGCCTCGAGATGTGAACTCTGAACTACCTCATGAACTTCTCAGTCAGCTCTATCCATGTTCTAACGGAGCCGCTTTCCAATTGCCTGAATCATAATTCTGCTATGTCTGTCAGATACAATGGGAAACACCGGGCCATGACCTCCTCCGATGCCCCCAGTACTTCCATATGACTCATATATCTTGTCAGATGAACAGCTGGATCTGTCCTTCCATCATATATCTCCAATGTTGGTAGCTTGAATTCTGGCGGATTCCTACCCTGCCTAATTGTGGGAGCGAAGGGGCTCTTGTTAACATCTTCCAAATCTCTATTCACCAGTCCGCCTCTCATGGCTCGTCTGACCATCTCCTCCAATTTGTCACCGTCGCCAAGCTGTAGTCCTTGCCCGTTGCCTCCAATCTGCCCTCCAAGTTCATGAGGGAGTTCTAACATATGCTCTCTTGAATGAGTATCCATCCCTGTAACGACCCTAGATTTTTGGCCCTGTTTATAGTAATAAATGTGTAATCTAATTTAAATAAAATGTAAATTTATTATATTAAAATGATTATGATTTGGGAATACTGTCAATTTATTTATTTAAATTGTATTTTTTAAAAAAGGAATTGGACTTTGGAAATTCAAAATAAAATCTTTTGATAATATTTACAATAAAAATCTATCTTATATAATTTAATTAAAATACTTTATTTGTTTATATTTAGAATAAAATAATACATGTAGATAATAATGTTTGAAAATTCTAAAATAAAAGATTCTTAACAATATTTTGATAAAATTTACCTTATATAATTAAATTAAAGGGTTTTACATTACTAACATTTGATAAACATATACATATGAATAATAATGTTGAATTCAAAATAAATCTCCTTATAATATTTATCTTACATTATTAAATTAAAATACTTTCTTTTGGTTAATCTTTGATAGAAGTATCTATAGATGATAATGATTAAATCTAATTCTAACAATATAAAATATAATTATAAATATAAATAAGTAAGCAATTGAATGTCATTTAAATATTGATAGTTTAAATGCAAACAAAAGTATAAAGCTAATTTAAGTCACCATCTGGAAATATAATTCAAATATTGTTAGACAAAGTTAAGATACAAACGTGAACACAAACATATGCTGTACACTAGTAAACTGGGGTATAAATAACAAAACAAATATTTTGTTGTTTATGCAAGACCAAAGATATAAAGTTTTTTTTAAAAAAAAAATGTGTATGAGTTTTTAAGCTAAAACTAATTTGCACTTACAAAGGATCTTCACTGTTGCCTGCAAGTTTAAAACCAGAAGATATTAAAGCAAACATTTATAAACATATGTTTTTAAGCAAAAATATCTTTTTGTAAAAAACCTGGTCTTACTGCAAAATAAAAATGAAAAAGAATATATAAGACAAGCAGTTTTATATCAAACAAATATCTTTATACATGAAGCTTCATTCACAAGCCTTTGACCTGCAAAAGTACATCTCCATACAACTATCTATATATATACACAGCCGAAATAATGATAATTATGTAAACACATTTTACAACAAGCATTTAATACTATCTGCTCTAGCCTACATCTTTGCCAATTCAGGGATATTTAACAAATCTTTCCTTTGCAGTAAATAAAATCTGCCATATTAGATCAAATAATAACTACACTAGAAACCACCTTCTTTTAAACATCTATATCTTCTATATATATATGTTTACCTCTGTTCTTTTTAGATTGTTCTATAAGCCATAGTAAATCAGAGGAAACAAAAGAAGGAAATAGGAAGTAAAATCAAAAATTTAATTCAAAACAAGGACAGGGCAGATTCAAAACAGTTTCAAATCATCAGGGGTTAGGAGTAGATTCATCTGCAGTTTTCATCACCTCTGTTTATTCTTTGATTCTGGAATTTTTCCGGTGATTAAAGAAAATCCTTAAAACTTTAAGTTAAATCAACACTTATGATGATCGAGTGATTCAGTGGTATATGTTTTACATTTGCATATGATCCTGTGGTTTGCACATACTTCTCTGTTAAGTGAATACAGGGTGAATATTTGAATGAACTTAAAGTTATTTACTCCTAAACATGTTGAGATTTAATTTTTCAATCAAACCAAGTATTGCAACTAAAACCAAGTCTTGTAAACTGTTATTAACACTTCGTAAAGGAATGGTACCGTGACATAGTTTTACAGGAAAACCAAGTAAATTTATTGATAATTTCAAGTAGTACCAGAAGCTAATTCAAGATTTTATTTTGAATCCTTAATGAGATTGAAGAATTTCTAAACAAAAACAAGGATTTTTAGATCAATATGTAGAGAGCAGTTTTCAGATGAATGAAATTAGCAAATTTCTCAATTCCAGAAAATCGAATCAATAAAAATCAGAGAAATCTGACGTGAAGCAAGTTTGTGTATTCGTAATGTTGGGAAAAATGTTAAATAATTTTTCTAATTCATGCATTAATCGAACGAACATAAGATAGGGTTTTAGTTCAAAGTTTCCTGCACTCTGATTTTTTTTGATTCCGGCGTCTTAGTGTAACCGAGCTTTCCGAGCTTCGAAGAGATGGTTGCAGAGGGGCAGGACTTGGCGTAGGTGGCGTGGCTTCGCCTCTGGCGATGTGGGGTTGCAGGTCTAGGTGTTTTTCGGTGAGGCTATAGTGTTTCAAGTTGAGGTTTAAGGTGACTTTTTGATTTCGACTCTTTGTTGGAATTCTGGGTTTCGATCTTGGGGAAGGAGTGAGATTGTGGTTTGTGGGCGCTGGCGAGGGCCGCCGGAGGTGCGCCGAACCACCGTGCACGTGCACGGTGGCGATGGTGATGGGTTTTTTTGTATTTCGGTCGACATGAGGGTGCTTCGTGTCGAGTTCAGGTTTTCTTCGGTAGTTGACTCGATTCGATCGCAAACCTAATAGTTGAATTCCTGATGTTCATTTATATAAAAACGTTTAACAAACTTACAGAAAAAAAAGATAGAAGAACAGAGGAAGGAGATTCACGCAAGAAGATTTCAGGGTTGTCTCGTGTTTCACCCGTGTTAATCGCGTTGCTGTCTTCGGTTTTTAAGTACTGGGATTTGCTATCTGTAGCACTAAGTTGAAGGATATATTTAAGTTAAGCATTAATCAAGTTGAGGATGTTAACAGATTGATGTGAACTAAGATTTACTTTAATATTACTGAGAAAGTTTTACAGAAAATAAAACGAGTAAATGATTTAAAAGCAAAGTTAATTATGATTGTAATAAATTTATAATTGTGATGTAATAGTAGTTCAAAATGTAATCGAATTGGTAATTAAAGATATTAATAATAATCTTGTATAACATCATTTGTGATTAAGAATTCAATTAATCATTTGAAGTTGATTAATTAACAAATCATAGTTAACTAATTAATTAACTAATTAAGGATTAAACGGTTAAGAAATTAATAATTAATGATTAATTAGTAAATAGTAATAATTAAATTGTGTAATTGAGTTTTATAAATCAGTAATTAAGGTTATTGATTAATAATTAATTAAGTAATTAAGTGAATAATGTAATAAGTAATTAATGAATTGAGATAAGTTAACTTATTAGTAATTAATTAAGTAAGAATAAAATATAGTTTACTCTTAAATATGCAATTAAGTTTAAACAAATCAAACTGGTTGATATGAATCGATGGTTATATTGATTGCCTCTGATGTTTACTTATACCCTGTGATGTTCTGTGATATATCTGTGATGATTGTATATGATTTATCCGTGCTAAATTGCTATATGATATATATGATGTTATTTATCTGTGTCAACTTGCTATATGAATTAAATTGTTAGATTTAAACTGTTAAGTAAATTAGACAACTTGGCCCTTAAAATGGCGGTTGGATTCGATGAGACCGGGATCAGAAGAATCAAACTTGATTCTCCGAAAACCACATCGATCTAATTTAAACGTTAGGTCGTGAATCCTGAAATGAAGATCGAGATGGTGTTTGCAGAATGCAAGGATTATCGTCGTTGACTCTGAGGGTGATTCCAAAATGAGTGTAACGAGATAATGCCTTCGGTTTCGTTCTAACCCGGAACGAACTTATATAGATTGAATGCTTTCAGCACATCGTCAGGCGGACGATGAGCATTCTAAGTGATATGTTCTTTAAAGGTAATCGTAGCCTCAAGCCTCATCAACCGGGAATGGCTAAAACAGGGGAGATGCAGCAAGGTTAGGTGGGTCATGCCCAAGCAGGACAAGATATTTCCCCTGTCTAGATGTCCCTTTTTATTTCGGCTGTGTGGGCGGTTTGCTAGCTAGAACCACGGGGTTTATCTTGTTCGGGAATGTTCAGTAAGGAACGGTTCCGGCCTTGTGTTGTAGGGGGTCGGGAGTGATCCTCGGTACGGTGATCTAGGCCCCGTACTTTGACGGGCGGTACCCTAGTAGCCCTGCCATTGTTGAAAATTCATTTTCCCTACGAGACCCTACGGTTTTGATTTGTATTACCTACTTTTGTGGCTAGTAGCTGGAATTTAATCATGTAACAATTTCGGCTATTTTATATTTACTTGAAAACCCTAGACACTATTATAATATATCACTAGATTTCCTATGAAATGTTTTGGTTAGCGTAAGGTAAAAACTTACCCGTATTTATTTGTGGGGAGTCTTACGTGATACCTTTACTTTCAAATGTTTTTCAAAGTTAAACAACTTTAAACCGTTTAATCATACCAGACCCATGTCTGACCCAGAGTTTATATTTTGTTTTTCATAAACTCTTGGGTACTCAAATTTTTATGAGTAGCCAAGTGATAGGTTTTGGACTTTGATTTCTGGAGGAGCTTGGAGTAGGAGTTTCCAGACGTATGTAGCTATCTATTTAGTGCCGCTGTGTTAGTTGATGTGTACTGTACCTCTGATGAATATGGTGATAGATGTATGTATGACTATCATATGTATTGATATTGTATAACTCTGATATATTTAAAAACTATGTAATATTTATGTGATATATTATATTTTGTTCCGTTCCGCTGTGAGATTCTGATGTTGCTATTCTTTCTTTCTTTTTCTTTTCTACTTTCTATCCCTTTCTTTCTTAATGATGATACGTCTTTCTGGTAGTAGAAGGGCGGGTCGTCACACTTGGTATCAGAGCATAGGTTGGTGATAACCTTGGCTCTGGTAGTGATTACTCATAAAATAGAGTTTGTAGAACTCTAAAATGAGTTTGAGAGTATTAATAGATATGAGCGCGTATTTGTTAGTGAATATAAAATTGTTTTTATATTGTGTTGATTTATCTGTTGAGTGTTTATGGATTCTGGTCGGTGTGTGGGACGCCATTTCATCGATAGGGATTTCTAAACTTTTAAACAAGATAGACCGACACAGTATTGTTTTTAAAGGTAGGGTAAATGAAATAATTTTACCCAAAATTATATTTTGATATAATTTTTTTTTTCTGAAATAACTATATATACTTGGATGTTTGATTGTTAATAGTACAATCAAATAAAAATTTAAATATGAGTGGTTTATAACCAAATAAAATTATTAAAGAATGATTTTAAATAAAAAGGAATATAACTAAAATGTGATTAAACAGAATTTAAGTCCTGGGAATTTGGAAGGTGTTTAAATGAATTTAAACAAAGGATTTGGGAATTTGAAATCTTGGGAATGTTTGAAATGTTTTTCCAAAGGTTTGAAGGCAATGCTGGAATATTGTTTTGAAAAATATTGTTGAATGGAAATTATTTTAGGAAAATATGGAAATAAGAAAGCACTGAACTCACTTCAGTCGCTGGAAAATAATCCTGGTGATGATGGCCACATCATTAGTATTCATTTTCGAGTTTCTGAAGTGATGGATTGCTATCAGGATATTGTTTGGGCTTGTTGGGTATACAAGTTGTTTTAGAAATTTTCAAAAGAGAGAAAATTTGTTTTGGTGAAAATAAGTGTTTGGAATTTGGAAATTTGATTTGATATACCAAGTGGGTATGTGTAGTTATCATTGCAAAATAGTTTTGGAAATGAGAACCGGGCAATTGAATTCTAAGAATTCTAATTAATAATGTGAAAGGTTTAAATGAATTAACTGTTGAACTTATAAAGTAAAGTTGATATTAATAAGATGAAATTGGGAATTTTAATCCAGGGATTAAAATTTAATATAAGTAAATAAAAGTGAACAAATGTACTTGAGTTTAACCTGAGATAAGTTAAATGGAATTGAAGTTCAAAATGAACTTAATTGGATATAAAAACTGGAAAGGAAGATAATTGTAATGACAGAATGAAATTTATACTTTAAGTGTTATATGTATAATCTGAATTTGTGATTATAGGATGAAATGACCCAAATTAGTAATGTAAACTTTTAAGTCAACAAATAAGTTTTGAGCTCATATATCGAGAAATAAATTTAAAGAATGGTAAGTAACTAAAATTTAACTGAAGTTGAGTTAGAATGAAACTGAATTTGAATGAATTCAGTCGAGTTATAGATAAAATTGAATGAAATAAAATTCTTATGTAAATAAGTAAATGTAAACCAAAGTAAGTATTGAATTGAATTAGAATAGAATTGGTGTGAGTTGTAAACAAATCTAATTCAAGCATCAATTAAATGACTTTATTATAAACTCAATAATAAATTGTTCATGTAAATTTAAGAGTAGGTAAAAGAATAAACTAATCACATAGATTAGTAAATAGTTGGGATTTGATTAAAGGAAAATCAAATCAAAGATTTGAATGGAAGTTGGTGGAATAGAATAAATTTAAGTTGTTAGGTGGAATAGTTTGAAGGAAATAATAGCATGAGTAAATTGTGATATGGTTGTTTAAAGTATTGGTTGTTGAGTTTGATAAAATGGTTTGAAATCAAACCTGTTGAAATGAAAGAAAATGCAATGAAAGGATTGTGAATAAATTAAATGAGATGGACTCAGGTGTAAATTGAGTTGAAATCAATTTAAGATTTGTTATAAAGCTTAAGTAATCATTTATTTACAATAATATTGTTAAATTGCATAAGAAAATGGGTTGTTTGAAGTAAATGAGAATTAGATAAAATTCTATGAATTATTGGAAGCAAAATAGGATGATTTGAATATGAGTTTGTATTGCTTAAATGGATTATATAAGCAAGTAAGTTGTAAATTCCTTTTAATTAAAAGGGAATGGTTTGAGAATTGATTGAAATTAATTGTGTTGAGGATTGGAACCTTACATATGTGCTTATGGAAATATGTAATGGAGAATATGTCAAAGCTTTTCAGAATTTGAAAACTATATAAAAAAATTAGCAACAAAACAATTTCAAATTGAAAATTTAAAGTAAACTAATGAATGAAACTAATTTAAAAATAATAATAGGAATCAGTTATAAATGGAGATAGTCAATAAAAGTTCAATATTCAGAGTTAAGAAAATTGAATTCATATGGAATTGGTAATTCAGATTTAAATAAGAAGATATAATGGCTAAAGTGACAGAGTAATAATATAAGAGTATATATAATGTTTATATTAAGCTTAAGAAATGAATGGTGAAATTCTTAAGTAAAATTTGATATTGAGAAAATTATTCCAAGTGGATAGAATCAGGATAATGTGAATAGAAATTAATATGGTTGATAATCAATGGATATGAATACGTAGGATGTACGTATATTATTTTATTCGCATAACAATTTGATCCAGATTCGAGCACAGAATTTCGAGATAGTTAAATCGATCCGAGTTGGGATTTTTCACTCGATTTTCGACGACAAACCTTGGATTTGGATTTGGATTGATTCTAGAAATTCTCTATCATAGTTATGGCTATGCAAGGAGAATGACAATCTCTAATCTAGAAGCCAGTTCTGAGTCCATACTAGGAAGTCGGGTGGACAATACTAGTTCGGAAGTGAAATTGTGTGATCGAGCGAGCGATCGGATTTGATGCTGCGTACGAATGATATATGTACATCGTACGGGCTTGATTTAATAAGAATTGAAATTTTGAAAAGAGGTCAATAAGATTTAGAAAGAATTAATATTATAGATTTCAGAATTGAGTTGCTAGAGTGGATATCTGGAATTTATTGTGTATTCCGTATATCCCATCTTAGGAATTTGCTCATGATTCATCATTAGTTGTTAAACCAGTAATTTAGGAATTTGAAGTGGAATCAAATTTGACTGTGGTCAGAAATCCAGTTTGGATTGTTGATCATCGAGGGACAAACACTCGGTAATTTTAGGGAAGTTTATCCGGATTTGTGTTCGGATAACTAGTGTTATTAGTAAGGATAGACTGTTTGATTGTTAGTTCATATATAAATGATATTTATGATTGAATGATTGGTATAACAGCTTTTAAATTATCTTTGTTTAAAATTTCGGGGACAAAATTCTTTTAAGAGGGGAGGAATGTAACGACCCTAGATTTTTGGCCCCGTTTATAGTAATAAATGTGTAATCTAATTTAAATAAAATGTAAATTTATCATATTAAAATGATTATGATTTGGGAATACTGTCAATTTATTTATTTAAATTGTATTTAAAAAAAAAAAGGAATTGGACTTTGGAAATTCAAAATAAAATCTTTTGATAATATTTACAATAAAAATCTATCTTATATAATTTAATTAAAATACTTTATTTGTTTATATTTAGAATAAAATAATACATGTAGATAATAATGTTTGAAAATTCTAAAATAAAAGATTCTTAACAATATTTTGATAAAATTTACCTTATATAATTAAATTAAAGGGTTTTACATTACTAACATTTGATAAACATATACATATGAATAATAATGTTGAATTTAAGATAAATCTCCTTATAATATTTATCTTACATTATTAAATTAAAATACTTTCTTTTGGTTAATATTTGATAGAAGTATCTATAGATGATAATGATTAAATCTAATTCTAACAATATAAAATATAATTATAAATATAAATAAGTAAGCAATTGAATGTCATTTAAATATTGATAGTTTAAATGCAAACAAAAGTATAAAGCTAATTTAAGTCACCATCTGGAAATACAATTCAAGTATTGTTAGACAAAGTTAAGATACAAACGTGAACACAAACATATGCTGTACAATAGTAAACTGGGGTATAAATAACAAAACAAATATTTTGTTGTTTATGCAAGACCAAAGATATAAAGTTTTAAAAAAAAATGTGTATGAGTTTTTAAGCTAAAACTAATTTGCACTTACAAAGGATCTTCACTGTTGCCTGCAAGTTTAAAACCAGAAGATATTAAAGCAAACATTTATAAACATATGTTTTTAAGCAAAAATATCTTTTTGTAAAAAACCTGGTCTTACTGCAAAATAAAAATGAAAAAGAATATATAAGACAAACAGTTTTATATCAAACAAATATCTTTATACATGAAGCTTCATTCACAAGCCTTTGACCTGCAAAAGTGCATCTCCATACAACTATCTATATACATACACAGCCGAAATAATGATAATTATGTAAACACATTTTACAACAAGCATTTAATACTATTTGCTCTAGCCTACATCTTTGCCAATTCAGGGATATTTAGCAAATCTTTCCTTTGCAGTAAATAAAATCTGCCATATTAGATCAAATAATAACTACACTAGAAACCACCTTCTTTTAAACATCTATATCTTCTATATATATATATGTTTACCTCTGTTCTTTTTAGATTGTTCTGTAAGCCATAGTAAATCAGAGGAAACAAAAGAAGGAAATAGGAAGTAAAATCAAAAATTTAATTCAAAACAAGGACAGGGCAGATTCAAAACAGTTTCAAATCATCAGGGGTTAGGAGCAGGTTCATCTGCAGTTTTCATCAACTCTGTTTATTCTTTGATTCTGGAATTTTTCTGGTGAGTAAACAAAATCCTTAAAACTTTAAGTTAAATCAACACTTATGATGATTGAGTGATTCAGTGGTATATGTTTTACATTTGCATATGATCCTATGGTTTGCACATACTTCTCTGTTAAGTGAATACAGGGTGTATATTTGAATGAACTTAAAGTTATTTACTCCTAAACATGTTGAGATTTAATTTTTCAATCAAACCAAGTATTGAAGCTAAAACCAAGTCTTGTAAACTGTTATTAACACTTTGTAAAGGAATGGTACTGTGACATAGTTTTACAGGAAAACCAAGTAAATTTATTGATAATTTCAAGTAGTACCAGAAGCTAATTCAAGATTTTATTTTGAATCCTTAATGAGATTGAAGAATTTCAAAACAAAAACAAGGATTTTTAGATCAATATGTAGAGAGCAGTTTTCAGATGAATGAAATTAGCAAATTTCTCAATTCCAGAAAATCGAATCAATAAAAATCAGAGAAATCTGACGTGAAGCAAGTTTGTGTATTCGTAATGTTGGGAAAAATGTTAAATAATTTTTCTAATTCATGCATTAAGCGAACGAACATAAGATAGGGTTTTAGTTCAAAGTTTCCTGTACTCTGAATTTTTTTTATTCCGGCGTCTTAGTGTAACCGAGCTTTCCGAGCTTCAAAGAGATGGTTGTAGAGGGGCAGGACTTGGCGTAGGTGGCGTGGCTTCGCCTCTGGCGATGTGGGGTTGCAGGTCTAGGTGTTTTTCGGTGAGGCTATAGTGTTTCAAGTTGAGGTTTAAGGTGACTTTTTGATTTCGACTCTTTGTTGGAATTCTGGGTTTCGATCTTGGGGAAGGAGTGAGATTGTGGTTTGTGGGCGCTGGCGAGGGCCGCCGGAGGTGCGCCGAACCACCGTGCACGTGCACGGTGGCGATGGTGATGGGTTTTTTTTGTATTTCGGTCGACATGAGGGTGCTTCGTGTCGAGTTCAGGTTTTCTTCGGTAGTTGACTCGAGTCGATCACAAACCTGATAGTTGAATTCCTGATGTTCATTTATATAAAACGTTTAACAAACTTACAGAAAAGAAAAGAAAGAAGAACAGAGGAAGGAGATTCACGCGAGAAGATTTCAGGGTTGTCTCGTGTTTCACCCGTGTTAATCGCGTTGCTGTCTTCGGTTTTTAAGTTCTGGGATTTGCTATCTGTAGCACTAAGTTGAAGGATATATTTAAGTTAAGCATTAATCAAGTTAAGGATGTTAACAGATTGATGTGAACTAAGATTTACTTTAGTATTACTGAGAAAGTTTTAGAGAAAATAAAACGAGTAAATGATTTAAAATCAAAGTTAATTATGATTGTAATAAATTTATAATTGTGATGTAATAGTAGTTCAAAATGTAATCGAATTGGTAATTAAAGATATTAATAATAATCTTGTATAACATCATTTGTGATTAAGAATTCAATTAATCATTTGAAGTTGATTAATTAACAAATCATAGTTAACTAATTAATTAACTAATTAAGGATTAAACGTTAAGTAAATTAATAATTAATGATTAATTAGTAAATATTAATAATTAAATTGTGTAATTGAGTTTTATAAATCAGTAATTAAGGTTATTGATTAATAATTAATTAAGTAATTAAGTGAATAATGTAATAAGTAATTAATGAATTGAGATAAGTTAATTTATTAGTAATTAATTAAGTAAGAATAAAATATAGTTTACTCTTAAATATGCAATTATGTTTAAACAAATCAAACTGGTTGATATGAATCGATGGTTATATTGATTGCCTCTGATGTTTACTTATACCCTGTGATGTTCTGTGATATATCTGTGATGATTGTGTATGATTTATCCGTGCTAAATTGCTATATGATATATCTGATGTTATTTATCTGTGTTAACTTGCTATATGAATTAAATTGTTAGATTTGAACTATTAAGTAAATTAGACAACTTGGCCCTTAAGATGGCGGTTGGATTCGATGAGACCGGGATCGGAAGAATCAAACTTGATTCTCCGAAAACCACATCGATCCAATTTAAACGTTAGGTCGTGAATCCTGAAATGAAGATCGAGATGGCGTTTGCAGAATGCAAGGATTATCGTCGTTGACTCTGAGGGTGATTCCAAAATGAGTGTAACGAGATAATGCCTTCGGTTTCGTTCGAACCCGGAACGAACTTGTATGGATTGAATGCTTTCAGCACATCGTCAGGCGGACGATGAGCATTCTAAGTGATTTGTTCTTTAAAGGTAATCGTAGCCTCAAGCCTCATCAACCGGGAATGGCTAAAACAGGGGAGATGCAGCAAGGTTAGGTGGGTCATGCCCAAGCAGGACAAGATATTTCCCCTGTCTAGATGTCCCTTTTTATTTCGGCTGTGTGGGCGGTTTGCTAGCTAGAACCGCGGTGTTTATCTTGTTCGGGACTGTTCAGTAAGGAACGGTTCCGGCCTTGTGTTGTAGGGGGTCGGGAGTGATCCTCGGTACGGTGATCTAGGCCCCGTACTTTGACGGGCGGTACCCCAGTAGCCCTGCCATTGTTGGAAATCCATTTTCCCTACGAGACCCTATGGTTTTGATTTGTATTACCCACTTTTGTGGCTAGTAGCTGGAATTTAATCATGTAACAATTTCGGCTATTTTATATTTACTTGAAAACCCTAGACACTATTATAATATCACTGGATTTCCTATGAAATGTTTTGGTTAGCGTAAGGTAAAAACTTACCCGTATTTATTTGTGGGGAGTCTTACGTGATACCTTTATTTTCAAATGTTTTTCAAAGTTAAACAACTTTAAACCGTTTACTCATACCAGACTCATGTCTGAACCGGAGTTTATATTTTGTTTTTCATAAAGTCTTGGGTACTCAAATTTTTATGAGTAGCCAAGTGATAGGTTTTGGACTTTGATTTCTGGAGGAGCTTGGAGCAGGAGTTTCCAGACGTATGTTGCTATCTATTTAGTGCCGCCGTGTTAGTTGATGTGTACTGTACCTCTGATGAATATGGTGATAGATGTATATATGACTATCATAGATATATTATATTTTGTTCCGTTCCGCTGTGAGATTCTGATGTTGCTATTCTTTCTTTCTTTTTCTTTTCTACTTTCTATCCCTTTCTTTCTTAATGATGATACGTCTTTTTGGTAGTAGAAGGGCGGGTCGTCACACTTGGTATCAGAGCCTAGGTTGGTGATAACCTTGGCTCTGGTAGTGATTACTCATAAAATAGAGTTTGTAGAACTCTAAAATGAGTTTGAGAGTATTAATAGATATGAGCGCGTTTTTGTTAGTGAATATAAAATTGTTTTTATATTGTGTTGATTTATCTGTTGAGTGTTTATGGATTCTGGTCGGTGTGTGGGACGCCATTTCATCGATAGGGATTTCTAAACTTTTAAACAAGATAGACCGACACAGTATTGATTTTAAAGGTAGGGTAAATGAAATAATTTTACGCAAAATTATATTTTGATATAAAAAAATATTTTTCTAAAATAACTATATATACTTGGATGTTTGATTGTTAATAGTACAATCAAATAAAAATTTAAATATGAGTGGTTTATAACCAAATAAAATTATTAAAGAATGATTTTAAATAAAAAGGAATATAACTAAAATTTGATTAAACAGAATTTAAGTCCTGGGAATTTGGAAGGTGTTTAAATGAATTTAAGCAAAGGATTTGGGAATTTGAAATCTTGGGAATGTTTGAAATGTTTTTCCAAAGGTTTGAAGGCAATGCTGGAATATTGTTTTGAAAAATATTGTTGAATGGAAATTATTTTGGGAAAATTTGTGGAAATAAGAAAGCACTGAACTCACTTCAGTCGCTGGAGTAGGTTCTGCACTCTAGCTTGTCCAATTTTCTAGAGTAGGTTCTGCATCATCTCTTTTTGCCTTTTCAGCATTCCCTCCTGCATATTTTCCATCACATATCCATCTCATCTCTGGTGATGAAAACCGAGGTCTGATTTGCTCCTAAGGAAGCCTCTTGACTCCCTTCGTGTTGACTCCTCTCTACTCTTTGTCTTCTTCTTGATTGTTTCACCATGGTTCCTTTTAGGTCTGATCCTTTAGCTTTTCAAATCTAAGTGTTCAAGCTTCTAAATCCAAAATCCAAGCTGTAGAATCCCTGAGTTCAGTTCTCAGTGAAAGCACCAAAATGTTTACGCCAAAGTTGGCCACAAACACCCAATTGCAGATGAAAGCATCTAATCACAATCACAGATCATAGATAATAAATATGTAGAGAACACAAATATGAAGAACACTCAAAATTTCAAAGAAAAGCAGTAGAAACACATGATTTATAGTGGTTCAGCATTGCAGCATACGTCCACTTTGAAGGGTTGTTGTTTTATTGATTTTTGTTTGCTGGTTACAATGAGTTACAACTGATTACAACAGTACAATTGAAGTGTAGTGATGATTTCGGTAGAATCTGGACGTAGAAGAGCCGAAAAGTCCCTTTTCAATAGATTCAGGGCTGCTACATATAGGTGCAGGCTGTAAATATCTCGCTTAGATCTCGGAAGACCTCTTCTTGCATGTGGGTGGGCCCACGCGATCGATCCCTGACCATTTGGAGTCGATACGTGATCGATATAAATGCAATTCGTATCGATCAGGATTTAGCCCAATCGAATCGGGATCGATCATGAACATTCTTGAAGATGTACGCAAGCTCTTGTGAAATTTTGGTGGTATTTGGACTTGTAGATTTTGAGTTATGATCGATGCAAGTTTGGACTTGTAAAATACTACCGAGTTCATATCGATACACTTCGTAACGATGGCTTTGTACCTATAGTTCTGCACGTGATGTCTGATGACGTGCTGCTTGCTTTTTGGATTGATCCATATTTCATGCTAAATGATCGAGTCTTTCCTATGGATGCGCCTTGCTCGTATTGACCCGGCTTGGCCTTGTTCGTACCGATCCACTACAGCCATTTCGTATCGATCGCTTAATGGTCACTTCGTATCGATAGATGGACGATCTCTTTGTATCGATCATAGAGTAGTCGCTTTCGTGTCGATGGGATGTATTGATTCCGTGTTGACCTGTGGTATACAAATTATGTTGAAACTACATCGATATGAAATAGACTCCTGTGTTACTCGCCGATGGATATAAAGTAGATAGTCGCGGATGGATACGAAGTGGACATTGGTTGATCGATACGAGCAAGCTGGAGTTGATGGATGCAAAGCAGTATGAGGAAGGATGGATATGAAGAACACTGTTCTCTATGGATACGAACTTGTGCTCTCTTGATCGATACGAAGCCATGCGCATCTGATGGATTTGAACCAGATCGATACGAAGGATTATTTTTCCTAATTTCTTGATGGATACGAACAAGGTGATCATTTGAATTGCATCGATCATATCTTGAGCATACGAACTCAGATTGACTTGAAATTTAGAATGTTGGCTTCTATAGCTCTGATTGTCATGCCTTGTCAATTGTAGCTCGATACGGACTCGGGCAAAGTTTAATGGTATCCATAACGAATCTATGTACAATTGTTTTCCAGGATGAACCGTCATTGATTTCCAGTAAATTCTTGGTGTCACAGCCTTTTCAAAAGGCGGGATAACACGAACACAATGCAACAACCTGCATGTTAAATGGGTATAATATGAAGGAATTATAATTTTCCAAAGTTTTTAAGCATTTAAACTTAGTAAAAAATATCTCACCCCAAAATTAAATGGGCCAAGCCCATTTCTCTTTACCCAAAACTGCTAACACATCTAATCTTCCCCATACTCCAAAATCAAAATTCTCAATTTAAAATTTGAAACATTTGGAACCAATTTGAATTTGCACGATAGTGCATGCGTGTACATGCGCAAGTGCTCCCTTCGTCCAAATGACGATCCCCTATCATCATCAAGTCCACCTTCATCTCCTTGCCTCGTTGGTACCATCTCCACCCTCGTCCACACCCAGTAGCCAAATCCAACTCTTCTCCCAAAAATCGAACCAACAGCCGATCCACTTAAAGTTTCCACCACCGCCACTATGACATGCTACTGCCGCCACTACATTGCCACTATCTTCGCCCAAGCCCACGCCGCCTCCATGCCAAGTGCGTCCATGCTCAATCACTCCACCTCATTACAAATCACATGAAACCGAGCACCATTCCAAATATGCCATAAAACCCTAATTGACGTTGTGCTCCCAACTCCAGCCAACAGTGGCCACGTTTTCACTACCACGGTTCCGCTTTGCCCTGAGCTTACTTCACGTCACCTCAGTCGACCCCCTTGACCTCCACCTTGTTGGAATTTCATTGTTAAACAAAAACCTACCATCTCTTCCTCTACGACAACTTCTCTAAAGATCATGTGACCGCCACCAAAAATCACCATTCGACCCAACACATCCATCCATACTCTCCATTTGTCGATTCGAGCTGGATGAAAAACCACCAATATTCCACCGCTTATTTGATAATCACCACCACATTCAACGAAACGACTCCATACTATTTAAAAATAACAATAGATTCGAAGACAAACAAGTTTGTAATTGGAAATTTCTCAAAAGGTTGATGGATTTTGAGTTATCGATTTTTGAAGTTGAGGAAAGCTTTAAATTTTCATTATTTTTGAAATTTACAGAGGAAGCAGAAATGAAGAAGAAGAAGACTCTGGCTTTCCTGAGCATACACACACACACATGCTTACTTGCTCTAATCTAAACAAATAAAGCAAAAATCCATTCTTATGTCAAAATCAAAGGGACAAGGTGGCCGCTATGGTAAAGGGGGAACAAGTGAACCAGGGGACAAGGCAGCTGGTAGAGGAAAAGAAAAACAAGAAGTTAGCTGTTGTGTAATTGTTATATTTTTGATTTTTTTTTCAAATTTAAAAAGTAAGATTGGGGTACTCTGGCACGCAATATCCTATCCACATACAAGCCGCGAATGATAGAAAATAAAATAAGATCTATACAGAACCGTGACATGATCACAAAACAACAATAAAACATACCGGTTATCAAATTCTGTCAAATTTCATAAATGCCAACGTTCGACGTAAAATACATCAAATGATAATTTAAATATTATCCAAACTACAAATTATTGAAAAATTCCATAAATTAAATTAAAAATATGTCATTAAAAAATCGAATAATTATTTTGAAACATAGATTATTTTATAAAAACCCCAAATCGAATATTTAAAAATAATTAAATATTCCTAAATCAAAATGATAAAATTCTGAGTCATTACATAGTACATACAAAACAGATCTGTTGCACTCACCCAAACTGTATGTTCGATCCCTCTCCATATTTCTCTTTATATATCATTGTTAAGTTGATGGAATATTGACTTTTTAGTAAGCGATGTTTAAAGGTGCGGATGATGAAGGCGTTGCTTATATACTTACATATATGATGTATATAAATAATCATCCTGCATACTAGTGTTGTAGTGTGGATTAGATTAACTTGTACGTACATGACTATATAGTCGGACTGGTTTAGATATAAATATATTTTATATATATGTGTTGTTTCCTTCCATTGTGAGTTCATAAAGATATTATAATCTATTTTATTTTTTGTTAGCATAGTCTAATTATCCGATGTTTTCGGCTTTTGGGGTTTATGCATCACTCAGTGTTAAACCAAAAAGTCAACAATCGTGGTTGCTGTGTAATGACCCACCTTTTTGATCCTTAGAAGTCGACACTAATACATCCATGGTATTCACGTGCCGAGCATCCAATTGCCGAAAAGACAGATTGTTGGGGTGAAAGAAAGAAAAGATTGAACAGAATCTCACAATATGACGAGTAATATACAATATACTACATGTCAAAGAAAAGAACTTTAATATACATACTATCATCAGAGAAAAACTAATCTATCATCTACTTGGATAGTTACAACAACCTGTCCTTATAATTGCTGATAAATACAAATAAGAACAAGCAGTGGAAGATTAAATACGGGAATATATATTCTAGGGTCCATCTCGCCTCTTGAAGCTCCAAAGTGTCCAACTAAATTTAGGAAATATACTCGGGCAGACCGGAGTATTATAAGAAAATAATGTCCGGATCGGTCTGGTAAACCAGCATCGGAAAGAAAATAAAATAGATTTTTAATATTATTTAAGCTTTTGAAATAAAGGTATCTCGCAAGACCATGCCGCACATAAAATAGATGAATTTTTACCTTACAATAATCAAATCATTTTATTATAAAATCCAGTGATATTATAATATGTCTAGGGGTGAAAATAAATATATAAAATAGCTGGAATGCTTACATATCACATTCCAACATGTTTGGAAAAACTAAGTTCGTAAAGGTGCGTATTGGAGATTGGGTTCCAATATGACAGGGTAAGAGACTACTTTCCGTATGATAAACCTCTCGATAAAATGTACCGAGGTCAACAAGAACATCTTGCACCCATACAAACACAGAGTTGGCCTACCTTTTTAAAATGAAAAGCCAGATTACATCATCCCTTGGGCACCAGGCTCAAACATTGCCCCACGGTCGTCCCGTGCTCGCATCAAAATCCATAAAATCGAATCTTGATCAAGGAATGATGCTCCCAATGTTAGCTCACCATATAGCTCTGCGAGCATCCCCTGTATTACTCAATACCAGGTTGTAGGGCTTGTAAGGTCACGCTTTTAACCTTTTCCTTCTAGCAATTCCCACTTGGACTGCAAATACTGCCTCCAAGCAACAATGCAATGCTAGCATTCAACCATACAAGTTGTTCAAGATATGAAAAACCCAAGGCACTACTTCTACTACATTAATTTTGGAATCACCCTTAATATTAGTAGCAAGTAGTCTTTGCACATCAAAAAATCCCATCTTTGGTTTCATCATCTCAAACTAATCTCGAACCTTTTCCAAAGTATAAAATGCACATATGGTTTTGAGGTGGTAATGGTTTTGAGTCATCTCATATAATTACACTCCCCCGCTTACTGGTCGCTTCAAAACCAAATTAGTAGTTCTAGTAAACTCATCTTTGGTTCTTTTGAAAATAATTAGACAAAATACATAAGAACGGAGATCACCTCCTAACCATTTAAGTGGACAGATTTCCTTATCATTTGTCCTAGGAGAATAAAACGAGATTTATACATATAGTACAACATCATCGAAGATGATTGTGCCATATAACTCCCTTATTTCTCCTAGATATTTCTGGAGTTATATTTTGACCAAGATTTGATAGTCAGTTATTTAACTATAAAATAAACAAACAATCAAACATAGATTTAGTTCCATGTGGGGTCTACTAAGCCTTTATTAATTAATTTTCACCAATTAGTCTCTTTTCAATCATTTGATTCAAATACACCTCCACAAAAGATATTTTCACAAAACCCTTATGCTCCCTTCAATACTTAGATAAACATTCACATACTTATCTAATCAATATAAGTATATAAACAAAACATTATACTTTCAATACTTAGAAAATATATCCATATACTATTTCAATGGTATAAGTATATTAATGCAACTTAAGGAAGATTTCCCCTTTACCAAATTCACATTTAAATTGACCAAAAACAAATATCATTTAAAACATTACTTACTTTAAAACCATACCCTTTTTTTTCCTTCGATGTTAAGTATGGAAAGAATGCTTCTATATCACCATGATTAGAAAGGATTGTTTATCAAAATTACAACTCACTCCTTCTATAAAATTTCCTTTTTATAAACCTATTCCATATTTACAAGTCCCTTTTATAAATTTCTAATTTAATTTATAAAACTTCTTTTTATAAATATATAAAATTATTTATAAAATTGCTTTCTATTATAAAACTCTTTTCTATTAGTAAAACACTTTTCTATTCTAAAACTCCTTCCTTTTATAAAATCCCTTTATAAACTCCTTTATAAAATCCTTTATAATAATCCTTTTATAAGTCCAAAAACCATTTTATAAATATTATATGTTTAACATAAATCTTCATTATTTTTAAAATAGCATATATAGATCCATTTTTTGTTTTATAAATTACCATTTATAAATCTCTCTTACAAAATATAATTCATAAAACTTCTTTACAAAATATCGTTTATAAATCTCCTTTATAAAATATCATTTATAAAACTTCTTTATAAAACGATTTATTATTTATAAACACCTTTATTAAATTAATTAATTACCTTTAAACATCATAAGTAATTAATTAATTAACTTTAACATAATTAATAAAACAATTAATTAACTTAAACCATAATTAAACCATTGGCCACAAACATCCAAGAACATATTTAAGTAGTGAGATAAATGAAGAAACTAAATGAAATAAGAAAAAAAATATAAATAATAGGAAAAACACAATTGAAAGCAGGAACAACAAGATTTATAGTGGTTCGGCGTTGATTGCCTACCTCCACTTTGAATATTCTCTTTATTGCTTTTCAATTAATTTGATTACAATCTGAAACAGCAAGAAATATCAAGAGATAAGAGAATAATGGAGTGAGTTGATTACAATGATAGTGTTGTCTATCCAACAGCGTAATGATCCTGAAAATGACCCCTTAGGCTTGTATTTACAGGTGAAGGCGACCACCAATCTGACTGGAAATTCAACAACAGGACCTTCTCATTCATATGGACCCACCATAGGGAGCGCTAGGCCCAACTCTCAATGGAGAGGGATCGGTACAGATCCCTCCATATGTTGAGTTTGGAGCAGTGACCCCAGTGGTAGCTTCCTCATGCTCTAGTATGATGGTGTCTCAAACATCAGGGTGTTTGGATGTATGGAGCTCTTTCTTTTGCTCAATCTTTGGTTTAGTTCCGTATTAGTCTGAAAAATGTCGATCCTTTCATAGGGTGACATGCCGAACCCTTTAGCTTTATAGGTGTATACCGATCCATCTTGCATAGAGTGTTATGCCGATCTATAGTTTTCCTAGGATATACTTCAAACCCCAGACTTGCTTCCATGCCGATCCCTATTGTGACCCTTCACAGTGTCGATCCCTTAATGACTCCATCTACACTGGCTATCCACCCAACTTACCATGTCGATCCCTCCTAGTATTGACACATCATGTTGAACTAAGTACCATTGCCTATGCCGATCCCTTGAATAACCACTAAGGCTAATCCATAACATCTTATTTTGCTATACCGATCCCTTCGCTTTCTCATTTGTGTTGACAAATGACTATGCCGATCCCTATTCCTTTCAAGATAATCTCCGTATTTCAAACATCCTGCGTTGTCTGTCTATCAACCTGTTCAATCCGAGTTTCGTATCACTGTTCAGGCTCTATTTCTAGGCCTTGTAGCCATTGATTCACGGTCATCCTTCTTGTCAACAGACGAATCTTTCTTGTGCGATCAGTCCAATATAGCCGGGGTATGGTACCAGGTAACACGTGCCCCTTAAAGCACGTCATGTGGGTAACATGACATGCTCTGAATTGAGAAAAGTACGAGTTGCCGAAAAGAAGTCCATTTAACTTCCTGGTTGATTTCTGTTCCTTTATCGACTTCAATAATACAAGTCTGATGTCGCATTCCGTTAGCATATACAAATTCGGTCATGTGGGACTCATAGGCTTTCTTCTATCCGATTTGATCTCGAATTTGACTATATCAGACTCAACCGCCATTTTAGTTGATTTCAAAAGGTTGAATTATTGAATCATTCCCAAGCACATTCACATACACGTTTCCATTGTTGGATCTCGGACGTGTTCGAACATTTGCAGGTCGTTGCCAACTTTAATAGTATTATGTACGCTCGTGTTTGCAATCGAACATTCATGATAATGATCGTCTAACATTTTTTAGCTGTCCATCATTTATCCTCTTCCGTTTTTTTAAAATTTCGTATGGAGGAATCGACATTTGATATTCCGTTTATTTGGTTGAAATACGCGAACATGGATCGACATATTCTAATGTCGAACCCTCTTCGCTTCAGACCTGGTCACCCGCTGTAACCGGTTCTTACTCATTCATATGTGGCTATATAAATGGACTTTACCTTCACTTCACTTTTCACTGTTCCTTCTCCAATTTTTACTTTACCTTTGCACAAATACTCAGCCGAACCCAAGCTATTGCCATCTCCCTTTGCCGAACGAAAGAAAGAAAAACTCCTTGACTTTAAAACCAAATCCAAGAACGAAACCTCATCCTCAATCCAAGTCGCCAGTAGTTCATCCTCCATCAAAGTTCCGACCACTCACCTGTAATTTAATTGGACATATATTGATATTTTTAATCGTGTAGTTGAGTCATGAATCCTGAGTTTGCATGAGTTCGAGTGTTTCTTAGATGTGCCGAGTTGTGTTGGAGCGCCTGTGTTTGAATCCATTGCTTGATGGGTTTCATTAAGACATGCAAGAGAGGAGGAGAAGATGAAGGAGTAGAAGAAGAAGAAGGAGGAAGTAGGGTTCGGCTGGTGTCCTGGAAGAGATGGAGGAGAATTGGGTTTTGAAATTTGAGAAGAGGAAATTAGGATAGGTGAGGGTTCGGTAGTTTTTATTTGTCGATAATGTTTTTTCTTTTTTTGGTAAGAGAACAAAAGGGATCGGTGTAGATCACTTTGATGTAGGGGTCGTTTAGTTTGTTAAGGGATCAGTGAAAGAAAACTACAAAAAGAGGGATCAATGTAAGAAATGGTTGGTTGAACGGTCGATAGGGGGTATTTGTAGAAAGGAATCGGTAGTTTGTTATACTGATGAGGGGTCGGTGTTAGCAACTTAGGTATAGGGATCGATAAAGGTAGCTAAGTTGTAGGGATTAGTATTGAGGCTGGGGTAAGGGATCGACATATGGCAAAGGGATCAGTATTCACTATAAAAATTAATCCAACCTAAGTTACTCAAACGCTCAACTGCATATTGCCTTGCCGGACATAAGATGACTAAGAACAACACAACTTGCATACTTGGATTGTCGGACTTAAGTTTAAATGAACAAACTTTCGGACTGCTCAATATGGACTAAGTAAAAAACTGGCTAACGAACTTGGACAACGGACTTTATAATTTAGAATGCTAACAACCGATCCTAAAGCTTTTGTTGCCGATCAAGTTTCTCTTCAATTGAGACGGCCAACGATGACGGTCTCTCTGGACGGAACTCTAAGCCTCGTTATTTTATTCTTGCTTTTCTGATTTCAAACTATTTGTTCTCGTTTCACACTGCACCAGGTTACACACGACACAGGGGAAATAGGTTATTATTTCTAATGTTGATTGTCTACTGAGTATAGTTGACATATATCTTAGATGCAAGAAGCACCCAATCAACATGTCCTATGAATCAGCAGTGAGACATATTGGTTCCGAAGCAAGATTAAGTTCTGCCACCATATTTGAAAGGCCTTCTTTGAGTCACCTCCCAAAACAACCGAAAGCATCTAATCCTCAAGTTAATCTTTTCTTCGATATCCCAGTTCTACCAACAGAAACCATCAGTCCGGCTCCCGATGCCGTTGAGAGTGCCATCGTTCTCGATAACCTTATCGACTCACAAGCTTCTAGAAATGGCAAAGCCGCTCTTTTTCGATTGTGCTCCATTCACAGGATCCCATACGAAGATATTTTGGTTCCAACGAGGCAAGAAAGACCTCACTTGCCCCCAACTGGATATACTGCTTGCAATAAGTTTATGTGCTGGACTGGATGTGTGCCTCCTTTTAACTCCGTCATCCGGGAGATGCCGAGGTACCTTCGGATCGTCCCTACTTAGTTGTATCCTAATAGCTATGCCTTTATTCATGGGACTTTCCTTTTATTCATGAACGTACTGCTTCGCCTACCGACACCCATGGATATCAGATTTATCTATAATTTCAAATGCCGATCAAGGAGTCCTTCTTATGTCTTCCTTAAGCCTTCGTTGAACTGCCAAGTCTTGACAAGCGCATGGAACAAGCTTTTCTTATTCAAGCACGAGTGGTTTTATGTGTGATGTCCTCCTAGCTTCACAAGGAGATTGCTAGAAGAACGTAAGTGTTACTTCTACTTTCCTCTTAAATTCAATGACTTAAGTCATAACTTCTCCTTTGAATATACTAACATCCGATGTTCTTTTAGGTGTTCGTCCATGACCTGAAGGCATCGAGTTTTCTAGACCCGTCGCCGACATTCGTGCTACTCTTATTTAGGATCGGGATATTAAACTCTTCATGATAGACGAGTTGCTATCATTCGGGCCATTGAAAGACGTCCGCAGAATTGGAATCCCCGGGAGCAAAGCAGTTCCGAAGATTGTTGCTGATCGAAGAGAAGAAATTATCGACCTCATCGTGCCCCCTGTTGCAGGGACTCGGGGGATACCGAAGAAGGAGAGATCAAAGATTATCAAGCAGATAGAACGGGAGATGATATTATAGGCCTTGGAAAAGCGCCGGTGGTTGAACCGCCATAGGTCGGTCAATCGCAGACACCCTCAAAGAGGAACAAAAAGTTGGTGTACCGGCTGCGTAAAAGTAAGGCTGGGTCAAATCCGAAGTTTGTCATTACTCCACTTGAAAAGGAGTCATCCTCTCAGCACATGAAATGCTCATTGAAGGGATTCTCAGACTTCCCAATTCCATATGATATAATGACCTATGACTTCCCAACATTAATATCGAAGGACTTAACTCCCATACCAGAAGCAGCAAAGGCGTCCAACCAACCTCCAAGAGAGGGGAGAGTACTCCGATGAGTAAAGCCACCGTTATCGATCCATTGGGGGGGGGGGGGATATTAGGATACACACAAACATTCGCACTCCACTATACACTTGTTATTAATCCTTCATGCGACAACTTTTAATATACTCTTATTTGGTTCTTTACAAGTGCAATGTCTCAGTCCCGTGCCTTCGATCATCTTTGGGGTTCTTCAACTTTTTACCGCTCAAGCCAAGACTCTGAGTCTGGGCGATGTAGAGAGAAAGATAATGGATGTGATAAATATTATTATTCATGGAATCATCTTCCTCGTCTAAGAAAAAGTCACAGTCCCATGTTTCTTCATTATGATGAATACTCTATTCTCCTTGCCCCAGCTGACAAAAATCTTGCGGCCCTCACGCCGCCGCACCTAACAAGCAACATTCTGGCTCGTCTACTTCAAGGCAATCACGTGAGTGCCGCTCCAGCAAGCATCCACTTGCCACTTCTGATCCACTTCCGCAGGTTGTCACTCTCGATCCTACTACAGCAGAAAAGTTAGCTGAACTTAAAGGTATTTTTTTGAAGATCCGCTTTGATGGTCTCAGATTCTTCCCCTCCGTACACGTTATTCCAACACATGCCAAAGAGAGCTCACTAGCGTGTATGAACGACATGTTCGTCCAGCATGAGTCATTCATCCATTTGGCCGAGAAGGTTTCTGAGGTCTCCATTGAGTGTTGGCATGAAATTGACCGTCTCAAGTTAGCGGCTATCCATGATAAAAATATCATCAAGCATCAAAATGCTGAGTTGCTTGAATACAAGACCCAACTTGTATAGGCCAAAAAAAGTACGAAGGACATGGCAGAGGTGATAAGTCGCTTGGAGACTTTCCATAAGAAGGAACTTGACACGGCACTTTAATGCAGCGGTACGCTTGCCCTAGAAAAGGACTCCTTATAAGAGGAGAAAGACGCCATGGCTCGTCGTATCGAAGAGCTTGAAGAATTGTTAAAGAAAAAGAGGAAGGAGAAAATTGAGGCACAAGCGGAGAGATACTGCGAGGAAATCATTGAGGCAAGGAGCTTAAGAATAAAGCTAGACGAACAATTCACCAAGATTGAAGCTTTGAAGGAAGAAGCCAGGAAGAGGGCAAAAAAGAAGTGCTTGAGCAAGCCAACCCCCGGGTGGAAGCTACCATCGAGTCTATGAGGAATGAGATTAAGGACCTGTTCAATCCACTAATTGTCTAATATAACGTGAAGGTCCTTCTCCAACATGACTTAAGCTTTCTTAGTGAGGGATACCTTGAATCACTCACCGAAGCCTGGGAGCTCGTCATCAAGAAAAAGAAGGAAGAGTTAGGAGAAGCGGAATTCAATGAAGAGGAACTTGTGAGACAAGTGTTTTGAGGTAACGAGCTGTTTGATCTAGCCACCACCAAACTTCAATTTTTTAAGGCTCCAACATCGACTAAAGAAGGAGGGGATATCGTTGAGTCTTCCAAAACTGATCATAGAGGTTCCTCTCCTATCCAAATAGTCGGACCATCCTCTTCTCATGATACGGAGCAAACTCTTGGCTATAATCCGGATAGGCCTGCCTTTGGACCATATATGCTATCTTCCATTCTCGAAGGAAGCACTCCATTGACTACATAAAGCCAACCAGATGCTAGAATTATGCTAAACTGCTTTGAATCTGGAGAAGTTTATGTTCTCAATGCGTAACGTCTTTCAACTAATGCTTAAGCTTTGACAAATTTTTGCAGGTCTTCTAAGCCCTGATCAGGCTTCTAGGAGCGGTGTTGCCATGGAGCAGCAGGAAGAGACGGTCGAAGTCTCGGCCACTATTGATATCCTAAGGCCCGATGCTCAAGTCATCGGCATGCTCAATGAAGATAAGCCCGAAGATTCGCCTCCTGTTGATGAATCGGAAGATGTAATAATCATAAATGCTTCGGAGCACACTACTAAAACTAGCGTAAAGGAGCATACCAAGGAGGAGGAGAAGTCAAAACGTAAAGTGCAAGGCGAGCCCATCATGGTGGAAACTGGAGATCTTGATCTTGTACTACCACAAGTTATTCTTCCAAGCAGGACGATTCCAGGTGAAATCCCTCCTTCTTCTTTAAGCATTCTGGCTAAGGTCGGCAAAGGGTCCCGGAAGAGAAGCTAGACTGACTCTACTCCTGAAAAGCCAAAGAGGGAGAGAAGGTCGAAGAAGTAGTCACTACTCCATATCATTGTACGTAGTTTCTGTAGTTATTTCTTTCCTCATTCATGGGTGTTCGGATACGAATCCATCCTTATTTTATTTTTTGAAATAACCCGTACCGGGATTTTGGGTCTTGTGAATAATTTTTTTTCTTTTGATTAATCATTGCGTGAATTAATATTTTTGTAGTTGAATGTCTACTTTCCATATCAATGTACTTGGCACTTATTGATTGCGAATTCCATCGATAATTCATTGTCTCTATCTCAAGGCCACCCCGCAGTCGTTGCCTTAAGTCGTAAAAATGCTAAGCTGGAGCTGATACAGGGTATCATATCCAGTCTTCAGTGGTTTACATTCCATCTGTCGATTTTTGGTCGGAGTTGGTGGGATAGAGAACAATTAGAATTCGTTCATCTATCTGTTGGAGTTTACATGTTAGTCCGCGCTCTAGGGGCTTAGAATTGTTTTATGAGCGGTCGGTTCACGCTTGACTTATTTTTATTATATTCCAATCCGCACTCCAAGGACCTAAATTTTCTTATGGCCGGTCGATATATGTCCGGTTCGTTTATACTCTAGTCTGCACTTTGAATTTTCTTATGGGCAGTTGATATCCACCCGAATCGTTTATACACCAGCCCACACTCTGGGGACTTAGAGTTTTCTCGTGAGCAGTTGGTATCCATCCGAATTGTTTACACTTCGGTCCACACTCTGAGGGCTTAGAGTTTTCTCATTGGAAGTGGGTATCTACCATTTGTTTATGCGAGAAATGCGGATTACGGATCTTAAGGCTAGGATTAACAATAGAGGGGTTGGGGGGGGGGGGGGGGCGAGGGTGAGTAGTGTTAATAAAGAATTACTAATTTTTTTTGAGTTTATGTTAATTTAGACACCGATGTATGCAATATACAGACACAGATATGATCACATAAACAAGCACAGATGCAGAAATAAAATAAAAGCAGTAAAGGAAAGAACATACCGGATTTTATACTGGTTCGGAGTTACCCTACATCCAGTCCCGCAACATTAGTACAGATTTCCTTTCAAAAGCAATTATACAATTACACCCTCGGTTTCAAGGCTATGAGGTACACCCTCCAGAACTTCTATCCTCTGGGTAGAGATACTTGATTTCCGGGCCGCAAGTTTACCCAATTGATTTACCAAGGCTACAATCACACCTTTTCTCTCTTGATTGATTTCCAAGGCTACAGTCACACCTTTTCTCACTTAATAGATTACAAAGAAGTCTATAACTCTGAATAGCACTGAGAACCTTGTAGAGATAGTGATAGAGAATCAAACTAGAAGTAATAGAGTTTGATTCAATGTTGATTTCGACAGAATAATGGTAAGAATATGTATTAAGAAATGTGGAAGAAGAAGAGGAGTGAAAAAGCAGAAAATCTGATATAAAATTCATTAAAACTAACCCCTATTTATAGAAGAACAACAGTTATGTCCATTCATGAAGAGTTATGGTGAATAGACACTTCTTTTGAAATTTAAATTTTGAGTTCAACTGACACCATGTCGACATGGTTACCCTAGGCATGTCGACATCCCAAAGCAATTTTTGGTGATTTGATTTTCTTTGAAAATAACCTTTATCTTATATTAAAACTATTTTAAACTTTACAAATATACTTGACTATAGTTAAAATTCGTAAGTAAATATAGAGAATAATATATATAGATTTTAACTATAATTTTATATTTAAATCTAAGTATAAAAGTTAAATATATAATTTAAAAAGATAGTTTAAAATTAGAAGTAATTTGACTTTGAAATTAAAGATAATTTTGAGGCTAAAATTATTTAATATCAGGATAGAGAGTTTGATGTTTTTAAAAGGAAAGTTTTGAAATCATTTTGAAAACAAGATAATTTTGGAAAATCATTTGAATTAAAATTAGTGGATACAAAACAATGTTCCACTAGATTTTCGTAGGTTCCATCCTACTTAGGGTTCCATCCGTTTAACAGGCTCAAAATGGATTCCATTCCACGAATAAATTGGATTTTAAGATGCCAGTGCTTTTCTACGAGTTTTAACAAAAATTCCTAATATGAATACTTATGCTTGAAATCTTGAACTCTTGATAATCTTGATACTCATGAGTCTTCTATCTCGATATCTTGAATCTCTATACTGTACAGTCTTCATTCTTGGTACTTGCATGGTTAAATCCTGCATATACATACATATGTATATCTAGACTTATAATGTTAGTATTTATATCTTGTAATCTATTCTAAGGTTGTTGTCATCAGAACCATCATCTCACGGACTAACAATCTCCCCCTTTTTGATGATGACAACCCTTGTTTATAAAATAATACTTCTATCCTAATAACTCCCCCTAAAACTAATAACTCCCCTTTAATTTATGCCTAACTACCCTGTTTTATATTTCTCCTTCTTTGTCATCAACAAAAACTCACTCCAAACTATATAACTCCCCCTAAAACTAACACTCTATGACGTGTGATTATAATGATAGTGTTATCATAAGTAATCATCACTTAAATCTAATACTAAAACATAGTCCTAAACAATTAACTATCTTCACTAAGAATTCACGATAGTGCTTATAATTAAAACACATATGAGAACACGAGTTATTTATTACGTATGAAGTTGTATATACATGAGCGTTTAGAAAACATAAAGAAACACAAACAACAATGGAGAAGAAAGAAAAGAAACTATTGTGTGTTTTTAAACATAGGAGATCTATAAATCCAACAGTTTGGATAGTGGAAACAGAAATTTCCACGTTGTTCGACAAGATTTCCATTTTGTCAAAAAACACTTCTCCAACACACACGACTTGGTCATCATCTTCCGCTTGCGCTTCTTCTTCCATGGGTTCTTCTTCTTCTTCGCTGGCCTCTTGTTCTTGAGAAAGTGAAGAGTCTTCATCAATCAAGATAGGATTGGCCTGGTTATCCATTAGGAATTTTTGCAAATTCCTAAGAATCTTGCCTTGCCTCTCTTGTTCCTTTGCCATACGAAGTTGAGTCACTTGAATTTCAGTCATCATCTGAAGTGCATCCTTCAGAGAGTCCTCTATTTTAGTCACACGAGCGAGAGTAGTACGTTGAAATGGACCAAACGTAGGAGAGGGGAATGAAAATGTTGATTCTATGTTTGATTTGGAAGAGGAGGCCATTGATTATTTGATTTTAGAGAGAAGAACAGAGAGATAACAGAAAGGATGAATAAAATTTCGAAAATGTGAAGAATTTACAACAAATTATTTTGAATTTTGGTGGGAAAAATTTCAAAATTTAAAAACGTTGCATGTCGACATGGGTATATGGGGGATGTCAACATGGTCTTTATATTTCAAATCTTTGAATTATTTTAATATTAATTATTAATTATACTTGTTATTTATATTTTATATTTCAGTTATAGAACAAATACCTAATTCTCTTCTTAATTTAGTAAATATTGATTCATTTAAGGGTTCTGTTAAGATATCAGCAATTTGATTCTCAGAATTGATATAATCGAGAGTAACTACTTCCTTACTTATATTATCTCTGAGAAAATGATGTCTGATATCAATATGTTTAGTTCGAGCATGTTGAGTAGTATTTTTGGATAAATTTATCGCACTCGTATTGTCACAATAAATTGGTGATTTTGAAAAATTCAAACCAAAATCTTTTAAGGTTTGTTGCACATATATTACTTGAGAACAAGCCAAAGCAGCAGAAATATATTTTGCTTCAGTTGTTGATAAAGAAACTGTGTTTCGCTTTTTACTAAGCCAAGAAATCAGAGAATGCCCCAAAAAGTGACAAGTCCCACTTGTACTTTTTCGGTCTGATTTACAACCGGCATAGTCAGCATCATAGTAAGATATTAAGTCAAAAGAATCATTTTTAAGGTAGAATAAACCATAATCAGATGTGTGTTTAACATATCTTATGATTCGTTTTACGACTTTTAAGTGGGTCTCTTTAGGTTGGGATTGATATCTGGCACAGAGACAAACACTATGCATGATATTAGGTCTACTGGCAGTAATATAGAGTAGTGATCCAATCATTCCTCTATATAGTTTTTGATCTACATCTTTCGAGAGATCTTCTTTACTAAGGTACTCATTGGTTGCCATGGGAGTGGGTTTTCCACTCGCAGTAGCCAAACCAAATTTACTAATTAGGTCTTTAGCATATTTTTCTTGACTAATAAAGATACCATTATCTAATTGTTTTATTTGTAATCCCAAAAAGAAATTTAATTCACCCATATGACTCATCTCAAACTCTTTTTTCATTATTTCAGAAAATTCTTTATTCATTTCAAAATTAGTTGAACCAAAAATGATATCATCTACGTAAACTTGTACTTGTTGAATATCATTTTTATTTCTTTTAATAAAAAGAGTATTATCTACTTTACCAATTTCAAAATTAGATTGCAATAGATAAGATCTAAGTCTATCATACCAGACTCTAGGAGCTTATTTTAGACCATATAGTGCTTTCTTAAGTTTGTAAACATGATTTGTTAATTTATCATTTTCAAAAAGTGGTGGTTGTTTAACATATACTTCTTCTTTTACAAATCCATTTAAAAAGGTGCTTTTAACATCCATTTGAAATAATCTGAAAGTATTATGATTTGCGAAAGCAAGTAGAATCCTAATGGCTTCTAATCTTGCTATGGGAGCAAAGGTTTCATCAAAATATATTCCTTCTTCTTGACAATAACCTTGAGCGACTAATCGAACTTTATTTCTAACTACCTCTCCTTGTTCATTCATTTTATTTTTATAAACCCATTTAGTTCCAATTATAGTTTTATTTTCTGGTCTAGGAACAAGTTCCCAAACATTATTTCTAGCAAATTGATTTAATTCTTCTTGCATAGCCAAAATCCATGAATCATCAGTTGATGCTTCTTTTGGATTTTTGGGTTCAATAGTTGATATAAAAGCTACATTACTCATTTGACTTAGTTGATTTCTAGTTTTAACAACAGATGTCATATCTCCCAGTATACTTTCTATAGGATGATCTTTTAAAAGTTTAGTCCTTTTATTAGGATGATTAATTTCATTATTAGTTTCAATTGATTCTTGATTTTGAGTGATTAAATCCTCTTCATCATTTGTATCTTCAAAAATTTAAAAATTTTCATCAGATGAAATATGCATTGTTTATTCAATGGAATTGGTTTTTAAATTAAACACTCTGCACGCTTTACTTCTATTAGAATATCCGATAAAGATACCTTTGTCGGATTTAGGATCAAATTTATCTAAATTATCTTTTGTATTTAAAATAAAGCATTTACTTCCAAAAATTCTAAAATAAGTTACCTTAGGTTTTTTTGAATAAAGAAGTTCATAAGATGTCTTATCAGTTAAAGGTCTAATTAAAATTCTATTTAAAATATAATAGGCGGTAGCAACTGCTTCTGCCCAAAAATTCTTTGGTAAATTACTATCTGTAAGCATAGTTCTCGCATACTCTTGAATCGTCCTTTTTTTACGTTCTACTACTCCATTTTGTTGTGGAGTTCTCGGAAATGAAAAATTATGAGTTATTCCCTTTTTATTGTAGAATTCCTCAAACTTTTCATTTTCAAATTCACCACCATGATCACTTCGAATAGTTATAATTTTTTAGAGAAAATTAATTTTGAATTCTTTTTGAAAATGTCTTAAAACATTCAAAAGTATCACTTTTATGTTTCAAAAATATTGTCCATGTAAATCTAGAATAATCATCTATAATTACAAAGACATATTTACTACGATTTATTGATAGAATTTGAGATGGACCAAATAAATCAAGATGAAGTAATTCAAGAGGTTTTGAAGTTGAAATCATATCTTTTAACTTAAAGGTACTTTTTCTAAGTTTTCCTAATTGACAAGCGTCACATAAACTATCTACTTTAAAATTCATTTTAAGGAGACCTCTTACTAGATTATGTTTTGACAGTCTAGATAAGAGTTTGAAATTCAAATGCCCAAATCTCTTATGCCAAATCCAAGGGTCACTTGTATTTGCCAATAGACACAGGTTATCCTTTGAAACTTTCATACTAAGAATATAAATATTCTTTTTCCTGACTCCCTCAAATATAATGGTTGAATTAGTATCTTCTATATGACACTTATCTTTTTCAAATTTAATTTTATATCCTTTATCACATAGTTGACTTATACTTAGCAGATTTTATTTCAGATTCTTAACTAGCAAAACATTAGTAATAGTAGGAGTTTCAGAATTACCGACTTTGTCGATGCCAATCACATATCCTTTTGAATTGTCTCCAAAATTAACCAGTCCTCCGTCTTTGTATATTATATCATTCAGTGTATTTGGATTGCCAGTCATGTATCTAGAACACCCACTTTCAAGTATCCATTTTTTCTTTCTGATCTGCAAAAATTTTTCATTGTGGATTGATTCCTCAACACCCATAAAGCATGATTCCTGCACATCAAACAATCTTGGTAGACAACTTGAATTTGAATATTGATTATATGCAGACTCAAGAAACAATGATGGTTTGAATACTTCTAAAATAGTATTAATAAATATAGCCATTTTAAAAACTTTTTCAAAAATCAGATTATGAAACTTTGAAAACCTGGCTCTGATACCAATTGTGAGAAATGCAGATTACAGATCTTAAGGCTAGGATTAACACTAGAGGGGGAGGGTGAATAGTGTTAATAAAGAATTACTAAATCTTTTTGAGTTTATGTTAATTTAGACACCGATGTATGCAATATACAGACACAGATATGATCACAGAAGCAAGCACAGATGCCGAAATAAAATAAAAGCAGTAAAGGAAAGAACACACTGGATTTTATATTGGTTCGGAGTTACCCTACATCCAGTTCCGCAACACAAGTACGGATTTCCTTTCAAAAGCAATTGTACAATTACACTCCTGGTTTCAAGGCTACGAGGTACACCCTCCAGAATTTCTATCCTCTGGGTAGAGATACTTGATTTCCAGGCCATAAGTTTACCCAATTGATTTACCAAGGCTACAATCACACCTTTTCTCTCTTTATTGATTTTCAAGGCTACAATCACACCTTTTCTCGCTTAATAGATTACAAAGAAGTCTATAACTCTAAATAGCACTGAGAACCTTGTAGAGATAGTGATAGAGAATCAAACTAGAAGTAATCGAGTTTGATTCAATGTTGGTTTCGGTAGAGTAATGGTAAGAATATGTATTAAGAAATGTGGAAGAAGAAGAGGAGTGAAAAACCAGAAAATTTGATATAAAATTCATTGAAACTAACCCTTATTTATAGAAGAACAACAGCCATGTCCATTCAATAAGAGTTATGGCGAATATAAACTTCTTTTGAAATTTAAATTTTGAATTCAACTGACACCATGTCGACATGGTTACCCTAGGCATGCCGACATCCCAAAGCAATTTTTGGTGATTTGATTTTCTTTGAAAATAACCTTTATCTTATATTAAAACTATTTTAAAATTTACAAATATACTTGACTATAGTTAAAATTCATAAGTAAATATAGAAATTAATATATATAGATTTTAACTATAATTTTATATTTAAATCTAAGTATAAAAGTTAAATATATAATTTAAAAAGATAGTTTAAAATCAGGAGTAATTTGACTTTGAAATTAAATAATTTTGAGGCTAAAATTATTTAAAATCAGGATAGAGAGTTTTGATGTTTTGAAAATGAAAGTTTTGAAATCATTTTGAAGACAAGATAATTTTGTAAAATCATTTGAAATAAAATTAGTGGATACAAAACAATGTTCTACTAGATTTTCGTAGGTTCCATCCTACTTAGGGTTCCATCCCTTTAACAGGCTCGAAGTGGATTCCATTCCACGAATAAATTGGATTTTAAGATGCCAGTGCTTTTCTACGAGTTCTAACAAAAATTCCTAATAAAAATACTTATGCTTGAAATCTTGAACTCTTGATAATCTTGATACTCATGAGTCTTCTATCTCGATATCTTGAATCTTTATATTGTACAGTCTTCATTCTTGGTACCTACATGGTTAAATCCTGCATATACATATATATCTAAACTTATAATGTCAGTATTTATATTTTATAATCTATTCTAAGGTTGTTGTCATCAAAACCATCATCCCACGGACTAACAGTTTACATCCAGTCCGCACTTTGGGGACATGGAGTTTTCTCATGGGCAATCGTTATCCACCCGAATTGTTTATACTCTAGTCCGCACTGTAGGGACTTAGAATTTTCTCATGGGCAGTCGGTATTCGCCCGTATTGTTTATACTCCAATCCGCACTATGAGGACTTAGAGTTTTCTCGTGGGCAGTCGGTATCCGCTCGAATTGTTTATACTCTTGGCCACACTCTAGGGACTTAGAATTTTCTCGTGGCAGTCAGTATCCGGCCGAATTGGTTTATATTCCAGTCCACACTCTAGGGACTTAGAGTTTTCTCGTTGGCAGTCGGTATCCATCCGAATTGTTTATACTCTAGCCCGTACTTTGGGGACTTAGAGTTTTCTTGTAGGTAGTCGGTATCCGCCCGAATTCTTTATACTCTAGCCACACTCTAGGAACTTAGAGTTTTCTTGTGGGCAGTTGGTATCCGCCCTAATTGGTTTATACTCCAGTCCGCACTTTAGGGACTTTGAGTTTTGTCTTGGGCAGTTGGTATCCGCTTGCATTGCTTTCAAGCCCACTATCCAGGCAGGAATATTTCACGCTCTAGATTACCAGCCCACATTTGTTTCCTATTACATGTCCCATCCTCTGGATCATACATGGAAATTGTTAATTGAGCAAAGTAATGAAGCTTATCTCATTCGATCCCATCGAGGATTTGTATGATTGATCAGTTTCAGGCTATAGGAGCCTATCCACATATCACATATATCGATATCAATCAGTTTCATTATGTAGCTAGTTTAAAATGCAATGACAATTAGATAAGCAAAGGATGTTCGAGTCTTTATTTATCAACTAGGAAACAACAAATTATTATGTCTTATTACACATTTGGAAAAATCAAATGCTAAAGCAAATATAGAAAGTAAATAGAACTGAAATGCAAAGGAAATATCCTAAGTGGAATAGCATCGTAAATGCTCGCTATTGCACGCTCTCGGAAGTGTAATGCCATCGACAGTCGCTAGCTTGAAACTTCCTTCTCCAAGCTTCTATTTGATGACATATGGTCCTTCCCATGTCAGATTCATGTGTGACTGGGCTGGAAAAAACCGCTTTAGGATGAGATCGCCAATTTTAAAGGTTCTTGATCGAACTTTAGTGTTGTAATATCGAGTGACTCGATTTCGGTGTGCAGCCGCTCTCAAATTGTTTTCCTCATGCTTCTCATCTATAAAGTCCAAAGATTCCAAGAGGAAATCTTTTTTCATTTTGGGGTCATAGTAGGTCACTCGGTGAGAAGGGACTTCGAGTTCCACTGGAATAACAACTTCGGAGCCATAAGCAAGAGCAAATGAAGTATGGCAAGCCGCGGACTTGTGAGTGGTTCTGTAGGCCCAAAGCGCCATAGGAAGTTCATCCACCCACTTGCCTCTAGCCCTTTCCAAACGCTTGTTCAAAATAGACTTGATAATTTTGTTTACAGCCTCAACCTATCCATTTGCTTGAGGGTGAGCAACCACTGCAAAATTCTTTTCAATGCGATATTTTCGACCAATTTTTTAAATTTTAGGACTATCGAATTGAATCTCATTATCTGTTACGATGGTTCGTGGATGACCAAAGCGACCTCTGATGTTTCGAACAATGAAATTGATTACTTTCTTAGTTGTTATTGTGGCTAATGGTTTTGCCTCAGTCCATTTGGTGAAGTAATCAACCACGGAAATAGCATACTTCGTACTACCCTGTGCAGTTAAAGCGCTCGGCAGATTCAAAGCGGTGGAGGTGCAAAAAGTCATAGCGGGGATTCAGCGAGGATATAGCAGGATATAGCGGATAGCTCTAAAATAACATATAAAACTTGTACTTAATGTTTTTACAAATATATAAATGGTAATTAAATGAAAAATTATCATTCAAATTGAATTATAATTAGTACATAAATAATTTTAAATAAAAACGTGTGCGAATATACTTTAAATAAATGTAAAACTGTTATATAACATAATTAAATTTAGTAGAATATTAGAGTATGTTCATTTCTGAAAATATATTAAAAATTAAATCAAATAAATTAGTTTCATAATTTTTATAATGTATAAATGCAATTTTTCATTTCATTTTATTAAAGAAGATATAGCGGAAATAGTGGATTATAGTGGGAATAACGGGATATAGCGGAAATAGCAGGGCATAAAGAGGAAAGGCTATATTTTGGTGCAATATGGAAAAATCGTAGCGGCAGAAATCCGCTATGAGATATAGCGGGGTTATAACGGGGTAGTAGCGGGGCATTAACTACACAGGTACCACCTTTAGAGATTTACAAAGAGCCGATGACGTCAATACCCTACATAGCGAATGGCCATGGACTGACCATTCACATGATCACTGTTGGTGGAGCTCTTAGGACTTTTGCATATATTTGGCATTTTTCACATCATCTCACATAATCGGCATCGTCCCGGTTTACGGTTGGCCAGTAATATCCGTAACAAAGTATCTTCTTTGCCAGAGTTTCCCGCTAGTGTGATTGCCACATTCTCCCTCATGGTCTTCTTTCAGAACATGTTTTATCTCGTCACGAGTGACACACCAGAGTAAGGGAATGAAAAACCCTTTTCTGTACATAATTCCTTCTTGCATAGTATACCGAAAAGCTTTACGAAGGACTTGTCGCTTTTCGTATCTCCTTTCAGGCAAGATTCCATGCAACAAGTAGTCTTTAAATGGAGCCATCCATGATTCCCTCCTGGGATCCGCTTCAATACTTGATCAGCTTCCATCATACTTATGTTTGGGGTGTGTAATGTCTCGACTGGAACCAAGCCCATCTGTTGCGCATCACTAGTACTAGCAAACTTTTCCAATGAATCAACTTCTCCGTTCTGCTCACGTGGGATATGTGAAATGTCATAGTACTCGATATTCGCCAACAAATCCTGAACTCGGGTTAGGTACGGGGAAAGTCGTTGTCCCTTAGCCTGATAGTCTCCTTAGACTTGATACACCACCAATTATGAGTCATAAAAGATTTTAAGAGACTTCACTCTGAGCTCTCTAGCAAGTTTAATTCCAACAATCAACGCTTCATACTCAGCCTCATTGTTTGTAGCAGGAAAGTAAAGCTTCAAAGCATAGCAAATTGACCGTTTCTTAGGGGTTACAAGTACAATAACAGCTTCGGAATAATGATCATTAGATGCTCCATCAGTGTACAACTTCCATCGCACAGTAAGGATTCCACTACTTTTTGGAAGCTCATCTTAGACGGTAAATTCCACTATAAAGTCCGCTAATGCTTGTCCCTGGATAGCTCTTTTTTGCAAATATGTAACGTCGAACTAGTTGAGCACGATATTCCATTTAAGCAACCTCCCAAACGTCTCAGGTCGTTGTAGGAACTGCCATAACAGTGGTCGGTGTAAATGTTATTCGGATGTGCCTAAAAGTACGGGTGGAGTTTCCGTGATGCGATTAGCAAGCACTACGCCAAGTTATCTATCTTTGGATAATTCCTTTCTGCTCTTGTCAATCGCTTACTGACATAATACACCGTCCTTTGAATCCAGTTCTCTTCACGAATCAAAGCGATACTTATTACATGGCTTGATACTGCCAAATAAATGTACAACTCCCGTGATCTACCGATTTTGACAGGAATTTGGGGTCTCTCCAAATGATTTACTAGAACTCGAAACGCGTCTTCACAATTATACGTCCATTCAAAGTTTCTCTATCCCTTTCTGATTAAGTCAAAGAAAGGAATGCATTTTTCAGTTGCCCTGGAAATTAATCTACTTAAAGCGGCAACCTTCCCATTCAAACTTTGCACTTGTTTAATAGTTCTGGGCGCTTGGATATCTCAGATAGCTTGAACCTTTTCTGGATTTACTTTAATTCCTTGAGCATTGACAATAAAGCCCAAGAATTTTCCTCAGGCAACATGAATGGGAATTTCAAAGGATTGATCTTCATGTTATAAAATCGGAGGATGTCAAACATCTCTACCAAGTCACGAACGTGGTCGTTGATCGCCGTGACTTCACGAGCATATTATTCACATTGACATCCATTGTCCTCCCAATTTGAACTTTAAACATTCGGTTAACTAAGCATTGATATGTTTCTCCAGCGTTATTCAATCCAAATGGCTTCACTACGTAACGGTACAATCCAACATCCATCACAAAGCTAGTGTGTTCCTGATCGGAGACATGCATCGGGATTTGGTTATACCTAGAGTACACGTCCATAAAGGATAACAATTCATGCCTTGCAGTTGAATCAACTAGCTGATCAATCCTTGGAAGGGGAAAACTATCATTAGGACACGCCTTATTCAAGTCAAAATAGTCGATGCACGTTCTCCACTTCCCATTTGCCTTCTTCACCAGCACGAGATTGGATATCCATTCAGGATAGAGGGCGTCACGAATAAACTCATTGACTTTTAGTTTGTCCACCGCCTCTTTAAGGGCGATGGATCTCTCCGGATCTATGCCTCGCCTTTTTTGTTTTATCGGTACATACATCAGGTCAACGTTTAATGCATGGCTCAAAATGGCAGGCGAGATCCCACGCATGTCAGAATGAGTCCAAGCAAATACATCCATATTCGCTCGGAGAAAATCAACAACTTCTCTCATTATTGAGGGGCTAAGCTACGATCCAATATTTAAGACATGTGATGGGTCGTCGTGGCTGGCTGCTATATCAATAATCAGTTCAGCCAATGTCGCCTTGGTCTCCTTGTGCTCCACTTCATCATTTCTTGGATCTATATCTCTATAAAACCAACTGTGGCACCTAAGGCAAGGCTTAGGCACTACTTGTTAATCTTTAGTAACTTGGATGCGGAAAGATTTGTTCACACCCTTTCCTTTCTCCTTAGATCGAGCTTCTCTCAATTCAACCACATAACAAGCGCGTCCATTCGCCTGAACATCATGCACTACACCTACCGGTCAGAAATTTCAAAGCCAAACACTATGGGGAAAGAGCTACTCGAATTCAACCAGGGCCTATCAGCCTAGAAAAATGTTGTACAGTGAGTTAACATCCAACACAATGCATGGTAGGATTTGCACTCTCCTACGTTCACCTTCCCCCAATTCCAATGCCAACTCCACATAACCAACTGCCTCAGTCGCCACACTATTGAAACCATGTATGCGAGCTTTAGACGATTTCAAATCTTTAGCCTCCATTCTCATTTGATTATAAGCCTTCTTAAAAATAATGTTTATCGAACTTCCACAATCAATCAAAATTCTTCTCACTAGAGAAGGGCTAATCATGGCAACAATGACCATCAGGTAAATTGTAGGACCTCTACTCTATCCTTATCCCTGCTTCTGAACGCTATATCATCAGTCATCGTACGTTGTTGCTCGGCCGGAGTTCCATCCTCCATATTTGAACAATGTTTAAAATCCACATGCCTCATCGCGCTGGCGTAGCACTCCATCTCCTGCAAACTTCTATCTACAGGATGCGGTCCTCCAACTATCCTGTTTATCACTAATCTCCCTCCGGTCCACATAGGCTCCTAAGCCCCACGTGGAACTTGTCCGCGATTGGGGTCGGACGTCCCCTGTTCGCCATCCTGCGGAGCTTTGACAACTGTTGTAGCTTCTTTTCCTGAATCAACTTTTAGATAGCATCCAGGAGATGTCTGCATTCGTTCGTATTGTGCCCGTAACACTCGTGAAATCGGCAATATTTTCCAGTCTGTTTCTGTGCCTCTGTTGACTCTTTTGGATGCGGCTTCTTTTATTGAAAAGTATTACAGGTAGATAAGTAGATATTTTCTAGGGATGCGTTCAAAGGCATGTAGTCTTCATACATGGGAATCCTAGACTTTGGTTTCCCAGGTTCCCTCTTTCGGTCTCGATTCCCTTCACCATTTCTCTTTTATTGATTAGGCTTATTCTGAACATTGACCTATACCTTCACAGAACTCTCATTGGACTTCTTTATTATAATGTTGCTTTGTACCATTTCTCCTCTTGGTTCTAGAATATTGCTTTTTCTAAAGGACCTAGCCTCCTTCCTCATAAACTGAGCAGCCTTTGAATAGAAGTAATCCAACGCGGCCGGCGGTTTTCCAGCTAGCCAATCACCAAACTCGGATTCCAGATCCATCCCTCTTGTCACAGCCATCAGTATTGCAAGGTCATTTGGGTTACTGAATTCTGTTACAGCTTTATGAAATCTTTTCAAGTAGTCCTTCAGCGACTTCCCTACCGCCTGGATTACACTAATAGTGACATCACGTGTGACGGGTGGTGTGAATTGGGAACCGCACCATAAATTTTGTTGCCTGTTCATCAAACCTTGAAATCGATCATGGGGGTAATCTTATAAACCACATCGTCGCAATCCTAGAGAGGGTTATAGGAAAGCATCTATATTTGGTCACATCCTTGGCTCCCGCTGAGTCCATCAACCATTCGTACCTAATGATGTGCTGCCTGGGATCGGTTTTTTCCTCATATGCAGGCATCATTGGCATGTTGAACCTTCTCGGGTATTCCGCATGTAAAACATTGTAAGTAAACGAAGTATGGCTCCTTGAAATTTCCCAATCATCATTTGTCAAACTCTAGTTCTCCCTTATCAACCGTCTGACCATTGCCGATAAGTCCGCTATTTTGATGGGTGGTGCCAAGTGGTGGTCGCGCTGCACCTCATGTAAATGGTTCGGTCGATGTCTACGGGCCATTTCATGCCTCCTTGGTCTATCATCCTCTTGATGTGCACCCTAAGGATTCATCTCGTGGTTTTTCTAGAGGGGTAGTTGGTTAGCATTCGAACGGACTCCTACATCCAAGCCTTCGGAAATGAAGCGATTCCCCAAATGCAATTGGCGGACCCCTCCTTTGGAGGAGGGATTGGTACCAATCCCTGGGGAGAGATCGACATCCATCCATCTTGGCATACCATGTTGGTCTCCCAAGTGATGCTTCGATGTCCCAGCTTGCTCTCCTTCAAACCTACGACGTCGATGCTTGTGAAATTCATCTTCTGATGAAACTGAACTCTTCGACACCGAGTAAGAAGCAAGATCCCTTCTGGCGCTCTGACGTTGCTATTGGGCAATCTGGTTCATTAGGTTTGCATTAGTCTGGATTTTCTCATTTGGCTGCCTACGGCTCTCCATTAACTCCCTTATCAAGTTGTTGAACTCAGCTATAGTTATAGAAACAGCGGGGTTCTGAATTTTAGTATGCTCCACATTCAAATTTGCAGGCTAGTTGCTCGGAGCTCCTTGTTGAATGTTGGCTGTTTCATTTGCATCAACATTCTGAGAAGTCGATCGGGTATGCCTCACCATTCTGCACTTTTTTGCTTAGATTATGGTAAATATGAGTAGTAACAAGCTTTTGAAGATGAATCTAGATCTCCTTCGGGGATTTCCTCAATCCAGTAGCAGTAAAGGGGATCCCAATGAGCAGAAAATCAGGCTCTCAGTGAAAGTACGAAAATGTTTACAACCAAATTGGCCACAAACACCTAAGAACAGATTTAAGTAGTGAGATAAATGAAGAAACTAAATGAAAACAGAGGAATATATTTAAATAATAGAAAAAACACAACAGAAAGCAAGATCAACAAGATTCATAGTGGTTCGTTGTTGATTGCCTGCGTCCACTTTGAATATTCTCTTTATTGCTTTTCAATTAACTTAATTATAATTAGAAATGGCAAGAAATAGTAAGTGACAAGAAAATAATGGAGGGAGTTGATTACATTAATAGAGTTGTCAAACCAGTGGCGTAAAGATCCTTAGAGTGACCTCCAAGGCTTATATTTATAGGTGAAGGCGACTATCAATGTAACTAGAACTTCAGCAACAGGACCTTTTTATCTATATAGGCCCACCTTAGGGGGCGCAAGGCCCAACTCTCAATGGAGAGGGATCGATACTGATCCCTCCATACATTGAGTTTGGGCCAACGATCCCTATGGTAGCTTCCTCATGCTCCAATATGACGGTGTCTCAAACATCAGGATGTTTGGATTTATAGAGCTCTTGCTTTTGCTCAATCGTTGGTTGATTTCCATAGTAGTATGAAGAATGCCGATCCCTTCATAGGGACATGCCACACCCTCTAGCGTTATAGGTGTATACCGATCCAACTTGCTTAGAGTGTTATGCTGATCCATAGTGTTCCCAGGATATACGTCGAACCCTGGAATTGCTAGCAAGTCGATCCCTATTTTGTCCCTTCACAGTGTCGATCCTTTAATGACTCCATCTACACTGGCTATCCACCCAACTTACCATGCCGATTCCTCCTGGTATTGACACATCATGTTGAACTAAGTACCATTTCCTATGCCAATCCCTTGAGTAACCACCAAGGCTGATCCATAACATCTTACTTTGCTAAACCGATCCCTTTGTTATCTCACTTCTGTTGACAAATGACTACGCCGATCCCTATTCCATCCAAGCTAATCTCCATATTTCTGACATCCTGTGTTGTCTGTTTATCAACCTGTTCAATCCGGGCTTCGTATCACTGTCCGAGCTCTATTTCTGGGCTCTGTAGCCGTTACCTCACAGTCATCCTTCATGTCAACAGATAAATTTGTCTTGTGCGATCAGTCCAATATAGCCGCGTCAGGATGCTGGATAATAAGTAATTAATTAATTAACTTTAACATCATTAATAAAACAACTAATTAACTTAAACCATAATTAAACCAATTAATTAACTATAAACAACATTGATAATATAATTAAATACCTTTAAACGACATTTATAATATAATTAAAGACCTTTAAACGACATTAATAATATAATTGAATATCTTAAAACAACGTTAATAATATAATTAAATATATTAAAACAACGTTAATAATAAAATTAGCTTAATTAAAACATCATTAATAATAGAATTAAATATCTTTAAAAACATAATGGTAGAATTATGTATCTTAAAATATCATTAATAATAGAATGAAATATCTTAAAACATCGTTACTAATATAATTAAATATATTAAAACATCATTAGTAATTTAATTAATATCCTAAAACAACATTAATAGTATAATTAAATCATTTATAATTAAATAAACATTTAACCTTGAATTATTATAAAATTGAAGTTAATTTAAATCTATAACCTTTTAGACTCGAAAAAAGGCTTAGGGACCACCATGATACATAAACAAGCTACCATTTATTCTTAATTCACTTTCCAAGTTGTATTACTGGCATTTACATACGTAAGCATATATGTAAATAAAATCAACAATTAGTAATCAATAGCTAATCCATCACTTATCCGATATTAATTAATCCATATCAGAAAGATCAATTGTCTTACCTTATTGTAGTTCTAGTCATGTCAGAAAGTTATGGAGAACTTTATCTTCTCTATCCCTACCATCTTCAAAGCTGAAAGTACTATGGATATGTAAAGGAAAGAAACACACAATTTCTCTAGTTTATAAAGCTCTTTTAGAAAATAACAATGTTGTAAACTTTCCATGGGCTTCAAGAATATGGATGGAAAATTCCCTTGCAAAGGAAAATCTACTACTGTGGAAAATAATGGCCAATGCAATTAATACAAGCAGAAATTAGCTTGCTTGGGAGTACTAAATAATGAAGAATGAGTACTATGTAATAATCACCTTGAAACAAATACAAATTTATTCTTTGAGTGCAATTATACATATGAAATCAGGTGCAAGCTTCTAGCTAATGGAAATTTTCACAAACCGGGAAAAAGTTCCAAAATTGAGTAGTTTAATATATATAAGGCCACAAGATGGAGAAAAACGAACATTAAAATTCTTTTGATTATATTGAAGACTTTTACTTATGAGATATGGAATGAAAGAAATAATAGAATTTTTGAATTGAAGAAGGAAACTGCAGCTTCAATACATAGCAGGACACTCAAGAAGATTTTAACAAGATTAAGAAGACTGAAATGATTTTATGAGTTGAGTTTGGTTTTGAGGTAGTTTGTTTTGCAATTAGATATTACTGTTCATAAAGTAGGTGTTCTGTTATGTTGTGCAATAGAACATTTGAATTGAGAAATAAATGTTAAAAGTTTATATGTAACTGAGATATTGAATTGTAATTGTTTAATTGGAATGAATATGGGCAGGGCTCCCTTAGCCCATTGCTTTTCAAAAAAATAAATTTAATCCATATATTAATTAACTAGCATATGAGCAAATGTCCAAATTAATATAACAGTAGAACAGGGATTTATTCTACTAAACATATGTCATCAGTAATCTATTAAGTTAATTTTAGTAGAACGGTGTTTTATTCTGCTAAACAGATGTCCAAAATAATTTATTTACATTAATTCAACATATCGGTGTTTTATTTGGCCAAATAGATATCACCAATGAAGTAAAACTAATTCAACTACGTTATTATGTAAAATAACATAATTAAATGCAACCACTATTATTTAATCATAAATCTATACTTCAATAAAGCTATCAACTATTTATACCATATTGTGATACTCGTCGATACGGGTCTAACGCAAAAATGCGTGGGTTAATCGGATTTCATGTGCGTGAGTTATGGATTTTCAAAGTTAAAACTTAAATTATAAAATTAAGAACTAAAACTTAAATGCTTCTCGGCCAAGCCCGACACCTCATCACGACCTAAACCCGAGACCAACCCTTCTTTGTACACGTGCACATCCAACTTCTTACAAGTACACACTATGACATGGAGCTACGCTCCGCTAAATCAGTCGCTAATCGCTCCGTCGGTCATCTCTTCACTTGTTCCACACGCCGGACCCCTTTATGCCAAGCTCAGCTCCACCTTCCCCATGCAACCTTAAAACCCTCTATCCGCTACCTTAATGTCGCAACCCCTTACATAGAGCCGCACTCCACCAAATTAGAGCCACATACTTTCCTTGCATCCCTGTAGCCAACACCAAACTCTGTTTCACTAGTAGCCGCCTCAATCGATGATGAACTCAATCCCTAGTTTGGAACGATTATTGTCGACCACCACCGATCAACTCCAAATATTCACCAAAAATCATTCATTACCTCATGAGGCTAATGGCGCTGTTAAATTCAAAGTGGTTTGAGAGAATTTATTTTTTTAATGTTTAAGGCAAACTTTATCGTTTACTAGTCATCATACCACCTTGACCACTATGCTCGACGAAAACTCAGACGAACATTTTTATAAAATACTAGAAACTAGACTCGACAACTTTCATGTTGGAAATCAAGGCTAAAATGGATGGTTTGTGATTTATTGATTTTTGAAAGTGAAGAATGAAATTTTATTTTTATCAGAGAGGAAAGAAAAAAAGAAAGAAAGAAGAGTTGCCTATGTTCTTTGTATATGATTATTCATAGTAAGCCTATATTCACTTTTAAACACGTATTCACATAATATGATTTTAAACAATTGATTAAAACATGATTTTCATATCAAAATCAAATTACTAACAAATTCACAACATTTATTATTTCATCAAATATATAGAAAAAAGATTGAATATCTTACCTTCCATAATGTATTGGAAATGAAAAAATCAAACCTTTTCCCTAGCAAACAAGCTTAACTCCACTACACAACTAAATTCCAAACATTTTAACTAAAAAGAGGAGATTTTTTTTCAAACTAAGAAAGCAGAGAAGGTGAAAATAAGTTGAGAAATGAAAAGGTGAAAATGAAGTATACATAGGGGAAGTGCATATATAAAATGAAGTAAGAAAAATAAGAAATAAATATAAAACTAAAGAAGGCTAAAAATCCAAAATGCTCTTAAATCCATTTTTCAACTCTTCCGTCTTATCACAAGCCACCAAATACTAAGAATTTGAAAATATGGTGGATTTTAGAATGGTTCATGTACCATATTTAATTTTTACACTTGAGGAATCTTTGAATTTCAAATCCACCATTTTATATTTACATTTAAATATATTATTTATTTATTTATTCTTATTATCATATTATATTTATTTATCTACATATTTCAAAATAAACGTTTTCTCTAATCATTTAAATGTTGTTTTAAAAGTGTATACCAATATATAACAACTTTCTTCAACTTGTCCTTCGATAAAAGCTAAAAATCCGTAAAGCGGGTTTTGGTTATGTTTACATTTTTCCATCGAACTACCTATTTTTGTAAACAAAATTCAGTAATGAATTTTATACGATTAGTTATTAATTAAAAGAGGGTTGTTTAATCATTAAAAAACATTAATTGAATATTTAGAATAAATTAAATATTCACAAATCAAAGTGATAAAATTCTGGGACGTTACATGTTACATCTAATATCAATTTCTCTCTCTCGTAATTTAAGTACTAGGACCATATTAGAGAGCATATTTGTAATTGTATTATATACAATAGTAAAGCACATATCAACACACCACTTACTATTCCAGTTTTTTTCAACTATATATTGAGAAGTTGCTAATGAATGTCATTTATAAATAGCTGAAAATAACTAACTCGATTGAAGTAAAAACCAAAATAGAGATAAATACAAGTGGAATAGAAACTAGAATTATAAATGTTTCTCAAGTAAATATTGCCGATATCCTAGGTGTGAGCATGCCATATTGGTTTTGTGGATATGTAGACGTGATGAACTGGACCAGTACTCACTCCACCATACCTGCTGAAGGAATTGGCTGGGTCAAAAAGTATTAAATGAGTCGATTTCAATTTTATTTCTATTTTTGGATATTTGTTGGCCATATGAAGTCTAATTGACTTAAGATCTATTCTATGATTATTTTAAACATAATATTATTTTATTTAATTTGATTAAAAAGGTTTTATTTAATTTAAATTTATTATATTATTATAGGTGTACCAAATACAATCAAATGTATATAGTACATGTGCAACATATAAATATTGTACATAATTAATGTGTACGTTTATAGGTACTGGGATTTACAACGTAATAACCACATTCACTCTTTATATATGTCTTTGTTGTCAATAGTTTTATTTAGAATTATGTATACATACACAGACACACATACACATTTATATAACCATAAATTATTTTCAAACAATAATATATATATATATATATATGTATGTATGTATCTATAATTAATTAATTTTGACTAATTCAATATATTTTGAAATTAAAATCAAAATTTAGTTTTGACTTAAAAAATCAAATCAAATCTATAATTTTTAAACAAATATCTACTTATTACTTTTGAATTTAAAAGATTATATATATTTTCAAAAATTCAATTTTATAGTCATGTGTGTATGTATATATATACTTATATTCTATTATATAAAATTAGATCTATTTAAAAATAATAATATTATTAAAATAAATAAATATTAAAATATATCAGTAAGGTATATTCCGCCATAAGATTTAATTTTTTTATAAAATCCACAAAAATATAAAGATTTTTTAATTAATAAATATATATGCATTCATTTATTTAAAATAGTTTTAAAATTATTTATTAATTAATATTTTACGAAATAGATTATAATAATTTGCTTTCAGCTGAAAGCACGAACATTTATAAATAATATGTAAAAAAATTTGTATATGTAATATAGATTTATGAATTTAGTATGTTTCAACATTACTTTGATTTATTAAAATTAGTTTTAAAATCTAAAAAGTGTTATTTATATATTAAAAATATTTTAACTGAAACATATTTTTATAAAGATGATACAATATGTATAAACAATTTGAACACACGTATTAAATCATACAACAAAGGGATATATAAATTCTTTATAAAGCATATGTAATCTAATCACATGAACATAATGATGTACATATATAATGTTGCGATTGAAATATTATCGAAAGAATTCGTCTATGATTTGCACCTTGAATGAATGAAAAAAATCCTAGATTGGATTGAACCACTCTAAAAAATGCTAAATCTGAAGCACCATCATTTATTTTGTTTTAGTTGATTCGAATGATGATGAGATGAGGAAAAAATGAATGGGAAGTATGTGGTTTAAGTATCATAAAAGAAGAGGTAAAAGTGAATCAAGGATCTACTTCTTTTACTCATTTCTTTCCTATAATTTAAAATCCAGTTTGAACATTTAAAATCCACTCTCCTACATATCCTTGGCTGACCATGTATAGGGCCTAGTTGGGCCTTTAAAATTCCAGAGCCCATTTATTAAATAATTATTTTAAATCAATTTTAAATTTTTATCGGTACCGTATATCGATACGTACATATATAACTTTTATATATGAAATTAATAAAATACTATTGTAGAAAAAATCAAATAAAATTGAATAATTAATATTTCATAAATATTAATTGACTTAATCGATTTACAATAATTTTATATTAATTAAGTCATGTGGTATTTGAGAGTATCCATCATTATGGTTGTGCAAATCAAAAGTGTAAATTCAATCGGCGATTAATACAGAACAATTTGAAGTTTAATGTTCACACATTATCTTAACTAGTGGTATGACAGTTTGACCGATTTATCACTTACACGTCTTTCGATAAAATCCAATTTTACTATTTTAAGTGGTACCTAGTAGTAATGATTATTTGCACCAATCCTCTTTGTTAGAACTATATCACTTTCAGACTTATGGAATTTGGTTCTGTCAAAATTCTAATATTTTCTACATTCAACTCGATTAGTCCAAAAACAAAATCCTTTATTCGATAATAATAATACTTACTATTAAGCGTACTTCTCTGGTCAGAGACTTAAACTTTGAGTTGACTACAGTTGACTACGATACTAACCGCATATTACTAAGGAGTCGAGTTCTTTATTGAATAGTGCTTTACTCCCAATGCTTCAACTCAAACCTAAATATAGTCGTTCGATGGATACCTTGCCACGATTCATTATAATCTAAGTGGAGTATCCACATCGAAGTTCAATAATATCTTAAGTCAAGAGAACTTTGTAACATTGTCACTTTGAGATTTTCTTCTTGATTTTAGTTATATTATCCAATACAAGACTCTCGAGTAAGTCTTTAACACCCTGCAATTTTTAACGATCGAAGTTTTAAATGATTAATTTAAATATTTGATCGTTAAGTGATAGAACGTCTCTTATACTCGACTTTTATAAACGAGCGTATTAGGACTCGCTACACCCACGGTTGACTTTTCTTTTTTGATACAAGTAAAATGAGTATAAACTTGATTATTTTTGTAGTCGGTGCTTTCCAGGGTTGAATAGTGCCGGATGAAGAGAATTCGGCTAAGCCCACTAGCTTAACCTAACTTAGCTTATATGTAGCTAAGCTATTCATTATTCTCATTTCATTCTCATTTCACATTTCATTTCATCCATCTTCTTTAATTATTTTCCTAATCTCCTCTTAATCACCTTGCCCTAGATTAGCCAAATCATGATAAAATAAAATTCCTAATTTCAAACTAAAATCACTATGGTTCCTCTCTGCCTATTCCTCACAAAATCCATCAAGGAATTGGCTTAGATTAGAGTCTTGGTGTTTATTTCAAAATTTAAAGAAAGCTAAGAAGTGGGTTTTGGTGATTAGAGCTTGGTTTAGAGAAAAGCAAGGTGAGTGTGATGATTCTCCTAATAAATTTATGTGCAAATCTTCTTATTTGTTTATTGATAAATGATAATTATAGAATCATATGAAATGATTTGGAGATTTTTTAAATTGATTTGGGCTTATGTTTGTGCTATAAACATGATTATATTAACTCAATAATTGTTTAAGCCCTTAATAACTATTTTTTGAAAATAGTAGTAACCTAAGAATTTGATTTAGGCTAATTGAATGACTATATGTGATGTGGTGATAGATTAGAGACTAATTACACATGATAACCAGGAGTGTGTCATTAGTTAGCTAAAATTAAACAAATTTTACTGGTTTTGGAAAAGTTAGTAAGTTGATTAAGTGAGTTTTGAACTCTACACTTACTATTAAAGTGATTAGAGGGATAACAAAGCTTGATTAATATTTATAAAATGGTTATATGATCTTATAAATGAAGTTTATGAAATAGAAATGAGATTTTATAAAGAATTATACTTAATTATAATGAGGCGATTAAGTATTTAAAGGCTTCAAATTGATTTATAAGCTATTAAATTGTAAGATTTTATAAAATATCATAGTACCATATTTAGTCTTTTATTAAAAAGGTTTTGGAAATAAAAGTAAGATTTGACTAAGTAATGAATGAGCTACTTATTTAAATATACATGTATGTATATGAGTATGGGCAAGTGTGTGTATATATATACGTGTATTTAAAGATATATAACAATTAAAATAACGTATATATTTTAGTTAGAATTGTTGTGTGATTGTTTGTTAAAATAGATATGCAATTGATTTATTATATAGAAATATTATTGAATGTAAGTTTGTTGCATGCATTTCACGTAGCCATAGCAACTATCATGTGCACTAAGTTGCATAAGAGTGCACTGGGCCGAGTAATCATTGCAGTGAATCTGAAATGTGACTTCTGAAGTGGTTGTGTGTTTGCGTGAATTTGTGCATAAGCATGCACGAACTAGTGCATCGACAAACGTATAAACCATGCACAAGGCAAAGAGGCCGTGTATGTCATTTTGGCGTGTTAGAGGAAGCCGGGTCATTATAATCGCTTGTTGAACTCTACTTATGCAAAGAGTGGATTTTGGTATCGAAATTGGTTTTTGTATATTTATGGAACCACTTCCAAAACATCAAAAATGAACTTTGACAGATGTTCAATAGGATAGAAACCGGCTCTAGAAGTAAGGCGTCTTATTAGGCGAAGCATTGGAAGAAAGGACACGTGAATCGACATCCATTCGTAAGATTTTCCCGCTAACCTAAGTTCATTGTCTGAACCTGCCAATTTAAATCGATTGAATGGGAATTTTAGTTGACTGAATACGGGTGGAATGGTGTCCCAAGGGGAAACCCAAAAACAGAAGACTGGTGGATAAATCTCAATCGACTGAGCTCTGTCAATTGAAGAAATACCCAGTCGGATAAACTGCTGGGTAGTGTGTAACTTCGAGGAATTTCTTCCCCGTTTGAGCATGGTTCTTCATGGTGTCTATGCATGACTTTGGGAAGGCTCTGGGTATTCGGAGAGGTGGAACGCAAGGCGAAGCTTGAGATTTGGGTGCAAATGTTAAGTGATCCTTTGGAATCAATACGATCGAGCATAGGGTCAGTATGACGATTGGTCGCGTGATCATGTTCGACGAGTGTTTACAATTGAATGGAATGAATGGTACCTTCGGGCGTTAATGTCAGGGTATGTATAGTTAGATAAATTGTATCGGTCTTCTATTAGTGATCGTACATGGTATTGATCTTATATTAGTGATCATACATCGTATTGGCCTCATATTAGTGGCCATTCCTATTAATGGTCTTATTGTATAGACCACCCATATTGACATACAATGGCGAGGTACCGCCCTTCGTTTGTGGTAAATATATTGGACTACGTGACATTATATTTGATATATCTACATATCAGCGTGACATCGGTGTTACTTTGTGGTACCGATGGCATATAATATGGGATTTCCCATTGTTCTCTTTTGTAGAGGTATTATGTGAATTTATTAAGAAATCCTTGGCAGGCAAGGGGGAGATAATGATGATCATCTATGAGTGGATTAGATACCACTTACCCTCACCGAGGGGTATGGTGGGGTCCATAAATGTTTCTAGTAAATAGAGTAGATCATATATCACTTATGCTCACTAAGGGGTACAGTGAGATCTATACGAGTTTGACCACTCTAGATGCGACTCGAGGTGTATGGTACACCGAGGTACTGACTACTTATTTTTGACCCTCAACAGGACTAATTGGATTGCAATCGACGTCTAACCTAGATTCAAGATTTAGGTATGTATAGTAGGTCATATACCGCTTATGCTCACCAAGGGGTGTGGTGAGACCTACATAAGTTCGACCACTCTGGATTCAACTCGAGGTTTTTGGTACATTGAGATGCTGATTCTATCACCTTGGGTGAGTCTACCAAGGTCTCCATTCATGATCGATAATGAGTATTAATTTATATTCTTTGTTTATTGCTTATAGTTATATTGTGTGTTATATTAGTTGTTTGATAATTCTTTCGTGTATTCTAAGATATTCTAATATTGTGATATTTATATTGTTCCTGCATTTGTGTATTACGTTACCTTATCAATATATACTGTTACATATCAGTCGCATTATATTAGTTGTGTTGACTCATTGACTATAGAAGAAGGGCAAGTTATGGTATGATTACCTTTTATTTAGATAGGTTTTACTTTACTTGTTCATGGACAGTCCAGATTACCCTTGAGCCACGATTGTGGATAGAACTGGTTGTGCCTTAGTAGTTCTTGCTTCTTTATATGTAGTTTTGATATCCAGTATTTTGAGATAGTTTCCCCCACACCCAGCTTTTAGTATGTTCCGCACTTTATCTTTGTCTGTGTATGCCATGACAACTCTTGGGTACTCGATTAAGTAGTCTGGGAGTCAGGTGCTTTTAGGGATAGGCTACCATGTACAACTGGAGCATTTTTGGAGGCACGACATCGATATTTTAGGTATGTATAATTGATATTATAGTAGTATATGATAGATCTGTTATTTGTATATGAGACTATTGAATTAGATATTCATTCAGAACTCCTTGCTTTTAGGAGTTGATGTATTCTAACTTTCTATTATGATACTTATTCATCAGTTACTTCTGCTAGTTCAGTCTCATATATATTGTCATCCTATTTTATTCATGTATATTCTATATATTGTATGTGGTTATTTCGTTGTGAGATCCTATCAATGTATTGGTTTAGTGTTTTGTTCTATATTTTACCCTAACAACCCGTCCTTTGGATATTCCACAAAGGTGGGTTATTACAGTGTCATTCCATAGTTATCAAATAACTATTAGTATGTAACATATTTATGCCCAACAGCCATGAGTAATACACTTCCCCAACATTTGGAGAAGGTTATGTACTCTAGTCTCTACAAATGTATCGATATCTATCCCATAACATCTTGACTAAGATTATTTAAAATAATATCTTATTTTAAATAATATTGATAATTTCTCATGACTACATAATATTGTAATTAATATCACATAACATATCATTTAAGTAGATATACTCAAATTAAATAATTAATTAACATATCACAATATGACAAGTATATAATAGAAAGGAAAATACCTTTTATTTCGTATGAGATTTTATTACAGAGTTAAATTTCAAAATTACCCCTAGGACATGCCCAAATTTATCAATCTTCCACCTATATTTGGTGCTAATTATGGAATATCAAATCCCATCCTTTCATTTAGTTTTCCTAGAAATTACCAAGCCAGTCCCCTCATAAAAGGATCTGCTATGTTGTTCTTGGTATTTTCTTTATCAATCACAACATCGATGAACTATATAATAAGGTGAAACTTTCTAAGAATCTGACTTAACTTCTCATGAGCTCTTGGTTCCTTTGCGATCTACATTACAACATTATTGTCATAGAAAAATGTCATTCAACTCTCAATGTTTGGCATCATCCCTAGCTCGGTTATAAATTTACGCATCTAGATTGCTTCTTTAGCTGCTTTGTTGAGGGCAATGTATTCAGCCTACATCGTTGAATCAACTATTGTTCCCTATTTAAAACTTTTTCAACTAACAACCCCACTAGTCAATGTAAAAACATAATTAGATGCAAATTTATTATCATCGATATCATTTTGAAAGTTGGAATCTGTATACCTATTCATAAGGAAGTCTTTATTTTCATATATGAGGAATACGTCCTTGCTATTTCTCAAATACTTAAGAATACATTTAGCAACCATTCAATACTGCTCACCAAGATTAGATTGGTATCGGCTTACGCATCCTAATGCATAAATAACATTTGGTCCGATGCATAACATAATGTACATTATAGAACCAACTATAGATGCATGTGCTATTTTATTCATAGCTCCTACTGATCCTCAATATAAGTAGCGTAAACCTCTTAAAAATAATGATTTTAGATTGTATCGGAACATGTCTACTCTTGGAATTCTTCAAACCAAATTTGTTCAGTATATTATCTATGTACGTGGATTGAGACAGTCTGTAATAAACCGTATTTTACGTATTAAAGGACCATAAAATAATATTTTTAAATTCATATTGGGCAGTATGATGCTATAACATTAGATTACATTAAGCATTTTTTGGCCTTAGAAATTTCATTGGATGGTTTTGCCCTTGAAAACTTGTAGTGGCTATAACTTTTGATGGAAGACGAATTAGGCTCCAAGACCACTTCCATTGAAAAGATATGGTAGTTTCCTCCGAGTGATCATAGTAGAAATTTAGACTTTCCATTTGGGAGATATAACCATTTGAAGTTAGGTAGTTTTTAGGACAGCTTAGTGGGTAATTAGTGAGGTTTAGGGTGAGCCCAATAGCCCATTTCGAATTTAGGGATTATAGTGGCTGAAATAGTCATTTTCATCTTCCCAAATAGATCTAAACCCACATAACCTTCTCCTAACCAAAACCTTCTCTAGTCTCTTCCAAATCAAGCCAAATCCATAGATCTAGGGTAGATTAGTAAGGATATTGGCTAGACACTTTCGAACCTATATTTTTGGAGAGGAAAATTATAGGTTTTGCTATCTATTCTCAAATTTGCCTCATTTTTTGCTCCAAATCGATTTTTTGGGTGTTTGGTTAGCTATTTATCATCTCACCTTATATTATACATGTTTCTCTTTGTTTTTACATGTTTTGAACCTTTTTTTAAAATCAAAATTATGTTTTGAGATTGTTTTTAAATCTAATTTGAAGTAAAAAGGGGATTGAAATATTTTAAAGTGTTTTGATTTTGTTATTTTGATGTATGGTTGCCTTTATAGGTGTTAGAGTATGTTACAAATACATTATAAGATGATTTTTCGCAATTTGATGTATGTTTATATGGTTGAATGATGTTTAAATGTTGTTGATGCTTGTTTGGATGTTGTTTATATGCTTGAATGGTTGCAAACACTCAATGGAGCGAAGTGGAGGTGATTGAAAAATATATGATCAAGGGTCTTTATGTAGTAGGGGTACTGATGTGCTCTCTGATTTGATGAAAATCATGGAGGGTCTGTAAAAACAGGACCAAACTTTAGCGGATCGGCTCTAGGATGTTTGGAGCCATATCAATGCATAAGGGATGCACAAAGGTCGAGGTGTTAAGTGTATCGATGGAATCAACATGAAATCAAAGTATCGAAGGTGTTGTAAGATTTTGGTTTAGTGGTTTTGTCCGGTGGGTGGCTTGGGTTCGACTTGTTGTCATAGGGCTATTGGCATCTGGTCAGGAGGAAGGTGACTTCAGGTTTAGCTTTAGTTCGATGATGGGGGACCGGATAAAAAATGTTGTCCAATGGTGCTTTGCCTCAGCATAGGAAGGTGAAGGGGAATGCGTTGGTCTAGGTGTCGGGAAATGAAATGCTTCACAATTGAGTATTAGGTATAGACGTCGGACAAGTGTTCCTTTGGGATTCTAGTAGCATCACTTCGTTTCGATCTTAGGGAATGCCAGATGGGGCTTGGGAAGAGGGGTCTTAGTTGTTGGCTTTGGGTTTTCTTTTAGGGAGCTTTAGGAAAAACTTAGGGTTGCTTCAAGAATCATGGGGGTCGACGGTGAGGAATATTGGATGACTCCAGAGTTACTCAAGGTGACTTTGGAGTGGGTATGGTAACCTAGAAAGCGATGATGTAATACTTTGATATGGCGATTTTGGGACTTTAATATGATGGCTCAGTGACTTACAAGGGATGTTTGGAGGTGTCTCGATAATGACGACTCAACGATGATAGTTGTGATGGTGATCCATAAGGGCGAGTTCAACGATCGGAACTTGTGAATACAATGATGGTTGTGTTCTACTATGGAAATGAATGATATGGAACACAGTTCAGTTCCATTATGGAGAACTATGTAAAGGGATTGTTGTTAACTCGGAGGTTTCTTGAGTGCTTCTACAAAGTGGTATATGGGATGCCCACTTGGATTACAACTTTGTCCAGATCTTGCGACCATGGATTACCCTTTAATGATTGTGGGTCTAGTCCTAGCCTTACGAAGTGGAATGGATTTGAGCAACAAGAAATTGAGATTTGATTAGATATCTGGCTAACTTTTAGGCTCTATGAGTTCTCATATATCCAATGCACTGAGTGATGTTAGGATTGATTGATGAATATCATGTTTCCTATGGTTGTTTTATCACTCTAGGGTGTCACACGGTATATGTATTATCCACTTGCATATTTAGATACTAGATACTGTACTTTGATTTTAGTACACCCATATGATGATGATAGATTAGCATATATCGATTATGTGCTAATTATTTGGTTGTAGGGACATGTTATGTATGACTTTACTTAACCTATGCCCTTATTAGTATACATGATTTTTATAGTACTTTAAGATGATGTATCGCTCATGCCATACTTTGTCTAACCCGAGGTTTTATGCTTTGCTTCTTATTATCTTGGGTACGCTTAAATGACTAGTCATGGATAATAGGCCTGGATAGCGCATGGAGTAGTATGATATATGGGCAGGAGGTTGCACTTTATCACACACACACACACACACTCTTTAGAGCTTTCTATCACTTATATTCCATTGTGCAGTACCGTGGAGCCATGTCGATACTTGTATTACTTTAGAGATATCCGTTGGAGTTTATTTAAAGATTCAGGATATATAAATTTTATTATTTCAATTTTTTATAATCTGCGAACCCTTTCCACTCTGATGTTCTTGTTTATGGTTCATTTGATTATATTACTATCTCACCCGTTTTTAGGTCAATTTGATTACCGCAGTTTATCTATGCACTATGAGATGTTCTACAGGTTCTATGATTTGCATTTTGTCACTTTAAACCCTTGATTATCACCTTACATTAGTCGGGTACCATTTATAGTGTATTACAACTTATATTTGATATAGAATATGTAATGAGGTCATCACATTAGGTATCAGAGCCTAGGTTGCGTAGTTGACCTATGTTGATACTTAGTTTCATTAGAGATAAGGCAGGAGCTTTCGCCTTAGAATGGATCAAGTGATATATAAGAGAGCGTACTTGTTATATTTGGTTTAAAACAATATAGTAGTAAGTATAGTATAAGTTGCATTACATTCATGAACATCACTTCTTCCTTTTGAGAGACTGATCATTCTTATTACAATATATAAGAATGAGATGGAAAAAGAGGAATGCTGCTACGACTTCTATTTCTAGCATAGAGTAAGGAGACGTCAATGGGAAGTTGTGAACCCCGATGTGCAGGCTATGTTTAACAATATAATCGAGAACATTCTGTAGAATTCCCAACGAGTTGCTTCAAGTGTCATAGGTGTTGGTGCTAAAATGAACAAGGATTATTATAGTCTGGGTGGCAAATTGATTCTTGGAACTAAATCAACCATCAAAGTGTAGGATTGGTTGAACACCTACGAATGCATCTTTAAGTATATGAGATAATTGATGCCATAGAGAGGAAGCTGGCCTCAAGGTAGGTTTAGGAGCAAGTGATGGGGTGGTGTAATGCCATCAAGATCACTTCCCATGAGGATCATATTACATGGGTAAAGTTTAAGACGAGGTTTGAGAAGTATATACCGGACGCCCAAAAGTCGGTATTGTTCCATAAATTTGCTGATTTGAGTCATGGAAATATGACTATCTTGGAGTACGTGGCTGAGTTTGATATGTTTTCAAAGTATGGTCTACCTTTTACTAACACTAAACAAAAAAAAGAATGAGAATTTTATTATAGTCTTGGACGATTATCTTGGAGAAAAACTAGCGGGACATATCGATGACTCCATCGAGAAGCTGATGGAGAAGGCTCTTAGACATGAGAGTCTATATCCGAAGTTTAGGCCATTTGTTTATTCCATGGATGAGCCAAAGCCGAGGCAAGAAGAAGTGGAACAACAATAATAAGAGAAAGTAGCTTTAGAACAAGGGTTGCCCAAAAAGGGTTAATGGGATCTACTTGTTACAATTGTGGAGCGAGGAGCCATCTTGTCAAGGACAATAAAGTTAAAAGCAAGAAGTGATAAAATGTAATAGGTATGGAATATTAAGAAGGATTGTTCAGAATTATTGAGGCAAAAGAAGACAGTAAAGGCATATGCTTATAATGTTGTTCCAGCTTTGTCGAGTGCTTCATCGACGAAGAAGAAGAGGAGGCATCAATATAAAGGGCATGCTTTATATTTCTGATGTGCCTATACTTGTTTTGTTTGATACCAAGGCTTCATATTCCTTCATATCTAGTGAGTTGGTAGATAGGTTGGGACTGAAACTCGAGATAGTTGACTGACCTTTTACTGTGACAGCTATGTTGGAGAATCAACTAGCCTTTGTGTGGTTTGTCAAGACTTAGCTTTGTCGAGTCATGGCTATTTATTTGTGGTTGCTTTGTATTAGGTTTTGTGGAGTCTGGTATTATTTAGGGATGGAATGGCTGTAGAGATACAGAGTAGTGGTGGATTGTCAATGGCCATTGGCGACAATAAGGATGCACGATGGGCAGAGATTGGGGTTGAGCTGCCAGCCTGATGAGAAGGTGATGGTTAATTTTCTATGTTCGCTCAAGATCCCATGCGATGAGTTTCCATATGTTCCTATAGCTAGGGATTATGAAATTATATTTGAGGAGGTGACAGGACTACCACCATAAATGGAGATTGAATTCTGTATAGATTTGGTGAAGGATGCCATGCCAACGGTCATGCCATTAAAGCGTACAACATCCAAAGAATACAGGGAACTAGAGGTGCAAGTGAATGACCTATTATAATGAGGTTTCATTCGATGGAGTATATATGAGTGGGGGGGGGGGGGGGGAGCACCTATAGTATTCTCCATTAAGGAAGATGGCTCTCTAAGTCTATGTGTTGATTACCTTAAGATGAATAAGGCGACAAAAAAGAACAAGTATCCACTCCTACATATTAATGACTTATTCAATCAACTCTATGGTGCTAGGGTGTTCTCTCAATTGGACCTTGCGATAGGTTTTTTCAATTAAGAGCGGCAAGGGATAGTCTATCATTTACTATATTTTGTATGTTGTTTGGATTCTATAAGTGGTTGGTTATGCCATTCTAGCTAACCAACGCACCTACATACTTTGTTGATCCTATGAACCCTGTCTTTAGGGATCAACTAAAAAGTTTGTATTCATGTTCGGGATGATATTCTTGTTTAATCAAGAATGGAGGAATAACAGAAGGAGAACTTTAGGATTGTGCTTGAGGTGTTGAGGAAGCATCGATAGAAGGTAGATTTTTAAATGTCACTTCTGGAGAGGAGAAGTGGGATTCTTAGGTTATATTGGTTTTGATTAGGTCATTTCTATATATCATGCGAAGGTGGAAGCAGTCTAGGATTATGATCGACCCAAGAATGCAACTGAATCGAGGAATTTCCTTGGACTAGTGGGACACTATAGACATTTTATCAAGGACTTCTCTTAGGTCGAAGCACCATTAACTCATTTAACAAAGAAGAATTAGACTTTTTTGGGAAGCAAGGTTTAAGAGCGCATTCGTGAGTATGAAGGAGAGGTTAATGAGTGGGCTGATGTTAGTCGTTTTGAGTAGGAATAAAGAGTTGACTGTGTACATAGATGCTTGTGATACTGAACTAGGTACGATGTTGATAAAGAGAGGAAAATTTGTTGCATATGCTAGACAACAACTAAAACTGCACGAGAGGAAGTATCCGACTCATGAATTGAAGTTAGCGGAGATAATGTTTGCTTTAAAGATATGGATGCATTATTTTCTTGGAAAGATGTTGAATTTATTCATGGACCACAAATCCTCGAAGTACCTCTTCTCCCAAAATGACTTTAACCTTAGTCAACAATGATGATTAGAGTTCTTGGCCTCCTACGACTTTGACATTTCCTATATGCCTAGCAAGGGAAATGCAGTCACTGTGATTAGAGCAGAAGACATGCCAGCTTGGGAATGATGTTCCTAGAGTGGAAGCATCTTGATTATGTTGTTGGTTATTATTTCAGACCTCGATGTGATCTTGAGCCAGAGATGACGGCTAGTTTGACAATCAAAACTTCTTTGATTGGGTGTATCGGTATTTGTCAAAAGAAATATGGTATAATAGCGGAGATCATGGCTAAAATATAGGAAGGAATATAATCTAAGGTGATAAAGTTGTAAAGGCTCGACTGTGATGGTTAACTCCGTAAGGATGAGAGATTATTTATGCTTGATGAAGACGGGCTAAGGGATGAGGTGCTATGAGAGCATCATCATTCGATATTGATTATATATCCCGGAGGTAAAAAAAATACCATGATATGAGACAGACATTTTAATCGAAAGGGGAGAAGGGATGAAGAACGATGTCGAGGCATTCATCTCGAGGAGTATGATTAGTTAGCTAGTTAAAGCCGAGCAGAAGAAGCTGAGTGGTTTGCTACGACCACTGAGATTCCTGAGTGGAAATAGGAACAAAATATCGATGGATTTCATCGATAGATTGCCAAGGAATAGAGGAGCGTACGATATCATTTCGGTCATAGTAGATAGGTTGACGAAGAGTGCAAGATTTATACTCATAAATCTAATAGAACGACATCCAAATTGCCAAGTTTTATGTGAAGTGGATTATGTGATTCCATAATGTGCTAAAGAGCATTGTGAATGAACGATACCTATTGCTCACTAGCGGATTTCGGAAGAGCTTATAAGCGGCGTTGGGAATGGAGTCGCGTCTTAGTATAGCTTATCACTCGCAAACTGATGGGTAAAATAAGACTTAAACCGTATCTTAGTTAGGATCTCTTACGAGCTTGAATTGTCGACTTTGGAGGCTCGTGGAACGATCACTTGCATTTGGTAGAGTTTACATACAACAATAATTATCAATCAAACTTCGATGTGGCACCAATTGAGGCATTATATAGCCAACAATGCAACACACCTTCATGTTGATAGGAAGTGAGCAAAAAGTTGATTCTTGGGCCAGATGTAATTAGAAAGACTTCGAAGAAGACCGAGATCATTCGGCAATGAATTATAGATGCCTAAGATAGATAAAAGAGCTATGCTGGTAAAAGAAGACATGATTTAGACTTCTCTGTCGATGATATGATGTTTGTCAAGATCTCTCCACTAAAGAATGTTGTTCGATTTAATACAAAGGGAAAGTTGGTGTTGAGGTTCATAGGTTTTTTTGATACTTGAGAGGATTGTGAACAAAGCTTAACTTATCTTAGAAGATGGCGGGCGTGCACAATGTGTTCCATGTCTCTCATTTGCGGAAGCTTGTGCATAGTCAGGTGTGAGTATTGCACCGGATTAGTGGGATGATATCGAGATTGAACTACAAGCGTCGACACGCCATAGGCTTATTTGTATCATAGGATGTAACATAAAGTAGCTTAGGAGGAAGATGTTGGAGTTAGTGAAGGTTCAAGGAGTGAGAGCGAATGCGATTGCACTTAGGAGACCGATTAGAGCATGAGAACTAATTATCCAGAGCTCTTTACTTGGTAAGACTTCCTTTTTAACATTAGCATATTCAATATCATATTCGATGCTTTATATCAGGTAGTTTAGTATCCTTAATGCTAGGACATGCATAAATTATATCTCTTTTTGTGTGCGAATGTTTGATGTTTGATATGATTGCTCGTGGCTGTAGGACATGTAGGGTAATTGTGTTTGACTTTGCCTTGGTGTGTTGGTGATATCGAGGGTTGCAATTCACGGGGGTGGAGAGAGGAGCGTAACGACTTGTATTTTACGCATCGGAGGATCGTAACATATTATGTTTAAATTGATATTGAGTCGTATAATGCTATAACTTTGGGTTATGTTGAGTAGTGACAATTTTGACCTTTAGAAATTTTATTGGACAATCTTACCCCAGAAAACTATAGTGGATATAACTTTTGACAGAAGCCGAATTAAGATCTAAGACCACTTCCATTGGAAAGATACAATGATTTTTTCCTAAAGTGGTTACAATAGCGATTTGGGCTCTGTTTGGGAAATATAGCCATTTGAAGTTATACAGTTTTTAGAACAACTTAAAGGGTAATTAGTAAGGTTTAGGTGAGGCCAATAACCCATTTTAGGTTTAAGGCTTATAGTGGCTGAAATAGTCATTCCCAAATCATTTTATCATCTTTGCAAATAGATATAAACCTCTATTAACCTTCTCTTAGACAAAAATTCTCTAATCCCTTCCAAATCAAGCCAAATCCATAGATTTAGGGTAAATAAGCAAGGGTTTTAGCTAAAGCCTTTCTGGTCAATATTTTTAAAGAATAAAATTTGGGGCTTTGCTGTCTATTCTCCGATTTGCCTTGTTTGCATGCAAATCATCAATTTTTGGGTGTTTGGTTAGTGATTTATCATCTCACTTTATATAATATATGTATCTATAAGTTTTGACATGTTTTGAATCCATTTTTAAAGTCTGGGACTAGTTTAAACTCTAACTTGAAATAAGAATGAGATTTAAATGGTCTAAATTGTTTTAATCATGTTATTTTGCTGTATGGTTAGCTCTATAGGTGTTAGACTATGCTATAGATACATCACAAGATGATTTGCCATGAGTTGACATATGTTTGTATGATCAGATGATGTTTGAATGTTGTTGATGCTTGTTTGGATGTTGTTTGTATACTTAAATGGTTTCAAATGTTCATCAGAGTGAAAGAGAGGTGATGGACAATTCTATCGTCGAGGGTTCCCACTTAGAAAGGGCAGTAATGTGCTCTCTGATTTGATGCACAAATGGTGGGAGGTCCATAAAAATAGGATCGGACTTTGATGGATCGGCTCTAGGATGTTTGGGGCGTATTGATGCATATGTGACGCACATGGGTTAAAGTATTAACGGTGGGTGGCTTGTATAATACCCCGAAAAATTGGTAATTTTTTACTTAAAATAATAATAATATAATAATGTGAAAATAATTAAATTTAACATGTTGATAGAATAAATAAAAAAAGGAAGGGCAAAACAGTCATTTCTTAAACTTCAGAATTTGATGTCGAAACCAGCGCCATTACGATCATCTCGTTTTTTGAGCCACGTAGTATTTTGATTTACCTCGTTTGGTGTCCGTATGAAGGAACTATGTTCAAAAAGATGCAATGTTGATCTAGCGCCATAAATAGGATTTTTAATATGAATTTAAGAGAAAACAGTTGCCTTCCCTCCTTACACTTAAAAGCTAATTCACTTACGATTCAGTTTCACAAACTAATGACTTTTCCCTTTTTCCTCTCTTAACGTACAAAGAATCAAATCGCTGTAACTCTCTTAAAACTAGAACAAATCATGCGAGACTAATAGCATTGTGAAGCTATCGGAGGAGGACATGTACTAGTAATGATTTGGAAGTGGAACTTTGAAGTGAAGAGGTGCAGCAGGCCGGGTAGTAGAGTTTCTGGCAGAAACGATGAACTTGGTGAGTGATTTGTGCTTTCCTCTTCGTATAATGCTATTTTAATCTTATATCTATAGTATTATAACTAGATTAGAGTAGACAAACACTTTTAAATGTTAAAATTTGGATTTAATTGGGATATGGGAGAGACTTTGTTACGAATGGTAAATTTGAAGTAGGTTTATACTAATTTATATAAATATGATTAATATATGCACAAATTGATGAAGTAAATAGTTAACGAACTTAGAAAAATAAATCTAGGTACTAGGGACACTCTTAGGTGATTAGAGGTGGAGCGAAGGCAGGTAGAGGTGGAAACAATGAGAAAAACGACCAAATTCATAACCTAGAAGCGGTTAGGGAAAACGTGTACAATGGTGAACCATTCACCCCAACTAGTCCACTGGTGCACTATAATTCAAGCAAATTGAACTTGGAATTGTAAGGGCCTATATAAATTAATAATTATCGATTTAGATCAAGTTTCTATTGTTTCTTAAAGGCGATTGGAGTCTATTGATGAGGCAAACTAAAGTTTTACGAATTGAGTGAGTTTGAATGATGAATTGTTACTATTTGAAGTGGATTTGTTTGTTACTGTGATATGGAAATGTGATAAGATGATGGACGTGAACGTGAACAAGCTTGTGGCATAGGTAGTCATCCATGCATACAGATGTGGATATAGATATAGATATAGACCTATGACACAAGTAGATGATCCAGGTATTGCATTTGTCCCCTAAAGGCTTGACAGATTAGAGTAGAGGTTGATTTTACGCAACCCTATAGGGCATGAGGCTAGCCCAAGATGTTAATCTAGTTAGTTAGTACGAGGGTAATATGAGACCGTGTAGGGCGTGAGGCTGTTCCAGGGCATGTATCCTATACGCGATTGATGTGACAATGATAATAGGCGACCCTATAGCACACAAGATGAGTCTATAGAAGTGAGTCTATATAGATATGATGAAATATGACTAGATGTATATGACAGCTTGGTATGACGTGACAGACAAGACGTGAGGTTACAGAGCGATAGACCCATATCATGTTATAGTATTATTTTCGTATTATACATACAGTAAGGTATGACTTACCTATCAGACTTATATCTAACCCACTCCTATATTTCCCTTATATATATATCCAGGTTGATGGAGTTTGGAGATGAGATCTGTATATGATGTAAATAAGCGTAGTGACCTAGATTTGACTTTGTGTATTGATTGTGTTGTATTTGTACTATTCAAACATATGTATTTGACATTATAGACATGTTACAGTGATTTGACTATGGTTATTATTGACGTATTATATTTTATTCCCTTCCGCTATGAGATTTTGGAAGTAGATAGTTAGAACTATATCTGTCTATATTTGATCTGTCTATTTTACCTCACCCCAACAAATCACCCTTTCGATTCTTCGGTTCTCAACATCAGTTAGGGCATTGAACCTAGGGTTGAAAGGGCAGATTGTTACAACTTGGGTATTGGACAAGGAAATGGCTTTGAGGTTTAAGGTACTAAAAAGAGAATGGCGTCAGAATGCCAAACATGGGTTGCTTTGGGGTTCTAGTAGCATGACTTTGGTCCGATCTTGGGGTATGCCGAGCACAGCTTGGGAAGAGGGTTGTTGGCTTTAGGTTTTCTTTTGGGGAATTTCGAGGCAAACTTAGAGTTGCTTCAGGAATCGAGTCGACAAGGAGGAATAGTGGATGAATTTGGAATGACTCATGGTGACTTTGAAGTTTTTCTAGCAACCAAGGAAGAAATGACATGGCGATTTCGGGACGTTAGTATGATGTCTCTCTGACTTAAAAGGGGTGTCTCTATGATGGAATTTGTGATCATGATCCATAAGGTAAAGTTCAACAATGAGATTTTGTGAGTAGAATGACGACTGTGTTCTACTATAGAGATGAAGTGTAACATCCCCCACTTCGAGACCCGAAAATGAAAAACGACGATGCTGCGGTCATTATTAATTTTTTCTCAAACGAGAAAGTGATATTAATATATGTTTTTTCACAATATTAATTAAATTAAGCAACTAATAATTTTATTTCATCAAAATGGTTTACATAAGTCTTTATATCAGCATTAACCCATTTTGTTCCCATGGAGGTGTAAATACAATAAAATATAAATAGAGTATCATGCTTGACATAGGAGGATGCCGTCATAGACACTTAACCAGTTATAAACTATGGTTTAACACAATGGAATGTCAAAAAAAAATTATTCGCAAAATATGCCTCCTGCACCGTCTTTGTCTTCTTATTTCATCTTTCCAAAAGATACTTCTAAGCCTACAATCTTAGCCAACTCGAATGGATACTCATGAGTTTATGTAAAATAATAAAAACATGAGTTGGACATAAAGCCTCATATGAGTAATATTTACCCTAAACTAACAATCTATAATAAGTCTATGCCACTAAAGCACGAATTGTGTTTTTCCTCCGTTTTCCAATCATCATCAATTGTATTGTATTATGTAATAATACCATGTCATGAACAAAAATAAATCATTGATTCGTGTAAGTGTGAGATTTTCTTTACATTTTTTTTGACAATTATATAGTAAATTCATTTTTATATTGCCACTTATACCATGCGCTTACCCATTTAATAACTATACTAGCCGCCTAAGATTTCCGCCTTGGTGTTTGTCTTATTTTCTCTTAATTTATCATGAAAAAGTTATTAGGTTGCAACGAAGGCCTTAAACCATTTTCCTTCATTTATTATATCGTGTTTAGACAAAAAATTGCGACATATACCTTACGCCAACAATAATCATTTATTAATTAATGTTTAGACAAATGGTTGTCACCCAGGCATTACACCAACAATCACCAAATGTATGTCGTGAACAAACAATTGGATGCTACGAAAGCCTTACTCCATTGTTCTCATATGTTGTTGTGAATAGACAATTGGATGCTAGGAAAGTCTTACTCCATTGTTTTAGCATGTTGTCATGAATAGACAAGTGGATACTGTGAAAGTCTTATTCCACTATTGTGGTATGTCGCAAATTGACATTGGATGCTATGAAAGCCTTACTCCATCAGTCTTGCATATTGTTATGATAGACATAAATTTTCCGTTAATGCCTACCCTTTACGATACCAATATATTGTCATGTTTAGACATTTATCAGCCACTGAGGCCTTCCACCGAAATTATCGATGTAAACATCGTTCTAGACATTTCATTGCCATTAAGGCCTTATATTCAAACTTATATTTTTCACATCATTCCACTTATCATCACTTATCGATTATGTTAAATCACAATTATCACTCTTTAAATAAGTTACTTCTCCTTAACTCATCATTCTTTATGGCCACTTCATTCCCTATGAAATTCTCAACCATCACTTTAGAAGATGACTTCCAAAGTGATATAAAACTTTATTCTTTACTTAGGATTTCTTAGCATTATTAGCTATCTCTTATTCACCTTACCTGGCAGTTGCACATTGACCCTAGGTTGTTGCACACTCAAGTTTCATAAGGCATCAAAAGTTGATTTTATAGGCTGTTGCATGTTGACATCTCCTAGCCATTACATTTCAACACTTAGGTGATGTTGTATGTTGAACACCTAGAAGTTATCATGTAACAACCCACTCTAAAATGGGTCTAAATTCCAACCCAAAAAGGCCCATCGATACTTAGAACCATTTCAAAGCTGGCTGTTGGTTGGTAAAAGGAACAATACAGAGCTATCTATTTACACATTCAGAATCTCAAATCGGAAGGATAAAATATAATAATAACAACATTACCCATTTTCTTCAAATTCAAATTGTCATTTAAAACCATAAAAATATATCTATAATGTTAAAACCTAACAAACTGTACATATCCACAATATTCTAAAATTACAACATTGTTTTTATTTCAGTGGTACATTTAAAACAATAGAAAATAACAAGTAAATAGATAGTTTACTACCACAAGTCTCTTCAACGTCCCTGCCTTTAGCATCCCCCTTCCTAGCATGTGTTGTAGTGGGGAAGAGTCAGAGCAACATGTGTTTGGTGAATAAAAATCTAGATTCTTACTAAATTATTACTTGGATCACATAATTCAAATAGGAATACGTCTTACATTTCTACCTACAACATAATTCTTTTCAAATGTAAGCCAAATGGCTTTCTCAATCTTAAATAAAAGGCTTCCCAAATATAAGCCAAAGCTAACTTGTTACAACCCAATTACCAATATTTATTCTCCATAATGTCCTATCAGTATAAGAGATAGTACTTAAATCAGTTAATACCTTTAAGAGAACTAGACATAGTCTGACCATTTAATACCTTATTTGACGCAGGTACACGTCATTTAATAGCTACAATCCCAAGGCAAACTCCTCATTAGTAACTATTTAGTTGACATTGTGCAAAATCTCTTTATCCACTTAATACTTCCTATTGAAGCGGGTCTTTCCTGAGATATCCACTACTATACCAAACCCATAACCCCACCATTTACTACTTCCTACATAGACAAGAGGCATGCCCTTACACAACCACTTGATACCTTCATTCTCTAAAGCAAGTCCTTTATTTTATGACCCGTACCCCACGGTGATGTCTCAAATTAGCCCGACTATTTGTAAGTACAGGTAGACAGATTAGTCGGGCATATTTACCTTATAGAATTTGGGACTAACCATGCATCACCGTAGTTACTAATTATAGGCGAGGTCTCACATCAGCCCTAAAGTCATGATGCTGGTAGCCAGATTAGCTGGGCAAAATTTCGTGTGCTTTCGACTGACCTTACATACCTATAACTAAGTCATATTCTATATCACACTCTACATATATTATCACACATCTCACCATGTTCGAAATCAAGGCCTTATAAGAAATCTCTCTTATTTCGCCTCTGACATTAATTACAATCCTAAAGGGGATTAATATAATTAATAACCTATATAACCATGCAATTATACATTATAATTATATGTTAATTACACACACACACGCATACATACATAAATATTTATGTATGTGTGTGTATGCAGGCCTACTAATATTTAAGTGTGTGTGGAGTTTACGCCCTAAAATAGCATTTAATGTCATCTCTTTAAACAATTATACAACTCTTATTCCATATTATCAAAAATACTAAAATTCCAATATTCATATCCGAAGATTCCAATCAATAGACTTGTATACAATAAATTTTTTAAATCAACTTATTAGATCAAATAATGGAATATATTCGATAATAGAAACTTACGATTTCAGTTTTTACACCTTATTCAACTCTTTTTTCCACATAAAAATAAACAAAGGAATTTCTATTTGATTCATAAGAAGAAACTACACAAACTACAAATAAATTCATACTTACACATTATTCCTTAACCAAAATTCTTTATTCAAATCCAAAGAAAAAGAATAATGATCGGAATATGAGGTAAAATTATCAAACTACAAATCTACACAATTCCCATTATTTTAACATAAACAAATTTGAGATTTCAACATAGAATTGTCATTTCGCATTGAAGGAGTTTAAGGATTTAAATATGATGTTTTCGCAAACCAAAACTCCCTAAGGCATACTCAAACCCAAATTACACTAATCAACTACCAAAATAGAAAAGCTAAGATTTCCACTCACAGTATTGCCTTAGCTTTGCCTTCTTTGGATTTGACAGGCCTTTGACAATCTCTTATCAGATCTCTTCATTTTGATATATATATATATATATTGTAATAACCAGATATTTTCAACCATTCGCATCCACACACGTCGGACTTGAATTGTTAAAAATATCAGATTGTTAATTCAAAATTTAGCAAAACTCAACATATGCAGTAAATAAATCAATCACAGAATCACGGACACAGAGTAATATAATAATAATGCAGCGGAATAGATAAATAGTAGTTCATGAAGCTACTATATAAACAATAGAGTTGAATTAAAATACAACAGAATATCTCAATTACAGACTGATGACATCTTTGAACAAATCAACTGGAAAAGCTGAAAGCTGAATCGATAGTTGGGTCTCCAAGCAAAGCTCCAAACTCCAAGGGTGAGTCTCAATTGTTGTCTCACACAGTCTGACCCAAGCGTAAAGCAAAACACAATACACTCGAGTCAGGATTAACATTCTTGTATCAATAAATCCAACTCAAGTGAAATATCAACTGAAATACAATTAACTTAAGGGATGTTTGGGATAACCATCCTCTAAGGATCCGTGGAACTATCTACAATGCAAAAAATATGTACTATAACACCGTGGTCATTTCAATAAATTTATACTTCAAAACTAAAATATCATTTCATTTTGAATATATCTATTTCCCAAAATAGTATATATTAACTAATTTATAGAGTAAAGTATTTGCAATTTCATCAAATTTCAAATTTAATCAAATATCAAATCATCTATTTCAATTCAGTTCGGTTTTTTAATAAACTATTTCAAACTATATCGATTTCAAAATAGATTTGATCCATAGAATAAACCCTTTCAAATTAAATATATTTCAATTTTAAGTATTCAATAATTTAAAAACTAAGTTGGTAATTACAATTCAACAATTCAATTTTCTATTATTTCGTTTTCGAAATAATTTATATAATCAATCCATTATCATTTAAATAAAGCTCAAATTACAAATAACTAAATATTTCCTTCAATTTATTTGTACTTGAAATATCCATTTAATCACTTTAAATCAAAATCAAGTTATAAGATCATCTCTAAATTTCCAAATTCGATAGTTTCAAATCGATTTAATTAAGAAAAATTCTTAACTAAATGTAATTTTAATCAATTCAAGCTTATCTTCCCTACTTATACAAGTCATTCAAAAATCGATTTAAGAATATAATACTTAACATCTTATATTAATTAAATCAAACTTTATTAATTTAGATTTATTATTAAATCTACTTTATATTCAAATATATTTATAAAATATTTCAATATTAAATAAACCATATATATACCCTTTCAAAACCGTAGAAATCATTTTTAAAATATTTATATATAGATATATAGGCCAATGGTGTCTGCATATAGAATTATATCATATGGTCAAGTGATACAGATATTTATCATTTCAATCCGTAATCTATATATATACGGTGGATATCATCTCAACCTGTAATCCCAAATTCAATTCAAATGAAAATCGCTTGGGTTTATCATTTCAACCCATAACGATTTTCTCCTATTCTAAAGTCCGTTCAGGTATGTATCATTTCAACCCATAGTGATTTTTATACTATCAGAGAACTTGCAGAGTGATAACAGATAATATAATAATAATAACAGGCATATATCATCAACATCAATAAAATATAAACAACAGGATATGGTGTCATATCCCACAGGTAAACAATTACAGATAATAGCATATATAACAATTTTAAATAACTACAATAGTATATTTCAATTGTCGTTTAATTGGAATCAAATTTAATAAATATAAGAACGTTAATCTGAGTGATTACTCACCTTCCGAGGCTGGAGAGGATAGATAATGAGATGGATTACGAATCCAAGTACGGATTTCGAAGCAAGGCACGATGAACACGGGTTAGATGAACAAAGCTGATACAAGAAATCGATGAAATAATCAAAATTAGCTTAATCGAAATAGAATTATATTATATAAATATATATACAATTATTATTGTTATTTCCATAAATTTAATTTAAAACAAATATTAAAATAATATTTATCAATAATTAAACCATTGCTAAAATCAACATATATACTTATAGTACTTTGATTCTATACGCATAAACAAAATAGACTTTTATAATGTATATTTATAACACGTCAAAGTAAACGTATTACTGTAAACTTATAAAGTATTGCGACCAATATATATAGTACTATGACCTACTGCAACACATATTAATATTTTAATACCAATGGTCCCTAAAAATCAACATTCCCTTTTTTGGTTAACAACTAAAAATACATTCTTAACAAACTTGAAATAACTTAAATAACAAAACTGAATTTAAAAAAAAAACTGAAATGTATAAAAAAACAAAACGGTCTTGACACAAAAATAATAATAATATGTACAGCTTCATATAAATAAGCTGAAACGTTTAAAACTATAATTACAACCTTATACATGGAAATAAACTGACATAAACTGGGTTATATATGAACTAAACTGACTTTTTTTAACAAATATATATCCAGTTTGTTTAAAACTTCATTCTAGTTTCGTCATAAAGTTATGTCTACAATTCGCATAGATACTGAAGTATAATCTGAGTACATAACTATATATGTAAAACTATGTATGAAGACTATATAACTGACTTTAAATAACAATGAATATGTAAACTGAAAATATATTACATACCAAGGTATATATGTACAAACTGGAGGGTAGCAGTGGCCGATAAGGTTTTGGGATGGGGTTTGCGTGTGAAGCTAGCTGAGATGGAGCGGAGAATTTGCATGGGTGGGAGGATGTTTGTCTAGTGGTCACGGTTGCTGTTGTGGATTTGAGTTGGAGGCGGACTCGGGTTTGTAGCCAAGGGGTGGAGGTGATCAATTGTGGAGGCACAACAAATGGTAGGAGGCCGAAATAAGGTGTTGTGTTGCGGAGTTACGGGGCTGGGGTCTCGACTTTGGAGGTGAGGGGAGATCGGAGGAGGGGTTGCGGACGTGAGGCGTCGCCGTGAATTCTCGGTAGCAACGAGGAAGTGGGCCAAGGGGTTTAAGGATGAGGCTATGGGAGGAGTCGTGTGTCCGGTTTGGGGTCGGAGACGTGGAGGGTGGTGCTACGGTTAGTGGTGTTGCAGGGAGTTTCACCGGCGAGTGAAGGCGATGTTCGGCGCGAAGGAGAGGGAGAGCGGAGGTGGGCTGAAAGAAAGTGGAGATTGCCTCGGTGGGAGGACGGTGTGGATTCGACTACAAGGTCATATGGTGGGCGGTGGTGAGGTGGCGTGAGATGATTGCGGTGGTTAGTAAGGGAAGGCATGGAGAGATGAAGTCAGGGAAGACAAGTGTAGTTCACCATGCAAGTATAATTTTTTTTTCAAAGACAGCACTAAGAAGACAGAAAAATTTAGAGAAGTTTAAAAGAAGGAAGACCATAATGCTACCGGAACCAAATATGATGATGTTATGTGCTATTATATTTCTTAAGTAATAACAGAAAAATAAAAGAAGACAGAACATTTAGAAGGCAACGCATAGGAAATGAACCAATCGAAAAATGTTGCAACTGATGCATGAAAGAAAAGTCACTACAAATTTGAAAATAAAAGGGTAGGTGGCTATTGGTATACCTGACGCAAACAATAATGGTCAAAGAAACTAAAAATGTTTTTTTAAAAGGGTACCGATACAGTTACCCTTTTTTCGTGGATTCCGCTGCACGTCAGACTTCAAAATACATAATTGAATATACCGTAGAGATCAGCTTGACGAGACGATCAAAACGGTATACATATATTAGTGGTACGATTGAATTATAAAAATTCAAATTTTTGCAAGCGAAAAATGCAGCAAAAACGTAGAAAAATATGATCGGCGGAGCTATAGAAGTCCGAATTTTAAAAAATGAAAGATGACGCCTCACTTAGAAGAGGATTTAGAATTTTGTTATGTAAAAATATTCAGGTTTGGAAAATATTTTATTATCAACAATCATTAACTGACTTGAATTTTATAAAATTACACAATAAAATAAATTTTCATAAAATTAGATGAAAATTTACCATCTGCTATATTTATATATACGTATTCCAAATATAAATTTTTATTTTCAAATTTCATTATCTAAAATTCCTCCAAAATTCAATTAAATACGTTAATAAAATAAATAAAATTTTACGGGTCATTACACTCTCCTCCACTCAAAACTTTTTATCCCCGAAAAGGAAGGAAGTAGGATAATAGAAACAACGTGAAAAGAAGATAGATTTGGAAAACAAACTTAAACAATTAGTTTAAAACCGTATAAATTTCAATTTAAATTAATTAATATTCAATAAATTTGGTTAAACCCATTTTATTAAATCCATTCACTTATTTATATAAAAAAAATCAATTACTTATATAAAACTAGTAAATTTTCTCTATTAAACCAGACAGTATATAAATAAATAATATTTTAAAAGGATATATTCAAAAAGGAAAAGAAGGTAGATTCCGAAAAGAGAATATAGGTGAATGAATAAAGTTGAGCCGATAAGGTAGATTCAAAAGAATAGTATTGGGCATGAATGATTAATTCAAGCCATAGGAGTTTTAATTTCAGATATTAATACATAATTTCTTTGTTGAAAATACTTTTGTAACAAAATACCTTTAATACTTTTATAACTAAACAAATTTTCCTTTTGAAAATACTTTTATAACTCGATTTTTCAACAAGTTTATCCTCGTTCTTGCAGACTCTGCCATGCGTTGATCAGGCGCAAAACTAGAATTCTCCAGGTACTTAGTAGACTTGTTTCAACACCCAGTGAAAATACTGGATAACCTTAAAAAAACAGATATGGAAAGTACAATCCAAACAAATCAGCCAACCAAAACATTTGTCTAACCATAGATCGTAGATACACAATGGTTACGCCTGGATCCCCTAGGAAACATCTGTACCTGTAAGCTATTTTAGCCTGCGAATTACGCCATGATGACTAGTAGACTGCAGATACACAATGGTTATGCCTGGATCCCCTAGGAAACGTCCGTACCCTTAAGCTATCTCAGCCAGCGGATTTTGCTACTAATACGACCTATATAGATCGCAGGATACATAATGGTTACGCCTGGATCCCCTAGGAAACATCCACACCCCTAAGCCATCTCGGCCAGGTGAATTATGCTAGCAGTCGCGCTCGTAAGACCATGGAGATCGCCATGGAATTCGATGGACACTCGAGTATCATATCCGAAAAACCCAAATCAGAGAGAATAATATCGATAGAATGAATCCACAATGTGGCCACAAAGCGGATATCAAGCAGAAGGCACTTTCCATATCTTTACTTCGAAAATATGTATTATATAGTACCTTTCAAAATCACTTTCAAATATCATACTTATATAAAGTCCATCATATATAAGATTCCATTTTCAAATCAAATACTTTCCAAATCAACAATATATCTGATCATACTTATGTAGACTTCGATTAAATAGGATTTCACTTTTCAAATTGAGTACCTTTCAAATCAGTAATTTTCGAATCAACTTCATACTTATACAAATCAATTTTTATATAAGTTTGATAACTCCAAATCAAGTATTTAGTAAAATAAGGTTCTTGATTTCATTTCAATATCAGTTCAGTTTCAAAATCATATACGATTTCACCAAATCATTTCTTCCAAATTAAATATCTTTAGTTTCAAGTTCCCAAAATAATAAATTTAGAAAGTTGTAACAACCCGCTATTTTCAGCCATTCGCATCCACACATGCCGGACTTGAATTGCTCAAAATATCGCATTGTAAATAAGCAAATGAAATACAATCACAGAATCACAGACACAGAAATATCAGAATAACTCGCAGCGAAAATTAAAATACCATAGTAGTTCATGAAGCTACTATAACAAACTCTCAAAACACAATACATAATATCAGTCTGAAAAAAAACATATACAATAGAAATCTCAATTACATAACAGTTTGTCAATACCAAAGCTGAAATATAACAACTGAAACTGAAGGGATAGATAACTAGACAAGAAGAATCTCCAACAATTCCTAGTTCCAGAAAAGAAATCCAAAGCTAAGCTGTAAATACTCAGGCTGACCCGAGCGTAAAGTAAAACACAAAACACTCGAGTCAGGACATATATACTTATATAATGTAAACCAACTCAAGTGAACAGTAGTAGAAATGCACAATAACTTAAAGGATGCTTGGGATCACCCATCCTTTAAGAATGAGTTAAACTATAAATTAAATACATCCCGTGGTTAAAATTTCAAAATGGTATTTTATACTTCAAAATCAAATATCATTTCAAAATTCAATATCATTCAAAATCCATTTCAAAATATCAAAAATATAATATCTTCCAAGCCACATTCATTTTTATTTAATTTAAATACCATTACAAAACACATTTCAAAATAGTTTATATTTCGAAACAAATTACTTCCTTTTTAAATCATAAAATGAAGTTATTATATTTAATAATTAAATTATTAAATTTCCAAAATCTTAGACTTTCAAAATTCATTTATTCACTTAATTTATTAAAACAGATGGAAATTCAACTTTCGCAGCATTTACAAATTGCTACAGAAAGTTACATTCAAAACAGTTCAATTTAACAAAAGATAGCATTTAAAAATGCTATAATAGAGTTACATCAGTTTCAATAAAACTTATTTAAATTCAACAATTATAACATGTACAAAATGCTATAATAGCCTTTAATTAAACTTAGCCATTTGGTTCATTATTACCCACTACAACATTTACAAATATTGTATTATCATTTACATTAGAATTAATAGCATTTTAGAAATGCAGTTAATTAACTTCAAATATTAAGTATAATTTCACAAACAATTTTTTTATTTTATTTAAATCATTTTTAATTTATAAAATCATATAATTTCACTTTTAAAACAATCATTTAAATACCCTTATATTCATGATTTTATAAAGTTAAATCTCCATTCAAAAATCAAGATTTAATGATAATTCATTTATTAAATTCCAACATTAAATTTAAATTCATTAAATTAAATTTAACTTAACACTTAATTTTAAATTTCAAATATAACTTAATTTCATTTTTAATTCATTTAATTCAAAATATCATAAATTTATCATATTTTAATATTTAATTTAAATTCCATTTATCACCAAATTATAATTTCCAAAATAACTTACATTTCAGATTTCCTAACTTTACCATTTATTTATTTCACTTATAAATTTTCAGAAAATCAATAATGCTTTACAAAAATCATTTTTAATCAAATTCAAATCAAAATATTATAATATTTACATTTCTAAAATAATTTAAATTTTTTAGAAAAACATATTTTAACAATGGGTCTGTATTTCATTTTCTAGCCTAGGTAAAGTGATACGGGTAATATATCATTTCAACCTGTAGTTTACAAAGAAAACCCGGGTTTGATCATTTCAAACCCGCAATCCCAAGTAAATGAAAATAATTGAAAATCATTCAGGCCTATCATTTTAGCCCATAATGATTTTCTCCTATTCTAAAGTCCGTTCGGGTATGTATCATTTCAACCCATAGTGATTCTAATCTAAAGGAAACTTGCAGTGTGATAAACTGATAAAAATAACAGAACAACATAATATAATAGTAAAAGATGTTATAACAGGTGTTTAAGCATGGGTGCACATCATATAGTAATCATAATATAGCAGGTGTAACATGATAATGCATTTTACAGATTCAAAAGGGGTCAATTTACTAGTTATATATGTACATATTGTCTGGTGAGAATAACTAACCTGTCAAAGCTGGAGATTTGCCAACAAAGCACACAACACAAAGACTACGAAGGCACGGCAACTCGAATACGATTTGAGTGTGGAGAGACAACACTAATTGCCTTGAATATATTTACACAAAAAAAACATGAACTACAAACCAAAATATTACAAACAATGCTAGGAATAACTACACAATTCAAAGCTAGAGCTTTTGCACTTGCATTCAACCACTTATACTTCAACTATGGCCTGGAAAGACACTGTAATGGGATGGTTTTGGATCAGGTTTGGATCAGGTTCAGGTCAAACAGGGTCGGCCATAGCAATATAAAGAGGAGATGAAGGATATGTGCTTGAATTTCAAAACAAGGCAACACAACTACAAGCAACAACATAGATTTCAAGGCCTAAATGGGTTCGGCCAAGGGACTATTGGGCATGGCCTGATCTGGAAGGATCAACTACAGGTGCTACAAAGGTCCAAGGCTCAGGTTGTTGCTGGTGGTGGTGGTGTTTGGCCAGCCAATGTGGAGGAGAGAGGTGGTGGAACAAGTTAGGCTAGGCTATGAACATTTAGGTGGAGTTTTGTTCATTTTTTAGGTGGATCTACTTAATGAGAGGCCATGGCTGTGGAAGGTCAGTGGGATGGAGGAGATGGTAGCCTGATGTGGTAGTGGTGGAGGTGGCCATGGTGAAGGAAGAGCAAGGGTTGTGCTACAAAGGTGAAGGCAAGTGCAAATACATAAGAAAAACAAGGAAGAAATGAGAAGAAAAGAAGAAGAATTTTACCTAACTTTTGCTCAGGAATGGAGGCCATGAATTTTGAGGATGAGAAGGTTTCCAACACATGAAAATGGAGTGAGAGAAGTTCCTGAAGAATGTGAGGAGTAATGGCCAATTAATGAAAAGATATGGTTAAAATGTGAAAAGGTAGGAACATAAAAGGCCTTAGGAGATAAAAAGTCACCAAAACATTTCAAATTTCTATATTTTCTTTTTGTAAGTTTAAATATCTAAAAATACATATAATTTAATTTAAAAATTAGAAAATATAACAAATATAAAAAAATATAAATAAAAAAATATTAATTATATATGATTAAAATAAGAAAATAGTACAAAATGAAAACTAGTCTAGAAAATTTGAAATTAAATGGAATAAATTCTGGAAAATTCATATGGACTTGTAATATATTTTTAAAAAAAGATAACAACATAAAATAAATATATAAATTTTAATTTAAATAAAATTTTAATGAAGAATATAGCAGAAAATAAGAAAACAGCCTTTAAAAATAGGAAATAAATACAGTAAATTTTGGAAAAATTATGACATCACTTTGAAAATGTTTTAAAATAAAATATCTATCTAACATGTCATATAACACATATTAGAACATGATTTGACAAATAAAAATATTATTTATATAAATTAAAATAGATAATTTTATTAAATAAATCAATTTACACCCAATATTGTAAAAAACACAACTTTCACAATATAAATCAGATTTCAACGAAACGAAAAGCAATATTCTTGAAATTTAATATTCACATAATAAAAGATAAAATTCAAAAATTTAAATATTTAAAATTTAAATTTAAAAGTCAAAGTTTGACCAGATTGACCAAAAATCCACTTTTCGAAAAAATATTCAATTTATACCAGTTTGAAATTATAATTCATATAATAATCAAAATTTATATTTAAAATGAAAATGTTTGAAATAAAACAAGTTTTAAAATAATTTCAAAATAAAGATAAAGTCAAAATTAAAATATAAATAAAAAACTAGGGTTGTTACACTCTCCCCCACTCAAATCTTTTCGTCCTCGAAAAGGAAGGAAGCGGAGAAACAACAAGAAAGAACAAATGGGTTGGAAGACATCCCCGAAAGAAGGTAGGGAAAAAGTAGCTAGGAGGGAAAGCGGGTTGAAGGACAAGGATGAACCATTATTTAAACCACTATACATTTCAATTAAAATTTCATAACATTTTAAACATTTTATAATATGATGAATAGTCATTTGATTCAAATATGATGGTTCAAGGTAAACAATATTTAAAACATTTTAAATTTTTAGAAGAGAAAATAACTGATCAAAATATTCTTTATAAAGTACTTTATCAAGATACTTTTATCAAAATACTTTTATAACTCGATGTCTTAACAAGTTTACTTTCGTTCCTGCAGACTCTGGCTGTGCGTTGATCAAGCGCAAAGCTAGAATTCTCCAGGTACTTGGTAGACTTGTTTCAACACCCAGTGAAAATAATGAAAACACTTTTAACAATAGATATGGAAAGTACAGTCCATACAAATCAACCAAACTGAAACAGTTGTCTAACCATGGATCACAGATACACAATGATTATGCCTGGATCTCCCAGGAAACAATCCGTATCCGTAAGCTTTCTTAGCCCTACGAGTTACGCCATGATGACAAGTAAAATGCAGGATACACAATGGTTACGCCTGGATCTCCCAGGAAACAATCCGTACCCCCAGGCCAGCTTAGCCAGGCATATGCGCTACTAATGCGACCTACATAGAGTGCAGGATACACAATGGTTACGCCTGGATCCCCCAGGAAACAATCCGTACCCCTAGGCCAGCTCAGCCAGGCAGTTGCGCTATGCAGTCGTGATCATAAGACCATGGAGATCACCATGGAATTCGATGGACACTCAAGTATCATATCCGAAAAACCCAAATCAAAGAGAGAGAATAATATCGATAGAATGAATCCACAGTGTGGCCACAAAGCGGATATCAAGCAGAAGGAACTTTCCATATCTTTACTTCGAAAATATGTATCATATAGTACCTTTCAAATCACTTTCAAATATAATACTTATATAAAGTCCATTATATATAAGATTTCATTTCAAATCAAATACTTTCCAAAATAATAGTATATCAAATCACATTCATATAAATTTCGATTATATAAGATTTCATTTTTCAAAATTGAGTACCTTTTCAAATCAACAGTTTTCAAATCAACTGCATACTTACACAAATCAATATTTATATAAGTTCGATAACTCCCAAATCAAAGTATTTAAATAAACAAGGTTCTCAATTTCAAACCATTTCAATATCAATTCAGCTTCAAAATCATATATGATTTCACCAAATCATTTCTTCCAAATTACATAAATTTAGTTTCAAAGTTTCTTAAACAATAGATTTAGAAAATAATCCAAATTTCCAAATCAACAAAATTTAGGTCAAATAAATTCACTTCCGTTTCAAACATGTATTCACTTCAAAAATCATAATACTTTCAAAGTTATAAATCTTTCGAAACCAAATACTTGAAATCATTTCACTTTGAAAATCATAACATTTTGAAATCATACATTTGAAATCATAAAACATGCCCTTAATTCTTTACATTTCAAAAATTTATTCAATTAAACCAAAATCTAAAATTTTCAATTTTAATTCAATTCAAACCATCAGTTTCAATTTAGTTTTCCAACAAAACCATTTCAAATAATTATCAAATTTCAAATATAGATTTGATTTACAAAATAAACTATTAAATCTTATATATGTTTCAAGGCTTAAATATACCATATTTCAAAACTAAATTTCATAATTTCATATATCTCAAATTTTACTTCATTATTACTTAGTGTTGAAATATTTATTTCATAAATCCATTATTTTTAAATAAACTCAAATTACAGGTAAACCAAATATCCTTTCATACTAATATAAGCTTCAATTATTGATTTATCAAAATCAATGGTTTTCAAAATCATTTGATACTTACATAAAGTTTATCTTATATAAGGATCAAAATTTTCAAAAAAATAAATTTCACTACATGAAAAGTCATATGGGATTGAACATCTTTGCTTACTAAAAGTTTTTTAATTAAGAATAGTTTTGTATATAAAATATTTTTTATGAAAAACCACTATCAAATTTAAAACCATTTTTCAAAACTATTTTTCTTTTTCTTAAACTATGGTTTTTCATAAAAGAAAAATTCCAATTAAATTACAAAGATATCCAACCCAACAACTTTCAATTTCAGCGTCAAGTAGACCAATGATATTAGGAAATAAGATGTACATATGTCATCATTTCGTAACATTACATTCGATCACTCGCTCGATCACACAAGTTCGCTTTTGAACTAGTATTGTCCATTCGACTTCCTTAATGCGGACTTCGATATGGTTTCTCGACTAGAAGCCATCAGTCTCCTTGCATAGCCATATACTATGATATAGAATTCTAGAATCAAGCCCAAAATCCATATCAAATATTCGCCATCAAGAATCAAATGAAAAATCCTATCACGAAATGGTGTAATTCACCTCGAACTTGTGTACTCAAACTTGGATCAGATTAATTATGCGAACAAAATAGCATGCATACAACTTATGTATCTATTCCAACTTGTTAAATAAATAGTTTCATAAAGATGTTACTAAGTTAAAACATTTAAAACCAAATTTTTCTCAAACATTTGAAGAATAATTTTTATCCAAAACATTTCAAAACTAAATTTCATATTAGTATAATTCAAAATAGTCTTATTTATTTACTTAACAAAACAGTTTCAACTTATAAAAATCATATTTTTCCATACTTGAAACATACAAACTAAACTTATATTATTTATCAAATACCTTATACCTTTCAAAATTTCTTAGCTTTGAAAAGTTAACCTCGATTTGGAAGTGCTCGAACCTTCAAAATAGTTGAAGAAATCATATTTTCAAACCCAAGAGTGGGAAATCACTAACAAATCAGTAAATCAATTCCAATAGATAAGGTTATAACAAAACAAATCTGAATCTCGAGGACTGAACACCGACTTACTTTAAATCATTTCATATATATATATATATACACACATACATATATCTTTCGAATATCAAACCATATTTCAAAATCTGAAATCAAAATTTGTTTCACAAAATCACTCGCATAGCAAAGCTACTAGAGTGGCCTCTCCCCCACTCAGAAACTCGAAAATCAATGTCAATGATGCATGCATTCATCACCGAAATTATTTTCCAGCGACATAAGTGGGTTCTGGACTTTTATTTTCTTGAAACTTCTTTAAAATCTCTTCGAAATCTTTGGAATTCATTCCAATACATTTGAAATATTTCTTGTTCGAAAAATATCTTTAAATCATATTATTATTATATATTTTCCAAAACCTTAAAATAGATTTCAAAACAGCGGAATTCGATTCCTCGAAATTCAAATTCAAAACCCTTCAGTAATAAATCATTTTTGTATAAATCAAGTTCTTATAAAATTTTCAAAATTTCCAATTCTTTCGAAATTTCAAATTTTCATTTTTGAAAGGTATATAATCCTTATCGAAAACATTTCAATTTTATATATAAAAATACGGCCATCCTTAATAATTTCGATGTATGCACAATTTCAAAATACAACCAAACACAAATTTCTAAAGGATGATTCAAGGAAGGATTTCAAACAACAAAGATTCAAAATTAGAGGAACTCTAATCAAATAGAATTCTAGTTCGAAGATAAACTCAAACGAAGATGAGATAATTTAATTACCAAATAGAGGATAGATAAGCCTATATAAATCGCGGGTGACCTTAACCGGTCAACCGAGACTTTAGGAATATAATAAATACGGAAATCTAAGGCAAATCGTCCTTCGTTCGCCAGAGATAGAATCCAGGTAGATCAGGAGATAGATAGCATCGACATCCGAGGATACAGAAATCTCCAGTGAATCAATGCCAATTGTAAAGGAGTTTTACCCTTTTACAAATCATTTAAAGATTTACGGAATCACCGCTCTTTGGAGAGGTCATTCCAAAGTAGAGTTACAGAATGCTCCAAAACCAAAAGGAAAAATGGGGAAAACAAGACTGGATTCCAGAACAAGTGGGAGCATTCCAAAGTTCAAGAAATCCTAATCAATAAGAATCCTAACCGAGAGATTCCAAACAAGGTGGATACAGAAGGAAAGAAGCTTAGAAAATCTTGGTTTCAAAATAAGAAGATTTTTATACCAAAATAATCTTTGAAAATACTTTAAAAATCATTTTATACTTTGAAAATACGTTTTCTCACAAAGAAAGGATTCTGAGATTGATTTCACTCATTCTAGGGTATTTCTACCCTATCTCTTATGAGTTTTTTTTTGCTCCGCAGGCTAAGGTTTGCCTAAAACCAAAGCTCTGATACCAACTGTAACAACCCGGTATTTTCAGCCATTCGCATCCACACATGCCGGACTTGAATTGATCAAAATATCGCATTGTAAATAATTTTGGAGCAAATGAAATACAAGCACAGAATCACAGACACAGAAATATCAGAATAACTCGCAGCGGAAATTAAAATACCGTAGTAGTTCATGAAGCTACTATAACAAACTCTCAAAACATAATACATAATATCAATCTGAAAAAAACATATACAATAGAAATCTCAATTACATAACAGTTTATCAATACCAAAGCTGAAATAAAACAACTGAAATTGAAGGGATAGATAACTGGACAAGCAGAATCTCCAACAATTCCTAGCTCCAGAAAAGAAATCCAAAGCTAAGCTGTAAATACTCAGGCTGACCCGAGCGTAAAGTAAAACACAAAACACTCGAGTCAGGACAATATATACTTATATAATGTAAACCAACTCAAGTGAACTGTAGTAGAAATGCACAATAACTTAAAGGATGCTTGGGATCGCCCATCCTTTAAGAATGAGTTAAACTATAAATTAAATACATCCCGTGGTTAAAATTTCAAAATGGTATTTTATACTTCAAAATCAAATATCATTTCAAAATTCAATATCATTCAAAATCCATTTCAAAATATCAAAAATATAATATCTTCCAAGCCACATTCATTTTTATTTAATTTAAATACCATTACAAAACACATTTCAAAATAGTTTATATTTCGAAACAAATTACTTCCTTTTAAAATCATAAAATGAAGTTATTATATTTAATAATTAGATTATTAAATTTCCAAAATCTTAGACTTTCAAAATTCATTTATTCACTTAATTTATTAAAACAGATGGAAATTCAACTTTCGCAACATTTAGAAATTGCTACAGAAAGTTACATTCAAAACAGTTCAATTTAACAAAAGATAGCATTTAAAAATGCTATAATAGAGTTACATCAGTTTCAATAAAACTTAGTTAAATTCAACAATTATAACATTTACAAAATGCTATAATAGCCTTTAATTAAACTTAGCCATTTGGTTCATTATTATCCACTACAGCATTTACAAATGTTGTATTATCATTTACATTAGAATTAATAGCATTTTAGAAATGCAGTTAATTAACTTCAAATATTAAGTATAATTTCACAAACAATTTTTTTTAAATCATTTTTAACTTATAAAATCATATAATTTCACTTTTAAAATAATCATTTAAATACCCTTATATTCATGATTTTATAAAGTTAAATCTCCATTCAAAAATCAAGATTTAATGATAATTCACTTATTAAATTCCAACATTAAATTTAAATTCATTAAATTAAATTTAACTTAACACTTAAGTTTAAATTTCAAATATAACTTAATTTCATTTTTAATTCATTTAATTCAAAATATCATAAATTTATCATATTTTAATATTTAATTTAAATTCCATTTATCACCAAATTATAATTTCCAAAATAACTTACATTTCAGATTTCCTAACTTTACCATTTATTTATATCACTTATAAATTTTCAGAAAATCAATAATGCTTTACAAAAATCATTTTTAATCAAATTCAAATCAATATATTATAATATTTACATTTCTAAAATAATTTAAATTTTTTAGAAAAACATATTTTAACAACGGGTCTGTATTTCATTTTCTAGCCTAGGTAAAGTGATACGGGTAATATATCATTTCAACCCATAATTTACAAAGAAAATCCGGGTTTGATCATTTCAAACCCGCAATCCCAAGTAAATGAAAATAATTGAAAATCATTCAGGCCTATCATTTTAGCCCATAATGATTTTCTCTTATTCTAAAGTCCGTTCGGGTATGTATCATTTCAACCCATAGTGATTCTAATCTAAAGGGAACTTGCACTGTAATAAACTGATAAAAATAACAGAACATCGTAATATAACAGTAAAAGATGTTATAACAGGTGTTTAAGCATGGGTGCACATCATATAATAATCATAATATAGCAGGTGTAACATGATAATGCATTTTACAGATTCAAAAGGGGTCAATTTACTAGTTATATATGTACATATTGTCTGCTGAGAATAACTCACCTGTCAAAGCTGGAGATTTTTCAACAAAGCACACAACACAAAGACTACAAAGGCACGACAACTCGAATACGATTTGAGTGTGGAGAGCCAACACTAATTGCCTTGAATATATTTACACAAAAAAAAAACATGAATTACAAACCAAAATATTATAAACAGTGCTAGGAATAACTACACAATTCAAAGCTAGAGCTTTTGCACTTGCATTCAACCACTTATACTTCAGCTATGGCCTGGAAAGACACTGTAATGGGATGGTTTTGGATCAGGTTCAGGTCATACAGGGGTCGGCCATAGCAATATAAAGAGGAGATGAAGGATATATGCTTGAATTTCAAAACAAGGCAACACAACTACAAGCAACAACATAGAGTTCAAGGCCTAAATGGGTTCGGCCAAGGGACTATTGGGCATGGCCTGATCTGGAAGGATCAACTACAGGTGCTACAAAGGTCCAAGGCTCAGGTTGTGGCTGGTGGTGGTGGTGTTTGGCCAGCCAATGTGGAGGAGAGAGGTGGTGGAACAAGTTAGGCTAGGCTATGAACATTTAGGTGGAGTTTTGTTCATTTTTTAGGTGGATCTACTTCATGAGAGGCCACGGCTATGGAAGGTCAGTGGGCTGGAGGAGATGGTAGCCTGATGTGGTAGTGGTGGAGGTGGCCATGGTGAAGGAAGAGCAAGGGCTGAGCTACGAAGGTGAAGGCAAGTGCAAATACATAAGAAAAACAAGGAAGAAATGAGAAGAAAAGAAGAAGAATTTTACCAAACTTTTGCTCAGGAATAGAGGCCATGAATTTTGAGGACGAGAAGGTTTCCAATACATGAAAATGGAGTGAGAGAAGTGCCTGAAGAATGTGAGGAGTAATGGCCAATTAATGAAAAGATATGGTTAAAATGTGAAAAGGTAGGAACATAAAAGGCCTTAGGAGATAAAAAGTCACCAAAACCTTTCAAATTTCTATATTTTCTTTTTATAAGTTTAAATATATGAAAATAAATATAATTTCAGTTAAAAATTCGAAAATATAACAAATATATATATAAAAAAAAAATTAATTATATATGATTAAAATAAGAAAATAGTACAAAATGAAAACTAGTCTAGAAAATTTGAAATTAAATGGAATAAATTTTGGAAAATTAATATGGACTTGTAAAATATTTTTAAACAAAGATAAGAACATAAAATAAAAATGAATTCACAAAATAAGTATATAAATTTTAATTTAAATAAAATTTTAATGAAGAAAATAGTAGAAAATAAGAAAACAACCTTTAAAAATAGGAAATAAATACAGTAAATTTTGAAAATATTATGACATCACTTTGAAAATGTTTTAAAATAAAATATCTATCTAACATGTCATATAAAACATATTAAAACATGATTTGACAAATAAAAATCTTATTTATATAAATTAAAATAGATAATTTTATTAAATAAATCAATTTACACCCAATATTTTAAAAAGCACAACTTTCACAATATAAATCAGATTTCAACGAAATGAAAAGCACTATTCTTGAAATTTAATATTCTCATAATAAAAGATAAAATTCAAAAATTTAAAATTTAAATTTAAAAGTCAAAGTTTGTCCAGATTGACCAAAAATCCACTTTTCGGAAAAATATTCAATTTATACTAGTTTGAAATTATAATTCATATAATAATCAAAATTTATATTTAAAATGAAAATGTTTGAAATAAAACAAGTTTTAAAATAATTTCAAAATAAAAATAAAGTCAAAATTAAAATATAAATAAAAATCTAGGGTTGTTACAAAAGAAATCTAAGTTTCCAAATCAACAAAATTCAAGTCAAACAAATTCGTATCCAAAATCCTCATGTAAATAATGGGCTTTAACTTCCAATCTATTTTCGAAACCAAATATTTTTTTTAAAGTCAATTATACCCAAAAATGATTACGAAGTTTATAACCATCCTTTTAAAACCTTTAAATTATTTATTTCCATTTGAAAGATTACCTTTCGCATATTATTGTTCTATATATATAGTTTTATAAAAGATGTTACTAAGTTAAAACATTTAAACTAAATTTTATTCAAAATATTTTGATAGCTAAATTTTATTCAAAACGTTTCAAAACTAAATTTCATATTAGTATAATTCAAAATAGTTTTATTCATTAACTTAACAAAACAGTTTCAAACTTATTTAGTCTATATTAAAACATACAAAACTAAACTTATATATGTTGTCAAATTTACATACAAAACTAAATCAAATTAACCTTGATTTGGAAGTGATCGAACTTTAAAATGGTAGAAGAAACCAAATTCTTCAATCCAAGAGCTGGAAAGCAGCAACAAATCAGTAAATCAATTCCAATAGATAATGTTATACCAAACAAACCTGAAACTCGAGGGCTGAACACTGGCTTACAATAAATCATTTCAAATATATATATACACACATATATCTTTCGAAAATCAAATCATCCTTCGAAATTTGAAATCAAAATTTGTTTCACAAAATCACTTGCATAGCAAAGCTACTAAAGTGGCCTCTCCCCACTCTGAAACTCGAAAATCAATGTCGATGATGCGTGCACTCATCACCGAAATTATTTTTCAACGACACAAGTGAGTTCTGGACTTCTATTTTCTTGAAAACTTCTTTAAAATTTCTTCGAAATCATTGAAATTCATTTGAAGTCATTTCTTATTCGAAAAATACTTTTAAATCATATCATTATATATTTTCAAAATCTTAAAACCAATTTCAAAATACCGGAGTTTAATTTCTCGAAGTTCAAATTTATATCCCTTCAATTATAAATCATTTTTATGTAAATCAATTTCTTATAAAATTTCACAATTTCAAATCTCTTCGAACTTCAAATTCTCGTTTTTTAAGTATATAATCTTTATCGAAAGCATTTTCACTTTTATATATAGAATACAATCATACTTATCAAAATAATAATTTTGATATATAAAACAATTTCTAAAATACAACCAAACTTGATTTTCAAAGAATGATCCAAGAATGGATTTCAAAACAAAGATAGGCTCGATCGAAGATGGGATAATCAAATTTCAAAACAGGAGATGGATATACTTACATAAATCCCGGGCGACCTTAACCGATCAACCGTGACTTCAGGAATATAATCGATGCGGAATTCAAAGGCAAATCGGCATTCAATCGCCAGATATAAAATTCGGCATAACAAGAGATGCAGCATCTAAACCGAGGGTATAGAAATCTCTGGCGAATCACTGCCAATTGTATGGGAGTTTCACCCCTTTACAATTCATTCAAAGATTGGTGAGATCGCCTATTCTAATAGAGATCATTCGAAGTGGAGTTAAGGGATACTCCAGAATCAAGAACACGAATAGGGATAGAAGATGATGGATTTTGGAACCACAGGGAACGTTCCAGAGTCCGAAGGAAAACCAAATCAAAGAGGAAGAAATTCAAGCTCGAACGAAAGTGATTCTGCAAATAAATTTACCGTACATGTTCAGTTTTGCCTAGAGCCAAAGCTCTGATACTGACTGTAAGGACCAGATATTTTCAACCATACGCATCCACATGCGTCAGACTTGAATTGTTCAAAAATATCAGATTGTTAATCTAAAATTTGGCAAAACTCAGCATATGCAGTAGTTCAATCAATAACAGAATCACAGACACAGAGTAATATAATAATAACGCGGCGGAATAGATAAATAGTAGTTCATGAAGCTACTATATAAACAACAGAGTTGAAACAAAATACAACAGAATATCTCAATTACAGGCTGATGACATCTCTGAACAAATCAACTAGAAAAGCTGAAAGCTGAATCGATAGTTGGGTCTCCAAGCAAAGCTTCAAACTCCAAGGGTGAGTCTCAATTGTTGTCTCACTCAGTCTGACCCGAGCGTAAAGCAAAACACAAAACACTCGAGTCAAGATTAACATTCTTATATCAATAAATCCAACTCAAGTGAAATATCAACTGAAATACAATTAACTTAAGGGATGTTCGGGATAACCATCCTCTAAGGATCCGTTGAACTATCTACAATGCAGAAAATATGTACTATAACACCGTGGTCATTTCAACAAATTTATACTTCAAAACTAAAATATCATTTCATTTCGAATATATCTATTTCCCAAAATAGTATATATTAACTAATTTATAGAGTAAAGTATTTTCAATTTCCTCAAATTTCAAATTTAATCAAATATCAAATCATCCATTTCAATTCAGTTTGGTTTTTTAATAAACTATTTCAAACTATATCGATTTCAAAATAGATTTGACCCACAGAATAAACCTTTCCAAATTCAATATATTTTAATTTTAAGTATTCAACAATTTCAAAACTAAGTTGGTAATTATGATTCAATAATTCAATTTTCTATTATTTCGTTTTGGAAATAATTTACATAATCAATCCATTATCATTTAAATAAAGCTCAAGTTACAAATAACTAAATATTTCCTTCAATTTATTTATACTTGAAATATCCATTTAATCACTTTAAATCAAAAATCAACTTCTAAGATCATCTCTAAAATTTCCAAATTCAATAGTTTCAAATCGATTTAATTAAGAAATATTCTTAACTAAATGCAATTTTAATCAATCAACCTTGTCTTCCCTACTTATGCAAATCATTGAAAATCGATTTAAGAATATAATACTTAACATCTTATATTAATTAAATCAAACTTTATTAATTTAGGTTTATTATTAAATCAACTTTATATTCAAACATATTTATAAATATTTCAATATTAAATAAATCATATATATATACCCTTTCAAAACCATAGAAATCATTTTTAAAATATTTATATATAGATAGATATATAGGCCAACGGTGTCTACATATAGAACTATATCATATGGTCAAGTGATACGGATATTTATCATTTCAATCCGTAATTTATATATATACGGGTGGATATCATTTCAACCGGTAATCCCAAATTCAATTCAAATGAAAATCGCTTGGGTTTATCATTTCAACCCATAACGATTTTCTCCTATTCTAAAGTCCGTTCGGGTATGTATCATTTCAACCCATAGTGATTTCTATACTAACAGAGAACTTGCAGAGTGATAACAGATAATATAATAATAATAACAGGCATATATCATCAACATCAATATAATATAAACAACAGGATATGGTGTCATATCCCACAGGTGAACAATTACAGATAATAGCATATATAACAATTTTAAATAACTACAATAGTATATTTCAATTGTCGTTTCAGTTGAAATCAAATTTAATAAATATAAGAACGTTAATCTAAGTGATTACTCATCTTCCGAGGCTAGCGAGGATAGACAATGAGATGGATTACGAATCCAAGCACGGATTTTGAAGCAAGGCACGATGGACACGGGTTAGATGGACAAAGCTGATACAAGGAATCGATGAAATAATCAAAATTAGCTTAATCGAAACAGAAATTATATTATATAAATATATATACAATTATTATTATTATTTTCATAAATTTAATTTAAAACAAATATTAAAATAATATTTGTCTATGATTAAACCATTGCTAAAATCAACATATATACTTACAGTACTTTGATTCTATACGCATAAACAAAACAGACTTTTATAATGTATATTTATAACATGTCAAAGTATACGTATTAGTGTAAATTTATAAAGTACTGCGACCAATATATATAGTACTATGACCTACTGTAACACATATCTTTAATATTTCAATATCAATGGTCCCCAAAAATCAACATTCCCTTTTTTTTTTGTTAACAACTAGAAATACATTCTTAACAAACTGGAAATAACTTAAAAAACAAAACTTATTTTTTTGAAAAAAACTGTAACATATAAAAAAACAAAACTGTCTTGACACAAAATAATAATAACATGTACAACTTTATATAAATAAGCTGAAATGTTTAAAACTATATGTACCACGTTATACATGGAAATAAACTGACATAAAATGGGTTATATATAAACTAAACTGACTTTTTTTTACAAATATATATCCACTTTGTTTAAAACTTCATTCTAGTTTCATCATAAAGTTATGTCTACAATTCGCATAGATACTGAAGTATAATCTGAGTACATAACTATATACGTAAAACTATGAATAAAGACTATACAACTGACTTTAAATAACAGTGAATATATAAACTGAAAATATATTACATACCAAGGTATATATGTACAAACTGGAGGGTAGCAGTGGCCGACAAGTTTTTGGGATGGGTTTGCGTGTGAAGCTAGCTGAGGTGGAGCGGAGAGTTTGCATGGGTGGGAGGATGTTTGTCTGGTGGTTACGGTTGCGTGTTGTGGATTTGAGTTGGAGGCGGACTCGTGTTTGTAGCCGAGGTGTGGAGGTCATCAATGTTGGAGGCACAACAAATGGTAGGAGGTCGAAATAAGGTGCTGTGTTGCGGAGTTACGGTACTGGGGTCTCGACTTTGGAGGTGAGGGGAGATCGAAGGAGGGGTTGCGGACGTAAGGCGTGGCCGTGAATTCTCGGTAGCAATGAGGAAGTGGGGCCGAGGGGTTCAAGGCTGAGGCTAGGGGAGGAGTCGCGGGTCCGGTTTGGGGTCGGAGACGTGGAGGGTGGTGCTGCGGTTAGTGGTGTTGCAGGGCGGTTCGCCGACGAGTGAAGGCGGCGTTCGGCGCGGAGGAGAGGGAGAGCGAAGGTGGGCAGAAAGAAAGTGGAGATTGCCTCGGTGGAAGGACGGTGTGGCTTCATCTGCAAGGTCATATGGAGGGCGGTGGTGAGGTGGCGTGAGATGAGTGCGGTGGCCAGTAGGAAGGCATGTAGAGATGAAGTCAGGGAAGACAAGTGTAGTTCACCATGCAAGTATAATTTTTTTTTTGAAGACAGCACTAAAAAGACAGAAAAATTTAGAGGAGAAGTTTAAAAGGAGGAAGACTAGAATGCTACCGGAGCCAAATATGATGATGATATAGACAATTATATTTCTTAAGTAATAACAGAAAAAAAAAACGACAGAACGTTTAAAAGGCAACGCATAGGAAATGAACCAATCGAAAAATGTTGCAACTGATGCATAAAAGAAAAGTCACCACAAATTCGCAAAAATAAAAGGGTAGGTGGCTATTGGTATACTTGACGAAAATTACAACGATCAAAGAAACTAAAAATGTTTTTTTTAAAAAGGGTACCGATATAGTTAACTTTTTTTACGGATTCCGCTGCGCATCGGACTTCAAAACACAGAATTGAATATACCGTAGAGATCAGCTCGATGAGACGATCAAAACAGTATACAGATATTAGTGGTGCAATTGAATTATAACAATTCGAATTTTTGCAAGCGAAAAATACAGCAAAAACGTGGAAAAATAAGATCGACGGAGCTATAGAAGTCCGAATTTTGAAAAATGAAAGACGACGCCTTACTCAGAAGAGGATTTAAAATTTTTCTATGTAAAAATATTCACGTTTCGAAAATAGTTTATTATCAACAATTATTAACTGACTTGAATTTAATAAAATTACACAATAAAATAAATTTTAATGAAATTAGATGAAAATTTACCATTTGCTATATTTAAATTTACGTATTCCAAATATAAATTTTTATTTTCAAATTTCATTATTTAAAATTTCTCCAAAATTCAATTAAATACGTTAATAAAATGAATAAAATTTCACGAGTCATTACATATACATATACATATACATATACATATACATATATATATACACACACACATACACAGAGCAAGAGATTTGTATATATGTTAGATTCGAAAAATTAAAGGTTTGGAGGAGAAGAAGTTGAGAAAATAAACAATAAACAAAGCTATATCTATAGGATTTCTCACCTAAAACCCTAATGGAGTTTTTCCGAATCTTTGAAGAGACAAATTGAAAGAGCTTCGCTAACGTTCCTAAAATATTATGTGAACAAAAATGGGAGGTCTAAGGTGTTATTTACAGTGGTTGAAATGCATCGGAACTATCATCATTTAATAATACAAAAATCTGGACATTCATTGTACATAAAAAATCTTAGCCACCATTCATTACTGATCGACCGCCACTTCCAACCGGTCGACCACTAACAATCGACTGGCCCAAGGGGAGTGTCGATCGATTCATCGTATTTTGGGAAGGATTGTTTATTGTTAGTTTTAATTACTTTATTCCTTAGTTAGTATTTAATGTTAACGTTGATTTCAACATTTATGCAATCCCTAAGTCAATCTACTGTTAACTTTTGAATTTCAAATTTTAAAATTATTTATTCATTTGAATTTGAATTCTATTTAAATTATATTAAATCTGAAAACTTCAAACATCCATAACTTTCCAGTTTGAGCTCTGTATTCAACATATTATATGTAGAAATTAATTAGAATTTTTCCACGAAAGCAACGGTATAACTTTCGTGGCCAAATTCTAACTTTTGCGAAATTTTCATTTTTATCCCTTGTTTAATTTATTTTGTCCAATTTATATATGGTTGCTTTTATAGGGTCTTTCCCCCTTTAAAAGGATTCTGTCCTCGATCCCAGAGGTGAACAACGTAACGTGCACCAAGCATTCATGTTATACAACCAAGTTATCTACACACTCATCTACTCATCCAAAAGTGCAATGCGATTATGCACCATAGACATACTATAAATGGGCTCAATCCTAGCGTGATTGTATAACCGTGACATATGAGTATTACACAAAATATCATAAACATGCATGAAAATTTCTACATGAGTGCAAAGTGACGGTGAAAAGTGCAGCAACCATCTTCTACCATCCAATCTAGAAGTCACGATGCAACCAAAAATTTAATGAGGGCATTTCACCATAAGGACAAACTTTGGAGTCCAATTAGTTTCTAGGAAACACATCCGTAAAAATTAATTTCAAGGCCAAAGTCAACAGAATAATTACTTTTAAGGACAAAGTCAGCAGTCCAATTACTTTCAAGGACATAATTTCATAGGTTTTTAGGCCTTAGAAACTAATTATTTTGCATTTTGTCCTTAAAAATAATTATTTCAGTTGTGTGTCCTAGAAAGTAATTGCACTTGCCAAAGAGGCCCTTATAGCTAATTTCCACAAATTTTAATTTTAGAGAGAAAAAGTTACCAGTGAAAAGCTAGAGGTGATCCTCATCTTTTCTTTGCTTTCGCATGTGGTTTCTACCGGTTTATTACCTCATTGTACTAGGACCAACCTAATTTCTTTATTGCAGAGCTTTCTAATTTACTCCATAATGCATGCAATGGCAAGGGATGCTATTATCTTCATGTCAATATCCCCCAACTAATCAGGCTTTACCACAATAGCAGTGTCAGAAGGCATTTCCTTAAGTCTGAAAAGCGAAAAACGTTGTGGACTCCTGCTAATTTGTCAAGTAGCTCCACGCGGTAAGCCAGTCTTCCTATTCTTTCCAGAACTTGAAAATGCCCAAAAAATCTTGGTGCCAACTTTCCTGATTTTCTGAATCTCACGACCTTCCTAAGATGGGAGACTTTTATAAACACCATGACTCCAACCTCGAACTCCAATTCTTTCATTCTCTTATCCATGTAGGATTTCTGACGATCTTGCTCTACCATCATTCTCTGCCTAATCGGCTCAACCTTCATCGAAGTTTCAAGAAATCAAATCTGGATGAGTAGTATTTTGTCAGCGGTTTTCCACCAACAGTTAGGCGATTTGCATTCCATAAAGCACTACAAATGGTGCCATACCAATCGTCAATTAATAACTATTATTATAAGTGAATTCAACTAAAGGTAGGTGCTGCTCCCACTGTCCTTCGTAGTCCATGATGCATGCTCTCAATGAGTCCTCTAAGATCCTATTTACTCTTTCCGTTTGTTCATCTGTCTGCTGATGGTAAGTAGTACTAAGTTTCAACGACGTTTCCAAAGTTATCTGCAATCTCCTCCAAAACTTGCTAGTAAGTATAGGGGGTCTCTATCACTACGATGCTAACTTAAATTCCATGAAGTCGAACCACTTCCTTAATATAAATCTAGGCTAAAGATGCTATGGTCGTATTATTCCTAATGGGAATAAAATGGGAGCTTTTTATGAGTCTATCCTTTATGAACCAAATTGCTTCATTCCCTCTTTGACTCCTAGGCAACACATCTATGAAGTCCATGATACGTATTACCATTTCCAAATTGGGATTTCTAATGGAAATAAAAATTCTCCTGGGTTTCCCTTACTTGGCTTTAATCCTTTGACATGTCAAACATCTAGAAATAAATTCAGCTACTTTCTTCTTCATTCCTGGCCAGTAGTAAGCCATTTCATATCCCTATACATCTTATCTCCTCCAGGGTGAATAGTCATTCTTGAATGATGATATTCAGTAAGCACTTCCTCCAATATACTATCAATCCTTAGGACGCAGAGGCGTTCATCTTTCTTTAGACATCCCCTTTCATCAACTTCATATTTACTGATGTGGGGAAATTGTTCTCCTCTCCTTACCTTATCCAAGATATTGACTATGCCTTCGTGTTTATTCTTCTCAAGTCCAATACAGTCCACCAACAATGCTCTAACCTCCATTGCTGCCAAATAGTTTTGAGTGGGTTCTATTGGCGGTTGGAAGTTGAAATTCGAGGGGACTCAACCTGCCTCCACTCACATATAGCACCTAAGGTAGCATGTCTCTGGCTAAGGGCATCGACAATGCCATTCTCTTTTCCAATAGTATACCAAAGTTGTAGGATGCTATAAACTCCATCCACCTCTGCTGCCTAGGATTTAAGTATTTTTAGAAAAATAGATATTTGAGTGATTTATAGTCAGTAAACAACTTAAACCTTTCCCTTAAAAGATAGTGTCTCCATATCTTCAAGGCAAAAATGATGGCTGCCAACTCCAAGTCATGCACTCGGTATCTCTTCTCATGATTCTTTAGTTGCTTGCTAGCATAAGCTATCACTCTTCCTTCTAGCATAAGAAATGGTCCCAATCATGTGCCATATGTATCTATATAAACAGCAAAAGCCTTCGTTCCATCAGGTATGATGAGTATTAGTGCATTTGTCAATTGTTCCTTTAGCTTCCCAAATGCTTCTATGCATTTCTTATCCCAAGTGAAGACTAAATTATTTTTAGTCAAATGGGTTATAGGAATTGCTGTCATTGCAAAACTTTTATGAATTTTATATAATAGCCTGCTCACCCTATAAATCTTCTAACCACCGTGGCACTCTTTGGAGCCTTCCAATTCTGAATAGCTTCTACTTTGTGGGGTCTATGGATAATCCATTTTTCGAAACAATATGCCCAAGAAATCTCACTTCCTTCTACCAAAAGTGGTATTTTTAGAATTTGATTCTAAGTTAGTGCCTTCTCAAGATTCCTAATGTCACCCTTAAGTTACTTTTATGCTCCTTTTCACTTTTGGAAAATCCCAAGATGTCATCTAAAAAAACTTTTAATTGTCCCCTAAATACTCTACTCATCAAACCTACAAAGTATGCGGAGGCATTTGTCAATCCAAAAGGCATCACTTCCCACTCATAGTTTCCATTTGGTGTGCGAATTGCAGTCTTTGGTTTGCTATCCTCTACGATCCTTAGTTGATGAAATCTAGTTGCCAAATCTAATTGGGAGAAGATATTGGCTCCCACAAGTTAATCGAACAAGTCATCTATCCTAGGTAAATGATACATATTCTTCTTCATCAACTTGTTGAGTTCCTTATAATGAACACCAAGCCTCAATGACCCATCTGCCTTAGTGGTAAACATAACCGGGGCTCCTAATTCCAAGGTGCATTTTCGAATGAATCCTTTCTGTAGTAGATTCAAGATCTTCTTACCTAATTCTCATTTTTCTTAGGGGACATGTTTCTTAATGCAAAACGACTAGTCTAGCGTCCTTCTCTAGATCAGTCCTAAATTCAATCTCTCTTCATGATGGAAGCCCAAAACTTCTTCAAAGACATCAGAGAATTCTCGAACCGCCGATACGGATGAAAGTTCACTTTGTGATAGATTCATCGAGTATGGATAATTAGCTCGATTGAATTTTGGGGTGTATAATGAACGTCCAAGTTTTTCCCTTTACAACTCTTAAACCATACCACTCTCTTATCGTAACCTAAGACTGCCCTATAGTGCGACAACTAATCCATACCCAAAATAAGTCCATGCCCCTCAAAATTTAGAGAGTGTGTATTGCATATGAAATCATCGTCACATATGTTTAATACTAGGTATTTGCAAAGTGAGAAAAGATGAGTCGTCCCCCCCAAATAGGATTGAAACTAATATTGGGTGGATGATAGTTTGGGTTTGAAGGTTTAAGGAGTCAATCACATTCCTAGTTATGAATGAATGAGATGCTCCAGAGTCAAATAGAGTATGAATTTTATTTCCTAAAATAAGAGTTATACCTTTCATAGCCATCTTCCCTTGGTCTCTAAGGGGTGGTCTACTATAGATATGGATAGTCTCAATTGCGTACACTTACCCACTCTGCCATTCCTTCACCATCTTTGGACACTGATTTTTGAAATACCCTTCTTCATGGAAATGGTAACATTTGCCCTTGAAAGCTTTCTTTAATAGATTTATTCTACAATCCTTCGCAAGGTGTCCTTTCTTTTGGCACATGTTACACACTTTACCTTCTTTCTTAAATATCCCTTTTGACTTCTTATTTGCCCATAAATTTCCTTTCTTAGCCCCTTCTTGTTTCTATGTGGGTCCTGCATTCTCCTATTACTTCTCCACTTCTTTCTCTTTAGCATTTACCGTCTACAGTAAAGCATCTCAACAAGCATCTTGTTGGTAGCTTTAGTGGGTACCTGAATCATCAATCATTCCCTAAGCATGGAGTTTAGGCCTTTGACAAACTTTGTGGCCTTCCTCATGGGTGTATCAGTTTAATTCATTCCGTACTTGGCCAATTCTATATACTTACTAATGTACTCCTTTAGGGTGGAGTCTCCTTTCCTAAGATATATAAATTTCTTCAACTATGGGCTCACTTTTGCTCTTGACATAAACTTAGTCTCAAATCGGTTCTTGAACTCATCTCGAGTGATAATCCTACCATTATCCTCCGTAGCCATTATATTTCACCAATCTAAGGCTTCTTCTTTAAGGTGCCAAGCTGCGTTCTTTGATTCACTTGATCATCCCAACCAATCTCCTAGAATATCCCTTCATGGTAATTTATCCATGCCTTAATCTCCATGATGCTTTCCTTTCCAGAATATACTCTTACTCTCAAACTCATAAAACCCATACAGATTTTTGAAAAATCGATAAGACAAGGTGTTGCCCTGGTGGCGGGACAACGAGTGCTGTTGGTGCAATCTATTGGGGAATATGGACTTGTCCTATGTGCTTGAGGTATTGTTTAAACCATTTGGGTATCCCTCGAATGGCGAGAATTCCATTGGCAGGGTTCCTAGTCTTAGAAGAAGAAGGATTTTCAGCTATAGTCTACTATATGTAGGTTTAAATTTTAGTTATAATTTCCTAAGATAGTATTAAATGCAAAAAGAGAGATTTGCCTAGTGTTAACCCAAAAAATAGATCAACACCCTAGATTGAGCGTGATAACACCGCTGTTAGTGAAGCCTACGTCCACTTTATAACTTTCTATTAACTAACTGCTACTATAATTTAATCGGATTACAATATGATTGAATCTCCTAAGTTTGATCAAGTCACCAGTGCAAGAGTTCACTGGAGAATCACAGTGAGTGCCTAGAGGAATGTTGTGAGGGAAGAGAAGAGTGAAGAATAGTTTCCACACAGCTCTAATAAGCAGTCCAGAAGATCCTCTTTATGTGCAGATGGGTGAGTATTTGTAAGGATTGGAGAGCTATTAGGCTAGGCCGCTTTGCCAGGAGCTTTCATTTGATGGTTCGAAGATTCTCCTAAAGTTTCATAGCGAAACGACCTAATATGATGGATCGCTAGCGATCCATAGCGCATGGATTGCTAATGATCCATGTAGTTATGGTATTTTTAGCTCTTTTCGATTGAGTCTTATTCCTTGCCTTATGTAGGTACTCTCCATACAATTTTATGAGATGCTTTGTTTTAATGAGGATTCATGTATAGTTGGCATTGAACTATTACTGGAATCAGATGAATGCCCACTTCTCGAACTAGCTTACTCAAAATATAGTGAAACTTAGCAAACATCCTTAGAAAACGTATTGATCATGATGCAAGAATATTATTGTCCCATGAGCAATATTCATGGATCGCTAGTGATCCAAGAGCGATGGACCGTTGGCGATCCATCCCCTTAAGCTATTTTTGTTTTTCCTCTCTTGAGCCTTTGTTGGTTCCTTTTCCTGGTTCTTTTGGTTGATTCTTGAGTTGTTTCGTCTTGCCGTGAATGCTCTAACTTCCTTTGGATTCTATTTGAATAAAACCCGATTAACATTTTTCCCCTAGAGTATGCCTTCGTTGGAAACAAGGTGTGCTCTAGAAGTAACTGCTTTTCAGTTCCCATTTCGTAAAGTTCAATTGATCGTGTTGAGACTATCATGCGAATTTAGATTTGGTTATTCAACTGTCTGTTAAGTTCCAATGTGAATCATCGTTGCTCATAAATGATACATCAATTTCAATCCTGCAACTTTCGAAATGCTTGAAACAACACTTAGATCATGCTTGGTAAATCTGGAGAAAATTGACTGCAACTTGATAGATTGCTAGCGAACCATAGTCCATGGATCGCTAGCGATCCAAGGACTTAGCAGAATTTGTCAACCCAATTTTCTATTTAAATTCATACGAGCCGACCTTCCACCATTACATATTTTCACTTGCGAGCCGAGTCTTTTGCCTTGCGACCTGATCTAAAGCCTTCAAACCCTAAATTTGTTTCCATCATCGCCGCCGTTGATTTCCACTGCCGAAGCTTCTTGCCATCGACCCCACTGGACTTTGCTGTCGCCTTGATCTAGCCCATAGCTTCTGAAACACTACTATTTGGATCACAACCGACCATTCCCGCTTGGATAACCACCAATCTTATCTTCCCATGGTCGCCAATAATCTGAGTTCGACCTTGTTCGCCTTTTGACTTTTGACTAGAGGTGGGTGATGTGGATTTTGGTATTTATTTAGTGATTTGGTAATGAATTGTGTTAGTGATGGATGTAATAGAGAATTTGAGTTCCTTGCGATTTTGTGAAAGAATATAATAAATCAAGTCTTGAGTTCCTTAAGGAATGAAGCTCAGGTTTTGCCCCGGTGCTTGACATGTTTGGCTATCTTCATCCATAGAATCAGAATTAACTTGCAGCGAGTCATAGCGGTTATTCAGTATGAAATCTTGAGGATTGATTTTGGTTTTTCTAGGAAGTGATAATAGCTTAGGGTAGCATCTTTTATGAAGCTCACACTGTTATCACTTTCCAGAAAACTAACATTGACTTATGCTGAGAATTCTCTAGTCAATTCGAGCTCATTGATCTATAGTTGCTCACTTTGGATTGGTCCTATCATTGCACGGTCGGTGTACCAAGAATAGGAAGAGCTTTTCATATCGCCTTGGATAGCGGATCCGTTATTGATGGTTGATCGATAATGGGTAAATGTAGGAGAAATAACTTTAATGAGTGGTACATAAAGCTCCTTTCTTTCTTTGCTGCAAGTGAATTATCTACACAGGATAGAGCGTTTGTAGTGTTCAGGACCCCGAGTCCATCCTATATAGATAAAACACTCCTCTTGCCCCAGTCAATGTTTGAAATCCGACGTGTCTGCCTAAATTGATATTTTTTTGAAATTCAAGTGTTAAGCGTAGAGGGACTTTTAATTATAAATAGAATTACCTGACCGTGTTAGTGATGTGCACGTAAATATGCATATTTTTTCTTCCATATTTAATCTACTTTTATTCAAATAAATGTCATATTTGGGTATTTTACATGTTTTTACCAAAATCCAAATGTCATCAAATCATCACTCATTCACTTTCAATTTATGGGAGAAATGGTAGTTTTATGCATTTATTAATTTTGAAGAATATTTATTTGCACACTTTAGTTTTAATTGTAGGAATTTTGGATGGAAATACGAAGAAGCCTTCATGGAGATTGCTTGCACAAGAGAAGAAGGCAAATGAAGATGGAAATAAATGAATTCATGTAATCATGGAGGACCCCACCTTCCCACTTACCATGATCTTCAAATAGGAGCACATGCATATTTAAAGGAAGATTAATTACGTGCTAATGATAAGTTGGTGTCCACACTACCTAAGGGGAATTTTGGGTAGTCCCTTAAAATATGGATTAGGGCTTTAGGCATGTATAAATAACCCTATTATGTTCATGTTATAAAGCTTTTATCTACTTATTATATTATGCAAGTTGTAGCCTCAAATCAAAAGAGAAATAAAATGGCTTTCTAAGCCTCTTCTTCTTTACTCCTTCATGCTTTCGTGTCATTTTATGCTCATTTTTATTTACATGCTCTCTTTCCTTTTATGTTAATAGTTCAGATTTTCATTTATGCACTTAGTTTAGTTTTCTTTATGCAATTATTTATTTTTGTGTAATTATTTAGTTCTATTTTCTTTTAATTCTATTTAAATTAAATGAGAGATCATAGATTAAAAAATTGTTGGTTTGTATAGGAGGATGAGAGTGGATTTGCCTCTTAATTGTCTTTTAATCTCGTATTCCATTCACTTTGTTCTGGCTAGATTTACATTTTTCTTAGGTTAACATAATCTCAAGTTTTGTTCAATTTGATCGAGTAGAATTTAAAATTAATTCAATTCCCTGTGGATTGATCCGTACTTGCCATGTACTAAGATTGTACGCTGTGTGCTTGCAGTTCTTTTTATTATAATATTTAATGGCGGTTTTCTAATTCGATAGAAAATTAGCCGTCGAACAAGTTTTTAGCGCCGTTGCCAGGAAACGAACCTGGATCACCTGTGTGACAGGCGGGAATACTCACCACTTACTACAACATCCACTAAAAAAGGAAGTAAATCTAAAATTAAAACAAAATAACAAGTATTTTACTTTTGAAATTCCTAAAATATTTGACTTAATTTTTTTTAGAAAAATGAAAATTCAAAAAAATAAGAAATATTCTTTTCAAAAAACGAGAGTAAAAACATACTGAAAACAAGAATTTTTTTTAAAATCACAAAAATAAAGCAAAAATCATATCTCTCTTTAGAAAAATAAATTTCTTTTGGTGAATACATTTCCAAAAAAATAGTAAATTTTTTTTTTTTCCAGTTGATTTCATTCTTTAAACTCTGTTTCTTTCTCTTATATTCAATTCTCACTTCGTTCTCTTCTCGACTTTGAATTGTGCATGAGTACTTGGACTCATGACACAAAAAACAAACACTTGGACTCGTGACTTTCTATAAATCGTTTAACTCGAACAAACGATCCTTCTGAAATGGCAAATGAGAACGCCACTTTAACGCTTATGGATAGAATCTTTCCCAATAGAGTTTCTATCCCTTCTTGTATCACGTTACCTGCCTCTACGAGTAACCGTCCCAAAATTCACTCAAATCATATTGCCGCGCTCCCAAAATTTGGCAACTTCGAACACGGTGACCCATACATTTTCTTGATGAAATTCGAACAAGTTTGCACAACCATTAAAATTCATCAACTTAGTGATGATGGAATCAAACTCTGATTAATTCCATTTGCTCTTACCAATTAGGTTAAAAAAATGGTTGTACAGCTTACCATCAAATTCAATTAAAACTTGCGAAAAATTCGTTAAAGTTTTCTCAAAAAAGTTCCACCCCTTGGAAAAAAGAACTAAAATCTGAAATGTGATAGTAAATTTTCATCAATTCAGGGGTGGAAAATTCGAAAAATATTTTGAAAGATTTAAAGAGCTTTTGATAAATGTCCACACCATAATTTCGAAAAATGGAGCCTTTGGCAAATCTTTTACGATGGATTTGAAAATAGCCCATGAACCATGCTTGAATCGATATGCCAAGGCAATCTTCTCGCCCAACATCACGATGATGCTTGGCAATTTCTTGAAACCTAGCCGAAAAGTCATCCAAATGGGAACATTTAACGAAAAATCAATATACTCATGATCGAGCACACACTCGAAAGGATCATCTTTGTCTTGGAAGCTAAGACCGATGCAATGATTAATAAATTTGATAACGTTTTCACATCCAGCCAAATGAACCAAGCTTCACAACCCATGTGTTAAAAATGTAATGATCTGAATCACTAGCCAATTAGTGCCCTAATTCGATTGAATAACTCAAGCTTTCAACAAGGTTAAAAATGATTCGTTTTTCTCCAACGTACAACCCTGCTTGGATAGATTATCCGAACTTTGCATGGAACCAAAATGATCCCAATACGAATTTGGTTCGTCCCAATTTTCAAGCATTTCGAATAATGCTTCGAATGCTCCCTTTCAACCCAATCATTTTCAAAAAAAATTGCGCCCCCATCTCAAAATCAACCGCAACAATCTTTTGCTTGCCAAGACGATAAACGATTGTCTTCTCTTGAAAAAAGTCTCAAAACTTTGGCTAAAGAAACTACTCAAAGGCTCCAATCAAACATTAATTTGCAAAATTTGTTAACCCTGTACATGCAGAACACGAGTCAATCGATTGCTAAACTTGAAGTGCAAATGAGTCATTAACCATGTCTGTAAATGAGCGTGAATGAAGCATATTCTCAGGTCAGCCAGTTTCGAATCCTAGAAAGCAGAACACAAATTCGAATGAAGTCATAATGTTCAAGATAGCAACATAACCCAAATGAATGCTATCACTACTTTACATTCCAGTAAACCAATCGACAATCAAGTTGTTATTCTAAACGATTTACCGAAAACCCCTCTCGACACTTTTAAACAATGAACGAATTTGAATAGAATGTTGAGCCAATCATCGAAACAAACCCTAATCCAAATTCTTCTTCTGCTCAAATAGACCCATCTACTGAGTATCATGTTCCATTTCCACATCGTCTTCGACCCAAGAAACATTTTGAACAAATGGAAAAGATGTTGGAAATTTTTAAACAAGTGAAATTTAACATCCAGCTTCTTGATATCGAGCAACAAGTCCCAGCTTCCGCTAAGTTTCTTAAGGACTTATGTACTCAAAAACGACACACTCATGTACCCAAGAAAGTTTTCTTAGCTGCTAGACTTAGCGAAGTCTTGTCCCAATCAATCCCTGTCAAATACAAAGATCCTGGATGTCCTACGATCTCGTGCTTGATAGGAGATAAAATGATTAACAAATGCATACTCGATTTGGGTGCGAGTGTCAGTTTGATTCCTTATTCAGTTTACCAACAACTTGGCTTGGGTGAGCTAATACCAACAAAAGCAACTCTTCAATTTGCCGATCATTTGATTAAGAACCCGCAGAAGAAATCGAGGACATACTCATCAAAATTGATCGATTCATATTCCCCGTCGATTTCATCGTTTTGGAGACTTAACCCATGAATAATCCAATGAGTCAAATTCCATTGATTTTAGGCCGATCCTTCTTGGCTACTTTAAATGCTTTAATCAATTGTCGAAACGGTTCGATGAAAATTTCATTTGGAAACATGATTTTGGATCTTAAAATTTTCAATCTTGAAAATCAACTAAACGAACCACATTACCAAACACTGGAAGTTAGCTTCATTTAAGAAAATTTAGATAACGAAACGGTTGACATAGATCATGAACGCAAAACTGAATACGAACAACCATTTCAAGATGAGTCTAACGAAATTGAAAATATGTTTCCTTTTAAACCACTTACCGTTGAATCAGAACTTCCAACCAATTCTTTAATTGAGAAACGTCCAAAGTTGGACCTTAAACCTCGTCCTGATTACCTTAAGTACGCATACTTAGGTGACAACGAACCGTTTCCCATCAAAATCTCTTCATCTCTCTCTTGATCAAGTAGCTTCCCTTCATTCAATTTTGTCAAAAAATAAGAAGCAATTGGATGGTTAATCACCGATATAAAGTGGATTAGTCCTGCTCTTGTACAACATCGCATCCATTTAGTTGACGATGCCAAGCCTATTCATGACGCGCAATGAAGGCTTAACCCAAAAATGAAGGATATGGTTTGTGATGAAAATCTTAAAATTCTCGATAACGGAATCATATACCTAATCTGCGATAGTTCATGGGTTAGTTCAATCATGTCATGCTGAAAAATTCTGGACTTACTGGTATCAAGAATGACTCAAACAAACTCATTCCAACTCGAACTCAAATGGATTGGCATGTTTGCATTGATTATCAAAAACTAAATGCCGCACCACATAAGGATCATTTCCCTCTTCCTTTCGTCAACCAAATGCTTGAACATTTAGCGGACCATGAAGTATATTGCTTTCTTGATGGTTATTCCAGCTATAACCAAATTCTAATTGCTCCCGAAGATCAAGAGAAAACGACTTTCATGTGTCCCTTCGGCACTTTCGTGTATCGACGCATGCCGTTTGACCTTTGTAACGCTCCCGATATGTTTCAAAGATGCATGATCAACATCTTTTCCAATATGATTGAACGCTTTCTTGAAGTGTTTATGGACGATTTTTCTATCTTTGGAAACTCTTTTTCCAAATGCTTACATTATCTTGAGTTAGCACTTAAACGATGCAAAAACAAACACATAATGTTAAATTGGAAAAAAATGCCATTTTATGGTCAAGCACGGCATTTTCCTTGGGCATGTCATTTCAAACAAAGGTACTGAGGTAGATAAAGTGAAAGTTGATGTAATTGCGAATCTAACCGTTCCCAAACCTATCGAGGACATCTGATCATTTCTTGAACATGCTGGTTTTAATCGAAATTTTGTGAAAGACTTCAATAAATGTTCGACCTTTTACAATTCTTCTTGGAAAATACATTCCAGTCGAATTTAATTCTGACCGTGTTTTTTCTTTCGAACGTCTTAAAAACGAACTCATTTCTACTTCCATCATTTGCTCACCAATTGGGATCTTCTTTTTGAAATAATGTGTGATGTTTCTAACTTTGCTCTTGCTGCTGTCTTAGGACAACGCATCAAAAAAATTCTTCATGTCATCTACTATGCTAGTATGACTTTAAATGTTGCTCAACTTAATTACACAACGACTGAAAAAGAGCTTCTAGCAGCAGTCTTTGTGCTCGAAAAATTCCGACCTTATTTGATTGGCTCATACATTACTGTTTACATTGACCACTCCGCTCTTAGATACCTTTTCGCTAAAAAGGATGCCAAGTCTCATTTGATTCATTGGATCCTTCTAGTCCAAGAATTGGACCTTATATCAAAGACAAAAAAGGATCCGACAATGTCATCGTCGATCACCTGTCACTTCTTCCAAATGCACCATCTTCTTTACCGACCAACGAGTACTTTCCCGACGAACAACTCCTTTCTGTTTCTGTCGTTCCATGGTATGCAGACATAGTGAACTATTTAGTCACTAAGGAAACTCCTTCATTTTGGGAGAAATAAGATAAATATAAATTTCTTTTACAAGTCAAGTATTTCTATTGGATGATCCATACTTTTTTAAGTATGTTCTAACCAAATCATTCGACGTAGAATTCCAAATTGCAAAATAAAAGGTGTTCTTTCATTTTGTCACGATCAATCATGCGTAGACGTTTTGGTCCTCGAAAAACTGCTAAAAAGGTACTTCACGTGGCTTTTACTCGCCCACCCTTTTTAAAGACTCATTCGAATTTCGTAAAACTTGCGATCACTGACAAATGGTAGGAAGAATCTCTAGATGAAACATGATGCCTTTAAACCCTATTCGTACAGTCGAAATCTTTGATGTGTGGGTATTAACTTTATGGGATCGTTCCCAAATTCAGTTGGAAATCTATACATTCTCCTTGCTGTCAATTATGTCTCTAGATAGGTCGAGTCCATTTCGTGTAAAACCAATTACCATAGAATTTTTGTGAAATTCCTTAAAGAAAATAATATATTTTCAAGGTTCGACAGACCTCGCATAGTAATAAGCGATGACGAAACCCATTTTTGCAATCGATCATTTGAAACTCTAATAAATTGATACTCGATAACCCACAAGTTATCCACTCCGTATCACCTTCAAAATCATGGTCAAGTTGAAATTTCAAATCGATAAATAAAACAAATTTTGGAGAAAACTGTTAACAAAGTAGGAAAGATTGGTCTAAGAAATTAACTAATGTGCTTTGGGCTTACCGAACTGCTTTTATAACTAACCGTAGGATGTCTCCATCTCATTTACTTTATGGAAAAGTTTGCCATTTACCGGCTGAAATCGAACATAAAGCGTTGTGGGCAATTAAGAATTTAAACTTTGATATTGAAAAAGCTGGCCAAAATAGAAAATTGCAAGTCAACAAATTATAAAAGATTATGAACGATGCGTATGAAAACGAAACTTTTTACAAAGAAAGAATAAAAGTTTTTTATGACAAGTCTATCCTAAGAAAAATGTTTTCTCCAAACCAAAAAGTTCTTTTGTATGACTCTAAACTTCACTTATTCCTTAGGAAATTAAAGTCAAGATGGACCAGACCATTTGTGGCACGAAATGTTTTTCCACACGGCCATAGAAATACAAAACCCCAGGGATGAACAATTTTCAAAGTCAATGGTTATCGTTTAGAGCCATACTTGGAATTGCCAAGTAATCAAGAGGAGAAGCTCATGACTCTTCATGAGCCATACTACGTCTAGTAAGAAATGTTAACCCTTTTCTGCAAATATGTACATACTTTTCCCCGTTACGCTCATTATATCATATATTGACTATGGGGGCACGGTCAGAATTAAGTGTGAGAGGGAGTCTCATATTCACATTTGATTTTTCATGTTTTATATTTTGCAAAACTCAAAACTTTAGGAAAAAAACCCAAAACAAAAAAAAATTTAGTACATTGATTTATTTTTTAAGAAACAATATGGGATAAGTATATATTTTGGTTATTAAATTGAAATTTTTGAAACTTTATTTGTCTCAATAAAAATAGAAATAAAGTTTGATTACAAGTAACTATGGTTTAACTAGCATATAGGAAGGTTCATGGGTATTAATTATAAAGTATATCCAAACTGAAAGTCTTCATTTAGAAGAGTGGTTGGTTTAAAGTAAAGGCAATAATGTTTTTGATCATCTAAGTAATGGTGATAAGATGATTTTGCAAAACTCTCTCTTTATAAAAAACGTAAAAGAAAAAAAATGGTTTTTATGAAAATAATAAACACCTAGAGTCATGTGTTCACACACAAGTGTGTACACTCGCCACGCCTGTACCCTTCTCACGTAAGCACAAAAGGCTGTGCAGGATCGGAATATCTGGTCTTAGTTTATCTGCGTTAGGTGCATGTAAATAGATTTAATACGAATTATCACCTAGAATCATGTGTTCATACGCAAGCGTGTACACTCGCCATGCATTGTACTCTTTTCACGTAAGTTCGAAAGGCAGTGCATGATCGGTATATCTGGCCTCAGTTTATCTGAGCTAGGTGTGTAAATAATAATAATGTTTTATTGAAAAAAATAAAGAGAGAAAGCAATTGAAATCCAAGCACTATTTACACTTAGTTGATTCGACTTGTTATTCAAAAGAAATAAAAATACCACTTTGAAAAACTTTGATAATCAACAAAAGATCTGTTTCATAGTTGCACTATGTTATCAACCGAAACAACTAGTCAAACTCGAGTCAAATTGTGATGATAACTTATTTTTGTCGAATGTTTTGACGAGTAAAAGTAAATTGGTTGATAATGACCAGAAAATATATTTAACTTATTCTTGTTAATTTAAAAGTAAATTCTTTATTTGAAATATTTTTAAAAACTTGCATTCATCTCTTTGTAAATAGATCTTGCATTTAGCAAAAATTTTATGTTGCATTTGGATTTTGTGTGTAGGACCCGTTGAAAACCCTTACGAGATAACACTCATCCTACTATGGACACCAGAGGTTTAATGGCTTGTTTCATATGCTCAATGCAATCGTGTTTCCTATGAAAATGGATTTATCTTAATTTTAGTTTGTTTGAGGGCGAATAAAAAGATATGTGTGGGGGTATTTGATGTGCACGTAAATGTACATATTTTTACTTCCATATTTAATCTACTTTTATTTAAATAATTGTCATATTTGGGTATTTTTTACATGTTTTTACAAAAATCCAAATGTCGTCAAATAATCACTCATTCATCTTCCATTTAGGGAAAAATGGTAATTTTACGCATATATTAATTTTGGAGAATATTTATTTGCACACTTTAGTTTTTGTAGGAATTTTGGATGGAAATATGAAGAAGCCTTCATAAAGATATGCATGCACAAGAGAAGAGGACAGATGAAGATGGAAATAAATGAATTCATGTAATCATGGAGGACCCCACCTTCCTACTTACCATGATATTCAATTAGGAGCACATGCATATTTAATGGAGAATTAATTATATGCTAATGATAACTTAGTGGCCACACTTCCTAAGGGATATTTTGGGCAATCCTCTAAAATATGGATTAGAGTTTTAGGCATGTATAAATTACCCTCTTATATTCATGTAATAAAGCTTTTATCTACTTATTATATTATGCAAGTTGTAGCCTCAAATCAAAAGAGAAATACAATTGCTTCCTAAGCCACTTCTTCTTTAGTCTTTCATGCTTTCAAGTTATTTTTATGCTCATTTTTATTTACATGCTCTCATTCCTTTTATGTTAGTAGTTTAGATTTTCATTTATGCACTTAGTTTAGTTTTATTTTTATGCAATTATTTGGTTCTCTTTTCTTTTAAGTTGCTCTTACTTCTCTTTCTTTTTAATGTTGCAATCTACATGTGTTGAAATGATAACAAAAATGAGTAGCTAAACCCCTTCACTTTAAGGGCAATGAAGCTCTCTAATTCTTGTAGATTCAACATAATTTCTTATTTATGATCTCTTTTTATGCTTCTTAAAAAGTTAGATTATGATGTAAATTTATTAGTGAATTTGATAGTCTATATTTTTTATCACCAACTGGCCATTCTTATTCAAACATAAACACAATTTACATCGTTAACTAACTAAGTGATTATGATCGTGAAATTAAAATAGAAGAAAAATTTGACGATCTATGTTGCTAATCAAAAATAGTAAATAGATCATGCTTAAAATAGACTTTTGTTTTAGTTTCATATTCATTTTCATGATATTAGACAAGTGGTTTTAGTTGTTGTATTAAAGTTTGATGGTTTAAGTTATGTTAATCAATAACATGAATAGACCTTACTTATGATAAATACATTATTAATTCTATTTAGATTAAAATGAGAGATCATAGATAAAATTTTGCGTTGAATTATATGGGAGGATGAGAGTGGATATGCCTCTAAATTGTCTTTTGATCTCATATTTACATTCACTTTGTTCTAGCTAGTTCTACATTCTTAGCTTAAAACAATCTCAAGTTTGGTTTAATTTGATTGAATATAATTTAAATCAATTCGATTTCCTACAGACCGACCTATACTTGCCACGAATGACAATTGTATGTCATTCGCTTACAGTTATTTTTATTACAATATTCTACGATGGGTTTCTAATTGGATAGAAAATTAACCGTCGAACAGTTAGATACAAGTTCTATTATATAGAATGAAGCACCCGTTATCCAGTCGTAAATCTAGTGGAGGAAGTCCGACACTCTTAGAACCCCAATCGACATCAGTTATGCCTTTATAAACGGTTTTAGTAGCGCCTAGTTATTCTGCACCGCCAACTGAATACAGTCAATTGGTTCCAGTTGGTCCGATTGCAGATCAAACTCCTCCAAACTTTAGATTCTACTTAAACCTCTAGAGAGAGCTTCCTTTGTATCTCTACTAAAGTTCTGCATAATATTTGTTTACAGCATGGCATTTCGAATGATGATGTATGCCTTTCATCAAAAACCAAGTTTGCACATATGCCACCTTCGGGTACAATGCTTGCCACCGGTTCATGTGCTTGAATGGACCAGTTCCCCCTTCAATCACTTCTTGAGAGGGACTCTTTTGAACTTAGGAATTGCTCCATTTCAGAATCATCCCAACGGATACACGATTTTGACTTGCCTTCATGTTTTATTTATGCGGACATTTAGTCGTGCCCCAAGCTTTGATGAGTTGAGATATTTACTCTCATTCAAGAAGTGAGATGATTGTCTATCCCTCATGATCATTAAGACTATAACAAACTACAAAATCATGTTGTAGCTTCAAAGTAAGCTGTCTCAATTCAAGACCCAATTTTTTTGTCATTTGTCTTGAGGGATTTAATTGTCTTTGAATGTCGGGGGGTAAGTCTTCTCTTTTACTCGTTAAGGTTTAATACGTTTGTTAGTCCGTGAGATGACGGTTTTGATGACAATAACCTTAAAATAGGATTATAAAATATAAATACTAACATCATAGTTTAGAAATATATGTATATGCAGGATTTAACCATGCAGGTACCAAGAATGAAGGCTGTACGGTATAGAGATTCAAGATATCAAGATCGAAGACTCATGAGTATCAAGAATATCAAGATTATCAAGAGTTCAAGATTTCAAGTAATTTATTTTTTAATTAGGAATTTTGTTAAAACTCCTAGAAAAGCACTGGCATCTTAAAACCCAATTTATTCGTGGAATGGAATCCACTTCGAGCCCGTTAAAGGGATGGAACCCTAAGTAGGATGGAACCTACGAAAAATCAAGTGGAACATTGTTTTGTATCCGTTAACTTTTATTCAAATGCTTTTCAAAATTATATCTTGTTTTCAAAATGATTTCAAAACCTTCCTTTTGAAAGAACCAAAAATATCTATCCTGATTTTAAATACTTTTAGCCTCAAAATAATCTTTAATTTCAAAATCAAATTATCCTTAGTTTTAAATTATCTTTAATAATAATACATTTAACTTTTAATATTTATACTTCGATTTAAATATAAAATTATAGTAAAATTATATGTATATATACCAAAATATTATTCTCTATGTTTATTTATATATTTTAACTATATTTAAGTATATTTATAAAAGTTTAAAATAGTTTTAATATAAGTTAAAAGTTATTTTCAAAGAAAAACAAACTACCGAAATTTACTTTGGGATGTCAACATACTCAATATACCCATGTCGACATAGTGTCAGTTAATTTCAAAATTTAAATTTCAAAAGAAGTGTCTATTCGTCATATCTCTTCACGAATGGACATGGCTGTTGTTCTTCTATAAATAGGGGTGTTTTCAACGAATTTTGAATCATATTTTGTAGTTTTCATTTCTCTTCTTCTTCCACATTTCTTTACACATATTCCTACCATTACTCTACCGAAATCAACATAGATTATCTCTGGTTTGATTCTCTATCGCTATGTCAACAAGAACCTCAGTGCTATTCAGAGTTATAGGCTTCTTTATAATTAATTAGACGAGAAAAGGTGTGATTGTAGCCTTGGAAATCAATTGGGTGAACTTTTTGCCCGTGAAATCAAGTATCTCTACCCAGAGGATTGTGAATCTGGAGGGTGTACCTCGTTGCCTTGAAATCGAGGGTGTAATTGTACAATTGCTTTTGAAAGGAAATCCGTACTTGTGTGTGGGACTAGATGTAGGGTAACTCTGAACCAGTATAAAATCCGGTGTGTTCTTTCCTTTACCGCTTTTACTTTATTTCTACATCTGTGTTTGATTCTGTGATCGTATCTGTGTCTGAATATTGCATACATTTGTGTTCAAATTAACAAAAACTCAAAAAGATTTAATAATTCCTTAAAACACTATTCACCCCCCTCTAGTGTTTATCCTAGCCTTAAGGTCCGTAATCCGCATTTCTAACAACGTTGATGCGAGATTTTTAATAGACTGATACTCCTTGCAGTTATTCCGAGGCTAAGCACAGATCCATCACTCGATCTCATCTTCCATACTCTAAAGGCCGTAGAAGCTAAAGAGAGAACGATCAAGTTTTTACAAACGGGTGAGAATTTTCTTTGGTACAAGTTGTTGCATCCCGAGAAATCTTCCATAGCTATTGAAGTTCCATCTCCTTCCCATTCTAAAATTTAAACACGCTCCACTTCTGCACCACACAGCTCCAAAGAGGCCGATCTTCCAAAAGGAGAAGGTCCGTCAGGATGGTTGACTGGAGAAATTCATGAAGGTAGAAGTGCTAGGTCAACTGAAGAAATTCATAAACAAGAGATGTTATGACCGGAGCTAGTTGCCTGATTAGGATGCCCATGATCTCGGAGGAGGGAGAAGAGGAATTAAAGTAGCATGAAGGCAAGGTTGTGGTGATAATGGAAAAGGAGGATGGTTGAATTAAGAACAGCAGCAGCTATGTTTCCTCCTCCAATGACGAGGAATTGGATGCAAGTTTGGGTGTAGGAAACTTTGAATCATGCGATGAAACTTTGAGAATGAGTCCTATTCTCCTGGATTTGTCTTCCCAAGAGATTTCTGCTAAAGTTGCTCCCATAGTAGCCAAACGACTTCATGGTTCTCCGCCTAAGGAAACCGATGTTAACTTTGAGGACTTGAGCAACATTTGTTTTGACATTGATGAACTCATGAGAGATGATTTCGAGTTCAAGGGATTATCTTCATGCCCTGTTCATGCTGTGTCTAGAGTTTGCCTAACTCCTACTTTTGTCGCTTCCCGATCTGGTTTGTGACGTCCTTTTAGGCCACCAACGAAACGTTACACATCTCACTAGGGCGACATACACTTACATATGCATTATTTGAGCTTATTTTCCGTTGCTAAAGTTATTCGTTCATTTCTTTTTTATAAGGTACCATAGGAGGCTGTGAACTTTACGAGGGTCTTGAACAATTCACTAATGCACAACACCAGTCAAGACGGACTTCATGCCGCCATCGGCTTCAAGAAACCAAGGAAGAGTGGAGGAGGAAAGATTTGGAAGTCGAAGTTCGTCGTTAGGACGATAGGGACCGAGGCAGGGTTTATAGGAGTGGTTATGAGAGAAGGAAAACCCCCAACCACTGGCAAGAGCCATCCAAGAAATTGAAGTTAGATCATGGCTCTCATCCATCCGAGTACTAAGCATTTGCCCTGGATCCAGTCATTTTTGGAATTGAAGTTCCGACTTCTACCATTCAAGTTTCTCCACCAACCCAGGCCTCGTCAACTCACATAATGCCTATTCCTAGTTCTTCATGTCCCAATAGGAGGCCAGCTTGTATTCTCCCATCTAGTCCACCTAAGCTTGAAGCTGTGCTTACCAGATGGTTTCTGAAGGGAGTTAAATTTGATCATGACCTACGCCCAATCAATAAAGACTCTTATATGCCCCATCTCTAGGCGATTCAAATCGATTTGGATCAAGCTGAAGGATGGAAGAAGTTATGCAAGTAAATAGCAGACATCAACCGTAACAACTACCAAGAATCCTTTCCTTCGAGTCAGAAAAGGATGATTATGATAGGATGTTAACGGAACATGACGTCAGAATCGAGCAATTGACATAGGAGAGGGATACTGTACTCCGAGAGCACAAGAGCAATGCCGTCCTATTGAAGGAATTGAGAGAGGCCTATACCAAAATTGAGATCATGTTCCGAGACAAAATCAAGAAGGCCCATGCGGATGAGGTTAAACTGAAAAAGGAGCTTATAAAAAGACAATTGTTGATTATACAAGGATGATGGAATCCCATAACAAGACCATTTCTGATCAGATCAAAATGATTGCTTCGCTCTAGGAAAGAATCACACAACTTAACATTGAAAAGACCCAAGTTGAAGTTGAGAAGGCTGCCGTGATAGCGGACTACATGGAGCTGCATGTTACTTTCAAAAGAAAAAATGGAGAAGATGGATGACACCATCTTGAATTTCTACGTTAACTCCTTCCTGCATCAGGGCATCTTCAGCTATCTGGGCCACAAATTCCCATGTACTCTTGTTGTGGTTTGGGAAGAAGGTCTGGTCTCTTTTCGAGAGAATGGGGTGTATACACCGAGCAAGAATTGGAGGACGCCTATCTCAATGAAGAGTCAAAGAAGGCTTTGGTAGAGGGTCAGAGATCATTTAGATTGAGAGAGAACTAGAGACCACCGATGCTGCTACAACTACAATAGCTAAAATGCTATTAGAGCCATTCATTTTCGAGCTCGACGAATCATCAAAACAGCCTCGCAATCAGTTAGGAACTATTTTGAGTTCAACCGATATTACTTTGTTGTCTGCCCCTCCAGCAACTATCTTGGAAGCCTCGGGTGGTTCGAAAACTTCTCCGAAGTTTGTGCAGCCATTCAAAGAAGGAGAAGGTGGGGAGTATGAGGTTGAAATTCTTGGCCACTCTTCGGATGCAGGTAACCTTCTTGCTTCTCCCGAGTTTGAGAATTTCCAACTCACACCATAGGAACAAGATGAATTGCATGCTTTCATTTTTGATCTTATAAGTCCGTCTTCTTTGCCTACTGAACTGCCAATTTCTTCGGTCTCGGGGCCTACTGCTATTTTGACTGCTTCGACGCTTTTTTCCGCAGCTGCTTCCATTATCACGCTCGTTTTTGGCACACCATTAGGGTCAGAATCCAAGAAGATTGCTGCTCTGCACAGCCTGGACGACCCTTCTATATCTCTGGAGGGTGATTCAACAGCAGCTGACACTCGAAAGAAGGCAGACCAAGCTTGCCAGCTAAGTAAAAGTAAACAACAGTTGGTGTCAGTTAATAGGGAAAAAATTAAGGAGAGAAAGCCTTCAAGGAGGTCCCGCAAGTCCTGCAAGCGCAAAACCCAGGGGAGCCCTCTGAGAGGGTTGAAGAACAAGGAGGAGATGCTGGCGATAATTGATATTCTGGTAGCGACACTACTGCTGGCAGGAATTATGAGAAGAAGAAGAAACTTCCAACCAAAGGTGGGAAGGAAAGCGATGGAAAGAAACACTAACATGATCGAGTAATAGTGGAGCCGGATATTGAGACATTCTGATTTGTTTGATATGTGTTTTGTACAAGTGCATAGTCTACATTTATTACTTTTATTATTGTAGCATCTGTATTTTTGTTTTTGTTGACCGATATTGTGTGGATACTATCCTCACATTTTGACTTTGTATGGAAAATGTTATAAGGAATGAAAAGATTAATTGTTTCAACTATCATCTCTTCTATGTTCTACCTTATTTTTCATGTACTTAAGTTGCTTTTTCATTACTTATGTATGCACATGGCACAATTGCTTGTCCTAAAATTTCTATACTTCACATGGCCATGCCGTGTTTCTTAGTATGCGATGCCTTCGTTTCTTTGATTTTATGCAATACATATGCATTTTTTACTTTTATAACTAGGTCCGTTGTGATTCCCACAATTCTTTGTTTGGAGAAACGGGATTTGTGGAGTAGTTTTCCTTTAAAGTACATGTTGGTATGTGTGTGCCGCCTACTTTACAGGATTGTTTTCTTCGAACACTTGACAAATGACTGGTTGACCCGAGCAATCCCTCGGATGTCCATAGTCGAATCGACCTTATGGTTCCTATCTTCAGGAACATATGACCTGAGCATCTTGACTCTTGGGATTTTGTTGGTCATCAGTCGAAATTCTTTGACGGTTTCTAGTTGTTTGATATTGCTGAACCTACGTTGATTACTTTTTATAATTGGAGTGGATTCTTGTTAGTCCTGCAATAGACGAGTTTCCCGGCATTGCTAGAACAATATCGGTACTTAAGAGCATGCATGGCTTTTGAAATACGCAGCTTTTAAGAGCATGTGTGGCTCATGAGATGCACAACTTTTGGGAGTGTGCACAGTTTATGGGATGGGCAGCTTTTGGGATTGATACGACTCGTCGATCCGGAATGGTTTGGAATTCCTCTACGTTGCCAATCTTCGGGTAACGTGAGAAGTTTGTGTTTCAAGAGCGTGGTTCCACGGCTCAAGAAGTAATGCATGGCTTATGGGGGTATGCAGCTTTAATTATGGCCTTCTTAGTGTTTCCGGAGCAATACCGATTCTTAGAAGGCAGGGATCATGTTCTGTCGATCCAAAGGTTTGAGTCGATTTGCTTTAGTCAACCCGGTAGGTAGATAGGGCATACTTGAGTGTGGTTTTACTATCTCAAGTAGTGATTGGATGATTTTGAGTCAGTTTAACGTTGTCGACTCAACATGTTACTTTTGTGAACACGGTTTTATTGGTTAAGAAAGCAAAGAAAATTTATTAATAAAAGTTGGGAAAGTTCCGCTTGTTTACAATGCCTTTGGTATTCCGAGATGGCTTATTTGCGGGAAATAGAGAATACATAAGACAGTCATAGACAAAATAATGACGCAACGATTCGCTATTCCAAGCTTGGGGAATTTTGTTTCCATCAATGATTGTTATCTTGAATGTATCTCCCTCTAGTTCATGGTCGATCACATAGGGACCTTTCCAGTCTGGTACGAATATTCATAGTACAGGGTAGATCCGTTTAAGGATAAGGTCTTCCACTTAAGTGCGGTTATGGACATTGAAATTGAAATATCATGTGAACCTTTTTTGTTGAGCACCAGTCCTTAACTGGGCTTCTTCTCTCTTCTCATCGACCATATCGAGTGACTCAAGTAGGAGCTGCTCATTTTGCCTTTGATTAAAGTTTTGCCTTTAATGAGATGGGACTTTTAGCTCGACTGGGATCATTTCTTCTGAAACATACACCAGGGCGAACGAGGAGTTCCTGATTGTAGATTTATGCATTATCCTGTAAGCCCATAGTGTGAGTGGATGTTCATCAACCTAATTTCCTTTAGCTCAAGTTAGTTGCTTTTGATTGTAGATTTGATGATCTTGTTCAGTGCTTCCGCTTGCCCATTTGCCTGTGGATGCGTAATAGCTGAAAATCTTTTCTCGATTCAGAAGCATTCACAAAAGTCTTTGAACTTAATACTTTCAAACCGAGTCCCGTTGTCAATGATGATCTTTTGTGGGATCAAAACCTACAAATAATATTTTCAGTGACAATATTAATAGCTTTCTCTATGGTAATAGTGGCCAGAAGTTTCGTTTCAACCCATTTGGTGAAATAATCAACAGCAACTATAGCATATTTGGCTCCTCCGTCGGCCATTAGTGACACGCCAATCAAATCAATTCCCCAGATCGACAATGGCCACGGGTTGACCATCTATATCTACTCCGTCAAAGGAGATCTTTTGGACTTGCTAAATCTTTGGCATTGGTCGCATCATCTAACATAATCTACTGCATCGTGATTTACTATTGGCTAAAAATACCAATATCAGAGGACGTTCTTTGCGAGGGTTTGACCTTTGGTGTGATCTCTACAGTCACCTTCACGAACTTCCCTTATGATTCTTTGGGCTTCATCATTGGTCACACACCTAAGCAAGAGGGTAGAGAATACCCTTCGATAGAGCATCCCATCCTGTACTACAAATCGCGACACCTTTTAAAGGAGCTTATTCCATTGATTCTTTTCAACAGGGAGTGTTCTTTGAGCAGGTAATCCTTGATTGGAGTCATCGACGATTCTGGCTCTTCGGTTGTCTCAAAAATCCAATCTATATCTATCTCACTTATGCTTGGAGTAGTCAGGGTTTCAACTAGGACTAGCCCTAAGAACTGAGCTTCTTCGGAATATGCCAGTTTGGCTAGATATTCTGCCTTCATGTTTTTTTCTCTTAGGATATGAGTTATGGTGTAATGTTTGATGTCATTCAACAATTCCTGCACTTTAGATAGATGCGGGGTGAGATTCTCTCCTCGAGCTTGATATTTTCCTTTCACCTTGTAGATGACTAGCTGAGATTCGCAATAAATGTGTATAGACATTATCCCAAGTTCCATCACAAAATTCAGCCTAGGTATCAGTGCTTTGTACTCCGCTTCGTTATTTGTTGCAGGGAATTCCAAACGTAAGGAATAGCCAATGGGTTGCCCTTCGGGATTTTCAAGAACTACTCTGGCCTCCAAGCATAAGTTGTTAGATGCACCATCGATAAACAATTTCCATCGTGTTTCCACTTCCATGTCTATTTCTTCTTTGTTATCTCATATCGTAAACTCGACAATGAAGTCTGCCAGCGCCTTCCCACTGATCGCCCTTAGCAGATGGTAAGTAATTTTGTATTGACTCAACTCGATGTTCCATTTGATAAGCAACCCAGAGGTCTCGGGGAGGTACACCACTTGCTTTAGGGGTTGATCTGTTAATAATTTGATCAGATGTGCCTAGAAGTATGGTCGTAATATTCTAGATGCGATCAAGATGTAATATGCTAATTTTTCCAATATCAGATAGTTCTTCCTGGCTCTAGTGAATCGTTTACCGATGTAATATATGGGTCACCGGATCTTAGCTTCTTCTTGTATGAGCACGACACTTAATGCTAAGGCGAGAGTATAAAGTAAATAAACAAGTCTTCTCTGTATACCGGCTTGGACAGGATTGGTGGAGTTTATATATGTCGCAGTAGCTCTTCAAACACAATCTAACAAGCTTGATTCCATTTGAAGTTTTCTTTTCTTCTTTAGTGCATCAAAAAATGATATACATTTGTCGGTTGCTTTTGAGATGAACTAGCTTAGTGCTGCAACTTTTCCATTCAAGCTTTGTAACTCCTTCTTATTCCTTGGGCCCTCAACTTCCCCTAAAGAGGTAATTTGTTTGGGATTTGCTTCGATGCCTCTGGCACTTACAATGAATCTCAAGAACTTTCCAAAGGCTACCCGAAATGACATTTAAGTGGATTGAGTTTCATTCCATATTTTCATAGTATTTCAAACATTTTGGTGAGGTTATTCAAGTGATTAGCAACTATGCATGATTTAACCAACATATTACCTACATAAACTTGCATAGTCTTCCCAATCTACCATTTGATCATGGCATTCGTTGGTAGGGTGCCCTAGCATTCTTTAAGCCGAGTGGCATTACTTTGTAGTTGTATAATCCCAGATTAGTAATGAAACTGGTATTTTCCCGGTAAGGTTCATGCATCATGATCTAGTTGTACATCGTGTAAACATTTATAAATGATAGTAGTTCATGTCCAACTATCCCGTCCATAAGTTGGTCGATTCTAGGAAGAGGAAAGCTACCTTTTGGGCAAGCTTTATTTAAGTCTGAATAGTCGATATAGGTTTGCCATTTTTCGTTAGACTTCTTGACTAAGAAGGGTTGGATGCCCATTCAGGGTATGTTGCATCATCGAAAAAACCATTCTGCATTAGCTTATCCACTTCTTCTCTCAGCGCTTTGGACCGTTCGGGTCCTAGGGTGTGTCTTTTCTGCTTCACTAATGTATACTTAGGATCAATATTAAGTGCATGACATGCGATCTCCGATGAAACTCTACAAATATTGGAATGCGTCCAAGAGAATACATCTAGGGTGGCACGAAGGAATTGATGAGTTCCAATCGCATCTTGTTTCAAAGATGTGATACAATCTTCAGGACCCGTGTTAGGTCATCCATATTGACTGGGACAGACACCATCAATTCTGCTGGTGCTACCCATTCCTCCCTTGAGCTCTCCTTTCTAAGGTCCAAAACCTTGTCGAATCAACTATGGTCCCCAAGCCAGAGGCGGCTTTGTAGTTGTTATTCGGTAGGTTCACGAATATGAAGAGTTCTCCCCACATTCTTCCCCTTGTCTTTTCTTCTAGACTCGCGTAATTCCATGATGTAGCACTCTCTAGTGGCACTGTGCTCTCCTTTGATCACCCTAACTCCATTCTCTATCAAAAATTTCAATGTTAGATACCATTAAGCTAAAGCAACCCTGAAATTGGACAAAGTAGGCCAAACCAAGAAAACATTGTAGGTGGATATTTCATCTACAATCATAAAGGTTTGGATAAGGATGACTCTTCGGTTACCTTCTCTGGGTTCTATGGGTAAATTCATTGATCTGACGGGCTATTTAGGTTCATCGGTGAATCCTTGAATCTTTATTCGACAAGCATATACTTTTCTCATACTTATCTTCATTTGGTCGAACATGTGTTTGAAATGGATATTCATAGAACTACCATTGTCCACCAATACTCATTGGACCACGACTAGTCTGATTCCTACTGTCATGACCAAGGGCTCAAGGGTCGGAGCTTCTATCCATTCAGTGTCTCGATTCCAGAACACTATGTCATCGTTCAGGGTCTTCTGTTGCTTGGGAGGAGTTTCGTTTTCAATCATAAAGCATGAATCTTTCAAAATATGTCTAAGTAATCTTACATATCGCTCCATTTCTTCCCAACTCTTCTATGCAGGATGAGGTCCTCCAGATATTATTCCGATAATGAATCTCTGGTCAGTCCGTCTGGATCCCTCTTCGCTGGTTCTGGTTTGGTTTCCCTGATCTCTGGGAGCTTGGAGTTTTGCGGGCTGGTTAGGAATTTGCGGCTTCCTTATATACTACTGAAGCTTGTTTTCCCAAATCATTTCTTCCATCAGATTCTTCAATTGATGGTACTCATTCGTGTTGTTACCATGTGTTTCATGGAAATTGCAGTATTTTTCGGCGCCTTTTGCTGTTCAGTGCTTCCTTTTTTGGCGGTTTCTTGTACTCCTCCGTCCATTGTGTTGCCAGGTAGATGTTCTATGGAGTATCATTGAGCGCGGTGTAGTCTTCAGACCCGAAGCCTTTAATTCGCTTGCTACTTCAATTTTCCTTGTTGAATTCTGATTTTTCCTTTTCTGATTCACGTCCTTTCCTGCTATTCCTGTGGCAGTCCCGTTGGTATTTGCATCTTAGTTTGCGGCCATACCATTCTACCCAACGTTAGTTGGTTATAGGTTAGCAAGTCTTCCTTCTATCTCTTCTGCTTCTTCAAATCTCAAGACTGGCTCGCCTTTCAATTAAAGTCCTTCCTAGTGGTAGGTTGCTTCAATTTGATCAATTCCCAAATTCAGTGTCGGGATGGATAGTGCGGATCAGAGCCATGAAGACCATATCTTCATTTGGATTACTTACTTTAGTGACCGCGGTGTTAAATCGACTCATGAAGGATTTCAAAGATTCATTTCGCCCCTGGAATAGGCCCGATAAGGACATCACGACTTTTGGTTACGCTGTGTGGTGCCTAAACTAATCAAGGAACCTCGTTGATAATTCACCGAAAGTGGAGATGGATTTAGGTGGGATCTTGGTGAACCACACGGAAGCGATTACCTCCAGAAAGATTGGAAAACATCTACACCGAACAACAATCGAAGCATGCACTTTGTCCATGACCAACTGTACTTATACAAGTGCAGTTTTGGGTCCTAGTTTCATCGTAGGAGGGGATAGTTGGCATAGTGAACTTTTTAGGATATGATTCATTTAGAATGTCATCAGTGAAGGGAGTCTGGCTTGGGGTGGATCCTTATTCATTATCTCTTCTATCATTACTTTCGTCCATTAGATGCTTGACCATGTCCGCGATGTATGCCTCAGATGTTCGGTAATCCATGGGTTGGTTGTTAGTGACTGTACCAAATGTTTGAATTTGTAAATGGTCTTGGTTAGTGGGTTGTAGCCTAGGCTCTCCTATCTTCGGGAGAGCCACTCCCTTAGAGTTCCGTTAGCTTGCGGTTGTTCGTACATGGGCAGTTTGGACCTCTCTGTTGTATTTAGTACATTAGTGTTCTCTTTCTACTCGTTGTCGTCAAATTGTTCTCTATCTTCAGAGTTAGAGATATCCAATGCTATATCTTCTCGAGGGGTTTTCATCCCGAGATTCAAGTTTATGGTGGGCTGTTTTGCAGTTGGTGGAGTGCTTGAATATCCTTCTACGTTGATTTCTTTAGCTCCACCCACCACTCCCTTTTGCTTCTGCTTTTTGTTTCTCCTGTTTTGGCTAGAAACGGAAGAGTCTCCTGCTCTATGGCTGCCGCGAGATCTGGCATGATTCTTTGAGCAGTAAGTGATTACAAGGTTAGGAGGGCATTTAATTTTTCGATAAGAGTTTTTTGGCTGTTTTCCATATTTTGATTGATTTTATCCGCCATCTTATTTAACCCGCCTCTAGTGACAACTTCATGCTGGATAGAAGAGCTCGACACTAGATCTCCTTTGTCGACTCCATTGATTTCAACTTGATGAGGATTGGTTTCCTTTCCGGCTATTACAGCTCCTTTGGATCATTCGAAAGCAGCTCTCTTTCTTCCTGGTGCCATTGATTCTCAACCACTAACTTTCTAAGCAAAAGATTAAAGATCTAACTTCTGAACCTGTCTGATCCAAAGTATATAGCTAGGTCCAAGCCTGAGTTGGGTTCTCAATGAAAGCACCAAAATGTTAATCCAAAAAATGGACCAACACCCTAGATTGAGCATGAAAGAACCAACCCTGTTTTTGCAGAACAATAATATAGAAAATAGATGTAAAATAAGTAGAAGTGGTAAAAAGACAAGAAGATTTTTAAAGTAGTTCGACTGTTAGTGAAGCGTACGTCCATTTTATAACTTTCTATTAAGTGACTGTTGTTACAAGTTGAATTGGATTACAATATGATTGAATCTTCTAAGTTAGATCAAGTCATCAGTTCAAGAGTTCACTGGAAATCATACTGAACCCCTAGATGATTGTCGTAAAGGAGTGGAAGAGTGAAAAATAGTTTCTATAGAGCTCCAGCAGCTAGTCCAGAAGATCTTCTTTATGTTGTAGATGGGTGAGAATTTACAGGGACTGGAGAGCTATTGGGCTAGGCCGCTTTGCCAAGAGCTTGCATTTGAAGGTATCTCCCTAAATTTCATAGCAAGATGACCTAATATGATGGATGGCTAGCGATCCATAGGTCATGGATCGCTAATGTCCATGCAGTTAAGGTATTTTCAGCTTATTTCGATTGGATCTTGCTCCTTACCTTATGTAGGTACTCTCCATATACTTTCATGACTAGATGCTTTGTTTTGATGATGAATCACATACGTGTTGCATTGAACTATTACTGGAATCAGATGAATGCCCACTTACTTGGAATATATGAAACTTGACAGACGTCCATAGAAAACATATTAGATCATGAAGCAAGAAGATTGGTTGTCCCATGAGCAATATTCATGGATCTCTAGCGATCCATAGGTGATGGATCGCTGGCAATCCATCCCCTTAAGTAAGTTTTGTTATCCTCTCTTGAGCCTTTCTTTGTTCCTTCTTCTAGTTCTTTCGATTGATTCTTGAGTTGTTTCATCCTGCCGTGGATGCTTTAATTTCCTTTGAATTTTATTAGGATAAAACTCTTAACATCTAGTGTACAAGCGTATGTTCAAAATAAATTTTATATATAATAGGGGCTTTTGGAAAAAGCTTTTCAAAAATAACAAGTATGTCTCTTATACGTATACTTTTCACCCTTGATTGGGTAACCAAGGCTCTAACACCAAATGTAACAACCAGCCCTAAAATAAGCTTCTGATCCAAAAAAGCCCATCGAAACATATAACCTTCTCAAAACTGGCTGTTGGTTGGTAAAAAGAATAATACAAAGTTATCTGTCTACACATTCAGAATCTCACCTCCGAAGGATAAAATATAATAATAATACTAGTAGTTACCGTTTTATTCAAATTTTAAGTTGTCATTTAACACCATAATTATCCATAATTTCAAAATCTAACAATAACCGTACGTATCCGTAATATTCTAAAATTACAACATTGTTTTTATTTCATTGGGTACATAAAAAACAATAGAAAATAACAAGTAAATAGATAGTTCACTACAAAAAGTCACATAAAAGTCTTTGCCTTCAGCATCACCCTTCCTAAACTGTGTTGTAACGAGGAGGGAGTTAGAACAACATATATTTAATGAATTCAAATCTCGAGTCTTACTATATTAGTATTTACGTAATATAATTCAAATAGGAATATGTCTTACATTTCTACCTACAACATAAGTGTTTTCAAATGTAAGCCCAAAGGCTTTCCTCAAACTTAAATAAAATGCTTCCTAAATATAAGCTCATAGCTAACTTGTTATTACCCCAATAACCCATATCTATCGTCCATTACTGTCCTATCAATGTAAGAGATAACAATCAAGTCACTTAACATCTTTTAATAGGAATCTTACAGACTTCGACCATTTAATACCTTATTTAAGGCCTATCCACGTCATTTACTACCTACAGTCTCGAGGCAGACTCCTCACTGGTCACTATCTAGCACATTGTACATAATCTCTTTGGTTACTTAATACTTCCTGCTAAAATGGGCCATTTCCTGAGATATGCTCTACCGTGCCTAACCCATAACCCCGACCATTTACTACTTCCTATGTAAAGAAGAGGTGGGCCCTTATACAACCACTTAATACCTTCAATTTCTAAAGCAGATCCTTTGTATTATGACCCATACACCATGATGACGTCTTACATTAGCCCGACTTTTCGTAGGTATGGGAAACCAAATTAGTTGGGCAGATTTACCCTACAGAATTTAGGACTAACCTCGTGTCATCGTAGTTATTTATTATAGGTAATGTCTTACACCAGCTCCAAATTCAAATTACTAATAGCCAGATTAGATGGGCAAACTTCCATGTGTTTTTGACTAACCATGCATCCTTATAACTTAGTCATAATATATATCACACCCTACATATATTATCACACACCTCACTGTTTCCAAAATCAAGGCCTTATAAGAAATCTCTCTTATTTCGCCTTTAATATTTATTAACTTCCTAAGGGATATTTAATAGAATTGATAACCTATTTAACTCCATAATTATACATTATAATCATACGTTAATTACGCTCACATGCATGCACACATACACATGTGCCTAGTAATTTCTAGGCATACAGAGTTTACACCCTGAACTAGCATTTAAACGTCAAATCTTTAAACAATTAAACAAGTCTAATTCCATATTATCAAAAATACCAAAATTTCAATATTCATGTCCAAAGATTCCAATCAATAGACCTGTATGCAATAAAAATTTAAACTCAACTTATTACATCAGAATAATGGAATATATTGATATAAAAACTTACAATTCCAGCTATTCAACTCCGTTTTCCACAAAAAAATTAACAAAGAAATTTCAATTTATTTCATAAGAATAAGCAATACAAACAACAAATAAATTTGTACCATGCATACTATTCCTTAATCAAAATTCTTTAACCAAATTCATAGAAAAAGAATAAGGAGTGGAATTGAAGATAAAATTATCAAAACTGCAAACCTACATAACTCTAATTATTCTTGCATAAACAAATTTGAGATTTCATGATAGAATTAATATTTCGCATTGAAGTAGCTTTGGGTTTTATAATATGATGTTTTCGCAAACCAAAACTCCTCTAAGCATATTCAAACCCAAATTACACTAATCAATTATTAAAATAGAAAAGCTAAGATTTCCACTCATAGTATAGCCTTAGCTTTGCCTCTTTTGGACTTGAATGCCTTTGACAATCTCTTATTAGTTATCTTCATTTTGATACATATATACAGCAAGAGATTTGTATATACGTTAGATTCAAAAAATTAAAGTTTTGAAAGAGAGAATTTGAGAAAATAAATGATAAACATAGATAAATCTATAAAATTTCTTACTTGAAACCCTAATGGAGTTTTTCTAAATATTTGAAGGGATGAACTGATAGAGCTTTTTTCAAAATTATTTCGAAAATCAAAATAAGAAATTGTAAATTTAAAGATAAATATAAAATAAAAACATGTTTATTATAAAAATTATAATACAACATAAGTTTTCAAAATGTTTAAAAAGACAATGATATTTTCGAAATGTTTGAAAATATTTAAATACTAATTTCAAAACTTTAAATTTATTAATAAGACTAATAAATTGAATTGATTAAATAGGTTATTTAATTAATACTTATATACATGTATTACATATATTGACATATGTTATATTATTCAAAGTATATAAGATAACATAAGTATACATGTATGTATATAAAATAATTTTTTGAAACTAATATAATTTAATTAAATAAATAAATTAAAGGTTAATTAATTAAATCAAAATACACATATATAGATATATGTGTTACACTATAAAGGTTAGACTATGTGTGTGTATTTTTTTTGAAGAATAGGTTCTTTGTTGATGATGTATAAAGAACAATGTTGACATTGCCTCCTTAAAAAACTTTACCAAAGTAGTAAGGGAAAAGAGCGCAACAATCAGTCAACAATACAAGCAAATCATCAATATAACAACACCTTCCGAATTAATAAACAAAAAATACACTGCCTACAAACAAATGTACAACCCATTTCAAGTCCAAAAACTACAAACATAGTCGATAAATCCTAGCCCCAAATATCATCCTTCATCATTCATCTCCATGCCCCATCATTTCACGATAGCTCGCTTCTCTATATTATAATGGCCGTAATCCTTGCGAATCACTAAATCTACCACCCCATTTCAATAATTTTAGCACTTTGAAGCTTGTGAGTGCCCTTCTTCACAAATATACGCCTGTTTCGTTCTACCAATATATAATAAATCAGTGCAACGACGGAGACAAAAGCTAGTTAGAGCAAGACGTCTTTCAGCCTAAAAGAGGCTTTAAGCTGGCCTATCTCATCATAGAGGGAACTATTTGAAGTCTAAACAAGCCCTAGTTTGAGACGGAGGAAATTCAACATATAGCTTGAAAAGTAATATAAAGGTTATAGTATGTACTATAAAGGTTATAGTAGACACGTCCAACATACAAGTTATATAAGAATATTAATATAAAATTAATTAAAAAGTTAATTAATTAAAATTAATAAAATAAAATTCAATTAATATAATATTATACATAAGACTATTATATGAATAAAATGAAATAAAAAAGTTATACGATAATAAAACTTATATGATATAAATATATAAACTAAATGTGGAACATTAAAGAAACGTGGAATATTAAAAAAACCCTAAATAGACTTAAGGAATGAATACATACATATATATATATATATATATCTGTGTGTGTGTGTATACCATGATTTCACTTGAACCACGAGGGTATTTCATAAGAAATGCATTATTCTATAAGTCGATATCACTCGATAGGATATACTGAAGATTATGAATCTTTACTATAAAGTAGTTCTCTATCATTTATATATTAATAGATTACATGCATACTCTTTATTTGTTGAGTTTTCCTTAAGCTAGGGATGTTATATGTAGTACTATTATATTGAATAGAGGAGATAAGTTAACTACACATATTTGTTAATCTTTCCTCAAGGTATGTGCATTATACTTAGGCCGTCGTCAAATGGTAGGCCTGAGTGAATAATCCCACTTTACTCATTGAGCTTTCCTCAAGGTAAAAGTCGTATTAGGATAATAAATCATTGGTTAGGAGTTGCATATGATACAACCAATAATAAGTTATCTATCATACGTGGGTCTATAATTTGTTGAGCTTTCCTCATGGTCAGAATCCAATGCATACAAGTCCTAACACCCATTAGTGAAGTCAAAAGACTTCTATGTTTTATTTAGGGTTTGGTGAAACATAAGAGACTAATGGTATCTTCATTAGAAATATGAAATGATAACATTTAACCTTTCTAATATTGTAGGAATATATGCTATATAATGTTACAATAATCTACATTGATAAATTTGTGCATTTAATACGATTGATAAAACATTTATAAATTAAAACATACAAATGAACTGAATTGAAGATTGAAAAATAGAAATATAACATATACTTACTATTAAACACTTCTTGCATGCAAATGTTTTCAATACCTATGCAAGTAATTAATTTTACAACTATTTAACACGTTCATAATTTGGTCAATTACGTGCTTATTTGGTTGAGATCGTGTATTACATTCTATGAGTTCCAAACTCAAAAGAAATAGAAGATTATGGATATTTGATCCATAAACTGTCACACATATGTGTTACATGCTGCATGGTCATAGTTCGTAATGTATGATACTTTGATGAAATAAGTTCATTTATACTAAACAAATAAACCACAGCGTGAGATCGAGTAGTTTGATTGATTACAATAAAGATCATATTGTGTTAAACATAACAAAAGATCAAAACTATAAAATAAAGCTTAGAACTCGATCGTTGAAATATTAGTTTGATCAGTTTACGTAAGGTGCATCATATTTGATGTTCTTAAATGTTAAGCATAATCAAACGCATTTTTATAAAGAGTTTGTTATGACATTGTAGTAAGGGTATTCTTTTGAATGGTTCAACCATATAAAAATGAAAATGAATGTATAATAGTAGATGTGACTTAAGGTACAATTGGGATGAAGAGAGTGAACGATCGCCTCTGCTTCATAAAAAAACATCAAAAATGAAAATTGTGATAACAATAATTGATACTTAACATTGGAATAAGAAATATGATTTCTATTCTAAAATTGTATTTCATTTAAAAAATTGTTTCATATAAGATCAATTTTTTGAGTTCAAGATATTTGTTCAAAACTCTACATTATAAACTCATTGTGGTATATCAAATAAATGGTCTATATTAAGTAGATAATGGACCTCCGCATTTGGTACTCTATTATAGTAATAGCGGAAATAGTAAGAGCAACACTTATTTTTTTGGTAAAATGTAGCGCATATTATTTATGAAATAAAACTACAATGTGATATTTTTTCACAACAAAAATGATGCATTGAAAATACTCCAAAATTATTTACAATTATTTTGGAATTATAGACAAAACTATAGTTTTAAGAAATAATTCTTATTATATGATTATGGATCATATGATACAGGTAATCAAATCTAAAAAAAATTAAGGGCCATGCACCCATTTGGTGGGAGCATCATAAGTGTTAATGAACTCTTCGGATTAATACATACAAATCGATAAAATCCTATATCTATTAATACCAAAACGGTTCCATCTATTTCATCGTATTCACTAATGAATTATCGCAGACATGGACATGTGTATTTGATATGAATGTATGAGTCTATGATAAGCTAATAGAATGTAAAAAAAAAGTAAATAATACAACATGTGAATTCAATTTGATCGAACAGGTAAATATATTGGAAAGAATTCTGTATGTACCTGATATGAATAAAGATTCGGTCTTAAAGATCATTCCTCCCTGTAATACATAATGATGTACTAATAAGGAGTAATTAAACTTTATTGGATAAAACATAATAAATGATGAGTGAACTCCAAGTAAAAAAATTTTCTATAAGGTATGTACTTAAGAGTAATGCACAAGGTTAAAAATAATATCATATAAATAATAGTTTACAAAACCATACAAGAGAAAGGTTTATAATAAACCACAACATATCCTAAGCAAGGAGTTGGGCAGGTTATGCGATGAAAGACTGCATGTAATAATTGTTCATGAAGGATCTTATATGAATCTCCCCAAAAGGAGTTTAGGAACAATTTTCATTGGATGACCCATTTATGTTTGGATCATAAGTTTTGTAAACTAAAACCAAATCAGTTTTATATATAAGGTAATTCATAATATGTTTATGAATACATATTCCATTATACTAAGAAAGAACAATTATTTCGAAATACCAACTTCATAGCTAGGGAATTTCTTTGAGAAATTATAGGTATTGAAATGGATTTGGATACGATCCATAAATGAAGATGATTATGAGGGATGAAATGATATTAGCCAAACCTAAATGAACTCAATACATTAGAATATTTAATAGATATTCTCACACATTGAAAAGAGACCATGAGTTTCTTATTAATATTGAGAATAGACAATCCTTAGTTGTCAATTAACCATTAAGAGTATTGACTCTATGATGTGGAATGATTCACAAATCTGAAAAGGATTCCAAGTAGACTATCAAAATATGATTTTGATAGTCGTACTCGAAGGAATGTGATCCATCGGCAGCGATTGTGTCTTTCAGAGCAAGACCAATACAATTGAAATTTAATGAGGAGCATTGATAAGAAAATTCTTATAATTTTCAATTATTGAAATTAGCGTAATAGATTCTTGAATATGCTTAATTAATTCGGATTTACTCAAAAAAATTATCGCTTAGTATGACTTTGTATTTTGTTATATATGTGCTGAAATAGAAAGTTCTATATAATGATTTAGAGTAAACTTTTTACACATAATAACTAAAGTGTCTTAAAGTTTGTGGAAGGGATATCATGTTTGTGGATTTTTGGATGTGATTTAGTATCATTTTATAAGCATCGGAATTGAATAAATAATTTGATAAAAATACCAAATAGTTTGATTATCAGACAAAATGCAGAGAAAGTGTATGTTCACAAGAAAGAACGTTAAAAGGTACATAGATATTTCTAAGCCATACGTAAACAACACATTGCCGATCGTTAATGATGTACTTGAGTTAAAATCAGCCTTAGTTGTTTTAGTACTTGACATTGGATTTTTAAATAATATCTTTTATAGGAAGTGTAAGAGATGTTTGGAATGTCCCAAACAATATGCAAGGACACCTTTTTAAAATGTTTAATACAAAACATGTAAGATGGATTTCCTTATGTATTGATAACACGAATTATCATACATGTTAAGTTGTCTACAACATCATGATTTGTTTTTGTATTTCATACATGTAGCAAATATCAAATCAAAATCGATATTGCTAAATGATTGTTTGAGGTTTTCTCATGTGTTTATGAAATACTAGAGAATTGTTTACAGAAAAAACAAACTCCTTATGAAGGAGTGTTTAGACTTAAATTTTCATACATGATATTGAGTATAATATGTCAATAGTAAACTCAAGTTAAGAATCTTTAAGTTGGAAATATTTCAAATGAAAGACCTTGGCTGGTTTAATGAAAATGGCGAAGTATATCGCCTTGAATAGCTCCACACTAAAAGCAATGTATATAAATGTAAATGCAAAAATTTATAACCGAGCTAGGGGTGATTCTAAGTGTTGAGAGTCCTATAACATCATTATATGATAACAATGTCATAATATGGTTTATAACAGAGCTTAAAGCTCACTAGAAGTCGAGAGACATATTTCAAATTATTCCACGTGATAAAAGTAGTTTATCAGCATTGGAGAGAGTTAATTGATAGAGTAGATACTTGAAACATAATAGCATACCCGTTCATTGAGAGACCGACCCAATTGGTTTTGAGAAAACCTATTGAAGAATTGGAATGAGATTCCATAAATGACCCAAGTGCAAGTGAGAGATTGGTAGAGTTAGGGGTATGCCCCAGAGGCAATTATGCAATTTGTTGCAAATATTTAACTCGATAACCAATCTTGTTCGAAATAAAATATGTTTTCTTTCTATTATATACTTGATATAATATGTTATATATTAATTAATTAATTTAATTAAAAATATATTTAAAGCTCGTCAGGTAAACATCGAAGAACAAAGAGTTTCCTATATTTATTTAGTCCTATTAATATACATGAAAGACTAGCACTAATACTTACATGGCTCATACTTCTACAAACACTGTAAAAATATATAAAAACAATAAAACAAAACCGCATCATGAATCTAACTCAGACTCATAAGAAGAATTAGCTATAATCCTTCTTCAGCTGTATGATTTTCGGGAATGCGGTGCTGAATGTTGGGAAGAGCTTTCCTTGAGTTGGAGGGCAAGGGTCGGGCCATTCAACTCAGTGATAACAACTGATGAGCAACCGGTGGTAACCCGACCATAAGCAGTACGAGAATCATAATTAGCACTGGTCCAAGACACTATAGTCCTATGGTACAAATTCATAATTCACACAATTGTATAGGAAGCTCAGACCAAGCCTTGGCCAGAAGCGAGTGAAAACGTCAATTGCATGCTTCACACCAATCTCCACCACGACCCTCTTTACCTTCTAATTATGAAGCTGCTCCAATAAAGCAGCCCTGTCTAATCCATCTTAATAAATATTTATAGCATATAATAATAGCTACCAGTTTAGCATGGACATGGTGATGTGCACGTAAATGTGCATATTTTTACCACCATATTTATTCTATTTAAATTAAATAAATGATCATATTGGGTCTTTTAACTTATTTTAACCAAAATACATGTTAATTTCAAATTGTCACATATCCATCTTCATATAGGGGCAAAACGGTCATTTGTGTGCATATATTTCTTTGAGAAAAATTATTAGAAATTTCCATATTATTTTATAGGAATTTGATTTCAATTACAAGTTGTTTCATGAAGAAGATATGCATGCACAAAAAAACACAAAGGAATGAAGATGGAAATAATTCAAAGTGAAGATCATGGAGGACCCCACCTACCCACCATCTTAATGTACAAATTAGAGGCTAATGCACATATTTATGGAAATAATGGCTTCATGTACATTTAAATGGGGATTATGACATGCTAATGATTACATGGTGGCCATACTACCTCAAGGGCATTTTGGGCATTCCCCAAAAATATGAATTAGGGTTTCATACATGTATATATACCCATATGTTTCATGTAATCTCTCTCTTACTTAGTCTCTCTTACTTAGTTTTTAGTTTAGAAAGTAAAAGAAAGCTTCTCTTTTCTTTTTCTATGGCTACTTAGTCATTTCTCCTTATGTAATTTTTTTATGCAACTTCAATACATGTTCTTTTCCTTTTCATGCTTATTTACTTTCATGTTGTAGTGTAGATTTATTTTTCATGCAAGTAAAATAGTTTTTCTTTATCTTGCTTTCCTTTTCCTTTCCTTTTTCTCTCATGTTGTAAGCTACATTTGTTGTTTTAATGACAAATATGAGAGGTTAAACCCCTTCAATTTAGGGGGTAATGAAGCTCTCTAATTATGTAGCTTCAAATATTTGTTAATTCATGCTCTCTTTTTGTGCTTAATGATGTGGTTTACTAGTTGTTTTTGCTTTGAATTTGATAGCCTATATTTTTGACACCAAATAGGCTATGCTTAAACAATCACTAACACTAATTGCCTCTTCATCAAAATATGATTATGGCAAAAGAAAGTGATTTGAAATTCAAATTTGATGGTCTATATTTCAATCAATGGTTAATAGGCCACACTTAAAATAGATTTCATTTTCATTTTTTTTGTCAAGTTTCATGAAAGTTAGTAAATGCTTTAATGGATGTGTTATAGTTTGATGGCTTATTTTGGCTAATCAATAGCACAAATATGTCATACTTATGATAAGCATATCAATTAAAGCACTAATGACCATAAAAGAGAGATCATGATTTATTATATGTTGAACTATCTGATCTAGAGAGTGCATTTATTTTCTAAATTGTCATTTAACTCTTATATTTGCATCTTTTTTCTTTTAGTTAGTTGCTAATTTTCTAATTCTCTAGCTTAACTTTCACTCGACTTTGGTTTAATTTGATTGAATAGAACTTTAAAATCATCAATTCCCTGCGGATCGACTAGTATTTGCCACATGCTACATTCGTACACTGTGCGCTTGCGGTTATTTTAATTTTGAAATTTTTCGACGGTTTTCTAATTCCATAGAAATTCCTTCGATTAACACATGGCACCGTTTGAAGCTTTACATGGAGAACTATGTCGATTACCTTCAACATATTGGTGGGAGCTACATATATGGTTATTCTTAGGTCGAAGATTATTAGAGATACTTCAAAAAGGTGGAGTTAATAAGAAAGAGGATGATAGCTGCACAAGATAGGCAGAAGAAGTATGTTGATAAGGGACAGATGGATTTGGATTTTACGGTTGGGGACATGGTATCTGTGAAGGATTCATCCTTGATGCGGGTTGAAAGATTTGGAAGTTTAGGAAGGTTAACACCATGATTTATTGGTTCTTTTTCAATATTGGAATGGATTGAAAGTTTACTATATAGAGTTCAATTACCTAAGAAAATGGTGGGAGTCCATAATTGATTTTTTGTTTCATATTTACGGAAATGTGTACATGATTCAACCATTGTAATCGAACCAAGTCAGCTGGAGGATATAAAATTCGATCTCGAGTTGAGTTCATTTCATAGTCTGGCATGCATTGTCGAACATAGGGTGAAGAGACTCTAAAACAAGGTGGTGAAGCTAGTGAGAGTGCAGCGGCGGAATGATCCGCTTAAGAGAACATGGCATCCTGAAGAGTAGTTGAGGGTTTCTCATCCTTAACTAATACCTTCCTTAGGTTTGTTTTGCTAGGAGTAGTTTTGGATACCTTAGACTTTGTTAGCTGGGTTTTTAACCACGCAGAAATCAATAGGAGTTAGAACGTCAAGACAAAGATGAAACGGCTTGAAACCTTGGAAGTACACCTAAATAGGCTAGTGAAACAACTCGAAGAAGTTTCATCACCAGTGAACAAAAGATAAGAAGTCGGCATGGACTTCTAGAGGTCAATGGAGAAATCTCATGCTCCCACATTTTTCCACCAAACTTGGCGGAGCCTCTTCTTTACCTATTTCATGTGTGCCCAAGCAATATTAAAGGATTCTGAACAACTAAGCATCAAGATTGAAGATTTAGCATTTAAAATGGCAGTATAAACCAAGTAATGAAGGAACCATCACCAGTATCAACCAACTATCCAAACAAACTATATGGAACATCTCAAAATCAAGTAGCAAGACAAGGGCAAATAAACTTGACCTCTCTGGAGTTAACCACAGAGCTCGATGCCGACATGAGAAGTCGGTACTGACATATCTAGTTAATCCAGATAAAGTCAAGATTTCACACACCCTTTTGGGCCGACTTCTATATTTTTCTCCAACTCTTCGTTTGGCCCAATGCAACTTCTACCATATAAATACAATCTATAGAGCAACTAACAAAGGATTTGGATTCTGTTAACATGTGATCTCCATCTAATCTTCAATCTCTCTATTCAATCCTTACCAAGGCAGTTCCTATAGGTAATTCTAGGACTTAGAATTGGGCTAACACCAGTATTTGTGACTTGTTCAATTTCTAACACCTTGTAATCATATACAATCAATAATCAAAGCTATAAAGTGGACGTAGACTTTATTAAAAGCCGAACCACTATAAATTCTCTGTGTTTATTTACTTTTCCGCTACTTTTCTATTACATTTGCTCTATTCTAACAGAGCTGGTGCTTTCACATCATACTCTAGGGTGTTGATCCATTTTTTCGGTTATAATTTTGGTGCTTTCACCGAGAACCAATGAACCAAGGCTTTGATCTAGTTCTCCACTTTGGATTGGATAGGTCCAGAAGTTAGATCCATAAATCATGCTTTCAAAAGAATTTGAAAATTTTCCATTGAAGATCAATGGCAGAAAGAAAGAGAACAATTTTTAGGAGATCTACCGGTGCAACAATTGGTAGTGATGGACCAAACGAACAGTAGGTTAAAGTCAACAACACCACTAACTTATCAACATGAGTTGATACTGAAAGCAAGCACTAGAATTTTCTACTCATCATGAAGCTGTGACGAAAGGAGAATTCAATCGGATGGTTGATCACCTTAACCAAAAGATGGCTGATAGCCAAAAAGCTCTCATGGGCTAGATAAATGCTTTGCTAGAACTAGAACCACCAATTGCCCTAAGGACTAGGCCGAAAACTGCAAAGGCTATGGAATAGAAAAATTCCTCTGTCTCATGCTTGAATAGGAGGGATGGAAAGCAAAGCAAAAGGAGATAGCTAGTGGAGCAACTAGAATTGTTATTGAAGGTAATGGAAATACCCCTCCAACTGGAGGATAACCTGCCACAAATCTCAACCTTGGAGTGATGGCTTCACAAGGGAATATTGCAATGCTTCTCGCTGATTATGAAGATGACATGCAACTCAATGCTAAAGGAATGGAATTAGGCACTGACATAAGCATGCAAAGTTGTAGAAAAGTTCTTCAAACTGCCGCTATAAAGCTAGCCGCGTACCAATGGAATCCTGTAGGAGCAGTTCTCTCGAAGAATGGAAAGCCTAGACTTCAGTTGGCAAACCAAGGCCATTTACGGAGCCAAATGGTTGGCGTAGCCCTTAACAGTCGATCTGTAGACTATCAGTCTAGTGAGGCATTCATTGCGGACATAGTTAAACGCTTGATGGAAAAAAGGAAGGGCAGGAAGGACAACGATTGGGGTCCTTCATCAAGCCAAACTCCATTTAAAGAAAATGTTTTAAGGGAAGAATACTCCCAAAAGTTTACTATGCCATCTTACAACAGACCTCAAACAACACTTGTACAAGTACAGTTGGCACATGGATGGAGCTAGGGCAATGGATGTAGTCCACTGCAGATGTTTTCCTATCTTCTCGGAAGGTGTTGCTTCTATATGGTTTACCATAATCCTACTAAGATCCATTTCTATATTTTACGAGTTGGCAAAGAAATTCGTCGAAAGGTCAGGCTTCACAAAGCACAATCAAAATATGTAATGTCTCTATTTAGCCTTTTCTAGGGACTAAATGAGTCATTAAAAACCTTTATGAACCTATTTAATACCATGGTTACTGAAGTGAGAAATCCTAATGAAGATATGGTATTTATGAATTTAGTCCAAGCCATCCATCTAGACACAGACTTTGGAAGATGGATTAAGATGAAACAACTAACCACCATGAGAGTTCAACCAGAAGGCGAGTTAGTATATGAGATTGTAAGAGGCAGACGCATTAGAGGGCAATACTATTAGTGTGCAACCAAAGGAGATAATTCAAAGCAATGTAGCAGTCAATTAGGATGGAAATAATTCTGGAGCCGTGGCAGGAAATGTAAGGAAAGATGGAAATCAGAAACGGAAAAACTAAAACATTTGTAGGTGTGACGGGAATGGAAAGTAGATCGAGAACTCAAGACCCGAGGAGTATACGCCGTTGAATGACATCCTAGACAACATCTACCTTCCAACTTAGGGAACCGAGCACTACAACAAGCCTCCTAGGAAGGAAGAATCCGAGCGACAAAAGCAACTGGGGAATTTCTATCACTTCTATGAGAGTCACATGCATAACATGAACGAGTACTGACATCTACAAGGTCTAATTAAGGAATTGATTATGAACAACATGCTCCAGTAGTACATGAAGAAATCGCAAAATTCTGACCAGCCTGCTAGACCTCAAGTTCCAAGTGCTCGAGGGAACCAACTTGAACCCAATAGAGAAGAATCCAAACTGATTGAACAGAGACTAGTTATCAGCACTATTTCCATAGGACCTTACCCAGAACAGAAGAGTTGGGGGGAGATGGAGCGATATGCAAGTTCACTAAAGCACGCTCCAAAAGAAACTTGTTTTGCGATTGAGGATAGTGCCTTGACCAAGCAGTAAAGGACACTCAATGATGATATAGCATTTCAAAACCGAGACAGTAAAGGAGTAGAGTCAACTCTAGACTTGATGGTGGTAACCATCGAAATTTGGCCGGTAGTTGTATGTTAAGTCCTGATGGATAGTGGAAGTTCTGTCAACATCTTATTTTGACATATAGTTAATCAGATGAAGATTAGTATGAAGGATGTGTCTGCTTGCCAAATGAAAATTCAGGACTTTACGGGAGAACTAAGACAACTAGTTGGAGAAGAAGAACGAAGGGTAGTTCTTATCCAAACCTTCGATACAGTGGATGAAATGTCAACATACAATGCTTTCTTGGATCGATTGTCCCTTATTGATTTTAGAACCGCTTTGGCTCCATGGCGCCTTACCATGAAATTCCCGATGAGAATAGGATCACACTTATAAAGGGAGATCAAAGTGTCGTTAGAGAATGTTATGTCACTAAGTTACACAAGTCAAAGCCAAAGGAAATGGGAAAGAATGTGGGGAAGTCTCTCCAAATTCACGAACCGTTAGCATAGACATTACGGAACTGCCCCTGGCTTGGGGACCATAGTCATTTCGATAAGGCTTTGGTCCCTAGGATGATATGCTTAGAGGAGGAATGTGCTGCACTGATAGAGATTACGATGTCGATCCTATCGATATGGATGACTTAGCTTGAGTCATAAAAGAAGGGTCACAACTTGGGACCAAAATGCAGTGAGAATTGATCAAATTCCTTTGCGCCAACCTGGATATGTTCACTTAGATGCATTCTAATTGTGTGGGATATCGCTTGTGATAGCGTGTCACACACAATATCGATCCTAAGTACATTCTAGTGTGGCAAAAGAGATGTAGCCTCGATCCGGAGTGATCCACTGCGCTAAAGGAAGAAGTGGATAAGTTGCCGGCTAACGGCTTTATCCATGACATAAGCTATCCTGAGTAGGTGTCGAATCTAGTTCTAGTTAAGAAGTCCAATGGGAAGTGGCAAACTTGTGCTGATTACTCAAACCTCAGCAAAGCCTATTCGAAGGAAAGCTTCACGTTACCCAGAATCGACCAGCTTGCAAACAGAACTGTAGGCCACAAACTACTCTCATTCATGGATGCCTACTTTGGGTATAACCAAATCACTATGCATAAACCCGATCAGGAGAACACCAGCTTTATCGCCGACCTTGGATTGTATTATTACCGAGTGATGCCACACGGTTTGAAGAATGCCAACGCAACCTACCAATGGTTGGTGAATACACTGTTAAAGGATTAGTTAGATGAACGATGGAAGTCTACATGGATGGCATGCTAGTCAAGTCACATGAGTTAGGAAATCACTTGGACAACCTCTCAAAAATGTTTGAGATTCTCTGAAAATATGAAATGAAACTTAATCCGCTGAAATGTTCTTCTGGCATGGCTTCAAGGAAATTTCTAGGTTTCATCGTAAATGGGGCCAATAAAGCTAATCCTAAGAAAATTACCACCCTATGGAACGTCCCAACCCCTATGATCAAAAAGGAATTGCAAAGTTTGAATGGAAAGATTGCAGCGTTGAGCCGATTCATTTCCAAAGCAACATACAAGTTTATATCGTTCTTCGATGCGTTGAAGAAGGGTAAGTAATTTTTTAAATGGAATTAGGCCTGTAAAACCGCTTTTGAGGAATTATTCAACATATAGAGACCCTACTGGTTTTATCTAAATTGGTGGATGGGGAAGAACTATTCGTCTCCTAGCAGTGTCAACTCACGCTCTGAGTGCAGCACTGGTATGCAAGGAAGTTAGACTCCAATGGCCCGTTTACTACATCAAGCAATTCATTGATCCAAGAAGAACTATCTAAAGTTGGAAAAACTAGACTATTACTTGTTAATCACATCATGGAAGTTACACCCATACTTCTAGGCTCACCCACTTTAAAGTGTTGACAGGTCAACCTTTGAGGCAGGTGATGTGCATTCCAAAGACGTTGAGACGACTTCTTAAATAGAACATTGAGTTGAGTCAGTATGACATCATTATCACCCCTAAAGAGCAAGCAATGGACAAACATTGGCTGATTTCATCACCGAGTTCACAATACGAGACGACAAAGAAGAAAAGACGCCATAAGTAGTGTCACAGTGGAAACTGTTTGTCAGTGGTGCACCAAATGATTTCTGCTCAGGAGTGGGAGTTGTTCTCGAAACTCCAAAAGGATGCTCTATTTACTACGCTCTAAGATTGGAGTTCCCTGCTACTAACAGTAAGGTGGAATATGAGGTATTAATAGAAGGACTGAAAATTGTGAAGGCATTAGGAATAAGGGTTGTGCATGTCTACAGATGACTCTCAGCTAGTTGTCTGTCAAGTGAAAGTGGAATATTAGGCTAAGTGGTAAAACCCTGCCCCTTATCTATCAAAGGCATGGGAACTACTAAATGAAATTAAACAATATACCATAAGTCATATTCTGAGAGAATATCATATGAAAGAAGATTATCTAGCTAAACTAACCAGTTCTGAAGAAGCACAGTCTATGGGACTAGCTCCAATTGAGACGCTGTAGGCTCCTAGCATAGATCAGATGGACGTAGATTAAATTCTTGAAAGTATAGATGAAGAGGAATCATGAATGACATTGATCAAAGACTATCTTCTCAGAGGGACGCTCCCTAAGGATTGAAATTAGCAAAAGAAGCTTTTTTGTAAGGCGCCACAATTCATACTGCAATATAGAGTACTCTACGGGAGAGGATTCTCCACCCTCTTACTCAGATATGTAACTAGTAGTGAATCAAAGAGCGTCCTTTAGGAAGTTCATGAATGCAGCTGTGAGGACCGCATCAGGGGCCAGACACTCACAAAGTAGGTCCTCGATTATGGATATTTTTGGCCATCAATCAACTGAGATGCAGCAGACTACGCAAGATGTTGCGATCGGTGTCAGAGATTTGCTAAATTATGAGAACCCCATCTGCAAAGCTGATGTAAATGGTCAACCCATGGCCATTTGCAATCTGGGGAATCGATCTAATTAGCATATTATCAATAGCTAAAGGGGAGCCAAATATGCTATCGTCGCGGTTGATTACTTTACCAAATGGGCCAAAGCGGAATCGTTAGCCACCACGATTACTTAAAAAGTGATTAACTTCGTTACTAAAAATATTATCTGCAAATTTAGAGTACCATAGAAAATCATCATAGATAATGGAACTCTGTTTGGAAATGTCGAATTCAATAACTTCTATAAGCATTTTCAAATCGAGAAGGGCTTCTCCGTAGTGGCACACCCGCAAGCAAATGGGAAAATGGAGGCAGTGATCAAAATCATCAAATCCACCATCAAGTAATGGCTAACAAAAGCTAAAGGAAAATAGGTTGATGAACTTCCGCTTGCACTATGAGGTTGCAGAACGACTCATGAATCGACGGCCGACACTTACCCTTCGTCGTGGCATACGGTTCGAAACCAATGATTCCATTGGAACTAAAAGTCTCCCCTCATCAGAGAAGACACTTTAACCAAAGTGAGAACGAGCACCTTCTGCTCGAATCACTCGAAAAAAATCGATGAGAAGCGGGAAGAAGCCGAGCTAAGAACTGCAGCCCATTAAAAGAAAGTGGCACGACACTTCAATGCCAAAGTTTGCAACCACACCTTCGAAGTGGGAGATCTCATCCTGAAATGAATCTACCCAGATATGGGAGCACTTGGCCTAAACTAGGAAGGACCCTGCGTTATCGACTGGAAACTTGGAGAGGAACCTTCAAGCTCACAACGGTTCATGGAATCTAGATTCCACGTGCTTGGAACAGTAATTCACTGTGGCACTAATTTGTTTGAATTTCTATCTATATATTTCCTATTTTCGCAAATAAGCTACCGAGGGATACTAGGGCATTGTAAATAGGCATAATTTTCCTTTCTCTTTATTTAATCAATAAAGTTATTTCGCTTCTTGAACTAATGGAACCATGTTCATTTAAGCAACCTGCTAAGTCGATGGGGTCAAATCGACTAAAAATCTATCCACTTGCTTCTTGGACCGGTGGAACCATGTCTAAGTATGCTCCACCTACACGCTTCTTAAACAAATGGAAATACGTTCAATTAAGCAACCTGCTAAGTCGACTGAAGCAAATTGAGTAAAATAGCTGGATCGATAGGGAAAATTGATCCCTGCCCTTTGAGAACCGGTGTTGCTTCGACAACATTGGGAAGACCCAAACCCTCGCTCGCATCTATGAGCCACACCTCGCATTATGGATCGATGGAATCACATCTAAGTAAGCACCCATTTCCTTATCCACTCAAACCGATGGAACCGTGTTCATGTGTGCCCCATTTCTTTCGCTTCTTGGACCGACGGAACCGTGTTCGGGTAAGCTTTCATTCCTTAGCCACTTGAACTAATGGAACTGCATTTAAGTGTTCCCTTCTCCTTCATTTCTTGGACCAATGGAACTGTGTCCAAGCAAGTTGTGATATCACGGAATTACAAACAATTTAAAATATGATAATCTCCTTTATTAATTATTCAAAAATTGGCAAAATTGTTATTTTCAAAAAATAATAATAATGTGATGTTTTTAAATATAGATATAAATCAATTTCAAATTAGAATTATTATTTACAAATTTAATTTGTGTTTGTTTAAATATATATATATATATATATATATATATATATATATATATATATATATATTTGAGTTGTTTTTAAATTGGATTTTTAAATTGAAATTAAATTTGAATTTGGATTTAAATTTGAAATTTAAAAGAAATATATATATTAAAAACATTTTTGATTTAAAAATGTATGTATAAGATTTTTATTAGTTTATAATTTGTTTTATAATATTTTCTTTAGAGAATCTTATTTATATAAATTAAGAAGTATTTATTAAATAGGAAAATAAATATAAAAGCTTTATATTAACATTTAAAAATAATTAAAAATTGCTCAAATTACGAGTGTTAATAGATTAAATCATATTAGTAACACGTGTAAGTTAATTAACAAATGTAATCGAAAAATGTTAGGAAATTTTACAAGTGTAATTTTTAAAATTTTAATTTTCTTTTATTTTTAATAATCATAAATTTAGCATATATATTCATCTATTTCTTCTCTTCATCTCTTTTTCCTATCTCATTTTCAAAAGACAAAGAAAACTCAAATTTGTAACAAATATACAAACTCAAAACAAAAGCCTGTAACAAAATTTTCAAACTAGAGATTAATAAAAGAAATCAACTAAGCAAAAGTTTCCAGTTCATAATCTAAGCAAGAACATCTCTGTTTTCAAAGTTAAATCATCTCAACAACAACAAATTTCCAACAACAAGTTTCCAGTAACAAAGCATTTTGGTTTTTTAAAAAGATCACAGCAATTCAAGTTTCAAAGAGATCATAGCATTCAGTTTTCAAAAGCAAAGAGGCATTCAAGTTTTCAAATTTCAAAAGCTCTGTTCATCTTTTAAACAGGTGAGTAAACTTTTTATTTAAAAGTTTAGGTAAATTAAAATCTGTGCATGTGATTCCTGGAATGAATTGTGCTTTGCATGTGTATATACAAGTGTGAATCATGTATATTTGTTTGTGTTTGAACTGTGCATGTTAGTTCTTCTCTGTTTCATAGTTACAGATTTGAAAATAAATCAAAATTCAACATCACTTTATCTAATCACTGTTAGGATTTGGGTTGCAAACAAAATCCGCTTGGTTAAGCATGGATTAAGGTTTAAAATTTTATTTAAGTAAATTAAATTTGTAATTTCCTAGAAAACCAAGAAGAACAGTGGAAAACTTAAGATATGTAAAAATTCAAACATCTTAATTCTTCAATTCAGGTATATAATCTAAAACACCATCTAAAATCATGATTTTTAAAAGTGAAATCACAATTTTTAGATTGGGGTTGAGTGAGTATTTCGAGGTTGGCCAGAAAATAGGTTTGAAGGATTTTCTAGCAATCAGGGAACCTGGAAAAGTCGGGGTTTTTGCTGAAGCAGGCTTGGTGATCAGAGATGTTGCCAAAAATGGTGGAAGGAGGTTTAAGCCACCGTGGCGTCGGAATTTGGACGGAGTAGGGTTTTTACCCTAGGTATGGTCGAGGGTGGAAACTAGGTCATAGTGATGTCTCTAGGTAATCGGAGTGCATCAGACTTGGGACGTTGGAAGCGTGGAAGTCTAACGAAGCATAGGACGGGGTTGCGCGATCGTTGGTGGTCGAAGACGTGGGTTCGAGGCAGTTTTCTGGTGATGTTGGTTGAGCTAGTTTAATCGAGATAGCTCGATCTCTTTTTTGAGTTAGATTGGAATTTCTGGGAGGTCGGATGGAAGGAGGTGGTCGAAAGGACTTGTTGGCGGTGGTCTTGGAGGCCGGATCTCTGGCAATTGGCGGTCTATGTGCACGACGTGTTTATTTGTCAATATTTGGGAATGAGATGGACTCGAGGGATGACTCAGGCATTTGGGTAGGTGACTCGAGTAGATCATGAGTGAAATCATGTTTCTAGGTTAAAAATTTAAACTAACTAAATTTTCAAAGAAAGTAAGGGTAAGGGGAGTACTCAAGGAAGGTCTTGGGGAGAAGTAATGTTGGACCCGAAGCAGGTTTTAAAACAGATTTTAAAAAAGTTTTTATAAAGCAAGTTTTAATTTTAAGATAAATCTAGTTTAAACCCTTTTTCTTAAATTAATTTCTACATAATAAACGTTTTCTTTAACATTTGTTTAAGAGGTTATAAAATTTTGTTAACTTTAATTTGTTAAGTTAAAATGTTATTTTATTTTAGAACTTAAATTAAATGATTTAATTATGTACGTTAATTATTAAGATAAAATGTTTTAAATATGTAAATGATAATAAAGTCATTAATAAAGATAATTTTTTATCTTAAGGTTAACTAAGGTTTAATGATTTGAGATTAATTAAGTTAATAAAGGAATTTAAGTATAATTAATTAATATAATTAATTAATATAATTAATTAATAATTAAGGTTTAATTAATTTGTAATTAAGGGTATGGTTAGTTAATTAGAGATTAATTAATTGATAATTAAGAATTAATTTATTTAATAATTAAGATTGATTAATTTATAATTAGAGGTTAATTAATTAAGTAATTAAGGATTAATTAATTAAGTAATTAAGGATTAATTAAATTGTAATTATGCATAATTAATTAAGTAATTAGAGATTAATCAATTGGTAATTAAGGATTGATTAACTGATAATTAAGGATTAATTAATTTGTTATTAAGGAATATTAATTCATAATTAAGTTTTATTAATTAATGGTTAATTATTTAAAGAATAATTAATCTGTAATTAAAGAGTAGTTAATTGGTTTATAAGGAAATTAAGGAGTGATTAATTAATTATTGATTGTAATTAATTAATGATTGATTAAGCAGGGAATTAGTGATTAATTCTTAAGTAATTAATTTAATTTAAGTTAATTAAATTAATTATAATATGGATTAATAATTACTGATTGTGGATGATTGTTTGAGTAGAATGTCTGGATTGATTGATATCTATTGTATGATAATCTGTGATATTCTATGATGTGATATTGGATGTAGCTGTGATAAATGTGTGATGTTTATCTGTGATAATGTTGTGTGAATTCAATGTATTGAATTGAATTAAAATATCTAAACCTTAAACAACTTGGCCTTTAAGAAACGTTTGGATTTCGATGAGACCGGGATCAGATATCAGATTTGATATCCGAAAACCACATCGATCCAAGTTAAACATTAGGTCGTGAAATCACAAGTGAAGATCAAGATGGAGTTTTAAAGTGCAACGGTTATCGCTGTTAACTCTGAGGGTGATTCCAAAATAAGTGTAACGAGATATTGCCTTCAGTTTCGTTCGAACCTGGAACGAACTTGTATGGATGAATGCTATCAGACCATCGTCAATGGAGGACGATGAGCATTCCAAAATGTGTTCTTTAAAGGTTATCGTAGCCTCAAGCCTCATCAATCGGGAATGGCTAAAACAGCGGAGGTGCAGCACAACTAAGTGGGTAGCACCCAAGTAGGAGAAGATTTTCCCTTGTCTAGAGTCCCTTTATTCGGCTGTGTGGGCGGTTGCTATTTACAACCACGGGATTGTCTTATTCGGACTATCCAGTAAGGGGTAGCTCCAGCTTTGTGTTGTAGGGGATCAGGAGGAATCCTCGGTACGGTGATCTAGGCCACGTACTGTGACGGGCGGTACCCCAGTAGCCCTGCCATTGTATGGAATCCAATCTCCAATAAGTGATCACAGATTTGATTGTATAACCCACTTTGTGGCAAGTATGCTGGAAGTTAATAATGTAACAATTTCAGCTATGTGAATATTTATTTGAAAACCCTAGACCCTATTATCATATAATCGGATTTCTTATCAAATGTTTTGGTTATCGTAAGGGAAAAACTTGTCCGTATTTATTGGCGGAGAGTCTTATGAAATACCTTTTATTTTCAAAGGTTTTTCAAGTTAAACAACTTAACCGTTTACTCACATCAGACCCATATCTGACCCGGAGTTTATTCTGTTTTTCTTAAACTCTTGGGTACTCAAATTTTTTTGAGTAGCCAAGTGATCAGGTTTGGCTTGATGAATTTTGGATAGGTTGGAGCAGGAGTAGACAAATCTTTATAACTGTCTAATGTGATGATGTTGTATAACTGTGTGACTCTGATATGTAAAGACTATGTAATGGTAATATGATATATTATATTTTGTTCCGTTCCGCTGTGAGATTCTGATATTGTTTAGTTCTTTCTTCTATCTATTCTATTTCTACCTATTTCTTTCTTATTGATGATGCGTCTTTCTATGGAATGAAAAGGGGGTCATCACACAAGTATGCACTCCCTTGCCACTTGAACCAACGGAACTGCGTTCAAGTGCGCTCTGAATCATCGATATTATCACGGTAATATCATTAGTTTTTCAAAACCTCCTAAGTACCGACGTTGCTCTGGCAATATCAGGAAATTTATCGATTGCAGGATAAGTAGAAATTAATCCCCATCGCAGAAAAATCAACATCGCCCAGATATCAGCAACGTTAAAGAAAAATCCAAGGAATTGAGATGTCCATATGTCTCAAAAAAATAGAGGTTGATGTACGGATAGAACCTCAGTTTCAAACTTGGTGAAAATCAGCTATGACCAAAGTAGACAGTGCTCGAAATCAAGCATTCATACTACAAGTTTCGAGAGGTAGGAGCTATACTACGTCCTTGATTGGGGACAACTAGAGAATAGCTCGAAGCACCCGATTTCACATCAAATGTTTTGAGTAACCACCCTATGGGCTGGGGGGCTCACAACATACTACCACTTGGTCAGAGTAAAAGTCACTCCATGGTTCTGTTAAGTCGAATAAAATTTTTGGCAGCTACAACGGAGCTAAGTAAAATAGTAAAACTAAATAACAAAAAGTCACAGTATTTACAACATTTACATGCATAGAGTTGCGATATATAAATACATCGTATATCACACAGTATAGGAGTGTATAGTATCAAAATTGCAAGACGAGCAATCATATTATGCACACATATAGTGGTATATATACAAGCACAGTACATAAAATGTAGAGAAGTACACAGAATAGGTTACAATATAAATAATAATTTTTTCATTGCTTATATCACTTTACGTCCAATATCAAACAGCAGAGGCCGATCCCGCACAATGTTAGGCTATTTGAACACCAAAAAACCAAAAGTACGGACTCTACTAATGCAACAATAAAAGAAAAGATGCTAAGTATATAATCTGTACTTGTATAAAAAGAATAAAAAAATAAAAAAATAACAAAGTAAAAGAACTATCAAAACTCGGCTCCACTAATGCTGAAGCCTATCACTTCTTCTCGCTACCTCCATTGTCACCCTTACCCGGTAGGGTTAGGGTTTTCTTCTTTGCCGCCACCTTACTTGGTTCAGTTTCCTCAGACCCATCGATCGACTTACCTATAGACTTCGGTTTGCTAGTCCTGAGGGTAATGGGAGGATCCTGGTCTTTGTAGCATCCGACTCCACTTTGAGCTTTTCCTTCTCTCTCTCTTCCTCTTGATTCTGCTCTACCATCGTCTTATCCCTGGTTGGATCAGTAGCACTAACCATATTAACATTCTCCTTATGTGATACGACAATGTCCTCTAACCCATCTAATGATGTGATCTGTTGGGCATCAGATCCAGGCTCCGATGATGGAAGGTTGGAGTGTAGTATTTGAACTTGTGGAAATAGCAGTAGAGGTGGTGAAGATCGCTTCCGTTCATGCACTTTGAGAAGTAGGAGGCGAGGGAGGGACGTCAAGTGGACTTATGAGTTCATAGAGAGAATGGTATAGCTTAGTAATAAATTCAGGAGTGAGATCGACCTGTTGGAGCATGGGAGAAACAATGGAAATATTTGAAGTGGGACTCCTTGGTATGATGTCAATCTCGCACTCTCCGATTGCTGAAAACTGCTCAATAATTGGAATAGAGAAATATGGCTCGTGCAGTGCGGGCGAAGAAGGGATGATCGCCACTGGTGCGCTAGCCTTTAAGATAGGAACTTCACGATGATCTGAAGAGCTCGGGCCAGCACGGGCAGCATCTTCGTTGGCATCCTCCTCAGCGAGAATTGCCTTCCCTACAGCAAGCACATTTACCACTTTGGCACTCAAGTACCACACCAGTAGCTTGGTCTCAAAGAGATCGCCTCCAGCTCAACGCAACACTTCTTCCCGCATGTCAGTAAGAGTGGAACGATAAACATTTCCTAACCATTTTAGATCCATGTGCATAAACGCACTTGCGTAGAAAAGTTGGAGAGCTTAGTTGAGGTCTTCCCTCTCTTGGGCCCTCTATTTGTTCTCAGCATCCTGTGCTATTTCATGATCAGTCAACTCGCTCTGACAAACAGCAGACTCGATGTCATTTGAAAGCTTATTGAATGATAAAGTGTCCAACTTTTTGGCTAGCCCTTCGTTTTCCTCATGGAGTTTCTACACTTCTTCGCGGAGGCGTTCAGGTTCGTATGCCTGCTCAAAAAGGGCTTGGTCTTTTGACTTTATAATTTTGGCCTTCTCTTTGGCCTGTTTCTTATAGCTCTCAGTTCAAGATGAGTGGACCTAAGATTATTCCTCATCTCTATCTCTATGTTGGCATGGGCATACTACATCTTTTCCATCAAAATGTCTACACTCTTATTCTTTTCGAGTGCGAGATCTCTTTCATTATTAACTTTGATCAAGTTGGCATCTCGTTCTTTAATTACCTCTTCACGCTTTATGCTCTCCTTCTCGAACAAATCAATTTGTGTGAAGTTGATTTTGTTGATCTTAGAAAGAGCTTTGAACAATCACTTTCATCCGAAAATCGAGTCAACATCGCTTTGCACTGCCTCCAAGTTTTTTGCCGCACTTTCTCTAGTAATGATTTTGATGTCATTGATCGAAGTTTAATCAATGCAAGTATAAGTATGAGTAAGTAGCCTAGATGCGGGATAAACTAGGCGAAAGCGTAAGAATTAAGGTGCTTTGAGAAGGAGTGGACACAATATCAGTTATAAAGGTCCATGATGAAGGAATGTCTTGGATAATAGTAGTTTGAGCTTCAGGATATGAAGGAATAATAAAAGTAGTGGTCCATCACGCTCCAAGGAATCTTGCTGGGGGTGTTCGCGAGTCTCATGGAAGGAATCTCCCCTAAAATCTTTCTTTCTCTTCGCTCATTCTTCTTCAACATCGAGCCATTCTCTCTCAGCTCTACGAGCTTCATCATGCTCACACTCTTTTTTCCTTTACCTCTCTTTGTCTATTTCATAACGACAAGAGTGCTCCTTCTATAGTCGCTCGAGCTACGATGAAGTGCTTCATATCATGCGCCATTGAGCCTGAAACAAAGAAAATGTATAAGTCCAAAATTACAAAAAATGAAGTGTATGCGAAGATGAAAGTTCATGATCCTAGAGTGTAGTATATAATGCCAATAGCCCTCTTTTTTAGTTTACAAACCGATTGGGCATGGTATCAGAGTCAGAGAGACATGGCCTTCACTTATAAATGCCATGGAAGATATGTTAATCTATGATCTAATTTCTTCTATCATTCAGTAATTGAATGTCTCCATGCACGTTCACATGGATAACAGCATCTTTCGTGAAGTCAAAAGTTGATGCAGGCTCAACAGAAGTCCCTACAACTTGTTCTCCCGTAGAAAGTGGGGTCTCGATGGCTAGTCGTTCTGGAGGAGGAGAAGTACCAAGATCTAGACTTATTGTTTCATCGGCCAAAAGGTCTGGAGAAGGAAAGTCGGAAAGTACGGGGCTCATTCTCGCTGATTCATCCCTAGATCCTCTTTCCTCTTCCTCGTTGGCCTGAAGGTTGCTATTGTTCTAATCATCGGAGATCTCTCCTTCCTCCACACCCATGGCCTATTTTCCTTTTCTTCTTTTAATTGTCTCATCCTCATTTGAGATGGTAGCCATTCTCCCGCTATCGCCCTCATGACTGGGGCATCCTCTTACATAGGCTCATCCACCCTAGTTTCAACATTCTCTCCTTCTTTTTATCTCCTAGAGGCAAGTAGGTCTCCATATCAACAACCTTCTCTTCAAGATCATCACTAGACTCATATGCATCTCCCGATCCACCTTCTTCCTTTTCCAATTGAGGACCCTCCTCAGAGCCACAAGTGGATGCAGTGGAACAACTACGCAACCTAGAGTCGCTTTATGAACGAACTGCGATGTCATCTACTCTTTCCAGGGCAAGCAAGCCATACTCTAGCAATTTTTCATTCGTTAGGAGAAAGCTGACAGAGCGTTAGCTCGCTCTAATGGCTTTTAGGTGTTTGAGTATGTTCTTGTGCTCCCATCTCTTGTCTCTTATCGAAAAACCTACGAGATTTATGCATTAATTTGAGTAAACAAGTGTCACTATAAAGAGGATTGATAGAACAAAATTCAATTCCTTTTAACTAGAAGCGATTGAATTCTTCCGGAGAGCGGATAGAGAAATATTCAGTTTTGAACATCGAACGCTTGTTATGAAGGTTCCTAATCACATTGCACCTAGTCTAGGCTTCGATAATGATGAAGGAGGGGCAATCTTTCTCCTCTTTAATTTGAGCAAATACATGAGCTATCTGAAGCATAGAGGGTGCTCAAATCCTTTTATGAACAAGACGTGTAGTGAGCTCAATAAGGCAAACCCATTCAGGTGAATCTGAAATGGTGCAAGTCCAATATCTCCTAGGAAATCTCTTAAGAAAGAGTTGAAGGGCGCTGCTGTGGCACGTACCAGCTACAAGTTGTAAAACTAGGGGGACGATGCATAATTTCATTTCTTATCGGTAAGCGAACATCTTCGACGAGAATTCCATGCTACAGGCAGACATTGTGAATCATCTTTTCAATCACAATAGTGGGCACCTGCTCCAGTGGGTTAGTTATAATTAGCTCTGGTGGCAACTAGGGTAGAACATTGGGATCTACTAGCACTATCTAACTCTTAGACCTAGAAATTAAAAGTTTGTTGGTCTCAACTGGAACAGATCACGAAATTAGAGCGGTACTAGAAGCACCCACAGAAGGAGTTAATGGTCCTTCATCAGATTTGCGATGAGCCGATTGGCGAGTCATTCTAGACAGGAGAACTTGGCATTTAACACGGTTAGGTGAAAATTAACTTAAAATATAAATACCTATGCGACCAGTGCTTAAATTTTAATAGAAATCGATGTGTATCGATCCATCGAATTCTAAGTGTTGACCGGCGCAAATGAATTGTGTTATCTATATGAGATGAGTCTAGTGTCTCGAATGTTATGAACGAACCATCTAATGTAGATAGCCTATCTGCATTTAAAAAACAGTCCCCATTGTCTTTTGAAATTACTTTTTGATACTTGCCTGTTATTGATCGACGATTGATAACGGATCAGATGTCTGGAGTGACACAGAAAGTATTTCTTTTCAGGATCATTGGAAGTCCATAACAAAGAAATAGAATAGTGAAGTCATTCGATATGCCCAAGTTCAAGGTTAACTGTTGTATCAGAGTTTGTTCAATGATTGAACCTAGTTGGTTTCATAAGGCAAATAGTTAGAATTAGAAAATAAAGCTCTTATCCGAATCTTACATGTTTGATTGAAGCAAACCTGAGTTCTTGGCTACATCACCAACCAAAATCATGTGATTGCACTTGTTTTTTGCCTTGTTCAACATGAACCGAGGTCCAATTCACTCCATGACCACCCACATCACATTAAGATCCACCACTACCCACGTTAGATTCAAGTTGAATGAAATTGGGCTTGGGGTTTGATTTTGAATCGGAACCAAGAATTCTAGGCAGCGATACTTGTGTCAGTGCAGTTCCAAGTGATGGCGAGTAGATCGGCAAGGCAACAACTGGTGTTGACGAAGCAAGAGCTAGTCAATGGAGTACTCAATCGATGGATGAAGGTAAATTGGAACTTCGGGAACTCAGGTGTAGGGTTTATGAACTTGGCAAGCAACAAGATAATGCAAGAAGGCTTTAAAGGCATATAATAATGCATATAAAAGAAAAATGTCAAAATCTTCTCAAGTACAGATGTCGGTGCCGACATCAGATGTCAGTTTCGACATCTGTATAATACCCAAAGTATGTCAAACTTCCTACAATGGACTTATCTAACAACGTGAAGCTGTATGCAAATTTCCTTATCTAAATGATATGGTCAACATCGGAAATGAAAGTTCTAATCCAAGTTAAAGAAAACACGGAACATAAATCGATCAACTGAAGCTAAATAAAGGCAACATTTTGAGACAACACTTAAAAAGTTAACTATGATTTGTAGGATAGCTCTTCAAGACTTGTCTCACACCAGAGCACACTTTGTTTTCGATGAAAGCATACTCTATGGGGCATATGTTAACTGGATTTTTAGCCACACATAAATCAATAGAAGTTAGAACGTCAAGACAAAGATGAAATGACTTGAAACTTGGAAGTACACCTAAATAGACTAGTGAAACAACTCGAAAAAGTTTCATTACTATTGAACAAAAGATAAAAAGCCGACACCAACTTCTAGAGATTGATAGAGACATCTCATGCTCCTACAATTTTCCACCAAAATTTATAGAGGTTATTATTTACTTATTTCATGTGTTGCATATCTTGATATGCCGTATTGTTGAATTTATATAGGTGGCCAGTAGTTGCATTCTTGCATTTTAACCGATATATCTTATGTCATTGTTGACACCAAAAATGGGCATTAACACCCAATAGAATCCAGTAAAGATTAAATGAAGAATGAAATTAAAACATAACAAAAATCATAAAGGAACACATAGGTTTTTATAGCGGTTAAGCAATCTTGGCCTATGTCAACTTCATATTTTTATTGATCTTCCACTTGATTATGATTAAAAGAATGTTTGAATCAGCTGGGATCCAATATTACAAAAGTGAAGACTAGAAATGGCAAAGCATTTGCACAGAAAGTAGGATCTCTTTTCTAATGTCATGCATGCTATATTTATAGGGGAAGACGGGCACGGATCGGACTGAAATTTTGGCAGTAGGTTTGGGAAACCAAATCGAGGCTGACCAAAAATTTGCAGGCCCATTGGGGCCCACAATATGGATCGATACCGATCTATTTTAGTGTATCCAAATGGGATGCATCCCTACGAGGGATGTCCTATGATATTAGCTTCTTTTTTCCAAATTTCATGCAATTCCAACGTACAATTTGTGAGATATCGCATTTTTTGTGAAGTAGTGTTGCTTGAATTCTAATTCTATCGATCCCTCCAAAGGGAGTTATGCCGATCTCTCCAACTTCCTCCAATTGGAATGATATCCCTAAGGGTTGTTCCATATGTTGTAGAAAGCTTGTACTCTAAGTTTTGTGTTGATAGCATGTGAAGATTTTCAGTTATTGACCGATCATTGCTATAAAATTGAGTTGTGGAATCGATACGATATGATCCATAGTGTTGAATATGGATCATACTTGATCCATCTTTGGAGAATAGTGAGCTTTCATGCTTCAACTTCATATTATCATCTATGTTTGATTTGTGGACCCCATTATCATCGCTCTAGGCTACTGGCCTTGATGATTGTCGAGTCTAACTTTTCTATTCAGTTCAGATATAGCCGAGTCAAAATGCAAGTTAACATTTGCCCCCCAAGTACGTCTTATTGCGTATATGACATGCTTTCAATTGAAGCAATTTAGAGTCATCAAAAATAAATCCATCCAGTTTTCTGAATAGTCGCTATCCTTCTGTTGAATTATCTTTCCAAAGTGTTGTATCCCACTTTGATCGTCATGACGCTTGGTAGATTTCCAATAGTAGAAATTCAGGATTTTATACCATTAGTTATTATCTGTATCCAGTTCTACAGGGCTAGTAAGCTTTGGCTATTTGATCCAGTCTTTTCTTTAATAACTCCAGATGAAAATTCAATTTCTATCGATTTCAAAAAATCAAATTTTTTTGAATATACACATGCACGTTCAAGTACATGTTCTTATCATTAGCTCCCGAATGCGTTCGTACGCTCACGGATCATTGCCAATTCCTTATAGTTTAATTGCAATTCGATTGAAATTCCTTATTTTTATATTTTTATTTTTATAATGAAAAATGGGTCATAATAAGTCACTCGATGAGAAGGGATTTCAAGCTCTACAGGGATGATGGTCTCTGAGCCGTAGATAAGGGCGAATGGAGTATGGCCAGTCGCAGACTTATGGGTGGTTCTATGTGCCCATAACTCGGATGGGAGTTCGTCGACCCACTTGCCTTTAGCCTTTTCCAAATGCTTCTTCAAAATGGAATTTATGATTTTGTTAATAGCTTCGACTTGTCCATAAGCTTGTGGAGAGTAATTGCCACGAGTCTTTTCCCAATATGATGCCGACGGCAGAAGTCTTTGAATTCAACATTTTTTGGTGTGATCGCAGCTAAAGTTCAACTTCAGCCCGTTTGGTGAAATAATCCACTGCTATGATGGCATATCTTGCACCACAGTTAGAAATCGGCATAGAGCCAATAATTTTAATACCCCGATTGGAAAACAGCCATGGATTGGCCGTTTGAGTAATTTCTGTCGGTGGGAGTCTAAGAATTTTTACAAACATTTAGCACTTGCCGCAGTATCTAGTGTGATTAGCTGCATGTCGATTGACAGTTGGCCAGTAATACCCATAGCGGAGTATTTTCTATGTCATTGGTTTCCCCCTAGTGTGATCGCCTCATTCTTCTTCATGGACTTCTCTCAAGACTTGTTTGATTTCATCATGGGCGATACACCGAAGTAGGAGAACGAAGAAAACATTCTATACATGTCTCCTTCTTGGATGATGTAGCATGAAGCTTTAAGGAGTATCTGATGTTTTTCATTCCTCCCTCTAGGAAGGATCCCCTATTATAGATAGTCTTTGATATGAGTCGTCTATGTCTCCTTTTCTGGTTTCGCCTCTAAGATCTAGTCGATCTCCATCTTTCAATGCATGGAATGTTAAGTACTTCAACCAAGACAAAGTCCATTTGTTGCGCATCCTCGGAACTGGCTAGCATGGCCAGTGATTCAGCCTTTTCATTTTGCTCTCCGTGGATGTGTGTAATGGTGCAATACTTGAAGTCGGCTAGTAGCTTTTGGACCCGGCCGAGATAAGGAGCAAGAAGCTGCCCCTAGCAAGATAATCTTCCCTGACTTAGCATACTACTAACCAGGAATAACAAAAAATATGTATAGTTTCTACTCTTAGTTCTCTAGCAAGTTTGAACCGGGCGATCAAGGCTTCATACTTAGCTTTGTTATTTGTTTCAAGGAAGTCGAGTTTCCGGGCGTAGCAGATTGATCGTTCTTCGGGAGTCATTAACACAACTCTGACGTCAGAACACCGATCATTGGAAGCTCCATCTATGTACATTTTCCATCGGTTGGTCGATTCTCCACTACTCTTCGAATAGTCGTCTGATGAAGTGAATTCAGATATGAAGTCTTCTAATGTCTATCCTTGGTTATCACTTCGAGGGAGATACGTGATATCAAATTGGGTTAGCTTGATATTCCATTTGAGAACCTTTCAGATGTATAAGGATGCTATAGGACATGTCGTAATGGCTAGTTGGTGTAAATGTTAATGGGGTGAGCCTGGAAGTAATGGTAAAGCTTTCATGATGCAACCAATAGGCAGAACGCGAGCTTTTCCAGTTTTGGGTAGTTTCTGCAAGCACTTGTCAATCGCTTTCTAGCACAATATACATGCCTTTGGATCCGATTCACTCCATGTAACAGTGTGGCACTTATGGCGTGTACCGACACCGCTAAATAGATGTATAAGTCTTCACAATCCAATGGCTTGGATAGGATGAGAGGTCTCTTTAAGTGACCTACCAGAGCGTAAAACACATCTATGCAATCCTACATCCATTCAAAGTTCCACTTCCCTCTTCTGATCAAGTCGAGGAAAGGAATACACTTGTCGGTGGCTCTGGAGATGAAGCAGCATAGATCGACAACCTTCTCATTTAAGCTTTGTACCTGCTTAATTTTCTTCGACACTTGGATGTTTCAAATTGTTTGAATCTTCTCGGGATCGGCTTCGATTCCACGAGAGTTAATGATGAAACCTCGAAATTTCCCTGACGCGACACTAAAAGAGCATTTTTAAGGGATTTACTTTCATTTCATATTTTCATAGAATATTGAACATCTCTGCTAATTCGTCAATATGGTCATTTGATCGTCGTGACTTCACAAGCATATCATCCACATATACTTCCATCGATCTCTCAATCTGGTCTTTGAACATCCTGTTGACTAGTCTTTGGTAAGTAGTTTAAGCATTATTTAGATCAAAAGACATCACAAAATAACAATATAGCCCTAGATTGGTAATGAAGTTGGTGTGCCCCTGGTCGAGGATGTGCTTAGGATCTGGTTGTGTTCAGAGTACATATCCATAATTGAAAGCAGTTTATATCTAGCAGTTGAGTCTACCAGTTGGTCGATCCTCGAAAGTAGAAAGTTGTCTTTCGTGCATGCCTTGTTTAGGTAAGAGTAGTCGATATATGTCTGCCACTTTTCATCAGTTTTCTTACAGGAACCGAATTGGATACCCATTTTAGGTAGAGGGTGTCATGGTAAACCTATTATTTTAAGTTTATCCACTTCCACTTTAAGTGCAGCTGATCTCTCCGGATCCATGACGCATTGCTTTTGTTCCACCGAGACATGCCTTGGGTCGATATTCAATGCATAGCAAATGATAGTTGGCAAGATCCCACTCATTTCAGATTGGGTCCAAACGAATGCGTCAATATTCGCTCAGAGAAAACTAGCTAATTCCTTCATCACCGTTGCACTAAGCTGTGATCCGATCTTTTGGACCCATGATGGGTTGTCAGGATGACCGTATGTCGATCATGAACTCAACAGGTGTAGCCTTGGATTCTTTGGGCTCCTCTTCTTCATCTTTGTGGTCTAGACCTTTATAGAACCGATTGTTCTGTTGCTGATTGATATTGGCATTATGTTGTGAGCTAAAAAAGCTTAAATGGATTTGCCCAAGCAACATGATCATTTTCGATCCCTTGTTTTAGTGGAACTTGGCAGTTTTTGATTTGACATGAACATATAAGACCATGTTAACTCAAAATCGAACAATGGGACATGCCATATATGACTTGCATACTTGAATTAGCGTATGGCCTTGAACCAGATGTTTACCACTTCAGACTTGAATAGTTAGCATATTTGTACTTGTACGAATTGTAACATACGCCCAGAGTGAACTTGAATATGAATGTCAAATTTCTATATGCCGATAGCTAATCCTTGAGTTGGAACGTAATTGTTTCGCATAACAATCAGCGTGAAATGCAGTTAGGACGGTCAATAATGACGGTCACTCCAATCAAATTCCAGAGTCTTGTCATAAACTGTTGAGTCTGATAGTGATAGGTTTTAGATGTTTTTAGCGATTATCTACGATGGTTTAAGATCAGGCTTAAAGGAGCATTGAATCAAACACCAAGTAGATTTAGTCTTGTGTATTCTAGTAATGCACTTTCCATTCAATATACTCACATCTTTTACTCAATGTTCGGGTTGGAGTGATGGTCAGTTGCTAATGAGCTTGGACATCGATTTGACAATTCTATCTCTAGGCATCCTTTCGGTCGTAGCCTCTAGTCATCGTAAACACCAGGTATGAGTCATAGTATTGACCCATCATGGTCATTCTTTAGATGATCACACTTCTACCCTCGGTCTCAAGTTAATAAATGTACTGCATGGATGGTCGAGTCTCATCCTAGTCATGTTATACTCTTACCTAAGTTCCAAGGAATTAGAATTGATCAATGAATGCTCGGTTCACATTCATCTTGTTTCTTGATCATGCCCCTAAGTCTAGGGCATATGTCGATAAGTAGGAAGGCAAGTCATGTCCAATCAGTGATTGGTGCTCTCCCTACCGGACTAAGGGAAGGAAGGACCAGTGTGCGGATAGTCGAGTCATGTCCATTTCGTATTGCTCTTTACCATGGTAAGAGTCAACAAATGAATGGTCGCGTCGCATTCATTCAGAGCTGGATGGTCAATCACGTCCATTTTGATTCATATTCTTCCACCAGATCTAGGGCTAGAGTTGGCTCAAGTGCAGCCGGGTCATGCTCATTCGGTTTCATACTCCTCTTGACGGATCAAAGGAGGGTGTTGGAGAATTAACGATCAAGTCGTACTCGTTCGTGGTTTATTCTCTTGTCCATGCTTTGGTGACTAGAGTTATTCGATAGACATTCAGGTCACATCCATTTGTGTTTGATGTGGATCGATATTATCCGTCGACCCAACGAGACAGCATGGAAAGCTTGGATCGACATTGCTTGTCGACTCGGCGGTACGATATAGTCGGTCTCCCGTAACTTCGGACGTCATTTCGATTGGTTTTGTATTGAGGCCTTCTTGGGGTCGTTGCCTTAAGTTGTAAAGATCACCCAGCTAGAGCTATAGTAAGATTTTGTATTCAGCTTGTAGTAGTTCTTACTCTAGTTCCCATTCTAGAGTTAGCAGAATTAGTTCGTGGACGGTCGAATTCCATCCGTGGAGAGTTTATGCTCCTCCTGTCGAGTTTAAGTCAGAATTTATGGAATATTGTGTGGTTGTACTACACTCATCTATTTTTTTATACTCATATCCACACTTTAGGGATAAAAGTTTGTCAACAGGTGGTTGAAACCCACCCAATTTGTGTTTATACTCCAATCCGCACTGGAGGGACAGAGTTATTTACTGGATAGTTGAACCTCATCCATGTCTTGGTTTGTATTATGGGCTTGCCAATGTCCGGGCAAGGCTTAGATAGTTCGTCGTACCTCAGGCACAACCAAGTCATGGATGGACGTATCACATCCTCTTTGAATTGGATGATCGAACCACGTCTAATTTAGGCTTGGGCTCTTAAACTGCCACTTGCATCCAGGCACAAGTTAATGCATGGATGGTCATACCATGTCCACTTCAATTTGGATCCAGTTTCTGCCAAGCCTTGGGAGTAAGATGAGTGTTCTGAAGAACTTCGAGCTCGAGCAGGGGAGGATATGGCCAGATCATATCTACTTTGAGTCGTGTGTTTGCCCCCAAGTAAATGGCAAGAGTTGAGGAGCGACGGTCGAACCACATCCACTTTGTGTGCTTATACTCCGGTCCATGCTCTAGGGACCCCTGTTTTATGATGGATGGTCAGCCACACCCGTTTGACGTTTATACTCCGGTCCGCAATCTGGGAATTAGAGTTGATCGATGGATGGTCGAATTGCGTCCATCATTTTGTGTTTATACTCCAGTCCGCATTCAAAGGACCAGTGTTTTATGATGAGTAGTCAGTCAGACTCATTTGATGTTTATACTATGGTCCGCACTCTGGGGACCAGAGTTGGTCGGGACCAGAGTTGATCGGTGGACAGTCGAACCGCATCCATCATTTTGTGTTTATACTCTAGTTCACACTCCGAGGACCAGAGTCGATCGATGGATGGTCGAACCGCATCCATCATTGTTTGTGTATACTCCAGTCCACACTCTGGGGAACAGAGCTGATCGATCGACGGTCGAACCACATCCATCGTTTTATGTTTATACGCTAATCCGCACTCTGGGGACTAGAGTTTTATGATGAGTGGTCAGTAACATATGTTTGATGTTTATACTCCAGTCTTCACTCTAGGGACTAGAGTTGGTCGATGGACGGTCGAACCACGTCCATCATTTTGTGTTTATACTCTGATCCGCTCTCTGGGGACCAGAGTTTTATGATGAGTGATCAGTCAAACCCATTTGATGTTTATACTTCAGTCTGTGCTTTGGGAACCAGAGTTGATCGATGGATGGTCGAACCATTTCCATTTTTTGCGTTTATACTCCGATTCGCACTCTAGGGACCAAGTTATATGATGGGTGGTCAGTCACAACCATTTGATGTTTATACTTCAGTTCACGCTATGAAACCAGAGTTGATTAATGGATAATCAAACCATGTCCATATTTTTGTGTTTATACTCTTATCCGCACTCTAGGGACTAGAGTTTTATGATGGGTGGTCAGTTACACCCATTTGATGTTTATACTCTGGTCCGTGCTCTAGGAACCAGAGTTGATCGATGGACGGTCGAACCACGTCTATCTTTTTGGGTTTGTACTTCGATCTACACCCTCGGGAGTAGAGTTTTTGGATGCGTGGTCAGTCACACCTGTTTGATGTATACTCCAGACCGCGCTCTGGGAACCATAGTTGATCGATGGATGGTTGAACAACATCCATCTTTTTCTTTGTACTACTCCCTGCAAGTCGAGGGACAGAGTTTTCGGGTGGATGATCAAGTCACATCCGCCTCAAGTTACAGTCATGTCCATGTGTTAAGGGCGGTGGTTGATGATTAGGCAGTTAGTCATTCCTACTTTAAATCGATCTTCCAGATCATTTCCTATTTCCAGGGAAGGACTTAATGTGTGGACAGTCAAATCGCACCCACTTTAGTTGGACCTCGGTCATGCTAAGCTTTGAAAGAGGCATAATTATTTTGGCAAACTTCAAGTATGAGCTGGGAGTGGATGATCGGGTTGCATCCATTCCAAGTGTTTCTCCGGTCTTAAAGTCAAGCATGGAGATTAATGCATGGATGTTCAGTCATGTTCGCTTTGTATTAGATTCTGACCTTGTTGGGCTTCGAGTAAGACATAGATGTTCCATTAGAATTAAAGCACAGAGTAGGAAGTAAGTGGTCGAGTCACACCTCCTTTCAATTTCAAGTCCTTAACCCCAAGTTAGGGGCATCTGGTAGCGATAAGTGGTTGACTCATGCTCGTCTTGTGATGCGTCGAAGGTCCAATCATGGTCCTTGGAGGTTGGTTGGTGCCCAACTCTAGGTACCTTGTTACCTACATCGTACGCAAGTAGTTTAATTCAAGTTAGTCGTAGTTCACAACATAATTGAAATTGAAATAAAATAATTTAAAGAAGAACGGAATAAATCTCATTGGTAAGTGAAGCAGTGTCATGTGCTTGCTATTCGACTTTATCCCTAGCTTCTTTTAGTAGGATGTCGATCGTTAGCGGTCCAATTGATAATCAAATTTCTTTATTAAAAGGCCATGGATGTTCCCTACTTACCATTTTGTGGGGCTTGCATATATTATTGAAAATTTTCTTTCTGGATCAATTTTTCGATCACTTTTCAGAGGTATCTACAATAGCCAGTGTTATGATCGTATGTATCTTGAAATATACAACATTTCCGAAACATCTTTTGGGTTTTGGTGGACTCTCTTGATGCCGGTTTCTAGTATTGCTCCGAGTCATGAGTCTCCAAGTATATGTTATCTATTGAATCGTTCAAAGGAGAACATGAGTCGAATTTTAGGATTCTAGTTCGTCTCCTATAATCTGAGTCCTCATCTAAGGCCTCAATGTTGCCCTTGCTCTGAGTTTCTTTAGCCAACGGGCCTGCATCGTTCTTTCTCCTAGTATGGTTTACCTCCTCCTTTCTTAGGTTCTGGTTCACTTTGTAATAGAAACGATCCAAGGTCGATAGAGTCTCTTCAGCTTACCAGTCGCCAAAGTCTGCCTTGGGATCGATTCCCTTTATCAATGCCATCAACATGATATTCTTGCTTGGATTGCTCACATTAGTGATGATGGTGTTGAATCTTTGCAAGAAATCTTTGAGCATCTCGCTTGGCGCTTGGATTAGGTTGGATAATGACATCGCATCCTTATGGTGGGTCAGATGAATTCTGAATTGCTCGGCAAACTTCTGAGCCAGTTAGTCGAATAAGGAGACGGACCTAGGCGATAATCACGTAAACCGTATGATCACTACTCCATCAAGGAATATAGGAAAGCATCTGCATTTGATGGCGTCCATCACTTTAGCGGAATCCATATACCACTCATATTTCATGAGACGCCACTGGGAGTACATATTTCAAGAGTACGCCGACACGGTAGGAATGTTTAATCTCCTTGGATATTCTGCTTATAGAATAGCTTCAGTGAACAAGTTATGATAGGGGAGATGCTCCGATCATCGTCGATATGGTCTTGGATCCCTCTCACAAGCCATCATACCATAGCTGCCAAGTTAGATGTATGAAAGCTGGTAAGTTACGGGCAATCACAATCTACCCTGAGAGCTTGACCCAGTGATCGATCCTAGTTTGTGTTATATCGTCTCTGTTCTCCAGCCGTTGGGACCACCATTTGAGTAGCAGCTTCTTATCCATTCCTTGGCTGCAATTCAGTAGCTGCCGCTTGATACCCTATCCCTCGGTCAGTCATAGGACGTAAGGGAAGCGGACAGAATGTACCATTTTTAAGTTGAGTTTCGAATCCAAAATACGGGGGCACTGCGCTGCAGCATAGGTTGAAAAAATGTAGAGCTATTTTTTGGAAATTGGATCACACCTGATTTGTAATTTTTTTTAAAATGAATTGTACCCAATCCATTTTTTGGTGTAGGGATCGATTGTATAGGGATCAGAAGTTTGCTATAAGAGAGGGATTGATCATATGAGGGATCCGTCATTTTTGATAAAGGATCGGTATATACACCTTATAGAGGGATCAGTATATATACCTTACAAACGGATCGATATATATATATATATACACCTTGTAGAGGGATTGGTATATATGCTTTACAAATGGATCGGCATATATACCTTAAAGAGGGATTGATATATACACCTTGCAGAGGGATCGATATATACCTTTTGGAGCGATCGGTATAGAAGCGTGAGGGATCGGTATTGATGTCTTTGGAGGGATTGGTAATGAGCGGATTTGGAGAGGGATCGGGCATCTTGGCCTTGAGAGAGGGATCAGCCATTTTGACCTTGAGAGAGGGATCGACCATCCTCTAACTTGAGTGCAAACTTCAGCATATGATCCTAAGATCTTGCATACATGAGCGAATCCAATCCCTTCCGAATGGACATGAACACATGAACAACTCCATACAAGAACTCTAGCATCATCATTTCCTAAAATTCCATGTGAAGTTGATTTAATACTTCTTACCATGGCTACCAACTTCCTTTAGATTTTATTCAAATCTAAGTAGAATGGAAGTTTATCGATTGAAAGATGGATCTATCTCGCGAATATGGGAATCCAGAAGTAGATGATGAGATCCAATCAAGTTGAGAATTCATTTCTCAGTGAAAGCACCAAAATGTTGATGCCAAAAATGGGCATCAACATCTAATAGAATCTAGTAGAGATTAAATGAAGAATAAAATTAAAACATAACAAAAATCATAAAGGAACACATAAATTTTAATAGTGGTTCAAAAATCTTGGCATACGTCCACTTCATATTTTTATTGTTCTTCCACATGATTATGATTAAAATAACGTTTGGATCAGCTGGGATCCAATAGTACAAAAGTGAAGAATAAAAATGCCAAAGCCTCGGAAAAGAAAGAAGGATCCCTTTTCTAACGCCATGCCTGTTGTATTTATAGGGGAAGACGTGCATGGATCGGACTGAAATTTTGGCAGAAGATTCGAGAGACCAAGAGGAGGCTACCCAAAAATTTGTAAGCCTATGGGGCCAACAATAGGGATCGGTAATGATCCCTATTAGTGTATCCGAATGTGCTGCAATTCCTATGAGGGATGCCTTATGATGTTAGCCACTTTCTCCCCAAATTTCGTGCAAGTCCAACGTATGATTTGTGAGATATCACATTTTGTGCGAAGTGGTGTTACTTGATTTCAAATTTCTGTCGATCCCTCCAACTTCTTCCAATTGGAATGAGATCCTTAGGGGGTGTTCCAAATGTTGTAGTAAGCTTGTACTCCAATTTTCATGTTGATAACATGTGTAGCTATTGACTAATCATTGCTACATAATTGAGTGCTTGAACCGATAAGATACGATCCATATTATGGATCGTACCTGATCCATCTTGGGGAGTAGTGAGCTTTCATGCTTCTGATTCATATTATTATCTATGCTTGATTTTTAGACCCCACAATCATCGCTCTAGGCTACTGACCTTGATGATAGTCGATTCTAACTTATCTAGTCAGTTCAGATATAGCTGGGTCAAAATGCCAGATAACAGTCATGATAATCGCAAATGCATATATGTCATGTTAAATCATGGTTGTAGCTAAGTTTGCATCTCCTAGGCCCATACATGATATGAATATTCGATGATTATTTCTGTATGTTATGATTGTTATGCATGAATATGTGTATGAGGGTGTATGAGTTATATTCTTTGTCCCTTAGGAATTTCATAAATGAAAGTATTTCTAGAAAGGAAGGAGAGTATGTAAAATACCATAGTTTTGATATCTAAAAGTAACATGGGTATTTTAGTAATTTCAACTCTAATGGTAAAATGGTAATTTTGCAAATGAACGAATCTAATGACGAGAGTTGCGCCATTGCATAGATTGAACCTTTCTGATCAATTTCAACTGTGTCCAAATAAGAGTTAGAACAGAGGAGAAATGAGCGTATTAATGTGATGGGCTTTGAACTAATTTAAATGGTCATTGGCCCAAATTTTAAACAGTCATTTTAGACATTATTGTTAGTACCAAAATTTCCATGGTTTAGAAATAGACTCTAACAGAAGAATTGGACTTTAGAATGATGAAGGAAATGGCTCTAAAGACTTGGAATCAACCTTGACATGGCAATAAGAAAAATTTCAGAGGGTTTGAATACAATGGACCTCAAAAGGAGGGGTCGGTATCGATCACTTTCAGGTTGGTACTGACATGTTTCCACGCACTGTGGAAGGCTTTGAAGCTTTAGTTGAGGAGTGGTTGGCAACATTGATCATCCTGGAACCTATTTTCTGAAGAAGTGGTTGGATAACTCCAAAAAGCTCAATTGTTAGTACTGGACATGTCAGAATCTCTCGAGAACAACTTGAGTTCTAAGGTAAAATTGTTCGAAACTTGATGAATTGGAGCTAGAAGACAAGGTCGAGGAAGATTGGATGACTTGCATCAAGAAAATTAGATCGTTATTGAGTCCTCTCCAAGTTCCATGTTGATACTGATTTGATTTTAAGCTACAAGGGACCTTGTCTCCTCTCCTACTTTCTTAGGTCTGGAGTTTGACTCAGTATTTCATAATCCATCGACATCGATGGGTAATTTTTCTATAAATAACAAACCTATAAAACTTTGAAGAGGACTTTTCTCTTTTAGATTTCTTTTCCTAACTTCTTCTTCCCAAAAACCCCTTGAATTTGAAATATAACAGATTGTGGTATAATTGAATTGTATTCGTTGTAATCCGGAGAGAAATAATCAAATATAAAATTAAAGTGGATGTTGGACCAAGGATTCATCGAACGATCATTAAACTCTTTTGTTCATTTTGATAGATCCGTACTTTTTATGCTTTAATCTTATATGTGGGTGTTGTGTCAACTGTTGGCACAACACATATAAATATATGCCGCTTTAGTGGATTTCAAATATTTATAGCCACTAAGGCCTTCCACTAACATTACCAAATGTAATGTTGGTATAGACATATGGTAGCCCCTAAGTCTAACATTAACGTTCCCAAATCTAATGTTGTGTTTATATAGACACCAAGGCCTTTCATCAACATTACTAAATCTAGTGTCTTATCTATACATATAGTAGCCACTAAGGCTTTACACATTCGTTTATTTTCTCAAATTATACTACTTATCATCTCATAGCTTTCTTAGCCTAGTCTTAATTTTCTACTTTTAAATAAATTATTTCATTTTAACTTATTAACCTTTATGTCCATTTCATCACCAATAAATTCACAATCATTGCTTTGTAAGATGGATTCCAAAGTGCTACCTATCACATGTTATGAAGTGATATTGCATGCCAAAGCCTATCGCATGACATTAGTTATCACGTGTCAAGAGGCTGCTGCATGCCTATACATATCGCATGCCAAAAGCTATTGAATGTTAACATTTTAAGGATATCGCATATTAACTTTGTAAAGCTATCACATGTTAACAATTTAAGATATCGCATATTGTCACTTTAGATCTATCACATTTGACAATTTAGGGCTATCGCATGTTGATAATTTAAGCTACCGCATGTTAATAATTAAGCTATCGAAGATTGATGTTCCAAAGTAATAGCATGTCTAGATTTTCAAAGCTATTGCATGCTTTGGTTTTCAAAGATATCACAAGTTGAGTTTCAAGGTATCATATGTCTACCATTTAATGTTATCGCATGTTAACTTTTTTTAGAGCTATCAAGTGTCAAGGTTTAATGAACTATCACATGTTAACATTTTTAGAGTTATCGCATATTAACATGGCAATCCTGTAAATAAATAGAAAACTATTTATTACCATTCGAAGTAATTACTTTATACCAAATCTTGTTATACGTCAAATTATCAATTGTCCACCTGAGCATTTGCGGTTTTCTTTTAAGGAATTGTTTATTACTTTACTACTTAATTACATAAATTTCCATTAGTAATTAACTCTTCCATTTTTCAAATAATTCATATCAATTTGAAAATGAAAAAAATCCCAAAATTTCACCAAAATCCTAAACATCTTTTACCTCATAAAAAAGCTTCAAGGCAAAATAATTATTTTACATATTTCAAATAATTAAATCCCACAATTAAGCATTTCCTCAACGTTTCAAATTCATAATAAATCAAAGTAATTTCAAAAAATTATGAAATTAAAAAATCGTCTCCAAATTAATAATATAAACTTCATATAAAAAATTTAAGTGATTTGGAAAAGGTTTAATTCATATTTCACCTTAAACATGTCAAAAATCATTAACATTAAATCCCCAAGCATGGATAAATGTTTTATATCATCCTTAAATTTGTTCATTGCCACTCAAAGCATCATAGACACATACAATCCTAACCCAACTCGGTTTAGAAGGTTTAGAAAAAAGATTACTCACATAAGCTTGGTAAAACTTGATTAAAAAGTCTTCTTTTCTTCTTAGTGATGAAAACTCTTTCCTTTTACTTTATATTCTTCTTCCTCCTCTTAAAAATATGGCCAACCTCCTTATTTTATTTTTGATTGTTTTTGGGTGAGGGAGAGAATGAATGTATAATTGGAAGTGTTAGGGGTTAGTAATTTAGGCTTGGGCTAAAATCCTATTCTAGCTTTTTCTTATTAATAAATCTTCATCATAAATACACTCATCATTCTTATCACTGTCTTACTTAGTTATTATTCCATAATGTATTTTAATTAATTAATTATAAAATTAACTCTGTATATTATGGCACTTCAAAATATGGGGTGTTGTGGTCTTCCCCTCCTTATAAGAATTTCATCTTGGAATTCAAATAAGGTAGGATAATGACCATCGTCATCCATTCAATATACATAGAGTATAACGGTTACACTAGTTCTCTACTAATGTAAATCATCAAATCATAATGTATTAGTGCCACTACTACCACACAACGATATCATATTATAAAATCATACTAGTGTCATAATTGTTTATACAATAAAGCATACATGCCTAATCATACATGTCAAAGCAATTCGAGATAGATATCTTAATCTTATCCTATACCTCCCAGGTACAATCATCTATATTGTACTTAACTGGGCCTAAACAATTTCAGAAACTTTGTTCCTTAACTCGTTCGTATCACAACCTGCTATTTCTTTCTGTCGCCTAACATAAGTTAAATCTAGCTCTACAGAAAAATCCCTAACTACCCTCGATTCCAACCCGAATTTGGGTCGTTCATGCATACCATCAAATGTAATATGTGAAAAACATTATGCACACCCGCTAAACTACTTGGTAACTCATCTCGATAAATGAGTTCACTAATCCTTCAATTATTGGAAACTGTTCTAAATATCTTGGTGTCAGTTTCCTCGCCTTCTAAAAGCACATCGCACCTTACATTAGTGAAACCTTTATGAACATGTGATCATGTACTGCATACTCTAATTCCTTTCTTCTATTAGTGTCATAACTCTTATGCCTTGATTGTTCCACTTTCACTTCAGTGCGAATCAACTCTATGTTCCCTGTAACTTCTCTTACTAACAAATAGATGACTTATGTGGTCTCCTATAAAGCTCCTCAAATGATGCCATCCCGATACTCGACTTGTAACAATTATTTTAGATAGACTATACAAGAGGCAAATGGTCTTCCGAAGATCCTTCGAAATCTAAAATACATACCCTTAGCAAGTCTTTGAGCACACGGTTCACATGCTTAATTATGCTGGTGGTAAGTCGTACTCATGCTTAATTATATACCTATTGCACTTTGCAAACTTCTCCTGAAATCACTGGTGAACAATGTGTCTCTATCACTATTAACACTATTAATAATCCCTTACAGTCTCACAACATCCTTCATGTATAGCTATGCCAAACTAGCTACCGTTCACCAGGATAAATGGGCACTCTTAGTCAATCTATCGATAACTACCTAAATGCTTCCATATCTAAGATGATACTTCTAAAGGTTGAAGTAAACCGCTTGGCTTTTGATGCTTAATTTTTACCCTTTGATAGGCAAAACATCTCTTCACTTATTCGCTGATGCCCTTCTTCGTCTTTTTATAAAATGATACTCTCTTTATGTCACGATACATCTTCATGCACCCGGAGAGAACTCATAAACTTAGATCGATGACTTTCTTTCATGACCACCTTTAGAAATATTTTCTACGTTAGGAACACTAGTCTCCTTTCTTTCTAAGCCATCCTTTCAAATCCATCTCAAATCCTTTCTGGTCATTTGCACCCATCCCCAATCACCTAATTCTCTCGGTTAACAATTGGTTATTACTTTGCCTTGCAGCTATTCGATCCACACTGGTTGGATGTATTTACAAATTTGCTTCAACTTTCGAATCTTGAACCGATCCCACGTTCATTCTATACTACACTCCACGAGATGCTAATGTCACTAACATCTTCCATTCCTTGATCTTGGCTAGTACTCCATTCTGATGCTTTCTACTCAAAGCATCTCCAACCTTGTTCCCTTTCATGGCATATATTCTATACAGAGTCATATGCCACTAAAAATTCCAACCATCTTTGTTGCCTCATATTCGACACTTTCCAAAAGAATAAGTGTGATGGCTGACCTACACCACTGACACTAAATATACACGAATAGTGCGTTGCGATGGTACCCAGTTAATGCAAGATAACTATCGAGGGTTTGGAAATTAAATAAACAACACTTCACTAAGCCTGTCATTTATCTCACAATGCATTGAATCAAATTATAATAGAAAACATCTCATATATAAAATAGGCGAGACAGTATTAACTGAATGAATCACAAAATTAGAGTAAATTGATCCACGCAATATGCAGCATAATTGATAGAGTTATATATCAAATAATGACTCATAAACAAATTATCTCTAAATACCAAAAGCACTAGCAAGCTCCATAGTGTCATGTAGTGGATTAACAAATAAGTAAATGTAGTAATACGAGAGTATAACCTCCCGATCCCCACTTGTCCAACTCCACGTGCTCACCAGACATGATATCCTTAATCTACTCATTTAAGAGTACCCAGAGAAATAAAAAAGAAAATCAAGAAACCCTTGTTCGGACAATAGTCTAGTCTAAGCGATAGTAATTCTCTTAATACTAATATACTACTATAATAGGACAAGTGGTATGAAGTATCATATCTAACTGGTCCCTGCATCCATAGTATTAGCACATATACAAAATATATGCTACTCTACTTCATAGTCATCGTTGGAGTTCTATACATCAAAGCACTAAGGGATGTCTAAATATCTAGGTCAACAATATCAGCCTCATATAACTTCCCTAGAGTGATAAGCAATCAAGCAAACATAATATCCATCATCCATTCTCACATTCACTCACTCAGTGCATTGGATACGTAATAAATCGAATAACCCATCATGGTCATAGACTACTCAACATCCTGGTTTCTTAGAAATCGAATCCATGCCACTCAGTAGGCCAGGAACTAGATCACCTGTCATGGCCGATCTAGAGTTAAGATCGTCTATTATGGAGATCAGATTGCCCGTAATGGGGATCAGGAGCGGTTATGGTCTGAATAGGTACCTCATATTGCCCTTGCTTTACGAGTACTCTCCGAACCTACAAGTATCAACAATCATTTTGCGCACATCATATATAACAGAGCTCATCCTGGAACTGATCTTACAACTTCCGTTATGATTTCATCATGGTAGGGACGATCCTCTATAGCCATCATCAATTGTGGAATACCTTCATATGTCCTATAGCCATCATCAGAAAGTTCCATCAATATGACTTATAGTCCTTAACTGTACATCTCAAAGCATAATTATCCATCATCGAAGCCATCTTTTCCTATCAAGAATCATCATCGTCGCATCATGCGTCATCATCATCAAAATCACCACTGAACTATAGGGTTCGGTACCGACCCCTATACTAACCATATTTAGCTAAGAATTCAGCTTATCATTAGTTTGAGTGACTACACACCCAAGAATCGAGCCAAACACCATCATATCTTATAGCAAGCATGTGATGACTCGAAGCAACCATCCAAATAGCTCGAAGCATCACTTTCTTCCACCCTAAAGCATCACCACTGGTCCATGCGTCTCTCGATCTGATACTTCATACCACTAAGTCATGTTCCATCTCTTGGCTCTTCCCATCGGTCACATATCCATATTGATTGGTGCATATGGTTCAGTAAAGAACAATGGTCATCGATCCTTGACTTGACCAAAATCCATCTCCTTTACTCCACTATCTTTCCATATTTCCAAGCTATCATTCATTACTCTAAGCTCATGCCCCAAAACTCGATGTGCTTCTAGCAATCCATCACTTGAAGTTCCTCCCCTAACTTCAAGTGATCCGTCTTCCATCGTTTGTGACATCAAGAAAACCTTCCAAAACACGAAACAAACCATCCCATGACTCGAAGTGGGCACTATCGATCCATGACTTCAATCCATTTTCGATCCATCGCTTCAAAGTCACCATCAAACCATCTTCAAACGACCACAACACGAGCATACGAACTCCATACGACCTAAAACCTGGAATGCACTTTCAAGAGACCTTCCTTGTCGACGCATACCAATCACATGAAATTTGGGCTCACACAGGTCGATGACCCCCGATCCCTAATGCATTCCTAAAACTAAATCGCCAAGCGATCGGTGTTTTCAACCAAACAAGCATCACACATTCAAGCAATCATCACATAAAAAATATACTAATAAGTATGCAACCATGCATGTCAATGTGAATCCTAACTCTAAGGGTAGTATCCATAACAACAAAGGAGATCCATAAGAACACGAATTTACAAAACTTTTTCAAATTGTTTGAAATTTACATATAGGCTTAAAAGGGTTTAAAACATATTTCATAGTTCAAAAATCATTTAAAATTAACATTAAACATCTAATAATGGCTAAGTAGTGAGTAGGGGCTCAAAACAATCACCAAAAACCCAGGCAATCCTAAGAAATCCATCCAAATAGGCATGAATTCTAAGAGTGAGCAGCAGCTCCAAGATGATCTCCAATAGCCAATCTTCTATCCAAGATGCTAATCTTCCTCTAATGACACATTTTGGCTAATAAAAGTAAGGAATATGGAGACTATTTGGATAAGAAGATGATTAATGAGGGATTTTCTCTATTTTTGGGTAGAGTGAAATGATAGAGAGAAATCTCATTAGCCTTAACCCCATGCTAATCCGAAATGGACTTTGGGCCTACCCGTTAACCGACTAATTACCCATTATGCTGTCCAAAATCAAGTGATACTCCAAACAACCATATCTCCCTTAGGATAAGTCTATTTTCCTATTATGGCCACCCTATGAAAAGGGAAACCATTATCCCAATCTAATGTAAGTGGTTTCAGACCCCTACTCGGCTCCTATCAAAAGTTATAGACCATACAAGATTTTTAAGGTCAAAATGGTTATATAGAAATTTGAAAAAAATCTTAGATATGAGAATTGTGCCTAAGAGACATTTCCTAAAATTTTAGAATCATATCACCTCATATAAATAAAATTCTATAATCATCCGTTATATAGAATACAGGTTCTTACATTCTTCCCCCTTTAGGAGTTTCGCCCCCGAAATCCAAAAAAAAAACAATAAGGTCATCCTGCATGCCTAATAGCTATAAACAATCATAGGAAAACATCACAATCAAACATGTATACATAACGATAGATGGAAAAGGAAACATTCAAGCCTATCCTAGCATATAGGACACCATAATAAGGTATACTTCATGATATCATAAGCGAGAGTAAAAGTAAAAAATAGAAAATATCACCAAGTAAAGATCTCTGGATAAGCTGTCATCATGCTCTCCTTGGTTTCCTAATTGCAATTGCCTTCACTTTTGCTCCACTAAACCTTTACCAACTACACAATCTTCCTCCTAAGCTACTCCGTATCACATCTGACGATACGAATAGGCCTACGGGGTCTCGAAGCCTCTGGTTCAAACTCAATATCATCTCGTTGATTCGATGTGATAGTTACACCTGAGTCATGCATAATTTTCAATAAGTGAGATACATGGAACACATTGAACATTCCCACCATTCTTTGAGGTAAGTTGACTTAAGCAAGGTTCCCATATGAATCTCGATGCCAACCTCCCTTTACTATCGAACTGGTTGCAATCTTAAATAAAGAGATCTTGACAAATACCATATTGCCGACAGAGAACCCTGAGTCTCTTATCAGAGTAGCTCTTCTGTCTATCTTGAGTAGCTTTCATTTATTGCTGAATAGTCTCAATATTTCTTATATATCGAGCCCAAGTATCAACTTTTCGCTTGTTTCCCATCGACACGAAGGAGCGTTCTCGGGTCAGGCATACAAGGCCTCGAATGGTGCCATATTGATGCTAAATGGATAGCTTTTGTTATATGTAAATTCAATAAAACGTAAATGATCATACCACAAGCCTCCAAAGTCGAGTATATAGACATGCTAGAGATCCTGTAATATATGATTCACTCTTTCAGTTTGGCCATCAATTTGAGGGTGATAAGCGGTGCTGAGGTGTAACTCTATCCCTAATGCCTCCTGTCAGATCATCTAAAACCCATTAGCAAACAACATGTCTTGGTCACTCAAAATGCTTTTTGACACACCATGGAATCATATTATCCACTTCACATACAATTCAGCTATCTTGGCTATCGTTCTTCTTGAATTGACGGGTACAAATCTGACGCTCTTTGTCAATCAATCAACTATAACCCAAACGATGTCAAACCCTACTCTAGTCCTTGGCAGTCCATCGACACTGGCTTCCTCTACTCGGAAACTTCTAGCGGTTGCATCAACTACCAGGCTTCTTCTGCTCTGCCTTAGCCAACTAGAAGTTTATGCATTTTGAGATGAATATCACAACGTCTTTCTTTATTCCTTTCCAAAAGAAGGTCCATCTCATATCATGATATATCTTATTATCACCAGAATGGATGTCAATCTCGAACGATGGCACTCTCATAAAACCTCATCCCTTAACCCATTGATAGTAGGAACAAATAATATTTTGATCTTACAGAGCTAATCATCTTAGTCAAGTCTATAATGTCTTATATATTCAGACTCTAATCGAGCTTCAATCTTGGCGATGATCTTAGCTAATATGGCATTGCGTCTCTGACTAGTACCATTCCTCTTAATTAGAAGGTCTGATAGTCAAGCTTGCCAATATCTCTAGCACTAGCTCGCATCTTAATTAGAAATCATAACAACAATATACTCTAACTACATCCACTCTACGAACATTTATCCCAAACCAGCATGTCTCCTACTCAATGCATTAATAACTGCTTTACCTTTACCCGATGTGTAACACCCTGCACCTTAATGGGCCCAAATTTTGACAAAAATCGAAACCGAACTCCATCAAAGCATAGATCGTTGAATTTGGTACCTGCAAATAAGCATGAGCGTTATCAAAGATTGATAGAAATCTAAAGACACAGCGGAAACTATAATATGGTAAGAATTTTTTATTATGACTATTACCTTGGAATTAATGGTATTCCTTGGATAGCAGATTGTCACATCAGCATCGAGCATGAGAGAAAAAAGACTTGTCCAACAACTAAACACATCCATCTCCAGTGAACTATTCCTCTAAACCTATCATGTGGGTTGTAAGGAGGAAGAGGTCGAAATAATGCTCTGGTGACTGGAAATCTACAAACCATCCATAACAAAAATTTATACCGATTGATTTTCATTTAATCATTACATCTATTAAGATTGTTAATTCTAATCTAACCTTGCATTGCATACACGATTACTTACATATCCATTCCCAAGGTATGAATTACTGATGAAGCCTTATCAACCACCCAATACTTCCAAGCCAATTGGCCACATGATGCTTCAAAATATAAAGTGGGCTTCTATATACTTTTAAAAGGGGAATAGATAGACTCTTCCATTTAAGACCTTAATTAAGGTAGACCCCGTCATTTAAGACCTATTCCCAAGGTGGTTTTCTAACAATGTTGTCAATGGTTGGTGGTTCCTAGCTACAAGACCTCTAACCACTATTTAAGGCTTTTTACATTTAATATCCAACTATTACCGCATCTATCGCCGATAAAATTATAGCTATGTAATAAACATTACCCAAGCCACTTAATACCTTTTATTAGAAAAATAGGTGGACTCTGCTCATTTAAGATTTTAACTAAGGCAGACCCTATCATTTAAGACCTATCCCAAAGGCGTGCTCTTAAATGGTACTATTATTATTACGGCCTTAGCAATGTAAGAGACTGTACCCAAGCCACTTAATACTTCCAAGTAGAAAATAGGCAGACCTCATCATTTAAGACCTATTTCCAGAAGCGTGCTCCTCAATGGTACTATCTAGCCGTCATTGCTTGGAAATCTCATTAGGCTATTTAATTCATTACAGTCACTTAAGACCCCAAACCTGAAGCGAACCAATCCTGAGATATCCACTATCACTCTTTAATTATAAATATGGCATCTCATTAAGTTACTTCTTTTGGTAGGAAGGCAGACCCTTCAACCACTTAAGACCTCAAGACAGAAGTAAACCCTTTTAGAGACATTCCTATTTAATTATTTATTTAGAGTCTCAATAGGTTACTTAATACTTCCATTTAGGAGACAGGCGGACCCTTCAGTCACTTAAGACCAAAAACAAGAAGAAAACCCATATGGAGATATCCCTCACTGCTCCAAAATTCAAATTTGGACCATTTAATAATTTCCAATTAAGAAAGCAAGCTCAACCTCTTACATCGTCGTGGGTCTTATAATTAGTGATATCTTACATCAGTGGCAAGTGCACTAGATTGCTTGTAGCCTCAAAGTGAAGAGCAGTCTTTCGTCGAATAACACTACTGACCTCGCATCACTAACCTACTAAGTCCAACTAACCATCCTAAGTCTTTACTTATATTATCTTATATAGACATTGGACTTAGCTTACTAATTCCTTTTTTATTTAAGGCAGTATGATTTACTTTAAATAATGTCTACCCGTAAATCCCCATTTAATGCCCATAAATGTCAATTTATCTACAAAATCATAATGGACATTTTCTAACACATTTATTTATGATTACTAATTTCAAATTAATAACCTTTTATATCTATTCCATTTTTATCAATCCCATAAATTCATTTACCCTATCAGATTATTGCAACTCCCATATTTATTACCATTAATCGGAGTTACAATGCAATGGTGCTCAGAATTTCACCACAATGCAATGGTGCAATTTTCATGGTCAAATTCCATCGTTTGGACAAATTCCATTTTCGAAGCTTAGTTAATTAACGAATTAACTAATTAAATAAGTAACACTAAATTACAAGGTGTTACACGTTGTATATGAAATATCAATGTCATAGGAGACTAGAAACTCTAACAATTGTTGTTGTTGATGTTAAGATCCTACGGCGAAAAGAGGTACTTCAATAATTTATAGTCGGTAAACAGCTCGAACCTGTAACAACCTAGAATTTTGACCATTTGATTTTGAATATTCAATTAAATTTAAATATTTGAAATAATAGGATATTGGAATTTAATGACTTAAATTCAAATGCAATGATCATTTAAATATTTGAATTGTGAATTAAATATTAGTTATAATCTTATTTAACTCCTTTTAATTAATAAATAATATTGCGAATTCAATTTGTAAATTTATTTAAAATAATAAATAGATCGGATAAATATCGATAAGTGGATCGAAAGTATAAAATGATATTTAAATTTGTGAAATTTACATTCTGGGGAAATTCGGATTTCACTGAAACCAGTGTCATTAGATCAGGATAATAAATGATTGTACGCTGCCGAGTTTCATAACAATTTGACGTACTATATGGTCGTGTCAACTCGAAACACATAGCGATTAATTTTAAAAGTAATTCGATTCAAAATGCTAACTTTCGTATACTTTGGAATTAGGTCGCGAAACTAGTTCCATTAATTTTGAAATAGGGGTATTTCGTATAGAACGCCAGCCAACATGCCTCAATTGGAGTTCGAGATTGTGGGTACATATACTAGAGATCGTTTTGAATTTAATAATATGCACACCCTAGTATTCAAGGCCATAACCCTACATTTTAAACCATATCACATCACTTCAGCACTGCCTTCCTACATCCAACCCATACCTTTCCTCTCTTTATAAATCAAAGCCTACAACCAAAAACGTGAAGTTTTCCCTTGCAAAAATTGAAATTATAATTTTATAAAAATAATGAAATTAGATTTAATAAATTCGTACGGTGATTAGCTTCGCATCTATGGATTCGATTTTGAATGCGACATCGATTTTTGAGGCTCGATATGTTGGTCGTAGATTTAGGGCTCGGGATTTTAAACGATGAGGTTAGTGTTTGGTGATGCGTAGGTGGCATTGCATTTATTTGGTCAAGTAGCTTTGGTGGTGAGATTTTTGGGTGTCCGAGGCAAGTTTAGTGGGTCCGATGTTTGGGTAGTTAAGGGGACCCATCAGTTCGTGACTTAGTAGGTAGGTGCGGCTTTGTTTTCAATGTGTCAGGTAAGTCAACATCGAGGAGGAGGAGCCAACGGCGCTGTCCGTTCGTCAATCAGCTAACTGGAGCTCCCTATTAGTAGTTGGCTTGCACGGCCATGTTCATTTTCATGTACAGGCATTGTGTTTAGGGAATGGGTGAGAAAGAGATGAGGAGGGGTTTAAGAAGTGATTAAGATTAATTAGTTCATCAAGTTATTTAGTTATTTAATTTAATTCGATAACTTATAAAAGTTATGAATTCTTCGTAGGAGATCAGATTCGAGCGTCGTTCATTGCATTGCATTTGTATGGACATTATTTTTGCAATGGAGCTGGTTTGGAGGAATTTGAAGCAAGTGAAATTTTGGGCTAAAAATCGAATCCTCGTTTGATTTTAATTCAAATCGTAACACTTTGGCGAAAATTGGAATCAATGTGAGTTTAACTCGCATTCAATTTTACTATATCACATCTATGATGCTATAAACTATTATTGACTGCTTGGATGTTAGTTAAATTTTTTAATTGATTGTTTGGATCCTTTTTCATTTGGAAAATGGATGACATATTAACTCTATTGTTATGAGCCCATATGATCATATGTAATCTCCCTAATCATTGTTTTGCAGGGAGAATTTGTAGAGAGACCATGAGGGGCTTCTCGCTAATAATTATTTATTTATATCCTTATGCTGTTATATTGATATTTAATTGAAATAAATCTTGATATTCCATTTAAATTATTTAAGTGTTGTTATAGCGATTTTCTCTATACCATCATTTATTGATTTTCATCCCTAAAACCCTGTCGTGCGTGTTTTGAACTTTAGCTTGTGTTTTCACTAAAAAGAACTTTAAAATTTATTAATCATATTAATTAATGATAGTTTAAATTAATTAATCATTTTAATTAATGGTTATTTAAATTAATTAATCATTTTAACTAATGTTTTTAAAATTAATTAACCAATTTAATTAGTGATGTTTAAAATTGGTTTATTCTTAGATCTAATTAATCATTTTTGCTAATGATGTTTTATACTTAATTAATCGTTTAACTAATGATTATTTGAGTTTAATTAATTATTTAAATAATGATATTTGAATTTAATTAATCATTTGTATTAATAATGTTTGAAATTTATTAATCTATTTGATTAATCAGATTTGAATTTAATTAATAGTTTTGAGCTTTAATTAATCATTTTAATTAATGATTGTTTTAAGTTTAATTTATTGACTTAACTAGTGATATTTGAAATATGGTTAATCATTTTAACTAATGATGTTTTATATTTAATTAATCATTTCAACAAATGATGTTTCAATTTATCATTTTAACTAAATATGTTTAAATTTAACTAATCCAATTAACTTATAATTATTTGAACTTAATTAACTGTTTGAACTAATGGTATTTAAAATTTATTAATCATTTTAATTAATGATGTTTGAGATTAATTATTAATATTAATTAATGATTATTTGAATTTAATAAATCTTTTTAATTAATGATATTTAAAGTAAATTAATATAATAAAAGTATTAAAGTAAATTAACTAAGTTGATGAAAGTGTTTTAAAGTTAATAAACCATTTAATAAAGGTTTTAAAGTTAATTTACTGATGATATAAAAATGTTTGGAAATAATTAACTATATTATTAAAGATAATGGATTTGTGTATTTAAAAGAAATTATAAACGTGATTAATTTTCTTTTGGGATATTTAATATTATTTTAAATTTATAAAGTTATTTAAATTGTTTTATTTTCTTTTGGGGTAATAAATATTGTTCTAAATTTACAAATGATAGTTTTAAATAAGAAAATGCTTTAAAAGGAATTATTTATAAATAAAGCTAAGTGTAATTTGTTTGGGCTATAGTAAACAATGTTTTAATGACAATTGTTTTTTACCCTTGTTTTAATACACTTAGTATTATAAGTTTATCTCTTAAAAGAATATATTTAAAGAGTATTTCCATGGTTTTTTTACCAATATTTGTAATATGGAAACCAAGCACAAGTTCAGTTTTAAAAAGTAAAGTTTGGTTTTGTTTTGGAAAAGTAATTCCGTAAATGATATCACTTATATGAAAAGAATCTAGTCATACTTTTAACGCTAAACGTTAAGGCTTGGACTCATATCTTTCTCGAAGGTTAAAAATGTCATCAAGGCAATGCCTAAAGGAATCAATATCTCAACTTGCCTGGCATCATCTTCAACCAGAGATAGCACTTGTTTGGAATGGATGAGTAGTGGTAAATATATGATATTTAATTTCACTATACGATTATTTTTAATTATCTCCAATAGTTGATTTATTTTCTATCAGATCCAGCTTTCTTCATGGTGTATTGTCAGTTTAAAAATGATTTACTGCTCTTTTGAGCTTTGTTATCCTTTGTCAGAAAATGACTAAACCCAAAGCGCTAAAGGACGTCCAGCTATGTGGGGTTCCTCCCATTAGGGTATTTTCACATCTCATCTAGATTGGATTCGGTTGTGCACTAAGATGTGAAATATTCGGATACTCGGTAAGATTTGGTGGGGTCCGATTAGTACACTTCCGAGAAGTGTTGATGTGCATGTAACTGTGCATATATTTACATCCATATTTTATTTATTTTTATCTAAATAAATATCATATTCGGGTATTTTGACATGTTTAAAACCAAAATTCAATTATTTTCAAATCATCATATATTCATCTACATGTAGGGGCAACATAGTCATTTTTATGCTTGTATTAATTTTGGAATTTATACTTGGACATTTTGTCATAAATTTTTATAGGAATTTGGATGCATATGGAAGAGGGTTCCATTAAGATATATGCATGCACAAAGGAATACACAGGTTTGAAGAGGAAATAATTTAAGCTCATGATCATGGACGACCCCATCCACTTACCTAAATCTACAATTAGAAGCTAATGGACAATTAAGTGGAGGTTAAAGCTTCATGCACATTTAACGATGAATTAATTAGTGGCTAGTGGTTATTTGGTGGCCACACTTCCTAAAGGGCATTTTGGAAAGCACCCTAAAAATTGAATTTGGGTTTTATGCACATATAAATAGCCCTCTTATGTACACATAAAGGTGTGAGAAATGTGGATTACGGATCTTAAGGCTAGAATTAACACTAGAGGGGGGCGAATAGTGTTTATAAAGAATTACTAAATCTTTTTGAGTTTATATTAATTTAAACACAGATGTGTGCAATATACAGACACATATATGATCATAGAAACAAACACAGATGCAGAAATAAAATAAAAAGAAGTAAAGGAAAGAACACACCGGATTTTATACTGGTTTGGCGTTACTCTACATCCAATCCCGCAACACAAGTACGGATTTCCTTTCAAAAGCAATCTTTATAATTACACCCTCGATTTCAAGGCTACGAGGTACACCCTCCAGAATCACAATCCTCTGGGTAGAGATACTTGATTTTTCGGGCTACAAGTTCACCCACTTGATTTTACGGGCAACAAGTTCACCGAATTGATTTTCAAGGCTACAATCACACCTTTTCTCGCTAAGTTGATTACAAAAGCCCTATAACTCTGAATAGCACTGAGGATCTTGTTGAGATAGTGATAGAGAATCAAACTACGAACGATCGAGTTCAATTCATTGTAGATTTCGGCAGGGTAATGATAAGAATTTTTATTAAGAAAAGTGGAAGAAGAAGAAGAGGAGTGAAAAACCAGAAAATCTGATGTAAAATTCGTTGAAACTGACCCCTATTTATAGTAGAACAACAGTCATGTCCATTCGTGAAGAGTTATGGCGAATAGACACTTCTTTCGAAATTGAAATTTTGAACTCAACAGACACCATGTCGACATGGTCACCGTGAGTATGTCGACATCCCAAAGTATTTTTTGATGATTTGATTTTCTTTGAAAATAACCTTTATCTTATATTAAAACTATTTTAAACTTTATAAATATACTTGACTATAGTTAAAACTCATAAGTAAATATAGATAATAATATATATAGAATTTAACTATAATCTTATATTTAAATCTAAGTATAAATATTAAAAGTTAAATATATTATATTAAAAGATAGTTTAAAATCAGGAGTAATTTGACTTCGAAATCAAAGATGATTTTGAGGCTAAAATTATTTAAAATCATGATAGATGTTTTTGATGCTTTTAAAAGGAAGGTTTTGAAATCATTTTGAAAACAAGATATAATTTTGAAAAAAAATTATTTTGAATAAAAGGCTAGAGAATACAAAACAATGTTCCACTAGATTTTTCGTAGGTTCTATCCTAGTTAGGGTTCCATCCCTTTAACAGGCTCGAAGTGGATCCATTCCACGAATAAATTGGATTTTAATATGCCAGTGCTTTTCTAGGAGTTTTAGCAAAATTTTCTAATTAAAGAATAAATTACTTGAATTCTTGAACTCTTGATAATCTTGATACTCATGAGTCTTCAGTCTTGATATCTTGAATCTCTATACTATACAGTCTTCATTCTTGGTACCTGCATGGTTAACTCCTGCATATACATATATATCTAAACTTATAATGTTAGTATTTATATTTTATAATCCATTATAAGGGTGTTATCATCAAGACCATCATCTCTTGGACTAACAAAAGGATCTTCTACTCTTTCACATTAGTTAGGAAATTAAGAAAGCAAGTTCTAATGTCAATGTTTCATGAAATAAAAATGGCTTCCTAACCACTTTCTCTTTTCTTTTCTACATGCTTCTTTTTTACTTTTATGTTCATTTTTACTTCTATGCTCTCTTCTTTCCTTTTTTAGTAGATTAGATTTACATTCATGCAAGTAGTGTAGTTTTGTTTTATTTCTTTTATGCAAGTAGCTTAATAGTTAATCTTATTTTCCTCCTTTGTTTAGTTTTTATTTCTATTGCTTTTAATGTTGAAATTTACATGTGTTGATATGATTACACAAATAAGTAGCTAAAACCCTTCAATTTAGGGGTAATGAAGCTCTCTAACTTTATGTAATTTCAACATTTTTATGATTTATGATCTCTTTTATTTGTGCTTCGTGAAACTGAATTTTAATGTAAGTTTATACAAGTGGGTTTGATAGCTTATGTTGCATTTGCAAAAGAGCTATTCTTATTCAACACAAACACAAATTACATCATCATTTGCTAATTAATTTTTGATTTTGAAATAAAAGTAAAAATGTCTATATTACTAATTAGAATAGTAAATAGATCATACTTAAAATAGCTTTTGCTTCGGCTTCATTTTCATGAGAATTGATAAGTGGTTTATCTGTTGTATTATAGTTTTATGGTTTAAGTTACGTTAATTAATAACATAAATAAACCATACTTATCATAAATGCAACAATTATTTCACTTAACATCAAAAGAGATCATAGATTATTTGTTTTTTGATTTACAAAATCATGATAATGGATTTGCCTCCAAATTATTTTTCTAATCTCATAGTTTTTAGTCTCATTCTCCTTCTAATTTTAGCTTCATTTTTTTGAAAATTGCAGTTAACAATCTTCTCTCCAGATCGACCCGTACTCGCCACGTACTAAAAATTTACGTCGTGCGCTTGCTGTTAAATTTTAATTTGAAATTTATCGGCGGTTTTCTAAACTGGTAGAAAACTTCCCCAATAAACAAGTTTTTGGCACCATTGTTGGGGAATTGCTTTGATTTTAGTTTTCTTTTCTCCGAATTATTGTCATTTGATTTTTATTGTGTGTTTGTTTTGTGTATTCATTTGTATTTAAAAAAAATTGTTGTGTTGTTTGTGTTTTATTTTTGTATGCTTGTTGATTTTCTAGTTGCTTTTGCATTTCTATTAAAAAGACATTAAAAAACAAACAAACTTTTCATTTCATCACTTTCTATTTATATTCACAGCTTTACAAGTTTGTTCACATAATTGTTTGATTTGAATTCACTGTTTACATTTACATTGCTTTGCATTTCAATTTCGCCTCTTTTTGTCTATACCAACACCTGCACCTACCAATTTGCTGCTCACAACCAAGCCCAACCCCTTCAGGTATATACGAACCACTGTTTCTGCCTTTTATTTCAAAACTGCCTGTTGCATTACCATACCGTCGGTAGCAACATCACTCCACTCCACAACCTACTATTACAACAGCACATTAACCTCCTCCTTCATACTTCTGTCCACTACACAGCAGCCCACATCCCCTTTCATACTTCAAACTTCGCAAGAAACCATCCTCCAACACCTTGTACCACTACAAACAAGTATCATCCATCACTCAAACAAACTCCTGTCAACTACAACCAAATCACTAACTCCATCAACAGTCATTGCATCATTTCATCACAAAACCACCCGATCACCCAAAAAAGCAACCTCACCTCGCAATCCTCCTCTCTAACATAATTCTCCCTTGTCAAATTCCTACATTCCACTCCTCAAGACAATCATTGTCCCCACTTCTATCACCAGCTACTTCCAAAGCATCAAATTGCTGAGTATAGTTTAGGATTCTTTAGAATAAATGTGGAAGATGAAGAGGAGAGAAAATAAATGAAATATGGTAAAAAAATTCATTACGAACTTACTGGTATTTAAAGTAGAGCAACAGCTATATCTATTCCTGAAAGGATACGATGAGTAGACACTTCTTTTGAAAATTGAAATATGAAAATAACGGACACCATGTCGACATGGGGGTTGAGGGATGTCAACATGCTCAAGGCAAAATTGATGTTTTGATTTTCTTGTTAAAATTAGTTTCTATAATTTTTCAAAACAATTTCTAAACTTTTTAAATATGTTTGAATATAGTTTAAACATCTTAATCTATAAAATGATTTGAAATATGAGTATATAAATATTTTAAAGCTAAATATTTAAAACAAGAGATGGTTTAAAAATAAGGACAGTTTTTGAAATCAAAATATTAAAAATGATAAAAATAGTTTTGAGGCCAAAATATTTAAAACCAAGAGAGATGCCTTTTGATTAGAAAGTTTTGAAAACATTTTTTTATAAACAAGAGATATATATTTTTGAAAAGCATTTTTATAAAATTAGTGGATATCAAAATAGGACCACTATATGTTCCACTAGATATTTTCGTGGGTTCCATCCCACTAGGGTTCCATCCCTTTAACAGGCTCGAAGTGGATTCAATTTCACGAATAAATTTCGAATAAAGATGTAAGTGCTTTCAAGAAGTTTTGACATAATTCTAGACTCAATAATTATCTTGTACTATTGAAATCTTGAACTCTTGATTTCTTGATACCCATGAGTCATCAATCTTGATATCTTCGATCTTTAAATTTATTAGTCTTGTATCTCTACACTGTACAGTCTTCCTTCTTGGTACCGGCATGTTTATATTCTGCATATACATATATATCTAAACCATAACGTTAGTATTTATATTATATAACAATTACTAAGGTTGTTGTCATCAAAACCATCATCTTAAGGACTAAAAATCTCTACCTTTTTGATGATGACAGCCTATATTTATAGAATATACTTCTCCTTCACAATAGCTCCCCCTAAAACTAATAACTTCCCCTTAATCTAAGCCTAACTACTCTAACTAATCTATTTTATACTTCTCACCTTTATCATCAACAAAAAACTTTTCCTAAACTAATATAACCCCCCTTTAGTTTTTTACTGGAATAGCTCTAACAAATTATGAGGGAGTGTGTGTGTGTGTATAACAATAATATGAGTTAATAATAAAGACATGAAAAATATGAAAGTTTAGACCCAATAAATATATACTATGTTTCATATAATGTTATACAATCCATTCAAACCAAATCAATTCAAATCGAATCAAACCAAATCACACAATTCAAAAACAAGAAGTTCAAACTATAAGGAGATCAAATATTTCTAAGAACTTCAATCCATCATTCTTCTCCAAAGATAGGATCCTTTTTAATAACTTTCCAATCTTCATTATCTTGAATCAAAGTTTCAACAGGATTTGCATCGAGATCATCTTTGTTGAGGGAAAAAATCATCCAACGGAGGGCATGGAAATACTTCTCCTGATCTTTTATCATCGACATTTGTCTTAGTTCTAAGTGCCTTTGATTGCGGAGAATAAAAGTAAATATATTCTTGAATGAATTGAGAGTTTCTTCAAGATTATCAATTAGAGTTTGAGAAGACGAAGCCATTTTTGATAAGTAGTGAAGAGATACAAATAGAGATAAGTAGAAATGTAAAGATTACAAATTTCTGGAAGAAATAGGTGTTTAAATAGATATAAATTCATTTAAAATGAATAAACATAAGTTAGTTATTTTAATTTCAAAATTTTAAAAATAACCAAATCTGACAATTATATGTCGACATAGGGGGATAGAGGCATGTCGACATGGGTCTGTTAATTTAAGTGTCTTATTTATATTGTAAATAGTATGTATATAAATATAAACTTATATACTATACTAACGTTTATTCCAGAGACACGATAAGGTAGAAAAACATAAGATTGATGACTTTTACAAATAGATGAGATGATACATAAGATACTACATAATATGATAAAAAGAACAATATAAGCTCACACAAAACAAACTAATACATCACAACCTAGTTCTTAGAATATGCTAGAGGATGAGGAGGATGATGATAAGCCAAGTTTCCAACCAATTTTAGCAAATAATTTGTTCATATTAGTAGATATTTTATCCAATTTCTTACCAACGGATCTTTTGAGAATCCGTTGATTTTCCACTATAATCTTTTGATTTTCGAGGAGAGTTTTGTTGAAAGGATTGTTAGTATTGGTAGGATATTCAATACTTTCCAAGGAGGTTTCTTCATTATCTTCTTCAATTTCCATTTCCTCCCCTTCTTCTTCTTCATCTTCTTCCTCCACATCTTCATGTGTCAATCTTTCATCCTTTTCGGCAATAGATTCATATTGTTGAAATATAAAAGGAATTTTCCTAAGGGAAATGTTGGCATGATTAACACTTTTCTTGAAAAAAAAATTCCCTTTTGTAATCAACTCCAAAATAATTAAAAATCCGAGTGAGATAGATTCCATGATACAAGGTATTCTCACCCATTTCCAAATTTTTAGGACGAAGTTCATCCATAATCATTTGCGCCCAATTAATGTCATAATGACCAAAGATAGCAAAAAGAGTTTTGCAAACCTTAAAAGTTGGGTTATTGAAATTTCTTGATCTAGGAATGATAGTATGTTGCAAAAGAAGATTGACAATATGTGCTTTCGGACGAAAGTTACGATTTTTAAATTCAAAGTTATCATCTCCTTTGAAAATATGATGAAATGTCTCACGATCATGTTCATCAATATTAAAAGTAGAAATATCTATTCCCATATTCTTGAAATTGAAAATGTTGCCCAAACTTTCACAATTTAAAATAACTTTAGTGCCTTTAACACTACTCCAACTTTCATATTCATTTCCTTCATAAAAACCGCGATTCGAATTCGCTTAAAACATTTTAATATGATTTGGGTAACAAATAAAATCATTTTGAGAATTGTCAAAAAGACTAAGGATATGATTCTCTTCAAGAAGAGTATTGATTTCATATGTAGAGAAATCGCTAAAGATAGCAAACTTTCCCGTATGAACTTTTTTGAAATTAGCATAGTTTATATAAGCCTTGATTGCTTTCGGATCATTATAAAGATTCTCTTTAATGGTTTTAAATAGCCTCATTCTGGATGGAGTGCTTGAAGAAGTCATTTTTGAAGAGAGTAGAAAGTTTGAAAGAGTGAAAGAGAGTTTGAATTTAAAAATGAAAGTGAAAAGGCATGATAAGATAATGGAAATAAATATATATTCAATAGACATGTTCTCTGGTCAAGAGATACCTTTCCAGAACATTAGGTTTGGTGAAAAGGTGGAGGGAAATTCAAAGATTTGAATTCAAATTTGAATTTCAAATTTCTGACAGGGATGTCGACATCATGGATAGGGCCATGTCGATATGGGTCAGAGAATTCATGTGACTTATATTTTCCTATATACTTTAATATCTATATACATATATTATTTTTAATATCTATATATTTTCTAGAGTAATATTAATATATAATAATACTCTTTTAATAAAAATATATTATAATATTAAAAATAAACATAATAATAAAAATTTAACATTCAAACAACACATAATTTCAAAAACAATCAAACAATCAAACTATTTTAAGCAAACAATATCAACCAATATATTGTAAACGTGTACCTTTTTCTAGATTCGTATATCTGAGAACATCGAAATCATGAATAGCCGTAGAGCACATATTTGAATTTTCCATCTTCTTATCATCATCGCTTGAGGATGACTCTGAGTCTGAATCGTCTAATGTAGCGGTATACGCTCTTTTTCTTTTCTTTGTATAATCATTGCTTGTAGGAAACTTTTGCTTATCAGGATGCAGACAGTCTCTTTTGAGATGGTCTGGTTCGTCACAATTGAAACATTTGACGTGGTTTGGTACTTCATTATGATTTTCAGAATTCCTGTGATCATTCTTTTTGAAGTTGTTCATCTTTCTGTTTTTCAAAAACTTTCGAAAATTCTTTGTCATGAAAGCTATTTCTTCATCATCATCACTTCCCGAGTCTGATCCATCTGTTAATTCATTGAATGCAATTGACGTCTTTTTGAATGCCTTGCTACTCTTCTTCCTTGCATTCGCACTTCGAACGACTTTAGATTTCCAATCAATTCTTTAATCTTTAAAGTACTGGTATCATTTGCTTTTTCGATTGGAAGAGTTTTCTGATCCCATTCCGGAGTAAGAGGATTTAGAATTTTTATGCTTGATCTTCTTTGAAAAAACTTTTTCCCAATGATATTAGAGAATGCATAACATCCTGAAATCAACTTACATATATATATATATATCTGAAATGGACTCATTATTATTCATTTTGAATAACTGAAACTGATTTGTGAGTATGAATATTTTGGACTGTTTGACTTTGCTTGTTCCTTCATGAGTAACCTATAAAGTTTTCTAGATTTCATATGCAGACTTACAAACAGATACTCTATTGAATTCATTCCTATCAAGTGAAGAAATAAAATATTCATGACTTTGGAATTATTTTGTGCAATAGTCTTTTGCTCAGCAGTTCACTGTGCAAAACTAGTTGTGGGTTCAGAATATTCAGTTTGTGTGATATTCCAAGTGTCTAATCCTATTGAATGTAAATATATTTTCATTCTACATGCCCAATATGCATAGTTACTACCATTAAAAAGTAGTGGTCTGGCAATACACTGACCCACTACAAATGAACTAGCGATAGTGTTAACAGAACCAGTGTTGGTAGCCATTTTTAAAACTTTTCAAAATTCAAATTTTGAAAACTTTCAAAACCAATGCTCTAATAACAAATGTGAGAAATGCGGATTATGGATCTTAAGGCTGGAATAACACTAGAGGGGGGTGAATAATATTTTGTGGATTTTCTAAATCTTTTTAAAACTTATGTAATTTAATCACCAACAAATGCAATTCACAGACGCAGATATAATCACAGAATCAGACATAGATGCAAATATGAAATAAACGCAGTAAAGGAAAGAACACACTATGATTTTATACTGGTTCGGAATTACCCTACATCTAGTCCCATACAATCACACGGATTTATTATCAAAATAATCTCCCATATTACACCCTCGGTTTCATGGCTACGAGGTATACCCTCCTGTATTTGAGTCCAGGGCAAACTCTCTTGATTTAGCCAGACTACAAGATCACCTAATTGATTTCTGGGGATACAATCACATCCAATTGATTTCAACGCTCAACTTCACCTTTTACTTAACTCTGAATAGCACTGAGATCTTATGGAGAGAGTGGTAGAGAATCAAACAAGAGATAATCAAGTTTGATTCGCTTGGTATTTCAGCAGAGTATAGTTTATGATTCTTTAGAATAAATGTGGAAGATGAAGAGGAGAGAAAATAAATGAAATCTGGTAAAAAAATTCGTTTAGAAATTACTAGTATTTATAGTAGAGCAACAGCCATATCTATTCATGAAAGGATACGACAGAACATACACTTCTTTTGAAAATTGAAATTTGAAAATAACGGACACCATGTCGACATGGGGGGTTGAGGGATGTCGACATGCTCAAGGCAAAATTGAAGTTTTGATTTTCTTATTAAAATTGGTTTCTATAATTTGTCAAAACAATTTCTAAACTTTGTAAATATATTTGAATATAGTTTAAACATATAAAAGAGTTTAGAAAGTAATTTTTAATATACATAATCTTAATCTATAAAGTGATTTAAAATCTGATTATATAAATATTTAAAGCTAAATATTTAAAACAAGATATGGTTTAAAAACAAGGACAATTTTGAAATCAAAATATTAAAAATGATAAAAATAGTTCTAAGGCTAAAATATTTAAACCAAGAGAGATGTCTTTTTGAAAGGAAAGTTTTGAAAACATTTTCAAAAAACAAGAGATATATATTTTTGAAAAGCAATTTTATAAAATTAGTGGATATCAAAATAGGACCATTATGTGTTCCACTAGATATTGTCGTTGGTTCCATCCCACTAGGGTTCCATCTCTTTAACATGCTTGAAGTGGATTCCATTCCACAAATAAATTTCGAATAAAGATGTATGTGCTTTCAAGATGTTTTAACATAATTTTAGACTCAATACTTATCTTGTACTATTGAAATCTTGAACTCTTGATAACTTTATTTCTTAGTACTCATGAGTCTTCAATCTTGATATCTTCGATCTTTAAATTCATCAGTCTTGTATCTCTATACTGTACATTCTTCATTCTTGGTACCTGCATGTTCATATTCTGCATATATATATGTATCTAAACCATAACGTTAGTATTTATATTTTATAACACGCCCTAAGGTTGTTGTCATCAAAACCATCATCTCAAGGACTAACAGTTAGCTGCCATTCAAACAAACTGTTACCTCAATACTACAAGCAAAACTTAATCTACATTCAGTACTGCATGCAAACCAAACCAACACTTCACCATATTTCAACATTACTATAACTTCTCTAAACCAAAACTGCACAATCCCATTCACTCTACTTCATCACTTGTACTGACCACCACTCAACAGTTCAACTGAATCACCTTCTGCTACACAACCACCCCCTCTTCTTGCCATACAAACAATACTGCATGCAAACCAACCCAACATTTCACCATATTTCAACATTACTACAACTTCTCTAAACCAAAACTTCATAATCCCCCTCACTCTACTTCATCACTTGCACTGACCACCACTCAACAGTTCAACCGAATCACCTCCTGCTACACAACCACCCCGTCCTCTTGCCTTCACCGACCAGAATCACTAAAAAAAAGAGAAAACTACCCTGTTGCAACAAAACATTACTGCCTCTGCTTACAACCCTCTACAACATCAAATGAAATAACTACCTTCTCACCAAAACTCAACCACATCATCATCATCATTTCTACACTTCTACAACAAACCCAGAGACCAGCCTACCATCACCGTCAACAACCAGCCTACCATTAAAGAACAAGCAACTCACTGAACAACTGACATAACCACTGTCAAAACTTCCAGTCGACACTATCAGCAGCCATAAGCATCTGCCCACTTCATCTTCCAGTCATTCTACGATGCACACTACTCACTGCTTCGTCCCCCAATTCACGGCCACATCAACCCAGTTCGCGACTCGACTCTGAATTGAACTCCTCCAGAATCACCATTTGCTACTTCAATTCAACCGTCTCAGACCAAAATTTCCAATCAACTCCAATCGAACCCACCAATCTCCAGTAAGAACCGTATCACCGCTAACCTCCAAGCAACCTACATGCAAATTCAAAACAAAGTTGTGGCCTATTTCTTTCCTTCTGAGAATTGAATTGGAAAACGAATTGGGTACTGATTTGAACATTTCTGTTTTTTTAGGTGTAGTGAAGTCATTTTTTTCCTTACTGAGACTGAATTAGGAAGTGCTTTTATTTTATTAGTAAAGTAGGCCAGGCCCTAATAATTTAAAGTTTGTTAAAATATTTTTTTTTCTTTTATTAAGTTAGCTTTTAAGTTTCTTTTGTTAAGAGTTTAAATTGTTAAAGTTTTTCCTCTGTTAGAAGTTTCAAAAAAAAATTCCAGTATAAAAATATAGTAACAAGTTTCAATTTGTTTGGTGTTTCGTTTTGTTTTGTTTTGTTTTAGTTTAAACCTTAAAAAAATCAAAACCCAAAAAAAATATTGTATACGTCTTGTTTGATTCATTTTCAGGTTGTCAAAGCAGAAAATCGCAACGAAAAGAATTGGTTTGCTTTGCTTTAAAAAAATGCCGCTAAAAATAAATTGCTAATAATCTACATGCTCTGGGTATCGTGCTTTCATACCCAGTTTTATTTGAATTGCATTGTTGGTTGCTTGCATTTACATTTAAAAAAAAAATTCAAAATTCAAAAGTAAACAAACTTCATTTTAGTTGCATTGTAACTTCACGTTTAATTTTTGCTTTGCATTCATCTCATCTAGTTTTATTTTCTAAGGGCAATAACGCAATTCACATAAGGTGGGGGATTTCATCACCCTTTTCTTAGCCCACAAATTGTATTTCACCATAGAATTTGACTAATAAGAAAGGTTTGACATTTGACTTAAGGGTGTCGCGAGCTCACCTAAGGCTTAATTGTATCTTCACAATTATTTTATTTGAACAATTTTATTTCTTGGTGTCTAGGCTATAGCAGAGTAATAACCACTTATAAATATTATGGTGATTCATAAATATTATAGTGGTTGTTCCTCCGAAGGTACTTAAATCTTCGGTTGCATTGCTACGGTGATTCGTGGTGCACCGATAACCCCGGTCTGTTACCTTGTTGAGAAATATTTTCGTTGATTTAAGACAAAGTGTGATTATACAATTTTAAGTTAGGAGCTACTAAGGACAGAAAATTGTAATTAAGTCCTTTTTATGCATTTAGTTGCATAAGTTCATGCATATTTAAAAAAAAAATCTAAAATCTAAAAAAAATATTTAAATTTTACTTCATTTTGTTTAACAAAAAAAAAAATCCTTTTTCCTTTAAAAATTTTTCAATCAAAAAATTCCAAAAATAAAATAAAATCTTTTCAAAAAAATTAAAAACAAAATAAAATTTTCCATTTTCTTAAAATAAAAAATTCCTTTCCGTAAATATTTGAAAATTTAAAAAAAATCGAAAAGACAATTCTTTCGATCTTCTCTTTTGAAAATAAATTTCACTTGGTTAATCGTTTTCTTCCTTTAAAAAAACAAAACAATTTTTCGCTTCATTTTCCAAATCTTTTTTCATCCTCTAAACTGATTTCTAATTCTCTCTCTTCTCGACTTTCACTTGTGCATGAGTACTTGGAATCGTGACACAACAACAAACTGCTGGACTCGCGACGCAACAACTAATCATTTAACTCGAACAGATGATCCTCCCGAAATGGAAAACGATAACGCTTCACAAAATTTTATAGATAGAATATTTCCAGATAGGGTTTGTATTCCATCTTGCATCACATTATCCAGATAGAGGTTCGAATAGGCTTTTTTGGGTATGAAACTAACTAGTGACGGCCTAAAGCCGTCATAGCCGTAAAACTCATAGAGATATTCGTTTTGACTGATATCCTTAATCTACTCATTTAAGAGTACCCAGGGAAATAAAAAGAAAATCAAGAAACCCTTGTTCAGACAATAGTCTGATCTAAGCGGTAGTAATTCTCTTAATACTAATATACTACAATAATAGGACAAGTGGTATGAAGTATCATATCTGACTGGTCCCTGCATCCACAGTATTAGCACATATACAAAATATATGCTAATCTACTTCATAGTCATCATTGGTGTGCTATACATCAAAGCACTAAGGGATGTCTAAATATCTACATCAACAATATCGGCCTCATATAACTTCCCTAGAGTGATAAGCAATCAAGCAAACATAATATCCATCATCCATTCTCACATTCACTCACTCAGTGCGTTGGATACGTAATAACTCGAATAACCCATCATGGTCATAGACTACTCAACATCCTGGTTCCTCAGTAATCGAATCCATGCCAATCAGTAGGCCAGGAACTAGATCACCTGTCACGGTCGATCGAGTTAAGATCGTCTATTATAGAGATCAGATTGCCCGTAATGGGGATCAGGAGCGGTTATAGTCTGAATAGGTACCTCATACTGCCCTTGCTTTATGAGTACTCTCTGAACCTACAAGTGTCAACGATCGCTTTGCACACATCATATATAATAGAGCTCATCCTAGAACTAATCTTACAACTTCCGTTATGATGTCATCATGGTAGGGACGATCCTCTATAGCCATCGTCAATTGTGGAATACCTTCATAAGTCCTATTGCCATCATCAAACAGTTCCCTCAATATGACTCATAGTCCTTAACTCTACATCTAAAAGCATAGTTATCCATCATCGAAGCCATCTTTTCCCATCAAGAATCATCATCAAAATCACCACTGAACTATAGGGTTCGGTACCGACCCCTATACTAACCATATTTAGCTAAGAATTTAGCTTCTCATGAGTTTGAGTGACTACACACCCAAGAATCGAGCCAAACACCATCATATCTCATAGCAAGCATGTGAAGACTCGAAGCAACCATCCAAATAGCTCGAAGCATCACTTTCATCCACCCTAAAGCATCACCACTGGTCCATGCCTCTCTCGATCTGATACTTCATGCCACTAAGTCATGTTCCATCTCTTGGCTATTCCCATCGGTCACATATCCATATTGATTGGTGCATATGGTTCAGCAAAGAACAATGGTCATCGATCCTTGACTTGACCAAAATCCATGTCCTTTACTCCACTATCTTTCCGTATTTCCAAGCTATCATTCATTACTCTAAGCTTATGCCCCAAACTCGATGTGCTTCTAGCAATCCATCACTTGAAGTTCCTCTCCTAACTCCAAGCGATCTGTCTTCCATCGTTTGTGACATCAAGAAAACCTTCCAAAACACAAAACGAACCATCCCATTACTCGAAGTGAGCACTGTCTATCCACAGCTTCAGTCCATTGTCGATCCATCGCTTCAAAGTCACCATCGAACCATCTTCAAACAACCACAACTCGAGCATACGAACTCCATACGACTTGAAACCTGGAATGCAGTTTCAAGAGGCCATCCTTGTCGATGCATACCAATCGCATGAAATTTGGGCTCATACAGGTCGATAACCCCCGATCCCTTATGTGTTCCCAAAAATAAATCACCAAGCTATCGGTGTTTTCAACCAAGTAAGCATCACACATTCAAGCAATCATCATATAAAAAATATACTAATAAGTATGAAACCAAGCATATCAATGTGAATCCTAAATCTAAGGGTAGTATCCATAACAACAAAGTAGATCCATAAGAACAAAAATTTACAAAACTTTTTCAAATTGTTTGAAATTTACATATAGGCTTAAAAGGGTTTAAAACATATTTCAGAGTTCAAAAATCAATTAAAATTATCATTAAACATCTAATAATGGCTAAATAGTGAGTAGGGGCTTAAAACAATCACCAAAAACCCAGGCAATCCTAAGAAATCCATCCAAATAGGCATGAATTCTAAGAGTAAGCAGCAACACCAAGATGACCTCCAATAGCCAACCTTCAATCCAAGATGCTAATCTTCCTTTAATGACACATTTTGGCTAATTAAAGTAAGGAATATGGATACTATTTGGCTAAGAAGATGATTAATGAGGGATTCTCTCTATTTTTGGGAAGTGTGAAATGATAGAGAGATCAATCTCATCAGCCTTAACCCCATGCTAATCCGAAATGGACTTTGGGCCTACCCATTAACTAGCTAATTACCCATTATGCTGTCCAAAATAAAGTGATACTCCAAATAACCATATCTCCCTTAGGATAAATCTATTTTCCTATTATGGCCACCCTATGAAAAGGGAAACCTTTATCCTAATCTAATGGAAGTGGTTTCAGACCCCAACTCGGCTCCTATCAAAAGTTATAGACCATACAAGATTTTTAAGGTCAAAATGGTTATATAGAAATTCGAAAAAAATCTTAGATATGCGAATTGTGCCTAAGAGTCATTTCCTAAAATTTTAGAATCATATCACCTCATATAAATAAAATTCTACAATCATCTGTTATATAGAATACATGTTCTTACATTCTTCCCCCTTTAGGAGTTTCTCCCTCGAAATCCAAAATAAAAACCAATAAGGTCATCCTGCATGCCTAACAGCTATAAACAATCATAGGAAACCATCACAATCAAACATGTATACATAACGACAGATGGAAAAGGAAACATTCAAGCCTATCCTAGCATATAGGACACTATACTAAGGTATACTTCATGATATCATAAGTGAAAGTAAAAGCAATAAATAGAAAATATCACCAAGTAAAGATCTCTAGATAAGCTGTCATCATTCTCTCCTTGGTTTCCTAATTGCAATTGCCTTCACTTTCGCTTTACTAAACCTTGACCAACTTCACAATCTTCCTCCTAAGCTACTCCGTATCACATCTGACGATATGAATAGGCCTACGGGGTCTCGAAGCCTCTGGTTCAAACCCAATATCATCACGTTGATTCGATGTGATAGTTACACCAGAGTCATGCATAATTTTCAATAAGTGAGATACATGGAACTCATTGAACATTCCCACCATTCTTTGTGGTAAGTCGACTTAAGCAAGGTTCCCAATCGTCTTTAGTCTTGGAAAAAGACATATGAATCACGATGCCAACCTCCCTTTACTACCGAACTGGTTACAATCTTAAATAAAGAGATCTTTGCAAATACCATATTGCCAGTAGAGAACCCTGAGTCTCTTATCAGAGTAGCTCTTCTGTCTATCTTGAGTAGCTTTCATTTATTGCTGAATAGTCTTGATATTTCTTATATATCTAGCCTAAGTTTCAACTTTTCGCTTGCTTCCCACCAACATGAAGGAGCGTTCTCGAGTCAGGCATACAATGCCTCGAATGGTGCCATATTAGTGCTAAATGGATAACTTTTGTTATATGTAAATTCAATAAAATATAAATGATCATACCACAAGCCTCCAAAGTCGAGTATATAGGCATGCAAGAGATCCTGTAATATATGATTCACTCTTCAGTTTGGCCGTCAATTTGAGGGTGATAAGCGGTGCTGAGGTGTAACTCTATCCCTAATGCCTCCTGTCAGATCATCTAAGACCCACTAATGAACATCATCTCTTAGTCACTCACAATGCTTTTAGACACACCATGGAATCATACTATTCACTTCACATACAATTCAGCTAGATTGGCTATCGTTCTTCTTGAATTGACGGGTATAAATCTGATGCTCTTGGTCAATCAATCAACTATAAACCAAACGATGTCAAACCCTACTCTAGTCCTTGGTAGTCCATCGACACTTGCTTCCTCTACTCGGAAACTTCTAGCGGTTGCATCAACTACCAGGCTTCTTCTGCTCTGCCTTAGCCAACTAGAATTTTATGCATTTTGAGATGAATATCACAACGTCTTTCTTTATCCCTTTCCAAAAGAAGGTCCATCTCATATCATGATATATCTTATTATCACCAGGATGGATGTCAATCTCGAACGATGGCACTCTCATAAAACCTCATCCCTTAACCCATCGACATTAGGAACGAATAATATCTTGTTCTTACAGAGCCAATCATCTTAGTCAAGTCTGTACTGTCTTATATCTTCAGACTCAAATCGAGCTTCAATCTTGGCTATGATCTTAGCTAATATGGCATTGCGTCTCTGACTAGTACCATTCCGCTTAATTAGAAGGTCTGATAGTCAAGCTTGCCAATATCTCTAGCACTAGCTCACATCTTAATTAGAAATCATAACTAGCAATATACTCTAACTACATCCACTCTACGAACATTGCTCCCAAATTAGCATGTCTCCTACTAAATGCATTAATAACTGCATTACCTTTACCCGATGTGTAACACCCTGCACCTTAACAAGCCTAAAATTTGACAAAAATCAAAACCGAACTCCATCAAAACACAGATCGTTGGATTTGGTACCTGCAAATAAGCATGAGCGTTATCAGAGATTGATAGAAATCTAAAGACACGGCGGAAACAATAATACGATAAGAATTTTTGATTATGACTACTACCTTGGAATTAATGGTATTCCTTGGATAGCCTATTGTCACATCAACATCGAGCATGAGAGAAAAAAAGACTTCTCCAACAACTAAACACATCCAGCTCCAGTGACATATTCCTCTAAACCTATCATGTGGGTTGTAATGAGGAAGAGGTCGAAACAATGCTCTAGTGGCTGGAAGTCTACAAACCATCCATAACATAAATTTATACCGATTGATTTTCATTTAATCATTACGTCTATTAAGATTATTAATTCTAATCTAACCTTGCATTGCATACACGATTACTTACCCATCCATTCCCAAGGTATGAAATACTGACGAAGCCTTATCAACCACCCAATACTTTCAAGTCAATTGGCCACTTGATGCTTCAAAATATGAAGTTGAAAATGTGTACATGCTAATAAAGTACACACGGATCGTGTAATATGATGTATAACACACAAAAATATGACTAATCACAGATAATAGAAAATTCAGTAAAATAGAAAAAGCACACCAGAGATTTTTATACTGGTTCGGAGCACCGTCCTACGTCCAGTCCCAGACTTCTATCTGGATTTTCACTACCAACTACCTCGCTTCACCCGGAGGAACAGGCTTACAACACCCGAGCAGACGAACGGGATTTCACGCCTCTAATACACTGAGGACTTCAACAAAGATGAAAAATAATTGTTTGTTGACGGTATGTGTTCTTGCTAACACTATTTTGTCACTTGTAGTACAAACTTCCTATAATCCTATCCTCAAATAGAATATTTGTATATATGAAGATTTGGAAGTGGATATCGTATTGAATCAAAAGAATGTTAAATAAATTTCAGGATTCAAAAACGATATATGATAGAATATGAGCAATTTGAGCGCTTGAAAGTATAAGATTGAGATCAATAGAATAGAGATTAGAATAATAGAATTAGTTAATTGGAATAATGATTTCATGATGTTTATATAAGAAATAAACAGTTGTAACCATTTGTGAAAAGTTACAAACAAAGGTCATGATCATTGGTGAAGAGAAAGAGAAGCAACCGTTGAAGAAAAAGGAAGTGTCTATACGAAAGGTTGCTTTCTGTTTGAAAACGGTCGACAGGTCAAAAAGGACCAGTAGAAAGGAATTTGAATATATATACGTTATGTACACTTGTGCACGTTAACTAAGCATTCTGGGCAGAAACGGTCAACTGCCTTGTTTTAATCGGTCGACCGGTTTAGCCCAGATTGCACAGTTAATGTGCACTCATTCATATATATATATATATATATATATATATATTCAAAGATTGAAGGTATAATATTATTTGAGGATAGATTTTAACATAAATAACATTACTAACATACCAAATAATCAACCTCTAACATATGGAGCTCTTTGTGTCTCTTTAATGAATAACTTCTTTTTGTCGATCACGGCTTATCCCTTTGTCTTGTCGATCACGGCTTATCCCTTTGTCAGAAACCAAAACTCTATAAAAATCTTGACTCAACATTCTCCCCCTTTTTGATTGATGACAACATAGTTATGAATCTCCCCCCTGTATATGATATCCCCCTGAGATTGTGTCCTGCATATATACGCAATTGCTCACATCGCCTTTGCCGATGATATAGCCTTTTGAATTATCTCCAAAAGTGATGGAGCCACCATCTGAGTATGTAATATTTGTCAATAAGCTCTTGTCTCTAGTCATATGCTTCGAGAAACCACTGTCCAATATCCACTTTCCTCTTTTCTTAAGTGGGACCTGCAAAAAATAAAATTAGGTCCATGGTACCCACTTTTTATGGGGTCCTAAGAGTTAGGTCTTAGGAGTCCAAACCCATACGGGTCCGGTATCCCCTTTATATATATAATTTGTATTAAGATGCACAATATTCATGAAATTCTGAATATATTTGTTCCAAATCAAATTGTTATTTGTTTTAGGAACCCATATTTTGATAGTCTTGACATTTTTCTTCTGAAATTTCACAACTGGTTTTGGTTTGGAATATAATAAACTAAGATTTTTCTTAGCTTCAATCTTTTGTACTTTCTTCTTCCTTTCATTACCAAGATGTTTCTCGGTTTCTTGTTTCTTATATCCCAAACCTTGTTTATTTGAAATAGATTGTGAACTTTCAATGATTTTTGTCAAATTTTCTCGTCCTTTGTTAAAGTTAGAAACATTTTGAGTAATGTTATCTAACTTAGTTTGTAAACTAGCCTTTTCTAGGTCCAGAATTTTGACTTTTGCCTTAAGCTCATGATTTTTAGTAGTGAGAGCATCATTTTTCTCTTTTTGAGTTTCAATTTCTTGACTCAAAAGAGATAATTGAGAGTCGACATTAGATGATGATTCTTGAAGTTTTTCAAGTTCTTCTTCTATTATTTTCTTCTCGTCTTTTAACATATCTCGTTCAAATTCTGCTCTACTCAAATCTGTTTTGGCTTCTTTTAGCTGTCGTTTTATGTCTTTATATTTGACTATCAATTCAGCATTAATATCAAGTACTTCATCAAATGTAGATATTTGTACCTCATCTTCTGTTGCCATGAAACAGACATTTGCTTGTTCATCTTCCGTATCATTATCACTTTCTAATGAGTCTGTATCATCCCACGTTACCGAGAATGCTCATTTCTTTGATTTGTCCTTCTTATATTTTAATTTGTCATTTTCGGACTTCTTCTTTTGCTCCGGACAATCCTTGTGCATGTGCCCCTTTTTGTGACAGTTGAAGCATTCTATAGCGGATGAAGTTGGTTTATTTGATCCAGATTTCTTTCTGTTATAACGACTGGCTTTTCGCTGTTTTAGGAATTTTTTGAAACCTTTTGCTATGAATGCCAGATCTTCATCTTCAGACTCTGATTCATTTTCGTCTTTTTCAGCATGGAATGCCACGTTCTTCTTTTCTTCTTTTTGTTCCTTTCTAGTCTGCAAGTTAGCTTCATAGGACATTAGATTTCCTATCAATTCATCTGGCTTCATGACGGAAAGGTCATTAGCTTCTTCAATTGCTAATACTTTTCCTTCCCATTCACTAGTCAGAGAATGTAGGACTGTTGAAACAACATCAAAATCAGAATACTTTTGTCCTAAGCCAATAAGTGCATGGTGGAAAGTTTGAAAACGTGAATACAAATCATTGATTGTCTCATTTGGTTTCATTTTGAAATTTTGAAATTGACTTTTCAACATGGCTATTTTGGCTAGTTTAACCTTGTTAGTACCTTCATGAGTGGTTTTCAGCGTTTGCCAAATTTGATATGCAGTAGTGCAGATACTAACACGGTTATATTCATTTTGGTCTAATGCACAAAACAACATATTTATTGCTTTTGCATTTACGGCTGCTGTCGTTTTCTCAGCCGCTGTCCATTTTGAATAATCAGTTGTTGGATTCACTATTTCTTTTTGAGTAGCATTCTAGGCATCATAACTGTTTGATTGCATAAAGAATGACATATGTGTTGCCCAATAGCTATAGTTAAGACCATTGAAAAATGGAGGTCTTTGTGTCGATTGACCTTCCGTGTAAGTGGTGTTTTGAGTGCTAGTGCTTGCGTTATTTGCCATATTACAAGAATATACCAAATAACTGTGTTACGGTTATATGATGACCGTGCTCTGATACCAAATGAAAATGTGTACGTGCTAATAAAGTACACACAGATCATGTAATATGATGTATAACACACAAAAATATGACTAATCACAGATAATAGAAAATTCAGTAAAATAGAAAAAGCACACCAGAGATTTTTATACTGGTTCGGAGCACCGTCCTACGTCCAGTCCCAGACTTCTATCTGGATTTTCACTACCAACTACCTCGCTTCACCCAGAGGAACAGGCTTACAACACCCGAGCAGACGAACGGGATTTCACGCCTCTAATACACTGAGGACTTCAACAAAGATGAAAAATAATTGTTTGTTGACGGTATGTGTTCTTGCTAACACTATTTTGTCACTTGTAGTACAAACTTCCTATAATCCTATCCTCAAATAGAATATTTGTATATATGAAGATTTGGAAGTGGATATCGTATTGAATCAAAAGAATGTTAAATAAATTTCAAGATTCAAAAACGATATATGATAGAATATGAGCAATTTGAGCGCTTGAAAGTATAAGATTGAGATCAATAGAATAGAGATTAGAATAATAGAATTAGTTAATTGGAATAATGATTTCATGATGATTTATATAAGAAATAAACAGTTGTAACCATTTGTGAAAAGGTACAGACAAAGGTCATGATCATTGGTGAAGAGAAAGAGAAGCAACCGTTGAAGAAAAAGGAAGTGTCTATACGAAAGGTTGCTTTCTGTTTGAAAACGGTCGACAGGTCAAAAAGGACCAGTAGAAAGGAATTTGAATATATATACGTTATGTACACTTGTGCACGTTAACTGAGCATTCTGGGCAGAAACGGTCGACTGCCTTGTTTTAACCGGTCGACCGGTTTAGCCCAGATTGCACAGTTAATGTGCACTCATTCATATATATATATATATATATATATATATATATTCAAAGATTGAAGGTACAAGATTATTTGAGGATAGATTTTAACATAAATAACATTACTAACATACCAAATAATCAACCTCTAACATATGGAGCTCTTAGATGGACTCTGCCATTTAAGACCTTAATTAAGGTAGACCCTGTCATTTAAAACCTATTCCCAAGGTGATTTCCTAACAATGTTCTCAATGGTTGGTGGGTCCTAGCTACAAGACCTCTAACCACTATTTAAGGCTTCCTACATTTAATATCCAACTATTACCGCATCTATCACCAATAAAATTATAGCTATGTAATAAACATTACCCAAGCCACTTAATGCCTTTTATTAGAAAAATAGGTAGACTCTGCTAATTTAAGATTTTAACTAAGGCAGACCCTATCATTTAAGACCTACCCCAAAGGCATGCTCTTAAATGGTACTATTATTACATCCTTAGCAATGTAAGAGATTGTACCCAAGCCACTTAATACTTCCAAGTAGAACATAGGCAGACCTCGTCATTTAAGACCTATTTTCAGAAGCGTGCTCCTCAATGGTACTATCTAACTGTCATTGCTTGGAAATCTCATTAGGCTATTTAATTCATTACAGTCACTTAAGACCTCTAACCTGAAGCGCACCCATCCTGAGATATCCACTATCACTCTTTAATTATAAATATGGCATCTCATTAGGTTACTTCTTTTGGTAGGGAGGCGGACCCTTCAACCACTTAAGACCTCAAGACTGAAGTAAACCCTTTTATAGACATCCCAATTTATTTATTTATTTAGAATCTCAATAGATTACTTAATACTTCCATTTAGGAGACAGGCGGACCCTTCAGTCACTTAAGACCAAAAACAAGATGCAAACCCCTATGAAGACATCCCCTACTGCTCGAAAATTCAAATTTGTACCATTTAATACTTTCCAATTAAGAAAGCAAGCTCAATCTCTTACATGATCATGGGTCTTATAATTAGTGATATCTCACATCTGTGTCAAGTGCACTCGACTGCTTGTTGCCTCAAAGTGAAGGGTAGTCTTTCGTCGAATATCACAACTGACCTCGCATCACTAACCTACTAATTCCACCTAATCATCCTAAATCTTTACTTGTATTATCTTATGTAGACATTGGATTTAGCTTGCTAATTCCTTTTTTTTAAGGCAGTATGATTTACTTTAAATATTGTCAACCTGTAAATCCTCATTTAATTCCCATAAATGTCAATTTATCTGTAAAATCCTAATGGACATTTCCTAAGACATTTATGTATGATTACTAATTTCAAATTAGTAACCTTTTATATCTATTCCATTTTTATCAATCCCATTAATTCATTTACCCTATCAGATTATTACAACTCCCGTATTTAATACCATTAATCGGAGTTACAACGCAATGATGCTCAGAATTTCACCACAATGCAATGGTGCAATTTTCATGGTCAAATTCCATCGTTTGGACAAATTCCATTTTCGAAGCCTAGTTAATTAACGAACTAACTAATTAAATAATTAACACTAAATTACAAGGTGTTACAAGATGTATATGCAATATCAAAGTCATAGGAGACTAGAAACTCTAACAATTGTTGTGGTTGAATGTTAAGATCCTACGGCGAAAAGAGGCACTTCAATAATTTATAGTCGGTAAACACCTCAAACTTGTAACAACCTAGAATTTTGACCATTGGATTTTGAATATTTAATTAAACTTAAATATTTGAAATAATAGGATATTGGAATTTAATGACTTAAATTCAAATGCAATGGTCATTTAAATGTTTGAATTGTGAATTAAATATTAGTTATAATCTTATTTAACTACTTTTAATTAATAAATAATATTGATGAATTCAATTTGTAAATTTATTTAAAATAATAAATAGATCGGATAAATATTGATAAGTGGATCGAAAATATAAAACGATATTTAAATTTGTGAAATTTACATTCTGGGGAAACTCGTATTTCACTGAAACCGGTGTCATTAGATCAGGATAATAAATGATTGTACGCTGTCGAGTTTCATAACAATCTGACGTACTGTATGGTCGTGCGAACTCGAAATACATAGCGATTAATTTTAAAAATAATTCGATTCAAAATGCTAACTTTCGTAAACTTTGGAATTAGGTCGCGAAACTAGTTCCATTAATTTTGAAATAGGGGTATTTCATATAGAACGCCAGCCAACATGCCTCAATTGGAGTTCGAGATTGTGGGTACATATACTAGAGATCGTTTTGAATTTAATAATATGCACACCCTACTATTCAAGGCCATAACCCTACATTTTAAACCATATCACATCACTTCAGCACTGCCTTCCTACATCCAACCCATACCTTTCCTCTCTTTATAAATCAAAGCCTACAACCAAAAACGTGAAGTTTTCCCTTGCAAAAATTGAAATTATAATTTTATAAAAATAATGAAATTAGATTTAATAAATTCGTACGGTGATTAGCTTCGCATCTATGGATTCGATTTTGAATGCGACATCGATTTTTGAGGCTCGATATGTTGGTCGTAGATTTAGGGCTCGGGATTTTAAACGATGAGGTTAGTGTTTGGTGATGGCGTAGGTGGCATTGCGATTGTTTGGTCAAGTAGCTTCGGTGGTGAGATTTTTAGGTGTCTGATGCAAGTTTAGTGGGTCCGATGTTTGGGTAGTTAGGGGGACCCATCAGTTCGCGACTTAGAAGGTAGGTGCGGCTTTGTTTTCAAGGTGTCAGGTAAGTCAAGATCGAGGAGGAGGAGCCAACGATGCTGTCCATTCATCAATCAGCTAACTGGAGCTCCCTATCAATGGTTAGCTTGCACGGCCATGTTCATTTTCATGTACAGGCGTTGTGTTTAGGGAATGGGAGAGAAAGAGATGAGGAGGGGTTTAAGAAGTGATTAGATTAATTAGTTCATTAAGTTATTTAATTATTTAATTTAATTCGATAACTTATAAAAGCCATGACTTCTTTGCAGGAGATCAGATTCGAACGTCGTTCATTGCATTGCATTTGTCTGGACATTATTTTTGCAATGGAGCTGGTTTGGAGGAATTTGAAGCAAGTGAAATTTTGGGCTAAAAATCGAATGCCCGTTTGATTTTATCAAATCGTAACTTCGGCGAAAATTGGAATCAATGTGAGTTTAACTCTTGTGCAATTTTACTATATCACGTCTATGATGCTATAAACTATTATTGACTGCTTGGATGTTGGTTAAATTGTTTAATTGATTGTTTGGTTGAATTTTCATTTGGAAAATGGATGACATATTAACTCGATTGTTATTAGCCCATATGATCATATGTAATCTCCTTAACCATTGTTTTGTAGGGAGAATTTGTAGAGATACCTTGAGGGGTTTCTCGCTAATAATTATTTATTTATATCCTTATGCCATTATATTGATATTTAATTAAAATAAATCTTGATATTCCATTTAAATTGTTTAAGTGTTGTTATAGAGATTTTCTCTATACCATCATTTATTGATTTTCATCCCCAAAACCCTGTCGTGCGTGTTTTGAACTTTAGCTTGTCTATTCACTAAACAGAACTTTAAAATTTATTAATCATATTAATTGATGATGTTTTAAATTAATTAATCATTTTAATTAATGGTTATTTAAATTAATTAATCATTTTAACTAATGATTTTAAAATTAATTAACCAGTTTAATTAGTGATGTTTAAAATTGGTTTATTTTAGATCTAATTAATCATTTTTGCTAATGATGTTTTATACTTAATTAATCGTTTAACTAATGATTATTTGAGTTTAATTAATTATTTAAATAATGATATTTGAATTTAGTTAATCATTTGTATTATTAATGTTTGAAATTTATTAATCTATTTGACTAATCAGATTTGAATTTAATTAAGTCATATTAATTAATAGTTTTGAGCTTTAATTAATCATTTTAATTAATGATTGTTTTAAGTTTAATTTATTGACTTAACTAGTGACATTTGAAATATGGTTAATCATTTTAACTAATGATGTTTTATAGTTAATTAATCATTTTAACAAATGATGTTTCAATTTATCATTTTAACTAAGGATGTTTGAATTTAATTAATCCAATTAATTTATAATTATTTGAACTTAATTAATTGTTTGAATTAATGGTATTTAAAATTTATTAATCATTTCAATTAACGATGTTTTAGATTAATTATTAATATTAATTAATGATTATTTGAATTTAATAAATCTTTTTAATTAATGATATTTAAAGTAAATTAATATAATAAAAGTATTAAAGTAAATTAACTAAGTTGATGAAAGTGTTTTAAAGTTAATAAACCAATTAATTAAGGTTTTAAAGTTAATTTACTGATGATATAAAAGTGTTTGGAAATAATTAACTATTTTATTGAAGATAATGGATTTGTGTATTTAAAAGAAATTATAAATGTGATTAATTTTATTTTGGGATATTTAATATTATTTTAAATTTATAAAGTTATTTAAATTGTTTTGTTTTCTTTTGGGATAATAAATATTGTTTTAAATTTACAAATGATGGTTTTAAATGAGAAAATGCTTTAAAAGAATTATTTATAAATAAAGCTAAGTGCAATTTGTTTAAGCTATAGTAAACAATGTTTTAATGACAACTATTTTTTACCCTTGTTTTAATACACTTAGTATTATAAGTTTGTTTCTTAAAAGAATATATTTAAAGAGTATTTCCAAGGGTTTTTTTTACCAATATTTGTAATATGGAAATTAAGCACAAGTTCAGTTTTAAAAAGTAAAGTTTGGTTTTGTTTTGGAAAAGTAATTCCGTAAATGATATCACTTACATGGAAAGAATCTAGTCATACTTTTAGCGCTAAACGTTAAGGCATGGACTCATATCTTTCTCAAAGGTTAAAAATGTCATCAAGGCAATGCCTTGAGGAATCAATATCTCAACTTGCTTGGCTTCATCTTCAACCGAGAGATAGCACTTGTTTGGAATCAACGAGTAGTGGTAAATATATGATGTTTAATTTCGCTATACGATTATTTTTAATTATCTCCAATAGTTGTTTTATTTTCTATCAGATCCAGCTTTCTTCATGGTGTATTGTCACTTTAAAAATGATTTACTGCTCTTTTGAGCTTTGTTATCCTTTGTCAGAAAATGATTAAACCCAAAGCGCTAAAGGACTTCCAGCTATGTGGGGTTCCTCCTATTAGGGTATTTTCACATCTCATCAAGATTGGATTTGGCTGTGCACTAAGATGTAAAATATTCGGATACTCGGTAAGATTTGGTGGGGTCCGATTAGTACACTTTCGAGAAGTGTTGATGTGCATGTAAATGTGCATATATTTACATCCATATTTTATTTATTTTTATCTAAATAAATGTCATATTTGGGTATTTTTGTTAGGAAATCAATTCCTTAGTTTCGATGATAACAACTATACAATGGAAATCGAATGTACATATATATTTACATTTACAGGTAGATGACAAAGTAACATCACCAAAGAGACAAAAATAAGACTCAAAAGAAGTATCAAAAGATTTCAAGCCGATAGGAGTGGAAGATGGATTGCTCATGCATAGATAAAATCAACATGCACACTTTCAGACGTCTGGGTTCACTAGCCAGACGTCTGATTGATTCCTCTGGTTCATAACTCAGAAAGAATCAGATGTCTGGTTACCAAAGTCAGACGTCTGAAAAAGCATCCAGATATAAAATAGATATGAAGACCAGACGTCTGGTTAATAAACACAGACGTCTGAAATGCTACCAGATGCAAAAAATATATCAAGGCCAGACGTCTGATGATACTTTCCAGACGTCTGATTATAGACTTGGCTGTGTAATTTCAAAGACCAACTATCACATCCGAAAAGACATGTTCGCTCCTCTTCACTGCAACTCTTCATCTCCAACAGGAGAAACTATACAACGATTGTTAATGGATGCAACTACATGAAGAATCTTTCTACCACTATAAATAGCATCGGGAATTCAAGAGAAGGACCCACCTTACTTACTTATGCTCTTAATTCCTATACTCTGACTTATACCTATTCTCTAACAATCAACTACTTGTATTTAACACTTCCATATATTAAGAACTCATTATTCGATATCCTCTAGATATATACATACATACATACATACATACATACATACATACATACATACATACATATATATATATATATATATATATATATATATATTGGAAGCACTTGTGCTCAATAGTCAACATTCATGTTATAGAACACATTCTTGACAAAGAAACTCTGCTATTGTAAACCTGTTCCTCCGGGTCAAGTGAGGGTTAGTTGAAAGGAAATTCCGAAGAGGATCTTCGGGACTAGACGTAGGACGGGAGGTCTGAACCAGTATAAAATCCTGGTGTGATTATTTTAATTTACGTTGCTATTATTATCTATCAAGTTATATTATATAGTTAGTTGTTCATACTTGCATATATATCATATACGATCCACTCATATAGACTTTCAATTGGTATCAGAGCAAGGTCTTGATCAAATAACAGTAACACATTTTTGAATCAATTTAATACGGCAAGTATTTTTCAAGAAGGACAATCCACTGCACGACCCCCACTTTTTAATGGATCTAACTATGCATATTGGTCAACACGTATGAGAATTTTTATGGAAGCTAATTGTCTTGAAATTTGGTCAGCCACATAAGATAGATATGAAGCACCTACTACTGCTATGAACACTTGGACCGATGCACAAAAGACCTTAGCATCAAATAATGCTAAAGCTATGAACGTCTTATTTTGTTCTTTAGACAAAAATGAATCTTCACGTGTCATGTTATGCACCACTGCATTTGATATCTGGCGTACCTTACAAATTACACATGAAGGTACAACAAAGGTCAAATAACTAAGATTTCGATTTTGCAAAACCAATTTTCTTCATTTAAAATGTAGCAAAATGAAACTATTGTTGACACGTATTCTAGGTTTCAAACTATCCAACGTGATCTTATGGCATTAGGAGTTAAATTCACTGATTTTGATTTAATATCTCGAATACTCAACTCTTTGACATCAGATTGTGAAAGGAAGGTTTTAGCTATAGAAGAAGCTAATGATCTTTCCACTCTCAAAGTTGAAGAGTTGATAGGAAATTTAATGTCCCATGAAGCTAACTTGCAGGCACGAAAAGAACTTAATATGGAGAAAAAGAATATAGCATTTCCAGCAACAAAAAATGGTTACTCTGATCTAGATGAAGAAGAAATAGTTTTTATTGCCAAGAATTATAATAGATTCAAGAAATTTAGAAAGATGACCAAGTTTCAAAAAGAAGGGATGTCCAACGCAACAAACATATCTCAAATCAAGCGCTATGAATGTGATCAATACGGACAAATGAAGAAGGATTGCCCTAAACTCAATAATGACAAAAAGAATAACAAAATTCAAAAATTCAAGAAGAAGAAGGTTTTCAAAGTAACTTGGGATGATTCGGATTCTACATCTTCTGAAAGTGATAGTGATAGTGATAGAGAAGAAGCTAATGTACGTTTTATGGCACAAACTAAAGAGGTATGTCCTGAACTTAGCTATGATGAACTATTAGAACTTAGCATGGAACTAGACAATAAATTTAGAGAAATAAAAAAATTGAACAAAGAATATGTAGTCAAAATAAATAGATTAGAACTTGAGGTAGGAATGTTGAAAGATGAAAAAATTATTCTAGAAGAAGAACTTGAAATATCTCAACAAAAAATCAAAAATAATATGATAGAAAGTGAGAATATTTTTATAGAAAAAGAAAATTTATTAAAAGAAAATATTGATTTTAAAAATAGTATTGAATTGTTGAAAATTGGAAATATAGAGTTGAGAGACAAATTAGATAAAATTACCAATAATGTGTCAAGATTTAATAAAGGTAAACAAGATTTGAAAAATCTTATCAAAACCTCAAAACCATCAGGTCATAGAAATGGAATAGGATTCAAAAATTCTTTTAAACAAAAAGAAAATAATGCTAAAAATAGTAGACATATAAAAGCTAAAAGTTTGTCTAAGACTAAATTAAATACCAATAATATAAAAATTTGGATTCCTAAAACAAATAATAATTGGATTAACAAAAACATATTGATAATTACTTAGAAAATGTAGTCTAGAATAAAAATTATATTTATAAAGGTACCAAACCATCTTGGGTATGGCTGCCTTCCTCTAACAAATAGGACCCTAATAAAATATATGGGTACCAATTAAAACATTTTCTATTTTGCAGGTACCCAAAATAAAAAACAAGGAGAAATGGATACTAGATAGCGATTGCTCCAAGCATATGACCGGAAATTCAAAAATGTTATCAAATATAAGGTATATCGATGGTGGAACGGTAACCTTTGGAGACAATTCAAAAGGATATGTCATCGGAATTGGAGAAGTCATCAACTCTGGTATATCCAACTCTCCTATTATTACAAATGTTTTATTAGTAGAAAATTTAAAACATAACCTGCTAAGCATTAGTCAATTATGTGATAAAGGTTTTCAAATAAATTTTGAAAAATATAGATGTAATATTTTAGATAATAACAAACAACTCATTTTTGAAGGATTTAGAAACAAAAATATTTATGTATTAAACATGAATATAAATAAAAATTCAAACTTATGTTTAACCGCCAAACATGATGATCCATGGTTATGGCATAAACGATTTTGTCATATCATTTTTAAACGTATTAATAAATTGGCAAAATATGAGTTAGTAAGAGGATCACCTAAAATAAATTACAAAGTAGAAAATTCATGTGATGATTGTCAAATTGGAAAACTAAAGAAAAGCTCATTTAAATCAAAAAATAATATTTCTATAAAACAACCATTAGAATTATTACATTTAGATTTATTTGATCCAACACAAGTACGGTCTATAAATCACAACAAATATGTGTTCGTAATAGTCGATGATTTTTCAAGATATACATGGACTTTATTTTTAAAACATAAAAGCGATACTTTTGGTATGTTTAAAATATTTACTAAAAAAATTAAAACTCAAATGAATTTAAAAATTAAAAATATTAGAAGTGATCACGGAGGAGAATTTGAAATGATCTTTTTACAAACTTTTGCAATAAGAAAGGTATAACTCATAATTTTTCTTTTCCTCGTACACCTCAACAAAATGGTGTCGTATAAAGAAAAAATCGTACATTACAAGAATGTGCACAAACATTACTAAATAGTAGTGGATTACCAAAACACTTTTGGGCTGAAGCTATTGCAACATCCTGTTATGTACTAAATCGAGTAACTATTCGCCCCATGACTAAACAAACTTGTTTTGAAATATTTTTTGGTAAAAAACCTAAAGTATCATACTTTAAAACTTTTGGTTCAAAATGTTTCATATTAAACACAAAAGATAATTTAGGAAAGTTTGATCCAAAAGCCGATGAAGGTGTCTTTGTTGTATATTCGGAACGTAGCAAAGCATATAGAATTTTTAATAAACGAAATAATACTATTGAAGAAAGCTTACATGTCTCATTCGAGGAAAATCTTTTTAAACATAATACTAATGATGAAGAAGAAATTATTCCACTAACAAATTCAACAAACTCTATTACTAATGAAACAAATAGTCAAAATAATACTTTGATATCATCTCCTAGAATTCTTAAGGATCATCCAATAGATAATATTATTGGAGATCTTAATTCAAGAGTAACTAGAAATCAACTCAATCATATAATCCATATAGCATTTGTGTCAAACTTTGAACCAAAGAATTATAAAGAAGCATCAAATGATAATTTTTGGATAATAGCTATACAAGAAGAATTAAATCAATTTGAACGTAATAACGTATGGGAATTAGTACCAAGACCTGAAGAAGAATCGGTAATAGGAACAAAATGGATATTTAAAAACAAAGCAGATGAGAATGGAAATATTATTAGAAATAAAACACGTTTGGTTGCTCAAGGCTATAATCAAGAAGAAGGCATAGATTACGATGAAACGTTTGCTCCAGTAGCAAGATTAGAAGCCATTCGTACATTACTCGCCTTTGCAACTCATAACAATTTTAAACTATTTCAAATGGATGTCAAAAGTGCCCTTTTGAATGGTTTTATTAAGGAAAATGTATACGTCGAACAACCACCACTATTTGTTCACGAAAAATATCTTGATCATGTTTTTAAATTACATAAAGCACTATATGGATTAAAACAAGCACCTCGTGCATGGTACGAACGTCTTAAAAATCACTTAATAATATCTGGTTTTCATATAGGAAAAATAGATACAACTTTATTTATTAAAAGAGAAGATAACGATATTTTGGTTGTACAAATCTATGTTGATGATATCATTTTTGGTTCAACCAACGAAAAACTATGTAATCAATTTTCTAATATTATGAAAAATGAATTTGAAATGTCACACATGGGAGAATTAAATTTGTTCCTAGGTTTACTAATAAAACAATTCGAAAATGGAATCTTCATTCATCAAGAAAAATATTGTAACGATTTATTACGACGATTTGAAATGGATAAAATATCAAGCAAACCAACACCAATGAGTACCACTAATCACTTAGAAAAAGATGAAAACGGAAAAGATTTTGATGAAAAATTATATCGTAGCATGATTGGTTCTCTACTTTATTTAACGGCTAGTCGACCGGGTATTATGATGAGTGTACGTCTTTATGCTCGATTTCAAGCAAAACCAAAAGAATCTCATCTAAGAGCGGTTAAGCGAATTTTATGTTATCTATCTAGCACTAAAGATTATGGTTTGTTCTACCCTAAAGGATCATCATTTGAACTTGTTTCATATAGCGATACAGATTTCGGTGGATGTAGAACAGATCATAAGAGTACTAGTGGAACTTGTCATTTTATCGGACAATCTTTAGTTTCATGGTTTAGTAAAAAAAAAAATTGTGTTTCTCTATCTACTTGTGAAGCCGAATACATCTCCACCGCTCTAGCATGTGTGCAAGTAATATACATGCAACAAACATTAACGGATTTTGGAAAAATTATCACCAAATCTCCAATTTATTGTGATAACACAAGTGAAATTAATTTATCAAAAAACCCTGTTAATCACTCACGAACCAAACATATAGATATACGACATCATTTTCTATGAGACAATGTTGAAAAAGGAACCATTTCATTAGAATACGTAAATACCGAAAATCAAGTGGCCGATATCTTTACAAAACCATTAAATGAACAAACTTTCTCTAAACACCGACGAAGTTTAGGTATTTGCTCACTAAATGACCTTCTTCCTTAATAATAATATATATATATATATATATATATATATATATATATATATATATATAATAATTTTTTTAAGGCTAAAATTAGTCACCAAAGTAATCACCATAATTTATATCATTGATTTCTGCACCTTCAAACTTTTAGAAAATTAGTTTGCCTATATTTAATATTTTCAGCATATAAATGTAGCCAAACACAAAAACTACATTCAAACAATTGAATTTATTAATAATAAAAAGGAAGAATCAAAATATAACAATGTCGTCAGAGGATTCCTATATATCTATCTCCGTCTCAACACCAACAACGGACAGCTCGGTTGACACCCCACAACGACTTCCGACACCTACACCAAAGCAAGAGCCAACATATAGGTGATCTTCGTATCGTACGGGTTTTACTCCGGATAATAAGAAAACTAAAAGTTCTCTATTTATTTCCCTAACACAAAGGAGAAAATTGATGAAATCCATCATTACCAAAAACAACAGATGGATCTTCAACGAGAGCTTTATTTCGAACAAAAAGTTACAGCACGAAGGTTAAGCTTTCTCGAGCAAGTGGCGATGAAGTTTTGTTCGTCCCGAAAGAACGATGTTCATGAACCGCTACCAAAACCTTGTAGTTCATTGGATCCATCTTCTTCGTATCGTACTTCTTCAGATCCCTCACCAAGACGATTTTCTGGCTCTCCACGGACTCACGAACGTGGAAATATATGGTCCCCACTTAGACCATGGAAGGATAATGAGTCAGAAAATCCAAAAACTCCATCTCCATCTAAATAAATAAATTGTATGAAGTATTGAATGTATCTAAACTTATTTGTTATTATATTTTTACAATAATAAAGTTATTTGTTATCTACATTTGATATATAAGTGAAATCATCACACTTTAAGTCATTTTTAGCCCATCTGCAATTTTCAGACGTCTATCAACAACTTCCAAACGTCTGACACAAGGATATACTATTCAAATTTAGGAGTGTGCATATATCAGACGTCTGATATACCCCCCATACGTCTGAAATGTTGTTATGTCTCCTCCAAATAAAATTCAGAACAATCCAGACGTTTGAAATAAGATCCAGACGTCTACCTTAGTTTTCTGTTTTGAAATTAAACAAAACCAGACGTTTGTTTTCAATTCCAGACGTCTGAAAATTTCACTGTATCTACAATTTTATAACTATGCTCAAAACCAGACATCTGGGCCACAAAGCAGACGTCTGATTTTATCCTCTGGACAAAAATTAGGGCAAACCAGACGTCTGATTTCCAATCCAGACGTCTGATTTCCAATCCAGACGTCTGATTCCCAATCGACCTTTTAAAATCGATCAGATAACGTCATTTTTTTCTTTTATCTCAAAATTATAACTTCCTACGATTTTCACAAACAAAATTTTCGCTCCAATTCACTATCCTACACCAAATATTACCACGATGTCGCCTCGTACTAAGAATCCTAAAATGTCCAAAAGAAAGCAAGATCAACCGACTACATCTTTCAATCCCCAGGTTTGCTCCGATGACCAAATCGAATGGTGGATGAATAGAGCTCCGCATTCTATAAAAAGGTATGAAGATATCCAAAAAAAGAAACTTCACATAGGACCATTCTACAGTCTCTTAAAATTACCTATATACGAATTGGATGAGTTAAGCGAAGAGGCCGGATTAGAAACCCTAATTACCTTTACATCAAATGATATCCAAATAGACCAATTAGCTATTTTTCTATTTTATGCAAATCTAGATAGTACCTCAGTATGGAACACTAAGGACGAGGACAATTGGCTTTGGTCTAGTGTATACGGGAATACGATTCGATTGACTCCTGGTTTGATAGGACGAACCCTAGGTTGCTCCAACACCGGGGAAGACTTACACAACATACCAGATATGAGATTCAAACCTCGAAATACTATTACTCATCAAATCTGGGAAGATGAAATGCCGAAGTTTGCTTCAAAATATTTACGTCTGAAAGCTCGACTCCTAACACGGATGATAATTAATACAATTGTTCCAAGAATGGGTAGTCACGAGCAAATTACTGAATTGGAGCATAAAGCATTATATGCTCTATTTAGTACGACAAGAGTAAATTGGGCAAAATTTATCTTCGACGAGCTAAAACACTTTTGGACTCGATCAAGGCCATCGATCATCTATCCTACCTATATTATGAGACTCTTCGTGCACATAATATTCCCTCCTATCTCTCGACGTTCGAAGAAATTTCGCCAAAATGGGCTTCAACAACATTTATTAATCATATTAATTGATGATATTTTAAATTAATTAATCATTTTAATTAATGGTTATTTAAATTAATTAATCATTTTAACTAATGATTTTAAAATTAATTAACCAATTTAATTAGTGATGTTTAAAATTGGTTTATTTTAGATCTAATTAATCATTTTTGCTAATGATGTTTTATACTTAATTAATCGTTTAACTAATGATTATTTGAGTTTAATTAATTATTTAAATAATGATATTTGAATTTAGTTAATCATTTGTATTATTAATGTTTGAAATTTATTAATCTATTTGACTAATCAGATTTGAATTTAATTAAGTCATATTAATTAATAGTTTTGAGCTTTAATTAATCATTTTAATTAATGATTGTTTTAAGCTTAATTTATTGACTTAACAAGTGACATTTGAAATATGGTTAATCATTTTAACTAATGATGTTTTATAGTTAATTAATCATTTTAACAAATGATGTTTCAATTTATCATTTTAACTAAGGATGTTTGAATTTAATTAATCCAATTAATTTATAATTATTTGAACTTAATTAATTGTTTGAATTAATGGTATTTAAAATTTATTAATCATTTCAATTAACGATGTTTGAGATTAATTATTAATATTAATTAATGATTATTTGAATTTAATAAATCTTTTTAATTAATGATATTTAAAGTAAATTAATATAATAAAAGTATTAAAGTAAATTAACTAAGTTGATGAAAGTGTTTTAAAGTTAATAAACCAATTAATTAAGGTTTTAAAGTTAATTTACTGATGATATAAAAGTGTTTGGAAATAATTAACTATTTTATTGAAGATAATGGGTGATTAATTTTATTTTGGGATATTTAATATTATTTTAAATTTATAAAGTTATTTAAATTGTTTTGTTTTCTTTTGGGATAATAAATATTGTTTTAAATTTACAAATGATGGTTTTAAATGAGAAAATGCTTTAAAAGAATTATTTATAAATAAAGCTAAGTGCAATTTGTTTAAGCTATAGTAAACAATGTTTTAATGACAACTATTTTTTACCCTTGTTTTAATACACTTAGTATTATAAGTTTATTTCTTAAAAGAATATATTTAAAGAGTATTTCCAAGGGTTTTTTTACCAATATTTGTAATATGGAAATTAAGCACAAGTTCAGTTTTATAAAGTAAAGTTTGGTTTTGTTTTGGAAAAGTAATTCCGTAAATGATATCACTTACATGGAAAGAATCTAGTCATACTTTTAGCGCTAAACGTTAAGGCATGGACTCATATCATTCTCAAAGGTTAAAAATGTCATCAAGGCAATACCTTGAGGAATCAATATCTCAACTTGCTTGGCTTCATCTTCAACCGAGAGATAGCACTTGTTTGGAATCAACGAGTAGTGGTAAATATATGATGTTTAATTTCACTATACGATTATTTTTAATTATCTCCAATAGTTGATTTATTTTCTATCAGATCCAGCTTTCTTCATGGTGTATTGTCACTTTAAAAATGATTTACTGCTCTTTTGAGCTTTGTTATCCTTTGTTAGAAAATGATTAAACCCAAAGCGCTAAAGGACGTCCAGCTATGTGGGGTTCCTCCTATTAGGGTATTTTCGCATCTCATCAAGATTGGATTTGGTTGTGCACTAAGATGTAAAATATTCGGATACTCGGTAAGATTTGGTGGGGTCCGATTAGTACACTTTCGAGAAGTGTTGATGTGCATGTAAATGTGCATATATTTACATCCATATTTTATTTATTTTTATCTAAAAAAATGTCATATTTGGGTATTTTTGTTAGGAAATCAATTCCTTAGTTTCGATGATAACAACTATACAATGGAAATCGAATGTACATATATATTTACATTTACAGGTAGATGACAAAGTAACATCACCAAAGAGACAAAAATAAGACTCAAAAGAAGTATCAAAAGATTTCAAGCCGATAGGAGTGGAAGATGGATTGCTCATGCATAGATAAAATCAACATGCACACTTTCAGACGTCTGGGTTCACTAGCCAGACGTCTGATTGATTCCTCTGGTTCATAACTCAGAAAGAATCAGACGTCTGGTTACCAAAGTCAGACGTCTGAAAAAGCATCCAGATATAAAACAGATATGAAGACCAGACGTCTGGTTAATAAACACAGACGTCTGAAATGCTACCAGATGCAAAAAATATATCAAGGCCAGACGTCTGATGATACTCTCCAGACGTCTGATTATAGACTTGGCTGTGTAATTTCAAAGACCAACTATCACATTCGAAAAGACATGTTCGCTCCTCTTCACTGCAACTTTTCATCTCCAACAGGAGAAACTATACAACAATTGTTAATGGATGCAACTACACGAAGAATCTTTCTACCACTATAAATAGCATCGGGAATTCAAGAGAAGGACCCACCTTACTTACTTATGCTCTTAATTCCTATACTCTGACTTATACCTGTTCTCTAACAGTCAACTACTTGTATTTAGCACTTTCATATATTCAGAACTCATTATTCAATATCCTCTAGATATATATATATATATATATATATATATATATATATATATATATATATTGGAAGCACTTGTACTCAATAGTCAACATTCGTGTTATAGAACACATTCTTGACAAAGAAACTCTGCTATTGTAAACCTGTTCCTCCAGGTCAAGTGAGGGTTAGTTGAAAGGAAATTCCGAAGAGGATCTTCGGGACTAGACGTAGGATGGGAGGTTTGAACCAGTATAAAATACTGGTGTGATTATTTTAATTTACGTTGCTATTATTATCTATCAAGTTATATTATATAGTTAGTTGTTCATACTTGCATATATATCATATACGATCCACTCATATAGACTTTCAATTGATATCAGAGCAAGTTCTTGATCAAATAACAGTAACACGTGTTTGAATCAATTTAATACGGCAAGTATTTTTCAAGAAGGACAATCAACTGCACGACCCCCACTTTTTAATGGATCTAACTATGCATATTGGTCAAGACGTATGAGAATTTTAATGGAAGCTAATGGTCTTGAAATTTGGTCAGCCACATAAGATAGATATGAAGCACCTACTACTGCTATGAACACTTGGACCGATGCACAAAAGACCTTAGTATCAAATAATGCTAAAGCTATGAACGTCTTATTTTGTTCTTTAGACAAAAATGAATTTTCACGTGTCATGTTATGTACCAATGCATTTGATATCTGGCATACCTTACAAATTACACATGAAGGTACAACAAAGGTCAAATAAACTAAGATTTCAATTTTGCAAAACCAATTTTCTTCATTTAAAATGTAGCAAAATGAAACTATTGTTGACACGTATTCTAGGTTTCAAACTATCCAACGTGATCTTATGGCATTAGGAGTTAAATTCACTGATTTTGATTTAATATCTCGAATACTCAACTCTTTGACATCAGATTGTGAAAGGAAGGTTTTAGCTATAGAAGAAGCTAATGATCTTTCCACTCTCAAAGTTGAAGAGTTGATAGGAAATTTAATGTCCTATGAAGCTAACTTGCAGGCACGAAAAGAACTTAATACGGAGAAAAAGAATATAGCATTTCCAGCAACAAAAAATGGTGACTCTGATCTAGATGAAGAAGAAATAGTTTTTATTGCCAAGAATTATAATAGATTCAAGAAATTTAGAAAGATGACCAAGTTTCAAAAAGAAGGGATGTCCAACGCAACAAACATATCTCAAATCAAGTGCTATGAATGTGATCAATACGGACATATGAAGAAGGATTGCCCTAAACTCAATAATGAAAAAAAGAATAACAAAATTCAAAAATTCAAGAAGAAGAAGGTTTTCAAAGTAACTTGGGATGATTCGGATTCTACATCTTCTGAAAGTGATAGTGATAGTGACTGAGAACAAGCTAATGTATGTTTTATGGCACAAACTAAAGTGGTATGTCCTGAACTTAGCTATGATGAACTATTAGAACTTAGCATGGAACTAGACAATAAATTTAGAGAAATAAAAAAATTGAAAAAAGAATATGTAGTCAAAATAAATAGATTAGAACTTGAGGTAGGAATGTTGAAAGATGAAAAAATTATTCTAGAAGAAGAACTTGAAATATCTCAACAAAAAATCAAAAATAATATGATAGAAAGTGAGAATATTTTTATAGAAAAAGAAAATATATTAAAAGAAAATATTGATTTTAAAAATAGTATTGAATTGTTGAAAATTAAAAATATAGAGTTGAGAGACAAATTAGATAAAATTACCAATAATGTGTCAAGATTTAATAAAGGTAAACAAGATTTGGAAAATCTTGTCAAAACCTCAAAACCATCAGGTAATGGAAATGGAATAGGATTCAAAAATTCTTTTAAACGAAAAGAAAATAATGCTAAAAATAGTAGACATATAAAAGCTAAAAGTTTGTCTAAGACTAAATTGAATACCAATAATATAAAAATTTGGATTCCTAAAACAAATAATAATTGGATTAACAAAAGCATATTGATAATTACTTAGAAAATGAAGTCTAGAATAAAAATTATATTTATAAAGGTAACAAACCATCTTGGGTATGGCTACCTTCCTCTAACAAATAGGACTCTAATAAAATATATGGGTACCAATTAAAACATTTTCTATTTTGCAGGTACCTAAAATAAAAACAAGGAGAAATGGATACTAGATAGCGATTGCTCCAAGCATATGACCGAAAATTCAAAAATGTTATCAAATATAAGGTATATCGATGGTGGAACGGTAACCTTTGGAGACAATTCAAAAGGATATGTCATCGGAATTGGAGAAGTCATCAACTCTGGTATATCCAACTCTCCTATTATTACAAATGTATTATTAGTAGAAAATTTAAAACATAACCTGCTAAGCATTAGTCAATTATGTGATAACGGTTTTCAAATAAATTTTGAAAAATATAGATGTAATATTTTAGATAATAACAAACAACTCATTTTTGAAGGATTTAGAAACAAAAATATTTATGTATTAAACATGAATATAAATAAAAATTCAAACTTATGTTTAACCGCCAAACATGATGATCCATGGTTATGGCATAAACGATTTTGTCATATCATTTTCAAAAGTATTAATAAATTGGCAAAATATGAGTTAGTAAGAGGATTACCTAAAATAAATTACAAAGTAGAAAATTTATGTGATGATTGTCAAATTGAAAAACTAAAGAAAAGCTCATTTAAATCAAAAAATAATATTTCTATAAAACAGCCATTAGAATTATTACATTTAGATTTATTTGATCCAACACAAGTACGGTCTATAAATCACAACAAATATGTGTTCGTAATAGTCGATGATTTTTCAAGATATACATGGACTTTATTTTTAAAACATAAAAGCGATACTTTTGGTATGTTTAAAATATTTACTAAAAAGATTAAAACTCAAATGAATTTAAAAATTAAAATATTAGAAGTGATCACGGAGGAGAATTTGAAATGATCTTTTTACAAACTTTTGCAATAAGAAAGGTATAACTCATAATTTTTCTTTTCCTCGTACACCTCAACAAAATGGTGTCGTATAAAGAAAAAATCGTACATTACAAGAATGTGCATGAACATTACTAAATAGTAGTGGATTACCAAAACACTTTTGGGCTGAAGCTATTGCAACATCCTGTTATGTACTAAATCGAGTAACTATTCGCCCCATGACTAAACAAACTTGTTTTGAAATGTTTTTTGGTAAAAAACCTAAAGTATCGTACTTTAAAACTTTTGGTTCAAAATGTTTCATATTAAACACAAAAGATAATTTAGGAAGTTTGATCCAAAAGCCGATGAAGGTGTCTTTGTTGGATATTCGGAACGTAGCAAAGCATATAGAATTTTTAATAAACGAAATAATACTATTGAAGAAAGCTTACATGTCTCATTCGAGGAAAATCTTTTTAAACATCATACTAATGATGAAGAAGAAATTATTCCACTAACAAATTCAACAAACTCTATTACTAATGAAACAAATAGTCAAAATAATACTTTGATATCATCTCCTAGAATTCTTAAGGATCATCCAATAGATAATATTATTGGAGATCTTAATTCAAGAGTAACAAGAAATCAACTCAATCATATAATCCATATAGCATTTGTGTCAAACTTTGAACCAAAGAATTATAAAGAAGCATCAAATGATAATTTTTGGATAATAGCTATACAAGAAGAATTAAATCAATTTGAACGTAATAACGTATGGGAATTAGTACCAAGACCTGAAGAACAATCGGTAATAGGAACAAAATGGATATTTAAAAACAAAGCAGATGAGAATGGAAATATTATTAGAAATAAAAAACGTTTGGTTGCTCAAGGCTATAATCAAGAAGAAGGCATAGATTACGATGAAACGTTTGCTCCAGTAGCAAGATTAGAAGCCATTCGTACATTACTCGCCTTTGCAACTCATAACAATTTTAAACTATTTCAAATGGATGTCAAAAGTGCCCTTTTGAATGGTTTTATTAAGGAAAATGTATACATCGAACAACCACCAATATTTGTTCACGAAAAATATCTTGATCATGTTTTTAAATTACATAAAGCACTATATGGATTAAAACAAGCACCTCGTGCATGGTACGAACGTCTTAAAAATCACTTAATAACATCTGGTTTTCATATAGGAAAAATAGATACAACTTTATTTATTAAAAGAGAAGATAACGATATTTTGGTTGCACAAATCTATGTTGATGATATCATCTTTGGTTCAACCAACGAAAAACTATGTAATCAATTTTCTAATATTATGAAAAATGAATTTGAAATGTCACACATGGGAGAATTAAATTTGTTCCTAGGTTTACAAATAAAACAATTCGAAAATGGAATCTTCATTCATCAAGAAAAATATTGTAACGATTTATTACGACGATTTGAAATGGATAAAATATCAAGCAAACCAACACCAATGAGTACCACTAATCACTTAGAAAAAGATGAAAACGGAAAAGATTTTGATGAAAAATTATATCGTAGCATGATTGGTTCTCTACTTTATTTAACGGCTAGTCGACCGGGTATTATGATGAGTGTACGTCTTTATGCTCGATTTCAAGCAAAACCAAAAGAATCTCATCTAAGAGCGGTTAAGCGAATTTTATGTTATCTATCTAGCACTAAAGATTATGGTTTGTTCTACCCTAAAGGATCATCATTTGAACTTGTTTCATATAGCGATACAGATTTCGGTGGATGTAGGACAGATCGTAAGAGTACTAGTGGAACTTGTCATTTTATCGGACAATCTTTAGTTTCATGGTTTAGTAAAAAACAAAATTGTGTTTCTCTATCTACTTGTGAAGCCGAATGCATCTCCACCGCTCTAGCATGTGCGCAAGTAACATACATGCAACAAACATTAATGGATTTTGGAAAAATTATCACCAAATCTCCAATTTATTGTGATAACACAAGTGAAATTAATTTATCAAAAAACCCTGTTAATCACTCACGAACCAAACATATAGATATACGACATCATTTTCTACGAGACAATGTTGAAAAAAGAACCATTTCATTAGAATACGTAAATACCGAAAATCAAGTGGCCGATATCTTTACAAAACCATTAAATGAACAAACTTTCTCTAAACACCGACGAAGCTTAGGTATTTGCTCACTAAATGACCTTCTTCCTTAATAAAATATATATATATATATATATATAAAATAATTTTTTTTAAGGCTCAAATTAGTCACCAAAGTAATCACCATAATTTATATCATTGATTTCTGCACCTTCAAACTTTTAGAAAATTAGTTTGCCTATATTTAATATTTTCAGCATATAAATATAGCCAAACACAAAAACTACATTCAAACAATTGAATTTTTTAATAATAAAAAGGAAGAATCAAAATATAACAATGTCGTCATAAGATTCCTATATATCTATCTCCGTCTCAACACCAACAACGGACAGCTCGGTTGTCACCCCACAACGACTTCCGACACCTACACCAAAGCAAGAGCCAACATATAGGTGATCTTCGTATCGTACGGGTTTTACTCCGGATAATAAGAAAAATAAAAGTTCTCTATTTATTTTCCCTAACACAAAGGAGAAAATTGATGAAATCCATCATTACCAAAAACAACAGATGGATCTTCAACGAGAGCTTTATTTCGAACAAAAAGTTACAGCACGAAGGTTAAGCTTTCTCGAGCAAGTGGCGATGAAGTTTTGTTCGTCCCGAAAGAACGATGTTCATGAACCGCTACCAAAACCTTGTAGTTCATTGGATCCATCTTCTTTGTATCGTACTTCTTCAGATCCCTCACCAAGACGATTTTCTGGCTCTCCACGGACTCACGAACGTGGAAATATATGGTCCCCACTTAGACCATGGAAGGATAATGAGTCAGAAAATCCAAAAACACCATCTCCATCTAAATAAATAAATTGTATGAAGTATTGAATGTATCTAAACTTATTTGTTATTATATTTTTACAATAATAAAGTTATTTGTTATCTACATTCGATATATAAGTGAAATCATCACACTTTAAGTCATTTTTAGCCCATCTGCAATTTTCAGACGTCTATCAACAACTTCTAGACGTCTGACACAAGGATATACTATTCAAAATTTAGGAGTGTGCATATATCAGACGTCTGATATACCCCCCAGACGTCTGAAATGTTGTTATGTCTCCTCCAAATAAAATTCAGAACAATCCAGACGTTTGAAATAAGATCCAGACGTCTACCTTAGTTTTCTGTTTTGAAATTAAACAAAACCAGACGTTTGTTTTCAATTCCAGACGTCTGAAAAATTTCACTGTATCTACAATTTTATAACTATGCTCAAAACCAGACGTCTGGGCCACAAAGCAGACGTCTGATTTTATCCTCTGGACAAAAATTAGGGCAAACCAGACGTCTGATTTCCAATCCAGACGTCTGATTCCCAATCGACCTTTTAAAATCGATCAGATAACGTCATTTTTTTCTTTTATCTCAAAATTATAACTTCCTACGATTTTCACAAACAAAATTTTCGCTCCAATTCACTATCCTACACCAAATATTACCACGATGTCGCCTCGTACTAAGAATCCTAAAATGTCCAAAAGAAAGCAAGATCAACCGACTACATCTTTCAATCCCCAGGTTTGCTCCGATGACCAAATCGAATGGTGGATGAATAGAGCTCCGCATTCTATAAAAAGGTATGAAGATATCCAAAAAAAGAAACTTCACATAGGACCATTCTACAGTCTCTTAAAATTACCTATATACGAATTGGATGAGTTAAGCGAAGAGGCCGGATTAGAAACCCTAATTACCTTTACATCAAATGATATCCAAATAGACCAATTAGCTATTTTTCTATTTTATGCAAATCTAGATAGTACCTCAGTATGGAACACTAAGGACGAGGACAATTGGCTTTGGTCTAGTGTATACGGGAATACGATTCGATTGACTCCTGGTTTGATAGGACGAACCCTAGGTTGCTCCAACACCGGGGAAGACTTACACAACATACCAGATATGAGATTCAAACCTCGAAATACTATTACTCATCAAATCTGGGAAGATGAAATGCCGAAGTTTGCTTCAAAATATTTACGTCCGAAAGCTCGACTCCTAACAGGATGATAATTAATACAATTGTTCCAAGAATGGGTAGTCACGAGCAAATTACTGAATTGGAGCATAAAGCATTATATGCTCTATTTAGTACGACAAGAGTAAATTGGGCAAAATTTATCTTCGACGAGCTAAAACACTTTTGGACTCGATCAAGGCCATCGATCATCTATCCTACCTATATTATGAGACTTCTTCGTGCACATAATATTCCCTCCTATCTCTCGACGTTCGAAGAAATTTCGCCAAAATGGGCTTCAACAAAATTCTTTTCTTTAATCCACTTACCTGAATTTCCTCCGGAATTCATGTACTTCGAAGATTGGACGCATCATCGACAATCTAGAAGAGTTGAAAATCCTCCTCAACCACCCATTGTTCCATCTCAACAAGAAGTGCAATAATGAGAAGCTACTCCTCCTCAACCTTTTGATTATCCGAGACAAGAAGAAATTATAGAGACTCGACTAGAAACAAATCCAAATGAAAGTATTCGAGATCTCACTCTCCGGAACCAACATATACTATCCCTAAATCAAAAGTATTTAGCTAGGCGAATTGAGAACTTTGAAACCTCATTTGCTACATGACTAGCCACAGTTGAAGATTCTCTTTCAATTGTTTTATCAGTCCTTAAAGAAGAGTTACAACGGGTTCGTGGTCCAACTCCACCTTCTGAGGATTGGCCTACTCTCGTACCTTCTCCTCCTGCAAAACATTCTAAATTATTTGACGACGAACCTCCAAAGGAAGTTTTGACATCTCCTTCTACAAAAGAAGAACCAAAGGAGGGTGATACAAATCAAGCTGCACCAAAGGAGGATGATCCAAATCAAGCTTCTCCAAAGGAACTCTAAGAATTTAGGAATTGTAGTGTTTATATTTTGTACAAATCTATGTATGTAACTTCTTCATGTTAATAATGAAAATTTCCTTTTTGACGATTGGCTTGAATACTATAAATTCTTTTTGATAATGTCAAAGGGGGAGAAATATAGATAGAATCATAAAACATTAAAAACAAGCACATATTCAGGGGGAGATTTATAATCTATATATAAGTACATTGAATAGTTGTCATCATCAAAAAAGGGGAGATTGTTAGGAAATCAATTCCTTGGTTTCGATGATAACAACTATATAATGGAAATTGAATGTACATATATATTTACATTTACAGGTAGATGACAAAGTAACATCACCAAAGAGACAAAAATAAGACTCAAAAGAAGTATCAAAAGGTTTCAAGCTGATAGGAGTGGAAGAAGGATTGCTCATGCATAGATAAAAGCAACATGCACACTTTCAGACGTTTGGATTCACTAGCCAGACGTCTGATTGATTCCTCTGGTTCATAACTCAGAAAGATCAGACGTCTGGTTACCAAAGTCAGACGTCTAAAAAAGCATCCAGATATAAAATAGATATGAAGACCAGACGTCTTGTTAATAAACACAGACGTCTGAAATGCTACCAGACGCAAAAAATATATCAAGGCCAGACGTCTGAGGATACTTTCCAAACGTCTGATTATAGACTCGGCTGTGCAATTTCAAAGACCAACTATCACATTCGAAAAGACACGTTCGCTCCTCTTCACTACAACTCTTCATTACCAACAGGAGCAACTATACAACGATTGTTAATGGATGCAACTACACGAAGAATCTTTCTACCACTATAAATAGCATCGGGAATTCAAGAGAAGGACCCACCTTACTTACTTATGCTCTTAATTCCTATACTCTGACTTATACCTGTTCTCTAACAATCAACTACTTGTATTTAACACTTCCATATATTCAGAACTCGTTATTCAATATCCTCTAGATAGATATACATATATTGGAAGAACTGGTACTCAATAGTCAACATTCGTGTTATAGAACACATTCTTGATAAAGAATCTGCTATTGTAAACCTGTTCCTCTGGGTCAAGTGAGGGTTAGTTGAAAGGAAATTCCGAAGAGGAGCTTCGGGAGTGGACGTAGGACGAGAGGTACGAACCAGTATAAAATCCTGGTGTGATTATTTTAATTTACGTTGCTATTATTATCTATCACGTTATATTATATAGTTAGTTGTTCATACTTGCATATATATCATATACGATCCACTCATATAGACTTTCAATTTAGACACGATTAAAACCAAAATTCAATTATTTTCAAATCATCGTATATTCATCTACATATAGGGGCAAAATAGTCATTTTTATGCTTGTGTTAATTTTGGACTTTTTAATTGGACATTTTTCATAATTTTTATAGGAATTTGGATGCATATGGAAGAGGGTTCCATTAAGATATATGCATGCACAAAGGAACACACAGGAATGAAGAGGAAATAATTCAAGCTCATGATCATGGACAACCCTACCCACTTACCTAAATCTACAATTAGAAGCTAATGGACAACTAAGTGGATGTTAAAGCTTCATGCAAATTTAGTGATGAATTAATTAGTGGCTAATGGTTACTTGGTGACCACACTTCCTAAAGAGCATTTTGGGAAGCACCCTAAAACTTGAATTTGGGTTTTATGCACGTATAAATAGCCCTCTTATATACATTTAAAGGATCTTCTACTCTTTCACATTAGTTAGGAAATTAAGAAAGAAAGTTATAATGTCAATGTTTCATGAAATAAAAATGGCTTCCTAGCCTCTTTCTCTTTTCTTTTCTACATGCTTCCTTTTCCTTTTATGTTCATTTTTACTTCTATGCTCTCTTCTTTCCTTTGTTAGTAAATTAGATTTACATTCATGCAAGTAGTGTAGTTTTGTTTTATTTCTTTTATGCAAGTAGCTTAATAGTTAATCTTATTTACCTCCTTTGTTTATTTTTGTTTCTTTTGCTTTTAATGTTGAAATTTACATGTGTTGATATGATTACACAAATGAGTAGCTAAAACCCTTCAATTTAGGGGTAATGAAGCTCTCTAACTTTATGTAATTTCAACATTTTTATGATTTATGATCTCTTTTATTTGTGCTTTGTGAAACTGAATTTTGATGTAAGTTTATATAAGTGGTTTGATAGCTTATGTTGCATTTGCAAATGAGCTATTCTTATTCAATATAAACACAATTTACATCATCATTTGCTAATTAATTTTTGACTTTGAAATAAAAGTAAAAATGTCTATATTACTAATTACAATAGTAAATAGATCATACTTAAAATAGCTTTTGATTTGGCTTCATTTTCATGAGAATTGACAAGTGGTTTATTTGTTATATTATAGTTTCATGGTTTAAGTTATGTTAATTAATAACATAAATAAACCATACTTTTGATAATTGCAACAATTATTTCACTTAACATCAAAATAGATCATAGATTATTTGTTTGTTGATTTAAAAGAATATGAGAGTGGATTTGCCACCAAATTATTTTTCTAATCTCATAGTTTTTAGTTTCATTCTCCTTCTAATTTTAGCTTCATTTTTTTGAAAATTGCAGTTAACAATCTTCTCTCCACTTTGGTCTAATTTGATTGACCAAAAAATTGTAAAATCTAAAAAAAACCGCTGCAGATCGACCCGTACTCGCTACGTTCTAAAATTTTACGTCGTGTGCTTGCAGTTAAATTTTATTGAAATTTATCGACGGTTTTCTAAACTGGTAGAAAACTTCCCTGATAAATAAGTTTTTGGCACCGTTGCCGGGGAACTGCTTCGATTTTAGTTTTCTTTTCTTTGAATTATTGTCATTTGATTTTTATTGTGTGTTTGTTTTGTGTGTTCATTTGTATTTAAAAAAATTGTTGTGTTGCTTGTGTTTTATTTTTGTATGCTTGTTGATTTTCTAGTTGCTTTTGCATTTCTATTAAAAAGACATTAGAAAAATAAACAAACTTTTCATTTCATCACTTTCTATTTACATTCACAGCTTTACAAGTTCGTTCACATAATTGTTTAATTTGAATTCACTGTTTACATTTACATTGCTTTGCATTTCAATTTCGCCTCATTTTGTCTATACCAACACCTGTACATACGAATTTGCTGCTCACAACCAAGCCCAACCCCTTGAACTATATGCGAACCACTGTTTCTGCCTTCTGTTTCAAAACTGCCTGTTGCATCACCATACCGTCGACAGCAACATCACTACCTCCACAACCAGCTACTACAACAGCACATTAACCTCCTCCTTCATACTTCTATCCACTACACAGTAGCCCACATCCCCTTTCATACTTCAAACTTCACAAGAAACCATCCTCCAACACCTTGTACCACTGCAAACAAGTACCATCCATCACTCAAACAAACTCCTGTCGACTACAACCAAATCACTAACTCCATCAACAGTCATTGCATCATTTCATCAAAAAACCACCAGATCACCCAGAAAAAGCAACCTCACCTCACAATCCTCCTCTCTAACATAATTCTCCCTTGTCAAATTCCTACATTCCACTCCTCAAGACAATCATTGTCTCCACTTCTATCACCAGCTACTTCCATAGCATCAAATCACTGAGTATAGTTTAGGATTCTTTAGAATAAATGTGGAAGATAAGGAGGAGAGAAAATAAATGAAATTTGGTAACAGATTCATTTCGAACTCACTGGTATTTATAGTAGAGCAACAGCCATATCTATTCCTGAAAGGATACGACGAATAGACACTTCTTTTGAAAATTGAAATTTGTAAATAACGGACAAAATGTCGACATGGGGGGTTCAGGGATGTCGACATGCTCAAGGCAAAATTGATGTTTCGATTTTCTTATTAAAATTGGTTTCTATAATTTGTCAAAACAATTTCTAAACTTTGCAAATATATTTGAATATAGTTTAAACATCTTAATCTATAAAGTGATTTAAAATATGAGTATATAAATATTTTAAAGCTAAATAATTAAAACAAGAGATGGTTTAAAAATAAGGACAATTTTGAAATCAAAATATTAAAAATGATAAAAATAGTTTTGAGGCTAAAATATTTAAAACCAAGAGAGACGTCTTTTTGAAAAGAAAGGTTTGAATTTTTTTTTTATAAACAAGAGATATATATTTTTGAACAGCATTTTCATAAAATTAGTGGATATCAAAATAGGACCGTTCCACTAGATATTTTCGTGGGTTCCATCCCACAAGGGTTCCATCTCTTTAACAGGCTCGATGTGGATTCAATTCCACGAATAAATTACGAATAAAGATGTAAGTGCTTTCAAGAAGTTTCAATATAATTCTAGACTCGATAATTGTCTTGTACTATTGAAATCTTGAACTCTTGATAACTTGATTTCTTGATACTCATGAGTCTTCAATCTTAATATCTTCGATCTTTAAATTCATCAGTCTTGTATCTATAAACTGTATAGTCTTCCTTCTTGGTACCTGCATGTTTATATTCTGCATATACATTTATATCTAAACCATAACGTTAGTATTTATATTATATAACAAGTACTAAGGTTGTTGTCATCAAAACCATCATCTCAAGGACTAACAATCTCCACCTTTTTGATGATGAGAACCTATATTTATAGAATATACTTCTCTTTCACAATAACTCCCTCTAAAACTAATAACTTTCCCTTAATCTAAGCCTAACTACTCTAACTAATCTATTTTATATTTCTTCCCCTTTGTCATCAACAATAAACTTATCCTTAACTAATATAACTCTGCCTTAGTTTTATACTGGAGTACCTGTAACAAATTATATATATATATATATATATATATATATATATATATATATAATAACATGAGTTAATAATAAAGACATGAAAAATATGAAAGTTTAGACCCAATAAATATATACTATGTTTCATATAATGTTATACAATCCATTCAAACCAAATCAAATCAAATCATACAATCCAAAAACAAGCAGTTCAAACTATAAGGACATCAAATATTTCTAAGAACTTCAATCCATCCTACTTCTCCAAAGATAGGATCCTTTTTAATAACTTTCCAATCTTCATTATCTTGAATGAAAGCTTCTACAGGATTTGCATCGAGATCATCTTTGTTGAGGGCAAAAATCATCCAACGAAGGGCATGGAAATACTTCTCCTGTTCTTTTATCATCAGCATTTGACTTAGTTCTAAGATGCCTTTGATTGCGTAGAATAAAAGTAAATATATTCTTGAATGAATTGAGAATTTCTTTAAGATTATCACTTAGAGTTTGAGAAGACGAAGCTATTTTTGATAAGTAGTGAAGAGATGCATACAGGGATAAGTAGAAATGAAAAGATTACAAATTTCTGGAAGAAATAGATGTTTAAATAGACAGAAATTCATTTAAAATGAGTAGACACGAGTTAGTTATTTTAATTTCAAAATTTTAAAAATAAACAAATCAGACAGTTATATGTAGACATAGGGGGTAGAGGCATGTCGACATGGGTCTGTTAATTTATGTGTCTTATTTATTCTATGAATAGTATGTATATATAAACTTATATACTATACTAACATTTATTCCAGAGACACGATAAGGTAGAAAACCATAAGATTGATGATTTTTACAAATAGATGAGATGATACATAAGATACCACATAATATGATAAAAAGAACAATATAAGCTCACACAAAACAAACTAATACATCACAACCTAGTTCTTAGAATGTGCTAGAGGATGAGGAGGTGGATGATAAGCCAAGTTTCCAACCAATTTTAGCAAAGAATTTGTTCGTATTAGTGGATATTTTATCCAATTTCTTACCTACGGATCTTTTGAGAACCCGTTGATTTTCCACTATAATCTTTTGATTTTCGAGGAGAGTTTTGTTGGAAGGATTGTTAGTATGGGTAGGATATTCAATATTTCCTAAGGATTTTTCTTCATTATCTTCTTCAATTTCTATTTCCTCCCCTTCTTCCTTTTCTTCTTCTTCTTCATCCATATCTTCATGTGCCAATCTTTCATCCTTTTCGACAAGAGATTCATATTGTTGAAATATGGAAGGAATTTTCCTAAGGGGAATGTTGGCATGATTTTTCTTGAAAAAAATTCTTCCCTTTTGTAATCAATGCCAAAATAATTAAAAATCCGAGTGAGATAGATTCCATGATACAAGGTATTCTCTTCCATTTCCAAATTCTTAGGACGAAGTTCATCCATAATCACTTGCACCCAATTAATGTCATAATGATCAAAGATAGCAAAAAGAGTTTTGCAAACTTTTAAAGTTGGGTTATTGAAATTTCCCGATCTAGGAATGATAGTATGTTGCAAAAGAAGATTGACAATATGTCCTTTCGGCCGAAAGTTATGATTTTTAAATAAGTTGTTATCTCCTTTGAAAATGTGATGAAATGTCTTACGATCATGTTCATCAATATTAAAAGTAGAAAGATCTAATCTTGTATTCTTGAAATTGAAAATGTTGCCCAAACTTTCACAATTTAAAACAACTTTTGTGCGTTTAACACAACTCCAAATTTCATCTTTATACCTTCATAAAAACCACGATTCGAATTCGCTTAAAACATTTTAATATGATTTGGGTAACAAACAATATCATTTTGAGAATTGTCAAAAAGACTAAGGATATGATTCTCTTCAAGAAGAGTATTGATTTCATATGTAGAAATCGCTGAAGATAGCAAACTTTCCCGTATGAACTTTTTCGAAATTAGCATAGCTTATATAATCCTTGATTACTTTCGGATCATTATAGAGATTCTCTTTAATGGTTTTAAACAGCCTCATTATGGATGGAGTGCTTGAAGAAGCCATTTTTGAAGAGAGTGGAAAGTTTGAAAGAGTGAAAGAGAGTTTGAATTTGAAAATGAAAGTGAAAAGGCATGATAAGATAATGGAAATAAATAGATATTCAATAGACATGTTCTCTGGTCAAGAGATGCCTTTCCGGAATATTGGGTTTGGTGAAAAGATGGAGGGAAATTCAAAGATTTGAATTCAAATTTGAATTTCAAATTTCTGATAGGGATGTCGACATCATGGATAGGGCCATGTCAACATGGGTCAGAGAATTCATGTGACTTATATTTTCTTATATACTTTAATATCTATATACATATGTTGTTTTTAATATCTATATATTTTCTGGAGTAATATTAAAATATAATAATACTCTTTTAATAAAAATATATTATAATATCCAAAATAAACATAATAATAATAATTTAAAATTCAAATAACACATAATTTCAAAGACAATCAAACAATTTTAAGCAAACAATATCAACCAATATATTGTAAATGTGTACCTTTTTCTAGATTCATATCTCTGAGATCATCGAAATCATGAATAGCCATAAAGCACATATTTGAATTTTCCATCTTCTGATCATCATCGTTTGATGATGAGTCTGAGTCTGAATCGTCTAATGTAGCGGCATGCGCTCTTTTCCTTTTCTTTGTATAATCATTGCTTGTAGGAAACTTTTGCTTATCAGGATGCGGACAGTCTCTTTTGAGATGGATGGGTTTGTCACAGTTGAAACATTTGATGTGGTTTGGTACTTCACTATGATTTCTAGAATTCCTGTGATCATTCTTTTTGAAGTTGTTCATCTTTCAGTTTTTCAAAAACTTTCGAAAATTCTTTGTCATGAAAGCTATTTCTTCATCATCGTCGCTTCCCAAGTCTGATCCATCTGTTAATGCATTGAATGCAATTGACTTCTTTTTGAATGCCTTGCTATCTCTTCTTCCTTGCATTCGCACTTTGAACGACATTAGATTTCCAATCAATTCTTCAATCTTTAAAGTATTGATATCATTTGCTTTTTCGATTGCAAGTGTTTTCTAATCCCATTCCGAAGTAAGAGAATTTAGAATTTTTATGACTTGATCTTCTTTGAAAAAACTTTTTTCCAATGATATTAGAGAATGCATAATATCCTGAAATCAACTATACATATCTGAAATGGACTCATTATAATTCATTTTGAATAATTGAAACTGATTTGTGAGTATGGATATTTTGGTCTATTTGACTTTGATTGTTCCTTCATGAGTAACCTACAAAGTTTTTAAGATTTCATATGCAGACTTACAAACAGATACTCTGTTGAATTCATTCCTATCAAGTGAACAAAATAAAATAATCATGACTTTGGAATTATATTGTGCAATAGTCTTTTTCTCAGCAGTCTACTGTGCAAAACTAGTTGTGGGTTTAGAATATTCAGTTTGTGTGATATTCCAAGTGTCTAATCCTATTGAATGCAAATATATTTTCATTCTACATACCCAATATGCATAGTTACTACCATTAAAAAGTGGTGGTCTAGCAATACACTGACCCTCTACAAATGAACTAGTGATAGTGTTAACAGAACCGGTGTTGGTAGCCATTTTTAAAACATTTCACAATTCAGATTTGAAAACTTTCAAAACCAATGCTCTAATAACAAATGTGAGAAATGCGAATTATGGATCTTAAAGCTGGAGTAACACTAGAGGGGAGTGAATAGTATTTTGTGGATTTTCTAAATCTTTTTAAAACTTATGTAATTCAGTCACCAACAAATGCAATTCACAAATGCAGATATAATCACAGAATCAGACATAGATGCAAATACGAAATAAAAGCAGTAAAGGAAATAACACCGTAGGATTTTATACTGGTTCGGAGTTACCCTACATCCAGTCCCGTACAATCGTACGGATTTATTATCAAAATAATCTCCCAGATTACACCCTCGGTTTCAAGGCTATGAGGTATACCCTCCTGTATTCGAGTCCAGGGCAAACTCTCTTGATTTTACCAGACTACAAGATCCCCTAATTGATTTCTGGGGCTACAATCACATCTAATTGATTTCAAGGCTCAACCCCACCTTTTACTTAGTAGTTTGATTTACAAAAGATTTTATAACTCTGAATAGCACTGAGATCTTTTGGAAAGAGTGGTAGAGAATCAAACAAGAGATAATCAAGTTGGATTAGCTTGGTATTTCGACAGAGTATAGTTTATGATTCTTTAGAATAAATGTGGAAGATGAAGAGGAGAGAAAATAAATGAAATCTGGTAAAAAAATCGTTTAGAAATTACTCGAATCGAACCCACCAATCTCCAGCAAGAACCCACCAATCTCCAGCAAGAACCGCATCACCGCTAACCTCCAAGCAACCTACATGCAAATTCAAAACAAAGTTGCGACCTGTTTCTTTCCTTCTGAGAATTGAATTGGAAAATGAATTGGGTATTGATTTGAACATTTCGGTTTCAATTTTAAGTGTAGTGGAGTCGTTTTTTTCTTTATTGAGACTGAATTAGGAAGTGCTTTTGATTTTATTAGTAAAGATGGCCGGGCCCTAATAATTTAAAGTTTGTTAAAATAATTTTTTTTTCTTTTATTAAGATAGCTTTTAAGTTTCTTTTATTAAGAGTTTAAATTCTTAAAGTTTTTCCTCTATTAGAAGTTTCAAAAAAAATTCCAATATAAAAATATAATAACAAGTTTCAATTTGTTTGGTATTTCGTTTTGATTTGTTTTGTTTTAGTTTAAACCTTAAAAATCAAAAACCCAAAAAAAAATTGTATACATCTTGTTTGATTCCTTTTCTGGTTGTCAAAGCAGAAAATCGCAAGAAAAAGAATTGGTTTGCTTTGCTTTAAAAAAAATGCCGCTAAAAATAAATTGCTAATAATCTACATGCTCTGGTATCGTGCTTTCATTCCCAGTTTTATTTGAATTGCATTGTTTGTCGCTTGCATTTACATTTAAAAAAAATTCAAAATCCAAAAGTAAACAAACTTCATTTTAGTTGCATTGTAACTTCATATTTAATTTTTGCTTTGCATTCATCTCATCTAGTTTTATTTTCTAAGGGCAATAACCCAATTCACATAAGGTGGGGGATTTCATCACCCTTTCCTTAGCCCACAAATTGCATTTCACCATAGAATTTGACTAATAAGAAAGGTTTGACATTTGACTTAAGGGTGTCGCGAGCTCATCTAGGGCTTAATTGTATCTTCACAATTATTTTCTTTGAACAATTTTATTTCCTGGTGTCTAGGCTATGGCAGAGTAATAACCACTTATAAATAATATGGCGATTCGTAAATATTATAGTGGTTGTTCCTTCGAAGGTGCTTAAACCTTCGGCTGCATTGCTACGGTGATTCATGGTGCACCGATAACCCCTGTCTGTTACCTTGCTGAGAAATATTTTTGTTGATTTAAGACAAAGTATGATTATACAATTTTGTGTAGGAGCTACTAAGGACAGAAAATTGTAATTGAGTCTTTTTTATTCATTTAGTTAAATAAGTTCATGCATATTTTAAAAAAATAAAAAATCCAAAAAAAATTAAATTTTACTTCACTTTGTTTTAACCAAAAAAAAATCCTTTTTCCTTTCCTTTAAAAGTTTTCAATCAAAAAAAATATAAAATCTTTTCAAAAAAGATTAAAAACATAATACATTTCCCATTTTCTTAAAATAAAAAACTCCTTTCCGTAAATATTTGAAAATTTTAAAAAAAATTGAAAAGACAAATTTTTTTTGATCTTCTCTTTTGAAAATAAATTTCACTTGGTAAATCGTTTTCTTCCTTGTAAAAAAAACAATTTTTCGCTTTATTTTCCAAATCTTGTTTCATTCTTCAAACTCGTTTCTAACTTCTTTCTCTTCTCGACTTTCACTTATGCATGAGTACTTAGGAATCGTGACACAACAACAAACTGCTGGACTCGCGACTCAACAACTAATCATTTAACTCGAACAGACGATCCTCCCGAAATGGCAAACGATAATGCCCCACAAACTCTTATGGATAGAATATTTCCAGATAGAGTTTCTATTCCATCTTGCATCACATCACCCACCCCTACAGGTAACCATTTCGAAATTCACTTGAACTATATTGCTACACCTCCAAAATTTAGTAATTTTGAGCACGATGACCCACACATTTTCTTGACTAAATTCGAACAAGTTTGCGCAACCATTAAACTCCAACAACTTTCCGATGACGGAATCAAACTTCGATTAATCCTATTCGCTTTACGGATTACGTTGAAAAATGGTTGTACAGCTTACCGTCAAACTCGATTAAAACTTGGAAAGAATTCATAAAAGCTTTCTTTAAAAAAAATCAACCCCTTTGAAAAAAATGAGTATAATTCGAAACGAAATTGTAAATTTTCATCAATTCAAGGGAGAACCATTCAAAAAATATTTTGAAAGATTCAAAGAGCTTTTGATAAAATGTCCACACCATAATTTTGAAAAATGGACGATTTGTCAATCTTATACGATGGACTCGAAAACAGCTCATGAACCATGCTCGAATCAATGTGCCAAGGCAAGTTTCTTGCCCAACATCATGACGACGCTTGGAAATTTCTTGAAAACCTCGCTAAAAGGTGATCCCAATGGGAACGTTCGTGCGAAAATCAATTTACTCACGATCGAGTGCACAATCGATAGAATCATCTTTTACTTTAGAAGCTAAAATCAATGCAATGATTAAAAAATTGGACAACATTTTCTCATCGGATCAAACAAACCAAGCTTCCCAACTTATTTGTTATAAAAGCAACGATCCTAATCATATAGCCAATCCGTGTCCCAATTCCGTTGAACAGATCAATGCTTTCAATAAAGCCAAAAATGACCCATTTTCTCCAACGTACAATCCTGGTTGGAGAAATCACCCAAATTTTGCTTGGAACCAAAACAATCCCAACACGAATACTATTCATTCCAATTTTCAAGCATTTTCGAATAATGCTTCGAATCCTCCCTTTCAGCCCAATCATTTGCAACCAAACTTTGCATATTCGTCTCATAACCAACCGCGACAATCAAATTTTCAACCAAATTCTGCTCATCCTCCCTAAAACGATAAACATTTAAGTTTACTTGAGAAAACTCTTGAAACATTGGCTAAAGAAACTACTCAAAGCCTTCATTCAAACAGCAATTTGCAAAAATTATTGACCTCATATATGCAAAAAAACAGTCAATTGCAAGACTTGAAATGCAAATGAGTCAATTAGCCACATCTGTAAGTGAACGCGAATGAGGAACATTTCCAAGCCAGCCCCTTCCAAATTCTAGAAATCAAAACGCAAATTCAAATCAAGCCATGTTGTTCAAGACAGCAACGTCACCCAATTGAATGCTATCTCAATTTTACATTTCGGTAAACAAATCGTTAACCCAAACGATTTATCTCCCAACACTTCTAAAATAACGAACGAATCTAAAAAGAACATGGAGCCAATCGTTGAATCAAATGCCAATCAAAAAATTTCTTCTACTCGAGTAGAACCACCAACCGAGTATCGTGTTCCATTTCCACAACGTCTTCGACCCAAGAGACATTCGGACCAAATTGAAAAGATATTGGAAATTTTTAAACAAGTGAAAGTGAACATCCCGCTTCTTGACATCGTTTAGTAAGTCTCCACTTACGCGAAATTTCTTAAGGACTTGTGTATCCAAAAGCGACACACTCAAGCGCCTAAAAAGTCTTCTTAGCTGCCAGTTTAAGTGAAGTCTTATCCCAGTCCATGCTCGTCAAATACGAAGATCCTGGCTTCCCTACGATTTCGTGTACAATTGGAGATGAGACGATTAACAAATGCTTAATAGATTAAGGTGCGAGTGTCAATTTGATTCCATACTCAGTGTACGAACAATTAGGCTTAGGTGAGATCAAACCCATAAAGGTCACGCTTCAATTCGCTGATCGTTCCATTAAGAAGCATGTGGGAGAAATCGAGGACATACTCATTCAAGTAGGGCAATTCATATTCCCCATTGAGTTTATCATTCTTGAAACATAACCCGTGACAAACCCTGCAAGTCAAATTCCATTGATTTTACTGAACATTCTTAGCCACCTCAAACGCTTAATCAATTGTCGTAACGGTTCAATGAAAATCTCTTTTGGAAACATAACTTTGGATCTTAACATTTTCAATCTTGAAAGCCAATCAAATGAACCTCGCGGCCAAACATTAGAAGTTAGTGCCATTCATAAAATTTTGAAGACAAGACACTTGACCTTAACGACGAATGCGAGGCTGAATAGAAAAATTGTTTCATGAAATCCCCAACGCGATTGAATATACTCTTCTCTTTGTATCGCTTCCAGTTGAGTCTGAATCTCAACCCAATTCTTTGATCGAGAAACTCCTGAAGTTGGCCCTCAAACCACTTCCTGATCACCTTAAGTACGCCTACTTAGGTGAGAACGAAACATTTCCCGTCACAATTTCTACGACTCTCTCCCTCTGTCAATCAAGAAACTTCTTTGCTTTTAATCCTATCCAGAAAAAAGAAAGCTATGGGATGGTCGATCTCCGATATAAAAGGAATTAGTCCCGCTCTTGTTCAGCATCGCTCCATTTAATCGACGACGCCAAGCCTGTTCATGACGCGCAAAGAAGGCTTAATCTAAAAATGAAAGATGCAGTGCATGATGAAATTCTTAAACTTCTCGACAATGGAATCATTTACCCAATCTCTGATAGTTCATGGGTTAGCCCAATTCATGTTGTACCGAAAAAGTCTGGGGTAACTGTTGTCAAGAACGATTCAAACGAACTTATTCTAACTCGTACTCAAACGGGTTGGCATGTTTGCATTGACTATCGAAAACTAAATGCTGCAACACATAAGGATCACATCTCTCTTCCATTTATCGGCCAACTGCTCGAACGTTTAGCCGGCCACGAATTCTACTACTTACTTGATGGTTATTCCGGCTATAACCAAATTCCATTGCTCCCGAATATCAAGAGAAAACAACTTTCACGTATCCATTCAGCACCTTTTCTTAACGATGTATGCCATTTGGTCTTTGTAACGCTCTTGTTACTTTCCAACGATCATGTTTGGCTTTTTTCTAACATGATTGAATTCTTTCTAGAAATTTTTATGGACGATTTCTCTCTCTTTGGTGATTCTTTTTTCCAATATTTACATCATCTTAAATTGGTTCTAAATCGATGTAAAGAAAAATATTTGACTTTGAATTGGAAAAAATACCACTTTATGGTCAAACATTGCATAGTCCTTGGACATATCAACTCAAATAAAGGCATTGAGGCAGATAAAGAAAAAGTTGACGTAATCGAAAATCTACCCATTTCCATATCTGTTAAGGACATTCTATCGGTTCTAGGACACACTAGCTTTTATCCATGCTTTGTGAAAGACTTTAGCATATCGCTCGTCCTTTGATGACTCTTCTTGGAAAAGACGTTCCTTTTGATTTTAACTCCGATTGTATCTCTTCTTTCGAAAGTCTCAAAAATGAGCTCATTTCTGCTTCAATCATTCGCGCACCCAATTAGGATCTCCCATTTGAAATAATGTGGGATGCTTCTAAATTTGCGGTTGGTGCTATCTTAGAATAACGCATCAACAAAATCCTTCATGTCATTTACTATGCGAGTATGACTTTGAACGATGCTCAACTCAACTACACAATAACCGAAAAGGAGCTTCTAGCTGTCGTTTTTGCACTCGAAAGTTTTGACCTTACTTGATAGGTTCATGTATCATGGTCTACACTGACCATACTGCTCTTCGATACCTTTTTGCCAAAAAGAATGCTAAATTATGTTCGATTCGTTGGATCCTTTTACTTCAAGAATTTTACCTTACAATCAAAGACAAAAAGGGATCCGATAATGTCATAGCCGATCACTTGTCTCGTCTTTCGAACGCACCATCTTCTATGCCAATCAATGAAAATTTCCTTGATGAACAACTTCTTTCAATTTCTATCGATCCATGGTACGCTGATATAGTGAACTACTTAGTCACTAAAGAAACTCCCTCATCTTGGTCCAAATAGGACAAATGCAAATTCATGCCCCAAGTGAAATATTTCTATTGGGATGATCCATACTTGTTCAAATATTGTCCCGACCAAATCATTCGGCGTTGCATTCCACATAGTTAGATCAAGAGCGTTCTTTCGTTACGCCATAGTCAAGCATGCGGTGGACATTTCGGTCCTCGAAAACTGTGGAAAAAGTTATTCAGTGTAGTTTCTATTAGCCTTTTCTTTTCAAAGACTCATTTGAATTTTGTAAAACTTGCGATCGATGTCAAATGTTTGGACGAATTTCTCAACGAGATATGATGCCTGTAAACCCCATTCTTATAATCGAAATCTTTTATGTTTAGGGTATCGACATTATGGGCCTTTTTCCTAATTATTTTGGAAACTCGTATATCCTTCTTGTTATCGATTACGTCTCAAAATGGGTTGAAGCCGTTCCTTGCAAAACTAACGACCATAAAATTATTGTAAAATTTCTCAAAGAAAATAACTTTTCGAGGGTCAGCACACCTTACACAATAATCAATGATAACAGAACCCATTTTTGCAACCGTTCTTTGAAACTTTAATGAAATAATACTCGATAACCCACAAGTTATCCACTCTTTATCATCATCTGACTTTCCGCCAAGTTGAAGTTCCAAATCGACAAATGAAACAAATCTTGGAGAAAACTATTAATCAAAATCGAAAAGATTGATCTCAGAAATTGACCGATGCACTTTGGGCTTATAGTACTGATTTTAAAACTAACCTTAGGATGTCCCCATTCCGTTTAGTTTACGGTAAAGCTTGCCAATTGTCTGTTGAAATCGAACACAATGCGTTGTGGGAAATAAAGAACTTAAACTTTGATCTCGATAAAGCTAGCGAAAAATGGAAACTACAACTCAACTAACTAGAAGAACTTAGGAATGACGCATATGAAAATGAGAAAATTTACAAAGAAAGAACATAAGTTTTTTGTGACAAGTCAACCCTAAGGTAAACATTTTCGCCTAACTAGAAAGTTCTTTTATATGATTCAAGCATTCATTTATTCCCTGTAAATTTTAAATTGAGATGGACTGAACCATTTATGGTACGAACTGTTTTTCCACATGGTGCCGTAGAAATAGAAAACCTCAGGGATTGATCGATTTTCAAAGTCAACGGTTATCATTTGAAACCTTTCTTCGATTTTCCAAGTAACCAAGAGGAGGAGCTCATGATTCTTCATGAGCCAAGCTACGTCTAATAAGAATGTTAACCCTCTTTTATAAATATGTACATATTTTTTCTTGTTACACTCATTATATCGTGCATTGACTGCGGGGACAGTTAAATATTAAGTGTTAGGGGAGTCTCATTTTCATTTTTTTAATTTTCATGGCATTTATGAATTTTGAATTTCTTTTAACCTAAAATAACTCAAAATTTCTAAATCTCAAAAACATTTTCTTTTAGCATTTTGATTTATTTTTGAAGAAACAATATAGGATAAGTATATGTTTTGGTTAATAAATTGAAATTTTTGAAAATTTATTTGTCTTAACAAAAATAAAAATGAAGTTTGATTACAAATAATAATAGTTTAACTAGTATATAGGAAGGTTCATATGTGTTAATTACGAAGTATGTTCTAATCAAAAATCTTTGTTTAAAAAAGTGGTAAATTTGAAATAAAGCATATAACATTTTCGTCTTCTAAGTTAAATGGTGCTAACATGATTTTGCAAAACTCACTCTTTCTAAGAAAAATAGAAAAAAACAACACAAAAAATATACATTGATTTTTTTTTTGTATACACACACACACACACTCACTTTTAACTCCTAGAGTCATGTGTTCACTCGCCATGCTCTGTACCCTTCTCACGTAAGCTCAAAAGGCAGTGCACGATCAGTATATCTGGCCTCATTTTATCTGAGTTGGGTGCATGTATATAAAGATTCTTTTTAATAATGCCTACGATTGATAAGTTGTAATGACCCGGAAATTCGAACCCGAAAATTCCACATGGTTAGTGAAAAGAAGAAAGAGAAAGAAGAAGAAAACAACAACAAGTCACAGAAACCTCACATTCGCAGCGGATCAAATATAATATCAAATAAAATAGCAGTTATACAAAGAAAACTATATCTATTAATTTACATTTAAATACATCAGAGTTACACATATACTAAACACTGGACAAAACAATCATGTCCAGATACAACAATATCTCAGTGGAAACTCTCCATACGTCCCTGCCATCCAGCTCGCCTCCTGAGCTCCAGAACGTCCTTACCTGAAAAACTGTAATACTCGGTCTGACCCGAGCATTACATCAAAGTAACACCCGGGTCAGGCTGGAACCCAGCGTGAGTAAACCCAACTAATATGAAATACTAATGTATAAGCTTGAGTGAATACCAAGGAAACTTGTAACTTTATGAGTTTTTTCTTTATTAAAGTAAATCATTTATCACACTCCATAGTTCTCAGGTTAAATGTCCATGTCACTTAATTCATTCCATTCCAGCCTGTTTAATTTCACACATCCAATTATATAAAACTTAGATTACAAATCGAAGTGGTTTCGGGTATTCACTAATACCCAGCTCCGGTCTCTTAGAATTCAAAACTATCTTATCCCCAGTTATTCAAGTGATTAAAAATTTAAATTCTGGATATCACTTTTACATAACAATTCATCAAAGATAAACACATTATATCAGTTCAACCCAACATATCATATTACAAAACATTCCATTTCACAAAACATCACAATCATATATCAGGGATAACAAATAATCCAAGGCATTCAAATATCTATCAATTATTCATAAGCAAGATAAATTAGTCATACCATTCCCATTAATCTAATTATCTACCAATGACTTAGATTAATTACTTATTATTTATACATCTTGCTTATTTATCATTAATTAATTATATCCAATTAATTAATCATCCCTTAAATATTCATCTTGATCAATCATCCTTGATTAATCATCCTTGATTAATCATTCTTTAATTACATTAAGTAATTTTCCATTAAATTAATTACACAAATTAATTATTCTTAACCCATCACATTACTTAACATTTACTTGCCATCTTAATTAATTACATAAATTAATTATCCGACAATTACATTGATTAATTATTCTTTAGTTAATCTCACTCATTAATTAACTAATCCCTTGGTTAATTTCCTTAAATAAATCAACCCTTAATTAATTAATTCTTTAATCAATTTATCCACTAAGTAATTAATCCTTAATTACTTCTCCTAAGTAATTAACCTTTAATTACTTCCCCTTAAGTAATTACACCAATCAAATCTTATTAAGTAATTATACTTAATCAATTACCAAGTGACTATCTTTAATTAATTAACAGATTAAATAATTACATTCATCTAATTAATTACAATTGGGAATTCACCCTTTAATTACCCAATAAACTAATTAATTAATCTTTCATTATAGATTAATTATTAATTAATACACCTTAATTGTCAATTAATCTCCTTCCATACAAAGTAATCAATCCTTAATTACTTATATAATCAATTAATTAATCTTTAATCAACTAATTGATTATACAATTAATTAATTAATCCTTATTTACTTAAATCCTTGATTACTCTAGGATAAACTTATTATCTTAATTAATTACTTAACTAACATATACATCACATTTAAATTGAATGTTTGAAAATTTATTTATACCAACATACAAAAATTACTTGAGACCCCTAATTAACTTAAATTTAATACACTTATCTTAAACCATCCACTTAATTAACCAAAATTAAATCACATTTTCTTAATAGATTTTTAATTCTTGAAAAACTAGGTTAATACTTTACATTATTTTAAAACTTGTAACATCCTGGTTTTTATTTGATTCCTTTCAAAATACCTTACTTGATCATCAGGTCAAACTAACCCAAGCCCAGACTAAATATCCTCGATTGATTACTCGAGCAAACACAAAGATCTCACACCTCCAAAATACTTCGAGAACAACACAAAAAGAACACGAAGAATTCCCGAGCTATAACCTTCTTCTTCCCGAGCATCAACCCGAGGAAACCCCTTCGTTCCCAAACCAGTGCACAGTAAAAATTCTGGTGCACAGAAAAATTCCGGTGCACGTGCACCCAAGCAAGGCGGCGCTTCGGCCACACATCGCACCTTCGGCAGATCATCGATCATCACTTCTCTCTATCCAAATCACCAGATTCCATCTATAATCTCGAAATCAAAATCGAGCATTCCAGTTCTAACTGGAATGATCTTCCTGAATTTTAATTGCCCCGCGTCGATGAACCATCACCCTAACGTCCACCAGATTTCACCTCGAGCTTCCCCTCTTCCTCCTTCATCATCTCCCCCTAGACCGATTGTTCAATTCTTCCTGAGCAATTCGACAATTCCGCAAATCCAATGACCTTCCACTAGCACCACTAAACCTAGATCAACTCGTACCGGCCTCCACGATCATCAGAAAAACCCTGAGCCATTTTTCCCACCATCATTGATCATCAATCTATCTCCTATCTTAATGCCGACGTTTACGAGCTTCGAGAACACCGGAGATCGAGGTTAAACCCAAAACTGATTATCACTTAATGCCTCACTATCCACAAACTAAAAAATTATGCTATAGTTATCAAAATTCATGAAATTTCGACATAAATCAGATTTCATATTCAATACAAGAAATTTAAACATTTAAATTTTTTGATTTTAAAAAAAAAACTTTACTGTTATTTCTTGTTTCACGTCTTTTACTCAATATTTCTTCTTGAAATTATTTTTAAAAATGAAATTGCGTTGTCCAGAACAACTTTCCTTTTTAAATTCTTGCTTATTATTGTCTGTAAAATGAGAAATTAAGATTTTAAAACTAGACTTATCAAACTGTATCAAGGAACAGAGATGAGCAAACATATTTTCAGGCATACTTATTCAATAACTATATTTCTGTCTATATACCGACAAATCTTCATCATGCAAACAAATTTACATAAGTCATTTCAATGATAAATCACAAGCATCAAGGTTGTCAGGTTTAAACATTAATAATGGAAGCAGTTACTCACCTTTAAGTCGAACAGAAAAACACAGATGCCTTAAGGTTGAAACTGTACTTTGAATTTTTATTGATCTGCTATTGAGTTGAATCTTGTATTGCTTAACAACTTGCTGAAGTTTTGAGTTGGATTCATATTGCATCTGCTTTGATCATTAGATTTGCTTTAGATTTGCATTTGTTTGCTTGATCTTTACTTGATTACTGACTTAATTTTCCAGGTTGAAGCCCTTCTTTTTTTTTACAAAGATGAAGAAGAAAAAGAGCAGCCTGCCTCTTTTTTCCTTAATTTCATTTTGATACATAAAAATAAATTTGAAAGGCAATAAGTATGCCACTTGTAAATGTAAACTTTCCCTTAGCTTACAAATGTACAAACATATTATTATTATAACAAGTGTATTTTTGTATGTTATAAGGGTTTTTTTAAATGTTAAATACAAGAATTTATGTTTAACCCTTATTTAAAAAAAATCACTTATCTTTATTTTAGTTATATAACATGTTTATTCTTATTTATACATCTACAAGTTATTTTAATTTATAAATAAAATTCTTTAAAAGAAATAATATAAAACAAATTATATTCACAAATAAAATCATATATGATGTAACTTAAATTCAATATATATATATAAACAAACACAAATTCAATCTGTAAATAATTATTTTAAAATTTATTTATACTTATATGTAAACAACACATAATTATTATTGTTTGAAATAACAATCTTGCCAATTTAAAATTAATTAAATTAGGAGATTATCAAATAAATACTTATCCAAATATTTATACTTCAATTTTTATTACATTTCCAAATTCACTTACACATACAGATCTTTTATTATCAGAATTTTATCTGTTCAATTGATTAAAATAGTTAATTACTCATTTTCAGATGTCCAAAACCCGGGTTATCACATTCCTCTCCCCTTTGAATCTTTTCGTCCTCGAAAAGGTATGAAGCCAGAATTTATCAAATACTAAAAATCATATAAATTTTCTTTGATCATTCTTAAAACACTTTTAAAATCTAGATAATATTATAAAATAGTTTTTTTTTCAAAAATACTTTTTATAACTCGATGTTTTAACACGTCCATCCTTGTTCTTATAGGAATTCGGTCATACGTTGATCAGGCGTACGACTGAAAATCTATAAGTACTTACCAGACCCGTTTTCAACACCCAGTGAAAATACTTGGAAAATAATTTTATTGGAAATATTGAAAACAATTTTTGAAAATAGAGGATATATCTTTGGTGAGAATGCTCTGAAAATCAACACCCCCATCCATGGTCGCAGTTACATTCCAGGGTTACATTGCCATCGCAGCAAAAGTCCATGTAACTGCAGGCTCTCCGCGGCCTCTCGATTACGCCATGGAACCCACGACAGATCGCAGTTACATTCCAGGGTTACGTTGCCATCACAGCAAAAGTCCATGTAACTGCAGGCTCTCTGTGGCCTCTGATTTTCGCTGTCAAAATGAAACTTCTCCACTATTACATAGGTCGCAGTCTACCGATATAAAATCAAACGCAGATTGTTGGCTCTCAACAGCACACACAGTTTTCGCTATGGTATACACTACTCATAATCCCCAGGAACTAGTTTTCTCCGGACTCCTCACAGGATCAACTTTAGAAACCCCCCTCCCCCTCCCCCGGGGCTCAAGGCAGCACCACCCGGTGGTACTCCTGAGAAGTTTATTTCAAGGGAGCGCCTTTTTCCCTAGAGCCATCATCAAAACATTTTATACTATACACATATAGTATCTTTAAATCATACACCTAGCATGATCTCATACAAGGCTCCTTTACACAAAATCGATTATTCCAAAACCGATAATTCTCAAACTAGGCTTTCCAAATTCTCATATTGATTTTACCCAAAAAAATCAAAAGCCTATCTAAATCCAAAGGTTCCCAAAACCTTTTCCAAAATCCTCATATGATCCTTTATATATAGAGATATATATAAAATCCTTGATAAAATCTTTGGATCATTTTAAACTTGTATAAAATCTTTTTTTACTTCAAACACTTTTAAAATCCTTTCCTTTTTGGCAATAGACTCATCAAGGGGAGTTTTATCTTATATAACAAAGATATATAACTAATTTATCCTAAATCAAATATGATTACTCTTTTCAATATTAATTTCATTCAAAACCGTACGATGTACACATATCATTCGTACGCCAAACCAATCTGATCGTTCACTCGACCACACAATTTCACTTCCGAACTAGTATCGTCCACCCGACTTCCTAGTGCGGACTGAGAACTGGTTTCTTGATCAGAAACCGTCATTCTCCTTGCATAGCCTAACTATGATAGAGAATATCCAGAACCAATCAACAATCCATATCCAGGTTCGCCGTCGAAAATCGAGTGAAAAATCCCAACTCGGATCGACATACTATCTCGAATTCTGTACTCGAATCTGGATCAAATCATTATGCAAAGAGAATAACATACGTACACCCTACGTATTTATCTTTGTTGGTTATTAGACAAATCAATTCCATTCCTATTCACATTCACTTTGATTTTCATTCACTTACTCACAATTGATTCAATCCATTTGGATTATCACCTCTATTCTTATCTCGATTGGGTATTCAATCATAAACAGTTTAAAACTCTGTCCAGTTTAAATTTAGAAAATAGCTTGAAAAGTTGAAAATAGATAAGTAGTTGAAAAATAATTATTATTTTGTAAAATGGCTGTAAAATAGTTAAGTAATTGTAAAATAGTTGGAAAATATAAATTTTAAATAATTGCAAAATAACTGTAAAATAGTAATTAGTTAAAAGTAGTTGAAAAATAGAAATTAGTTTATAAAACAGTAGAAAAATAGTTAAATAGTTCCAAAGATCATTGTAAAATAATTATAAGATAATTTGGTTTTTAAAAGAAAGGTTGTATATATAATGAATAGCTTGGAAAAATAGGTTAATTTAAAACAATTTATATTAAAAATAATCCAGAGTCAAAACTGCTCACTACCCAATCTCCATTCTCATCAATTTAATTTAAATTTCCACTTCCATTTAAATTGACCCCATTTAAAATTTAAATAACCTCAATTTCCATTGAAATTGATTCAAACCCAATTCAAGTTGAATTAACCTCAGTTTGTTTCCAAATTCAACTTTAATTACAATTCCAAATTATTTGAATCAATCCAATTCAAATTTTCCATTTGAATCTTATACTCATACATCTTCAATCACAATTTCAATTAATTTAAATCAAATTCAATTTGAACTAATTCAAATTTCAAATTTAAACCATCACGAATTATTTAAATTCGAGTGAATACTTCAAATGTTGATTTAATTCCTTCAAATCAATTTTCTTTTAAAAATTTTAAACAATTCAATTCACAGTTCAGACCTAACATATTATACCACAAATCAAATTAACCTTTATTTTTACATCAATAACCCAAACCTTTAAACAATTTAATTTACAAATTTAATTACTCAAATTTTTAATTCAAGGTAATTCCATACCCTTAATTTCAAATTAAAGCTTAATTTCCCTTTTATCTCAACAATGGATTACCATATTTCATTTCTCATTCATTTAAACAAGTCCAATTTGCAATTCAAGATTTTTAGTAACAATTGGATGATACCATCCAATTTATTTAAAACATCCACTTTCAATTTCCAGATCTCAAGTCCATTTTGAGATCACACAAACTCCAAATTCAAATTAACCATTTAACTCTTCAAGTTAAATTCCAATTTCATCTTGAAATTTCCAAATCAGGTTGACCATCCTAACTTATTTAACTATTCCCTAAGTTAAACTCAATTTACTTAATACAATCAACCTTACCTAGTTTGAACTTCCATTTCAAATTTTGAACTTCTCATAAATAATCTTCCCACTTATTAAGTTCAAAAACTTATCACTTCGGGTATCACATCTTATTCCAAATTCAAAATTCAATATTTAGAGTTTATTTCAAACCAACTTTGATATTATGTTACATATTTACTTCTTAGCCCACCAAGCCAAATTTTTAAAATTTAGACCACCTTTATTTTAATCCAAAACAATTTCTTTTAAAGCTTACAAACAACTTCTTATTCTAAATTAAGATTACATTCAAAATAGTTTGAATAATATTATTTCCCTTAACATTTTGTAAACAATTTTCAAATGTTAAATTTAGAATTCAGATCTTCACAGTTTGAAACCCAGTTTAATTTACATGTCATACTTATTTAAAGATTACCCTCTTAAAACATTTCCCTTTTAGCTTACTCATTAATACTTTTTATTATTAAATACAACAATTATTTATGATAATAACCCAAATTATCATACCTGAATTTCAATTTATTATTATCTTATTCTGAAACTCTTTCCCAAATTCACGAATTAAATTTCAGTCTGAATCCATTTCAAACTTATCTTTATTTCGTTTCAATTTGGTTGTATTACTATTACTACTTAATTTAATTCCAATAGTTTAACAACCACTTACCTTAATATTTATTAGAAAGAAAAATTGCTTTATATATCAAAATATAATCTTATATAAAATCATTTAAAATCTTTATATAAGAAAATAACAAGTACGCTCTCATATATATATATATATATATATATATATATATATATATATATATTTACTCAACTCATTCTATGGTACCACTTACCCTATCTTGAACGAGTAACCCCACCAAAGCCAAGGTTCTCGCTTAACCTTGCTCTGATACCTAATGTAACGACCCGAAAATTCGAACCCGAAAATTCCAAATAGTTAGTGAAAAGAAGAAAGAGAAAGAAGAAGAAAACAGCAACAAGTCACAAAAACCTCACATTCGCAGCGGATCAAATATAATATCAAATAAAATAGCAGTTATACAAAGAAAACTATATCTGTTAATTTACAATTAAATACATCAGAGTTACACATATACATAAACACTAGACAAAACAATCATGTCCAGATACAACAATATCTCAGTGGAAACTCTCCATACGTCCCTGCCATCCAGCTCGCCTCCTGAGCTCCAGAACGTCCTTACCTGAAAAACTGTAATACTCGTTCTGACCCGAGCATTACATCAAAGTAACACCCGGGTCAGGCTGGAACCCAACGTGAGTAAACCCAACTAATATGAAATACTAATGTATAAGCTTGAGTGAATACCAAGGAAACTTGTAACTTTACGAGTTCTTTCTTTATTAAAGTAAATAATTTATCTCACTCCACAGTTCTCAGGTTAAATATCCATGTCACTTAATTCATTCCGTTCCAGCCTGTTTAATTTCACACATCCAATTATATAAAACTTAGATTACAAATCGAAGTGGTTTCGGGTATTCACTAATACCCGACTCCGGTCTCTTAGAATTCAAAACTATCTTATCCCCAGTTATTCAAGTGATTAAAAATTTAAATTCTGGATATCACTTTTACATAACAATTCATCAAAGATAAACACATTATATCAGTTCAACCCAACATATCATATTACAAAACATTCCATTTCACAAAACATCACAATCATATATCAGGGATAACAAATAATCCAAGGCATTCAAATATCTATCAATTATTCATAAGCAAGATAAATTAGTCATACCATTCCCATTAATCTAATTATCTACCAATGACTTAGATTAATTACTTATTATTTATACATCTTGCTTATTTATCATTAATTAATTATATCCAATTAATTAATCATCCCTTAAATATTCATGTTGATTAATCATCCTTGATTAATCATCCTTGATTAATCATTCTTTAATTACATTAAGTAATTTTCCATTAAATTAATTACACAAATTAATTATTCTTAACCCATCACATTACTTTACATTTACTTTCCATCTTAATTAATTACCCAAATTAATTATCCGACAATTACATTAATTAATTATTCTTTAGTTAACCTCACTCATTTATAACATTCTTTAATTATTCTAATCGAAAATCTTTGTTTAAAAAAGTGGTGAATTTGAAATAAAGCATATAACATTTTCGTCTTCTAAGTTAAATGGTGCTAACATGATTTTGCAAAACTCACTCTTTCTAAGAAAAATAGAAAAAAACAACACAAAAAATATACATTAATTTTTTTTTTGTATACACACACACACTCACTTTTAACTCCTAGAGTCATGTTCACTCGCCATGCTTTGTACCCTTCTCATGTAAGCTCGAAAGGCAGTGCACGATCGGTATATCTGGTCTCATTTTATCTGAGTTAGGTGTATGTATATAAAGATTCTTTTTAATAATGCCTACGATTGATAAGTTGTAATGACCCGGAAATTCGAACCCGAAAATTCCAGATGGTTAGTGAAAAGAAGAAAGAGAAAGAAGAAGAAAACAACAACAAGTCACAGAAACCTCACATTCGCAGCGGATCAAATATAATATCAAATAAAATAGCAGTTATACAAAGAAAACTATATCTGTTAATTTACATTTAAATACATCAGAGTTACACATATACTAAACACTGGACAAAACAATCATGTCCAGATACAACAATATCTCAGTGGAAACTCTCCATACGTCCCTGCCATCCAGCTCGCCTCCTGAGCTCCAGAACGTCCTTACCTGAAAAACTGTAATACTCGGTCTGACCCGAGCAATACATCAAAGTAACACCCGGGTCAGGCTGGAACCCAGCGTGAGTAAACCCAACTAATATGAAATACTAATGTATAAGCTTGAGTGAATACCAAGGAAACTTGTAACTTTACGAGTTTTTTCTTTATTAAAGTAAATCATTTATCTCACTCCACAGTTCTCAGGTTAAATGTCCATGTCACTTAATTCATTCCATTCCAGCCTATTTAATTTCACACATCCAATTATATAAAACTTAGATTACAAATCGAAGTGGTTTCGGGTATTCACTAATACCCGACTCCGGTCTCTTCGAATTCAAAACTATCTTATCCCCAGTTATTCAAGTGATCAAAAATTTAAATTCTGGATATCACTTTTTCATAATTGTAACAACCCGCATATTTGTTGATGTTATATTTAAATATTTTATTTAAATATTTTTTTTTTGATACTCGGAATTTAGTCCGAAAAGCTACTTTTTGCATACGGTCGAATTAGGACTCGGGACCACTCCAATTGAGTTTAAAATGCCGTTTGTGACCTTTTTGAGTATAAGCTTCGATATGTTTGGAGAAAGTTGATTTTTGCTACTTTTTCGCTTAGGGTTTTGATTTGGGCTGAGCCCACTTATGTATTCAGTCCCAACCCCTCTCCTCCTCATTTACTTCATTTCCAATTCCTAATACTCAAGCTTTAGCAACAATGGTGGGAGAGATGGGAAATTAAAACTCCAAAACTCTAGTTTCTTTTGCAAATCAAGTTCTAGCTCCAAACTAATAGAAGAACCCATTGGTAAGCTTCTCTTCTTCTTCTCCAACTCAATCTCTTATCAATTTCAGAAATTCCTAAACCTAACTTTGGGAATGTTCTTCTTTTAAAGCTTAGAATCAAGCTTCTTGAGTTGCATTTGAAGAGTGGTTGATTCTCCTTTGCTTTCAAGCATCTTCTTCAATCGTTTGGGTTCAAAGGTGAGATTTTTATCTCACATCTATGTCTATGATTATCTTCGATTGTTAGGAATAAATTCCTAACACATATTCATGTGTATTTGATTTTGATTTGGATAGGTTTTGTGAACATTCCAAATTTTTAGTGTTTTGAGTTCAAATCTTCAAAAATCATAGCTTTGTTGTTTGAACTTGTTTTTGGTGATGCATCGAAGAGCTTATAGGGCCGGGTAGTCGATTTGCATAAACCCCTAGTGACCGTGCTCGCTCGAGTGCATTTTGAAGAAGATTGCATCTTCATTTTATAGGCTGGAAAGCAGCCTTGGTGCCAGTCAGTCGACTGGACCTTTGAGTCAGTCGACTGGCTGTAGCACATAAGCATTCCGAAGGCAACTAACAGAGGCTCGGGTCCTCTGTTTTCCCTGCATTCAGTCGACTGAATTTTTAGGTCAGTCGACTGACTGCAGGAAATTATTTTTCATGCCTCTGGTCCAGTCGACTGGACCTTTTAGTCAGTCGACTGACCTGCACCTATTTGCCTAATTGTGCATATTTGTGCATATTTTTGCTTGGTTTCCAAATTCCATCGATTCGTGTTATTTCCCACTTGTTGTTGCTACGACTTTAATGACTTCTATTCTTGGAATTTTTGGGAATACCCATTTTGATGGATTCAGATCGATTTCTTTGGATTTTTATTCACGTCTTTGAATGTGAATTCTGGTGGTTGATTGTTCTACAATCATATTCGTGTTTTGTCACTTTAAAAATATAAAGGTTTCAATACTAGTAGTAAATATCAAAACTCTTTCCTCAAACGATTTCAATTCTATTTTAATACCAAATTCGTTTATAAAACCGTTTCCCAATCTATTAGTATATACAAACCTTTACCTCACTCGTATGAGAAATCTAATTAAACGGCTTAGTAAAACAAGTGGGATGAAACGCTTGCGTTTACTTCGCCGGTTAATTCTTGGACTTGTTCGATTGAATCTCTTGTGACAATTTTCTAGTGGAGATCTATAATTTGTTCGTAAATATTTAAGTTAAGCTAGTGGTTATGGGACATGAAGCTAAGCTCATATATTTACTAGCTTACTGTAATTGACACTTCTTGATGATCATGATGATCATTTTTGTGATTTAGACTAGCAATGTGCGATGTCTCTTTGTCTACGAGGGAGACTAAACCCCGTTTGTGTGAGTTTCAACTCACATATGTGGGGTAGCGCCCTATGGTCTTCGGGCCGTTCGTGTGTCAAAAATTAATGGCTAGCTACCATGAGATAGTGTCTCGTTCGTGTGATACATATGTTGGTGAGTTTTCATGCTCCCATTCGTGTGATAGGCCTCCCCCCTATTTTGTGTGATTTCTAGATTTCATGTGTCGAATTCTGGAATTTTCTTCTTCACCTATTTTTGTGATTTCTATTGATATGATTTATCAATTTTTGTGCATAGGTGAATTCGTGTGTCATTGACTGGATTTCTTGAGATGATTTCTAGAATTTATGCTTCACCAATTTTCGTGATTTCCATTGATAAGTTTTATCAATATTTGTGCATTGGTGAATTTGTGTGTCATTGACTTTTGTGATTGACAATGATATAATCGTCAATAATTGTGGTTTGATGAACGAAATAAGGAGTATGACATTTCTTTGATTCTTGTGTAGATTTTGTGACTTTGATTAATCCCTTGATGATTTTCAACTACTTATATATATCACAGCTTGGCATTGTGATTATTGTGTGTTTAGTCATATCTCTTATTATATACTCGGGTCAGACCGAGATGTTACAGGTGCTTCTGCTTGACTTCTCCCCATGGATTCATTACTCTGACTTTTGGCAAACTACTTAGATTAGTAGTTTATTTTGTTGTATACACTTGAGATATAGACTCATTGTTGTATTCTTTTGTATAGCACGTGTTGCTATTCTTTTGTATTATTGTGGATCTTTTTGACCACTACTCTGATATACACTTTCATGTGTTAGTTATATATTCATATCTTCTTCCGCCTTTGTGATATGAATTATCTGTGACTGATTTGTGTTATGCTTATTTTTATATCTGTTTCCGAAGAATTTATATAGCCACTGTGTAGTAGCTTTGAGTCTGTATCGGTATGTCGGATTTCCTCTTGAAATAAAATGCATGTTTTACTATCTGACATATCGGTGCTCGCACAAAGCAATTACATGGATGGTCGCTCCTCAACACCCTTATTCTCCGTGCTAGTTGACGGCATTACTCCGTAGTGTCCTTGGCTAGCGTGGGTATAGAGGTGGGTCTTCACAGCTTGGTATCAGAGCCAAACTTCGGAACAATATGGAATGTTATAACAAGGATCATCGTCCTAAGTCTTTCTTATGAGTCATGCTTTAGGATTTTATTCGAGTCTTCGTACCGATTCATCCTATTTTCTTTTATGATTCCTTGTTTTATCTATCAAGAATTGCTTGATATTGAATTTGGTGAATAACCTTTTTCTTCTTCTTTCTTTCTAAAGAAAGAAAAATGTCTAGACCAGGCCTCCCCAGAGCCGTACCATCTAGCACTCCACCCCAGGATGGAGTTTTTATGACTGCTCAACAGCTTCTTGATTTAGTGACGAATGCTCAAGCAGCTGGAGCTAACCCGTAACCTACTCACCCAAAGTCGGGATTTGCATGCTTGTGCAGCGATTACACTAATTTGGGTGGGGAGCCATTCAAAGGTTCCGAAATTATTATTGAAGTACAGGCTTGGCTAAGGTCATGCGATCGAATCGTTTCTCGCATGAATCTTATTGACCTTCACCGAGTTCAAGTGGCCTCTAGTATGCTCCGAGAAAGAGTATTGGACTGGTACGAGCTTCTTATTTCTGAGATTAATGAAGCGGATCTCACCTGGGAGCAATTCCGGGAACGCTTCGAGTTGAAATTTGTACCAGAAGCAGAGAAAGTGACATTGGCTCGACGATTTATAGACCTTGTTCAAGGTGAGTCCTCCGTGACTGAGTACGTCATCTCCTTCGAGTCGCTTTCCAAATATGGGGTTGAATACATCAACACCCCTTTAAAGAAGAACCAGAGGTTCGTCTATGGCTTAAACAAAAATCTTAAGGAGCCATTACTTCTAAAATTAGAAGTTTCTTTCGACCAACTCGTTGATATCGCTCTTCGTCTTGAAGAGGCGGATAGGGAGAATGATGTTGAAGTGGTGGGTTCCAAACCAAACTTCAACAACAAGAAGAGGCCAAACAAATTCAAAGGCCCTTATCCCAATAAGAAAGGGAGGCAAGCAACTCCTGTTGAAAAGACCTTTTCCACTACTCAAGGGAAATGCTATAATTGTGGTTCGAAAGACCATTTTGCGAACAAGTGTTCAAAGCCTCGTATTTGTCGCTATTGCAAAAGCCCGGACCATTTTATGCATGCATGTCCCAAACTTCAAAATAGGAAGGAGGGAAAGCTTAATGTTGCTCAAGCCCCTGGCAACACATCTCGAAATCAAGGTATGTCTCATTATATCCTTGATGGCATTATCATATTTCGAGATCAACCTATTCGAATTCTTTTTGGCACGGGTGCATCCCATTCTTTTATATCAAAAGAACTTGTTGACACTTTTTCTTTGGATGTTCTGTGTTTAATGACTTCTTTGAGAATTGCGAATCCGGTTGGTGGATCCGCGACAATCAGTTTATTGTGTAAAGATGTCGAGATTATTTTGTGTGATTTTTCTTTCCGAGCCGATTTGCATGTCATGCGTTATTTAGGCTTTGGAATGATTTTGGGAATGGATTGGCTTAACCGTCATGAAGCTCATATCCTATGTCCAAAGCGGACTATTCATCTTCGACATCCTCAATCTGTTAAGCAGATTTCTATTAATCTTAAAGATTCAGATTCCTGCTTGGTTTCATCTTTATATTCTTTAAATCCTCGTGATGACGATGATGATGATGAGGGTGATATTATTTCTCTTATTCACGTCGTTCGTGAATTTTTCGACATATTCGAGCCCGTTTTAGGATTACCACCTAAGCGAGCAATTGAGTTCAGAATTAATCTTATTCCTGGAGCTCAACCTATCACTCGTCCTCCGTATCGTATGTCCAATAAAGAAAACGAGGAGATGCGTAAATAATTATCCGAATTGGAGACGAAGCAATTTATTCGCTCTAGTTCCTCGCCTTGGGGAGCTTCAGCTATTTTTGTGAAGAAATCCGATGGAATACTTAGGTTTTGTGTTGACTACCGTAAGCTTAATGATCTTACTATCAAAAATAAATATCCTTTACCTCGGATTGATGATCTATTCGATCAACTTAGTGGTGCTAGAGTCTTTTCACAATTAGACTTAGCTACTGGATTTCATCAGCTTCGTATTGCAGAGGATAGTATTCCTTTGACATCGTTCCGTATTCGTTATGGATCTTATGAATGGCTTGTTATGCCATTTGGTCTAACGAATGCTCCGGCTTATTTCGTTGACCTTATGAATAGAGTTTTCAAAGACTTCCTCGACCGGTTTGTTCTCATCTTTATCGATGATATTCTTGTGTATTCTAAAACCGAGGAGGAGCATGAAAAACATCTTCGGATTGTGTTGGAAACTCTTAGGAGTAATCAACTAAAGGCAAAATTTTCTAAATGCCACTTTTGGCAATCTCGTGTGAAGTTTCTCGGTCATATTATTTCCGAATCCGCAATTTCCGTGGATCCTTAAAAGATTGAAGCGATTCAAGATTGGAAGAGACCGGAGAGTGTGACAGAGATTCGTAGTTTTCTTGGATTGGCGGGCTATTACCGTCGTTTTATCAAAGACTTCTCTAAGATTGTCGTGCCTCTCACTAGCTTGACGAGGAAAGGTGTTAAATACATTTGGTCGAACGAATGTGAAGCTTCTTTTCAAGAATTAAAAGAACTTCTTTCTGATGCTCCTATTCTCGTTATTCCCGAGGGGAATCAAGATTTCGTTGTTTATACCGATGCTAGTCGTGTTGGTTTGGGTGCCGTTCTTATGCAAAAAGAACGTGTTATTGCTTATGCTTCAAGGCAATTAAAGCCTGCTGAGACTAGATGTTCCACTCATGATTTAGAGCTCGCGGCTATTGTTTTTGCTCTTCGGATTTGGCGTCATTATCTTTTGGGAGAGAAATTTATTCTATATACCGATCATAAGTCTTTGAAGTATTTATTCTCTCAAAAGGAACTTAATTTGCGTCAACAACGTTGGCTCGAGTTCCTTGCTCCTTATGATCTTGATATTCTTTATACCCCCGGTAAGGGTAATCGTGTCGCCGATGCTCTTAGCCGTAAACGACAAGCTGTTGTTTCTATGATGATATCCGAATGGAACGATCTCGAGATCTTATCCACTTGTGAGATTCGAGAGCGCGTATCCGATTTATGCTCATCATTTGTTTTATGTAGCCTTGAGGCTCATCCTTCCCTTTTAGACCGCATTCTTGAAGCTCAAGGGCTAGATCCTGAATTGGCTCTTCTTGGCCAAAATATTAAGGATAAGATTGATATTGAAAGTTTGAAAGACTTTGATAGCGATTCTCGTGGCGGCATTCGAAAATTTGGTAGACTTATCGTACCAAATATTGGTGATCTTCACAAAGATATTTTAGAAGATTCCCATCGTTCTAAATTTACCATTCATCCCGGTAGTAGTAAAATGTACGCGGATATGAAGCGACTTTATTATTGGGAGGGAATGAAACTTGACATCGCTAACTTCGTTAAGCGTTGCATGACTTGCCAACTCGTTAAGGCCGAGCATCAAAGGCCCGGTGGGTTATTGCAACCTTTAGAAATTCCAATTTGGACGTGGGATCAGATTTCCATGGATTTTATAGATGGCCTTCCCCGTTCTCGTTCGGGTCGTGATTGCTTATGGGTGATAGTTGATAGGCTTACTAAATCTGCCCATTTTATTCCCGTTTGGTCCAATCGGACCGTACCTCTTTTGGTCAAACTTTTTATTAAAGAAATTGTTAAATTGCATGGAGTTCCTACTTCTATTGTTAGTGATCGTGATCCATTGTTTACTAGTGGATTTTGGAAGAGTCTTCAAAAAGCTTTAGGAACGAAGCTTAATTTTGGCACCACTTATCATCCTCAGTCCGATGGACAAACCGAGCGTGTGAATCAAACTCTTGAAGATCTTCTTCGTGCATGTGTTCTTGATTTTGGTGGAAGTTGGGAAGATCATATTTCACTTGTTGAATTTTCCTATAATAATAGCTTCCAATCTAGTATTGGTATGGCACCTTTCGAGGCACTCTATGGAAGGCCATGCCGATCTCCTTCTTGTTGGCTTGAGGCCGGTGAGAAGCTGGTTTTAGGTCCAGATTTTATTCGTGATTCCACAGAAAAGATTGACCTTATTCGTCATAGGATGAAAGAAGCCTAGAGTAGACAAAAATCCTATGCCGATAATCGGAGAAGGAAGTTAGAATTTTCTGTGGGAGATCTTGTGTTCATTCGTGTGTCACCTATGAAAGGTGTTGTACGTTTCAGTCGATCGGGAAAATTAGCGCCTCGATATATTGGGCCATTTCCTATCACCGAACGTATTGGTTCCGTGGCATATCGCCTTTTATTACCGGCTCAATTTTCTGCTATTCATGACGTGTTTCACGTTTCTCAATTACGGAAATGCCTTCGAGATTCCTATTCTATTCTTGAGCCCGGTGTTGTGGAAGAGATTGAAGTTTCACCTAATTTAACTTATGAGCAACATCATATTCGTATCATTGCTTCGGAAGTCAAACGACTTCGAAATAAAGATGTTCCGCTTGTTAAAGTTCAATGGTCTTCAAATCCAAAGGATTGTTCTTGGGAATTTAGAGAGTTCATCGAGCGAACACATCCGGACTTACTTCCTCGTGCTCTTTGAGGTGAACTTCTTATTTCAAACTTCTTTTGTGTTGAATATGCTTTTATGGTTGTTACTATATATCTTCTTCTTAAATATTGTGAGGACGCAATTTCTTTAAGGAGGGGAGTCTGTAACAACCCGCATATTTGTTGATGTTATATTTAAATATTTAATTTAAATATATTTTTTTGATACTCGGAATTTAGTCCGAAAAGCTACTTTTTGCATACGGTCGAATTAGGACTCGGGACCACTCCCATTGAGTTTAAAATGCCATTTGCGACCTTTTTGAGTATAAGCTTCGATATGTTTGGAGAAAGTTGATTTTTGCTACTTTTTCACTTAGGGTTTTGATTTGGGCTGAGCCCACTTATGTATTCAGTCCCAACCCCTCTCCTCCTCATTTACTTCATTTCCAATTCCTAATACTCAAGATTTAGCAACAATGGTGGGAGAGATGGGAAATTAAAACTCCAAAACCCTAGTTTTCTTTTGCAAATCAAGTTCTAGCTCCAAACTAATAGAAGAACCCATTGGTAAGCTTCTCTTCTTCTTCTCCAACTCAATCTCTTATCAATTTCAGAAATTCCTAAACCTAACTTTGGGAATGTTCTTCTTTTAAAGCTTAGAATCAAGCTTCTTGAGTTAGATTTGAAGAGTGGTTGATTCTCATTTGCTTTCAAGCATCTTCTTCAATCGTTTGGGTTCAAAGGTGAGATTTTTATCTCACATCTATGTCTATGATTATCTTCGATTGTTAGGAATAAATTCCTAACACATATTCATGTGTATTTGATTTTGATTTGGATATTTTTGTGAACATTCCAAATTTTTAGTGTTTTGAGTTCAAATCTTCAAAAATCATAGCTTTGTTGTTTGAACTTGTTTTTGGTGATGCATCGAAGAGCTTATAGGGCCGGGTAGTCGATTTGCATAAACCCCTAGTGACCGTGCTCGCTCGAGTGCATTTTGAGGAAGATTGCATCTTCATTTTATAGGCTGGAAAGCAGCCTTGATGCCAGTCATTCGACTGGACCTTTGAGTCAGTCGACTGGCTGTAGCACATAAGCATTCCGAAGGCAACTAACAGAGGCTCGGGTCCTCTGTTTTCCCTGCATTCAGTCGACTGAATTTTTAGGTCAGTCGACTGACTGCAGGAAGTTATTTTTCATGCCTCTGGTCCAGTGATTGGACCTTTTAGTCAGTCGACTGACCTGCATCTATTTGCCTAATTGTGCATATTTGTGCATATTTTTGCTTGGTTTCCAAATTCCATCGATTCGTGTTATTTCCCACTTGTTGTTGCTACGACTTTAATGACTTCTATTCTTGGAATTTTTGGGAATACCCATTTTGATGGATTCAGATCGATTTCTTTGGATTTTTATTCACGTCTTTGAATGTGAATTCTGGTGGTTGATTGTTCTACAATCATTTTCGTGTTTTGTCACTTTAAAAATATAAAGGTTTCAATACTAGTAGTAAATATCAAAACTCATTCCTCAAACGATTTCAATTCTATTTTAATACCAAATTCGTTTATAAAACCGTTTTCCAATCTATTAGTATATACAAACCTTTACCTCACTCGTATGAGAAATCTAATTAAATGGCTTAGTAAAACAAGTGGTATGAAAAGCTTGCGTTTACTTCGCCGGTTAATTCTTGGACTTGTTCGATTGAATCTCTTGTGACAATTTTCTAGTGGAGATCTACAATTTGTTCATACATATTTAAGTTAAGCTAGTGGTTATGGGACATGAAGCTAAGCTCATATATTTACTAGCTTACTGTAATTGACACTTCTTGATGATCATGACGATCATTTTTGTGATTTAGACTAGCAATGTGCGATATCTCTTTGTCTACGAGGGAGAATAAACCCCGTTTGTGTGAGTTTCAACTCACATATGTGGGGTAGCGCCCCATGGTCTTCGGGCCATTCGTGTGTCAAAAATTAATGGCTAGCTACCATGAGATAGCGTCTCGTTCGTGTGATACATATGTTGGTGAGTTTTCATGCTCCCGTTCGTGTGATAGGCCTCCCCCCTTATTTTGTGTGATTTTTGGATTTCGTGTGTCGAATTCTGGAATTTCCTTCTTCACCTATTTTTGTGATTTCTATTGATATGATTTATCAATTTTTGTGCATAGGTGAATTCGTGTGTCATTGACTGGATTTCTTGAGATGATTTTTAGAATTTATGCTTCACCAATTTTCGTGATTTCCATTGATAAGTTTTATCAATATTTGTGCATTGGTGAATTTGTGTGTCATTGACTTTTGTGATTTGACATTGATATAATCGTCAATAATTGTGGTTTGATGAACGAAATAAGGAGTATGACATTTCTTTGATTCTTGTGTAGATTTTGTGACTTTGATTAATCCCTTGATGATTTTCAACTACTTATATATATCACAGCTTGGCATTGTGATTATTGTGTGTTTAGTCATATCTCTTATTCTATATCGTTTCATCTGATATTTATAGTTAGACTGATCCGTTTATTATTTTCTTATTAAATAATTCTCGGGTCAGATCGAGATGTTACAGGTGCTTCTGCTTGACTTCTCCCCAGGGATTCATTACTCTGACTTTTGGCAAACTACTTAGATTAGTAGTTTATTTTGTTGTATACACTTGAGATATAGACTCATAGTTGTATTCTTTTGTATAGCACGTGTTGCTATTCTTTTGTATTATTGTGGATCTTTTTGACCACTACTCTGATATACACTTTCATGTGTTAGTTATATATTCATATCTTCTTCCGCCTTTGTGATATGAATTATCTGTGACTGATTTGTGTTATGCTTATTTCTATATCTGTTTCCGAAGAATTTATATAGCCACTGTGTAGTAGCTTTGAGCCTGTATCGGTATGTCGGATTTCCTCTTGAAATAAAATGCATGTTTTACTATCTGACATATCGGTGCTCGCACAAAGCAATTACATGGATGTTCGCTCCTCAACACCCTTATTCTCCGTGCTAGTTGACGGCATTACTCCGTAGTGTACTTGGCTAGCGTGGGTATAGAGGTGGGGCGTCACAAATTCATCAAAGATAAACACATTATATCAGTTCAACCCAACATATCATATTACAAAACATTCCATTTCACAAAACATCACAATCACATATCAGAGATAACAAATAATCCAAGGCATTCAAATATCTATCAATTATTCATAAGCAAGATAAATTAGTCATACCATTCCCATTAATCTAATTATCTACCAATGACTTATATTAATTACTTATTATTTATACATCTTGCTTATTTATCATTAATTAATTATATCAAATTAATTAATCATCCCTTAATTATTCATCTTGATCAATCATCCTTGATTAATCATCCTTGATTAATCATTCTTTAATTACATTAAATAATTTTCCATTAAATTAATTACACAAATTAATTATTCCTAACCCATCACATTACTTAACATTTACTTGCCATCTTAATTAATTACCCAAATTAATTATCTGACAATTACATTGATTAATTATTCTTTAGTTAATCTCACTCATTAATTAGCTAATCCCTTGGTTAATTTCCTTAAATAAATCAACCCTTAATTAATTAATTCTTTAATCAATTTATCCACTAAGTAATTAATCCTTAATTAATTCTCCTAAGTAATTAACCTTTAATTACTTCCAATTAAGAAATTACACCAATCAAATCTTATAGTAATTATACTTAATCAATTACCAAGTGACTATCTTTAATTAATTAATAGATTAAATAATTACATTTATCTAATTAATTACAATTGGGTAATTCACCCTTTAATTACCCAATAAACTAATTAATTAATTTTTCATTATAGATTAATTATTCTTTAATTATTAATTAATAAACCTTAATTGTCAATCAATCTCCTTCCATACAAAGTAATCAATCCTTAATTACTTATATAATCAATTAACTAATCTTTAATCAACTAATTGATTATACAATTAATTAATTAATTAATCCTTATTTACTTAAGTCCTTGATTACTCTAAGATAAACTTATTATCTTAATTAATTACTTAACTAACATATACATCACATTTAAATTGAATGTTTAAAAATTTATTTATACCAGCATACAAAAATTACTGGAGACCCCTAATTAACTTAAATTTAATACACTTATCTTAAACCATCCACTTAATTAACCAAAATTAAATCACATTTTCTTAGTAGATTTTTAATTCTTGAAAAACTAGGTTAATACTTTATATTATTTTAAAACTTGTAACATCCTGGTTTTTATTTGATTCCTTTCAAAATACCTTACTTAATCATCAGGTCAAACTAACCTGAGCCCAGACTAAATATCCCCGCTTGATTACTCGAGCAAACACAAAGATCTCACACCTCCAAAATACTTCAAGAACAACACAAAAGGAACACGAAGAATTCTCGAGCTACAACCTTCTTCTTCCCGAGCATCAACCCGAGGAAACCCCTTCGTTCCCAAACCAGTGCACAGTAAAAATTCTGGTGCACAGAAAAATTCCTGTGCACGTGCACCCACGCAAGGCGGCGCTCCGGCCATACATCGCACCTCCGACAGATCATCGGTCATCACTTCTCTCTATCCAAACCACCAGATTCCATCTATAATCTCGAAATCAAAATTGAGCATTCCAGTTCTAACTAGAATCGTCTTCTGAATTTTAATTGCCCCACGTCGATGAACCATCACCCTAACGTCCACCATATTTCACCTCGAGCTTCCCCTCTTCCTCCTTCATCATCTCCCCCTAGACCGATTGTTCAATTCTTCCTGAGCAATTTGATAATTCCACAAATCCAATGACCTTCCACTAGCACCACTAAACCCTAGATCAACTCGTACCGGCCTCCACGATCATCAGAAAAACCCTGAGCCATTTTTCCCATCATCGTTGATCATCAATCAATCTCCTATCTTAATGCCGACGTTTACGAGCTTCGAGAACGCCGGAGATCGAGGTTGAACCCAAAACTGATTATTACTTAATGCCTCACTATCCACAAACTTAAAAATTATGCTATAGTTATCAAAATTCATGAAATTTCGACATAAATCAGATTTCATATTCAATACAAGAAATTTAAACATTTAAATTTTCTGATTTAAAAAAAAACTTTACTGTAATTTCTTGTTTCACATCTTTTACTCAATATTTCTTCTTGAAATTCTTTTTTAAAATGAAATTGCATTGTCCAGAACAACTTCCCTTTTCAAATTCTTGCTTAATATTGTCTATAAAATGACAAACTAAGATTTTAAAACTAGACTTATCAAACTGTATCAAGGAACAGAGATGAGCAAATATATTTTCAGGCATACTTATTCAATAACTATATTTCTATCTATATACCAACAAATCTTCATCATGCAAACAAATTTCCATAAGTCATTTCAATGATAAATCACAAGCATCAAGGTTGTCAGGTTTAAACATTAATAATGGAAGCAGTTACTCACCTTTATGTCGAACAGAAAAACACAGATGCCTTAAGTTTGAAACTGTACTTTGAATTTTTATTGATCTGCTATTGAGTTGAATCTTGTATTGCTTAACAACTTGCTGAAGTTTTGAGTTGGATTCATATTGCATCTGCTTTGATCATTAGATTTGCTTTAGATTTGCATTTGTTTGCTTGATATTTACTTGATTACTGACTTAATTTTCCAGGTTGAAGCCCTTCTTTTTTTTACAAAGATGAAGAAGAAAAAGAGCAGCCTGCCTCTTTTTTCCTTAATTTCATTTTTGTACATAAAAATAAATTTGAAAGGCAATAAGTATGCCCCTTGTAAATGTAAACTTTCCCTTAGCTTACAAGTGTACAAACATATTATTATTATAACAAGTGTATTTTTGCATGTTATAAGGTTTTTTTAAATGTTAAATAGAAGAATTTATGTTTAACCCTTATTTAAAAAAAATCACTTATCTTTATTTTAGTTATATAACATGTTTATTCTTTTTTATACATCTACAAGCTATTTTAATTTATAAATAAAATCCTTTAAAAGAAATAATATAAAACAAATTATATTCATAAATAAAATCATATATGATGTAACTTAAATTCAGTGTGTGTGTGTATATATATATAAACAAACAAAAATTCAATCTGTAAATAATTATTTTAAAATTTATTTATACTTATATATGTAAACAACACATAATTATTATTGTTTGAAATAACAATCTTGCCAATTTAAAATTAATTAAATTAGGAGATTATCAAATAAATACTTATCCAAATATTTATACTTCAATTTTTATTACATTTCCAAATTCACTTACACATCCAGATCTTTTATTATCAGAATTTTATCTGTTCAATTGATTAAAATAGTTAATTACCCATTTTCAGATGTCCAAAACCCGGGTTATCACATAAGTGTTCACACTTATGTGTTCACTCTCACGCTCTATATTCCCCTCACATCAGTCCACAAGGCAGTGCACGGGTAATATATCTGGTCTCGGTTTACCTGAGTTAGGCATATGGAAATGTTGTTAATATCCATAAAATTTTCAAATAAGAGAGAGTAACCAATTGAAATCTAAGCACTACTTTTACTTAGATGATTTAACTTGTTACTGAAAAAGAAATGAAAATACCACTTTGACAAACTTTGATAATCAACTATGGATCCATTTCAAAATTACATTGTGTTATCAACCGAAACAACCAGCCAACCTATAGTCTATCTGTTATGACAACATAATTTTTGTTGAAAATTTTGACAAGCAAAAGGACTTAAATTTCTTGATAATGACCATAACTTATATTTAACTTATTAGTGTCAATTTGAAAGTGAATCCTTCATTTTAATTACTTTCAAAAACATGCATTCATCCCATTGTAAATAAATCTTGCGTTTTGAAAATATTTTCACTTTGCATTTGGATTTTGTGGGTAGTATCCGCTGAAAACCCTCACGGGACAATACTCATCCTACTGGGGACACCAGAGGTTTAACGGCTTGTTGCATACGCTCAATGCAATCGTGTTCCCTACGAAAACGGATTTAGGTTAGTTTTCCTTAATTCAAGGATGAATAAAAAGATAAGTGTGGGGTTATTTGATGTGCACGAAAATGTGCATATATTTACATCCATATTTTAACTATTTTATTTAAATAAATGTTATATTTGGGTATTTAAACACATTTAAAACCAAAATTCAATTATTTTCAAATCATCATATATTCATCTACATATTGGGGCAAAATAGTCATTTTTGTGCATGTGTTAATTTTTGACATTTTACTTGGACATTTTTTCATAATTTTTATAGGAATTTGGATGCATATGGAAGAGGGTTCCATGAAAATATATGCATGCACAAAGGAATACAAAGGAACGAAGAGGAAATAATTCAAGCTTATGATCATCTTGGACCCTATCCACTTACCTAAATCTACAATTAGAAGCTAATGGACAACTAAGTGGAGCTTAAAGCTTCATGCACATTTAATGATGGATTAATTGGTGGCTAATGGTTACTTGGTGGCCACACTTCTTAAAGGGTATTTTGGGAAGCATCCTAAAAATTGAGTTAGGGTTTTATGCATGTATAAATAGCCCTCTTATGTACATGTAAAGGATTTTATACTCTTTCACATTAGTTAGGAAATTAAGAAAGCAAGTTGTAATGTTAATGTTTCATGAAATAAAAATGGATTTCTAGCCTCTTTCTCTTTTCTTTTTTACATGCTTCTTTTTACTTTTATGTTCATTCTTACTTCTATGCTCTCTTCTTTCCTTTGTTAGTAGATTAGATTTACATTAATGCAAGTAGTGTAGTTTTGTTTTATTTCTTTATGCAAGTAGCTTAATAGTTAATCTCATTTTCCTCCTTTGTTTAGTTTATATTTCTTTCGTTTTTTAATGTTGAAATTTACATGTGTTAATATGATAAACAAATGAGTAGCTAAACCCCTTTAATTTAGTGGTAATGAAGCTCTCTAACTTTATGTAATTTCAACATTTTTATGATATATGATCTCTATTATTTGTGCTTCATGAAAGTGAATTTTGATGTAAGTTTATACATGTGGGTTTGATAGCTTATGTTGCATTTGCAAAAGAGCTATTCTTATTCAACAAAAACACAATTTACATCATCATTTGCTAATTAGTTTTTGATTTTGAAATGAAAGTAAGAACAAAATTTGATGATCTATATTACTAATTACAATAGTAAATAAATCATACTTAAAAAGCTTTTGCTTTGGGTTCATTTTCATGAGAATTGATAAGTGTTTATTTTTTGTATTATAGTTTAATGGTTTAAGTTATGTTAATTAATAACATAAATAAACCATACTTATGATAAATGCAACAATTATTTTACTTAACAGCAAAAGAGATCATAAATTATTTGTTTGTTGATTTACAAAAATATGAGAGTGGATTTTCCTCCAAATTGTTTTCTAATTTCAAAGTTTTTAGTCTCATTTTCCTTCTAATTTTAGCTTCATTATGTTTACAAATTATAGTTAACGATCTTCTCTCCACTTTGGTCTAATTTGATAGATTAGAAAATTCTAAAATATAAAAAAAAATCCCTGTGGATCAACCCATACTCGCCACGTACTAAAATTATACGTCGTGTGCTTTCGGTTAAATTTTATTTGAAATTTATCGGCGATTTTCTAAACCGATAGAAAATTCATCCTTAAACAAGTGGTCATAGAGTATATGAGTTTCTCAGAATATATTACTAGAGGTATACTTCAAGGGTGGTGCACCTTCCTAGTCATTGTTGAAAATTTTCCTTTCCTTATTTAATTCGAATCTTTAAATCTATTTTTCTTTAATTGCAACGGGGAGAGTTAACTGCTCTTCGTGGTGTTTAATTAATGGTTTTGTCCATTCTATTAAGTTTGGACTGTTATCTTGTTTTATCCATTCTGTCCAGTTTGGATTTTGCTTGGATTATTTTCATTCTTTCAAGTCTGGTTTTTAATTCTATTTATGCCTATTCTAACTTGGATTTGTTTCCATTTGTTTCTCTCTGCTCTTTCCTGCATTGATGTTATTCTTGTTAGGTAAAAACCCGTTTCACATTAGCGGCGTGGTCTCACAAATTTATTATATGCTCCTCATTATTTGAGTTTTCTCATGCTAATATTGTTGAATATGCGAGTATATGATTTTTGCTTGATGATAATAAACATATATATATATATATATATATATATTCATTTAAATGTATTTGTTAATATACTTTTTTATTTTCACGTAATTAAATAAATATTTGCTAAATAAAATAAATAACACAGAATTTAAATTCAAATAGATATTTTATGCATAGAAATATTTATTACAAATTTGAGCTCTCGCTATATACACAATTTTCAAACAATACATTTCAATTTACATAACTGTCCTTAATACATATCGCTCATCCACTCGTATTTAATCTTTAATTCTATTCCAGACTGAATCCAGCATCTGAACAATCTGCAAAATAATTACTAACGTAGTAAAATTGAAAAGGAAAATATTTTGCAGTATAAAATAAAAAGTGATTTTGAAAATTTTATTTGCCACAGTTATTTGGTTTGTTTGTCATCATTTAAATTTGATTTCATCATACACGAATAGCTTGTGACATGCACAGTGTACCACCGTACATGTCAGAAGGCATTGCACACCGATAAACACTTGATAAAGTTACAGGGACAGGTGAGCACAAGGTCAAACCCAATTAAAAGCCGGGTTCAACTCAAGTGAAATCACGATACAAGCACAAGGTCAAACCCGAGCTATAAGCTGGATTCAACACAGGTGCATATCCAAATGAAATGGTCAAGATACAAAATCAAAGCCTCAACCATAGTTCAAGTCGTACACATGAAACAGTGGCCAACCAGACCAAATTGAAAAAACAATTTGAAAATGCACAAGTGACTCAAAGCAACTCAAACTAGCATGTCAGAGCAACCTATACCAGACCAGTTCAACACCCTATGCTACAGACGCAAGCTTCAAAAGGTACCAGACTCAAGTACATCAAATCAGGGACATTAGAGGTAAGATCAAAATAAGCGAAGACAAATGCAAATACAATGCATCAGTGCACATGAGCTCAAAAGATATGCAACATAAACCATAAGTACAAACCAAGTGGACAACAACTATCAAAGGAAGACTCAGAATATCAATGGCACTACCTCAACAGCCAAAGCATCATCAACAAAGTGAAACTACCCATGATTCGTACCAGCACCTAAAGAAGGCCACACAAGTAACCAGACTACACATTCAAGTGCAAGCCCAAGTGCATGACCATGAAAACAATGTAAGCAATCACCATATCTCAACATGAAGTTCAATAGCAATAAAGCTTCATCAAGTATACTCAAAATGAACAGATCAAAACAGAGATACTAGTGACATGCACAGATGCAAGCAAAGAACAATCAACGATAGTTCATATGAACCCAGAAAATAGCATGCAACTGAACAAGTCGAAATTCTCAGCTCAAACTGAGTACAGATCAATGCAAAAACAAGACCAAGTCATAAATAATATACGCAGTGACAATATACACGAAACAACAGTGTGCAATGAAAGTGACTGTGATCAATCAACACAGCAAAAAGCTATGGAAGTCAAGTGATAGGAATTGAACAAGTCAACGGAATCAAATTCCAAAATCAAGTCAGAGCCGTGATAACCAATGTCACCAGTGTACAATATATACATATGTACTCGAGGCAATATAGAAGCAGTGACAGTGCCGAAGACACAGAGGTCAAAATCAATGACCAAGGCAAGTTCGAAAAAATACAAATCAAAGTCAGATGTGAATGAACAAAGTCAACTTTCTTCTCGAAGTCCAAAATAATTCAAAGCTGTGGTTGTCAAGAAATCGAACAAGCCAAAAAAATAAAGTCGTGATGACCAAGGGAAAAAGAATGAACCAAGTCAAAAATCAACATCGTGTCAATCAAGTAAACGAAATTATACGAAGTGAACAAATCAATTCAAATCATAGCATTCGATCAAAATCAAAAAGCCAAGAAAATTATCAGACGAACGAATTTATAGGAAATCAAATCCTATATAAATGATTAACATCGTCGGCAATCTACCATTCGAGTTAAAAGTAGCAACAGAGAAAAATTTAAATCAATAATTGGAATCATCGAGTTCAAGCAAGCTAATCAGAAATGGCAAAGAGAATAAATCACATACCACTTAGTTGAAATCGATCAAAAATTGAGGTAGCCGAAGCAAGCTACAAGGAGACAGTCGATCGACAGAGCAAGGAAAGTGAAACCACATATTCGATCAACCAACTAAAGTCGGCAGCTTCAACAAATTCGCTAAACCCTAATTTTATAAAGAGGAACGAAGACGAGCAACCATTTTCCAAAGATCGAAGTACAAAAAGTCAAGCCGAAGAATTAAAAGAGAAATGGGGAATTCTTATCACTTGTTTATTTTAGGCCGGTTTATTTGTTCTTTAGGCTTTTAATTTTTAAAATAGGGTTTATTTGTTTAATTGTTTTAAAGTGTTTTTAGTTTCTCTTTTAAACATTGTAATTTCTAGTCGTGTGATTAGGAGTCGAACAACATTGGTGTAGTTCGAGAATTCGCAAACTCAGTGGCTGAGTTGTGGCAAAGTTTTGAGCATAGATTTAGGTTAGTCGATAGCATGTGTTGTCAGTTTACATGTGTAAGCATCTGACTACTTAATTTATAGTAGAAACCTTAGGGACAGCACGTAGGCAGGGTTTTGCCGAAGCTGAGTAAATCTGTATGTTCTACTTCCGCATTTATTATTCTGCTATTATCTATGCTGCTATTATTCTGATATATCTGTATTGAAAATAATTTATAAACTTACACAATAATTTTGATAATTAATAGTGTCACCTTATTCAGCCCCTCCCTCTAGGGTGAAATCAATCCTACAAGTGGTACCGAACAAGGTTAAAAAGCCATTTTAGTTTTTAAAATTTGGATTTTTCAAAGACCAATTTTTGTTTTACATATTTGATTTTTTAAAATGGCTTCTAATAATACTTTTGCTGAGGGTCGGTCCAATATTATTCCTCCTGTTTTTGATGGAACGAAATTTTTGAATTGAAAATTAAAATGGAATTTTATTTAAAATTTGTTAATTTTAAATGTTGGGATATTATTGAAAACGGTTGTGATATAGTAGACAAAAAAATTATTTCGATTAATCCTCTTGCTATGCACATGCTATATTCTCATATTAATCAAGATAATTTTAATTTTATCTCACAAATGCACGGGAAATTTGGAATACTTTTGATGCAATATATGGTGCAAAATTCAACATCAATGATAAATCCTCCTCAATCGAATCAGTTAAAGAAACGAGCTTAATAGGATTGGTAAAAAGCAGTAGTGGTGTGGATAATGATGATGGAGCAGTCGAGCTAGCGTTACTAACGAAGAGATTCAAAAAGTGGAACCGTAAATATAGAAATCCAGCACTAAATCAAAAATTGAAAAGCAGAATAGCAAACCACAAGACAACCCAGAATAACGAGAGATCATCTGTCACAAATGCAACAAACTCGGTCACATCAAGCCAAATTGTCCCCGAATTCAACTCGACCAAGAAAAGAAATAAAAAAGAAGAAGTTTTGCAGCCACGTGGAATAAACTGATGATGATTATAAAGGTACTAGAAGTGAGAGTGAGAAAGGAGATCTGTGCCTTTGAGGTGATAAAACTGATAACGAAGATAATGAGCCAAGCAAGGTATCAAAACATACTCATTCAAAATTACTTATATATTTCCACAAAGTAAATGGCTGTTTTGTAAGACTTAGGGAGAAATACGCTAAACTTGAATCACAAAGAGACACTTTGATAGATTTAAATAAAGAGCTTAATCAATTGGTTGAAAAATATCAAAGTAAGATCCCTAAGTGTGATAAGTGTCCAATATTCGAAGAAGAAATTAAAAAATCAGAAATTAAAATTAAATCGCTTGAAAATGAAATTCTGATTTTGAAAAAGAGTGAAAATACTAGAAGATAAAATTCTATTAAAAAGTGCACTCAATTATTAAATGAAAATGAATCACTTAAAACACAAGTCCAACAATTGTCTACAACTTTAGGAAAATTTTCCAAAGGAGAAAAATCGTTAAATATGTTATTAGGGAAATAAACTAATATTGTTAGACAAGGACTTGGGTATGATCAATCTGAACGGGCTAGAAATGTAATTAATCAAGTCAAATCCAAGTGCACAATCTGTAGAAAAATTGGACACGATAATAATATTTGCTGGTATAGACCCAAAAATATCAAAACCATTCCAATTTTGATTCCAAAAGCTACAAATATAAAATCTCTGAAAGTCAAACAAATCTGGATGCCAAAAGGAACATATATAAATAGTTTTGGGTCTTCGTAAAATTATTTTTCAAAATCTATTGCCACTAACGACCATGGACCTATAAAAACAAAAAGGTCACAAAAATCTTTTATTGTGTAGGTGTAGTGGCGGGCTAAGGAACTACAATAGTGTTACTTGGATTCTGGCTGTTCCAAGCACACAATGGGCGACAAAGCAAAGATTCCTTAGCCTAGTACAAAGGTGACAAAATCACAGTGGGCAATAACGTAATATTATCGGTAAAGGTAAAACAGGTATAGGTATATTCATCTTGAATGATCTATTAAATGTGATAATCAGCACCATAATTTAATTTAATTCAGCAGGTTATTGATAAAGAAACGAATGCTAATTTTGATTCTGAATTATTTAAAATGTTGACCAATCATCTTTGAACTATAGATTTGCTTGAACTAATGATGATGTTTTATTGATTGATGATCACTCATGATACACGTGAATATATTTGTTTATCCTATGACCTCTAGATCTGACACTATGGTCATTGTTTGATTATTTACATGGCTTCAATTAAAATTCAAGAGAGTTTCATTTAAAAACTATAAAAAGGATTTCAAGAAATTTTTTGCAATTTCACAGTCTGGTCTATAACATTTAACTAATGATAATCTCGAGTGAAAGAAAAATTCAGATATAGATTACACTACTAATATAGTTGATAGAAAAATTTCTAGCGGAACGTGATTTATGTTGAGATATTCAGTAATTGCATCGTTTTTTAAAAGAAAATATCTACATATTTTTCACTTGAAATAATTTTTCAAATAGTAGACATTTTTCTTTTATAAAACCCCTTCTAGAAAATCATTTTTGTTGACCTTGTTTTAGATTAGTCATTTTAGAAAATTTGATTTTATAATTATTTTTGGATTTGATCTTAAATGGCTACATTGACTAATCTAACTCCCTACCGATTATCTAAAAGGTAAATAGTGACTGAAAAAGTGACAAGTGTTGATATTGATCATATATTATAACTTGAGACAGTATAATTAGTAAATTTCTTTAGAAATTTAAACAAGAGTTATAAAAACTTTTTAATGGTAAATACTCCATGACCATTTCTATTTCCATCATATTTCTATCGACCATTACTCATCATAATCCAATATACTATGTCAATATGTGGTGTTTTAAATAGAAAATTATGCGCTTTCATTTTATTATATTTTTAGCAATAAAAACATCCAAAGTATTCACTCTCATTTAAAAGTCCTCACGGTTATGCATGGGTGAATTACTTAGGATTTTTGATTATGTGCTTCCATGCTCATTTAAAGTCCTCACGGTTATGCATGTATGGAACACATATCAAAATTGAGTGATTAAATAGACAAGTTGATTTTAATCCCATTTAAAAGTCCTCACAGTTATGCATGTATGGAACACATATCAAAATTGAGTGATCAAATAGACAAGTTGATTTTAATCCCATTTAAAAGTCCTCACGGTTATGCATGGTTAGAAGATACTTGAATTCATTTTTTTTTAAATTTGGATACTACTAATCTCATTTAAAAGTCCTAACGGTTATGCATGATTAGTAGATATTCAAATTCCTGATATAAATATACCCCAAATAGATACAACTATATGGTTTTACATGATGACATCATCTCTATCATTCTAAAGTGGAATATATGCCAATCAGAGTATTTATGATTTTTGTTTCAACTTTTTATTGAAATTTAATATTTATACTTGATTGGGTATTGATGTGTATTAAAGTCTATCACTTAATCCCTATTTTTCTAACACTATTACTCTTTTGCTGATAACAAAAGGGGAAGAGAAATGTCAAGATTTTGAAAAATAAAGGTCAGATATTTTCTATTTGCATCTAAGCTCATTTGCATATTTATTTTCGTGCATATATGAAGGGGGCGGTTTGTGTAGAGATGGAGCATTAAAATAGGGGGAGCAAATTGAATAGTCAAATACATTTAATAAATTCAAATTCTTAAATATATGTTTGTTATCTTCAAAACTGGGAAATTGTGGAATATGCGAGTATATGATTTTTGTTTGATGATAATAAACATATATATTCATTTAAATGTATTTTTTTAACGTACTATTTTATTTTCATATAATTAAATAAATATTTGCTGAATAAAATAAATAACATAGAACTTAAATTCAAATAGATATTTTATTCATACAAATATTTATTACAATTTTGAATAGTACAAATTTAAGCTCTCACTACATACACAATTTTCAAACAATACATTTCAGTTTACATAACTGTCCTCACTACATATCGCTCATTCACTCGTATTTAATTTTCAACTCTATTCCAGATTGAATCCAGCATATGAACAATTTGTAAAATAAACATTAACGCAGTAAAATTGAAAAAGAAAATATATTGCAATATAAAATAAAAAGCGAAAATTTTATTTGCCTCAGTTATTTGGGTTGTTCGTCATCATTTAAATTTTATTTCATCATACACGAACAGCTTGTGACATGCATAGTGTGTATCACTGTACATGCCACAAAGCCATGCGCACCGATATACCCTTGATAAAGTTACAAGGACAGGTTAGCACAAGGTCAAATCCAACTAAAAGTCGGTTTCAACTTAAGTGAAATCACAATATAAGCACAAGGTCAAACCTGAACTATAAGCTAGATTCAACATAGGTGCAAATCCAAATGAAATGGTCAAGACACATAAATCAAGCCTCGACCCAAGTTCAAGTCTTACACATGAAAACAGAGGCCGACCAGAACAAATTGAAACAACAATTTGAAAATGCACAAGTGACTTAAAGCAACTCAAACTAGCATGTCAGAGCAACCTATACCAAACCAGTTCAACATGCTATGCAACAGATGCAAGCGTCAAAAGGTACCAGACTCAAGTATATCAAATCAGAGACATTAGAGGTAAGATCAAAATAAGTGAAGAAAATGCAAATACAATGCATCAGTGCACATGAGCTCAAAAGATATGCAACATAAACCATAAGTACAAACCAAGTGCATAATAACTATCAAATGAAGACTCAGAATGTCAATGGAACTACCTCAATAGTCAAGGGATCATCAACAAAGTGAAACTACACATGACTCAAACCAGCACCTAAAGAAGGCCACACAAGCCCAAGTGCATGACCATGAAAACAATGTAAGCAATCACCAGATCTCAACATGAAGTTCAATAGCAATAAAGCTTCATCAAGTATACTCAAAGTGAACAGAGTAAAACAGTGATACCAGTGACATGCATAGATGCAAACAAAGACCAATCAACAATAGTTCATATGAACCTAGAAAACAGCATGCAACTGAACAAGTCGAAATGCTCAGCTCAAACCGAGTATAGATCAATGCAAAAACATGACCAAGTCATAAACAATATATGTAGTGACAATATACATGAAATAGCAGTGTGCAATGAAAGTGACTATGATCAATCAACACAACAAAAAGCCATGGATGTCAAGTGATATAGGGAACTGAACAAGTCAACGGAATCAAATTCCAAAATCAAGTAAGAGTCGTGATAACCAATGTAACTAGTGAAATAATATATACATATGTACTCGAGGCAATATTGAAGCAGTGACAGTGCCGAAGACACAGAGGTCAAAATCAATAACCAAGGCAAGTTTAAACAAATACAAATCAAAGCCAGATGTGAATGAACAAAGTCAACTTTCTTCTCAAAGTCCAAAACAATTCAAAGCTGTGGTTGTCAAGAAATCGAACAAGCTAGAAAAACAAATCCGTGATGACCAAGAGAAAAAGAACGAACCAAGTCAGAAATCAACACCGTGTTATTCAAATAAGCGAAATTATACAAAGTGAACAAGTCAATTCAAATCATAGCATTCGATCAAAATCAAACGACCAAGAAAATTATCAGACGAATGAATTTATAGGAAATCGAATCCTATATAAACAATTAACAACATCGGCAATCATCCATTCGAGTTAAAAGTAAATCAACAACTCGAATCATCGAGTTCAAGCAAGCTAATCAGAAAAGGCAAAGAGAATAAATCATATACCACTTAGTCGAACTCGATCAAAAATTAGGGCAGCCGAATCAAGCTATAAGGAGACGGTCGATCGACAGAGCAAGGAAAGCGTAACCACATATTCGATCAACCAACTAAAGTTGACAGCTTCAACAAATTCACTAAATCCTAATTTTATAAAGAGGAACGATGAGGAGTAGCCATTTTTCAAAGATCGAAGTACAAGAAGTCGGGCCCAAGAATTAAAAGAGAAAAGGAGAATTCTTATCACTTGTTTATTTTGGGCCGGTTTATATTTGTTCTTTGGGCTATTATTTTTTAAAATAGGGTTTATTTGTTTTAAAGTGTTTTTAATTTCTCTTTTAAACATTGTAATTTCTAATCATGTGACTAGGGGACGAACTACGGTGGTGTAGTTTGAGAATTCGCAATCAGTGGCTGAGTTGTGGCAGGATTTTGAGCATAGAGTTTGGTTAGTCGATAGCGTATGTCGTGAATTTACGTGTGTAAGCGTCTGACTACTTAATTTCTAGTAGAAACCTTGGGGGCAGCACGTAGGCAGGGTTTTGCCGAAGCTGGGTAAATCTGTGTGTTCTATTTCTGCATTTATTATTTTGCTATTATCTGTGCTGCTATTATTCTGATATATCTATGTTGAAAATAATTTATAAACTTCCACGATAATTTTAATATTTAACAGTATCACCCTATTGACCCCCCCTCTGGGGCGAAATCGATCCTACAAATATTTCCAGACTGATCTTGGTGTTATTTTATTATAATGCTCGGGTCAGACCGAGTATTTTTCTCAGGTTGGCTTTGGTGTTATGGAAATCTTGGAGAGGAGCTAGTTGTTCACCTTTCGTAATTTTTTATTTTTCGATGTACTATAAAGTATCCCTATCAGCAATTATATGGTCAGGATTTTATAACCATCGAGCTGATAAGGTCTGTTTTTAACTCTGATATACTCTGTATTTTTGGAATGACAGTTTTTACTGTCCTTGTTATATTATAAGTTGTCGATTCCGCTGTGAGATCCTGATTTTCTCTGTTCTTTTCTTTTAATTTACCCTAACAATCTGCCCTTTTGTAGATTAATGTTCGACATTTGAACACAGTGGTAGTATTTGGTTTTGACTTTCAATGGTAAAAAAGGTGAGTCGTTACCGAACCTCTCTCCTAGAAGATAGTGCCTCCAAGTCTTCAGCATAAATACAATTGCTGTTAACTCCATCATGGATCGGGTATTTCTTCTCGTGTGTCTTTGTGTAAAAACTCGTTTCGCATTAGTGGCATTGTCTCACAATTTTTTTGTATGTTCCTCATTATTTGAGTTTTCTCACGCTAGTATTTCCAGACTGACCTGGATGTTATTTTATTATAATGCTCGGGTTAGACCGAGTATTTTCCCAGGTTGGCTTTGATGTTATAGAGATCTTAGAGAGGAGCTAGAGGTTCACCTATCGTAGTACTTTATTTTCCACTGTACTATATAGTATCCCTATCACCAATTGTAAGGTCGGTATTTTATAACTATCCAATTGATAAGGTTTGTTTTTAACTTTGATATACTCCGTATTTTTGGAGTCACCATTTTTGTTGCCCTTGTTATGTTATATGTCGTCGATTCCGCTATGAGATTTTGATTTTCTCTGTTCACTTTTCTTTTTATTTACTGTAAGAATCTACCCTTTTGTCGATTGAATGTTCTGACATTTGAACGTAGTGGTAGTATTCAGTGTCGACATTCGATGGCTAAAAAGGCCGGTCATTATAGGTTGGTATCAGAGCTGAAGGTTAAGCGAGAACCTTAGCTTTTGTAGGGTATAACTCATTAGAGATAAGGTTAGTGATACCCTAGAATGATTTTGAGAGTATTATATATAATGGAGCGTATTTGTTGATGTAACAAAAATGTATTTATGTTAATTGGTCAATTGAATTTTTATGAATTCTGGTCGAGATGTTGGGTTCCACTGTATTGATAGGGATTTCTAAACACTCGATCAAGGCTAACAGACAAGATATTGATTTTTGAAATTTTGGCAAATGAAATATTTTGCATAGGAATAATTTTCAAAACTTTATATAATTATTTAGTTTTTCGTTTGAATGTGATAATATTTATTTATTATCACTATTGTTTGATCAGCAATGCTCGATTAAATTAGGAGCATTGATTGCCATTTGTTGATTATTTTTGTCTAGCTAATTTATAAGCGTTTATTGTTTGAATTTATAAACGAATCCCTTTATGAATTAAGTTTCACAATTTTACTACATGGTATTTGGAGAAATTATTAAATTAAAATTCACCTTTTAATTGTGATGGGTTAAAAATGAAATTTTAGTAAAAAGTTGTTTTAATATAATCTAAATGGTAGGATAAGTCATTTAGAGAATAAATATTTGAGGTGATTTTATTATAATAAAGGAGATTTATTATACTATGAAATTATTCTATATAAAGGAAATTTTATGTAAATTAAGTTTATAAAATGTGTTTTAAAAAGAATTTTTAAATCTAAATCCTTGAATTTTTGAAAAATAATCTCAAGAGGATTTTGAGAAAAGAAATAGTAATATTTTTGGAAGTATTTAAAAGTAGAAATATTTTGAGAAGTGAAATTTTAATGGAATGTGTTTTATTTGAGATTCCTCAGAGGAAAACATCTCGATTAGTTTTGTGGTAATCTGAATAATCTTCTAAGTGACGATCAGATGTTTGCTTATGCGAACGTTATGGAGTACTAAGTAAATATTCTCTTTATCATTGTGTAATCGAAATGAGTTAAAATCTAAATGAACCCAAAGTGAGTTTTAATAAATAAGTTGTTTAAAGTTATTTCATACAAAAATATATGTAGGATGCTTTCAAAGACGAGTTTTTAAAGTCAAAACCGATTATTTAATTTTTAAATTCTCTAAAAGGGAATTAGTTTGAAAATAAAAAGTATTTCCGATAAGAAATTGTTTTGATAAATACGAATTTACCCTTAGATAAGGTAGGGGATAATTTAAAAATAGGAAAATTGGATTAAATTGAATATGGAGGTTTTGATAACATTGTTTTATGGAAAACCATAGATTTTGTTTAAAACATATACGCAGTGTAACTAAGTGGTGTTATTGGGCCAGTCCATAAACATCATTCATAATAACACCTTAAGGTAACTTAGATAGGAAGGTTTTGAATAACATTATTTTATTAGAACCATACAATTGTTTAAAACATCTAAGTAGTGTAAACTATTTGTTGATTGGGTCAACCCATAAATATCTTCCATTTTAACACTCTAAGTTAGAGAGGTTGAGAGGTTGACACAGTTTTAAAAGACCCAAATTTTGATTTGATCTTCACATAAATTGTGAAAAGTAAAATAAAATTTATATGTACTCTTAGGATATAGAAGAGTATTATACAAGTAAATAAAGTGGAATAAATTTTTATTGTTATTTTATGAAGAAACGACTTTATAAAATATTTTTAAACTTAGGTGAAAATTTATGAAATAATTCATATATAATTTTAGTAGTGAATAAAATACTAAGTGGAAATATAAGTGATTTAGAAAAAAAAATTGATGTTGTTTAGAAACTAATAAATTAGAGTATAACTTTCAATTTTATTCGAGTGAGTTTGGATAATCTTCTAAGCAATAACCAAAGGCTACTGAGCAAAACTGTACACTTAGTTAATCATCTATATTTTTGGACAATCAAGAAAGTTTTGAACCTAAGCTAAGATTTGTTTATAAATCTTTTGGCATTTTAAATAATGTTAAGTGTTAGATTTTCCTTTATGGAATTTGATTGATTGACTGATAGTGTTGGTTTATTCCTATATGGAATTTGATTTAATCTGACTAAATTTGATTGACTGATTATGTGATTTTATATATCATTGTTTATAAAGTTTAACTTTAAAGACAAAGGATTTTTAATTATTGTTGTTAGGACCTAAATCCTGATGATTTTGAAAAAAATAGAGCTTGAGAAAGAAAAATATTTATTCACTATAGTTGATGTTTTGGAGGAGCCGGAATACCATTGGATGCTCCATGTAGTATAGAACACTGTTGGCACGCCTCGATTGGAATTCAAGATTTTGAGTACATAAACTGCAGATTTTTTTGAATTTAATAATATATACACCCTACTATTCAAGGCCATACCCTCACATTTTAAACCATACCATATGACTTCAGCACTGCCTTCCCACATCCAACCCATACCTTTCCTCCCTTTATAAATCGAAGCCTGACCCAAAAACGGGAAGTTTTCCCTTTCAAAAACTGGAATTATAATTCTACACTCCTCTATAAATCTTGAAAATAGAATTAATAAATTCGTATGGTGATTAGCTTAGCATCCATGGATTCGATTTTGAATGCAATGTCGATTTTCGAGGCTCGATATATTAGCAGCAGACTAGGGCTCGGGATTTTAGGTGATGGGGGTAGTGTTTGGTGATGGCGTGGGGGTATTTCGATTGTCAAGTCGAGTGGCTTCGGTGGAGGGATTCTTGGATGGTCTGAGGCAAGTTTGGTGGGTCCGATATTTTGGGCAGTAGGGAGAGACCCATCAGGTCGTGACTTTCTAGGAAGGTGCGGATTTGTTCTCAATGTGTCGGGTAAGTCGAGATTTAGGAGAAGGAGTCAACAGCGTTGTCCGTTCGTCAATCGGCTAACCGGAGCTCCGTATAAGTGGTTTGCATGCATAGACATGTTCATTTTCATGTATAGGCATTGTATTTAGGTAATGGGAGAGAAAAATATAAGGATGGGTATATGATATGACTAAGGTAAACTGGTTTATTAAGTCATTTAATTATTTAATTTAATCCAATAACTTATGAAAGCTATAACTTCTTCGTACAATATCAGATTCGAACACCATTCATTACACTGCACTCGTATGGACATTATCTTCTCAATGGAGCTGGATTGGAGGAATTTGGAGCTAGTGGGGGCTAAAAATCGAATGCCCACTCGATTTTAGTTCAAACTGGGGTGCTTCGATGAAAACTGAAATCAATGTGAGTTTAACTCACATTCAATTTTACTATATTATATCTATGATGCTATAAACTATTATTGACCGCTTGGATGTTAGTAAAATTGTTTGATTGATTGTTTGGTTGAATTTCAATTCAGAAAATGGATGACATATTAACTCGATAGTTATGAGCCCATATGATCATATATAATCTCCTTAACCATTGCTTTGCAGCGAGATTTTATAGAGAGAACCTGTGGGGTTTCTCGCTAATAATTATTTATTTACATCCTTATTCTATTATAGTGATGTTTAATTGAAATAAATTGTGATATTCCATTTAAATTGTTTAAGTGTCGTTATAGCGATCTCGCCCATCATTTATTTATTTTCATCCCAAAACCCTGTCGTGCATATTTTGAGCTTGAGCTTGTGTTTTCACTAAACAAAATTTTAAAGTTCATTAATCATATTAATTAATGACATTTTAAATTATTTAATAATTTTAATTAATGGTACTGTAAATTAATTAATCAATTTAACCAATGATTTTGAAATTACTCTACCAATTTAATTAATGATGTTCAAAATTGGTTTATCTTTAGATTTAACTAATCATTTTTGATGGTTTATGCGTAATTAATATTTTTAACTAATGATTATTTGAGTTTATTTAATTATTTAGATAATGATATTTGAATTTAATTAATCATTTTTATTAATGATGTTTGAAATTTATTAATCTATTTGATTAATGAGATTTGAATTTAATTAAGTCATTTTCATTAATGGTTTGAATATTAGTTAATCATTTTAATTAATGATTTATTTAAATTTAATTAATTGATTTATCTAGTGATATTTGAAATTTAGTTAATCATTTTAATTAGTGATGTTTTAAAGTTAATTAATCATTTTATAAAATGATGTTTTAATTTATCATTTTAACTAATGATGTTTGAATTTGATTAATCCAATTATTTATTATTTAAACTTAATTAATTGTTTGAATTAATGGTATTTAAAATTTATTAATCATTTTAATTAATGATGTTTGAGATTAATTATTCATATTAATTAATGACTATTTGAATTTAATAAATCTTTTAATAATGATATTTAAAGTAAATTAATTTAATAAAGTGATTAAAGTAAATTAACTAATTTGATGAAAGTGTTTTAAAGTTAATAAATCGATTTAATAAAGGTTATAAAGTTAATTTACTGATGATATAAAAGTGTTTAGAAATAATTAACTATTTTATTAAAGATAATGGATTTTTTATTTAAAAGAGATTATAAATGTGATTAATTATCTTTCACGATAATTAATATTGTTTCAAATTTATAAAGGTATTTAAATTGTTTTATTTTCTTTTGGGATAATAAATATTGTTCTAAATTTACAAATGATGGTTTTAAATGAGAAAATCCTTTAAAAGGAATTATTTATAAATAAAGCTAAGTGTAAATTGTTTAGGTTATAGTAAACAATGTTATAATGACATTTGTTTTTTTACCATTGTTTTAATACACTTAGTATCATAAGTTCGTATTTTAAAAGAATATTTTTAAAGAGTATTTCCGAAGTGTTTTTACCAATATTTTTATATGGAAATCAAGCACAAGTTTAGTTTTAAAAAGCAAAGTTCGGTTCGGTTATGGAAAAACAATTTCGTAAACGATATCGCTTATATGGAAAGAACTTAGTCATACTTTTAACATTAAACGTTGTGGCTTGGACTTCTTTCTATCTTCAAGGTTGAAAATGTCGTCAAGGCAATGCCTAGAGGTATCACTATCTCAACTTGCTTTGCTTCGTCTTCAACTGAGAGATAGCACTTGTTTAGAATCGACGAGCAGTGGTAAATATATGATATTTAATTTCCATATACTATCATTCTTAATTATCTGTGATAGTTTATTTATTTACTGTAGTATCTAGTTTTCTTTATGGCGTATCTTCACCTTAAAAATGATTTTCTTCTCTTTTGAGCTCAGCTATCTATCCTTTGTCGAAAAATGACTAAACCCAAAACACGAGAGGATGTCCAACTATGTGAGGTTGCTCCCATTAGGGTATTTTCACATTTCATCTAGATTAGATTTGGTTTTTCACTTATATGTGAAATATTTGGACACTCGATAAGGTTTGGTAGGGTCCGGCCGGTACATTTTCGAGAAGTGCCATAAAGTATATGAGCTTCTCAAAAGTTTATTACTAGAGGTTACTTCAAGGGTGGTGCACCTTCCTAGTCATTGTGAGAAATTTTCCTTTCCTTATTTGATTCGAACCTTTAAATTTGTTTTTCTTTAATTGTAATAGGGAGAATCAACCACTTTTAGTGGTGTTTAATTATTGGTATTGTCCAATCTGTCAAGGTTGGATTGTTATCTTTTTTTATCCATTCTGTCCAGTTTGGATTTTCTTGGATTTTTTTCATTCTTTCAAGTCTAGTTATTAATACTATTTATGCCCATTCTTATTTGGATTTGTTTCCTTTTGCTTATCTCTGCTCTTTCATGTATTGACGTTATCCTTGTGAGGTAAAAACTCGTTTCGCATTAGCGACGTGGTCTCATAAATTTTTTATATGTTCCTCATTATTTGAGCTTTCTCACGCTAGTATTTCAAGACTGATCCGGATGTTATTTTATTATAATGCTCGAGTCAGACGGAGTATTTTACCATGTTGGCTTTGGTGTTATGAAGATCTTGGAAAGAAGTTGGAGATCCACCTATCATAATGTTTTATTTTCCATTGTATTACATAGTATCCCTATCATCAATTGTAAGGTCGGGTTTTTATAACTATCCAGCTGATAAGGTTTGTTTTTAACACTGATATACTCTATATTTTTGGAGCGAAGGTTTTTACCGTCCTTTTTTTATTATATGTTTTCGATTCCGCTGTGAGATTCTAATTTTCTCTGTTATTTTCTTTTTATTTACCTTAACAATTTGCCCTTTCGTTGATTGGATGTCCGACATTTGAACACGGTGGTAGTATTCGATGTTCACTTTCAATGGTCAAAAAGGCAGGCCGTTACAAAACCTCTGTCCTAGAAGATAATGCCTCCAAGTCTTCAGCACAAACACAATCACTGCTAACTCCAAATCATGGATCAGATACTTCTTCTCATGTGTCTTTATGTAACATCCCCCATTTTGAGGCCCAAAACTAACTACTACGGATGCTGCAGTCATCCATAGTTATTAATTCCTAGCAATAAAATGCAGTTATGTTAATCATATCAATAATCAAAAGCAAATGAATATGAAAAATATTAAACATAATTTTTCTTAACAAATCTTTACATTTCATTTATTTGATATTTCATATTCTTTCTTGGAAATCCACATTTAGAGAAATTATAACTATTACAAAATACTCCAAGACGACATATGAAGATGCCCCCTTAGTTGATCAGAGTCTAGTACTTGGCATTTATACAACTTGCCATTACATATATTCAAACAAAATCAAACAAAGCGAAATTAGGTAAAGCTCCTAATAACTATATTACCTCATGCACGTCTCCAGAAGCTTTTTTGTCTAATGGAAACCTAAAAAAACCTTACTCTCGACCTAGTCAAGTGAGTGCCCAAGAGTTTAAGGGGGAAAACAAAAACTTTGGGTCAAACAAGAAGTATGGTGTGAATAATAACCTACCATTTCAATCCAAATAGTTATCTAGCAAGACCACGCCGTCGAGCGGAATGGGTTTTCCTCTCATTAGTATCTTAGCTAAAATACATTAACTATACACTGTGCCCTTGCATCCACAATGGTTAAAACACAATAATATATAATGATATGTAGAAGTCCAATATATCCTGGATTACCCATCCCCACTTATCTGACTATCTATCTCAAATTATAGTTTTCTAGGGTCAATATGAACTTATTAGTTTTCATAGGCTGACTAATAACATGTCTTAAGTCTTAGCGATAATCTGTCCAACTTTGTAGTTTTTATGGGATCACTAAGAACTTATTGGATACCCTCCAATAACATTCAAATCATAGTTTTCATTGGCTTCCTATGAATCTATTGGATACTCTCTAATAACTTCTCATGACACAGTGTTCATGAGATGACTATGAATTTATTGGACCCTTCCAATAACCTGTCTAAATCAATAATCTTTTGATCACTCAGGAGTTAACTCTATTTATACTCACTACTGGGTCAACCTAGCTAGTTATTCTGCCCTTAATACCCTAAAACGCAATTATGGGTCATAAATGATGTGAGTTGACAATAAAAATTATGCATAATAACTGATCAAATGAATACAAGAACTTATAACATCCATCATTCAATATGTTTAATCAATAATGTCGTTATATCTCATAATTACTTAATCTTAAGTAATATTCTCTTTGGTATTTAAACTCAAAACGTAGGCTATTCCGTAATTAAAATCCTTAAGACCATTTTCACAGTATATAATTAATCCATTTAATTCATATTTAAAACAAGGAAAAATTGAGCCCTTTATATTACCAATTTCTTATACCATTTTATAGAATCGTTGATATTTTTTATGGATATGTGAGGGTGTCGCATCTAATCCTTAAAAGGCATATTGCCAAAATAAGTAAGAATATGTTTATCTTCTAAAACATGTGGAACCAATAATGTCAATGTTGGTCGTCACCTCTCTTGATGTTGTGCGCTTCAATTTCATAAATACAAAAGGCTATAGTGCCGATAGCACCCACGTCGCATGACATAAATGTGTAGGTCGTCGACCCTATTCAAAATGGATTTTATTATTTAAAATAGATGGATGTCGACATTGATGACTATCGACATTGATGTCTTATTTCACTTCGAAAGTAATCAGTGGTGACATTAACCAAAACAGTGGGTAGCGGCGTCTTTAAAAACCTTGGTAAAAACATGTGATGTCGATGCCATCTAAAACAAGACAAAGTTCGGCGAGCTTGATGAAAGGCGGTATAGGTATACTTATGAGGAGCTATGTCGACATCGATCTCAGTGTCGAATACCATACATACGCGCTTCTACCTTATAAAAACCACTCTATACCAACATCATTAATATCAGGTACTTCCCTTAAGATCAACAACGACATGAATGGCTTTGATCCAGAAGGACGTCGACACTAAACAAAGGCACATGACATTCTTGTAATTATTATAAAAACTGGTTTATTTCTATATAAAGCCTACTTTTCCACTAACTCCTTATCTTTGGCAATTTTTTGTTAGTTGCAACAATCTTTAACATATTTCTTTTTAGAAAAATCTATCGCACCTATTTTGTCATAAAAATCACATTTTCACCCATTTAGATACTACTAATCATTTAAAATTCTTGTACGAGCAAAAAGATTTATTAAACTTCTATTAATGGCTGCTCCTCTGGCGATTTACCTCTCGTTGTTTTTTTTGAAGTTTGATTTTGTCTTCTTGTACACGCCTCGTCTTCCCCAATGGCTAAGAAAAAAATTCAAACCAGGACCTGGAAATTATCCTTACTCACTCTGGTTTCATCTTCAATGCTGCGTCCAAAGAGGTTGGGCCTTAAAGTGTATTTTCTGCTGCAACCTCGTCGATTTCGAGTATTGTGTGCGTGCCTCCGTCGCAAGCATTTGAAATCGATGATCCAATTTCAGGGCTTTTAAACGACATTAACACACCTTGTCTCTCTGCGCCTTTGCTTAGAAATCCTTTGACAACAGGTGAGAACCCTTTGGTTCCTTTTTTAGCTACTGCCTATCCTAATCCGCGGTCACGTAAGGATGTTATTTTGCCTATGGAGGCAGATTTGGGTGATGTTGAATCTGAGATTAATGAAAATATGAGTGGTGTTGTTGATTTGGCTGTTGCAGTCAATGATGATTTGTTCATATCGGCTGTGACAGTTGAACCAGGAGTTGGTAATGCATCTGTCGTTGTGATTGAGGGGATCAATTCTACTAACTTTTCTCTATCAAGTTGTAGCTCACCATATGCTCGACAAAATGCCCAGTATAACTCCCACTCTCCCAGTTCAATTCCTTGTTGTCCTAAGCCTACGGCTGAGGTTGTTTCACCGCCTGGAGCTATCTTTGTGGACGTCTTTGTTCCCAAAGTTTCCTAATAATGCGGGTGTGCATTCTTCCCGTTGCTTTGAAACAGTAGGGAAGAAGGTATTATGATTCCACCAGTGGAAGTTGTTGGGGCCGGTGTTGATTTTTGGAAGGATTACTTAGTGGGATTTTTTCTTGACTCCAAACTGCCCTATCAGCTTGTTAAAGCGCAATGCAATCGGGTATGGAAGCCAAAAGATGGATTTAGTGTTCATTTCAATAATGCAATGTTCTATATTAAATTCACACGTAGTGACGAAAGACAGAAAATTCTAGAAGTTGATCCTATTCTCATGGAAGGGAAACCTGTTATAATTACAACCTAGAGTCCGTCCGTTGATAAAGCTAAGGATCGGGTATTGTCTATACTTGTTTAGGCTCACTTCTCACACATTTCATCTGTTCTTCAACCCCTAATCAGGATTAATTGGTTGGCGGGCCCTATTGGTAAGGTGATATGTTATGATGCTAATACTATAGCCAGAAAGAGATTAGTGTATGCCAAAGTCCTGATTGAAATAACACCTACCAAACCATTGCCTTATATGGACTTATAGCTAAGGTCAAAGTTGCTACAATTGGAAACCGGAGATCTGTTCTTCCTGACAGTCTTTTGGGCACCTTTTGTATTCTTTTCATAGATCTGCCACTGTTGTCCGTGTTCTACTATCTGCTCGGGTTCCTCTCCCTATGCCTCCTACCAGAAAGTGGGTTTCGAAGGTTGCTCCTCCCCCCACTATTCCTCCTTCTATTGTTGGTACTGCTGATCTTGCTCCTTCTATGGTTGCTCCTGATGGTGCGGCCCTGCTGAAGCCAGTATCTTCTATGTTGACCGATGGTGTCGCTTCTGCTGGTGTTGCACCTGTTCCTATTGGTACGGCTCAGTCTGAGCCTGAACTTCTATGTTGACCGAGACTATTGATCATGTTGCTCTAGTTGGTATAGTCCTGCCTGAGCCTGCAACATCCATGTTGACTGATTCTATTTCTTGAAATTCTGAGGAGAGGGCCTGGACATATGATCCTTCTAAAATGAGGTGCTCACCTGAGTTTGACACTTATTATGCCTTTATCAGTGATGCGGAGGGAGAAAATCGTAGTCTTATATATCACATTAACGGTGAGAGTCTGTTCCTTAGTTGGGTTGGTGAGATAGGTGAGGCGAACAAAAGTAAGTTTTATGATGTCGGTTGGGATATGAAATATATTTACTCACCATCATCTCAAGGTTTTGATCTGAATCTGACCACTCTTTTCTCTGGGTTTGTTCATGTTATTGGTCCGTCTTCTTATGTTGGCAGTGGCAGACCCTCTTTGGAGGGTGCGTAGTCCTATTTGTTTGTAATTTAGGGACTTTTCCCTAGCTTCTGTGCTTTATTTTTCTTTGTGGTTTGGCATCCTCCCGCCATTTAGATGTTCTGTGCATGTACAGAACAACTATTTCTCTCATCATATATATACAGTGGCACGGCCCACTATAAAGTCGGCTAGCTTTGCTAAAAATATATTCTTATATGTTTTTAACTATTAAATTAACAATAAATAAAAGATCCCATAAATTCATTGAAAATCAGAAATACCATATTTTTTATCATATACAAATTTCGGGGCCAAAATCATTATTCAATTATTTTCAATAATTAAAACCCGAAATAAATACCATTCATTCTTAGGATATTCATAAAATATTCCCATTATCTTAGAAAATTAAAAAATTAAAAAACCATCTCCAAATTATTATTTTATATGTCGTATCATAAAATCAAGTCATTTGGAGATTATTAGCTAAGTTTTTTCTCTTAAACCTATCATTTAATCTCATTAAATCCATTTATTTCATCATTAATTCAAAATATGGCAAAATCAAACATGATATCTCATTCAAACATCAACCATACGGTTTCATATCTAAGCAGAAATTAAACAATCATAATACAGCAAAAATGAGATGGATTTGACTATTATTCATCTTGATTTGATAACAAGAATTGAGACTTAGTGATTTGAATTGATTCCGTTAGCCCTTCATATGTTTTCTCCCTCTTTTCCTCTAACTTATGGTCGGCCTTGATTTTCTTTCTTCGGTTGTTTTTGTTTTGTAAAAACGTGAACGATTTGGAAGTTAAGGGTTTTAAGGGATGAAAGGTTTATCTAGTCCTATTTTTCCTCTCTAATTTATTCATTTGTGTTTTTAAGTCATTAAAACAATCTTATCAATTTGTTTAATTAAGGATCCACCCTAATGTATATCAAATCCCAATTCTCTTATCTCACTATGCAACACATTATTCTATAATTAACCTAATTAAATCTCGTGGATAATGTTAATCAAAACTAGGGGTGTTACAAGCTCCCCTCCTTAAAGAATTTCGTCCTAGAAATTCACTAAGGAATACATAACAAGCATATTAAACATCCAAACAATGCTTGTATCTCTACCAACTATAAAGTCCATATACAAAAAATATAGGACATACCACCATAATAGCTCAGGTTAAATATCCATAATCCAATCATCTATCTTCCAAGTATAGTCTTTTTCGTTGTTACTCCACTAGACTTTCAATAATTTGATTATCTTGTCCCTTGTCTTCTTCTTCTCTCTCGCTACAACTTGAACTGGTTGACTCATAAGAGTCAGATCTAGTTCTATTACTGAATCTTCCAATGCAGACGGAGCAATAGTAGTCTTTGGATCGTGAACATACTTCCTAAGATGAGAAATATGAAATGTATTATGGACACCTACCAAACTACTCGGTAACTCTACTTGGGACATGAGTTTCCCGATCCTTTCTATAATGACGAATGGTCCAACATATCTCGGTACCAATTTCCCTAACTTTTCAAATTGCACCATACCCTTTATCGGTGATACCTTAATGAAAACACAATCTCCAACTAAGAACTCTAAATCTTTACACTTTTTAGCCATGTAACTTTTTTGCCTAAACTGAGCTTCTCTCATCCAATCTTGGATTAATCAATCTTCTCTGTGGCTTCTCTTACCATATTAGGACCATTGACCAAGGGCCAATCTCCAGTCTCCATCCAACATGCTGATGATTTTCACGGCCTTCCATACAAAGCTTCGAAAGGCTCCATTCCTATACTAGTCTGATAACTATTATTATAGGAAAACTCAACCACCACGACCCAGCAAAGTCTATACAAGCCTTCAATAAATCTTCAAGTAATTTATTGACTCTCTCTCTCTTCCCATCCATTTGTGGGTGATAAGCGGTACTCATCTTGAGCTTGGTACCTGATACTTCATGCTGACTCTTCTAGAATTCGCTAGTGAACAAACTATCTCTATCACTGGTTATACTACTAGGAATCCCATGCATTCTAACAATGTTATTCATAAACAACTTAGCTAATACATGTGTCATTCTAATTGACTTAATGGGAATGAGGTGTGCACTCTTGGTCAGTCTATCCACTATGAACCATTTACTTTTATTTCCCCTATTTGACCTTTGCAATCTGTTAATAAAATTCATGAATATCGAATCCTATTTCCAAACTAGTATATATAAAGGCTAAAGCAATTCACTTGGCTTTTGATGTTCGAGTTTCACTTGATGGCAATTCGTACACTATTTTACCCATAAGCCTACATCATTTTCCATATCTTACCAGAAGAAACTCCTCTTCATATCTTGATAAATCTTGGTTCCCATAGAATAATTCGTAAACTTTGATTGATGAAATTCCCTAAGAACTCTCCCTTAGGTTTCCAACATCTGGAACACACAACTATCCTTTCTTCCTTAACCATTCCTTTTCGTTAATACTAAAATCCTTAAGATCATCGATCTCGATTCCTCCTTCCAACCTGCTAATATTCTTGGCTAATAATGGATCATCTCTCTACTTAGAAACAATTATTTCAATCAATACTGGTCGAACTTTCAAACAAGATAACGTGGCTAACAATGACTAGAACTAGCAGTCGATCTCGACTGCACACTACAAATAGTCAATGCCTCTAGATCCTTCCATTCTGCCAACATAGCTAACACTACACTCTGATGTTTTCTGCTAAGGGTGTCCACTACTTTATTTCCTTTCCCCGATATGTACTCAATACCGAAATCATAAGTTGCTAAAAACTCTAACAAACTCTATTATCTCATATTCAACTACTTTTGAGGGAATAAATATCTTAAAGACTTATGATACATGTATAATTTAAATCTTTCTCCCAAAAGATAGTGTCTTTAAACTTTCAACGCGAAGATCATTGCTACCAATTCCAAATCATGAGTTGGATATCTAACTTCATGCGGCATGAGCTGTCGAGAAGCGTAGGAAATCCCTTACCCCTCTACATCAACACATCTCATAAATCTATTCCATATGCATCTGCATACACCACTAAATCATGATTCCCATCTGGAACAACAAACAGGTGCGCATGGTCAACAAATGGTGTAACTTAAGGAATGCTTCCTCACATTTATTGGACCAAATAAACTTTACATCCTTTCTGGTTAGCTTAGTCAAAGGCACTGCTATCCGCGAGAAATCCTTGATGAATCTCCAATAATTGCCATCTAGTCTAAGAAAACTCCTTATCTCGATCATTTCCTTGGGTTGCCCTAACTAGTATCAGCTTCGATCTTAGTTGGATCGACTAACAACCCTTTTTGTGAAGCTACAAGACCAAGAAATATCACTTCTATCTTCTAGAAGTGACACTTTCAAAACTCCACTTTGAGTTGATGTCGGCTTGGCATCTAAAGCACTATACTAAGATGAACTTCATGGTCTCTTTCACCTTTAGAATATATCAAGATGTCGTCTATGAATACCAATACAAACAGGTCCAAGTGCTCTCGAAAAATTTGACTCATCAAGTCTACGAAGAAAGCCGGTGCATTAGTTGACCCGAACGACATTACTAACCATTCTTACGAACCATACCTCATTCAAAATGCCCTCAAAAGAACGTCCTCCTCCACTCTCAATTTATGGAACACTGTCGCCAAATTCAGTTGGGAAAATACTTTAGCTCCACACAAATGGTCAAGTAAATTATCAATTCTCAACAAAGAATATCTATTCTTTATCGCCTTCTCGTTCAACTTATAATAATCAATGCACAATCTTAACGAGCACCCAGTTTCTTCACGAATACCGTGGCCACTCCCTAAGCGAACTGCTTGGTCTTAAAACTCTTTCCTTCTAAGTCCACTAGCTACACCTTTAACTCCTCTATCTAGGTACGTGTCATCTACTAGGTGATCTACTTACGGGTTCAACTCCAAGTATAAGATCTACGTGAAATTCAATAGCTCATTTCGGTGGTAGTCCTGTAACAAGCTCAAACACATCTACAAATTCTCTCGCAGCCAGAACCCATTTTATCTTATCTTCTACCTCCATGGTATTCTACATAGCACCAACTTCTAAATCGAATTCTCAATAGAGTAGATGATTTGGTAACTACTATCGCGATATCCCAATTATATTTTCCTATCCTAGAAAAATATCCTAGCATCATATCTACCTAATAAATCCATATCCAATGATTCCCAAAACTCAAATACATACAAACTATTGGAAAACTTATGACCAAACAAATCAAGTTCTAGTTGGTTACATCTCATCCTAAGAGTTGCATACCCTCCTACAGGATTCGCAACTGTACGATGGTTCTCGGCATAATTTATCAGCCAAAAACTGAGATATCAATGAATGTGATACACCGGTATCAAATAGTACCCTAACAAGTATGCTATGAATCAAAAGCGTACCTTCCACCATAGACTTTCCTTTCTCGGCAGCAGTTGGTTTAGAAGATGATGGTTCAAAAGCAAAGATCTTTCCTTTGTCGGCTTTGATTAGCTCTGGACACTAATTCTTGTAATGCCCTATTTGGTCGCAGTTGAAACACTTCACAATTCTTATCTGCAACCGTCTTTCCCTTGCCGGTCTGACACTCATAAGAAAAATGTCCCTTCTTGTCACACTTGAAGTAAACAAGATCGGCCTTCCCTTTCTTAACGGCTCCACCCCATTAAGCTCCCTTCTTCTTAAAGAACTTCCTTTTCTTATTCTGAGAATTTTGGTTCTCCACCGACTTCTCTTTTCCAAAGTCGCCGACATCTCCTCATTCCTGATAGCCATTTCCACCAATACATTCGATGGATCCCTTAGTTTGGCATTGTTGCCTTAGCAATTTCCGACCGTAAACCCCGGATAAACTTTTCATTCCTTTTAATCACACCGTCGATGGTGGCATGTCCATACCTGGATAGCTTATCAAGATTAGAAGAGTACTCCAACACTGACATTTCTCCTTGATCCAATTCCATAAAATTCCTAAGCAAGGCGGACTTGTCTACCTCAGATAAAAATCTTTCCTAAAATCTTCTTTAAAATTCTATCCAAGTCAATTCCTCTTCTAGCACACCAACAGTTACTTCGTTCCACCAATGAAATGTAGTCCATTGCAACTACCTTAAAGATAATCTCCTTTTCTGTTCGTCATCCAAACCCAACTTTGCAGAAATCATTTCACTATGTAATAGCCAGTTCTCCACTTCTACTACATCCTCAGTTCCTGGGAAAGGCTTCCCACCTGGTTTGGTGTAATCTTGACCCAGCTTAGCATAGTTATTACCAACTGGCACTATGGGATTGACTCCTCCCATATTACCAGCATTTCCTCATGCCACTCCCATGCGGCTCCATCTTGCATCAGATTAACGAAGAACTTATACATAGTCCCCATATCTGCTGGTGGAGTCACAGCACCAACATTGGTATTTTCATAGATTAGCATTTGCCTGTCGACCCGAATTCCTTCTGGTGTTGGGACAAGCATTTCCATTTGTTGTGGTGCTTCTGCCATATAGATTCAATCTTCCGTTTCTTACCCTCGTATCTTTCGTTCTCGTAAATATGTATATGAACCTTAGTAAGATACAAAAAAATGTTCTAAGAGAGAAGTGAGAATAGATATAGAACACATACTTATATATTGCAAATATAAGTACATTACTATAACATTATCCCATACCCCAAACTTATTCTCTAATTCATTTAGATTATGCTTTCAAAAACCTTTTATTCATTTTAAGTTTTATCATAAACCTATGCTTTGATACCAACTTATAACATCCCCTATTCCAAGACTCAAAATTAACCGCTATGGATGCTATAGTCATCCGTAATCATTAATTCCTGACGACAAAATGCGGCTGTATTAATTATATCAATAATCAGAAGCACGTGAATATGAAAAATATTAAACGCAATTTTTCTTAACATATCTTCACACTTCGTTTCATAATTGATATTTCATATTCATTACATAATACCATTTGCAAACCCACATTTAGCGAAATTATAATTATTACAAAATACTCCAAGAGCAACATATGAAGATGCCACATTGGTTGATTAGAGTTTAGCACTTGGTATTTATACAACTTTCTATTACATACATTCAAGCAAAATCAAACATAGTGGAATTAGATAAAGTTCCTACTAACTAGATTGCCTTATGTACATCCCCGAAAGCTTATCCGTCTAATGGAAACCTAAAAAACCGCTACTCTCAAGCTACTCATATGAGTACTCGAGAATAAAGGGAAAACAAAGACTTCGGGTTAGATAAAAAGTTTGGTGTGAATAATAATATACCATCTTGAACCAAATAGATATCTAGTGAGACTACACCACTAAGCAAAATGGGTTTTTCCCTCACTAGTATCTTAGCCAAAATACATTAACCATATAATGTGCTTATACATCCACAATGGTTAAAACACAATAATATGCGATGATATGCAAGCGTGCAATATACCCTAGATTACCCGTTCTAATTTATCTGACTATCTATCCCAATTTATAGTTTTTCTAAGGTCACTATAAACATATTAATATTCATGGATTGACCAATAACCTATCCCAAATCTTAGGGACAATCTATCCAACTTCATATTTTTGATAAGATACTAAGAACCAACTGGATACCCTCCAATAACATTCCAATCACAATTTTCATGGGCTTATATGAACCTATTAAACACTCTTCAATAACTTATCATGACATAGTTTTTATGGGCTGACTATGAACATATTGGACCCTTCCAATAACCTATCTAAATCAATAGTCTTTTGATCAGTTTTGGGCATTCTGCATTTTTTATCTGCCTAATCCGCTGGATGCAATTCTACTCACTTAGAAGTTAACTCGGTTTACGCTCAATAATGGGTCTACCTAGTTGGCTATTATTTTCTAATACCCTAAAATATAGTTATGGATCATAATGATATGAGTATGACAATAACAATTATGCATAATAGTTGATCAAATAAATAAAAGAACATATGGCATCCATCATTCAATATGTTCAAACAATAATCTTTTTATGTCTTATAATTACTTAATCTTAAGTAATATTCTCTTTGGTAATTTTAACTCAAAACTTAGGCTATTCCATAATTAAAATCCTTGAAACCATTTTCATAACATATGATTAATCCTTTTAATTCATTTTTAAAACAAGGAAAAAATTAGCCCTTTATGTTACCAATTTCTTATACAATTTTATAATATCATTGATATTTTCAATGAAGATAGAAGGGTGTTGCACCTCATCCTCATAGGGCATATCGCCAAAATAAGTATGAATATGTTTATCTCTGAAAACATGCGGCATCAATAAGGTCGACGTGGGTTGTCGCGTCTCATGGTGTCGTCCTTTGTATACAAGCCTTCTAATTTCATAAAAACATAAGGCTATAGTGCCTATTGTAACCATGTCGCATGGCATAAATGTGTGGGTCATCGACCTTATACAAAATAGCCTTTATTATTTAATATAGATGGACGTCGACATTGATGACTAAAGAGATTGATGTCTTATTTCACTTTGAAAGGCAGCATTAACTAAAACAGTGAGTAGCATCGTCGTTCGAAACCTTGGTGAAAATGTAACAACCCACACCTCACTTAACGTAGATATTATTCCCAACTGTCACCTCCACCTCATGGGTCAAGCCAAGGTGTGGGCATTTGTTCCTTAAAAGGCATCGACGTTGTTACAAGGTGTAGGCTTTGGAATATATGCACCAACTTCATAGTGTTTTTCCGCCATGTGGGACTATAGTTCCATTTTCAAGGGGTGTTACAATCTCCCCCTTTAGAGCCCAATCCCCTCATTGGCTTATGAACACAATTCCACCCAGGCGTTTGTCACTGTAACACCACAATTCCGGCTGGGTATAGGCTCTGATACCAACAGTAACAACTTGCACCTCACTTAACGCATATATTGTCCTCAACCTGGTCACCTCCACTTCATGGGTCAAGCCAAGGTGTGGGGTTTTGTTCCACAAAAGGCCTTGACGTTGTTACAAGGTGTAGATTTTGGTATATAAGCACCCACTTCATAGTGTTTTTCCATGTTGTGGGACTATAATTCTCATTTTGAGGGTTGTTACATAGATAATTCAGATATTTAAATACGAAGTGACTGAAATTTTAGGTCGTTACATTCTCCCCCACTTAGAATATTTCATCCTCGAATTCCAACAATAGCAACAAAAGGAAATAATCACATATTAATACTTAACAGTATTAAAAATTACAAGAAAACATAGCTCATGATTTGCTCAACTTCACAAATCCTCTTATTGCTCAAGGACGATGAATAACATACTAAGTGTACCTTACACTCAATGGCCTCACGTAATTACCTAGTCGATTATCCATGCTACCTCATAACAAATCGAATAGCCATCCCCTAAACTCTCCATAATTCAACAAAACATAATATGCATATACTTAAGCCCGAATGAAGTGCATAGATCATCCATATGCAATGTCTGATCTGATTACTTGCTCAATCACAAAATTTCACTTCCAAACTAGTATAGATCAATTAACCTCTCTAGTGCGGACTCTGATCAGGGTCCTTGATTAGAAGCATCTGTTCTCCTTACATAGCCATATACTATGATAGAAAAATTAGGATTATCGAGAATTCATACCAAGTATTCGCCGTCAAAAATCGAGTCAAAAACCCTTGTTTAGACTGGTGCAAGTCACCTCGAAATCATGTATTTGAATCCTAGATCAAGAACAGTCATGCAAATAAGATGATCTACATATAATTTACGTATTTATTCTATTTATTTCTTAACTTATACCAACAACTTTTTAATCGCATTCATTTATACAAAAAGTATGTCATTCAATACTAAAATCATTTATAAAACATCTCATAAATACATAATTTCAAGTTATTAAACATTTTATAACTTAATTTCATACTTATATAATACTCAACTACATCCTAAGAGTATATACAAAACATCAAATTATTTTACTTATCAAGGATCTTCAACAAATTTAAAACTTGTTTAACTTACTACCTTCTCACTTCAAGAGTTACAAAAACTCATCTTTTATATTTTCATAAAAACACTTAGCTTCAAGTTCTTTAACGATTCAGAAGTTTTCGACTATCCAAAGTTGCCAGAATCATGTTTTATTCAAACAAATGAAAACTACTAAACAACATATCATAACGTGATGCACGTATCATATCATCCTAATGCATAGGATACAATGTCCATAAAATAACTTAACAAAGTTCCAGTTATTTATTAAACACATTTTTTGCTACAAAGAGACAATAGAAAAGATTTCACAATTATTTGGGTTATGCCACTACCACTCGAGCACACTACATAGATATCAAACCTTTTCTATATAGAAAGCTTATTTCAAAACCTTTATTAAACTACTCTATAGTTTATTTCAGATTTCCTTAACGAAAACTTTAGAACTAAACTCCGGGTTTTATTTCAATTCAATTGAAATGATAATATATACCTTTTGTATATAAAATGTACTTTTGAGATTAAATCAAAATCTATTTTACCCAAACAACTTTGTAGATAATTGCTATGGAAGCAACCCCCACTTTGGAACTCAAAATGAATAACAACGATGCTATAATCATCATTTGAATCATTTTCAAGCGACAAAAGTAAGTTCAGTGCAATTAAATCATACCTTTTGGACTTAACAAAAATCATTTTCAGAGCAATATCAAATACTTCGTAAAAATATTACCAAGTATCATGGTCTCAATTTCATAAACCAATTTTCTAAATATTTACTTTCAAATAACACTATTGCTATTTTCCAAAATCATAGAAAACCAATTTCAAAAACATCAGGATTTAAGTTCTCAAAATATCATTTTAAATCCTTTTCCTTTATAAACCATGTTTATAAGCCATACTTCATATTTTTTGAGAAAAATGAGTGATCCACACAAGGAGGTGTAAACCATACTTTATATAAAATCATTTTCCTATACAAAAATTTCACAAATGTTTATTCCTAATATAACTTATTTTTCCTTTAGATTATAATAAACATTTTTTATTAAAGATAACCGTTAACCAAACATTATCATCAAATGCCTTACAGTCAAACTATGAAACTCAATTCACAAAGTGTTCATCCCAATGCACCCACAAATAGCGTCTACCCAACCAATGGAATAAGGGTAAAACTGTTTATAAACTGGTTGAGCACGGTTCATTTTACAAAGGATAGCAATGCTCATCAATTGGTCGAGCATGGCAAACTAACTAATGATGGTAAAAAAAGAACATCACTAATCCCTATATTAATTTAAGTACACTGTCAACTTATACTTATATAAGTTACCTTCAATAAGATCTTTAATTTTCATTGTTGGAATTACCTTTAATGCATATGTTATAACAAATACAAATACGCTCTTATATGTATAATATACTCAACTCATGCTAGGGCACTCCACTACCCTCTCTCTAAATGAGTTATACCCAACCAAAGCAAAAATTCTTGCTTAACCTTCAATTCTGAAACCAAGTGTAACAACCCGCCTTTTTGATCCTCGAATGTCGACACCAATACATCCAAAGTATTTGTGTTCCAAGCAACCAAATTCTGAAAAGATAGATTGTTAGCGTAAAAGAAAAGAAAAGGAAAATAGAACAAGAAAGAAAAGAACATAATATCAGAATGTCATAGCGGAACGATAGCATAAATATCAAAAGATAGTACAAAACTATCACTCTAAGATATATAGCATTTCAGAGTTATAATTCTAAATACTATCATCGGCTTGGGCAGTTATAATAACATGTTCTCGCAAATGCTGATATATACTTAGTAGTAATGCCGCGGAAATAAGAATAGTATGGTAGGTGGAACTACAGTTCGTCTCCTTGAGCTCCAGAACATCCAACAAACTTGTCTTTCTTATATTACTCAAAAAAGCACACGAGTTGTAACGTCCCGAAAATTTTCGACTTTCGAAAATTCAACATCGATACTCACTTTATCAACTGCCGAGAAATCGAAGGCCGGAAACCCGAAATGTTATGGTTTAAGAAAAGGAAAGAGGTAGAAGAAGAGAGAGAGATAGAAAATAGAGAGAAAAGAAAATAGAACGGAAAGAAAACAACAGAACAACAACAGAATCTCACAATCGCAGCGGAACAACATATAATAATAAATGAATAATCTTTAAACAAAGAACTATGTCAGTTATTACATTACATCACATCATATCATCATTACATCAAAGTGTTACAACAACAACAACATCAAACAGCGGAAAAAGAAATACTATATACTAGTAACACGCCATGCCATCCAGCTTGCTTCTAGCAACTCCTGAATTCCAGAATATCCTGATAAACCTTAACTCTTGACTGCCCGTGTAGAAATTGGTGGGCACCCAGAGTTTAGGAAGGAAAACAATAAACTCCGAGTCAGTCATGTGACTGGTGTGAGAACTCAAAACAGTTTATTTATCTTTAAAATCAAAATAGAGGAATATTTTTAAAGTCAATTCGCAATGCTTTTAAAAATGAGACTACCATAAGGCCTCCCGCACATACACAATGCAAACGCAGAATCGGAGGAGATTTCTCCTTATGATAGTCAAAGATGCTTGATACGTATTAAAAAGAACATTTGATATTATTATTAGTGCATAGTGTAGAGAAAAATTCATTTCGAAAATAAAGATATAAATCTTAGCCAGCATAGACATTCCGCACTATGCCTACTATAGCTACCATCCAAACAGTGGGGCGCCACCATAAGTGAATGATAGGTTCTACAACTAATACCGTAAAAGATCGTATTGTTTCTTTGGATTTCCAACGAATGGTCAGGCCAAGGAACTTCCCATTGCCACATGAGAACGCCTCTTGATGGACATCCCCGAGAACCAAACCGGATCTCTGCCAACACAAGGCCGGGTTACCCCTAACTGAGTAACAACTGACCGAGTATGCCATCCCCCGGTCCTTTGGGACCTTTCAACCGAGCGCTCGTAATCAATTCACACAATCATAAAGTGTTTTCAACATGAGTAAGTATCTGGGCTCCATACCATGATACCACCCTTTTCCAGAAGGAAATGCACATACCCTAAAGGGCGCTTCCCCTCATAACCTTGCCGCATCTTTCCTGTTTTGACCATTCCGGGGTGTGAGGCTCGACGAAGTCACGTCCACAAAAACATACTTTATACAAAAGCCATGCTTTGGGTCAACAAATGATCATAGAAATGATCACCAGGATAGACGATCAAATAAATGATCCTATCACAAATAATCAACACAATGATCATTTACAGCAACACTCAGCATGTCACATTACCAAATTGGGAATATATCGCTGATAACCTTCAACTACATAACCTCTGAGCTCGTACGTCTCAGAGAAGGGTGTTAAGCTAAAAGAATAAATTCTCCGCCACCAACAGAAATATATTTGAAAGAAATCGGCTTTACATCTCAATTTGTAATGTCAGACACACAATCCATACAAGTCTGTTCCGGGCTCGAACAGAACCGAAGGCACTTACAAAGAAGTCCTTGCAATCCGGATATCCACAATCCTGATCGGATTTTCCATCACATATGGAGAACTCAATACCGGAGCAACTCGGTGCAGAGTCAATCGACAGGTCATCCTATCGCTCTCGCAAATACCGGGTCTTCAACACCGATCTTCAATGCTATCCATTACGTCGTATCACTATTCGGAATGGGTAATCCGAATAACGAGCGCAATAATTTAAAAATAAGTGTAGCATTCAAATTCAAGCAAATCACAACAAATACCTTTCAAAGGTAAATATTGATAGTCAGTTATTGAACTATCAATGGATATGCACAACATCACCAGATTCCAAATAATTTTCCAAATTATTTATTTCCCAAATTTCATATCTTTACTAGATATATAATTTTCACACTTCAAAAATAAATCAATATTTATTTTTAAACAAATTCCACTTCCTTTATAAATTCCATAGTGAATTTATATTTCACAATATCCATGCATATATGATTTCAATTTTTTCATTTCAATTTATCTTCAAAAAGATAAATTCTCTAATATTCACTTTATATTGGAAAACATTTCCATACTTATTTAATAAGTAATTCACAAATCTTTTTATTCAACTCTTGGAAAATATTCAATATACTTAAATCGAGATTAAGTATATATTTCATTCTTTAAGGAAATCATTCTCTAAACATATTTATTTGGGCCAAAACGAATGTTGCGTAAAACATCGTTACGACAACCCAAAATCACTAGTATAGGGATTCGAAATTAAAATAGATATATAAATCCCAATACTATACAAAACATTTCCTTTCGGAAATCATTTACTATAACAACAGTGTTATAGTCCACCATTTCCTTCTATTTCTCGAAAACATCTATTTCAACAATAAATGTTGAAATCTATGGTTTTGAATCTCAACACATTTAAAACATCGTTAACTTGTTTTAATTCTATTTAAAACATCATATTCAAAACAATTTCTTTAACATATTATTCACTATCCAAAAACGTGAATATATTACGTTAACAAATTTCATCCTTTTATTCATTTTATTTTAAAGGATTATTCACTATCTAAAATGTGAATATAACTCCATAAATAAGTTATAACAATTTACTTATCAAAATAAGTCGTTTGTGGATTTATAAAACAACGTTTATAAATTCCTTTATTAACCTATTCAATTCATAACTCAATTATAAACCAAAAGTTCATATTATGAGTGAAATACTTATAATTTATTTGTTTGCAAAATCGTTCCTTTAAACTTCATAATTATAAATCTTATAACTTATAAGATTCATTTATTTACACAAATCTATTCCTTTAATAACTTTACATATTTTATAAACCTACTGCTTATAAAATTCCATTTATAACTTCACCGTTTATAATTCTATAAATTTCATTCCTTTACGAAATTCATTCACAATTCATTCTAACACTTATAAAAACTCGTTTTATAATTCCAACGTTTTAATTTACAAATATCAATTTATAAATCTTTTATAAATCTCAATTTATATTATTCTTTAAAACATCATTAAACTCCTTTATAATTTCATCATTTTGATTTATAAAATAATCGAATTTCATAAATCCTATATTTAAACTTTTTATAATAAATTCAAAAATCCCGATTAAACTATTTTATAAAATCATTAGCCTCATATTTTCAAAAATCAACTATTAACTATATTTCTCAAAAATCATAATTTTTATAACATTAAAAATTATATCGTTTATTTATTTAAAATGGATCAATTCCAAAAATATTTTATAAACGTATACTTTCAAAAATCACTTTGAAATCCTTTTAAAATTCCAAAATTTGGTCCAATGATGCTACATACCAAATAGTCAATCACGACAACAACGACATCATATATCGATATGATAGTCCATCAAATATCAAAATATCTGAAATCAAATAAATACTGTTGAGGAATCCAGTTGGATCCCTCCAACCTGTTTCCCTGCATCCACAAACATTAGCACAATACCAATTCCGCTCCAGTACGGAATTATCGCAGTATATGGGATTTAAAATATTATCCGCTTAATAGACGGCGCAATAGGGTCTCATCCGCTATACAAATGCGGGAAATCAATAACTCCAATATATACATATGCCAATATATATATATTGCTATTATATATAATACCAATTTCACTGTTTATGAAATATTCGCGGTATATGTTTTTAATAAATAACATCCGCTTACTAACGGCGCATAATGTCTATTTTAACAATCAATAGATATCAATCATCATTCAAACATGCATTCAAGTATTTTAAATATAACTATTCAAAATAAAATCGAAACTGATTCGATTGAGTGAGAAGTTCTCACCGTGATTTCAATTTCGCTTTAGCGATTTATTTCGAATAAAATTAAACGTACCCAAAATTCTCACTAACTCCAAACGACTGCAATCCAATTCCATAGCGTAGTGCTCGTCCATACGATTCCAACGATTCCTGTTTCGCGCGTTTTCGACCTCGTATGAAAAAGTTATCAATTTTTGAAGTTTACACGATTTATATAAACTATTTACAACATAACTTTTATAATTTTTAACCTATTCATTTCTGGGCCGTAGATCTCACCCCTCACCATCATTAGGCCGTCCACCCCCTACCCCTTTCTTCTTCGTTCACATGAAACTCCCCAGGTCGACACATGAACCCAACACTCCAAACTAGGGTTAAGAAATTCGACCACCATGATGCATGAAAACACGATCAGGAAGCGCCAAATCGAAGAGCACCTCCCACTCCATGCTCAAACCAAGCATCTCCAAACTCGGCCCCCCTACACCCACGAATTCCGTGCGCAACCTGTAGGTGTCGGCCCCCCCGCTCCCTCTCTGATGCTCCAAACACGATCATCACCGTATGGATCGAAAGCTCTCTTCATGCTCTTCGACTTTCGTGTTGAACACTTTCGCTAATTCCTTGTAGATTGAGAGTGATTGAGGGGAGAAAGAGATCAATTTCTGGCCATTGAATGCTATGGGTGGCGGCTGCAGTTTTGGAAACCCTAGGGTTATAATTTTGTGAAAAAAATGATTGTTAGGGGCTTTTATAGAAAATTCGCGCGACACTATTCATTCTGGATTTTCGGAACTCCAAACGAAGCGTGCCGGTTGGCGTTCCTAAGGTTTACCCCGCGTTCCGAACACAATGGAACATGTTTTGGGAGCTAATTCGGTCATCTGTGCGAGTTATGGCAATAAACGTTCAATTTAAATTAAACCGATTTAAACGATTTTCTAGGCGTTTTAATTTGTACCGGACAAACGGTAAATCCAATTGACACGAAATTTGAAACCTTACAATAATATCACATTACGGATCCGATGAAACTGGTTTCGTCGAAATCCGAGACTTTTTGAAAAATGGCTAATTTTAACTCGCTAAATTAATATTAAAAACAATTCGATGCGTTTCGAGCTGCCACGATCAAATGATACTCCGATTGCTACGAAAATTGAAATCCGATAATAACAAACTATTACGGATCCAATGGAACTAGTTTCGTCCAATTCTGAGACTGTTCGAAAATTGGCTATTTTCACTAGTCGATTAAATATTAAAATATTCAATTTTCACAAGTAAACTTTTAATTCGATTTTAAAAGTTCTAAAATATCGTTCCAATTCCAACATGATAAAATAAAATTTTACAAATCATTTTCAATCATATTTAACTCAATTTTCAATTATTTCCATAATTTAACATATTAAATTATCGATTTAATTATTCAATTAAATCCAATTATTCGAATAAAAATTTATTCGACTGATAAATTCACTTATTAATATTTAAAATAAGTTAAATATTCAAATTTTAATTAAAAAAATTATGGGTCGTTACAATCTTCCCCCCTTAAAAGAATTTCGTCCTCGAAATTATCAAGTAAGAAAAGTTACAGAATCTATTAACTTCCCCAAAATCCATAGTTAAATTTCTTACAATAACTTTACTAAGTTTTCAAATCATACTTAGTTATCTTTTCAAAAACAACTATTATTGTTTAACTTTCAATTCCAAATCAAAGTTATAGTTTTCAAAAAATTTCCAATTTTCTCAAATTTTTCTAACGCCTTAAATTTTCGAAAAAATTCGCCATAGGCTCCTTTGCGCGGCTCGATCAGAAAAAAAAATGACAGTATATATATCACAAATATACATCTCATCAAGTAATGAGGCATCCCGAAGGGAAAAAATTGTAAAAGTACGGTATTTAATCCGAGATATGTACCTTATATTTTATTAGCAAGCATATACGGCTAATATAGCGCGAAAGCGAGCTCCAAATGCGAAGCAAACGCGATCCGCACGTACTAATCACTCAACAAACAACATGAGAATCATGCATATAGACAATAGTATCAATATACAACATATAGCAACATAATAACTATATATGTCAACATAGCAATTGAAACAAAAGCAATATATTCAACCATCAACCAACTAGCATTCATAACCAATAAATATTCATTCATATTCTCATTAATATTCAATGAAATAGGTTTTCAATTTAATCACATTTGATTCATTAACAGTGGATGTTTTTTACTAATATTTATTTTTAATTTAGTTTATATTCACTAATTCATATTCAAGTTGGTTCACTTCCAAATCAATTTCAACTCTATTCAAGTTTCACTTAACTTCCAATTGGATTTTAATTACTTTAGCCTTCCAATTTCATTAATACTTAATGAATTATATACAATCAATCAACTAACAACCATATAACAACCAATGTATATCAATTACAACCAAATTCCTTTGCTTTCAATTGGTTTAATTAAATTAATTTTCATTCAATCTTTCAACTTTCCAATAACATTAGATTTAATGAATTAACACCTGCATTCATTATTTCATACCAATTATTCACATTTAATTGATTAATATTCAATCCATTAATTCAATTCAATTACTAAAGTTGAATTTCATTTATATAACTCAAGTTCATATCTATCACTTAACTTTATTAATTTACTTTGATACCGAAATCAACTTCATTCAACATCACTTAAGTTATATTCTATTTAAATAAACATCACTTGGTTTTACATAACTTAAATTCCCACTTATAAATAAATTCATATAGTCTCACTTCTTATATATAAGTTTATTTCGCAATTGTAAATCACTTTAATTATAATTCAATTCTTATAATTCTTTTGCTTATACAATTATTCTTTTATTCAGATTATTCAAACAACTAAACAATCAACTTATATCCTCTTTAATAATTCTGAAAAATTTATTTCTTTATATATAAAAATATACTCAAGGTAAAATTATTTCATTTACCCAATTTTAAAACAATATTATGTCGAATTGTTCTATTCAAGTGTTTATAAACCCCTTCGGCATAGTTGTATAGACCGTGCTGACGAAAGTTCATATGCCACTCAATAAACCAATCATCACAATATAAAACAATTTTATATATTCACTAACAAATACGCACTCATAGCTATTATTACACTCAAAATCATTCTAGAGTACTACTGACTCTATCTCTAATGAGTAATACCCAACAGAACCATGGTTGTCGCTTAACCATAAGCTCTGATACCAAATGTAACGTCTCGAAAATTTTCGACTTTCGAAAATTCAACATCGATACTCACTTTATCAACTGCCGAGAAATCGAAGGCCGGAAACCCGAAATGTTATGGTTTAAGAAAAGGAAAGAGGTAGAAGAAGAGAGAGAGAGATAGAAAATAGAGAGAAAAGAAAATAGAACGGAAAGAAAACAACAGAACAACAACAGAATCTCACAATCGCAGCGGAACAACATACAATAATAAATGAATAATCTTCAAACAAAGAACTATATCAGTTATTACATTACATCACATCATATCATCATTACATCAGAGTGTTACAACAACAACAACATCAAACAGCGGAAAAAGAAATACTATATACTAGTAACACGCCATGCCATCCAGCTTGCTTCTAGCAACTCCTGAATTCCAGAATATCCTGATAAACCTTAACTCTTGACTGCCCGTGTAGAAATTGGTGGGCACCCAGAGTTTAGGAAGGAAAACAATAAACTCCGAGTCAGTCGTGTGACTGGTGTGAGAACTCAAAACAGTTTATTTATCTTTAAAATCAAAATAGAGGAATATTTTTAAATTCAATTCGCAATGCTTTTAAAAATGAGACTACCATAAGGCCTCTCGCACACACACACAATGCAAACGCAGAATCGGAGGAGATTTCTCCTTATGATAGTCAAAGATGCTTGATACGTATTAAAAAGAACATTTGATATTATTATTAGTGCATAGTGTAGAGAAAAATTCATTTCGAAAATAAAGGTATAAATCTTAGCCAGCATAGACATTCCGCACTATGCCTACTATAGCTACCATCCAAACAGTGGGGCGCCACCATAAGTGAATGATAGGTTCTACAACTAATACCATACAAGATCGTATTGTTTCTTTGGATTTCCAACGAATGGTCAGGCCAAGGAACTTCCCATTGCCACATGAGAACGCCTCTGGATGGACATCCTCGAGAACCAAACCGGATCTCTGCCAACACAAGGCCGGGTTACCCCTAACTGAGTAACAACTGACCGAGTATGCCATCCCCCGGTCCTTTGGGACCTTTCAACCGAGCGCTCGTAATCAATTCACACAACCATAAAGTGTTTTCAACATGAGTAAGTATCTGGGCTCCATACCATGATACCACCCTTTTCCAGAAGGAAATGCACATACCCTAAAGGGCGCTACCCCTCATAACCTTGCCGCATCTTTCCTGTTTTGACCATTTCGGGGTGTGAGGCTCGACGAAGTCACGTCCACAAAAACATACTTTATACAAAAGCCATGCTTTGGGTCAACAAATGATCATAGAAATGATCACCAGGATAGACGATCAAATACATGATCCTATCACAAATAATCAACACAATGATCATTTACAGCAACACTCAGCATGTCACATTACCAAATTGGGAATATATCGCTGATAACCTTCAACTACATAACCTCTGAGCTCGTACGTCTCAGAGAAGGGTGTTAAGCTAAAAGAATAAATTCTCCACCACCAACATAAATATATTAGAAAGAAATCGGCTTTACATCTCAATTTGTAATGTTAGACACACAATCCATACAAGTCTGTTCCGGGCTCGAACAGAACCGAAGGCACTTACAAAGAAGTCCTTGCAATCCGGATATCCACAATCCTGATCGGATTTCCCATCACATATGGAGACTCAATACCGGAGCAACTCGGTGCAGAGTCAATCGACAGGTCATCCTATCGCTCTCGCAAATACCGGGTCTTCAACGCCGATCTTCAATGCTATCCATTACGTCGTATCACTATTCGGAATGGGTAATCCGAATAACGAGCGCAATAATTTAAAAATAAGTGTAGCATTCAAATTCAAGCAAATCACAACAAATACCTTTCAAAGGTAAATATTGATAGTCGGTTATTGAACTATCAATGGATATGCACAACATCACCAGATTCCAAATAATTTTCCAAATTATTTATTTCCCAAATTTCATATCTTTACTAGATATATAATTTTCACACTTCAAAAATAAATCAATATTTATTTTTAAACAAATTCCACTTCCTTTTATAAATTCCATAGTGAATTTATATTTCACAATATCCATGCATATATGATTTCAATTTTTTCATTTCAATTTATCTTCAAAAAGATAAATTCTCTAATATTCACTTTATATTGGAAAACATTTCCATACTTATTTAATAAGTAACTCACAAATCTTTTTATTCAACTCTTGGAAAATATTCAATATACTTAAATCGAGATTAAGTATATATTTCATTCTTTAAGGAAATCATTCTCTTAAACATATTTATTTGGGCCAAAACGAATGTTGCGTAAAACATCGTTACGACAACCCAAAATCACTAGTATAGGGATTCGAAATTAAAATAGATATATAAATCCCAATACTATACAAAACATTTCCTTTCGGAAATCATTTACTATAACAACAGTGTTATAGTCCACCATTTCCTTCTATTTCTCGAAAACATCTATTTCAACAATAAATGTCGAAATCTATGGTTTTGAATCTCAACACATTTAAAACATCGTTAACTTGTTTTAATTCTATTTAAAACATCATATTCAAAACAATTTCTTTAACATATTATTCACTATTCAAAAACGTGAATATATTACGTTAACAAATTTCATCCTTTTATTCATTTTATTTTAAAGGATTATTCACTATCTAAAATGTGAATATAACTCCATAAATAAGTTATAACAATTTACTTATCAAAATAAGTCGTTTGCGGATTTATAAAACAACGTTTATAAATTCCTTTATTAACCTATTCAATTCATAACTCAATTATAAACCAAAAGTTCATATTATGAGTGAAATACTTATAATTTATTTGTTTGCAAAATCGTTCCTTTAAACTTCATAATTATAAATCTTATAACTTATAAGATTCATTTATTTACACAAATCTATCCCTTTAATAACTTTACATATTTTATAAACCTACTGCTTATAAAATTCCATTTATAACTTCACCGTTTATAATTCTATAAATTTCATTCCTTTACGAAATTCATTCACAATTCATTCTAACACTTATAAAAACTCGTTTTATAATTCCAACGTTTTAATTTACAAATATCAATTTATAAATCTTTTATAAATCTCAATTTATATTATTCTTTAAAACATCTTTAAACTCCTTTATAATTTCATCATTTTGATTTATAAAATAATCGAATTTCATAAATCCTATATTTAAAGTTTTTATAATAAATTCAAAAATCCCGATTAAACTATTTTATAAAATCATTAGCCTCATATTTTCAAAAATCAACTTTTAACTATATTTCTCAAAAATCATAATTTTTATAACATTAAAAATTATATCGTTTATTTATTTAAAATGGATCAATTCCAAAAATATTTTATAAACGTATACTTTCAAAAATCACTTTGAAATCCTTTTAAAATTCCAAAATTTGGTCCAATGATGCTACATACCAAATAGTCAATTACGACAACAACGACATCATATATCGATATGATAGTCCATCAAATATCAAAATATCTGAAATCAAATAAATACTGTTGAGGAATCCAGTTGGATCCCTCCAACCTGTTTCCCTGCATCCACAAACATTAGCACAATACCAATTCTGCTCCAGTACAGAATTATCGCAGTATATGGGATTTAAAATATTATCCGCTTAATAGACGGCGCAATAGGGTCTCATCCGCTATACAAATGCGGGAAATCAATAACTCCAATATATACATATGCCAATATATATATATTGCTATTATATATAATACCAATTTCACTGTTTATGAAATATTCGCGGTATATGTTTTTAATAAATAACATCCGCTTACTAACGGCGCATAATGTCTATTTTAACAGTCAATAGATATCAATCATCATTCAAACATGCATTCAAGTATTTTAAACATAACTATTCAAAATAAAATCGAAACTGATTCGATTGAGTGAGAAGTTCTCACCGTGATTTCAATTTCGCTTTAGCGATTTATTTCGAATAAAATTAAACGCACGTTTAATTTTACCCAAAATTCTCACTAACTCCAAACGACTCCAATCCAATTCCATAGCGTAGTGCTCGTCCATACGATTCCAACGATTCCTGTTTCGCGCGTTTTCGACCTCGTATGAAAAAGTTATCAATTTTTGAAGTTTACACGATTTATATAAACTATTTACAACATAACTTTTATAATTTTTAACCTATTCATTTCCGGGCCGTAGATCTCACCCCTCACCATTATCAGGCCATCCACCCCCTACCCCTTTCTTCTTCGTTCACATGAAACTCCCCAGGCCGACACATGAACCCAACACTCCAAACTAGGGTTAAGAAATTCGACCACCACGATGCATGAAAACACGATCAGGAAGCGCCAAATCGAAGAGCACCTCCCACTCCATGCTCGGCCCAAGCATCTCCAAACTCGGCCCCCCCTACAGCCTCGAATTCCGTGTGCAACCTGTAGGTGTCGGCCCCCCTGCTCCCCCTCTGATGCTCCAAACACGATCATCGCCGTATGGATCGAAAGCTCTCTTCATGCTCTTCGACTTTCGTGTTGAACACTTTGGCTAATTCCTTGTAGATTGAGAGTGATTGAGGGGAGAAAGAGATTAATTTCTGGCCATTGAATGCTATGGGTGGCGGCTGCAGTTTTGGAAACCCTAGGGTTATAATTTTGTGAAAAAAATGAATGTTAGGGGCTTTTATAGAAAATTCGCGCGACACTATTCATCCCGGATTTTCCGAACTCCAAACGAAGCGTGTCGGTTGGCGTTCCTAAGGTTTACCCCACGTTCCGAATACAATGGAACATGTTTCGGGAGCTAATTCGGTCATCTGTGCGAGTTATGGCAATAAACGTTCAATTTAAATTAAACCGATTTAAACGATTTTCTAGGCGTTTTAATTTGTACCGGACAAACGGTAAATCCAATTGACACGAAATTTGAAACCTTACAATAATATCACATTACGGATCCGATGAAACTGGTTTCGTCGAAATCCGAGACTTTTTGAAAAATGGCTATTTTAACTCGCTAAATTAATATTAAAAACAATTCGACGCGTTTCGAGCTGCCACGATCAAATGATACTCCGATTGCTACGAAAATTGAAATCCGATAATAACAAACTATTACGGATCCAATGGAACTAGTTTCGTCCAATTCTGAGACTGTTCGAAAATTGGCTATTTTCACTAGTCAATTAAATATTAAAATATTCAATTTTCACAAATAAACTTTTAATTCGATTTTAAAAGTTCTAAAATATCGTTCGAACTCCAACATGATAAAATAAAATTTTACAAATCATTTTCAATCATATTTAACTCAATTTTCAATTATTTCCATAATTTAACATATTAAATTATCGATTTAATTATTCAATTAAATCCAATTATTCGAATAAAAATTTATTCGACTGATAATTTCACTTATTAATATTTAAAATAAGTTAAATATTCAAATTTTAATTAAAAAAAATTCTGGGTCGTTACACGAGTAATTAAGGGAACACAAAAAACATGTGTTATATCTAATTCTGGTGTGATAAACTCAAGAAATATATCACATAACCGCACCTTTTAACGCCATTGTAACAGTTATTCCCTCAAACGAGCCAAACCATCTAATAAGTACATATTGCGATATAATAGATAATGTCTAGAATGGAGAAATAAATCAAAAAATAGCCGTTGGTGCTTACATTGATCACACCATAACAATATTGAGGGTACAATTAAACTGCTAAGATACATTTGCATAATGTATTTTCCAAGAAGATATCCCTAGATATACTGATCCCAACCTCATGCATAAGGGTAAGAAACTATCACCAAGAATTTTAATAAAATAATAAGAAAATCGGATTTTATTATAACGAATCGATTTTTAATGATGTATTTTTAATTTAATTTATTTGATTTTTCCATAATTTTTAATTTGGGAAATTTTTAAGATTTACGTTTGCTGATTTTGCGGGAAACAATGGTATTTTGTGATTTTACAGAAGTAGGTAAATAGTGTATATTATTATTGTTTTGGGATTATGTCACATTTCTGAGCGCGATTATAATTTTATGTGGTCATTCGTGACCCGTACGTGAAAAATTTCTATATAGCAAGATGCCAAAAATTTAAGAATAAACACTAGGTCAACCCTTCTATCAATTCAACAATCTAACTCATTCTCTTCCTTTCACTGTTCTATTGACATCTTCCTGAAATAAAGAAAACATGTAATCAACCTTCTTTAAAAAATTCAAACAAATTAAATACCTAACTAAAAAATATAAAGTCAACATCTTTGATCTTGTTTTACCTAGATCTACGATTGTATACCCATTTTATTATGTTTGATGCTAAAATGGAGGATGTGACAGTTTGGTGTGGTGTTTAGTGAGCTAGCGTTTTGAATTTTGTTCGATTTAGGGTGAGTTTGGCATTTTCGTTGGTTGTATGGGGTTAAGGAAGTTGAGGAGCATCATTGGGCAAATATTTATAGGGTGTGGCTCCATTTTGGGAGGATCGACATGTCTAGGTTGCAGCTAGGGTTTGGTTTGCTATTGTTTATGGGCGATCGGGTGGAAATGGAGGAGTAGGGAAGGGAGAGCCCGGGGAAAGAAGAGAGTAGGAACTGACCAAGAGCAATTTCGTGGAGGAACGAGCTTAGAACGGGATGGTGAAGTGGTGGCCATGGTAATTAGGTTCACATTTATGTGCATATTTTGAAGCAAGTGGGAGAGAGGGAATAAGAATTTTAAATAGGATAATTAATTTAAAAACTATGTAATTAGTGAATATAATTAAATTTAATTTAATCCCAACCTTATAAAATGTATAACTTTCTCGTACGAGGTCCAATCGAGACGTGGTCTTTTATGTTGCGCTTGTAATGGTGATAGCTACAATGGAATTGGTTTGGTCGAATTTGAAGCAAATGAAAATTTAGGCTAAAATCGAATGTTAGTTCAAACTGGAACACCTAAGCATCCATTTGGAATTTCGGTAAGATAAACTCACCTTTTTGAATAATCGGTATGATATACAGTAGATAAAATTTACTGCTTGTGTCTGGATGAATTATTGGTTGGTTTAGTTAAATATTTGATTTCGAAAAAGTGGTCGACATTTAAAATGAAATACGTAGAAATTTAGGGAGAAATTCGGATTTCTTGACATTATGATTTTCCATTCTAGTTATATACCTGCTGATTTAATTTCGGTTATATACCTGTTATATGGATTGTTAAATTTTGAAATTTGATAGTTTGGCTATATTAGATATGACACCGACATATGTTAAAAGCAGAAGTTTTTTATAGAATAGGCAAAAATAGTATTAGTTAAGTGTTATAGTAATCATTGGCCTCAATATAGTATCTTGGAAAATACTATTGATTGCTATTTGATTTGAAAATGGTTTTCGATTTGAAAAATGATTTTAAATCTTAGCTTTTTGATTTTTGTGATATTTTATTCAAAATTAGTTTTCGTGCTTCTCTATTTTACTTCAATGTCTTTTATTATTCTTTTCTAATATATGTATATATGTAAATGTTTTAAAATTTTATTTTGGAAAGTACTTATCTTTATAAAAAAGTTATTATAATAATGAATGTTTATTTTAAAGGAACCAAAGGGTTTATCTTCTATTTTAAAGTGATTTTGTGTTTAAAGGAAGATATAATTAATTTGGGAATAAGTATGTGTGAAACATTTTAATGAATGAAAGAACAGATTTATAAATGGTATTTTATGAAAGTAAAATATTATCATTTGACAATCTAGAGAAATGAATCACCGTTGTTAATTTATTGTAATATATGGAATGATCGAGTTATAGGAAACATACGAGATTTATAGTTATATTTGGACTTGTTTTTATAAAGGCGGCTTTGTTATTTTATTTTGAAATTTATAAATGGATTTTTATAAATGAGTTATGAATTTTATACTAAAAAAGGGTGCAAATAAATTTGGGGATTTATAAAATGAGTTATATAAATGATTTTTTATATAAGAATTTTGACAAAAGAGTTTTGTAAAAGTATAAAGGATGTTTATAAAGGAGTTTATTAAATAAGTTTGGTGATTTATAGAAGGAGATCTATAATTATGTTTATATAATTATGAAAGGGAAATTAATTATTTTGTAAATAACATTGTATTAAAGGAGTTTGTAAGTATAAGGATTTTCATAAAGGCATTTTATGAAGAAGAGATTTATAAAAAGACTGAAACCCGATTTCCATACCTGATTGTCTTAAATACGATGGTATGGAAAATGTTCTTTTTATATTTAACACCAAATTCTAAGATATGGAAACTCGTCTCTATTTTGAGAACTAAGGATGTTTGTTGAGGTACTGATAGTTTTCTAACTTGCCTAATTTCATTTTTAATCAAGATAGTACTGTTTGAAATCGGAAAGTGGTGGTAAGTATATTTGGGCCAATTTCCATACAATCTGTTTACTTACACCAAAGGTGATTTGGGTTCATTGTTGTAAATATTTTTAAATAACATTTGTTTTAACCTAATTAAATATGGTTTCAGGAATAAAATCCTTCTTAAGATTTGTGAATATACTCATACCATTGAGATAAGTATATGGGTACATTTCCTAAGTACTGGAAATGTAGAGTTTTATGAATATACTTATATTGCTATTATAAGTTTATGGAAAAAAAATTCTAAGTTTGAAAGTGAAATGTTTTGTGAGTATACTTATTTAGTTGAGATAAATATATAGATATTTTTCAAGTATTGAAAAGAGTAGAGAAGATCTGTGAATATATCTTTGTAAAGGTATTCTTAATACAAGTATTTATAAAGTGGTTTTAATTAACGGAAGGATTAATTTAAGAGGCTTGGTGGTTTCTTATGTGCTTAACCGTGCTTGGTTTTCTTATGAAATTATAATCTCTGATTTGATTATTTATTTGTTTAATAGTTAAATAACCAACTGTCAAATGTTGGCCAGTTTTTAAAACTATCGCTTGTCGATTCGGAGAGACCGAGATTGGATATATTATTCGAAACCCACTTCGAATCGGCATAAGCGTTCAAATTGGAGATATCTTGAAGATGATCGGAGACGGAGTTCTTTGAAGTACAAGAGCTACTTGCTACTAATCCCGAGGATGATTCCAAGATGGAGTAGTAGAAGTAGTGCCCTCGTTTTGTTCAGTTCCATAATAACTTGTATGGATGAATGCTAGCATTACATTATAGCCTAGAGGGAAGTGTTAGCATTCCAAGTGGGATTTCTATAAAAAAAAAAGAAGGTAAAAATGTAACCTTGGACCTCAGAATTGGTAATGATTAAAGCAGGGACGTGCAACAGGGTTATATGGCTCGCTCCGATTAAGGTATGAACATCACTTGTATCTAGATCGACATTTTTTGATTCTGTATGATTGTGGCTATGGAAACGGTTTGTCAACTCGACAACCGAGGGGTGATCATATTCCGTACTATCCAGAAAGGGGTGGGACGATCCTGAATAACAGAGGTGGAAATTAAACCAGACTTGGTACATTTTCTCTAGAGGTGTATTGTACAGAAGGTAGACCCTTACATTGTCATGTATGGAATCCATTCTCCAATAATTACCTTAAGACTTTGTTGTATCCTATTATGCTGGAGTTTAATGTAACAATTTCAACTATGATTCAATTTCTATTTTAAACCCTAGAGATATTCTAATATCGAAAGATTTCCTATGAAATAGTTTGATTATCGTAAGGTAAAAAGTCGTCTGTGTTTATGTGCAGCATGGTCTTATAAGATACCTTTATTTTGTAAGGTTTTATATCGTTAAAATCCATTTGTGGTGTGTTTACTCATGTTGTTTTACCAGATTGATCCGGGAGTTATCTTTCTTATAATGCTCGGGTCAAACCGAGCATATTTTCAGATTTAGCTTTGAATGCTTTGGAGCTTCAAGAGATGAGTTGGATGCCTCCAAGATGTATTCACTTATTTCGTTATCCCCGCTACATTTGTTGTTTTGTATTTATTAGAACTTGTGAGGATAGGATTTATAACTATTTAGGTTGATTATAGATTAGTTTACCCTGATTGATGTATGTATATTATAGTTAATTTTATAAAAATTTGTTGTATATTATATATTAGTCGTCACGATATGAGATTCTATTCTTTTTTCTTTCTTTTTCCCCAACCATCTATCTTTCCGACACTTGGATACTCGGTACGTGAATACTGAGGATGTATTTTTTTCGATTTTCAAGATTTGAAAAGACGGGTTGTTACAGTATCTTTCTAGACAGAATATACCAATAAGGAAAACATAGTCGGTCCATGTCTAAAACATATGATTCCAAATGCCATCACCTCTAGCATGCAACATCGATAAGCATACTCTAGATATGGAGTGATAAATCGTATCGCAGATCAGCTAAACCCCAAGTTATGCCCATACTCTCTTTTCTGTCACTTTCGATATCAAGGTTAACTTCAGCATCTCTCACATGAGACTTCATCACTCGAACAGAACACGAATCCCCAAATGGGTTCCAGCATCTCGACCAGATCACAAATCTCCATATAGATTCCACCATAAGGCCTTCGACGAATGCTAGCGTTGACCTCTCCCTTGGACTTAACCTTGGGATAGACAGTTCAACTTTATAGCATTCCACTTCACAACGGCTTCTAAAACATAGAACCCATATATTAATTTTGAAGTGGTATTCGATAAGTAAAACACTTACCGATCCTAGTCTTTCCAAAAACTAAATTGATGAATTTTCGGTCAACTCAATTCTAGTTCTTTACGAAGTAAATGATCAATATATAAAGAGGAGTCCTCAAGAATCTCGTATATGTAAATTCTTAAAGTTAGAGACGTTAATACCGATGCTCCTTCCTGGGGGTTCTCAAATTGTATGAAAATGCGAAGCTTTTAGGTACTTCCAAACTTAATTTGGTCAAGTTCGATAGTCGATTAATCGGCTATCAAGTTAAAAATAAAGGATCGCATATGGAAACCAAGTCTCTTATACTTATCACATTTTTCAAACTTTTCAACTTACACTATCCCTCGGTCAAGAGTGAATCCAAGTAAGTTAGAGCACTGGTTGTATCAAAGCCTTACTTAGGCACTTTATATTTAAATCTTATATATAATAGTCTACTTCATCGGCTTTTAGAGCTTATTACATGACTAAATACTTTCCATAAACGGGTAAACACCCAAAGCACAATCAAGTCACACAAAGCATAATTAAGTCACATACGTGACTTCTATTCCATTTTTTATTTAATTAATACTTTTATTAATTAAAACATCTTTCATTAATACAATTTATTTTCTCTAATAAAACTCAGTTGATCAACTTCTACTATTCATTTGTACTCTTTCAATACTTCAAAAAGCATTCATATACTTATCTCAAATTGTATAAGTATAATCACAAATCTATTTCGAAAAGGTTTAAGATTAATGTTTCTTAAACATTATCACTACAACAAAAAATCATTTCACTTATGCTTATTTTTAAAATACTCTTTTAAAGATCTATTTACATTCATAAGTATAATCAAAATAGGGTTAAGGATGATTGTCGTTAACACATTGTCACAACAAATCCAAAACCATTCCGTACTTGGTATTATCTCTAAAAACATTCTTTTAAAAATATAAGCATGTCTACATTTATTAAACAAGGTAGTACACTTGTTAATAATTTTGCAAAACCATTTATTATAACATAAGTGTTATAATCCAAATCTATCTCTTATTCTTTTCCAAAATACTTACTTACTTTTACAAACTTGTATATACAAAAATACTATAAAAATACTTACAAATAGGTTTCATATACCTATGTAAAACATTACTTAAAAATAACTAATTTATAATTTGATGAAAAAACAAAAAAAACATGTTTTATATTATAAAACCCCTTTACTATAAAAATACATATATAGTTATTTAAAATATGTTCAAATTTAAAACCAACTTTAAAATACTGTAAAATATGTTATAAAAAATCCGTAAGGATACTAGGGAATAATACAAAATTTAAATATCATTTTTAGACATTTAAAACCTTCAGCAACTTACTACAACATTTATAAATGCCGTTAAAGGCACTTAACAAAACAAACATAGAAAAGAACAATTTTTGTGATCAGTTTTAACCACTTAAACAAATGATTTAAGACTTGAAGTTTTTAAGGTAAGTACTAACCTTAGGCTATTTAAGAACAATGGAAAGAAACCCCTAAGAATAATTTCTAATTAATTTACAAAAATTTCTGAAAACATGGTATATTTCGTAGTGTATTTATAACCACCTTTTTGCTCTAACTTTAGCCACTTTGTTTGACCAGTTCTAAAATCTTTTAAACTTTGATTTTATTTTCCACTAATAAGCAAACATATAATTCTTATTTACAATATAAAGAAATCCCCAAGGATGCCTATTAAATTAATTCCAAAATTCTCAAAAAGTTCAAAGTGCTCATATAGCGGCCTTCTTCTAGCTATAACTTTTTGCAACTTTGTTTCACAAGTTAGTGAAAGATTTAAACTTCCCTATTTTTCAATTAATAAAAAATCTTATAGTATTTTTCGAAAATGAAAAGAATCCCTATGATGTCTCTCAAAGATTGACTTAGAAAATCGCCAAACACAAGGCATTTTCAAAGTGCATTCATAGTGACCTCTTTGCTTCTAAAGTTCATAATTTTGTTTCACAATTTGTATAACTTTTCAAACCATTTATTTACTATCCCATATAGCAAAATATGTGTAGAGAAATACCAAACCAAGTTATACGAAGTTAAGATCATAAATCTTCCATGTATACAAGTTAAAGTTAAAGGATGTCGAAGTGCACTTATAGCGACTATTCTTGCTTCAAACACTTCCATACATACTTCAATTCAACACACAATCCAAACAACCATTTAAATATTAAGTCAAGGTTATGCTAAATGTTATAAAAGGTAATGTAGTGATGTTATACAGTATAAAGTTTTCATTTGAAGCAAGAGGGTCCAAAGTTTATCATCTTCATTAGTTAATGTCACTTTAACTTTATATACGCGCACACACATATACACACACACACAATATATACATACAATATAGTAAGATAATTCACCAAAATCCAAGCCTATAACAAGCTCAAACACTCAAGAATGAATAACCACTTCCTACCATCACCTAAAAGCCTAAAGACACCACCTTTGCACCAAACCTCAAAGCAACTCCACCCTCTCTCGCGTACTTCTCATGGATCATATTGGAAAAGGATTTTTCTCTACTTTTATCCACTTTTGACTTTAGATTCATGCTTCCTAAGGTGATCTAAGGTGTTGGTGAAAGTTTTGTGGAGTGCGGAGATGATTTGAGTTAATTAGAGAAAGATTAGTGAATGCACAAAGTGGATTGGTTCTATTCCACGTCCACCATTTTTGAGTTTTCATTTCATTTGAAGCTTTAGAATTTATGAAGTGTTTAACACACCTTAAACCTCTCCTTTATCCCTTTTGGCCAGCCAAAAGATTTCCCCATGTGCCTTGCATGTTTTTACTTTACACCTCTTAAACCACTTGAAAATTTCTCTTTGCTTAAACTAGTTAACTTTAAGAAGCTTCTTAAGAATTTTAGTGTAAAATATTTTTAGTTTCTAATTACATTCTATGATGATTAATTAGGAAAGCACAAAAAGTTTTAACAAATTCCGTTGATAAAATAGCTATTTATTGATAAAAACGATTTTCGGTCATTTTATCGATATTTCTTCAAAGTATTTATCTTCATAAACATTTTTTCCAAAACAAGTTTACCCTTATTAGTTATTACTTAAAGGAGTTAAAAAGATTATTAAATAAATTAAATCATATTTAATCTAAGATTCAAATATTTAGATAATTCAGATATTTAAATACGAAGTGGCCAAAATTCTATGTCGTTACAATTCTGTCATGGTCTACTAAAATACCTTCACTGTCATAAGACATGGAGTGTTTGGTTCACCGAGTTCCATTCGAACATGGCTCATTAACATTACTCAATGTAATTTCTTTTAGAAATCAAAGTACAAAAGTTAATCCATAGCATTAAAATATAACTTGTTTTTTTTTATTTCACATAAGAATTTGCTCACGACTTTCAATTACGTGCATTTTTAGCTCTTCAAATTTCTGCTTTAGCTAGTTTTTTCTTTCAACAACTCCAATGCAAATTCAATAGCTCGCTTTGAAAATGGTTCGTCGGTCCAATGAATGAAACCATAATTTTCGAATGTACCAAACTCGAACAACCTATGTAGTAGCATCCGACATTTGCACGAGAGATAATTATTCTTTAGACCATCAATGTTGCAATGGCACTACATCATATTTGATTCTACTTCTTCGTTTGGAAACCTTCTAAGTGGTGGCACAACATGATCAACATTCAGCAACGAAAGATCTCATTTAAACCCCTCCCTATTCTTTCATACACCACAAATGGTGTTGGCACATGGGAAGATCCCAATGCAGTGTATCTCATCCATTGCTCTTCATAACCATAGGTGGCTTAGAGTAAAACATTTCTTACCTTTTTCAATGTAGAAATGAAGAACTTTAATCACAAGTGATAAAGTGGATATATACATGGTTTATTACTACAAACATTTGGGGGGAAAGTAAGTGATATGGAGGGAAATAAAGGAGGGAGTTGAAAAGTAAAAAAACCACAGAATATAAAATCCATGCCAAACCAAAACATGGGAAGTTAAAGGTACCATGTGCGAAATTTACATAGGGTTACGAAAAACCCAATTCAGGCCTTGACATGGTTTTATGAACTTTCCAAGCTCTATTTTTGCGTGGTACATTCATGATGTTTGCATTAGTTTTTGGAACATACCACGTAAAAGCATAGCATGGTTTCTTTTTGAATCCATGCAAACCCTTGGCATGGTTTCCTATAAAGGCATAATAAACCACAATAGTATAATTTTGAAGCTACCTGGTAAACCTTGGATGTGGAATTATGAAGCAACCTCATTTGCCTTTGGTGTGGATATTGTCAAATGCATTTTTTTATCTTTCTCCGTCAGAAATAACAGTACCGTTTATGTAAAATGATAAAAACAAAGCATCATCAAATTGACATAAAGCAAATAAAAATAGCAAATAATAAGTAACAAAAAATTTAAACTAGATAAGATTTACTACAATTGGTCAAATAAACATGAAACAGAACAAAATACCAAGATCACAATGTTAAACAAAAATTTATCACGACTACTAAATACAAATTAAACACAATACTAAAACTAGTCAAATTAAATAGCAAATGAATCAATTGCAAACACAAATGAGTATAGATCCAAACATGGATGAAACTAACCAAGTTAATGCCATGTGAAGCTGTAACGACCCGTAGATTTTAATAGTTTTAAATGGTTTTATTTACATATTTAAGTGAATTTTTGAGAAATTTAAATAATAATATTTTGAAATAAAAATTTAGTATTTGGAATATGTGTATTTAAATATAGCAAATGGTAAATTTTCAATTAATTATATGAAATTTTATTTCTTTGTGAAATTCTATTGAATTCAAGTCAGTTAAAAAAAATTAATAATAAAATATTTTCCAAACCTGAATATTTTATATAGAAAATTCTAAATCATCTTCTAACTGAGACGTCATTTTTCGTTTTTCCAAATTCGGACTTCTTTAGCTCCTTCGATCTATTATCTGTGTTTTGCTGCATTTTCTCTTAGTAAAAAATTTGAATTTTTATAATTCGATCGTACCACCAAAATCCATGTACCATTTTGATCGTCTCATCGTTCAGATCTCAACGGTATATTTATTTCTGTATTTTGGGATCCGGTGTACAACGGAAGCAATAAATTGTTCGTTGTAACGGTACCCTAAATTGTGATTTAACTTTTCCTTTTGCGTTTCAAAATTTAAACATGCTGTCCATTCAGGCAATGAATTGCTTTAATTATCTGCCCATCATCTAGGGTCCTGCTGTTACTTTTGAAATGAATTCCAACCTTTATTATTTTAAACGTTGAAATTTATTTTAGCAAAATCAGAGCACGCACACTCCTCTCCTTCTTTAATTGATCTGTAGCTGTTTCTTATTCATTCCCCCTTCGGTTTCAAATTTGAAACGTGCAGACCAGGAATAATTTGCCTTTAACGTTTAGCTGAATCACAGGCAGACCGTTCGCATTTTATTTCATTCCTCTAGTATATATTCATTTTGCCTTCTCTTTTGTTTACTGCCCATTTTGAAATCAGGTACGTTATTTTATCTTCTCCACTCTGTAGCTTCTTCCCTTCTACATGATTCAATGTACAACGTCACACCATGCCATCTCAAACTAAATAACATATCACCAAACAAACAACAATGCTCGGCTACATCCCTTTTCCTACCGACCAAACAACCTCTGACCGAAGCCTTCGCCACTCATCCCCTTCCCACGGCAACCTCAGCCATGCCGCTTCACCACACGTGGACCATCTCCACTCTGGCCTACCATTCTCATCCCCACTCTTCCTCCACCAACTGTTGTAGCCTCCTCCGCCCGTGTTCACCCTCCAGCGACCACCAAGCACTGCCTCATGACCTCCCCCTCGCCCTGACAGCATATCGACGCACTCATTTCCGGCCTCAACCCTCCCATCACACAGCAGCCCAGCCGAAGCCACTTCCCTCCCTGATCCGCTTCCGCCACCACCAGACCTCAAACCCGAGTGCAGCCATCTTCCACCACGCCTACCCCCAACCACCATCACCTCCGACTTCTTAGCCATGTCCCTCTCTTCCCACGTGAGCAGTAGTAAGGCCGAGCCTCCATGGCCTTGCTCTTCTTTTTGTTAGGTAAGAAGCACACAGGCGTGCTTTATATTATCATGCTTATAGGGAGTTCATAGTTATTTCTGTTGATTATTTTATAGCTCTAGTTAATTATATTTTAGCGTATACGTATGTATCCTTTGTTTTCATATCTTCCAGTTTTAAAATTTGATACATATAGGACTTTTTGCTATAGAAGTTTAAATAAATTATTGGACCTATATAGGTATGCGCGTATATATAGATTCTTGGGAGTTTTGTGTTATTTTAAAATTATAAGTTGTATATGCTTTATATATATATATATATATATATATATATATATATATATATATATATATATATATATATATTTTTAAATCTAGTATAGTTATATGTTTAACATGCATGTATATATATATTTTAAGTACATCAAGTTTTGGTTAATTTATATAAATCTGGTATATATGCGTGTTTATATATATACTTGTTTATATTTATAGTATATATATAGTCAGTGCTGATTTCAAGTATAATGAGTTTTGAAAATAGTTCTTTTTTTTACAGTTAAGTATCTTATTTATGTAATAGTTTGCTATAGCCAAGTATATATATTTTGTTTTAAGGTTGAAACTGGATATTGATTTCTAAGTATACATTGGTTTGGTTTTTAATTTACATAGTGAAACGTTGTTTTGTGTTAATTATTTAAAACAGGGAGTTTTGAAATACAAGTGTATATATATATATATATTATTTATAAATGTTTGAAATTAGAATATGATTTTGAATATATGTTGTATCTATACAAATTCATTTATATCAATGAATTTTATCGATCTAGTTCTGATTCGTTCCGATCACTTCCATTATCAGCTTGTCGGTCGAACTCGAGTTCATCGTGCTTTCCTTTGAGATCCGTGTTGTGATCCGTAACTCATCCTGTGTTTTCTCTCCGGCCTCGAAAGGTGAGCAATCACTCATGATTAACGTCCTTTTATTTATTAAATTTAATTTCAATTGAAATGAAAATTGAAATATGCTGCTATTAGATTTAAATTGTTATATATGCTATTATCTGTAACTGTTCAGTTATGGGATATGACACCATATCCTATTGTTTATATTTTAATTTGATGATATATGCATGTTGTTATTATTATTTTCGTATCTGTTATCACTCTACATGTTCCCTATTAGTATAGAAATCACTATGGGTTGAAATGATACATACCCGAACGGACTTTAGAATAGGAGAATTTCGTTATGGATTGAAATGATAGACCCAAGCGATTTTCATTTAATTAGATTTGGGATTACGGGTGGAAACGATATCCACCCGTATATATTTAGTGTATGGATTGAAATGATAAATATCCGTAGCCCTCGACCATATGATAGGAAATATATACAGACACCGTTGGTCCATATATGAATATTTTGAAAATAATTTCTATGATTTTTGGAAAGAAATATATGGGTTAATAAATATTGATTCTTAATATTTTATATAAATGGTAATTTTATATGTAGATTTAGTAGTAATATTTGATTTAAATTAAATTGAGTTAATACATATAATATGGTTAAGTATTTATGTAAATCTATATTACAAATAGACTTTTGGTAATAAATTGAGTAATTAAGATTGGGAGATGAATTTTGGGTTATTTGAAATGGTGTTTAGGTAAGGATTTTATTTAATTAAATAGATTTAGGATTTTTGAATAAGAAATTCAAAGATACGATTTTATAACTGGATTTTTGATTCAAGTGATTTAATGAATATTTCACGTTAAATAAATTAAAGAAATATTTAGAAAATGTAATTTAAGGATATTGAATCTAATGAGGGAGTATTTCAAGACTAAATAATAATGAGGTTAAATCGAGATCTATATGAAACTGTTATATAGAACATTTAAATATTAAAGCCTTGAACTATATTGGAATTTAAATGGTTTATGTTGAGATTCGGATCTGTATTTGAAATCAACGTAGTTGAATTTGTTATTTAGCAACTAAATTGAATTAAAATGAAAATTTAGGTTGAACTAAATTTGAATTTATTATTTAGAAAACTAAATTGAATGAAAATTTAGATGAAACGTTGAATACTTAAAGTTTTGAAATATATGGAAATATAAAGGGGTATTTGTGATTATAAATCCGAATTTGAGATGATAAAATTTAAGTGGTTATTTTAGGAATTGAGTTGAATTTAAATTGATAAATTGAGATTGAATTTAATTTGAATGGGAAGGTCGGGTTGATGTTGGAACGATTTGTTAAGTTGAGGAAATTGAAAATACTTTATTGTATAAATTATTTAATAGATATAAATACTATTTTGGGAAATATAGAGATATTTGAAGTGAAAATGAGATTTGGTTTGAAGTATAAATTAAGCTGAAATGACCACGGTGTTATAGTGTATATTTCTACCTTGTAGAAAGTTCCATGGACCCTTAGAGGATGGTTATCCCAAACATCCTTTAAGTTATTTGTATTTCAGTTGATATTTCACTTGAGTTGGATTTATTGATATAAGAATGTTAATCCTGACTCGAGTGTTTTGTGTTTTGCTTTACGCTTGGGTCAGACTGAGTGATACATCATTTGAGACTCACCTTTGGAGTTCGGAGCTTCATTTGGAAATCCATCTATCGATTCAGATTCCAGACTTTCCAGTTGATTGGTTCAGAGAAGTCATCTGTTGCATTGGAGACTTCACTGCATTTGAACTATTCGGTTGTATTTTTCTAACTCTGATGTATATAGTAGCTTCATGAACTACTATTCTTTATCTATTCCGCTGCATTATATTACTCTGTGATCTGTGATTGATTTATTTACTGTATATTTTAAGTTTTGCCAAATTTTAATTAACAATTCGGTATTGAATTATTCAAGTCGGATATGTATGGTTTTATTGTCGATTTGAATGGTCCAAAATAGCGGGTCGTTACAGTTGGTATCAGAGCTTTGGCTCTAGGCAAACTTAGCATATATGGTAAATTTATTTACAGAATCACTTTCGTTCGAGTTGAACCTCTTTCTTTTGGCTCGATTTCCTTTGAACTTTGGAACGCTCCCTGTGGTTCCATAATTCATTCTTGTCTCTCTCTATTCATATTCTTTTGATTCTGGAGCATCCAATGACTCCACTAAATGGTTTGTAAAGGGGGTGAAAACTCTTTTACAATTGGCATTGATTCACCGAAGATTTCTGTATCCTCGGTTTACGATGCTGATATATCTTGATATGTTGATTTGTTTTGAAATTCCGCATCGATTATATTCTTGAAGTCACGGTTGACCCAGTTAAGGTCGCCCGCGATTTACAGAAGTATATCCATCATCTATTTTGAATTTGCATTTCCTCATTTTCGTTCGACCCTTTCCACTTTGTTTTGAAAACTTCCTTTAGTCAAGTTTCCCCTTTTAAATTTTGAACCTCTATCTTGTTCGATTTTGGACTCCTTGAATGATAGGAAACTATTTTGTAGATGGCAAAATCGGAAGAGCAGAAAGCAGCCCGTCGAGCTCGAAGAGCACTAGCCCGTAAGGAAAAGAAGGAAGCAATGAAGAAGTGGGAAAGGCTATGGAGGGAAAGGGCAGGACCTGGACCTTATGACCATGTCATCTGTTATCGGTGTCAGGAGAAGGTACATTATGCAGCCATGTGCGGGAAGAGAGATGAAGGAAAGAAGAAAGAGGGCAAGCGTTATCGATCCAAGATCTTCTGTTTTAAATGCCGTAGTACAGGGCACTTTCCCAGTCGCTGCCAGAAGGTGAAGAAAGTAAAAGCTGCACCCACTGCATCAGTCGACCAATTAACCATTTGCTATCACTACAGGATGCCTGGGCATATAGCCAGGAATTGTCCTGTGAGGAAGTACGGAAGGAAGGCTGCGTTTCCGCAGTTCGTTAGGGAGGATGGGCATGTCGTGCATTTATGCAAGAAATGCAGAAGTTAGGGCCATATTGAGGGGGAGTGTTCTGGACCCGTTGAAGTCCCACCCGGTAGAATTAATACCGATGCTCTGTTTATGTAGGGGGTATTCTATGGATCTGTTTGTTTTCAGCAGTTGTTATGTTACTTTGGGTAAACTCTATTGTATCTTTTGCTTAACTGAAGTTCTCAAATAAGATATTCATGTTCCTGTTTTCGTTGATATGAAATTTGAATCTCTATCTTTGTTTTGGAATTCATTCTTGAATCATCCTTTGAAAATCGGGTTTTGTTTGTATTTTTGAAATTGTTTATACCGAAATTTTATTTTAATAACTATGATTTTATATATATATATATATATAAGTGAAAATGTTATCGATAAGGAATATATACCTATATATATAAAGCAAATAAGAAATGTTATTCTATACAAAAAGGTTTTTAAAGGATTTGAAATTTGAAAAATTATAAGAAATTGATTTATAAAAAAATGATTTATAAATGAAGGGTTAAATTTGAAATTCGAGAATTGAATTCCGATACTTTTAAATTGGTTTTGAGATTTTGGAAAATATATAAAATTAATACGATTAAAGTATTTTTCCGAATAAGAAATGTTTCAAATGAGTTCAAATGAATTCCAATAATTTTGAAGAAATTTCAAAGAAGTTTTCAAGAAAATAGAAGTCCAAAACTCACTTATGTCGCTGGAAAATAATTTCGGTGATGAGTGCACGCATCATCGACATTGATTTTCGAGTTTCTGAGTGGGGGAGAGGCCACTTTAATAGCTTCGCTATGCAAGTGATTTTGTAAAACCGTTTTGATTTCAAATTCCGAAGTATAATTTGATATTTTCGAAAGATATACGTATATATTTGAAACAATTTAAAGTGAGGCCGATGATCAGTCCTCGAGTTTCGGATTTAATAATTGATTTATTGATTTATTGTTGATTTTCAACTCTTGAATTGAAAATTTGATTTCCCTAATTATTTTGAAGGTTCGAACACTTCCAAGTCAAGTCTAAAATTTCAAAGCTAAGAAATTTCGAAGAGTATAAAATGTTTGATAAAGAATATAAATTTAGTTTTGAAATGTTTTGAGAAAAAAATAGTTGAATAATGGTTTTGAGAAAGGTAAATTGGATATTTCACATAGAAATAGATAGCTTAAAGGTTTTAAAAAAAGGATAATTATAAATTTGGAAACCATTTTGAGTATAATTGATTTTGGGAAAATATTTGGTTTTGAAATTTGATTGGAATTAAAACCAGTACTTTTATGGTGATTTTGGAAATGAATTTGTTGACTTGAATTATGGTAATTTGGAAACTGGGATTATTTTCTAAACCTATTATTTTGGGAACTTTGAAATTGAGATATTTAATTTGGAAGAAAATTGGTGAAATCATATATGATCTTGAATCTGAAATGTTATTGAAACGATTTGAAATTAAGAACCTTATATTATTAAGTACTTGATTTGGGAGTGGTCGAACTTATATAAAATGGATTTGTACAAGTATGAAGTTGATTTGAAATCTATTGATTTGAAAGGTACTCAATTTGGGAGGAGACTTTTATATAATCGAAGTCTATATAAGTATGATTTGATATACTATTGATTTGGAAAGTATTCGATTTGAAAATGGAATCCTATATATAATGGACTTTATATAAGTATGATATTTGAAAGTATTTGGAAAGGTACTATATGATATATATTTTTGAAGTAAAGATACGGAAAGTGCCTTCTGCTTGATATCCGCTTTGTGGCCACATCGTGGATTCATTCTATCGATATTATTCTCTCTGATTTTTGGTTTTCCGGATGTGATACTCGAGTGTTCCCACAGTGGCGTAACCCATGGTTTCTTTTTTTTTCTCTCGTGACTGCATAGCGCAATTGCCTGACTGAGTCTTGCCTAGGGGTACGGATTGTTTCCTGGGGATCCAGGCGTAACCATTGTGTATCCTGCAATCTGTGTAGGTCGCGAATAGTAGCGCAACTGCCTGACTGAGTCTTGCCTAGGGGTACGGATTGTTTCCTGGGGGATCCAAGCGTAACCATTGTGTATCCTGCACTCTACTAGTCATCATGGCATAACTCGCAGGGCTGAGAAAGCTTACGGATATGGATTATTTCCTGGGGGACCCAGGCGTAACCATTGTGTATCTACGAACCATGGTTGGACAAAGGTTTTGGTTTGGTTGTTTGTTTGGATTGTACTTTCCATATCTGTTTTTAAAAGGTTTTTCAAGTATTTTCACTGGGTGTTGAAGCAGATCTACTAAGTACTTGAAGAATTCTAGCTTTGCGCCTGATCAACGCATGGCCAAAGTCTGCAAGAACGAGGATAAACTTGTTAAAACATCGAGTTATAAAAGTATTTTCGAAAGGAAAGTTTGTTTTGATATAAAAGTATTTTATTATAAAGGTATTTTATTATAAAAATATTTGCAACAAAATAATTTGTATTAATATTCGAAATTGAAATTCTTTTGGTTCTAAATCCGTGCCCGATTCTATTCTGTTGAATCTACCTTATCTGTTTAGCTCCCTGGTTCTGTTTTTCGAATCTACCCTCTTTCCTTTTTGAATATATCCGTTTAAAATATGGTTTATTCATATACTGCATGATTTAATCATAAATTTTTAGCGTTATAAATATTTTTAAAGTTCTTATTTAAATAAAACATATTTAAAGAAAATAATTTTTAATTTATGGATAATATTTGAAAGGTATCTTTAGATAAATTAAAAATTTCTTGAATTATAGATTTAATGTTTTCAATAGCTTCTTTGTAAATATAACTGATGATGCGAATAATTGTTTTCAAATAGCTTTCGTGTATGTATAAAGGTGTTATATTAAACATATTAAATTCCAATGAGTTTTGAAAATTTTAAAGTATTAAAGATAACCGAATCGCAAATGAAGTTTTCAAAAGAATTTTTCAAGTAAATTTAAATATAGTTTTAAATTAATTGTCTATCTTGTCTTTCAATCTATTTTATTGCTGGTTGTTCTATTCTCCTACCTCCTTCCTTTTCAGGGACGAAAAGTTTTGAGTGGGGGAGAGTGTAACGAGCCGTAGATTTTAATAGTTTTAAATGGTTTTATTTACGTATTTAAGTGAATTTTTGAGAAATTTAAATAATAATATTTTGAAATAAAAATTTAGTATTTGGAATACGTATATTTAAATATAGAAAATGGTAAATTTTCAATTAATTATATGAAAGTTTATTTCTTTGTGAAATTCTATTGAATTCAAGTCAGTTAAAAAAAAATTGATAATAAAATATTTTTCAAACCTGAATATTTTATATAGAAAAATTCTAAATCATCTTCTGACTGAGACGTCATTTTTCGTTTTTTCAAATTCGGACTTCTTTAGCTCCGTCGATCTATTATCTGTGTTTTGTAGCACTTTCTCTTAGTAAAAAATTCGAATTTTTATAATTTGATCGTACCACCAAAATCTGTGTACTCATTTCCAGCCTCAACCCTCCCATCACATAGCAGCCCAGCAGAAGCCACTTCCTCCCCTGACCCGCTTCCGCCACCACCAGACCTCAAACCCGAGTGCAGCCATCTTCCACCACGCCTACCCCCAACCACCATCACCTCCGACTTCTCAGCCACGTCCCTCTCTTCCCACGTGAGCAGCAGTAAGGCCGAGCCTCCATGGCCTTGCTCTTCTTTTTGTTAGGTAAGAAGCACACAGGCGTGCTTTATATTATCGTGCTTATAGGGAGTTCATAGTTATTTCTGTTGATTATTTTATAGCTCTAGTTATTTATGTTTTAGCGTATACGTATGTATCCTTTGTTTTCATATCTTCCAGTTTTAAAATTGGATACATATAGGACTTTTAGTTATAGAAGTTTAAATAAATTATTGGACCTATATAGGTATGCGCGTATATATAGATTCTTGGGAGTTTTGTGTTATTTTAAAATTATAAGTTGTATATGCTATATATATATATATATATATTTGTTTAAATCTAGAATAGCTATATGTTTAACATGCGTGTATATATATATATATTTTAAGTACATCAAGTTTTGGTTAATTTATATAAATCTAGTATATATGCCTGTTTATATATATACTTGTTTATATTTATAGTATATATATAAAGTCAGTGTTGATTTCAAGTATAATGAGTTTTGAAAACAGTTCTTTTTTTTTTACAGTTAAGTAGCTTATTTATGTAATAGTTTGCTATAGCCAAGTATATATATTTTGTTTTAAAGTTGAAACTAGATATTGATTTCTAAGTATACATTGGTTTGGTTTTTAATTTACATATTGAAACGTTGTTTTGTGTTAGTTATTTAAAACAATGAGTTTTGAAATACAAGTATATATATATATTATTTATAAATGTTTGAAATTAGAATATGATTTTGAATATATGATGTATCTATACAAATTCATTTATATCAATGAATTTTATCGATCTAGTTCTGATTCGTTCCCATCACTTCCATTATCAGCTTGTCGGTCGAACTCGAGTTCATCGTGCTTTCCTTTGAGATCCGTGTTGTGATCCGTAACTCATCCTGTGTTTTCTCTCCGTCCTCGAAAGGTGAGCAATCACTCACGATTAACGTCCTTTTATTTATTAAATTTAATTTCAATTAAAATGAAAATTGAAATATGCTGCTGTTAGATTTAAATTGTTATATATGCTATTATCTGTAACTGTTCAGTTATGGGATATGACACCATATCCTATTGTTTATATTTTAATTTGATGATATATGTCTGTTGTTATTATTATTTTCATATATGTTATCACTCTGCAAGTTCCCTATTTGTATAGAAATCACTATGGGTTGAAATGATACATACCCGAACGGACTTTAGAATAGGAGAATTTCGTTATGGGTTTAAATGATAGACCCAAGCGATTTTCATTTAATTAAATTTGGGATTATGGGTAGAAACGATATCCACCCGTATATATTTAGTGTACGGATTGAAATGATAAATATTCGTAGCACTCGACCATATGATAGGAAATATATACAGACACCGTTGGTCCATATATGAATATTTTGAAAATAATTTCTATGATTTTTGGAATGAAATATATGGGTTAATAAATATTGATTCTTAAGATTTTATATAAATGGTAATTTTATATGTAGATTTAGTAGTAATATTTGATTTAAATTAAATTGAGTTAATACATATAATATGGTTAAGTATTTATGTAAATCTATATTTCAAATAGACTTTTGGTAATAAATTGAATAATTAAGATTGGGAGATGAATTTTGGGTTATTTGAAATGGTGTTTAGGTAAGGATTTTATTTAATTAAATAGATTTGGGATTTTTGAATAAGAAATCTAAAGATATGATTTTATAACTGGATTTTTGATTCAAGTGATTTAATGAATATTTCATGTTAAATAAATTAAAGAAATATTTTGAAAATGTAAATTAGGGATATTGAATCTAATGAAGGAGTATTTCAAGACTAAATAATAATGAGGTTAAATCGAGATCTATATGAAACTGTTATATAGAACATTTAAATATTAAAGCCTTGAACTATATTGGAATTTAAATGGTTTATGTTGAGATTCGGATCTGTATTTGAAATCAACGTAGTTGAATTTGTTATTTAGCAACTAAATTGAATTAAAATGAAAATTTAGGTTGAACTGAATTTGAATTTATTATTTAGAAAACTAAATTGAATGAAAATTTATATGAAACGTTGAATACTTAAAGTTTTGAAATATATGGAAATATAAAGGGGTATTTGTGATTATAAATCCGAATTTGAGATCGATAAAATTTAAGTGGTTATTTTAGAAATTGAGTTGAATTTTAATTGATAAATTGAGATTGAATTTAATTTGAATGGGAAGGTCGGGTTGATGTTGGAACGATTTGTTAAGTTGAGGAAATTGAAAATACTTTACTGTATAAATTATTTAATATATATAAATACTATTTTAGGAAATATAGAGATATTTGAAGTGAAAATGAGATTTGGTTTGAAGTATAAATTAACCTGAAATGACCACGGTGTTATAGTGTATATTTCTACCTTGTAGAAAGTTCCATGGACCCTTAGAGGATGGTTATCCCAAACATCCTTTGAGTTATTTGTATTTCAGTTGATATTTCACTTGAGTTGGATTTATTAATATAAGAATGTTAATCCTGACTCGAGTGTTTTGTGTTTTGCTTTACGCTCGAGTCAGACTGAGTGATACAGCATTTGAGACTCACCTTTGGAGTTCGGAGCTTCATTTGGAAATCCAACTATCGATTCAGATTTCAGCCTTTCCAGTTGATTGGTTCAGAGAAGTCATCTGTGAAAGTGCGGTGTGTATACAATTATATATGCTAATATAGTATACACAGATCGTATAATATGGATTACAATACAAATGCGGAAATAGATGATAATAGCATTGTAAATAGAAAATAGAAAAATCACACCAGAGATTTTTATACTGGTTCGGAGCACCGTCCTACGTCCAGTCCCAGACTTCTATCTGGATTTTCACTATTAACTACCTCGCTTCACCCGGAGGAACAGGTTTACAATACCCGAACAACCGAACGGGATTTCACGCCTCTAATACACTGAGGACTTCAACACTTGCCTCTTACAACACAGAGGACTTCAACAAAAGAACAAATACAATTGTTGTTGACAACTTGTGTTCTTGAAAACACGGATTTGTCATTAGCAGTACACCCTTCCTATAATCTTATCCTCAAAGTATGCGATATGATGTTTTGAAAAGATTAAGGAAAGTATATTATTGAATCAAAGGATATGAAATAGTTTCAAAGATTCAATAAATAATTTAGAGCTTTTATAATACAGTATTGAGATCAGATATTAGATTAAAAGAATATATGAAATCGTTGTAAAAACTTGTGTATGAATCAATGATTTAGATGAGTATATATAGAGAAAAATAGTTATAACTCTTTGTGAACAGTTGCCATTAAGAGTTATGATCATTGATGAAAGATAGGAGATGCAACCTTTGGAGAAGAGAAGTGTCTTTTGGAAAAGTTGCTTTCTGTTTAAAAACGGTCGACAGGTCAAAAATGGACCGGTGGACAGGAATTCAAATATATATATACGTTATGTGCATGTGTGCACGTTCACTGTGCAATTTACACAGGAACGGTCGACCGCACCTATATTGACCGGTCGACCGGTGCCTGTTAAATTGCACATTGAATTGTGCAACTGCATGCAACTTATAAATTATTCGTATATATATTGATTCCCTTGATATGCATGATTATTTGAGGATAGATTTTAACAAATTTATTACTATTACAACAACAAATAATCAACCTATAATCTAGAGTACCATATATAGCTCTATTGACCTTGTTTTTGTCGATCGCCTTGTTTGTCAGAAATCAATCGCCTTATTTGTCAGAAATCAAAACTTTCATAAAGCTTGTGACTCAACATTCTCCCCCTTTTTGATTGATGACAATATATATATCTGCAAATCTGAATCTCCCCCTGAGTATGTGATTTCTTTCCTGCAAGCAATTGTTAGCCCTTTCTCCCCCTTTGTCATCGACAAAAAGGAGTAACAGATCACTAGAATATGATATGCGTAGAATGAATATGATAAGCATAGAAAAATAAATCATTAACATATCAAAGACATAACAGAGTTTACTACAGAACATAATGTTAATTGAAAAGCATAAATAACGACACTATTTAGTACAAGTGTCGAAAAATGTTTTTAAAGAGCTAAAACATAATAGAATCTAGGATGAAGCAGATCGAATCTCCTCTTCATCATCGTCATCGTCGTCGTCATCTTCATCTTCTTCCTCTTCCTCCTCATCATTGTTCCCTCTAGACGATTCGCCCTCGTCAGATGATGTCCATGTGAAAACTGGAGCAGCAGGACGTTTTCCTGTATCTTGTGCTTGAACAGAGGTGGATGAGGAACATGATATAGCGTCCCATAGCATACCGAAGAACGACTTGACCTTATTGAAGCGCTTATCAATTTTAGAGTCCATACGCTTGAGACGAGATTCAAGCAGAAATTGATTACGCGCAATGGTTTCAAGAGATTCTTTTGTTGATGACTTTGATCTTAAAAGTTTCACCTCATCGGGACGAGATCGAGAGGAAGTTGCTCTTTGTTTTCTCGGTCCTCGTTGTTGCCATTCTTCAAAAGGCATAATCTCAAGATAAGGTGGAGGAAGCTTCATTCTTTTGATGGTTATGGAATCAATGCATTTTGGTGTTGAAGTTGCAGAATCAGGAGGATTGACCCCACAAGCTAACAAAAGTCTCATGATATATTCATTATAGAAGAAATGAGGCCGGGTTGAATTATTTACCTTGAGAATTTCATCAAAAAGCATGTGAACCCAATTGATTTGGATTTCACCATAGATAGCATAGAGTGCCTTGAAGTTTTCTTTGTACACTGCATCATAATTTCCAAGTCTAGGAAAAAGAGAATGCATCAAGACCCGATGAAGTAACCTTGCTGTCGGTCGAAGTCCAATAGACTTAGTGCCATCACTATTGTCTTCTATAAACTGATGACTTGTATTATTTCGGGTGAAAACTTCGCAGAAGGTAGATGAAAATTCTTCGCCTCGATTTGGTATGCCAAGTATAGAGGCAATTCTAGCATGAGTAAGAAAAATTTGTTTTCCACAGACCATAGACCAGATGACGCCGTTTGGATTATCAGGTTGATATTCATCAAGATTCATGTTGGCGTAAAATAATTTAATCATTAAATGATTTATCTCCACACTATTTGCTGAAAAATCTATCAATGGAGTAATGTTGGCATTATCGGCTAACCTTCGAACTCCGTAAGCTGTGAAATCATCAAATTTGATAAAAGATCCCGGATGAAACTTGTAATTTGTCATTTGATTCCATCGTGTTATAGCAATTGGAGTTTGAAGCCATTTTTTGACGGAGATGGTATGAGATGAAGTTTCAGAGATTGCTCCTTTCTTTGATTTCTTTTGAGGAGGAGCCATTGTTGGAGGATTTGTGATTTGGGAATTGAAGAATGGGAACTAGGGTTTGTGATTTGGGGATAGAGAATAGTTTGAGTAGAGAGTGAATGAGGGTAGAGGGTAAAGTAACGTATAGGGTTATATATAAAAAACTGAAAAATGCGTAACCGGTCGACCTACAAATTTTGGCCGGTCGACCGTTTTCAACCAGAGAGTAAACGGTCGACCGGCAATAAAATGGGCGGTCGACCGGTCCTGGTCTGTGTGCATATAGGATTCTTTTTCAAGTTTTTTTTTATTATATATCAACCTATATATATATATATATTATATTTTATACATAATACGAAATATAACCATCATTATACAAGAGATAGATAAATATATAACAACTATATATAAATCTAATGAGAAAGTTCGTCATTAGAATTATCGTTGTTTCCTTCAATACGATTCGACCATGGACTCCATTGTTTCTGAGCTCCTTCATTCTTTTCATAGTTCCGATCCCATGAGTTAGGACTTTTAGATGTTGATGGCCTAGATGGCATTGGTTCATGTACGTCATGTTTGTTGGAACCGCAGAAAAATGTTGCCAACTTTTCTAAAACAGACAATCGTGCCGATGTCCGTTGTTGCTCGTGATAAAGTTGACTTTGCCCGTAATGGAGTTGTCTCTGAAGGTCTATCTGATGTTTTTGGTAGTGGTGTATCTCATCAATTTGAGCTTTAGTTCGAGGAGAATAGAATAGTGTCCTTTTAACTCGTTTTGAATTTGGAGTTTTATCAGACATATAAGAGCATTGATGATGACAGCTCGATTTTTGTTTTGGAGTAGTAGGAGAATAATATTCGTCCGACTCAGAGCTTGTAATAGAAATGTGAGATTCTTGCGCACATTTGTCACAAATATGAGCCATAGTGTAAGTTGAATATAGTATTATGGTTAGATAAGAAGTAAAGATGAATAAAAATTTTTTTGCAAGCTTATATATATAAGTTTCTTATATATACTTTTATGGATGAGAGTTAATGATAACTTTTAACCACGAAAATATAAGCAGAAATTTTATTGTAAATCTAAAAATAGCTTTGTTTTTAAAACTGAATTTATAAAATGAGTAAATAGATTTTAACCATTAAATAAAGCAATGGCTAATATTTAATATAAAAAATAGGTTAAGTAAAAGATACGGTTACTAGGAGAAAAGACATTAGTTTAGTTTAAACAAAAAATTATAATTAAAGAGAATAACCAAAGAAGGTGTACAGTAGTAATTGCTTAGTCAAGATTTTTTCTTGAAATTAATCCAAGCTCTCTTCGTAATTTAATAAAATTAGATTCGAGCAGCGGCTTAGTAAAAATGTCTGCTAATTGATTTTCAGTATGGACATATTCAAGACATATATTTCTTTTTTCAATATTATCTCGAAGAAAATGATGACGGATATCAATGTGTTTAGTTCGAGAGTGATTCACTGGATTTTGACGAAAGATTTGAAATGATCGAAAGTATCACTTTTATTTTTTAAGAAAATTGTCCATGTATAACGAGAGAAATCATCAACAATTACAAGCACATATTGACTGTGATTTATTGATTGAACTCTAGTAGGTCCAAATAAATCCATGTGCAGTAACTCAAGTGGTTGTAATGTTGATATGACTTTCTTGGATTTAAACGATGATTTGGTCAATTTTCCTAATTGACATGCATCACAAATGTTGTTAACTTTAAAACTCATTTTGGGTAGTCCTCTAACTAGATTGTTTTTGGCTAGCTTGTCAATAGTTCTGAAGTTTATATGACAGAAACGTTTGTGCCATAGCCATGGATCATTGTCATTAGCCACAAGACACATATCTGAATTATGATTAATATTCATATTTAGAATATATATATTTCTGTCTCTATAACCTTCAAAAACCAAATTATGGTCTTTATCTAAAATACTACACTTATTATTTGAAAAGGAAATTATAAAACCCTTGTCACATAATTGACTAATACTAAGTAAATTGTGTTTTAAATTTCTAACTAGCATGACATTAGTAATAAGAGGTAAGTTAGATGTACCGCAATTGCTCACATCGCCTTTGCCGATGATATAACCTTTTGAATTGTCTCCAAAAGTGACTGAGCCACCATCTGAGTATTTAATATTTGTTAATAAGCTCTTGTCTCCCGTCATATGCTTTGAGCAACCACTGTCCAATATCCATTTTCCTCTTTTCTTCAGTGGGACCTCATCTTCTGTTGCCATAAAGCAAACATTAGCTTGTTCATTCTCCGAATCACTTTCACTTTCTGATGAAGATGACTCTGAATCATCCCATGTTACTGAGAAGGCTCGTTTCTTTGATTTGTCCTTCTTATATTTGAATTTGTCATTTTCTGACTTTTTCTTTTGTTCTGGACAATCCTTCTGCATGTGTCCCTTTTTATGGCAGTTGAAACATTCTATAGCAGATGAAGATGGTTTATTTGATCCAGGTTTCCTTTTATTGTAGCGACTGGCTTTTCGATATTTTAGGAATTTTTTGAAACCTTTAGCAATGAACGCCAAATCTTCATCTTCAGAATCTGATTCATTTTCATCTTTCTCAACATGAAATGCTACATTTTTCTTTTCTTCTTTCTGTTTTTTTCTAGCCTGCAAATTTGCTTCATAGGACATTAAATTTCCTATCAATTCATCTGGCTTCATGACGGAAAGGTCATTAGCTTCTTCAATTGCTAATACTTTTCCTTCCCATTCATTAGTCAGAGAATGTAGGACTGTTGAAACAACATCAAAATCAGAATACTTTTGTCCTAACCCAATAAGTGCATGGTGAATAGTTTGAAACCGTGAATACATGTCATTGATTGTTTCATTTGGTTTCATTTTGAAATTTTGAAATTGACTTTTCAGCATGGCTATTTTGGCTTGTTTAACCTTGTTAGTACCTTCATGAGTGATTTTTAGCGTTTGCCAAATTTGATATGCAGTAGTGCAGATACTAACACGGTTATATTCATTTTGGTCTAATGCACAGAACAACATATTTATTGCTCTTGCATTTACGGCTGCTGCCGTTTTCTCAGCCACAGTCCATTCTGAATAATCAGTTGTTGGATTTACTATTTCTCTTTGAGTAGCATTCCAAGCATCATAGCTACTTGATTGCATAAAGAATGACATACGTGTTGCCCAATAACTGTAGTTAAGACCATTGAAAAATGGAGGTCTTTCTGTCGATTGCCCTTCTGTGTAAGTGGTGTTTTGAGTGCTAGTACTTGCGTTATTTGCCATATTACAAGAATATATCAAATAACTGTGTTACGGTTATATGATGACCGTGCTCTGATACCAATTGAAAGTGCGGTGTGTATACAATTATATATGCTAATATAGTATACACGGATCGTATAATATGGATTACAATACAAATGCGGAAATATATGATAATAGCATTGTAAATAGGAAATAGAAAAATCACACCAGAGATTTTTATACTGGTTCGGAGCACCGTCCTACGTCCAGTCCCAGACTTCTATCTGGATTTTCACTATTAACTACCTCGCTTCACCCGGAGGAACAGGTTTACAATACCCGAACAACCGAACGGGATTTCACGCCTCTAATACACTGAGGACTTCAACACTTGCCTCTTACAACACAGAGGACTTCAACAAAAGAACAAATACAATTGTTGTTGACAACTTGTGTTCTTGAAAACACGGATTTGTCACTAGCAGTACACCCTTCCTATAATCTTATCCTCAAAGTATGCGATATGATGTTTTGAAAAGATTAAGGAAAGTATATTATTGAATCAAAGGATATGAAATAGTTTCAAAGATTCAATAAATAATTTAGAGCTTTTATAATACAGTATTGAGATCAGAGATTAGATTAAAAGAATATATGAAATCGTTGTAAAAACTTGTGTATGAATCAATGATTTAGATGAGTATATATAGAGAAAAATAGTTGTAACTCTTTGTGAACAGTTGCCATTAAGAGTTATGATCATTGATGAAAGATAGGAGATGCAACCTTTGGAGAAGAGAAGTGTCTTTTGGAAAAGTTGCTTTCTGTTTAAAAACGGTCGACAGGTCAAAAATGGACCGGTAGACAGGAATTCAAATATATATATACGTTATGTGCATGTGTGCACGTTCACTGTGCAATTTACACAGGAACGGTCGACCGCACCTATATTGACCGGTCGACCGGTGCCTGTTAAATTGCACATTGAATTGTGCAACTGCATGCAACTTATAAATTATTCGTATATATATTGATTCCCTTGATATGCATGATTATTTGAGGATAGATTTTAACAAATTTATTACTATTACAACAACAAATAATCAACCTATAATCTAGAGTACCATATATAGCTCTATTGACCTTGTTTTTGTCGATCGCCTTGTTTGTCAGAAATCAATCGCCTTATTTGTCAGAAATCAAAACTTTCATAAAGCTTGTGACTCAACAATCTGTTGCATTGGAGACTTCACTGCATTTGAACTATTCGGTTGTATTTTTCTAACTCTGATGTATATAGTAGCTTCATGAACTACTATTCTTTATCTATTCCGCTGTATTATATTACTCTGTGATCTATGATTGATTTATTTACTGTATATTTTAAGTTTTGCCAAATTTTAATTAACAATTCGGTATTTTGAATTATTCAAGTCGGATATGTATGGTTTTATTGTCGATTTGAATGGTCCAAAATAGCGGGTCGTTACAGAAGCGCTCAACCTCATTTCATGCTTCTTCTATCATCTTCAAGCATATCAATGTTGATTGAGTTGCATTGATTTCCCAGCAATTCTATGGAGCATCATCGACATTTGTTTATGGCTCAAGTTCTGCAAATTGAATTCCATATTTTACTAATTTAAACTATGAAATAATATATCTGTAATAAATAAATAAAGTACAGATTATATATGCAGTAATATATTTCATATTTCATATTTCATATTTCATATTACCATGTACAACTGATCATAAATCTGATCAAGAATCCATGGTTCGAACTCTATACTCGGCTCCACCCGTGTAGGATTCTCAATCAAAAGCATAGTCTTTGGTCGATACAATAACACCTGCAAAATTTAACTGAAGATTTAATAAAAGAATTAAACTTAAATATAACAATGGAAAAAAATAGAATTTTCACAAATGTTTGAATTTGGCTGCAAATTTTGCACTGTTGAGTTCGTAGCAATTTTCTAGACATTTTTTGTACATAATATTTTGAAGTTGAAGCTAGTATGAAAACGTTATTAATGTTTGGAAACTCAGAATCGAATATAATTAAATAATTATTTAAGGAAAGAAATATTTATATAAGGAAAGCTCCACCAGTCAACACCATTAGTTGGACTGGTCAACCCCTAATGGTCGACCACTCCAAACCAAGCGGTTGACCGATCATCTCTTTCGAATAAGGGCTTGAGTAGGCCAAACGGCCTGGATTTGATAATATTTGGTCGAACGGTTTCGGTTGCTATCTAGCCCTATAAATAAGACAGTAACACTAAACCCTAATTCATTAGTAGTAAGCAGTACATCCAAACTCTATTCATATCTTTATCTCCTCTAAAATAAAATTCTCAAATAAAAAAACAAGTTGAAGAAGAAATCAAACAAGAGCGAGGGATTAAAAATTAGAAGGAGGATGATTAAACACAAATCAAAAGGGAAACGCTAATAAAAGGTGAGTGGGTTCATAAGTAAAATAGGGATTTACATATAATTGATCTTATTATATCCTATTTGATCCAAAGTTGTTTAATTTGATGTTTATCTAATAAATGTAAAGACTTGGGAAATTTGATAATAATTTGATACATGAATTTGATCACATTTCATTCTGATCTAATTTTAGTGAAAGTAAATCTATTGGATAAGAATAGATTTAGGTTGATTACACACTTTTTGTTAAGTAAAGTGTGTGTGTGTGTGTGTATATGTGTGTGTGTGTGTGTATCCCTATTTATTCTAAACCTAAGTTAAATTGATTTACTGAAATTGAATATGAAATTGTATATGAAATAGAATACGAAGTTTTGGATGGTTATAAAATTGTAGATTTACCAATTTGGGTTTACTTTAACGTAGGTTACTATAATTGAAAATTTACAAGGATGATTAACAAACAAATAGAGAAGATGATTATAAATGTATAGTAAACGAATGCCAACCGATCAATAGGCTAAGTGAGCCGGTCGATAGTTACAGTGACCAGTAGTTGACTGGTTACCGAATTCTTAGCATGGCTTAAACCTCAGACTAAGGCCCAAGTTATGAATTTAATTGTATATTATATATTATGTGTGTGTATGGTTATTAGTATAATTAAGGAAATGAGTTCCCTATTTTTGCAATGCTTAAACGTTACGGGACTAGATAGATGTGTACGCCAGTAACTAGGTCTAAAAAATATTTATCGGGATGATATTCAATTAGGGAAATTCTATTGCAAATTGCACTCATGGGAGGTTAAACTATGTATGTGCACACTAACGATGATGCTTGGAGACATGTGTGGCCCGACACTAATGGTAGTTCCTTATTATGCACGGTGGCACATATGTGATACTATGTTGTTGATGGATCCTTGCATGGTGCGATATGAGGCGTTAAGTTACCTTTGAGAGGTGGATACAGATGCAATGATCTTGAGATGTCTCTAGTGTAATTCAACATTGCGGGCTCCTCCTCAACGCGAGATACGATATGTATAGTCTTAATTTGGAAATGTAGTCCCAGGGTAGATATTGTAGGCAACCATATGTTGGAATAGTACTAGTAGCTATTAGTATGTACTATCATTGATTTAGGGTTTGATTATTAGTTCGACCCTGAGTGTAAACTTTCACAAGATGTTGGGTGTAGGTGTACTTAGAATTATAGTTCCTTAGGTTAATAAAATCAAACTTAGTAGGTAGATCACAAACCAAGCATGACATCTTAGGTCACATAGATTATAAATGAAGCCAATTACATCACAATATGCTAATAATGTAACTCTTTCATTAGATTTTTGTCTCACCCACTCCTTTTATTTTCCCCAACCATAGGATGATAGGACAGTAGTTGATTTGGCATAACATGTGGAGAAAGGAGCTAAGCGTTGGAGTTCCACTATTCGTCATTGTTCCTTATATAGATATTTATTGCATTAAATGTCTATCAAACTTATACTGTACTTTTGAAACAGTATATATGTATTAAGCATTTTGGAGATTTTTCTGAAATGTTAATTTTCAGTACTTCTATTTTTATTCCTTCCGCTGTGAGATCTGAAAGCGTAGAATGCCTTATATTTTATCCTTATATTCTTAGTCTTTGTAATGTTTAGAAATCTAGTAGCTCATATTTCTTGGCATCGACGCGAGTCCGAAAGTCACCATAGGCTATGGATCGGTGAGTTGGAAGATGTGGGTTATCACAGATACCATTCAAAATAATCAAGTGATGACGTACAAATTGATTCATTTTGTGGCGTTGAGTGATAAATTTATGTAATTACGTGACATTGCCATTATTAAAACATATTCTCCATATAACCATACTCAAGTTTGTAGATTTTTGAATCAGGCACGGTTCTTCATATTCCCACTAGGCTGTATTAAAGTCGCAGAATGCAATAAACTCTTCTAAATTGACACAAAACTATAGTGACATGATAATGTTTGACAGTGTTGATGTGTAAAAGTGTGTTAAAATACCATGAAATTTGAATAGATTGATGAAATACTTGAGCTGATAAGTAAGGGTAAAAAATAACATAATTTTATGTTATTTTATCTACATGTCAAGATAACTTGGAAGTAGGACCTCATAACCAACATCAGGGTCCTAACGAGCTGCTATAAATTATGATTCATAATACAAATTCGTTCCAAGATGAAAACGAGAAAAATGCTCGTAAATATAACATTATAATAGGGTAAGAAACTCGGTACTTTGTTTCAAACCAGACCTACTGGCAATACCTAATTACCTATATAGATTAGCTAGTGTCGCTGAACTCTATGAATATATATGCACTTCATCGAGATTTTATAAAATAGTTAAATACTAAATTGAAACATGAGTTTATTTGTCTACAATTAGTGTATTGCCTAGAAAAAATAGTAAGTAAGCTTTAGCTACCTGTTCTATATGGCTATGAGGCCACCTATCACTCACTCCATTAAATACACCCTTAAGAGATGTAAACCTCAATTTAAATCCTACTTTTTCTTTAATTATTTGAAATATGGATCCACACATTATTCAAAGTTGATTTTCGAGAAGGTCAAGAGCTTGTCAGTTATAAAATGCAGATCCACCAAGGGGCTTTCCTTCTACTGGAGTATGCAATAGGGAATGAATATCATCTAAGGTGATGTTCATCTTACCAAAAGCAGGTGGAAAGTGTTTAATTCTGGGTGTCGTCTCTCAATGAAAGCAGAAATATAATTCACTCACACTCTAAAGTGAATTGTAACTAGCGACTGTATGTTGAAGACCCCTATATGAGCCTGGAATATGAAAGCATTTTCTGATATTCCTAATCCAAAACAAGTGTGCCATGATTGACATGTGTAAGAAGGCGAAGTTCCTAAAAAGTATTATTTACTATTATTGATATATTTAAATGATTAATCTAACATATTTGAAAATAAATAATAAATATATACATGTTCAATCCAAATTGCATAAGCTACATGAACTCATATAATAAAGTAACATCGTAGATGGTAGAACCTTTGTAATCAGGGTCAACTGCTTATGAACTAGTACTGGCTAGAACATTGTATAATACCATTGCGCTAGGGTGTTCTCGCCCTTGCTCTTCCTCTTCCTTAGGCCCATGTTCTATAATTGACGACCATGCATGTCTTTATCTTTCTCGTTCTCAACATATAGATGTCATCACACGTAGCCTAGAACTAGTTTGTTCCTCATGCTGATCACCACAAGAAATGATAGAGTTAGGAGTATACTCTACGGGAATTCCGTAATATATTGTAAATTATTAACTCTATAATAAAATCTCGTTCGAAATAAAAGGTGTTTTTCTTTCTGTTATATACTTATTATAATGTGTTATGATTAATTAACTATTTAATTAAGTGTATTTATTAGAAAAATGGAAATTAGGTTGAAGGACTTCTCATTTCAGGTTAATAAGTTCTAAGGAAAGCATTTCTAAATAATTCGTTTTAAGGACAATTTACAGGAAAATGTTAGATTCATTTATCTTTTTAAATTAAACAGGAAAATAATAAATTCATTTATCATTATTTTTATATAACTGAAAATGATAAATTCATTTATCTTTTTCTCATAAATTGTCCTTAAAACTAATTTTGCAGAAATTCTATCCTTAAAAATTATTACACTACATAAAGAAGCCCTTTAAGTGAAAATCCCTCATCAGAAAATAGATAAACATTGTGTTTTGTGATAGTAATTACAAGATGTTGCAATCATGATAGTATATCACAATATAATAAATACATGTTTTAAATATTCCTAGTCAAGATGTATCAAGGATGGATATTGATGCATCCTTTGAGACTAGAGTACGTAACGCTCTCCAAATAGTGGGTAGTGTATTACTCATGGCTACCGGAGGCATCAAGGGGTTACGTACTGATAGTTATTGGATAACTAGTGGAATGATTCATTCAATAGTTTTCTGTTGATTAATATAGCTAAGGTCAAACAGAAAATATTGATATAACAAATATTACACAATTCTCTCAACTTGAGAATACCATCAAGCTTCAATGTGGAAACTCTATTTTGATTATAGTTAAATTGTGGCACAACGTTCATCAAACGACTATAGTTGGAGTCAAGCAGAAGCATTAGAAGTGAAACACTATTTAATAGAGGATTCGTCTTCTCGGTTATATTAGATAGTATCATGATCTACTAAATTCAACTCAAAATCAAGGTCTCTAGGCAGAACAGCTCGGTAAGTAATAATTGTTATTATTGAATCAATGACTATGTTTTTGGACTATAAAGTTGAATTTGTTGACCGTTACCGAATTCCATAAGTCGTAAAAATAATTATCACTACCGGTAATGCTTAAAATAAGTAATGTTGGTTTTTACAGAAGCTATGCAAGTGATAAATTTAGCTATAGTGTCACACCATTAGTTAAGGTGGCATGTGAAAGTTAATATTCAAATTGTTTAATATTAATTGTTAACCGAATTTATACCGAAGAGTCACAAAGCTAAAAGTTGAATCCTCCGATTACTACCTTATTTAATTAATTATAATTGTTATAATTTATTAAATTTATTAGTATTTATGAAATATTAATTATAAAATTTTATTTTATTTGTGTCGAAAATAGTGTGTATTATAAAAATTGTATAAACATGTCTCATATCGATGTACATATAAATTAGATCTAAATGTATTTTATTTGATCTGGCTTAAGATGATTAAGATGCCTAAAAATAGGCCAGGTGAGGCCGGTTATAGATGGTCGAAAATAGGGGTTAAATTTCATTTAAAAGGATTTGAAATGGAAAGAGAAATAGTGGATCCAGATCCAATTTTACCTCCTCTTTCTCTATGCTACTTAAACACCTTTAACCCCTCGATTCTTGCTCTTTTTTTGCTTTCCTCCATAACATATCAGGCCAAACCTACCACCTCTTCTCGTCCTTATTTTAAGCATCAAACAACACAAATCCAATTAAAATAGAACATCAATGTGTAGTACTTTCAATCTGGTAGCTCTCTTTGGAAAGATTTGGATTCAAATTCAGGCAGAGTTGATCCATTCAACATTCAACGTGTTCTCATTAGGCTATAGTATATGTGTTTATATTGAATCACTATATGCGTGTGCTGTTAACGTTGGATGTGTGTGTCTATATATACGCACGCGCATGCACGCACACATATATACATATACATATGTATGTGTATATATGTATATATTGTGATGAAAAAATATTATATAATATATATCTATGTGTGTGCACGCGTACGTGTGCATATACAATTCTCGGCAAACAAAGAAAAATAGGACTAATTAAATAATAATTTTAAAATGGATTTTAAGACAAAATTTGATTTTTAGTGTAAAAATATACGCATAAAATTATATATATAATTTTATTAAATCATATACATGTAATCATTTCCAAAAATAAAAAATAATTATATATATTTTTTAAGAAGCGTAAATAATAAATACATATTTATTTTTAAAAACAAGATGTAGCTTTAATATAGTATATATATATTATAAAATATGTATGTATATATACATATATTTTTAAATATGTACATATGATTATGAAATATAAAAAAATCATTTCTTTAAATATTATCGCATGGAAATGCTTTAATTAAAAAACAACTTTTAAAAACCATAAGGATTTAAAAAAGAAATTAGAGTTTATGAAACATATCTTAGGCCAAAGATATATATGAACATATATATATATATATATATATATATATTATTTTAATCATTATATTTTAAATATATTATGTTATTTTATATTTAAAAGTTATTTTTTAATTTATACATACACATACATACATACACACATATTTCCCAAAAATATTTAACTCCATGTATTAACATATATAATTATTTTATTTTATCAAATATTATTTATTAATTTAAACTTGAAATTATAAAATATTTTAAATCTAAATCTTGATCTAAAATTTGAAATTTGAATTTAAATTTAATTTATAATTATTAATATTTGCATTTACAAATATAACTAATTTTACATATTTTATACACATAGACATTATTGTAAATATATTTGTATCATATAAAACTACATATATATTAGATAGCACATATGTATATAGAGGGGCTAGCATGTCCGTTGTGGTGTAAATCCTGGCACTTATATACGGACATCGTATACACTGTATATGTTGCACATGCATGTACACATACATGTGTATACGATACGCATGTTTCATGTTGTATAATATAAATCTAATATCAAAATAATACTTTATTTACAAATTAAATAAAATAATGATTTTATTAAAATTAATTTAGTTTAGATTTAAAATTAATTTAGTCTTGATAGGCCCAATAAGATCTGAAATGGTAAAAAATTGAAATTTACTCATTTAACCCGATGCATCTTAGTCGAGATCCAACAACCGTATTAAAGTCTAGTAGCATATGCGGTCTAAATTAGTCATGTTAGAGCTAACTAATTAAGCTTGCTAATTCAGTAGGGTGTCTAGGAAAGTAGTGTCTATGCTAGGTATGGGTAATCAAGTACTCTGTCCTACCTAGCTACCGATCTAGCCTGAAAGGTGAAGTGAGCCTCCCTAATAGAAAAGACGCAATTTAAATTGGGCCTTGGGCTAATTTTCAAAAAAATTTTGAAATTAAAATAAAATATTAATTTAAGAAATATATTATAAATGTTACATTATATTTTCAAAAGTTTTTTGATAATATAATAAATATATATATTGAAATGTTTAAATTATTAATTATTATTAATAAATTAAGTAAGTTAATTAAATGGCTAATTAATTAATGTATATATATAATGATATATGTTAAATTATCTTGAATTATTTGAGATGATGTAATTATATACGCATAGATAAGAAATTTTCGAAATTAATAATTAATTAAAATTGTTTAATTAAATATATCAATTAAAAGTAAATTAATAAATAATAAATCACGTATCTACAAAGATATATGCGTATAACTATAAATGTTATAGAATACATATTCAATATGAAATGTCTAATTGAAAAATATAAAAATTAATTAAAATGTTAATTAATTAAATTAACTAAATAAGATTTAATTAATGTAATATTATACATAAGACTATTATATAAGTAAATTAAATTATAAAGGTTATACAATAGTTAAAAATTATATAATATTAATGTATAATTAAAGGTGGAACGATAAGAAACCCTTAATAGACTAAAGGGATAAATACATATGTATAGTACTTATACCGTGATTTTCGATATGCCCGACACTTAAACATGATGGTATTTCATAAGAAATACATTATTCTATAAGTTGATATCACTCACTTCAATATATTAAAGATATTAATCTTTAATATAAAGTAGTCCTCTACCATTTATATGCTAATATATTACTTTCATTCTCCTTACTACAAGAAAGTTTGTTATTAATAAAGACACTAGATAACACATTATTCTTAAGCGTTATTGTTTATTTTTAATTGTACGCTACTTTACCAAAAAGCGGCTCCAAAATAAAGTGTCGATCCCTAATGTTCATCTCCTTCCAAACCACACAGCAACACTTTTACCCATTTACAGTTTTATCCCAACCTAATTAGAAACCCACGAAGAAATCCAAAACCCTAAATCTAAGCCCTAAACATTCTTGATCTTCGATATCTCTAACGAACGATCTGAATTCATGATGAGATGATTCGAAGAAGTCGGGCTGTTATGCACATAACTTGATTTGAGGTGCACTGAATTCGATTTTGTTCTTCTGCTTTCATGTGTTGTTTTGATTTGGTTTCAATCATTTTTGGGCATATTAGTATTAAGGATTGTTTAGTAGGCATAAGTAATTGATGAGATAATTCATAATATCTAGATTTGGTTTTTGATCCTCGGAAGTGCTGCTATAAGTATATTGTTTAGTAAGCTAGTGAAATTATTTTCAATGTTCCCATTAAAAGTGCATGGTGCTCAGAAGTATTGCTGCTATTAGACCAATATCAAATGGTGGAACCTACTTTTAATTTAATCCACGATATAGAAATGTGATTTGACCAAGCAACTTGGCACTCTCTATATGTTGTTGATTCATATGGTAATATTTGTTACCAAAATTAGAAGGAAAAAATAACATAAGATAGCATGCTTTGTTGTTTAACTAGCTTTTAAATAAGAAGGAAAACATGTGTTAGGAAAAAAATAACATAAAATTATTGTTTTTTTTTCTAAAAACTACTATTGATTTTGACTGTTTAAATCCTTTATTTACAATTGAAATTTTTTATCTTTTATTTAAAAAATATGCTTCTTCTTGATAATGTTTCTGGTTGATTTTCTTGTTTTTATGGAATAAAATTGGATTTAAAAGACAATAAATATTTTAATTTAACTTAGTTCAAAAGAAAATATTAAACGTTACTTCGAGAAGTCCAATTATCAATTTAGGAAGATTTTAAAGATTGGAAATATGCCAAAAAATCAACATGAGAAGAAAGGAAACGCTAGAGATAAACTATTTTGCTAGATTTATTTTCCTATTTTGTTAGCTTCAAAATAAATACTTTTTGTTCATCTAGTAATAGAAAAATTTATTTATCTATCGGTTTGATTAAGCTAGAGTTGGATAATAATCAGTTTGATTCATTCGTTCTTTTGGTTTGGTTACAAAATCAAAGTGACTTTTTTTTGTAAAATCATTTAATAGATATGTGATTCTAGGTTAAGTCAAGCTATTTCTCCAGTTAGTTTATATGCATTTGATTATTTAATGTTACTCGAGGAAAATGTTGTTTCCTTTTCAGCATTAAAATTGTTATTTAATTTTTTCCCTTAAATAATAACTCTTTTCATCTATTTATTTATATGTATCCATCACATTTGACGTGTTAAAAAAATCAATTATCATTTTGTTGATGACGATGATTATGCTAAGCTATTCAAGAAATTATGATAATACTGTAACGACGCGGATTTTGCCCGCTCGAAAATCGACATCCATACTTCAAATCATATTCGAATGCCATAGATTCGACCGTTCAAATCCGATTCGCCGGAGCTTATAACAACATTAAGTAAATAACACAGCGGAATAAAAGAATAATACATTGATATACAACTTTGATACAATATCTGATACAATAGATATCAATATACATCAGAGATGTGATACAATAAAATAGCAGCGGAAAAGAAAATAGATGACATCTAGCAGCGGAACAATAACTCTAAGATAGTCTTCAAAAGAAGAACTCCGAGAACTGCAACTCCATCTCCAAGAATCAATCCAGCAATAGCTCGAACCCCCAATAACGATACACCAAGCTAAGCAAGACTGGTGCGATCCAAAGACTGAACTAGCTCCAGATAATCCACTATATCTAACTATCTGAAAAACCCAACTCTAGACTGCTCGTGTAGAAAATAATGAGCACCCAGAGTTTAGGAAAGAAACAATAAACTCCGGATCAGTCGTGGGACTGGTGTGAGCAACAAAAACAGTTTATCTTTTATTCAAAATCAAAATAGAGGAATATTTTTAAAGTCAATTCGCAATGCTTTTAAAAATGAGACTACCATATGGCCTCCCGCACACACACACAATGCAAACGCAGAATCGGAGGAGATTTCTCCTTATGATAGTCAAAGATGCTTGATACGCATTAAAAGAACATTTGATATTATTACTAGTGCATAGTGTAGAGAAAATTCATTTCGAAAATAAAGATATAAATCTTAGCCAACATAGACATTTCGAACTATGCCTACTATAGCTACCATCCAAACAGTGGGGCGCCACCATAAGTGAATGATAGGTTCTACAACTAAAACCGTACAAGGTACGTATTTGAAGAATGGATTTCCAACAAATGGTCAGGCCAAGGAACTTCCCATTGCCACATGGAAACGCCTCTGGAAGGACGCCCCGAGAACCAAACCGTTCTCTGCTAAACAAAGCCGGGAACCCCTTTTCCCAAGGGATATTACAAACCCTCAGATATGCCACCCCCGGTCCTTTGGGACCTTTAAACGAGAGCTCTCTAACCAACATCACACCATAATAATAAGTGTTTCAACATGAGTAAGTATCTGGGCTCCATACCATGATACTACCCTTTTCCAGAAGGAATGGTCATACCCTAGGGAAGCGATCCCTGAAAACCTTGCCGCACAATTCCTGTTTCGACCATTACCGGTTTGTGAGGCTCGACGAAGTCTCGTCCACAAAAACACACTTTATACAAAAGCCGTGCTTTGGGTCAACAAATGATCATAGAAATGATCACCAAGATAGACGATCAAACAAATGATCCTATCACAAATAATCAACACAATGATCATTTCACAGCAACACTCAGCATGTCACATTACCAAGTTGGGAATATATCGCTGATAACCTTCAACTACATAACCTCTAAGCTCGTACGTCTCAGAGAAGGGTGTTAAGCTAAGAGAATAAATTCTCCGCCACCAACAGAAATATATTTGAAAGAAATCAGCTTTATATCTCAATTGTAATGTCAGACATACAATCCATACAAGTCTGTTCCGGGCTCGAACAGAACCGAAGGCACTTACAAAAAAGTCCTTGCAATCCGGATATTCACTAATCACGTTCGGACTCCCCATCACATATGGAGTCTCTATACCGGGGACCATTCGATGCAAAGACATTCGACGAGTTGTCCTTACGTTTTCGAAAATATCCGGTCTTCACCACCGGTCTTCAAATGCTATCCATAACGACATATCACATATTCGGAATGGGATATATGACACAAAGGTCCTCTCCCGGCTAAACCGAACAGTGAGCGCAGTATTTAAAACATATGGATAAGGAATTTCAATTAAGTCACAACTTAATAATCCAAAACTTTTCTTTCAAATGGCTTAACAAATTACCATTTTCAATCTTTAAACAAAAAGATTCATTTTTACAACCTTTAACGGTTTAAACAATTTTCACGTTTTTAATCTTTTAAACAAAAGATTCATTCACAGATTTTCCAAATCAATTTTCATTTCAATTTGATTAACTCGTTAAATCTTTAAATCAAAGATTTAACTTATAGCCTTCAAAACAATTTCATTTCAATTTGATTTAAACAAATCATCAATTTAAATCTGTTAAAAATAAACAGATTTAATTCATAGCTTTCAAAAAAGAATTCATTCATAACTTAGGAAAATCATTTCTCTATTCAATCTTGAAATTCCCCTAATTAACTGGAATCTCAGTTCTTATCTAAAAGTGTTTATCATTTGAAAACAATAGTTTCCATTTTGGAAATCTGATTCATTTATACGAGTTGAAATCCTTGGGTTAAATTCAAATTCCCAAGAAACAATACTTAAAAGTGGTTTAATCCCTATATAACCAATATAACATTTTTAATCCCTAATTTCAAATCATAGAATTCAATTTCAAGTATTGAATTTAAATTTAAGTCAAATTATTTAAATTCCAAAACTTAATCAAGTAATTTAAAAATAATAAATTTTATTTTGAAATCCCATTCCAAAAGCTTTTCACATTTATTCCGATTCCATTTCCAAAACATTTGGATTTAAAAATTCAAATTTAACTATTTCAAAAACCTGCGACTTAATCGATTTTCTCGTGAAATCCATATTGGTGTGTGTGTATAAGTGTGGTCCAGGGGTTCAACACACTAGTGCAACATCATTTCAATCATCACAGATTAAAACATCGAAATATAGTTGATAAGCGATATAAAACTATAACGCTCATCGTCTATTCACAGATTCACATATAATATACAAATGCAAATAAATATACACTGCTCAATCTACGGAACAAAATATCACAAATCAGATAGGATAATCAATTCAAGGCATTTCATACAATACAATCATTCATAAGCATTCAATAAACATTTGTAAGCAGGATTAATTAATTGTTTAATCCTAATTAATTCAATTTATTTTAAATCAAATAAATTACTTATGAATTAATTATCTAATAATGATTTATTAATTCCAAATCATTTGATATAAATTAATTTATCAAACACTTTAATTAACTAAATTATTCTTAATTAATCATATTAATTAAATTGACTCTTGGACCAATTATATAATTAATTAACTTCTTAATTAATTATTTCAAGAAAATTACTCTTTTATCATTTACCATTAAGAAATCATCTCATAATAACAAATCATGAATTACCAATTTATCTTTATCATTAATTTAATCAAAATATTCAAATTTAATTACAATTAGTAATTAACCCCTTAATTGCTTTCATTAAGTAATTAACAATTTACAATTGATTTAATCAATTAATCTGATTTGTTATCTAAATTTATCACATTACTTTTATTACTTAATAATTTCAATCATTTTAATTACCTTAATTATCTCTAAGCTAATTAATTTCTTTATTAATGATTTCATTAATCATTTAAGTGTATTTTAAGCTTACACTTTAAATTTAAATTTAAATTTCATTTTAAAACCATTTAAGATTTCAACAGTTTATTTGAAAACTAAACTTTACTTTTAAATTTAAACTTAGTTTAAATTATGTTTCAGATTTTTAAATTAGATTATAAAAATAGAAACTGTCAGGTGAAGAACCTGAAAACCCACCTTCTAAATCTTTACAACTTTGATTTAAAATTAAATTTCCTTTTTTAAAACTTTAAGATTCAAAGTTCTATTTGAATATAAACTTAACTTTGAATTTAACCCCTGTCTAAATTCTGGTTTCAAATTTAAATTGAATTTAGAATCTGAAACTGCCAGGTTTAAAAACCTGAAACCAATATTTACTTATTTAAAACTTTATTACATTTTCAGATTAGAATTCAAAAGTGAATTTGAATCCACATTTCAAACTGGATTTAAAAACCTGTTTTTTTTAATCTGGTTTGAATTTTAAATCTCATTTTAAATTTTCTTTAAATTTTCAAATCTCAGACAGGTTTTACACAAATCTGTAGCAATACCAATTTTTACCCGAGACATCTTCAACATGCTTCGAGTCAATTAACAACAACTCCGAGTCCAACCCTCAAATTACCCGAGAGAAACTCGAGCTCAAAAACACTGCAACCCACAAAATTTCACCTGACAAACTACTGCACCGTGCACATGCACGGCGGCCTTCATCGCTTCCGTTCATCAGCGATGATCGCAACATCTCGCCGAGCAACCACGAACCCGATCCCCATCATCAAGTCACTCCATCACACTCGAAATCAATTTCGAGACACTCAAATGAACCTGGAACAGAAAACAAAATCGAAACCTGGAACATACGAACAGACCTCCCTCCACAAACCTGTCATCACCAATTTCTCACCGCCTCGGCCACTAGCGGCTACACAACTCCGGTCACAGCTTCGACAACCACCACGCTTTCGTATCCCAAAACCCCAAGCCACTCGGTCCACTGAGGGGGGTGAAGGAAATCAAAACTCGCCCCTGATAAAAATTAGGGTTAAAAACTTTGCTCGACCACCGCCGACGCCACGGTCGCTTCCACCACCTCCGACTATTTTTCCAAGCAACCCCGTACGTCCCTCTGTCACCAACCAAAACTTCAACCTCTTCAAATCAGTGAATCCCCGTAGATCACTAAAACTATGAAATTCATACAAACCTAAAATGCTCTTTTATCCTTAATTTAAAAATTATGGTTGAAGCTTTAAAAAATCGAGTTTTAGTGTACGAATTCAAGTTACCATCTTGAAACAACAGTATTTAATGTTTGGATTTTAACATGTTTTATATTTGACTGTAGTTTCTAGACATCCTGAGAAACTTTGCTTTGATTTAATTAAAACTATTTTTAAAAATTTAAATCTTGTTAAAACTACATCTTTTGTTTAGAAAACAAAACCTGATATTGTCTAACTAAGATGATACTGAAATTTTCTAACTAAAAAAAAACTGCAAAAAAAAGAAACAGAGCAATGACTTCAAGTGCATGCATACATATTACCCCAGCAGTTCAACAATATGAAAACACAATATACTTCATAATACCATATTGAACAGAGCAATGACTTGCAACCAGAAATCATACTTAAAGTTTAAAGGTGAAGTTACTCACAGCATCAATAAACAACAAAATAGAGTATGTTTAGGTAGGAGTTTACTCACAAGTCTGAGAAGAAGAACAGAGACAGGCATTTTGTTTTCTTTGATAGTTTTGAATTAGTTTTAAAGCTTCAAATAGGCTGCAGACTTCAATCCACATCTGCTTTCAAGTTGAAGTTGTCTCAGGCTCGATTTTGCTTTGGGTTCTCAGTTTTGAATTTCTTTTTACTGGCTTGCTTAAGTTTTGTTTTTGAAAGAATATCAGCTAATATGGATGTATTTAAATATATGGAAACAGTTTTGTACAATAGGTATGGGCTGGTTTGAAAGCATTAAATGCTTCATGCGTCAATGTAACAACCATCTTATTTTAATTCTTACAAGTACATTATGCATACACTTATATAGATATGCTGTTTGATTTCTTTTGCAAGTACCAAGTCTTACATTGAAAGTTTTCTTTTCTTTTGTGACCTAATCCAGTTTTATTTTTCTTGTCTGGTTTTCTTTCATACTTGATTTTATTTCTTGTTTTGTTTTTTATACTTTTGCATTCTTATGAATTTACAGCCAACATTTATTAATTATTATACTTGTAATATACATGAGATTCTATTTTAATATGTTGTTAAAATAAAACAAGTTTGTTTACTTTTGTTCAATTATTTTGTTTACTTATTTCTTCTTTTGTATACTTTTGTACGTTGTTATTATTATTATTATTATTTTGACTTATACTTTACAATATAAATGAGCTTCTATTTTAATATGTTGCTAATGTGTTTTCTTTATATTTTATAATTTATCTTATAAATTTTTTCCTATTTCTAGCTTAAGTATTTATTTTATCTTCATTCTCTATATATTTATTTCAATAGTTTATATTTTGATGTATTTTATAAGTACATTTTGTTTGTGTTTTATTTTTACTTTCATTTTAACTTAAACATTTATTTCAAAAATTTTGTTATATTTACACAACTTCAAAAACCCATTTCATAGGATTGACTTCAAATATCTTTATATTATTTATAAATCTCAATTCAATTTAATTTAAATACATTTTTTTCAATAATTCATAATTTAACTGATATTTTATATTAATCACCAATTAATTTCACAAATTTTTTATACAAAAATTAAATTTAGTTATCAATATAAACTTAATAAAATTCGAGATCGTTACAATACAAAGCATTGAATTTTTTTTCCTGATTAGCAAAATATAGGCTCGTACTAAATTATGAAAATACAAGTATGATTCAGATTTTTTAGATTCTTTAGTAACTAGTGTAATGATTTCCAGTGAGTTTGTATTTGATCTTGCAAGTTGGCCAAGGGATATAATATTAGATAAAGATTTCATGGAGATATCAAATTTATTCAAAGCAGAAAAATCCATTTTTCATGTTCTTGATCTGGACTCAAAATATAAGATTGCGGTTCTTACGTTAAAGAAGGTTTCATTTCTACTCAATAGTTTTAATTAAAAAATGCATGTAGTTGTGTTTATGTATGTGCTAGTAACATGTTGTGATGGTTTGTTACTAGTAGTCGGTATAATTTTATATTGCAATATATAAACTTTTCTAGACTTTGACTATAGTGGCAGAAAAATTCTTCTACTATCACCAGAAAATTCTTGGCTATGGTTATTTTCTGTAATGTAATGCAAAAATTAATGCTAATCTATCAGCATTTACAAACAAAAAAAGAAACATATGAATCCATGTGTGTTACAGATCAGATATGTTTTCTTTTTCATTACAAATAATTACCTGGTATGCACATTAGTTTATGGGTTTTTTTGCATTTTCTACAATGAAAGATAGCTAATTATAAATTTTAATCTAGGCCAAGTTTCATCATGTTGTTGTTGAATACAAAAGGAAGATTGGATTTAATGGTACAGCATTTCATATTGTAGAATGTGGACCTAAAATAAATTTAATCTTCAAATATTAGTTCTTTTGGATGGTGAATATGTAATAAATCCAATAGTTTTCTCTAGGTACTTTACTGATCAAACCAAAACCACAAGCGCCTATAAAGACTTGATATGGCTCGGATGCTCCAAAAGCATTCTCCTTCTTACAGAAGTATGGCTTGATATGTAATTTCCATGGATCTTTTCTCCCGTTTCCATGTTGTTTGTTAAAAAAAGAAATAAGGTTTGCTTATATGAACTTAAGGCACAATGTTATATGGTTTTTTCTTTATGATTAACTAATTATTTGTGACATATTAATAAAAGGCACCTGTGCCTGCATATACCACAATCTATAGATCAATTTATTAATGTTTTTCTGCACAACTTACCTAAAATAGGACTTTATGGTTAATGATGCCTAGTTTAGTAAGTTTTATGAATAATAATTAAGTAATGAATATTAATTAAGTTTATAATAATTATAATACTAATAATAAATTATAAAATATTAACCAAGTTTGCTAAGTGTTATAAATTAACTAAGTTCTATATATATATAATAAATTAACTATCAGATTTATAAAAATTAACTAAATTTATAATAATGTTAATACTGATAATAATAAGAACATATAAAATATTAACCAAGTTAACTAAATTTTATAAAAATTAAATAAATATATTTAATAATATTATTAATAATCAAAATGAATTAACTAAGATTATAAAAACTGCCTTCGTTGATTAAGTTTTATAAAAATTAACAAAGTTGGTAATAATAATATAGCCAATGTTTATGAAAATTAACTAAGTTAAATAAGTTTTACAAACATTAACTAAGTTTATAATAATACTAATAATAAATCAACTATAAGTTTTATCAAAATTAACTTAGTTTATAATAATAACATATATACTAATAATGATAATGGTGGTGATGGTGACAAATTAGCCAATGTAACTAATTTTTATAAAAATTAACTAAATTTATATATAATAATAAGTTAACTAAGGTTATAAAATTTAATTTTGTTTATTAAGTTGTATAAAAAAGCTTATAAAATTAACTAAATTTATAATAGTGATAATTATAATAATAATAAATAGTAATAAATTAACTATAAGTTTATAATAATAATAATAATAATAATAATAATAATAATAATAATATACCAATAATAAAAATAATAAATTAACTAAGTTAACTAAATTTTATGAAAATTAACTAAATTTATATATAATAATAAATTAACTAAGATTATAAATTTTAATTTCATTTATTAAGTTACATAAAAATTAAATAAGCTTATAAAAATGAACTAAATTTATAATAATGATAGTAAATAATAATAATGATGATAACAATAATAAATTAACTATAATTTTTATAAAAATTAACTAAGTTTAAATGATAATATATAATAACAATAACAGAAAATTAACTAAGCTAATTTATAAATTTTATAAAAATTAACTAAATTTATATAATAATAATAATAATAAATAAACTAAGATTATAAAACATAATTCCATTTATTAAGTTACATAAAATAAAATTAACCAAGCTTGTATAATAATATAATTAATAAACTAACTAAGTTTATAAAAATTAATTTCGTTAAATATAAAAACTAACTAATCTCGATCGAAATCAAAGATTCTTTAATTGTAATAACACTACTGCAACGAATACTCATTTACAACATGAATGTTGTTTGTGCAAATATTAACAATGTGTATATTTTAACTTGCTTTTCTTTTAAAATCATATCTATTTCAGCAAAATTACTGAAAAATGATTTAAAAATATTAGCTATGTGTTGAACAATGAATACTCATTTTCAGATAAAAAGTAGTCATGCAAACATATTTACAGTGCATAAATTGCAATACAAAATGTGGATTATAAAATATAAGCAAATGATAGGCACATGAAAAATAGTTTTCTGATTAATTCGGGTAAGGGCTAAAATTAAACTTTATTAAGTCTGATTCTGTTGTGCATGTTCTAGAGTAATGCTTAACCCATCCTATGGTTTCTATTATAAACTACTTTTGATTGTTTTGGCCAGGGGTCACAATCTCTCTATGGAATTGATGTGCCGTTGTTGGGCAGCCATTGTAATGCTCTAAGTTTAATGCTCGTTAATTTTGTTGCTACACCAATTGAACTGAGGTGAGACTGCGTGTTGTTAAAAAAAGTAACTATAATGATCTGGTCTCTTGGACTTATGCCATTTATGTAGTTTAATAATAATCCTTTTGCTCATGCTTATTGCACCAATGTTGTACTTGTTTGTTTTCTTGACAAATGAATAACATATGTCATTTTTTGAAGCCAATAATAAATGAAAAAAAAATTAAATGGTTTTTATTCAAGTAGCTAAATAGGAAAAGTGGGATGTGGTCATTTAATAGCATTTTATTGAAAGGTAATGTTAGCATACCCTGCGTGTAATTATGAAACATAGGGTCATGAAACTAGTCAGGCGTTCGTTTATTCTAGTGAATACCTAGTTATAATATCTAAAAAAAGCCTGAAAATCGATTTATCAAAAATACATATTGCACAAGCTCCGGAACAACACCCAATTTTTTTGGTTATTCTAGTGAACTATAGTGTAACGACCCATACTCTCGTACAATTTAAGCGGAAAATCAACCACACATGACCCACTCAGATTGAACGGAAGGGCCGATAGTTAGGTAAAAAGAAAAAGGAAGGAAGAAGAAAACTAAACAATACAAAATCTCACAACGGAACGAATAATCTATAACATACAACAAATCTCTACACAAAGAAAACTGTAATATACATATATCAATCAGAGTACAATAAATTATTTCAGCCTGGACGGTTATAACAGCATGTCCTTATAATTTATGATAATTACAACCAACAGAAAGCACAACGAAACACAATGAAATATGTAGATACATCTTGGAACTCCAGCTCATCTCCCGAGTACCAATGCACCCAATGCAATCTGTAAATATACTTGATCTGACCCAAGCATTATAATAAGATAACACCTGAGTCGGTCTAGAAAACTAGCATGAGAAAACACAACCAACTAAATTTTGAAGTTATAAAAACCTTTGAAATCAAAAGTATCTTGTAAGACCACGCCACACATAAACATGGTTAGGTTTTTACTTTACGATAACCAAGCCATTTCTTATGAAATTCTTTGATATTATAATAGTGTCTAAGATTCAAATGTTGATTAATCATAGTTGAATTTGTTGCATTAATTAAATTCCAGCATAGTAGGTTGTAACACCCCATATTTTTATAACACTATTTAGAATATTTAATTAACAAAATAAAATAAAATAATGTGTATATTAATAAGTTGAGAATTGATTAGCTAAGGGCAGCCATGCCATGTTAGTGTACAAACTAAAATGAAATAACATAAGCTAATGCGTTTGGATATAAGAAGGGCAATACAAGAAATAAGAGAAGAGCATATACCCTAAACCCCTAGAATGAAACTTACGTTCATTTCATTTTCACTCAAACTAAAACTATACCAAAGCTGGCCACCATTATTATTCTCAAGAGAAGATAAGCTAGGATTCAAAAGAAGGAAAATAACCAACTAACTCGACTCTCACATCTTATAATCTCAAAGCTAAGGTGAATAATTACTAAATTCCATTTTCATATAGTTTTCAGTTTTTAGATTAGATCCAAAAGTTTTTTTGCAAATATATGCTATGTTTTTTATGATTAAAGTTACACATACATACACACACACACACACACACACACACACACACACACACATATATTTGTTGGTGAATTATGCATGTTCATATAAGTTTTTATGATATGTTTGATATAAAACCCTATTAGATGATATCCAAATGCCTTGAAAATTTAAATATAGGACATAAATGATATTTTAGAGAAGGGTTTCAATTTGAATAATTTTTGAATTAATGGGTATTTCATTTAAGTTTACTAGTGAGGAAAATGATTTTATTTGGTTATAAATTATTTATAGCTAAAATAATAATTATTTGAGTTTGAAATTATTATATGTTAGAAAACATACTGAAATAGATTTTCTAGGATTTTTCTAGATTTTTTCTAAGTTATTTGATGAATATATAAAATTATTTAAGGATTATTATATGGAGAAGGGCCACTTTATAAAATAAAATTATTATTTATTTTTGAAATTAGTGGAAGCACTTTTCTGAAAATCATTTGTTAACCAATAAGATTTTGACAAACAAAGGCACGTTAGTTGAGAAGTTATCCTTTTTAAGCAAAAAAAACAAAGAAATCATGCTTTTACCATGTTTCAGCCAATTTTGGCATCAAACCTTCTGACCCAGACCTCTTGACTAAGTCGAAAGGTTCTAGCTCTCAACAAGGTTAAAGTTCAATGCATATGGTATCAAGTATCTTGATACGTAATGAATTGGACAAGGTCGAAGGGTTCTTAGTTGAAAGGTTACTTGCCAAAGAGGTTGAAACGTGTTTGTTTTATAAACCAAAGATAGCCTGCTTTGCTTTCGAATAAGTGCTTTTGACTTGGTTGCTTTCGACCATGTCAAATGTTTAAAATAAAGGTTTTAAACCTTTCTACACGGTTGAAAGGTTACTACTGCTTTATTACTGTTTTGTTTTGAAACCTTCCGACACAGTCGAAGGGATTACTGTCGCTTTATAAATGTTTTGTTTTGAACCTTTGGACAAAGATAAAAGGTTTACTTGTTTTAAAATTTGCAGCTTCTCCATGCTTTCGAAAGGAAGCTTTCGACTTAGATGATTCACCCTTGTTTTATAAACTGAAGAATGATCCAAGCTTTTGATGGTGTTGATTTAAAGGCGGTGTTGCCTGTTGTTTTAAATAAAATGTTTCAAAGCTTTCAAAGCAGAACTTCCGATAAGGTCGAAAGGTTGCTTCCATTGAGGTCGAAAGGTTTTAAAAGAAGGCTTTCCACTTGTTTTAAATTGAACCTAGTAAGTCCTCGAAAGGTTTAAGTTCAATGACTTCGAAAGGTTTAAGTTGAATGATTTCGAAAGGTTTAAGTTTAGTGACTTTGAAAGTTTTAGTTGAATGATTTCGAAAGGTTTAATGAATGGTTTTTGAAAGGTTTCAGTCCATTAGTTTCGAAAGGTTTAATGAATGACTTTAAAAGGTTTTAATTCAATGGTTTTGAAAGGTTGAGATGGAAGGTTTTCCAAGGTTTTTTTAAGGCAATGTTTTAAAAAGATTTTTAAAGAAGGATGCCCAAGTGTCATTGCTTTCGAAAGTTTGATGAGTGGTTTTAGAAGATAAGGTTTTGGCATATTGGCCTACATAGTTAAAAGTTTTCACTTGGTTTTGGAAAGAGGCACTTTCAAAGATTTAGAAAGAGGTTCTTTCAAGTGTCTAAATGTTTCCACAACTAAGATTTGAGTAAGGAAGGTATATATATATAACATGGTGATATGATTTTGAGTAAAGCATATAGATTATATACTTTCATTGTTTAATTTTGATTTAAAGGTTTTAAATCATTTTGAAATTTTTTTTGAGGAAAATTATGAAAGGGGGTCGCTAAGTGAAAATGACTCAGATAATAGAAAACCTGATGGGATTAGTACGGTGTCGCACGATATACATTAACTATTAGCCCCAGTTAATTATTGTCCAAAATTCCAATATGTAGGGGTTAGTCATAGGTAGACTAAAATTATGATTACACACCAAAAGGAATATATGTTGTATACAGGTAGGTTATTGGTGAGCTCGAAAAACCATTAGGATTAGGGAGACCTGGGAGATGATTAAGTTAAGGACAGACCATCTAGTAGTGAAGTATTTAACAGATAGTTAAGGATGGATAATCCAAAAGAAGAATAGCTAACAGGTGTTAGATTAATTTTGATTATAGTGTATGGTATGCCCAAGTCAACCAAACATTAAAAGTTACCCAAACAAAATTTATGTGTTTGAATAGATAGTTCATTATTACCCGATGTTTATGTATGTTTACATAATGATGCTTTACAATGTTTTATTAGTTTTGGTTGCAGGAAAAGGTTTTGCAAAGATATGTTTTAAAGGGATGTTAATGAGTGGAAACCCATTCCGCTAAGCGGCGTGGGCTCACTTAACATATATATTCTGAGATGTATAGAATTATTCATATCAGGCGTTAAGTCTGACTCAAAGTTTATGTTTTCCCCTTAAAATCTTGGGTGCTTAAAACTAATTTGAGTAGGATGAGGAGTTATGGTCTTTTTAGGTTTTAGTAGGATGACGAATTAGGTTATCGAGGCTTGTAGAAGGCAAACAGATAACCATTTAGGAGTTGCAGTTCTTGTTTCATGTTTTGATGTATTTCTATTGTGTTTTGTATTAAGCCCATTATGACTCTATGACTCTAATCATCCAAGGGGTATCTTCATATAATGCTTTTGGCGTATTTGTAACAAGTATATTTTATGTATGCCTGGAACGAATTTGGGATTATGTGTTGGGAATGTGAAACATTTGATTTTGAAATGTAATGAAGTAAAATTTGTTTTGAAATCTTTGTTTTTTATATTCAAGTGCTTTTGATATTATTGATACCATTAACATCGCCGTATATAGTCGCCACAAGCTAATACTATAGATGACTGCAGTATTTATATTGCTTAGTTTTGGGCCTCTAGATAGGGGATGTTATAGCTTGGTATTAGAGCACGGTTTATGAAATATTTTAACTAAAAATGGGTTTTTTGAAAACATAATCCTTAGTAATTTGAGTGAAGATCGGGTATGAGATAACGCTATAGTAACGTACTTGTATTAACTATATATACAAGAATGCGCTGCATCTCTAGACTCGCATCTTAGTTAGGTTATTCATATGTATCTCACGAGGTTTGAATACAGATATGGAAGGAAGAAGAGGTAGAGTTAATCTTGGAGGCGATAGCACCATCACCAATGGAAATGCCCGACCAAATGCTAGAAGAGGTCCAGGTCAGGCTTAAATTGAAAATGTTGGTGTTGGGGTTCCCCAAGTGGACATGGGAGCCATGTATTAGTTTTTCATAAACATGATGCAAGATGGAATTGCAGCTGGAGTTGTCGAAAGAAATGCTGCTGGAGGTAAAGTTCAGGAAGCTTCGATGGTCAACCAATATGCTAACTTGAGCAGAGATTACACCAGGCTTGGAGGGAAGTCGTTCATTGGAACTAAAGATGCGATCGAGGTGGAAAACTAGCTGCTACATTATGAGAGAATTTTTGCTGACTTAGGATTGAATGATGAGCAAAAGAAGATATTAGCTTCGAGATAGCTTCAAGGAGCTACTCTATTTTGGTGGAATACTGCTGTAGTTGGTATTAATGAGGAAACCATGACTTGAGCGGAGTGTAGGAAAAGGTTTCAAGAAAGGTTTATATTGGTAATGGTGCAATCGGCATTGGTAAGGAAGTTTGCAGAACTAGAACAAGAGGAGATATCTGTTCTTGAGTATGCAAGAAAGTTTGAAGAGTTGGTCCGGTACGGGTATGCTTTGGTTGATATGGTAATAAGAAGGAATGAAAAGTTTATAAGAGGCTTGAGGCCGAAGTTGATAAGTGCTACTTTGTCGTACTTATGGGATCTAAGTAATGTAGTGGTAGAAATGGCGCTGAGGCTAAAAGAAGCGTTAGCTTTTTTGAGCAAGAAAATGAAGGAGGTCTACGTGGGACAAGGCCAGAAAAGAAAAAAAATTCTGTAAGAAGAATGCTAAGAAGGGAGGAGCACTAAAGAAGGGAAAAGCTGAGGTGGTTTGTTATAAATATGATGAGAAAGGACACAATGCTAATGAATGTCATACTGGAAAAGGAAAGAAGAAAGGGAAAGTAGTTGGAAAGAAGAAAATTCGATGCTTTCATTGTGATCAGATCGGCCATTATAAGAACCAATGCAAGGAGCCTACTAAAGCAGGTATGGGGCAAATTTATGCATTGGAGCCCGCAACTTCAAGGCCAGTTGTGAAGGAGAAAGGAAAGGCTATTATGGGAGGCTCGCTGAAGATTCACGGTATGTCTGTTAGCGTTCTATTTGATACTGGTGCATCACATTTTTTTTATTTCTCGATGTTTAGTAGATAAGCTTAACCTAGAGCCCTCATACTTAGTTACTTCCTTAAGGATTGCAGATCAATAGGAAGGTACGAAACACTTGGAATGAGGCGTGACAATTTAGAGTCTGATTTGTTAGGTCGTACCTTTAATTACTGCTTGCATGTGCTTGATTTATGGGATTTGTTATTATCCTTGGGATGGATTAGTTAAGTAAATATGATGCTAGGATATTTTGCTACGACAGTAAAATATCACTTAGTCACCCAGATTGTAGTGATCAGATGAAACGACCCGCCTTATTCTCCACAATGTCTTACTATTAACTTAATTAAAAAATTTATCTTAATAATTAACCTTTCTTAATTAAATATTTAATTAAGTTTTAAAATACTCATTTAACTTGGTAAATTAAGGTTAATAAAACATAACATCTTTTAAATGCTTTAACCATTACCAAGTAATAGTTTTTAAAACTAATTCAATTTAAATTCAAAAACTTGTCTTTAAAATTCATTTCTACTTAAGTTTTAAAATAACTTTAAATTAAACAAATTTCAACTTCTTAATGAAATATTAAAACATTTATTTTTATATAGAATAGTATTCAAAAACAAATAGATTCATTACAAAAGTTAAAAACTTTCTTTATTTAAATTGAAACTTGTTTTATAAATACTTTTTAAAACTTACGAAAGTTTCTTTTAAATCATCTGCTTCAGATTGAACCTGAGAAACACTCAAACCATTCCAAGTTTTTAAGTTTCAAAGGTTTAGTTTAGATTTTAAATTTTAAGAACCTGTAACAATTAAAACTTACAGGCTACAACACCAAAACTATTCGAGTTTAAACCCGAGACATTAACCCAAAAGAACAGTGCTTCCTTCGAGTCCCCCACGAACCATCTCCCCAGACACGAGAATCAACATCGTGCACATGCACCGTCACCGGAACCCCCTCCAGCCTTCGATGATCTCTCCGGCATCTCAACAATCGATGCAACAACCATTCCCGATCATCCAACTACCATCACAAGCTCTCGATTAAAATTGAACTACCCGGTTAAAAACTGATCCAACTGCGACGGCCAAAAACCTCTCGAACCAGCACCTCTGACCATCGGACGACGAGCAACTCCGGCCAGTTCATCTCCGTTCATCCACGAACCCACCTCCAAAACCTCATTGAACTCGATCACCCTGAGAAGTGGCAGTGAACTCATTTTCCCAGGCCGACAAAAATTAGGTTTAAAACCCAAATCACCTTACCGCCGTCGCTACGGCGATCATTCAGTGCTTCCACCATTTTTGCCATACTTCCTGATCCCACTTCTACCTCCACCCAAGATCTCGATCACCATAGACCTCGTGATCATCAGATATCGACCAGAAACCAAATTCCAGTCATTCACCAAATTCTCATTCAATACCTCATTGAAAATTTTGATTTTTGTTTTAAAAATCATAACTTTTAAAGATGATTCAAGTTAATATCTTGAATCAGTAAATTTGAGTCATAGATTTTAACATGTTAAAAGGATTCCTATTGTATTATTTTGATTCCAGAGGATTTCCGCATCTATTTTGCTTGAATAAGATTTTTAAACTTAAACTAATGTTTAAACAAACATATCATGTTTAAAAATTAAAACCTAACAATGAACTGATAAGAAAATTTGAATTTTTCTTTTATTCTTATTCTCTATAGTTTAAAAACAGAGAAGAACCATCAAAACATAAATGCACAGTTCATTCACAATTCATACACATATATTATACATTTATATACACAAATGCAAGCATTGATCATTTCATAAATTTGTCAAGCAAAAGATAATTAGCAACTTAAGTTTTTAGTTTAAAAATGTTTACTCACCTTTTAATGAAATGCAGAGAGCTTGTATTTTCTGGAAACTGAAATACAGGTTGCTTGACTTACTTAAAACTGAAAAAGCTTTGATCTTGATGATAAAACTGGAAAGTTTGCTTTCTTTTTTATTCTAGAAAACTCTGATTCACTTTAGATTTCCTTTCTTGAACATAGATATGTTGCAGGTTTCATGCTTGTTGATTTGAAATTGTTACAGGCTTTAGATTTGAAAAAGAATTACAGGGTTGAGTTTGATTTGTATTAGAGGAGATAGTTACAGACTCTTAGTTTGGTTTGTGGAATATTTTACAAGGTTTTGGAAAGATGCTTACAGTGCATTTGAACCTGAATTTGAGTTTAGGCCTTTATAATCTTTGGTTTCAGGCTTAAATGATAGAGTTTTTGCATTTAAAATGAAGAGTATTTCAAGTTTTGATTAAAGTCTAGCCATTGTTTTCTTGTTTGAGAAAGTTCAGATTTTTAAAATGAAATTAGAAAAGAAATAGGAAGGGAGATAAATGATTATATAACTTAACTTACGGTTTATTTAAAAATTGAAGAAAATATAAATAAAATGTGTGACACTTGTCTCTTACTTTGATTAATATGTTAACACATGTACTTAAGAGGTTTATAACTTTAACACTTGTAATAATTCATTCTTATATTACTTTTAAATGATTTTAAAAGTTTTTAAATTAATTTTCCTAATAAACAAATACATTTATAAATTTATAAATGCTTTCTAAATTTTATATAAATACAATCGTTAAAGGAAAAGAAAATAAAAACCAATTATAATTTAAATAAAAATCAAATATAATATTTTAAACTCATTTTTAAATGCTAATTTAAAAGCTTTTGTATTTATTTCTATTAAATAAATACTTTTCCAAATTTCTATAAATAAATTTCTTTAAAGAGAACAATATAAAAAATCTTATTTTTACATAAAAACTTTATCCATATAATTTAAATCCAAACAATATTATTATTTTTATTTTAAGATATATATATTCCTTTAAATTCAAAATTAAAAATCAAATTCAAATTCAATTTAAAATCCAATTTAAAATCAATTCAAATAAATGTAATATCAATTTTAAACAAACACATTATTAATTGTAAATAATTATCCTATTTAAAAACAATTTAAATACACAGATATATATATATATATATATATGTAAACATACTTATTAAATTTTAAAATAATAAGTCTATTTATAAAATAACACAAATTAAATAATTATTCTTATTTAAAATCAATCTGTAGCCATAAATAAAAACATCACATTATTAATTAATTGTTTATTTGTATTTGAAAATAACAATTTTATCAATTTTAAACAATTTAAATTAAGAGATTATCAACATTTTAAACTCCTTGAAATTCTAGGATATCACATTCCTCTCCCCTTAAAAGAATTTCGTCCTCGAAATTTAAAACAAAAGATAATCCAAAGTTTTATTTTATTTCAACCAATTCAAACATACATATCAGCCATACATAACCAATCAAACAATTTCATCCAAACAAACAATTCAATCAAACAACTCTAGTTATCTGGACATAGATCCGGATAAGCTTCCTAAAATTATCTCGAGTTTCCTAGGTACAAACACAGGGATACTCGCTCTACTAAATCCAAACTAGCTATACTACTAAGCTACTGAGCTTCTACTCATCTAGATCTATAATCTGCACAAGATATCAGACCACAGACAAGACTGATCAACAAACTAAATCCTTCAGGACTACTGGTTCACAATCCAGTGATGGACCAGACACATACTCCCTCAGAGACACGTGAAATACCTTGAATTCCAGTCTTTCAAACTGGCAATTCAACTCTTCAGGCCAAATCGCTGATCCTTACAAAAACTCAGAAGAATCCAATATACCTCGGAGCTAACCTCATAATCTTACCAAATCTTATTGCACCCTTCCACCGGAGAAAATCTCAATAGAAACAAAGTCTCCAACTTCGGATTCCAAATTCCTCTGTCTCTTAACCTTAAATCTCTACTTACGATCCTGGGCTGTTTACAGATCCTTTCCGATCAGCTCAACCTTCATTGATGCTTCTTGAAACAAACTGGATCAAAAACAATCCAACACAAAGATTCTCTTAAGATTTACCCAAAATCAAAAACATAAATTCTACTCCATAAACATCCGTAGACTTCACACTTACTTCTCCTATCCGGAAAAGACAGAACAGCATCACTCGCCAACTTGCCTCAAATCCTGAAAAACTCCAGTAGAAACTCTCTAATCCAAAACACTGCAACTTCCAATTGCTTCCACTCTAGAAAAGCTGCCACCTTGCTTCCGCTGCACAACTCTGATCTGTAGCAGATGATAATGTCGTCAATGAACACGAGCACAGACTTGACAACATTCCAAAAATAAGGTTCAACAGATCCATAAAGAGAAAACTCAGAATTTCCAAGAAATACTGAGCTGCCTCACTAAATCTTCTTCCTAGAAGACATCCGAAAAATCTCTGACAACTCTATAACTCCTACAACCTCTAGAGATGTCTCAATTCTGAGCAAAAGATTATCCAAGAGAATCAGCCAAACTATCGCAAGTCACTTTTGCGATCCTATCCAGTCCCATATCCAAAAATACTATTCTCTCTTTACCAATTAGAACATCTTATCCTCGACCAACTAATCCATCGAAGAAACGGGTCCTCTCTGCTGCTTTTGATTTCCACCTTTAGGAAACTGCTAAGCCAAAAAGATTCCTGATGGAACACAAAACACTTCTGAGCTGCACCGTTGACAGATGCTAAAGACTTCTTATCCAAAGCTCCTTGAGAAACACGGACCTCAAATCAAACACAAACATCCTGCTGAACTCAGCCACAACACCGAATCAGACACACTTCCTTAAACTCTCTCCAAAAGAAAAAAATCTTCGAAGACATCCATAGTCACTGCGTCTCATCATGTAGTTGCTCCTTCTTGAAGCTGCCAAGATACCATTACTCGCTTCTGCTTATCCAACAGATCCAAACCCTCAAAAATCCGCTCACACGAGCGCGGTCATCTTACACTTCAATGATAGACTCCGAACCTTAACAGGTTTCCTTTAGAGATCAATTAAATCCTTACACCAAGCTGCAAAGCTTACTCGAGACGGTATTAGGTCTACAATCTCGACAGATACACTTCCAACCTCAAACATTCAGACTCCAACCATTGGTAGTTGTGTTACACACACCACTACCCTATCTACTTTATAACTCGTATCAGAAAAACCCAAACAGGTAATCCAACGGATAGGTAGAAATATATATATAGTTATATATAAAAATTACAGTTATGCTCTCTCAAGGAAGGCACCACTCCAGAGCCTAGGTATTCACTCAACCTATGCTCTGATACCAAGTGAAACGACCCGCCTTATTCTCCACAATAAGACGCGTCATCTTTAAGAAAGAAAGGGATAGAAAAGAGAAAAGATAGAGAAGAAAGATAGAACAACATCAGAATCTCAACAGCGGAACAAATAAATTATATTAATCAAATAATATATTACATAGTATTATATACATCAAAGATACACAGCTTATACAACACATACTAGACAGTTATAAACACCTGTCTAGTTATACAACTCCATATACAACACAGATAACAATACAGAGATCAATACAGCGGAACTACTATATATCTACAAACGTTGAAGCCTCCTGCTCCATTGCTCCTCCAGAAATCGTCAAAGCTATCCTGAATCCCTTGGCTACTCGTAAAAAATTTGAGTACCCAAGAGTTTAATAAAAACAGAATAAACTCCGGGTCAAACATGGGTCTGGTGTGAGTAAACGGTTAAAGTTGCTTAACTTTAAAAACCTTTTGGAAAGAAAAGGTATCATGTAAGACTCCCCACACATAAATATGGGTAAGTTTTTACCTTACGCTAACCAAAACATTTGATAGGAAATTCTTTGATATTATAATAGGGTCTAGGGTTTTCAAGTAAATAAGAAATAGCTGAAATTGTTACATGATTAAATTCCAGCATATTAGCCACAAAAGTGGGTAATACAATCAAATCCGAGGGCGCTTATTGGAGTTTGGATTCCATACAATGGCAGGGTTACTGGGGTACCGCCCGTCACAGTAGGGGGCCTAGATCACCGTGCCGAGGATTACTCCCAATCCCCTGCAACACAAAGCTGGAACCATTCCTTACTGAACAGTTCCGAATAAGATAACCCCGTGGTTGTAGCTAGCAACCGCCCACACAGCCGAATAAAAAGGGACTCTAGACAGGGGTTCATCTCATCCTACTTGGGCATGACCCACTTAGCCTTGCTGCACCTTCCCTGTTTTAGCCATTCCCAGTTGATGGGGCTTGAGGCTACGATTACGTTTATAGAACACATCACTTAAAATGCTCATCATCCACCTGACGATGCACTGAAAGCATTCAATCCACACAAGTTTGTTCCGGGTTCGAACGAAACCGAAGACATTATCTCGTTACACTCATTTTGGAATCACCCTCAGAGTTAACGATAATAACCCTTGCACTCTGAATTTTCATCTTCACTTGAGATTCACGGCCTATCGTAAATTTGGATCGATGTGGTTTTCGGATATCCAAATCTGGAAACCCGATCTCGGTCTCATCAAAATCCAAAACGTATCTTTTAGGTCCAAGTTGTTTAAAGTTTAAAAAAATTCAATTCTATTATCTATATACACACAGATAGATAATTCACAAATCACAATAGATAATCTACATTATCATCACAAATAGATAATTCATATTATCATCTCACTTCAATCAAAGCATCCATAACACACAACATTATTTATCTCATATCTGAGATCTCAAACCATTCAAGGCAATCAATATCATCCATCCATACATAAGCAAGTATTAATTTATCACACTATAATTAATTTAAAATGAATTAAATTAATTACTTCATCTCTAATAAATTAAATTAATCACAATAAATCTTGCTTACATATCCATTGATTAATTACAAACCAATTAATTAATCATCCTCTAATTAATCACCCTTGATTAATTATTCTTAATTACATTAAGTAATTAACCCTTAATTAATTATACAAATTAATTATCTACAAGACATTAAAGTAATTAACCTTAATTTCTTCATTGACTATAATTGATTACATTAATTCTTAATTAATTACAATTAATTAATTACCTTATAATCACTTATTATTGATTAATTAATCTTAATTAATCAATCCTTAATTACTCTTATTAATTACATTAATTAATGATCCTTAATTAATTACTTCCATTTATCAACTTTAATTAATCATAAACAATAATTACCATCATGTAATTACTTACCTTAATTAATTAACTCTTTAATTAATTATATTGATCCTTTGATTAATTACACCAAGTAATTAACCCTTAATTACTTCTACTAAGTAATTATACTTTAATTACTTCCCATTAAGTAATTCCCTTTTAATTAATTACATCCCAGTAATTATACATTAATTACTTACCTTAAGTAATTACACTATTCAATCTCATTAAGTATTTATACCTAATCAATCACCAAATGATTACCTTTAATTAATCAACCCATTTGATTAACCAAAATTAATCACACTTATTTGATTAATTGTAATTGGTAATTCATCCCTAATTACTCCTTTGAATAAATTAATTAATCTTTAATTATAGATTAATTAATCCTTAATTATTAATTAATAAACCTTAATTATCAATTAATAAAAATTAATAATTAATTAATTAATCAATTAATCAATTCTTATTAACAATTAATTAACCCTTAATAACAGTTAATTAATCCTTAATTAAATTTAATTGTAGATTAATAATTTCTTAATTATTAATTAATAAAGCCTAATTGCTAATTAATAAAACTTAATTACAAATTAAATTCTTTTAATTACAAATTAATTAATCTCTAATTAATAATTAATCAATTCTTAATTACTTAATAAATTAATCTTTAATCATTAATTAATAATCTCTAATTATCTAATTAATTAAACTTAATTATAAATTAATTAACCTCTAATTAATTAACTTATAACCCTTAATTATTAATTTAAATAAATTAATTAAATCAATTAATTACTCTTACTTAATTCCTTAATTAATTCTTAATCATTTTTTATTAAATTAATTACTCATATCTAATTTCTTTCATTAATTTAATTACTATTAAGATATTAAAGCTTTAATTATTTTTAAGATAAAACAATATCTTACTATTAACTTAATTAAAACATTTATCTTAATAATTAACCTTTCTTAATTAAATCTTTAATTAAGCTTTAAAATACTCATTTAACTTGGTAAATTAAGGTTAACAAAACATAACATCTTTTAAATGCTTTAACCATTAACAAGTAATAGTTTTTAAAACTATTTCAATTTAAATTCAAAAACTTGTCTTTAAAACTCATTTCTACTTAAGTTTTAAAATAACTTTAAATTAAACAAATTTCAACTTCTTAATGAAATGTTAAAGAAACGTTTATTTTTATAAAGAATTGTATTCAAAAACAAATAGATTCATTACAAAAGTTTAAAACTTTCTTTATTTAAATTGAAACTTGTTTTATAAATACTTTTTAAAACTTATGAAAATTTCTTTTAAATCATCTGCTTCAGATTGAACCTGAGAAACACTCAAACCATTCCAGTTCAATTCTTTTTTTAAGTTTCAAAGGTTTAGTTTAGATTTTAAATTTTAAGAACCTGTAACAATTAAACTTACAGGCTACCACACCAAAACTACTCGAGTTTAAACTCGAGGCATTGACCCAAAAGCATAGTGCTTCCTTCGAGTCGCCCATAAACCATCTCCCCAGACACGAGAATCAACATCGTGCACATGCACCATCACCGGAACCCCCTCCAGCCTTCGATGATCTCTCCGGCATCTCAACAATCGATGCAGCAACCATTCCTGATCATCCAACTACCATCACAAGCTCTCGATCAAAATTGAACTACCCAGTTAAAAGCTGATCCAACTGCCATGGCCAAAAACCTCTCGAACCAACACCTCTGACCATCAGACGACGAGCAACTCCAGCCAATTCGTCTTCGTTCATCCACGAACCCACCTCCAAAACCTCATTGAACTCGATCACCCTGAGAAGTGGCAGTGATCTCATTTTCCCAGGCCGACAAAATTTAGGTTTCAAACCCAAATCACCTTACCGCCATCGCTACGGCGATCATTCATTGCTTCCACCATTTTTGCCATACTTCCTGATCCCACTTCTACCTCCACCCAAGATCTCGATCACCATAGACCTCGTGATCATCAGATATCGACTGGAAACCAAATTCCAGTCATTCACCAAATTCTCATTCAATACCTCATTGAAAATTTTGATTTTTGATTTAAAAATCATAACTTTTAAAGATGATTCAAGTTAATATCTTGAATCAGTAAATTTGAGTCATAGATTTTAACATGTTAAAAGGATTCCTATTGTATTATTTTGATTCCAGAGGATTTCCACATCTATTTTGCTTGAATAAGATTTTTAAACTTAAACTAATGTTTAAACAAACATATCTTGTTTAAAACTTAAAACCTAACAATGAATTGATAAGAAAATTTGAATTTTTCTTCTATTCTTATTCTCTATAGTTTAAAAACAGAGAAGAACCATCAAAACATACATGCACAGTTCATTCACAATTCATACACACAAATTATACATTTATATACACACATGCAAGCATTGATCATTTCAGAAATTTGTCAAGCAAAAGATAATTAGCAACTTAAGTTTTTAGTTTAAAAATGTTTACTCACCTTGTAACGAAATGCAGAAAGCTTGTATTTTATGGAAACTGAAATACAGGTTGCTTGACTTCCTTAAAACTGAAAACTTTGATCTTGATGATAAAAACTGGAAAGCTTGCTTTGTTTTTGATTCTAGAAAACTCTGATTCACTTCAGATTTTCTTGCTTGAACATAGATTTGTTGCAGGTTTCATGCTTGTTGATTTGAAATTGTTACAGGCTTCAGATTTGAAAAAGAATTACAGGGTTGAGTTTGATTTGTATTAGAGGAGATGGTTATAGACTCTAAGTTTGGTTTGTGGAATATTTTATAGGGTTTTGGAAAGATGCTTACAGTGCATTTGAACCTGAGTTTGATTTTTGAAAATAATTACAGGCTTTGATAATCTCTGGTTTCAGGCTTAAATGATAGAGTTTTTGCATTTAAAATGAAGAGTATTTCAGGTTTTGATGAAAGTCTGGCCATTGTTTTCTTGTTTGAGAAAGTTCAGATTTTTGAAATGAAATTAGAAAAGAAATAGGAAGGGAGATAAATGATTATATAAGCTTAACTTATGGTTTATTTAAAATTGAAGAAAATATAAATAAAATGTGTGACACTTGTCACTTACTTTGATTAATATGTTAACACATGCACTTAAGAGGTTTATAACTTTAACACTTGTAATAATTTATTCTTATATTACTTTTAAATGATTTTAAAAGTTTTTAAATTAATTTTCCTAATAAACAAATACATTTATAAATGCTTTCTAAATTTTATATAAATACAATCTTTAAAAGAAAATAAAATAAAAACCAGTTGTAATTTAAATAAAAATCATATATAATATTTTAAACTCATTTTTAAATGCTAATTTAAAAGCTTTTGTATTTATTTCTATTAAATAAATACTTTTCCAAATTTCTGTAAATAAATTTCTTTAAAGAGAATAATATAAAACAAATCTTATTTTTACATAAAAACTTTATCCATATAATTTAAATCTAAACTATATTATTACTTTTATTTTAAGATATATATATTCCTTTAAATTCAAAATTAAAAATCAAATTCAAATTCAATTTATAATCCAATTTAAAATCAATTCAAATAAATATAATATCAATTTTAAACAAACACGTTATTAATTGTAAATAATTATCTTATTTAAAATCAATTTAAATACACAGATATATATATATATTTAAACATACTTATTAAATTTTAAAATAATAAGTCTATTTGTAAAATAACACAAATTAAATAATTATTCTTATTTAAAATCAATCTATAGCCATAATTAAAAACATCACATTATTAATTAATTGGTTATTTATATTTGAAAATAGCAATTTTATCAATTTTAAACAATTTAAATTAAGAGATTATCAACATTTTAAACTCCTTGAAATTCTGGGATATCACATCAGATAGTTTATAACGTAAAGAACCCTTATTGCAAAGTAAATTCTTTACTGGGTATCATGGAGTTGGAGGATGAGTTGCATCGAGTCTTTGTGATTAGAGAGTTTGCGGATGTGTTTGAGCCGGTAGTTGGATTACCACCTAAACGAGTCGTTGAGTTTCAGATTGATTTCGTGCTTGGAGTAGAACCTGTGAGTAGGCCACCAAGCAGGATAACACCTACGGAGATGGGAGAGTTGAAGGTGCAATTGGTGGATTTGGAAGGCAAGAATTTTATTCGACCGAGTAGTTCACAGTGGGGAGCTGCAATGGTGTTTGCTAAGAAACCGAACAGATCGTTAAGGCTATATATCGATTATCGTAAGTTGAATGAGAAAACAATAAATAACCAATATTCGTTGCCGAGAATTGACGATTTATTTGATCAGTTAAATGGAGACAAGGTATTCTCTCAGTTGGATTTAGCGACAGGATTTCATCATCTTAGAGTAACAGAGGATAGTATTCCTTTAATGGCATTTAGGACAAGATATGGACCGTACGAATGGTTAGTTATGCCGTTCAGACTAACTAATGCGCTGGCATTCTTCGTAGATTCGATGAATCGAATTTTTCGAGAGCATTGGATAGGTTTGTGTTGGTCTTCATACATGATATTTTGATATACTCCAGGGATGAGAAGGAGCATGAAGTTCATCTTAGACTTTTGCTTGAAACGTTGAGGGAGAATCCGTTGAAGGCTAAGTTTTCGAATTGTCGTTTTTGGAAGAAGGAAATGAGTTCCTTGGTCATGTAATCTCAGAGAAAGGCTTGTCTATATATCCAACTAAGATTGAGGTGGTGAATAATTGGAAGACACCCGAGACGGTGACCAAGATAAAGAGCTTTCTTAGACTAGCCGGATATTATTTAAGATTTATAAAGGATTTTTGGCGAATAGCTGCATCGATGACTAAGCTTATGCCAAAAGATGTGAAGTTATCATTTGAAACTTTCATACTAAGGATGTAAATGTTTTTCTTCCTAATTCCTTCAAAGATAATATTTGACTTATTATCTTCGATGTGACACTTATCTTTTCCAAATTTAATTCTAAATCCTTTATCACATAGTTGACTTATACTAAGCAAAATATGTTTTAAATTCCTAACTAGCAAAGCATCAGAAATAAGAGGAGTTTTAGAATTACCGATTGCCGATGCCAATCACATATCCTTTTGAGTTATCTCCAAAGTTGACCAATCCACCATCTAATATATAATGTCATTGAGTATCTCAGGATTTCCAGTCATATGCCTTAAACAACCACTATCAAGTATCCATTTACCTTTCTCAATTTGCACAGTTTGTCCATTGGTTGTTGATTTTTCAAAAGCCATGTAACATGTCTGTTCCTGCATAACAAACCAATTCGATAGATAACTTGATTTTTCATAAAAACTATATGCAGGATTTTGATACTTTGATGAACTGCATAAATTCAAACTAGTATTAACATAATTTCCTAAATTGCCATTTTTAACTTTTCAAGTTTCAGATTATGAAAACTATGTAAACCTATGCTCTGATACCAATTGAAAGGGAGTGTGGATTAAGGATCTTAAGGCTAATTTAAAACTAGAGGGGGGATGAATAGTGTTTGACGGATTCTAAGACTTATATGGACTAAATTAAAATTATGACACAAATAAATGCAGAACTTAATCATAGAACAATCACAGAATCAAATACAGATGTAGAAAGTAAATAAAAAGCAGTAAAAGGAAAGAACACACCGGATTTTATACTGGTTCGGAGTTACCCTACGTCCAGTCCTGCACCATGGCAAACACCCCGTACAAATTTTTATTATACCAATGTCGAGATTACAATCCTCAATTTCTAAAGGCCTTGAGGTAACCTCCTGTCTTCGAGTCCGGGGTAAACTTTCTTAATTTACGGGACATAAGATCACCCAATTGATTTCCAGGCACAACCACACCCTATAAAGAGATTCGATAAACTTTTGATTATAAATTGATCCTATAACTCTGAATAGCACTTTGATGTTCAAGAAAGGGCAGAGAATTAAACAAGAATGAGATTCTAATTTGATTCACTTGAGAATTTGGCAGAATTTCGACACGATCTTAAAAATATGAAAATTTTAGAATATGGATTTGTGGAGAAGAAGAAGTGAAGAAAATAGTTAGTTAAAAAATTCGTTTGTGAATGCTATTTATAGACCAGTAACGGTCATAACCATTCGTGAAGAGATTTAAACGAATAGAGACTTCTTTTGAAAATTGAAACTTTTGAATTTAACGGGCACCATGTTGACATGGGGTATCCCATGATGTCGACGTCCCTTAGTTAAAAACAATGTAAAATTTGTTTTGAAAATGGTATTGAAAGGAAAATAAGATGAAATGATTCTGGGGTAAAATAAACTAATTTTCCTATGTTTTAAAATAAAGAAGAGTAGAAAAATATATTCTTAGAATGTATATATAAATTTGATTTTAAATCTCAAGTGTATGCATTATAAAAAATATTTAAAAATCAGAAGATGGTTTTAAAAACAAAGAAAGTTTAAAACAAGAGTTTATCTAAAAACAAAAACAAAGAATATTTTAAGGCTAAAACATCTTTCTGAAAATCATTTGAAAAGATAATTTTTTAAAGCTAAAACATTTAAAAAAATAGTTTTGAAAATCATTTTTAAAAACTATTTTGAAGTAGTTTTGCAAGCTTCTTCCTGCAGAATATTTCATCACATCAGGACTCGAGAACTTTCACAAAACTAGGATGTTCGTGGGTTTGTAAGCCACTTGTCGTAGGTTTGTAAGCTACTTGTCGTCGGTTTGTAATCCACTAAGAAGGTAGAAATGGATTTCATCCCAAATGAAATTTGGAATGAAGATTTCCATGCTATTATGAAGTTTTAACAAAACTAGACACTTATTTTGAAATCTTGATCTTGATACTCATGAGTCTTCCAACTTGATTTCGTCATTCTTGATCTTTATACTATACGGTCTTCAATAATCAGTACCTGCCTTATATATATCCTACATAATAACATTCATATTTATCTATACAATAGTGTCGGTATACAAGTTATAATAAAATAAGTTACAAAGGTTGTTGTCATCAAAACCACTGTCTCCAGTTCCTAACAGTACCTAGTGGTAACAATTATCTACACCGATTCTCTTCGTCAAAATTATATCACATTATAACTTGTGGAAATTGGGTTTTAGTCAGAACCTCAACATCCTCTACATTCAACTTTGTAATTCCATACACAAAATCCTTGGTTTAATAATAACAATTATTATTAACTATACTACCCTAATCACGGACTTTGATTATGAGTTGACCAAAATTGAATGCTCACCCCATATAACCGAGGAGACAAATTCTCTGATGAATAGTGAATAACTTCTAGTGCTTTAACTCATACTGATTCATAGTTATTTGATGGATGTCATACCATGATTTAACTATAATCAAAGTGGAGTGTGTACATTGAAGTTCCAAGGTATTCTCAAGTTAAGTAAACTATGTAGCATCGTCACTTCGAGATTGTCTGTTTGACCTTAGTTATATTAACTAACAAGGAACTCTCGAGTGAGTCATTCCATAACCATATAAAAACTATCAGTACGTAACCCCATGGCGCCCCCTAGCAGCCATGAAAAATACACTATCCACCAATTAGATAGCGTTACGTAATCTAGTCTCATTGGATGAATTATATCTTTTCTCGAGAATCTTGACTAGGAATATTTAAAACAATTTCTTATTTTCAATGTGATAAAATTCCCATGATTGCAACATTTTGTAATTGCTACCACATAACATATCATTTACAGATTTTCCATCTATATATACTTCTAATTAATTACTTAATTATTTTTATCATTACATATGACAAATATATAACAGAAACTAAAAAAACCTGTTATTTTAAACAAGATTGGTCATAGAGTTCGTATATGTAACAAATTACATAATTGCCTCTATGACTTGCCTCTGATTCTATCAATCTCCCACTTGCATTTAGGGTCATTTTATGGAATCTTATTTCAACTTCATCGATGGGTTTCTAAAAACTAATCAGGTCAGTCCCTTAGTGAATGGGAATGATATTTGTTTTTTTTACCTACCATGCCAATCCACTCTCCTTAACGTTGATAAATTACCTTTATCATGTGAAACTATTCGGAGTATGTCTCTCGACATCTAATGAGCTTCAGGTTATTTTATGAATTTTATCGTGGCATTATTACCATACAACAATGTCATGGGATTCTCAACATTTGAAATCAACCTCGGCTCGGTTATAAATTTGTGTATTTATTTTTACATTATAGTAGCCTTTGTTGAATCAATTACTGCTTATTATTTGGAAAAATTCCAACTTAAAGTTCTTAACTTAAATTTGAATATGAATTTAGGATTAACATACTATACTTGATATCATAATGAAGTTCGAGTCTATATAGTTCTACATAAGGATTTTGTTACTTGTATAAAAAATTCCTTAGTATTTCATAAATATTAGAGAACACTCAAAATATATAGTAATCTTAACTTAGATATCGCGCTTATTCTATGTATCAAATACATAAGTCAAAGTGTGATATTGTAGACAATATGGCATATACAATAATTCATATTATCAATGCATAAAGATCCATCTTACATGCTCGATATTAAACATTTAATATAGTGCTTGTGTATATTGATTTGGGATATTCTCACCATCCTTTTATAGTAATTATAAAATATGTCATTTTCAAAACCGATATCGAGTATTAAACAACCAAATTGAAATGATTTTAACATGAATACATCCTTAACAATCAAAATTTGTTGTTTACTTATACTTTTTAGAAATATGTTTTAATATCTATTAATATTCTTTTATGTAGACAAACGCTTACCCTACATTTTGACAGAAATTCAAATTATTTGATTTCTCTATCAAAATACTTACTTAACTCCAATGCTTATTGAATAACACTTTCGTACCATTTCTTGGCTCATATCCAGCACTCACAAACTCAGTTATCACTCCTACTAACTTTGAGATATTTTGGTTATTATGTGCAAACAGTGTATTCTATTGTTTAGATTTTTTTGTTTCAGTGTATATGTACCAAAACTCAAAGTCATACCAAGCGATAAATTTTGTGAGTAAAATCCAAATTAACCAAAGCACGTTGAATGACGAATCTATTATGTTAGTTTCAACAATTGAAATTTATAATGTTATTCGTATCAACGTGGCTTATATGCCAACTATTTTGATCTTCTTCTCGAAGAGACTTTTGCAGCCGATGGATTATAACATTTCAGGTAAATGTAACGACCTAGAATTTCGGTCATTCGAAATAGGGATATTTGATTGATTTTAAATATTCACAAGTTAATTTTAGAAGCTGAATAACTTATATTACGAACATAGCGATTTAATTGAATAATTAAATTATTAATTTAATGTTTCAAATTGTGGAAATAATTATAAATTGGATTAACTGTGAATGAAAATAATTTATAAGATGAGTTAAATTCTATTTGAATTAGAATGATGTTAGAGAACTTTTAAAATTGACTTAAAAGTAAATTTGTAAAAATTGAATATTTTAATATTTAATTAACGTATAAAAATAGCCATTTTTCAAACAGTCTCGGATTTCGATAAAACCAGTTTCATTGGATCCGTAATGCTATATTGTTATAGGATTTTAAATTTCGTGCAAATCGGATTTACGGTTTAGTCGTGGCAAGCTGAAATGCATAGAAATTTGTTTAAGTAAATTTTAAATTTATATAAGTTGATTTGAAAATCTATCTTTCAAATATGATCGAATTGGCTCCCAATATATATTCCATTGTGTTCAAAATAGGAGGTAAAACATTATAAACACCAGGCGCCACGCTTCGATTGGAGTTCGAAAATTTTTCGGGGGAATAGTGTCATGAAATTGTCTATAAAAAGACGTTATAATTTCGCTTTTTCATCAAAACCCTAGCCTACCGTTACAGCCGCCACCTTCTATTACGAAAACCCTTCTTCGTCTTCCTCGTTTTTCTCCCAATCCATGCATTATTTCGAGAAATCTTCAACAACAAACATTGTAGAGGGCGACGAGATTGACAAATCCAGCGGTGGTAATCGTTTATTGAGGCGTGGATCGTCGGCAATTTGTTCGTGAACGTCGCATGTTCGAGCTCAAATATCGAGGCCTGGGGAAAATCGGATCTGCCGTGCTTTCTGGTGGTGATGCGTCGTGGAACGGGCTTCGTAATGGTGTAGTTCGATCGACCTATATTTGAACGTGGGTGGTGCGGCCGTCAAAAGACGATCGACGATGAGGGTTCGTGCTCACGGTTTTGAATGAAGAAGAAAAAGCAATGCACGGGCCAGATCTTGTTTTGATGGAATGTGCGACCGAGATTTACTGAGGTTAAATAATAAATAAATAAATAAATAAATATGTAAATTGATTTATATATTAATTTGTGTAAACTTTAAAACGTCGTATCTTCTTCATACGAGGTCCGTTTTTGACGAAACACGTTACGTTAGATCCGTATTGACGAGCACTGCATTTTAGAGCAGGTTTGGAGTGGATTGAAGATAGTGTAAATATCAAGTAAAATTAAATGCATGTTTAATTTTATTCGGAATAAAACACTGCAATTGCTATTGGAATCAAAATGAGTACAACTCACTCTTTCTGACCCACTAATATTTTTATATAAGTGAGAATAAATTTATTTATGCTCATTGATGATTGTTTGGGTGATATATGATATTATATATATTATATATATTATATATATTGGTATTTGGATATATTCCTGCATATTGGAGCATAAAAGACCCTACACGTTCCCGTGTATGAGCGATGACCCTTTTATACACACGTCTTCCTCGAAACGGACATTGTATATATTTTCTAATATGTATATTTATGCAGGTGACAAGTTGGAGGGATCTAACTGGATTCCTCACCAGTATTGGATTTATATATAGATATTGATATATATGCTGTTATCATGTGATGTATGATGTTTTATATGTCGTGATTGATGTATTTAGTGCTGTTGCAGCATTAGGCCTGCTTTTGGAATTTAAAAATAGTAAAGTGATGATTTCAAATTAAAAAGGATTTTCAAGTGAATTTAAAGATAGTAATGTTGCCGAGGTCCGTGTTCGCTATGGTTGGGTACCAGATATTTGCACCACATGTCACTCCTTTGGCCACCTGTCAGCTACCTGCCTGCACCCCAAATCCTCTCCTGCTCCTCCGAAGGTTCCTCTGCCTCGCCCAACTCTCCTGAGGTGGATCCCTAAGGCTCCTTCCGCTGTCCTACATGTCGCTCCCACTCCTGAGGCTTCTTTGCCTGATCTAGTTCCGCCTCCTTCTGATGTTCGACCTACCTCTCCCTCTTGTACTGCGGTTCCTTGTGGTGACTCCGTGATTCCTTTGACTGCTCCGGATTGTTCTAGGTATCCTATTCATTGGGATGAACCTGAGGGGTGTTGGGTTGATCGTATATCTGATGTCAGATTTAACCCAGTGTCAGATTCATATTTCAGATTTGTTTCCGACGATCAGTTGGACCTTAGATGCCTTTACTACCGTCCGACTGGTGATGCTTTAGTTCTTGATGTTGACGGTGTGGATGCGAGTAGGAATTTGGACTTGCTAGCTGATTCTTCTTGGGAACGATCTTCATTTACTCGCCTGATGCTACGGGTTATGACCCTGGTCTTGCCGCCCGTTTCAGGCCTTTTTCTGGCCTTCGTGGCAATGTCCAGTTGAAATCTTCGGATGCTGTTGATTCATCCTCTTCGGAGGAGTCCTAGTCTAGGTGCTTTTTTAGGTCTGTGACTTGTCTGCCGCTATCATAGTAGTTTAGGTGCTTTTGCCTATCTCCTGTACTTCAACTTTATTACCATGGTAATAAAAGTGGACGACCCACTATAAAACCGGCTTGCCTTGCAAAAAAAAAAACGTTTTATTAATTTTTTAATTGTTAAGTAATGAATTTATTTTAAATAAATAAAAAGTTATAATTTTTATGTTATAAAAATTATGATTTTTGTGAAATATATCAAAATATGATTTTTGACATTTAGAGTTAACTATGAATAGTTTAAATTGAGATTTTTGAATTTATTATAAATGCTATATACGTAAGATTTATAAAATTAAATTTTTATAAATCAAAAGTGATGAAATTGTAAAGGAGTTTTATAAGTGTTAAAATGGAGTTATAGATGGATTTTATAAGTAAATAAGATTTATAGGTTTATAACTGATGAAGTTATAAAGGAATGATTTTGTAAAGAAAAGATTACAAGTAATTAACTTATAATTTGGATTTTGGCATGTAATTGAATGGAATTTGTTAATAAAGGGATTTTATAAATGGAAGTTATTATAAAATAGAAATCTGAATTTATAAACATTGTTTTATAATTTCGAAATCAACTTATTTTGATAAGTTAAATATAGAAGCTTATTAAGGGATATTATTCACGATTTTGGACAGAGGATAATCTTTTAATAAAAGTGTAGAAGTATTGAATTTGGTAAAGGAGATATATTCACGGTTTTGGATAGTGAATTATCCTTTAAATTAAATGTGCAATAATAATGAATTTGGCAAGAGAATTATATTCACAATTTTGGACAGTGAATAATCTTTTAAATAGAGATAAATGGTTTGAAGATGTTTTAAAATGTGTTAAGTATCGAAAACATAGATTTCAACATCCATTGTTGAAATAGTTCGAGAGGTAAGGAAATGATGGACTATAACACTGTTGTTATAGTAAATTACTTTCGAAAGAAGATGGTTTGTATAGTATATGAGATTTATATATCTATCTAATTTTCGAATCTCTATACTAGTAATTTTGGGTTGACGTAACGATGTTTTACGCAACATTCATTTTGACCCAAATAAGTATGTTTAAGCGAATGTTTTCCTTTAAAGGATAAAATATATACTTAATTGTGATTTAAGTATATGTAATATTTTCTAAGTGTTGAAAATAAAGAGAATTATGAATCACTTATAATTAAATAAGTATATGGCAATGTTTTCCAATATAAAAGTTGAAATGGTTTTGAGAATATATCTTCAAAAGATAATTTGAGGTGAATATTTGGCAAACGATTTAATTAATAGAAGGTTAATTAAAAGGGCCTAGTGATTGCTTATGGTGCTAGATATTTGTTTGTTTCTTTGATAGTTAAATAACCGACTATCAAAATTTGGCCATTTTAGTTCCTCGACTTGATGCAGGAACTATTTAGTTGTACATTTAATATGTAACCTTCTGTATAGGCTTGATTATCGTTTGTGTTGAGGATGTTGATTCGTATATTGCAGAGTGTTACTCCAATCCATCGAGCTTCCTTCTTGGCCGAAGGATAGCAAGTTGAAAGTTGAAAACGTGATAAGTCTATGAGACTTAGTTTCTATGTGAGGTTGAGAAATGATTTTGCGTTGTTGGTGCGAAGAAACCAGGTTCGGTTTATCCGAAAACCACTTTGGACCAACATTTATATGACGATCGTGCAGGTTGGTTGTGATGATATTGATATTCAAGATTTTCATAGTGGAGGACTACTTATTGATCGTTTGAAATATCCAATGCAAGGACTATTCGCTACTAATCCTAGGGATTTCTCGATAGTATGTGGTAGGAAAGTACATTCGGTTTGTCCAGTTTCTGCAAAACTTGTATGGATGTTTGTTTGACATTGCATTTCTAAGATTATGTACATTGGTTTTTACAAACGTACATCAGTGGTGGAGGAGAAGGCAACTTCTCTTAGCTTAACACCCTCCTTGAGACATACGAACTCAAAGGTTGTATTTTTGTGGAAGGCAATTAGTAGTCAACGGAAATAACAATGTGGCATTCAGAGATGTGATATGTGATATGTGAAAGGTAATCTTTACCTTAGGCCTCATCAACCGAAAATGACCAAAACAGGGTTAGATGCAGCAAGACTAAGTGGGTCGCTCCCAAGTAGGATATGATCATCCTCTTCTAGATATATTTTTCCCCGCTATGATGTTCGGGATGTAAATTGATGTTGTTTGTATGCTATGAGGGCCCTTACAAAAGGCCGGTAATAACCGAAGGATGACATATTCGGTAATACCTAGTTATAGAGGTAGGTCGGTCTTATGTTGGTAGAGGGCAGATGTTCTGTGCCTCGGGACATTCATATAGAGGTGTACCCATCGAAAGGTAGTCCTTTCACCTGGTCATTTGTATAAAAATCCAAACTCCACAACGAACTTGCATTTTTGTTTGTATTGGCGTAATGAATAGCCCCGAAATGCTATATGAGTAACCATTTCGGCTACGATTAATATTATTTGTATACTAGACATTTGTATAATATGAGATGAATTGGATATGAAATATTTTAGTTATCGTAAGGTAAAAACATGTCCGTATTTATGTGTGGGCGTGTCTTATAAGATAATTTTGTTTTGAAAGGAAAAGTTTGGTAATTTAATAAATTCAGTTGACTGTGTTTCTCATGCTGGTTTACCAGACTGATCCGGACATTCTTTCGTTTCAATGCTCGGGTCAGACCGAGTATATTTACAGGTTCAGATTTGGTGCTTTTGGAGCTTCAGCGGGAGAGCTGGAGATCTTCATTTTCGTATACATGTATCTTTTTTGATTATCCGCTTTGTGCATTGACTGGTGTTGTATATTGTAGGCAATTATGAGGACAGGTTATTATAACTGTCCAGGCTGATGATTAGTAACTGATTGTTGGACTCTGATTGATGTACGTATATACAGTTTCTATTTTGTAAAGATCGTTGATGTTATATTATATGTATTATGCTGCGATGTGAAATTCTGTATTGTTCTGTTTGGTTCTATCTTCTCTTTTTCTTTCTCTTGACTTTCCATCGGCTGTGCTTTTTGGGTCGGACATGTGTGGTTTATTGTCGATTCAAACGGTATGGATTTTACGAGTCGTCACACATGGTATCAGAGCTTAGATTTTGTAAATACCCAGGCTTTGATGTGTACTCAGTATAGATAGGGACAGCAACACCCTAGATTGAGTTTGAGTTTATTATAGATATGAGCACGTATTTGTTAGTGGCATAAAATGTTTTATATTGCGTTTACTTATCCATTGAGTTATTTGTGAATTCGAGTCGGTATGTGGGACATCATGTTATTGATAAGGATTTCTAAACACTTAAATGAGGCAAGTCGACATAGTATCATTTAAAATTGGGTAAATGAAATAATTTTACCTCGATTATATTTTATATATATAGAACAATTTTTTAGAAATTATTAAAGCGCATATAAATTGATTGTTTGGTTATTGAAAATGTAAATGTATATAAGTTAATAAAAGCAGTTTGAATAATCTAAATAAAAGCAACAATTGTAAAAGAATAAATTATATAAGCAAATGACTTATATAGGATGAAATTATAATTAATATGATTTACAATTGTGAAATAATCATATATATAAGAAATGAAACAATATGAATATATTTAAAAATATGATTTATAAATAACAAGAGATTTAAACAATGAATTTGAGAATTCTGAATCCCGTCGATTTTAGAAGTTATTTTTCAAAGTTAAAGAGGATATATTATTATGAATCTAAATAAGTCAAATAAATTTGGAATGAATCTTATATAAGTGAAGTAAAATAGTGAAATTACATATGTGTAAATTTATAAATGTGATTAATAAATATAAAAAGGATTTTTAAAAGCACTGAATTCACTACTGTTGTTGGAAAATAATAAGGGTGATGACTACAGCATCATCAGTATCATTTTCGAGTTTCTATGTGATTGTTTTGCTACCATTAGTAAATTGAAATTGAAGTTTTGTTGTGATAAACAAATTTGAATTTAAAGTCCAATTTGGAATTGATAAATATAAGTAAAATGAATTTGAACTTTGAAAAAATAATTAATTTTGGTAAAGTTGAAATAAATTTCAGCTAGCATAATAAATATATGATTTGAAATTTAACTAAAGGAAGTTAAATAAATTGAATTGAATTTGAACTAGATTAGATAAGTTATTGGAATGGAAATTAATCTTAAGAGGTAAGTGATTATATAATATGAATTTGGGAGTTTAAATAATAAATAACTTGTATAACTTATAAAATGGGAAAAGGTAGGTAAAACCAATTATTAAAATATTTAAACAATTTTGTTATGCAAAACAAAATCTGAATTTGACTAGTGACAAGAAATCTGACTTAAGTAAAAGTTAAATAAAATGACTTAAGAGACGAAATTTAAGTCAAGTAGAATTAAATGCTGTGATGAAACATAACTTAAGTGATGATTAAATGAGGTTGAATTTGATATCAGAATGAATTAGTAAAGTGAAGTGATGATATGAATATATATTTGAGCTATAAAATGAAATTCAACTATAATCATAAAAGTGAATTAGTAAATAAAATGTGGATTGAATGTTAATCAATCGAATGTAAATGAATTGTTATGGAATAATAGATGTAAGTGTTAATTCATTAAAGGCAAATGAAATTGGAAATCGAATAATTAAATGAAAGTCAATTCAATATCAACCAGTTGAAATTAAATGTGTCAAACCAAATTGAATGTAAGTAAAGTAAATTAAATAAATTTGGTTATGTTGGGTATGCATTGGTTGTTAGATGGATGTTAGTTGATGGTATAGAAAATTCATATGAAATTGAATTAATAAAATCGAAAGCTAAATAATTGAATTCAAGTTGATAGTAAGTGAATTTAAATAGAAATTGAATTGGAGTGAGCCAACTTGAATGTAAATTAGTGAATGTAAACTAATTGAAAATGAATAAATGAATGTTAGTAGAAAATCAAATGTAAATAAATCAAATGTGAATAAATTGAAAACTAATTCAATGAATATTAATAAGAAATGAATGAATATTGATTTGGTATGGATTTATTGGATAGATACTGGTTTGTTGGATGATAGTTATTTAATGGTTGGATTTGTTGCTTATTGATTGCATTTGCTATATTGGCACATATAGTAGTTGTATTGGTATATGTTTATTGATATTATTTTCTATATATACATATTTCTCGTTGTTTGTTGAGTATTTAGTAGATGCGAATGATGTATGCTTCGTATTTGGAGCTCGTTTTCACACTATATTAGTCGTATATGCTCGCTAATTATATATAAGGTACATATCTCGGATTATGTATCGTACTTTTACACTTTTTTCTCTACGGGATGCCTCATCATTGAGATGAGATGTATATTTGTGATATATATCTATATATATATATATATGTTATGATTCTACTACGATCGAACCGCGCAAAGGAGGCTATGGAGAATTTTTTTTGAAAATTTAAGGCATTAGAAAATTTTTAGGAAAATTGAAAGAAATTTTTGATAACTAAAATTTCAATATTGAGTTAAAAGTTAAACGATATTAGTTGGTTTTGAAAAGATAACTATGAATGAATTTGAAAACTTAGAGATGTTGTTATAAGAATTTTAATTAAATGATTTTGGAAAAGTTAAAAGATTTACGATTTTGGTAATCTAGTTTGAACGATTTGTTTTGAAAAGATAATGGATTTTGTGGTTTTTTTCTTACTCGATAATTTCGAGGACGAAATTCTTTTAAGCAGGGAGAATGTAACGATTCAGAATCTCGGTCATTCGAAATGGGGATACTTAATTGATTTTAAATATTCATAAGTTAATTTTATAAGCTGAATAACTTATATTTCAAATATAGTGATTTAATTGAATAATTAAATTGTAATTTAATATTTGAAATTGCGAAAATAATTGGAAATTGGATTTGATGTGAATGAAAATGATTTATAAAGATGAATTAAATTCTATTTGAATTAGAATGATGTTGGATAACTTTTGAAAATGAATTAAAAGTAAATTTATAGAAATTGAATATTTTAATATTTAATTAATGTGTAAAAATAGCCATTTTTCATACAATCTCGGATTTCGACGAAACCAGTTTCATTGGATCCGTAATGTTATATTATTACAGGATTTCAAATTTCGTATCATTGGAATTTACGGTTTAGTCGTGGCAAGCTGAAACGCGTAGAAATTTGTTTAAGTAAATTTTAAATTTAAATAAGTCGACTCGAAAACCTTTCTTCCAAATATGATCCAATTGGCTCCTGATATATATTCCATTATGTTCGGAATAAGGGTAAAACATTATAAATGCCACGACATGCTTCGATTGGAGTTCGAAAAATTTTCAGGTGAATAGTGTCGTGAAATTTTCTATAAAAAGACGTTATAATTTCACTTTTTCATCAAAACCCTAGCCTAGGGTTACAGCTGCCACCTTCTATTTTCAATGGCCAAAATCCCATCCTCATCTTCCACTTTTTTCTTTCAATCCATGTATTATTTCGATAAATCTTCAACTGCAATATTATAGAGGGCGACGAGATCGACAAATCCAAAGGCGGTGATCGTTTATAGAGGCGTGGATCGTCGGTAATTTGTTCATGAATGTCGCACGTTCGAGCTCAAATATCGAGGCCTAGGGATGACCGGATCTGTCGTGCTTTCTAGTGGTGGTGCATCGTGGAACGGGCTTCGTAATAGTTTAGTTCCATCGACCTATATTTGAACGTGGATGGTGTGGCCATCAAAAGACGATCGGCGATGATGGGTTTGTGCTCACTGTTTTGAACGAAGAAGAAAGAGCAAGCATGGGCCAGATCTTGTTTTGATGGAATGAGCAACCGAGAATTATTGAGGTTAAATAAAATAAAAAATAAAAAAAATTGTAAATTGATTTATATATTAATTTGTGTAAACTTTAAGTCGTATCTTCTTCATATGAGGTCCGTTTTTGATGAAACAAGTTGTGTTGGGTCCATGTTGACGAGCACTGCATTTTAAAGCTAGTTTGGAGTGGATTAGAGCTAGTGTAAATTTTGAGTAAAATTAAACGCTTGTTTAACTTTATTCGAAATAAAACACTGCTACTGCTATTGGAACCAAAGTGAGTACAACTCACTCTTTCAGACTCACTGATATTTTTATATAAGAATAACTTTATTTATGTTGATTGATGATTGTTTGGATGATATATATATATATTGATTAGTATTTGGATATATTCCTGTCTATTAGAGCAGATGAGACCCTATACGTTCCCGTGTATGAGTTGATGACCTTTTGTACGTGCGTCTGCCTCGAAGCAGACATTGTACATATTTTCTAATATGTATATTTGTTGTAGGTGACAGGTTGGAGGGATCCAACTGGATTCCTCACCAGTATTGGTTTTATTTACAAATATTGATATATATGATGTTATCATGTGATGTATGATGTTTTGGATGTCGTGATTGTTGTATTTAGTACTGTTGCACCATTACGCCTATTTTGAAATTTAAAATACTAAAGTGATGATTTCAAATTAAAAAGAATTTTTAAGTGATTTTAAAAATGGATGTTTTATTAATTTTTGAATTATTAAGGAATGAATTTATTTTAAATAAATTAAAAGTTATAATTTTTATGTTATTAAAATTATGATTTTTGTGAAATATATCAAAATAAGATTTTTGAGATTTAGAGTTAACTAATTTGTAAATAGTTTACATTGGAATTTTTGAATTTATTATAAATGGTATGTATATAAGATTTATAAAATTGAATTTTTATAAATCAAAATTGATGAAATTGTAAAGGAGTTTTATAAGTGTTAAAATGGGGTTATAAATGGATTTTATAAGTAAATAAGATTTATAGATTTATAACCGATGAAGTTATAAAGGAATGATTTTGTAAATAAGAGATTTATAAGTAATTAACTTATAATTTGGATTTTGGCATGCAACTGAGTTATTAATGGAATATGTTAATAAATGGATTTTATAAATGAAAGTTGTTATAAAATAGAAATGTGAATTTACAAACATTGCTTTATAATTCCGAAATCAACTTATTTTGATAAGTTAAATATAAAAGCTTATTAAGGGATATATTCACGATTTTGGACAGTGGATAATCCTTTAATAAAAGCGTAGAAGTATTGAATTTGGTAAAAGAGATATATTCACTATTTTGGACAGTGAATCATCCTTTAAATTAAACGTGCAATAGTAATGAATTCGGCAAGAGAATTATAGTCATGATTGTGGACAATGAATAATCTTTTAAATTAAATAAATGTTTTGAAAAGTGATTTTTTAAATAGAGTTAAATGGTTTGAAGATGTTTTAAAATGTGTTAAGTATCGAATACATAGATCCCAATATCCATTGTTGAAATAGACGTTTTCGAGAAGTAAGGAAATGATGGACTATAACACTGTTGTTATAGTAAATGACTTTCGAAAGAAGATGTTTTGTATATTTTATGAGATTTATATACCTATCTAATTTTCGGATCCCTATACTAGTGATTTTGGGTTGTCGTAACGGTGTTTTATGCAATATTCGTTTTGACCCAAATAAGTATGTTTAAGAGAATGTTTTCCTTTAAAGGATAAATATATACTTAATCGTGATTTAAGTATATGTAATATTTTCTAAGTGTTGAAAATAAAGAGAATTGTGAATCATTTATTATTAAATAAGTATATGGAAATGTTTTCCAATATAAAAATTGAAATGGTTTTGAGCATATATTTTTCAAAAGATATTTTGAAGTGAATATTTGGCAAATGATTTAATTAATAGAAGATTAATTAAAAGGCCCTAGTGATTGCTTATGGTGCTAGATATTTATTTGTTGCTTTGATAGTTAAATAACTAACTACCAAAATTTGGCCATTTTAGTTCCTCGACTTGATCTGGGCGTTCTTTCCTTTCAATGCTCGGTTCAGACCGAGTATATTTACAGGTTCAGATTTGGTGCTTTTGGAGCTTCAGTAGAAGAGCTGGAAATCTTCATTTTCATATACACATATCTATTTTGATTATTCGCTTTGCGCATTGATTGTTGTATATTATCGGCAATTGTGAGGACATGTTATTATAACTGTTGAGGCTGAAGATTGGTGATTGATTGTTGGACTCTGATTGATGTACTTATGTACAGTTTCTGTATTGTAAAGATCATTGATATTATATTATATATGTATTCCGCTGCGATATGAGATTCTGTATTATTCTATTTAGTTCTATCTTCTATATTTCTTCTCTCTTCTTTTATTTCTCTTGACTTGCCGTCAGTCTGTGCTTTTTGGGTCGAACATTTGTGGTTTATTGTCGATTCAAAGGATATGGATTTATCAAAATCATATTATGATAACGTTCTTGAAATTCATTCTGGATTTGCATATCATGTCACATAGTAGAGTCAATACACTTAGTGGCTTACTTAAGACCAAGGAAGTACATTTTTCGACATTAACAAAATTCATAATTTCTCTTTAATATATGAGATTTATCGTTAAACATTCTAATGTGCCATGTCTATTTAGTTTGGTCAATTTTATTTCATCATACGTTATCAGTTCTATCTTTGATCATATCCAAGTCCATTTTACTATCAATAATTTCTAAAAGAAGTTCCTTCGCTATGACGTTGGCATTTTTTAAAACAATAATTGTTTCTTAGTGCAATACAATGAGTATTCATATACATTTTATGCACTACCAAATATATGTATGAAACTATTTTAGTTTACGATACTATTGTTCATAGTGTAAATAGATCAATCAATATTGATCGGTCCCAAATTCCTTCGAGGTGTTCCATACAAGATTCCTTACAAGAAAGTACTACGTGCATCTCTCAATCACACAACCAGTCAACTCCTTTATTTAGGGTATATAGAGGTTTCTTATAAACTTTTACCTTGTATGAACTCATAAACAATGCCTTGGATGAAATTAATTTTAACCTTATGTACTTACTCTTAAGTACACAACCTTACAAAAAAAATTAACTTAACTTTACTCACTGTAAATCATACTTTGTCCAATAAAGCCCAATTACTCCTTATCGATACATCATTATGAATCATTGAGAGGGGCGACTTTTTAAGATTGAATCTTATTCTTTTTAGGTACTTTTGGAATCGTTTCCCGATATACTCACCTATTCGATCAAATTGAATTTTCTTATTTCTTGTACGTTACGTTTTTTTACTTTCGTTTTATATTCGATGAAACTTATCATAGACATACAACATATGTATAAAATACAAATGTTTGATTTTATGATAATTCATATGTGAATTAGACGATGTATATGGAACCAATTTGGTATCATTGGAGTTTTGACTGCATACATCTGTATATACCAATCTAAAGAGTTGACCAACTCTTATGTCGCTCCCACAAAACGGATGTTTTGTACTTAATTCCAAAATAATTTTAAAAATTATAGATACTTTTATATTATGTAGCTAAGGCAATAAATACCGCTATTCTAATTGATGTATATTTCATAGTGAATATTTAAAACATTCATAATACAACTTCAGTTTCAATTAATATTGAAATTAATTATTATTCGTAAATAATATTTGGTATATTTACGAAAATAATTTTCTTATCTTGATGCATCCATATATAAGTATTGTATTGCATGCTCCCACTATTTCTACTATTACTATAATAGCGTATGAAATACGAAGCTCCATTCAACTACTTATTATGGGCAATTTAGCTTTTTACTCCAACTAATTTACAGTCGAGAGTTTTTGATCAAACATTTTAAACTCAAAGAAATAACTTTTATAAAAAATAATTTTCTATATTATAAAACGATTTGGAATAGAAATCACATTTCACATTTTATATTAAGTATCTTTTAATATTTTATACAATTCTAGTTTTCGATATCCCCTATGAAGCAGAGGTGACCATTCACTCTCTTCATCCTAACTATGCTTAAGTTGCATCCACTCTTGAACATTCACTTTCCTTTCTAAAATGGTTAAATTATTCAAAGGAAATCCTTATTTCATCAATCATATTGAATGCACGATTTCGCATAACAGTTTACTTTCTTATTTCCAATAAACTAATTTCAATGAAGTTTTATACATTACGAATTATGGCCTTCACCATATAACATTTATATGTGATTGAATATAGATTAAATACCCATGCTCTTGTCTTTATTTAGAATTCAAAACTCATAATTGACAATACACAATCTTGGACAAATTAATTCTTAAGCGATTGAGGCATGAGTGTTTTAGTGTTTTTGTAAATCGACATTTGCATGGTTTTTGAAGTGAAAAACATGCCAAACGATTCATAGGTCAGTATATCTTATATTGATTTGTCAATATTTAATTTAGTTCAACTGTACATTCCAACTGATAAATATTTTATCAGTTACATTAGTTGCATAGATTCATCGATGTAGATTATTTTAACTTTATATAGAAAATTTCTTATAATAATAGAAATGTTAAATGTTACCATTTCATTCTTCTAATAAGGCTCCCATCAGATTTTTTAATGTTTCTCAAAATCCTAAAAAAACATAAAAATCTTTTGATTTCCCTAGTGGGTGTCAAGAATTGCTTACTTGGGATTCCGACCTTGAGGAAAACTCAACAAATCGTAGGTCCACAAGCCTTGGGTAAAACTTTATTGGTTGTATTATATACAACTCCTAACTCATGGTCTTTCACTAATCTCATCTTGACCTTAAGGAAAGTTCAACAAATAAAAAGAGATAATAGCTCGTACCCACCATTTTACGAAGTCCTAAGTATAATGCATATACCTTGAGGAAAGCTCAACAAATATGTGCAATTATCTTATCTCTCTATTCTATATGTTAATAGAATTACACATAACATTTCTAACATAAGGAAAGCTTAACAACTAAGAAGTATGTAAGTAATCTATTAATATATAAACGGTAGGGGACCACTTTTATACTATAGACTCATAATCTTTAATATATTTATTTGAATGATATCGATATAGGTAATAAAATATTTCTTTTAAAATACTCTTACGATTCAAGTGTCAGACACATCTGAAATCATAGTATACAAACTATATGTATATGTACTTATTCATTAACCCTCATTTGAGTTTCTATCTGATTCCACTTGATTTTATACATTGATATATTATATAGGTTCATTTCATATATAACTGTTTATAATTTAGTTAACTTATATAACAATCTATGTTATCAATTAAAACACTTTTAATTAATTTTTAATTTAATTTTTAAATAAACTAAATTATTCTTAAAACTTAAAATTTTATTTTATTTATTCTAAATAATTTAAGATCAATATTAACTATACCACTTATAGTTTTACATCCATATATCATTATATATGTACATCTTATTTTGTTAATCAACATTTAATCAATTTATTTATCAAATAAATATTTTATTTAATTAAAAAAAATTAGTTAAATATTTAAATAAATTGAAAATTATTGCAGTTTACCTTAAACGATTTAAGATATATATATATATATATATATATATATATATATACACATGTTATACTATACATTTATAGCTATATATATACACATATATATCAACATATATATGTTTGTGTGTTTTAGTTTAATTAATTACTTATTTAATTAACCCGATTAATTAAATTTCAAAATGCTAATTTATTTCAAAATAATTTTGAAAATGCATTTTATAACATGAATGAATTTCATTTTGTATTTTAAATTTGATTTTTAAATTCAAAATATTTTTTATATTTTCAATCAGATTTTGAATATTAGCCTAAGGCCCAAATTCAAATTAGGTCTTTCCTATTAGGGATAACCTTTGGGCTTACTTCATTTTTGGGCTAGGTCGACAGCCAAACAAGGCATTGTATTTGATTACCTAAATCTAGCCTAAACGTTACTTTTCTAGAGACCCTACTAAATGGATAAGCTAATTAGTTGGCCCTAATATAGTTAAGTTAAACCACAAAGACTATTTGTTTCTGACATCAATGTTGGAACCAAACCAATCGGAAACGGGTGAGTACATTTAAAAAAAAAATCATATTTGGATCATAATGGACCTATGAAGTATAACGCGCTTCACCGGATCCATTCTAGTTAATTTAAATAAAATTTAATTTAATTTAACTTTTCGATTGAATTCATTGTATCTATGTTTATTAAGTATAAAGTTTAAGTCTATGAATATATCAAATATATTTATATTCCTAAAAGATGTAAAATGGGGTTAAGCATATTAATTATAGATCTAAATGTAATCATATTAAGATGTAAAAGGGCAAGTTGAAAAGGTGGTATCACCAATAGATTACATCTTCCTCTTTTGCAAATATTTTACTACAATTATATCGAACCATTATTCAAAATAAATGTGACAATGAATGGTTGACATGACAGATAAGATATACATGATAGACATAGTTGCATCACAAATAACATAATAAGCAACGGGAAAGACAATAAATACACATACATCAATTTCCTCGGTTTATTTTATTTCATGAGATGTTTGATTGATTGCAAAATATGATAAGATCTAAATATTAATAACAATGATTCCTTAGAAAAAAATCTTAAAATATATTGATTAGTAAAAACATCAATATCCAGATTCAAAATAAGGATAAGCTTTTTTTGGCAAGTTTTATTCAGAATTAAGATCTAGATTACATCTGGAAAAGATTTTAATGAATTAAATACTAAAATTATATATATACACGCATATATAATTGAGAAACTGAAAATAATTCCATTTATTCAAAATGTGTATATGTCAAATCAAATAAATTTGTTCAACCATTTTTAGACGAATAAAAGATTTCAGTAATTTCAATTAAATAGTTTTGATATAAACATGAGATCATATATTTCTAATGTCTTTTACATACAAATTTATAAAACACACATATCGCACACACATATATGAGTATACATATGATATTTAATTTTATCTCTCGAGATTATTCCAATCAAAATTTATGAGTATACATATGATACATATATGAGTACACATATATGAGTATACATACACATTAGTTTTGGACAAATATTATTGTACTTGTAGTTTAATTTAATATCCATCTTTACCAATCACATCTTTACCAATCACATCCCCTTTCCCATATGTTAACAATGCTATCATACCAGGTTGGTATAACAAAGAAAAGCAAGCCTGTGATGATAACTGCCATGGTAATATAGACACCAGAACAAGACTGGCAGCAAAGAAAACATCAAAATCAAAGGCTGATTCCAATGATGCACAATCTCCTGCAACCAGGAGCAGAAAGAACATTATCCATCAATCTCTTTAGATAATGAAGATACAAAATATAGGTGTTTGGAACATTAGGGGTGCTCATAACCAACTGAAACTTGACCAAGTCAAAAATCATATAAATTATCATAATCTAAAAATTTTTGCTATCTTGGAATCAAAACTTAATCTTGTTTTAACTTCTAGGGCTGCAAATTACATCAATCCTTCTTGGAAGTTTATCCACAACCTTGCTGATGCTGATTATGGTAGGATTTTCATCCTATTTGATCCAACAGTTTACTCTATCACCTCTGTAATTTCTTCCAGACAATACATACACTCCAAAATCATCTACCAGCAAACCAAATCTTCCTTTTATTTTACTTTTGTTTATGCTGACAATACAGCTGTTTCTAGGCAAAATCTATTTGATTTCTTACCAAATCTAAGGCAAGAAACACATCCATGGCTGGTTGTTGGTGATTTTAATAGCTGTTTTCATCTGGATGACAAGTTTGGTGGCCAACCATTATATCCAAAGCATATCCTTCCATTGAACAATGCCATTTATGAATCGAATCTCATCAAGATACCCTCTCATGGTGCTAGATACTCATGGAATAACAAATGTAGGAGTGGTGTCAGAACATTCTCTACTATTGATCATGCTTTCTGCAATTTCAAAGCTCTTTCTACTTGGCCTAATCTCTCTGTCAATCTAATCCATCCCATTCTATCTGATCACTCCCCATTGATTCTTTCTGACGGTCCCAAAATGAAAAATGAAAAAAGAAGTTTCAAATTTTTTAATGATTGGATTAGTTCTTCTGAATTCAAACCAACTGTGAATATAGCGTGGTCCTTGCATTGTTATGGTAACCCTATGTTTATTCTTTGCAGGAAGCTTAAACAAGTTAAAAAGCTTTTGAGAGCTTGGGCAACTGAGAAGTATGGTGATGGAACAAAGCAATCAAAAATTTTGAAGAAGAAGTATGCTGAGGTTCAGGAATTTATGATGAACAACCCCCATGATCAAAATGCAGCTGAAGAGGAAGTAAGGCTATGTGATCTTCTTAACAAAGCTCTAGAAATTGAAAGTGGAATGAAAAAACAGCAGTTTCATAGTAAGTGGTATAATTTTGGTGATCGTAACACTGAGTTTTTTCATTCCTCGATCAAAATCAAACAGGCTAAAGAAAATATACACTCAATAACTACTCTTGAAGGTTCTACTGTTTCAACTCCTGATTTAATTGATGCTGCTTTTGTTCAATATTTTGAGCACTTGTTTGGTAACTCCTCTGACTTTATTCCTGATCTTGACAAGTTAAACAACATCCACCTTCCTAGCTTGTCCACATTGCAAGCTGCTATGCTGGTTAATCAAGTTACTGATGAGGAAATAAAAAATACACTCTTTGCAATGAATAGAAAATCGTGTGGTGGGCCTGATGGGTTCAATGTCCTCTTCTTTGTTACTTGCTGGGACATTATTCAAGTGGATTTCTGCAAGGCAGTGCACAATTTTTTTATTAAATGCACACTGCTATCTGAAGTTAACTCAACTAATATTGTACTAATCCCAAAAAGTTCTGAACCAAGCTCTGTCTCTTCTTTTAGACCAATCTCGTGCTGTAACGTGGTGTATAAGTGTATATCAAAGATTATTGCGTCAAGACTTCTGCATGTTCTCCCCCAAATTATTTCTCACAATCAGGTTGCTTTTCTTCCCAATAGGAGTATTTATGACAACATTTTGCTGGCTCAAGAGCTGCTTTGTGGATATTCGAGATCAAATATTTCTCCTTCTGCTATGCTAAAGCTAGACATATCTAAAGCTTATGATTCCATTCACTGGTCCACCATTGTGAGAATAATGGCATTAATGAACTTTCCGAAGCCATTTGTTGGGTGGGTATATGAATGCATTTCAACTGCTAGGTTCTCCATTGTTATTAATGGTCGACCTGTTGGTTATTTCAAGAGTAGGCAGGGAATTAGGCAAGGGGATCCGATTTCTTCGTACTTATTTCTTATGGTGATGGAAGTGCTCACTAGATTAATGTTAACAAAGTATGCTGCTGGGCAAATTAAATACCACCCCAAGTGCAAACTAACAAATGTTACTACTCTCTTGTTTGCTGATGACATTATGATTTTTACTAAGCCTCATCTCCCCTCGTTGCAAAGTGTTATTAAAACTTTGACTGACTTTTATTTGATGTCAGGTTTGCAACTAAATTTTTCTAAATCAAGTATAGCAATTGCAGGGGTTTCCACCAGTATTTACAACAGTCTACTACATTTCACTGGTCTCCAAAGAATGAGTAATAATATGACTTATCTTGGCCTCCCGCTATTGACATCAAGACTGAAGTATGCTGATTGCCTCCCATTGTATTCCAAAATGGTTGCTATTCTTGACATGTGGTCTAACAGATTTTTGACCCAGGCAGGAAGGCTTGTCCTTATCAAGTCTGTTGCATTTTCTATGACTGTTTATTGGGCTAAAGCGTTTATCTTGCCGACTAAACTTTTGCATCATGTCAGAAGTGCAATGCTAAGATTCTTTTGGACTGGATCCACCAAAAACAGGAAGCCATTGCCATGTTCATTCAAATGTTTTGAGAAGAGTTTAAATGCTGGTGGGCTGGGGGTTTTAAACATTGTTGACTGGAATATTGCTGCATTCAGTACTCATCTAAATTCAATTATTGCCAAGGATAACTCTGGTTGGGTTAATTGGGTTTGGGTCAATAGAATTGGTAGGGCTAGTTTCTGGACTGTTACCACTCCACAAATTTGCAGCTGGACTTGGAGAAATCTCCTGAGTTTACGTGATAGATTGCTTCCTATTATTGTTCATAGGTTGTCAAATTCTTCTACTGTCAAATTTTGGTACGATCCATGGGTGGCCAAGGGAGTGATATTGCATTCTTTGTTCACATATCAACAGATCCAACAGACTGGTATACCTTTTAATGCAAAGGCGGTGGATTATATTTTCCAGGGTAACATGAATCTGCCATACTCATCAAATCAGTACATCAGGTCAGTGTGGAATGATATACAATGTAATAAGTACCCTCTTGTTGATGTTGGTGATGTGTTTTGGAATGATAGACCTCATACTGTTAAGCTTGTGTACAAGCACCTGCACAATTTTGGTGATCATGATTTCAAGTGGAGCAAAGTTATTTGGACAACTGATTCAACCCCAGGGGATAATCTTATGCTCTGGAAAGTGCTGCAAAATGCAATGTTAACTAGAACCAAATTGATGGAGATGGGATATGATAGGGGATCAAATTGTTTTTTCTGTGCTAATGACCCTGAGACTGTGCACCATTTGTTCATGCAATGTTCTTACACTAAGATGCTGTTTGACAAAATGATGCTTGTAGCTGGGAGTAGATTGTTGGCTAATCAACCTATGCTGGATTTTGACATGATTTACAAAGCTATAAGGTGGCGAACTTTGAAGGCGAGACACTTAGCTATATGCTTGAAGAAATACTTGACAGTGGTGTGGTATGAACGAAATTTGATTTGCTTTGATAAGAAGAGGAGAGATGGTCAGGTGTTATGGAAAGTATTGAAGTATGAAATTTACAAAACAATGAAGATGCAAGCTATTTTTCCAGCCATATACATGGATGCTTGGAGATAGTTGGTTTTTTTGGTGTGTTTCTTGTTTTCTTGTTTTGCTTTGTGTGTTTTTTTGTTGTGCTTTTCTTTCTGTGTAGCTCCGTGTGTTGTGTTTTGTATTTTCTTTTTTTCTTGCTTGCTGTTCTCTTTTGGGCAAGTTTTGTGTTTTATTGTTTTTTGCAATAAAATCAGGTAGGGGCCCTGTTAACCCCGCTAGCTTTTGCTAAAAAAAATTTAATATCCATGTTTTGGTTATAGATCTATATTTAAAATATCATATTCTATGATTAAATCACATATAAATTAACTTTAAAACATTACGCATACATAGAATCATATTTTGGATAAAATTACAATTTTTACACATAAACATTTTCGGTTTTAAACAAAATTGAATTAAACATGTCATCCAATTAGTTGTTTAAATTATGGTGTCAATTTCAGATCTGGATGAAGCAAGTATAAAGTCTAAACTTTATTAACATGGTGAATAAATAATCAAATAATATTATAAATTACTTAAAGATAAAACCAAATATTTGCACCTTGAATGAAGAATAAAACCCCGATTCGCTTGAACATCCTTTGGATTTTGCAAGGATTTAGAGGCAAATACGACATAAATATTTTGATTTTACTTTGAATTTATTTTGGGAATTTTTGCACTACGGAAGCCATAGAAATTTTGGCTTAATAGAGTAGAAGAGAGAGGAAGAACAATTGTCACGAAGAATGAATGAAAGAAATGAAGAGAGATTTATTGTAAAGGAAAAACCGAAAACATTTTCAATTTCTTCCTTAAAACCTTCTCTCTTTAATTCTTTATTAAAACTCAATTAAATTCTCTCTTTTCTGTCAAGTATGTCTGGTGAAGAACGGTGCCACATGGGCCCTCAAAAATTTCTAAAAATTATAAATTAATTAAATCATATGGTTCATTCAGAGTATTTATCATTTCAATCGTGCGATTCAAATATGTAAATTTAGTCAACGATTAATATTGAATAATTCAAATATTAACGTTTACACACAACTTAGGCGTACTCATATTTCGGCAAAATTTAATTTTGCTTATTATAAGCGGTATGTGGTAGTAACGATTATCTACACCAATTCTTTTCGTCAAACTATATCACATTAGGACTTATTGAATTTGGTTTTTAGTTAAAACCCGAACATTGTCCACATTTAACTTTGTAATTCGAAACATAAAATCCATGGTTCAAATAACAATTATTATTAACCGTGCTGCTCTCGCCAGAGACTTTAATCTTGAGTTGACTACAGTTGATGTACTCACCCCATATAATCGATGAGACAAACTCTCTATTGAATAGTGTTTCACTTCTAATGCTTTAACTCATACCCAACTATAGTCGTTTGATGGATGTAATATCATAATGTAACTACAAATCAAAGTGAAGTGTCCACATTGAAGTTTCATGATATTATCAAGTCAAGGGAATTATGTAACATCGTCACTTCGAGATTGTCTGTTTGACCTTAGTTATATTAACCAACAGGAAGCTCTCGAGCGAGTCATTCCATAATTATCTAATAACTATCAGTACGTAACCACTTAGTGCCTCACCAGTCACGAGAAATACACTGTCCAACATTTGTAGAGCGTTATATACTCTGGTCTCAATGGATGCATTAATATTTTTTCTAACCATCTTGACTAGGAATATTATAAATAATATATTATTTTCAATGTGATAAAATTCTCATGATTACAACACTTTGTACTTACTATCATGTAACATATAATTTAAGGATTTTCCATCTTTATACTTAAATTAATTTCTTAATTATTTATATCGCTATATAACAAGTATATAATAGAAAAAAACAACTTTTATTTTGAACAAGATTAGTCACAAAGTTGATATATGTAACAAATTATATAATTGCCCCTAGGGCATACCCAACTCTATCAAAATCATATACATGTAACTATTTCTGAAAATAAAAATTATATATATATATATATATATATATATATATATTATTTGAAAACCGTAAATAAATAAAAAAATTATTTTAAAACATAAGATGTAATTTTATAACATATACATATATAATAAAATATGTACGTATACATAGTTTAATGTACACCAATTGTACTTATGATTATGAAATAAATAAGAAAAAAAATTAGTTTTCTAAACGTTTCTATACAGAAATGATTTAATTTAGAAAAAAAAATTAAATCTGTAAGGATTTTTTGTAAAAATAAAAGTTAGATTTTGTTAAACATAGTTTAGACATATGTGTGTGTACGTACACATATACATATGTATACGGAGGGGCTAGCGTGTCCGTTTCTGTGAAAATTTCGGCATTTATATACAGACATGTTAAATCATGTACATTGTATATGTTACACGTGCACATATATACATATGTGTACATTATACACATGTTCATATTATGTAATATACATCTAATATCAAAATAACACCTATTTACAAATAAAATAAAATAATTATTTTAATTTAAAAAAAGAACAGATCTAAAATAAATTTAGACTTCGTAAGCCCAATAAAATTCAAAATGATAATTTTTTTGGAAATTTGTTCATTTATCTCGCTGCGTGCTAGCCTATATCCAACAAGAACTGGATTGACCTCCCTTCTATTTTTCTTCAATAATTTTTTTATAGACGATATATAAAACCGAGTTTATAATGTAGTGAATAATTTGTCTGTAGCGATTAATTTGTTGAATCAATGCAAAATCACTAGGGCTAAATAGTACCCAAGCCAAGCCCAAACAAGAACGTAAATTACGTCCATGCAAACTGCAAAGTACCACGCCCAGCCCTAACATGGATACTTTCTTCTTCCAAAAATAAATAAACTCAAGAACGAAAAAATTAATCATTTTTACAGTCTAACCTTATTCGTCAGTTTGACTTCAATGTCCCTTTTTAACCATGAAATAAAGAAAAAAAAGAGAAAAAGAAAAAAAAAAAAATTAAACAAAGAGTTTTTTACCTTGATTTTGTATTAGGTCTTAAGATGATTGCTAGAAGTAGATTGATTGACTTGAGAATTGCTTATTACCTTGATTTGGGATTTAGAGTTTAAAAATATGGAATTGGCCTTTTCAAAATTCATGATTGCGCAGAGTTAATCAGAATTAAGATAAGTGTCCACTTCGGTCTCATACTTGGGCCCACATGACACGGATAATTAAGTAAACAACAAAATTAAACTAAAGCATAGTTTGACACAACAGCGAGAAATTCCACGGCGTTCACCAATGTCTATTTCCGAGCTGTATCTACGTTCTCGCCAGCGCCGGTGACGATAGCCTCCCAAACAAAAATTAATAATCAATCCAAAAAAGATTCAGTTTTATCATTGTACAGAATATCAACACAAGGAAAGCAGAATCGATGTCTTCTGCTAAATCGTCGAGATCTAGGGCTTCGAATCCCTCAGGTTTGATTTCGTCTGGAGTGCCGCATCATGCGAATCCGAGTAGTACGCATGACAGCGGTGGTGTCCAGCTCGCCGACAAGCTCAAGATCTTCAAGACTGATAATTTTGATCCGGATGCTTATGTGCAGTCGAAATGTCAGACTATGAATGAAAAGGTTCGGTTTTTGTCCAATTTAGGTATTCATAGGAATTTTTTTGGAGTTATTTCGCCTTTTTATTCCGTGATTTCAAGGTTGAAAAATGAAACTAAGTGTTGGGTAGTGATTTTAGAAGAAAGAATTGATTAAACTTTTGGTGTATCAGAATGATAAACGAGTGAAATTACCATTTGTGGCTGGATTATCTTCATGATCGAATCATAAGTTTGTTTAGGCAATGATTGCCATTGTGTTACTTTAAGAGTTATTAAGCTTTAGTTGTACTAGTTGAATGGGAGCTGAATGATGCTACAACCTCAAAGTTTGTGGGAATAAAGACACTAATTTCAATTTTCTTGTTGCTCGTGCTACATAGATTAAACAACTAGAAGCAATATAAGCTTTAGTTGTAGAAGTTGAATATTAGCCGAATGATGCTATGAGTGGATTGTGGGAAAAAAGATAAGACTTATTTTCTTGTCGTTCTATCAAATGATATACAGATCAAATAACTGGAAGGCTAATCCTATACATAAACCAAAAATCACTTAACATATACCGTTAATTTTCTACAAAAAACGATTACTAAAATACCCTTTTTCTTAATTGCATTTTTTAATCCTTTTTACATAATCCATCAAATTAACCTTAAAATTAATGAAATTTGGTCTAATCTATACTGTGATGAAAAAGTCAATGAATTATTTTATCATGAAACCTAGAATTTCAATTAAGACAACATTCACAACTAATTGCTGAAATTTAAAAGTGTTTTTCTTCTAAAATTAGAGCTGATTTTGTTGAAATTGGGAAATTTTTGAATTTTTTTTAAAAAAAGTTACAATATTAGTGCAAAAATTGAAGTTTATTTTATTGAATTGTAACTTAATTTAGTGTAAGGAATTTCTAATAGTGTAAATAAGTTTTAAGTTTGAAAGATGGAAGATAAAGAAGATGAAAGTAAAAGACATGGTGTACGTAAAGTAACATTTGATGTATAGTGGTTTATTATATTTTTTGATGTACATCCAGCAATTGTTGGCGTATGAATAGAATTAGCGTAACTGGAAACATTTTCTACTTTTGGTTAAATAAAAATGATTGACCAATTGATCCCTTTTTATTAAGTCAGTAACTCAGTAAGTACTATGTAAACATTAGTTTAATACGCGTAAAGTAAAAACTGATGACTAACTTCTGGATTCATTTCATATTGTCGAGATCCAAGAAAAAAGTTGCAATATTAATGGATTGATCATATGGTTATAACAATCAAAATATGTTTAAAGTTAATTTTTGTTCCTCCCAAATTATGGGTGCTCCACTTGGATTGTAATCATCAGCATGATATTTTAGCATACATTTATTTGTCAGATAATATCGTGTAAGTGTAGTAAGAGAAAGATATTGTCATTCTGCAATTTTTCTGTTGAAAATTTTGATTCCTTGGGCATAGAAATGGATGTAAATTAATAGATGCATCTATAGGCGAGTTTTTCCCCCGATATCTCGTCCGAATTTCCTGCCATTAAATGCATTTATGCATGTTAATATGCTTGGTCACACTTATATATAATTAATAAATGTGTAGGCAAACCGTAAAAATTATTTGTTTGCATTCACTGTAATGTTTAATAAGCTTCAGATGGCAATATTTTCTTATATTGAAAAGTTGATTAAGCAGATTATGATATTCCTTCAAATATATACCTGCAGGTAATCGAAGTAAGTGAATATTGGTAATTAGATATGAAAATGTTTCCTTATTTGTCTGTAATAAGTTAGTAAAATTTGAGTTTGAAATAGAATGAACATGTTTCGTACTTTTTTTTGTTTTCTTTCTTCTTTTCAGTTTGAAATTTATGGACGAGATATAAAAAGTGGTTTCGATTCACAGATTGCTCAAGCATTACCATATAATTGTATTGAAGTTTATCTTTTGTGGTTTCAGTCACATGCTTAGCTACTATTGAACAATGTTAAAAACTGTAACCTAAATTATGCTGTTATATGGAGCTCATAACTTACCCAATATTGTTTCAATCTACAAAAGTCATGAACATGTTCTCACTCCCTCTCTTTGCTCAGGAGATTAGACATTTATGCTCTTACCTACAAGAGCTAAAAAAGGCATCAGCTGAAGAAATGCGCAGAAGTGTTTATGCCAATTATGCTGCATTTATCAGGTCTGAAAACTTACTAAAACTCATGATTTGAGTAGTTACCGTATTTCAATTAATAGGAAAAACTCCACGTTCATTCAAACACAAATTTTTATCATAACATGACATACCATTGTACATCCTTTTATTCATGTGACAATTTGTACAGAACATCGAAAGAAATATCTGATCTAGAAGGCGAGCTTCTTTCCATTCGGAACCTACTTTCAACCCAGGCAGCTCTAATCCATAATTTGGCCGAAGGTGTCAAGATTGATTCATTATCTTCCAACTCCTCCAAATCCACTTTTGAAGACACATCAAATCTTGAAGACCGTGAGCCCTCAGATATAGAGAAATGGTTAGCCGAATTTCCAGACATGCTTGATGTATTGCTAGCAGAAAGAAGAGTAGATGAAGCTTTAGATGCCCTAGACGAGGCAGAGCGCATATACAAAGAAGCAAAGGAAAACAAACAACTAAGTTCTAATTCCTTAACCTCATTGCAAAATTCCATCACAGAAAATCGAAAAAAACTCGCCGAGCAACTTGCTGAAGCTGCTTGCCAACCTTCAACACGTGGCGTTGAACTCCGTGCTGCTGCCTCTGCTCTTAAAAGACTAGGAGATGGACATCGTGCACATACTTTATTACTAGAGACACATTATCAAAGACTTCAATATAATATGCAAACTATTCATCCAACAAGTACATCATATGGAGGGGCATACACTGCTGCTCTTTCTCAACAAGTGTTCTCTGCTATAGCCCAAGCAGTTAATGACTCACTTGAAGTGTTTGGCAATGATTCTGCACATATGTCTGAGTTGGTTGCTTGGTCTACAAGGCAAACTGAAGTATTTGCGCAACTTGTGAAAAGACATGCATTAGCATCATCTGCAGCCGCAGGTGGTTTAAGAGCTGCTGCTGAATGTGTTCAGATAGCAGTTGGCCATTGTTCTTTGCTGGAAAATCGTGGTTTAGCGCTTTCTTCTGTGCTCATGAATTTATTTAAGCCTAGTGTAGAGCAAGCTCTTGATGCTAATCTTAAAAGGATTGAAGAAAGCAGCGCTGCATTAGCAGCAGCAGATGATTGGGTGCTTACTTATCCGCCATCAGGACCTCGTACTTCTGGTAGATCTAATGCGAATATGACTGGCCAGCCTAAGCTTTCTAGCAGTGCACATCGGTTCAATTCAATGGTGCAGGTATTTTTTTTCTATTATCAAGCTCTGGTTTCTGTGAAGCTCTTTGTTTTCTATATATGTTAGAAAATTGGGAAGTCTATCGAGAAAGTTTAGTTTATTAAATCTGCATTAGTCAATCCTTTTTGCCTTTCGTGCATTTCAATTACTTCCACGATTCTTACACGTTCCTCCAATACAGGATTTCTTCGAGGACGTAGGACCACTACTGAGTATGCAATTAGGTGGTTCAACCTTAAACGGTCTTCTCAGAGTGTTCAACTCCTACATCAACCTACTAATAAATGCACTTCCCAATTCCGATGATGAGGAAAATCTAGAAGGTTCCGGAAACAAAATTGTTAGGATAGCCGAAACTGAAACTCAACAGTTAGCTTTGCTGGCAAATGCTTCTTTATTAGCCGAAGAGTTGCTTCCTCGAGCAGCTATGAAGCTCTTGCCCACAAATCAGTCAAGTGGTGCTGACGATACACGTAAAAAACCCGACAGACAGAACCGAATGCCGGAACAAAGAGAATGGAAAAGGAAATTACAAAAGTCGGTTGATAGATTGCGCGACAGTTTTTGTAGGCAGCATGCTCTTGAACTTATTTTTACGGAAGATGGTGAAAACCGTTTGAGTTCGGAGATGTATATAAGTATGGATGCCAATTATGAACCGGAGTGGGCTCCATCTTTGATATTTCAGGTTTGCATGTTTTATATACTGAATATTTGTTGTTTGAATTCAATTTGTGCTAAAATTGTGTTTGCTTGATTATGATTTTCTATGTACTACTATTGTGCAAATTTTCTTTGATGTTCGATTAGATTTAAAGCATAATTGTGAAAGTTTGTTGGTTTTTTTGGGATTTACGTCTGCTGGTAAGTAGAAAAATTCATTATGAATTGGCTTTTGTTTTACTCATTTTATTTTTACAATACCACTCTAAGCATGGTTGAAATAAGTAAAACAATATACTTCGGGTTCAAATAAACGATTTTTATCTTAAGATTATTTTATCGATTGCTTTAACATATTCTTACGAGCTTTATATGTGTGTGAGGAACGCTCAATGACACCTCTATTTTGCGGCATCCCTTGTGGCCTCCCGATTTCCACCACACAATCCGATTTAAATAATATTTTAAATCAGATCGTGTGGTGGAAATCAGGGGGTCACAAGGGATGCCGCAAAATAGAGCTGCCGTTGAACGCGCTTATATATGTATATACATATATATATATATATATATCTGTGCAGTTAATTCTCCACTGTTACCCCGCTATAACCATGCTATGTCTCATAGCGGATTTCTACGCTATGATTTTTCCATACAGCCCCAAATATAGCCTTTCCGCTTTAAGCCCCGCTATATTCTGCTATTTCCGCTACATTTTCTTTAAAAGAAATGAATTGAAAAATGACATTTATACATTATAAAAATTATGAAATTAATTTATTTAATTGAATTTTCAATATATTTTCAAAAATAAAAATACTCTAATATTCTACTATATTCAGTTATGTTATATAATAGTTTCAGTATATTCACACATGTTTTTATTTAAATTTATTTATGTATTAATTATAAGTCAATTGAATGTTAATTTTTCATTTAATTACCATTTATATATTTGTAAAAACATTAAGTATAAGTTTTATATGCTATTTTAGAGTCATCCGCTATATCTCGCTATATCCTCACTGTATCCCCGTTATGACTTTTTGCACCTCCGCCGCATTGAATCTGCGAGATATATATATATATATATATATATATGTATATGTATACATACATATACATACACACATATATACATACACACACATATACATACACATACATATACATAGATACACACATATATACATATATAGGGAAAGTCTATTTAGACACAAAATAGAGACATGGTTGGTGACACAAAGAATCTCCACCATTAGATTAGCCCTTGAATTCCACCTTCTCCATGAAGACAAAAAAAATTCAATGGTCCGGATCTTTTGGGTCACCATTTTGTATTTAATTTTATGTTCAAGTAGCCGGTCCCATATCTTTATCCATGCAAATTCCCAGCAATATACTGTAATTTTTCTCACACTTATAAGTTTAGACAGTGTCCAAGGATAAGACTTGTTACAATATACAATCAAAAATGAACAACTGAACTACTGTCAATCACAGGAGACCTGTAGTCATCTTGTGCAATGGGTATTTTTGGCAAACTTATTTTTTTCCCAACGGATCAGAACCATGTCAAAAAATCTCCACAACTAATATAGTTAAGTTGCTTATGCTATTAGCACAAGTACGTTTGCAACTAGTGTATGGCATGGACAATGTGGATATGCATTCGTGTGATTTATAGATACGCTAGATCATAAAAAATTAAAAGTGTATTTTTGCATCTTTGACCATGGGTAAAAAGGTGAACAACGATTAATCTTATACAGTCAATTCCCTTTATTAATAGTAAAGATTTGGCAAGGCACAAACAACTATATTCTCGTCAGTGGTGGCAGCGGCAATTACAATATTTTATTGATGGATGGTGGAAATTTCGTTGATCATCGCTAATGCTCTTTTATTAAGATTTTTTTTTTAGTAAATGAGAATAAATGAAAAGTTGTGAAGGTAGATAGCATGAGGGGTATTTACAATAGTCTAAACAAATACCGGAAAATTATGTTCATCCAATTTATTTATTTATTGTAGATGTATGCCTGTGACAGGTATGATTTTATTTTCATAATATTCATACAAAAACATTTGTAACTTGTCCTTTTATACCTTAGTAAAATCAATCTATGTGGCTAGAACGATAAGTATTGACATAAAATGATTTTGAATGAAGATTCTGTATAAATTTCCATAGATAGGTTCCTGTTAGTAATCGTCTGAATTTTATTTTACCAGGAATTGTACGCAAAACTGAATAGAATGGCAAGCATAGCTGCAGATATGTTTTTAGGCAGGGAAAGATTTGCTACCCTACTTCTAATGCGGCTAACAGAGACAGTCATATTATGGCTTTCTGGAGATCAAAGTTTCTGGGAGGATATTGAAGAAGGGCCTCGATCTTTGGGCCCTCTTGGTCTACAGCAGGTATTTTCCCCTTTCCTTTTCTTTTTCTGTACAATCATAATACTGATAATTTTAATCATTTAAGACAACTTCAGTCACGTGACCCATTAAATTATTTGTTTATCATCTTTGCAGTTTTATTTAGACATGCAATTCGTCATTCTTTTCGGGCAAGGCCGATTCTTATCTAGGCATGTACATCAAGTCATCATTGACATAATAAATAGAGCTATGACTGCATTTTCAGCCACTGGAATGGATGCAGATAGGTATGTAACATGTATATTCATATGAAGAGAAACTAAGAGTTAATTCTGCATTAACAATTTGGTCTTTTAAGTGCAAAAACATATATAATTTTCTATGTTAGTAACAGAGTCATTTTCTTGATTATATGCTTCCTTTTTCCACCTGTTTTTGCAAAGCCCATAAGTCATAAGTCTATGCTCTGTTCAGAGTAAGCATTTGTCATCGTTCACAACACCTTCCAAAAAATAATTAACGAGTTGTTTTAATAGTTTAATCATCATAATTTATGAATTAACTAAGCAAGCTAATTAACCAACATTGTGTTCTTCTATAAGAAAAAAAACTCTAGCTTAGCGAACTAAATGTCACCTTGTTTTACGCGTGTCATTTTTGAGTTCAGTCGGTATACTACTATAATTGGTACAATAAATTTTCCTTTTTTAGTAGTAAAACATTGGTATTTTTTTAAAATTGACAGCGATGATACTATACCAATCCATTTATATTTTTTATTTCCTTATATTAGTATATTTTTCAAACAGAAGCTAGTGACCATATCTGAATTGTTTGTAGCTCAGTTCAAACAATGCTAAATGTACTTTTTTTCCGTTTTCGCTTATGTTTTTCAACAGAGTGTATAAAATGTACGATGAAACGCCATTGCATTACACAAAATACCAAATATTTTAATATTCCAGTTAACGGCAGTTTACCAATTATCACTATAATAGATACTAGTTTATCAACATGAAGGTTCGAGAACTCGGTTTCGGTCTCGATTTCAATCATTTGAAATTTTGTCAGTTCAGATAATTTGGTAAATTTCGGTTTTGTTTCGGTTTTTTATCCAGATTTCGGTTTTCAGCAGTTTGTTAATAAACTTGTATAACGATCTTTGTAAATAAAATATAAAATATAGTCTAAAATGAAATAGAATACAACAGACAACATCATAAATTTATTACATTCAAAAACTATTTCTTGAAGCTGTATATGAACTGTTTTCATAATTTTCTTCATCAACTTGTGTCGTATGGTATGGTGGATGACCATACTATATTTGTCAGAAGTAGAATGTCTGTATTTAGGTGGATCATTTGAAGTACATGGATTATTAGCGTAATCGTAATTTTGTTATTATTCATATTCAACATTCAAGTTGCTGCCAGGATTGTCCATCACACCTCTTCTTCTCATATAGTGTATAGTTGTTCTAAGCGAGCCACCATCATCACTAGAACCGACGTCATAATTACTCGTTAAACCGAGATGTTCCTTCTCTAGTTCTTTTTGTACACGTTGTTTCTCTAATTTTCTTTTATTACGATCATTTTTCTTTCCAACAATATGAGCTCGTACAAGCTATTTAACATCTTGAGGAACGTTTGGACATGCTATTCATTGCTGGCTACGTCTGCCAAATATTCTTTCAGACGCGTTACACTGCCACATTTGATTTGTTTATTACAGAAACTGCATTTTGTTTTTCGAACATTGCCATCAATCGGGGTACCGTAATTCCAACCGATCTCTATAACGTTTGTTTGATTTTTCATATCGTACCTGAGATTGTGAAAAATATCATTAGAAAGTAGTTCAACAAACTTATGTTAGAATTGCACTAAATTAAATTACACTAAACTAAATTAAATTAGAGTTTACACAGCCCTAACTAAATTCAACCCAAAATAATAATTATTCCAAAAACAGTAGAAATTAAAGCCCATGATAATACTTCAGTGCCCATTGAACCTAAACTAATATACTTACGCTAATATACATTTCACTAATATATTTACACTAAGTAGTTAAAGCTAAATGTCGAACATAAGCTGAATGTCACACGCAAGTACATTACGATAATGTAATCACTGCCAATTGTTTAATTCTTACACTAATATAAATTAAAGGCTTAAACCCCAAAATAAAGAGCAAGCCCAAATCAGAAGCCAACATCAGCCTCTGTACATTCTCAAAATACTTCACTGCCCACGCACAAACTAGGGCAATGACGGAAAAAAAAACACGGCGAAGATTATTGAAAAAAAAAACTTCATTGATGTCAAACAAGTTTGATGACTCGAATTCTTCGCCGCCGCACAACCTTCGCTGCTGCACAATCCTCGCCGCTGCACAAAATCGATGCCACACTAACTAATTGAAGATGAAGCTACTGCTGTTTTCTTGGGTGATTTCTCAATCGATTTCAATTGAATTTATAGATGGAAAAATCGAATCTTTTCATTGTATAATCACGTTCAACAATTTTTATTGCTGAATGAATTTTTATTCGATTTGCTTTGGCATTTCCTTTTTTATATCCCGTGATTTTGCTGTTGATTCCTTTAATTTAGGATTTGATACTTAGATCATTACACTTATTTTTTTTTTAAACGATAGGCGAAACTGATTTTGTGCTTCAATTTCGGCTCGCTATAGAGGGGTACCGATACGGTACCCCCGAAATTTCAGGGTACCGGCCGATGCCTGAAACCATAATCGATGTACCAATAGTATGGTATTGTTAACCTTGTGCGTTTATGGACCACTAAAATGATACGGTAACTGCTTTTTTCAAAATCATAACGGTAGCCGTTACCATAACAACCTATATCTTTCAAATCTTATTCTCGATGTCCTAATTTAGTTTAATAGTAGCTCCTACATTGTTGTATTTTATAGTGCACTGTTGTAATATAATGTCTGATCTAATATAAGAGGATTAATGCTAATTATGAGAATCTAATGCAGTGCTCTTCCAAGTGACGATTGGTTCATCGACATTGCCCAAGACACAATAAGCAAAATCAGCGGTAAAATTAGAGTACCTAACGGAGAAAGAGAAGTCGACAGCCCAACAGCCTCCGTATCGGCCCAATCCATGTCATCACATTTATCCCATGGAAGTTCATAACTTCGTGTAAACTTCGTCTGTATAATTTCTCGTGTTCTTTTTTCCCCTTTAATTTTTGTTTGTTTGTTTGTTGGTAGGTATCGTTTTCTTTTTTCTGTTGATTGTCCCAGCGTTATTTTTTAGGGTTTGAATCTTCAATTGATTGCATATGTACAGTCCAAACTATATATATTTGTCATTCTTTGAACTGTTCACTTCTAGCGGTCTCGAGCAATGTTGGCCTGGTATATATGTGAGCTTTTTTGTATAGCCATTTATGATCGAGGGTGAAAATTGTAATACATTTGTGTGAGGACACATTTTAAAGTTTAAGCAGCCTTTTTTCAATTTTAATTTTAATTTTCCTCTTTTAACTGCTTTGATTACGTAAGTGTCTTAGAAATATTCAAATGTTAGTAGTATAATAATGAACGGTGGGTATTTGTGTATGTATACGGTGCAAAGAGTGGTTATATAAGGTGTGTAACATGTGCTGCACTGGTAAGAAGGTTGGGAGGAGATTAGGTATGTTGTAACTTTTAGAAAATAAATTGAAATACGTAGGAATGATGATAGGTAGCCTAACGGCTATCATGTCTAGTATGCTTATCTTGTACTTTAAGACTAAAAGAGCATACTGTTAGGGGATATTTTCATTCAATTCATAGATAGACTTAAACCAGTTGGAAAAGACGCTCGAAGTCAAGTAGTACATTTGGGTTGAAACCGCACTTTAGTTCATGCGACAAATCAAGAGTTTTATGGCAGCTTAAAAATCCATTTTCCACCTAACCACTTTGGACTCACCTTGGGTAGCAATGAACTATTACGTCCAGATAGAATATCTGAAGGCACCAGAATGTTCTATTCAACAATATAGAGCTATCAATTAGAGTTATATTCAGTTCCGATTAAAACGGAGAAGATGAGACCTCTACAACGGTTCGATCTTATCTTTCTACTTAGAAAAGGACCAAATTTGAGAACTTGGAGCTCGACGAAGAAAAATGTTGGAGCTGATAAGCGTTATGACTGTGCCCTGAGGTAGTGTTGTAATTTACTAGTAAGTTAACTCTTACAAAAGAATCTAGTTCGAATCGTATTCGATTTTACTGTTAAATGCGTTGTTATATAGTGATATAAATAATGAATTTGTTAAATTGAACGTATGTGTGTGTAATATTTAGGAGAAGTGTTTTATCGATTGCTGTTATGAATATTGTTGGAACAATGAAATGAAACTTTGACTGAGTCGTGTACGTTGTCACTCTCTTAAAGATGTTTCGACGTTCTGCTCAAAGGTGCAAAGTAATTTTGAAAAAACAAATGTCGCCGCCTTTATGATAAAACAGCATCTCCAATCTAAAAAATATCAACCTGTTTGGACTGACAAAGTTGATTTTAATTTGCACTCTAAAATACTGCTCAAGGTGTTTAGTTTTGTCGAAGGAAGAACAAAAAGAAAAATGTCCGTTATTTTTGCCATTTTTCTTCTATCTATCATTTAAACAGACAGAATGGAACAGAATGAAAATAGTATACGTTACTAAAATGATGGAATGTTAATGGATTTTAATTCATTCTCATTTAAAACAATATTGTAATACCATTAGCTTTTGTAACGGCTCAATGCTCAATAATAATGTCACATAAATATATTACCGTTATGCAGGCTCAATTATAATAATAATTCATAAATATATTACCGTTATAAACGTGCAACGATCCAAATACAATAATGATTCATAAATATATTGCCGTTATAAACTTGCAACGACTCAATTATAATAATGGTTCATAAATAAATTACCATTAATCTGTTTTTTATTTAATTTTTTTAATAAATTCACTTCATAAACAAAAACATTTCCAATAATCCCCTACTTGATTTTTTTTTTAAAATATTTTCGAGCAGTTTCTTAAAACATAAGATTGTGCATAAACAAATGTGTCTTTCAACTTGAACCTTTGCATGGTGGATAATATTCAGTTTTTACTAGAGTGACACATAGTCTTGTACTCTATTCCTGACATTAGATCACACATAATCTGTCTAAAGTGCAATCAAATAAGTCCGTGCATTTATGGCCATGCACGTCTATCCCAGTTTAGTGAATGCTCTAAGAATTTTACCCAAAACTCCATAGGAAACGACCACGTTTTCACATTCACATGTGAGTCTATCAAGAGTACTCCCGAAGGTAGATACTCCACTCGAAATAAAGTACAGATCTCATTAAGAGCTTCTATTAACTCATCCTCTAATTACTCCAGGAATACATGTTTCTTAATATAAAAATAGCATGTTCATCTAATATCACTTCATAACTTGTTCTTACCCATTGAACCTAGTTCTTGAGATCTCTAATCATTAAATAGGGTTACCATTGTGCGTGACTCAATAATCCAATGGCAATAGTCACATTCTTTTAGAAGTTCTAAGGACTTTCTCTCTGACCACTCCTTTCGTCAAAGGATCCGCCAAAATCTCATCACTGCGTATGTGATCTACTTTATCGGCACCTAAAGAGAGTAGCTCTCTAACAACACTGTGCTTACGACGTATCTGTCATCTCTTACGATTGTAATAACGATTCTGTACTTTTGCAATAGCCGCGATACTATCACAATGGATCAACACAACTGGTATCGGTTTTTCCCATAAGGAAATCTCAGTTAGCAGATTTCATAAGTACTCTGCTTCTTCACTAGCTGTGGCTAGTGTTATCGTCTCAGACGCCATAGTAGACTAAGCCAAAATAGTATTCCATTCTGCATCGGTGTAACCTTCAAGGACAGATGGAAAATTTTCAAAATGTAACCTAAGGTTTATGATTCATTTTAGGTATCTCATAGCCCTCTCAATATCATGCCAATGCTCTAGACTAGATGACATAGGCAATATCAGGTCTAATACAATCAGTGGCATACCGAAGGCTGCCAATGATACTCGCATAATCAGACTGTCTTACACCTTCGCCAGTATTCTTAAATAACTTTACATTAGGATCATATGGTGTACATGCAGGTTTACAGTCAAAGTAATTGTATTTCTTTAGAATCTTCTCAATGTAATGAGATTGATCCAAAGAAAGTCCCTTTTTGGACCTAGTAATCTTAATACCAAGGATTACACTTGCTTCACCTAGATCTTTCATACCGAAATTGGCATTTAACAAAGATTTAACAGAGTTTATGGAATGAATGTTTGATCCACAAATAAGTAGGTCATCTACATACAGACATATGATAGTACAAATGTCATTCTCAGATTTATAGTGAATGCATTTGTCACTTTCATTAACTTTGAAACCATGTGAGATTATTAAGTTATCAAAATTTTCATGTCATTGTTTAGGTGCTTGTTTTAAGCCATATAATGATTTATCCAACTTGCAAACTTTACATTCTTGACCATGAACTACAAATCCTTCAGGTTGGTCCATATAAATTTCTTCTTCTAATTCACCATTTAAAAACACAGTTGAACATCTATTTGGTGTATTATTAAATTATGAATAGATGCAAGTGAAATTAGTACTCGAATGGATGCAACGCTAGTTACAGGTGAAAATGTGTCAAAAAAGTCTACATTTTCTCTTTGCTTAAATCCTTTAGCTACTAAACGGCCTTTACATTTATCAACTGTGCCATTAAGTTTTAATTTCTTTTTAAGTACCCATTTACAGTCTATAGAATTACAACCAGGTGGTAAATCTACTAAGTGCCAAGTCTTATTGGATTCCAAAGAATTCATTTCATCATTTATGGCCTCTTGCCAAAAATTAGCATCTAAGGAAGATAAGGCCTCTTGGAGGTTTAAACGATCCTCCTCTATAGTAAAAGCACAAAAATCTAAACCAAAATCTTTTGTGGTTCTTTCTCTTTTACTTCTTCTAGGTCTATTTTCAAAAGACTTTAATAGGCATGGTGTTACTTGATGTGCTCCCACTATTCCTTAATTTAAAAGTAAATCTAGATTCATATAAATCAGCATCATTGGATTCTATTATATTATGTGTATTCAGGTCATAAAATCTATATGCTTTGCTGTTAATAGCATAGCCAATAAACACACATTCATATGCTCTACTTGCTAATTTTATTCTCTTAGGGTCTGGTATACGAACATATGCTAAACATCCCCAAGTTCTAAAATAAGACACATTTAGTTTATAGTTTCTTAAAGTTTCAAATGGTGAGATTTTACTTTTTGATTTAGGGGTTCTATTCAATACATAGCATACAACCAATAAAATATCCTCCCACCAGTGTTTTACTGCATCCAAATTCAATAAGATATCTACAACTAATTCGGTAAAGGTTCTATTTTTTCTTCCAGCTTTACCGTTCATTTCAGGTGAATAAGGTGCAGTTCTCTCATGAATTATACCATGGAATTTATATAAATCAAGAAATAAACTAGACTCGTATTCCGTTCCTCTATCACTACAAAGTCTCTTAATTTTCTTATTAGATTGATTCTCAATTTCAGTTTTAAATGATTTAAACATATCAATGCATCACTTTTATTTTTTATAGGGTATACACAAGTAAAATCAGAACAGCCATCAATAAAAGTGGTAAAAGAACGGTGTCTATGTCTAGTCAAAGTTCAATCAAGCTCATATATATCACAATGAATCAAATCTAAAGGTTCAGAAACTCTATCAACTAATTTATGTGGTTTCTTAGTGATTTTTGCTTGACTACGGACTTCACATTTATCAAAATCAGTTTGTGACATTTTAGGGATAAGATCTAAGGTGCTTATGTTATGAATTATACATTTATTCATATGACATAATATGGAGTGTCATATATTAAAATCACACAACATGTAAGCAAAAGAAGACATTTTATTACATTTAACATTCAGTTTAAATATACCATCAGCTGTATAACCCCTACCCACAAACATACCATTCATAGTGATGGTGTACATATCAGCCCCAATAATCTGTGTAAAACCAACCTTATTAAGAAGAAATCTAAACAAGATTCTTTCTCATCTCTGGAGTGTGCATTACGTCCTTTAGAATGACAGTTTTTCCACGGGTAAACTTCAGCTCTACACTTTCAATTCCAACAACAATAGTGGTGTGAGAGTCTTCCAACAACACTTTCTTGTTCTTAGTCTCCGCGTACGTTTTGAACATAGCACGGTCATAACAGACATGGCGTGTAGCACTAGTATCTACCCATCAACCCTCTGATCCCCCAATAAGGTGAATCTCATCAGTAATCATAGTCGTTAGAGGCTCCTCATTCAGGTTAGCCTACGATGCAGGGCCTAGTCTGTTCTTACACTTGCGTGCCATATGACTTGGTCTTCCACACTTGTAGCAAATTAGCAACTGTCCAGAGTCATTCTTTTGGAGTGGTTTATTTTTGTTGCGGTTCTAACTAAGATTGCGGTTCTGATTCTTAAAATTTTTAGGATTTAGTTTCAGAACTGCATCTTTCTTAATGTTGCCTGTAACAGTAAGCACTTCTTTCTTCATATCTTGTTTACGTGATTCCTCTTCAATACGGAGGCGAGTTATCGAGTTTTTCAAAGAAAATTCTTTAGTTTTATGTCTCAGATTATTCTTAAAATCCTTCCAATTCGAGGGTAGTTTATCTATCAAAGCAATAACTTGGAATTGTTCATCAATAACCATACCTTCGGAGACGATCTCATGAGCTATTTTCTGAAGTTCATGGGACTTCGTCTCTACCGATCTGTCGTCCGTCATCTGAAATTTGAGGTTGCGGCTGACGGCATATTTCTTTGCTCCAGCTTCTTTTGTATCATACTTCTTTTGCAGTGCCTCCCAAATTTCCTTGTCTGTCTTGTCCGAAATGTAGTAGTCGTAGAGATGGTCGCTCAGGCCATTGAGTATGAAATTCTTGCAGAGGTAATCCTACTCTATCCAATTCTACAATTTTTGGTTTTGTTCTTGCCAGATCTATAGTTGTTGTGCATCGATTTCAGCGGGCTTCTCTGGTACTGTCGGCTTTTCTACAGTGAGCACACCAATCACCTTCCTCATCTTTAGAAAAAAAATCCATCTTTTTCCTCCAGCGCTTGAAGTGTTGGCCCTCAAATCTGAGGGGTGCATAAGCGACCATGGGGACCTGAAACATTGAGGTCGGTGCAGCATCATCAATAGTTGCAGCAGAAGTCATTATTGTCCAAAACGTCTTCAAATTGTTGGAAACAATGAAACTTCGGCTGAGTCGTGTACGTTTTCACTCTCTTGAAGACGTTTCGGCGTTCTGCTCGAAGGAACAAAGTAGTTCTGAAAACACAAATGTTGTCGCCTCTACGATAAAACAACCTCTCTAGTCTGAAAAATATCAACCTGTTTGCGCTGACAAAGTGGATTCTGATTTGGACTCTGAAATACTAGTCAAGGTGTTTAGTATTTTTTGAAGGAAGAAGAAAAAGAAACTATTATTCTTGCCATTTCTCTTCTGTCTATCTATCATTTAAATAGGCAGAATGGAAATAGTATACGTCACTAAAGTGATGGAATGTTAATAGATTTTAATTTATTCTCATTTAAAAAAAAAAATTGTAATACCATTAGCTTTTGTAATGGCTCAATAATAATGTCACATAAATATATTACCATTGTGCAAGTGCAAAGGCTCAATTATAATAATGATTCATAAATATATTACCGTTATAAACTTGCAAAGGCTCAATTATTATAATGGTTCATAAATAAATTACCATTAATCTATTTTTTGTTTAATTTTTTTTAATAAATTCACTTCATAAAAAAACATTTCCAGCAAATATGTTTGTAACCGTGAGCACTGAATCGATACACACACATACAAACATAAACACAAACTTCTTAAATGTTCTTGGTCAAGATGTGTAGAGAAAAGGATATCAATACATTTGTTTAGGCAAGCGTACGTAACGCTTTCTATACGATGGATAGTGATGTACTCATGACCATTGAGGGCGCCAAGTGTTTAGGTTCTTGTGTTTTTTTGGAACAAATAAAAACAACTCGACAAGAATCTTCTACCGGGTAATATAACTACGTCAAAATAGTAGATCTCATGGTAACGACGTATAACATGAAAGTCTATAGGATGGATCGTGTAGTGTATATGCAAGTATATGTGACTAACTATATGATGTAACTAATATAAAATTAATCTAGTAAAATATAGACTAAGCACACCAGGATTTTATACAGGTTCGGACCTTTCGTCCTACGTCCAGTCCCGAAGCTCCCCTTCGGAATTCGACTATCAAACACCCTCACTTCGCCGGAGGAATAGGCTTAGTTACAATAGCTTGTTCTTGTCAAGTGTGTGTTCTATAACACAGATATTGACTATAAAGTACAAATGCTTCCAATATATATATCTAGAGAATATTGATTGGAGAGTTCTGAATATATGGAAGAGTGAAATATAAGTATATGATTGCTAGAGATCAAGAATATATCAGAGTATAAGAGTAAAGAGCACAAGTAAGTAAGGTGAATTCTCCTCTTGGATTCTTGATGTTATTTATAGTGGTAGAGAGATTCCTTGAGTAGTTGCATCTATCAACAAGTGTTCTATGGTCTCTTCTGATGGTGATGAAGAGTTACAGCAAAGAGAAGCGAAGATGTCTTTTCAAATATGGCAGTTGTTATTTGAATTTCAAAATCCGAGTTCAGTTCCAGACGTCTGGAATATGTCTCAGACGTCTGGCTCTATATTTTTTTTTGTATATAGTAGCCTTTCAGACGTCTGAGTACATTAACCAGATGCCTAATTCTGTCTAGTTTGTAATCCAGAGGATTTATTCAGATGTCTGGCTAGTGCACTCAGACGTCTGATCCTGTGCATGTTGCTTTTTGTGCATCCATGTTATTGCTCTACTGATCATATCAACTTGTCGTCTCTTGTAATGTTATTTGAGCTTCGTTCTTGTCTCTCTAATGATGTTACTTTAGCTGTAAATAGAAATATATATGCGTATTCGATTTCCATTGTATAGTTGTTGTCATCGAAACCGTCGATTTGATTTCCTAACAATCTCCCTTTTTTTGACGATGACAACTATATAATGTACTTATATATAATTTATAAATCTCCCCTTGAATATGTGCTTATTTTTAATGTTTTATAATTAGACGTCTGGGTAAAATATCAGACGTTTGAAATAAGTCGAGGTTTTAAAACTTGGTGGCAAAGACATAATTCAGACGTCTGGATCGAATTTCAGACGTCTGAAATACTCTGATTTCAATTTCGAGGAGGCAGAGCAAATTTTCAAACGTCTGGGGGGTTATAACAGACGTCTGACATATGCACACAGTGCTAAAAAATAGAGGTATATCAGAGTGTTAGACGTCTAAGGTCCATATCCAGACGTCTGAAATAGAAATTTTTTCTAAAAATAGCCTAAAATTTAATGGTTTTGCTTATTTCTCGATTCTTTATTTTTAAAACAAAACGTAATTTTATTTGTGTGAAACAAATAAACATAGATACACATATAATAAAAAATATAATTATTTAGATGGCGATGGAGTTTTACGATCTTCTGACTCGTTATCCCTCCATGGTTTAAGTGGAGACCATATATTTCCATGTTCGTGGGTTCTTGGGGAGCCAGAGAATCGTCTTGGTGAAGAATCCAAAGGGGTACGATAAGAAGAAGAGGGATCCAAGGAACTGCAAGGCTTTAGAAGTGGTTCATGGACATCTTTCTTCCGTGACGTAAAAAACTTCATCGTTACTTGCTCCAAAAAGCTTAGCCGACGTGCTGTAACTTTTCGTTCAAAATATAGTTCTCTTTGCAGATCTATTTGTTGTTTTTGATAGTGATGAATTTCATCAATTTTCTTCTTTGTGTTAGGAGAGACAAATATAGATCGTTTGGTCTTCTTGCTATCGGGAGTGAATCCCATGTGATATGAGGACCACCTATACGTCGATTCTTGATTTGGTGTGGGTGTAGGAAGCTGTTATGGTGTATCGGCCGAGCTATCCATCGTAGGTGTCGAGATGGATATATAAGAATTTTTAGAAGACATGACTATATTTTGTTTTAAAAAAATGCATCGTGTATATTTTTTTTGTTGTTGTATAACTGTTTATATAGAAGTTTTAAAAATGATTTATAGAAAATTTGTAAAAAACTAACTAACTAAAAAGACAAAGGTGCAGAATTTAATTTCAATTCGTGGATCGAAAAAAAAACTAATGGCCGATCATAGCCTAAAAAAAGGAGTGAGTATTAAGTGGGCAGATAATGAAGAGAGCAAATCCTTAAATCACATCGAAGTTTAATAAAAGTTTGTTCATTTAGTGGTTTTGTAAAGATGTCTGCTATTTGATTTGGTATTTACGTATTCTAGTGAAACAGTTTCTTTTTCAACATTGTCTCGTACAAATGGTGTCGTATATCTATATGCTTAGTTCGCGAGTGATTGACAGGGTTTTTTGATAAATTATTGCACTCGTGTTATCACAATATATTGGAGATTTATTGATAATTTTGCCAAAATCCGTAAGTGTTTGTTGCATGTATATCACTTGTGCACATGCTAGAGCTGCTGAGATATATTCGGCTTCACAAGTAGATAAAGAAACACAAATTTTCTATTTGCTAAACCATGAAACTAATGATTGTCCAATAAAGTTACATGTTCCACTAGTACTCTTACGATCTATTCTACATCCACCGAAATCCGCATCGCTATATGAAACTAGTTCAAATGATGATCCTTTAGGGTAAAACAAACCATAATCTCTAGTACTAGGTAGATATTGTAAAATATGTTTAACAACTCTTAGGTGAGATTCTTTTGGTTTTGCTTGAAATCGAGCACAAAGACATACACTCATTATAATATCGGATCAACTAGCCGTCAAATAGAGTAAAGAACCAATCATGCTACGATATAATTTTTCATCAAAATCTTTTCGGTTATCATTCTTTTCTAAGTGAACAGTAGTACTCATTGGTGTTGGCTTGCTCGAAGTTTTATCCATTTCAAAATGACGTGATAGATCATTACAATATTTTCCTTCATGAATAAAAATACTATTTTCAAGTTGTTTTATTTGTAAACCTAAGAAGAAATTCAATTCTCCCATATGTGACATTTCAAATTCATTTTTCATAATATTTGAAAATTGATCACATAGATTTTCGTTAGTTGAACCAAATATAATATCATCAACGTAAATTTGTACTACTAAAATATCTTTATTTTCTCGTTTAATAAATAAGGTTGTATCGATTTTCCCTATTTGAAAACCACATGTAATTAAGTGATTTTTAAGACGTTCGTACCAGGCACGAGGAGCTTGTTTTAATCCATATAATGCTTTGTGTAACTTTAAAACATGATCGGGATATTTTTCGTGAATAAATAATGGGGGTTGTTCCACATATACATTTTCTTTAATTAAACCATTTAAAAAAGTACTTTTGACATCGATTTGAAATAGTTTAAAATTACGATGAGTTGCAAAGGCAAGTAATGTACGAATGGCCTCCAATCTTGCTACTGGAGCAAAGGTTTCATCATAGTCGATACCTTCTTCTTGATTATAGCCTTGAGCAACTAAACGTGCTTTATTTCTAACATTATTTCCGTTTTCATCTGCTTTGTTTTAAATACCCCTTTTGTTCCTATAACCGATTGATCTTTAAGTCTTGGTACTAATTCCCAAACATTATTACGTTTAAATTGATTTATTTCTTCTTGCATAGCTATTATCCAAAAATTATAATTTGAAGCTTCTTTATAATTTTTTGGTTCAAAATTTGACACAAATGCTATATGGCTTATTTGATTAAGTTGATTTCTAGTTACTTTAGAATTGAGATCCCCAATGATATTATCTTTTGGATGATTCTTAAGAATTCTAGGGGATGATATCAAAGTGTTATTTTGCACATTTGTTTCATTATTAATAAAATTTGTTGAATTTGTTATTGGAATAATTTCTTCATCATCATTAGTGTGATGATTAAGAAGATTTTCGTCGAACGAAACGTGTAAACTTTCTTCAATAATATTATTTTGTTTATTAAAAATTCTATATGCTTTGCTATGATCCGAATATCCAACAAAGATACCTTCATCAGCCTTCGGGCCAAATTTTCCTAAGTTATCTTTTGTATTTAATATAAAATATTTTTATGAAAGTTTTAAAATATGATACTTTAGGTTTTCTTCCAAAAAATATTTCAAAAGAAATTTGTTTAGTCATAAGACATATGGTTACTCGATTCAACACATAACAAGCTGTGGCAATAGCTTTAGCCCAAAAGTGTTTTGGTAGACCACTACTATTTAGTAGTGTTCGTGCACATTCTTGTAACGTACGATTTTTTCTTTCTACTACACCATTTTGTTGAGGTGTGCGAGGAAAAGAAAAATTATGACTTATTCCTTTCTTATTGCAAAAATTAGTAAAAAGATCTTTTTCAAATTCTCCTCCGTGATCACTTCAAATATTTTTAATTTTCAAGTCCATTTGTGTTTTAATCCTTTTAGCAAATATTTTAAACATACCAAAAGAATCGCTTTTATGTTTTAGAAACAAAGTCCATGTATATCTCGAAAAATCATCAACTGTTGCGAAAACATATTTGTTGTGATTTATAGATCGTATTTGTGTTGGACCAAATAAATCTAAATGTAATAATTCTAATGGTTTTTTTGTAGAAATATTATTTTTAGACTTAAAAGAGCTTTTCCTTAGTTTTCCAATTTGACAATCGTCACATAAATTTTCTACTTTGTAATTTATTTTAGGTAACTTCTAACTAGCTCATATTTTTCCAATTTATTAATATATTTAAAATTGATATGAAAAAATCGTTATGCAATAACCGTGGATCATCATGTTTGATGGTTAAACATAACTTTGAATTTTTATCCATATTCATGTTTAATACATAAATATTTTTGTTTCTGAAACCTTCAAATACAAGTTATTTGTAATTATCGAAATTATTACATCTATCTTTTTCGAAATTTATTTGAAAACCTTTATCGCATAATTGACTAATACTTAGTCGGTTGTGTTTTAAATTTTCTACTAATAAAACATTTGTAATAATAGGAGAGTTAGAAATACCAGAGTTGATGACTTCTCCAATGCCCACGACATATCCTTTTGAATTATCTCCAAAGGTTACCGTTCCACCACCGATGCATGTTATATTTGATAACTTCTTGAATTTTCTATCATATGCTTGGAGCATCTGCTATCTAGTATCCATTTCTCCTTATTTTTTATTTTAGGTACCTGCAAACTAAAAGATGTTTTAATTGGTACCCATATACTTTGTTAGAGTCCTAGATGTTAGAAGAAGATAGTCATACCCAAGATGGTTTGGTACATTTATAAATATAATTTTTATTATAGACTACATTCTCTAAGAAATGGTTAATATGTTTTTGTCTAATCAAATTATTATTTGTCTTAGGAGTCCAAATTTTCATATTTTTGGTATTCATATTAGACGTAGGTAAACTTTTAGTCTTTTTATAACTATAATTCTTAGCATCATTTCCTTTCTATTTAGGAGTATTTTTAAATCCCATTCCATTTCTATTACCTGATGGTTTTGAAATCTTGATAAGATTTTCCAAATTTTATTCTCCTTTATTAAATTTTGACACATTATTTGTAATTTTATCTTATTTTTCTTTTAATTCTAAATTTTTGATATTTCAATATTTCAATATTGCTTTTCAAGTTGACATTTCTTTAACAAATTATCCTTTTCTATTTTAGTTATCAAAATCAATAGCAATAGCCTCACTTTCTATCAAATTATTTTTAATTTTTTCTTGAGATAATTCTAGTTCTTCTTCTAACATAATTTTTTTCATCTTTTGACATTCCTACTTCAAGTTCTAATCTATTTATTTTGACTATATGTTCTTTGTTCAAGTTTTTAATTTGTCTAAATTTATCATCTAATTCCATACTAAGTTCTAATAATTCGTCATAGCTAAGTTCGGGACATACCTCATCAGTTTGTGCCATAAAACACACATTAGCTTGTTCTCCGTCACTATCGCTATCACTTTCAGATGATGAAGAATCCGAGTCATCCCATGTTACTTTGAAAGCCTTCTTCTTTTTGAGCTTTTCAAATTTGTTCTTCTTTTTATCGTTATTGAGCTTGGGACGGTCTTTCTTCATATGTCCAAATTGATCACATTCATAGCATTTGATTGATGTTTGATTCGTTGAGCTTGATTTTCCTCCTTTCTGAAATTTAGTCATTTTTCTACACTTCTTGAATTTTTTGTAATTTTTGGCAATAAATACAATTTCTTCTTCATCTAAGTCAGAATCTTCATTTGTTGCTGGGAATGCTATGTTCTTCTTTTCCGAATTTAGTTCTTTTTGTGCCTGCAAATTAGCTTCATATGACATTAAATTTCTTATCAATTCTTCAACTAAGAGTGCAGAAAGATCATTAGCTTCTTCGATAACTAATACTTTTCTTTCCCACTCTGGAATTGAGTAATTTAGATACTAAATCAAAATTTATAAATTTGACTCCAAGTGCCATTAAATCATGTTGAATGGTTTGAAATCTAGAGCACATATCTACTATATATTCATTTTATTTCATTTTAAATGATGAGAATTGATTTTGTAAAATTGAAATCTTGGTTTGTTTAACTTTGTTTGTGTCTTCGTGTGTGACTTGTATAGTGCGCTAAATATCAAATGAAGTGTTACATAGCATGACACGTGAGAATTCATTTTTATCTAATGAGCAAAATAAAACATTCACAGCTTTGGCATTATTAGAAGCCGCTATTTTTTGTGCGTAGGTCCATGTGTTCACAGCAGTAGTAGGTGCTTCATATTTATCTTGAGTGGTCGACCAAATTTATAGACCATTAGCTTTCATAAAAATTCTCATACGTGCTGACAATATGCATAGTTAGAGCCATTAAAAAGTGGGTGTCATGCCGTGGATTGTCTTTCTTGAAAAATACTTGCCATAATAAAATGATTCAAAAACATGTTACTGTACTTTGATCAAACCTTGCTCTGATACCAATTGAAAGTCTATAGGATGGATCGTGTAGTGTATATGCAAGTATATGTGATTAACTATATGATGTAACTAATATAAAAATTAATCTAGTAAAATATAGACTAAGTATACCAGGATTTTATACTGGTTCGGACCTTCCGTCCTATGTCCAGTCCCGAAGCTTCCATTCGAAATTCGATTATCAAACACCCTCACTTCTTCCGGAGGAATAGGCTTGGTTACAATAGCTTGTTCTTGTCAAGTGTGTGTTCTATAACACAGATATTGACTATAAATTAAAAATTCTTCCAATATATATATCTAGAGAATATTGATTGGAGAGTTTTGAATATATGGAAGAGTGAAATACAAGTATATGATTGCTGGAGATCAAGAACATATCAGAGTATAAGAGTAAAGAGCACAAGTAAGTAAGGTGAATTCTCCTCTTGAATTCTTGATGTTATTTATAGTGGTAGAGAGATTCCTTGAGTAGTTTCATCTATTAGCAAATGTTCTATGGTCGCTTTTGATGGTGATGAAGAGTTGCAGCAAAGAGAAGTGAATATGTCTTTTCAAATGTGGTAGTTGTCATTTGAATTTCAAAATCCGAGTTCAATTCCAGACGTCTAGAATATGTTTCAGACGTCTGGCTCTATATATTTTTTGTATATAGTAGCCTTTCAGACGTCTGAGTACATTAACCAGATGTCTGATTCTGTCTGGTTTGTAATCCAAAGGATTTATTCAGACGTCTGGCTAGTGCACTCAGACATATGATCCTGTGCATGTTGCTTTTTGTGCATCTATATTATTGCTCTACTGATCCTATCGACTTATCATCTCTTGTAATGTTCTTTGAGCTTTGTTCTTGTCTCTCTAGTGATGTTACTTTAGCAATTACCTGTAAATAGAAATATATGTGCATATTCGATTTCCATTGTATAATTGTTATCATCGAAACCGTAGATTTGATTTCGTAACACAATAGTCTTATGATTTGAGGGTATTATCGGTCCTAAGTAGCTAGGCTAAACTCTTATTATGGTTACATGTTGACTTTATTATGTCCATTGTGAAAGACTTAAGGCTATGCCATAGAGGCAATTTTGTAATTTATTGTAAATTATTAATCGTGTAACAAAATATCGTTTGAAATAAAAAAATGTTTTTCTTTCTATTATATACCTGATAAAATGTGATATATTAATTAATTAATGTATAATTCATAGAAAATCCATAAATGATATGTTTTGTGATAATAATTACAATGTGTTGTAATCATAAGCAATTTATCATAATATAATAAACATATCCTTTCAAATATTCTTAATCAAGATGTATCGAGACCGGATATCGATACATCCATTGCCTCGATATATCTATTGAGATTAGAGTACATAATACTCTCCAAATATTGGGTCGTTTATTACTCATGGTTCCTGGGGGCATTAAGGAGTTAAGTACTGATAATTATTGGATAACTATGGAATGACTCACTCGATAGTTTCTACTAGTTATTATAATTAAGGGAAACAAAAATATCAATGTGATAACATTAAATAATTCTCTCGACTTGATAATACTATTGAACTTCAAAGTGGAAACTCTACTTTGGTTATAGTTAAATCATGGCACGACATTCATCGAACGATTATAGTTGGGTCGAGTTGAAGCATTGGAAGTGAGACACTATTCAATAGAGAATTCGTCTTCTCAGTTATACGAGGTTAGCATCACGATCAACTGAAGTCAATTCAAAGTTAAAGTCTTTGACCAGAGTAGCTCATTAATTAATAATTGTTATTATCGAACCAAGAATTTTTTCTTAGACTGCACTGGAATTTTGACCATTACCAAATTTCATAAGTCCTAATATATGATATAGCTTTTATGAAGATAATTGGATGAATAATTTTCACTACAGGGTACCGTTTAAAATAAGTAAAATTGGATTTTACCAAAGCTATGTAAGCTGTAAATTTAGTCACAATATCACACCACTAGCTAAGAAGACGTAGGCAAGTTAATATTCAAATTGTTCGATATTAATCGATGAATGAATTTACAACTAAGAGTCTCACAACTGAAATATTGAATACTCCAACCGCGACATGATTTAATTAAACACCACAACAAAAATACCCTATTACAACGCCCTTTTTACAACGGGCATTGGCTGCCTGTTGTAATAGAAGACTTTTACGACGGTCCACTCAGGCCCGTTGTAATAGATGCCCTATACAACGAGCGATGATAGCCCATTGTAATAGAATGCTATTAAACGGTCCTTTCTAGCCCGTTGTAATAAATGTTAATTTTACAACGTTCATTATTTCCCGTTGTAATATATAACAGTTTTACAACGACTAGTTTTTTTGGCTACAGCTATGAAATTTTGGCTCGTTCGTTTTTTTATTTATTACCGATCCTTTCCTCCTCCCAAACCCTAATTCTCAAATCCCTAAAACTCCTACGCTGGTCCTCCTAATCTCTCCCTCCTCCCGCCCTTCTAATTCCCAAATGCTATTATTCCAAAACTTCACTAATTCAGTTCCAAATACCTCTGAACACTCGAGATTTTAATACCAACATAAATCAACCGATTGTCAATACAATTCAATTCAAAATTTTAAAATTCCACAGTCAAAACTGATGAATTTGTCGCGGTTTCGGGTTCGACCAGAGATGCTTGGTGGTTGGCGATTTCAAGTCGAGGCGGGTTCGAGGCGATTATCAAATCGATTTGGTTGAAGGGCGGTGAAGTCCTGGGTGCAGTGAGGTGATTGGGGAAATCGTGTTGTCGGAGGTTGAATTGTGGTGATTTCTGGCTGCGTGTGTTCAAGTTGTGGGTTTGGCTGATGGCGTGGTGGTAGCGGCTGTTGTGGATTCACGCTTTGATGTGGTTGGGCGTGCAGATGATGGCACATGTATGTGGTTATGTTATGTTGTATTGGAAAGTGGTTCAGGCAGTGTTGTATTGTATATGATATGTCTGTTGCACTGGTTGTGGTTCAGGGGAGTTCGGTTTGTTGAGGTAACTGTTGGTTGTAGAAGAAGTTTCTGTTGGTGTGTAATGTGATTAATTGATTATTGCTTGAGGCAGGAAGTTGTTGATGTATATGAAGATGGTTGCTCTGGAAGGGTCAACGATAGTAGATGGCAGTTAGATGAATTTTAAAATAACGTTTTCGACGGTTCTTTGTAATCTGAGATAAGAGAAAATATTCTTGAAAGAAAGTGATTCAACCATGCCACGCCACACCACGGTAATACATCTACACTACTTACAATAGTACTCGCATTACACACCTGTACAGTAAGAGAATGGCATGATATAAATGTAACATGCAAGCAATAATGATAGCCATAACCGTATGATATTTAGCTTCATATGCATAGCTATATACAAGACAGTGAGAGATTCACATAACCCTACATATGACACACGGCAAAAATGTATACTGCAGATCATCAATTTGAGTTTAATTATGAAAAATGGACTTCACAACAACAATTTAAATTAACAAAATAAAATTCCACAAGTGGAAAACTGTAACAAATGCCTTTAATTTCTATCTGTAAGGTAAAAAGTGCATGAAAACAAGTTTTAATATCATTGATGCAACATGGATATATATGGTAACAAATGCAGATTATCACTTACTACCGTTTTCTTACTCATTCCTACATGTATTTCACCTTTCATGAACTACACACTTGGGCCACATGCGGGAAAAGCATTATCCCGGGCTTTGAATTGTATATGGCGGTCCATGTGATGATTAAAGAGATAACGAATTCATTAGTAGATAGGATGCAAAACCGACAATGTGGTTGGGCATAGGAATGTGCAGCTGCGGCTGCAAAACTGCGGTTGCAAGTGTAGTTGCAAAGTGCACTTAAAACAACCGTTTTGCAAAACTGTAGTTTGCAAAGTTGGAAACTGCAGTTGCAAAAAATCTTGGTTTCATCAATTAATTAGCAACAAACTTGGTTTGAATTTTGTGGTTAATCCATATTCATATTGGACAAAGTTGAATTTAAATTGGAAATTCTTGGATGGCATGATCAATTTTTGATATTTTCTAAGGCATGATCAATTCCATTTGAGTAGTTTCATTGGTGTTGCAATTCGAGTTTTGCAGAATATGTTCTGAGCGAATATTGTATGTATTGAGTTGAGTATCATGATGAATTTCATTTTGTATAACACTGGACTTGTCTTTGAACTAAAACCACTAGGATTTTGAATATTATTTGATACATTATCTTTATAAATATATACTTCTTCAGAATTACACTGTGAACTGTTTGGATGAATAACATAAGACTGCTGCATTGTTACATCTTCTTGATTGTCATATCCATCAGTAAGGGTACTGTTTGGAGATATATTTTTGTTCATAACATTTGAATGATCCATCTCCATTTGAGAATTAACTAGGCCGTGTTGTTCTCTACAATATTGTATAATGAATATCCATAATATTCATATTGAAACAAAACTATGCTTGTTTTTCAATCAATACTGAAAAATAGTTATTACTTCATAAATAATGTTCGATATGCTTTGTGGAAATAATTTTTGTAACTTGACTAATTAGTGCTATATGACATGCTTACACAAACTACTTATATCGATTTTAAAGTTTGTGAGTCAGATTCTTTTCAGTTCTGCTTACTCAAACTACCATGATTCAACAGATTTACAATATATAAATTAATAAGTCGCTTTGGAACCAGGAAGCCAATCTGTTTTGAACTTTTTAGCACAACTCGTCAGTTGTCATTCATTACATTGCACCATTTCTAACAAATGATGCAAATAAAGTTAAATCTTAAACTCACCGCTGTTGTTGGGAGGGACCAAAGCCAAAACAAAAATGAAAATATACTGTTACTACTTTATTCTATGTCACTGTTCTCTTCAACAATATTATCCCATCATGTATTTTTGTAAATTACTATATGGTTTTATATGTCTTAGCTATACACATGATTACTGCCCTTTTAATTCCTCAATTAACAATTTGAGTTATTAGTAGTCTTTTTATATACCCGTATGTATTATTTTGAGTGTTTTACTTTGGTGTAGGTATTAAGTGCTACAGCCACCTTCGTAATGACATTCTCCGCATCAATGTCTGTAATAGAATATTACCTGTTAGGCCGATTTCCTATTCCATATGGTAATATAAAATTCACATATTTATCTTACATTTAATCAATTTAAAGTGATTACTAGCTCTATAAGCTAAGTGTTGTCATTGACCTGTAGCCCTATACTTCGTATGTGTTGCAACAATTGTTGCGTTCATTGGGCAACATGTTGTGAGAAGAATAATCATTGTAATGGGTAGAGATTCTCTCATCATCTTCATATTGGGTTTCACCATCTTTGTTAGCGCCGTTTCACTTGGTAAAGCTCCTGTTCTCTTATATATGTCAAATTAATTACTTGTTTAGTCGTCTGTTCTGCAACAGTTAAAATGACGGCTCACTTAGTAGTTAAACTATTCAAAAAATATGCGACAATAGTTCAATGAAGATTCTTGCTAGATTACGGGAGTATAAGGAGAAGGTTAAAGAGATTTGTGTGCTAGATCACTGTAAAGTACTACTAGCGCCTTTGTTGAAGCTGAATGTCCAAGTTGTTCGTTACCTTTAAATTAACTATTATACATATAGGCGTAGTTAAATTCTTTATGTTTATATAGCAGTTTTTTTTGGCAGAATAATGGTAGAAGATGAGGGCAAGGGAAAATGAGTGAATGTAAATATTTCTATAGGAGGACACCAAGTGTAATGCTGATCCACTTGATCATGAACATAGAAATGTCAGCTGGCTAAAAATGTATATCGGATTTTGATTGATACTATAGTTACATCTCTAGTTTTCAGACCAACTGGGCATTTTGTGATAATAGCTCTATCATATTTTGATGCTGCTGTAATTTTGTGATAACATAGAAATATCAAAAGTCACTTCTCCCTATGAAACAAAATAATGTACCAATAAGGAGTAATCGAATTTTATTGAACAAAGTGTTAAAACCTCATAGTTTGATGTTTTGATAGAGAAACATACATAAGAAAATGATGGGATTTCTAGACAAAATATGGAAGAAGATTAACTGCATTAGACCCTCTACTTGGGATCTCCTCCTCTACCAAAAGGAGCTCCAACTTATGAAGATCCTTACAATTGGAATTCTTCTAAAAAGGAAGGCGATGAAGAGGGGGATGAGAAAATTAAGCATCAAGGAAGCAATAAAGAGTAGTTTGGAAAGTTTAGTATGATTTTTTTTGAGCTTTAAAACTTTTTTTTAGGCAAGGCCAGCGGGGTTAAATGGACCCCTACCATTTATTGATATACCATTGAAAGATGTTACAAAGAAGAAAAGAAACAAAGCCACCTAAAAAATTAGGCAAGCAAGAGACAGAGCAACAAGAAAACAAGAAGAAAAAACAGGGTATATCAAGGAGACACGGCATGGAAAAGAAAATAAGAAAACAAAAGAAGAATCAGGGACAGATTCAATCTGAGAAGCATCTAGGAGAGAGCACTCAGGAAGCCAGGATGAAAAGCATGCCTAGAAGCAACAATTCCATTCCTCAAAGCACACATAATACTTTCTTTCATTTTCATGATAGTTTTCCTCTTTGCATTAAAAATTATTGCGTTTCTTTCATCCCAAATGATCTAGATGAAGACTTTAAGAGAGAACAGGAGAATATATGTAGATTCACTTTTCCACCTCGTAGCCTTGTATATGAGATCCCATTCAACTTCACTAATGGTAGAAACTTTCCTGCCGTTAATGAGGTTATTCATAGAGCACCATAGCATATGCACATATGGACAGCTAATGAATAAGTGTAGAGTATCTTCATCAGCAGCTCGACAAAAAAAGCAAGTGGTATCAATGGTGACACCTTTCTGTCTCAGCAAAATTTTAGTTTTCAGAGCATTGCTGAAGAGCTTCCACAGAAATATGTTCCGTCTTTCAGAATTGTGATTAACCCATATTTGCTTGTACCAGCTAAATGTCACACAATTATTTTGGCATGCAAAGAGCTTGTACAAGCCATTAATCTTAAAAGTTTCTTGACAGAAGGACCATGAGACTCCACCTACATGAGCAAAAGGCACATGAAAAACTTGGTAAAGACTCCAGAGCTGTCTGATGTATTGATTACTGGAGTATGGGAAGACAATGCGACTATCATTTATATAATTAAAGGCCAAGGCATGTTTGCTTATACCAGTTTGCATTTGCTGGTTGAAAGAAAGAAGCTGACTCAATATAATGCCTTCCTTTATCCACGGGTCATGCCAAAAGGACAATCGACCATTAAAAGCAATTTTACTTTTAGCATAGGGTAGAATATCATTCCTCAATTTCAGAATACAATGCCATGTCCAATTGCAAGATTGTGGAATAGACATGGTCCAGAAATTCCAATAAAGTGATTGTATGACCACTTCACCCAAATGTTATCTTTACAATTCAGGAAGTTGTCAATGTGATGAACAAAGGCAGCGCGATTCCATAATATCATATTTTTAATACCCAAGCCTCCTTTGGACCGAGGCAATTCAAGCTTGGAAAATGCACATGGAGATAGTTTATTAGAGTGAACAGATCCATGCCAAAAAAACTTGACATAGCACTCCTAATCATTTTCAGCTTCATAGGAAGGATGAAAGATCTTGACCAATACACCATCATGGAGAAAATGATTGATTTAATAAGCGTGAGCTTACCATCCTGACTTAGGAGCCTATTACTCCACACAACAAGTCTTGCTAAAATCCTCTCGTACAAAGGCATGCATTGAGCTCTTGTAATTCTCGAAGAAGCTAAGGGAATACCTAAGTACTTGGAAGTTTCAGCTCTTTGATGTATGGAAGAATAGCTAGAAATTTGATTGATCATTTCATTTCTCACTCTAGCCATCATCATATCAGACTTAGATAAGTTAGTGGATAGGCCAGTAATTTGAAGAATTTATCGAGACCACCCATAATAAAGGTAACAATCATCATGTTAGGCTTGAAGAAAATCACCAGGTCATCAGCAAACATTAAGGAAGTAATGAGGGGGTTCTTGCATTTAGGGTGGACAGAGAAACTTCCCTCAGTAACTAGGTGGTTGAGAATTTGAGTTAAAGCTTCCATTACTAGAATGAATAGATAGGCAGACATTGGGTCACCCTGTCTAATACCTTGTTTGCATTGAAAGTATCCCACATTCCTGTTATTAACCATAATAGAGAATCTAGCAGTCGAGATACATGAACCAATCCATGCCACAAAGTGTTTGGGGAAATTCATCAAACCCATAATTTTAACTATAGAGTCCCAGTGCAGAGAATCGAAAGCTTTAGAGATATCAAGCTTGAATACGGCCCTAGGTGAAACATGAGAGGTGTTGCACCCCTTCAGTAATTCATGAGACAAGAGAACATTATCTAGGATACTTCTGCCACTAAGGAAAGCAGCTTGATTGGAAGAGATGATGTTAGGCATATCAATCTTGAGTCTAGCGGCAATGATCTTAGAGACGCACTTATAAACGGTGTTACAGCATGAGATAAGCCTAAAATTAAAGACATGACAAGCATTTTTCACTTTAGGGATGAGAGCTATATTAGTTGCATTGATAGAGCCAATCATTTTGCATTTGTTAAAGAAATTTTGAATAGCCTTTGTGAAGACAGAACCAACAGTTTCCCAGCAAGATGTAAAAAAGCAGGCATTGAAGCCATCAGGACCTCTACAAGAGTTCGAATTGAGAGAGAAAAGGGCAGTTTTAATCTCTGAGTCAGAAATAGCAAACGAGAGAAACTCATTCTCTACAAGAGATATTCAGGGAATGTTTACTGGATCAAGAAAGTCAAGGGATGGAATGAATTCTTTACTGTTCCCAAGCAACTTGCTGAAATAGTCAAGAAACAAGTCAGCAATAAGGGAAGGATCAGAGATTTACTCACCATTGGCATCTTTAAGCACACTAATTAACTCTCTTGATTACTTTGCTTTAAGAGATGAATGGTAGGAAGAAGTGTTCCTGTCACCATCCTTGAACCACTCCATCCTAAGTTTTTGCTTAAATGAGGCCTTCATGCTTCAATGCCTCATAAAGCTTGGTAGAAAAAGTTGCTTCCTGAGCCGCCAACTCACTGTTGGAAGTATCATTGAGCATGAACTCTTGAACATGTTGTAATTTGAGAGTAAGGCTGGTGGAAGCCAAATTGCCAATACCAAATTTTCTCGAAGACCACGCTTTTAAGGCAGTTTTGACATCTTTAAGCTTGCACTGCAAGACATACATTGGATTATCAAAAAAAGGAGAGGACCAAGCTTGATTAACAATAGAAAAAAAATCAAGGCGAAGAACCCTAAGCATTAAAAAAATTTAAAAATTGATTTTCTTATCCTCACAGCAGCACCAAAGTAGATAATTTGGGGAGAATGGTTAGAAAGGCCAGGAATAGGGAGGAGGTTATAGATATTAGGCTATTTGTTGAGAGCATATAGATTAGAAAAGGAGAAATCTATTTTCGAGAAAGTTCTAGGAGAGGATCTTCTTGAGTTGTTCCAAGAGAATGGAGCACCCACTGTAGAAATCTCAATAAGGTTAGATTAAGAGATAGAACAGTTAAGTGGCTTAATTTCTCGAAAAGACATGGGTTGCCATCCTGCCTATCGGATACGAGAAGGGAGTAGTTAAAATCGCCAAGGACAATCCAAGGGTGTGTTTCTTGTCTAAAAGAGGGGAGAAGATTAATGAATGATTGTCTAGCAGTGTAACGATCCCGGATTTTTACTAAGTTTAAATTGCTAATTAATTTAATTTCTGAATAAAAATGGTGTTATAAGCTCCGGCAAACCAGATTCGACGTTTGGATCTGCGGCATTTGATTACGAGTGTCGTATTCGGTGTCGATTTTCGAAGGTCGATTCTGGGCAGTCACATTTGGTATCAGAGCTGAGGGTTAAAAAACTTTAGCTCAGGAGTATAACACATTAAGTAACTCATTAGAGATAGGGTGAAGTAAACCCTAGAATGAGTATCCCTAAGATATCTGTCCGTATGCCTCAGTAAATTCTCTTACTATCCACCGATAGTATGTATGAGTGTAAGAAGAGGATGAGATAGGGGACAGGGGAATACGACTATAAATGATCAATACCCTGTAACAACAAGGAAACAATATTTTCTCTATCAATCTCTTTTGTTCAGCATCTCTTTTCAATTCTTCGATGGTTCCTGGTAGATCTAGGAAGAAGATTTAACATATTTGCATGGGACATAAACTCCAAATAGGTCAGAATTGTTTGTTTGGATGAATTGGTTGCTTTGGTTGTTATGGTTGATAGGTATACTTTAGTTTCTAAACTAAAAGTTTTGAAATTGTATCCATATATCTGTCTATTTTTGGGTCCGGATATGTTCTACGAATGGTTAGTTATCCCTTTGGACTAACCAATGGTCCTGTATATTTCGTGAATCCGGATAGCCCTAGTATCTTGTGAAAAATTAAATAGATTCGTTCTTGTATCTATTGTTGATATTCTAATTTGGTAAGCCAAATGAAGAATAGATATTCAGTTTGATTTGATGAAACATTCTTCATCTATTCTTTTGTTGTCTCCCTACTTTCAAATTTCGAGGACGAAATTTCTTAAGGGGGAATCTGTAACGATCCTGGATTTTTACTAAGTTTAAATTGCTAATTAATTTATTTTTTGAATAAAAATGGTGTTATAAGCTCCGGCGAACCAGATTCGACGTTTGGATCTACGACATTTGATTACGAGTGTCGAATTCGGTGCCGATTTTCGAAGGTCGTGTCAGGGCCGTCACAAGCAGTAGCTGAGTTAAGACCATAGATTACAGTAATGTAAAAGGAAGTGGAGGAAGAGACATGGTTAGAATGAAAATGGATAAGCTGAGAAGTTGAAATGATAGGAGATAAGGCATAGATAGTGGGGTCGAACATAACAAGAATCCTACCAAAGGGAGCTTCAGACAAATTATTAATCATCTTCCAAGAAGAGTTAATGAAATTAGCAGCTTTGGTAGATAGAGAGGCATTTAACTTAGTTTCTAAAATTGCAAGAAGGCTTAGAGAGTGAGTGGAAATAATGTTTTTGCATTGGTTTAGCTTGATATCTGAGTGGGCACCTCTAATGTTCCACGAACCGATGTTGTTCAACATTGATCAACAATTTGATTAAAAAGGAGTTTCTTTTTGTTACTCCTAGTCATAGGAGTGGTTTGGACATTAATTCTTGGAATAGTAGAAGTGGAAGGCGAGCTAGCACTCGGGTTGAGATCCAAGCCAAAATGCGATTTTATTGTATTGGATGACTTGTAGTTAATAGAAGAAACAAGACCAGATTGTAGCATCACATTCTGATTGGCATCACTGAAGGGAAGAGAACAAGAAGGAAGGGAGAGAGTAGGAGGAGGGGGATTCCAAGCACGTGGGGCAGGAATATGTTTATAGGGTTGCTCAGAGTTATGGGAGATGGTAGATTTGTTGGATGAAAGGGAGTTTATAGGATTTCCATGACAGAAGTTGCTGTTTGGACTATGCATGTGCACAGAGGAAACGTGCACGGAAACTGGAAGAGAGGTAAATGGGCTAGAATTAACAAAAATGGAAGTTTCATGGCTTATTTTTGGTGGGGAAGAAATTAATGAGTTAATCTTTTCGTTGATAGCAGAAAAACAGAGAAGGGTGGATGATTCTGGTATAGAGGGAGGCGGGTCAGCAGATAGAGGAGTAGTGAAGTTATCTTTTACTACAACAGATGTGCCTGCACTTAGAGGTACCGAGTTTTCATCGGTTTCATGGTTTTTGCAAGCAGTTGTGAAAGAATCTGAACTCAAATTGCATTCAGGAACTAGCTTATTAGAAGCACAGTTTCTCATGACACCATTTGATTCAAGATTACCACTCATGTGTTCATCACATGCATCATTCCCAGCAAGTTTTATCATGCTAGCAGCCTCATCAAAAACTACTTCAGCCATTTAAGCAAGAATATGAAAACTATTTTCTTTCAACAAATCTGCGTTATCATATTTGCTTTTCTTTCCTCCATCAACCACTACCTTGTCAGGAAATTTATTTTCGATCTCAACTTCCTCAAGCTCATCCTTTCCTAACTCCTTTTTTTCATCAGAATTTTCATCTTCATGAACAACCTCCAAAATAACATTCCTATAAGAAGATTTAAGCTTCGGTCTTCTAGCTTTATTCATCACTTGCCATTTTTGTTTTCTCTGACTCATTTTATTCCTAGATTCTTTCTTGTCTTCCCTAGAAACATTATCATTGACTTTATAAAATTTATTCTTCCTTTCATTCTTCTCTAAAGCCGCACTTGTGATTAAGCTTTTCTTTTCACAGTTAGTTTCTGAATGTCCAAAAACACAACAATGAGGGCAAATACTAGGCTTCCAACGTTATTCAATATGAATATTTTGCGTTCCTCCATCTAGAAGCTGAATTGGAAATGAATCAATTAGACCATGATCGGGTTTTATTTCTACCATACACTTAGCAAAAGATAGCCTCTCCAATCTTTCCGTTGATTCATCCATACATACCAGTTTTACCAATCTACTAGCTAACCAGTTAATTCCAATATGAGACCATGAGAATAGTGGAATATTAGAGAATTTAACCCACACAGGCACCGAAGAAATATTCTTACAAGCATTTCCCACCGTTGGATCCCATTGCTTGACTATAAAGAGTTTATTTCGCTTAAAAATAGGGTCACCTTGCAGAATTATGTTCCTGTCTTCATCACAGGACAACAAGAATAAGAAAAGGAAGCCATTTGATCTAACTTTGATCGAACCTTTGAGTTTCCAATACTTTTTCAAGAAATTAGTAACTGTTGAGTAAGATAGAGGCTTATCAAGGAAAAAGACGACCAGATAGTTACTTCATTCGTGAGCACCAGCTTCAATAACAATGGAGGGAGGAATCATAATCTCATCCTTGAACTCGAGGGACATCTCAACTGGTATGTACTTCCCTGCATTACTCGGTTTACGCTTTAAGAGGGAAGTCCATATCAGTTGAGAAGGCTCAGGCAAAAGCAGGGACAATGGAGCAGAGAAAGACAAAGGAGAAGAAGAGGATGGGACGTTGGGAGTTGAAACCGCTAGCAGTGGTGGAGGAGGGGGGTCAGGAGCAGGACGATGTTGACATAGAGGAGAAGACATATGAAGAGAAGGGATGGGAGCAGGAAGAACAAGAGGGTACGAAAGAAGGACAGAAGGGATGGAGTCAGCTGCCATGAAGAAAAGAATAGGAGGGAGAAATACACATTGGCTTTTTTTAGAACTTTGTTATTTTTAGTTATGGTTTGAAACTTCTTGAAGTACGGGTTTGTAATGTTGAAAGTTAATTGTTTTTGAAATTGTGGTATCTAAGTTTGTGATGTTAAAATTTTGTAACTTTAACAACTATTCGTGAGGTCATATGTCTATTTTGTGATGTTGAACTCATGATGTAATGACCTATTGTTGTGTGATCTTGTGATGTAGCATGACTCTTTGTGATGTTATGTAATATTTTAATCCCTCTAAGATAGTTAATTTTTACTCCTACTAGTATATATTTCCTTTTAAGAGATGATAAAGGGGAGAAAAACTATACGACCATATCGACGGGGGGAGTATATATTAAGGGTGAGAACTATTTTTAACTATTTTATCATGAAAATTTATTTTATAACATGTATAATTGTCATCATCAAGAAGGAGGATAATGTTAGAACTTCATAGTTTGATGTTTTGGTAGAGACAACTACACAAGAAATATTACTATATATTCTAGCTTTACAGGAAAATATGTCGACCAATGAAGAGATACAATGATGAAGCCAAGATGATGATGGAAAACAAAGTTATATTAGACATAGCCTTTTGTTTCTAAAAGTACACAATTGTTATATCTCTCCAAAGTGGTATACACACATGCAAAAATCATCACAGTTGCATTTCTATTTTTGAAAACAGGATTACATAGTTTCAGTCGACTAAAACCCTTCAACCAATCGACTAAAACAATATCAATCGACTGGTCATAATTGTTTAGTTGACTGATATTATGTGCATTTTTTTATAAATACAACATAACCAGTTGACTGAAGCTACACAAATAGTTGACTAATGATCCAATCAGTCGACTAAATAAGGGCAAAAATAAACTGTTTCCTTTTCGTTTGAAAATTCATGTTTTCAACTATAATAAGTCGACTAACTAACACTCTACCAGTCGACCGGTCCCCAATAACTGCTATATTTTTGAATTTTCTAAAGAGATCTTCTTCAATGAAAAGGCATTTCCTTTCATGAAGAGTTGCAACTATATCTGATACATGTTCCTTGGATTAAGTGAGGGTTATTGTTTAAATTCAAAAGGAGACTTGGTCTGGATGTAGAACGGGAAGTTTGAACCAATATAAAAATCTCTAGTGCACTTTACTTTAGAGCATTTTTTATTTTAATTTTTTTATACAAGTTTTAATTTAGTAGAACAATTCATATTACTCGATCCATAGCGACTTTCACAAAGTACAATTAATGTTGAGTATAGCCGATTTAACCTCTTTCTATAAGGTAATGTACTTAAGTGTAGTGTACAAGGTTAAAATTAATTTTATGTAAATAATATTTTACAAAATCATACAAGATAAGGGTTTATAAGAAATCTCAACATATCTTAGGTCAAGAAGTTGATAGGTTATGTGAGTCGAAAGACTACACATAATTATTGCATATGAGAGATCTTGTATGGATCACCCTAAAAGGAGTTTCAGACTGACTTATGTTTTGAACGTAAGTATCTTAAACTAAAATGAAATCAATTTTATATATAAGGAAATTCATAAAATGCATATAATTACCCACTCGTTGCACAGAGAAACAATTATTATTTCAAGAAATACAAACTTTATAGCAAAGGAATTTCTTTTAGAAATTATTCATAGTAAAATGGATTAAGATATGATCCAAAGATGAAACTGATTACGTGGGATAATGAGATTAATCAAACCTAAATGAACACAATAGATTAGAGTGTTTAATAAGTATTCTCGCACAATGAAGAGGAACCATGAGTTTCTAATAAATTGGAGAATAAATAATTCTCTATTTTTAATTAAACCATTAAGAGTATTGACACTGCTATATGGTATGATCCTAAATCTTAAAGAATTCCAAGTACATTATCAAAATATGATTTTGATGGTTATACCGGAAGGGATGTGATCTATCAGCCACAAATGTGTTCAAGAGAAAGACTAATAGAGTTGGAGTAAGTGATCAACATTGATTAAAATATCATCATAAATTTCAATTATTGAAATTAGCATAGCAAATTCATTACTCGATGTGCTTAGGTTAATTTTGATTTTATTCACAAAATTATAGTTGGTACACCTTTGCACATGTATTGTAAAAGAAAATTCTAAATAATGGTTTAGATTAGACTATTTGCACATAACTACCAAAGTGTCTTGAAGTCATCTAGAGAGATATCGATTTTGTGGATTTTCAGATATGATCCAAGAACGGGTGCAAATTATCATTCGACAAGCATCAAAGCTGAACAAATGTTTTGACGGAAATATAATTGATTTTCAGTTAAAACGTAGAGGAAGCATGTGCCCATGAGAAAGAACATTAAAAGGTAAATAGATATTTCTAAACTATAATTAGACAACATACTGCTGATTTTTGATGTACTTATGTCAAAATTAGCTCTAGCTTAGTTTTTTAATACTTGATATTGGATTTATAAACGGTACCTTTTATAATAAGTATAAAAGATGTCGGGAATGTCTCAAACGATATGCAAAGACATCTGATTATAATGTTTAATATGGAGCATGTAAGATGGATTCCTTATGAATTATCATACATGATGTATTGTCTGCAATATGGAATTTGGCTAATGTATTTGATACATGAAGAAAATTTCAAATCCAAATTAAGATCACTAAATGGTAGTTTAGAGTATTCAAGAGTACTTACAAAATACTAGAAAACTTTATAGGAATAAGAAACTCCTTATGAAGGAGTATTCAAACTCAAACTTCATAAGTGATATCGAGAATAATATGTCAATAGTAAATTCATGTTCAAATTTCAATTAAGGAGTTTCAAGTTGGAAATGTTCCAAACGAAAGGTTGTGGCTAATTCAATGAAAATGCTAAGTACATCGCCTTGAATAGTGCTATAATCAATGTACAAATATAAATGCACAAATTTATAATTGACCTAGGGGTGATTCCAAGTATTGAGAAAACTAGTCATTATTATATGATAACAATGTAATGATAAGAGTTCACTAGAAGTCGAGAAACATACAAAAAATAGTTCCACATGATGATGGTACTTTATCAGCATCAGAGAGAGTTTTGATAGAGTAGATAATTAAAAATCATAGCAGATCCATTCATGAAGGGACTAACTTGATCAGCTCTTATCAAACGATCGATAAGATGTGATAAAGATACCATAATTGACCCCAAGCGTAAATGTGAGATTGATAGAGTTAAGAATATGCCCTAGAGGAAATTATGTAATTTATTGTAATTTACTGTAACAACTCTGGTTTGGGAGATTACCTGTAAATATTAAATTATAACGGTAGTTATGATTGATATTGTGAATTAGAATAAAATTGAAGAAATTAAATTGTTTATTTGGAATAAACTATGAATTTGGGAATTTGTGAGAAAATAAAATTCCAAGCTTTATTTTATTTGTTTGGGTTAATAATGAATGGAAAATAATTTTTATTTAGAGAAATTGCAATAATTTTTTTAATTATTGTCAATTACTTCTTTTAATAATTTTTAAAGGAAGTATTTGATTTTTTTAAAGGTTATTTATTGAAATAAAAAGATGAAATTGGTTTTAAAATATGTTTTGTTTATAAAAACGATGGAAAATGGTTGGTTGCATTTTGTTGCACAACAAAATTATTTTGTGTAATTTTTGGAGTTAAAAATAGCATTTTATGTAAATATTTGTGTAAATTGGGTTTTTATTTAAAAATAAGAGTTTTGAAACTAATAAAAAAGATAATTTAGTTATAAAAATATTTTTTTACGAGCGGATATTTTCTCGCATGGATCTTTCGGATTATCATATGGTTCTTATAGCATCCAGCATGTTACAAGAGCGTGCTCTTGATTGGTACGAGCTATTCATTGCCGAGCTCGACGAGTCTACTCTTACATGGACTCAATTTCGGGAACGATTCGAGCTTAAGTTCGTTCCTGAGTCTGAGAAACCATCTCTTGCCCGTCGCTTCCTCGAGCTAAAGCAAGGGAAATCTTCTGTTTCTGATTACGTGTCTTCTTTCGAGGCTCTTTCTAAGTATGGCCTTGAGTATATTAGCACTCCATACAAGAAGAACCTCAAGTTCGTTTCCGGCCTTAAGAAGTCTTTGATGCTCCAGCTCAAGCTTTCTTTCGAGGTGCTAGTTGACTCGGCAGTTCATCTTGAAGCCGTCGAGAAGGAGATCAATAGTGGTGATGATGTTGAGGTTCGCAAGAACCCCAAAAAGAAGCAGTTTCCATTTCAGAAGTCCCAGTCCTTGAAATATCTATTCACACAGAAGGAGCTCAACATAAGGCAACAGCGTTGGCTCGAGTTCCTTGCCTCCTATGACTTTGATATCCAGTATACCCCTGGTAAGGGTAATCGTGTTGCTGATGCGCTTAGTCGCAAACATTCGGCTGTTGTTTCTATGATGCTAGCCGTGTGGGATGTTCTAGAGACGTTATCACTTTGTGATATTCGAGATCCAGCTCCATCTTCTGATTCTCCTATCTTATTATTTAGTTTGGAAGCTCGACCCAGCTTATTGGATCGCATTGCCAATGCTCAGCGGCGTGATCCCGATCTTGTGCACCTTATTCAGATTTGTGAGCCTGAGTCCCGTGACAAGGAGTTGTGGGATTTCAGCATTGATTCTCATAGGTGTCTTCGCAAGAAGAACCGTCTTGTTGTGCCTTCTGATTCTGCACTTAGGCATGACATTCTCGATGAATGTCATCGTTATTAGTATACCATTCATCCTGGCAGTAGTAAATGTATGCCGATATGCATCGCCTTTATTATTGGGAAGGCATGAAGCACGGTGTGGCGAATTATGTGAGTAATTGCATGACTTGTCAACGTATCAAAGCCGAACATCAGGGGCCTTCTTGTCTCCTTGGGCCTCTAGAGATTCCATTGTGGAAATGAGATTAGATTTCGATGGATTTTATCGACGGCCTACCTCGTTCGAGATCGGGCCATTCTAACATTTGGGTTATTGTTTACCGCCTCACCAAGTCTGCTCATTTTATTCCTATTAAGTCTAATAGGACCACTTCTCATTTGGCCAAGCTTTATATCAAGGAAACCGTGAGAGTTCCTAGTTTGATTGTTTGTGATCGTGACCCTTTGTTCACGAGTCATTTCTGGCAGAGTCTTCAACAAGCTTGGGGAATAAAGATTAATTTCAGCATAGCTTATCATCCGCAGTCTGATGGACAGACTGAACGGGTGAATCGTATTTTAGAAGATCTCCTCCGTATTTGTATTCTTGATTTTGGAGGTACTTGGGAGGATCATTTACCCTTTGTAGAATTATCCTACAACAATAGTTTTCAGTCGAGTACCGGTATGGCTCCTTTCGAAGCCTTATACGGAAGGCCCTGTCAATCACCTTCTTATTGGTTGGAATCTGGTGAGAAGCTTATTCTTGGCCCATATTTTGTTCATGATTCTTCTGAGAAGATTGATCTTATTCGTCAGAGAATGAAAGAGGCACAGAGCTGCCAGAAATCCTATGCGGACAACCATAGGAAGCCTCTTGAGTTCTCGGTTGGTGATCTCGTCTTTATTCGTGTTTCTCCTCTAAAAGGGGTTATGCGCTTCAGTACGACTGGGAAATTGGCTCCTCGCTTTATAGGACCATTTCCTATTACTGAATGTGTTGTCCCTGTGGCTTATAGAGTTTCACTTCCAGCTCATCTATCTGGCATTCATGAAATGTTTCACATTTCTCAGCTTCGGAAGTGTCTTCGAGAGTCTGATTCTGTCATCGATTCTCCAGATTTGTAAGAGCTTGAGATCTCACCAGACCTATCTGTTATGCAGTAGCCTATTCGCAAACTTGCTTCGGAGGTGAGACGCCTTCGAAACAAGGACGTGCCGCTCGTTAAAGTTGATTGGTCCACTAATCCCAGTGACTGCACTTGGGAAACCAGAGAGTTTATGAGCGACCCTACCCTGGTTTTCTTTCTTCGCATAACGATGGTGAGAATCTTTTTACCTCAAGCTTATTTCTTTTTTTGAGTGATGAAATAATTGTGTTGAATACAAATTCTTCTCTAGAAATTACGAGGACGCAATTTTGTTAAGGGAAGAAGTCTGTAACAATCCTGGTTTTGCAGATTACCTGTAAATATTAAATTATAACGGTAGTTATGATTTGATATTGTGAATTAAAATAAAATTGGAGAAATTAAATTGTTTATTTAGAATAAACAATGAATTTTGGAATTTAAAATGAGAAAATAAAATTCCAAGCTTTATTTATTTGTTTGGGTTAATAATAAATGGAAAATAATTTTTATCTAGAGAAATTGCAATAATTTTATTAATTATTATCAATTACTTCTTTTAATAATTTTTAAAGGAAGTATTTGATTTTTTTAAAGATTTTTTATTGAAATAAAAGATGAAATTGGTTTAAAAATAAGTTTTATTTATAAAAATGATGGAAAATGGTTGGTTGCATTTTACTGCACAAGAAAATTATTTTTGCGTAATTTTTGGAGTTAAAAATAGCATTTTATGTAAATATTTGTGTAAATTGGGTTTTTATTTAAAAATAAGAGTTTTAATAATAAAAATATTTTTATAACTGAATTATCTTTTTTGATTAGTTGTAAAATGTTTTTATTAGTCATGGAAATATGTTTGTTTGATTTATTGTGTTGAAAATCTTTTTTAAATATGTTGTTTTGATTAATTACATAAGAGTGTTAGTGTTAATAAAAATTTTCTCAGGCTAGTCTAAGTGTTTTTTTTCTAATTGGGTCAAGCCCATTACTACTCCAACTTGAGAAAATAGGTTTCATCTTCTCAAAATTATGTACATATAGTACATCTTCCTCTAACCAGAAAACAGAAAGAAGAAATAAAAATTGAGAAAGCTAGCTCCTCTTCTAAACCCTAAGCCTAAATCTCCAATAAATCCACTTATTTGCTGATAATAATAAAATTAAAGCCATTTTCCATAGGTAATCAACACCAAAACAAAGATTATGTCATCAAGTTTTGATTTTGAGGTTTTGGGTTAGTCTAAGCTTTTGTTTTTCTCCTTGCATATCTTTGTTTTTCTATATTATAGGTTGTTGAAGCCATCTCTTGCTCAAAACTTGTATCTTTCAGCTATAATTCAAGTATTTGTTCTTAAATCACAAGGTGAGTTGCTGTCGACATAATGCTATCTGAAGCAAAGCTTCAAATACCAAAAACAAATGCAAAAATAGCTTGAAAATATTGATGTTTTTGTTTCTATAAAAACTGTGTTTGGGTGTCACTTTGCATGCTTATATCTTTTGATTCTGGCAACGAAATTTTGCCGGATTTCTTGTATTCGGTAGCTTGCATGTTGAGCTTCATTTCTGAAAATTTTGGTTGAAAGATTTTGTCATTTGAATGTTCAAAACATTGCTGCAAAATCGACTCAGGCACAGATTTTTGCCCGTAGTTGTTTTGAGTTGCTGCAAACATGGTCTGAGTCCATGTTTAAGATAGCATAACTCATTCATTTCTTACTTTAATTCAATGATCCTTTTTTTGTTTGAAAGAAGGAGTTTTCTAGTATATGCATATCAATTTTGAGCTTAATCTGATGCAATTTGTTCCTCTTTTTTATACTTGAAAGTTGAACCCAGGATGGTTCCAGGCCTATACATTTTTGGTTTTTTTAACTGTTGCAAACATGGCCTGAGTACATGTTTGAGACAGCATAACTAATACATTTCAAATCGAATTTGAGTAATTCTTATTGCAGATTGAATTAAGAGTGTCGTGTTACATTCCTGTAAAATTTAATGACAATCTGGGTTTGTTTGCTATTTCGAAACTACTGTCGAACTTGTACTCGCAGCTTGCTGTAATTCATTGTTTAAAACCTTGTTTTGGTCCAACTTTGAAACGATGCAGATTCTTCGTTTCAAATCATATTTGAGTGAATATTTTTGCAGGTTAAATTAGGAGTGTTGAGTTACATTCTTGTGAAATTTCATGATAATCTGGGTTGGTTTGCTATTTCGAAACTATTGTCGAACATGAACTCGCAGCTTGCTGTAATTCAGTGTTTAAAACTTTGTTTTGGTCCGACTTTGAAACGATGCAGATTCTTCGTTTCAAATCGGATTTGAATGAATCTTTTTGCAGATTGAAGTAGGAATGTTGAACTATCTTCCTACGAAATTTATAGTCATTTTGAAAAAGTTAACTTGTTCAAACTTTTGTAGAATATCAAGTCGCAACTTGTTTTAAACGGATAATACTTGGTGTAATTTCCGTTGTTTCGATGTTCTTTTGATATTTCTTTCTGGATTTCATAAAAGGGTTTTTATAATGTGATTTAAAAATGTTTTTCAAATAAATGGGCTTTGAAATTATTATTATATACTATTTTTAGTATAAAATTTTTATACTCTATAATAAGAGAATTTCAAAGGCAATTTCTAAACCGATTTCGAAGCGTTTCTAAAACTCATTTTCTTCAACATAATTTCTATATAAAAATAAAATTTTGCACTTCGAACGAAGAGGGAGGAGAATTAAATGATTAGATAAAACACGTGCTATGAACACACGCGTTTATCTTTTCAGTTAATTCCTAATCTATTCGTTTGATCGTTTTGACCTTCGAGTCTGGTTTACCGATGAGATGCGGTAAACTTTGTACCGCTTTAAGTGTGAAATTGACTAATGGTTAGTAAAACGTTTAGTGCAAACGTGTGGTATGTGACACACGTTAACACTTTTTGGGTTCCTTTCCGAGAGTTTGTGACACATATTGCCAGTTAATGGTGTCCAGTACTGGACCTCCGGACCTTCGCCACTACGGTTTGTTGCCTTCGGTTTTGTGCCTTCAGGTTTGTACCTTCGGGTTTGTGCCTTCAGGTTTGTTGCCCTATAATATTGCTTTTGGAGTTGGTCCTTCGTCACCGCTCGAGAGATACTTGGGTTTATCGCCTTCGGGCTTGTGGATCCTTGTTTATACAGTACTGAGCACGTGCATCTTTTGTTTCATTGGTATTTATATTTCCCTAAAGTATCGCCTTTCGGAGTAGGTCTTTTGAACCACTCGATACATAGCGATTACCTTGTGGAAACTTATGTTACCTTTATTGTTATTTGCCTTTTTGGCTTGGTTTGGGATATTCATATCCTTTGTTTATTTGAGTTGCCGATGATATGAGGCTTGTTATGATTCATCTTTTGTTAGGTGATTTAGTTATCTCTTTTAGAGATATTTGTGGTACTTTATGAACTTGCATGTTCATTATCATTTAGCTTATCTAATTGATTTGTTTAGCTAGACTAACCTGTGTATTTTATACTCGGGTCAGACCGAGGTGTTTCAGGTTAGGTACATTTGGACTTATCCTATTCTGCTTCCACATGGACTATACTGCTAGCTCCTTTTATTATAGCTTTTTGTGTAGTCCTTTTTGGTTGTAACTCTGATATATATATATATATTCTTTTGACTTGCCTATATATTGTGGTTTCTACACCACTTAACATGTATCATTTTGTTTACTCTGTGCTGTATCTGTATATGTGTATTTGTATGTGATGATCTACTGTTCTGTGATGTGTTTTACATTTGAGTTGTTATATTTTATTCTGTTAGATCTTATAGCCATTATAGTTTGTATTAAATATCTATTGGATATGTCGATCCACCTGGAAAAAATAATATATGCTACATTTATCGACGTATTCAGTAGATAGTTAAGACAAGACTATAGATGGTCGCTCCTATCCAGCTCTATTCTCCGTATTAGCAGACGGTATTACCTTGTAATACTCTTTGCTAATGTGGGTCTCGGAGTGGGGCGTTACAACTACTATCTCTATAGTAAAATCTCTTTCAAATAAAAGATGTTTTTCTTTCTATTATATATTTGATATAATGTGTTATATTAATTAATTAATTAATTAATTTAAGTATTGTTAATAGAAAATTCATAAATGATATGTTTTGTAATAGTAATTACAATGAGTTGTAATCATGAGCAACTTATCACAATATAATAAACATACCATTAAATATTCATAGTCAAGATATATCAAGATTGGATATCGATACATCTACTGAGACTACAATATGTAACACTCTCCAAATGTTGGGCAGTGTATTAGTCATGCTGCTGCAGGCATCAAGGAGTTACGTACGAACAGGTATTGGATGACTGTGGAATGACTCACTCGATAGTAGTCTATTGGTTGATATAACTAAAGGCAAACAAAAAATATCAATGTGACAACATTAGACAATTCTCTCGACTTGAGAATACCATCGAGCTTTAATGTGGAAACTCCACTTTCATTATAGTTAAATCATGACACGACGTCCATCGAACGATTATAGTTGGGTCGACTGGAAGCATTAGAAGTGAGAGATTATTCAATAGAGAATTTGTCTTCTCAGTAATATGAGGTAGTATCACGGTCAACTAAAGTCAACTCAAAATCAAAGTCTCTAGCTAGAAAAGTTTGGTTTATAATAACTGTTATCATTGAACCAAGGACCATGTGTTTGGACTATACAATTGAATGTGGATGATATTGAAATTTTGACCATTACTAAATTCGATAAGCCCTAATGTGATATAGTTCTCATAAAGAGAATTGATGTAAATAATTGTTGTTACTGTAACGACCCATAATTTGACCATTTAAAATATACTTTTTAAAGTGATTTTAAATATAAAACATGTAATTTTATATGATTCAAACAATATTAGATAGGATTTGGAAAGAGAAGTATACACAAAATAGTAACATATGCTTATATCGACAAAAGTGGCAAAATGCTGATTTTGAAAAAGTAAGTTTCAATGCTCAAATAAATTATTTTAATTAATTTATGAGTGTTAATATTTTTTAATAGCAACATACAAATTTATTTTTAAATTTGGTTTACATAAATAAATAGTTTAAATAAAACGTCAAAATTCAAACGTAAAATATTTTGTCGAAAATCAACGTTTTGTCGATTAAAAGTTGTCACAATGTCGTTGCACCTTTATTTTCCTATATATGAACATATATTCAAATAGTATAAGTATTAATTAATTCACTAATCAAGTTTACTTTTACTAAACATACTTAGAAATTTTAGAATATAATTAACAAAAAGTAAGCATCAAAAGACAAAAAAGTACAAAAGTCAAAAAGTAAAACATCAAATCAAACAAACATAATTATTAATTTCTTTACTTAATATTTAAGTGAAAACGGCATAAAGTAATGATTTAAAATATTATGTTAAGTGTTTAAAAAAATAAGGTTGCTTAAAAAGTAAGTAAGATTATTTTGGTAATTTGGTAAGGGGTATTTTGATAACTTACCACTTTATTTTTTCTATAAATACCAACCACTTTCTCACTTTTTTCGCACCATTTCTACATTCTTCTTCCTTCTTGAAGCACTCTTTAATGGCTTCTTCTTCTCTCTTTTCCTTCCTAACTTTTTTAAAATCATATCAAATTAACTCCAAACATAACTAAACTTTGCCAAAGACCTTAAAATACCATTAAAACATGGTTTATCATCTAAAAAGTGAAGAAATGATGGAGGAAGGGGAGGATCAAGGGGAGGCCGAACCAATTGGAAGAAGGAAGTAAGACTGGGAAGCTCCTGAGCAAGAAAAGAGAAGAACGTGCCGCCGATTTCATTCCAAAGAGTTGGGAGAAAATTCAAGTTTCTGCGGAAGCTTTGCGGGATTTTCGGGAGTTAGGAAGAAGATGCGATAGCATAAGACAAAAGAAATGGAGTAGAAGTTGAAGTTGAAAACAATAGTGAAGTGTTGGATTAAATAAATGTTGGTAGGATGTTAATCGATTTGGTTAAAGGTGAGTACTTATATTTAAAGTAACTAATTTCTAAAAATATTTCAAGTTAATAACATGAAAAGTTTAGTATATGTTGGATGATTTAATGAATGATAACTTAGTTGATATTATGGTTGATTATATATTTGTGATATGGACGATAACATGGTTTGATAAGTGATAAGAAAAATTAGTAGTAAGAATAGTTAATTTAATAAGAATTTAAATCCATATAAATATATGTATGGAAACTATTTAGCCTCTTAATGAAACCAAAATATCTAAGAAGATTTAAAATGATATAATACTATTATATGAAATGAAATGGAAATGGATTTGAAATATGAAAATGCAATTTAAAATGAGTTTAAAATGATTTAGAAATGTTTTATAAACATTTAAAGTGTTTCCATGAACTTTGAAAAGAAAACGAAAATTTAGTCAAAAATAGGCGCATCGCGTAACGGTAGTTCGCGATTTCGCGCCATAAAAGTCAAAAGAGTGTGAAGGTTGGAATATAGCTCGGAATCATTCGAGATAAAAAATTTACGAACTATTATATCCATATTATTCCAATGAATAAAGAAAATCGAGATTTTGATAAGTAGATTTCAAGATACGAGTAAAACAAGTATTTGGAAATTCGCGGTTTTGTAGTTCGGAATCCAAAACTAGATTTCTTTGGAAATCATGTTTTGAAATTGTTTAAAAATATGAAATAAATTTTATAAATCTTTTAAAATGTTTTAAAAGCGATTTAAGTAATAAAAATAGATTTTCAAATAATAAAAAGTCATTCAATATAGCTTTAAAAAGCACTTTCCGTAGCACTTTTTCAACGCACTTTTCAATAACTTTTGAAATATAGTTTTAGCACAGATCTTCTTTTCCAAATCTTTTGTAAAGGTTCTTAAATGATTAATATGGTATTATAAGGGTAATTTGAAGGATTGATGGAATTGTTAAATAAATGAATACGTGTTTTAAATAATGATTTGGAAGTTTTATAAATCGTTTCTAAAAATGAAAGGATTATGCGGAAACGACTAGTACATTTGTTCCGCTTGTGAGATCTAAACGGTAAAACAACGTGTGTAACTAAGGTTAGGAAAGGAGCAACCAGTGCCCTGAACTTACCTGCCTTCATTTTATCATTTAAACAAAGGGTGGAACAGATCGAAAGGGAAGCCCGGATGTTCTAAAAGATCATAATTAAGTTTTTTCAAGATAAAAGAAAAGAAACAAATTTTTTGAATTTGTTATAAATGGTCTATATATAAGATTTATAAAATTGATATTTTATAAATAAAAGTAATGGAATTATAAAAGTGTTTTATAAATATTAGAATCGAAATTGTAATCAAATTTATATATGGATTTGCAATTGAAATTTAGAAAAGAATTTATAATGGATTTTATTTTATAAATATAAAAGCTGAAAGGAATGAATTTGTAAATAAGAGATTTATAAGTAACTAACTTATAATTGAATTTTGACTTATAAATGAGATATAAATGGAATTTGTTCGTAAAGAAATTTTGTATATGGAAGTTTATAAAATATAAATGGAATTTATAAACACTGTTTTGTAATTCTGATAAAAGTTTATTAATGGAATTATATTCACGATTTTGGACAGTAAATAATCCTTCAAAATTAAATATATAAAAGTGATGAATTTGGTAAGGAACTACATTCACGGTTTTGGACAGTAAATAATCCTTTAAATTAAATGTGTAGAAGTAATGAATTTGGTAAGAGAATTATATTCATGATTTTGGACGGTGAATAATTCTTTAAATAAAATGTGTAGAAGTAAAGAATTGGAAAAGTAATTATATTCACGATTTTGGACAGTGAATAATATTTTAAAATAAAATGAATGTTTTTGGAAAGTGATATTATAAAAAGGGAATTTGAATGGTTTGAAAATAAAATAAGTTGTGAATTTACTTATTATTAAAATAATTATATGAAAATGTTTTCCAAATATCCAATAAGTGAACTGGTTGTGAATATTATCTTTTTAAAGATATTTTGAAGTTAATAATTGAAGTGTTTTGAATTATAAACGATTAATAAAAATCAGGTCCAGTGATTACTTAAGTGCTAGATTTTGTTGTTACTTTAATAGTTATTTAACCGACTATTAAATGTGGCCATTTTAATTTCTCAACTTGATGTAGAAACTAATTAGTCGTACACTTAGTACGTAAGTGGCTGTGTAGGCTTGATTATCGTTTGTGTTAAGAATGTTGATTCGAGTAGCGCGGAGTGATTACTCCTATCTACCGAGCTTCCTTCTTGTCCAAAGGATATCAAGTTGAAAGTTGGAGACGTGATACGTCTATCAGGCTTAGTTTCCATGTGAGGTTGAGAAATGCTTTTGCATTGTTGTTGCAAAGAGACTGATATTGGATTTATTTGAAAACCACTTAGGGCCAACCTTTATACGACGATTGTGCAGGTTGGTCGATGATATTGATATTTATGATTTCGTAGTGAAGGACTGCCTGTTGATCATTTGGGGTGAAAATCCCAATATACATATAGTAGTAGTAGTCTCTTTGTTATGAAATATCCAGTGCAAGGAATATTCACTACTAATCCTAGGGATTTCCCAACAGGATATGGTAGGAAAGTTCCTACGGTTTGTCCTGTTGCTGGAAAACTTGTATGGACGAGTGTTTGATATTGCATTTCTATGATTACGTACGTTGGTTTTTACAAACGTACATCATGTGGTGGCGGAGAAGGCAAATTCTCTTAACTTAACACCTTCCTTGAGATGTATGAGCTCAAGGGTTGTATTTTTATGGAAGGCAATTAGTAGTCAATAGAAATGGCAATGTGGCATTCAAAGATGATGTGATAGATGATTTGTGATGTGTGATATGTGAAAGGTAATCGATACCTATTTAGCCTCACTCCTTAGAAAATGACTGAAACAGGGATAGAAGCAGCAATGCTAAGTGGGTTGCTCCCAATTAGGAGATGTCATCACTCTTCTAGATATATCTTTACACGCTATAACGTTGTGTATCTGATTTTTGCTGTGTATGCTCATGGCCATGAATTAAAGGTCGGTAATGACCGGAATGATGACATATTCGGTACTATCCAGGAAGAGTAGGCCGGTCTTTTGTTGGTTTTGGCGCCGAGTATCTCGACCCTAGGTACATCCCTCTAGAGGTGTACCGAGTTTTGGAAAAGGTAGTCCCTTTACCTAGTCATTTGTATGGAATCCAAAATTCACTACGAACTTGCAGTCGTGTTTATAGAGCCTAGTATTGCTAGAATTTAATAATGGTAACAATTTCAGCTATTTAATCTACTATTTGTATAATAGACACTAGTATAATATAAGAGGATTTGATATGAAAAAGTTTTGGTTATTGTAAGTGAAAAACCTGTCCGTGTTTATATGTGGGCGTGTCTTACGAGATACCTTTTGTTTTGATAAAGAATAAGTTTTGATAACTTTAGAAATTCAGTTGAGATGTGTTTTCTCATGCTCGTTTAACAGACTGATCCAGACGTTCTTCCCTCTCAATGCTCGGGTTAGACCGAGTATGTTTACAGGTTCAAATTTGGTGCTTTTGGAGCTTCAGCAGGCGAGCTGGAGATCTTCATTTCGTATACACGTATCTGTTTATTTTTCCGCTACATTGCATTGCTGTTGTTGTAAATCATTAGCATTTGTGAGGACATGTTATTATAACCGTCCAAGCTGGTGATTATTTATTGTGTACTCTGACATTGACTTATGTATATTACAACTTCTCATTGTAAAGCTTATTGATCTATATTATATGTTATTTCGCTGCGATATGAGATTCTGTCTTGTTTTGATTTTTCTTCTCTCCTCTTCTTCTCTTCTTCTTTCTTCTCACCCACTCTTTTCTTTCTCATGATTATATGCAATTAGTGCACTCTGGGGCGGATGTGTGTGTTTTATTGTCGGATTCATAGGGTGCCGATTTTGGGTTGTCACGGTGTGGTCTCAGACCTGAAGGTTAAGCGAGAACCTTGGCTTTGTTGGGATAAGGACTCATTTGAGATAGGGCTAGAAATACCCTAGGATTAGTAATTCATTAGAGATAGGGTTAGTAACACCGTTGAATGAGTTTGAGTGTATTATATATGAGTGCGTATTTGTTAATGATTAATAAATTATTTTGTGTTGATTTATTTGTTGAGTGATTTATGGAATCTTATCGATGCGCCCGATCACCGTTATCGATGAGGGTTCCTAAACATTTAAACAAGGTGAACCGACACACTGATTTTGAAAAATAGGTAAATGAAATAATTTTACCTAAGATTATATTTTGAATATAAAGTGTATATTTTGAAAGGTTATGTAGTTAAAAATGAATGGTCAAGATTAGTGAAATTTAAATATGAACATCTTATGATTAGAATTTCATAATTTGACTATAAGATGTTTCATAAAGATAATTGATAAGTAAGAAATCTGATAAGGTTATTAAGATCTTTAATATTTATTCCAAAATAACAAATTAAGAAATTATAATGTTAAGTTACTTCATAAATTTGCTCAATTGTTTTATTCAAAAGTTTAAGTACAAATACCTTGTGAATTAAGTTTCACGATTTGACTATAAGGTGTTTGATAATAAGATTTGTTTAAGAAATGAACGTATACGATAAAAAAGTATTTAACAAATAAAAAATGATTATGTAAAAGATAAATGTAAAAGGAACGAGAATTCAAATTCGAGTAATTTAAAAAATTATGGAAATTTAAATGAAGTTAATTAATGTAAGGTGAATTTATAAAAATAATTTATTAAAAAGGTTTTATAAACAAAAGTAATCCCTAAAGGATTTTGAAAATAGTATTATTTTAAATAAAAAAGGGTATTTTATGATAACTAGTACGAATGGCTCGAAAATAAACTAAAAATGGGCAGGAGATGTGTTCGGGTGGTAAACACTTCTCTTAAGTATTACTCTTTTTGTTAAGATGATATATGATACTATTAGTAGCATCCAGTTCCCTGGTAATATTTTGGAGTTACTCGATCTATATAATTTTATTAAGGTAAAGAAATAATGCGAATCATTAATTGATAAGTAATATTTATTAACATGTTTAAACTAAAGATAAATTACCTTTTGAGTGAAAAATGGTTCCTTTGGAATATTTTCCTTTAATAAAAATTTTTGGAAATAAATAATTGATGGGATTATATAAAAAATAATCTTTATAAAATGTTTGAAATTAAGATAAAAATTTTATGAAAAGTTTTTGAAAGTTAATAAATACATATATTATATGTAGATTATGTCATCGCATAAATTTTGATATTAGATTCGATTTCGGGACTTTAAGGTGTTTATACCAATTAGAAAAAGGATTTGTCACTTGATTCTTGACGACGAACATTAATGAGGGTTTATGGTTAAGCACTTAAGTTTTCTATCATAGTTGAGATCTATGCAAGGAAAGCAAAGGTTTTTGATCTTGAAGCTTGATCAGAGTCCGCACTAGAGGATCGGGGGATCGATACTAGTTCAGAAATAAAGTTGTGTATTTGAATAGGAGATCAAATAAGATATTATATATGGATAATTTGTGTATATTATATGGAAATAAGTTTAAAGATAAATGTTTTGGGCAAACTTTTGTTTTGAGTAAATTTGAGGACGAAATTCCTTTAAGTAGGGGAGAATGTAACGACCTAAAATTTGACCGCTTTAAAATATACCATTTAAAGTGAATTTAAATATAAAATATGTAATGTTATACGATTCAAACAATATTAGATAGGATTTGGAAAGAGAAGTATACACAAAAATAGTAACATTTGCCCATATCGACAAAAGTGACAAAATGTTGATTTCAGAAAAGTAAGTTTCAATTCTTAAATAAATTATTTTAATTAATTTATGAGTATTTATATTTTTAATAGAAATATACAAATTTATTTTTAAATTTGGTTTACATAAATAAATAGTTTAACTAAAACGTTAAAATGTGAATGTGAAACATTTTGTCGAAAATCAACTTTTGTCAATTAAAATTTGTCACAATATCGTCGCACCTTTATTTTCTTATGTATGAACATATATTCAAATAGTATAAGCATTAACTAATTCACTAATCAAGTTTACTTTTACTAAACATACTTATAAAATTCTAGAATATAATTAACAAAAAGTAAGCATTAAAAGACATAAAAAGTACAAAAGTCAAAAAGTAAAATATCAAATCAAACAAACATAATTATTAATTTCTTTACTTAATATTTAAGTGAAAATGACATAAAGTAACGATTTGAAATGTGATGCTAAGCGTTGAAAAATAATAAGATTGCTTAAAAAGTAAGTAAGGTTATTTTGGTAATTCGGTAAAGAGATATTTTGGTAACTTACCATTTTATTTTTTCTATAAATACCAACCACTTTCTCACTTTTTTCACATTATTTCAACCTTCTTCTTCCTCCTTGAAACTTCCTTTAATGGCGCTTTCTTCTCTCTTTTCCTTACTAATATTTTTAAAATCATATCAAATCAACTCCAAACACAACCAAACTTTGCCAAAGATCTTAAAATACCATTAAAACATGGTTCAACATCTATAAAGTGAAGAAATGTGGAGGAAGGGGAGGATCAAGGGGAGGCCAAACCATTTGGAAGAAGGAAGCAAGTTTGGGAAGCTCCATAGCAAGAAAAGCGAAGGAAGTGCCGTCGATTTCATTCCAAGGAGCTAGGAGAAAATTCAAGTTTCTACGGAGGCTTGTTGTCAAGAGTTTGGAAGAAGAGGTCGATAGCATAAAGAAAAAGAAATGAAGTAGAAGTTGAAGTTGAAAACAATAGTGAAGTGTTGGATTAAATGAATGTTGGTAGGAAGTTAATGATTTTGTTAAAGGTGAGTACTCACATTTAAAGTTACTAATTTCTAAAAATATTTCAAGTTAATAACATGAAAAGTTTAGCATATGTTTGATGATTTAATGGATGATAACTTGTTGATATTATGGTTGATTATATGTTTGTGATATGGAGGATAACTTGGTTTGATAAATGATAAGAAAAATTGTAAGTAAGCATAGTTAACTTTTAAGAATTTAAATCCATATAAATATGTGTACGGAAATTATTTAGCCTCTTAATGAAATAAAAATATCTAAGAAGATTTAAAATGATATAATACTATAATATGAAATAAAATGGATTTGAAATATGAAAATATTGTTTAAAATGAGTTTAAAATTATTCAAAAATGTTTTATAAACATTTAAAAGTGTTTCCATGAACTTTGAAAAGAAAATGAGTCAAAAATAAGCGCATCGCGTAGCGGTAGTTCGCGATTTCACGCCATAAAAGTCAAAAGAGTGTAGAAGTTGTAATATAGCTCGGAATTCTTTGATATAAGAATTTTACAAACTATTATATCCATAATTTTCCAACGAAGGAAGAAAATCGATATTTTGATAAGTAGATTTTTAGATATGAGTAAAACAAGTTTTTTAAAAAATCGCGGTTTTGCATTTCGAAATCCAGAACTGGATTTCTTTGAAAATCATGTTTTAAATTATTTAAAAATATGAAATAAATCTTATAAATCTTTTAAAATGTATTGAAAGCGATTTAAGTAATAAAAATATATTTTAAAATAATTAAAAGTCGTTTAAACAATATAACTTTAAAAAGCACTTTCCGTAGCACTTTTTCGCAGCACTTTTCAATAACTTTTGAAATATAGTGTTAGCACAACTGTTCTTTTTCAAATATTTTGTAAAGGTTCTTAAATGATTAATAGATTATTATGATTAATAGAGTATTTTAAAGGTGATTTAAAGGATGTATGGAATGGTTAAATAAATGAATATGTGTTTTAAATAATGATTTGGAAGTTTTATAAATCATTTCTAAAAATGAAAGGAGTATGCAGAAATGACTAGTACAATTGTCCCGCTTGTGAGATCTAAACGGTAAAATAAGGTGTGTAAGTAAGGTTAGAAATGGAGCAACCAGTTTCCTAAACTTACCTAACCTTCATTTTATCATTAAGACGAGGGGTGGAACAGATCGAAAGGAAAGCCCAGATGTTTTAAAAGATCATAATTAATTTTTAAAATAAAAGAAAAGAAACAAATTCTTTGAATTTATTAGAAATAGTCTATATATAAGATTTGCAAAATTAGTATTTTATAAATAAAATAATGGAATTATAAAAGTGTTTTATAAATATTAGAAATGGAATTGTAATCAAATTTATATATAGATTTGCAATTGAAATTTATAAAAGAATTTATAATGGATTTAATAAATAATAAGATTTGAAAGGAATGAATTTGTAAATAAGAGATTTATAGGTAATTAACTTATAATGGGGTTTTGACTTATAAATGAGATATAAAAGGAATTTGTTAGTAAAGAAATTTTGTATATGGAAGTTTATAAAATTTAAATGGTATTTAAAAACAATGTTTTGTAAATCTGAAATCAATTTAATTTGATAAGTTAAATATGAAAGTATATTAATGGAATTATATTCATGATTTTGGAAAGTGAATAATCCTTTAAATTAAATATATAGAAGTGATGAATTTGGTGAGGAATTACATTCACGATTTTGGACAGTGAATAATCCTTTAAATTAAATGTGTAGAAGTAATGAATTTGGTAAGAGAATTATATTATGATTTTGGACAGTGAATAATCCTTTGAATAAAATGTGTAGAAGTAATGAATTGGCAAAGTAATTATATTCATGATTTTGGACAGTGGATAATATTTTAAAAGTAAAATGGATGTTTTCGGAAAGTGATATATGGAAAGGAAATTTAAATGGTTTGAAAACAGAATAAGTTGTGAATTTACTTATTATTAAAGTAATTATATGAAATTTTTTTCCAAATGTCCAGTAAGTGAAATTGTTGTGAATATTATCTTTTTAAAGATATTTTTAAGTGAATAATTAGGAAGTGTAGGCTTGATTATCGTTTGTGTTAAGAATGTTGATTCGAGTAGTGCAGAATAAGTACTCCTATCAACCGAGCCACCTTCTTGGTCGAAGAATAACAAGTTGAAAGTTGGAGACGTGACAAGTCTATAAGACTTATTTTCTGTGTGAGGTTGAGAAACGCTTTTGTGTTGTTGGTGCGAAAAGACTGGGATCAGATTTATCTGAAAACAACTTTGGACCAACATTTATACGACAATTGTGCGGGTTGGCCGATGATATTGATATTTAGGATTTTCATAATGAAGGACAACTTGTTGATCGTTTGGGGTTAAAATACCAATAAACATATAGTAGCAGTAGTCTCTTCGTTATGAAATATCCAGTGCAAGGATTATTCGCTACTAATCCTACGGATTTCCCGACAGGATGCGATAGAAAAGTACATTCGGTTTGTCCTATTCCTGGACAACTTGTATGGACGAGTGTCTGACATTGCATTTCTATGATTACGTACATTGGTTTTTACAAACGTACATTAGCGAAGAAGGCAACTTCTCTTTGCTTAACATCCTCCTTGACACGTACAAGCTCAAGGGTTTTATTTTTGTGGAAGGTAATTAGTAGTTAATAGAAACGGTAATATGGCATTCAAAGATGATGTGATAGATGATTTGTGATATGTGATATGTAACCACACGATTTTTTGATGCCCGAAAAAAATCGAACCATTAGGATTTAAAGAAGAAGAAGGTTGAAGAAGAGAAGAGAAAACAAAACAACAACAGAATCTTATCATCGCAGCGGAATAAAGTATAATCGATAATAACAGATCTTTACACAAAAGTAATTATACCTGTTTTATACATACATCATCAGAATACAGCATCAGAGTTCAATACAATCAACAAAACAATTCAGGACGGTTATAATATCTCGTCCTTCCAAAGCTGAATAAACAGCGGAATATACATCAAATACGTCTGATACATCTCACCATCCAGCTCATATAATGAGATCTATAAAGTATATCAAAAATATATACCCTATAATACTCGGTTTGACCCGAGCATTATAGTTAAATAACACCCGAGTTAGTCTGGAATACCAGCGTGAGAAATCACACTCAATTGGATTATTAAAGTTTTCAAAATCCTTTGAAAATCAAAAGCATCTCGTAAGACCATGCCACAAATAAACGTGTCGGGTTTTTACCTTACGATAGCCAAAACATTTCTTACCAAAATCCTCTGATATTATAATAGTTTCTATATACAAATATTAATTCAAATAGCTGAAATTTTTACATTTATTAAATTCCAGCTAATAGGTGTACAAACAGAACCGCAAAGGCACGTAGGGAGAATGTGTTTCCAACTAATGACTAGGCACTGGGGTATCACCTGTCACAGTACCTGGTCTAGATCAGCATACCAGGATCCCTCCCGATCCCTGCAACACAAGACCGAGACTACCTCTTACTGGATAATCCTGAGTAAGATCACCCCGCGGTTGGGATCAGCAACCGCCCACTAAGCCGAAATAAAAAGGGACATCTAGACAGGGATGACCTTACCCTAATGGGCGCGACCCACTTAGCCTTGCTGCATAACCCCTGATTTTCAGTCATTCCTGGTCGATGTGGCTCGAAGCTAAGCATTACCTTTTTAGAACATATCACTTAGAATGCTCATCGTCCTCCTAACGATGTTTTGAAAGCATTCATCCATACAGGTCTGTCCCGGGTTCGAACTGAACCGAAGGCACTACTCCTACTGCATCCATTTTGGAATCACCATCAGGATTAATAGCGATTAGCCCTTGCACTTCACTGCACCATCTTTGACTCCCAACTCTTGTCTTCCTCACGAAAATGTTCAAACTGGATCGAAGTGGTTTTCGGGAAATAAATTCCGATCCCGGTCTCTTCGAAAGGATCAACGCGTTGGCCAATATTGATAGTCGGCTATTTAACTATCAAATAACATTCACAAACAATCATCAAGCCATAATAATTTCTCCTAAATTATTTATAATCCTCAAAATATCTTCGCAAGATATTTTTTTCACTTTTCAATCCTTTTGAAAACAGTTTCAAACCATTTTTCTCTCGCGGAATAAATTTCCCAAATATTTTCTATTTCCATTGAAATCACCAAGTACAAATACTTTATATTTAAAAATAATTTTAAAACACTTTATTATAAAATATACTTTAAAACATTTAAATTAAACTACTTAAACACTTTATTCAATAATATATGCTTTAAAAATAATTACAATAAAACTACTTTATAAAATATAAAACTAATTTTATAATAAAAGTTAAGCCAAACTAAATTTTAAAATAAGAATTTATGAAATTCTATACAAGGTTTTAAATAAAACTTTACCCAAACTATCTTAAAATAAAATTACTTAATAAAATATTAATAAATATTTTTTTTTAAAACATAATACCAATTAACCTTTAAATAATTACTACTAAAATAAATTTTGAAAAATATTTACTTTAAAATTTAAAACATTTAAAAATAATAAATTTTATAAAACATTTCCTTAAAATAAATTTTTAAAGCCTTTAGCTTATACATAAAAGTCTCCTTTAAAATACACTTGGTTTTCCAAGGAAATATACTTGCCATATCCATACCTTTAAAAATAAATCACTATTTATTTTTAAAACAAATTACTCATCCCTTTATAAATCCTACCGTGAATTTACTCTCGAATATCCATCGATATCCATTTCACTTTATAAACCCAGTTTATAGATTTCATAGTCCCATCTTGTTTTAAAATTCCAATTTCAAAAACTTAAATCAATTCTCAAATGGATTTCCAAATTACTCCATTTTGAAATAAATTCCTTTACTTACTCAATTTATTTCAAAACCCATTAACTTCAGACTTTATTTCTTAATTATGATTTAAAATCTTTTTAACTGAAAATACCAATTTCATATTTCCCAAATTCCTTCTTTTATTTTTTCTAGACATTTAAATCCTGAATTGAATAAATCTTTTATTCTTTAAAATAGTATCATTTAAGTTTAAAAAAATTCATTTATCTCCATTTATTTAAAAATCTCTTTTCCATATTTTGGAATTTATTTAATTTAGAATTTAAAATCAACTTTTATCCTTTTCCAATCTAATTTATCCAAATTCTTTATAATTATTTTTCTTACAAATCCTTTTTTATTTTCTTACAAATCCTTTTTTATTTTCTTTTCGAAAATCCAATCTATATATTTTTGGTAACTCAACATACTCAAGTATATTCAATCAATTCATAGCATCCATTATTTCAATTTATCAATGTAATCTATCCAGATTATCCAATACATCATAACATAAAATATTTAAACAAATCTAAATATTTTGAGAAATCCAGTTAGATCCCTCCAACCTGTTTCCCTGCATCCACAAATGTTAGCACAATATAAAATACCAATTCCACTTCGAGGTGGAATATCACGGTATATGAGTTTAATATAATATCATCCGCTATTATGCGGCGCATAGGTTCTCATCCGCTATATAATGCGGGAAATAAATCACTCCAATATATATATATATATATATATATATATATATAATACCAATTCCACTTCGACGTGGAATATCACGGTATATGGGTTTAATATAATATCATCCACTATTATGCGGCGCATAGGGTCTAATCCAATATAACTGATAATAATTTATCATCCAAGCATATAATCAACAATTTTAAATTTAACTATTTAAATTTAAATAAAACCCAGATGAGTGAGATTAACTCACCTTTTATTTTGCTGTTTGAAATACATTCCAACTCGATTTTGTCTTTACAGTATTAGACCTTGTATAAACAATTACACAATTCATTAGTATTCGAAATAATCGAATAACCAATTTTCGTTTGGTAATTTTAGTTATCCAATGATTTTATTTAATCTAAACTAATAATTTGATTTATCCAATAATTAAACTTTAAACTAACTTTCTTTTAACAAAAATATTTTTAGTGACTAAGATAATTAGATAAGTTTGCTGGAAAAATTAATCTCCAAAATCCATTAATTTTTAAAAAATTCAACTAGTAAATTAAAATGTGTACATGTATACTTATTCTATTTTTTTAAACAACATATATACTTATATAAATAATCTATTTAGATTTTAAAAATCTAATTTCTTATATAAACTATACAACATTTCAAAGTCCTATATTTTCCAAAAACCTTACATATATATGTACACACACCATTTTTTTTACTTTACACATATATATACATATACGTATAAGTTTAATAAAAGAAATACCTTATTGTAAAATTAAAATGTTGAGTACTGTATGTATGTTTATATCAATTTATACCAGAATTACTTTATACCTTTCTCTGTAAAAATTTCTTCTTTTTTTCTCTACTGTAAATTATATGTACATTTTTGTATAAACCATATATATACCTCTGTATTCTGTATAGATAAAAAATCTGCATATACACATTTATTTAATTAAATTAAAAACAAAATACCTCACTAGATCCAACGTGAACCGACCTCTTCCTGCATCGCACGCGCCCAAGCTTCCTTCCCTAAATTGCTATTTCGATCACTTACTCGCCATGCCGAAGCAACCCACCACCACTCAGTCGCGCTTGCCTTGACGACTCCACCCCGCAAACCCTCGCAAACGAAGCCCTAATTCGCGACGACACTGCCATGCACAATCGGTGCCTGAGGTCGTCGAGCCTTCCTCTCAACCGATGTCACTCGCGCGCGTGCGCGAACGTCGCTTGCCCCTCAAGAATTCCCGCAAGCTTCGATTCGATTAGAATCGACTTGCAAATTGGTACCGGATCAAATTGATTAAGAAATAGGAAGCCATCTCGGATTTATTTTATTATACTTTGTTAAGTCATGAAGAAGCATGGCATTAGGTTTATACAAAATAAAAATAAAAACGAAAAGAGGGAAACGTGTTTGATTGCATGTTGCAGAGTAGGACGCGTGTGCATTATGCTTGTGAACGGTGACTTAAAGTGATAATAAAAAACAATTGATGTTGATTTATATAATATGTTATATTCAATTTCAAACTTAAAATCAAATTGTGTCGATACAGATTTTAGCGCGTTTATCTACCGTATGGCCAAACGACAACTCCAAATACTATGAAAATTGAAATCCGATAATAATACATTATTACGGATCCAATGGAACTGGTTTCGTCGAATACCAAGACCGTGCCTTGGAAGGCTATTTTCAAATATCAATTTAAATTATATAATTTTAAAACTAAACCAAACACTTTAAAATTCAATGTTAAAAGTTCTATTACCTTCAGAATGGCCAATATGAATTTTCTAAGCATTTAAAATATTTTTTAACAGGCTTAGAATTCCAGATTCAACATTTTCCCAATCCAATCATTAAATTTAATATTTAAATTATCAAATAAATAGCGATATTTGAAATCCAAGTTAGAAACTAAATTTTAAATATTTAAAATCAATAAAATATTTCAATTTCAAATACCAGAAATTCCGGGTCCTAACATTTCTCCCCCCCTAAAAGAATTTCATCCCCGAAATTACTAGTTAAGAGGAATGATCCTTAACCCGCTAACTAAAAATCCCACAACCAATAATTCTTAGCACCACCCAAAACAATCTTTTAATAAAGACACTCTCACCCTCCACTAACTTTCCAAACTTCTTCACAAATTTTCCAAATAAAATCACTTACCCAACCATTCAAATTTAAATTTAAAACTAAATTTTAAATTATCAAAATTTCCTTAAATTTTTTCTAACTCCCTACATTTTTGATTGATTATGATTTAAAACCTTTTTAACTGAAAATACCAATTTCATATTTCCCAAATTCTTTCTTTTATTTTTTCTAAACATTTAAATCCTGAATTGAATAAATATTTTATTCTTTAAAATAATATCATTTAAGTTTTGAAAAATTTCCCCATTTATTTAAAAATATCTTTTCCATAATTTGGAATTTATTTAATTTAGAATTTAAAATCAACTTTTATCCATTTTCAATCTAATTTATCCAAATTCTTTATAATTATTTTTCTTACAAATCCTCTTCTATTTTCTTTTTGAAAATCCAATCCATGTATTTTTGGTAACTCAACATACCCAAATATATTCAATCAATCCATCACATCCATTATTTTCAATTATCAATGTAATTTATCTAGATTATCCAATACATCATAACATAGAATATTTAAACAAATATAAATATTTTGAGGAATCCAGTTGGATCCCTCCAACTGTTTCCCTGCATCCACAGATGTTAGCACAATATAAAATACCAATTCCACTTCGAGGTGGAATATTGCAGTATACGAGTTTAATATAATATCATCCACTATTATGCGGCGCATAAGGTCTCATCCGCTATATAATACGGGAAATCAATCACTCCAATTTATATATAATACCAATTCCACTTCGAGGTGGAATATCGCGGTATATGGGTTTAATATAATATCATCCGCTATTATGCGGCAGATAGGTTCTAATCCAATATAACTGATAATAATTTATCATCCAAGCACACAATCAACAATTTTAAATTTAACTATTTAAATTTAAATAAACCCAAATGAGTGAGATTAATTCACCTTTTATTTTGCTATTTGCAATCCATTTCAATTCGATTTTGTCTTCACAGTATTAGACCTTATATAAACAATTATACAATTCATTAATATTCGAAATAATCGAATAACCAATTTTTGTTTAGTAATTTTAATTATCCAATGATTTTATTTGATTTAAATTGATAATTTGATTTATCCAATAATTAAATTTTAAACTAACTTTCTTTTAACAAAAATATTTTTAGTGACTAAAATAACTAGTTAAGTTTACTAGACAAATTAATCTCCAAAATCCATTCATTTAAAAAAAATTAAACTAGTAAATTAAAATGTGTACATGTATACTTATTCTATTTTTTTAAACAACATATATACTTATATAAATAACCTATTTAGATTTTAAAAATCTAATTTCTTATATAAACTATACAACATTTCAAAATCATATATTTTCCAAAAACCTTACATATATATATACGGTTTTTCTACTGTACACACACACACAGATATATATATATATATATATATATATATATATATATATATATATATATATATATGTATGTATAAGTTAAGAAAAGAAATACCTTACTGTAAAATCAAAATGTTGAGCTATATATGTATGTTTATACCAGTTTATACCAGAATTACTTTATACCTTTCTTTGTAAAAATTTCTTCTTTTTTTCTCTACTGTAAATTATATACACATTTTTGTATAAACCATATATATACCTCTGTATTCTGTATAGATAATTTTTTTTTGCGTATACACATTTATTTAATTAAATTAAAAACAAAATACCTCACTGGATCGAACATGAACCGGCCTCTTCCTGCGTCGCATGCGCCCAAGCTTCCTTCCCTAAATTGCGACTTTAGTCACTTGCTCGTCGTGCCAAAGCAACCCACCACCACTCAGTCGCACTTGCCTTAACGACTCCACCTCGCGAATGAAGCCCTAATTCGCGACGACACTGCGATGCACGATCGGTGCCTGAGGTTGTCGAGCCTCCCTCTCGACCGATGTCACTCGCGCGCGTGTGCGTACGTCACTTGCCCCTCAAGAATTGCCACAAGCTTCGATTCGATTGGAATCGACTTGCAAATTGGTACAAGATCAAATTGATTAAGAAATAGGAAGCGGTCCCGGATTTATTTTATTATACTTTTTAAGTTCTGAAGAAGCATGGCATTAGGTTTATACAAAATAAAAATAAAAATGAAAAGGGGGAAACGTGTTTGATTGCATGTTATAGAGTAGGACACGTGTGCATTATGCTTGTGAACAATGACTTAAAGTTATAATAAAAAACAGCTGATGTTGATTATATAATACGTTATTATTCAATTTCAAATGTAAATTGAAATTGTGTCGGTATTGATTTTAGCGCGTCTATCTACCGTACGATCAAACGACAACTCCAAATACTACGAAAATTGAAATCCGATAATAATACATTATTACAGATCCAATGGAACTTGTTTCGTCAAATTCCGAGACTGTGCCTTGGAAGGCTATTTTCAAATATCAATTTAAACTATATAATTTTAAAACAGAACCAAACACTTTCAAACTAAATGTTAAAAGTTCTATTACCTTCAGAATATCCAATATGAATTTTCTAAGCATTTAAAATATTTTTAACAAGCTTAGAATTCCAGATTCAACATTTTCCCAATCCAATCATTAAATTTAATATTTAAATTATCAAATAAATAGCGATATTTGAAATTCAAGTTAGAAACTAACTTATAAATATTTAAAAATTAATTAAATATTTCAATTTCAAATACCAGAAATTCTAGGTCGTTACATTCCTCCCCCTTTAAAAAAATTTCGTCCCCAAAATTACTAGTTAAGAGGAATGATCCTTAACCCGCTAACTAAAAATCTCACAACCAATAATTTTTAACACCACCCAAAACAATCTTTTAATAAAGACACTCTCACCCTCCACTAACTTTCCAAACTTCTTCCCAAAGTTTCCAAATAAAATCACTTACCCAACCATTCAAATTTATATTTAAAACTAATTTTTAATTATCAACATTTCCTCAAAAATTTTCTAACTCCCTACATTTTTGAATTTTTTTGCCAGCGTCTCCTTTGCGCGGCTAACTCGGTACAACTACAAAATGCATCTACGGCCCCAAATCTCAAAAGAAAAAAAAGGCCAAGTGGCTAGACTAGAAAGCCATCAAATTTCATACAGAAATTTAAATACATATCTTTTCCGAGAAAATTTCAATTTATCTTCAAAAATCAAAAATCCCAATTTGTCCCTTGCCTTTAAAACACCTGTACATCCTACTTGGCCATAATATCCAATCACAGAATCCCAAAATCTATTTCTTTTCAAAGGTTTCATATCTATTTCATTCACATCCGTACGATGCACATATATCATCCGTACGCAATACCCAATTTGATCGCTCGCTCGATCACACAACTCTAATTCCAAACTAGTATTGTCCACCCGACCTTCTAGTGCGGACTCAGATCTGGTTTCTTGATCAGAAACTGTCATTCTCCTTGCATAGTCACAAACTATGATAGAGAATTTCCAGAATCAATCAAAAATCCATATCCAGAGTTCGCCGTCGAAAATCGAGTGAAAAATCCCAATCGGATCTATATGATTACCACGAAATTCTATGCTCGAATCCGGATCAAATCGCTATGCGAATAAAATAATATACGTACATTCTACATATTTATATCCATTGATTATTTACTATATCAATTCTCTTTTATTCACACTGTTTTTGGTTTCCATTCTCTTATTCACAACCATCCCATTTCACAACTTCTAGATTCATTTTCATCCATCATTAACTTAGTATTTTCAATACCAAATTTACTTAAAAAATTTCACCCTTAGCTTTTCTTAAGTTTAATATAAGCAATTTATATATTCTTATATTATTACTTTCTCTTACCACTTGGTTTTTATCTTCATTAAATCAAATTGGATTCCAACTCCATATAAATTCGATTTGCTTCAATTTACAAATTAATTTCAAATCTCAATACTATCTCCAAATTTTCATTCCAGATTTTCATTTCCAATTCTACTTGAATTCAATTCATCTTCAAACTTTGAATACACAATTTTATCAACTACCTTCCATTCACAACTGGTTCATATCATTATTTAAATTAGTTCCACCTACTAATTTATTTCAAATCTCAAACGATTTCTTATTTCCAAACTTTTATAATTTTGGTTCACTTCGAATTAATTCTATAACTTCACTTTATTTTACACATTTAATTAAATATCACCTCAACATACGATTCCAATTTATCTGCTTACCCTCTTGAATCAATGAGTTTACTCACAGATTTTATTTCCAACTTAACTTTTATTTAAGTAACCCTTCCACTTTGTCCACTTAGACTTTCCTTACCTTCATCTTTACTTATCTAGATTTGAATACACTCTGATTGTTCAAATTTTAAACTTATATAAGTTTTTCCGAACTTAATTACATTTATTAACTAATTTTCTAATTTGTTTCATTTAATTGGTTTTCTTCACCAGCTTAATTCATTTTCAATCAAATTTAACTTATTAATTATATTTATCACTTCATTCTCAAATTTAATTTCAAATCTTCATAAAAAGTTTATTTCTAAACTTTTACCCCCTTAGTTCCTTGGAACAAAATTATACAGTTTCCGTTTAAAATTTTTAAACTTCCTTAAGTTTCTAACTTATTTAAATTCCATAAACATTTTAAAATAAATTCCAGAGTCTTTTTAATCAATTACTCAACATTTCAAAATCATTTTTGAAATCAATTATATCTAAACCAAATTATTCCTTTGCACTACAAAATTTAACTCAATTTTGCAACAAATACCAATTCAAAATATTCTATATTCCTTTGTATTTTAAAATCAAACGGTTTTACCAAACCAAAACTTCAATATTTCAAAAAAATCATTTTTGAAATCCATAATTCAATTTCATATCCAGTTATTCCTTGAATTTTTTAAAACCAATCCAGTTTCGCAAACAACTTCTAATTAAATCATTTGGGTAGCAATCCCTCTTTTGGAAACTCGAATATGAACATCGATGACGCTGTAGTCATCACCGAAGTTATTTTCCAACGACCGAAAAGAGTTCAATGCTTCATCTCTTTATAACATTTTCCCAAATATTTTAAAATTTCAAATCTCACCAGATTTCAAATCCAATTCAAAAACATTCTTCAAATACTATCACCATTTATTCCAAAACCTTTGAAAATCATTTCGGAACTCAAAGGAATTTAAACTTTCCCACAATTTCAAATTCCAAATTCTTTTAATTCATATTCAAATATTTCTCTGTAATCTTATTTTAAATTATAAATTACATTTATAATCCTTACTTACAATTTAATTGTGTAATATGAATTTACTTTCTTAGTATTAGTTATGATTTTCAATTTCTTATTCAATTCTTACAAAATAATGATAATAACTTAATATTATCATTCCTTAACAATCAAGCAACCATATTTAGCTATAATAATTAACAGAAAATTATTTCTTTTATATACAAAAATTATTTGCGTAAAATTATTTCATTTACCCTATTTTAAAACAATACTGTGTCGGTTTATCTTGTTTAAGAGTTTAGAAATCCCTATCGATGCCATGGCGTCCCACACATCGACCAGAATCTATAAACACTCAACCGATAAATCAACACAATACAAAAACAACTTTTATATTCACTAAAAAATACGCGCTCATATTTATTAATACATTCAAACTCATTCTAGAGTACTACGGACTCTATTAAATGAGTAATCCCCACCAGAGCCAAGGTTCTCGCTTAACCTTCAGCTCTGATACCAAAATGTAAAGACCCGATTTTTCGATGCCCGAAAAAAATCGAACCATTAGGATTTAAAGAAGAAGAAGGTAGAAGAAGAGAAAAAAAAACAACAACAGAATCTTACCATCGCAAAGGAATAAAATATAATAGATAATAACAGATCTTTACACAAAAGAAATTATATCTGTTTTATACATACATCATCAGAATACAACATCAGAGTTCATACAATCAACAAAACAATTCAGGACGGTTATAATATCTCGTCCTTCCAAAGCTGAATACACAGCGGAATATACATCAAATACGTCTAATACATCTCGCCATCCAGCTTGTCTCTTGAGTTCCATAGCAGTCCATACAGAATCTGTACTCTATAATACTCGGTCCGACCCGAGCATTATAGTTAAATAACGACCGAGTCGGTTTGGAATACCAGCGTGAGAAATCACACTCAATTGGATTATTAAAGTTTTCAAAATCCTTTGAAAATCAAAAGCATCTCATAAGACCACGCCACAAATAAACATGTTGGGTTTTTACCTTACGATAGCCAAAACATTTCTTATCAAAATCCTCTGATATTATTATAGTGTCTATATACAAATACTTATTCAAATAGTTGAAATTGTTATATGTATTAAATTCCAGCTAATAGGTATACAAACAAAACCATAAAGGCACGTAGGGAGAATGGGTTTCCAACTAATGACTAGGCACTGTGTACCACCTGTCACAGTACCTGGTCTAGATCAGCATACCGAGGATCCTTCCCGATCCCCTACAACACAAGACCGAGACTACCCCTTACTGGATAATCCCAAGTAAGATCACCCCATGGTTGGGATCAGCAACCGCCTACTAAGCCGAAATAAAAATGGACATCTTGATAGGGATGACCATACCCTAATGGGCGTGGCCCACTTAGCCTTGCTACATAATCCCTGATTTTCAGTCATTCCTGGTTAATGAGGCTCGAGGCTAAGTGTTACCTTTTTAGAACATTTCACTTAGAATGCTCATCATTCTCCTAACGATGTTCTGAAAATATTCATTAATACAAGTCCGTCCCAGGTTCGGACGGAACCGAAGGCGCTACTCCTACTACATCCATTTTGGAATCACCTTCAGGATTAGTAGCGATTAGCCCTTGCACTTCACTGCTCCATCTTCGACTCCCTACTCTTGTCTTCCTCATGAAAACGTTCAAACCGGATCGAATTGTTTTACTAGAAATAAATCCCGATCCCGATCTCTTCGAAACTATCAGCGCATTGGCCAATATTGATAGTCGATTATTTCACTATCAAATAACATTCACAAACAATCATCAAGCCGTAATAATTTCTTCCAAATTATTTATAATCCTCAAAATATCTTCGCAAGATATTTATTCACTTTTTAATCCTTTTGAAAACAGTTTCAAACCATTTTTCTCCCATGGAATAAATTTCCCAAACATTTTCTATTTCCATTGAAATCACCAAGTACAAATACATTAGATTTAAAAATAATTTTAAAACACTTTATTATAAAATATTCTTTAAAACATTTAAATTAAACTACTTAAACACTTTATTCAAAAATATATGCTTTATAAATAATTACAATAAAACTACTTTATAAAATATAAAACTAATTTTATAATAAAAGTTAAGCCAAACTTTAAAATAAGAAATTACGAAATTCTATACAAGTTTTTAAATAAAACTTTACCCAAACTATCTTAAAATAAAATTACTTTATAAATATTAATAAATATTTTTTTTAAACATAATACTAATTAACCTTTAAATAATTACTACTAAAATAAATTCTGAAAAAATTTTACTTTAAAATTTAAAACATTTAAAAATAATAAATTTTCTAAAACATTTCCTTAAAATAAAATTTTAAAGCCTTTAGCTTATACATAAAAGTCTCCTTTAAAATACACTTGGCTTTCCAGGGAAATATACTTTCCATATCCATACCTTTAAAAATAAAGCACTATTTATTTTTAAAAAAATTACTCATTCCTTTATGAATTCCTACCGTGAATGTACTCCCGAATACCCACCGATATCCATTTCACTTTATAAACCCAGTTTATAAATTTCATAGTCTCATCTTCTTTTAAAATTCCAATTTCAACACTTAAATCAATTCTCAAATTTATTTCCAAATTACTCCATTTTGAAATAAATTCCTTTGCTTACTCAATTTATTTCAAAACCCATTAACTTCAGACTTTATTTCTTAATTATGATTTAAAATCTTTTTAACCGAAAATACCAATTTCATATTTCCCAAATTCCTTCTTTTAATTTTTCTAAACATTTAAATTCTGAATTGAATAAATCTTCTATTCTTTAAAATAATGTCATTTAAGTTTTAAAAAATTCATTTATCCCCATTTATTTAAAAATCTCTTTTCCGTAATTTGGAATTTATTTAATTTAGAATTTAAAATCAACTTTTATCCTTTTCCAATCTAATTTATCCAAATTATATGTGATATGTGAAAGGTAATCAATACCTATTTGGCCTCATTCCTCGAAAAATGACCGAAACAGGGATAGAAGCAGCAAGGCTAAATGGGTCGCTCCCAATTAGGAGATGTCTTCACTCTTCGAGATATATTTTTACACGCTATGACGTCGTATATCTGATTTTTGTTGTGTATGCTCATGGCCATGAATTAAAGGTCGGCAACGACCAGAGTGATGACATGTTCGGTACTATTCAAGATGGGGTAGGCCGGTCTTGTGTTGGTTTAGGCGCCGAGTATCTCGACCCTAGGTAGGTATGCCGAGTTTTCGGAAAGGTAGTCCCTTTACCTAGTCATTTGTATATAATTCAAAATTCACTACGAACTTGCGGTTTTGTTTATAAAGCCTAACATTGTTCGAATTTAATAGTGGTAACAATTTCAGCTATTTAATCTATTATTTGTATAATGGACACTAGTATAATATAAGAGGATTTGATATGAAAAGGTTTTGGTTATCGTAAGGGAAAAACCCATCCGTGTTTATATGTGGGCGTGTCGTATGAGATACCTTTTTTTGATTAAGGAAAAGTTTTGATAACTTTAGAAATTCAGTTGAGATGTGCTTTCTCATGCTAGTTTACCAGACTGATACGGGCGTTCTTCCCTTTCAATGCTCGGGTCAGACCGAGTATATTTACAGGTTTAAATTTGGTACTTTTGGTGCTTTAGTAGGCGAGCTGGAGATTCATGTCATATACATGTATCTGTTTATTTTTCCACTGCATTGCATTGCTGTTGTTTTAAATCATTAGCATTTGTGAGGACATGTTATTATAACCGTCCAAGCTGGTGATTATTTATTGTGACTTATGTATATTACAGTTTCTCTTTGTAAATTATTAATATATATTATATGTTATTCCGTTGCGATATGAGATTCTATCTTGCTTTTGTCTTTCTTCTCTCTTCTTCTTCCCTTCTCTTCTTCTTTCTTCTCTCTTTCTTCTCACCCTCTCTTTTCTTTCTCATGATTATCTACAATCAGTGCGCTCTGGGTCGACATGTGTGGTTTATTGTCGGATTCAGAGGGTGCCGATTTCAGATCGTCACAGTTACCGAGCATCGCTTAAAATAAGTAAAACTGGACTTTACCGAAGCTATATAAGTGATAAATTTGGCCTTAACGTCACATCACTAGCTACAGGAACATGCGAACGTTAATATTCGACTTGTGCGACATTAATCGTTGACCGAATTTACACCTAAAAGTAACCCAGCCAAAATGTTGAATATTCTGACTATCAAATTTAATTAAATTATAATTTTTATAAATTAATTAATATTTATGAAATATTAATTATAAAACTTTATTTAATTCGTGTTGAACAATATTGAAAATAGTGTATGTATATATAAGTCATGCATTGATATATGAAATCTATGTGCTTTTAAATTAGATTTAAATGTATATTATCTGATCAGGTTTGAAGCAACATGGAGGCCCATATTTGGGACAGTATGGCCGACTATGAAGGTGGGGGAGGAGGAGTTTATTTGCTTTGAGTGGGTTTTGAATTGGTAGAGAAAATAGCGGATCCAGATCCATAATTTGCTCTTACTTTTCTCTCCTATTTAAACACTTATAACTCCTCATTTTTGCTCTATAGTTTTTGTTCCTCCCCTCTTCCATTTTCTGGCCATAAGCATACCATAGCCTATCTCTACCAATTCAAGCTTCGAAACACAAATTTGAGTAAAAACAAGGCAAATTAAAACAAGGCAATGATGTATAGTTCTTTCAATCGGGTAGCTGAATTCAGGTTCAAAAGGATTTAATTGATTCAACATTCAAGGTGTCATTCAAGGCTATAGTAAATGTAATATCCTTATTTACATATTTATATACTTATTTAACCATGTTATTATATGTCGTTATATTATTTATTTGCCACGAATCCATATATTGATATGCCGTCTGACTAACACATGTATGTGTGTAAATATGTTATATATTTTTTATACGTACACACACACACATATATGTATTTGTATCTTATTCACAACTTGAAAAAGATTCCAAATATTTGTAATTTTTTTAAATGAAAGTATGTTTTAAATCTATGCAATTATACACAAAACATTTAAGACATCATATTATATTTTAACCCATTGTTGTCAAAAAAATTCATATATATATATATATATATAATTAATGTGAAAGTTGAGTATATATAATTATAGTATTAAACAATACACTAATAGTTTCTAACAATTTATAAATCTATACATGTGTTGTGTGTGTATAATTTTAAACATTACATATTATTTTATCAAATAAAAGAATTTCTATAAGGAATTAAACAAAACATATATATTAATATTCATATAATAATATTTGGATGGTTTTAGATAGATAAATAAATTATCTAGATTTTGTCAAATTGTAATATTGGTCGAAATAAAAATATACATGTAATTTATTTATATAATTATACAATATTTAAATTATTTATGATTTTTATATATTTATAAATAAATTAATATATATATGAAAAATGTATGTACATGTTTTTAAAAAAATTAATTTTATTTTCGTACATATTTACATTTATATAAATCATTTACAAAATTGAATTTTGAATCTGAATTTTATAGATATTTACAAGACTAAATCTAAATTTAAAATTTGAATTTGAATTTAAACTCCATATTCATATATGTATAAATATCATTTCCTGTAAATATATGTGTACATCTACACAAACACACATATATGTATGTATTTATTTATGTATGTATATATTTTCAAATATAGACTTTATTTTGTAATTTTATATATATATATATATATATATATATATATATATATATATATATATATATAACTACATATGTGTATATGAAGGGGTTAACATGTCTGTTGTGGTGTAAATCTCAACACTTAGATATGGTCATGTTAAACCATGTACACCGTACGTGTTGTATGTGAACACACATATACATGTGTATTTTATATATATGCATACACTATATATATACAATATACAACATTAAATCAATTCCTTTTTATCAATAACTAAAATAAGTAATGATTTTATTTAAATATAATTTAGATCATATTTTAATAAATTTGGACTTTATAGGTCCAGATAGCCAATATTTTTTTTTGAAATTTACCCATTCAACTCACTGAATGCTGGCACAATTCCAACACATAGTTGGGTATACATCGAACTATTTTAAATGAAACACTACCTGGAAGAGGATTCGTTTCCTTCTCAGTAGAAGGTTAACATCACCATAATGGTTTGTCAAATTAAAATCAAGACACTTGGGAAAAATATATTGGTTAATCGATAGATTTTATCATATTGAACCAAAGGCTTTAAAGTAGTCTATGTAATTAAATACGGATGTTAGTAGAGTTTTTGACTATAAATCAAACTCTAAATATCTAAGTGATGTAAACAAAAAGATAACATGTATAAAATATCGTTACTAGGTGAGCTTATGATAGATTAAACATTGGATTTTGCCTAAACAACCTATAATATTTGAACTTGTGCTAGATACTATACTTCAGTAAAGTCCGTGGAGCGTTTGGTATTTAAATTGTTTAAATATTGAATCAGGACAGAGTTCACACCAAGGGACAACATAACCATGTTGTCAGTTATTTCCTTATTTGACTGATGCTACAATTAATTTGTAAATGCTACAAAATTATTGCAAATGTTTGTTAAAATTGTACCGCATTTTTAATATTTATTTGAGGCTTAATATCAATCAAAACGATGTATAAAAGTTCTACATTGGTTCAACTAAAAAAGTATCTTGAATAATTTAATTAAATAATTGATGCAAAAGGAGTCAACAAGCATTTTGACTAAGCAAGGCCAGAGGGAAAGCGACAATACATGAAGGAGGGCTTTGGAGACCTAGTCTCCTAGGGTTTAAGAGAAAGGATGAGACATTTTGATATCTGGTGGTCTATAAACAGGTAGCCTTCACTCCTTTGTTCTATACACTAAACACATATAACACCTAGCCTTATTGAGCATTGGTGAAGCCAAGGCGACGACTCTGCAGGCTATGCCAAACGAGAAGGACATTCAAGGAGGAAACAATCAATAAACAAGGAGTGTTGATTCGTCCATGTCTATAAAATGATTCGATATTAAAAAATTAGTTCAAAATTTATTTAATAAACGAAATGTTTAAAAAGAAATATATCTATTATATATTAAAATTTGCTTTAGACATTAAAATGTATTTTAGATTTAATTATATATATATTATAAATCTAATTATATATATTGTATAATAATTTTTTTATTTTTTTAAATTTCTAATATTGTTGTTAATTTTATTTAGAAAAAAATTATTTTTTGTTTCTGTTTTTCAAAATGATTTTATTTTGTTTTGATTTATAAACACACACACACACACATATACACACATACTTACATACATACATAGATACATATGTATATAAGAAATTTATTAATTTTTATTTATTGCTTTTGGTTTTATGAACATTAAAAACGGGAAAAAAATTTCCGACTTTTGTTATTTTGAATAGAAGTCAAACTAAATTTTAAAATTTTGATTTTTCTAATTCCTACAAATCTGATAAATTTTATTAAAAAATTATTATTTGCTGCTGCTAGTTTAAAATGGAAAAAAATTATTTGTACTTTTATTATAATATATATTAATTCTGAATAAGTCAAAGCTATTTAAAATTTGAAATTTAAACATGTTTTATATTGAAAATTATTTAACAATATTTATATGTTAGCTTATATATATGTATGTACGTATTTATAACAACGGATTATTATTTAGATATATTTATTTATTGTAATTACATTCATGTGGATATAGACTAAATAAAATGGCTAAAATAAAATAAAATAAACATAAATAAATTAGTGTATATTAGTATTAATATAAAATCAAATATCTAAGTTTATATAAACCCTTGAAATAACCAATGATAAATATTATAACCGACATATTAATCAATCGTAGGTTATACCGTTTAGTTTTTCATATATTCCTATATTACCTCTAGGTTAGATATAGCTTAATATGGTTTTTTATTTCATTTTGAATATGAATTTCTCAAAATGTTAAAACATTAAATTAAAGTATAACTAAATAATGAACTAAATTTCATAAATTAATACTAAAATATTATTGTTAGATAGTAACAAACAAATAAATATTTAAAATGAATTAAATAAGTTAAAATATTTCTCAAACTCACTTTGTTAATAAATATTAAATTTGATTTAGTATGAATAAATTTTGTTCACATAAGCAAAAAATAAGATCTTGCACAAATTAATAAATGAAAGCCCTTTTGGAGTTTTAAACCCACTGTCGATGCACCTGATCTAAAATTTTATCAAAGCCCACATTATGTTTATGTGAACAATTAACCAACACATATATAGAGCATTCTTTTGGAAAAACTAATTAGACGGGTATTTAAGGAAAAAAAAAATTAAACTAAGGAGAATGCCACTCTAATTAAGGAACGTTCTTATGAACAGAAAACCGCCAGGTCTCCTGACCGATACCTAGCCCGTCGAAGTGCTCTATTCCAAGGATATTACCTTGTAGAAGGCTTTGAAGTGTTTTAAGCCTTAAGTTGATTCGAGTAAGCGTATTTGAATATTATAATCTAAATTAATTTTTTTAATTTTATACAAAATACTACATAATTTGTCCGCGTGCGCAGCTTAGTTGGTCAGGACTGCCTAGCGATCATGGAACAAAGATCCTTGAGGTCGCAGTTTCAAGTGCTCGCATGCTGCGCTGTGTAACCCTTAAGACGTGGAGCAGTTATCCCTCGAAAAAGCAAGAATGCTTGGGGATTGATATTCTGTGTTGAGATGGCCAAGAATGGGGGTCAACTATGGCAGACTATCTGAATCCCCTAGCTCCACACCTCGGAGGAGGGTCTTTAAAAAGTATTACATAATTTTAGAAGTAAAATGAAATTTAAAATTATTTTATGAAAAATAATGGCGTCATCTTCGTTCTTTTATTTTCCTTGTTCTTTCTCAAATTCTTCCAATCCCGCCCTCCAATTCGCTTCCAATTCTTTCTTAAAATTTACCAGTTTATTTTATTACAGAACTCACTATTGTTCATATGCTCAAGTAGTGAAAAATTTGAAGGGTTCGTCTCCTTAGATCCCCAACTGAAAAATTGCGTTCAAGAATTGGATCGATACCAGGAAGGGGATTTGTTTTCGGTGTGGGGATTATTATCATTTTGCTAAAGATTATCGGGAACTAATTCAATGTTTCAGTTTTGGTTTATTCAGTCATAAAATGACAAGTGTTTGAGAATTTTCACTTTTGTTTCAAGCGCAAAGAAGAGTTTATTAATTACTAACCATGGCCTTTTCTTTGTCTTAAAATGTACGAAATTGAAGAGAATCTTGCTTGGTCATTTATGGTTGCATAGGAATAAAGGCATTGAACTTTTAGAGGATATGTTTAAACATTTTGATGTGATTAATGCCGTGAGCATAGGTAGTAATTTTAAGGAAAATTTTGGTGATCCTAACATGATTTCGGATGGTGTTAGTCTTGCTGATGAAAGTTTTCCAAAGTCTGATTTTATTGGTGTGGTTTCGAATGGTATCACAATTGAAAGTGATGTTTCAGTTGATCTTGTTGATGATAATTTTGAGGTGTTGAAGGAGATTTCTTTTTCGGATCCATTAATATTAGATCCAATAATTATGCAATTCAGATCAAATTTTCATCCTTGGTAAACTGTTAACGTAGTGTTAAATACAAAGAGTGTAAATCATTTGCAAGAGATTGATAAAGGTTTTATTCGCATGAAAAACAGAAAATATAAAGAAATCTTGCAAAGTGGGGAAGAGATTGTTACATCAAATTGTTTTGATTAAGGGTCAAGGCTGATATAGGCATGAATCCCGATATGTTTCAAGATGTTATGGTTGATTGTGGGATCAATGATAGTTGTTTGAACAATAATGTGATGATTGAAAAGGGGTGTGGAGATGTTGTTTTTACACGACGAGGCTGTTAATGTTGTGCCTTGTCATACTGTTAATGTCGATAGGAATAAGACATAACTGGGTTTCCTCTATTATTGACTCGAACATGCCCAATAATACTACAAAGGAAATTATGGCTTATAGGACTGTTTTGGCTAGTTGTTTGGATGAGGAAATGGTGCATGGTAATATTGCCATTGTGGCTTATGATAATGCCAATGTACATAGGGATTGTTATATCAATGTATCATTTGTTGTTATGAAAGAGTTTGACTAATTTATTATTAACTGTAACTTAATTGACATAATATTAAGTAATAGACAACTAATTTGGTCAAATAGTAGAGAAAATACGTTGCCATGGCACTGTTAGGTAGATTTTTTATAAGCGATGAATTTGAAGAGAAATTTTCTAGTTGTAAGGTTATGGGGATTTTAAATATATATTCAGATAATTGCCCAATTATCCTATCCTGTTCTAACCTTAATATTAGAGACAAAATTTTTAGATTTGAAAAGGTGTAATTTTTAGAAAATAATTTCAAAAACTTAGTTGAAAAAAATGGCTTTCCATGATAGATTTCCATGAAACATAGCTAAAGTATTGGTTAGCAAAATTTAGAGACTTAAGGTTATTTCTTAAAAAATGGAGTAAAGATGTTTTTGGTAATATTAGAATTAAAAAGGAAAAACTAATGAATGAAAATCTTAAATTTAAATAAAATCAAAGAATTTAGAAATCTGAATCTTTCGAAAAAATGTACTTCCAAATTTAAAAGAAGAATTAAATAAAATTATTATGCAAGAAGAATTCATGTGGAAACAAAGTCCAAGAGTTCAATGGATGGATGAGGGTGATATGCTTACTTAATTTTTTCATAAAATAGCTAATCTGGATGTTTTCGCTTGGATGAATTCCGATTTATGTTGGATATCGTCGGAGATAGAGTGTCACACACTTAATTTCGACCACAAATTCACACCAGTAAGGTAGAAGAGACACGGTCTAGGTCCATAGTGATCCACTGCATTAAAAGAAAAGGTGAATAAGATTTTGGCTAATGGCTTTATCCGTGACGCAACCTATCCTGAATGGGTTTCGAACCCCGTACTAGTCAAGAAATCGAACGGGAAGTGGTGGACTTGTGTCGATTACTCGGACTTGAACAAAGCTTTCCACTACCCAGAATTGAGCAGTTAGTTGATGGAACCGTAGGACACGAGCTGCTTTCATTCATGGATGCATACCTAGGATGCAATTAGATTATGATTCATGAGCCCAATCAGGAGAACGCCAGTTTCTTTATCAATCTGGGGCTATACTGTTATCACATGATGCCACTCAGCTTAAAGAATGTTGGTTCTACTTTCCAAAGATTAGTGATGCATAGTTCAAGAATTAGGTCTGATGGAAGATGGAGGTATATGTGGACGACATGCTTGTGAAGTCATGGGTGTCTAGAAATCATTTGGACGATTTCTCAGAGATGTTTGAAATCCTTCAAAAATACGGGATGAAACTAAATCCACTGAAGTATTCTTTTAGTGTAGATTTTGGAAAATTCCTTGGATTTATTGTAAATGCAAAAGGGGCATCAAAGCTAATCCATAACAGATAAGCGCCCTACAGAATGTCACTGCCCCCTCAACAAAGAAGGAATTGTGGAGCTTGAATGGGAAAATGGCAACATTAAGTCGATTCCTTTCTAAACCGGTAGATAAGTGTATACCATTTTTCGATGCACTGAAGAAAGGTAAAAAAAACTTCAAGTGGAATCAAGAATGCCAAACGACTTTCAAAAGCTGTTACGACACATGGAGACTCCACTAGTCCTGTTCAAGCTGGTGGAAGAAAAAGACTTATTCATCTACTTGGCAGTGTCCTGTCATGCTCTAAGTGCAGTGCTAGTACGAGAGGAAGCTAGAATTCAACGGCCCATCTACTACATCAGCAAACGCTTCATTGGAGCTGAACATAACTGTTCAAAGTTAGAAAATTTGGCATATTGCTTGCTGATAGCATCAAGGAAGTTGTGACTGTACATTTAAGCTCATTCAATTGAAGTGTCGATCGATCAACCTTTGAAATAAATAGTTTATCGACTTGGGACTTCAACGCGACTTTTGAAGTGGAATATTGAATTGATCCAATGTGGCGTGACTTATCATCCCCGGAGGGAAATTAATGAATAGGGGTTGGCTGATTTCATTGTGGAATTCACCATTCAGAATGGAGAAGAGCGGGAGACAAAGGAAGTGGTATCACAATAGAAGCTGTTCGTCGACGGTGCATCAAACAAATTCTTCTCGGAAGCGGGAGTTGTGCTTGAGACTCCCATAGAAAAACTAATCTACTATACCTTAATACTAGAGTTCCCTGCAACTAACAACGAGGCAAAGTATGAGGCATTAATAGTGGGATTAAAGATTATGAAGGAAATGGGAATAAATGTTGTGCGTATCTACAACGACTCTAGCTAGTCGTTTGTCAGTTAAAGAGGGAATATCGAACTATAGGGGAAAATCTCGCTCCTTACTTGTCAAAAGCATGGAAATTTATCAATGACATTGAACTCTACGTGATAACCCATATTCCTAGGGAATAAAATGTGAAGGTCGATTACTTAGCCAAGCTGGCTAATTCCGGAGAGGCACAATCAATAGGATTGGTTCCAGTTGAAGTATTAACAGCTCCAAGCATAGATCAGATAGATGTAGATTGGGTTTTGGAGACCACGGAAGAGATAGAATTATGGATGATGCTAATCAAGGATTATCTGCTCAAAGGAATACTCCCCAAAAACCGAAATAACGAAAGAAGCTCCTTTAAAAAACACTATTGTTGTGCTACAAGATGGAGTGCTGTACAGGAGAGGCTTCTCCATCCTTACTAAGGTGTGTAACCAAAGAAAAGGCAAAGAAGATTCTGATGGAAGTCCACGAAGGCAGCTACAACAACTACACTGGTGGGAAAACATTGGAAAGGAAGGCTTTACCTTACAGATATTTCTAGCCCACAATCAATCGAGACGCAGCAGACCGTGCCAAACGCTGTGATTAGCGCCAGAGATTTTCAAAGATCCCGAAAACCCCATCCTTGTAACTTATGCAAATGGTCAGCCCTTGGCCATTTGCAATATTGGGAATCGATCTAATCGATGCATTACCAATAGCCAAAGGAGGAGAAAAATATGTTTATGTTGCAGTTGATTACATTACCAAATAGGCTGAAGCGGAACCGCTACCACTAAAAAAGTAATTAAGTTTGTAACAAAAAACATTATTTGCAGGTTTGAAGTACCATATAAAATCATCACGGATAATAGAATTCAATTCGAGAGTGTTGAATTCAAGGACTTCTAACAAACATGACTAGCTATCTGGACACAAATCCGGATAAGCTTTTCTAAAACTATCCAGAGTTTCCCAGGTGCAATTTCTGGGATCCTCGCTCCACTGCACTTTGACGAGATTCACTACCTTACTCCTGAGTTGCCTCTCGTCTTGATCAACAATCCGAACTGGATTCCTGACCACAGTCAAAGTCGGCTCGACTTCCAAATCTTCCTGGACTACTGGTTCCATAACTAATGATGGATCATGAACAAATTTCCTTAGATGGGATATATGGAATACATTATGAATTCCAAACATCCCTTCTGGCAATTCAATCCTGTAAGCTACAGCACCAATCCTTTCCAATATCCGAAATGGTCCAATATATCTCGGGACAAGTTTTCCTGTCTTTTCGAATCTAATAGCTCCTTTAATTGGGGAAACTTTGACAAGAACTAAATTACCAATCTCAAATTCTAATTGTCTACTTCTCTTATCTACGTACTTCTACTGACGGTCCTGAGCAGCTCTCATCCTTTTCTAGATAAGCTCCACTTTAGCAGATACTTCACGAATCAAATCTGGCCCACGCACAAGACGATCTTTCGATTCTATCCAACAAGATGGGGATCTACACGGTCTTCCATAAAAAGCTTTATAAGGAGCCATCTTAATACTAGCTTGGTAACTATTATTATAGGATAATTCTACCAAATGAAGATGGCTTCCCAAGATCCACCAAAATCCGAAACACAAGCTCGCAGCATATCTTCTAGAATATGGTTCAGTCTCTCCGTTTGTGGATGATAGGCTGTACTCAATCTCAAACATGTTCCCATAGCTGATTGTAGAGCCTCCCAGAATTTGCTGGTAAAGATAAGATCACAATCACTTACTACGCTAACAGGAACGCCATGCAATCTGACTATCTCCCTCAAGAAAATCTCTGCTAGAGAAAATGCGGTACGAGTTGCCTTAACCGGTATAAAATGGGTGCTCTTAGTTAAACGATCCGCAATAACCCATATTCCTTCTTTCCTTTCTTGGTTCTAGGCAAACTGTCGATAAAATCCATCGAAATTATCTCCCATTTCCATTCTGGGATTTCCAAAGGCTGCAACAAACCAGCTGACTTCTGTTGATCTCCTTTAACTTGCTGACAGATAGCTCAACTATTAACGAAAACAGCTACATCCCTCTTCATGCTCGGCCACAAGAAAATTCTTCTCATATCTTTATATATCTTAGAAATTCCTGGGTGGATATTCAGTTTGGAGCAATGACATTCAGCTAAGACTTCTTGCCTCAATCCATCTATACTAGGCACTCACAAACGACCATTAACCCTCAAAACACCTTGATCGTCCACCTTGAAATTCGAATATCGACCATCCTTAGTTCCAAGAATTTGTTCCTCAAAAGATCTATCTTCCATTTGCTTACTTATAATTCTGTCCTGGAGAGATGGAACAACTTCCAAAAGAGATAAAACTGCATTCCTGCTAAGAGCATCAGCCACAATATTCGCCTTTCCCTATGTATACAGAATATCCAAATCATATGATGCCAGAAATTCGACCCACTGCTGCTGCCTCAGATTAAGATCCTTTTGAGAGAAAAGATATTTCAATGGTTTGTGATCCATGAATAACTCAAACTTCTCTCCCAATAGATAATGTCTCCAGATCTTTAAAGCAAAAACAATGGCTAACAACTCAAGATCGTGCATAACGTAGTTCCTCTCTTATGGCTTTAATTGCCGACTCGCATACGCAATTACTCTTCCATTCTGCATCAAAACTGCTCCCAATCCAACTATACAAGCATCTGTATATACTTTGAATTTTCTTTTTTCATCCGGAATAGCTAGCACTGGTGCACTGGTTAGCCTCATCTTCAATTCTTGAAAAGCTTCTTCACACTGGGGTGTCCATTTAAATTTAGCTCCTTTCCTTGTCAACTTAGTCAGATGCGAAGAAATCTTGGAATAGTCCTTGATAAACTTCCTATAGTAGCCAGTTAATCCCAAAAAACTGCGAACTTCCGTCGATCACTTCGGTTGCTTCCATTCCAGAATAATTTCAACCTTTGCTAGATCTACAGAGATTCCTTCTTCCGAAACAATGTGCCCTAAAAATTTGACTTTCGATTTACAAAAGTGGCACTTAGAGAACTTCGCCTTCAAAACAGGCCTCCCCAGTGTCTCCAACACTATCCTCAAATGCTGCTTGTGCTCTTCTTCAAACTTAGAATAGACCAAAATATCATCGATGAACACCAGAACAAACTTATTCAATACATCCCGAAAGACTCGATTCATCAGATCAACACAAAACCTTAGCGATCCATCCAATTTAGTGACAAACACTGCATCAGAATCCCAACAAGAAAAAACTGGGCCTAATCAATCCCTTCTCCAAAAAATCCTGAGTCTGCTTAACTAACTCTTCTCTCTCTAGGAGCCATCTTCCTAGTAGGCTGAATCACCGGAACTGCTCCTGGAATCGAATCAATAAGAAACTCTATCTCTCGATGTGGAGGCAGACACTTGACTTCCTCAAATACATCAGGGAAATCTTGGACCACACCGATATCTTCAATCTTCTCTTGAGAAGTCTCAACTCCATGCAAAAGACTACTCAAGTGAATTCTAGAATTATCACATGTCACTCTGGCAATCCTACCCAAATTGGTTTCCAGCAAAACTGTTCTCTCATCATAATACAGAACAACCTTATACTTATCGAGCCAATCCATCGAAGAAATGGATCCACTCTGCTACTCCTGAAATTACCTCAAGAAAAACTGCTAACCAGAAAATCTTCTCGACGGCAAATAGAACACTTCGAGCTGCACTGCTGACTCAGATGCCAAAGACTTCCTATCCAAAGCTCTTCGAGAAACTTGGACCTCGAACCAAACAGAAACACCCTACTGAACTTAGCCACAACACCGAAGCAGACATACTTCCTTAACTTGTTCCAAAGAAACATCTTCGGAGACATCCATAGTCACCATGTCTCATCACACAGCTACTACATCCTGAGGTATCAAGATATCATGACTTGCTTCTGTCCAACCAACAGATCCAAACTTTAGCTCATCCAAACTTACACTTGAAAGATGAACTCTGAATCTTAACAGCTTTCCTTCAGAGATCGATTAAATCCTTACACTACCCAAAGCTCACTCGAGACGGTAATAGGTCTACAGTCTCGATAGATACACTTCCAACCTGAAATATTCAAATTCCAACCATTGGTAGTCGTGTTACACACACCACTACCCTATCTACCTTTATAACTTATATTGGAAAACCAGTTCAGGTAACCCAAAAAATTGATAGAAATAAATATATATAAATCTATCAAAATTACAAATACGCTCTCTTAAGAAAGAAATCACTCAAGAGCCTAGGTATTCGCTCAACCTAGCGCTCTGATACCACCTGTGACGACCCGCCCTTCTACTCCCAGAAAGACGTATCATCGTTAAGAAAGAAAGGGATAGAAATAGAAAAGAATAGAAAGAAAGAACAACAACATAAGAATCTCACAGTGGAACGGAACAAAATATAATACATCACTTAACTATTACGTAGTTTTACATATATCAGAGTTATACAATATCATACACATGACAGTCATATATACACCTGTCAATACATACATCCCAAAATATAGCATACATCAACTACACAGCGGAACCAAATAGATATATAGATACGTCTGGACTCCTGCTCCATGCTCCACCAGAAATCAACAATCCAGAAACCTATCATTTGGCTACTCATAAAAATTTGAGTACCCAAGAGTTTATGGAAAACAAAATATAAACTCCAGGTCAGACATGGGTCTGGTATGAGTAAACAGTTTAAAGTTATTTAACTTTGAAAACATTTGAAATTAAAGGTATCATGTAAGACTCCCCACACATAAATACGGGTAAGTTTTTACCTTATGCTAACCAAAACAATTTAATAGGAAATCCAGTGATATTATAATAGTGTCTAGGGTTTTCAACTAAATAGAAAATAGCCGAAATTGTTACATTCATTAAATTCTAGCTACTAGCCACAAAAGTGGGTAACACAAATCAAAACCTTAGAGTCTCGTATGGAAAATGGATTTCCATCAATGGCAGGGCTACTGGGGTACCGCCCGTCAAAGTACAGGGCCTAGATCACCGTACCGAGGAGCCACCCTAACTCCCCTGCAATACAAGGCCGAAACCATTACTTACTGAACAGTCCCGAACAAGATAACCCTGCGGTTGTAGCTAGCAGCCGCCCATACAGCCGAAATAAAAAGAGACATCTAGACAGGGGTATATCTCGTCCTACTTAGGCATGACCCACCTAACCTTGCTGCACATCCCTTGTTTTAGCCATTCCTGATTGATGAGGCTTGAGATTACGATTACCTTTACAGAACATATCTCTTAGAATGCTCATCGTCCGCTTGACGATGTACTGAAAGCATTCAATCCATACAAGTTTGTTCCGGGTTCGAACGAAACCGAAGGAATTATCTCGTTACACTCATTTTGGAATCACCCTCAGAGTCAACGACAATAACCCTTGCATTTTGAAACACCATCTCGATCTTCACTTTATAATTTCACGACCTAACGTTTAATTTGGATCGATGTGGTTTTCAGATAATCATAAATGACACCCGATCCCCGTCCCATCGAAATCCAAACGCCATTTTAAAGGTCAAGTTGTTTAAATAGTTTAAACAGTTTAATTTAACACTTTGAATTCACATAGCATTTATCACAGATAAATCATACACAATCATCATAGATATATCAAAGTATATCATAGAACACCATAGAATATCGCCAGATAAATATCATAGATCAGATATTCTACAAATACAACCATTCATAAGCAAGCATCTTAAATTCTTATTGTAATTAATTCAATTTAAATCAATTACTTGAGAATTCATCACTTAAGTAATTAATTTTACTTCATTTCCATCATTTAATTAATTACTTCTTATAATCAATTTATTTAAATCTTAATTACTTAATTAATTACCCTTAATCATTAATTTAAAACCTTAATAAAACTTAATTATCCATTTATTAACCACTAATTGCTTAATTAATCAATTATTAATTCTTAATTAAATTGCTTAATTAGTTAACCACTATTCATATTTTAATTAACTTAAAGTAGTTAATTACAAATTCATTAATTACCTAATCGTTAATCAATCTCTAATTACAGTTATAAGGTAATTATTCTTAATTACTTTCCAAAATAATTAATTGATATTTATTATCCATCTTAATTAACATTTAAAAATCTTCTTTAACTTTGAAAACCAATTTATTACTAACTACACAACTTTGAATGTTCATTAATTTCATACTTAACTTACATTAATTACTTAATTGAAATAAATAAGAGTTAAAAACATCGTTAAGCATTAATTAAGATAATTAAAACTTGTATTAAAGTTTTAACTTAAATTTGTTAAACATTTATTAAATCTACTGTGCTTAAAACTCTCTGAAACACAAATTTTCTTAACTATTTTTTTTTAAAATAATGCAGTTCTGAAAATAAAACCACCCGAGTACTTTCCTTATTTACTCGAGTAATACTCGAGTTCTTCATCAACATCCCCGAGACACTTTCCCTTCCTCACGCAGCCCTTCTTTTTTTTCTTTATATAGTTAAGTTTTAAATTTACGTACAAATCAAAGCATCATGTAGCTATCTCACGCACTCGTCCCAAAACTCGAAGCAACCACCTAGCAAACTTGAGCAACAACTCGAGATTACCAACTGACAACGACGCAGACACCATTCTCCATGCCGTACACGTGCACGACGGCGCGACTCAACTCCGGTGAACACCAACATTATCGGCAAGTCACAAAATCCCCACAAACTCGAAATCCAAATTCGAATCGCCTTCAAACATTCGAAATCGAAAAAGGCCTTCTTGCTTGAACCTGAAGCCTACACCAATCAACATAACCGCCTCGCCTTTATCACTCCGACCACCAGAGGCGCCCAAAATTCATCCACACCACGACAAAGAGTTAAACTACCAATCCCCAAAGCTACGCGTAGCTCGATCACGCATATGAGTCACATTCGTCACATTACAGACATGGCCAAAAACTTACAATAAAATCCTAAAATGAATTCGACCCAACAATATATGCAATGGAAAAATTAACTGATAATTTTCTCGAAATCACCAAAGTTTGTACTTGCTTCAACACAAATTTCAACATTTATTATTGGATCAATCATCAGAAATTTGTAAAAATGCAATCTTTGTTTATATACAAACTACTCTTTAAATACTAATCTAAAAACCTTCATTTTTGTTATAAAAATCATAAATTTCACTAAGCATTCAAGTTATAAACTTGAATTAGCTTTTTATAACAAACGAATTTATCAATTTATTGCTTGATTACCTGTAAACAAGGCTTCTAGTAGAAATATTCCAATAACATGTTTTAACCAGGTTTGAAAAACCTTGTTTAAGTTTTAAAAATCTTGTTTGATTGAAATTGAAAGTTTAACAATGATTTGATGAACATAAATTTGAGTTTGAAAAGAAATATGTAACCTGTAACAATTTACAGAGTAGTACAAAACAACACATAATCATATTCAACTAAAGCATATACAAACTATATTATTAATGAATCATGAACTGTTTTCAATTAACTTAAAACTTTTAAAAATTATGTTTACCAACTTGCAAAGTTGCTGAACAAAGAACAATCCCTATTTTCTTTTGAAAATCTGTAGCTTGAAACTGTCTTGAGTTATGTCCTGTTTTTTGTTTGAATAAAAATTTGAGCTTTGTTTCTTTTCCTTGTTTTTGTTTTTCTCAGGTATTCTTATATGTTTGCTGAACGAACTAAATAGAAAATTGTATACATATATAGAAGAAGAGAAAAGGATGTTTATGGGTACGTTTTAAGTAGTTTAGTTGTTTTCTTCTTGTTTTAACTTAACAGATTTTGTGTCTGAAATGTGAAGATTTGCAAACATTTGAATTGACAAAATTTAGGCTGAGATGATGGCATTAAATGCCTTGGTTTCTAAAGATGTTTACATACTATAATTATTTTTTTGCTGTGTATATAGATATTTTGTATGAAGACATACACTTAGCAGGCAAACACTTGGCTTGTAAATGAAGATATTTATTCAAATATTTGTTTTGTTAACTATCACTTTGCAGGTAGATATTTAGTCTTGTGTATGAAGATTATTTTGTATAAAAATGTTTGTTTTGTTATCTTCAAGCTTGAATAGTTTATACACATATTTGTGTCAGGCTTACTTTTATACTTTGGTCTTGTGAATGAAGATATGTTGTATGTAAATATTTGTTTTATTAGTTTCTTGCTTGAATAATTCATATACATATGTTTGTCTTATTTTATTTTATATTTTATTCTTACAATTTTCAGCTTATGTTGTATGCATCCCAAAGCACTTAATTCTTGTTTTTATTTATACTTTTATTTTAACTATCAATATTTAAATTATATTCATAAATTTTACTTATATTTATACTTATTTTTATATTTATAGAATTAGATTCAATTTCAAACATTATTATCTATATATATTTTTATACCAAATGTTAACAAGACAAAGTATTTTAATTCAATTATATAAGATAAATTCTATTGTAAATATTATTAAGAAATTTATTTTAAATTTTCAAAATCAAATTTTCCTTTTTCAAAATACAAATCTATATAAACAAATGGAAATTATTCCAAAAGTCATATTCATTTTAAAATGATAAGTTTACTTTTTATTTAATTAGATTAAATATTTATTAAAATAAATAGGGCCAAAATCCAGGGTCGTTACATTCCTCCCCCTTAAAAGAATTTCGTCCTCGAAATTTAAAACAAAAGATAATTCAAAAGCTGTTATATCAACCACTCAAACATACATATCATTCATACATTAGCAGACAATCAAACAATCTATTCTAACAAACAGCAGTAGCTATCTGGACACAAACCCGGATAAGCTTTTCTAAAACTATCCAGAGTTTCCCAGGTGCAATTTCTAGGATCCTCGCTCCACTGCACTTTGACGAGCTTCACAACCTTACTCCTGAGTTGCCTCTCGTCTTGATCAACAATCCGAACTGGATTCCTGCCCACAATCAAATTCAGCTCGACTTCCAAATCTTCCTGGACTATTGGTTCCACAACTAATGATGGATCATGAAAAAATTTCCTTAGATGGGATATATTGAATACATTATGAATTCCAGACATCCCTTCTGGCAATTCAATCCTGTAAGCCACATCACCAATCCTTTCCAATATCCGAAATGGTCCAATATATCTCGGGGCAAGTTTTCCCGTCTTTCCGAATCTAATAGCTCCTTTAATTGGGGAAACTTTGACAAGAACTAAATTACCAATCTCAAATTCCAATTGTCTCCTTCTCTTATCTACGCACTTCTACTGACGGTCCTGAGCAGCTCTTATCCTTTTCTAGATAAGCTCCACTTTAACTGATACATCACGAATCAAATCTGAATTAAATAAATAAAACATTTATTAAAATTTTTAGGTTGATACATAAATGGTTTGAATGGCAAGCAAAGTGAGAGTAAATGCTAAGAAACAGAAAAGGCATAAGTTAAGGAGAAAGAAACATATATATGTTTTATTCTTAAATGCAAATGAAAATGAAGATTTTTGAAATGAGAAATAAATCTTCTTGTACATGATTTGCAAATGAGAAATACATGGGTAAGAAAAGAGTTTGTATGGCTAAAGCAAGAAATAAAGAGGCCATGTAGAAAAGGCAAGAAATCAAGCAATGACCTGATGGATTTAATTAATTTCTTTCCTTTGTATTAACAGTTGTTCTTAATTATATTGAATTTATTAAATGTGTACATTTATTATGATTGAATCCTAAAATAAATTCATTCAGATAAGTTTCATTCTTTTATATTACCTTATGAATAAAATATACATTTCCACTTTAACATTCCTTCCTTATTTTATTACAAAGTTTGTTTTTCTTCATATTAAATTACCAAAATTTTATCAATTTAACAATTTTAATTATTAAAAATTTATGGGTCGTTACACTCTCCCCCACTCAAAACTTTTCGTCCTCGAAAAGGATGAAGGTAGGGGAATAGAAACAACGTGAAACAAAACTAAATTGAAACTCAAAATAGAATCACTAATCTAAACCATACAAATTCAATTTTAAATTAATAATTGATTTCATCTATTTAATTTCACCTAAGTTAAATTTAACTATTTCAAATTTCGTTACTTCATCTATCAATTATCTTAAAATAAAAATTTCTAAAATCATAAGTTTGAAAATCATTTGTTATACTCAAACATGTGTTCAATAAATTAATTTCTTCTTTATTCCTAATTATAATTAAATTTATTTCTCTTAATATATTTTTATCATCTATGTTAAATATGTTTTCATTTATTACAACTGCTTAAATTTATTCTTAGTTCCTTTAACATCATTTTATATTGTAAATTATTCCAGTACCCTTTTATTCTATTTACCTCTGTTAATCTTTTTATAACTAAAATTTAAGTGTATAACATTTATTATAACCACTCAAATTTTATTTATAAAATCTTTTTATATTGTATATTATCCAATTACACTGTTAATTTCTAAAAATCAAGGTAAGTTATATTGAAATGCAATTGAGTATTATACAATAAAACTTTCAAATTCAATTATCTCAAGTTTGAATCATTTATTCAAAATTTTGATTTTCTTTTTACAATTGAAATTATTTTTCAAGATAAAATTTAAGAATTAAATTTCCGATTACCTTCAAACCATTTAGAGATAAATAAATATATGCACATAATATATCAAATCAAATTTAAATCATATATCTATATATTATAAATCAAGTCATATTTTAGAGATTCAAATCAATTAAATTCTCAAGGTAACACTGTAGCCAGACTACAGAATGGTCTCTTCACTTCGAAACTCGAAAATGAATGTCGATGATGCTGCAGTCATCACCAAATTAGTTCCAGCGACAAAGAGAAGAGCACTGATTTTTAAACATTTAAAATTCTTTGGAAACAAATTTCTATTCGAAAATAATTTAAATAATATATCCTTTTAAAAATTTAAACACAAGGTCTGAAACCATCGAAAATTGAATTCTCAAGTTCATGTTTTAGATTCATTTCTGTTTCCAAATTACTTTATAACCATTGTTTATAGTTCACTTATTTATATGAGACAAAACCCATGGTTTACAAGACCATAAATAAAATCAAAGACTATTATCTCTTGACAACTAGTTAAATTAATTATAAAAATTCTGAAAATTATACTTATATATATATATATATAATATTAGATATTTTTTCCAAATATAGGAATAAAATTTTCAAAACAAGGATAGAGATTCAAACTTGATGGACTCAAATCAAAGAGAATTTTAATTTAAAGATAAGTTGGAATCAGAAGATCCGATGATTAAATAACAGAATAAGGAACTGGATAAGTTTATATAAATCGCCGGCAACCTTAACCGGGTCAACCATGACTTAAAGAAGAAGATCGATGTGGATTTTATGGGGTAAATCTACATTCGATCTAAAGAGATAGAGTTCGGAATAACCAAAGATACTAGCATCTAAACCGAGGATAAATATAAATCTCTGGTGAATCAATGCTAATTGTAAAGGAGTTTCACCCCTTTATTAGAATATTGGCGAGACCGCCAATTCACTATAAAGATCATCCGAAGTGGAGTTATGGGATACTCAAGAATCGAAAGAAGATGAATAGTGAGGGACACGAATTGTGATGACCCGGAATTTTAGGCATTATCAATTTAATAATCTGAATTAAAAAATTAAATTGATTTGATAATCTTTGTAATAAGATTGGAATTAATTTAATAATCCAATTAAAATAAATATTTAATTGATAGCTTTTATCTTTTAAAGCTAATAAATTGTTTTCTATTTATAATATATATAGAATATGTATATATTGTAAATAGATAAGCCTTGTTTTAAATTTAATAAATAAATAAATCCTGTTTTCTAAATATATATCTTTGGTAAATTGCGTATTATGATTTTATTTAAAGTTAAATTTTTAAAAGCTATTGAATAAATAATATATTGTTTTAAAAATTTAATTTGTTTAAATTGATTTTGAGTTTAAATTTAAATAAATTAACAATAAGGTTTATTTTGATTTCCTTTTCAAATATAGTGTGATAAAATAAATAATTTGTTAATAAAGAAATAATTCTTTCATAATTATTTTAATTTGATAATGAGTTGTTTTTAAACAATAATATTAAGGTATGGTTTTTAACAAATAGATTTTAAATAAAAATAGTTTGTTTTTCAAAATTGAATCATGTAGTTATATATGTATATATATAACTTGATTTCAAAATTGAATTTTAGAATTTGATTTGAATTTGAATTTAAAGCTTTGAAAATTTAAAGTATAAATATTTTTAATTGTTTTGGATTTTAAAATATTTGTATAAACTTTTATTTATGAATATAATTGTTTTATTTCTTTTAAAATTATCTAAATATATATATACATAATTACAAACTAATTTATTAAGCATATTCTTGTATTAAAACTTTAATTACATATAACTAATTAATTAAATACAAGCTTACATTTATCTTATATTAACATATTAACTAAATACAAATTAACATTTAATTATAACTAATTAACCTTAAAGACAAGTGTAAACATCTCAGGCCTTATAATAACATGTGTTAGGCGATTAACAACTAATATGTCAAATGTTAAAATTTAAGACAAGTGGCATTTGGAATTTAGTTTTTATTTTGTTTTGATTTCTAAATAATTTCAGCCTATTTATTTACAAATCTTCTTCCCTTCTCTTTCTTTTTCTATTTTTCTAAATCTAAAGCTAAGAACAAGTCAGTAAACAAAAATCTAAAATTATCTTCAAACAAAATTCCCTCAAAAACTAAAATCTGAAATCATTCAAACTAGAAATCATATCCTCTGCAAAATCATTTTCAAAATACAATCAGGAAATTTGTTTTCTGCATTTACAAATCTGAAGCCTACATTTTCCTTCAATCTGGAAGTCAAAAGCATGCATACAATTTTAAATCAAAGTAGCAGGGATTCCAACATTTCTGTGCAAAGTTTTCAAAGCAACTGCAGTTTTAAAACTCAGAGACTAAGTAGCAACTTAAGTTTCTAAGGCAAAGTAATATTCCTGTTTCAAGTTTTTAAGATCAAAAGCTTTTTCAACATCTGGAAGCTCTGCCTTCATTTTTATCTGGTGAGTAACTTTATTTTTAAAAAAAAATTAGTATAAAATCTGTTGCATGCTAGCGATGTTGCAGTGAATCTAATTATGTGAATTTATGGTATATATATATATAAGTATGATGTATGCATGTTTTTGTATATCTGTGACTACTCTGTTTATAGTCCAGATTTTCTTGTTTTTAATTTGAATTCAATTTTCTCTGGAACTAGTCATTGTTAAGACTTGATCTACAAATAAAAGATGTTTGATTTAATATAGATTAAGGTTTAAAACTTAATATAATTAAATTAAAATCTGGTATCTCTGTAAAACTAAAAATATCAGAGATTGTTAAATAATATGAAATTCCAGTCTGTGAAATTTATAGATTCAGTATTATGAAATGAATACATAAACCAAATCATGATTTTTAACACTAAAATCACAATTTTTAAACTAGAATTGATGGTGCAGTTTTGAATTGCACTGTTTTTGGGTTTTTGGGAATCACTGGTGATTCCAGTTATTTGGGAGGTTGAGTTTCTCTCTAATGGTAGATGGGTGATTGGAGAGGCCAGGAAAAATGACCGGTGGCTGGTTAGTGGTGATGGCGACAGTGGTGTTTGGGTTTTAGTTTCTAAACCTAGTTTGTCTGGGTGATAGATTTTGGTTCTGTTTGATTTCTCTGGAGCATCGAGTGTCATGGGCTTTTGGGGATCGCTAGAGGGAAGGTAGTCAAGGCTGTGGCTGGTGGCTCTCACGTGGTCGGAGTTTCTTGGATGAAGTGTTGACAGGTTTTGAGGTTGGTGATGTCAGTTGTTCCAGGTTTGAGTTTAATACTCAAATTCGATTTCGTGATGGTGCAATTGATCTGATGATCGGATTTGGCTATGGGAGTGATCGTCGACCTGTGTGGATCATCGTTGATGATCGTAGCTAGCTGCCGTGATGGTGTATGTGCACGGTGCACTATGTCGAGGTGAAGTTGTTTGGGCTGTGTTGTATCCGAGTAAATGGTGATTGATTCGAAGTATGAAGATGAGTTGCTCGAAGTTTCTAGTTGGTGGACTCGAAGCAACTGTAGGGTTATCTCGGGTCAAGTTTGTGATACAGGTTTTAAAAACCTGACAATTTAAAGTTTATAAAACTGAATTTAATTTATAAAGAAATGATTTAAACAAAGTTTAGATCTAAGATTTTAAATCTGGATTCAAGCCTAAGTTTGAATCCTAGTTTTGAAATAAAATATAGTTTTAAAATTTAAATTGTTTAAAACAACCTTAAAATGATCAAGTAGTTTGAATTTTAAAAAAAATAAAGTTTAAAATATTAATAGAGTTTTAAAATCTAAAGATTTATCTGAATTCAAATTTAAATATGTATTCCAGTTTTGAAATGTAGGAAAGTTTTAAATTTAAAATGATATAAACAATTTTGAACGTTTAAAATGTAATTCAGATTGATTCGAATTTAAATATGAATTTGGTTTTAAATCCTTTTAAACTTCTTTATTAAATGAGTATTTCTTTAACTTGGAAAATGAAAAGGGTTTTAGAAATGTGTTTTGAACCTTGTTAAAGATAATTTGTTTTCATTTTAAATCTTTAAATTTAAAATGAAATTTGAAGGTAAATTTAAAGTAAGTTGCTTTAAATACTTTGTAAATGATAATTTGATCATTAATAAGAACAAAGTTTTATCTTAAAGTAAATTAGAATTTAATGATTTATAATTCATTAGATTTATAAGGAAATTAAATGAATAATTAATTTATTTGGTTAATAAATGATTTGGTTTGATTAAATAGATAATTAAAGGTTTAAATTAATTAATTAATGATTAAGATTAATTAATTAGGAATAATTAATTTGTAATTAAGGATTTTTAATTAATAATTATGAATTAATTAATCAAGTAATTTAGAATTAATTAAGTTACAAATAACACTTAATTAATTAAATAATTAAAGGTTAATTAATTGGTTATTAAAGATTAATTAATTTGAAATTAATAATTATTAATGTAAGTTAATTACTTTAGGAAAGTAATTAAATAATAGTTAATGATGGTCATTAACTAAGGATTATTCAATAATTAATTTATGTAATTAATTTTAATAATTAATTAGATTAATTAATTTAAGACAATCATTTGAGAAATTGTTTTAAGTTTAATTACTTAATGAAAGTAATTAAGAAATTAACTACTTAATGTAATTAATTAAGTTTAAATGTAATTTGTTTAGGTTAATTAATTAAGTTTAATTAAGTTAAACACTGGATACTTGGATAAATAATTACTGAAAGTAATTAATTGAGTTCAATGTGATTTGTTTAAGTTAATTAATCAAGTTTAATTAATTTTAAACACTGGATGTTTTGGTAATAATTACCTAATGTAATTAATGAGTATAATTACTTAGTGAAGTAATTAATGATAATTACTGGATGAAGTTAATGAAAGATGGTTTAATAGTGAAAGTAATTTGGATTAAATTACTTTATAATTAATCAAAGGATTAATTAACAACAATTAATTAAGGAGTAATTAATTTGATAAGTAAATAAGGGTAGTTAATTATAGAATGTGATTAATCAAAGGTGATTAATAATTATGGTTTAAATTGAGATTAATTACTTATTGTAATTAATTTAAATAAGATAATTAATTAAATGTAATTAAGGATCATTAATTAATATAATTAGTGATGTGATTAATATTGATTAATTAAGACTATTTAATCAATGATAAGTGATTAAGAGTAATTAATTAATTGTAATTAATTAAGATTTAATGTAATTAATTATAGCTAATTAATTAATGAAGTAATTAAAGGTTAATTAATGCTTTAGTTAAGAGTAATTAATTTGTGAAATTAATTAAAGGATAATTACTAGAATGTAATTAAAGAATAATTAATCAAGGGTAATTAATTAAGTTGATTAACTAGAGGATAATTAATTAATTAATTTGTAATTAATTAATGGTTATGTAAGCAAGATTTATATTGATGTAGTAATTAATTTAATTCACTTTAAATTAATTAGAGATGATTTAATTAATTTAATTCATTTTAAATTAATTATAGATGGTGTGATTATAGATCATTGTTTATATATGATTGGATGATATTGGTTGCCTTGAATGGTTTGAAATCTCAGATACGAGATAAATAATGTTGTGTGATATGGATGCAATTGTTGCATTGTGATGATAATATGGATTATCTTTTGATAATGATAATATGGATTATCTGTAGTGATAATAATGTTGATTATCTACTATTGTGAATCTGTGAATTATCAATCTGTGTTTATGTAGATAATGAAATTGAATAAACTCTAAAACAACTTGGCCTTAAAAGATATGCTTTGGATTTCGATGAGACCGGGATCGGGTTTCCAGATCTGGATATCCGAAAACCACATCGACCCAAATTAACGATAGGTCGTGAATCTCAAGTGTGGAGTGAAGACTCGAGGTGTAAGAACTATTCGTCAGTTAACTCTGAGGGTGATTCCGAGTTGAGTTTGACAGAGATAGTACTTTCAGATTCGAGATGAAGATTCAGAGCGCAAGGGTTATCGTCGTTAACTCTGAGGGTGATTCCAAAATGAGTGTAACAAGGTAATGCCTTCGGTTTCATTCGAACCTGGAACGAACTTGTATGGATTGAATGCTTTCAGAACATCGTCAGGTGGATGATGAGCATTCTAAGATAAATGTGTCCTATAAAGGTAATCGTAGCCTCAAGCCTCATCAACCGAGAATGGCTAAAACAGGAAAGGTGCAGCAAGGCTAAGTGGGTCATGCCCAAGTAGGACGAGATTTCTCCCTGTCTAGAGGTCCCTTTTTATTCGGCTTAGTGGGCAGTTGGATATGCGCGCCAACTGCGGGGTTGTCTTGTTCGGAACGGTTCAGTAAGGAATGGTTCCGGTTTTGTGTTGCGGGGGATTAGAAGTGGTCCTCGGTATGGTGATCTAGGCCACGTACTGTGACGGGTGGTACCCCAGTAGCCCTGCCATTGTATGGAATCCAAAATCCAATAAGTGCCAACATTTTTGATTGTATTACCCACTTTTGTGGCTAGTAGCTGGAATTTAATAAATGCAACAATTTCGACTATTTTATATTTACTTGAAAACCCTAGACCTATTATAATATCACTGGATTTCCTATCAAATGTTTTGGTTAGCGTAAGGTAAAAACTTTTCCATGTTTATGTGTGGGAAGTCTTACGTGATACCTTTTCTTTACAAAGGTTTTCAAAGTTAAGCAACTTTAACCTGTTACTCACGCCAGACCCATGTATGACCCGGAGTTTATTTCTATTTTTCTTAAACTCTTGGGTACTCAAATTTTTACGAGTAGCCAAAGGATTCAGGTTAGCTTTGATGAATTGTGGAGGAGCAATGGAGCAGGAGGCTTCAGCGTTGTAGATATGTTTAGTGTTCCGCTGTGTTTGATATCTCTGTGTTTTCTTTGAGTTGTATTGAGTTGTAATAACTAGCAGATGTTTATAACTGTCTAGTATGTGTTGTATAAGCTGTGTATCTATGAAAGTAGTTATACTATGTAATATTTTATGTTATTAATATAATTTATTCGTTTCGCTGTTTAGATTCTGATGTGTTGTTTCTTCTTTCTTCTCTTTCTTTCTCTTTTCTATCTCTTTCTTTCTTATTAATGATGTGTCATTTTGTGGAGATGAATGGCGGGTCGTTACAGTGGTATCAAAGCGCTAGGTTGAGTGAATACCTAGGCTTTGGAGTGTTTTCTTTTCTTGAGAGAGCGTATTTGTAATTTGAAAAATATTTTTATATATTTATCTATTTCTACCTATTTGTTGGGTTAACCGTACATGTTTTCCAATATAAGTTATAAAGGTAGATGGGGTAGTGGTGTGTAACACGACTACCATTGGTTGGAGTTTGGGTGTTGAGGTTGGAAGTGTGTCTGTCGAGACTGTAGACCTAATACCGTCTCGAGTAAGTTGTGCAGAGTGCAGAGATTTCATCGATCTTTGAAGGAAACCTATTAAGGTTCAGAGTTCATATTTGAAGTTGGATGAGTAGAGTTTGGATCTGTCGGTTGAGCAGAAGCGAGTAATGGTATCTTGATACCTCAGGGAGTAGTAGCTGCGTGATGAGATGCAGTGACTATGGATTGTGTCCGAAGATGTTTTCTTTAGAGCAAATTTTAGGAAGTGTGTCTGCTTCGGTGTTCTGGCTGGGTTCAACAGATGTTGTGGCTTGGCTTTGAAGTCCAAGTTTCTCGAAGAACTTTGGATTACGAAGTTTTTGGCATCTGTGTCAGCGATGCAGCTCGGAGTGTTCTGTGTTGGCAGGAAGTTTTCCGGCTGAGCAGTTTTTCTGAAGGCGGAGTTCTGAAGCAGCAGAGTGAATCCATTTCTTCGATGGATTGGCTAGACCAGTGTAAGCTGTTCTGTTTGGTAAAGGGAGAACAGTTTTTCTTTGGAATTTGGTCTGGATTGATCGCAAAAGTGACTTGCGATAGTTTGAGTGTTCTCTTGTGTTATCAGAGATTTTCTAGATGTCTTCGTAGAGGTCAAAAGTTTGCCTTAGCTTCTGGAAATTGAGTTTTCTTATTGACTTGGATTCCAGGATTGGAACCGGTGGCTCAGTTTAGTAGAAGGATGATTCCTAGAGATAGAGTTTGGTAAACTAGCTCTGGATTTGGTGGAACTTCTGAGTTTTCTCTTTTGGATCTATTGAACTATATGTCTAGGATGTGTTGTCCAGTTTGTGCTCATGTTCTTCATCAGCATTTTCATCAGCTCCGGATCAGAGTTGTGCAGCGGAAGCAGTTTGGGAGTGTTTCTGTTTATCTTTTCCGGATAAGGAGAAGTAAGTTCAGTCTTCTTCTGTTGTTTATGGAGTAGAGGTTGTGTTCTTGGTTTTAGTTGATCTTGAGGAGATCATTGTGTTGGGTGGTTTTTGGTTCTGTTTGTTTCTAGAGGAATCAGCATGGATAGAGCTGATCAGGAAGGATGTTAGTAGCTCAGGTTCCTCTGATGAATTTTGTGGACAGGAGACGAAGGAATTTGGATTTCGGAGTTAGAGATTTGGTATTGGTTAAGTTTTCTCCGATCAAAGGAGCTAAAAGTTTCGGGGTAAGACTAGAAAGCTAGCTCTGAGGTGTATTTGATCTTTCTGTATTCTTGTGAGGTTAAGTGTTTGGTTTTTAGGATTGAATTACCAGTTTGGATAACTAGGATTCGATGTGTTTCGCGTATCTCTGAGGGAGTACGTGTATGATCAATCTCTGGTTTTGGAACCAGTAGTTCTAGAGGAAGGTTTGGTTGTTGAATCAGACTCGTCTGTAGTCTGATATGCTGTCTAGTTTTGTAGATCTAGATAAGTAGGAGCTCTTTAGCTTAGTAATATTGATTGTTTGGATTCTGTAGAGCGAGTATTCCGGTATATATGTACTTGGGAAACTCGAGGAAACTCTATCCAGAATTTTGTCTAGATAATTAGATTGTTTGACTGGATAAATTGGTTGCTATGGTTGTTAGCATATGTTTAATATATGCCTGTGTTTTAAATTAAAATTTTAAAATAGATTATTAAATTACCTTTGTTTTAATTTCGGGGACGAAATTCTTTTAAAGGGGGAAGGAATGTGATGATCCAGAATTTTAGGCAATATCAATTTAATAATCTGAATTAAAAAATTAAATTGATTTGATAATCTTTGTAATAAGTTTGGAATTAATTTAATAATTCGATTAAAATAAATATTTAACTGATAGATTTTATCTTTTAAAGCTAATAAATTGTTTTCTATTTATAATATATATAGAATATGTATATATTGTAAATAGATAAGCCTTGTTTTAAATTTTATAAATAAATAAATCCTGTTTTCTAAATATATATATCTTTGGTAAATTGGGAATTATGATTTTATTTAAAGTTAAATTTTTTAAAAGATATTGAATAAATAATATATTATTTTAAAATTTTAATTTTTTAAATTGATTTTGAGTTTAAATTTAAATAAATTAACAATAAGGTTTATTTTGATTTCCTTTTCAAATATAGTGTGATAAAATAAATAATTTATTAATAAAGAAATAATTCTTTCATACTTATTTTAATTTGATAATGAGTTGTTTTTAAACAATAATAATAAGGTATGGTTTTTAACAAATAGATTTAAAAAAAAATAGTTTGTTTTTCAAAATTGAATCATGTAGTTATATATGTATATATACAACTTGATTTCAAAATTGAATTTTAGAATTTGATTTGAATTTGAATTTAAAGCTTTGAAAATTTAAATTATAAATATTTTTAATTGTTTTGAATTTAAAATATTTGTATAAACTTTTATTTATGAATATAATTGTTTTATTTCTTTTAAAATTATCTAAATATATGTATACATAATTAGAAACTAATTTATTAAGCATATTCTTATATTAAAACTTTAATTACATATAACTAATTAATTAAATACAAGCTTACATTTATCTTATATTAACATATTAACTAAATACAAATTAACATTTAATTATAACTAATTAACCTTAAAGACAAGTGTAAACATCTTAGGCCTTATAATAACATGTGTTAGGCGATTAACAACTAATATGACAAATGTTAAAATTTAAGACAAGTGGCATTTGGAATTTAGTTTTTCTTTTGTTTTGATTTCTAAATAATTTCAGCCTATTTATTTACAAATCTTCTTCCCTTCTCTTTCTTTTTCTATTTTTCTAAATCTAAAGCGAAGAACAAGTCAGTAAACAAAAATCTTAAATATCTTCAAACAAAATTCCCTCAAAAAATAAAATATGAAATCATTCAAACTAGAAATCATATCCTCTGCAAAATCATTTTCAAAATACAATCTGGAAATTTGTTTTATGCATTTACAAATCTGAAGCCTACATTTTCCTTCAATTTGGAAGTCAAAAGCATGCATACAATTTTAAATCAAAGTGGCAGGGATTCTAACATTTCTGTGCAAAGTTTTCAAAGCAACTGCAGTTTTAAAACTCAGAGACTAAGTAGCAACTCAAGTTTCTAAGGCAAAGTAATATTCTTGTTTCAAGTTTTTAAGATCAAAAGCTTTTTCAAAATCTGGAAGATCTGCCTTTATTTTTATCTGGTGAGTAACTTTATTTAAAAAAAAAATTAGTGTAAAATCTGTTGCATGCTAGTGATGTTGCAATGAATCTAATTATGTGAGTTTGGGGTTATATATATATAAGTATGATGTATGCATGTTTTTGTATATCTGTTACTACTCTGTTTATAGTCCATATTTTCTTGTTTTTAATTTGAATTCAATTTTCTCTGGAACTAATCATTGTTAAGACTTGATCTGCAAATAAAAGATGTTTGATTTAATATAGATTAAGGTTTAAAACTTAATATAGTTAAATTAAAATCCGGTATCTCTGTAAAACAAAGAATATTAGAGATTGTTAAATAATCTAAAATTTCAATCTGTGAAATTTATAGATTCAGTATTATGAAATGAATACATAAACCAAATCATGATTTTTAACACTAAAATCATGATTTTTAACACTAAAATCACAATTTTTAAACTAGAATTGATGGTGCAGTTTTGAATTACACTGTTTTTTGGGTTTTTGGGAATCATTGGTGATTCCAGTGATTAGGGAGGTTGAGTTTCTCTCTGATGGTAGATGGATGATCGGATTTGGCTATGGGGGTGATTGCCGACCTGTGTGGATCATCGTTGATGATCGGAGCTAGCTGCCGTGATGGTGTATGTGCACGGTGCACTATGTCGAGGTAAAGTTGTTTGGGCTGTGTTGTATCCGAGTAAATGGTGATTGACTCGAAGTATAAAGATGAGTTGCTCGAAGTTTTTGGTTGGTGGACTCGAAGCAACTGTAGGGTTATCTCGTGTCAAGTTAGTGATACAGGTTTTAAAAACCTGACAATTTAAAGTTTATAAAACTGAATTTAATTTATAAAGAAATGATTTAAACAAAGTTTAGATCTAAGATTTTAAATCTGGATTCAAGCCTAAGTTTGAATCCTAGTTTTGAAATAAAATATAGTTTTAAAATTTAAATTGTTTAGAACAACCTTAAAATGATTAGTAGTTTGAATTTAAAAAAAAATAAAGTTTAAAATATTAATAGAGTTTTAAAATCTAAAGATTTATCTGAATTCAAATTTAAATATGTATTCCAGTTTTGAAATGTAGGAAAGTTTTTAAATTTAAAATGATTTAAACAATTTTGAATGTTTAAAATGTAATTCAAATTGATTCGAATTTAAATATGAATTTGGTTTTAAATCCTTTTAAACTTCTTTATTAAATGAGTATTTCTTTAACTTGGAAAATGAAAAGGGTTTTAGAAATGTGTTTTAAACCTTGTTAAAGATAATTTGTTTTCATTTTAAATCTTTAAATCTAAAATGAAATTTGAAGGTAAATTTAAAGCAAGTTGTTTCAAAAACTTTATAAATGATAATTTGATCATTAATAAGAACAAAGTTTTATCTTAAAGTAAATTAGAATTTAATGATTTATAACTTATTAAATTTATAAGGAAATTAAATGAATAATTAATTTATTTGGTTAATTAATGATTTGGTTTGATTAAATAGGTTAGTAAAGGTTTAAATTAATTAATTAATGATTAAGATTAATTAATTATGAATAATTAATTTGTAATTAAGGATTTTTAATTAGATTTTAATTAATAATTAGGAATTAATTAATCAAGTAATTTAGAATTAATTAAGTTACAATTAACACTTAATTAATTAAATAATTAAAGGTTAATTAATTGGTTATTAAAGATTAATTAATTTGAAATTAATAAAGATTAATGTAAGTTAATTACTTTAGGAAAGTAATTAAATAATAGTTAATAATGGTCATTAACTAAGGATTATTCAATAATTAATTTATGTAATTAATTTTAATAATTAATTAGATTAATTAATTTAAGATAATCATTTGAGAAATTGTTTTAAGTTTAATTACTTAATGAAAGTAATTAAGAAATTAATTACTTAATGTAGTTAATTAAGTTTAAATGTAATTTGTTTAAGTTAATTAATTAAGTTTAATTAAGTTAAACACTGGATGCTTGGATAAATAATTACTGAACGTAATTAATTGAGTTTAATGTGATTTGTTTAAGTTAATTAATTAAGTTTAAACACTGGATGTTTTGATAATGATTACCTAATGTAATTAATGAGTAAAATTACTTAGTGAAGTAATTAATGATAATTACTGGATGAAGTTAATGGAAGATGGTTTAATAGTGAAAGTAATTTGGATTAAATTACTTTATAATTAATCAAAGGATTTATTAACGATAATTAATTAAGGAGTAATTAATTTGATAAGTAAATAAGGGTAGTTAATTATAGAATGTGATTAATCAAAGATGATTAATAATTATGGTTTAAATTGAGATTAATTACTTATTGTAATTAATTTAAATAAGATAATTAATTAAATGTAATTAAGGATCATTAATTAATATAATTAATGATGTAATTAATATTGATTAATTAAGACTAATTAATCAATGATAAGTGATTAAGAGTAATTAATTAATTGTAATTAATTAAGATTTAATGTAATTCATTATAGTTAATTAATTAATGAAGTAATTAAAGGTTAATTACTATTTTAGTTAAGAGTAATTAATTTGTGAAATTAATTAAAGGATAATTACTAGAATGTAATTAAAGAATAATTAATCAAGGGTAATTAATTAAGTTGATTAACTAGAGGATAATTAATTAATTAATTTGTAATTAATTAATGGTTATGTAAGCAAGATTTATATTGATGTAGTAATTAATTTAATTCACTTTAAATTAATTAGAGATGATGTAATTAACTTAATTCATTTTAAATTAATTATAGATGGTGTGATTATAAATCATTGTTTATATATGATTGGATGATATTGGTTGCCTTGAATGGTTTGAAATCTCAGATACGAGATAAATAATGTTGTGTGATATGGATTCATTAGTTGCATTGTGATGATAATATGGATTATCTTTTGATAATGATAATATGGATTATCTGTAGTGATAATAATGTTGATTATCTATTATTGTGAATCTGTGAATTATCTATCTGTGTGTATATAGATAAGGAAATTGAATTAAACTCTAAAACAACTTGGCCTTAAAAGATACGCTTTGGATTTCGATGAGACGGGGATGGGGTTTCCAGATCTGGATATCCGAAAAACACATCGATCCAAATTAACGATAGGTCGTGAATCTCAAGTGAGGAGTGAAGACTCGAGGTGTAAGAACTATTTGTCAGTTAACTCTGAGGGTGATTCCGAGATGAGTTTGACGGAGATAGTACTTTCAAATTCGAGATGAAGATTCAGAGTGCAAAGGTTATCGTCGTTAACTCTGAGGGTGATTCCGAGATGAGTTTGACGGAGATAGTACTTTCAAATTCGAGATGAAGATTCAGAGTGCAAAGATTATCGTCGTTAACTCTGTGGGTGATTCCAAAATGAGTGCAACGAAGTAATGCCTTCGGTTTCGTTCGAACCTGGAACGAACTTGTATGGATTGAATGCTTTCAGAACATCGTCAGGTGGACGATGAGCATTCTAAGATAAATGTGTCCTATAAAGGTAATCGTAGCCTCAAGCCTCATCAACCGGGAATGGCTAAAACATGGGAGGTGCAGCAAGGCTAAGTGGGTCATGCCCAAGTAGGACGAGATTTTCCCCTGTCTAGAGGTCCCTTTCTATTCGGCTTAGTGGGCAGTTGGATACACGCGCCAACTGCGAGGCTGTCTTGTTCGGGACTGTTCAGTAAGGAATGGTTCCGGTTTTGTGTTGCAGGGGATTAGAAGTGATCCTCTGTACGGTGATCTAGGCCACGTACTGTGACGGGCGGTACCCCAGTAGCCCTGCCATTGTATGGAATCCAAAATCCAATAAGTGCCAACGGTTTTGATTGTATTACCCACTTTTGTGGCTAGTAGCTGGAATTTAATAAATGTAACAATTTCGGCTATTTCATATTTACTTGAAAACCCTAGACCTATTATAATATCACTGGATTTCCTATCAAATGTTTTGGTTAGCGTAAGGTAAAAACTTTTCCATGTTTATGTGTGGGAAGTCTTACGTGATACCTTTTCTTTACAAAGGTTTTCAAAGTTAAGCAACTTTAACCTGTTACTCACGCCAGACCCATGTATGACCCGGAGTTTATTTCTATTTTTCTTAAACTCTTGGGTACTCAAATTTTTACGAGTAGCCAAAGGATTCAGGTTAGCTTTGATGAATTGTGGAGGAGCAATGGAGCAGGAGGCTTCAGCATTGTGGATATGTTTAGTGTACCGCTGTGTTTGATATCTCTGTGTTTTCTCTAAGTTGCATTGGGTTGTAATAACTACACAGGTGTTTATAACTATCTAGTATGTGTTGTATAAGCTGTGTATCTCTGATAGTAGTTGTACTATGTAATATTTTATGTTATTAATATAATTTATTCGTTCCGCTGTTTAGATTCTGATGTGTTGTTTCTTCTTTCTTCTCTTTCTTTCTCTTTTCTATCCCTTTCTTTCTTATTAATGATGCGTCATTTTATGGAGATGGATGGCGAGTCGTTAAACGAATGAACTTTGGAACTGCAGGGAACGTTCCAAAATTCAAAGAAAATCGAATCAAAAGGAAGAGATTCAAGCTCGAACGAAAGTGATTCTGTAAATCAAATTTACCATACATGCTAAGTTTTGCCTAGTGCCAAAGCTCCGATACAAATATAACGACCCGGTATTTTCAACCATTCGCATCCGCACATGTCAGACTTGAATTGTTCAAAATACCCGTTGTAAATAAAATTTGGCAAATCTCAGAATATACAGTAAATAAATAATCACAGACACAGAAATCAGAATACTCGCAGCGGAATTTGAAATAACTTGTGGTTCATGAAGCCACTATAACAAAGTCTCAAAATAAGTACAAATTTACATAGTCTAAAAACCAAAACAGTTTGAAATAACCACAGAAAATCCCAAATCCATTTGTCTCGAATTACATATGCTAAGATAAATGACTGAATGGAAAATAGACAACAGCTCGATAAGATGATCTCCAGCAGTCCAAGCTCCAGAAATTTGAAGTCCGAACTGATATTCAGGCTGACCCGAGCGTAAAATAAACATAAACACTCGAGTCAGGACATACATACTTATACAGTGTTAGCTAATTCAAGTGAACTGTAATATAAAGGCAAGTAACTTAAAAGATGCTTGGGACCGCCCATCCTCTAAGGATCCGTTAAACTATTTACTATGTAGTAATACTTCACAATTATAATAGTGTCTATTAGTAAAATCAACTTACTTTAAAATAGCATTAAGGAGTGACACAATATATCCCTTAACACGTAATAGTGCCAATAGTCTATACATTACCGCAATACCTCCTGATCGGGAGGCTACCAGAGGATACTCCATAGGTACGACACAAATCAAACTCGTACAGGGCGCGCTAGGGTACGTGACACGGCACAACTAGGCAATGCCAGGGTAGACATACCAATTACGCTTTCGAACCGGTGGTAACGCGTAGATGCTACTACCGTCTACCTCGAACAACACTCCCAAAATCAAAGGTGCGCACCAAACAATCACGAAGTAATAGAATAGCATACGAAGAAGCGTGTCCGATCAAAGGTGTTACCTTATTAGTCCGTCGATCGCTCTTGTTTTAGCCACCTTATGCCAACTCACAGGAGTCGGGTCCACGTACATACCTTAATAGAACGTCACCACCATCCTACTTCATTCTGGAATCTCCACCACGTACACGGTTGTTAAAGTGGTTTTCGGTATCGACAGAGAGTATGCCCATATCCGATCCCGTCCTCTTTAACAACCAACGTTATTATTACCCGTGGTTATAAATTCCAAAAATAGTTTATATTTCAATCAAAATACTTCATTTTAAACTATTTAAAGGTGAAGTTATTATTCTTACAAAATCCAATATAAATCCCAAAGGTTTAGCCTTAATTCACTTGCATCAACTACAGCACTTGCAAAGTGCGGTAATATCCTTTACAACAGATTTATGTAAATTAAATATCAGACTTCAATAAAATTTCAGCAATAATTAACCCTTAATTTAAACCAATTTAACTTATAAAATCATATTTTCCACTTTGAAATAGTCATTTAAGTTACTCAATAATTTATGATTTTTATAAAGTAAATTTCGCAAATAAATATCAAACTTCACTATGCTTTACTTATTAAAATCAAGTGCACAATATTCTATAAAATTTTACTTAACAATTAAGTTTAATTACCATTTCAAAAATAAACTGAATTTCCAATTTATTTCTTAACTTACCTTTTATTCTAAAACCAACTTCACATTTCTAAATTTAGTTATACTTCAACTTCCATTTTTAAGTATTCACTTATTTAACCATTTAATTCATAGAAAAACTTAACCCTTTATCAATTCACTTTATATTCAAATTTATACCAAATTATCATATTTTATTTCTTAACTTGAATTCCATTTTATTTTACAAAAATTAAAATTTACAAACTTATGCTTCAAATTCCAACTTAACCATTCATTTATTTACATATTTAACTTGTACAAAACCACTATACTTTATAAAATCATTTTTAATCCGAATTTAAACAATATATTGTAATATACTAATTTAAAAATATTTAATATTTCCAGAATATATATATATATATATATATATATATATAATGACCACGGGTTTGTATAATATTTTCCTAGGTCAAGTGATACAGATAATATATCATTTCAATCCGTAATTTACAAAGAAAAACCCGTGTTCTATCATTTCAAACCCACAATCCCAAGTAATTAAATAAATAGAATAATTAAATAAATAAATAACGTTCGGGCCTATCATTTCAGCTCAAAATGTTCTACTCTACAGGGGACTTGCACTGATAATCAGTAATAAATAACAGTAAAACAGCATCAAATATAACAGCAGATAATATAACGGGTGATGTGACAATTTTATAGCAGGGTTCTAACATCATAAATTTTATATCACATGTAAGTAAAATAAAATTATTCATTCTATAATTTCATTTGTTATTAATTTACTGATCTATAAGTATGTTTTTCAGGCATGAATACTCACCTCTACGACTTTGAAAATTAGATTCCAATAAAATTTCAGTAATAATTAACCCTTAATTTAAACCAATTTAACTTATAAAATCATATTTTCCACTTTGAAATAGTTATTTAAGTTACTCAATAATTTATGATTTTATAAAGTAAATTTCGCAAATAAATATCAAACTTCTCTATGCTTTACTTATAAAAATCAAGTGCACAATATTCTATAAAATTTTACTTAACAATTAAGTTTAATTATCATTTCAAAAATAAAATTAATTTCCAATTTATTTCTTAACTTACCTTTTATTCTAAAACCAACTTCACATTTCTAAATTTAGTTATACTTCAACTTCCATTTTTAAGTATTCACTTATTTAACCATTTAATTCATAGAAAAACTTAACCCTTTATTAATTCACTTTATATGCAAATTTATACCAAATTATCATATTTTATTTCTTAACTTGAATTCCATTTGATTTTAAAAAAATCAAAATTTACAAAATAAACTTATGCTTCAAATTCCAACTTAACTATTCATTTATTGACATATTTAACTTGTACAAAACCACTATACTTTATAAAATCATTTTTAATCCGATTTTAAACAACATATTGTAATATACTAATTTAAAAATATTTAATATTTCCAGAATATATATATATATATATATATATATATATATATATATATATGTATATATATATAGTAACCACGGGTCTGTATAATATTTTCTAACCTAGGTCAAGTGATACGGATAATATATCATTTCAATCCGTAATTTACAAAGAAAAACTCGGGTTCTATCATTTCAAACCCACAATCCCAAGTAATTAAATAAATAGAATAATAAATAAATAATGCTCGAGCCTATCATTTCAGCCCAAAATGATTCTACTCTACAGGGGACTTGCAGTGATAATCAGTAATAAATAACAGTAAAACAACAAAAAATATAACAATAGATTATATAACGGGTGATGTAACAATTTTATAGCAGGGTTCTAACATCATAAAATTTACATCACAGGTAAGTAAAATAAAATGATTCATTCTACAATTTCACTTGTTATTAATTTACTGATCTATAAGTATGTTTGCCAGGCGTGAATACTCACCTCTACGACTCTGAAAATTAGATTCCAATAAAATTTCAGCAATAATTAACCCTTAATTTAAACCAATTTAACTTATAAAATCATATTTTCCACTTTGAAATAGTTATTTAAGTTCCTCAATAATTTATGGTTTTATAAAGTAAATTTCGCAAATAAATATCAAACTTCTCTATGCTTTACTTATTAAAATCAAGTGCATAATATTCTATAAAATTTTACTTAACAATTAAGTTTAATTACCATTTCAAAAATAAAATTAATTTCAAATTTATTTCTTAACTTACCTTTTATTCTAAAACCAACTTCACATTTCTAAATTTAGTTATACTTCAACTTCCATTTTTAAGTATTCACTTATTTAACCATTTAATTCATAGAAAAACTTAACCCTTTATCAATTCACTTTATATTCAAATTTATACCAAATTATCATATTTTATTTCTTAACTTGAATTCAATTTTATTTTACAAAAATCAAAATTTACAAAATAAACTTATGCTTCAAATTCCAACTTAACCATTCATTTATTTACATATTTAACTTGTACAAAACCACTATACTTTATAAAATCATTTTTAATCCGATTTTAAACAACATATTGTAATATACTAATTTAAAAATATTTAATATTTCCAGAAAATATATATATAATAACCACGGGTCTGTATAATATTTTCTAACCTAGGTCAAGTGATACGGATAATATATCATTTCAATCCGTAATTTACAAAGAAAAACCCGGGTTCTATCATTTCAAACTCACATTCCCAAGTAATTAAATAAATAGAATAATTAAATAAATAACGTTGGGGCCTATCATTTCATCCCAAAATGATTCTACTCTACAGGGCACTTGCAGTGATAATCAGTAATAAATAACAGTAAAACAACATAAAATATAACAGTAGATAATATAACGGGGTGATGTGACAATTTTATAGCAGGGTTCTACATCATAAATTTTATATCACAGGTAAGCAAAATAAAATTATTCATTCTACAATTTCACTTGTTATTAATTTACAGATCTATAAGTAAGTTTGTCAGGCGTAAATACTCACCTCTACGACGCTGAAAATTAGATTCCAAAATCGATATCCACACTGGAAAAACGTAAAGAAGGCACGATCAAATTTTAGCGGAGGCGGCGATCAGATTCAAATCTTGAAACAAAATGAATAAAACTAATACGCGAATTCAATTACGATCATATCAAATTTAATAAAGCAAGACTGAAAAGCTAGATTGAATAAAATGATATGATTAACCAATAACTCGGTCCCTTTACCACACGATTTAACCCATACCTCAAGTCTCGGCTATTTACCATATTCAAGGCTAGAGAAGCACGTACGCAGAGGGATGCTGAGGTATATACGCTGGGATTTAATTATGCACGGGTGGCGCATGCATTAATATAATTTTTTTTTATTTATAGCCTGAAACACGCAAGCAGTGGGAGATTGGAAAATTTAGGCTGGGGTTAAAACTCAAAGGTGGTGGAGGGCCGAGTACTTGGTGTAGCAAAACAATGGACAAAAGAAACACAAAAAAAGAAAAAAAAGAAAGTAAATAAAAGAAGGAAGAAAATTTTTGCAGCCATTACCTGAAGCAGAGAGCTCACGCAAGAAAGAAGAAGACTGAAACCAAAATGAGATGTAAAGGAAATTTGGTACATGGGTTTTGTATTTATTTGGGAAACCTCAGGTTGATAAAGTGGGAAGGCGTAAATCATGGCGTGCGAATTTTTAGGCAAGGAAGAATGAAATTTTGTGAACGTGTTTTATAATTAAAAAGAAGTAATTGCGTTGATTTTAGTGGGAGAGAGAAAACGGCAAGGAATAATAAAATTTTGAACGGCTAGGGGATTCATTTCTTTCCTACTTGGAAATAATGGCTACTGATTGATTTATTTATATAGCTAAGGTAAGAAATTTTAGAATGCGTATAACGGATGCAATAATTTAAACGAAACGTACGCCCAAATTTATAACAAAAGTAACGGATTTAAATTTATACGTTTCTTATTTATTTAGTAAATATAGCTAAAGAATATTTCATCAAATAACGTACCATTTAACGCCAACTAAATTAAACAAAACGGATATAAACGTACCAATTTAAAACGTGAAATTAATTAGCTTATTTATACACTATTATTACTTAATTCAAAATTTGTTTTGTTTACATTCAATTGATTTATTTATCATTTAACTAAGAAACTGGTGTATATACGTATAAAAGAACGTAAAATTTTATTTATTTTTACACAATATTAATTACTTAATTTAAACAGTTTATAACCAATTTAAAAAAAACAAAAGCGGAAAAGATGTTGTACATACAGTTTAAATAAAAGTTTGGAAGAAGAAAAAAGTAGAGAAAAGAAAAAGAAAAAAAAGAGGAGGCCATTACAATATTCCTAGCCGTGAGAAATAAAAATGAGAGGAGATGTTTTTGCGTGAGAAATAAAGTGAGAAAACTTAAGGCAATCAAGTGGAAGAAACAGTCAAGCAATCAGTGTTTAAAACGGCAAGAGAAAATGAAGGGATTTGATTCCTATTTAATAAAAAGAATAAGTGGAAAATGAGGACTCTTCCTATCTTCACGTGAATTGATAGGCTACATGTAAGGAAAGGCTAAGGATTTTGAGGAATAAGTTAAGGTAGGAAATAGATAAATGATTTCAAGAAAAAATGGAAAAGAATTAAAAAAATAGTTTATTAAATTGAAACAAGGCTTAAAAATTTACACACAATAGCACTAGCTTTGAATAATTTTCTACCACACTTTAAAACAAATAAAAATCAGTGAATAAAATAAAAAAAATGAAATAAATTGAAAAAGAAAATAAATAATTATATTTTAGGAAAATAGGAAGATAAATAAAGAAAATAGCTTAATTTATTGAAACTAGCTTAAGAAAATTGCAAACATAATCCACTTAACTTTGGGAAATTACAACTCTTCTTAAAAATGGTTAAAAATAAATCTTTGGAAACAAAATAAAATGAGAATGAGAATAAAATAAGTTCTTAAGAAAAATATAAAAATAAATAAAGAATTTCATAAATTAATTGAAGTCGGAAATTAGAAATTGTAAACAAAATACACTGACACTGGAAAATGTCAATTACACTTTTAAAAATGTTTTAAAACCAAAATATATGCAAAACAAGTTATTTTACCCCTGAAAACATAAATTAGAACATTACATGACCAAATAAAATATTATTTATATAATTTAAAGTAAACAATTTTGTATATTATAGCAAATTACACACAATAGTTAAAAAGGCATAACTTTCACATTATAAATCAGATTTCAACGAAGCGAAAAGCAATATTCTTAAATTTTTATTTACTTTCAAAATAAAAGATAAAATTCAAAATTTTAAACTTTTAAATTTAAAAGTCAAAGTTTGACCATATTGACAAAATTCACATTTCCGGAGAATATTCTATTAATTCATGTGTGGAATTCCAATCCACACCAAAATTTATATTTTAAATAACAAAATTATCTAAATTAAATAAATAAAACATTTATTAAGATTTTTGGGTTGATACGTAGATGGTTTGGATGACAAGCAAAGTGAGAGTAAATGCTAAGAAACAGAAAAGACATAAGTTAAGGAAAAAGAAACGTATATATGTTTTATTCTTAAATGCAAATGAAAATGAGGATTTATGAAATGAGAAATAAATATTCTTGTACATCATTTGCAAATGAGAAATACACGGTTAGGAAAAGAGTTTGTATGGCTAAAGCAAGAAATAAAGAGGCCATGCAGAAAAAAGCAAGAAATCAAGAAATGACCTGATGGATTTAGTTAATTTCTTTCCTTTGTATTAACAGTTGTTCTTAATTATATTGAATTTGTTAAATATGTACATTTATTATGATTGAATCGTCAAATAAATTCATTCAGATAAGTTTCATTCTTTTATATTACCTTATGAATAAAATATGGATTTCCACTTTAACATTCCTTCCTTATTTTACTACAAAGTTTATTTTTCTTCATATTAAATTACCAAAATTTTATCAATTTAACAATTTTAATTATTAAAAATTTATGGGTCGTTACATCATCTCTATAATTTTTAAGTTCCCAACCACTCCGTAGCTAAGATCAGTTCCTATTTGCCATCGTTACAAGATAACAAATGATGTTATCACCTAGCAACTTCAACCATCCAAGTACAAAACATCTGATATCAATTAAAGCTTAAATCTTCACTAAAGAAAAACTCAGTTTTTTCTTTCCACTGTCTTCATCTATACTCAATATAGCCGAATACACAAAGTTTGTATCTATTATCATATTTACTTGTATCCGGCTATATGACCGTTATACCAAAATTAAAAGTTTCTATGTTGCTTTAACCAATGATTGTCTATAGTAATAAAAGGTTCTTTACATCAATAGCAAAAATAAATAGTATTAACCATTCACTTATATGATAAAAATCTTTTAAGGCTAGTGAGACTACAACTGGTCATATGTATAATTATATTACTAGAGGAAATTTGATCAAATTATATGAATGCCGGAGAATATATGACTTGGGTCTACAAAAATCAAATTACAATTCTTACAGTTAATGCTAAAATTAGAAATAAATTTTGTCGCTGGATTAAAAATTATTAACTGGTACATACATATTCACCAACCTTATGCGCAAAACTACAAGTTCTAAACTAAAAATGATTTGTTTAGAACAAAGCTGCAATTTATATCATGTGCGTTTTTACAAATTTACGAACAAATAAAAGCTCAAAATTTACATAATAAGTAACTAGCTTGTTTATAACGTTTTGAACGAATAAATAACCAAACTCCAAGAAGCATGAATTTTATGAGGAAATAGGCTTCATTCAACATCAACACAGAACCTAACAAAAGTCTATATAAAAAGCAATTCGACTTACCATACATGAGATCTAAGTCCGAATCAAAAACCATCTGAACCACCGTTCAAATCAAAACTGTGGTCTTCTTGAAAAGATTTCCGATGAGAACTAAATTAATATGTGATAACTATGAGGAAGTATGAATTGTGCGCTAGCCGTGCTAATCGATCGAAGTACCTGAATAAGAAATTAGGGCATGTAAAATTGAAGAACGAGGGAATTAGGTTCATTGCAATCTTTCATCTGCCAGCTCCAGCTCTTCAGGGCATTCTGATTTCCTCATGCTCTGCAAAGTTCATATATCTGGGAAGTACAATATCTGCATTAATTTTAGCAAGGAGAAAGTCAAACAAAAATGTTAAAAGTCGGGCTTTTGAAAGTTGAGTAGAAAATTAGACATATTTACAAAATCAACAATCTTTTCAATCCCACAGTACTGTATACTTTAAATATAACCTAATCATTAATCGAACTAATTAAATTGAATAAGTTAACTTAATAAATCAAAAGGACTAAACAAAAAAAAATGCAAAATAAACAAATTGAACATATCGAATTAGGTAAAAAAAAGAATATGAAAATAGTTCACCTAAGTTAGGGTTTCCTTCCGTGGAAATAAGAGATGCTAGGGCTTCCAGATCGAGTTCAACCGATGATTTAGACGCTGGATCGAGAAAGAAAGGTGATTGTAAGGGCTTTCTGAGCAAAGTGGGAAAAGAGGTTTTGGGAGCAAAATGAAGAGTGAGGGAAATGGGAGGGAAGGAAAATGTTTACCGCTTTTTCTTTTATGCTTTGGTCTAAATGCGCTATTTTTGTAAGCACAGGTTGTCAGAGATAGCAAGAAGCTTTCCAATGTTGTACCATGATGCAATCAAATTTGTAGTGAATCAAATCAAATTAGAGGTTTTAAGCGCAAACGAGTCTTTGGAGAAAATTGATTATTCAATTTGTAATTATAGGTTAGTCTCTCTACTTTATTATCTAATAATTTTGTAATCTCTTAATAAAGAATGGTTGTTGGATTCGTGAACGTATGCAATCTAGCCGAACCACATTAAATCTTTATGTTCTCTACTCTTTTGTTTTTCTTTGTTTGGTGATTATTTTTCATTGAATCGATGATTGATAATTAGTCGACAAGCCAGATCCTTCTTTTGATTGCTTCTGCGCCCTATTACTCTGCTACCTTTTTTGAAGTTAGTGCAGATTAATTAAAATTTTGCATAATAGATTGGTATCAGAGCAGTAGATTTTGCTCAACAATAAAATAATTATAGGCTGTAAACACAAGTATATTTTGGACTGCGGATGGCATCCCCAAGTATGTACGACATATATTTAAAATTGGGATTATAACAAATATACTACTTGACCAAGGCCTCAATGATTTATGCGGTCACATGAGCTACAACATCCATGTTTAGTTATGCTAGTCCAAAATCTGAAACCCGATCAGGAATATCAATCCAAGTTACTATGGAAAGAATGATGTACGGGTATTGAAGGATCAGAATAGACAAATTGATCATCAACAATTCGTTATAAATAAAAAATTACTAAAGCAACGAGAGGATACACAAAATGCTGAAAAATAAAAGAAATAGCACCTCCTGCACCTTCAGATTGACAACGGTAGGCACACGACAAAAATGCAATTGATTATTATTTTTCTTTTAGTTTATTCTTACTTGTAGCACAAAAAGAGATGCCATGCAAAAGTAGCTAAGATGACAGAGAGTGAACCTATGAGCCGATCTTTGCCACTTGATTGAACTGAAATCGTTGCTTGATATGCATATGAAAACATTTTGTAGATATTAGACAATTTGAAGTTAATGAAGGGAGCACATGAGTTGCAATAACCATTTATATCCTGAAAATAAATATAAAATGTTAAATATGTGAATAGACTAGTAATGAGCTAAAATTATACAAAAACTTATCTCATAGCAATTTTTCATAATAAATTGTTCATTCACATAACTTTTCTTTGCCAAAAAGTATCAGATCATTACTTTTTCTGTTCTAACAATTACATTTGATTTTGAAATCTAGTACTAACCTTATTTTCCACTACCACTTACAACTCCTTTACAATGGATCTCAATCACTTGATTTATATTGATCTTTTTCTTGTTTTTTGTTTATTTACTGAAAACAAATGAAAAACAAATTGTGATAACTCCTTTTGCGTCTTGGCCATTAATAAAATTTCATTGAAAAGAAGAAAATTAATCATACCTTGCATTTCTATCAACAACATCCTGTTTTCCCTAAAGCGAAGCAAACATTGTATAATAATCATGAAAATTGTTCACAAAGATATCATTGCAAACACATCTAATTATTTATGATATAAAAGATGCACTTATATATTGCAACTTAGCAACTTTCAGTAAACCGAGTTGATGTAGAATGGGAAACATTATAATTGTTAATGATTTAATAATAACATGGTGGCCAAGAATGAAGACAACGTGAGTGATGGTACTGATATTTTTCGAGATCGCGATCGAACATTATGGTATAGCCTACTTATTTGGCAATATGAGCTCTTTTTTTTTTATGTCTCATGCCGTTGAACATGCTAATTATGTAAAAGAAAAGTCCATCAATATGTATCTTATAATCAATCAGTAACCTGGCAAAGGAAATTTGTGGACAATTTATCAAAATACAATAAGGAATCTATATGTAAATGTAAAAGTGTGTTTATAATAATAGCAATGACAATATTACTTTAACTGAAATGAAAATATTTGCTTAACACTTCATAACTTTTGTGAATAGAAATACTTTTAAATCTAAAGCTAATGGGATAATTCAATTGGTCCTAATATGATGACTACCAAAATATTGGAAAATTTATCATTAATAGTTTATTTCCATAGAAGCCATATGAATCGCATAAGTGAAAAAAAAGTCAAAAATATCAAAGGATTACTTTATGCAATACAAATATTGTGTCGTTGATCTATATTATATTGTATATTGGTACATCAACACGAACAATAGGTATCAACTTATATAGATACCTATTGTAACTTATCTTGATCTACATTCATTTTATTATATAATGGATACTAACCAAAACATCTAGTGTAACCTACTTGTCCATATAATCATTAGTAGGATATATACTTCAATTAATTACTACATAAAAAATGGAACAAAATCTCAAATTCCAAATGCTATTAAACTAACTTAAGCATGAGAAACGTATACATGTCTCCTTAATAGAAGATGAAAAGTTGCAAAAAAATCAATAGCTCTATTGAATAACAGATAATTAATATCAATAAGGGAAATCTCTATTTTCCAAAGTTTCATGGAACATTGCTATTATTATTCAAATGAACTACTCCCGTAACATTATTAACAATGAAAATAACTACTACTAATATCTAAAATAGAGGTTGGTCAAGTGATAACGCCTAAAATATAAAAATATTAAGGTTTCATAAAGCTATTGAAATCAAAATAGATTCATCGTATAGTACATTTTGGACTAAAAAGATGATCGGTGGTATGATAACATATTCAATAAAAATAAACCATCAAGCATAGTAACACATAATGAGTAAGCTAAAGCTAAATTTGGAAGAATAGTAAGATGACCCAATAATGAATGACCTATCATACTTTAATGGATTTATGCTGTCTAATTTCACTTTCATTTTTTTTCCTGAAATAGATAATTTGGATATAATATTATGTGTTACTAATTATGTATTAGAACATGCGTATTTGTTTGCATATTAAATGACTGGGTAGAAAATAGAATTACCTTGTAAAAGTTGGAAGAAAACAGTCGTTGATATAATTTTTCTTTCTTGCGTGATCAGGTATGTTTTGTACCTATGCAATGCAATTTATAGTAAACTACAAATAAAAAATTGAATTTCTCAATGATGTAAATGTCGAACTCATTTGTTGAACTGACATATTCACAGTTTTCAGTGGGAATTCTATAAGGCATAAATAGAAAATCTCTTGATAAAAAAATTTAAAAGTAGTAAAAAAGTTGTTTCATAAACATATGCTAACGATCTTAAGTTGATTATAATATATAATAATTAAGCAAAATACTAATATTGACAAAGGATTCTAAAACGTGTTTTAATTGCTCTCTTGTTTAAATAATCACCTTTTTAATCACATTTCAAATGCATTTACCATGTAGTTGCAACTGAAAATAAATAAATTTTGTATAGGCTTATCTATTAAATAATAGTAAAGCGGAAGAATTTAAAGCTCTCTCCTTACTTTTAGGAATTATCTCTATTCTCCTTACTTCTCTCTAAGTAGATATTTTATTTTCAAAATCCTATTATTTACCACTTTACAATTATAATATTAAGCTTTTCACACTATTTTACATTCAAATACCTACTTTTAAAAGAATTTACAATTATTTACAAATCTTCCGCGGTTCTTTGATGAAATTTTTCATTATAATCCGCACATTTAAATTAATTACATTATCCAAAATTTAAACCAATCGATCAACTTAGTCAACTAATATTTATTAATAAATTCTAAAAGATGAAAATTTCAATATATATATTAGCGCATTAACAAATTGGTATAAAAAAATCATTTAGATGCAAATATTTATAAATCACATAACATAAATTATACAAATTAAAGACAATAGTAAATTTATTTTATAATTTATTTACTAAATGAATTTATCATACATTACACTGTAAAATTTTATTAACTTCAAATATCTAAAATTTTTAATTTTTACAATTACTTATAAACCATTCTCAATTATCTTCTAATATTTTACATTCAAGTCCATATATTTAACTAATTGTGTAGTCTTAAATTTAAACTATTTAAATAAATATGATTAACTAATATTTATTAATCCATCTAATAAATCCTAAAAATATGAGAATTTTAATATATACAATATTCGCATAAATGAGAAAAATGATAAAATTATTTCTTCTCTATTCAAATATATGAAAATATTTAAATCATATAACATAAAATGTATACATATATAAATAATAATAACTCTTTTGAAGTTCTAATTCATTTATCTCAAAAAAAATTAGCGTACATTACATAACATAATTTCATTTTTAACAACCTTTAAAAGATAAATTTATATTTTACAATATTATGATGTGAACGTATAGATTACATCAATAAAAAATAGATTATGTAAACATTCTCACTTTCAACACATTATCAAATTATACCCAACTCACAACTCAACTAAATGCTACATAACATTATTTTGCAATTATCAAAGTTGTAAATATGACCCTCTTATAAGAACATAAAATCTATGATTAACTGCAAGGATAAAATTGCTTAAAACTGAAAATTTTAATAATGAATAAAAGTTTACATGTAGATAAGCTAACCATAAGATCTATGCTTTTCTCAGTTGAAAATTCGTACAAATCTCTTCTCACTTTTCTTCAACTTTTTTTACATTTATCTTCTTATATTTAATTAGTTACGTTGATCATTAATTTAAATTATTCAAATAAAATCAATTATTTAATGTTCATTAATCAATTTATAAATCCTTTAAAAAGATGGCAAATCAATATATATACAACAATCATATTAATAAAATGGTGAAGTTACTTATTCACTCATACATATAAAATATATATATCACATAACATAAATTATTAACATATATATAGTATTAACAATTTTAATTTATAATTTTCTTTATTTAGGATATTAATTTTTACAGAGATACGTAGTTAGCGAGTATTGAACCCTCAACTTTATATTTGAGCGTCGCAAGTCATTTTAGTTTATGATTAATACATCACGATAAATTTATCATGTATTGTATCATAGAATATATTTTTAGCGATAATTAAAATAAAAATACTATTTTTTAACAATATACCGTTTGCAACGCACGGGTTACAAACTAGTTTAACAAAATGTTTCCAAATAGTGCTCGTACATTTTCATATATAAAATAAATTCAATTATCTATATCACCTTCAACTATAAAGTAGTCTATGATAATAACGGTTACAGTTTTTTACAATGCCTACATCTAATAAAAATGATCAACAAAATAAAACAGTTTTATATTATGCCTACATCGAAATTTATAATAGAACCTGCACTCTACTACATCAGCTGTACTCCGCAAATGATCACTCTAAAAATAAAATATTAGGTTTATGACATAGGAAACTAATTTAGATGTATTTTATTCAACTAACATGAACATCAAATATTTTCACAAAATATAAAGTTACCACTAAGGTTGAAGCCTCTCCATTAATTTTGAAGCTTCTCCGTATATACCATCCAACCTAAATAAAAACATTAAAATAATGTTTGTTACAATTAGAAAATAAAGATACATGGTAACAAATATTCGTAAAATATAGCTAACTAGTTCAAAAATATTTAAAGTTAAAAACTTCACCGTGAAGTAGTAAAGGTTGGCAAAGGAAATTAAAAATCTTTAAGTACTACAGTAGCTAGTTTTAGAAACTTATGAAATTTTTTGGAAATACATAATGAATATTGCATCCTAATTATGAAATTTCAGTTTTCAAAACTGGATGGATGAACAAAATTCTATTTTTTTATGTTTACCTATATCTATTAATCGAACTCAGAAATTAGAGCAAACGAGCTAACGATACATAATCCTTCGATTTGGCTAAGACCTTATAGTACTTACTATCGTTAATTGTTAAGTAGTGCGGAAGTGACATAGTGATTGAACTTGGGGAAAAAATCTTCATTGGCATGGTGAGTTATTAATGGAGACGTGGAAAGGAAAATGGAGGCGAAGAGACGTGGAAAGGAAAATGGAGGCGAAGGAGGAAAAGGGTTTTTCATCGACGCCGCCTTAAAATAAGGAGGAAAAAAATCCCGTTGTTGTATTTTATAGACTACCAACTGAGGAAAGGCGAAAAAATTATGACAACCAATTCTTACCCTATGTCTTTCTTAAAAAATAGTGAACTTTTGTATATCCGTGTGTTATTTAAATTTATTATTTTCAGTTTTTTCGAATTTTTTCGGATGTAGATGATCATTTCTTTCCGTTTCCTAAAATATTATAGTACTTGATCAAATATTTTTGTTCCAGCATAACGAAATTTTATCATTTTACCTAGGACTATCAATGGATACTCGAAAATCCCAAATCCGTCCGCATTCGAAAAACGGATAAATATCCGATATTCGAAAAAACGGATGTTGATGCAGATACGAAGACATCCGCATCCGAAAATTATCCGTCCGGTTTATGCCAATATTATAGTTCAAATTATGTGTATTTGAAAGCAGTAAATGATATTCGTTTATTATTTTATTAAATTAGTAGTTTATATTATATGCATTTAATGCTTATTAACTGCTCGAAACTATCTATTATCATCATATTTTATTAATGTTTAACACTTTTATAATCAATGCGATTGAAGAATATTTATGTTAAACTAAAATTTTCTTTCGTAATTCTAGATTTATCGGCCACTAGCGGATGGAATAATTATTCAATATCCATCCATATCTGCGGATGTGGATATCCGATATCCGAAAATGATTTTGGATGCGGATATGACACTATCCGCATCCGAAAGCATCCACATAGAGACATCATTTTACCTTATTTCTCTTTGAGCTTTTACAAATATTTGATATTTTTTTCCAAAAGAAAGAATCATTCAACACACTTTGAATTGCTTAAAAATAGAGATATTTAAAAGTATTTTATATCCGATGAGAAATGTTTATTATTTTCCAAAACGATAGTTTTTCTAGTTAAAAAGAGTATTCTAGAAAAAAAGTATTGTTGGATTTTTGAATTTTTTTATTATTTCCAAAGTAATAATAATAAATTGTACTATAGACATTAACATTTCATATTTATCAATTAGTCAAAATAATGTAGAAAATCGAGTTTCAAATGATAAAGAAGATATTTAGAGATAAAGCTCGTAAACAAGACATATTAAAGATGGTATCTTATATTATACTCTATGACTTCAAAGACTTTAGAACAAAATTCTAATCCTATCAAAGTAACTACATATTTTATTGTCAGAAATAGGAGCCTAGTACGCTCTTTGTTAACCAAATTTATGGTCAGCACCCCAAAGTTATTCCAAGTAGTGTGGTAAGTTCAGAGGGTGTGATTTCCTTAAGGATTGCTTCTGTATTCTCACTTGTAAATATCTTGCGAATCAGAACTTCCGTTGACGTCGAAAGGTTTAGAACTTAGATTAAGTGACCTTCCAACTTCATTGAGCTTGCTTGTAGTCTTCCACAAATGCTTTTCTTTTGATTAGATTAGGTTTTCCTGAATCGAGTCCCCAAAAGGTAGGATTCAATCTTATCGAATGGTTAGGGAGACAGCCTTCCCTGAATTAGGGTAACAAATCACTCACTTTGGTGAGAATGTAGTAGCTTCCAACCTGGATGAAAGGTTTGATCACTTATATTCAGTAGATTCTAACCTTGTCGAGAGGCTAAAACAATTGAGTCAACAGTTTCGGAAGGTTTCAGTGAAGGTTAATCCAAATAAGTCGTCGACCTTGTAGAAAAGTTTAGGTTGAAGGGTTTAAGATTTTGAAAGTTTGCAGTTATTAATTGTTCAGAAGTATTGTCGAACTTGTCGACAAGAACCTTTGTATGAGGTTGAACCTATAAATATGGCTTAACCCAACAAAGATTTATACAAGCAGTAAAGTAATTAACAAAGCTAAGTACTTCCCTTTTATTCAAGAAAAAGTTTCACTTTATTAAATTTCTTCAAATCACACTCAATTAGGGTTTTAATCTTTTAATCCAGAAGCTGCAAAGTTAGAATGAGAGAAATTCGGATCCTAAAACATGACCCCTTGGGTCCTATATATAGACGCAGGCGGGGCCCTCTTTCGACTCCATGCTCTCGACTGGGACAGAAGGTTTCCCTTTTATATGCAACCACAAAACTTTCGTCTTTGTCGAAAGGTTTGCCCCTTATATGCTATAATAAACCTTTTGACACCGTCGGAAGGTTTGTCTTTCCGATGCCTTCACAAACCTTTCGGCTTTGACGAAAAGTTGCTGTAACGTCCGGCCTTTTCGCATGCTTTAAGTCGACACACGTGCCAATTCAAACTATACGGAAGGGCGGATTGTTATGGGGTAAATTAGAAAAACAGAGGAGAAGAAAAAAACAAAATAGAATCTTACAACGGAAGGATAAAATATAATAATCAATATACAGTTCATAAAACTGTTACAAAACATTTGATTCTTCTTTATACAATAAATACCAGAGTTCACATACCAATAAATATCAATGCAGCGGAATACAGTGTATAGTGGAACCATATAATATAAAATAATAATAATAATGAAATCTTCGTCTTCTTCCTCTAGAAATAAAGTCTTCAATCCTGAAATGCTTGGACTGACCCGAGCGAATTGAAAGACAAAACACTCGAGTCAGAACTAAAAGATCTTATGTAAGTAAATCATCAGAAATAAATATGAGTGCTGTAACTCAAGAGATGCTCGGGATTTACATCTCTCAAGGATCCGTTAAACTATTTACTATGTAGTATATTTCGCTATTATAATAGTGTCTAATTGTAAAATAAACTTACTTTTAAATAGAGTTAAGGCTTTACATTTTCCACCTTAACACATAATATATTCCCATAGTATATACAGTACCGTAATCTCCCCCGTACTTGGCATCGTCAGAGGGCACTCCATAGGTATGGTACAAAACCAAAATCGTATAAGGCATGATAGGGTAGGTGACACGGCACAACTAGGCAATGCCAGGGTAGATATACCAATTACGCATCTGGGCTGGTGGTAACGCGTAGCCGCAACTACCGTCCACCTTGAGCCACACCCCTAAAAAGAAAATCAAAAGTGGCCACCGAATCAATCCAAAAGTCAAAGTATAAAATCGAAGGGATGTGTCCGATCAAAGGTGCTACCTCAATTTTCCCGAGAATCGCTCCTGTTTTAGCCACCTTATGCCAACTCACGGGAGTTGGGTCCACATATTTACCTCAAAGGAAACGCCGCCACCATCCTACTTCATTCTGGAATCTCCACCGCATACACGGTTGTTAAAGTGGTTTTCGAAGTTGGCAGAGAGTATGACAACTTCCGATCCCGGTCTCTTTAACAACCAAACGTTATTATAACACTGTGGTCTTTTTTTTCAAAATAGTTTATACTTTAAAACCAGAATATAATATCCCTTTTCAAAACCATTTAAATACGATATCATTTTCTTTTTTTTAAACCAAATCAATATGATATCATTTCAAATATATCCTTTTTCTAAAACCATACCACTTTAAAATTGATAATATCTCGAAACCATACATTTGACTTATAACTCTTCAAACAAAATACTTGGAAATCCATAGCTTTAAAACCATAACTTTGAACTTAAATGGTTTGGATATTCAACAGTATATAAAATAAAATGGTTTGAATTTAAAATTACTTTATAAAGTAAATAATTTCCACGACTTTAGAATTTATTCTCTTTAAATTAAGTCTAAATCCATAAATTTTAAATTCACTTTCAGTTTCAATAAACCACTTTAGTTTCAATATATTTCAAACTTTGAGTATTAAACAATTAGAAACTAAGGTTGGAAATTTCTATTCAACCATTAAAAGTCCTATTATTTAGTTTGAAATATTTGCAGAATAAAACCATAATCATTTAAATAAAACTCAAATTACCTATAACTAAATATTTTCTCCAATTTATTTATACTAGAAATATTCATTTAATTCATCTCGAATAAAAATTCAGTTATAAATATCATACCTTTAACATTTCAAGTTAATAAATTCTACATCAACTTATAGAGTTTAATTTAAAAAAAACTCAATTCCAAATAGATTTCCAATTTAACTTCCGATCTTAATTGATTTAAATCATTAAAACTCTATATATACATATTCAATATCTTAACATGTACTTAACCATATACTATAAAATAATCAAACTCCATTATTCACTTATTTATTTTATTTAACAAATTTATACATAGCTTAAATTCAAAATTTAACTATATATGTATATATAAAATAATATTTATATAAATAAAAATTGGATATTTGTTTAACCGTATCCTATCTAAACCATAGAAATCATTTTCAAAATATTTATATATATATATATAGACCGACGGTGTCTGTATAAAATTTTCTATCCTATGCTCAAGTGATACAGATATTTATCATTTCAATCCGCAATTTAAAAATAAAAATTACGGTTATATATCATTTCAAACCGCAATCCCGAATGAAATGAAAATGCATAATAACTTGCAGTTTATAACAATATAAAATACAGCATCCATTCATCCAATATCAACCATCAACCATTTATCAAAATCATCATCCAAATTCAAACAATACATTAATATATAACAGCTAATAAATAACCGGTATTAACTAACAGTTTATATTCAGTAATAAATTTAATAACTGTTTAACTGGGAGTTTATATGCAATAAATGAATAAATAACAAATTTTACTGGCAGTTTATATGCAATGAATAATTAAATAAAATTTAATTAAATAAATGCGATTTAACCGAGATGATGAATAAAGTATGCCAAACAGTCATAAATAAATTTCTACTCATATCATAAATCAATTTAACAAACATAAGAAATTTTAGAAGTTTTGAGTGGGTTAAAACACTCACCTTTAGAATTTAAATTGAATCTAAATTCAATTTAAATCCAAAAATTTGACAGTCACCAAATTCGTCCAAACCAGCGTCAAAGTGTCCGGAATTTTATTACGATCCTATCAAAAAAATCGCGTGTGAAACGGAGTTCGTATGCAAAATTTATGACGATTAATGCGAATAAAAAAAACAAAAGAACACATTACTCACACTAAGAGCCATGTCATCAAGCATCTTCTTGCTCATGCGAATGAATTCAACAGAAACCCTAGCTCTACAGTAAAATACATGCTACAGCCGCCACCCTTATTCTCATCGTCGCACCCTTCCCCTTGGCCTCGGCCCGCACATGGTTCCCTCAGACGCCGCCAGTTGCCGCACTCCACATCGGTAACCTCCTCACGGCCACCAGCGACGAAGGTCGCGTGCGAATATGGTGCCGCCGCCGACTTGTGTTAAACCCTACTTGAATTAATTCTCATGATCTAACCGTCGAATCGACGAACCAATTACACCGATGGCCTCCACTCGTTCCCCTCTACCCAAAAGTAACCTTGATTTAACGATCCGACGAACTTGATCGTCGCGAGATGAACGGCCACGAATTATACATCAATTTTTGGATAAACGAGGGTCTCAAATCAGAGAACGAATTTCACCAGAAGATTACGCTTTTCGAGAGCTTCGAAATATAAACTTTTTGAATTTTTTGAGCAGTTTGGATTTTCAACTTTGGATTTGGTTTGGAACTGTATTTGGATCTAGGGTTTGTTTATCTGCCATTGAAGAGGAGAGAATTGAGATGTACGTACAGACAAATGAGAATTAGGGAGGCTAGGTTTATAGCGGGATGTTTATAGGCAGGATTGAAAATAGAATAGATGGATAAAACAGATATACACGCTAATGCCAAAGTGGCCCAAAAAGCCCGTTTCGACTCCGGAACGAAATTGGGTCAACCCATATATCAAAATAGATGTTTAAAAATATTTTAAATGCAATGGAAAAGGTTTTGGGTTCAAATTTCATCGTATGAAGAAGTTATGCTAAAAACAATATTTTGCAAATTGATTTCATTTGATTTCAGTTTCATAAATTTCAAGGCATTTCGAGTCCGTACGATCAAACGACAAGTCTAACCGCTATGAAACTTGAAACCCTACAATAAATCACCGTTATGGATCCGATGAAACTGGTTTCGTCGAAATCCGAGTCAGTGGCCAAAAAGGATATTTTCCCGTTAATTAAATAAACCAATAATTGATTAATTAAATCAAATTTTAAATTTCAATTCGAAAATTTATAAATTTCATCACTTATGATTCCTCAATCATTTACAATGATTTAAACAAATTTAAAATATCAATTTAGAGATGATTTATTTATAAATTTCAATATTAATTCTCAATTTCATTAAATTCAACATTATAAATTTAATTTCAAATAAATCTATTAAATTGACTTCCTTTCTATTATTCAATTTATTGATGTCAATTGGATGAAATTTACATTGGCTCAATATCTAAAACATTAAAAATCTCCAATATAAACTAAATTTTCAATTAACGTAATAATTAATTTTTAATTTTACTTAATTGCAATAAACTCAATTTCCTTAATTCTTTATATTCAAATAAATAAACAAATCTTGATTTACAATCTTTTCATTTACCAATAGTCATATTATTCAGTCTATTATTATCAAAAGGATGCAATTTACGTTGGTTTGTAGTTATCGCATTAATATTCTCAAATTTCGTCTAAATTTTTATTAACGTAGTTTTTGTTATAACGTTTTATCCCAATGGATTTAAACTAATTCAATAGATGAAACATATGGGTAAACAATTAATGATAATCACCAATTTGCCTAATTCAGTCTCATTCTTATAAATTTCATCTCATAACAATTTTTTCTCCATTCCCCTTTCTATTCATATAAGGATTCATCCCTAAATTTACATTTACTTATTTTACATCTTTTACTTTTATTCATTGGTTCAATGTTTATTTCAAAATTTTCATTTATTACCTCCAAATATTCGTTTTCATTTATAATTGTCATGTCAGTTTCTTTGTTTATTGCATTATATATTTATTCATTTCTTCATCATTACATAACCTCATTTATTATCATTCATTTATTTATAGCAATTATGCTTAATCAAATTTCATAGCCACCCAATTGTTTACTTAAGTTTCTAACCGTTTATTTATAATTCTTCCCTTCCTATTATATTCTGTTAGAAGCAATTTCAATTATACCTAAGTTTGTAATACAAGAACAACAAATTCTTATTTATTAAAGAATTCCATCAAATACCTCATTTGAACTTATTTCTCAATTCACCAATCACGACCTAAAATATAAATTTACTTTTCTATTAAATTTACATTCCCCCTTCCATTACTATATTAATAATCACTAAGTAACGTTTATTATCAACTATAAATATTATAACTGCTTAAGGGACATTGATTTTATAAATTTACACTTTACTACGTATTCTTCATCAGTTAACATAATTTTGAATTCCTTTCCCAATTTACTAGTTTCAATCAGTCCTAACTTTACCTTCTGTTTCAATTAATAAGGTGTGCACAAATTTAGTTAATGCGTTAATTCTTATTAATATAACATTAAGGCTCATTTAATTCCAATTGATTCACATTTTAATTATTAAACCAAATAAACGGGAAACTTATAACGTGTGTTACCATGACTTTAATTACACCCATGAATTCCCTATTATCAAACAAATGTTACAATTTTTAAATACTTCTGCTTTCATCGAATTACCATTAAATATATTATTATTTTTCTATTAACAAATTTCAATAATTCTCCAGACCTTCCCTTTCCACTTATTCTTTTATTGAGTTTACATTAATAAATCTTTTCTCCCATTTCTTTAATTCAACAACTTGTCTATTATGAACACCGTTAACATTATTCCAAATATCCCTTAATTAATATTAACGTAAACTTTTATTTATTGTTATTGCAATTTAAAAAAAATTCAATTTATACAAATTCAGCTTTGACTAACTTTATTGCCTAAATTTACATGCAGTTACTTTAATAAATAAATTGTTGCATTGGTTAATCCAACAGCTACTTTTTATTTTCTCATTTAATATTTTATAACCAAATGTAACAACTTACACTATTCATAAATGGGATTGTTTGCACCAAAATTGGTCAGAACAATCTTTGGGAGCCTTTGAAGAGATAATAATGAAGAATATAAATTGAAAATGAGGATTATCTAACAAAAACTCCAATGAACAGTAAAGTAAATGCGTAGACAAGTGATTCAGAGTGGTTCGGCATGTTGCCTACGTCCACTATGAAGTTTTTTGCAGTTTTATTGCTTCTTTCAATGATTACAAGCAAGTACAGCAATCAACAGCAAGTTACAACTGGAAATTCGAAATTGACAGCAAGAATATGGTGTAGGATGATGGAGATCTCGATCCAGCAGAGTCTGGGCGCTTCAGAATCAAAAGATCCTTTTTCTGTAGGCTCTGGGGCTCTATTTATAGGCGTAGGAGGCTGAGACTTCGCTCAAATCTCGGGAGACTTCTTCTGGTACGTGAGTGGGCCCACGCGACCAATCTCAGAAAGTTTCGAGTCGATCTGTAATCGATACGAAGTCATTTCGTATCGATTAAGATGATGTCCAACTGAGTTGAAATTTGGTGTAAGTGTTCTATATCTCGCGCGCAATCTCCTGTGAAAATTTCATGGCATTTGGATCAGTGGATCATGAGTTATCATCGATACGAAATGGGGTTTCTCGGTGGCTGATTGGTTCGAATCCACCATTTCGAATCGATCCCTTCGACTCCATCAACTCAAGTGGTCTTGTGATGACGTGGAGCGCATACTTCGCCTCGATCCGGTCTTTGCTCCAAGTTGACCGCATCGACTCCATATATCTCGGCTTGTTCGTATCGAGGGATGACACGTCACCTAGGCTTGTTTGCTCGATGGATACGAATTGGGGGATGAATGATCGATACGAAGCTAGACCGTTCGATGGATATGAGAACATCCCCGTTGATGGATACGAAGCTGATGCTAGGCGATCATTGTGACGTGGTCCATCTGCTAACGGTTTCGAACTAGGAGGCGGTGATCGGTTCAAAATAGTCAAGTGTTGATGGATATGAACAAGAAGTCGCTTGGTGGTTCCGAACATGTGTTTCACTTATGGACTCGAAAAGCAGTCATTGATGGACACGAACCACTGATGGTCGATGGATACGAACAAGCCTCTCTTTGATGGATACGAACAACAGCTGCCTGATGGATACGAAGAGAGGCTTCTATGATGGATGCGAAGCAGTATCTGCTGCCTTAGTTGATGGATGCGAAGTGGGCTATCTGCTGATGGATTCGAATGAGATCGAGTCGAACCGAGGAACTTCGATGGATTCGAAGTTGATCGATACGAACCGAGGCACTCCGATGGATTCGAAGTCGTTGGAACCTGATCGATATGAAAGTGATTGATTCGAATCAGAGTTCGATGATGGATACGAAATCAACCATGGCGATGGATATGAAATCTGGGCCGTTTCCTTTAGATTGAATCGATCATAACGTGAGCATATGAACTCGGTTTGACTTGAAATTTGAGATGCTGACTTCTATGGCTTTGCTTGTCATGTCCTATCAATTGTAGTTCATTCTGGACTCGGACAAAATTCAGCGATATCCATAGTGAAGCAATGTATAACCAATCTTTGAGATGAACTGTCTTTTGTTTTCGATCGATCTTTTGGTATCACGGCTTTTCCAAAAAGCGGGATAACATTTTCCCCCCAAAGTACGTCTTGTGGGAACATGACGTGCTTTGAAAAGCTGCAATTTCTCTCTGAACAATCATTGCTCTTTTGTCGAAGGTTGTAACCTTGCGTTGATATAACTGATCGTTGTATGATAATGCTTAGCTGTTTGTTGTTGTAATCATGATGGGATGAGTATTCGATCCCTGTGAATATTGAAAATCGAAAGTTAGTCTGACATACATGCATATATGTTAACTTGACTTAGTTAACGTTGAGTGTTCACGAGTCGTTGTCAGTTTGGTTTGTTGTCGACTTTCGTATCGATTCTCTCCTGAACCGGTTTGAAATTCGAGTTGAAACAACGCTTGATGGTTGTCTTGGACTACCCTCTTGTATCGATCCTCTCCTGAATCGATGTGAAATTTGAGTTGTAACAACATTCGTCAGTTGTTTTAGGAAGTTCCTTCGTATCGATCCTCTCCTGAATCAATATAGAAGGTTAAAATATTGACTTTGCATCGGTAAATGGAGAATTCGGTGGATGCGAAATGTTCATTCGCATTGATGCTAAAGACTCCATCAGGTCCTTGTTGTGTTGTCCGTAACGATGCTAATGTTTATATACTGAAGGATACGAAATTGATGTTCGTATCGATGTGCAGTGCACAAGTTATGATGGATATGAAATCTCTGTTCGTATCAATGTGTAGTGGATGGAGTTGTGAATTTTTTGACACGAACATGACTTCGAGTCGATGTTTTCACTGTTCACTTTGAATCGATGGGAATCTTTGGTTAGATGGAAAGGTAAAGAACGAATCGATCTGGGGGCTTGCGTTCGAAACAATGAAGATAGTGATATTTCTCCTTGGATTTCGCATCGATCCTTGGAGTATTCTAATGGAGGTGAAGCAGTTCGTATCGATTATGACGGTGGTGGATCGTATCGATATGGAATGATCGATACGAAATATGAGTAATTGGTCGTTTCGAAGTCCTCAGCTTTTGGTCGATACGAATTTTACCTCTATGTTCGATACGAAGAGTATCGATTCGAACGTAGACAATGTAAAGCTGAGAGTTTCCTGATCTGTATGAACCAGGCAATCAAGGATCGATTTGAAATCATCTTTCTTTAATCGATATGAATTCGAACTTGTCAATTGGTTCGAAGCGTGCCCCCGGGATCGATATGAACACGTATCCTGATGGATTCGAACAAGCTCCTGATGATCGATTCGAATCCGTGTCATGATGGATACGAAAATTTGAACTCTTGATAGAGCTTCATTCTTACATATATGGACTTGATAGTTAAACTGCATACTTGGCTACTTTTCGAGGTTCGTCGATAGAACCGGAACAACTTTAATCCAGATCGATTGCCAACATTTTAATAGTACGGTTGGTGATTAATACTTAAGCATTTTGCCCCCCAGTTCCGGGGAACAACATTTGTATTTCGGTGATCGATCACACCTATTGCAAATCTTGAGCACTTGTCCACACTTTGGGGACTTAGGATAAACTGTGATCGATAATCTGGTTCGCACTCTGGGAATTTGAGAGTTATCGATGTTTGTAACACAGTTTACACTCCAGGAACTTTGACTTGGTATTTGTACTCTAATTCACACTCTGAGAATTTGGAGTCGACATTTATATTTTGGTCCGCGCTCCAGGAACCTGAAATTGATGTTTGTACTCCACTTCACGCTCTGGGAATTTGGAGTTGACATTTGTATTTTTCGGTTCGCCCCCCGGGAACCTGGAATTGATGTTTATCCTCCAATTTACGCTCTAGGAACTTGGAGCTAGCATTGATGTTTCGGTTCACGCTCCGGGAACCTGGAATTGATGTTCGTACTCCGACTTGTGCTCTGGGAATCTGGAGTTGGCATTTATGTTTTGGTTCACACTCCGGGAACCTGGAATTGATGTCTGTACTCCGACTCTCGCTCTAGGAATCTGGAGTTAGCATTTATGTTTTGGTTCGCACTTTGGGAACCTGGAATTGATGTTTGTACTCCGACTCGCGCTTTGGGAATCTGAAGTTAGCATTTATGTTTTGGTTCGCACTCTGGGAACCTAGAATTGATGTTTGTACTCCGACTCGCGCTCTGGGAATCTGGAGTTAGCATTTATGTTTTGGTTCGCACTCCGGGAACCTAGAATTGATGTTAATGCTCCAATTCACGCTCTGGGAACTTGGAGTCAGCATGTATGTGTCGGTTCGCACTCCGAAAATATAGAATTGATGTTTATACTCCAATTCACACTCTGGGAACTTGGAGTTAGGATTTGCATTTCGGTTCGCGCTCCGGGAACCTGGAATTAATGTTTATACTCCAATTCACGCTCTGGGAATTTGGAGTTAGCCGACAGATGGTCAATCACACCTGTTTGGGCTTTTTAGGAATTCGTTCGCACTTTGGGAACGATGGATTTGATGTTTATACTCCAATTCGCACTCTGGGAAAGTGGAGTCAGCTGATAGATGGTCAGTCACATCTATTTGGGCTTTTTAGGAATTCGTTCACACTCTGCGAATGATGGATTTGATGTTTATACTCCAGCTCGCACTCTGAGAAAGTGGAGTCCGTTCACACTCTGGGAACGATGGAATTGATGTTTATACTCCAATTCATGCTCCGGGAACTTGGAGTCTGTTCACACTCTGGGAACGATGGATTTGATGCTTATACTCCAATTCGCACTCTGGGAATTTGGAGTCCGTTCACACTCTGGGAACGATGGATTTAATGTTTATACTCCAATTCACACTTTGGGAATTTAGAGTCCGTTTACACTCTGGAAACGATGGATTTGATGTTTATACTCCGGTTCGCACTCTGGGAACCTAGAGTTGATTGTAGGACTATCGTGTGTCGGTCCAATTCAGCCTTTGATGCGATGGCTTGCCCCCGAGATGAGGTTTCACTTAGTGAGTTGCTGGTCGTATCACAGTCACTTGCTATTTAAATAAATTCTATTATTTGATGGAACTTAGCTCTTCGTGCGTCGTGATTGTTGAATGTTTCATTCGGTGAATCACAGCTCTAGCTTGAAGAGATAGTAATTTATTGATGGAACGGAAAAACATGGCAAAATCGGTGCCTTATTACAAATTCAAACTTCAGAATGTAAAGGAAATTGAAGAGTATTCATAGATTAGATAAAGCCTGTCATGTGTAACGGTGACGAAGATCCTCGTCGTTCCAGGCTCCTGACAAAGTGGGTCCGCCATTGATGGCATTTATCACCAATCTCCCGCGGGGACAAGTGGAGTCCTCCTGTCTTGGTCGATCGGGTTCATTGTTTTGATTTGATGGGACCGCTCCTCCAGGCTGCGGCGTCCGCACAAACTGTTCCAACTTCCTTTCTCTGATAAGTTTTCCTACGAGATCTTGCAAGTGACGACATTCATTCGTATCGTGCTCGTAGCTTTCATGGAACCTGCAAATTTTCCCGTCTGGATTTGTCTCTCTGATGACGGTTTTGGAGCAGGTTTTTTATATTGAATTGTATTACAGGTTTGTAAATACAAGTTCTCCAATGATGTGTTCAAAAGAGTGTAACTATCAAACATAGGATTCTTGCGCAGTGGGCCACGATTTTGATCTCGTTTTCTAGTCGATTCACATTCTCTTTTTGCTGAGTTTGTTTGTTTTGAAGGTTCAACTGAACTTTTCCGAAACTCTCACCAGACTGTCTAATCGTGACATTGCTTTGGATCCCTTCAGTGCTTGGCCCTGCATCATTCTGCTTCCTAGACTGTTTCGCATCTTCCCTTCTCAGGAATTGAGCCGTCTTGGCGTGGAAACGGTCCAACGATGCAGGGGGTTTTCCAGCCAACCAGTTGCCAAACTCAGAATCAGGGTCAACCCCCTTAGTCAACGCCATATGGATGGAGTTGTCGTTCGGATTGCTGATTTTGGCACATGCAGCGTGGAATCTCTCTAAATAGTGTCTGAGCGTCTCTCGAGGGGCTTGGGTGATGCTAGACAGAGTGTTGACGTCTTTCGTCCTTGCGACGTGCATGCGGAATTGCTCAACAAACTTAGTGGTCAATTGGTCAAAGGAGGAAATAGATCGTGGTGGCAGTCGAGTGAACCACATGGTAGCGATGCCCCCCAAGGAGAAGGGGAAACTACGGCACATCACTCCATCGTCAGCTCTGGCAGCGTTCATCGACCTTCATATTTAAAAATATGTTGGTTGGGGTCGGAGTTTCCCTCGTACATGGGTAGAGTCGGCATCCTAAATCGCCGTGGGGGTTCAGCAGTAAGTATATCGTCCGTAAATGGAGTGTGACTTCTGGAGATTCCCCAGTCGTTATTTGTGAGACCCTAGCTCTCACGGATCATCTGACGTATCATGGTCGGAAGATCCGGCATTTGTACGTTTTGTGCGGCTTGTGCCGGAGTGTGATTGAATCCCACATTCTGAGGTTGGACCGGATGCTGTCGACGGCCCAAATCTTGCCTTCTTGGCTCATAGTCCTCTGGGACGTATGGTTCAGGAGTACGTCCATGATGACGATGGTCCAGGTTCGATTGATCTTGGGCATCGACTCCTAGTTCAACCGCGACGTTCGTGGTGCGATATTCCGTGGTATAGTGAGGAGCTGCACCTTCTCGGAAAGAGGGTCCGTTATGGAAACTGGCCGATGGGCCAACTCTCAGTTGTCCAACGGTGGTTGCCGGTTGATTTCCAGCAGCTTGTATGCGACTCCCATCTAGTCGGGGTCGTGGAGATCGATGATGATAGTCAGAAGATGAAGAACTTTCGCTGGAGGAGTAAGAAGCATGGTCTCTCTTGGATCTCCTTCGCTTCTGGCGATCCAGCTGATTGATCAGCTCAATGTTAGCGCGTAGCTGTTCTGTTAGTTGTTGCCGACTCTAGGTCAGCTCTTGAAGCAGCAGCTGAAACTCTTGTTGGGTAACTGGACCTGATGGTTCTGAGTGTCCGGTAGCGTCTTGGTTAGAAGGAGGTAGTGGCGTAGGATTCTGTCTATCCTGTTCTCCTTGATCGATAGCGTTAGAAGTGGTCCTTGTGCTAACCATCTTGAGGGTTGAATTCCTTTCCTAGACTTTATGAAAATCTGAATAGAAGGGAAGGAACTTGGATTAGATGATCTGGATCTCCCCCTCTTAGATTTATTCAATCCGGTATCGACGACAGATCTAAAGAGCAGGAGAAAATCTGGGTTCTCTCAATGAAAGCACCAAAGTGTTTGCACCAAAATTGGTCACAACACTCTTCGGGAGTCTTTGAAGAGATAATAATGAAGAATATAAATTGAAAATGAGGATTATCTAACAAAAATTCCAATGAATAGTAAAGTAAATGCATAGACAAGTGATTTAGAGTGGTTCGGCGTGTTGCCTATGTCCACTATGAAGTTTTTTGCAGTTTTATTGCTTCTCTTTCAATGATTACAAGCAAGTACAGTAATCAACAGCAAGTTACAACTGGAAATTCGAAATTGACAGCAAGAATATGGTGTAGGATGATGGAGATCTCGATCCGGCAGAGTCTGGGCGCTTCAGAGTCAAAAGATCCTTTTTCTATAGGCTTTGGGGCTCTATTTATAGGCGTAGGAGGCTGAGACTTCGCTCAAATCTCGGGAGACTTTTTTTGGCACGTGAGTGGGCCCACGCGACCAATCTCAGAACGTTTCGAGTCGATCTGTGATCGATACGAAGTCATTTCGTATCGATTAAGATTATGTCCAATTGAGCTGAAATTTGGTGTAAGTGTTCTATGTCTCGCGCGCAATCTCCTGTGAAAATTTCACGGCATTTGGATCAGTGGATCATGAGTTATCGTCGATACGAAATGGGGTTTCTCGGTGGCTGATTGGTTCGAATCCACCATTTCGAATCGATCCCTTCGACTCCATCAGCTCTCGTGGTCTTGTGATGACGTGGAGCACATACTTTGCCTCGATCCGGTCTTTACCCCGAGTTGACCGCATCGACTCCATATATCTTGGCTTGTTCGTATCGAGGGATGACATGTCACCTAGGCTTGTTTGCTCGATGGATACGAATTAGGGGATGAATGATCGATACGAAGCTAGACCATTCGATGGATAGGAGAACATCCCTGTTGATGGATATGAAGCTGATGCTAGCGATCATTGTGATGTGGTCCATCTGCTGATGCTTTAGAACTAGGAGGCGGTGATCGGTTCGAAATAGTCAAGTGTTGATGGATACGAACAAGAAGTCGCTTGGTGGTTCCGAACATGTGTTTCACTTATGGATCGAAAAGCAGTCATTGATGGACACGAACCACTAACGGTCGATGGATACGAACAAGCCTCTCTTTGATGGATACGAATAGCAGCTGCCTGATGGATAAAAAGAGAGGCTTCTATGATGGATGTGAAGAAGTATCCACTGCCTTAGTTGATGGACACGAAGTGGGCTATCTGCCGATGGATTCGAATGAGATCGAGTCAAACCGAGGCACTTCGATGGATTCGAAGTTGATCGATACGAATTGAGGCACTCCGATGGATTCGAAGTCGCTGGAACCTGATCGATACGAAAGTGATCGATTCGAACCGGAGTTCATTGATGGATACGAAATTAACCATGGCGATGGATACGAAATCTGGGTCGTTTCCTTTAGATTGAATCGATCATAACGTGAGCATATGAACTCGGATTGACTTGAAATTTGAGATGCCGACTTCTATGGCTCTGCTTGTCACGTCCTATCAATTATAGCTCTTTCTGGACTCGGACAAAATTCAGCGATATCCATAGTGAAGCAATGTATAACCAATCTTTGAGACGAACTGTCTTTTGTTTTCGATCGATCTTTTGGTATCACGGCTTTGCCAAAAAGCGGGATAACAGGGATTTCCCTTCAGTTGTCAAAATTAAATTTTTATAACCATTGCTAAATTACATTCTTAACATTTACTTCAATATAGGTTATAAAATTTTTATTTCTTCCTAATTTAATTGCAAAATCTCATTAATTTACCCAATTTTATTTACCAGAATTTACGGGTCGTTACAGTTGCTTTTTTGATGTCTTCATAAACCTTTCAACTCTATCAGAAGGTTGCCTTTTTGAAGCTTTCATGAATCTTTTGATATCGTCGAAAGGCTTGCATTGTTTCTATTGTTGTGTTCCCTTTGACCATGTCGAAAGGTTGCTCTTCGCGTGTTTGTTTTGAATCCTTCGATCTTGTCGGAAGGTTGTTTCTCACTTGATTGTTGTCGATTGCTATGTTTTCCTTCAATGTTTTCAAATCGTTGTCTTCCATTCTTTGCTGACTTGTGAGTGCCGCTGTCTTCATAAACCTTTCGTTATTATCAAAAGGTACCTTGGATGTGCTTCAACTAGTTTGAAGGCTTATTATGCTTTCGAGAAGGTCACTAAATACTTGCTCACACTTGCTTTCTTCATCCCCTTCGAAAGGTAAGAACACTTTAGATACTAGAGATGGAACCTTTCGACTCCTTCAAAAGGTTTGATGCTAATCAAATTTGATGATTGCATCCCTTCGACTCTTTCAAAAGGTTTGGGCTGTGTTTATCTTCCTTTGCTCTTGTTGAAATTCCTCTCAACCTAGTCGGAAGATGGATTCTTGGAGCATCATCCTGCCTATGGACTTTGAAAATTTGACTTGGACTTCGTTGGAAGCTTCTTGTTGGAAGGTATGATTATCAAGAACATCTCTGTGCTTTCTGATCCTTTCTCATGCTCTCGTGACCCTTCTTTCATACCTTTGTTCTTCTGAATATTTTGTGGTTAACATTTAGCCCCCCTGTATGAAAGAAGCTTTTGTTCTTTAGGACAAAAAATCCAATTGACTTCCTTCTTAGCTTCCTGCAAAATAGATTACAACTTCTATTAAGGTTGTAACTTTGTTATGTAATCTTAACGAGCAATCTCAAATTTACAAAGCTAATATTCAAGGTGTCATAAGGGTAAAATTTTCAGATAAGTTGCTTTGAAATGACTACGATTAAACTTCGTTAAGAGTGTGGAGTAATATCACCTAATTTGCAGACATCAGTTCCAATAAATGAACCTTTGGAGTTACATATTCTTGATATTTCTTTCTCAAGTTAAATCTTTTCAACCCGTGGAAATCAATTTCATGTTATCGAGGACTTTTCCTTATCCCTTTAAGTTTCCTTTACTTTCAACCTTAAACCATTTATTAGTAATTCTCATTTTGTGAAAAGGTAGAAATTAGTTTCATAATGATTCCTTTTGGTGTCATGAAGATCTCATATTGAAATCAAATTTTAAATTCAATGGAAAATTCACAAATCATTATAAAATTCAATAGCAGAATATAGAATTTATAAAGTTAGGAATCCAGTAATGGTCCCATAAGGAAATCGGAGAAGTGAAATTCATAAATTGTCATCAAAATCCAAAACGAAATTTTAAAGTCCATGAAATTGGTCAATTGACAAAAGATCATTCCAAATTCAATGAGAAAATCAAGCATAGGAAATCCATAAATCATTAGAGAAACCCTCAAGGAAATTTCGAAATTCACTCAATCATAAATCCAATAAGAAATTATCCCAAATCCATTGAGAATGCAAAATTCACAAATCACCACAAAGATCCACAAGGAAATCTCGAAACATTAAATAAGAAATCTGATAAAGGATCATCAAACACCCAATAAGGAAATCAGAAATTCATAACTCATCAGAAAATTATCAAGTAATTTCTAAATTCATCAATTCAAAACCCCAATAAAGATCATCCAAAAATTCCAATAGGAAAATATAAAATATGAAATTCATCAATCGTCAAAAAAATCAGCAAGGAAGCTTAAATTCCATTAAGTCAGGAAATTAAAAATCCAAAAATCAAAATGTGATCTAAAATCCGTTCATTCTTAATCAAATTCAGAAGATCAATGGAAAGTTCATAAATTATCATGGAAAATCAATAAAGGAAACTAAGAAACCATGAACTCATGAAACAAGTGATCAATAGGAAATCATCACGAAAATTTAATAGGAAATTGGAACATGTAAAATTCATGAATCATCAGAGAAATCAATAGGGAAATTCGTTAAACCAATAATTCAGTAAGAAATCACCACAGTGATTTAATAAAGAAATCATGAATATATGATCAACAAACCATCACTAAAATCCATAGGAAGAGTAGAGTTCAGTAAACCCGAAAACCAACAAGATCATCAAAAATTCAATAACCAAAAATACAAAATTCCTAAATCATTATGAGAATCGTCAAAGGAATCCAGAATTCACGAAACTGGAAATCAGAAATTCAATAAGGAGACTAGAAATGGGAAATCTTTGAATCATCATAAAGACTCATCAAGGAATCAAGAAATCATTAAACCAAGCAACTAATAAGAATTCATCACGAAAATTCAATAGGGAGAAACTCTATATCTGGAACTCATAAACCATCCTAAGAGATCAATAGGGAAAGTCAAAATTCATGAAATCGGGAATTCAATTAAAATTTATCATGGAAATTTGACAAGGTAAACATGAGTATGAAATATATAAATCATGATAACAAGCAATATGGAAATTCAAAATTCACAAAATCCATAATGAAATTGCATTAACAGAAATGGTGAAACTCAAAATTCATGAAATCAAAAATTTGTCCAAAGTCACGTCAGGATCTCATCTGATGAATTTAATATTCAAAACTCCATTCAATTTAAGTACGAAGCCATAGATATATCTAATAATAGCATATTTAGTAGATTTCAAATAAAATATAACTAAGTTGATCTAACCTTAATTCTTAGATTATTCATAAGAAAGTTTCCTTTGAATAAATGTATTGCTCCTTAAGTGCCTATGAGTTAGTAGTATATGTATATAAGTATATACAGGTATAATAGACTCTTCTATCCAATTGTTCACTTTATCTGAAAGGATTCAGGAGTGGCTTTCTTAACTTGATCTTGGAGCAAAGTTCTTTATCTTTGTGACTAAAAATTTATTATCTATTCCAATCCTTTGGATTTCGTACCAATCTTTGTATTTGTTTGCATGTTATGGATTCATTTTTCCATTTTCTTGTCTCATGCTTTTTTGTGGTATGAAAGTTTCTTAATCCTTTGATGTAGGAATCATCTTTCTAAGATTGGAAGTTCTGTAATTCATTAGCATATCCTTTGCCTCTCCGTGTATCCTCTTCTAGGATTCCAACTTTGTCTCAGATGATGGATAGTTTTTTCTTTAACCCTTAATTCTCTTGGGTTCTGACTTTCTTCTTAAGTTGTAGACATCTTTGTCTTTGTTCTTTTATCTGGAGCCCTTTGACGTCTCAGTCTACTCTTTGATGAGCCACTCTCTAGGCTCGAACATCTTAATATATCAAAAGCTTCCCTTTGGGGTAGACATCTTAGTCCAATGTTTGATGAGCCTCTCTATGGGCTTCCCTTGTCTCAAAGGGATACGTACTTAGGTGACCTTTCTCCAGAAGGCCGCTGATGAGCGCTTTACTGCATCCTCCCCTAAGAGGTAATTTGGATGTTATAGGCTTTTGATTTTGCAGGAGCTTATCCCGACCCTCCCCTAAGAGGTGATATAGACGTTAGGGGCTTTTGATTTTGCGAGTGCTCCCGACCTTCTCCTAAAAGGTGATATAGATGTTAGAGGTTTTGATTTTGTGGGTGCTTATCTTGACCCTCCCTTAAGAGGTGATATGCATGTTAGGGGCTTCATTCCTCCCTCTAGGAGGTGCTCCGGATTGGACATTGAAGGCTCATTCTCAAAAACATTTTTTGTACTCCGGATTGGACATCGGAGGTTAATTCTCAAAAAAAATTTTTTTTACTATATATAAATATATATTATTTTCAACTTTTTTTGTCTCTTCTCAAGAGACATTTCCGAGGAAAGATTGAATAGCTTTGTTCCCACTTTTTGTGAGGTATGAAAGTAATTTTGATCCTCCTTCTGAAAGGTATAAAAACAGTTTTGAAGACATTTCTGAAAGTATCTTTTGGTCTATTGACCTTTTTGTAATATATATATATATATATATATATACAAACACACATACATGTATGTATATGTATATGTATTTGTAGAAATTGATGAAGAACTAATAGCATCCCGTGGTTTCATGAAAACTGATCTTTGTACTGCGTTGACTTATACATTGACAGTTGCTCCGTATCAGGCATTTGAGCCGTCTTTCTCAAGTAGCTAGAAATTTGTTGTGTACCATTTGTGTGCTGAATGCCATGGATTGGTTTTGTTTTTACCTATAATGACACTTGAATTTCAAATCAGTACATGATCAAATTTGGAATACAAATCAAGTATAGAATTTTATGAATAAGAAAAGTTTGTACCACTGGATATGATAGCTCAATAAAATGTTAACCAACCATTCTTCTGCAAAAAGAGTTAGTTCTCGGGTATTTAGGCAATTCTCTTATTAGCATAAGAAGCTATTCAAATTTATTTAATGAACTCTTTAAGAGATCCTGACTTGAATGCGTTTTGGACCATTCTGGGTGCGACATTCATCAGTCTTATGTCTATTTGCTTTGTGATAGTCGCAATAATCATTCCCTTTGCTTGGTTTAGGGTGGCTTCGTATAATGTGAGTAATTGAAAAGCTTTCAGAATCTTTTATTACAGCAAAAATATGAGAAAATGGCTTATTCAAATTCACGTAATTGGATTTAGAAATCTCTTTCTGAATTTTCCTCCTACTTTTCTTTCCCTCTAATCTTTCAACAAGGGACTCAAAATTGATTTCTTCTAACCTTTGTCTTCATCGAGATTCCATTGTCATGGAATATTTTTTCTCCATCTAAATAAATTTCTCAGCTTGGAAGTAGAAGTTTCGTAGATATCCCCGCACCATTAATATAAAGTTATTCCCAAATAGGGGTTTGTTCGACTAGCCTAGACAGAACTGCTATTAACTTGTCTCTATCGATCGTGTCTTCTGCTTTTAATGCTTCAGTATTGAACCTCTTTATATACTCATTTAGGTTTCTCCCCGTTTTTGTTTGATTGTAGCTAACAGGCAAAAGCTCTTAGTTTTATCTTTGAATACGTAAAATTGTGTCACGAAATCATAAGAAAATTATTCCCAGGAATAAATGGTCTTCTTTTGATAATTCTTACACCATTTGATAGTTATTCCTTGAAGAGTAATCAGGAAAGGTTTGCGTCGAACTGTCCAAGAGGCATTATACAAGTTCATCCAATTTTCAAATGATGTAGGTGGTCATCTGGATCAGTGGTTCCATTGTACTTTGGTGGGGGAATATGAATGTGAGAAGGAATGCTAGTTGCTATAATTTTTTCTGAAAAAGGAGCCTTTTGCAGGATAACATATTTCCTTACTTCGTTGAGTACATTTCTTATTGTATCCTCTATGGATTGGTTGTGAATGTTGTCATGGTGACCTCTATTGTTTTCAATGTTTAAGCAATTTGATTGCTCGATGGTTCTTCTAGCCCGACTTCCTTTCTCCTCATATTGATCTTCATTTAGATGTTGAGCCTTGCCTTTTCCTTCCATAACCATTAGCGACTCTTGAGATGGTACTCTATCAATAAATTCATGAATGGCTATCGTTTGTTGTTGCAGGTGTTGGACTTTAATTTCATTGTTTTCCAACCTCCTTAAGGTCGAAGGTTGCCCAATTTCTATATTCTCCATGTTAAAGTTTGGGATTATATTGTTTTCCAAAGTTGATTATAGCTTAACTTCATCGTTTGAGATATCAATGCTATTCATGACTCCTTCTATCTTCTTCTTTTTGAACGAAGTGCTTTATTAATTCGTGGTAAAAGTGATTAGGGATCGGAGGTTCAAGCCCTCCTTTTAGCTCCAAAAATGTTAAACAAATTTATGGTCAACTCACCCAAAGTTATTCCACATAGTGTGGTAAGTTCAGAGGGTGTGATTCCCTTAAGGATTGCTTTTGTATTCTCACTTGTAAATATCTTGTGAATCAGAACTTCCGTTGATGCCGAAAGGTTTAGAGCTTGGACTAAATGACCTTCTGGCTTCGTTGAGCTCGCTTGAAGTCTTCCACAAAGGCTTTTCTTTTAATTAGATTAGGTTTTCCTGAATTGAGTCCTCAAAAAGTAGGAATCAATCTTATTGAATGGTTAAAGAGACAGCCTTCCTTGAATTAGGGCAGGAAATCAGTTACTTTGATAAGAAGGTAGTAGCTTCTAACCTGGACAAAAGGTTTGATCGCTTATATTGAGTAGATTCCAATCTTGTCGAGAGGTTAAAACAATTGAGTCAACAATTTCAGAAGGTTTCAGCGAATGTTAATCCAAATAGGTTGTTGACCTTGTAGAGAGGTTGAGGTTGAAAGGTTTAACACTTTGAAAGATTGCAGTAATTAATTGTTCAGGAGTGTTGTTGACTTTGTCGACAAGAACCTTTCGATGAGGTTGAACGTACAAATATGGGTTAACCAAACAAAGATTTATAAAAGTGGTAAAGTAATTGACAAAGCTAAGTACTTCCCCTTTTTTTCAAGAAAAAGCTCCACTTTATTAAATTTCCTCAAATCACACTCAATTAGGTTTTCAATCTTTTAATATAGAAGCTACAAAGTTAGAATGAGAGAAATTCGAATTCCAAAACACGACCCCTTGGGTCTTATTTATAGACGCATGCGGTCCGCCTTTCGACTCCATGCTTTCGACAGGGACGGAAGGTTTTCCTTTTATATGCAACTACAAACCTTTCGTCGTTGCCCAAAGGTTTACCCTTTATATGCCATAATGAACCTTTTGACAACGCTGGAAGATTTGTCTTTCCGATACCTTTATGAAATTTTCAGCTTTGACGAAAGGTTGCTTTTCTGACGTCTTCTTGAACCTTTCAACTATGTCAGAAGGTTAATTTTTTGAAGCTTTCATGAACATTTCGATGTTGTCGAATGGCTTGCCTTGTTCCTACTGTTGTGTTCCCTTCGACCTTGTTGGAAGGTTGCTCTTTGCGTGTTTGTACTGAATCCTTCGATCTTGTCGGAAGGTTGCTTCTCACTTGATAGTTGTCGATTGATGTGTTTCCCTTCAATGTTTTCGAATGGTTGTCTACCATTCTTTACTGACTTGTGAGTGCTGATGTGTTCATAAACCTTTTGTCATTTTCGAAAGGTACCTTAGATGTGCTTCAACCGGTTCGAAAAGCTTATTATGATTTAGAAAAGGTCATTAAGTACTTGCTCACACTTGCTTTGACTTCTTCATCCCCTTCAAAATGTAAGAAAACTTTGGAAACTAGAGACGAAACCTTTCGACTTCTTTAAAAGGTTTGATGCTAATGAAATTTGATGATTGCATTCCTTTGACTCTTTCGAAAGGTTTGGGTTGTGTTTCTTTTTCTTTGCTCTTGTTGAAAGTCCTCTCGACCTAGTCAAAAGGTGGATTCTTGGATCATCATCCTGCCTATGGACTTTGAAAAATAGCCTTGGACATCGCCGGAAGCTTCTTGTCGGAAGGTATGATTATCCAGAACATCTCGGTGCTTTTTGATCCTTTCCCATGCTCTCGTAACCCTTCTTTCCTACCTTCGTTCTTCTGAATATTTTATAGTCAACATTTAAAGAAGCTTTTGTTCTTTAGGACAAAAATCCAATGAACTTCCTTCTTTGCTTCCTGCAAAATAGATTATAACTTCTATTAAGGTTGTGAAAATTATTTGTTAGAAATCCAATGAATTTCCTTCTTTGCTTCATTTTTAATTATTTTACCAATCTAGTACAAATTAGATCTTGCGAAAATTATAATAGATTCATTTGAATTCTAAATTATAACATCATAACTTTATTTATATTGTGAATTCTCATCTTTTTTTCAACCTCACTGATAATCCTAACACGTTGGATATATTAGAAATCTGAATGGGGATAAAGCTTGAGCGTTTCAGTTCAAAAGTAGCAACGCATCAGACACGTTCAACGATGTCCGACTCATTAGGCTTAAATGGACACATTTCTCTCTCTTTATATAACATAAACCCCTTCATTTCCTCAAGTACCGTTGACTTCTTCCTCTTCATTACGTTGCGTGATCATTTGCGATCTTACAATGGTTCGTAGCCCATAAAGAAAATTTATGTTAACACATAAGAATTAAGAATGTTACAGAACATTGTTAAACATGATATATTTAACAACATTAAAAAAATATTGTCCTAATTATAAGTTAAACATTATATAACTGTTGCAAATTCCTTTTAACATATTATACAATGTTAAAATTTTGTCATTGAATCAAGAATTATAACACTTAGTAAATATTGTTAAATATAAAAATTTACAATGTCAAGAGGAAATTGTTACATTTTAAAGGTCAACAACATCATATAAATGTTATGAAAAAATTAAATGTAAAACGATTCAAAAAATATGTTTTTAGATAACGTTTTTCACAACTATTTAGACAAATGGCGTAGAAATTATTATTTTTACCGCATTTGTTCAAAACAAGGTTGTCGTGAAAATCTTTTTATAACGTCTTCTTTAACATTAGTTGTTAAAGATCCAACTTTTTGCAATGTTTTGTTGAAAATTTAAAGTTTCCACTATAAAATGGTGTTTTTCTTGTAGTGTTTAATACATGACCCTAATGCGGACTCCTCACTGATACTATCTAGCTGACATCACTTGGAATCTCACTGGTTACTTAATACATCTTTTTAAGAGAGAGAGATCCGTTAATTAGTCACTTAATACCTCAAACCAAAATCGAACCCCTATGGAAATATCCCTCACTGCCTTAATTCCAAATTTGGACAATTTAATACTTCTCAGTTAAGAAAGCAGGCCAAATCTCTCATGTCGTCATGGATTCAAGGATTAATGATATCTCACATCATTAGTAAGTGTACCGGACTACTGGTAGCCTCAAAGTGAAGGGCAGTCTTCAGTCGAGTGACTCTACTGACCTCGCATTACTAACCTACTAATCACAAGATGTTTATACTTAGTCTTACCTAACTTGATTTTTTATCATTCAGTACCAGACTTTTCAAAGATATCCTTTTTATTAAAAATAAAATCTATTTATTTTACCATAATTTCAAAACAAAAATCATTTATTCATTAACAAATACACGCTCTTATTTAATACTCTCAACTCATTCTAGAGTGTTACTAACCCTATCTCTAATGAGTTACTCATCCTAGGGTATTACTAACCCTATCTCTGACGAGACTTTACCCCTACCAGGCTCCAGTTTTGGCTTAACCTAAGCTTTGAAACCAAATGTAAAGACCTGCCTCTTCAACCCTCGGAAATTGATACTAATACATTCTCGGTATTCACCTAGCATAGATCCAAGTGTCAGAGAGGCGGTTCTTTAAGAGTAAAAAAGAAATAAAGGTAGAACAGAATCTTACACAATTGGAATAACATATATTATTTCAATATATACATATATATTGTGCATATGCATACATATATATATTATAGCGAAAATTTTGAACACATCTATTAGAGTTTAACTTATTATCAATATGGACAGTTATACATATATGTCCTAACAAATGTGTAATAGAATATTACACAAGGGTGGTGGAATTGATAACAATCTCATGCTCCGAGCTCTCTCAGATTTCTTTCAACTAAACATGACTAATAGGCTGCCAGGAAAAACGGGGTACCCAGAATTTGAGGGGAAAGAAAGTAAACTCTAGGTCAGTCATATGATTGGTATGAGAAACTCAAAATACGTGTTTTTGAAAACAAAGGTATCACATAAGACCGCGTAGTATGTAAACATGAAATGGGTTTTTACCTTGTGATAACCAAAATATTTTTTATGCAAAATCTTGGGATATTATTTTTAATAACATTCTTTGGAAAATACTTTTCAAAAAAACTTATGAATCTTAGCCGAAATTTTTACGTTGATTAAATTCCATCATACTAGCTACAAAGTAGGTTTTACAACCAAGTCTGAAGGCACTTATTGGAGAATGGATTTCCATACAATAGAAGATAAGGAACTACCTTCCGCACAGTACACCTATTAATAGATGTACCGAGGATCAATGGCTTTTAAAACCTCTGCACCTGGCAAGACCGGCCTGCCTGTAGACCTAACTTAGTGGGAGATAGAACAGAATATGACATCACCCTAGTCATAACTAACATATCCAAGAGCTCTCTTAGTATACAGAACATACTCGATATATATAGAGTAATCTGGAAGGGTGATGACCATACCCTTATGGGAGCAACCCACAAAGCCTCACAACATGCCCTGTTTAAGCATTTTTCGGGTGATGAGGCCTAAGGTAACGATTGCCTTTCACAAAGCACATTCTACTTTGAATGCCACACTGCCATTCCATGATTGCATAACTAATTTCTACAAACGTATAACTCCTGAGCTCGTATGTCTCAAGAAAGGGTATCAAGCTAAAAGAACTTGCATTCTCTGCCACCAAACAGATGATACATTCATAGAGATCAATCGATGTGATTAGAAATGTAACATTGGACATTCGTCTATACAAGTTTTCCAAGAACAGGACAAACCAAAGGAACTCTTGTACCACATCTTATCGAAAATCATTCCTAGGATTAGTAGCAAGCAGCCCTTGCATCGGAGATCAAATGAAGTTACTTCTGCCATGTATATATGATATGGGAAATTTACCCCGAGGGTCAGTGACAAGCAGCCCATCATTCATTTATAACCATTCCATGTCTTCACTTTCAAATATAAATTGGTTCGAAGTGGTTTTCCGGAAAGAATTACTTCAAATCTGACACCGGTTCCTTCGAACCAATCATTGATAAAAAGATTTTTTTAGTACATGGGGAACTATTCTTTAATTGATTAATTTATTTTTATCAAAATATCTACTAGAGATATATATCTTTAAAATGTTCCTTCTTGGGATATATAGAATCATTAAAACTCTCTTTCTCTTTGGAATCATGTAACATCCTGCTATTTTCAACCATTCGCATCAGCACATGTCGGACTTGAATTGCTCAAAATATCAGATTCTTAATTTATATTTGGCAAAACTCAGCATATACAGTAAATAAATAAATCATAGAATCACAGATACAGAGTAATATAACAATATGCAGCGGAAACAAAAGAATAGTTGTTCATGAAGGTACTATATATATAACAGAGTTAAATAAGATACAACAGAAGTCTCAAATACAAGATCAGAATACATCACAGGAATCAACTAAATAACTGCAAGCTGAAAAGATGTAGATGGACCTCCAAGCGAAGCTCTTACTCCAAAGGTGAATCTCAACAGATGTATCACTCAGTCTGATCCGAGCGTAAAGTAAAGAACAAAACACTCGAGTCAGGATTAACATTCTCATATCAATAAATCCAACTCAAGTGAAATAACAATTGAAATACAAGTGACTGAAAGGATGTTTGGGATAACCATTCTTTAAGGATCCGTTAGACTATCTACTATGTAGTAGTATACGCTATTATAATAATGTCTGTAGTAAAGTAAACTATTAAAATAGCGTTAAGGCTTTACATTTTCCACCTTAACATATTTTATATATTCCCATAGTCTATACAGTACCATAATCTCCCCCGTACTGGGCGTCGTCAGAGGGCACTCCATAGATGGGTACAAAATAAACTCATAGCGGTCTCGCTAAAGTAGGTGACACGGCACAACTAGGCAATTCCAGGGTAGATAGAGCAATTACACTTCCGTGTTGGTGGTAACGCACAGCAGCCACTACCCCCTACCTCGGAACACACTCCCAAATCAAAAATAAAGTGTGGCCACCAAATCAATCACAAAGTCATAATATAATATCGAAGGAATGTGTCCGATCGGAGGAGCTACCTTACTTGGTCCGTCAATTGCTCCTGATTTAGCCACCTTAAGCCAACTCTCGGGAATCGGGTCCACGTATATACCTCATATAGGATCGTCACCACCATCCTACTTCATTCTCAAATCTCCACCGTGGACACAGTTGTTAAAGTGGTTTTCAATATTGGTAGAGAGTTATCCGATCCCGACTCTTTAATAACCAATCGTTATTATAACACCGCGGTTATATCAAAATAATTTATTCTTCAAAACCAAAATATCATTGCCATTTCAAAACCATATCAATATGATATCATTTCCATTCCAAATATATTCACTTCTAAAATCATAATACTTCAAAGTTATAACAGTTCGAAACCAAAACACTTGAAATTATAACACTTTGGAAATCATAACACTTTGAAAATCATAACGCTTTGGAAATTATAACACTTTGAAAATCATAACACTTTGGAAATCATAATACTTTGAAATCATATACTTCCCACTTAACCGGTTTAGACATTAAAATAGTATATATAACAAAATAGTTTATAAAGTAAAATAATTTATATAAAATAGTTATAAGTGAAAATAGTTTATATTAAAATAGTTAATGTATTAAAATAATTTATATTAAAAAAAATTTATATTAAAATAGTATATATAAAATAATTTATGAAGTAAAATATAAAAATAGTTTTAAATATAATTTAAAAATACTTTATATAATAAAATAGCTTCCTCAAAATCACAAATTGATTCCAAATCAACTCTAATTCAAAAATTCAAATTTAATCCAATCTCAAACCATCAATTTCAATTCAATTTAGTTTTGCCAATAATCCATTTCAATTATATCGATTTCAAATACATATTTGAACCACAAAATAAACCATTTCAATTTCAATATATTTCAAAGCTTTATATATTCCACCATTTCAAAACTAAATTTGATAATTTCATATATATATCTTTATTTAACTTCATTATTATTTGACTTTGAAACATTCATTTAATAAATCCAATATCATTTAAACAAAACCCCAAAATACAGATGGACTAAATATTTTCTTCGATTTATTTAAACTTCAAATATTCATATAAATTACCTTAAACTAAAATCAAGTTATAAAATCATATCCTTTAAAAATATCAAATTCAATAAGTATCAAATCAATTAATTAAACAAAATTACCATTTCAAATCAATTTCAAATCTATCTTTCCAACCTTAATTTATTAAAATTATTATAAACTCTATAATTAAAATAAGATTTCTAATGATACTTAAACATATTATATATAAATTAAATCAAACTTTATTAAATTAAATCTTATTATCAAAATTATTTATAATAAAACTAATTCATACATATTTTAAAATAGTAAAATATAAGTAAATTCTTAAAATATATAATTTAAAAACCAACTTTTAATTTTAAAATTTTCAAAACATGTAAATTTAAAATCAAGAATTTAAACTTTATAAAATACATTTCTATATAATATCTTAAAATCAATATTTATTAAACCATATATTTCTTTTCAAAACCGTAGAAATCATTTTAAAATATTTATATATAGACCAACGGTGTCTGTATATAATTTTCTATCCTATGATCAAGTAATACGGATATTTATCATTTCAATCTGCAATTAAATATATATATATGAGTATATATCATTTCAAATCGCAATCCCAAATTCAATTCAATGAAAATCGCTTGGATTTACCATTTCAACCTATAGTGATTTTCTACTATTCTACAGATCGTTTGGGTATGTATCATTTCAACCTATAGGGAACTCTATACTAACAGGGAACTTGCAGAGTGATAAAAAGTATGATAATAATATAACAACAAACATATATCATCAATATAAATAACAGATAATGGTGTCAGATGTCACAGGTGAACAGATAGCAAATATAGAGAAATGTAAATAACAAATAGCAGCATATTTCAATTATCGTTTCAATTGAAATCAAATTTAATAAATATAGGAATGTTAATCATGAGTGATTGCTCAGCTTTCGAGGCCAGATGGATAGGAAATGAAGTTGAGTTATGAAATGCAAGCACAACTTCCAAAGCAAAGCTAGACTGGCACGAATATGACGAAAGAGCTGATAACGAGGAATTGATAAAACAAATCAGAACCATCTTAGTATAATAGAATGAAGAGTAAATTATGTTATTATTTTATTACTTTCTTTCAAAACAAATATTTAAATTAGGACTCGTATTTAAACAAAATCAACGTATACTTGACAATCAAAATAAATTTTGAAACGTATATATACATAACTAATAGATAAATTTATATAGTCTATATGTAACTCACATGTAGAATATATATAAAACTGGTTTTTAAACTAATATGTATTATAGAGTAGCAGGTTGTAACTTAGATATACTAACATATTTTATGTTGACAGTCTAACTTTACACATATAAACTAATATGTAAGAGGGCATATCATATACACACACACACACACACACACACACACACTTTAAAATCATATTGTAACATAGAAACCTTTATATAAAACATATGTAACCTATATAAACTACAATTATTTATATACTTAAAATATATAAATAGATACTGAAATCTATATACAACTTATATTTTACTACTATAATATGCATATAAATAAATAGTACTTTGCAACACCTTATAGAGCAGCTGTTATATATATTTAAACTAATGTGTATAAACTAACATATATGCTTTACAGTGAACTTACCCAAAATCAAAAATATATATATATATATAAACTTATATATATAAAATAACATATATATAAATAAAATAAACAAAACAATGTAAACTAATATATATATGTATAAACCGAACTCATCATATTATTGTAAACAACAAATAAAACATATACAACCCTATACACCTATATAAATGGTTCGATAGCATAAACTTATATATATATATATATACACACACCATCAAAATATATATACTTATGTATACAGCATAGACTAACCATCACTTACATAACATCAGCAAAGGCTATAAATATATATACACAAATAAAATAAAGTATATATATATACCTACATAGATAAGAAGTGAATGAGGCTCGGAAGAAGCAAAGGAAGAACGACGAACTGGGCTCGGGCCGAGATGGATTGGAGTTGCTCAAGAGGCGAACGAAGACAGGGCTACCATGAAAAATATGTCGGAGCAGTGAAGGGAAATATACCGACTAGGGGGTATTTACGTGCATGAGGCTGGTTAAACGGCAGAAGGTCGGGGAAAATGAGGGAAAAAGAGTGGTCGGAGATTGGAAGGTCTGCTCGGTGTGCTTGGTGGCTGTGCATGTAGCCGTCGGACATGGACGTGGTCGGGTAGTGCTGTGCGGCAAGAGGAAAAAGAGGTGATGGTGAGATGAAAGAGAGGAGGATGGAAAGAGGAGATGCGCACTGACCAAAGAAGGAAAATAGTTGTCTGGTTTCAAAATGAAAATTATATATTCAATGTATGTTTTATTTTATGAACAGAAAGTGAAGGGACACCGATAATAAATTACAACCATGGGATCATAAAGTCAGCATGAATTCAGGGATTTATTAATTGCAAATAGCCGTTCAATTTCGACAGATAAGTAGATGAAAAGATAGATGGAAACCAAAAGGTTTTAAAACGGGTACCGATACAGTCCGATGTTTTACAGGTTCCGCCGCATACCGGGCTTCAAAACACCGGATTGAATATACCGCAGAGATCAGCACAACGAGACGATCGAAATGGTTTACAGATATTATTTGTACGATCATCCTATCAAAAGTCGATAATCGGTACAAAAAATGCTGCTAATTTATCGAAATAAGATAAACGGAGCAATAGGAGTCCAAATTCTTAGAAATGAAATATGACGTCTCACTCAGAAGATGATTTACAAATTTATTATATAAAATTATTTTTATTTGGAAAACATTTTATTATCATCAATCATTAATTGATTTGAATTTAAGTAAAATTACACAAGAAAATAAACTTCCATATTTTGTGATAAAAATTTACCAATTGCTATGTTTAATTAGACATATTTCAAATATTAAATTTTTACTTCCAAATTTTATTATTTAAAATTTTACAAAATTCAATTAATTAAATAAATAAACCACTAAAAATTTATGGGTCGTTACACTCTCCTCCACTCAAAATTTTTCGTCCCAAAAAAAAACGAGGTAGGAGAATAGAACAACTAGAAGAAAATAGATTTGAAATACAAAATAAAACAATTAATTTAAAACCATATAAATTCCAATTCAAATAAATAATATTTAACAATTTGATTTAACCCATTTGATTTCACTTAAGTTAATTTCACTTATAATTCAATTATGATTATTTCTAAATTCATTATCTTATAATCCAATTATGCTCAATTAACAATTTATATAATCTAAAATTTGAATAGTCATTTATTATAATTATATTTTATTCATCAAATTTAATTCTTTTCTATTTCGAATTATTATTAAATTTATTCCACTTAATATATCTCATCACATATATTAATTATATTTACACTTAGTATAACCACTCAAATTTATTTATAAATTCCCTTGATATCATTTTATATTGCATATTACTCACTTACATACTTAACTTCTGAATAATTTAGGTAAGTTATATATGGAATGCAATTGAGTATTATACAAATAAAATTTTACCAATTTAATTATTTCAAGTTTTAAATATTTATTCAAAATTTTAACTTCAATTTAATAATTAAAAACATCCATTAACATAAATTTAAGAATTAAATTTCCGATTCATTTCAAACCATTTAGAGATAAATATATATACTATATATATATATCAATCAAATCTATAATCATATACCTATAGTACCTATAGGTATATAAATCAAGTCATATTCTGGAAATTCAAATCAATTCATTTTCCAAAACAAAGTGTAGCAAAGCTACAGAATGGTCTCTCCACTCTGAAACTCGAAAATGAATGTCGATGATGCAGCTGTCATCATCGAAATTATTTTCCAGCGAAAAAAGAAGAGAGTACTGATTTTTAAAACTTTAAAATTCTTTAGAAAACAATTTCTATTTAAAAGCACTTTAAATAATATACATTCTATAGTTTAAAACCAAAGTTCGGAATCACCGAAAATTAATTCTTAAATACTCAATTAAATTCATTTCAAATTCTAAATAAATTTATAAACCATATTTAATTTTTCATTTATTTATAATATGACAATAGTCAATGATTTACGAAGCAATAAATGAAAATCAAATATTATCATTTTGTTAACCAATTCATTTAACAATTATCTTTTAGAAAATTTACTTATATATAATGTAATCACACAAAAGTTATTTTATTTACCAAATTTGAAAACAATATTGTATCAGTTTTCTCTGTTCAAGTGTTTTGGAAATCCTATCGATAGCGTTGATCAGATGAATCGATCAAAAATCCAAATCAACATTAACAACTCAAACAACACAATATATAAGACGATTTAATGTTAATTACAAATATACTCCCTCACTCGATAATGCAAAATGAATGTCAAAGCGAGGATAGGGATTCAAATTCAAAGGGACCCTAATCAAAGAAAATTCTACCTAAGAAGCTAGGCTTGAGCGGGAAATGAAATAATTAAATTTCAAAATAGAAAGATGAATATACTGATATTAGTCGCGGACAACTTTAACCGGGTCAACCATGAATTCAAGAATAAGATCGATGCAGAATCCAGAGGCAATTCGACTTCTATCTCAAGAGATAGAATTCGAGCATCGTAAGAGATAGCAACATCTAAACCGAGGATACAGAAATCTTCAGTAAATCAATGCCCATTGTAAAGTTGTTTCACTCCGTTACAAACCATTCAGTGGAGCTATAGAATGTTCCAGAATAAAATCACGAATAGGAAGAGACAAGGATAAATTTTGGAACCGAGGGGTACGTTCCAAAATTCAAAAGGAAAATTGAATCGAAGAAGAAGGAATTCAAGCTCGAACGAAGTGATTCTGCAATTAAATTTACTATATATGTTAAGTTTTGCCTAAAACCAGAGCTCTGATACCAACTGTAACATCCGGGTACTTTCAACCATTCGCATCTGCACATGTTAAACTTGAATTGCTCAAAATATCATATTGTTAATTTATATTTGGCAAAACTCAGCATATACAGTAAATAAATAAATCACAGAATCACAGACACGGAGTAATATAACAATATGCAGTGGAAACAAAAGAATAGTAGTTTAGGAAGCTACTATATATATAACAGAGTTAAATAAGATACAACAGAAGTCTCAAATACAATAGTCAAATACAAGATCAGAATACATCACAGGAATCAACTGAATAACTGCAAGCTGAAAAGATGTAGATGGACCTCCAAACGAAGCTCCAACTCCAAATGTGAGTCTCAAAAGCTGTACCACTCAGTCTGACCCGAGTGTAAAGTAAAACACGAAACACTCGAGTCAGGATTAACATTCTTATATCAACAAATCCAACTCAAGTGAAATAACAACTGAAATACAAGTAACTTAAAGGATGTTTGGGATAACCATCCTCTAAGGATCTGTTAAACTATCTACTATGTAGTAATATACGCTATTATAATAATGTCTATAGTAAAGTAAACTATTAAAATAGCGTTAAGGCTCTACATTTTCCACCTTAACACGTTTTATATATTCTCATAGTCTATACAGTACCGTAATCTCCCACGTACTGGGCGTCGTCAAAGGGCACACCATAGGTATTGTACAAAATAAACTCGTAGTGGTCTCTCTAAGGTAGGTGATATGGCACAATTAGGCAATGCCAGGGTAGATATACCAATTACACTTCTGGGCTGGTGGTAACGCATAGCAGCCACTACCGCCCATCTCAGAACACACTCCCAAATCAAATTTAGATTTAAATTTAAAGTTGATTAATCCTTCAATTGCGGTGTTTAATTTCAATTTCATTTAATTGCAATTTTTTCAATCATTAAGTTTAAATTCCAATAAATTAATAAAATTTGGTATCTATTATTTTCATTCAACCAATTTTCATATTATGGATAGAACTAACATTTTTTTTCCAATTATTTCCCTAATTTATACTAACATAATATTGAATTGAGATTTATTGCAATTGATTTCAAATTTTGATTTAATGAACTAAATAAATGATTAACTTATAATATTCGTTGCACCTAACTCTTAATCATATTTATCTAAGTTATCATTTCAATAAATTACATACAAAACGTTGATTTGATTCAATTACTATTTATTATTATTAATTTATTAATTAATTCAATATTTACGTTTTTTTCTTATATTAAATTTATTACCAAATATACATTTACCTTATTTCAATCAATTGGAATCCCATTCAAGTGGTAAATAATTAACTATAAATAACATTATTTCCAAATTTTACCTTAATTAACATTAACGTAATATTTTATTTAGATTTATTGCAATTGATTCCAATTCAATTTCTATTTCTTAATATACTCCAATTTAACAACTTCTAAACATTGTATTACTTCTCACATTAATGTAACTTTTGTTTGTATTTATTAAAATTTGATTTCTCATTCCAATTAATAGACTAGATAGACGGGCAACACATAATTATTGTCACCGTTTACTTTTAGCTACATTTATAAGTTTATTGTTTGCAGACCCAAAGTTACAATATTTACATTGTTTCAATTAAATCGTGATCTCATTAAATCTATCGATAATTTAGCTTAGATTACATCCTTGCCATTCACTTTAGTTATTACATCCTCATTAAATAACTAATTCCCATTTCTTTTAATATTTGATTACAAAATCTTATTAAATCAACTAATTTTAATTACCAAAAAATTACGGGTCGTTACACCCTCCCCCACTCAAAACTTTTCGTCCCCGAAAAGGAAAAAGAAGGGAAAAGAAGAGTTAAGAAATCAATATATCTTATTCAAAATATTACCTCTGTAAACAATTTACAAGTAAAATAATTTAAATAAAATATACCAATTTATAACCATTAAACCTTTTCATACTTAAATTATTAAAGTTTGGAAAACATTTTTCAAAATTTTTTTTGAGTCCAAAATTTATGGAAAATTTCGGCAGTCTCTTTTGTACGGAGAGGCTCGGGAGAAAATATAATATCAAATATAACAATATATAACATAAAATTTCCAAAATAATATATCCCAACACGGGAAACGCAATATAATAACGCTATATACCATAATCCGAAAATGTACCTATTTGTCGGGCAATTTACGCTTATTTTGTGAAACCAAAAGCAGTCGCAATTGCTTCCATAATCTGTATTTCACTTATATAATCCAAAAGAGTTAATAATTATATAAAATTAAATATTTAAAGTTGTTTCAAACAATTCAACATAAAACAACAATCATTGCAACTAACAGCATACACATCATATACAAATCAGCCATTCAAGCAAAATAAAATAATTTGTTGGTTCGGGTTAAGACACTTTAAATCACATAGAATGACAAATAACTATGAAGTATTCCACTTACTCAACAATCTTAGATAAACTCAATAGATTATTTATACATCCAAGCAAATTTAAAATATCCTTGCCCAAACAAACAACAATTTCAAACAACAGATCAAGTTAATTTTTCAATTTCATTTCATAACCTTTGTTGTTTGGTTTCCTTTTCATTCAATAGTGGTTTATCTGTTTTATTTTACATTATTTCTTGCAAATTTTCATTTCCATCCATTGGTCCAGTGTTTATTTCATTCATTTTCATTTATTGCTTACAAATATTCGTTTTCATTTATTTATAGTATTCATGTTTAATTCGATTTCTTTGCATATTAATTCATTTACTTAAGTTTATATTTTATACCTACAATACTTACTTCTTATTACCTATATTACAGTAACATTTCAATTATAACTTAAGTTTACAACAATTACAACATTGAATTCTTATTTATAAAAGAATTTCACTAAATACTTTCATTACCTCAAGTTTATTACTTGTATAATATCCATTACATTTTCTTATTAAACATTAGAACTTTTAATATTTGGTAAGTTACATATATACTTTTAAGGATGTAATTGAAAGTTATACAAGTTTTTTTCATTTCTTTTGTTTATTTAATGTTCAATAATCATATCTTCCGTTATTATAGGTTACAATTTCAACTTTCTTTTTAATTCCATTTATAACTTAGCATTAAATCTCTTATTTCCTTTAGAGGTTTCAATTTGTTAGTTGAATTTCATTTCACTACACTAATTTGAAACTATAAATTAATGGAAACTTAAGAATTCAGGTGCGCCTAAAGTCTGTCTTCTTGACCGAACTCATAGCTGCCAGAGAATCTATAATTCCGTGGTTCACACGCTGCAGCCAATGTTATATTTAAATTCCGGGTTTTATCCAAAGTCATTTTAAAATAATAGATAAATGTATATACTTGCAACTTATATGTCCAATTAGATTTAAAACAAATTTAAAATTTATATTTGTTTATCAAAATAAATTTGTAGTAAAACTACTACAGTGGCCTTCCCACTTCGAAACTCGAAAATGAATGTCGATGATGCGTGCACTCATTACCGAAACTATTTTCCAGCGACAGAGAGAGGAGTACAGAACTTTTTTCTTTTCAAAGTTTCTTTAAAACAATTCTTCCAAATTATATCGAAATGTTTATATAAGAAAATACTTCTAAATAATATTATTGTTATATTCCAAAAATCCTTTGAAAGAAATTTTCAAAATACCGAAACTTAAGCTCTAAAATTTCAAAATTGCATTTATTTTATTTTAGATCTTATTTTCAACCAATATTTATAAATTTCACTACCTAACAACCAATATAATACAACAAGATATAAATTTTATAAAAAAATTTATATATAGAAAATATAATAGGAAAAATTATTTCATTCACCTATATTCAAAACAAATATTATGTCGGTCTGTCCTATTAAGTGTTTAGAAATCCCTATTGATGTCATAGCATTCTATGCACCAAACAAAATTTATAAATACAAAAAGGAACAAATTAACACAAATATCAAAACCTTTTTATAACACTAACAAATATGCTCTCTCATATATATACACTCAATGACTCATCATAGGGTATTACTACCCTATTAATAAAGAGCCAGACCCCACAAAGCTAAGGTTTATCGCTAAACCAAAGCTCTGATACCAGATGTAACAGCCTGCCTTTTTGTACGTTTTAAATCGACGATAAACCACACACGTCAGACTCAACCCATACAAAAGGGCGGATTTTTATGGGGTAAATAAGAAAAGCAAAGAAAGAAATAAAACAAAACAGAATCTCATGACGGAACGATAAAATATAATAATTGAATAAACAGTTCATGAAGCTGTTTACAAAATATTTGATTTTATTTATACAATACATATCAGATTTACACATACCAGAGAATAATAATTAATGCAGCGGAATACAATGGTGTAGCGGAATATAATAAATAGTAATAATAATTCTTCGTCTTCGTCCTCCAGAAATAAGGTCTTCAAATCCTGAAATGCTCAAATTGACCCGAGCGAATTGAAAAGACAAAACACTCGAGTCAGAACTAAAAGATCTTATGTAAGTTAAATCAACTGTAAATAATATGAGTGGAACGGCGTTAGAGTTGTTTACGGGGTTTGACATCTCCTATCCAGTGTCTCACGTGAGTGCAATAACTTAAGAGATGCTCGAGATTCACATCTCCTAAGGGTCCTTTAAACTATTTACTATGTAGTCATATTTCTCTATTATAATAGTGTCTACAGTAAAATAAACTTACTTTTAAATAGCGTTAAGGGGTTACCCATATAACCCTTAGCACGTAATAGTCCCAGTAGTCCATCCAGCATCATGGTCCCTCCTGATCGAGAAGCCACCAGAGGATACCACACGGGCTACGGGAGAAAACCAAAATCGTACAAGGCACGCTAGGATAGGTGACACGGCACAACTAGGCAATGCCAGGGTAGTTATACCAATTATGCTTCAGGACTGGTGGCAACGCGTAACAGCTACTACCGCCCACCTCGAGCCACGCCCCAAAATAAAAAATCAAAAGTGGCCACCGAATCAATCCAAAAGTCAGAGTATAATATCGAAGGGATGTGTCCGATAAAAGGTGCTACCTTCTTAGCCCGTCAATCGCTCATGTTTTAGCCACCTTATGCCAGCTCACGGGAGTCGGGTCCACGTATATACCTCAAAGGAAACGCCGCCACCATCCTACTTCATTCTGGAATCTCCACCGCGTACACGTTTGTTAAAGTGGTTTTCGGAGTTGGCAGAGAGTATGACAACTTCCGATCCCGGTCTCTTTAACAACCAAACATTATTATACCATCGCGGTCTTTCAAAATAGTTTATACTTTTAAACCAGAATATAATCTCCATTTCAAACCCATAAAAATACGATATCATTCTGTATATAATTTTCTATCCTATGGTCAAGTGATACGGATATTTATCATTTCAATCCGTAATTTAGAATAAAAATACGGTTATATATCATTTCAAATCGCAATCCCGAATGAAATAAAAAATGCATAACAACATGCAATTTATAACAATATAAAATACAACATCCATTCATCCAATATCAACCATCTCCCACAATCATCATCCAATTCAAACAATAACATCAATGTATAACAGATAATAAATAAAAGGTATTTACTGGCAGTTTAAATTCAATAATAAATTAAATATCAATTTAACTGGCAGTTTATATGCAATAATAAAGTAAATAACAATTTAATTCAATAAATTCAATTTAACTGAAATGATGATAAAAATATACCAAACAGCCATAAATAAATTTCTAATCACATCAAAAATTAATTTAACATGCATAAGAAATTTTAGAAGTTGTAAGTGCGTTAAAACACTCACCTTTTGAATTTAAATCGAATTTAAATCCATTTTAAACCCAAAAATTGATCAGTCTTAGAATTCGTCCAAACCAATGTCAAAATGTTTAGAATTCCAATACTAACCTAGCGGAGAAAACCGCGTGAAATTTCAACCTCGTACGTGAAAGTTATGGGTATTAGAACAATCAGAAATTCAAAGTTTAAAAAAAAGACGCTACCAGGCCACGTCACCTTCCTGCTGCAGTGAACCCTAGCAGCAAGTTCGATCGTACCTAGTTTGACACGGCCGCGACGAGTCGGCAACGCCTAAGCCGCCGTTATCTTCCCCCACGCCTGCGCCTGCCTACACGACCTTCCCCTACATAGTGAACCCCCCACGGCACGCCATCGGCGGCGAACAACACAGCCAGCCACCGCCAAAGATTTAACCCTAACTAAATTTTCCTCGATCATCTAGCCGCTAAAACAAAGAACGAACCATGCCGATGGGCAGCGCACGACCCTCTCTACATGATGGTATCATCAATTTGACGATCCATCGACGTTGATCGTCGTGCGATGAACGGCAGAGAAGAAACCATCGATTTCTGAACAAAGGACGAATCAAATTGGAAAACAAGTTTCAGATCTGAGTTGCGCTCATCGAGAGCTTCAAGTCGATATAAAATTTACATAGTTTGAGGAGTTTGAATTTTGAAGTAGAAATTTCGATTCGCAATTGACTGTGAAATTTAGAGTTTGTCAGCCATTGAGAAGAGGAGCAATTAGAATTGTACATACAGAACAATGAATATAAGAAATAGGCTAGGGTTTATAATGGGGTATATATAGGTAGGTCAGAATTGGAGATGAATGAACAAGATTGGTTCACACGCTGAACGATAAATGGCCCGAAAAGCGCGTTCTGACTCCGGAACGAAATTGGGTCAACCCATATTTCGAAATAAATGTTTTTGAGTATTTTAAATGCAATGGAACAGGTTTCAAGTCCAAATTCCATCGCATGAAGAAGTTATGCAAAAATCAATTTATTTCAAATTGATTTCAATTCATTTCAATTAAATTGATTTCAAGGCGTTTCAAGCCCGTACGATCAAACAACAAGCCCGATTGTTGTGAAACTTGAAATCCTACAATAATTCACTGTTACAGATCCGATGAAACCAGTTTCGTCGAAATCTGAGTTAGTGGCAAAAATGGCTATTTTCCAATTAATTAAATAATTTAATAATTAATTAATTAAATCACTTTTTCCAATTCCAATTCCATAATTAACAAATCTTATCATTTTTGATTTCTTAAACAATTACAGTAATTTAAAAAAATTTAGATGTAAATTTAAAGTCGGTTAATCCATCAATTGCAGTATCTAATTTCAATTTCATTTAATTGCAATGTATCCAATCATTAAGTTTAAATTCCAATAAATTAATAAAATTTGGTATCCATTATTTTCATTCAACCAATTGTCATATTATGTATAGAATTAACATTTTTTTTCCAATTATTTCCCTGATTTATGCTAACATAATATTGAATTGAGATTCATTGCAATTGATTTCAAATTTTGATTTAATGAACTAAATAAATTATTGACTTATAATAATCGTTGCCTCTAACTCTTAATCATATTTATCTAAGTTATCATTTCCAACAATTACTTACAAAACGTTGATTTCATTCAATTACTATTTATTATTATCAATTCATTAATTAATTCAATATTTACGTTTGTTTTCTTATATTAAATTTATTACCAAATATACATTTACCTTATTTCAACTAATTGGAAAACCATTCAAGTTGTAAATAATTAACTATAAATAACATTATTTCCAAATATTATCTTAATTAACATTAACGTAATATTTTATTTAGATTTATTGCAGTTGATTCCAATTCAATTTCTATTTCTTAATACACTCCAATTTAACAACTTCTAAACATTGTATTACTTCTCACATTAATGTGACTTTTGTTTATATTTATTAAAATTTGATATCTCATTCCAATTAATAGACTAGATAGACGGGCAACACATAATTATTGTCATCGTTTACTTTTAACTACATTTATAAGTTTATTGTTTACAAACCAAGTTTACAACATTTACATTATTTCAATTTATCGTAATCTCATTAATCTATCAATAATTTAGCTTAGATTACATCCTTACCATTCACTTTAGTTATTACATCCTCATTAAATAACTAATTCCCATTTCTTTTAATATTTGATTACAAAAACTTATTAAATCAACTATTTTTAATTACCAAAAATTATGGGTCGTTACACGTATATATACAGGTGTGTGTATTTATATATATGTTCATGTGCATGTTAGGATGTGCGTATGTATTTTATATATGTGCACATGGCATATAAGCAAGGATGCAACAACTTTGAACAACATTCATTTGTTAAACTATTGAAAATTGTAAAAACGGATTACTGATCACATTTTCACTTATAAATTAATTTACATATAAATGCAAAAAAATTGAAAAATAATTTCTTATCAATTTTAACAAATTAAAATGATCACATTTGATTTATAAAACTATATAAATTAGTAGCAAACAGTTGTTTATAAAATGTGTTATTATATCGATAAAACAATACAAATTTTCCTATATTTTCAAATCAAATCCATATCTTTATAAAACTATCATAAATGATTTTTTTATCACTTCATTACTAATTAACATGTATTATTATCATTTAAAAACAATTATTTTAATAGTTATAATGGTTATTAAATCATTAAATCTCAATTTAAATTCATAAATCAATATTTAAATATAAGGGCATCACTGTTGATGTCATAAATACTTTTAATTTCCAAAAGTAAAATAAACAAATTTTATTTCATACTTTTGTTCGATTATAAAAGTAAGTAGATGTATCCAGTTCTGTGCGTATTGTTTTACGATTTTAGAGTTGTTTATTGGTAAAATGGTTTTCGGCTATTTTATCGATAATCCTCTAAAGTTTATATTTTCATAAATACATATAAAAAAATTACCAATATTAATACTCAAAATATACTAATTTATGTTTTAGAAAGAACTTATATTTGAATATTTTAAAAATAAATATAATTTATCAAAGTGATAAATTTGTGGGTCATTATATATGCCTCTCTTTGAGAAAATAACCAAAAGAATGACCGACTGGCCCAACAACCATCGAAGTCTTACTAGGAGACTTGTCATCATCAACTCCATCATCGTTGTCGTGACTACTTATTGGTCGACACACTTCATTCTCTTTGTTAAGCTTTTTAAAATAACCAAATGAGCTATCAATCACCACCTATGGCATGGTAACCCCTACTCAAAGAAAATCCCTCACATTGCTTTTGCTAAATTATAGATTCCAAAATCACATAGTAGTCTTGGGATCATCAGCATTAGTACTTAGAACTAGGCATCAGTCTCCAAAATTATTAACCAGATTCTACAATGTAAATGCTCATTGTTCATAAATTGGTTCAAACTTCACTATATTTGTGATAAAGTTTTTTGCTTCTAGAACCCCTCAAAATTTCAGTTGGCTTTAGCGGAATATCACTAAACAGATAGAAATTTCCTCCCATTCATCAAAACCATCCCTTCTCTCCCCGATTCTCATAGTTTCTGGCACTCCCCATGGACTAGTCATGTTATTATTCTTAACAGAACAATGAGCCACAGTGTTTAAACTCAAGCTGGTATTCCTGACTCTACTAAAGCGTCTTACCATGTTCACTATAGCCACATCATTTTGCCTTACATTAGCTCTCCTTATGTTTGTTATCTTCGGAACCATATAGATAGCACTATTATCCCTCAGAACACATTGAAAATCCTCTGGAAGCTTGTAGGAAATGGTTTATATAGCATGGTTATACTTCTCCATTAGCATTGTATATGCCATAATATCACATTCTATCAGCAAGTCGATGACATCATGTAACCAATCATGTGGACATTCGCAAATATTTTTTGACATTTCAAAATTTAAAATGTTGATAGTGAAGTAAGGGTAAGAAGTGAAAAAGAGGTTGAATATGATGAAACGGAAAGAGAGTGGTGGTAAATATGTAATAAACTATGCAACCATTTGAAATTTATCTATTGTCATAGGATGCATCCAATGCATTCGACCATGACCCATTCATTTCAGTCGCTTTCTATAGTGGATCATATTCCTCACTTCATCTGTTCATACATCAGACATGTATGGCTTCCAGTCTATCGAGAGGTTGACATGAAAAGGCGATGAGGATCAAAAATTGACTTTGATTTCTACGAAAGTAACTAAATGAAGTCTTGTATAATTATTCTTTGAAATCCAATGAACCGATCAAATAATAAATAATAATAATAATTGTTATTATTATAATAACAATAATAAATGATTTTTTTCCTCCCAACATAGATGGTGCAAGTAAGATTTGATCCTTAATTTAATCTAATCCTTTATGAAGGGTCTCTTACCGTTGCCAACTAGTAGGACTTAAGTTTGGTACAATAACATGAATATTGCCCATACCATGGTTTAAAATTCCAAAAGAATTCAGGTTATTTCGGGAATACCATTCTGATTATCCGGTCAAAATTTCGGATTTAACCTTATAGTATTGAAAAAAATAGTGAAAAATTATAGGAAATAAAAAAGTACGATAAACATACAAAAAAATTAAAAAAAAGAAAAAAATTTAACAAAATGTTATATAAATGGATAACGAATCAAATAACTCTAAATAAAGTTGTTATACTTCTGCCATTTAACATCGGACATGTAAAAAAGATCCAAAATTTTGAAATTGTTTGAAACTTTGAGAATCGAAAATGAATAAAACAGAATTTTAAATCATGGTTTTTTCTCATTAGAGCATGCATTTTGTATGTACCTTAAAAAATGTACCATAAATTTATGATAGCATTGGATGTTTATTAACGTATTTAGGACTTGGAAATTTTAAAATAGAAAAATATTGTCAGGGACAAACTTATAGGCTTTTTTGTTGGCAAGGAAAGCCCACCAATATTTTGTTCACAGGGACAAAGCGTTAAAATATTTGAAAAATCCCTAAATGCCTTGCGTAATTTCTCTTCTTCTTCATACTTGTTCTTTTTCTTTTTAGTTCTTTTTCGATCTCATTTTCTTCTTCTTCATACTTGTATACGATTCATTTATATTTTCCTGATTCGATTTTTCTCGTTTACCTTGTGACACTGGAAAATTTCAGTTCAAGGTATGATTCTAACTTTTCCCTCCTTTTCTTTTACCAGAGTTTTGATTTGGTTATTTATAACATTCTGCTGTTGTTCTTTTCAAAATTGAATTCGGTTTTGTTGCTTTTCTTTGTTCTTTCTTATTTTATGGCAATTTTAGGCACTAAAAGCAGGTATGTATGTTCTTATCTTTTTTATGTAGCAATGTTCGTTTATTTGTTTTAAATTGAACGTTATTTTTTTTTGTTCATTGATGTATATGTTGTATTCAATGAACTTTTTTTTGAATATATTTATGTTTATTATTTTGAGAATTAGATATTAGATATCAGTTTTAGAGTCTGTTGATATCATTTTTGAAAAATATTTGTTATTTGCTTGTTTCTGATTTTTTTTATAAAGATAATTATCATACTATAATAAATTGATAATATGAAGCAAATATTTTTTAGTTGATGTTTTTTCCCTGCATTCATATTGCTTTGATTGAAAATATGTTATCGTGTTGAGTTCACCGAGGATAATTTTTTAGGTTTTTTACTTCTCTTAGTATCATTTTTGCAATACTAAGCGTGGAAGTATATTTAATGTTTTGTTTGTTTGAGCATACAAAAAATGAAGCTGTTACATAGTAAAGATGATGATATGTAGCTAATAATGATGAGGTAAATTAGTGTTTTGTTAGTATCAAACATTTAATGAAGTATGCTGGAGTATCAGTTTTACTATTAATTCGAAGTTCGGTTTTTAGGTATCAGTTTTACTGTCAGTAGACATCAGTTTATAAAAACTGTTTTATTTTCTTTCTAATTTTTTACTGATGTTTTTTTCAATTACAGTGGTGATAGTGGCCTTCTTTGTTTGTTTGTATTCGATGATAATACTTTCGGCATTTGGTTGTCCATTGATTGTTGTTTTTATGATTTGAAGAATGACGTTTGTCATTATTAGTCTCGATTAATTCCTTCGTCCATTGAGTTTTCTTATATGCTTGAGAATAAAGTTATTATGGTTGATACCAATTCTGATATTTAGAGTATACTTTATTTTCAATTGTATAAGAAGAGTGCATTCTTTCCTTTTACGGTTAAGGTCAAGGGTTCTCAATTGGAAAATGTTGATGGTGGTTCTATTTTGATTTCATCTAATCTTCTTAGTTATTCATCTTCTAGTGGATCTTTGGATTTAAATGTTGTTGTCCATAACAAAAATTATTTGAAGGATATGTTGAAGAGAGATTCGAAATTATCTATTTTTAATTTTGTTGGTTTTCGTTTTAAAGGAGCTAATGATTTTAGAGAACTTTTGATGGCATACCAAATTCAAAAGAGATATGAATGAGTGTTTTATGAAAAATTGCTCTAAACGAATTACTGCTATTTACTCTTCATCTATAAATGGATGTCCTTTTAAAGTGCATGCTTCCTGTGAAATTTGGGACAACTTAATACGTTTTTCATTAGAAGTTTGGTTAGATATTATTCTTGTAGGGATGGCCTTAGAAATTTGAATACTCTACATCTTTCTAGTGCACCTGTTAAACGTTGATTATTGATGAGATTCGTGATTGTTCTAGTAAAATCCTAAAGATATAATAGATGATTTTATAAGAAAATGCAATCTTGACTGGTCTTACTCTTTTGCTTATTGTGGAAAATAACTTGCTTTGTTGGAATTGCATGGTAATGATACTATGTCCTACAATGATGTAAGTTAAAATTTAGAAGCATTGAAGAAGCATAATCCAGTTAGTTGTTTCGATATGGATGTTAAACCTCATACTAATCAACTCGAGAGAGTATTTTTTTTAGTTTTGGTGCTTGTTTACTTGGCTTCAAGCATTGTCGACCTATGATATTTTTAGATGCTACTCATTTAAGGGAACAGCCAGGTGTTTTGATGGGTGCTATTGCAAAAAATGGTAATCAAGGTATGTTTATATTTATAGTTTCTTAGGTATCAGAATTTAGTTATTTATTTCTTAGGTATTAATTTTTAGTTATCGGTAGTAGTTTTTAGGCATCATTTTTTAAGTTAACAGTTGACTGAATTTTGTTATAATATTTGTTTAAAATAATTGTGTGCAGGTTTTTTCACTTTAGCAATGGGTATAGTTTCTCTAGAAAATATGCATAATTCGAAATGGTTTTTGAGTCATTCAAAACAAATGCTTCAAGAAGACCGTGATTTGGTTTTTATGTCGGACCGCCATCAAGGTTTAATTTTGGGCATTCACGAAGTTTTTTCTTCAGCCTTTCATAGCTACTGCTATATTCATATGGAACAGAATCCACTTTCAGCAGTTAAGGCAAATAATTCGAATATGTCTATCGTTAATTTATTCTAGATGTGTTCTAGAGCTCCTAATATGTATGAATTTAAAGAAGCATGTTATAAATTTTGTGAAATTTATGCTATTGCTGCTATAAATTTCTTGAATAATAAGCCTTTTGATAAGTGGGTTGATTTGTTTCTACCGAGTAAACGATATGGTGAATATAGTTCAAATGTCACTGAAAGTTTTAGTAGTTAGATTTTGGATGAACGAGCCTTGCCTATTACGGATGCTTAGATGGAATCCGAATTAAAGTTATGGAACAAATGGCTGAAAGGAGATAGAAGTGTCGATTATGGAATACTACTCTTTGCCCTTCTATCGAGTCTCTTTTAAATGAATTGATTGAAGAAGGATTCAGATGGGATATATACAAGTCTTTAGAGTTTGTTTTTGAAGTGAAATCCCCAAACTCTCATCATGTTGATCTTAAAGAGTGGAGTTGTAGTTGCAATTGATGGAAAATTACATGATTTCCTTATGTTCACGCTATTAAGTGCATGAATAAGTCAAAATTATCCGTTTATGATTTTGTTGGGTACTATTTCACCATTGATGCTTATCATTCTTCTTATGCTAATTTTATTAATTCTATTCCTAATTTTGATAAGCTAATTGTTGATGCAAGCGTTGCTGAGGTTATTAAGCAACCAAAGGAGAAACGAGGCACTGGTAGACCTTCTATAAAATGAAAAGGAGGATTTGCATATTTTTAAAATAAGAAAAATAGATGTGGTGTATGCAAGAAATATGGTCACACAAAGCATAATTGTGAAGCTTCTAAGAAGAATAACTTAACAGTCAAGCTTCTAAGAAGATATAGTTGGTTTTATGTCTTTTTTGGCAATTCTATATGTTTGCACAAAAAATGGGCAAACACCTCCAAGTCCTATGGTTTAGTTGATTATGTGTTGTTCTTAGTGATTTGGGTGATTTATGCAAATATATAAAATAGATGGACTAAACTGTAAAAGACACACAGATTTATAGTGGTTCGGCCAGAATATGCCTACGTCCACTTTATATGTTATTCTCCTTTTCTCTTTGCATTACAAGTACAAAGCTTTTATTACAAGAGTATGAAAGTTGTTTGAAAGTTCTATCCGTGCTTGAGCTCTCAAACTTGTCTGCCATTGTTATACCCCTGCCCCTCTATTTATATAGTGAGGTTGGGGGCAGGGGTCTTGGATATATATAGCTTCTGGTGGGCCTGGGATGATGCAATCTGGCCTGGAAGTGTTGGTCCGGTATGCCTTGGTCCGATGGAACTTGGTTCGGCAATGGGTGGAGTGTGGGTTGGTTCGGTCGTTCCTGGAAGTGGAGTTGGTCTGGTGGGATGTTGGTCCGGTGGAAGGTGAAGTAGGATGGTTCGGCAGTACGTGGAATAGGTTGGTTCGGTGGAAGGTGAAGTAGGATGGTTCGGCAGTACGTGGAGTAGGTTGGTTCGGCAGGCAAGGAACGTAGGCTGGTAAGGAACGTAGGCAGGTTCGGCATTGGATGGTAGAGGAGTTGGTTCGGCGGTGCCGGACCGGTCGAAACACACCCAACACTTGCCCCCCAAAGTAGCGCATGTGCATGCAGATGGTGTACTTTGTTTTAGCTTGGACATCCTCATCCGGTCTCTAATGCCGAACCAACTGGCCCTGTCATTGACATTTGCTTATAAATAGGGGCCTAACGCTTTCGTTTTTCCTTATCAGCCGAACCAAACCCCTGTCTTTGCCGAATCAAACTCTCATCTCTGCCGAATCAAACGTGTTAGCCGAACCAGAATCTTATTTTGCCGAACCAGGTGAGATCCTTTTCTGCCGAATGTGTTTTTGCTCTAGACTACCAAATGGTTTCGGGGACTCGACTCACCGAATGAACTTCGTGGAGTATAAGTGCTGAATGAACTTATATACTTGGATTACCGGATGAACTCAAATCTTTGAATTACCGAATGAACCTTCGTTTTTGAATTTTCGAATGAAACTTGTGCCCGAACCACCTGAATGAGAATGGAAAGTGCCGAATGAACTTTTGCATTTGCTTTACCGAATGACACTAGGAGTTTGAGTGTTTTGAATTATGAGTGAAATTTCAGACTATATACACTTGTTTGCTTATATCCTCTGTTCTAACGATGTACTTTCTTGTGGTGCAGATAAATGTCTCGTAAAGTGGAAACTCGATCAGATAAGAAGAAATCCAAGGACGAAGGAGAGTCCACCGTAGTGCCCCCAGCTCAGCCAGGACCGGAACGTCATGGACCCACCCCGAGATCGCTAGTAGATGGGTATGGTCCTCAAGAGCTTCTGAATTCTCCGCCTGACTGCTTTCCGAGCTCTCTCAAAGAAGAGCAGCTTGATGTTATCTCCCGCTCCTTTGGGATTGATAGAGCACGCATGTTGTTGCCAGGGAAGGGGGTCATGCCATATAATCCCCCTGAAGGATACTTCGCTTATTGTAGGTACCACTACATGTGTGGAGCCATTCCTCCAATCAATGCTTGGATAGTTAGCTTCGTCACCTATTTGAAGGTGGCCCCTTTCCAGCTCCAGCCCAACTCCTACGCTATCTTGGTGTGCCTATTCGTGATTTTCCAGAGAAAGTACGGGTGCCCCCTTCCAACCGGGAGATTCGGTACCTATATAACTTGAGGGGTTACAAGAAAGGGTCTCCATACATCAGTTGGGAATCGGCCGTATCCTTCAAGCCGGTCCTGGACTTGTATTCGAAGTTCACCATGTTTAAGAAGGAATGGTTCTTCGTCCAGGATGACTCCGTTTCTATCCACCGCTTCACCTCTGGCTGTAAATTGAAGCTCATTTATAATTTCCGTTCTAACTGAAATGCTTCTTCTCATGTGTTTTTATTTCCTGCTAGCGACATGTGGCTTTGCGGTCGTGGAGAACGATCACCTGGTTCAGATGGCCGCGTAGATAGAAGCCATTTCGAGAAAGGATAGGTCAGCTTCTTACCTGATCAGGAATGCCACTCTCCTGAGACACAACTTGATTCTACCACATCAGTCTGTGGTCAAGCAGAGGGATACGGCTGAGGAAAGGTCTGCTAAATCAAAAGGAGGGGCCACGACAAAGAGCAGCAAGAGGAAACCCTTCTCGATACCTCCAGTCGTCGGGGGGAAGAAGCTCAAGAAAACTGATGGACCCTCTCCCAGCACGTGCCCAGATGTTCCGGAGGAGGAAAGTGGAGAGGAGGAAAGAGGCGAGGAGGAGAGCGGAGGTGATGGAGAAGGTGATGGTGGTAATGGTGGCGAAGGACAAAGTGGTAGTGGCGGTTGTGCCTTGACCTCTGGGCAAGCATGTGAGATTCAAGAGTGGACGGATGATGCTTTCCGCTAAGCTTTTGAGGAGTTGGAGGAAGGGTCGGCCTTGGTGGAGAAACCGAAGAAAACTGATAAGGCTAGGACTGGTGCCAGTCCATCTTCTGAGAGCATTTCAGCTAGGGCAACTCCGGCGGTTCAAGGTGAATTTTTGACTCCTCTTTTAACTTCACATGTTTCTTGGATTATAGTCTCATGCATGCTTGTAACACTTGCTTTTTATTCCAGGAACGGGTAAGGCGGCCAAGACATCAGACATTCGGCACCGCCTCGAGCAATTCAAACTCCTCAAAGCTTCTGCTAAACCGAAGCCTTTGACCAACCGTTCCGGGGGCGTAGTCGGCTACCGTCCTCTTCTTGGAGTTACTGAAGAGGATATTCAAAAGAGAAAGAGGAGGCGCTCCATGTTCGAACCTTCACTTGGACCTCAGCCCCCAACACAGCCTATTCATGATATCACGGGGGAGGATACTGAGTCCATACCATCTCCGCATCCATCAGAGAATCCTACCGTTACTCATGTTGATCATCCCGGCTTGGCTCGTAACCCATTTGCAGGTCATCCAGATCTGGACCCGAGTTCTCATGATATTTCCTTCGATGAGGTTACCGATGAGCACCTCCTACCTCGCAATCCTATGGTAAGGGTACTTGATGAGGCTAAGTCTTTGGATCTCGACTTGTTGAACACTCGGATAGTGACTATGGGGGATGAGGCCAAGGCAAACATCGATCGGGTGGCTGAGGAGACCAGGAAGTTGATGGGGCATCACGCCCGACTGGTCAAGGCCGGGGAGGAAATTGGGAGTGCCAACATAAGATTGCGGCTAGTGATTGTCGACCAGGCTGAGCAACTTGCCGATCAGGCCATCCAGATCTCTCAGCACGAGGCTGCCTCCAGACGGCTAAAGAAAACTATGGAAGAGGCTAGCAGAGCCGAGCTGCGAAAAATGGAGGCCATCTGCAAGAAACGGATCGATATAGCCATTGCAACGGTAGACGATGTTCGGAAGGCGGACCTCGAGCGGGTAGAGGAGTTATTCGGGAAGCTGGAAGCTGCGGAGCTTGCTCAAGCCAAGCTGAAGGAGGAGATGGAGGCGATGAGGAAATCCCTTCAGGCTGACCGCTCGCGATACCGATCGGAGAGGATGCTGCTGTTGCAAAGCTGTTGGCTTCTGAAGTCCGGATGAGGGAGTTTGAGGAAAATAAGGGGATGATGGACGAGATGCTCGAGGATATGTATTTCCATACTTGGAAGCAGGGCAACTTATCCTGGATGGATGACTATCCCCGGATCATGGCCAGGATTTATGTTCGGGCTCTGGAAGAGGCCAAGGCTGATGCGGATAAGGAGGGTGGTATGGCCTTCAGGATGGATGTGGTTACAGCCCAGTTTACTAAGGAACAGAAAGTGGCGGTGAAGGAGGGCATGCGGCTGCTTGCTGCCGAGGAGGTAGGCGTGCAGTTGGGAGACGACGATCAAGGAACGGATGTTGGTAAGTCTTCCCTTTTAGCCTTTTCATAGCTTGGTTGCTTATCGTTTATCTAATAGATTCTTCTCCTGAATTGGACATGGGGGACCTCTGGTCAGCATGCTGGGAGCTCTGATCCTGTGGTCAAGTAGATCTTGGGGGGGTCGGAAGGGTAGAGATGAAGTTCTGATGCTGCCGACTATTTTGGCTTGATCCGTATATTTTTGGTTTTACTTGACATTCCTGTATATACTAGTTCCAAAACATAAATGTACTTTCAGGTTGTAATTATGTCATTGCAATGAACGACTTTATTTTTTACATGTAATTTTATAACATAAGCTGATTCTGTCATATTAGGATGCTGTCATTATTTTAATGTGTTGCATAATAAATATAGTTGTGCATGTGCTAGTGATTCAATTGTGTTTTGATGTCAAGTTCTCGCTTAAAATATAATTTCATGTCTTGCAATGTTAATGTGATGTGTGAATATATCAGAGCTACTTATTTGTATACAAGAGAAAAAAGTACCGCCCTTCGATTTTTAGTTGTAGATGGTAGCTTTGAATGCCTTATGTGATCGAATACGGAATGCAGTTGAGTGACCCGTCATCCGGCTGAGAGTTCTCATTCCCATTAGCGAGTGCATCCTATTTGGTGTCCTGTACTTTAAGGGTTGTTATAGAGGATAGGAGGAAAGTTTCTTAAATAGAATGGAAATATAAGAAATAGTAAAACTTCCAATCACGGAAGGCCTTCGATGTGCTTAAGTTCGTGGCAAACGGGTTTTGTAGTCACTTTACCTAGCTGTGGGTCATGGAGACATTTGTCACCCGTCTTACGCCTCTACGGGGAGTTTTCTTTTTTACCACAGCTGCATTTAAGACACATCGAAGCCGAGATCGCGCACGATAACTACCCGGGCCATTATGGTCTGTAATCGTGGGTATTATTCGATTTACCGTAGCCGGCTAGCGCGGGTGCCGATCGTCAACTGTGAACTGCCCCTGGCTGGCCACACCTTATGTTGGGGCTTATAATCGGTTCACAGTTGCCGGCGAGCCGAACGCCGTAATGAGCTGCCTCGGCTATAGTCGGCCTTCTTGGTGGCTTATAATCGGCTCATTACAGTTGGTTTTGAGGGCCGTCGCGAGCAATGAGTTAACCCGCAGCAGAGGGATGCTGGAGCAAAAGTGTCTCATTGGCGAGGGCATAGATTCGTATAGTACCTGTTAGGTCTTGTCCAGGTGAGGCTGTGCCGTGAAGTGTCCAGAATGGAAATGCCGTTATACAGGATTTTGTTCAACAGAAAAGGATAAAGCTTAACAAGCAGCCAAGATATAAAGGAACAAGTTAAAAAGAGACAAGATTTTTAAAGTGGTTCGGCACGAAAATGCCTACGTCCACTAATTCTCATTGTTAATTCACTTCATATGGGCAGTACAAGTTAAGAAAAGTATCGACGAAGGTGTTGGATGTTCCATGTCCTCTGAAACACCTCTCCGTCCACTGTTGACAAAATATAAGCTCCGTTGTGGAGATCTTTATGAATTACATAGGGTCCGTCCCAGATTGGATCTAGCGCTCCGGGGTGCGGGAAGATCCGTTTGAGGACAAGATCTTCTTCTCGTAAGCTGCGGTGCTTGACTTTGGAGTTGTATCGTGCTGCCACTTTTTGCTTGTGAGCTGCCGCTTTAAGTGCTGCATCATTTCTTCTTTCTTCAATTAGGTCCAAAGACATGAGTAGGAGTTTTTCATTCTCTTCTGGGTTGTAGTGGATCCTATGGTGGGAGGACACTACAGTTTCAACTGGGAGCATGGCCTCCGATCTGTATGCCAAAGAGAAAGGAGTATACCCTGTTGATGTTCTGAAAGTCGTGCGGTAGGCCCAAAGTGCCGTAGGAAGTTCATCCATCCAAGCGCCTTTTGACTTTTCAAGCTTCTTCTTGATCAGAGTTTTGAGAATTTTGTTGACAGCTTCGACTTGTCCATTTTCCTAGGGATAAGCCACAGATGAGAAGCTTCTGTGAATTCCGTGCTCTCGGCACCAGTCGGTGAACTCCTCGCGGTCAAACTAAAGTCCATTGTCCGATATGATTTTGAGCGGAACCCCGTACCTGCATAGAACGTTTTTGATCAAGAAGTTAATAACTTTTGCTGAAGATATTTTATTTAAAGGTTCTTCTTCCACCTATTTGGTGAAATAGTCGACTGCCACTATAGCATATTTGGCTCTGCCTCGGCCCATCGGCAGTTCGCCAATCAAGTTAATTCCCCATACCGCAAAGGGCCAAGGACTGGTCATTTGAGTAATCTCATTTGTTGATAGTCGAGGAATCTTAGCAAATTTCTGTCATCTGTCACATCTTTTGACGAAGTTTAAGGCGTCTTTGTTTAAAGTGGGCCAGTAATACCCATATCGGAGTATTTTTTTGCTAGAGTCTGCCTTCCAGTGTGATCTCCGCAACTTCCTTGATGGACGTTGGACAGGACTTCTTTGGTTTCCCTTCCAGCGACACACCTTAATAAGTGGTTAGAGAAGCCGCGTCGATAGAGGATGCCTTCTTGTATTGTGTAGCGAGAAGCTTTCCTCAAGATTTTCTTAACTTCGCTATGCCCGTCGGGCAGTGTGCCACTTTGTAAGTACTTCCGGATGGGAGTCATCCAAGTTTCCTCTTCGATTGCAGCTATCAGATTCACTTGCTCGAAACTCGGGGCTAGTTGCTTTGAAATGGTTATTGTTCCGGAAGTGGTGCCGTCCTTCATGCTAGCATGCTTTGCCAGTTCGTCGGCCTCCTGATTCTCTCCTCGAGGAATGTGTTTGATTAAATAGTGATCCAATTGATATAGCAGCAGCTTGGTCTTCTTTAGATATGCTGTGAGTCGTTCTCCTCGAGTCTGGAATTCTCCCAGTATTTGATTTACAATAAGTTGAGAATCATTATGGAGACATAAAGAATCGACTCCAATCTCTAGGTCAAGTTCTAATCCGGTTATCACTGCTTCATATTCTGCATCGTTGTTGGTGGCAGCGAATTCCAACTTTAGGGCATAGTGCAGCTTCCTTCCCCTGGGGGTGATTATCACAATACCTGCCCCCGAGCCTTGTTCGTTTGATGCTCCATCTACAAAGAGATTCCACTTGATATCTTTTGTTATTTCAGATTGATCCTTACCTTCATTGGTAGTGAATTCGGTAATAAAATTGGCCATGGCTTGTCCCTTGATGGTGGTGCGAGGATGGTAGGTGATATTATATTGACTCAGTTCAATGCACCACTTAAGTAGTCGCCCAGAAGTGTCGGGGCGATGGAGTACAAGCCTTAGCAGTTGATCGGTTAAAACTCTGATGGAATGAGATTGGAAATAGTGTCGCAGTTTCCGTGATGTGATTAGCAGAGAGTATGCTAGCTTCTCAAGTTTAGGGTATCTGGCTTCTGCCCCTGTAAATCTCTTGCTTACAAAGTATACGGGCCGCTGCGCGCGATTGTCTTCTCTCACCAAAGCGACGCTCAAAGCATGGGACGATATAGCAAGGTATAGGTATAGGTTTTCGTCTTCATTTGGAGTTGAGAGTATTGGTGGTCTCTGAGGGTGTTCGATTAGGTTAAGGAAGGCTGTCGAGCATTCGCCAGTCCATTCCACTTTTCTTTGTCTTTCTTTAGAGCTTCGAAGAAATGGATGTATTTGTCGGTTGCTTTAGAGATGAACCTGCTTAGGGCGGCCACTTTCCCGTTTAGGCTTTGCATCTCTCTTTGAGTGGATGGTATCTTGATATCTTGCAAAGCCCGGACTTGTTCGGGGTTTGCTTCAATCCCCTTGGCATGGACGATGAATCCCAAGAATTTTCCCGACGATACTCCAAAGGAGCACTTTAGAGGACTCAGCTTCATTCCATATTGGCGAAGTACTTGAAACATCTCGTCCAGGTGGTTTATATGATCGTTGGCTTTCCTCGATTTTACCAGCATGTCATCCACATAAACTTCCATAGTTCGTCCTATTAGTTCCGCAAACATCTTGTTGACGAGGCGCTGATAAGTAGCTCCGGCATTTTTAAGTCCAAAAGGCATTACTCTGTAGCAGTACAATCCCCGGTCAGTGATGAAACTAGTGTGGTCTTGATCGGGGGCGTGCATAGGGATCTGGTTATATCCTGAGTATGCGTCCATAAAGGATAAGAGTTCATGTCCAGCTGTGCTGTCCACGAGTTGATCCATTCGGGGTAGTGGGAAGCAGTCTTTCGGGCAAGCGTCTTTTATGTTGGAGAAGTCGATGCATGTTCGCCACTTCCCATTAGACTTCTTTACTAGTACCAGGTTGGCGATCCATTCTGGGTAGATGGCTTCTCGTATGAAGTTATTGGCAAGTAGGTTCTTTACTTCTTCCTCGAGGGCTGCTGATCATTCTGCCCCCATGCTTCTCTTTTTCTGCTTTACTGGCACCTTGGTGGGATCGATGTTCAGTACGTGGCATGCTATGTCTGGGGAGATTCCAGTCATGTCAGCATGCGTCCATGCAAATACATCCAAATTGTGGCGAAGAAAATCGACGAGTTGATCCTTCAATTCCGCTCTTAACTGAGACCCGGCTCTTAGCAGTCTACTTGGGTCGTGTTTGTCTACAGATACAAATTCCATAGCTTCTGCAGGCTCGGCGGTGGCCTCCTCCTCTTTGTCCCTGGGGTCTAATACATTGAAAGGTCACTGGTATATCGAAGAGGAGGGGCTTTCTTTAGTTGCTATGCTTCCAAGTTTTTCTTGCAGAGAGGAGTTTCTTCATCCTTCCCTTTATCCTTCCTGCGGTTATTGCGAAGCTCAGTTACATAGCAATCTGGAGCAGCGTCTTGATCTCCCTCTACTTCTCCTATTCCGTTATCTGTTGGAAATTTCATCTTCAGGCACCACGGGGCTAGGACAATTTGGAAGTCAGACAAGGCTGGTCTTCCCAAAAAGGCGTTGTAGGCCGAGTGGTTCTCTATTAGCACAAATGTTTGTTTTCGCACAACGGAGCGGGGATGACTTCCTATTTCGACAAAGTGGTCCAGTTGCCCGAGGGGCATCTTCGCATCTCCAATGAAACCATGTAGCGGTTTGCTGCAGGGAGACACATCCTTCATTGACAGCTTCATTTTGTCGAAAGAATGCTTGAATAGGATATTTACTGAGCTTCCAGTGTCTACTAAAATTCGAAAAACCTTGGTTGGACCGAACCAGGCAGAGATGACCATAGGATCCATGTGAGGGTACTGCCTTCCCTCTAGATCACGCCTACTGAATGTGATGTCGTCGTTCTCTTTCCGTTTCGGGTGGCGTTCTTCTGTAACAGAATTAACGTAGCCTTCATTGTTTCTAAGTGACTTACCGTATCTTTCCATTCTGCCCAGCTTCCGTCGGCGATGTGTGGTCCTCCTGATATGGTAAGGACCACTATCTTCTCTTGACTGGAGCCGCTGGTATTGCGATTTCCTCCACCTACTTCCGAGAGGGGTAGCCCTGGGTTCTCATTGGCAGGAGTTGAAGTCTGTTCTGACCTTTCACGTAGCGCTCCAGTCTCTTCCTTCAGATGTGTTCTTCAATCAAGTCTCGGCGATGATAGCATTCATTGGTGTCATGCCCATGAGATTCGTGGAAGCGGCAGAACTTTCCAGACTTGATTGCATTATCTGATTCCTTCTTGTGCGGGGGCACTTGTATCTAACTTCGTCTTGGGTGGCCAAGAAGTTGTTTTCGATTGTTTCATTTAAAAGAGTGTAAGAGTCAAATCTCGGTCCTGACCTATATAAGCGCTTTTCTCCCTTCTTGCCCCCAGCACTATCTCTGGAGTCATTTCTTCGAACGTCCTTTGCTACTGCGGGTGTGTTTCCATGAGCTGCCTTGGTTTGTTGCTCTGTCTGCCTTTCAATGGCAGCGTCTTCAAGTCTCATATATTTTCCGGCTTCATGGAAGAAATCGGGTAAGGTGGCTGGCTTTTCTTTCGTTAATCTCCTAGAAAATTTAGTATCCGGGTGCACACCACTGCAGAGGGCCATTAGGATAAGTTTCTCGTCGACATCTTGGACTGCGGCCGCTGCGGCGTTGAATTGGGTTAGGTATTGTTGCACTGTCTCTCTTGGTTCCTGTTTGATATTAGATAGGGAATAAGCGTCCTTGGGTTGTTCCACATGGATGCAGAACTGGCTGATGAACTTTTCTTTCAACATTTCCTATGAGCTGATGGACCCTTGGGGTAGATGGCAGAACCAGGAGGTAGCTAGATCTGTCAAGAATAGTGGGAAGCATTTACACAACACTCCCTCTGTTGCTCCGCTCATGAGCATATGCTGTGTGTATCTATGCAAGTGTACAACGGGGTCAAAGGTTCCCTTGTAAGGTTCCATTATTGGCATTTTCCATTCCCGGGGGTGATGGCAGTTTCGACATTGCGGGTGAAGGGGCTGGTTACCCTAGCGCCTATCCCCCGCTCCCTTTGGTCCCGTTGGACGCACTCTCTGAACAATCGCGCCATCCTTTCATCAGAACTTGGAGCGGATAGAAATGAGTTTGGTTCTTTCCTGCGGGATTGATTCCGTCCAGATGGCCTGTAGGGATGGTATCGTCTATCACTCCTAACATTCTCCAATGGTTGCCTCTGGTTTACCGGGGGTACGCTGGGGTCAGCCACAGTTGGCCCTTGCCTTGATCTTCCCCTGCTGGGTTCTGTCCTCTGTACTTCCTCGGGCCCAACTTCGGGCTGGACTCCATCTCGGCCCCGTCCAATTGTGTTTCCATGGTTAGGTAGCATGGAAGGCTCAGCTACATCCGACCCCTGCCTGGTACCTCCCCTGTTGGGTTCGATTCCAAGTGCTTCCTCGGGTCGCAATTTGGGTTGATTCCGGGCTCGGCTCCTACCATAGCTGTTTCTGTTGTGAGCCTCTTCGACGAAGAAAGACCTTTGTCATCTCCCAGATCCTCCAGACCGGGACTCACCCCATGATTCAGTGTTGCGGTTGGATTCTTCAACATCCCTTAAGCGTAACATGAGTTGATCCACCAAGGGTTCTTGTTGAGATGCGAAGCGGTTAGTTACTTCAGCCACGACCCTTTCCGGATCCGCCCTAGTAATTGGTTGTTCCGTAGCAGGGGCTGTCGGATTTGCCTGATTTCAATTTGCTGTTGGAACCGGACGATTGTCTTGATCTCTGATCACTGGATCTGGGATACTGCTAGTTGCGATGTTCTTTCCTTTGTTAGCATCTTTCTTCCGTCCGGGAGGCGTGTTTTTCAAGTAATGAACGATGCTGATAGGAAAAGGGTTAAGAGGGGGGGTCCTGAGTTCAGTTCTCAGTGAAAGCACCAAAAATGTTTGCACAAAAAATAGACAAACACCTCCAAGTCGTATGGTTTAGTTGATTATGTGTTGTTCTTAGTGAGTTGGGTGATTTATGCAAATATATAAAATAGATGGACTAAACTGTAAAAGACATACAGATTTATGGTGGTTCGGCCAGAATATGCCTACGTCCACTTTATATGTTATTCTCATGTTCTCTTCGGATTACAAATGCAAAGCTTTTATTACAAGAGTATGAAATTTGTTTGAAAGTTCTATCCGTGCTTGAGCTCTCAAACTTGTCTGCCATTGTTGTACCCATGCCCCTCTATTTATAGAGTGAGGTTGGGGGCAGGGGTCTTGGATGTATATAGCTGCTGGTGGGCCTGGGCTGATGCAATCTGGCCTAGAAGTGTTGGTCCGGTATGCCTTGGTCCGGTGGAACTTGGTTCGGCAATGGGTGGAGTGTGGGTTGGTTCGGTCATTCCTGGAAGTGGAGTTGGTCCGGTGCGACGTTGGTCCGGTGGAAGGTGAAGTAGGATGGTTCGACAGTACGTGGAATAGGTTGGTTTGGTGGAAGGTGAAGTAGGATGGTTCGGCAGTACATGGAATAGGTTGGCTCGGCAGGCAAGGAACGTAGGCTGGTAAGGAACATAGGCTGGTTCAGCATTAGATGGTAGAGGAGTTGGTTCGGCGGTGCCGGACCGGTCGAAACACACCCAACACTATGTAATTGAACATTGTTATATTAGTGTATTGGTTTATTATATACTAAATTTGACATTGACTTGTTCTTTGTAGTTGAACTTTGTTATATGGTATCATTTTTAGTCGACTGTTGTGTGTTTTTTAATATATAGGCTGCAGGGGAATTGATATGTTATAATGTTTATATGTTGTTCAATTTATCCATTTCTATTTGTTGTTTTTATTAGTTTTTGATTATATTAGTGTCAGTATCAAGTATGTAAAAACTGTGATATCAGTTTTTGTATAGTATTAGTATCAGTTTCAGGTATTACAAATTATGGTATTGGTTTTTTTAGTTTTAGGTATAAACAATTATGGTACCATTTTTTGCACGCTATTTGTATCATTTGTACATAATGATTTTTTTTCTAGCTTTGAAGTGAGTGGAAATATTTGTTTGCCGAGTTGTGAAGTGCAAAAATATGAGAAGAATTATGAGCCTAATTGTCATATGCACACTATGTTATAGTAAACAGTTGACAATTCAATATATGATGTAGAAGTGTAAAAGCATAATTTGGCATAGTGATGTTGTCAAATTATTTCAAACAGGAACTGAGTATAAGTTTTGCATATACATAGGCATCAATTTTGCTATAAATTATGGTGAAAATAGTTAATAAAATGAACAAGTATGAATTTCAGTCAAACAGCTACTAGGTATGAGTTTGCACTATTTTGGTATCTCTTCTGTCATGCACGATAGTGAAATAAATAATTAAATTTATAAAACATCATATTATTTCAAACAGCTATTGGATATCAGTTTTGCATATAACTAGGTATTGTTTTGCTATAAATTATAGTGAAAATAGTTTATAAAATGAACTAGCATGAATTTTATTCAAACAGCTACTAGGTATGAGTTTGCACTATTTTGGTATATCTTTTGTCATGCATGATAGTAAAAGATAATTACATTTATAAAGTATCATATTATATCACACAGCTACCGTGTATCATTTTTTCATAAATATATGTGTTAGTTTTATTGTATATAATATTCAAAATAATTTATAAAATTATCAAGCTTGAATTTTAATCATATAGGTAATAAGTATGAGTTCAGCACTATTTTTTATATTACTTTTGTTATACATTATAGTGAAGTAAATTTAATTTACAGAGGATCATATTATATGGAACAGCTGTTGGGTATCATTTTTCACAAATATAGATATCAGTTTTGTTATAGATAACACTTAAAATAAATAAATTGTAAAATAATCATGCATGAATTCTAATCATACAGGTAGGCGAACAAGCTCATGCACACTACTGGCGCCAGTTTCATTTGTAAATAGAAATATATTTATAATCATAACAGAACATCAAGTGTAAGAGAACTTAAAAAAAGCTAATTTTTGCAACATTGAAAATTAATGTATAGTCTTTATAACAAATTGACATAATACTAAGAAGTGTCTGTATCAACATTAAGAAATTTTTTTAATTTTTATTACTTTTAGCATAATGTCTCAAATGAATATTAGGGCAACTGAACATAACAGCAGGTTTTGCAAACAAAATCACTTCTTCTATTTTTTTCGTTCTTTCAAGCTTGACATGTACTTAGCCAAATTCCAGCAGTGCTCACTGTAACATCCCGATATTTTCAACCATTCACATCCGCACATGTCGGACTTGAATTGCCTAAAATATCATATTGTTACTTTATATTTGGCAAAACTCAGCATATACAGTAAATAAATCAATCATAGAATCACAGACATAGAGTAATATAATAATAATAATAATGCAGCGGAATAGATAAATAGTAGTTCATGAAGCTACTGTATAAATAGTAGAGTTTGAAATAAAATACAGCTGAATATCTCAAATACAGTGAAGTTTCAAATATAAAATGATGACAACTCTTAACAAATCAACTAGAAAAGCTGTAAGCTGAATCGATAATTGGATCTCCAAGCGAAGCTCCAAACCCCAAAGGTGAGTCTCAAATGCTGTATCACTCAGTCTGATCCGAGCGTAAAGCAAAACACAAAACACTCTACTCAGGATTAACATTCTTATATCAGTAAATCCAACTCAAGTGAAATATCAACTGAAAAACGGGTAACTTAGAGGATGTTTGGGATACCCATCCTCTAAAGACCCGTGGAACTATCTACAATGTAGAAATATACGTTATTAACAATCAAACATCATTATAACACCTTGGTCATTTCAAAATAATTATATTTCAAAACCAAAATATCATTTCCATTTCGAATATATCTATTTCCAAATTATAACACTTTCAAAGTTACAACATTTTCGAAACCAAAACACTTTGAAATCATAATTCTTTGGAAAACCATAACTTTGAAATCATAACTTCCACCACTTAAACAGTCTAGATATTAATAATAGTATATATAGTAAAGTCGTTTAAAAAATAAAATAGTTTATATTAAAATAATTAGTATATTAAAATAGTTTATATTAAAAATAGCTTTATATTAAAAAAGTATATATATATATATATATATATATATATATTAAATAATTTAAAAAGTAAAATATTTATAATTTCCTCAAATTTTACAAATCGATTCAAATTCAACTCGAATTTCAAATTCAAATTTTATTCAACCTCAATTCATCAATTTCAATTCAATTCAGTTTTTAAATAAAAAAATTCAAATTATATCAATTTCAAATACAGATTTGAACCAAAAAATAAACCATTTAAATTTCAATATATTTCAAAGCTTTAAATATTCAACATTTTCGAAACAAAATTTAACAGTTTCATATAGATCTTGATTTCACTTCATTATTATTTAGTCTTGAAATATTCACTTAATAAATTCATTATTATTTAAATAACCTTAAATTACATCTTACTGTATATTTCCTTCAATTTATTTAAACGTGAAATATTCATTAAATTACTTAAATCAAAATCAAGTTATAAAATCATATCTTTAAAGTTTCAAATTCAATAGTTCGGTATCGATTTAATTAAATAAAATTCTTAATTAAATAAATTTCAAATAAATTTGAAATTTATCTTCCCAATCTTAATTTATAAAATCATTATAAAAATCTATTTTTTTATAAAATTTTAAATAAATACTTATACATATTATATATAAATTCATATTATATATAATTTAAATTATGCTTTATTAAATTAAAGTTTATTATTAAATCTACTTTATATTGAACTTATATATATATATATATATAATATATTCAATATTAAATAAAACCTTATATATTTCCTTTCAAAACCATAGAGATCATTTTCAAAATATTTATACATAGACCAGCGGTGACTGTATATAATTTTCTATCCTATGGACAAGTGATATGGATATTTATCATTTCAATCCATAGTTTAAATATATACGGGTATATGTCATTTCAACCCGCAATCCCAAATTCAATCCAAATGAAAATCGCTTGGGTTTATCATTTTAACCCATAACGATTTTCTCATATTCTACAGATTGTTTGGGTATGTATCATTTCAACCCATAGGGAATTCTATACTAACAGGGAACTTGCAGAGTGGGAACATATATGATAAAATATAACATATAACAACATGAATATGTCATCAGTGATTAAATAAAATATAAACAACAGGATATGGTGTCATATCCCACAGGTGAACAATTACGGATAATAGCATATATATAACAATTTAAATAACTAACAGCAGCATATTTCAATTGTCGTTTCAATTGAAATCGAATTTAAAAAATGTAAAAATGTTAATCGTGAGTGATTGCTCACCCTTCGATGTTAGAGAAGATAGACAACACAGCAAGTTACGATTTGAATCACAAAATCGACCGATCCAAACAATAATTCACAGCGAAGTAAGTTGAACTCGAATTTGACGGATAAAGCTGATCGATGGGAATTGATGAGAACAAATTTGAATCCGCTAGATATAATAGAAACGAAGAGTATATTGTATCATTATTTTTTTACTTTCATTCAAAACAATTGTTTAAATTGAGACACGAATTTTAAAACAAAATCTACATATATTTGAAAATCAATAAAATTTTAAAATGCAAACATATAAAAGATCAAAACTATATCCCTTATAATAAAAATACATATAAAATAAATGTAAAGTCTGTAGGCATTTTCGAAACCCAAGCCAATAGTAGATAAACTCAACACATAAAATAAGATGTATATAGATGGTACATATTCCTTTCAAATGCTAAACTATCATATGTGTGTGTGTGTGTGTGTATATATATATATCAAAATATCAACATATATTACTATATAGGCATAAACTAATATACCCATATAATATAAAAATCGGTACAAAAGATGAACGTTTAATAAAACCCACAGTTTACACTATATAGCTAAAGCCTTGAAATCAAACATTATAACATAACATATATATTATAAACTAACTTATCTATAAATTGTACACATAAATATATACAAACAGGTTGTGAACTGACAAACAATAAAATTTTGAAAACACACATTATATAATGTGTCACTATATATATACACACACATATATATATATGCATACAAAGCTCAGAAATATATCTTTGCAAAATATGCATATGTTTGTAAAGAGCTCACAACAACATATATATATAAGCTAAAAATATTTGTATTAAATAAAAATACCGGCAAAGTATATATACACATTTATATTTTGAAATAAATCCATATACATTTATGAAAATAAAAAATACTTACCTATATATTATATCTTTAACATATATATATATATATATATATATATATATATATATATATATTCCAAAATCTTTTCCGCCTTTACAAAGAAACTGTACTGGTTTATGTATATATATATATATATATATATATTCTCTATAACAGATCATAACTTATAATTTATATAACTGATATTTAAAAATACACTGTATAAACTGGAAACAGATTTGAACATAGACACATTGGCTAAAAAAAAAATATAAAGTATAAAACATACATATATATATATATGCAAGCAATATAAACATTTATACATACTATACTAAATATACCAAAATACGAAACGAACTGATAGTTATATGTGTGTGTGTGTGCCTAACTATAAACTAACTGTTACAATACTTACAAACAACTAACCTATAAAAGGATGAAGGGGACTCGGCTGAAGATCTAAGCAGTTGAGGAAGTGCGGCACGTAGTCGGCTGAGATGTGATGGTTGGGTTGCTCGAAATTTTGATGGCGAGAAAAGGAGGTGGGTCGGCGAGTGCTAGGTGGAGGTGATGCTGAGCTATGTGAGAAAGGAGGAGTTACATCGGTATAAGAAAGAAGAGGTGGCAGAACGTGGAAGTGGGAAGAGAGGCTAGGAAGGCGAACTGATTGGTCATGGAGTAGGGATTAATGAGGCCGAGGAAGGTGGAGGTGGTTCGCGATGGGAGGTTGGTGCGCGGGCCGAGGGAAGGATCATGGAAAGAAAATGAGGTAGAGGAAAAATAAATAGGGAGTGGGCGGAAATTATGAAGGCATGTGAAGCAAGCAGCGATCTCAAACAAATATATATATATATATATATATATATATATCAATAGTGGTAACATAAAAGAAATGAACGGTCCAAAAGAAATGAATGCAGCGGATCAGAAAAAAGAATTTGAATAGGCAACGACTATAACAAGAAATATTTAATTCTGAAAATTAAATGGAGCAGGTGGTTATTTGTCGTTTTCCACGATGTACCGAACACTGAATTACAGAAATAAATATGTTATGGAGATCAGCACGACGAGACTATCAAAATGGTATACAGATATCAGTGGTATGATCATCCGATCAAAAGTCGACAATCGGTACCGGAAATGCTGCTATTTTTTCGAAAATAAGGTAGACGGAGCAATAACAGTCCAAATTTGAAGAAACGAAATATGAAGTCTCACTCAGAAGAAGATTTACAAATTTATTATATAAAAATATTCAGGTTTAGATTTTTTTTATTTTCATCAATTATTAACTTATTTGAATTTAAATAAAATTACACAATAAGATAAACTTTCATATTATAAATTGAAAATTTACCATTTGCTATGTTTAATTAGACGTAATTCAAATGTCAAATTTATATTTCAAAATTTTATTATTCAAAATTTCACAAAAATTCAGTTGATTAAATTATTAAAACCAATTAAAATATACGGGTTGTTACACTCTCCCCCACTCAAAACTTTTCGTCCCCAAAAAGGAACGAGGTAGGAGAATAGAAACAACCAAAAGAAAATGGATTGGAAAAAAGAAAAATAAACAATTAATTTAAAACCATATAGATCTCAATTTAAGTTAATTAATATTTAATAATTTGGTTAAACCCATTTTATTAAAACCATAAATAGTCATTCGATTCAAATTTGTTAGTTCAAACTGTCAATTTAGATCATAAAAATTTCATTTAGTTTTAAATTGATTTCCATTCATTTATACAAAGATCAATCACATACATAAAACACTAATAATTTTAAATTAAACCATGTAGTATATAAATAAACAGTATTTTAAACATTTTAAATTATTTAGAAAGAAAAGTGATCAAAATTTCATTTATATACTTTATCAAAATACTTTTATAACTCGATGTCTTAACAGGTTTATCCTCATTCTTGCAGACTCTGGCCATGCGTTGATCGCGCGCACAGCTAGAATTCTTCAAGTACTTAGTAGACCTGTTTCAACACCCAGTGAAATACTCAAAAAAACTTCAAAACTGATATGGAAAGTACAATCCAAAAAAAATCAATCGAATCGAATCGAATCATGGATCGCAGATACATAATGGTCACACTTGGGTCCCCTAAGAAACATTCGTACCTTTTAAGCAATCACTGCCTTGCGAATTTCGCCATGATAACTAAAAAACTGTAAACCACGGACACACAATAGTTACGCTTGGATCCCCTAGTAAACATCCATACCCTTTAAGCAATCTCTAACTCGCGGATTACGCTACTAAAACGACCATTGATCGCAGATACACAATGGTTTCACCTGCAACCCCCAGGAAACATCTGTACCTTTTAATCAATCACTGCCTTGTGAATTACGCTATGCATTCGAGTTCGTAAGACCATGGGTAACGCCATGGAATTCATAGGACACTCGAGTATCATATCCAAAAAACCCAAATCAGAGAGAAAAATATCGATAGAATGAATACAAAATGTGGCCACAAAGAGGGTATCAAGCAGAAGGCACTTTCCATACCTTTACTTCGAAAATATGTATCGTATAGTATCCTTTCAAATCAACTTCTTATATCATACTTATATAAAGTCAATTATATATAAATTTCATTTTCAAATCGAATACTTTGCGAAAACTATGGCATATCAAATCACATTTATATAGACTTTGGTTATGTAAGATTTTTCTTTTCAAACTGAGTACCTTTCCAAATTAATAGTTTTCGTATCATCTTCATACTTACACAAATCAATTTTATATAAGTTCGATAACTCCCAAATCAAGTATTTAGTAAAATAAGGTTCTAAATTTCAACTTGTTTCAATATCAGTTCAGTTTCAAAATCATGTACGATTTCACCAAATTATTTCTTCCCAAATAATTATCTTCAGTTTCAAAGTTTCCAAAATAATAGGTTTAGAAAATAATCCGAGTTTCTAAATCAACATAATTTAGGTCAAACAAATTCATTTTCAAAATCATCATATAAATACTGGGTTTTAAATTCCTATCTATTTTCGAAACCAAATATTTTTGTCAAAATCAATTATACCCATAAATGATTACCAAGTTTATAACCATCCGTTTAAAACCTTTAAACAATTTATTTCTATTTGAAAGATCCAATTTACCTTTTGAAAATTATTATTCAAAACTTTCATATTAGTATAATTCAAAATAGTCTTATTCATTTACTTAACAAAACAGTTTCAAACTTATTTAAATCATATTACTTCATACTTAAACATACAAAAATAAACTTATATACTTATCAAATAATTTATACTTTTCAAAATTATTTAGCTTTGAAAATTAAACCTTGATTTGTAAGTGTTCGAACATTCAAAATAGTCGGAGAAATCAAATTTCCAATCAAATTTCCAATCCAATCCTTTTGAAACTTCATATTCTCATTTTTTAAAAGTTATAAAACCTTATCGAAAACATTTTCTGAAACGACCCGCAAATCCGTACCCCTTGAGTCAACACTATTCTACAGCATTCAACTCAAGTTGTACAGAAATACGAACCATTTGGGTTAAAGAAGATAGGTAGAAGAAGAAAATAGAAAACAACAACAGAATCTAATCATCGCAGTGGAATAAAATATAATAGATAATAAATAATCTTTACTCAAAGATCAAATATATCAGTTTAGGTATTACACCATCAGAGTATATCAATCACAGTTCAACATCAATAACATACAAGTGGATACACAGCTACTCAACACAGCGAAATATATACAAAACCAGTATGAGACTACGTATCGTCATCCTGCTCATCTTCTTAATTCCACAGCATCATATCCTGTATCCTATAATACTCGGTCTGACCCGAGCATTACAATTAAATAATAACCGAGTCAGTCTGGAATACCAGCGTGAGAAAATCACACCCAATTGATTATTAAAGTTTCAAAAATCCTTTGAAAACAAAAGCATCTCGTAAGACCACGCCACAAATAAACATGTCGGGTTTTTACCTTACGATAGCTAAAACAGTTTCATATAAAAATCCTCCGATATTATAATAGTGTCTATATACAAATACTTATAAAATAGCCGAAATTGTTACATTCATTAAATTCCAGCTACTAGCCACAGAGTGGGTAATACAAACCAAACTCGTACAAGGCTCGTAGGGAGAATGGATTTCCAACTAATGACTTGGCACTGGGGTACCACCTGCCACAGTACGAGGCCTAGATCACCGTACCGAGTAATACGCCCGCTCCCCTGCAACACAAGGCCGGGACTACCCCTTACTGGATAATCCCGAGTGAGATGACCCCGCGGTTGGGATCAGCAACCGCCCACTAAGCCTAAATAAAAAGGAACATCTAGACAGGGATGACCTCACCCTGCTTGGGTGCTACCCACCTAGCCTTGCTGCATAACCCCTGATTTTCAGTCATTCCCATTTGATGAGGCTTGAGGCTAAGCGTTACCTTTATACAACATATCCCTTTGAATGCCCATCATCCACTTGACGATGTTTCGCAAGCATTCATCCATACAAGTCCGTCCCGGGTTCGAACGGAACCGAAGGCACTATTCCTACTACATCCATTTTGGAAATATCCTCAGGATTAGTAGCGACTAGCCCTTGCACTTCACTGCTCCATCTTCGAATCCAAAATTGTTTTCACGAAACGTACAAACCGGATCGAAGTGTTTTTCGGGAAATAAATCCCGATCTCTTCGAAACGATCAACGCATTTGGCCAATATTGATAGTCGGTTATTTAACCATCAATTAACATTCACAAACATCCATCAATCAATAAATAATTTCTCCCAAATTATTTATTATCCTCGGATATCTTCACCAGATAAAATCCCATTTCCAAATCCCTTTGAAAACAGTTTAAAACATCTTCCTTTACGAGAATAAATTTCCCAACTCCTTTTTCTATTTCCCTTGAAATCACCAAGTACAATACTTGAGATTAAAAATAATTTTAAACACCATTATATGAAAATATACTTCAGATAAACTTCACTTTATTGGAAATATACTTTAACATTTATGTTTAGAAAAACGGATTTAAAACTTAATGAAAATAATACTTAAGAAATATTTAAATAAGGCTACTTTATAAAATATAAACTAGGTTTTCTTTTTAAAACAAAATACTAAGCCACTTTTAAATACGATAATAGATTTGAAACAAATACGCACATAAGAATTTAAACATTTAACAATAATAAATTTTATAAAATATGTTTGCTTTTCAAAAACAACATTAAATCCTTTATCTTATATTTAAAAAAAAATTACTTTGAAAACGTATTTGGCTATCCAGGGAAATATACTTCTCTTCGCATCTTTAAAAATAAATCACTGTTCATTTTTAAACAAATTTCTCATTCCCTTTAATAAATTCCCACCATGAATTTATTCTTCCCAAATATCCTCTGATATATTACTTTGCTTTTATACCCCGTTTATAAATTCCATAGCCACATTCTACTTCAAAAACTCTCGGTTTCACACACTTTAATCAATTCCCAAATTGATTTCCAATTTACTCCATTTATTCCAAAATCCTTTAACTTTAGATTTTAAATTTAAAATACTTTTAACTGAAAATACAAATTTTAGAATTCCTCAAATTTCTTCTTTATTCTTTAAATAAATTTCAACTTTGAATTTTTACAAAACCTCTATTCTTTTAACTAATATCACTTAATTCTACAATTCATTAATTTCTGTTTATTCAAATCTTTTTCATACTCGAAGTTATTTATCAGGATTAAATATCACTTCCATTTCTTTTCACTTTCGTTCTTAATTTATTCCAATTTTTCGATAATTATTTCGCTTACAAATTCACTTCTTTTATTTTCTATTCAAAATCCAATTTATATATTTTTGGTAACTCATTATACTTACATATATTCAATCAAATAATAGCATTCAATATTCCAATATAATTCATCATAGAATATCAAACAATCACAACAGAGGATATTAAATAATGGAAATAAATGTTGAGGAATCCAGTTGGATCCCTCCAACCTGTTTTCCCTGCATCCACAGACATCAGCACAAATATAAATACCAATTCCACTTCGAGGTGGAATATCGCGTTATATGGTATTAATATAATATCATCCGCTATTATGCGGCGCATAGGGTCTCATTCGCTATAAAAATGCGGGAAATCAATCATTCCAAGATGTAATATATATAATATAACACATCAATCAATTCAACCATTCAACCAATTATTTAAATTTAATCTATCTAAATTTAAATTAAAAATTCAGCTGAGTGAGATTAACTCACCTTTGTTTTATTTGCAGTCCATTTCCATTCTGACTTGTTTTCCTCACGTCTTTAAACCTTGTATAAACATTTTTCGGTGTATTAACACTTGAAATAAATTAACCACTTACTATTTTGATAAATTTACTTAACATACTTTTACCCCAATAATTTCTATTTAAACAAATTTAAAAAATTATTTCCATTTAATAAATCCTAACTCAAATCTAAAATTTTTACTTAAACAAGCTTCCTATAATAAATTATTTCAGTAGCTAAGATAAATTAAATTAGCGTATTAAATACAATAATTACCTAACCTCATATTTTAAAATATTAAGTTAACATGCGTATCTAATTATTTATTTTTCTCACTTTTCAAATACATATGTACTTACAAATAAATTGTAGATTTCGAAAATCTAATTTCACATAAATTTTACCCCTTTTAAGAAAAAAATAAATATATCTTACGTTATATTTTCAAAATTTTTTTTTACACAGACAATCCCTTCCTAGAGATTACATATATATATATATATATATATATATATATATATATAAATCTTTGAATGAATACTTTGTTTTGCGCTTTACCATTATAATCTCTTTTTTTAATTAAACTTTCCTCTTCCTCTACATATACATGAATAAAAAAACTGCATATGTATTTTACAATATACCTCACCAGATTTCAGATTTACTATTTTCTATAAAATTTCCGATAAATAATAATGAACAAATTGAAAGGTTTTTAAGTTTACTTAACGAAAACAAAATTTGATTACCTCACTCCTCGCCGACGACACTCCATCTGTTGCCGCCTACATCCAACCCAGGTCCGTACACACGTGCGCGTCACGTACCGCTGCGAATCCAAGCTCCACATCGATCGAAATCCCCTTCAGATCGAGATCTCCCTTCTGCTTTCCTTTGCGAACGCCGTCGCTGCCTGCCGCTCCACGTCGAGCCAAGAAAATTCGCCTCCACCACGAGGAAGCTCGCGCCTCCAATTAAGTCGCCACGCTCGAGCTACCTCGATTGAAAACCCCTTTCCGATGCCTCGCCCCCTTCCAGCGATCATAATCTCCTATGCGACCAAACCCTAAGCTTGAACCTGACCGAGGAATCGCGAGAGAGAGAGAGAGGTGCGAGCGCCATCATATTTAACGAATGAATTCACTCGTTATAGGGAATGTCATTTTTTCGTTTTTTATTCGACCATGATTTTCGAATTTTTTTGAAAGAACGAGAAAATGGGTTTCGAGATTTTTTTTTTTGGCTATTTGGTTTATATTTTTTTCTTTTGGCTTCCAAGGCAAGGCTTGGCAAATAATATAAAAGAAAGCTTCTTGAACCAGTCGTTATTTTAAATTTCAAGATAATTTTTTTTCAACGCGTTTACTTATTGTATGATCAGACGATAACTCCGAATGCTACGCAATTTGAAATCCAATAATAATACAATATTATGGATCCAATGGAAAGTGTTTCATCGAATTCCGAGATTGTGCCTCAAAAGGCTATTTTTAAATTCAATTTAAACGATATAAATTTCAAAACTGAACAAACCACGTCCAAATTAAATTTTAACACTTTTACTATCTTCACTATCATCAATATAAATTTTATAAGCCTTCAAATTATTTTTAATCGGCTTAAAGTTCTAGATTCAATAAATTCCCAACTTCAAATTATTTAATTCAATAATTAAATTATCAAATAAATTGTGATATTTGTAATTCAAGTTAAAATTGCTCTATTAAATACTTAAAATCAACTAAATATCCCGATTTGAAATGCTTGAAAATTCCGGGTCGTCACATTCCTCCCCCCTTAAAAGAATTTCGTCCCCGAAATTAATAACTAGGAAGAATGGTCCAAAACCCGTTTACTTTTTCCAAAACCAAACAGTTTCTAACAATTCAACATCTTACTAACTATTTTTTTATAAAAGACCCATTATTATTCTTATTAACTTTCCAAACTTTTCCAAAACCTTCTATAGTTTTCAAATAACTTACTTGTTCAACTATTCAAATTACAATTTAAAACTAAATTTTGAATTATCAAAATTTTCCCAAAATTGTTCTAACTCCCTATATTTCCATAAAATTTTGCCAGCGTCTCCTTTGCGCGGCTAGCTCGATACGACTACAAAATGGCCCTACGGCCTCCCAAATTCCAAAAGAAAACAAAAGGCCAAATGGCTATATCCAAAAACCCAATCAAATTCCATACCAAAATTTAAATACATACCTTTTTGTCGAGCATTTCAAATTTGTCTTCTGAAATCAAAATCAATTCTCTTTTTCCTTTATATTACCTGCATATCCTACTTAGCACTAATATCCAATCACAATATTCCCAAAACATCATATCAACTTTCTTACAAACTGTCAGTATTTATTCATTCAAATATTAACTTAGATTATATTTGTAGTATCAATTCCAAATCAAGAATTCACCATTCCCTTCTTAAGTTAATATAAGCATTTTATAAGTTTCTTATATTTATTTTCATCTCCCACTTTAGTTTATATCTATTTCTATTCAAATCGATTCTTTCATTTCCATATGAATTCAATTTATCTTTAACTCTGAATATATAAATTTTATTTGTCATTTATTACTAATTCATGTCATTATTTTAATTAGTTCCATTTACTAACTTATTTTAAATTTCCAGTTTGAAATCGTTTTGTCGTTAACAAAATTTTCCAAAAATTTTCTAACTCCCAAAATTTTTGGCAGAGTCCCCTTTGTACGGAGGAGCTTTGGCAATTTGAAAAAGAGATAAATATATATACATCGACCCACATGGTTGGAAAAACCAAAAACAGTTCATATTTACTACTTTTATTGTGTAGGCGTACCTTATTTAACATTTTTAAGCAAGCAGCTTATTTTGTTTAGCAAATAGCATAACCAAATCCAGCCAAACGGCTTCTCGGTACCTGTACTTACTCAATTTAAACATATAAGTACTATATATATAAGGTTTATAGCATTTCACTTAAATTTAAATAACAAAAACATCAATGTTGTAACAATGCATATGATATACTGGCATAAACCCATAAATTTCACATAAAATGCATATTAATTAATTTCCATAAGCATATAAAAGGTTCCACCACTTATTACAATTGCTTATAATCAATTCTCAAACCATTCCATTCAGTTGAAGTGATTTACAGCTTATACGCTTATATTTAATTCATTTTAAGCAAAAAAACCTCACATTCATTCCAATTGATTTCTAAATCATTTCATTTCACTTCTAATAATTCACAGAATTTTATCCAATCTAGTTTACGTCAAACGATCCATTTCCTTATGCAATTCGACAATATTAGTGTGAATAAATAATTACTTAAGCTTTATAACCATTTAAATTGATTCCCACTCAATTTATACTTGATTCCATCCCATTTTAATTTATTCACAAACTCCGATTGCATTTCTTTCATATCCAAAGAGTTCTATTCTAAACCATTTTATCATACTCGACAACCAATATAACCATCTCACAATTTACTTAAGTTATTTATTTTATTTTTCAAATTATCCCACCCAATAACTTAAGTCTATTTTATTCAACCAACTTCCCTTCAAATCTTTGATTTGATTTTCCTTGGGTCAAATCCCAATCATTATATTAATTTATCAGATTAGTTTATTCTTTTATACATTTTTAAACTTTAGTTCACATTAGCATTACATTATTGAATTTATTAATAAGAAGGTTATTCAATTCATGCTTCAATTGGATTTGTTTTCATCTCAAATCATTTTTATTTTGATCCAATTCCATACAATTTCAATTCATATTTAATTCAAACAAGCTCATATTCAAAACCAATTTTATTTACGTTTACCAGTTCATAGAATTTTATTTATTAAGTTTTATAGCAAATTTTAAATTGATCTCCAACTTAATTCATTTCCAATTCATTTCTATTTTATCTTACATAATATTTTATTTCATAGTGCATAGGTTCCATACGAACCCATTTTTATTTAGCTCGACACAATTTTATGTTTTGTATATCACTAACCATTTCCAATTGAAACAAACTCATATCAAATTTAATCGATTTTAAAATCAATCTATTTTATACTCGCCAAATTTTTATTTAAGCTCAACCACCTCCCATGCTTGTATATTATTGATTCAAATCCATTTGAATTTTAATTCACATTCTCAATTTATCAAGATAATATCCAAGCACACAATTATTTGCAACTTACATAATTTCTATTGTAATCCAATTCCAACCAACTCCACTTATATTTAATTCACTTACAATTCCATTTCTAAGTTCTACAAGTCACAAATTTATTTATAATCCAAGTTTATAATATATACACATATTCATTTCACAATTATAATCATTTACCTTTCAACTTTATATCAAATTTAATCCAATTCATTCAACAACACTTCCAATTATAATCCAATTTAATTTAATTTCAGTTTCAATTTTATTTAACTTATCTCAAGTTAAATTCAAATATATTTTCTTCACTTTCATTCACTTAAGTTAAATTTTATTTACCTGATTAAAATTTTCAATCCCTTCTTATTAATATCAACTTTACTTTATCAGTTCAATAGTTGATTCTTTTATTCATTCACAAAATCATTTTCAACCAATGAATTTTGTTTCAAACATTAATTATTTTTAGTCCATTTGAACTTATTCTGCTCCTTATTTTACACATTTAAATCAACATCATCCAATATCCAATTTCATTTCATTTCTATTGCATACCATATTAATTAATCAGTTACACATAAATTTTAATCTTAAAACTTGTTTATTTAATCCAACTTAACTATTTTTTTCTTTTCCAAACTTTAAGTCCAACATTCAATTTTGAAAAATTATATATATCTTGTAACGGCCCGCTATTTTGGACATATTCGCATCCGCACATGTCGGACTTGAATAATTCAAAATACCGAATTGTTAATTTAAAATTTGGCAAAACTGAACATATACAGTAAATAAATAATCACAGATCACAGACACAGAGTAATAATATGCAGCGGAAGTAAAAGAGATAGTAGTTCATGAAGCTACTATATAAATATATAAGATACATCAGAGTTTACAACAGAAGAGAAATATGATACATCAAGTACAAATCAGAATACATCACTGGAATCATTGAATACTGAAAGCAGAATAGATGGCTGGATCTTCAAGCAAAGCTCCAACTTGAAAGGTGAGCCCCGAATACTGGTACACTCAGTCTGACCCGAGCGTAAAGCAAAACACAAAACACTCGAGTCAGGATTAATATTCTCATATCAATAAATCCAACTCAAGTGAAAAAGCAATCGAAATACAAGTAACTCAAAGGATGTTGGAATCACCATCCTCTAAGGATCCTTTAAACTATCTACTATGTAGTAGTGTACGCTAAATAGATAATGTCTATCGGTAATATAAAGTATCAAAATAGTGTTAAGGCGTTACCATAATCCCCCTTAACACATTTTATAAATGTCATGGTCTATACAGCACTGTAAACTCCACCGTAAACTAGTGATCTATCAGGGAGTACTCCATGGGTATAACACAAAACAATTTCGTAGTGGTCGCGTATATAGGGATACAAGTATGACAAGGCACATGAGGCAATACCCAAGGTAGTGAAACTACCGTTCGCCTGATCCGGACTGGTGAAAACGCATCGCCGCAACGATCGCAACACCGCGAAACAACACTCCTGAAATTCCGAGGGTGCACCAATCAATAACAAGTAATGAGTAGTTTACGAAGAAGTGTGTTCGCTCGAGGTGGCTAACCCCATTTGGCCCGGCATAGCTCCTGATTTTAGTCATTTCCAATTTGACACAAGTGTCAAGGCTATCCATTATCATTCTCTTTCTTCAGTCATCACGTACATCATTCCAACCACTTCATTCTGGATCACACTCCGCGTATAGTTATTAAAGTGGTTTTCGGTTTAGATAGAGAGTATATCCATAACCGATTCCGGTTTCTTTAATAACTTTCGTAATTATTACACTGATTGGTCGTTTAATAAATTTCAAAACCAAATCAAATTCAATTTCAATTAGAGTTCATAAATCAACATTTCATTTGTCTTTCGAAAGTCATTTCCATAATTTACACTTTAAACTTCCAAATTACCATTTCAAAATCTTATAATTCTATTTCAAATTTTATTTAAAACAATTCAAATATGGATTCAAGTTCGAATATAAGTTTCATTCCGAACTCATTTAAAATGATTTAATTTTCATTCAAATCAATTTAAATTCATTTATCGATTTCTTTCAATATTCATTAAGTAAATTTGTCATTCAAAACAACTTCTATTTAAATTCCAATTCATTTAAATCGATTACTTACGTTCAACTTCATTATATCAAAACATCCAATCGAAATAAATTAAATTCGTCAAATCAATTCTTTAAATTACAACTCTGCCGTTAATTTCAATAAATCCCATTCATTTCAATAAATCACATTTATTTCTTGTTAAAGAAATTCGATTTTCACTTACTTATTGACTTCGTTACAAATTTCAAACTCAATTAATAAAGATCTAAGTTTCACATAATCGAGAAGTTTCAATTACACTTATTAACTTACTTAAACAATTTTTCCAAAACTTTAATAAATAAAGAAACTCAATTTCATTTATTAACGAAGTTCAAATCCACTTATTCAAAAGTTCAATTTCTCTTATCAAAGAATTCAATTTTTATTCAATTATCAAACAATTGAATCTTATTCCATTATTAAATAATTTCAATCTTGATTATTAATAATTTCAAAACTTAATAATTACGAACTTGATTATAAATTCAAACTTAATTGTTAAATCATTTCCACTTAATTATGAATTCAAACTTAATTATCAAATCATTTCAACTTAATTATAAATTCAACTTAATAATTTCAACTTAATTATAATTCAACTTAATAATTTCAACTTAATTATAATTTCAAATTTAATTATTAAATGATTTTAAACTTAATAATTTCAAAACTCGATTATTACTGATTCCACATTATTTACTAATAATTCCAAATTTAATTATTAAATAATTAAACTTCAAATAACGTTCTTTTATCAATTACTACGTTAGTATTTGTTTCAGATTTCAATATTTATATTTTCCTTTCATAAAGATTCAAATTCTAACCTTATTTCAAAACTTATTCTTTATTCGAATAAAATCATTATTTTATTTTTAAATCAATTTATTGACCAATCGGATTTTTATTTAATTCTCTATCCTAAGTCATTTTCATTTGGGTATTTATCATTTCAACTCGATTCCAATTCAATTCAAAAATCAAAACATAACAAAGGGAACTTGCGGTGTGGTAACTGGGATGGTGTCAAAGTAAATAAACAAGTAATAACAACAATTAATAACAATCCAATAATCAATTCAAATAATCCCGAAATTATCGTATTAATTCACATTGTTATTTGTGTAAATTAATATAATTATTCCTAGAATCTACACTATCATTTCATGTAGATTAAAGATTATTACATTAATATTTATACGGTTTTTCACTTGTCATTTAATTTCAATTTTATACTACAATAATTAATCCAATATCCGTTCAAAGGTTCCAAGTGTAATTTATCAAATTCTACGTGGGGTCATATTATTCTAATTAACTAATCAAATTCAACACATATGTCGATTCACAATTTTAAAACTATCCTACATCAATTTCAAATTATTTATCACTTTATACTTAACAATTTAACATCCAATATAAACATCAACAATCAATTAATTATCAGCCAAACTGTATTATCATTGCCTAAATAATTAAAAAATAATGGTGTCAGATATCACAGGTGAACTGATATAGGTAATAGTATATATTTAACAGTGTAAATAACTAACAACAGGTATTTCAATTTGTCGTTTCAATTGAAATCGGATTTAATAAATAAAAGAATATTAATCGTGAGTGATTTCTCACCTTTCGAGGCTAGAGAGATTTGGCAATGAAGTAAGCTACGGATTCCCAAGTAACGCTAGATGGTACGAATTTGGACGGACACAGCTGATAACAGAAGTCGATGAGAGAACAAATCAAAACTGGATTGATGAAGATAAATGACACAAGTGAGCTTATATTATATAAAAACTTATACATATAAAATCAAACATATATATACATTACATTTTGAAATAAATACATATAAATGCTAAAAAAATTTTGCTGCAAAATACTTACATACATCTTATTTCTTTATTGTTAATATTTATAATAAAATTTCATATAAACTACTAGTTTATAGAAGTAATACAGTAACAAACAAATGCATAGTCAAAATTAATAGTTAATAAATAATGCCGACAAAATGAAACAAACAAAATAGATGAACTCAATAACAAAAATGTACCCAGACTGTATATAACAAATATAACATATTTTATAAGATATATACACTACCGAAATAGGTCATATATATACTAATTCTTGAATAGCAATCAAACGGATACTTACACAACTATGAATATATTCATACTACAGGTCTTAACAAAACTGTTGCATGTACTAACTTTATATACTACTTATAAAAATGTATATTTAGATATAATTAACTTTATAAACAGGGCTTATAAATTTTGCAAACTAATGTATGTATAAATAAACTTTAATGAATTCCTATATTAAAGCTCAATGGAAAACACAACTATATAACTGACTCAAACTCCTAAATATTTCAAAATCAAAATCAGTATATAACTGTAACTATTATAAATCTATACATAGCAAACATATATACAACACAGTGCTCATATATACACAGTTTTTATAACAAGCTTATATAAAAATATACACTTGTAAAACAGTTTCATTAACCATGTAAGCTTTGTCCAAATTTTATACTTGTAAACATATAGATATATATACTAACTTTTTATCATATAAACTCATATACATACTGTAGACATATACATAGGACCATATATATGATTTAAACTTAGACAAAACTAATGTATTAAATTATAACTGTTGTTCAAAAATATGCATTTTCAACAAATATCATATGTGACTGACCAAAACATGTATGCATGCCAATCATATGCAACTAAAAAAAATGTATCCATTTCAACAAAAGCTTGTAACAGTAAACTATAAGATATATATCAAAGTTACTGAATACTATATAGTTATATTGCAAACAACACAAACAAAATTTACAGCAGTTACATATAATCAAACGCGAGTTGCAAGAGAGGGGAAGGAAGAAGGGTAGCGGCGGAATAAGAGGAGGCCGATTGGAGGCTGAGGCTGTGATGATGGTCGTGGCGCGGTGTGCGGCAGCAACGTGGAGGGTTGCGCTGTTGTCATCGGTTGGACGCGGTGGAGGAGGGAGAGGCAGAGTTGCGAGGTTGTCGGGTGGTTGCCTTCATGGTTCGAACTTGGCAGTAGGAAGGCGCATGCAGATGGTCTCGGGTTTTGGTGAGGGAATGAATGGATCGGTTGTTGATTTTTTTTATATACATATAAATGAAGAGGCTCGGGTCTACGTGTTCCAGAGTGAGGCCGGTGTTTGGATAGGTTCGGCCGAACCAGAGGTGGAGACGTTGAGGAGGGAGAAGCTTCGGTGGTGGCTACATGCGGCACAGGGAAGGTGCTCGCTGTTTGCAAATAAGGAGGGAAAAAGAAGAAGACGTGCGCAGGAGAACAAAAAAAATGAAGACGTGGAGATAAGCTTGTTCATTTGGAATCTGTAGTGGAAGAAGGGTGGCCAAGCAACATTTGTTTTGGGAAGAGACGAGCATGCTTGGGAGGAATTAATTGAAATTTTGCCTTCCCAAAGAAACAAAGTTATAAATGGAGAGTGAAATGAACCGTTCATGTTCAACTTAAAAAAATACAAAACATAAAGAAAAAAAATGTTTACATAATTTGTCTTTCAAATTTCAAAGCCGTAAGGGACGACAACGGTAGAATTTAAGTAAATGATGAAAGTAAATATACCGCTGAGATCAGCACGATGATATGATCAGAACGGTATACAAATATCGGTGGTATGATTGAATTATAGAAATTCGAAATTTTATAATAGCGGAAAATGCATGAAAAACGTAGAAAAATAAGATCGACGGAGCCACAGATGTCCGAATTTGAAAAAACGACAAACTGACATCTTACTCAGAAGATGGTTTAGAATTTTTTATGTAAAAATATTTTGGTTTTGAAAAGTTTTATTTTCATCGCTTTTTAACTGGTTAAATTGAAGTAAATTTACGCACGAAATTAACTTTCATATTTTCGGATGAAAATTTACCGGTTGCTATGTTTAACTGGACGTATTTCAAATATCAAATTTATATTTCAAAATTTAATCTTTTAAATTCCCACAAAATTAAAATTAATACGTTATTAAAACCGGTTAAATTTACGGGCTATTGCATATGTCACCAAATTATTCCTTTGCATTTTCAAAATCAACCACATTCCTCCAACAAACATTAATCCAAAACATTCTGGTAGCAATTTCTCTTTTGGAAACTCGAAAATAAACATCGATGATGCTGCAGTCATCACCGAAATTATTTTCCAGCGACCGAAAGAGTTCAATGCTTTTTCTCTTTTTTTAAAACCCTTCAAATATTTTTAAATTCCAAAATCTCTCTAGATTTCAAATTTGATTCAGAAATATTTCTCAATATATATTATCCTTCCAACTTTTGAGAATCATTATCAATTCAAATGGAATTTAAACTCCCAAATTCCAAATCTCAAATCTTTTAAATTTATATCCAACTTTGCTTTGGATTTTTATTTTATTTTGATTATTAATCACACTATAATTCATATTTATTGTTTACCTTTACAAATTTCATTTGTATACAAAGTGGCTTCTTAGTTTTTAATTATGGTTTCAATTCCTTAATCAATTATGAATCCCATTTACAAATTTCATTAATTTATTAACTTATTCCTTAATCTCTGGTTATTATTTTAATTTTTATTCAATTATCATACTGTAATGATAATAACTAAATATTATCACTCCTATCATCCAAACATCCATATATAACTATAACAACTTACGAAAAATAATTTATTTTATATATAGAAATAATTTTGGGTAAAATTATTCCATTCACCCTATTTAAAATAATACTGTGTCGGTTTATCTTGTTTAAGAGTTTAGAAATCCCTATCGATGAAATGGCGTCCCATATATCGACCAGAATCCATAAACACTCAACCGATAAGTCAACACAATATAAAACCATTTTATATTCACTAACAAATACGCGCTCATATCTATTAATACTCTCAAACTCATTCTAGAGTACCATAGACTCTATTTTATGAGTAATTCCCACCAGAGCCAAGGTTATCACCAACCTATGCTCTGATACCAAGTGTGACGTCCTAGGCTTTTCAACCATCAGCAACGGCTCACGACCGGTAGGCTTTTCAACCATCCCAGCCGCGCTGTGGCTCACAGTGATACCGCGGGTTTGCTTTTACGGCCAGCCTCTCGACTCGCAACCAACCCCGCAAGGCGTTATACTACCCCCGGGGGCATGTAGGGGTAAGAGTCTCCTGTTCGCCACCTAACGCAAAGCGAGAACCCCCTATCACGCTGTAATGTAGCGAATCTGATCCCGGTCTCTTCGAAACAATCAGCGCGTTTGGCCAATATTGATAGTCGGTTATTTAACCATTAATTAACATTCACAAACATCCATCAATCAATAAATAATTTCTCCCAAATTATTTATTATCCTCGAATATCTTCACCAAATAAAATCCCATTTCCAAATCCCTTTGAAAACAGTTTGAAACATCTTCCTTTACGGAAATAAATTTCCCAACTCCTTTTTCTATTTCCCTTGAAATCACCAAGTACAATACTTGAGATTAAAAATAATTTTAAACACCATTATATGAAAATATACTTCAGATAAACTTCACTTTATTGAAAATATACTTTAACATTTATGTTTAGAAAAACGGCTTTGAAACTTAATGAAAATAATACTTAAGAAATATTTAAATAAGGCTATTTTATAAAATATAAACTAGGTTTTCTTTTTAAAACAAAATACTAAGCCACTTTTAAATATGATAATAGATTTGAAACAAATACGTACTTAAGAATTTAAACATTTAACAGTAATAAATTTTATAAAATATGTTTGCTTTTCAAAAACAACATTAAATCCTTTATCTTATATTTAAAAAAATTACTTTGAAAACCTATTTGGCTATCCAGGGAAATATACTTCTCTTCGCATCTTTAAAAATAAATCACTGTTTATTTTTAAACAAATTTCTCATTCCCTTTAATAAATTCCCACCTTGAATTTATTCTTCCCAAATATCCTCTGATATATTACTTTGCTTTTATACCCCGTTTATAAATTCCATAGCCACATTCTACTTCAAAAATTCCCGGTTTCACACACTTAAATCAATTCCCAAATTGATTTCCAATTTACTCCATTTATTCCAAAATCCTTTAACTTCGGATTTTAAATTTAAAATACTTTTAACTGAAAATACAAATTTTAGAATTCATTAAATTTCTTCTTTATTCTTTAAATAAATTTCAACTTTGAATTTTTACAAAACCTCTATTCTTTTAACTGATATCTCTTAATTCTACAATTCATTAATTTCTGTTTATTCAAATCTTTTTCATACTCGAAGTTATTTATCAGGATTAAATATCACTTCCATTTCTTTTCACTTTCATTCTTAATTTATTCCAATTTTTCGATAATTATTTCGCTTACAAAATCACTTCTTTTATTTTCTGTTCAAAATCCAATTTATATATTTTTGGTAACTCATTATACTCACATATATTCAATCAAACAATAGCATTCAATATTCCAATATAATTCATCATAGAATATCAAACAATCACAACAGAGGATATTAAATAATGGAAATAAATGTTGAGGAATGCAGTTGGATCCCTCCAACCTGTTTTCCCTGCATCCACAGACATTAGCACAAATATAAATACCAATTCCATTTCGAGGTGGAATATCGCGTTATATGGGATTAATATAATATCATCCGCTATTATGCGGCGCATAGGGTCTCATTCGCTATAAAAATACGGGAAATCAATCATTCCAAGATGTAATATATATATAATATAACACATCAATCAATTCAACCATTCAACCAATTATTTAAATTTAATCTATCTAAATTTAAGTTAAAAATTCAGCTGAGTGAGATTAACTCACCTTTGTTTTATTTGCAGTCCATTTCCTCTGACTTGTTTTCCTCACGTCTTTAAACCTTGTATAAACATTTTTCGGTGTATTAACACTTGAAATAGATTAACCACTTACTATTTTGATAAATTTACTTAACGAACTTTTACCCCAATAATTTCTATTTAAACAAATTTAAAAATTTATTTCCATTTAATAAATCCTCACTCAAATCTAAAATTTTTACTTAAACAAGCTACCTATAATAAATTATTTCAGTAGCTAAGACAAATTAAATTAGCTTATTAAATACAATAATTACCTAACCTCATATTTTAAAATATTAAGTTAACATGTGTATTTAATTATTTATTTTTCTCACTTTTCAAATACATATGTACATACAAATAAATTGTAGATTTCGAAAATCTGATTTCACATAAATTTTACCCCTTTTAGGAAAAAAAAAATATATCTTATGTTATATTTTCATAAAATCTTTTTATACAGACAATCCCTTCCTGAATATGATATATATATATATATATATATATATATATATATAATTCTTTGAATGAATACTTTGTTTTGCGCTTTACTGTTATAATCTCTTTTTTTCCATCAAACTTTCCTCTTCCTGTACATATACATGAATAAACAAACTGCATATGTATTTTACAATATACCTAACCAGATTTCAGATTTATTATTTTCTATTAAATTTACGATAAATAATATGAACAAATTGAAAGGTTTTTAAGTTTACTTAATGAAAACAAAATTTGATTACCTCACTCCTCGCCGACGACACTCCATCTGTTGCCGCCTACATCCAACCCAGGTCCGTACACACACGCACGTCACGTACCGCCGCGAATCCAAGCTCCACATCGATCGAAATCCCCTTCAGCTCAAGATCTCCCTTCTACTTTCCTTTGCGAACGCCACCGCTGCCTGCCGCTCCACGTCGAGCCAAGAAAATTCGCCTCCACCACGAGGAAGCTCGCGCCTCCAATTAAGTCGCCACGCTCGAGCTACCTCGATTGAAAACCCCTTTCCAATGCCTCGCCCCCTTCCAGCGATCAAAATCTCCCATGCGACCAAACCCTAAGCTCGAACCTGACCGAGGAATCGCGAGAGAGAGAGGTGCGATCGCCATGATTTCATTTTTTTCGTTTTTTATTCGGCCATGATTTTTGAATTTTTTTGAAAGAACGAGAAAATGGGTTTCGAGATTTTTTTTTAGCTGTTTGGTTTATGTTTTTTTTTCCTTTTGTCTTCCAAGGCAAGGCTTGGCGAATAATATAAAAGAAAGCTTCTTGAACCAGTCGTTATTTTAAATTTCAAGATAAATTTTTTTCAACGCGTTTACTTATTGTATGATCAGGCGATAACTCCGAATGCTACGCAATTTGAAATCTGATAATAATACAATATTATGGATCCAATGGAACTGGTTTCGTCGAATTCCGAGACTGTGCCTCGAAAGGCTATTTTTAAATTCAATTTAAACGATATAAATTTCAAAACTGAACAAACCACGTCCAAATTAAATTTTAACACTTTTACTATCTTCGGTATCAACAATATAAATTTTATAAACCTTCAAATTATTTTTAATCGGCTTAAAATTCTAGATTCAATAAATTCCCAACTTCAAATTATTTATTCAATAATTAAATTATCAAATAAATTGTGATATTTGTAATTCAAGTTAAAATTGCTCTATTGAATACTTAAAATCAATTAAATAACCCGATTTGAAATGCTTGAAAATTCCGGGTCGTCACGTTTTCACTTTTATATATAGAATAAATCATACTTATCAAAATTATAATTTCGACATATGAAATAATTTATAAAATACAAACAAACATGATTTTTCAAAGGATGATTCAAGAATGGATTTCAAAACTAAGATAGAGATTCAAATTAAAGGAACTCTAATCAAATAGAATTCTGATTCGAAGATAGGCTCGAACGAAGATGAGATAATTAAATTACAAAATAGCAGATGGTTATACTTATATAAATCGTGGGCGACCTTAACCGGGTCAACCGTGATTTTAGGAATATAATCGATGCAGAATTCTAAGGCAAATCGACATCAATCGCCTGAGATCGAATTCGGCCTAGCAAGAGATAACAGCATCTAAACCGAGGTTACAGAAATCTCCAGTGAAGCAATGCCAATTGTAAAGGAGTTTCACCCCTTTACAAATCATTCAAAGATTGGCGGGATCGCCGATTTTTATAGAGATCATTTGAAGTGGAGTTATGAGATACTCCAGAATTAAAAGAATACAAATAAGGGGAGACAAGAATGGATTTCAGAATAAGTGGGAGCATTCCAAAATTCAAAGGAAACCGAATCAAAAAGGGAGAGATTCAAGCACGAACGAAAGTAATTCTGTAATTAAATCTACTACATATGCTAAGTTTTGCCTAAAATCAAAGCTCTGATACCACATGTAACATCCCGATATTTTCAACTATTCGCATCCGCACATGTCAGACCTGAATTGCTCAAAATATCAGATTATTAATTTATTTTTGGTAAAACTCAGCATGTACAGTAAATAAATCAATTATAGATTCACAGACACAGAGTAATATAATAATAATGAAGTGGAATAGATAAATAGTAGTTCATGAAGCTACTATATAAATAGCAGAGTTTGAAATAAAATATAGCAGAATATCTCAAATACAGTGAAGTTTCAAGTACAAACCGATGACATCATTGAACAAATCAACTGGAAAAGCTGAAAGCTGAATCGATAGTTGGATCTCCAAGCGAAGCTACAAACTCCAAAGGTGAGTCTCAAATGTTGTATCACTCAGTCTGACCCGAGCATAAAGCGGAATACAAAACACTCGAGTCAGGATTAACATTCTTATATCAATAAATCCAACTCAAGTGAAATATCAACTGAAATACAAGTAACTTAGAGGATGTTTGGATACCCATCCTTAGAGGATCCATGGAACTATCTACAATGTAGAAATATACGCTATTAACAACCAAACGTCATTATAATACCGTGGTCATTTCAAAATAATTTATACCTCAAAACTAAAATATCATTTCCATTTCAAATATATATATTTCCAAATTATAGCACTTTCAAAGTAACATCGCTTTCGAAACCAAAATACTTTGAAATCATAATTCTTTGGAAAACCATAACTTTGAAATCATAACTTCCACCACTTAAACAGCCTAGACACTAATAAGTATATATAATAAAGTAGTTTATAAAATAAAATAGTTTATATTAAAGTAATTAGTATATTAAAATAGGTTATATTAAAAATAGCTTTATATTAAAATAGTGTATATATATTAAAATAATTTAAAAAGTAAAATATTTATAATTCCCTTAAATTTCACAAATCGATTCAAATTCAACTAAAATTCCAAATTCAAATTTTATTCAACCTTAATTCATCAATTTCAATTCAATTCAGTTTCTAAACAAAAAAATTCAAATTATATGGATTTCAAATACAGATTTGAACCACAAAATAAACCATTTAAATTCCAATATATATCAAAACTTTAAATATTCCACATTTTCAAAATTAAATTTAACGGTTTCATATAGATCTTGATTTAACTTCATTATTATTTAGTCTTGAAATATTAACTTAATAAATTCAATATTATTTAAACAACCTTAAATTCCATTTTACTGTATATTTCCTTCAATTTATTTAAACGTGAAATATTCATTAATTACTTAAATCAAAATCAAGTTATAAAATCATATCATTAAAATTTCAATTTCAATAGTTTCAAATCGATTTAATTAAATAAAATTCTTAATTAAATACAATTTCAAATTAATTTCAAATTTTTTCTTCCCAACCTTAACTTATAAAATCAATATAAATTTTTTTATAAAATTTTAAATAAATACGTATACATACTATATTTAAATTGTATATAATTTAAATTAAGCTTTGTTAAATTTAAAGATTATTATTAAATCAACTTTATATTAAAACTTATTTATATATAAAATATTTTCAATATTAAATAAAATCATATTTCCTTTCAAAACCATAGAGATCATTTTCAAAATATTTATACATAGACAACGGTGTCCGTATATAATTTTCTATCCTATAGTCAAGTGATACGGATATTTATCATTTCAATCCGTAGTTCAAATATATACGGGTATATATAATTTCAACCCGCAATCTCAAACTCAATTTAGATGAAAATCGCTTGGGTTTATCATTTCAACCCATAACGATTTTCTCCTATTCTACAGATCGTTCGGGTATGTATCATTTCTTATAAGGAATTCTAAACTAACAGGGAACTTGTAGAGTGAGAACATATATGATAAAATATAACATATAACAACATGCATATGTCATCAGTGATTAAATAAAATATAAACAACATGATATGGTGTCATATCCCACGGGTGAACAGTTACAGATAATAGCATATATATAACAATTTAAAAACTAACAGCAGCATATTTAAATAGTCGTTTCAATTGAAATCGAATTTAATAAATGTAAGAACGTTAATCGTGAGTGATTGCTCACCTTTCGATGTTAGAGAAAATAGACAACACAATAATCTAAGATTTGAATCACGAAATCGACCGATCCAAACAATAATTCACAGCGAACTAAGTTGAACATGAATTTGACGGATAAAGCTGATAGATGGGAATTGATGAGAATAAATTAGAATCCGCTAGATATAATAAAAACGTAGAGTATATTGTATCGTTATTTTATTACTTTCATTCAAAACAATTATTTGAATTGAAATACGAATTTTAAAACAAAATCAACATATATTTGAAAATCAATAAAAATTTAAAACGCAAACATACGAAGGATCAAAACTATATCCCTTAAAAGAAAAATACATATAAAATAAAATGTAAGATTTATAGGCATTTTCGAAACCCAAGCCGATAGTAAATAAACTCAACACATAAAATAAGATGTATATAGATGGTACATATTCCTTTGTACATATTCCTTTAAAATGCTAACCTATCATATGCATGTATGTATGTATGTATGTATGTATGTATGTATGTATGTATGTATGTATGTATGTATGTATGTATGTATGTATGTATATATATATAGGTATAAACCAATATACCCATATAATATAAAAATCGATACAAAAGATGAATGTTTAATTAAACCCACAGTTTACACTCTACAGCTAAAGCCTTGAAATCAAACATTATAACATAACATATATATTATAAACTAACTTATCTATAAATTGCACACACAAATATATACAAACAAGTTGTGAAATGACGAACAATAAAATTTTGAAAACACAAATATATAACGCGTCAGTACACACACACACACACACACAAAGCTCATAAATATACCTTTGCGAAATATGCATATATAGAGCTCACGGTAACATATATAGAAGCTCAGAATATTTGTATTTAATAAAAATACTGGCAAAGTATATGTACTCATTTATATTTTGAAATAAATCCATATACATTTATGAAAACACAATACTTACCTACATGTTATATCTTTAACATTTATATATATATTCCAAAATCTTTTCAACCTTTACAAAGAAACTATACTAGTTTATGTGTGTGTGTGTCTATATATATATATATATATATATATATATATATATATATATATTCTCTATAACAGATCATAACTTATAATATATATAACTAATATTTAAAAATACACTGTATAAACTGGAAATAGATTTGAACATAGACATGTCGGCTAAACAAAATATATATATATATATATAAAGGATAAAAATATATATATGCAAGCCATATAAACATTTATACATATTATACAAAATATACAAAAATATGGAACGAACTGCCAGATATATATATATATATATATGTCTAAACTATAAACTAACTGTTACAATACTTACAAACAACTAACCTGTATAAAGATGAAGGGGACTCAGTTGAAGATCAAAGCGGCTGAGGAAGTGCGGCACGCAGTCGGTTGAGATGTGAAGGTCGGGTTGCCCAAAATTTTGATGGCAAGAAAAGGAGGCACGTCAGTGAGTGCTATGTGGAGGTGATGCCGAGCTATGGGAGAAAGGAGGACAAGCTTCGGTACAAGGAAGAGGAGGTGGTAGAACGTGGAAGTGGGAAGAGAGGCTAGGAAGGCGAGCTAATTGATCGTGGGGTAGGAATTGATGAGGCCGAGGAAGGTGGAGGTGGTTCGCAATGGGAGGTTGGTGCATGGGCCGAGGGAAGGAGCACGGAAAGAAAATGAGCTAGAGGAAAAATAAAATAGGGAGTGGGCGGAAATTATGAAAGCATGTGAAGCAAGCAGCGATCTCAAACAAATACACACACACACACACACACACACACACACACACACACACACACACACACACACACATACACACACACACATATATATATCAACAGCGGTAATATAAAAGAAAAGAACGCAACAGATCAGAAAAAAAGAATTTGAATAGGCAACGGCTATAACAAGAAATATTTAATTCTAAAAATTAAATGGAGCAGGGGCTATTGATTGAGACAAAAGATAGATGAGAAGGCATTGGAAACCCAAAAGCCCACATACAAAACCGGTATGGCAAACCGTTTGTCATTTCCACTGCGTATCAAACACTGAATTACAGAAATGAATATATTATGAAGATCAGCACGACGAAACTATTAAAAAGGTATACAAATATCAGCGGTATGATCATCCGATCAAAAGTAGACAACCGGTACCAGAAATGCTGCTATTTTGTCGAAAATAAGGTAGATGGAGAAATTGCAGTCCAAATTTGGAGAAACGAAATATGACGTCTACAAATTTATTATATAAAAATATTCAGGTTTGGAAAAAAAATTATTGTCGTCAATTATTAACTGATTTGAATTTAAATAAAATTACACAAGAAAATAAACTTCCACATTATAAATTGAAAATTTACCATTTGCTATGTTTAATTAGATGTAATTCAAATGTCAAATTTATATTTCAAAATTTTATTATTAAAATTTCACAAAAAATCAATTGATTAAATTATTAAAACTAATTAAAATTTACGGGTCGTTACACTCTCCCCCACTCAAAACTTTTCGTCCTCAAAAAGGAACGAGGTAGGAGAATAGAAACAACCAAAATAAAATGGATTAGAAAAAAAGCAAAGTAAACAATTAATTTAAAACCATATAGATCTCAATTTAAATTAATTAATATTTAATAATTTTGTCAAACCCATTTTATTAAATCCATAAATAGTCATTCGATTCAAATTTGTTATTTCAAACTGTCAATTCAGATCATAAAAATTTCATTTAGTTTTAAATTGATTTCCATTCACTTATTTATACAAAGATAATCACTTACATAAAACACTAATAATTTACAATTAAACCATATAGTATATAAATAAACAGTTTTTAAACATTTTAAATTATTTATAATGAAAAGTGATCAAAATATCCTTTATATACTTTATCAAAATACTTCTATAACTCGATGTCTTAATAGATTTATCCTCATTCTTGCAGACTTTGGCCATGCGTTGATCAGGCACAAAGCTAGAATTGTCCAAGTACTTAGTAGACCTGTTTCAACACCCAGTGAAAAATAATCGAAAAACCTTCAAAACTGATATGGAAAGTACAATCCAAAAAAAACCAATTGAATCGAATCAAATCGAATCATGGATCGCAGATACACAATGGTTACACCTGGGTCTCCCAAGAAACATCCGTACCTTTTAAGCAATCACTGCCTTGCGGATTTCGCCATGATAACCAAAAAACTGTAAAACGCGGACACACAATAGTTACACCTGGATCCCCCAAGAAACATCCATACCCTTTAGGTAGTCTCTAACTTGCGAATTACGCTACTAAAACAACCATAGATCGTAGATACACAATGGTTTCGCCTGCATCCCCCAGGAAACATCCATACCTTTTAAGCAATCACTGTCGTGCGAATTATGCTATGCAGTCGAGTTCGTAAGACCATGGGTAATGCCATGGAATTCAAAGGACACTCGAGTATCATATTCGTAAAACCAAAATCAGAGAGAATAATATCAATAGAATGAATCCAAAATGGGGCCACAAATAGGATATCAAGCAGAAGGCACTTTCCATATCTTTACTTCGAAAATATGTATCATATAGTACCCTTTCAAATCAACTTCTAGTATCATACTTATATCAAGTAAATTATCTATAAGATTTCATTTTCAAATCGAATACTTTTCCAAATCAATAGTATATCAAATCACACTTATATAGACTTTAATTATATAACGTTTCGCATTTCAAATTGAGTACCTTTCTAAATCAATAGTTTTCGAATCAACTTCATACTTATAGAAATCAATTTTATATAGGTTCGATAGCTCCCAAATCAAGTATTTAGTAAAATAAGGTTCTCAATTTCAATTTGTTTCAATATCAGTTCAGTTTCAAAATTATGTACGATTTCACCCGATTATTTCTTCCCAATTTTATATCTTCAGTTTCAAAGTTTCCAAAATAATAGGTTTAGAAAATAATCCGAGTTTCCAAATCAACATAATTTAGGTCAAAAAAATTCATTTCCAAAATCATCATATAAATACTGGGTTTCAAATTCCAATCTATTTTCGAAACCAAATATTTTTCTCAAAATCAATTATACCCAAAAATGATTACTAAGTTTATAACCATCCCTTAAACCCTTTAAACTATTTATTTCTATTTGAAAGATCCAATTTACCTTTTGAAAATTATTATTCAAAACATTTCAAAACTAAATTTTATATTAGTATAATTCAAAATAGTCTTATTCATTTACTTAACAAAACAGTTTCAAACTTATTTAAATCATATTACTTCATACTTAAACATGCAAAACTAAACTTATATACTTATCAAATAATTTATACTTTTCAAAATTACGTAGCTTTGAAAACTAAACCTTGATTTGGAAGTGTTCGAACATTCAAAATAGTCGGAGAAATCAAATTTCCAATCCAAGAGTTGGAAATCAACAACCAATCAGTAAATCAATTTCAATAGATAGGGTTATACCAAATTAAATCCGAAATTCGAGGATTGAACACCAGGCTCACTTCAAATCGTTTCAAATATATATACATATATCTTTCGAATATCAAATCATACTTCAGAATTTTGAATCAAAATTGGTTTCACAAAATCAATCACATAGCAAAGCTACTTAATTGGCCTCTCCCCCACTCTGAAACTCGAAAATCAATGTCGATGATGCGTGCACTCATCACCGAAATTATTCTCTAGCGACATAAGTAGTTCTGGACTTCTATTTTCTTGAAAATTTCTTTGAAATTTCTTCGAAATCATAGGAACTTATTTGAAGTCATTTGAAACATTTCTTATTCAAAAAATACTTTCAAATCTTATTGTTATATATTTTCAAAATCTTAAAACCAATTTCAAAATACCGGAGTTTAATTTCTCAAATTCAAATTAAAAACCCTTTAGTTATAAATCATTTTTATATAAATCTATTTCTTATAAATTTTCAAAATTTCAAATCCTTTCGAAACTTCAAATTCTCGTTTTTTAAAAGGTATATAAACCTTATCGAAAACATTTTCACCTTTACATATAGAGTATAATCACACTTATCAAAATAATAATTTCGATATATAAAATAATTTCTAAAATACAAACAAACATGATTTTTCAAAGGATGATTCAAGAATGGATTTCAAAACAAAGATAAAGATTCAAATTAGAGGAACTCTAATCAAAGAGAATTCTGATTTGAAGATAGGCTCGAACGAAGATGAGATATTTAAATTACAAAATAGAAGATGGATATAGTTATATAGATCGCGGGCGACCTTAACCTGGTCAACCAGGATTTCAGGAATATAATCGATGCGGAATTTTAAGGCAAATCGACATTCAATTGCCAAAGATCAAATTCGGAATAGCAAGAGATAACAGCATCTAAACCAAGGGTATAGAAATCTTCGGTGAATCAATGCCAACTGTAAAGGAGTTTCACCTCTTTATAAATCATTCGAAGATTGGCGGGATCGCCGATTTTTATAGAGATCATTCGAAGCGGAGTTATGGAATACTCCAGAATAAAAAGAATACAAATAGGGGGAGACAAGAATGGATTTCAGAACAAGTGGGAGCGTTCCAAAATTCAAAGAAAACCGAATCAAAGAGGGAGAGATTCAACCATGAACGAAATTAATTCTGTAATTAAATCTGCTACATTTGCTAAGTTTTGCCTAAAATCAGAGCTCCGATACCATATGTAACATTCCGATATTTTCAACCATTCGCATCTGCACATGTCGGACTTGAATTGCTCAAAATATCAGATTGTTAATTTATATTTGGCAAAACTCAGCATATACAGTAAATAAATCAATCACAAAATCACAGATACAGAGTAATATAATAATAATGCAGCGGAATAGATAAATATTAGTTTATGAAGATAATATATAAACAGTAGAGTTTGAAATAAAATACAGCAGAATATCTCAAATACAGTGAAGTTTCAAATACAAACAGATGACATCTCTGAACAAATCAACTGGAAAAGCTGAAAGCTGAATCTATAGTTGGATCTCCAAGCGAAGCTCCAAACTCCAAAGATGAGTCTCAAATGTTGTATCACTCAGTCTGACTCGAACGTAAAGCAAACACAAAACACTCGAGTCAGGATTAACATTCTTATATCAATAAATCCAACTCAATTGAAATATCAACTGAAATACAAGTAACTTAGAGGATGTTTGGGATACCCATTCTCTAAGGATCCGTGGAACTATCTACAATGTAGAAATATATGCTATTAACAACCAAACGTCATTATAACAACGTGGTCATTTCAAAATAATTTATACTCCAAAACCAAAATATCATTTCCATTTTAAATATATCTACTTCCAAATTATAGCACTTTCAAAGTTACAACACTTTCGTAACCAAAACACTTTGAAGTCATAATTCTTTGGAAAACCGTAACTTTGAAATCATAACTTCCACCAATTAAACAGTCTAGATATTAATAATAGTACATATAATGTAGTCGTTTATAAAATAAAATAGTTTATATTAAATAATTAGTATATTAAAATAGTTTATATTAAAAGTAGCTTTATATTAAAATAGTGTATATATATATTAAAATAATTTAAAAAGTAAAATATTTATAATTTCCTCAAATTTCACAAACCGATTCAAATTCAACTTGAATTCCAAATTCAAATTTTAATCAACCCCAATTCATCAATTTCAATTCAATTCAGTTTCTAAATAAACAATTTCAAATTATATCGATTTAAAATACAGATTTAAAGCACAAAATAAACCATATAAATTCCAATATATTTCAAACCTTTAAATATTCAACATTTTCAAAACTAAATTTAACAGTTTCATATAGATCTTGATTTAATTTCATTATTATTTAGTCTTGAAATATTCACTTAATAAATTCAATATTATTTAAATAACCTTAAATTACATTTTACTATATATTTCCTTCAATTTATTTAAATGTGGAATATTCATTAAATTACTTAAATCAAAATCAAGTTATAAAATCATATCTTTAAAATTTCAAATTCTATAGTTTAAAATCGATTTAATTAAATAAAATTCTTAATTAAAGACAATTTCAATAAATTTCAAATTTGTCTTCCCATCCTTAACTTATAAAATCATTATAAAAAAATTATAAAATTTTAAATAAATACATATACATGTTATATATAAATTCGTATCTTTACTACTAATAAAAAGAATTCAATGACTAGCATTTACACGGTGTCTTTTTGAAATTCCAAAAATACCCTTATCCATTAATGGAAACCCACCATTAGCTTGCAACATCCACCACCATCTCTTCTCAACGAACCACCAACGGAATTTTACTACACCGGCACCACCAACACAACAACTTGAAATAAAAGCGTTGTGATTACCGAAACTTTTGCACTTACAACACATATCCGTTCTGGCTGCTAGATGCACGTATATGCAGTTTATACTAGTTATTTATAATTTAAATTAAGCTTTATTAAATTAAAGCTTATTATTAAATCTACTTTATATTAAAACTTATTTATATATAAAATATTTTGAATATTAAATAAAACCATATATATTTCCTTTCAAAACCATAGAGATCATTTTCAAAATATTTATACATAGACCAATGGTTTTTGTATATAATTTTCTATCCTATAGTCAAGTGATACGGATATTTATCATTTCAATCCGTAGTTTAAATATATACGGGTATATATCATTTCAACCCGCAATCCCAAGTACAATTCAAATGAAAATCGCTTGGGTTTATCATTTTAACCCATAACGATTTTCTCCTATTCTATAGATCTTTTGGGTATGTATCATTTCAACCCATAGGAATCCTAAACTAACAGGGAACTTGCAGACTGAAAATATATATGATAAAATATAACATATAACAACAGGCATATGTCATCAGTGATTAAATAAAATATAAACGACATGATATGGTGTCATATCCCACGGGTGAACAGTTACAGATAATATCATATATATAACAATTTAAATAACTAACAACAGCATATTTCAATTGTTATTTCAATTGAAATAAAATTTAATAAATGTAATAATGTTAATCATGAATGATTACTTACCTTTCGATGTTAGAGAAGATAGACAATGGAGCAAGCTACGATTTGAATCACGAATCGACCGATCCAAACAATAATTCACAGCGAAGTAAGTTGAACACGAATTTGGCGTATAAAGCTGATAGATGGGAATTGATGAGAACAAATTAGAATCCGGTAGATATAATAGAAACGAAGAGTATATTGTATAATTATTTTATTACTTTCATTCAAAACAATTGCTTAAATTAATACACGAATTTTAAAACAAAACCAACATATATTTGAAAATCAATAAGATTTTAAAACGCAAACATATGAAGGATCAAAACTATATCCCTTACAATAAAATACATATAAAATAAAATGTAAATCTATAGGCATTTTCAAAACCTAAGCCGATAGTAAATAACTCAACACGTAAAATAAGATGTATATAGATGGTACATATTCCTTTCAAATGCTAACCTATCATATGTATGTGTGTGTGTGTGTATAAAAATATCAACATGTATCACTATATAGGTTAAACCAATATACCCATATAATACAAAAATCGATACAAAAGACGAATGTCTAATAAAACCCAAAGTTTACACTCTACAGCTATCAAACATTATAACATAACATATATATTATAAACTAACTTATCTAAAAATTTTACACACAAATATACACAAACAGGTTGTGAAATGACAAACAATAAAATTTTGTAAACACATATATATAACATGTCACTATATATATATATATATATATATATATATATATATATATATATATAAAGCTTAGAAACATGCCTTTGCGAAATATGCATATGTTTGCATAGAGCTCATAACAACATATATATAAGCTCAGAATATTTGTATTAAATAAAAGTATTGGAAAAGTATATATACACATTTATATTTTGAAATAAATCCATATACATTTACGAAAATACAGAATACTTACCTATATGTTACATCTTTAACACGGATATATATATATATATATATATATATATATATATATATATATATTCCAAAATCTTTTCTACCTTTACAAAGAAACTATACTAGTTTATGTATATATATACTTTCTCTATAACAGATCATAACTTATAATATATATAACTGATATTAAAAAATACATTGTATAAGCTGGAAAAAGATTTGAACATAGACACGTTGGCCAAACAAAAAAATATAAAGTACAAATTTTATATATATGCAAGCAATATAAACATTTATACATATTATACTAAATATACCAAAATATAAAACGAATTGACAGATTTATATATATATATATATGTATATATATATATATATATGTACCTAAGCTATAAACTAACTATTACAATACTTACAAACAATTAACCTATAAAAAGATGAAGGGGACTCGGCGGAAGATCAATGCGGCCAAGGAAGTGCGGTACGCAGTAAGGTGAAATGTGAAGGTCGAGTTGCTCGAAATTTTGATGGCGAGAAAAGGAGGCGGGTCGGCGAATGCTAGGTGGAGGTGATGCCGAGCTATGAGAGAAAGTAGGACTTGCGTCGGTACAAGGAAGAGGAGGTGGTAGAATGTGGAAGTGGGAAGAGAGGCTAGGAAGGCGAGCTAACTGGTCGTGGGGTAGGGATTGATGAGGCCGGGGAAGGTGGAGATGGTTTGCGATGGGAGGTTGGTGTGCAGGCCGAGGGAAGGAGCACGGAAAGAAAATGAGGTAGAGGAAAAATAAAATAGGGAGTGGGCGGAAATTATGAAGGCATGTGAAGCAAGCAACAATCTCAAACAAATATATATATCGACAGTGATAATATAAAAGAAATGAGCAATCCAAAAGAAATGAATGCAACGGATCAGCAAAAAAAGAATTTGAATGGGAAACGGCTATAAAAAGAAATATTTAATTCTAAAAATTAAATGGAGCAGGTGGCTATTGATTTAGATGGAAGATAGATGAAAAGGCATTGGAAACCCAAAAGCCCACATACAAAACCGGTATGGCAAACCGTTTGTCATTTTCCACTACGTACCGAACACTGAATTATAATGAATATATTATGGAGATCAGCACGACGAGACTATCAAAACGGTATACAGATATCAGCGGCATGATCATCCGATCAAAAGTCGACAATCGGTACTGGAAATGCTGCTATTTTGTCAAAAATAAGGTAGACGGAGCAATAGCAGTCCAAATTTAGAGAAACGAAATATGACGTTTCACTCAGAAGAAGATTTACAAATTTATTATATAAAAATATTCAGGTTTGGAAAACATTTATTATCATTAATTATTAACTGATTTGAATTTAAATATAATTACACAATAAAATAAACTTACTTATTATAAATTGAAAATTTACCGTTTGCTATGTTTAATTAGACGTAATTCAAATGTTAAATTTATATTTCAAAATTTTATTATTTAAAATTTCCTAAAAATTCAATTGATTAAATTATTAAAACCAATTAAAATTTATGGGTTGTTACACTCATTTTCCGTCAATATTGCATGCACAATTTTTTCCCTTTTTAACAATATTTGTTCTGCTTTTAGTTTTATTTGTATTCTGCTTTCGTTTAGTGAAATGATAAATATCATTAGGTATATGCCACAGTCAAGCCTATTTGAAGCAAAATATATTGTTAGCATCAATTTGCATCACTTGTAGTATCCAGTTTGTAACTATATAAAACATAGTATTTCGAAATAATGATGCAAACAGATTGTATGCTTTGAATTAAAGTATTTAATAGTTTTACTACCACACTTAGCATTAGTTTTAGTATCAATTTTAGCACCTACAGGTATCATTTAAGATTTTTGGTAGTTGTTTAGTTTTAGATTTGATTATATATACATTTAGTATCAGTTTTGTGTATGCATGAATCAGTTTTGTGTCTGCAGGTGTCGGTTTTTTATATTGTTATCAATTTGGATCTAAAGAAATTGTTTGTTGGACTGAAAGATAATATCTTCTGTACGAATCGAATTCAATTCAATGAAAAAGGCATATAAAGATGTATATTAGTACGTATAAAAGGTAATAATGCAAAAAGACAACAAGTTTTAAGTATCAAGTAACTGTAAGTATCACTATTAGTTTCAGTTCTAGTATTAATTTTGTTCTCAGCAAGTATTATTTTTAACAAAAAAAAACTTAGATATCCTCTCCTTACTGTGCACATTTGATTTGATGCATTTCATATTATTATTCTTCTTCCAAAGTTCTTGTGGCATTTCTTCAATTTTTTTCTCTATTAAAGATAAAATGATACGAAGTTAGATTATGTTGACTTTGTTTCAATTGTATTAGGTTTTTTTTGAAAATAAAATATCATACCAATTTCATAGCTTCTTTCAAACAAGATTTGTTTTCTTCATTTGATCTTCTAGGACGTCTGAAATCTACATGACACCATTGCATTGTTGGGCATGTCAAAGTTACTAACGTCTAATGGTTTTCACAATGCATAGGGAAATAAACATCTTCTATGTATTTATCTTGAACAATTGTTTCAAGCATAAGCATGACCAATATTTTTTAACACCATTTAGATCATGGATGATCCCTTTCTATTGAATACAAAAATAAGTTACAATTCAATGTATGAAGCAATTACTATGTACTTGCATATTAAAGTTCTATTTACCGTTATTGTGGTCGAATGCATAGTTATGCTCTACAAGCCTACGTTTAGATATATACCAGTCAATTGTCTATATTAAAAACAAGAAACCGTAAGTTTTTATTATTGGTGAAGCAGTATTAAGTAATAAACAGTATCGCTAATGTTAATAATGGCTATATATATTGTGAAGTATAAAAGTAACAAAGCATCAACTAAAATCAAATAGCTTGTGGGTATCAGTTTTTGCATTGATTTGGTATCAGTTTTTTTGTACATGGTACTCAAAATAACTTTCTAGAATAAATAATCTATTTTATGATTCAGAAACTAGGTATCATTTTTCCTTTTATTTTGGAATCAGTTTTGATATAAATTACAATGAAATAACTAAGAAAGCAAGTAAGCATCAACTCCAAACATATAGCTATTAGGTATCAGTTCTGCATTATTTTGGTATCATTTTGGTCATACATGACAGTTAAATAAATAACTCAAATTATAGAGCATCAACTTTTATCAAACATAAATCAAGTATCAATTTTTCATATATACAGCTATCAGTTTCATTTTACATAATAGTGAAAATAATAGATAAAATAATGAAGCATGAATTCCAATCAAAGAGCTATCGGTATCATTTTTGCATGGTATTAGTTTTGTATATATGACAGTCAACTAAATAATTAAATTACTGAGCACCAAGTTATAACAAACAGAAACTAGGTATCATTTTTGGATATTATATATATATATAGGTGTATATATATATAGGTATTACTTTTGTTATGAGTAGTAGAAAATAACCAAGCATGAAACCCAATTAAACAGCTATAAGGTATTGGTTTTTATACTTATTTTGATTGATATCGGTATTATTAAAGAAAAAATAAATTTACGTACCTGCCCATCCATGTAATTTCCTTCAAGAATTTATCGTAGTGCTTTTTTTATTATTACACATCCTTCTTTGATTGTGTCATGGTCCTCCTATGCTATTTCACTATTTTAACAAAAAAGATTTGAATCAATTAATTAAAGTTATTTTAGTATGTAACATTAGTATAAATATTTGTAAACTTACTTTTGTGTTGATGTTAGAGAAAAGAAATTTTTGATTACATTTTGTTATTTCATATTCAGATATACCAAAGATTTGCAATGTCCTAGTCCTACCTCTGAAAGCTTTGGTTCTATTACTGTAAGTGATTTTGGGAAGTACTCTTCTGTGCTTTTTTTCATCATCTATGATTTTAGGGTTTTGGCTTATTTTCTGTTTTTTTGCTATTTCTGATTATGTTCAAAGTTGTCGCTTTGTTTTCTTTTTCTTGTTCTTTCTTTTACTCTATGCACATAAGAAGCTGTTTGTTCTTGTGTTGCTTTGCTTTTTCGGCCAGTTGATTTTGTCACTTTTGTTTTCCTTTCTCGACCATCGGGTTTTGTTGTTTTTTCTACATCATCTTGTTCAGTTTTTCTATTTTAAACTCTTATGTGTCATAGATCTATACCATGCCATTATTACTGAGTTGGATTTTAAGAACTCACAAGCGTCCTTAGCATTTTGTGAAATGAACAATCTCCTCTTTTTTCCCCTTTTTCTTTCATTTTCTCCTCCTAATTAAAAATTAAAGACTTATAATTTGTAAATTCCTTCTCATCCCCCTTACTACTGAAACCAAATTTGAAATTAGGCAATATAAGTCAAATCCACTTCAACGAGGCGACCGACGTTGTCCTCCCACCTGACTGTCACGTTTTGTTTTCCAATTGCCATTCTTCGCCCTAACCTCGATGACCGCCACTCTTTTGTAATCGTCCATAGGTATGTTCCTAAAGCATGCAACTGTAGTCGCATTTAGGTAATCTCCTCAGCCATTTTTCCCTCCGTTTAGTGTAACTAATGTATTTTCTTGGTATATATTGGTTGTCGATTATTGCTTTGACATTTTTCTGCTGCGAAGTTCACTGTTATCTTGCTTTTAGATTGAGAATTTGGTTGCGCTTAGGTTATTTTGCTAAGTTTGTTAATACTAAATGGTTCTGCGGTTTAAGATAATGGAAATATGATTGATTGCAATACCAATTGTTTCATTGACATGAATGTGTACGTTTTATAGTAGGGCTTCAGGATTTTCTGTTTGACTATACTTCCCTGTTCCAAAAAGGTGCAACATAGTTTACAGGATCAATTGTGCCAGATTGATGCTTAAATCAATGTTTAAAATTTTTCTATAATTCATGATAAGTAGATACTAGATAAATTTTAATTATTATTTAAATAGGTTATGTTGCTATAGCATAGTTATTTAAAATGCTTATTTCTTGAGCTAACTTTGGAAAATAATATCCTATGTTGGAGTGTATATTTAATTTTTCCTATGATTACTTTTCTTTTTTCTTTTTCACTATTAATCCGTTATAGATTTATAAGATTCTTTTGTATGTTAACAGCTATAATTACGGTCATCTTTCCATATATGAAGGATAAAGACTGATGGTATTATGGATAAGTTTAACTGGCACTGTTGGAGTGATACGCAAGAATCATGAAGTTGTGAAAAACATTGATTTGTACTGATGATATTACATTCCTTTTCCATGAGTATTGAAAGCATTTTCACTTAACATGGCAATTCATGCTATTTCATTTAGCTCTCTTTTCGAATAGTGAATGTGACTATCACCTGTTAACAGTTCAAAGACACTCAATGTTAGTGCATTGAACAGTTAGCACTTCAGGCAAAGGAACTTCTAAAAAAAATTGAACAAAAATATGATCATTTGTCGATTTCCATTCGCTTAATGCCAATTTCATTTGCTATTTGTCAATTTCCCCCAGTCATCATCGCCAATCTTAATTTCTACACCATTACATGTCACTTTCTTAATTGATAATATTCCTGGCATTTAGGTATATTTTATTGTTTGATTATTTTATTTGTTTGTTTTTCCCTTTTTGGTTTGTTACAAATCTTCAGCCCTATCTCTTCTCCTTGCATATAATTTTTTTTTTATGAGTAGTAGTGCAAACTTTTACTTTTTTGTTTATGCTTTCTAAATGTAGTAGATTTTATGTCACACCCTTTGGTTTTATTTTTGGCCATTAAGCATTAGATTTTCTTCATATATATTTACTAATATATTTCTAATTTATATATAATTTGATCTTTTTCTTCAATATCAATTTCTATTTAGTTAGTAGATTATATTCAAATCCAAATTCACGAATGAAACAAAAGAATGTGAACATCTTGGTTTTACAATGAAAAAGCAGGAATAAAGATGAATTGATGGTGCTAAATTAGTGAAAATCAATTGTACATTATAGTGTTTCCAAAAAAAATTCAGTATGATCTTCTTTTGTACAATCATATGTTTCTAACTACTTTTTGGGAACTTCTTTTAAGGTTGGAAAAACTCAAGATGTAACGACCGGCTATTTTCCACTATTCAAATCGACAATAATCCACACATGCCAGACTTGAATATTACAAAATAACAGATTGTAATAAATTTTTGGAGCAAATAAAATCAAATCGCAGAATCACAGACACAAAACATCAGAATATCTCGCAGCGGAAAATAAAATACCATGGTAGTTCATGAAGCTACTATCACAAAGTCTCAAAACCAAATACATAATATCAGTCCGACAACAGATACAACATAAAATCCCAAATACAAAGACTTCCACAAATACAAAGCTGACAATAGAACAACAGAACTGAAATATAGATAACTAGATAAGCTGATAATCTACAGTGATTCCATACCTCCAGAGAGGGGAAATCCAAATCTGTGTATAACTCAGGCTGACCCGAGCGTAAATAAAATACAAACACTCGAGTCAGGACAAACATACTTATCCAACGTAAACCAACTCAAGTGAATTGTAGTAAAGGTACAAGTAACTTAGAAGATGCTTGGGACCGCCCATCCTGTAAGGATCCGTTAAACTATTTACTATATAGTAATATCGCGCTATTATAATAGTGTCTATCAGTAAAATAAACATACTTTAAAATAGCATCACGGGGTTGCCCATATAGCCTCAGACACGTAATAGTCCCAGTAGTCCATCCAATATCTACATATCTCATGATCGGGAGACTACGAGAAGATACGCATGGGCTACGGGAGAAAACCAAACTCGTAGTAAAGGCTCGATATGGTAGGTGACACGGCACAACGAGGCAATGCCAGTGTAGATATACCAATTACGCACACGAGTTGGTGGTAATGCAGCAGCCACATACGCCCACCTCGAAACATATTCCTAAATCGGAGGGTGGCCACCAAACAATCACAAAATAATAGAATGATATCGAAGAAATGCGTCCGACCAGAGGAGCTACCTCTTTTGGTCCGAGATCCTCATGTTTTAGCCACCTTAAGCCAACTCATGGGAGTTGGGTCCACGTAACATACCACAAGAATGTCGCCACCATCATACTTCATTCTGGAATCTCCACTGCGTATACAGTTGTCAAAGTGGTTTTGGGTATCGACAGCGAGTATGTCCATATCTGATCCCGGTCTCTCTGCCAACCAATCGTTATTATAACCCATGGTTATAACTTTCAAAACAATATTTTATACTTCAAAATAAATATCAATTCAAATCCAAATCTTTATCAAAATAAAGATCAAATCATTTTCAAAACATTTCAATATCAAAATATCATATCTTTCAAAACTCCCTTTTCAAATCATTATTTGAATTCAAATCCAAATATCCAATTTAAATACCCTTTTAAAATTCAAAGATAACATTCATTTATTTCAGTTCAAATCAACTTTTAAAACGATTCATTTTCCAATTAAATTTATTCATTTAAATTATTTTAAAGTGAAGTTATTATTCTTTCAAGTCAAGTATTCAAATTTCAAAGTTTCAAGTCATTCAGAGCTCATTTACTAAGTCAAAACCCATAATTATTAAAATTTCAGCCTTTCGCAGCATTTAGAAAAAGCCTTTATAAGTTATACTTGAAAACATTTTAACTCAGCAAAGACAGCACTTAAAAACTGCTGTTAAAACTCAGTTTTAGTTAAATTTTAGTTCAAAACAGCAAAGACGGCATTTTCAGAAATTCTGTAATAGCTCAGGTTTCAAATAAGGGTTTTTATTCATTTCTGCAAAGACAGCAGACCACTACAGCATTTACAGAACTGCTGTAATAGGCCCGACTTAAGTTTTTAGCCTATTAGTTCAACTACAGCAACTACAGCATTTCAGAACTGCTGTAATAGCTTCTTTAGTTCATTTCCAGAAACCATAGCACTTCTGAATGCTATTAAAAGTGATTTCCAGATTTTAGTGTATTTCCAGCAATTAATAAACTTCATTTTAAACCTTTTAAACATTGTCAAAAATCATATTTTAACATTAAAAATGTTCGTTAAGATATCATTTAACATATTATTTTTAAAAAATAAATTTCTTATAATTAAATCCAATTTCAACGAATTACGTAATAAATTCAAGTGTAAAAGTTTCTAATTCATCACATTTTTAAATAAACAACTTAACACTTAAATTTTCTCCATTTTTTTCCAAATAAAATTTAATTTCCATTTTTATTTATATAACTAAATTTTTATTTAACCAAATTCCAATTTTCCACTTAAGTTATATTTTCAAAATTCAGTGTAACTATTCATTTTTCAACATTTTTAACTTATAGAAAATTCCAAATTTCTACATTCAATATTTAGAAATCCAATTTAAATCAAATTTTCATATATATATATATATATATATACACACTTTTAAAATTACTTAAAAATTCCATAAAATTTTATAAAAATAACCACGGGCCTGTATACACTTTTCTAACCTGGTCAAGTGATACGGATATATATCATTTCAATCCGTGGTTTACAAAAAAAATCTGGGTTCCATCACTTCAAACCCGCAGTTCCAAGTCAAAATAAATAATTTAAAAACCTTTCAGGCCTATCATTTCAGCCCATTGTGATTTTTCCCTATTCTAAAGTCTGTTCGGGTTTGTATCATTTCAACCCCTAGTGATTTCTAATCTAACCGGGAACTTGCAGTGTGATAAACAGATATAAATGAACAGTTTAACATTATACAATAGTAACATGTGATATGACATGTAATTTAACAGGTTTAACATCATATATAAATAATCACAGGCAATTATAGCATCATTTATAATTCTACACATTCAAATGTTATTGCTTCATAATTGCATAAGTATATAGTGTCGTGTGAGATTTACTCACCTCTAAATGCTGGAGATAACAAAACCAATGATACAACGGAATCGAAAGCACGAAGACAAGACTACGAACTTGAGTGGAGAGTGAGATCCAATGCTACAACTCTTGTGTTACAACCCAAAAAAAAAAAATCAAAACAAATTATAAATACACTACACTATGAAATGCAATAACTTTGAAATAAAAAATGATTTGAATACAAATTCTTTTGCCTTGCTTTCTCATATGTGATGCACAGCCTACGGGTGCATGTGGTCAGGTTTTAGTCAAGTTTTGGCTTGGGTTTGGGCTAGCATGGCTCGGGTTTAAGGCATGAACAAGGTGGAGTTTGTAACATGAGAAGGTGAAGAGGTTATGCAACATAGTGGTTTTGGTCATCAAATTGTTTCGGCCATGGAGGAGTGGGATCGGCCTGTGGGGTGCACCATGACTGGACAGTGGCTGGAGGGGTGTGTAGTGGTCAGGTCAATGGAGTGATGGAAGCTATGGTGGTGGTTAGGGTGGTGGTTGAAGTAGATGAGGCAAGGAGGGTCAAACTAGCATGGTTTTTGGCTTTAGGTTGCATTTTTGAGGGGTTTGATCACCATGGAGGGCTCAGACTTGGTCAAGACCAAAGGAGTAGCTGGTGGTGATGGTAGGGAAGAGGTGTAGGAGGTGGTGGCCGTGGCTATGGAGGAGAGGCCTATCGAACATACATGAGAAACAAGGCAAAAATGCATGAAAAATAAGGAAAAAAAGTAGAAAAATAAGTGAAGCCATTACCAAGTTTCTCTCAAGCCGTGAATGAAATGAGATAATAATTTTTCTTTTTGCATGAAAGATAAATGAGATACATGGTTTACCAAAGAAAATTAATGAAGAGTTATGAAATTGAAAAGTCTAGAAAGTGAAAAGTTGAAAGAAAAGGAAGAGTCTTTGCCCCTTCAAATTTCCATTTATTTTAAAACAAATAAAACATAATAATTTCAGAAAATACTTTTAAAAATTGAAACCAAGTGAAATAATACGAAAATAAATAATAAAATTTAAAGAAAATAGAAAAAGAATAAAAGAAATTACTTAAAAATCCAAACAGTGTTCAGAAATTACAAATAAATTATCACTAGTCTTGGAAAAATATCCATTTCACTTTAAAATATTATAAAGCAAAATTTTGAAATAAAATAATTTATTTATCATTTCTAAAATAAAATAATTAATTAAATTGGAGAAAAATAGAAAAAGAACTCAAGAAATTGTTTAAAAATTGGCAAACAGGACATGAAAATTACAAAAAAATTACCATTAACTCTAGAAAAATTCCTACTTCACGTTAAGAATATTTTAAAACAAAAATTTAAGTAAAATAATTTATAATATATTTTCAAAGTGAAATCAATTCAATAAAAATTAATTTCAAAAATATTGGGTTGTTACACTCTCCCCCACTCAAACCTTTTTGTCCTCGAAAAGAACGGAAACAAGGAAATAAGAAAAACAAGATAGAAAAACAAAATAGTACCTAGAATAAACAATTCCGGATTTGAAGCACGAATGCTCTCTTCCATCTCCCAAGTACAATCACGATCATCAGTACTCCATTGTACTTTGACCAAACCAACAGATATCCTTGTTAGCTGCTTCATACCTCTGTCGACAATACGAAGTTGCTTCCTTTTGACAGTCAGATTAGGCTCAATATCCAAGCTGTCAAGAGTAGAAGGCTGAACAAACAAAGATGGGTCATGGAGATACCCGCGAAGATGTGAGATGTGGAATACATCATGCACTCCAGAAAGCTTCTCGGGTAATTCCAGACGATAAGCCAATAACCAACTCTTTCCACAATGCGGAAAGGACCATTGAACCTAGGAGAAGCTTCCCTCTACGACCAAAACGAATGTCATTCCTTAAGGGAGAGACCTTAAGGAAAACCATATCGCCAACAGCAAACTCAAGCTTCCGCCTACGCCTATCAGCATACTTCTTTTGCCTATCCTGAGTAACCCTCAACCTTCTCTTAATCTCCTCAACTCTCTCCGAAGCTTCCAAAATCATATCAGGACAAAGAACCAAACGATTACCAGATTCAATCCAGCAAGATGGAGATCGACATGGTCGTCCATACAGAACAGCAAATGGAGACGTCTTGATACCGGACTGAATTCAAAGATAGAAAGAGATAGATAAAAGATTAAGATAAGATTAAAGCAGAAGATAAGATTATACCTGATAACTATTATTGTAGGTGAACTCGACAAGATGCAAATGATCTTCCCAAGATCCACCATAATTAAGCACACAAGCACGAAGAAGATCTTCGAGTATCTGATTCACTCTTTCCCTTTGACCATCGGTCTGCGGATGAAAAGCAGTGCTCAGATTCAGATGAGTACCCAAAGATTCCTGAAAATCTTTCCAGAACCGGCTGGCAAAGATAGGATCACGATCACAAACAATACTGAGAGGAACACCATGGAGACGAACAATCTTCCTCATGTAGATCTCAGACAAGCTAGAAGAAGAACGGGTAGAGTTGATCGGAATGAAATGAGCAGATCTGGTCAGCCTATCCACAATAACCCAGATATTCTCATTGCCTTTCCTAGACCTCGGCAATCCATCAATGAAATCCATGGAAACCTGTTCTCACTTCCAGTTGGAAATCTCAAGGGGTTGCAACAAAGCAGGGGTCTTCTGATGATCGGCCTTGACCTGCTGACAAGTTGCACACCTACTAACAAAGATAGAGACATCCCGCTTCATACCCTTCCACCAATAAAGCCTCTTCATATCCTGATACATCTTCGACACATCAGGATGGATAAAAAGTCTGGATCGATGATTCTCCTGAAGCAACTCTTGCCTCAAACCATCAACATTCGGGACACAAATCTGCCATTAATCCTCAAAATCCCTCTATCATCGATCTGAGCTCCACTACTACCACTACTACTGCCACCAACTCTGCTCTGAACACTCTCCTTCATCAACCTAAGCATCTCATCCTCATCTTGCTTAGCTATGATGCGCTCCAAAAGAGGAGAAGAAGAAAAAACCATCTGACACAACAAAGCCTTCTTCCGACTTAGAACATCAGCCACAACATTAGCTTTACCGGCAATATAGCTAATATCGAGGTCGTAAGAAGCCAAAAACTCAAGCCAACGGACTTGCCTCTGGTTCAAATTCTTTTGGGAGAAAATATATTTCAGAGACTGATGATCGGTGAAAAGCTCAAACTTGGTTCCTAGCAGATGATGCCTCCAAAACTTCAAAGAAAAGACAATAGCAAGCAACTCTAAATCATGGGCAACATAATTAGCTTCATGGGTTTTCAACTGACGGCTGGCATAGGAAATGACCCAACCATCCTGCATGAGAACAGCACCCAATCCCTCACGACAAGCATCAGTATATACCGTCAATCCCCCACTTCCGTTCAGAACGGTAAGAACTGGTGCGGAAGTTAGCTTGCTCTTTAACTCGTTGAATGCAGATTTACACTTCTCATCCTAGATAAACTTAACATTATTATGAGTCAAAGCAGTGAGAGGTGCAGCAATCTGAGTAAAATTCTCAATAAATCTCCGGTAGTGACTGGCAGGGCCTAGAAAACTACGAATCTCAGAAGGAGTCTTAGTAGTTTTCCAATCTGTAACAGAGATAGGGAAAATAAGAACAACAGGAGAGATAGAATAATTAAATGATAAAGGAAAAGAGAAAGAAGGAAAGACTTACATTGATCGCAGCGATCTTGGCTGGTTCAACAGAAACTCCATTACCAGAAACAATATATCCAAGGAATCGGACTTCATCCTTCCAGAAATGGCATTTTGAAAATTTAGCCTTTAACGATGAGTTTTGAGAGTCTCTAGAACATACTGCAAATGTGAATCATGCTCAATCTCGGACTTAGAGAAGACCAATATATCATCAACAAAGACTAAAACAAATTTATTAAGCACAGCACGAAAAACACGATTCGTAAGATCCACAAAGAAAGAAGGAGCATTAGTCAAACCAAAAGGCATGACTAACCATTCATAAAACCCATTCTCAGTCCAGAATGCTTTCCTTAGCAACTCTGAGCTGGTGATAACCTGAGGCAAGATCAAGCTGAGAGAAACAAGTAGCACCACAAAGCTGATCAAACATATCATTGATGCGAGGCATTGGATATCTGTTTTTCATAGTGAGTTTGTTCAGCTCCCTATAGTCAATACACATCCTCAAAGAACCATCCGACTTAGTGACAAAGACCACCGCAGCTCCCCATTCGGAATGGCTAGGTCTGATCGGACCTTTGGAAGACAAGTTCTCAATCTGCTTTCCTAACTCAACCTTCTCACTCGGTGCCATTCTTCTAGGAGTAAGAACTACAGGTCGAGGAAGAACCACAGGTCGAGCGCCAGGAATAAGATCAATGCGGAAATCTATCTTCCGCTTAGGAGGCAAAGCAACAACTTCACCAAAAACATCAGGAAAGAGTTTGACCACACAGGTCGAATGAAGATCACCAGGAGCAGAATCCAGAGAATAAATAAAACTGCGTGCAAAATCCTGAGGCATGTGGCATTGGATAACAAAGGAAGTACCCAGATCATCCTCAAGATAGACAGACCGGGCTTTATTAGAGATATGGGCATTATGCCTACCAAGCCAATCACTTCCAAGCAACAAATCAAAAGCATCAAAGCGCAAAACATAAAAATCACCACTGAAGCGATGATCACAAAAGAGAAGCTTCACTTGTTTACAAATCCTATTATGGTTTGCGGTACCCCCAATTGGATTTGAAACACATAAGGATTCAAAAACATACACAGGAGAAAGGAGATGCTCAAACTTATCACACAAATCAATAGACATAAAACTATGGGATGCACCAGTATCAAACAAAACACGGACAGAATGCTGAAATAAAGAAAAAGAACCCTGGAGAGTACCTTGGTCATCGCTAGGAGCTGGAGGAGCTGGAGAAGAGACGGAGGTGACAACAAAGATACCAGAAGGCTTACCCTTCTGCTGGGTAGGGCAATTTTTCCTGAAATGGCGAGGCTGGGACAGATGTGGCAAAGATCACGCCTAGCTGGTTGAGCAGGGGGAGGAATGTCAGCACCAACAATAGTAGGACAACTGTTTGCATAGTGTCCCTTCTGGTCACACTTAAACCAGGTGATGGAAGAAAGGTCAACCGGCTGCCTCTGAAATGGAGCAGATGATGAAGATCCCAAATTAGGATTCTTGAGCCAATTCTTCTTCTACTGCTGGAAACTGAGCTTTCTCTTCTTAGAATTTGCAGAAGAAGTCTGAGATGAAGGAGCACCAACTGAAACAGGACCCTTAAAAGTAGGGTTCTCATAACGAAGAGCCATATCCATAAGTTGGGTAAAAGTGCCATAAACATGAGAAATGAGACGACTATAGTACTCGGGACGAGCACCAGCAATAAACTTCTCATTCTTCTTCAGAGGAGTGTCTATCAGGCCAGGTACGAACTTAGAAAGTTCGTTAAACTTCCTCTCGTACTCTAAAAAAGACATACTTCCCTGCTTGAGGTCCATGAAATCCATATAAAGTTGGGATTTCTCGGCTTCGGGCATCCATTTAGCAACAAAAGCCTCCCAGACAAGAATGATAAATAAGCTTAGAAAAGGCATGAAAAGATAGAAAAATAGAATTCAAAGAAACATAAGAAGATACCTGAACTGTTTCCAAGTAAGACTAGCCTCAACAGTGTTAGTCGTAATAGACTCCCACCAATCTTGGGCAGCCTCCTGCAACTGCCATGCGGCTAACTGATGCTTCTAGGCATCAGTAATCTCAAGACCAGTTAATATTCTCTCGATACTCCTCAGCCATTGCTGAGCCTCAATAATAGTCTCAGAACCAGTGAACTTGGTACCACCAAGCTAAGTAAATTATTTGCAAAGAACAGTGAAACGAACAGGAGCTGGGGCTGGAACTGGGGGAGCACCACAACCCTGACCTCTAGCATTTCTATGATTCATCCTGAAAATTCAAGAATGAATATTAGGACAAAGGTAAAGATAAGATAAATATAAGACAAGATAAATCCACTTGGATGAACATCCTAATTACAGAAATTTCTAACAAGGTAGACACGAAAGGATAGAAGTTAGAAAAATTTGCTTATAAAAAAAGAAAAAATTTATATCAAAAATCTTTGGAAAATCCTTGAAAATCATTTTATACTTTGAAAATACGTTCTCTCGTAAAGAAATGATTCTGAAGTTGATTTCACTAATTCTAGGGTATTTCTACCCTATCTCTAATGAGTTTTTGCTCCGCAGGCTAAGGTTTGCCTAAAATCAAAGCTCTGATACCAACTATAACGACCGGCTATTTTCCACCATTCAAATCGACAATAATCCACACATGCCAGACTTGAATAGTACAAAATAACATATTGTAATAAAATTTCGAAGCAAATAAAATCAAATCACAGAATCACAAACACAGAACATCAGAATATCTCGTAGCGTAAAATAAAGTACCATAGTAGTTCATGAAGCTACTATCACAAAGTCTCAAAACCAAATACATAATATCAGTCTGGAAACAGATACAACATAATATTCCAAATACAAGGAAGCCCACAAATACAAAGCCGGCAATAGAACAACAGAACTGAATTATAGATAACTAGATAAGCTGATAATCTCCAGTGATTCCAGACCTCCAGAGAGTGGAAATCCAAATCTATGAATAACTTGGGCTGACTCAAGCGTAAATAAAACACAAACACTCGAGTCAGGACATACATACTTATCCAATGTAAACCAACTCAAGTGAACTGTAGTAAAGGTACAAGTAACTTAGAAGATGCTTGGGAGCGTCCATCCTCTAAGGATACGTTAAACTATTTAATATATAGTAATATTGCGCTATTATAATAGTGTCCATCAGTAAAATAAACATACTTTAAAATAGCATCACGGGGTTACCCATATAGCCCAGACACGTAATAGTCCCGGTAGTCCATCCAATATATGCATATCTCCTGATCAGGAGACTACGAGAAGATACGCATAGGCTACGGGAGAAAACCAAACTCGTAGTAAAGGCTCGATATGGTAGGTGACACGGCACAACGAGACAATGCCAGGGTAGATATACCAATTACGCACACGGGCTGGTGGTAACGCAGCAGCCACATACGCCCACCTCGAAACACATTCCCAAATCGGAGGGTGGCCACCAAACAATCACAAAGTAATAGAATGGTATCGAAGAAATACGTCCGACCAGAGGAGCTACCCCTTTCGGCCCGAGATCGCTCCTGTTTTAGCCACCTTAAGCCAACTCACGGTAGTTGGGTCCACGTAACATACCACAAAAATGTCGCCACCATCCTACTTCATTCTGGAATCTCCACCGCGTACACAGTTGTCAAAGTGGTTTTCGGTATCGACAGAGAGTACATATCCGATCCCGGTCTCTTTGCCAACCAATTGTTATTATAACTCGTGGTTATAACTTTCAAAATAATATTTTATACTTCAAAATAAATATCAATTCAAATCCAAAACTTTATCAAAATAAAGATCAAATCATTTCCAAAACATTTCAATATCAAAATATCATATTTTTCAAAATTCCCTTTTCAAATCATTATTTGAATTCAAATCCAAATATCCAATTTAAATACCCTTTTAAAATTCAAAGATAACATTCATTTATTTCAATTCAAATCATCTTTTAAAATGATTCATTTTCTAATTAAATCTATTCATTTAAATCATTTTAAAGTAATGAGAGAGAATTTGAAATTGAAAAAGGAGGACGAATGTAATGAACCGGAAAGGCAGAGGAATGTTTTAACCGATGAGTGTGTTATGGGCTTGTCCTTAAAACAAAAAAAATGCATGTGTTCTTATGTCCCGCTTTTTAAAATAACTTATCCTTTAAAAAAAATCCCCATTTTAAAATTACCCACAACTAAAACGGAAACAAAAAACAAAAATTTGAACTACTCCCATACCAGCTTGTGTTTAGTCCTGTTCCCATCAAAAGCAATAGCATACAAATAGATAGGAATATAAAATTTAGACACTTGAATTTGGTGTTTTAAAGACTCAACTCAACCTCGGTTTGACCATGGCTTACCTTTGATCTTTGAGCGCTACAACTCTGTAAATGAAATAACCTTGCGTGTGCATGAATCCACGGTTTAACCTCAAAATCCTGGAAAAAAAACCTCTAAACCGACCTCTTTTAACATTCGGTTCTTCAAATTTGAGAAAAAATTATCACTTCATTCTTAATTTTTCACATAATATATTTTAACAAATAATTTCATAAACTTAACCACTAAATTATTGGATTATCTTAACAATTTTGGTCGACATAATAATTATTAGTGTACATTTTAGGAATTATCGTTGAACTAAACCTTTTTCATCCTAAAAATAAGGAAATTTACAACTTTACACTAAAAGAAGTGTTATAGAATTATTCTAATTAATATTTGTTATGAATGTTTAAAAATAATTGTTTCAAATTTCAATATATTAATTATAATTGGATAATTTTAAATTAATTGAAATAATTTACATTTAAATCAATAAAAAAAATTAATGATCAACGTGGTTCTCACAATTTGACCGGTTGAACCACCAGAGCCTTAAATCTTGCACCAACAGGGTTTGACTCAAAGTTGAAACTATGCTTGAATTAGCTGATTTTTCATACAGTTAACTAAAGCTGTTTCCAAAGAGATCACTTGACTTTTTCTACTTATCTTGTCGACATAAATATTGATTTTTTGAACTAGTTCTTCATCTTTTTTTTTTGAAAGAAGGCAAAGGGCCCGACCCATAATACAGAAAAACGGGTAAACCAAAACAAGTAAAACCCGAGACACGATAACATAACCCTAACACAATTAGGGTTGCCGACATATTCTTCAAATCAAAACAAAGCCAGAAAAAGGGCGACGAGTTATTTTCAAAAGTGAGACATCAAATCTCCTTTGTCTTCTCTTTTCTACTGCTTTCTCCCCTTTCCCAGTACGAAAGAAGACATTGGTCAAACTTGCTTCTCATACAACTGTTAGTTTTGATTGTGCTGGTGTAGTTCTTCAAATCTGGGTTTTTGTATGTAAAGCTTAGATTTACAGATCTGATGTCATCGCGACTCAGATCTGTAGATCGGTAGCTATTATCGCCATCTTCAGGATGACTGATGATTAGAAGCTCGTTGGTGCCACGATTAAGTTACTGATGAATGCTTAAGTCAGTTTGATAGGCCTTCAGATTGTGGAGATAATGTTCGATGTGCTTACTACCAGCCACTTTGCTCTAAAAATCCGAAAAGAAATCAAATTTGGTTTGGTCTTTAACTTTTTTCTAAGATTTCTGAAGAGTGATTCTGCTGTCATTTCAATAATAAGCCATCTTTGCTCTTTGAATAGCTTCGACTTGTTATGAGTACGATTATTTCCCTCTTTTCATATATGATAAACGGCAGTAGTCAATAATACGTGTGCGAGATCTCTTTCGAGAGATTTGCTTCTGAATTGGTTGTTGATATCCATTATTCTGATTTAGATCCATGCTGCTTTTATTGTTCATGCTCAACTTAGTTCTAACTTGGCTCCATATATAATAACTATAACTGCATTTAAAGAATAAATGAGTAACAGTTTCATTTGTTAAGTTGCATAAGGAACAAAGTGAAAAAATATTTCTCTCGCATTTATTGATTACATCCAAAGTTGGCAATCTGTTTTTAATAGCAAAATATGTGAAGATAGATATCTTAGGATTGTTCACCTTGTTCCATATGCATTTATGCCAATCAGCAGTAGGTTGTTTGTTTCTAATATGTTCCTAAGTTTTCTTGAAAGAAAAATTACCTTTGCTGCTAGCTAACCATTTCCAATAATCACATTCTACATTAGGATCTAAAGGGGTATTATTAATAATTTTTTTATGATGATTAGTAATTGGATGAAGGTGAGGTTGCCAGTGATTATTTTTAATAATGACATTTACATTAGCATTAGCTTCACCACAAGTAACAAGATTATCCCATCCAACTCTATTTATAAAAGAATCATTTTGAAACCAAGGGTCAAACCAAAGACTGGTTTCATTACCAGATTTGAATTTTCTTTAAATTAAAGATTTTCCTAAATCTTTGCATTTTAAAATTTGATTCCAAGCATTGGATTGATTGTTTTTTGGTAAAGCCGTCCAAAAATAACCATTTTTGAGATATTTGCATGTCATCCATTTGGTCCATAAAGAATCTCCACTTACAAATCTCCAAAAGCGTTTTAATTGACAAGTTAAACTAAGATCATTCAGATTTCTAATACCAAGACCACCCTCTTTTTTGGGTTTGCATGCTTTATCCCAACTAATTTTATGGTATTTACCTCTCCATAGAAAGTCAGCACACCTACTTCCAATTTTTCTAATTGTAGCAATAGGGACATGATATGTTTAAAACCAGTATAGAATGATGACATAAACAACAGTCTTTATTAACTCAATTCTACCAGCTATAAATAGAAGTTTACAAGACCAGGTCTCTATTTTTCCTTGAATTTTGTCTATCAGATTAGAACAATCATTGTACTTAATTTGATTGACAAATAAAGGGAGACCTAAGTATTTGATAGGAAGATTAACTTCGCCCACTTTAAGAACATCCAAAACCTCTTTTTTGTACATGCAATGCTCGCTGAAATATGCCTTTGTTTTAAATTCATTAATTTTAAGTCCTGCATATTTGTACATATTCTCAAAAACCTGACTAATAGCATCTGCATTATCTTTACTAGCTTTAGAGAACAGCATAAGATCATCAGCATAAATCAGGTGAGTAATGGATGGTTGAACTCTATTTGTTGGAGAATTGTTGTTTTTAATAGTTTCTATATCAATAAGAACAGAAAAATATTCCATGGCTAAAGTAAAAGATAGGGAGAAAGTGGATCACCCTGTCTAATACCCCTGTTACTCTTGATGAAACCCTCAAGTTTACCTTGAAATAAGATAGAGAAGGTGGGTGTATTCATGCACTCAAAAATTAACTTGCAAAATTTAGAAAGAAATCTCATGCATTTCATGATATGAATTATAAAATTTCTGTTCACTTTATCATAGGCTTTCTATAGGTCAACTTTAAGACACATTTTGTCACCTTTTTTATTATTGAAATTCCAGACCATTTCATGTGCCAACAAAGAGTTTTCATAAATTAATATACCAGGTATATAAGCAATCTGATTTTCTGAGATTAAAGATGGAAGAAACAGTTTAATTCTATTGCTTAAAATGATAGCAATGATTTTATAAAAAAAATTACAACAAGATATTGGTCTGTAATCCCCAATATAAGTTGGATTTTTGTTTTTTGGAATTAAGGGAATAAAAGTATGATTAAAACTTTTAAGCAACTTTCCTTCATCCATGAATTCATTGACAACTCTAAAAATCTGTTCCTTGATATTTTCCCAGTGAGTTTTGAAATTTTTTGCATTTAAACCATCCGGACCGGGACTTTTATTACCACCAGCACTAAAAATAATGGATTTAATTTCTTCATAGTTTACATGAGCCTGCAGCATTATCATTTAACACATTCTTACATATAATATTAGGAAAATTATAATCATTAGAGTCTAAGAAATATAACTGAGAATAGAAATTGATAGTTTCACTAACAATCCAATCATAGTCATTTATGCACACACCTCTACTGTCAATATTTTTTCCTATATTGTTAATGTGTTTTCTGCAACTTATTTTAGCATGAAAAAATTTGGTGCAGTCATCTCCCATAGTAAGCCAGTCTACTTTAGCTTTTTGCTTATAATTAACAACGTTAATATAAAGTTCGTGAGAAAGTTTTACTAGGTTAGAAAAGAATTTATCAATAATATTAGTATTACCAGGGTTATCATCAGCAAGTTTTTGCAAAAATTTACCTTCTTCTCTTAATTTATTTAAAATGTCATTCTTATTACAATTAGCCTTATTCCTGCAACAACCCTAGATTTTAATGTATATTTTAATTTTTACTTTATTTCTTTTTGAAATTATTTTAAACTTCTTTCATTTCAAACATTTCATTTTTAAATATAAACTTTGATTATTATGTGAATTATAATTCCAACTGGTATAAATTGAATATTTTACTGAAAAGTGGATTTCTGGTCAAACTGGTCAAACTTTAACTTTCAAATTTCAAATTTAAATATTTAAATTCTTAAATTTTATCTCTTATTATGAAAATAGATTAATAACTTGAATACTGCTTTTCGTTTCGTTGAAAACGGACTTAAATTGTGAAAGTTATGTACATTTCAATTTCGAGTATAATTTGTTTTATTTTGCAATTTTGTCTATTTTAAATTATATAAGTTATATTTTATTTTTCATATTTTAATTTAAAATGTTTCATTATGTTATTTTATGTATATTTTTGTCCTTTAATAGTTTTGAAGTGATAATAAAACTTTTCCAAAATTTATTGCATTTATTTTCTATTGTTAAAGGCTAGTTTCCATTTTTATGCTATTTTCTTCATTAAATTATATTTAATTAAATTTTATATATTTATTTTTGTGAATTCATTTTCATTTTGTGTTCTTATCTTTAATTATAAATATTTTTCAAGTACATAAAAATTTTCCAAAGTTCATTGCATTTGTTTTCATATTTTCAAGACTGGTTTGCAATTTTTGCTGTTTTTGATTAATTAAATTTTATATAATTAATATTTATTTATTTATTTATTTTTATATATTTACTAAATTTTCGTATTTTTATATGAATTTATATATACATTTCAGTTATTTAAAATTTCAAAAGAAATTTGTGGAAATATGAAAAGTTTTGAACTCTTTAAATTCCAAAGTCCTTTTACATTCTGACCTTTCATTTTCTCAACCTCCTTCTTTAATTTTTTTTTTTTGCCATGCATATTGCTTCTCTTTCTCATCCATACTTCATTCTATTTTCACGAACTAAAATCATCCCTCAACCAAAAAAAATTGCACGCCCATTTGTTGTTTAAGCTTTGGGTAAAATCTTCTCTTCTCTCTTGTAGTTTTGTGTTTTCTATTGAATTTTGAAATTGTTCTCTACCTTCATAGCTCCACTCCTCCTCAACCAGGCTTTGGCCGACCACCACCACCCCTTTCCTCTGACCATCACCCATCCTACGACCCCTCCACTTCAGGCTGAACCAACCCAAGGCCATGATCTACACAAAAATCCACCAAAAACCCATCACTACCCACAAGCCTAGACTAGATTTGTTAACACCTCCTTCCACAACCTCTAGCCGCCGCCACCTCCACCATCACCACCTCTGGCCTGACCTCCACCCTCTGCCACATCACCCACCACCACCTGCACCACTAGCTGGGCCCACATAGCCCCTGGTCGAACCATATTGTAGCATAGATGTGATGATATGTTGACTTGTGTTGAAGATTTATGCACCTAGATCTATGCACCATCAAAACCATCATAGGCCGACCCTGTTTAAACCCAAACTAGACCCAATTTCATGCCATGGCCGAGCTTATACCATGCCTAGCTGAAGCATATGAAGTTGAGAACAAGTGCAATGCAGTTGCCTTTGTTTTGGGTATTGATTCTAATATTGTTTAAGTGCTGTATTGTTTTGAAACTTATCTATGTTGAATTGTTTTGTTTAAATGTTTGATCAAGGCTTTTAGCTTTAGCTCTTCACTCTCAAGTCATTTCCGTATTGTCGTGCCTTTATAGTGTCTGTATTGTTTGCTTTGGTAGCTATCTCCAGCTCTGAACAGGTGAGTTATTCTCACCAGACAATCTGTACCTATATAACTGATAAACTGACACCACTTGAATCTGTAAATGTATTTCATCCTGTTATAACTGCTGTATTATGATCATATGATATTTACACCTATTATTGCACCTGTTACATAACATGTTACTATTATATTATACTATTTTGTTATTTATATCAGTTATCACCATTGCAAGTTCCATGTAGACTAGAATCACTATGGGTTGAAATGATACATACCCGAACGAACTTTAGAATAAGGAAAAATCGTTATGGGCTGAAATGATAGGCCTGAACGATTTTTATTTATTTCATTCTTACTTGGAATTGCGGGTTTGAAATGATCAAACCCGAATTTTTCATTGTAAATTACGGATTGAAATGATATAGTATCCGTATCACTTTACCTAGGCTAGAAAATGATATACAGACCCGTGGTTAAATTATGTTTTTCTAAAAAATTTAAAATATTTTAGAAATGTAAATATTATAATATTTTGACTTAAACTTAAATATAAAAAAATTGATGATTTTTGTAAAGTATTATTGATTTTTTGAGAATTTATAAGTGAAACAAATAAATGGTAAAGTTAGAAATTTGAAATGCAAGTTATTTTGGAAATTCTAATTTGGCGATGAAATGGAATTTAAATTAAATATGAAATATGATAAATCTATGATATTTTGAATTAAAATGAATTTAAAATTATTTTATAATATAATAATGATTTTGAATAAAGTTAAAATGTGAAATGAATGAATATTTAAGTTAAATTTTGAGATATAACTTAAATTGGAATTTATGAATTTTGTTTAATAGTGAATTTTTGAAGGTAAGTAAATAAAATGAAAATAAATTATATGGGAGATTTAGACTTAAGTATTAAGTTAAAAATTAATTTTAAAGAATTGAAATTTAATGTTTGGAATTTAATAAGTGAATTATTATTAAATTTTGATTTTTGAATGAAGATTTAACTTTATAAAATCATGAGTGTGAGGGTATTTGAATGATTGTTTTAAAGGTGAAATTACATGATTTTATAAGTTAAAAATGATTTAAATAAAAATATAATTGTTTGTGAAATTATACCGAATATTTGAAGTTAATTAACTGCATTTCTGAAATGCTATTAATTCTAATGTAAATGATAATATAGCATTTGTAAATGCTGTAGTTGATAATAATGAACCAAATGGCTAAGTTTAATTAAAGGCTATTATAGCTTTTTTGTAAATGTTATAATTGTTGAATTTAACTAAGTTTTATTTGAAACTAATGTAACCCTGTTACAGCATTTTTAAATGCTATCTTTTGTTAAATTAAACTGTTTTGAATGTAACTTTCTGTAGCAATTTCTAAATGCTGCGAAAGTTGAATTTTCATCTGTTTTAATAAACTAAGTGAATAAATGAATTTTGAAAGACTAAAATTTTAAAATTTTAATAATTTAATTATTAAATATAATAACTTCATTTTATGATTTAAAATGAAGTAATTTGTTTTGAAATATAAACTATTTTGAAATGTGTTTTGTAATGGTATTTAAACTAAATAAAAATGAATGTGGTTTGGAAGATATGATATTTTGATATTTTGAAATGGATTTTGAATGATATTGAATTTTGAAATGATATTTGATTTTGAATTATAAAATACCATTTTGAAATTTTAACCACGTGATGTATTTGATTTATAGTTTAACTGATTCTTAAAGGATGGGCGATCCCAAGCATCCTTTAAGTTATTGTGCATTTCTACTACAGTTCACTTGAGTTGGTTTACATTATATAAGTATATACTGTCCTGACTCGAGTATTTTGTGTTTTACTTTACGCTCGGGTCAGCCTGAGTATTTACAGCTTAGGTTTGGATTTCTTTCTGGAGCTAGGAATCGTTGGAGATTCTGCTTGTCTAGTTATCTGTTCCCTTCAGTTTCAGTTGTTCTATTTCAACTCTGGTATTTATAAAATGTTATGTAATTGAGATTTATATTGTATATTTTTTTCAGACTGATATTATGTATTATGTTTTGAGAGTTGTTATAGTAGCTTCATGAACTACTATGGCATTTTAATTTCCGCTGCGAGTTATTCTGATATTTCTGTGTCTGTGATTCTGTAATTGTATTTCATTTGATCCAAATTTATTTACAATGCGGTATTTTGAGCAATTCAAGTCCGACATGTGTGGATGCGAATGGCTGAAAATATTGGGTTGTTACAGCTGGTATCAGAGCTTTGGTTTTTTTAGCAAACCATTGCCTCTGCGGAGCAAAAACTCATTAGAGATAGGGTAGAAATACCTTAGAATGAGTGAAATCAATCTCAGAATCCTTTCTTTGTGAGAGAACGTATTTTCTAACTATAAAATGATTTCCAAATGATTTTTAAAGTATTTTCAAAGACTATATTGGTATAAAAAATATTCTTATTTCGAAATCAAGATTTTTCTAAACTACATCCCTTAGGTATCCACTTTGTTAGAAATCTCTTGGTTAGGATTCTTATCGACTAGGATTCCTTGAACTTTGGAACGCTCCCACTCGTTCTGAAATCCAGTCTTGTCTTCCATATTTTACCCTTTTGATCTTGGAGCATTCCATAACTCCATTTTGGAAGGGCCTCTATAAAGATCGGTGATTCCGCAAATCTTTGAATAATTTGTAAAAGGGTGAAACTCCTTTACAATTTACATTGATTCACCGGAGATTTCTATATCCTCGGTTTACAATGCTATCTCTTGCTCTACCCGGATTCTATCTCTGGCGATCGTATGTCGATTTGCCTTAATTTTCGAATTGATTATATTCCTGAAGTCACGGTTGACCGGTTAAGGTCGCCCGCGATTTATATGGGTTTATCCACCTTCTATTTGGTAATAAAATTATCTTATCTTCGTTCGAGCTTATATTCGAATCCGGATTCTATTTGATTAGAGTTCCTCTAAATTCGAATTTTCGTTTGCTTTAGAATCCATCGTTGAATCATCCCTTGGAAATTTGTGTTTGATTGTATTTTGAAATTTGTGCATATATAGAAATTATTATTTTAATAAGGATGGCCTTATTTTATATAAAAGTGAAATGTTTTCAATAAGGATTTTTATATCTTTTGAAATTGAAAATTTGAAATTTCAAAAGGATTTGAAATTTTGAAAATTTATAAGAATTTGACTTATATAAAATGATTTATAACTGAAGGGTTTTGAATTTGAATTTCGAGGAATCAAACTCCGGTGTTTTGAAATCGGTTTTAAGATTTTGGAAAATATATAATAATAATATGATTTAAAGATATTTTTCGATAAGAAATATTTCAAATGTATTCGAATGAATTCCAAAGATTTCGATGAAATTTTAAAGAAGTTTCAAGAAAATAAAAGTCCAGAACCCACTTATGTCGCTGGAAAATAATTTCGGTGATGAATGCATGCATCATCGACATTGGTTTTCGAGTTTCTGAGTGGGGGAGAGGCCACTCTAGTAGCTTTGCTATGCGAGTGATTTTGTGAAACCAATTTTGATTTCAGATTTCCATGTATGGTTTGATACTCAAAAGATAGATCTATATATATATATATATATATATATATAATATATATATTTGGAAAGATTTAAAGTAAGCCGGTGTTCAGTCCTCGAGATTCAGATTTGTTTTGGTATAAACCTATCTTTTGGAAATTGGATTACTGATATAGTGTTGATTTCCAACTCTTGGACTGAAAATATGATTTCTTCGACTGTTTTGTAGGTTCGAGCACTTCCAAATCAAGATTAACTTTTCAAAGCCATGAAATTTTGAAAGGTATAGTATTTGGTAAAGAATATAAGTTTAGTCTTGTATGATTTAAAGTATAAAGTAGTATGATTTAATCTTCATTTTGATAAAGAATGTGAATTTGAAATGATAATTGATTTTGATAAATGAATATTTGAAGTTTATATTTGTATGAAAGGATATTTGGTTTACTTGTAATTTGAGTTTATATAAAATATTAAGATTTATGAAATGAATATTTCAAAACTAAGTAAGAATGAAGCAATATCTTAGTAACATCAGTTTCGAAATGTTTTGGGAAAAAAATTAGTCTTCAAATGTTTGAGAAAAATTCGGTTTTAAATGTTTTAACTTAGTAACATCTTTATGAAACTGTATATTTAACAAGTTGGAATAGATATATAAGTTGTACGTATGCTGTTTTATTCGCATAATTATTTGATCCGAGTTTGAGTACACAAGTTCGAGGCGAATTACACCATTTCGTGTTAGGATTTTTCATCTGGTTCTTGATGGCGAATATTTGATATGGATTTTAGGCTTGATTCTAGAATTCTCTATCATAGTATATGACTATGCAAGGAGACTGATGGCTTCTAGTCGAGAAACCATATCGAAGTCTACATTAGGGAAGTCGAATGGACAATACTAGTTCGAAAGCGAACTTGTGTGACCAAGCGAGCGATCGAATGTAATGTTGCGAAATGATGACATATGTAAGTAATAATGAAGTAAAATTTGGGATATATGAAATTATAAAATTTAGTTTTGAAATATGGTATATTTAAGTGCTGAAACATATTTAAGATTGAATAGTTTATTTTGTAAATCAAATCTATATTTGAAATTTGATAATATTTGAAATGGTTTTGTTGGAAAACTAAATTGAATTGAAACTGATTGTTTGAATTGAATTAAAATTGGAAATTTTAGATTTGGGTTTAATTGAATTAATTTGTGAAATGTAAAGAACTAAAGGAATGTTTTATGATTTCAAATGTTATGATTTCGAAAAGTGTAATGATTTCAAGTATTTTGGTTTCGAAAGATTTATAACTTTGAAAGTATTATGACTTTTGAAATGAATATATGTTTGAAATGGAAATGAATTTGTTTGACCTAAATTTTGTTGATTTGGAAATTTGGATTATTTTCTAAATCTATTGTTTGAAAAACTTAGAAACTAAATTTATGTAATTTGGAAGAAATGATTTGGCGAAATCATATATGATTTTGAAGCTGAATTGATATTGAAATGGTTTGAAATTGAGAACCTTAATTTACTAAATACTTGATTTGGGAGTTATCGAACTTATATAAAATGATTTGTATAAGTATGAAATTGATTTGAAACTGTTGATTCGAAAAGGTACTCAATTTGTAAAGTGAAATCTTATATAATCGATGTCTCTATAAGTATGATTTGACATACTACTAATTTTGGAAAGTATTCGATTTGAAATGAAATCTTATATATAATGGACTTTATATAAGTATGATATTTGAAAGTTATTTTGAAAGGTACTATATGATACATATTTTCGAAGTAAAGATATGGAATGTGCCTTCTGCTTGATATCTGATTTGTGGCCACATCTTGGATTCATTCTATCGATATTATTCTCTCTGATTTAGGTTTTACGAATATGATACTTGAGTATCCATCGATTTTTCTTCGAGCGACTGCATAGCGCAACTGCCTGGCTGAGCTGGCCTGGGGTACGGATTGTTTCCTGGGGGATTCAGGCGTAACCATTATGTATCCTACACTCTATGTAGGTCGCATTAGTAGCGAAACTGCGTGGCTGAGACGACCTGGGGGTACGGATTATTTCCTGGGGGATCCAGGCGTAACCTTTTTGTATCCTGCACTCTACTAGTCATCATGGCGTAACTTGTAGGGCTGAGAAAGCTTACGGATACGGATTGTTTCCTAGGGGATCCAGGCGTAACCATTGTGTATCTGCGATCCATGGTTAGACAACTGTTTTGGTTTGGTTGATTTGTTTGGATTGTATTTCCATATCTATTTTTAAAAGTGTTTTCCAGTATTTTCGCTGGGTGTTGAAACAAGTCTACCAAGTACCTGGAGAATTCTAGCTTTGCGCCTGATCAACGTATGGCCAGAGTCTGCAGGAACGAAAGTAAACTTGTTAAGACATTGAGTTATAAAAGTATTTTGATAAAAGTATCTTGATAAAGTAATATATAAAGAATATTTTTATCAGTTATTTTCCCTTCTAAAAATTTAAATGTTTTAAATATTGTTTACTTTGAACCATCATATTTGAATCAAATGACTATTCATCATACTATAAAATTTTTTTAATTGAAATGTATAATGGTTTAAATAATGGTTCATCCTTGTATTTCAACCTACTTTCCCTCCTAGCTACTTTCTCCCTACCTTCTTCGGGATGTCTTCCAACCTATTGTTCTTTCTAGTTGTTTCTTCGCTTCCTTCCTTTTCGAGGACGAAAAGATTTGAGTGGGGGAGAGTGTAACAACCCTAGATTTTTATGTATGTTTTAATTTTAACTTTATTTCATTTTGAAATTATTTTAAACTTGTTTCATTTCAAATATTTCATTTTTAAATATAAACTTTGATTATTATGTGAATTATAATTCCAACTAGTATAAATTGAATATTTTACTGAAAAGTGGATTTCTGGTCAAACTGGTCAAACATTAACTTTCAAATTTAAATATTTAAATTCTTAAATTTTACCTTTTATTATGAAAATAGATTTAATAACTTGAATACTACTTTTCTTTTTGTTGAAAACGGACTTAAACTGTGAAAGCTATGTACATTTCAATTTTGAGTATAATTTGTTTTATTTTGCAATTCTGTCTATTTTAAATTATATAAATTAAATTTTCTTTTTCATATTTTATTTTAAAATGTGTCATTATGTTATTTTATTTATATTTTTGTCTTTTAATATTTTTGAAGTGATAATAAAACTTTTTCAAAATTTATTGCATTTATTTTCTATTGTTAAAGGCTAGTTTCCATTTTTATGCCATTTTCTTCATTAAATTATATTTAATTAAATTTTAGATATTTATTTTTGTGAATTCATTTTTATTTTGTGTTCTTATCTTTAATTATAAATATTTTTCAAGTACATAAAATTTTTCCAAACTTCATTGCATTTGTTTTCATATTTTCAAGACTAGTTTGCAATTTTTGTTGTTTTTGATTAATTAAATTTTATATAATTAATATTTATTTATTTTTGTTTATTTACTAAATTTTCGTATTTTTATCTGAATTTATATATATATATCAGTTATTTAAAATTTCAAAAGAAATTTGTGGAAATATGAAAAGTTTTGAACTTTTTAAATTCCAAAGTCCTTTTACATTCCAACCTTTCATTTTCTCAACCTCCTTCTTTAATGTTTTTTTTTTTGCCGTGCATATTGCTTCTCTTTCTCAGCCATACTTCATTCTATTTTCACGAACTAAAATCATCTCTCAACCAAAAAAATTTGCACGGCCATTTGTTGTTCAAGCTTTGGGTAAAATCTTCTCTTCTCTCTTGTTTTTTTGTGTTTCCTATTGAATTTTGCAATTGTTCTCTACCTTCATAGCTCCACTCCTCCTCAACCAGTCTTTGGCCGACCACCACCACCCCCTTCCTCTGACCATCACCCATCCTACTACCCCTCCACTTCAGGCCGAACCAATCCAAGGCCACGATCCACCAAAAACCCATCACTACCTACAAGCCTAGCCTAGATTTGTTAACACCTCCTTCCACAACCTCTAGCCGCCGCCACCTCCACCACCACCACCTATGGCCTGACCTCCACCCTCTGAAACATCACCCACCACCACCTGCACCACTGGCTGGGCTTACATAGCCTTCTGCCGAACCATATTGTAGCATAGATGTGATGATATGTTGACTTGTGTTGAAGATTTATGCACCTAGATCTATGCACCATCAAAACCATCATAGGCCGACCCTGTTTGAACCCAAACCAGACCCAATTTCATGCCATGGGCGAGCTTATACCATGTCTAGCTGAAGTATGTGAAGTTGAGAACAAGTGCAATGCATTTTCCTTTGTTTTGGGTATTGATTCTAATGTTGTTTAAGTGCTGTATTGTTTTGAAACTTATCTATGTTGCATTGTTTTGTTTAAATGTTTGATCGAGTCTTTTAGCTTTAGCTCTCCACTCTCAAGTCATTTCCGTATTTTCGTGCCTTCATAGTGTCTGTATTGTTTTCTTTGGTAGCTATCTCCAGCTCCGAACAGGTGAGTTATTCTCACCAGACAATCTATACCTATATAACTGATAAACCGACACCACTTGAATCTGTAAATGTATTTCATCCTGTTATAACTGCTATATTATGATCATATGATGTTTACACCTATTATTGCACCTGTTACATAACATGTTACTATTATATTATACTATTTTGTTATTTATATCAGTTATCACCATTGCAAGTTCCATGTAGACTAGAATCACTATGGGTTGAAATGATACATACCCGAATGGACTTTAGAATAAAGAAAAATCGTTATGGGCTGAAATGATAGGCCTGAATGATTTTTATTTATTTCATTCTCACTTGGGATTGCGGGTTTGAAATGATCAAACCCGGATTTTTCATTGTAAATTACGGATTGAAATGATATAGTATCCGTATCACTTTACATAGGCTAGAAAATGATATACAGACCCGTGGTTAAATTATGTTTTTCTGAAAAGTTTAAAATATTTTAGAAATGTAAATATTATAATATTTTGATTTAAACTTAAGTAAAAAAAAATTGATGATTTTTTTAAAGTATTATTGATTTTCTGAGAATTTATAAGTAAAACAAATAAATGGTAAAGTTAGAAATTTGAAATGTAAGTTATTTTGGAAATTCTAATTTGGCGATGAAATGGAATTTAAATTAAATATGAAATATGATAAATTTATGACATTTTGAATTAAAATGAATTTAAAATGATTTTATAATATATTAATGATTTTGAATAAATTTAAAATGTGAAATGAATGAATATTTAAGTTAAATTTTGAAATATAACTTAAATTGGAATTTATGAATTTTGTTTAAAAGTGAATTTTTGAAGGTAAGTAAATAAAATGAAAATAAGTTATATGGGAGATTTAAACTTAAGTATTAAGTTAAAATTTAATTTTAAAGAATTGAAATTTAATGTTTGGAATTTAATAAGTAAATTATTATTAAATTTTGATTTTTGAATAGAGATTTAACTTTATAAAATCATGAATATAAAGGTATTTGAATGATTGTTTTGAAGGTGAAATTATATGATTTTATAAGTTAAAAATGATTTAAATAAAAATATAATTGTTTGTGAAATTATACTGAATATTTGAAGTTAATTAACTGCATTTCTGAAATGCTATTAATTCTAATGTAAATGATAATACAGCATTTGTAAATGCTGTAGTTGATAATAATGAACCAAATGGCTAAGTTTAATTAAAGGTTATTATAGTATTTTTGTAAAAATTTTAATTGTTGAATTTAACTAAGTTTTATTTGAAACTAATGTAACCCTATTACAGCATTTTTAAATGTTATCTTTTGTTAAATTGAATTGTTTTGAATATAACTTTCTGTAGCAATTTATAAATGCTGCGAAAGTTGAATTTTCATCTGTTTTAATAAATTAAGTGAATAAATGAATTTTGAAAGACTAAAATTTTGAAAATTTAATTATTAAATATAATAACTTCATTTTATGATTTAAAATGAAGTAATTTGTTTCGAAATATAAACTATTTTGAAATGTGTTTTGTAATGGTATTTAAATTAAATAAAAATGAACGTGGTTTGGAAGATATAATATTTTGATATTTTGAAATGGATTTTGAATGATATTGAATTTTTAAATAATATTTGATTTTGAAGTATAAATACCATTTTGAAATTTTAACCACGGGATGTATTTAATTTATAGTTTAACTGATTCTTAAAGGATGGGCGATCCCAAGCATCCTTTAAGTTATTGTGCATTTCTACTACAGTTCACTTGATTTGGTTTACATTATATAAGTATATATTGTCCTGACTCGAGTGTTTTGTGTTTTACTTTACGCTCGGGTCAGCCTGAGTATTTACAGCTTAGGTTTGGATTTCTTTCTGGAGCTAGGAATCGCTGGAGATTCTGCTTGTCCAGTTATCTGTTCCCTTCAGTTTCAGTTGTTCTATTTCAACTCTGGTATTTAATTGAGATTTATATTGTATATTTTTTTCAGACTGATATTATGTATTATGTTTTGAGAGTTGTTATAGTAGCTTCATGAACTACTATGGCATTTTAATTTCCGCTACGAGTTATTCTGATATTTCTGTGTCTGTGATTCTGTAATTGTATTTCATTTGCTCCAAATTTATTTACAATGCGGTATTTTGAGCAATTCAGGTCCGACATGTGTGGATGCGAATGGCTGAAAATATTGGGTTGTTACATTCCAGTTCTTAATTTTATTTTTAGTGTTTTTTAGAAACATGTTGAACTGGAATTGGTAAGATCCATTACTTGAAAATTAAAACATTATTTAATTATCTCATTATATTCATTGTTTGCTACCCAGCCATTTTTAAACCTAAAAGGAGCAGCTTTATTGTTTTCATTAATTTGATTATGAAAAAAGTTAATAAGTAAAGGGGTATGTCGCTAGTATTTTGCTCAATACAGCAACAACTGAAATTTGGAAAGCATCACAATTTTTTTTATTAATTAACACTTTGTCAAGCTTGCAATGTATATTCTTTTCCTTACCAGATATCCAAGTGTATTTATTACCTTTCATATTAGGTTCTATAAGTCCAGAGTCAAGTAAAAATTTATTAATTTTTTCTAGTTTACTATGGGGGATTTTATCACCACCATATTTCTCATTTGCATGAAAAACAGTATTAAAATCTCCCATAATAATCCAAGGAAAATCATAACTTTGACTTATGGCTTTTAACCTGTATCATAAATTATTTCTTTCATTTTCGAAATTACTACCAAAGATGTTAGTGATTTGTAATGAGAAACCATCTACATTTCTAAAATTGCAATCAATAAATTGGATGTCCTTATTGTAATTAACCATGTTCCAAACATTAGAGTCCCAAATGACTAAAATTCTACCCTTACTACCACAGTCAATATTGTTAATGGATTTCCAGTTATTGGAAAGTTTAAAACAAAATTTCTCAGTATTTGTATCATCCATCTTATTTCCAATGAGGGCAAACAATGATGGTTTATAAATTCTAACCATATTTATAATATCAGTTTGTTTTGCAGAGGAATTCATACCCCTGACATTCCAGACAATGATAGACATAGTAAAAAATGTTAATGATATATATAAAAATATAAGAACCAAAAAGGGTTTCAGGTTGAACCTGATACGCTGATACCCTTACCCTTCTTCTTTTTCTCAGTGCTTTTAGCTTTAAGTCTTGTGGTCATTTCATTCCAGTCTGGATTGACTGATATGTATTTTTGCCAAAAAGCCTTCTTCTCTTTATTTTTGCTCTTATTTTTGCCAATTGCTTTAATCTTGGGAATATGTAATTCTGATATATCAAATTGCTTTTCAGATTCCTCCATAACATTGTCAGAAGTTGATGCAATAGTACTATTTGGGATTCGGATGAGAGAGATGTCAAACTCCTCAGCATTGTGAGGCAAAGTTGAGTGGATGCCAACATTGTCCTCAACTTCTGCAGCATTTACTGATGGAGGTTCACTCTCCATATTATTCTCCTGACTCTGGTTGGGTCTTAGATGAGGGATTTTGTTTATAACTGTACCATGATTGTTTGTAATTAAACATAACTCTGAAATGGGAGGGATTTCGGAGTTAAAGATATTTTCATTATTGATTCCCCATTCTGAACAGTGTCATGATATATCTTTCAAATTCTCTTTTGAACCTTCTGGATGATGAACTTCCGAAGCAAGGATCTGGTCATTTTGATCAGTGAGCGAATTTGACGTTGTTTCTTGATTGAAGATGATACTTTTATGGCTGATTCGATCCTTGTTCTTTTGAATTCTTGATTGATTTGGTGTGTCTTCATTGAGATTCAGTTCTTAAGATGTTGCATCTGAATTATTTTCTTGAAGTGCAGTGATTTCTTTGTTTGATTATTGGCTTTGGGTATCTGCTTTTGCTTTGGAATACATTGTTCTCTAAAGTGTCCGAAGCATTACAGATACTACATTTCAGTGGGACCCGTTCATATTCAATTTTTTGGGTAATGTTTTCTCCATTGTATACTATCAGATTGATTTCTTGAGGAAGTTCATCATCTGCAGATACCTCCACCAGAAGACGAGCATAATTCAATCTCGTTTTCATGGTTGTAGATGTGTCCATTTTTATGGGTTTTCCGATAATGCTGGCTATCGCGCTAAAAGCTTCAGATCCCATAATTTGAGATTGACATTGGATAATTTAACCCATATCAGCATCGTGCTGAGGAGATCTCTATTCATTTTCAGGGACTCAGACCATCTTCTCATTATGATGAGCTTTCCATTATAGAAGTATGGTCCATTCTGAATAACTGAGTTGCAATTTTGAAACTCCTTGAATTTAACAAGAAAAAACCCATTTTCTCTGGTAAAGATTTCAAATTCTCCAACATGCTTCCAGACGCGTTGAATAAAAGCTTTAAAAAACATATAATATGGTTTGGTACCCACAACATAAATCAAGATCGAATTATTCCGACACTCAATTGCTCTTTTGCAGACGTTTTCCTTTATCAAACCATATTTCTTATTGTTAACTTTGATAGGAGCAATAGTTTCAAGATTGCATTCATCATCTTTTAGTTCCTTAGATTGCTCAGACACGATGTCTGCCCATGATTTTTGCCCATGTTATTTATTCAGAGAAAAACTTACGAGTTTACGAGATTGGAACAGTTGATTTCCATTGTTCTGATGAGAGAAGGTCGGATTCTGACTTTCTTTTTTCTTCATTTCGCCATTACTGATCTGTGACAATCTCTGATTACTGGGCAGATTATTACTGGACCGACGTTTTCTTTGTGATCTTGGCTGAACCAATTGGAACCCGTCATCATCTATGATGATTCCATTGTTTGATTCTTTGATGTAAGTTTCAGGTGGCCTGCTTTAATGTCCTGAAAATGAAAGATGTGACTGATTTTTGTGAGGAGAAAGAATTTCCCCATGGCTGAGGAAAACCCTAGATTTTTTTTTTTCCAATTAGTGCTAAAGATAGAATGCTTACTAGTTCTTCATCTTGCTAATTCAGTCGTAATCTGAATTAGACCTTTATTTCATTCACAAACTGTTGCTAATGATGAGATTTAATGAATGCAATGGAGAAGTCATTATTACATCCCATGTTCTTATGTTTTAGGCTAACAAAACTCATTTGGCCCTCAAATTAATCAATTTCCACTTGTCCAGATAACCAATTCAACTTAAAAACCACAGGTTAATGTGTGTAATTTAATCTAGATGGTATAAAAGGTCCTCTTTTGATTATATTTTCAACCACTGGTACTACCCATGTCTGACCAAGCAAGAACCTAACCTTCAATATTTTAATCCACAAAGACTTGGCTTCATAACCCTTTCTACATAAATATTTCATGGAACATACCTAACCTAAAGGAAGAACGGGGGGAAAAAAATGTCTTCCAAGAATTCCAATTTCTCTTATCTGTTAATGTTTTCATTTTTCTTTCTATATGCTAACTCGCTTTCCTTCAATTTCTCAACTTTCAACCAAACATCAATATCTCTAATCGAAACCCAAGGCGACTCGTTCCTCAACGTAGACAGAATCAAACTGACCAAAGACACCCTAGGCTCAGTTATCACAAGCAGTACAGGCAGAGCAATATACAAGCAAGAAATCATCATATACAATGAAAAAACAAGAGAACTAACCGATTTCACCACACACTTCTCCTTCATCATAAAAGCAGTAAACGAGTCACTTTACGGTGATGGCCTGACCTTCTTCCTTTCAAAGTACACCCCAACCGTCCCTGATGGTTCAGGAGGCGGCCTCCTTGGCTTATACAATGCAGAAAAGACAGATTTTAACAAAACCGAAAACGCCCTTGTGGCTGTTGAGTTCGACAGCTTCAAGAACTCCTGGGACCCCACATCGGACCATGTAGGCATCGATGTCAATTCGGTCATTTCAGTTGCTAACGTTTCCTGGGACAGCAGCATCAAGGATGGCCGCACTGCAAATGCATGGGTTACCTACAATTCCAGTACAAAAAACTTAACGGTTTTTTTAACTTATGCTAAAGATCCTATATTCAGTGGAAATTCTAGTTTGACATATAACATAGATCTAAGAACTGTTTTACCTTCGAAGGTGGCTATTGGCTTTTCAGCTTCTACAGGTCGTGCAGCTGAGTTACATGAGATCATATCATGGAGCTTCAGCTCTACACTCGAAGAAAACGTTAAAAAAAGCAAAGCTGGAATGATAATTACAGGTCTAGCCTCTTCATTTGGCATTATCATTGCCCTTTTGTCCATAGCTTGGTTCGTTTATCGATGGAGAAAACCGAAAAAAGAAGATGATGAATCGTTGTCATCTTCTGATGAATCCATTGATGGTGAATTCGAGAGAGGTAAAGGGCCGCAAAAATACACGTTTAATGAGCTAGTGGCAGCAACAAATAATTTTTCAACGGAAAGAAAGCTAGGAGAAGGAGGATTCGGGGAGGTGTACAAAGGAGTTTTGAACAATGAAGAGGTAGCCATCAAAAGAGTTTCGTCGGGCTCTAAACAAGGGAAAAAGGAATACGTATCAGAGGTCAGAATCATAAGCAGATTAAGGCATAGAAACTTAGTGCAATTAGTAGGTTGGTGCCATAAACAGCGTGATTTCTTACTTGTTTACAAGTACATGAGTAACGGAAGCCTCGACCATCATCTTTACAATAAGGAAAAGCTCTTAACCTGGCCTGTAAGGTACAATATAGCTCTAGGCTTAGCTTCTTCTTTGCTGTACTTGCATGAAGAATGGGAGCAATGTGTAGTTCATAGAGATGTAAAGCCAAGTAACGTTATGCTTGATTCAGAGTTTGAAGCTAAGTTAGGAGATTTCGGGCTAGCAAGGCTAGTTGATCATGAGATAGGGTCACAGACTACTATATTAGCAGGGACTATGGGGTACTTGGCTCCTGAAAGTGTCACTACTGGTAGGGCAAGGAAAGAGTCTGATGTGTATAGCTTTGGGGTAGTGGCCTTAGAAATTGCATGTGGTAAGAAGCCAGTTGTTGGGAATGTGACCTTAGTACAGAAGGTATGGGAGCTTTATGGGCAAGGCATGATTTTAGAGGCACTGGATAAGAGATTAGGTGATGATTTTGATATGGGTGAAGTGGAAAGATTGATGGTTGTAGGGCTATGGTGTGCACATCCGGATCACAGTATGAGGGCATCAATAAGGCAAGCGATCAGTACCCTTAAATTTGAAGGGCCATTGCCTATTCTTCCAGGTAGGATGCCTGTGCCTATGTTTGTGGGGAATAGATTTGAGATGATGAACGTACTGTCTATGGATGGGACATATTCTGCTTCTACTGTGAATTCGTCAACTGGTACACAGTCTTCGGGTTCTTCGGCCACTTCTTTGCTGAAATCATATAGAACAGAAGTTTAAAAAAGAGCAATATAGTGATAATTGCCACATTATTTAATACAGAAAAAAATAAATTGTTTTGACAACTTTAACTATTGACTATTTGAGGCTTTTTATCTATCTTTACGCTGTTTTGATTGTCAACTTCCATTATTATAGATGCACGTGTATTCATTTGTTCATGCGTAAACAATCATATATCAACCATTATCAAGAAATTAACAATAATAAGAAAGACTAACCTTAGCCGGCAAGCATGAGCATTATGTCTGAATTCTCTCAGTGTCATGCTCAAACTATCATTCATTTTTGTAGAATATCAACTCTAAAGGTTTAGGTGTGCAATGGGTAAGGTTGCAAAAAATACAAAGAAAAAAGTACATGTTAGCATCTTGATTAATTATTCCCAACACAGCAAAGAAATGTTATGAGTGAACGTACATTTGAATCATCTCCTCACCTCCATTATTTCCTTATTGAATTAGTCTCTTGATGAATCCACCTTGTATTGGATTTGGAATACATTGTCCCAGGGAAGCTTATTTTTCTTAAAAAATAACATAAAATGCCTGAAATTTTGTACGGTGCATACATATTAGCAATGTTTTGAAGACCGAACCGTGAGTTGAACAGTGATGATTTAAAGTTGAAGGTTTAGATGGTCCAACCGGTTGAACCATCGGAACCGTGCTTTTTTTTATAGTAATTTATATAGGTTAAATGAAAATATAATAGTTCAAATGCACACCATATCACAAGCACAACATTCATACTTTCAAGCATAAACCCATATTACAAATCACAAGCATTTTACTGCCTTCACAGAAAGTTTATTATCAAATATCACTGATGATTATTAATCAAAATTACATTATCCTTACAATAAATTCAAGATCTTAAAGAACAAAGAATAAAAGAAATTTAAACCAATCGGTTTTATTATGAGTTCTATCAAACAATTGTAACAGGCTAACGGCTAATGCACATACAAAACAAGCCCCTTGCTTATTGCAATTTGATTTTGGATTTTGTCAGACAATGATAATAAAGTCAATATGTTCCTATTTCCTGCCGTCTTTCGTGCAGCCTGCCTTTTAATTCTTTACTTAAAATAAATCATAAGCTTACTGCTGCCATGGTTCATTCATTTCTTCAGAGAATTATATCTAAAAAATCTTACGGTTAAAAATACTTCAAAGTAGAAATACATATACCTACAAGAGCTTCTGACGATGGTAACACGGAAGGTCAATGCAGCGCTTACAACTGGAGATAGAGGAGGAGGCTGTGATGGTCGTTGCTGCGGCGACTACTTAGGTATTAGGGTTTCTCAAGTTGGGGCAAAAACAGGAGAGTCAATCGACGCGGTTCTGTTCTAGGGCACGGTTCAGTCACGATTCTGAGGTTCAGTTGACGGTTTGCGCACGAAGGCGGTCCGATTCAGCTCCGCGCCGACGAGACCCACGGCCGACGGCTTCTCACGGTTGATTCGTGGTCAGGTCTGGTTCTCAAAACTATGCATATCAGTATGCACATAATCAGATATTACATAACGTCGTGCATCGAAAAATATTTCACAAATAAACTTATAATACAAAATTCAGAGTTTAAAATTGAAGTTAGAATGATATGCATGTATAAATTTAATTACGGAGAGAAAAATGTGTAGCATTTTTTCTATAATCTACGAGAGATGACATGAACAGCCTACTGTACCTGTATATCCGCTATGGGTACTAACAGGTTTGCAAAGCAATGCAATTTTCCGTTTGAACCTTGCCTGAATTTTGTTTAACTAGGTAGGAAAAAATTATGGCGAACCAAAAGGCAAAGTTTTCGGTCCTGAGCATAGGTTATTTTAACTTCAAGGCATAAAACTCAAAAGCACAAAAGGAACCAACTGAAGTACACTATTACTATTCCGGATGTAGTGTCTATAGGTGAATAATAATAACCATAATATATCATTATTTCACAAAATAACATAGTTGGTTGAGACATGAGACGCTCGTATGTAAGGTCGATGATTCAATCTTTGCTAGCTGCATACCTTTATGGAAATTTAACCAAGTTTAAATACCCACACTTGGTCTTCTAATAAAAAAATAATTAAATAACAAAATTTCATGAGTGTTAGTAATTTATGTTTAGAAAAGAAAGGTGTTCTTTTATTGAAACAACTAGATGCTTTTAAAATAACTTATCACACTGCCACACCCTTCCTTCAACTGGATATGTGTCAAAAATTCAGTTTACGAAGTACTAAAAAAAACTCTAACGATTGTTTCATCCTCCTGCGTTGAATGATTCACTGTTTATGAATTATCAATAACTTTCGTGGCTCCATCAGAGGGACTCATTGAACCTTTCAATATAGGTCATCCTTTATTACTGCTATATCCATCATCTCTTCAACAAGCAAGAGCCGGCGGCTCTTCTTTGCTTGGTTGTTGTACAACAAGAAACCAAACAGACTTCACTCTGCTACCCATTTTCATTTAGGCAATTCATTAAACAGTTGAGCACGTGCAACTTGTCCAACGGCATAATCATTGTTTTCCACATATCCTTCTTACGTACTTGCATCCTCATTGCCTTTAAATACACAACTTCACCTGCTATGACAATAATCTCCAATTTATTCAACTACTAGCTACGTGAGTGAGTTTTTAACAACCATAAACATGTCTTTAATCCTTGCTCTTCATATGCAACAGTAATCACTGCTTAACAGCAATCATGAATATGCACGTGCAACATCAACTTCTACACATTGTTAGCACCAGGCCCGACCCAAGGCATAGGCAAGAGAGAGATTTACCTAGGGCAACAAGAAACCATGGGGCAACAAAAAAAACTCAAAATATTATCTGCAATAATCACCAATGACTTTCCCTCGAACTCAAAGGTGCCTAGCTACGCTATCTCAAACTCGAAGCCGCGAGTCACTCTCTCGACCTCCGACCATCGACGCTGTCTTAAAGATTCGAACTAGAAGCCACCGGCCCTAATTTTTTTTCCATAAATCATGTGAGTATCCAATTTTATTGTATTTACTGGTTTATCATTTTGAAATTTTATTTGTGTTATTTGCCCTAACTTGATTTCAACTTCAATTTTACATATTTTTGTGTTGTTCATCCTTCCATTACGAATTAATTTCATAGTAAATTATTCTTTGTTATTAATCAATATGCATTTGCTTTAATTAGTTACTGCATATATAGACTTATTGTTCATGCATTCGGATGGGTAGGAAAAAAGGAAAACAAGTTAATGCCAAGTAATTACTAATTAACTAATTTGGCTAATAATCGGTTAGTGATGATGCTTATTTTTTGTTAGTAGTTAATTTCATTTTTGCTAATGAAATGCTGGCCATAACTTTGCAATCATGTTTTGAAGCTAATTTGTATTCTTGTTAATTCTTGTGCCTTGGATATATTTTGTACATTAAAAGAAAAATTATTATTATTTTAGAAGAAAGAGCCAGCAACATGATAAAAATAATTTTTATCCGCCTTGGGCAACCAAAACCATCGGGTCGGCCCTGGTTAGCACCAGATATTCCATTAACGATCTCAATCACCAATCACCGTTAGATTGGACTGAGAACTGGACTGGCTGGTTCACAGCTTGAGACTTGCCAGACCCACACAGGCCTAACATGCAACTTATGCAGTTGCTTGTTTCTTCTTGAACAGTGGAACCGTACAAAACTACTACATGTATCATGGAGGAACAAATTTTGGGTGCACAACAGGAGGGGCACATATCACGACGTCGTACAATTATGATGCACCTCTCGATGAATATGGTAACTAAAGAGAACCTATACGGGGTCGTCTCAAGAACCTTCATGCAGCTATTAAATAGATAGAGAAGGCCCTTATAAATAGAGACAAAAACCTCACACTACTTGCCAACAATACATCGGTTACAAAATACAGAGTCCAAAATTGAACATCTGCATGTTTCTTGCACAACAAGGACAGTGCTTCTTAACTTAGATGGATATTGAAGGAAATTCATTTGTCGGCATGGTCAATAAGGATCCTTCGTATTTTACACTGCTAAAATTACAACTCAAACTTGCATCAAAAGTTGACACGAACACTCAGTAGATTACAAGTAGAGAAATAAAATGAAAAATTAAATTTAAAACGGTGACAAACATGCAGAAAACAAAAGCGCACAAATTTAAAGTGGTTTGTCGTTGATTGTCTACTTTGAAGGAATTATTTTACTGATCACTTGGTTTTCTAAGTATAGAGGGATCAGATCGAAATTGATCCTCAATTACAATGGAGTTCAAGTAAAACAGCAGCGTAAAGATCCTCTATATTAAAAATGAACTCTTTATTATAGGTGTAAATGATCGAATATCTTCTTGAAATTTCGTCAACCGACTCTCACGATGTAGACGACGTTACTCAAAAATTTCGTGGCCCAACTCCCAAGGATGGGCGATCAGTACCGATCGGTTTAGATGACCTTGTGGGCTCATGCGATCCCTCGTGTGGGTTGCTCTCCATGCTAGCTTTGTGTTTCTAAAATTGTTTGCATGGTCGCCGTCATGCATTTAGAGATATTGATTGATTCCCTTTGAGTTGAATTATTGGTTTGTGTTGTTTGTTGCCACACTGATATGATTTGATCTCCTGCATAGGGAAAATGGTAGGCACCAATCCCCTTCTTAAGGGAGGCAGTAACCATACTTAGAATATTCCAGAGAGTCTATCTCTTGGTCTTGCATGATCGTTGCTTCATACCATTGTCCGTGCTTGATCTCTGGACTCCATGATCACCTCTCTATGCTGTTTTTCCTGTCTATCATCAAGTCTAGCTTGTCCAATCAACCAGGATATAACCGGGTCAAAAGGCCAGATAACACTTGCCCCCAAAGGATGTCTTGTTTCAAGTATGGCGTGCTTTGAATCGAAGCAAGTTAGAGTCGCCGGAAAAGATTCTATTCGATTTCCTGAACAATCGTTATCCTTTCATCGAGTTGTCTTTCAAAAGAATCGTATCTATTTTTGTTCATTGTGAAGCTTGATCGATATCAGTCAATATAAATCTAGCATGTAATCCTCATTTTTTGTCTATGCTTGGTTCCATTGAGTCGGTCGATCAAGTTAGTAGGCCTTGGTTATTTGAACCGGTCTTCTCTCTCAGGAGTCCTTAGGTGATGATTCAATTTTTGTCGAGTTAGAAAATCAAATGTCGAGTTGTACACCTGCTTGTTCATTCATGTACACATTTTTTTGACTCCTAACGCACTTATCGGTTGATGGGTTGTCGTTGATTTCCCGTTGTTCAAATACAATTACATTACTATTTTTCATTCATTATTTTTCTTTTCCCTTTTAAAAAAATAGAGGTTCGGTACCAATCCCCTAGACAAGTGGATCGGTACTAATCCCTTTGTGGACATAGACTTGGTCGGTTTGGCCCACAAGAGAGATAGACCACATACCATACATAAGCTAAATACTTAGATCCATCTCAACACTTATTCCATTTATACTTCAGCTGAACTGAACCCATTCCCCCCTCGCTATCGCTGTTGAGAAGCCTAATTTAAGGAATTTCATCCAACTCCTCAAACCACTATTGTCTCGATCTCTTTCCTCTACCAAAGCCTTCGTCGCTGCATCTTCTTAGACTTGAGGATCCAATCCCAATTGATTCAAACCTAAATCTTATTTGAACCTGCAATCGTTGTTTTTGCTCCGAACTGATTCGAGCTTTTGAAAAGGTGGGTTTTCGAACTGGTGGTATGCGATTTAGGGTGAAAACATGATGAGACGATGGAATGTTTGGGATTTTGCTGATGATTTTGGAGGAACAGAGCGGTGATGAAACAATCGTGAGATGGAGTGATTATAGGGATCGACTTGAGTTGAGGAGGAGCGAAATGGAATGGTGAAGTTTAAGGAATTGGTATGGTAGGGATCGATTGTATGAAGGGATCGGTTGTAGAATATGGTGGAGGGATCGATCATGATATAGGAGTGTTTCAAATTTGCATAAGGCGATGCCGACTAGGCAAGGGATCGGTTACGATCCCTTGCTTATGGGGAATTAGACTTTTTACCTTGGTTTGAACATAACTTAAACATGAGCATAAGCACCTGCCTTGGATTCGAACATGACTTTGGCTCTTGTATACGATCTCAAACTTGAATACTTGGACTTTAGAACAAAAGCATGCGACTTGGAATTTGATCGGACTTTACACATGAAATGAGCCATAATACTTGGATCCATGAAAAGAGACTTGAACTTGTTAATAAATAAATATACCCTCACAGACTTGAATGCTCATATGAACTTGAATGCAAATAACATACTTCAATATGCCGATAAACAACTTGGCAAATAGAGGCCTTCAAAGAAGAAGCTAGGGAGGCTTATCAGACAGAGACAAAGGATGATTTTGATCCTCTTTTGATATACTATAATGCAAATGTCCGTATGAACCAAAACCTTCGCTTCCTAGGAGAGGGATATCCCGAGTCACTAGTCGAAGATTGGGACAATATTGTGGACTCGAAGAAGAAGTCTTTCGATGGTGTCGAGGTTGATGAGGAGCAGCTTATGCGCGAAATCTTAAGAGCTAGATGATCTTAGGGCTGCTCGACTCAGTTTACTTCGTTACCTAGAAACAATTAGTAAGAGGAAAGATATTGGTGAAGCCTCTAGGTCTGGCTCTCAAGACCCTCTCACAAGTCAGACAATTGGTGCCTCGGTTTCTCATACCTTGTAAAGGAGATAGACTACGATCCAGATCATTTTGAAATTCACAAGCCTTTTGGGCTATTTTCGATTCTTAAAGGCGACACTCCAGCTTCGATCGAAGGACGATCTGGTGAAGGTATATCTCTCACCTCCCTTACATTTGAGAAAGTTTACATCTTGAACACGAAAGTCAAGGGATTAACCATTGGACCTCGTGAAATTGCAGGTTTGTCTGCATCTGTATATGCTTCTAGTGGTGAAGCTATCCTTTAGCATCAAACATTGATCACGGAGTCTACAATGGTCGCCACTTCACACACGGTCCCGACCGTCCAGTCTACCGAGACTCCCGGTCTGGATGCTGGAGTCATAGAGTTTTTGAATGAAGAAAAGATTGATGATCAACATGCCCAAGACGAAACAGATAATGTCGTTGTGACTCATTCCTCTGAGCAGATGGACGAGCACATCTTGAAGGAGCGCATTAAGAAGGAAGAGCTAGATAAGAAAGTCAAAAGGGAGCTTGCCGAGGTAGATGTCACTCTACTCCAAATCATACTACCCAACAGTTGCTCGTTGAAAAGGTTGACCCTTCCGTATCCAAAAATGACCGCTTCAATTTCTATCTCTAAAGGTATTTCACCTAAGGGTGGCAAGGGAGGAGGAAGGTCAAAGGGGAGAAGAAAGGGTGAGATCTCTAGTGAATCTACCCCAAAGAATCCCAAAACGGACAAGAATTAGTCGTCGACTCGGCTTGGGTTATGTATAGCTAGGTAGCTAGTTTTGTTGGCTCTGATTGTGTAGGTACGGCCCCACTTTTGGTTTCTAGTCGTTGAAATAAACTTGTACCTAGCTTTCCAAACTTTTTCTTGTTAATAAAAACTTCTTTTGTTTCAGTTTAGTTTTTGTATGAATTCGTTTAAGTGTTTGAGCTATTACATTTTCCATTCAATGTACTTGAAATTCATCGCTCGTTGTTTAAGTTGCAAAAATTATTTGATCGCTCATTACTTCGCATGTCGACCCGATTAATCTATCTCAAGGCATCCTCTCAGTCATGGCCTTGAGTTACATCAAACACTAGGCATGAGCCATGGTGTTACACTATCATATTCGGCATTTAAGTGATTATGCTCATGCCCCCAGTCTCGGGTTGACGGAGTTAATCCGCAAATGGTCGCATTTCATCCATTACAAGTTTATACTCCCTTTTGCCAGGTTCAAGTTAGAGTCGGTGAATGAGTGGTCGAATCGCACTCATTCATTTTTTATACTCTTTTCCATAATCTGGGGATCAAAAGTTAGTCGATGGACGATTAATCACACCTGATTGATGTTTATATTCCATCCCACACTCTGGGAACTGGAGTAATTCTAATAAATGGTTGAATCATATTTTCCTCGATTAATTTCTTTGCCTCCAAGTCAAGGGTAAAGTCGAAGAGTGGTCGATCGTACCACGTCCACTTCTACTTTATATTTCTCCCACCGAATCACATGATGGAGATTAGCTAACGGATGATCGAGTCACATCCGTTTTAAATTTTATACTCGACCCGTCAGATCATAGGAGAGAATCAATGGATGAACGGTCAAGTCACGTTCATCTTTAGTTAATTTGATTATGGACCTAAGAACTTGGTTGGAATCAAACCACGGGTACTCGTTGGTTTATATTTAGGCATACTAAATGTTAGTCGGTTTCATATTATAACCATTATACTACACACAGGCAATTCACAAACATGGAAAAAACTTCAAGTCTATTACCAACTGAAAGAGAATGCCACAGAGTCTGTCCTATTCCATGGCTTCAAACTGAAAAGAAAAAGCAAATTCTTAATGGAATACAAACGAATAAAACAAAATCAAATGAAGTAGCGTCATAAATGCTCGCTATTCCACGCTCTAGGGTGTGTAATGCCATCGACAGTCGTTAACTTGAAAGTTCCATCTCCAAGCTTTTGATTGATGACACACGGTCCTTCCCATTTCAGACCCATGTTGGTGGGGTAGGAAATATTTTTTTCAGAACAATATCGCCAATTTCAAAGGTCCTATCTCGAACTTTAATATTATAGTATCGGGCAACTCGGTGCTGGTGTGCAACTGCCCTCAAGTCAGCTTCTTCACATTTCTCGTCGACCATGTTTAAAGATTCCAAAAGGAGATCTCTATCTGTTTTAGGATCATAGTAAGCCACTCGATGAGAAGGGATTTCAAGCTCTAAAGGAACCATGGCTTCATAGCTGTAAGCAAAGGCGAATGAAGTATGGCTAGTCGTCGATTTGTGAGTTATTTTACAGGCTCATAGTGTTTACATGAATCCATCAACCCACTTACCTTTGGCCTTTTCCAAATGCTTCCTCAGAATGGACATTATGATTTTATTAATAGCTTCGACTTGTCCGTTAGCTTGAAGGTGGGCAACTGCCGTAAATCTTTTCTTAATATGATGCCAACACCATCGATTTGGGTCCCATTGTCAGCTATGATTTTTCGGAGGAGAGCAAAAGGACATGATGTTTCGAACAATAAAGTTGATTACTTTCTTCGTAGTGATCATGACCAATGGTTCAACTTCGGCCCATGGAGTGAAGTAACCGACCGCTACGATGGCGTTCTTCTCGCCACCTTTAGAAATTAGCAAGGAGCAGATCATGTCAATGCCCCATGTAACAAACGGTCAAGGACTGACCATCTGACTAATACCCATCGACGGGACTCTCATAATCTTTGCGAATGTCTGGCACTAGTCACATCGTCTAGCATAATCACCTACATCTCCATTGACAGTTGGCCAGTAATAGCCATAGCAAAGTATTTTTTTGCCATGGTTTGCCCTTGGTGTGATTGCCACATTCTGCTTCATGGACTTATCTTAATACTCGCTTGATTTCATTGCTAGTGATATATCGAAATAGGAAAATGGAAAAACCCTTCTTGTACATGACTCCTTCTTGAAGGATGTATCGTGAAGCTTTACGGAGCACCTGTCATTTTTCATTCCTCCGTTTGGGAAGGATTTCCATTTGCAAATAATCTTTTATCGAAGTCATCCACAAATCTGTTTCGGGCTCCGTCTCTAAGACGCAATCAGTCTTCATCTGGTTAATGCTTGGAGCATTAAGTACTTCAATTGGGACGAGATCCATCTGCTATACATCCCCAAAACTGACCGATTTGGCCAGCAAGTCTACTTTCTCATTCTGTTCTCTAGGGATATGTGTAATACTGTAATGCTTAAAATCGGTTAGTAGCTCTTGGACTCGGTTGAGGTAAGGAGAAAGTCACGCTCCCTTGGCCTGATATTCTCCTTTGACTTAGCGCACGACTAACTGGGAATCACAAAAATATTACAAAGCTTATACTCCTAGCTCCTTAGGAAGTTTGAGCTCGGTGATCAAGGCCTTATATTTAGCTTTGTTATTTGTCGCAGGGAAACAGATTTTACGGGTGTAGCAGATCGAGCGTTCCTTAGGAGTGACTACTATGAATGCAGCACCAGAATACCAATCGTCGATACTTCATCCATTTATATCTTCCATTGGATGGTAGGTATTTCACTGCTCTCAAGAGAGTCATCTTGTATAGTGAATTCAACTAGGGGTCCGCCAACACTTGTCCTTGGATGGATCTCCGAGGGAAATAAGTGATATTAAACTGGCTCAATTCGATATTCCATTTCAGTAACCTTCTAGACATCTCAGGCCACTGTAGGATCTGTCGTAATGCTGATCAGTGAAGACACTGATGAGATGAGCCTAAAAACAAGAGCGAAGCTTCCTTGATGCAATCAATAGGCACTATGTGAGCTTTTCCAAATTTGGCTAATTTCTTTTAGCACCTATCAACTAAGTGCCAACACGGAATATTGGCCCTTGGATCCGATTCTCTTAGCACAGCAGCGCCACACTTATGGCATGTACTGCATACAAGTTTTCATGATCCAGTGCTTGGATAAGATTGAGGGTCTCTCTAAGTGGTATACCAGAGCTTGAAATACATCAACAAAATCTTGCATCCATGCAAAGTTCCTCTTCCCTCTTTTGATCAAGTCGAAGAAGGCAATGCACTTATCGGTGGCTCTGGAGATGAACCAGCTTAGGAGGCAACTTTCCCATTTAGGCTTTACACCTGCTTACTCGTCTTTGTTGCTTGGATATCTCTTATTGTCTGAATCTTCTTGAGATCAGCTTCAATTCCACGTGGGTTAATGATAAAACCCAAGAATTTTCCTGACGCAATGCCGTTTCGAGGGGTTAAGTTTCATTCCATATTTTTGGAGAACATTGAATATATCCACCAATTAATTGATGTGGTCTTTTGATTGTTGTGACTTCATGAGCATATCATCCACATATACTTCCATTCATCATTCGATCTAATTTTGGAGCATCCGGTTGACCAGTCTTTGATAAGTGGCTCCAGCATTTTTTAGTCCAAAAGACATCACAATGTAGTAGTATAATCCCAGGACGGTAATGAAGCTAGTGTGTTCCTGGTTTGACATGTGCATTAGGATCTAATTACATCCAAAGTACGCATCCATAAACGGAAGTAATTCATGTCCAACGGTTGAGTCTACCAACCGGCCGATCCTTGGAAGTGGAAAGCTGCCCTTCGGGCATGCTTTATTCAGGTCTGAGTAATCAACGCATGTCCTCCACTTTCCATTAGCCTATCTTACAAGTACATGAACCCATTTCAGGTAGAGAGCGTCACGGATAAACCCATTGTTCTAGAATTTATCCACCTCCTCCTTAAATGTAGCAAATCTCTTCAGATCCATGTTGTGTTTAACCTGTTTTATCAGGACATGCCTCAAGTCGTTATTCAATGCATGGCTCGCAATGGTTGGCGAGATCCTATACATGTCAGAATGGGTCCAGGTGAACACATTAAGATTCGTTCGAAGAAAGCCAGCTAATTACTTCATTATTGTTGCGTTGAGCTGTGACTCGATCTTCAGGACCTGCTTTAGGTCATCGTGGCTGACTATGATGTTAATTGTCAACTCAGCGAGTGCAGCCTTGGGTTCTTTGGGTTCCTCTTCCACATCTTTTAGATCTATATCTTTATAGAACCGACTGTGTTGCTCAAGCCAAGGCTTGGATATTGATTGCTAGGCTTTATTAATTTTGATGTAGAGAGGTTTCTCCCCATCCTTTCCTTTTTCTTTATGTTGAGAATCACTTACCTTAGTAACATAGCAGGCATAGCCAGTTGCCTGATCTCCATCAATAACTCCCACACAATTCTATGTCGAGAATTTGAGTGTTAAGCACCAAGGGGTGATAGCTGCCCTGAATTCAACAAAGGACGGTCGGCCCAAGATAGGGTTATATGGAGATCGGTTCAAATCCATTACAATAAATAGCAACACCCGCACTCTCCTATGGTTGCCATCTCCCAACTCCACAGGTAGCTCGGCATAGCCCACCGCTTCAATAGCAGCACGGTTAAAGCCATGAATACGGGCTTTGCATAGTTTCAAGTCGTTGGCCTCTAGTAACATCTGATCATAGGCTTTCTTAAAAATGATATTAATTGATCTCCCGAAGTTGATCAAAATCTTTCTCTCCAATGCAGGGCCGATCATGGTCCAAATCACCATTGAGTCAATCGTAGGGGCTTACATCCTAGCTACCTCTCAACTTCGAAACACGATATCGTTAGTCATGGCTTTCTACTGCTTTGTCAGAGCACCGTCATCCACGTTCGAGCAACATTCAATATCAGCATGTCTTATATCGTTCATGTAACGCTCCATCTCATTCAACCTTTTGTCCACCAGATGTGGTCCTCCAGCAACAGTGTTAATGACTAACTTTCCTCATACCCGTCCAGGTTCCTTAGCATTAAACGAGGCTTGTCCTCTATTAGGGTCATATTTTCCTTGGCCACCATCCTACGGGGATTTAATGAACTGTTGCAACTTTCTTTTACGAATCAACTTTTCAATGATATCACGGAGGTGGCGGCACTCATCCGTGGTATGACTATAACTTTTGTGGAATCTATAATACTTTCCTATTTGTTTCTACTTCTTTTTCGATTCTATCGGAGGTTTTGTATTCTGTACTACATAGTATTACAAGTTGATAGATAGATGTTCTCTAATGATGTGTTTAACGATGTATAAGTGTTAAATATCGGGATCCTTGGCCTCCTTCTTCTAGAATCCCGTCTTCGATCGCGGTTTCTATCACCACCACTCTATTTCTATTTTCTCTATTTTGAACATTAATTTCAACTTTCTAAGAAATCCCTCCATACTATTTCACCGTCATATTACTTTGAACTCCCTTGGGACTCTAGCCTACAACATTTCTCTTCTAGGTCCACTTTGCCTCCTCCTTCCTCAGGTACTGAGCAACCTTTGCATAAAAGTGGTCCAATATAGAAGCAGCTTTCCCACTAACCAATCACTAAAACCAAAATAAGGGTTAACCCCTTTAGTTGGTGACATCGGTATTGCATCATCTTTTGGATTACTGACTTCTGTAACAGCTGTATTAAACCTTTCCACGTAATCTTTCGGTGAATCCCTTGGAGCCTGGATCAATTTGGAGAGTGACATGACATCTATGGGGCGAGCCATGTGCACGCAGAACTTCTCCATGAACTTCCTTACTAACTCATCAAATGGAGAGATTGAACGATGTGGTAGCTTGGTGGACCATATGGTCACAACCCCTTCTAGAAAAATAGGAAAACATTATCAGTGGCTCATGCGGATTCCATATACCACTGGTACTTAATGAGATGCTACCTGGGATCTGTTTTTCCATCAAAGCATGCATCGTAGGCATATTAAACCTCCACGGATACTCTGCGATTAGGATGTTGTCAGTCAATGGAGTATGACTTCCGGAGAGTTTCAAATCATTGTTGGTCGGGCCTTGAATTTCTTTCACTAGCTGTCTTACCATGGTCGTCATGTCCGATGTCTGGAGTGCCGGTGCCTGGTAGTGGTCATGCTCCACCTCACGTGAATGGCCTGATTCACGCCTTCGAGCAGCACTGTGTTGCCTTGGCTTAACTTTTTCCTCGGTAGTACTCCTATCTTCATCTCTTGGCTGTGGTTCAATGACATTTGCATGCATTCCAACGGCTTGGTCAGTCGCGGCACGTCCGGAGTTTGCTCCTCTACTAGCATAAAGACCACCTCTTGGTTGGAGGGTTTGGTACTGATTTCCCTAGAGAGTTCGATGTCGATTCGAGTTGTATGATGGTAGCTGATCACATAGTTACCCCCTTAAGTTCCAACATCAATGGCATAAGTTTTGCATAATCGTTAATTGAAGTGGAGCTCTCTGATCATGAGTATGGAGTAGGCTTCCTTCATGTCTTCCCATATTGGTCTATCAACTGGTTCATTAGGTCAATATTGGTCAGGATTTTCTGATTGAGCTACTGACGGCTATCAAGCGGTTCCTTAATCAAGACTTCAAAGTTGACTTTGATGATGTAATCAGAGGATTTGGAGGATCGGCAGCCACCGGTTGAACATTCTGGTCAACCTGTTGAACGCTAGTATCTTAGTTGCCTTCAACAGCACGAGAGGTAGTAGACTTTCCTTTGGCCATGGCTAATAGCTTCCTTTTAGATCTTCTTCAGATATGAAAATAAAGGAAAACTTGTCGACCGAAATCTGGATCTATCTCACGATATGAGAATCCACTAGTAGATGATGAGATCTAATCAAGCTCATAATTCCTTTTCAATGAAAGCACCAAAATGTTTGCATCAAAAGTTGGCACAAACACCCAGTAGAGTGAAAGTGGAGAAATAAAATAAAGAATTAAACTTAAAATAGAGAGAAACAGGCAAAAAACAATTTTATAGTGGTTCTGAGTTGATTGCCTACATCCACTTTGAATGAATAACTTTATTAATCACTTGGTTTTTTGAGTACAAGGGGATCGGATCAAAATTAATCCCCAATTACAATGGAGTTCAAGTAAAATAATTAGCGTAATGATCCTCTAAATGAACAATGAACTATATATTTATAAGTGAAAATGACCGAATATCTTTATGAAATTTTGCCAATAGTGTCTCACGATATAGGCAGGTCAACCAAAAAGTTTAGTGGCCCAACTCCCAAGGATTGGCGATCGGTGCCGATCGATCTGGATGACCTTATGGGCCCATGTGATCCCTCATATGGGTCACTCTCCATGCAAGCTTCATGTTTTCAACATTGTTTGCATAGTCTCCTTCATGCTTTTAGACATATTGATCGATTCCCTTTGAGCTGAATTGCTGGTTTGTGTTGTTCATTGCCATAGTGATACGATCTGATCCCCTGCATAGGCGAAATGATTGCTACCGATCCCCTGCCTTGGGGAGACACTAATCCATACTTTGAACATTCCAAAGAGTCTATCTTTTGGTCTCGTATGATCTTGCTACATACCATTGTCCGTGCTTGCTCTCTGGACTCCATCATCACCTCTATAGGCTGCTTGTCTTATCTATCATCGAGTCGAACCTATACAATCAGTCGGGATATAGTTGGGTTAAAAGGCCGATGTAACGGACCACCATTTGAACAAGGACATTTTCTTAAATGATAGATAGTTATTTAGGGTAATAATAGAATCAATCACAGAATCACAGATACAGAAATAGATACAACTCAGAATCTCGTAGCGGAAATAAATAAGTACATAGATAAATCCTGAATCTTGAAATAAGTTTACTTTTATTCTCATACAAAAAAACTGGGAATGAAATAACTAGGAATGAAATAAGTCTAACTGACATAGCTAAAAAAATAAACTAATAAATAGCAGAAATAAAATGGGGTCTCTAGCAATGCCTTCATCTCCACAACAAGTTCTCCAAACTGGTACTCAGGCTGACCCGAGTATGATGGAAAACACAATACTCGAGTCAGAACCAATATCCTCATGTAAATCAATAAATCAATGCATAGTAACTTAGGAGATATTATGGGTTTTTCTATGTCCTAAGGATTCGTCAAACTATTTATATATAATAGTGTATAATAGTGTACGCTATAATAGATAATGTCTATGAGTAATGTAAATATCAAAATAGCATTAAGGCTTTACATTGATCCACCTTAACACATTTTATAGCATGTAGTCTATGCCAGTTCTGTAACACAACCAGTAACGTCGGTAGCCAGTGAGTCCCCTATAGGTACAGTACTAAACCAAAGTCGTAATGGCCTCGTATAAGGACAAATATGACAAGGCATGTGAGGCAATTCCCAAGGTAGGAATCTACCGGTTTATCCTTTCTTGCTGGTCGTAACCCATCCGTGGCCAACCGCGACCATCAATCCAAACAGAAGGGTGAACCAATCGAGTTCAAAGTCACGATAGCAATACGAAGGATCAATGTCGTTAGAGGAACCTAACCTCATTGGCTAGACATAGGTTGTTGTTTTAGTCATTTCAATTATGACACGAGTGTCAAGGCTATCCATCATCGTTCTCTTACTTCATTTCAGTAAACATTCGCCAATTCAACCATTACATTCTGAATATCATCCACCGCATACAGGGTTATTAAAGTGGTTTCGGGATTGACGGAGAGTATGTTAATATCCGGCCCTGGTCTCTTTAACAACCCAACATATGTTTTACACACCATTTGGTCATTTATGGTTTAAAACAATTCAAATTTACATGGACAGGAGATATCAAGGCAATATCAGTTCAGTCTGCATGAATGCAGAATCAAGTGCAAGAAGACACAAAGTGGAACAAGGCCACATGAAATCAGATACAACAAAGCAAGCAGGTGTAATGGAATCACAAGTTCAAAGTTCATGGAACCAGAGCATAGCACATATTATCATAATAACAAATGCAATAACTCCAACCAGACTAGAGAGATGTAGATTAATATGAAGTCCAAACCAAATTGCAATTCAACCAGCTTCAATATCAAACTACCATGCATATGTATATACACATGTATGCATATATATGCGGTGACGCACAACACATGCATATGGTCAAATACAAGGCAGTACATGATGCAATGCAATAGATAGTGGACACAAGTGAAAAGTTCGACACACATGAAAACTCCATGATGCAACAATCCTGACTCCAAAATGCATATGTCAAAGTGGTGAAAACATGATTCAGAATAGAACAGAGGAGGCAACCACAACCAGACACAAGTGGCTGCAAAAACCACACACCAGTTAAGTGAAAAAAGACCAGACTAAAATGCAACCAAAAAAGATAACATTCGGGCATGAATGCAAGGAAGCAGTAGACTAACCGACCAGAGCTACAAACTTATATGTATGCATATATGCAATTATATACATACACATAATAGCACAAGTATGTAGGCAATGGGATAACTCAGCTAACAGGTTACAAATGCATAAGAACCAGGATCACAAACTCGAAGCAATCATGAAACAGAACAAGTTCAGCTCGAAGCAAATAAAAGCAAGCTAATGGACACAACGTACAACACAAGAACAGAATAGTAGAGATTCAAGCAAAATGACTTCAACATGAACCAAGCAGCAGTGCGAACAAGAACAAGGAAGTTGAATGTAAAACAGATTAATTTGCAGCAGTAAAAAGAAAAAATTCGAATGTATTCAAACCAAGTCAAGGTCGAGATGAACAAATTCAACAAAAGTAAAAAATATTTGATAATGGAAAGAGCTTGATGAACAAGCATCAAGAATTCGAAAATCAGAAAACCAAACAATCCGTGGTGACCAAACAAAGTATATCGATATATCGAAAAAATATTTGAATATATAAACAAGTCCAAAATCATACTTATCGCACGATCAAAAATCGAATGGCCGAGTAGAACATCATAAAGAATTCAAAAAATATATATGAATGAATATTCAGGGATTTTATCCCTATAAATTAAATCTTTTACATCGTTGGCAAAAAGTGGAGTTCGAGCCCAAGAAAATAAATAGATTATAAAGTTGAGCATATTCAAAAATCAAAAAGGGGCAAAATCACATACCAAATTACCATTCGAACTCGAAGCAGCCGGAAGCATAATCACACTAATTGAAGAAGCATCGAATCATATTAGTGAATTAAGAGCATACCAATAATTGATTTGAGCTCAAATTGTTCGAGGCGACACTAATTGATCAAAGCCTTAATTTCCAGAATGAATGAAGAAGGTAGCAACAAAATAAAGGAAGAGACGTCTATTTTCTTAAGTGATAAATTATTTGAGATAAATTTATATATTAGGCTTAATAAATTGTTATTTAGGGTTTTTTTAGTAAGTTTATTTTATTTGTAGCGTTTTGTTTTTAAACCGTATAACTTTCTAGTCGTGTGACTAGGTTACAAACTACAGTGGTGTAATTCGAGAATTCGTTACTTAGTGGTTGAGTTGTGGTAGGGTTTTGAGCGTAGAGTTAGGTTAGTCATTAGCGTGTTTCGCAAAGAAAAGTGTCTCGCTACTTAATTTCTAATAGAAACCTTGGGGAAGCATGTGGGCAGGGTTTTGCCCAAGCTGGGTAAATTTGTGTGTGATCTCTTTTGCATTTTCTTTCTGTTTTATTATCCGTGATTGCTTTTATTTCTGTATTACTTTTTATTATTATTAGTATCACCCTATTCACCCCCTCTCTAGAGTGAAAATGATCATACAAGTAGTATTAGAGCAAGGAATAAAAACCATTTTTTGTTTTAAAAATTTGTTTTTTTAAACGGCTTCTTTTAATAATGTTTTTGCTAAGGGTCATTCAATAGTTAGACCACCCATATTCAATGGTGAATATGCTTAGTGGAAAAATAGAATGAATTTTTTTCTAAAAACCGTAGATGCATGGAATATTGTTGAAATGAGATATAGAACACCAACTATAGTGGTAAATAATGAAGAAATTAAAAACCGATGGATCAATGGACAGATCTTGAAAATAAACTGCAGAATGCTAACGCTAAAGCTATGAATTCTATTATTTGTTCATTAGATCAAATTGAATTTAATCATGTCTCAAATTGAAATTAAACATGTCTCAAATTGAATTTAATCATGTCAAATTGACTTGGGATAACTCAGCTAACAGGCTACAAATGCACAAGAACCAGGATTACAAACTTGAAGCAATCATGAAACAAAACAAGTTTAGCTCGAAGCAAATAAAAGCAAGCCAGTGGACACAAAGTACAACACAAGAATAGAATAGTAGAGATTCAAGCAAAACAACTTCAACATGAACCAAGCAGCAGTGCGAACAAGAATTATGAAGCAAAATGCAAAGCAGATTAAGTTGCAACAGTAAAAAGAAAAAATTCGATGTATTCAAACCAAGTCATGGCCGAGATGAACAAATTCAACAAAAGTCAAAAATATTTGATAATGGAAAGAGCTAGATGAACAAGCATCACAAATTCGAAAAATCAGAAAACCAAACAAGCAGTGGTGACCAAGCAAAGTATATCGGTATATCAGAAAAATATTTGAATACATGAACAAGTCAAAAATCATACTTATCGCACGATCAAAACTCGAATCAAAACTCGAATGGCCGAGCAAAACATCATGAAGAATTAAAACAATATATACAATTTTTTTTAGGGATTTTATCCCTATAAATTAAAACGGTTACATCATCGGAAAAAAGAGGAGTTCGATCCCAACAAAATGAACAGAGTATAAAGTCGAGCATATTTAAAATCGAAAAGGAGCGAAAATCACATACTAAATTACCAATCGAACTTGAAGGAGTCACAAGCATAATCACACTGATTGAAGAAGCATCGAAACATATTATTGAATTAAGAGCATTCCAGCAATTGATTCGAGCTCAAATTGTTTGAGGCAGCACTAATTGATCAAAGCCCTAATTTCTAGAACGAATAGAGAAGGCAGCTGTAAAATAAAAGGAAAAGAGGCCTATTTTCTTAAGTGATAAATTATTTGGTCCGAATTTATATATTGGGCTTAATAAATTGTTAATTAGGGTTTTGTTTAGTAAGTTTATTTTATTTGTAGCTTTTTCTTTCTAAACCGTGTAACTAGGTTACGAACTACGGTGGTGTAGTTCGAGAATTCACAACTTAGTGGCTGAATTGTGGCAGTGTTTTGTACTTTGAGTTAGGTTGGTCATTAGCGGATGTTGTAATTTTACATGTGTAAGTATCTGACTACTTAATTTCTAGTAGAAACCTTAAGGGCAGTGCATAGGCAGAGTTTTGACGAAGCTGGGTAAATTTATATGTGATCTCTTCTACATTATCATTTTATTTTATTATCTGTGATTACTTTTATTTCTGCATTAATTTTTATTATTATCAGTATCACCATATTCACCTCCAGGGTGAAAACGATCATGTAGTGTATCTGTTATGTCAGCATGTGCACATTGAATTCGATAATTCATCCAACAAATATATATATATATAAATTAACAACAAGCATATATGTGATGAATTTACTTTTATTGACTTGCATAATGATATTAGTTAGGTGTGAATGAGCAATCACTCTCCTCAACGATGACAAACTCGAGATAATCCACGCTCCCCCTTACGCGCATGACACGGCCAGAACCAACTACGCACCATCGGAGCTTGTACACACATACGGACAACAACACTTCTTATATATATATATATATATATATATATATATATATATATATATAATTTCTTTTATAAATATATAGCTAAGCACTGGAAGGAGGAGGATGAAGTTGAGCTCAGGACATGCAAGGCTAGTTCGACTGGGGCGGTAGTTGGTGTCGCAGGCGGTGGAAGGACGAGATGCAAGCGGTAGAGTGGTCTGCCATAGTTTCAACTAGGATTTTTTTTCCTTTTTTTTTATACTCGACTAGAAGGGGGAGCTCTAGTCGGAAGAGGAAGATGTTGCGACGATAGGGGAGAAGGCAGAGCTAGGTGCAACTGACAGGACAGAGCGGCGGTGGAGGGAGGAGGTCTCTACACCAGCAAACTTTTTTATAAATGGAAGCGATGGTGGCGGGTGGAAGGTGATGGTCGGAGTATGGCGATGTGATGATGGTAGGGAGGAGTAGAGCTAGGTGCAGGCGGTCTCAGCGGTAGGAGGAGGGGGTACGGCTGAGTGGCCATGGAAGCTTAGTATACACAAAAAATTCATGCTCTGTCTTTTTTTCGTATAAAAGCTAATAGAGATAAATAACAAAAGGTAGGAGGAGACGTGGCACACGCGTATAAGGGGGATTTTGAACATTTATTCTGCAGATCTATTACTAATTCAAAGATGACCGTGTATGAATTCATATAACCACCAATTTATACGTGTACTATTCAACAAATATAAATGTATACTTATTTTTTCGAACGAATGTTTATTGAAAACTTTGTTATAATTTCAGTAGCATACAGTACCCTATATATATATATATATATATAATAATAACCGCTGTTAACACGTACTAAAAACAGCGCACAGAACAAACTGGGAGTCCAAACACGCAAAACGAAACACCATTGTGCTCAGAGTGTAGATACGAGTGCGTTAGCACACAGAAAACAGGTCATTTAATGCTCGGGTGAAAATTTGTTATTTCTGCAATATCAGTTGTCGCTACCGTAAATCGATCGTATAAATCGATTTAAATGGAACTAGCAAAATCAAAATTCGATGAAACAAACGTTAACGTTCTTATTATAAAGTTTTCTAAAATATTTTCATGTAAAATATTTAAATTTCAGAAACCAAAATTTCCACCGTTTTATATTACGATAGATTTTACGATAAATTTCAAATCGTTTAAAATTTCAATTTTAAAATTATATCCATCCAAGCCAATCGTACGCAGGATTAATTTAAATGCAAATTCTAAATTCCCAACTTCAGTCTAGGTCAAATCTAAAAGAATAGTGAATTTCAGAATCGTTACAGCCAAATATGAGTAACGATAAAGAAACCTAGTAGCTTTGCCTCAGAGGGCCAAATTCGCCAAGCGAAATCAAATCACACAAACACTAAGGTCACGCTTTCCTGGAAATATGGACGCCTGATAATTTCGTGAATCAAGTATATGGAAAATGGTAGGATTTGACTAACAACACCCTTTTGGAACAAGTTCCAGTTAGTGTAGATGTTAGTTATTACTTATGGCACATCACTAGTATTAATGTTAGCATAGCTGGTAGCATGACTATTAAGTTAACACAACCATGAGAACCATTATTTTGAGTTGGAGAGAAACAAAAATGAATAAATTGGTTACATATTATCAAATGCTACTGAACTAATCAGAAGCATGACAGATGGAGAGGCAAGTGCATTTGCAAGAACATTGGTAGCAGTTACATGAATAATATGTTGGAAATAAACTTGATTTTTAAAAAACTTCAATTATGTTGATGATTATAATTAATCTTTGTATTAGTGGAAATGTCAAATTAAGAATAGAGAAAAATCTTGACTTACCAGATATGTAATTTTGAGAATTCTAGAATATGCTTTATCAAGAAAATTCAAGAATATGGAAAATTAAAGAAAAATCTAAAGATTGTATCACACTATAAATGTGAATGTTTTCTTTCCTTTGAAATCAAGCTAAAGGAATAAAAGTGCAAAGAAAATAAAGCTATTTCCTCCATTATAAAATATTCTTTCAATCTCCATTAGTAAATTAAAAGTTCTCCCTTATTGTTCTTTCTATAGAAAATTTTCCAATAGTGCTATGAAAGTCAGGTTGCTAATCAAGGAAGATGGAAAATAAAATGAATCTTTTTCAAATCCCTTTATTAAAGAAGGATAATTATGAAAGTTGGAGTATTCGCATGAAGGCGCTACTTGGATCGCAAGATGCGTGAGATATCATAGAAAATGGGTATGAAGAACCTGCCGATATTTCTAGTTTATCCCAAATTGAAAAGGATAATTTGAAGAATTTGAAGAAGAAGGATCGAAAGGCTCTTACGCTTATCTACCAAACTTTTTATGATGCTATGTTTGAGAAGATAACTAATGCACAAACTAGCAAGGAAGCATGATAGATTTTGGAGAACGCTTTTAATGGAATCGATAAAGTAAAGAAATTTAGACTATAAACTATGCGAGATGAGTTTGAATCTTTATATATGAAATCATCAGAATCGATTGATGATTATTTTTCTCCAGTTTCACCTATTGTCGATCAAATGAAAAGATATGGAATAAAAATAGAAGACCCTAGAGTTGTTGAGAAAATTCTATGATCTTTAAATTCAAAATTTGATTATATAGTTATAGCAATTAAAGAATTTGAAGATCTAGGATCTATGACCGTTGATCAACTCATGGGTTCACTTCAAGCTAATGAAGAAAAATTGAAGAGAAAGGTTTAAAAAGAGCCATTAGAGCAAGCTCTTCAAACAAAACTCACATTGCGAGAAAATGAGATGTTTAAAATTGGAAGAATTCAAAGCCAAAGCGGAAGAGGTCGTGGTCAAAGCTATGGAAGAAATGACTATCATAAGGAGGAGAAAACGAAAAATATATAAACCCCAAGAGGTCGAGGAAGAAAAAGAAATATAAAGGAAAATGGAAGACCAAGGTGTGATAAATCACAAATAAAATATTATAATTGTAATAAATTTGGGCATTTTGCTTTCGATTATAGATCCACTCTTTATAAAGTCCAAGAGAGAACAAATTTTGCTAAAGATGAAGAAAATTCCATACTACTGTTGGCACATAAAGGGGATGAAACTAGCAATAATAATACATAACATTTGGACACAGGGAAAAGCAATCATATGTGTGGAAGGAAGAGCATGTTTATAGAGCTTGATGAATTGGTAGGTGGAAACACTCATTTTGGAGATGAATCTAAAATTCCAATTAAAGGGAAATGACACATACAAATTAAGTTGAAGAATGGAAAGAATGATTTTATTTCTAATGTTTATTACATGCCTAAAATGAAAACAAATATATTAAGTTTGGGGCAACTTTTGGAAAAAGGATATGATATACACTTGAAAAATAAAAGTCTTTTAATGAGAGATGATAAAGGAAATTCAATTGTTAAAGTGGAGATGTCAAAAAATAGAATGTTTCCATTAAATATCTCGAATAATGTTGTTGAATGCTTAGAATCATGCTATAAAGATTCATCGTGGCTTTGGCATTTCAGTTTGGGCATCTTATTTTTAGGAGCTTAAAATTATTAAAAAAACAAAAGCATGGTGAAAGATTTACCATCAATAAATCATGAGAACCAAGTATGGGAAGGATGCTTATTTGGAAAACAATCAAGAAAATGTTATCCAAAACAATCAACCGTAAGAGCAAAAGAACCATTAGCATTAGTTCATATGGATATTTGTGGCCCTCTAAAACCATGCTCACTTGGAAAAAGTGGCTATTTTGCACTTTTTATTAATGATTTTAGTAGCTTAACATGGGCTTATTATCTCAAACAAAAGTCGGATGTATTTGATGCTTTTATGAAATTTAAGGTCCTTGTAGAAAATGAAAGTGTTTATAAGATAAAAGTCATGGCATCCGACCGAGGTGGAGAATTTACATCAAAAGGGTTTGAGAAGTTTTGTGAAGAAAATGGAATTCATCGTCCATTAACAGTCCCATACACTCCACAAAAAAATGGAGTTATAGAAAGAAAGAATAGATCTCTTCTTAACATGGCATGAAGCATGTTAAAAAACAAAAATGTTCCAAAAGAGTTTTGGGCTGAAGCCAAGGAATGTGCGGTGTATTTACCAAATCGCGCTCCAACTCGAAGTTTGTGGAACAAAACCCCCAAAGAAGCATGGAGTGGTGGAACGCCATGTATATCTCACTTGAAAGTATTCGGAAGCATCACTTATGCCTATGTGCCAGATCAAAGATGCTTCAAATTAGATGACAAAAGCAAAAAATACATTTTCATTGGCAATTACTCACGGTCAAAAGGATATAGGTTATATAATTCTATTAATTGAAAAGTTGTTGTTAGTTGAGACGTGGAGTTCGATGAAGAAAGTGATTGGAATTGGAACAAACAAGAAGATGATTGTAGTTTCTTTCTGCTTTATGAAGAGGAGTGCAATGATGATGTGGAAGAAGAACCCATAGTCCAACACCGTCATCTCCTCCAACTATCCATCAAGAACATCCGTTTGAAGAAAGCTCAAATGAAAGACCACCACGCATGAGATCTTCGCAAGAATTATATGAGGTAACTCCAAATTTCGATGATACTACCTTATTTTGTCTTTTTGCCAATTGTGAACTAATAGATTTTGAGAAGAAAAACAAGAAAAAAGATGGAGGGAAGTTAAGGATGAAGAAATCAAAGCAATTGTAAAGAACAATACATGGGAGTTGGCTACTTTAGCAAAAGGACATAAAGCTAGTAATGCAAAATGAGTATATAAAGTGAAAAAGAACACTAAAGGAGAAGGTGAAAGATACAAAGAAAGATTGGTAGCTAAAGGATACAAGCAAAGAGCAGGTATAGACTATGACGAAGTATTTTGTCTTGTTGCTCGCTTTTAAACTACAAGATTATTAATTCCTTTAGCAGCCCAAAAAAATGAAAAATACCTCAAGTGCACAAATCAGCTTTCTTGAATGGTAAACTAGAAGAGAATGTTTATTTGGAGCAACCACCGGGTTATAATGTTAAAGGACATGAAGGCAAAGTTTTAAAATTGAAAAAAGCGCTTTACGGTTTAAAACAAGCCCCAAGAGCATGAATACAAAAATTGACATGTATTTTTAAGAAATAATTTTGTAAAATGCCCCCATTAACATGCTCTTTATATAAGGAGAAATCAAAATGGAGATATTTTAATTGTATGTTTATATGTGGATGACTTAATCTTTACTGGAAATAATCTAAAAGCTTTCGATGTTTTCAAGAAGGAGATGAGTTTAGAATTTGAGATGACGGACATTGGACTCATGTCATACTATATTTGAATCCAAGTGTTTCAAAGTGATCATGGTATATTTATCCCTCAAGTGTAATATGCAAATGAAATATTGAAGAAAATCAAAATGGATGGATGCAAACTCGTAAGCACTCCAGTAGAAGTGGTACAAAGCTCTCAAAACATATGCAAGGAGAGAGTATGGATCCTACCCTATTTAAGAGCATGATTGGTTTCTTGAGATACTTAATATGAACAAGGCCAGATATGCTTTATGGAGTGGGTCTTATTAGTTGCTATATGGAAGCCTTTACTTCATCGCATTTGAAGGCAGCAAAAAGAATCCTTCGATACATTAAAGATACTACTAATTTTGAATTACTGTATTCACATTCTAATAATCTCAAGTTGATTGGTTATAGTGATGGTGATTGGGCTGGAGATATTGATGACCGTAAAAGTACAACTGGATTTATTTTCTTCATGGGAGATACAACATTCACTTGGAGCTCAAAAAAGCAACCAATTATGACACTATCAACTTGTGAAGCTGAGTATATTGCTGCTTCAACTTGTGTACATCATGCAATTTGGCTTCCAGATTTATTAAAGGAGTTGCATATGTCATAGCACAATGCAATAGAAATATGTATGGATAACAACTATAGCACTCGCTATGAATCCAATTTTTCACAATCGAATTTCGCATATCGATAGGCGCTACATCTTTATTGAGAAAAGATTACAAAAATGGAGGTACAAGAAAAGTTTATCAATCCAAACGACCAAGTTGCAGATATCTTCACAAAAGCATTGACACGTGACGAATTTGAAAGATTACGAGACATTCTCGAAGTTACAAAACCAAGTTTATGAGGGGATGTTGGAAATAAACTTGGTTTTAGGAAACGTCAATTATGTTGATGATTATAATTAATCTTTGTATTAATGGAAATGTCAAATTAATAATAGAGAAAAATCTAGACTTACCAGAGATTTAATTTTGAGAATTCTAGAACATGCTTTATTAAGAAAATTCTAGAATATGTATCACACTATAAATATGAATGTTTTCTTTCCTTTGAAAGCAAGTAAAAAGAATAAAAGTGCAAAGAAAATGAAGTTATTTCTTCCTTTAAAAAAATTCTCTCAGTCTCTATTAGTAAATTAAAAGTTTCTCCCTTATTTTTCTTTCTATGGAAATTTCCCAATAAATAACACCTTCCACAAATTGTAATGAACATGATAATGTTGCAATTGAAAAATAAAAGAAAAAACATTCAAAAACGAAATCATGAAAAAGTCGGAATATTTAAGTAATATAGAAACTGAGAAGTTAATAGAAGTTTAATTTACTCCCATCCTTTCATAGTGGCAAGATATTTATTCTAATAGTTGCCTTATTTAGTTATTTATTTATTTGAAGAACAATGTTGGAAGGCCAGGCTCGTTTGAAACGATTTATATGTCTATTACTTAAGTCGGTTCAAGTCGTGCAAGTAATAAAAATTGAGGAGAAAAAGTAGGAATTCAGGGATCCTATTGTTGTTTATCTCGATGCTCACTAGAGGGGGAAAAAGCTTAGCCTAGGGGATCCCATTATTTGTAACAACACCTATTAGCATTATTAGTAGTTGAGAATAAGAGTATTACTTTATTCAATCATAATTCTTATTTTATATCTTAGAGGTTCGAATATGAGCTCTAAAAATCAGTATCATAAACTGGAGAATTGTAGGTTAACATTTTTGATGCTATTTAACTAATATTAGATAAGTCATGTAGGATATAATTAACATGTTACATAAACTTAGAAAAATGTATGTGAAAATGAACAAGGCATCTTTCTATGGCCTAAAATTGGAGCGCTTGAGTTCTGGAGCTAAACAATTTATACAATTATGGATATAATTTAAGACATTAAGATCATTTTAAGCAACAATGATAAAATATTTTATTTTATTTTCAAAAATAAATAAAAGAAATGGAAAAAAAGAAAGAGAAAAAAGGTTATGAGTTGTAAAATGCCAAATTGATTTCAAATTCCTGCAACCATCAGAGCATCTTCAGTAGAGGGTCCGTCACCTTGTAACCGACCCTCAGCAAGGGGTCAGTGAGCTCAATTTTAAACTCATTGCTGATTGCTTAAGTCGTTTTGGTGACCTTGGCAATCACTGAGTTATTTGACATTATAAATACCGGATAACTTCATGATTGGATTTGAATAATAATCATAAGAACGACAACTCTAACAATTCATTTATCCGGCATTATAAATGTCAGATAAAGTGGTGCATTATTGGGGCGAGTCAGTATGGGTCAGTTCAAAAAATTATCGATTTATTTGACTAACAGACTCTTGCTATTGGGAATGCTCTCAGAAAAGATGTGTAAGGCATGTATGATTAGCGTGAATACTATATATGATATATATATATATATATATAACACACATAAGGAAATATCATTTCATGTTGTCACCTTTCATTAAAAAATTAATTTTAACACATTCCTTTAAACCTTTTCAATTAATCCCTAAAATGCCCTTAATTTTAAATGCTTTCTATATGCGATTATTAGAGCATTTGAATTATCCTTGTAGGCTTTAATTCATCCGACACATTGCTTAGTTAATTTCTACCATTTTAATAATTTCAAGGTGAGATGATGGATTTTCTTGATCGCTAACTATTACTGCTTGCTCAATATTTACAAATATCTTAAGATTCATTAGCTAGCCCATTTGATTTCTTCATTGAAGTCTCAAACATCACATAATAGGCTTCAACCTCTACACTTTAGTCGTTAGGTAACCACCATTCACACACAGTATATCTTCAATGCTTCTAACAACAATATTGTTGAGAACATCATCATGGTTCAACATCTATGACTTTTTGTATCTCGATCTTTTAGCAAATTATTCGTAAGTATAAATCATAAGTGTCTCTCGAACGTTGCATCTACTTTACATGGATATACTTTGTCATTTTTTCTCAAGAACTACACCGGTAAAGCTAAAGCATCCACTAAAATATTTGTGCAAGTCATTGATATTTATGTATAAATGGTGAATGTTCACATCTAATACGTATAAGTTTTACATCTACACATACAAATAGAAACAATTACAACTCTTTATATCAATTAACATAACTTTACAATAAAAAGACATTTTTTATAATACACAATCTCATCCAAACCCCAAAATGATAGCAGAAAGACGAGATCGATGCTAGCTAGATATGTAAAAACAACCGACAACAATATCTCAATCACCAAAACATAAAATAACCAATCCAAATAAGACTATCTCAAAAACAAGCAATAATGATAAATAGATCACACATGAGATTTGTAGTGGTTCTACTAATTTCGTGTTAGTGTACATCCATTTTGGATAGAGCTTTTAATGCCACAATGAGAATAGTACAAGAGATTAATTATAATGATCAATATCCATAAAGAATAGATTTGTGGAGAATAGAATTGAAGAAAACTAAGCTTCTGATAAATCCTATTTGATGGACGATAAACCCTTGATCAAAACCTTTGGAGATTAAGTGTCTTCTTTGAATTCTGAAAATAGTTTATCTAACGAATCCCCTTTCCTTGGCAAATACCTGATTTTCTCTTGAAGTCCTCATAAACATAACACATCAGCCTAGGCAAAACGCCATGCATCAACGGGTCAGATGTTTGGCCTATGTTATCATATGTCTGGCCTTAAAGATCCATTGTGCATGCTACAGGCGCCCAGATGTCTGACCCCCCTTTTCAAATGTCTGGTGCAATTTTTGGGAAACAAGTTTTCCTATTCTTCGACATCTGGTAAGAACTCCTAAATGTATAAGAGAATTCTTGGGTTGCAGCAAACCGGTTGTTAGACATCTAATGATTCCTTCTAGACGCCTAACTACCGTGCTTTCTTTTGTGAATTCGCCAACTTCAAATCGCGATAACTTAAGCATCCATGCTCTGATTTGAGTGTCGTTTTCACCGTTATCGAGGTATTCTCAACCTCTTCAATTCTCATTTAGTGTCACCAAAAATCAACACTCTACCTCGACTATATATCCATCTCTTTACAAGAACCGATAGTATCAAACTATCACCACTTCTGCCCTGTACCAAATAAGCTTGAATATTTTCATAATGAGCTCCGGTAAAACCACCGCCTATTACACTCCATCAACGAGCTCCGACAAAGCCACTGTCCACTTAAGAAATGTTGAAAGCACTCAAATCTAAAACCAACTTACCAAAAGACAAAATTTCTTAGGAGTGTAAAGTAAGTACTAAGAAAATAGTACAACAATCTCTCACCGATACTCCTCATCATCATCAACCAAACTACTCCACCAACCTTACCATCCCGTGGCACCTAACATTTCAATAAGTGAATCAAGTTTGAGCAATTCTCGAGCTTCCCAACCGACAATACTTTGGTGAACATATCCATCGTGTTATCCTTTGTGTGTACTTTTCAAAGATATACTTGCTTATCTTCGTCTATGACTACTAAAAACGACTCTCTCACTTCAATACGTTTAGTCCATAAGCTAAAGGCCAACTTCTTTGCCAAGTGAATAGTGCTCTAGCTATCACATTGAACATCGATACTATCATGCTCGAATCCCAAGTCATGTGACAATCGCCTTAAGTAAAGTGCTACATTTGCCGCCTCCACCGCGACTTTCAACTTCACCTCCGTAGTGGATAAAGAAACTACAGTTTGCAATCTTGATATTCAACTTATGGTCGTACCACCAAGTGCGAATACATATCCAAAAGTGGATTTCCTCTGATTCCTATCACCAGCGTAGTCCGAATCACAATAACCCACCAAATTGCAATTCATCCCCTCACTACTACCAAAAGCAAGACTATGAGATGATGTAATCTCAAAATAACCTTCACGGCTTCTCAATACGATTTTCCCAGATTAGCCATATACCAACTTACCATCCTGATGGCATTTGTAATATCGAGCCTCGTACATACCATGACATACATTCCAACCACACTTGTATATGGCACCCTTGCCCTATAAGACTTGCCTTTCTCCAAGATAGGTGATCCGTTATTCGAAAGCTTCATATGCAAACGTAAATGTGTATTTAATGCTTTTGCATTCTCCATGCTAAACTAGAAAAGCACTTTCTCAGTGTACTCTATTTGAGTCAATTTCAACTCAAACCGCTTTTGATTCTTCTCTATTTCCGCACCCAATACACTCTTTGCTTTTTCAAAAATTTTCATTTAAAATTCTGATTTAAACACAATTTTAACTTGTTGATTTCATCTTTACCCTTAGAAGCGATAAGCGCGTCGTTCACATACAAGAGTAAATACACTCAACAATCATTTTCCAACTTCTTGAAATATACACAAGCTTCTTTGATGCTTCTATCTTTTCAGGCATAAAATGATCAAATCTTTTGTACCATTGTAGATGATTTCTTTAAACCATTAGTGATTTCTTTAACTTGCAAACTAAATTTGACATACCATCTACGACAAAACCTTCCGGTTTCTCCACGTAGATGTCTTCATCCAAATCACCATGCAAGAAGATGGTTTTCACATCAAGTTGCTCTAATTCCAAGTCATGAATAACAAATATAGCAAGTAATATCTGGATTGAAGTATGGTGCATAACCAGTGCGAAAATCTCATCATACTCCTTTCCCTTCCTTTATGCAAACTCCTTAGACACTAGCATAGCTTTGTATCTCCCATCATCCTTCAGCTTGTATATTCATTTGCACCCAATAGTATGATTTCCTTTAGGAAGTAGAACCAAATCTTAAGTTTGTTTCTTCAACAATGATTGCATCTCTTCCTCCATGACATAAATCCACATCGATCTGTCACTCAAATCCATGACACCATCAAGGTCCATCGGCTCATCTTGGACTACATGAAGAGCATAGTCTAAATTATCACAAAAGCTAAGATAGTTCTAATCAATATATTTATCGGATGGGAGCCTTTTTCACCATCCATATAGCCAAGCAAGAACCTTTTGAAAGCTCTAGGCTCAAGCTTATCGTTTTCTGGATCATGCACATAGACTAGAGTATCAAACATATAAAGATAACTCAAGTCAATGCTCTTTCCCTTCCACACCTCCTCTAAAATTTTGTTACTAATAGCCGACTATAGAATTCGATTTATAATATGCACCGCGGTTGATAAAGCTTAGGCCCAAAATCACTTCAATGAAACCGATGTCAATCTCAAGCATCAAGCTTTCTCAAGTAGAGTATGATTCATCCTCTCCACAACACCATTCGATTGTCGATCTCCTAGTGTAGCAAAATGCCTATGAATGCCATATGCTTGCAAAACTCCATAAATTTTCCGAAAAAATACTCTCCACTATTGTCGGGCCTTAAAACTTTCAAAGACTTACCACTGTCATTCTTAACAAGAGCCTTTAAAGCTTTGACTTTTGCAAATGCTTCCGAATTGGCCTTCATTGCATACGACCAAACCTTCTGAGAAAAATTATCAATGAAGTTACTAATCCCAGTCCCCAAACATCCATGTGAACATATTCAAGAACACTTCTTGAATTATGCTTTCCTTCATCGAATGATACTTTTTTGCTTCCTAACGACACATTCCTCACATAACTCAAGTTTGTTGAAACTCTCTCCATCGATATCTCCCTTTTTCAAATAATATCCAAACCCCTCTCCGAGACATGAGCTAACCTCAAATGACACAACCTAATCGCATCCAAGCCTTGAAGACTATCAACACCCATACAAGTTTCACCTTCAATAGTCACACCCTGAAGCAAATAAACACCATGAGTCCTAGCATCCTTTGTCACCACAAGCGCTTCCTTCGAAATACACAATCTATCACTCTCAATAGTGATACTACAACCTAAGGAATCCAATTGCCCTAAGGAAATAAGAGACTTCTGAAGTCCCAGAACATAGCATACATTGGTGATCATATGAAACACTTTATCAAACATCTGAATTTTCACGGAACCAATGCCCTTTGACTTACAAATATCACCATTACCTAGAAAAATTGAATTTCCCTCTTTATCTTCATAAGAAGAAAAACAATTCCTATTCGACATTATATAATAAGATGCCCCCAAATCGAGCACAGATTCGCTACCCGAAACATCCGTTGCTACCACTATCAAAACATCTATGTCTCCCTCACCAACTCCACTCTCAACCGGATGAAGATGCTACTTCCCTCTTCTCTTTCTCCTTGTATGAATACTCATTCTTCTAATAATTGAGCATCTTACAGATAAAGCACTTGTTATTTGTCTCCCTTAACTTTCATCTCCAACAAGGCTTTCATGATCTAGAATGCCCACGATTCTCCTTCTTCACCTTTCTATCATTCTCCACAAATAAACCTTGACCATTACTAGCACCCCTACTTTCATCACCCAACTCCTTCATTTGATCCTATAACTCCTCACTAAAATGACCCATTTTGCCATTACCAAGCGTCAAAGTATACTGGCCATTGATCAAACTATTTGAGATACATATATAATAGTCTGGCAACCAATACAACATTATCACTGCCTTTTTCTCTTCATCAATCTTCAAATCTACTGCCTTCATCTTCATTAAAAAATCATCGAAGACACTGAAGTGTGCCTTTAGTAAAGTACCCTCAATCATCTTATACATGATGAAAGTTTGCAATAAGATCAAATGATTAGTTAGTGACTTCTTTATATACAACTCCACCAAATTCTCACATATACCTTTAGTGGTTGTCTCACCACTTATTTTAGAGATCACATTCTCCTCCATAGAAAATTGAAGTGTAGTGAGTGCCCACTCTTCCATTTCCTCTCTCCCAACATTCGAGATGTTCGACGGCGGCAAATGTGTATCAAACACTACTCACAGCATATGATTCCGCCTAAGAACTGCTTTCATCTTCCATTGCCACATTTCAAAATCATTATTTTTATTCCACTTGTCTATAACCAGTTAAGATTCTCAAGCCATAGATGATCTACATACATACGGCACTGCACTAGTGGGACAAACTATTGAGGGACTACCCAAGGTATTATCTGATTCCAACATTTCCATAAAAAGCTACCAATACCAAAAGCTTTGGTACCAAACGCTATTATAGGAGTTCGAACTCGATCACAATCTAATCCAAACTCCAAAATCGCGATGGAAAGACGGGATCGATGTTAGATGTGTAAAACTAACCAACCACAATATCTTAATCACCAAAACATGAAAATAACCAAATAAGCCCATCTCAAACACCAGTAGTAGAAAAGAAAGAATGATAAATAAATCACATGTGATTTATAGTGGTTCAACTAACGTCTTGTTAATGTACATTCAGTTTGGAGAGAGCTTTTATTACTACAATGAGAAGAGTACAAGAGATTGATAACAATGGTCAATATTTTAGAGAATATATTTTTGGAGAATAGAATCAAGGAAAACTAGGTTTTTGATAAACCTTATTTGATGGAGGGTAAACCCTTAGTCGAAGCCCTTTGAGATTAAGAGTCTTCTTTGAATTTTGAAAATAGTTTATACAGCGAACTCCTTCGCTTAGAAAATACCCGATTTGACCCTTGAAATCCTCTCAAACATAACACACTAGCCCGGGAAAAATAACCACACATCAATGGGTCAGACGTCTGGCCCATATTATTAGACGCCTGGCCTAAAGGATCCATTATGCATGTTATAGGTAGCTAAATGTCCGACCCCCCCTATTCAGACGTTTGGTGCAATTTTCAGGAAACAACTTTTCCTATTCCTAGAAATTTGGTAGGAACTACCAAACATCTGAGAGAATTCTCAGGTTATAGCAAACATGTTGTCAAACGTCTAGGGATTCCTGCCAGACGTCTGACTATCTGTGCACCCTTTTGTGAATTCGCCAACTTCAAATCATGATAACTTGAGCATCCGTACTCTGATTCATGTGTCATTTTCATAGCTATCAAACTATTCTCAACCTCTTCAATTCTTCATATAGTTGCATCAAAATTCAAAACTTTGGACATCTCATTATACTTCTATGGGCGTGGTCTTATGCAAGCGAATATGGCATCCAAATGGGGATTCTAAATGAGGCACAAGTGAAGAAAGTTCAACGAAAGAGTAATGCATTTTTGTGCTGCAGACAAGGCAACAAAAAGGGAAATAATTGTTTGTAGTTGTATTGTAATAGTTATTACTAGCAGTAATTGTGCTATAATTAAGAAGTATCACGCATGATTAGGCAATCTAATAACAAAAATGTAACAGGATATAACAAAAACAAATATAAAATATAAAAGTTTAGAAATATAAATATGTATACATAGATATGATAATACATATTAGAAAATACATGTAGCTAAGTCATGCAACAACTATTTCATTTATTTTCTTTTCTTTCTTTCTTTTTGAAATACTGGAGAACCAAGCTTTGCTTGTAAATTCTAAGAAAGTATGCAGCAAACCCACAACACATATTCCTAGTAATTTATAGGGATATGTTGTTGGTGGTGATTTAACCCTCGACCTTGGAGGTGAGCACTACATGTTCATTTATTATTTTATGTTGAGCCAAAACCATATGCTTCTTCAATTGGTTCATTTTCTTTTTCGCTCATTGCTTGAATATTGTATTATCTTTAAATTATGTTTTTAGAATAAGATCAGGATCATTATCATATGACATAAAGTCTGTATTCTTGCTATTCTATATTTGTATGAAATTGTGAATGGTTATTCTAGTCAAAACCACTTTAACTTGAAATAAAAGTTAGCAAGTCAACATATTATTTAATATCACCAACTTTCTCTTTCGTATTTCGAATGATCTTTCGATTATCATGCATAAAATTAAATGGTAGAAATTAAAATTTACATCATCTGATTTTGATTCATTTTGAGTTTAAATAAAAATCAAGCATAACATATCTCATATTTCGATATGGGGCAACATAACAATTTATTAGTGGTTATCCCGAATCAAATATATAATACCGACTAGTGGAGATAACATCCGGCCTTGAAATAGGCCTAATTTTCGACCTAGAAGAGAGTCGTCGAGCACTAGACCCATTCTAAAGCTAGCTGTTGGTTGGTAAAAACAATATACAAAGCTATCTACTAATGCCATCAGAATCTAATAGCGAAAATGATAAAATATAATATCAGAAGTACTCATTTCATAAAATTCAAGTATCATAACAAAACATAACATCTCAACATCTGTGGTATAATATATCAAGATACAATAACACCATGTCTGAACGGGTACATCAAAATATTAAAAAAACATAAGTAGATAGAATATTGCCACCCTGACTCTGTCTCAGCCTTCATTTCCTATATTTGCATCGTCTTCTCTAACCTATGTTGTAATGAGGAGGGAATCCATGCAACAATGTATGGTGAATGAAATCTTGGGTCTCTCTATAATAGTATTTGGACAGTATAATTTTGATAAGAATATATCTTACATATTTTAATTATATTTCTTATAAATACCTTCACTTGTAGGCCTGAAGGCTTTCCCAGTCCATTCTTATAACGTACACTTTTCTAACCACTCTATAACTTACTTTCAACTTTAGGTCCAAGACCATTCCCAGTCCCACACATCTACTTTCAATAATGTACTAATAATATAAGAGAAATTACTCAGGCCACTCAATACCTTATGATGTGAATTAAGCAGACTTTGACCATTTAATACCTGTATCTCAGTAGGTGCCCATCATTTAATACCAAACCCAGGGTAGGCCCCTCTAGTACAATTGTTGGAAATGTTTTGATATTAAGTGAATTATTAAAAAAAATTAGAGTAAGTGTATATGACTCTCTAGTGAATAATCCCACATTGTAGGACTATGGAAAAGAATCAAGTATTTATACTTGATTCTTAGAAGTTTATACTTGATTCTTATAAGGTTAGTTGGGCCCTTTGGACACTAATGATTCTCTTTTGTGAGAGAGAAGACCATGCTTGACTACCACACATGCACATCAACCGACTCGACTCGACCCAGGCTGGGCCAGGCTCCAGCTTGTTGTGATGTAACACTTATATTTTTAAACAATTTTTTTTTGCATTTTCAGACCGTTTTTTTAAAAGGTAAATTCAAGATCCATTTTTTAAGCCGACATCACCCCACTATCTAGTAATGTTTCCTTTTGTATTCCGTTTATTTCAATTGATGTTTAGATGAGATAGAAATAGAACGATATACTTTTCAGTAACCCTATCTTCTTCTTCATAGAGTTTTCTTAAAACCAAAAGGTGAGCAGTGATTTTTGAGTGCATTCAGAGTCGATTTAGTTTGTGGAGATGAATCGATACCATGAAAAAAAAGATGATGTTTTATCCTAGAGGAGGCGACCATTTTCTAGATTGCTTTGCACCATTAACCATAGCATCGAAACATCTTCAAGAAAGTAATAACGTACATGACTCAGTTGAACTTCGTTTCGTTTTCAACAAATTGAAGACGTTCCCGCAATAATGACTTTTGCTACAACCTTGGACAATTCTGCCTCGGCGTCAATGTTTCAAGTTCCAATGGTGTCTACTGTGCCATTTAGATTCGAATGCCTGCATTTCAAACGATGGCGCCAGAAGATAGAGTTCCTTTTGACTACATGGAAGGTGGTCACTATACTGACAATAGACAAACTGCAGCTTCCAAACAGACCCAATGAAGCTGACATAGAGCGGATGCAAGACTTGATCGAAAAATCAAATGAGCTGTAGACCTACGAGTAGGACTATCTATGCAAGAATTTCATCCTTAACAGAGTCAGCGACGATCTATATGACTACTACATTCCAAACAAGACAACAAAGAAGATTTAGAAAGTGCTATAGAAAAGTACGACACAGAGGAGGAAGGAATAAAGAAGTATACTGTTAGTCACTACTTCAAGTATCAAACGACGGATGACTAGTCAGTAGAGATGCAATCTCAAGAGCATCAGAAAATTGCTCATGAGATCGTTTTCGAAGGTATGACTTTAGATGAATAGTTTTAGTTTGCAGTCTTGATTGATAAATTGCCCCTATTTGGAAAGAATTTAAATCTAACCATAGACATGAAACTAAGGAATTTCATTAGAAAATTTGATAACTTGCCTCCGTATTGAGGAGAAATCTCATAAATAGGATATGAAATAAGAAGTGCTTGCATTTTCAGGCAACACTAAGAAGGATGGGTTCTAAAACCAAATCCTAAAAACTTTAAGAATTATAACGACAAGCTTAGTCAAAACTGCAACATATAGTATTCGAACTCGCAAAGGAACCAAAAAGGTCGGTAGAAACCACCACAAAAGAATGACTCTGGATAGTTGTTTCTTTGTTACAACTGTAGAAAACAAGGGTATATGGCACACAAGTGTTAGAACAGGCCAAGCTTTACACCACAGGCTAACTTGACTGAGTAGTCTCTTACGACTATGATATCTAAGATTCACCTTATTGGGGGATAAAAGGATTGGTTGGTTGATACTGGTGCTACATGCTATGTCTGCTATGACCGTGCTATGTTAAAAACATACATAGAGACTGAGGACAAGAAAGTGTTATTGGGAAACTCTCATACCATAATTGTTATGGTATTGGAAGCGTAGAGTTGAAGTTTATCTCTAGGAAGACCATCATTCTAAAAGGCATTATTCACACTCCAAAGATGAGAAAGAATATTGTTTTGGGTTATCTTCTTAATAAGGCTGGGTACACAGACTATTGGGGCTAATTTGTACCATCACTATGAATGGTATGTTTGTGGGAAAGGGTTATGCAACTAATGGCATGTTCAAACTAAATGTCAAATGTAATAAAATGTCTGCTTCTACTTGTATGATGTGTGATTTCAATATCTGGCACTCTAGACTATGTCATGTAAATAAATGAATAATAAAGAACATAAGCGGCTTAGGTTTAATCCCAAATATGTCACTAAATGATTTTTAAAAATGTGATTTTTGTAGTTCAGAAAAAATAATAAAACCCCCACATAAAGCTATAATTATAGAATCAAAAACCTTAGACTTAATACATTCTGATATATGTGAGCTTGACGGCACTTTCACTAGAAATGGACACCACTACTTTATATTTTTTATTGATGCTCTGATTTTACTTATATATATCTCATGAAAAATTTAAGTGATGCATTTGAGATGTTTAAATCTTTTATTACTGAAACTGAAAAATAATCTAGTAATAAAGTTAAAAGATTACATGGTGATAGAGGAACTGAATATGAATCAAGTTTGTTTATTGAATTTTACATCACGCACGTAAATGAAAGAACCACACCATATTCACTTGAAATGAATGGTAAGGTTGAAAGGAAAAATATAACTTTAACTGATTAGTTATTGTTATTTTACTTAGTTCTGGTGCATCATCACATTGACCAGGGGAAATTTTATTGACTGTATGTTATGTATTGAATAGAATCTCTAAGTTAAAAAGCAAAATATCACCTTTTGAAATATTAAGAAATTACAAAACAGAATGCATCTTATTTTAGAACTTGGGGATATTTAGCATATGTTTATATACCTGACCTTATGAGAATCAAATTAGCAAGTGGAGCATACAAATGTGTATTTATTGGCTATTTTATTAATAGTAAAGCATATAAATTTCATGATATGAATGCATATAATATAAGAGAATCCAACGATGTTGATTTTTATGAACTTATGTTTCCCTTTAAATTGAGGGATAGTGGATTCACATCTGGTAACACTGGGCCTATTAGAACAGAACTTAATGAATCTTTTGATAATGAACCTAGAAGAAGTAAAAGTATAAGAACTGCAAAAGATCATAGCTTAGATTTTTGTGCTTTTACTATAAAGGAGAATCCCTTAAAACTCCAAGAAGCCTTACCTTCATTAGACGCTGATTTTTAGTAAGAGACTATAAATGATAAGTTGGATTCTTTGGAATCCAATAAGACTTGGCACTTAGTCGATTTACCACGTACTTGTAAGTCTATAGGGTGTAAATAGGTACTTACAATGAAAATAAAACCCGATGGCACAATTGATAAATATAAAGTCCATTTAGTAGCTAAAGGGTTTAGGCAAAGAGAAAATGTATTGGGCACTTTTTCACGTATAACTAGAGTTACATCCATTCAAGTACTAATTTCACTTGCATTAATTCATGATTTGATAATACACCAAATGGATGTTAAAACTGCTTTTTTAAATGGTGAATTAGAAGAGAAAATTTATATGGACCAACCTGAAGGTTTTGTAATTCATGGTCAAGAATATAAAGATTGAAAGTTAGATAAATCTTTATATGGTTTAAAACAAGCATTGAACAATGGCATGAAAAATTTGATAACTTAACAATCTCACATGGTTATAAAGTTAATAAAATCGGCAAATGAATTTATTATACATTTGAGAACAACATTTGCAATATTATATGTCTATGTGTGAATGATTTACTTATTTTTGGGTCAAACATTCATGCCATAAACATTGTTAAATCTTTGTTAATTGCTAAATTTGATATAAAAGATCTAGGTGAAGCAAGTATAATCCTTGGTATTAATATTACTAGTTCACAAAAGGAAACTTCTTTGGATCAATCTCATTGCATCGAGAGGATACTAAAGAAATACAACTTCTTTGACTATAAACCTGCATGTAGACCATATTATCCTAGCGTAAAACAATTTAAGAAAACTAGTAAAGGTATAAGATAGTTTGATTATGTAAGCATCATTGGCAGCCTTCAGTATGCCACTAATTGTACTAGACCCGACATTGTTTATGTCGTGGGATTATTATGCAGGTTTACTAGTAAACTTAGTATAGAGCACCGACATGCTATCGAGAGGGTCATGAGATACATAAAGCAAAGCATGAACCTTGGGTTACATTATAAAAAGTTTTCAGCTATCCTTGAAGGATTCACCGATGCAGAATGAAATACTTAATTGGATGATTCAAAACAACCAGTGGTTATAACTTTAGCATTGCTGGTAAAGCTATTACTTGGCAATCCAAGAAACAGATTATTTTGGCTCAGTTCTCTATAGAGTCTGAGATGATAGCACTAGCCATAGCTAGTGAAGAAGCGGATTACTTAAGAAATATTCTAGCTGAGATTCCTTTATGGGAAAAACCGATATTTGTTGTGCTGATCCATTGTGATAGTACCATTACTAGTGCAAAAGTATAGAAAAATTATTATAATGGTAAGAGATGATAGATACATCATATGCACAACATTGTTAGAGAGCTACTCTCTTCGGGAGTTTTTTGAGTGGATCACATATTAGTGGTGAGAATTTGGCAGATCCTTTGATGAAAGGAATAACCAGAGAAAACATCCTTAGAACTTCTAAAAAAATGAGACTATTGCCTTAGATTGTTGAGTCACGCACAATGGTAACTCACTCTAATGACTGGAGATCCCAAGAACTAGGTTCAATGAGTAAGAATAAGTTGTGATGTAATATGAGTCGAGCATGCAATTTTATATATCTAAAAGCGTGCATTCCTGAAGTGATTAGAGGATGAGTTAATAGAAACTCAAAATGGGATTTATACTCTATATGGAGTGGAGTACCTACCTTCAAAAGTACCCTTTGATAGATTCGCCTATGTAGATGTGCAAATGTGGCCATTCCCTATGGAATTTTGGGCAAAATTCCTAAGCATTCACTAAACTAGGATAGATGTGCATGGCTAAAAATACTCGAGCTTATTTGATTGTACTCTAGAAAGATTGTTTGTGGTTTGATGTCAGGAATAAAGTTCAAGCTATTTGTCAATAGAGTGAAAATTGAACCTTATCCACTATACAAAGATTCAAGTTGAAAAACACCTTTGTTTATGCATAATCTTATGTTTTTAGAAATTGCTCGAAAAATATATTTTAAAAAATTCAAGTGAGGGATTGTTAGAAATGTTTTGATATTAAGTAAATGACTAAAAAAAATATTGGAAAAAATGTATATATCTCTCTAGTGAATAGTCCTACATTGTAGGGTTATAGAAAAGAATCAAGTATTTATACTTGATTCTTAGAAGCTTAGTTAAGTCCTTTGGCCACCAACGATGCTCATTTGTGAGAAGGGATGCCATGCTTGATCACCGCACAGGCATGCGTGCACCGACCGACCGACTCAACTGGACTCGGACCGCGCTCGGCGTTGTTGTGGTGTAACACTTACATTTTTAGATGAAATTTTTTTTGCATTTTCAGACCGTTATTTCTTTTGGCCTATTTTTTGAACCGACATCACCCAATTATCCAGTAACATTCCCTTTTTTATTTCGTCTATTTTAATTGACTTTTAGACGAGACAAAAATAGAAAGACATAATGTTCAGAACCCCATCTTCTTCTCCATAGAGTTTTTTTAAACCAAGAGGCAAGCGGTGATTTTTGAGTGCATTCAGGGTCGATTTTGTTTGTGCAGATGAATCGATACCATGAAAAAAAATGAGAGGCTGTTTTATCCTAGAGGGGGTAGCATTTTTCTAAACTGCTTTGTACCACTGAACAGAGCGCCGAAACGTCTTCAAGAGAGTGATGATGTGCACAACTCAGCCGAAGTTCATTGCATTTTCAACAACATTCTAGTTGACATAATCTCATCATGCCACTTGATACTTCTTTCTGGAAGCGACGGAACCTACAATAGCTATTTAATAACTCAATCCTAAAGCGGACTCTTCCTGAGAATTCCATCTACAGCGCCTAAATTCTATCCCCTACCATTTAATACTTCTTTATTATGGAGGAGGCGAACCCTACAACATCCGCTTACACCCTCAATCCCCGAAGCAGGTCCTACGTATTATGACCCATAACCTAACTATGACGTGTTATATTTGTCCGGCCATTTTATAGGCACCGGTAACTAGATTAACTAGAAAGACTTACCCTACAGAATTGAGATTAACCCTGCATCTTTATAATTATTCATTATAGACGATGCCTCACATCTGTCCTAAAGTCACACTATTAGTAGAAAGATTAGCTGGGATACCTCCGTGAGCTTTTGACTGACCTCGCATCCCTATAACTTAGCCATAATTTACACTCCCCTAATCATACTACCACACTACATTCTAATAGGGCTATAAAGACGGATCCTTTATTCTGCCACTAATCATAATCATCCATTACTTTTTTCCTATGGGGTTTTAATGCTAATTAATAACCTATAGTGATCAATATGTTATTAATTATATGTTATTCATATGATAATATATATTTGTAAATACGTAATAAAATATTCCTAGGCGTAAGAAGATTGCGCCCTATACTAATCGTTAATCTAAAAATTTCCAATTTATGCAAGTGTGATTTCATATCATAACAAACAAATTAGTTAATACTCCTAATCCAATGATAGACTTGTATAGGAAAATAAAATCAATTACAAAACTTATTTTATATTAAAATAGTAGAATCGACATCAATAAAATTTACAATTCAATCCTTTTAAACTCTATTCAACTTACACATATAAAATTAAAAATGAATTCATAATTAAATTACGAAAATAGGCAGTGCAAACTATGAATAGGAGAATCCATATTTTACATACCATTTCCTAACTTTTATAATCCTTAACCATATCAAAAAAGAGGAAAGAAAAATGAGAAGTGGAATAAATTTTAAAATATTAAAATTGTAGTAGCTAAACAAATTTTACTATTTTAATATCGAATAATTGAGATTTCAAGACTTAAGAATTGACATTTCGCTATGAAGGAATTTTGTGGTTTAGATTTAAAATTTTCGTGAACCAAATTTTCCCAAGGCATATATCAAATCAATTTGGTACTATTCAATTACTAAAAGGAGGAAAACTAAGATTTCCAATGATTGACAATTCTTCGCTTTTTCCTTTGGATTTGAACACGTCTGCTATTTAATCTCTTCCTATATCTCTTTCTTTTGATATATACAATAATTGGATTGTATATTAATTAGATTCATAATCTCAAGGATTGGAAGAGAATAGAATTAGAAATTGAATATAAATATCTAAAATCCCTTACCTGGAGACCTTGATAATTTCCGAATCATGTGGACAAAAACCGATAAAGCTTCGCTTATGTTTCCAGATAATGTATGACTAAATAATTTATGGCTAAATGTAAAAAACCGATAAAGCTTCGCTTATGTTTCCAAATAGATTAACTCTTATTTATGGTGCTTTCCACTGGATTATCTTTCATTTACTCGAACCAGCCTAATTTCTTTATTGCAGAACTTCCTAATTCTATGCTCCACTATGCTTGTGGTGGCACGGGGTGCTATCGGCTTCATCTCAATATATACCAACTGATCAGGCTCGGCTATGGTGGCTGTGCTATGAAGTCATCTCCTCAAGTGCGAAACGTGAAGTACATCATGGATTCCTGTCAACTTCTCTGGTAGCTCTACTCGATTTGCAAGTTTCCCAATTCTTTCCAAGATAGGGAAAGTCCTAACAAAAATTGGAGCTAACTTCCCTGACTTACCCAATCGCATAACCTTTCCAAGAGGGGAAACATTAATGAACACCATTTCTTCTACCTCAAACTCCAATTCTTTCCTTCGATTCTCCATGTAGGACTTCTAACGATCCCATGCGACCTTCATTCGCTGCCTAATTAACTCTTTCTTTTTCTAGGTCTCGCGAATCAAATTTGGTCCGAATAGAATTTTGTCTGTGGTTTTCCACCAACAATTTTGCAATTTGCATGGCCTCGTATATAACACTTCAAAGAATGTCAATCCTTATTGTAAGCGAATTCTACTAAAGGTAAGTGCTGCTCCTAATGTTCTTTGAAATCCATGATGTAAGCTCTACAACAAGTCTTCCAAAATCCTATGTACCCTTTCAGTTTGACCGTCGATCTGTGAGTGGTAAGCAGTGCTAAGATTTAATGAATTCCTAAAACTAAATGAAAATTTCTCTAAAATTCGCTAGTGAATATTGGGTCTGTATTACTAACAATACTAATTGGGATTTCATGAAGTCGAACTACGTCCTTAATATAAATTTGTGCTAAAGATGTTGTTGTCCTATTGTTGCTTACGACAATAAAATAACCACTTTTAATGAGCCTTTCACTATAATCCAAATAACTTCATTGCCTCTTTGACTCCTCGGCAACCCATATATAAATTCCATTAATATATGCTTCCATTTTCAAGTCGGCACCTCCAATGGCAATAAAAATCCAACGGACTTTCCTTGTTTAGCCTTTATTCTTTGGCATATCAAACATCTAGAGACCAATTCAGTTACCCTCTTCTTCATCCCTTGCTAATTTAAAATTCACTTCATAACCTTGTATGTCTTATCTCTTATAGACTAAATGGTCATCCTAGAATTGTGACATTCTGCTAACACTTCTTCTAAAACATCTTCAACCATAGGGACTCAAAGGCGTCCATCCCTTCTCAAACATCCTCTCTTGTCTATTGCATACCAACTAATATTGAGAAAATGTTTTCCTCTACTTAGCTTGCTTAAAATGTCTATTATTTTTGCATCCTTCTTTCGCTCTAGCCGAATACGGTCCACCAATGCTGGCCTAGTCTCTGTTACTTCCGAATGGTCTAGAGTGGGTTCTGTTGGTGATTGAAAATTGGAGAGGATCTTCAACTGCCTCCATTCATATATAACACCTAGAGTTGCATGCCTTCGGCGAAGGGTGTCAGCTATGACATTCCCTTTTCCGAGGGTACAGTGTATTCCAAAATCATATGACGCTATAAACTCCATCCACCTCTACTGCCTAAGATTTAATTTTTTGGAAAAATAGGTATTTGTGTGATTTTTAGTTAGTCAACTACTCAAACCTTTCCCTTAAAAGATAGTGCATTTACATTTTTAAAGCAAAATTGATAGTCGTTAACTATGAGTCCTGAGTTGGATATCTCTTCTCTTAGTCTTTCAATTGTATACTAGAATAAGCTACAAACTTTCTTCATGCATAAGAATAGCTCCTAATCTTATACTACATGGATCTGTATAAACAGTGAAAGGCTTCATCCCATCTGGAATAAGTAATACCAGTGCGCTCGTCAATAGCTCCTTCAAATTTTCAAATGCTTCTGTGCACTTCTTATCCCATGCAAAATCTAGTTTCTTCTTGGTTAAGCGAGTTAGTGGGACCGCTATCTTTGTAAAGTCCTTGATGGATTTCCTATAGTAACCTGCCAACCCAATAAAACTTCTAACCTCTGAGGCATTCTTCGAAAACTTCCAATCTTGAATAGCTTCCACCTTTGTGGGGTCTATAGGCAAACATTTCTCGAAAATAATATGTCCACAAAATATCACATCCTTCTTCCAAAAGTGACATATTGAGAATTTAACTTTAAGTTGGTGCCTTCTCAAAGTCCTTAGTACCACCCTTAAGTGATTTTCATGCCCAGCTTCAATCTTGGAGAATACTAAGATGTCATTCACAAAAAATACGATGAATTTTTTCAACTATCCCCCAAAAATTCTTCTCATCAAATCTACAAAGTATGTGGTACCACTAATTAATCCAAAAGGCATCACTTCCCATTTATACAGTCCATCCGGAGTGCGAAATGTGGTCTTCTATTCGCTATCCTCAACTATTCTTAATTGATGAAATCTAGTGACTAAGTCTAATTGGGAAAAGATTTGACTCTGACAAGTTGATCAAACAAACCATCGATTCTAGGTAAGGGATTCATATTCTTTTTAGTCAACTTGTTGAGTATCCTATAGTCGATGTGTAGCCTTATCAAGTTTTCTGCCTTAGTGGCAAAGACCATATGTGCTCTCTATTCAAAAATACTTCTACGAATGAATCCTTTCTACAACATCTTTGAAAATCTTCTTATCCAACACTCACCTTTCTTTTGGGGCCATGCGCCATGATGGTAGAGTGACAGTTCTAGCATCCTTCTCCAAATCAATCCTAAACTAAATCTCCCTTCGGGCTGAGGACCCGAAATTTCCTCAAAGACATTAGGAAATTCTCGAACAACGAGTACAAAATGAGTGCTCATCTTATGACAAGCTAAGCGAATATAAGTAGCTTAACTCGACTGAGTTTTGGAGTGTACAACGAACATCTATATCTCGACTCTTACAACTCTTTAACCTTACAATTCTCCTATCGCAATCTAAAATAGCCCTATAGTACGATAAATAATCCATCCCTAAAATAAGTCGATACCCCTCAAAATTAAGTATATATGCTTTACATGTGAAATTGACATTACATATGTCCAAAACTAGGTCTTTACAAATTAAGGAAAGATGTGTCAACCCCCCAAATGGATTTTATACTACTAATGGGTTGGTAACAACAAGAGTTTTAGACTCAAAGAGTTAACTACACTTTTATCTATGAATGAATGTGATGTTCCCAAGTCAAATAGGGTAAGAACGGTATACCTAGCAATAATAGCTGCACCTTCTATTGAAACATTTCCTTGATCTCTAAGGGAAGGTCAACTCGAGATAGGAATAGCTTCAACGACGTAGGCTTGCCCACTCCGCTCATCCCAAGGACATTGGTCCTTGAAGTGTCCTTCTTCATAGCAATGATAACACTTCCCCTTGAATTCCTCCCTCATCAAACTCACTTTACAATCCCTAATGACGTGTCCTTTCATTTGGCATCTCTGACATGTTATACCCTCCTTCTTAAACTTTCCTTTGGTCTTCTTATTTGCCCAAAATTCGTCTCTAGCTCCACCTTGGTTTGGCATCGGTCCTATTTCACCTTCTCCTCAAGCCAACCATCTGAAGCAAAGCCATCTCGACTAGCGTCTCATAAGTAGCGCTAGTGGGTACTTTTGTCAAAAGAAACTCTCTAAGTGGGGAATTCAAGCCTTTCACAGACTTCATGGCCTTCTTCATGAGGGCATCGATCAAACTCATTCCAAAATTAGCTAATTTTGTTAATCTATTGATATGTTCCTTCAAAGTGGATTCTTCCTGCCTAAGTTGTATTAACCTTTCCCATTGCAAATTCACCTCGGGCCTAGACATAAATCATGACTTAAAGCGGTTTTTGAACTCAGCCCAAGTGATAACTCTCTTAACATTCTCCTCAGCCACAACAGCCCACCAATCTAAGGCCTCTCCTTTACGTTGCCACACTGCCAATCTCCTCTTAATTTGATCCTCCTATCCAAGCTTCTGCAAGATACACTCATAACCGTTAATACAAGTCTTTGTCTTCACAAAATCTTCCCTTATATACCTATCCATAAATATTCTGGAAGTCTTTACAAATCTTAGAAAAGTCTATAGGGTAGGGTGCTACTTCTGCAGGCGGGACAACGGTTGCCGCTGGTGTAGCTTGTTAATGATTCAGAACTTGCCCTACATGCCTTGGGTACTTCACGAACTATTCAGACATCTCTCAAGTAGTGCATATCTCTTGGGTAAAGGGGTTACCATTCTCAGAAGAATGATTTTCAGCCATTATCAACTATTTGTAGGTTTAAAATTTGAGTTACAATTTTCTAAGAGACTATTATTTGCTGAAATAAAAGATTTTCCTAGTGTGTTTGTGTAGGTTCCCAATCTCAAAAGAATGATTTTCAGCCATTATCAACTATCTATAGGTTTAAACTTTAGTCATAATTTCCTAAAATAGTATTATTTGTTGAAATAAAAGATTGTCCTAGTGTGTTCGCGTATGTTCAAAGTAGCATATATATTTCCTAAATATGCACTCATACATATACTTGTACCCATGATCGGGTAACCTAAGCTCTGGTACCAAACGTAACAACTCATCTCGAAACATACCTAATTTTCAACCTAGAAAAAGGACCATCGAGCATAGACCCATTCTAAAGCGATCGTTAGTTGGTAAAATAATACACAGTGCTATCTACTATTGCTATCAGAATCTTCCAGCAAAAAAGGTAAAATATAATATCAGAAACATGTATCATTTTATAAAAATTCAAGTATCATAACAAAAAGTAATATCTCAATATTCGTGGTACAATATCTCAAAATATAATAACATCATGTCTGAATGGGCACATCAAAATATAAAAAAACATAAGTGGATAGATAACTGCCACCAAGACTCTGTATCCACCTTCATCTCCTAGATACACATCGTCTTCCGTAACCTATGCTTTAATGAGGAGGGAGTTAGAACAACAATGTTTGGTGAATGAAATCTCATGTCTTTCCATAATAATATTTTGGTAGTATAATTTAGATAAGAATACATCTTGCATTTCTTAACTATATTTCTTATAAATACCTTCAACTGTAAATTCAAAGACATTTCCATTCCAATTTTATAAAATACACTTTTCTAACCAATCTCTATAACTTGCTTTCAAATGTAGGCCCAAGCCCATTCCGGTCACATGCATCTGTCGTCAAAAATGTCCTAACGTGTAAGAGAAAGTAGCCACGCCACTCAATAACTTTTTAACGGGAATTAGGCAAACTGTAACCATTTATTACCTATAGCTTAGGCAAGTCCCTATCATTTAATACTTAACCCATAGCAGATCGCTCTCTGGTACAACCTAGCCGACATCGCATAAAATCTCATCAGGCCACTTATTCTTTTTGGAAGAGATGGACCCTACAATAGCCGTTTAGTACTTCAAATCCAAAGTGGGCCCTTCTTGAGATTTCCATTTACCATGCCTAGACTCTATCCCCGGCCATTTAATACTTTCTAATTAAGGAGAAGCGAACCTTACAACAACCACTTACTACCTCCATACCCTGAAGCAGGTCCTCCACATTATAACACATAACCCAATTGTAATGTCTCATATTAGCCTACCATTCTTAGACACTGATAGCCAGATTAACTAGGTAGACTACCCTATGAAATTGGGACTAACCTCGCATCCTTCGAGTACTTATTATAAGTGATGTCTCATATCAGCCCCAAAATCACACTATTAGTAACCTAATTAGCTAGGCAGACTTCCTTTTGCTTTTGACTGACCTCACATCCTTATAACTTAATCATAATTTACACTCCTCTAATTATATTACCTTATACCTAACTATATTCTACAAGGCTATATAGAAGGATTCTTTATTTTGCACCAATCATAATCATCATTAACATCCATCCTTTGAGGTTTTAATGCTAATTCCTAACATATTTATTACGCGATTAATACGTTATTATTTATATGTTATTTCATGCTAATATATATTAATAATACACAATACAATATTCTTAGGTATGCAAATATTGCATCCTATACTAATCGTTAAATGTCGAAACTTTCAATTTATATAAGTGTATTCCATATCATAACATACACATTAGCTAATACCCTTAGCCCAACAATAGACTTGTATAAGAAAATAGAATCAATTGTCAAACTTATTTTATATTAAAATAGTAAAATCAATATCAATAGAATTCACAATTGGATCCTTTTAATTCTATTCAATTACACACAAAATGGAAAAGTGATTCAAAATTAATTTATGGAAATGGGCAGTGTAAACTACAAATAGGAGAATCCGTATTTTACAGACTTTATCCTAACTTTTAGAACCCTCAATCATATCAGAAAAGGAAAAAAATGAGAAGTGGGATAGAATGTAAAATACTAAAATTGCAATAACCACACAAACTCTGCTATTTTAATATAGAATAATTGAGACTAAAAAACATAAGAATTGAGATTTCACTTTGGAGAATTTTTGTAGTTTAAATTTGAAGTTTTCATGAACTAAAATTCCCCAAGTATATATCAAATCCAATCTATACTATATAATTACTAAAATGAAAAAACCTAAAATTTCCATTCACAGATAACTCCATGTTTCTCCTTTGGATTTGAACATGGCTGCTTTTTAATCTCTTTGTAGATCCCTTTTTTTGAAACATACAATAATTGTTGTATATTAATTAGATTTAGAATTTCAGGGATTGGAGGAGAATAGAATTAGAAATTAAATACAAATGTCTAAAATCCCTTATCTGAAGACCTTAAGAAATTTCTGAATCGTGTGGAAGAAAGAAACTGACAGAGCTCCACTTACGTTTCCAAATAAATTTTGAGTAAAAGTAAGGGGGTTGGGCTCTTGTTTAAAGTAGTTAGAAGTCACTAAAACCGTCGAATTTAAATTAATAAAATGTGGATCATTCCTAGCCTAAATAACCCTAGTTGCCACAACATCCATCGGTCGACCACTTCTACTCAGACGGTCGACGATTAGCGGTCGACCAGCCCTAGGTTGGTGGTCGACCGGTTACCTTAATATATGAACGTACTTATTTCAGCCATTTAATTCCTTATTTATATTTCTGTTAATATTTTCTTTTAACTTTTACTTAAACCCCAATTATTAAAGTACCGTTAATTTCTTAGTTTCAAATTTTAATACTAATTACATTTTGAATTTGAATTCTATTTGAATTATTTTAAATTTGAAAAATTCAAATGTTAATAACTTTTCTGTTTGAGCTTTGATTTCAAAACTTTAAATATGGAAATTGATCAAAATTGCCAAGAACACAATGACACAACTTTTGTATTCAAATTTTGATATCTTTAAAATTTTCATTTTAGCCTTACTATTAATTTATTAATTAATAAATTTCTTATTAATTTTTGTAGGGTGTTACAAGTAATTTAGAGTTTGAGTTTCCGTCATTTATTGTAGAACTGAATATCATATATTGTTCCTTCCTAGTTTAGCTTAAACGGTCTAACTTTCATGTGCTTCATAAACTGATGAAAATGAGATTTTCCCAGTTAGAATTTTTGAGTGTCAAATGTTTAAACTAGATAGTTCTATATTTGTGAACACACCATATATCTTCAAATTATTTTGCAAATTGTCACCTTCATGTTAACTGCCTTGTATGCGCATATCCTTTTCAATGGTGCCATCTACAACACTATTGAGAACACCATCATGGTTCAATGTATATGTCTTTTTATAGCTCCACATTTATCAAATTATCAAAAATCGCAAAGCATAAGCATCTCTCAATCATTGCATCCACTTTACATGGCTTTACTTTGTCATTATTCCATAATTCCAATAACCACACCAATAAGCTAAAGCATCTACTATGTTGTCTGTGCCAAAGTCATTACAACTTCAAACCTTTCGTTTAAGTTAACCTTAATTAGCTTCCATAATCCTGCCGAATTCACATAAAATTGTGATTTTACTTATAGGTCTTTTTATTTCTTTTTACTTCTAGTGCTCTTTTGCATGATCGATCGTACGATGTTTGGGTCCGCCCGATCTATTTAGGACAGGCAAAATTGGGTTTATTAAATGAAAAATAGTATTCTCCTAAAGCCTATGAATGAACAACGGCATTCTATAAAATAAAAATCATTCTAGGCGACTTTAATCCTACAAAATTTGTACGTAATATCCAAAATTAAATATTTAGACAATTTCCAATTTATCATAGACACGTTTGTATAAAGTTTAAAAACTGGCACAATTTGCAATTTATTGTACACCTTTGTCCAAAATTTGTACGTAGCATCCTACAAAATCAACTATTAAATATTGAGACAATTTACAATTTAGCATAGACACTTTTGTATATATTATCGAAACTTACTACCGAAAATTTTTGGTAACTTTCTCAAGATATAAAAACACCATTTTGTGAACTATTTCTTTTAACACATAGGTAAACTGAACACTGTTTGTAAACATAGTGAGGGAAATTTATCATAAGGTCCCCACATTTTATAAACTATAATTTTTTTCTATATGTATCAGTGCATTTACTCATTTTCGGTAACTCATCACAAGCTGTAACCTTACTTCATATCCTACCAATTGGGTCAGTCTAAACGTTTGCGAATTATTTTCTTTAGATAAATTTCAAAGTGTCTTCTCGTGAAATGAATATTCACAGAGAAGTGCGTTTCCATGACACGTCTTTTTGCAAAGTATCTTTTCATTAGTAAGCACATAGTTTTGTTCGATACTAGAATAACAATAACATTAATATGTAACGGTTTTCTATTCAATAAGGCTAGAGTGACCAGAAAGAACTTTTTGTCAAAATGCGAGGCAGGAGACACAAAATTAGGTTAAAATTGTGAAATTTAGGAGGTTTACCTATTTTTTCTCTTTGCACACATTTTGACCAAAATATTTTTGGATGTAGTAGAATTGTTGTAGATATATGTAGATAAAGTAGCAAAGTGTTCAAGAGAGAGTGTTGTGTAACAATGAACTGTATCTTCTCAAATCTAATTTAAATTAATCTTTTGGAACACCAAAATTCATTCTAGTTATAATGTAGAAGTTGTTATCTGAATCAGTCTTATTTGATAATTTCGGTTAGAATAATTCATAGTACATAGGATAATTGCATTTGAACATTTTAAGTAAAGTTGCAAAGTTGTTGCACATGTGGTCAAGTTTCCAACTTTTCTTTTATGTTTTATAGGATATATATTAATCGTATTTTTGTTTGAATAAACCAATCATTCCCAGTGTGCATTATTATTTCAATTTACATAATCTGTGTTGAAAGTTTCTAAAATTCTAGTATCAGGCACGTACTAGAGATTGACAGAAAGCTATAGTTCTTTTATGTGATTCACAAATAGAGAATACATAGAGAAATGAGTGGACATAAGAGTTTCCTTCATCCAACCATACTATGTTTCGGGCTACTACGACCATCGAAGTAGGCTTATGGAAAACCTTTTGAGGTCAAAAGGCTATTGGAGTTTTATTGAGACTAGATACAAAGAGCCACGAGTGGGTGTGAGGCTTACCGATGCACAATAGATGCAATTGGAGGAAACGAGGATAAAAGATATGAAAGTGAAAACTTACCCGTTTCATTCAATTGACATGATGATTCTTCAGAAATTCTAGAGAAGCGTACCTCAAAACAAATATAGGATTCTATGAGAAGGAAGTACGAGGGAAATGCTAAGGTTAAGCATTCAATTCTTCAAGCTTTATGAAGAGATTTCAAAATCTTGAGGATAAAAGCTATTGAGAATATCACCGAGTACTTTTCTCCTATCATGATCACTGCGAACAAGATGAGGAGTAATGCTGAGGAGATGATAGATGTCATAGTTGTTGAAAAGATTCTTAGAACTTTGACTGATAAATTCAACTACATTATTATCTTGATTGAAGAATCTAAGAATATCGACACTCTTATAATCGATGAGCTATAGATTTCACTTATTATCCATGGGTAGAAGTTCAATCAAAGTAGTATAGAAGAATAAGCACTTAAGGTTTCATATGAAGAAAGATCGAGAGGAAGGGGACGTCGAAGAAATGCTAATATAGGAGAGAAAGAGGACGTCAGGTCTTCAACAAAGCCACCATGGAGTGTTATTGATGTCATAAACTCGACCACTTCCAATATGAGTTTCTGACTTGGGAAGCTAATGATATGGAATTGGATAAGAACGAAGAGTTACTCTTGATGGCTTATGTAGAGAAGAATGAAGCAAAACATGGAGATGTTTTGTTTGTGAATTCGGGTTATTCAAATCATATGACTGGAGATGCAATAATGTTTTATAAGTTGAATAAACATTTCAGGCAATATGTTAAGCTTGGAAATGACTTAGATTGTCGGTGTTAGAAATTAGTGATAGAATATTCTTTGTTTAAGTATATTTTGAAGATATTTGAGTCAATGTAGAATTATGACTCGAATACGTTGCCTTTTTTGTAGATTTTGGAGATTTTAAAGAATGGTTAATTGCCTCTTTTATTACATTAAGGAAGGCAAAGAATTATCTACATGAAAATGATTTATTTTGGGAGATGGAAATAATAAACAACTTATCAAATAAGACATTTTATCAAGACTATTATAAATTCAGTAGATGTATGTGGAAAAAAGTTTATTTTTCTAGAGTTTTGGGGATTGAGATATCTTCTCAATTTTTAGGTTTTTTTTTTTGTGGAATCATTTGGTGAATTAATAAAGATTTCTTTTAGAGGAATTTGTTTGTCATAGTTATTTCTGCACTTCTTATCTCTTCTAAAATTTAATTGTGTATAGATCTTATGAAAATCCCTAACAGTTGGTATCAATGCATACTACACAAAGTTTTTTAAGAGAGTTTGGTTATAGAGAGGACAAGTGTTGAAAACTTAATAGAAGAAATTGGGGGTTATGAAAGGCGAAGATGAAAGATTTTTTATATCTCAATGAACTTCACCAACCATTGGAGAACAGATGGGGAAAACTTAGTAATATATCTGAGGAAAAGTGGAAAACTTTGGATAGGAAGGCTGCGACGGCTATTCGGTGTTTTTTTTGAAAAATATGATATTTCATATTGTTGCCAATGAAATACTTGCTTTTGAAATTTGTAAGAAATTCGAATGAATTTTGCAATAAACAAGATACTTCTAATGAGCAGATTGGTAAATCTAAAGCTTAAAGAATATGGGTTAATTGGAGAGCGTCTCAATTATTTTTCAAACAATTGCGAACCAGTTGCTGACCATAGATTACAAGGTGGATGATAAGATACATGCCTAGATGTTAATGAGTTAATCGTCAGAGAGTAGCGAAATGCTTGTGGTTGCATTGAACAACTCAAATTCAAATGGTGTTGTTTCAATAGGATCGGTGGTTGGTAGTCCGTTTAATGAGGAGATGCAAATGATGAATATAATTGGTAGAAAAATTCAAGGTAAAAGAGGAAATCAGAATCCAATTGGAGAGGTGTATCTTGCAAGGAGAGGTAACCGACCAAATATGGAAAGACGTTAAAATAGATCGAATATGGAGAGAGATTTCGTCTGCTATTACTGTGAAAAACTTGAATATCGGTTGAGATTTTGCAATAAGCATAAAAAAATAACAAGAAGAGGATGAAGACACTAGAAAAAGACCAAAAAGAACATGTAGATCATAACGATGGTGAAGAATTTAATAACAACGTCCTATCTTGTTTTTAAAGCAAATACTTGTCGACTAAGTCAAAATGAAGTCTTTTTTGAAGTACTTAGAATGTCCATGCTTTGTTTGTAAAAGAAACATGGAGTTAGAGTCAAATCGGTCAGCTTAAGCAAATAACAAGTGTTTACTCCATTACCAAAACCATGTGCTGACGTTTGTTTTCCTTCACCACCTAAAACGCTTTCATTGCAATTTTTCTTTTTCTTCTCTTGTTTCTCAATATTCCATTTTGTGCCTTACCTTATTGATTTTATTGTAGGAAAGATCGAAAGGTTGGATATTATCAATGGGGTACAGACTGTTAAATAACCCATTCACAAATTCCTTCAATCTGAATTCAAAATTTGTCAACTCAAAGTCTCCAATTTCATCTCTACTACAACTTTTGTGTCTCACCGATTTTAACATCCCAGTTAGGTTCTCAAGGCTATGATTTCTCTTGCTTTTGGTTGAAATTTTCTTCTATTTGAATTTTGCATCCAAAGCCTTTTAAAATGAAAATATAAATAACTGAGGCTATACCTATTATTTTTAATGCCCAAGTTTGGTGAGCATGTCAATTACGAGTATAATCATTTTCAATATTTTTCCATAATTTCGTTTACTTCTCTTTAGTTCTTTTCATTTGCATTCATATAACTCTTCAGATCCACATCTTGCATTCCATGTTGAATCTTCAATTGGCATGATAGTTCTTTTTGAACTGGCAGATGGGGGATCCGAGAGAGCTCCAGGGTGATTTTGTTATCTTTAGGTCACTAAATTTTTATTTGTCGTCTTTGCATATAGTATTCAAGGATTCAGTTGAGGAATTTGAAATTGGGTTCGTCAAACCTAACTTATAACTTCTTACCTCTTTTAAAGGTGTAACATTACTTCTATTTCCGATGTTTATTACTTAAAGTTGAATTTACATTTTCATATTTTTATTTAAGGTTTCTGTTATGCAGCAAACCATATTTGTGATTCTTTAAGACCAATCATAAAGCTAGAGGTTTGTACTTTTCCAACAAAAATATGGTTTGGTTTACTATTCTAAAAAGCTTTATGGAGTCTAAATACTTTGTCAAGAAAAAGATCCTTTAATTAACCATATACTTTTTATTACACTGCCTAATTTAGATGTAGTCCTCTCCTTTACCGTTTTGCTTAGGTATAAAGTAGTAAATATCCTTCAAAAGCTGAAATCGATTATCCCGTTACACCAAATATTTTTAGCATGACATTATTGGTGTATTTTTTTACTCAATACGTGCTTCTAAGTCAATCCCAGCGCAACAATAGGAAACTGAATATAGGTCAAAATAGTAGCCAAGCTAGACAAGTAAGGAAGCATTATTGTTCCATTTGTAATTAGTATGTTTGTGCTCAACGTGGACCCTGACGGAATATTTGTAACAAGCATTGTTTCAATAGTTTCGACAGTCGAGTTGTTTTATGAAATGACAAACAAGTTTTGAACAGTCATTTTATTACAATGAATGATTAGATTACTAAGGGAATATTAGCAGGGAACAAAATATATCAAAGCTAAATGGTTTTGAATTGTATGAGTTTGATAGTGGAACCAGTTTGTATTTCTTTAAGACTTAAGAAAATATGATTTCTCACTGAAAGCAATCACATTTCATGCTTGATTGTTTTTGTTATGTATTGGACCACCATTTTAGTTTGGGGTGTATCAAGTCCATATATTGTTTCTCAAGGCTTTTGTTTTGCACCAGTTATTCTTGGACGAATTAATAGTATATTTAAAATGTAATTTTACTAACCTATTAATGCTTTGATATACCATTAGGTTTTGACAGGTTTATCAACTACCCATCACTTATCTTCAACTGGTAACAAATTTAGAAATCACAGCTATGATTTAGAGGCACAAGATTATGATATAAATATCAAATGAAGGCCACAACTTGAATTTTGATACTAAAAGAAAGGTAACTATAAAACTTTTCGACCCCGAATGCCGACACTAATACATTCACGGTACTCATATGTCGAGCACTCAAGTGCGGGAAATGCGAAAAGTTAGGGTAAATTAAAAGGAAAAAGAAATAGAACAAGAAAGAAAATAATACAATTTTAGAACCTCATAGCGAAACGATAATATTTAATATCAAAAGAATGGTATAAAGGGTTACTTCGGTACTGTAACGACCTGCATTCTTCGATAATTAAAATATTAATTTAATAAGATTTTGTAATTTAATATTGGAAGTAAATAAAATTTATGATTTACTAATAAGAAAAATAACTAGAATGGAATTTAATAATGTTAATTTAAGGTAATTGCTAACTATTTTAATGCACTTCCAAGTAATTGAAATGATTGAAAAGTTATATAAATTGTAAATAAGGAAATAAATTAAATGCTATATTAAATGGTAAGATAATATGTTATTAATTAAAATGAAATATAATCAGTGATGTCTAAGTGGTAACAATTAAAATGAAATATAATATGTAATATTAAAATGAAATAACAATTATTTGTAGGTAATAAACATATAAATATGGTTAAATTAAGAAAAAGGCAACAATTGTTATTTATCACCTATTTATTTAATCCAATGAAATTGAATGGTAAATCAATTGCATTTAAATGTAATTAAATATTACGTTAATATGAGTTAAGATGATAACGATAAAAGATAAATGTAATATAATGTAAATTAAGATCAATTATATTCATAAGGTAATAATTGATTGGATGATAAGATGAAAATCAAAATAAATGAATTTATTTTGATTTTCATATTAAAATTAATGAATTTATTTAAATTGAAATCAAACGCTGCAATTTGTACAAAATTTGAATATTGAATTTGACATGGAATTTTTTTTAAAAGGATAATAATTTCTGTGTAATTAGAAAATGATGAAATTGTTGGTTATAAAATTTGAATTGAAGAGTGATTTAATTTAATAATAATTAACATGAAAATAGCCATTTTGGCCACCGTCTTGGATTTCAACGAAACCAGTTTCATCGGATCCGTAACAGTGAATTATTGTAGGATGTCAAGTTTCATAACGATCGCACTTGTAATTTGATCGTGCGGGCTCGAAACGCGTAGAAACCAATTTATTGAATTCAATTGAACTTAAGCTGATTTTAAAAGCCAACATCTTTATAAAATGAAATAGGACTTGAAACCTGTTTCATTGGATTTAAAAATATCGAAAACTTCTATTTTGATATATTGGATGACCTACTTTCGTTTCGGAGATGGAATTGGCTTTTTGTGTCCTTATTGTCGTTCGAACCAATTCGATACGTATTCATTTTTCTTATCGAGATTTGTTTATATAAATAGCTTTGTTTCTCAAACCCGAGCGGTCTTTCTATTTCTACAGTACGTACAATTCTATATGCCTATCTTCTTCTTCTAATGGCAGAAACCAAATCCAATTACAAAACCTTAAATCCAATTTCAAAATTTAAACTCTCCAAACCTATCATATTATATACCGTTTCGAAGCTCTCGACGAGCGTAACCCAGATCTACTATTCATTTTTCAACTAGATGCACCGTTTGATCGGAATTCGTCGATGAACCTCGGCCGTCGAAATTAGGTTTTCGCGATCCAATGGTGGATGTTCATTCGATCGACGATCAGGAGGTGGCATTGGGATGGTGGAGTCGTGCAGGTCCATAGATTGGTGTTCGTTTGTGTTGGAAGTCATGGAAATCGCCGTGATTGGCCATGAAAGGCGAACGACGGAAGAGGCACTTTTGAGGTCGAGGAGTTCATGTGCGGCCATAAAATGGTCGGCCTGGAGTGTATGGTCCATTGTCATTCTCTGATCATGGTCTGTAACGACCTGGTGTTTCGAACCGTTCAAATCGATAACCATCCACTCATGTCAGACATGCATTTCTCAAAACAAAAGATTGTTAATTTATATTTGGCAAAACTTAGCATATACAGTAAATAAATCAATCACAAACGTAGAGTATTATAATAATAAACAGTGAATAGATATATTATAGTTCATGAAACTACTATATAAACATCAGAGTTTAAAGTAAAATACAACAGATATATCGAATACACAAAAGTTACTAATACAAATGCCAACGACAAGTCTGAACAAAACAACCGGAATAAACTAAAGTAACTGGAAAGCTGAATAGACAAAGATCGATCTTCAAGCAAAACTCCAAACTCCAAAGGTGAGTCTTAAATGTCGTGACACTCAGTCTGACCCAAGCATAAAGCAAAACACAAAACATTCGAGTCAGGATTAACATTCTTATACCAGTAAATTCAACTCAAGTGAAGTGTCAACTGAAATACAAAATAACATAAAGGATGTATGAGATACTCATCCACTAAGGATCTGTTAAACTATCTACATACAATACAATACGCTACATATATAATGTCTATAGTAAGGTAAACTATTAAAATAACGTTAAAGTGTTACCCGTATCGCACTTAACACATTTTTATATAAATGCTGTAGTCTATACAGATATTGCAAACTCCACCGTAGACTAGTGGGCTATCAAGGAGCATTCCATAGATACGACACAAACCAAACTCGTAATTGGGGCGATAAGGCATGTGACAAGGCACGCGAGGCAATGCGCAGGGTAGGATACTACCGTTTTGCGGATCCGGGCTGGTGGTAATGCATAGCAGCTACTACCGCCCACCTTGAGACACACTCCCAAAATCAAATCGAAGGGTGGCCATCAAATCAACCACAAAGTAATACGATGGCATCGAAAAAATGTGCCCATAGGAGGAGCGACCACACTTGGCCCAGCGTGGCTCCTATTTTAGCCACATCAAGCTGACTCGTGGGAGTCAAGGCTGCGCTAATATCTCATATAGAATCATCGCCAATCCATCCTACTTCGTTCTAAAACCTCCACCACATACATAGTTGTTAAAGTGGTTTTCGGTATTGACAGAGAGTATGACAATATCCAATTCCGGCCTCTTTAACAACCAAACGTTTATTTCACACCATGGTCATTTATATTTCAAACAATTTATAGATCAAAATATCATATTCTTTTAAAATCATATCACTTTCGAAATCGTATTTACTTTTGAAATCATAACTACAAAATAGTTTAAACCATCTTATTAAATATTTGCATTTAAATCCATTAAATCTAATTATAACAGTTCCCACTTAAACAATTTGAATATTTAAAAGTAGTTTATATATATTAAAATATTTATAAATTAAAAATAGTTATATATTAAATAGGTTATAGATTAAATAGTTTAAAAATAGTTTATATTAAAAGAGTTTATATCAAAAATAGTTTCAAATTAGAATTGTTTCATCCAATTCCACAAATTGATTCAAATCAACTTGGTTCCAAATTTTAAATTTAAATCAATCTCAGTTTATCAATTTCAATTCAATTCAATTTCTCAATTAAACCATTTCAGTTTGTAGCAATTTCAAATCCAGGTTTGAACTACAAATTTAAATCACTTTAAAATTCAATAGGTTTCAAGGTTTAAATATTCAACGTTAATATTAACACAGTTTGATAAATTTCATTTATATTTCATAATTCAACTTTGATTTTATTTAAACCTGAAATAGTCACTTAATCACTTTTATAACATTAAAATGAATCTCAAATTACAAATTCAAATCAATATTAAATATTGAATCTAATTTTTTTCCAAATTTGTAATATTCATTTAATCACCTTTAATCAAAAATCCAATTCTCAAGGTATAAAATCATATCTTTAAAAACCTCAAAAATCAATATGTTCAAATCAATTCTTATTTATATCCAATTCTTAAACAAATAATATTTCAAATCAATTTCAATTTATCTTTCCAACCATACTTTATTAAGTTGTTACAAAATCTATTTTTTTAAATATTATTATAATTCATGAAAATACTTAAACATATTATATATATATATATATATACACACTAATTAAATTAAAATTTATTAAATTAAATCTTATTATTAAATTAAATCTTATATTAAATTTTATTTTATATATTTAAAAATAATAAAATTATAAGTAAAATCTTAAAATTTATATTTCCAAAAATGACTTATAAATTTAAAATTTCCAAAACAAATAATTTTAAAAATCTTAATTTTACACATATAAATATTTATATTATAATTTAAAATCAATAGTTATCAAACCCATATATTTCCTTCAAACTTTGGAAATCATTTTTCAAAAAAATAGACCAATGGTATCCATATATAGTTTTCTATCTTATGGTCAAGTCATACGGATATTTATCATTTCAATCCACAATTTAAATTTAATAATTTACAGGTATATATCACTTCAACCTGCAATCCCAAAATTCAAAATCAATGATAATCGCCTGGGTTTATCATTTCAACCCTAATGATTTTTCCCTAATCTATAAAATCATTAAGTATGTATCATTTCAACCTATAGGGATTTTCTAAACTAACAAAGAACTTGCAGAGTGAGAACAATAAAATAATAATATAACATATCAACAATAGGCATATATCATAATTGACAATATATATATATATATATATATATATATATATAATAGGTTATTGGTGTCAATACTGTCAATTAGCATATGTGAACAAATGCAAATAATAGCAGATCATAATTAACAATTAAATAGCTTACAATTTAAACAACATATTTCAATTGTCATTTCATGTGAAATAAATTTACTAGCATATGAATATTAATCTTGAGTTACTGCTCACCTTTCGAGGCTAGAGAAATAACAAGAATGAGACGTTGATCGATACAAATAAGCATTGATCGACAAGCGGGACAGCGACAAGCTAGAAAACTGATGCTATAATCTCTAGAGAACGTTGAAACATAGCAAAGAACTTGAATTCGAAATCGATGAACCACATATATATATTTAAAATAATAAAATCATAAGTAAATCTTAAAATTTATATTGGAAAAATCAAAACATTAATAAAATCAAAATCTTCATATTATGTTGAAAATCCATATTTATTAAAATACGTATATGCTCCTTTCAAAATTATCAAATAAATATTTAACATATTATACAAATATAAATTACTACAAAATCTATTTCAAATATTATTTAATATAAAAATAAAAATAATAAAGTTATAAATAAAAATTTATAATATATATATATATGTGTGTGTTATTTTATAAAATCAGGTTTAGAAAACATATAAAAAAATAGAAGCTGCTGCTATCGGAGAGTGGTGATGGTGGGTCCTTCGTGTCACGGCAGTAGGCAGGTGATGGACTGTCCGGAGGAATGTTGGCAAGCAGGGGCTGTGGCGATGGCAGGTCAGGGAGTGAGGGTGCTGCGGTGTAGGGCTATTCACATGGGAAGGTAAAGGGTGGACTCGGTGCTCGGGTGAAGATGCTGCAGCGTTCTTGGGCTGTGATGCAGCCTTGGTAGGCGGAGGATGAGGCGAGGATCAAGTCAGTAGGTGGAGACAGAGGATGGTAGGAAGAGGAGCACTTGGTGATGTGTTTTTGTGATGGAATAGTGGAAACAAAAGTGAGGAGGGGATCTTGGTCGGAGAGAAGGCTAAGGGCGGCTATCACGTCATGATGGGGAGATAGTGTGTGGAGAGTGAGGAGAGGCTAACAGTGGGTTTCTGGCAGAGCTAGCATTGCGGTCGGAGGGAAAGGAAGTGGCCGTGTTGAGGGAAGGAGGATCGGATTGGGTTGGTAGAGAGGGTGCTTGGATGGCCAGATCTATCCGATGGTGGGCGGAGGATGCGGTGGGTCTGACATGGCTGAAGGCGGATGCGGCGTTGACTTGGAGAAGTTTACATGGGTAAGGGAATGGAAGGCATTCGAATGTTAGGGATGATCGAGCATTTCAACGGAGGTAACCTGCTTCAGGTAAATTCTGATTTATTTTTTAAAATTTTTTTAGAGGAGGACGCAATAGTTTCAGCCATGAAATGGAACGTGACCAGGAAGGAGATGAACAGTTTCAGGGACAAGAAGTTTATTTTTTAGGATGAAGGACACTTTTTAGTGTAAATCACAGAATGATAGTTGCAACTATCATTTTCAGTTTACACTAAAAATTGTCCTTCAGGCTAAAAAGCAAACTTGTTGTCCCTTAGACTAAATTTTTTTACAACTTCTTCCTTGTGCCTATTTACCTGTAACTTATATTTATTTATTTACCTTTTCCCAATAGCACCAGAAACGAATAGAAGGGCAGAAAATGAAACGAATCAAGAAACCATAATAAATATTGAAACCAGGGAATGGTGACATATGTTGATCAGAGAATAATAAAAGCAAATGGCTATTCAGGTTTATACAGTGGAAAATGGAAGGTCATAGAGAATCAAAAAGGCTCAAATCAGGTACTGATTCAGACATCGTTTCGCCGATTTCGTCTGAACGCCGAATTACAGAAATGAGTATACTGAGGAGATCGGCACGACGAGATGATCGGATTGGTACACAGATATCAACGATACGACCATCTTATCAAAAGTCGATATCGCTGCCAAACTGCTGCAAATTCGCCGAAAATAAGATAAACGGAGGTAAAGAAATCCAAATTTGAGGAAATGAATTACGACGTCTCACTCAAAAAATGGTTTACATTTTTATCATTTAAAAATATTTGGATTTCAAAAACATTTTATTTTCATCATATTAACTAATTTAAATTGAAATTGAAAATTACAAAACAGAACTAACTTTCGTATTTTTCGATGAAAATCTGACATCTGCTACGTTTAAATAGACGCATTCCAAATGTCAAATTTTCATTGTTAAATTTAATTGTTTTATTTTCATGAAAAATTCAGTTAATTACGTTATAAAAATCGTTAGGATTACCGGATCGTTACACTCTATGTCACTCAAAACTTTTCGTCCCCGAAAAGGAACGAGGTAGGAGAATAGAAACAAATAGAAGCAAAAATAGATTCAGAGTATACCAGATACAATAATTAATTCAAAACCATATAAATTTTATTAGTTTTAAATTGATTATATTTAACTGATTTGGTCTGAATTCATTTATTCAATCAATAAGTATCCATTGAATTCACGTGAGGTTGATTCCAATTCAATAACCGATTTGCTTTCAATTCACTAACAGTTATTACAAAATATTATTTCAAAACAAAATTTATTTTATTTAACTCATTTAATAAATCAGTTCAACCTCGCTTATCTTATTTCTCTTATTTTTCAATTTCAATCATTCTTAAGTTCATATTTATTCACTTAAATATCATTCTTTATTTATTATTTAATTTATTCCACTTTAAAAATTCTTATAACATAAATTAAGTGTATAAACTTTTATTATAACTACTAAATTTTTATTTTTAAATTCCCTTAACAAAATTTCATTTTTGGGCATCTTATTGCTTACATTTATATTGTATATTATTCAATTACATATAAACTTTTCCAGTTAAGTTTTATTAATGTTTTTAAATGTAACTAAACACAATACAAAATTTTCTTTTATTTACAACATTTCTATTAAGCAAAATATTTAGTTTAAACATTTTTATTCTTTAAATTCCTCTTGTATAACCTTCAATTACACATTCATATTATATTTTAATTTTTGAATTTATTTAGGTAAACTATATATGTTTTAGAATGCAACTGAATACAAATAAATTTTATCCTAGTTCAACTGTTTCAAGTTGTTTCAATTCCGTTACTCATTTTAAACACTCCAAATTTCAAAAAATTCTGCTTCCTTTTAATAATCGAAACCATTACTTAACCTAAAAAAATTGACAAGCACCATTGTCCAAGTGGTTAATTGATTCGTCTTGGTGCAGGATGTCACAAGTTCGAAACTTGCTTTCGAACGTTTATTCGACATGAGATATGTTGTCCCATTGATTTGTTGTATATAAAGTACCAGTTCAAAAAAAAAATTAAGATTTAAACTTATGGTTTCACTTCAACCATTTTGAAATAAAGGTGTGTATATATATATATATATATATATATATATATATATTATTTATACATCAAATCATACTCAAGAAATTCAAATCAAATCCATTTTTTTCCAAAACGAACCACTACTAGAAAATACTGCAGTTTTCTACGTAAAATTTCCGACGTCTTTCCTACGCCAAAAGGCGGGGCGTAGGGTAGGCGTAGGGAACTGGTAAAAAGAGGTAAAGGCGTAGGGAAGACGTAAGGAAATTTCCTACGCTTCTCCTACACCAAATTCAACACGTAGAAAAAAAATCAAGGCGTAAGTAAGGTGTAGGAAATCGTCTACAGTAAAATGATACTGTAGAAAAGGCGTAGATAATCTCCTACGGCATTTCCACGCCTCTGTTAATTTTATACAATTCCACGTTGACGTAGGAAAGACGTAGCAAATTTCCCACGCCATCCCTATGCATGCAAAAAAAAGTTTTTTATTTTTAGAGTAATCACCGTATACTCCATAGCCTCAGTTTTTCCCCAATAAAAAAAAACCTACATCTCCGTGTTCGTGATGCTTGAACCCAAAAAAAGTAGGGTTTCAAAAATCAACGCCTTCTAAATAATCATCGCTGCATACTCGGCTATTCCATCAGCCATCGTCGGCTCATCCTTGCCTCCTACGCGATATTTTCTACTGCTGATTTGCGATATTTACCACTGCTGATTTGAAGTCCTGCTACAGTCTCTTTATACTGCCACTGCTAATTAAGTATGCTAATTTCTTGTTCTGAGTTGTCTAATTTTCTAAAATTGAGTCGCCCTTTTACTGCTTTAGATTTCATTAACATTGAAAACGCCTGAAGCTAATAACTTATTAGTATTTAGATTTTACTGCTTTAGATTTTACTGCTTTAGATATGCTCGAGTTTTACGACTTTTTTGTTATATTATTATTGTTATTATTAAAAACTGTCTTTTTGGTATTACAAAAGATTCATGTATCTAGATGTTCCACCTCATCATTTTGTATTATAAGATTCGGCTTGCAGTTATCATGTTTGACAGAATCAGAAAAATGTTTGATTTGCCAGAATGCAAATTATTGCGTATGACAGAGTGGAATTGATTGAATCCATTGCCTTGCATGTTTTGTTGATTTTGACACAAAGTTGTAGACTTTGTGCGGCCTCCAACAAAAGTATGAAAGAAAAAGAAAAGAAAACCACAACATAATGCTTTGATTAACAGTTTGCTCGTCCAAGAAAGCTGGTTAATCAACCAACAACAGCAGTATATTTGATTCTGTAATCATTTTCATTTGTATTCTGAAATCATTTTCAGATATTTTTATCCATTGATGAAGTATGGATATTTGATTTTGTGTATCCATTCACGTCTAATAATTAAGTATAAATAGTAAAATTTACTTTAATATACAACCACTTCATTACTCATGTTTGTAGACGCCAATGAAAAGCACAACGATAAATATTAGTTTTGAGCCAGCAATATTCATACACACACACACACGTATACACACACACATATACACATACATACATACACACACACACACATTGTATTTATTTCACCTTAAAACCAAAGCTTTTCATTTTTACATAAATAATATTACAGACTGCAAATAAATATACTAATTTTCATTTGTGCTTGATCTAAGATCGGCTTTCGTTTGCTGCAAACACAACATGCATACACATTACTACACTCAGCTTCAGCATAAATGAAGATTTAACTTAATAAAAGTTGCAAATTAGCTTAAACTGCATCAGATATTGATCATATCCATGATAAATCTGATCTGATGATTGATGCCCATGTGGTGGGTCTATTAGCCTGCTTGCATAGTCTTGCTTTGGTTAGAAAGCTAATTTGCTAGTAGTTACTGAGGGTAGTTTGACTCTTTTAATTAGCAACATCTAGCTAGTAAATATAAAATTAGTAAAAAGTATGCTGCATGGCAAGACAAAGGTGAAATTGCAACTCCGAGGAGATGAAATCTGTAGCCAACTTATTGAAAGTAGCGGGTGGTTCAGGCGAGACAGTAAGGAAGTGTAGGTTGAGGATTTGCAGTCGTGAGTTGTGGCTTATAGGTGAACTTGGCAGTTTAAGGTAGAAGATGAAATATTTAAAATTGTTTGTTGAGAAAGTCGAAGAGGGACTATTGTTTTGATAGTATGGATGTTGAAGGAAGGGAGTAAGTGGTTCAGGTGGACGTGTTGCTGAAGGTGGTTCTGTGTATGGAGGAGGAGCAGTTTGTGTTAGATGAAGTACAGTTGTAGGAGGCGGAATTTGTTTGGTTGATGGTGCTAGTAGGATGGTGGGCAGAAGGTCGTGAGGAGCTAAGTTAATTTTCTGGGAAATTCAGGTGATGATCTGAATTTTCCATCAATAAAATATGCACAGAAACAGTTATCATCACCCATTGTTTCTAAAATGGATATGTACAGAAGAAATTTATGTGCACTGATGGATGGCTGAAGTAATGTGGTCGTGGATGGCTGAAGTGAAGAAAAATTAAAATAAAAAGGGCAGTGATAATTTGTAACTTTCACTCCTTATATAGTAAGGAGGAGTGACAGGGTTGCCAAAAATCATAACTGATGAGAATTCTAGTACGGTATGGAATGTCAGAGGGGTTAGCAGCTCAGAGAGGTGGTTGGACATAAACAATGTAGTTAGAGATAATAAGCGTTCTATTGGGTCTTTGATAGAAATAAAAATCAGTAATAATAATTTATCTCAATATGATAGGATAACAATAGGCTTGTTTTGGAAAATACAGAATTTTGTTTTAAATGCAGAATTCTGGTGTATATAAATAAACAATATTGGATGGTTTTATGTTATCATCAAGCAAGCAACATGTCACTGTTTTATTGCAAAATAAAGGGATATTGTATTTATCACTACATTTATGTACGCACAAAATCAATAAACACATAGGAAAAGCTTATGGGTTAACCTTGAAATAGACAGTACGCTTTTCAATTTCTGTGGCTTTTAATTGGTGCTTTTAACCGTATCAAATTTTCTGAAGATAAATATGATGGGAGAAAGTTACCTACCAGTAAAAATGATGTGCTAAATATTTATCTGATCAAATGTGAGCTAATGGAACATGAAGTAAATGGGGTTAAGTTCACATGGAGATCTGAACTTGAAAAAGACATAGGCTGTAGACTAGAAAAATTATTTGTGAATTATAGTTAGTTCATTAAATTCCCACGTTCAAAAGTTGTTGCAGTTTCTTCTGTCTAGTGATCATTCACGATTAATAGTTTGGTTAGATTAGAACAACAAATTTGAAGGTTCAAGACCCTTTAAATACTGCAATTATTGATGCCAATATGAGAACTACATGCCTATAGTGGAGGAACTTCTAAGAGTGCCTATTGTGGGTGATGTGAAGTATGGCAGAAGTGAAGTATTCAGGTGCAGGTGGTTTGGTGAAGAAGTTTGTAGGCTGTGAAGTGTGACTGGGTATGGTTGTGGCACAGTAGCTTGTGGATGAAAGGTGTATGTGAAGCATGTAAAATAATGGTATGTATCAGGTGCACGGTTTATTATGTGCATATTGATTATGGTATATAAATGAAATCGACTATTATTTTGTGATGCATGTTCATTTTCTGTTTTATTATTGTTGTATGCTTATTCATCTATAATTATCCTAATCTAGCTCATATGTTATTATTGGTATTGCCATAATAGTGCACTATTTGCTGTATAATTACAGTTATTCTTCTCATCATTTCTAAAATGAATATCATATATGTGCCATACTTAAATTTGATACATTGATAAAGTTATTCTTCTCATGATTTCTGAAACTGCACAGTGTGAGCGTGGATTTATGTTTTTGTTCTTTTATTTGGAAAATCACAAATGCAGGCACAATATCAAGGTAGAATTGAAGAATTGAAAAGTCAGGGCACAGTAATTTCGTATGATGTCGAGGAAGAAGTATTCGACAAGCTTACCGGTGTTATAGCTAAAAGAAAGGACCGTAGGCCATATTATGGCAATATCCCTGGAGTAAGTATTTAAACTTTTAACAAAACATTATTTTAATTAGTTTAAAATGCAGAAATTGATGCAATATTTGATAAAATGCAGAAATACAAAGATGCCACTTATAGCATCAATAAGGAAGAAGCACATACTAGAGCCAAACTAGAGGAAAATGTGGAGCGTCAAGAAGGGGAGATTCAAATGCTGAAGATGTAGTATGAACAACTCACCGAGATGCTTCGACATCAATTTGATGAAGAGCCGAATGATCGTCGTGAGGTGAGGGTATTGAAAACTTTTTAATGGTATCTGTATGAAGTCATGTATCATGAACATATTATCATATTATTTTTAACATGTAGGAAGTTGATTAATATTGTTTGACTTTGTAATATGAATGAGATATTTGTTTTTTGAATTAAAGATGAATGGTTTGACGTTAATCTTTTTGTTGGAATGTGTATATATATAAAATAAGTTGATTTTAGTTTCTATTTAATGTGGTGAAATGAAATAGAATAGTAATATATCAAAATTGCTTCAAAAAAGACGTAAGGAAGGCGTAGGTAAATGAAGTATTAATGCAGCAAAAAGTCGTGTGCATGGCGTAGGAAAAATATTAAAAATACAGGCGTAGGTAAACCGTGGATAAATGAATGACGTAGAAAAGACGTAGGAAACGTAATATGTAAGAATGACGTAGGAAAAGCGTAGGAAAACTGGGCGTAGAGAAGACGTAGGTAAACGAATGACGTAGGAAAGACGTGAGCACTTAAAGAAGTAAAAATGTCGTAACAAAACCGAAGGTACAACATGGCGTGGGGAAGGCATAAGAAAATTATGGCGTAGGAAAAGCGTAGGAAACAACCCAACGGCTGGCGTAGGTAAAGCGTAGGTATTTTATTAGCTACGCAAGTTTTACCCACGCCAAAATTGGCATAGGGGTTACGTAGTTAATGCATTTACCTACGCCCCGCCTACGCCATTTTGGCGTAGGTAAACCGCAGTTTCCTTGTAGTGAACGTGTAGTAAAGCTACCCAGTGGTCTTCCCACTTTGAGACTCGAAAATGAATGTTGATGATGTTGTAGTCATCACCGAAATCCCAGCAACAAAAGAGGAGTGTACGGACTTACTTCTTTTTAAAATTCTTTGAAAACAATTTTCATTCGAAAATACTTTCAAATAATAATATATTTTCCAAAACCTTAAAACCACATTTTGAAAAGCACCAAAAAATCATATTCTCAAGTTCTTAATTAAAATTTCACTTCATTGGGAAATTAATTTACAAACCATGCTTTAGAATTTCAACTCCTTACAATATATAATGATAGTTAATGGTTTAGGAATGTTAACAAAACAATAAATGATAATCTAGTATTATCATTTCTAGCGAATAATTCATTTAACTATTTAATTTCAGAAAATTATAAAATACAATCATACATAAAATTATTTCATTTACCAATTTCGAAAATAATACCGTGTCAGTTTTCTCTGTTCAAGCGTTTTGGAATTCCTATCGATAACGTTGGCCAGATAAATTGATCGAAACCCCAAATCAAACTTAACAACTCAAACAACACAGTATAAAACATTTCTAAATTAATTACAAATACGTTCTCTCATAGGATGATTCAAGAATGGATTTTAGAATAAGGATAGAGATTCAAATCTAGAGAGAACCTAATCGAAGAGAATTTTATTAAGAGGATAGGTTTGAAAGGAAGATAAGATATTTAAATTACAAAAGAGGAAAAATGAATAACCTGTATTATTCATGGCGACCTTAACCCAATCAACCGAGACTTAAAAAACGAGAATATCAACAAAGAATATGGGGACAAACCCGTTGAGAACATCGCGGAATACGCGATTCTTGAGATCAACGAAAAAGTAGGAGCATTGGTTAAACTAAAGGGCATAACTAACCATTCACATAAGCCATTTGTCTAGGAGGAGGGACAACGGGTCGAACTCTTGGAATAAGATCGATACAGAATTCTATTTCCTGCTTGGGTGGGAGAAATGTGACTCCACCAAAGACATTTGAAAAGAGTTGGACAACAGGGGTGGAGTCAAGATCAGTAAGCTGAAAATCAAGCAAATAAATAAAACTGCCTGCAAAATCCTGAGGTAATTGACATTCGATTAGAAGAGAATTACCCAAGTTGTCAATAAGAAAAATGGTTCAGGCTTTACAGTAGATAACGACATCAAACCGAGGATGTAGAAATCTTTGGTGAATCATGCCTGGTGTAAAGGAGTTTCACCCCTTTACAAATCATACTCAGGTTGGCGGGACCACCGATGGGATTTCTCACACAAAAAGGATAAAGTTGCCAATTGAGGTAGCAATATATGCTCAAATTTATTACAGAGATCAATAGAAGTAGAGCTATGGGATGCTCCAGAATTAAGAAGAACACGAATAGGACAAGAATGGATTTCAGAACAAAGGAAAAGTTTGAAAATTCAAGAGAAATCCTAATAGAAGAGGAACCTAACCAAGAATTTCAAACTCAAACGAATACGATTCTACGATTAATTCTACTTATTCTAGGGTATCACTACCCTATCTCTAATGAGTTTTTACTCCATATGCTAAGTTTTGCCTAAATAAGAGCTCTGATACCAAATGTAATGACCTGGTGTTTCAAACCGTTCAATTCGACAATCATCCACTCATACTAGACATAAATTGATCAAAATAACAGATTGTTAATTTATATTTGGCAAAACTTAGCATATACAGTAAATAAATCAATCACAGAATCACAAAAACAGGGTAATATAATAATAAGCAGCGGAATAGATAAATAGTAGTTCATGAAACTACTATATAAATATCAAAGTTTAAAGTAAAATACAACAAATATCTCGAATACACAAAAGTTACTAATACAAATGCCAATGACAAGTCTGAACAAAACAACTAGAATAAACTAAAGTAACTGGAAAGCTGAATAGACAAAGACTGATCTTCAACCAAAGCTCCAAACTCCAAAGGTGAATCTCAAATGTCGCGATACTCAGCCTGACCCGAGCAAAAAGCAAAACACAAACACTCGCTTCAGGATTAACACTCTTATACAAGTAAATTCAACTCAAATAAAATGTCAACTGAAATACAAAATAACTTAAAGGATGTCTGGGATACCCGTCCACTAAGAATCCATTAAACTATCTACATACATAGTACAATATGCAACATATATAATGTCTATAGTAAGGTAAACTATTAAAATAGCGTTAAGGTGTCACCCATATCTCCCTTAACACATTTTATATATCCCCGTAGTCTATACAGATACTGTAAGCCCCACCAAACCGATGGGATACTCAGGAAGCACTCCATAAGTATGGTACAAAACAAACTCGTAGAAGACGCGATAAGGCATGTGACAAGGCATGTGAGGCAATGCCCAGGGTAGGATACTACCGCTTTGCGGATCCGGACCGGTGGTAACGCATAGCAGCTACTACCGCCCATCTTGAGACACACTCCCAAAATCAAATCAGAGGGTGGCCGCCAAATCAATCACAAAGTAATATGATGGTATCGAAGAAATGTGCCCAATAGGAGAATCGACCTCACTTGGCCCGGAGTGGCTCATGTTTTAGCCACCTCAAGCTGACTCGCGGGAGTCTGGGCTGCGCTAATACCTCATACAGAATCGTTGCCAAACCATCCTACTTTGTTCTGGAATCTCTACCATGTACATAGTTGTTAAAGTGATTTTCGGTATCGGCTGAGAGTATGATAATATCCAATCCCGGTCTCTTTAACAACCAATTTATTTCACACCATGGTCATTTATATTTCAAATAGTTTATATATCAAAATATCATATTCCTTCAAAACCATATCACTTTTGAAATTGTATTTACTTTCAAAATCATAACTACAAAATAGTTTAAACCATCTTATTAAATATTTGCATTTAAATCCATTAAATCTAATTATAACAGTTCCCACTTAAACAATTTGAATATTTAAAAGTAGTTTATATATATATATATATATTAAAATAGTTATAAACAAAAAATATTTTGTATATTAAAAAGGTTATATATTAAATAGTTTAAACATAATTTATATTAAAAGAGTATATATCAAAAATAGTTTCAAATTAGAATTGTTTCATCCAATTCCACAAATTGATTCAAATCAACTTGGTTCCAAAATTTCAATTTAAATCAATCTTAGTTCATCAATTTCAATTCAACTCGATTTCTCAATAAAACCATTTCAGTTTATATCAATTTCAAATCCAGGTATGAACTACAAATTTAAATCACTTTCAAATTCAATAGGTTTCAAGGTTTGAATATTCAACATTAATACTAACACAGATTGATAAATTTCATTTATATTTCATAGTTCAACTTTGATTTTATTTGAACCTAAAATATTCACTTAATCACTTTTATAACATTTAATGAATCTCAAATTACAAATTTAAATCAATATTAAATATTCAGTTTAATTTTTTTCTTCAAATTTGTAATATTCATTTAATCACCTTTAATCAAAAATCCAATTCTCAAGGTATAAAATCATATCTTTAAATACCTCAAAAATCAATAAGTTCAAATCATTCTTATTTATATCCAATTCTTAAACAAATAATATTCCAAATCAATTTTAATTTATCTTTCCAACCGTACTTTATTAAAGTTGTTACAATTTTTTTTTAAATATTACTATAATTTCATATAAATATTTGAACATATTATACATATACACTAATTAAATTAAAATTTATTAAATTAAATCTTATTACTAAATTTTATTTTATATTAAATTTTATTTTATATATTTAAAAATAATAAAATTATAAGTAAAATCTTAAAATTTATATTTCCAAAACCAAGTTATAAATTTAAAATTTCCAACACATATAATTTTAAAAATCTAAATTTTACACATATAAATATTTATATTATAATTTAAAATCAATAATTATCAAACCTCTATATTTCCTTCAAACTTTGGAAACCGCTTTTCAAAATAATAAACAAACGGTGTCTGTATATAGTTTTCTATCCTATAGTCAAGTGATATGAATATTTATCATTTCAATCTGCAATTTAAATTTAATAATTTATGGGTATATATCATTTCAACCCGCAATCCCAAAATTCAAAATAAATGAAAATCGTTTGGGTTTATCATTTCAACCCGTAACAATTTTCCCCTAATATATAAAATCATTCGAGTATGTATTATTTCAACCCATAGGGATTTTCTAAACTAACAGGGAACTTGCAGAGTGAGAACAATAAAATAATAATATAACATATCAATAATAAGCATATATCATAATTGACAATATAAATATGTGTGTGTGTATGTGTGTGTGTGTGTATATATATAATATGTTATTGGTGTCAATACTGTTAATTAGCATACATGAACAAATGCAAATAATAGCAGATCATAATTAACAATTAAATAGCTAACAATTTAAATAACATATTTCAATTGTCATTTCATGTGAAATAAATTTACTAACATATGAATGTTAATCATGAGTGATTGCTCATCTTTCGAGGCTAGAGAAATAACATGAATGAGATGCTGACCGACATAGATAAGCATGGATCGAAAAGCAGGACCATGACAAGCTAGAAAACTGATGTTGTAATCTCTAGAAAGCGGCGAAACACAGCAAAGAACTTGAATTCGAAATTGATGAACCACATATATATTTAAAATAATAAAATCATAAGTAAATCTTAAAATTTATATTTGAAAAATAGAAACATTAATAAAATCAAAATCTTCATTTTATGTTGAAAATCAATATTTATTAAAATACATATATCTTCTTTTCAAAATTCTCAAATAAATATTTAACATATTATACATATATAGATTACTACAAAATCTATTTCAAATTTTGTTTCATATAATAATAATAATAATAAATAATAATAAATAATAACAATAAAGTTATAAATAAAAATTTTATAATTTACATTTTAGACTTAACTCCTAATTTAAATTTGAAGTCATATAATTTAGAAATCGACATACACACACATATCAACATATATATATATATATATATATATATATATATATATATGTGTGTGTGTGTGTGTGTGTGTGTGTGTGTGTGTTATTTTATAACATCAAGTTTAGAAAACACATAAAAAAATAGAAGTTGTTGCTACCGGAGAGTGGTGATGGAAGATCCTTGGTGTCACGGTAGTGGGTGGGTGATGGACCGCCTGGAGGAATGTTGGCAAGCAGAGGCTGTGACGATGGCAGGTCAGGGAGTGAGGGGAATGAGGCGGGCTTCGGTGTAGAGCTTTTCACATGGGGAAGGTAAAAGGTGGACTCGGTGCTCAGGAGATGATGCTGCAAAAGTCGATATCGCTGCCAAACTGCTGGAAATTCACCGAAAATAAGATAAACAGAGCTAGAGAAGTCCAAATTTGACGAAATGAATTACGACGTCTCACTAAAAAAATAATTTGCATTTTTATCATTTAAAAATATTCGGATTTTAAAAACATTTTACTTTCATCCAATTAATTGATTTAAATTGAAACTGAAAATTATACAACAGAACTAACTTTTATATTTTCCGATGAAAATCTAACATCTGCTACGTTTAAATAGACGCATTCCAAATGTCAAATTTTCATTGTTAAATTTAATTGTTCTAATTTTAAGAAATTTTTTGTTAATTACGTTATAAAAATCGTTAGAATTACCGGGTCTTTACATGGTCGAAGTGCGTGTCGAGGTGGCGAAATTGAGATGGATTGGCGACTCGTACGTGTTGTTTGAAGAGGTTGAGTTAGGGTTTGCAGTAGAGGTTACATACAAGCTGATGTGGAGGGCAGGGTTACGTGTTTTTCTTTTTATTTTATTTATTTTAGAAATTAAAACTCAATGTTCTAACGCTAATATCTTTTACGTATGAGGTCAGATTTATGCGCGGTTTGTTCTACTATGATCCTATTGTAATTTCAAACATTATGAAACTGGTTTAGATGAATTCTGAGACTATTAGATTTTGGATCTTTATTTGGATTTCAAATTGATTTGAAATCGAAGGTGAGTGTTTTAACCCACTCACGACTACTAAATTGTCTTATAATAATTAAATTTAGTTTATGATGTGATTAGAAGTTAATTGATTGCTGGTTGGAATATTTAATTTTTCATTGCAGTTAATTCTGATTTTTATTAAATTTAATTTCCATTTTATTTAATATTTAAGTTTAAATTGTCTGTGAAGACCTGTTAATGATAATGAGTTAATTGTCTAGTTAATGATAATCAGTTAATTGTTGTTTTTCATTGGTTGATTTGAATGGTGGTTGTGATGGATGTTTGATTGTTGATATTGGATGACTGGATGTTATATTTGTATTATTATAACACTACTAGTTCCCTTAGTTATTGCTAGGAAAATCGCTATAGGTTGAAATGATGCATACCTGAACGATATATAAATTAGGAAAAAATCGTCATGGGTTAAAATGATAAACCCGAGCGATTTTATAGATTTTTAATTTATTTTGGGATTACGGATTGAAATGATATATCCGTAAATTTTAAATTATTGCGGATTGAAATGATATATATCCGTGTCACTTGACCATAGGGTATAAAATTATATACGGATACCGGATTGCTTAAATTAAATGATTTTAAACCTTAAATTTTTTTATCCAGTTAAATAATATTTTGGACTAAAAATTAGATTTAAATAAATTGAATTTTTATTGAAAATCCTAGATTTAAAATGTTGAAAATTGGAATTGGTTTAAATGAATTGTTTAAAGAATTGAAATTGAAATTTTAACGTTGGATTTGAAGTAAAAATGAAATTTATCGAAATTGAGTTATCGAAATATATGAATATTTAAACTTTGAAATCTACTAAGTTTGAAATAGTTTAAATTTGTAGTTCGAACATGGATTTGAAATCAATATTGATCAAATGGTTTTAAATGAGAATTCGAATTAAAAGACAAAATTAAGCATGTTGATTTGAAAGCTGGACATGGTCTAGATATGTTGATATGAAAGAAATAGTTTAATTTGATATTAATTTTAAATTAATTATTTTAATATAAACTGTTTAAAGATATATTATCTTAAAATATTGATTTATTTAGATTTTAAAATATTTGCTATATAAACTATTTCAATAATCAAACCATTTTATATTAAACTAATAAAACTATATTTAATCTATTTTAAACTACTTAAACCTTTTTAATTTAATTTAAGCTATTTTAATATAATTTAAATTATTTAAACTATTTTAAAGTATTTTAACTACTTTAAACTATTTATGACTATCTAAACTATATTTCTAAATTTCTAACGGTGCAAGATTGAATTGTTTAGATTTATGTCCTTGATTTAAAAGCGAATATGGTAAAATGATGTTATAACCTAAGTTGGGATTTAAAAAGATATTTTCTAGTGAAATTACATATTTGAGTAAATATGATGATTTTTGACAATGATGTGGTTTGAATTGAATATGATATTTTGATATCAATTATGAATTGATTTTGGAAATGTAAAAAAACCATTCGGTGTGAAATAAGCATATGGTTGTTAAAGAGACCGGGATCGAATATTGTCATACTCTCTGCCAATACTAAAACCCACTTTAACAACTATGTACATGGTGGAGATTCCAGAATGAAGTAGGATGGTTTGGCGAATGATTCTTTATGAAGTATTTACGTAGCCCCGACTCCCGTGAGTCAGCTAGATGTGGCTAAAACAGAAGCCATGCCGGGCTAAGTGATGTCGCTCCTCCTATCAGTCACATTTCTTCGATGCCATATTATGACTTTATGATTGATTTGATGGTCACCCCTCCATTTGATTATGGGAGTGTGTTCAAGGTGGGCGGTAGTAGCTGCTATGCGTTACCACCGGTCCGGATCCGTTAAACGGTAGTATCCTATCCTGGGTATTGCCTCGCGTTCCTTGTCACATATCTTATCGCGTTTTCTACGAGTTTGATTTGTACCGTACCTATGTATTGCCCTTTGATATCCCTCCGGTTTACGGAGGAATTACGATACTGTATAGACTACGAGAATATATAAAAATGTGTTAAGGGTGATATGGGTAATGCCTTAACGCTATTTTAATACTTAACTTTACTATAGACACCATTATAATAGCGTATTGTACTTATATGTAGATAGTTTAATGGATCCTCAGGAGATGGAATCTTAAACATCTCTTAAGTTATTGCACTCAAGTTAAACACTGGATAGAAGATGTCGAACCCTATAACATCTCCAACACCATTACACTCATATTTATTTACTGTTGATTTAACTTACATAAGATCTTTTAGTTCTGACTTGAGCGTTTTGTCTTTTCATTATGCTCAGTTTGAGCTTTTTTGTATATCGAAGACTGCTTTTCTAGAGGACGAAGATGGAGATTTGTATACTATATTATTTATTTTATTTATCCTACTACACCATGTTGTTCCACTGCATTATTTATCTATTACTGTTGTATGTACTGTGATCTATATTGCAAAGGTGTAATCAAATGTATTTATAAAACAACTACATGAACTGTTATTTGATTATTATATTTTTCATTCCGCTATGATATTCTGTGTTTGTTTTATTTCTTTTTCTTCTTTTTCTTATTTACCTCTTAACAATCCTCCCTTTTGAATGGTTTGAGTCTGACATGTGTGGTTTATTATCTATTTAAACCGTTCGAAAAGATGGGTCGTTATATTTGGTGTTAGTGCTTTGGTTTAGCGATAATCTTAGCTTTGTGGGGTATGACGCATAATAGATAGGGTAGTAATACCCTAGAATGAGTCTGCTAAGTGTATATATATGAGAGAGCGTAATTGTTAATGTTATAAAAATATTTTATATTGTGTTAATTTGTTCTGTTTAGTATTTATAAATCCTAGTCGGTACATAGGACGTTATGGCATCGATAGGGCTTTCTAAACACTTAATAAGGCAGACCGATGCGATATTTCTTTTAAAATATAGGTACATGAAATAATTTTATCTAACATTGTATTTTGTATATAAATGAATAATTTTTATAAATGATTTAGTTGGATGTGATATGTTCCTTGCTAGGCAGAGAAATTTTATAAATGTTGATCGAAAAAAGGATTTTCAAGTAAAGTAAATATAAATTGGGATTCGAGAACTTAAGTTCTGGAGATTTGTAATTGGTTTTCAAAAGATTTTGGAATATAATATTAGTATTATTTAGAAGTATTTTCGGATTTAAAAATTTTCAATGAATTCGAAAGAAATGCTTTAAAAGTGAATTTTAAAGGAAATAAACATGTACTCCCCTCTCTGTCGTTGCAAAATAATTTCAGTGATGAGACCACGCATCATCGACATTCAATTTCAATCAAAGTGGAAAGACCACTGTAGTAGCTTTACCGCACATTTATTTTAATAAAAAAATTAATTTTATTTTATAAGTACGATTCGACATATATGAAAGATATGAATGTATATATTTGATTTGAAAAGAAACCCAGAATTTACTTCTTAAAACTTTCTGATAATTAGTAGTTCTCAATTATTGTAATGAATGAAGTCTTAACCATTTTAATAGTTCGAAACTTCTAAAAAGGAAAAATAAGAAATTAGATACTATGTGATTAATGAAATATACACAAAATTAGAAATCTGTAACTTGTAAATCAAGGATAATGGAAATTTAGAAGATTTGATTATTGAACATTTTGTTTACTAAAATGAATAAGATAAACTTGTGTAGCATTCAATTACATTCTAAAAGACACACACACACACCCACACACACATATCTTACCAAAATGTTAAAGGTTGAATGTTAATAGAAATATGTAATAGAATATTATACAAGTAAAACTTAAGTGATGAAAGTGTTCAATGGAATTATTTCTATAAATAAGAATTCTGATGTTATAAAAATGTTATGAACTTAAGTTAATAATTTGAAATGCTAGTAATTGAATTTAATAGGAATACTGTAAGTAAATGGTTATAAACTTAAGTTAACATTTTAAGCTATTTATAATTAGATTGAATGGAAAAGGTGAGTCTTATATTAAGCAAATGATTATAACTTATAAAATGTTGAAATGATTCAGAAATAGACTTAATATTCAGTTGACATTATAAAAGGAAAGAGTAAATGTAAATTAAAAGAAAAAATACCTGAGTATGAAATGATTTATTGGTGGGATATCAAGTATATCATTAAATTTAAATGTGAATTAAATTGCCACGAAAAGTAGGTAATACTTAAGTAATGAATTCATTGATTACTTCAAATAATTGAATGGAAAGAACATATGTAAGCAAATAAATATGAATTAATGGAAAATGACATTGCATGAATGAATGGGAAATCAATTTATTAAGTAATGAATATAAATTAAAGAAAATAACCATTGTATGAAAAAATGAACAGTAAATGATGTGAAACGAGATTAATAAGAATGAACTTAAATAATATTTGGAATTCTTGGTTGTTTGGCTTATGGGTGTTTGGGAAAGAATATTTCTAACCGTATAAGAATGTATAAATAATCTATTAAATCGCTATCTAAGACTGTTGAGCGCAGGGTACACTTGATAGTTTGTATATCATCCTTGTACAATTAAAAGTTTCTAAACCGGAACAAACCATTAGTATTGGTTGCTATGGATGTATATTTGATTCTTTCGTTGCACGTAATGGTTGTACTGTTTGTTTGCAAGTGATTGTTGTTATGTTATGTTGGTTTGTTTTGTTATTGATTGAAACAACTTAAATATTTCTCTTTTTACATATTTCTAACTCTTTTGGATTATATAAGTGAAATATAGGTTTAAGGAAGCAATAACTACTGCTTTTGGTTTCATAAATAAAGCGTTGTTTGCCCGACAAATAGGTACGTTTCGAATTACAGTTTATAGCGATATTATATTGTTTTCCCGTGGTTTGAGATATTTTATTCTGAAATATGATATATATATATATATATGTTTATTATTGATATTATTATTTCTCCCGGACCTCTCCGTACAAAAGAGAATCTGCCGAAATTTTTCGTGAAATTAAGACTTAGAAATTTATGAAAGTGAAATGTTTTCGAACTTTTATTAACTTGAATATGAAGGATTTAACTGTTTATAAATAGATATATTTTATTTAAATATTTAATTATGTAAATTAATTATTTATAAATTGACTACTTAAAATAAAATATATTAATCTCTTAAATTCCTTTTCTCGCTTTTCGAGGATGAAAAGTTTTGGGTGGGTAGAAGAGAGTGCAACGACCTGCATTCTTCGGTAATTAAAATATTGAATTTAATAAGATTTTATAGTTTAATATTGGAAGGAAATAAAATTTATGATTTGCTAATGAGAAAAATAACTAGAATGAAATTTAATAATTTTAATTTAAGGCAATTGCTAACTATTTTAGTGTTATTCCAAGTAATTGAAATGATTATAAAGTTATAATTGGTTATAAATTATAAATAAGGAAATAAATTAAATGGTATATTAAATGGTGAGATAGTATTTAATTAATTGACATGAAATATAGTCAGTGTTGTGTAAGTGGTCATAACATTTGTTTGTAGATAATAAACTTATGAATATGGTTAAATTATGAAAAATGTAACAATTGTTACTTATCACCTATTTATTTAATCCGTTGTAATTGAATGGTAAATCAATTGCAGTTAAATGTAATAAATATTGCATTAATACGAGTTAAGATGATAATGGTAAGAGGTGAATGTAATAAAATGTAAATAAAGATCAATTATATTCATAAGGTAATAATTGATTGGATGGCAAGACGAAAATCAAAATAAATGAATTTATTGAAATGTAAATTATAGTTAATGAATTTATCTCAAATCGAAATCAAACGCTGTAATTTGTACAACATTTAAGACATGGGAATTTGTTTTAAAAGGATATTAATTTCTATGTAATTAGAAAATGATGAAATTATTGGTTATAAAATTTGAATTGAACAGCGATTTGATTAATTTAATAATAATTATTTAATTAACATGAAGATAGCCATTTTGGCCACTGTCTCGAATTTCAAAGAAACCAGTTTAATCGGATCCGTAACCGTGAATTATTGTAGGATTTCAAGTTTCATAACGTTCAGACTTGCCGTTTAATCGTACGGGCTCGAAACGCATAGAAATCAATTCATTGAATTCATTTGAAATTAAGCTGGTTTTAAAAGCTAACTTCTTCATACAATGGAATTAGGACTTGAAACCTATTCCATTAGATTTTAAAATATCGAAAACATTTGTTTTGATCTATTGGATGACCTACTTTCGTTTCGGACATGGAACGGGCTTTTCGAGTCGTTATTGTCATTCGAACCAATTCAATACGTGTTCATTTTTCTTATCGGGCTTTGTTCGTATAAATAGCTTTATTTCTCAAACCCTAGCTGTTTTGCTGTTTCTACTGTACGTACAATTCTATCTGCCCATCTTCTTCTTCTAATGACAGAAACCAAATCCAATTACAAAACCCAAAATCCAATTTTGAAACAAATTTCAAAATTTAAACTCTCCAAATTCTATCATATTATATACCGTTTCTAAGCTCTAGACGAGCGTAACCCAGATCTACTATTTTTTTTCAACTAGATACACCGTTTGACTATAATTTGTCGACGAACCTCGATCGCTGAAATTAGGTTTTCGCGATCCAACAGTGGATCTTAATCCGATCGACGATCGGGAGGTGACGTTGGAAAAGTGGAGTCATGCAGGTCCATAAGTTGGCGCTCGTTCATGCTGGAATTAACGGAAGTCGCCGTGATTGGCCACAAAAGGTGAATGGTGGCAGAGGCACTTCCGAGGCTGAGGAGTTCGTGCATGGCCTGGAGTGTATGGTCCATTTGCCGTTTTATGATCGTGGTCGAAGTGCGTGTCGAGGCGGCAAAATTGAGATGGATTGGCGGCTCATTCATGTTTTTCGAAGAGGTCGCATTAGGGTTTGCAGGAGAGGTCACGTAGAGGGCTGACGTGGAGAGCAGGTTAACGTGTTTTTCTTTTTATTTTATTTATTTTACAAATTAGAACTTAATGTTCTAAAGCTAATATCTTTTACGTGCGAGGTTGGATTTACGCATGATTTGTTCTGCTACGATCGTATTTAAATTCCGAACATTATGAAACTAGTTTGAATGAATTCTGAGACTGTTAGATTTTGGGCCTTTATTTGGATTTCAAATCGATTTGAAATCGAAGGTGAGTATTTTAACCCATTAACTACTACTAAATTGTCTTATGCTAGTTAAATTTGATTTATGATGTGATTAGAAGTCGATTGATTGCTGGTTGGAATATTTAATTTGTCATTCTAGTTAAATCTGACTTTTATTGAATTTATTCGTCATTTCATTTAATATTTAAGTTTAAATTGCTTGTGAAGACCTGTTAATGATAATCAGTTAATTGTGCTGTTAATGATAATTAGTTAATTGTTGTTGTTCATTTGTTGATTTGAATGGTGATTGTAATGGATGTTATATTTATATTGTTATAATACTGTAAGTTTTCTTGGTTATTGCTAGGAAAATCACTATGGGTTGAAATGATACATACCCGAATGATTTATAGATTAGAGAAAAATCGTTATGGGTTGAAATAATAACCCCGAGTGATTTTATGGATTTCTAATTTATTTCAGGATTGGGGATTGAAATGATATACCTGTAAATTTTAAATTATCGCGGGTTGAAATGATATATTTCTGTATGACTTGACCATAGGGTAGAAAATTATAAACGAACACTGGATTGGTTAAATTAAATGACTTTAAACCTTAACTTTTTTTATCCAGTTAAATGATATTTTTAAATAAAAATTTGATTTATATAAACTGAACTTTTTTTCGAAAATCCAAGCTTTAAAATTTTGAAAATTGGAATTGGTTTAAATGAATTATTTAAAGAATTTAAAATGAAATTTTAAAGTTGGATTTGAAGTATAAATGAAATTTATCGAAATTGAGTTATCAAAATATTTGAATATTTAAACTTTGAAATCTACTAAATTTGAAATAGTTTAAAAATTGTTGTTCGAACATGGAATTGAAATCTCTATTGATCAAATGGTTTTAAATGAGAATCCGAATAGAAAGGTAAAATTGAATATGTCGATAAAGCTGGACATGGTTCAGATATGTTGATATGAAAGAAATAGTTTAATCTGATATTAATTTCAAGTTAATTATTTTAATATAAACTGTTTAAAGATATATTTTCTTAAAATTTTGATTTATTTAGATTTTATAATATTTGCTGCATAAACTATTTCAATAATCAAACCATTTTATATTAAACTAATAGTACTATATTTAATCTATTTTAAACTATTTAAACCATTTTAATTTAAGCTATTTTAATATAAACTATTTTAACTACTTTAAACTATTTATGACTATCTAAACTATATTTCTAAATTTCTAACGGTGCAAGGTTGAATTGTTTATATTTAAATTCTTGATTTAAATGTGTATATGGTTAAATGATGTTATAACCTAAGTTGGGATTTGAAATGATATTTTCTAGTGAAATGACATATTTGAGCAAATATGATGATTTTAAATGAGGATTTAACCTATTTTGTCGATATTTTTTAGAAAGTGAATATGATTTCGAAAATGATATGGTTTGAATTGAATACGATATTTTGATATCAATTATGAACTGATTTTGGAAATGTAAAAGAACCATCCGGTGTGAAATTTGCATTTGGTTGTTAAAGAGAACGGGATTAGATATTGTCATACCCTTTGCCAATACCAAAAACTATTTTAACAATTATGTTCGTAGTGGAGATTCCAGAATGAAGTAGGATGGTTTAGAGACGATTCTGTATGAGGTATTTACGTAGCCCTGACTAGTCAGCTTGATGTGGCTAAAACAAGAGCCATGCCGGGCCAAGCAAGGTAGCTCCTCCTATCAGACACATTTCTTCGATACCATATTATGACTTTGTGATTGATTTGGTGGCCACCCCTCAATTTGGTTATGGGAGTGTGTTTCAAGGTGGGCGGTAGTAACTGCAATGCATTACCACCTGTCCGAATCCGCAAAACGGTAGTATCCTACCATGGACATTGCCTCGCGTGCCTTATCACATGTCTTATCGTGCCTTCTACGTCTTTAGTTGTACCGTACCTATAGAGTGCCCTCTGATAGCCCTCCAGTTTATGGAGGAATTACGGTACTGTATAGACTACAGGAACATATAAAAACGTGTTAAAGAGAATATGGGTAACGCCTTAATGCTATTTTAATACTTTACTGTAGACACTATTATAATAGCGTATTGTACTATGTATGTAGATAGTTTAACGGATCCTTAGGAGATGGAATCCCAAACATCTCTTAAGTTATTGCACTCATGTTAATGGATAAGAGATGCCAAACCTCGTAAACATCTCTGACGCCGTTACACTCATATTTATTTACTGTTGATTTAACTTACATAAGATCTTTTAGTTTTGACTCGAGTGTTTTGTCTTTTCATTACGCTCTGGTCACTCTGAGCTTTTTAATGTATCGAAGACTGCTTTTCAGGAGGACAAAGACGGAGATTTGTATACTATATTATTTATTTTATTTATCCCACCGCACAATGTTGTTCCGCTGCATTATTTCTCTATTACTGCTATATGTACTCTAATTTGTATTATAAAGGTGTAATCAAATGTATTTATAAAACAGCTTCATGAACTATTATTTGATTGTTATATTTTCATTCCGCTGTATGTGTTTGTTTTATTTCTTTCTCTTCTGTTTCTTATTTACCCCATAACAATCCTCCCTTTTGAATGGTTTTAGTCTGACATGTATGGTTTATTGTCGATTTAAACTGTTCGAAAAGGTGGGTCATTACAGGCACAAATTTTTTGAAGTTACAATAGTTATATAATCCCAATAGTTATATTATTTTGGATTTTATCTTTTAACCATTAATTAATATAACACCCTTTTTATCAATTGTAGAGCAATTGTTATGATAAATGCGATTTATTAGATTGAAGTGGAACTGATGAAATAGTCGCTGAAGGAAGAGTTGTGTCAAGTGATCCACACGAGTTTGTACACAGAATTCCTCTAGGGCCAAATGCAAAGATAGTATTGATAGAGTTTCCAAGAAATTGATTACTTTTTTGCGGAGACCTACGCCTAATTCTATACATATTGGGGAAGCTGTGGGTATGTCGGTAGCATGGCCTGCTGATAGAGTTATCTTGCATATAATGGATCAATTTGACAATGTGGTAAAATATTCTTTTTACATTAGTTACCTTTTTAATATACAACTGCACATTCCATAACTATGTGTTCTCTTTGATAGAGTAAAACTAGCAGCACAGAAAATAAATGTAAGTTATATGATTGGACCGGAAGTGAAGAATTAGTGGCTGAATGATGGTTGTACTCTAGCGATCCGAAGCCGCTTGTTAATGATATTACCCTTGGACCATTGGCTGTATTAGTTTCTATAAATAGTGTAAAGAATTCGAATGCTTATTTATGGATGCCAACATCTGGTATGATATATGTTAGGGAAGCCGTTAGTTGTAAAGAAGCCTGGCCAGAATCAAAAGTAGTTATTGAGAAAGTCAATGCTGCATCATCTCCTACTAATCCCTACTACTATTCTCATTGCTATGGTAGTGCTTTCGATAATGTGTCTATAAGTACACGTTTTAGTGAATCTATCGCAACTTGTTATCTTATTTATTAACTAAAATTCATATTAAAATAATCATTTTCATGCTTGATAGATTGAAAAATCTAATTCCAAAAATAAATGCAAGCTGATTGATGTCAGTGGAATAGAAATAGTTGCCGTAGGACGTGTGGCTTCAACCGATCCAAATGAATTGGTACATTTCGTTCCACTTGGAACAGGTGCAATTAAAGTTTAGATGGAGAACGCAAAAATCCCAGATGCGATTCATTGGAGACCGTCTAGCGATCTTTAGTGCATTGAAGATGTCATTGGCTGTCCAGTAGCATGGCCTGCGGCGAAAGTTGTAGTAGAGTCAAGTTCTGGTAAAAAAAATTTTTGGGATATATGAATTTTCAGACATATAAATATTTATATTTGTGTTTTAATTATGGACGTCGTACTTCTACTATATAGGTAATCGGTGCTGAAGTATGTTGATTGGCTAGAAGAAGATGCTATTTTACCTCTAACTGTAAGTATGATCTTTAATTATGCCCCTGTTTTGATTTGGAAATCTACACATACCAAAATATTCATCATATATAGTAATTGCTAATAATTACTAAATTCACAACACTCACAAAGTCCAGAATTTTTTTTGATCAAATGTATATATATTTATTCTAATCTGATATTCCATATGATTTTTAGTGTTTATTTTTATTGTGGCATGCAATTTAAACACTATTCCCCTGTATCTCGAAAAAAATACATCAATATGTTAGAATAATAGTACACTGGATTAAAAATATCTGTATTCAGGTCGAATGCAGTATATAGTAATATAATGAAATATTAATGGTACTCTATAGTATTTATTAACTATGAAATATCATGAAACCTGGTTTGTCATCGCGTAGTATCTTACATGATTACTATATGTGCTTAAATTAGAAAAATCTTTGATATTATTTATAGGTTGTACACGTGTTTTTTAAATGATTTATGTATAACAATCTCCCTAAGCAGGAAGCATATTTGGAGTGATCAACCAAAATTCCTCAATCAAAATAACTAGGATTTATTTATTAAAAACAAGGACCTTTTGGAAATATTTTCTGAAAAGTAAAATGAAAATAAATCTCTCTCAAACAAATTCCTCAATCTCAGCTCTGATTCTTCCGGCCATTGTTACTCTGGCAATTGAATAAAGTAAAATAAAATTATCATTTGTTTGTTGTCTTATTACGAAAATGAACTGATTAACTTTCTCTTTGATTTAGTTAGGATGCAGTTTAAAAGAGGACAAACTTTCATATGCGATTAAAAATAAAAAATAATAAAACTACTTCAAGATCTCTTTCGAATAACTTACTGTGAAATTGCGCATCTTTTCCACTGTACAATATTTGTATACATGCACATTTTGAGAATTCACATATACAAATTTTTCGAAAAAGGATATATACTTAAGCACTTTGAATTTGAGCTTACAAAATATAATTTTGATTTCGTTCATTTTCCAAATGCATAAGTATAAAAAGCTCAATAGTAAAAAACAGATCAATTTCATAAATTTTGAAGGAGGCCTAAACTTAAGTTTTTATTTTAAGCCTATGAATACAAATTTGTCCACCGAGAATTTAAGTATATGGCAACAGCGATGGCGCCTTTGGAGTTATATATACATGCTTCCATATTAAATCAATATACATTATGTAACAACCCGCATATTTAACGATTTTATATTTAAATGTTTTATTTAAATATAGCGTCGTTAGTCGGATTTAGGTCTGAAATGTTACTTTTTGCAAATAGTCAAATTAGGACTCGAAACCACCTCCATTGAGTCCAAAATGGCGTTTGCGATCTTTTTGAGTATAAGCTTTGATATGTTTGGAGTAAGTTGAAGTTTGCTACTTTTCTAGTTGGGCTTTGGGTTTGGGTTCAGCCCACTAGCTAACAAATACCCTAGCTCAGCCCATCTTTTCCCCATTCACTCATTTTCACCTCCAAAACTTAAGCTAAAACTGAAAATGGGGGAAAGGAAGAGGAAATAGAAATTCCAAGCCCTAATTCTTCTTGCAACTTGAATTCTTGCTCCAAAATCAAAGAGAAGGTGTTGGTAAGCTTCTTCTTCATCTTCTCCAACTCTTCTCCTCTTCAATTTCAGAAGTTTTCTAAACCTAATTTGGGAAATATGTGTTTTATTCTTAGATTGAAGCTTGTAGAGTGAAGTGAAGAGTAGTTAGTCTCCTTCTTGTGTTTGTGCTTCTCATCTTTGTTTGTGTGTAAAAAGGTGAGTTTTGAACTCACATCTACTTCTCTTGATTTCATGGGTGATGGGTATGAATTCCTATAACTTATTCATATGCATTTGATTTTTGATTAGATTGGTCTTATGAATATTCCAATTCTTGAGTTTCAAAGTCAAATTTTTATGAACATTCTCTTATGGATGTTTTGATCTTGTTTTGGTGATGAATTAAGGTGCTTATAGGGCCGGGTAGCCGCTAGGCGTGATCCCCTATTATCCGTGCTCGTCCGATTGAAAGTTGGGAAAGTTTGCTCATCATTTGGGATAGGTTGGAAACAACCCAGGTTGCAGGGCCGGCCGACCGAAGACCCTGTCCGGTCGACCGACCTGCTACCCCGAGCATTTTTCTGCTTCTGGCCAATCGACCGAGCCTTGTAGCCGGCCGACCGACCTGCCGCTGTTTTGCCTATTTTTGCCTTTTTGTGTGTTTTCCAAATTTTATCGATTCAAGTTGGTTTTTAGTGGTTGTTATTGCATCTTTGGCTTTGATAACTTATTTTTGACTTCATTCACGGGTTTTTATAAATAATCCCTCTAAAGCATATTAAAAGCTCGTTTCTCCAATTTATAAATTCTAGTTAAAATGCACACACACCATTCGCACTTCGAGCGGAGTGGAAGGGAGATTAAATGGTTAGGTAAAACACGGACCATGAATCCATGCGTTTGTATTTCTATTTAATCCCCGACCTATTCGATTGATTGTTTTGACCTTTTGGTCTGATTTACCAATGAGATGAGGTAGACTTTGTACTGCTTTGAGTGTGAAATTAACTAACGGATAGTAAACCGTTTAGTGCGAACGAGTGGTTATGGGACTCACGTTACCACTTTTCGGATTCCTTTTTGAGAGTTATGACACATTCCGCCAGTTAGTGGTGTCCAGTACTGGGCCTACGGACCTTCACCACTACGGTTTGTTGTCTTCGGGTGTGTTGCCTTCGGGTTTTCACCTTCAGGTTTGTTGCCTTCGGGTATGTTGCCTTCGGGTATGTTGCCTTGGGGTTTGTACCTTGGGGTTTGTGCCTTCGGGTTTGTGCCTTCGGGTTTGTGCCTTCGGGTTTGTTGCCCTATTGAATCGCTTTCGGAGTTAGGTCTTTATGAGCCGCTCGAGTGATGTTTGGGTTTGGAGTCTTCGGGCTCATGGATCCTTGTTTATACAGTACTGAGCATGTGCAAATTTTATGATGTTTCATTGATATGTATATTCCCTAGGTATCGCCCTTCGTTGTTGGTCCTTTTGAGCCGCACGATATGTAGCGATTACCTTGTGGAACTTGTGTTACCTTCATTGGTATTTGTTATTGCCTTTTTGGCTTGTTTTGGGATATTCATATCCTTTGTTTGTTGTGTTGTCAATGATATGAGGCTTGTCTTGTTATGATATGATTCATCTTTTGTTAGATGATTGTGTTATCTCTTTTAGAGATATGTGTTATACATTGTGACCTTGCAGGTTATTGTTGTTCAGTTTATCTAACCGATTTGTTTAGCTAGACTGACCCGTGTATTTTATACTCGGGTCAGACCGAGATGTTTCAGGTTAGGTGCTTTTGGACTTAGCCTATTTTGCTTCCGCATGGACTATCCAGCTTGTTCCTTTTTGTTAAAGCTTTTTGTGTAATCCTTTTTGTTGTAACTCTGATATGTATTCATCTGGAATTGTCTGTATATTGTGGTTTGCTATACCACTTGACATGTATTAGTTTGTAAACTCTGTTATGTATCAATATATGTGTATATGATGATCTATTGTTCTGTGATGTATATTACATATGAGTTGTTATATTCTGTTCTGATAGATCCTCCAACCACCTATGGTTTTTTTTAAGTATTCATTGGGTATGTCGACCTGCTTGGTATGTCTATTGTCGATGTATTCAATAGATAGTTAGAGCAAGACTATAGATGGTCGCTCCTAACCAGCCTTATTCTCCGTGTTAGTTGACGGCATTATCCTGTAGTGTCCTTGGCTAGCGTGGGTATAGAGGTGGGGCGTCACACATTGTATCTCAGCTTCCTAAAGTTGCAAGTGCACATGTTAATGTAAAATACTGCAAAATAGGTCATGACATTGGATTACCCAAACACTTCATTACCACCTCAGCGCTAAGTAAGGTCTTTAACCCATGTAGATCTAAGTACAACGTAACCATAAATTTCCAAAAGGTTGTAACTATGTACGTACTTATCAAAAAAATTGGTAACAATATTTACGTTATTATGGCAAGGGAAATTTCAATTAAAAGCTCGAATATCAGGGCATTCTAGAAATCAGTTCTTGTGACGCCCCACCTCTATGCTCACAATAACAAAGGTTATTATAAGGAATAACGTCTGCTATTGCGAAGAATAAGGCTTGTTAGAAGCGACCATCCGTAAGTTATCACTTGGACGAGTATTGATTACATCGGTAGGAGTTGTGTAAATTACTCTCAAAGATATATATTCAATCCAAATCTAAAACGAAACTATGGTGGCTTAAGAAAAATTTATAACAACTCTTAATAACAACAATACAGATAAGTATAATCACATCAGAACAGAAATATCAGATATAGCGGAAGACAAGTCTGGATACATGCTACAACAATCGATGGTTCACATGAACCAAATGTACATATACAAAGACATCAACATACATGAGATGAGTGTCAATACACCAAAAGTAACACCTCGATTCCTAAACAAAAGATGAGGTGAAATCCCAAAAGCTGAAGCTGCAACTGAATGAGATATAGCGATTATCCTGAAATAACTCGGTCTCACCCGAGTATTATTTAAAATTAAATAATAAATGGATCAGTCTAATTTAAACTTAGAAATGAATGCCAGATAAACAACATCAAAGCAAATTAATTATAATCTCAAACGAGACTATTCAACATAAATAATCAACATAGTTTAAATGAAGAAATCTCATTAAACTCCATCAAAATCAACTTTCAAATTCATAATTGAATTCAAAACGGCAATTCACAAAATCTAGAAATCAAAAATAGATAACTAGGAAAATCAGCATAAAAGTGGATCGATCCCAGCATATGGCGAGTCTAAGCTACGCCGCACGTGCATCTCATATGGCCGAAGCCTACCAAGTACTGTCATCATAATATTTGGTGTCCAACAAATAACCCGAAGGTCCAACATATGACCCAAAGGTCTAGTACTGGTAATTGACCCGAAGGTCCAGCATAGTGGCCCGAAAGCCCAACAAAATCATCAAAATCATCAAACAACAATTCCTCAGCAAATATTTCAATTAACAAGTCCGAAATTAACCGAATTAGTAAAAGCATAGTTCCATACTCCACACTTTTTCTAACTCGTTTAAATCTCTTCATTATTTCCTTAAAAGTGCAAAATTGTGTATTTTACATAAATAAAATTTATGTTCTCAAATGGACAAGTCCGAAATTAATCGGATCAGTAAAAGTAAGGGTTCATAATGCTTAATTTTGCTGAAGCGTTTAAATCGATTCCTCATTCTTTTGAAAGCGTAAATTGTAAAAAAAATTGGAAACAATTTATTTTAAAACGATTTTAAAACAGGTGATAAAAACAGCATCTTCTATAGCAATTTCGACAAGGAAATTGCGCTTCACAAAACACCGTAAAAACGGATATAAAAAGCAGCGTTGCGGGATATCCGCTTGAAAATTCACTTTAAATTGACAATTATTGAAGTCAAAACAACAGTGATTTTTATTCGTCAAAAATCTCATCAAAACAACATGCTTCAAAAATATAACACCGGAGTAAAAATCCGTTATAAAAATAACGGCAATAAAACACGTTTTAAAACCAAATGCCGGTTCAACGTAAATTAAATAGTAGACTGCACTACTATATATTCAACAAAAATATTGCACTGCCTTGCAATATACACGTGCACACTCGAATGAAAGAGGCGATTTAAAATGCTTGAACAAATGCACGTGTACTACAACTTTTATGCAAATAATGCACTGAATTTTTAACCTGGGAAATATTACAATAGACTACACTTGCACGCAAATAATAATATATATGCCCGGACACGTTTACATGCACGCAAGTATGAAGTAGAAGAAAATAAACTAACCTGGACCATAATTTGCGCACGCACGAAAAAGTTGCAAAAGGAAGGTGGATGAAGTTAACAAAAGTGTACACGCTTTTGTTTTACAAAATTGTAGCGACAGCAAGGTGTTCACTACCTGTTTTACATGGACTTATTTTTTTTCGCTTAAATTTTCACACACACGTACAAAATAAAATGCACGCAAATATGAATATTTCTTGCTACACCTAAATGCAACACGTGCTAAATATATATCCTGAACATAGTTATGCATGCAAGAAAAATATATAATAAAATAACTTTTACACACATTGTGAAATGAAATGCACTTACTACTCTACATGCACAGTTGACAAAGTATAACTCAGGCCATACTGTATGCATTTTGTAAAAAAGTGACCAAATGTTAGATTGACCTGGCTATACACAACATTATGCATGCAAATAACAAATGTGAACAAAGTGACCTCGACTTTATTTTCTTTTCTTTGTGAAATACACTAGAAATGTATTAGGCAACTCAAAACCTAGACAATGCTTTTTAGCACAAAAAAAACATTTACATGCACGCGAGAAGGCAAATTGAAGGACCTGAACCTATGCATGCAATATGAAGTTAACAAAATATAAACTGCAAAACTGTAAAACACATCACAAACTGTAAAACAAAAAAATGTGACCGGGCTTAGCTAAATGCATGAACACCACACTTAGCACGCACGCACATAACAAATGCACATGCATGCTTCCAATTGCATAAAAATGAAATATGATTCCCAGGACCATTTACATATATTTTCAATCACACAAAATTTTTGCCTGCATGTAAATGATAATCTGGGCGCACAAGGTTGTCACGCACATACCAAATATGGTCCACATAAATGATGTAACTTGTCTACACGCTCGATAAAAATGCAGACAACAAAAAATGCGACCTGACAATAATATGTGTGCATGCACAAATGAAGAGAGAATTGATGGCTAGGGTACTACACATATATACAAAAAAAGAAGCAACCTGGCAATGCAACCTGGACCGAGACACACTGCATTTTCATGCACGAAAAAGAAGAATTGAATAAATTGGAAACGTGAGTTTTGAACTCACCAAAGTTTTGCTTCAAAATTAGTTAGCAACTAAATCCAAAGGAAGCAAGAATATTTGAGTGGCCATTAAAGCTTTGTTTGCAGAGCTACAGAAAAAAGAATGAGCAAAAGAATGTAATGAAGGCTACAGGATTTTTTTTGAAACAAACTGAAAATGGGGAAGTGTTTACTTTACTCTTTTTCCAAATGTGCACAAGTCAAGGCAAATGGTACATTAACATTTAATGAAACGTGCCTCAGTGGAAGAAAAAGTACACGGCCTGTAGGAAAAATGATGATAAAAAAAATGCAAAGTGTTCGTTTTGCTTTACAAAATGAGTGTGACAGCACTTGTTCATTTTTGTTTTATAAAATTAGTGCAGCAAAGCTTTTCAACTAGTTTTTAAAATGGACCCAATTTCTCTTACATGAAGGCAATGCAATAATGTTCCAACTGACTATGAAATGGTTTGCATTGCAATTATTTTTTTAAATTTTAATTTAAAATTTCCATTTTAAATTTTTATTATTTCGACGGTAATCAAAAGTCACGGTTGTTACAAACTCCCTCCTTATAAAAAATTGCGTCCCCGCAATTTTCATACAAGAAGTTGTTTATAACACAAATTATTTATCACAACAAAGATTAAAATAGAAGAGATGAATAAAGAATGCTCACCTTCACCCGAAGAGGAGAGAAAACTAGGATAAGAACACTCGATGAATTCTTTGGTTTCCCAAGTGCAATCTTTGGGTTTGTGGACTATTGAATTTTCACAAGCGGGACTTCTTTATTCCGTAGGCGCTTAACCTCTGAAGCTAGCACACGAATAGGATTTTGCACCATAGACAAGTCGGGCGAGATCTCAAGATCTTTCAACATGGGAGGATCAATAATAGAATTCGAATCTCGAAGGCATCGACGAAGCTGGGATACATGAAATACGTCATGAATTCCCGAAAATTGAATAGGTAGCGATACACGAGAAGCAACAGGGCCAGTGCATTTCGTAATAGGAAATGGTCCAATATACCGAGGAGCCAATTTCCCGGAGCTACCACCTTCGGTTTCATCCGGGGAAGGATAGGGATGTAGAACTAAATATGAAAAAGGGATGAAAAAAGAACTGCTGAGTATTAGTCTATGGTTACGGTTTCCAGTCTAGTGACTTTCTTTTCTAAATGTTCATGAAATAGTCTAAACAAACGAATAAACTATTGGCAAAACGCACCACACCCTTCATCGGAGAAACACGAATGAATACACAATCGCCTACAGAAAATTCCAAAGGCTTCCTACGATGATCAGCATAAGATTTCTGCATATTCTGAGCCTCTTTCATTCTCTTGTATGAATATGCGCTTATATGATTTTTGTTTGATGATAATAAACATATATACATTCGTTTAAATGTATTTGTTAATGTACTATTTTATTTTTCATAGATTAAATAAATATTTGTTGAATAAAATAAATTACACAGCATTTGAATTCACATAGATTAAATTACACAGAATTTGAATTCAAACAGAAATTTTATTCAAACGAATATTTATTACATTTATGAATAGTACAAATTCAAGCTCTCACTATACATATACAATTTTGTTTACAATATATCACAATTTCAATTTACATAAATTCCTCACTACATATCACTCACACTCGTAGTTTATCTTCAACTTCATTCCAGTTAGAATCCAGCATCTGAGAAATCTGCAAACATATTCACTAACGCAGTAAAATTGAAGAAGAAATATTTTTGCAATATAAAATGAAATATGATTTTTGAAAATATGATTTGCCTCAGTTATTTGGGTTGTTCGTCATCATTCACATTTGAATTCATCATACACGAACAATGTGACATGCACAGTGTATCACTGTACATGCCACAAGGCCGTGCGCATCGATATACACTTGATAATGCTACAGGGACAGGTGAGCACAGGTCAAACCCAAATGAAAAGCCGGGTTCAACTCACGTGCAATATATTTAAAATCACGACACGAGCACAAGGTCAAACCCGAGTTTTGAAACTGGATTCAACTCAAGTGAAATTTCAAAAATCAACATGAATGTCACAAGCATGAACACAGGAAAACATGTATGCAACATGGTAAGCAACACAAGTGCAACCCGAAGTCAAGGCAACATGAAGCATGCAAGCTCGATCACAAGATATGGAAACTACAACAATGCAATCTACAAATGTATCGACCAGGCCACAACAAAGAAGATGATTAATGCTTATGAATACATGTGCAGACTATGCAAATGAAGACCACAGTGTACAACAATTCCAGCAGTGACAGTAAAGTATGCAACTCGAAGTGAGAAACACCAATGATACAACTGAGGTGAACTACAATGCAACTGCAGAATGCAAATGAACTCGACCAAGTACACAAGTGCAACAGTGTGGAAGTGAAACAGTGTCAACTTAATGAAACTAGTAAATGCAAAAACCAGTGATGCAATGCATAGACCAGTTGTCGACCAAGGCTACAATGTGCACAGATGAGCAACAAAAGATTAGAGACAAAGTAAATCCAACTCGGTAATAAAAGCATTTTCATGAACACAAACCACTATGCAGTAGACATGAATGCAACTTGACTATCAAGACTACAATACCAAGTTACAAACATATGATCAGTGGAACACATGCAAGCACAGCCTCAAACCAGCAAAGAAATGCATCACGCAAGCTGTCAAGAACCAGTGCAACATGTAGACAACAACTTCAATATGCTCAAGTGAATGAAAATTCTATACTCAATGCAATGAACACAAGTCAGTGGCCAAATACAGAACAACAAGCTCAAACTAAAGTATGGTGAAACACTGCAACTCAAAGAGCATCAACAATGCAAGATCATATGTACAGCAAACTATAGGAGCTCAACAAGGCAGGCTACAAACAAGTAGCAGTATTGCAGAAATGGGTATGCAAACATAGGACTGCAACAACCAAATGAAAATGCAAGACCAAACTACACAAGTAGTGATACATCCATGACAATTGGAGCAACCGTTCATTTATGCAACAGTGACCAATGACACAACAGTACCAGAGATTACAAATAAAGCAAGTGCAAATACAAGTTGTACAAGTATGTATACAGAGAGTATACAACACAACAATGAAGACTACAGCCCAATGAACAACATGAATACTGAAACAACCAAGGGCCGAGCAACTGATATATGCAAACGAATGAATGCAACACAATGAAGATACATAATGAAACTCAATGCATATGAAACCAAGAACGCTAGCATGAAGTACAACAATGCACAAGTGACCGACAACAAACATCAGCAAATTCATATAACAAAAGTGCATAAGGGCAGTATAATGATGAAACTCGGAAATAAACATGTTCGAAGTCGAAGAATTTAATGCAGACGCAAACAAAAATCATGTTTAATAAGTCAAGTGCCGAAGTCCAGTTGAAATAGAGTTGATGCCAGAGAAATCGAATTCAAAAAATCAAAAACGTATCTTTGAAAAAGTCACAAACCAAAAAAAGGAAAGTTTTTTCTGTCGTATCGATCAAATCAAACATTTCATAATCAAAGCCGTGTGCATCAAGTCAGGAAAGAATGAATTAGGAAAGTGCAGAATTCATATAAATACATCACCCAAATCATCATCGGCAAGTGTGGAAAAATCGAATCGAATCAAAATATAAACCCACAATCATCATCGGCAAGATAATCGCTGCATCGAGTTCGAATACGAGAAGTCATAAAAGCACAAATAGGGAAATTACATACCGAAGCAACAACGAACTTGAGCAACAGAAGAGCAATGCAAACCAGACAATTGATCATTAGAGAAGCCGCGAGCAAGAGCAACACAGAATAGAGAATTGATCATCAGAGAAGCCGCGAGCAAGCGCAACACAAACCAGAGAATCGAAAGCCCCAATTTTTGCAAGGGAACAAAGCCCTAATTTGGACGAACGAAGATTAACAAAGCCGCCATTTTTCCACAAGCCAGAGAAAAGAACGGGCTAAAGAAATAAAACATTGGGCCGACCTTATTTTTATTAAAGGGGTTTAGTTTGTTTTAATTAGGGTTTGGTTTTTTTGGGTTTAATTTGTCAAATAGGGTTTAGCTTTAAAATCAAGTTTTAATCATTTTTGTTCTTGTTTTTTTTTTGTACTTTTCGAATCAAGTCTTGGTAAATCACCACCTAGGTTGTAGGCAGTGTCAGATTGTCTAGTTAGAATTAGTTCAGTGAGCAGGGTGTGCGAGTTTGCAAAACTCTATAGGCGGGAGCAAGGGTTTGCGAGTTTGCAAAACTCTATAGGCGGGAGCAGGGGTTGCGAGTCTATTAGAGTATTTGTAAGCGGGAGCAGGGTTTGTGAGTCTGTTAGAGTGTTTGTAAGCGGAAGACTGTTTAATTCTAATAGAAATCTGGGAATGCAGGAGTAGGCAGGGGTTGTCGAAGTTGGGTAAATTTTGTGTGTGATTTACTTTTTAGCATATTTATTTCTGCAGTTTGTTTCTGTGTTTAAATCGAGAAAATTTGCTATAACCCTATTCAACCCCCCCTCTAGGGTTAATCTAGATCCTACAAGTGGTATCAGAGCATGGTATTTTTCTTTAACTCTAGAGTCATGAATCCATCAAATAATGCTTTTTCTGAGGGGCAGTCTATTGTTAGGCCACCCATGTTTAATGGGAATGATTATGCTTATTGGAAAGTTAGGATGGGCATATATCTTAGTTCTGTTGATTATGATGTTTGGGACATTATTGAAACTGGCTATAAATCTCCCACTATAATTGTTGGTGATACTGAAATTCCTAAACCTAAGGATAGGTGGGATGCTAACGATAAGAGATTAAAAACTACAAATGCTAAAGCTATGAATGCTCTGATATGTGCTCTTGATAAAAATGAATTTAATAGAATTTCTCATTGTAAAACTGCACAGGGAATTTGGCATACCTTGGAGGTGACAAATGAACGAACTTCTCAAGTCAAGGAGTCTCGTCTAGCCTTTTTCAGCAATGAATACGAGAACTTTGTGATGGACAAAGGCGAGAGCATAAAGGACATGTTTGGACGCTTTTCAACTTTGGTGTACAACGCTAGAGCGCTTGGGAAGGAATTCATTGAGGTAGAGCTTGTGAGGAAGGTGCTACGAGTCTTACCGATGAGCTTTGAGGCAAAAGTCACGGCAATACAAGAATCGAAAGATCTGAGTAAACTAAGCATGGAGGAGTTGATCGGCAACTTGATGACATATGAGCTTGAGCTAAAAGCAAAGGAGGAACGCAACAACTCCGAACCAAAGAAGAAGACAATTTCCTTAAAGAGCAAAGAAGAGAGCGACGAAGATGAAGAAGATCCAATTGAAGAGCTTGCAATGACTGTCAATAATCTTAGAAAATGGTCAACATTCAAGCCACGCAAGGAGAAAACAAGTCGTAATAGGCCAAAAGATTCTGACAATTCCGATAATGAACCGACGTGCTTTAACTGCAACAAGCCTGGCCACTTCAAACAAGAATGTCCACTTCTCAAAAACGACAAAGGAAAGAAAAAGAAGAAGAAGGTCTTTGCAGCGACTTGGGATGATAAAGAAGGAGAGGAAGTTTCGAATAGTAGCTCAGAGGAGGCTAACTTGTGTCTTGTGGCAAAATCAGATTCAGAAGCAAGCTCAGAGGAATCTAGTGAGGTAGGTGACTATTCTTATAAAGATCTTGTTTTTATGTGTCTTGATCTTACTAAAGTAGTTGATACTCTTGAATCTAAAATTGAAAAACTGAGATCTGATAGGAGAGAACTTGCTCGTGAAAATTTTAGGTTAGAAACTGAACTTGAAAATATTCAAAACCTAGAATGTAAAAAATGTAAAATTTTAGATTCAGAATTATCAAGACTTAAGAATAGCTCTGAGAATCTTGAAAAAGAAAACTTGAGTCTTAAGGAAATCATTGACACTAGGAAAAAGGATTTTATAAATAGATGCACCTCACTTATAACTGAAAACACAGCACTCAAAACCAAAGTCCAAAATCTTGAGAAATCTCTGAATAACTTTTCAAGAGGAGAAAAATCATTAAACATGTTATTGGGAAATCAAATTTTTGCTAACAACAGAAAAGGACTAGGTTTTGGGAAAACACAAGTTGATGGTAATGCATAAGGTAAGAGTGTCTTTGATAGATGTGAAATAATTGGACATCGTGTTGAAAATTGTAGTCATAGGAACAAGAACATAAAATTTATACAAGTTTGGGTTCCTAAGAATTCTACAAACAAATTTCATGTCTATTGGAAAAAGAATGAAATGACAAAACAAGTTTGGGTTCCAAAGGGTTTGTTTATTCACAATGCTTCAGCCACTAACAATCATGGACCTATAAAAACAAATAGGTCACAAAAATCTTTCATCGTGTAGGTATGGTGGCAGGCTAAGGAACAACAACAGTGTTCTCTAGATCTTGGCTGTTCCAGAAACACAACGGGCAACAAAGCAAAGTTCCTTAGCCTAGTACAAAGGTGACAGAATCACAATGGGCAACCACGAAAAATTATCGTAAAGGTAAAACAGGTGAAGGTATATTAAATGTGATAATCTGCACCGTATTCTGAATGAAATCAGCCAATATTGAGATGTTGTAAAGAGATGATTTTTTGATTCTGACTTGTTCAACATAGTTGGCCAATTACATTTATACCAAAAACACTATTCTTTGATTTACTTCATATATATTAGTTTGGATATAGTGTTTTATTGGATGATAATATTTTGGGTTATAATACGGCTAACTCTATATTCACAGTTTTTTGATTATTTACATGGCTTCAATCCAAATTCAAGAATGCTGTAAAAAGTTGAGTTTGAGTTTTTGTGCACTCTTCATGGTCTAGTCTATCAAATTTAGTTAGTGATATTTTGGAGTGAAAAAGAATTTCAGATGCAGATTACACTGGTAATTTAGTTGATAGAAAAATTAGTAGTTGAACGTGATTTTTGAGACATTTAGTAACTGCATCGTTTTTCAAAGAAAATATCTGCATATTTTTCATTACAAATAATTTTCAATTAGCAGAAATTTTTTCTCATATAACCCCTTCGAGAAAATCATTGTTGACCATATTTTCATATTAGTCATTTTTATTTGATTTTAAATGACAAATTTTGACTAATCCGACTCCCTATTAATTATCAAAAAGATAAAAAGTGATTGAAAAGGTGATAAGTGTTGATATTTAACATACATTACTCAAGAGAGTATATTTGGAAAATTTCTTTAGGAATTCAAACAAGAGTTATAAAACTTTTTGTTGGGTAAAGATTCCATGATCATTTCTATATGTATCATATTTCTATCGACCATTGTTTATAAAGCTTAAATATAGTTTGTCGATATGTGGTACTATAATCAGGGATCATTTGTTTTTCATTTCACATTTTTTTGTAAAAATAAATAAATATCCAAAGTATTCACTCTCATTTAAAAGTCCTCACGGTTATGCATGGGTGAATTACTTGGATTTTTGATTATGTGCTTCCATGCTCATTTAAAAGTCCTTATGGTTATGCATGTATGGAACGCATATCAAAATTAATTGATTAAATAGACTAGTTGATTCTAGTCCAATTTAAAAGTCCTCACGGTCATGCGTGGTTAGAAGATACTTAATTTCATTTTTTAAAATTAAATTGGAATACTACTAATCTCATTTAAAAGTCCTAACGGTTATGCATGATTAGTAGATATTCAAATTCCTGATATAAATGTACCACAAGTTGATACAATTGTATGATTTTATATTAGAACATCATTTCCATTCTTTCTAAAAGTGGAATATGCGTCTAACAAGGGTAGTTATGATTTTTGTTTGATTTTTATTGAAGTTTAATATTTATATTCAAGTTGAGTTTTAATGTTGGATTAATATTGATCACTTTATCTCTATTTTCTCTAACACTATTATTCTTTTGCTGATAACAAAAGGGGGAGAGAAAAGTTAAGATTTTGTCAAATGGAATCAAGCAAAGGTCAAATAATTTTCCATTTGCATCTAGGCATATTTATATATTTCTATTTGTATGCATATATGTAGGGGGAGCATCATGTAGAGAGGAAGCATTTAAATAGGGGGAGCAATTAGAGTATATCATTGATCAAATACATTTAACCCAGTCAAAATCTTAAGTATATGTTTGTTATCATTAAAAGGGGGAGATTGTATGAATATGCGCTTATATGATTTTTGTTTGATGATAATAAACATATATACATTCGTTTAAATGTATTTGTTAATGTACTATTTTATTTTTCTTAGATTAAATAAATATTTGTTGAATAAAATAAATTACACAGCATGTGAATTCAAATAGAATAAATTACACAGAATTTGAATTGAAACAGAAATTTTATTCAAACGAATATTTATTACATTTATGAATAGTACAAATTCAAGCTCTCACTATACATATACAATTTTGTTTACAATACATCACAATTTCAATTTACATAAATTCCTCACTACATATCACTCACACTCGTAGTTTATCTTCAACTTCATTCCAGTTAGAATCCAGCATCTGAGAAATCTGTAAACATATTCACTAACGCAGTAAAATTGAAAAAGAATATTTTTGCAATATAAAATGAAATATGATTTTTGAAAATATGATTTTCCTCAGTTATTTGGGTTGTTTGTCATCATTTACATTTGAATTCATCATACACGAACAATGTGACATGCACAGTATATCACTGTACATGCCACAAGGCCGTGCACATCGATATACACTTGATAATGCTACAGGGACAGGTGAGCACAAGTCAAACCCAAATGAAAAGCCGGGTTCAACTCACGTGCAATATATTTAAAATCATGATACGAGCACAAGGTCAAACCCGAGTTTTGAAACTGGATTCAACTCAAGTGAAATTTCAAAAATAAACATGAATGTCACAAGCATGAACACAGGAAAACATGTATGCAACATGGTGAGCAACACAAGTGCAACCCGAAGTCAAGGCAACATGAAGCTTGCAAGCTCGATCACAAGATATGGAAACTGCAACAATGCAATCAACAAATGTATCGACCAGGCCACAACAAAGAAGATGATTAATGCTTATGAATACATGTGCAGACTATGCAAATGAAGACCGCAGTGTACAACAACTCCAGCAGTGACAGTAAAGTATGCAACTCGAAGTGAGAAACACCATTGATACAACTGAGGTGAACTACAATGCAACTGCAGAATGCAAATGAACTCGACCAAGTACACAAGTGCAACAGTGTGGAAGTGAAACAGTGTCAACTAAATGAAACTGGTAAATGCAAAAACCAGTGATGCAATGCATAGACCAGTTGTCGACCAAGGCTACAATGTGCACAGATGAGCAACAAAAGACCAGAGACAAAGTAAATCCAACTCGGCAATAAAAGCATTTTCATGAACACAAACCACTATGCAGTAGACATGAATGCAACTTGACTATCAAGACTACAATACCAAGTTACAAACATATGATCAGTGGAACACATGCAAGCACGGCCTCAAACCAGCAAAGAAATGCATCATGGAAGCTGTCAAGAATCAGTGCAACATGTAGACAGCAACTTCAATATGCTCAAGTGAATGAAAATTCTATACTCAATGCAATGAGCACAAGTCAGTGACCAAACACAGAACAACAAGCTCAAACTAAAGTATGGTGAAACACTGCAACTCAAAGAGCATCAACAATGCAAGATCATATGTACAGCAAACTACAGGAACTCAACAAGGTAGGCTACAGACAAGTAGCAGTATTGCAGAAATGGGTATGCAAACATAGGACTGCAACAACCAAATGAAAATGCAAGACCAAACTACACAAGTAATGATACATCCATGACAATTGGAGCAACAGTTCATTTATGCAACAGTGACCAATGACACAGCAGTACCAGAGATTACAAATAAAGCAAGTGCAAATACAAGTTGTACAAGTATGTATACAGAGAGTATACAACACAACAATGAAGACTACAGCCCAATGAACAACATGAATACTGAAACAACCAAGGGCCGAGCAACTGATATATGCAAACGAATGAATGCAACACAGTGAAGATACACAATGAAACTCAATGCATATGAAACCAAGAACGCTAGCATGAAGTACAACAATGCACAAGTGACCGACAACAAACATCAGCAAGTTCATATAACAAAAGTGCATAAGGGTAGTATAATAATGAAACTTAGAAATAAACATGTTCGAAGTTGAAGAATTTAATGTAGACGCAAAAAAAATTCATGTTTAATAAATCAAGTGCCGAAGTCCAGTTGAAATAGAGTTGATGCCAGAGAAATCGAATTCAAAAAATCAAAAACGTATCTTTGAAAAAGTCACAAACCAAAAAGAGGAAAGTTTTTTCTGCCGTATCGATCAAATCGAACGTTTCATAATCAAAGCCGTGTGCATCAAGTCAGGAAAGAATGAATTAGGAAAGTGCAGAATTCATATAAATACATCACCCAAATCAACATCGGCAAGTGTGGAAAAATCGAATCGAATCAAAATATGAACCCACAATCATCATCGGCAAGATAATCACTGCATCGAGTTCGAATACGAGAAATCATAAAAGCACAAATAGGGAAATTACATACCGAAGCAACAACGAACTCAAGCAACAGAAGAGCAACGCAAACCCGCCAATTGATCATCAGAGAAGCCGCGAACAAGAGCAACACCGAACAGAGAATTGATCATCAGAGAAGCCGCGAGCAAGCGCAACACAAACCAGAGAATCGAAAGCCCTAATTTTTGCAAGGGAACAAAGCCCTAATTTGGACGAACGAAGATTAACAAAGCCGCCATTTTTCCACAAGCCATAGAAAAGAATGGGCTAGAGAAATAAAACATTGGGTCGGCCTTATTTTTATTAAAGGGGTTTAGTTTGTTTTAATTAGTGTTTGGTTTTTTTTTTTGGGTTTAATTTGTCAAATAGGGTTTAGCTTTAAAATCAAGTTTTAATCATTTTTGTTCTTGTTTTTTTTGTATTTCGAATCAAGTCTTGGTAAATCACCACCTAGGTTGCAGGTAGTGTCAGATTGTCTAGTTAGAATTAGTTCAGTGAGCAGGGTGTGCGAGTTTGCAAAACTCTATAGGCGGGAGCAAGGGTTTGCGAGCTTGCAAAACTCTATAGGCGGGAGCAGGGGTTGCGAGTCTATTAGAGTGTTTGTAAGCGGGAGCAGGGTTTGCGATTCTGTTAGAGTGTTTGTAAGCGGGAGACTGTTTAATTCTAATAGAAATCTGGGAATGCAGCAGTAGGCAGGGGTTGCTGAAGCTGGGTAAATTTTGTGTGTGATTTACTTTTCAGCATATTTATTTCTGCAGTTTGTTTCTGTGTTTAAATCGAGGAAATTTGCTATAATCCTATTCACCCCCCCTCTAGGGTTAATCTAGATCCTACATCTCTGTCTAATAATATCAATCTTCTCAGAAGATTCACGAATATAATCGGGGCCGAGAACTAATTTTTTCCCGGATTCCAACCAATAAGATGGTGATCGACACGGCCTTCCATAAAGGGCTTCGAAAGGAGCCATACCGATACTGGATTGGAAAATGTTGTTATAAGAGAACTCAACAAGAGATAAGTGGTCTTCCCAACTACCACCAAAATCAAGAATACGAGCGCGAAGGAGATCTTCTAAGACTTGATTCATCCTTTCAGTCTGACCATCAGGCTGTGGATGATAAGCTGTATTGAGATTGAGCTTAGTGCCCAAAGCTTTCTGAAGGCTCCGCCAGAAACCACTAGTAAAAAGCGGATCTCTGTCACCAACAATGGAACTAGGAACTCCATGAAGTCGAACGACTTCTTTAATAAAAAGCTTAGCCAATAGAGGAGCAGTCCGATTGGACTTGATAGGAATAAAATGGGTTGATTTGGTCAATCTGTAAACAATCACCCAAACACTAGTATGGCCCGACCTTGAACGAGGTAGACCATTAATGAAGTCCATAAAAATCTGATCCCATTTCCATAATGGAATCTCAAGAGGCTGCAAAAGACCACTAGGACATTGATTTTCTGCTTTAATAAGTTGACAAGTGACACTTGGAGAATTTGGCATAAAGCTGATGCTGATGAAAAGTGCTCAAAACAATCTCCAAATGCTGAATATGACCGGCTTCAGATTTGGAATAAATAAGAATATTATCAATGAAAACCAAGACGAACTTATCAGGATATTCTCGGAATATCTGATTCATAAGATCTACAAAATACGCTGGAGCGTTCGTCAAATTGAACGGCATAACAAGCCATTCTTAAGAACCATAACGAGTACAGAATGCGGTAAGTGGGATGCTATCCTCCGTAACTCGTAACTGATGAAAACCGGTAGCAAGTTCGAGTTAGGAGAAAAGCTTAGTGCCGCTTAATTGATCGAGCATGTCGTCGATCCTAGGTAATGGATACCTATTCTTGATAGTGAGCTCGTTAAGCTTGCGATAATCAATGCAAAGCCTAAGAGTACCATCTGGCTTCTTAACAAAGACAATGGCGGCGCCTCAAGGAGATGAGCTAGAACGAATAAGCCACTTGGCTTCCAATTCAGATAATTGTTGCTTGAGTTCCTCATTTTCCTTAGCAAACATCCTCGTGGGAGGACGACTGACAGGATGAGCACCAGAGATAAGATCAATAAGGAACTCAATGCCCTCTTTGGCGACAATCTTGAAATAGGCTCGAAGACATCAGAAAATTCACAAACAACAGGAATATTAGCTATGACATCGTCCGATTCGAAGGAAGAAATGAGAGCATTTGAAGTATGATCCATGTCTCGAAATACAATAGATAACTGCTCGATAGCATCGGGATGCTTGAGATATAAAGTTCTTTCGGGACATAGGATTTGAACTTCACAAATGGACGAGCCAATCCATACCCAAAATCATATCAAAACCAAGATGATGCATAACATGCAAATTCGCATGAAAGGATAAATCACATAGAATAATCTCAACATCAACACATAACAAACCAAGAGTAGCGGATCCACCAATAGGATTCACAATCCTAAAAGGGTCACAAAGACTAACCACATCCAAAGGAATAACATCAACAAGCTCCTTTAACACGAATGAATGCGATGCACCCGTATCGAAAAGAACTCTAATAGAACGGCCATAAAATAAAATAAAACCTTCCAAAACAGAAGGAGTAATACCTTTGGGCTGAGAAGAATCACCAGAAGCTTTAGCAACATTAAGCTTTCCAGATTTGAAACCCTTAGGAGCAGTAGGACAATCAGAAACCCAGTGACCCTCTTTCTTGCAATAGCGGCAAATGCGAGGCTTAGGACAACTACGAAGAAGATGATCCAGAGAACCACAATTGTAGCACGCCCTCTGAATAGAAGGTGCACTACTAGGCTGAGATCTAGAGGTAGCTTGCTTCTTCTTCTTCTTGTTGGAAGAAGAATTAGACCTATGAAATGGAAACCTCTTCTTGTTGGGGTTCTTAGAAACCTCAACCTCATCACCACTATCATGTTCCTTCTTGACAGCTTCAAGCCAAAGTGCCAAATCAACAAGTTCCTCAAAAGGAAGCTTAAGCTGAAGCAAAAGAACTTTCTTCAAATACTTCTTCAAACCATCAACAAATCTAAGATTCTTCTTACGCGGAGTGTTAATGAACTCAACTCCGTACTTGGACAAGGCCTCGAAAGATGCAACATAATCAGAAACAGAGGACTTTCCTTGCTTCAATCAAGGAAACTACGAGCAAGATTAGCCTTTTTCGATTCAGGAACGAACTTAAGTTCGAAACGTTCCTTAAAATGAATCCATGAGAGAGAGGACTCATCAACTTCCTCAATCAAAAGCTCATACCAAACAAGCACATGCTCTTGCAACATGCTAGATGCTACGAGAACGCGATGATGATCCGAAAGATCCATCGGAGAAAATATGCGCTCACAAGCGCGCAACCAAGTCTGAACCTCCAATACACTTTCCGATCCCCTGAAAGGCTTGCCTCCAAGGTGGGAATAGTTACTACACATGCGGGTGAAGGAATATTGTGAGAGGGAGCTGCGGGAGTAGCAATAGAAGGATGAGAAACCCAAAATAACTCCATAAACTGATCAGCTGACATATAGACTCCGTCCGGATGAGAACCACTAGATGGGCCTGTAGAAGAACGCTTCCCTCTACCTCTTCCAGCCATAGGCTGAGAGAACAAGAGAAGAAAATGATTAGTTAAACAGCACACAATTGATAAGAAATTTAACAAATGAAATACTACGGAATATGAGATTTATTCCTAGACATACTCCACATGTTAAAGTGGAAGGAATAGATTAGAAAGGCTTGAATAAAACCCTCGAATAGTTGTAATGCATGTTCCATTCTTCTTCTGTTCCGTGTTTATTATAATTTGTTCTGAATCTCAGTTCTGATACCAAGCTATGATACCCCACCTCTATGCTCACAATAACAAAGGTTATTATAAGGAATACAGTAAGCTATTGCGAAGAATAAGGCTTGTTAGAAGCGGCCATCCGTAAGTTATGCCTTAGACGAGTATTGATTACATCGACAGGAGTTGTGTAAATTACTCTCAAAGATATATATTCAATCCAAATCTAAAACGAAACTACAGTGGCTTAAGAAAAATTTAGAACAACTCATAATAACAACAATACAGATAAGTATAATCACATCAGAACAGAAATATCAGACATAGCGGAAGACCTGTCAGGATACATGCTACAACAATCGATCGTTCACATGAACCAAATGTACATATACAAAGACATCAACATACATGAGATAAGTGTCAATACACCAAAAGTAACACCTCGAAGCCTAAACAAAAAATGAGGTGAAATCCCAAAAGCTGAAGCTGCAACTGAATCAGAGATAGCGATTATCTTGAAATAACTCGGTCTGACCCGAATATTATTTAAAAGAAAATAATAAACGGATCAGTCTAATTTAAACTTAGAAATGAATGCCAGATAAACAACATCAAAGCAAATTAATTATAATCTTGAATGAGATTGTTCAACATAAATAATCAACATAGTTTAAATGAAGAAATCTCATTAAACTCCATCAAAATCAACTTTCAAATTCATAATTGAATTCAAAACGGAAATTCACAAAATCTAGAAATCAAAAATAGATAACTAGAAAAATCAGCATAAAAGTGGATCGATCCCAGCATATGGCGAGTCTAAGCTACGCCGCACGTGCATCTCATATGGCCGAAGCCTACTAAGTACTGTCATCATAATATTTGGCGCCCAACAAATGACCCAAAGGTCCAACATATGACCCGAAGGTCTACTACTGGTATTTGACCCGAAGGTCCAGCATAGTGGCCCGAAAGCCCAACAAAATCATTAAAATCATCAAACAACAATTCCTCAGCAAATATTTCAGTTAACGAGTTCGAAATTAACCGAATTAGTAAAAGCATGGTTCCATACTCCACACTTTTGCTAAATCATTTAAATCTCTTCATTGTTTCCTTGAAAGTGCAAAATTGTGTATTTTATATAAATAAAATTTACGTTCTCAAATGGACAAGTTCGGAATTAATCGGATCAGTAAAAGTAAGGGTTCATAGTCCTTAATTTTGCTGAAGAGTTTAAATCGATTCCTCATTCTTTTGAAAGCGTAAAATGTAAAAATATTTGAATTTTTTTTATTTTAAAACGATTTTAAAACACTTGATAAAAACAACATCTTCTATAGCAATTTCGACAAGGAAATTGCGCTTCACAAAACACCGTAAAAACGAATATAAAAAGCAGCATCGTGAGATAACCGCTTGAAAATTCACTTTAAATTGACGGTTGCTGAAGTCAAAACAACAGTGATTTTTATTTGTCAAAAATCTCATCAAAACAACACGGTTCAAAAATATGACACCGGAGTAATAATCCGTTATAAAAGCAACGGCAATAAAATACATTTTAAAACCAAACACCGGTTCAACTTAAATTTAATAGTAGACCGCACTACTATATATTCAACAAAAATATTGCATTGCCTTGCAATATACACATGCACATTCGAATGAAATAGGTGATTTAAAATGCTTGAACAAATGCACGTGTACTACAACTTTTATGCAAATAATGCACTAAATTTTTTAACCTGGGCAATATTACAATATACTACACTTGCATGCAAATAATAATATATATGCCTGGACACGTTTACATGCACGCAAGTATGAAGTAGAAGAAAATAAACTAACCTGGACCATAATTTGCGCACGCACGAAAAAGTTGCAAAAGGAAGGTGGATGAAGTTAACAAAAGTGTACAAGCTTTTGTTTTATAAAATTATAGCGACAACATGGTGTTCACTACCTGTTTTACATGGACTTATTTTTTTTTTCAATTAAATTTCACACACACGTACAAAATAAAATGCACGCAAATATGAATATTTCTAGCTACACCTAAATGCAACACGTACTAAATATATATCTTGAACATAGTTATGCACGCAAGAAAAATATATAATAAAATGACTTGTACACACATTGTGAAATGCACTTACTACTCTACATGCACAGTTGACAGATTATGACTCAGGCCATATTGTATGCATTTTATAAAAACATGACCAAATGTTAGATTGACGTGGCTATACACAATATTATGCATGGAAATAACAAATGTGAACAAAGTGACTTGGACTTCATTTTTTTTCTTTGTGAAATGCACTGGAAATGATTAGGCAATTTAAAACCTGGACAATGCTTTTTTGCACAAAAAAACATTTACATGCATGCGAGAAGGCAAATTGAAGGACCTGAACCTATGCATGCAATATGAAGTTAACAAAGTATAACTGCAAAACCGTAAAACACATCACAAACTATAAAACAAAAAAATGTGACCAGGCTTAGCTAAATGCATGAACACCACACTTAGCACGCACGCACATAACAAATGCACATGCACGCTTCCAATTGCATAAAAATGAAATATGATTCCCATGACCATTTACATATATTTTCAATCACACAAAATTTTTGCCTGCATGTAAATGATAATCTGGGCGCACAAAGTTGTTACGCACATATCAAATATGGCCTACAAAAATGATGTAACTTGTCTACACGCTCGACAAAAATGCAGACAACAAAAAATGCAACCTGATAATAATATGTGTGCACGCACAAATGAAGAGAGAATTGATGGCCAGGGTACTACATGTATATACAAAAAAAGAAGCAACCTGACAATGCAACCTGGACCGAGACACATTGCATTTTCGTGCACGAAAAAAAAGAATTGAATAAATTAGAAACGTGAGTTTTGAACTCACCAAAGTTTTGCTTCAGAAGGCTACAGGATTTTTTTTGAAACAAACTGAAAATGGGGAAGTGTTTACTTTACTCTATTTCCAAATGTGCACAAGTCAAGGCAAATGGTACATAACATTTTATGAAACGTGCCTCAGTGGAAGAAAAAGTACACGCCCTGTAGGAAAAATGATGACAAAAAAAATGCGAAGTGTTCATTTTGCTTTACAAAATGAGTGTGACAGCACTTGTTCATTTTTGTTTTACAAAATTAGTGCAGCAAAGCTTTTTAACTAGTTTTTAAAATGGACCCAATTTCTCTTACGTGAAGGCAATGCAATAATGTTCCAACTGACTATGAAATGGTTTGCATTGCAATTTTTTTAATTTTAATTTAAAATTTCCATTTAAAATTTTTATTATTTCGACGGTAATCAAAAATCACGATTGTTACAGTTCTCCTTCATTTATTGTGCTTAATTTAGCTATAACAATAGATTAGTTGATTGGAATGGAAGATTGTGATTGAGTTAGGTTTTTAAGTTTATGTAGGAATATTGTTTCTATTATTCTTTCAGTTGAGAAATTGTTAGATCTTACTTGGATGAGCAAGATCCAAATTTTGAGGAGTCTCCGGATACTTATGTTATATACTGCAGGATACACCATGCACTGACATATGCCATTTTTTATATCTGTTTGGTTTTCTACAACATGCATATTCTATCGTTTCTAAAATCACTAATTTCAAGACAATTTTCAACTGCTTTTATACCATTTCAATCTCCTCTTCCAACCTATATAGGGCTGTAGGCAAGTCTATAGGTTATGAGGGATTTTAGTTTACCACTATAATGTTTATTTTTATGTGTGTGATAAGTGGAAACAGGAGAAATACAGTTCTGTTGAAATGGGATTTTAGCTGACCACTGCAATGTTTATTTTTCATAATATTTTTCAACAGACCATCGATATTTCGAACTCCAATTATAATTAGTGGACATTGTAGAAATATAAGTTATAAAAATGCTATCTGAGATAAGAATATAGCATGTAAATTCATTAATACACATGAACCCTTGGTTAATCTCACATAAGACAGCAAAATATTACAAAGCGCTAATTATATAGATTTATCAATTACTTTCCAATGCCTTTGAACTATTTTTAGAATTTGGTTCCTTGGCGCTTCCATATATTAGGATTATGTTATCCCACCTTTTGGTCAAAGCTAGAATATCAATAAATTAGTTGGAAAGGATGGATATCAGGATTGGAGACCGATTGGAAACAAGGCTGTGATCGATGTCTTCAAAATTTGACCAAGCTCCGATCAAGGTGAAATTGCTAGAAAGTGAAAAGCAAGGCTAGGAAAGGCTATGTTTCAAATTTCAAGTTGAACGGAGTTCGTTTGTTCGAGATATTGATGGATGCGTGCTCAAGGGGATCTCATTCGTATCGATACCCATGGATACGAACAAGACGTTCGTATCAATCAAGGGGAAGGATTAAATGGGTTTCGACTCGATGGCTGCGGACTTGGATTGAATAGATAGGTGCATGGTGGTTTGTTCGACTCGATGATTCCGTGTCGATCAGGATGGAGCGTAGCAGTATACTTCGAATCGGTACTGTTCGTATCGATCAACATTGGATACTTAGAGTCGATGCGAAGGAGGGTTGGTCGATGTATATGAACATAGGCATAGCTGATGGATACGAAGAAGGTCGATACAAATAGAACGGAACTATTAATATCGATAAGAACAAGGCTTTGGTATTCGATACGAATAAGACTCGGTCGCTCGGCATGAGAAGTGGATTGACCCAGGAATTTAGCGCCGCTTCATTTGATCACGTGCGTGGTCATCGATACGAAGTGATCGATTCGAACAGCATCAATGATAAGAGAATGACAACAGAAAAACCTAAGTTTGCATCGATCATAACTTGCAACCCACAAGTCCAAATGCTATGTAATTTTCATAAGAACTTACGTACGACCTAAGGAATGTTCATACCAAATTTCGACTCGATTGGATCAAATCTTGATCAATACGAAATTGGTTCGTATTGATCACGGATCGAGTCGAAATCACCTGGGATCGATCGCATGGGCCTGTCCACGTGCCATAAGAAGTCTTCCGAGATCTGAGCGAGATATTTGCAGCCTACGCCTATAAATAGCACCTCAGAGCCTACAGACTAGGGATACTTTGGCTATCCGACGCCAGACTCTGCCGAAAACATCTTTGCACTACAAGGCCACTGTTGTACTCGAATTTCATCACTGTAATCAGTTGTAACCAGCAAGGAAAGTCAATAAAAGATTAACTTTTGAAATGGACGTTGGCCGGAGATAGCCGAACCACTACAAATCTTGTGTCTCTGTCTATTTCTTTCCATTTTGAAATTTATTATTCTTCATTTTTTATCCCCTACATTACTTAGATATGTGATTTGTGATCATTTAACGCTGATCTGTGTTCATACACTGGTGCTTTTACGATATTTGGGGTTTGTGACCAATTTTGGCGCAAACAGATTCTATATGTATAAAAAGCTAGCATTCCTCCACTACATGAAAATGATTTCATTGAAAGAGAATTTTACAAAGAAATAACCAAAAGATTTGTTATACATTTTAAATCATATCTTCCATTAAAACCATGTGAAATGTAAACAAAATTTGACTGTAGTAATCAAACTAAAAACTATATTTCTATGGACATTCTAATGAAGTTTGTTGATGTACTAACTGATATGAGGGATGTTGCTTATTTATGATATATCACGCATGGATTTTATAGTAGTAACAGAAATTTTTCCATATGTAACTTGATTTTAGGTCTATAGAAAGATTTGGTTGGAAAAGGAGATTGAAATGATATATTAAGCACTTCTCACTTGAATTTTTCTGTTCAGATTAGGTTGGAAGAGGAGATTGATGTACTAACTGATTTCAAGTGATTTTTCTGTTTATATTTTTCTACATTTGGATGCTTAGGCTTTTCATATTTGTTTTAATACCAGATAACCCGTCCTACACTACACACAGTCAATTAACCAGAAACTATAAAGCCTGTCTACTTGTTCTTCATATTTTACCATGTATTAGTGGCATCAGCTGTTGGTAGTATTCAATTAATCAGTGAAATTTATGTTGTTTAGTTTAGCAAGAAGGTTTTTCAAAGGTAAATTTATTCATTTTTTTTACTATGAATGTTATTTATGGCCTTATTTGTAATATGCATAGAAGACTTTGGCAAAGCAACAACAAGTTCACATCTTTTATAACTAAAGTAAACCTACATAGAAGATTTTAGCAAAAGTTCACACGTTTCGACTTTTTTTTGCTATCGAATTATGAATTTTTTGTGTAAGTTTAAACCCTTGATGATGAACATATTACTTAGAGACAATGTGTATGAAAATACTATGATTGCTGTGTAATCTATATATTTTGTTTAAATCCTATTATGTTTGCGTGAAAAGTTGTATTTATATGCAATTTAGAAATGAATACTAAAGATTTGAAACACTTTGTTGACCTAACAGCATGAATTAAATAATAGTACGCTATGATTTATAGCCATTTGTATCACACATACAACACAAAAGCTATAATAGGTCAAGGGACGTAATTAATAGCACAAAATAATGCAATTGTTGGTCACCTTAAATCAATCAGGAACGCTATGGAAAATTTAACATAGCAGCTAAAAACACTATAATAGGTATTGGTGAAGGGATCTCTAGCTGCGGGAATCAACTTTATGTTTCAGTTGACTCTACCATAGCGTTTATTTTCACAGCGTTGAATGAAACGCTATAAAACTGTTACCTTTCATAGCGGTTTTTAAGACACTATTATAGATCTGATACCTACCATAGCATTTCGTTCCACAACGATCTCTATAATGCTATGGAAAGTTAACATAGAGTTTTTTCAACGATGTAAAATGACTAATTTGTGGTAGTGTATTTATAATATGGCTTACAGATAAGAAGGATTCAAAAATCGAGAAATTTTGAATTCAAAACTTGTTGCTTTCAAAATTGTTTTCAAAGCCTCGAAAATTAATAAGAATATCATTTAAAAGTGGTTTGACAAGAAATATATTTTGAAAAGATTTTTAAAAGAAATAAAAGCATGCTTTGGTCACTAGAAAATAATTCTGGGGATGACTGTAGCATTGCGAGTATTCGTTTTCGAGCTTCTGAGTGAGAATTGCTATCAATAGGAATTTATTTTCGATTAAAATTAGTTTTGATTGTGAGAAAATATTCTAAGTATGATTTTGATGAATATATGAAAATAGTTTTGAACTTATAGTTGATAATAGTATAGATAAAAATAAGTTAGAACTTATAGATTTGAACAGAAAAAGTAAAAAAAAATTAAATTTTAAATTGTTTGATATTTGGGTTTAGCAAACAAAGGAAATTTAAGGTATGAAATAAAATAATTAACCTAAGAAATGTTAAATAAATTGAGTTGGTAAAATGAAGAAAATAAAATGAGGTTTAACTCAAGAAAGCTAATAAGTGAATGGTATTTGAAATGAATTAAGCAAAATAACGAAATGAATTTTAAGTGAATATATTACTTATAGATTTGAGAAATATTAAGGTAAAACAAATTCAAATTTATTCAATGTGAATGATAAGAAGAAGAAGAATATTTTTTTAAAAATAGAGTTAAATAAACTGAGTAATGGATTAAATGAAATAAATTTAACTTAATAAGGATTTAATGAATTGATTTGGATTTGAATGGAACTAGATAAATTAGTAAAGTGAATTAGTTGCACTTAAGCTATAAAATGAATTAATAGTATGCATACAACTTGAATTATAAAATGAAATGCAATTTGATTTGTTAAAGAAATTAAAGGAAAAAAATGAGTGTAAGAAAATTAATGTGAGTAATTGAATTGAATTTAAATAAGATGTAAATAAAGTAAATGCAAATCGAATGAGTTTCAATAAAATTGAAGGATACTACAACAAATTTGTCATTTTATAGCGTTGAAAAAACTCTATGTTAACTTTCCATAGCGTTATAGAGATTGATGTGGAACGAAATGCTACGGTAGGTATCGGATCTATAACAGTGTCTTAAAAAACGCTATGAAAGGTAACAGTGTTACAGCGTTTCATTCAACACTGTGAAAATAAACGCTATGGTAGGGTCCCACTAAAACATAAAGTTTATTCCCACGGCTAGAGTTCCCTTCAAAAATATCTATTATAGCGTTTTTAGTTACTATGTTAAATTTTCCATAGCGTTCCTGATTTATTTAAGGTGACCAACAATTGCATTATTTTGTGATATTAAATACGTCCCTTGACCTATTATAGCGTTTGTACTGTATATGTGACACAAATGGCTATAAATCAAAGCGTACTGTTATTTAATTCATGCTGTTAGGTCTACGAAGCATTTCAGATCTTTAGTATTCATTTCTAAATTGCATATAAATACAACTTTTCACATAAACATAATAGGGTTTAAACAAAATATATATTTTACACAACATTCATAGTATTTTCATACACATTGTCTCCAAGTAATATGTTCATCATCAATGGTTTAAACTTACACAACAAAGTCACAGCTTGATAGCAAAAAAAAGTCAAACCGTGTGAACTTTCACCAAAATATTCTATGTAGGTTTACTTTAGTTATAAAAGATGTGAACTTGTTGTAGCTTTGCCAAAATCTTCTATGCAACTTTCGCCAAATCTTCTCTGCATATTACAAATAAGGCCATAAATAAAATTCACAATAAAAAAATTAAATACTTTTATCTTCGAAAAATCTTCTTGCTAAATGAACAGCATAAATTTAACTGGTTAATTTAATAATACCAACACCTGCCACTAATACGTGGTCGAATATGAAGAATAAGTAGACAAGCTTCATAGTTTCATTGGTTAATTGACTGTGTGATAGTGTAGGACGGGTTATCTGGTATTAAAACTAATATGAAAAGCCTAAGCATCCAAGTGTAGAAAAATCTTGTAACGACCCACAAAATTTTAGCAGTTTTTAATTGGTTTATAACGTATTGAATTGGATTTTTGAGATATTATTAATAATAAAATTTTGAAAAAAAAAGAATTTTTTTTATTTGGATTACGTATAATTAAATATAGCAAATGTTAAATTTTCAATTAATTATGAAAGTTTATTATTATGTAATTCTATTAAACTCAAATCAGTTAAGAATTGTTGAAAATAAATTTGCATGAAATCAAGGGAATCGACTGTTATCATAAATTTTATTTCTTTCCTGTCCATTCAAATTTTACATCAGTTACAAACCAATCAATACCTTACCTTTATTACTTCCTGTATTCGTGCTGTAGCTCTTTAATTTTCTATCCATTGCTATTTCATTTCGGGTTTGTTCCTTCCCTATTTATTCCATTTCAAACATTTTCTCATCTCTCTGGCAGAAACATAATATTTTACATCATTTATATATATATATATATATATATATATATATATATATATCTGTAGCTTGCATTCATTCGTTTATTCACTTTTACATTTCTCATACTTTCTACTTTATTGTCCTTAATTCCCGTGCTTGACGTTATCATTTCAGTTTCTTTCTAGTGAATGTGGCACGTTTCAATGTTAACGTTTTATTCCATTTATATGTGTGGCTTTCCTTTTGCAACCTGTTCCATTTCTATTTCCTTCGTTTTCAAAGTTTAAAACGTACAGGCTGGACCACAGTATTAATTGATTTAATAATTTTTCCAATTCACGTTCAGACGTTGCTATTCCTAGCTACTAATAAATTTAGAAATCAGTGTCTGTTACTAAATTTTATGGCATACGTTCAAAGCATTGGCTTTTATTATTCAGCTCAATTAAGGGTGACCGTTGCCATCACATAACCGGTAAAAGATTTGTATACGTTTTATTTGTTTATGTGGCAACGATTCACATTTACATTATTATTGCCTTTTTAACTTCATTTGTCTCATATTTATTTATTTGTGTACGTTTTCTTTTCAATTATTCTACACATCATGGTTCCTTTTAAAAATTCATCGTCCATAAATAGTTTATTTCTTTCCCCCTTCATCTTCATTTGTCTCATATTCATTTATTTGTGTACGTTTTCGTTTCAATTATTCTACACATCATGGTTCCTTTTATAAATTCATCGCCTATAAATAGTTTATTTCTTTACCCCTTCATCTTCATTTGTCTCATATTCATTTATTTGTGTACGTTTTCGTTTCAATGATTCTACACATCATGGTTCCTTTTATAAATTCATCGCCCATAAATTGTTTATTTCTTTCCCCCTTCATCTTCATTTGTCTCATATTCATTTATTTTTGTACGTTTTCGTTTCAATTATTGTACACATCATGGTTCCTTTTATAAATTCATCGCCCATAAATAGTTTATTGTTTCCCCCCTTCATCTTCATTTGTCCCATATTCATTTATTTGTGTACGTTTATTTTACATTGATTAGGCAAAGGCTCATATTTCAATTGCGTTTATAAATCAATTTCCACTTTTGCAACTTCACTTTGCTTTCACTTTCCACCTCATGCTTGCATCCTTCTTTTACTCGCCTGCTCATATTTTACTCTCTCTACATAAATTGCTCCCTTCTCTTTTGAAACCCAGCAACCAAAAAAAAATGAACACACTCCCCCGCCTCTGGCATGCACCCTTAGCCTCTCCGCCTCAACTGCCGTACCTCCACCTGATCATCTCCACCCTCCATCTCCTCCTCTTCCATGCTGACGTTGTTCGGCGAGCCACTACCTTGCCGCGGTGAGTTTTGTTGTCCTCTTCCTTGATTCTCCTCTGGTTTTATATCTTGTCCGCATATATATATATATATATATATATATATATATATATTAAACTTAAGTATGTATAAACTATAAAGCAACTTTGTAAAGGTGATAATATCATATGCCGTGTCCTATTTTTATCTAATATTATACATTATAAACTTGGGAAAGGCTTGGTCTATGCATATAAGGCTATAAAGAAGAAATATATATATGTAGTGTTTGCTGTATGTGTTTTGTATAAGGTGTGTGTTTTTATTTTATTTTGTTTTACTGTATATATTTGTTTTACAGTACTATGTATATTTTGTTTAGTTGCAGTGCTAGCATGTTTAAAGTATTGTAAAGTATAGAACGCGTTGAGTATATTTATGTACTGACTTTAACTAACATATATTACTGTTAGTATTATATATTGGTTTATTTTATATATAATCTGTTTTAGTAGCATATAGATTTTATAAAGTTTACATGGGTTTATATTAGTTTACATATACCGGAGTTAGATTTGGTATTGATATATAATATATGGACTTTATGTTATATGTTTTAATGTTGATTTTAATATTTTATTTATAAAGGTTACTTTTATAAAGATTTAAATTTTAGATGGTGTTTGGATATTGGTTTGTATATGGGTTTAAACATATACATTATTTCAAACAATACTACATATAGATATGTTTTGTTTAAACCAATGATTTTTGAAAATATATATTTAATTTAATATATGTTTAAATTTAGAATACAGTTTTATTTATATATAGTTATATATACAACTATATATAGCTCACTTATCCTATTTATCTTCCTCGACCCAACTCTGATTTGATTTCGTCAATTCCTCTTTATCAGCTTTGATCGTTAAAATTCTTGCCAATATTGCTTTGCTTCGAAATCTGTGCTTGGATTCGTATCTCTTCTCATTCCGCCCTCTCCTCTAGACTCGAAAGGTGAGCAATCACCCACGATTAACGTTCTTATATTTTATTAAATTTGATTTCAATTGAAACGACAATTGAAATATAATGCTGTAGTTATTTTGTTATATATGCTATTATCTGTAACTGTTCACCTGTGAGATATGACACCATATCCTGTTGTTCATATTTTATTTAAATTATTGATGATATATGCATGTTATTATTTTATTATCTACTATCACTCTGCAAGTTCCCTGTTAGTATAGAATTCACTATGAGTTGAAATGATACATACCCTATTGTTTATATTTTATTTAAATTATTGATGATATATGCCTGTTATTATTTCATTATCTGCTATCACTCTGCAAGTTCCCTGTTAGTATAGAATTCACTATGGGTTGAAATGATACATACCCGAATGGACTTTATAATAGGAGAAAATCGTTATGGGTTGAAATGATAAACCCAAGCGATTTTCATTTGAACTAAATTGGGATTACGGGTCGAAATGATATCTACCCGTATATATATACACTCTTACTTACGGATTGAAATGATAAATATCCATATCACTTAACCATATGATAGAAGTATATACAGACGTCGTTGGTCCATATATAAATATTTTGAAATGATTTTCTATGGTTTTAGAAGAAATATAGGGTTTTAGTTAATATTGGAAATATTTTTATATATAAATATGTTTAACATAAAGTAGATTTAATAGTAAACTTTAATTTAATCAAACTATGTTTAAGTATTTTATTTTAAATAGATTTCCAATTTTTGTATATGTTAAGGAAGATAAAGTTGAATTGATTGGAATGGTATTTAATTAATAATTTTGTTTAATTAAATCAAATTCGAAACTTATTGAATTTCAAAACTTAAAATATAGTTCATAACATAACTTTGACTTTAGTGATTTAATGAATATTCACGTTTAAAGAAATTGAAGGCAAATATAATGAATTGTAATATAAGGCTATATAAGTAATATCGAGTGGATATTTGAAGAATAAATAATAATGAAGTTAAATCAAGATCTATATGAAACTATTAGGTTTAGTTTGAAATGTTGAAGCTTTGAAATACGGGACTTAAATAGTTAAATTGTGATTCAGATCTGTATTTGAAATTGATAAAATTTGAATTTGTTCTTTAGAAGACTAAATTGATTGGTATTGAAATTTGAGATTTAATTTAATCTGAATAGGAAAGTCGAGTTGATTTTTGAAATGATCGGTGAAACTTAAGAAAATTATAAATACTTTACTTTTTAAAAAATTTCAAAATCTACATATACACTATTTTTATATTGAAGTGAAAATGATATTTTGGTTTTGAAATATAAATTAATTTGAAAGGACCACTGTGTTATAGTGTATATTTCTACCTTGTAGATAGTTCTATAGATCCTTAGGGGATGGTTATCCCAAACATCCTTTATGTTACTTGTATTTCAGTTGATATTTCACTTGAGTTGGATTTACAGATATAAGAATGTTAATCCTGATTCGAGTGTTTTTATGTTTTTGCTTTACGCTCGGGTCAGACTGAGTGATACAGCATTTGAGACTCACCTTTGGAGTTTGGAGCTTCGTTTGGAGATTCAATTATCGATTCAGCTTTCAGCATTTCCAGTTGATTGGTTTAGAGAAGTCGTCTGTTGCATTGGAGACTTCACTGTATTTGAGCTATTCTATTGTATTTTATTTCTAACTTTGATATCTATATAGTAGCTTCATGAACTACTATTTATTGATTCCGCTGCGTATTATTATATTACTTTGTTTCTATGATTCTGTGATTGATTTATTTACTATATATGCTGAGTTTGCAAAATATAAATTAACAATTCGATATTTTGAGCAATTCAAGTCCGACATGTGTGGATGCCATTGCACTTGGAGGGTGCAGAATGATAGGGGGTTCTCGCTTCCTAGTTTGGCAGTGAACGGTTGACTCTTACTCCTACATGTCCCCGTGGGGGTTGGTGGTGCAGTCGAGAGGCTGGCCGTAAAGGCAGAACACAGGTACCGATTTATGCTATGGTGGGCGTTACCCCACTGGCGCGGCCCGTTACAGTTGGTATCCGAGCTTTGGCTCTAGGAAAATTTAGCATGTATGGAAAATTTAATTACGGAATCACTTTCATTCGGGCTTGATCTCCTTTCTCTTGATTGGAAGTTCCTTTGAATTTTGGAATGTCCCTCGGTTCCGAAATTCATTCTTGTCTCTTCCTGTTTATATTCGTTTGATTCTGGAGTATCCCATAACTCCACTGAATGATTTCTAAAGGGGGTGAAACTCCTTTACAATAACATCAATTCACCGAAGATGTATATATCCTCGGTTTAGATGTTGCTATCTCTGGTTATGCCGAATCCTATCTCTGGCAGTCGAATGTTGAGTTGCCTTAGGATTCCGCATTGATCATATTCCTAAAGTCACGGTTGACCCTGTTAAGGTCGTCTGTGAGTTATATAAGTATATCCATCTTCTATTTTGAAATTTAAATTGTCCCATCTACGAAGAGCCTATCTCTGAATCAGAATTTTATTTGATTAGAATTCCTTTATTTTGAACCTCTATCTTGTTTGACTTTGGTCTCCTTGAATGATAGGAAACTATTTTGTAAATGGAAAAATCGAAAGAGTAGAAAGCAACCCGTCGAGCACGAAGAGCACTAGCCCGTAAGGAACGGGAGGAAGCAATCGAGGAGCAAGAGAGGCTGTGGAGAGAAAGGGCAGAACCTGGTCCTTATGACCATGTTATTTGTTATCGATGTCAGAAAATGGGGCATTATGCAGCCATGTGCAGGAAGAGAGATGAAGGAAAGAAGAAGGAGGGCAAGTGTTTTCGATCCAAGATCTTCTGTTTTAAATGCCATATTATGGGGCACTTTCCCAGTCGCTGCCAGAAGGTGAAGAAAGTAAAATCTGCACCCACTGCATCAGTCGACCAATCAACCATTTGCTATCACTGCAGGATGCCTGGGCATATAGCCAGGAATTGTCCTGTGAGGAAGTACGGAAGGAAGGCTGCGTTTCCGCAGTTCGTTAGGGAGGACGGGAGTGTCGTGCATTTATGCAAGAAATGCAGAAGTTGGGGCCATATTGAGGGGGAGTGTTCTGGACCCGTTGAAGTACTACCCGGTAGAATTAATAACGATGCTTTGTTTATGTAGGATGGTATTTTGTGGATCTGTTTGTTTTCAACAGTTGTTAGGTTGCTTTCGGTGAACTCTATTGTATCTTTTGCTTAGTTGAAGTTCTCAAACTAAGATATTCATGTTCCTGTTTTCTTATGATATGAAATTTGAATCTCTGTTCGTTTTGAAATCTATCCTTGAATCATTCTTTGGAAATTTGTGTTTGGTTGTGTTTTGAAATTCTGCATAAAACGAAATTTCTATTTTGATAACTATGATTTTATTCTATATATAAAGTGAAATATTTTCGATAAGGATTATATATCTTTTAAAAACGAAAGTCTGAAATTTTGAAAGGATGTGAAATTTTGAAAATTTATAAGAAATGGATTTATATAAAAATAATTTATAACTGAAGGGTTTTAATTGGAATTTGAGAGATTGAACACCGATGTTTTGAAATTGGTTTTAAGATTTTAAAAATATATATAATAATAGGATTTAAAAGTATTTTTCCAAATAAGAAATATTTCAAATGAGTTCAAATGAATTCCAATGATTTCGAAGAAATTTCGAGAAGTTTTCAAGAAAATTGAAGTCCAGAACTCACTTGTGTCACTGGAAAATAATTTCGGTGATGAGTGCACGCATCATCGACATTGATTTTCGAGTTTCAGAGTGAAGGAGAGGCCACTTTAATAGCTTTGCTATGCGAGTGATTTTGTGAAACCAATTTTTGATTTCAAATTCCGAAGTATGTTTTGATATTCGAAAGATATAGGGGTGTGTGTGTGTGTGTGTGTGTGTGTGTGTGTGTGTGTATTTGAAATAATTTAAAGTAAGACGGTGTTCAAGCCTCGAGTTTTCAATTTGATTTAGTATAACTCTATTGATTTACTAATTTGTTACTGATTTCCAACTCTTGGATTTGAAATTTGATTTCACCGACTATTTTGAAGGTTCAAGCTTCCAAATCAAGGTTTAAAATTTTAAAACTAAGAAATTCCGAAGAGTATAAAATATTTGATTAAGAATATAAGTTTAGTTTTGTATGTTTAAAGTATGAAGAGTATGGCTTAAGTAAATTTGAAACTTTTGTTAAATAAATAATTTGAAAAAGGAAAAATTGGATTTTTCATATAGAAATAAATAGTTTAAAGGTTTAAAGGGATAGTTATAAATTTGGAAACCATTTTGAGTATAATTGATTTTGAGAAAAATATTTGGTGTTGAAATTAGATTGGAATTGAAACCAGTAATTATAGGGTTATTTTGGAAATAAATTTGTTTGGCTTGAATTATGTTAATTTGGAAACTGGGATTGTTTTCTAAACCTATTATTTTGGAAACTTTGAAACTGGAGATATTTAGTTTGGAAGAAATGTTTTGGGTGAAATCATATATGATTTTGAAACTGAATTGATATTGAAATAGATTGAAATTTGAGAACCATATTTACTAAATACTTGATTTGGAAGTTATCGAACTTATAAGAAAGATACTCAATTTTGAAAGAGAAATCTTATATAATCGAAGTCTATATAAGTATGGTTTGATATACTATTGATTTTGGAAAGTATTCGATTTGATAATGAAATCCTATATAATGGACTTTATATAAGTATGACATTTGAAAGTGATTGGAAAGGTACTATATGATATATGTTTTCGAAGTAAAGATACGGGAAGTGCCTTCTGCTTGATATCCGCTTTGTGGCCACATTGTGGATTCATTCTATCGATATTATTCTCTCTGATTTTTGGTTTTCTGGATGTGATACTCGAGTGTCCCACCGTGGCATAACCCAGGTTTTTCTTATAAGTGCGACTGCATAGCGCAACTGCCTGACTGAGATGGCCTAGGAGTACGGATTGTTTCCTAGGGGATCCAGGCGTAACCATTGTGTATCCTGCACTCTATGTAGGTCGCATTAGTAGCAAAACCGCCTGGCTAAGACGGCCTAGGGGTACAGATTGTTTCCTGGGGGATCCAGGCGTAATCATTGAGTATCCTGCACTCTACTAGTCATCATCGTGTAACTCGCAGGGTTGAGAAAGCTTACGGATATGGATTGTTTCCTGGGGGATCCAGGCGTAACCATTGTGTATCTATGCACCATGGTTAGACAAAGGTTTTGGTTTGGTTGTTTTGTTTGGATTGTACTTTCCATATCTGTTTTAAAAGTTTTTCAAGTATTTTCATTGGGTATTGAAATGGGTCTACTAAGTACTTGAAGAATTCTAGCTTTGCGCCTGATCAACGCATGGTCAGAGTCTGCAAAAACGAGGATAAACTTGTTGATACATTTAGTTATAAAAGTATTTTCAAAAGGAAAATTGGTTTCGATATAAAAGTATTTTATTATAAAGGTATTTCCAACAAATAAAATTCTTAATTTAATACCATTTCAACTAAATCCCAATTTATCTTCCTAACCTCAATTTGTCCAAATTATTTGAAATATAAATTTTGTATTAATATTTGAAATTGAAATTTTTTTGGTTTGAAATTAACTATTCGAGCCCGATACTATTCTTTTGAACCTACCTTATCTGCCCTGCTTTATTTATTCACCTATATTCTCTTTTCCAAATCTATCTTCTTTCCTTCTTTCCCTCTTTTGAATATATCCTTTAAAATATTGTTTATTTATATACTACCTGGTTTAATAGTAAATTTTTTAGTGTTTTATAAATAATTGATCTCATAATTAATTGAATGGATTTAATAAAATGAGTAATCTATTGAATATTAATTAATTTAAATAATAATAATAAAAGCATATGGTTTTAAATAAATTATTTAATTTGTTTTTCAAAGTCTAAATCTTTCATCTGGTTGTTTCTATTCTCCTATTTTGTTCCTTTTTGGGGACGAAACGTTTTGAGTGGGGGAGAGTGTAACGACCCATAAAATTTTAGCAATTTTTAATTGGTTTATAACATATTGAATTGGATTTTTGAGAAATTATTAATAATAAAATTTTGAAAAAAAGAAAGTTTTTTATTTGGATTACGTATAATTAAATATAGCAAATGGTAAATTTTCAATTAATTATATGAAAGTTTATTTATTATGTAATTCTATTAAACTCAAATCAGTTAAGAATTGTTGAAAATAAATTTGCATGAAATCAAGGGAATCGACTGTTACCATAAATTTTATTTCTTTCCTATTCATTCAAATTTTACATCAGTTACAAACCAATCAATCCCTTACCCTTATTACTCCCTATATTCGTGCTGTAGCTCTTTAATTTTCTATCCATTGCTATTTCATTTCGGGTTTGTTCTTTCCCTATTTATTCTATTTCAAACATTTTCTCTTCTCTCTAGCAGAAACATAATATTTTACATCATTTTTAAATATATATCTGTAGCTTGCATTCATTCGTTTATTCACTTTAACGTTTCTCATACTTTCTACTTTATTGTCCTTAATTCTCGTGCTTGACGTTATCATTTCAGTTTCTTTCCATTGAATGTGGCACGTTTCATTGTTAACGTTTTATTCCATTTATATATGTGGCTTTCCTTTTGCAACCTGTTCCATTTCTATTTCCTTCGTTTTCAAAATTTGAAACGTACAGGCTGGACCACAGTATTAATTAGTTTAATAATTTTTCCAATTCACGTTCAAACGTTGCTATTCCTAGCTACTAATAAATTTAGAAATTAATGTCTGTTACTTAATTTTATGGCATACGTTCAAAGCATTGGCTTTTATTATTCAGCTCAATTAAGGGTGACCGTTGCCATCACATAACCAGCAAAAGATTTGTATACATTTTATTTGTTTATGAGGCAACAATTCACATTTACATTATTATTGCCTTTTTAACTTCATTTGTCTCATATTCATTTATTTGTGTATGTTTTCGTTTCAATTATTCTACACATCATGATTCCTTTTAAAAATTCATCGCCCATAAATAGTTTATTTCTTTCTCCCTTCATCTTCATTTGTCTCATAATCATTTATTTGTTTACGTTTTCGTTTCAATTATTCTACACATCATGGTTCCTTTTATAAATTCATCGCCTATAAATAGTTTATTTCTTTCCCCCTTCATCTTCATTTGTCTCATATTCATTTATTTGTGAATGTTTTCGTTTCAATGATTCTACACATCATGGTTCCTTTTATAAATTCATCGCCCATAAATAGTTTATTTCTTCCCCCCTTCATCTTCATTTGTCTCATATTCATTTACTTGTGTACATTTTCGTTTCAATTATTGTACACATCATGGTTCCTTTTATAAATTCATCGTCCATAAATAGTTTATTTCGTTCCCCCTTCATCTTCATTTGTCCCATATTCATTTATTTGTGTACATTTTTTTTTACATTGATTGGGCAAAGGCTCATATTTCAATTGCATTTATAAATCAATTTCCACTTTTGCAACTTCACTTTGCTTTCACTTTCCACCTCATGCTTGCATTCTTCTTTTACTCACCTACTCACATTTTACTCCCTCTACATAAATTGCTCCCTTCTCTTTTGAAACCCAGCAACAAAAAAAGAAGAGAGAAACGAACACAATCTCCGCCTCTGGCTTGCACCATTAGCCTCTCTGCCTCAACTGCCGTACCTCCACCTGATCATCTCCGCCCTCCATCTCCTCCTCTTCCATACTGATGTTGTTCGGCGAGCCACTACCTTGCGGCGGTGAGTTTTGTTGTCCTCTGCCTTGATTCTTCTCTGTTTCTATGTCTTGTCCGCGTATATATATTAAACTTAAGTATGTATAAACTATAAAGCAACTTTGTAAAGGTGATAATATCATATGCCGTGTCCTATTTTTATCTAATATTATACATTATAAACTTGGGAAAGGCTTGGTCTATGCATATAAGGCTATAAAGAAGAAATATATATATGTAGTGTTTGCTGTATGTGTTTTGTATAAGGTGTGTGTTTTTATTTTATTTTGTTTTACTGTATATATTTGTTTTACAGTACTATGTATATTTTGTTTAGTTGCAGTGCTAGCATGTTTAAAGTATTGTAAAGTATAGAAGGTGTTGAGTATATTTAAGTACTGACTTTAACTAACATATATTACTGTTAGTATTATATATTGGTTTATTTTATATATAATCTGTTTTAGTAGCATATAGATTTTATAAAGTTTACATGGGTTTATATTAGTTTACATATACTGGAGTTAGATTTGGTATTGATATATAATATATGGACTTTATGTCATATGTTTTAATATTGATTTTGATATTTTATTTATAAAGGTTACTTTTATAAAGATTTAAATTTTAGATGGTGTTTGGATATTGCTTTTATATGGGTTTAAACATATACATTATTTCAAACTATACTACATATAGATATGTTTTGTTTAAACCAATGATTTTTGAAAATATATATTTAATTTAATATATGTTTAAATTTAGAATACAGTTTTATTTATATATAGTTATATATACAACTATATATAGCTCACTTATCCTATTTATCTTCCTCGACCCAACTCTGATTTGATTTCGTCAATTCCTCTTTATCAACTTTGATCATTAAAATTCTTGCCAATATTGCTTTGCTTCGAAATCTGTGCTTGGATTCGTATCTCTTCTCATTCCGCCCTCTCCTCTAGGCTCGAAAGGTGAGCAATCACTCATGATTAACGTTCTTGCATTTTATTAAATTTGATTTCAATTGAAACGATAATTTAAATATAATGCTGTAGTTATTTTGTTATATATGCTATTATCTGTAACTGTTCACCTGTGAGATATTTTATTTAAATTATTGATGATATATGCCTGTTATTATTTTATTATCTGCTATCACTCTACAAGTTTCCTGTTAGTATAGAATTCACTATGGGTTGAAATGATACATGCCCTGTTGTTTATATTTTATTTAAATTATTGATGATATATGCCCGTTATTATTTTATTATTTGCTATCACTCTGCAAGTTCCCTGTTAGTATAGAATTCACTATAGGTTGAAATGAAACATACTCGAATGGACTTTAGAATAGAAGAAAATCGTTATGAGTTGAAATGATAAACCCAAGCGATTTTCATTTGAACTGAATTGGGATTACGGGTTGAAATGATATCTACCCGTATATATATGTATATATACACACTTAATTACGGATTGAAATAATAAGTATCCGTATCACTTATCCATATGATAGAAGTATATACAGACGTCGTTGGTACATATATAAATATTTTGAAATGATTTTCTATGGTTTTAGGAGAAATATAGGGTTTAGTTAATATTGGAAATATTTTTATATATAAATTTGTTTAATGCAAAAGTAGATTTAATAGTAAACTTTAATTTAATAAAGTTTGATTTAATTTATAGAATATGTTTAAGTATTTTATTTTAAATAGATTTCTAATGTTTGTATATGTTAAGGAAGATAAAGTTGAATTGATTGGAATGGTATTTAATTAATAATTTTGTTTAATTAAATCAAATTCGAAACTTATTGAATTTGAAAACTTAAAATATAGTTCATAACATAACTTTGACTTTAGTGATTTAATTAATATTCACATTTAAAGAAATCGAAGGCAAATATAATGAATTATAATATAAGGCTATATAAGTAATATCGAGTGGATATTTCAAGAGTAAATAATAATGAAGTTAAATCAAGATCTATATGAAACTGTTAGGTTTACTTTGAAATGTTGAAGCTTTGAAATACGGGACTTAAATAGTTAAATTGTGATTCAGATATGTATTTGAAATTGATAAAATTTGAATTTGTTTAGAAGACTAAATTGAATGGAAATTGAAATTTGAGATTTAATTTAATCTGAATAAGAAAGTCGAGTTGATTTTTGAAGTGATCGGTGAAACTTGAGGAAATTATAAATACTTTACTTTTTAATAAATTTTAAAATCTCCATATACACTATTTTTATATTGAAGTGAAAAATGATATTTTGGTTTTGAAATATAAATTAATTTGAAAGGACCACGGTGTTATAGTGTATATTTCTACCTTGTAGATAGTTCTGTAGATCCTTAGGAGATGGTTATCCCAAACATCCTTTAAGTTACTTGTATTTCAGTTGATATTTCACTTGAGTTGGATTTATAGATATAAGAATGTTAATCCTGACTCGAGTGTTTTTATGTTTTTTGCTTTACGCTCGGGTCAGACTAAGTGATACAACATTTGAGACCCCCTTTGGAGTTTGGAGCTTCGTTTGGAGATCCAACTATCGATTTAGCTTTCAGCATTTCCAATTGATTGGTTCAGAGAATTCATCTGTTGCATTGGAGACTTCACTGCATTTGAGCTATTCTATTGTATTTTATTTCTAACTTTGATATCTATATAGTAGCTTCATGAACTATTATTTATTGATTCTGCTGCGTATTATTATATTACTCTGTGTTTGTGAATCTGTGATTGATTTATTTACTATATATGCCGAGTTTGCAAAATATAAATTAACAATTCGATATTTTGAGCAATTCAAGTCCAACATGTGCGGATGCGAATGGTTCAAATATCGGGCCGTTACAAATCTGAACAGAAACATCATTTGAAATCAGTTATTACATCAATCTCCTCTGCCTACCTAATATGAACAAAAAAAATCTAAATGGGAAGTGGTTAATCTATCATTTCAATCTCCTTTTCCAACCTAATCTTTCTGTAGACCTGAAATCAAGTTACACATGAAAACATTTCTGTAACTACAATAAAATCTATGCATGATATATCATAAAAAGAAGCACCGTCCCTCATATCAGTTAGTACATCAACAAATTTCCTTACACTGTCTATAGAAATATAGTTTTTAGTTTGATTACTACCGTCAAATTTTGTTTACATTTCACATGGTTTTAATGGAAGATGCAATTTAAAATGTATAACAAATCTTTTGGTTATTTCTTTGTAAAATTCTCTTTCAATGAAATCATTTCCATGTAGTGGAGGAATGCTAGCATTATATATATATATATATATATATATATATATATATATATATATATATATATATATATATATATATCTTATCTACATCTCTACAAATAATACAAATTCTATGCTTTGGTGAAGCTTTTTTAAACTTCCCAATCAACCCCCGCACGGGCTAGCTACATAACTAAACTGAAGAGGGCATATCTGTCGTTTACCCTTCCCATCATCTACTGCCCACTACATTATGTGGTTGTTCAACATTTCTCCCTATTTTCCCTCTCCCACTTTCTCTTTCCTATGTTCTCTCCCAACCGACTTCCATGTACCTCCTCTGCCTAACCCACACCTCACAACCTACTCCTTCTTCCCTCCCCTTCACTAATTTACTCCCCCTCCACTTCTATAACCTACAATTTGTGCTTTCCCCTAATTCTCCTTCCCAACCTCATTTCCTCTTCGCTTTCGCTGTTGTCGCTACAAATCGACCATCTGCCAATCCTATCTTTCGATTCGACTGTGTTATGGGCTTTCCGCTGCTTCCCCCTATCTCTCATCCCCCAACTAATTTGCTCTTCGCTTTCACTGTTGCTGCTGGAAATTGACCTTCTACCAACCCTGGATTTTGATTCGACTCTGTTATGGGCTTTCTAATTTCGTACTTCGCTAATATATGGACTCTGCTTTGCTTTTGGTTTCGATCTACCTTGCTGATGACCAGGTCTACTGTTTGGCGACTTTACCTGCCCGCTCAGGTCGATGGCTTACGTTGTCTTCCTCGCCGTGGACATAGACTTCAGGGCACTACACGGCATTGCTTTTTATCTCTACTACAAAAGGTTTACGGTTGTGACTCAATTGTATTTGTTGTTCGTCTAGCAGGTACAGCTATGTGGAAGTCCGGGGGTAGGCATGGCGATTCAGGTGTAATCGATGATGATACACCCTGTCTGCCGATTTGGCTGTTTGCTGGTAGACATGGGGAGGCGACCACCACTGAACTCCATGTCTATTTGAATGGACATAAAGATGTTATCACACCGGGCAATACTTCTGTTCTGAAACACCAGCATGCCCATCAACTAAATACTTCAGAAAGGAATAGGTGGGAAGCAACGGTTAAGTCAACCTTACCCATGCACTCAACTTTAGAGAACGAAGATGCTACAACAAGGCAAGGCATACTATGGATGAACTCAATTATAAAGCGGAGAAGCTCGACATTCTTAGGCACTGTTTCGATGAATGAATAAATAAAGCTTCACTCAAAGTTTCTTTGGCATTGCGCTTAAAATCAGGCGAGCGCTGTCGATTGTTGGATCGTCTGAATGCCAAGAAAAGAAAAGAGCTGGAGGAGCAAAAACCGTCGAAGGTGATGATCTACGTTATTTGTTATTTGCTGTTTTTTTTTGGAACAAGACTGTTCATTTCATATCTTATCCTTTTAGTGGTCTATGTTTATATATTTATACAGAACACAGAAACTGAAGAGAGTGCAGACGTGGGCGGTGATAAACGTTCAATTGATGACCTCTTATCATTATAAATGGAGAAGATGAAGGTAAAACTTTGGGATATATCATGGAATAATTTATTCGTGCTGTTTGTTTTTCTGATTGCTACAGTTTATTGCTAATATATGTTAAAATTGTCTAAATATTTACAGATAAATGCAAAAAGGTTAAAAAGAATAAAAAGAAAACTAAAAGAAGGAAAGATCCACCAAAAAAAAATTAGCGACGGCCTCAAAAATACACCCGAAAAGGTTATTTGCCTTATCCAGAGTGCATTTTGAAGCTGCTAAATATTTATTTTGATGTATTTAGTTACATTCTAGGAGGTTGCTTGCAATCGAAATGATGGTCCATCTTCCACTAATCCAAGTACAAGTTCAATGCTACAAGATTTTGCAAATATCGAGTTAAACGATGATGTTGCTTACAGCGACTTGGATTTAGAACCTGAAGAGAAGGTAAAATTGGATAAGTACAAAACAATTTGGTATTGTATTTTATAACAATAATAATCAACATTAGCGCAATGTAGTATCTTGATGAACCCGACTTTCTTGCCGTTCTTTTACTTTCCACTTTTTTACAGTACAATGAAGCGAAGCAGAATACTGACCATCTGACAAACCATTGTTTTTGTATTTAGGTGTCCTGTTACTGAAGACAACATTTTCTTTCCTACATTTCTTAGATGATTCAAGTCCATCTTCAGTTGTTACTCTTTTCTGCATTGATTCAGTATGTTTATCAAGTTTTCGACTAACATGTTCAGTTTGGTTTCTATGAAAGTAAAATAATGGCAGGAGGAGTTCGTTTGCGCATTACCCACCTTCGTTGCTGCAGCACGACAATGAACATTGGGTAAGTCGCTAACAGTTTTTGGTACACATGAAAAACCAGTTTCCTGCTTATCTATTCTTTAATTTTCCACTGCCCAGTATGTTTGCACACAACGTATTACTAAATATAGCGGTTACTCCCTATGGACTTAGTCTCCGCTGAATACCTCTGTTTTTTTACCCGTTCAAACTCCAAAATATCTCCTTTTTTTGCCTACACTATTTTAGTTCACAAATATCCACACTGCTTAAACAATGCTTCCTCTTCCCTGTTTGGATATGTCCGCAGTCTTGCTGCAACTAGGTATTCCATCCACTTCACGTCAACAGTTTCTTCCATTACAGAAACTTTACCTTACATTATTACCCTTTTTTGCGGTATTTACTGATTTAAATATTTCTTTTCCTCCACTGAATGATAAACAGATGGATGCTCATCAAAGCGAACAGCATAGGTTGGCTCAACCAGCCCGACGTTCAAGAATGTCCAACGATGCACGAGTTCAGCTGGCTCACCGTAGACGCCAACGGCGTGCGAAACAGTTGCTCACGTCTGATTTGCAACCACCACCTACAACCGGTACCAATTTTAATTCTTCCTCTCCTTCTCTTTTTCAACTTTACCATCACCAACGTTGTACATACCAAACATACGCATACCTTTTTGGAATCTGAATCGGCTGTTCTTAACAATGCTAAATGAACTTCCTTGCGAATAAAGGGGATACAAATATAGGTTCTAAAAATAAACTGATTTTCTAAGTACAAAGTTTCCGGTACATATTTGATTTTGAAAACGCATCAACTATATATATGTGTGTGTGTGTGTAGCTGTAAATTTCTGAATATGCACTTTGGTTTATTTGTAAATGTATGTTGACTGATTTTCAACATAACAAACTTCAGATATGTGTTTTACTCCAGCCGTTGAATCTATTAACTCATTTTCTGCATCAGCTTTGCAAAAAATAGATTTAAAGTTTATGGATACAGGTTTGAAAGGTAGGATTTTCAACTGAGTATTGACTGTACTATACCTTTCTTCATTTGATAACACAGCAGGTTTCAATACATTCAGCTTTTGCCATAAACATTTTCAAAATAGATGAAACTTTCAAACACATATACCATATCATTTTCTATAAATTTAATTCCCAATAGAAAAGCATATCGTTTGGTTTCAACATGTAGTTCTATATGGTTCCATATTATCTTCACCTTTTCAATATATCCAATTTTATACATAGCTTTGACTATAAATACAGATTCTACAACTAAAGTTATTTTCATAGTACAAAATTTCGGTCACATATTTGATGTTGCAAATGTATTACGTACCATGCATACTTTTTTTTCCAACCAGTTCTACAAATCCGTACTTTTATCGTGTACATATATATAATATAACAAATTTTGAAATTCTAATTTAAAGAAATGCATAAAGTTTGGTTTGAAGATTCAGGTATATATGGTTCTATACTATGTTCGGTTTTTCAATATATGTAGTTTTATACACAGCTTTTACTACAAATACAGATTCTACAAAATAAAGTGATTTTCAAATTACAAAGTGACATGTACATATTTGATTTTGAAAATGCATTATGTATATATATATATATGTATGTACAGATATAAATTTGTTAATATGCAGTTTGATTTGTTTCTAAATGTATGTCAACTGATTTTCAACGTAACGGACTTTAAATATTTGTTTGAGTTCTGGCCTTGATTCTCTTACATTATTTTATACATCAGCTTTGCAAAATATAGATTTGAAGTTTGTGAAAACAGGTTTGCAATGTACGAATTTCAACTCAGTACTAATTGAACTCTGTCCGTCTTCATTTGACAAGACAACATGTTTCATTAGGTTCAGGTTTTGTCACAAGCAATTTTGAAATATATGAAAGTTTCAAACATATATGATATATTAATTTTTGAAACTGTTACTTTCAATATAGAAGCATACAGTTTGGTTCCAACAGGTAGCTTTTGAATATATCCTGTTTTATACATAGCTTTGCCTACGAATACAGATTCTAAAAATCAACTTCTTTCCAAAGTTCAAAGTTTTGGGTACATTTCTGATGGTCAAACTGTATTAAGTAGGATACATAATTGTTTTCTACCATGAAGTTCTAAATTTGCAATTTTCAACTGAACTACCGATTTTGAGAATTAAAATTTTAAATGGGTGCCTGAAGATTGGTTTCAACATTCACGTATATATGGTTCCATAATATAGTCACTTTTTGACTATATTCACTTTTATACATAGCTTTTACTTCAAATACAGATTCTAAAAATAAACTAATTTTGAAAGTAGAAAGTTTGCGGTGCATATTTGATTTTGAAAATGCATCAACTATATATATATGTACGTACAGATGTAAATTTATGAATATGCACTTCGATTTATTTGTAAAATGTCCACTCAGTTTTAATGTAACAGACTTATAATATGTGTTAGTTCTAGGGTTGAATCTGTTAACTGATGTTCTGCATCAGCTTTGCAAAATATAGAGTTGAAGTTAATGCATTCAGGTCTGAAATGTAGGATTTTCAACTCAGTACTGACTATTGTACCCGTCTTCATTTAATAACACAATAGGTTTCAATAGATTCAGATTTTGCCATAAACATTTTCAAAATATATAAGGTTTTAAACACATATAATATATCATTTTCTGGAAATTTAATTCGTAATATAAAAGCATTCAGTTTGGTTTCAAGATGCGGGTCTAAAAGCATATAGTTTGGTTTCAAGATGCGGGTCTATATGGTTCCACATTATCTTCTGCTTTTCAATATATCCAATTTTACACATAGCTTTCACTACAAATATACATTCTAAAAATAAAGTTATTTTCAAACTACAGAGTTTCGGCTCCATCTTTGATGTTGAAAATGTGTTACGTACAATACATAATTTTTTAACCATTCAGTTCTATAATTGCGTTTTCAAATGACCTATCGATTTTGAGGACGCAATACTTTGAATGTGGACTATCACATTCAACTGTTGAAACTGTAATTTCGCGTATAAATGCATATAGTTTGGTTTGAACACTTACGTCTACATGATTCCATCGTATATATGCAGCTTTTAAATATATGTAGTTTTCTACAAAACATTGACTAGAAATACAGACTCTACAAATAAAGTGACTTTGAAAATCCAATGTTCCCAGTCCATATTTTATTTTTTCGACAGCCATTTATGTGCAACCCGTTAGCTAATAGTTGACAGCCCAATCATCAGGTATGTACAAAATATTCAAACGAAAAATTACACATGTACAACAGCTGTACTTTTCATTCAATTTGAATGATTTTTGCTTGCTTCACTGATGTTGACTGAGCCATTTTCATCTGCAGGAACAATCTTTTTCCAACGTGCTCCATATGTACCAACATTTGGGCGGACTTCCTTTCTCCAACACAAATTCTGTTCGCAGACAATACATCTTTTAGCTAAACATTTTCTGTTTGATGTTTTCTGTTATAACAAATTTATTTGTAACTAATTATCACTCCTCATACTACAATGTAAGTTTCCTTCCAACACATTTGGTATCATGTAATTACTATTGACAAATAAATTTGCTTTTCACACGCTTCTGCACTGTTCAACTTACACATATTTATAATTCACTGTTGCAGTACTGATGTTACAGCATGGTTCATAAATTTGTGATACGCAAACGTCTATCCGCACATCTACATCTCTAAGTCCGTACCTTAATTTTCTTTGTCCTGCCACCTTTTTTTAATTTGTAAAACCTAAATGGTAGATTGAGTACAGTGAATTTTTTTAATTGAATTTTAGCATGAATTGGACAATCTTTCTCAGTTGTGATTTGGATTGAGTATTCAACTGGAATTTGAACATTGAATGGACACTGAAAAGAGTCAATTAGAATCAGGATTGAAATCCAAAGATTTTTATTTTTTTTAACTCGACGTTCAGCTTCTTCTGCTTCTTACAGCATCATTTTTAATTATCTCTGTTGCCTCAAACATACACGTTTTGTCTGTACATGTTACAACAACATTTGTATATCTGAATATAACACTCTACTATACTTTGACATTTGTATGAACTACCACTACCGCTGACTTACATATGCACATACTTTTTTGACATACCGACCGTGAGTATATACCTACCACCCAATATGCAATGCTATCAGCTGTTTAGTACATATTGAAACCAACAACTTCACATTACTCTACGGCAGGTCCCAAGGGTAAGTTCCCATTAAGCGTTCAGTACGTAAGGACAACATAACGAATTCACATAGTATTATTTCATTAAAACACATACCACATAGTTCTCTTCACATCCCCTATTTTACACAAACTTGCCTTACTCACGTCCATCGGACGTGCCTTCATACTTGTATATATAAAGCAAATACCCAAGCAAGTGATGCTTTTTTATGACTGTCAAAATTGCCCTTTTACCATGGTATTAACTTCTTCGTGCTTGGAAAGGATTAATGTGTCCTTTAACTGAGAAAAACCCACGTATTCCACCTAATTGCAGAATGATCAGCACGTTTTTTCTTTCTTCATCCTTCCTCCTTCTCACAAACTCTTTCTCATTTATTCGCAAATCCATGACCCTTCCTTCCGCATTGAAATTTCATCCGTGACTTACAAAACTGTAATTAATAAAAGAAAACATTTAAAAAATGGTAGATCTCTAATGCCTCACTAAGACGTGAAAGCTTGCGGGTTCTGAAATTGAAGATGGGTTGTTTCCAATTTGGTATGTCTTGATCTTTCAGGTACATGATTGATTTGTTTCAATTTATAACTTTGTTGGTTCTTTGAAGCTTTGATGTAGTTTGTGCTAAAGAAATATTCATTCCTATTTGGTTTTTTTAACGGTCGCTGATATATTCGTCACTGAGCTTTGGTGCAATTTGTTACATTCAGTTTTTCAACTAACCATGATATGTGTAACTAATGCATTATTGTTCATAATCTTAGTCACATACATGCACATAACATGTTTGGAACAATGCCCGAGCCACAAAAGCTGAGGTACTAATGTACTTTTCTTCACGCAATAGTCTATTCTCGACCGAGTCAAAAAAACAAGGTTGAAGAAGATCGTGCCAACATTGATCTTTATTGTTATTTGCTCATTTTATGCATGCTGCAATAGTTTATAAACTCATGATTTTGTTCTATGGTTCAATGTCAAGATCGAGTAAGTTTAATTTTAATTCGTATGAATTAGTCTATGTTATGTGATATTGTATTAAGTTATTGTAATTCAAAGCATGGTTCTGTTGTTGAAACTGATAGGCTAAGAGTATTCTCATCACAAGTGTAGCTTTTGTTTCATATGGATAGAAAAAGAAAAGAACAGTTGACCTTAATGTGATTATGAAAGCCCTTAAATTCAGTTGCATAATTTACAGTCTTACTAGGTATAACAGCTAACTGCATACATATAATCATATAGCAGGATGCTAAGCTATCTACGTTATCAATTCTCGGTTTACATCTGCATATGTAGTTAGCTCCCCCACATTGATTTCAATTATATTCATGCGATTGTCGTGAACCACACTAAATTTGTCAGGTTTCCTTATATATGTTGAGCCACCCAACTAGCTTGATTGTAGTTTCCAGAGAAAGGGTTCAATGAATTGAGTTGATTAAAGTAGAGTTCAATGAGCTTCCCCTTTCTTTACAAATCAAACTGGGGTTTGAAGGTAAAGTTTGACTTAAAAAGGAGAATGCAACTATTTATTGAAGATTACAGTTTCAAAACATAAATTTGACATGTAATATATATATATATATATATATATATATATATATATATATATATATATATGGCCTTGGAGCCATTGTACGTGTTTTTATTGGTACCAATATTACTATCAAGCAGCCCAAAATTTATAAATTATTCTGACATGAGTAAACTTAAATTTATAACTTAGGCGGATACATTGACATACTTTTTGATTAAAAGCCTAAGGCAATTGAGGATGTATGAAGATTTCATTGGAAGTGCTAGAAGGTATGGCTGAATTCATCCTAATAAAGTATATTCAAATCTATGAAATATATTTCAGTTCTCAAGCACTATACATTAATCCACTGTGCACTGTATTTGAGCTTGCAAATCCTTGATTTTCCTCCTACTTGCATCTTTACATATTCTTACCAAGGTAACTGAAGGTAAGTCTCTCTATAATTCTTTAGATTTGAACAACAATGATTAATAGGTGACATTAAAGCTAATCAGTTCTATGTTATGACCCATCATTTGACAACTATTTATTCTAACCTTTCTATTCTTTTTTACTTACTTTAACAAGAAAAAAGTTTTTCTAAATGAAGCATACGAGATAGGAGGGGCTACATACACAACTCTATGTGTGTATTGCATGCATATGTTGTCACTTTTATTTCAATATTAATATGATTCGTATGATCGTGATAGAATTAGGTAAGGATGTTTCTATAACTCCCTTGGACCACATTCCCAAACACAAGACAATAAGATTATAACAACCCTTCTTCTCCACTTCTTTGTTTTAAGTGCAAAATTATAACTTCTCTTTTCAATACCAGTCAAATCCTAATTTTAGTTTGATTTTTCATCTCATTTTTAGTTTTCACTCTTTGTTTCTATTAACAAACATTAACCAAGACTGGATGCAAATTCAAGAGATGTTTTGATGAGGAAGATTGGATTAAAAGACGAAGTTCTAAAGGCAGTTCTTCAATTTTTTGTTAAAACCTTTCAGCTTTCTGATTTTGTGATTTTAAGCGGATTTTTGCAATTGCCTTCTTGGAGCAGAATACCCTTTATTTTGCTGCTGACTAGAAGTGACTAGATATCACTCAATCAAGAAGAAATTTTTTTCTCTCTCAACAGAAGCAAGGATAAGCTACAATATCCATATGTGCTTGAGAGTAAGTTTAAAATATTTTATTGCATTTTTAAATAAGTGATGTACTATGATCACGTTGTCTATTTATATTTCTCATCTTAACATTTTTAATTTCCAGCAACTTATTTATTAACATGTTCCACTTATGCTATGTTTCCATTATAAATGAAGTTTTATGCAGTTATGTGCATATAGAAGTATATTAAGCAGTTGATGATAGTTATTGTCATTGGACTCTAGAAGTTTGTGGCTAATTCGGAAGATGATACTATGTTGTACTAAGCCTGTAATATTTCACATGTAAGTTTTATGTTAATGTTACATTATTTATCCAAATAATATTTGAATTCTCTTATACTGATGGATTAATATGTAAACAGAGGAACTTAGAAAGTAATATTATATAATAATGATGTTAATCTAATATAACTGTTTTTGTTGCAATGATGCTAATCTATTTTTTATGCGGTCATTGCATGTTGGTAAACTTGATGATATTTTTTTTAGCACTTGCTGAAAAGAAGAAAATGTTGGTATTCAAATCCTTAAATGCGTTTACATGTTGTATGTTGGTATTCAAATCCTTGAAATCGTTACTCATAATCTTAAATAAAAGATGCACCATTATCCCATGAATGTTTATACACAAAGTTTGTTTACAATTTACTTTATATTATTATTTCCTAAAATTAGCTTAGTCTCACTCGCATTTCATCAAATAGTTAATTTGTGCCTTCATATACATAAAAGCATACAACATTTCATTCATTTCAATGTCATGTTGTCAGATCCAAAAATCCAACAAACACAATTTTTCTATATTTATTTTTCCATATGCACGTGCATCGCACGTGCCAAATTACTCTATATATATGTAAATACATATATGTATATACATATATGTATATATATATTAAAATATAAATAAACCAAAATGAATATACATAATAAATATATATTCAAATACTATATTAAATTGCTATATATTACATATGAATGTAAATATAATTAGATCCATCCGTCCTTCTTCCAAATGTGTTACTCAACTGTTAGTACTTTGATGAACAATAATAATGTATCATTTTTTTCACTTTCAAACAAATCTTTGTTTCCATAATTATAACTGATGTACAGTATTTGGTTTGATAAATCATTAGACGTGGAAACATGCTATTATGTATATTTTGTCATATTTTAGTCACAGATACACAACAATAAGTGGTTCTTGATGATAAATGTTCAATCAAAATGATTTGACATTGGTTATTACTTTACAAGCTCAATAGTAATTTACATGTTTGTAAGTAAACTATTAGTTGACACAGTTTCAACTAAGATGAGTAACTTAGTATTGTGCTTCCATTTCTGAGATTGTTAATTATTCATTCTGTTTGATTGATAATTACAAAAGTACAGTTACAGTTTAAACATTCATTTACTTTTCGTGATTGGGCATATGTATTTGGTTGTTCATTACGTCTCAGTGATGAACAGATCTGAATGGTACCCATTACAAAATGTCTTTTCTTATGAAGTCCGCTATTTTTGTTCTCCATTACTCTCCAAATTATTATATATATCATTGTATGTCTTAGGATAAAGCATGAATCGGAATGAAGGGTAGTTAATAGAAATAGATCTACTATGGATGATCTCAGCTTCAGGTTTGATATCACAAACTGATTATTTTCTTTCTTATATATATCAGATCTGCTATTCAACTTTGTACACAAAGTTATGAATTTCTGCTATTTCTTTTATGCACTGTAACTTTAATTGTTTTTCCTTTCTTTTAACTTACAACATATCCTTCACTTAACTAACTTTTAAATCTACATGGATGCACATTTTAATATACCTTCATTTTAATTTCAAATATTGACGTGCAACAAACTATATCCATAGTTAATGATTAGACAATCATCTTGGATAAATACCATGCTAGAACTATAATTTTAAAATTGATAGTGTGAAATACTTTTGTAATGGTAAATGAATTTTTATTTGATTTTCTTTCATATGTTTAATATTAGTTTAGTAAACGTTTAGCGACTATAATAATCATGAAGTTTTACTTTTTCAAACATTATAACTGTCAGAAATATTTCTATATCATGTTATTTATCAGTCTGTCATCATTTGGTCCTAAATACATTTTTTTGCAAAATCGTGAAGATATGCGGTCATTTTACATTAAAAGTATTTTCATCGGACTTTGTGATTTTAATTCACAGTTACTACAACTAATACAAGCACTGAATATCTTATCTGAGCGATATGGTAAGAAAGGCTTAATGTGGAAGCATGCAAATAAAAATAAAGTTCTATAAATGTACAATTATATGTAAAGGAAAAAAATAAATGTATTTGGTAAAACCATTCGAGTAATTAGATGTGTATTCTCACTTTGAATATGTATTATTAAAAATAGAAACTTGATTTATGTTTTGAAGGACAGTTATGCAGACCATTATATTCTCATTGTCTTAAACTTATCTTCATTGTTTTTGAGATTTCCTGCTAAACATACATGTATTTTATAGCGAAAGAAAATTTTCAACTAGAATTTTACTTGCACTTCATCAACAAAAGTAGCACCTCAAGAAACATTAAGTTCAGCAGTTGATTTTAGACCATGAAGATATAAGCATTTTTCTTATTCTATATTTGTGATTATTTAAGTCTACTTGGTTTGATTATGATTCATTTGTGGTTTATTAAGTCTAGATTGGACTTTTCTATAAATTTTGTTGTCATCAAAATTCATTTGAGATGATTAAACTTTTTTTGGTATTTAAAAATTTACTGATCAAACAACTAGAAAAAAAAATTGTTTTGTATTTAGAAATAGTGCTCAGCATGTTTGGGAATTCATTATCATATACATGCATATAATAAGCTAACAAAACTACCACTAAAGTATATTGATACCTAGAGTTCCTAATAAAAATATAACCTAAAATATGGATTTCTTACTATATATTATATATAAATGTGAGTAATTGAATTATTTGGTTTGTTCAGTTTCTTAAGTAATGCATACATAAAAAAGATTGCTATGGAAGTTTACTTTGTAATCAATTTAACCAATTTTCGTGCTTCAAATTTACTTTACTGTGTAATTACACACACATATGTACAAATTTTGATTTTTCTTTGTTTATATTACTGCTAAAGAATTCTATAATAAGTATTGATAATTTTTTCCATTGATTCGCTCATTTGGTATGGTTTAAACTTTTGAAATAGAGCATTACATTAATAATTTTTTTCCATACGTGGGTAATTGAGGAAATGCTAAATTGTCATTAATGCTACATTTGGTACAATCCTTTTACACAATTAAGGTAAGATCATGAGGTCTAGAGTGGAAATAAATTTCATAATTGATGGTCGACCATCATATATTTCTAATTTGTAAGTTGTTTATTTGTATATTTAGGATTCAATCTAATTTGAATTAATAGCCCACATTTCAATCAATTCGTACCAGCATGGAATATGTTGACTAATAAATTTGTCATCAATACTAGAATGACGTCCAAAGGGGTAAGATATTTAATAATTCATTATTAGACTATGAGTTATTAGTTTGGCACTATATATAAGATTCAATTAGCTGTGAATTAATTATCCTTTTCAGTCAATTTGTTTATTTTATGTAAAAAGTGATGTTGTGGCATGCATATTTCATTCATTTGGTGATGATATGCTTCTTAATATAGGATACATATGTTAGTGCTTATCGTATTATGCTTCGTTTACAAGATTTAATTACCATAAATTCAAATGAAAATAAACTATAATTTATTGTGGCAAACTAATTTATGTTCTACTGATTCCATCATCTTTTTAGATTATTTTTTATAAATGAAAACTTTTAATTCTTTCCTTTAGTATTATATTTTTGTCTTTTCCATTTAATATTGCTTATAATGGCTCTTTATATGCTCCAGCACGATACTAATGCGTATTATCTTTTTAGAATTATAATTTATGGTTGGCATCTTGATATTTGAAGCGTTAACTTCATATTTTTAGGTATGTAAGAATACTGTATTCATATCCAATTTTTCACTTGATTATTTTTCCAAATAATTGGCACTTGATGTTTATAACATATCATCCTTATGCATTGTTGTCTATGATTACATGCAGTATAATTGAACACCCTATGGTGTAGATAAATGTTATAAGATTCATTTTAATGAATGTTTAATATTTTTATACATGGCAGATATTCATTTTTTTTCTCAAGCTGTATAGGTAAAGCAAGGTTCTTAATGAAATGCTAGATGTAAAGTTAAGCACTGCATTAAAGATAATGTTTCATGTATAACAATATGTGAAATTTCTTCACATGATGACTCATGGAGCATTTTGGTCCTTATTTTTAACTTTGTATTTAGCTTTTGTTTTCTCCTGTGTTATACTAGCTTAACAGTACCTAGCTTGCTGTGGTTCATTTGCATTTGGTTTCCACAAGAGAGTCTATGTTGCCGTAGCCTCTGCTTTACTATCTCTTTTTAACATATATAGTTTTCAGTATCACTTGCTAATTCTGACCATTAGTTCCGGTGTACTACTATAGGTTATACCAATATGCAAGTAAGGCGGAGTTCCTAATATTATTACAATCCTTCAACGTTTCAAAAAGTCAAAAATATAGGGGTGTTTCCATTGGAAAAGACTCTTCCCATTTTCATTTGGTTCTCACCACTCTACTGTATTAAACCTATAGTATATTGATGTCATTGGTTTTGCATGTATTGTTTCATTTAGTACTACGCACTTTTTTTTAAATTTAGTACTGCACACATATTTTGTACCAACTTCGAATCATATCTAACCATTGTGACCAACTATTCATTTGTTTCATTTTTATTCAAAATATTAACCGTTAAGTTTTCTCATATATGCTTACTTTTATGCAGCACTTTAGTAAATGTATTGGTCATGTGAAGTGACAAATTATATTTTTAAAATTCATTTTAGCTGTACTTTTTCCCAGAAGCCCAGTAAGTGCCAATGGTAAGGACGCAACTTTTTCTTTGCTTCAGTTTCAATGCTATAGGTCAGTACTTGAATACTTTGTTTTTGTATCCTAAGAGATTATGCTATCAGACAAATTGACCATGTGAAAATTAATTAGGTGTTACATTATACATATTAGACTGTCAACTAATAATTTTCTATAACCAATAGTACGTCCCATGCACCAAAGTTTAAGCATGTTATTTGTAAAGTTTGGTTAATATGCTTAAGCATTTTACTTTATTATTCCCGCTCTCCACCTGCGCGTTTGCCTTGGGTTCTTTTATTGGTTTAATACAATGTTTATATGTAAGTTCCTATTTTATATTCCTGTCAAATTTGCTTTTTTCTTAACAATTAATAAATCACAAGGACAAACCATCCCTCATGTTAGTATTTATCTTCCCGAACATGTTTCAGTCATGATCAACTACATGTTGCTTTATCTAGAGGAGTTGCATGAAAGACAACTAAATTTTTGGTGAAAAATGGAAGGATTCGAAATAGAAATTGTACACATACTAGAAATGTTATATATAAGGACGTATTATTAACATGTAATCATGTACTTAGTAAATTGTACTTCATTTTTTCACTTCACATGTAATAGATTGACAATATTATTATTCTTCAACATGTATACACATATATTCTTCACAATTGTAGTATCACTCCATTTAAATAACTGATGTTTATATGACCACAATGAGTAATAATTGTAGCTCAAATCATTTTCTCAATTTTACTGTTTTTTTTCCTTTATATTTTCAAGTACTGCTTCTATAAATTATAGCTTTGGGTTAATTTTTATACATGTACGGAAGAAAATTTCCAACTTTATTCAAAATACATTTGTAGTTAATATAAAAATCCCTTATACAACGTTTTTAACTCTCAACTTATTATTGATACCGATCTCAAGCTCGGAACAAGGACAATAGAAAATCATAACTAGAATATTTTATAATGGTATTTTCTAATACCAATTCCCCACACGCACGTACATCGCACGTGCCAAAGTACTCGTATATATACATATATATATATATATATATATATATACATATATATATATATATACATACATATATATATATATACATATAGAATCCTAATAGATGGAAGCGCCAAGGAACCAAATTCTAAAAACATTTCAAAGGCATTAGAAAGTAATTGATAAATCTATATAATTAGCGCTTTGTAATATTTTACTACCTGATGTGAGACTAACCAACGGTTCATGTGTATAAATGAATTTACATGCTATATTCTTATGTCAGAAAGCATTTTTATAGCTTGTATTTCTACAATGTCCACTAATTACAACTGGAGTTCGAAATATCGATGGTCTGTTGAAAAATATTATGAAAAATAAACATTACAGTGTCAGCTAAAATCCCGTTTCAACAGAACTGTATTTCTTCTGTTTCCACTGATCACACACATAAAAATAAACATTACAGTGGTCAGCTAAAATCCCTCTTAACCTATAGACTTACCTACAGCCCCATATAGGTTGGAAGAGGAGATTGAAATGGAACAAAAGCAGTTGACAATTGTCTTGAAATCAATAATTCTAGAAACCATAGAATATTCATGTTGTAGAAAACCAAAGAGATGTTAAAAATGGCATACGTCAGTGCATGGTGTATCCTGCAGTATATACCATAAGTATCCTGAAACTTCTCAAAATTTGGATCTTGTTCATCCAAGTATGATCTAACAATTTCTCAACAGAAAGAATAATAAAAACAATACTCCCATAGAAACTTAAAAACCTTACTCAATGGAAAGCTTCCATTCCAATCAACCGATCCATTGTTATAGCTAAATTAAGCACAAATAATAAAGGAGAACTGATTTTTGGAATGCCCTGATATTCGAGCTTTTAATTTAAATTTATCTTGCCATAATAACATAGATATCATTCGCCATTTTATGGATAAGTACGTACATAGTTACAACCTTTTGGTCATTTATGGTTACGTTGTACTCAGATCTGCTTGGGTTAAAGACATTAGCTAGCGCTGAGGTGGTAATGAAGTTTTTGGGTATCCAATGTCGTGACCTATTTTGTAGTAATTTTACATTAACATGTGCACTTGTAACTTTAGCAAGCTCAGATACAATGTATATTGATGTAATATGGAAGCCTGTATATATAACTCCAAAGGCGCCACCGCTGTTGCCATCTACTTAAATTTTCAATGGACAAATTTTTATTCATAGGCTCAAAAATAAAACTTAAGTTTAGGCCTCCTTCAAATTTTGTGAAAATTGATCCATTTTTCACTATTGAGCTTTTTATACTTATGCATTTGGAAAATGAACGAAATCAAAATTATATTTTGTAAGCACAAATTCAAAGTGCTTAAGTATATATCCTTTTTTGAAAAATTTGTATATGCGAATTCTCAAAATGTGTATGTATACTAATATTGTATAGTGGAAAAAATGCATAATTTCACAGTAAGTTATTCCAAAAGAGGTCATGAACTAGTTTTTTTTTCAGTTGCACATGAAAGTTTTTCCTCTTTTAAACTGCATCCTAACTAAATAAAGAGCAAGTTAAGCAGTTCATTTTCGTAATAATACAACAAACAAATGATAAATTCATTTTACTTTATTCAATTGCCAGAGTAACAATAGCCGAAAGAATCTAAGCTGAGATTGAGGAATTTGATTGAAGGAGATTTATTTTCATTTTACTTTTCAGAAAATTTATCCAAAAGGTCCTTGTTTTTAATAAATAAATCCTAGTTATTTTGATTGAGTAATTTTGGTTTGGTCGCTCCAAATATGCTTCTCACTTAGGGAGATTATTATACGTAAATCATTTAAAATACACGTCGTGTACAACCTATAAGTAATATCAGAGATTTTTATAATTTAATCAGATACTATAAGCATGTAAGATACTACATGATGACAAACCAGATTTCATGATATTTCATAGATAATAAATACCATGGAGTACCTTAATATTTCATTATATTACTATATACTGCAATCGACCTGAATACGGATATTTTTAATTACAGTGTACTATTTTTCTAACATATTGATGTAATTATTTTCGAGATACATGGGAATAGTGTTAAAATTGCATGCCACAATAAAAAGAAAAACTGAACACCATTTGTATTATCGGATTAGAACAAATATATATACATTTGATCAAAAAAATTCTTGACTTTGTGAGTGCTGTGAATATAGTAATTATTATTAGTTATTATATATCATGAATATTTGGTTTGTGTAGATTTCCAAATCAAAACTGGGTCATAATTAAAGATCATACTTGTTGGAGGTAAAATAGCATCTTCTTCTAACAAATCAACATACTTCAGCACCGATTACCTATAAAGTAGAAGTACGATGTCCATAATTAAAACACAAACGTAAATATTTATATGTCTAAAAATTCATACATCCTAAAAAAATAATACCAGAACTTGACTCTACTACAACTTTCGCCGCATTCCATGCTACTGGACGGCCAACGACATCTTCAATGCACTCAAGATCGCTAGATGGTCTCCAAAGAACTGCATTCGAAATTTTCTCTTTCTCCACCCAAACTTTAACTGCACTTGTTCCAAGTGAATGAAATGTACCAATTCATTTGGATCGGTTGAAGCCACATGCCCTTCGGCAATTCTTTCTATTCCATTGACATCAATCAGCTTGCATTTATTTTTGGAATTGAATTTTTCACTCTATCAAGCATGAAATTGATTATTTTAATATGAATTGTAGTCAATAAATTAGATAACAACTTGCGATAGATTCACTAAAATGTGTACTTATAGACACATTACCGAAAGCACTACTGTAGCACTGAGATTAGTAGTAGGGGATATTGTAATGTTGACATTAGTAGGAGATGATGCAGCATTGACTTTCTCAATAACTACTTTTGATTCTGGCCAGGCTACTTTACAACCAATGGCTTCTCTAACATATATCATACCGGCTGTTGGCCTCCATAAATAAGCATTCGAGTTCTTTACACTATCTATAGAAACTAACACAGCCAATGGTCCAAGGGGAATATCATTAACAAGCTGCTTCGGATCGCTAGAGTACAACCATTCTTCAACCACTAATTCTTCACTTCCAGTCCAATCGTATAACTTACATTTAGTATCTGTGCTGCTAGTTTTATTTTATCAAAGAGAACACATAGTTATGAAATGTACAGTTGTATATTAAAAAGGTAACTAATGTAAAAAAAAAATTCACCTCATTGTCGAATTGATCCATTGTATGCAAGATAACTCTATCGGCAGGCTACCGACATGCCCACAGCTTCCCCAATATGTATCAAATTAGGCGCAAGTCTCCACAAAAAAGTATTCAATTTCCTTGGAAACTCTATCAATACTACCTTTGCATTGGGTCCTAGAGGAATTCTATGTACAAGCTCGTATGGATCACTTGACACAACTCTTCCTTCGGCGACTATATCATCAGTTTCACTCCAATCTAATAAATCTCATATATCATATACTTTTCCACTACTGCTCTACAATTGATCAAAAGGGTGTTATATTAATTAATGGTTAAAAGATAAAATTCTAAATAATATAACTATTGGGATATATTTTATTTTTACCTGAGTTGTGCTTCCTTCCCTTCCTCCACCAATAACCTGATAAACCAAAAACGGGTTAGTTGACGGGCATTAGTTGTGCAAACACATGCACCGAAGATGGGTATGAAAAGAAAAGCTTTGCCAAGTGCCAGAAAAGCTTGGTGTGCTTGCAATGCCTTCATGTCCAACCAGGTAATTCATTCATTCATAGTTTTTAGTGTAACATCTATTAAATGAAATGTATATAAGAACTGTCATGAACCATATTCTCCAGAACAGACAGTTCAAGGCTATGCTATACTTAGAAATGAAGCTAGAGAAATACAATCCAAAACAGACAGTTCAAGGCTATGCTATACTCAGAAATGAAGCTAGAGAAATACAATCCAAAACAGACAGTTACTCTTTATTCAAGATATTAAAAGCTTGTGAACAAGCTCATAAACCGTGACAGAAAAGTACAATCCATAAGCGACAAACGTTTTTTACATTAAGATGAGAAAAATGAAACAATATGTGCAAAACTTCCCATAACGAAGAATAGTTTCAAAATCAACCAACAGCTTAATAACAGTTTCTAAACAACTCATCATGGTCTGATGGAAAAAACTATTACTAAAAATTTACAGTAAGCATACAAATGGTAGAAATTAAATATATAGATACTCAATATAGTCAAAATAATTACTAGGTGCATGTCTAATATTGTACTTTTCATTTAGCATGACTAGATAATAGACTGTTAATATGACAGATCCAAGAATCCTCATGCTTATACGCCTTAGGTATCATATCTGAAATGCGGTGATTAAAGTATTAACTACCGTTTTAAACTAAAATACTAGATCGTCTATGGATAGTTATGTTTTGAAAACTAAAGGCCATTTAAAGTTAGCCGATGAAGAAACAGAATAAGGATCTAAAAGTTGTTGGTTAAAATATTTTATCAGTTATGAAAACCGATGAAATGAGTTATTTACTCAAAAAACGAAAATAAATAAAATGATAAAATAGGTTATTTACCAAAATCGACAATGATGGAAACTACCTTTTGTTATATTTTTCTAGCATTAAGTTGAATTTGTTACTTTCAAGGTAATTCTGATTGTTACTTTCAAGGTAATTTATAATCAATTAAGCTATCAGTACTTTTTCCCTTCTTTCGTGAACTTTGGTTATGATAATGTCATGTGAGACTTTAGCTTTACTTTTAATGGACTTTCAATTTAATTCGGTTTTTTCCTCAAATGCTAGCTAATACAGATTTTTTTAATCTAATTTGAAATGATAACAAATCATTAATAAGAATTTAAAGCCCGGTGTAATTAGAGACTAGTGTTTCTTTAAGTCTTGTGTTACCAACACTATCATTACTTGCAAGTTTTGCCCCATTTTTTAAATATCGTAATATTTAGTTTCATAATGATATTACTAATCAACTATAATATTTTTCATGTTGTGTATGATGTTGTTTCTGCACTACAAATATTTTGATTCAAGTTATCACACATTTCATGAATAATACAATAATACAATGTACCAGTATCATCATCCTTAAGACATAATTGTCAGACCACTATTTGTATCACACAGACTAATATATAGTGCAAGTAGCAACATTTATTGTTTTTTTAGCAAATAACTGATGGATGAATTACATGACTTTGTTCGTGCAAAGTAACCATTCTTTTGCAACAATTTTCTTGGAGCTACCATGCATTTTCTAGTTACATGAATTACACTTGAATATTTTCTAGTTAAGCAATATACATGTTCAATAATAGACTACAAAAAAATGTACTCAATGTTTTAGAAATGATTTTTTTTAAACAGTTTAAACCTTTTTCTTTCTTTGTAACTCCTTCATTTCAGTAATAATATTCGTAGTTGATACACAGATTTTGTCAAGAGAGTGACATGATAAAGGAATTTAAATCAAGCAACTCAGATTGATCAACATTTTATCGAAAAACAAAAACAAAAACATGGAGGCATGCCTAAATGGCTAAAATTGTACGATGTTCAAAAAATGACAATGGTATTAACAAAAACCGTAAAATACACTAGTGTACATACCTGATTTGCTTTAGCATGCGGACTTCCTCCACCAATTCTGAAATCCTCATTTGGAATTGAGCAGCTTGTGTATCTCTAGCTTGTAAGAGCCTACATTTGATGTAATTTGCACTCTTTCCAAAGCTCGCACACGCCTAGGTCGTTCTTCCCCCAAAACTTGAGAAATAGCATTTTCTCTAACCAAATGACTTGACTGTGATTGTGATTCACTTTCAATTTGTTTCACCCTCTCCTACAATAGTTAATCCGTCAAGAAACAATTAAAAACAAGCCCAAAAACGACAAAGGATGTCAATACAGAAGTATTTGCTACATCCATTCATGAATCGCTAACTAAATTAAATATTTGCACTTATAATAGTATTTGTTACATCCATGTTCATCGGTTCACCCTTTTTTCTAATGCAAGATTTGATCCAAATTTGAGCTCTAGAAATAGAAGAATGATTACCACTCTCTTTTCTCTGTATTAAGAATAACAGTAGATAAAATGAACGATCAAATTAACTAACTAATCATTATAGGTAAAACTAAATAAACCAATTGTTCTTTCTCACCATATCTTCAGCCAATCGAGCCATTCCTTTGCGACTACATGTATGTGGTATTTGAACATGTCTAATAGCTTTGAATTTTTCACTTTTTGCCTAGGAAAAAAAAATTATAATACAATCAATTAATATCATTTTTAAGTACACAAGAATGATAATTAAACTATAGTTACCTGAAATTTTGGATCTACTTTTTAGTTAATGAAAGACCTCCACTCCTTCGTGCTTTTGATATCTTTGGGTTTGAGTGAAGTCTTTCCTCTATGTTCTATGCATTTAAGATTTTACTAACTAATATGCTTTTTGATGCTCTCTAAATGCAACCCATCTGTCGAAAAATAGGCACTTTTTGTCTGTCCTCGTCCAACCTAAATCTAACCTACAAAATTTATTAAAATTTTTAAGAGCAACCAATTTTAGAATTTTTGCCTAATTCAAAAATGTTTACTTTTATGGAATTCCACAAAACATATTCCAAATCTTCGCTAATATTCCTCCAATCATTAATTGTGAATGAAACATGCGATCATACTGTTGGTCCTAAATAAGAAGACAATTTGGTTGAACCCTAACCTATTGGTACACACATTCCATTAAACTCAACAGCAATCTGATGCACAGGATTTGAAGGAAGTCTTTTCATTCTAGTTAGGTCTTTAGATTTTTTCCTTCCAACCAAGTTTCCGTCAACATCTTGAGGTGCAATCTCAGTTTCTATCACAATATTTTCTGTTCCAATATCAGTGTTGTCAAATTTGCTTCAGATTGCATTTCATTGTCCCTATTTGCTTCAAATTGCATTGTATTGCCTCTACATACCTCAATTGGTGTATCACTTTGAAAATTTTCTTTAGATTAATTTGCATTATCCCTAGTTGCTTCAGATTGCGTTACACTGCCTTGCTAGGTATCCATGACCTCTGCATTCATCTCCATAGGCGCAATATTTGTGAGAAATTTGGATTACAGATCTTAAGGCTAGAATTAACACTAGAGGGGGGGTATGAATAGTGTTTTAAAGAATTACTAAATCTTTTTGAGTTTATATTAATTTGAACACAAATGTATGCAATATTCAGACACAGATATGATTACATAATCAAACACAGATGCAAACATAAAATAAAAATAATAAAGGAAAGAACACGTCGAATTTTATACTGGCTCGGAGTTACCCTACATCCAGTCCCGCAACACAAGTACGGATTTTTTTTCAAAATCAATTCTTACAATTGCACCCTCGATTTCAAGGCCACGAAGTACACCGCTTCAGATTCATAATCCTCTGGGTAGAGATACTTGATTTTACGGGCAACAAGTTCACCCGATTGATTTTCCATGCTACAATCACACCTTTTATCGCTCGATTGATATCAAAGAAGTCTATAACTTTGAATAGCACTGGAATCTTGTCGAGATAGTGATAGAGAATCAAATCAGAGATGATCTAGTTAGATTCAATGGTGATTTCGGCAGAGTAATGGTAAAAATATATATAAAGAAATGTGAAGAAGAAAAGGAGTGAAATCCGAGAAAATATGAATATAAATTCGTTTAAAACAACCCCTATTTATAGTAGAACAACAGCCATGTCCATTCATGAAAGGATATGACGAATAGGCACTTCCTTTGAAATTCAAACTTTTGAAATAAACTGTCACCCTGTCGACAAGGGTTCCTTAGGGTTGTCGACAGGCCTAAGTTATTTTTGGTAATTTGTTTTTCTTTGAAAATAACTTCTATCTTGTATTAAAACTATTTTAAACTTTATAAATATACTTAACTATAGTTAAAATACATAAATAAGTATAGATAATAATATTTTGGTATATATAAAATTTTACTATAATTTTATATTTAAATCTAAGTATAAATATTAAAAGTTTAAACAAATATATTATAATTAAAAGATAGTTTAAAACCAAGGATAATTTGATATTGAAAATAAAGATTATTTTGAGGCTAAAAGTATTTTAAAACCAGGATAGATGTTTTTGATTTACAAAAGAAGATTTTGAAATCATTTTGAAAACAAGATATAATTTTGTAAAACATTTGAATAAAAGTTAGTGGATACAAAACAATGTTCCACTAGATTTTTCGTAGGTTCCATCCTACTTAGGGTTCCATCCCTTTAACGGGCTCGAAGTGGATTCCGTTCCACGAATAAAATGGATTTTAAGATGTCGGTGCTTTTCTAGGAGTTTTAACCAAATTCCTAACTAAATTACTTATATTGAAATCTCGGACTCTCGATAATCTTAATACTCATGAGTCTTGAATCTTGATATCTTCAATCTTGAGTTTATCAGTTCTTGAATCTCTATACTGTACAGTCTTCATTCTTTGGTACCTATATATATATCCTGCATATACATATATATATATATATATCTAAACAATAATGTTAGTATTTATATTTTATAATCTTATTCTAAGGTTGTTGTCATCAAAACCAACTTCTCAGGGACTAACAATCTCCCCCTTTTTAAAGATGACAACCTTTGTTTATAAAATATTACTTCTATCCTCAGAACTCCCCTAAACTAATAACTCCCCCTAAACTAATTACTCCCGCTTAATCTATGCCTAACTATCCTATTTTATACTTCTCCCCCTTTGTCATCAACAAAAACTAATTCCAAACTATATAGCTCCCCCTTATTATTGTACTAAACTACCTGCATTAATAAAATATATAATGGAGTATATAATAGATAGATTAAGAGATAATTATACTAATAGACATGATAACTAATCAAAGATCATATAAATATCAATGTGTATTTATACATATTATGTTTTGCACACCAATTATCAATCCACACCAAACTAAATCAAATCAATTCAAGAAATCAATTCAAATCAAACAAAGCAATCAAATAAAATCAAACATTACGAGGAACTTCCACCCATCCTTCTTCTCCAAATATAGGTCTGCTTTAATGGCATCCCAATTTTCATTTTCATTGGTGAGAGAGACTGGAGGATGTGCTTCATTATCATTTTTGTGCAGGGAGTAAATCATCCATCGTATTGTATCGAAGTGCTTTTCTTGCTCCTTGATCATCTGCATTTGACTCAACTCTAAGTGTCGCTAATTACGAAGAATGAAAGAAAGAATTAAGGGTTTCTTCAAGTTTCTCGGTCAAACTATGAATTGGATCGGCTATATTTGAGTTTGTGAAAAGAAATATAGATAAAGTAGATAAGAAATAATTTTGAGTGATGAATTCTGGAAGAAATATGCATTTGTAGGTGTAGAAATTCGTTTGAAATGAATAGACATAAGGTAGTTATTCAAATTTCAAATTTAAAATGAAAAGTCATTTTTGACCAGTACTTGTCGACAGGGTCTCGGGGGGGTTGTCAACAGGGGTCAGAATTTTGATGACTCATTTTGATTTTGTGAATAATTGTGTATATATATTTGTATAATATACTAACATTTATTCTGGAGATAGGATAAGCAAGATAACAGAAAAGTAATTCAATTTCATTTCATAATAGAACGATACGATGATTAAACATTAAGAACTACACGAACATTCAAATCCAAACAAACTAAAACCAATACAACATGACATGAAAATGTAGAACTAGTTAGATGATGACGAAGATGAAGATAATCCAATCTTCTTGTCGACTATGGAGAAAAACTTGTTCATCTTGGATGACATTTTATCCAATTTCTTACTAACGGACCGTTTAGGAGTCCGTTGATTCTCAACAATGGTCTTTTGATTTTTGAGTAAGGTTTTGTTGGTTGGATTAGAGGGATAGTCAATACTTTCCAAGGATGTTTCGCTTTCTTCTTCTTATTCTATTTCCATTTCATCCCTTTCTTCTTCTTCTACTTCCTCCTTTTCCATCTCCTCATGAGCCAAACGCTCTTCCTTTTCTGCAAGAGTCTCATATGGTTGAAAAACATATGGAATTTTCATAAGAGAAATGTTTGAGTTATTAAAGACCTTTCTTGAAACAAATTCTTCTCCTTTGAAATCTACTCCAAAATAATTAAAATCTGAGTGAGATAGATTCCATGATACAAAGTGTTTTCACCCATTTTAAATTTTTTTGGACGAAGTTCATCCAAAATAACGTGCACCCAATTAATATTATAACTTCCAAAAATAGCAAAAAGTGCTTTGCAAACTTTTGAAGTTGGATTGTTAAAACTCCCCGATCTTGGGCTCAAACTATGTTGTAAAAGAAGATTAACAATTCTAGCTTTTGGTCGAAAGTTTTGATTTATGAATTCAAAGTTATCATTTCCTTCAAAAATATGATGAAATGTCTCACGATCGTTTTCATCGATATTAAAACTAGAAAGATCCATTCCCGTGCTCTTGCAATTAAGAATGGTACCCAAAACATCACAATTTAAGATGATTCTAGTGTCTTTGATACTACTCCAAATTTCATCATTATTTCCATTATAAAATCCACGGTTGAGATTTGCATAGAAAATTTTAACAAGATTTGGATAACGAACAAAGTCATTTTGTGAAGCACAAACAAGACTAAGAACTTGGTTGTTTGCAAAAAGAGAATCGATTTCATAAGTAGAGAAATCTTGAAATAAAGCAAACTTTCCTGGATGAACTTTTCCATAGTTAGCATAGTTGATATATGCTTTGATTGCCTCCGGATTATTGAAAAGTTGCTCTTTTATATTTCTAGAAAGTCTCATTATGGAAGGGTTCCTTGAAAATCCATTAGAGTAGAGAGTAGAGAGCTTGATATTTTGAAATAAGTGTTTGAATTTGAAAATGAAAGTTAAAAGTTGCTATAGGAGATAGTAAATAAATAGGTTCTCAAGGGACAGGTTCTCTGGTCAAAATGTGACTTTTCTGAGACTTGAATGAAGTGAAAAGATGGAGGAAAATTCAACATTTGAATTCAAATTTGAATTCCAAATTCCTGTACCCTTGTCGACAATGTGGGGGGGGGGGGGGCCTTGTCGACATGTGTCTCTGAATTTTCATGATTTATTTCTCTTAAGTATTCTAATATATATATATATATATATATATTATTTTTAATGTCTATATATGTCTGGAATATTACTAGAATTATAGTATATTCCATAAAATATTATGACACTATTTAAAAAATAATAATAATAAAATAATAGTAAAAATATAATAATAAAAATAAAAAATTTAAAATTCAAACGACACACCAATTCAAAATCAACCAATCAAACATCCAATCCTAAGCATGAATTTCAACTAATGTATTGTAAACGTGTACCTTTTTCTGAGTCCGTTTCTCTGAATTCGTTGGAGTCGTGAACTGCCGCGAAACACATATTTGAATTATCTGTCTTCTGATCATCATCGCTTGAGGACGAGTCTGAGTCATCTAGAGTAGCAGTAAATACATGTTTCCGTTTCTTTGCGGAATCATTGTTTATAGGAAGATTTTGCTTATCTAGATGCAGACAATCTCTTTTGATATGGCCTGGTTCGTCACATTTGAAACATTTGATATAGTTTGGCACTACATTCTGATTACCAGTGTTCTTATAGTTGTTTCTCTTGAGATTATTCATCTTTCTGTATTTCAGGAATTTTCGAAAGTTCTTGGTCATAAAGGCTATCTCTTCATCATTATTGCTGTTTGAGTCTGATCCATCGGTCAATGCATTAAATGCAATTGATTTCTTTTCAGATGCTTTGCTTTCTCTTCTTCCAATCATTTGGACTTCAAATGACATTAGATTTGCAATTAATTCTTCTATCTTAAAAGGTACTGATGTCATTTGTGTAACGACCCAGAATTTTTAATAATTTAAATTTGAATATTTAATTAATTTTAAATATTTATAAGTGAATTTATAAGTCAAATAAATTTTTATTTGATTTATTGGATTTAATTGAATAATTAAATCAATAATTTAATACGTTAAATTATGGAAATAATTAAAAATTGAGTTAAATATGATTGAAAATAATTTGGAAAATTTTATTTAATCATACTGGAGTTATAGAAATATTTTAGAACTTTTAGAATCGAATTAAAAGTTAATTTGTGAAAATTGAATATTTTAATATTAAATAATTGACTGTAAAATAGCCAATTTTTGAACAGTCTCAGAATTGAACGAAACCAGTTTCATTGGATCCGTAATAGTTAGTTATTACCGGATTTCAATTTTCGTGTCAATCGGAGCTATCGTTTGATCGTGGCAGCTCGAAACGCATCGAATCGTTTTTTAATTTAAATTTGGCGAGTCAAAATAGCCATTTTTCAAAAAGTCTCGGAATTCGACGAAACCAGTTTCATCGGATCCGTAATGTGATATTATTGTAAGGTTTCAAATTTCAAGTCAATTGGATTTACCGTTTGTCCGGTACAAATTAAAACGCCTAGAAATCGGTTTAAATCGGTTTAATTCAAATTGAGCGTTTTCAGCCATAACTCGCACATACTTCCGAATTAGCTTCCGAAACCTGTTCCATTGTGTCCGAAACGCGGGGTAAACCCTAGGTACGCTGGTTACGGCGTCTAAATCGGAGTTCGGAATTTCCAGGATGAATAGTGTTTACGCTTGCTTTTCCTATAAATACAACCTCACTCAAAAAAAAATAAAAAAATAAACCTAAACCCTAATTTCATGTTGCCAGCCGCCATCTCTTATTTCAAGGGCTGAAACCTAATCTTCTTCATCCTCTAATTTCTCAAAATCCAAGCAATATTTTCAAAAACTTTCTGAAGCAAAGATGAAGAGCACGAGATGAGCTTTCAATCCATACGGATATGATGGATTTTGGTGCAACGTGGAGGAGGTTAGAGGGGGCCGTTCCCTACAGGCCGTGCACGAGATTCTAGGCAGCAGGGCAGGCCGAGCTCAGTGGCCTTGTGGCCGAACATGGGGGAGGCAGAGAGCTTCAAAACGCAGGTCCCCGATCGTGTTTTCGTCGAGTATTGGTGTTGAAATTTGTAACCCTAATCTACGTTCATGGGTTCAAGTGTGCGTTCGTTGTTACCTGGAGCTGCTATGCGTGCGTATGAAGAAGGTAGGGGATGAGGGGGGACGGTCCAGATGTTGTGATGAAGGATCTTGTGGCTTGGATTTGCTGTGGGTTTAAAATAGTTAGTTTATATGTTGATTTGTGTATATAAATCGTGTACGATCTTTAAAAATGCATAACTTTTTCATACGAGGTCGAAAAAATGCAAACTCAGTTGCGTTGGAATCGTATGGACGAGCACTACGCGATGGAGTTGGTTTGGAGTCGTTTGGAGTTAGTGAGAATTTCGGGTAAAATTAAACGCGCGTTTAATTTTATTCGAAATAAAAGCTAAAACGGAAATTAAAACCAAGGTGAGAATTTCTCACTCAATCGAATAGATTTCGATTTTATTTTAAATAGTTAGATTTAAAATATTTGAATGCATGTTTGAATGATGACTGTAAATTATTGATTGTTAAAATAGACATTATTCGCCGTTAGTAAGCGGATGTTATTTAATATAAACATATACCGCGAATATTTCATAAACAGTGAAATTGGTATTATATATAATATCAATATATATATATTGGCATATGTATATATTGCAGTTGTTGATTTCCCGCATTTTTTGTTTAGCGGATGAGACCCTATTACGCCGTTATTAAGCGGATAATATTTATTAAGAACATGTACCGCGATAATTTCGTACTGGAGCGAAATTGGTATTGTGCTAATGTTTTTGGATGCAGGAAACAGGTTGGAGGGATCCAACTGGATTCCTCAACAGTATTTATTTTATTTCAGATATTTTGATATTTGATGGATTATCATATCGATATATGATATCGTTGTTAGTCGTGATTGACTATTTGGTGTGTAGCATCATTGGACCCAGATTTTGGGATTTTAAAATGGTTTTAAAGTGATTTTTGAAAATATACTATATTTTTGGAATTGATCCATTATAAATAAATAAACGTTATAATTTTTAAAGTTATAAAAATTATGGTTTTTGTGAAATATAGTTAAAAAGCTGATTTTTAGAAATACGATTAAAAGTCGATTTTTGAGAAATATGAACTAATGATTTTATAAAATAATTTAGATTGGATTTTTGAATATATGATAAAAGTTTAAATATAGGATTTATAAAATTTGATTATTTTATAAATCGAAATGATGAAATTATAAAGGAAATTAAAGACGTTTTAGAATAATAATATAAACTGATTTATATTAAGAGATTTATAAATGGATATTTATAAATTGAAATATAGACATTATAAAACGAGTTTTATAAGTGTTTGAATGTAGTGAAAATGGATTTCATAAATGAATGAAATTTATAGAATTATAAACTGTGAAGTTATAAATGAAATTTATAAATAGTAAGATTTATAAATTTGTGAAGTTAATTGAAGAATAGATTAGGTTAAATAAATGAATCTTATAAGTTATAAGATTTATAATTATGAAGTTTAAAGAACGATTTTATAAAATAATCGTTTTATAAGTAGTTAACTTATAATATGAACTTTTAGTCTATAATTGAATTACAAATTGAATAGGTAAATAAATAAGGAATTTATAAAAAAGGAAGTTTTTATAAATAAATAGAAAAGGAATTTATAAACGTTGTTTTATAAATTCACAAAGGACTTATTTTGACAAGTTAATTGTTATAACTTAGAAATGGAGTTATATTCACATTTTTTAATAGTGAATAATCCTTTGAATTAAAATGAATAAAAGAATGAAATTGGTTAACGTAGTTTATTCACGTTTTTGAATAGTGAATAACACGTTAAAGAAATTGTTTAGAATGTGAATGTTTTAAATAGAATTAAAACGATCCAACGATGTTTTTAAAGGTATAGAGATTCGAAACCATAGATTTCAACATTTATTGTTGAAATAGATGTTTCGAGAAATAAAAGGAAATAGTGGACTATAACATTGTTGTTATAGTAAATGATTTCCGAATGGAAATGTTTTGGTTTAGTATTGGGATTTATATATCTATTTAAAATTCAAATCCCTATACTAGTGATTTTGGGTTGTTGTAACGATGTTTTACGCAACATTCGTTTTGACCCAAATAAATATGTTTAAGAGAATGATTTTCTTAAAGAATGAATAATATACTTAATTCGATTTAAGTATATTGAATATTTTCAAAGGTTGAAGATAAAAAGATTTGTGAATTACTTATGAATAAATAAGTATGGAAATATTTTCCAATATGAAGTGAATATTTAGAATTTATCTTTTTGAAGATAAATTGGAAATGAATAATTGAAATCGTATATGCATGAATATTTTGGAATATAAATTCACTAAGGAATTTATAAGCGAAAAGGGAATTTGTTTGAAAATAAATGTTGATTTATTTTTGAAGTGTTGAAATTTTATATCTTGTAAAGATATTTTGGAAAATAATAATTTGGAAAATTATTTGGAATCTGGTGATGTGTGCATATCCAGTGATAGTTCAATAGCCGACTATCAATATTCCCTTTGAATGGGTATTTGATGTGAATTGATTGAATTAGAATGCACACTTATTTTTGAATAAGCGCTCACTATTCGGGTTAACCGGGAAAGGACCATGGGGTCGTATAACCCATTCCGAATATGTGATACGTCGTTGTAAATTGCATTGAAGATCGGTGTTGAAGACCCGGTATTTGCGAAAGCGATAGGATGACCTATCGATTGTCTCTGCACTGAGTTGCAACGGTATAGAGACTCCCTAAGTGATGGGAAATCCGATCAGGATTGTGAATATCCGGATTGCAAGGACTTCTTTGTAAGTGCCTTCGGTTTTGTTCGATCCCGGAACAGACTTGTATGGATTGTATGTCTGACATTACAAGTTGAGATATAAAGCCGATTTCTTTCAAATATATTTCTGTTGGTGGCGGAGAATTTATTCTTTGCTTAACACCCTTCTTTGAGACGTACGAGCTCAAAGGTTATATAGTTGAAGTTATCAGCGATATATTCCCAATTTGGTAATGTGACATGCTGAGTGATGCTGAAATGATCATTGTGTTGATTATTGTGATAGGATCATTTATTTGATCGTCTATCTTAGTGATCATTGTGTTGATCATTTGTTGACCCAAAGCACGGCTTTTTGTACAAAGTGTGTTTTTGTGGACGTGACTTCGTCGAGCCTCACATCCCGGAAATGGTCAAAACAGGAAAGATGCGGCAAGGTTATTAGGGGTTGCTGTAGCTCCCCTTAGGGTATGTGCATTTCCTTCTGGAAAGGGGTGGTATCATGGTATGGAGCCCAGATACTTACTCATGTTGAGAACACTCTATTTATTATGGTGTGATGTTGGATATCGAGCGCTCGATTGAAAAGGTCCCAAAGGACCGGGGGATGGCATATTCGGTCAGTTGTTACTCAGTTAGGAGTAACCCGGCCTTGTGTTGGTAGAGATCCGGTTTGGTTCTCGGGGATGTCCATCCAGAGGCATTCTCAGTGGCAATGGGAAGTTCCTTAGCCTGACCATTTGTTGGAAATCCAAAGAAACAATACGTGACTTGTACGGTATTAGTTGTATAACCTGCTATGGAATGTGGCGGTAACCTGCTATTGAACATAGTTAGCTATAGTAGGCATACGATAATGGTCGTATGTTGGCTAAGATTTATATTCTACTTTCGAAATTGTTTTACTACATTATGCACTAGTAATAATATCAAATATTATTTTAAATGCGTATCAAGCATCTTTGACTATCATAAGGAGAAATCTCCTCCGATTCTGCGTTTGCATGTGTGTGTGTGCGGGAGGCCTTATGGTAGTCTCATTTTTAAAAGCATTGCGAATTGAATTAAAAATATTCCTCTATTTTGATTTTAAAGATAAATAAACTGTTTTGAGTTCTCACACCAGTCACATGACTAACTTGGAGTTTATTGTTTTCCTTCCTAAACTCTGGGTGCCCACCAATTTCCACACGGGCAGTTAAGAGTTAGGTTTATCAGGATATTCTGGATATTCTGGAGTTGCTGGAGGCAAGCTGGATGGCATGGCGTATTACTAGTTTATATAGTATTTCTTTTTCCGCTGCATTGTTTGATGTTGTTGTTGTACACTCTGATGATATGATGTAATGAAATGAAATGTAATGTAATAACTGATATAGTTCTTTGTTTAAAGATTATTCATTTATTATTATATGTTGTTCCGCTGCGAATTGTGAGATTCTGATGTTGTTCTGTTGTTCTTTCTTCCCGTTCTATTTTTAAATTTTTCTATCTTCTGTTTTTCTAATTCTCTGTTTTCTAAAAATTGTCTATCTTCTTTTCCCTCTATTTTTCTTTTTCTCTCTTCTTTCTTTTCTTTTCTTTTTAAAACCCATAACATCTCGGTTTTTGGCCTTCGATTTCTCGGCAGTCGATAAAGTGAGTGTCGATGTTGAATTTTCGAAGAACGAAAATCCCGTTTGTTACATTTGGTATCGGAGCTGATGGTTAAGCGACAACCATGGTTCTGTTGGGTATTATTCATTAGAGATAGAGTCAGCAGTACTCTAGAATGAGTTTGAGTGTAATAATAGCTATGAGAGCGTATTTGTTAGTGAATATAAAAATTGTTTTATATTGTGATGATTGGTTTATTGAGTGGCATATGAACTTTCGTCAGCGTGGTCCGCAAGACTATGCCGAAGGGGTTTCTAAACACTTGAATAGAACAACTCGACACAATATTGATTTTAAATTGGGTAAATGAAATAATTTTACCTTGATTATATTTTATATATAAAGGAATAATTTTTCAAAATTATTAAAGTGTATATAGGTTGATTGTTAGGTTGTTTGAATAATCTAAATTATAAGAATTGAATTATAATTAAAAGTGTTTACAATTGTGAAATAAACTTATATATATAAGAAGTGAAACTATATGAATATATCTATGAATATGAGTTGTAAATAAAAGGGGAATTTAAAGTTAAATGGAATATAACTTAAGAGATATTGAATGGAATTGATATTGGTATCGAAGTAAATAATCAAGTGGATTAAAAGAATATGAACTTAAGTTATGTAAATGGGAATTCAACTTTGAAATTGAATTGAATTAATGGTTTGAATGTTTAATCAATTGAATGTAATTCAAGTTGATAAGGAATAATTAGTGAAAGTGTTAATTCATTAAAATCAAATGTTATTAGAAGTTGAATAAATTGAATGAGAATGAATATAAGCAAAGGAATTTGGTTATAATTAATATACTTTGGTTGTGATATTGATTGTTAGTTGATAGTATAAAATTCATTAAGTGTTAATGAAAATGAATTAGCGAAATTGGAAGCTATGAAATTGAATTCAAATGGAAAGTAAATAAATTTGAATAGAATTGAATGTGAATGGGATTTAATTAGTGAATGTTAACAAAATGTAAACTAATTGAATTGAAAATGAATGTTAGTAAATTCCAACATTAATGAATCAAATGTGATTTAAATTGAAAACCATTTCATTAAATATTAATGAGAATATAAATGAATATTTATTGGTTATGGATGTTAGTTGGATGTAGTAGGTTGATGGTTGAATATATATTGAATATGTTGCATTTGCTATGTTGGCATATATAGTTGTTATGTTGCTATATGTTGTATATTGAGATTATTTGCATATGTGCATGTTCTCATGTTGTTTGTTAAGTGTTTAGTAGGTGCGGATCGCGTTTGCTTCGCATTTGGAGTTCGCTTTAGCGCTATATTAGCCGTATATGCTTGCTAATAAAATATAAGGTACATATCTCGGATTAAATATCGCACTTTTATACTTTTTTCCCTGCGGGATGCCTCATTACTTGATGAGATGTATATTTGTGATATATATACTGTCATTTTTTTTTCGGATCGAGCCGCGCAAAGGAGACATGGCGAATTTTTCCGAAAATTTAAGGCGTTAGAAAAAATTTGAGAAAATTGGAAAATTTTGAAAACTTTCACTTTGATTTTGGAGTTGAAAGTTAAATGATATAGTTTGTTTTTGAAAAGATAACTAAGTATGATTTGGAAACTTAGTAAGTTATATTAAGAAGTTTAATTATGAATTTTAGAAAAATTAATGGATTCTGTAGCTTTTCTTACTTGTAATTTCGAGGACGAAATTCTTTTAAGGGGGAAAGATTGTAACGACCCAGAATTTTTAATAATTTAAATTTGAATATTTAATTAATTTTAAATATTTATAAGTGAATTTATAAGTCAAATAAATTTTTATTTGATTTATTGGATTTAATTGAATAATTAAATCAATAATTTAATACGTTAAATTATGGAAATAATTAAAAATTGAGTTAAATATGATTGAAAATAATTTGGAAAATTTTATTTAATCATACTGGAGTTATAGAAATATTTTAGAACTTTTAGAATCGAATTAAAAGTTAATTTGTGAAAATTGAATATTTTAATATTAAATAATTGACTGTAAAATAGCCAATTTTTGAACAGTCTCAGAATTGAACGAAACCAGTTTCATTGGATCCGTAATAGTTAGTTATTACCGGATTTCAATTTTCGTGTCAATCGGAGCTATCGTTTGATCGTGGCAGCTCGAAACGCATCGAATCGTTTTTTAATTTAAATTTGGCGAGTCAAAATAGCCATTTTTCAAAAAGTCTCAGAATTCGACGAAACCAGTTTCATTGGATCCGTAATGTGATATTATTGTAAGGTTTCAAATTTCAAGTCAATTGGATTTACCGTTTGTCCGGTACAAATTAAAACGCCTAGAAATCGGTTTAAATCGGTTTAATTCAAATTGAGCGTTTTCAGCCATAACTCGCACATACTTCCGAATTAGCTTCCGAAACCTGTTCCATTGTGTCCGGAACGCGGGGTAAACCCTAGGTACGCTGGTTACGGCGTCTAAATCGGAGTTCGGAATTTCCGGGATGAATAGTGTTTACGCTTGCTTTTCCTATAAATACAACCTCACTCAAAAAAAAATAAAAAAATAAACCTAATCCCTAATTTCATGTTGCCAGCCGCCATCTCTTATTTCAAGGGCTGAAACCTAATCTTCTTCATCCTCTAATTTCTCAAAATCCAAGCAATATTTTCAAAAACTTTCTGAAGCAAAGATGAAGAGCACGAGATGAGCTTTCAATCCATACGGATATGATGGATTTTGGTGCAACGTGGAGGAGGTTAGAGGGGGCCGTTCCCTACAGGCCGTGCACGAGATTCTAGGCAGCAGGGCAGGCCGAGCTCAGTGGCCTTGTGGCCGAACATGGGGGAGGCAGAGAGCTTCAAAACGCAGGTCCCCGATCGTGTTTTCGTCGAGTATTGGTGTTGAAATTTGTAACCCTAATCTACGTTCATGGGTTCAAGTGTGCGTTCGTTGTTACCTGGAGCTGCTATGCGTGCGTATGAAGAAGGTAGGGGATGAGGGGGGACGGTCCAGATGTTGTGATGAAGGATCTTGTGGCTTGGATTTGCTGTGGGTTTAAAATAGTTAGTTTATATGTTGATTTGTGTATATAAATCGTGTACGATCTTTAAAAATGCATAACTTTTTCATACGAGGTCGAAAAAATGCAAACTCAGTTGCGTTGGAATCGTATGGACGAGCACTACGCGATGGAGTTGGTTTGGAGTCGTTTGGAGTTAGTGAGAATTTCGGGTAAAATTAAACGCGCGTTTAATTTTATTCGAAATAAAAGCTAAAACGGAAATTAAAACCAAGGTGAGAATTTCTCACTCAATCGAATAGATTTCGATTTTATTTTAAATAGTTAGATTTAAAATATTTGAATGCATGTTTGAATGATGACTGTAAATTATTGATTGTTAAAATAGACATTATTCGCCGTTAGTAAGCGGATGTTATTTAATATAAACATATACCGCGAATATTTCATAAACAGTGAAATTGGTATTATATATAATATCAATATATATATATTGGCATATGTATATATTGCAGTTGTTGATTTCCCGCATTTTTTGTTTAGCGGATGAGACCCTATTACGCCGTTATTAAGCGGATAATATTTATTAAGAACATGTACCGCGATAATTTCGTACTGGAGCGAAATTGGTATTGTGCTAATGTTTTTGGATGCAGGAAACAGGTTGGAGGGATCCAACTGGATTCCTCAACAGTATTTATTTTATTTCAGATATTTTGATATTTGATGGATTATCATATCGATATATGATATCGTTGTTAGTCGTGATTGACTATTTGGTGTGTAGCATCATTGGACCCAGATTTTGGGATTTTAAAATGGTTTTAAAGTGATTTTTGAAAATATACTATATTTTTGGAATTGATCCATTATAAATAAATAAACGTTATAAGTTTTAAAGTTATAAAAATTATGGTTTTTGTGAAATATAGTTAAAAAGCTGATTTTTAGAAATACGATTAAAAGTCGATTTTTGAGAAATATGAACTAATGATTTTATAAAATAATTTAGATTGGATTTTTGAATATATGATAAAAGTTTAAATATAGGATTTATAAAATTTGATTATTTTATAAATCGAAATGATGAAATTATAAAGGAAATTAAAGACGTTTTAGAATAATAATATAAACTGATTTATATTAAGAGATTTATAAATGGATATTTATAAATTGAAATATAGACATTATAAAACGAGTTTTATAAGTGTTTGAATGTAGTGAAAATGGATTTCATAAATGAATGAAATTTATAGAATTATAAACTGTGAAGTTATAAATGAAATTTATAAATAGTAAGATTTATAAATTTGTGAAGTTAATTGAAGAATAGATTAGGTTAAATAAATGAATCTTATAAGTTATAAGATTTATAATTATGAAGTTTAAAGAACGATTTTATAAAATAATCGTTTTATAAGTAGTTAACTTATAATATGAACTTTTAGTCTATAATTGAATTACAAATTGAATAGGTAAATAAATAAGGAATTTATAAAAAAGGAAGTTTTTATAAATAAATAGAAAAGGAATTTATAAACGTTGTTTTATAAATTCACAAAGGACTTATTTTGACAAGTTAATTGTTATAACTTAGAAATGGAGTTATATTCACATTTTTTAATAGTGAATAATCCTTTGAATTAAAATGAATAAAAGAATGAAATTGGTTAACGTAGTTTATTCACGTTTTTGAATAGTGAATAACACGTTAAAGAAATTGTTTAGAATGTGAATGTTTTAAATAGAATTAAAACGATCCAACGATGTTTTTAAAGGTATAGAGATTCGAAACCATAGATTTCAACATTTATTGTTGAAATAGATGTTTCGAGAAATAAAAGGAAATAGTGGACTATAACATTGTTGTTATAGTAAATGATTTCCGAATGGAAATGTTTTGGTTTAGTATTGGGATTTATATATCTATTTAAAATTCAAATCCCTATACTAGTGATTTTGGGTTGTTGTAACGATGTTTTACGCAACATTCGTTTTGACCCAAATAAATATGTTTAAGAGAATGATTTTCTTAAAGAATGAATAATATACTTAATTCGATTTAAGTATATTGAATATTTTCAAAGGTTGAAGATAAAAAGATTTGTGAATTACTTATGAATAAATAAGTATGGAAATATTTTCCAATATGAAGTGAATATTTAGAATTTATCTTTTTGAAGATAAATTGGAAATGAATAATTGAAATCGTATATGCATGAATATTTTGGAATATAAATTCACTAAGGAATTTATAAGCGAAAAGGGAATTTGTTTGAAAATAAATGTTGATTTATTTTTGAAGTGTTGAAATTTTATATCTTGTAAAGATATTTTGGAAAATAATAATTTGGAAAATTATTTGGAATCTGGTGATGTGTGCATATCCAGTGATAGTTCAATAGCCGACTATCAATATTTCCCTTTGAATGGGTATTTGATGTGAATTGATTGAATTAGAATGCACACTTATTTTTGAATAAGCGCTCACTATTCGGGTTAACCGGGAAAGGACCATGGGGTCGTATAACCCATTCCGAATATGTGATACGTCGTTGTAAATTGCATTGAAGATCGGTGTTGAAGACCCGGTATTTGCGAAAGCGATAGGATGACCTATCGATTGTCTCTGCACTGAGTTGCAACGGTATAGAGACTCCCTAAGTGATGGGAAATCCGATCAGGATTGTGAATATCCGGATTGCAAGGACTTCTTTGTAAGTGCCTTCGGTTTTGTTCGATCCCGGAACAGACTTGTATGGATTGTATGTCTGACATTACAAGTTGAGATATAAAGCCGATTTCTTTCAAATATATTTCTGTTGGTGGCGGAGAATTTATTCTTTGCTTAACACCCTTCTTTGAGACGTACGAGCTCAAAGGTTATATAGTTGAAGTTATCAGCGATATATTCCCAATTTGGTAATGTGACATGCTGAGTGATGCTGAAATGATCATTGTGTTGATTTTTGTGATAGGATCATTTATTTGATCGTCTATCTTAGTGATCATTGTGTTGATCATTTGTTGACCCAAAGCACGGCTTTTTGTACAAAGTGTGTTTTTGTGGACGTGACTTCGTCGAGCCTCACATCCCGGAAATGGTCAAAACAGGAAAGATGCGGCAAGGTTATTAGGGGTTGCTGTAGCTCCCCTTAGGGTATGTGCATTTCCTTCTGGAAAGGGGTGGTATCATGGTATGGAGCCCAGATACTTACTCATGTTGAGAACACTCTATTTATTATGGTGTGATGTTGGATATCGAGCGCTCGGTTGAAAAGGTCCCAAAGGACCGGGGGATGGCATATTCGGTCAGTTGTTACTCAGTTAGGAGTAACCCGGCCTTGTGTTGGTAGAGATCCGGTTTGGTTCTCGGGGATGTCCATCCAGAGGCATTCTCAGTGGCAATGGGAAGTTCCTTAGCCTGACCATTTGTTGGAAATCCAAAGAAACAATACGTGACTTGTACGGTATTAGTTGTATAACCTGCTATGGAATGTGGCGGTAACCTGCTATTGAACATAGTTAGCTATAGTAGGCATACGATAATGGTCGTATGTTGGCTAAGATTTATATTCTACTTTCGAAATTGTTTTACTACATTATGCACTAGTAATAATATCAAATATTATTTTAAATGCGTATCAAGCATCTTTGACTATCATAAGGAGAAATCTCCTCCGATTCTGCGTTTGCATGTGTGTGTGTGCGGGAGGCCTTATGGTAGTCTCATTTTTAAAAGCATTGCGAATTGAATTAAAAATATTCCTCTATTTTGATTTTAAAGATAAATAAACTGTTTTGAGTTCTCACACCAGTCACATGACTGACTTGGAGTTTATTGTTTTCCTTCCTAAACTCTGGGTGCCCACCAATTTCCACACGGGCAGTTAAGAGTTAGGTTTATCAGGATATTCTGGATATTCTGGAGTTGCTGGAGGCAAGCTGGATGGCATGGCGTATTACTAGTTTATATAGTATTTCTTTTTCCGCTGCATTGTTTGATGTTGTTGTTGTACACTCTGATGATATGATGTAATGAAATGAAATGTAATGTAATAACTGATATAGTTCTTTGTTTAAAGATTATTCATTTATTATTATATGTTGTTCCGCTGCGAATTGTGAGATTCTGATGTTGTTCTGTTGTTCTTTCTTCCCGTTCTATTTTTAAATTTTTCTATCTTCTGTTTTTCTAATTCTCTGTTTTCTAAAAATTGTCTATCTTCTTTTCCCTCTATTTTTCTTTTTCTCTCTTCTTTCTTTTCTTTTCTTTTTAAAACCCATAACATCTCGGTTTTTGGCCTTCGATTTCTCGGCAGTCGATAAAGTGAGTGTCGATGTTGAATTTTCGAAGAACGAAAATCCCGTTTGTTACAATTTGCCTCTTCGATCGAAGTGTCTTTTGATCCCATTCTGGGTAAGAGAATTTAAAAAAGTTCTGACTTGATTTTCTTCCGAAAATTCTTTTCCCAATGATATTAGAGAATGCACAATATTCTGGAGTCTACTATACATATTTGGAATAGACTTGTTAGAATCCATTTTAAATAATTGAAACTGATTTGTGAGCATGGAAATTTTGGTATGTTTAACTTTGCTTGTTCCTTTGTGAGTAACTTGCAAAGTTTTCCAGATTTCGTATGCAGCCTTGCAAACTGACACTCAATTAAATTCATTCCTATCAAGTGAACAAAACAGGATATTCATAGCTTTATAGTTGTTTTGTGCGACGGCCTTTTTCTCAGCAGTCCACTGTGCAAAACCAGTTGTGGGTTCAAAATATTCAGTCTGTATGATATTCCAAGTGTCCAGTCCTACAGATTGTAAATATATTTTCGTCCTACATGCCCAATATGCATAGTTACTGCAATTAAAAAGTGGTGGTCAGACAGTAGACTGACCTTCTACAAATGAACTAGTGACAGGGGTAATAGAACCAGTGTTGGTAGTAGTAACAGTACCAGTGTTGGTAGCCATTTTGAAAATTTTCAAAATTCAGATTATGAAACTTTGGAAACCTTGCTCTGATACCAAATGTGAGAAATGCGGATTACGGATCTTAAGGCTAGAATTTACACTAGAGGAGGGTGAATAGTGTTTTAAGGCTAATTCTTTTTGAGTTTATATTAATTTGAACACAAATGTATACAATATTCAGACACGGATATGATTACAGAATCAAACACAGATGCAGATATAAAGTAAAAGCAATATAGGAAAGAACACACCGAGTTTTATACTGGTTCGGAGTTACTCTACTTCCAGTCCCGCAATATAAGTACGAATTTCCTTTCAAAATCAGTTCTTACTCGATTTCAAGCCCACGAGGTACACCGCTCCAGATTCACAATTCTCTGGGTAGAGATACTTGATTTTACGAGCAACAAGTTCACCCGATTGATTTTTCGGGCTACAATCATACCTTTTCTCGCTCAATTGATTACAAAGAAGTCTATAACTCTGAATAGCACTGGGATCTTGTTGAGATAGTAAAAGAGAATCAAACCAGAGATGATCAAGTTAGATTTAATGGTGATTTCGGCAGAGTAATGGTAAAAATATATGTAAAGAAATGCGAAGAAGAAAAGGAGTAAAATCAGAGAAAATATGAATATAAATTCGTTTAAAACAGCCCTATTTATAGTAGAACAACAGCCATGTCCATTCGTGAAAGGATACGACGAATAGACACTTCCTTTGATATTCAAACTTTTGAAATAAACTGTCACCCTATCGACAAGGGTTCCTTGGGGTTGTCGACAGGCCTAAGTTATTTTTGGTAATTTGTTTTTCTTTGAAAATAACTTCTTTCTTGTATTAAAACTATTTTAAACTTTATAAATATACTTAACTATAGTTAAAATACATAAATAAGTATAGAGACTAGTATTTTGGTATATATATAAAATTTTACTATAATTTTATATTTAAATCTAAGTATAAATATTAAAAGTTTAAATAAATAATTATAATTAAAAGATAGTTTAAAACCAAGGATACTTTGATACTGAAAATAAAGATTATTTTGAGGCTAAAAGTATTTTAAAACCAGGATAGATGTTTTTGATTTAAAAAAGAAGATTTTGATATCATTTTGAAAACAAGATATAATTTTGCAAAACATTTGAATGAAAGTTAGTGGATACAAAACAATGTTCCACTAGATTTTTCGTAGGTTTAATCCTACTTAGGGTTCCATCCCTTTAATGGGCTCGAAGTGGATTCCATTCCACAAATAAAATGGATTTTAAGATGCTAGTGCTTTTCTAGGAGTTTTATCCAAATTTCTAACTAAATTACTTATATTGAAATCTTGAACTCTTGATACACATGAGTCTTGAATCTTGATATCTTTGATCTTGAATTTATCAGTTCTTGAATCTCTATACTGTACAGTCTTCATTCTTTGGTACCTGTATATATATCCTGCATATACATATATATCTAAACAATAATGTTAGTATTTATATTTTATAATCTTATTCTAAGGTTGTCGTCATCAAAACCAACTTCTCAGGGACTAACAATATTGTGGTCCTCGGTTTAATTTTTTCCGTGGGTAAGCTTCTTTTCTCTCGTTGTTACCCGACACTTTAGACCGACTACAAAACGATAGTTGCAGAGGTGATAATTATAAAAACTTCGATTGAGTCTGCATAAGATTCGAGTTAGTTAGAGATTAGAGACGTAAAGGATTGATCCATTTTGGGTAGTCTAGTCTATCGCATGGATCTTCAGGTATGGGTCGGCAGGCATGGCTCGGTCTAGGTTGGTCAACAGATGCCGCTCGGTCAAGAACGAAGGTTACGCATGGCCAGTCAAAATGGCCAACATGGATCGCTCGACCAATGAAGATAAAAGCAGGATGGTTCAGTCTGGATGCTTGGGGAAGGATGGCTCGGAATTTTTTTGATCGGCCAGTATAGAGAGACTAAGTAGTTAGGTCTGAAAGGTCCAGCAGATGCCGTTTGGCCTAGGCAAGGTATCAGACATCGTTCAGTTGCTGTAACGTCGTCTTTTCATAAGCTTTAAATCGACGATAAACCACGCATGTCAGACTTAAACCATACAAAAGGACGGATTGTTATGAGGTAGATAAGAAAAACAAAGAAAGAAAAAACAAAATAGAATCTTGCAGCGGAACGATAAAATATAATGATCAAATAAATAGTCCATGAAGCTGCTTTTCAAAATATTCGATTATACTTATACAATACATATCAAAGTTACACATACCAGAAAATAATAAGTAACAATGTAGTGGAACAATGTGATGCAGTGGAATATAATAAATAATAGTAATACAAATCTTCGTCTTCGTCCTCCAGAATAAAATATTCAAATCCTGAAATGCTCGGACTGACCCGAGCGAATTGAAAAGACAAAACACTCGAGTCAGAACTAAAATATCTTATGTGAATTAAATCAACAGAAATAAATATGAATGCAGTAACTAAAGAGATGCTCGGGATTCACATCTCCTAAGGATCCATTAAACTATTTACTATGTAGTAATATTTCGCTATTATAATAATGTCTATAGTAAAATAAACTTACTTTAAAATAGCGTTAAGGAGTGACCCAATATTCCTCTTAACACGTAATAGTACCAATAGTCTATAAAGTACCGTAATACCTCCTGATCGGGAGACTACCAGAGGATACTCTATAGGTACGACACAAATCAAACTCGTACAAGGCGCGCTAGGGTAGGTGACATGGCACAACTAGGTAATGCCAGGATAGATATACCAATTACGCTTCCAGACCGGTGGTAGCGCGTATCAGCTACTACCGCCCACCTCGAACAACACCCCCAAAATCAAAAAATCAAAGTAGCCACCGAATCAATCCAAAAGTCAGAGTATAAGTCGAAGGGATGTGTCCGATAAAAGGTGCTACCTTCTTAGCCCGTCGATCGCTCCTGTTTTAGCCACCTTATGCCAACTCACGGGAGTTGGGTCCACGTATTTACCTCAAAGGAAACGCCACCACCATCCTACTCCATTCTGGAATCTCCACCGTGTACACGGTTATTAAAGTGGTTTTCGGAGTTGGCAGAGAGTATGACAACTTCCGATCCCGGTCTCTTTAACAGCCAAATGTTATTATAACACCGCGGTCTTTTCAAAAAGTTTATACTTTTAAAACCAGAATATAATATCCATTTTAAAACCATATAAATACGATATCATTTCCGTTTTAAAACCCAAATCAATTTGATATCATTTTTTTTTCAAAATATATCCATTTTCCAAAATCATAGCACTTTCAAATCTATATACCTTGAAACCCATAGCTTTGAAACATAACTTCTAATACTTAAATGGTTTAAACATTAAATTACTTTATATAATAAAATTGCTTCTTAAATTTCACCAATAAATTCCAAATTCTGATTTGAACCTCCAAATGAACCATTTTAAATTTCCATTTATTTCCAAGCTTTAAATATTCCACCATTTCAAAACTAATACTTTGATAATTCCATATATAAAAATTTTAATTACTATTATTTAGATTTGAAATGTTTACTTAATAAATCCAATATCATTTAAGTAAAACCTTTAACTTCAAAAAACTGGATATTCATTCAATCTAATTGACCTGATATATTCATTTAAATCAACTTTATATTCATTTAAATCACTCTAAGCCAAATCAAGTTATAAGAATCCCACCCTTTAAATCTCAATTTTATTTAAATTTCAAATCAAATTTATTCGAGTAAAATTCTTAATTAATTCAAATTAAACTGATTTCATATTTATCTTCCAACTTAATTTTTATTCAAGTCATTAAAACTCTATATATACAGTATCTTAAACAGGTACTTAACCATATAATATAAAACAATCAAACTCCATGAATAAACTTATTTTTATTTCACAAATTTATACATTGCTTAAATTCAAGAATTTGACTATATATATATATATATATGAAAATAATATTTATATAATATCAAAATTTAATATTTATTAAACCGTATATTTCTTTCCAAAACCATAGAAATCATTTTCAAAATTATTTATATATATAGACCGACGGTGTCTGTATATAATTTTCTATCCAATGGTCAAGTGATGTATCATTTCAATCCGTAATTTAAAATAAAATACGGTTATATATCATTTCAAACCGCAATCCCGAATGAAATGATAATGCATAACAACTTGCAGTTTATAACAATATAACATACAACATCCATTCATCCAATATCATTCATCAACCATTTATCACAACCATCATCCAATTCAAACAATATCATCAATATATAACAGATAATAAATAGCAGGCATCAAAATTCAGTTTATATCCAATAATAAATTAAATTACTATTTAACTGGCAGATTATATTAAATAACAATTTAATTCAATAAATTCTAGCTAACTGAGTTGATGATTAAAAATATGCCAAACAGCTATAAATAAATTTCAAATCACATCATAAATCAATTTAACAAACATAAGAAATTTTGGAAGTTGTGAGTGGTTTAAAACACCCACCTTTTGAGTTCGTATGTAAAAGTTATTGCACTAAAACGAGCCGAAAATCAAAATTAAATAAATAGAAATAAAATAAAGAAAAGTACCACGTCATCGTCTTTACGCGTTCGCCTTTCACTCAGAACGCACGCGAACGAAGAATCCATCCCCAGTGTTGTTGACCAAACTTTTGACCACGATTTCACGTGCCGTCCACCCACCGTGCTTCTCTGCACCATCGCCATCGAGCACCTACTGACGAGCCGCCTCTCTCAGCGTCCATCCCGAGGTCATCGATGACCTCCGTCGCCACCTAGATCCACAGGTTTCGAACCCTAATCGCACCACCAACGGCGATCTAGCCGTCCACTTCTCCTACGAACCACCTGGATGCAACGTACGCGACAATCTCTCCGCATTGGTATCTTCAATTCAACGACTGGCCACAGATCATCACGCATCAATGAACAGCCGATGATTCACCTTCAATTTCTGGACCAATGGTGGTTCAAAACCAAAAACAAACTGCAGATCTAAGATGCGTACATCGAGAGCTTCGATGTATAATTTTTCTGAATTTTTTTGAGGGGTTTGAAATTTCACTTTTGATTTGATTTGGAATTGTATTTGGATCTAGAATATGCTTGTCTGCCATTGAGGAGGAGAGATAGTTAAATTGTACGTACAGACAAATGAGAAATAGAAGTTGGCTAGGGTTTATAACCGGGTATTTATAGACAAAGTTGAAATAGAATGGATCGAATCGATTAGATATATGCAAGAACAACAAAGTGGCCCAAAAAGGCCATTTCGACTCCAGAACAAAATTTGGTGAATCCATACATCAAAATCGATGTTTTAAAATATTTTAAACGTAGTGGGAAAGGTTTCAAGTCCAAATTCCATCGTATGAAGAAGTTATGCTAAAATCAATATTTTTCAAATTAATTTCAATTGATTTCAATTTCATTGATTTCAAGGCGTTTTGAGTCCATACGATCAAACGACAAGTCCAATTTCTATGAAACTTGAGATCCTACAATAATTTAACGTTACGGATCCGATGAAACTAGTTTCGTCGAAATCCGAGTCAGTGGCCAAAATGGCTATTTTTACATTAGTTAAACAAATTAATAATTAATTTATTAAATCCAATTTTTAAATTTTCAATTCTATAATCGACAATTCCATCAATTTTAACTTCTTAATCATTTACAACGATTTAAACAAATTTAAATGTCAATTTAGAGTTGATAAACTTATCAATTTCAGTATTAACCTCAGTTTCATTTAATTCAAAATTATAAATTTAATTTCCAATAATTCTACTTACTTTACTTTTCATTCTATTATTCAATTCTTTATTGTCAACGGATGCAATTAATATTGGATTCAAAATCCATTACATTAATATTCTCACATTCCATCTTCATTTCAATTAACGCAATAATTCAATATTTAATTCTACTTATTTGCAATAAATCCAATTTATTTAACTTTAAATTTCAAATAAATAAATAAATCCTGACTCCCATTCCTTTAATTCAACTAATTATCATATTATCATCTTAGGTATCATTTACATTGGTATATATCCTGATACATTAACATTTTCCCATTTTATCTTTATTTCAATTGCAAAACATTTAATTTCAATTGCAACAATAATTATACTTTTATAAATTGGATTTCAATGGATTGATTTGTTTCCATTCATTACCTTAATATACCCCAATTTAACAACTCCTAAACTGTAACATCCCGCCTTTTCGCACGCTTTAAATCGACACACGTGCCAATTCAAACCATACGGAAGGGCAGATTGTTATGGGGTAAATAAGAAAAAACAGGGAAAGAAAAACAAAATAGAATCTCACAGCAGAAGGATAAAATATAATAATAAATGTACAGTTCATAAACTGTTTAAAAACATTTGATTCTCCTTTATACAATAAATATCAGAGTTCACCTACCAATCATAAACAATGCAGCGGAATTAAATAGTGTAGTGGAATAATATAGTAGATGGTAATACTACAATCTTCGTCTTCGTCCTCCCGAATAAAATCTTCAAATCCTAAAACGCTCGGACTGACCCGAGTGAATTTGAAAAGACAAAAACACTCGAGTCAGAACTAAAAGATCTTATGTGAGTTAAACTAACAAAAATAAATATGAGCGCAGTAAACTCAAGAGATGCTCGGGATTTACATCTCCTAAGGATCCGTGAAACTATTTACTATGTAGTATATTGCGCTATTATAATAGTGTCTAATTGTAAATAAACTTACTTTAAAATAGCGTTAAGGAGTGACCCAATATTTCCCTTAACACAAATAATGCCAATAGTCTATACAGTGCATGCATATCTCCTGATCGGGAGACTACGAGAAGACACTCCATAGGTACGACACAAATAGAAACTCGTACAAAGCGCAATAGGGTAGGTGACACAGCACAACTAGGCAATGCCACGGTAGATATACCAATTACGCTTCCGGGTCATTGGTAACACGTAGTGCGCAGAACAAACTCCCCCAAATCAAAGAAATCAAAAATGAAGGTGGCCACCGAATCAATCCAAAGTATAATATCAAAGGGAAGTGTCCGATCAGAGGTGCTACCTCATTAACCCGTCGATCGCTCCTGTTTTAGCCATCTTATGCCAACTCACGGGAGTTGGGTCCACGTATTTACCTTAAAGGAAACGCCACCACCATCCTACTTCATTCTGAAATCTCCACCGCGTACACGGTTGTTAAAGTGGTTTTCGGGGTTGGCAGAGAGTATGACAACTTCCGATCCCGGTCTCTTCAACAACCAAACGTTATTATAACACCGTGGTCTTTAAAATAGTTTATACTTTAACTAGAAAATAATTATCCATTTCAAAACCCATAAATACGATATCATTCCTATTTCGAAAACAACTCATTTCGATATTATTTTTATAAAACCCAAATCAATAATATCATTTTTATTTCAAATATATTACTTTTCCAAAATCATACTGCTTAAAATTTATAATATCTGGAAACCAAACATTTGGATTATAACTTTCAAAACATAATACTTCGAAATTCATAGCTTTAAAACCATAACTTCTAAAACTTGGATGGTTTGGATATTCAAACGGTATATAGAATAAAATAGTTTGCATTTAAAATTTCTTTATAAAATAAAATTATTTTTCCTTCAATTTATTTATACCAGAATATTTATTTAATTCATCTTGAATAAAAATTCAGTTATAAATATCATACCCTTTTAAAATTTCAAGTTAATAAATTTTACATCAACTTATGAAGTTAAATCCTTAATTTAGCTCAATTCTAAATAAATTCTTCAATTTAACTCCCAATCTTAATTGATTTAAATCATTTAAAACTCTATATATTTTCAATATCTTAATATGTACATAACCATATAATATAAAATAATCAAACTCCATTATTCAACTTATTTATTTTATTTAACAAATTCATACATAGCTTAAATTCAATACTTTAACTATATATGTATATATAAAATAAGATTTTTATATAAGATTAAAATTAATATTTATTAAACCGCATCATATCCAAACCATAGAAATCATTTCAAAATAATTTTTATATATATACCGCGGTGCCTGTATAAAATTTTCTATCCTATGGTCAAGTGATACAGATATTTATCATTTCAATCCGCAATTTAAAAATAAAAGATGCGGTTGTATATCATTACAAATGCAATCCCGAATGAAATGAAATGCATGATAACTTGCAGTTTGTGTAAATAACATCCATACATCCAAATATCAATCATCAACCATTTATTTCAAATCATCATCCAATTTAAACAACATCAATATAGAGCATATAAAATATAACAGGTAATAAATAACAGGTATTAACTAACAGTTTATATTCAATAATAAATTTAATAACTGTTTAACTAGCAGTTTATATGAAAATAAATAAATTTTTAATTGTAAATCTATATGCAACAATAAAATTAATTAACAGTTAAATTTAATAAATGTGATTTAACTGAGATGATGAATAAAATATGCAAAAATGTCATAAATAAATTTCTACTCATATCTTTAAATCAATTTAACAAACATAAGAAAACTTTGAAGTTGTGAGTGGGTTAAAACACTCACCTTTTGGGATTTAAATTGAATTCAAATCCAATTTAAACCCAAAAATTTGACAGTTTCCAAATCCGTCCAAACCAGTCAGCAAGTCCGGAATTTAAATACGATCCTAACGCAAAAAACCGTGCGTGAATACGAGGTCGTATGAGAAAGTTATACGAGTTAATTTGATTGGAAACATAATTAAATTAAAAACAGAAAAAATAAAATAAAACCTAAACACGCTTCCACGTCAGCCCTTCCTTCTCACGCGAAACTTGCGTACGCGAACCCCAACACAGAAAATCACGCACCATCTTCTAGCCGCCACTGTGTTTTTCCACCATCTCGATGAGAGCTACATCGATCCGAGTCGTCCATGGCCATCCCTACCTCGGCCGACCAAAACCCCCCTCACGCGCACGGTAATCGAGGCCGAGGCCTCCTCTGCTGCCGCCCCCTTTTGTGGCCAAACACGGCAAATCCTGACCTCCTTCAGGCGAGTGATTTCATCCCTAGACCCTACTCGACGAGCTCTACCACTCCATGCCTTCTGATCGTCGCTAGGGCAAGGATCCACCATTGAATCACAAAACTAAAACGAACGACCGGAACTAAATCTCTAATTTCAGGACGAACGATAAGTCACATCGAAAAATGAAATACACCATTGAATTCTGCCCGTCGAGGGCTTAAACATATATTTTTTTGAGAATTTTCTGAGACCTTTGAAATTTTGACCTTGGATCCGATTTGAATTTGGATCTGAGGTTTGCACCCATTGAGGAAGAGGAAGAACTGATGAAATTTACAGGTGACAAATGAGAATAGGAGGAGGCTAGGGTTTAGTAGGATATTTATAGATAAAGTTGAAAAATAGATGGATCGGGTTGATAGATATACGTGCTAACGCTAACGTGGCCCAAAAAGCCCGTTCTGACCCCGGAACGAAATTGGGTAAACCTATATATCAAAATAGATGTTTTAAAATATTCTGAACGCGATGGAAAAGGTTTCACGTCCAAATTCTATCGTATGAAGAAGTTATGCTGAAAACAATATTTTTAAATTGATTTCAATTAAATCGATTTCAAGGCGTTTTGCGTTCGTACAATCAAACGACAAGTTCGATCGCTGTGAAACTTGAAACCCTACCATAATTCACTGATACAGATTCGATGAAACTAGTTTCGTCGAAATCCGAGTCCGTGACCAAAATGGCTATTTTTATATTAATTAGATAAATTTAAAATAATAAATTAAATCAAATTTCGCGTTGAAATTTTTTAACTTTGCAATCTTTATCACTTTATAATTCTCAAGCATTTAAAATGATTTAACAAATTTTTAAATGTCACTTTATTAAATATAAATCTTCAATTTCACAAATTTCAAAAATTATAGATAAATTTCCAAAATTTCCATTAAATTGAATTTACCCATAATTATTCTATTCGAAATTTCAAATAGAAGGGTTTACCATTGGATTTAAAATTATTACATAAATATTTCCCAATTTTCAACTTAATTTTTTTAATTTAACATATAATCAAATATTTGATCTCATTTATTGGCAATAAATCCAACTATTATAAATTAAGTAAATTTACTCACCATTGAAAATTCAAACCCTATACTCATCAAATTTATCATCTCTATTTACTTATTAATTTATAATTCTTTAAACCAATCCCCATCTCAATTTTAAATGTAAATTATTTTACCAATTATAGTATTTATTTCACTTTCTTAAAATAATCCCTTTATTACACTCTGAATCCAATTTATTTCAATAAGTTTCAAATTAATCGAATTAGATTCTTAACCTTTTACTTACACTTAAGTTTAGGTCATATTTAATTTATAACGCATTACTTCCCTAGTTATTTCTTTACATACTTCCCGTATTAATTTCACAATTAACCATAATTATTACAGTAACGCTAATAATAAATACGACCCTATAATTACTCAACATTTTAAACAAAGTTATTTCATTTTCCATTAGTGTAACATTCATTTATTTTATTATCACTTATTACAAATTCTAATTCCATTAACAAATAAGCAGGTAATTTATAATATATGTCTACAAGCCATATGTTACAAATTTTGAATTCATCCCAATTCCTTATTATTGACTTAAATTAACATTACTTACATTGCATTAACATTGTTACTAAAAATCCCTATCCAATTGCAATTAATATTCTAATGAATACATTTACTCTTACCCGTAATGTTATTAATTATCATCAAGGCACATCTAAAATTATATTTATTGGTAAATGAGTGAACTTACTAGTAACCCACTATTATAACCTTTAATATACTGTATATTTACTCTTCACAACCAACTACTACCTATCCTAATATCTCGCCCATAAATACAATAATTTCAATTGTTCTTATTATTATATTCCATTTACTAAGTCATAACATTTTAATTAATTTATCACATTGAAATGTTCATTCAAGTTCATTAATTATTAGTTGCAACAACGTATCCTTAATTAAAATCAATTACTGCACCAATGTGTCTTTACATTAACTAATTCAATGCCTACCCTATAATTTCCATATTCAAATTATATCCGGGTATAATACTTACGCTATTTCATTAATTGAAATTTATTCAAATTGCTAGTAAATAGGTTTTAAGTTACCATTTATATAATTTAATTTAGCGTTCATTACAATATTTGTTTATAAAGTTTTTATTTCTACTAAATTTAATTACAAAACTCATTAATTCAACCAAATTAAATCCACGAAATTTACGGATCGTTACATAAACATTGTATTACATTTCACATTAACGTAACATTATTAAAATATATTTCCGATTTCAAATTTCAATTAACAATCTAAATAAAAAGGTAACGTACAATAATCATTACCGTTACCCTTTAGTCACATAAATAAGCTTTTATTACTTACAAATCAATGTTGCCATTTATTTTCATTAATTAGTATTCCATTCAATTCATAAATTAATTCAATGCTTACATTTGTTTTCATATATCCAATTTGTAGCTAAGTATAACATTTACATTATTTCCATTGATTTGAATTAAATTTCCATCTTTTTACTATGCCTATTATTACTCTAAAACTAGTTACTATTGTTTACCTTTCATTTACTTGACATATTCTCATTCCCCTTATTGTAACCTTTATTTATATTCATTAAAAATTAAATTTCAATTCCAATTAAATCAACTAATTCAACAGGAAACTTATAATAATTGTTTTTCAAGCCAAGGTTACCCTTAAGTTTATCATACTTCAACCAATTATTATAATTATATACATAATACCAAATTCATTCAATTACTATTAATTATGCACAAATTCCTTTATTTATACAACACTTACATTTATTTGAACCTCCAAACGAACCATTTCAAATTTCCATATATTTCCAAGCTTTAAATATTCCACCATTTCAAAACTAATTCTTTGATAATTCCATATATAAAAATTTCAATTACTATTATTTAGATTTGAAATGTTTACTTAATAAATCAAATACCACTTAAGTAAAACCTTTAACTTCAAACAACTTGATATTTTTTCAATTTAATTAACCTGATATATTCATTTAAATCAACTTTATATTCATTTAAATCACTCTAAGCCAAATCAAGTTATAAGGATCCTGTAGGATCTAGATTAACCCTAGAGGGGGGGGGGTGAATAGGGTTATTGCAAATTTTTGCGAATTAAACACAGAAGCAAACTGCAGAAATAAATATGCTGGAAAAAAAATCACACACAAAATTTACCCAGCTTCGGCAACCCCTGCCTACTGCTGCATTCCCAGATTTCTATTAGAATTAAACAGTTTCCCGCTTACAAACACTCTAACAGACTTGCAAACCCTGCTACCGCCTATAGAGTTTTGCAAACTCGCAAACCCTGCTAACTGGACTAACTCTAACTAGACAATCTGACAACACCTAAACCCAAGGTGATGATTTACCATGTTTTGTTTTGAAAAGAACAGACAAATAAAACAAATTATAAGAGCAAGCACTAAATTTAAAACAATTTAAATTATCTTGCCTTTAAAAATAAAAATAAAGATACCCTAACCCAAAACAAACAAAAAATATGCTGTCACTTCCCTCTTATCTTATTTCACCCGGTCCATTGTCTTTTGTTTGTGGAGAAAAAAATGGCGGCCCTCTGTTTATTCGATCTGAATTAGGGCTTCTGTTTCTTTCTCGAATTGGGGCTTCGGCTTCTTTCTGATGACTGATTAAGCTCTTGCTTGTCCTCTGATGATTGATGCTTGTTGCTAGCTTGTTCTCTGTTGATCGAGATGTTGATGGTTCGGTATGTAATTTCTTTTGTTGCTTGTTTGATTGCTTGCTTTTTAACTCGATTGTTCTGTGTTCTATGATGATTTCTTGGGGTTTATTTATAGGATTGAAACCCTAATAACGACTGTCAGATTTGATTTTTGCACGTCGTTGATTATTTTTCCTGAAATTGTTCTGGATTTGGAGTATTCCTTTCTTGATTTGATTTCGAATTATTGCTGTCCATATTTGTTTTCGAATTAATTAATTCGAAAATTTCTTCCTATATTTGTTGTCTCGTCCCCTATTTGAATTAATACTGACCATATATGAATTCGAGAAATTTGATGCAGAGATTTCTTTCCAAATTAGATTTCTTTGACTTAATCAAAGACTTAATCAAAAGATACGAATTTGTTCTTTAACTTCGGCTTGATTTCTGCACTGACTTGTACTTGCCACTGTCTTGTGTTCCCTACTACACATTCACCTGTTTACTATATATGTGCATATATACATATGTATGTGTGTATGCATATATTCTTGGGTTTGTACTTGGATTTGAACTGCTTCATGTTCTATTGATCTTGATTTTGGAGCTGCCACTGACTTCTTTGTTGCAAATTGAAACTGTTTTGTCAATTCGAATTGCACTTGCACACTCCATGTTGCATTATCACTGTGTTGCATTGTAGCTCCATCTTGACTTGGGCTTTTTCACTGTATCAGATGCTACACTTGTTCATGTATTCAACTTCTCTGTTGCACTTGAGTTTGTTTCCACTGCTTCATCATGTTGTATTCATCCCTGTACATGTGCACAGAGTTTGTTGTTGCACTCGATGTTTGTAGCTTCACTGTGTTTGCTGTTGCAGTGGTTTGTCTGACCTTGTATGCTTCAAGTTGCCTTGAGTTGAACCTATCTTGGGTTTGACCTTGTTTGTGACTTTTGTGCATTGTGCTCTGTTGTTGTATTTGCATTGTGTTACTGATTTTGGTCGTGACTTTGTTTGTTGCAGTATGTCACTGCATTTGGTCTGAGTCACTTGTATCCATTCTCGAGTTGCACACTTTGATTTGCTACTGCTTCACCTTGTTGAGTACCTGTAATTGCTGTTACATCACTTCACACTGCATTTATTTGCTTGTACATGTGTTCTGGTCATTGCTTTGTTGTGTAGCTGCTATGCAGTTGCTATGCATCACTATATATATACTCTCTGTTTTGATTTGCATTGGTGCAGTTTCCATATTTTGTGTATCTTGATGTTGTATACACTTTTTCAAGCTGCTGTGATGCAGTTTCCTTCACTGTTGTGTCTTCGGGAGTTTGCACTGCTTCATGTTGAATTCATTGAAGTATTGATTGCTTTTGTTGATAACGCACACGAGTTGGCGAGGCAGTGCACACGTGTATAGATGTACACGTGTGTATTGCAGCCACTCACGATTATCTGTAAGAACACTGATATGCACAGATATTACACAATCAAAGATGATGACAATAACCCATGTATCTGAGACACAAACAAATTTCTATTTTTGCACATTCAAATTTGTTTGTTTTCAGATTACTGTTGTAGTTGCTAATTATACAGGTACACAGGAGACAGGACAAGAAGTGGAGCTGGATAATGCTGATAGATGTAGATGTGCAGACAGAGTGAAAAACTGAGTGTTGAGTGTTGTAGTGTAAAATGTATGAACTGGTGTATGTATATATAGAGAGAGCTGAAAAACTTTGTATTGTTTAAGTGTTGTAATAAAATATTATATTGAATAAAAAAATACTGGTTGAATTATATAAATTCTGTGCAATAGTATAATTATTCAATATGAATATTTCTTCCTTTCTGTATATAGTCCAAACTGCAAACACACACACATATATATATATATATATATATATATATATATTTTGTTATCATCAAACAAAAAATCACATCAAACAATCTCCCCCTTTTGATGATGACAAACATATATATTAAAGATTTTGAAATGCTAATACATGTGTTTGAGCATGAACTGTTTTAGCTCCCCCTATTTGAATGCTCCCCCTACAACCAAGACCACTCCCTATTTAGAAGATAACAAAAATTACTGATGAATAAACGAACTAAGGAAAATTATCTAACAACATTAAACAAATATTGTTGAAGTATTCCAAAAAAATATTTACTTCCTTATCAAAATCTAGTTCTTTTCTCCCCCTTTTGGCATTATCAAAAGACTGACAAAAAACAATGGAACAGTAGGAACAAAAAATAATATATCATAACGAGATAACAACTTCCACATTGTAGAGAATGGATCGATGATCGGTTTAAGAAGAGAGATATTTTAACATTAATTTGACATTTAAGCACAAAAAAAATAAGCACTTACTAACCACGCATAACCATAAGGACTTTTAAATGGGAATAGCAGTTACTTATTAGTCTAAGCATCCGAACTTTTAAGTGAGACCAGAATACTTAGTTACCATACTCCATCCATGCATAACCATAAGGACTTTTAAATGAGAATTGAGTAATGATAAAAATAATTCACTCACATGCTCCATCCATGCATAACCATAAGGACGTTTAAATGAGAATGGATGCATGAGAGTTATTATTATTTATTATTATAATTGTATATATATATATATATATATTTAAAATTAATTCACTCTTCTTATTTTACAAAACCATTATGAACGATAGAAAGATGGTAGAAATAGAAATGATCGTGGAATAAGTTATCAAGTTAATTATATTATGTAATATCCAGTACTGAATACCATATTCGAATCAATATTTGGATAATATCCAAAACTGGTTTGAATCCTAGAAATTTAAGTTGAAAGTATATATCCAAGAATATTTCAACAAAGAAAATGGAAAAATGGTTAGTCAATTTCTATAATCCCCAAATCCAAACGTAATCTGGAAAATCTTTCTTCTGGGAGGGGTTTTGTGAAAATATCAGCAAGTTGAGTCTCAGTTGAAATATATTCAATGCAAATGTCTTCCTTAGCAATGTGATCTCTAAGAAAGTGGTGTCTCACATCAATGTGTTTTGTGCGTGAATGATGAACAGGATTATTTTATAAGTCTATTGCACTTTTACTGTCACATTTTAATGGAACTTGTTTATAAACTAAGCCAAAATCAGAAAGAGTTTGCATCATCCATAAAATTTGAGCACAACAACTCCCTAAAGCAAAATATTCTTCTTCAGTGGTGGATAATGCAACACAGTTTTGTTTTCGACTTGACCATGAAACTAACGAGTGTCCTAGCATAAAGCATGTTCCACTAGTGCTTTTCCTGTCAACCAATGAACCAGCATAATCAGCATCAGAATAGCCAACTAAATCAAAATTTTCACAAGAAGGATACCATAACCCAAGTTTGTTTGTGTGTGAAAGATATCTCAAAATTCGTTTTGTGGCTTTCAAATGAGATTCTTTAGGATTAGATTGAAAACGTGCACACAGACACACAGAAAACATAATATCAGGTCTAGAAGCAGTAAGATAGAGAAGTGAACCAATTATCCCTCGATATTTCTTTTGATCAACAGCACTTCCTTTCTCGTCTTTGTCCAACTTTGTTGATGGGCTCATAGGAGTTCTCAATGGTTTGGAGTTCTCAACTCCAAATTTCTTCAACAGTTCCAACACATACTTGGATTGTGAAATGAAAATGCCATCACTGCTTTGCTTGATTTGAAATCCAAGAAAATATTTCAATTCTCCAACCAAGCTCATCTCAAATTTAGCCTGCATGACTTGTTCAAATTTCTCGCACAGGAGTTCATTAGTAGCGCCATAAAGGATATCATCTACATAAATCTGAACAATCAAAAAATCACTTCCTTTATGTAATAGAAACAGTGTCGTGTCAGCGCTCCCCTTTTTAAAGCCATTTTCCAAAAGATATGTACAAAGGCAGTCATACCAAGCTCTAGGAGCTTGCTTAAGACCATATAATGCTTTTTCAAGTTTATACACATGATTTGGAAAATCGTGATTTTCAAAACCGGGGGGTTGTTCAACAAAAACCTCTTCTTTCAAATCACCATTTAGAAAAGCACTTTTTACATCCATTTGTTTAAGTTTGAAACCTTTATAACAAGCAAAGCTTAGCAAAATCCTAGTGGCTTCTAACCTAGCAACTGGAGCAAATGTTTCATCAAAATCTATGCCTTCTATTTGGTTATATCCTTTTGCGACCAACCTAGCTTTGTTTCTAATTACATTTCCTGATTCATCAAGTTTGTTTTTGAACACCCATTTAGTTCCTACAATTGGATAGTCATTTGGCCTAGGAACTAATTTCCAAACTTTATTTCTCTCAAATTGATTAAGTTCATCTTGCATTGCTAGAATCCAACTTTCATCATTAAGAGCCATTTCAACAGAATCAGGTTCAATTTCAGAAATAAAACCACTATGAAAACAAAACGCACACAAATTTTTATCAAATGAAGAGTGAATGCGTATACCTTCCGTAGGATCTCCTATAACCAATTCAGGAGGATGATTGGTTTTGAACTTCAATCTATCAGCATCAACAGTCCTACTTTCATCTTTCTCACTAGATGTCCCTTCTTTAATGCCTTCATGATCTACCCCATCATCAATCATTTTTTCAGTAGTCCTTTCCAGATCAGATTCATCAAATTTCACATTGATTGATTCAACAATTGTCTTTGTTCGTTTGTTGTATATCCTGTAAGCCTTTCTCCTGGTTGAATAGCCCATGAAAATTCCCTCATCGGCCTTTGATTCAAATTTTCCAAGTTGATCACCTGTGTTAAGAATGAAACAAGGGCATCGAAAAACACGAAAGTAAGAGATGTTAGGTTTCCTTTCATGCCACACTTCATAAGACGTTTTGCCAAGTATTGGTCTAATCATTACTCTATTCATTACGTAGCACGAAGTATTCACCGCCTCTGCCCAAAAAGTTAGAGGTAGTTTACACTCACTCAACATGGATCTAGCCAATTCTTGCAATGTACGATTTTTCCTTTCAACCACCCCATTTTGTTGAGGTGTTCGTGGAGCAGAAAATTCATGTTTTAAACCATTTTCTTCACAAAAGTTTTCAAATTCCGAATTTTCAAATTTGCCTCCATGATCACTTCTTAAAGTTTTAATTGAAACTCCTTTTTCATTTTGAACAAGTTTAGCAAATTTTGAAAAATAATCAAAAGATTCAGACTTTTTGGCTAAGAAATAAACCCATGTAAATCTAGAATAATCGTCAACCAATACATAACAATAACGTTTTCCATTCAAGCTTGCAATTTCATTTGGTCCAAATAAGTCCATATGAATTAATTCGAGGACCCTTGATGTGCTAACAATGTTTTTAGGGCAAAATGATGATCGAATAAGCTTGCCCAAGGAACATGCTTTACACACTTTGTTATCTTTAAATTTCTGATGTGGTAACCCTCTGACTAATTCTTTCATTTCAAGATTTTTTAAGAGACTCATGCTAGCATGTCCAAGTCTCCTATGCCATAAAGATGCCTCTTCGTCAGTGGCTACCAAACATCTGGAAAGATTTAGATTGTCAAACGAAAGCGAGTAAACATTTCCTTTTCTTTTGCCCATAAAAACTATGTTATTAGAAGTTTTATCAATGATCTTGCAAGTATCACTATCAAAAAACACATTCATACCTTTGTCACATAGTTGGCTAATAGAAATGAGATTGTGATGCAAATTATCAACGTATAAAACATTAGTCAATGAAAAAGTACCGTTACTTACTTCACCTTTCCCAATAATCTTACACTTGCTATTGTCTCCCATGATCACATTTCCACCTCTAAAATTCTCTAGGCTAAGGAACTTAGATTTATAACCTGTCATATGTCTAGAACAACCTGAGTCTAGAAACCATTCTTGTTGCTCCTTAGCCTGCCAACAGACCTACATAAAGAGAGAGGAGGATGACCTAGAGAAACTCTTAGGTCCAATGATATTAGTAACTGAAGCATTGTGAATAAACAATCCCTTTGGAACCCAAACTTGTTTTGTCCTTTCATTTTTGTTCCTATAGACATGAAATTTGTTTGTAGAATTCTTAGGAACCCAAACTTGTATAAATTTTGTGTTCTTGTTCCTATGACTACAATTTTCAACACGATGTCCAATTTCACTTCTAACAAAGACACTCTTACCTTTTGCATAATCATCAACCTGTGTTTTCCCAAAACCTAGTCCTTTTCTGTTATTAGCAAAGAGTTGATTTCCCAATAACATGTTAAATGATTTTTCTCCTCTTGAAAAGTTATTCAGAGATTTCTCAAGATTTTGGACTTTGGTTTTTAGTGTTGTGTTTTCAGTTACAAGTGTGGTGCATCTATTTATAAAATCCTTTTTCCTAGTGTCAATGGTTTCCTTAAGACTTGAGTTTTCTTTTTCAAGATTGTCGAAGCTATTCTTAAGTCTTGATATCTCTGAATCTAAAATTTTACATTTTTTACAGTCTAGGTTTTGAATATTTTCAAGTTCAGTTTCTAACCTAGTATTCTCATGAACAAGTTCTCTCCTGTCAGACTTCAATTTTTCAATTTTAGTTTTAAGAGTATCAATTGTATTAGTAAGATCATAACACATCAAAACAAGTTCTTTATAAGAATAGTCACGTACCTCACTGGATTCCTCTGAACTTGTTTCTGAATCTGATTTTGCCATAAGGCATAAGTTAGCCTCTTCTGAGCTATTATCCGAAACTTCTTCTCCTTCTTCATCATCCCAAGTTGCTGCAAAGGCCTTCTTCTTCTTTTTCTTTCCTTTGTTGTTTTTGAGAAGTGGACATTTTTGTTTGAAGTGGCTAGGCTTTTTGCAGTTAAAGCATGTCAATTCATTATCGGAATCGTCAGAATCTTTTGACCTATTACCACTTGTTTTCTTCTTGCGTGGCCTGAATTTTGACCATTTTCTAAGATTTTTGACAGCCATCGCAAGCTCTTCAATTGGATCTTCTTCTTCTTCATCGCTTTCTTCTTTGCTCTTCAAGGCAATTGTCTTCTTTTTTGATTCGGAGTTGTTACGTTCCTCATTTGCCTTTAGCTCAAGCTCATATGTCATCAAGTTTCCGATCAACTCCTCCATGCTTAGTTTACTCAGATCTTTCGATTCTTGTATTGCCGTGACTTTTGCCTCAAAGTTCATTGGTAAGACTCGCAGTATCTTCCGCACAAGCTCTACTTCAGTGAAGACCTTCCCAAGTGCTCTAGCATTGTACACCAAAGTTGAAAATCGTCCAAACATATCCTTTATGCTCTCGCCCTTTTCCATCACAAAGTTTCCGTATTCATTGCTAAACAGAGCTAGACGTGACTCCTTGACTTGAGAAGTTCCTTCGTGTGTCACCTCCAAAGTGTGCCAAATTTCCTGTGCTGTTGTACAATGAGAAATTCTATTTAACTCATTTTTATCAAGAGCACAGATCAAAGCGTTCATTGCTTTGGCATTTGTAGTTTTTAGTTTCTTATCGTTAGCATCCCACCTATCCTTAGGTTTAGGAATCTCAGTATCACCAATAACTATAGTGGGAGATTTATAGCCAGTTTCAATAATATCCCAAACATCATAATTGACAGAACTAAGATAAATGCTCATCCTAACTTTCCAATAAGCATAATCATTCCCATTAAACATGGGTGGCCTAGCAATAGATTGCCCCTCAGAAAAAGCATTATTTGGTAGATTCATGACTCTAGAGTTAAAGTAAAATACCTAGCTCTGATACCACTTGTAGGATCTAGATTAACCCTAGAGGGAGGGGGGTGAATAGGGTTATTGCAAATTTTTGCGAATTAAACACAGAAGCAAACTGCAGAAATAAATATGCTGAAAAATAAATCACACACAAAATTTACCCAGCTTCGGCAACCATTGCCTACTGCTGCATTCCCAGATTTCTATTAGAATTAAACAGTTTCCCGCTTACAAACACTCTAACAGACTTGCAAACCCTGCTACCGCCTATAGAGTTTTGCAAACTCGCAAACCCTGCTAACTGGACTAACTCTAACTAGACAATCTGACAACACCTAAACCCTAGGTGATGATTTACCATGTTTTGTTTTGAAAAGAACAGACAAATAAAACAAATTATAAGAGCAAGCACTAAATTTAAAACAATTTAAATTATCTTGCCTTTAAAAATAAAAATAAAGATACCCTAACCCAAAACAAAAAAAAATATGCGGTCACTTCCCTCTTATCTTATTTCACCCGGTCCATTGTCTTTTGTTTGTGGACAAAAAAAATGGCGGCCCTCTGTTTATTCGATCTGAATTAGGGCTTCTGTTTATTTCTCGAATTGGGGCTTCGGCTTCTTTCTGATGACTGATTAAGCTCTTGCTTGTCCTCTGATGATTGATGCTTGTTGCTAGCTCGTTCTCTGTTGATCGAGATGTTGATGGTTCGGTATGTAATTTCTTTTGTTGCTTGTTTGATTGCTTGCTTTTTAACTCGATTGTTCTGTGTTCTATGATGATTTCTTGGGGTTTATTTATAGGGTTGAAACCCTAATAACCACTGTCAGATTTGATTTTTGCACGTCGTTTATTATTTTTCCTAAAATTGTTCTGGATTTGGAGTATTCCTTTCTTGATTTGATTTCGAATTATTGCTGTCCATATTTGTTTTCGAATTAATTAATTCGAAAATTTCTTCCTATATTTGTTGTCTCGTCCCCTATTTGAATTAATACTGACCATATATGAATTCGAGAAATTTGATGCAGAGATTTCTTTCCAAATTAGATTTCTTTGACTTAATCAAAGACTTAATCAAAAGATACGAATTTGTTCTTTAACTTCGGCTTGATTTCTGCACTGACTTGTACTTGCCACTGTCTTGTGTTCCCTACTGCGCATTCACCTGTTTACTATATATGTGCATATATACATATGTATGTGTGTATGCATATATTCTTGGGTTTGTACTTGGATTTGAACTGCTTCATGTTCTGTTGATCTTGATTTTGGAGCTGCCACTGACTTCTTTGTTGCAACTTGAAACTGTTTTGTCAATTCGAATTGCACTTGCACACTCCATGTTGCATTATCACTATGTTGCATTGTAGCTCCATCTTGACTTGGGCTTTTTCACTGTATCAGATGCTACACTTGTTCATGTATTCAACTTCTCTGTTGCACTTGAGTTTGTTTCCACTGCTTCATCATGTTGTATTCATCCCTGTACATGTGCACAGAGTTTGTTGTTGCACTCGATGTTTGTAGCTTCACTGTGTTTGCTGTTGCAGTGGTTTTTCTGACCTTGTATGCTTCAAGTTGCCTTGAGTTGAACCTATCTTGGGTTTGACCTTGTTTGTGACTTTTGTGCATTGTGCTCTGTTGTTGTATTTGCATTGTGTTACTGATTTTGGTCGTGACTTTGTTTGTTGCAGTATGTCACTGCATTTGGTCTGAGTCACTTGTATCCATTCTCGAGTTGCACACTTTGATTTGCTACTGCTTCACCTTGTTGAGTACCTGTAATTGCTGTTACATCACTTCACACTGCATTTATTTGCTTGTACTTGTGTTCTGGTCATTGCTTTGTTGTGTAGCTGCTATGCAGTTGCTATGCATCACTATATATATACTCTCTGTTTTGATTTGCATTGGTGCAGTTTCCATATTTTGTGTATCTTGATGTTGTATACACTTTTTCAAGCTGCTGTGATGCAGTTTCCTTCACTGTTGTGTCTTCGGGAGTTTGCACTGCTTCATGTTGAATTCATTGAAGTATTGATTGCTTTTGTTGATAACGCACACGAGTTGGCGAGGCAGTGCACACGTGTATAGATGTACACGTGTGTATTGCAGCCACTCACGATTATCTGTAAGAACACTGATATGCACAGATATTACACAATCAAAGATGATGACAATAACCCATGTATCTGAGACACAAACAAATTTCTATTTTTGCACATTCAAATTTGTTTGTTTTCAGATTACTGTTGTAGTTGCTAATTATACAGGTACACAGGAGACAGGACAAGAAGTGGAGCTGGATAATGCAGATAGATGTAGATGTGCAGACAGAGTGAAAAACTGAGTGTTGAGTGTTGTAGTGTAAAATGTATGAACTGGTGTATGTATATATAGAGAGAGCTGAAAAACTTTGTATTGTTTAAGTATTGTAATAAAATATTATATTGAATAAAAAAATACTGGTTGAATTATATAAATTCTGTGCAATAGTATAATTATTCAATATGAATATTTCTTCCTTTCTGTATATAGTCCAAACTGCAAACACATATATATATATTTTGTTATCATCAAACAAAAAATACATCAAACAGATCCCACCCTTTAAATCTCAATTTTATTTAATTTCAAATCAAATTTATTCGAGTGAAATTCTTAATTAATTAAAATTAAACCGATTTCATATTTATCTACCAACTTAATTTTTATTTAAGTCATTAAAACTCTATATATACAATATCTTAAACAGGTACTTAACCATATAATATAAAACAATCAAACTCCATGAATAAACTTATTTTTATTTCACAAATTTATACATTACTTAAATTCAAGAATTTAACTATATATATAAAAATAATATTTATATAATATCAAAATTTAATATTTATTAAACCGTATATTTCTTTCTTAAACCATAGAAATCATTTTCAAAATTATTTATATATATAGACCGAAGGTGTGTGTATCCTATGGTCAAGTGATATATCATTTCAATCCGTAATTTAAAATAAAATACGGTTATATATCATTTCAAACCGCAATCCCGAATGAAATGATAATGCATAACAACTTGCAGTTTATAACAATATAACATACAACATCCATTCATCCAATACCAATCATCAACTATTTATCACAACCATCATCCATTCAAACAATATCATCAATATATAACAGATAATAAATAGCAGGTATCAACTGTCAGTTTATATCCAATAATAAATTAAATAACTATTTAACTGGCAGATTATATTAAATAACAATTTAATTCAATAAATTCTATCTAACTGAGATGATGATTAAAAATATGCCAAACAACTATAAATAATCACATCATAAATCAATTAACAAACACAAGAAATTTTAGAAGTTGTGAGTGGGTTAAAACACTCACCTTTTGAATTTAAATTGAATTTAAATTCAATTTAAACCCAAAAATTGAATAGTCTCCGAATCCATCTAAACCAACGCCAAAATGTCTGAAATTCCAATACGAACCTAGCGAAGAAAACCGTGCGTGAATTTGAGTTCGTATGTAAAAGTTATTGCATTAAAACGAGCTGAAAATCAAAATTAAATAAAATAGAAATAAAACTAAGAAAAAGTACCACGTCATCGTCTTTATGCGTTCGCCCTTCACTCAGAACGTACATGAACGAAGAATCCATCCACATTGCCGTTGACCAAACTTTTGACCACGAATTCATGCGCCATCCGACCACCGTGCTTCTCTGTACCATCGCCATTGATCTCCTACTGACGAGCCGCCTCCCGTAGCGTCCATCCCGAGGTCATCGACGACCCCCGCCGCCGCCTAGATCCACGGGTTTCGAACCCTAATCGCACCACCAACGGCGATCTAGCCGTCCACTTCTCCTTTGAACCACTTGGATGCAACGTACGCGACAATCTCTCCGCATTGGTATCTTCAATTCGACGATCGGCCACAGATCATCACGCATCAACGAGCGGCCGAGGATTCACCTTCAATTTCTGGACAAATGGTGGTTTAAACCAAAAACAAACTACAGATCTGAGATGCATACATCGAGAGCTTCGATATATATTTTTTCTGAATTTTTTTGAGGAGTTTGAAATTGCACTTTTGATTTGATTTGGAATTGTATTTGGATCTAGAATATGTTTGTCTACCATTAAGGAAGAGAGATAGTTGAATTGTACGTGTAGACAAATGAGAAATAGAAGTAGGCTAGGGTTTATAACCGGGTATTTATAGACAAAGTTGAAATAGAATGGATCAGATCGATTGGATATACACGCGAAGGACAAAGTGGCCCAAAAAGCCCATTTCGACTCCGGAACGAAATTTGATCAATCCATATATCAAAATAGATGTTTTAAAATATTTTTAACGCAATGGAAAAGGTTTCAAGTCCAAATTCCATCGTATGAAGAAGTTATGCAAAAATCAATATTTTCAAATTGATTTCAATTGATTCCAATTTCATTGATTTCAAGGCGTTTCGAGTCCGTACGATCAAACGACAAGTCTGATTTCTACGAAACTTGAAATCTTACAATAATTCACCATTACGAATCCGATGAAACTGGTTTCTTCGAAATCCGAGTTAGTGGCAAAAATGGCTATTTTTACATTAATTAAATAAATTAATAATTAATTAATTAAATCCAATTTTTAAAATTTCAATTCTATAATCGACAATTCCATCAATTTTAACTTCTTAATCATTTACAACGATTTAAAAAAAAATAAATGTCAGTTTAGAGTTGATAAATTTATCAATTTCAGTATTAACCTCAATTTCATTTAATTCAAAATTATAAATTTAATTTCCAGTAATTCTACTTACTTTTCTTTTCATTCTATTATTCAATTCATTATTGTCAACGGATGCAATTAATATTGGATTCAAAATCTATTACATTAATATTCTCACATTCCTTCTTCATTTCAGTTAACGCAATAATTCAATATTTAATTCTACTTATTTGCAATAAATCCAATTTATTTAACTTTAAATTTCAAATAAATAAATAAATCCCGACTTTCATTCCTTTAATTCAACTATTTATCATATTATCATCTTAGGTATCATTTACATTGGTATATATCCTGATACATTAACATTTTCCCATTTTATCTTTATTTCAATTGTAAAACATTTAATTTCAATTGCTACAATAATTATACTTATTATAAATTGGATTTCAATGGATTTATTCGTTTCCATTCATTACCTTAATATACCCTAATTTAACAACTCCTAAACATTGTATTATATTTCACATTAATGTAACATTTACTAAAATTTATTTCCGGTTTCAAATTTCAATTAACAATCTAAATAAATAGGTAACATACAATAATCATTACCATTACCCTTTAGTCACATAAATAAGCTTTTATTACTTAAAAATCAATGTTTCCATTTATTTTCATTAATTGGTATTCCATTCAATTCATAAATTAATTCAATGCTTACATTTGTTTTCATATATCCAATTTGTAGCTAAGTATAACATCTACATTATTTCCATTGATTTGAATTAAATTTCCATCTTATACTATGCCTATTATTACTCTAAAACTAGTTATTATTGTTTACCTTTCATTTACTTGACATATTATCATTCCTATTATTGTAACCTTTATTTATATTCATTAAAAATTAAATTTCAATTCCAATTAAATCAACTAATTCAGCATGCAACTTATAATAATTGTTTACAAGCCAAGGTTACCCTTAAGTTTATCATACTTCAACCAATTATTATAATTACATACATAATACCAAATTCATTCAATTACCATTAATTATGCTCAAATTCCTTTATTTATAGAACACTTACATTTATTCACTTATTATCAATTTTATACCCAAGTGCAACAATTTTCACTATTTCAATTTTTTATTTTGATTTCACTTTAATTGTCAATAATTAGTTTTTAATAACCATTACTACAATTCATTCTTAACATTTACTTCATTATAAATTATAATTTTTTTATTTTTTTCTATTAAATTACCAAAATCTTATTAAATAAACCAATTTAGTTATCGAATTTTACGGGTCGTTACAATTGCAGTTGGGAAGCCATTTTCGTTCGGTCGAGGGTGGTTCGGCACAAGTGTTTGGCCTATCTGGTTCGGTGCAAGATGAAGGAGTTAGCTTATTCTTGGAAGTCAACATCGAGGTGAGGAAGTCGGCATTGCTTCACTTCGAGATTCATTACGAGTTGATCCGAGTCCTTTGAGGTCTTACTTCGAGTCGCTTGCTAAATGACCACAGGTCGACCATAATGGTTCGGTTTCCTCGATCGGCTGATAGTCATTCGGAATGCTTGGGCCGACCGACTTGAGATTACTGTCCATGGGCTGGTTGCCTTGGTCTTGGGCCTTCATAGAGCATCTAGCCTAGCTTCATCTATAAATAGAGGGGCAGGGGTATAGTCGAGGGGACCTTTTTTGGAGAACTCGAGAGAGACTCTGCCATTTTTGGTGCTCGCTTCCATCGGTTCAAACTTGTATTCAAGTTATTTTTTTACGGATTGTATCTGTATTCAAGTCTTTGAGAAAAGAAATAAAGATTACATTAACAATGGACATAGGCAGTTATGTCGAACCACTATAATTCTGTTGTTCTTGTTTCTACAGTTAATTTTGCGTACATTCCTCTATTTTAATTTACTATCTGCATTAATCTCTCTACACAAATCTTTTCTTTAGTGTTAATGACCAATTTTGGTGCTAACATTTTGGTGCTTTCACTTAGAACCGCATTCTCAAGCTGTTAGGATCTACTTTATCGCTATTGGATTGAAGAAATCTCCTAAAGAAGATCCAAGTTCATTCACAAGAAGTTCATAGATTCTACTCAGAGTTCCAATCGATAACTCTAAAATGGGAAGACCACGTACCAGATCATCTTCCCACAATGTGGATGTCAATGAGACCTCTAGCGTCCAACAAGTAGGACCCAACAATCAACAAGCTAATCCAGGCACATGGACCGTCGCTGTCCTAAACTAACAGAAGTTGTCACTAGAACAGAGTTTAATGAACTGATGAGAGAACTCGTGGAAAGCAGGAGACAGCTTAACAATTAGATTCAAGCTAATGCCAATCTCATGACCCAGCTTACTCAACAACAGCATCAGAATGCTAGAGGAAGTCCCGCTTCCTACTCATCAGCTGACAGCTCCGCTTCGTCTGATGAACATCCCAGGCGAAGACGTCGTAGAATTGAAACTGCGCAAACAGGTGCAGTAGATCAATCCAACAGGAATGGTACAGGTTCCCTACCTGGATCTGTGGTCCCTCACTAGCACCTGGGAAATCGCAGTCAAGTTGGAGTGGGACACTTAGGATCCGGAGCATGAGTAGAAGTAGGCGGACCGACTCATCAGGGTCATTGCGAAGCTGGTCCCCAAGATACTCATTTGGGAGAACACCAAATGGGGAGGCACCAGCCGGAACGGTAACGCAAGACGGGGTCCAACTTGCCACCTCCTATCCATACCCTGAATTTATCAACTATGGTCTGGCAGTTGATGAGAGAAAATCAGGGCTTATCTAATGATGATTGGGGTATAGCTAGGAGTCATACTCCATTCACAAACGCTATCCTATGAGTTGAGTACCCTCGAAGGTTTAACATGCCGACTATTCCAGCCTATGAGGGGAAGACTGATCCCTGATAAATGTAATAAGATACGAGTGGTTGATGGACTCGGCTAGGGAAAATGATGCGACTAAATGTAGATGTTTCCCAAAAACCCTATCTGGAATCGCTACCATGTGGTTCACCAGACTTCCTCCACGATCAATCTCTAGATTCGATGAGTTGGCGACAAAATTTGTGGAGCGGTTCAGAATTTATACCACTCATCCAAAGGACATGATGTCTTTATTCAGTGTAATTCAAGCTCCAAGGGAGTCCTTGAAGGAATATTTACAATGGTTTCATGTTGCAGCTAGCGAAGTCAGCAACCCGAATGACCATGCTATTCTTCTGGCCATGATGTGAGGAGTAGATACAGACTCAGAGTTCGGTGATTGGCTGGCAGGAAAACCTTCAGCTACTCTGGAAAGTTTTTATTCAAAGGCAAAACAATTCATGAGAAGAGAGGAAGCCAGGTGGACGAGGTGAGGCATTGCGTCAGGGCCCAGTATGGAGGCGGTGCAAAGCAATATTGCGGTAAAGCAATCTGGCGACAATTCTGGAAAGGTCCAGGTTAATCTTCAAAACAAGCCCGAGCAGTCTAAAGGACCTGGAGGAGGAAATTCTGAAAGGAAGAGGGAAGTTGGAAAATGGAAACCAAGGATCCGACCTACAATGAATACACTCCTTTGAACACATCTCTGGAGAATATTTATTTATCAACTTGAAACACATTCCAACACCGAAAGCCACGCCCAAAAGAATCCATTGAGAAAAAAAGCAAACCGGAAAGTATTGTCGTTTCCATGAGACTTATGGGCACAATACCGAGGAATGTAGACACCTCCATGATGTTATAGAAAAGTTGATTCGCCAGAAAAAGTCACAACAGTTTGTTAAGAAACTGCAGGAAGGCGGACAAGGGAAGTCCGACCCTAATCGCAAGCAGGCTCCACATTAACCTGAAGAACCTGTTCGAGCTGGAGGTAGATTGGTTATAAACACGATAATCGGTGGACCTCATCTAGCGGACAGGAGTTGGCAATAAATGGAACATTATGCTAGTTCCCTGAAGCATGTGAATTTTGAATGCTGTTCAAATACAGAGGACGGGGCCCTCGCAAAATGGCAGCGAATGATGACAGACAATATAGTGTTCAGGAGCAGGGATGCTGATCAGGTGGAGGCACCTGCTATTGACCCAATAGTCATCTCAGCAACGATTAGGCCGGCTTTGGTGAGAAGAATACTGATTGATTGCAGGAGCTCTGTGAATATTATCTTTAAAAAGGCGTACGACCAAATGAAGATGAAGCCAAAGGAACTGAAACCATCTAAAGCCCATATTCACGGTTTTAATGGTGCAGTTACTGACGCGATAGGTTTTATTGAATTACAATGTTGAATTAGGAGAAGGTGAGCGTAGGAGGGTACGGATCCTACCGTTCATTGTGTTGGATGTTGATTACCCGTATAATGTTTTTCTGGGCCGTTCAGCCCTGGCAGAGTTTCGTGCAGCTTTGGCCCCGTCGTGTTTGACTTTAAACTTTCCGACGGACAGGGGGGTTGGTGTAGTACATGGCGATCAAGCGACTGGTCGTGCATGTTATGTGGATGAGCTGAGAGAGGCCCAACGAAGAGAGAAGGGAAAGGTTGTGGACAAATCTGTCCGTATCCAGGTAGTGCAAAATTGACAAGTAGTGCCCGAGCCTTGGCTCGGGCAACATGGTCAGATCTACAGGGACATAGATCCGGGAGATGATGATGAAGAACCTAAGGAGCCTAAAGCTGCACCGGCTGAACTGACGATTAACATTTCAGTCAGCCATGATGACCCATCACGAGTACTTAAGATTGGATCACAACTCACTCCCTCGATGACTGAGGACTTAACTTATTTCCCCCAAGCAAACCTGGATGTTTTCTCTTGGACCCACTCTGATATGTGCGGGATTTCTCCCTCCATCGCAAGTCATATGTTGAACATTGACCCAAAATATGTACCTGTAAAACAGAAAAGGAGAGGTATGGACCCGGAGAGGTCTGCTGCTCCCAGAGAGAAGGTGGACAAACTCAAAGCCAGTGGTTTCATCTGCGACGCCCTCTACCCTGAATGGGTTTCCAACCCCGTACTTGTGAGAAAAGCGAATGGAAAATGGAGGACTTGTGTTGATTACTCTGACCTGAACAAGGCATGCCCTAAGGATAATTTCCCTTTACCCAGAATTGGCCAGCTGGTCGACTCAACAGCAGGGCACGATTTGTTGTCATTCATGGATGCGTATTCAGAATACAACCAAATCTCGATGCATATTCTAGATCAGGAACACACTAGTTTTGCCATGGATGTTGGACTGTTTTATTATGTGGTGATGCCTTTTGGGTTAAAAAATGCAGGAGCGACTTATCAGTGCTTGGTAAATTGGATGTTTAAAGATGCAATTTGTAGAACAATGGAAGTCTATATGGATGACATGCTCATGAAGTCACAGCAGTCAAATGACCACATTGGAGACTTAGCAGAGATGTTCGATATACTTAAATACTATGGAATGAAAATCAATCCACTGAAGTGTTCCTCTGGTGTTGCATCGGGAAATTTTTTGGGTTTTATTGTTAATGCACGGGGAATTAAAGTTAACCCGGAAAAGATTCAGGCTATTCGAGACATACAAGCATCTAGAACTATAAAGCAAGTACAAAGCCTGAATGGAAAGGTCGCCGCATTCAGTCGATTCGTATCCAGAGCGACCGATAAGTGTATTCCTTTCTTTGATGTGATAAGGAATGGGAAGAGAAATTTTTAATGGATGCCCAATTATGAGGATGCATTCCGAGCTCTGGTAAAACATTTGGAGAGTCCCTCGGTTCTATCAAAGCCTGTAGACCATGAAGTGTTATATGTATACTTCGCCGTGTCTCAGCATGCCATCAGTACGGCCTTGGTTCGCGAGGAGGATTGAATTCAAAAGCTAGTGTTTTATGTTAACAAACGTTTAACGAGGGCAAAAAGGAATTATCCTGAAATTGAGAAGCTAGCTTACTGCTTGGTGGTTTCATCACGCAAGCTTCGTCCATATTCTCAGGCACATCCAATTAGTATATATACTGATCAACCTCTGCAGTAGGTGCTCCAACGACCAGAAACATCTGGAAGGCTGCTGAAATGGAATATCGAGTTGATTCAATTTGATATCACCTACCTGCCATGGAGGGTTATCCAAGGACAGGTGCTAGCAAACTTCATCGCAGAGTTCACCACGTCAGATGAACCGAGTAGCGATGATGTGATTCCCCTCATTCAATGGAAATTATACACCGATAGGGCATTCAATGACCATTGTTCTAGAGCTGGTATTATTCTGGTGACTCTTGAAAACTGATCAATTTGTTATGCTCTGAAGCTCAATTTCCCAGCTATGAATAATGAAGCCGAGTATAAAGAATTGATTGTTGCCTTAAAACTTACCAGGGAACTCGGAGTAAAATCGGTTGAAATTTTTTGCGACTCACAGTTGGTGGTGTACCAAGTGCGGGGGACTATCAAGCAAAGGGGCAGAGACTTGCCCCCTACATTTCTCGGGTGTAAGAACTGTTGGAAGACCTTGAATATTATGATATCTCGCATATCCCGCATGAACAAAATAGGGAAGCCGATTCGTTGGCAAAATTCACAAGTACCGGTGATGCACAGCAGATGGGTTTGGTTCCTGTTGAAATCTTACATTCCCTGAGTATAAATGAGGTGGAAGTAGACTCTATGTTAGAAATAGAAATCGAGAGGGAGTCATGGATAACCCCATTCAAGCAATACCTGTAACACAGGACTTTGCCGGAAAGAAAGAACGAAAGACGACAAGTCATTTGCAAAACCTCACGATATATAATGCAGGATGGAATAATGTATCAGAAAGGATTCTCGGTTCCTTTACTTCGGTGCATTGCCCACGATGAGATAAAGCGGGTCATGAAAGAAGTTCATAAAGGAGAATGTAGCGACCATACTAGGGAGCAGACGCTAGCCAATAAGATCCTCCGCTACCAATACTATTGGCCAACCGTTAATCGAGACGCCACAGACTATGTGAGAAGATGGGACAAATGTCAAAAGTATGCGAAGATTCCGAGAGCCCCGTCGATGGAACTCACACAAATGGTAAGTCCTTGGCCATTTGAAATATGGGGGATCGATATAATCGGCTCCTTTTCAATCTCCAAAGGTGGTGCAAAATACTCAATTGTTGCGGTCGATTACTTTACCAAGTGGGAAGAAGCAGAACCCTTAGCTACGATCACCACCAAAAAGGTCATTAATTTCGTTGTGCGAAACATCATATGTCAGTTTAGCCTCCCACGAACTGTCATTATGGACAACGAAACTCAGTTCAAGAGTAGGGAGTTCAAAGATTTCTGCTAAAAATATTGCATTGAGAAAAGGTTTACGGCAGTCACTCACCCTAAAGCCAATGGACAAGTTGAAGACGTAAAAATAATAATCAAATCCATATTGAAAAAATGTTTGGAGAAGGTTAGAGGCAAGTGGGTGGATGAGCTTCCAGTATCACTCTGGGCTTACAGAACCACCCACAAGTCCGCGATTGGCCACACTCCATTCACATTGGCATATGGCACTGAAGCTATTATACCCGTGGAACTTGAAGGTCCTTCTCATCGGGTGACTCACTATGATACTAAGATGAATCAGGATCTTTTACTGAAATAGCTGGACTTTGTGGACGAAAAACGTGATGAAGCTGATTTAAGGGCGGCTGCATACAGGCACCGAGTCGCTCGATATTACAATGAAAAAGTTCGATCGAGAATCTTTGATGTGGGCGATCTTGCTCTGAAGCGATTTTTTCCGATCCCATCACATACGAATCCCACATGGGAGAGTCCATACGTCATTGAATGGAAGCTTGGAGAAGAAACTTTCAAGCTAGCGACCGTCGATGGCGTGACACTCCCTCGGGCATGGAATAGCGAGCATTTGCACTATTATTACACTTACCCCACTTCTTTCGCATTTTAGTAGTAATTGTTTCCAATATGGTTTTATTTTGTTGTTTTTTATTTTCGGCATGTAATAAGACAATTCAGTTTGTTCCTATTTATTATGATCAACAAAGGCTTGAAGCCGCTTTTCTATGAACTGCTAATGTTCCGTGTGTTATAATTCGATGGAAAAAATTAAATCACATTATTCTGTCCGGTGTATGAATGTGCACACAAAATTAAAAGTCAATCAATAAAATAAAAATCTATAAGTCCCTAGAGTGCAGACTGGAGTACTCTGAGTCCCCAAAGTGCGGACTAGAGTATAAATGACTTAAAAATCTCTATGTCGCCGGAGCGTGGACTGGAGTACTCTGAGTTCCCAGAGTGCGGACTAGTGTATAAACGACTTAAAAATATCTATGTCCTCGGAGCGCGGACTAGAGTACTCCGAGTCCTCGGAGTGCAGACTAGAGTATAAACGACTTAAAAAATCTATAAGTCTCCAGAGGCGGACTGGAGTACTCTGATTCCCCAGAGTGCGAACTAGAGTATAAACGACTTAAAAATCTCTAAGTCCCCGAAGCGTAGACTAGAGTACTTTGAGTCCCCAGAGTGCGGACTAGAGTATAAACGACTTAAAAATCTCTAAATCTCCGGAGCGTGGACTAGAGTACTTTGAGTCCCCAGAGTGCGGTCTAGAGTACAAACGACTTAAAAAATCTCTAAGTCCCCGAGTGAAGATTATAGTACTCTGAGTCCCCAGAGTGCAGACTAGAGTATAAACGACTTAAAAATCTCTAAGTCCCCAGAGTGCGGACTGGAGTACTTTGAGTCCCCAGGGTGCAGACTAGAGTATAAATGACTTAAAAATCTCTAAGTCCCCAGAGCACGGACTAGAGTATAAACGACTTAAAAAATCACTAAGTCCCTGGAGCGCGGACTAGAGTACTCTGAGTCCCCGGAGCGCAGACTAGAGTACAAATGACTTAAAAAATCTCTAAGTCCCTGGAGCATGGACTAGAGTATTCTGAGTCCTCGAAGTGCGGACTAGAGTATAAACAACTTAAAAAATCCCTAAGTCCCCGGAGCGTGGGCTAGAGTAATCTAAGTCCCCAGAGTGCGGACTAGAGTATAACCGACTTAAAAATCTCTAAGTCCCCAGAGTGTGGACTGGAGTACTCTGAGTCCCCAGAGTGTAGACTTGAGTATAAACGACTTAAAAATCTCTAAGTCCCCGGAGCGTGAACTTGAGTACTCTGAGTCCCTAGAGTGCGTACTAGAGTATAAATGACTTAAAAATCTCTAAGTCTCCGAAGTGCAAACTAGAGTACTTTGAGTCCCCGTAGTGCGGACTAGAGTATAAACGACTTAAAAAATCTATAAGTCCCCAGAGTGCGGACGAGAGTACTCTGAGTCCCCAGAGTGCGGACTAGAGTATAAACGACTTAAAAATCTTTATGTCCCTGGAGTGCGGACTGGATTACTCTGAGTCCTAGGGATGCGAACTGCAGTATAAAGGACCTAAAAATCTCTAAGTCCCTAGAGCGCGGACTAGAGAACTCTGAGTCCTCGGAGTGCGGACTAGAGTATAAACGACTTAAAAAATCTCTATGTCCCTTGAGCATGGACTAGAGTACTCTGAGTCCCTGGAGTGCGGACTAGAGTATAAACGATTCAAAAAATATCTAAGTCCATGGAGCGCAGACTAAAAGATTCTAAGTACCCAAAGCGTGGACTAGAGGATTTATGATTCGAAAATTTTCCAAGTCATGTGGAAGCGGACCGGAGCTTATGTCACCCACCAGATTTCAAATTTCAACTACAAGTCCGACAGTAAGCTAAATAGCTAAAATCATCGAAAACAACAAAACAAAATTTTATTTACTAATCGAAGATTCGGTTTCACTACAACTTCTCCCGAACTTGGAGCAAAAAGTCTACTTACAACGACTACGAAAATAAATAGAAATAACCACATGATTCATACTTATTCGGGTTGAATGAGGCATGATCGGATAGTTACTTTTTTGAGTTTTTCTCCTTCCTCGGCTTCTTCGAAGGCTCCTTGCCCAAGAATTTTCTCTTGGATGATTTTCTTCCTAGTGAGATGGTGCCCGGGGAAGGAGGAGGAACTTCCAGTGGCGTGGTCCCACCCGAGACGATGACCTTCAGGGGCCTGTTCAGAGGATCGTCAAGTTACACCACCTAAGGCTCAGCCTTAATTTCAGCTTTTTTCTTCCCCTCTTCCATGATTTGCTCCTCCATGCTCAGCTTCAAAGTCTGTTCGGAGGCGCCCGTGACTTCAACCTCATCATGTTCTTCTATGGGTGAGGGGTTCTCGAGTTTGTCCTCATTGAGCGCCCCGATCATTTGATCATCGGGTCTGGTAGTATTCCCAGTGTGATATGCTTCTCCCAATTTCACTTCCTTCTCCATGGACGCATCGCTACTTGGAGTTTATACGGGATCAGAATGACCTACGCGAAGTCATAAAAGACAAATGTTAGAATACATCTATTAATCGCCAAGAAGTGATGGTTATTTGAGGTCTAGAATGAAAAGTTAAATACTAGACTCCGGCTGACTCTCAGCTGTTTTGGGAGTCTTATCCTCTGGAATAGGGGACATAATGTGGATATCAAGCCAGGGTTTCTCTGGATCATAGCCAACAGGCTGCTCAAAAGGGTCGAGTGATGAGCGACTGGTCGGTTGAACAGAAGGAAGGACTGGAGATTCAGTCCCAGATGACCAGCAACTTCATACCTTCCTTTTGTTGAGGAGGAATCTCTTCTATAAAGGGCTTTGGCTGTAGATAAGTCGGAAGGCTCATTTCCTCGAAGCACTTCCTTCACAAGAGAATCCTCATCAACCTCCTCAGTGCCCAGCTCTACTCCTTTGATTTTTATCAAGGTATCCCATGCCTCAGCTAATGATTCGAGGTAACCCTAGCCCAGAAAAAATAGATCTCGATGCATGAGAACCCGAGCGTTGTATTCTGAAATAAGCGGATCAAATAGGCATTTAATTTCTTCTCTCCTGGCTTCAGCAGCTACCTTAAGGCCAGAGTCAATTTCTATCCATGCCAATCTTTTTCCCTCTTCACAGGCTGCGTCCTTTAACGCTTCAGCTTTGGAGAGCTCCTTACCAAGCTTTGTTTTTAGAAGTCGTTTAGCGACTATCTCATCGCAATATCATTGTGACTCCTCTTAAGTAGCAGTTTTTTCTTCCTTTTCTTTGAGGAGTAGCTCCTTCAATTCTTTAACTCGTTGAGCGAAGACATCCTTCTCTTTTTGAATGGAGTCTTTTTCTAAGGCTAAAGCGCCACAACGTTGAACCGCCTCATCAATTTCCCTTTTGTGAGTAGCTTCCAGATGACTGACTGCCTCGGCTGTATCTTTAGCATTTTGTTGGGCAGCTTCAAGTTGATATTTGTATGAGTAAAGCTCTTCATCCTGAGCTTTGATAATGTCTTTATCATGGATGGCTTCAAGTTTCAGGCGATCAATCTCATACAGACGTTCCATATAAAATTTTGAAACTTTTTCTTCCAAGTGAACAAATGCATTGTGTTGGACATAAATATCGTTATTGCAGGCGATGGCGCTTTGTTTTACATGCCCTAGAATTGGGTGAACCGTAGAAAGAAATTTCAGTCGGTCGAAGTACATCCTCGGAACTGTGGCTTTAAGCTCAGCTAATCTTTCGGCTACCGATGGATCATATGCAGAGATTGGAGGGGTTTGCTTAGCCGGAGCCACAGATTTTTTGTGAGGCTCAGGAGATTGCTTTGTGCTGGATAAACCAGAGTGTTGGTCTCGGGGAGCTTCAGATGAGACCCCTTCTGAGCATATTTTTCCCTACCGTGCTCTGAGTGAAGGGGAGTATTATTTGGGTATGAAGAATGGTTGTATGTTTTTCTTCGAGAAGACGACGAGTCTCTAGGACGGTAGTCCCTATCGCCGCTATCATCTCTTTCTCGGCGTCTATCTAACCCCGAATCCCGACTGCAGTGGTGGAAGATAGAGGAATCGTAAAGGCGGTCGAATCCGTGAGGGTGCCCCGTATGACCTGCACAGAAATCAAGTGAGGACGAGTTAGCGAGAACAATATGATGGCTAAAATTTAAGTGCAGGGTGAAGTATAATTGTTCGTGTGTGTCCTCTTGTTTCCCCCTGACGGACCAGCTTCTTTTCCTTTACTTATTGAGGTGTCTCTCCATGTTGACAAGCCCAATCGCTTACATCGCCTCTCGTGGGCGAATTAAGTACCATATCTTCTGGGTCATTGAAACCATAATTTAGTAAGTCATCGAGGATGGTCAGGTCTGAAAGACCTTTTAGTGAACCCTCTAGATGTTGGGAGACGACTTTTTCTCAACCGAAGTGATTGTTACTTTAGAAGTCCCGCCTGCTTTTTTCTTCTTCAATTTATAGGCTAAGTTTTTTTGCCTCTTTGAATGGGGAAGCAATTTGGCGACGCCAGGTGCGTCGGTTATTTGTGCAATATCGGAGCCTAAGTTCTCATCGGTCGTTTTTGGCGCCTCGACCTTCTTTATTTCACCCTCCTCGGATATATCGGGGATTCCTCCAGTAGAGGGTATCGAAGGCCCAGCTTTCCCTTTTCCCTTTTTCGAGGCAGATCCAGTTGTCGTGGCGCTAGTTGGGAGACTTGTTCGACGACCTTCCACCAACAATCCAAACTTTAAAAGTGATTCATTGGAAATAACGGATTTGATCTTTCGGTCTCCTACGGGAATAGTTCGAATAGTCTCGACGGCCTCAAAATACCCGGTGCCTTCGGACGTGGGCTGATACCTGTAAAAGTCGAAAGAAGTTTAGAAAGAATGCACTTCGTGCCTTAGACAAATATTGGTACAGAAATGGAACTTACTCCCATCCAACCATTTTCTCGCAAAGCCAAGTGGCAGCGTACGTAAAACCATTCCTGCTTATATTAGGAGAATTTACTCCATGCCCCCGTCAGGATCTGACACTTGGAGTGTGGCTAAAGAAACATGAAAGATAGACTGTTAGACCGTCTTTTGAAGCGATAAATGTAGCGGATATCGCCGAGAGTGGGAAGCCTGAATAAGATGATCATGAAGAGAATACAAGTGTCATAGATAAACGTGTGACTATTGGGATGTAGCTGTGCCAGGGCGATCCTGATATACAGTAACACTTCACGGAGAAAGGAGTTGAAAGGTGGCACACTACCAACCCAACACATGAATTTATTGCAAGCTGTATATCCAGTTGGGGGCCTTTTCCCCGATGGAGCTAATACGTCGTCGAAAGGGATTCCATGAATTATAACAACCGACGAAGACCGGCTTCACCGAATTTTGAAGCTTGTGAATCAATAGGATTATCCAAAATAACTGCTCCGTCTATAACATCAGGAGCCGGACCAATAACTGCAGCTAATGGATTTGGGATACCCTGTATAGGAGTTGTCGATGGATTCGAAGTTCCTACAACCTCCTACTGAGAAATTGGCTCAGGCTTGTCGGAAACTGTAGCAGAGCTTGATTTTTTGGAAATCTTCAACGAGCGTCGAATATGGGTAGATACATGTTTGAACTATACTTGAAAGACAATCGATATTAGATATAACGATGATAATATATCCCCCCGTGTTGTGTGTGAACTAGTGTTATGACTCAAATGTGAGTGCAGGAAAAAGTAAAGTTTGAAACACAAATGTCCTTGGAGACTATCATCACTGACCGTCTCCAACATTTTATCACGTGACCGGCAATAGAGGTCTTGAAATCAAACGTTGACATCAAAAAGTATAAAGGCTATCTGTCTGCATTTGATGGGTTAGGTTTGCATTGAATATTATTCAAGTTGTGGATTAGTTAGTTTAAATTAAGTCACCGAGCTAATGTGCTTCGTTACTGGTCATTGTCCGTTATTCCATGCATGGTTGTGGAGGTGAATTGTACAAATGAATGTTATATTTGAATTAAATCAAGTCTCGGTAATCAATACCGATCCCTTACCCTATAGAACGACCGAGCCATCCAATCCTCTCTCTCTTTTTAACTACCGAACCAACTTCCTTACACCATACCGAGCCTCTGTCCCTAAAACCCGAATAGCCACATTCCTAAATGCATGTTGACCGACCCAACTTTCTTATTCTAGGTCGAACGACACTCTCACTCTTGCACTACTCCCACAAGGGCTTTACCAACTAACAGACTTCCAACCAAAATACCTACCCAGAGTTATCACTCAGCCTATGCCTTCTAAACTTACAAACTCCTACTGACCCACTCACACTCTCTTCTCCTTATCCCCAATCGCTGAACGACTTCGTACCAGATCACCAATTCAGCCCTACTTCAATAACCTAACAACTACACTCCCTCACTCGGTGGCCCAACAGGAACCGACATCCTAGAAGTCAACGATATCCTTTTCTTTTTTCCTCTCCACCTTACCGGCATCGAAATCTGTTAAAACCATACCAAGCTCCTAACCTAAAGCGTGTTCCTATCTCTGATTCGTCCTCCCTCATCTACAACAACTACTACTGATCATAATATGAAGAAAACTCGTGAACTCGAGCTTCATACAAAACCCCTGATTTGGGAAGATGGATCGAGTGAGAGATTCATACCTATAGGAATGAATCGAATTTTAGAGGAGCCAATAAATTTAGGGTCGAAATTCGTTCAGGTTTATTGACAGAGGGAATTGCGGAGCAAACGTCTTGGATTAGGAAGGAGAAAGGAAAGTTGAAGTAATTGCCGAAGTTTGAGGGGAGGTAGGTTAGAAGGTCTTATAGAGATAAAGTAAAAGTGAAGGGAAGAAGAAAGAGAGAGCTTTTATTTATGGAGCGAAGGGAAGGCGAATAGGTAGGTACCTTTAAAACCGGTCCATGCACTGTGGGTATGTCGTGGGGGGTAAGACATAGATCAGGCGACCAGAGTGGGTCGGCGATGGCATGTCGAACCGCTTCTTACTGAGGATACTGGGAGAGTGGTTCAATCTCTCACATGTCGGTCCACTCGTTATATATATAAAAGAAGGGACAAAGATAGATGAATAATAATAATAATTAAAGATGCATGTATAAGTATGTGCACGTATAATATTCAAAAAATCCCTCATGAATATAACCTTCAAGAGGTTATATTCACCCAATTTTTGAAAAGTTAGAAATGAGACTTAAATGACAGATGGTTATCATGAATGAGCTAGCTTTTGTAAGCAGGTCGTTGATCGAAAGCATGTCGCGTTACTTCACACGACACATTTTGGGGGGCAAATGTTACCCGACACTTTGGGCCGGCTACAAAAAGATAGTTATAGGGGTGATAATCATAAAGGCTTCAATTGAGTCTGGATAAGATTCGAGTTAGTTAGAGATCAGAGACGTAAGGGATTGATCCATTTTGGGTAGTATGGCTTATGTGCATGGCTCGGTAGTTATGCGTCGGCATGCATGGCTCGGTCTAGGTTGGTCAGCAGACGCCGCTCGGTCAAGAACGAAGGTCACGCATGGCTCGGTCGAAATGGCCAACATGGATCGCTCGGCCAATGAAGATAAAGGAAGAATGGTTCGGTATTGTCCTCAATATATTAGAGGCGTGAAATCTCGTTCGTCTGCTCGGGTGTTGTAAACCTGTTCCTCCGGGTGAAGCGAGGTAGTTAGTAGTGAAAATCCAGATAGAAGTCTGGGACTGGACGTAGGACGGTGCTCCGAACCAGTATAAAAATATCTGGTGTGATTTTTCTATTTTTATTTACTTTGCTATTATCATCTATTTCCACATTTATATTATATTCCATATTACACGATCCGTTTGTACTATATTAGCACGTACACTGCATTTTACATTTGGTATCAGAGCACAACCATCATATAACCGTAACACAATTATTTGATATATTCTTGTAATATGGCAAATAACGCAAGCACTAGCACTCAAAACACCTCTTACATGGAAGGTCAATCGACACAAAGACCTCCATTTTTCAATGGTCTTAACTATAGTTATTGGGCAACACGTATGTCATTCTTTATGCAATCAAATAGTTATGATGCCTGGAATGCTACTCAAAAAGAAATAGTGAATCCAACAACTGATTATTCAGAATGGACTGCGGTTGAAAAAACGGCAGCAGCCGTAAATGCAAGGGCAATAAATATGTTGTTTGTGCATTAGACCAAAATGAATATAACCGTGTTAGTATCTACACTACTGCATATCAAATTTGGCAAACGCTGAAAACCACTCATGAAGGTACTAACAAGGTTAAACAAGCCAAAATAGCCATGCTGAAAAGTCAATTTCAAAATTTCAAAATGAAACCAAATGAGACAATCAATGATATGTATTCACGGTTTCAAACTATCCACCATGCTCTTATTGGCTTAGGACAAAAGTATTCTGATTTTGATGTTGTCTCAACAGTACTACATTCTCTGACTAGTGAATGGGAAGGAAAAGTATTAGCAATTGAAGAAGCTAATGACCTTTCCGTCATGAAGCCAGATGAATTGATAGGAAATCTAATGTCCTACGAAGCTAACTTGCAGACTAGAAAGGAACAAAAAGAAGAAAAGAAAAACGTGGCATTCCATGCTGAAAAAGACGAAAGTGAATCAGAATCTGAAGATGAAGATCTGGCATTCATAGCAAAAGGTTTCAAAAAATTCCTAAAACAGCGAAAAGCCAGTCGTTATAACAGAAAGAAATCTGGATCAAATAAACCAATATCATCCTCTATAGAATGCTTCAACTGTCACAAAAAGAGGCACATGCACAAGGATTGTCCAGAGCAAAAGAAGAAGTCAGAAAATGACAAATTAAGATATAAGAAGGACAAATCAAAAAAACGAGCATTCTCGGTAACATGGGATGATACAGACTCATCAGAAAGTGAGAGTGATACGGAAGATGAACAAGCAAATGTCTGTTTCATGGCAACAGAAGATGAGGTACAAATTCCTACATTTGATGAAGTACTTGATATTAATGCTGAATTGATAGTCAAATATAAAGACATGAAACGAAAGCTAAAAGAAGCCAAAGAAGATTTGAGTAGAGCAGAATTTGAACGAGATATGTTAAAAGACGAGAAGAAAATATTAGAAGAAGAACTTGAAAATTTTCAAGAATCATCATCTAATGTTGACTCTCAATTAGTTCTTTTGAGTCAAGAAATTGAAACTCAAAAAGAGAAAAATGATGCTCTCACTACTAAAAATCATGAGCTTGAGGCAAAAGTCAAAATTCTGGACATAGAAAAGGATAGTTTACAAACTAAGTTAGATAACATTACTCAAAATGTTTCTAACTTTAACAGAGGTTGAGAAAATTTGACAAAAATCATTGAAAATTCACAATCTGTTTCAAATAAACAAGGTTTGGGATATAAGAAAAAAGAAACCAAGAAACATCTTGGTAATAAAAGGAAGAAGAAAGTACAAAAAACTGAAGTTAAGAAAAATCTTAGTTTATTATATTCCAAACCAAAACCAGTTGTGAAATTTCAAAAGAAAAATGTCAAGACTATCAAAATACGAGTTCCTAAAACAAATAACAATTTGATTAGGAACAAATATATTCAGAATTTCATGAATACTGTGCATCTTAATATTAATTATGTATATAAAGGGGATACCAGACCCGTATGGGTTTGGACTCCTAAGACCTAACTCTTAGGACCCCATAAAAAGTGGGTACCATGGACTTAATTTTATTTTTTGCAGGTCCCACTTAAGAAAAGAGGAAAGTGGATATTGGACAGTGGTTGCTCGAAGCACATGACTGGAGACAAGAGCTTATTGACAAATATTACATACTCAGATGGTGGTTCCGTCACTTTTGGAGATAATTCAAAAGGCTATATCATCGGCAAAGGCGATGTGAGCAATTGCGGTACATCTAACTTACCTCTTATTACTAATGTCATGCTAGTTAGAAATTTAAAACACAATTTACTTAGTATTAGTCAGTTATGTGACAAGGTTTTTACAATTTATTTTTCGAATAATAAGTGTAGTATTTTAGATAAAAACCATAATTTAGTTTTCGAAGGATATAGAGACAGAAATATATATATTCTGAATATGAATATTAATCATAATTCAGATATGTGTCTTGTGGCTAATGATAATGATCCATGGCTATGGCACAAACGCTTCTGTCATATAAACTTCAGAACTATTGACAAGCTAGCCAAAACAATCTAGTTAGAGGTCTACCCAAAATGAATTTGAATTTTAAGGTTAACAACATTTGTGATGCATGTCAACTAGGAAAATTGACCAAATCATCTTTTAAATCAAAAAAAGTCATATCAACATTACAACCACTTGAGTTACTACATATGGATTTGATTGGACCTACTAGGGTTCAATCAATAAATCACAGTCGATATGTGCTTGTAATTGTTGATGATTTCTCCCGTTACACATGGACAATTTTCTTAAAAAACAAAAGTGACACTTTCATTCATTTTAAAACCTTTGTCAAAAGAATTCAAAAATCAAAAGGAATTAAAGTTAAAAATATAAGAAGTGATCATGGCGGAGAGTTTGAAAATAATGAATTTGAACATTTTTATACAAAGAAAGGTATATATCATAATTTTACGTTTCCCAAACTCCACAACAGAACGGAGTTGTAGAACGGAAGAACCGAACTTTACAAGAATGTGCAAGAACATTATTGAATGGAACCACCTTACCAAAACATTTCTGGGCAGCAGCCGTCGCAACTTCCTGTTATGTTTTAAATCATGTGTCCATAAGACCTCTTACCAAGAATACTCCTTATGAATTATTTAACAAAAGAAAGCCTAGAATCTCATACTTCAAAGTTTTTGGGTCCAAGTGCTTTATTTTAAATACGAAAGACCAGCTTGGCAAATTCGATCCAAAAGCCGATGAAGGAATATTTGTCGGTTATTCGGAACGAAGCAAGGCCTATCGTATATTTAATAAACGAACCAAAACTATTGAAGAATCACTTCATGTCTCTTTTGATGAATTCTATCAGCATCCTCAAACTATTTCAAATGATGACGAAACAATAGTCACTCACAATCCAATCATCATAAATGTTGATTCTGACTCGGAAATAATTATTGAGAATATTCCTCAAATATGTGAGTTACAATCACCACCAAGAATATTAAGAGACCATCCAGCCCAAAATATAATTGGTGAAGTAACATCACATGTCAGGACAAGGAATCAACTCAACCAAATGGGTCATGTCGCTTTTCTCTAAAATATCGAATCTAAGAATCCAAAAGAAGCTATTACAGACGATTACTGGATCATTGCCATGCAGGAAGAACTAAATCAGTTCGAGCACAATGACGTTTGGGAACTTGTTCCAAGACCAACTGATCAGTCGGTTATTGGTACTAAATGGGTCTATAAAAATAAGGCTGACGAACAAGGAAATATCACCAAAAATAAAGCAAGATTAGTAGCACAAGGGTATAATCAGGAAGAAGGTATCGATTATGAAGAAACTTTTGCACCAGTTGCTCGACTAGAAGCTATTAGAATCCTATTATCTTTTGCTTGTCACCATAATTTCAAACTTTATCAGATGGATGTCAAAAGTGCTTTCCTCAATGGATTTATCAAAGAGAATGTATATGTCGAACAACCTCCTTTGTTCGTACATGAAAAATATCCTGACCATGTGTTCAAACTTAAGAAAGCTCTGTATGGTTTAAAACAAGCACCTCGTGCTTGGTATGGACGACTACGTAGCTATCTTATTAACTCAGGATTTCAAATAGGCAAAGTCGATCAAACTTTGTTTATCAAACATTCTCAAAAGGATATTCTAGTTATCCAGATATATGTAGACGATATCATCTTTGGTTCAACAAACGATAAACTCTGCAAGGAATTTGCAAGTATTATGACCAAAGAGTTCGAAATGTCTCATATGGGAGAACTGTCATATTTTCTTGGACTTCAAATCAAACAACTTCCGAATGGTATCTTTATTAATCAAGAAAAATACTTCGGAAATCTTATCAATCGCTTCGGGTTAAATAACACATCTGGTAAACCTACTCCTATGAGTACAACTACACATCTTGAAAAAGATGAAAAAGGTAAGAGTGTTGACCAGAAACTTTATCGAAGCATGATTGGTTCTCTTCTTTATCTTACAGCAAGTCGTCTAGATATAATGATGAGTGTTTGTCTATGTGCACGCTTTCAAGCAAATCCAAAGGAATCACATCTACGAGCAGTGAAACATATAATTCGTTATCTTAATAATACCAAAGATTTTGGTCTTTTTTATCCAAAAGAATGTCCATTTGAATTAGTATAATGTAGTGATGCTGATTTTGGAGGCTCTCGAACGGATAGAAAGAGTATAAGTGGTACGTGCCATTTTATTGGAAAATCACTTGTCTCTTGGTTTAGTAAGAAACAAAATTGTGTTTCACTATCAACATGTGAAGCTAAATATATATCAGCAGCTCTCGCTTGTACTCAAGTAATATACATGCAACAAACACTTCAAGATTTTGATATTCATTTATCAAATTCTATTATATACTGTGATAACACAAGTGCTATAAATCTTTCTAAGAATCCAGTGAATCACTCCAGAACCAAACACATTGATATCCGTCATCATTTCCTTAGAGACAATATCGAAAAAGGAAATATTGTCTCGAATATGTCCAAACTGATAATCAACTAGCGGACATTTTCACAAAGCCTCTACATGAGTCTAGTTTCATTAAAATTCGTAGAGAATTTGGTTTAATTTCTAAAAAAGAACTTGATAAGTAATAATGTTATATTCTTAAGTTCTTTTAGGATTATTTTTGCTATTGCTATATTTGGAAATTGAATATGAGCTTTTAATTTTTCTACGGCCAAGTTTGCATGTCAATTCTCATCCACAAGCTTATAAGATTTTATATATATATAAGCTTGACAAAAATAATGTTTTTATCACCTCTTATCTGAACCTAAAAGTTTATATATAGTTCATTATGGCACATATTTGTGATGAGTGTGCTCAAAAATCCCATATTTCGGTCACAAGTTCTGAGCCAAAAGAATATTACTCTCCTGAAACTCCAAAACACAATTCAAAGTGTCATCATCATTGCATTCATTCTCCTGGAAATATGCCTTCTTCGAAACGAGCAAAGAAAGTGTTGTTTTGTTCACCCCGTACCAGAGAGAAGATCAATGAGATTCATCATTATCAAAAACATCAAATCGATCTTCAAAGACAGTTGCATTATGAGCAACAACTGACTTCGGAACGTCTATCTCTTCTAGAAAGAATGGCATCATTCTTTTGTGGTTCAAACAAACATGGCGTATACGAGCCAACGCCTCATGCACCTTCATCCTCTAGAAGCCCAAATTCATGGGATAAAAACTATGCTCAGAATGAAGGAGCGAAAGAAAAGTGGTCGCCATGGAAACCACGCATTACCGATGTCAAAGAAGAGACTTCCGATCATAATACCTCTACCTCTCATTAAATCTGTTTTAATATTATGATTGTATTCTCGTTTATATATATATATATCATGTTTTGGCATAAAATCAATATTATATGGATTGTTTAACAACACAGAAATTCATGCAAGCAAGAAAAACAACTCACAGGCAAACCAATCGACCGGCCAAAATCCACCAGTCGACCGTTTTGGTCTCTGTATGAAAACGGTCGACCGGTGATTTAGAGGCGGTCGACCGGTTTCGTGTTGTTTGGTTTTTAAAAAAAGGTACATACGGTTTTGGTCTTCACTCCCTCTCTTCATTTATTTTTTTCAACAACCTCTCATAACTCTAAAAATAAAATCTTCTACCAATCTCTCCAAAAATGGCTCCTCCACAAAAGAAATTAAAACAAGTTTCTACCTTCGAAACACAACCAATTGATCTCTCTATCAGGAAGTGGCTTGTAGATCCAATTGCAGTCAAAAGATGGAATGAGATGAAGGATTTTACAATCCATCCGGGTTCTTTTATTAAATTTTCCGATTTCTCTAGTTATCGTATTCTTAGTTTAGCAAAGGAAGCTGACATTGAAAACCTAATTGACTTTGATCAAAACAATGTGGAAATTAACCATGTAATGATCAAATTATTCTACGCTAACCTAAATTTAGAGAAAAACAAGCCCGAAAATCCTAATTATTGTCTTTGGTCCGTTGTTTGTGGCAAAAAAGTGTTTATCTCATGTGATAGGATGACAACCGTTCTTGGTTCTTCTTTTATCGGTGAAAATTTTTCAAGTAATTTTTGCAATGTTCATGCCCGTAATCAAATCAGCCATCAATTTATTGAAGATGACAAGGATAGCACTAAGTCTATGGGTCTATGGCCTTCTGCAAGAATTCTTCACTATACTCTTATGCACTCTCTTTTACCAAGAATAGGAAATTTTGATGCCGTCTATAAAGAAAATTTCAAGGCATTATACTCAATCTATGGGGGTATTCGTATAAATTGGATTGGTATGATCTTTGATGAAATCTTGAAAGTAAATGATACCACTAGACCACACTTGTGCTATAACGAGTATATTATGCGTCTCTTGCTTGATTGTGGCATTGAACCTCCCAAGTCTTCTATTTCCAAACCAAAAATCATCAACAAAGCTACGATTACAAGAATGAAGCTTCCCGCTCCATACTTTAATATTATGCCTTTTGAACAATGGAAAGAACAAGGACATAAAGAAGCTTCATCACGTCCATCTCGCTCTAAACCTGAGGAAGTTAAACTCTTACGATCATCTTCCTCAACAAAAGAATCACTTGAAACTATTGCTCGAAATCAATTCCTTCTCGAAGCACGACTTAAGCGCATGGATACAAAAATGGATAAACGCTTTAACAAACTTAAGTCGTTCTTCGTTTCTATATGGGAAGCAATATCTTGTGGTGCATCATCTTATTCAATGCAAGCTTCAGACCCTGGCAAGCACCCCGCTCCTCCTACTTTTGCTTGGACATCTTCGGAGGAGGGTACAAGCTCGGGAACTAGTCATGACCGTCGACACGGGAAATCTCAGCTTGTTGAAGAAGAAGAAGAATAGGGTGAGACGGAGTCAGAATAAGTCCTTCTTTAGTCTATCTCTTTTTATCTTTTATGCGTACTTATGACTTTAGCTTTTGCTTTAAAGACATTATCTGGCACTTGTACTAAATAGTGTCATGTTTTAATTCATACTAGACTTATGTGTATTATAATTTTGTGTGACTGTTACTCTTGATCTATGGTAGTAGTTTTATGTTGCTTATAATCTCTTTTGCATCCTCCATTTAAACAACTCCTTTTTGTCGATGACAAAGGGGAAGAAAATTGTGCTAACAGTATATATGTAGGACACAATCTCAGGGGAATATCATATACAGGGAAAGATTCATAACTATGTTGTCATCAATCAAAAAAGGGGAGAATGTTGAGTCAAGATTTTTTATAGAATTTTGATTTTTGACAAAGGGATAAGTCGTGATCGACAAAAAGAAGTTATTTCGGACACAAAGAGCTCCATATATTAGAGGTTGATTATTTGGTATGTTAGTAATATTATTTGTGTTAAAATCTATCCTCAAATAATCGTATAACTTCAATTTTCTTATATATGTATATATTTGAATGAATGCACATTAACTGTGCAAACTGGGCTAAACCGGTCGACCGGTTAAAATATGGCGGTTGACCGTTTATGCCCAGAATGCACAGATAACATGCACAAGTGACCATAACGTATATATATTCAAATACCTATCTACTGGTCCTTTTTGACCTGTCGACCGTTTTCAAACAGAAAGCAACCTTTCGTATAGACACTTCCTTTTCTTCAACGGTTGCTTCTCTTTCTCTTCACCTATGATCATGACCTTTGCTTGTACCTTTTCACAAAGGGTTACAACTGTTTATTTCTTATATAAACATCATGAAATCATTATTCCAATTAACGAATTTCTATCATTCTAATCTCTATTCTATTAATCTCAATCTTATACTTTCAAGCGCTCAAATTGCTCATATTCTATCATATATCGTTTTTGAATCCTGAAATTTATTTAACATTCTTTTGATTCAATACGATATCCACTTCCAAATCTTCATATATACAAATATTCTATTTGAGGATAAGATTATAGGAAGTTTGTACTATAAGTACAAAATAGTGTTAGCAAGAACACATACTGTCACCAAATAATTATTTTCATTTGTTGAAGTCCTCGTGTTGTAAGAGGCAAGTGTTGAAGTCCTTGGTGTTGTAAGAGGCAAGTATTGAAGTCCTCAGTATATTAGAGGCGTGAAATCCCGTTCGTCTGCACGGGTGTTGTAAACATGTTCCTCCGGGTGAAGCGAGGTAGTTAGTAGTGAAAATCCAGATAGAAGTCTGGGACTGGATGTAGGACGGTGCTCCGAACCAGTATAAAAATCTCTGGTGTGATTTTTCTATTTTTATTTACTTTGCTATTATCATCTATTTCTGCATTTATATTATATTCCATATTACACGATCCGTTTGTACTATATTAGCACGTACACTGCATTTTACAGGTCTGGATGCTCGGGGAAGGATGGCTCGGCATTTTGTGGATCGACCAGTATAGAGAGATAAAGTAGTTCGGTCTGAGAGGTCAAGCAGATGTCGTTCGGCCTAGGCGAGGTAGCAGACATTGTTCTGTTGTAGTTGAGAAGCCATTGTCGTTCGATTGGGGGTGGTTTGGCACAAGTGTTCGGTCTATCTGGTTCGGTGCAAGATGAAGGAGTTAGCTTATTCTTGGAAGTCAACATCGAGGTGAGGAAGTTGGCATTGCTTCACTTCGAGATGCATTACGAGTTGCTCCGAGTCACTTGCTAAATGACTACCGGTCAGCCATGATGGTTCAGTATTCCTCGATCAATTGATAGTCGTTCGAAATGATTGGGCCTACCGACTCGAGATTACCATCCATGAGCCGGTTGCTTTGGTCTTGGGCCTACATAGAGCATCTATCCTATCTTCGTCTATAAATAGAGGGGCATGGGTATAGTTGAGGGGACCTTTTTTGGAGAACTCGAGCGAGACTCTGCCATTTTTGGTACTCTCTTCCATCAGTTCAAACTTGTATTCGAGTTATTTGTTTACGGATTTTATCTGTAATCAAGACTTTGAGAAAAGCAATAAAGATTACATTAACAGTGGACGTAGGCAGTTACGCCGAACCACTATAATTCTGGTGTTCTTGTTTCTGCAGTTAATTTTGTATACATTCCTCTGTTTTAATTTACTATATTCATTAATCTCTCTACACAAACCTTTTCTTGAGTGTCAGTGATCAATTTTGATGCTAACACTCGTATTCTTTGCCATTTTCTGAAAATAAAATACGAAAAATTCATCGGCTCGGTTATATAAGCATAAGTATAAACTAACCATGGATTAGTTATATGAATTGAGCATATGCCCCTTTATGTAAACTGAGCTTAGCTCAGTAAATTTAAACTGAGCATAGCTCAGTTATGTAAACTGTGCATAGGCTCGGTTTATCTAAACTGAGCTATTCTTGGGTATGTAAACTGAGCATTAAGAACAAGTTTATATAAATGAAAATCATGGTTTTCTATTTTGTAAATGAAATGACTCAGTTATATAAATTGAGCATAGATAGAAATTTGAGTATATGCCCAGTTTATTGAAATTTAGCTTAGCTCGGTTAATTTGAGCATTGCTGAATCCCAAGGATAGCTTAAAATGTGAAAATTGAATGGGAGAAAACTCAATCCTCCAATTTACATTAGATTAAAAATAAATAAACACAAATAATAATAATAATAAAATGTGGTTAAAAACATCAAAATAACCTGAATATAAAATTTCACAATAATTGTTTTGTCAAAGATTGTGTATTTCAGAAGCATAATATATGATTTGGTTGAGTTATAATTTACATGGTTGAATAAAAAATTTCACAATAAATTTAGAAGCAGAATAAAAAATTTCACAACAAAATTTCATAGTAATCTTTTATCTTTTTATATGTTGTGCCCATAACAGGTGAATTATGACATATTGTGCCTAACAACCTATTCTACTTTTTGATTTGAACCACCCAGTTCCATCACGTGTTTTGGTCTGAACCACCCAATCAGTTGGTGGTCCAAGTTCAATTAGAGAAGGCTTCACAATCAAATCTTTCAACCTACTTTTTCTTATTGGGTTACTCTCAAAAAAATGGTAGCTGTCCTGCTACTTAACACATTCAATACTAGTCCTTAGTGTGCCTGAGTTATTTAACACATTCAATATGGGTATTTGTCGAAAAGCACAGTGTATATTATAATAAAGGTGTTAGTTAACGTCTTACCGTGAATGTGATTTGTTCAATAACATAAAATATAGAACAACAGAGCTCAATGATTAATCACTTAATTTGACATATGGCTTTGATTTAATATCTTAAGTATAAATCATACGTCATGCATACGAGTTTTCCTCCATTTTAATCATAATTTATTACAAAAAGAACATGGTTTTTTGGAGTTATCTTTGCATCAATAGACCTTTTTTCTTCCAAAGTAATAAAAAGAAAAAATGATTAAAACAATCAACCTCTAACGGATCATTGTCATCCCCAAACTATCTGTATGTATTACATATGAATGCATCTCACCTTGTAGAAATGAGGATGTCTGTAACTTTGGTTAGTTATAGGAGTCATCCATAAAATATTTATAGCTACTACGTATGGGATCGATCGTGGGCTATGTCAAATGTAGGAATCATGCTTTTTTCTGTGTTTATTTGTTGTAAGACTCTTGTTGATGCGACAACATACTTTGAATCGAGCGAAGTCGTGGATCGCTCCTTCCCAGCCCTAGACCGCTGTCTCGTATGTCGCAAACGAGCTACAGTAGGTCGCAATCGGTAGCTAAGTCGCGAGCGACATTCCTTAAGTCGCGGCGCGCGCCTAGGTCGCTCCTCCTCTTCCTTAAGTCGCGTCGAAATCCACCATAGGTCGCGAACGACCTTCGTTGCTCCACCATAGGTCGCGAACGACCTTCGTTTCTCTGCCTAGGTCATTTCTCCAGCCCTAGTTCGCAAGCAAGACGAAGACACTTAGGTCGCTCGATCCAATTTCCAGATAGGTCGCGAATACGGCGACTACTACATCGCGAAGCTACAGCCTTCATCCTCTTTAGGTTGCTTAGAATTTCCTATACCGCTGATTGCTAGGTCGCGAGCAACTTTCTTATGTCGCGAGGCTTATGTCGTTCAAGAAGTTAAGTCGCTCTGCCCAAGTTGTTGTGTCGCATTTGTTAAGTCTTTTGTTTTTCTTAGGTCGTTGATGTATAGTGTTGTTAAGTCGTATGTCATTAAGCCGTTGGTTTGTAAGTCGTTGTACTGAGTGATGTATTTGTTAAGTCGCTGTGTTGTAATTTGTATATTGTTAAGTCGTACGAGGTTAAGACATGTGTGTTGTATTTTCCCTATAAATAGGGACGTATTGTCATTGTAGAAGGTTGTTGATTTTTGAATAAAACTTTTGTTTGAGTGCTTTGTGCCTCTTGAAATTGGAAGTTGAGTGTGAGCTCCTTTCTCCATTTTCGGTTATTCGAGTACGCTCGAATCAACGATTTTGAAGCCTATTCACGGAATCTTGTGCGCAAGATCAACGTCGAAGAATCATATATCTTTTAACACAGTATCGTGCGCGATCAACGTGTTGGAGATAGCTTGAATTCGGTATCTCTTGAGATCAACGGATTTGGGCGTTGGGTATCTACAATCCATCAATTTATATTGTTTCATCTAATCGTTTCAACGATTATTTGACACGAATTCTTCATTTCGTCGTCATCGTCATAATCCGCTGCATCAATTTGGTATAAGAGCTTGAACTTAGCCAATCATAGCTAAGCCGAGCCTGTTTGGAGCAGAGAAGAAGTATTGGAGTTGTGCATCACTTTTTGTTTGAGCTAAGTAGAGAAGGAACAGAGCTTGTTAGAGAGATCATGCCTCCGAGAAGTGCTAACCGATTTCAAAATATTGGAGATGTGTATAGAAGAGAAGAAGCTGAGCAAATGGAACAACGTATCCATGAAAAATTCGATGAAGGTATTGAGAAGTTGGAGAAATTAATGATAGATATGAATCAAAGTCAAAGGAGAAGGTCGCCAATCTCGAACCATGGAGGAAACAGAGTTTCGCCATCGGTTACGGAAGCGAGGAGGGTGTCGCCACAATCTGTTCGAGATAGAAGAGAGTCATCAGTTTCAACACGGCGAGAACATCATGAGCATAGAGATGAAGAGAGAAGAACTCCACGAGAGTATGAACGTGAGCCATATTGTGATGCTGAAAGACATAATCGAAGAGATATGCATGATCATAGAGAAGTTTATGGTCGAGATCGATATCGAAGTACATTTGATTATGATGAAGAGAGTGACAGAGGAAGTATTCATTATCGAGATCGAGACCAAGTAGACGTCAAAATCGGGATGTAGAAGATGATCGTCGATGGGAATCGGGGATGAAAACTGAAATTCCAGAATTCAAGGGTGGTATGCAAGCTGAAGAGTTCCTTGATTGGTTATCTAATGTTGAAGAGATTTTTGACTTTAAAGGAGTTCCCGAGTCTTGCAGAGTTAAGTTGGTTGCTACTCAGTTGAGAGGAAGAGCAATGGCATGGTGGCAGCAAACAAAACTTACACGGGAGAGAATGGGGAAATCGAAGATTGTCTCATGGGAGAAGATGAAGAAATTGATGAAGGCTACTTTCTTGCCTTATAATTATCAATCTCTTATGTATCAGCGATTGCAGAACTTGAGACAGGGAACAAAGTCTGTGAATGATTATGCGGATGAATTTTATCAACTGTTTGCGAGGAATGATATCATGGAGACAGAGGAACAATTGACCGCTAGATTTTTTGAGGGGTTGAGAACGCAGATTCAAGATATGGTGAATATGTTTGATCCGAGATCTGTCACTGAAGCACATCAGAAAGCACTTGCTTGGGAGAAACAGATGGGCAAACAGAGGTGGTGAATAGATCATTGGGAAACTTGTTGAGATGTTTTGTGAAAGATAATTTGAAGAGCTGAGATATGAAGTTATGTCAGGCGGAATTTGCACATAATCACGCTGTTAATCAAGTACTGGATTCAGTCCGTTTCAAGTTGTATATTCAGCAATTCCGAAGGGACCGTTAGATTTGACGACCGTGCCATATCAGAAGGGAGTTGTTAAGCGAGCTTATGATTTTGTGACTGAGTTGCAAGAGTGTCACAGAACCGTTCATGAACGATTGCTTAAGTCAAATGAGAAGTATAAACAACTAGCAGGTAAGAAACAAAGGAGTGTAGAATTCAAAGAAGGTGATTTGGTTTACGCAGTGTTGACGAAAGATCGTTTTCCAGTTGGAACTTACAAAAAGTTGAAAGCTCGAAAATTTGGCCCAGTAGAAATTTTGAAGAAGGTCAATGATAATGCATACCGGTTGAAGTTACCAGATCATATTCGCACTGCAGACGTGTTCAACGTTAAGCATTTGATTCCGTTCCATGGGGATGAGCTTGTTGAGGTAGAGATAGGTGCAAATTCGAGGTCAAATTTTTGTCAACAAGGAGAGGATGATGCGGTAGCATACCTTGAATCGAGCGAAGCCGTGGATCGCTCCTTCCCAGCCCTAGATTGATGTCTCGTATGTCGCAACGAGCTACAGTAGGTCGCAATCGGCAGCTAAGTCGCGAGCGACATTCCTTAAGTCGCGGCGCGCGCCTAGGTCGCTCCTCCTCTTCCTTAAGTTGCGTCGAAATCCTCCTTAGGTCGCGAACGACCTTCATTGCTCCGCCTAGGTCATTTCTCCAGCCCTAGTTCGCAAGCAAGACGAAGACACTTAGGTCGCAAAGCCTAATCGATCCAATTTCCAGCTAGGCCGCGAATACGGCGACTACTACATCGCGAAGCTACAGCCTTCATCCTCTTTAGGTCGCTTAGAATTTCCTATACCGCTGATTGCTAGGCCGCGAACAAATTTCTTATGTCACGAGGCTTATGTCGTTCAAGAAGTTAAGTCGCTCTGCCCAAGTTGTTGGGTCGCATTTGTTAAGTCTTTTGTTTTTCTTAGGTCGTTGATGTATAGTGTTGTTAAGTCGTATGTCGTTAAGCCGTTGGTTTGTAAGTCGTTGTACTGAGTAATGTATTTGTTAAGTCGCTGTGTTGTAATTTGTATATTGTCAAGTTGTACGAGGTTAAGACGTATGTGTTGTATTTTCCCTATAAATAGGGACGTATTGTCATTGGAGAAGGCTGTTGATTTTTGAATAAAACTTTTGTTTGAGTGCTTTGTGCTTCTTGAAATTGGAAGTTGAGTGTGAGCTCCTTGCTCCATTTTCGGTTATTTGAGTGCGCTCGAATCAACGATTTTGAAGCCGATTCACGGAATCTTGTGCGCAAGATCAACGTCGAAGAATCGTAGATCTTTTAACACGGTATCGTACGCGATCAACATGTTGGAGATAGCTAGAATCCGGTATCTCTTGAGATCAACAGATTTGGGCGTTGGGTATCTACAATCCATCGATTTATATTGTTTCATCTAATCGTTTCATCGATTAGTTTGACATGAATTCTTCATTTCGTCGTCATCGTCATAATTCGCTGCATCACTTGTACATACACCATTGTTATATGGTAGATAAACAAGGCGTACTCTTTTGCGTCAAAGGCGGAAAACTGCGAAAGAAGCAGTCTCTGAGGACAGCTGCCTTCGAGCAGTAAGTAAACTGAATGTATAATTCAAATTTAATTTCACGGTTTCATTGTTGTTTCACAAGTAAAATGCCCTTTTCAATAAGCAAACAAATTTTTGAGATTTATTTTCTGTGCAATTACAGGTCTTATTTAGTGTTTTTGATACTTGTATATTCTAACTGAGTCATTTTTGTCTAATTATGAAGTCATATTTCATGATATTTAGCCATTTTCACTATGTAGTTGATCAAGTTCAAATTCCATGGTATTTCTTTGGCAAACTTCGATATATTATTTCTTATAAAAAATACATGATTTCTTCCTTTATAATTATCATGGACATCCATGAAAACTGCAGATATTATAGGTAAACAATTCTCAGGATCCCCTTCACATAGAGTAATGCTGATTTTATCCTTTTGCAAACTAGCTCGGGCACTGATATAGCAAGGCCTCAAGTTACTCCGTACTAACCTCATAATTTGTAGCAAACCAACCCTTTTCATGAATGCAAGTTGAAGCATATGAGCGGGAATCACATAGTTAACTTTCAAAAATTGCTTGACTTCTGTCATACTTTTCAACAAAATTTAATCAAAATTTCAGCTAATCTATCCCGATAGTCATACCTTTATCGTTCATTTAAACTAAAAATTACAAATCAAAACCACTTTTGAGAGTTATAAAAGAATTCATTCCTGAACAGACTCCAGGATTTGGTTAATTGTTTTGTGGTTGGACTGTTTATCATGGTAAATATTAATAATAGTGATTTCGTATAACAAAGTATCTTGGAATACCCATAAGAATAATACAAGGCTGATGGCCAATACTTCAACTTTCATCGTTTTGTTTAGGAAATTCATCTACTCTTTTATCTATTTATTTAAACACATTATTCTACTCTATTCTTTATTTTGTACTCTATCTTGGTCTCTATCTATCAAACTCATTTTACTCGAATAACAAATGCATCAAAATAAAATTTACAAACAAGATTTACCTTATATTTTGAATATGATAATACATATATTAGTGAGGTTTATAAATGGCATCAGAAGTTAAAGTGGCTATAAGTACTGGTGTGTTTTTTCACGTATTGAGTAATGAAATTGAAAAACAAATAAAAAGTTGACACAATTTATGGTTCGAATATAGTTGAAGGCATTCAGAGGCTCAAGATAAAATTTGAGTAAAGTCATGATATCAGTATTTCTGTTTTGGTTTAATGGCTATTCTGTTAATCGTAAATTTTACATGATTTTATTTTTCAGGTTTTTTATTACTTATAATGCTTGGGCTGTTAATTAATCCATTTATTTCATAAAGAATGTTGGACAACTATGGATTTAAATATAACTCCATAGCTGCTTAACCATTCTAAAGAGGAATATAATAAATCGTTCAAATTTAAATCAGCAAACACCATTATTGATGACTAAAACTCAAATAGTAATTTTACTATTTATCCCTTTACACACTAAAACAGAAGTTTTGAATGCGGCTAAAAAATGAATAACTTACATTTATATCCTGTTACTTGAGTATACTTTCACAATCCTTCCTAACATAGGTAACATCCTCAACACATTCATCCACATTTATTTTGCTTTCTTCACAATTTTCTTTAGCAAAGCTTACTTCATCAAAAGAGTCATTTGTAACGACCCGTAATTATCAGTGGTTTTATTTATTTAATTGATTGAATTTTTGTGAAAATTTTAAATAAAAATTTGATATTTGGAATACGTCTAATTTAACTTACCAAACTGCAAATTTTCGTCTGAAAATATGAAAGTTTATTTTACTGTGCAATTCTATTTTAATTCCACTCACTTAAAAATCGATGGTAATAAAATATTTTTCAAACCTGATTATTTTTACATAGAAAAATTCTAAATCATCTTCTGACTAAGAAGTCATTTTTTGTTTTTCAAATTCGGACTTCTATTGCTCCGTTTATCTTATTTTTGGCAAAATAGCAGCAATTTCGGTAGCGATTATGGACTTTTGATCGGATGATCGTATCAGTGATATCTGTATACCGTTTTGATCGTCTCGTCGTGTTAATCTCCGCAGTTTATACATTTCTGTGTTTTGAAGTCTGGTACGCAGCAGAATCCGTGGAAAATGATTCCGTATCGGTATTGGTTTTGTGCCTGTTGGTTGTTCTGACTTTTCATTTTGCACAGTATTATACCAACAGCTTTTACATTTAATAACTCTCTGAATTCACATCTGAATTTTTTCATTTTGCCATTTCTTCTGTTCCCAATGTGTAACGACGCGACTTTTCGACGCTCGAAAATCGACATTAATATGTCCACTGTATCAAATGCCGCATAATCGAATGCCGGAAAACCGAATTGTTAGGGTTAAAAAGAAGAAGTAGAAGAAAAAGATTAAAAAAAGTAAAGAAATGGAACATAAATGATATCAGAATCTCACAGTCGCAGTGGTACAACATATAATAGATAAATAAATAATCTTTAAAACAAAGAACTATCTCAATTATTACATTACATCAGAGTGTACAACAAAAATATACAACACAACTGGACAATGGACAGTTATACAAACATGTCCTTACAAGTGAATTTACAGCGGAAAGATAATATCGTATACAAGTAATACGTCTCGCCATCCTGCTCGCCACATAGCACTTCTGGATCCAGAATGACCTGATAACCTGACTCTAGACTGCCCGTGTGGAAAATTTTGGACACCTAGAGTTTAGGAAGAGAACAATAAACTCCAGGTCAGTCATGGGACTGGTGTGAGAATTTAAAACAGTTATTTATCTTTTAAAACAACAACAATAGAAGTGGAAAATATCCACAATGCTTTTGGAAAATGAAACTACCATAAGGCCTTCCCGCACACACACAATGCAAACGCAGAATTGGAGGATATTTCTCCTTATGATAGTCAAAGATGCTTACTACGCAAAAAAAATCATTTTTGATATTATTATTAGTGCATAGTGATGAAAGCATTTCGAAAATAGAATATAAATCTTAGCCGGCATAGGTACCATTATAGTATGCCTACTATAGCTACCATATTAAATGGCAGGTTCTACAACTAAAACCGTACAAGGCTCGTATTGTTTCTTTGGATTTTCCAACAAATGGTCAGGCTAAGGAACTTCCTACTGCCACATGGGATTGCTTCTAACGAGACGTCCCAAGAACCTAACTGGATCTCTGCCAACACAAGGCCGGGTTACCTTTGTAACTAGGTAACTACTACTCGAGTATGCCACTCCCCGGTCCTTTGGGACCTTTATCCGAGGGCCCTCTATCACCAAGCAACAACCACGAAGAAAAATGAGATTGGAGCAAGCACATAGGTTAAGCATCAGGCTTCCATACCCGACGCTACCATTTTCCAAAAGGAAATGACATACCCTAAAGGGCGCGACCCTCATAACCTTGCCGCATATTCATGTTTTGACCATTTTTGGGGTGTGATGTCTGACGAAGTCTCGTCCACAAAGCTACGCTTTTTTACAAAGCCACACTTTGATCAACAAATGATCAATAAATAATCATCACGCAGCAACACTCAGCATGCCACATTACCAAATTGGGAATATATCGCTGATAATCTTAAATTACATAACCTCTGAGCTCGTACGTCTCAGAGAAGGGTGTTAAGCTAAGAGAATAAATTCTCCGCCACCAACAGAAATGTATTTGAAAGAAATCTGCTTTATATCTCAAAATGTAATGTCAGACATATAACCATACAAGTCTGTTCCGGGCTCGAACAGAACCGAATGCACTTCAAAAGAAGCCCTTGCAATCTGGGTATTCACAATCCCGATCGAATTTCCCATCACAAAGGAAATCTCCATACCATAGCTAACGGTGCAGAGACAATCGATAGGTCATCCTATAGTTTTCACAAATGCCCGGTCTTCACCACCGGTCTTCAATGCTATCCATTACGTCGTATAACTATTCGGAATGGGCAATCCGAATAACGAGCGCAATAATCTAAAAATTAGTGTAGCATTCAATTTCAACCAATTCACAACGAATAGCCATTTAAGGGTCAATATTGATAGTTGGTTATTTAACTATCAATCAATATTCACCGCATCACCCGATTTCAAATAATTTCCCAAATTATTAATTTTCAAAAATATCTTTACAAGATATAATTTCCAACCCTTCGAAAACTAATTTCAATCAATTTACACCCTTACAACTTTCATTTCAAAATGGTTCATTTGAACCAATCAAATAAATCCTTACCGATTTATTAAATTTACGTTCCAAATTCGTAAATTTATTTCCACACTTCAAAAATACATCAATATTTATTTTTAAACAAATTTCCCTTTCTTTTATAAATTCCATAGTGAATTTACCTTTCCAAAATATCTATCAATATACGATTTCCAAATCGATTTCTAATATTCATTTTCAATTTATCTTTAAAAGATAAAATCTCAAAACATTCACTTCATATTGGAAAAACATTTCCATACTTATTCAATAATAAGTAATTCACAAATCCATTTATTTTCAACATTTGGAAAATATTCAATATACTTAAATCTAAATTAAGTATATATTTTATTCTTTAAGGAAAACTCCTCTTAAACGCATTTATTTGGGTCAAAACAAATGTTGTGTAAAACATTGTTACGACAACCCAAAATCACTAGTATAGGGATTCCAAATTTAGATAGATATATAAATCCCAATACTATATAAAACATTTCCTTTCGGAAATCATTTACTATAACAACAGTGTTATAGTCCATCATTTCCTTCTATTTCTCGAAAACGTCTATTTCAACAATGAATGTTGAAATCTATGGTTTCGATACTTTATACATTTTAAAACATTTTTGAATCGTTTTAATTATATTTAAAATATCACTTTTCTTAATATATTATTCACCGTCCAAAATCGTGAATATACTTCGTTAACCAAATTCAATTTCTACATATTTTATTTAAAGGATTATCCACTGTCCCAAAATCATGGATATATTTCCTTTAATAAGCTATAATAATTAAACTTATCAAAATAAGTCGATTTCGGATTTATAAAACAATGTTTATAAATTCCATCTATACTTTATAACAACTTTAACTTATAAAATCAATTTATTAACAAATTCTATCCATATTCCATTTACACGCCAAAATCCAATTTATAGGTTAATTACTTATAAATCTTTTATTTTACAAAATCTATTCATTTTATAACTTCACAATTTATAAATCTATAGATTTCATCCACTTATGAAATCCATTTATACTTCATTTTAACATTTATAAAAACTCGTTTTATAATTCCAATATTTTAATTTATAAATATCAATTTTATAAATCTTTTATATAAATCATTTATAATAATTTAAAAATCCCAATTCAAACCATTTTATAAATTAATCAACTACTTATTTCAAAAATTATATTTCACAAAAATCATAACTTTTATAACATAAAAATTTCAACGTTTATTTATTTAAAATGAATCAATTCCAAAATTTAATTTTATTATGAATTCTCAACTTAAATTTTCAAAAATCCAATTTTATTTGTTTTCGGCATCAAACGATACCAAAAATATATTCGGCTAAAATTTAGCCTTTAAGCATTTCAATCACAAAGATAATCACGCAGATTATAAATAGATCAATAAATAGATCAGCATACAACATTGAAACAAATTCAAATGTTTGAGGAATCCAGTTGGATCCTTTCAACCTGTTTCCCTGCATCCAAAGACGTTAGCACAATGCCAATTCCGCTTCGAGACAGAATATTGCGGTATATGGGATTTATAAAATGTTATCCGTTATTATGCGGCGCAATAGGGTCTCATCCGCTATATAATGCGGGAAATCAACTCCAAGTACATATATACCAATTCCATACAAGTTGGAATTATCGCAGTATATGTTTTTAATAAATGACATCCACTTAATATACGACGTATATGGTCTATTTCAATATAATAGATAATAATTATCATCTAATCACACAATCAAGCAATTTTAAATCTAACTATTTAAAATTTATATCAAAAGAATTCGATTGAGTGAGAAGTTTTCACCTTGAGTTTCCGATAATAGTTGTAGCGTTTTATTTCGAATAAAATTAAACGTGCGTTTAATACCTAAAATTCACACTATCTCCAAATGACTCCAATCCAGTTCCATTGCGTAGTGCTCGATAAAACAAAGCCAACGCAATTCGTTTCGTAATTTTTCAACCTCGTATGAAAGAGTTATAGCTTTTAGAAGTTTATACGAATTTTAAATATAATAATTTACAATTTCTTATCAATTTTAAACCTTCAATCCATCATAGCCATTTATTTCAGAAGACCAAATCCAGCTGCACTTAAGCTTTCTTCCCCAATCGTGAAAATCACGTTCACGTAACTCATCGGCCGCCTACTTTCGTGAATTTACGCACCACCACCGTCAACATATACGGCAATCAACTACCGCCGTTCCCCTCGCCGATGCTACCACCACCTACGGCCGAAGTATGCCTAAGGTCGATTGTCCCTAGGCATAGAAATTCGTGCCCGTTCGTGTGTACTTCCCTGGCCTGTTGCGCCTCCATCAATGCTCCGATGACGATCTTGGCCGTTGGAATCGTAGATCTCGACGAGCTCTACTGTTTTCTAGTTGAGAGTTCCTCGAATTATAGCGTGGATGAAGAGAAAAATTGAGGGAAAAGCAAGAACATTTCGGCCATTGATAGCTAGGCCGGCGGCTGAAGCTAAAATTAGGGTTAGGGTTGAATTTCTTTGCAAATGGAAATAACTAGGTCCTTATATAGAAAAATTCACAAATTACTATTCATCCGGAATTTGCGAACTCCAAATCTCACACGGTGACCTGCATTTCTAGGGTTTAACCCGCGTTCCGAACACAATGGAATAGGTTTCGGAGGCTAATTCGATCATCTGTGCGAGTTACAACAATAAAAGATCAAATTTAAATTAAATTGATTAGACTAATTTCTATGCGTTTTGGCTTGCCCCGGACAAACCGTAAATCCGATTGACACGACTTTTGAAATCTTACAATAATATAACATTACGGATCCGATGAAACTAGTTTCGTCTAAATCCGAGACTGTTTGAAAAATGGCTATTTTTACTTGTCAAATAAATATTAAAATATTCAATTTTCACAAATTAACTTTTAATTCAATTTAAAAGACCTATAACATCATTCTAACTCTAATATGATATAATATAACTTTACAAATCATTTTTAATCACATTAAACCCAATTTCCAATTATTTCTGTAATTTCAAATATTAAATTGCCGATTTAATTATCCAATTACATCTAGATATTCGAAATAAATTTATTCGACTTGCAAATCTTACTTATTAATATTTAAAATTAATTAAATATATGAATTTCAATTGACAGAAATCCTGGGTCGTTACAAACTTCCCCCCTTAAAATAATTTCGTCCTCGAAATTACCAAGTAAGAAAAGTTACAGAATCCATTAACTTTTCAAAATCCATAAGTGAAAATTTTATGTTCACCTTTTCCAAAACCTATAACTTCAACCAAAACACTGGTTTCCATTTTCTAGTTCAACTTCTACATTTTCATTATGAATTTTTCAAATTAAATTACCAAAATCACTTAAGTGTTTAACTTTTCCAAAAATTCAATAGTTGAACTTCTTACAAATCTTTACTAAGTTTTCAAATCCAACTTAGTTATACTTTTCAACTCAAATCAAAGTTATAGTTTTAAATTTTTTCCATTTTTCTCAAAAATATTCTAATGCCTTAAACTTTCAAAAAAATTCGCTAGCATCTCCTTTGCGCGGCTAGCTCGGTACGAATACATAAAAGAAAAGAAAAGGCCAAGTGGCTGGAGAAGAAAATCATCAAATCTCATACTGAAATTCAAATACATACCTTTTTGTCGAGCAATTCAATTTTTTTTCCTTCGAAATAAAAATTCCAATTCTATTTCCTTTAATACACCTGTATATCCTGCGAGCCATAATATCCAATTACAATATTAAAAAATCATTTTGCACAATTCAAATTGGTTTCCCATTTATGCATGTTTGATTTGTTGACATTAAATTTTTCTAACATTCATTCATTCGATTTCAGTTAGTTTACATTCACTAATTTACATTCACATTAGTTCACTTTCAATTCAAATCAAATCCAGTTCATATTCATTTACTTCCAATTTGGATTCAATTACTTTAGCTTTCAATTTCACTAATTCAATTTCATCGACACTTACTGATTTTATATACAATCAGTCAACAATCATATAACAACCAAATCATAACCAACATAACCAAGTTATTAAATTTACATTCAATTTTGTTTAACACTTTTAATTCCAATTGGTTTAATATTAAATTGACTTATATTCAATTTATTCAATTAGCTTTTAATGAATTAACACTTATATTCATTATTCCATATCAATTTATTTACATTTGATTGATTAACATTCAATCCATTCATTGATCCAATTGCTAATTCATTTTACATTTCAAGTTGAGTTTCGTTACTTAACTCAAGTTCATATTTATCACTTTACTTATTTTACTTCGGTACCAAATCAACTTCCAATTCATTTGTCATTAACCCAAATTTATTTTTAACTTAATAAATTTTCTTTAAGTAATCATTTCACTTAGCCTCCTTGGACCTTTCTTTAAATTCACTTTATTTAATTGATTCACTTATACTTACTTTAATTTAACTCCATCCTTTATGTTAAATTTATTCTATCAAAATTCAACTTGTATAAGTTACCAACTCATTTACCAATTCGATAAATATTTAAAATAGGATTCCAGAGCCTTTTCAACCTTTTAAAACCAATTTTGAAATCAATTCAAATTATCTTTTGAATTTTGAAAACCAAATCCAAATTTTCCAAACAACTTTAATTTAAAACAATTCGGTAGCAATTCCTCTTTTGGAAACCCGAAAATGAACACCGATGATGTCGCGATCATCATCGGAATTATTTTCCAACGACCGAAAAGAGTTTAGAGCTTTTATCCCTTCAAAAACATTTCTCCAAAATCTTTGAAAATTATTTTCAAAATCAAAAGGGATTTAAACTTTCCAAATCTCCAAAATTTTCAAATTCTTTTCTTCAAAACATTTCCAAATACTTCTCTGAAATTCCGTTTCAAATTATAAACCACACTTACATTTACAATTTCCATTTGTATCTGGATTTATTTCTTAACTTTGGAATTTCAATTTCCAATTTAATAATCAATGGTAATAATTTTATCACTTCCTAACAATCAAGCAACCATATACTATAATAATTTACAAAGATTATTTCCTTTATCTACGAAAATAGTTTGGGTAAATTATTTCATTTACCCTATTTTAAAACAATATCGTGTCGAATTGTTTTGAACAAGTGTTTAGAGGTCCCTATCGATAGAGTTATACAGACAGAATCCATATACCACTCAACAAACCAATCATCACAACATAAAACAATTTTATTTTCACTAACAAATACGCTCTCATATCTATTATTACACTCAAACTCATTCTAGAGCACTACTGACTCTATCTCTAATGAGTAACACCCAACAGAGCCATGGTTGTCGCTTAACCATATGCTCTGATACCAGATGTAACGACGCGACTTTTCGACGCTCGAAAATCGACGTTAATACGTCCATTGTAACAAATGCCGCATAATCGAATGCCGGAAAACCAAATTGTTAGGGTTAAAAAGAAGAGGTAGAAGAAAAAGATAAAAAAAGTAAAGAAATGGAACAGAAACAATATCAGAATCTCACAGTCGCAGCGGAACAACATATAATAGATAAATAAATAATCTTAAAAACAAGGAACTATCTCAATTATTACATTACATCACATTACATCAGAGTGCACAACAACAATATACAACACAACTGGACAATGAACAGTTATATAAACATGTCCCTACAAGTGAATTTACAGCGGATCGTATACAAGTAATACGTCTCGCCATCCAGCTCGCCACTTGAGCTCCATAACACTTCTGAATCCAGAATGACCTGATAACCTGACTCTAGGCTGCCTGTGTGGAAAATTTTGGGCACCCAGAGTTTAGGAAGAGAACAATAAACCCCAGAGCAATCATGGGACTGGTGTGAGAACTTAAAACAGTTATTTATCTTTTAAAACAACAACAATAGAAGTGGAAAATATCCACAATGCTTTTGGAAAATGAAACTACCATAAGGCCTTCCCGCACACACAATGCAAACGCAGAATTGGAGGAGATTTCTCCTTATGATAGTAAAAGATGCTTACTACGCAAAACAAATCATTTTTGATATTATTATTAGTGCATAGTGATGAAAGCATTTCGAAAATAGAATATAAATCTTAACCGGCATAGGTACCATTATAGTATGCCTACTATAGCTACCATATTAAATGACAGGTTCTACAACTAAAACCGTACAAGGCTCGTATTGTTTCTTTGGATTTTGCAACAAATGGTCAGGCTAAGGAACTTCCTACTGCCACATGGGATCGCCTCTGGCGGGACGTGCCGAGAACCTAGCCGGATCTCTACCAACACAAGGCTAGGTTACCTTTGTTACTAGGTACCTACTACTCGAGTATGCCACTCCCCGGTCCTTTGGGACCTTTATCCGAGGGCCCTCTATCACCAAGCAACAACCATACAGAAAAATGAGATTGGAGCAACCACATAGGTTAAGCATCAGGGCTCCATACCTGACACCACCCTTTTCCAGAAGGAAATGACATACCCTAAAGGGCGCGACCCTCATAACCTTGCCGCATATTCCTGTTTTGACCATTTCCGGGGTGTGAGGTCTGACGAAGTCTCGTCCACAAAGCCACGCTTTTTCACAAAGCCACGCTTTTTCACAAAGCCACGCTTTTTCACAAAGCCACGCTTTGATCAACAAATGATCAATAAATAATCATCACGCAGCACACTTAGCATGCCACATTACCAAATTGGGAATATATCGCTGATAACCTTTAACTACATAACCTCTGAGGTCGTACGTCTCAGAGAAGGGTGTTAAGCTAAGAGAATAAATTCTCCGCCACCAACAGAAATGTATTTGAAAGAAATCTGCTTGATATCTCAAAATGTAATGTCAGACATGTAACCATACAAGTCTGTTCCGGGCTCGAACAGAACCGAAGGCACTTCAAAAGAAGCCCTTGCAATTCGGATATTCACAATCCCGATCGAATTTCTCATCACAAAGGAAATCTCCATACCGTAGCTAACGGTGCAGAGACAATCGATAGGTCATCCTATCGTTTTCACAAATGCCCGGTCTTCACCACCGGTCTTCAATGCTATCCATTATGTCGTATAACTATTCGGAATGGGCAATCCGAATAACGAGCTCAATAATTTAAAAATAAGTGTAGCATTTAATTTCAACCAATTCACAACGAATAGCCATTTAAGGGTCAATATTGATAGTCGGTTATTTAACTATCAATCAATATTCACAGCATCACCCGATTTCAAATAATTTCCCAAATTATTTATTTTTAATTATATCTTTACAAGATATAATTTCCACACTTCAACCCTTTGAAAACAAATTTCGATCAATTTACACCCTTACAACTTTCATTTCAAAATGGTTCATTTGAACCAATCAAATAAATCCTTACCGATTTATTAAATTTACGTTCCAAATTCATAAATTTATTTCCACACTTCAAAAATAAATCAATGTTTATTTTTAAACAAATTTCCCTTTCTTTTATAAATTCCATAGTGAATTTACCTTTCCAAAATATCTATCAATATACGATTTCCAAATCGATTTCTAATATTCATTTTCAATTTATATTTAAAAGATAAAATCTCAAAACATTCACTTCATATTGGAAAACCATTTCCATACTTATTCAATAATAAGTAATTCACAAACCATTTATTTTCAACATTTGGAAAATATTCAATATACTTAAATCCAAATTAAGTATATATTTTATTCTTTAAGGAAAACTCTTCTTAAATGCATTTATTTGGGTCAAAACGAATGTTGCGTAAAACATTGTTACGACATCCCAAAATCACTAGTATAGGGATTCCAAATTTATATATAAATCCCATTACTATATAAAACATTTCCTTTCGGAAATCGTTTACTATAACAACAGTGTTATATTCCACCATTTCCTTCTATTTCTCGAAAACGTCTATTTCAACAATGAATACTGAAATCTATGGTTTCGATACTTTATACATTTTTAAACATTTTTGAATCATTTTAATTCTATTTAAAATATCACTTTTTCAAAATATTTCTTTGATATATTATTCACCGTCCAAAATCGTGAATATACTTCGTTAACCAAATTCAATTTCTACATATTTTATTTAAAGGATTATCCACTTCCCAAAATCGTGGATATATTTCCTTTAATAAGCTATAACAATTAAACTTATCAAAATAATTCGATTTCGGATTAATAAAACAACGTTTATAAATTCCATCTATACCTTATAACAACTTTAACTTATAAAATCACTTTATTAACAAATTCTATCCATATTCCATTTACACGCCAAAATCCAATTTATAGGTTAATTACTTATAAATCTTTTATTTTACAAAATCTATTCATTTTATAACTTCACAATTTACAAATCTATAGATTTCATCCACTTATGAAATCCATTTATACTTCGTTTTAACACTTATAAAAACTCGTTTTCAATTTTATAAATCTTTTATATAAATCATTTATAATAATTTAAAAATCCCAATTCAAACCATTTTATAAATTAATCAACTACTTATTTCAAAAATCACATTTTGGTTATATCTCACAAAAATCATAATTTTTATAACATAAAAATTTCATCGTTTATTTATTTAAAATGAATCAATTCCAAAATTTTATTTTATTATGAATTCTCAACTTAGATTTTCAAAAATCCAATTTTATTTATTTTCGGCATCAAACGATACCAAAAATATATTCGGCTAAAATTTAGCCTTTAACCATTTCAATCACAAAGATAATCACGCAGATTATAAATAGATCAATAAATAGATCAGCACACAACATTGAAATAAATTCAAATATTTGAGGAATCCAGTTGGATCCCTCCAACCTGTTTCCCTGCGTCCAAAAACGTTAGTACAATACCAATTCCGCTTCGAGACGGAATATCGCGGTATATGGGATTTGTAAAATATTATCCGCTATTATGCGGCGCAATAGGGTCTCATCCGCTATATAATATGGGAAATCAACTCCAAGTACATATATAATACCAATTCCATACAAGTTGGAATTATCGCGGTATATGTTTTTAACAAATAACATCCGCTTAATATACGACGTATAGGGTCTATTTTAATATAATAGATAATAATTATCATCCAATCACACAATCAAGCAATTTTAAATCTAACTATTTAAAATTTAAATTGAAACAATTCGATTGAGTGAGAAGTTCTCGCCTTGAGGTTCCGATAATAGCTGTAGCGTTTTATTTCGAATAAAATTAAACGTGCGTTTAATTTTATTCGAAATTCACACTATCTCCAAACGACTCCAATCAAGTTCCATTGCGTAGTGCTCGACAAAACGAAGCCAAAGCAATTTGTTTCGTAATTTTTCAACCTCGTATGAAAGGGTTATAGCTTTTAGAAGTTTAAACGAATTTTAAATATAATAATTTACAATTTCTTTTCAATTTTAAACCTTCAATCCATCATAGCCGTTCATTTCAGAAGACCAAATCCACGCCACACTTAAGCTTTCTTCCCCAATCGTGAAAATCATGTTCATGTAACCCATCGGCCGCCTACTTTCGTGAATTTACGCACCACCACCGTCAGCATATACGGCAATCAACTACTGCCGTTCCCCTCGCCGATGCTACCACCACCTACGGCCGAAGTATGCCCAAGCTCGGTTGTCCCCAGGCATAGAAATTCATGCCCGTTCGTGTGTACTTCCCTGGCCTGTTGCGCCTCCATCAATGCTCCGATGACGATCTTGACCGTTGGAATCGTAGATCTCGACGAGCTCTACAGTTTTCTAGTTGAGAGTTCCTCGAATTATAGCGTGGATGAAGAGAAAAATTGAGGGAAAAGAAAGAACATTTCGGCCATTGATAGCTAGGCCGGCGGTTGAAGCTAAAATTAGGGTTAGGGTTGAATTTCTTTGCAAATGGAAATAACTAGGTCCTTATATAGAAAAATTCACAAATTACCATTCATCCGGAATTTGCGAACACCAAATCTCGCGCGGTGACTTGCGTTTCTAGGGTTTAACCTGTGTTTCAGACACAACGGAATAAGTTTCGGAGGCTAATTCGATCATCTGTGCGAGTTACAGCAATAAACGATCAAATTTAAATTAAATTGATTAAACTAATTTCTATGCATTTTGGCTTGCCTCGGACAAACCGTAAATCCGATTGACACGAAATTTGAAATCTTACAACAATATAACATTACGGATCCGATGAAACTAGTTTTATCGAAATCCGAGACTATTTGAAAAATGGCTATTTTTACTTGTCAATTAAATATTAAAATATTCAATTTTCACAAATTAACTTTTAATTCAATTTTAAAAGTCCTATAACATCATTCTAACTCTAATATGATATAATATAACTTTAAAAATCATTTTTAATCACATTAAACCCAATTTCCAACTATTTCTGTAATTTCAAATATTAAATTACCGATTTAAATTATCCAATTACATCTAGATATTCGAAATAAATTTATTCGACTTGCAAATCTTACTTATTAATATTTAAAATTAATTAAATATACGAATTTCAATTGATAGAAATCCTGGGTCGTTACACAATGTATGCCTGTTGCCCTTACTGTGGATATATATTAAAATATGAACGTTCACTTCAATTCACCTAACTCCTCCCCTCATTTTCATTTCTTCCGTTCTTCTTTGCAATAGAATATACACTTCTCGGCCATGGCTAGAGCATCACACTCCCCTTTCCTCTGGCTGCAACCCCGCTTCTCCGCCTTCTCCGTGCCTTCCTGACAACCAACGACCCGAAGCCCGTCATCGCAGCACACCCTTCCACTTGCCGACAATTCTCCGACCTCGAGCTAACTCATGGCCTCAGCCATCCCGCCTTCCTCCTCCTCTCGCCCACGTCTATGCCTCTCTTCCTCTCCGCTCTCCTTCTCCGTCCAAGCGACAGCTGCTCTGACCACACCATCTCTCTCTTTCACGGCCTATCACCACTCCTTCCTCCTCGGCCTCCTCCTCAGTTCCGCCATGGCCGCCTGAAGTACCTCCCTCTACATTTTGACATGCTTCTTTGTTTCATATTTTCTTTAAGGTATCTTATTTATACATATAATAATCTATACATAACAAATGATTTGTTAGAAAGAGGAGTTTGCATGTGACATTGCTATTGATTTTATATAAGAGTAATAGTAAGATATTTTTTGTGTCAAATTTATATATTAGTTTACTGGACCGAGCCTCGCATATACATATAAGTATATATAAGTATACTATATTTTATTTAAGCCAACTATATATCATAAATCATATAGTGTATATATACAACAGTATTGGTTCACAACAGAGTATATATAATATTGTTTGAAGTTTGCATAGCTTATAAATGTACTATGTTTAAACATATTACAATATATTAGATATTAAGTTTGCCTGATTTTTCTCTATAGTTATATGTAAAGTGAGAAAGAATATAGGATTTCATATGTTATAACCAGGCGGTATATGTATGTTTTGTTTGCTTTGTTTGGAACTCTCTTAGGTTTACAATATGAGAATAGCTTATATTAGTTAATTGTGCCATATTATAAGGTTTATACAGTTTATCAGCTTGCATATTTTAAGTTGCAGATGGGTTAAAGTTATTTTATATTATTTTATGTCAATTGTAGTTTGTTTATTTTTTTTATTACGTATGCTATCAGTATATACGTATAATAGTTATTTTGTTTGTGGACTTACGTTAATAAAAAAAATAAATAAATAAATAAATAGATAGATAAATTTGTATATGTTATACAAACTAGTTGGTTAATAGGATCATACTGTTCGAACATATATAATAATGTATAAGCACACTTTGACGGATTTGTATCTCGTATGTTCTGGTTTCCATATATGTTTTTATGTTAAAGATATATGTATACTTTATTATATATTATAAAGAACATGAGAGTTGTATATATGATATGTGTATATATGTATATATAGATTTCATTTTCTGTCTTTAATTAATATTGGTTTAAGGAAATAATATGTAAAATAGTATATATATTTCGTTTCAATTTATATCAAAACTGATTCTGATTAGTTCTCATCGATTTTCCATTTATCAGTTTTGCCCATCGTGCCTATTTTCTTCATCAATTCATGCCCGTCTCACTTTGCTTCGGAACTCGCGCTTGGATTCGTAATTCACTTCGTTATCAAATTTCTCTAGCCTCGAAAGGTGAGCAATCACTCAGGATTAATGTTCTTTCATTTATTAAATTTGATTTCAATTGAAACGACAATTGAATTTGCTGTTGTTAGTTATTTACACTGTTATATATATGTTACTAGCTGTATCAGTTCACCTTTGACATCTGAGACCATTATCTGTTATTTATATTGATGATATGTGCATGTTATATTATTATTATATATGTTATCACTTTGCAAGTTCCCTTTTAGTGTAGAATCACTATGGTTTGAAATGATATTCACCCGAACGACCTGTAAAATAGGAGAAAATCGTTATGGGTTGAAATGATTAACCCAAGCGATTTTCATTTGAATTGAATTGGGGATTACAGGTTAAAATAATATATATATATATATATATATACACCCGTATATATTTAAATTACGGATTGAAATGATAAATACCCGTATCACTTGACCATAGGATAGAAAATTATATACACACTGTTGGTCTATATATAAATAATTTGAAATGATTATCGTGGTTTTAGGAATGAAATATTCGGTTTCATATAAATATTGATTTTAGATATTATATAAATGTATTTTATATATAGTTAAATTCTTGATTTTAAGCTATAAAGTGAATTTGATATATATATATGGAATTATCAATTCTTGTTTTGAAATGTTTGAATATTTAAAGCTTGAAAGCATTGAAATTGTGGTTTATTTTATGGTTAAAAATCTGTATTTGAAATCGATATAGTTTGAAATGTTTTATTGAGAAACTGAAATAAATTAAAATTGATGATTTGGGATTTGATTAAAAATTGAATTTTGGAAATTGAGTTGATTTGAATCGATTTATGAAATTTGAGAAAGCTATTTTATTATATAAGGTATTTTAAATCATATTTGAAACTTTTTATATATGTTACTTCATAAATTTATTTCATATAAACTATTTTAATATAAATTATGTTGTATAAACTGTTTTAAATTATAAACTATTTTATTATTTATACTATTATTTATATTTAAACAGTTAAGTGGGAAGTGTTATGATTCCAAGCATTATTGTTTCTAAATTTTGATTTCCAAAGTATTATGATTAACAAAGTATTTGATGAAAGAATATTGTTTAAACTAAGTAAATTACTAAATTAAGTTTTGAAATTATTTAATAATTAAATAAAATTGAATTCTTTGATAAGTGAAATTGAACTTCTTTAATAAGTGAAATTGAGTTATGTAATGATTAGGTTTTGGAAATTTGCTTAAATTAAATAAGTAAATAAGTGAAATTGAATTTCTTTAACAAGAAATAAAATGTGATTTATTTAATTTAATATAAAACTTGAAATTTAAAGGATTTGATTTGACGAATTAAATTTAATTAAATTTATAAGTTTGATAGTTATAGGAAAACTTAAATTGATTTAGCGAATTAGAAATTAAATAGAAATTCTTTTGAATGATAAATTAACTTAACGAATATTGAATGAAATCGATCAATGAATTTAAATTGACTTGAATGTTAAATTAATTTAAATGATTACGGAGTGAAACTTATATACGAATTTAAATAAATATTTGAATTGTTTAAATCAAATAAGAATTGAAGTTGAATTATAGAGTTTTGAAATGGTAAATTTGGAAGTTTTGAAACGTAAATTATAGAAATTGACATAGAAAGACAAATGAAAGTTGGCTTTCAAATTCTAAGTGAGATTGAAATTGATTTGGTTTTTTGAAATTTATTAAACGACCAATCGGTGTGATAATTACGAAAGTTATTAAAGAAACCGGGATCGGTTATGGACATACTCTCTGTCTAAACCGAAAACCACTATAATCACTATGCACGGAGCATGATTTAGAATGAAGTGGTTGGAATTATGTACATGATGACTAAAGAAAGAGAATGATAATGGATAGCCTTGACACTTGTGTCAAATTGGAAATGACTAAAATAGGAGCCGTGCCGGGCCAAATGGGGCTAGTCACCCCGAGCGAACACACTTCTTCGTAAACTACTCATTACTTGTTATTGATTGGTGTGCACCTTTGAATTGGGAGTGTTGTTTCATGGTGTTGCGATCGTTGCGGCGATGCGTTCTCAACAGTCCGGATCAGGCAAACAGTAGTTTCACTACCTTGGGTATTGCCTCATGTGCCTTGTCATACTTGTATCCCTATGCGCGGCCACTACGATTTGTTTTCTGTTATACCTACGGAGTACTCCCTGATAGCCCACTAGTTTACGTTGGAGCTTATAGTGCTGTATAGACTATGACACTTATATAAAATGTGTTAAGGGGGATAATGATGACGCCTTAACACTATTTTGATACTTTATATTACTGATAGGCATTATCTACTTAGCGTACACTACTACATAGTAAATAGTTTAATGGATCCTTAGAGGATGGTTATCCCAAACATCCTTTGAGTTACTTGTATTTCAGTTGTTATTTCACTTGAGTTGGATTTATTGATATAAGAATGTTAATCCTGACTCGAATGTTTTGTGTTTTGCTTTACGCTTGGGTCAGACTGAGTGTACCAGTATTCGAGACTAACCTTTGGAGTTGGAGCTTCGCTTGGAGATCCAGCTATCAATCCCGCTTTCAGATATTTAGTTGATTCTAGTGAGTATTCTGATTCTTGTATTTGACTATTGTATTCAAGACTTCTGTTATAACTTGTTTAACTCTGTTATATATATAGTAGCTTCATGAACTACTATCTTTTGTTTCCGCTGCATTTATTACTCTATGTCTGTGATCTGTGATTATTTATTTCTGTATATGCTGAGTTTTGACAAATATAAACTTACAATCTGGTATTTTAAGCAATTTAATTCCGGCATGTTTGGATGCGAATGGTTGAAAATATCAGGTCGTTACATTTGGTATCAGAGCTTTGACTCTAGGTCAAACTTAGTATATATGGTAAATTTAATTACGGAATCACTTTCGTTCGAGCTTGAATTCTTTCCCCTTTGACTTGAATTTCCTTTGAATTTTGGAACGTTCCCCTCGGTTCCAAAATCCATAAATCCGTTCTTGTCTCTTCCAATTCGTATTCTTTTGATTCTGGAGTATCACATAACTCCACTTCGAATGATCTCTATAATAACCCGGCGGTCTCGCCAATCTTCGAATGATTTGTATAGGGGTGAAAAATCCTTTACAACAGACATCGATTTACTGGAGATTTTTGTATCCTCGGTTTACGATGCTATGTATCTCCTGCCATACCTGAATTCCATCTCATCGAATGTTGATTTGCCTTGGAATTCTGCATCGATCTTATTCTTGAAGTCACGGTCGACCCGGTTAAGGTTGCCCACGATTTATTTAAGGTTATCCGTCTCCCAATTTTGTTATTTAAATCATCTTATCTTTGTTTCGAACCTATCCTCGAATCAGAATTCTCCTTGATTTGTGTCTATCAAATTTGAACCTCTATATTCTTTCTTTGAAATCCATTCTTGTATCGTCGAGCGAGGAAGTGTATTTGTGAATTAATATTAAGAATGTTATATAAATATTGTGTTGTTTGAGTTGATGTTGATTTGGGTTTTCGATCGATTCGCTTGATCAATGCTATCGATAGGATTTCCAAAACACTTGAGCGGAGCAAGCTGACACAATATTGTTTTCAAATATGGTAAATAAAATAAGTTTTGCGTGATTATATTATATGTAAGTAAATTTTCTAAATTGTTAAATGAATGGGTTAACAAAATGGTAATATTTGATTTTCATTTATTGTTTTGTAAACTACTGATTTTTCCAACATGTAAATAGAGGCAAGTTATAAAATATGGTTTATAAATTGATTAGAGTTTAAAATGAATTTAAATAAAGAATTTGAGAATTTAATTTCCGGTGATTTCAAAATGTGGGTTAAAATTTAATAATGCATATTATATAAAGTAATTTAGAATAGAAACCGTTTTCAAAGAATTTTAAATCTTTTAATTAGTACTCTCTTATTTTGTCGATGGAAAATAATTTCGGTGTTGGCGGCCGCATCATCGACATACATTTTCGAGTTTCAAAGTGGAGAGACTATTGAGTATATTTGCTACTCTTTTGTTTGGAAAATGAATTTGATTTGAACTTCTTAAGAATGACTTGATTTATATTATATATTATATATATAAGTGTATGATTATAGATTTGATTTGATATATATAGTATATGTATATTTATCTATAAAATGGTTTGAAATTAATCAGAAATTTAATCCTTGAAATTATGTTAAAGGATGATTTTAAATAAAGCCAAAATTTTGAATAAATATTTAAACTTGATTTTTTTAAAATAAGGAAATTTTACTTGTGTAATACTCGATTGCATTCTAAAATATAACTTACCTAAATTATTCAGAAGTTGACTATGTAATTGAATAATATACAATATAAAATAATGTTAAAAGAAATTTTAAATAAATTTGAGTGGTTATAATAAGTGAAAATATACTTAATATATGTGATAAGATATATTAAGTGGAATAAATTTGATAATTATTTGGAATAAAGAAGAATTAAATTTGTTGAATAAAATATGATTATAATAAATGACTATTCAAGTTTATGATTTTAGAAAATTATTAATAGAGGATAATTGCATAATAAGATAATGAATAAATGAAATAAATTAAATAAAATTTTGCTCTGAAGGAATTAATAAATTAATAATTGAATCAACTTTATGAAATATCTTGAATCAAAAAAAAAAAATCAATCATTGTATATTAATTAATTTAAATTGAAATTATATGGATTAACTTAACTATTTTAATCTGTTTTCTTTTGGTTGTTTCTATTCTCTTACCTCCTTCCTTTTCGGGGACGGAAAGTTTTGAGTGGGGGAGAGTGTAACGACCCTTAATTTTCAGTGGTTTTATTTATTTATTTGATTGAATTTTTATGAAAATTTTAAATAAATATTTTGAAATAAAAATTTGATATTTGGAATACGTCTAATTTAACATAGAAAACTGTAAATTTTCATCTGAAAATATGAAAGTTTATTTTATTGTGCAATTCTATTTTAACTCCAATCACTTAAAAACCGATGGTAATAAAATATTTTTAAAACCTATATATTTTTACATAGAAAAATTCTAAATCATCTTCTGACAAAGACGTCATTTTTCGTTTTTCCAAATTCGGACTTCTATTGCTCCGTTTATCTTATTTCTGGCAAAATAGCAGCATTTTTCGGTAGCGATTATCGACTTTTGATCGGATGATCGTACAACTGATATCTGTATACCGTTTTGATCGTCTCATCGTGCTGATCTCTGCGGTATGTACATTTCTGTGTTTTGAAGTCCGTTACTCATCAGAATCTATGGAAAATGATTCCGTATCGGTACTGGTTTTGTGCCTGTTGGTTGTTCTGACTTTTCATTTGACACAGTATTATACCAGCAGCTTTTACATTTAATAACTCTCTGAATTCACGTCTGACTTTTGCCGTTTCTTCTGTTCCCAATGAATGCCTGTTGCCCTTACTGTGGATATATTAAAATATAAACGTTCTCTTCTATTCACCAGACTCCTCCCCCTCATTTTCATTTCTTTCGTTCTTCTTTGCAATAGAATCTACACTTCTCGGCCATGCTAGCTGAGACGACCCGACTTTTTCTCCATAAAAAGTCGTATAATTCTTAAGAAAGAAAGGGATAGAAAAGAGAAAAGAAAGAAGAGAAAGAAGAAACAACACAAGAATCTCAACAGCGGAACGAATAAATTATATTAATAACATAAGTATTACATAGTATACATCAAATATCAGAGTTACACAGACAATACATCACATACTAGACAGTTATAAACACCCGTCTAGTTATTACAACTCAATACAATACACAAACACTCAGAGATACCAACACAACGGAAAACTATATAACTATACGCAGAAGCCTCCTGCTCCATTTGCTCCTCCATAATTCGTCAAAGCAAACCTGAATCCTAACCTGAATTCCCTTGGCTACTCGTAAAAGTTTGAGTACCCAAGAGTTAAAGAAAAACAGAAATAACTCCTGGTCAGACATGGGTCTGGTTTGAGTAACAGGTTAAAGTTGCTTAACTTTGAAAAACCTTTGAAAAGAAAAGGTATCACGTAAGACTTCCCACACATAAACATGGAAAAGTTTTTACCTTACGCTAACCAAAACATTTGATAGGAAATCTGATGATATTATAATAGTGTCTAGGGTTTTCAAGTAAATAAGAAATAGCCGAAATTGTTACATGATTAAATTCCAGTTGCTAGCCACAAAAGTGGCTAATACAATCAAAACCGTTGGCACTTATTGGATTTTGGATTCCATACAATGGCTGGGCTATTGGGGTACCGCCCGTCACAGTACGTGGCCTAGATCACCGTACCGAGGAGTACGCCCGCTCCCCTGCAACACAAAGCCGGACCCATTCCTTACTGAACAGTTCCAAACAAGACAACCCCGCAGTTGTGATCAGCAACCGCACCACTAAGCCGAAAAAAATAAAGGGACCTCTAGACAGGGATAAATCTTGCTCTCAAGTGGGGGCTACCCACGAAGCTTTGCTGCACCTCCCATGTTTTAGCCATTCCCGGTTGATGAGGCTTGAGGCTACGATTACCTTAATAGGACATAACACTTAGAATGCTCATCGTCCACCTGACGATGTTTTGAAAGCATTCAATCCATACAAGTTCGTTCCGGGTTCGAACGAAACCGAAGGCATTATCTCGTTACACTCATTTTGGAATCACCCTCAGAGTTAGCGACAATAACCCTTGCACTCTGAATCACCATCTCGAATCTATAAGTACTATTCCGTCAAACTCATTACGGAGTCACCCACAGAGTTATACTGACGTATAGCTCTTACACCTCGAGTCTTCACTCGCTCCACTTGGATTAACGACCTAACGTTAATTTGGAATCGATGTGGTTTTCGAATCCCAAATATGGAAACCCGATCCCGGTCTCATCGAAATCCAAACGTGTCTTTTAGGGTCCAAGTTGTTTTTAAGTTTAAAACAATTCAATTCATTATCTAAATACACACAGATAGATAATTCACAACACAATAGATAATCAACATTATCATTATCAACAGATAATTCATATCATAATCAGATAATCCATATTATCATCCAAAAGCGACCAATGCATCCATATCACATACACTACTCATCTCATAACTGAGATTACAAACCATACCAGACAACCAATACCAATCATCAAACATAAGCAATGATCTAATGATCATTCCATTTATAATTAATTTAAAATGAATTAAACTAACTACTTAATCTCTAATTAATTTAAAATAAATTAAATTAATTACTTTATCATTATAATCCTGCTTAACGTAACCACTAATTGATTACAAATCAATTAAATAATCACCATCTCAATATTCATTCCAATTAATCATTACTGATTTCCCATCTTTAAATTACAATAAGAAATTAGCCTTTAATATTAACTACACAAGTTAATTATATTAAACCCTTTGCAAATAATTAACTTGTAATTACTAAATTAATTAATTAACTAAAATTAATTACATTAATCATTTATTCATTATTAATTATACCTTAATTAATTAATTCCAAATCACATCATTAATTAATTAATGATTTCTAATTATATTTAATCAATCTCTATATAAATTAATTACATAAGTAATTAATCTTCAATTTAATCCATATATATTAATCACCCACGATTAATAATACTAGTAATTAACTACTTTAATTACTCATCCCATAAATTAATTACTCTTAATTAATTATCTTCATTAATCACTTGATTAATCTCAAAGTAATTTAAATTTAAATTACTTCTATAATAAATATCTTTAATTACTATTCAGTAATTATTAATTACTTCCCTAAGTAATTATAAATCCATAAATTACATAAGTACTTATCAATCAATCCACAAATGTTTAATTTAATTTAACTTAATTAATCTGAACTAATCACATCAATCAAATTAATTACACCAAGTAATTAATTAATTAATTACTTTCATTAAGTAATTAAACAATTGATTATTATTAATTAATTAATTATTAAAAATTAATCACATTAATTAATTGTTAAATAATCTTCAGTTAATGACCTTCATTAACATTTCTTAATTACTTAATTAAGAAATTAACTTATATAAATCATTATTAATTATCAATTAATTAATATTCAATTACAATATTAATTAATATCTAATTATTAATTAATAAAGTGTTAATTGAAATCTTAATTATCTTTAATCACGTGATTAAATAAATCTTAATCATTAATTAAAACTTAATTAACCATCCTTAATTATAGATTAATTAACCTTAATTAATTATTCTCAAATCTAATTAATTATCTTAAAATTATTAATTACTTAATTAAACATCCATTTTATTCATTAATTAAATAATTAATATTCCATTTAAATTAATTTAATAATTTAAATGAAACCAATTCCTTAAGTTCTAAATTAAGAAACATTCTTCTTATATAAAGTATTTTTTTACAATTTGTTCCAAACAATATTCAATTTTAAAATTTCATTTTAAATTTCAAACTGAAACATAATTTAAATTTTCATTTCAGATTAAATCTTTAAAATTTAAAACATTACTTATTCTTCCTTCTTCATTTTTAAATTCAAGTTATTTAACCTTTTCTAAAAATGGTTAAAACAAATTTAAATTTTAAAAACTTATTTAATTTTTAAAAACTGACATTAAATAAAAGTTCAGGTTTTAAAAGCAGAATCTAAACTCATTTTAAATTCTTATTTCATAATTTAAAACTTAAAGTCTTAAATTCAAAAAAATGTTCTCTTATATTTTAAAATTTTTAAAAAAACTAAATTTAAATTCCCAGATTTAAATTAAATTCAAACTCAGGTTAAAATTTTCAAATTGAACTTCATCCTTCAATTTTTTTTTACTTTTAAAATTTTAAAACAGAAAGACAGTTTCTGTTTTTGTTTAAAACCAAACTTGAGTTTAAAAAACATTTCAAATTAATTTCAAAAATCTAAAATTTAAACTTAATTGAAGTCAAATTCAATCCTAGATTTAAACTTATCTTCAGATTTTGTTTGCATTTTACCTTTACTTAAATTTTTTTTATAAACCTGGAAAACAGGTTCCTGACCAAACTTTAAAACTAATTAAAATTTTCAAAATTTAAATTATTTCAAAAACCCAAAATTAAACTAATTGAATTTATATTTAAATTCAGTTTAAATTTTATACTTAGTTCAGGTTTTAAGTTTACATTTTAAAAAAAACTTACTTTTAAAATTTTAAAACCTGGAAACAAGTTTCTGTTAAAACCTGAAACATTTACAAAACCAAGCTACTACCAATTTTACTTCGAGTCAGAAGCAATAATGCTTCGAGTTACAACCTAAATTCCCCGAGATAATCCCGAGCAACAAAACCTGAAGCCCAACATCCTCCTACATGCACAGCTACTCCCTGTGCACCCACTCACCAACTCCGGCCATCACTGGCCACCATCAACGGCCACCTTCCATCGACCAGTAACCTCTCATCACTCTTCAAGTCTCAAATACCCATAATTCAACTTGGATTTGAATTCAAGTTTTAAATCCAAAACCAGGAACATTTTCCCCCTTCCAGTGTCTAACCTGTCATCACTAATTCCCCTCGCCACCTACCATAAATCCCTCTGCAACTCTGGCGACAACTTCGTCAACCCATCATCTACCGACAGGCCAATCATGGTTGAACTCGAACAACTCAGGCGATCACATTCGAACCAAACACAGTGACTAAATAAAACTAGGGTTCACATTGGAAATCCCAAATTACAATCTCAAATTTGAATTGCAATAAAATTCAATAATTTTCCTATAATCTTTGATAGCTACTCTATCAACAAAATCAAATTCACCCAATTCCAATGCAAGCTTCAACTGTGCTTACCAAATTGTAAAATACAGTAATTTCAAAACTGCAATTTGCTTCTAACATTATAAATGGTAATATTATTTTTAAAAATCTTAATTTTGTAAGATGTTTTGAGTTGAATTTCTGAAACATTGATTCGCATAGTTTCATATTTTCACTTACAAAATTTCCAATGCTCTGTTACCTATTTCCAGTAAGTTTTATTTAAATTTTACTTAAATAAAATCTTAAAGCCTAAATTCTGAAACTAACCTACACATCTTATTTAAACCTTAAAATTTAACAAAGACAAATTAAAGATGTAAGAACTAAACTAAAAATTTGAACCAGGAATCAAACAAAACATTGCAATTTTACAGCTTGCATAAATATGCAGTTCACACATCAGACAGTAAGCTTAACACAGGAAATATTTATTTATTTTATCATGCAACAAATTTTAACTTTAAATTTATAAAAGAAAGTTACTCACCTTGATCATGCAGACAGAACTTTGATTTTGAACATGCAGAGCACAGATTGAATCATGCAGAACACAATTTTGAAATCCTTGTAGAAAGCTTGAATGCTTTTTTAAACTTGCTTCCAGATTTGATGCTTTTAATCTTGTTTTATAAATGCTTCCAGATGAAATGCAGGTTGCTTGAATGCAGATGCAACTTGTATTTGTTCCCAGCTTTTACATGCAGGCTTTCTTGATTAATGCAGATTTGTATTTTTGAGGAGTTTTTGTTACTGATATTTAATAGAATGAAGATTACTTTGGTGAGATGTTTCTTAGTTAAGAAATGGAACTGAGAAAAATCAGGAATGAAAGAATGCAATGTTATAAAAACTAAATTTATGATTTATTAAAAACAAAGAAAAATAAAAGATATAAATTTGACACTTGTCTAAAATGTTAACACTTGTTAACTTATATTTTAAATTACTTACACATGTAATTTTTAAATGATTTGTTATCTTAATTAAAGTCAATGAATGTTTAAATTAAATTAATTAGTTCTTATACTTAGTTATGTATATAATTTATTTCTAAAGAATAAGCAAAGTGTTAATATAAATACAACAATGTACAAATTAATCATTTGAAAAAGAAACTTTTAAACAATTAAAATAAATTTATGAAAGAGTTTATAACTTACTTGAATACATGTTTCTTATTTTAAACTGTATTTTAAATTTCATACTTAATTAAACAAATCACATTTTATAAATCAATATTTTAAAAAGAATAACACAACATTTTTATAACTCATTTTAATATTCAAACTTAAGTTAAAATGAATTTTAAACCAATAAAACATTTATCTCACATATTTAAAATCATTTAGTATTTTATTAAATATTTTTGAAAAGCTTAAATTAAAAATAAATCACAATTCCTAATTTCAAATTATTAAAATTATGCTATACTAATTTAACAACTTATCTATTCAAAATATATATAAATACATATACATTATTAAATAGAAAATAAATTCATTAGTGTATTAAAAATAAATTCACAAATTAAATATTTAAATAAAGAAGATTATTAAATCAAATCAAATTTATCAACAATAATTATCAATTCAATATAAATATAAACACAGATTATTAAATTTATATTGTCCAAAATTCCGGGATATTACAAATCCTTCCTCCTTAAAAGAATTTCGTCCCCGAAATTTTAAACAAAGGTAATTTAATAATCTCTTTACAGATTTTATTTTAAAACACAGCATATGTCAATCATATGCTGACAACCAATGCAACCAATTCACACAATCAGAACAAATCTAATTATCCAAAAGAATTTTGGATAAAACTTTCACGAGTTTCCCCCGTATATATATCGGGATACTCGCTCTATAAAATCTAATCAATCAATACTACTAAGCTATAGAGCTCCTAACAACAATTCTATACAGAATATCATACTACCAACGAGTCTGATTCAACAACCAATCCATCCTAAACTGCTGGTCTACAACCAGAAATATCAAACACGCACTCCCTCAGAGATACGTGAAATACCCTGAATCCCAGTTATCCAAACTGGCAATTCAACTCTAGAAAACCAAACACTGATCTAACCCAAAACACAGAAGAAATCAAAAACACTTCGGAGCCAGCTTCCCAAACTTATAGCTCCTCCGGATCGGAGAAAACTTAACCAAAATCCAATCTCCGACTCCAAAATCCAAATTCCTTCGTCTCTTATACATAAAAACTCTTCGGACGATCCTAGGCTACCAACATCCTTCCAGATCAGCTTAACTCTTGCCGATTCCATTAAAAACAGACTGAATCAAAAACAATCCAATGATCTCCTCAAGATCACTCAAAAACCAAGAACACACACCCTGCTTCTCAACAACAGAAGGCAGAACAAACTTCTTCTTATTCGGAAAAGACAAAACAGAAACACCCCCAAAACAGCTTCCGCTGCACAACTCTGATCCAAAATAGAAGAAAATGCTGAAGAACACAAGCATAGACTAGACAACCCAGCACAGAAATATGGTTCCACATATCCATAAAGAAAACTCAGATGTTCCTCTGAAAACTGAGCTGCTTCACCAACTTCTATCTCAAGGAACCATCTATCTACTAACTGAACTACGAGTACCAATCTTGAAAAGAAAACTCGATCTCCAGATGTAGACAAACTCTGACTTCCTGGAAGAAATCCGGACAATCTCCAACAATCCAAAAAAACATACTATCGCAAGTCACTTTTGCGATCAACTCAGCCTAAATCCAAAGAAACTGCTCTCTCTCAACCAAACAGAACAGCTTATGCTGGCTTAGCCAACTCACCAGAGAAACAAGTCCATACTGCTGCTTCTGAACTCCACTTCAGAAAAACTACTCAACCAGAAGACTCCTTACCGACTCAGAACACTCTGCTAAACTCAGCCACATCACCGAGCAAACTCACTTCTTACCCTTGTTCCTAAGAAACATCTTCGGAAATATCCATAGTCACTGCATCTCATCACGCAGCTACTGTAACGACCAGGAAATTTTCAATCCCGAAAATTTCCAGATAGTTAAAGAAAAGAAGAAAGAGATAGAAGAAGAACATAAAAGGAACACAAAATCTCACTTTCGCAGCGGATAAAATATAATATCAATAATAATAGTTATACCAAAGAAAACTGTATCTTTCAATTTACATCGATATCTCAGAGTTACAACAATTTTATACAACATTGGACAGATACTAACATGTCTCAGACATATACAATATCATAGTGCAAACTCTCCATATGTTCCTGCCATCCATCTCGCCTCCTGAGCTCCAGAACGTCCTTCCTGAAAATCTGTAATACTCGGTCTGACCCGAGCATTACATCAAAGTAACACCCGGGTCAGGCTGGAAACCAGCGTGAGTAAACCCATCTAATACGGAATACAAAAACACCCAACTTATATAAACCCGGAGTAACTTATATCAATTTACTCTTCACAAGATGTTATAAACATCACTTATTTCTCACATCAGTTTCTAAGTACCAGTACTTAGCTTAAATGGTCCAATTTACTTAAATCATTCCAAACCAGCACATTTATTTCCACATATTAATTTTATAAAGAATCGAAGTGGCTTCGAGTATTAACTAATACCCGACTCCGGTCTCTTCGAATCCAATGTCATCTAAATCCAAGTTATCCAATTTAATACAATTCAGCTTTAATTGTCGGATAACACCTTTACACAGCAATTCATAATAGATTGATAATCACACTATCATCGTCCATTCAACATATCACAAAACAATTCATATCAGAGATATCTCCCAATTCAAGACACCCATCATCATTCAATCATTAATAAGCAAGATTGATCACTCCAATTAATTAAATTAATTAATGATTCCTTAGTTACCTTCATTAATTAATTATTCTTAAATCTCAAATAATAATTAACCTTTAACTTAATTACATTCATTAATTAATCTTGATTAATCACAATCAGAAATTAACTTTTCTTAATTACTCCATCAATTTAAACCAACTCCTTGATCAATTATATTAATTAATCCTTTAATTACACTGAGTAATTATAACTTAATTCCTTCTACCAAGTAATTATCCGTTAATTACTTCCCATCAAGTAATTCCTTTAAATTAATTACATCCAGTAATTTATTCACTCATTACTTCACTACGTAATTACACCTTATTAATTACCTTAGTAATTATACATAATCTTTAATTAATTATATTTATTAATCACCCTTAGTAAATCTCATTCTGTAATTAATTATTCTTAATTAATTACATCACTTAATTAACTTCCCATAACTTTTATTTTTCAATACTTAAATTAATTACACTAAATGATTAATTATTAATTGCTTTTACTAGGTAATTATTTTCATATTAATTACACCAGGTAATTAACCCAAAATTACCCTCAATCTCCAATTAATTAACTTAAACGAATCATATTAATTAATTACATAGAGTAATTAATCCCTTTAATTAACCTTTATAATCAATCAATCAATTAATCAATTACCCCTTTACTTTAATCAATTAATCAATTTTTAAATCATCCAAATCCTAATAATTTCTAAGATAACCCATTAATAGAAATTTCTATTCAAATCTTCTTTTAATAAATCTTAGAATTAAAACATCATTAACCTACTAACTTAAACCTTAAGCTATTTAAGTTAAATAGCTTTTAAGAAAGTTAGTTTTAACCTTGATTTTTTGCTAAACTTCAACTTGAAGATATCCTCCCCTTTTACCCGAGCCAAGCCCGGAAAAACTCACCCAAACTCGCGCCCCAAACTTTACTTGCATTTAACCATCTTAAAGTAATTTAAACAATTTAAATTCAAACTCATTTTATTTTAAAAAAAACTGAAGTTTAAATTTAATTCCAGATTTAAAAACTAGAATTTAAACTTATTTTAAATTTCTAATTTACCAATTTAAACCTACAGTTTTAAATTCAAACCAACATATACTTTTATACTAAAAAGTTTAAAACCAACTTTATATTTCAAAATTTAAATTAATTCAAAACTCAGATTCAACTAGTTTGAATTCATATTTAGTTTCAGATTTAAAAACTTAGCTTAAATTTCCAGTTGGCTTTTTTTTAAACTTTACTTTTAAATTTAAAAACAGAAAACAGGTTTCTGTTGTTTTGAAAAAAAACATGAAACAAAGTTTTACCCGAGCACCCTATAGATTACTTCGAGTAGATTTATCACCTACTTCGAGTTAAAACCTGATTTACCCGAGACAATTTCCGGGCCACTAAACCCTGAAACCACCCCAACATTCACCACATCCCTCCTTCTTCTTTATTTCCCTTTAGACTTGATAAAACTTTAAATAGCTACTCATTATCACAGGCATGCTCGAATCAATACCCGAGCTAAACTCATTTCTACCCGTGCCAATCTCGAGATGAAAACTCATCATCCCACATCTAAAACTATGGTGCACAGAGAGACCCCGTGTACATGCACCGTTGACTCACGCTGCTCCGGCGTGCACGATCGTTGTCGACAAGTCGCTGATGATCTTCTCTTACGTTCCCGAACACACAATCTTTGCCATAATTCCAGGATCGAAATTGAGCTAACCCGGTCGAACAGGAACCATTCCATCATCAAGAAACTCCCTCGTTTTCGATGCTCCGACCCCCAGCCACCCTGAAACTTCATCCACTGATCCGCCGACCCACCCTGCTTTCCTGTGCCACGACCGATCAAATATCATGCCCCAGAGAAAACGCGGCAGGCAACTTACAAGCCTCATCCAAAAATACCCAAAAACCCTATTTTGACCAAAATCAGCCACTACGGTAGTTAATCGAACCACCCATCATTTTTGCCACACTCGGCAGCCTCTTAGCCACCTCCGGTAGCGATTTCGACTACCCCAAGTTTTCCGATCACCAGAGAGGCTTCAAAAACCAAATCTGATCAATCTGAATTTCCTCTCTCAAACAATACTAGAAATCATGATTTACATATCAAAATTCCTAATTTTCAAACACGAATCAATCTATATACTCCAATCAAGAAATCATAGTGGTTTGTTTTTGATCCATTCCAGCTTATCACTGTATTTTTCTTAAATTTTGATTATTAACAATATTAGAATTCTTGTAACTATTTTTAGAATTTGTATTATATTATTACAACCAAGTTTTATTCAGGAATCCAAGCTAAATTTCGATTGCATGAGGAGATTTTGAATTTTTTTTGAATGTTGTTGGAGCCTGATAAGCAAAATACAGAGACTCTGTATAAATATATACATACAGATACAAATTCATTTAAACAGAGAAATTTAAGCATATAACGTGATTAACATAGACATGCAAACTATAACAATACTCCTGTTCAACATATCACATGCATTCCAAAATTTATTTATTAAACTGTTTTAAAGGGATAGTCTACTCACCAATTCGAAGAAGAAGACAAAGCCTCCAGATTGTTTTTGAAAAGCTTTTTGCAAACTAGAATCCTTTTGAAAATAGCCCTTCTTATACTTGAAATCTCTTTTTTTATAGAAAAAAAAACTGAAATGCTTCTCTAAAACCCCGTGTGCTTGAAAATGAAGTTGCTTTGAAAATGCAAAGGCATTGATTTGAAGATGGACAGATTTGTATGCAATATCAATCCCCAGTTTGCAATTTTAAGTGAATTACAGGGAAATGGTTTGCATGTTTGAACTGAGAATTTGTTTATAGGTATTTGATCTTGATATAAGGAGTTTGATTTCATGTTTTTTTAATTACTAATCTGGGTTTTCAGATCTTTGTTTGCTATGTTTTTATTTTGAGCAAAAGAAGAATGATAATAGAGTAGTTTTAATGATATGTATAACTTTGTTTTTTTTTATAAATTTATTTATTTATTTAATTTTGAGTTATTATTATTAAAGAAAAAGAAGCTAATGACACTTGTCACTATATGTATTATACTTGCTACAAATGTTAATCTCATGTATCATAATTTGTAAAATGTTTAGAGCCTTTATTTAAAAATATTTCTTATGTTTTTATTAATATATCTCTTTATATTTATTTTATGTGTTATGTTTAATTTCAAGTACAAAAGAAAAAGATTTTTAATCCTTTATTAAAATCCTATTTAAATTATCATACTTTTAAATTTAATAAATATTGATCTTAAGTATTTAGAAAAAAAAAATTTTTTAAGGAAAACAAAACCTTATCTTAAATAAAACTTATTCATATATTTTTAAATCAAAATATTTTTAAGATATATATATTCATTTAGATTGAAATTTAAATCTAAATTCAAATTCATTTTAAAATCTAACTTAATATCAATTCAAATATATCCGGGATATCACATTTCACCCCCCTTTAAATCTTTTCGTCCTCGAAAAGGAACGAAGCCAGAATTTATTAAAATGCTTATTATTAGAAAGAATTATTCTTTGAAACACTTTTAAAATATACATAATATTATAAAATAGTTTTATAAAAATACTTTTTATAACTCGATGTTTCAACCAGTCCATCCTTGTTCTTACAGAAATTCGGTCATACGTTGATTAGGCGTACGATTGAAAATCTATAAGCACTTGGTAAACCCGTTTTCAACATCCAGTGAAAATACTTTAGAAAATAATTTTATTGAAAATATAGAAAACAGTTTTGGAAAATAGAGGATATATCTTTGGTGAGAATGCTCTGGAAATCATCACCCCCATCCATGGTCACAGTTACATTCCAGGCTTACGTTGCCATCGCAGCAAAAGTCCATGTAACTGCAGGCTCTCCGCGGCCTCTCGATTGCACCATGGATCCGACACAACAGATCACAGTTACACCCAGGGTTACGTTGCCGTCACAGTAAAAGTCCATGTAACTGCAGGCTCTCAGCGGCCTCTGATTTTCGCTGTCAAAATGAAACTTCTCCACTCCTACATAGGTCGCAGTCTACCGATGTAAAACCAAATGTAGACCTTGGCTCTCAGCGACGCACACGACTTCCGCTATGTTATCACAGGTCGCAGTCTGCCGATGTAAAATCAAACGCAGATTGTTGGCTCTTAGCGACACACACGACCTTCACTATGTTACCATAGATCGCAGTCTACCGATATAAAATCAAACGTAGACCTTGGCTCTCAATGACACACACGACTTTCGCTATGGTAACCTCTATTCAAGATCCCCAGGAACTAGTTTTGTCCGGACTCCTCACATGATCAACTTTAGAACCCCTCTTGGGGCTCAAGGCAACACCACCCGGTAGTACTCCTGAGAAGTTCATTTCAAGGGAGCGCCTTTTTCCCCGGAGCCATCATCAAAACATTTTATACTATACACATATAGTATCTTTAAATCATACACCTAGTATGATCTCATACAAAGCTTCTTTATACAAAATCGATTATCCCAAAATCGATAATTCTCAAACTAGGCTTTCCAAATTCAATATTGTTTTTACCCAAAAATCAAAAGCCTTTCCATATCCATAGGTTCCAAAAACCTTTTTTCAAAATCCTCATAAGATCCTTTATATATATATACACAGATATATATATTCTTTAAAACTTTGGATCATTTCAAACTTGTATAAAACTCGTTTTTATACTTCAAAACACCTTCAAAAATCCTTTTCTTCTGGCAAAAGATTCAACAAGGGAAGTTTCATTTTATAAAACAAAGATATTTAACTTTGTTTACTCAAAATCAAATATTCAAATTCGATAACTTCTTTTAATATCATTTTCATTTAAACCCGTACGATGTACACATATCATCCGTACGATGTACCAATCTGATCGCTCATTCAATCACACAATTTTACTTCTGAACTAGTATCGTCCACCCGACTTCCTAGTGCGGACACAGATCTGGTTTCTTGATCAGAAACCGTCATTCTCCTTGCATAGTAATAACTATGATAGAACATCCAGAACCAATCAACAATCCATATCCAGGTTCGCCGTCGAAAATCGAGTGAAAATTCCCACTCGGATCGATATAATTATCTCGAAATTATGTGCTTGAACCTGGATCAAATCATTATGCGAATAGAATAACATACGTACACCCTGCGTATTTATCTTTATTTGTTATTAGCCAAATCAATTCCATTTCTATTCACATTCATTTTGATTATCATTCACTTACTCACAATTGCTTCAATCCATTTGGGTTATCATCTCTAATCTTATCTCGATTGGGTATTTAACCAATAACAGTTTGAACTCCGATCAGTTTATTTAGAAGATAGCTTGAAAAGTCAAAAATAGATAAGTAGTTGAAAAATAATTACTAGTTTGTAAAATAGGTGTAAAATAGTTCGGTAATTGTAAAATAATTGGAAAATAGTTAAATAGTCAAAGAAATTTAAATAATTGAAAAATAGCTATAAAATAGTAATTAGTAGTTGAAAATAGTAATTAGTTTATAGAATAGTTAGAAAATTGTTAAACCGTTTCAAAAATAATAGTAAAACAAGTACAAGATAGTTTGGCTTTTAAAAGAAAGGTTGTTTATGTAATGAATAGCTTGGAAAAATAGGTTTATATTAAAATAATTTATATTAAAAATAGACCAGAGTCAAAACTGTTCACTTCCCAATCTCCATTCTCATCAATTCAATTTAAATTTCCTCTACCATTTAAATTGATCCAATTCCAATTTAAATAACTTCAACTTCCATTGAAATTGATTCAATCCCAATTCAAGTTGAATTAACCTTAGTTTCTTTCCAAATTTAACTTTATTCAACCTTGATCTCAAATTCTACTAATTCAAATAAATTTCAATTTAACTAGTTTTAATTTAAATTCATTTCAACTCCCGTTTGAATTAATCCCAATTTCATACTCCATTTCCAATTCAAGTTGAATTATTCTTGATTTCTTCCCAAATTCAATTCAAATTCCATTTGAATTTAAAACCATTCAACATTAATTATAATTCCAAATTATTTCAATAAATTTGGACTAATTTCAAATTGAATCCACTTCAGTTTCAAATCGTTACAAATTAATCCAATTCAAATTTTCCATTTGAATCTTATACTCATACATCTTCAATCACACTTTCAATTACTTCAAATCAAATTCAATTTGAACTAATTCAAATTTCAAATTTAAACCATCTCTCATTCATTTAAACAATTCCAATTCACAACTTAAAGATTTTAACAACAATAGGATGATATTATCTAATTTGTTTTAAAACATCCATTAGTTTTAAATTTCTAGATCTCAAACCCAATTTGAGATCACTCAAACTCTCAATTACAATCAACCATTTAACTTCCCAAGTTAAGTCTTAATTTCATCTTAAAATTTACAAATCAAGTTGAACATCCCAACATATTTAACTTTTTCCCAAGTTAAACTCAATTCACTTAATCCAGTCAACCTTACCTAGTTTGAACTTCCATCTCAAATTTTTGAACTTCTCATAAATAATCTTCCCACTTATTAAGTTCAAAAACTTAGCACTTCGGGTATCACATCTTATTCCACATTCAGAACTCAACATTTAGAGTTTATTTCAAACCATATTTGATATTATGTATATACACAAATATACATATTAACTTCTTTTACATACCAAGTTATACTTTAAAATTTTAAACCACCTTTGGTTTTTAATTTAAACAAATTCTTTTAGAATTTCAAACAACCCTTGTTTGAAATAAGACCCTTTTATTTGAATATATTAAATAACATCTCTTATTTTAAAATAAGATCATATTCAAAATAATTTGAATAATATTATCTCCTTTAACATTTTGAAATCAATTCAAATGTTTAAATTTAGAATTCAAAACTTCACAATTTTAAATCCACTTTTATTTATATCCTTTCAAATTTACAAATTATTTTCTTTTTAAACGGTTACTTCCTTAAAACATTTTATTGTTTATTGAAAAACAATCATCCCATTATTAAACACAATATCCATTCTATTTTCTGGTTTGAAACCAATTCTAATTCATCTTTTTCTGAAATACTTCTTCAATTCAAGATTTCAATTTTAGTTTGAATCTATTTCAAACTTGTCTTTAAAAACCTTTATATAAGAAAATAACAAGTACGCTCTTTCATATATATACTCAACTCATTCTAGGGTACCACTTACCCTGTCTTTAATGAGTAATCCCAACAGAGCCAAGGTTCTCGCTTAACCTTCTGCTCTGATACCAAATGTAACGACCCGGAAATTTTCGATCTCGAAAATTTCCAGATAGTTAAAGAAAAGAAGAAAGAGAAAGAAGAAGAACATAAAAGGAACACACAATCTCACTTTCGCAGCGGATAAAATATAATATCAATAATAATAGTTATACCAAAGAAAACTGTATCTTTCAATTTACATCGATATTTCAGAGTTACAACAATTTTATACAACATTGGACAGATACTAACATGTCTCAGACATATACAATATCATAGTGCAAACTCTCCATACGTTCCTGCCATCCAGCTCGCCTCCTAAGCTCCAGAACGTCCTTCCTGAAAATCTGTAATACTCGGTCTGACCCGAGCATTACATCAAAGTAACACCCGAGTCAGGCTGGAAACCAGCGTGAGTAAACCCATCTAATATGGAATACAAAAACATCCAACTTATATAAACCCGGGGTAACTTATATCAATTTACTCTTCACAAGATGTTATAAACATCACTTATTTCTCACATCAGTTTCTAAGTACCAGTACTTAGCTTAAATGGTCCAATTTACTTAAATCATTCCAAACCAGCACATTTATTTCCACATATTAATTTTATAAAGAATCGAAGTGGCTTCGAGTATTAACTAATACCCGACTCCGGTCTCTTCGAATCCAATGTCATCTAAATCCAAGTTATCCAATTTAATACAATTCAGCTTTAATTGTCGGATAACACCTTTACCATTCAACATATCATATCACAAAACAATTCATATCAGAGATATCTCCCAATTCAAGATACCCATCATCATTCAATCATTAATAAGCAAGATTGATCACTCTAATTAATTAAATTATTAATGATTCCTTAATTACCTTCATTAATTAATTATTCTTAAATCTCAAATAATAATTAACCTTTAACTTAATTACATTCATTAATTAGTCTTGATTAATCACAATCAGAAATTAACTTTCCTTAATTACTCCATCAATTTAAACCAACTCCTTGATCAATTATATTAATTAATCCTTTAATTACACTGAGTAATTATAACTTAATTCCTTCTACCAAGTAATTATCCGTTAATTACTTCCCATCAAGTAATTCCTTTAAATTAATTACATCTAGTAATTTATCCACTCATTACTTCACTATGTAATTACACCTTATTAATTACCTTAGTAATTAGACTTAATCTTTAATTAATTATATTTATTAATCACCCTTGGTAAATCTCATTCTGTAATTAATTATTCTTAATTAATTACATCACTTAATTAACTTCCCATAACTTTTATTTTCCAATACTTAAATTAATTACACTAAATGATTAATTATTAATTGCTTTTACTAGGTAATTATTTCCATATTAATTACACCAGGTAATTAACCCAAAATTACCCTCAATCTCCAATTAATTAACTTAAACGAATCATATTAATTAATTACATAGAGTAATTAATCCCTTTAATTAACCTTTATAATCAATCAATTAATTAATCAATTACCCCTTAATTACTTTAATCAATTAATCAATTTTTACATCATCCAAATCCTAATAATTTCTAAGATAACGCATTAATACAAATTTTTATTCAAATCTTCTTTTAATAAATCTTAGAATTAAAACATCATTAACCTATTAACTTAAACCTTAAGCTATTTAAGTTAAATAGCTTCTAAGAAAGTTAGTTTTAACCTTGATTTTTTGCTAAACTTCAACTTGAAGATATCCTCCCCTTTTACCCGAGTCAAGCCCGGAAAAACTCACCCAAACCCGCGTCACAAACTTTACTTACATTTAACCATATTAAAGTAATTTAAACAATTTAAATTCAAACTCATTTTATTTTAAAAAAACTGAAGTTTAAATTTAATTTCAGATTTAAAAACTAGAATTTAAACTTATTTTAAATTTCTAATTTACCAATTTAAACCTACAGTTTTAAATTCAAACCAACATATACTTTTATACTAAAATGTTTAAAACCAACTTTATATTTCAAAATTTAAATTAATTCAAAACTCAGATTCAACTAGTTTGAATTCATATTTAGTTTCAGATTTAAAAACTTAGCTTAAATTTCCAGTTGGCATTTTTTTTAAACTTTACTTTTAATTTTAAAAACAAAAAACAGGTTTCTGTTGTTTTGAAAAAAAAACCTGAAACAAAGTTTTACCCGAGCACCCTATAGATTACTTCGAGTAGATTTATCACCTACTTCGAGTTAAAACCTGATTTACCCGAGACAATTTCCGGGCCACTAAACCCTGAAACCACCCCAACATTCACCACATCCCTCCTTCTTCTTTATTTTCCTTTAGACTTGATAAAACTTTAAACAGCTACTCATAATCACAGGCACGCTCGAATCAATACCCGAGCTAAACTCATTTCTACCCGTGCCAATCTCGAGATGAAAACTCATCATCCCACACCTAAAACTATGGTGCACAGAGAGACCCCGTGTACATGCACCGTTGACTCACGCTGCTCCGGCGTGCACGATCGTTGTCGACAAGTCGCTGATGATCTTCTCTTACGTTCCCGAACACACAATCTTTGCCATAATTCCAAGATTGAAATTGAGCTAACCTGGTCGAACAGGAACCATTCCATCACCAAGAAACTCCCTCGTTTTCGATGCTCCGACCCCCAGCCACCCTGAAACTTCATCCACTAATCCGCCGACCCACCCTGCTTCCCTGTGCCACGACCGATCAAATATCATGCCCCAGAGAAAACGCGGCAGACAACTTACAAGCCTCATCCAAAAATACCCCAAAACCCTATTTTGACCAAAATCGGCCACCACGGTAGTTAATCGAACCACCCATCATTTTTCCCACACTCGGCTGCCTCTTAGCCACCTCCGGTAGCGATTTCGACTACCCCAAGTTTTCCGATCACCAGAGAGGCTTCAAAAACCCAAAATCTGATCAACCTGAATTTCCTCTCTCAAACAACACTAGAAATCATGATTTACATATCAAAATTCCTAATTTTCAAACACGAATCAATCTATATATTTCAATCAAGAAATCATAGTGGTTTGTTTTTGATCCATTCCAGCTTATCACTGTATTTTCCTTAAACTTTGATTATTTAGAATATTAGAATTCTTGTAACTATTTTTAGAATTTGTTTTATGTTGTTACAACCAAGTTTTATTCAGGAATCCATGCTGAATTTCAATTGCATGAGGAGGTTTTGATTTTTTTTTTGAATGTTGTTGGAGCCTGATAAGCAAAATACAGAGACTCTGTATAAATATATACATACAGATACAAATTCATTTAAACAGAGAAATTTAAGCCTATAACGTGATTAACACAGACATGCAAACTATAACAATACTCCTGTTCAACATATCACATGCATTCCAAAATTTATTTATTAAACTGTTTTAAAGGGATAGTCTACTCACCAATTTGAAGAAGAAGACAAACCTCCAGATTGTTTTTGAAAAGATTTTTGCCAACTAGAACCTTTTGAAAACAACCCTTCTTATACTTGAACTCTGTTTTTTTTTTATAGAAAAAAAACTGAAATGCATCTCTAAAACCCCGTGTGCTTGAAAATGAAGTTGCTTTGAAAATGCAAAGGCATTGATTTGAAGATGGACAGATTTGTATGCAATACCAATCCCCAGTTTGCAATTTTAAGTGAATTATAGGGAAATGGTTTGCATGTTTGAACTGAGAATTTGTTTATAAGTATTTGATCTTGATATAAGGAGTTTGATTTGCATGTTTGTTTAATTACTAATCTGAGTTTTCAGATCTTTGTTTGCTATGTTTTATTTTTGAGCAAAAGAAGAATGATAATAGAGTAATTTTAATGATATGTATAACTTTGTTTGTATTTTTTTAAAATTTATTTATTATTGAATTATTATTATTAAAGAAAAAGAAGCTAATGACGCTTGTCACTATATGTATTATACTTGCTACAAATGTTAATCTCATGTATCATAATTCTTACAAATGTTTAGAGCTTTTATTTAAAAATATTTCTTATGTTTTTATTAATATATCTCTTTATATTTATTTTATGTGTTATGTTTAATTTCAAGTACAAAAGAAAAAGATTTTTAATCCTTTATTAAAATCCTATTTAAATTATCATACTTTTAAATTTAATAAATATTGATCTTAAGTATTTAGAAGAAATTTTTTTTTTAAGGAAAACAAAACCTTATCTTAAATAAAACTTATTCATATATTTTTAAATCAAAATATTTTTAAGATATATATATTCATTTAGATTGAAATTTAAATCTAAATTCAAATTCATTTTAAAATCTAACTTAATATCAATTCAAATATATCGGGATATCACAGCTGCAACTTCCTGAGATATCAAAATATCATAACTCACTGGCTTCTGCCCTACCGACAGATCCAAACTCAATTCTGTACTTCAAAAATGAACTCCGAACCTTAACAGGTTTCCTTCAGAGATTGATGAAGTACTTATACCAAGCAAAACTCACTCGAGACGAACCTTAACAGGTTTCCTTCAGAGATTGATGAAGTACTTATACCAAGCAAAACTCACTCGAGACGGTATTAGGTCTACAGTCTCGACAAATACGCTTCCAACCTCATCCATCAAACTCCAACCAATGGTAGTCGGTTACACACACCACTACCTCATCTACCTTTATAACTTACATTGGAAGACCTGAAGAGGTAAACCAACAAATAGGTAGAAATTTAAATCTATATATAAATATATATTAAAAATACAAATACGCTCTCTCAAGATAGACACCACTACAGAGACTAGGTATTCGCTCAGCCTAGCGCTCTGATACCAGCTGAGACAACCCGACTTTTTCTCCACAAAAAGTCGTATCATCCTTAAGAAAGAAAGGGATAGAAAAGAGAAAAGAAAGAAGAAAAAGAAGAAACAACACAAGAATCTCAACAGCGGAACGAATAAATTATATTAATAACATAAGTATTACATAGTATACATCAAATATCAGAGTTACACAGACAATACATCACATACTAGACAGTTATAAACACATGTCTAGTTATTACAACTCAATACAATACAGAAACACTCAGAGATACCAACACAGCGGAAAACTATATAACTATACGCAGAAGCCTCATGCTCCATTTGCTCCTCCATAATTCATCAAAGCAAACCTGAATTCCCTTGGCTACTCATAAAAATTTGAGTACCCAAGAGTTAAAGAAAAACAGAAATAACTCCGGGTCAGACATGGGTCTAGTGTGAGTAACAGGTTAAAGTTGCTTAACTTTGAAAAACCTTTGAAATGAAAAGGTATTACGTAAGACTTCCCACACATAAACATGGAAAAGTTTTTACCTTACGCTAGCCAAAACATTTGATAGGAAATCCGATGATATTATAATAGTGTCTAGGGTTTTCAAGTAAATAAGAAATAGCCGAAATTGTTACATTATTAAATTCCAGTTACTAGCCACAAAAGTGGGTAATACAATCAAAACCGTTGGCACTTATTGGATTTTGGATTCCATACAATGGCTGGGCTACTGGGGTACCGCCCGTCATAGTACGTGGCCTAGATCACCGTACCGAGGAGTACGCCCGCTCCCCTGCAACACAAAGCCGGACCCATTCCTTACTGAACAAGTTCCAAACAAGACAACCCCGCAGTTGTGATCAGCAACCGCACCACTAAGCCGAAAAAAATAAAGGGACCTCTAGACAGGGTTAAATCTTGCTCTCAAGTAGGGGCTACCCACGAAGCTTTGCTGCACCTCCCATGTTTTAGCCATTCCCGATTGATGAGGCTTGAGGCTACGATTACCTTAATAGGACATAACACTTAGAATGCTCATCGTCGACCTGACGATGTTCTGAAAGCATTCAATCCATACAAGTTCGTTCCGGGTTCGAACGAAACCGAAGGCATTATCTCGTTACACTCATTTTGGAATCACCCTCAGAGTTAGCGACAATAACCCTTGCACTCTGAATCACCATCTCGAATCTATAAGTACTATTCCGTCAAACTCATTACGGAGTCACCCACAGAGTTATACTGACGTATAGCTCTTACACCTCGAGTCTTCACTCGCTCCACTTGGATAAACGATCTAACGTTAATTTGGAATCGATATGGTTTTCGAATCCCAAATATGGAAACCCGATCCCGGTCTCATCGAAATCCAAACGTGTCTTTTAGGGTCCAAGTTGTTTTTAAGTTTAAAACAATTCAATTCATTATCTAAATACACACAGATAGATAATTCACAACACAATAGATAATCAAATTATCATTATCAACAGATAATTCATATCATAATCAGATAATCCATATTATCATCCAAAAGCAACCAATGCATCCATATCACATACACTACTCATCTCATAACTGAGATTACAAGCCATACCAGACAACCAATACCAATCATCAAACATAAGCAATGATCTAATGATCATTCCATTTATAATTAATTTAAAATGAATTAAACTAACTACTTAATCTCTAATTAATTTAAAATAAATTAAATTAATTACTTTATCATTATAATCCTGCTTAACTTAACCACTAATTGATTACAAATCAATTAAATAATCACCATCTCAATATTCATTCCAATTAATCATTACTGATTAACCATCTTTAAATTACAAAAAGAAATTAGCCTTTAATATTAATTACACAAGTTAATTATATTAAACCCTTTGCAAATAATTAACTTGTAATTACTAAATTAATTAATTAACTAAAATTAATTACATTAATCATTTATTCATTATTAATTATACCTTAATTAATCAATTCCAAATCACATCATTAATTAATTAATGATTTCTAATTATATTCAATCAATCTTTATATAAATTAATTACATAAGTAATTAATCTTCAATTTAATCCATATATATAATAATCACCCATGATTAATAATACTAGTAATTAACTACTTTAATTACTCATCCCATAAATTAATTACTCTTAATTAATTATCTTCATTAATCACTTGATTAATCTCAAAGTAATTTAAATTTAAATTACTTCTATAATAAATATCTTTAATTACAATTCAGTAATTATTAATTACTTCCCTAAGTAATTATAAATCCATAAATTACATAAGTAATTATCAATCAATCCACAAATGTTTAGATTAATTTAACTTAATTAATCTAAACTAATCACATCAATCAAATTAATTACACCAAGTAATTAATTCATTAATTACTTTCATTAAGTAATAAAACAATTGATTATTATTAATTAATTAATTATTAAAAATTAATCACATTAATTAATTGTTAAATAATCTTAAGTTAATGACCTTCATTAACATTTCTTAATTACTTAATTAAGAAATTAACTTATATAACTCATTATTAATTATCAATTAATTAATATTCAATTACAATTTAATTAATATCTAATTATTAATTAATAAAGTGTTAATTAAAATCTTAATTATCTTTAATCACTTGATTAAATAAATCTTAATCATTAATTAAAACTTAATTAACCATCCTTAATTATAGATTAATTAACCTTAATTAATTATTCTCAAATCTAATTAATTATCTTGAAATTATTAATTACTTAATTAAACATCCACCTTATTCATTAATAAATAATTAATATTCCATTTAAATTAATTTAATAATTTAAATGAAACCAATTCCTTAAGTTCTAAATTAAGAAACATTCTTCTTATATAAAATATTTTTTTATAATTTGTTCCAAACAATATTCAATTTTAAAATTTCATTTTAAATTTCAAACTGAAACATAATTTAAATTTTCATTTCAGATTAAATCTTTAAAATTTAAAACATTACTTATTCTTCCATCTTCATTTTTAAATTCAAGTTATTTAACCTTTTCTAAAAATGGTTAAAACAAATTTAAATTTTAAAAACTTACTCAATTTTTAAAAACCGACGTTAAATAAAAGTTCAGGTTTTAAAAACAGAATCTAAACTCATTTTAAATTCTTATTTCATAATTTAAAACTTAAAGTCTTAAATTCAAAACAATGTTCTCTTATATTTTAAAATTTTAAAAAAAAGTAAATTTAAATTCCCAGATTTAAATTAAATTCAAACTCAGGTTAAAATTTTCAAATTGAACTTCATCCTTCAAATTTTTTTTTACTTTTAAAATTTTATAACAGAAAGACAGTTTCTGTTTTTGTTTAAAACCAAACTTGAGTTTAAAAATATTTCAAATTAATTTCAAAAATCTAAAATTTAAACTTAATTGAATTCAAATTCAATCCTAGATTCAAACTTATCTTCAGATTTTGTTTGCATTTTACCTTTACTTAAATTTTTTTTTTATAAACATGGAAAACAGGTTCCTGACCAAACTTTAAAACTAATTAAAATTTTCAAAATTTAAATTATTTCAAAAACCCAAAATTAAACTAATTGAATTTATATTTAAATTCAGTTTAAATTTTATACTTAGTAGGTTTTAAGTTTACAATTTAAAAAAAAACTTACTTTTAAAATTTTAAAACCTGGAAACAAGTTTCTGTTAGAACCTGAAACTTTTACAAACCCAAGCTACTACCTATTTTACTTCGAGTCAGAAGCAATAATGCTTCGAGTTACAACCTAAATTCCCCGAGATAATCCCGAGCAACAAAAACTGAAGCCCAACATCCTCCTACATGCACAGCTCCTCCCTGTGCACCCACTCACCAACTCCGGCCATCACTGGCCACCATCAACGGCCACCTTCCATCGACCAGTAACCTCTCATCACTCTTCAAGTCTCAAATACCCATAATTCAACTTGGATTTGAATTCAAGTTTTAAATCCAAAACCAGGAACATTTTCCCCCTTCCAGTGTCTAACCTGTCATCACTAATTCCCCTCGCCACCTACCATAAATCCCTCTGCAACTCTGGCGACAACTTCGTCAACCCATCATCTACCGACACGCCAATCATGGTTGAACTCGAACAACTCAGGCGATCACATTCGAACCAAACACAGTGACTAAATAAAACTAGGGTTCACATTGGAAATCCCAAATTACAATCTCAAATTTGAATTGCAATAAAATCCAATAATTTTCCTATAATCTTTGATAGCTACTCTATCAACAAAATCAAATTCACCCAATTCCAATGCAAGCTTCAACTGTGCTTACCAAATTGTAAAATACAGTAATTTCAAAACTGCAATTTGCTTCTAACATTATAAATGGTAATATTATTTTTAAAAACCTTAATTTTGTAAGATGTTTTGAGTTGAATTTCTGAAACATTGATTCGCATAGTTTCATATTTTCACTTACAAAATTTCCAATGCTCTGTTACCTATTTCCAGTAAGTTTTATTTAAATTTTACTTAAATAAAATCTTAAATCCTAAATTCTGAAACTAACCTACACATCTTATTTAAACCTTAAAATTTAACAAAGACAAATTAAAGATGTAAGAACTAAACTAAAAATTTGAACCAGGAATCAAACAGAACATTGCAATTTTACAGCTTGCATAAATATGCAGTTCACACATCAGACAGTAAGCTTAACACGGGAATTTTTTTTAATCATGCAACAAATTTTAACCTTAAATTTATAAAAGAAAGTTACTCACCTTAATTATGCAGACAGAACTTTGATTTTGAACATGCAGAGCACAGATTGAATCATGCAGAACACAATTTTGAAATCCTTGCAGATAGCTTGAATGCTTTTTTAAACTTGCTTCCAGATTTGATGCTTTTAATCTTGTTTTATAAATGCTTCCAGATGAAATGCAGGTTGCTTGAATGCAGATGCAACTTGTATTTGTTCCCAGCTTTTACATGCAGGCTTTCTTGATTAATGCAGATTTGTATTTTTGAGGAGTTTTTGTTACTGATTTTTAATAGAATGAAGATTACTTTGGTGAGATGTTTCTTAGTTAAGAAATGGAACTGAGAAAAATCAGGAATGAAAGAATGCAATGTTATAAAAACTAAATTTATGATTTAGTAAAAACAAAGAAAAATAAAAGATATAAATTTGACACTTGTCTAAAATGTTAACACTTGTTAACTTATATTTTAAATTACTTACACATGTCATTTTTAAATGATTTGTTATCTTAATTAAAGTCAAGGAATGTTTAAATTAAATTAATTAGTTCTTATACTTAGTTATGTATATAATTTATTTCTAAAGAATAAGCAAAGTGTTAATATAAATACAACAATATACAAATTAATCATTTGAAAAAGAAACTTTTAAACAATTAAAATAAATTTATGAAAGAGTTTATAACTTACTTGAACACATGTTTCTTATTTTAAACTGTATTTTAAATTTCATACTTAAATAAACAAATCACATTTTATAAATCAATATTTTAAAAAGAATAACACAACATTTTTATAACTCATTTTAATATTCAAACTTAAGTTAAAATGAATTTTAAACCAATAAAACATTTATCTCACATATTTAAAATCATTTAGTATTTTATTAAATATTTTTGAAAAGCTTAAATTAAAAATAAATAACAATCCCTAATTTCAAATTATTAAAATTATGCTATACTAATTTAACAACTTATCTATTCAAAATATATATAAATACATATACATTATTAAATAGAAAATAAACTCATTAGTGTATTAAAAATAAATTCACAAATTAAATATTTAAATAAAGAAGATTATTAAATGAAATCAAATTTATCAACAATAATTATCAATTCAATATAAATTTAAACACAGATTATTAAATTTATATTGTCCAAAATTCCGGGATATTACACTAGCGCATCACACTCCCCTTCCCTCTGGCCGCAACCCCGCTTCTCCGCCTTCTCCGTGCCTTCCTGACAACCAACGACCGGATGCCCGTCACTGCAGCACGCCCTTCCACTTGCCGACAATCCTCCGACCTAGAGCCAACTCATGACCTCAGCCATCCCGCCTTCATCCTCTTCTCTCCCGCGTCTACGCCTCTCTTCCTCTCCGCTCTCCTTCTCCGCCCAAGCGACAACTGCTCTGACCACTCCATCCCTCTCTCTCACAGCCTGTCACCACTCCTTCCTCCTTGTCCTCCTCCTCGGTTCCTCCAAGGCCACTTGAAGTACCTCCCACTACATTTTGACATGCTTCTTTGTTTGGTATTTGCTTTAAGGTATATTATTTATACATATAATAATCTATACATAACAAACGATTTGTTCGAAAGAGGAGTTTGCATGTGACATTGCTGTTGATTTTATATAAGAGTAATAGTAAGATATTTTTTGTGTCAAAATTATATATTAGTTTACTGGACTGAGCCTCGCATATACATGTAAGTATATATAAGTATACTATATTTTATTAGAGCCAGCTATATATCATAAATCATATAGTGTATATATACAACAGTATTGGTTCAAAACAGAGTATATATAAATATTGGTTGAAGTATGCATATCTTATAAATATACTATGTTTAAACATATTACTATATATATTAGATATTAAGTTTGCCTGATTTTGCTCTATAGTTATATGTAAAGTGAGAAAGAATATAGGATTTCATATGTTATAACCAGGCTGTATACGTATGTTTTGTTTGCTTTATTTGGAACTCTCTTAGGTTTATAGTATGAGAATAGCTTATATTAGTTAATTGTGCCATATTATAAGGTTTATACAGTTTGTCAGCTTTCATATTTTAAGTTCCAGATGGCTTAAAGTTATTTTATATTAGTTTATATCAATTGTAGTTTGTTTATTTTTTTATTACGTATGTTATCAGTATATACGTATGGTAGTTATTTTGTTTATGGACTTACGCTATATAAAATAAAATAAAAAAATAAAATAAATAAATAGATAGATAAATTTGTATATGTTATATAAACTAGTTGGTTACTAGGCTCATACTGTTCGAACATATATAATAATGTATAAGCACACTTTGACAGATTTGTATCTCGTATGTTCTGGTTTCCATATATGTTTTTATGTTAAAGATATATGTATACTTTATTATATATTATAAGGTACATGAGAGTTGTATATAAGATATTTGTATATATGTATATAAAGATTTCATTTTCCTTCTTTAAATAATATTGGTTTAAGGAAATAATATGTAAAATAGTATATATATTTCGTTTCAGTTTATATCAAAACTAATTCTGATTAGTTCTCACCGATTTTCCATTTATCAGTTTTGTCCGTCGTGCATGTTTTCTTCATCAATTTGTGCCCATCTCACTTTGCTTCGTAGCTTGCCCTTGGATTCGTAACTCACTTCGTTATCAAATTTCTCTAGCCTTGAAAGGGGAGCAATCACTCACGATTAATGTTCTTTTATTTATTAAATTTGATTTCAAATGAAACGACAATTGAATATGCTGTTGTTAGTTATTTACTCTGTTATATATATGCTGTTACCTGTATCAGTTCACCTTTGACATCTGACACCATTATCTGTTATTTGTATTGATGATATATGCATGTTATATTATTATTATATCTATTATTACTTTGCAAGTTCCCGGTTAGTATAGAATCACTATGGGTTGAAATGATATTCACCCGAACGACCTGTAAAATAGGAGAAAATCGTTATAGGTTGAAATGATTAGCCCAAGCGATTTTCATTTGAGTTGAATTTGGGATTACGAGTTGAAATAATATATACATACCCGTATATATTTAAATTACGGATTGAAATGATAAATATCCGTATCATTTGACCATAGGATAAAAAATTATATACAGACACCGTTGGTCTATATATAAATATTTTGAAATGATTATTATGGTTTTGGGAAAGAAATATATGGTTTTATATAAATATTGATTTTAGATATTATATAAATGTATTTTATATATAGTTAAATTCTTGATTTTAAGCTATATAGTGAATTTGATATATATATATATATATATATATATATATATATATGGGATTATCAATTCTTGTTTTGAAATGTTTGAATATTTAAAGCTTGAAAGCATTGAAATTAAAATGGTTTATTTTGTGGTTAAAAATATGTATTTGAAATCGATATAGTTTGAAATGTTTTGTTGAGAAACTGAAATAAATTAGAATTAATGATTTGGGATTTGATTAAAAATTGAATTTTGGAAATTGAGTTGATTTAAATCGATTTATGAAATTTGAGAAAGCTATTTTATTATATAAGGTATTTTAAATCATATTTAAAACTATTTATATATGTTACTTTATAAATTTATTTCATATACACTATTTTAATATAAATTATTTTATATAAACTATTTTAAATTATAAACAATTTTATTATATATAATATTATTTATATTTAAACAGTTAAGTGGGAAGTGTTATGATTCCAAGCATTATGATTTCTAAATTTTGATTTCCAAAGTATTATGATTAACAAAGTGTCTGATGAGAGAATGTTGTTTAAATTAAGTAAATTATTAAATTAAGTTTTGAAATTATTTAATAATTAAATAAAATTGAATTCTTTGATAAGTGAAATTGAACTTCTTTAATTAGTGAAATTGAGTTATGTAATAATTAAGTTTCGGAAATTTGTTTAAATTAAATAAGTAAATAAGTGAAACTGAATTTCTTTAACAAGAAATAAAATGTGATTTATTGAATTTAATATAAAACTTGAAATTTAAAGGATTAGATTTGACGAATTTAATTTAATTAAATTTATAAGTTTGATATGTTATAGGAAAACTTAAATTGATTTAATGAATTGAAAATTAAATAGAAATTGTTTTGAATGATAAATTAACTTAACGAATATTGAATGAAATCGATCAATGAATTTAAATTGATTTGAATGTTAAATTAATTTAAATGATTACGGAATGAAACTTATATACGAATTTAAATAAATATTTGAATTGTTTAAATCAATAAGAACTGAAGTTGAATTGTAGAGTTTTGAAATGGTAAATTTGGAAGTTTTGAAACGTAAATTATAGAAATTGATATAGAAAGACGAATGAAAGTTGGCTTTCGAATTCTAAGTGAGATTGAAATTGATTTGGCTTTTTGAAATTTATTAAACGACCAATCGGTGTGATAGTTACGAAAGTTATTAAAGAAACCGGGATCGGTTATGGACATACTCTCTGTCTAAACCAAAAACCACTTTGATAACTATATGCGGAGTGTGATCCAGAATGAAGTGGTTGGAATTATGTACGTGATGACTGAAGAAAGAGAACGATAATGGATAGCCTTGACACTTGTGTCAAATTGGAAATGACTAGAACAGGAGCCGTGCCGGGTCAAATGAGGTTAGCCACCCCGAGCGAACACACTTCTTTGTAAACTACTCATTACTTGTTATTGATTGGTGCGCACCCTTGAATTGGGAGTGTTGTTTCGCGGTGTTGCGATCATTGCGACGATGCGTTCTCACCAGTCCGGATCAGGTGAATGGTAGTTTCACTACCTTGGGTATTGCCTCATGTGCCTTGTCATACTTGTATCCCTATGCGCGACCACTACCTGATAGCCCACTAGTTTACGATGGAGTTTACAGTGCTATATAGACTACGACACTTATATAAAATGTATTAAGGGGGATAATGGTAACGCCTTAACACTATTTTGATACTTTATATTACTGATAGGCATTGTCTACTTAGCGTACACTACTACATAGTAGATAGTTTAACGGATCCTTAGAGGATGGTTATCCCAAACATGCTTTGAGTTACTTGTATTTCAGTTGTTATTTCACTTGAGTTGGATTTATTGATGTAAGAATGTTAATCCTGACTCGAATGTTTTGTATTTTGCTTTACGCTTGGGTCAGACTGAGCGTACTAGTATTCGAGACTAACCTTTGGAGTTGGAGCTTCGCTTGGAGATCCAGCTATCCATCCAGCTTTCAGATATTTAGTTGATTCTAGTGAGTATTCTGATTCTTGTATTTGACTATTGTATTCAAGACTTCTGTTATAACTTGTTTAACTCTGTTATATATATAGTAGCTTCATGAACTACTATCTTTTGTTTCCGCTGCATTTATTACTCTATGTCTGTGATATGTGATTATTTATTTCTGTATATGCTGAGTTTTGACAAATATAAACTTATAATCTGGTATTTTGAGAAATTCAATTTCGTCATGTTTGGATGTGAATGGTTGAAAATATCAGGTCGTTACATCATTAGTCTCTGACTCATCAAAACTTCTAGGTGGTGCATTCATTACCACTTACCAATTAGAGGAATCATCTTCCCATGAATAAAATATTTGTTTTGCTTGGGACGCAAGGATGTAAGAATCTTTTGAATACGAAGCTTGATTTTGATGTAAATTAACAAGAGTAAACCCATCTTCGACTTTCACGCCATTTCTTATATTTTCCCAATGACACTTAAAAATGGGAATATATAAAACATTATAGTCCAACAAAATTATATCGGAAAGTATCCTATAATAAGTAACAACATCAACCACTTAAGATACATCTTTTGCACTTGCTCTACACATGGTGGCTGCATCATAAGTTACCCTGCGATTTTGAGTTTCTCTTTCAACATCTTTTATGTGAAAGCATTGTCCATTAATGATATATCCAGTGCAAGACAAAGCATCATTCTTTGTACCATAAGCAATACATTTTAACATTTCATCGTGATCTTTCGAGCTTATAGGTATCTAAAAAAATCCAGGTTAATAAGGATATTGTAATAAAGAACGCAAGGTATCATTTTAAAATTCAATGAACCTTTTTTTAATCCAATCGGAGAACTTAGCTATGTGATTTTTCCAAAGTAAGGTTGCATTTCTTTCTATGCGCTTGCCAGAATTTTGTAGCTCTTCCAAATGCAAACTAGTTTGTAGCAACGGATGTTAAGTTATCTTTAAATTTATTAACACAACAAAAATATAATAAAAATGTGATATACGCTTACCCCAAAAATGGTTCCACCACAGCCATATTCATTAACATAGCCAAATGAGCAATTTCTTTCTCATTCGAAGTCAAGTAATTGTCTTGCATGATGAGATTGGATGTCCTTCTAGTATTACATCACTTTCAAAATCTTCATTCTGAATTTATTTTTCTTCATTTTTGTTCAAAAATTCACCAAGAAATCTCATGCATTCTTCCGCAAGATAAGATTCCACTATGCAGCCTTAGGGACGTGCACGATTTCTTACATAATCTTTTAGTGTTTTCATGTATATTTCAAAGGGGTACATCCAACGATAATGAACCAATCCACACAATCGCGCTTCTTTCCCAAGGGAACTACTAAGTGTATCATTACATCGAAAAAAGAGGGCGGAAAATATCTTTCAAGTTCACACAAAGTTATAATATTTTCTTCATCTAGCTGTTGCAGCTTGTCTCTATCAACAGCACGTTGACATAATTTATGGAAGAATGAGCATAAATGAATTATTGTATTCATTGGCTTCTTTGGTAATAATCCTCTTTACAACGGACAACAATTTTTGCATTAAAACTTGATAATCATGAGACTTCAAACCACCAACTTTACAATCTTCTAACGATACACAATTTTTAAAATTTGAGTAGTGGCCATCACATCCTTTAAAATCATACAACCTTTTACAAACTATCTTTTTTCTAGAATTTGATAATGTATATGGAGCTGGTGAAAGATATGTCTTACTCCCATGAGGTTGTGCATGAAGGCAATGTCGAATTCCCAAATCCTCTAAATCCTTTCTAGATTTAACTCCGTCTTTTGATTTTTTTTCCATGCAACATTATACCTAATAGGATTTCACCAACATTTTTCTCCATGTGCATTACATCCTAGTTATGACGTAATGGAGGATCCTAGAAAAACAGAAAAAGTGCAACATTTTAGTTGTATGATTTCATGGTGTTACTCTATTTAATTAGAAAAAATAAAACGTGTACACTAACCTCCTAATATGCAACTCGAAAAAGATGGATCTTTTTTCCACCTAGATAGCTCCATTCTCACAGGATCATTATCCTCGTTGTCTTCGTCTTTCTTGTTACAATCATTTTTTCTTTTTGTCCCTATTTTATTTTGCTTATCCTTGCTTCTCCATTTTTTATTCTTCTTTACCTTCCCAAAATTATTTGAAAAATCTTTTAAAACGATAGAGATTTTTCTCCCGGTTAAAATACTCGGTCTACATCAATTTTCCACGGTGTTATCAAACCAAGCCTTATGATTTCTTAAGGGGTCTGAAGGATGTAGAAATTTTCTATAGCCCATATAGACATTCTTTTGCTATGGTTCAACCATCGATGGTGTGACGACTCAGAATTTTTAACAATTTAAATTGGGATATTTAATTGATAGTAACTATTTAAAAAGCTAATTTTAACTTGAATTCCAGATTAGGGGTGGGCATTTAACCGACCTAACCAACTTAACCGATCCAACCGACCATAACCGAACCGCATTAACCGATAAATTCGGTTAACCGAACATTCGGTTAACCGATCGACGTTAACCGATAAAATTCGGTTCGGTTAACGGTTAACCAAATGTTAGTTAACGGTTAACCGTTAACCGAAAATATTTTGGAATAGTGACCTACAAACTACGAAGCCAAGCACCCGCACCCGGCCCATCATTAATATCGCGTAAATAATAGAAAATTAGAAACCCTAGTGATTATCGAGTGGCCGCCGCTTTCACAATTCGTTCGTTCTACAAACCAAGGGCTACGCTACGGAGCTTTAGCGAAAGCCTATCGTCTTCAATCCCTGATCGTTCTTGCAAAACCCAGATCACAAAAAGCCTCTCCACCCATCAATTACGTAGCGAATCGCCGATCAACACAAATTCAGATCTACTGATTTACAAATTCAGATATGGTGAATGGCAGGAAAAGAAAAAACGTAAGCTTGTATTATTCATTTGATTATGTTTATTTTTAGTTTTTATATGTTTTATTTAGGTTGTATGGACTGTATAATTCATAGATTTTCAGAAATATATATGCAACTATCGATTTACTTTTTAGTTTTTATATGTTTTATTTAGCTTGTAAGCTTGTATTATTCATTTGATAGCTGTTGGATGAATTATTTTGCCGCTGGATTAAACTATGTAAATGTAATACTTAGCCGCTGAAATGAATATTGAATAATTAAACTGTGTAAATTTAAACTGTGTAAATGTAATTCGTCGATTAACCTGACTGTTAGTAAATCTTTAATCAATTTATATGTAAACTATATATTGATCAATAATAGTAGAGATGTTCCAAAGCTTAATTTATGCACTGTAAAATAGAAATGCTCTGCCCCTATTTATATTCATGTTCCATGTCAATATAATGTTTGTTTTACTCTTCTTGCTATAGTATGTGACTCATTTTAACTTGACTGTATAATGTATATGCTTGAATTAACCTGAATTTAATAAACTGTTTAAGTGTTGTTTACATTTTAAAATTGTATAATGTTGTTCACATTTGTAGTTAATTAAAGGGTGTCAGTTAATCAATAGTTTTACAGAGACTGGCTGATTGCAATTGCAATTGCAACTGCAACTGATACACGTAGATAATTAACCTGAATTTAATAAACTGTATAATGTTGTTTACATTTGTAGTTAATTAAAGGCTGTTAGTTATTCAATAATTTTACAGTGATTGCAATTGCAACTGCAACTGATACACGTAGATGTGAACCATATATTTCTAATCTAAAATGTATTTTTGTTTTCATGCACTATAACAGGTACAAATAGGTAGTGCTAGAGAAACAATAGATGACGATGAGTTTGCGGGAGAAGCGGATGATGAGGAAACTGGCGAAGATGGCATCAATGTTAGAAAGCCTCCTCTACACCCGGTGCGCAAGCCTTCTTCTAGAAAGCCTTCTCCGGTATGGGAACATTTTACTAAAGACGGTAATTTCAATTTTCAGAAATGTATATGCAACTATTGTGGTCAACAATTTGCATGTGATTCTAAATCAAATGGCACTACACATTTAAATTACCATATAAAACATTCATGTAAGTCCATTCCACGTGAGAGTGATAAGAGACAAAAAACTTTAGCTTTTGGAACAAATAGCGATACTGAAGGTAGTTGCAATCTTATCGCATGGTCATTCAATAAAGAGCAATGTAGAAAATCATTAGCTCGAATGCTAGTTATTGATGAACTACCTTTTAGTTTTGTGGAGGGTGAAGGTTTTGTTCAATTTTGTCGGGAATTGTGTCCTAGTTTTGAAGTTCCTTGACGTAGAACAATTTGTAGGGATGTGCTTCAGTTATATTGTGATTCGTTAGAGTCTCTTAAAAAATTATTCTCAAAATCATTGCATGGTGTTTGTCTAACTACTAATACATGGACATCTATTCAGAATGTGAATTATATGGTTTTAACCGCACACTTTATCGACGGAGATTGGAAGCTACATAAAAGAATTATAAATTTTTGTGTGATTACTAGTCATAAAGGAGAAAATATTGGAAAAGTTATTGTCCACTGTATCAAAAAATGGGAACTCAAAAGAATAGTGTCTATCACAGTCGATAATGCTAGTGCAAATGAAGTGGCAATTAATTATGTCAAAAGCAAATTAAATGATTATAATGGTGGTTGTGTTTTGAATGGTGATTTCAGGCATATTCGTTGTTGTGCTCATATAACCAATTTAATCGTCAATGACGGGCTAAAAGAAATTAGTAGTACTATAGCTGGAATTCGTACTGCAGTCAGATTTGTGAGATCATCTCCATCACGATTGAGTAAATTTAGAGAGTTATGCTTAAGTTTGGGAATTGAGAATAAATCAATGATTATTTTAGATGTACCGACTATATGGAATTCAACGTATTTGATGTTGGAAGCGGCTTTAAAGTACAAAAAAGTTTTTGATGATGTGAGAGAAAATGATGGTATTTTTGTTGCTTACTTTGATGATGAAATTCATCCCCCGACAAGTGTGGAGTGGAAAAATGCTGAATTATTCGTTAAATTCTTAAAGTATTTTTATGATGTTACTTTAAAATTTAGCAAAACTTTGTCCATTACCGCTAATGTTTGTTTTGCCGAGCTTAGTGGAATTCAAGAAGAACTTAAAGTATTGGTTGATAAATTGAATCCTTATCTTGCTAAAATGGCATATAGAATGAAAATGAAGTTTGATAAATATTGGGGAAGCGAAAGTCATATGAACAAAATTTTATTTGTTACGTGTGTGCTTGACCCAAGGTATAAATTCCAATTTTTGAAGTTATGTGTTGAAGACATGTATGAAAAAAATATTGCGGAAAACATATTAATAAGTGTGAAGAATATTTTGCTAAGGTTGTTTGACTTTTATGTTAACGATTCTACATTTGGAACACAAACGTGTGAGGAGCCAGAAGCTAGTACGCCCGTTGCTAGTGAACGTGTTGAGGATGTTAGTGATGTTCTTTCTAGAAGAATGAACACTTTTCTAAGACAAGTTCAACAACACGATAACGAAGGAAACGAACTAGAAAAGTATTTAAATGCACCAATTGAGGGTACACCAAATAATTTTGATGTTTTACTATGGTGGAAGGTAAATAGTTTCAAATATCGTGTTTTATCTTTAGTCGCTCGAGATCTTCTTGCTATTCTGGTATCCACAATCCACGGATGGTTGAGGCATGGGTTTGTACTCAGAATTGGTTAAGGTCCAAACCAATTTTTGTCGATCATCGCATTGAGGTTCCTATTGATGATGTTTCTTATTATGATGAACTCCTATCAGGTGATATTTGCATTTGTAAAATAACATAGCTCTTCATTTGTTGGATTTGAAATACAATGCTCTAATTAACTTGTTTGCCATGTAGATTCTGTACATGGATGTGAACGTGAGTCGCCATCAAATTTTATGTTCACCATGGATGGTCCATGTTCGTCATCGTTGTATTCACCTTCACCGCGGTTAGTTTCATTTGGTAGAAATGTTCATATAGTTTAGTGTTTACACTTTCAAAACAATAATATACTTTCAAAACAATCATATACTTTCTTCATATACAATCATATAACTTTATAATGACAGTTAATAATTCCACGGATATAGTAATGGTGTATTTGATATTGTAACATTCAATGATGTTCGATTTTTATTTATTCACTAATTGGATTGTTTGACTGTTTGATTTCAGGTGAATACTAGTTACACGGTTTCAGGTGAATACCAGTTTCAGGTGAATACCAGTTACACGGTTTCAGGTGAATACCAGTTTCAGGTGAATACCAGTTACATTTTAGTGTATACTAGTTTAGTCAGTGTAAATGTATCAGTAAACGTATCAGTAGTTTATTTTTTTTACATAGTTCAAGTAGAAACACCTCATATTGTATACCAGTTACACAGTCACTTGTAAATTACAGTCATTACATATAAACCACATATAAACCTGTTATAAACCTGTTACTTGTAAATTACAGTCATTACACAGTTCATATAAACCTCATATAAACAGTTACTTGTAAATTACAGTCATTACACAGTTACTTGTAAATTACAGTCATTACACAGTTACTTGAAAATTACAGTCATTACACAGTTCAAGACTTCAAGTAGAAACACCTCATATAAACCTGTTATTTGTAAATTACACTATTACAGTCATTACATATAAACCTGTTACTTGTTTATAGTTTAACACCCATTACTTCTTTATAGTTTACATGTTACTTGAAGACTATTCAGTCAGTTCTTCTTTATAGTATAAACCTGTTACTTCTTATATAATGGTTCATATCTATGAGTATCAGTAAGTACAAGTAACAGGTTTCTAGAAGTTTACATGTTACTTGCATTAGAACTGACTGTTATAGTATATATTCAGTCAGTATCTATAATTACAGTCAGTATATATAATTACAGTCAGTATAACTCTATATTCAGTCAGTTTACATATATATAAACCTGTTACTTGTACTTATTATCCATCTTATAAAGTACAGTCAGTTCTAATGCAATGTTTAACACATGTTACTTATTTATAGTTTACATATATATAAACCTGCTACTTGTACATATCACTCTACATATCACTCTACATATTTATCTATATCTAATCAGGTGTTTGTGCTATTGTTAAATAAAATGGATGGAAATATAGAGTTGAAGGCTGAAGCTCGCTATCTCAGGCTCAATCTTTAAAGTATCTATATTGTATTTACTATTTTCATTGCATTCTGTAGTATTTTAGACTATGTAGTACTGTTGGCTCGTAGTATTGTACAATTGAATTAACTATGAATTGAAGAACTGAGGAGTGAGGACTGTATTGTTGTGGACTGTAGTGTGTCATTGGATTGTGAATTATGTGATGATCTTTGCTGTGCTAATTGGATTGTTTCGTATGTGGCCTGACATTGTATGCCATCAGTCATGCTAATGAGCAATGTTGCCATATACCATCCCTGATATATATTGATATTGTATGCCATCAGTCAAGATATTGTATTGCTGTGCAACTGTTAACCGTTTGCCTTAAACGGTTAACTTGCAACGGTTAACCGTTAACCGAACCGTTAAATTTAACCGGTTACCCACGGTTAAATTTAACCGGTTCGGTCGGTTCGTGCAACAATTTTTAACCGATGGAATGGTTAACCGAACCGTTGCTTTTTATAGGTTAACCGTTCAAATTAACCGATAGGTTCGGTTAACCGACCGTGCTCACCCCTATTCCAGATATCAATATTTACTTGATAATTAAATTATTGAATTATATAGTTCAAATATTGAATTTAATAATTAAAAATTGGGTAAATTGTTGAATTTGAAATTCTAATCCTGTTTAAAATAATTTGAAAGCTTGCAAAATTTATACTGATAATACTGAATATAGTAAAAGTGTTAAAATCGAATTTAGCGGTGTTTTGTTACGTTTTGAAAATACATCGTTTAAATTAAATTTAAAACAATAGCTTTCCGACGCACAGTCTCGGAATTCGACGAAACTAGTTCCATTAAATCCGTAATAGTTAGTTATTATTGGATTTCAATTTTCGTAGTAATCGGAGTTGTTGTTTGACCCTGGCAGCTCAACACGCTTAGAAACTATTTTAATCGATTTAATTTAAATCTGATTGTTTTCTTTTGTAACTCACGCATACGATCAAATTAGCCTTCAAAACACGTTCCATTATGTTCGGAATGCGGGTAGAACCTTATAAATGTCTATCGGCATGTCTGATTTAGGGTTCGGGATTTCGCGTTATGCAACACGAGATATTTTTATTATTTAATTATATTATAATCAGCGTACTCGGGAAGCCATTACTAATTCTATTATATGTCCCATCTCCCTCTCTATTATACGAACAGAAATCAAACCGTATCAAATAAAAAGAAAAGAAAAATTGCAGGCAATTATTAAATCGAGCGACTCGAGGTCGAGAGGAGCGATCGTCCATGTTGATTCGGCCGAGCTTGAAGGCTTCGGCATGGGGTTGTCGCGGTTGTGGTTTCGTCGTCGTTCAACTTCAGGAAAAGAGGGGAAACTCGATGTTGTTCGATGGCAACGGGTTTGGAGACGTTCAAGGCGTGAGTTGGATGTAGGCACGGCAGCGGCCGTCGTTGATCGAAGTGATGGTAAGCGGGGTGATGACGACGTGGGCCAGGGTATTGATTGCGCTGTGGAATTAGGGTTTCGCGGAGGAGATGGCGAAGCTCTGGCGAAGGCGCTCGTACGCACGCAGGGAAGTGGGAAGTTCAGGAGTTTGTCGATAAGGTGTGACGTTCGGTGGTCTCAGCCTGGTTCGTTTCTTTTAGGTATGCAATTAACTTGATTTTTACATACACAGATTAAAATTATATATGTAAAATTTAAATTTAAATTTAAAAAAAACTATAATCTGTTTTTGATTAGTCGAATTTATAAATGGGAATTAAATTATTCGATTTTGTAAAAATATTAATAAACCGTATAAATGTTTTTACAAGGTCAAAATTATGATGAAACCAAAGTCAAGGTTGAAGGGGATTGCAATTAACAGCAAAGTTGAGTAAACCTCACTCTGTTGGGGTTTTTATATTTAAATTTAAATGGTTAAATTTAAATAATTGGATGAATAATTGAATTTTTTGGATGTGTACTGATGATTTGGTGATTTTAGTTTTGGTTGGTTCTCAAGTTAATTGTTGTTTGACTCGAAGCATTTAGATTTCAAATTGTTTTAAACTTAAATCATAAATAAGAAAATGGTTCATTTTTTTAAATTAATAAGGGTTTAACGAATTGATGATACATTAAATAAGTAGGATAATTTAAATTGGATAATTAATTAATTAAATTAATTAATGATTTAGGTTAATTAATTAAGTTTAATTAATTTAGAATAATCATTGGATGGTTTGATAGGTAATTACTTAATGTAATTAATAAAATATAATTACTTTTGTGCGAGGAATCAAGAGATTAAGTAAGATATTTAATTACGGAGTAATTGGTTTATTTAATGAAGTAAATAAATGGATAGTTAATTACAGGTTGAGATAAATCAAGAATGATTAATATTGTGGTTTAATTAATGTAATTAATTTAGATTAGGATAAATTAAATATAATTGGAAATCATTAATTTATATAATCAATGACGTAACTAAATATTGATTTATTTAAATGAATTAATAAATAATAAGTGACTTATGAGAAGTTAATTAATATAAGCAATCAAAGATTAATGTAATTAAATTTAGTTAATTAATTTATAAAGTAATTAAAGATTACTTATTGATTCTGGTTAAGAATAATTAATATTGTGATGTTAATTAAAGATAATTACTTGAATGTAATTGAAGGAAAATTAATCCAGGGTGATTAATTAAGATGAATAAGGAAGGATTGATTATTTAATTGATTTGGAATTAATTAATGAAGGAATCTAAGTGATTGAGGTTCGAAATTCAAATTAGAATCAATTGAATTGATTTGTATGTGATTAAGCTTTGCTTATGGATGATTGAATGCTTTGAACAAGTTGATATCTCTGATATGAAAGGTTGTATATTCCATTTGGACAAATTAGGTTAGAATGACATGAGACTCGAAGAGGCCGGTGTCGGGTATTGGGAAATACCCGAAACCACTTTGAATTCTTATAAAGTGGTATGTGAAATTAATAGGTTGGAATTTAATGGTTTAAGAGAATCGCACCAATTGATCTGAATTTGGAACTTGGAAAACTTATGTGTGAAACAAGTTATGTTTATAACATATTGTGAACTTGTAAAATTGGTTTGAGTTACCCGGGTTTATATAAGTTGTTTGCTTTGGTATTCCATGTTAGTTGGGTTTACTCACGCTGGTTTCCAGCCTGACCCGGGCGTTACTTTGGTGTAATGCTCAGGTCAGACCGAGTATTACAGATTTTTAGGAAGGTATGTTCTGGAGTTCAGGAGAAAGCTGGATGGCAGGAACGTATAGAGTATTTCCGCTGTATTACATTATTGTATTTCTTAGGCATGGTAATTGTGTATATCCAGTGTCTGTATAAATGTGTAACTCTGATGTATTTAAATGTAATCAACTGATATAGTATTCTTCTGTAAACTGCTATTATTTATTATTATATTTTATCCGCTGCGAATGTGAGATATTGACGTTTCTTCTTCTTCTTCTTCTTCTATCTCTTTCTTCTTTTTCATAACTATCTGAACGGTCATTACAGTTGGTATCAGAGCTAAAAGGTTAAGCGAGAACATTCTCTGGTGGGGATTACTCATTAAATAGAGTCCGTAGTACTCTAGAATGAGTCGAATATATATATGAGCGCGTACTTGTTATTTTTTATATAAAAGGGTTTTAAATGATTTTATATAAAAATATATTTTGGTATATAAAGAAATAATTTCTTCTAATAAATATTAAGGTGGTTGGTTGTTAATTATTGAAATTAAAATTAAGAAGTAATAAAATACAACATAACTGAAATCTTGAATTGGAATTAAATTAAGTGGTAACAGAAATACAACGAAATTAAATTTAAATTGATTGAAATGAAATTCTAGAATTTGAGCTCATAAATTAAATTGTTTAAAAACTTTAAATAAAGGTAAGTTTGAAATGGATTCAAATTGAAATTTAATCTTGAATTTATAGAAGTAAGAATAATATAAAAAGGAACCGGTATCTAGATATGATAACCTTGGGTATTGTCATAAATAGTTATTGCGTTTAATAATGTTATATTTGTTATTAAGTAAGCCAAATGAAGTAAATTTATAAGGTAAGTATAACTTCTAAATTAAGGTAGGTTTTTAAAATTGTAAAACCTAAGTCTAGAAACAATCAATGGTTTAAAAGAGTTAAAGAAAATAATAATAATAAAATTCAGACTATTTTGAATATAGTCTTATTTTAAAACAAGAAATGTTTGGAAGATTTTTAAGGGATTTGTTTTGAATTTAAAACCAAGGGTGGTTTAAAATTTTAAAGTAGCCTGGTGTGTAAAGAAATTAAATTTTTTAAAAATTTTAAATGAACAAAGTTAAATTTGGTTTAAAAAGTTGAACCAACCTTTGAGAATTTAACTCGAATTAATATAATTTGAGATGGTTTAAAATTTGAAGTTGGAATTGAATTCATTCAAATTGAATCTGATTTAAATTAATTGGACTTGTGGTTGAAGATGGATAAGTTTAAAATTTTAAATGGAAAATTTGAATTGGATTAAATTGAAATAATTTGAAATTGAAGTGGGTTCAATTGGTATTGGTCCCAATTGATTGGAATAATTTGGAATTTGTAATTAAAGTTGAGTAGGTTTAAAAATCAAATGGAATTTGATTTAAATTGGGAAAGAAATCAGGATTGATTCAACTTGAATTGGGGTTAAATCAATTTCAATAGAAATTGAAGCTATTTAAATTGGAATTGAGTCAACTTAAATGAAAATTTAAGTTGAATTGATAAGGGAGTGAACAGTTTTGACTCTGGATCATTTTCAATATAAATTGTTTTAATATAAACTTATTTTTCCAAGCTATTAAATATATACGATCTTTCTTTCTTAAAGCCAAATTAGTTTATACTTGTTTTACAATTATTTTTGGAGCTATTTAACCATTTTTCAACTGTTTTATAAACTAATTACTATTTTTCAACTATTTTACAAATTAATTCCTATTTTACAATTAGTTAACTATTTTACAGCTATTTTAAAAAATAATAATTATTTTTCAACTACTTATCTGTTTTTAAAATTTTCAAGCTATTTTCTAAATATAAACTGGTCGGAGTCCAAACTGTTATTGATTTAAATACCCAAATGAGATAAGGATTGAAGTGATAATTCAATGAGAATTAAGGCAATTGTAAATAAGTGAATGGGAATTAAAGGAAATGTGAATAGAAAGAAAACCGATTTGGCTAATAATCAATGAAGTTAAATACGTAGGATATACGTATACTATTCTATTCGCATAGTGATTTGATCCAGATTCGAGCACAGAATTTCGAGATAATTTATCGATCCGAGTTGGGATTTTTCACTCGTTTTTCGACGGCGAACCTGGATATGGATTGTTGATTAGTTCTGGATATTCTCTATCATAGTTATGGCTATGCAAGGAGAATGACGGTTTCTAATCAAGAAACCAGATCTGTGTCCGCACTAGGAAGTCGGGTGGACGATACTAGTTCGGAAGTGAAATTGTGTGATCGAGCGAGCGATCAAATTGGTATAGCGTACGGATGATATGTGTACGTACGGATTTGAATGAAATTGATATTGGAAGAGTAATCAAATTTGAGTATTTGATTTTAAATAAACAAGGTTAAATAACTTTGTTATATAAAATAAATCTTTCCTTTTTGAATCTATTGCCAGAAGAAAAGGATTTTGAAGGTATTTTGAAGTATAAAAGGAATTTGATACCAGTTTGAAATGATCCAAAATTTTGAAAATTATTTATATATATATATATCTGCATATATATATATATATATATATATGTATGTATATATATATGAAGGATCTTATGAGGATTTTGGAAGAATGGTTTTGGGAAGCTTTGGATTTGGAAAGGCTTTTGATTTTTGCGTAAAATCAATATTGAATTTGGAAAGCCTAGTTTGGAAATTATCGATTTTGGGATAATCGATTTTGTGTAAAGGCTTTATATGAGATCGTACTAGGTGTATGATTTGAAAGATACTATATGTGTATAGTATAAAGTGTTTTGATGATGGCTTTGGGGAAAAAGGCGCTCCCTTGAAAATGAACTTCTCAGGAGTGCCACCGAGTAGTGCTGCCTTGAGCCCCAATGGGGTTTCTAAAGTTGATCCTGTGAGGAGTCCGGACAAAACTAGTTCCTGGGGATTATGAGTAGTGTGTACCATAGCGAAAGTCGTGTGTGCCGCTGAGAGCCAACAGTCTACGTTTGATTTTATATTGGTAGACTGCGACCTATGGTAACATAGCGAAAGTCGTGTGTGCTGCTGAGAGCCAACAGTCTACGTTTGATTTTATATCGGTAGACTGCGACCTATGTAGGACTGGAGAAGTTTTATTTTGACAGCGAAAATCGTGTGTACCACTGAGAGCCAACAGTTACATGGACTTTTGCTACGATGGCAACGTAACCCTGGAATGTAACTACGATCTTTGTAGGTTCCATGGCGTAATCGAGGGACGCGGATTGCCTATAGTTACATGGACTTTTGCTGCAATAGCGACGTAATCCAGGATGTAACTGCGACCATGGATGGGAGTGATGATTTGCAGAGCATTCTCACCTAAGATATTTCCTCTATTTTTTCAAAACTGTTTTTTATATTTTCAATAAAATTAATTTCCAAGTATTTTCACTGGATGTTGAAAACGGGTTTACCAAGTACTTATAGATTTTCAGCCCTACGCCTGATCAACGTATGACTGAATTTCTGTGAGAACAAGGATGGACTGGTTGAGACATCGAGCTATAAGAAGTATTTTTATAAAAAGCTATTTTAATAGTATTATGTGAATTTAAAAGCTTTTCTAAAATTTTAAAATGAAATGTTGGAATTTTGGAAAATGAAAGAAATTCAAACTGGAATTATAAACATTTTGAATTCAGGAAAAATTTAATAAGGTGATTTTTTGTAATAAAATCGAATATTGATATAAAAGTTGGAGGTAAGATAATTGGCTAAATAAATTATTTGATAGAGTATGTTAATGAAATTTAACCTGGTCAAATAAAATGGACTGTAAGTTAATAATGGAGTTTGGAAATGAATTCGAATTGTAAATAGAATTCGACTTGGATTTGATAATGAATTAAATAAGAAGAGATGTTGTAAAAATAATAGTGATTGTTTGAATTACAAATAAAATTCAAGTGTGATATAAATAATATTTAACTTAATTTGCAAGTAAATTAGATATAATGGAAGTGTTGTCGAATGAAATGAAATTGAATTATAATAGACCTGGTTTGAATTGCAAATAAAACCCAAGTAAGTAGAAATAAATTGAGAATGGTTTTGTGTTAATAAAATAAATTCGAAAATGAGTTAAGCAGGTGAATTAAAAATTTAAATGGGTGAATAAATTGGTTAATTGAATTAAATAATAAATGGATAAAGTCTGATTAAATGGAAATTAAATCAAGGTTTTAATTGGAATTGGATTATCAAAATGGACATAAGTTATGAGGCGAATTAATTTGAAGTAAAATTTCTTAAGTCAATGAAAGCTTGAATTGAGTGAGAATAGTAGACCATCAAATAAGGATTTGGGTTAAATTTATTTAGGAAAATGGATACTAGTTTAAGCATTGAACGTTGTCAAGCTCAACGAAATAGTTTTAAAATGAAACCAATGCGGAGATGAATGAAATGAAATGTATGGTTTGTGAATAAATTGGAAATAAAACGGAATTAAAAACAGAATGAGTTAAAATTGATTTGATGTAGTTATAAACTAAAATAGATACTCTATTTAGCGAATATCGTCGAATTTTCATGAAAACAGTTGTCGTTGATGTAAACAAAAGTAATTAAAATTCTATGAATTAATAGAAGCAAATAAAATTAATTTTTGAATCATTTGAACTGAATATGAGCTTGTTTGGATTAAAAATCAATTGAATGTACGAAATTGAGTTGCAAACCATTAAAATTGAAGGAAATGGTATATAAATTGGTTAGAAGCAATTGAATTAGTTTTGAAAACATATAAATTGCTCGTGGAAGTTATTTTGAATGCATTTCTTTTAGAATTGAAGTATTATAGTTGTTTTAGTAAGAGAAATGTTATAAACTTCATATATATAATGCTTATATGTTTAAATTGAGTAGGTACATGTACCTGAAGGCCTTTTGGCTGGATTTGGTTTGCGCTAATTGCTTAAATAATAAGCCGCTTGCTTAAAATTGATAAATAAGGTATGCCTACACAATAAAAATAGAAAATATGAACTGTTTTTGCTTTTTCCGGTCGAGTGGGTCGATGTATATATATTTGTATCTCTTGTTAAAGTGCAAAAGCTCCTCCGTACAAAGGAGACTCTGCCAAAATATTTCCAAAATTTTGGGAGTTCGAAACATTTTGAAAATTTTTGGAAAATTTTTGTTAGCGATAAAACGATTTCAAATTTGAAACTAAAATAAATTAGTGAATGAAACTAATTTAAAATAATGAGATGAATCAGTATAAACGGAAGATAAAATTTAATATTCAGAATTGAAGACAAATTGAAATCATATGGAAATGGGAAAAACTAATTTGAAATAGATATGAAACATATGTAAGGAAATGTATAAAATGATTTGAAAGGTTACGATTGAATATTATTGCTAAATAAGATATGCAGGTATTATAAATGGAAAAGAAAATTGGGTTTAATTCCAGAAGATAAATTTGAATTGCCCGACAAAAAGGTATGTATTTAAATTTCTGTAAGAAATTGGATTCGGTTTTTGATCTAGCTGCTTGGCTTTTGTTTTCTTTTGGAATTTGGGAGCCCGTAGAGGCATTTTATAGTAGTATTGAGTTAGCCGCGCAAAGGAGACGCTGGCAAAAAATTTCGAGAATTTAGGGAGTTGGAAAATTTTGAGAAAGTTTTGATAATTTAAATTTGGATTTAAATTTAGATTTGAATAATGAAGTAAATAATGCTGTTGCAAACTATGGAAGGTTTTGGAAAGCTGATTGAAGTAACATGGGTCTTTAATAAAGGATATGTTATGGTAAGTGGATAAAACTGTTGGTTTTGGTGAAAAAGTAAACGGGTATTGGTCCATTCTTCCTAACTAGTAATTTCGGGGACGAAATTCTTTTAAGGGGTGTAACGACCCAGAATTTTTATTTTGAATATTTTATTAATTTTAAATATTAATAAGTGAATTTATTAGTCGAATAAATTTTTATTTGAATTTTTGGATTTAATTGGATTATTAAATCGATAATTTAATATGTTAAATTATGGAAATAATTAAAAATTGAGTTAAAAATGATTTAAAATAATTTGGAAAATTTTATTTTATCATGTTGAAGTTAGAATGATATTTTAGAACTTTTAAAATCGAATTAAAAGTTAATTTGTGAAAATTGAATATTTTAATATTAAATAATCGACTGTAAAATAGTCAATTTTTGAACAGTCTCAGAATTGAACGAAACCAGTTTCATTGGATCCGTAATAGTTAGTTATTGTCGGATTTCAATTTTCGTGTCAATCGGAGTTATCGTTTGATCGTGGCAGCTCGAAACGCATCGAATTATTTTTAATTTAAATTTGACGAGTCAAAATAGCCATTTTTCAAAAAGTCTCGGATTTCGACGAAACTAGTTTCATCGGATCCGTAATGTGATATTATTGTAAGGTTTCAAATTTCAAGTCGTTTGGATTTACCGTTTGTCCGGTACAAATTAAAACGCCTAGAAATCGACTTAAATCGGTTTAATTTAAATTGAGCGTTTATAGCCATAACTCGCACATACTTCCGAATTAGCTTCCGAAACCTGTTCCATTGTGTCCGGAACGCGGGATAAACCCTAGGTACGCTGGTTACGGCGTCTAAATCGGAGTTCGGAATTTCCGGGTGAATAGTGTCGAACGAAACTCTATAAATACAACATCATCTTCATAAATTAAAAAAAAAAATAACAAACCCTAACCCTAAAAACTAGTAGCCGCCAGTTTCATAACCTAGGGCCAGAAATTCTCCTTCTTCATCTCTTAATCTCTTCCAATCTATCAAGAATTAGCCAAGGTGTTCAACATGAAAGTCGTAGAGCTCGACGAGAGCTTCGATTCCATACGGTGATGATCGGAAATGGTGTAACGGAGAGGGAGCTAAGCGTGGCCGTTCGTGGGCTGTTGTCATACGTGCGCACGCACCTAGATGAGGCCGAGCTTGACATGGTAGTAGGTGGTGATAGCTTGTGACGAGAGCTTCGTGTTGGTGGTTGTGTGATCGAGTATCGTCGAGCGTAGGCGAAGCATAATTCAACCCTAATTTAGCAAGATGGGTTCGGCCTCCTATTCATCACCTGGAGATAATAACGTGAAAGGGGGAAGAAAAGCAGGGGCCGTTGGATTTAGATCTGAGGGCTAGGATGAGCTGTAGGTTAAATTTATTAAGTTATGTTATATTAGTTTATATAAAACGTGTATAAACTTGTAAAATTCGTATCTTTTTCATACGAGGTCGAAAAAATGCAAATCCAGTTGCGTTGGAATCGTATGGACGAGCACTACGCGATGGAGTTGGTTTGGAGTCGTTTGGAGTTAGTGAGAATTTCGGGTAAAATTAAACGCGCGTTTAATTTTATTCGAAATAAAAGCTAAAACGGAAATTAAAACCAAGGTGAGAACTTCTCACTCAATCGAATAGATTTTGATTTTATTTTAAATAGTTAGATTTAAAATATTTGAATGCATGTTTGAATGATGACTGTAAATTATTGATTGTTAAAATAGACATTATGCGCCGTTAGTAAGCGGATGTTATTTAATATAAACATATACCGCGAATATTTCATAAACAGTGAAATTGGTATTATATATAATATCAATATATATATATTGGCATATGTATATATTGCAGTTGTTGATTTCCCGCATTTTTTGTTTAGCGGATGAGACTCTATTGCGCCGTTAGTAAGCGGATAATATTTATTAAGAACATATACCGCGATAATTTCGTACTGGAGCGAAATTGGTATTGTGCTAATGTTTTTGGATGCAGGAAACAGGTTGGAGGGATCCAACTGGATTCCTCAACAGTATTTATTTTATTTCAGATATTTTGATATTTGATTGATTATCATATCGATATATGATATCGTTGTAGTCGTGATTGACTATTTGGTGTGTAGCATCATTGGACCCAGATTTTGGGATTTTAAAATGGTTTTAAAGTGATTTTGAAAATATACTATATTTTTGGAATTGATCCATTATAAATAAATAAACGTTATAATTTTTAAAGTTATAAAAATTATGGTTTTTGTGAAATATAGTTAAAAAGCTGATTTTTAGAAATACGATTAAAAGTCGATTTTTTGAGAAATATGAACTAATGATTTTATAAAATAATTTAGATTGGATTTTTGAATATATTATAAAAGTTTAAATATAGGATTTATAAAATTTGATTATTTTATAAATCGAAATGATGAAATTATAAAGGAATTTAAAGACGTTTTAGAATAATAATATAAACTGATTTATATTAAGAGAGTTATAAATGAATATTTATAAATTGAAATATAGACATTATAAAACGAGTTTTTATAAGTGTTTGAATGTAGTGAAAATGAATTTCATAAATGAATGAAATTTATAGAATTATAAACTGTGAAGTTATAAATGAAATTTATAAATAGTAAGATTTATAAATTTATGAAGTTAATTGAAGAATAGATTTGGTTAAATAAATGAATCTTATAAGTTATAAGATTTATAATTATGAAGTTTAAAGAACGATTTTATAAAATAATCGTTTTATAAGTATTTAACTTATAATATAAACATTTAGTTTATAATTGAGTTATAAACTGAAATATGTTAATAAAGGAATTTATAAAAAAAGAAGTTTTTATAAATAAATAGAAATGGAATTTATAAACGTTGTTTTATAAATCCGCAAATGACTTATTTTGATAAGTTAATTGTTATAACTTAGAGATAGAGTTATATTCACATTTTGAACAGTGAATAATCCTTTAAGTTAAAGTGAATAGAAATGATGAAATTTGTTAACATAGTATATTCACGTTTTTGAATAGTGAATAACATGTTAAAGAAAATGTTTTAGAATGTGATATTTTAAACAGAATTAAAACGATCTAACGATGTTTTAAAGGTGTTGAGATTCGAAACCATAGATTTCAACATTTATTGTTGAAATAGACGTTTTCGAGAAATAAAAAAGGAAATGGTGGACTATAACACTGTTGTTATAGTAAATGATTTCCGAAAGGAAATGTTTTGTATAGTATTGGGATTTATATATCTATTTAATTTCGAATCCCTATACTAGTGATTTTGGGTTGTCGTAACGATGTTTTACGCGACATTCGTTTTGGCCCAAATAAATATGTTAAGAGAATGATTTCCTTAATAGTATGAAATATATACTTAATTCGATTTAAGTATATTGAATATTTTCTAAGTGTTGAAAATAAAAAGATTTGTGAATTACTTATTTTTAATAAGTATGGAAACGTTTTCCAATATGAAGTGAATATTTAGAAATTATCTTTTTGAAGATAAATTGAAATGGATAAGTGAAATCGTATATGCATTGATATTTTGAAATATAAATCCATTATGGAATTTATATGAGAAAGAGGAACTTGTTAAAAATAAATATTGATTTATTTTTGAAGTATGAAATTATATATCTTGTAAAGATATTTTGGAAAATAAATAAGTTGGAAAATTATTTGGAATCTGGTGATGTGTGCATATCCATTGATAGTTCAATAGCCGACTATCAATATTTCCTTTGAATGGGTAATTGATGTGATTTGATTGAATTTGAATGCACACTTATTTTTGAATAAGCGCTCACTATTCGGGTTAACCGGGAAAGGACCATGGGGTCGTATAACCCACTCCGAATATGTGATACGTCGTTGTGAATCGCATTTGAAGATCGGTGTTGGAGACCGGTATTTGCGAGAGTGATAGGATGAACTATCGATTGACTCTGCACCGAGTAGCTACGGTATTGAGTTCTCCATATGTGATGGTGAATCCGATCAGGATTGTGAATATCCGGATTGCAAGGACTTCTTTGTAAGTGCCTTCGGTTCTGTTCGAGCCCGGAACAGACTTGTATGGATTGTATGCCTGACATTACAATTTGAGATATAAAGCCGATTTCATTCAAATATATTTCTGTTGGTGGCGGAGAATTTATTCTTTGCTTAACACCCTTCTTTGAGACGTACGAGCTCAAAGGTTATATAGTTGAAGTTATCAGCGATATATCCCATTTTGGTAATGTGACATGCTGAGTGATGCTGAAATGATCATTGTGTTGATTATTTGTGATAGGATCATTTATTTGATCGTCTATCCTTGTGATCATTGTGTTGATCATTTGTTGACCCAAAGCATGGCTTTTGTATAAAGTATGTTTTTGTGGACGTGAATTCGTCGAGCCTCACACACCGTGAATGGTCAAAACAGGAAAGAAGCAGCAAGGTTATGAGGGGTAGCACCCTTTAGGATGTGTCCATTTCCTTCTGGAAAAGGGTGGTGTCATGGTATGGAGCCCAGATACTTACTCATGTTGAAAACACTTTATGATTGTGTGAATTGATTACGAGCGCTCGGTTGATAAAGGTCCCAAAGGACCGGGGGATGGCATATTCGGTCAGTTGTTACTCAGTTAGGAGTAACCCGGCCTTGTGTTGGTAGAGATCCGGTTTGGTTCTCGGGGATGTCCATCCAGAGGCATTCTCAGTGGCAATGGGAAGTTCCTTGGCCTGACCATTTGTTGGAAATCCAATTCCCAATACGAAACTTGTACGGTATTAGTTGTAGAACCTGCTATTCACTTATGGTGGTCACCACTGTTTGGATGGTAGCTATAGTAGGCATAGTTCGAAATGTCTATGCTGGCTAAGATTTATATTCTACTTTCGAAATGAATTTTTTCTACACTATACACTAGTAATAATATCAAATGTTATTTTAAATGCGTATCAAGCATCTTTGACTATCATAAGGAGAAATCTCCTCCGATTCTGCGTTTGCATTGTGTGTGTGTGCGGGAGGCCTTATGGTAGTCTCATTTTTAAAAGCATTGCGAATTGATTAAAAATATTCCTCTATTTTGATTTTTAAAGATAAATAAACTGTTTTGAGTTCTCACACCAGTCACATGACTGACTTGGAGTTTATTGTTTTCCTTCCTAAACTCTGGGTGCCCACCAATTTCCACACGGGCAGTTAAGAGTTAGGTTTATCAGGATATTCTGGATATTCTGGAGTTGCTGGAGGCAAGCTGGATGGCATGGCGTATTACTAGTTTATATAGTATTTCTTTTTCCGCTGCACTGTTTATTGTTTGTATGATGTTGTACACTCTGATGATATGATGTGATGTAATGAAATGAAATGTAATAACTGATAGTTCTTTGTTTAAAGATTATTCATTTATTATTATATGTTGTTCCGCTGCGAATTGTGAGATTCTGATGTTGTTCTGTTGTTTTCTGTCCCGTCCTATTTTCTTCTGTTTTTTTCCTTTTTCTCTATTCTCTTGTCCGTTCTATTTTTAAAATTTCCTATCTTCTTCTCTCCTCCCTAATTTCTATCTTTTTCTCTTCTTCTTTCCTAAAATTTTCTTAAATAAAACCCTCAGTGTTCGGTTTTCCGTCGTTCGATTTCTCGGCAGTCGACGAAGAGAGTGTCGATGTCGAATTTTCGGAAGACGAAGAATCGTGTCCTGACAATGTGGTATCAGAGCTGATGGTTAAGCGACAACCATGGTTCTGTAGGGTATTACTCATTAGAGATAGAGTCAGTAGTACTCTAGAATGAGTTTGAGTGTAATAATAGCTATGAGAGCGTATTTGTTAGTGAATATGAAATTGTTTTATATTGTGATGATTGGTTTATTGAGTGGCATATGAACCTTCCTCAGCACGGTATGTACAACTTTGCCGAAGGGGTTTCTAAACACTTGAATAGAACAATTCGACACAGTATTGATTTTAAATTGGGTAAATGAAATAATTTTACCTTGAGTATATTTTTATATATAAAGGAATAATTTTTCAAGAATTATTAAAGAGTATATAAGTTGATTGTTAGGTTGTTTGAATAATCTAAATTAAAGAATAATTGTATAAGTAAAAGAATTATAAGAATTAAATTATAATTAAGGTGATTTACAATTGTGAAATAAACTTATATATATAAGAAGTGAAATTACATGAATATATTTATGAATATGAGTTGTAAATACTCAAATGGATTAAATGAATATGAACTTAAGTTATATAAATGAAATTCAACTTTGTAATTGAATTGAATGAATGGATTGAATGTTAAAACAATTGAATGTAATTTAAGTTGATAAGGAATAATTAATGAAAGTGTTAATTCATTAAAATCTAATTTTATTAGAAGTTGAATAAATTGGAATGGAAATCAATTTAATGTTAAACCAAATTGAATGAATATAAGTGAAAAGAATTTGGTTGTAATTAATATAAATTGGTTGTTATATGATTGTTATATGATTGTATAAAAGTCATTAAGAGTTAATGAAATTGAAAACTATGAAATTGAATTCAAATTTGAAGTAAATAAATTTGAATAGAATTGAATGTGAATGGGATTTAATTAGTGAATGTTAACAAATTGAAACTAATTAGAATTGAGAATGAATGTTAGTAAATCCAATGTAAACAAATCAAATGTGATTTAAAGTGAAAACCAATTCATTGTATATGAATGAAAATATGAATGAATATATTGGTTATGAATTTGTTGAATGGTAGTTGGTTGATGGTTGAATATATATTGCTATTGTTGCATTGCTATGTGACATATATAGTCATCATGTTGCTATATGTTGTATATTGAGACTATTTGCATATGTGCATGTTCTCATGTTGTTTGTTAAGTGTTTAGTAGGTGCGGATCGCGTTTGCTTCGCATTTGGAGTTCGCTTTTGCGCTATATTAGCTGTATATGCTCGCTAATAAAATATAAGGTACATATCTCGGATTAAATATCGTACTTTTACACTTTTTTCCCTTCGGGATGCCTCATTACTTGATGAGATGTATATTTGTGATATATATACTGTCATTTTTTTTCGGATCGAGCCGCGCAAAGGAGACATGGCGAATTTTTCCGGAAATTTAAGGCGTTAGAAAATTTTTGAGAAAATTGGGAAAATTTTGGAAAAATTTAACTTTGTTTTAGAGTTGAAAGTTAAATGATATAAATTGTTTTTGAAAACATAACTAAGTATGATTTGAAAACTTAGTAAAGATTTGTAAGAAGTTTAATTATGAATTTTGGAAAGTTAATAGATTTTGTAACCTTTCTTACTTGTAATTTCGAGGACGAAATTCTTTTAAGGGGGGAAAGATTGTAACGACCCAGAATTTTTATTTTGAATATTTTATTAATTTTAAATATTAATAAGTGAATTTATTAGTCGAATAAATTTTTATTTGAATTTTTGGATTTAATTGGATTATTAAATCGATAATTTAATATGTTAAATTATGGAAATAATTAAAAATTGAGTTAAAAATGATTTAAAATAATTTGGAAAATTTTATTTTATCATGTTGAAGTTAGAATGATATTTTAGAACTTTTAAAATCGAATTAAAAGTTAATTTGTGAAAATTGAATATTTTAATATTAAATAATCGACTGTAAAATAGTCAATTTTTGAACAGTCTCAGAATTGAACGAAACCAGTTTCATTGGATCCGTAATAGTTAGTTATTGCCGGATTTCGATTTTCGTGTCAATCGGAGTTATCGTTTGATCGTGGCAGCTCGAAACGCATCGAATTATTTTTAATTTAAATTTGACGAGTCAAAATAGCCATTTTTCAAAAAGTCTCGGATTTCGACGAAACCAGTTTCATCGGATCCGTAATGTGATATTATTGTAAGGTTTCAAATTTCAAGTCGTTTGGATTTACCGTTTGTCCGGTACAAATTAAAACGCCTAGAAATCGACTTAAATCGGTTTAATTTAAATTGAGCGTTTATAGCCATAACTCGCACATACTTCCGAATTAGCTTCCGAAACCTGTTCCATTGTGTCCGGAACGCGGGATAAACCCTAGGTACGCTGGTTACGGCGTCTAAATCGGAGTTCGGAATTTCCGGGTGAATAGTGTCGAACGAAACTCTATAAATACAACATCATCTTCATAAATTAAAAAAAAAAAATAACAAACCCTAACCCTAAAAACTAGTAGCCGCCAGTTTCATAACCTAGGGCCAGAAATTCTCCTTCTTCATCTCTTAATCTCTTCCAATCTATCAAGAATTAGCCAAGGTGTTCAACATGAAAGTCGTAGAGCTCGACGAGAGCTTCGATTCCATACGGTGATGATCGGAAATGGTGTAACGGAGAGGGAGCTAAGTGTGGCCGTTAGTGGGCTGTTGTCATACGTGCGCACGCACCTAGATGAGGCCGAGCTTGACATGGTAGTAGGTGGTGATAGCTTGTGACGAGAGCTTCGTGTTGGTGGTTGTGTGATCGAGTATCGTCGAGCGTAGGCGAAGCATAATTCAACCCTAATTTAGCAAGATGGGTTCGGCCTCCTATTCATCACCTGGAGATAATAACGTGAAAGGGGGAAGAAAAGCAGGGGCCGTTGGATTTAGATCTGAGGGCTAGGATGAGCTGTAGGTTAAATTTATTAAGTTATGTTATATTAGTTTATATAAAACGTGTATAAACTTGTAAAATTCGTATCTTTTTCATACGAGGTCGAAAAAATGCAAATCCAGTTGCGTTGGAATCGTATGGACGAGCACTACGCGATGGAGTTGGTTTGGAGTCGTTTGGAGTTAGTGAGAATTTTGGGTAAAATTAAACGCGCGTTTAATTTTATTCGAAATAAAAGCTAAAACGGAAATTAAAACCAAGGTGAGAACTTCTCACTCAATCGAATAGATTTCGATTTTATTTTAAATAGTTAGATTTAAAATATTTGAATGCATGTTTGAATGATGACTGTAAATTATTGATTGTTAAAATAGACATTATGCGCCGTTAGTAAGCGGATGTTATTTAATATAAACATATACCGCGAATATTTCATAAACAGTGAAATTGGTATTATATATAATATCAATATATATATATTGGCATATGTATATATTGCAGTTGTTGATTTCCCGCATTTTTTGTTTAGCGGATGAGACCCTATTGCGCCGTTAGTAAGCGGATAATATTTATTAAGAACATATACCGCGATAATTTCGTACTGGAGCGAAATTGGTATTGTGCTAATGTTTTTGGATGCAGGAAACAGGTTGGAGGGATCCAACTGGATTCCTCAACAGTATTTATTTTATTTCAGATATTTTGATATTTGATTGATTATCATATCGATATATGATATCGTTGTAGTCGTGATTGACTATTTGGTGTGTAGCATCATTGGACCCAGATTTTGGGATTTTAAAATGGTTTTAAAGTGATTTTGAAAATATACTATATTTTTGGAATTGATCCATTATAAATAAATAAACGTTATAATTTTTAAAGTTATAAAAATTATGGTTTTTGTGAAATATAGTTAAAAAGCTGATTTTTAGAAATACGATTAAAAGTCGATTTTTTGAGAAATATGAACTAATGATTTTATAAAATAATTTAGATTGGATTTTTGAATATATTATAAAAGTTTAAATATAGTATTTATAAAATTTGATTATTTTATAAATCGAAATGATGAAATTATAAAGGAATTTAAAGACGTTTTAGAATAATAATATAAACTGATTTATATTAAGAGAGTTATAAATGAATATTTATAAATTGAAATATAGACATTATAAAACGAGTTTTTATAAGTGTTTGAATGTAGTGAAAATGAATTTCATAAATGAATGAAATTTATAGAATTATAAACTGTGAAGTTATAAATGAAATTTATAAATAGTAAGATTTATAAATTTATGAAGTTAATTGAAGAATAGATTTGGTTAAATAAATGAATCTTATAAGTTATAAGATTTATAATTATGAAGTTTAAAGAACGATTTTATAAAATAATCATTTTATAAGTATTTAACTTATAATATAAACATTTAGTTTATAATTGAGTTATAAACTGAAATATGTTAATAAAGGAATTTATAAAAAAAGAAGTTTTTATAAATAAATAGAAATGGAATTTATAAACGTTGTTTTATAAATCCGCAAATGACTTATTTTGATAAGTTAATTGTTATAACTTAGAGATAGAGTTATATTCACATTTTGAACAGTGAATAATCCTTTAAGTTAAAGTGAATAGAAATGATGAAATTTGTTAACATAGTATATTCACGTTTTTGAATAGTGAATAACATGTTAAAGAAAATGTTTTAGAATGTGATATTTTAAACAGAATTAAAACGATCTAACGATGTTTTAAAGGTGTTGAGATTCGAAACCATAGATTTCAACATTTATTGTTGAAATAGACGTTTTCGAGAAATAAAAAAGGAAATGGTGGACTATAACACTGTTGTTATAGTAAATGATTTCCGAAAGGAAATGTTTTGTATAGTATTGGGATTTATATATCTATTTAATTTCGAATCCCTATACTAGTGATTTTGGGTTGTCGTAACGATGTTTTACGCGACATTCGTTTTGGCCCAAATAAATATGTTAAGAGAATGATTTCCTTAATAGTATGAAATATACACTTAATTCGATTTAAGTATATTGAATATTTTCTAAGTGTTGAAAATAAAAAGATTTGTGAATTACTTATTTTTAATAAGTATGGAAACGTTTTCCAATATGAAGTGAATATTTAGAAATTATCTTTTTGAAGATAAATTGAAATGGATAAGTGAAATCGTATATGCATTGATATTTTGAAATATAAATCCATTATGGAATTTATATGAGAAAGAGGAACTTGTTAAAAATAAATATTGATTTATTTTTGAAGTATGAAATTATATATCTTGTAAAGATATTTTGGAAAATAAATAAGTTGGAAAATTATTTGGAATCTGGTGATGTGTGCATATCCATTGATAGTTCAATAGCCGACTATCAATATTTCCTTTGAATGGGTAATTGATGTGATTTGATTGAATTTGAATGCACACTTATTTTTGAATAAGCGCTCACTATTCGGGTTAACCGGGAAAGGACCATGGGGTCGTATAACCCACTCCGAATATGTGATACGTCGTTGTGAATCGCATTTGAAGATCGGTGTTGGAGACCGGTATTTGCGAGAGTGATAGGATGAACTATCGATTGACTCTGCACCGAGTAGCTACGGTATTGAGTTCTCCATATGTGATGGTGAATCCGATCAGGATTGTGAATATCCGGATTGCAAGGACTTCTTTGTAAGTGCCTTCGGTTCTGTTCGAGCCCGGAACAGACTTGTATGGATTGTATGCCTGACATTACAATTTGAGATATAAAGCCGATTTCATTCAAATATATTTCTGTTGGTGGCGGAGAATTTATTCTTTGCTTAACACCCTTCTTTGAGACGTACGAGCTCAAAGGTTATATAGTTGAAGTTATCAGCGATATATCCCATTTTGGTAATGTGACATGCTGAGTGATGCTGAAATGATCATTGTGTTGATTATTTGTGATAGGATCATTTATTTGATCGTCTATCCTTGTGATCATTGTGTTGATCATTTGTTGACCCAAAGCATGGCTTTTGTATAAAGTATGTTTTTGTGGACGTGAATTCGTCGAGCCTCACACACCGTGAATGGTCAAAACAGGAAAGAAGCAGCAAGGTTATGAGGGGTAGCACCCTTTAGGATGTGTCCATTTCCTTCTGGAAAAGGGTGGTGTCATGGTATGGAGCCCAGATACTTACTCATGTTGAAAACACTTTATGATTGTGTGAATTGATTACGAGCGCTCGGTTGATAAAGGTCCCAAAGGACCGGGGGATGGCATATTCGGTCAGTTGTTACTCAGTTAGGAGTAACCCGGCCTTGTGTTGGTAGAGATCCGGTTTGGTTCTCGGGGATGTCCATCCAGAGGCATTCTCAGTGGCAATGGGAAGTTCCTTGGCCTGACCATTTGTTGGAAATCCAATTCCCAATACGAAACTTGTACGGTATTAGTTGTAGAACCTGCTATTCACTTATGGTGGTCACCACTGTTTGGATGGTAGCTATAGTAGGCATAGTTCGAAATGTCTATGCTGGCTAAGATTTATATTCTACTTTCGAAATGAATTTTTTCTACACTATACACTAGTAATAATATCAAATGTTATTTTAAATGCGTATCAAGCATCTTTGACTATCATAAGGAGAAATCTCCTCCGATTCTGCGTTTGCATTGTGTGTGTGTGCGGGAGGCCTTATGGTAGTCTCATTTTTAAAAGCATTGCGAATTGATTAAAAATATTCCTCTATTTTGATTTTTAAAGATAAATAAACTGTTTTGAGTTCTCACACCAGTCACATGACTGACTTGGAGTTTATTGTTTTCCTTCCTAAACTCTGGGTGCCCACCAATTTCCACACGGGCAGTTAAGAGTTAGGTTTATCAGGATATTCTGGATATTCTGGAGTTGCTGGAGGCAAGCTGGATGGCATGGCGTATTACTAGTTTATATAGTATTTCTTTTTCCGCTGCACTGTTTATTGTTTGTATGATGTTGTACACTCTGATGATATGATGTGATGTAATGAAATGAAATGTAATAACTGATAGTTCTTTGTTTAAAGATTATTCATTTATTATTATATGTTGTTCCGCTGCGAATTGTGAGATTCTGATGTTGTTCTGTTGTTTTCTGTCCCGTCCTATTTTCTTCTGTTTTTTTCCTTTTTCTCTATTCTCTTGTCCGTTCTATTTTTAAAATTTCCTATCTTCTTCTCTCCTCCCTAATTTCTATCTTTTTCTCTTCTTCTTTCCTAAAATTTTCTTAAATAAAACCCTCAGTGTTCGGTTTTCCGTCGTTCGATTTCTCGGCAGTCGACGAAGGGAGTGTCGATGTCGAATTTTCGGAAGACGAAGAATCGTGTCCTGACAAGGGGGGAGGAATTTGACGACCCGAAATTTTTAACAATTTAAATTGGGATATGTAATTGATTGTAACTATTTAAAAAGCTAATTTTAACCTGAATTCCAAATATCAATATTTACTTGATAATTAATCATTGAATTATATAGTTTAAATATTAAATTTAATAATTGAAAATTGGGTAAATTGTTGAATCTGAAATTTTAAGCCTATTTAAAATAATTTGAAAGCTTGCAAAATTTATACTGACAATACTGAAGATAGTAAAAGTGTTAAAATCGAATTTGGAGGTGTTTTGTTCCGTTTTGAAAATATATCGTTTAAATTAAATTTAAAAAAATAGCCTTCCGAGGCACTGTCTCGGAATTCGACGAAACCAGTTCCATTGAATCCGTAATAGTTAGTTATTATCGGATTTCAATTTTCGTAGCAATCGGAGTTGTTGTTTGACCCCGGTAGTTCAAAACGCTTAGAAACTATTTTAATCGATTTAGTTTAAATCTGATCGTTTTCTTTTGTAACTCGTGCATACGATCAAATTAGCCTCCGAAACACGTTCCATTGTGTTCGGAATGTGGATAGAACCTTATAAACGTTTGTCGGCTTGTCTGATTTAGGGTTTCGGATTTCGCATTATGCAACACGAGATATTTTTAATATTTAATTATATGATAATCAGCGTACTCAGGAAGCCATTACTAATTCTATTATATGTCTCATCTCCCTCTCTATTATACGAACAGAAATCAAACCCTATCAAATAAAAAAAGAAAAGAAAAATTGCAGGCAATTATTAAATCGAGGGACTCGAGGTCGAGAGGAGCGATCGACCACGTTGATTCGGCCGAGCTTGAAGGCTTCGGCATGGGGTTGTCGCGGTTGTGGTTTCGTTGTCATTCGACTTCAGGAAAAGGGGGGAAACTTGATGTTGTTCGATGGCAACGGGTTTGGAGATGTTCAAGGCGCAAGTTGGATGTAGGCACGGCAACGGCCGTCGTTGATCGAAGTGATGGTAAGCGGTGCGGCGACGACGTGGGCCAGGGTATTGATTGCGCTGTGGAATTAGGGTTTCGCAGAGGAGATGGCGAAGCTCTGGCGGAGGCGCTCGTACGCCCGCATGGAAGTGGTCAGTTCAGGAGTTTGTCGATAAGGCGTGGCGTTCGGTGGTCTCAGCCTGGTTCATTTCTTTTAGGTATGCAATTAACTTGATTTTTACATACATAGATTAAAATTATATATGTAAAATTTAAATTTAAAAAAAAACTATAATCTATTTATCGCTTAGTCGAATTTATAAATGGAAATTAAATTTTTCGATTTTGTAAAAATATTAATAAATCGTATAAATGTTTTTACAAAGTCAAAATTATGATGAAACCAAAGTCAAGGTTGAAGGGGATTGCAATTAACAGCAAAGGTGAGTAAATCTCACTCTGTTGGGTTTTTTTATATTTAAATTTAAATGGTTAAATTTAAATAATTGGATGAATGATTGAACTGTTTGGATGCGTACTGATGATTTGGTGATTTTAGTTTTGGTTGGTTCTCGAGTTAATTGTTGTTTGATTCGAAGCATTTGGATTTCAAATTGTTTTTAAACTTAATTCATAAATAAGAAAATGGTTCATTTTATTTAAATTAATAAGGGTTTAACGAATTGATGATACATTAAATAAGTAGGATAATTTTAATTGAATAATTAATTAATTAAATTAATTAATGATTTAGGTTAATTAATTAAGTTTAATTAATTTAGAATAATCATTGGATGGTTTGATAGGTAATTACTTAATGTAATTAATAAAATATAATTACTTTTGTGCGAGGAATCAAGAGATTAAGTAAGATATTTAATTACGGAGTAATTGGTTTATTTAATGAAGTAAATAAATGGATAGTTAATTACAGGTTGAGATAAATCAAGAATGATTAATGTTGTGGTTTAATTAATGTAATTAATTTAGATTAGGATAAATTAAATATAATTGGAAATCATTAATTTATATAATCAATGACGTAATTAAAGATTGATTTATTTAAATGAATTAATCAATAATAAGTGACTTATGAGAAGTTAATTAATATAAGCAATCAAAGATTAATGTAATTAAATTTAGTTAATTAATTTATAAAGTAATTAAAGATTATTTATTTATTCTGGTTAATAATAATTAATATTGTGATTTTCATTAAAGATAATTACTTGAATGTAATTGAAGGATAATTAATCCAGGGTGATTAATTAAGATGAATAAGGAAGAATTGATTATTTAATTGATTTGGAATTAATTAATGAAGGAATCTAAGTGATTGAGGTTCGAAATTCAAATTAGAATCAATTTAATTGATTTGTATGTGATTAAGCTTTGCTTATGGATGATTGAATGGTATTGAATGTTTTGAATAAGTTGGTATCTCTGATATGAAAGGTTGTATATTTCATTTGGATAAATTGGGTTAGAATGACATGATACTCGAAGAGGCTGGTGTCGGGTATTGGGAAATACCCGAAACCACTTCGGATTCTTATAAAGTGGTATGTGAAATTAATAGGTTGGAATGAAATGGTTTAAGAGAATCGCACCAATTGATCTAAGAACTTGGAAAACTTATGTGTGAAACAAGTTATGTTTATAACATATTGTGAACTTGTAAAATTGGTTTGAGTTACCCGGGTTTTATATAGGTTGTTTTCTTTGGTATTCCATGTTAGTTGGGTTTACTCATGCTGGTTTCCAGCCTGACCCGGGTGTTACTTTGGTGCAATGTTCGGATCAGACCGAGTATTACAGATTTTCACGAAGGTACGTTCTAGAGTTCAGGAGGCGACCTGGATGGTAGGAACGTATAGAGTATTTCAACTGTATTACATTATTGTATATCTGAGGCATGGTAATTGTGTATATCCAGTGTCTGTATAAATGTGTAACTCTGATGTATTTAAATGTAATCGACTGATATAGTATTCTTCTATAGACTGCTGTTATTTATTATTATATTTTATCCGCTGCGAATGTGAGATGTTGATGTTTCTTCTTCTTCTTCTTCTATCTCTTTCTTCTTTTTCATAACTATCTGAAATTTTCAGGTTCAAAAATTTCGGGCCGTTGCATATGGTGAGTATTGACACCGCATAAAGGACAAGCGTTTTTACCTTTTACTCAACATTCAGCAAGAATACCGTAAGTCGAAAAGTCATTTATTGTCCAAAGCAAAACTGCTTCATATTAAAAGTGTTCTGCTAAATGCATCATAAGTCTCGACTCCATTATTCCATAAATGAAGCAGGTCTTCTACTAACAGTGTCAAATATACATCAATATCATTTACAGGTTGCTTTGGACCAGGAATTAGCAATGTCAACATTATATTTTCTTTCTATATGCACAACAGAGGCGATGGATTATATGTCACGAGCATTACAGGCCAACAACTATATTTGGAACTCAATATGGAAAACGAATTAAAACCATCGGTGGCAAGGCCAAGTCTGAGATTGCGTGGATCAGCTGAAATTGATTTCTATTTCTCATCCACCAAATTCCATGCTATAGAATCCACAGGATGACGTATTTTTTCATCGGTAGTTTTGTTACTAAAATTTCACCTTGAATCTTCTACCATTCTTTAAGATCTAAACATTCTTCTAAATCTTAAAATTATTGAAAATACCTCAATACTTTAAGCGGAACACCTTGCATAATCTCCTTTGTGCGCTAATTTATTTTCTATCTTGAAGATCCACATTTTGAAAAATTATTCAAATCTTTATACACTTTCCTAAAAAGGCAAAAATCATTCTCGCAAGCATGAATCTTCTTATAACCCATGTCAAATATTTTAAGAAATTTCTTTAATTCATATAAAGATTTAGGAAGTATATTATTTTTTGGTAGAAACTGTTGCACGTGTAGAAGCTTATCAAAGCCATTATCGAACAATCCAATTCACATTTAAGATCATAAGGCAAAGATAGTAGATAACTTTGTTTGATCAACGCAACCTGGATAAAGCGGGGTCTTTGCATCTTCCAAATTCTTATGTAAATCTTCTTCTCGCCTTTATGCATCATCCTTATCGGTATCATTTTTAAAGAAGGTATGATTAATGTAGTCTTTATAGTGAATAGCTTTAAGCGGCTCATATGCATCATCCAACTTCTTTTTCTTACTAACATATACCCGCTCACCGTGATGATACCAAATATTGGTCATTTACTTGAGATGTATTCCTTTTATAATCAAATGTTCAATGATCGTTTCTCCATGAAGACGAGTAGGATTTCGACAATCTAAGCATGGGCATAATTTTTTTTCCACATTTCCTGCATTTCTCTTTGCAGTATGCACGAAATTCCAAGCTTCTTGTTCGTACTCTTTAGTGGTTCTATGTTTACAAACAAAGAATGAACATTGACTTTGATATTAAAATGTGATTTAATTCTAAAAGTACATTATGTATCATACAATTACCTGTTTAGATATATCCAATCTCTATCCATTGTTTGAGAGCAAATAATTTTCAAAATATCAAAGTAGCAATTAATTGTTGGTTATATGAAAATAACACATGTAATTCTGCGAAATCATAATATTCACCAGAAGTTTTCAAAACTCCGATGTTCTTAAAAACCGATCTATACAGAACTGTTCATATAAAAACCATGTATACATAAAACTTCTTATATTCGAAACTAAATATTTTCAAAATAAAGTCCTGGTTATTTTCGAAATTATATAGATGTATGAAATTTCTATGCATCCCACACCTGATACTATTCGAACGGAGGATGTTATATTAACTTACATAGCATTGTAAATAGTATGGTGATTGTTTTTTGATACATTTTTTAATTGTATCAAACCGAGAACTACATCAATGAAAAAATGAAAGACTCGTATTAATAAATGTTTATGAATGGTGGAAGGATTTCAAAATAAATTTGTGTAGTGGTTGGATTACGAAGACACGAAAGCTTTCAGAGAATCATAAAAAATTGTATGAATTTTATGATGGTATTACACAAACATATTGGAAAACATTTAAGAAGAATTATGAAACCAAGGAACTTGAACTATATTTCGCTTTTAAATACTATTTTTATTATTTCAGAGTATTGATTTTCATGTCTGTTGATCATCATGAATTCATATGCATAAAAACATTGCAAATGAAACACTTGAACCAATTTTAGTGAAGGTAAAGAGAAGGGTATCTTCATAATGTGCTTGTTCAATCTAAAAACGCTTAGCTATGTCTATGAATACAATAAGTAAAATCAACATCTATTTTTCCCTTTTCTTTTACATATATCGTTAATAGTATTGCTCAATTCATGTATTCCAATCATACCATTCAAGCTTCTGAAACTGGTGACTATTTGGCTAATGTAGACAAAGAATAAAATTGCAGCCTTAGTACGGTTACAATAGCAAAGCTTCACAAAAGAAGAAGTATCTGCATAATAAAATAAAACAATTACATTAACAAAAAGAATAAGGAAACTTAATATCTTTCCTTGAGATGTTTGGGAAAAAACAATCGAACTTCAAAGTAAAATGTCGTCGGTTTTCAATGAAATCTAAAATGTTTATTTCAATTTAAATATATAATGTCATGAGTTTTCTAAGGATATAAGTTTATGTACCTAATAAAGTTTTGGGTAGTACTAAAAATATTAAATATAACATTCAACATAAAAAAGTCATCAGTCCAACGTATATATATTATTTTAAAATATAAGAACTTCATATACTAGTTGGAAGAATTCATCAAATCGTAAACTCTTCTACTACATTTTTCGGGTAAAAATTGTACAAGAAAATATGCAGTTTTCAAGCCATAACAAAGAAGTACCAATGCATACGGCCTCCTAGTTCACCTATTTGTATGTATTTATTAAGGTGGCATATGCACATATATTTATATTCTTTTGTTTATTGCACAATAGTAAACACGTAGTTTCTATTTTACAAATATTTAAATGCTACACTGTAGACCAATTTCAAATAGTAAAAATCAGTCATGGTAGTGTTATGGAAGCTTTATGTTAATGTTTAAAACTTGTTCTATATATATTTTGTTTAAACAGATGAAAAAAAGCAGAAATAGCAAATGACAGTGCGGTAATACATTACAGGCTTGCAAACATAGTAACCAACTTTGACATAAGTGTGTATGATAAACCACAATTTATCCCTTTACACTTCCGAGTCGACCATAAAAAAATGTTCCAACTTTGAATGTTATAATACCCATTGTGAACCACCAGCAAACCATATCAAATTTTCCTTTTATAGACACGAGCAGAAGGTTTGGTGATAGATCATTCAACAACATGTAAGAAGATAGTACAACAGCTATTTTAGATCGAACTGTTAGGTAGTTTGACATTTTAATTTGAAGTTCAAACAAATGTTAACTATATAATAAATATGTGTCATCTAGCAAAGCACTATTATATTCAAATAACATGTGATACATATGTACAAAATTTCATGCATTTGATACATATTGAAATCTAATTCATAGAACATGTTCTAAAAACCTTGCGATCTGCACTCAGACTTTCCTACTATGGCACACATTCACTCAATAGAACTTACATTTTCCAAAGCCTATCATTTATTGGAAGTTATATATATTCAAAGCCAAATATCCACTTAAATCTCATATATATATATATATATATATATATTCAAAATCAATATATTTTTCTAATGCTTTTTGAAATCACAAATATCCCATAACTGATATATGCATTCAAAATTTGTACATTTTTCAAAACTACGATGTTCTTGAAAATTTATCTATACAGAACTGTTCATATAAAAACCATGTATGTATAAAACTTCTTATATTCGAAACTAAATATTTTCAAAGTAAAATCCTGGTTATTTTCAAAATTGTACAGATGTATGAAACTTTTATGTGTAACGACCTAGGATTTTGGCAATAATATTTTAATAAGTATTTAATCTAATTTAAATAAAATACAAGCTTTTTCATTTTATAAACAGATAGGACTTTGGACACTTACCAATTATATATATATATATATGTATGTATGTATGTATTTTGGAGGAAACTCTGATTTGAAAATTCAAAATAGAATCTTTTAAAAATATTTAAAATAAAATCTACCTTATTCAATTTAATTAATGCTCTACATTATTAACATTTAATCTAAATATATGCATACGAATGAAATATAGATAATAATGTTAAATTAAAATTAATCCTATAAGTATTAAATATAGGTATAAAATATAATTATAAAACATATAAATATAAATTAAATGTTTGGATAGTTAAACTTTAAATAAAAATAAAAAACTAAGGATTTATGTTAGCAATAACTTATATGGTTATATGGAAACATAAGATAATTCTAGTAAAATACTATGGATTACATGTGTGAATGCAAGGCAAAGACAAAAACCAAACAAGTATTTTTGCTGTGAATTTTATATGCAATGCAAGAAGAAAAAAGAAGAAACAAAAATATCTACGTACAAAAATCAAATAGGATAAGATGTAAACATAGAGGGAAACATATGCATCAAATAACATCATCTCGGTACAAAAAAAATCATTTCAATTTCAGAAAATCTTATTGGTCAAAAACACAAAAATCTAACCAAAAGAAAAAGCTTGTACCAGAAGACACCCACCCTGTAAAACTATTTCTATATATACATCCTTTTATTCTAGTTCGTTCAAAAACCTAGCAAGCCTAAAAAAAAAAGTAAACATCATTATTTTTACAAACTCAAACATCATTCAACAATAAAACGGGAAGGTTTAAGGGAAAATCAAACTACAGCCTTCAAAACAAAAGTTGCTCTCTATACAAACACTTTTCAGGTGAGTAATTTTTTTTAAAGACTTAAGTTTAATTAAATTTGTATGTATGATTCACTGATAATAATATGCTTGCATATGTATGTTGTTTATATAGCTCTGTGTTTATATATGAGTTGTTCTGATTCTTCTCTGTTTTTTTTGTTACTGAGTTAAGAAGTTATTCAAAATCCAAAATATTTTCATCTAGCTATTATTAGGCTTTTAGTTTAAAACAAAATAGGTTGTTTAAACATAAATCAAGCTTTTAAAATTTGTTTTCAACCTTTTAGTGAAGTATATCAACTGGGAAATTTGACTTACAGAGCAACAAATAATTTTATGTTGAATTCGAGTACTGTAAATTGCTAATTCAATTATATAGCTTGAATCTACGTACAAAAATAAGATTTCTAAAACAAAAATGGAAATCTTTAATTAAGAATACTAGGAGCAATTCATAGATTGATCAATTTCTATTGACTGAAGAATTTTTGGATATTAAATTTTGTACGAAGCAAGTACGACCATCGATGGTAATGGGAAAATTGTTAAAAAAAATTATCTATTGCAAGAATTGAGGGAACGAGGCGAATTTAAGTTTATGCTCGAGTTTTGGACTTGGTCAGAAGCAAGGTAATTAAGTCTCCTCGGAGGGATCGAGCTATACGAAATTGAGAGGGAGAGTAGAATGAGGGATAAGCGAGGTGTGGACGGAGTTGGAGCATCTCCGATGGTCGGAGCAACTGGGGCGAAGGGATTTGTTGAATGGGCCGAGTTCGAGTTTTTCGAACTGGAAGTTTGAATTTGTTCTGGAATTTTTCGCGTCAAATTAAACTTTGCTTTCGAGTGTAGTGTTGTTTCGTGACTTGCTGGAGGTGGCGCGGATCGCCAGAACGCCGACGAGGTGTCGTGCACGTGCACGATCCTGTAATGATGTCAGGAAGTTCAACTGTGAGCAACTCGAGTTCATACTCGAGAAAATGAATGCGTTGCTTCGGTTCGGAACTTGAGTACGTAAACATACTTACTTGTTACTATAGTTTAAACTTAAATTTTAACTTGAACTTAACTGGAAACAAAAGGAGAAGAAGAAAAGTATGAAAAGAAGATGGGACTCGGGAAATGGTGGAAGAGAACTCGGGTGTTTACTCGAGCAAACATAGGGATTGTCTCGGGTTTTGATTACAACTGGCAGCCTGTTAAAAGTTTGAAGTTAATTATCTTAATCAAATTTTAAGTATTGATGATTTAATAAAGGCTTGTCAAATTAAGCTAAGAAATTATTATAAGTTTTACTTATTTAAGTTAATACTTTAGAATGTTTTTAAAATCCAATTAATATTTTAACTAAGTAGTTAATATAAGATAAGTTTTAAATTTAATTAACATTGAAAGTTTTCTAAGTTAATAATAAATTAATTTCAAAGTTTAGGGAAGATTTTTAAAATGTTAATTAAGATGAAGGATTATTTATTTAATTATTTTAGAAAGTAATTAAGAATGATTAATTTATAATTGTAATTGAAGATTGGTTAATTAATAATTCAGTGTTTAATTAATTTGCAATTGAGAATTGTAAATTAACTACGTGAAGTTAATTAATATATGATTAGTAGTTAACTAAGTAAGTAATTCAATTAAGAATTAACAATTGATTAATTAAGTAATTGACGATTAATTAATTGATAATTAAGGAGTAATGAATTAAGTAATTAAGGTTTAATAAATTGATTAAGAAGTGATTAATTAAATAACTTGGTTTGAAATAAAATAGTTAATTAATTAATGATTTATCGAGCAGGATTAAAAATGCTTGCTTATGGATGAATGTATAAGTAGAATATCTGAGTTTGTGATATCTATTTGGTGATATTCTGTGATACTTTGTGATATGCCTTGATATATCTGTGATGACTGTGTATGATTTATCTGTGATAAATGCTATGTCAATTCAAAGTATTGAATTAAATTATTTAAACTATTGAACAACTTGACCTTTAAAATGGCGTTTGGATTTCGATGAGACTGGGATCGGGTGTCAATTTGATGATCCGAAAACCACATCGATCCAAATTAAATGATAGGTCGTGGCATCTCAAGTGAAGATCGAGATGGTTTTTCAGAGTGCAGGGGTTATTGTCGTTAACTCTGAGGGTGATTCCAAAATGAGTGTAACGAGATAATGCCTTCGGTTTCGTTCGAACGCGGAACGAACTTGTATGGATTGAATGCTTTCAGAACATCGTCAGGCGGACGATGAGCATTCCAAGAAATGTGTTCTCTAAAGGTAATCGCAGCCTCAAGCCTCATTAGCCGGGAATGGCTAAAACAGGGGAGGTGCAGCAAGGCTAGGTGGGTAGCACCCAAGCAGGACGAGATATACCCCTGTCTAGATGTCCCTTTATTTCGGCTGTGTGGGCAGTTGTTTGCCACGACTGTGGGGTTATCTTGTTCGGAACTGTTCAGTAAGGAATGGTTCCGGCCTTGTATTAGAGGGTCGGGAGTGATCCTCGATACGGTGATCTAGGCCCCGTACTGTGATGGGCAGTACCCCAGTAGCCCTGCCATTGATGAAAACCCATTTTCCCTACGAGACCCTATGGTTTTGATTGTATTACCTACTTTTGTGGCTAGTAGCTGGACTTTAATCATGTAACAATTTCGGCTATTTTCTATTTACTTGAAAACTCTAAACACTATTATATTATCACCGGATTTCCTATAAAAATGTTTTGGTTCGCGTAAGGTAAAAACTTACCCGTATTTGTGTGCGGGAAGTCTTACGTGATACCTTTATTTTCAAATGTTTTTCAAAGTTAAACAACTTTACCCCGTTTACTCACACTAGACCCATGTCTGACCCAGAGTTTTTTTTTTTTTCATAAACTCTTGGGTACTCAAATTTTTATGAGTAGCAAGTGATAGGTTTTGGATTGTTGAGTTCTGAAGGAGCTTAGAGCAGAAGTCCAGACGTATCTATCTATCAAGTTCCGCTGTGTTAGTTGATGTATGTTGTATTTTGGGACGTATGTATTGGCAGATATTTATATGACTGTCTTTTTGTATGATGTTGTGTAACTCTGATATATGTAAAATTATGTAATAGATATGTGATGTATTATATTTTGTTCCATTTCCGCTGTGAGATTCTGATGTTGTTATTCTTTCTTTCTATCTTTTCTATCTCTTTCTTTTCTTATTGATGATACGTCTTTCTATGGTTAGAAAGGAGGGTCGTCACAGTTGGTATCAGAGCATAAGTTGAGATAATACCTAGGCTCTGGAATAATATCTATCTTGAGAGTGCATATTTGTATTTTCATATAACTATATACCTATCTAAATTTGTTGAGTTACCTGTCCAGGTGACCAATATGAGTATTGGAAGGTACATTACTTTTAGATGGCAAGTATATTAAAGTTTTGTTTGATTCGGGTGTTTCTTTGAGTTTTATTTCTCTGGAATCTGTAGAGAAGTTCTTTCTTACCCCTAGTACTGTAGACTGTCCCATCTTTGTATCTAATCCTATAGGAGGAGTAACCTAATTAGATATGATCTGTAAGGATTTGAAGATTTCCTATCTATCCCATAGTTTTTATTGTGACCCTTATGTGTTGAATTTTAAGGGGTTTGACCTTATATTGGGGATGGATTGGCTTGATAAGTATAAAGCTATCCTGAATTGTGATGAGAGAACGGTTTCATTGGAAACCGATCTGGGTAGGATTGCTAGAGTGACGTGTGATAATTCTGAAATTCATTTGAGTAGTTTTTACATGGGGTTGAGACTTCTCAAGAGAAGGTTGAAGATATCGATGTGGTCCAAGATTTTCCTGATGTATTCGAGGAAGTCAAGTGTCTACCTCCGCACCGAGAAATAGAGTTTCGCATTGATTTGATTCCAGGAGCGGTACCAGTGATCATCCAAGTAGGAGGATGGCTCCTAGGGAGAGGGAGGAGTTAGTTAAGAAGACTCAGGTCTTTTGGAGAAGGGATTGATCATGCCTAGTTTTTTTGTTGGGGCTCTGCTGCGGTGTTTGTCACCAAGTCGGATGGATCGCTAAGGTTCTGTGTTGATTATAAAGAATTAAACAAAGTGACCATCTGTAATAAATATCCTCTTCCTCGTATTGATGATCTATTTGACCAGCTACATGGAGCTTTTTTCTTTTCTCAACTAGATTTAGCTTCAGGTTTCCATCAGTTAATGGTAGCTGAGGACAGTATCCCTTTAACTGCATTTAGGGGATCAAATTGTTTCTACGAGTGGTTGGTTATGCCTTTCGGGTTAACCAATGCTCCTACCTACTTTGTTGACCTGATGAATCAAGTCTTTCAAGATGTGTTGAATAAATTCGTTCTGGTATTCATCGATGATATTCTGGTCTACTCTAAGTCTGAAAAGAGCACAAGCAGCATTTGAGAATTGTGTTGGAGACTCGGAGGAGGCATGTTTTGAAGGCGAAATTCTCTAGTGCCACTTTTGGAAATCGAAAGTCAAATTTTTGAGGCACATTGTTTCTGGAGAAGGTATCTCTATAGATCCAGCAAAGGTTGAGACTATTTTGGAGTGGAAGGAATCGCAAACACCGACTGAAGTTCATAGTTTTCTGGGTTTGGCTGGCTACTACAGGAAGTTTATCAAAGATTATTCCAAGATTTATTCGCATCTGACTAAGCTGACAAGGAAGGGAGCTAACTTCAAATGGACACCCCAGTGTGAGGAAGCTTTCCAGGAGTTGATGACGAGGCTAACCAGTGCACCTGTGCTAGCTATTCCGGATGGGAAAAGCAAATTTGAGGTTTATACAGATGCTTGTATATTTGGTCTAGGAGCAGTTGTCATGTAGAATGGAAGGGTAATTACGTATGCGAGTCGGCAATTGAAACCACATGGGAGGAACTATGCTACGCACGATCTAGAATTGTTAGCCATTGTTTTTGCTTTAAAGATCTGGAGACATTATCTTTTGGGAGAGAAGTTCGAGTTATTCACGGACCACAAACCGTTGAAATATCTTTTCTCTCAAAAGGATCTTAATCTGAGGCAGCAACGGTGGGTCGAGTTTTTGGCATCCTATGATTTGGATATTTTGTATACCCCGGGAAAGGCGAATGTTGTAGCAGATGCTCTTAGCAGGAATGCGGTTCTGTCTCTTTTGGAAGTGGTTCCATCTCTTATTGAAAGGATTTCGAACGAGCAAGAATCAGATAATTGATTAAGATGAATCATCAGGAGAGTTACGAAGGGTCAGTGTTCCGGTTTCAAGATTGATGACCAAGGGACACTGAGGATCAACGGGAGGATCCGTGTTCCGAATTTCAAGGAATTGAAGTAGGAAGCATTATCTGAGAGTCAACGCTCCAGATTAAATATCCACCCGGGAATCTCAAAGATGTATAAAGATATGAAAAGAGTTTTCTGGTGGCCGGGCATGAAGAAAGATATTGCAAGATTCGTAAATAGTTATGCTATCTGCCAGCAGGTTAAAGGAGATCAGCAGCAGTCAGCCGGATAATTGCAGCCTTTGGAAATCCGGATGTGGAAGTGGGAGATGATTTCGATGGATTTCATCGACGGTTTTCCTAGAATCAAGAAAGGAAATAAAGGAATATAGGTGATTGTGGATCGTTTAACTAAGAGCGCCCATTTTATACCGGTTAAGGCAACTCGTACTACGCTTCTCTGGCAGAGATTTTCTTGAGAGAGATAGTCAGATTGCATGGGGTTCCTGTCAGTATAGTAAGTGATCGAGATCCTATCTTCACCAGCAAATTCTGGAAGGCTCTACAATCAGCTATGGGAACGAGTTTGAGATTGAGTACAACCTATCATCCTCAGACAGATGGGCAGACGGAGTGGCTTAACCGAATTCTAGAGGATATACTGCGAGCTTGCGTTTTGGATTTTGGTGGATCATGGGAAAACCATCTTCATCTAGTGGAATTCTCTTATAATAATAGTTACCAAGCGAGTATTAAGATGGCTCCTTGTGAAGCTTTATATGGAAGACCGTGTAGATCTCCATCCTATTGGATAGAGTCGAAAGATCGTCTTGTGCTTCGACCCGATCTAATTCGAGAGGCTTCTGCGAAAGTTGAGCTTATTAAGAAGAGAATGAAAGCTGCTCAGGACCGTCAGAAGAAATATGCAGATAAAAAGCGAAGACAATTGGAATTTGAGATCGGAGATTTGGTTTTTGTCAAAGTTTCCCGATTAAAGTAGCTATTAGATTCGGAAAGATGGGAAAACTTGCCCAAGATATATTGGACCATTCCGGGTGCTGGAAAGAATTGGTGCTGTAGCTTACAGAATTGAATTGCCAGAACGGATGTCTGGAATTCATAATGTATTTCATGTATCCCATCTAAGGAAGTTTGTTCATGACCCATCATTGGTGGTAGAACCAGTAGTCCGGGAAGATTTGTAAGTCGAGCCCAACTTGACTGTGGTCAGGAATCCAGTTCGGATTGTTGACCAAGACGAGAGACAAGAGCAAAGTTGTGAAGCTCGTCAAAGAACAGTGGAGCGAGGATCCCAGAGATTGTACCTGGGAAACTCTGGATAGTTTTAGGAAAGCCTATCCAGATTTGTGTTCGGATAGCTAGTGATGTTTGTTAGGATAAACTGTTTGATTGTTTGCTAATGTATGGATGATGTGTATGATTGGGTTGTTGATATAAAAGCTTTTGAATTAACTTTTGTTTTAAATTTTGGGGACGAAATTCTTTTAAGGAGGGAGGAATGTAACGACCCAGGATTTTGGCAATAATATTTTCATAAGTATTTAATCTAATTTAAATAAAATACAAGCTTTTCATTTTATAAACAGATAGGACTTTGGACATTTACCAGTTATTTATATATATATGTATGTATATGTATTTTGGAGGAAACTCTGATTTGAAAATTTAAAATAGAATCTTTCAAAAATATTTAAAATAAAATCTACCTTATTCAATTTAATTAATGCTCTACATTATTAAAATTTAATCTAAATATATGCATATGAATGAAATATAGATAATAATGTTAAATTAGAATTAATCCTATTAATATTAAATATAAGTATAAAATATAATTATAAACGTGTGAATATAAGTTAAATATTTGGATAGTTAGACTTTAAGTAGAAATAAAAAAAACTAAGGATTTATGTTAGCAATAACTTATATGGTTATATGGAAACATAGGATAATTATAGTAAAATAGTATAGATTACATGTGTGAATGCAAGGCAAAGACAAAAACCAAACAAGTATGTTTGCTGTGAATTTTATATGCAATGCAAGAAGAAAAAAGAAGAAACAAAAATTTCTACGTACAAAAATCAAGTAGGATAAGATGTAAACATAGAGGGAAACATATGCATTAAATAACATCATCTCAGCACAAACAAAAATCATTTCGATTTCAGAAAATCTTGCTGGTCAAAAACATAAAAATCTTTCCAAAAGAAAAGGCTTGTAGCAGAAGACACCCACCCTGTAAAACTAATTCTATATATACATCCTTTTATTCTAGTTCGTTCAAAAACCTAGCAAGCCTTAAAAAAAAAGTAAACATCATTATTTTTACAAACTCAAACATCATTCAACAACAAAATAGGAAGGTTTAAGGGAAAATCAAATTGCAGCCTTCAAAACAAAAGTAGCTCTCTGTACAAACACTTTTCAAGTGAGCAAACAAAAATTTTAAAGACTTAAGTTTAATTAAATTTGTATGTATGATTCATTGATAATAATATGCTTGCATATGTATGTTGTTTACATTGCTCTGTGTTAATATATGGGTTATTCTGATTCTTCTCTGCTTTTTTTTTGTTACTGAGTTAAGAAGTTATTCAAAATCCAAAATATTTTCATTTAGCTATTATTAGGCTTTGAGTTTAAAACAAAATAGGTTGTTTAAACATAAACCAAGCTTTTAAATTTGTTTTCAACCTGTTAGTGAAGTATATCAACTGGGAAATTTGAATTACAGAGCAACAAATAATTTTATATTGAATTCGAGTATTGTAAATTTCTAATTCAATTATATAGCTTGAATCTACATGCAAAAATAAGATTTTTAAAACAAAAATGGAAATTTTTAGTTAAGAATACTAGGAGCAGTTCATAGATGAACTGGAAACATATTTTGATCAATTTCTGTTGACTGAAGAATTTTTGGATGTTAAATTTTGTACGAAGCAAGTATGACCATCGATGGTAATGGGAAAATTGTTAAAAAAATTATCTATTGCAAGAATTGAGGGAACGAGGCGAATTTAGGGTTTGTGCTCGAGTTTTGGACTTGGTCATAAGTAAGCTGATTGCGTCTCCTCGGAGGGATCGAGCTGCATGAAATTAAGGGGGAGAGTAGAATGGGGGATAGGCGAGGTGTGGATGGAGTTTGAGCATCTCCCATGGTCGGAGCAACTGGGGCGAGGGAATTTGTTGAATGGGTCGAGTTCGAGTTTTTCGAACTGGAAGCTTGATTTCGTTCGGGAATTTTTCGCGTCAAAATGATCTTTGCTTTTGAGTGTAGTGTTGTTTCGTGACTTGATGGAGGTGGCGCGGTTCGCCAGAACGCCGGCGAGGTGTCGTGCACGTGCACAACCTTGTGATGGTGTCAGGAAGTTCAGCTGTGAGCAACTCGAGTTGATACTCGAGAAAATGAATGCATAGCTTCGGTTTGGAACTCGAGTACGTGAACCTACTTACCTGTTACTATAGTTTAAACTTAAGTTATAACTTAAACTTAACGGGAAACAAAAGGAGAAGAAGAAAAGTACGAAAAGAAGATGGGTTAAGGGAAATGGTAGAAGAGAACTCAGGTGTTTACTCGAGCAAACATAGGGATTCTCTCGGGTATTGATTACAACTGGCAGCTGTAACGACCCGAAAATTTCCGAACCCGAAAATTCTAGATAGTTATGAAAAAGAAGAAAGAGATAGAAGAAGAAGAACAGAAACACCAAACATCTCACATTCGCAGCGGATAAAATATAATAATAAATAATAATAGTTTACAAAAGAATACTATATCTGTTGATTACATTTAATATACATCAGAGTTTTCACATTATATTCAGTCACTGAATATTACAATTATCATGACTCAGAGTAACAATAATATACAACAGCGGAAATACTCCGTTCGTTAGCCATCCAGCTCGCCTCCTGAGCTCCAGCACGTACCTACCTGAAATCTGTAATACTCGGTCTGACCCGAGCATTACACCAAAGTAACACCCGGGTCAGGCTGGAAACCAGCGTGAGTAATCCCAACTAACATGGAATACCAAAGCAAACAACTTATATAAACCCGGGGTAACATATATCAATTTAACCAATCACAATTTGCTATAGAAATGCTTATTTCACCTATAAATTTCTACGTACCCAACTTGGATAAAATAATCCAGTTCACTTAAACCATTTCATTTCAGGATGTTGATTTCACCAATCAATATATAAATATTCGAAATGGTTTCGGGTATTTTCCAAATACCCGACCCCGGTCTCTTCGAGACTCATATTATCTTAACCCAAGTTATACAAATGAAATTCACAGCATTTCATATTAGAGATATCAACTCATTCAAAGCATCCCATATCAGTCAATCATTCATAAGCAATGCTTAATCACATACAAATTAATTTAATTGATTCTGATTGAATTTTCTAACCACATTCACTTAGATTATTAATTAGTTCCCCAAACAATTAATTTATCGGTTCCTCTATATCCATTCATCTTATTTAACAATCCTAGATAGATTACCTTCCAATTCCAATCAAGTAATTTTCTTAATTATACTTTTAATTATAAAACCCAAAGATCGAATCAAATTTATTTTCCTTAATTAAGCCACAATATTAATCGTATTCGATTAATTCCAAACTATAATTAACTACTCTGTTATTTACTTCATTAAATAAATCAATTATTCCTTTATTAACCAACTAAATTAATCTCTCGATTTATTTCACCGAGTAATTATATTTTATTAATACCATTAAGTAATTTCTATCAAATCATCCATTATCAATTACAACCAACAATTATCACCAATTACTTCACCAAGTAAGTATACTATTATAATACGCTAGGTTATTATATTCACCTAATTCCACAATTTATCATCCATAATTAATTGGTAACATAAATTACCTAAATTGATCTCATTTATACATCATTCAAAACCCTCCACCAATGATCTATCATTTGCTATATTTATCAACAAATCCTTTAATTACTTTGCTAAGAGATTAACGTTAATTAATCACTTCGATCACAAATTAATTATAAATTACTCCATTTCTAATTATATAATTTATTTCTAAATTATAACTAAAATTTATCCCTTAATATTCGATTTACTAATTCCTAACCACCGATTATTAATCCAATCTTACTTAATTATCAATTCTTAGTTACTATTTAATTTAACCCTGAATTGATAACTTTAATCTAAATCATAATATCAAAGCCCTTAATAATGTAATTAATTTATCCATAACACTAATTAATCAACTTGTTTATTTACCCCTTTTTTTTTTATTTACCTTACAATTTAATGAATTTTCAAATCATTCACAAACACATACAAAAATGTTTATTTTCAACATCATTTCGATTCCCAATTCGAATTTGATTCAAATAAAAATATAGTCGAATGAAGATCACTCACCTGTATTCCAGATTTTGACTTAATTAGCAGTGACAGTATAAAGAGACTGTAGCAGGACTTCAAATCAGCAGTAGAAAATATCGCGCAGGAGGCAAGGATGAGCCGATGATGGCTGATGGAATAGCCGAGTATGTAGCGATGATCATTTAGAAGGCGTTGATTTCTGAAACCCTAGCTTGCGTGCGACTGCATCCCCTCACCTTCGACGTCTTCAACAACGCTGCGCCCAAATCTGAGAGCCCATCGCCCTCCACACCGCGAGCCCCTCCAACTATGTCGCGACCACAACAAACTGATCGCCAGCCCTAGCCCACCGTACTCGAGTCGAACCGAAATGCCTCCTTGAATCGCGGCTTCGCCAAAATCGAACGCGGCCTTGATGCCGTATCCCTAATTCGAACACGACCTCAAACCAAAATTCACTGCAATCCCCCTAATTGCGATCGAATAGCACCCAGGGGACGAGAGAGAGAGAGAGCGGCCTCCCTTCTCTTTTTTTTTTTTTTTTTTTATAAGTTCGGCCATGATAAAAAAAAATTTTGTTGCGTTCGTTTCCTGCTTAGAATTGAAAGAGGGGAACGAGAATAGGGTATGATGAAGTGAGGCTTCTCGAGTACGCTTGGAAGTGAAAAAAAAAAAAAATCTCTGACTACAAGTACTTCAATTATATTATTTTATAAAACTATCAAACCGTCTCGTTGATTCCATTAAAATTTTCAAATTTCACTTACGGAATGCCTCTCGGCGATTTCAGGGTTTTACCCGCGTTACGAACACAATGAAATGTGTTTCGGAAGCTAATTCGATCGTATGCGCGAGTTACAGAAGAAAACTATCGATTTTAAATTAAATCGATTAAAATAGTTCTAAGCGTTTTGAGCTGCCATGGTCAAACGACAACCCCGATTGCTATGAAAATTGAAACCCGATAATAACTAACTATTACGGATCCAATGGAACAGGTTTCGTCGAATTCCGAGACTGTGCCTCGGAATGCTATTTTTAAATTCGAATTAAACGATATATTATTAAAATTAAACAAATTACCTTTAAATTAAATTTCAATCATTCAATTATCTTCAGTATCCTCATTAGATTTTACAAGCCTTCAAATTATTTTAAACAGGCTTAGAATCTCAAATTCAACAATTTACCCAATTTCAATCATATAATTCAATACTTTAATTATCTAATAAATATTAATATTCGGAATTCAAGCTAAAATTAACCTTTCAAATGTTAAAAATAATTTGTTATTCCATTTAAATCGTTAAAATTCCCGGGTCGTCACATTCCTCCCTAAAAGAATTTCGTCCCCGAAATTACTAGTTAGGAAGAATGGACCAATACCCGTTTACCTTCTCCAAAACTCACTATTCAACATCCTACCAACTATCCTCTATTAAAGATCCACTATCCCCTTAACCAACTTCCCAAAACCTCCTATAGTTTCAAACAACAACCCTCTGCTCATTCATCTAAATTTCAATTAAAAACCACATTATGAATTATCAAAATTTTCTTAAAATTTTTCTAACTCCCTAAATTCCCGAAATTTTTTGCCAGCGTCTCCTTTGCGCGGCTAGCTCGGTACTACTACAAAAGGCCTCTACGGGCTTCCCAAATTCCAAAAAGAAAACAAAAGCCAAGTGGCTACATCAAAATCCCAATCCAATATCATACAGAATCAAAATACTTACCTGTTAGTCGGGCAATTCAAATTTTATCATATGGAATCAAATCCAATTTCCTTTAGTACCTGCATATTCTATTTAACAACAATATCCAATTGTAACCTTCAAATCACTGTATACATTTCCTTAGAGAAATTTCATATCCACTTCTATTCAAATTAGCTTCCACCATTTCATATGAATTCAATTTATTTTCAAATTTTAGTACTGAGTTGTATCTTTCATTTAAACTGATTCATATTAATTTCATTTACTAGTTTACTTTGATTTTCAATTTGAAATTGTTTTGTCGATAACCAAAAATTTCCAAAAATTTTCTAACTCCCAAAATTTTCAGAAAATTTTGACAGAGTCTCCCTTGTACGGAGGAGCTTTTGCAATTTGACAAGAGATATAAATATATATACATCGACCCACCCGGTCGGAAAAAGCAAAAACAGTTCATATTTCCTATTTTTATTGCGTAGGCGTACCTTATTCAGCATTTAAGCAAGCAGCTTATAAATTTTAGCAATTAGCATACCCCAAATCTAGCCAAACGGCTTCCCTGTACCTGTACTTACTCAATTTAAACACGTAAGTGTCATACATAGAAAATCTATTAACATTTCACTTACTTTTAATAGCTAAACACAAGCATTTCATAAATAACAAGCACCAAACGCTTCCAATAAGCAATTTATATGTTTTAAAGCACATCTAATTGTTTCCAACCAAATTTATATGCCTTTTCATTCAATTTTAATGGTTTACACACAATTACTTGCATTCAACTCATTTTTAAGCGAAACAATCTCATATTCACTTCAATTGATTCAAAAATCAATTATATCGCTTCCCCTAATTCATAGCATTTCATTTGATTAAATCTCGCTTTCGTTAAACGGTAATCATTTCTACGCAATTTGATAATATCCATGTGAATAATTAATTATTTAAGTTTTATAACCAATTAAAATTGATTCCAACTCAGTTTTATTTAATTCAATTCCATTTTAAATTATAATTTCAAATTCACTTCTCAATATATCAAAATAATACCCAAGCACCTACTTAACTCATTTATACTTCAAATTAATATGCCACCGACTTAAGTCCAGTCTAATAATCCAATTCCAATCACATCTTTGATTTAGTCTTTTATTAAATCAGACTTCATCCATTATTATCTAGTTCAATTAACTCATTTTAACTTTTTAATTTACCATTTAATTCATTATCGAATTTATTTTATTAATATAAGGCCATTCTCAATTAGTTCTGCTCACCTGGGTTTTGTTTGCAACTTTAAACATTTCTATTATCATCCAATTCCATTTTATTCGACAACTTACCTATTTTTCTTCCATAATATCTAAATTTGCTTGCAAATTTCATTAAATATTATTCAAATCACTTGAATTTTATTTGTAATTCAAACTATCACCTTCCAATACAACACAATTTTATTTTTACACCATCTCTTCTTATTTAATCCATTATCAAACCCAAGTCGAATTCTATTTATAAATCGAATTCATTTTCAAACTTCATTATCAACTTACAATCCATTTTAGTTAACCGAGTTAAATTTTATTAACATATTCAATTAAATAATTATTTTATTAATTAGCTTACTTCCAACTTTTAAATCAATATTCGATTTTTAATTACAAAGAATCACTTCATTAAAATTTCCCGAGTTTCAATTTTAGAAATGTCTATAAAATCTCATAGTAATATTAAAATAGCTTTTATAAAATATTTCTTATAACTCGATGTCTCAACCAGTCCATCCTTATTCTCACAGAAATTCAGTCATACGTTGATCAGGCGTAGGACCGAAAATCTATAAGTACTTGGTAAACCCGTTTTCAACACCCAGTGAAAATATTTGGAAAATAATTTTATTGAAAATATTGAAAGTATTTTGAAATAAAGGAAATATCTTTGGTGACAATGCTCTGAAAATCATCACCCCCATTCCATGGTCACAGTTACATACCAGGGTTACGTTGCAGTCGCAGCAAAAGTCCATGTAACTGCAGGCTCTCCGCGGCACTCTCGATTACGCCATGGAACCCACACAACAGATCACAGTTACATCCAGGGTTACGTTGCCGTCGCAACAAAAGTCCATGTAACTGCAGGCTCTCCGCGGCCTCTGATTTCACTGTCGAAATGAAACTTCTCCACTCTTACATAGGTCGCAGTCTACCGAGATAAACTCAACCGCAGACTGTTGGCTCTCAGCGGCACACACGACTTTCGCAATGTTACCATAGGTCGCAGTTACATCCTGGGTTACGTTGCAGTCACAACAAAAGTCCATGTAACTGTTGGCTCTCCGCGGCACACACGACTTACGCTATGGTAACTCAACTCATAATCCTCAGGAACTAGTTTTGTCCGGACTCCTCACAGGATCAACTTTAGAACGCCCCTTGGGGCTCAAGGCAGCACCACCCAGTGGCACTCCTGAGAAGTCCATTTCAAGGAAGCGCCTTTTTCCCCAGAGCTATCATCAAAGCATTATATACTATACATATAGTATCTTCAAATCATACACCTAGTATGATATTATACAAAGCTTCTTTACACAAAATCTATTATCCAAAATCGATAATTTTCAAACTAGGCTTTCCAAATTCAATATTGATTTTACCCAAAAATCAAAAGCCTTTTCAAATTTAAAGGTTTCCAAAACCTTTTCCAAAATTCTTATAGGATCCTTTATATATATATAAATATAAAAAATTTAAAACTTTGGATCCTTTCAAACTTGTATAAAACTCCTTTTTATACTTCAAACACTTCCAAAATCCTTTTCTTCCAGCAATAGATTCAACAAAGAATATATAACAAAGATATAACTTTGTTTATCCAAAATCAAATATTCTCATTTGATTACTCTTCCCAATATCAATTTCCTTTCTATTCACATTCACTTATTCACATTTGCCTTTATCTCCATTTGGATTATTTCCTCAATCCTCATCCCGGTTGGGTATTAAATCATAAACAGTTTGAACTCCGACCAGTTTATATTTAGAAAATAGTTTGAAAATTTTAAAAATAGATAAGTAGTTGAAAAATAATCAATAGTTTGCAAAATTGTTGTAAAATGATTGACTAATTGTAAAAGAGTTGGAAAATAGTTAAACAGTTATAGAAATCTTAAATAATTGCGAAATAGTTGTAAAGTAGAAATTAATTCATAACTTAGTTGAAAATTAGTAATTAGTGTATAAAAAGTTGTAAAATAGGTAAAGAGTTCCAAAAGTAGTGGCCAAACCAGTATAAAATAGTTTAGGTTTTAAAAAGAAAGTTGTATAGTAATTAGATCAGAAAATAGATTTAAAACTATTTATATTAAAACAATTTGCATTGAAAATGGTCTAGAGTCAAATTTGTTCACTTCCCCAACAATTCAAATTTAAATTTCCACTCCATTTAAATTAACCCAATCTCAATTTAATTAACTCCAATTTCCATTGGGCTTGATTCATTCCCAATTCAAATCGAATTGATTCTCAATTTCCTTCCAATTTCAGATCAAATTCCATTTGATCTTAAACCAATTCCACTTTAACCACAATTCCAAATTATTCAGATAAATCTGGACTAATATCAATCGAACTCTCTTCAAGTTCAATACTATTTTCCAGTTAATCCAATACAAATTTTCCATTTGAATTTTAAACTTGTACAATTTTAATTATAATTTACATTTTTCAACTTCTATTTCAAATCAATTGCATTCACATTTGCTTTTAACTTGGAGTTATACATTTTATTTAGCCTATATATTTTATTATTCCATAAACATTTTGAATCCAGATTCCAGAGTTTAAACAAATTTTCAAGATTTCAATATCACCTTAGAATGCAACTATATCCAAAATTCTTTGGCAAATTCAATTACCCCTTTGAATTTAAAAATCAAACCCAATTCACAAACAATCCCAATTTAAAACAATTTGGTAGCAATTTCTCTTTTAGAAACTCGAAAATGAACATCGATAATGCTACAGTCATCACCGACGTTATTTTCCAGTGACCGAAAGAGTTCAATGCTTTTATCTCTTTAGAAACATTTCCAAATATTTTTGATTTCAAATCTCCCAAATTTAAAGTTCAACACAAATATATTTTTTTTTTTTTGAAATAATATTATTATTTCTCCAAAACCTTTGGAAACCACTTTCAAATCCTAAGGAATTTTAAATTTTCCCAAAATTCCAAATTCTCAACCCATCCAATTCATATTTAAAACATTACTCTGGAATTTTCATCTTACTCTATTTTCAAATATTCTTTGGAATTCTATTTCGGAATTCTACTTCAAATTATAATCTCATTTATTTATAAAGTTTATTTCAATTTATGAATTTCATTTACAATATATATTTCAAATTCTTTTTTTTTTCTAAACCAATTTAACTTAAATTACAATTCCAAAATTATTCCAATTACTTTGGACTAATATCCATTCAATTGAACCCACTTCAATTTCAATCATTTCAATTCAATCCAAATCTTCCATTTAAATTTTTGAACTCATACATCTTCAATTCCAAATTCAATTAATTCAAATCGGGTTCAATTTGAGTGAATTCAATTCCAACTTCACATTTAAACCATCTCGAATTATATAATTCGAGCCAAATTCTCAAAGATTGGTTTAACCTTTTTAAACCAAATTTAACTTTGTTCATTTAAAGTTTCAAACAATTCTAGTTTCTGAGTTCTAATTCTAGAATTTCATTTTTAATTAATTTAATTTTAATTTGGTTGTATTATAGTCCTTCTTAACTTAATTCCAATAATTTAACACCCAATCACCTTAATATTTATTAGAAGAAAATAATGATTTATATATCAAAATATACTTTTATATAAAACCATTTAAAACCTTTATATAAGAAAATAACAAGTACGCGCTCATATATATATATATATATATATATATACACACACACTTAACTCATTCTAGAGTACTACAGACTCTATTTAATGAGTAATCCCCACCAGAGCCAAGGTTCTCGCTTAACCTTTCTGCTCTGATACCAAATGTAACGACCCGAAAATTTCCATACCCGAAAATTCCAGATAGTTATGAAAAAGAAGAAAGAGATAGAAGAAGAAGAACAGAAACACCAAACATCTCACATTCGCAGCGGATAAAATATAATAATAAATAATAATAGTTTACAAAAGAATACTATATCTGTCGATTACATTTAATATACATCAGAGTTTTCACATTATATTCAGTCACTGAATATTACAATTATCATGACTCAGAGTAACAATAATATACAACAGCGGAAATACTCCGTTCGTTTGCCATCCAGCTCGCCTCCTGAGCTCCAGCACGTACCTACCTGAAATCTGTAATACTCGGTCTGACCCGAGCATTACACCAAAGTAACACCCGGGTCAGGCTGGAAACCAGCGTGAGTAATCCCAACTAACATGGAATACCAAAGCAAACAACTTATATAAACCCGGGGTAACATATATCAATTTAACCAATCACAATTTGCTATAGAAATGCTTATTTCACCTATAAATTTCTACGTACCCAACTTGGATAAAATAATCCGGTTCACTTAAACCATTTCATTTCAGGATGTTGATTTCACCAATCAATATATAAATATTCGAAATGGTTTCGGGTATTTTCCAAATACCCGACCCCGGTCTCTTCGAGACTCATATTATCTTAACCCAAGTTATACAAATGAAATTCACAGCATTTCATATTAGAGATATCAACTCATTCAAAGCATCCCATATCAGTCAATCATTCATAAGCAATGCTTAATCACATACAAATTAATTTAATTGATTCTGATTGAATTTTCTAACCACATTCACTTAGATTATTAATTAGTTCCCCAAACAATTAATTTATCGGTTCCTCTATATCCATTCATCTTATTTAACAATCCTAGATAGATTACCTTCCAATTCCAATCAAGTAATTTTCTTAATTATACTTTTAATTATAAAACCCAAAGATCGAATCAAATTTATTTTCCTTAATTAAGCCACAATATTAATCGTATTCGATTAATTCCAAACTATAATTAACTACTCTGTTATTTACTTCATTAAATAAATCAATTATTCCTTTATTAACCAACTAAATTAATCTCTCGATTTATTTCACCGAGTAATTATATTTTATTAATACCATTAAGTAATTTCTATCAAATCATCCATTATCAATTACAACCAACAATTATCACCAATTACTTCACCAAGTAAGTATACTATTATAATACGCTAGGTTATTATATTCACCTAATTCCACAATTTATCATCCATAATTAATTGGTAACATAAATTACCTAAATTGATCTCATTTATACATCATTCAAAACCCTCCACCAATGATCTATCATTTGCTATATTTATCAACAAATCCTTTAATTACTTTGCTAAGAGATTAACGTTAATTAATCACTTCGATCACAAATTAATTATAAATTACTCCATTTCTAATTATATAATTTATTTCTAAATTATAACTAAAATTTATCCCTTAATATTCGATTTACTAATTCCTAACCACCGATTATTAATCCAATCTTACTTAATTATCAATTCTTAGTTACTATTTAATTTAACCCTGAATTGATAACTTTAATCTAAATCATAATATCAAAGCCCTTAATAATGTAATTAATTTATCCATAACGCTAATTAATCAACTTGTTTATTTACCCCTTTTTTTTTTATTTGCCTTACAATTTAATGAATTTTCAAATCATTCACAAACACATACAAAAATGTTTATTTTCAACATCATTTCGATTCCCAATTCGAATTTGATTCAAATAAAAATATAGTCGAATGAAGATCACTCACCTGTATTCCAGATTTTGACTTAATTAGCAGTGACAGTATAAAGAGACTGTAGCAGGACTTCAAATCAGCAGTAGAAAATATCGCGCAGGAGGCAAGGATGAGCCGATGATGGCTGATGGAATAGCCGAGTATGTAGCGATGATCATTTAGAAGGCGTTGATTTCTGAAACCCTAGCTTGCGTGCGACTGCATCCCCTCACCTTCGACGTCTTCAACAACGCTGCGCCCAAATCTGAGAGCCCATCGCCCTCCACACCGCGAGCCCCTCCAACTACGTCGCGACCACAACAAATTGATCGCCAGCCCTAGCCCACCGTACTCGAGTCGAACCGAAATGCCTCCTTGAATCGCGGCTTCGCCAAAATCGAACGCGGCCTTGATGCCGTATCCCTAATTCGAACACGACCTCAAACCAAAATTCACGGCAATCCCCCTAATTGCGATCGAATAGCACCCAGGGGACGAGAGAGAGAGAGAGCGGCCTCCCTTCTCTTTTTTTTTTTTTTTTTTTATAAGTTCGGCCATGATAAAAAAAAATTTTGTTGCGTTCGTTTCCTGCTTAGAATTGAAAGAGGGGAACGAGAATAGGGTATGATGAAGTGAGGCTTCTCGAGTACGCTTGGAAGTGAAAAAAAAAAAAATCTCTGACTACAAGTACTTCAATTATATTATTTTATAAAACTATCAAACCGTCTCGTTGATTCCATTAAAATTTTCAAATTTCACTTACGGAATGCCTCTCGGCGATTTCAGGGTTTTACTCGCGTTACGAACACAATGAAATGTGTTTCGGAAGCTAATTCGATCGTATGCGCGAGTTACAGAAGAAAACTATCGATTTTAAATTAAATCGATTAAAATAGTTCTAAGCGTTTTGAGCTGCCATGGTCAAACGACAACCCCGATTGCTATGAAAATTGAAACCCGATAATAACTAACTATTACGGATCCAATGGAACAGGTTTCGTCGAATTCCGAGACTGTGCCTCGGAATGCTATTTTTAAATTCGAATTAAACGATATATTATTAAAATTAAACAAATTACCTTTAAATTAAATTTCAATCATTCAGTTATCTTCAGTATCCTCATTAGATTTTACAAGCCTTCAAATTATTTTAAACAGGCTTAGAATCTCAAATTCAACAATTTACCCAATTTCAATCATATAATTCAATACTTTAATTATCTAATAAATATTAATATTCGAAATTCAAGCTAAAATTAACCTTTCAAATGTTAAAAATAATTTGTTATTCCATTTAAATCGTTAAAATTCCCGGGTCGTCACAGCAGCCTATTAAAAGTTTGAAGTTAATTATCTTAATCAAATTTTAAGTATTGATGATTTAATAAAGGCTTGACAAATTAAGCTAAGAAATTATTATAAGTTTTAATTATTTAAGTTAATACTTCAGAATGTTTTTAAAATCCAATTAATACTTTAACTAAGTAGTTAATATAAGATAAGTTTTAAATTTAATTAACATTGAAAGTTTTCTAAGTTAATAATAAATTGATTTCAAATTTTTAGGGAAGATTATTAAAATGTTAATTAAGATGAAGGATTATTTAATTAATTGTTTTAGAAAGTAATTAAGAATGATTAATTTATAATTGTAATTAAAGATTGGTTAATTAATAATTAAGTGTTTAATTAATTTGCAATTGAGAATTGTAAATTAACTACGTGAAGTTAATTAATATATGATTAGTATTAACTAAGTAAGTAATTCAATTAAGAATTAATAATTGATTAGTTAAGTAATGAACAATTAATTAATTAATAATTAAGGAGTAATGAATTAAGTAATTAAGGTTTAATAAATTGATTAAGAAGTGATTAATTAACTAAAATGGTTTGAAATAAAATAAATAAATAATTAATGATTTATCGAGCAGGATTAAAAATGCTTGCTTATGGATGAATGTATAAGTAGAATATCTGATTTTGTGATATCTATTTGGTTATATTTTAAGATACTCTGTGATATGTCTTGATATATCTGTGATGACTGTGTATGATTTATCTGTGATAAATGCTATGTCAATTCAAAGTATTGAACTAAATTGTTTAAACTGTTGAACAACTTGATCTTTAAAATGGCGTTTGGATTTCGATGAGACTGGAATCGGGTGTCAATTTGATGATCTGAAAACAACATCGATCTAAATTAAACGATAGGTCGTGGCATCTCAAGTTAAGATCGAGATGGTGTTTCAGAGTGCAAGGGTTATCATCGTTAACTCCGAGGGTGATTCCAAAATGAGTGTAACGAGATAATACCTTCGGTTTCGTTCGAACCCAGAACGAACTTGTATGGATTGAATGCTTTAAGAACATCTTAAGGTGGACGATGGGCATTCTAAGAAATGTGTTCTCTAAAGGTAATCGCAACCTCAAGCCTCATCAACCGGGAATGGCTAAAATAGGGGAGGTGCAGCAAGGCTAGGTGGGTAGCACCCAAGCAGGACGAGATACACCCCTGTCTAGATGTCCCTTTATTCGGTTGTGTGGGCAGTTGTTGGCCACAACTGCGGGTTTATCTTGTTCGGAACTATTCGGTAAGGAATGGTTCCGGCCTTGTGCTGTAGGGGGTCGGGAGTGATCCTCGGTACGGTGATCTAGGCCCCATACTGTGACGGGCGGTACCACAGTAGCCCTGCCGTTGATGGAAACCCATTTTCCCTACGAGACTCTATGGTTTTGATTGTATTACCCACTTTTGTGGCTAGTAGCTGGAATTTAATCATGTAACAATTTCTATTTACTTGAAAACCCTAGACACTATTATAATGTCACTGGATTTCCTATAAAATTGTTTTGGTTAGCGTAAGGTAAAAACTTACCAGTATTTATGTATAGGAAGTCTTACGTGATACATTTATTTTCAAATGTTTTTCAAAGTTATACAACTTTAACCAGTTTACTCACACCAGACCCATGTCTGACCCGGAGTTTATATCTGTTTTTCGTAAACACTTGGTTACTTAAATTTTTATGAGTAGCCAAGTGATAGGTTTTGGAATGTTGAGTTCTGAAGGAGCATGTAGCAGAAGTCCAGATGTATCTATCTATCTAGTTCAGCTGTGTAAGTTGATGTATGTTGTATTTTGGGATGTATGTATTGGCAGATATTTATATGACGGTCTTGTTGTATGATGTTGCGTAACTCTGATATATGTAAAATTATGTAATAGTTATGTGATGTATTATATTTTGTTCCGTTTCCGCTGTGAGATTCTGATGTTGTTATTATTTCTTTCTATCTTTTCTATTTCTATCTCTTTCTTTTCTTATTGATGATACGTCTTTCTGTGGTTAGAAATGCAGGTCGTCACATTATGCATCCCACACCTGATACTATTTGAATTAACGTTCATCTTTCAGTTTCAAATGGGGGATGTGATATGGGCTGCTCACCCTCATCACCTGCTACTAGAACCAAGCGCACTATCCGCACTCCTGCCAGGTACCTGTACTGATATTGAAAACAAATTACAACATGGTGCACGTATGCACACTACAGTGCTTTCTTAAACTTAGAATAAATATTTGGAGCAAATATTGTTAGAAAGAATATACTACTTTTATTTCAGCATCTTTTCTGTTACAATTAAGTGGCTACAAAATGTATTGGCTGATCTATTGCCACCTGTCATGAATTAGTTACAACAAACGTGGTGTTATTGCTATATAAAAGCTATAGTAGAATGATGAAAGATGGACTGGAAATTTGAATTCTTCTTTTTTTAGCATTCATGTCTGCTCTTCTTCTTCCATTTCTCCTCCCTCTCTTCTAAAATTCTTCTCTCTGCAATTATAAATAGCATTTGCTATATCATTTAGTGCTTTCACCAATCCATGATGACCCGTTTAAATGAACTCGCTTCCCAAATCAACAACCACTAAAACTCCATCGACTCCATTACTACCACACTTTCCACCCAACAAGCTTCTCTTTCCAACCAAGAGAAAACCCTTACCTCCCAACATTCCAACATAACTGATATCAAAAACACCTCTCTGCTCAACAACTTTCCATTCAACAACTTACCCAAGCCATTGCTGTTTGCACAAAAATTGGGCAAACACCTCCAAGTCGTATAATTTGATCGATTTTATGTTGTTCTTAGCGATTTGGGTGATTTACGCAAATATGTAAAAAGCAGGGACTAAATTGTAAAAGACACACAGATTTACAGTGGTTCGACCAGAATGTGCCTACGTCCACTTTATATGTTATTCTCCTTTAGTGATCAGATTACAAGTACAAAGCTTTGATTACAAGTATATGAAAGTTGTTTGAAAGTTCTATCCGTGCTTGAGCTCTCAAACTTGTCTGCCATCGTTGTACCCCTGCCCTCTATTTATAGAGTGAGGCTGGAGGCAGGGGTCTTGGATGTATATAGCTGCCGGTGGGCCTGTGCTGATGCAATCTGGCCTGGCAAAGTTGGTTCGGCATTCCTTGGTCCGACGATGGTTTTGGTTAGATACGCCTTGGTCCGGTAGTACGTTGGTTCGGTAGTATGTTGGTCCGGTGGTACCTGGGAGATGGGTTGGTTCGGTGGCATGTGGAGTGGCTTTGGTTTGGCAGGCATGGGAAGGAGCTGGTTCGGCAGGCATGGGAAGGAGTTGGTTCGGCAGGTATGGGAAGGAGCTGGTTCGGCAGGCATGGGAAGGAGTTGGTTCTGCAGGTATGGGAAGGAGCTGGTTCGGCAGGCATGGGAAGGAGTTGGTTCGGTAGGCATGGGAAGGAGTTGGTTCGGTGAGACTTTGGTTCGGTGGTAGGAGCATGGATGTGGGATCTAGTCCAGTAGTGCAATGGTGAGCGTGGATCGATTCGGTGGGTTGGCCCGGTCGAAGCACACCCAACACTTGCCCCCCAAAGTAGGGCATGTGCATGCATATGGCGTGCTTTGTTTTAGGTCATTCATCCTGGACACTCTCATCCCGTCTCGAATGCCGAACCAATTGGTCAGGTTGTTGATATTTGCCTATAAGTATGGGCCTTATGCTTTCGCTATTCCCTACCAAGTGAGATAGCCGAATTAGATTTTCCTGCCGAATCAATCATATTGCCGAATTACGTTTGACTACCGAATCAGGTGATTGCCGAATGACTTTCATGTCTCGAACTACGAATGGGTTTGAGTGCCGAATGAACCTCATGCCGGAACTGCCGAATGAGATTTTTGCTTTGCACTACCGAATGAACTCGGGGATTCCGAGTACCGAATGATCTTTCGGCCTTGAATTCCCGAATGACCATGGGGAGTATGATTGCCGAATGAGTTTGGGAGTTTGAATGCCGAACGAGCCTTATGCCTTTTATGTTTTAACTTATAAATGAAATTCTAGATTTCATGACTTGCTTGTTTACTTCCCTCATTCCAACGACTTACTTTTTTTTGTTTGCAGATAAATGTCTCGTAAAGTGGAAACTCGATCAGATAAGAAGAAATCCAAGGACAGAGAAGAGTCCTCCACAGTGCCCCCAGCTCAGTTAGGATCGGGACGTCATGGACCTCCCCCAAGATCATTAGTAGATGGGTACGGCCCTCAGGAGCTTCTGAACTCGCCACTTGACTGCTTTCCTAGCTCCCTTAAAGAGGAGCAGCTTGATGTTATATCTCGTTCTTTCGGGATTAACAGAGCACACATGGTGCTGCCAGGGAATGGAGTTATGCCGTATGACCCTCCTGAAGGATATTTTGCTTATAGCAGGTACCATTGTATGTGTGGGGCCATTCCCCCGATCAATGCTTGGATAGTCAGCTTCATCACCTATTTGAAGGTGGCCCCTTTCCAGCTTCAGCCCAACTCTTATGCTATCTTGGTGAGTCTATTTATCATCTTCTAGAGAAAGTACGGGCGTACCCCCTCCAACCAGGAGATTCGGTACCTGTACAATTTGAGAGGCTACAAGAAGGGTTCTCCCTACATTAGCTTAGAATCGGCCATGTCTTTCAAGCCGGTCCTGGACTTATATTCGAAGTTCAGCATGTTCAAGAAGGAATGGTTTTTCGTCAAGGATGACTCTTTTTATATACGTCGCTTCACCTCTGGCTGTAAGTTGAAGCTTATTTATAATTTCCGTTCTGACTACAATGCTTCTTCTTATGTTTTTTTATTTCTTGCTAGTGACAGGTGGCTTTGTGGTTGTGGAGAACGATCGCCCGGTTCAGATGGCTGCGGAAATAGAAGCCATTTCGGGAAGGAAGAGGTCAGCTTCTTGCTTGATCAGGAATGCTACTCTTCTAAGGCACAATTTGATTCTACGACGTCAGTCTGTGGTCAAGCAGAGAGACACGGCTGAGGAGAGGGCTGCTAAGGCTAAAGGAGGGGATGCGGCGAAGAGCAACAAAAGGAAACCCTTCTCAAAACCTCCAATTGCCGGGGGAAAGAAGCTTAAGAAGTCCGATGGACCCTCCCCCAGCACATGTCCAGACATCCCGGAGGAGAAAGAGAGGGAGGAGGAAAGAGGCGAGGAGGAGAGCGGAGGTGATGGAGAAGGTGATGGTGATGATTGTGGCGAAGGACAGAGCGTTGATGGCGCTGGGGCTTTGTCCTCTGGGCAAGCAGGGGAGATTCAAGAGTGGATAGATGATTCTTTCCGTCAGGCTTTTGAGGGGTTGGAGGAAGGATCGGCCTTGGTGGAGAAGCCAAAGAAAACTGATAAGGCCGGGACTGGTGCCGATTCATCTTCCAAGAGCATTTCAGCTAAGGCAACCCCTGCGATTCAAGGTGAATTTTTGACTCTTGACGACTCCATTTATGATAAGGATTTAGGAATACTTTATGGCCAGCTCCCGTCCTGGAATGAGATCCAAGACTTATTGCAGTATCCTACTCCTCCCCAGGGTTTGTATAACAAAAGCTTCTTTTTACTCTTCTTAACTTGATACATTTCCTGAATTATAGATCGGTGTATGATTGTAACACTTGGTTTTTATTCTAGGAGCGGGCGAAGCGGCCAAGACATCAGATGTTCGACACCGGCTTGAACAATACAAACTTCTCAAAGCTTCTACTAAGCTGAAGCCTTCGACTGACCGCCCCGGAGACGTAGTCGGCTACCGTCCTCTTCTTGGGGTCATCGAAGAGGACATCCAAAAGAGGAAGAGGAGCCGTTCCTTGTTCGAATCCTCACCTGGTCCTTAGCCCCCAACTCAACCTCTTCGGGGTACCACGGAGGAGAATATTGAGTTTATACCTTCCCCGCATCTGTCTGAAAACCCTACTGTTACCCCAATAGATCATCCCGGCTTGGCTCGTAATCCGTTTGCGGGTCATCCGGATCTGGATCCAGGTTCTCATGACATTTCCTTTGACGAGGCTACTGGTGAGCACCTTCTCCCTTGCAATCCTATGGTACGGGTGCTTGATGAGGCTAAGTCCCTGGACCTTGATTTGCTTACTACTCGGATTGTAACTATAGGAGACGAAGCTAAGGCAAACATCGACCGGGTTGTTGAGGAGACTAGGAAGCTGATGGGGCATCATGCCCGACTGGTCAAGGCCGGAGAGGAAATCGAGAGTGCTATCATTCGATTACGGTTAATGGTTTCCGACCAGGCCAAGCAACTCGCCGATCAGGCCATCCAGATTTCTCAGCAAGAGGCCGCCTTCAGGCGACTAAAGAAAACCATGGAGGAGGATAGCAAAGTAGAGTTATGGAGAATGGAGGCTGCCTGCAAGGAACGGATCGATATGGCCGTTGCAACGGTGGATGAGGTCCGGAAAGCGGATCTCGAGCGGGTAGAGGAGTTATCCGGGAAGCTTGAAGCCGCAGAGCTTGCTCAAACCAAGCTAAAGGAGGAGATGAAGGCAATGAGGAAATCTCTTCAGGCTGAGCGCTCGCGATACCGATCGGAGAGGGATGCTGTCGTTGCAAAGTTGTTGTCTTCTGAGGTCCGAATGAGGGAGTTCAAGGAGAACGAGGGGATGATGGATGAGATGCTCAAGGATATGTACTTCCGGTCTTGGAAACAGGGCAACTTATCATGAATGGATGATTATTCCCGAGTCATGGCCAGGATTTATCTCAGGGCTCTGGAGGAGGCCAAGGCTGATGCGGATAAGGAGGGTGGCATGGACTTCAGAATGGATGTGGTTACGACCCAATTCACCAAGGAGGAGAAAGTGGCGGTGAAGGAGGGCATGCGGCTGCTCGCTGCTGAGGAGGTAGGTGTGCAGTTGGGGGATGATGACCAAGGAACAGATGCTGGTAAGTCTTCCCTTTTAGCCTTTTCATAGCTTGGTTGCTTATTGTTTATTTAATGGATTCTTCTCCTGAATTGGGCAGGCGGAACCTCTGAAGCGCCAACTACCTCTGGTCAACATGCTGGGAGTTCTGATCCTGCGGTTAAGTAGACCTCGGAGGGCCAGCAGGATAGAGGCGAAGCACCGATGCAGTCGACTCCTTGGCTTGATCTGGACATTTTTCGGTTAACTTGACATTGCTGTCTATGTTAGTCTTAAAACATTAATGTAATTTTCAGGTTGTAATTATATAACGAACAACTTGATTTTTGGCATGTAACTTTTAACTTAGACTGATTCTGCTATATTTGAATGCTTTTGTTATTTTGATATGTTGCATAAGAAATATAGCTGTGCACATGTCTGTGATTCAATCGTGTTTGATGCTAAGTTCTTGCTCAAAATATAATTTCATATCTTGCAATGTTGGTGTGATGTGCGAATAAATTATAGCTACGTATTTATATACAAGAGGAAAAGGTACTGCCCCTCATGTCTTAGTTGTAGATGGTAGCTTTGAATGTCTTGTGTAGCTGAGTGTGGAATGCAGCTGAGTGTCATGTCATCCAGTTGTGAGTTCTTATTTCCATTGGCGAGCGTCTCCTATTTTGTGTCCTGTACTTTAGGGATTGTTATAGAGGATAGGAGGAAAAGTTTTTAAAAAATAAATAAAAATAAAATGGAAATATAAGAAATAGTAAAACTTCCAATCACGGAAGGCCTTCGATGTGCTTAAGTTCGTGGTAAACGGGCTTTGTAGTCACTTTCCCTAACTGTGGGTCTTGGAGACATTTGTGACCCATCTTACGCCTCTGCGGGGAGTTTTCTTTTTTACCACAGCCGTATTTAAGACACATCAGAGCCGAGATCGCGCACGGTAACTACCCGGGCCATTATGGCCCGTAATCGTGGGTATTATTCGATTTACCGTGGACGGCTAGCGCGGGTGCCGATCGTCAACTGTGAACTGTCCCTGGCTGGCCACACCTTATGTTGGGGCTTATAATTGGTTCACGGTTGCCGGCAAGCCGAACGCCGTAATGAGCTACCTAGGCTATGGTTGGCCTTCTCGGCGACTTATAATCGGCTCATTACAGTTGGCTTTAAGGGCCGTCACGAGCAATGAGTTAACCCACAGCAGAGGAATGCTGGAGCAAAAGTGTCTCAATGGCGAGGGCATAGATTCGTATAATACCTATTAGGTTTTGTCTAGGTGAAGTTTTTCTGTGATGCCCTGAATGGATATGCCGTCTACACAGGATTTTGTTCAACAGAAAAGGATAAAGCTCAACAAGTAGCCAAGATATAAAGAAACAAGTTAAAAAAGAGACAAGTTTTTAAAGTGGTTCGGCACGAAAATGCCTACGTCCACTGATTCTCTTTGTTAATTCACTTTATATGGGCAGTACAAGTCAAGAAAAGTATCGACGAAGGTGTTGGATGTTCCATGCCCTTTGGAACACCTCTCCGTCCGCTATTGACAAAATATAAGCTCCGTTGTGGAGATCTTTATGAATTACATATGGTCCGTCCCAGATTGGATCTAGCGCTCCGGGGCGCGGGAAGATTCGCTTGAGGACAAGATCTCCTTCTTGTAAGCTACGATGCTTGACTTTGGAGTTGTATTATGATGCCACTTTTTGCTTGTGAGCTGCTGCTTTGAGTGCTGCATCATTTCTTCTTTCTTCGATTAGATCCAAAGACATGTGGAGGAGTTCTTCGTTCTCTTCTGGGTTGTAGTGGACCCTACGGTGGGATGGCACTACAGTTTCAACTGGGAGCATGGCCTCCAATCTGTATGCCAAAAAGAAAGGAGTATGCCTTGTTGATGTTCTGAAAGACGTGCGGTAGGCCCAAAGTGCCGTAGGAAGTTCATCCACCCAAGCGCCTTTTGACTTTTCAAGCTTCTTCTTGATTGGAGTTTTAAGAATTTTGTTGACAGCTTCGACTTGTCCATTTTCCTGGGGATAAGCCACAGATGAGAAGCTTTTGTGAATTCCGTGCTCTTGGCACTAGTCGGCGAACTCCTCCTTGTCAAACTGAAGTCCATTGTCCGATATGATTTTGAGTGGAACCCCGTACCTGCATAGAACATTTTTGATCAAGAAGTTAATAACTTTTGCCGAAGATATTTTATTTAGAGGTTCTGCTTCCACCCATTTGGTGAAATAGTCGACTGCCACTAAGCATATTTGGCTCCGCCTCGGCCCATCGGCAGTTCGCCAATCAAGTCAATTCCCCATACTACAAAGGACCAAGGGCTGGTCATTTGAGTAATCTCATTTGTTGGTAGTCGAGGAATCTTAGCAAATTTCTGACATCTGTCACATCTTTTGACGAAGTCTAAGGCATCTTTGTTTAAAGTGGGCCAGTAATATCCATATCGGAGTGTCTTCTTTGCCAGAGTCTGCCCAGCAGTGTGATCTCCGCAGCTCCCTTGATGGATGTTGGATAAGATTTTCTTGGCTTCCCTTCCAGCAACACACCTTAATAGGGGGTTAGAGAAGCCGCGTCGATAGAGGATGCCTTCTTGTATTGTGTAGCGGGAAGCTCTCCTCAAGATTTTCCTGACTTCGTCATGCTCGTTGGGTAGTGTACCATCTTGTAAGTATTTCCAGATAGGAGTTATCCAAGTTTCTTCTTCGATTGCACCTATCAGATCCTCTTGTTCGAAACTTGGGGCTAATTGTTTTGAGATGGCTACTATTTCAGAAATGGTGCTGTTCTTCATGCTAGCTTGCTTTGCCAGTTCGTCGGCCTCTCGGTTCTCCTCTCGAGGAATGTGTTTGATTAAATAGTGGTCCAACTGATCGAGTAGCAGCTTGGTTTTCTTTAGATATGTTGTGAGTCGTTCTCCTCGAGTCTGAAACTCTCCTAGTACTTGGTTACAATAAGTTGAGAATCACCATGAAGACATAAAGAACTGATTCCAATTTCTAAGGCAAGTTCTAATCCTGCTATTACTGCTTCATATTCTGCATCGTTGTTGGTGGTAGTGAATTCCAACCTTAGGGAATAGTGCAGCTTCCTTCCCCTAGGGGTGATTATCATAATACCTGCCCCCGAGCCTTGTTCGTTTGATGCTCCATCTATAAAGAGATTCCACTTGATATCTTCTGCTATTTCAGATTGCTCCTTACCTTTGTTGTTAGTGAATTCGGCAATGAAATCTTCCATGGCTTGTCCCTTGATGGCGGTGTAAGGATGGTAGGTGATATCATATTGACTCAGTTCAATGCACCATTTAAGTAGTCGCCCAGAAGTGTTGGGGCAATGGAGTACCTGCCTTAGCGGTTGATCGGTTAAAACTCTGATGGAATGAGATTGCAAATAGTATCGCAGTTTCCGTGACGTGATTAGCAAACAGTGTGCTAGCTTTTCAAGTTTAGGGTATTTGGCTTCTGCCCCCGTAAATCTCTTGCTTACAAAGTATACGGGTCGCTGCACGCGGTTGTCTTCTCTCACCAAAGCGGCACTTAGAGCATGGAACGATACAGCAAGGTATAGGTATAGTTCTTCGCCTTCATTTGGAGTTGAGAGTACTGGTGGTCTCTGGAGGTGTTCGATTAGGTTAAGGAAGGCTGTTGAGCATTCGTCAGTCCATTCGAACTTTCCTTTGTCTTTCTTTAGGGCTTTGAAGAAAGGGATGCATTTGTCGGTTGCTTTAGAGATGAATCTGCTTAGGGCGGCCACCTTCCCATTTAGGCTTTGCATCTCTCTTCGAGTGGATGGTATCTTGATATCTTGCAAAGCCCGAACTTGTCCGGGGTTTGCTTCAATCACCCTGGCATGGACGATGAATTCCAAGAACTTTCCCGACGATACTCCGAAGGAGCACTTTAGAGGATTCAGCTTCATTCTATATTGGCGAAGTACTTAAAACATCTCGTCCAGGTGGCTTACATGATCGTTGGCTTTCCTCGATTTTACCAGCATGTCATCCACATAAACTTCCATAGTTCGTCCTATTAGTTCTGCAAACATCTTGTTGACGAGGCGCTTATAAGTAGCTCCGACGTTTTTAAGTCCAAAAGGCATTACTCTGTAGCAGTACAATCCCCGGTCAGTGATGAAACTAGTGTGGTCTTGATTGGGGGCGTGCATAGAAATCTGGTTATATCCTGAGTATGCGTCCATAAAAGATAAGAGTTCGTGCCCGGCTGTTCTGTCCACGAGTTGATCGATTTGGGGGAGTGGGAAACAATCCTTCGGGCAAGCGTCACTTAAGTTGGAGAAGTCAATGCATGTTCGCCACTTCCCATTAGCCTTCTTTACCAGTACCGGGTTGGCGATCCATTCTGGGCAGATGGCTTCTCGTATGAAGTTATTGGCAAGTAGGTTCTTTACTTCTTCCTCGAGGGCTGCTGATCGTTCTGCCCCCATACTTTTCTTTTTCTGCTTTACTGGCACCTTGGTGGGATCGATGTTCAGTACATGGCATGCTACGTCTGGGGAGATTCCAGTCATGTCAGTGTGCGTCCATGCAAATACATCCAAGTTGTGGCGAAGGAAATCGAAGAGTTGATCCTTCAACCCTGCTCTTAACTGAGACCCGATTCTCAGCAGTCTACTTGGGTCGTGTTTGTCTACAGATACAAATTCCATAGCCTCTGTAGGCTCGGCGGTGGCCTCCTCCTCTTTATCCCTGTGGTCTAATTCATTGAAAGGATCACTGGTATATTGAAGAGGATGGGCTTTCTTTAGTTGTTATGCTTCCAAGTTTTTCTTGTAGAGAGTGGTCTCTGCATCCTTCCCTTTATTCTTCCTGCGGTTATTGTGAAGTTCAGTTACATAGCAATCTCGAGCGGCGTCTTGATTTCCTTCTACTTCCCCTATCCCATTATCTGTTGGAAATTTCATCTTCAGGCACCAAGGGGCCAGCATAATCTGGAAGTCAGAAAAGGCTGGTCTTCCTAAAAAGGCGTTGTAGGCCGAGTGGTTATCTATTAGCAAAAATGTTTGTTTCCGCACAACGGAGCGGGGATGACTTCCTATTTCAACAAAGAGGTCCAATTGCCCGAGGGGCATCTTCGCATATCCAGTGAAACCGTGTAGTGGTTTTTTGCAGGGAGATACATCCTTCATTGACAGCTTCATTTTGTCGAAAGCATGCTTGAATAGAATGTTTACGGAGCTTCCAGTATCTACCAGAATTCGAAAAACTTCGGCTGGGCCGAACCAGGCAGAGATGACCATAGGATCCATGTGAGGGTACTGCCTTCCTTCTAGGTTTCGCCTACTGAATGTGATATCATTACCCTCTTTCCGCTTCGGGCGGCGTTCTTCCATGACGGAATTGATGCAGTCTTCATTGTTTCTAAGTGACTTTCCATATCTTTCCATTTCTGCCCAGTTTCTGTCTGCGATGTGTGGTCCTCCCGATATTTTATGGACCACTATCTTCCCTTGACTGGAACCGCTGGTGTTGTGATTTCTTCCGCCTGTCTCTGCGTAGAGTTGCCCTGGGTTCTCCTTGGCAGGAGCTGGAGTCCTGTCCTAACCCTTTACATAGTGTTCCAATCTCTTCCTTCTGCTGTGTTCTTCAACCAGGTCCCGGAGATGACGGCATTCATTGGTATCATGCCCATGTGATTCGTGGAAACAGCATAACTTTCCAGACTTGATTGCGTGATCTGATTCCTTCTTGTACGGGGGGCGTTTGTATTTAAGCTCGTCTTGGGTAGCCAGGAAGATGTTTTCGACTGTTTCATTCAAAGGAGTGTAAGCGTCAAATCTTGGTCCTGGCCAATATAGGCGTTTTTCTCCCTTTCTGCCCCCAGCATTGTCTCGAGAGTCATTTCTTCCAACGTCCTTTGCTGCAGCGGGTGCGTTGCCATGAGCTGCCTTGGCTTGTTGCCCTGTCTGCCTTTCAGTGGCAGCGTCTTCAAGTCTCATATACTTTCCGGCTTCATGGAAGAAATCGGGTAAGGTATCTGGTTTTTCTTTCGTTAATCTTCTAGCAAACTTGGTATCCAGATGTACGCCACTACAAAGAGCCATTAGGATAAGTTTCTCATCGGCATCTTGGACTGCCGCCGCTGCAGCGTTGAATCGGGTTAGATATTGTTGCACTGTCTCTCCGGGCTTCTGTTTGATAATAGATAGGGAATAAGCGTCCTTGGGTTGTTCCACATGAATGCAGAGCTGGCTGATGAACTTTTCTTTCAACATTTCCCATGAGCTGATGGATCTTTGGGGTAGATAGCAGAACCAGGATGTAGCTAGATCTGCCAAGAATAGTGGAAAGCATTTACACAACACTCCCTCTGTTGCTCCGCTCATGAGCATATGCAGTGTGTATATCTGCAAGTGTACAACGGGATCAGAGGTTCCCTGGTAAGGTTCCATTGTTGGCACTTTCCATTCTCGGGGGGGTGATGGCAGTTTCGATATTGCGGGTGAAGGGGCTGATTACCCTAGCGCCTATCCCCCGATCCCTTTGGTCCCGTTGGACGCACTCTCTGAACAATCGCGCCATCCTTTCATTAGAACTTGGAGCGGATAGAAATGAGTTTGGTTCTTCTCTGCGGGATTGATTCCGTCCAGATGACCTGTAGGGATGGTATCGTCTATTACTCCTAACATTTTCCGGTGGCTGTCTCCGGTCTTCTGGGAGCATGCTGGGGTCAGCCACAGTTGGCCCTTGCCTCGATCTTCCCCTGCTGGGCTCTGTTCTAAGCATTCCCTCGGGTCCAACTTCGGGCTGGACTCCAGCTCGGCCCCGTCCATTGGTGTTCCCATGGTTAGGTAGCATGACAGGCTCAGCCATATCCGACCCCTGCCTGGTACCTTCCCCGTTGGGTTCAGTTCCAAGTGTTTCCTCGGGTCGGAATTCGGGCTGAGTCTGGGCTCGGCTCCTACCATTGTTGTTTCTGTTGTGAGCCTCTTCGAAGAAGAAAGGTCTTTGTTACCTCCCAGATCCTCCAGATTAGGTCTCACCCCATGATTCGGTGTTGCGGTTGGATTCTTCAGCATCCCTTAAGCATGACATGAGTTGGTCCACTAAGGCTTCTTGTTGAGATGCGAAGCGGTTAGTTACTTCAGGCACAACCCTGTCCAGATCTGCCCTAGTAATTGGTTGTTCCGTAGCAGGGACTGTCGGATTTGCCTGATTTCCATTTGCTGTTGGAACAGGACGATTCTCTTGATCTCTGATCACTAGATCTGGGATACTGCTAGTTGCGATGTTCTTTCCTTTGCTAGCATCTTTCCTCTGCCTGGGAGGCATGTTTTCCAGGCAATGAGCGATGCTGTTGGGAAGAAGGTTGAGTGGGAGAAGCTGAAGCTTCTAGCTCGATTTCTCATTGAAAGAACCAAAGGTGTTTGCACAAAAATTGGGTAAACACCTCCAAGTCGTATAATTTGATCGATTTTTTGTTGTTCTTAGCGATTTGGGTGATTTACGCAAATATGTAAAAAGTAGGGACTAAACTGTAAAAGACACACAGATTTATAGTGGTTCGGCCAGAATGTGCCTACGTCCACTTTATATGTTATTCTCCTTTACTTGTCAGATTACAAGTACAAAGCTTTGATTACAAGTATATGAAAGTTGTTTGAAAGTTCTACCCGTGCTTGAGCTCTCAAACTTGTCTGCCATCGTTGTACCCCTGCCCCTCTATTTATAGAGTGAGGCTGGAGGCATGGGTCTTGGATGTATATAGCTGCCGGTGGGCCTGGGCTGATGCAATCTGGCTTGGTAAAGTTGGTTCGGCATTCCTTGGTCCGACGATGGTTTTGGTTTGATATGCCTTGGTCCAGTAGTACGTTGGTTCGGTAGTATGTCAGTCCGGTGGTACCTGGGAGATGGGTTGGTTCGGTGGCATGTGGAGTGGCTTTGGTTCGGCAGCCATGGGAAGGAGCTGGTTCGGCAGGCATGGGAAGGAGTTGGTTCGGCAGGCATGGGAAGGAGCTGGTTCGGCAGGCATGGGAAGGAGTTGGTTCGGCAGGCATGGGAAGGAGTTGGTTCGGTGAGACTTTGGTTTGGTGGTAGGAGCATGGATGTGGGATCTGGTCCGGTAATGCAATGGTGAGCGTGGATTGATTCGGTGGGTTGGCCCGGTCGAAGCACACCCAACAATTGCTGGTCTATCATCTATCACATACACATCATCATCACCCCACAATGAAACTCCCATTCGACCACCTCCTCCTCTCCTCACCACACCGCTTCATATGTCTCCTCTCCCAAACCCCATCCATATCTGAACTCCCAAATGTGAATTGACCCATTTCGATGGCACTAATCCCTTAGATTGGATTTTTCAAGCGGAACGTTTTTTCTCCTACCACTCAACTCCCGACGAACAACGAATTTACCTAGCAAGTATTACATGGCAGACCAAGCTTTAACTTGGTATCGATGGATGTTCTACAACAACCAACTTACATCATGGAAAAACCTTATTAGAGCTATTGAACAAATATTTGGACCCTCCTCCTTCATAAACCCACAAGATTCCCTATTCAAACTCCGCTAAACAACCACCGTTGAAAATTATCAATTCCAATTTGAAACCATTAGTAATTGTATCACAAACCTTCCCTCCGACGCACTCCTCAATTGTTTCATTTCTGGCCTAAAAACCAATATAAAACATGAGCTACAACCATTCAACCCAAAATCCCTATCTGATGCAATTGACCTTACTAAACATATTGAAAACAAAATCAATGAAACCAAATAATATCAAAACCGCCTATCATTTAACCAACCACAACAACCTTCTTTGCTGTCTTTACCACCAATTCCATCCCATCTCATACAACGCAAACCAACTACCCAATCAACCGCTTAATCCCCTTCGAATTTCAGAATCGCCAAGCGAAAGGCCTATGCTACAATTGTGATGAGAAGTATTTTCCTGGCCATAAATGCACCAGTAAACGAATACTATTGCTTTTACCTGATGATGATGATGATACCACTACAGTTCCAGACCCTTCAGACATAACTATACAACCATCAGAAACTGACCTCGCTATTTCCTATTACGCTCTAGTTGGTTCGTCCCATCCCCGGTCTCTTCGATTGCTTGCACAAATTAACAATAAGAGCATTTCCATCCTAGTTGACTCTGGAAGCATGCATAACTACGTGCACCCGAAGACGGCGAGATTTCTAGGGCTTCGAGCCGAGACCCATCGTGATTTCCTTATCACCGTTGGGAGTTGAGAGAGATTATAGTGCCAGGAGGCATGCAGACGCGTTCTTGTACGAATCCATGGGCATGATTTTATCACCTATTTTTTCTTACTACCGATTTCAAAAGCAAAGGCTGTTTTTGGGATTCAATGGTTGCAAAGTTTGGGTCCAATATTGTTTGATCCTAAGAAATTGAAATGGTGAGCCCATTGTTTTATCAGGCCAGGAAACTTCATCTAGTCCATCTGATATTTCTTTCCACCAACTGAAACGACCACAGGCTCCATTTCTTCTTATTTCCAGTTCACCACTGAGCCCATTAAAAGCCCAAGTTCACTTCCCTCATTAAATCCTGATTGTTTAACCCTGATATCCATCAAATTCTAACCTATTTCCCTATCCTTTTTGATAAACCAACCGGCCTTCCACCACACCGCACTCTCGACCATCACATCAACCTCCATACAAACTCAAAACCCATCAACGTTAAACCATACCGTTATCCATATTTCAAAAAAATTAAATAGAATCTCAAGTGAAAGAAATGCTTCAAGCTTAAATAATTCAGCCATCCATAAGCCTATCCTCTTCCCCCGTTCCCCCTTGTCAAGATGAACGACGGTACGTGGTGTTTTTGTGTCGATTACCGAGCTCTTAATGCCATCACAATTAAAGATAGATCTCCTATTCCAACTGTCGATGAATTATAAGATGTGTTATATGGCTCCACCTAATTCTCAAATTTGGACTTGCATAGTGGGTATTTCCAAATCCGGGTTCATCCACCCGATATTCCCAAAATGGCATTTCGCACTCACGAAGGACATTACGAATTTCTTGTAATGCCATTTGGCCTCACCAATGCTCCTTCTACATTCCATGCTACTATAACAATGTTTTTCAGCCTCATTTACGGAAATTTGTTTTAGTATTTTTGACGACATTCTCGTCTATAGCAGAACTTGGGATTCTCGCCTTTCTCATTTGCAAACCACTTTGGGCATTCTAACTAAATACCACTTTATGCCAACTTTTCTAAATGTTGCTTTGGATTAGAGGAACTTTACTACTTGGGCCACATTGTTTCTAAAAAATGGTGTTCGTGTCGACCCATCAAAGGTGGAAGCTATAATTAACTGGCCAACTCCCACATCAATCACAACCATTCGTGGATTCCTCTGCTTAACAGGATATTATCGCCCTTTCACAAGACAGTATGCACATATTGTCAGCCCTCTAACCGAATTACTTTAAAAAGGGGAGATATTCACTTGGCTCAATAAAACCTAGGAAGATTTCATCACCCTCAAAAATGCAATTACATCAGCACCGATTTTAACTCTCCCCAATTTCTCTTAGCCCTTCGATCTGCACACAGATGCATCTGGTTTTACTTTCGGCGTCTTTCTCTCTCAATCCCATCATTTAATTGCTTTTCATAGTCAGAAGCTGCCACCGCGCCTCCAACGAGCATCAACTTATGCGCGGGAGATGTTTGCAATAATTTCTGCCGTACAAAAATGGCGGCACTATCTTCTGGGTCGTCCTTTCTCCATCACTACGGCTCACTAGAGTCTCTATCAATTACTCACTTAGACCATCTAGACTACAGAGCAGCAGAAGTGGCTTTCCAAACTTATGGGGTTTGACTTCACCATTAAATATAAACCAGGGTCCGATAATACTATAGCAGATGGATTATCATGGTGGACTAAGGAAGCACTGATGACTGCACTTTCATCTCCTTCGTTCACTCTGAAAACTGACATCCGTGCTGCTCTTCCTCTCGACGCTGGGGCACAACGTATTATCAGTCAGCTCCAAAATGGTATCTCTTCTAACCTACAGTACTATTTTCATGATGCATTATTATTTAGAGGCAAAAAAGTATGCATCCCTAATGACCTGATGCTACAACAAAAGATATTGACTGCATATCATGCTTCTAAAACTGGTGGACATTCAGGGATTAAGAGTACTTTTGCTTGGATTGCTAGTAATTTCTATTGGCCTAATCTTTTGAAATCTGTCCATACTTTTATTAGAGAATGTTCAGTATGTTTACAAACCAAATCAGAGAACACAGCACCAAAAGGCCTCTTACAGCCCCTGCCAATTCCCAACCAGATTTTTGAAGACATATCTATGGACTTCATTACTCACTTACCCCCTTTGTTGGGCAAGACATGTATTTGGGTCACTTTTGATCACCTCTCTAAATACGCCCATTTTGTGGCATTACCTACCTCCTTTACCGCAATCCATCTAACCTCTTACTTCATCCAAGAATATGTCCGTCTACACGGTTTTCCTCGATCTATAGTTTCCGACCGAGACCGTGTATTTATGAGCCAATTTTGGAAAGAAATATTTCATTTACATGGCACACAACTCAACATGAGTAGTGCTAATTATCCACAAAGCGACGAACAAGCGGAAGTCATCAATCGTTGTTTGGAGACTTATTTACGAGCTATTTGTGGCAACTTACCATCACAATGGGTGAAATGTTTGCCTTAGGCGGAGTAGTGGTATAATACTTGTGTTCATTCTTCTATTGGAATGTCACCCTTCCCTGCCGTTTATGGTCGCACACCACTAATCATCGCCGACAATATACATGGAACTTCTATGGTGTAAGATGTTGAGGACTGGGCAACAATTAGAGACCAACTCTTGACCACAATCAAAGGTAACCTGCAACAAGAGCAAGCTCGTATGAAGAATCATGCGGATCAAAATCGCCTTGACAAAGAATTCGCCGTCGGTTCCTCTGTTTTCGTCAAGCTTCACCCCTACTGCCAACACTCCATACGGCCAACCCATCACAAACTCTCTAAAAATTATTTTGGACCTTTCCCAATCATTGAAACAATTGGCAGTGTAGCATATAAACTTCTCCTCCCACCTGATGCCCGTATCAATCCATTGTTTCACATTCCCTCCTCAAGTTGTGCCCAAACCCGTCTAACATCGCTCAAAATCCACTACCACCATCATTCACTTCACCTACCAACCTTGAGGACAAGGTCAAGCTTTTAGGGGAAGGTACTGATATGGGCTGCTTACCCTCATCAACTGCTGCTAGAACCAGGCGCACTATCCGCACTCCTGCTAAGTACCTGGACTGATATTGGAAACAAATTGCAACATGGTGCACGTATGCACACTACAGTGCTTTCTCAAACTTAGAATAAATGATTGGAGCAAATATTGTTAAAAAGAATATACTCTTTTATTTCAGCATCTTTTCTGTTACAATCAAGTGGCTACAAAATGTATTGGCTGATCTATTGCCACCTGTCATGAATTAGTTGCAACAAAGGTGGTGCAATTGCTATATAATAGCTATAGTGGAATGATGAAAGATAGACTGGAAATTTGAATTCTTCTTTTTTCTGCATTCATGTCTTCTCTTCTTCTTCTTCTTCAATTTCTCCTCCCTCTCTTCTAAAATTCTTCTCTCTGCAGTTACAAATAGCATAGGCCATATCAGGATGTTATATTAATGTACATAGCATTGTAAATAGTATGATGATTGTTTTCTGATACATTTTCTATTATCTCAAACCGAGAACTACATCGATGAAAAAATGAAAGACTTTTTATTAAGAAATGTTTGTGAATGGTGGAAGGATTTCAAAATAAAATTGTTTAGTGGTTGGATTACGAAGACATGAAAGCTTTTAGAGAATCATTAAAAACTATATGAATTTTATGATGGTATTACACAAACATATTGAAAAAAATTTAAGAAGAATTATGAAACCGAGGAACTTGAAGTATATTTATTTTTTAAATACTAGTTTTATTATTTCACATTATTGATTTTCAGGTCTGTTGATCATCATAAATTCGTGTGCATAAAAACACAATAGATGAAACACTTGAGCGAATATTAGTGAAGGTAAGAGAAGGGTATCTTCACAATGTGCATTTTCAATCTAAAACGGCTTACCTATGTCTATGAATACAATAAGTAAAATCAACATCTATTTTCCCCTTTTCTTTTACATATCTTGTTAATAATATTGCTCAATTCAATATCCCAATCATTCCATTCAAGCTTCTGAAACTGGTGACTATTTGGCTAATGTAGAAAAAGAAAAAATTTGCAGCCTCGGTACGTACAATAGCAACAATTCACAAAAGAAGAAGTACCTGCACAATAAAATAAAACAATTACATTAACAAAGAATAAGGAAACTTAATATCTTTCCTTGAGATGTTTGAGAAAAAACAATGGAACTTCAAAGTAAAATGTCATCGGTTTTCAATGAAATATAAAATGTTTATTTCAATTTAAATATATAATGTCATGAGTTTTTGTAAGGATATAAGTTTATGTACCTAATAAAGTTTTGGGTAGCAAATTATAAGATACTAAAAACAGTAAATATAACATTCAACCTAAAAAATTCATCAGTCCAACGTATATATTTTTGTTTAAAATATAAGAACCTCATATACTACTTCAATAGTTGGAAGAATTCATCTAATCGTAAATTCTTCTACTATATTTTTTTGGTAAATTGTACAAGAAAATATGCAATTTTCAAGCCATAACAAAGAAGTACCAATGCATATAGCCTCCTAGTTCACCTATTTGTACAAAAAAAACTATATATTTATTAAGGTGGCATATGTACATATATTTATATTCTTTTATTTATTGCATAGTAGTAAACACGTACTTTTTATTTTACAAACATTTAAATGCTACACTGCTGATCATTTTCAAATAGTAATAATCAGTCATGTTAGTGTTATGATATTGTTATGTTAATGTTTGAAACTTGTTCTATATATATTTTGTTTAGACGCATGAAAAAAAGCAAAAATAGCATATGACAGTGCAGTAATACATTACAGGTTTGCAAACACAGTAACCAACTTTGACATAAGTGTATATGATAAATCATAAGGATAAACCATTCTCAATTTATCCTTTTACACTTCAGAGTCGACCATAAGAAAATGTACCAACTTTGATTGTTATAATGCCCATTGTGAACTAGCAGCAATGTAACAACCCAGAATTTAACCACTTTAAAATATACTATTTAAAGGATTTTAAATATAAAATATGTAATGTTACATGATTCAAACAATATTAGATAGGATTTGGAAAGAGAAGTATACACAAAAATAATAACATTTGCCTACATCGACAAAAGTGACAAAATGCTGATTTTAGAAAAGTATGTTTCAATGGTTAAATAGAATATTTTAATTAATTTATGAGTTTTTATATTTTTAAACAGCAATATACAAATTTATTTTTAAATTTGATTTACATAAATAAATAGTTTAACTAAAACGTTAAAATGTGAACGTAAAACATTGGTCCAAAATCAGCATTTTGTCGATTAAAAGTCGTCGCAATGTTGTCGCTCCTTTATTTTCTTATATAAAAACATATATTCAAATAGTATAAGTATTAATTAATTCACTAATCAAGTTCACTTTTACTAAATATACTTAGAAAATTCTCGAATATAATTAACAAAAAGTAAGTATAAAAAGACAAAAAAGTACAAAAGTCAAAAAGTAAAACATCAAATCAAAAAAACATAATTATTACTTTCTTTACTTGATATTTAAGTGAAAATGACATAAAGTAATGATTTGAAATGTAATGTTAAGTATTGAAAAAAATAAAAAGGTTTCTTAAAAAGTAAGTAAGGCTATTTTGGTAATTTGATAAAGGGATATTTTGGTAAATTACCAATTCATTTTTTTCTATAAATACCAACCACATTCTTGTTTTTCTCCACACCATTTCTACCTTCTTCTTCCTTCTTGAAGCTCTCTTTAATGGCTTCTTCTTCTCTCTTTTCCTTACTAACGTTTTCAAAATCATATCAAATAAACTCCAAACACAACCAAACTTCGCCAAAGTCCTTAGAATACCATTAAAACATGGTTTAGCATCTAAGAATGGAAGAACTGATGGGGGAGAGGTTGGAACTCATGGAGGCCGAACCATTTGGATGGATGAAAGCAAGTTCGAGAAGCTCCGAAGCAAGAAAAAGAGAAGGAAGTGCCACCGATTTCATTCCAAGGAGCTAGGACCAAATTCAAGATGCTGTGGAAGCTCTACCGAATTTTTCGAAGTTGGTTGAAGTTGAAAATAATAGTAAAGTGTTGGATTAAATGAATGTTTGTAGGAAGTTAATCGATTTGATTAAAGGTGAGTACTCATATTTAAAGTTACTAATTTCTAAAAATATTTCAAGTTAATAACATGAAAAGTTTAGTATATGTTGGATGATTTAATGGATGATAACTTGGTTGATATTATAGTTGATTATATGTTTGTGATATGGACGATAACTTGGTTTGATAAATGATAATAAAAATGGTTAATAAGCATAGTTAAATTTAATGATAATTTAAATCTATATAAATATGTGTATGGAAATTATTTAGCCTCTTAATGAAATCAGAATATCTAAGAAGATTGAAAATGATGTAACACTATAATATGAAATGAAATGGAAAATGGATTTGAAACATGAAAAATATTGCTTAAAATGAGTTTTAAATGATTTAAAAATGTTTTATAAACATTTAAAAGTGTTTCCATGAAGTTTGAAAAGAAATTGAAAATGTAGTCAAAAATAGGCATGCCGCGTAACGTTAGTTCGCGATTTCGTGCCATAAAAGTCAAACGAGTGTACAAGTTGGAATATAGCTCGAAATTCTTCGAGATAAGAATTTTCCAAACTATTATATCCATAGTTTTCCAACGAAGGAAGAAAATCAAAATTTCGATAATTAGATTTTTAAGATTTGCGTAAAACAAGTTCTTGGAAAAACCACGGTATTGCAGTTCGTAATCCAAAACTGGATTTCTTTGAAAATGATGTTTTAAAATTGTTTAAAATATGAAATAAATCTTTTAAAATGTTTTAAAATTGATTTAAGTAATAAAAATAGATTTTCAAATAATAAAAAGTCATTTTAATCAACATAACTTTAAAAAGCACTTTCCGTAGCACTTTTCAATAACTTTTGAAATGTAGTTTTAATACAACCATTCTTTTCCAAAGCTTTTGTAGAGGTTCTTAAATGATTAATAGAGTATTCTAAGTGTGATTTGAAGGATTTACGGAATGATTAAAAAAATGAATAATTGTCTTAAAGAATGGAAGTTTTATAAATCATTTCTAAAAATGAAAGGAGTATGTGAAAACGAATAGTACATTTGTCCCGCTTGTGAGATCTAAATGGTAAAACAAGGTGTGTAACTAAGGTTAGGAATGAAGCAACCGGTGCCCTGAACTTACCTGCCTTCATTTTATCTTCTAGACGAGGGGTGGAATGGATCGAAAGGAAAGCCCAAATGCTTTAAAAGATCATAATTAAGTTTTTTTCCAAGATAAAACAAAACGAAACAAATTATTTGAATTTATTATAAATGGTTTATATATAAGATTTATAATATCGATATTTTATAAATAAAGGTAATGGAATTATAAACGAGGTTTATAAGTGTTAAAATGAAGTTATAAATAAAAGATTATAAGTAAATAAGATTTAATGAAGTGGAATTTTATAAACGTTGTTTTATAAATATTAGAATTGCTTTTGAAATCAAATTATATATGGATTTGCAATTGAGATTAAGAAATGAATTTATAATGGATTTTATAAATAATAAGATTTTAAAGGAATGAATTTGTAAATAAGAGATTTATAAGTAATTAACTTATAATTGAATTTTGACTTATAAATGGGATAGAAATGGAATTTGTTATTAAAGGAATTTTGTATATGGAAGTTTATAAAATATAAATGGAATTTATAAATACTGTTTTGTCAATCTGAAATTAATTTAATTTGATAAGTTAGATATGAAAGTTTATTAAAGGAATTATATTCACGATTTTGGAAAGTGAATAATCCTTTAAATAAAATGGATGTTTTGGAAAGTGATATTATAAAAGGGAATTTAAATGGTTTGAAAATAAAATAAGTTGTGAATTTATTTATTATTAAAATAAGTTTATGAAAATGTTTTTCAAATATCCAATAAGTGAAATGGTTGTGAATATTTTCTTTTTAAAGATATTTTGAAGTGAATAATTGGGAAGTGTTTTGAATTATAAACGATTAACAAAAATCAGGGCTAGTGGTTGCTTAAGTGCTAGATTTTGTTTGTTACTTTGATAGTTAAATAACCAACTATCAAATTTGGCTATTTTAGTTTTTCAACTTGACGTAGAAACTAATTAGTCGTACATTTAGTACATAACTGGCTGTGTAGGCTCGATTATCATTTGTGTTAAGAATGTTGATTCGAGTAGTGCAGAGTTGTGGCGTCCCTCCAATATACTCACACTAGCCAAGGACACTACGGGGTAATGCCGTCGACTAGCACGAAGAATAAGACTGTTGAGGGGAAACCATATGTGTAATTGAATTGTGCAAGTACTGATATGCCAGATAGAATGTCATGTATTTCATTTCAAGAGAAAATCTGACATATCAAATACAAACTCAAAGCTACTACACAGTGGCTATATGGCATTTGGAAACAAATATAAAATAAGCATAACACAAATCAGTCATAGATATTCATATCACTAAGGCAGAAATCGATATGAATATATCACGTAGAAGTGAACATCAAAGTAGTGGTCATACAAGATCCACTACATCCCCAAAGATTAGGTACAAGTGTTAGAAAGAAGAATATCTATACATCAAGGAGTCTCTATCTCGAATGTATGAAAACAAAATCTATTGAGCTAAAGTAGTTAGCCAAAAGTCAAAAGCTAGTCCCCGCTAAGAAGTCAAATGGAAGCACCTGAAACACCTCGGTCTGATCCGAGTATTATTTAAGAAGAAAATAATAATCGAATCAGTCTAGCTATACATATCATACAAGATGAGATAGGATAAGAGATATGAAAAAAATATATGATAACAATAATGTCATACTGTGACAAGTATATATCTGATGATAATGAAAATCATACAATATCTCAAATCTCCTCAAATATCCAAAAAGAATATCATGTTCTTTACCTATTCACCAAACCTAAAATATTGACAAAACAAATCAATGCAAATCGCAAAAAAATTGGTGAAACACAAATTCCAGAAATCATCAATTAGAAATCTAGAAATCACAAAAGGGGGAGACCTATCACAAACAGGAGTATGAAAACTCACCAACACATGAATCACAAACGGAATGCTATTCCATGGCCGCTAACCATCATGTTTGAGCCGAGGCTCCACAAACGGTCCGAAGACCATGGGACGCTACCCCTCCAATGTGAACTGAAGCTCCACAAACGGGTTTTAGTCCCCTATGCAAAGAAAGAGACATCGCGCATCGCTAATCTAAATCTCAAAATGATCATCATTGATCGATAAGTGTAAATTACACTAAGCTAGTAAATAAATGAGTTTAGATTCATGTCCCATAACCATTGGCTTAACTTAAATATTTACAAAAAGATTATAGGTTTCTATTCGAAAATTGTCACGAGATTTCAATCAAACAAGTCCAAGAATTAACCGACGAACGCAAGCGTTTCATACCACTTGTTTTGCTTAGTCGTTTAATTAGATTTCTCATACGAACGAGGTAAAGGTTCGTATATACTAATAGATTGGAAAACAGTTTTTAAAACGAGCTTTGTATTAAAAATAGTGTTGAAATCGTTTTTGTGAAAAGGTTTTTAGTATTTACTACTAGTATAAAAACTTTGTAATTTAAAGTGACAAATCACAGAAATGATTGTAAAAACAATCTATCACCAAAATCCACATTCGACGATGTGAATTAAAATCATGAAAATCGATGTCAAATCCATCAAATGGATATACCCAAAAATCGCGAAAAAAGTCATCAATATCGATAATAATTGATAATAACTAACCGGAGCAACAAAAAATCGATAAAAATTGGAAATCCATTCAAAAATAGGCGAATAGGAAAAATTGCACAGGACCAGACGTCTGGATTGGATTGGCCAGACGTCTGACCTGGGGTTCGGGAAATCAATTTTCATTTTCCCATTTTCTTTTTAATTTCAGAAGCCTCCCAAATGTTTGGTTGGTTTAGGCCGGACGTCTGGTCCAAGGCTTTACCATTTTTTTCTTCTGCCATATCTTTTTTTTCTAGTGCCCAAACCAGATGTCTGAGTTCTTCAACTAGACGTCTGGTTGCCTGTACTGTGCAACAGTTTGCCTAGGCCATTGAGGGCCAAATCGGTTCGGAAGCGGTCGGACGAGCGATGGAGGCTAAGGAATTATGCCAAGCGACAACCCAGCCTTATAGGCTCTTCGATACACCCCAAATAACATGTCCAAATATCCAAGATAGGATCTTTAAATATTTGGACTTCAAAATGCCAAAATTGTCAAAATTCACCAAATGAATTCAAATCAAAAGCTAATGAACATGAAATAGATGTTAGGAATTCATGCCTAACCACAATGAAAGCTATAGACATAGATGTAAGTTCAAGAACTCACCTTTGAACCCAAATATCGAAGTGAGAAGCTCTAAAAAAAGCTAAGATTGATTTCCCTTCAACAACACCTCTAGAATCTTCAATCTATTATCCAATGAAATGAATTTTCTAAGTTAGGTTATAGGGAATTCTGAAAATTAAAGAGGGATTGAGATAGAAAAGATGAAGAGGATGCTTATGTTAGGAACTGAGTTGATGATGTTTTGATGACAACAACCTTATATAGTTATTATACTTTACTTTATAAAATATATACTAACATTTTCATATATATATATATATATATATATGTATGTATATAGGAAGTATATGCAGGTTTTATCGAAGACTGATCAGTATAAAGACTCAAGCATCAAGATGAAGATTAGAGATTACTCTAGAGAATCAAGATTTCAAGATCTCAAGATAAGTGTCTAGTATTTTGTTAAAACTTCATAATAGCACTCTCATCTTTCTTCCAATTTTCTTTTGGGATGGAACCCAATTTCTATCGAAACCAGTGGCTTACAAACCCACGACAAGTAGCTTACAAACCTACGACAAGTGCCTTACCAACCCACGAAAATCAAAATCATTTAAACTACTTTGTACAAGTTCTCGAGTCCTATGGAGGAGCTCTGTAGGAAGGTTCTTGCAATTTCAGTTTGAATAGATTTTTCAAAATGTTTTTAAATCTGTTTTCAAATTGTTTTAGCTTTCAAAATCATGTTTTCAAAAAGATTTTCAAACTTTGTTTTAGCCTTGAAATATTCCTCTATTCTGATTTTAAAAACTTCTATTTTTAAAACATCAAAATTTATTCTGATTTTAAATATTACTTATATAATTGACGGTCTATATCAATTATATACATATATTTAAAATAATGTTTTATATTCATTCTCTATCTCAAAATATTGTTTAAACACTTTATTTTGCTTCAGAGAAGTTTCAACTTGTTTTAAATTCAAATGCTTTTACAAAACAACATCTCTACAATTTTGAACTGAGGGATGTCGACATATGGGGATACCCCATGTCGACATGGTGACAGTTGGATTCAAAATTCAAATTTCAAAAGAAGTGTCCATTCGTTCAAAAACCTTTCGCCAATGGTTATGACTGTTGAGCATCTATATAAAGGCTTCCAAAACGAATTTTTAAATAACTACTTTCTTATTTTCTTCACTCTTTCTTCTCCACCATTCCATATCCATAAAACTTCATATTTTCAAGATCGTGCCATCATTCTGCCAAATTCTCAATAGGAAATCATTTAGATACTCTCTCTATTTGATTCTCCATCATTCTACTAAAGATCAAAGTGCTATTCAGAGTTATAGGATCAATTTGTATTCAAAAAGTCCATAGAGTCTATCCATTCAAAAGGATTGTTATTAGAAAGTATTAGGTGTAGGATCTAGATTAACCCTAGAGGGAGGGGGGGTGAATAGGGTTATAGCAAATTTTCTTGATTTAAAACTCAGAAATAAACTGCAGAAATAAATATGCTGAAAAGTAAATCACACACAAAATTTACCCAGCTTCGGCAACCCCTGCCTACTGCTGCATTCACAGATTTCTATTAGAATTAAACAGTATCACGCTTACAACAACTCTATTAGACTCGCAGACCCTTTCGCTCCCGCTCACAAACACTCTACTAGACTCGCACACCCTGCTCCCGCCTATAGAGTTTCGCTTACTCGCAAACACTGCTCCCGCCTATAGAGCTTTGCAAACTCGCACACCCTGCTCACTGAACTAATTCAAAATAGACAATCTGACACTACCTAACCTAGGTGGTGATTAACTAACTTTTTGGTTCGTAAAATAAAAAACAATAAATTAAAAACAATAACCCTAAAAAAAACAATATTAATAAAAGCCCAAAACAAAAAACCCCTTTTTTTTTACTTAGACCCTAAATAAAAACTTTAAAAGCTAAACCCCCTTTAATAATTAAGCCGGCCCACTATTCTTTCAACCCGTTCCCTTCTTTTTCTTGTGAAAAAATGTCGGCCTCTCTTTCTTGAATTAGGGCTTCGGCTCTTTCTCGAATTAGGGTTTCTTTCTGATGCTCGATTCTCTGATTTGATGGCTTGCGTCGCTTGTTCTCTGATATTCGATTGTGGTTAACTTTGAAATTGTGAATTGTTCGGCTTGCTCGTTGATCGAATTCCTTTCTTGCTCGGTATGTAATGCTTTTGCTTTTACTGATTTTGTGCTTTCTGGAATTCGATACATTGATTGCCGATGATGATTGGGTTATATATGCGTTTAATTTCCTGAATCTTCGATCGTATATATTTATTTGAATTTGTCAATTTTGTGCATCGGCCATTCGATTATACTTGGATGCTCGTGATTTTTTCTTGACCAATTCATTCGTGTAAATCCTCGATTGCTTGATTGACACGGTTTTGAATTGCGGCATTGAATTGCCGTGCTCATCACGGTGTTGATTTTTGACTTTGTCAATACTGCATACGCACTTGAATTTTTACTTTCAATATACATTCATGAATTCTTCTTTGACTTCGATATTTTGTAAATTGGCTTCGGCCACTGTCTGCATTCCTGTTGCACTTTCACCTGCTAACTAATCTTCATTCACTTCAGTATTCTTCACTGCCTGTATTTGTGTCATTCACGGCTTCAACTTGAATATGTTGTGATGCTTGTGATTGTCACTATGTTGCATTGTTATTGATACATGGTTGTTCTGTTGGTTCTTCTCATCCTGATGCCGAACTTGATATGAAATTCTGGTGGCATTGCTTTGTTGTATCATGATACTTGGTCGAGTTGATTGTTGCATTGTCACTGGTTCATTTGATAGCACTGTACTGTTCTTTGTTGAGTTGATATATTTGTGGTCTTCATTTGGTGATTTGTACTTGGTGCAGTTTCCATATTTATGCTCGAGCTTGCATGTGTACCACTGGTCATACTTGTGATATTCATTTGGGTTTGTGTGTTGTCTCTGACCTGAGCATGTGTACTGTGGCACTGAACTTGATCTCTGTTGTATTCATCTTTGTTCTGCATCACTTGTAGCTTGCTACTGTATCATTGAGTAGCTGTCGTCTGTACTTTTAGTCGAACTTGTATTGGTGCATTGCCGCCATGTTGGTTCGAATTGCACTTGCTCTTTTGTACTACTTCACCATGTCACTTTTTGATTGATGCTGCATCACTTATAGCTTTATGTATTCATGTGTTTGTCTGCATTCACTCTGGCTTGTGTTATGATTGCTGTGAAGTTGCAGTCTGCTTGATGCTGTAGCTTTATGGTTTTGTAGTTGTTCTTCTAGTTGGATATGTTAGTTGCGGCCTTGACTTGTTGTTATTTGTACCTGGTCTCTGTACATTTCTCTGACTGTTTGCATACACTTTTGGTCATGTTGTATTTGGTCTTCATTGACTTCATGTTGCATTATGATGTTGTCTGGACATTTGGTCTTCATGTGAGGTTGTAGCTTTGGTCTTTGTTTGTTTGATCACCTTGCTGTTCCTGTAGTTGGTCACTGATGCAGTTTGAAGCTTTGAACTGTTTGCTTTTGCATTCTTTCATTTGTTCATTTAATCATTTGACTGGCTGTTGTAATCGAGCTGTATTCATGTAGTGTATGTTGTACTTTGATCTAGTTGTGTAGTTTGCCACTATTTGTTCTGACTTGAGCTTGTACCACAGCAAACTGCATGATGGTCTTGTGACTTGTATACTGCAGTTTGCGTGCTTCATTGACATCTGATTCACTTGCACCTGTATTTTGTCATAATTGATGGTTCAGTGGTGTTTTCTGAAACTTGCAGTAGTCATTGCAGTATTTGCCATTGTTTGATAAAGTTTGATAATTGGTTAGCATGCTACTGATTTGTCTTTGTTGCCTCTTGCATGTAGTTGGTTGTAACTGTGCACCTGCCCTGTGTTGAACCCAGTTTTGCAGCTCGGGTTTGACCTTGCGCTTGTGTCGTGATTTTAAATATATTGCACGTGCGTTGAACCCGGCTTTGCATTTGGGTTTGACCTGTGCTCACCTGTCCCTGTAGCATTGTCAAGTGTATATATCGGTGTGCACGGCCTTGTGGCATATACAGTGATACACTGTGTATGTCACAAGTTGTTCGTGTATGATGAATTCAAATTTAAATGATGACGAACAACCCAAATAACTGAGGCAAATATTATTTTCAAAAACCATATTTTATTTTTGAATTGCAAAAATATTTCTTTTTCAGTTTTACTGCGTTAGTTTATATTTTTGCAGATTGCTCAGATGCTGGATTCAAACCGGAATGCAGTTGAAGACAAAAATACGAGTGTGAGTGATATGTAGTGAGGTTATCAATGTAAATGTGATGTGATTGTAATCAAAAATGTATATGTATAGTGAGAGCATGAATTTGTACTATTCAAGTTTGTAATAAATATTCGTTTGAATAAAATATTCGTTTGAATTCAAAAAACTGTGTAACTTGTTCTGTTTGAATTCAAATTCAAATTCCGTGTAATTTATTTTATTCAACAGATATTTATCTAACCAAATACATACTATACAAAATATTTGTTTGAATAAAATTTTTGTTTGAATTCAAAATCTGTTTAACTTGTTTTGTTTGAATTCAAATTCAAATTCTGTGAAATTTAATTTTATTCAACAAATATTTATTTAAACAATGAAAAATAAAATAGTACATTACCAAATACATTTATATGAATGTATATATGTTTATTATCATCAAACAAAAATCATATAGCGCAAAGCGCATATTCAACAATCTCCCCCTTTTGATGATAACAAACATATATTTAAGATTTTGAATATATTAAATGTATTTGATAATTTCATTTGCTCCCCCTATTTGAATGCTTCCTTTATATGTGATACTCCCCCTACATATATGGCTCCCCCTATATATATGCATACAAATAAAAATATGTAAATTAGCCTATATGCAAATTGAAAGTTATTTGACCTTTGCTTGATTCTATTTGACAAAATCTTAACTTTTCTCTCCCCCTTTTGTTATCAGCAAAAGAATAACAGTGTTATAAAAATAGGGATGAAGTGATAGATATGAATCAAACATTTAACTCAATTAAATATAAATATCAAATTTCAATAAAACTCAAACAAAAATCATAATTACCCTTGTCAAACGCATATTCCACTTTCAGAAGTGATGGAGATAGAATCATCAAAAATTCATATAGATATGTCTATTTGTGGTATATTTATTTCTGGAAATTTGAATATCTACTAACCATGCATAACCGTTAGGACTTTTAAATGAGATTAGTAGTATTCCAATTTAATTTAAAAAATGAAATCAAGTATCTTCTAACCACGCATGACCGTGAGGACTTTTAAATGGGATTAGAATCAACTTGTCTATTAAATCAATTATTTTTAATATGCGTTCCATACATGCATAACCGTGAGGACTTTTAAATGAGCATGGAAGCACATAATCAAAAATCCAAGTAATTCACCCATGCATGACCGTGAGGACTTTTAAATGAGAGTGAATACTTTGGATATTTATTTTTAATTGCTGAATATAAGAAATTGAAGCACAAATAATTTCCTTCACCGATTTAAAGATATTGAAGAACAAATGATTTCCTTTGTAAACTACCACAAATTTACATATTAAATATGATTTTGATGAGTGATGTTCGATAGAAAGATGATAGAAATAGAAATGGTCATGGAATTATTATCCAACAAAAAGTTTTTATAACTCTTGTTATGAAATTCTAAAGAAATTTTTAATTATACTTTCTCGAGTTATAATATATGATAAATATCAACACTTATCTCTTTTTCAATCACTATTTATCTTTTCGATAATCAAAGGGAGTCAGATTAGTCAAACTTGTCATTTAAAATCAAATTAAAAATTATAAAATCAATTTTTCAAAAAATAATTAAGCTGTAAATATGGTCAAACATGATTTCTTGAGGGAAGTTTTATAAGAAAATTTTCTGCTATTTGAAAATTATTTCAAGTGAAAAATATGCAGATATTTTCTTTAAAAAAAAACGATGCAGCAAATAAATGTTTCACAAATTAATCACGTTACACTAATAATTTTTCTATCAACTATATTACCAGTGTAATCCGCATCTGAATTTAAATTTCACTCAATATTCACTTGTTGAATCAAACCATGATATGTGCACCAAAAATTTCAAAACATCATTCTTTTGAATTTTGAATTTAAGCCGTGTTAACACTCAAAATAAATATCATGATGATAAATTCAGAAACCAGAGGATAAACAATTATTTTCATGAGTAATCAACAGTCAATCAACATCATAATTATTTCAAAAACAATTTCTTAAAATCCTTTTTCTCATGAATTTGAAATCGTGCAAATTTACAAGCAGTGATCAAAATGTCAGAACCAATATATCTACGTGTAGCATGAGTAACCAGCATTTGACTGAACAAATTTATATAAATTAGTTCAAAAATTTAAAATCTGGTTGGTCATCAATTAAGCACAAATTAATGTCATAAATAAGAACAAGTCAAAAAATCATATCAATTAAATCCGAATCAGTCAACCATCATAATTACTCCAAGTAATTCTTATTTAAAGATGGTTAGTCATTATTTTTTAAAAAAAATCATAGCATCAAAATCATCATCTTTTGTTCATCTCAATATTAGCTGATTTTAATTTAGAGTATGGTGCAGATAATCACATTTAAAAAACAATTACCTGTTTTACCTTTACGATAATTTTTCGTGATTGCCCATTGTGATTCTGTCACCTTTATACTAGGCTAAGGAACTTTGTTTTGTCGCCCGTTGTGCTTCTTGGAACAGCCGAAATCCAGAGAACACTGTTGTTGTTCCTTAGCCTGCCTCCACACCTACACGATAAAAGATTTATGTGACCTATTTGTTTTTATAGGTCCATTGTTGTTAGTGGCAGAATATGAAAAATATGTTTTTGGAGATTCAAAACTATTTATACATGTTCCTTTTGGCACCCAAATTTGTTTGACTTTCAAAGATTTTATATTTGTGCCTTTTGGAACCCAAATTGGTATAGTTTTCACGTGTTTGGGTTTATACCAATAATTATTTCGATTATGTCCAAATTCTTTACAGAACGTGCTCATTAAATTGACTTGATTAAATTTTGTGTTCCTATGACTATGATTTTCAACATGATTTCCAATTATTTCAGATCGAGCAGCACTTTTACCTTTATCATCATCTTGTGATTTTCCAAAACCTAGTCCTTTTCTATTGTTAGCAAAAATTTGATTTCCCAATAGCATGTTGAAAGATTTTTCGCCTCTTGAAAAGTTATTCAAAGATTTCTCAAGATTTTGGACTTTGGTTTTTAATGTTGTATTTTCAGTGACAAGTGAGGTGCATCGATTTATAAAGTCCTTTTTTCTAGTGTCAATGTTTTCTTTAAGACTCAAGTTTTCTTTTTCAAGGTTCTTAGAGTTATTCCTAATTTTTGATAGTTCCGAATCTAAAATTTTACATTGGTTACATTCTAGGTTTTGAATATTTTCAAGTTCAGTTTTTAACCTAAAATTTTCACGAGCAAATTCTCTCCTATCAGATTTCAGTTTTTCAATTTTAGATTCAAGAGTATCCACTACCTTAGTAAGATCAGAACACATAAAAACAAGTTCTTTATAAGAAAACTCACCTGCCTCACTAGATTCGTCGGAGGTTGCTTCTGATTCTGATTTTGCCATGCAACATAAGTTAGCCTCCTCTGGGCTGCTATCCGAAGGTTCTTCTCCTTCTTCATCATCCCAAGTCGCTGCAAATACCTTCTTCGCCTTTTTCTTTTCTTTGTTGTTTTTGAGAAGTGGGCATTTTGGTTTGATGTGGCCAGGCTTGTTGCAGTTATAACATATCAGTTCATTATCAGAATTTTCGGAATCTTTTGACCTATTGCCCTTTGTTTTCTTCTTGCGTGGCTTGAATCTAGACCATCTTCTAAGATTATTGACAGCCATTGCAAGCTCTTCAATTGGATCTTCTTCATCGCTTTCTTCTTTAATTTTTAAGGCAATCGTCTTCTTCTTTGGTTCGGAGTTGTTGCGTTCTTCCTTTGCTTTTAACTCAAGCTCATATGTCATCAAGTTGCCAATCAACTCCTCCATGCTTAGTTTGCTCAGATCTTTCGATTCTTGGATTGCTGTGACTTTTGCCTCAAAGTTCATTGGTAAAACTCGTAGTATCTTCCGCACAAGCTTTACCTCAGTGAATACCTTCCCAAGCGCTCTAGCATTGTATACCAAGGTTGAAAAACGTCCAAACATATCCTTTATGCTCTCGTCTTTGTCCATCACAAAGTTTTCGTATTCATTGCTGAATAGGGCTAGCCGAGACTCCTTGACTTGAGAAGTTCCTTCGTGTGTCACCTCCAAAGTATGCCATATTTCCTGTGCTGTTGTACAATGAGAAATTCTATTAAATTCATTTTTATCAAGAGCACATATCAAAGCATTCATGGCTTTAGCATTTGTCGTTTTCAATTTCTTATCGTTTGCATCCCACCTATCCTTAGGTTTAGGAATCTCAGTACCACTAACGATTATAGTGGGAGGTTTATAGCCAGTTTCAATAATATCCCAAACATCATAATCAACGGAACTAAGATAAATACTCATCCTAACTTTCCAATAAGCATAATCGTTCCCGTTAAACATGGGTGGCCTAGCAATAGATTGCCCCTCAGAAAAAGCATTATTTTGTAGACTCATGACTCTAGAGTTAAAAAAAATATATACCGGGCTCTGATACCACTTGTAGGATCTAGATTAACCCTAGAGGGGGGGGGGTGAATAGGGTTATAGCAAATTTTCTTGATTTAAAACTCAGAAATAAACTGCAGAAATAAATATGCTGAAAAGTAAATCACACACAAAATTTACCCAGCTTCGGCAACCCCTGCCTACTGCTGCATTCACAGATTTCTATTAGAATTAAACAGTATCGCGCTTACAACAACTCTATTAGACTCGCAGACCCTTTCGCTCCCGCTCACAAACACTCTACTAGACTCGCACACCCTGCTCCCGCCTATAGAGTTTCGCTTACTCGCAAACACTGCTCCCGCCTATAGAGCTTTGAAAACTCGCACACCCTGCTCACTGAACTAATTCAAAATAGACAATCTGACACTACCTAACCTAGGTGGTGATTAACTAACTTTTTGGTTCGTAAAATAAAAAACAATAACCCTAAAAAAAAACAATATTAATAAAAGCCCAAAACAAAAAACCCCTTTTTTTTTACTTAGACCCTAAATAAAAACTTTAAAAGCTAAACCCCCTTTAATAATTAAGCCGGCCCACTATTCTTTCAACCCGTTCCCTTCTTTTTCTTGTGAAAAAATGTCGGCCTCTCTTTCTTGAATTAGGGCTTCGGCTCTTTCTCGAATTAGGGTTTCGTTCTGATGCTCGATTCTCTGATTTGATGGCTTGCGTCGCTTGTTCTCTGATATTCGATTGTGGTTAACTTTGAAATTGTGAATTGTTCGGCTTGCTCGTTGATCGAATTCCTTTCTTGCTCGGTATGTAATGCTTTTGCTTTTACTGATTTTGTGCTTTCTGGAATTCGATACATTGATTGCCGATGATGATTGGGTTATATATGCGTTTAATTTCCTGAATCTTCGATCGTATATATTTATTTGAATTTGTCAATTTTGTGCATCGGCCATTCGATTATACTTGGATGCTTGTGATTTTTTCTTGACCAATTCATTCGTGTAAATCCTCGATTGCTTGATTGACACGGTTTTGAATTGCGGCATTGAATTGCCGTGCTCATCACGGTGTTGATTTTTGACTTTGTCAATACTGCATACGCACTTGAATTTTTACTTTCAATTTACATTCATGAATTCTTCTTTGACTTCGATATTTTGTAAATTGGCTTCGGCCACTGTCTGCATTCCTGTTGCACTTTCACCTGCTAACTAATCTTCATTCACTTCAGTATTCTTCACTGCCTGTATTTGTGTCATTCACGGCTTCAACTTGAATATGTTGTGATGCTTGTGATTGTCACTATGTTGCATTGTTATTGATACATGGTTGTTCTGTTGGTTCTTCTCATCCTGATGCCGAACTTGATATGAAATTCTGGTGGCATTGCTTTGTTGTATCATGATACTTGGTCGAGTTGATTGTTGCATTGTCACTGGTTCATTTGATAGCACTGTACTGTTCTTTGTTGAGTTGATATATTTGTGGTCTTCATTTGGTGATTTGTACTTGGTGCAGTTTCCATATTTATGCTCGAGCTTGCATGTGTACCATTGATCATACTTGTGATATTCATTTGGGTTTGTGTGTTGTCTCTGACCTGAGCATGTGTACTGTGGCACTGAACTTGATCTCTGTTGTATTCATCTTTGTTCTGCATCACTTGTAGCTTGCTACTGTATCATTGAGTAGCTGTCGTCTGTACTTTTAGTCGAACTTGTATTGGTGCATTGCCGCCATGTTGGTTCGAATTGCACTTGCTCTTTTGTACTACTTCACCATGTCACTTTTTGATTGATGCTGCATCACTTATAGCTTTATGTATTCATGTGTTTGTCTGCATTCACTCTGGCTTGTGTTATGATTGCTGTGAAGTTGCAGTCTGCTTGATGCTGTAGCATTATGGTTTTGTAGTTGTTCTTCTAGTTGGATATGTTAGTTGCGGCCTTGACTTGTTGTTATTTGTACCTGGTCTCTGTACATTTCTCTGACTGTTTGCATACACTTTTGGTCATGTTGTATTTGGTCTTCATTGACTTCATGTTGCATTATGATGTTGTCTGGACATTTGGTCTTCATGTGAGGTTGTAGCTTTGGTCTTTGTTTGTTTGATCACCTTGCTGTTCCTGTAGTTGGTCACTGATGCAGTTTGAAGCTTTGAACTGTTTGCTTTTGCATTCTTTCATTTGTTCATTTAATCATTTGACTGGCTGTTGTAATCGAGCTGTATTCATGTAGTGTATGTTGTACTTTGATCTAGTTGTGTAGTTTACCACTGTTTGTTCTGACTTGAGCTTGTACCACAGCAAACTGCATGATGGTCTTGTGACTTGTATACTGCAGTTTGCGTGCTTCATTGACATCTGATTCACTTGCACCTGTATTTTGTCATAATTGATGGTTCAGTGGTGTTTTATGAAACTTGCAGTAGTCATTGCAGTATTTGCCATTGTTTGATAAAGTTTGATAATTCGTTAGCATGCTACTGATTTGTCTTTGTTGCCTCTTGCATGTAGTTGGTTGTAACTGTGCACCTGCCCTGTGTTGAACCCAGTTTTGCAGCTCGGGTTTGACCTTGCGCTTGTGTCGTGATTTTAAATATATTGCACGTGCGTTGAACCCGGCTTTGCATTTGGGTTTGACCTGTGCTCACCTGTCCCTGTAGCATTGTCAAGTGTATATATCGGTGTGCACGGCCTTGTGGCATATACAGTGATACACTGTGTATGTCACAAGTTGTTCGTGTATGATGAATTCAAATTTAAATGATGACGAACAACCCAAATAACTGAGGCAAATATTATTTTCAAAAACCATATTTTATTTTTGAATTGCAAAAATATTTCTTTTTCAGTTTTACTGCGTTAGTTTATATTTTTGCAGATTGCTCAGATGCTGGATTCAAACCGGAATGCAGTTGAAGACAAAAATACGAGTGTGAGTGATATGTAGTGAGGTTATCAATGTAAATGTGATGTGATTGTAATCAAAAATGTATATGTATAGTGAGAGCATGAATTTGTACTATTCAAGTTTGTAATAAATATTCGTTTGAATAAAATATTCGTTTGAATTCAAAAAACTGTGTAACTTGTTCTGTTTGAATTCAAATTCAAATTCCGTGTAATTTATTTTATTCAACAGATATTTATCTAACCAAATACATACTATACAAAATATTTGTTTGAATAAAATTTTTGTTTGAATTCAAAATCTGTTTAACTTGTTTTGTTTGAATTCAAATTCAAATTCTGTGAAATTTAATTTTATTCAACAAATATTTATTTAAACTATGAAAAATAAAATAGTACATTACCAAATACATTTATATGAATGTATATATGTTTATTATCATCAAACAAAAATCATATAGCGCAAAGCGCATATTCAACATTAGGGTGATCTTGTGTCCCGTAAATCAAGAGAGTTTACCCCAGACTCGGAGATAGGAGGGTTTCTTAAGGCCTTAGAAATTGAGGGTTGTAATTTGGATATTGGCTTATAAAAATCTGTACAAGGATATTGCCTTGGTGCAGGACTGGATGTAGGAGGATTCCGAACCAGTATAAAATCCGGTGTGTTCTTTCCTTTTACTTGCTTTATTTTACTAGTTGCATTTGTTATATGTTCTGTGATCATTCTGTGTTAGAATTCTGTTTAGATTTGTGTTGAAAGTTTTAATTTAGTCATATAGTTCATATATTCTTTAAAACACTATTCACCCCCCTCTAGTGTTATTTCTGCCTTAAGATCCTTAATCCGCATCCCCAACAATTGGTATCAAAGCATTGGTTTTCATTTTTTTCATAATCTGAAATTTTGAAAAGTTTTAATGGCACAACACACTAATAATGTCACTCCTGTCACCACTACTTCTGTCAACACAAGCACTAACACTAGTTCATTTGTAGAGGGTCAGTCTACTGACAGACCACCACTTTTTAATGGCAGTAATTATGCATATTGGGCATGTAGGATGAAAATTTATTTACAATCCATAAGTTTAGATACTTGGAATATGACACAAATTGAATATGTTGAACCAACTACAAATTTTTCCCAGTGGACTACTGAGAAAAAGACAGTTGCACAAAACAATTCTAAGGCTATGAATATTCTATTTTGTTCACTAGATAGGAATGAGTTTAATAGAGTCTCTATCTGTAAGTCTGCATTTGAAATATGGAAAACTTTGCAAGTAACTCATGAAGGAACAAGCAAAGTTAAACAGACTAAAATTTCCATATTAACTAACCAGTTTCAATTGTTTAAAATGCATGAAAATGAGTCTATTTCCGACATGTATTGTCGATTTCAAGACATTGTACACTCATTGATTGCTTTAGGAAAGGGTTTCTCAGAAGAAGATCAAGTCAGAAAAATACTCAATTCACTCACTCCAGAATGGGATCAAAAGACACTTACTATTGAAGAGGCAAATGATGTTAGTCAAATAAAGATCGAAGAGTTAATCGGTAATCTAATGTCTTACAAAGTTCAACTACAAGGGAGAAAAGAATCTAAGGCAACAGAAAAGAAATCGATCGCATTTAAAGCAACAACTGGAGATTCAGAACAAGAGAGTGATAAAGAAATTGCTTTCATGACCAGAAATTTCAGGAAATTTCTGAAGTATAGAAAGATGAATAACTTTAAAAGAAATGATCAAAGAAATTCCAGAAATACTTAGGAGAACTACAACAACAACAATTGTGATAGATGTTATAACTGCAACAAAACAGGGCACTACAAGATGGATTGTCCATATCCAGACAAACAGACATTTCAACCAAACAACGAGCAACCAAAGAAAAGAAAGAAGGCATATGCAGCAACTCTTGACGATTCAGATTCATCCAGTGATGACGAGAAGAAAACTGATAATTCAAATTTGTGCTTCACGGCTATTCTCGAATCAGAAGACGATCGGAGTTTGGATCTAAAAATAGGTACACATTTATTTTAATTTTATTGGATGCTTGCTTGCTTTGATTTTGTTTGCAATTCCTTGAATTTTTAAATTCAAAATCACCCTTTGAAATTTGAATTTTTAAATTCAAAATAATATTATTTTAATAATATTTCAAATATTAAAATATTTTTATATTATTATATTTAATATTATTACTGGAATTATATATAGATGTAGAATATAGATTAGTTTTCTTAAGATTTTAGGAATTTCTTAGATTTTAGGAATAGACACCTCTTTTCAAATTCAACAGGCACATGTCGACATGACAGGATACCCCATGTCGACATGCCTCTCAGAAATTTGATTTCAAAATTTGAATTCAAATTTTTGAATTTCCCTCCACCTTTTCACTTACTTCAAAATTCTGAAAAGACACCTCTTGACCAGAGATCCTGACTTTAGAGAATCTATTTAATATACTTCTCTTATCATCTTTTTTCACTTTATTCTCATAATTCAAACCTTCTTCATTATCTTCTACTCCTCTCAAACACTCATCAATGGCTTCCTCAAGTAACCCATCAACTATGAGCTACCCAAATCCATCAAAAATGATCTTTTCAATGACCCGGAGGCTATCGAAGCTTACATAAACTATGTAAACTATGGTAAAGTCAATACGGGAAAATTTGCCATTTTTGATGATTTTTCTTCTTATGAAATCGATCAACTTTTTGAAGAAAACTCCATTCTTAGCTTGATTGATAACAAGCAAAATGATTTCGTTTGTTATCCAAACCTTGTCAAAATGTTTTATGCAAACCTAAATCGTGGATTTTATAATGGAAATGAAGATCAAATTTGGAGTAGTGTTAAAGGAACACTTATTGTTTTGGATTCCGATATTTTGGGTACTATTTTGGGTTGCAAATCTACCGGTATGAATCTCTCGGAATTTCAAATCAATGAAACCGATCGAGAGACTTTTCATCACATTTTTGAAAGCGATGACCACATGGATTTTAAGAATCGCTTTTTCCGCCCAAAAGCAAGAATTGTCAACCTTCTTATTCAACACACAATTATTCCTAGGTCGGGAAACTACAATAATCCCACCTCAAAAGTGTGAAGCTCTTTTTTCTATTTTTGGAAAATATGATATTAATTGGGCACAAACTATTTTGGATGAGTTAAGACCCAAAAATTTTAATATGGGAGAAAACACTCTTTATCATGGAATTTACCTTACTCGGATTTTCAATTATTTTGGCGTGGATGTTAAAAAGGAAGAGTTTGTAAGTAGAAAAGTGTTCAATCATGGGAACATTTCTCTTATGAAAATCCCACTCATGTTTCAACCATATGAAACACTTGCCGAAAAGGAAGAGAGACTTGCTCATGAAGAGATGGAAGAAGAGGAAGAAGAAGACGAAGAAGAAGGGGAAGGAATGGAAATTGAAGAAGAGGAAGATGAAGATACCTCTTTAGAAAGTATAGAGTATCTACATACACCCGCCAATCTGTCCAACAGAACCATACTCAAGAACCAAAAGACACTTGCCCAAAACCAAAAGGTTCTTAAGAGATCTATTAGCAAAAAAATGGATAAAATCTCTACCAAGATCGACAAGTTCTTTGGAAAGATAGGCAGGAAACTTGGCTTGTCCTCATCATCATCTTTATCAAACTAATCCTAGTCATTATCTCTCTAGCTATCGTTTATCTATCTTTGTATTTTCTACTTTTTTAGTTAAGATTATGTAATGTTAACTAATATAAGTAATGATATCTCATTCCCTGTTTTCCAGCTTTATATATCTCTGTTAATTATTTATTTTAAGTTTATATAAGTCCACTAGTATAAAAATAAACTTAAAAATAAAAAATAACTCAACTTGGTCATTCTGTCTAGACCATGTCGACATGTCCGATCCCCCCATGTCGACATATAACAGTCAAAAAGTAGTTACAATTTCTAACTTCAAATTCTTGTAACTACCAAGTGACAATTCATTTTGAACGGCCAATAACTCCTATAAATACCTATTTCTTCCAGAAAAACTTCTCTACCTCCATTTCTATTCATCTCCTCTCATACTTCAACTTATTTCTTAAATTATGACTTCTCCAATTAAGAATTTAAGTGAAAATCTTGAAGAAACTCTTACTTCTTTCAAGAATATTCTTTCTTTTATACTTAGAAATCAAAGGCACTTAGAATTAAGCCAAATGCAGATGATCAAAGAGCAAGAGAAACACTTCGACGCACTTCGTTGGATGATCTCAAGCCTTAGCAAAGACGAACCCGAAGCAAATCCACCAGTCACTCTCGACAAAGATAATTGGGATGTTATCAAAACTGATCCTATCTTTGGAGAAGATGGATGGGTGGAAGTCCCAAGGAATGTCTGATCATTATGTATGTTTGTTTGTTTGTTTGATTTGATTTGATTTAGATTTGATTAGGATTTAATTGAATTGTTTACTTAAGTTTGATTTGGATTTGGTTTGCATATAACTTCATATACTATACATGATTGGTTTGCTATGTATGATATTGATTTGATTGTCAAGTTACACTTATATATATGCACACACACTTGATCACTTACATGTTCACTTTACACTTTTATTCTATATATACTTTAGAACAGGTAAATCTTTTATTCCTTTTTGTTGATGTTAAAGGGGGAGAAAGTTGTAAAAATATATGTGCTTGGTGTAAGGGGGAGTCATGGAATAAAGGGAAGTTGTAGTTTTGAGAAGAAGTCACGGAGTAAGGGGGAGTTATGGGGAGTTATGGTATGGTAAGAATATTTTATAAATAAAGGTTGTCATCATCAAAAAGGGGGAGATTGTTACGAACTGAGTTGATGATGTTTTGATGACAACAACCTTATATAGTTATTATACTTTACTTTATAAAATATATACTAACATTTTCATATATGTATGTATGTATGTATGTATATAGGAAGTATATGCAGGTATTATCGAAGACTGATCAGTATAAAGACTCAAGCATCAAGATGAAGATTAAAGATTCAAGATTCAAGACTCTAGAGAATCAAGATTTCAAGATCTCAAGGTAAATGCCTAGTATTTTGTTAAAACTTCATAATAGCACTCTCATCTTTCTTCCAATTTTCTTTTGGGATGGAACCCAATTTCTATCGAAACCAGTGGCTTACAAACCCACGACAAGTAGCTTACAAACCTACGACAAGTGGCTTACAAACCCACGAAAATCAAAATCATTTAAACTACTTTGTATAAGTTCTCGAGTCCTATGGAGGAGCTCTATAGGAAGGTTCTTGCAATTTCAGTTTGAATAGATTTTTCAAAATGTTTTTAAATCTGTTTTCAAAATGTTTTAGCTTTCAAAATCATGTTTTCAAAAAGATTTTCAAACTTTGTTTTAGCCTTGAAATATTCCTCTATTCTGATTTTAAAAACTTCTATTTTTAAAACATCAAAACTTATTCAAATTTTAAATATTACTTATATAATTGACGGTCTATATCAATTATATACATATATTTAAAGTAATGTTTTATATTCATTCTCTATCTCAAAATATTGTTTAAACACTTTATTTTGCTTCAGAGAAGTTTCAACTTGTTTTAAATTCAAATGCTTTTACAAAACAACATCTCTACAATTTTGAACTGAGGGATGTCGACATATGGGGATACCCCATGTCGACATGGTGACAGTTGGATTCAAAATTCAAATTTCAAAAGAAGTGTCCATTCGTTCAAAAACCTTTCGCCAATGGTTATGACTATTGAGCATCTATATAAAGGCTTCCAAAACGAATTTTTTAATAACTACTTTCTTATTTTCTTCACTCTTTCTTCTCCACCATTCCATATCCATAAACTTCATATTTTCAAGATCGTGCCATCATTCTGCCAAATTCTCAATAGGAAATCATTTAGATACTCTCTCTATTTGATTCTCCATCATTCTACTAAAGATCAAAGTGCCATTAATAGTTATAGGATCAATTTGTATTCAAAAAGTCCATAGAGTCTATCCATTCAAAATGATTGTTATTAGAAAGTATTAGGGTGATCTTGTGTCCCGTAAATCAAGAGAGTTTACCCCAGACTCGGAGATAGGAGGGTTTCTCAAGGCCTTAGAAATTGAGGGTTGTAATTTGGATATTGGCTTATAAAAATCTGTACAAGGATATTGCCTTGGTGCAGGACTGGATGTAGGAAGATTCCGAACCAGTATAAAATCCGGTGTGTTCTTTCCTTTTACTTGCTTTATTTTACTATTTGCATTTGTTATATGTTCTGTGATCATTCTGTGTTAGAATTCTGTTTAGATTTGTGTTGAAAGTTTTAATTTAGTCATATAGTTCATATATTCTTTAAAATACTATTCACCCCCCTCTAGTGTTATTTCTTCCTTAAGATCCTTAATCCGCATCCCCAACAGCTTACCTAAGCTTCTCGTTGATTTTAGAACTAGAACTTGAATTTCCTAGGAAAACTAGGACTTAGGAATTTCTAATCTTCCTTCTTTCTCCCATTTTTCCTTTAGCTTGAGTGTTAGGGTTATTACGAGTAGAATGAATGAAAGGAAGAGGAATTAGGGTATTTGGTAAAAGAGTTTGGGTTCTATTATTGGGTTAGTGGGCTAGAACCAAACCCAAAGCCCAAATGAGAATACCAAAATCCTAATCAACTCCAAACATATCAATGTTTATACTCAAACCAGTTGTAAACATCATTTAAAAATCAATGGAAGTGGTCTCGAGTCCAAATTCGACTGTTTACAAAAAGTCACATTTTGGAATTTAATCCAACTAACGACGCTATATTCAAATAAATTTTTTAAATATATAATCGTAAAATTGCAGGTTATTATAGACCCCCCTCCTTAAAGAAATTGCGTCCTCGCATTTCTGAAGAAGAAAATAAAAAGTAACAACCACTCTAAGGCATAATGTGACGACCCAGAATTTTTAAGCATTTGAAAACGGAATATTTAATTGATTTTAAATATTTAAAATTTAATTTTTAACTTGAATTCAAATATCACTATTTATTTGATAATTAAATTATTAAATTAAATAATTTGAAGTTGGGTAAAATGTTGAATCTGGAGTTTTAAGCCTGTTAAATGTAATTCGAAAGCTTATAAAATTTATATTAATAATATGAAGATAATAGAAGTGTTAAAATTGAATCTAACAGTGATTTGTTCAGTTTTGAAAATATAACGTTCAAATTGATATTTAAAAATAGCCTTCCGAGGCACAGTCTTGGAATTTAACGAAACCAGTTTCATTGGATCTGAAATATTGTATTATTATCGGATTTAAAATTTCGTATGATCGGAGTTGTTGTGTGAGCGTACGGTATATAAACGCACTGAAAATTAAATTGATAATAATCGATTCAAAAAGCTATCTTTCCCATACGATCGAATTAGGACTCAAAACCTTTTCCATTACGTTCGGAATAGCGGCATAACATTGTGAACGCCTAGCGGCACGCCTCGATAGGAGGTCAAGATTTTGAGTTGCTAAATTAGAGGCGATTTGAATTTAAAAATATAATATATATATATATATATATATATATATATATATATATATATATATATATATATTGACTAGTCAAGCTGTATTCTTTTTCGTTCACATTAGAGTTTTTTCGTTCTTTCCAGAATCACTGTGCTGGCTTCTTCAACCCTTCACATCAGTCTCTTCCTTTCATCAGCTATTAGCCACCCTAGTGCAGACCTAATAGTGTACTGTAGCCGTTTTCTTCTGATATTCGTATGCCTCCATCAGGTTCTAAATAATAACGAAAAGAAAGGATATAATGGCCGAGAATTGTTTGTCTTCTACATCTAATCTCTCCAAATCCTTCGAATTTTAGAAAATTTTCCCAACTACATGATCGAAGGCTTGAAGAGCTCTGACGAACTTTACGGTGATGATGGCGAGTATGGGATAGACGTGACGACAAGTCGTATTGGAAGGTAGCGCGTTCTTTCACGAATTTCTGGTCATCAGAGAGGCCTAGCTCGCCCAGATCATCCTCGATGGCGCGGCGCGTGAAGGGCTTCAGGTGAGTTGTCTTCGATATAGCCTAGGCGAACGAGGAGGCAGCGGCATGTTGGGAAGTCATTGTTATGTTTGGGTTCGAGGGTTCCTATGTTTCGCATGGAGGAAGAAGTATGGGTGCGGCCAGATTTGCATCTCTTAGTAAACGGTAGTTCTGGTATTAATTTTAGCATAGATTTCTTTTTATGCCAAATCTAATTTTTGTTACTTCTGAATTAATTTAGTTAATAATAGGAGTTTTACAAAAAAAATTCTAATCTAGAGAAGTGAAGTTACAGTTCGTCGACGGAAGTTCTATCGAGTTAGAAAACCGTCGAACGAATTTTGAAATAAAAATAACCGCAAGCGCACGGTGTACGAATGTAGCGCGTGGCGAATACGGGTCTATCCGCAAGAAATTGATGATTTTAAAATTCTATTCAATCAAATTATACCGAAGTTGAGAGTGAATAGTTAGAAATGTAAGAAACCAACAAAAACTAGCAAAAGAAAATGATAAAAATATGAGAGTTAAAAGAACAATTTAGAGATAAATCCACTCTCTAGATCATATAAATCAACAAAATGAATTTATGATCTCTCTTTTCTTTTCTTTAGTGTAATTAGTTGATGTTTTTATCATAAGTATGATATATTTGTGCTATTAATTAGCCCAATATAAATCATCAAACTATAACACAGCCACTAATACACATTTAACTCTCATGAAATATGACAACAAAGTTAAAATAAAAATCTATTTTAAGCATAGCCTATTAACTATTGTTTAGAAATATAGGCTATCAAATTTCAATTTCAGCATTCACTTCTTTGCCATAATCATATTTAGATGAAGAGGCAATTTGTGTTATGTTTGTTTAAGCATAGCCTATTTGTTATGAACAACATAGACTATCAAATTCAAAGCTAAACAACATCATTAAACCACTTCAAGTGTTTCCATTAAAGCACAAAAAGAGAGTATAAACATCAAAATGTTGCATCTACATACTAGAGAGCTTCATTACCCCTAAATTGTAGGGATTAAGCTCTCATATTTGTTATCAAATCAACAAATGTAGAAAGCAACATGAAAGCAAAAAGAAAGGAAAATGAAAGCTAATGGAAAAGACAACTAATCTAATTGCATAAAGGTAAATTTACACTATTACATAAGAAGAGAAAAAGCATGTAAATAAAAGAGAATTAACATTGCATAAAAGAAAATAAAATTACATGAAATAAAATGGCTAAGTATCCATGGAAAGAAAGAGAGCTTTGATTTATTTTCTAAACTAAAACTAAAGAGAAGGAGGCCTAAGAGAGACTAAGAGAAGAGATAGATACATGAAACATAAGGGGTATTTATACAAGTTAGAAACCCTAATGCATATTTTTGGGGAGTACCCAAAATGCCCTTGGAGGAAGTGTGGTGGCCAAGTTATCATTGGCATGTCATAATCTCCATTTGAGTGTACATGAAGCCATTAATTCCATAAGCATGTGCATTGGCCTTTAATTTGTACATTAAGGTGGTTGGTAGGTGGGGTCCTCCATGTTCTTCACTTTGAATTATTTACATCTTCATTCTTTTGTTTCTTCTTTGTACATGCATATTCCTTCATGAAACCACTTGTAATTGAGTGTAATTTCCTACAAAATAATATAAAATTTCCAATTAAATTTTCTCAAATTAATATATGCACAAAAATGACCATTTTGCCCCTTGATGAAGATGAATATGTGACAATTTCAAATAATATGAATTTTGGTTTAAACAAGTTAAAATACCCAATATGATCATTTATTCAATTTAAATAGATTAAATATCATGGTAAAAATATGCACGTTTACGTGCACATCAAATACCCCCACACTTATCTTTTTATTCGTCCTCGAATAAAGGGAAACTAAGATAAATCCGTTTTCGTAGGAAGCACGATTGCATTGAGCGTATGCAACAAGCCGTTAAACCTCTGGGTGTCCCCAGTAGGACGAGTGTTGTCTCGTGAGGGTTTTCAGTGAATACTACCCACAAAATCCAAATGCGGGATGAAAATATTTACAAAATACAAGATTTATTTACAAAGAGATGAATGCAAATTTTTGAAAATATTTACAAATGAAGGATTTATTTTTAAATTGACACGAATAAGTTAAATATAGGTTTTGGTTATTATCTTGAAAATTTATGTCATTTACTCGTCAAAATTTCTAACAAAAATCAAGTTATCATAACAAATAGACAATAGTTTAACTTGTTGTTTCGGTTGATAAAAAAGTGTAATTATAAAATGGATCCTTAGTTGGTTATCAAAGTTTATTAAAGTGGTATTTTCATTTCTTTTCAATAACAAATCAAATCAAATAAGTAAAAATAGTGCTAGGATTTCAATTGCTTGCACTCTCATTATTTGCAAGAAAAATTACACACCTAGCTCAGGTAAACTGAGGCCAGATATACCACCCATGCACTGCCTTTCGGGCTTATGTGAGGGTAGTACAGAGCATGGCGAGTGCACAGACTTTCATGCATACACTATCGATCGTAGGTGGTTTTTATTAAGTCTTTTTTTTACATGTGTTCCATACATCATAACCGTGAGGAATTTTAAATGAGTATGAAAGCACATAATCAAAAATTCCAAGTAATCACCCATGCATAACCGTGAGGACTTTTAAATGAGAGTGAATACTTGGATGTTATTGTTTTTTATTTTTATATTTTTTTGAGTGGGAGTTTTGCAAAATCATCTTAGCACCATTTAACTTAGAAGACAAAAAAAAATGTTATATCCTTTACTTTAAATCAACCACATTTTAAAACAAAGATTTTTAATTAGGATGTACTTCATAATTAACACGTATGAATCTTCCTATATACTAGTTAAACCATTATTATTTGTAATCAAACTTCATTTTTATTTTTGTTAAGACCAATAAATTTTCAAAAATTTCAATTCAATAAACCAAAGCCATATATTTATCTTATAGTGTTTCTTTTAAAAATAAATCAAAAGAAAATTTGTTTTTGGGATTTTTTTTTAATTTTTTTTTGTTTTTGTGATTTTAAAGCAAAAATAAACCATGAAAAAAAAAGAAGGTGAGTCTCCCCCCCACACTTGATTTTGACTGTGTCCCCATAGTCAACCCAAGTGGAAGGAGAAAAATAAAATAAAAATCCAATATTTACATGAAAGATTATTATTTACAAGAGATGAGAAAGTATACAGTCAGAAAGTAAACGAAACGGTCTTCTAAAGACCGGTTCATTTGTCTCGTCAAATGTGTGAGACACAGCTTAAGCACGAAAAACCAAACCGTAAAAGATTTCGAAGTTGAATGTTGATTTGGAAAAATGAATGTCGTTTTATTGAAAATTGAATGAGTTGTTTTGTTTTCGATGATTTTTAGGGTTGATAAAACAGTTGATTGAAATTCAAGTTTATTTTCACCAAATTGAAGTTCAAACTTATCATTGAAAACTTCTTCAAAATTATCGATTTCAAAATCAAAATGGTGATCGAAAATTTCCCCTTTAGAATTCAACAACTCGTTTTCAAAAAGTCCATAAAACTCATGTTCGTTAAATTCGAATTCCTTTGTTGGATAATCAACAACTTCATCGTGTGAATCGAGTTTAAAATTCAAAGTTGTCGTATTCAAGTTTTCAGAAAAAGGAAGATCGAAGTTTAAATCGAATTTCGCACCCTCAAAAGAATTGAAATCCAACTTAATTACCGTATTTCAACAACTTGATTAAGATCGTCATTATCAATTTCAAAAGTTTTTATTTGAAAATCATCGATTTGAGTAAAAGATGGATTATTGTTTGACTCGTCACACATTGAAATGTGATTTTGTTTCTCACGAAAATTTTCCAATGTTTTAATCAACAAATTTGTGTGATCATCATAAATTTCATTCATTTGCTCAACAAAGTCAAATTTGTAATTATTAACTTGAAAATTTTCGATTTGGACTTGTTGAGAACAAGAATTGTCAATTTCGATAAACGGTAGATTATTATTTGATTCTTCGCAAGTTGAGATTTGATTATGATTTTCACGAATTTTTTTGTATTTTTCAAGTAATAAATCCCCTTTATCTTTTTCCATTTGGTCAACAAAATCAAATTCATGGTTATTAATTTGAAAACTTTCATTTTGAATTTGTTGATAACCAAAGTTTTCGATCGTATCATTATTGAAACAATTCCCATTGCCAAAATTATTTGAAAATTGATTTACATTTTCGTCTTTATTTTGAAATTCATCTTGAAACTCGAAATTGAATTGGCATGGGTTACACTCGAAAACATTTGAATTTTGAAGTGAATTCAAATTTTGATTATTTTGAAAACCTTGATTCGAGTTATAGCACAAATATGAATTGCACCACTCATTTATCTCTTGATTTTGTTGTGTAGCGATTTCAAGTAAAGATGAAATACTATTTTCAAGATTTGAAGCTTGGTCATCGTTTTGAAAATTTTGTGGTTCAAAATTCAAATCGTTTAAAGAATAGTTGTCGTTAAAATATCCACACGAATTTGGAGTGAAATCATATGGATTATATTGATTTTCACAACTATTGTAAACTTCACGTAAGTGGGGAAACTCGGACATTTTCAAGAATGTTTTTGTGTTTTTTTTGGTAAAAGAAAAATATTTACAAATGGAATTTATTTTTCAAAAGGGAAATTAATTTTTGGTTTTTCAAAATTTTTCTTTATTTTTGAAAAGTTTTTTTTTTGGATTTTTGGAATTTTGATTTGAAAATTTTCAAAGGAAAAGGGAAAAAAACTAAGTTAAGAAATATTTATAATTTTTTTTAGTTTTGGATTTTGAATTTTTTTTTGTTTTTTTTTTAAAATATGCATGAACTAATGCAACTAAATGAAAGAAAGGGTTAATTACAATGATTTATCCTAAGTTAACCCAAAATTGTATATTTACAAATTGTCTTAGATAAACAAGATAGTTCTCAGCCAGGTAACAGGCAGGATTTATCGGTGCACCACGAATCACTGTAGCAATGCAGCCGAAGGTTTAAGTACCTTAAGAGGAACAACCACTATAATATTTACAAAACACCGTAATATTTATAAATGGTTATTACTCTGCCGTAGCCTAGACACCAAGAAAACAAATTGTTCAAAGAAGATAAATTGTCAATATACAATTAAGTGTTATCGATTTCTAACCATTATTATTAATCAAAATCTAGGATGAAATGCAAAAAAAAAAATTAAATGTGTATTAATAATGCAACTACGAATGCAATTTGTTTTTTTTTGAATTTTTTTTTAATAAAATGCAAATGCAAGCAAAAATGCAAGGCAAATAAAAACAACGGATATAACAAGCAAACAGTTTATTTATTTATTTATTTTTGGCAAGCAAAGCGAAGCAATTATTTTGGCCAGCCAAGCGAAGCAAGCGACTCTTTCAATCTGCTTTGACAACCTGAAAATAAAACAAGATATATATACAGTTTTTAGATATATCTATAAAAAAATAAAGAAAAAAATGAACCCAAAACAACCTTTTTTTAAAGGATGTAACCAAAGACAAATGGAATCAAATTAAATTAAACAAAAAAAAACTAAATTAAAAGGAAAAAAATTAGGCAAAAGATTTTTTTATTTTTTTTAACAAACTAAACTTTAAAATAAACTAAGGTTTAAAAAGGAAAAAATCACTTGGGCCCAAAAAGAAGTCCAAGACCCAAAAATAAAAAATTAGCTGCTCAAATTCTCAACCAAACTACAGGCAAAAAAATTCAATCGCAACAATTTCATCTCATTTCGATTCACCATTCAATTTTCTTAAATTCTCAAATTAACAACCACATTCAAATTCTCATATCCACAGCCATTCGATTCGCAGCAGGCGATTCGATTCAAAAGTTCGATCCACAGCAAGCGATTTGATTCACCATTCAATTTACCAAATTAGCAGGCGATTCGATGTTTGAATTTGAGATTGGGAGGTTCGAATTGCAAAGAGGGTGGCGATTGGGCAGGGTTGTGTGGAATCACGATGTTAGCAGAGGATGGAGACGTTGTTGTTCTAGTTGTCACAACTTCGAGGGGATTGGTGAAGTGATTTCAGTGGTCAGTGAGGTGCTGCAGTTCGACTTTGGATTGCAGAACTTTGAGTTGGCCGCGACTTGCGTTCGAGAGTGGATTGAGGTGAATAAGGTCACGGTGGTTCTTAATTGATGGTGCTGCGGGTTGCTGTGCTCGAATTTGAGGCGATGGAATTGGCAGTTGAAGTTGTAGCGTGGATTGTATTTGACAGCAGTGGATTCGATTGTTTTCTTTTCGATTGTTTTTGAAGTTGCTTGGTTCTGGTGGGATGATGTTATGTGAAGGAGACAATTGTGAAGGCCGTGGTCTTTGGGTGTAGTGACTTTCTGGAAGATGGTTGGTGATTGGTGGATAAGGAAGTAGAATTGGAGGTGCTGGAATTTGGTGGTTGTTTTTTTGGAGGAGGAAAATTTGATGTATGTTGTTTGGATGAAGGGGAGGTTGGAGTGCGGAATATATGAGAAGAAGTGGTAGAAATGCAGGGGATTGATGTTAATGATAGTGGTAGGATGAAATAGTGAACTATGATGGAGAGGTTGGTAGAAAACAGTTCAGGCAGAAGCAAGGCAGTGGAGGTTAGCAATGAGATATGTGAATGTTGTATGGGTTGAAAGCAGTTGAAAGGCAAGTGGTGGATGTTGAGTCAAGCAACAATGATGTAGTGGTTTAAGGCAGATGGTCAAGGAGAAGTAGTGGAAGTGTGGACGTAGAATAGTTGATGTTTGTGGGTATGTAGGCAGATGGTAGTGAGTTTTGAGAATCTGGCGGATATGTGGATGAAATGTGAAAGGCAGTCGTTGATGGTATATTTGTTGCTGAAAGGGACAGGAGTGCTATAGTTTGATATTGTGCATGGCCGTTTGAATGTCTGGAGATAGGAGTGTAATTGTTGTATGAGAATGGAGATGTAGTCACAGGGATGTTGTGTGTTGGTTGAGTCAGTTAGCTATTGAGGAAGTGATGGACTGTGGTGGGTGGTTTGTTTGCAATTGTGTTGAATGAAGTGGTTTGGCAGAGGATATTGTGTTGTGAAAGGAGTGAATGGTGATTGGAAGAGATGGAAGTGGTGTATGCAATCTTGTCAGGGTATGACAGTAGGATGGTGAGGTTGAATGATGAAACGTTGTTGAGGGAAAGGGTGTTTGTAACAGAGAGGAGGTGATTCAGATATGTGAATAAAGCAGGCAAGCAGAAGTTAGAGGTGGTCAGCGATGGAGGAACTGTTATGGGTGGAGTTGTTTGTGGGTGATGTGCATCAGGTCAGTGAGGAATATGACATATTTTTGGGTAGAGGCAGTGAAAAATGTACAGAACTGTGATAAGCAGGTGCACAGAACAGTGGACTAAGAAGAGTCAGAGAGCAGTTTTGAAGATGCACAGTTTGTAAATAGAAAATGAAAAATATGCACAGTGCAAATAGAGAGGGGGCAGCAAACAGAAAATGCAAACAGGGAAGAAAAATGCAATGTAATAGTGTTCTTTTTTTTCTTTTTTTTTTTTGAATTTGTGAATGCAATGTAGATTGTAAAAATGATATGCAAATTGAAAGGATAATAAAATGTTTTCGTTTTTGTTTTGAAATTGTGATTGTTTTTTTTTAAATGCAAATGGAAATAGACTAACGACTAAAAGAAACAAAAACAAAAACAACACACAAACAAAAATAAAACACACAAAAATCAAACAACAAATAATTCGAAGAATAAAAAATTAAAATCAAAACAACTCCCCGGCAGCGGCGCCAAAAACTTGTTCGTCGACGGAAGTTCTATTGAGTTAGAAAACCGTCGAACAAATTTTGAAATAAAAATAACCGCAAGCGCACGGTGTACGAATGTAGCACGTGGCGAATACGGGTCGATCCGCAGGGAATTGATGATTTTAAAATTCTATTCAATCAAATTATACCGAAGTCGAGAGTGAATAGTTAGAAATGTAAGAAACCAACAAAAACTAGAAAAAGAAAATGATAAAAATATGAGAGTTAAAAGAACAATTTAGAGATAAATCCACTCTTTAGATCATATAAATCAACAAAATGAAGTTATGATCTCTCTTTTCTTTTCATTAGTGTAATTAGTTGATGTGTTTATCATAAGTATGATATATTTGTGCTATTAATTAGCCCAATATAAATCATCAAACTATAACACAACCACTAATACACATTTAACTCTCATGAAATATGACAACAAAGTTGAAATAAAAATCTATTTTAAGCATAGCCTATTAACTATTGTTTAGATAGGCTATCAAATTTCAATTTCAACATTCACTTCTTTTCCATAATCATATTTAGATGAAGAGGCAATTTGTGTTATGTTTGTTTAAGCATAGCCTATTTGTTATGAACAACATAGACTATCAAATTCAAAGCTAAACAACATCATTGAACCACTTCAAGTGTTTCCATTAAAGCACAAAAAGAGAGTATAAACATCAAAATGTTGCATCTACATACTAGAGAGCTTCATTACCCCTAAATTGTAGGGATTAAGCTCTCATATTTGTTATCAAATCAACAAATGTAGAAAGCAACATGAAAGCAAAAAGAAAGGAAAATGAAAGCTAATGGAAAAAACAACTAATCTAATTGCATAAAGGTAAATTTACACTATTACATAAGAAGAGAAAAAGCATGTAAATAAAAGAGAATTAACATTGCATAAAAGAAAAGAAAATTACATGAAATAAAATGGCTAAGTAGCCATGGAAAGAAAGAGAGCTTTGATTTATTTTCTAAACTAAAACTAAAGAGAAGGAGGCCTAAGAGAGACTAAGAGAAGAGATAGATACATGAAACATAAGGGGTATTTATACAAGTTAGAAACCCTAATGCATATTTTTGGGGGGTATCCAAAATGCCCTTGGAGGAAGTGTGGTGGCCAAGTTATCATTAGCATGTCATGATCTCCTTTTAAGTGTACATGAAGCCATTAATTCCATAAGCATGTGCATTGGCCTTTAATTTGTACATTAAGGTGGTTGGTAGGTGGGGTCCTTCACGTTCTTCACTTTGAATTATTTACATCTTCATTCTTTTGTTTCTTCTTTGTACATGCATATTCCTTCATGAAACCACTTGTAATTGAGTGTAATTTCCTACAAAATAATATAAAATTTTCACTTAAATTTTCTCAAATTAATATATGCACAAAAATGACCATTTTGCCCCTTGATGAAGATGAATATGTGACAATTTCAAATAATATGAATTTTGGTTTAAACAAGTTAAAATACCCAATATGATCATTTATTCAATTTAAATAGATTAAATATAGTGGTAAAAGTATGCACGTTTACGTGCACATCAGTTACTACTTTAACAAAAGATATATATTACAGGCAAAAGGCTTTTACAGCGAAGCAAATTTTTAATTACTTTGTTTGCTGAAAGGAAAAAGAAAAATGAATATACATATTTAAACTTACTAGGTTATTTTAAAGTAATGGATTACGGGATTAACTCATTTAATTAACTCGTTCAATTATTCTTATTACTAAAGATTTTCAAAGAAAGGATTTTGAGTTTAAAATTAAAGGTGTAAACATAATATATATACGCAATTTAAATCTACCAGTTGTTTTAAAATAATGTGTATTAGTGATTAATTTTTTTAATTTATTACAGTTACAAAAAGGTTTCAAAAAGGAAAATTTTGATTTAAATAAAATTAGTAGCTAATTTATTTTAACCACTAAAAGATTATAAAAGAAGAAAGATAAGGAGATAACTATTTAGTTAGAATTGAATTGTTAACTAATTAATTTATTTAAAGGAATTTAGTTTTAAATTAAATGAATTAATTAAATCTATGGGAATTAATTGTTTGATTAATTCAAATATTAATAAATTATATAAATGTTTTACAAGGTCTAAAATCGAGAAGCAACCTAGATTGGATTGCAAACAAAACGAAGGTAAGTTAATCTCACTCATCTGGTTTGATTCAGATTTAATTTAATTAATTGGTTGAATAATTGAATTGATTGATGTGCTACATTATAGTATATAATACATCATGGAACGATTGATTTTCCACATTATATAGCAGATGAGACCCTGTGCGCCGCATAATAGCGGATGATATTATATTTAAATCCCATATACCGCGATATTCCACCTCGAAGTGGAATTGGTATTGTGCTAACATCTGTGGATGCAAGGAAACAGGTTGGAGGGATCCAACTGGAATCCTCAAAATTATCTAGATTATTCTAATAATTCTATGTTATGATTATTTGCTATTCTGGGTTGAGTTATATTAAAAATTGGGAATGTTGGATGCTATGGGTTGATTTAATATATTTCGGTACACTGAGTTATCGAAATATATAGAATTGGATTTTTGAAAAGAAAATAAAATAGTTAAGTTTTAAGTAAAATAATCATAGAGGATTTGAATAAATTAAAGAATGAATTGGATAAGAATAAAAGTGATTTTAAAATTCTAATAAATAACTCCGAGTATGGAAAAAAGGGATTTGAATAAATAGAAAATAATAATAATGAATTATAAAACTTAAATGATATTATTTAAAGGAATACAAGAATTTACTTTAAATCCAAGATTTAGATTTATTTGAAAGGATAAAGAATATAAACTGGGTTTACAAAAGTGAAGCAATATATCAGTGGATATTTGGAAAATAAATTCACGGTGGGAATTTATTAAAGAAATGGAATATTTTTTTTAAATAAATTGTGATTTATTTTTAAAGGATATGAAGAGAAGCGTGTTTCCCTGGATATCCAAGTACGTTTCCATAGTAAATTTTTATATATAAGTTAAAGGTTTTAATGTTGTTTTAAATAAAGCATGTTTTAGAAAATTTATTATTTCTAAATATTTAAATTCTGAAGTAAGTATTTTTTTTTCAAATCTATTATTGTAATAATTATTAAAGGCGACTAGATATTTTGTTTTAGAGGAGAAAATCTAGTTTTATATTTATTAAGTAACATCATTTTCAAATATTCCTATAGTATGTATTTTTAATAAAGTATTGAAGTAGTCTGATTTTAAATATTCTTAACGTATATATTTTGAATAAGTATTAAAGTAATATTTGTTTTAAATGATTTAAAGGATATTTTATAATAAAGAGTTTTAAATTATTATTCTAAAAAAAAATCTAAAGCTTTATACTTGGTGTTTCCAGTGGAAATAAATATTTGGAAATTTATTTCATGAGAAAAGTGTGGTTTGAAACTGTTTTCAAAGGGATTGAAAAGTGGAAATATATCTTGTGAAGATATTTTGAGATTAATAAATAATTTGGTGAAATTATTTATATTGGATGGATGTTTGTGAATATTAATTGATAGTTAAATAACCGACTATCAATATTGGACAATTCCATGATCGTTTCGAAGAGACCGGGATCAGGATTTATTTCTCGAAAACCACTTCGATCCGGTTTGTACGTTTTCGTTGAAAAAAGAGTTCAGAGTCGAAGGTGGAGCAATGAAGTGCAAGGGCTAGTCGCTACTAATCCTGAGGATAGTTCCAAAATGGATGTAATAGGAGCAGTGCCTTCGGTTCCGTTCGAACCCGGGACGGACTTGTATAAATGATTGCTTTCAGAACATCGTCAGGTGGATGATGAGCATTCTAAGTGAAACATTCTAAAAGGTAACGCATAGCCTCAAGCCTCATCAACCAAAAATGACTGAAAATCAAGGGTTATGCAGCAAGGCTAGGTGGATAGCACCCACTTCAGGGTAAGGTCATCCCTGTCTAGATGTCCCTCTTATTTCAGCTTAGTGGTGCGGTTGCTGATCACAACCGTGGGGTGATCTTACTCGGGATTATCCAGTAAGGGGTAGTCCCGGTCTTGTGTTGCAGAAGATCGGGAGTGATCCTCAGTACAGTGATCTAGGCCACGTACTGTGACAGGTGGTACCCCAGTGCCTAGTCATTAGTTGGAAACCCATTCTCCCTACGTGTCTTTTACGAGTTTTGTTTGTATTACCCACTTTGTGGCTAGTAGCTGGAATTTAACAATGTAATAATTTCGGGTATTTTAATAAGTATTTGTATATAGACCCTATTATAACATCAGAGGATTTTATAAGAAATGTTTTAGCTATCGTAAGGTAAAAACTTGACATGTTTATTTGTGGTGTAGTCTTACGAGATGCTTTTGTTTTCAAAAGAATTTTTGAAACTTTAATAATCAATTTGGGTGTGATTTCTCACGCTAGTATTCCAGACTGACTCGGGTGTTATTTAACTATAATGCTTGGGTCAGAACGAGTATTATAGAATACAGAAAAGGATGTTGTGGAGCTCAGGAGACGAGCTAGAGGCAATACGTACTTCCGTATTTGATTATGATTCCGCTGTGTATCAGTTGTATGTTATTGATGTGGAACTCTGATGATGTATGTATAAACAGATATAGTATTTGGTTTTGGTGTAAAGATCTGTGATTATCTATTATATATTATTCCGCTGCGATAGTTAGATTCTGATGTTGTTTTCTATTTTCTTCTCCTACCTCTTCTTCCTTAACCCAAATGGTTCGTATTTCCGTACATCTTGAGTTATTGATGAAGAATAGTGTTGACTCAAGGGGTACGGATTTGTGGGTCGTTACACTTGGTATCAGAGCATAGGTTGGTGATAACCTTGGCTCTGGTGGGAATTACTCATAAAATAGAGTCCGTGCTACTCTAGAATGTGCTTATGCGTACTAATAGATATGAGCGCGTATTTGTTAGTGAATATAAAATTGTTTTTATATTGTTTTGATTTGTCGGTTGAGTGTTTATGGATTCTGGTCGATATGTGGGACGCCATGTTATCGATAGGAATTTCTAAATTCTTAAACAAGATAAACCGACACAGTATTGTTTTAAATAGGGTAAATGAAATAATTTTACCCAAAATTATTTTTGTATATAAAAGAAATGATTTTTCATAAATTGTTATAGTAATATATGGATGCTTGGTTGTTAGAAAGTGATAATATTAAATTATTATCATTGTATGATAATTGAATAAGAAATTGAAGATATAACCAAAGATGAAGGAATAAATTAATAAATAAATGGGATCTGCAAATGTGATGTATAATTGAATAAGGAATTGAAATCATAATTAAAAACTAAGAAACAAATTCATATACAATTGAAATTTAATGTAAACTATAAATGTGAACTATAGTGTGATTAATAATTAAAATAAAATAAAATTTCAAAGTAATGTTTGAATATAAATTTAAAGGCTTTGGAATTTGAAAATTTAGAAATTTAAATTCCTTTGAACTTGAAAATGATTCTTAAAAAGTTGGGAAAAATAATATATATTTGACAAATATTTTTGAATCGGATTTGAAATCTAGAAAGATTTGGAACTTAAAAATATTTGAAAGGTTTTAAAAGAGATAAAAGCATTGAACTCTTTTCGGTCGTTGAAAAATAATTCTGATGATGATCGCGACATCACCGGTGTTCATTTTCGAGTTTCCAAGAGAAAAATTGCTGCCAAATTGTTTTGAATTGAAATTGTTTGCAAAAGTTGAGTTGATTTTAGAAATGCATAGGGTTTTGGATATAGTTGATTTCAAATGATTTTTGAAATTGGAAACTTATAAAGGTTGAAATTTCCTGGGATGAAATTTACTTTAAAAAGTTAATTAAGTTAGAAAGGTTAGACAATCAAATAAAGTAAATTAAGGAAGGTTAGTAAAATGTAATTGAAAAATATAATTTGGGTGGATTAAAAGAACAAAGTTCTAAGAATTAAAAATTTATTTTAATTTGAAATAAATTAGTAAATGGAGCTAATTTAAAATAAGTGTGGAAACGAAATTAGTTAGGAGAGTAAGTCAAATTAAATGAACTCAAGCTAAGTTTAATAATATTGTGATTGGATTTGAATTAAAGTTGAAATAAAATTGAAATGGAACTATATCACGTAGTGGATATATTAAATGAAATTAAGTTCTTAATAAATTTAAAAATGGATAAAAAATAAACTAATCGAATAAATTAGTAAAATGGTTAGGATTTGATCAAAGGAAAAATCAAATCAAGGATTTAAAATGGAAGTTGGAGGAATAAAATAAACTTAAGTTAGTGGGTGGAATAGTTTGAAGAAAACAAATAACCTAAGTAAATTTTGAGATGGTTATTTAATATATTGGTTGTCGTGTTTAATAAAATGGTTTGGAATCAAACTTTTTGGATATGAAAGAAAATGCAATGAAAAGATTGTGAATAAATTAAAATGGGATAGAATCAAATGAAAATTGAGTTGGGATCAATTTAAAATGGTTATAAGCTTAAGTAATTATTTATTCACATTAATATTGTCGAATTGCTTAAGAAAATGGGTCGTTCGATGTAAACAGGATTAGATTAAAATTCTATGAGTTATTAGAAGTGAAATAGGTTGATTTTGAAAACAATTGGAATGAATATGAGTTTGTTTTGCTTAGAATAAATTAAATATAAGCGAGTAAGTTGTAAATCACTTAAACTGAATGGAATGGTTTGAGGATTGGTTGTAAGCAATTGTAATAAGTGTCGGAACGTTATATGTGCTTATGGAAATTATATAACGTGCATTATATATGAAATTTATGTGGTAGCTATTGAAAGTAAGTGAAATGTTAATAAATTGAGTATATTTAGTACTTATATGTTTGAATTGAGTAAGTACAGGTACCGATAAGCCGTTTGGTTGGATTTAGGCGCGCTAATTGCTAAATAATAAGCCGCTTGCTTAAAATGCTAAATAGAGGTACACCTACACAATAAAATAGGAAATATGAACTGTTTTTGTTTTTTCGACCATGTGGGTCGATGTATATATATTTATATCTCTTGTCAAATTACAAAAGCTCCTCTATACAAAGGATACTGCCAAAAAATTTCGAAAATTTTGGGAGTTAGAAAAAAAAATTGAAAATTTTGGGAAAAAGTTTAGTTAGCAACAAAACAATTTCAGATTGGAAATTGAAATAAATTAGGGAATGAAACTAATTTAAAATAATAATATAAATTAGTAATAATGGAAGATAAAATTCAATATTCAAAATTGAAGCTAAATTGAATTTATATGGAAACGGGAGAACCAATTTGAATAAAAATAAATATAAACTAAGTGGTAAAGTGATAATAAATATAAGAAGCGTATAAAATACTTATTTGAACTTAAGAAGAAATGGTGAAATTCTTAAGTGATATGGGTGTTGGGAGAATATATTGAATAAGCATTTGAGTGAAGATTTAATAAAAATATATGTTATACATACGGCTTGAATGAATATTGAAATTTTGTAAAGGAGTCAAATAAATGATTTTGAATGTTGTGATTGGATATTATTGCTAAGTAGGATATACAGGTATTGTGAAGGAAAAGGAAAATTGGTTTTGATTTCAGAAGATAAATTTGAATTGCTCAACAAAAAGGTAATTGTTTAAATTTCTGTATGAAATTTGATTGGACTTTGATCGAGCCACTTGGCCTTTTGTTTTCTTTTGAAATCTGGGGGCCTGTAGAGGCTCTTTGTAGTTGTACCAAGCTAGCCGCGCAAAGGAGACACTGGCGAAATTTTTCGGAAATTTAGGGAGTTAGAAAAATTTTGAGAAAAATATGATAATTTTAAATTTGGTTTTAAATTGAAATTTGAATGATTGAGCAAATAATATTGTTTGAAAACTATGGGAGTGTTTGCGAAGTTAGTAAGAATGATAATGGGTCTTTTATAAAAGATAGTTGGTAGGATGTTGAATTGTTGGTTTTAGGGAAAAGTAAACGGGTTGTAAACCATTCTTCCTAACCAGAAATTTCGGGGACGAAATTCTTTTAAGGGAGAAAGAATGCGACGACCCAGAATTTTTGAGAATTTGAAAACGGAATATTTAATTGATTTTAAATATTTAAAAGTTAATTTTTAACTTGAATTCAAATATCACTATTTATATGATAATTAAATTATTAAATTAAATAATTTGAAGTTGGGTAAAATGTTGAATCTGGATTTTTAAGCGTGTTAAAAATAACTAGAAGGCTTATAAAATTTGTATTGATAATACTGAAGATAATAGAAGTGTTAAAATTGAATCTAACAGTGATTTATTCAGTTTTGAAAATATAACGTTCAAATTGATATTTAAAAATAGCCTTCCGAGGCACAGTCTCGGAATTCGACGAAACCTGTTCCATTGGATCTGAAATATTGTATTATTATCGAATTTCAAATTTCGTATTGATCGGAGTTGTTGTGTGAGCGTACGATATATAAACGCATTGAAAATTAAATTGATAATAATCGATTCAAAAAGCTATCTCCAATACGATCGAATTAGGACTCGAAACCTTTTTCATTACGTTCGAAATAGGGCATAATATTGCAAACGCCTAACGGCATGCCTCGATAGGAGGTTGGGATTTTGAGTTGCTAAATTCGAGATGATTTGAATTTAAAAATATAATATATATATATATATATATATATATATATATATATATATATATATGTTGACTAGTCAAGCTGTATTCCTTTTCGTTCACATCAAAGCTTTTTCGTTCTTTCCAGAATCACTGTAGCTGGCTTCTTCAACCCTTCACATCTGTCTCTTCCTTTCATCAGCTAATAGCCACGTTAATGCTGACCTAATAGTGTACGCGTAGCCATTTTCTTCTGATATTCGTATGCCTCCATCAGGTTCTAAATAATAACGAAAAGAAAGGATATAATGGCCGAGAATTGTTTGTCTTCTACATCTAATCTATCCAAATCCTTCGAATTTTAGAAAATTTTCCCAACTACAAGACGAAGGCTTGAAGAGCTCTGACGATCTTTACGGTGATGATGGTGAGTAGGGGATGGACGTGACGGCAAGTCGTGTTGGAAGGTAGCGCGTTCTTTCGTGAATTTCTGGTCATCGAAGAGGCCTAGCACGCCCGAATCATCCGCGATGGTGCGGCGCATGAAAGGCTTAAAGTGGATTGTCTTCGATATAACCTAGGCGAACGAGGAGGCAGCAACCTTTTGGGAAGTCGTTGTTGTGTTTGGGTTTGAGGGTGCCTGTGTTTCGCATGGAGGAAGAAGTATGGGAGCGGTCAGATTTGCATCTCTCTATAAACGGTAGTTCTGGTATTAATTTGAGCCTAGATTTCTTTTTATGCCAAATCTAGTTTTTGTTACTTTTGAATTAATTTAGTTAATAATAGGAGTTTTACAATTTTTTATCTAATCCAGAGAAGTGAAGCTACTATTTTTACAAAAGATATATATTACAGGCAAAAGGCTTCTATAGTGAAGCAAATTTTTAATTAATTTGTTTGCTGAAAGGAAAAAGGAAAATGAATATACATATTTAAACTTACTAGGTTATTTTAAAGTAATGGATTATGGGATTAAATCGTTTAATTAACTCGTTCAATTATTCTTATTACTAAAGATTTTCAAAGAAAGGATTTTGAGTTTAAAATTAAAGGTGTAAACAGAATATATATAGGCAATTTAAATCTACCAGTTGTTTTAAAATAATGTGTATTATTGATTAATTTGTTTAATTTATTATAGTTACAAAAAGGTTCAAAAAGGAAAATTTTGATTTAAATAAAATTAGTAGCTAATTTATTTTGACTACTAAAAGATTCTAAAAGAAGAAAAGATAAAGAGATAACTATTTAGTTAGAATTGAATTGTAACTAATTAATTTATTTAAAGGAATTCAGTTTCAAATTAAATAAATTTATTAAATCTATGGGAATTGATTGTTTGATTGATTCAAATATTAATAAATTATATAAATGTTTTACAAGGTCTAAAATCGAGAAGCAAGCTGGATTGGATTGCAAACAATACGAAGGTGAATTAATCTCACTCATCTGGTTTGATTCAAATTTAAAAAGTTAAATTTAATTAATTGGTTGAATAATTGAATTGATTGATGTGCTATATTATTGTGTATAATTCATCTTGGAATGGTTGATTTCCCGCATTATATAGCGGATGAGAACCTATGCGCCTCATAATAGCGGATGATATTATATTTAAATCCCATATATCACGATATTCCACCTCGAAGTGGAATTGGTATTGTGCGAACATCTGTGGATGCATGGAAACAGGTTGGAAGGATCTAACTGGATTCCTCAAAATTATCTAGATTATTCTAATAATTCTATGTTATGATTATTTGCTATTCTGGGTTGAATTATATTGAAAATTGGGAATGTTGGATGCTATGGGTTGATTTAATATATTTCGGTATACTGAGTTATCGAAATATATAGAATTGGATTTTTGAAAAGAAATAAAATAGTGAATTTTTAAGTAAAATAATCATAGAGGATTTGAATAAATTAAAGAACGAATTGCATAAGAATAAAAGTGATTTTAAAATTCTAATAAATAACTCCGAGTATGGAAAAAAGGGATTTGAATAAACAAAAAAAAAATAATGAATTATAAAACTTAAATGATATTATTTAAAGGAATAAAAGAATTTACTTTAAATCCAAGATTTAGATTTATTTGAAAGGATAAAGAATATAAACTGGGTTTACAAAAGTGAAGCAATATATCAGTGGATATTTGGAAAATAAATTCACGGTGGGAATTTATTAAAGAAATGGAAAATTTGTTTAAAAATAAGCAGTGATTTATTTTTAAAGGATGTGAAGAGAAGCGTATTTCCCTGGATATCCAAGTACGTTTCCAAAGTAAAATTTTAAATATAAGTTAAAAGTTTTAATGTTGTTTTAAAAAAAAGCATGTTTTAGAAAATTTATTATTTCTAAATATTTAAATTCTGAAGTAAGTATTTTTTTCAAATCTATTATTGTAATAATTATTTAAAGGCTACTTGGTATTTTGTTTTAGAGGAGAAAATCTAGTTTTATAGTTATTAAGTAACATCATTCTCAAATATTCCTATAGTATATATTTTTAATAAAGTATTGAAGTAGTTTGATTTTAAATATTCTTAACGTATATATTTTGAATAAGTATTAAAGTAATTTTTATTTTAAATGATTTAAAGGATAGTTTATAATAAAGAGTTTTAAATTATTATTTTAAAAAAAAAATCTAAAGCTTTGTACTTGGTGTTTCCAATGGAAATAAATATTTGGAAATTTATTTTATGAGAAAAGTATGGTTTGAAACAGTTTTCAAAGGGATTGAAAAATGGAAATATATCTTGTGAAGATATTTTGAGATTAATAAATAATTTGGTGAAATTATTTATGTTGGATGGATGTTTGTGAATATTAATTGATAGTTAAATTACCGATTATCAATATTGGACAATTCGCTGATCGTTTCGAAGAGACCGGGGTCGGGAATTATTTCTTGAAAACCACTTCGATCCGGTTTGTACGTTTTCGTGGAAAAACGGGTTCGGAGTCGAAGATGGAGCAATGAAGTGCAAGGGCTAGTCGCTACTAATCCTGAGGATAATTCCAAAATGGATGTAGTAGGAGTAGTGCTTTCGGTTCCGTTCGAACCCGGAGCGGACTTGTATGGATGAATGCTTTCAGAACATCGTCAGATGGACGACGAGCATTCTATGTGAAACGTTCTAAGAGGTAACGCTTGGCCTCAAGCCTCATCAACCGGGAATGACTGAAAATCAGGGTTATGCACCAAGGCTAGGTGGGTAGCACCCACTTCTGGGTAAGGTCATCCCTGTCTAGATGTCCCTCTTATTTCGGTTTAATGGTGCGGTTGCTGATCACAACCTTTGGGTGATCTTACTCAGGATTATCCAGTAAGGGGTAGTCCTGGTCTTGTGTTGTAGGGGGTCAGGAGTGATCCTTGGTACAGTGATCTAGGCCACGTACAATGACGGGTGGTACCCCAGTGCCTAGTCATTAGTTGGAAACCCATTCTCCCTACGCGCCTTTTACGAGTTTTTTTTGTATTACCCACTTTGTGGCTAGTAGCTGGAATTTAATAATGTAACAATTTCGGCTATTTTAATAAGTATTTGTATATTGACCCTATTATATATCAGAGGATTTTATAAGAAATGTTTTAGCTATCGTAAGGTAAAAACCGGCATGTTTATTTGTGGCGTGGTCTTACGAGATGCTTTTGTTTTCAAAAGAATTTTTGAAACTTTAATAATCAATTTGAGTGTGATTTCTCACGCTGGTATTCCAGTCTGACTCGGGTGTTTTTTAACTATAATGCTCGGGTCAGATCGAGTATTATAGAATACATGAAAGGATGCTGTGGAGCTCAGGAGACAAGTTGGATGGCGACACGTACTTCCGTATTTGATTATGATTCCGCTATGTATCAGTTGTATGTTATTGATGTGGAACTCTGATGATGTACTCTGATGATGTATGTATAAACAGATATAGTATTTGGTTTCGGTGTAAAGATATGTGATTATCTATTATATTTTATTCCGCTCCAATGGTTAGATTCTGATGTTGTTTTCTCTTTTCTTCTTCTACCTCTTCTTCCTTAACCCTAATGGTTCGTATTTTCGTATATCTTGAGTTGTTGATGGAGAATAATGTTGACTCAAGGGGTACGGATTTGCGGATCGTTACACATAACAACACAAAAGAAAATTTTGAAGTAAGAGTTCACCTTAAGGTGCATGAGGGAGTAAGTCTGGATGTGTTCGCTCAATGAATTCTCTGGATTCCCAAGAACAATCCTTAGGATTTCAGGACCATTGAACTTTCATAAGCAGGACATCTTTATTACGAAAACCTTTAAACCTCCGTAGCAATGATGTGAATAGGATGTTGCTCATAAGTCAAATTAGGTGAAACTTCAATTTCTTCAATAACACCGGGCTCAAGAATAGAATCGGAATCTCTATGGCATTTCCATAGTTAAGAAACGTGGAACATGTCGTGAATGGTAGAAAATTGAGCCGACAATAAAAGGCGATAAGCCACGGAACCAATGCGTTCGGTGATGAGAAATGAACCAATATATCGAGATGCTAATTTTCCCGAACGACTGAAATGCACAACACCCTTCATAGGTGAAACGCGAATAAATACCCAATCTCCCACATAAAATTCAAATTTCCTTCTTCGATTATCGCCATAGGATTTTTATCTACTTTGAGCTTCTTTCATCCTATGACGAATAAGTTCAATCTTTTCTGTGGCATCTCGAATAAAATCTGGACCTAAAACCAGCTCACCGGCTTCAAGCCAACTGAAGGAGATCGGCATGGCCTTCCGTAGAGTGCCTCGAAAGGTGCCATACCAACACTAGATTAGATGCTATTATTGTAAGAAAACTCAACAAGAGAAATATGATCTTCCCAACTTCCATCAAAATCAAGATCACATGCACGAAGGAGATCTTCAAGAGTTTGACTCACATGCTCCATTTGTCCAACGGTCTGAAGATGATAAGCGGTGCTAAAATTAAGCTTCGTTCCTAAAGATTTTTGAAGACCTTTCCAAAATCCACTAGTAAATAATGGATCACGATCGCTAACAATAGAAGTTGGAACTCCATGCAATTTAACAATTTCTTTAACATAGAGTTTGGCCAAAAGAGGTACGGTCCGATTGGACCGAACGGGAAGAAAATGGACGGATTATTTAGGCCTATCTACTATCACCCATAAACTGTCATGACCCAAACGAGAACAGGGAAGACCATCAATAAAGTCTATGGAGACTTGATCCCACTTCTAAATTGGAATGTTCAATGGTTGCAATAACCCATCAGGCCTTTGATGCTCGGCCTTACGAGTTGGCAAGTCATGCAATGCCTAATAAAGTTAGCTGTATCAGGTTTCATTCCATCCCAATAATAAATTCGTTTCATGTTCGCATACATTTTACTATTACTGGGATGAATGGTAAATTTAGAACGATGACAATCTTCTAAAATGTCTTTACGAAGATCACTAATATTCGGTACAATAAGTCTACCAAATTTTCAAATGCCTCCGCAAGCATCAACATCAAAGTCTTTTAAACCACCAATATTTCTATCCCTACAACTTTAGCTAAGATGAGCCAATTCAGGATCATGCTTTTGGGCTTCAAGAATGCGGTCTAAAAGGATGAGCCTCAAGGCTACATAAAACTAGAGATGAATATGAATCAGATTCACGATCTCGATTCTCACAAGTAGACAAAGTTTCGAGATTATTCCATTCGGATATCATCATGGAAACAACCACTTGTTGCTTACGACTAAGGGCATCAGCAATACGATTTCTCTTTTCAGAAGTATAAAGAATATGCATATAATAAGATGCAAGGAATTCGAGCCAACGATGTTGACGTAAATTAAGTTCCTTTTGAGAAAATAAATACTTCAAAGATTTATGACCGGTGTAGAGAACAAATTTCTCTCCTAAAATATAATGATGCCAAATTCTAAGAGCGAAAACAATAGCCGCAAGCTCTAAATCATGAGTTGCATATCTAGTCTTGGCAGGCTTTAATTGCCTAGAAGCATAAGCGATCACACGTTCCCTTTTCATGAGAACGACTCCCAAACCAACATGACTAGCATTGTTATAAACAATCAAGTCTTAGTTCCTTTCGATAATCACAAGAATAGGAGCATCGAAAAGGAGTTCTTTTAATTTCTGAAAAGTAGCTTCACATTTGTCTGACCAAATGTACTTAACTCCCTTCTTTATCAAACTAGTAAGAGTAAGGAAATTTTAGAAAATTCTTTTATGAACCGACGGTAATAGCCCGCCAATCCAAGAAAACTACGGATTTCCATCACACACTCCGGTCTCTTCCAATTTTGAATCGCTTCAATCTTTGAAGGATCCATAGAAATTCCGGATTCAAATATAATATGTCCTAAAAATTTCACATGGGATTGCCAAAAGTGGCACTTAGAAAATTTTGCTTTCAATTGATTATTCCTAGGAGTTTCCAACACAATCGGAAGATGTTTTTCATGCTTTTCCACGGCTTTAGAATAAAAAAGAATATCATCGATAAAGACGAGAACAAACCGATCGTGGAAGTCTTTGAAAACTCGATTCATAAGGTCAATGAAATAAGCTAGAGCATTCGTTAAACCAAATGGCATAACAAGCATTCATAAGATCCATAACGAGTACGGAACGATGTCAAAGGAATGCAATCCTCCGCAATTCGAATCTGATGAAAATCGGTTGCTAAGTCTAACTGTGAAAAGACTCTAGCACCGCTAAGTTGATCGAATAGATCATCTATCCGAGGTAAGGGATATTATTCTTAATGGTAAGATCATTAAGCTTGCGGTAGTCAACGCAAAGCCTAAGTGTACCATCGAAATTCTTCACAAAGATAGCAGAAGCTCCCCAAGGAGAGGAGCTAGAACGAATAAACCATTTTGCTTCAAATTAAGATAATTATTTACGCATCTCCTCATTTTTCTTATTGGACATACGATAAGGAGGGTGAGTGATAGGTAGAGATCCAAGGATTAGATTAATTCTAAACTCAATTTCTCGCTTAGGGGGTAATCCTAAAACGGGCTCAAATATATCGGAAAATTCACGAACAACGTGAATGAGGGAAATGACATCTTCCTCATCATCATTATCGTCATCATGTGGATTTAGAGAATATAAGGATGCAACCGAATTGGAATCTGAATCTTTAAGAATAATAGAAATCTGCTTAACATATTGGGGATGTCGGAGGTGGATAGTCCTCTCGGGATATAGGATATGGGCTTCATAACAGTTAAGCTAATCCATTCCCAAAATCATTCTGAAACCTAACTAACGCATAAAATGAAAATAGGAACGGAAAGCATAATCACATAAAATAATTTCAACATCCTTACAAAACAATGAGTGTTGTGGATGCACCAACTGGATTTGCTATTCTTAGTGAAGTCAACAAGCCTATAAGGTTTAGAGACAAAGTATCAACAAGTTCCTTTGATATAAAAGAATGAGATGCTCCCATATCAAAAAAAATCGAGTAGGATGATCACGGAATATAATAATACCATCATGGATAGAATGAGAAATACCTTGACCAAGAGAAGTGTTACTAGGGGATTGCATAACATTCAACTTTCCCTCTTTTTTGCTTTGAAGTTTGGGACATGAGGATATATAATCACCCGAACTTTTGCAATAGCGACAAGTAAGGGGCTTCAGACATTTATTTGCATAATGGTCCTTAGAACCAAAATTGTAGCATTCTCCACGACTAGAGGTAGGAGTCTTTTCTACCATAGTTGCTTGATTCCATTTCTTATTGGGATTAGGGCCTTTGAACTTACTGTCATGCTGCCTCTTCTTTTTGTTGTTGAAGTTCTTCTTGGCACCGCAACTTCAACATCACTTTCTTTATCGGCCTCTTCAAGTCGAAGAGCGATATCTTCAAGCTGATCAAAATAAACTTCTAGTTTCAGAAGTAAATCCTTTTTGAGATTCTTATTCAACCCATAGATAACCTCTGATTTTTCTACAATGGGGTATTAATATACTCGACCCCATATTTAGAGAGGGATTCAGAAGATGCGACATAATCTATCACAGAAGATTCACCTTGAACAAGGTCAATAAAGCGTCGAGCTAAAGTTACTTTTTCAGCTTCCGGCACAAAATTCAATTTGAACCTTTCCCATAATTTCTCCCAAGTAAGATCCGCTTCAATAATTTCAGAAACCAAAAGCTCATACCAATCTAATGCTCTCTCCTGGAGCATGTTAGAAGCCACTTGGACTCGATGTAGATCCACAAGATTCATGCGAGAAAAGATGCGATCGCATGTTCTAAGCCTAGCTTGGACTTCCATAACACTTTCGGAACCCTTGAATGGCCTTCCATCCAAATTGGTATAATCACTGCACAAACGTGCAAACCCGGATTTAGGGTAAGTAGGCACAGGAATGGGTTCGGCAGTTTGGGCATTCTTTACAAGATCCAAAAGCTATTGGGCAGACATTTATACACCATCCTGAGAGTTAGCACTGGATTGACCGGTGCTGGGACTGCTAGGTTTTACCATTTCTCTTCTTTAAGAAAGAAAGAAAGAAATAAGAGGAAAAAGCTTATTCTTAGAATGAATATCAAATAAACTTTATTGATAAAATAAGGCATCATAAAAGAAAATAGGATAAAACGGGTCCTATGACTCGAATTAAATCCTAAGGCACGATTCCTAAGAGAGACTTAGGATAATTATCCTTGCTAGATTATTCTACATTGTTCCGAAGTTTGGCTCCGATGCCAAGCTATGATTCCCCACCTCCATACTCACACTAGCCAAGGACACTATAGAGTAATGCCGTCGACTAGCACGAAGCGTAAGGCTGTTGAGTAGCGACCATCTGTGTAATTGATTTGTGCGAGTACCGATATGCCAGATATAAGGTCATGCATTTCATTTCAAGAGGAAATCTGACATATCAAATGCAAAGTCAAAGCTACTACATAATGGCTATGTGGCCTTCGGAAATAAATATAAAATAAGCATAACACAAATCAGTCATGAGTATTCATATCACTAGGATGGAAATAGATATGAATATATCACATAGAAGTAAACATCAAAGTAGTGGTCATACAAGACCCACTACATCCCCATAAAATAGGTACAAGTGCTAGACAAAAGAATATATATATATCAAGGATTCTCTATCTCGAATGTTAGAAACAAAATCTATTGAGCTAAAGTAGTTAACCTAAAGTCAGAAGCTAGTCCCTGCTAAGAAGTCAAATGGAAGCACCTGAAAAACCTCGGTCTGAATCGAGTATTATTTAAGAAGAAAATAATAATCAGATCAGTCTAGCTATAAATATCGTACAAGATGAGATAGGATAAGAGATATGACAAAAATACAAGATAAGTATATATTTAATAACAACGAAAATCATATAATATCTCAAATCTCCTCAAATATCCAAAAAGAATATCATGTACTTTACCTATTCACCAAACCTAAAATATTGACAAAACATATCAATGCAAATCGCAAAAAATTTGGTGAAACACTAATTCCAGAAATAATCAATTAGAAATCCAGAAATCGCAAAAAGGGGAGGCCAATCACAAACGGGAGCATGAAAACTCACCAACACGTGTATCACAAATGGAACGCTATTCCATGGTCGCTTAACCATCAAGTTTGAGCCGAGGCTCTACAAACGGCCCGAAGACCATGGGTCACTACCCCACCAATATGAACCGAAGCTCCACAAACGAGGCTTAGTCCCCCACGCAAACAAAGAGACATCACACATCGCTAGTCTAAATCAAAAAATGATCATTATTGATCGATAAGTGCAAATTACACTAAGTTAGTAAATAAATGAGTTTAGCTTCATGTCCCATAACCATTGGCTTAAATTAAATATTTACGAATAGATTATAGATTTCCACTCGAAAATTGTCACGAGATTTCAATCAAACAAGTCTAAGAATTAACCGACGAAGTAAACGCAAGCATTTTATACCACTTGTTTTGCTAAGTCGTTTAATTAGATTTCTCATTCGAATGAGGTAAAGGTTTTGTATATACTAATAGATTGGAAAACGGTTTTAAAAATGAGGTTTGTATTAAAAATAGTGTTGAAATCGCTTTTGTGAAAGAGTTTTTGGTATTTACTACTAGTATAAAAACCTTTGTATTTTAAAGTGACGAATAACAGAAATGATTGTAAAAACAATCTATCACCAAATCCACATGCGACAATGTGAATTAAAACCGTAAAAATCAATGTCAAATCCATCAAATGGATATACCCAAAAATCCAGAAAAGAAGTCATCAATGTCGATAATAATTGACAACAACTAACCGGAGCAACAAAAATCGATAAACATTGAAAATCCACTCAAAAATAGGCGAATAGGCAAAATTGTATAGGACCAGATGTCTGGATTAGATTGGCCAGACGTCTGACCTGGGGTTCGGGAAATTTTTCTTTTTCCTATTTTCTTTTTAATTTTAGAAGCCTCCCAAACATCTGGTCGGTTTGGACCAGACGTCTGGTCCTAAGCTCTTCCATTTTTTTCTTCTGCCATATCTTTTTTTTAGTGCCCTAACTAGATGTCTGAGTTCTGCAACAAGACGTCTAGTTGCCTGTACTGGCAAATAGTTTGCCTAGGCCATTGATGGCCAAATTGGTTCGAAAGCGATCGGACGAGTGACGGAGACTAAGGAATTATGCCAAGCGACAACTCAACCTTATAGGCTCTTCGATACACCCCAAGTAACATGTCCAAACGTCCAGGATAGGATCTTTAAAGATTTGGACTTCAAAACACAAAAATTGAAATTCACCAAATCAATTCAAATCAAAAACTAATGACCATTAAATAGATGTTAGGAATTCATATCTAACCATAATGAAAGCTATAGACATAGATGTGACTTCAAGAACTCACTTTTAAACCCAAATATAGAAATGAGAAGCTCTAAAACAAGCTAAGATTGATTTCTCTTCAACAATACCTCTAGAATCTTTAATCTATTATCAAATGAAATGAATTTGCTAAGTTAGGTTATAGGAAATTCTAAAAGTTAAAGAGGGATTGAGATGGAGAAGATGAAGAGGATGCTTACGTAAGCTTCTCTTTGATTTTAGAACTAGAACCTGAATTTCCTAGGAAAACTACGGCTTAGGAATTTCTAATCTCCCCTCTTTCCCCCATTTTTCCTTTAGCTTGAGTGTTGGGAATTATTATAAGTAGAATGAATAAAAGGGAGAGGAGTTAGGGTATTTGGTAAAAGTGTTTAGGTTCTATTATTGGGTTAGCGGGCTAGAACCAAACCCAAAACCTAAATGAAAATACCAAAATCCTAATCAACTCCAAACATATCGATGTTTATACTCTAACAAGTAGTAAACGTTGTTTTAAAATCAATGGAAGTGGTCTCGAGTCCAAAGTCGACTGTTCATAAAAAGTCACATTTTGGAATTTAATCCAACTAACGATGCTATATTTAAATAAAATATTTAAATATATAATCGTAAAATTGCGAGTTATTACAGGAGTGATTACTCCTATCTATTGAGCTTCCTTCTTGGCTGAAGAATAGCAAGTTGAAAGTTGGAGATGTCATAAGTCTATGAGACTTAGGTTCTGTGTGAGGTTGAGAAACGCTTTTGCGTTATTGGTGCGAAGAATCCAAGATAAAATTTATCTGAAAACCACTTCGGACCAACATATATACGACGATTATGCAGGTTGGTTGATAATACTGATATTTAGGATTTTCATAGTGAAGGATTGCTTATTGATCGTTTGGGGTTAAAATCCCAATATACATCCAGTAGCAGTAGTCTCTTCATTATGAAATATTCAATGCAAGGACAGTTCGCTACAAATCCTAGGAATTTCCCAACATGATGTGGTAGGAAAGTACCTTCAGTTTGTCCTGTTCCTAGAAAACTTGTATGAACGAGTGTCTGACATTGCATTTCTATGATTACATACATTGGTTTTTACAAACGTACATCAGTGGTGGCAGAGAAGGAAACTTCTCTTAGCTTAACGCCCTCCTTGAGATGTGCGAGCTCAAAGGTTGTATTTTTGTGGAAGGCAATTAATAGGCAACGGAAATGGCAGTGCGTCATTCAAAGTGATGTGATATGTGAAAGGCAATCGATATCTCTTTGGCCTCACTCCTAGAAAAATGACTGAAACATGATAGAAACAGCAAGGCTTAGTGGATCGCTCCCAATTAGGAGACGTCATCACTCTTCTAGATATATCTTTACACGCTATGACGTCGTGCATCTGGTTATTGTTAATGTCTGCTTATGGCCACGATTAAAGGTTTCTGTACTATCCATGAAGGGGTAGGTCGGCCTTGTATTGGTTTAGGCGCCCAGTATCTGGACCCTAGGTACATCCCTCTAGAGGTGTACCGAGTTTTTGGAAGGTAGTCCCTTTACCTAGTCATTTATATGGAAATTCAAAATCCAATACGTTCCTACCATTTTCTATTGTAGAAAGCCATGCATTACCAGGTATATGCTGGAATTTAATAATGTAAAAGTTTCAGCTATTTTAACATTATTTGTGTATAATAGACACTATTATAATATAAGTGGAATTTAATAACTTTGTCGGTATTTATTTGCGACTCGGTCTTACAGGATTCCGTTTGTTTTGATAAAGGAAAAGTTTCGATAATTTTATAAATTTAGGTGAGATGTGTTTTCTCACGCTGGTTTACCAGACTAATCCTGACGTTCTTCTCTTTCAATTCTCGGGTCAGACTGAGTATATTTATAGGTCCAAATATGGCTCTTTTGGAGCTTCAACCGGCGAGTTGGAGATCTTCTTGTCGTATACACGTATCTGTTTATTATTCTGCTACATTGCTTTGCATTGATGTTATTGTAAATAATCAGCATTAGTGAGGATAGGTTATTATAATTGTCCAAGCTGATGATTATTTATTGTGTACTCTGATATTGACTTATGTATATTACAGTTTCTCTTTGCAAAGATTATTGATTATATGTTATTCTGCTGCGATGTGAGATTCTGTATTGTTTTGGTTCTACTTCTCTCTTCTTCTTCTCTTGTCTTCTTCTTCTCTTGTCTTCTTCTTTCTTCTCTCTTTCTTCTCATCCTCTCTTTTATTTCTCATGATCAAACGGTGCACTCTGGGTCAGACAAGTGTAGTTTATTGTCGGATTTAGAAGGTGTCAATTTCGGGTCGTCTCAGCGTGGTATCAGAGCTGAAGGTTAAGTGAGAACCTTGGCTTTGTTGGGATAAATACTCATCAAAGATAGGGCTAGTAATACCCTAGGATGAGTAACTCATTAGAGATAGAGTTAGTAACATCCTAGAATGAGATTGAGTGTATTATATATGAGCGCGTATTTTTTAATGACTAATAAAAAAATTTGTGTTAATTTATTTTGTTGAGTGATTTATGGATTTTGATCGATGCGTCCGATCACCGTTATCGATGAGGGTTCCTAAACATTTAAATAAGGCGAACTAACACACTGATTTTGAAAAATTAGTAAATGAAATAATATTTTGAATAAAAAGTATATATTTTGAAAGGTTATATAGTTAGACATGAATGATCAAGGATAGTAAAAATTTAAATACGAACATCTTGTGATTAGAACTTCACAGTTTGACTATAAGATGCTTCATAAAAATAATCGATAAGCAAGAAATCTGATAAGGTTATTAAGATATTTAATACTTATTCCAAAATAACAAATTAAGAAATGATAATGTTAAGTTCCTATCATAAATTGATAAATTGTTTGATTTAAAAGTTTAAGTACAAATACCTTGTGAATAAAGTTTCACGATTTGACTATAAGGTGTTTGATAATAAGATTTATTTAAGAAATGAACATATAAGATAAAAATGTATTTAACAAACAAAAATGATTATGTAAAAGATAAATGTAAAGGAATGAGAATTTAAATTCGAGTAATTTAAAATAATTGTGGAAATTTAAATGAAGTTAATTAGTATAAGATGAATTTATAAAAAGAATTTATAAAATAGGTTTTATAAACAAAAGTAATCTCTAAAGGATTTTCACAATGGTATATTTTAAATAAAAAAGGGTATTTTATGGTAACTAGTACGAATGGCTCAAAAATAAACTAAAAATGGGTAGGAGATATGTTCGGATGGTAAACACTTCTCTTAAGCGTTACTCTTCTTGTTAAAAGGATAAGTGATACTATGGGTAGCACCCAGTTCCCTAGTATTATTTTGGAGTTACTCGATCTATATAATTTTCTTAATTTAAAGAGATAACATGAATCATTAATTGATAAATTGATAAGTAATATTTATAAAAATGTTTAAACTAAAGATAAGTTACCATTGGAGTAAAAAATGGTTCCTTTGGAATATTTTCCCTTAATAAAAATATTTGAAAATAAATAATCGATGGGATTACATAAAGAAGAACCTTTACAAAATGTTTGAATTTAATACAAAAGTTTTATGAAAAGTTTTTGAAAGATAATAAATGCATATATTATATTAATACAAAAGTTTTACGAAAAGTTTTTGAAAGTTAATAAATACATATATTATATGTAGATCATTTCGTCGCATAAATTTTTGATCTAAGATTCGAGTTCGAGACTTTAAGGTGTTTACACCGGTCCGAAAAAGGATTTCTCACTTGATTCTTGACGGCGAACATTGATGAGGGTTTGTGGTTAGGTACTTGAGTTTTCTATCATAGTTGAGAACTATGAAAGGAAAGCAAAGGCTTATGATGTAGGAGCATGATCAGAGTCCGCACTAGAGGATCGGGGGATCGATACTAGTTCAGGAATAAAGTTGTGTATTTGAATAGGAGATCGAATAAGATATTTCATAAAGATGATTTGTGTATATTATATGGAAATAAGTTTAAAGATAAATGTTTTGGGCAAACTTTCATTTTGAGCAATTTCGAGAACGAAATTCTTTTAAGTATGGAAGAATGTAACGACCCAGAATTTGACAGCTTTAAAATATACTATTTAAAGTGATTTTAAATATAAAATATGTAATGTTATATGATTCAAACAATATTAGATAGGATTTGGAAAGCGAAGTATACACATAAATAATAACATTTGCCTATATCGTGAAAAGGGACAAAATGCTGATTTCAGAAAAGTAAGCTTCAATGGTTAAATAATTTTTTTAATTAATTTGTGAGTGTTTCTATTTTTAAATAGCAATATAAAATTTTATTTTTAAATTTGGTTTACATAAATAAATAGTTTAACTAAAACGTCAAAATGTGAACGTAAAACATTTTGTCCAAAATAATGTTTTGTCAATAAAAATTGCCGTAACGTTGTTGCTCCTTTATTTTTTTATATAGGAGCATATATTCAAATAGCATACGTATTAAATAATTCACTAATCAAGTTTACTTTTACTAAATATACTTAGAAAATTCTAGAATATAACTAACAAAAAGTAATCATAAAAAGAAAAAGTACAAAGGTCAAAAAGTAAAACATTAAATCAAACAAACATAATTATTACTTTCTTTACTTAATATTTAAGTGAAAATGACATAAAGTAATGATTTGAAATGTGATATTAAGTGTTGAAAAAAATAAGGATGCATAAAAAATAAGTACGGTTATTTTGGTAATTTGGTAAAGATATATTTTGGTAACTTATCACTTCATTTTTTTCTGTAAATACCAATCACTTTCTCTTTTTTTCACACCATTTCTACCTTCTTCTTCCTCCTTAAAGCTCTATTTAATGGCTTCTTCTCTCTCTTTTCCTTAGTACTTTTTCAAAATCATATCAAATAAACTTCAAACACAACCAAACTTTGCCAAAGACCTTAGAATACCATTAAAACATGGTTTAACATCTAAGAATGGAAGAAATGATGGAGGAGAGGTTGGAACCCATCGAGGCCGAACCATTTGGATGGATAAAAGCAAGTTGGGGAAGCTCCAGAGCAAGAAAAAGAGAAGTAAGTGCCGACGATTTCATTTTAAGAAGCTAGGACCAAATTCAAGGTGTTACAGAAGCTCTATCGAATTTTCCGAAGTTGGTTGAAGTTGAAAACAACAGTGAGGTGTTGGATTAAATGAATGTTGGTAGAAAGTTAATCGATTTGGTTAAAGATGGGTACTCATATTTAAAGTTACTAATTTCTAAAAATATTTCAAATTAATAACATGAAAAGTTTAATATATGTTGGATGATTTAATGGATGATAACTTGATTGATATTATGATTGATTATATGTTTGGGATATGAATGATAACTTGGTTTGATAAATGATAATAAAAATGGTTAGTAAGCATAGTTGATTTAATAAGAATTTAAATCCATATAAATATGTGTATGGAAATTATTTATCCTCTTAATGTAATCAAAATATCTAAGAAGATTTTAAATGATGCAATACCATAATATGAAATGAAATGGAAAACATATTTGAATCATGAAAAATATTGTTTGAAATCAGATTAAAATGATTTAGAAATATTTTATAAACATTTAAAAATGTTTCCATGAAGTTTGAAAATAAATTGAAAATTTAGTCAAAAATAGACGCGTCGCGTAACGGTAGTTTGTGGTTTCGCACCATAAAAGTCTAACGAGTGTAAGTTGGAATATAGCTCGGAATTCTTCGAAATAAGAATGTTCCAAACTATTATATCCATAGTTTTCCAATTAAGAAAAAAAATCAATATTTTAATTAACCGATTTTAAGATATGAGTAAAACGAGTTTTTGGAAAAATCACGGTTTTGCAGTTCGAAATCCAAAACTGGATTTTTTTGAAAATAATGTTTTAAAATTGTTTAAAAATATGAAATAAAACTTATAAATCTTTTAAAATATTTTAAAAGTGATTTAAGTAATAAAAATAGATTTTTAAAAAATAAAAAGTCGTTTTAATCAATATAGCTTTAAAAAGCACTTTCCGTAGCACTTTTTCGCAACACTTTCAATAACTTTTGAAATATAGTTTTAGCACAGCCGTTCTTTTTCAAAGCTTTTGTAGAGGTACTTAAATGATTAATATAGTATTTTAAGAGTTATTTGAAGGATTTATTGGATGGTTAAATAAATGAACAAGTGTTTTAAATGATGATTTGGAAGTTTTATAAATCATTTCTAAAAATGGAAGGAGTATGCGGAAACAACTAGTACATTTATCCCGCTTGTGAGATCTAAACGGTAGAACAGTGTGTAACTAAGGTTAGAAATGGAGCAACCAGTGCCATGAACTTACCTGGCCTTCATTTTATCTTTTAGACGAGGGGTGGAACAGATCAAAAGGAAAGCCCAGATGCTCTAAAAGATCATAATTAAGTTTTCTTCCAAGACAAAAGAAAAGAAACAAATTCTACGAATTTATTATAAATGGTTTATATATAAGACTTATAATATTGATATTTTATAAATAAAAGTAATGGAATTATAAACAAGGTTTATAAGTGTTAAAATGAAGAAATAAATGAAAGACTATAAGTAAATAAGGTTTAATGAAGTGGAATTTTATAAACGTTGTTTTATAAATATTAGAATTGGTCTTGTAATCGAATTTATATATGGATTTACAATTGAGATTTAGAAATGAATTTATAATGTATTTTATAAATAATAAGATTTGTAAGGAATGAATTTGTAAATAAGAGATTTATATGTAATTAACTTATGATTGGATTTTGACCTATAAATGAGATAGAAATGGAATTTGTTAGTAAAGGAATTTTGTATATGAAAGTTTATAAAATATAAATGGAATTTATAAAAACTGTTTTGTAAATATGAAATCAATTTAATTTGATAAATTAAATATGAAAGTTTATTAAAGGAATTATATTCACGATTTTGGACAGTGAATAATCCTTTAAATAAAATGGATGTTTTGGAAAGTGATATTATAAAAAGGGAATTTAAATGGTTTGAAAATAAAATAAGTTGTGAGTTAACTTATTATTAAAATAAGTATATGAAAATGTTTTCCAAATATCCAATAAGTGAAATGGTTGTGAATATTATCTTTTTTAAAATATTTTGAAGTGAATAATTGTGAGGTGTTTTGAATTATAAACGATTAACAAAAATCAGGCCCGGTGATTACTTAAGTGCTAGAGTTTGTATGTTACTTTGATAGTTAAATAACCGCCTATTAAATTTGGTCATTTTAGTTTCTCAACTTGATGTAGAAACTAATTAGTTGTACACTAAGTACATAACTGGCTGTGCAGGCTTAATTATCATTTGTGTTAAGAATGTTGATTCGAGTAGTGCGGAGTAGTTACTCCTATCTGTCAAGCTTCCTTCTTTACCAAAGGATAGCAAGTTGAAAGTTGGCGACGTGATAAGTCTATGAGACTTATTTTATGTGTGAGGTTGAGAAACGCTTTTGCGTTGTTAGTGCGAAGAGTCCGGGATCAGATTTATCTAAAAATCACTTTGGACCATCATATATATGAAGATTGTGCATATTAGTCGATGATATTGATATTTAGGATTTTCATAGTGAAGGGCTGCTTGTTGATCATTTGGGGTTAAAATTCCAATATACATCTAGTAGTAGTAGTCTCTTCGTTATGAAATATCCAATGCAAGGACTGTTCGCTACTAATCCTAGTGATTTCCCGACTGGATGTGGTAGGAAAGTACATTCGGTTTTTCCTGTTCCTGGAAAACTTGTATGGACCAGTGTCTGACATTGCATTTCTATGATTATGTACATTGGTATTCACAAACATACATCAGTAGTGACGGATAAGGCAACTTCTCTTAGTTTAACACCCTCCTTGACACGTATGAGCTCAAGGGTTGTATTTTTGTGGAAGGCAATTAGTAGTCAACGGAAATGAAAATGTGGCATTCAAAGTGATGTGATATATGATATGTGAAAGTTAATCGATACCTCTTTGGCCTCACTCCTTGGAAAATGACTTATACGGGGATAGAAGCAGCAAGGCTAAGTCTATCGCTCCCAATTAGGAGATGTCATCACTCTTATAGATATATCTTTACACGCTATGACGTCGTGTATCTGGTTATTGTTGATGTATGCTTGTGGCCACGATTAAAGCTCGGTAACGACCAAAGTGATGAAATATTCGGTACTATCCAGGAAGGGGCAGGCCAGTCTTGTGTTGGTTTAGGCACCCAGTATCTGGACCCTAGGTGCATCCCTCTAGAGGTGTACTGAATTTCGGGAAGGTAGTCCCTTTACCTAGTCATTTTCATGGAAATCCAAAATCTAATACGTGCCTTCCATTTTCTACTGTAGAAAGCCTTGTATTACAAGGTGTATGCTGGAATTTAATAATTTAACAATTTCAGCTATTTTAATATTATTTGTGTGTAATAGACACTATTATAATATATAAGAGGTTTTGATGTGAGACTTTGGTTGTCATAAGATAAAAACTTTACCGGTATTTGTTTTCCACTTGGTCTAACGAGATACCTTTTGTTTTGATAAAGGAAAAGTTTTGATAACTTTATAAATTTAGTTGAGATGTGTTTTCTTACGCTGCTTTACCAGACTGATCCGGACGTTCTTCCTTTTCAATGCTCGGGTCAGACCGAGTATATTTACAGGTTCAAATTTGGCGCTTTTGGAGCTTTAGCAGGCGAGCTGGAGATCATCATGTCGTATACACGTATCTGTTTATTATTCCGCTGCATTTCTTTGCATTGTTGTTGTAAATTATCAGCATTAGTGAAGACGGGTTATTATAACTGTCCAAGTTGATGATTATTTATTGTGTACTCTGATATTGACTTATGTATATTACAATTTCTCTTTGTAAAGATTATTGATCTATATTATATGTTATTCCGCTGCGATGTGAGATTTTGTATTGTTTTGGTTTTTCTTCCCTCTTCTTCTTCTCTTCTTTTCTTCTTTCTTCTCTCTTTCTTCTCACCCACTCTTTTCTTTCTCATGATCATCTGCAATCGGTGCACTCTGGGTCAGACATGTGTGGTTTATTGTCGGATTCAGAGGGTGTCGATCTCGGGTCGTCTCAAGCAAACCAACTTTCCAGATCTTATTGGAACCATATCCGATTTTCCTATTATAGATACGAGCACAATGTTTGATGATGGATCATTCAACGACATGTAAGAAGAGAGTACAACAGCTATTTTAGTTCGAACTGTTAGCCAGTTTGACATTTTAATTTGAAGTTCAAACAAATGTTAACTATATAATAAATAAGTGTCATTGTTAGCACCAAAATTGGTCACTAGCACCCTTGAATAGAGTTGTGTAGAGAGATTAATGAAGAAAGTAAATTAAAATAGATAAATAATGTAATTGAGTGCAAAAGGAACAACAGAAAAGGAAACACCAGATTTATAGTGGTTCGGCGTGACTGCCTATGTTCACTTTGAATATGATCTTTATTACTTTTCCAATTACTTGAGTATAGACACAATCTGTAAACAATGCATGCTAGTTTGAACAGAAAAGAAGTGAGTACAAAAATGGCAGAGTATCTTTGGAGTTCTCAAAAAAGGTCTCTTAAATTGGACCCCTGCCCCTCTATTTCTAGACGAAGATAGGCCGGTTCCTTGTGCAGGCCCATGACCAAGACAGCTTGGCCCACATGTGATAATTTGAGTTAGCTGAACTAAGTATGCCGAACCACTTTGGCCGAACCAAAAATTCTGAACCGGGGTTTCCTCGTAAATGGCTTGAAGCAACTTCTCAAGAGGCTCCAAGAAAATAGTGGTGTGACTCAAAGCGAAGACATGTTGATCGCCTCATTTTGTTGTAGACCTGATAACCTTGTAATTCCCTGGTATGCACCGAACCAGGTATGCTGAACTATTATAACCAAGCCCAGCTGCCGACCCACATATGCCGTTTTAAGGTCGACCCATACCTGACCGACCCATATGTGCCAAGCGACATATGCCGACCCATATGTGCCAAGTGGCATATGCCGACCCAGCCAAGCCGACCGAGACATGTCGACCCACTGAAGCGAAACTACAATTGCCGAACTAAGGTTGAGCCATACATGTATGCCGATCCACATCTACACCGGGCCACCCAGGCCGAACCATTATGTGCCAAACCAACATGGTTGTTCCCCAACTATTACCGACCGATCCACTTCAACTCAACTGCCGTGACTGATCCAAACAAGTTGCCTCGATCTCTTATCTTCTAGTCCTCTCTTGGCTTCAGTCCCATCTGGTTCCAACCATATCCTTGGCAACTATCGCCTTTTAGTCGGGCAAAGCAGCCAGGTAACATTTGCCCCCCAAAGTGCGTTGTGTAAATCAACATGTTGAGCTTTGAATCAATGAGTAATCCTTGCTTCTGGAGGCTAACTCATTCAGAATTATAACTAATTATTTCTTTTTATTGGCTTTTGCATCTGAATGTACTAGCTCAGTCCCGGAAAGGATCTTGAAATCCTGTTTTAACTTTTCAAAAACTAAACGTTTGCAACCTTTCGAAGGCTGAATCAAAGTGGGTTTTCTAAACCCATGCATCTCCACTCATTCCATAGCATCCGTCTTTTTATCACACACCATCCTTAACTAACACTATATGTGTGCACATCCGTGCGTGTGCGTGTACATATACATGTACATATATAATTACTATCATCCATATTCCTACCATCTTTGGTTTATTTATTCCTATCATTATTATTCATATATGTGTTTGTGTGTGTGTATATATATTATTTCCTCTTTTTTTTATCTTTTTTTAAACAAAAGAGGGATCAGCATACTAAGGACGACCCACTCAGTCGGTTACCTGGATTAGGTCGGTATGTAATCTTGTCGACTCATTGAAGTTTGGTGACCGGGTCATCGGGAAGGTGCCCGTTCATCTTCTCACTCACCATATAAAAGCCCAGACCCCTGCCTTTTATTCTCACTTCTATTTTTCCTTTACAGGCCCCTTAACCTTATTTCCTCCAAGCCTTGCTTACCACTCAATCCTTCTTCCTCTCAAGTTCAGGCCGCCCACTTTGTAACTCCAGCCGTCAGCGAACCCAAAACAAATCTCGACCCGAACCCAACAATTTTCATAAGCCTAAAATCTTGCATATAGGTACAAATCTCTCACTCAATTTATCTCCCTAAGTTCGAAGTCTTATGTAATGTCCTAGTTCATGGGTTCCTAAATAGAATTTAGTAGGAGTCGGCGAAGAGAGGGATGAATTGGAGATAGGAGCATGTCTTTGGTAGGAATTAGGCTCGGTCTTAATGGAACAAGGGCAAGTTACTAGGAGAAGTAGTTATGGCCCTAACTTCAAAGTCGGCGATATGAAGAACAAGTAAGCTCGGTGATTTTTAGGAATTGGTGTATAGGTTGTAGGATCCTTCTTGTCATATGATCGAGGGAGAACAGTCGGTAGCTTATTGTAGTAGTGTTGGGTTGTTAGGAGTTTAGTAACAGAGTAGGTCGAAACTCTTGAGAGGGAGTGGCTCGGCATACGCTATGGAGAGGCCGTTCGATGATTTAGGAGTGAGTGGGTCGGTATTCTATAGGATAGTGGATCGGTTGTCTATGTTTATAGGGTCGGTCGGTATAGACGGTTTCACGAGTTAGGGATAGTGGCTTGGTATAGTTTGAGAAAGGTGGTTCGGTGATCAGAGAGAGGGAGGAGAGTGGACGGTTCGGTCATCCTATAGGGCAGTGGATCGGTATGTCTAGGTCGGCATTGGAAACCAAGACGGTTCTAACTCGAACATAACATACATTTGGATAACTTACCGCCACAACCAAGCATAACATAATGGACAATAACAAGTAACAAAGCACATAAGCCCGAGGATCTAATTTGCACTAACTACCTCATAGTTCGAACAATCTTAAATGAAAATTTAACCCAACAAACGTGAATAACAGCCTTCACTCTCTATCATGCCAATGTTTGATTCCAAGACAAACTACCAGAGACGGTCAGCAATGACGGTCTCCAAGGATAACAACTTAAAGTTCTATCACGCCACACTTGTCTTTAAAACATTAGTTTCTCTGCACTCATGTTTGAGTCATTGCACTAGTTCACACACCATATGAGGGAATACATTATCATTATATCTGATATCGATTGTCTTTCAAGTATAACTTAAACAGGAATCTATCTATACTAAACGCTCGTTGAAGATGTCCAAAAAGTCAAGCTCCACTACTATTTCTGACAAGCCTGAGCTAGGTTCATGGCAGGAGACAGTGGGATCTTTGAATCCACCGTCAACCTCCACACCCAGCATTCCAGATCCACATGCCTTAGTTACAGGCCCGGCTCCTGATGCTGTAGACGGAGCTGTTATGCTGGATAACCCCATTGGCTCACAAGCCTCAAAAATTGGCGAAGTCGCTCTTCGTCGGTTGTGCTTAATCCATGGAATCCCCTTTGATGACGTTTTGGTTCCGTCAGGACAAGATCGGCCTCACTTGCCCCTAGCCGGATAAACTGCGTGTGACAAATTTATATGCTGGGTCAGAAGTGTGCCAACTTTCAATTTATTCCTCCATGAAGTGTTGCGGTATATTTGGATTGCTCCAGCACAGCTACACCCTAATATCCACGCGTTTATTCATGGTACCTGCATCCTCTTTATGAGCACCTTATTCAGACTTCCTACTCCCGAGGATATCCATCATATTTACCACTTTAAGAGACGTAGCGATGGTCTATCCTTCATATTTCTCGAGCCATGCCCCAAATGCTAACTTCTGACGGGTGGATGGAGGAAATTTTCCTAATATAAACAAGAGTGGTTTTACGTACGTTGCCCCCTTGGTTTTGCGAGAAGATGGCTAGAAGGGAGTAAATTTTATTTTTAGACTAATATTTGTCTAAGGCTCGAAGTGCATCCTTTCTGAACTTCTTTCGACTCTTATAGGTATCCGCCCATGACCTAAAGGCGCTAGGTATTCTGAGGCCGTCGAAGCCATTTAAGCTATTCCCGTTGGAGATCGGGACATTAAATCTATTATTTCCCATGAACTGCTTTCGAAGTTCCGATTACTAGAGGAGGGTCATTAAACTAGCCTTCCAATCGGTGCCACTACATCGTATCCGCTGCGGGAAAAGGCAAAGAGCAAGCCGGACATTCGGTGCCTCCTGTAGGAGGGGCCCCCGATATAACTAAAGAAGGTGAAATCAAAGAAACCAAGGTGTCAGAGGCAATTGATTAAAACATAAGTTACGGCCAAGTGCCATTGTCTAATGCACCTGGCGCTGACGAACTACTGCCTCCTTCGAAGAAGAAAAAGAGTCTAGGTTACAACCTAAAAAAGAAGAAAGTCGACGGAACCTCAAAGGTTACGATAACTCCGATTGAGAAGAAATCGTCTTCCTAGAACTTAAAAAGCTCATTAAAGGGCCTATCTGAAACGACCATCCCTGACGACATACTGGATTATGGTTTTACTAACCCCGAGGCAACGGGACTTAATTCGCCCATGAGGAGCGATGAAGGCTCTCAGACTCATCATCAGGGAGAGAAAACTCCAATGAGTAAAGCGAAAAATTTCGGTCTGTCGGGAGGGATACACTAGGACACAGGCGAACACTTACACTCCACCACACATTCAAATTTCATTAATCGTGTGATTCCAACTAACTCATTCTCGTTTGGCTTTATGTGCAGGTAACATCGGGCGTACACATGGCATTGACCGCCTTCGCGGGTCTTCCGTCTTTTATCATTCCAGTCGGAACTTCGGACCAGGGAAACGACGAGATAGGGATGACACTGGCGATAGAGATTATCGTCCCACAGATTCATCATCTTCTAGAAGGAGAACTTATAACCATTCGTCATACCTAAACGATCCTCACCCTCACCCAAAGCATAGTAGGGAGAAGACTACATAGAAGGGATCTCATTTCGAAGTTCCTCACGACCAACATTATGGCTCTTCGAGTACTAAACAATCCCATAAGCCCTATAAGAAATCTGTGACTCCGGCTAGGCAAACTCCTCCAGCCTCCACACACAATCCATCGGCGGTAGAAAAATTAGTAGAGCTCGAGGCTAAATTCTTGAAGATATGTTTCGATAGATTGAAATTTCTCCCTACGATTCATCCTATCCCGCGACAGGTCAAAAAAAGCGTCAATGCCTGCAACAACGATGTTTATGTTCAGCATGATGCGTTTGTACACTTGGTGGAGAAAGTTTCAGAGGTTTCCGTGGAACGTTAACACGAAATTGATCGTCTGAAACTCGAAGCTATTCATGATAAAGATATCATTAAAGCTCAGGATGAAGAGCTATCCTCATACAAATCTCAACTCGAGGCTGCCCAAAAAAATGCCAAGGAGATGGTTGAGGCAGTTAGTTGCTTGGAGGCCACTCATAAGAAAGAAATCGATGAGGCAATCCAATGCAGCAGTGCTCTTGCTTTAGAGAAAGACCCTATCCAGAAAGAAAAAGATATTCTCGCTCAATGGGTTAAAGAGCTGGAGGAGCTTCTCTTTAAAGAGAAAGTAGAGAAAATTGCTGCGTAGGAAGAGTCACAATGATATCGCAATGAAATTATCGCAACACAACTTCTAAAGACGAAACTCGATGAGGAGCTTTCCAAAGTTGAAGCGCTAAAAGAGGCAACTTGCGAGGAGGATAAGAAAATAGCGCTTATAGAAGTCGACTCTCGTCTTGAGATAGCTACTGAGGCCGGCGGAGAAGAAATTAAGTGTTTATTTGATCCGCTCGTTTTCGAGTACAATGCATGAGTTCTCATGAACCATGATCTATCTTTTCTAGGCGATGGTTATCTCAAATCATTGGCCGAAGCATGGGATACTTTGATAAAAATAAAAAGAGTTGAGCTGGGCGTCGAAGAGGTTGATGAAAAAGCTCTTGTGAGGGAAGTGCTTTGAGGAAACGAGCCTCCAGACTTATCCACGGTAAAAGCTCTCTTTGGAAGAGACTCCTCGTCATTAACAGGTAAGGACGATATTGTTGGCCCATCTGGCATTGAGTCACTAGTTCCTCAATCCGTTTAGCCAGTCGATAGCTCATCACTTGGGCCTCCCGAGCACCATGTTGATTATGACCTGAAGAAGCCTGAGCTTGGCATTCACATTCTATCCCCTATTCTGAAAGGTGATACTCCCAAGACGACCGAGAGTCAACTAGAAGCCGGTATGTAGCTTTTCCATCTAGAGTTCAGGAAACCATCGCTTTTGGCGAGTGACAGATGTATTCTAATAGTTGCCTTTTACGACTTCATGTAGGCCATTCTGATCCCGAACCGATTCCAAGGAGCGACGTCACCACGGAGTGAGAAGAGAAAGTGGTTGAGGCACCTCACATTAGGGATACCCCTGGACCCGATGCTCAAGTGATCGGGGTGCTAGATAAGGATAAACTTGAGAATTCCTTGCCTGTAGATGAACACGACGAGGCTGAAATCACAGGCGCTTCCGAATATACTTCGAAGCTTAGCTTGAAGGAGAAAATCGAGGAAGAGGAGAAAAAGAAAGCAAAAGTTAAAATAGAACCTCAGGTGCTGGAACTCGATGACCCCCTAAATAGCCCCTGAAGGTTATTCTCCTTGGTAGGACCACATCTTTGGAGGTCCCTCTTCCTTCCTCGGATACCACATCGCTGGGAAGTAAGGGGTCTAGGAGAAAACGTTCAGCTGAGGAGACTTCAGAGAAGCCGAAGACGAAGAAAAAGCCAAAGAAGTGGCTATCAACTGGTCATGCCTCGCTCAGCATAAATAAGCCAAAATCATGTAGTTGTTTCTTTTCTTTTTATAGTCGTTGTAGATAGACTTTGGCTTCGGACATTAGAGAAGTTGTAATGGAACTTAATTTTAACTAGTAAATAAAATTTTGTTTCTTTGTATTCCATGACTCTCATTGTTTCGCTTAACACCTAACTTGTAATTGAAATCCAAAGTCTTGTAGGTTACGTAAGCTCCAGCTCGCTTTCACATGATTTGGACATTTTTGAATTATTTATACTCTAGTCCACGCTCCGGGGACTTTGGGATTATTGAATCATTTATACCTTAGCCCGCACTCCTGAAGCTTAGAGATTTAGTGAATCGCTTATACTTTAGTCCGCACACCGAGGATTCAGAGTAATCAAGTCCACGCTCTGGGGACTTAGAAATATTTAAATCATTTATACTCTAGTCCGCACTCTGGGGACTCAGAGTACTCTAGTACACGCTCTGGGGACTTAGACATTTTTGAATCGTTTGTACTCTAGTTTGAACTTCAAGGACTCGGAGTACTCCAGTCCGCGCTCTGGGGACTTAGAAATTTTTGAATCGTTTATACTCTAGTCCTCACTTCAGGGACACGGAGTACACTATTCTGTGCTCCGAGGACTCAGAGATTTTTGAATCGTTTATACTCTAGTCCGCACTCCGGAGACCCAGAGTACTCTACCCCGTGCTCTGGGGACTTAGAGATTTTTGAATCGTTTATACTCTAGTCCGCACTTGGGGGTCTCAGAGTACTCTAGTCCGTGCTCTAGGGACTTAGAGATTTTTTGAATCATTAGCCGATCAACTTTTAGTTTTGTGCGTGCGTTCATATGCCAGATAGATTAATGCAATTTGTTTTGCCAGGATATTACAAAACACAAAAGACTAATAGTATATAGAAAAACAACTTCAAGCCTTTATTGATTGTAGAAAATAAGGACAAATTGGATTGTCTTATTACATGTCAAAAACAGAGAACAACAAAAGAAACATATTCTGAAAACAATTGCTACTAAAATGCAAAAGAAATAAACTAATTGTAATAACGGCACAAATGCTTGCTATTCCATGCTCTAGGGAGCATCGTGTCAGCAACGGTCGCTAGCTTGAACGTTCCTTCTCTAATACCTTCCCATGTAGGGTTCATGTGGACCGGAAAAACTCGCTTCAAAACAAGGTCGCCCACATCAAAAGTTCTTGGTCGAACTTTTTCATTATAATATCAGACGACTTGATGCCAATATATGGCTGCCCTTATATCAGCTTCTTCACGCTTCTCGTCGATAAAGTCCAATGGTTCTAGTAAAAGATCTCGATTTATTCTAGGATCATAATGGGTCACCGGGTGAGAGGGAACTTCAAGTTCCACGGGTATAACAGCTTTAGTGTCGTATGCCAAAGTAAACGGAGTGTGGCCAGTCGTGGACTTGTGGGCGGTTCTATAGGCCTAGAGTGTTGTTGGAAGCTCATCCACCCACTTGCCTTTAGCCTTCTCCAAACATTTTTTCAATATGGACTTGATTATCTTATTTACATCTTCAATTTGTCCATTGGCTTTAAGGGGAATGACTGCCGCAAACTGTTTCTCAATGCAATATTTTTGGCAGAATTCTTTAAACTCTCTACTCTCAAATTGAGTTCCTTTGTAAACGATGATAGTTCGTGGGAGGCTAAAATGGCATATAATGTTTCACACAACAAAATTAATGACCTTTTTGATGGTGATCGTAGCTAAGGGCTCCACTTCTTTCCACTTGGTAGAACAATCGAGCACGACAAATTGCGTATTTTGCACCACCTTTGAAGATTGGCAAGGAACCAATTATATCGATCCTCCATATTGCAAATGGCCATGGACTAACCATTTGTGTGAGTTTCGTCGGTGGTGCCCTCGGGGTCTTTGCGTACTTTTGACATTTGTTGCACCTCCTTACATAGTCCGCGGCGTCCCAATTCACAATCGGCCAATGGTATACATAGCGGAGGATAATTTTGGCTAATGTTTGCCCCCTAGTATGGTCACTGCATTCTCCTTCATGAACTTCTTTTAAGACCCGCTTTATCTCATTGTGGTCGATGCACCTAAGTAAGGGAACTGAGAATCTTTTTCGATACATTATTCCATCCTGCATTGTATACTACGAGGCCTTGCAAACGACTTATCGTCTTTCGTTCTTTCTCTCAGGCAAGGTTCCATGTAGCAAGTACTCTTTGAACAGGGTCACCCATGACTCTCTTTCTGATTCCGTCCCTAACACAAAATCTACTTCCATTTCGTTTATACTCGGGGCATGTAAGGTTTCGACGGGAACCAAGCCCATCTGTTGTGCATCACCAGTGCTTGCGAATTTTGCCAACGAGTCGGCTTCCCCATTTTGTTCACGCAGAATGTGCAAAATATCATAGTATTCAAGGTCTGCCAACAATTCTTGAACCTGAGAGAGGTATGGTGAAAGCCTTTGCCCCTTCACATGATAGTCTCCCCGTACTTGGTACACCACCAACTGTTAGTCATAGAAGATTTCAATCAATTTCACTCCAAGTTCTTTGGTGAGCTTCAAGCCCGCAATCAATGCTTCATACTCAGGTTCGTTATTCATAGCAGGGAAATCTAGTTTCAAAGCATAACAAATTGAGCGGTTCTTGGGAGTTGCAAGAATAACACCAGCCCCATAACAACGATCGTTGGATGCCTCATCGGTATGTAGCTTCCAATGAACAGCGGGGATTACATCACTACTGCTTGACTCGTCAGATATGGTGAATTCTGCAATGCAGTTTGCAAGCGCTTTCCCTTGGATAGCCTCCCGTGGCAGGTAAGTGATATCTAACTGACTCAGCTCAATGTTCCATTTGAGTAGCCTTCCAAAGGTTTCTGGTCGTTGGAGCACCTGCCGTAGAAGTTGATCGGTATAAACACTAACCGAGTGTGCTTGGAAATATGGACGGAGCTTGCGTGACGCGATCATCAAGCAGTAGGCTAGCTTCTCACTCTTAGGATTATTTCTCTCTACCCTCGTTAAACTCTTACTAACATAGTACAATGGCTTTAGGATTTGGTCCTCTTCACGAATCAAAGCTGCACTGATGGCGTGTTGAGATACGACCAAGTAAACATACAACTCCTCATGATCTACAGGCTTTGACAGAACCAAGGGCCTCTCCAAGTGTCTTACGAGGGCTCAGAATGCATCCTCATAGTCTGGCATCCATTAAAAATTCTCTTCCCTTTCATTATCACATCAAAGAAAGGAATACACTTGTCGGTCGCTCTGGATATGAATCGACTCAATGCGGTGACTTTTCCATTGAGTCTTTGTACTTGCTTTATAGTTCTGGGTGCTTATATGTCTCGAATAGCCTGAATCTTTTCTGGGCTGGCTTCGATTCCCCGTGCATTAACAACGAAACCTAAAAACTTCCCCAATGCAACACCAACGGAACATTTTTATGGATTGATTTTCATTCCGTAATACTTGAGTATATTAAACATATCCGCCAAGCCTCGAATGTAGTCGTTTTACTACCGTGACTTCACAAGCATGTCATCCACATTGACTTTCATCGTTCAACCAATTTGGTCTTTAAACATCTGATTCACCAAACGCTGATAAGTTGTCCCTACGTTCTTCAATCCGAAAGGCATCACTACATAACGGTACAATCCAATGTTTGTGACAAAACTGGTATGCTCCTGATCTGGAATGTGCATCGGGATCTGATTATATCCCGAATATGCATCCATAAATGACAATAAATCGTGTCCTGCTGTCGAGTCGACCAGCTGATCAATTCTGGGCAAGGGAAAACTATCCTTAGGGAACGCCTTGTTCAAGTTTGAGTAATTAACACAGGTCCTCCACTTCCCGTTCACCTTCCTCACTAGTACGGGATTAGATATCCATTCGGGATAGAGGGCGTCACTGACGAACCTATTGGCCTTGAGTTTATCCACCTCCTCTCTGAAAGCAGCGGACCTCTCTGGGTCCATGCCTCTCCTTTTTGCTTCACTGGCATATCTTTAGGTCAATGTTCAATATATGACTTGTGATGGTAGAAGAAATCGCATACATATCAGAATGGTTCCAAGCAAAAACTCTAGATTCGCTTGGAGGAAGTCGGTAAGATCTTCCATCATCGAGGGGTTGAGCTGTGATCTAATCTTAAGCACCTGTGACGGGTCATCATGGCTGATGGAAATGTCAATCGTCAGTTTAGCCGGTGCTGCCTTAGCCTCCTTAGGTTCTTCATCGTCATCTTTCGAATCTATGTCCCTATAGATCCGACCTTGTCGCCCAAGCCAAGGCTCAGGCATTACTTGTCAATTTTCTGCAACACGAATGCGGATAGATTTGTCTGCACCCTTGCCCTTCTCTCTTCGCTGGGCCTCTCTCAGCTCAGCCACATAACATGCATGACTAGTCACTTGATCGCCATACACTACACCAACTCCTCTGTCCATTGGAAATTTCAGGGTCAAACACACGGGACCAAAGCTGCCCTAAATTCCACTAGGGCCGGTTGGCACAGAAAAATATTATACGGGGAATCAACATCCAAAACAATGAACGGTGGGATCCACACCCTCCTGCGTTCACCTTCCCCTAGTTCAACTTGCAATTCAACAAAACCTACTGCATCAGTAGCCGCACCATTAAAGCCATGAATGCGGGCTTTAGATGGTTTCAGATTCTTCGTCTCCATATTTATCTGGTCATACGCCTTTTTGAAGATAATATTAACTGAGCTCCCACAATCAATCGGTATCCTTCTCATAAGCACCGGTCCAATCATCGCTGAGATAACCATCGGGTCAACGGTAGGTGCCTCCTCCAATCGGCATCCCTACTCCTGAATACTATATCATCCGTCGTCATTCATTGCAGTTTTGCTATAGTCCTGTTTTTTGTATTCGAGCTGCATTCGAAATCCGCATGCTTCAAGGAACTAGCATAGCATTCCATTTCTTGCTAACTCTTGTCTTCCGGGTGAGGTCCGTCAATTATCGTGTTTATGACCAGCCTTCCTCTGATCCGAGCGGGCTCCTCAGGTCAATGTAAAGCTCGCCCGCGATTAGGATCGGTTGTCCCATGCCCGCCTTCCTACAAATTCTTAACAAACTGTTGTAACTTCTTCTGACGAATCAATTTTTCTATAGCATCATGGAGGTGCCTACACTCCTCAGTATTATGCATGTAGGTCTCGTGAAACTGACAATACGTTCTAGTTTTCTTTTATTCCTCAGTTGATTTCTTTGAGCGCGGCTTTCGGTATTGGAATGTATTACAAGTTCATAAATATATATTCTCCAGAGATGTGTTCATAGGAGTGTATTCGCCATAGGTTGGGATTCTTGGTTTCCACTTTCCTGCTTCCCTCTTTCTTTCAGAATTTCCTCCTTCGGATCCTTTAGCCTACTCCGGCTTATTTTGAATATTGACTTGTACCTTGCCATAGTTTTCACCAGTTTCCTTTACCGCAATGTTGCTTTGCACTGCTTCGTCTTGACCACCTAGCCTCTTCCCTTCTCATGAATTGGTTCGCCTTTGAATAAAAGCGTTCCAGGATAGTCGGTGGTTTTCCTACCAACCAATCACCAAAATCTGAGTCTTGATCTACTCTTTGCCTCATGGACATAAGGATAGCATGGTCATTCAGATTACTAATTTCGGTAGTAGCAACGTGAAATCTTTGCAAATAATACTTTAATGACTCCCCCGGAGCCTGGACCACACTAGATAAAGACATCACGTCCTTTGGGCGAGTGGCATAGATCCTAAAATGCTCCACAAATTTCATCGCTAACTCATCAAATATGGAGATCGATCGTGGGGGAATTCTGGTGAACCACATGGAAGCGATTCCAGATAAGGTTATAGGGAAGCATCTGCATTTGGTCGCTTCATTTGCCCAAGCCGAGTCCATCATCCACTCGTATCTCATTATATGCTATCGGAGATCAGTCTTCCCTTCATAAGCTGGAATAGTAGGCATACTGAACTTCCAAGGGTACTCGGCATGTAGAATAGTATCTGTGAACGGAGTATGGCTTCTAGATACGCCCCAATCATCGTTGGATAAGCCCTGATTCTCCCTCATCGGTTGTCTAACCATAGTTGATAAATCTGGAGTCTAGATGGAAGGTGGAAAGCCAGAATTTGTCCTGCGTCATCGTTCCGGCTGGTGCCTCCTTAGTACACGATCTCCCAAGTGGACGTCCTGAGTACCCGCTGCGCTATGACCCTGGCGTGGTGGTGGACCTGCTTCAACTCGTGCTTCATATCATAAGTTTCCCACTCTAGCTTGAGTGTGATTTCCCAGGTGCAGGTGAGGGGCCACGGTCCTAGGTATGGAACTTGGACCATTTCTGTTGGATTGCTCTGGTGCACCGGTTTGTGTCATTTCGATCCTACGGCATCTACGCCTGGGATGTTCATCTAATGAAGCGGAGCTGTCGGATGCCGAGTAGGAAGTGAGGCTTCCTCCAGCATTCTGATGCTGCTGTTGAGCGATCTAGGTCATGAGGTTAGCGTTTGTTTGAATCTTCTCATTAAGTTGTCTCTTACTTTCCACAAGCTCTCTCATCAACTCATTGAATTCTGCCCTTGTGACAATTTCTGATTGGTTTAGGGCGGTGGCGGTCCTTGAGCCTGGATTAGCTTGTTGATTGTCTGGTCCCACTTGCTTGATGCTAGCGGTCTCATTAGCATCTGCAGTGTGGGAGGCTGATCTGGTACGTGGACTTTCCATCTTAGAGTTATCCGTAGGAACTCTAAATAGAATCTGTGAATTCTTGAGAATGAATTTCGATCTACTTTAGGGGATTTCCTCAATCCAGTAGCGGCAAAGTAGATCCTAATAGCCCGAGAATGCACCTTCTCAGTGAAAGCACCAAAATGTTAGCACCAAATTGGTCATTAACACCCTTGAATTGAGTTGTGTAGCGAGATTAATGAAGAAAGTAAATTAAAATAGAGAAATAATGCAATTGAGTGCAAAAAGAACAACAGAAAAGGAAACAACAGATTTATAGTGGTTCGGCGTAACTGCCTACGTCCACTTTGAATATGATCTTTATTACTTTTCCAATTACTTAAGTACAGATACAACCCGCAAACAAACAACTTGCATGCAAGTTTTAACATAAAAGAAGTGAGTACAAAAGATGGCAGAGTATCTATGGAGTTCCCGAAAAAAGGTACCTTAAACTGGACCTATGCCCCTCTGTTTATTGACGAAGATAGGCCGGTTCCCTGTGCAGCCCCATGACCTAGACAGCTTGGCCCACAAGTGATAATTTGAGTTAGCCGACCCAGGTATGCCGAACCACTTTGGCCGAACCACAAATGCCGAACCGGGGTTTCCTCGTAAATGGCTTGAAGCAACTTCTCACGAGACTCGAAGAAAATAGTGGTGTGACTCAAAGCGAAGACATGTAGATCGCCTTACTTTGTTGTAGACCTAATAACCTGCTAACTCCCCTGGTACGAACCAAACCAGGTACGCTAAACTAATATAACCGAGCCCAGCTGCCGACCCACATATGCCGTTTTAAGACCGACCCGTACCTGACTGACCCATATGTACCAAGCGGCATATGCCGACCCATATGTGCCAAGTGGCATATGCCGATCCAGCTAAGCCAACCGAGACACGTCGATCCACTGAAACCAAACGACACTTGCCGAACTAAGGTTGAGCCATACATGTATGCCAATCCACATCTACATTAGGCCTCCCAAGCCGAACCACTACGTGCCGAACCAACATGGTCGTTCTCTAACTACTTACCTACCTTGATCGATCCACTTCAACTCAACTGCCTTGATCGATCCAAACAAGTTACCCCGATCTCTTATCTTCCAGTCCTCTCTTGGCTTGAGTCCCGTCTGGGTCCAACCATATCCTTGGAAACTATCGCCTTGTATCTGGGCAAAGCAGCCGGATAATAGTCATCTAGCAATGCACTATAATATTTAAATAACAGGTGATACATATGTATAAAATTTTATGCATTTGATACATATTGAAATCCAAAAAAAACCTTGGGATCTGCACTCAGAATTGCTGAAAATAGATTTTCCTACCGGGGCACACCTTCACTCAATAGAACTTACATTTTCCAAAGCCTATCATTCATTAGAACTTATATATATTCAAAGCCAAATATCCACTGAAATCTCATATATATATATATATATCTGTATGTACGTATGTATGTATATATGTATATTCAAAACCAATATATTTTTCTGATGCTTTTTGAAATCATAAATATCCCATAACTGATATATGCATTCAAAATTTGTACGTTTTTCAAAACTATAATGTTCTTGAAAATTATTCTATACAGAACCGTTCATATAAAAACCATGTATATAAAACTTCTTATATTCGAAACTAAATATTTTCAAAATAAATCCTCGTTATTTTTGAAATTATACAGATGTATGAAATTTTTATGCATCCCACACTTGAAACTATTCGAATTGTGATTACTTTGGAATATAATATATATATAAAAAAAACTTCAACACATATGTTAATTCATAACCCTTATGTTTATGAAATTTGAAAGCTTTTACAAACTTTACTTTTGAAACTACTTCATATTCAAATCCGTAAATTTCTGAAATCTGTAAAATTTCATTATGAGGTCCACTTATCTAAGACATGAGTTATGAGCTTCTAAATTTGGGCATGTTGTTCATTTTTTTGGTATGGATCTGGTATGATATGAATTCTGTAACTAATAAACTTTCCCTAATTCATCGATTAATTAAACAAAAGTAAATTTTAATTCATACTTTCCATAATCCACTAAACCAACTTATAAGCTAACAAATTAAGAAACAGGATGCTAAATTTATACCTTCCAGGTGTTGAAGTGAAAAACTACGTTCGGCAAGAAGACAAACGAGATAACAAGGCTCAACTCGCTGCGGTTATGTTGGCTCGAAAATGAGGTCTCAAACGAGGTGACAGAGCTCAATTACATTGGCTCAACTCGCGGCGGTTCAACTCGAGGAGGCTCGAACCACGCGAGCATGATTCGCAGCCCTTGGGTGCTGGCAGATTTGCAAAACGCGGCTGTCGATTTTACAGCCGATGGATAGCGGCGAGGATGTGAATTTTTGAATAAATTAGATTGAGGCAAAAGGATGTGTAAGCGGAGAGGACGAGAAAAAGAACTGCAAACGTTTCGATATTTTTCCTGGAAGGCTAATTTTCCCTCCAAACCTTTGTCCTCCCGCCTTTTCTTGAACGTGTACTATGAAACAATGTTTATTAATTTGGGTTTTTCTTTACGCGCCTGCTCTGATAGCATGTTGGCGGCAACGCTCCATAATTGTGCTATAAAATTGCTAATTTGTTGTAGTGATAACTAATTGAATATGAAATAAGTTAATGAAATAAATTGAAAGATGAAAATTAACTTGAGAGGAGTTGAATGAATTGATTGTGATAAAAAGGAAATTAATTTATATGAATTTGAGCCATAAAATAAAGTTTGCTTAAGTAAAATTAATAATATACTAATGAAATGAGTCATTTTATAAAAATAAAATTTGTTGAAGTAAAATTTATTAATATGAACTTGAATGAATGAAATAAACTAATGAAGTGAACCAATGGATTAATATGAACTTAAGCTATGAAATAATAATAAAAATGAGTAGCATTTTATTAAATGTCTGTAATAAATATACATGGTTTTATGAATTGATTTATAAATGATATTGGTATTAAAGAGAATATAATAAGTGCTAGTGAAATAAAATTTAACTTAAACAAGGTTAAATAGAAGAATTCTATAAATGGTTCATAAATGAATTTATATGAAATAATGTTAAACAAAAAGCGAAACAATTTGAATTTAACAAATTGAATTGAATAAATTGAAGGTTAATGAAATAGATGTGAATAAATTTGAAGTAAATCGATTAAATGTTAATAAAAAATTGGGTGTAATAAGAATGAAAAGTACAAATTTAATATTAACATTAGAAATGTAAATTTTGATAATTTGGATGAATTAGATGAATATTAATAATTGTTGAATGGTTAATTTTGCTGCAAACCATTGTTAATACTATTTTGATTGCATATGATTGTTATATGTTGTGTATTTGTGCTTGTTCCTATGATTTGGATTCAATATTCATGTTATATGATTCCATAAGACTTATATATGTTGTTAAATCCTTTATAAGTAATTAATATTCTAATTTGAGTTGAGATAGATACATACGAAGACCATTTGGACGTATATGTAGATTATAATTTTCTTTTGCTTGCTTAGTACAAGCGAACTCGCTCGTATTAGTAATAATAAGGTACGTATCACGAATTACTACCGTGCATTTATATTTTTCCCTATGGGATGCCTCATCATTGAAATGAGATGTATATTTGATATACATTTGGTATATTTGTGATATATATTGTATTGTGAAATTTTTTCCAATCGAGCCGCGTAAAGGAGACTCTGCTGAAATTTTTCGTAAATCCGGGTGTTAGAATCATTTTGAGGTTTTGAAAATTTTATAACTTACTTTATAAGTAAGTTGTAATTTTCGTAAACCAATATCGAAGTGGCATGGCGAGAGCATAGTAAAGGATTTGTAAATAAGATTTTAATGTTTTAAAAGTTGGTTGTTTTGAATAAAATATATCGAGTGTTAAATTCCATACTTAACCACTTTTCGAGATGAAAAGTTTTGAGTAGGGGAGAGTTTAATGACCCGTAATTTTAGCTATTTTAAATTAGTAAATTTAATATAATTATTGATGAAAATGGTTAAAATTAAAAAAAATGTATTCAAGTAATTTATTGAATATGAACTTTAATAAGATTTTGAAATAAACAATTTCAAATATTTTGGCAATAACAACTATGGAAATGAAATTTAGATATTGAATACATTTGTAATCAATAACTAGACTAGAATAATAAAATGTATAATTATTTGGATGAAAATAGAATATTATTGTTAATTAACATTCAGTTGAAACTTTATGATTTATTAATATAATTTGTTGAATAATTAAAATTGTTTAAGTTTAATATTGCAGTTATTTAAATAATTGAATTCTGGATTTAATGTGAATGAAAATGATGTCGAAACTTGATTTAAATTTTATTTAAATAACAATGAAGATTGTTAACATTTAAAATTGAATTTAAAAGTGAATAAATTAAAATTTGGAATTAGTTGTTTTATTAAAGAGTAAAAAATAGCCATTTTGTCCACTATCTCGGATCTCGACAAAACCAGTTTCATCGGATCCATAATAGTGAATTATTATAGGATTTCAAGTTTCGTAGCGATCGGACTTGTCGTTTGGTCGTGCGAGATTGAAACGATAAGAAATCAATTAATGAAATTTAAATTAATATAATTTGATTTTAAATGCTAGCTATATACTTTTGAATTAGGGTATGAAACTAGTTTCATTGAGTTTAAAAATATTGAAAACCTATATTTTGATATACTGGATGACCCATTTTCATTTCTGAAACGAAACGGGCTTTTCGAGTCGTTGCTATCGTTTCGACCAAAATCGATATGTCTATCCATTCTTATCAATCTCTGTCTATATAAATAGAAATTGAAACCCTAGCATGTTCAATTTCTAATTTTTGTACGTACTGGTTATTCTCATTTCGATCTCCTCCTTTCTCAATGGCAGAAAATCATATTTTCCCAATTTTAAATCAAACTTCAAAATTCAAACTCCTTAAACCATATCAAATTATATTTGAAAGCTCTCGACGAACGTAATCTAGATCTAAGATTCATTTTTCAATTTGGGGTGTGCTGTGACTAGAAATCACTGAAGAAGTTTCAGTCGTTCGTATTAGTGCTTAGGATTCAACGGTGGATCTTCATCGATAGGACGATCAGAGGGTACCATTGTGTAGAGCTTGACGAATAGAGTCAATCCATATGGTTTGTGTGTGTTAGAGGTTGCTAGAATCGTCAGAAATCTCAGTCCAAGCATGATGGCGGCGGAGAAGGGAGAATGTATGGAGGAATGCGAGTGGGTCCTGGGCAGTGCGGCTGGACATGGTGGAGTTGAGGGCATGGCCAGATCGAGGCGCAGGTGCATGAGGCGGCGGCAACAATTGGATGATCATGGCAGCTGTGTTGTATTGTGCTCGTATATAGGTTGTTAGGTTTTAAAAGGAAGGTATGCGATTTTACAAGTTTGCCCCCGAGTTCATTTTATACTTAATTTAAGTTTTTAAACCTTCTAACCTTAATAACTTTTACGTACCAACTCGGATTTGGACGCGTTTTCTTCCTTTGGAATTGTATCAAAATTTCGAAGAACATGGCACTGGTTTGTTGAATTCTAAGACTGCTCAAATTTGGACGTACTTTTGGATTTTAATTCGACTAAAAATCAAAGGTGAGTTACCTAACCCACTCACGCAATACTAAACCTTCTTATGTTAGTTGAATTAAGTTTATGATGTGATAAGAAATTTATTGATTGTTGTTCAGTAATTTAAATTGTCATTTAAATTAAATTTGAATTTATATTGAATTAAATTGCCATTTAAATTGATATTGAATTTAAATTGTTAGTTAAATACCTGACAATGATAACCAGTTAATCATTGTGATCTATTGGCTGATTTGGATGATGATTGTGATGGATGTTATTTGTTGACATTTTGGATGATTGGATGATTATATCTCTGTTATCACTATGGATTGAAATGATACATACCTGAAAGATCTTATAGATTAGGGAAAATTGTTGTGGGTCGAAATGATACATACCCGAGCAATTTTATTGAGTTGGAAATTATTGATTCGGGATACGGGTTGAAATGATATATACCCGGAAAATTTAACCATTTTGCATTGAAATGATACGTAGTCTATTACTTGTCCATAGGGTAGAAAATTATATGCGGACACCATTGTTCGGTTTTAACTAATTTTCTAAATGGCAAAGTATGTTTGGTTATTAAATTAAATTTATTGATTTTATTTAAAAAAAAAATATTTTGAAAACAATTTATTTTATGGTTTTAAAGTTTCAAATTATAAGCTGATATATGGTATAAAAAGTAAATTTAAAATTTTTACTTATAATTTTATTTAGTTTTAAAATATATTTATAAATGGTTAAAATTAATTTAATAAAATATTAAATATAGTTTTAAGAGATTTATATAAAATTTAATAAAATATTTAATATAGTTTTAAGAGGTTTATTTAAATTCAATTTTATATAGTAAATATAAATTTTATAATAACTTTAATAAATAAAAATGTAAGAGGTTTGGTATGGAATTTGTAAAAGTTTTTAAGAGATTTCATAAAGGATTTTATAAAAGATTTTTTTAATGGTTTTATAAAGGAGTTATAAGAGTTTAAAGGATTTTATAAAATGTTTTATAAAAGAACTTGTATAAAGGGATTGGAAGCATTTTAAAGGAATTTGTGTAGAAGTTTATGAAAGGGGAAAGAGTTGTAAACTGTTTTGGAATTTATAAATAGCATTATAATGGTTCTAAAGCATATAAATAGTTTATAAATGTTTTAAGAGATATTTATAAATTATTTTTGAAATTGATTGAAAGAAATCTTTCTCGACATTTATGAATATATTTATACTTTTGGAATAAGTGTGGATATGTTGATATGAAGGTATAAACTGTTTTCTGGAATTATTACTAAAAATGTTTTATAAAATGACCACGATGTAAAATAAGCGTTTGGTTGTTAAAGAGACGAGGGTCGGATATTGTCATACTCTCCGCCAATTCCGAAACCACTTTAACAACTGTGGTCGTGGTGGAGAATCCAGAACGAAGTTGGATGGTTAGGAAACGCTACTGGTATGACGTAAGAACGCAGCCCTGACCTTTGGTCAGCTTGATATAACTAAAATAAGAGCTATCCCGGGCCAAGTGAGGTCGCTGTCAGCTTGATATAACTAAAACTAGAGCTATCCTGGACCAAGTAAGGTCGTTCGTCCTGTCGGACACTTCTTCGATACCATATTTATTACTTTGTGATTGATTGGTAGCCACCTTCGATTTGATTTTGGGAGTGGGTTTCGAGGTGGGCGGTAGTAGCTGCTATGCGTTACCACCAGTTCGAGCGTGCAAAATGGCAGAACCCTACCCAAGGCATTGCCTTACGTGCCTTGTCATATGCATTATCGAGCCAACTACGATTTGGTTTGTGTCGTACCTATAAAGTGCTTCCTGTTAGCCCACCAATTTACGGTGGAGTTTAGAGTACTGTATAGACTACGATGCCTATAAAATGTGTTATGGTGGATGTGGGTAACACCTTAATGCTATTTTAATACTTTACTTTACCGATAGACACTACATATATATAGCATATTTTACTACATATAGATAGTTTAACGGATCCTTAGGATGGAAAATCTTGAAACATCTCTTAGTTATTGCACGCACGTTATACATTGGATAGGAGATGTAAAATCTGGTAAATATCTCTGAAGCTATTACACTCATATTTACTTATTGTTGGTTTAACTTACATAAGATCTTTTAGTTCTGACTTGAGTGTTTTGCCTTTTCATTATGCTCGGGTCAGCCTAAGCTTTTCCGTTGGAGACATTATTTCTAGAGAACGAAGGCGGAGTTTAGTATTATATTAATAATATTATTCCACTACATGTTGTTCCGCTGCATTATCCTATTATACTTGTTGTATGTATAACTTTGATTGTATTGTAAAATTTGTGTAATCAAATGTATATTATAAAATAGCTTCATGAACTGTTTATTTGAGCATTATTCTGTCATTCTGCTGTGAGATTCTGTGTTTTTCCCCTTCTTTTCTCTTATTTTCTCGCCTAACGCAATGACAAGGATTTATTATCTAAGCTCGCTAAATGCAAAGAAAGAGTCCTTTATTAAAGAGATCGGTCGCTCTCACTTGAACTGAACGCTTTCCCTGAACTAGAAGTCACCAGTTCCTAGAAGTAAACTTATTTACCCCATTGACAATCCTCCCTTTTGAATGGTTTGAGTTAACTTGTGTGGTTTATTGTTAATTTAAATCGTCCAAAAAGATAGGTCGTTACAATGTGTACATATGTATATGTATGTATGTATGTATGTTATATATGTATATATTATTATAACAAATATTAAAATAATACATATATACACATAATATAAAAAAATTATGAACTAATATATATATACAACAACAAAATAATATATTTTTTTCATTACACACACACACACACACACACACACACATATATATATATATATATTCATAAGTATATTTATAATATCAAAATACATACATACATGCATACATTTTTTTGAAGTAAAAGGTTCTTTTATCAATAACATCTGAGAACCATATTATAGCAGGATTCGCCTCCTTAAAAAACCTTACCATTGTGGTAAGGAAAAAGAGCACGACATCCTCTATTATATCAAAGTCTAGTACATTTGAAACACTATGCTAGGAAAAGAAAATAATACAAGACCAAAAACAATAGAGAAGATTAAAAAAAATGTGACCCAATGCCGGCGAGGGAAAAAAAACACCACTCTTGTGCAATAGGAAGCAACCATGCCTGCCCATGAAACAACGCCATATAAAAACTAACCAAAATCCTTCCACATACCACGGCCACAACATTTCAACCAGCATCTTCTAATTTGATTTCCCATTTTAAAAATATCCTTCTCTCTAATGACATTAAGTTACGATGGTGAAATCACCTCTTCAGTTGAAGACGAACATCGATTTCAATCAGTTTAGATCTTTGCGCCATCGAGCAGCTCCTTCCCTCAAAGCGACATACATGCATACATACATACATTATATTTATTTTATTTTATTTTAAAAACTTCATGATCATATGCAAAGCACAATAAAAATTTATTATAAATTTTAATATATATATATATATATATATATTGATTAGCTAGTCAAAAACGATAAAATATTAATGAAATATAATTTCAGAACATATTATTCAAATTTTATATTTCTAAAAAAATCTAGCATGATATTTTATGTTTGAAAAAAAATTCCATAATTTTTCTCAGCAAAAATTTATTTTTTATTAACAATTATTTATGGTCGTATATCATAATAATTTTTTATAACAGGAAAAAAGATCTATTAGTTATCATTTTTTAGACAAGATCTTATTTCATTATAAAATAATTTTATAAAATTCAAACTTTAATTTTTGACACCTATTTTATTTTGTATAAATTATTTACATAGTATATTGATTTAAATAATATTAAGTAATAGTAAATAATTATTAAAAAATATTTTACAGCTAATAAAAATTATAATTACTGTAATATACATGTATGAAATATATTTTTAATTATTTGCATGAAATGATGTTATAACTAAGCACAAACCATATACATATAATTAAATGATATATATATATATATATATATATATATACTAATAATTACTATAAATAGAATTATTCGGTTGTGCATATCTGACTTATATGTGAAAAAATTGTTTTTTTTTTAAATGAAGACATTCATATAACTCATCTAGTATGTCAATAATACATACAAGAATCGTCACCTAACTAACAATATAATAATATATATATGAATACTAAAATATTATCCATAAATTATAAACTACATAATATGGTAAAAAATACCTAAAACCAATGCTTGAAGTACACCTTGCAATGATGAACTCTCTCTCCTTTGAAAGCTTTTCAATTCGGTAGACTGTTAATCCTTGAACCATATGCCTTTGACTATCAAATAGCAATTGCCTTTTGAACTGGTTTGATTTGGATTTGCTTGAGCTTTTAGGTGATGAAATCGGCAGAAATGGATGGGAATAGTGGTAGCCAAAAAGATCGTTTTTAATTAGGGTTTGAGGTGTTTAAATAGTGGATGAAAAAGAGAAAATAATGGATCATATCTTATACCAATTCTCATTAAATCCAAATCATTCAATTCTGACACCCCTAACCTATTTTAGCCACCCATTGTAGCTCTCATTATAGTCAAAAGTATCAACCTATCATCATAGGCCAATATCCCATTTAAGCCAACAGAAATATTATTAATTAGATCTAATTTAATTGCTCATCGATATTGTATATCGATCGATATATTTATAAATATTATAAATATAGTCAATAATTTTTGTTCCTCAAATCATATTCATTTTTTTGATTAATATTTCATAGATATTAATTAATTTAATCAATTTATAAAAAAACAAACTAATTGAATTGTTTGGTCTAAAGAGAATTCATCATTTCAGTTGTGTGACTCGTCTGGTGCAAATTATTCAGCGATTAACATAGAACTATTCAACTATTAATGTTCATACGTCACTTAGCAGGTGGTGTTACACTTTGGCCAAATTTATCACTTACTTGATTTTGGTAAAATCCAATTTCACTTTGTTAACCGTTACCTGATTGTGACTTTTATTTACACCAATTCTCTTCATTAAACTATATCACCATAGACTTACGAAATTTGGTAACGGTCAAAATATCAATATCATCCATATTCAACTTGTAGTCCAAGTACAAATTCCTTGGTTCGGTAACAACAATTATTATTAATTGAACAACTCTGGCCAAAGTTTTGACTTCGAGTTGACTTTATATGGTCGTGATACCAACCCCACATAACTAAGAAGACGAACCATCTCTTAAATAGTGCTTCACCTCCAATACTTTCACTCAACCCAATTATAGTCACTCGATGGATGCCGTGTCATGATTTGTCTATAATCAAAGTGGAGCATTCATATTGAAGATCCACGGTATTCCAAGTTAAGAGAACTGTGTAAATCCATCACATCAATATTTTCTATTTGACCTTAGTTATATTAAGCAACAAAATACTATCGAGTAAGTCATTCCATATTCATCTAATAACTATCAGTACGTAATCCCTAGGTGCCCTTAGTAGTCATGAATAATACACCGCCCGACATTTAGAGAGCATTATGTACTCTAGTCTCAACCGATACATTGATATCCAGTCCTGAAGCATCTTGACAAGGAACATTTAAAATGATATATGTGTTTTCATTGTGAAAAATTACTCAGGTTACAACATTTTGTAACCACTACCACAAACCATACCATTTATGGATTTTCTATTAAATATACTTTTAATTAAATTGATTAAATAATATAACACATTATATCAAGTATATAATAGAAAGAAACCTCCTTTATTTCGAAAAAGATTTGTCAACAAGTCAGATATATGTAACGAATTGCATATTTCCCTTAGGGAATACCCCTAACTCTATCAATCTGCCACTTGCACTAGAGGTCAATTATGGAGTCTTATTTCCAACTTCTCCAATCGGTTTTCTCAAAACCAATTAGGTCAATCTCTCAATGAACGTGTATGCTATTATGTTTCAATTATCTACTCTTTTAATCAACTCTCTCCTATGCTGATAAACTACATTTATCATAAGGAACAATATTACAGAGTATGTATCTCAATTTCCAATGAACTCTAAGTTCTGTTATGAACTATATTTTGACATTGTTATTATATAACATTGTTATGGGATTCTCAACATTTGGAACTACTCTGGGTCACTTATATATTTGTGCATTTATATTTATATACATTAGTTTTATTGCGGTGCTATTCAAGGCAATGTACTATGCTTTTTCATTAAATTAGCCATAGCCATTCATTTAGAACATTTCTTATTTAAAAATTCTTAGCTTGAAACTCAATATCACCATTGAAAATTTGAGATCGAACACTCCTTCATAAGAAAATTGTCGTTTCTGTAAACAATTCTCTAGTATTTCATAAATACACAAGAACACATCGAACAACCATTTAGTTATGTCAATTTGGATTTGATAGTTTCCTCATGTATCAAATACATAAACAAATCATGATAATCATAGACAACATAACATGTATCATAATTCCTATTGCTAATGCATAAGGAATCCATTTTACATGTTCCTTATTAAACATTTTAATAAGGTGTCCTGGCATATCGTTTTGGGACATTTCCAATATCATTTATTCTTACTACAAAGACATCATTTACAAATCCAACATCATGTATTAAAACAACTAAAACTGATTTTAACATAAGTACATTATCAACAATCAGCGATGTGTTGTTTACTTATGATTTAGAAATATCTGTGTATCTTTTTTTAACTTTCTTTCTTATGAGCACGTGCTTTCTCTGCATTTTGATTGACAATCAAATTATTTGATATTCCTATCAAAAAAATTATTTAATTTTGATATTTTTTGAATGACATTTTCATATTTGTTCTTGGATCGTATCCAAAAACTCATAAAACCAATATCGCTCCCACTAACTTCGAAACACTTTGGTTATTATGTGTAAACATTTTACTCTAAATCATTATTTATAATTTTATATTTTTAACACACATATACCAAACCATAAAGTCATACTAAGCGATAATTTTTTGAGTAAATTCTGAAATCACTTGAGCACATCGAACGGTGAATCTTTTGCGTTAATTTCAATAATTGAAATTTACGTATTATTCTTATCAATGTGGCTTACTAGATTCCAAATGCAATTGTCTTTCTCTGAGAGACACATTGGCGGCCAAAAGGATCATATCCTCTCTAATACAATTATCAAATCATATTTTGATAATGTACTTGGAATCTATTTCGGATTTGCATATCGTATCATATCATAGAGCTAATGCTCTTAATGGTATAAGAAATCGAGGAATATTTATTCTTAATATTGACAAGAAACTCACAGTTTCTCTTTAATGTACAAGAATATTCATTAGACATTTTAATATATTTGTGTTCATTTAGGTTCAGTCAATTTCATTTCATTCATTGTAATCAGTTTTATCCACGGATCATATCCTTGTCCATTTTACAGCTAATAATTTCTCGAAGAAATTCTTTCGCTACTAAGTTGGTATTTTTTGAAACAACACTTGTTTTCTCAATGCAACGGAACATGCAATCATAAACATTTAATGAATTTCCTTATATAAAACTGATGCTGCATTAATTCACAATATATTTATGTTCACAACATAAATTATTCATCCAACGGCTATTGTGCCCAAACTTCTTTTTAACGATACATACAAGATCCCTCAGGAATAATTATTAAATGCAGACTATCTACTTGTACAACCTGCCAACTTATTGGCCTAGAATATTTAGGGTTTCTTCTAAACCTTTAGCTTGTATGATTTTGTAAACTATTATTTAGATGAAATAATATTTACCCTGTGTATTACTCATAAGTACATGACCTTATAGAAAGAAGTTAACTCAGCTTCACTCATAATTAATTGTACTTTGTCCATCAAAGTTCGATTACTCCTTATCGATACATCATTATGCATCATAGGGAGGAGTAACCTTTTGAGAGCGTACTGATGTTAGGTACATGACACTCCCCCCAATATACTAACCCATTCGATCGAATCGAATCATTTCTACCGCTTGTTACATTATTTACTTCCATTTTATATTCTATGAGCTTATGTTACGGTTATACATTCCTATCAAATAAGCATATTCATGTCTATGATGGCTCATTAGTGAATATGACAAAGTACGTGGAACCATTTTGGTATTAATAGACTTACGATTATGTACGTATATATATATATATATATATATATATATATATATATATATGTATCAATTCAAAGAGTTGATCAACTCCTATGATGCTTCCACCAAATTAGTGCAATGTTCTTGAATATTTGAGTTATAATTAACTAGTACCATATGATTCATAATCATATAATAAAAATTATTTCTCAATATTGCGGCTTAGTCTGTGTTTCTATAATAATTGTAAATAATTTGAGATTCTTCAGTATTTTCAATGCATCGCTTTTTTTGGTGAACTAAATAACACATTTTAGTTCTATTTCACAATGAACATTCATTGTATTCACATTGAAATATAACTATGTCTATCTTTCAATCGACACCGTAAAATAGTTATTATTTCATAAATAATGTTCAGTACGTTTTCTGAAAACAATTTTTATAATTGGATGCAATTAATAAGTGCTATATGGCACGCTCCACTATTTCCTCCATTACTATAATATCGTACTAAATTTGTACAATTATCATTAACTTAATATAGATTATTTATTTCATACACTGTAACTAGTTTACAGCGGAGTGTTCTTTTATCAAATATCTTTAACATCAAAGAAATAAATCTCATAGATATGAAAATATATTTCAAAGTAGAAATCATATTTCTTATTCCACTACTAAGTATCAATTATTATTTTTAAATTCTCATTTCTGATGTTTCTTTATGAAGTAAAAATGTCTATTCACTCTCTTTATCCCAACTATACCTTATATTACATCTACTCTTATACATTCATTTTTTCTTTCTAAATGGTCAAACCATTCAAAAGAGAAACCTTACCACAACCTCATGACAAACTCTTTACAAATATTCATTTGATTATCCTTAACATTTAAGGACATCAAATATGATAAACCTTATGTTAACTGATCAAACTGACATTTCAATGATCGAGTTCTTGGATCTTTCTTATAGTTTTGGTCTATTGTTACATTGAACATAATATGATCCTTTTGTAATCAATCAAACTGAATACTCAATCTCACAGTACTATTTATTAGCGTATTTCAAATGAACTAACTTCATCTAAGTATCATGCATTATGAACTGTGACCGTTCCCCATAACACTTATACACGATAGTGTATGGATCAAATATCCATAGTCATGTATTGCTTTTAGAATTAGGGACTCATAGAATGAAATACACTATTTCGACCAAATAAAGCATAAGCGACCAAATTACAATTGTATTTAGTAGTTGTAAAATCAAGCACTTTCATGGGTATTAAATAATTAACATGCAAGAAGCATTTATTAGTAATTATGTGTTATATATATATTTGACAATCTTCAATTTAGTTAATTTTTATATCTTAATTGATAAACATTTTATTGATCGTATTAAATGCACAAATTTATCAACGTAGATTATTCTAATATTATATAACATATGTTCTTATAATTTAAGAAAGGTTAAATGTTATCGTTTCATTTTTCTTATAAGGCTTACCCTAGTCATTTATGTTTCATCAAACCCTAATCGAAACATAGAAGTCTTTCGAATTCACTGGTGGGTGTTAGGACTCGTCCATCTTGAAATTTTGACCTTGAGTTTTGCTCAACAAATCATAGATCCACGGACAATGGATAAATCCTTATCGGTTATATCGTATATGTAAGCAATTTATTAATATATATATGGTAGAGGGCAATATTTTAGTGAAGATTTATAATCTTTTATATATTATATTAAGTGATATCTACTTATGGAATAATGTGTTTTTTATGAAATACCCTCATGATTCAAGTATCGTACAAAGAAATCACAGTATACGTACATTTACGTTTGTATTTATTCCTTAGGGCTATTTAGGATTGCTTAATGTTCCACCTTCAATTATACATTTATATTATGTAAATTATATTATTATATAACTTTTATATTTCATATTACTTATATAATAGTCTTATGTACAATATTATACTATTTAAATCTTATTTAATTAATTAACGTTTTAATTAATTTTATATTATCTTAATATAACATTTATATTAAATATTTATTATATACTATAACCTTTATAGTATAACACGTGCATCATATATATGTGTATATCATTTAATTAGTTAACCTTTAGATTGATTTACTTAGTCGAATAATTTTAATTAAATTATATTAATTTCAAAATTCATTTACATACATACATGTATAATTATGTTATTTTAACATTTTAACAAATCATAAATTATTTCATAATATATATAAAGCATGTATATAATTTTTAATTAATTAAATTATTCAACTAATATATTTTATTAACCTCATTAATAAATTTTAAGAATTTCGAAATTAATTTATGTTAAAATTCCAAAATTTTGAAATTTTTTATTATATTATAACATTTATAATATGTATATATTTCATCTTAAATTTAACCATTAAATTTAAATTCTTATATTTTTAATTTTCAATTACTTTTGAAAATTAGCTCAAGGCCCGATTTAAATTGACCTTTATATTAGTGGCAACTTTTGGGTTATGAGCTTAGTAATTAACCCTAACATGACTAATTTGGACAGGATAGGCTATTGGGCTCCGCACCATTGTCAGAACTACGCCAGCCCATAGTGTAAGTTATGGGTGATTTTTTTACCCTATTGGATCATTATTAGGCCTATGAAGTCTAATTTATTTGAAACATTTCTAACTTTTACTTAAAAAAAATCTCTTATTTTATTTAAATTTATAAATTACATAGAGTTTTCTTTAATTTATATTTATACATATAAATGTATACATATGTAGCATATGCATATGTGCAAGTGTGTGCATGTGTAATATTATAACTCGTGCAAGGTATAACATGCATGTATATAATGTTCGGATTTACATCGTAATGGACATGTTAGCTCGTTTGATATGTATTGTATGTTGTCCAAATATAGGTATATATTAAACTTCGTTGTTTATATAAATATTGTAAATCTAGATACACACACATGTATGTATATGTACAAGTATATGTTAATTTTATTTGCATAATTTTATGAGAATGAAAATATTCAAACATATATATATATATATATATATGAATTTATATGTATATATATAATTATGTATATGTGTAAAATATTAATAATTTATATATATATATATATATATATATGTATGTATGTATGTATGTATGTATGTATTATTATTATAATAAATATCAAAATAATATACATATATATACATAATTAAATTTTTTTAATTATGAACTAATATATATACACACACATTACAACAAAAATTAATTTTTTTATTAAATACATATATATGTATATATTCATAAGAATATTTATAATATCCAAATATACGCATTCATATATACATAAATATATATATATTAATAAAATTAAATAATTTTTTATTTTGAACACTTCCAAATCATATGAAAAGCACCAAAAAAAATTATTATATTAAGATGTTTATAAATTGATTAATTAGTCGAAAAGCAATAAAACATTAATAAAAGATATTTTCGAAACATATAATTAAAATTTTGAATTTTTAGCAATCTAGCATGATATTTTGAGGTTTGAAAAAAATCATAATTTTTCTCAAAAAAATAATTTTTATTAATTAATTAATTTTGGTCGTTATTATAATAACTTTTAAAAATAGGGAAAATGAATCTTTTTTTAATTCTCATTTTCTGGCCAAGATCTTATATCATTATAAAATAATTCAATAAAAGTTAAAAGTTAACTCTAGAAACATATTTTATTTATAAATTATTTACATAGTATATTGATTTAAATAACATTAAATAATTATTAAAAATATTTTACAACTACCGATAATTGTAATTACTGTAAATATATGTGTGTAAAATATATGTTTAATTATTCGAATGAAATGATGTCAGAATTAAATACAAACCACATAAGTATAATTAAATGATATATATATAACACACCCCTAACCTATTTTAGCCCCCATAATCATTACAGCCAAAATATCAACCTATCATCATGGGTTAATATTCCTTTTAAGCCTAAAGAAATATTATTAATTAAATCTGATTTAATTGCTTATCGATATCGCATGTTGATCGATATATTTATAAGTATTATAAATACATTCAACAATATTTATTTCTTAAATCATATTCTAAATTTTATAATTAATATTCCATAGATATTAATCAATTTATAATAATTGTAAACTAATTAAATTGTTTGGTCTAAAGGGATCTCATCATTTTCGAGTTGTGATTCATCAATTGTAAATTTTGTCAGTAGTTAACATCGAACTATTCGAATATTAATGTTCACATGTCGCTTAGCAGGTATGTGACATTTTGGCTCAAATTTATAACTTACTAGGTTTCGGTAAAATCCAATTTCACTTTGTTATGCATTAATTAGACGTGACTTTTATTTTGACCAATTCTCTTCGTCAAAACTATATCACTTTGGACTTATGGAATTTGGTACCAGTTAAAATTCCAATATCCTCCATTTTTAAGTCATAGTCAAAACACAAAGTACTTGGTTCAATAATAATAGTTATTGTTAACTGAACTGCTCTGGGCGGAGACTTTTAGTTTGAGTTGACCATGATACTATCCCATATACCTGAGATGAGGGATCCTATCCTGAATAGTGCTTCACTTCCAATACTTCCACTCAATCCAACTATAGTCACTCAGTGGATGTCGTGCCATGATCTGACTATAATCAAAACTGAGCTTTCATATTGAAGATCCATACTATTCTCAAGTCAAGAGAAATGTGTAAATCGGTCACATCAATATTTTTTGTTTGATTTTAGTTATATTAACCAACAGAAAACTATCGAGTGACTCGTTCCATGGTTATCCAAAAACTATTAGTACGTAACCCTCGGGTGCCCCAAGTAATCATGAGTAATACACTGCCCAACATTTGGAGAGTGTTAACTCCTCTAATCTCAACAGATACATCGATATCCAGTCTCGATGCATCCTGACTAGGAACATTTAAAATGGTATATTTGTTTTCATTGTGATAAATTATTCACGATTACAACACTTTTCCAAACGCTTTATATTTAAATATCGGAGTTACTTAAATAATTGAATCTTTGATTTAATGATGTAAAAATAAATGTAGATACATATTTAAACACTTTTTAAATAATATATAATAATGGTAAGCTTTTAATTTATAATTAATGTGATTAAACTTCTTTTAATAATAATTCTTTTTAATAGCGAGTGAAATAATTATCCCGGGGCACTGTCTTAGATTTTGACGAAACCAGTGTCATTGGGACCAGAATGTTGAGTTGTTGTGCACCGATGAGTTTCGTGGAGATTTAACATTCCCATGTGATCGTGCGAGCTCAGAACGCTCGATGATTTAATTAACAAAATTAAAATATAAATATATTACTATATATACCACTAACACTTAACATCTCTCTCACACTTCTTTCTTCATTTTTTGTTAGCCAAGAGTAGTCGCCACCACTTTAATTAATTAAATCCGAAGCTAGAGTCATTGGTTGTCAACAATTTTGGATCCACTGGATTTATAAGGAGGAGGGCTTCAAATCCGTGTGTGTTGTCAGACATGCAACGATGCTTAGTCATGGTTGATATCCTTGGTTTTTCCTATGGTTGAGTCTAGTCGAAGCTAGAGGCTGAATTTGGACAAGGCGATGGTGGATTCAAGTTTCTCATGCGAAGACGAGTTGGTTAGGGTGCACGGTAGGAGGTGCGGCACTGGTTTGGGCAGTTGTAACAACCCGGGAATTCGTAGCAATTAATTATCGTCACTAGGTGATTAAATCGTTTGCTAATTCCTATTGGAATTTTGTTGGGTTAAAATTCTTTCGAAATTTGTCTAAAAAATTTATGGGCTTTATAATCTTAGCCCATGTTTTTACCGTGTTATCAAAAGAGTACCGTTCCCCTTTTTCTCATTCGAAAACCCTAAGCTAAACATATGAGAAAATTAATAATGGCGGCTTTATCCCGTCTCGTCGTTCCCCTTTCCAAGCCAGGGCTTTAGATAAATTGAAGGTACGATTTTTGTATGCTCGATCGAAGGTGGTTGCTTGCTCCGTCGATCGTTCGTGCTCCTCGTTTCATCCAAGGTGAGTGATTTTAATTATCACTCATATCTAGTACAACTTAGCACTTTGTTTTGCGTTTGATTTGGTTTCATCGCTGATGGTTTTAATTCACTCGAGTTCTTCGTTGTTGTTTTGATGTTGTTGTTTTCTCTGATTTAATCGATTTCATATAAAATGATACCTGCGATTTTCGACTGATTCATGTATATGGCTTTGACGATTTTTGAGGTGTTCGAATTCCTTAGCCATTACGGTTTGACTTTCATTTTGACTTCGGGTTTGATGGTTGTATTCATCTGGAAATATGCGATACTTTGCTTTTAGCTTAGGCTTGATAAATTTGATTTTGGGAAGCTTGCTATTTTGATTTCTTTAAATATGTGATTTCTATCACTCTGGCATTTGAACACTGGTTTGAAATTGGTAAGACCTACTTGACTTGTTCACTGTATTGCAATTTCAATTTGCATATGGTCTTGAGTTGTAGCTTCGACTTTGCACACTGTCACATTATGTTGCACTTGTTTTGTCGTCTTCAATTTGCATATGGTCTTGAGTTGTAGCTTCGACTTTGCACACTGTCACATTATGTTGCACTTGTTTTGTCGTCTTCATGTACATGCCGAGTCTTGTTAACCTTACTAGTGCACTGTTGGTTCACGTTGCATTCACTTGCATACTTGTTAATCATGTAGTTCCTTGTATCAAGTTTTGAACATGACTGTTTTATTATTGAGGCTGTTATATAAGTAATCTTTGCTTGCATATATGTTCATATGCATTTCTATTTGAAATTGATATCCAGATTCATGTTGCATATTCTTTGTAGCACACTTGAACTGTTGCCATCACGTTCATGTGCATTTTCTATTTAAGTTTGCAATCTCCAGTTCCACGTAGTTGTTACTGGTGCCATGTATTTGTTGCCTTCATGTTCATGTACGTTAGTACTGCTTCATGTCATACACATTTTCTACTGAGATTGCACCATCCAGTTTCATGTAGTCTAGCTTGCATTGACATTGGTCTTGATTTTGAGTTCATCCTGGTTCTTGCATCATGTGTCACCATTGTCTATGTATTAGTGATACCCTATTTCTGCTGTCCACATGAGTTGTAGCTGCTGTCCACCTGAGTTGATCATTGAAGTGCCTAGCCTTGAGCTTTGGCCTTTGCTGGTTCGTCATGTAGTCTAATGCAGGTGAATGTTTTGATATTGGCTTTGCATTTCACTTGTGTACTACTTGGCTCTGCATCCCTAACCATGTCATTATTGTCTGGTCTGTAGCTCATTTGCATACACTATCTCTTTGAGTTGAACTTCTGGTGGTACCTGTAGTGTTGCTGTGTCAATATGCATATTAGGTTACATGTCATTTACTGTTGCTTCGACCTTTTAAGTTACGTTTGGGGTCTGGTTCATTGACTTGTGAACTGCCTTCATATGTTTTGATAGCTTGGTTCTTCGTTTGGTTGGTCTGACCTGAACTGAGTATGATTCATTCAAATGGTGTCTTTATTGTAGTTTGAATTGGATTTTGTGCACTGTCTATTCAGTTGAGTAAATAGACTGTCTTGAGTCTCTGTTGATGCCAGACCCTTGATCATATTGTCTTCATGTATACTTGATGTTGTCTGGTTGTTCACTGGTCTTTGAGACATGTTGCATTTTGGACATTGTTTCATCTCCACTTGATTATTGTTTGTTGCCTGGTCGACCATTGCAATTCACTGATCTTGGCCTTTGTATTGACATACTTGTATTTTTGAAGCTTTATTCTTAGTATTGCTGGTGTACTTGGGTCAGTGGCATTGATATCTTTAGCTTGTAGTTGCACACTGCTGTTATTTGTTGCACTTGTGTACTTTATATATTGTGTAACCACTTGATCAATTTGTTGAGCTTGTACACTTTTATTTCACCTGAGTTGAATCCAGTTTTAAAACTCGGATTTGACCTTGTGCTTATTCCTATTTCATCACTGTAGTGGCGAGGCAGTACACGCGTGCATGTACTGCAGCCCTACCAGATTGATGTTTAATTGATGTTTTCGGTTGCTGAATTGTTTTCTTGGTCCAATTCAATGTTTTCTAAATTATCTTCATTGATATTCTTTTCACTTATCTTTGTTGATGATTTGAATCTACTGATTTGTTGTTTAACACTGTTATGTGTTATATTTACCGTTATCTGATTTCCTTGTTAAAGGATTGGATAGACGAGATTTATTTTGACTGTCATCTAATTGTTATTTAATTATTACTGCTTCTGTGCATTAATAACTGAGTTTGAATTAGACTGACCCGTGTATTATTTTCTTTTGAATGTAATACTCGGGTCAGACCGAGTTATTACAGGTTGTAGATATCCTGCTTTGGGTTGCTGCTAGAGCTATGAAGTATTTTCATACTTTTGGAGTAGTCGTTGTCTTAGCATAGGATGTTATGTATTCATGTATGTTAATCACGATAATGTGCTTGTGTATATAACTTCCTGAGTCGACGGTTGTAGTTGTATCATATGTATTGTATCACATATATTGTAACTGACATCAGTTATTATATATATGAGACATTTTTGTTTTATCTGTGTTCCGTATTTATATTATCTGTGTTATTATTATATCTATTGTCCTAAACTATTATGAACCATCGTAGTTCGTTTTATACTGGAATTGGGTATGTCGATGGGAGTAAATAAATCAAAGATGAAAATTATATACCCCTCCTATCGAGATAACCAATACTAGTGTAAGGCCTAACTATGGATGGCCGCTCCTCAACGGCCTTATTCTCCGTGCGAGTTGACAGCATTACACCGTAGTGTTCTTGGCTAGCGTGGGTATAGAGGTGGGGCGTCACAGCTTGGTATCAAAGATTGTGGTTTATGGACATAATATAAAACATAACTTAGATGGAACATGTGCTACAACTATTTGTCGATGTTTTATCTCACATCTTTGTCTATGATTATCTTTGATTGTTAGGTATGAATTCCTAACGCTTATTCATGTGCATTTGATTTTGATTTCGTGAAAGTATTTTGGCTTCGGCCTCCGTTTGCTTTACGAACTCAAGTTGGGTTTTTGATGATGAGGATTTTGTTCTTGTGTTTTCGGCTTTGAATTGATTTAGCCGATGTTGATTTTGTTCGAATCTGGCCAATTAAAGCTATTTTGACCTCTGGACTTTGTTCCACTTTTGTGCTATGCTATGGGTGTCACTGTGTACCTGTTACACTGTGATGAGAAATAGCTCGACCGGTTGCAAATTGAGTGAGAGATTACATTTTTATTAAATAGGGTAGGAATTGCAGAATTTGCAGTTCGGTCAACCGACCTGCTCTTATTTCCCTGTTTGCCTATTTATGCTCGTCTTGCTTTGTTTTTCCAATTGTTAATTGATTCTTCTTTTCCGATTAGTTATTATCACCTTTGTCGACTTTGATAACTTCTATTTTTGGAATTTTTGAGTATTTCTACTTAGATGGATTTGGAATCGAATTCTTTGGATTTTATTCACGTCTTCGAATGTGAATTTTAGTGAATTGATTTTGGTTTCCAAATTTAATCGGTTCGTGTTAATTCCCCGAATTGTTGCTATCATTTATTAGCGAATTTGGTGACATTTTCTTCGGGATTTTCGTGAACATACCTTTTGATGAATTCGGTATCGATTTCTTTGGATTCTATTCACGTCTTCGTATGTGAATTCTTGTGATTGATTGTTTCTACAATCATTTTTGTGATTTGTCACTTTAAAAATATAAAGGTTTTAATACTAGTAGTAAATATCAAAACCCTTTCCTCCAAATGATTTCAACACTATTTTATTTATAAAGCTCATTTTCTCAAACTGTTTTCCAATCTATTAGTATATACAAGCCTTTACCTTACTCGGATGAGAAATCTAGTTAAACGGCTTAGTAAAACAAGTGGTATGAAACACTTGCGTTTGCTTCGTCGGTTAATTCTTTGACTTGTTCGATTGAACCTCTTGTGACAATTTTCTAGTGAAGATCTACAGTTTGTTCGTAAATATTTAAGTTAAGCTAGTGGTTATGGGACATGAAGCTAAACTTAGGGGTGGGCATTTAACCGACCTAACCGACTTAACCGATCCAACCGACCATAACCGAACAGCATTAATCGATAAATTCGGTTAACCGAACATTCGGTTAACCGATCGACGTTAACCGATAAAATTAGGTTCGGTTAACGGTTAACCGAATGTTAGTTAACGGTTAACCGTTAACCGAAAATATTTTGGAATAGTGACCTACAAACTACGAAGCCAAGCACCCGCACCCGGCCCATCATTAATATCGCGTAAATAATAGAAAATTAGAAACCCTAGTGACTATCGAGTGGCCGCCGCTTTCACAATTCGTTCGTTCTACAAACCAAGGGCTATGCTACGGAGCTTCAGCGAAAGCCTATCGTTTTCAATCCCTGATCGTTCTTGCAAAACCCAGATCACAAAAAGCCTCTCCACCCATCAATTACGTAGCGAATCGCCGATCAACACAAATTAAGATCTACTGATTTACAAATTCAGATATGGTGAATGGCAGGAAAAGAAAAAATGTAAGCTTGTATTATTCATTTGATTATGTTTATTTTTAGTTTTTATATGTTTTATTTAGGTTGTATGGACTGTATAATTCGTAGATTTTCAGAAATATATATGCAACTATCGATTTACTTTTTACTTTTTATATGTTTTATTTAGCTTGTAAGCTTGTATTATTCATTTGATAGTTGTTGGATGAATTATTTTGCCGCTGGATTAAACTGTGTAAATGTAATACTTAGCCGCTGAAATGAATATTGAATAATTAAACTGTGTAAATTTAAACTGTGTAAATGTAGTTCGTAGATTAACCTGACTGTTAGTAAATCTTTAATCAATTTAAATGTAAACTATATATTGATCAATAATAGTAGAGATGCTCCAAAGCCTAATTTATGCACTGTAAAATAGAAATGCTCTGCCCCTATTTGTATTCATGTTCCATGTCAATATAATGTTTGTTTTACTCTTCTTGCTATAGTATGTGACTCATTTTCACTTGACTGCATAATGTATATGCTTGAATTAACCTGAATTTAATAAACTATTTAAGTGTTGTTTACATTTTAAAATTGTATAATGTTGTTTACATTTGTAGTTAATTAAAGGGTGTCAGTTAATCAATAGTTTTACAGAGACTGGCTGATTGCAATTGCAACTGCAACTGCAACTGCAACTGATACACGTAGATAATTAACCTGAATTTAATAAACTGTATAATGTTGTTTACATTTGTAGTTAATTACAGGCTGTTAGTTATTCAATAATTTTACAGTGATTGCAATTGCAACTGATACACGTAGATATGAACCATATATTTCCAATTTAAAATGTATTTTTGTTTTCATGCACTATAACAGGTACAAATAGGTAGTGCTAGAGAAACAATAGATGATGATGAGTTTGCGGGAGAAGCGGATGATGAGGAAACTGGCGAAGATGGCATCAATGTTAGAAAGCCTCCTCTACACCCGGTGCGCAAGCCTTCTTCTAGAAAGCCTTCTCCGGTATGGGAACATTTTACTAAAGACGGTAATTTCAATTTTCAAAAATGTATATGCAACTATTGTGGTCAACAATTTGCATGTGATTCTAAATCAAATGGCACTACACATTTAAATTACCATATAAAACATTCATGCAAGTCCATTCCACGTGAGAGTGATAAGAGACAAAAAACTTTAGCTTTTGGAACAAATAACGATACTGAAGGTAGTTGCAATCTTATCGCATGGTCATTCGATAAAGAGCAATGTAGAAAATCATTAGCTCGAATGCTAGTTATTGATGAACTACCTTTTTGTTTTGTGGAGGGTGAAGGTTTTGTTCAATTTTGCCGGGAATTGTGTCCTAGTTTTGAAGTTCCTTCACGTAGAACAATTTGTAAGGATGTGCTTCGGTTATATTGGGATTCGTTAGAGTCTCTTAAAAAATTGTTCTCAAAATCATTGCATGGTGTTTGTCTAACTACCGATACATGGACATCTATTCAGAATGTGAATTATATGGTTTTAACTGCACACTTTATCGACGAAGATTGGAAGCTACATAAAAGGATTATAAATTTTTGTGTGATTACTAGTCATAAAGGAGAAAATATTGGAAAAGTTATTGTCCACTGTATCAAAAAATGGGAACTCAAAAGAATAGTGTCTATTACAGTCGATAATGCTAGTGCAAATGAAGTGGCAATCAATTATGTCAAAAGCAAATTAAATGATTATAATGGTGGTTGTGTTTTGAATGGTGATTTCATGCATATTCGTTGTTGTGCTCATATAACCAATTTAATCGTCAATGACGGGCTAAAAGAAATTAGTAGTACTATAGCTGGAATTCGTACTGCAGTCAGATTTGTGAGATCATCTCCATCACGATTGAGTAAATTTAGAGAGTTATGCTTAAGTTTGGGAATTGAGAATAAATCAATGCTTATTTTAGATGTACCGACTAGATGGAATTCAATGTATTTGATGTTGGAAGCGGCTTTAAAGTACAAAAAAGTTTTTGATGATATAAGAGAAAATGATGGTATTTTTGTTGCTTACTTTGATGATGAAATTCATCCCCCGACAAGTGTGGACTGGAAAAATGCTGAATTATTTGTTAAATTCTTAAAGTATTTTTATGATGTTACTTTAAAATTTAGCAAAACTTTGTCCATTACCGCTAATGTTTGTTTTGCCGAGCTTAGTGGAATTCAAGAAGAACTTAAAGTATTGGTTGATAAATTGAATCCTTATCTTGCTAAAATGGAATATAGTATGAAAATGAAGTTTGATAAATATTGGGGAAGAGAAAGTCATATGAACAAAAATTTATTTGTTACGTGTGTGCTTGACCCAAGGTATAAATTCCAATTTTTGAAGTTATGTGTTGAAGACATGTATGAAAAAATTATTGCGAAAAACATATTAATAAGTGTGAAGAATATTTTGCTAAGGTTGTTTGACTTTTATGTTAACGATTCTACATTTGGAACACAAACGTGTGAGGAGCCAGAACCTAGTACGCCCGTTGCTAGTGAACGTGTTGAGGATGTTAGTGATGTTCTTTCTAGAAGAATGAACACTTTTCTAAGACAAGTTCAACAACACAATAACGAAGGAAACGAACTAGAAAAGTATTTAAATGCACCAATTGAGGGTACAACAAATAATTTTGATGTTTTACTATGGTGGAAGGTAAATAGTTCCAAATATCGTGTTTTATCTTTAGTCGCTCGAGATCTTCTTGCTATTCCGGTATCCACAGTTGCTTCCGAATCCGCTTTAAGCACCGGAGGAAGAATTATAGATCCTTTTCGTAGTACTTTGAGTCCACGGATGGTTGAGGCATTGGTTTGTACTCAGAATTGGTTAAGGTCCAAACCAATTTTTGTCGATCATCGCATTGAGGTTCCTATTGATGATGTTTCTTATTATGATGAACTCCTATCAGGTGATATTTGCATTTGTAAAATAATATAGTTCTTCATTTGTTGGATTTGAAATACAATGCTCTAATTAACTTGTTTGCCATGTAGATTTTGTACATGGATGTGAACGTGAGTCGCCATCAAATTTTATGTTCACCATGGATGGTCCATGTTCGTCATCGTTGTATTCACCTTCACCGCGGTTAGTTTCATTTGGTAGAAATGTTCATATAGTTTAGTGTTTACACTTTCAAAACAATAATATACTTTCAAAACAATCATATACTTTCTTCATATACAATCATATAACTTTATAATGACAGTTAATAATTCCACGGATATAGTAATGGTGTATTTGATATTGTAACATTCAATGATGTTCGATTTTTATTTATTCACTAATTGGATTGTTTGACTGTTTGATTTCAGATGAATACCAGTTACACGGTTTCAGGTGAATACCAGTTTCAGGTGAATACCAGTTACATTTTAGTGTATACCAGTTTAGTCAGTGTAAATGTATCAGTAAACGTATCAGTAGTTTATTTTTAGTTACATAGTTCAAGTAGAAACACCTCATATTGTATACCAGTTACACAGTCACTTGTAAATTACAGTCATTACATAAAAACCTCATATAAACCTGTTATAAACCTGTTACTTGTAAATTACAGTCATTACACAGTTCATATAAACCTCATATAAACAGTTACTTGTAAATTACAGTCATTACACAGTTACTTGTAAATTACAGTCATTACACAGTTACTTGAAAATTACAGTCATTACACAGTTCAAGACTTCAAGTAGAAACACCTCATATAAACCTGTTATTTGTAAATTACACTATTACAGTCATTACATATAAACCTGTTACTTGTTTATAGTTTAACACCCATTACTTCTTTATAGTTTACATGTTACTTGAAGACTATTCAGTCAGTTCTTCTTTATAGTATAAACCTGTTACTTCTTATATAATGGTTCATATCTATGAGTATCAGTAAGTACAAGTAACAGGTTTCTAGAAGTTTACATGTTACTTGCATTAGAACTGACTGTTATAGTATATATTCAGTCAGTATCTATAATTACAGTCAGTATATATAATTACAGTCAGTATAACTCTATATTCAGTCAGTTTACATATATATAAACCTGTTACTTGTACTTATTATCCATCTTATAAAGTACAGTCAGTTCTAATGCAATGTTTAACACATGTTACTTGTTTATAGTTTACATATATATATAAACCTGCTACTTGTACATATCACTCTACATATTACTCTACATATTTATCTATATCTAATCAGGTGTTTGTGCTATTGTTAAATAAAATGGATGGAAATATAGAGTTGAAGGCTGAAGCTCGCTATCTCAGGCTCAATCTTTAAAGTATCTATATTGTATTTACTATTTTCATTGCATTCTGTAGTATTTTAGACTATGTAGTACTGTTGGCTTGTAGTATTGTACAATTGAATTAACTATGAATTGAAGAACTGAGGAGTGAGGACTGTATTGTTGTGGACTGTAGTGTGTCATTGGATTGTGAATTATGTGATGATCTTTGCTATGCTAATTGGATTGTTTCGTATGTGGCCTGACATTGTATGCCATCAGTCATGCTAATGAGCAATGTTGCTGTATACCATCCCTGATATATATTGATATTGTATGCCATCAGTCAAGATATTATATTGCTATGCAACGGTTAACCGTTTTCCTTAAACGGTTAACTTGCAACGGTTAACCGTTAACCGAACCGTTAAATTTAACCGGTTCGGTCGGTTCGTGCAACAATTTTTAACCGATGGAACGGTTAACCGAACCGTTGTTTTTATAGGTTAACCGTTCAAATTAACCGATAGGTTCGGTTAACCGACCGTGCCCACCCCTAGCTAAACTCATATATTTACTAGCTTAGTGTGATTGACACTTCTTGATGATCGATGATGATCATTTTTGTGATTTAGACTAGCAAATGTGCGATGTCACTTTGTCTACGAGGGAGAATAAACCCCGTTTGTGTGATGTTTCATCATCACATATGTGGGGTAGCGCCCCATGGTCTTCGGGCCGTTCGTGTGGAGCTTCGGCTCATGATCTTCGGGCCGTTCGTGTGGAGTTTCGGCTCAAAATTAATGGTTAGCTACCATGAGATAGCGTCTCGTTTTGTGATACACGTGTTGGCGAGTTTTCGTACTCCCGTTTTGTGATAGGCCTCCCCCTTTTTGTGATTTCTGGATTTCGTGTGTCGATTTCTAGAATTTTTGTGATTTTTGGATTTCGTGTGTCGATTTGTAGAATTTTTGTGATTTCTGGATTTCGTGTGTCGATTTCTAGAATTTTTGTGATTTCTGGATTTCGTGTGTCGATTTCTAGAATTTTTGTGATTTCTGGATTTCGTGTGTCGATTTCTAGAATTTTTGTGATTTCTGGATTCCGTGTGTCGATTTCTAGAATTTTTGTGATTTCTGGATTCCGTGTGTCGATAGAATTTTTGTGATTTATGGATTTGTTATGATGATTTCTAGAATTTGTGTCTCACCAATTTTCGTGATTCTCATTAATAGGTTTTATCGGCTTTTGTGCATTGGTGAATTAGTGTGTCATTAACTTTTAATGAATAAAAGTTTAAGGAGTTTGATATTCCTTTTGATCTTTGAGAAGATTCTTCTGACATTTTTAATGAATGAAAATTCACTGGTATTATATTTTGATGCCAATTATTTTGATGAGATTTTGACGTATAAAAATTACTGTCGCTTTGTCTTCGGTAACCGTCAATTTTAAAGTGGATTTTCAAGCGGTTATCCTGCAATGCTGATTTTGTTGTCCGTTTTTACGGTATTTTGAGAAGTGCAATTTCCTTGTCGAAGTTGCTACTGATGTTTCTGTTTTAGTCACGTGTTTTAAAAATTGTTTCAAAAATAAAAATTGTTTTCAATTTTTTTTTTCAGTTTACACTTTCAAAAGAATGAGGAAGTGATTTAAACGTTTCGGCAAAATCGAAGACTATGACCCCTTTCTTTTACTGATTCGCTTAATTTCGGACTTGTTCGTTTATGAATGTAAATTATTACTTTTATAAAATAATTAAAATTGTTTTCAAAAATTTTACAGTTTGCGCTTTCAAAAGAATGAGGAAGCGATTTAAACGTTTCAGAAAAATCGAGGACTATGACCCCTTTCTTTTACCGATTCGTTTAATTCCGGACTTGTCCGTTTGAGAATGTGAAATGTTATTTTTAGAGTACACAATTTTGCACTTTCAAGGAAACGATGAAGAGAATTAAACGATTTAGTAAAACTCATGGTTATGGGACATGTGTGTTTGCTATTTCGGTTAATTCCGAACTCGTTAATTGAAATATTTGTTATTTCAGATTATCGTTTTTGATAATCGGATATTTGTGATTTTCGATTATCGTTTTTGATAATCGGATATTTGTGATTTATGATTATCGTTTTTGATAATCGGATATTTGTGATTTCTGATTATCCTTTTTGATAATCGGATATTTGTTGATTTCTGATTATCGTTTTGGATAATCGAATGTTTGTGATTTCTGATTATCGTTTTTCATAATCGGATTTTGTGATTTCTGATTATCGTTTTTGATAATCGGATGTTTGTGGTTTCTGATTATCGTTTGTGATAATTAAATATTTGTGATTTGATTATCGTTTGAGATAATTAAATATTTGAGATTTCTGATTATCATTTTTTTGATAATTTGATAATTGCTAATTTTGCTGATTATAAGATTTTCTAGTCTCTAATTGATTCTAGATTATGTTGGTTATATTGAATTGCTTTTTTCTATCTATCTCTGTTGATAGTTAGAATTTGCTGATTATGAAGTTCATGGTTTCTAATTATCTTGTTGATAACTAGATATTTGCAATTTTGCGATTTGCGAATTTTGTTTTATAATTATCTTTGTTGATAATTAGATTTTACTGTTTTTAATTATCGTATCGATAATAGATATTGCTGATAATTGAGTTTATTCAGTTTTGTTGTTTTCTGATTATCTATTTGATAATTAGATTTTGTTGTAAATTTGCGAATTTCTTTTATTGAAATTGAAAGATTTCTTTGGGGTGTGTGTTCTTGACCTTTGTTTTTCTAGCTTAACTAGTTTATGTTAGAAAAATAATTGTTATTGACGACCTTAATTATGAAAATTGCGGGGACGCAATTTCTATAAGGAAGGGAGTGTAACAACCCGGGAATTCGTAGCAATTAATTATCGTCACTAGGTGATTAAATCGTTTGCTAATTCCTATTGGAATTTTATTGGGTTGAAATTCTTTCGAAATTTGTCTAAAAATTTAATAGGCTTTATAATCTTGGCCCATGTTTCTGTCGTGTTAACAAAAGAGTATCGTTCCCCTTTTTCTCATTCGAAAACCCTAAGCTAAACAAACGAGAAAATTAATAATGGCGGCTTTATCTCGTCTCGTCGTTCCCCTTTCCAAGCTAGGGTTTTAGATAAATTGAAGGTACGACTTTTGTATGCTCAATCAAAGGTGGTTGCTTGCTCCGTCAATCGTTCGTGCTCCTCGTTTCATCCAAAGGTGAGTCATTTTAATTATCACTCACATCTAGTACAACTTAGCACTTTGTTTTGCGCTTGATTTGGTTTCATCGCTGATGGTTTTAATTCACTCGAGTTCTTCGCTGTTGTTTTGATGTTGTTGTTTTCTCTGATTTAATCAATTTCATATAAAATGATACTTGCGATTTTCGACTGATTCATGTATATGGCTTTGACGATTTTTGAGGTGTTCGAATTCCGTAGCCATTATGGCTTGACTTTCATTTTGACTTCGGGTTTGATGGTTGTATTCATCTGGAAATATGTGATACTTTGCTTTGAGCTTAGGCTTGATAAATTTGATTTTGGGAAGCTTGCTATTTCGATTTCTTTAAATATGTGATTTCTATCACTCTGGCATTTGAAGACTGGTTTGAAATTGGTAAGACCTATTTGACTTGTTCACTGTATTGCAGTTTCAATTTGCATATGGTCTTGAGTTGTAGCTTCGACTTTGCACACTGTCACATTATGTTGCACTTGTTTTGTCGTCTTCATGTACATGCCGAGTCTTGTTAACCTTACTAGTGCACTATTAGTTCACGTTGCATTCACTTGCAGACTTGTTAATCATGTAGTTCCTTGTATCAAGTTTTGAACATGACTGTTTTATTATTGAGGCTTTATACAAGTAATCTTTGCTTGCATATATGTTCATATGCATTTCTATTTGAAACTGATATCCAGATTCATGTTGCATATTCTTTGTAGCACACTTGAACTGTTGCCATCACGTTCATGTGCATTTTCTATTTAAGTTTGCAATCTCCAATTCCATGTAGTTGTTACTGGTGCCTTGTATTTGTTGCCTTCATGTTCGTGTACGTTAGTACTGCTTCATGTCATATGCATTTTCTACTGAGATTGCACCATCCAGTTTCATGTAGTCTAGCTTGCATTGACATTGGTCTTGATTTTGAGTTCATCCTGGTTCTTTCATCATGTGTCACCATTGTCTATGTATTAGTGATACCCTATTTCTGCTGTCCACATGAGTTGTAGCTGCTGTCCACCTGAGTTGATCATTGAAGTGCCTAGCCTTGAGCTTTGGCCTTTGCTGGTTCGTCATGTAGTCTAATGCAGGTGAATGTTTTGATATTGGCTTTGCATTTCACTTGTGTACTACTTGGCTCTGCATCCCTAAACATGTCATTATTGTCTGGTCTGTAGCTCATTTGCATACACTATCTCTTTGAGTTGAACTTCTGGTGGTACCTGTAGTGTTGCTGTGTCAATATGCATATTAGGTTACATGTCATTTACTGTTGCTTCGACCTTTTAAGTTACGTTTGGGGTCTGGTTCATTGACTTGTGAACTGCCTTCATATGTTTTGATAGCTTGGTTCTTCGTTTGGTTGGTCTGACCTGAACTGAGTATGATTCATTCAAATGGTGTCTTTATTGTAGTTTGAATTGGATTTTGTGCACTGTCTATTCAGTTGAGTAAATAGACTGTCTTGAGTCTCTGTTGATGCCAGACCCTTGATCATATTGTCTTCATGTATACTTGATGTTGTCTGGTTGTTCACTGGTCTTTGAGACATGTTGCATTTTGGACATTGTTTCATCTCCACTTGATTATTGTTTGTTGCCTGGTCGACCATTGCAATTCACTGATCTTGGCCTTTGTATTGACATACTTGTATTTTTGAAGCTTTATTCTTAGTATTGCTGGTGTACTTGGGTCAGTGGCATTGATATCTTTAGCTTGTAGTTGCACACTGCTGTTATTTGTTGCATTTGTGTACTTTATATATTGTGTAACCACTTGATCAATTTGTTGAGCTTGTACACTTTTATTTCACCTGGGTTGAATCCAGTTTTAAAACTCGGATTTGACCTTGTGCTTATTCCTATTTCATCACTGTAGTGGTGAGGCAGTACACGCGTGCGTGTACTGCTGCCCTACCAGATTGTTGTTTAATTAATGTTTTCAGTTGCTGATTTGTTTTCTTGGTCCATTTCAATGTTTTCTAAATTATCTTCATTGATATTCTTTTCACTTATCTTTGTTGATGATTTGAATATGTTGATTTGTTGTTTAACACTGTTATGTGTTATATTTACCATTATCCGATTTTCTTGTTAAAGGATTGGATAGACGAGATTTATTTTGACTGTCATCTAATTGTTATTTAATTATTACTGCTTCTGTGCATTAATAACTGAGTTTGAATTAGACTGACCCGTGTATTATTTTCTTTTGAATGTAATACTCGGGTCAGACCGAGTTATTACAGGTTGTAGATATCCTGCTTTGGGTTGCTGCTAGAGCTATGAAGTCATTTCATACTTTTGGAGTAGTCGTTGTCTTAGCATAGGATGTTATGTATTCATGTATGTTAATCACGATAATGTACTTGTGTATATAACTTCCTGAGTCGACGGTTGTAGTTGTATCATATGCATTGTATCACATATATTGTAACTGACATCATTTATTATATATATGAGACATTTTTGTTTTATCTGTGTTCCGTATTTATATTATCCTTGTTATTATTATATCTATTGTCCTAAACTATTATGAACCATCATTGTTCGTTTTATACTAGAATTGGGTATGTCGATGGGAGTAAATAAATCAGAGATGAAAAATATATACCCCTCCTATCGAGATAACCAATACTAGTGTAAGGCCTAACTACGGATGGCCGCTCCTCAACAGCCTTATTCTCCGTGCTAGTTGACAGCATTACACCGTAGTGTTCTTGGCTAGCGTGGTTATAGAGGTGGGGCATCACAGTAGTGCCGGATGCTACAATCAGGTTTTGAATGGTGATATCGAAGGTGAAATCGATGGCTTGATTGGACTTCGGGTGCAAAGAAAAGATCGTTGGCGGTGCATTGATGATGTTCGGTGCTCCGAGCCGAGATGTGATGGTATGAAGGCATGTGTCGACTTTAGGTCAATTTTTCCATGGCTGATCGAGCTTTAGGTGGATGGCTGTGTTATGCGGAGGACATGAAGGGTGATGCATTGACGAAAACAATTCGATGAATCATCGAATGAGGATGGAGAAATCATGGCGGAAAGATGGTGGTTTGAAGTTTTGGCATGTTAGTGTGTATCATTGTGCATGAAATAAAGAAGAAGGGGGAAAGGAATTAGAAGGTAATTAAGTTAATAAATTTTAATTAACTATTTTAATTAATCCAAATTCTTATAAAATCGCTAACTTTTGCATAAGAGGTCCAATTGAGATGTTGTCTTAGCCATTGCACTCGTAGAGGAATTTTCTACGACTTGGGTTGGCTTGGGTTTGGGTGAGTTTAATCACTAGTAATTTGTATATGTTTTATATATAATGTTTTTTGTGCAAAATAAAAACAAAAACAGATAACAATGTTAGCTATTACTTTTAGGCCCCTCCTTGCTTTGAAAAACAAGTGATAACAATATATACAGTATAATCTCTCATTTAATCCTCTATAACCTGTAGTGTGGCCCAGACTTGTTTACATATTTGATATTGTTGTTCGATAAAGTTGAAAAAGGTGTGTGAATAGTTGAAGCGAAATGGTCGCTATGAACGTACTTTGCCCTTGTATTTCACACTTGTTAAATTGGTTATATGAGAATATCTTATAAAAATATATATTGGATGGTTCTATACACATGTTTTGGGTATGTCTGATCTTAAATAATTGGTTTGGAAAGTTATAGAAATTGTGAAACAAAGTGGTGTTGAAAATCCTAGTTTTAGTAAAATATAAAGGACTTTTACTTTAGATATTTTTTCAATCTTTTTAATGTAATTTGTGAAAATTAATTTAAAAAATTTATTAAAATTTTTAAAATTTTAAATATGTTTCTATAATTGTTTTTGAATTTAAAGTAAAGGATTTAAATTATAGAACATGTTTTTCTATGGTTTTTAAATAAAGTATAAAATAATTATTTTTAAGTAATACTAATATAATTGTTTCAAACCATATTATAAGTATTTAAAGTGTTTTTTAGCTTTTAGAAAATTTGTTAAAAGTTTTAGCAAAGTAATTTAAAGCTTATGTAAAATAATATCATTTTAAAAAGGTTTTAAGTAAATATATAAATTTTGGAAAAAGCTAGTTAAGCCTTTATAAAGCAAGAAAATTCAACACTTGTGTTAAAATGAACGGTTTGTGAAATTTGGTGAAAGTACATTAATTTGTTAAATTAATATAGAAATAAGTAATTATAATTAGGATTGCAATTATGGCTTTAATGAGGAATATTTAAAGTAATTATAAGAGCGAGAGATTTGGGTTTGTTGTGACATTGCTTGAGTGACAATTGTCTTGAACCCTTATGTATAATCAAATCTTTAAGAAGCAATTTTTAAATATAGTCTTTAAAGTATGAAATAATTTGGGTTTGTTGTGAAATTGTTTGAGTAACAATTGTCTTAAACCCCTATAAATTTTATTTAATCTTTAAAGAGAGTTTTAAAGATAATGATTAAGTGAAATGTTTTCGGTTTGTTGTAAACAATGTTTTAGTAACATTTGTTTTTAAACCCTTGAATAAAATTTTAAAGTGGTAAAATATTGTTTAATGATTATGGAAAATACATAGATCTTTAATAATTGAATTTTAAATATAATAACAAGTATGGAATCTTCTGGGAAAAGATAGAAAAGTAAAGGTTTTAAAGTATAATAGGGTGAAGAGGTTTATAGTAACCATGTGTAAGTAACATTTGTATTTAACCTCTTTGATTATATTTTATGATAAGTAAATCTTTTTAATGATTTACGAATATACTTATACCATAGAGATAAGTATATGAATACTTTTTGAAGTATTAAAAGAGTACAAATGACTAATAAATTATAGGATACTTGTATATACCTTTGTAAAGATATTTGATATGTATGTATGTATGTATGTATGTATGTATGTATGTATTTATGTGTGTATGTGTGTGTATGTAAGTAGAAAAAGGGATGTTTTAATTAATAAAGGATTAACTAATTAAATAGTGGATTAAAAATCGTTTATATGACTAGATCATGCTTGTGTGTCAATCATGCTTTATGTGTTACTTACATGTGGAAAGTATACAGGACTTAGCTTCCCTTATGTGATTATTCTCATTGTTATTGAAATTGATCAAATATAACTCTAAAAATATCTAGAAAAAACACGAGAATTATATGGTGCAGTTATCTTTGGTGATGCTATACTATACTTATAAACTTATTTTGCTCTTCTAGGACATAGGAAAGGAAATCTGTTCGGTTAGGAGATGATCTTCGCTTTTATGTATTGTCTGTTTATTTCTAAAAGAACAGAAGTTGAGTTTGTAGAAAATATATCGATTTTTTTTGGAGCGCTTGGTAAGTGGGGGAGTGTACTCGTATGAGATGATACAAAACCGTAACCACTCCCAAATAGTATACGTGTTCCATGCTTTTGAATAGATTCATGATTGGTTCAAGATGCTGTAATCTATAGGGATATTTGGGATCAAATTGAGATGATCAAACACATGTAGTTGTTAGTGGTATATTCAAAATGTGGGAATATATGTATGACTCAGAGATCGGTTTGAGATATGGCAATCCATGTATGGTTCCGAGCTCTATTCTAATTGTGGCTTGTGTGCTGGAATGTCGGACGTAACCTCACCGGTGGATATGACTAAAACAATAGACTAGATGCATAGCTTGGGGTTTAGCTAACACAAAGTTGCAGGCAACTCTACCCTAGAGATACATATAGTTATGCATGCGTGAGTGGTGCACTTGACTTACATGTTGTAGCCAGCCATACGATGCTTTGGGGGGATATCTTTGATCCTTGTGGGAAAGGACCATTCTCGAAGTGAGGTGTAATGACCCGGAATTTTGGCCGTTAGTTTTTGAACATTTAATTCATTTCAAATGTTGAATGTGGATTGTTAATTGATTTCGAATATGAAGATTTTGGCAGAATTAATATAATGTGTTATAATTTCAAATATAATGATTTAATTAGGTTTGGATAAATAGATAATTTGTGAATCTAGATGTAAATGGAAAAGAAAATGGTTTCTAAAATTTATGTAAAGTCTAATTGGATTTGAATTATGGTATTGGACTTTTGGATGGAATCAAAAGTCGATAAGTTAAAACTGGAATTTATATCAATTTAATAATGGAATTTAATATATAGTAACAATGTAAATAATCAGATTTTGATTTAAAATGAATTAGGATGATTTCTAATGTGAATATAAATTCTATATGATTTATAATTAAGTTAGTAAAGTTTTAAAAGTGAAATTTTAAATAATTTCGACGATTTCGAAAATCGGTCGATTTAAATCGACGAGTTAAAATAGCCTTCCAGGGCACAGTCTTAGAATTCGACGAAACTAGTTCCATTGGATCCATAATAGTGTATTATTATCGGATTTCAAATTTCGTAGCGTTTGGAGTTACCGTTTGTTCGTGCGGGTGAGAAACGCGTTGAAATTTAAAATAGAAAACTCAATATTTAAACCCGATTCAAAAAGGTATTTTCCACATACAATCAAATTAGTCTCCGAAACACGTTCCATTTTGTTCGGATTGCGGGTAAAACATTATAAACGGCCAGGCGCACGTGTTGTTCGAAGTTCGTTTGAAAAGGGCTTGTAATTTTGGATAATAATATTAAGTAATTAAAATACGTATATAAATACGTTACTACAGGAAACCCTAGTTTTCTTCTCGCCACCACAAAATATTTTAATGGCCAAAAAGCAGTAACCTTCTTCCTCGTTTATCTTGAAAACTATTAACTTTCATATCAACTCTTCAAGTACGAAAGCGGAGAGGGAAGCGAGGTCTTCCGGATGACTGGTGGTGATCGTATATCGGTGAGTGGATCGTCGGCAATCGGGCCACGAAGGGGCCGCGTTCTTGAGCAGTTTTCGGGCGAAAGATGGCACCGAGTAGGACGAGGCTTGGGTCGTAAGGGGAGTGTAACAGCCTAATATTTTCAACCATTCGCGTCCACACATGCCGGATTTGAATTGCTCAAAATACCAGATTGTTAATTTATATTTGACAAAAATCAGCATATACAGTAAATAAATAATCACAGAATTACAGACACAGAGTAATATAATAATAATGCAGCGGAAACAAAGGAATAGTAGTTCATGAAGGTACTATATATATAACAGAGTTAATAAGATACAACAGAAGTCTCAAATACAATAGTCAAATACAAGATCAAATACGTCACTGGAATCAACCGAATAATTGCAAGCTGAAAAGACGTAGATGGATCTCCAAACGAAGCTCCAACTCCAAAGGTGAGTCTCAAAAGCTGTATCACTCAGTCTGACCCGAGCGTAAAGTAAAACATAAAACACTCGAGTCAGGATTAAGTTTCTTATATCAATAAATCCAACTCAAGTGAAATAACAACTGAAATACATGTAGCACAAAGGATGTTTGGGATAACCATCCTCTAAAGATCCATTAAACTAACTACTATGTAGTAACATACGCTATTAAAATAATGTCTAAAGTAAAGTAAACTATTATATAAGTGTTAAGACGTTACTCATATCCCCCTTAACACATTTTATAGTGCCAATAGTCTATACAGTATCGGAATACCTCCAGATCGAGAGGCTAACATAGCATACTCAACAGATGCGACAAAAAATAAACTCGTAGTGGTCTCGATAGGGTAGGTGACACGGCACAACAAGGCAATGCCAGGGTAGATATACCAATTACACATCAGGGCTGGTGGTAATGAATAGCAGCCACTACCGCCCACCTCGGAACACACTCCCAAATCAAAAATCAAGGGTGGCCACCAAATCAATCACAAAATCAGAATACAGTATCGAAGGAATGTGCCCGATCGTAGGAATGACCTCACTTGGCCCGAGAATTGCTCCTTTTTTAGCCACCATATGCCAAATCACGGGAGTCGGGTCCACATATATACCTCAATAGGACGTCACCGGCATCCTACTTCATTCTGGAATCTCCACCGCATACACAGTTGTTAAAGTGGTTTTCAGAGTTGGCAGAGAGTATGACAACTTCTGATCCCGGTCTCTTTAACAACCAAACGTTATTATAACACCAAGGTCACTTAAAAATAGTTTATACTTCAAAAACCAAAGTATCATTTCCATTTTAAAACCATATCAATACGATATCATTTCCATTTCAAACCAAATACGATATCATTTCCATTTCAAATATATCCATTTCCAAAATCATAGCACTTTCAAATTTATAATCCTTTCCAAACCAAACACTTGAAATTATAACACTTCATAATACTTTGAAATTCATAACTTTGAAAACATAAATTCCACCACTTAAACAGTTTAGATATTAAAATAGTATATATAATAAAATAGTTTATAAAGCAAAATAGTTTATATAAAATAGATATAAGATAAAATAGTTTATATTAAAAATAGTTTATATGAAAATAATTGATAAAGTAAAATATATGAATAGTTTTAAATAAAATTTAAAAATACTTTATATAATAGAATAGCTTCCTCAAATTTCACAAATCAATTTCAAGTCAATTCGAATTCCAAAATTCAATTTTAAATCAAATCTCAAATCATCAATTTCAACTCAATTCAGTTTCTCAATAAACCATTTCAAACTGTATCGATTTCAAATACATATCTTTAGCCACAATATAAACCATTCCAATTTCAATATATTTCTAAGCTTTAATATTTAAACATTTCAAAACCAGATTTGATAATTCCATATCTATATCAAATTCACTTTACTAGTATTATTTTGAAATATTCACTTAATCATTCAAATAACATTTCAATAAAACTTCAAATTCCAAATTTAAATAAAACTAAATACCACTTTAATTTATGTAAATTTGAAATACTCATTTAAATCACTTTTAATTAAAAATTAAGCTATAAATAATATCTTTTTCAAAACTATGGAAATCATTTCCAAATATATATATATATATATATATATATAATATCTTCAAATCAATATTTAGTAAGCCACATATTTCTTTCCAAAACTATAGAAATCATTTTCAATAGATATACAAACGTGAAAAAGATGTATATATGTAAACCAATAGATATACAGCCATCAAATATGCATCATATTATTTATAATATACTAAACAATATATATATATATATATATATATATATATATATATATATTAACACACATAACCTATATATATTGATAAAACAATAATCTATATAGCTTAATATACATTAAACTACATAAACTAAAATCAACAACTTGATATGTATAATCTGTAAAACTGCTAACTGAAAATATAAATATACTATAACATATATAAGCTAACTTACAAATATATATAACTTATGTTTTCAAACCAATAGATCATATACTAAAAATCTGTGTATATATATAAAACATATAGTTTATAAGCTTTTATATGTAATAAATAGTATATAATATAAAATATAACAGCCGATTGAAAACATATATAATATAACTAACACATAAACTAAGATACTCACAGAATGTACAATATATATATATATATATATATATATATATAAACTGTAAAAAGTTTAATGATCAACATATACTATATAAGCTGTACAAACTATAAATCTATATAATATATATATATATATATATATATAAACCAAAATTTACAGTATATACAAATAAATAAAAATTGAAACAATTCCGACATAAGAAAAAGGAAATCACGCAAACCCCTATACTATTAATATATATATATATATACACACACGGATTTATATAGTTGCGGTTATTATAATACTTCAAGAAACCCAACCATATACATACTTATACTACCTATAATAAATACTTACATACTTACTAATAAATAGCATAGTATAACCCATATAATTAAATATAAAATATGATAAACGGCTTATACAACGTAACACATATAAAAAAGTAACAGGTTATAAACTTTGATACACAAACCTATTTTATAGGGGTGGGCACGGTCGGTTAACCGAAGCTATCGGTTAATTTGAACGGTTAACCTATAAAAAGCAACGGTTTGGTTAACCGTTCCATCGGTTAAAAATTGTTGCACGAACCGACCGAACCGGTTAAATTTAACCGTGGGTAACCGGTTAAATTTAACGGTTCGGTTAACGGTTAACCTTGCAAGTTAACCGTTTAAGGAAAACGGTTAACCGTTGCACAGCAATACAATATCTTGACTGATGGCATACAATATCAATATATATCAGGGATGGTATACGGCAACATTGCTCATTAGCATGACTGATGGCATACAATGTCAGGCCACATACGAAACAATCCAATTAGCATAGCAAAGATCATCACATAATTGACAATCCAATGACACACTACAGTCCACAACAATACAGTACTCACTCCTCAGTTCTTCAATTCATAGTTAATTCAATTGTACAATACTACAAGCCAATAGTACTACATAGTCTAAAATACTACAGAATGCAATGAAAATAGTAAATACAATATAGATACTTTAAAGATTGAGCCTGAGATAGCGAGCTTCAGCCTTCAACTCTATATTTCCATCCATTTTATTTAACAATAGCACAAACACCTGATTAGATATAGATAAATATGTAGAGTGATATGTAGAGTGATATGTACAGTAGCAGGTTTATATATATGTAAACTATAAACAAGTAACATGTGTTAAACATTGCATTAGAACTGACTGTACTTTATAAGATGGATAATAAGTACAAGTAACAGGTTTATATATATGTAAACTGACTGAATATAGAGTTATACTGACTGTAATTATATATACTGACTGTAATTATAGATACTGACTGAATATATACTATAACAGTCAGTTCTAATGCAAGTAACATGTAAACTTCTAGAAACCTGTTACTTGTACTTACTGATACTCATAGATATGAACCATTATATAAGAAGTAACAGGTTTATACTATAAAGAAGAACTGACTGAATAGTCTTCAAGTAACATGTAAACTATAAAGAAGTAATGGGTGTTAAACTATAAACAAGTAACAGGTTTATATGTAATGACTGTAATAGTGTAATTTACAAATAACATGTTTATATGAGGTGTTTCTACTTGAAGTCTTGAACTGTGTAATGACTGTAATTTTCAAGTAACTGTGTAATGACTGTAATTTACAAGTAACTGCGTAATGACTGTAATTTACAAGTAACTGTTTATATGAGGTTTATATGAACTGTGTAATGACTGTAATTTACAAGTAACAGTTTTATAACAGGTTTATATGAGGTTTATATGTAATGACTGTAATTTACAAGTGACTGTGTAACTGGTATACAATATGAGGTGTTTCTACTTGAACTATGCAACTAAAAATAAACTACTGATACGTTTACTGATACATTTACACTGACTAAACTGGTATACACTAAAATGTAACTGGTATTAACCTGAAACTGGTATTCACCTGAAACCGTGTAACTGGTATTCACCTGAAACTGGTATTCACCTGAAACCGTGTAACTGGTATTCACCTGAAATCAAACAGTCAAACAATCCAATTAGTGAATAAATAAAAATCGAACATCATTGAATGTTACAATATCAAATACACAATTACTATATCCGTGGAATTATTAACTGTCATTATAAAGTTATATGATTGTATATGAAGAAAGTATATGATTGTTTTGAAAGTATATTATTGTTTTGAAAGTGTAAACACTAAACTATATGAACATTTCTACCAAATGAAACTAACCGCGGTGAAGGTGAATACAACGATGACGAACATGGACCATCCATGGTGAACATAAAATTTGATGGCGACTCACGTTCACATCCATGTACAAAATCTACATGGAAAACAAGTTAATTAGAGCATTGTATTTCAAATCCAACAAATGAAGAACTATATTATTTTACAAATGCAAATATCACCTGATAGGAGTTCATCATAATAAGAAACATCATCAATAGGAACCTCAATGCGATGATCGACAAAAATTGGTTTGGACCTTAACCAATTCTGAGTACAAACCAAAGCCTCAACCATCCGTGGACTCAAAGTACTACGAAAAGGATCTATAATTCTTCCTCCGGTGCTAAAAGCGGATTCGGAAGCAACTGTGGATACCGGAATAGCAAGAAGATCTCGAGCGACTAAAGATAAAACATGATATTTGGAACTATTTACCTTCCACCATAGTAAAACATCAAAATTATTTGGTGTACCCTCAATTGGTGCATTTAAATACTTTTCTAGTTCGTTTCCTTCGTTATCGTGTTGTTGAACTTGTCTTAGAAAAGTGTTCATTCTTCTAGAAAGAACATCACTAACATCCTCAACACGTTCACTAGCAACGGGCATACTAGGTTCTGGCTCCTCACACGTTTGTGTTCCAAATGCAGAATCGTTAACATAAAAGTCAAACAACCTTAGCAAAATATTCTTCACACTTATTAATATGTTTTCCGCAATATTTTTTTCATACATGTCTTCAACACATAACTTCAAAAATTGGAATTTATACCTTGGGTCAAGCACACACGTAACAAATAAAATTTTGTTCATATGAATTTCGCTTCCCCAATATTTATCAAACTTCATTTTCATACTATATGCCATTTTAGCAAGATAAGGATTCAATTTATCAACCAATACTTTAAGTTCTTCTTGAATTCCACTAAGCTCGGCAAAACAAACATTAGCGGTAATGGACAAAGTTTTGCTAAATTTTAAAGTAACATTATAAAAATACTTTAAGAATTTAACAAATAATTCAGTATTTTTCCAGTCCACACTTGTCGGGGGATGAATTTCATCATCAAAGTAAGCAACAAAAATACCATCATTTTCTCTCATATCATCAAAAACTTTTTTGTACTTTAAAGCCGCTTCCAACATCAAATACGTTGAATTCCATCTAGTCGGTACATCTAAAATAAGCATTGATTTATTCTCAATTCCCAAACTTAAGCATAACTCTCTAAATTTACTCAATCGTGGTGGAGATGATCTCACAAATCTGACTGCAGTACGAATTCCAGCTATAGTACTACTAATTTCTTTTAGCCTGTCATTGACGATTAAATTGGTTATATGAGCACAACAACGAATATGCATGAAATCACCATTCAAAACACAACCACCATTATAATCATTTAATTTGCTTTTGACATAATTAATTGCCACTTCATTTGCACTAGCATTATCGACTGTGATAGACACTATTCTTTTGAGTTCCCATTTTTTGATACAGTGGACAATAACTTTTCCAATATTTTCTCCTTTATGACTAGTAATCACACAAAAATTTATAATCCTTTTATGTAGCTTCCAATCTCCGTTGATAAAGTGTGCAGTTAAAACCATATAATTCACATTCTGAATAGATGTCCATGTATCAGTAGTTAGACAAACACCATGCAATGATTTTGAGAACAATTTTTTAAGAGACTCTAACGAATCCCAATATAACTGAAGCACATCCCTACAAATTGTTCTACATGAAGGAACTTCAAAACTAGGACACAATTCCCGGCAAAATTGAACAAAACCTTCACCCTCCACAAAACTAAAAGGTAGTTCATCAATAACTAGCATTCGAGCTAATGATTTTCTACATTGCTCTTTATTGAATGACCATGCGATAAGATTGCAACTACCTTCAGTATCGCTATTTGTTCCAAAAGCTAAAGCTTTTTGTCTCTTATCACTATCACGTGGAATGGACTTACATGAATGTTTTATATGGTAATTTAAATGTGTAGTGCCATTTGATTTAGAATCACATGCAAATTGTTGACCACAATAGTTGCATATACATTTCTGAAAATTGAAATTACCGTCTTTAGTAAAATGTTCTCATACCGGAGAAGGCTTTCTAGAAGAAGGCTTGCGCACCGGGTGTAGAGGAGGCTTTCTAACATTGATGCCATCTTCGCCAGTTTCCTCATCATCCGCTTCTCCCGCAAACTCATCATCATCTATTGTTTCTCTAGCACTACCTATTTGTACCTGTTATAGTGCATGAAAACAAAAATACATTTTAGATTAGAAATATATGGTTCATATCTACGTGTATCAGTTGCAGTTGCAATTGCAATCACTGTAAAATTATTGAATAACTAACAGCCTTTAATTAACTACAAATGTAAACAACATTATACAGTTTACTAAATTCAGGTTAATTATCTACGTGTATCAGTTGCAGTTGCAATCAGCCAGTCTCTGTAAAACTATTGATTAACTGACACCCTTTAATTAACTACAAATGTAAACAACATTATACAATTTTAAAATGTAAACAACACTTAAACAGTTTATTAAATTCAGGTTAATTCAAGCATATACATTATACAGTCAAGTTAAAATGAGTCACATACTATAGCAAGAAGAGTAAAACAAACGTTATATTGACACGGAACATGAATGCAAATAGGGCAGAGCATTTCTATTTTACAGTGCATAAATTAAGCTTTGGAACATCTCTACTATTATTGATCAATATATAGTTTACATATAAATTGATTAAAGATTTACTAACAGTCAGGTTAATCTACGAATTACATTTACACAGTTTAAATTTACACAGTTTAATTATTCAATATTCATTTCAGCGGCTAAGTATTACATTTACACAGTTTAATCCAGCGGCAAAATAATTCATCCAACAGCTATCAAATGAATAATACAAGCTTACAAGCTAAATAAAACATATAAAAACTAAAAAGTAAATCGATAATTGCATATATATTTCTGAAAATCTACGAATTATACAGTCCATACAACCTAAATAAAACATATAAAAACTAAAAATAAACATAATCAAATGAATAATACAAGCTTACGTTTTTTCTTTTCCTGCATTCACCATATCTGAATTTGTAAATCAGTAGATCTGAATTTGTGTTGATCGGCGATTCGCTACGTAATTGATGGGTGGAGAGGCTTTTTGTGATCTGGGTTTTGCAAGAACGATCAGGGATTGAAGACGATAGGCTTTCGCTGAAGCTCCGTAGCGTAGCCCTTGGTTTGTAGAACGAACGAATTGTGAAAGCGGCGGCCACTCGATAGTCACTAGGGTTTCTAATTTTCTATTATTTACGCGATATTAATGATGGGCCGGGTGCGGGTGCTTGGCTTCGTAGTTTGTAGGTCACTATTCCAAAATATTTTCGGTTAACAGTTAACCGTTAACTAACATTTGGTTAACCGTTAACCGAACCGAATTTTATCGGTTAACGTCGATCGGTTAACCGAATGTTCGGTTAACCGAATTTATCGGTTAATGCGGTTCGGTTATGGTCGGTTGGATCGGTTAAGTCGGTTAGGTCGGTTAAATGCCCACCCCTACTATTTTCTATATAATACTAAAACATATATAAGCAACTTATAAATATAATCTCCCTAACCTATATGAACTCGACAGACATAAAAAAATATGCATGTATAGCCGCAGGTTATATATATAACTTTAAATTGAAGCTCAACAGATTATGTTTATATAAACGAATATATATACAACAATATAAAATAATATATATTACCTATATATATGAAGAAGAATAGATGTGCCTAGAGAAAGGGAAAAGGAGGAGCTCGGTTGGGTTTGGTGTTGACTCGGGTTCGGCGGCGAAGGCCAAAGTTGGTGGGATGGTGCACGTTAATGGTGGAGTCTGATGCTTGGTCTCGGCCTTGGGTTTGCACAGGTTCGGCAGCAAGGGTCGGTAGAAGTGAAGGCCGATGGATGATGTGGTGGAGCGATGGTAAGCTGGCTTCGGTAGTGACTATGCGTGGAGGAGGGGAGGCGCGAGAAGGATGGAAGCTCGGTGTTGTTTTGGGAAACGAAATAGGGATGGGAGATGAAGAACGGTTGTGAAGGGTAGTAGCTAAAAAAACTGGAGCAAATAATAGAGGACCCAAGCTATAAAATTTGCTTTATATTTACATTTTTTTCAGAATGGAGAAGAAAAATGAAAGCGGAGAGGATGAACAGTGATGAAAAGCAATTTTAGCGTGAGTAGGTAGGAATAGTAATAGCCAAAAAAAATTGGGTGACATAAAAGGCTATTGACTGTTGATAGGAAGATTAATAGCTTGCGGCTATTAACCTAAACTGTTTTCCATACTAAAGGACAAAGGAAAAAGGTCAAACGACTCAGATGCGGAACTGATACGACTGACTGTTTCACGGTTTCCGCTGTGTACCGGACTTCAAAACACGGAATTGATTATACCGCAGAGAACAACACGACGAGACGATCAAAATGGTATACAGATATCGGTGGTACGATCATCAAATCAAAAATCGATAATCAGTACCGAAAATGCTGCAAATTTGCAGAAAATAAGATAAATGGGGATAGAGAAGTCCAAATTTGACGAAACGAAGGATGACATCTCACTCGGAAGATGATTTACAAATTTATTGTATAAAAATATTCAAGTTTGGAAAACATTTCATTATCGTCAAATACTAACTGATTTAAATTGAAATAAAATTACACCAAAAACTAAACTTCCATAATATCTTACAAAATTTTACCATTTTCTATGTTTAAATAGACGTATTCCAAATATTAAATTTTTATTTTCAAATTCAATTATTTAAAATTTCGTAAAATCCCAGTTAATTACGTTTTTAAAACTAGTTAAATTTACGGCTCGTTACACTCTCCCCCGCTCAAAACTTTTCATCCCCGAAAGGGAAGGAGGTAGAAGAATAGAAACAAACAGAAAGGAAATAGATTTGAAAAACAAAATAAAAAATTAATTTAAACCATTTAAATTTAGATTAGTAAATTTTCAACTAATTGATTTCAATTCAAGGTGATTTCATTTAGCTTATTTAATTTCAATTTATTAATTTCTTTGAAACAAAATTTATTTTGTTTGTCTCCTTTATTATTTAATTAACTTATTATACTATTTATCTCTATTAACATTTTATAATTAAAATTTAAGTGTATAACATTTATTATAAACACTTAAATTTTATTTATAAAACCATTTTATATTGTATATTATCCAATTACATATTCAACTTCTGAATAATTAGGGGAAGTTATATTAGAATGTAACTGGGTATTATACAAGTGAATTTTTACCAATTCAATTATTTCAAGTTTAAATATTTATTTAAAATCTAACTCTATTTTATAATTGACATCCTTCAACATAAAATTTAAGAATTAAATTTCCGATTAACTTCAAACCATTTAGAAATAAATATATATACTATATATATCAAATCAAATCTATAATCCTATACCTATATATATCATATGTATATTAAATCAAGTCATACTTCGAAAATTCAAATCAATATATTTTTCAAAACAAAAGTGTAGCAAAGCTACATAATGATCTCTCCACTCTAAAACTCGAAAATGAATGTCGATGATGTTGCAGTCATCATCGAAATTATTTTCCAGCGACAAAATAGGAGAGCACTGATTTGAACATTTAAAATTCTTTGAAATGAATACTTTAAATAATATACACTTTAAAATCTTAAAACCAAAGTTTGAAATCATCAGAAACTAAATTCTCAAATTCTTAATTTTAAATTCATTTCAATTTCCAAATCAATTTATTAACCATGTTTATATTTTTATTTATTTATATCATTTGGCAATAGTTAAAGGTTTACAAAACCATTAATGAAAATCAAATATTATCATTTTAAACATCCAATTTATTTAACTATTTAATTTCAAAAAAATATTTTATACTTATATATAATATAATCATGCAAAATTTATTCCATTTACCAAATTTGAGAATAATATGTGTCAGTTTGTTCTGTTCAAGTGTTTTGGAAATCCTATCGATAGCGTTGATCGGACGAATCGATCGAAAATCCAAATCAACATCAACAACTCAAATGACACAATATATAAAAAAAATTAAATATTAATTACAAATACACTCCCTCACTCGATAATTCCAGAATGGATTTCAAAACAAAGTTAGAGAATCAAGTACAAGGGGACTCTAACTAAAGAGAATTCTAATTCGAAGATAGGTTCGAAACGAAGATGAGAAGATTAAATAACAAAAGAGAAAGATGGATATACTGATATTAATCGCGGGCGACCTTAATTGGGTCAACCATGACTTCAAGAATAAGATTGATGCAGAATTCTGTGGCAAATTGACATTCAATCGCAAGAGATAGAATTCAGACATAGCAGGAGATAGATAGCATCGTAAACAGAGGATACAGAAATCTTCAGTGAATCGATGCTTGTTGTAAAGGAGTTTCACCCCTTTACAAATCATATAGTGGAGCTATGGGATGCTCCAGAATCAAGAAAACACGAATATGGGGAGACAAGAATGGATTTTGGAACTGAGGGGAACGTTCTAAAAATTCAAAGGGATTCGAGTCAAAAAGGAAAAGATTCAAGCTCGAACGAAAGTGATTCTGTAATTAAATCTACACCATGTGCTGAGTTTTGCTTAAAACCAAAGCTCTGATATCACATGTAACATCCTAATATTTTCAACCATTTGCATACACATATGCCAGATTTGAATTGGTCAAAATACCAGATTGTTAATTTATATTTGGCAAAGATCATCATATACAACAAATAAATAATCACAGAATCACAGACACAGAGTAATATAACAATAATGCAGTGGAAACAAAGGAATAGTAGTTCATGAAGCTACTATACATATAACAGAGTTAATAAGATACAACAGAAGTCTCAAATACAATAGTCAAATACATTATCAGAATACATCACTGGAATCAACTGAATAACTGCAAGCAGAAAACATGTAGATGGATCTCCAAACGAAGCTCCAAGTCCAAAGGTGAGTCTCAAAAGCTGTATCACTCAGTCTGACCCGAGCCTAAAGTAAAACATAAAACACTCGAGTCAGGATTAAGATTCTTATATCAATAAATCCAACTCAAGTGAAATAACAACTGAAATACAAGTAACTCAAAGGATGTTTGGGATAACCATCCTCTATGGATCCGTTAAACTATCTACTATGTAGTAATATACGCTATTATAATAATTTCTAAAGTAAAGTAAACTATTAAAACAGCGTTAAGGCGTTACCGATATCCCCCTTAACACATTTTATAGTGCCAATAGTCTATACAGTACCGTAATGCCTCTAGATCGGGAGGCTACTAGAGGATACTCCATAGGTACGACACAAAACAAACTTGTAGTGGTCTCGATAGGGTAGGTGACACAGCACAACAAGGCAATACCAGGGTAGATATACCAATTATGCATCCGGACTGGTGGTAACGCATAGCAGCCACTAACGCCCACCTCAGAACACACTCCCAAATTAAAAATCAAGGTTGGCCACCAAATCATCACAAAATCAGAATATAGTATTGAAGGAATGTGCCCGAACGGAGGAATGACCTCACTTGGCCCGAGAATTGCTCATGTTTTAGCCACCTTATGCCACCTCATGGGAGTCGGGTCCACGTATACACCTCAATAGGACATCTCCACCATCCTACTTCATTCTGGAATCTCCACCGCGTACACAGTTGTTAAAGTGGTTTTCCTAGTTGGCAGAGAGTATGACAACTTCCGATCCCGGTCCCTTTAACAACCAAACGTTATTATAACACCAAGGTCATTTCAAAATAGTTTATACTTCAAAAACCAAAATATCATTTCCATTTTAAAATCATATCAATACGATATCATTTCCATTTCAAACCAAATACGATATCATTTCCATTTCAAATATATCCATTTCCAAAATCATAACACTTTTAAAGTTATAACCCTTTTGAAACCAAACACTTGAAATTATAACACTTTCAAAACATAATGCTTTGAAATTCATAACTTTGAAAACATAACTTCCACCACTAAAAAAATTTAGATATTAAAATAGTATATATAATAAAATAGTTTATAAAGTAAAATAGTTTATATAAAATAGATATAAGTTAAAATAGTTTATATTAAAAATAGTTTATATGAAAACAATTTATAAAGTAAAATATATAAATAGTTTTAAATAAAATTTAAAAATACTTTATATAATAAAATAGCTTCCTTAAATTTCACAAATCAATTTCAAGTCAATTGGAATTCCAAAATTCAAATTTAAATCAAATCTCATGTCATCAATTTCAACTCAATTCAGTTTCTCAATAAACCATTTCAAACTGTATCGATTTCAAATACAGATCTTTAACCACAATATAAACCATTCCAATTTCAATATATTTCAAAGCTTTAATATTTAAACATTTCAAAACCAGATTTGATAATTCCATATCTATATCAAATTCACTTTACTAATATTATTTTGAAATATTTACTTAATCATTCAAATAACATTTAAATAAAACTTCAAATTCCAAATTTAAATAAAATTAAATATACCACTTTTATTTATGTAAATTTGAAATATTCGGTTAAATCACTTTTAATTAAAAATTAAGCTATAAATCATATCATTTTCAAAACTTTGGAAATCAATTCCAAATATATATATAATATATTCAAATCAATATTTATTAAGCCACGTATTTCTTTCCAAAACCAAAGAAATCATTTTCAAAATATTTATATGTAGACCAACGGTGTCTGTATATAATTTTCTATCATATGGTCAAGTGATACGGATATTATCATTTGAATTCATAATTCAAATTATATACGAGTATATATCATTTTTACCCGCTATCCCAAATTCAATTCAAATGAAAATCGCTTGGGTTTATCATTACAACCCATAACGATTTTCTTCTATTCTACAAATCGTTCGGGTATGTATCATTTCAACCCATAGAGAATTCTATACTAACAGGAAACTTGCAGAGTGATAACAGATATGATAATAATATAACAGGCATATATCATCATATAAATAATAGATAATTGTGTCATATGTCATAGGTTAGAGATACAGATAATAGCATATATATATAGCAATGTAAATAACTAACAGCGGCATATTTAAATTGTTGTTTCAATTGAAATCAAATTTAATAATATAAGAACGTTAATCGTGAGTAATTTCTCACCTTTCGAGGCTAAAGATTTTGACAACAGAACAAGCTACGAATTCCAAAGCAAAGCTAGATGGACACGATTCGATGATCAAAGCTGATAGATAGGAATAGGCGAATTCAAATCAAAACTGGACCAATGAAGATAGTTGGTATAAGTAACTTATATATAATTATATATATATATAATCATATTCTAAATCTAAATTCATATAAAATTTAATATTCATGCATTTCAAACATCCCCGCTCTTAAATTAAACACAAAATATTAAATCAAATATGTATTAAAATATATATATAAATGCAATATATAACAATGTATATAACTAATATATATATATAGCCTATACATAAAATTGCAACCCGAAAAAAGAATATTTGTTGAACCCCCCTGAAGACTGCAAACGTGAAAAAGATGTATATATGTATACCAATAGATATACAGCCATCAAATATGTATCATATTATTGATAATATACTAAACATAATATATATATTAACACACATAACCTATATATATTGATAAAACAACAATCTACATAGCTTAATATATATTAAACTGCATAAACTAAAATCAACAACTTGATATGTATAATATGTATAACTGCTAACTGAAAATATAAATATACTATAACATATATAAGCTAACATACAAATATATATAACTTATGTTTTCAGACCAATATATCATATACTTAAAATCTATGTATATATATAAAACATATAGTTTATAAGCTTTTATATGTAATAGATAGTATATAATATAAAAGTACATCTATGTATAAATATAACAGCCGATTGAAAACATATATAATATAACTAACACATAAACTAAGATACTCACAGAATGTACAATATATATATATATATATATATATATATATATATATATATGCATAAACTGTAAAAAGCGTAATGATCAACATATACTATATAAGCTGTATAAACTATAAATCTATATAATATATATATCAACCAAAAATTTTAGTATATATAAATAAATAAAAATTGAAACATTTTCGACATAAGAAAAAAAATCATGCAAACCCTTATACTATTAATATATATATATACACACAGATGTATATAGTTGCAGTTATTATAATACTTGAAGAAACCCAACCATGTAAATACTTATGTTACCTATAATAAATACTTACATACTTACTAATAAATAGCATAGTATAACCCATATAATTAAATATAAAATATGATAAACAGCTTATACAATGTAACACATATAATAAAGTAACAGGTTATAAACTTAGATACACCAACCTATTTTGTATATAATACTAATACATATATAAGCAACTTATAAATATAATCTCCCTAACCTATATGAACTCGATAGACAGAAAACAATATGCATATATAGCCGTAGGTTATATATATATAACTTTAAATTGAATCTCAACAGATTATATTTATATAAATGAATATATATACAACAATATAATATATATATATTACCTATATATATGAAGAAGAATAGATGTGCCTAGAGGAAGGGAAAAGGAGGAGCTCGGCTGGGTTTGGCGTTGACTTGGGTTCGGCAGCGAAGGCCGAAGTTGATGGGATGGTGCGCGTTAATAGTGGAGTCTGATGCTTGGTCTCAGCCTTGGGTTTACACAGGTTCGGCAGTAAGGGTCGGTAGAAGTGAAGGCCGATGGATGATGTGGTGGAGCGATGGTAAGCTAGCTTCGGCAGTGACTATGCATGGAGGAGGGGAGGCACGAGAAGGATGGAAGCTCGGTGTTGTTTTGGGAAATGAAAGAGGGGAGGGAGATGAAGAATGGTTGTGAAGTGTAGCAGCTAAAAAAACTGGAGCAAATAACAGAGGGCCCAAGCTATAAAATTTGCCTTATATTTACATTTTTTTAGAACGGAGAAGAAAAATGAAAGGGGAGAGGATGAACAGTGATGAAAAGCAATTTTAGCTTGAGCAAGTAGGAATAGTAATAGCCAGAAAATTTTAGGGAATATAAAAGGCTATTGACTGTTGATAGGAAGATTAATAGCTTGCGGCTATTAACTTAAACTGTTTGCCACACTAAAGGACAAAGGAAAAAGGTCAAACGACTCAAACACGGAACCGATACGACTGACCGTTTCATGGCTTACACTGTGTACCTGACTTTAAAACACAGAATTGAATATACCGTAGAGATCAGCATGACGAGACGATCAAAATGGTATACAAATATTAGTGGTACGATCATCAAATCAAAAAACGATAATCGGTACAGAAAATGCTGCAAATTTGCAGAAAATAAGATAAACGGGGCTAGAGAAGTCCAAATTTGACGAAATAAAGGACGAAGTCTCACTCAGAAGATGGTTTACAAATTTATTATATAGAAATATTCAAGTTTGGAAAACATTTCATTATCATCAAATATTAACTAATTCAAATTGAAATGAAATTACAGCAGAAACTAAACATCCATATTATCTGACAAAATTTTACCATTTCCTATGTTTAAATAGACGTATTCCAAATATTAAATTTTTATTTCCAAATTCAATTATTTAAAATTTCACAAAATCCCAGTTAATTACGTTTTTAAAACCAGTTAAATTTATGGGTCGTCACAGGGAGTGAAATGGGGCGCGACTCTCGGTGATATTGGATCGTCCAAGAGGCGATCGTGGTGGCCGAGATGATATCGTGAAGGACGGCGGCGATGGGTTTTTAAAACCCTGGGAACATCGCGTGATCTCATATGCGAATGTGTGGCCATGATTTCGTATGGTATAAAAAAAAGAATTTGTTTTATAAATTATACTAAATATTTAAAATAACATATCTCATGCATGCATGCTCAAAATTTGAAAAAACTGGAAGCGCCGGATCCACAACGAGGAGCTCTACGCGCTGTAGCTGATCTGGAGGTATTTGGGCCTTGTGAAAATTTTAGATTAAATCGGAGGTGGTCGATTTAATTTAAAATTGGAATGCTCGACGTTTTAAACGCAAGGTGAGTTAATCTCACTCACATCTGGATTTCCATAATTTATTTAAATAGATAAAATTTAAATAACTAGTTGATTGATTGAATGTGATTATTATTATCGGTCTAGATGTGATATTATATATAGTAGTGTATGTAATATTGCATTGATTGATATTCTCTCATTATATAGCGGATGAGACCCTATGCTCCCCGCATAATAGCGGATGACCCTTTATACCGCGATGTCCCGCTCGAAGTGGGATTTGGTATTTTATTTGTTGTGCTAACATCTGTGGATGCAGGAAAATAGATTGGAGGGATCCAACTAGATTCCGCAAAATATTGAAATTATTTTCATAATTTGTGATATGTTTTATTGATATCCTGTGATAGATTGTATTGGAAATCTAAGTTATTCGGTGCTATGGTTTGGATGAATCTATTTTGGTATTTTAAATATAGAAATATATCGAATTGGGTTCTTAAAGGAAATGAAAAGAGAATTTTTGGAATAAAGAATGAAGTTGATGTTTCAGATATAAATAAGGATTCTAAATCATAATAAAGGGTGAATTTGGTGTTAATGGATTTTGGATAAATCAGGAGAAAATTTTAAAGGGAATGTAACTCAGGAAATCGGTTTGAAATCGATTAAGTGTTTTGGAAACTGTGATTTAAAGGATAATGAGGAATGAAAATTTATAAACTGAGTTTACAAATAAAGTGAAATATTTATCAGTGGATAAATTTGAAAGTATAAATTCGCGGTGGGAATTTATAAGGAGATGGGAAATGTGTTTTAAAAATAAAAAGTGGTTTTATTTTTAAAGTGTTGAAAGAAATTTATGGGATTGGGACGTAAATTAAATTGGGATAAATCGAGCAGGACTTATAAAGGATTAGATGAGCTATATTCAAGTCGAAAGTGTATTTCCCTGTAAAGCCAAGTATATTTTCAAAGGAGATTTTTATGTCTAAGTTGAAAGTTTTAAAGTTGTTTTAAAAATAATGTTTTAGAGGAATTATTATTTAATCATTTTAATATTTTTAAGTAAATATTTGTTAAGTTAATTATAGAAGTGATTATTTTAAAGGTTTAACTAGTATTATGATTTAAAAAGAAAATTATTAAATATTATACTTTATATAATAATTTTATTTTAAAGTGGTTTTGGCTAAAGTTTTACATGGAAATTATTATAGAATTTCATAACTATTGTTTGAATAAAGTGACTTAAGTAGTTTTATTTAAAATGTTTTAAGTATATATTTTTGGGTAAACTGATTTAAAATTTTAAAATCTAATTTTTATAAGACTGTGTGCTTTTTAGTGGAAATAAAATAATTGGTTGAATTGATTGTTTATTTGATAGTTAAATAACTGACTATCAAATCTGGACCCAAATATGACTTTGAAAATATCTAGGAGGAGTACGGAATTATATGGTACAGTTACCGTTCGAGGTGCTATACTGTACGTATGAACTCGTTCGTTCTTCTAGGACGTTTATAAGGAAATCCGTCCACTAACGGTTAGGAGGTGAACTCCGATCTAATTCTCGTCTGTGTATTTCCTAAAGAACCAAGGTTCAGTTTACCGAGAAATAGCGAACGTTGTTTCAAAGAGACCGGGATCGGATTTGAGATCCAAAAACCACTTCGATCCGACGGGAACGTTTACGGAAGGTAGACATGAGCTTGGAGTCGAAGATGGAGCAGTGAAGTGCAAGAGCTAATCGCTACTAATCCCGAGGGTGATTCCAAAATGGATGTAGTAGGAGTAGTGCCTTCGGTTCCGTTCAGACCCGGAACAGACTTGTATGGATTAATGCTATCAGAACATCGTCAGGAGGACGATGAGCATTCTATGTGAGATGTGTTCTAAAAAGGTAACGCTTAGCCTCGAGCCTCATCAACCTGGAATGACTGAAAATCAGATGGTATGCAGCAAGGCTAAGTGGGTAGCACCTCATTAGGGTAAGGTCATCCCTGTCTAGATGTTCCTTTTTATTCGGCTGTGTGGAGCAGTTGCTGATCCCAACCACGGGGTGATCTTATTCGGTCTATCCAGTAAGGGATAGTCCGGTCTTGTGTTGCAGAGGATCAGGAGGGATCCTCGGTATACTGATCTAGACCAGGTACCATGACAGGTGATACCCAATGCCTAGTCATTAGTTGAAAATCCATTCTCCCTACGTGCCTTTACAGTTTTGATTGTAGAGCCTAATATTGTTGGAATTTAATGAATGTAACAATTTTGGCTATTTGAATAAGTATTTTACTTAGACACTATAATATCAGAGGATTTTATAAGAAATGTTTTGGTTATCTAAAAACCCGACATGTTTATTTGTGGCGTGGTCTTACGAGATACCTTTGATTTTAAAGGATTTTGAAACTTTAATAATTAAATTGAGTGTATTTCCTCATGCTGGTTTTTCCAGACTGACTCGGGTGTTATTTTATTATAATGCTCGGGTCAGACCGAGTATTATAAATATAGGATAGGATGCTGTGGAGCTCAGGAGACGAGCTAGATGGCGAGACGTATCACACATACTTGATGTATATTCCGCTGTGCAGTATAAGTTGTGTATTCAGTTTGTGGGGACAAGTTAATATAACTGTCCAGTATTTTGCTATTGATTGTGTTGTACTCTAATGATGTAATGTATAAAATAGATATAGTTCTTTTTGTATAAAGATCAGTCATTTATCTATTATATATTGTTCCAATGTGATTGTGAGATTCTGATATTATTTTGTTTTCTCTTCTTCTACCTTCTTCTTTCTTTCCCTCAGCAATCTGTCTTTTTCGACCCTCGATCATCGGCATATTATACAGTGGTGTATTTGTGTCGCTTTTCGAGGGTCAAGAAGGACGGGTCGTCACATGTGGTATCAGAGCTTAGGTTGGCGATAACCTAGGCTTTGGTGAGGGGAATTACTCATTAGAGATAGAGTCAGTAGTACTCTAGAATGAGTTTTAGTGTAATAATAGATGTGAGAGCGTAATTGTTAGTGAATATAAAACTGTTTTTATATTATGTTGACTTATCGATTGAGTGTTTATGAATTCTGGTCGGTACGGGAAGTACAACTGTATCGATAGCGGTTTCTAAACAGTTAAACAAGATAAACCAACATAGTATGGTTTTAAAGTGGGTAAATGAAATGATTTTATCCAAAATTATATTTTGATATAAAATATATTATTCTCTGAAATTATTATATATATTTGGATGTTTGGTTGTTAATATTATAATCAAATAAGAATCTAAAATTTGAAATGGTCTATATCTATAACCAAATAGAATTATGTAAGTATGAAATAATACAATGGAACATAATTAAAATTTGATTTAAACCAGAATTAAAATCCTGGTAATTTTGGAAAAATGTTTTTGAATGGATATGAACAAAAAGTTTGGGAATTTTAAATCGTGGGAATTTTTGAAATGCTTTCCAAAGTGGTTTCAAAGGAATAATGGAGTATTATTTAGGAAATATTTTTGAATGGAAATTGTTTTGAATAAATTTATGGAAGTAAGGAAGCACTGAACTCACTTCAGTCGCTGGAAAATAATCCTGATGATGATGGCCACATCATCAGCATTCATTTTTGAGTTTCTAAGTGATGGATTGCTACCGGGGTGGTTTGGTATAATTATTGTTTGGACTTGTTTGATAAACAAGTTTGTTTAGAAATTTCAAAAAGGTAAATTGTTTTGGTAAAACCAAGTTGTTTTGAAAATTCGGAGGTTTGATTTGGTATACCAAGTGGGTATGTGTTATTTATGATTTCAAAATGGTTTTGAAATAAAACAGGGTAATTGCAATTCTGGGAATTCTATTTTAAAATGATGTGGAAAGTCAAGGGGGAATCAGTATTTAATTTATAAAGTAAAGTTGATTTAATTAAGAAAGAAAATTGAAATTTTAACCTTGGAATTAAAATTTAACTTGAGTAAACAAAAGTGGATAAGATATATTGGAATTTAACCTAAGATAAGTTAAATAAAATTAAATTTGGATTTGGATTAAATTGGATATTAGATGGAAAGGTAGGATAATTGAATAAGTATAAGTACAATAATCGAATGGGATGAATACATTTAAGACCTTAAGTGAAATAAATAATCCAGATTATGGATATAAGATGTAAATGAACTCAAATGAGCAATATAAAATTTTAAGTAAATAAGTTGTGAACTTATGAATAGAGAAATGGAATTGTAAAACCTAAATATAAATGGTTGGGTGTTATGGTAAAAAGAATGGAAAGTTTAAAAATTTAATTCTAAATGAAAGGTGAATTGAAATAAGATAAAGTGAAATATAAAATATGAATGTACTTAGGTAAGTAAATAAGTTTTTGAACTTATAAATTGGGAACTGAAATAATAAACCAAGATAAAGATGGTTTGGTAATAAGGCAAAAGAATAAGGAAATTTAAATTTAGAATTTGTAAATAGAGAGCGATTTGGGCTTGAGTAAGTTGAAATAAATATGAATGGTGAATTATTTATGTAACTATATGTTATAAATATTAATGTGGGTAAACTTAAGTGGAAATTATAGAAATTGTAAATAGATAAGTTTATATAACTTATTAAACTGAAAAGGTGGAAAGGTATAACCAAGTTAAATGGTTAAGTAATTGATATTAAGAAATGAAATTAAGTTTCACAGCTGGGTATGACTTATGCAGTGATATGGGATGCTGATAATAAACCTTAAAAGTAATTATGTTAAATGGTTTATAAATAAATTAGCTTATAGTGAAATGCCATTCACTATAAAATGAAGTAAATAAATCTATGTGAATTAAATAAAGAAAATGGAAACAAAATAAAATAAAAATGAGTGGCAATGGATACTCAACTTAAGCGATTATTTATGAAATGAATTCATGAATAAAATTAACATGGATGGGAAGGTGTTAATGTAAAGTAAAGAAAACAAAGTTGTGAATACTTTAATAAGAATCAAATGGAAGTTGATGAATTTGGTTTGGAGCCAATTTATAAAGGGAATAAATTGAAGGTCAGTAAAATGGACTTGCATATAATAAAAGGGAATATAAACGTAATGCAAATGAAATTGATTGTGAATCAATTTAAAATTAAATAAGGGAGGATTCATGCAAGTAAGGCACATAGAAAACAAAATGGAGTGAATATGAGTTGTTTGTGTAAATGTAAATTAAATTCAATAAATTGGGTGGTAAATCATTTTGAGTTGGATAAAATGATATATATAAGATCCATGGAAAGGAGTCAAATTGGTATTGGAACCTTATAATTGTTTGAAATATATTGATTTGCATGTTTGGGTTATGAAGCATTGTGTTAGGCTAGTAGGTAAATGGATGTTGTTAAAATTTCATGATTTTGGAAACTTATATGCTTGTTTGAGTAAGTACAGGTACACGAGGCAATCAGATAAAGTTTGGGGCGCATAAATGTATATTAAATAAGCCGCTCACTCAAAATGATAATATGAGGTGCGTCTACGCAATAAAAATTAAGAAATGATAATATTTTATTGTATATATTTTGTTTTCCGACCATGTGGGTCAATGTGTATATATATATTTATATCTCTTGTGGTATTGTAAAACACTCTCCGTACAAAGAAGAAGCTATCAAAAAAATTCGAAAATTTTGGGTGTTAGAAAATTTTAAATTTTTTGGTTAACTAGAAAAGTTGATTTTTTGGAACGATGTTAGAAATCAAAGTTTTGAGTTAGAAATGGAAGCTAATGGTATTGGATTAAACTAAAGGGTTTTGAGAAGTGAATATTAAATTTTAACTAAGTGGGTTTTGGGCAAGTAAATCGGTTTGGAAGCATTTTTCCTACCTTAGCAAATTTCGGGGATGAAATTTTTATAAGGGGGAGGAATGTAACGACCCGGAATTTTGGCCGTTAATTTTTGAACATTTAATCCATTTTAATTGTTGAATTTGGATTGTTAATTGATTTCGAATACGAAGATTTTGGCTGAATTAATATTATGAGTTATAATTTCAAATATAATGATTTAATCGGGTTTGGATAAATAGTGATTTAATATTTGAAATTGGGATAATTTGTGAATCTGGGTGTAAATGGATATGAAAATGGTTTCTAAAATTTATGTAAATTCTAGTTGGATTTAAATTATGGTATTGAACTTTTGGATGGAATCAAAAGTCGATAAGTTAAAACTGGAATTTATAATTTAATAATGGAATTTAATATATAGTAATAATATAAATAATCAGATTTTGATTTAAAATGAATTAGGATGATTTCTAATGTGAATATGAATTCTATATAATTTATAATTAAGTTAGTAAAGTTTTAAAAGAGAAATTTTAAATGATTACGGCGATTTTGAAAATTGCTCAATTTAAATCGACGAGTTAAAATAGCTTTCCAGGGCACAGTTTCGAAATTCGACGAAACTAGTTCCATTGGATCCATAATAGTGTATTATTATTGGATTTCAAATTTCACGACGTTTGGAGTTACTGTTTGTTCGTACGGGTGAGAGACGAGTTGAAATTTAAAATCGAAAATTCAATATTTAAAGCCGATTCAAAAAGCTATTTTCCACATACAATCAAATTAGCCTCCGAAACACGTTCCATTTTATTTGGAATGCGGGTAAAACATTATAAACGCAAAGCGGCACGTGTTGTTCGAAGTTCGTTTGAAAAAGGGCTTGTAATTTTGGATTATAGTATTAAATAATTAAAATACGTAAATAAATACGTTACTAAAGAAAACCCTAAGTTTCTTCTAGCCACCATGAAATATTTTAATGGCCGAAAAACAGTAACCTTCTTCCTCGTTTATCTTTCAACTCTTCAATTACGAAAGCGAAGAGGGGAGCAAGGTCTTCAGGATGAGCAGTGGTGATCGTATATCGGTGAGTGGATCGTCGACAATCGGGCCACAAAGGGGCTGCGTTCTTGAGCAATTTCCAAGCGAAAGATGGCATCGAGTTCGACGAGTCTTAGGCCGTAGGGGCAGCGAGGTGGGAAGTGTCTCTCGGTGATGTTGGATCGTGCAAGAGGCGATCGGTGGTGGCCGAGATGATATCATGAAGGACGGCGGCGATGGGGTTTTAAAACCCTAGGAACATCACGTGAGAAGATGTGGTTCACGGCCATGATCTCCTGTGCGAACGTGTGGCCACGATTTCGTATGGTATAAAAAAAGAAAGAATTTTTTTAATAAATTATACTAAATGTTTAAAATAACATATCTCATGCATGCATGATCAGAATTTGAAAAAACAGGAAGCTCGAAACCGCATCGAGGAGCTCTACACGCTGTAGCAGATATGGAGGTGTTTGGGCCTCATGAAAATTTTCGATTAAATCGAAAGCGATCGATTTAATTTAAAATTGGGACGCTCGGCGTTTTGAATGCAAGGTGAGTTAACCTCACTCACATCTGGATTTCCATAATTTATTTAAATAGATAAAATTTAAATAATTGGTCGATTGATTGAATGTGATTATTATTATCAGTCTGGATATGATATTATATATAGTAGTGTATATATATTGGAGTGATTAATATTCCCGCATTATATAGCAGATGAGACCCTATGCACCTCGCATAATAGCGGATGACCCTTTATACCGCGATGTCCCCCTCGAAGTGGGATTTGGTATATTATTTATTGTGCTAACATCTATGGATGCAGGAAAACAGGTTGGAGAGATCCAATTGGATTCCTAAAAATATTGAAATTATTTTCATAATCTGTGATATTATTTTATTAATATCCTTGATAGATTGTATTGGAAATCTAAGTTATTCCGTGCAATGGTTTGGATGAATCGATTTTGGTATTTTAAATATAGAAATATAATGAATTGGGTTCTTAAAGGAAATGAAAAGAGAATTTTTGGAATAAAGAATGAAATTGATGTTTCGGATTTAAATAAGGATTTTAAATCATAATAAATGGTGAATTTGGTGTTAATGGATTTTGGAATTGATTTTGGATAAATCAAGAGATAAATTTTAAAGGGAATTTAACTCGAGAAATCGGTTTGAAATCGATTAACTGTTTTGGAAATTGTGATTTAAATGATAATAAGGAATGGAAATTTATAATCTGGGTTTATAAATAAAGTGAAATATTTATTAGTGGATAAATTTGAAAGTATAAATTCATGGTGAGAATTTATAAGGAAATGGGAAATGTGTTTTAAAAATAAAAAGTGGTTTTATTTTAAATGTTTTGAAAGAAATTTAAGGGATTGGGACGTAAATTAAATTGGGATAAATCAAACAGGATTTATAAAGGATCAGATAAGCTATATTGAAATTGAAAGTGCATTTCCCTGTAAAGCCAAGTATATTTTCAAAGGAGATTTTTATGTCTAAGTTGGAAGTTTTAAAGTTGTTTTAAAAAGAATGTTTTAGAGAAATTATTATTTGATCATTTTAATATTTTTAAGTAAATATTTATTAAGTTATTTATAGAAGTGATTATTTTAAAGGTTTAACTAGTATTATGATTTAAAAAGATGATTATTGAATATTATACTTTATATAATAATTTTATTTTTAAGTGGTTTTGGCTAAAGTTTTACTTGGAAATTATTATAGAATTTCACAACTATTTTTTGAATAAAGTGACTTAAGTAGTTTTATATAAATGTTTTAAGTATATATTTTTGGATAAAGTGATTTAAATTTTTAAAATCTAATTTTTGTAAGACTGGGTGTTTTTCAGTGGAAATAAAATAATTGGTTGAATTAATTGTTTATTTGATAGTTAAATCACCGACTATCAAATTTCGACCTAAATATGACTTTGGAAATTTCTAGGAGGAGTACGGGAATTATATGGTACAGTTACCATTCGAGGTGCAATACTGTACGTATAAACTCGTTCATGCTTCTAGGACGTTTATAAGGAAATCTTTCCACTAATTGTTAGGAGGTGAACTCCAATCTTATTCTCGTCTGTGTATTTCCTAAAGAACCGGGGTTGAGTTTATTGAGAAATAGCGAACGTTGTTTTGAAGAGACCGGAATCGGACTTGAGATCTGTAAACCACTTCGATCCAGCGGGAACGTTTTCGAAAGGAAGACAAGAGCTTAGAGTCAAAGATGGAGCAATGAAGTGCAAGGGCTAATCGCTACTAATCCTGAGGGTGATTCCAAAATGGATGTAGTGGGAGTAGTGCCTTTGGTTCCGTTCGGACCCGGAACGGACTTGTATGGATGAATGCTATCAGAACATCGTCAGGAGGACGATGAGCATTCTAAGTGAGATGTGTTCTAAAAAGGTAACGCTTAGCCTCAAGCCTCATCAACCGGGAATGACAGAAATTCAAGGGATATGCAGCAAGGCTAAGTGGATAGCACCCAATTAGGGTAAGGTCATCCCTATCTAGATGTTCCTTTTTATTCGACTGTGTGGGGGCGGTTGTTGATCCCCAGCGGGGTGATCTTATTTAGGCTATCCAGTAAGGGATAGTCCGGTCTTGTGTTGTAGAGGATCGGGAGGGATCCTTGGTATGCTGATCTAGACCAGGTACCGTGACAGGTGGTGCCCCAGTGCCTAGTCCTTAGTTGGAAATCAATTCTTCCTACGTGCCTTTACGGTTTTGATTGTAGAGCCTGGTATTGCTAGAATTTAATGAATGTAACAATTTTGGCTATTTGAATAAGTATTTGTACTTTGACACTATTATATCAGAGGATTTTATAAGAAATGTTTTGGTTATCATAAGGTAAAAACCCGACATGTTTATTTGTGGTGTGGTCTTACGAGATACCTTTGATTTCAAAGGATTTTGAAACTTTAATAATTAAATTGAGTGTATTTTCTCACGCTGGTTTTCTAGACTGACTCGGTTGTTATTTTATTATAATGCTCGAGTCAGACCGAGTATCATAAAATACAGGATAGGATGTTGTGGAGTTTAAGAGACGAGCTGGATGGCGAGACGTATCACACGTACTTGATGTATATTCTGCTGTGCAGTATAAGATGTGTATTCAGTTTGTGAGGACAAGTTAATATAACTGTCCAATATTCTGCTATTGATTGTGTTGTACTCTGACGATGTAATGTATAAAACAGATATAGTTCTTTTTGTAAAAAAAATCATTCATTTATCTATTATATATTGTTCCGCTGCGATTGTGAGATTCTGATGTTATTTTGTTTTCTCTTCTTCTACCTCCTTCTTTCTTTCCCTCGGCAATCCGTCTTTTCCGGCACTCGATTGTCGGCATATTATACGGTGGCATATTTATGTCGCTTTTCGAGGGTCGAAAAGGACGGCTCGTCACATGAGGGCACTTCTGTGGAATTCTACGTAATTAGCGAATGCACCTTGGTGGTTAAGATCGTATACCCGTTATTGTTGTGGTGTACACTCATGCGCAGCATGGCAATTTCTTACTTATATTCAACCCCCTAGACATTATTATAATATCAGTAGATTTTCTAATAGAAATGGTTTGGTTATCGTAAGGTAATAACATATCCATGTTTATTTGCGGCGTGGTCTTACGAGATACCATTATTTTTGAAGGGTTTTATGAATATAAAAATTCATATGCATTGGTTTACCAGACTGATCCAAATGTTATTTTATACTGCTTGGGCCAACCCCAAGTATATTTCCAAATTTAGCTATGGACAATTTGGAGCTTTAGGATACGAGCTGGATATCTCCAAGACCTATTCACGTATTTTATTTTCCATTGCATTATTTATTTATTACCTTTCGGCATTTGTGAGGATAGGCTGTTATAACTGTTTATGCGGATGATTGATTAGTTTACTCCGATTGGTGTACATATATTAATGTTTTAGTTTTGTAAAGATCCTCTGAGATATTATATATTATTGTTCCACATGTCAGATTCTATTTTTTTGTTCTCCCATTTCTTATTATTTTTTCATTCTTCATTTTCTTTTACCCTAATAATCGGTCTTTCTGGTACTTAGGTGCTCTATATATGAGTACCATGGATGTATCAGTGTCGACATTCAGGTGTTGAAAAGGCCGTTCGTGACATTTTGTATCCGAGTTGAGTGTTAAGCAAGAACCTTGGCTTGGTGGGGTATAACTCATTAAGAGATAGACTAAAGGAATGTCTTATTATGAGTGAAGTGTATTATATATACGAGATTACACATTTGTTATTGTTATAAAAATGTTTAGTACTGTGTTGATTGGTCTGTTGAGTGGTGTATGGATTCTGGTCAATACATGTTGCTAACGTTATTAATAGGGATCTATAAACACTTGAACAAGGCAAACCGACATAGTATTATGTTTAAATTGGTAAATGAAATAATTTTACCTTAGATTATATTTTATATATAAATGAATAATTTTAAAAATTAATACAGTTATTAATGATGTGTTTGTTTGTTAAGAAATGACAATATACAATTATTATCATTTATTATTTGATTAGTCGTGCTCGACCAGTTTATGGGCAGTTTTACCTTTTTACTGCATGGGCTAGATAGATAGTAATTGTGGGGACATTGAAACTGTAACGACCCGTTTTTTCGTACCCTTTGAATCGACAATAAACTACTCATGCCCAATTAAAATTGCATGAAAAGACGGATCATTAAGGGTAGAAAGAAAAATAAAGACAGAATAGAATCTCACATGAATGGAATAACATATATTATTTCAATAATAATCTTTCAGCGGAAAATTTTAAGATACAATATCAGAGTCTAACCTAGATTCAACCTGGATAGTTATAAACTTATGTCCTTACAAGTGCTAAAAACAACAAAACAAATGCAAAAGATGTAGTGGATAATAGAATACGTCCATACAATGATGAAGATCTCCAGCTCGCCTTTGGAAACTCCAACTATCTTCAACTAAACCTCAAACTACTCGGATCTGACCCGAGTATTAAAAATACTGTATCAGCATGAGATACTCGAAATTTAAAATGTATAGATCATGACGATGTTATCAAAGCCTTTGAAAAGAAGGGTATCTTATAAGACCACGCTCACATATAAACACGGACAGGTTTTTACCTTATGATAACAAAATACTTTTATACCAAAATATACCTGATACTATTTTTAATGACATTCTTTTGAAAACACTTTTCAAATAAAATTATTCAAATAAGGTATCAATATCTGGACTAAGTCTAAGGTAATATATCCAGACTAGGTCAACTGAATATACCGAACGGAATATATGATACCAAAAGGGGTAGCTGAAATGTTTGCAAGTCATTACAGCTATTTTGGGACTACAATCAAAACCGTAAATATCGTATTGGGATTGGAATTCCAACATGATAGGAAACTAGTGGAAAGATCAATCTGTATCCACGACTTACGTACATGACTCAGACTACGTTATACAACAACACAAATGGCTAAAAGTGGATGCAATTAGCGAATAACATCCAAGGACTCGAACTTCTTGCATCCCTGCCATGAGCCTGAAACGTATCTAGTACCTGAGGCTCAGAACATCTGATAACCTAAATCACTACTATCCGAAATGCGAACATACATCTGACCACGTAGAATCCCATCATAACCGGGGTGTGAGGCTCGTGAGGCTACGCTCAGTTTCTTCAAAGCCATGCTTCTCATATAAAATCACGCTTTGATCAAAACAAGCTCCACTTTGAATGCCACACTGCCATTCATTTGATCACTATTTGACTTCTACAACCATACAACCTCTGAGCTCGTATGTCTCAGAGAAGGGTGTTAAGCTAAGAAAAGTTGCCTTCCCCGCCGCCAAGCAGATGTACATTTGTAAAAGTCAAACGTTGTGTCTCAGAAATGCAATGTTAGACATTCGTCCATACAAGTTTGTTCTGGGACTGAACGAAACCAAAGGCACTCTCCTACTACCACTAGTAACGAGTAGTCGTTGCAGTCCAAAAAGTCTCCACAACGAGGAGACCGCTGCTATAAATAACTCTATAATGGGAGCCATCCAGAGCACGTCAATAACCAGTCCTCACGCTGTGAAGATCCACGGTCTTCAATAAACATCATCTTCAACATGTCTTCACTTTCGAACGTATATATTGGTTCGAAGTTGTTTTCGGATAGGAATCACCCAAATCCGACTCCGGTTCCTTCGAAGCCAATTGTCGATAAAAAAGATGTTAAGTTCATATGTGGGTATCAATCATCAATCAATTACTTCATCTCTTATTTAAATCAAATATCTTTCTTAGATATATTCTTTTAAATTTATTCCATTTTCTTTTCAAGGGTATATGGAATCATTAAGCCTCATGAATCAAATCATTTGGTTTATTTAAACCTTTCTTAAATCCTGGAATAATTCCAAATCATCTTCTCTTTTACTTAGGAAAATCTTTCCAAATCATTCTTTCACTCTTAATCGATGATTTCTTATATTCAAATTATAACTTTTAACTTAGGGAAAATATTCCCAAATCATTCATTAAATCTTAATCAAACATTTCTTTCTTAACTTCGAATCATATTCTTGCAAATCAAAGATTTTCATAATAAAGTACTACTGCCACCTTAGATATGGTTAATTTCACCTCCAGGGACTAATGGCAAGTAATCCTACGTCATGAAGATCTTTCTTCAATACGTTTTATTTTGAAAATTAGTTTGAAGGGGTTTTCGGATAAGAATCATCCAAATCTGATCCTGGTTTTTCAGATAGGAATCACCCAAATCCGATCCTGGTTCCTTCGTGCTAATCATCGATAAAAAGATGTTAAGTGGTTAATTAACATTCAAAGAATTTGTTTCTTTTCTTTTATCTTGGAAAAACTTAAATATGATCTTTTAGAGCATCCAGGCTTTCCTTTTGATCTGTTCCACCTCTCGCCTAAAAAGAGAAAACATAGACCACGTAAGTTCAGGGCACCGGTTGCTCCATCCCTAACCTTAGTTAAACATCTTGTTTTTATCTTTCTAGATCTCACAGGCGGGACAAATGTACTAGTCATTTCCGCATACTTAGTTTTTTATTATATTCAATCTTCTTCACTTTTTGTTTAAGTGGTATAAACAATTCGTCCTAACCATTTATTCGAACTCTTATTTAAAGCTTCCAAATCATCTTTACATTGTTTAATTATTCCTTTAAAATCTTTCACAAAAGACTTAAGCAATAATTGCTAAGTTTAACACCACATTTCAAAAGTAATTTCAAACTGCTGCGAAAAGCGTTGCGAAAAGCGTTGCAAATAGCGTTTTAAAAGCTAAATTCTTCAAAACTTTTATACCATTTAGAAATCCACATTTTCAAATTAAATCTATTTTAACCATTTTAGTAGATTTATAAAATTAATTCTTATTTTTAAAACATTTAAAAATATCATTTAAAAGGAGATCCCGTTTTGGATTCCGAACTGCAAAACTGTGATGTTTTTAGAAAGTTGTCTTGGACATAATTCAAAATCTACTTGATGAAATCTTTATTTTCTTTCTTTGTTGGAAAACTATTATCATTGTGGACCAAAGAATTTTTATTTTAAAGAAATCCGACTTATAAATCATTTTCTACGTCAATTTGAAGTTACGGATCAAAATTTACGAACTGCCGCTACGCGACGAGCTCGACATTGACCATTTTTGTGAATTGCTTCGGAACTTGTCCGAAACACTTCAAATTTTTTTAAACCATATTTATACTATTTTAAACAATATTTTTATATTTCAAATCATATTCCATTTCATTTCACTTTATAATATTATATTACTATAAGGGGAATTAATTTAAAAGGACAAAGATTTGTATATTTTTTGCCTCAAGGACACGACCTCAATATTTTTACCACAAGGACAAACATTCTTCTAAAAATTATTCATAAGGACAAACATTTTCCAAAATTATTCATAAGGACAACAAAACTGCTACCGAGCTAAAACTGATACCTAAAACTGCTACCGATAACTACAAACCGATACCTAAAAACTGCTATCAATAACTAAAAACTGATACCTACAGAAAGTTGTCCTTCAGGATAAAATATGAAGGTCTGTCCTTGAGGCTAAAAAGCTGTGAAATTTTGTCCTTGACAATAATTTCCTGTTACTATAATATAATTTTCAATCATTTTAGATATTTTGAAATCATTAAGAGGCTAAATAATTTTCACACACATTTGTATGGATTTAATTTTCATTTAATTAACTATGCTTACAAACCATTTCTCTTATCATTTATCAAACCAAGTTATCATCCATATCAAAAACATGTAATCAACCATAATATCAACCAATATTCAACATTTAATTTCTAATTTAACATGTGTATTATCAACTTAAGTTTTATTAAAATAAAACTAAGACTTGAGTACTCACCTTTAACCGAATCGATTAACTTCCTACCAACATTTTTACTAACAACTCTTCACTTAAATTTCAATAATCAACTTCTACTCCATTATTTTTTGCTTTATGCTATCGACCTCTTCTTCTAAACTCCCAAAAATCCGACAGAGCTTTCGCAGCACCTTGAATTTTCTCCTAGCTCCTTGGAATGAAATCGACGGCACTTCCTTCTCTTTTTCTCACTCCGAAGCTTCTTGAACTTACTCCTTCTCTTACATAGGTTTGGCCCCCACCTATTCTTATTCCTCCATCATTTCTTTACTTCTTAGATGTTAAACCATGTTTTGGTAATATTCTAAGGTCTTTGGCAAAGTTTGGTGGAGTTTTGACTTTGTTTGATATAGTTTTAAAAAAGTTAGTAAGGAAAGAAGGAAGAAGAAGCCATTAAAGCTCTAAGGAAGAAGAAGAAGAAGAAGAAGAAGAGAGCTGAAAAAATGAAGAAGAAGAAGAATGAAAAATATGTGGAATTTGTGAAAGAAGTGGTAAGTGTTATAGAAAATTTTTTGAAATAAAATATTATTATGTAAAATGACCAAATACCCTTTAACAAATTACCAAAATAACCTTACTTACTACTTAAGTAACCTTATTTTTTTCCTACACTTAACATCATATTTCAAATCATTATTTTATGTCATATTCGCTTAAGTATCAAGTAAAGAAAGTAATAATTATATTCCTTTGATTTGATGTTTTACTTTTTGACTTTTGTACTTTTTTTATCTTTTTATGCTTACTTTTTGTTAATTATATTCTTGAATTTTCTAAGTATGTTTTGTAAATGTAAACTTGATTAGTAAACTAATTAATACTTATATTATTTGAATATATGTTTCTATATAAGAAAATAAAGGTTCGACAACGTTGCGACAACTTTTAATTGACAAAACATTGATTTTCGACAAAATGTTTTACGGTCACATTTTAACGTTTTAGTTAAACTATTTATTTAAGTAAACAAAATTTAAAAATAAACTTTTTACTTTTGTAAATAAATTAAAGCATGTCTCTTTATATGTTAAAGTCATATATAAATAATATCAAAATCTCTAATTTTACAGCGTATGTAAAACTGACAAAATGCGACAAAATTTAGTTATTTTTGTAAAACGATTATTAACATACTTTTAAATATTTTATCATACTTTTATTATCTTTATTAAATGTTTTCAATAAGATTTATCATTTTAAATAAATATTTAAACCTATTTATTTAAGCATTTATTTATTTTTAACAAAACTTAACATTTGTTGATTTGTTCTAAAATCCAAATTTATACTTTTTAAATTATCAACTATAAGGAAAAATAATTTATCTACTATTATCTATTATATATAACTTATTTATTTAAGTTTTAAACCTTTTTAAATTTAAAACAAATGAAATCTCTCATTTTTGAAGCAGCGAAATTACGGGTTGTTAAATTCTACCCTACTTAAAAAAAATTCGTCCCCAAAATTACCCAAATAAAAGTTTACCGAAAACATTTATCTTCAAAATTTATTCCATTTAATATACACAGATCATCCATATGAATTATCTTATTTGATCTCCTATTTGAATACACAACTTTATTTCCGAACTAGTATCGATCCCCCGATCCACTGGTGCGGACTCTGATTAGGCTCTTTGACCATATACCTTTGCTTACATTACTCTCAACTATGATAGAAAACTCAAGTACCCAACTATAAACCCTAATCAATGTTCGTCGTCAAGAATCGAGTGATAAATTCTTTTTCAAACCAGTGTAAACACTCAAAGTTCTGTACTCGAATCATAGATCAAAATGTGTGTAACGAAATGATCTAAATATAATATATGTATTTACTAACTTTCATAAACTTTTTTCATAAAACTATTATCTTAATTTTATTTCATCTTATAACTTATGTAAATCAATCACATTTTAAAGACTTAAGTCCAAATCATTAATTTATGCTAGAATTCATTAATAAAACATTTTATAGGTTATAATTACCTTTTTGAGGAGTCATTATTTTACTTAATAGTTCATGATTTAAATCCATATTTGTATGATATACCTTTACATCCTAAGAGTATATACAAATCCCAAATTTCAAATTAGTTTTACTTAAATCTGTTTGTCTAACAAATTTAGACTTTGTTGTAACTAACTATTATCTCAAATTCATAAGTTATAAAACTTATTTCTTATTTAATATTATTATTAATTTTCTAGCTTTGAAAAACAAATTTTAAAACCTTCCATATTTAAATCCTTAAACTTTTAACTCTCAAATTTTCTTTATAACTCAGATTTATAAATTATCCTTATCTTCTTTCATTTACTCAAAGTATTTCAATCTTTTACCAAAAGTTTTCACAATTTTCTTAGCCTTGAGTTAGGTATGATTCGAAAATTTTCGACTGTCCAAGATCGTCGAGAATCCTTCTTTATCTTATCAATTAGCGATCCCAATTTATCTTTAGTTTAAACACTTTTATAAAGATTACTAATCAATTTCTCATTATTTCTTTAAAACTAAACAAAATTATATAGATCGAGTAACTCCAAAAAAATCCAAGGAACTGGGTACTACCAATAGTATCATATATCCTCTTAACAAGAAAAGTAATACTTAAGAGAAGTGCTTACCATCCGAACACATCACTTACCCATTTTTAGTTTATTTTCAAGCCAGTCGAATTAGTTATCATAAAATACCTCTTTTTATTTGAAATAATACCATTTTCAAAATCCTATAGAGATTACTTTATAAAACCTATCTTACAATTTCTTCTTATAAATTTATCTTATATTAATTAACTTCATTTAAATTACCACAATTCTTTAAATTACTCGAATTTAAATTATCATTCATTTTATATAATTATTTTCTAATACTTTTTATTTTATATTTTTATTCCTTAAACAGATTTGATTATCAAACACCTTATAGTCAAATCGTGGAACTTAATTCACAAGGTATTTATACTTAAACTTTTAAATTAAACAATTGATCACTTTATGATAGTAACTTAACATTATCGTTTCTTAATTTATTATTTTGGAACAAGTATTAAAGATCTTAATTACCTTATCAGATTTCTTACTTATCGATTAGCTTTATGAAATATCTTATAGTCAAATTGGGAAATTCTAATCACAAGATGTTCATATTTGAATTTCACTAATTCTGATTTCTAACTGTACAACTTTTCAAAATATATACTTTATATTCAAAATATAATCCTAGGTAAAATTATTTAATTACCAATTTTTCAAAATCAGTGTGTGGTTCGTCTTGTTTAAATGTTTAGGAACCCTCATCGATAACGATGATCAGACGCATCGATTAGAATGGATTAGTCACTCAATAGATAAATCAACACAAAACAATTTATTAGTCGCTAACAAATACACACATATATATAATACACTCAAACTCATTTTAGGGTGTTACTAACCATATCTCTAATGAGTTACTCATCCTAGGGTATTACTAACCCTATCTCTGATGAGTCTTTACCCTAACAAAACCAAGGTTCTCGCTTAACCTTCAGCTTTGATACCAAATGTAACGACACATTTTTCTATACCCTTTGAATCGACAATAAACCATCCATGTCCAATTCAAATCACGAAAAGACGGATCATTAAGGATAGAAAGAAAAATAAAGATAGAACAGAATCTCACATGAATGGAATAACATATATTATTTCAATAATAATCTTTATAGCGGAAAATTTAAAATACAATATCAGAGTCTAACCTAGATTCAGCCTGGATAGTTATAAACTTATGTCCTTACAAATGCTGAAAACAACAAAACAAATGCAATAGATTTAGTGGATAATATTATACGTCCATAGATGATGAATAACTCCAGTTCTCCTTTAGAAACTCCAACCATCTTCAATTAAACCTAAAACTACTCGGATCTGACCTGAGTATTAAAAATACCGGATCAGGCTTGATAAACCAGCGTGAGATACTCGAATTTTAAAATGTATAGATCATGACGATGTTATCAAAACCTTTGAAAAGAAGGGTATCTCATAAGACAACGTCCACACATAATAACGGAAAGGTCTTTACCTTATGATAACCAAAACACTTTTATACCAAAATATTTGATATTATTTTTAATGACATTCTTTTGAAAACACTTTTCAAATAAGCTTATTCAAATAAGGTTTCAATATCTGAACTAAGTCTAAGGTAATATATCCGGACTAGGTTAACGGAGTATACCGAACGGAATATATGATACCATAAGGGGTAGCTGAAATGTTTGCAAGTCATTACAGCTATTTTAGGACTACAATCAAAACCATAAATCTCGTATTGGGATTGGATTTCCAACATAACAGGAAACTAGTGAAAAGATCAATTTTTTTCCATGGCTTACGTCCATGACTCAGACGCCGTTATACAATAACACAAATGGCTAAAAGTGGATGCAATCTGCGAATAACATCCAAGGACTCGGACTTCGTGCATCCCTGCCATGAGGCCCAGACGTATCTGGTACTTGGGGCTCAGAACATTTGATAACCCAAATCACTACTATTCAAAATGTGAGCATACATCTGACCACATAGAATCCCATCATAACCGGGGTGTGAGGCTCGCGAGGCTACCCTTAATTTCTTCAAAGCCACGCTTTTCATGCAACACCACGCTTTGATCATAATAAGTTCCACTTTGAATGCCACACTACCATTCCTTTGATCACTATTTGACTCCCACAAGCATGCAACCTCTAAGCTCGTATGTCTCGGAGAAGGGTGTTAAGCTAAGAGAAGTTGCCTTCTCCGCCATCAAGTAGATGTATAATTGTAAAAGTCCAACGTTGTGTCTCAGAAATGCAATGTCTGACATTCGCCCATACAAGTTCGTTCTGGGACTGAACGAAACCGAAAGCACTCTCCTACTACTATTAGTAGCGAGCAGTCCTTGCAATCTGTAAAATCTCCACAATGAGGAGACCGCTGCTATAAATAACTCTATAAGGGAGCGACCCAGAGCATATCAACAAGCAGTCCTCACGTAGTGAAGATCCACGGTCTTCAATAAACATCATCTTCAACATATCTTCACTTTCGAACATATACATTGGTTCGAAGTGGTTTTCGGATAGGAATCACCCAAATCCGACTCCGGTTCCTTTGAAGCCAATTATCGATAAAAAAGATGTTAAGTTCATATGTGGATATCAATCATCAATCAATTACTTCATCTCTTATTTAAATCAAATATCTTTCTTGGATATATTCTTTTCAATTTATTTCATTTTCTTTTCAAGAGTATAAGGAATCATTAAACCTCATTAATCAAATCATTTGGTTTATTTAAACCTTTCTTAAATCTTGAAATAATTCCAAATCATCTTCTCTTTTACTTAGACAAACCTTTCCAAATCATTCTTTTACTCTTAATCAATGATTTCTTATACTCAAATTATAACTTTTAACTTAGGGAAAATATTCCCAAATCATTCATTAAATCTTAATTAAAGGTTCCTTTATTAATTTCGAATCACATACTTGCAAATCGAAGATTTTCATAACAGAGTACTACTGCCACCTTAGATATGGTAAATTTCACCTCCAGGGACTAATGGCAAGTAATCCTACATCATGAAGGTCTTTCTTCAATGTTTTTTATTTCGAAAATTAGTTTGAAGGGGTTTTCAAATAGGAATCACCCAAATCCGATCCCGGTTTTTCTGATAGGAATCGCCCAAATTCGATCCCGGTTCCTTCGTCCTAATTATCGATAAAAAGATGTTAAGTGGTTAATTAACATCCAAAGAATTTGTTTCTTTTATTTCGAAAAAACTTAAATATGATCTTTTAGAGCATCCGGGTTTTCCTTTTGATCTGTTCCACCCCTGGCCTAAAGAGAGAAAACATAGGCCAGGTAAGTTCAAGGCACCAGTTGCTCCATCTCTAACCTTAGTTAAACATCTATCTTTTATCTTCCTAGATCTCACAGGCGGGACAAATGTACTAGTCGTTTCCGCATACTCAGTTTGTTATTATATTCAATCTTCTTCACTTTTTGTTTAAGTGGTATAAACAATTCGTCTTAACCATTTATTCAAACTCTTATTAAAACTTCCAAATCATCTTTACATTACTTAATTATTCCTTTAAAATCTTTCACAAAAGACTTAGAAAAGAATTGTTAAGTTTAAAACTACATTTCAAAAGTTATTTCATACTGCTGCGAAAAGCGTTACGAAAAGTGTTGCAAATAGCGTTTTAAAAGCTATATTCTTTTTTTTGAGAAAAATGTGTGGTCCTCTATAGGAGAGGAGAGCACACATGCACATATATATAACTACAAAGTAAAGGAGCTGCCAACAAGCCTGGAAGGTAGCCAAAGACCCCCTATACAAAAAGAAAAATCAAACACTTCCAAACTCCTAAAAGACTAAAAACCAACCCTAGAGAGACAATATCTTCCAGATACCAAGGCCTGAAGCGACACCAAAAGAGCAGCGACCAACTGAAAAACATCTGCATCCACCAACTGCAACCTCAACAACCAATCCGAAACATCACAAAATACAATAACAGTACAAACCACTAATGAACTCCAAAATAAAGAAAATCACAATAAATCTCCCAAAAAATCAACAACCCTCACTCGAAAGACTAAAAAGCTTTACGATTTAGACGAGGACTTCTCCTAATACTATCGGTCGAATATCTCTTACTATTTCTATTCCTTCGTTTGGCTGCACGAATCATTTCTCTAGCCTGAGCAGGAGAACGAGCAAATTTACCTATAGGCACAAGACAACAGTACATAACAAATCTGAAACCCTCCGTCCAATAATAAATAGCTTGATCAAATTGCTGCAATTTGGAACTCTCCTAATCTTCACTCACATTGTTAACACTAACAATTCTCTCCGAATCACTTGCCTCTTGAACTACAGAAAAAACACCCTCTGCCCATTTCTTTTTACTAAAGACAACAGACTTGTTCAAAATCACAAGAATATTTTCCAATGAGAGTTCCGATCCACTGACACACAGTGGATTACCAAGCTTAATAGCAATAACATCCAAAGGAATATCAATATGAGGCAACATAAAACTAGAAAAACCAAAAATAAAATTCCCAATATCCTCTATAATTACAAGACCATCCTTGAGTAAAATAGAACCGCTTATCTTCTTCTCAGATAAGAAAAAACCATCAAGAGAACTAATAGCAATCCTTATATTAACTGAAACACTCAAAACATCTTGAGTGCTTGCATTCAACATTTCATCTCTAAGTGGCAGCACCTTTTTTGATGAATGTGCACAAAGATCTACAGCTAACCTGAGTGAATGATTAGAGAAGCCTGTGTCTTCGTTTGCAACTGAGCTAACTAAGATCAGAAATTCATAATCACCAAGTGACTCTCCATGAGTATCTCTATCTATGTTCTCATCAAAAACCCTATCAGTTGAATTGTCATCATCAATAATGAATCCACTATTTACTTTAATCCTAGAAAAATCATTCACCACAGATGAACCTGAGACTTAACCTAGAAACAACACAAAGGAAGTCTAAACCGAAACTATTACTCATATAATCTTCATCAACGCAATAAAATAAAATAAAATCTCTATCGGCTTCGAAATTATATTGATTAAAGCGAACATCTTCATCGATTATCCTAACATCAGAACACTTATGATGATCTATACTAGCCTCAATGCTGGAACACATTATTGGAACACACAAAACATAATACCTTGTATATAATCTTTCCACTGAAACAGAATTAGCTAAATCCCTGCTACCATTAAAACCAGATGAAACCAAAAACTCTGATTCAGGATAATCACTTAAAAACTATCCACCAACTCGGTATTATGATGACAACAGACTCTGACATTAGGATCCAACAAAAAAATGTCAGAAAGAGACTCCTTATTTGAATCATTTACATTAAACTGATCCATATCCATCCATAGCGAATCTACATAATCTTGAACAACATTATAGCTATTGGATAAATCTTCAGATTGAAAACAATTCCAGCTATCAACATTCGAATATTTACCAATATTATCAGCTGTTAAGCAGTCGAACTGCCAAAAGACTTTGTTGAACAGATAATTACAATCATCTTTATCTCCTACAAAACGATCCATGAACTGTCCTCTCAATCTCAAGAAGTCAAGAACAAAATAGAAATGGTGGTCTTTAAGACTCAAAGGATTAGAGAAAAAAGGATCGGAGTGAGAAAAAACAGTCTTTGGATTAAGGAATGGATTAAAATTCAAGGGCCACGACACTCTCTTGTAGCCTACCAGTCCACAATTGAAACAACGAATTGAATAAGAACAATCCTTGATCTTATGATTTTTATCACCGCATCGAAAACAATGTAATCCCCTTTCCAATTCGATTTGCGAGATTTATGAAATTGAGACTATGGATGAGGAAACCAGTTTGTTCTTTTGTGCGAATTAGAATTAAAGAAAGGATTCGCGTGACGGATTGAAGAAGATAATGATTTGTGATTAGAATGATAATTGAAAGAAGAAGAATTAAAGCGCTTGCCATTTTCTTGATCGCAATAATTCTTCCAGACAAACGCCATTTTCATGTGGTTACAACATTACTGGATGTAATTAGCCAGTGACTTTGAGTTAAAAAAAGCTATATTCTTTTAAACGACTTTTATATCATTTAGAAATCCATATTTTCAACTTAAATCTCTTTTAACCATTTTAATAGATTTATCAAATTAATTCATATTTTTAAAATATTTAAAAATATCATTTATAAAGAAATCCTGTTTTGGATTCCGAACTGCAAAACCGCGATGTTTTTAGAAAATTGTTTTGGAAATAATTCAAAATCCACTTGATGAAATATTGATTTTCTTTCTTCGTTGGAAAACTATTATCACCGGGGACCAATGAATTTTTATTTCGAAGAAATCCGACTTATAAATCATTCTCTACGTCAATTTGAAGTTACGGGTCGAAATTTACAAACTACCACTATGCGACGAGCTCGATTTTGACCAATTTTGTGAATTTCCTCGAAACTTGTCCGAAACACTTCAAATTTGTTTTAAACCATATTTAAACTATTTTAAACAATACTTTTATATTTCAAACTAATATTCCATTTCATTTCACTTTATAATATTATATTACTATAGTATCATTTTCAATCTTTTTAGATATTTTGAAATCACTAAGAGGCTAAATAATTTTCATACACACTTTTTTATGTATTTAATTTTCATTTAATTAACTATGCTTACAAACCATTTCTCTTATCATTTATCAAACCAGGTTATTATCCATATCACAAACATATAATCAACCACAATATCAACCAATATTCAACATATTAATTTCTAATTTAACAAGTGTATTATCAACTTAAGTTTTATTAAAATAAAACAAAGACTTGAGTACTCGCCTTTAACCAAATCAATTAACTTTCTACCAACATTCTTACTAATAACTCTTCACTTAAACTTCAACTAATCAACTTCTACTCTATTTCTTTTGCTTTATGCTATCGATCTCTTCTTTCAAACTTCCGAAAATTCGGCAGAGCTTTTGCAGCACCTTGAATTTGCTTCTAGCTTCTTGGAATGAAATCGACGGCACTTACTTTTTTTTTCTCGCTCCGAAGCTCCTTGAACTTGCTCCTCCTCTTACATAGGTTCGGCCCCCATATATTCTTCCCCTTCCTCCATCATTTCTTCACTTCTTAGACGATAAACCATGTTTTGATAATATTCTAAGGTCTTTGACAAAGTTTGGTGGAGTTTTGACTTTGTTTGATATGGTTTTGAAAAGTTAGTAAGGAAAAGAAAGAAGAAGAAGCCATTAAAGCTCTAAGGAAGAAGAAGAAGAGAGCTTAGAAAAGAAAGAAGAACAAGAATGAAAAAATGTGGAATTTGTGAAAGAAGTGGTAGGTATTTATAGAAAAAAGTTTGAAATAAAATATTATTATGTAAAATGACCAAAATACCTTTTACCAAATTACTAAAATAACCTTGCTTACTTCTTAAGTAACCTTATTTTTTCAACACTTAACTGTTAGAAATGCGGATTACGGATCTTAAGGCTAGGATTAACACTAGCGGGGGATGAATGGTGTTTATAAAGAATTACTAAATCTTTTTGAGTTTATGTTAATTTGAACTAAGATGTATGCAATATTCAGACACAGATATGATCACAGAAATAAACACAGATGCAGAAATAAAATAAAAACAGTAAAGGAAAGAACATACCGGATTTTATACTGGTTCGGAGTTACCCTACATCTAGTCCCGCACACAAATACAGATCTCCTTTCAAAAGCAATCGTACAATTACACCCTCGATTTCAAGGCTACGTGGTACGCCCTCCAGAATCACAATCCTCTGGGTAGAGATACTTGATTTTACGGGCAACACCCAATTGATTTCCTAAGGCTACAATCACACCTTGTCTTGCTTAATTGATTTTCAAGGCCACAATCATACCTTTTCTCGCTTAATAGATTACAAAGAAGTCTATAACTCTGAATAGCACTGAGAACCTTGTTGAGATAGTGATAGAGAATCAAACTAGAAGTAATCGAGTTCGATTCAATGTTGATTTCGGTAGAGTAATGGTAAGAATATGTATTAATAAATGTGGAAGAAGAAAAGGAGTGAAAAACTAGAAAATCTTACGTTAAATTCGTTGAAACTAACCCCTATTTATAGAAGAACAACAGCCATGTCCATTCGTGAAGAGTTATGGCGAATAGACACTTCTTTTGAAATTTGAATTTTGAAACCAACTGACACCATGTCGACATGGGGTACTTGGGCATGTCGACATCCCAAAGGATTTTTTGGTGTTTTGATTTTCTTTGAAAATAACTTTTATTTTATACTAAAACTATTTTAAACTTTATAAATATACTTAACTATAGTTAAAATTCAAAAATAAATATAGAGAATAATATATATATAATTTAACTATAATTTTATATTTAAATCTAAGTAAAATTATTTAAATATATTATTTTAAAAGACAGATTAAAATTAGGAGCAGTTTGACTTTGAAATCAAAGATGATTTTGAGGCTAAAATTATTTAAAATCAAGATAGAGGATTTTGAATCTTTTAAAAGGAAAGTTTTGAAATCATTTTGAAAACAAGATAATTTTGTAAAATCATATGAATAAAAATTAGCGGATACAAAACAATGTTCCACTAGATTTTTCATAGGTTCCATCCTACTTAGGGTTACGTCCCTTTAACAGGCTCGAAGTTGGATTCCACTCCACGAATAAATTGGATTTTAAGATGCCAGTGCTTTTCTAGGAGTTTTAACAAAATTCCTAATTAAAAAGTAAATTACTTGAAATCTTGAACTCTTCATAATCTCGATATTCATGAGTCTTCAATCTTCAATATCTTGAATCTCTATACTGTACAGTCTTCATTCTTGGTACTTGGTTAAATCCTGCATATACATATATATCTAAATTTATAATGTTATCATTTATATTTTGTAATCTATTCTAAGGTTGTTGTCATCAAAACCATCATCTCACGGACTAACATTAACGTCACATTTCAAATCATTACTTTATGTTATTTTCACTTAAGTGTTAAGTAAAGAAAGTAATAATTATGTTTCTTTGATTTGATGTTTTACTTTTTGACTTTTGTACTTTTTTTGTCTTTTTAAGCTTACTTTTTGTTAATTATATTCTAGAAATTTCTAAGTATTTTTAGTAAATGTAAACTTGATTAATAAATTAATACTTATACTACTTGAATATATGTTTCTATATAAGAAAATAAAAGTGCGACAACGCTGCGACAACTTTTAATCGAGAAAACGTTGATTTTTGACAAAATGTTTTACGGTCACATTTTGACGTTTTAGTTAAACTAATTATTTATGTAAACCAAATTTAAAAATGAACTTTTTACTTCTTTAAATAAATTAAGGCATGTTTCTTTATATGTTAAAATCATATTTAAATAATATCAAAATCTCTAATTTACAGTGTATGTAAAACTGACAAAATGCGATAAAATTTGGTTATTTTTGTAAAATGATTATTAACATACTTTTAATCTTTTATTATACTTTTATTATCTTTATTAAATGTTTTCAATAAGATTTATCTTTTTAAATAAATATTTAAACCTATTTATTTAAGCATTTATTTATTTTTAACAAATCTTAACTTTTGTTGATTTGTTCTAAAATCCAAATTTATACTTTTTAAATTATCAACTATAATGAAAAATAATTTCTCTATTATTATCTATTATATATGACTTATTTATTTAAGTTTTAAACATTTTTAAATTTAAAACAAACAAAATCTCTCATTTTCGAAGTAGCGAAATTACAGGTCGTTACAGAAACAAACACCTTGTGAATTAAGTTACAGTTTGACTATAAGGCATTCGATGATAACGTTGAGTTAAAATTTCATTTTAATAAAAGTTGTTTATTATAGTCTAAACAGAGATATACATTTGTGAAATGATTTATATAAGGAAGTGACATTATATAAGTATGGTTTACAAAGTATAGTTTATAAATAAAAATAATTTAAACTGGGAATTTAAGAACTTAAATCCTGGTGTTTTTGGAAACTGCTTTTAAAAATTTGTGAGGAGAAAATAATGCTAGTATTATTTTTTTTGAAAGTGTTTATGAATAGAAATGTTTTCAAAAGGGTATTTGTAATGCCTCACCCTGAGACTCACATTAACAAAGAGAATTACATAGTAATTCTGTCTGCTAATGCGGAGAATAGGGCTGGTTAAGGTCGACCATCATAGTCTTGCATTAGATAACAGCTAAGTATGTCGGTTTTGGCACTTACATTTTTTTTTTCATTTCATCTCGAGTATTCGACATACTTAATTCCTATCTAATACACTACCATGGTGGCTAATTCAGAAACAAAATATAATAACTACAACAATCACAAGACGTGGAACATCATCACAGATAATATATATACATACACATACATCAAATACAGTCCGTCACAAGTGGTATTCAGCCACAATATATACATACCTCCCTATAAATAATTATATACATCATAAGGTTCCCAAACAAACCTAAAGCCCTAACCATATAATACTTAGAGAAAATTGAGTTTTGCACAATTCTAACCTATATAATCAACATATACACACTTTTCTTCATTTTAATCCCAAATAAAATGTATACATCTATTTGTTTGCAAATAAAATTTTTATTTTAACAAGAAAAAAAATTATTTTAACAATAAAAATTTATTTTTAACAATAAGACCTTATTTTGGACAATATCACACAATTTACATTATTTTATCACAGAAACGCTATTTTTACTATAACAACATATTCAAAATTTTCTTTCTTGTCAAATAAATTGCAATATATCATTCTAACAATTTTTAATCATCAAAATATTGTTTTCAGACAATATTTTATCTTTTATTTTAATAAATTACTTAATTTCTTCAACTTACCTCTATTTAAAATCAATAAAAGGTTAATATTGACAATGTTTTCCAGTACTGTTGTATTTACCCAAATAAAATTGCAATTTGATTATTTCTACTCAAATTCTCAAAATAAAGTTTTTAAAACTTTACTTTCATTACTTTAGATTTATTTCAACAATTTAACGTTGAAATACATCACCTAACTAATTTATTAGCACCAAACTAATAAATACCTAATATTTCAATTTATTTAAACCAAGTACTTGTCCAATCAATATTTAATTCTATATTTATACCCAAATAAACAAAATAAAGTTCCAAACTTTATTTTTCTCATTTTTATTTACAAAATTAATTGTTTATTCCAAATAAACAATATAAAATTTCCAATTATATTTGAATTTACAATATTAAATTATAACTTCCATTATAATTCAATATATAAAGGTAATCTCCAAACTAGGGTTGTTACAGCATTAAAAGAGATAGAAAGCATTGAACTCACTTTTGTCATTGGAAAATAATCTTGATGATAAGTGTTGCATCGTCGACGTTCATTTTCGAGTTTCAAAGTGGGGGATACTACTATAGTAGTTTTCTACAGGTTGTTCTGGTAAAACAGATTTTGATTTAAATACCAAAAGTATGATTCGATACACAAAAGTTATAGGTATATATTATTTCAAAATGATTCAAATAAAACTCGATATTTAGTTCTTAAGTTTTATGCTTAAGATATTTTACGGGCATATGTATCCTATGCATTACGGTAGTTTAGTTATGCATCTTGTTTGATCTGTTGATTAGTAGTTCTCAATTATTGGGATAAAACAGAATTTTTGAAGATTTTGGACAGTCAAAGACTTCCGAATTGATATAAGAAATTAAAGCTAAGTGTTTTTGTGAAAATATAAAAATTAAGTTTTATATAACGCTTGAAGTGAAAAGCCAGTAAGTTTATAATACGTTTTAAATTGTTGAACATACTTATTAAGTAAAATGAATTGAATGTTTTTGTATATACTCTTAGAATATAGTGGAGTATTATACGAGTATGAACTTAAGTTGTATAATGTTTAATAACTTGAAGTAAAGTTTTATGAAATGATTCGTAAATGATTTTAGTATTAAATGAGGAATTCTATGTAGAAAATGAATGTGAATTAAAATGAAAAGTAATTGGTGTAGTTAAGAAACCAATTGGAATAAAGTGCGTAAGTTGTACGTAGATCATTTTATTCATATGACAATTCTTGATCTAGGATTCGGATACATGATTTCGAGGTGATTTCCACCGATCCGAGTTGGATTTGTCACTCGATTCTCGACGGCAAACATTGGATACGGATTCTTGATACGATCATAAAGTTTTATATCATAGTAGAAGGCTATGTAAGAAAAACAGAGGTTTCTAATTAAGGAACTAGATCAGAGTACGGACTAGAGAGGTTAAGTGATCAATACTAGTTTGGAAGTGAAATCTATGTGATCAAGCTAGTGATCAGATTTGATATTGTATACGGATGATAAATGTATATCTATGGGATTTAGTATATTTATATGTTATGCGTGTTGGCTTATGGAGAGTTAGGGAAATGAATCTTCAAATTGTTTTGAGGTAGCATGAGCGATCTAAGCAATAACCTAAGGCTCTTGAGCATAAGGTTCACTTAGTAGATTGGTTATCTTCCTTATGTGATGAGAAATCTTCGAACCTAGGCGAACCATGAACTTTGTTGCAGTGGGATTGAATATTGCTAAATTTTGGATGTAATTGTTTCTTTGGTTTCTAGTGATTACAATACTGTTAGGTATTGATGTCTAGTTGTTGTTTTTGTTGCTCATTTTTGTATTTCAAGGATGAAACATTCTAAGAGGGGGTGAATGTAACAACCCGGAATTTCAAATGCTTATTTAAATGCCAGAATTATTTAAATAATTGAATCTTGGATTTAGTAATGTAAAAATGATTTTAAAAGCAAATTTAAACTCTTTTTAAATAATAAAATATAATGGTAAACTTTTAATTTATAATTAATTTCAATAAACTTGTTTTAATAATAATTCTATTTAATGATGCATGAAATTATCGTCCAGTGGCACTATCTTGGATTTTGATGAAACCTGTGCCATTGGGACTGGAATATTAAGTTGTGCACCGACGAGTTTTGTGGTAATCGGACGTCCTGTGTATCATGTGAGCTTGGAACGTTCGACATTGTAATTAAGAATATATATATATATATAACTTTATAAACCCCCTAGACTTAACCTCTTTGTCGCACTTCTCCTCTTTCTTTCTTCATTTCCTATTAATTGAGAGTAGTCGCCACCCCTTCAATTAATTAAATCTGAAGCTAGGGGCGTTGGAAGTCGACGATTTTGGATCCGTTGGATTTTTATGGAGGAGGTTTTTAAATCCATATGTGTTGTTGGGTGTGTGGAGATGCTTGGCCATGGTCGATATCCTTGGTCGTGCCTAGGTCTGAGTCTAGTCGGAGCTAGAGGATTTTCTCATGCAAAGATGAGTTGGTTGGGGTGTTTGATAGGAGGTGCGGTACTAGTTTGGGTAGTATAAAAATTCCATTGTCTCCTACTGATGCTATAGTCGGGTTTTGAATGGTGAGTCCGAAGGTGAAATTGATGGCATGATTAGACTTGAGACACGTAGAGAAGATCGTTGGCAGTGATTTGACGGCGTTCGATGCTCCAAGACGAGATATGATGGTATGAAGGCATGGGTCGGCATCAGATCACTTTTTCCATATGTGATCGAGTTTCAGGTGGATTGGTGCATTGTGGTGAGAGCGTGAACAATGACGCATTGTAAAGACAGTTCAATGAATCGTCGAGCAAGGAAAGAGAAATTGTGGTGGGAAGAAGGGCGGTTTTAGGTTTTAGCGCGTCAGTGTGTATCGCTATGCACAAATAGAGAAGAAAGGGAAAGAGGGATTAAGAGGTAATTAAATTAATAAATGTTAATTAATTATTTTAATTAATCTGGATTCTTATAAAATCCATAATTTTTGCATACAAGGTCCAATCGGGATACCATCTCGCCATTGCACTAGCAGTGGAATTATTCTACAATTAGGTCGGCTTAGGCTTGGGTGAGTTTACTCACTAGTTAATTTGTATATGTTGTGTATATAATGTTTGTTGTGCAAAATATAAATTAAAATAGATAATAATGTCAACTATAACATTTGGACTTCTCCTTGCTTTGGAAAGAAAGTAACAACAATATAAGTAGTGCTCATTTAATCCTCTATAACCTATAGCATGCCCCAAACTTGTTTATTATTGTTCGATAAAGTTGAAAAGGATATGTGAATGGTGAAGCGAAACGCTCACTATGAACGCACTTTGGAATCCCTTATATTACACTTGTTAAATTGGTTATATGCAAATATATTATGAAAATATATATTGGATGGCTATAAACACATGTTTTGGGAGTGTCTGAACTTAAGGAAATGGCTTGAAAAGTTATAGAAATTGTGAAACAAAGTGGTGCTGAAAATCCTGGTTTTAGTAAAGTATAAAGGACTTTTCCTTCAGACATTTTTCCAATCTTTTTAAAATTGTTTATGAAAATTTATTAAAGTATTTTAATAAAGAAGTTTGAAGTTTGAAAAAGTTTCTATAATTGGTTCTAAATTTAAAGTAAATGGTTTTAAAGTATAAAACATGTTTTTATGGTTTTTAAATAAAGTATAAAATAAGCTTTTTTTAAGTATACTAATATAAATGTTTCAAACCATATTATAAGTATTTTAAAGTGTTTTTAAGTTTACATAGTTTTCTGAAAATTTGTTGAAGGTTTAATCAAAGTTATTTAAAGCTTATGTAAAATAATATCATTTTAAAAAGGTTTTTAACAAATATATATAAAAATTTTGAAAAATGCCAGTTAAGCCTTTAATAAATTAAGAACATTTGGATTTCAACACTTGTGTTAAAATGAATGGTTTTGTGAAGTTTGATGAAAGTACATTAATTTGTTAAATTAATGTAGAAATAAGTAATTATAATTAGGATTGTAATCATGGCTTTAATGAGGAATACTTTAAAGTAATAATAAGAGAAAGATATTTGAGTTTGTTGTGACATTGTTTGAGTTAATTGTCTTGAACCCTTAAGTATAATAAAATCTTTAATAAGCAAGTTTTAAAGATAGTGTTTAAAGTATGAAATGATTTGGGTTTGTTGTGACATTATTAAAGAGAGTTTTAAAGATAATGCCTAAGTGAAGTGTTTTGGGTTTGTTGTAAACAATGTTTTAGTAACATTTTGTTTTTAAACCCTTGAATAATGTTTTAAAGTGGTAGAATATTGTTAAATGATTTTGGAAAATACTTACATCTTTAATAATGGAATTTTAAAGATGATTACAAGTATGAAATCTTTTGAGAAAAGATAGAAAAGAATAAGTTTTAAAGTCTAAAAGAGAGAAGAGGTTTATAGTAACAATGTGTAAGTAACATGTGTCTTTCACCACTTTGATCGTACTTTAAAGTAAGTAAATCATGTCAATCATTTGTGAACATACTTATATCATAGAGATATGTATATGAATACTTTTTAAAGTATTATAAATAGTATAAATGAATAGGAAATTTTAGGATACTTGTATATACCCTTGTAAAGATATTTGAAATATATATATATATAAGTAGAAAAGGGGATGTTTTAAATAATAAAGGTTTAATTAATTAAAAAGGGGATTTAAAGTTGTTTATATGACTTGATCGTGCTTGTGTATGTCGATCAGGCTTTGTGTGTCACTTGCATATGGAAAGTATACGAGACTTAGCTTCCCTTTTGTGATTATTCTCATCGTTATTGAAATTGACCAAATATAACTCTGGAAATATCTAAATGAAATACATGAATTATAAGGTATAGTTATCTACAGTGATGTTATACTGTACGTACAAACTTGTTTTGCTCTTCTAGGACAAATGATAAGAAAATCCATCTGGTTAGGAAATGATCTATGCTCTTATGTATTGTCTGTTTATTTCCAGAAGAACCGGAATTAGGTTTACCGAAAATCTATCGATTGGTTTTTTGACGTCCAGTAAGCGGGAGGGTGTGCTTATATAAGATGAATCCAAATTATAACCACTCCAAAACCATATACGTGTTCTATGCTTTAGAATAGGTTTGTGATTGGTTCGAGATGTTGGAACCTATGTGGTGGTTCGAGGTCTGTTTGAGATTCCCAAACACATGTAGTTTTTCGTGATCTATTTAGGATGCGGGAATCCATGAGTGATTCCAACATCTGCTGAGATATGAGAATCCATGTATGATTCTGAGATCTATTTGAGATATGAGAACCCATGTGTGGTTTCGAGATCTATTCGAGTTATGACTTTACCCTAAAGATAGGATGCATACCCAAGGGTTTAGCTAACCCAAGGGTGCAAGCGACTGTACCCTAAAGATACTTATAGTTATGCATGCATAAGGGGTGCATATCGGCTTCATATTATAGCCAGCTATATATTTCCTTTGTACATCAGCTAGGGATGTACGATGCTCTGGAAGGATATCTCGGATCCTTGTGTAGGTGGACCATTCTCAAAGTATTGAAGGCGCCTCTGTGGAATCCTATGTAATTAGCAAACATGCCTTGGTGGTTTTGCTTGTATACCTATTATTGTTATGGTGTACACTCACACATAGCATAGCTACTCTTAATTATATTCATCCTCCTAGACATTATTATAATATCATTGGATTTTCTTATAGAAATGGTTTGGTTATCGTAAGGTAAAAACTCGTCCACGTTTATTTGCAGCATGATCTTACAAGATACCATTATTTTTGAAGGGTTCTATAAATATAAAAATCCATATAATTTGAGTTTCTCACGCTAGTCTAATAGACAGATCCAGGCGTTATTTTCTTATAATTATTGGGTAAGCCCCAAGTATATTTTTAGATTTAGCTATGAATGAAGCTTCAAGAGACGAGCTAGATGTCTCCAAGACCTATTAAAGTATTTTATTTTCTACTGCATTATTTATTTTGTATCTGTCATCATTAGTAAGGACGGGCGGTTATAACTATCCAGGCCGATGGTATGTTAGTTTACCCTAACTTTTGTATATATATTAAAGATTTCTTTTTGTAAAAATCTTTTGAGATTTTATATATTATCAATCAGCAACTGAGATTCTAATGTTTTTGTTCTTCTTTTTCCTGTTCTTTTATCTTTTTTTCATTTTTTTTTACCCTGACAATCGGTCTTTCCGGTACTTGGATGCTCGGCACGTGAATATCGTAGATGTATTAGTATCAACATTCGAGAATCGGAAAGGCCGTTCATTACAATACCATTTATGCATTTTCTATTAAATGTACTTTCAATTAAATTGATTAATTAATTAATATAACAAATTATATCAAGTATATAATAGAAGGAAAATACCTTTATTTCGAACAAGATCGATCAACGAGTTAGATAAATGTAACGAATTACATAATTATCCCTAGGGCATATTCCTAACACTATCGCTTCCATCATGCTCCTCTAAAAATTGGTTTCTTCTGATCGTCCCTTCATTGTCGTTTCACCATTAAACCAAAATTAATCAAATGGTTGGTTCATGTTTGTTGAACTTCCAGTATATTTTCAAATGAATTCATATATCGAATCGATGAACGAAGACCACCAATGGATTAGCGTCATCGAGAACTACGATTTTGATATATAATATGTCTAGTTTGAAACAATTTCGTATTTTGCACTTTTTAAATAGACGGCGACTAACTTTGTTAATTAAATTCAATAAAAGTTATATTTTTAAACATCTAGCCATGGCATACATCCTATTCAGGTGTGTGTGTATGTATATAATTAGTTTTTAATTATTAGTTATATCATTACAAATTGGTTAAAGATCATAAGAGGTGAATTACTAAGTCCTACCAATATATACACAAATATGATAAACTCTACTCATCGTTTAGCCATGCATCTTCTTTGATATGATGTAGATCCTTCCTCTCCTTCTTGTCTAGAATTTACACACCTTTAGAACTGCAAATTTCTCAATAGCTTCCAATTTTTGAATAGCTCTCTTTGCATTGAACGATTCCATATATTAAGTTATTATTTGGATTTGATTTGGTAGATTAGAAATTGATTGGGAGAATTTATAATTGATTTTGGGATTAGGGTTTTAGAAGTTGAGGTAAGATTTTTCCAACCAAATAACTGGGATTAATGATCTATTTATAGACTGGAAAATATAACATCTTGATGTTATTTTCGAAATCAATATATTATGAAAATGCCGCTGGGTTTGACTTCTTATAATTTCTAGCCTGTTTAACCAAATTCAGCAAATTAGATGTGTTTTTTGACAATAAACGACATTCTGCACGCAATGGAATAGGTCTCGAAGTATAATTCCAACTCATTAGAAATTTATTATTTTTTCATTCATGCTAAAATTACGATTTTACGCTTTTAATTTAATTATTTTATTTCATAAATATACAGGGTGTTACAATTATTTTTCTCGTCGGTCACCATTTTGAAGCTTAATCAGGCAATGCTTCATTTTAGTCAATCTACAACCCTACCATCTTCTCCATTTTCATTAAACCCGATAAGTACTATCATCAGACCAGAAGTATTCTACCTCTCCAAACCAGATTCAACGAACATATTTCATCACAAAAACGTAGCTCAGCTCGTCACGATGTACCATACCTTCTTTTTCAGCCTCCTATTATGACTGCTATCATGCAACATACTTCCACTCATAGGCTCCTTCATAATTGTCATATCTCTAATTCAGTTTTCGTTTAGTAACTCTTCATTCTTTTCATTACTCTAAACCAATTAATTCATATTTCCCAAATGAATTATGTATCATTCACTTAAATTTAACCTTGTACATTGGAGATCGTGTATTGTTAATCCCCTTTTTTTAGATTTATTGAAAGATTGGTCGGTGGTCATTTACTAGGCTTGTTAATAGATTATTTATTCCCATCATGTTTAATGAAATTTACATGTACTCTCTTCTTGATGAGGACCACTCTTGTTACAACGCATGTGCGCGTGCACACACTCATATATATCTATATAATGGGAATTCCTTAAAATGAAGCTTTTGATATTCCGAAATTGTCATTGCGTCTTTAACCCTCAATAATTAAATAAACTGGGGTATTTTTGACTTGTACGCGATCGCACATCTTTTTCCACCTCATTAGCACCTCCCACTTCCTTCCCAAATTAATTGCATATCCTTTCTTCTTTGTAAATTCTATAGTTTATCAAAGAATAAATTTATTTTTACCAAAATAAAGATTTTAATAATCAATCAATAAAAAGAAATCCTTACGTTTTTTTCTTTTTTAGTAGATTTGTTTTTAATCACGATGAATGTAAATTTCATCATCAAATTAGGATCTAAGTTACCAAAATACGACTACAACTATATACAATCAATGCTATCTTTATTTATTCATGTAACCAATAATCAAACCGGCTATTAGGAAGATTTGCTTACTGTTCTTATCCAAAATCAATTTCTCTGAATCCCAAGTAATAAGCTATATGTTTCTTCCCCATCTCTCCTTTCTTTTCTCACCAATCTCGTCCTGCTACTCTTCTCTCTAAAATCTCGCTAATTAAATTATCGTAAATATGGCTTTCTACTTTATCTTTTATCTTTTTTTGATCCCTGCCGATAATTTCATCCAATTTACATGTACCAAAGAGAAACTTAGATTTTCTACCACAACCCAACTCTGACCAGTTATTCAATGGTGAGGTGTTACAAATCGGGTATGAATCCGCAACCCAAACCAACTAACTACCAATAGTTGTCACGATTTATTGCTTAAATGAGGTTACAAAAAGAGATCGAGATTTTCTACAACTTCAACTAGCTGAGGATCTTGGTTTGAATCTAAGACGAAATACGAAGGTCCAAAATGGATTTTTGATAAAAAATGAATTTGCGCAAGTTTTAGCTTTAATGAGTTGATAATTGATTTACTGTATGGTCGACTTATTAGTTACAAATATACATTTGCATGCTGTATGTTTGGACTTTATATTCGAGCAATTATATGCATTAGGTCTCATTAATCATAGACATTATATGGTAGTGTTTGTTTTTTCATTTATATTTTGGGTAAATAAGTCGTTAGCAGGCCATTCTTATTTTGTAGAACATATATGACATTTATCTTTCTTTTAACAATCCCTTAATTAAAAATAATTATCAGCAGTTTTGCAGATTATGAAACACTACTTCATATTTTTTTGTTAAGATCTATAATCTTTTTACTAGATATAGTCAAACATTTTATAGTTCAATCTACCAAGCAGTTCATACATGTGATTATTGAAGTTTGTATAACAATACAGTGAATTGATTTTTGCAATTAATCTATTACCTTTTTGAAGTATATAATTTCCATTTTCTACAAAATAAAATAGATCAAAGGACACATAAGATCTATTAAGGCCCAAATTTCATCATTTTTTGCTTTATCTCTCTTGAGTTATGAATAACAATAGTATGAATTAATATGGAAATTTACCATTAATATTTCCCTTGATATTTTGATTAGTTGTTATCCACTTCAAAATTAATTATACAAACTTTAAATTTTTTATATAACATAGTTTGGGAGTGGGAATGAACCAGTTGAATGACATAATTATAACCAAAAAATGGATGCCTTATGTGATGAAATATTAAATGGATACTTTGGATACTAGGAATCAATTAAAATAACGAAAATTTCACTATTTTATACAAGGACCAAAGCTGCTACCTATCACAACAAATGTACCTTTATCACTTTTTAACATGATCGCTATGTGTAAATTAACGATTCTAAGGCTTGTTACATGACTTAAAGTATCATAATATTTTCCAAGCTCGAAGAGCAATGGAAATATGGATATTTATTGGTTTAACAGGGCCAAAACTTGTAACATTCCTGAAATTTATCAAGTTTAATTTGGCAATTAAATTTATTTTTGAAAATAAATTGTGAATTAATTAGAAAATTCTTAGAATAGATAAATAGTTTTGATTTTAATAGAAATTTAAATTTCAAGTTTAAGAATAAGTGAATTGTAAAATAATATTGAATTTCAAAATATAATGTATTAAAAATAAATTAGAGATTAAAAACTTTAAAAAAAAATTGAACAAACAAAATAAATAAATAAATTTTTGATTTAATTGTGAATTAAATTGAGTTTTTCCAAATAAAATACAAATGGATTTTTTTTTATATGAACTTTTGAATTAGAAAATTTAAAAATAAATGTTTAAATAGTATATATATTGGATTTGAAAGAGAAACTCTATCTTTTAAAATTTATAGAAATTTGTTTTTAAATTTATAACATACATATGTAAGTTTGAGTTTGTACAAGTGTTTAGGCCTCATGATGATTTTTAACAAATGGCATTCATAATATTTATTTGAATATAAAAATGAAATTTAAAATTATGAAAACTTTACATCTTCCCATGTGTAATCATGGATATCTTAGAAAATCTGAAAACAGATTTGCCTCCACTAATCTCAAAATCACAAAGCTGTTCAAAATCAGAAAAGAAAACAAACAAAATCAAGTGTTCAAGCCTTCAAGCCCCGAACAAAACAAAGAAACAAAATTGATAAAAATCTGAAAACCAGAACAAAAAAATAAGAAAAGAACAAGAGCAGTTTTCAATAGCTTCAACAAATTCAAACTGCAATACGAAAATCAAATCTGGAAGTTACAAACTTGAAGCAATGTAAAGAGGATCAAGCATAACAGATTTGGAAAACAAGAAAAGGAGTCTGGAAGAAAAACTGAAGACCTGGAAATAAATAAAAGGCAAGTAAATTCTTTCTTTAAAAATGTGAATCAAATATTGTTAAACAGTATTTGAGCAAAAATATTTAAACAATTTTATCAATTTAAACTGCAGGTTTATAAAAAGAAAATATAAAGAGAGAGGGGCTTCAGTTTTGCCAAGTATTTCTGGAAACAGTTTCAAAGGCAAGTCATTTTTTTTTTAAGAATTGAATTTTTGAGTTGTGAATCAGTAACAAAAACAAAAGAATTTAAACTATTTTATTAATAAGTTGCAGGAAGAAAATAGAGTGCAAGGTAGAAATCAAGTTCTTTTGATCAGGGCAGTGCAAGCATCCCTGTAATGAATCAAGATAGTGTAAATTCTCTCAAAACAAATTAAGGCAAGAAATTTCTTTTCTTTAAAATTTGAATTTGATGCTAGTATTCAGTAATAAAAACAAAGAATTTAAAAACAGCTTTATTAATAAAGTTGCAGGAAGAATCAAGTCCAAAGCAAATTGATTTCTGTTTTAAGTTGCAGGAAAAGAAAAAAAAGGGGCTTCTCTATTTTATACACTCAAACAATCTAAATTTAAAGGGATTAAAGTAGGAGAAAAAAATAAAGAAACTTGCAGGCCTTCACTCATCTCTGTTTTGAATTAGCTGTCAGGAAGCATTCTTATCTTCTGGGAAACATGTGAGTGAACCCATGCCTTCTTCTTCTTTTCTTTTTTTTTTCTTGTGTTTAAATGCTTGCATGAATGTGGTTAGTTTTAGCTTGTGAATGGGTGCCGTGCTTGAATTTTCTTTGCCTGGAAACATGATTTCTTCCTTTTTCTTTTTGCTATCTGTTTCCTGTAACACTTTGGGGTTTACAGTGAAAAACATTTGATCCTAACCTGATGCTGATGATCATTATGTGTGAATGTGGTTGCCTATGTTTATGTGTATGGATGCCATGGCTTTGAATTAAATGAATGGTATGCTTGTGTTTGAATTTCCTGGAAAACATTTGTTTCCTATTCCTGTTTTCTATAACATTTAGTTACAGGGAACTTAGAATCCTCTCTCCCATACTCTTTTGCAAGATAAATTAAAGTGTAGTTCAAAACTTACACTGTGCTTTAGAGTTAAATCAAAGCAAATTTTGTAGTTTTCTTTTAATGGAAAAAACTGTAAGCATGGTCATGCTCAAACCTCTGGTTCACAGAGTAAACTGTCTACAACTACAACTTCTTCTACCTTCTTTTTGCTTTGGGAAAAGATTTTTAAACAAGTTGAAAATGTTGCTTAACCTGTACTTTAATTCAGTAACAAATCGAAGCAAAGGGACTGGGATTATCTTCACTGGAAAATGTTAAACTCAGTAACGACCCAATAAGCAATAAATTCGAATATCACCGATTTGTATTTCAGAAATATTACTTGAATCCCCTTGGGAAATGATAATTTTTGAAACTGGAATCAAAATTTCTCATTAGCTTTTCACTGGATTATCTAGGATGATCTGTAAAAGGAAACTTCATCAAATTCTATTGATCTAAGGAACTTTGGCCCTCGAGATCTTTGTGGCAGCATGATTCAATGTTCTAAATCATCAGAAAAATACTAGAGCAATTTATAAATTCATAAATCTTTAATTCGAAAGCAAAATAGGGTTTAAGACCCATTTTCTGTTCACGGTCGAAATGGAGTTGCTGCACCATCCATACGCGACCGGACTTCGTGGCGACGGTGCAGATCGATGCGTCGCGTGATGGCGATGCCATGGTCCAAATTTGGTGGCCGATAGTGGACTGGGGAGGCGGCGCGAGGCGATTTGATGATGACGTTCCCTGATGGTTTTGGGTCGAATGTCGCGATTTATGTTTTCAAACCTTTTTCCAAATCTTGGTGTGCGTGGCGTCTTGGGGGATGGAGAGCGACGTATTGGTGGCCGAAGCTTCGACCTGCGGCGGCGATGGTAGCCGTGCACGTGCACGTGGAGCAGTGGGTGTCAGTATGATGGTTGGAGAAGAAGGGGGAGTTGCTCGAAGCACAGCGTGGGGAAATTGAGGGAGGACTCGAGGACGAGCTCGAGTCGTTTTGATGCGGTATCGGGTTGAATCTAAAACTTAAACAAATTTGTGAACAAAGTTTCTCTCACAGGTCAACACGGGTAAATTTGGAAAAAACTCGAAGCAATGGGGTGGATTCCTCGGGTGGAACTCAAAGCGAGCCTCTGGTGAGTGTATAAAAATAGCAGAAACCCAGTTTTTAATAAATAAAAAAAAAGGTTAATTAATCTTCTGAATAAATAGTGACAGTTGCAAATGAAATTGGAAGTAAATGGTATTGAGTCAATTATGTAAAATTTATGAAGTTCAAGAATACTTTAAAAGTTGTTTTAAAAATTTAACTTAATAAAAAGTGAAAAAAAAAATGGAAAATCAAACATTCAAGTGTTAATTTTAAACCAAATTTAATATGATGAAGTAGTAATTTACTATTAATGTTTTGTAATGATTTTTATAATTTAAAGTTAATTGGAAGAATATGCAATTTATAAAAAGTAATTAAACTCAATTAATTAACAATTGTGAATTAGTAAATTAAAGAATAATTAATTAATAAAGCCTTCCAAGATTAAATTGATTCATAATTAAGTAAAATTAAACATTGACTTAAAATAATTAATAAAGCTAATTATACAATTAATTCACTTTAGTCCAATCACCTTAACAAACGATGATTGACCATCATCAAATATTCTGTATTGGATTGATTTTTTTGTTGTGATGCTGTGATTGCCTTGTGATGGACTGTGATTTGTGATTTATGATTTGTTCCTATATGTTTGTGAAACCCCTTTTTCCTATAAAACGGCATTTAAATTTCGATGCGACAGGGAGCCGGATTCCAGTCGGTTATCCGAAACCCACATCGAATCATATTAGTTAATCTTTGTGAATGATATTTTACTTTATCTATGAATCTGTGAATATAGATAAGCGTTATGGGTTATACCGCTTATCGATATGATTGAACCTGTGATGATGATGTTGTGCACTATTGTGTTGAACCCCTAGACCACACCTATACACACACAAATATGGATGGCACGTGGAAATGGGTTAAGTCATAGATTTTAAAAATCATCTTAGAATTGAATTTTTCCAAAATAGTTTTGGAATTAGAAATGAAGTTTTTTGAAAATGAGTTTTCAAAAAAATAAAAGTTATTTGAATAACTTGATTGAGTTTTGAAATTTAAATAAATTAATTTAAATTTGAATTCAATATTTGAAATTGAATTTTATGACTTGGAAACTATTGTTTAAAAAGTTATTCAACTTACAAATGGGTTATATGGGTTTTAAACCATTTTTAAAGGTGACGTTTTGGAATTTAAATTCAACTCAAGATTTCAACTTGTATAAATTAGACTTGCTTTCTCATAAGAAATGGACTTCCAAATTGTGTTAAAAGGATTTTCAAGTCTAAAATGAAAATAGTTTCCCAAACTTTAGATAAATCTTTGGAAACGTGTTTTGAAAGCTATAAATCTTTAATTCTAAAGATTTAGTTGGGTTAATCCAATTGAAATGGGAATTGTTTTGAAATCTATGAATAGATCTTTGTGAAACTGGGTGAAACTTTGTGAAATAAATCTTTTTGTTTAAAGATTTAAATGGTAATTTGATAACCATTTGAAAGAAAAGTTTTGGATTTTATAAGTTGTGACTTAGCTAAAATCCCATATCCATATTTTTTAAAATATTGCGCTCATTATTCGGTTTAGCCGGGAGAGGACCTTGTGTCATATAGCCCATCCCGAATAGTGATACGACGTTATGGATAGCTTTTGAAGACCGGTGGTGAAGACCGGGTATTTGTGAGAACGATAGGATAACCTGTCGATTGACTCTGCACTGAGTTGCTCCGGTATAGAGTTCTCCTTAGTGATGGGAAGTCCGATCGGGATTGTGGATACCCGGATTTGCAAGGGCTTCTTCGGAAGTGCCTTCGGTTCTGTTCGAACCCGGAACAGACTTGTATGGTTGTATGTCCGACATTACACTTTGAGATGTTATCTGATCTCTATCAAATACATTTCTGCTTGGTGGCGGAGAATTTATTCTCTTAGCTTAACACCCTTCTCTGAGACGTACGAGCTCAGAGGTTATGTAGTTGATATTTATCAGTGATATTCCCAATTTGGTAATGTGGCATGCTGAGTGCTGCTGTGTGATGATCATTGGTTGATCATTTGTGATATGATCATTTGTTTGATCATTTATCTTTGTGATCATTGCTTTGGCCATCTGTTGACCCAAAGCATGGCTTTGTTGCACAAAGCGTAGCTTTGTGGACGAGACTGCATCAGGACCTCACACCCCGGAAATGGTCGAAACAGGAAAGATGCGGCAAGGTTATGAGTGTCGCTCCCTTTAGGGTGTGTCATTCCCTTCTGGTAAAGGGTGGTATCATGGTATGGAGCCCAGATACTTACCTATGTGGATACTGCAGATCTATTACTTTGTGATACTTTGTGGTTGTTGTTGCGAGCGCTCGGATAAAGGTCCCAAAGGACCGGGGGATGGCATATTCGTGTAGTAGTTACCTAGTTACAGAGGTAACCCGGCCTTGTGTTGGCAGAGATCTAACCGTAACGTTATTTCTCGGGACGTCCCGCCAGAGGCGATCCCATTGACAGTAGGAAGTTCCTTAGCCTGACCATTTGATGGAAATCCATTCATCCAATACGTGCCTTGTACGGTTTTAGTTGTAGAACCTGCCATTTACTTATGGTGGTCACCACTGTTTAGATGGTAGCTATAGTAGGCATAGTTCGGAATGTCTATGCTGGCTAGGATTTATATTCTACTTTCGAAATGATTTTCTACACTTTGCACTTATTATAATAATATCAAAGAATTGTCTCGTATCAAGCATATTTGACTATCATAAGGAGAAATCTTCTCCAATTCTGCGTTTGCATTGTGTGTGTGGCGGGAGGCCTTATGGTAGTTTCATTTTCCAAAAAGCATTGCGGATTTCAAATTTAAATTCTTTTGTTTGTTTTAAAAGACCAAATGTTTTTGTTTGCTCATACCAGTCCCATGACTGACCTGGAGTTTATTGTTCCTTTCCTAAACTCTGGGTGCCCACTATTTCCCACACGGGCAGTCTAGAGTTGGGGTTTTTAGAAATCAATGGTAGGTGTAGATTCGACAGCTTTCAGCCTTAGGATTTGGCAATCGCATTTGGATTGAGTTGCTTCTCTTCATCTTGATTTGGAGTTCGAGCTATTTCTGGATTGGTGCTTTGGAGATGGAGATTACTGATACTGGAGTTTTTTTCTTGAAGACTATATTGAAGATTTTGTTCCGCTGCTGGTGTTATCCTTTCTTTCCGCTGCTATTATCTTGTATCATATCTCTGATGTATGTTGATATCTATTGTATCATTCTGTTGTATCATTCATGTTGTATATTGATATATGTTATTCATTTCTTCCGCTGTGTTATTTACTTAATGTGTTATAAGCTCCGGCGAACCAGGTTCGACGTTTGGATCTGCGGCATTTGAATACGAGTGTCGTATTCGGTGTCGATTTTCGAAGGTCGAGTCAGGGTCGTTATAAGTGGTATCAGAGCTGATGGTTAAAACCTTAGCTCAGGAGTATAACACATTAAGTAACTCATTAGAGATAGGGTGAAGTAAACCCTAGAATGAGTATATCCCTAAGATATCTGTTCGAACGCCTCAGTAAATTCTCTTACGATCCACTGATAGTGAGTATGAGTGCGAGAAGAGGACGAGATAGGGGACAGGGGAGTACCACTACAAATGGTCAATACCCTGCAACAGTGGAAATATCTTTTCTCTATCAATTTCCTTTGATTCGTCTTTTCAATTCTTTGATTACTTCGTAGCAGCTCGAGGAGTAGCTTCGGTGTGATGATGGCCCTACGAATCGTTGCAAGAAATTCTTACTTTGTATCTTCATCCGTTTCTTATCAGCTTTTCGTTCTAGACTCTAATAAATTTGAAATTGAAATTGAAAATTTTAAATAAGTTAGAGATTTTAAATAAATTGGGTAAGATTGGTTAACAAATATAAAGCTAAATTTGGAATATATCAATAAATCGATATCGGTTAAAAACAAATTCGAAATTCTATGGTAATTTCTTGTGTATATCAAATTCGAAGAGGTACAAATTGGTATATACTTTGGGATATTCCGACCTGAATTTTGAATCCATATATAGCATTTGAGGAATTGTGAAAGATTGAGTCCATCTATCTTTTCTCTGGGATCCGATATATTCTACGAACGATTAGTTATCCCTTCGAACTAATCAATGCCCTCGTATATTCGTAGACCGATGGATCCAAATATATGGTGTAATAATTATATGAGTTTGTTCTCATATTGTTGATATTCTGATTTAGGAAACCAAATGCAGAATAAATATTCGATTCTGATCTGATCAATCATTCCTTTATCTATCATCTATTCTTTCTCGTCTTCCTTGCAATTTCGAGGACGAAATTCTTTTAAGGGGGGAAATCTGTAACATTCCTGAAATTTATCAAGTTTAATTTGGCAATTAAATTTATTTTTGAAAATAAATTGTGAATTAATTAGAAAATTCTTAGAATAGATAAATAGTTTTGATTTTAATAGAAATTTAAATTTCAAGTTTAAGAATAAGTGAATTGTAAAATAATATTGAATTTCAAAATATAATGTATTAAAAATAAATTAGAGATTAAAAACTTTAAAAAAAATTGAACAAACAAAATAAATAAATAAATTTTTGATTTAATTGTGAATTAAATTGAGTTTTTCCAAATAAAATACAAATGGATTTTTTTTTATATGAACTTTTGAATTAGAAAATTTAAAAATAAATGTTTAAATAGTATATATATTGGATTTGAAAGAGAAACTCTATCTTTTAAAATTTATAGAAATTTGTTTTTAAATTTATAACATACATATGTAAGTTTGAGTTTGTACAAGTGTTTAGGCCTCATGATGATTTTTAACAAATGGCATTCATAATATTTATTTGAATATAAAAATGAAATTTAAAATTATGAAAACTTTACATCTTCCCATGTGTAATCATGGATATCTTAGAAAATCTGAAAACAGATTTGCCTCCACTAATCTCAAAATCACAAAGCTGTTCAAAATCAGAAAAGAAAACAAACAAAATCAAGTGTTCAAGCCTTCAAGCCCCGAACAAAACAAAGAAACAAAATTGATAAAAATCTGAAAACCAGAACAAAAAAATAAGAAAAGAACAAGAGCAGTTTTCAATAGCTTCAACAAATTCAAACTGCAATACGAAAATCAAATCTGGAAGTTACAAACTTGAAGCAATGTAAAGAGGATCAAGCATAACAGATTTGGAAAACAAGAAAAGGAGTCTGGAAGAAAAACTGAAGACCTGGAAATAAATAAAAGGCAAGTAAATTCTTTCTTTAAAAATGTGAATCAAATATTGTTAAACAGTATTTGAGCAAAAATATTTAAACAATTTTATCAATTTAAACTGCAGGTTTATAAAAAGAAAATATAAAGAGAGAGGGGCTTCAGTTTTGCCAAGTATTTCTGGAAACAGTTTCAAAGGCAAGTCATTTTTTTTTTAAGAATTGAATTTTTGAGTTGTGAATCAGTAACAAAAACAAAAGAATTTAAACTATTTTATTAATAAGTTGCAGGAAGAAAATAGAGTGCAAGGTAGAAATCAAGTTCTTTTGATCAGGGCAGTGCAAGCATCCCTGTAATGAATCAAGATAGTGTAAATTCTCTCAAAACAAATTAAGGCAAGAAATTTCTTTTCTTTAAAATTTGAATTTGATGCTAGTATTCAGTAATAAAAACAAAGAATTTAAAAACAGCTTTATTAATAAAGTTGCAGGAAGAATCAAGTCCAAAGCAAATTGATTTCTGTTTTAAGTTGCAGGAAAAGAAAAAAAAGGGGCTTCTCTATTTTATACACTCAAACAATCTAAATTTAAAGGGATTAAAGTAGGAGAAAAAAATAAAGAAACTTGCAGGCCTTCACTCATCTCTGTTTTGAATTAGCTGTCAGGAAGCATTCTTATCTTCTGGGAAACATGTGAGTGAACCCATGCCTTCTTCTTTTTTTTCTTTTTTTTCTTTTTTTTTCTTGTGTTTAAATGCTTGCATGAATGTGGTTAGTTTTATCTTGTGAATGGGTGCCGTGCTTGAATTTTCTTTGCCTGGAAACATGATTTCTTCCTTTTTCTTTTTGCTATCTGTTTCCTGTAACACTTTGGGGTTTACAATGAAAAACATTTGATCCTAACCTGATACTGATGATCATTATGTGTGAATGTGGTTGCCTATGTTTATGTGTATGGATGCCATGGCTTTGAATTAAATGAATGGTATGCTTGTGTTTGAATTTCCTGGAAAACATTTGTTTCCTATTCCTGTTTTCTATAACATTTAGTTACAGGGAACTTAGAATCCTCTCTCCCATACTCTTTTGCAAGACAAATTAAAGTGTGGTTCAAAACTTACACTGTGCTTTAGAGTTAAATCAAAGCAAATTTTGTAGTTTTCTTTTAATGGAAAAAACTGTAAGCATGGTCATGCTCAAACCTCTGGTTCACAGAGTAAACTGTCTACAACTACAACTTCTTCTACCTTCTTTTTGCTTTGGGAAAAGATTTTTAAACAAGTTGAAAATGTTGCTTAACCTGTACTTTAATTCAGTAACAAATCGAAGCAAAGGGACTGGGATTATCTTCACTGGAAAATGTTAAACTCAGTAACGACCCAATAAGCAATAAATTCGAATATCACCGATTTGTATTTCAGAAATATTACTTGAATCCCCTTGGGAAATGATAATTTTTGAAACTGGAATCAAAATTTCTCATTAGCTTTTCACTGGATTATCTAGGATGATCTGTAAAAGGAAACTTCATCAAATTCTGTTGATCTAAGGAACTTTGGCCCTCGAGATCTTTGTGGCAGCATGATTCAATGTTCTAAATCATCAGAAAAATACTAGAGCAATTTATAAATTCATAAATCTTTAATTCGAAAGCAAAATAGGGTTTAAGACCCATTTTCTGTTCACGGTCGAAATGGAGTTGCTGCACCATCCATACGCGACCGGACTTCGTGGCGACGGTGCAGATCGATGCGTCGCGTGATGGCGATGCCATGGTCCAAATTTGGTGGCCGATAGTGGACTGGGGAGGCGGCGCGAGGCGATTTGATGATGACGTTCCCTGATGGTTTTGGGTCGAATGTCGCGATTTATGTTTTCAAACCTTTTTCCAAATCTTGGTGTGCGTGGCGTCTTGGGGGATGGAGAGCGACGTATTGGTGGCCGAAGCTTCGACCTGCGGCGGCGATGGTAGCCGTGCACGTGCACGTGGAGCAGTGGGTGTCAGTATGATGGTTGGAGAAGAAGGGGGAGTTGCTCGAAGCACAGCGTGGGGAAATTGAGGGAGGACTCGAGGACGAGCTCGAGTCGTTTTGATGCGGTATCGGGTTGAATCTAAAACTTAAACAAATTTGTGAACAAAGTTTCTCTCACGGGTCAACACGGGTAAATTTGGAAAAAACTCGAAGCAATGGGGTGGATTCCTCGGGTGGGACTCAAAGCGAGCCTCGGGTGAGTGTATAAAAATAGCAGAAACCCAGTTTTTAATAAATAAAAAAAAAGGTTAATTAATCTTCTGAATAAATAATGACAGTTGCAAATGAAATTGGAAGTAAATGGTATTGAGTCAATTATGTAAAATTTATGAAGTTCAAGAATACTTTAAAAGTTGTTTTAAAAATTTAACTTAATAAAAAGTGAAAATAAAAAAAAAATGGAAAATCAAACATTCAAGTGTTAATTTTAAACCAAATTTAATATGATGAAGTAGTAATTTACTATTAATGTTTTGTAATGATTTTTATAATTTAAAGTTAATTGGAAGAATATGCAATTTATAAAAAGTAATTAAACTCAATTAATTAACAATTGTGAATTAGTAAATTAAAGAATAATTAATTAATAAAGCCTTCCAAGATTAAATTGATTCATAATTAAGTAAAATTAAACATTGACTTAAAATAATTAATAAAGCTAATTATACAATTAATTCACTTTAGTCCAATCACCTTAACAAACGATGATTGACCATCATCAAATATTCTGTATTGGATTGATTTTTTTGTTGTGATGCTGTGATTGCCTTGTGATGGACTGTGATTTGTGATTTATGATTTGTTCCTATATGTTTGTGAAACCCCTTTTTCCTGTAAAACGGCATTTAAATTTCGATGCGACAGGGAGCCGGATTCCAGTCGGTTATCCGAAACCCACATCGAATCATATTAGTTAATCTTTGTGAATGATATTTTACTTTATCTATGAATCTGTGAATATAGATAAGCGTTATGGGTTATACCGCTTATCGATATGATTGAACCTGTGATGATGATGTTGTGCACTATTGTGTTGAACCCCTATACCACACCTATACACACACAAATATGGATGGCACGTGGAAATGGGTTAAGTCATAGATTTTAAAAATCATCTTAGAATTGAATTTTTCCAAAATAGTTTTGGAATTAGAAATGAAGTTTTTTGAAAATGAGTTTTCAAAAAAATAAAAGTTATTTGAATAACTTGATTGAGTTTTGAAATTTAAATAAATTAATTTAAATTTGAATTCAATATTTGAAATTGAATTTTATGACTTGGAAACTATTGTTTAAAAAGTTATTCAACTTACAAATGGGTTATATGGGTTTTAAACCATTTTTAAAGGTGACGTTTTGGAATTTAAATTCAACTCAAGATTTCAACTTGTATAAATTAGACTTGCTTTCTCATAAGAAATGGACTTCCAAATTGTGTTAAAAGGATTTTCAAGTCTAAAATGAAAATAGTTTCCCAAACTTTAGATAAATCTTTGGAAACGTGTTTTGAAAGCTATAAATCTTTAATTCTAAAGATTTAGTTGGGTTAATCCAATTGAAATGGGAATTGTTTTGAAATCTATGAATAGATCTTTGTGAAACTGGGTGAAACTTTGTGAAATAAATCTTTTTGTTTAAAGATTTAAATGGTAATTTGATAACCATTTGAAAGAAAAGTTTTGGATTTTATAAGTTGTGACTTAGCTAAAATCCCATATCCATATTTTTTAAAATATTGCGCTCATTATTCGGTTTAGCCGGGAGAGGACCTTGTGTCATATAGCCCATCCCGAATAGTGATACGACGTTATGGATAGCTTTTGAAGACCGGTGGTGAAGACCGGGTATTTGTGAGAACGATAGGATAACCTGTCGATTGACTCTGCACTGAGTTGCTCCGGTATAGAGTTCTCCTTAGTGATGGGAAGTCCGATCGGGATTGTGGATACCCGGATTTGCAAGGGCTTCTTCGGAAGTGCCTTCGGTTCTGTTCGAACCCGGAACAGACTTGTATGGTTGTATGTCCGACATTACACTTTGAGATGTTATCTGATCTCTATCAAATACATTTCTGCTTGGTGGCGGAGAATTTATTCTCTTAGCTTAACACCCTTCTCTGAGACGTACGAGCTCAGAGGTTATGTAGTTGATATTTATCAGTGATATTCCCAATTTGGTAATGTGGCATGCTGAGTGCTGCTGTGTGATGATCATTGGTTGATCATTTGTGATATGATCATTTGTTTGATCATTTATCTTTGTGATCATTGCTTTGGCCATCTGTTGACCCAAAGCATGGCTTTGTTGCACAAAGCGTAGCTTTGTGGACGAGACTGCATCAGGACCTCACACCCCGGAAATGGTCGAAACAGGAAAGATGCGGCAAGGTTATGAGGGTCGCTCCCTTTAGGGTGTGTCATTCCCTTCTGGTAAAGGGTGGTATCATGGTATGGAGCCCAGATACTTACCTATGTGGATACTGCAGATCTATTACTTTGTGATACTTTGTGGTTGTTGTTGCGAGCGCTCGGATAAAGGTCCCAAAGGACCGGGGGATGGCATATTCGTGTAGTAGTTACCTAGTTACAGAGGTAACCCGGCCTTGTGTTGGCAGAGATCTAACCGTAACGTTATTTCTCGGGACGTCCCGCCAGAGGCGATCCCATTGACAGTAGGAAGTTCCTTAGCCTGACCATTTGATGGAAATCCATTCATCCAATACGTGCCTTGTACGGTTTTAGTTGTAGAACCTGCCATTTACTTATGGTGGTCACCACTGTTTAGATGGTAGCTATAGTAGGCATAGTTCGGAATGTCTATGCTGGCTAGGATTTATATTCTACTTTCGAAATGATTTTCTACACTTTGAACTTATTATAATAATATCAAAGAATTGTCTCGTATCAAGCATATTTGACTATCATAAGGAGAAATCTTCTCCAATTCTGCGTTTGCATTGTGTGTGTGGCGGGAGGCCTTATGGTAGTTTCATTTTCCAAAAAGCATTGCGGATTTCAAATTTAAATTCTTTTGTTTGTTTTAAAAGACCAAATGTTTTTGTTTGCTCATACCAGTCCCATGACTGACCTGGAGTTTATTGTTCCTTTCCTAAACTCTGGGTGCCCACTATTTCCCACACGGGCAGTCTAGAGTTGGGGTTTTCAGAAATCAATGGTAGGTGTAGATTCGACAGCTTTCAGCCTTAGGATTTGGCAATCGCATTTGGATTGAGTTGCTTCTCTTCATCTTGATTTGGAGTTCGAGCTATTTCTGGATTGGTGCTTTGGAGATGGAGATTACTGATACTGGAGTTTTTTTCTTGAAGACTATATTGAAGATTTTGTTCCGCTGCTGGTGTTATCCTTTCTTTCCGCTGCTATTATCTTGTATCATATCTCTGATGTATGTTGATATCTATTGTATCATTCTGTTGTATCATTCATGTTGTATATTGATATATGTTATTCATTTCTTCCGCTGTGTTATTTACTTAATGTGTTATAAGCTCCGGCGAACCAGGTTCGACGTTTGGATCTGCGGCATTTGAATACGAGTGTCGTATTCGGTGTCGATTTTCGAAGGTCGAGTCAGGGTCGTTATAAAACTCCCCATAGATAACTCATCCATTTTAATCGGGTGATGATAATACTATTCAAATGCATTAAAAGAATGTCATTTTAGTTTTTCCTCTATCTTCTTGTATAATGATGAAATAATATAGACATATTGGTACTTTGTATACTAATTTTGTCTATGTACTTATATATATGTGTGTGTATATACACAGTATTACACACACACTATGCATATAAAAACATACAATACTTTATTAACACCATGGATTTTGATGACTCCAAATTAATTTAGATGTTTTACTCTTACTGATAGTGATCGCATCAATAAGATGAGGAGAGTTCGCTAATAAATAAACCAAGATTTGTCCTAAAATTCATGTTTCACCTTTTTATTTTCAATTTGAATGATAATTTACAACATGGTGACATTGTTTTAAGTGGCTACTGGTATTTCACTATCACCTTGTCTATTCCAGTAAAAGTGTCGATAGACACACACCTAGATATAATTATAATCCTTCGCCACAGTTCTGGTACTTGTGATTATGGTTATCGATTTTTTATACGATCACTTCATATGTTGATTCTTTGGCTCTGCATGTAGATTTGTTGAATTACTTAATCCATTATGATTCTATTATTATCATACTACAGTGAGCTTTGCCTTTGTTAGTAAGAATTTTGAGGGCTAACGATTCCATACAAACTTTGGTCTTAGTACTCAATTAATAAAAGGCATGACACGTTGTATGGATGGTTATTGTACATTTTATTATGGTTTGACTTAGTAGCTATATATATGTTTTATGTTTGTCTTTCCATGATTCTATGTGTACCTTTTTCTTACTTGCTGCTTAATAAATTAATGAGATTTGTGTTTTTTCCCCTTATAGTTTTCCATCAATCCATTAGTTTTCGTTTGAATTATGGCTACCCATATGACTTATTTTTTGAGTTAACATGGCAGTTACACATTGAGATATAAGGCCCCTTCCTTACGAAGTGAGCGAAGAATCTGAGTCGAGCATTTGAGTGGGCATTTGAGTGAAGAATGTTAGGAGAACGAAGAATGTGTTTGTGTGCTGCAAGCAATGAATCTGAGCGGAGTATTTGAAATGTATATATTTTAAAATAAAGTTGATTTATATTCAATTAATTATTTGTTTGTTAATGAATAATATGTGTCAATAATTTGTAAAAATAAATAAATAAATAAATAAATTATAAAATTTAAAATTGCTCAGATTCAGTTCAAACAAACTTCATAATGTATAGCAGCTTGATACGATTGCAACGCAAAAAACTACGTCTCAAACGGATCTTATTTGCATAAGCTATTAATTTTAGAAATTTATAAAATTTTAAATTAAATTATTAACATTATAAACAACCCCTTTCACAACCAACACACCATTTTCATCCATTTTTGGAGCAGGCCATTCGTCCATTGTCATGTCGGAGCATACGACATGTGGGGATTGGGAACGGAAACCTATGAAAGGTATTATAGCATTGGTTTGTAGTTGATTATGCATATGAGTAAGTATAGTACTTTATTTAAATAATTTGCATTAGGTGAATCAATATTCTTCCACTTTACATGAAACAAATTTTCGAATATATTTTTCATGTTAAAAAATATTTTTTAAGAATCTTTTCCAAAATAAAGTCAAATTTGTTCAAGAATGTTTATTTTCATGAATATGCTTTTATAACATCCCATATCTAGAGGCCAAAAGCTAAGTGCTACATATGTTGCAGTCATCCGTAGTATTAACATCTAGTGACAAATACGGTAATGCTAATGACATCCATAATATCAGAAGCACTTGAATATGAATAAAGTCGCATATTTCCCAAAGATAACATTTTACTGATTATATTTCAAAACAAATTCATATCCACATTACGTATTCTCATGTCGTTTTCTAGGTAAAGATTAACTATAAACATTACAAAAATACGCCACGAGCGACATATTACGATGCTCCCTTGGTTGATCAAAGCATTATAGTCATATCTCACTTAATACATAACAGAAGTACACAAAATAAAATTGTAATTCCTAATTAGCTATCCGTCATCCACCTACTCGTCTTTGGAAGCTTTGTTCTCCAAAAAGACTAAAACCTGAAAACCTTAATCCTCCGCCTACTAAAATCTATTTTGAGCACCCAAGAGTTTAAGAGGAAAACAAAAACTTTGAGTCTGACATAAATCCTAGTGTGAATAATACCATTATATCTCGGTTTACTGATATTTAGTTAAACCAAGCCGCTTAGCGAAACGGGTTTCCCCTCACTAATATCCTCTTTAAAACATATATTTTTGCAAATCCTTTCCTACAACCAAACCGTTAATCAAATATATATCATAATGATAATAATAGCTAAGTCCATTAAGCTATAATCAAGTAACTAATGGACTATCTATCCAAAAACTGGGCTAATTGCCCACAAACTGGACTAACTATCCGGATCAAAATAGACTATCTGTCTAAATCATTTTTTTAGGGTTAACTACCCTTCATCATTTTCCTTGAAAACCTTTTCAAAATGATTTAACCTTTTAAATCATACTTATATAAGAAAATATATTCTTAGCTTTACTCCAAGCTATTTTGCCATGCTATATATACTTTACTCAAAATAATGTTGATGAATTTTAATAAGGATTAGCTATCTTTCCAAAACAAGTTAAAACCCTTTTTAACTTAAAAATACTTAGGCTATATTGCATATTTAATACATTTGAAACCTTTGTTTAAAAATATTAAACAACCCTTTCGAAATCCATGAAGGTAAACCCTTCAAAACCGTTGAAAGTGACCCTTTCGAAAGCATTAAAAGCCTTTCCTATGAAAGCTTCAAAACATTAAACATCCCTCTAAAAACCTTTAAATATTGCCTTTCGAAAACATAGGAAAACCTTTTCCTTTCGACCCTTCAAAAACCATGGGGAACCACCTCTTCGAAGCCATTCATTGAAACCCTTTTAAAAGCATTAAAATATTAAACCATTCGAAAGAACTTTAATTTAAAACACGTGGAAACCTTTCGAAACCATTTAAAATTTCACCCCTTTGAAACCTTAGAAAATTTCTCGGTCGGAACCATTTGGATTATGCCTTCAAATAGAGTAAAAGGATCGGACACCCATTAAAGTCGAAAACATCTGTTTCGAAACCATTTAAAACTGTCTCTATCAAAACCATTAGGGTTTTACTTCAATCATGGAAAAATAGTCTTTAAAACATTTAAGTCGAAAGCATCCGTTTCCAAAACCATTTCCCAAGTAAAGAAGTGATGGTGTCGAAACCATCCCTTCAAAAGCATCGGAAGTGGCCTAATTTTAGAAACCAAAGTAACCATTTCAAAACCATCTAGGTCGAAAGATAAAATAGAGGCAATAAAAGGTTTCGAGTTAGTCGAAAGCAGTTATTTAAAAACAAAGGCGCAACCCAATCGAAGCCATTTCCTTTAAATCCATTTAACCTAATTGAAATCTAACTAAGTCAAAAGCTACTTAGTCAAAAGCCATTTTAGTCGAAAGCAGCAAGCACATTTTTAATTTAAAAGCAGAGTGATGCCTTAACCCCTTCGGAACCCCTGGTTTCGATTATATACCTTTCGCCTTCTATTCAATTCTTTACGTACCAATATATTGATACCATGCGAATTGGTTTCGATGGTGTTGAAGGCGAAGGGACTTAGTCGAAAGCCAACTAAGGCGAAAGCATGTATCGAAAGCACAAAATAGTAAACAACATGCAGCAAATAGTTCTTTCACCTAACCTACTTTATGTGTCAAATTTTGATTGGTTGCCTCTTTTCTTTACCACTAAAAAGTACTGTAATTTTCAGAAATAACTATTTGAATTATTTCCAAAAAGCCAGTTCTCCTTTTAAAAATATATAAAACATTTAAGTCCCATACCTTACATAATTTTATATACCAATTAAAACACTTAGGAAAATTCTACAAAAATTCCAGAAAATCTCTTTTAATAGAAAATCTCTTTTAATGTTTTTTCCAACATAAAAATTTTTTGGACCCAAACCATTTTTTATTTAACCGTAAATAATTTATAACCCAAATTAATATTTCAATTACTAAAAAATTCATATAAATTCTACAAAAATTTTGAAAATTGAAACCCGTATCCAAAATAATATTTTTTGGTATATATAAATATTCGCAAGGCATTTGGATGTCATTTAATAGGGTTTTCATCTTAAAACACATCATAAAATCAGTATGAGTATACATAAATCATTAATATGGATATATAACCATTTCATCATTCAAAAACATGGAAAATCATTGCAAGTAGGTTCGGATTTCATCCTAAAAATGAAAACAAAAGAAATATGAGATGTAAACATTATTCACCTTAGCTTTAGATATTAAAGAGATTAAAATGTGAATGGATTGGATTTGAATTAGCTTCTTCCGTAGCTTTTCTTAATCTTCTTCCTCTTTTCCTTATTAATGTGGCCGACCTCTTGTTTAATTTTTTTGATAAAATGACATAAACATGTATAGGAATACACTGCCAAGTTTTAGGGATACATGAATGGCCTCTTTCCTATTTTACCCCTCCTCTATTTCAATTTAACTCTTATTTTAGTTCATACTTAAATGGCACGGCTACCCTTTGATTAAATCAAATCTCAATCTATTAATCAACACATTATTTTATTTTATTTAACTAATTAAATATCCTAAATAATGTTACCAAAATATGAGGTGTTACATACTCCCCTCCTTAAAGAATTTCGTCCTTAAAATTATAATAAAAGACACAACAAATCAATCAAAGAGGTAAAACATACCATCAAATAAGTCAGGATAAGTATCTCTAATCCTGCTCTCATTCTTCCAAGTACAGTCACTGTCAATGTTGCTCCACTGGACTTTGACTAATCTAACCATCTTGGTTTTAAGCCTCTTTTCATCTCTTGCAACAATACGAATAGGCTTCCTCACTGTAGTCAAATTCGGTTCTACTACTAAGTCGTCTAGCACGGTCGGTGCAATAGTAGTCTCCGGGTCTCTAACACACTTTTTGAAACGACCCGCAAATCCGTACCCCTTGAGTCAACACTATTCTACCACAAGCAACTCAAGTTGTATAGAAATACGAACCATTTGGGTTAAAGAAGATGAGGTAGAAGAAGAAAATAGGAAACAACAACAGAATCTAACCATCGCAGCGGAATAAAATATAATAGATAATAAATAATCTTTACTCAACATCAAATATTTCTGTTTATATGTTACATCATCAAAGTACATCAATCACAGCTCAACACATGCATAGGCAATAGGCATAGGCATAGGCATAGCTCAACTCATGCGGTCTGAGCTGTCTAGAGGCATAGGCAATCACTTTACCTTTCTATATCAGCACCGCTCCTAATCTTGATCACATGCATCCGTATAAACCACTAAATTCTGATTCCCCTCCGGAACAACCAAAACTTGTGCATAAGTGTTTCAAACTTTGGAATGCTTGCTAACACTTATCAGTCAACACAAACTTTACATCCTTTCTCGTTAGCTTGTCCATCGATGCTGCTATCCCTGAAAAATCCTTAATGAACCTCCGATAATAACCAGCCAACCCAAGGAAACTCTTTATCTCCGTCACTGTCTTGGGTCTCTTCTAACTATTCACTGGTTCAATCTTAGTCGGATCTACTGACACACCTCTTTTGAGACTACATAACCAAGAAACTTCACTTCTTTCTTCTAGAAATAATAGTTCAAAAACTTCGCCTTCAGCTGATGCTGCCTCAGCATCTCAAGCACTACTCTAAGATGAACATCATGCTCTCTTTCATCCTTAGAGTATGTTAAGATATCATCTATGAAAACCAATACGAACCTATCTAAGTGCTCTCGAAAAACTCGGTTCATTAAATCCATAAAGAAAGCTATTACATTAGTCAGTCCAAACGGCATAACTAGCCATCCGTATGACCCATATCTTGTCCTAAACGCCATCAAAGGTATACTACCCTCTGCTACTATGTGCCATGAAAACCGGTCACCAAATCTAACTGTGAGAATACATTAGCTCCACTCAACTAGTCGAACAAATCGTTAATTCTCGGCAATGGATATCGATTCTTTATCGTCTTCTTATTCAGCTTATGATAATCGATACATAACCTTAACGATCCATCCGGCTTCTTAAGCAAATCTACGGCCACACCCCAATGCGAACTACTCGGCCTGATAAAGCTCTTGCCTTCCAATTCGACCGACTGCACCTTCAACTCCCTCATTTCTGTAGGAGTCATCATGCTTGGCGGCCTACTCACTGGTTCTGCTCCCGGAACCAAATCTATCTGAAACTCAAAACTCGTTTTGGTGGCAATCCCAACTATAGGTTCAAAAATATCCACGAATTCTCTAACCACGAAAACTAGATTCCACTCATCTTCCAACTCTATAACACCCAACAAAGCATCCACTTCACAGCTAGAACCTTCTATGGTATAAACAATTTAATCACTATAATTAGGGTGTCTAAGTGATATTTTGCTATCCGGACAAAATATCCTAGCATCGTACTCACTCAACCAATCCATACCAAGAATAATCTCGAACCCCACAAAATCAAACATATGCAAACTGCAAACAAAAGTATGACCTAACATGTCAAACTCTAACTGGTCACATCTCAACCCTAGAGTTGCATACCCTCCTATTGGATTCGCAACCCGAAAGAAAGTAACTAAATATGTGGGTTCTATATTAAGCTTATCTATCAAACATCAAGATATAAAAGAATGCGATGCACCAGTATCAAATATAATGCTAATAGAGATACCATGAATCTAAAGCGTACCTCCCAAAACTGCCTTTCCCTTCTCCTGAGCTGTTGGCTTCAAAGCAGCAGGCTCCAATGCATACACCTTGCCATTTCCATCCTTAGTGGGCTCCTTGCACTAGTTCCTATAATGGCCAATCTGGTCACAATTAAAGCACTTGACATTCTTCTTTTCCGACTACCTCCTTTTCCTTTCTAGCATGACACTCATTAACAAAGTTCCCCTTCTTGTCGCACTTGAAGCAAACAATCTCAGACTTTCCTTTCTTAGCTGCTCCACCATTCTGAGCACTTTTCTTAGGAAAGAACTTCCTCTTCTGATTCTGCCCAACTTGGAGTTCTTTATCCTTACTCTTCTCTAGAGAATCAAGAATCTCCTCATGCCTTAAAGCCCTCTCCATTACAAAATAAGAAGGATCTCTAATATAAGGTAAAGTAGCCCTTGTAACTCAGGCTTCAACCCCTTAATAAACTTCTCATTCCTCTTCATTACTGTATCCACTGAAGCATACCCATATCTAGCCAACTCCTCGAACTTTCTAGCATACTCCAGAATAGACATCTCTCTCTGCTCCAATTCAGCAAACTTCCTGATCAGAGCAGACTATGTCATTACAGACATAAACCTCTCTCTTGGAACCTTCCCTTGAAATTTTCCCATGTCAAGGTTTCCTCGTCCACACCAGTCGTCACACTGTTCCACCAGAACAAAGCGGCTCTCCGAAGCTGTCTGGATGCCAACCTCCTCTTCTGCTCATCATTGAGACCCAAGTCTGCAAAGATTCTCTCACAGTGCAGCAGCTAATTTTCCACATCTGTAGCATCCTCTATTTCTAGAAATGGCTTCCCCCTAAGCTTAGCGTAATCTCTGCTCAGCTTAATATAATAGTTAACTATCGAAACTTCCAAAAATCCTGCCTCGCAGCATCTCTTCCTAACACTCCAGCTGCAACTCCCACTTGCGTCATATTCATGAAAAAACTGATACATAGCTTCCATTCCAACTTGGGGGACTTTAGCACCTATATTCTCTGCTTGTGCCTGACCTTGGGTCCTCCTTGTACTAGGTCTGGCATTCCCACCGGTGCCCTCCCCTCCTGGGTTAACTCTTCCTCTTCTACCTTCCATATCTGCATTCAAACCTCATGAGATACAGAAAATAACTTAACAAAGATTGGATACCAGAGATAGAGCATATACTTATATATAGCAAATACAAATACGTTACTATAGCATTATCCCATACCCCAATCTTAATCTAATTCCTTAGGATTATGTTTTAAAAACCATTTTTAGTTTAAATTGTTTCATAAACCATGCTCTGATACCAAGTTGTAACATCCCCTATCTAGAGGCCAAAAGCTAAGCGTTATAGATGCTACAGTCATCCATAGTATTAACTTCTGGTGACAAATATAGTAATGCTAATGGCATCCATAATATTAGAAGCCCTTGAATATGAATAAAATCACATATTTTCCAAAGATAATATTTTACTGATTACATTTCAAAACAAATTCATATCCAAGTTAAGCAATATTATATTGTTTCTTAGGTAAAGATTCATTATAATCATTACAAAAATATGCCAAGAACGACATATGACGATGCCCCTTGATTGATCAAAGAAATATAGTTACATTTGACTTAATACACAACGGAAATATACAAAAAAAAAAACTGAAATTCCTAATTAGCTATCTGTCAGCCACCTGCTCGTCTCCGAAAGCTTTGTTCATCAAAAAGACTAAAACATGAAAACCTTAACCCTTGGCCCACTCAAATCAATTTTGAGCATCCGAGAGTTTAAGAAAAACCAAAAACTTCAAGTCAGACACAAAGCCTGGTGTGAATAATACTGTTACATCTCGGTTTACTAATATTAAGTGAGACCACGCCGCTTGGTGGAACGGGTTTACCCTCACTAATATCCTCTTTAAAACATATATTTTGAAAATCATTTCCTGCAACCAAATTGGTTAATCAAACTGATATAATAATGATATTAATAGCTAAGTCCATTAAGTTATAATCAGGTAACTAATGGATTATCTGTCCATAAGTAGTAAATGAACTATCTATCCGAAAACTAGGCTGACTGCCCGCAAACTAGATCAACTATCCGCAAACAGGATTAACTGTCAGGATCAAAATGGACTATCTCTCTGAATCATTTTCTTAGGGTTAACTACCCTTCATCATTTTCCTTGAAAACCTTTTCAAAATGATTTAACCTTTTAAATCATACTTATACAAGGAAAATATATTCTAGCTTTACTTTAAGCTATGTTGCCATGATATATATACTTTACTCAAAGTAATGTTGATGATTTTTAATGAGGATTAGCTATCCTTCCAAAACAAGTTAAAATCCTTTTTAAATTGAAAATACTTAGGCTATATTGTCTATTTAATACATTCAAAACCTTTTTGAAAAGATTTAAACAACCCTTTCGAAAACCCTAAAGGTAACCTCTTCAAAACCGTTAAAAGTGACACTTTCGAAAACATTAAAGTCTTTCCTTTGAAAGCTTCAAAACATTAGACATCCCTCTTAAAACCTTTAAATATTACCTTTCGAAAACATAGAAAAACCTTTCCTTTCGACCCTTTCGAAACATTGGGGAACCATCCCTTTGAAATCATTCATCGAAACCCTTTCGAAAGAATTAAAATATTAAACTTTTCAAAAGCACTTGGGTTTAATTTAAAACACGTGGAAACCTTTCAAAACCATTCAAAATTTCACTCCTTCGAAACCTTTGAAAATCTTCTCGGTCAAAACCATTTGGATTATGTCTTCAAGTAGAGTAAAAGGATCAGATACCCATTAAAGTGGAAAGCATTTGTTTCAAAACCATTTAAACCTGTCTCTTTCAAAACCATTTGGGTTTTACTTCAATTATAGAAAAAGGGTCATTAAAACATTTAAGTCGAAAGCATCCATTTCGAAATCATTTCCTAAGTAAAGAAGTGATGGTGTCGAAACCATACCTTCAAAAGCATCGGAGAAGTGGCCAAATTTTAGAAAACAAAGTAACCCTTTTGAAACCATCTGGGTCGAAAGGTAAATAGGCGACAGCAAAAGTTTTGATTTAGTCGAAAACAATTATTTAAAAACAAAGGCGCAACCTAATCGAAGCCATTTCCTTTAAATCCATTTGACCTACTCGAAACCTAACTAAGTCGAAAGCTACTTAGTCAAAAGCCAATTTAGTCGAAAGCAAGCATGCGCATTTTAATTTAAAAGCAGAGTGATGCCTCAACCCCTTCGGAACCCCTAATTTCGACTATATATATTTCGCCTTCTATTCAATTCGCTACATACCAATATATTGATACCATATGTATTAGTTTCGATGATGTTGAAGGCGGAGGGACTTAGTCGAAAGTCAAGGAGGAAGCAGGTGCCGAAAGCACAAAATAGTAAAAAGCATGTAACAAATAGTTCTTTTCACCTAACCTGCTTTACGTGTCAAATTTTAATTGGTTGCCTCTTTTCTTTATCACTAAAAAATGCTGCAATTTTCAAAAATAACTATTCGAATTATTTGCAAAAAGCCCCTTCTCCTTTTAAAAATATACAAAATATTTAAGTCTCATACCATGAATAATTTTATATACCCATTAAAACACTTGGGAAAATTCTACAATACTTCCACAAAATCTCTTTTAATATGTTTTTCAACGTATAAAAATTTCAGACCTAAACCTTTATTATTTAACCATTAATCATTATAACCCAAATTAACATTTCCTTTAATAGAAAATTCATATAAACCCACAAAAATTCAGAAAATTGAAACCCTTCTCCAAAATAATATTTTTGGTCTATATAAAAATTTACAAGGCGTTTGGATGTTATTTAATAGGGTTTTCGCCTTAAAACACATCATAAAATCAATATAATACACATAAATCATCAATATGTATGTATAACCATTTCATCATTCAAAAACATGGAAAATCATTGCAAATAGGCTCGGATTTCATCTTAAAAACGAAAACAAAAGAAATATGAGATGTAAACATTATTCATCTTAGCTTTAGAGATTAAAGAGAATGAGATGTGAATGGATTTGATTTGAATTAGCTTCTTCATTAGTTTTTCTTAATCTTCTTCCTCTTTTCCATGTTACTAGTGGCCGACCACCTGTTTAAAAATTTTGATAACATGAAATGAACATGTATAGGAATACATGGCCAATTTTTAGGGATATAATAATGGCCTCTTTTCAATTTTACTCCTCCTCTATTTCAATTTAACTCTTATTTTAATTTATAGTTAAATGACACGGCTACCCTTTGATTAAATCAAATCTTAATCCTCTAATTAACACATTATTTTATTTTATTTAACTAATTAAATATCCTAAACAATGTTTCAAAAAATATGGGGTGTAACAGTTTTGAAAAAAAAACTTGAAAACACTCAAATTGAAATTTTCAATAGAACTCAAGTTAATTCGTTGAAATGGCATATGTTTAAGAGATTGACCATAATGTCTATATAAATTCTAAATTTTCCAGAAATAAATTAATGATCTAAATATTGTCAAATCGACCATTGGGAAGGTATACTTTATCGTAGACATGCAATAAATACTATGAAACTTAAATAATATATATATATATATATATATATATATATATATCTTTTTTTTCTTAATGCTAATATGATTTATCACATTTTCTCTTCTTTTGCAAATATATTCTATTGGTTCGTTTTTTTCTCATTTTGTCTGAAGTCAACATAATATATTTTTTCTTTCTATTTTATGATTGCCAATGTGCCTTTTACTATTGTTTATTGGTAACATGTGCTCAATCATAAGCTTTTATTGGTTTATTTGTTTTTTATATTGTTTATAATAATACATAACATTTTTGTCTAACGTTATGTTCGAAAATTTGTGGTTCGAGACAAGAAAGATGACGATAATATCGTACTTCTGACTTCAAGGTTTTGGACTATAGATTCTTTTAGTCAGTAGTTCAACCCACCGAGTACAAACTGGTTATCAAACTATTGACTTCGGGATTAAACGAAGCCTTGGAACAGCGTAACCAGATTTAAGATTTGTACGATCTTGATCTGGCCAAGAATACTTTATTACAGTTTCTGATGATGCAAATTTGTAGAGAACATAATGGAGATAAGAAGTTTTGTTAAAATAGCAACAGATGTCGTTATCTGTAGTGTTAGAAAGGTGTCTATTCGTCTAGAGACGTAACACCTCTTCTCACAATAAAACAAACATTTAGGTACCTAAAAAGCCAACTATTCTTCATAACAATGAAAGAATGAATATGGTAGATTTAATTCTAGTGGAGATCTCAATTTTATGGAATGTATCACTCTCTCAAAGCTAGTGGAACCTGATTTTTTAGGCAACTTCTTTACTTGGCGAGGAGGTAACTCATTTTCTATTCATAGTAAGATAGATAGAGTTTTTGTTAATTCTCTATGGTTAGACAAATTAGATAACTTTGGCATTAATTTTGGTAATCACTCTCTGAGTGGTCACACCCCTATCTTAATTATCTTACAAGTCCAAAATATTAGAAAGAGCAAGATACCTTTTAAATATAAGAATTCTTGGCATACATACTCTGATTATTCCCCAATCATTGTTGAAGCGTTGGATGTTAATCTCTCTGGTAGCCCTCTCTATAAGCTACTCTGCAAGATGAAAAGGCTGAAAAGTAATCTGAAGAATTGGTTAAGTATTAAACCTAATCTGCAACTAATGATTAAGAAACTGAAAAATCATAATAACAGCGTATATAATCAATTAGTTAGCAATCCTCTGGATGACAATCTCCTGCAAATCTATTCCACTGGTTGTGATACATTGCATGAAATGATGAGAAAGATTGCCATTGATAATGATCAAAAAATGAAAATCAATTGGCTTCTCAAAGGGGACAGGCCTACAGAATTTTTTTACAGTAAAATATCTGATTTCAAAACTTGTCGAAAGAACAACTTTACTATTAATAGTCAAGGTTATGGATTTCAGCATCAGAAAAAATAGCCCAAGAAGCTTCTATTTATTTCTCTGATCTTTTTCACTTGCCCCAAGCCTCAAATCAATTTCCAATCATTACTTGCAAGAAAATTCTCTCAGAAAATGCAAAATCCAATTTGTGTAAACCTTTTTTGATGGAAGAAGTCAAAGAGGCTATTTTCCAGATTAATGATAATAGTTCTCCTGGTCCAGATGGTTTCAATTCTAAAATTTATAAAATCCATTGGGACAACATTAAAATGGATATTTGGGAAGCTATGAATGGTATTCTTCAAACTGGTAAAATCATTAGAGAAATTAATCATACTTTCATTTGCCTAATTCCAAAAATTCCAGATGCTAAGAATATGTCTGACTTTCGGCCTATCTCTCTATGCAATGTCACATACAACATTCTTGCCAATTTATTATGCAACAGAATGAAAGAATATATGAATGATTTAATTTCAGTTAATCAAAATGCATTCATCCCTAACAGAGCAATTTCTAAAAATTCCCTCCTTGCCTATGAAATGGTCAGAAGTTTTAATAGGAAAAACTCAAGCAATGTTTGTTTGAAAATTGATTTACATAACGCTTATGACAAGATCAATAGAGAATTTATCCATCATATGCTGATTTTAATGGAATTTCCTATCTCCTCTGCTAATCTCATATATGAATGTATATCTACCCCTTCATTTCCTATTTTAATAGACGGTTCCCCATATGGTTTCATTAATAGCACGAGAGGAATAAGACAAGGGGACCCTCTTTCCCCTTACTTACTTTCAATGGTCATGGAATTCATCACTTTAAATTTGGACATGGAATTTATTAAAGGCAATATCAGTCCTATATATCAAGTTGAGCCGATGATTACTCACCTTCTCTATGTTGATGACATTTTAATAATGGCAAAAGCAACCACAAAAAATGTAGAAACCATTCATTATATTTTACAAAATATGAAAAGTTTCTTTGGCCTCGAATTAAATTTAGAAAAATCCAGAATATTCTTCAGTAAAGGTGCCAAATTTAAACAGGAAATTGCTGACATTATTTTTTTATTTTTTTGCAAGGCAAGCGAGGTTAACTGGACCCCTACCAGTTTATTGAGAAAAAAGAAAATGACTATGAACATGCTCATAATCACCAGAAATAGAAATAAAACACATGAAAACCACACATAGGTAAGCTACAAAGAAAAACACACAGGGAAACAAGACAATATGAAAGAGAAAGAGAAGTAAAACACAAAAAAAGAACTAAGGCCAAACTTCAGCCAACTGAGAACTGAAGTCAAATAGGCTTTCCTTCATTCCATTAATTATAACATTCTTTAGGGCTTCCCATAGCTGTTGCATGCTCCTACTTTTATTTTCAAAATATCTTAAATTTCTTTCCTCCAAACCAATTTCAAGTACTTCTTAAAAAAGAAGAAGTAAACAGTTCTGTCATCATTCCTCCACCTTGTTGACTTACTAATCAAGTCCCACTCCACATCAGACAAACCATGAATATGATCAATATTTATTCTTCTCACCAGTCTACCCCAGAGATCCATTAGCTCAGTGCATTCAAAGTAAATGTGTGCCACAGATTCATACTGCAACTTGCAAAAGACACATAGTGGATCAACATTCATTCCATAGCTCATCATTTTTCTCTTAGTCAACAATGCATTCATGATAACCTTCCACATCATCAGGTCGTCCCTGGCAGGAGAGTATCTGGACCATAAAACCTTATGCCAAACAATATCAGAGCTTCCTGTCACATTAGCAAGTAAATCATATGCAACAGAGATAGTGTGAGGCTTTCCATTCCAAAGAATTTCATCATTAGGTGCTATATGGTAGTAATGACCTTGATATATATTCCAAACAGCCCTAATATCCTGATTACTGGTGTATGGCAGCAACAGCGTGCCATCATACAAGTAATCAATTGCTTGAGCATCCCTACTTATGCCAGCCTGTTCAATCTGGTGGAGGGTAAACATTTTGCCAAGCAAAAGCCTTCATCCATCCACGGGGCATTCCAGAATTTGATAACACTGGATTGAGAGAGCACAAACTTTATATATGGAGAGAAAGAAGATCTTAATCTCAGTAAATTCCTCCAAGTCCAGCTACAATTCTGGGGCACAGGCATAGTCCAGAAGTTCCTTCCACCCAAGTTATATTTTCTGGTCCATTCAACCCATAAGGATTCAACACCACTTAGCAAAGCATTTAAGTGTGCACTAATGGCTGCTTTATTCCATGTTTGCAAGTTAAATATTCCTAGACCGCCTTTCTTTTTTGGCAATTCCATTTTGGAAAATGAGAAGGGGATGATTTTTTTAGAATGAATTGAACATGTCCAGAAAAACCACAGCATGGCATTTCTTACCATTTTGAACCAGCTTTATGGGAAGAATGAACACCCTAGACCAGTACACCATCATTGAAGTAATAACAGACTTGATGAGCACAAGTCTTCCTGCTTGTGAGAGAAATCTATTAGCCCAGCAGTTCATTAAGTTACAGATTTTAGCATACAAAGGCAGGCAGTGTGCTATAGTAATTCTTGATGTGCAAAGTGGTAGACCCAAATAATTCATGTTATTATCCATAGTTTGCAATCCAGTTATAGCAATTAAACAATTAGTTTCTTCGGTAGATATACCAGATGTGATAATATGAGATTTATTTGCATTAAGTTTCAATCCAGTCATAAGGTAGAATTTGTGAAGAGTAGCTATAATATTCTCTAATGATCTCTGATCAGGCTTAGTAAAAATCATGATATCATCAGCAAATAAGAGAGATGTTATTTGCGAGGATTTACATTTAGAATGAAACAAAATATCCTTCGGCACATAAATTTTTGACAACATAGTATTTAATACTTCCATAACTAGTATAAATATATAAGATGAGATAGGGTCCCCTTTCCTGATCCCCTGTTTACTGTTGAAAAATCCAGAAGTGAAACCATTATATTTTATTGAGTATGTAGGAGTTGAGATACAGCTGTATATCCAAGCCACGTAAACTTTAGGACATTTCATCAGAGCCATTATTCTCACAATTGAAGTTCAGTGTATACTATCATATGCCTTCATTAAGTCCAGTTTTAACATAGCATTTTTGGTAGCTTGAGCATGACCATACCCTTTTAATATTTCATGTGATAACAATATGTTGTCAAGGATATTCCTCTTGGGAAGAAAAGCAGACTGATTCCTGGATGTAATTCTGCTAAGTACAACAACAAGTCTAGAGGCTAAGATTTTAGATATACACTTATACATAACATTACAACAAGATATTGGTCTAAAGGATGCAACTGAAGAGGGAGGAAGGACATTGGGAATAAGAACCAAATTATTTGCATTCACTTGTTTTAGCAGTTTGAAAGTGGTGAAAAAATTATGAACTGCCTTTAAAAAATCTTTCTTGATTATATCCCAACTATGGATAAAGAATTTGACATTGAAACCATCCGGCCCTCCACTTGAATGTCTATTCATGGAAAAAAGCGTATCTTTAATTTCCTTATCAGTTACCTTTGTGACAAGATTGTCAGCTTCCTCAGGCTGCACTACTGGCAATTGCATTTGGGTTAGATAATTAGGGGATTGAAATCATCTTTGTTTCCTAACATATTCTTGAAATAGTTAAGTAGAGCTTTGTCAACATCAGTTGGATTAGAGTGCAAGTCCCCAAACTCATCATAAATAGTTGTGATATGCTCCTTAGCTTGTTTAACCTTTATGGCTGCATGAAAATAAGCAGTATTGTTGTCTCCTTCAGTTGCCCATCTTTGCCTCAACTGCTGCCTCTTCATATTCCCTTCAGTTTTCAATGCTTCACTTAATTGATCAAAGTAATTTCTCTCAGTTTCAGCTGCTTCTATATTATCTGGATTGTTCATCATTAGTTCATGTGCTTGCTTGAGTTTCTTTCTTAGCATAGTTGTTTTCAATGTACCATCACCAAATTTGTTCCTTGCCCAATCTCTTAAAGCATATTTTGTAGCTCTTAATTTCCTGCAAAAAATAAACATAGGATTTCCATAAAAAAAATTCAGACCATGCTTTATTTATTATATTAGTATACTCAGGTTCAAGGACCCATGTATTATAAAATTTGAAGCTTTTTTTTCTTTTAACAACTTCTGGCCCGAGGAGAAAATTATAGGTGAATGGTCAGTTAATATAGGATGGGGGATAAAGGTAGACATTGTTGGCCAAGTGGTTAAGGCTTTGAGGTTAGCAAAAGAGTGATCAATATTGGTAAAGGTTCTGACTCCAGATCTACTCCTGTTATTCCAAGTGAACTCAGCACCAGTTGAGGGAATAGAGAGCAAATTTGAATCCTCAATAGCCTTATTGAGGGGATAAATGTCTTTTGGAAGAAGGGGGGCCTCCATGTTTGTCATGCAACGATACGCAGCAGTTAAAATCCCCAAAGACAAGCCAGGGATGGGAATTTTGCCTAAACGCTGGAAGAAGATCAAGAAAAGTTTGTCTTGAGTTCGTAGAGTTGTGGGCATAAACTATAGATAAAAAGAAAAAAGAGGAAGAATCATTCAGTTTGGCTTGGAAGTGCATTACTTGATCAGTACTTAGAACTGTTAAAAGAGACAAAACAGATGGATCATGAATAACCATGATTCTACCATAAGTAGCTTGGTTCAGATTATGGTTAAGAGTCCAGTTTGGATTTATGTGTTTCGCAGCTTTAATAGTTAGGGTTTCATTCAATTTTGTTTCCAGAATAGCAAAGAGAGATACTTTGTGATGGTTAATGAGACGTTTAACTTGATCTAACTTTGTTAAGGAATGTGCTCCTCTATATTCCATATTGCATAGGTCTTCATCATTTGGTATACCTCAAAGATTGATGAACTACATTTTTCATGCTCCTAGTTGCAGGAGAATCCCTTTATCCAGAGATTATATCAACTTTGTCATTTTTGTTAAGGTTTTGACCTTTATCACTTTTCTTTCCTGCCATAGGGTTAATTGGTGTGTTTGTTGGAGAGGTTGGCAGAGAAATCCATCTAGGCAAGGTGCCAGAGTAAGAGTAAAAACTAGTTGTGGAGATGGTGCTTTCTTTTTGTACTGACATGATCAAGTTAAGAATTTCATTTTCTAGTGCTTCTCTAAACTGAGTTTCAGCATGCAATGAATTTGATTTTGTTCCTTCATATTTAGCATTTATATCATGAATGTCACTTATTGGCTGAGAATTTCCTCCACCAGTACTGGCAATTTCATGTAAAATTTTATCAGTGTTCTTATTGTACTGTGCTATTGGACCTATTTTTGTTTTTGATGTTTCTCTCCTGGATTTATTGTTTTCCTGGACCTCTATCTCATTTTGCATCATGTGATTTGAAGGCACTTGATTAACATAAACCATAAGATCAGCCTGCATATTACCTAATATTTCTCCTTCCTCCACTTGCTCTTGATTTTCACAGTTTACATAGCATAGATCATTATCACTTATTGCATAGCATGCCTTAGTCCCATTTTCTTCCATCAAAACATTAAATCTATTGGTTTCCCTATTGATTTCTTCATTTGTTTCTATTGGATTGCCTATTTTCACTAAGCTAGAAAGTGTTATAGGTAACTTTATACTACTAGCATCATCTACTAAATTTCCTACTCTAATTTTTTGATTTTTAGTTAGCATATTTTTCCCCTTATCTCTTTTCATTTTTGTTCCTCTACTTTCAACCCTTCTCCACTCCTGCTTTTTTTTGTGACCCTTATTATTTTTTCATTCTCCACTTCATTCACCCTGCTTTCCTTTCTTGTTTCCTCTTCTTCTATTGCCTTCTCTTCATGATTTGATTTCAATTTCATACACTTATCAGTCATATGACCAAACTCATTGCACCCTATGTATATTTTTGGTTTCCACAAGTATTCTACTTTGACAATCTGCTCTGATCCATCAAGTAACCTCACTGCAAAGTCATCCAACAACTCCACTGATGGAGTAATTTCTACCATACATTTTGCATTACAAATTCTTTCCAACCTTTCAGTTTGCTCATCCATACACATGAAGGTTCCAACACGTGATGCAAGCCAATTAATTCCCAGATGAGACCAAGCATATAATGGGATATCAGAGAGCCTAATCTATACAGGAGCTGATCTTATCGTACTACAGCTGTTTCCAACATTTGGATCCCATTGCTTAACTACGAATAATTTGTTCCTCATGATAATTGGATCTGAAGCAATTATTTTCCTTCTATTTCCTCACAAGACAGATTGGAAAGGAACATAAATCCATCCGATTTAACTTTAATATAACCCTTTTGTAACGACCCGGATTTTTGAACGGCTAATTTGAAATATTTAAATTGGATTTAAATATTTAATTTGAACTCTAATTTGATTATAATATGAACAGTTTGGTTTTATATGATAGAAAGGATCCAGAATTTAAATATAACGACCTGTTGAATTAATTAATTATTAAAATAGTAATTGAATATCGGGTAAAATGTTAAATCGGGGGTAGTAAGCTTGTTTAAAATATTTTAAAGGCTTATAAAATTTATATTAATAATACTGAAAATAATAGATGAATTAAAATTTGAATTTAACAGTGGTTAGTTCGATTTTAAAATTTTAGTTTAAATTGACGTTTAAAAATAGCCATCTGAGGCACGGTCTCGGAATTCAACGAAACCAGTTCCATTGGATCCGTAATATTGAGTTATTTCCATATTTCAAATTTCGTAATTTTCGGAGTCTGCGTGTAAGCGTACGAGGTAGAAACGTCTAGACGAAAATTAATCGTTTTAATTTAAAATATCTTATATCATTTCAGGAATACTATCACCTGTTTAAATCGAGTCGCCTTTATTTCAAATCATGTTCCCTCTGCCTCATAATATCTCGTACTCTTTGTCTTCCATACGAAGCTTAAATCTAATCGATAGCCGTCCTCATTCTTCTTTATATCGCGTATCCTTCCTCTTTTCTCTCATTCACGAGATCTTGAATAAATTGACAATGGCAGCCACTTCAAATTTTAACCATCGAGCGAAAACAAACCATTTTTTTTCTTTCAAACGAAGTCTTCATTCGTTTCTTTTTCTCTTCCTCAAAGCTCGGATCCGAAAAGAAAAATAAAATAAAATAAAAAGAGAGAGAGGGGACAACAAGCAAATTCGATTCGCGTTTGAGAACGCGATTTCATGGGCAAAGCTATCGATGGGTCGCGCAGCGTTGGGAGGCGAAGGCGATTTACTTGATGGCCGCGTCAGTGGGTGTTTTGTGGCAGTGGCAAGAGGATTGGGAAGCACAGCTTTGTGTGGGTTCTGATGGAGACGTGTGCGACGCATGAAGCTCGAGTAGGGAATTGCACAAGGCAGCATGTTCATGTTCGACCTGAGGGGTTGTTCGCGTGGAGGCTAGGAATCGTGAGGGGTCGAGGAGTAGGTCGCGAGGCATGGGAATGGATCGTCAAAATCAAAGGCTAGAGTTTCCTTCGGTTTGGATCTCGACAGCGACGTATTTGGATTATCTATTTGTTTACTAAAATTAAAATCTAATATATATGTATATTGTAGCGACCCGACTTTCTGTCACCAGAAAATCGCATCACTAATTAAGAAAGAAAGGGATAGAAGAAGAAAAGAAAGAGAAGAAAGAAAAACAACACATCAAAATCTCAGAGCGGACGATTTAAATATAATATAAAACATATACATAGTATCATATACATCAGAGTACACAACTAAACATCTCAAATTAGACAGTTATATCATTTCTGTCTAATATAGTACAAGACATCATACAGAATAACACACAGCGGAAACTTTAACCATATATCTACATGCTGAAGCCTCCTACTCCAAAGCTCCTCCAGAATTCGTCAAGAGATAACCTAAATCACTTGACTACTCATATATAATATGAGTACCCAAGAGTTTAATAAAACAGAAAATAAACACTCGGGTCAGACAGGGGTCTGGTGTGAGTAAACGGTTTAAGATTGCTTAACTTTAGAAATCTTTTGAAAGAAAAAGGTATCACGTAAGACTTCCCACACATAAACATGGAAAAGTTTTTACCTTACACTAACCAAAACATTTGATAGGAAATCCAGTGATATTATAATAGTGTCTAGGGTTTTCAAAATAAAATACAGAAATAGCTAGAATGCTTACATCTCACGTTCCAACATAGTTGGGCACAATCAAAACCGTACAGGCACTTATTGGATTTTGGATTCCATACAATGGCAGGGCTACTGGGGTACCACCCGTCACAGTACGTGGCCTAGATCACCATACCGAGGAGCCACCCTAACTCCCCTGCAACACAAGACCGGGACCATTCCTTACTGAACAGTCCCGAACAAGACCACCCCGGCAGTTGTCATGATCAATCGCCCCACACAGCCGAAATAAAAGGGACTTCTAGACAGGGGTCAATCTTGCTCTCTAGTGGAAGCTACCCACGAAGCCTTGCTGCACATCCCCTGTTTTAGCCATTCCCGGTTGATGAGGCTTGAGGCTGCGATTACCTTTATAGGACATATCACTTAGAATGCTCATCGTCCGCCTGATGATGTGCTGAAAGCATTCAATCCATACAAGTTCGTTCCGGGTTCGAACGAAACCGAAGGCACTATCTCGTTGCACTCATTTTGGAATCACCCTCAGAGTCAACGACCATAGCCCTTGCACTCTGAATCACCATCTCGGATCTATAAGCACTATTCCGTCAAACTCATTACGGAATCACCCACAGAGTTATACTGACGTATAGCCCTTACACCTCGAGTCTACACTTGTTCCACTTGGATTCATGACCTAACGTTTAATTGGAATCGATGTGGTTTTCGGATATCCAAATATGGAAACCCGGTCCCGGTCTCATCGAAACCAAACGCCATTTTAATGTCCAAGTTATACTTAAGGGTTTAAACAATTAATTTATATTCAGATGATATAAACAGATAGATGAATCATATTATCACAACAGATAATTCATATCAAACGTTTATCTCACAAAGCAGCATATCACATATCTCATAGACATTCAAATCATCCAATATAAATCATTTAATAGATATCAACCAATTCAGATATACCACAACAATCATATACCAATAGGCATTATTAATTCCTTTGTAATTAGTTTAATCATCTTAAATCAAATTAATTACTTGAGAATTAAACAACTAACCCTGCTTAAACAATCATCATTAATTACAATTAATTAATTAATCACTCTTTATCACCTTCATAATCCAATTAATTAATCTTTAATTTCAGATTAATTATCTTCCAATCATATTCTTAATTAATCACCTAGATTAATTATCTTTAATTACACTATGTAATTAGTCCTTAAATTAATTACACAGATTAATTTATCTTTAATCATTAATCTTAATTGATTCTAATTAATTAATTAACAATAATTAATTACCTAAATCTTTAATCAATTACCTTGATTAATTACTTCTCACTTCATTGATTAATTATCTTATAATTAATCACATTTATTAATTAATTAACAATTAATTATTTCTTAATTACACTAATTAATGACCCTCTAATTACTTTATTAATCAATTGTTCTCTTAATTATATTTAATAAATAATTATAAACTTAATTACATTTATTAATCAAACCTGATTAATCACAATCAGTAATTAACTTCCTTAATTACTACATCAATTAAACAATACCTTGATTAATTTCATTAATCAATTCTTTAATTACACTGAGTAATTATCCTTAATTACTTTACTAGTTAAACCATCACCTTGATTAATTACATTAATCAATTCTTTAATTACGCTATGTAATTACCACTTAATTACTTCCCTAAGTAATTATACCTCTAATTACTATTCATTAAGTAATTTCCTTAATTAATTACACTTAGTAATTATTTATTAATTACTTCACTAAGTAATTACACATTTTTAATTACATTAAGTAATTATGCTTAATCCCATCATTAAGTAATTCTTTTAATTAATTAAACTTAATTAATTAACTAAAAATTAACCATAATAACTTAATTAATTACACTGAGTAATTAACTTTAATTACTTCATTAAGAAAGTATGCTTAAATAATTCTTCTTAATTATTAAGTAATTAACTTCTTAATTACTTATTAACTAATTATTTCTAAATTAGTTAGCCTTGATTAAATAAATTTTTAATTAAGTAATTAATTTCACTTAATTAATTACACAAACAAATTTACCTTAATTTAATCACTTATATTAACTAATTTAAGTTAATTAAGTAATTAAATTTGATTACCTTTTAAATCAAAAACTTGATTAAGATAAACCACTCTTTTCATTACCTTTTATTAATCAATTCAAAAATTAAAATTTTAAATTCAAAACTTTGAATTGATTTATACTAAAACATCATCATTTAATTAAACATTATTAATATACCCTACCTTAATCACCTTTAAATTATTTCCAATACAATTTTATTTGAAACATTATTATATTATTAAACAAACAAACTTGAAACCAAACTACTTTTCAAACAAAAGTTTAAATTATATAAATCCAAACTTTAAAACTAAAATTCCTTTCTAAAGTCAAATATTCATTAATAAAACTAATTTTGTTTAAACATCAATTTGCTTTCAAATTGAAACTTCATTTTATAAAGTACAAACCCGGTTAATATTAAACTTTTAAACAAACAAACTATTTTTAAACAAATCTAACTTAACTTGTTACAACACAAAGTTTAAATTAAAACATTTCTAACATATTTAAAACTGTTTAAAACTTTGTTCAAAAATTTGGTTTTGCTTTGAATTTCTAAAACACAGTTTGCAGAAAGAAAAAAACAAACAGGAACAAGTCCTGGAACAAACTACTCAGATCCAAAACACACGCGACCAAACCCTTCTACAACTTCGAGTTGCACTCGATATAAACCCGAGACAACCCTCGAGCAACCAGCGAAAACCCATGCCCCAAAACATTATCTTCCCCAAACCAAAACAGCTGACACCCCATTGATGTCGTGCACGTGCACATAGGCTCTGGTCGGCGGCGATCAACGCCGATGATTCCCCAAAGTCGACTCTGTCCACCCCAAACATCTTGTCCCTCGAAATTGATGAAAGCACCATGGATTCGAAAAAAACTACAGCAACACTAACAGGAAGAAACTCGAACCCAAAAATTCACTGTCATCGGCGAACCCCAATCACCAGAACGCCTGCAAGATCACCCACACATGCGCCACGTTCCTCTCAGGCCATAACCCCACTCGCGATCCTCCACAAACCAATAATGATGTCGCTAATTCCATTATTCTAACCTTAACCGAAAACAGTCCTTAAACACTACAAACCCCACCCACGGCCACCACACTCGCCATAAAAATCATCCCCTATTTTTCCCACATCACTTAGCACCGTACCCTCCCCCATGCAAAAACCCACCGTTCAACTCAGCTTGAATCATCGGAAATCGACCAAATTCCCAAATTTAAGCAAATCCCAATTCCTCTTTGAATACCAAATTATAAATTACCAAATTCATGTCAAAATTCATATTTTTGCATTCTAATGCAGGCCATATGATCAGAAATTTAAATTATTAAGGTTGAATTTCTTCAATTTTGTTATTCCACTGTAATTTTAACCTTTACGGTATATTTGTTCCATAAAAATATTTATATTCATAATTAAAAAAAAGATTACAGTGTTATAATCAAATTCTCCGCAATGATCAATGTTAACTAGTGATCCACTTAGAAGATAGGAATTTTATATGGAACTGGAACAAGAACAGAATTTAAAATTCTGCATATCTACAGATATTTACAGTCACTATATATTTATATTTGAATTCATCCTCAAATCAAACATGCAAGCATTTATATCATATTTACTATCTCATTCATCTCACAGAACAAACCTATAAAGGATTAAAACTGTTTTTAAAATAAATTTACTCACCTAGTTTTGAAGCAAAGAACACTCTGATCACTGCATTTGATTTTCTGGAATATGCATTACTGCATTTTCATTACTGGACTTTAAATTTGCTTTTTCATGTTTCCCAATTGAGCTTGAAGCCATGTTTTGTTAAAGATGTTGTTGATTCCCAAATTCAGTTGCATGTTCTCAGATTGCAAATTGGATCTGAGTTGAATCATAGCTTCAGATTTCCCCTTTCTCTTACATTGGTTACAGATTTTAATTCTGTTTTCTTCTTCTTCTTTTTTTCAGTTTGAATCTGCATTTAGTTTTCCCTTTTTATTTTTTTTTAATTGAAGAAGATTTAAGAAGTTTAGCTGAAGAAAATAAACCAACATATTTTTCTTTTGAACTTTTAATTAAAACAAACTTTTCTTTAAACCAGGATATGCCACTTGTTACATAAATAAATTCATGTATTACAAATGTCAAACTCTTTTATTAATATGTAAACAAGTGTATTTTATATTATATTATGATGCCATGTGTTTTAGATTACATTAATTACTTTTTACTACTAATGAACTAAACCTTAATTAAATACTATCCTAAACACTTATGTTTAATATAAACTATGAAATGTCTTTATATCTTCATGTTTAATTTATAATTATTTTCAAATCCATTTTCTAAAGATAAGTTTAAAAGAAAGAAAATAAACATTAGTCAAATTTTATTTTAAGAGTTTAATCATAAATTTCTATAGCTAACATTAATATTATATTAAGAAACTAAATTTGTTTTCAAAAATCAATTTATAGAAAACAAATTAAATCTTTATAATAATGTACCATATTTCAAACCATTATTCATTTAATAAAAATAGATTTTTCCTTTAAGTGTTTTATAAGTAAACATAAATTTTAAATTGCTTTTGAAAAATATTTTTATTAAACCAAATCAAAACTTTCCAAATTACTATAAAAACTTATGTATACTATAAATTTAAAAACATATTTCTATTTAAGTTTAATTCATCATTTCCTATTTACAATAAATATCCAAATATAAATATTTATTATAAATAGAACATCTCAAGTATTAACTTCAGTAATATTAGAATTTTGAAACAGAACTTCAAATCACAATATATAAACATATATATTATAATTTGAAAATATTTTTATTAAATTTAAATTGAACCAATTTCCTATTACAATGTACACATATATACATTACAAATGGAATATTTTTATATTAACTTAAAAAGATTAATAATTGTTAATTACACACATATATTATTATTATAATTTGAAAAGAATAAACATTCAAATTAAATTACCATTGGATTTTGAAAAGAAAACATTTGTTAAATTAGATTAATTATTAGCTTTGAATATATAATATTTGGTTAATTTAGATTTTAGATCAATATAATATATTTCAAAATGAATTATAAATGGAAATTATTAAATAAGTATTGCTCAAAATTCCGGGACATCACATTCCTCCCACCTTAAAAGAATTTCGTCCCCGAAATTAAAAGCAAAGATAATTTAATAATTTCATACAGATTTTAAATTTAAAATAGCAACATATGCTATCAATCAAATACTAGAAACCATAACATCCAATTCAAACAATCAATTCTATCTATCCAGACAAAATTCTGAACAGAATTTCCTTGAGTTTCCCCAGTACAAACACCGGGTTACTCACCCTACAAAATCTAAACTAGCTGCTCTACTCAGATCTAGAACTCCTATATATATATATATCCAGATCTACAATCCAAACAGGATACCGGACCACAGAAAAGTCCGATCAACTTCCAAATCTCCATGATTTGCTGGTTCTAAACCAGTGATAGATCAAACACTTATCCTTAAGAGAATACAGAAAAATTCCCAAACACTCTTGAGCTAGCTTCCATCTTACCCAACCTCAAAGCTCTTATGATCGGAGAAAACTTATCCAAAAATTAAATTTCCGACTTCGAAATTCGAATCTCTCTGTCTCTTGTCCACAACTTCTGCTGATCCTGGACTGCCCTCAATCTTCCCGACAATCCAACTTCACAGATGCTTCTCAAATCAAAACTGAATCAAGAATGATATGACTTCACGATTCTACTCAACAAGATGATTCTCCCAAAAATCTATCGAAATCCAAATACCAATCTACCATACAAGCACCATGAACTTCAAACTTGCTTCTCCTATTCGGAAAACAGAACAGATGTTCCTGACATCCAAGCCTTCAGATCCCGAAAGATCTTCCTGAAGAAAACATTAAATCCAAGAAAACACAAATCTTTCGATGAATCCGAGATTGCTTCTATTCTGGAATAGCTGCCATCATGCTTCCGCTGCACAACTCTGATTCGAAGAAGATGAGAATGCTTCTGATGAATACAAACACAAATTTGATCAACTCATCCAGAAACATTGTCAATCAAATCCCATAAAAGCTTAATGACCTATCTGGCTTGGTCACAAATACTACAACAGAAATCCATTCAGAAAACTAGATCCAATCAATCCTGATTGCTCACAAAAATCCTCTGGCCCGCAGTCTTCTCTCAACTAGGCCAAACCACCAGAAAATCCAAGAACCAAATCAAAACAGAACTCCATCTCTCGGTGCGGACAAATTCCTTTGACTTCCTCGAAGATATTCAGAAAGTCTCATACCGCTCGATAGCTCAAACATCTTCAGAGATGTCTCCAACTAAAGCAAAGATTACTAAAAGAACTATCGCAAGTCACTTTTGCGTTAACATTACCCAATTCGGATTCCAAAGAAAACTATCCTTTCTTACATAATAGAACAGCTTAAGCCCTTCAAAAGAGGAAACTGATGGACCACCTCCACCACAAACACCTTACCCAGCTGAGCTTCCAGAAGAAAAAGACAAGCCTTCACCATTTGTCCGATCTATTGACAGTAGAATCTCAAAAGACTTCTGAACCATCAAAGAAACGGACCACACGACTGCTTTCGAACTCCACCTCTAGGATATCGCTAAGCCAAGAGATCTTCCTGACAGCACATTCAACCTCTGAGCTGCCACTGCTACCAAAGACTTCCCATCCAAAAGTTTCTTGAATCCCAAACTATATCAACTAACTCCACAAAAAGAGTCTTCAAGATAGACAAATATCTCTCAGGAAACCCGGTCTTCAAACCAAGCACAAACACCTAGCTGAACTGAGTCTCCTACTCCAAAACAGATAAGACTCCTACCTACAGTTTCCAAATACCATTACTTGCTTCAGCTCTCCCAACAGATCCAAACTCTAGAGAATCCGCTCGCACGAGCGCAATCCAAACTTATACTCCAAGGATAAACTCCGAACCTTTAAAAGATTTCCTTCAGAGATCGATGAAGTCTTTAAACCAAGAAAAACTTACTCGAGACGGTATTAGGTCTACAGTCTTGACAAATACACTTCCAACCTCATCCATCAAACTCCAACCAATGGTAGTCGTGTTACACACACTTCTACCTCATCTACCTTTATAACTTATATTGGAAAAACCTGAACGGGTCATCCAACAAATAGGTAGAACCAATTATATATATATATTAAAAATACAGATACGCTCTCTCAAGGAAGACACCACTCCAGAGCCTAGGTACTCGCTCAACCTAGCGCTCTGATACCAACTGTGACAGTATATGCTTTGCAACCATCAACAGCGGCTCACTCGACTGGTAGGCTTTTCAACCATCCCAGCCCCGCTGTGGCTCACATTGGTACCTCGGGTTTGCTTTTACGGCCAACCTCTTGACTCGCAACCAACCCAGGGCCTTATACTAACCAAAAGGGACATGTAGGGTTAAGAGTCTCCCGTTCGCCACCTAACGCGAAGCGAGAACCCCCTATCACGCTGTAATGAAGCAAACCCGATCTCGGTCTCATCGAAACCAAACGCCATTTTAATGTCCAAGTCATGCTTAAGGGTTTAAACAATTAATTTATATTCAGATGATATAAATAGATAGATGAATCATATTATCACAACAGATAATTCATATCAAACGTTTATCTCACAAAGCAGCATATCACATATCTCATAGACATTCAAATCATCCAATATCAATCATTCAATAGATATCAACCAATTCAGATATACCACAACAATCATATACCAATAGGCATTATTAATTCCTTTGTAATTAATTTAATCATCTTAAATCAAATTAATTACTTGAGAATTAAACAACTAACCCTGCTTAAACAATCATCAATTAATTACAATTAATTAATTAATCACTCTTTATCACCTTTATAATCCAATTAATTAATCTTCAATTTCAGATTAATTATCTTCCAATCATATTCTTAATTAATCACCTAGATTAATTATCTTTAATTACACCATGTAATTAGTCCTTATATTAATTACACAGATTAATTTATCTTTAATCATTAATCTTAATTGATTCTAATTAATTAATTAACAATAATTAATTACCTAAATCTTTAATTAATTACCTTCATTAATTACTTCTCACTTCATTGATTAATTATCTTATAATTAATCACATTTATTAATTAATTAACAATTAATTATTTCTTAATTACACTAAATAATGACCCTCTAATTACTTTATTAAAAAATTGTTCTCTTAATTATATTTAATAAATAATTATAAACTTAATTACATTTATTAATCAAAACTGATTAATCACAATCAGTAATTAACTTCCTTAATTACTACATCAATTAAACAATACCTTGATTAATTTCATTAGTCAATTCTTTAATTACACTGAGTAATTATCCTTAATTACTTTACTAGTTAAACCATCACCTTGATTAATTACATTAATCAATTCTTTAATTACGCTATGTAATTACCACTTAATTACTTCCCTAAGTAATTATACCTCTAATTACTATTCATTAAGTAATTTCCTTAATTAATTACACTTAGTAATTATTTATTAATTACTTCACTAAGTAATTACACATTTTTAATTACATTAACTAATTATACTTAATCCCATCATTAAGTAATTCTTTTAATTAATTAAACTTAATTAATTAGCTAAAAATTAACCATAATAACTTAATTAATTATACTGAGTAATTAACTTTAATTACTTCATTAAGAAAGTATGCTTAAATAATTCTTCTTAATTATTAAGTAATTAACTTCTTAATTACTTATTAACTAATTATTTCTAAATTAATTAGCCTTGATTAAATAAATTTTTAATTAAGTAATTAATTTCACTTAATTAATTACACAAACAAATTTACCTTAATTTAATCACTTATATTAACTAATTTAAGTTAATTAAGTAATTAAATTTGATTACCTTTTAAATCAAAAACTTGATTAAGATAAACCACTCTTTTCATTACCTTTTATTAATCAATTCAAAAATTAAAATTTTAAATTCAAAACTTTGAATTGATTTATACTAAAACATCATCATTTAATTAAACATTATTAATATACCCTACCTTAATCACCTTTAAATTATTTCCAATACAATTTTATTTGAAACATTATTATATTATTAAACAAACAAACTTGAAACCAAACTACTTTTCAAACAAAAGTTTAAATTATATAAATCCAAACTTTAAAACTAAAATTCCTTTCTAAAGTCAAATATTCATTAATAAAACTAATTTTGTTTAAACATCAATTTGCTTTCAAATTGAAACTTCATTTTATAAAGTACAAACCCGGTTAATATTAAACTTTTAAACAAACAAACTATTTTTAAACAAATCTAACTTAACTTGTTACAACACAAAGTTTAAATTAAAACATTTCTAACATATTTAAAACTGTTTAAAACTTTGTTCAAAAATTTGGTTTTGCTTTGAATTTCTAAAACACAGTTTGCAGAAAGAAAAAAACAAACAGGAACAAGTCCTGGAACAAACTACTCAGATCCAAAACACACGCGACCAAACCCTTCTACAACTTCGAGTTGCACTCGATATAAACCCGAGACAACCCTCGAGCAACCAGCGAAAACCCATGCCCCAAAACATTATCTTCCCCAAACCAAAACAGCTGACACCCCATTGATCTCGTGCACGTGCACATAGGCTCTGGTCGACGGCGATCAACGCCGATGATTCCCCGAAGTCGACTCTGTCCACCCCAAACATCTTGTCCCTCGAAATTGATGAAAGCACCATGGATTCGAAAAAAACTACAGCAACACTAACAGGAAGAAACTCGAACCCAAAAATTCACCGTCATCGGCGAACCCCAATCACCGAAACGCCTGCAAGATCACCCACACATGCGCCACGTTCCTCTCAAGCCATAACCCCACTCGCGATCCTCCACAAACCAATAATGATGTCACTAATTCCATTATTCTAACCTTAACCGAAAACAGTACTTAATCCCTACAAACCCCACCCACGGCCACCACACTCGCCATAAAAATCATCCCCTATTTTTCCCACATTACTTAGCACCGTACCCTCCTCCATGCAAAAACTCACCATTCAACTCATCTTGAATCATCGGAAATCGACCAAATTCCCAAATTCAAGCAAATCCCAAATCCTCTTTGAATACCAAATTATAAATTACCAAATTCATGTTAAAATTCATATTTTTGCATTCTAATTCAGGCCATATGATCAGAAATTTAAATTATTAAGGTTGAATTTCTTCAATTTTGTTATTCCACTGTAATTTTAACCTTTACAGTATATTTGTTCCATAAAAATATTTATATTCATAATTAAAACAAGATTACAGTGTTATAATCAAATTCACTGCAATGATCAATGTTAACTAGTGATCCACTTAGAAGATAGGAATTTTATATGGAACTGGAACAAGAACAGAATTTAAAATTCTGCATATCTACAGATATTTACAGTCACTATATATTTATATTTGAATTCATCCTCAAATCAAACATGCAAGCATTTATATCATATTTACTATCTCATTCATCTCACAGAACAAACCTATAAAGGATTAAAACTGTTTTTAAAATAAATTTACTCACCTAGTTTTGAAGCAGAGAACACTCTGATCACTGCATTTGATTTTCTGGAATATGCATTACTGCATTTTCATTACTGGACTTTAAATTTGCTTTTGCATGTTTCCCAATTGAGCTTGAAGCCAAGTTTTGTTAAAGATGTTGTTGATTCCCAAATTCAGTTGCATGTTCTCAGATTGCAAATTGGATCTGAGTTGAATCATAGCTTCAGATTTCCCCTTTCTCTTACATTGGTTACAGATTTTAATTCTGTTTTCTTCTTCTTCTTTTTTTCAGTTTGAATCTGCATTTAGTTTTCCCTTTTTCTTTTTTTTTAATTGAAGAAGATTGAAGAAGTTTAGCTGAAGAAAATAAACCAACATATTTTTCTTTTGAACTTTTAGTTAAAACAAACTTTTCTTTAAACCAGGATATGCCACTTGTTACATAAATAAATTCATGTATTACAAATGTCAAACTCTTTTATTAATATGTAAACAAGTGTATTTTATATTATATTATGATGCCATGTGTTTTAGATTACATTTATTACTTTTTACTACTAATGAACTAAACCTTAATTAAATACTATCCTAAACACTTATGTTTAATATAAACTATGAAATGTCTTTATATCTTCATGTTTAATTTATAATTATTTTCAAATCCATTTTCTAAAGATAAGTTTAAAAGAAAGAAAATAAACATTAGTCAAATTTTATTTTTAAGAGTTTAATCATAAATTTCTATAGCTAACATTAATATTATATTAAGAATCTAAATTTGTTTTCAAAAATCAATTTATAGAAAACAAATTAAATCTTTATGATAATGTACCATATTTCAAACCATTATTCATTTAATAAAAATAGATTTTTCCTTTAAGTGTTTTATAAGTAAACATAAATTTTAAATTGCTTTTGAAAAATATTTTTATTAAACCAAATCAAAACTTTCCAAATTACTATAAAAACTTATGTATACTATAAATTTAAAAACATATTTCTATTTAAGTTTTAATTCATCATTTCCTATTTACAATAAATATCCAAATATAAATATTTATTATAAATAGAACATCTCAAGTATTAACTTCAGTAATTATTAGAATTTTGAAATAGAACTTCAAATCACAATATATAAACATATATATTATAATTTAAAAATATTTTTATTAAATTTAAATTGAACCAATTTCCTATTACAATGTATACATATATACATTACAAATGGAATATTTTTATATTAACTTAAAAAGATTAATTATTGTTAATTACACACATATATTATTATTATAATTTGAAAAGAATAAACATTCAAATTAAATTACCATTGAATTTTGAAAAGAAAACATTTGCTAAATTAGATTAATTATAAGCTTTGAATATATAATATTTGGTTAATTTAGATTTTAGATCAATATAATATATTTCAAAATGAAATATAAATGGAAATTATTAAATAAGTATTGCTCAAAATTCTGGGACATCACATATATATAGTTAACAGAGAAAACGTATCTGTATACATATATTTAGAAATTTTAAATCTAGATCTGTTTTATTTTACAAATGTATATGTATAAAAAAAATTACAGTAAAGAAAATCCTGCTTTTTTGTTTATTTTACAGAAAAGAAAATATAAATATATGATGTACAGTTTGTATGTATATAAAGTAAGGAAAGTATATATATAGGAAAAAAAACAAAACAAAACAGTAAAGTAATAGGATTTTAGTAAGAGAAATACGCAGATTTTTATATATGCAGAAACAGAAGGAAAAATATTTTTACTGTAAAGTTAAAAATTCTGTTTGTTTTAAATTAAAAATATATGTTAAGAAAATAAATTAATTTTCTTTAAAGTGAAAATATATACATATAGGACTTTGAAAATTTGATTCTTTTGTTTAAAATTTCACCACCAGTTAAAATTAAATTATTAGATTAACATGAATTTATTTAAACGATAAATAATTATTCGATTGTTCGAATATTAATAAAATCCATGAAATTGTTATTCAAGGTCAAAAATATGGAAACGAGTCAGGATTGGATCGGTTTGGCAAACCCAAAATCATAGGTGAGTTAATCTCACTCGGTTGATTTTAAATTTAAATTTTTGAATTTAAATTTATCGTTGAATTGCTTGAATGATGGTTGAAATTAGTGGATAATTAAATAGACCCTATATGCCGCATAATAGCGGATGATAATATATGAATCTCATATACTGCAATACTCCACCATTGAAGCGGAATTGGTATTTTATTTGTGCTAACATCCGTGGATGCAGGGAAACAGGTTGGAGGGATCCAACAGGATTCCTCAAAGATATTTATTTTATCTCGTATATATGTTGTTCTGTGACAAGATGATAAATTGAGATGGGTGGTCGTGTATATAAATTGAATTATTAACTGTTGAATAACAAAGAAGCTGAAATTTGAAATTTTACTACTATTGATAAATTAATTCAAAGAAGTTAAATAAAACTCAAATAGGAAATATTATTGGAATTTGAAACTTCAACTTGAGAATGAAGAAAAAGAAATAAAAGCATCTTATAAACTGAAATTGGTTAAAGTTGAGTTTTTGGGAAAATTTAATATATTAAACACTGGAAGAATTATTGTAATCAACAAGTAAAATTTTATTTAAGAATGAAAAAGAAAATGTTGTTAAGAAGTACAAATAAGGGATTTTTATTAAGAAATAAAAAGGAATTTTATTAAGTAATGAATGGAATTTATTTAAAGAGCAATATGAAAATTTATATAAAAGAAATAAATTATTAAGGTGGAATTCTTCAATAAAACTATCTTTATAAATAAAGTGAACTCAAAGAGATTTTATAAATTTATAAATGGAGTTTATAAACGAGATAGGAAAATATCAGTGTATATTGGTAAGGATAAGTCAAGGTGAACTTATATTGAGTTATAAATTGTTTGAAATGGAAATAGTAGAATATTTCCGAAAGAAAGAAGATGAATGTGGACAAGAGGCATTTATCGATGGATATTGGATTTCCTAAATTATAAAGTTATTTTAAAAGGAATATTTTTAAATTGCTATACTATATAGGTTTTATAAATCATTTTTGAATTTAAAATATTTCAAATTAGTTATTTTTGAAGGCTTAGCAATTATTTGTAATAAACTCTAATTTTTCTAAAACCAGCTTTGAAACTTATAAATAACTAGATATAAATTTTAATATTTAATATTACTTATTTTATAAATCTATATGTTTTCAAAATGTTTTTGAAATCCAATTAAATTCCTCTTGTGATGGTAAGCAAATTAATTTACATGAGATAAGATTTAGGAGAAATCTTATAAAGTGGAGAAATTGAGTTTGAAAATTTATAAGCAGAAGTATAAATTGATTTTTGAGGAAGGAATGAGAAAATAAAGGATATTTTCAAAGGGTAAATCAAAATGTGGGTGAGTATAAGAAATCAGTTAAATGATTTCATGGAAATAAAGGACTTTGAAAGTTTATTCAAATGGGTTAAAATGGAAATAATATCTGAATGATATTTGAGATAAATAATTTGTGGAAATTATTTGATGGTTGCTTGTGTATGCTTATTTGATAGTTAAATCACCGGCTATCAATATTGGACAATGCGCTGATCGTTTCGAAGAGTCCGGGATCAGATTTAATTATCCGAAAACCACTTCGATCCGGTTTGAACGATTACGAATGAAGACCGTGAAGAGTTGAAGACGGTGATTCGGTTTGTCCAGACCTAGGGCAACTTGTATGGATTAAATGCTTTCAGGACATCGTCAGGAGGACGATGAGCATTCTAAGTGGGACTCGTTCTTGAAAGGTAACGCTTAGCCTCAAGCCTCATCAACCGGGAATGGCTAAAACAGGGGAGGTGCAGCAAGACTTCGTGGGTAGCCCCCACTGGAGAGTAAGGTTTCCCCTGTCTAGATGTCCATTTTATTTCGGCTTAGTGGGTGGTTGGTCGCGCCAACCACGGGGTGATCTTGCTTGGGACTGTCCAGTAAGGGATGGTTCCGGTCTTGTGTTGCAGGGGAGTTAGGGTGGCTCCTCGGTACTCTGATCTAGACCAGGTACTGTGACGGACGGTACCCCGGTAGTCCTGCCATTGTATGGAATCCAATCTCCAATAAGCGCCGGTACGGTTTTGATTGTGCCCAACTATTGCTGAAACGTGAGATGCAAGCATTTCAGCTAGATTCTATTTTACTTTCTATAGACACTATAATAATATCAGAGAACTTTAATAAAAATGTTTTAGCTATCGAAAGGTAAAAACCCGACATATTTATTTATGGCGTGGTCTTACGAGATGCTTTGTTTTTCAAAGGATTTTTGAAAATATATTAATCCAATTGAGTGTAATTTCTCACGCTGGTTTTTCAGACTGACTCGGGTGTTGTTTTATATGATGCTAGGGTCAGACCGAGTTAAACAGGATCAGGTTAAAACTAAGGAGCTCAGGAGACGAGCCGATGACAGAGCGTATTTCCGTATTTGTCTATTATTTCCACTGTGTATGGACATGTATGAGTGATTGATGTACTCTGATATGGTGTGTATGTATATATGACAGTACAGATTCTTTGTATTTAAAAGCTGTTAGTATATATTATATTTTGTTCCGCTGCGATTGTGAGATTCTGGGGTTGTTTTCTTTTCTTCTTCTTCTACATCTTTCTTCTATTACCCGAAGACTCGTACTTTTGTGCCACTTTGTAATGAACTGTTGTGGAATTTTGTTAGTTCAAAGGGGTACGGATTTGCGGGCCTTTACACTTGGTATCGGAGCTGAAAGGTTAAGTGAGAAACTTAGCTCTGGTGGGAATTACTCATTAGAGATATAGTCATTAGTACTCTAGAATGAGTTTGAGCGTATTAATAGATATGAGTGCGTATTTGTTAATGAATATTAAATGGTTTTATATGTGTTGATTGATTTATTGAGTGGCATATGAACCTTCGTCGGTGCAGTCTGCACAACTGTACCGAAGGGGTTTCCGAACAATTCGACACAATATTGTTTTTCAGAAGTGGGTGAATGAAATAATTTCATCCAAAATATATTTTGATATAAAAAGAAATATTTCATGGAATTATTATATAACTTGGATGTTGGATGCTAATATTTAGACAAATGAGATTATAAAAAGTTGAAAATTTAATTGTTTGGAATTTAACAAATGACGAATAATAATAATGATGATATAAATAAATTGATAAAGTAAATCAAATTTAGAATGTAAATGAATTGGAATGGGAAATTTAATAGAAATAAAATTTTGGTTGAGATTAACTTAAGCTTAATAATTGGATTTAAATTTAAGATTGAAATGAAATGAATTGAGTTATAGATGATGTTAAATGAATTAAATTCTTACTTAAATAAAAAAAGTAAGTTGAAATGAAATTGAATTGGAATAAATATATTCCGATAGCTTATAAAGGAAATTGGCAACACATTGATTAAGAATATTTTTGGCTGTGGATGAGTGTTCAATCTCGAGTTAAAATGAAATGTGAACATATTCAAGCTTCAAATGGGTAGTAATGTGAAAGAAAAATATAAATGTGTGACTTATAAGAGAAAGTACGAAGAAGTAAAATAGTAAGCCGAAATAAAACTATTTTGTATATTTGGAGAATGAAATAAAATCCAAACTTGAATTATAAAATAAAATTGAACACAGATAAAATAATAATATGATTTTTGAAGATAAAAATCCAATGTAGAATTGGAAGTGAAAGTGAACTAATTTGGAATAAATTGGTTAATTGAATAGGTTAATGAGATTTAAAGTGGAGTTGGATTGTGAGGTAATAATGGGATTGGAAATGAAATCCGAGTTATTAATACAAATTCAACTTGGAAGTGTAAGAAAATTAAATAAGAGTTAAGGTTGTTGTGGAATGGAATTAACATAGAGATAATTTGAATTTGCAAATAAAATCCAATTCAAGTATGGATGGAATAAATATGGCCTTGGATTTAATCTTAACAAAATAAATAGAATTTGATCTAGGTGAGTATCAAATAAATTGGAAATGGATTTAAGCATGAAATTGAAATAAGTAAATTAACTTAAGATTAAACTTTATAGAGGCGTAGCTTCGAGGAAAGTGAAAGTTTATTTAATAAAAGCTTGAATAATTTAAGTTGAATGAAATAAAATCTTTATTCGAATGGAAATAGTTGGATAATAAAAATTAAATTTGTATGAATAAACTCTGGTGGCCTATCAAAAGAATTTAAATGATTGAAATAAAATGTATGCTTGTTTAATACAGGTAAGATCTGGAGTTTGAAGGGAAATAAATAAGCCAAAATAGAATTGTTTTGAACTTTAGAAATGTAATGGAAATCCAAAATTGAATATGTAAATGAAATTTGAATTGGTCAAATAGAAGTTGAATTGAGAATTAATAAAATTGGATTATAAATGAATTGGCTTGAAGTGTGAATAAAATCCAAATGATATAAATAAAGTGGAGATGGTCTTGAAATTAATTAAATAAGTTCGAGAATGAATCGAACATGGAAATTGAAATTTTTAAATGAATTGAGTAAATAAATTAACTGAGCTAAGTAGTAAATGAAAGAGATTAGATTTAAATAGAATCAAATTAAATTGAAAAAGAATTTATGGGCAAATGAAATGAACTTAAGTTATGAAATTTAAATGATTTAAAGTGAATTGACTTAAATATAAAATTGAATGAAGCATGATTTGTATAAATTTGGGAAAATGGTTATTAATCATAAGCGTGGAAGTTGTCAAGCTTTATAAAATGGGTTTGAATAAAACTCAATGTAAAAATAACGTAAATGCAAATATATGGATGTTAAAGAAATTGGAATGGAACGGATTTAAATATAAATTGAGTGGGAATTAGTTTTAAAATAGTTTTAAAACTAAAGAAACTGTTGTTTGAATGGATATTGATGACTTTACATAGAAATAATTGTTGTTGTCGTAAACAAGATTAAATAATGTTCTATGGAATGATAGAAGTAAATAAACTTGTTTTTTTTTCATCAATTGCCATGAATATAAAATAGATTGAATTAAAAATAAATTGAATATAAAAAGAATGATATTGAAAATCATTCTGAATCGGATATGATGTTATAAATTGAGTAAAAGCAACTGGATTTAATTGGAACCATATCAATTGTTTATACAAACTGCTTGTATACATTGTTTATAGAATATGACTTTGAATTGATAAGTAGCAGAATTGATTTTGAAATCAATTAAATTGAAAATGAATTGTTTGGACTTAAAAATGAATTTGAGTTAAGCAAATGAGTTGTTAATCACTTAAGTTGAATACAAATGGTGTATGAATTGGTTAAGAAGCCAATTTAATTAGTTTGGAAACTATACAAATTGTTTGTGGAAGTATTTATAATGCATTACTTATGTTATAATTGTGTTGTAGCTGCTTAAATGAATGAAATGTTGTGAATTTCATAAATATGATACTTATATGTTTAAATTGAGTAAGTACAGGTACCAGAAGACTGTATAGCGGGATTTTGGGCACATAAATGCTAAAATAAAATTCGCCGCTTGCTTAAAATGCTAAATAAGACACGCCTACGCAATACAAGCTAGGAAATATGAACTGTTTTTGGTTTTTCCGACCGTGTGAGTCGATGTATATATATTTATATCTACTGTCAAATTGCAAAAGCTCCTCCGTACAAAGGGGACTCTGCCAAAAAATTTCGGAAATTTTGGGAGTTAGAAATTTTTTGAAAATTTTGTTTACGACAAACGTTTTCAAATTGGAAATTGAAATAAATTAGTGAAGGAAACTAATTTAAAATAATGACATGAATTTGTTATAAATGAAAAATAGAATTTAAATATTCAGAGTTAAAAATAAATTGAATTCATATGGAAATGGAAGAATCAATTTGAATAAGAATAGATACAAACTAAGGTAGTAAGATGGAAATAAATATAAGAAACACATAAAATGCTTATACTAACTTAAGTAAGGAATGATGCATTCTCAATTGGGAATTGATATTTCAAATATAATCTAAAATAACATTTAAATGAATAGATATTGACATTTGTAAGAAAGTCGATAAAATGTTTTGGATATTGTGATTGGACATATTGCTATGTAAGATATGTAGGTAATATAAAGGTAAAGAGAATTGATTTTGGTTTCAGAAGATAAATTAGAAATGCTCGACAAAAAGGTACGTGTTTAAATTTCTATATGAAATTGATTGGGATTTTGATCGAGCCACTTGGCTTTTTGTTTTCTTTTGAGATTTGGGAGGCCGTAGAACCATTTTGTAGTTGTACCGAGCTAGCCGTGCAAATGAGACGCTGGCAAAAAATTTCGAGAATTTAGGGAGTTAGAAAAATTTTGAGAAAATTTTGATAAGTCAAAATTTGATTTTAAATTGAAACTTGAATGGTTAAACAAATAGTATAGCTTGAAACTAGGGAAAAGTTTAGAAAGTTAATAAGAAGGGTAATGCGTCTTTTATTAAAAAGATGTTGAATTGTTGATTTTGGAGAAATAGTAACGGGTATTGGACCATTCTTCCTAACTAGTAATTTCGGGGACGAAATTCTTTTAAGGGGGAGGAATGTAACGACCCGGATTTTTGAACGGCTAATTTGCAATATTTAAATTGGATTTAAATATTTAATTTGAACTCTAATTTGATTATAATATGAACAGTTTGGTTTTATATGATAGAAAGGATCCAGAATTCAAATATAACGACCTGTTGAATTAATTAATTATTAAAATAGTAATTGAATATCGGGTAAAATGTTAAATCGGGGGTAGTAAGCTTGTTTAAAATATTTTAAAGGCTTATAGAATTTATATTAAGAATGCTGAAAATAATAGATGAATTAAAATTTGAATTTAACAGTGGTTTGTCCGATTTTAAAATTTCATAGTTTAAATTGACGTTTAAAAATAGCCATCTGAGGCACAGTCTCGGAATTTAACGAAACCAGTTCCATTGGATCCGTAATATTGAGTTATTGTCGAATTTCAAATTTCATAATTTTTGGAGTCTGCGTGTGAGCGTACGAGGTAGAAACGTCTAGACGAAAATTAATCGTTTTAATTTAAAATATCTTATATCATTTCAGGAATACTATCACCTATTTAAATCGAGTCGCCTTTATTTCAAATCGCGTTCCCTCTGCCTCATAATATCTCGTACTCTTTGTCTTCCATACGAAGCTTAAATCTAATCGATAGCCGCCCTCATTCTTCTTTATATCGCGTATCCTTCCTCTTTTCTCTCATTCACGAGATCTTGAATAAATTGATAATGGCAGCCACTTCAAAATTTAACCATCGAGCGAAAACAAACCATTTTTTTTCTTTCGAATGAAGTCTTCATTCGTTTCTTTTTCTCTTCCTCAAAGCTCGGATCCGAAAAGAGAAAAAAAAAGAGAGAGGGGAAAACAAGCGAATTTGATTCGCGTTCAAGATCGCGATTTCGTGGGCAAAGCTATCGATGAGTCGCGCAGCGTTGGGAGGCGAAGGCGATTTATTCCATGGCCGCGTCAGTGGGTGTTTCGTGGCGGCGGCAAGAGGATTGGGAAGCGCAGCTTCATGTGGGTTCTGATGCAGACGTGTGCGACGCAGGAAGCTCGAGCAAGGAATTGCACGCGGCAGCATGTTCATGTTCGACCTAAGGGGTTGTTCGCGTGGAGACTGGAATCGTGAGGGGTCGAGGAGTAGGTCGCGAGGCATGGGAATGGATCTTCAAAGTCAAAGGCTAGAGTTTCCTTCGGTTTGGATCTCGACAGTGAGGTATTTGGATTATCTATTTGTTTACGAAAATTAAAATCTAATATATATGTATATATAGTTAACAGAGAAAAGATATATGTATACATATATTTAGAAATTTTAAATCTAGATCTGTTTTATTTTACAAATGTATATGTATAAAAAAATTACAGTAAAGAAAATCCTGTTTTTTTGTTTATTTTACAGAAAAGAAAATATAAATATATTATGTACAGTTTGTATGTATATAAAGTAAGGAAAGTATATATATAGGAAAAAAACAAAACAAAACAGTAAAGTAATAGGATTTTAGTAAGAGAAATACGCAGATTTTTATATATGCAGAAACAGAAGGAAAAATATTTTTACTGTAAAGTTAAAAATTCTGTTTGTTTTAAATTAAAAATATATGTTAAGAAAATAAATTAATTTTCTTTAGAGTAAAAATATATACATATAGGACTTTGAAAATTTAATTCTTTTGTTTAAAATTTCACCACCAGTTAAAATTAAATTATTAGATTAACATAAATTTATTTAAACGATAAATAATTATTCGATTGTTCGAATATTAATGAAATCCATGAAATTGTTATTCAAGGTCAAAAATATGGAAACGAGTCAGGAATGGATCGGTTTGGCAAACCCAAAATCATAGGTGAGTTAATCTCACTCAGTTGATTTTAAATTTAAATTTTTGAATTTAAATTTATCGTTGAATTGCTTGAATGATGGTTGAAATTAGTGAATAGTTAAATAGACCCTATATGCCGCATAATAGCGGATGATAATATATGAATCCCATATACTACAATACTCCACCATTGAAGTGGAATTGGTATTTTATTTGTGCTAACAACCGTGGATGAAGGGAAACGGGTTGGAGGGATCCAACAGGATTCCTCAAAGATATTTATTCTATCTCATATATATGTTGTTCTGTGACAAGATGATAAATTGAGATGGGTGGTCGTGTATATAAATTGAATTATTAACTGTTGAATAACAAAGAAGCTGAAATTTGAAATTTTACTACTATTGATAAATTTAATTCAAAGAAGTTAAATAAAACTCAAACAGGAAATATTATTGGAATTTGAAACTTCAACTTGAGAATGAAGAAAAAGAAATAAAAGCATCTTATAAACTGAAATTGGTTAAAGTTGAGTTTTCGGGAAAATTTAATATATTAAACACTGGAAGAATTATTATAATCAACAAGTAAAATTTTATCTAAGAATAAAAAAGAAAATGTTGTTAAGAAGTACAAATAAGGGATTTTTATTAAGAAATAAAAAGGAATTTTATTAAGTAATGAACGGAATTTATTTAAAGAGCAATATGAAAATTTATATAAAAGAAATAAATTATTAAAGTGGAATTCTTAAATAAAACTATCTTTATAAATAAAGTGAACTCAAAGAGATTTTATAAATTTATAGATGGAGTTTATAAACGAGATAGGAAAATATCAGTGTATATTGGTAAGGATAAGTCAAGGTGAACTTATATTGAGTTATAAATTTGTTTGAAATGGAAATAGTAGAATATTTCCGAAAGAAAGAAGGTGAATGTGGACAAGAGGCATTTACAGATGGATATTGGATTTCCTAAATTATAAAGTTATTTTAAAAGGAATATTTTTAAATCACTATACTATATAGGTTTTATAAATCATTTTTGAATTTAAAATATTTCAAATTAGTTATTTTTGAAGGCTTAGCAATTATTTGTAATAAACTCTAATTTTTCTAAAACTAGCTTTGAAACTTATAAATAAATAGATATAAATTTTAATATTACTTATTTTATAAATCTATATGTTTTCAAAATGTTTTTAAAATCTAATTAAAATCCTCTTGTGATGGTAAGCAAATTAATTTACATGAGATAAGATTTAGGAGAAATCTTATAAAGTGGAGAAATTGAGTTTGAAAATTTACAAGCAGAAGTATAAATTGATTTTTGAGGAAGGAATGAGAAAATAAAGGATATTTTCAAAGGGTAAATCAAAATGTGGGTGAGTATAAGAAATCAGTTAAATGATTTCATGGAAATAAATGACTTTGAAAATTTATTTCAAATGGGTTAAAATGGAAATAATATCTGAATAATATTTGAGAAAAATAATTTGTGGAAATTATTTGATGGTTGCTTGTGTATGATTATTTGATAGTTAAATCACCGACTATCAATATTGGACAATGCGCTGATCGTTTCGAAGAGTCCGTGACCAGATTTAATTATCCGAAAACCACTTCGATCCGGTTTGAACGATTACGAATGAAGAACGTGAAGAGTTGAAGACGGTGATTCGGTTTGTCCAGACCCAGGGCAACTTGTATGGATTAAATGCTTTTAGGACATCGTCAGGAGGACGATTAGCATTCTAAGTGGGACTCGTTCTTGAAAGGTAACGCTTATCCTCAAGCCTTATCAACCGGGAATGGCTAAAACAGGGGAGGTGCAGCAAGACTTTGTGGGTAGCCCCCACTGGAGAGTAAGGTTTCCTCTGTCTAGATGTCCCTTTTATTTCGGCTTAGTGGGTGGTTGGTCGCGCCAACCACGGGGTGATCTTGCTTGGGACTGTCCAATAAGGGATAGTTCCGGTCTTGTGTTGCAGGGGAGTTAGGGTGGCTCCTCGGTACTCTGATCTAGACCAGGTACTGTGACGGACGGTACCCCGATAGCCCTGCCATTGTATTGAATCCAATCTCCAATAAGCGCCTGTACGGTTTTGATTGTGCCCAACTATTGCTGAAACGTGAGATGCAAGCATTTCAGCTAGATTCTATTTTACTTTCTATAGACACTATAATAATATCAGAGAACTTTAATAAAAATGTTTTAGCTATCGTAAGGTAAAAACCCGACATGTTTATTTGTGGCGTGGTCTTACGAGATGCTTTGTTTTTCAAAGGATTTTTGGAAATATAATAATCCAATTGAGTGTGATTTCTCACGCTGGTTTTCCAGACTGACTCGGGTGTTGTTTTATATGATGCTCGGGTCAGATCGAGTTAAAGATGATCAGGTTAAAAGCTAAGGAGCTCAGGAGACGAGCCGATGACAGAGCGTATTTCCGTATTTGTCTATTATTTCCGCTATGTATGGACATGTATGATTGATTGATGTACTCTGATATGGTGTGTATGTATATATGACAGTATAGATTCTTTGTATTTAAAAGCTGTTAGTATATATTATATTTTGTTCCACTGCGATTGTGAGATTATGGTGTTGTTTTCTTTTCTTCTTCTTCTACCTCTTTCTTCTTTTACCCGAAGACTCGTACTTTTGTGCCACTTTGGACTGAATTGTTGTGGAATTTTGTTAGTTCAAAGGGGTACGGATTTGCGACCCTTTACACCTTTAATTTCCATACTCTTTTAAGATGAGCTATTACCGTAAGATACGAAAGAGGTTTATCAAGAAAAAAACCTACCAAGTTGTCACCCTAAATTTCATTGCCTGCCTTAATAACATTCTCCGGTGGAACCAGGACATGTCCTTCGTAGAGCAGAGGCACTTGAATAGGGGAATGCTGCCCTGCATTACGTGGTTTAACTTTAAAAAGGGAATTTCATTGGACATGAGGAACTGCCAGAGAAGAATGGAAGTTCAAAGAGAGGACATTAGGTGAATGACCAAGGGGAGCAGTGGGTGGAGATGAGGTCAAAGTTGTCAGAGGTGGGGATGGGTCTGGCGGGAGAGGGTCAGGAGGAAATTGAGGGGACTGGTGATGAACAGAAGGAGGGATGTTTGAAAGTACGGGAGGGATGTTTGAAAGTACAGGAGAGATGTTTGAAAGTACGGGGGGAGGTGGGAACAGAGGCCATTAAAAAAAGAAAAAAGCTTGTTTGTTTTCAAAATTGATAATCTGCCAATCATCCATTTGGGGATTCCTCTTTCTAATAATTCTTTGAAAGCTAGAGACTTTGGATGGCTTATTGACAAAATTAACAAAAAAGTTCAATAATTAGAAAACCAGATTCCTCAATATTAGTGGGAGAGCTGAACTAATCAAGACTGTTATTCACCCTATGCTGCTTTTCTGGCTTCAAGTCTCCCAGTTTCCTGCAACAGTTATTCAAAGGATAAATTCATTATGTTCAAACTTCTTGTGGAAATCTAAGTCACATAAAATGAGCTGGAATGAAGTATGCAAAACCAAAAGTGAAGAAAGATTGGGAATCAGAAAAATTGTGGACTTAGTTGTAGCTGCTGCAACTAAACTATTATGGAATTACATTAATGGAAACTCTTTGTGGGCAAAGTGGATACATAATAGATATTGCAAAAAGAACAACTTTTGGACTGTCAGTATGGACAACAACGCTTCTCATACTTGGAAAACTATTCTACGTGCTAGACAATGGTGCAAAGGATACATAAACAGGAAAATTGTGGATGGGGTTAATACTGACATTTGGTTTGACCCATGGTTACAAGGCTCTTCTCTAACGACAACTATGGCTGGAACTGCATGAGAATTTTGAATGGTTGTCATAAAAAAGTTTCGTTGCTTATAGCAAATAGTAATTGGAAACAAAATCTCAACTTCATTCCCATGCAATCCCACAATGAAGTAAGGAAAGCCCTCATTCATCATCACATGAATCATGACTATTGGTGGTGGATTCCTAGTAAACAAGGTCATTTTTCTTTGAAATCTGCATGGAATACTTTTAGAAACAAATATGCCGAACTTGACTGGACCAATATTGTTTGGGATAAAGGTTGTGCCCCGAAAATGTCTACGTGCTCTCTTCTTGCCATTAAAAACAAATTGAATACCAAAGACAGATTAGCATATGGTCCCGTAATATTGACCAAAAGTGTGTTTTATGTGCTAATCACAATGAGGACAGAGACCGCCTTTTTTTTCAATGCCCATACTCGAAGAGAATATTGATGGATCTTTTTCCCAAGCTTAATACTACGATATACCCCACTTATGAAATCAATTCTATTCTGATTGCTATTAAAAAAACTCAGGATCAATTCAAATCTTCTAATACTAGTATAATTAGCATCATTTTTACTACTATAGTGTGGAACATATGGTACGAACGGAATAATCGAGTTTATAATGGTATAGAACAACCATTCGAACTGAGAATTAAGCATAATCTTCTTGACAGCAAACACCTTATTCAACAAAGAGTTCAATTACATAAGTTAAACTCAGATGAGAGACTTATCTTGGAGAAGCTCAATATGGCGTCGGATCTCCACGACTCCTTTCGACCCCCTTGATCTGTAGAAGCTTGGTGCTTTTTTGAGAGTGCTTTGAGGTCGCTCTTGCCGTCAGCTGACTTCGTCAGACTCTTCCTTGTTAATGGAAGGTTGGTTTTCGATTTGAGAATTTGTGGCTTTTTGATTTTCTCTCTCCATTTTGCTGATTAGCAAATGAAGCTGAAACGGCCTTCGTATTGGTTTTGTTGTATTTTCCTCCCATTGTTTTTGTAGTTGCATTGGGATTTGGAAAGTGTTTGGTTCTGGTGCAAGCTGCTCGTACGGATGGTTTTAAGAGTGTTGCCTGTGTTTTTTCTCCTCCATCTGTTTGACAGTTTGGTCCAGTTTTCGGATTGTTGTATTGTTAATATATGTAATTGATATGTACTATTTTTCCTTACAAGGTACTCATATAGGTTAGGGGGTTGTAAGGTTTTAATGAGGAATATCAAGGAAATATATGTTTCATGTTTAGTTATATAAAGTACATTTTTCCCAAAAAAAAAAACCTTCTCATGATGATTCTATAATTAAACAAATATAGTTTCATATTTCGCAAAATGTGAGACTATTCTTCCTTCCATCTTTTTCTCTCTTTAGAGGGGAAAAAAAACTATGGAGGCAATGTTGAAAATATCCAACATGTTGTATCAGTATGTGTTTATTGAAACTGATGAAAAAATGGTAAGATATGCTTTATTTTTAATTTAGACAATTAACGGTCGGTTTTTCCAGTGTGATTCGATTATACTAGTTTACGATGTTTTCCTTAAACTAGCAGTAGCATAAACAATTCTCGCACAATGACCGCAGCGCATTTATTCCCTTCTGGGCTCGAAAAGGAGCTGAGAAACGGCTGGCAAAGAAACCGCTCAATTCCTTGCAAACTTACAAACGACAAAGTCCAAAAGAACCCTTATTTGAGCCCCTGCTTTTGCTGAAATTTAGGGCTGCTCAGTGGAAGAGGCGAAGCTCCGACCCTTGCAACTGCCCTCTTCATATCACCTTCACTCTCTTGTCCAGCGCCGATTACTGTCTTCCACCGTTCTTGTTTCCCTGTCAAAAATCTCATCTTCTGTAAGGAAGATCGGAATTCGAAGATCCGTTGTAAGTGTTATCTACTGTTTTCTTCAATTTTGCAGTTGCCAGCATTTTTCATTTTTCTTATAATAAGGTTACAACCCCAGTTTAATGGTTCATTCATTTTTTTTATCAATTTCGGACGTTTTTATGCTTTTGTGCGTTCCGTCTTACGAGGTGTTTCAAAATTATGGCTTGCACTCTCTTCAACATCGTTATTTTGAATTTACATGCCTATATATTATGTGATGATAAGAGAATCCATGTCCGTGCCTTCTAATGTTCAAAAAATTGATGGATTTTGATAATAATTAGCTGAAGTGAACTAGGTACATATGTTACCATTCTTTATTTAATGTTGAGTTCAAAAGGAAAGAAAAATATTTTCTTTCTGTTATATTTTGTCCATTCACATCCTATAATAGAAGCATTTAGGTTCATACTGGTGTTGGTTTCACGTATGGTATTGGATGATCTTTCTTTATTGTGGTCATTCGATTCTACTCTATGTATTATCTGCAAATTAGATCAGTTTGGTACATTTGTTCATTCTACTACTAGCATTCGTTGAACTCTATATAGGTCTATATTCTGCAACATTCATTTTGCCAAATCAGAAAACACAACTACTTAATACTAACTACACCAATATAACAGCTGAGTTGGAAGAGCACAGATTTGTGAAAACGTACAGCAATTGCCTTGGAACTTAAACCATAAACAGAACCTATTCGTGTTCATTTCATTCTATTTCTCTCTTGCTTCCCTTTATTCAGTCGACCTTAAGCTAATTTCCATGGAAACCGCATCAGAAACCGCAAGAAAGAACCCAAAAGTGAATAGTGAGAATTCAGAAAACACAAATATTACTCTGCCTGAAGAAATCGTCACTGATATAATCTCAAGATTGCCAGTGAAACAAGTTTTCCAGTTACAATGTTTATCAAAGAATTTTTCATCCATCACTAATGACCTCAGTTTTATCGATGCTCATCTTGGACGCTCAGCTCGCCTCCGCCCATCCATTATTCTCAACAAAGGAAATGACATCTATTTGATTCATAGCAATGGGATTGATTCAGAAACCACAGTGGAGGAGGTGCCCCTTCACAGAATCATCGATTTGACCGATTCTGCCGAGAAGTTAAGGATTGAAGCTTCTTGCAATGGTCTAGTCATATTTAGTGTAGGTGACCGTGATTGTTTTATATGGAATCCTGCAACTACTCAATGCAATCGACTTCCGACTCCCGGTAATGTTGATGGAATGTGTCATCTGACAGCAGAATGGGGTTTTGGCTACTGTACTAAATCCAGCCGATATAAGATTGTTAGGATAGCATATTATTATGAAGGTTCTATTTGGGGTGATGGCGAGATGGTCGTAGAAGTACTCAGCTATGGGGCTGACTGCAAATGGAGAAGACTTGATTATAGCCAATTTGATGCGATGTGTGATGTCCCTGGAATAACAATTAAGGGGGTTGTGTATTGGACTCTAATTAATGATGTCAGGTTACTTAGTTTTGACATGGAGAAGGAGGAATTCGCATGGGTTGTCTGCCCGTTCGGTGCATGTTCAAAAATCATGGAATTCCGGGGATCGCTGGCCGCATGTAAACCGTCTGGAATCGGTCAAAATGCGTACGATATCTATGTACTGAAAAATGCTGCTAATCTGGATTCCTGGGAAATAATCTGTAGAGCTGGAGATATTTTTCCATCATTGCCTATCATATTTCTTAATGATCATCAATTGTTTTTAGTTGATAAAAGTGAAAATGATGAATTTGATCGATATGAAGAAGATAAGGCCGAGTTTTCTTGCTCTTTGTATGATTTGGAACGTGAAGAAATCAAGGAAATTCCTCAAGCATTGGCATCTAATAGTTCAGACGCTCTTAATTTTGTGGAGAGCATGGTTCCTTTGTTACCTTAAGGGTTCTCTGGTGGAAATAATTCAGGTAAGCTCAACAATTCTTTTTTAATGTTTGTTTCAAGCATTATATTTTTACTGAAATTCAGTAAATTTAATGTTCAACATGTGTACTTTTTTCTATCTACATTGTATGACATATTGTGATGGAAAGAAAATGATTTTGTACAGATGAAGATAATAGCGAATGCTGGAAATGCAAAAGGAGCTGATGAACTTCGTTTGAATAGTGATAGTTTGCTGAAGTTATTCATATGAATATCAAGTGCAGTCTAATGCCCAAATTGTAATTTTTATCTGTCTTTCTTTCTTTCCTAGTGGGGTTACAACCAAGTAGCTGTATGATTAGATGTTGATTAGCTCCTTTTATGCTTGTAGTCATGGAAGATTTGCTTTGTTAACTAATGGTTTGACTTTTGCATCTCTTGTGTCCTTAATTTATGTAGTTCTTTGGTATGTCCATTATACATGCATTTATTACATCATTGTCCTTAAGCAATACAGAAATCCGGACCTTTTTCTTTAATGTCAATGAAAGCTATACAATTAGAACCAATATTCAAGAATTTCAGTGGAAAACCCTCTTAATATCATTAGGTGATGTTTCTAGATATGATGACCAAAGATGCCTGCAGGCACTAACATGTAGAAAAATAGAAATGATTGTCTCATAATATTTAATAGGCCGAAAACAAAAAACAAATAAAAGTATAGCGTAGTAGCATTCATTGTACAGCTATCAGCTATGCTTGGTGTTCAGCTGTAATCAGAGTGTACTTAGACAATTATAATTTAAAAAATAAGCAACGCCAAGTAAAATTATAATTTGGGAAATAAGCAAACGACTAGTAGAATTTTAATCGAGGGAATTAAGCATCGGTTAGTAAAATTAAGCTATATGTAATCATGTAGAAAGAGCTCGTGGGAAAAAGAAAAAAAGGCAATAAAACTAATTATTCATCATATTCTCACTTCTCCTCTAAAATTCAATGTGGTATTAGAGCAGATCAAAGTCTGACTCAAAAGTTCCGCAACAACATCAATAGCTGCAGATTTCAAAGAATTGCAGTCAGTTCAACATGTCTCAATTCGAAAACACTAAACTCACAAATATCATACTCAATGGCAACATAAATTCCATTCCATGGTCCAGATTAGTAACAGTTGGTCTCGATGACAAATGAAAATTAAGCTTTGTCACTGGAAAAAATGAAAAATCCAAAACATCAAGACCAAATGAGCCAACTTCCAAAGAGAGAGGAAAAATAGAAAAATGAGAGACAACCGATCAATTAATCATGTCATGGCTTCTCAGCACAATGCAACCGCAGATTTCAAACGTACTCATGTACTCCAGCATGTAGGATCGATTTCACCCTATATGGGGATGAATGGGGTGATACTAATAATTATGAAAATTTAATGCAGAAATATATAAAATAATTACAACATAGAAATAGCAGAATAATAGCAGCATAGATAATAGCAGAATAATAAAAGCAGAGATAGAACAATACAGATTTACCCTGCTTCGACAAAACCCTGCCTACGTGTTGCCCCTAAGGTTTCTACTAGAAATTAAGTAGTCAGGCGCTTACACACGTAAACTCGCGACACCCGCTATTGAGTACCTAACTCTACGCTTAAAACTCTGCCACAACTCAGCCATTGAGTTGCGAATTCTCGAACTACACCATCGTAGTTCGTCCCCTAGTCACACGACTAGAAATTACATGAGTTACACATAAATTCGGTGGTTTTAGCAAAGGTGCAGAGACAGAAGAGGATGGATCTGAATCGGCTCAATGGACTCAACCAAATAACATCTTCGATTCAGCAGGATATTCTACGACTCAAACGGTGTAGCCGAATCAACCGCTAACTCAATTGAACATTTGTTACAGCAGTAGAATTCAGGTTTTGTACACTCTAACGCTATTTTTAATTCATCCAAAGTCAACAGCAATTTTGAAATTGCAAAAATGTGTCAAAATACAAATAGATGGATAATCGACTCAGGTGCTACCGATCACATGACACGGGGCAGAAATAAATTAACAAATGTTATACAAAATAAAGACCCTCTACATGTAAATATTGATAATGGAGATAAAGTCCAAATTCATGGTTTTGTACAACAAAGTTTCTTACAAAAGATGTGAAAAATATTTTATATTTGCTAGATTTTGATTCAAATTTATTATCAATTAGTAAAATAATCCATGAATTGAATTGCAATGTTATAGTCTCACCGTATATAGTGACCGTTCAGGATCGAAAATCAGGGAAGAAGATTAGTGAGGGATGTGTGAAAAATGACCTCTATTATCTTGATGAAAATACCAATAAATGTCAAGTGTCATTAATTTTAGTAGATCGTGACAAATTGCTACATTGGAGATTTGGTCATCCATCTAATCAAATTGTGAATAATTTTTTTGTTATAAATTAGATTCCAAAAATTGTGATGTTTGTAAGCTTTCGAAACGAACTAGATTACTATTTTCTTTATCTACTAATATGTCGGAAGATTACTTTGATTTAATTCATTTTAATGTTTTGGGTCCAGTCCTTGTTGACTCTTATTATCATTTCGAATATTTTGTCACATTTATTGATGATTTTTCTCGCATTACTTGGGTTTACTTTTTAAAAGGAAAAAATAAAGCTTTTTCTTATTTTCAAGAATTTTACAGTTTTATAGATAATCAATATGATGCAAAAATTATAATTTTTCAATTTGATATTCGGACATAATACGTAAACAAATATTTCATAGAATTAAAAAAAAAAGAATTTTACACCAAACCACTTGTATTAATACATCCGAACAAAAAAGAGTTTCAAAAAGAAAAAATCGACGTTAACTTGAAGTCGCTAGATCTTTTTATTTTTAAACTAACGTTCCAAAATCTTATTGGTTATATGCTATGCAAACTGCGACTTACCTCATAAATAGATTGCTAAATGTTATGCTTAAAAATATAAGTCCTTTGGAAATTCATAAAAATAGAAAAATAAATCTTGCTCACATAAGAGTTTTTGGATGTATGTTTTTCGTACGCATAAAAGGACGTGATAAGTTAGATAAAAATGCCGTTAAAGCCGTATTTTTAGGATGCTCTTCCCAGAAAAAGAGTATAAATGTAATGATCCAAAAAAACAAGGGTGGGCAAGGTCGGTTAACTGAACGAAACGATAAATTAATCGACTTAACCGACCAAAAGTTTCGGTTCCTTGACTTAACTGAAAATAGTAAATGGGTCCTTCTACCGATCAACCGGTTCGGTGTTGCACTGCGTGAGAAATGGATGACAATGCCCAAAATGGGTTATGTTACTGCGACTAAATATAAAATACTCGTATTTTGCATAAGTGAAAAATGTCACCGTTAAAGGAAAAGTACCACCACCCATACAACGTTATGAAATAGTAATAGCATTTGCTATTGATGATCATTTTATTTAAGTACATAATTAGTCCCTCTTTTTCCATGAAATTCAATTATTAATTTTGCAATGTACTTAATAGTCTTCGTAAAATGTAGGTAAAATTGAAAACTAAACATCCGGTGCCACCAATTTATGCAAAATGGTTGACGACTCATCATACGAAGGCAAGTAAGTAATTGGGAATTTATTTATGGTGATCGTAGACAAGCTTGAGACGAAAGAAATCAAGTTGCGGAGTGGAATTAATTATGTACTTTAAATCAATGTGTTATTAATGTACTTCGAATTAACTACGTACTTTAAACCAATGTGTTGTTTGATATATGTTGATTTAACTTTGATTTTGTGTGATTATTCGATGTTGTTATTTGATGAAATAGTCATGTTCTATGCTTTATAATTTTTATTAAAAAGATTACAACACCACGTAGGGACATTATGTGTATTTTTGTCATGCAGAGTAGCTACGTGGTTGGTAATTTTATCATGCATTGCAACATGTGATTTACGTTCTAGGTCGTGGTTTTTGTACGTGGTAGGTAATTTTATCATGCATTGACTATACGTGGATCTTGTTCTAGGTCGGAGAGTCTCTATGTGGTTTTTATGTAATCCACGTTTTTCCTATGCGTGCTAGGTGTAAAAATTGAAAAAATTACAAGCAGATCATATACGTACACACAACTTCAAACTTCAATAATTTCACATTGCCGATCGCATTGCTACCTAAAAAAATACAAACGACTTCATAAATGATAAACAACTTCACATTGCTTAATACCACAATAAGTCAACCATACAAACATACAAATAACATCTTCTAATACAACATATAGTACCAAAAAGCTTTAATAAATTGTCAATACGACATAGCGTACCAGAAAACAACACATAATACCATATTCTAATATAAAACATATAATTACTAGGTGTGCCTATGATTGTAGCGTCCACTAGCAAATCTAACACTACCAACTGCATTTGGATTAGCTTGAGTCATCCAAAAATCCATGCACTTCACTTAAAGTCTAATATGAACAAAAATAATAATTAAAATTTATATTATCTTGATTATCATTCAAACTTCAATGAAATATGAAATTGAATTTACCATGTACAATCGCTCATATGTTAGCAAAAAGTGTGATGCGCCCACCGTGACATTATCAGGTAACATACCTGGATTTTGAACCCTTAATACACTATGATCTCTATTCCACCAAGTATAATCATCCGTGCAATGTAAATACAATTGATTGAGTGGCATTGATCTATGTCCTTCTGCAATAACATGATGATATCAATGTTATCATATATGTTTTAAAAACTGATAATACATAGGAGTGTATGTAGTTGACATTGTTCATCGTCCAATACTTGTAGTCACCAAAGGAATATGAGATATGAAATTGTTTAGCATACTACCAAACTATCTTAATACTCCGTTAGGATGATATGATTCCACAATGTTGAGAAAAAGAATGCAACTGCTGCACCGAGCAATATCACAAAATGGATGATAGTCACGTGCATAGATATACGTGTAAAAAATAACCTTTAAAGAAATGGCAAGAGAATAGCTAACAATATGGTAGAGCTTTATTAATTTACTATTATTAAGGTTAAATGAATATAATTACCTAATCAAACTGAATATTATCAAGAAATATACGTATATCTACCAGTGACAGATAAATTACTTTCTAAATTCCATCGACTAACACAGAGTAAATTTTCAAAGTACAGTTTTGTGGAAGGATGAAAGCACAAAAAATGCTCGAATATCCATGTCTCCAATAAGCAAAGATAACCTGCATCCTGCTTGACACCAATACAACTTGCTAATTCGAGTTGCCTATACATAAATGCTAGTACTGCCGAACTCCATGAATGAGTATTAAAAATACATAAATCTTTTAATGGATCTAAAAGTGTCATATGCACATGTGACTTGTTTTTATCAGCAAACAAAGTGTTGCCAAGAAAGAACATGAGATAAGCACAAGTAGCATGCGTAACTGCTCTATTAGTCCAATCTTCATTAACATCTTTGAACTTCTCAAATAACACAGACAAACTTAATTTAATGCCACCTCTATCATTCATTCCAACTTTGCTTTTGATTTACTAAGGCCTAGATATTTAGGAACAAACTTAGCTGCTTGTTCCATATCAAATGAAAGGCTTTGTATAGGTTTGCCTTCCACCAGAATGCATAATAAAGAAGCTACATCATCATGGATACTAGTAATCTTACCAAACGGCATATAGAAGGTATTAGTCTTTGGATACCAACAAGCTGATATCAAATTTTTGTTGACCCCCTTATAGCACGTGTTAACAATGAAGAACAAGCCAGACGCTTCAATAATATTTCTGAATCTAGCAACATTTTCTATAATCTTCCACTCTACAGCCTTGTGTGCATGATTGACACATGTAAGGAGTGATCATTCCTAAAGCAAAATAAATTTACATCATTCTTATGACTAATGCATTGGTATAACAAAATGATCATAAAAACTGTAAATTAAAATACCTCGCCCTTTTTATGTTTTTGAAGCAATACGAGTCTCGTAATATTTGATCACATCACTATATCTTAGCCTACATAATTGTTTTCTACTTGTTCAGCATCGTCATTTGTCTCGGTAACATCATCTATCACGATATTATCATCTATTTCGACATCGTCATCTATCTTGACATCGTGATCTATCATGGCATCATCATCCATCTCGGCATCATCATCCCGTTCCCCACTATTTCCCCTTTCTCCCTCCACTCTCCCTCTTCCTTACAACTTCTTCTGTTTCCTCTTCATTTCCTTTGATATCTACATCTTTTTTTATGTCCTTATTTTCATGCAAACTACTTGTAAACACCCTTACCTCTATACCCATACTATCGAAGAATATTACAGAATAATATTGTGGGATAATACGGAGAATGTGGTGATGTGGGGTACACAGGTGAATATTCTCTTGGGCTAATACTGGTGTGTATTTAAACATCAAATATATAACTCACATATACGTACACAGTATTGTTACAAAACAATAAACATGAGTATCTCCATGATAGAACAATACACTATATACAATAAATAGCGAAGAACACAGAGTCAATCACAATGATTAAAAATATAATAAACAATATACAAGGCCTATCCAAAATACATCTCAAGAATACACATCGATGATGTACATCATATATAACAGCATGCAATAAAATTGTATAACTAGACACCTATACCTAGAAAACACAAGCCGGTCTCATCGTCCCTATACCTGAAATGTCTTGAACTAACTCGAGTATTATATAAATAACACATGGGTCAATCTATATCTAAATCAAATGTCAATAAACATATAGAACATAGTGTATGATAGGTGTAAACATAATAATGTTATCTCATAAAACTTGAAATATCTTACAACGTAGAACAACACAAACCTAGCATAAAGATGTACTCCTATAAAAATTCATCAAATCAGAAATCATGAAACAATGTCAAATGGATGAATTCTCCATATCCAAAAATCATCGTCTAAATTCAGAAAACATCTATAAAAAAGATATCACCATGTATAATCAGGCTACACGTAGTTTAACTCAAATATATCACTCAATCTCAATAACAAAATATCCTTAATACCAATATAAATAATCACAATATAGTAATGGCGATACATGCCAACTATAATTTGGTGACACATGCCTGTAAAGAATAATTGGCGACACAAACGTAAGAAAGATAAATAAGCAATGCAAAAATAAATATGCAACACATGTCAATGAACAGTAGTTAGCTACATATGCTAATGAAAAGAAAATATTTGGCAAAACAAGCCTGAGAAAGAATAAAAGGCAACACATGCTAAGGAAGGATACAATGATTAATCATACTCTGGACATAGTCACAGTATAATCATAACCCCTTGTCTTGAATATATGTAAGTATATGTTTATATTATACACACACCAGAACTAGATGCGAGACTAACAAACAAACCTGCTTGAAGAGACTGCACATGTGATTGGCGAATACGACACACGTTTTCCACCAACACGGCTCCTACAGTCTTGGTTACCTTGATGAACACCGTGACTCCTATCCATCGCATGTCATAAACACGCTATATAACTATGCTATGCATTGGTGATGACCCTACACGTGCCCCCAAATGGTAATAGACTACTGACCAAGGTGACAAGCATGGGCTATACATTGCCGATACACAACTATGTAGAATACCGACACACGTCTATGGGTGCTACTGATCCGGGAAATGACCACCGCGATCAGGCCGTTAGAATGGATACTAGCCAATCTGGTTCAACTAACATATTATATAGGAAGTCGGACAATAAATAGAAAAATACGAAATATATAAAATATAATAGTTAATACACATCTACATACTTGTGCCAATACACGACATAATATATGCTGACATATGACAAAATACACGACTCACTGTAGTGAGCCCATCGTACATGTTGAATCCTCGTATGGATGTCATCCATGAGCAAAAGGATAACCGAATAAATAGCACAACGACGTCCCATACCACCGCATCTTACTGGTCCCTTTATACAATGCTCACACATCACACTCGCTCCTTCAATATTCTATATAACGATTCCAAAGAATAACTAGAGAAATATTACTAAAAGTCCCATACCATATGGTATTATAACTCCATTTATTCATATTTCTCGTCATACGGATTAGAATTCATCACAAAATCATATACAAAGATGTCATCACTATGTTATACCAAATCACTAAATAACTCAACATCAACTGTGAATGACTCATACAATCCAATTCAATATACTAGAGAAGAATAATCAAAAAAGTAATTTAAATAAATTATTCAAATAAATAAACGTAACATACAATAACTCAATATTTAACAATGAATCATTTATAATAAAATAAATACTTAGAAATAGATACCATATATATATACACACACATATATATATACATATTAGATAATATATTTGCTATGTTTTTTAATCCCAATATAAGATTCAATTACTATATTTCATTTCCAAATCCTTATATATATTTGTATTTTCTAAAACATTCAAAATAACTTTACGTATCTAAAATAACTACAGAAACTATATCATGAATTTCTATAACTAAATAATACTTTAAAATAAATTTATAAATCTCCAAAGTAATTCTTTCCATTTTAAATCATAATTTATAATTTAAAAACATTACAACATGTTTAAAATCTCTAATAACTCATATGGTAAATCAATACATATTACCTTAAATTCATTTCATAATCTTCTATAATAAAACACTATTTCAAAACAAATTTATAAGTTACAAAAATAAACTACATTTATTCCAAATAATAGAACATAATTCAAAATCTTTCATAATATCAATAAATTAATTTCAATAACCAATATATATATATATATGTATGTATGTATGTATGTATGTATGTATGTATGTATGTGTATATATATATATATATGCGAAAAGGAATTCATATTATAATACTCTTATAATCATTCAATAATATTTCAAAATTGATTTATATTCGAAATAGGCTTATACTCAAAAATCTCTTTATGAAATATCTCTTAAATCCTTTTAATTGAATATATACACTTTCCAAGAAAATTTCCCCTTTTGGAAATATTATTAAAACCCTCATTTATACTTACAAAATTCCATAGAAATATTATTAAAACCCTCATTTATAATTACAAAATTCCATACATTAAATTATTCTTGAAAATCTCTATATTTATTTTTAAGTCGGCTTATATTTCAAAAATAGTTCCCATAAATGATTTCCCAAAGCTTTAAAAACTATTTTAAAATGGGATAAATCCATAAATCATCTGAAATAAGACCATGGAGAAATTTTTTATAAAATCCACCATAAATATCGATATAAATTTTATCGTGTGGCCGAGAAGAATTTCATCGAATTTCGACCAACCATACAATATGCACACAATTATAAATAAATTACACAAATTTAAATGCAAACGGACAACATCTCCTTTGCATTTTTAATAATCCAATACACACAAAATTCTTCCAATCAATCCAAAACCATATCCAAATTCACACGACCAATCCAATAAAAACCAATATTAACCAATAATCCAACCAAACTAAAAAAGTAAATATATGAGTGAATATGCGTAAGTAAAATGATATAGACATAGTGTGAGTGAGATAATCACCGAATTGAGCGAAGTATTTATTGTCTTCGGCGCGCCCAGCAGTACACGAGCAACCACTCTCTACCCTGAATCGCAGTAGCCCTATCTCATCCAAGCATCGCACCTACGCACGCTCCTCCACTTCCTAGATCTCACACCAGGTTGCCATAGTCCTTGAATCGCATCACCACCAGGACGTGGACGAGCTCCACTTACAACGCACCATACAGTCAGCCCTCATTATTAGCCGCTGCATAAGTCGCTACCACCCAGGCGTCAAATCTCCTATCGTTGACATCGATCGCATGTCGCCTCCCTCAGGTGTCGATCGCCAGATCGTCGTATGCGTTATTTTCTTCCATCTTCTATAAATCGTAACATTTTATTTTGAAAATTAAAGCATGGGGTTATGTGAGTAGCTGTACGGGTTTGTGTGGAAAATAGAGATTGTTTCCAAAAGTGGGTAAAGGATATAACAGGCATGGGCCTTCAATTTTAATTCAATATAGTTTTCAATTTATTTCCCATTGAAATTTAACTTTTAATTCTCAACATTTATTTATAAATGTATTTCAATTCAAATTAATTTACACTTATAAAATATTTTATATTCAATTTAAAATAATTTGTTCGATTTCAATAAACCACTTAGAATTTATTATTTTAATTCAGTTTATTAAAACAATATATTATTAAATAGAATTTTATTAACTAGAAATTTAATTTCAAAATTCTAATTGTCACAAATCGAATTCAAATAGTTTAATTTGAATTAAACTTATTTAATTTATGAAGTAAATATTAGGGTTATTACACTACTCCCTTACTTTTGTCTTCTCTCCCCTCATTTCCGTCTTTCGAAATAGTCATTAGAGTTCGAGCCATCTATAAATAACAAAACAATATATTCAAGATTCAAAGTTTGAATTATTTAAAAAAGATTCAAATTTCAAATTTGTTGAACTACGACGGTGGATTTTTTGTCACGTAAAAGACCAACTATTACGCATAATTTCAAATAATTAAAAGATATAATTACCAAAGTCATACTACTATTCTTTCAGGGTTTGTTAGTGAAAATATTTTATGCAACTTTAAGATGTAGTGCATAATTGACGAAATAATAACCAAGGTCGCTAACAGTTGCAGAAATATTTGTAAGTTGCTCATTTAGGTGATTTCTATAACGACCCGCAAATTATCAGTTTGATAAATTATATCTATCTTTAAATATTAAAATATAAAAATTTTAAAACATAGATTATGATGTTTTGAATAATAATGATGGTAATCTTATTTTGAATAAGTATTTACAAAAATATAAACTTTGAAGGAATATCGATAAAATGGTCGAAAATCATTTTAGCAATAAACAGCTCTATACTTATCAGAAGTCACGCACGGAGTTGGATACATACACATTTTTATCCATTAAACTAAGAGTACAAAATAAAAAAATTATTTTTTATTTTTGAATATAAATGTATTTATGACATCATCAACAATGACATCATATTTAATAATTGATTTATGAATTTAAATTGAGAATTAAGGATTTATAGTTATATAATTCTTCAAATAATTGTTTTTCAATGATAATAATTCATTTTAAATAGTTATGAAGTGATAATAAATCATTTATAATAGTTTTATAAAGATATATATATATATATATATATATATATATATATATATATTTGAGTTGAAATTATAAGAAAAAATGATATCGCTTTATCGATATAATGGCATTTTCTGTAAATAATTGTTTAATATTGATTTATATGACTTTACAATTCCAATTGTGATCATTTTAATTCATTAATAATGATAAGAAATTATTATTCAATTTTTTTTTAAATTTATATGTAATTTAATTAATGAACTAAATGTGACCGGGAATTGGCTTCCCGATTTTCAACAGATTAACGAACGGAAGTTGTTCAAAGTCGGTGCAATGTTGTTTTTCTCTTATGCACATACATATACATGCATATACATGTTACATGCACACATATACATACATATAACACACACACACACATATATATTTACATAAAATAAAATCAAAATATCATGATATTTTACAATGTCAAAAAGCAAACTTGCCATCGACTGTCAACTTCTTACACACATCAACTCAAACACATGGAGGAAGGGGGTACCGGTGCGCTAGGGAGGTGATGGGAAGGGTATGGGCAAGGGCATTTTGGTCCATACACATTTGGGTATTCATTTCTAAAATATTTCTAAAAATACACATCCACTCTTTCACATTCTAAACACCATTCATCTTCTTTCTCCATATTTTCAAGCTTTTCAATGGCTTTTCATCTAAGGAAATTTATGATGAAAAATAATGGAAAAAGAAATTAAATTAGTATAGTGTGCGTGTGTATTACCATTTCACATCAAAACAAGCTCAATACTCCTCCACTCCTCCTTCTGTACTCACAGTCACACCCCACAACCACCAAGGCTGAACCATCCAACATCTACAAGCAATAGCCAAGCCCATCTTTGGGTATAGGAGTCGATTCCATAAGCTTTGTTTGATTGTAGCGGAGCTATAGTCTATTTTCATAAGTCTAATATCCATAAAAGTGAGAAAACTCTATTTATATTACGATATGGATGATGATATGATATATTTGAAATGATTGATTGTTAAGTTTTGATCATCATGTTTTGGTTGTGAAAAATATGGTTGTTTGGATTTGTAAACAATTCACGCTTAATACACGTCGAAATTACGCAAATGAAATCACTTTCCAAAATGAATTATAAAAGTGTTACGAAATGATTAAACCTCTTTAAATTGGTTTATATATGGTTTATAATCACTAAAACTCAATTTGGTGAAGTTTTGAAAAGAATTGAAATTAGAGTCAAAAATAGGCGTGTTGCGTAACGGCAGTTCACGTCGTAATAGTTTAAATTCATTTATATGATGGAATATAGTCGGAATTCTTTAGAATAATAATTTTCCGAACCCTTATAATCATAGCTTTCAAACAAGAGAAAACGATCGAGATTTCATGTAACGACATGGATTTTTCGTTGTTCGATTTTGAATATTTAATTAGTTTTAAATATTGAATTTGAATTATATATTGATTTTGAATACGAAAGATTAGGTTATTTATAAAATAGATTCAGAATATAAATATAGCAATTTATTGGATAATTTAATTATTGAAGTTTATTGGTTAGATTATTGTATCTTGAGTTTTAAGCCCGATAAAAATTATTTAAAGGCTTGTAAAATTTATATTAATAATAATAAAGATAATAAAAGTTTTAAAATTGAGTTTAAAAGTGATCTGTTCAATTTAAAAAATAGTTTGTTCAAATTGACATTTAAAATAGTGATTCAGGGCACAATCTTGGAATTCAGTGAAACCATTTTCATCATATCTGTAATAATGTATTATTATCGAATTCGAAGTTTTGTAGTGTTTGGAGTTATCATTTGATCGTACGGAATACAAACGCGTTGAAATTAATATCAAGTTCAATATAATAATTGGGTCCAAAAGCTATCTTCTCCATACGATCGAATTAGGACTCGAAACCGATTTCATTGTGTTCGGAATAGGTGCATATAATTATAAAAGCCTAGCGGCATGTCTCGATAGGGTATTGGAATTTTAAGTTGTATTAAATAAGATATTTATAATTAAATAATATTTTAACATGTCAACAATCAGGACTTACCTTCTCCAACACACCTCCCTCAACTTTATATCATGTTTATACTCTCTCCCTCTATTCAAACCAGAACGAAAATAAATTTGAATTCGTTTATTATATAAAAAATCGTAATGTAGATCAATTCAGAAAAAGAGGGAGATCGCGATTTCTCGAGCTTAACCTGGGGCATCGGTTATCTGGAAATAACGATGGAGGCAACGCGATGTAGGTGGCGACTCACCTGGAGTTCGAGGGACAGTGGGTCGTTGATGCTGGCGATAGGCATAGGGAAGTAAGGGGAGGGTGGTGACAAGCGAAGTCGATGGATGTGAGGGTTGCGTATTCTGTTCAGAAGTGCGCACGCGTGCGCCTGGGGAGACTGGATCTAGGCATACGCGTGGCTAAGAGGGGGACGGGGGATGGTGGGTTTTGCAGGGTTCTTTGGCGCGTAGTTCTCTAGAGTTGAGGAGGAGGTTGCTGCTTCCGGTGTCGATGGGCATGGCAGTTCGCCTGGACGTGGAGGGTTACAACGATCATCTGTACGCGCGCATATGGAGCTCGAACGCGAGCCTGACAGCATCACGATGGCGAGTGCAACATGGAGGCGCGACCGTGCTAGGAAGAAGACAATCTAATTTTGAAAAGCATTTTTTTATGATAATCATGTTTAATAAAAAGAAATATATATACAAAAGATTTTCGGTACAGGAATTTTAAAACGTTCTGATTTGGAAAGTTATATAAAAATTAGATTTTGGAATTTATATAGATCAGTTTTATAAATAAATGTAGTTTCAATAAAAAAGAAATTTAATTAGTTATAGGAGTTTAAAAATTTAAAGTCAACTTTGATTCAAACTAAATTAAATTATCTCGATGGTTAATAAAATCCGTAATTTGCTTGTACGAGGTCGGATTCGCAAGAAAACATCGTTATTGGATCCATAACGACTTAGGCTATGCAATGGAATTAAAAATTGGAGTCGGGTTGCTAAATTAAAAATCAAGGTGAGAAATTCTTACTCATTTGGATTACCATATTTAAATTTAAATGTTTAAATTTAAATTATTGGATGCTTGGTTGATAGATTAATTTATAATTATCTGTGGATGACTATATATATTAGTATTGAAGTGATATTCCCACACATTATAGCAGATGAGACTCAATGCGTCCCGTATAATAGCGGATGACCCTATATACCGCGATATCCCCCTCGAAGTGGGAATGGTGTTTTTATTATTGTCTAACATCTGTGGATGGTGGTAAACAGGTTGGAGGGATCCAACTGGATTCCTCAAATATATAAGTATTTTTCATATATATAAAATGCTGGATTATTGTGTGTTGTAAATTTTATAATGTTATAATGGAATGGAAATTAATTTTGGGTAAATTAAATACCATAACTATTATTTAAAATTTTTAAGGAATTAAAAGGAGATTGATTTTAAAATAAAATATATATATCGAAACTTTGGATTATTTAAAGGGGATTGATTTGAATAAGCAATAATGGATTTTTGATCGTATTAGAAATGGGGGAAAATAGTTAAATTAGGATTTTAATGTAAATTATATAAAGGAACTTTTTAAGATTGGATTTTATAGTGATATTCGGGAAAATATAGAAAGAAGTTGAAATCGATGTTAAAAGTAGATTGGAAAAAATAAATGGAATTCATAAATTGAATTTATAAAATGGAATTTATGAATGAGATTACTTTTAGTGGAACTCAAAGGAGTTATAAAAATTTATAAATGAAGTTTATAAATAAAGAAAAGTGATATCGGATGATAAATTTGGAATATAAATCTACAGAAAGAATATATATATTTGAACATGTGAACAAGGTGAGAGAGAAAATAGTGAATACTTTTTTTTTGAAGTAGAAATGGTTAAGGAGACTGAAATGGAAGTGATGGGATAGAAATCAAGAAGGCTTATAAATTGGAATTTGAATATTAAGATTTAAATAAAAATATTTTTACTAATAAGTTATGTTTTTATTTAAAAAAGGATGGTTTTATTTATTAAACTAAGTAATTTAATGTCGTTTAGTATTTAAATACCTCAAAAGTTAATTTTTCAAATGCTTAATATTTATTTAAATATATCCCAAATTTTAAAAACTTGTTTTGGAAAAATGATGTGATAAAGAGTATTTCGATATTTTAGATAATTATTTGAATATGCCTTAAAAATAGATTATTATTATTCTTTTAAATACTTATTATATATATGTATATATATACCGAGTTTTGAAATGTTTTAAAATTATTTATAAACCTTCTCGGAAGGCTGGAAATGGGGTTACTCAGTATATGGGATTATAAGGAAATCCTTAAAATGGAATTTGGAAGAAAAGTAAGGAACTTTCCGGAGTAGTTAAATAAAAGTGAACTTCGAAAATGAAAATAGAACTCATAAAGAAGTACAAAGGGAAATTAAGTTTATAAGCAAGTAAAATTGGCTTTGGAAGTATTAAGGAAATTAATGAAAGAACTCCAGAATTTATAGAATTAATTATAAACTATCAAGAAATTTACAAATAAATTATTTAAATAATTTTAAGAAAAAGAAATAGGAAATAAAAGGAATACTTTTTTAGTGTTGAATATAAAATGAAGTGGGGAAAATATTCTAAGTATTGGGAAGGGTTGGAAATGTTCCTTTGAAAATATAAGGATTTGAAAACTGTTTCCAAATGTGGAAGAACTAAAAGCAATACCTTATGACGATAATTTGAAATAAATTTTGCAAAATTTATAATAAGGCCTGTTGATTGCTTTTGGATTGATAGTTAAATAACCAACTATCAATTTTGGCCAATTTCGTTAATCGTTTCGAAGAGACTGGAATCGAATTTAATTATCCAAAAACCACTTCGACCGGTTTGAACGTTACGAATGAATACCGTAAAGATGATGAAGACGTTGATTTGGTTTGTCCAGACCCAGGACAACTTGTATTGACGAAGGCTATCAGAACATCGTCATTGGAGGACGATGAGCATTTTAAGTATAATTTTGTTCTTGAAAGGTAATGCTTAGCCTTGATCCTCATCAAATGGAAATGACAAAAATAGGGGAGATGGAGCAAGGCTAAGCGGGTCGGCCCCAAGTAGGGTATGTTATCACCTTTCTAGATGTCCTCGGAAACCTTTATATTATGGATATGGTTGTGCATGGAAGGAGAACTCGGTGGTAAGGGTGGGAACACCCGGGGTGATAAAATATTCGATCTATCCTATTTAGGGGTAGGCCGGTCTTTTGTAGCAGGGGATCCCGGCGTGGTCCTCGGTACATTGTTCTAGAGGTGTGCTGTGGTGGGAGATACCCCAGTGTCCCAATCATTCGATGGAATCCATTCTTTAATAAGCATCATACAGTTTTGATTGTACCTAACTATGCTGGAATGTGAGATGCAAGCATTTCAACTATTTTCTATTTACTTTCTATGGACACTATTATAATATCAGATGATTTTGATAAAAAATTGTTTTGGTTATCGTAAGGTAAAAACTCGGCGTGTTTATTTATGACGTGGTCTGACGAGATATCTTTGTTTTTGTAAAGGATTTGATAAAAGTTAATAAATTCAACTTGAGTGTGTTTTTCTCACGCTGGTTTTCCATACTGACTCGGGTGTTGTTTTATAATACTTCTCGGATCAAACCGAGTATTATAGATGTATATCACGTGCTTGGTTATTTCTATTGTGTGAGTTATGTATATCAGGATAAGTTATTAAACTGTCCAGATTTGATGTATTAAATTGTTGTACTCTGATAGTGGTATGTATATTAACAGTACAGTTCTTGTATTTAAAACTTGTTGTTATATATTATATTTTGTTCCACTACGATTGTGAGATTCTGTGTTGATTTTTTTCTTCTACCTTTTTCTTTTTCATCCCTAATGAACTGGTATTTTCAGCACTCGACTGCTCGGCATTTTATACAATGGATGTATTGATGTCGATTTTTGAGGGTCGAAAATTCCGGTCCGTTACACTTGGTATCAAAGCTGAAGGTTAAGCGAGAATCTTGGCTCTGGTGGGGATTACACATTACAGATAGAGTCAGTACTACTCTAGAATGAGTTTGAGTGTATTAATAGATATGAGCGCGTATTTGCTAGTGAATATAAATTACAGTCTGAATAATGTATCGATAGGGATTTCTAAACTCTTAAACTAGGCAAACCGATACAGTATTATTTTAAAAGGTGGGTAAATGAAATAATTTTACCCAAACCATATTTTGATATAAAAATAATATTTTTTCTGAAAACTATTATATATATAATTGGAGTGTTTGGATGATAATATTATAATCAAATAAGATTATAAAAACTGGAAATGGTATACATAACCAAATGAAAATTTGTATAAGTATAAATTATATGAATGGATTATAGTTAAAATTGGATTCAAATCAAATCTAGAAATTTAAATCCCGAAGATTTTTGGAAATGTTTTACAAAGTATTTTGAAAAAAATAATAGTAATATTATTCTAAAGATATTTTTGAAAGAAAATGGCTTTAAATGGATTTTTGGAAGTGATATAGCACTGAACTCACTTCAGTCAATGGAAAATAATTCTGATAATGACGGTTGCATCATCGTTATTAAAAGTGACGGATTGCTACCAAAATAATTGCTTTGGAGATTTTTGTTGGAAGATAAACGTTGTTTAGAAATTCTAAGGAAATTAGTTTTGATAAAACCAGGATTGGTTTAAATTTAAAAAGTGTGATTTGGGATATTTGTTATTTCAAAATGATTTGAAATAAATACCGGGTGTTTGAATTTAGAATCCTTTTTTAAAATGTTTTAGAAAACATCAGGAAATAAGTATGAACTTATAAAATTGAGGATAATTTTAAAGAAGAGAGAAAAGTTTGGAATTTGAATTTCAAAATTAAATTTTACTTGAGGAAGTTAAAATGAATGAAATTTAACCTAAGCTAAGTAAAATTAAGCTGAAGTCGAATTAAATTTTAAAATAAAATTGGATTGAGATATATAATTGAATGGAATTCAATTTAAGCTAAGTTGAACGAATTAAATTTTAGAAAACTTAATCGATTGTGATTTGAAATTAGAATTGAATTCTTACTTGATTAAATTGAATGAATTAAAAGTAAATTTGTTTGGGGTAGAATTTAAATTAAGTATGGCTTGAAATGTTGGTTAAAAGGAATTGAAATTTAAATAAAAAGTGAATCGGATTTGAGTTATATGGAATTGAATTAAAATATGTAAATGTGAGTTATAAAGTGACTATATAACTATAAATTATAAAATTCGAATTGGATGAGTAATAATATCAAATTGAAGTAAATTTTGAATTATGGAATATTATAAGACAATATGGATAAGATTTTGAATGAAATAAAATTCAAGTGAAGAATTGGAATTGTGAATAAATGAATTGGAATAGCTGATAAAAATTGAAATAAATTGAATAAAAATATATTAGGGCTATAAATAAATGTATGGTCTCGATTTAAAAATAAAATGGAATATACTCGAGTATAAAATTGATGGAAATGTGAAAAAAAATAAGTTGTGTGGCTTATAAAATTGAAAATTGGAATAGATAAGCCAAAATAAAAAGAGTTTGATATTTTGGAAATGAAATAAAAAACCAAATTTGAATTATAAATAAATTTGAACTCAAGTAAATTGGTTGAAGTGGTTTTTGAAATAAAAATCAGATATTAAATTATGAAGTGGAAGTGAACTAATTAGATAATTAATTGGTTAGTTGGATATAAAATGGATATTATCTAGGTTGAATAAATTTGGATTGTGAGTTGAAAATGGAATTTGGAAATGAAACTTGAGTTATAATAAAATTCAACTTAGATGGTAAGCAAACTAAATAAAAATGGGAAATGTGTCGAGTAAAATGGAAATAGTTTGAAATGGTGATAACTCAAGTTATAAATAAATTCAATTGGAGCATAAATAAATTGATATGGCTTGGGATATTGAACTACATGGAATGGTTCCCAGCTAATAAAATGAATTTGAAAATAATGTAGATATGAATGAAATGCAAATGAAAGGATTGAATTTGAAATTGAATAGAATTGAATATAATTGATTTGGAATCAATTTAAAAATAGTTATAAGCTTAAATGGTTATTCATTTAAATGAATAGCGCTGAATTTGCATAAAAAAGTTGGCATTGGCGTAAACGAAAGTAAATAAAATTCTATGAATAAATATAATGTGAATAAATTGATTTTTAAATCAATTTGTAATGGATATGAGTTGTTTGGTATAAAAATAAACCGATGCAAGAAAATTGAGTCGTAAGCCATTCAGATTGAATGAAATGCTATATAAATCGATTGAAAATAAATAATCAAATGATAGAAGCCTTGTAATTGCTATAAAAACATGTTATAACATGTTCGTTTATGAATCTATGTGGTTATCCATTTAAATAAGAGAAATATTATTGAATTTGATGTTTTTGGAACTTACGTGTTTATATTGAGTAAGTATAGGTACCCGGAGGCAATTTCGTTAGATTTTGATGCGCTAATCTCATATAGAATAAGCCGCTTGCTTAAAAATGCTAAAATAAGGTACGTTTTCGGATTAAATACAGCAAGTATATAAATATTGATATATATTTTTGTTTTCCGACCGTGTGTGTCAATTTATATATATTTATCTCCCTTGTCATATTGCAAAAGTCTCTCCGTACAAGGGAGACTCTGCCAAAAAAAATTGAAAATTTAAGGTGTTAGAAAAATTTTGAATTTTTTTGAAACATTTTTGTTAATGAAAATTTGATTCGGATTTGTAATCAAAATAAAGGATTTTGGTTTAGGATGGAAAACTAACTGTTTGATTGAAAACTAAGAGATTAGAAAAGTGGAATGTCAAGTTAGCTAAGTGGGTTTTGGATAAGTAAAAGGTTTGGAGCAATTTTCCTGACTTAGCAATTTCGGGGACGAAATTCTTTTAAGGAGGAGGAATGTAACGACCCGAATTTTTCGTTGTTCGATTTTGAATATTTAATTGGTTTTAAATATTGATTTTGAATTATAGATTGATTTTGAATATGAAAAATTGGGTTATTTATAAAATAGGTTCAGAATTTAAATATAGCAATTTATATGATAATTTAATTATTGATGTTTATTGGTTAGATTTTTATATCTTGAGCCTGATAAAAATTATTTAAATGCTTGTAAAATTTATATTAATAATAATGAAGATGATAAAAGTTTTAAAATTGAATTTAAAAGTGATCTGTTCAATTTTAAAAATAGTTTGTTCAAATTGACATTTAAAATAGTGATCCGGGGGCACTGTCTCGGAATTCAACGAAACCAGTTTCATCGGATTCGTAATAATGTATTATTATCTGGTTCTAAGTTTCGTAGTGTTTGGAATTATCATTTGATCGTATAGAATATAAATGCGTTGAAATCAATATTGAATTCAATATAATTATTGGGTCCAAAAATCTATCTTCTCCATACGATCGAATTAGGACTCGAAACCTTTTCCATTGTGTTCGGAATAGGGGTATAACATTATAAATGCCTAGCGACATGCCTCGATAGGGTATCATAATTTCAAGTTGTATTAAATAAGATATTTATAACTAGATAATATTTTAACCTGTAACAATCAGGACTTACCTTCTCCAACACGCCACCCTCAACTTTGTATCACGTCTATACTCTCTCCCTCTAATTCAAATCAGAACGAAAATAAAATCGAATTCGTTTATTATATAAAAAATAATTGCAATGTAGATCAATTTAAAAAAAGAGGGAGATCGCGATTTCTCGAGCTCGACCTGGGGCATCAGTTATCTAGAAATCACGATTGAGGCAACGCGATGAAGGCGGTGACTCACCTTGAGTTCGAGGGAAAGTGGGTCGTTGATGCTGGCGATAGGCATAGGGAAGTAAGGGGAGGGTGGTGACAAGCAAAGTCAATGGATGTGAGGGCTGCGTCTTCTGTTCAGAAGCGCATGCTTGTGCGCCTGAGGCGACTCGATCTGGCGTATACGAGGCCAAGAGAAGGACGAGGGATGGTTGGTTTTGCGGGGTTCTCTGGCTCGTCGTTCTCTGGAGTCGAGGACGAGGTTGCTGCTTACGGTGTTGATGGGCACGGTAGTTCGCTTGGACGTGGAGGGTTACAACGATCATCTGTGCGCGCGCACGTGGAGCTTGAACGCGAGCCTGATAGGGTCGCGATGGCAAGTGCGACATGGAAGAACGACCGTGCTAGGAAGACGGCGATCTAATTTTAATAAGCATTTTTTTATCTTAATCATTTTAAAAAAAGAAATATATATATACATAAGATTTTTGAAATAGGAATTTTAAAATGTTCTGATTTGGAAAGTTATATAAAAATTAGATTTTGGAATTTATATAGATCAGTTTATAAATAGACGTGGTTTCAAAAAAAAGAAATTTAATTAGTTATAAAAGTTTAAAATTTTAAAGTCAACTTTGATTCAAACTAAATTAAATTATCTCGATGATTAATAAAATCCGTAATTTTCTTGTACGAGGTTGGATTCGCAAGAAAACAGCGTTGTTGGATCCATAATGACTTTGGCTATGCAATGGAATTAAAAATTGTAGTCGGGTTGCAAAACTAAAAATCAAGGTGAGAAATTCTAGCTCATTTGGATTACCATATTTAAATTTAAATGTTTTAATTTAAATTATTGGATTCTTGGTTGATTGATAAATTTATAATTCTCTATGGATGACTATATATATAGTAGTATATATATTAATTCCCGCACATTATAGCGAATGAGACCCTATGCACCCCGCATAATAACTGATGACCCTATATACCACGATATCCCACTCGAAGTGGGATTGGTATTATTATTGTTTTCTAACATCTATGGATGTAGGTAAATAGGTTGGAGTGATCCAACTGGATTCCTCAAAAATATGAGTATTTTCGTGTGTGTGTGTGTATATATATATATAAAACGTTGGATTATCGTGCGTTGTATATTTCAAAATGTTATAAAGGCATGGAAATTAATTTTGGGTATATCAAATACCATGAATATTATTTTAAATTTTTAAGGAATTAAAAAGAGATTTTAATATAAAAATATATATATCGAAACTTTGGATTATTTAAAAGGAATTGATTTGAATAAGCAATAATGGATTTTTGACCGAATTAAAAATGAGGGAACATAATTAAATTAGGATTTTAAAGTAAATTATATAAAGGAACTTTTAAAGACTGGATTTTAAAGTGATATTTGGGAAAATATAGAAAGAAGTTGAAATCGATATTAAAAGTAGATTAGCAAAAATAAATGAAATTCATAAGAAATTAAATTTATAAAATGGAATTTATAAATGAGATTATTTTTAGTGGAACTCAAAGGAGTTATAAAAATTTATAAACGAAGTTTATAAATAAAGGAAAGTGATATTGAATGATAAATTTGGAATATAAATTTACATGAAGAATTTATATTTGAATAAGGTGAGAGGAAAATAGTGAATACTTTTTTTTGAAGTAGAAATGGTTAAGGAGACCAAAATGGAAGTGATGGAATAGAAATCGAGAGGGATTACATATTGGAATTTGGTTATTAAGATTTAAAAAATATTTTTTTACTAATCAGTTACGTTTTTGTTTTAAAAAGGAAGGTTTTATTTATTAAACTAAGTAAATTAAAGTCGGTTAGTATTTAAATACCCCAGAAGTTAATTTTTCAAATGCCTAATATTTATTTAAAAATCTTAAATTTTAAAAACCTATTTTGGAAAAATGATGTTGCAAAGAGTATTTCAATAATCTTGATAATTATTTGAATATGCCGTAAAAATAGATTATTATTATTCTTTTAAATACTTATTATATATATATATATATCGAGTTTTGAAATGTTTTAAAATTATTTATAAACCTTCTCGAAAGGCTGGAAATTGGGTTATTCAGTATATGGGATTATAAGGAAATCCTTAAAATAGAATTTGGAAGAAAAGTAAGGAAATTTCCGGAGTAGTTAAATAAAAGTGAACTTTGAAAATGAATATAGAATTCACAAAGAAGACAAAGAGAAATTAAGTTTATAAGGAAGTAAAATTGGCTTTGGAAGTATTAAGGAAATTAATTAAAGAATTCCAGAATTTACAAAATTTGTTATAAACTAGTCAAGGAATTTAAAAATAAAATTTGTAAATGATTTTGAGAAAAAGAAATAGGAAATAAAAGGAATACTTTTCGAGTGTTGAATATAAAATGAAGTGGGGTAAATATTCGAAGTATTGGGAAGGGTTGAAAATGTTCCGTTGAAAATACAAGGATTTGAAAACTGTTTTCAAATGTGGAAGAACTGAAAGTAATATCTTTTGAAAATATTTTGAAATAAATTTGGGAAAATTTATAATAAGGCCTGATGATTGCTTTTGAATGTTTATTGATAATTAAATAATCGACTATCAATTTTGGCCAATTTTGTTAATCGTTTCGAAGAGACGGGGATCAGATTCAATTATCTGAAAACCACTTCGATCCGGTTTGAATGTTACAAATGAATACCGTGAAGATGATGAAAATGGTGATCCGTTTGTCCAGATCTAGGAATACTTGTATGGATGAATGCTATCAGAACATCGTCATTGGAGGACGATGAGCATTCTAAGTATAATTTTGTTCTTGAAAGGTAACGCTTAGCCTCGAGCCTCATCAACCTGGAATGACTAAAACAAGGGAGATGCAATAAGCCTAAGTAGGTCGCACCCAAGTAGGGTATGTTATCACCTTTCTACATATCCTTGAAAACCTTTATATTATGGATATGGTTGTTCATGGAAGGAGCGCTCGGTGGTAAGGGTGGAAACACCCGAGGTGATAACATATTCGGTCTATCCAGGTTAGGGGTAGGCGGTCCTGTGTAGCAGGGGATCCCCGCATGGTCCTCGGTACATTATTCTAGAGGTGTACTGTGGTGGGCGGAACCCCAGTGGTCCCGTTATTCGATGGAATCTATTCTCCAATAAGCGCCATACGGTTTTGATTGTGCCCAACTATGTTGGAATGTGAGATGCAAGCATTTCAGCCATTTTCTATTTACTTTCTATAGACACTATTATAGTATTAGATGATTTTGATAAAAAAATATTTTGGTTATCGTAAGGCAAAAACCCGTCGTGTTTATTTGTGACGTGGTCTTATGAGATACCTTTGTTTTTTAAAGGATTTGATAAAAGTTAATAAATTCAACTTGAGTGTGTTTTTCCCACGCTGGTTTTCCAGACTGACTCGGGAGTTATTTTATTATAATGCTCAGGTCAAACCGAGTATTACAGATTCAGGTTAAATGCTATGGAGCTTAGGTGACGAGCTGGAGGAGTTCAGACGTATATCACATACTTGGTTATTTCCGCTGTGTGAGTTATGTATATCAGGACAAGTTATTAAACTGTCCAAATTTGATGTATTGAATTGTTGTACTCTGATAGTGGTATGTATATTAACAGTGCAGTTCTTGTATTTAAAACTATTATTATATATTATATTTTGTTCCGCTGCAATTATGAGATCTATGTTGATTTTTTTCTTCTAACTTTTTCTTCTTCACCCCTAATGAACTGGTATTTCCGGCATTCGACTACTCGGCATTGTATACAATGGATGTATTGATGTCGATTTTCGAAGGTCTAAAATTTCGGTCCGTTACATTTCATTTAGCAGATTTTGAAATATGAGTGAAACAAGTTTTTAAATAGTCACGGTTTGGCAGTTCGAAATCCAAAAAATTCTTTGAAATTATATTTTAAAATTTTTAAAAATATTAAATAAATCAAATAAATATACTAAAATGTTTTGAAAAGGATTTGAGTTATAAAAATGGACTCTTAAATGATAGAAAAGTTGTTTTGTTCAAATAAACTTTGTGAACACTATTTGCAGCACTTTTCGCAGCAGTTTTAATTACTTATACAAATTATAGTTTTAACTTAACTATTCTTTCCCGAATCTTTTATAAATGTTTTCAAATAAATTAATAAATATTTTAAAAATAATTTGAAAGTTTTATAATTATTTAAAAAAAAGAGTTTAAATAAATGATTAAAAGAAAAGCTGTTATAACTAAATGATTAAATCTTGGCTCCAAAAGCCGATGAGTGGACCTGATTCTTCTATTTGTAAGATCTGGATGTGAGAAGCTTAAACTAAGGAGATGTTCAAGAGCAACCAGTGCCCTGGCTCACCTAGCCTCTTCCTGGAGGTGGAATAAATAAGGTCGAAATGTGAAAAATGAGACAAGTATATAAGATTTACTTTTCATAACTAATTCCTTAACTTAGATTGTATAGAAATGATCTTCTTATATTTAGTGTTAAATTCTGGAGAGGGAACTCATACTAGTTGTGTAAATTTCAATCGTGATCTCATAGTTATTCAACGAATCGTATGAATACGAAAATTAATATTGAGTAAAACTAATACAATTTCTATGAATCCTTTTTACTCAATAATGTTTTCCAACATGATTTATGAGAATTGATTTGGTGTTTTCCAAAGTTAAAGATAGGTTTAATAATCTCTTATATACTGAAAAAAATGATGTCTCTAAAAGATGTTTTATTGATAATTGGTTCGGAAAGACCGAGATTGGATTTGGGTGATTCCTATCCGAAAACCACTTCGAACCAAGGTATGTTCAAAAGTGAAAACATGATAAAGGCAATGATTTTGATGACGGAGATCTTCATAATGAAAGGCTACTTTCCACTAGCCCTTCGATTTCCATATTGTATACATATGGTGGCAGTAGTATTTAAACAAGATGTAGTAGGAAAGTGTCTTCGGTTTGTTCTATTCTTGGACAACATATATGGACGAATGTCTGACATTGTATTTCTAAAATACACGTACATTGATCTCCACAAACGTACATCTATTTGGTGGTGTAGGAGGTAACCTCTCTTACACTTAACACCCTTCTTCGAGACATACAAGCTCAGAGTTTGTACATTTGTAGAAATCAATAGTGTGTGATGGAAATGGAAATGTGGCATTCTAAGTAGGATTTGATGATTATATGCAAGGTAAAACGTGACCTTAAGCCTTGCACCTGGGGTGAAAAAAACATGGTAGATGCGGCGGGGATATGTGGGTCGCACTCATTAGGATATGACCATCACCTTTCTAGATTACCCTTTATATATCGAGTAAGTTGTGTATGCTATAAGAGCTTTAGACAGGTTGGGAACGACCGAGGTGATGTCATATTTAGTACTATCTGTGGTAAAGGTAGGCTGGTCTTGCGGTTGTAAAGGACGATCCGTTGGTGCCTCGGTGCATTTTTTAGAGATGTACTGTCGGAAGATAGTCCCTTACCTTGTCATTATATGGAATCCATTCTCCATTACTAGCCTTTACGGTTTTAGTTGTAAACCTATTATGTTGTCGAATCTAACAAATGCAACAATTCCAGGTATGGTTAATATGTTATTTGAAAGGATTTTTAAAAATGTCGTTAAAGATAATATTCCTGAGTTTGCGTAGCAAATGTTTTGGTTACAATAAGGTAAAAACCCATTCCGTGTTTGCGGCGTGGTCTTATGAGATACCCTTTGTTTTCCTCCTGTATTTTTGAGTTTCTCACACCAGTTCCATTACTGACCCGGAGTTTATTTTCTTTTCCCTTAAACTTTGGGTGCCATATTTTTCGAGCAGCCAAGTCGTTAGGTTTAACTTGGAGCATTTTGATGGAGCTTGAAGTCTAGAGCTGAAGATGTTCTTATAGATAGTTTCTCCATTTCAATTTCTACTGTATTAGTTTACTGATTGTATTCAGCATTTATAAGGATAAAGATTTATAATCATCCAGGCTGATTTATAAGATAGACTCTGATAAATGTATTTAAAATTTCCGATGTAAAGATCATATATATATAAATAATATATGTTATTCCATTCGTGTAAGATTCTACTCTGTCTTGATTTTCTTTTTACCCTTCACTATCCCTCCTTTCGGACTTGGTTCTGCGACATGTGAATACCGATGATATATTAGTGTCGATTTCTAAGGGTCGAGAGGGCGGGTCGTCACATTTTGTGCCAGAGCTTAGGTTGAGCGAACACCTAAGCCTAATTGGGGTAAAGTATCATCAGAGATAAGGTTAATAATACCCTAGGATGAGTAGCACATTAGAGATAGGGTTAGTAATATCTTAGAATGAGTTTAAGTGTATTATATAAGAGCTTGTATTTGTTAATGATATATAAAAATGATTTGTTTTAAATATATGGTTAATGAAATAATTTTACCTAAGTTCATATTTTAAATATAAAGAATATATTTTGGAAAATATAATTAGTTATAATATTAAAGTAATAAATTGGATAATTGCTTTAAAAACAAGTTAGTTAAATAAAGAATAAACATTTGTGATTAGAATTTCACAGTTTGACTATAAGATATTTAATAATGGTATTAAGAGGATGAAGAATAGGGAGGAAAACCTAAGATTTGGATAATAAGAACTTTTATCTAAAAGGTTTTTTTGAGAAAGGATTTTGAAAGTTGATGACAATAATGTTTGAAAATCATTTTAGCAAAAAAAAAAATTCAAAAGGTTTTTTGGAATGAGATAAAACATTTTGATGAAGATCTCGATTTGCTTCCTAATTTTGATCAAGCCTTGGTTTGAAAACAGTGTACTTGTTAAATTAGGATAAATACTTAGTATCTGCTTCTAAGTATTTGTGTTTATATTTGTAGATTCCATATGGATGGAAGTTTTCAAAAGGAGAAATCTCAAGAACAAACTGGGGCGAGAAAGATGATCTAAGCATTCTTTCAAGTGATAAGGAAGAATCGTAGAAGAAGAATATTATCTGTATACTCGTAGAGATGGAAACGGTTACCTGGTAGAAGGAATGCTTATCTTGCCAGTTTAGAATTTTAACCCGAAGTGGAACCTATGGAGGAAGAGTCTGAACCAAAGGAGAACCCGAATGATATAATATCAAATGAATCGAATGACAGCAATAGGGATAGCAATATTATATGGGAGATGGATGGGGGTTATGTTATTTGGCGTGAGGAGTCGTCAAGTTCATACATTCATTGGGATGATATGGAAGATAATGAAGAGCAAGCTGAGGAAGAAACACCGGAGGAATTCGAGAATCTCGGGGAGATGAGAGTGCAAGGATTGTAGGAATTAGAGGAAGGGGAAATGTTACAGGGAGTAAGAATCAGACTTGGACATGTTCCATGGAATCAACCTTGGCTACCATATGTGGAGGATGAGATATCGAAAAATAAAGATGGAATTGAAGCTGATGATGAACAAGAAATTGAGGATGAGGATGTTAGGGAAGTTTCATTGGAGTTTGGATATTGGAGTGCACCATCAACAACGGATTCTGAGCGATGATTGAGATTGTGATTGAAGGTTTGTGACAATCTATCTAGTATTAAGTATTAAGTAGTAGCCTATATGTAAGGTGGCGTTGTTGTTAGTTATGTATTTGTATTTGTATTATGTACTTCTATTACGTACCCAAGTAAGATTGGGATGACTTAAGGATGATCCATGTATAGTAGGAATGATGGATGTAAGTATGAAGTGGTATAATATAACTATGAGCTTTATTTTTGACTCCGTTCATTTGCAATTACACAAATCATTCATCTACACTAATAAGTATTCTTGATAAAGGAAACAAAATTTAAATGGAGTATTTCTTTGTAAGATAAAAAGGTATGTTATGAAATGTTCAAAAACATAAAACAAAAGTATACTGCATATTTTGGAAAAGATAAAGTACAAATGCATTATCCATTAATTATTTTGCAACATAACTTAACCTAAGATTTGGATATAAGACTTTGATATCCAAAAAAAGAATTTATCACTCGATGCTCGATGGAAAACATTGATAAGGGTTATAGTTAGAAACTTACGTTTTATATCATAGTTGAGAGCTATGTAAGGAAAATAAAAGCTTCTTAGCTTGATCAAAGTTCCACACTAGAGAATCGAAGGATCAAAACTAGTTCAAACATAAAATTGTATATTCAAAAAAGAGATTGAAACAACTATTGCATACGTATAATCTATATACATTATACAAGTGTAAGTTTAAAAAATAAATATTTTGGGAAAACACCTTTAGATTTTACGTTGTAATTTCGAGGACGAAATTCTTTTGAGAAGGGAAATCTATAATGACCTGCAAATTTATCAATTTGATAAATTATATTTATTTTTAAATTTTAAAATATAAGTTTTTTAAAACATAGATTATGATGTTTTGGACAATAATGATGGTAAATCTTATTTTGAATAAGTGTTTACAAAAAATATAAACTTTGAAGGAATATCGATAAAATGGTCGAAAATCATTTTACCAATAAACAACACTATAATTATCAGAAGTCATGCACGGAGCTGGATACATACACTTATTTATCCATTTAAACAAGAATATGAAATAAAAAAATTATTTTTTAATTTTGGAAATAAAATGTATTTATGACATCATCAATAATGACATCGTATTTAATAATTGATTTATGAATTTAAATTGAGATTTAATGATTTAATAATTATTATAATTATTCAAATAATCATTTTTAAATGATAAGAATTCATCTTAATTAATTATGAAGTGGTAAATCATTTATAATAGTTTTATAAAGATATATATTTGACTTGAAATTACAAGAAAAATTGATATCGCTTTATCTGTATAATTGCACTTCATGTAAACAATTGTTCAATATTGATTTATATGATTTTATAATTCCACTTTTGATCATTTTAATTCATTAATAATGATAAGAAATTAGTTTTCAAGTTTTGTTTACATTTATATGTAATCTAATCAATAAGTGAAAATGTGACCTGGAGTCGGCATGTCGATTTTCAACGGATTAACGAACAAAAGTTGTTTAAAGACCATGAAACGTTGTTGTTCTCTTGTGCACATACATATACAGGCACATACATGTCACATGCACACATATACATACATATAACACACACACACACAAATATATATAACATTTACATTTATACATACATAATGTAAAAATCAAAATATCCTTATATTTTACAAAGTCGAAAAGGAAACTAGCCATCAAATGTCAATTTCTTACATACATCAACTCACACACATGGAGGAGGGTGGTAGCTATGTGTTAGGGAAGTGATGGGGAGGATGTGGGCAAGGGCATTTTGGTCTATGCACATTTGGATATTTATTTTCAAAAATTTTCTATAAATACCCATCCATTCTTTCACATTTTAAACATCATTTTTAATCTTCTTCCTCCACACTTTCAAGCTTTTCAATGGCTTCTTCTCTTAGGAAACTCATGGTGAAAAATAGTGGAAAAAGAAATTAAATTAATACAATGCGCGCGCGTGTTTATATATATATATATATATATATATATATATATATATATAATACCATTTCACATCAAAATAGGCTCAAAACTCCTCCACTCCTTCTTTACTCATAGCCACACCCCACAACCACTAAGGTTGAACCCTCCATGATCGACAAGCTAAGGTCGAACCCATCTAAGGGTATATGAGTTGATTCCATAAGATTTGTTAGATCATAGCGGAGCTATAGGCTATTTTCATAAGTCTAATATCCAATGAAGGTGAGAGAACTCTATTTTTATTATGATATGGATGATGATATGATATGTTTGGAATGATTGGTTGTTATATCTTACTCATCATGTTTTGGTTGTGAAAAATATGATCGTTTGGATGTGTAAACAATTCACGTCTAATACACGTCGAAATTACACAACAGAATCACTTTTCGAAATGAATTATAAAAGTGCCACGAGACGATTAATCCTACTTAAATTAGTTTATAAATGGTTTATAATCACTAAAATTTAATTTGGTGAAGTTTTGAAAAGAATTGAAACTGGAGTCAAAATAGGCGCGTCGCGTAACGGCGGTTCACGATTTCGTGCCGTAATAGTTTAAATCCATTCATACGATGGAATCGGAGTCTAAATTCTTCGAAATAAGAAATTTCCAAACTCCTATAATCATAATTTTCAAATAAAAGAAAAGGATTGAGATTTCATTAAGTAGATTTTGAATTATGAGCAAGACAAGTTTTCAAAATAGTCGTGGTTTGGCAGTTCGGAATCTAAAAAGGAAATTTCTTTGAAATGATATTTTAAATCTTTAAAAATATGGATTAAATTCCATAAACATACTAGATTTTTTTAAAAAGGATTTTAATTATAGAAATAGACTTTCAAATGATAGAAAAGTTTTTTGATCAAATAAGCTTTGAAAACACTATTTGCAGCACTTTTCGTAGTAGTTTTAATAATTTATACAAATTACAGTTTTAACTTAACTATTCTTTTCGGATCTGTTATAAATTTTCAAACAAGTAAATAAGTATTTTAAAGATTATATGGAAGGTTTATAATTATTTAAAAAAGAGTTTAAATAAATGATTAAAAGAAAAGCTGATATAAATAAATCATTAAATCTTGGCTCTAAAAGCCAATGAGTAAACAGCTTCCTCTATTCGTGAGATACAGATGTAGGGTGCTTAAACTAAGGAGATGTTCTGAAGCAACCAGTGCCCTGGCTCACTTGGCGTCTTTCTAGATGAGGAATATATAAGGTCGAAATGTCACAAACGAGACAAGTATAAAAAGATTTACTTTCCATAACTGATTCCTTAACTTGGGTTGTATAGAAATAATCTTCTTATACTTTGCATTAAATTCGAAGAAGGGAACTCATACTATTCTTGGAAATTAATATCTAGTAAAATTAGTATAATTTCTATGAATCCTTTGTACTCAATAATGTTTTCCAACATGATTTATGAGAAATGATTTGGTGTTTTCCAAAGTTAAAGAGGGTTTAATAATCTCATATATTTTGGAAAAGAAACGATATATCTCTAAAATATGTTTTATCGATAATTGGTTTGGAGAGACTGGGATTGGATTTGGGTAATTGCTATCTGAAACCCACTTCGAACCAATGTACGTTTGAAAGTGAAAACATGATAAAGGCTATGATTTTTAAAACGGAGATCTACATAATAAAAGGCTACTTGCCACTAGCCCCTCGATTTCCATATTATATACATATGGTAGCAGTAATACTTTATTTTGAAAATCTTTGATGCAAGGACTTCTCGCAACTAATATTAGGAGTGATTCCCAAAATAAGATGTAGTAGAAGAGTGCCTTCGGATTATTCTGTTCCTGAACAACTTGTATGGACGAATGCCAGACATTGCATTTCTAAAACAAACGTACATTGATCTCTACAAACGCACATCTGTTTTGTGGTGTAAGAGGTAACCTCTCTTACACTTAACATCCTTCTCTTAGACGTACGAACTCAAAGGTTGTACATTTGTGGAAATCAATAATATGATGGAAACGACAATGTGGCATTCTAATTAGTAGGATTTGATAATTCTATGCAAGGTAAAACGTGACCTTAAGCTTCACACCCGAAAGTGAAAAAAATAGTATAGACGCTGTAGGACTATGTGGGTCGCACCCATTAGGATATGGTTATCACCTTTCTAGATTACGCTCTATATATCGGCTATGTTGTGTATGCTATGAGACCTCTTAGATAGGTCAGGAACAACCAGGGTGATGTCATATTCGATATTATCTATGGTAAAAGTAGGCGGATCTTGTGTTGGTAGAGGACCATCCGTTGATGCCTCGGTGCATTTTTCTAGAGATGTACTGTCAGAAGGTAGTACCTTACCTTGTCATTGTATGGAACCCATTCTCAAATACAAGACTTTACGATTTTAGTTGCAAACCTATTATGCTGTCAAATTTAACAAACGTAATAATTCAATCTATGATTAACATGTTATGTGAAAAATTTTTCAAAGAATGTCATTAAAGATAATATCCTTGATTATTCATAGCAAATGTTTTGATTATCATAAGGTAAAAAATCGTTCTTTATTTATGTGCAGCGTGGTCTTATGAGATACCTTTTGTTTTCCAATACCCATATTTTTAGTTTCTCACACCAATCTCATGACTGATCTGAAGTTTATTTTCTTTCCCTTTAAACTCTAGGTGCCCTATTTTTCCGGCCAGCCAAGTAATCAAGTATAACTTTTGGAGCATTGTGGTGGAGCTTGAAATCTGGAGCTGAAAATGTTCCTATAGATAGCTCTTCATTTCCATTTCCTCTGCATTAGTTTACTGATTGTATGCAACATTTATAAAGACGGAGATTTGTAACCGTCCAAACTAATTTATAAGATAGACTCTGACAAATGTATTTAAAATTTCCACTGTAAAGATCGTATATATTAACATAATATATGTTATTCCATTCGTGTAAGATTCTATTCTATCTTTATTTTCTTTTTACCCTTTACTATTCGTTCTTCCGGCACTTGGCTTTGCGATCGTAAATACCGAGCATGTAATAGTGTCAATTTCTGAGCGTCAAAAAGGCGTATCGCCACAATTTCGTATAATTTTTTTCTAACCACACTACTTATTAGGTACATTATTGTATCGTTAAATGAGTTGCTACTTAATATTTATATAATCAATATAGTTGTTTTACTTAATACCACAATAGTACTGCTCTTATACTTCAAACCTTTTATACTGAACACCTACCCACTATTAATTTATGTCACGAAGATTACTTTGTAATTTAAAGGTACGATGGTAGTCACTAATATAGGTAATATTCGTTAGTTTTTAACGAGCCTATTTATTACTACATGTATAACTACTATCCGTCTCGGTAGCACATTAGGTGTGTAGATTAACAAGTTTTTTGACTAAGAACATAATTATTTTCACCGTTACGACATAGAAAATACAATCGTCTTCAATTTTTATGTATGATTTCAAAAAATTACATTTAAAATTTCAGTTCTGCATATCATCGGACAAGCATGTACTAATAGCAACAACTTAGTCATGCCTTCGCTTATGACCATTTTTCCCTCTATGGGCATAGTATAACATTGATGGTGAGTTACGACTTCTGTCGTTTACCACTTTCTATCAAACAGTTTTTACTCTATGGTAGTGAGGTTATTTGTTGCATACCTTTTTCTAGTTATTTTTTGGTGTTGTTTAAATGACTACAAACAGATACTCTAACATGAGCCACTAGAAATCTATGTATAGTAGGAAGATATCAGTTCTTCGATTATTAAACCCCAATTTTATTCGGATAGGTACTTCCTAAACCAAAATTTACTTATTATTTTTACATTATACTTGATTTATGACTGAAAGTTGAAGTCTGAAACATAGTAAAGAGTTGCAGTAGAAAAACTAATTAATTACCATCATTGTTAATGGAAACAACAATTGTGAACCTCTAACTACATCTTATATTTTCAAATGCTGAGGCATGATTTATAGTGATTTATCTCTCAATTTCCATTAACATGCGCATAAGTAGAGTGTGTAGCAAGTTTATTTCACATAGCAATATATTGCAAAATTCATGTTCTACGGCCAATTTTTTTTCCAAATTTACAGTACAAATGAACCTCGGAGGGAACTTATACACAGTGCTAATCATTCAAGCTGCAAGATATTAATCATTCTTAATTTTCATTTGCATTGCAAGATAATTTTAGACAAGAATTTGGATACTGAACAAGTAAACCTATTTACTATGTTGATCAAATTTGGTGCAATTATTGCATGCTCTAAAGCTACCTAAGAGTAACTCCAACAGCTTAAGAGTCATCTCTTAAGATTCGAAGGTGAACCTAACAGAAGAGCCTTTATTTAATAGATGTCCAATGTTGAACGCTTATATTATAGGCGCCCGAGCATCAAACGCATATTAAATAGACGCTCGATGTTGTGCCTTTATTTAATAGACGTTCGGTCCCCTCATAACTCCTCCTTTTAATATTTTTTTTTATTTCAAAAACGGTTAAAATGCAATAAAGCCTCACCAAAATCGCAAGACATACCGTCCAACAAAATAGGAGATATTCAGTCTACTTCATATTGCTCCTAGCCCCGAGACGATGATTCACAACTTATGGATCTTGCATGAGCTACCTAAGGGATACACGCATCGCATATAGACAACATTGGATACAAACGAGATATAAATATAAATGTCAAATAACTGTTAGTAGATGAATACTACGTTAATCGTATATTAACCGTGAACTACTGTTTATAAAACATACCCATTACTTACCTAGTATATTAATCGATGTTATATTGATGATATAGTAATCACAAATCGTTGTTTATTTTATAGACCCAATATGTCAGTTTTGGGGGCTATTGGTCAAAGTGTAGCACACTACTATGACATGCTCTCTCTTGGCCTAGTAGATAGGCTACAAGCCAATCCTTTTGCTCTTTTCTTACAGATTCGATCCCTCGGTCGTTTGATAGTTCAATCATATCCGTCCTAGTTGAGAGGTAGTGTCCCATCACACATATTGTTTATTTTTCAGATTTTGAGCTCGAGATTACCCCTTCGATTTTATATTTTGATTGTGATTATGAAAGGAGGCCCAGATATAATGGATTTTTTATCAGTCATATGAGAGTCTGGAGCTTTTCATCATATGTCTACCCTATTTTGATGGTGGTGGTGTTTCTTCGAGTGTTGTTCCCTTAACATATCTATAGGAGTATGTTACAGCATATACGGGTAATAATGCTATGAGTGATACTACCTTTAAGCCAATTTTTCTACATTTTTTTAGTTCGACCGTCTTTTCAAACCAAAAGAGTACCATAAGAATATGGTATCTTCCAGCGATAGTCGATCTAGATTTGCTCCATAATATAGACTATGGGTCATCTATGCTTGGATGTTTGTACATCGCTCGTGATTGCTTGTGATTCTTATGATTTAGGGGAGGTGAGGTAAATGTTGGCTTCTGGTATATTTTTCCATGCTGGTACTATTAGTATACAACAAACATGCATCTCTGTATTGTTATGACAGCTAGCTAGAGAGTGGGGACATATTTTCCATGCATGAGACGACATGAGCGTCTTTAGTATATTACTCATGTTCCTATAGGGGTTAGGCATAACTTGATGGAGGCCCGATCTAATATTGTTTTGAGGTGTAGGGTTAATCTTCGATGGGCGCTATGGGCTTCATATTGGATGATCACGACATGGACGGCCATATATATGATAGTCATCCTCTTATATTATATATCATTTGTGTAAATGAAGGATCGTTTTACTATAACAACCTTAATTTTTAGTTAACATTACTCAGGACATTTAATTTGATAAATTAAATATAATAATGTATATAATTAGGGAGAATGAGATTTGGTTAATTAGTGTGGTCGTGCCAAAATTAATGAACTAAGTAAGATTGTGTTAAAAATAATACATATACAATAATAAATGAAAGGGGCAAAATAATCATAGATAAACCCTCACCTCCTACATTATTCTCATATTCACGATAAAAACAACTAAAAGGAAAGCTTTATCAAGGCTAGTCATTAGGAAGAAATGGGGAGATCTACATCTAGGATTCAAGGAAAAGAAAAATTATATGATGTAGAGAAAGGTATTCTCTATTTTTTTGTGAATTTTTGGGATTTTTCCCATCTGTTTTAAATTATGAAGAATTATTTATGCTAGCATAAGCATATAAAAGTTGAATTAATTATGGCTATTAGTTAATTATTTGAAATAATGTTTTGGATCTTGGAAATAGGGTGTAGTAATTTTTCAGTAAAGAAAATTTATAAAGTTTTGCTGGCCAGTAAGCTTTTGACTAATTATAGAAGTTTGGTGAAAAGTAATATCTTTTTATAGTAATTCGGTAGTTTTTAAGTTAATTATAGTTTTATCATACCGACAATGGCTATGTCGAGCCATCACTCACCGCATCATAGTGCTATCGACGCAGATCCAAATAGTGTTGAAAGATTTCAATGAGTTTAGCATGAACCAGATGGGTTTTGGATCTCATCGAGGCCACGACAACAAAGATAAATAGATGTTCTTCGACATGACAATGTCAATTTTTATCATGCTGAGTTATATACCAAGAGGCTTATTGCTGCACTTTATACTAGAAAGCATGATGTCGCATAAATCATTCTGTATTTTTGCCTCACTGACCCAAGGGTTGTCGAGCCTAGCCCTTACTGCTTTTAAATTGTCATCGAGCCTAGACATGCCGCTTTTAAACTTGTCATTGAGTTTCCCTCTTGCCAATTTTAACTAGTCTTCGAGTTTCTTATAGGAAGATAGCCTATGTATCACGAAGATCGATGATTATATTGTCATCGAGGTTTATGATGCCGCATGTTTAGTCTTTGAGTTTTAACAGGTGGAAAGCCTAATGGTTTTCAATCGACATGAGATGGATGTTGACGCTAATACACATTGAGCTTATAAATGGGGGAGATCCATTTGTAGGAAAATTTTAACTTCGAACCATAGGGACACTAAGGTATATCTTAATGAGTTTGACATGAAATCTTTTGCGGATTACCAATGTATGCCACCATGAACTTTAAATAACAAAGGGGAAATAACTTAATTGTGGACATCAATAGAAATAAGTTATACATGTGTATAACATGGCTTAATGTTGAACATGTCGGTAGCATGGAGTAAAGTTAAACATGTGGATAACATGGGATAAATAGAAACATGTAGATAATAAGAATTAAGTGGCCAAGTTATTGATAGTCCAGATGAATATAAGATGGTAGTCAATAAGAACTTAGATCGGCAGTCTAATAAATTGGGGATGGGTAATTCAGTACATATAATATGTATATACACTATCATATTATTATGTTATAACCATTGTGCATGCAGGAGCACAGTATATAGTTAAGACGTTTAATTAAGTACTAGTGAGGGGAAACCCGTTCCACACAGCGACATGGCTTCACTAGATATATATTGGTTTGTGATGGTAGATTATTATTCATACTAGATTTTTTGTCTAACTCGAAGTTTTTTCCCCTTAAACTCTCGGGTACTCATTTGGATAAGTTGAGAGTAAAGGCTTTTCTGGATCCCTTTAGACGAATAAGCTTCAGGAGACGTGCAAGAGGCAGTCTAGCTAGTAGGACCTGTATATCTATTTTCCGTCATGTTTTGATTCTGCTTTTGTGTTGTAATAGAAAACTGTATTAAATGCCAGATATTTGACTCTAATAATCCAAGGGAACGACATCTTCATATGTCCCTCTTGAAATATGTTGTAATAATTATATTTTTCTGAACATGGTTTGCGAATTAGGATTACGTAATGAAATTGAAATCTTATTGTGAAATGAAGTGGAAAATTTTATTTTACAAACCGTGTTCAAATTTCATATTCATGTGTTTCTGGTATTATCAAAATGATTGACATAGCCGTATTTTATCAACGAAAATTAATAATTATAAATGACACAGCATCCTTAACACTTAGTTTTGGACCTCAAATTGGAGATGTTACAGTTTGGTATCAATGCATAGGTTTATGTAAACTTAAAAGGAATTTAGACGAAAAAGATTTTGAAAACATAAACCAATAAATCAGAGAATGAGATTGGGGTTGGGATAATGCAATACTAACGTACTTGTATTTTATTATATATAGGTATGTATTCCCCTCTCTCTTAGACCGTTCATCTATGTCTTACTAAAGCTCGTAGGTAGATTTACGAGAAAGATAGGTATAAAAGCAGAAAAAGGAAGAGTGGATCTAGGTGGAGAAAGCACCACAATTAATGGAAATGCTCGACCCAATACCAGGTGAACCCCGGGTCAACAGGCAAATGCTAATCAAAATGCAAAAGGCAATGTGGACGACGAACACCACTAGTAGATATAGGGACGATGTATCAGTTCTTCGTTAACATGATGCAAGCTAGAGCTGCTTAAGAGTAGCTAGAGGAAATTTTGTGAATTCGAGAGGAGCAAATCCCATGGCACCCGTTGGCAATATCTATGCCAAGATAAGTCGATATTATACCAGTTTGGGTGGAAATCCTCTTTTGGGGACTGAAGATGCTGTAGAAGTGGAAAATTAGCTTTTGCATTGTGAGAGAATTTTTGCGAATCTTGGTTTGAATGATGAGCAAAAGATAAGATTGGCTTCGAGGAAATTGCAAGGTCCAGCATTGTTCTGGTGGAATGGAGTTACTGTGGGTGTGCCAATGGAAGAGTTAACTTTGGCAGATTTCCGAAGGAGATTCGAGGAGAGATTTTTTTTCGAGGTAGCTAAGTCTTCTTTGCTCAGGAAATTTATGGATTTGGAGCCAGGGGAGATGTAAGAGTTGGAGTATTCTATGAAGTTTGATGAGATACCCAGGTATGGATATGCCACTTTGGACACTGTCACTAAGAGGAACGAGAAGTTTATCCGAGGGTTAAGTCTAAAAATCGTTCAGGAAACCATGCGACATCTCCGAGATCCATCAAAATATAGTAATGGAGATGGCGAATAGAAACAAAGAGATGCTTTCTACCTTCGAGAAGGAGAAGTCAACGGAGACTCGGGAATCTCGGAATAATAAAAGAAAATTCTTCAAGAAGAAGGGTACTCAGAAAGGAGGAGCGGCTAAGAAGGGGAAGGCAGATATTGTCTGCTATAAGTGCAATAATAAGAGGCACTATGCTAATGAGTGTCGCTCGAGTTATGGAAAAGTGGTTGTTGAGAAGCAGAATGTAAAGTGCTTTAACTGTGACCTAATATGGCATTACAAGAAGAAGTGTCCAAAAGCAGCCAAGGCTAAAAAGGTTAAAGTCTATGCTTTGGAACTATCTTTCTCTAGACCAACAGCATCCGAGAAAGGAAAACCTTTGATGGAAGGTACGCTTTTGATCGATAATATACAAGTTAGGATACTTTTGATACCAGTATATCGCATTCATTTATATCTCAGTGTTTGGTAGATAATTTATGCTTAGAACCTTCATACCTAGTTACTTCCTTAAGAGTTGCGAATCTAATAGGACGGTATGCAACTCTAGGGATGAACTATGACATGTTAGAATTTGATTTGTTAGGTCATAAGTTTGCATGCAATTTATATATCTTTGATTTTTTAGTGTTCGGGATCATATTGGGTATGGATTGGTTAGATAGATATGATGCTAGGGTATTTTTCCACAACCAGGAAATATCATTGAGAAATCCCAGTAGTAGTGATCGAATAGTATACTCAATCGAAAATTTGAGTCCACGAATTTGTACTTTGCTGAATGCTACAGAAGCATAAGAAGAGCTGAATCGGGTTTTGGTAACAAAAGAATTTTCAGATGTTATTGAGCCGATCATAGGACTACCACCAAAAAGAGCTATCGATTATCGAATAGATCTTGTGCGAGAAGTAGAACTCGTAAGTAGACCACCTAGCAGAATAACACCTACCGAAATGAAGAAGTTAAAGGTTTAGCTAGTGGATTTAGAAGGAAAGAGCTTTATTAGACTAAGTAATTCGCCTTGGGAGAAACCGTGGTGTTCGTTAAAAACACAGATGGGTCATTAAGGTTTTGTATTGACTATTGTAAGTCGAATGAGAAGATGATCAAGAATATGTATACTTTGCCGAGATTTGATGACTTATTCGGTCAGTTGAGTGTAGCTAAAGTGTTTCCCAATTGGATTTGGCTATAGGGTTCCATCAGCTATGAGTGGCGAAGGACAGTATTCCGTTGATGGTGTTTCAAAAGAAATATCGTTCGTATGAGTGGTTAGTAATGCCATTAGGGCTAACGAATGCACAAGATTTCTTCATGGATTTGATGAACTGGATTTTCTAAGAGCACTTGGATAGGTTCATATTTGTGTTTATAGACGACATTTTGATATATTCTAAGGATAAAAGAGAGCATGAGGTTCATCTTAGAATAGTGTTAGAGACATTAAGACAGCATCAGCTGAAACGAAGTTTCCGAAGTACCATTTCTGAAAGAAAGAAGTGAAGTTCTTAGCCATGTAGTCTTAGGTTAAGAGTTATCAGTTAATCCAAGTAAGATTGAAGCGGTTAATAGTTGACAGAGACCCGAGACAGTCACCAAAGTTATTAACGGAGATTTATCAAGGATTTTTCACGGATAGCAGCACCCCTGACTAAGCTAACCAGAAAGGACTTTATGTTTGTTTGGTCCGACAGATGCGAGGAAGCGTTCCTTAAGTTAATGCATTTATTGACCAATGCACCCATGTTAGTTGTGCCAGATGATAATCAAAGGTTAGTAGTGTATATTGATGCATATGAGATTGGATTAGGAGCTGTGTTTATTCAAAAGGGTAAGGTAATTGCCTACGCTTCTCGAAAGCTTCGACCGTATGAAGTAAGATATCTGACCCATAACTTAGAGTTGGCAACAGTGATCTTCGCATTGAAAGTGTGGAGGCATTTCTTTGGGATAAATATTTGAGTTGTACACGGATCATAAGTCTTTAAGGTATTTTTTTCTCTTAGAAGGAGTTGAACATAAGACAATAGAGATGGATAGAGTTTTTGGCATCTTATGATTTCGGTATAGAGTGTACACCCGGGAAAGGTAATAAAGTAGCAGATGCTCTTAGCAGAAAACATCAGAATATGATGTTAGCTATGTTGACAGAATGAAAGGATCTTAAGGCATTGACTACATGTAGTCTGCAATTAAGCTCGACTGCTAGCTCTAGTCAAAGTACTACCACGACCTCCTGTTTGGAAGTTCGACCAGTTTTGATCGAAAGGATTGCTTCTAAGCAGAAAGATGAACCATTATTGGCTGACAAGATTAGAATACTTAAGATTGAAACTTAGATTAATGATTTGAGAGATTTTAGCCTTGACCAGAAGGGATGGTTGAGAAAGAATGGACGATTGTGTGTTTTGAATGTTGCGACCCTAAGGAAAGTTCTTAGGGAATGTCATCAATCAAAGTTTACGATTCATCTTGGAGGAACCAAGATGTATTAGGATATGAAGAGATGTTTCTTCTGGGATGGTATGAATATGATTGTTGGTTTATGTGTAAAGCAATATTCGCATTGCTAGTAAGTAAAAGCTAAACATCAGAAGCCGAGTGTGTTGCTTCAGCCTTTTGATATACAAGTTTGGAAATGAGATTTGATATCCATGGACTTTACTGATAGGTTGCCAAGGTCGAGTTGAGGAAATGAGAGTATATGGGTTATAGTGGACAGATTGACCAAGAGCGCCCATTTTATTCTCGTAAATTCAACCAGGACGACACATGTTTTGGCTATGTTATTTATGAAGAACATAATTAGACTGCATGGGAGTTCTAGTAGTATGGTCAGTGATAGAGATATATTTTTTACTATTGATTTCTGGAAGAGTCTGTGGGAAGTGTTAGGTACCAAGTTAAGATGAGTACCACTTATCACTCTCAGACAGATGGTCAGACAGAGAGAGTCAATAAGATACCTAAGGAATTATTGAGAGCTTGTGTACTAGACTTTAGTGGATCATGGGAAGACCACCTACACTTGGTTAAGTTTTCCTATAATAATAGTTATCAGACTAGTATAGGAATGATGCCTTTCGAAGCTTTGTATGAAAGGTCGTGCAAGTCACCAGTAGGTTGGTTGGAAACCGGAGTCAGATTATTCTTAGGTTCAGATCTGGTAAGAGAAACAATAGAGAAAACTGAGTTAATCCAAGGTAGGATGAGAGAAGCTCAGTCTAGACATAAAAGTTACACATACAAAAGGTGTAATGATCTCGAGTTCTCAGTTGAAGATAAGGTTTTCATTAAAGTATCACAAATGAAGTGTGTGGAATGTTTTGGAAAGTTAGAGAAACTGATACCGAGACATGTTGGACCGTTCCCAGTTATAGAAAGGATAAGAAAGCTCGCATATCGAGTAGAGTTGCTGAGCAGTTTGGTAGGTGCCATAATGTTTTTCATGTTTCTCATCTTCGAAAGTCTGTGCATAATCAAGAGACTACTGTCACTTCGACTGCATTGGAAGATTTAGTAGTAGAAGTAGATCTGACTTTTGTTAGGCAACCAATTTGGGTTGTGGCGAGAGATGAGAAGGAGTTAGGAAACAAGGCATTCAAGTTGATGAAAGTCTAATGAAGCGACAGTGAGAATGAATGTACTTGGGAGACAGAGGAAAAGATTAGGAATACTTATCCTGAGTTGTTGTGAGGGTATGTTCTATAATTTTTGTACATAGATTTTATGGCTGGTAGGATATACTAGCTTTGGTTGCATGTTTGTTATGCTTCTTTTGTAGTCCTTACTGAATTTTGAGGACGAAATTCTTTAAGGGAGGAGTTTGTAACACCCCTAATTTTTAGTTAACATTATCCAGGACATTTAATTAGATAGATTATATAGAATATTGTATATAATTTGGGAGAATGATATTTGGATAATTAGCATTGTCATGCCAAACTTAATGAATTAAGTAAGATTGTTTTATAACAAATACACATAGAAGAATGCATAGGAGGGGGAAAATAGGCATAGATAAACCCTTCATTCATTAAATGCTCACATCCTACATCATTCTCATATTCACAACAAAAACCACCAAAAGGAAAGCTTAATCAAGGCCGACCATTAGGAAGCAATAGGGGATCGAAATCTAGGATTCAAGGGAAAGCAAGCTTAGGATTAAGAGCTACACCAAATCTAAACTCCAACCATTAATCAAAGATGAATAATAACACTTATCATCTCTTTAATCTTTGTTTTGATTTGGTTATGGGAATTTACCCCAATCGTATGTGTTTGATTAATCAAGTTATGATCTAATAATTATTGTTTGGATAGAATAATGGTTAATGCGAGTTTTTGGAATTTTTTAGAAATGGTTAATTCGGTTTTGGGGTTAGATTCGAAGTCTTTTCCTTCAAATGATTTGAAATTTTGATATGTTAAGGACAATATTATTTCGGAGATGGGTTTTTACTTTCATAATTTTCTGAATTAATAGAGATTATTTTATGAATATTCTATAATGAAAAATGCTTAATTACGAATTTTAATCATTTTAATGATTAAATGAGGTTTTGGGTTTTGAAATTCTATATGATGCAGATAAAGGTATTCTCTAATTGCTGTGAATTTAGGGGATTTTTCTCATGTAATTTTGAATTATGAAGAATTATTTATGCTAGAATAAGCATGTAAAAGTTTAATTAATTACGGCTTTTAGTTAATTATTTGAAATTATGTTTTGGATCTTGGAAATTGGGTGTGGCAGTAAAGAAAATTAATAAAGTTTTGCTAGTCAATAATCTTTTAAAAAATTACATAGGTTTGGTTAATAGTACTATCCTTTTATAATAATTTGGCAGTTTTTAAGTTAATTATAGTTTTACCTTGTCGACATTGGCTATGTCAAGCCATCACTCACCGCATTATATTGTTATCGAAGCAGAACCAAACAATGCCGCATGATTTTTATGAGTTTGGCATGATGCGGGTGAGTTTTGGATCTCATCGAGGTCACAATAACAAAGATAAAGCGATTGCCTTCGACATGATGATGTCGTTGTTTACATGCCCAGATTTATACCAAAAGGCCTGTTGCCGCGTTTTATACCAGAAAAAATGCTACCACATATACTACTCTATGTTTTTGCCTTGCCGACCCAAGGTTGTCGAGCCTATCCCTTACCATTTTTAAATTATCATCAAGCTTGTACATGCCACATTTAAATTTGTCATTGAGTTTACCTCATACCGATTTTAACTAGTCCTTGAGTTTCTTATAGACGGATGGCTTATGATCATGAGGATCGACGACTTCATTGTCATCGAGGCTCATGATGTCGCATGTTTAGTCTTTGAGTTTTAATAGGTAGAAAGCCTTATGCCTTTACATCGACATGAGATGGATGTCGATGCTAATATACATCGAGCTAATAAACGACAGAGGGCCATTTGTTTCAAAATAGGGACACTAAGGTATAGCTTAATGAGTTTGACCTTAAACCTTTTGGGGGTTACCAATGTATGTAACCATGAAATTTTAATAACTAAAGGTAAAATAACTTAATTGGGGAAGTGATGGGTAGCATGGAGTAAAGTTAAACCTGTGGGTAACATGGGATAAATAGAAACACGTGGATAACATGAATTAAATAGCCAAGTGATGGGTTCATATTCATCCTAGGAAAACTACGGGATGTATGATGGATAGACTGCATTATGTCGGAGATGGGTAATCTCTAATTGGTTAATTTAAGGGTTCTTATTCATCCTAGGAAAACTATGAGATGTGAGATGGATAGTCTGCATCAGTTTAAATGATAAAATGTGAGATGGATAATCCACATTAGTTTAAGTAAAATAAAATATGGGATAGGTAGTCCACATGAATGTAAGACGGGTAGTCAATATGAATTTAGATGGGTAGTCTAGTAAATGGAGAATGGATAATCCGGTACGTATGACATGTTTATACATTATCATATTATTCTGTTATAACTATTGTGAATGCAGGAGCATAGTATATGTTTAAGATGTTTAATTGAGTACTAGTGAGGGGAAGCCTGTTCTGCACTACGGCGTGGTCTCACTATATATCCATTGGTTTGTGAAGATAAATTATTATTCACACCAGGCATATTGTCTGATCCGAAGTTTTTATTTTCCTTTTAAACTCTCGGGTAATCATTTGAGTAGGTTGAGAGTAAGTGTAGGAGGAAATCTAGTTGGTAAAAACTATATATCTATTTTCCACCGTGTTTTGATTCTGTTTTTCTATTGTGATGGCAAGTTGTATTAAATGCCAGAAATTTGACTGTGATCATCCAAGGAGGATCTTCATATGTCGCCCTTGTAATATGTTATGATAATTATATTTTCTCTAAATTTGTCGCGAATTGAGATTATGTAATGAAATTGAAATGTTATTATGAAATGAGATGAATTTTTTTTAAAAAAATCATGTTGAATTTCAATATTCATGTGTTTATGGTATTAAAAATGATTAACATAGCTGCATTTTGTCATTGAAGATTAATAACTAGGACTACTACAGCATCCGTAGCACTTACTTTCAGGCCTCAAATTATGGGATGTTACATTTGCATACACCAGCCTTTCTTCTTATTTGGTAATTGGGAGTGACGTTGGTATCAGACTACTTAAGGGCTACGTATTCCTAAGGATTCATTATCATGCGATGACATGTTCGACAGACATCAGACTATTGGATCACAGTATATACTGGGTGTAACATCCCATAATTTTAACAATTGTATATTTAAATAATTAATTTAAATATTTAACTGTTAAGCAATAGAACATCTCTTATACTTAACTTTAACAAATAAGTGAATTAAGACTCGATACACTCATGGTTGATTTTGCATTTTCAATGTGAGTTACATGAGTATAAACTTGACTATGTTTGGAGTCGAATATTTTTGGAGATGGATAGTGTCGGTTGAAGAGAATCAGGCTAAGCCCACTAGCATACCCTTACTTAGCTTTTATGTAGTTAAGCTCTTCATAATCCTCATTCACTTTTCATTTGCATGTTTCATTTTTCTCAACTTCCTCAAATATTCTCCTAATCACTCCTTAATCCCTCTTTATTCTGCAAACCCTAAACTCCTCAAATAAATTCCTTAAATTCAAATAAAAATCACCATAATTCATCTCAACCGATTCTCTACAAAACCCATTAAGGGATTAGCATGAAGTTGTGATTAGGAGCTTTATCTAAATTTTAAAAAAGAGCTAAGAAGTGGGTTTTGGTGATTAAAGCTTGTTTTAGGGAAAAGCAATGTGAGTAGGATGATTCTCCTAATTAATTTATGGGTTAACCTTCATATATTTGTTTATTGATAATTATATAATCATATGAAGTGATTTGAAGATTGTTTGAATTGATTTGGCCTTATATTCATGTTACAAACATGATTATATTAATTCATTAATTGTTTAAGCCCTTAATTACTATTTTTAAAAATAGTTAATAACCTTAGAATTTGATTTTAGGCTAAATGAATGTTTATATGTGATGTAGTGATAGATTAGAGGCTAATTACATGTGATAATTAAGAGCATGTCATTATTTAGCTATAATTAAACTAATTTAAATGGTTTTGGAAAAGTTAGTAAGCTAATTAAGTGAGCTTTAGTCTCTACACTTATTATTAAATTGATTAAAGGGTTGATGAAGCTTAATTATTATTTATAAAATGGTTATATTATTTTATATATGAAGTATATATTTTATAAAATAGAGATGAGATTTTATAAAATGGTTATACGAAGTATTCTTAATTTTAATGAGGCAATTAAGTATTTAAAGGCTTAAATTGATTTATAAGCTATTAATATATTTTATAAAATAGTCATAAGATTTTATAAAAAAGTATGAAACCATATTACACTTTTATTGAAAAGATTTAGTAAATAAAGGTAAGATTTGATTAAGTAATAAATTAATTACTTATTTAAATATACGTGTACGTATTTGAATATGGGCAAGTATACGTATATGTGTATTTGAAGATATATGACAATCAAAACCTTGTGGGACTTATAGTTAGAATTGTTGTAGGTTTGTTTATATATGTATGAAATTGTTTGATTATACATAAATATTATTTAATACAAGTTCATTGTGGGCATTTCATGCAGCCATAGCAACTATCATGTATGCTAAGTGGGACTTGTGAAGTTAGTGTGTGTTTACATGAATGTGTGTATACAGGCTTGGATAAACAAGTGTATCGATACACATATAAGCTACACACAAGGTAAGGAGGCCGAGTATGTTGTCTTGGCATGTTAGAAGAAGCCAGGTCGCTATAATCGCCAATTGAAGTCTACTAATGCAAAGAGTGGGTTTTGGAACCGTTTTCGCATACTTATTGAATCCACTTCCAAAATTTCAACAAATGAACCCTAGTAGAGGTCCAATGGGTTAGATGCAGGATCTAGAAGTAAGGTGGCTCATCGGGTGAAGCGTCGAACGAAATAGCACGCGAATCCACGGCCGAAGGGGTTTTTTCCCTATCCCAGGTTCATTGTCTGGGAACGGCAGGTTTCAGCCGACTGATGGAATGGTTCAGTCGACTGAACATGAGTAAATTGGTTCTGAGGAGGTAAGTCTTAATTAGAAGGCTGGGGAAGAAAACTCGGTCGACTGAGCTTAGTCGACTGAAAGAATGCCTAGTCAACTGAATGACTGGGCAATGGCTAACTCTGCGGATTTCTCCCCTGTTCGAGCGGGGTTCTTCATGGTGTGGCACGACATCGAAAAGGCTCTGGGCTACTTGGGGAGGTGGAACACAAGGTGAAGCTTGAAATTTGGTTACGAATGTTAAGTGGTTCCTTTGGAATCAATAATGATCGGGTTTAGGGTTGGTACGACGATTGGTCGCACGATCACGTCCGATGAGCGTGTATGATCGATTAGAGTGAATTCATGCCTTCCAAGGTTGACCATAGGGTACGTAAAGTTAGATAAATTGTATCGGTCTTATATTAGTCACCGTATATCATATTGGTTTTATATTATGATCATGCATCATATTCTTATATTAGTGGTCATGCCTATTATCGGTCTCACAATATAGATCATCCATATTGATAGACGACGATAATATATTAGTCATTGTTTACGATAAACATATTTGACTACGTGACGTTATATTTGATATATCTATATATCTGCATGACATTGGTGTTCCTTTGTGGTGCTAATGGCTTATTATATGGGATTGGTCATTGTTCTCTTTTGTAGAGATGTTATGCAAATTTATTAAAAATTTCTTGATAGCCGAGGAGGGGATGATGGTGATCATTTATGAGTGGATCATATACCACTTATGCTCACTGAGTGGTATGGTGGGAGTCATATAGGTTTCAAGTAAATAGAGTAGATCATATATCACTTATGCTCACCAAGGTGTACAGTGAGATCTACACGAGTTCGAACACTCAGAACGTGACTCAAAGTCTGTGGTACACTGAGATGTCGACTCTATTCATTTTGGACCCTCAATGGAAATCATTGGATTGCGATCGACATTTAACACAGACTCAAGTTTTAGGTATATGGAGTAGGTCATATATCACTTATGCTCACTGAGGGGTATGGTGAGACCTACACGAGGTCGATCACTTTAGATGTGACTCGGGATCTATGGTATATTGAGGCATTGACTCTATTTATCCTAGGCGAGTCTACCATGGACCCATTCATCAACAATGGTGTATTGATTTATTTCTTTATTTACCCCTTATAGTTATACTGTGTGTTAGAATTTGGTCGATAGCAATGTTGTGTATTCTAGGATATGTTTATTTTGATATTTATATTATCTCTGCGTTTGTATATTATAATACCTTATCAATATACAATGTTACGTGTCAGGCATATTATATTAGTTGTGTTGACTCGTTGATCACAGGAGAAGAGCAGGTTATGGTATGACTTCATATCGGTTGGATAGATTTACTATACTTATTTATGGACAGTCTGGATTACCCCTGAGCCACATTTATGGTGAGGGTCGGCTGTGACTTAGTTGTCTCCTATTTATTTGTGTGTAGTTTTGATATAATATATTTTGAGATGGTTCCCCTTATTTCAGGCTTTAAGTCTGACCCATGTTTTGTCTCTGTCTATTTATGTCATGACAACTCTCGGGTACTCGATTGAGTAGTTTGAAAGTTGGTGCATTTGGAGACACGCTATCAGGATGCACAGCTGGAGTACTTTGGAGGCGTGGCATCAATTTTTGATATATATTTGATATTCAAGTAGTACGTGGCAGACCTATTATTTTTATATGAGATCGTTGTATCAGATACTCATTCAGAACTCTATGTTTTAGGAGTTGATATATTCCGACTTTTCTGTATTGATGTTTATTTATCTGTTGCTTCTGCTAGTGCGGTCTCTTATATATTGTCATCCTATTCTATTCATGTATATTCAATATATTATATGTTGTCATTCCTTTATGAGATCCTACCGATGTCTTGGTTTAGTTTTTTGTTCTAATCTTACCCCAACAATCTGTCTTTTCTGTTATTTAGGAGCCTGTCGTTATTATGAGATGATGAATTTTGGGTTTACAAAAGGTGGGGTTGTTACACTAGGATTATGACGGGCCGAATGGATAGATACTTCGACTTTTTTGATGAGGACTTTGACGTATATCGGGTTAGAGTTGCTCCATGATGCTACATGTTATTGAAATTGCACACGGATCTTATATAACATGACTTAGATGTATGTTCAAGTGTATTTCAAAATTAAGCAATAATAACGAGCAGAGTATAGTAAAGTAAAGTAAATAAAAATGATCACACCAGGGTTTTATACTGGTTCAGACCTCCCATCCTCATCCAGTCCCAGATTCGTTCTGAAATTAACTAAATAATGCTCACTTAATCCGGAGGAATAGGTATCTTACAAAAGCCTGAGTAGCCGAACAAGACTTCAACATTTTCCTAAAGATCCCCAAAAGAATTTCATAAAAAATGAATAATTCTTTGACTTTTGATAAGTTCTTGATACCTCAAATACCGTCAATTGCAGTTTCCTATAATCTCCTTGATGATCCAATATGTGTACTCCATGATTATGGAAGTGTTGTAAGTGATTCTTGAGTAAAGAACAAGGTTTGAATGCAATAGTTCAAGAGTGCTCAAGGTAGAGAATAGAGATCAAGAAAGCAAGTAAAAAAGTTAAAAATGATTTTAGATGTTGATCTCTATATATAGATATCAAAGAGTTACGCTGAATAGTTGCAATCATTCAATCGCAACCATTACCATTCGCAGAGTTGCTCATAAACTATCAAAACTATTGGAGATGACTTTTAAGGAAATACCTGTTATAGGGTAATCAGCTGACTGAGTGTAAAAAAAGTCAGTATACTAAATGAGAACATTAAATTATGCGGCAAAATTTAAAACCAATATGTATAATAAATATTGAAGTTCAGTCGATTGAGATTATTTTCAGTCAATTCCCCTTAGTTGACTGAAAATAATCTCAGTCAACTAAATAGTGTAAAAACTATATTTATAAAACCACTCTTTTAAAAATTGTTTCTTCTCTTTGATATATGAAAACATTTGTATGCAGGTATGTGCACGATTTTACAAGTGTATCTAGGACCAAATACATATATTTGACTTGACGACCCATATTTTCATATATTTTGAAATGTAGTCAATCCACCTTACTTTCTCCTTGATTCTCTGATTTAGTAGCTCCTTCTACCTACATGATATAATATACTAGATATACACAGAGATATAGTTGTCATCATTAAAATATAACCTAGGATTCTAACAATCTTCCCCTTTTTGATAATGACAACTGTATGAATTATTGATTAAAAACATTTGTATTTCTCACCGTTAATACGTGCTTCCCCTGTCAATATTCTCTCCCCCTTTGGCATCAACCAGAAGAGGAGAACAAAACGTAGATTACAATATACAATGATATATCATAGGGGATAATGATGAAATTCAAACATTTTTTGGAAGTTAATGCAAAGCATATAAGCAAATGCCTAAACACATAGATGACAAACTAAAAGAACATAACATAAACATAAGTTCATGTTCAAGTTCATAAGAAAATTGCAACATTACATTGTTCAAACAAAAGTAAATGACCACAAGACCATCAAACTAGTTTGAAAGTTATACATCAAAAATTCCAGACCAAATACAAACCACAAACGCAAATATGAGAAGTTTAACATATAACAAAACACAAATACCTCATGTTTAACATAAGACGCAAATAACAAAAGAAAGCTAAGGCCACAACCAAACCATACTAATGAAAATCTTACCAACCCAAGAAGCATGTCTAATTCTCCGGCTCCGAGTCATGGGGTAAGGAAGGTTATGGGCAAGAGGATAGCTTGTTCCGTATCTTCTTCAAGAAACCAAGCATCGTCTTCTCAAAAGTCTTTTGATGCTTAATTATTTTCCTTTATTATTTATATAGGATTTCTTGATGTTTGAGAATGGCGACATTTGTGGGAATGTTATTGGATAGCTCAACAAATGTAAGTTCTTGATCGCTTTCAGAACTCCAATTAATCTCTTGATCGGGCATGAAATCTTTTGATCTCGTCGTGAATTATTTTTGCCCAGTTTAATTTCTAATTAGGATAAATAAAACGTATGACCTTGTAGTTGTTATCGTACATTTTCACATAGCTCCTGGTCCTTGGCAAATGGTGTGAATTATCATTTTGTTAAAAATTCAAGCTTGTGAGCGTAGGTTAACCAAAGTGTTAGGAGTTTGTTTGATACAAAATAGATAGCTGGTTGGATTATAAGCGAATTCATCGTGATTGATGTCATCCAAATCATAACCAGAACGAGAACAACCTAATATTATCCCAAATCGTCCATAGATAATTTAATTTCATTGTTTAAAACTTTGTTCCATAACAAACCATCATCATTATCAGGTTTATAAAAGTTTCCACACAAGTTTGTAAAAAAACATTTGTACTAAAAAAGGATAGATTTTAACATTATTATGATTTGCACCAAACAAAGAGAGAAACTCATGTTCACTAGCAATTGCTTCATTTCCTTAAGCTTCGAAATCCAACATCTTGTAAAATGTTTCTTGAATACCCTCTTATCATTTATCTCATCGAAGTGTTTTAACGTGATTTTTCTTCCATTTAACCATTGTAGGATTTGGTCGTCAGATGCAAACTCAAGATGAGAGTTATTATATGAGGAAGCCAAAGCTTTGTCTTTTTGTTGTCACTTCTTAGTGATGGTGAGTTTTTAGATTTTTTGCTTTAGGGCCATTGACTCGTTGGTGAAAGCTTTAGAAAGACCAGTGTTCGAAATTTGAAGCGGTAAAGTAATGATTTGGATGAAGAGGTACGACCTTTTACATTTAGAAAACCAACAAAGTACTAGTTCAGTCGACTGGCCAAACGAATCAGTTGATTGAATCTATACAAAGTGGTTTCCGGAGAGTAAACTGCAATTTTTAGTTGACAAAATTATATAGATTTAATCATCTAAACTACCCTGTTTTAGTCAACTGAGGGACCTATTCATTCGACTGAGCAAGGGTTTTTGGAGACAGTTTGCAAGCCTTAGTTTAGTCATCTGAATTTTATAATTTAGTAGACTGTCTTTGGTCTTTGCCTAAGTTTAGTTGACTAGGGGTGTTATCTAGTCGACTGAATGAATGAAAAATTAGATTTCAAATATTTTTGTTTGCAATTTTTAGATCTGCCGTTATATTTTATAACTTATGTACTTCGAATATTTTATTTGGTTATATATTCTTTTTTTAAATATATATGCATTATATTACATATTTTTGAAAATTTCATTCACATCTATATAAACTTATATAAAACTTTGTATGCTTATTAAAAAATTGCGTAATAATTGCATTATACCTCAAAATATTTATAATTACATTAGTGGTGCCATTATGAAAATACTTTATTTATATGTTAATATCTCTATGTAAATCCAACAAGGTAGATTCACATAGGGACACGGTAAACGTATAGACTATTTGGTCTTTTGTGGGTACCTTGAAAAAAGAGAGTAGATGTTTCATTGGTACCCATTTCCTTCTTTAAAGTCCTACGTATTAGCATAGGAAGATAGCCATACCTAAGAAGGTTTGGAGCCTTTGGATATATGATTATCATTATAGATAACTTTTACTAGATAATCATCTATATTATTTTGCCTTATAAATTTATTATTAGTTTTAAGAATCCAATTTTTTTAAAATTTTGAATTTGAATTACTTGAGCTAAAAATATTTTTGGACTTCTTGAACTTGGTATACAAAGTGCTATATTTTTATTTAGCTTTGCAACCAAGTCCATTTCCATTACCAAATGGTTTTGAAATCTTAGTTAAATTTTCAAAATTATGCTTTCCTTTATCAAATTTCGAAAGATAGTGTAACGACCCATATTTTATGTATCGAAGGATCATAAAATATGTTTATTTTATTCGTATGACGTCATATGGTTCTAAAATTTTAGGATATGACTTTTAGGGACATTGTACAAATCTATAATTTCTTCTAAATTTCTATGTGACCATTTTGACCTTGAAATCTTTTGGGCTATATCTTTTGATAGGAGTTAATTTAGGGTCACAAACTAGTTTCATTGCTTTAGGATGATGGTTTCCTATTTCATAGAGTGGTCATAATAGAAAAATGGACTTACAGATAGGAAGTTATGCATATTTTATGTTTTGAAAACTACCGCTCAGAATTAATGTGCAAGTAGTGAAGCCCATTAGTTGGCCAATTTGTCTAATTAAAGAATCACTATAAATAGGGGTTGTAAGAGTCAAATCAAAACTTTCCCTCTCATTCTAAATCAGGCCTAAACCCTAATTAGTCCTAAATCCATCCGAATTCATCCAAATTTCTCTATAGGTCCAGTTAGATTGTTGACTAGTGATTAGATCATCAATTAAAAGATGGAGATCGTTGATTTTCATGATTTGATGAGTGGTTTATATTTTCTTATTATACTATGCATGTTTATATGGTAGAATCATGGGATATAACATATTTTAAATCGATTTTTGGCCATATAAACTTTTCTAACTTTAATTACATGTTAAACTATGTATATAATTTAGATTGATTTGAAGTCACCCTTGCTTATGCTCATATATTCATGCTGTATGTCAGTTTATGTTAGAAATTTACTTGTTTGTCATATTTTGATGGATTGCATGTTTGATTGGATGAAATTATTGTTATTCTATGTTTGGATGTTATGATTTTATACTGTTTTCTAATGTTGCGATTTCATAGAAACTTTAGAGAATTGAGCAAATCTGATGCTTTGTTGGTCAGAATTGGATGAAACTTGGTGGATGTACTCTAGAGCGTGGTAGTGGAACTTCTAGGGACTATTGTTGAGGTTCTATAGATCGTGCTGGAGGTGGTGGCTTGTTCGTACTATATTGGATGACGATATAACAGCATGATGAAAAGCGACGTTGACTCATGTTGGGAACAGGTTTCGAAGATGGCGATTTGTAAAGGAGGAAGATGTATGATCGAGAAACATAGAAGGGTTCCTCATGAATAATTGAAATCAGAGTGGGCAAGAAAGGCTCGATATCCAAATGGAGCAAAGATGCTTCGAGGTATATGCTAAGGAATCGTTGATGCTCGAAGAGTTTTCAATTGAACTCGAAGTAGGGTATTGTTAGTGGGGATGCCGATTGGTCAATTAAGAGACCTATATACCTTAGACCTATAGCTTTGGGTCTAGTGTCCAGCTTTGAGTTATGAGACACGTATAAGCTTTGAGCTACAAAATACGAGAGTACAATAGAGAACAGAGATTTCCACTAGTTCCTGGCTTGGGGGTCATACAAGTTATCATATATTCAGAGAACAAGGAGTGATAGTTAGGATTGTTAATGGATGCTATAGATGCTTTGGTTGTTTTCTTTAATAGGCTATCACTCATAGGTATCAGAGGTAGTAGGCATTGGAGATAGAGTACCTCGAAGATTGATATCCTTTATTTGGTTTGTGGTACACCTTTATGATATTGTAGAGTATCATATTATAGTGTTATATGCTAACTCTTTCGTTGCAGGGACAGGTCAGGTATGGTTCGTGTTCTCTTGTTCCTTATCATAATTACCTGTTTACTATTTTGAGACTCATTTACTGCTCACACTAGACTGTTGTCTGACCCAAGGTTTTATGTTATATTATCTTTCGTACTTTTAAATAAGTAGACTAGATAACGTGCTAGGTGATGTAGTAGCTGAGGACGAGCTGGATGGAGCTATCTCATATTATATACATATTTATGGAGTCTACGCTTATTCCGATGTGCAGCACTAAGAAGCATTAGCAATGACTGCTTACCATTTACATTTGAGACAGTTGTTAAGTTTGTTTTCATTGTATAAAATCTACGATTGATTTATAATTTTGGCGATATTATACTGTGATGATGATGATCTGTTCACATTGTTATTACTGTCTCTTCTGTTGTATATGTGATACTATATTTTATCCATGTGTTGTGAGATATACGACATGTTATATGCTATATTGATTTATTTCAACCTTGATGATCATCCTACATCAGCCGGGGAAGACAACAGCGCACTATTATGCACTATTGGTGTCGGCGGTATAGTGCAGTCATCACATTTGGTATCAGAGCTTTGGTTACTCGATTGAGTAGAGTTAGTACCATGATCCATAGAGATAGGGAAGGTGTTATTGCCTCAGACTGGATCTTGAGTGTGTATATATATACGAGAGAGTGCACCCTCGTTATAAGTTTGGTTTTCAAAGCTATATAATAATATATTATATACTATAAATTGCATGCACATGAGCACTATGGACACGGTTTTCTTTATAAGACACTGATCATTCTTGTTACAGATAAGAATGCGCCAACATACAACGAACGTTGTAAGGAATTTTGCTTTAAGGGTAAAAGAAGGAGCAGGATCAGGAGTTGCTATGCCTGAAGTCCAAGCCATATTCAATGTTATGATGGCTAATATGATGAGGAATGCTCCTGGAGTGGTGATGGGTGGAGGTGCTCCAGTGCAAGTGCCTAGGGCTGATTTCGCTAAGCCAAGAAAAGATTATTCTACTTTTAGAGGGAAGCCTTTCACGGGATGGAGTTAGCCATAGAAGTGCAAGATTGATTAGATACTTGTGAGCACATCTTCGGTGATATGGAGGTGGAAGATGCTATGAAAAGGAAGTTGGCTTCGAGACAGATACAGGATTGAGCCATGAACTAGTGGAATGCTATTACTATTTCTACTCTAGAGGATCAGTTCAACTGCGATCATTTTAAGATGAGGTTCGAGGAGAATTTTATTCCAACAAATCAGAAGTCGGTTCTATTCAGAAAATATATTGATCTCAAGCAAGAAGAGATGATAGTTTTTGAATACGTCTTAGAATTGGTGCTTAATCTAAGTATGGAATGTCGTTCATTGACATTCAGAGCATAGTTCATCGATATTCCATTGAGGAAGTATGAGAAATTCGTCATTGGTTTAGATGACTACTTAGGACAAAAGCTAGTGAACCATACAGATGAGCCATTTGAGAAGCTTGTAGAAAAGGCGCTTCGCCATGAAAACTTGTACCCTAAAGCTAAGACTACCGTTGTTGTTTCTATTGAGAAAGAAGGGCCTAAGTCATAGAAAGGCGGTGAAGGCAAGAAGAAGTAGGACAGAAAGAGAAAGCGGTCCCAGTGAAAAGGTGGTAAGAAAAATGGTAAATGACAACCTACTTGCTTTGGATGCAACGAAATGGGTCATTTGATTAATGATTGTAAGGCGAGTGAGAAGAGGAAATGTTACAACAATAACAAGCCTGGGCATTTGTAGAAGAATTATCTAGAATTGGTGAAGGATAAGCAAGTGGTGAAAGCGTATGCTTTGGACGCGGTCCCAACTTGGTCGAGTGCTCCTTCGACGAAGGAGAAGGGGAAGGGAGTCGTCATCTAAGGTAAGCTTTCTATTAGTGAGGTTTCTGTTCGAGTTTTGTTTGATACCGGTGCTTCTCATTCATTCATTCATCTGTAGTGACCTAGTAGATCGATTGGGATTGGAACCTAAGATAGTAGACCGACCCCTAATTGTGATGAACCCTATTGGAGGCTCTACTAGTCTTTACATGATTTGTCATGGTCTGGTTTTATTGAGTCACGAATGTTCTTTGGTTTATGATTTTTTTTTGAACTTTTTTTGGATTTGGGATTATCTTAGGTATGGACTGGCTTAGGAAGTATGCGGTCATGGTGGATTGCGAGAAGCTATTGGTGACAGTCTGAGATGTGGATAGGCGAACGGTAGTGATTAGCTGCCTACCAGAGGATAGGGTTATGTTAGCTTTCTATATTCGCTTGATGTTCCAAAGGAGGGGTTTTCATCAGTACCCATCACTAGAGAGTATTCAGATGTCTTCGAGGAAGTGACTGGATTGTCGTTGCATAGAGATATCTAGTTTCCTATAGACTTGTTGAAGGAAGCCAGACCGATAGTTATGCCTTTGAGGCGTATGGCAGCCAGAGAGTAGAAGGAATTGGAGATGCAAGTGAATGACCAATTAAGGAAATGGTTCATTCGAAGGAGCATATCTGAGTGGGGCGAACCTTCAGTATTTGCAATGAAGGCGGATGGCTCTTTGAGGTTGCGTGTGGATTATGATGAGCTGAATAAAGTGACGAAGAAGAATAAGTATCCACTACCATGCATTGACAACTTGTTTGATCAGCTGCACGGTGTGAACATATTCTCCCAAATGGATTTGGCGAAGGGATATCGCCTGTTGCGAGTAGGGAAGGAAGTGTACCAATTACTGCATTTTGTTTGCCATTGGATTTCCATGAGTAGTTGGTGATGCCAGTTGGATTGACCGATACTCCGGTATACTTTGTGGATCTTATAAATCGGTTTTCTAGAGACTAGCTAAATAAGTTCATGCTTGTGTCCGTGGATGATATTATGATCTACTCCATAACTAAAGAGGAGTAGAAGACACACTTGTGGATGGTGCTAGAGATATTGAGAAAGCACAAGTTGGGAGCGAAGTTCTCTAAGTGTCACTACTGGAGAGAAGTAAGATCCTTGAGTCATGTCATGTCGGGACAGGGTATAGTAGTGGATCCTATAAAGGTGGTAGCGGTCCAAGATTGGAATCGGCCCAAGAATGCTATGGAAGCGAGAAGTTTTCTAGGATTGGCGGGATACTATATACGCTTCATAAAGGACTTCTCGAAGGTAGCGGCACTATTGACCAATTTGATGAAGAAAAATCAGACTTTTGTATGGGATGCGAAGATTGAGCATGCATTTGTGAACTGAAGTAAAGGTTAACGAGGCACCAGTATTGACCATTCAAAGTGGAAATGAAGAGATGATAGCATACAACACTGCTTGTAGTACTGGATTGGGTGAAAGGGAAAGTTGTTGCCTATACTAGTTGATAGCTGAAATAGCACAAGAGGAATTACCCAACTCATGATTTGGAATTGATGGCAATTGTTTTGCTTTGAAGATGTGGAGGCACTAATTTCTAGGAGAAAGGTTTGAGCTTTTTATGGACCACAAATCCTTGAAGCACCTTTTCTCTCAGAAGGATCTCAACCTTCAACAACAACTGGAGTTCTTGGCCTCTTATGACTTCAGTATTTCCTACACTTCAGAAAAATGGACTGCAGTCATCGATGCATTGAGTAGAAGACATGTTGGGTTTGGAGCACTGTTCTTGGAATGGAAACGGATAGAGCATATTGTTGGATTTGATTTCAGGCCTCATTGCATGCGGGAACCAGAGATGTTGGAAATTTTTTCAATCAGACGTACTCTGAAAAAAGGAGCAGTGCTAGTCAAAAGCAAGATACTAGGGTGGAAGTGATCATAATGAAGATAGTAGAAAGAGTAGAATCTAAAGACATCAAGCAATATGAACATGATCGAGAGGATTGGCTCCATAAGGATGGAAGGCTTATTTGTTCCCGATGTTGATGGGTTACGACATGAAGTGTTACGAGAGCGTCACCACTCTAGGTTGACCATTCATCGTAGCGGTAAAAAGATCTACCGAGATATAAAGCAAACATATTATTGAGAAGGTATGAACAGAGATGTTAGGGCATTCATCTCGAATGGTATAAACTATCAGTTGGTAAAGGCAGAGCTGAAGAAACCTGGTGGATTTTTGTAAGCATTAGGGATTCCTAAATGGAAATGAAAATAAGTATCAATGGATTTTATTGATGGTTCACCGAGGACTCAAGCAGGGTACGATGACATTTGGGTCATAGTAGATCGGTTGACCAAGAGTGCAAGATTTATACCCGTCAAGTCAAGTAAAATGATATCCAAGCTAGTAAGGTTGTATGTAAAGTGGATAGCACAATTTCATGATGTGCCGTAGACATTGTAAGCGACTAAATCCCGTTGTTCATTGGTGGGTTTTGGAAGAGTTTACAAGAGGCGTTAGGGATGGAGCTACATTATAGTATAGCTTATCACCCGCAAATGGATGGGATGACCAAAAGAATAAATCGTGTATTGAAAAATCTCTTGCGAGCATGCATTATAGATTTTGATGGATCATGGGATGATAATTTGCATTTAGTGGAGTTTGTATACAATAACAGTTATCAGTTCAATATTGGTATGCTTTGTATGAAGCATTGTATGGTCGACCATTTAACACTCCTTATTGTTGGTGGGAGGCGGACGATAAACTGATACTTGGGCCAGATATGATTAGAGAGACTTTGAAGAAGACCGAGGTCATTCGACAATGAATGAAAGCTGCTCTGAATTGATAGAAAAGCAATGCAGATAAGAGATGGAGATAGCGGGCGTGCACAACCCTTTTTCATGTCTCTTATCTATGGAAGTTTTTACATGAATCATGCGTGGTGATCATATCAGATCAACCAGAAGATATTAAGGTAGAACCGGAAGTTTCTATATCTTGTATGCCGCTTCATATTGTTGGGTATGATATAAAACAGCTTAGGAGAAAAACGGTGAAGCTAGTTAAGGTACAATAGAGCACAAGTGAGAATGATTGTACGTGGGAGATAGAAGAGAGCATAAGGACCAATTATCCGAAGCTCTTTGAACGGCAAAACCCATTATTTGCCATGTTTACTTTCACCATTGTATGCTATATTTGATAGGTTGGTATTCTACATGCTAGGATAGATTTACTATATTATTGGTTGCATGGCTGCTTGTTTAAGATGTGTGATAGTTGCTTATTATTGGTAGGCACGAGGGATAACTATGACTTGTTATACTTAGGTTTGTTTGGGGATTTCGGGCATGAAATTCCTAGGGGGAGAATATAACGACCCGTATTTTACGTATCAATGGATCGTAAAATATGTTTATTTTATTTTTCTGAGGTCGTATGGTTCTACAATTTTAGGATATGACTCTTGGGGACATTGTACACACCTATAATTTTTTCTAAATTTCTATGTGACTGTTTTGACCTTGAAAACTTTGTTTGGGTTATAAATTTTAATAGGAGTTAAATTAGGATCTCAAACAAGTTCCTTGCTTCAAAATGATGACTTTCCATTTTGTAGAATGGTCATAATAGAAATACTGACTTACAATTAGGGAGTTATGCCTATTTTATGTTTTGAAAACTACTGCTCAAAATTATTGTGCAATTAGGGAAGCCCATTAGTTGGTCTATTTGTTTAATTAGAGAATCACTATAAATAGAGGTTGTAAAAGTCAAATGAAAACTTTCCCTCTCATTCTAAATCAGTTCTAAAACCTAACAGCTCTAGATCCATCATAACCATCCAAGTTTCTCTCTAAATCCAATTAGATTGTTGACTAGTGATTAAATCATCAACTAGAAGATAGAGATTTCTTGATTTGAAGTGCATTCCGTTGCTGTCTGGATCGAATCTACATTCAAAGAAATCGAATTTGCTAATTGGTGAGTGGTTTATGCCTTCTCACCATACTATGCATATTTATATAGTAGAATCATAGGATCTAACAACCGATTCTTGGCCATAAAACCTTATCAAACTTTAATTGCATGTTAAACTATGTATATTACAGAGTTATCGAAGGTTTGGTTGAAATTATTATAGAAATTGACTTGTTTGCCATGGATTGTGTTATCCCGCATTTTGGCAAAGCCGTGATATCAAAAGATTGATCGAAAACAAAAGACAGTTCGTCTCAGAGATTGGTTGTACTTCACTTCGCTATGGATATCGATGAATTTTGTCCGAGCCCAGATCAAGCTAGACATGACAGGCAAAGTCATGGGAACCAGCGTTCCAAATTTCAGGTTAATTGGAGTTCGTATGAATGAGATATGATCGATGCAAGTTAGCCAAAGTATGTTGTTCAAACCCATCAAAAAGTTGAGGAGATGCTCATTTCGAACCCATAGGATTCGTATCCATCTTGTTCGAATCCATCGGTTTGCATATGCTTCGAGTCGATCGAGTTCGAACCGATCAGGCATGATATCGGTCAGTTCGAATCGATCGGTTTCAAATCGATCAAATAGGCATCACCTCAGCATGTTCATATCCATTGAGTTTAGAGCTATTCGAATCCATCAGATTCGTATCCACCAGGTTCGAATCGATGAAGTTCGCATCGGTCAACCCATACCGCTTCGCATCCATCGATGCACCATCCATAAACCTTGGTTCATATCGAGACACTTCGTCGAATCCATCAGAGAACCTTGGTTCGTGTCCATTAGTTGTTCTCACTTCGTATCCATCCCAAGTACGCTTGTTCGTATCGATCGAATGCAGACAACTTCCATCGATACGAAAGACACCACCTCTATCGATACGAAGTGGGCGAACTACGAACCGAAACGAAGTACACGTCATTGGTGGATTCGAGCAATACAACGGTCATCGATACAAACGAGGCGAAACTCATGGAGTCGAAGCGGTCAACTCGGAGCAAAAGGCGGATCGATGCGAGATGTGCGTGCCACGTCGTCTCGAAGGCACGTGTATCCATCGATTCGAATGGATGGATTCGAAGTAATCGGTTCGAACTAAACAGCCAACCGAAACTTTCAATTCGTATCGATCATATCTCCCAAACCACTGATCCAAATGCAACGAAATTTTCACAGTAGCTTCCATACAAGGTAAAGATTGTTCCTACCAAGTTTGAGCTCGATTGGATCATTTTTTGATGGATACGAAATCACTTCGTATCGATCTCAGATCGAGACAAAACTTGGTGGGGTCGGTTACGTGGGCTCACTCACGTGCCAGAAAAAGTCTTCCGAAGTTTGAGCGAGATCTGGGCCTCCAAAAGCTATAAATAGCACCCTGAAGCCTTCAGAAAAGGGGATCTTTTGGCGATTCAACGTCTAGACTCTGCCGGATTCAATTCCATACTTCATTATCGCAGTTGTAATCAGATTTGAAAGCTATCATCAATTGTAATCCGCTGTAATCGATTGGAATCATCAAGTTAATCAATAAAGACATAAGCTTCAGAGTGGACGTAGGCAAGATCGTCCAACCACTATAAATCATGTGTTTGTGATTGTTATTTGTGAATTATTGTGATTGTTATTGCTTAGATCTGAGTTCTATATTGATTGTTGCTGATTTGTGTTCATAAACGGGTGCTTTCACGATATTGGGTGTTTGTGACCAATTTTGGCGCAAACATTTTGGTGCTTTCACTGAGAATTGAACTCAGGATAAGTTGAATTTGAAAACTTAAGAATTTAGATCTAAGAACCATGACGAGACAAACAAATAAGAAACAAAGGCCAGAGAGAAGTGAACACCAAGGAAGTCAAGAGGCTTCTTCAGGAGCGAATCAAGCATCGGTCTTCATCACTAGGGACGAGATGGAGACAATGATGAAAAAACAGGTGGAGTTGATCCAGAGTTTATTTCAACAGATAGGACAACTTGGAGCACAGAATAGAGAAGCTGATGGAGTTCAGAACGGAGTAGGACCATCCGGCGTAGCACCTGGATTAGGAGGCACGCACATGGAGAATGTTGATCCAATCTCGAAGAGAGAGAGGAGCATCTGCGCAACCTGGGAGTAGCAGAGGAGTGAATGCTCAGTCAAGGGGGCAGATCCCATAGTTCCCTCGTGAACTCGGGGGGCAGGTTGAAAGTGATGAGCGAAGATTGCATCTCGGAGACAATGACAGATTGGCGGAGATGGTTAGAAGAGCTATGAGAGGAGGTTTGGTAAACAAAGATCTGGAGGATGTTAATAGGAGTCCTTTTACTCCAGCAATCAGACGAGCTAGGAACCCACCGGATTTCAAGTTACCATCGTTGGATATGTATAACGGGAGAACGGATCCCACGGTTCATCTGACGAAGTATATGAGGCATATGGAAGTGCTGGGGGCATCAGAGGAGGTTATGGCCCGGTGCTTTCCATTGTACTTAGCGGATATTGCAGCGTTATGGTTTAGACAACTAGAAAGTGGATCTATCGGAACATGGAATGATTTAACTGAAAGATTTATGAGGCAATTCAGGGTTCACATTACAAGACCCAAGAATGTGATGACTTTGGCAACCCTAAAGCAGAAAATCGGAGAAACTTTGAGGAGTTATCTGACGCGATTCAATGCAGCAGCAGCTTCGGTGGATCGAGCAGATCCATCTATGGTTGTGATGGCAGCTGTGTCCGGAATAGCTGACGGCACAGAGTTCAAAAATTCATTAACTAAAGATCCACCTGTGGACCTAGGGGAATTCTACGACGAGGCCGAAAAGTTTTTACGATTGGAAGATGCAAACGCCGAAAGAGAAGAAGGAGAAGGAATTGATATTTATGCGATCAAAGGAGGAAATCCCCCTAAGAAGGGCGCAGAAGCAAGTAGAGGTAAAAGAAAGACTGAAAATGACAGGGACAGGTCAAAGCGCAACGGAGAGAGCCGCGACTCACCACTTACTCTGAGCTGAATGAGAGTCTGGAGCGAATTTATCAGGATACCGAAGAGCAGGTTCCGCATCGTAGACCGATGCGAAGGGATCCGACTTCTGACGAAAGAAAATCAGATAATTTTGTATATTTCACGAATTGAACGGTCATAACACTAATGATTGTAGGCATCTGAAGGACGAGGTGGAAGGGCATATCAGGAATGGTATGCTCCTTCTATATGTGAGGAGGCGAACTCCAGCAGGGGAGCCAGAGCGACTACCATCTACATCGGCTAGAGGTGACCCTGCATCGGGGCACTGTTTGGTTATCCATTGATTGCTTGATTAAAATAACGATGAACAAGTTGTAAACCTCTTACTAACATGGTTAAATCATTTACACATGTGAGCGGTCGCGCACGATCCATAGGCATGCTCTGAATGACTACCAACCGCGTTATAGTAAGAGTTCACGCTTTGACATCTTCATTTTGCCTTTTGCTTTGATTTTGATTTGAATGTTTAAATTCTACCTGTTTGGACATTTCTGTTGTAAGGTTCATATGATTATTGTTTTAATATTTACAATTCTATGAAAAAATTTACCTTTATGCCCGTTGGATCGCGAACGGTCCACGAGCACCTCTTGCATGGCAATGAACTGCCAAAGTCTTTGATTCGGGAACTCCCCTAAACATTAAGTCCGACAAACAATCCAGGGACTCGAACGTGAACCTGGTATCAACAATACCAAGCCCCCCCGGGAACACTTATTCGCCTCCAATAGGCACACAAACAATCCAGGAACTCACCCTAATGTGGCCCTAGCATCGATAATACCAAGCCCTCCCGGGCATACTTTCTCGCCTCGAACGGCACCCGACCGCGAACGGTCACAATTCGCCTCGAACGGCACCCGACCTCGAACGGTCACAACTCGCCTCGAATGGAACAACCCACCTCGAACGGCATAACTCACCCCGAACAACCCAACTCACCTCACCTCAAATGGCTCGATCACGAACGGTCGTCATTTGAGGTCCGCCATTTGACCGCGCGCGGTCGCACTTCACCTCAAATGGCTCGATCCCAAACGATCGTCATTTGAAGTTAGGCGCTTGACCATGAACGGTCGCACTTCATCTCAAATATCTCGATCCCGAACGGTCGTCATTTGAGGTCACATAAAACCGTAAATTCCTTTGCAGGACATTAACAGCATATGAAGATCCAGCTCATGGAATTACAAAACACGCCTTCCTACCGCAAGGCATATTTTGAGGGGCAAATGTTATCCCACTTTTTGGCAAAGCCGTGATACCAAAAGATTGATCTAAAACAAAAGACAGCTCGTCTCAGAGATTGGTTGTACTTCACTTCGCTATGGATATCAATGAAATTTTTTCGAGCTTGGATCAGGCTACAATTGATAGGACATGACCGGCAAAGTCATGGGAACCAGAGTTCCAAATTTCAAGTTAATCGGAGTTCGTATGAACGAGATATGATCGATGCAAGTTAGCCAAAGTGTGATGCTCGAACCCATCAAAAAGTTGAGGAGATGCTCATTTCGAACCCATAGGATTCGTATCCATCTTGTTCGAATCCATCGGTTTGCATATGCTTCGAGTCGATCGAGTTCGTACCGATCAGGCATGATATCGGTCAGTTCGAATCGATCGGTTTCGAATCGATCAAATAGGCATCACCTTAGCATGTTGGTATCCATTGAGTTTAGAGCTATTCGAATCCATCAAATTCGTATCCACCAGGTTCGAATCGATGAAGTTCGCACGGTCAACCCATATCGCTTCGCATCCATTGATGCACCATTCATAAACCTTGGTTCGTATCGAGACACTTGGTCGAATCCATCAGAGAACCTTGGTTCGTGTCCATCAGTTGTTCTTATTTCGTATCCATCCCAAGTACGCTTGTTCATATCGATCGAATGCAGACAACTTCCATCGATACGAAAGACACCACCTCTATCGATATGAAGTGGGCGAACTACGAACCGAAATAAATTACACGTCATTGGTGGATTCGAGCAATACAACGGACATCGATACAAACGAGGCGAAACTCATGGAGTCGAAGCGGTCAACTCGGAGCAAAAGGCGGATCGATGCGAGATGTGCGCGCCACGTCGTCTCGAAGGCACGTGCATCCATCGATTCGAATGGATGGATTCGAAGTAATTGGTTCGAACTAAACAGCCAACCGAAATACTCCAATTCGTATCGATCATATCTCCCAAACCACTGATCCAAATGCAACGAAATTTTCACAGTAGCTTCCATACAAGGTAAAGATTGTTCCTGCCAAGTTTGAGCTCGATTGGATCAGTTTTTGATGGATACGAAATCACTTCGTATCGATCTCAGATCGAGATGAAACTTGGTGGGGTCGGTCGCGTGGGCCCACTCACGTGTCAGAAAAAGTCTCCCGAAGTTTGAGCGAGATCTGGGCCTCCTACAGCTATAAAAAGCACCCTGAAGCCTTCAGAAAAGAGGACCTTTTGGCGATTCAACGTCCAGACTCCGCCGGATTCAATTCCATACTTCATTATCGCTGTTGTAATCAAATTGGAAAGCTATCATCAATTGTAATCAGCTGTAATCGATTGGAACCATCAAGTTAATCAATAAAGACATAAGCTTCAGAGTGGACGTAGGCAAGATCGCCGAACCACTATAAATCCTGTGTTTGTGATTGTTATTTGTGAACTATTGTGATTGTTATTGCTTAGATCTGAGTTCTATATTGATTGTTGCTGATTTGTGTTCATAAACGGGTGCTTTCACGATATTTGGTGTTTGTGACCAATTTTGGCGCAAACATTTTGGTGCTTTCACTGAGAATTGAACTCAGGATAAGTTGAATTTGAAGACTTAAGATTTAGATCTAAGAACCATGAGGAGACAAACAAGTAAGAAACAAAGGCCAGAGAGAAGTGAACACCAAGGAAGTCAAGAGGCTTCTTCAGGAGCGAATCAAGCATCGGTCTTCATCACTAGGGACGAGATGGAGACAATGATGAAAAAACAGGAGGAGTTGATCCAGAGTTTATTTCAACAGATAGGACAACTTGGAGCACAGAATAGAGAAGCTAATGGAGTTCAGAATGGAGTAGGACCATCCGGCGTAGCACCTGGATTAGGAGGCATGCACATGGAGAATGTTGATCCAATCTCGGAGAGAGAGAGGAGCATCTGCGCAACCTGGGAGTAGCAGAGGAGTGAATGCTCAGTCAAAGGGGCAGATCCCAGAGTTCCCTCGTGAACTCGGGGGGCAGGTTGAAAGTGATGAGCGAATATTGCGTCTCGGAGACAATGACAGATTGGCGGAGATGGTTAGAAGAGCTATGAGAGGCGGTTTGGTAAACAAAGATCTGGAGGATGTTAATAGGAGTCCTTTTACTTCAGCAATCAGACGAGCTAGGAACCCACCGGATTTCAAGTTACCATCGTTGGATATGTATAACGGGAGAACGAACCCCACGGTTCATCTGACGAAGTATATGAGGCATATGGAAGTGCTGGGGGCATCAGAGGAGGTTATGGCCCGGTGCTTTCCATTGTACTTGGCGGATATTGCGGCGTTATGGTTTAGACAACTAGAGAGTGGATCTATCAGAACATGGAATGATTTAACTGAAAGATCTATGAGGCAATTCATGGTTCACATTACAAGACCCAAGAATGTGATGACTTTGGCAACCCTAAAGCAGAAAACCGGAGAAACTTTGAGGATTTATCTAACGTGATTAAATGCAGCAGCAGCTTCGGTGGATCGAGCAGATCCATCAATGGTTGTGATGGTAGTTGTGTCCGGAGTAGCTGACGGCACAGAGTTCAAAAATTCATTAACTAAAGATCCACCTGTGGACCTAGGGGAATTCTACGACGAGGCCGAAATTTTTTTACGATTGGAAGATGCAAACGCCGAAAGAGAAGAAGGAGAAGGAATTGATATTTATGCGATCAAAGGAGGAAATCCCCCTGAGAAAGGCGTGGAAACAAGTAGAGGTAAAAGAAAGACTGAAAATGACGGGGACAGGTCAAAGCGGCAACGGAGAGAGTCGCGATTCACCACTTACTCTGAGCTGAATGAGAGGCTGGAGTGAATTTATCAGGATACCAAAGTGCAGGTTCCGTATCGTTGACTAATGCGAAGGGATCCGACTTCTGACGAAAGAAAATCAGATAAGTTTTGTATATTTCTTGAATTGAATGGTCATAACACGAATGATTGTAGGCATCTGAAGGACGAGGTGGAAGGGCATATCAGGAACGGTATGCTCCTTCAGTATGTGAGGAGGCAAACTCCAGCAGTGGAGCCAGAGCGACCACCGTCTACATCGGCTAGAGGTGACCCTGGATCGGGGCACCGTTTGATTATCCATTGATTGCTTGATTAAAATAACGATGAACAAGTTGTAAACCTCTCACTAACACGGTTAAATCATTTACACATGTGAGCGGTCGCGCACGATCCATAGGCATGCTCTGAATAACTACCAACCGCGTTATAGTAAGATTTCACGCTTTGACATCTTCATTTTGCTTTTTGCTTTTTGCTTTGATTTTGATTTGAACGTTTAAATTCTACCTGTTTGGACATTTCTGTTGTAAGGTTCATATAATTATTGCTTTAATATTTACAATTCTATGAAAAAATTTACTTATATGCCCGTTGGATCGCGAACGGTCCACGAGCACCTCCTGCGTGGCAATGAACTGCCAAAGTCTTTGATTCGGGAACTCCCCCAAACATTAAGTCCGACAAATGATCCAGGGACCCACTCGAACGTGAACCTGGTATCAACAATACCAAGCCCCCTGGGCACACTTATTCGCCTCCACTAGGCACATAAACGATCCAGGAACTCACCCGAACGTGACCCTGGCATCGATAATACCAAGCCCTCCCGGGCATACTTTCTCGCCTCGAACGGCACCCGGCCATGAACGGTCACAATTCGCCTCGAACGGTCACAACTCGCCTCGAACGACACAACTCGCCCCGAACGGCACAACTCACCTCACCTCAAATGGCTCGATCACGAGCGGTCGTCATTTGAGGTCCGCCACTTGACCGTGCACGGTCGCACTTCATCTCAAATGGCTCGATCCCGAACGATCGTCATTTGAAGTAAGGCGTTTGACCATGAACGGTTGCACTTCATCTCAAATATCTCGATCCCGAATGGTCGTCATTTGAGGTCACATAAAACCGTAAATTCCTTTGCAGGACATTAACATGATATGAACATCCAACATATGGCATTACAAAACATGCCTTCCTACCGCAAGGCATATTTTGGAGGGCAAATGTTATCCCGCTTTTTGGCAAAGCCATGATACCAAAAGATTGATCGAAAACAAAAGACAGTTCGTCTCATAGATTGGTTGTACTTCACTTCGCTATGGATATCGATGAATTTTGTCCGAGCCCGGATCAGGCTACAATTGATAGGACATGACAGGCAAAGTCATGGGAACCAGCGTTCCAAATTTCAGGTTAATCGGAGTTCGTATGAACAAGATATGATCGATGCAAGTTAGCCAAAGTATGTTGTTCGAACCCATCAAAAAGTTGAGGAGATGCTCATTTCGAACCCATAGGATTCGTATCCATCTTGTTCGAATCCATCGGTTTGCATATGCTTCGAGTCGATCGAGTTCCAACCGATCAGGCCTGATATCCGTCAGTTCGAATCGATCGGTTTTGAATCGATCAAATAGGCATCACCTCAGCATGTTCGTATCCATTGAGTTTAGAGCTATTCAAATCCATCAGATTTGTATCCACCAGGTTCGAATCGATGAAGTTTGCATCGGTCAACCCACACCGCTTCGCATCCATCGATGCACCATCCATAAACCTTGGTTTGTATCGAGACACTTGGTCGAATCCATCAGAGAACCTTGGTTTGTGTCCATCAGTTGTTCTCACTTCGTATCCATCCCAAGTACGCTTGTTCGTATCGATCGAATGCAGACAACTTCCATCGATACGAGAGACACCACCTCTATCGATACGAAGTGGGCGAACTACGAACCGAAACGAAGTACACGTCATTGGTGGATTCGAGCAATACAACGGTCATCGACACAAACGAGGCGAAACTCATGGAGTCTAAGCGGTCAACTCGGACCAAAAGGCGGATCGATGCGAGATGTGTGCGCCACGTCGTCTCGAAGGCACGTGCATCCATCGATTCGAATGGATGGATTCGAAGTAATCGGTTCAAACTAAACAGCCAACCGAAACACTCCAATTCGTATCGATCATATCTCCCAAACCACTTATCCAAATGCAACGAAATTTTCACAGTAGCTTCCATACAAGGTAAAGATTGTTCCTGCCAAGTTTGAGCTCGATTGGATCATTTTTTGATGGATACGAAATCACTTCGTATCGATCTCAGATCGAGACAAAACTTGGTGGGGTCGGTCGCGTGGGCCCACTCATGTGCCAGAAAAAGTCTCCCGAAGTTTGAGCGAGATCTGGGCCTCCTACAGCTATAAATAGCACCCTGAAGCCTTCAGAAAATGGGATCTTTTGGCGATTCAACGTCCAGACTCTGCCGGATTCAATTCCATACTTCATTATCGCTGTTGTAATCAGATTTGAAAGCTATCATCAATTGTGAGCCACTGTTATCGATTGGAATCATCAAGTTAATCAATAAAGACATAAGCTTCAGAGTGGACGTAGGCAAGATCGCCGAACCACTATAAATCCTGTGTTTGTGATTTTTATTTGTGAGTTATTGTGATTGTTATTGCTTAGATCTGAGTTCTATATTGATTGTTGCTGATTTGTGTTCATAAACGGGTGCTTTCATGATATTGGGTGTTTGTGACCAATTTTGGCGCAAACAGATTGCATGTTTAATTGAATGAAATTATTGTTATATGTTTGGATGTTATGATTCGATGTTGTTTGCTATTGTTGTGATTTCATAAAAATTAAGGTTGGAGAATTGAGCAAATCGGAGGCTAAGTTAACATGAATTGTATGAAATTTGGTGGATATACTCTGAAGCATGGTGGGAAGCTATGGGATAAGTTGCGCTTCTATAGGAGTTTTGGGCAAACTCAGTCCTGAGTTAAGAGCTTAACTCGACACCGAGTTAAGATTGTGAATCATATGGGTTGGTGGTTGGCATGGATGGATAGAGCTCGGCTAGATGAGATGTTCCATAGCAAGGTGAAGAAAATTGGCTAAGCATAGGATGTGATGATGAGTTATCTCTAGAACTAGAAGAAGGAGATTTGGGTTGGGGGCCGACTTATCAAACGTGGATGAGTCGAGGTCGAAGGCACTGGAGGGGAGTACTAGAGCATGGAAGAGAGATTATCCAATTTCTAGCTAAGTGTATAACTCGGCATCGAGTTATACCATGATAACTCGGCATCGAGTTATCATGGTGAATGATGTGGTAGTGGAACTTCTAGGTATTGTTGTTAAGGTTTTGTAGATCGTGTTGGAGGTGGATGCTCGTTCGTCTCAGGTTAGATGACAACATGACGACATGACGAAAAGTTATGGTCTTCAGATGTTGGATCTTTTTAAGAGTAGGTTTTGAAGACGGTGACTTGTAAAGGAGGGAGCCATATGATCTGGGAATGTGGAAGGGTTCCTCATGAATAATGGAAACTGGGTTGAGCAAAATGGGTATCCAAATAGAGCAATGGCGGGCTCAGGTGTATGTGCTAAGGAATCATTGATGCTCAGAGAGTTTTTAGTTGTCCATCACAGCAGTGGTATTGTAGATGGAGACGTCCATGGGTCAATTGATGGACTTGTAAATCTTGGACCTCTAGCTTTGGGTCTAGCATCTAGCTTTGGGCTGCGACATACGAGAGTACAACAGAGAACAAGGATTTCCATTAGTCCATGGCTTGGGGGTCATACGAGTTATCCACTATGCCATAAAACGCATCAGATGATAGATATGCATCGTTTTGTAAAAGCATATCTATCCGTCGTCAGATCCGATGCTGTTTGAATGCACATCAGATCACAGAAATTCCCCATCGTCTGATATGCACTAACAAAACAAAAAACCATTTGCCGGATGTTACAATATCATTTCTAGAATTTCCTATCAGACAACATATAAATATTGACATATAAATACCAATTACACTTATATGTTGTTTACAGAATGAAATAAACATTCACAAAATGAAATAAATGAATCGCACTTTTATTTATACAAATATTTATTTCAAATCAAAATTAAATAGTACACATTTGGCTTCCACTATACTTACATTTTCAATACAATACAACTTTCACTATCACTCTCATATATACAACATTTCTCCACACTCTCATATATAATTTTTATTTTACTCACACTCACTCGAATTTGTTTTTGATATTGATCTTAATTTGCTTTCTCCAGCTTAAGTCCAGCCATCTCCTATACCTGTCAAATAAACAATGCAGTAAAATGAAAAAGGAAATATTCTTTCCCCTCTTTTATTTGTCTTGGCTGCAGATGTTTTCAACTGTATGGAAAAGTTGACTATCTCCCGCAACCTGTTGTCAAGTATTAGCCTTCATGATTCGAACTTCCTTATTTTCAATACTCAATTTTCTGCTAACACTATCCTTTTTTCTTCGCCTTCCCCATGTCACATCCATTACCTCAAGCTCCTTCTATATGTATTCGAGGTGGTCTCTGGCCTTTCATTTAATTTCTCCAAAAGTTCGGTTACTAGGATGGGTGGCTCTGACCATCTAGGTCCTATTATGGCTTAGGCCCTAAATTTTGTGCTTGTTTATTTCCCCATTTCCTACCTAGGCGTTTCGCTCCGTCCTTGTAGACTTCTCTACTCAGATTGGCAGCTACTCATCTCCAGAATCTCTTCTCGCCTTGCAAGTTGGAAAGCTTCCTCTCTCTTTATTGCTAGTAGACTGGTCTTAGTTAAGTCAGTTCTTTCAGCTATTCTTTCTTATTGGCTCTCCTTTCACAAAGCTCCCCGATGGGTAATCAACTCCATTGACATGCTCTATCGCTCTTTCCTTTAGCATGGCTCTTAAGCTAATGTTTTGGTTAATTAGTCTGCTGTTTGCAAAAGTGTTTCATAGGGTGGTTTAGGAATTCCATATCGATACCTCTTCAGTCTTGCCCTCCTGCCCAAATTTATTTGGAGATGCCTCACCAATGATTCTCCCCTCTAGAAAAGCCGGATTCTCTCAAAGCTTTACAACTCCAACACTTTCCGCATCCTTTACTCCGACACCTTAGATCACCCCTACCCATTTGGGACCGGCGTCCTTTGCTCTGTTCCCTGGATGAAGTATTCAATCTCAGTGCATATGGATAATGGTGCTTTTTTGTTCCTTTTAGCATAATCCCTGGCATAATGCTTCCCATTTTAGTCAAACCTTCCCCGATCTATACGCAATCATCTCAAGCAGCTCTCTCTTTGTCCTTGATGCCATCAATTGGGGTTCTAGGTGCTTCCATTAAGCCTTTGCAATCATGGGTCCATCCCTCCCCCGACTCTTCTAAATTTAAATTCTGATTCATGATGTTGTCCTCTAAGTTGACACTGACCACCACTCTTGGGGCCTAGCTCCTAATGGTTCATTCTCTGTCCGCTCGCTTTACTCTTTTCTTTCTGACTCCAGGAGAAACTATTCCTTCCCGCACCTCTGGAAAAGTAACATCCCTTCTCGTGTCTAATTCTTCATGTGGCTCCTTATTCTTGGAAAAATCAACTCCATAGATAGGCTTATTCACAAAGATATGAATATTTATCCATCTTGAGTTCTCTACTCCATTGATCTTGAAAGTTCTCCCACTTGCTCTTTGAGTGTGACTTCTCCTTCTACGTCTGGGCTACCTCAACTGCATATCTGTTTTGCTTTATTCCATCCATCTCTTCCTTCTTCGACTATTGGCAGTTCAATCCACCTTCACCTAATATCGATATTTTCCTCTTTGCTTTTAGTTGGGTGATCTGGCGTGAGAGAAACTCCCGTTGTTTTAAGAATGTTGGATGCTCCCCATCGCACATTTTTAAGAAGTTTGCTTACTTTTTCTCCCTTTGGACAGGTAGAGGACCTCCTCCTCCCCTTCGCATGAGGATTGGTGTTGCTTTATTTGACAATGAATCTGCGGGAAGTGCTGAAGCTCCTTTTGTGGCAAGAGCTGGTCTATAGTCCAACCCTTATGCTGATGTCTCCCATTCATAGCATGATCGTTGATTATTCTTGCCCTTCTGTTGATGCTTTTTTTATGTTGTGGTTTCCTTTTGACCTATGCATTAGATAGTGGTGCCTTCTAGCCTTGTATTTTATTTAATGTTAGTCTAGATTAGTTTCTTTCGCTTTTATGTTCCTAAGTACTCGATATTTTTTTAACTCTTACTATGTTTTTAGCTACCAGTCTAGCCTATTGACGGAAACTTTATCTATGCAATTACATTATTTATTGCCCTCTGTGTAGTCTCGCACTGCACAACCGTTTCCCTCGAAAAAAATAGAAAAGGAAACAAACCTAAATTGCAAAAATAAAATTGAATTGGTATATGGGTTTGTTTTCTCTTTATGTTTTAGACATGGACAAATGTATATACACACACATATACATACATACATATATATATATATATATATATATCTGTGTGTGTATGCATGAACAACTTATGATATGCATGGTGCATCAAGTGAATATCATAAAGTTAAGCATCGATTAAATCTCACGAAACGTTGCAAAGGTCGAGCCCGAAGCTCAACACAATGCAAATGTCCATAAGGTCAAGCCCAAGCCTCCTTGGGATCAACTTAGGTGCATATATCACAAAACAAGTTTCAGCAATTCAACAAAGGTGGTCAAGCATAACCAGATCAACAAAGGAAAAGGCCAAAAGTAAGTACCACAAACCAAACATGAGCATAAATAGAAGCAGACTCAAATGCACTAGAAACTTAGTGCACGCACATAGACAATAAGGGAAGGAACCAAACCATCGAGCATACAAGGCAGCAAAACAAGTATAAGTTTAGACCACAACTCAAGATTACATAGTGAACATAAGAGTAGCTCAAGGCAACTCGAGTGGACATATGAATATTCAACTACAAACAAACATAGTACAAGATGAGAAACAGGCACTAAGATGAAAACCAGGTGCAAGTGTAAGGGTTTATGCACTAATAAATATGCAAGTATATACAAGTACATGGGTAAACAACCAAAAATTCTCACAGGGCAGCAAGTATAAGAATCAAACCAAAGCATACATGTAAAGCATCAATCACCTGAAACACAAATACAAGTGAAACAGACACACTCAGACACACTTAGGAAACCAAGGGAAATCAAAATCAAATCAATAGCAACAGGAACCAGGAACCAGTGCACTTCCTTGTTCAAGGTAGGGCACACTGCCTTATTCAAGGCAGTGCACTAAAGACAGTGTACTGCCTTAAACAATAGTGCCAATCAGCATTGCTTTGAACAAAGCAGGGATAAGTGCGATCACAAAACCATAAGTAGATAAATCCATAACCAACAACAAGAAGATAAATTAGTAGCCAACCACTCAGCACCACCTTGTACAACAGTCATGTACACTAAGTTGCAAGCAAGATAAATCAACAGCCAACAAAACAGGATCAACTAACGTGCAGTCATGTACAAGCAAAGGATTTGCAATAATCAACCAAGCACAAAGATACTCGAACCAGCGAAACAATGAAGTGGATAAATCAAGTAAATCATCAGTATTAGAAAAATCTAATCAGAAAATATAAACAAATCTAAACAAGTAAGAAAACCATTAAAACTTCGATCAAGAATTAATAGTCAAGTCCAAAATCAAGGGATTCAACCATAGTCAAAATTCATTTAAAGGATATTCAAATATATGTCAAAGGATGCAGAACATATCACAATATATCGCAAGTGTCTGATAATCCTTCAATCGAAATATAGGGACCAATCCGTATAAAAACCAATTCATCATCGGCATTGAAACAAGTCGAGAATGATACAAAATCGAAAGGAGCAGAAATCAAACCAATCAATTACCATCAGAACTTCTCGATAATGGAAGATGGCTTGAAGAATCAGCAATGTACAAGTCAGATTAGGGTTCTGCCAGTTCGATTACCATCAAAATCAATAAATTGATGTAGGCGATTTCATTATCAATCAGTGCTTCGATTAGGAAACCCTAATTCTAGAAGACCGCTCAAAGACAAAAGGAAGCCGAGTTTAGGGTTCTGTCGATTTGATTTTGAGATGAGGAAAATAAATTTTGAGTAGAGGGAAATAAATTTTAAGAAGACAGAATGGAAAGAAAGAGAAGAAGGAAATAATTAAGGAACACGCGGCCACGAAAATATTGAGAGAAAAACCAAAATATTGATATGGAGCCAAAAAAATTTTATTACCAGAATCAAACTACAGATAAATATTATTTGAAAAAAATGTTGTTTGATCACAATTGTGTCACACAACAGATGATTTTTCCATATTTGTGTGATAGTGATCATATATTTAGAGTGCAAGGAGAGATAGTTAGGATTGTTTATGGATGCTATGGATGCATTTGTTGTTTTTCTTTAGTAGACTATCACTCATAGGTATCAGGGGAAGTAGGTATTGGAGATTGGAATACCTGAAAGACCAATATCCTTTATTTGGTTTGTTGTATACCTTCAATATTGTAGAGTAGCATATTATAGTGTTACGTGATAACTCTTTGGTTGTAGGGATAGGTCAGGTATGGTTGTGTACTCTTGTTCCTTACCATATTTACCTGTATTTTATTTTGAGAATCATTTATCGCTCATAGCAGCCTGTTGTCTGACCCAAGGTTTTATGTTTTGTTTATTAGTATCTTGGTACTCTTAAATGAATAGACTAGATAACCGGTCTAGGTAATGTAGAAGTAGTTTGAGGGACGAGCTAGTTGGAGCTATCTCGTATTATATACATACATGGAGTCTACGCTTATTCCACTGTACAGCACTAAGGAGCATTAGCAGTGGCTGCTTAACATTTGTATTAAAGATAGTTTTTGAGTTTGTTTTTGTTGTATAAACTCTACTATTGATGTATAACTATGTGGATATTATAATCTGATGATGATAATCTGTTCACATTGTTATTAATATCTCTTCTATTGTATATGTGATATTATATTTTATCCAAGCATTGTGAGATATAGAATAGGTTATATGCTATATTGATTTATTTCAACCTTAATGATCGTCCTATATCAGCCGAGCACGATAACATCGTACTATTTATATACTATTGGTGCTAGTGGTGTTGGACGGTCATCACATATTGTTAGCAATTTGTTCCAATTTTTTCTTTAATTTAAAATTTTCATCTCTAGCTAAGTCTAGACTAGATTTTAATTCATAATTCTCTTTGCTAAGCTTATTATTCTCAATTTTTCTATCCTTAAGTTCATCGGTTAGAGTAGCATTTTGAGAAGATGAGTTTTCATAAAATTTCTGTGAAATTTCTAATTCCTCCTCTGGAATACTTTTCTTGTCTTTTAACAAGCCAATTTCTAATTCAACTCTATTTAACTTATCTATATTTTCTTTATACAATTTCTTTAGATCTTTAAGTTTGTCATCTAGTTCAATACTAATTTCTAAAATATCATTATAAGTGAGTTCAGGATTTACCTCACTAGTAGCCAAGAAACAAACGTTTGCTTGTTTCATGTCACTATCTGAAGAAGACGAGTCCAAATCATCTCATTTAACTTGAGAAGCTTTTATTTTATTCTCAAATTTTTCCTTCTTCATTTCCTTGTTTAGTTGTGGATGATCCTTCTTTGTTTGTCCAAAATAGTTACATTCGAAGCATTTGATTGAGGTAGAGTTTCTGCTATTTTGAGCCTTCATGAACTTCCTGAATTTTTTTAGTTCTTGGTGATAAACAGAATTTGTAGTTCTTGGCGATAAACACAATCTCATCTTTATCTAAGTTTGAGTCATCATTATTGTCTTGGAAGGTATATTTCTTTTCTCTTGATTTTGCTCTTTCCTTGCGTGTAAATCGGCTTAGTATGACAATAAATTTTCTATTAATTCCTCAACCTTGAGTTCATAAAGATCGTTAGCTTCTTTGATAGATAAAACTTTTCTTTCCCATTCAATAGTTAAGAGTTTAAAATGCGTGTGACTAGATCAAAATCTGTAAAAGTAACTCCAATAGCCACTATATCGTATTGAATCATTTGAAATCTAGCATACGTATCTATGGCAGTGTCACTTGCTTTCATTTTGAATGATGAGAACTGGTTTCGCAAAATAGATATTTTGGTTTGTTTCACTTTAGTTATGCCTTTATGAGTGACTTGTAGTGTACGTCAGATATCATATGCATTTTTACAAAGCATAACTCTTGAGAACTCATTTTTATTAAGTGAACATAATAAGACATTCATAGCTTTCACATTGTTGGTTACTGTGGTCTTTCGAGCATCTATCCAAGTACCCATTTTAGTAATTGGTGCTTCATACTTCATTTGAGTAGCTTGCCAGATTTCAAGACCTTTAGCTTCCATAAAGATTCTCAAACGTGTAGACCAGTAAGCATAGTTAGATCTAGTGAATAGTGGAGGACGTGTAGTTGACTGAACCTCTAAAAAAGTGTTTGCCATAATCTAATGATTATTCAAATACTTTTCTACGGTAATTTGAATAACCTTGCTCCAATTCCAAATGAAAGTGCACACGGGTCTTCTATAAATGGCTTATATGTATATTCAAATATATAGACAATGAAGCAGTATTAACTAGCAGAGTATATAAAGTAAATAAAAGCAATCACACCAGGATTTTTATACTGGTTTTGATCTTCCATCCTACGTCAGGTCGTAGATTCCTTTTAGAATTAACTAACCAACCCTCACTTAACCCGAACGAACATGTATCTTACAAAATGCCCGAGAAGCCGAACATGACTTCAACCTTTGCTTGAAGATCTATGTTGTTTTATTCGCACTTACTATTACAATCTGTATCCATATCTGTATAGATAGGCCTGTAGGTTGAATATAGATTCAGATAGTGTCATATCTGTAAATATTCGAAATCATTTTCGGATATCAGAAACAATATTCATGGGTGTGCTCGGATATCAGTTATTTATGGAATATTATTTGACTAGTTCAAAACTAATAAATATAAACAAATAAATATAAAATTTTGATTCAATATAAATCCATTTCATACCAAAAATATAATAGCTTATAAATATGCTAAGAAAAATAAATTTAAGATGTTGATTTTAATACACTTGTTAATTTTTTTTACCTATATAAAATAGTAATGACAATAATTTTATGCACTAAAATACATAAAAATATAAGTATAACCTTGGAAAAAAACAAGATGGATAAATATCGAATTCAGATATGGCCATATCTATGTTTGTACCCATTTTTCGAATATCGGATAATTTTTCATATTTTGTAAACAGATACGGACGAATTTCAGATTTATTCGATAGCCAACCAACTACTAAGAAGGCATAATTACTGCATAATGGAAACCAACTTCGTTTGAAGCCAAAAAACATGTTGCAGAACATCGCTTCTTCTCCTATGTTTTCATCGACTCTCCTCGTACGACCACTATATTACCAACCAAAAAAAACCTTAATCTTCTACTTTGATCTTTTCTAACCCTAATCTAGTCTAGGTCGTCCGATAATTGTATTACCTAATACTACTTCCACTTTTGCTTACCCTAATCTAGGTCTTCCAACCGAAGCTCATTTGACCACACTCCTTCTTTCAAGCCTCCTTTGACCTAAACATAATTTGGGCTCCATAATTCCACCAGCTACCAAGCCAACTAGCGTTATTCCTCTTGGTACTTTCGGTTCTGTAAGTTTGGTTTTCACTTGAACTTTCATTTATAGCATTTAAAAGAACTTTATATTTTTATGTATGTTTCTGCTAATTTGTATGACATTACTATAATTTCCAAACTCTTTTAATTAATATTGAAACTCTATAGGAGAACAAAGATGTTTGAATTTAAAACTTTACCATATTCATGTTACTTAATTGTTGTATCTTAGTTCTAGTTTAGAGCCTTTTGGTTCTATACCACATTTAGTGTTTTATGAAGGATTTTAAGATTTCGAGCTCGATTTTGAAATATGAAAGAAGGTTGATTATGAGCTTAAATATGTCCATTTTTGTTATGGACAATTTATTTTACTTAATTTTGGAAGCTTTGAGTCGAATGGTTCAACGCTTCAAATTTGACTATATTTTGCACTTTGGAAAACATGAAGGTTATCCATTTAAGTTAGTGGCTTCTAGCTTTTAGTCTAAAGAAAAACAAATATAGATTAAGGTGAGAAGCAAATTTCTAGGAAAAAATATAACGCGACATGCCAAGCGTACGAGGTCTAATGAAAACTGAGATATGAAATTAAAATATTACAACATTAAATATAGCATTGTTCAATGATACAAACCATGGATTGCTATTGTTATATACTAGGAAACTAAAATTTCCTACACGTCTTCAAGAAGTGTAAGAGGTATATTATTCCCAATTCATTATAGTATTGCTTCATGAAACAAATTTGAGTTAAATAGCATTTACAGTAAACGTTGAGTGTAAGAACATAGAGAATGACTATTAAGGCACAAAAACCCAAATTTGACACTATATATTTTAACTATTTAATTTTATTGTGTTTACATAAAGGGTTGAATTCAAAGGAAGATTTAACGGTTCATATATACTATATTACAAATTGTGTCATCAGCTTGTGTCCCAATAGAATTTCTCGAAAAAAAATATTTCACTTTACAAATATTGCCTATATGTTATAGGTTTCCTTTATTGTATTAGTTAGAATGAAATAAATGTTATTTTTCCTTCATTTGTCAGTCTTGAATTTGGGCTATTAAGTAATTTGAATCTCATTTACTTGGATATATTTTGCGGTTTAAATCCCCCTTGTTGTTTCATTATTCAATTTGATTTTTATATGACTACCTGAAATCTCGTTATTTTTATTTTTACTTCAAGTGTTTCGGTCTAGATTTCTAAATTATTCTTTATGAGAAATTAGGAGGAAAAAAAGTATTTTTAGGGACATGTAGAAGACCAACTAAAGGTAATACTATATGTGTGTATGTATGTGTATGTGTATGTGTGTGTATAGGGCAATGTTCGGCTACACATCACTTTTACTACACCTTTAATCCCCCTTGATTCAACCACATATTCCAGATTAAATAACAGTACTTTATCTCTCTTGGTAACAAAAGAGAGAAAGTACTATTACTTAATTCGGAACATGTTGTAGAAGTTAAGAAGGATTAGATGTATATCAAAAGTAAGGGGAAGCCAATCCTTACCTATATATATGTGTGTGTGTATGTCAATTATTTAATTATAATTCCTTAGCATTGATTTTTGAATAACACAATTTTTAGATGATGTTTCATACTTTGATATCCAAAATTACGGTCTATATGGTCAAAAAATGTTGATGAAAAATTTTTGATAGGGAAAAACTGCAACTATAATTAAAAATTGGTTGTAGAACAATTTAGATAGTCAAATAATTGTTTTTTTAAATGGTACTTAGATACAACATGTCACTGGGACAACATAACACAAATCACATTCAATATATGTTCGAATCACGCTACGCAAGTTATGAATTTGTGACCTCTCGCACCAAAGTCGAATCACTTAACCATTGGGACAATGGTGCTTGTGTCTTTTTAAAGGGTACTTTATTCAAGTAGATCCCTCATTTTGATTCCTCGGGGTTTTGAACTCATTACCTCTAGAACCCCAGCCTAGAGCATCATATCACTCGCTATTTGAGCAAGTAGCCTTGATAGTCAAATAATTGTTGTTCATAATCAAAGCATAGATGTAATTCAAGATCATGGAAGTTGCATGAGAGAAAGTCAAAGCTTTCATCTCTATTTTCATAGAGTTAGACTTGTTAAAAGGGTTACATGATGGAAAATTTAAAAAAAAGTGGGACACTGATACATGGATGTGCTAGATTATTCTTCCTTAAATATTAAAGTAAGCATGTACATAGTTCTATAAAGATATATATACAATATATGTTATGATACATCATTATTCCAATTTTTTTGAGAATATCAGAGTTATAGGTTATGTTCCTTCATACATTGTTATACAGCAATCCGTTGGTGCGCAGATTTTTACTGACATTTTTGGGTCGTATCGAATCATATTAACTAAGATATGTAAAACCCTTTGTTGAATTCTTCATATTTTGGTGCAGATGAGTGCACTTTGTATGTATAACATGGTCTCATGGAAGAGGCACTAGATGTATACATGTGTGTCACTAATGGTAAAAAGGTTATTGGTTGATCTTGATCTTGCAAGTTGCAGAGACTAATGCTATTTTGCATTATAGGTGAAAATCATCATTGAGGTTCCTGCCACTTTACAACACAAACCGTGGTTGGAAAAAAATTATAATGCTATAAAAAAATGTATGTAAGTAACAAATGTTTGTTACTGTGCGTTATTTATTTTAGTATATGAAAGTGTCAGTGATAAGGTTTATGTATTCAGATTGAAAATTTAATAATTACCATTTTTGTTAAGAGGTTCATGCTAGTTTTGTCTTTTTGGCTTCAATATTCTTATTTTTGTTCCTAATAAGAGAAGCAATATTTTATGAAATATATTAGTATTATGTGTTTGATTGAAATTAATGAAAACTTCAATAAGTACTTTTGTTTAAGTGATAGTAATAAAAGATCGGTTCCTTTCATCGTTGTGCGGTTGTATTAGCACATCGTAACATAGCATGTTTTAACATATAAATCTTGCAAAACAAATAAATTAGAGGAACTAAAATGGATGGGGGTGTTATTTTTTCCAATGGTCAATGCCACTTTTTAAATTAACTATATCCACAAAAGTAATTCATATTCCACCACCTCATAGTCAGTTTTGTAATAAAACATGGTTCTCTGCAGAAGTTATAAAAATTAATTGACACGTATAAATATCCATCGTTCCATCCATTTCCTCATTATACCACAAAAAGTGACTTTAGTATTTTAAATTAAGGGTTTAAAATTTTTGAGGACAAATTATCTTAATAAATTAGCACAAGGACGTGTGCATTTTTTGTTTCCTACAAAGATAGGCCTAAAGCATATTACTAAATTAATCGTTCCCTCTACCTTTCGATTTCCTTCCATTTGACACTCTTCTTCAATTTCAAACTCTCTTTTCGATTCGCTCTCAAAATCAATATCACTATAACAATGATGCTACAAAGAAGAAGCAAATCGGTATTACCAACACAATTGCAAACTTCAACGCATGACGAAAAAATGCCAAAAATTCAACCGCAATCCGCAATTGAAGAAACGAAAAACATAGCTCAACCAAAGTTCAACAATGATCCCAATTTGAGAAACTGGAAACCTAGCTCCACTAGAATTCATCAGCAATCCCCAATTCGGCAAATCGAAAACCTAGCTCAAATCGACCCGAAACCATAGATGACAAAAGTGAAAGCTAGGAAGCTAAAATTACAAAAACCGCCAGTTGAACAAGAAGAAGAACAAATGTTAGAAAAAAAAGAACAGAAAGAAGAAACGAACGGCCTGCAGAGAATGAAAGTCAACCAAAAGTGAAAGAAAACAAACTGGAGAAGATAATAGATATTATAAAATCAAGTATAACAAAGTTGATTTAGTTGTATTTTAACATCATTGAAACTTTCTGATAGAACAACGAAGAAAATATGCAGCAAACAACAAATATTGGAAAAGAAAATGATGAACCGCTGCAAAAATTAGAATGAAGAACGAAGAAAAAAATGAAAAAAAACTTCAGAAGGAAATTCAGATAGAAACTCAAAATAAAGTTCAATAGGTAAATGATGCTGTAAAATTGTAAAACTAATACTAACAGTATCACATTATTAAATGTCTTCTAATAGTATCAACAATTTTAATCAGGAAAAAGCTGAAAAAGAAAAGGAAAAAATTGCAACTGAAGAATCTAAAGAGGAACATATAATTTATTGCTAAAATAATACATGCAGTGTGTTTGTTTGAAGGTAGTGCTTTGTAGTTGTAGTAGTTTTTTTGCTATCATTTATAACAAAACTAATACCAAAATATTGGAAAAGGGATACTCGCTATTTTTTTTATTTAAGTTGGTGCTTTGTAATTTTAGAAATTATTTCTATTGTCATGTATAACAAAATGGATACCAATATATTCCAAAACCGATATTACTGTCTTTTTTTAAGTCGAGTTGATGTGTTCTAATTTTAGAAATTAATTTCCATCTGATTTACATCAAAACTAATACCAATATCTCACAAAAATGATACCCATTGTCTATTGACTGAAGTTGATACTTGGTCATTTTAGAAATGGATTTCACTTTATAATAAAACTGATACCAACAAAAAAAATGATACATACGGTCTGTTCGTTTGAAGTTAGTGATTGGTAGCTTTAGAAATTGTATTCATTGTAATTTGTAACAAAACTGATATCAATGTATAACAAAAATGATACCTACAGTCTGTTTGTTTAAAGTTAAATCTTTGTAATTTTAGAAATTGTTTTCACTGTAGTATGTTAGAAAACTGATACCAATATAAACCAAAAAGGATAACTACAGTCTGTATGTTTGAAGTTAATGCTTTGGAATTTTAGAAATTGTTTTCACTGTCATTTTTAGCAAAACTGGTAACAATATTTAACAAAAGTGATACCCATTTCTGTTTGAGTAAAGCTTATGCCTATAATTTTAGAAATTATTTTTCATGTCATTTGTAGCAAAATTGCTACCAATATCTAGCAAAAATGATTCCCATTGTATGTTTGTTTGAAATTTTTACTTTGTAGTTTAATAAATTGTTTTCACTATCATTCGTAGCAAAACTGATACTAGCATAAATCAACAATGGTATCTATAGCCAGTTGTTTAAAGTTAATGCATTGGAATGTTAGAAATTGTTTTCACGGTAATTTGTAAGAAAACTTATACCAATATATAACAAAAAAGATACGTACAGCCTGTTTGTTTGAAGTTAATGCTTTGTAATTTTAAAAATTGTTCACACTGTAATTTATAATGAAACCAATACAAATATTTAACAAAAATGATATCTATCGTCTATTTTATTGAAGTTACAACTTTGTAGTTCTAGAAATTATTTTCACTATTATTTTTAGCAAAAACTGATATCAATACATTGCAATAATGATACCTATTAATCAACTAAATGCTATTTTTTATACAACGGGATGATGATGATTTTGACAACACTAGTCATAAAAGCAAGAAAACCAAATCTATAGTGTCTGACCAAGAAATAGGTGATGAAATAGAAAAAGGTAATGAAAAATATTTAACACTGCTTATAGATGTGGATTGCAAGTAATATTCAAGATGATACAATTGGTAAAAAATAGGAATGGACTCACAAAAAGCCAGATAGATATTTTGAAACACGCATAGTTTTATTATTTCTTCAATATTTTTAACGAAAACAAAATTAAAATGAAATAATGCAAGAAACACCAAAACAATTTCGATGCATTGTATAGTTTCTACTCAACAGAGAATGAAGCTTTCATACTTGGACAAGAGAAAATGACTGTGTCTGCCATTGATGTCATCTTATCGTTTGGTTTATCATTGGAAGGAAGAAATATAGGGCCAACACCAAAAACGGCAAGGAAAACAATTCCAATGGAGTAAAAAGAATTTGCTACAAGAAATTTTAAAAACTATGCTTTCATCACAAGGAATGTGCTTGAAGGAAGAATAAAACAAGAAATAGAAAAGAAGAAAAAAAATGAGGAGGACTTGCCATTATTAACAATAATGGAAATTTTATTGACTTTTTTCTTTTCCAATAATAAACAACGACAAAGCCATTAAAAGGCAAGTGCTCTAACCAAATGAGCTATGGTGATTTTTTTGTTTAATAATAAATAAAAATTTAGATGGGGACTTCTACCCTATTTGATTAATTTAGAAACATTGAAGACATTTTCTTGACCATAGACAATAGAAAAAAATTTCAATAAATTTGTAAATAATTTATCCACAAGCTAAGGAACATGTCGAGATGCACCATGCTTTCATCGGTAAGATATGTTATTCGAATATTATACTTGAAATAAATATTATTTTTAATAATCATATCTAATTAGTTTTTTAAATATCTATATTATTGCATTTATGAGAAGATGAAGTTCATTCAACCAAGGCGGCAATATAGTAAATATTTACCAAGATTTGAGAGATGGGATTTGCGTAAGCTAACACCCATACTAATTAAGCAATTTTTAGATGGTGTAAAAAAACATGAGGTAAGTTAAAACTCTATCTTCCCAACATTTATCAATATCATTTTATTTTCTACTTGAATAAGTTTTAGCACCATATTTCTTCTACTATCATTTTTGCTTATGCATAGTATCAGTTTTTCCATCTGTATAGTATCTGTTTCAATGCTTGCTATCATTTTTTTCTTTACATAGTATCAGTTTTGCCTCTATATGATATCTATTTTGCCTCTGTATATTACCAGCTATTATACACCGCTATACTTGGTATCATTTTTAACACTACATCAGTTTGTACCTTTGTATAGCATTAGTTTCATAATTATTATTTTTGCTTCTATTAAACAAACAGTTATAACACAATATCATATTTAGTATCAGTTGCAATATATTAGTTTTGCTAAGTAACAATTTTGCATAGTATCAATTTTGCTAATTATCTGTTATAACATATTAGTTATAACACAATATCATACTAAGTTATAACACAATATCATAGCTGAAAACTAATACAAAATTCTCCTACAATATCATAGACCTTTGACTATCAGCAATTGCCTTTTGAACTAATTTGAATTGCATTTGCTCGAGCTTCTAAGGGATGAAATTGGCCAGCAATGAATGGGAATAGTGGCAGCAAAAAAATTCCTTTTTAGTTAGGATATCAGATGTTTAAATAGTGGATGGAAGAGAGAAAATAATGGATCATATCTCCTTCCAATTCTCATTATATCTATGCCATCCAATTCTATCACCTCTAACCTATTTTAGCCACCCCATATCCCTCATTACAGCCAAAATTATCAACCTATCATCGTAGATTAATATCCCATTTGCCTAAAAAAATATTATTAATTAAATTAAATTTCTTATCGATATTGCATATCGATCGTTATATTTATAACAATTATAAATATATTCAATAATATTGATTCCTCAAATCATATTCAAAATTTTATAACCAATATTTCAGAGATATAATGAATTTAATTAATTTGTAACAGTTATATTCTAACTAAATCGTTTGGTCTAAAGAAATATCATCATTTTGGTTGTGTGACTTGTCAGGTGTAAATTTGGTCACCGATTAACATCGAACTATTCGAATATTAACGTTCGCACATCACATAGCAAGTGGTGTGATATTTGGGCCAAATTTATTGCTTACTTAGTTTTGGTAAAATCCAAATTCACTTTGTTAAGCGTTACCTAGTTGTGACTTTTATTTATATCAATTCTCTTCACTAAAACTATATCACTTTGGACTTATGGAATTTCATAGCGGCCAAAATTTCAATATCGTCCATATTCAACTTATAGTCCAAAAACAAAGTCCTTGGTTCAATAATTACAATTATTATTAACCGAACTTTTCGGCCCAGAACTTTGACTTTGAATTGACTTGAGTTGACCGTGATGCTAACCTCATATAACTGAGAAGATGAATCCTCTCCTGTATAGCGCTTCACATCGAATACTTCTACTCGAACCAACTATAATCACTCGACAGACGTCATACCATGATTTGACTATAATCAGAGCGAAGCTTTTATATTGAAGATCCACAGTATTCTCAAGTCGAGAGGACTGTGTAAATCGTTCGCATCGATATTTTCTATTTTACTTTAGTCATATTATCCAACAAAAAACAATCGAGTGAATAGTTCCATAATTATCCAGTAACTATCAGTTGTAACCCCTATGAGCCCCGAGAAGTCATGAGTAATACACTGCCCAATGTTTGGAGAGCATTATATACTTTAGTATCAAGAGATACATCGATATCCAGTCTCGATGCATCTTGACATTGTTTGGGTAACAATTGTCTTAAACCCTTATAAATGTAGTCTAATCTTTAAAGAGATTTTTAAAGATAATGATTATGTGAAGTGTTTTGGTTTTGTTGTAAACAATGTTTTAGTAACATTTGTTTCTAAACCCTTGAATAATATTTAAAATGGTAAAATATTAATAAATGATTTTGGAAAATACTTAGATCTTTAATAACGGAATTTTAAAGATAATAACAATTATGGAATCTTTTGGGAAAAGATAGAAAAGTATAAGTTTTAAAGTATAAAATATTATTCTCATTGTTATTGAAATTGACCAAATATAACTCTAGAAATATCTAGAAGAAACATGTGAATTATAAGGTATAGTTATCATCGGTGATGCTATACTGTACGTTTAAAATCATTTTTTCTTTACTAGGACAAACGATAAGGAAATTCGTCTGTCAGGAGATAATCTCCGCTCTTATATGTATTGTCCATTTAGTTTCAAAAGAACTGGAGTTGAGTTTACTTGAAACCTATCGATTGGTTTTGGAGCGCCCGTTACTCGGGGAATGGACTTATATGAGATGACATAAAACCATAACTATGATGCCCCATCCCGAGACCCACATTAACAAAGAGAATTACTGGGAAATTCTGTTTGCTAATGTGGAGAATAGGGCTGGTTAAGGGCGACCATCATAGCCTTGCCTTAGATAAGAGCTAAGTATGTTGGTTTGGTACTCTTTTTTTTCATTTCGTCTCAAGTATTCGACATACTTAATTCCCACCTAATACGCTACTGTGGTGGCTACTGGATCAATTCGGAAATAAAATATAATAACAATAACGATCTCAAGTCCCAGAACAGCAACACAGATAATACACATATACACAAACATCAAATGTAATACAACATGCCACTAGTGGTATTCAACCACAATATACACATACATTCCCACAAAAGAACATAGATACATCACGAGGTTCACCACAAAATGACTACAACACAAAAACCATGCCATCGATCTAAGGTCGATATAGAGTGGTCCAAAAGATATAGTAAGCCACAAGTCCAAATATCTAACATGCAACTCGGTCTAACCCGAGTAATAAATACACGGGTCAGGCTAACTAGAACTTGATATTAGCAATAGATAAAAGGGGAAAATGCATAAATGGAATGATATATGTAAAGCTTAATTTATACTTCCAAGGGTGGAAATTCCATAAAGGCCCAAAGCTATCTCATGGATGGGTTTTACATGTCATAAAGGTTTACATTCAAGGGATAATCAATAAAGGAACATAAGCCAACACAAAAGCCTTATGAGAAAAATATGGAAATCTCCAAAAACTCAAATCGCATGGAACTCACAAAAGAGTTCAAATCTCATAAAAATGAAATCACCATTTATAAATAACATCTCATTTAGCTCTAAGCTATCTATGTAACCAAGATATCTCAAAAATGGTGAAATCGTAACAAACTTAAAAAGCTTGGAAAACTCGAAAAACCCGAATTGGCCAGATCCCCGATTGCAATGCCAAAGCGATGCTGCATGTGCTAAACTCATGTTCGCTGCTATTATAAATTTGGTACCTATCTCGTGGACCCGAAAATCATACTCGTGGTGACCAAAGTCACATAACTCGTGGTGATCGAAGTCACATAACTCGTGGTGACAGAAGTCACATAACTCGTAGTGACCTGTAGGTCTATAGCATTGGCATACTCGTGGATGTGTCACAAACTCTCAAATAGGAACCCAAAAAGTGTTAACGTGCGTCCCATACCACACGCTCGCACTAAACGGTTTACCAACCGCTAGTCAACTCCACATCATAAAAACAAATCATAAATCTCAAAAATCTCACATATCTTGCCTTATCTCATCGGCAAGTGCAAATAAATCTCATAGTGATTTCTCGTAAACCATAATTGTAGTATCTATATTAACCCTAGAGGGGGGGTGAATAGGGTTATAGCAAATTTTCTCGATTTAAACACAGAAAACAAACTGCAGAAATAAATATGCTGTAAAGTAAATCACACACAAAATTTACCCAGCTTCGGCAACCCCTGCCTACTGCTGCATTCCCAGATTTCTATTAGAATTAAACAGTATCCCGCTTACAAACACTCTGCTAGACTTGCAAACCCTTTTGCTCCCGCTCACAAACACTCTCATAGACTCGCACACCCTGCTCCGCCTATAGAGTTTCGCTTACTCGCAAACTCAGCTCCGCCTATAAAGTTTTGCAAACTCGCACACCCTGCTCACTGAACTAATTCTAACTAGACAATCTGACACTACCTACAACCTAGGTGGTGATTTACAAATTCTTTGACTTGAAAAGAAAAAACAACTTCAAAAATAAAACCAGGAGCAAAAATATAAACTATAAATTTTAATCCCTAATTTTTGCTCAAATAAAAAAACAAATTTAAAACTAGAACCCCCTTTACAAACTAAAGCCCTCTTTCATAAACTAGACCGGCCCATTCTTTTGCTTTATCCCATTCCTCTTTTGGCTTGTGAAAAATGGCGGCCTCTGTTATTTTTTTTTGTTCTGAAATTAGGGCTTGCGATTCTAGCGATCCAAATTGGGGCTTTTTCTGAAATTGGAGATTGCGGCTGTTTGATTTTCTTGCTCGGTTGGTCACTCCTTCTCTGATTGATCAATTAACTGGTTTGCGTTGCTTTTGCTCTCTTGATTTTCTGATTTGCGTTGCTTGGGCTCTTTCGTTCTCTGATGATCGAGTTGTTGATTGGGTATGTAATTTCTTTCGTTGCTCGTTTAAATTGCTTGCTTTTTTTACTCGATGCCTATGATGATGGTTTGGGTTTGATATTTATATGAATTCAAATACACTTGCTTTCTTCGTTTCAATTCGATACTTTCCAACACTTTCCTATTACTTGATGCACACGGCTTTCCTGATTTATTTCTGTCTTGATGCTCACGGCTTTGATTTTCACGCGTACGATTTTTCTTGAATAAAAAGGCAAAAACTTTCCCTTTTTCATTGCTGACTTTTTCAAAGACACGACTTTGATTTTTGAATTCTGACTTCGGCTTTTACTGTGAATTACGACTTCACTGTTGATTGCCACTGCTTCGGCCATCTTTATGTTCATCCCTGTGTATTTCTCTGGCCCTGTTGCATATATATTGCTTAATTTACTTTCTGGTCATGTTGACTTGTAACCTCTGGTTCATTTTTGTATTTGTACATATGATGGCATTTTGGTTTACCACATGCTGCTTGCTTTAGTCTCGACCTGAACCTTTGCATTTTATACATACGTATATGCTCACTGTCTTTGTACCTGTGCATATATGTTTACTGTTCGAGTTCATTGTTCAGTTGATTCATTGATGCATTGCCTTTGTGGTCTCCACTTTTGTGTAGTCTGCACATGTTACTTGTATCACTTGATGTCTTGAGCTTCTGGCCTGTTGACTGTTGCTTGATTTTCCTGTTGAGACCTCTGCACTGTGCCTTGTACTTGATTCACCTGATTACTGCTATGTCTTGTTCATCTGGTTTTGTTTGCATTGTTGATTAGTTGATCTTGTGGTCTTCATTTGGTCTGCACTTTGGTCTGTTGGTGGCATTGTTCCATGTACACTGTATTGTATCTTCCTTAGTTTTGTTTCTGCACCATGTTGCATGCAGTGTTGCATTGACATGTGTCTTGCCTTTGACACCCATGTTCTTCACTTGGTTGTTGACACTTGTCTGCTGTCATGTTGCTTGTGCACTTCACTGAGTTTCACTGCCATACTTATACTTCTGGTTCTTCATGCATGGTTGATCTGCATTTTGGATTTCGAACTTGGACTTGTAGTTGTAACTGGACATGTTGTGAAGTTGTGCACTTGCCTGCACTTGTACCTCTGGTTGGTCTTGTTTGATTTTCTGGACAACTTTCTTGTAATGTTATACTTGAGCTTCACTGTGTCACTGCATTTGTTTGAGACTGTGTCATCTTTGCTGTGATGTCACTTGAACTTCTGCAGTGTTTGGTCTGGTCTGGTCCATTGAGCATTCATGTCATGTAGTTGCATTGAAGTTGCACACTTTGACTTCACCGAGTCTCTGGATGGTGCATTGCCACTCACTGTTGCACTTGTTCATTTGCACTGCTTCATCGGTTCATATTGTATTTGAGCATTCTGATCTTGCTGTACTGTTTATTTGAGTTGTGTGCACCTCTGGTATGTTGCAGCTTGGTCTTTGTTGCATTCATTTGGTTTTTGCAGTCCTATGCAGTTGCTATTGTGTTTCTGTACATATGAACTTGCATTCATTTGTTTTATTTGAGTAGCAGAACTTGTTGTCTTGTGGTCTTCTTTTGGTTGTCACTTGAAATTGTTGACCCTGATTTTCATCGTGGTACTTTTCATTGTATTTATGATCTGATGCAGTTTTGATTTGTCGAAGCTTTGCATTAGAGTCGAGTCATGACAACAATGGCTTGACCTTTGCATTCAGTTTATTGTGCCTTGTGTTGAACCCAGTTTTAAAACTCGGGTTTGACCTTGTGCTCGTGTCGTGATTTTAAATGTATTGCACGTGAGTTGAACCCAGCTTTTCATTTGGGTTTGACCTGTGCTCACCTGTCCCTGTAGCATTATCAAGTGTATATCGATGTGCACGGCCTTGTGGCATGTACAGTGATACACTGTGCATGTCACACTGCTCGTGTGTGATGAATTCAAATTATGACGAACAACCCAAATAACTGAGGCAAATAATATTTTCAAAAATCATATTTCATTTTAAATTGCAAAAATATTTCTTTTTCAATTTTACTGCGTTAGTGAATATTTTTGCAGATTGCTCAGATGCTGGATTCAAACTGGAATAAAGTTGAAGACAAAATACGAGTGTGAGTGATATGTAGTGAGGTTATTAATGTAAATTGAATTGTGATGTATTCAAAAATGTATATGTATAGTGAGAGCTTGAATTTGTACTATTCAAGATTGTAATAAATATTTGTTTGAATAAAATTTGTTTGAATTCAAATTCTGTGTAACTTGTTCTGTTTGAATTCAAATTCTGTGTAGTTTATTTTATTCAACAGATATTTATTTAATCTATGAAAAACAGAATAGTACATTACCAAATACATTTAAATATATATATGTTTATTATCATCAAAAAAAAACCATATACTTGCATATTCCACAATCTCCACCTTTTGATGATAATAAACATATATTTAAGATTTTGACCGTGTTAAATGTATTTGATCAATGATATACTCTAATTGCTCCCCCTATTTAAATGCTTCCTCTCTACATGATGCTCCCCCTACATATATGCATGCAAATAGAAATATTCAAATAAGCCTAGATGCAAATGGAAAATTATTTGACCTTTGTTTGATTCTATTTGACAAAATCTTAACTTTTCTCTCCCCCTTGTGTTATCAGCAAAAGAATAATAGTGTAGAAAAATAGAGATAAAGTGATCAATATTAATCCAACATTAAACTCAAATTGAATATAAATATTAAACTTCAATAAAAATCAAACAAAAATCATAACTACCCTTGTTAGGCGCATATTCCACTTTTAGAAAGAATGGAAATCATACAATTGTCTCAACTTGTGGTATATTTATATCAGGAATTTGAATATCTACTAATCATGCATAACCGTTAGGACTTTTAAATGGGATTAGTAGTATTCCAATTTAATTTTAAAAAATGAAATCAAGTATCTTCTAACCACGCATGACCGTGAGGACTTTTAAATGGGATTAGAATCAACTTGTCTATTAAATCAATTAATTTTGATACGCGTTCCATACATGCATAACCATAAGGACTTTTAAATGAGCATGGAAGCACATAATCAAAAATCCAAGTAATTCACCCATGCATAACCTTGAGGACTTTTAAATGAGAGTGAATACTTTGAATATTTATTTATTTTTTTACAAAAAAAATGTGAAATGAAAAACAAATGATCCCTGATTATAGTACCACATATCGACCAACTATATTTAAGATTTGATAAACAATGGTCGATAGAAATATGATAGATAAAGAAATGGTCATGGAATCTTTACCCAACAAAAGTTTTATAATTCTTGTTTTAATTAAAGAAATTTTCCAAATATACTCTCTTGAGTAATGTATGTTAAATATCAACTCTTATCACCTTTTCAATAACTATTTATCTTTTTGATAATTAGTAGGGAGTCGGATTAGTCAAAATTTGTCATTTAAAATCAAATAAAAATGACTAATCTGAAAATATGTTCAAACAATTATTTTCTCGAAGGGGTTATATGAGAGAATTTTCTGCTATTTGAAAATTATTTGAAATGAAAAATATGCAGATATTTTCTTTGAAAAATGATGCAGTTACTAAATATCTTACAAATCACGTTCAACTAGTAATTTTTCTATCAACTAGATTGCCAGTGTAATCTGCATCTGAATTTCTTTTTCACTCCAAAATATCACTAACTGAATTTGATAAACCAGACCATGAAGAGTGCATGAAAAATTTCAAACTCAATTTTAACAACAATTTAAATGACATTCTTTGAATTTGAATTGAAGCCATGTAAACAATCAGAAACTGAGAATATAGAGTTAGCCGAATTATGACCAAATGTATCCAACAAACACAATGTTTAATCCAAACAAATATGTATGAAGTAATTCGAAGAATAGTGATTTTGGCATAAATGTAATTGGCCAACTATGTCGAACAAGTCAGAATCAAAAAATCATCTCTACAACATCTCAATATTGGCTGATTTCATTCAGAATATGGTGTAGATTATCACATAATTTATCGATCAAATAAATATACCTTTACCTGTTATACCTTTACGATAATTTCTCGTGATTGCCCATTGTGATTCTGTCACCTTTGTACTAGGCTAAGGAAATTTGCTTTGTCGCCCGTTGTTTTTTTGGAACAGCCAAAAATCCAGAAAACACTGTTTTTGTTCCTTAGCCTGCCACCACACCAACACGGGAAAAAATTTATGTGACCTATTTGTTTTTATAGGTCCATGGTTGTTAGTGGCAGAAGATTTATAAAAATAATTTTGTGGAGACCCAAAACTGTTTATATATGTTCTTTTTGGCACCCAAATTTGTTTAACTTTGAGAGATTTTATATTTGTGCCTTTTGGAACCCAAATTGGTATGGTTTTCACATGTTTGGGTCTATACCAACAATTATTGTGATCGTGTCCATATTTTCTATAAATTGTGCACATGGAATTTTCTTGATTAATATCGCTTTCAACATTTTCAGATTGATTATATCCAAGTCCTTTTCTAGCTGTATTAACAGTTTGCTTTCCTAATAGCATATTCAACGATTTTTCACTTTTTGAGAATTTATCTAAAGTCGTTGACAATTGTTGGACTTGTGTTTTGAGAGATTCATTTTCATTTATCAATTGTGTGCACTTTTTAATAGAATTCTCTCTCCTGGTATTTTCATTCTCTTCTAAAATCAGAATTTCATTTTCAAGTGATTTTATATTAATCTCTGATTTTTTAATTTCTTCTTCGAATGTTGGACACTTATCACACTTAGGGATCCTACTTTGATAGGTTTTAACTAATTGGTCAAGTTGTTCATTTAATTCTATCAAAGTGTCTTTTTGTGATTCAAGTTTGGCGTACTTCTCCCTAAGTCGTTCAAAACAGCCATTCACTTCGTGGAAATAAATAAGTAATTCAGAGTGAGTGAGTTTTGATACCTCGCTTGGCTTCATATTGTGCTCTCTGTTTTTAATTTTTGATTTAGAGCTGCATTTCCGTATTTGCGGTTCCTCCTTTTGAATTTCTTCATTAGTAATGCCAGCTCGGCTGCTCCATCATCATCATCCTCATCACAACTGCTATTTACCAATCCTGTTAATCACATTTCTTTAACTCAGTCGCTCGTGGAGGACATCTCATTGCTGTTGACTTTTGCTCCATATATTGCATCGAGAGTAATCCAGATTTTCTATGCATTTTCACAATGAGAGACGAAATAAAAATTATCACGATTAATATGAGAATATAATATATGCATAGCAAGAGCATTAATCGAGATAATTTTCTTATTTGTTATATCACACCCATTTTCAATAATATCCCAACATTTTATATTAACAGATTTTAAATAAAACTCCATTTTTAATTTCCAGTTCAAAAAATCTGTTCCATCGAAAATAGAAGGAATAATATTGGAATGACCCTCAACAAAAGTATTATTTGGTGGATTCATGACTCTAGAGTTAAAAAAACCGTGCTCTGATACCACATGTAGGATCTAGATTAACCCCAGAGGGGGGGTGAATATGGTTGTAGCAAATTTTCTCGATTTAAACACAGAAAACAAACTGCAGAAATAAATATGCTGTAAAGTAAATCACACACAAAAGTTACCCAGCTTCGGCAACCCCTGCCTACTGCTGCATTCCCAGATTTCTATTAGAATTAAACAGTATCCCGCTTACAAACACTCTGCTAGACTCGCAGACCCTTTTGCTCCCGCTCACAAACACTCGCATAGACTCGCACACCCTGCTCCGCATATAGAGTTTCGCTTACTCACAAACTCTGCTCCGCCTATAGAGTTTTGCAAACTCGCACACCCTGCTCACTGAACTAATTCTAACTAGACAATCTGACACTACCTACAACCTAGGTGGTGATTTACAAATTCTTTGACTTGAAAAGAAAAAACAACTTCAAAAATAAAACCAGGAGCAAAAATATAAACTATAAACTTTAATCCCTAATTTTTGCTCAAATAAAAAAACAAATTTAAAACTAAAACCCCCTTTACAAACTAAAGCCCTCTTTCATAAACTAGACCGGCCCATTCTTTTGCTTTATCCCGTTCCTCTTTTGGCTTGTGAAAAATGGCGGCCTCTGTTATTTTTTTTCGTTCTAAAATTAGGGCTTGCGATTCTAGCGATCCAAATTGGGGCTTTTTATGAAATTGGAGATTGCGACTGTTTGATTTTCTTGCTCGGTTGGTCGCTCCTTCTCTGATTGATCAATTAACTGGTTTGCATTGCTTTTGCCCTCTGATTGATCAATTACCTGATTACTGCTGTGTCTTGTTCATCTGGTTTTGTTTGCATTGTTGATTAGTTGATCTTGTGGTCTTCATTTGGTCTGCACTTTGGTCTGTTGGTGGCATTGTTCCATGTACACTGTATTGTATCTTCCTTAGTTTTGTTTCTGCACCATGTTGCATGCAGTGTTGCATTGACATGTGTCTTGCCTTTGACACCCATGTTCTTCACTTGGTTGTTGACACTGGTCTGCTGTCATGTTGCTTGTGCACTTCACTGAGTTTCACTGCCATACTTATACTTCTGGTTCTTCATGCATGGTTGATCTGCATTTTGGATTTCGAACATGGACTTGTAGTTGTAACTGGACATGTTGTGAAGTTGTGCACTTGCCTGCACTTGTACCTCTGGTTGGTCTTGTTTGATTTTCTGGACAACTTTCGTGTAATGTTATACTTGAGCTTCACTGTGTCGCTGCATTTGTTTGAGACTGTGTCATCTTTTCTGTGATGTCACTTGAACTTCTGCAGTGTTTGGTCTGGTCTGGTCCATTGAGCATTCATGTCATGTAGTTGCATTGAAGTTGCACACTTTGACTTCACCGAGTCTCTGGATGGTGCATTGCCACTCACTGTTGCACTTATTCATTTGCACTGCTTCATCGGTTCATATTGTATTTGAGCATTCTGATCTTGCTGTAGTGTTTATTTGAGTTGTGTGCACCTCTGGTATGTTGCAGCTTGGTCTTTGTTGCATTCATTTGGTTTTTGCAGTCCTATGCAGTTGCTATTGTGTTGATGTACATATGAACTTGCATTCATTTGTTTTATTTGAGTAGCAGAACTTGTTGTCTTGTGGTCTTCTTCTGGTTGTCACTTGAAATTGTTGACCCTGATTTTCATTGTGGGACTGTTCATTGTATTTGTGATCTGATGCAGTTTTGATTTGTCGAAGCTTTGCATTTGAGTTGAGTCATGACAACAATGGCTTGACCTTTGCATTCAGTTTATTGTGCCTTGTGTTGAACCCAGTTTTAAAACTCGGGTTTGACCTTGTGCTCGTGTCGTGATTTTAAATGTATTGCACGTGAGTTGGACCCGGCTTTTCATTTGGGTTTGACCTGTGCTCACCTGTCCCTGTTGCATTATCAAGTGTATAACGATGTGCACGGCCTTGTGGCATGTACAGTGATACGCTGTGCATGTCACACTGTTCGTGTGTGATGAATTCAAATTATGACGAACAACCCAAATAACTGAGGCAAATAATATTTTCAAAAATCATATTTCATTTTAAATTGCAAAAATATTCCTTTTTCAATTTTATTGCGTTAGTGAATATTTTTGCATATTGCTCAGATGCTGGATTCAAACTGGAATGAAGTAGAAGACAAAATACGAGTGTGAGTGATATGTAGTGAGGTTATTAATGTAAATTGAATTGTGATGTATTCAAAAATGTATATGTATAGTGAGAGCTTGAATTTGTACTATTCAAGATTGTAATAAATATTTGTTTGAATAAAATTTCCGTTTGAATTCAAATTCTATGTAACTTGTTCTGTTTGAATTCAAATTCTGTGTAGTTTATTTTATTCAACAGATATTTATTTAATCTATGAAAAACAGAATAGTACATTACCAAATACATTTAAATATATATATGTTTATTATCATCAAACAAAAATCATATACTTGCATATTGCACAATAATTCCCGAAAAGGGAAATCTCATCTCAAGACTCGCCTCGTCTCAACGGCGAGTTTAAAAATACATCGTGATTGTTCTCATCGACCATATTCCTAAGATAGGAGATCTCAAACCATAAGAATCGCCACATACTAGCCATCTTAGAAAATTCCTCTAAAAAGGAATTATACTCAAATCATGCCATTAAAATGGCAATCAACTCAGAAATCAAAAGCCTCGAATAGCTTCGATCGTACAAGTCCGAAATTAATCGAAAAAGTAAAATCACATGTCCCATACCATGTGTTTTACTAAATCGTTTAATTCGCTTTCTCATACGTTCGTAAAGGGTAAAGATAGTGTATATTGTTTATAAAATAATTTACTTCAGAAAATGGAATTTTAAAACAATTTTTTATGAAATCTTTTGAAGACGTTTATTTGAAAAGTCTCACTATTATAGGAAATAAATATATTTAAAATACTAGGAAATAATTTAATAATAATTTAAATATGATTTGAAAATATTTTAAAATAATTATTTCAAATGCCAAATTATTTAGAAATTTTCTCAGAATTTATTTGGAAGAAATAGTGTTTGAAATCGAAGAAATACGAAGAAAATACATTAAATCGATATTCAAATTCAAATCGAGTTCAGTTCAAATCGAAGTCAATTCAAATATTTAAATCTCAAATTCCTACAAGACTTGGCTAATTCATTGATGGATATCATAGCCCATAATCATCATAAAAAACATCTCAAAATTTATACTAAATTGGGCACAATATCATAGCAAAAGAAGACTAAGTGCTGCGAAAATATAAAAAAAAAGACCACAACATCAGTATACGGGCCAACAAGGTGGTCGAACCAGCCTTATAGCAAGATTAATTTCCTGGTCGACCTCCAGGTCGACCTGGTGGTTGCTGGGTCGACTTCCAGGTCGACCTAGGTTATGGACATTTTCCTGGGTGTTTTTCTGCCTCGAACTCAACTTTCAACAGCAAATTAGCATAGCCAACGATCAAGTTTTGCAGCGAAAATTGACATGCATAGAGTTTGACAACTAAACTTCAATCCAGAAAAGATTTGGCAGCAATTCGATTGAAAATCAAAGAGATATTGGTGCTCAAAGTAGCAACTAGAAATCAGAAAAACTAAGAAACAACTAACAGACGGAATATCATATACAGTAAACGAATTAGCTGAAATTTTCATAGGAAATTCATTTTCCAGCTAGCAATTTGTGAGCTTGAACTCACCTTGATGATTTAGCAGAGATTGTCATGATTTTGGAGTCAAGATGCAAGCTTTAGAGATGAAGAAGTGCCTCCAGAACCTGTATAAGCTGAGACAGAAGCATGTAACAGGAAACAAAAAATTACAACAAATTCACATCTCAATCTAAACTTTTGATGAAATAACTCAAGTATTGGTGGAGATTACCTTCTATTATCTCGTATTAGTGGATTTTTTGCTTGAATTTGCAGCAATTTTGATGGGGAATTGATTTAGTCTGAGGAAGCCATTATTTTCTCTTATTTTCTTTTACTATGAGTTTTGTTTTTGAAAAGGAAGAAGGAAAACAACCTACTGTATATTTTCTTCTCACCAGAAGTTTCCAGATTAAGGGTTAATGGATCCAAACCTAACTCAAAAAGCCCAACCCCATTTATACTTACAGAAAATGTTAAGATATGCATACTTTTAACCTATATTATCAACATATATATACTCTAGTTTCTCAAATTTTAAAACCAAATGAAATATGTACAACTAATTTGTATGTAACTAAAATTGTTATTTACACAAAATAATATTTATTTCAATAATAAAAAGTTATTTTAATAATAAAACGTTATTTTTTGTCAATATTACACAATTTACACTATTTTATTGTACAACACCATTTTTAATACAACAATTTACACAAGAATTGTTTTCTGTCAAATAAATTACAATAAGTCATTCTAACTTTATTTAAACACCCAAAATATTACTTTTACAAAATATTTTATCTTTTATATTAATAAGTTACATAATTACTTCATATTTTTCCTTATTGAAATCAATAAATGGTTAATATTAGCATAAATTTCCAATATTATTGCATTTGCCCAAATAAAATTACAAATTGATTATTTTCACTCCAATTTCTCAAAACAAAGTTTTTAAAATTTTATTTCCATCAATTTATATTTATTTCAATAATTTAATATTGAAATACATCTCTTGATTAATTTATTAATTCAAATTGACAAAATTCCAATGTTTTCATCTTATTTAACCAAATCTCCTAACAATCAAATTTCAAGCCCAATATTTATTCTCAAACACATTGTTTATTTAAAATAAACAAATTTTTACCCAATTTATCTCCTTTATTTTATTTTATTTAAATAAACACCCTTTATTAATCACATATTTCTTTCAAAAATTATTAAAAGAAGGAATTGGCAACAATTAATATACTTATTGCAATTTCTCTCAAATTAAAAACTATTTACCAATCCTTATTATCCAAAATGAATAATATAAAGTTCCAAACTGTATTTTTATCATTTTATTTCCAAAAATTCATTGTTTATTCCAAATAAACAATTTAAAATTTCCAATTTTATTTTAGTTACAATATTAAATTATAACTACCATTATAATAATTATTAATAGGTAATCTCCAAACCAGGGTTGTTACAGTAACCACACCAAAACCATATATGTGTTCCATGCTTTGGAAGAGGTTCATGATTGGTTCGAGTTACTAGAGTTTATGTCGAGATTCGTGATCTACTTGAGATGCTCAAACACTTGTAGTTATTGTGATATATACAGAATGTGGGAACCATGTGTGATTCTGAGATCTGTTGACATACGTGAATCCATATGTTATTTCGAGATATGTTAGAGATATGGTAATCCATGTGTGGTTCCGAAATCTATTTGATTTGTGACTCGTGTGCTGGAATGTTGGACGTAGTCTCACCAACGGATATGACTAAAACCAGAGATAGGATGCATAGCTAGGGGTTTAGCTATCCCAAGGGTGTAGGCAACTCTACCCTAGAGATACTTATAGTTATGCGTGTGTATGTGGTGCATTTGGCTTCATGGTGTTGCCAGCTATGTATTTCCTATGTAGCTCAGCTAGAGAAGTACGATGCTATGGGAGGATATCTTTGATCCTTGTACAGAAGAACCTTTCTCGAAGTACCGAGGGCACCTCCATAGAATCCTACACAATTAATGAATATGCCATAGCGGTTAAGGTTGTATACTCATTATTGATGTGGTTGTACACTCACGTGCAGCACGGATATTTCTTACTTATATTCATTAACCTAAATATTATTATAATATCATTGGATTTTCTAATAGAAGTGGTTTATGGATTCTGGTCAATACGTGTTGCTAGCATTATTGACAGGGATCTCTAAACACTTGAACAAGATAGACCGACATAGTATTATGTCGAAAGTGGTAAATAAAATAATTTTACCCAAGATTATATTTTATATATAAAAGAATAATTTTCAAAAATTGATATAGATATTTATGATGTGTTTGTTTGTTGAGAAACGATAATACTCAACTATTATCATTTATTGTTTGGCTAGTTGTGCTCGGCCAGTTTATGAGCAGTTTTGCATTTTCACCGCATGGGCTAAGTAGATAGCAATTGTGGGGACATTGAAACGAACAACTTGTGAATTAAGTTTTACAATTTGACTATAAGTCGTTCGATGATAATGTTGGGTTAAAATTTAATTTCAATAAAAGTTGTTTATTATAATCTAAAAAAATATACACATTTGTCAAATGATTTTGATAAGGAAGAAACATTATATATGTATGGTTTACAAAGTATAGTTTATACATAAAAAGGATAATCTGAGAATTTAAGGACTTAAATCCTAGTGTTTTTGGAAATATTTTTCAAAGTTTGAAATGAGAAAATAATACTAATATTGGTTTGAAAGTATTTATGAATAGAAATGTTTTCAAAAGGGTTTTAAAAGAGATAGAAACTACCGAACTCACTTCTATCACTGGAAAGTAATTCTGATAATGACCGCAGCATCATCAGTATTCATTTTCGAGTTTCAAAGTGGGCGATGCTACTATAGTATTTTTCTATAGGTTGTTTTGGTAAAATAGATTTTGATTTAAATACTAAAAGTGTGATTTGATATACAAAAGTTATAAGTGTATATTATTTCAAAATAATTGAAATAAAACCCGGTGTTTAGTTCTTAAGTTTTCTATTAAGATACTTTATAGGCTTATGTATCCTATGCATTATGGTATGGTTATGCATCTAGTTTGATTTGTTGATTAGTAGTTTTCAATTATTGGGATAAAGCAGAATTTTCAGTGATTTTGGGCAGTTGAAACTTCCGAATTGATATAAGAAATTAAAGCTAAGTGTTTTTATGAAATATAAAAGTTAAGTTTTGTATAATGCTTGAATTGAAAAGGTAGTAAGTTAAAAACAAATTTTAAATGGTTGAACATACTTGTTAAGTAAAATAAATTGGATGTTTTTGTATATAAACTTAGGATGTAGTGGAGTATTACATGAGTATGAACTTAAGTTATATAATTTTTAATAACTTAAAGTAAAGTTTTGAAATGATTCATAAATTATTTTAGTATTAAATGAGGAATACTATATGGAAAATAAATATGAATTAAAATGAAAAGCAATTGACGTAGTTAAGAAACCAATTGGAATAAAGTACGCAACTTATATGTAGATCATTTTATTCGCACGATAGTTCTTGATCCATGTAACGACCTGTAATTTTTCGATAATTAAATTATTGAATTTAATAAGATTTTTTAATTTACTATTGGAAGAAATTAAAATTCTTGATTTATTAATAAGAATAATAACTAGAATGAAATTTAATGATGTTAAATTAAGGTAATTGATAACTATTCTAGTGTAATTTCAATTAATTGAAATGATTATAAACAAAATTTAGTTATAAATTGTAAATAAGGAAATAAACCAGATGTTGTATTAATTGGTGAAATAATATGTAATTAATTGTAATTGGGTAAAATTAGTGTTGTGTAAGTGGTTATAACATTTGTTTGTAGATAATAAATTTATAAATGTGATTAATTTATGTAAAAGGTGACAATTTATTTGTTACCTATTTATTTAATTTGTTAAATTAAATTAGAAACCAGTTGCGAATAAATGTAATTTAATATTGCATTAATGTGAATTAAGATGAATATTGTAGAATATTGTAGAATATTGCTGTAATAAATAATAAGATGAAAAATTAAATAAATGGATTTATTGGAACGATGTACGTTGCGCAATATTAATAGTTGAATTTGTCGTCGAAAACTTATTTTAATATAATTACCAGTTAATCAAAAGTGATAAAATATTTGTTAGTTATAAAATTTGAATTTGAAAAGTGATAAATTTAATTTAATAATAATTTATTTAATTAACGTGAAAATAGCCATTTGGCTACTGTCTTGGATTTCGACGAAACCAGTTTCATCGGATCTGTAACAGTGAATTATTTAAGGTGTCAAATTTCGTAGCAATCAGACTTGTTGTTTAATCGTGCACGCTCGAAACACGTAGAAATCAATTTAATTGAAATCAATTTGAAATAAGGTGATTTCGAAAGCTAACTTCTGTATACAATGGAATTAGGACTTGAAACTTGTTCCATTGAGTTTAAAAATATCAAAAACCTATATTTTGATATATTAGATGCCCCATTTTCATTTCGGAAAGGAAACGGGCATTTCAGGTGGTTGTTATCGTTTAGATCCAACGCTACCTATATATAGGCTGTTATAAACCCTAATTGTTTCTCATTTTATTATTTCTTTATGTACATCTTCTTCCTCTTTCTCAAACGTCAGAACATCAAACCTAATTCCCAAATTTCAAAACCTAATTTCAAAAAAAAAATTGGTAGCTCTAGATTTACTTCGAGTCAAGAAGAGGTTCGCTTTGGGTTCCAGAGGCGAAAACCCTACAACGACATCAGGTCAAAGAGAGTTCCATGCCAAACAAGGCGGATCTGGTCGCGCTTCGAGTCCTAGAGGAGAAAACCCTACAGCGACTTCGGATCAGGAGCCAAATGACTCGGGTCTTGGGATATTTTGGCAAAAACTCAGAGCAAGCACCGGCTAATTGAGGCGGCGACTCGAAGTAAGACCCGAAGTCGAAATTTTCCAATCTTCTAACGTTAATAACTTTTGCATACGAGCTTGAATCCATACACAGTTTTCTCCATTGTGGTCATATCGGAATTCTGGACATTTTGGAACTGGTTTAGCTGCATTCTGAGACTGTTAAAATTTTGGCTAATTTTTGGATTTTAAATCGACGACAAATCGAAGGTGAGTGTTTTAACCTGCTCATAACTACTAAATTATCTTATGTTAGTTAAATTAAATTTATGATGTGATTTAAAATTGATTGGTTGATATTTAGTATATTTAAAGTGTCAATCCAGTTAAATCTGAGTTTTATTGAATTTAATCAACATTAATTTAATATTAAATTTTAAATTGCCAGTTGATACTTGTTAGTGATAATCAATCAATTGTTATTGCTTATTGGTTGATTTGAATAATGATTGTGATGGATGTTTGATTTTTGATATTGAACGACTGGATGTTTTATTTGTATGGTTATAACACTGCAAGTTCCCTTAGTTTATTGTTGGAAACCCCTATGGGTTGAATGATACATACCCGAACGATCTATAGATTAGGCAAAATCGCTATGGGATGAAATGATAAACCCGAGCAATTTAATGGACTTGAATTTATTTTAAGATTATGGATTAAAATGATATATATACCCATAAATTTAAATTTATTGCGGATTGAAATGATATATGTCCATATCACTTAACCATAGGGTAGAAAATTATACACGGACACCGGATTGGTTAAATTGAATGATTTTAAATCCTTAAACTTTGAATTCAGTTAAATGATATTTTGAAATGGAATTTGATTTATATAAACTGAACTGTTTTAAATGAATTGTTTAAAAGATTTAAATTGAAATTCCAAAGTTGAATTATAGTGTAAACGAAATTTATCGAAATTGAGCTATTAAAACGTTAAAATTGTAATTCTGAAATCTATTGAAATTGGCGTAGCTTAAATTGATAGTTCAAGATTTGAAATTGGGTTTTTGATTTAAAATCTGGATTTGGTCCAGATTTGTTGAAATGGAAGAAATAGTTAAATTTGATGTTAATTTCAAATTAATTATTTTAATATAAACAGTTTAAAGATTTATTATTTCAAAAATCCTGATTTTAAGATTTTCAAACTATTAAGCTAATTTAATCTATTTCAACTATTTTAATCTATTTTAACTCTATTTAATCTATTTTAAATCTATTTAATCTATTTTAAAATATATTTAATATTTTTTAAATCTATTTAATATATTCTAAATCTATTTAATCTATTTTAAATCTATTTAAAATTTATTTTAATCTATTTTAAATCTTTTTAATCTATTTTAAAATCTATTTAATCTATTTTAAATCTATTTAAACTGTTTAAAATCTATTTAAACTATCTTAAATATTTTTAAACTATTTTAATCTATTTAAACTATTTTAGAGTATTTTGACTATTTAAAAATTTAGTTTAACTATGCTAGACTATTTATAACTATTTAAACTATTTTCTAAATTTCAGGCTGTGTAAAGTGGAAGTGTTTATCCCCGATTTAAAAGCGAATACTGTTAAATGATGTTACGACCTAGGTTGGGATTTAAATGTCACATTTGAGGAATATGATAATTTTAAAACTAAGGGTTTAACCTACTTTGGGAGTACGTTTTCGAAAGTAAATATGATTTTGAAAGTAAATATAATTTCGAAAGTGAATATGATTTCAAAAGTAAATATGATTTCGAAAGTAAATGTGATTTCAAAAGTGAATACGATTTCGAAGGTGAATATGATTTTGAAAGTGATATGGCTTGAATTGAATATGATATTTTAATATCAATTATGAATTGGTTTCGAAAATGTAAAAGAACCATCCGGTGTGAAATAAGCGTTTGGTTGTTAAAGTGACCGGAATCGGATATTGTCATACTCTCTACCAATGCCGAAACCCACTTTAACAACTGTGTAAGTAGTGGAGATTCCGGAGTGAATTAGGATGGTTTGGCAATCGATTCTGTATAAGGTATTTACGTAGCCCTGACTTACATAAGTCAGCTTGATGTGACTAAAATAGGAGACACGCCGGGCCAAGTGAGGTTGCACCTCCGATCGGACATGCTTCGTCGATACCATATTATGACTTTGTGATTGATTTGATGGCCACCCCTCGATCTTGATTATGGGAGTGTGTTCTGAGGTAGGCGGTAGTAGCTGCTATGCATTAGTACCAGTTCGGATACGCAAAATGGTAGTATCCTATGCATTGCCTCACGTGCGTTGTCACATGCCTTATCGCGCCTTCTATGATAGCCTTATAGTTTACGAAGCAATTACAGTACTGTATAGACTACGGGAATATATTAAAATGTGTTAACGGGGATATGGATAAGGCCTTAACGTTATTTTAATACTTTAGTTTACTATAGACACTATTAATAACATATTGTACTATGTATGTAGATAGTTTAACGGATCCTTAAGAAATGGAATCCCAGACATCTCTTAAGTTATTGCACTCACGTTTGACACTGGCTATGAGATGTCAAAACTCGTAAACATCTCCGACGATGTTACACTCATATTTATTTACTATTTATTTAACTTACATAAGATCTTTTAGTTCCGACTCGAGTGTTTTGTCTTTTCAATTCGCTCAGGTCAGTCTGAGCTTTTCAGTGTATCGAAGATAGCTTTTCAAGAGGACGAAGATGGGGATTTGTATACCATTATAATTTATTATATTTATTCCACTGCATCATGTTGTTCGGCTGCGTTTATTTATTTATTTATTTATTCCTGTTGTATGTAACTCAGATCTGTATTGTAAAAGTATAATCAAATGTTATTTGTATATTAGCTTCATGAACTATCTATTTGATTATTATATTTTGTCTTTCCGCTATGAGATTCCGGGTTTATTTTCTTTCTTTCTCTGCTTTTTCTTATTTACCCCATGATAATCCTCCATTTTGAATGGTTTAAGTCTGACATGTATGGTTTATCGTTGATTTAAATCGTCCGAAAAGGTAGGTTGTTACAACCCAAGATTCGAGTATACGATTTCAAGGTGATTTTCACCATCCTAATTTGGATTTTTTACTCGATTCTCGAAGCCGAACACTGAATATGGATTCTTGATATGATTCTTAAGTTTTCTATCATATTATATGACTATGTAATGAAAACAGAGATTTCTAATCAAGGAACTTAATAAGAGTCCGCACTAGAGAGGTCAGTGATCTATACTAGTTTGAAAGTGAAATCTATATGGTCGAGCTAGCAATCAGATTTGATATTGCATACAGATGATATATATATAGTATGGGCTTTAGTATATTTATATGCTATGTGTGTTGGCTTGGGAGAGTTTGGGTAATGATACTTTGAATTGTTCTGAGGTAGCACGAGTGATCGACTAACTAATGATTTGAGGCTGTTGAGCATAAGGTGCGCTTAGTAAGTTGTTTATAATCCTTGTGCGATGAGAAGTCTATCGACCTAGGCAAACCGTGAGCTTTCTTGCTAGTGAGATTGAATATTTTTAAGTTTTGAATGTGATTGTTCCTTTGAGTGCTAGTAATTGCAATACTATTAGGTATTGATGTATGATTGTTGTTTTTGCTACTCGTGTAAATATTTCGAGGACGAAATATTCTAAGGGAGAGAATATTATGACCCAGAATTTCAACGCTTTATATTTAAATACTAAAATTATTTAAATAATTGAATCTTGGATCTAGTGATGTAAAAATGATTTTAAAAGCTTATTTAAACTCTTTTTAAATAATAAATGATAATGGTAAACTTTTATATTTTAATTAATGTCATTAAACTTGTTTTAATAATAATTCATTTTAATAACATGTGAAATTATCATTTCAGGACACTGTTTCAGATTTTGACGAAATCAGTGTCATTGGGACCGGGATATTGAGTTGTTGTGCGTCGATGAGTTTCATTGCGATTGGAGGTTTTGTGTGAGCGTGCGAGCTCGGAACATTTGATGATTTAATTAACAATATTAAAATGTAATATATAAATATATATATCTGTGTGTGTGTGTGTATGTATATATATATTACTATATATACCCCCCCACACTTTACCTCTCCCTCACACTTCTCCTTCTTTCTTTCTTCATTTCTTATTAACCAAGAGTGGCCGCTACCCCCTCAATTAATTAATTCGAATCTAGAGGCGTCGGTAGTTGTGATCATCCACATTTCTGATCCTTGAGAACGACACCTAATACATCCTTGGTATTCGTGTGTCATTGCTCAAGCATCCGAAAGATAAGTTGTCTTGGGGTAAAATAAAGAATAGAAAAAGGCAGAATAGACGAATCTCACATCGAAATGGTTACGTATAATATAAAATGGTATAGTACAAAAGCCTTATAAGGAGTTATCAAAGTTATAAAAAAAATTACTACATCTAACAAATTTGCAGCTATATATTCTGACTTTATATTTTTAAGATATAAAATACACCTACATAATCATACAACGGAAATAAATAACTAGATAACTAAGAAGCCGCATGCTTGATCACCGTCTTCAAAGAGCTCCAAAGAAAACCTGTTATTCTTAGACTACCCAAACATAATTGAGTACCCGAGAGTTTACAGAAAATAAACGACTTAGGTCAGACAAAATTTTTGGTATGAGTAAAACAATGAAACAAATGGGGGTGTATTTAAACAATATTATGTAGGACCATGCCGCTAATGCGGAACAGGTTATCTTCCACATAAACAACAACCAAACATAACAAAAATGGAAATGAACAATAGGGAACAAATCCAAACATACATGATGGGTACAATTAGTATAACATTCAGACTTGAAAGAATGAAAATAGTCTAAATAAAAATCCAAACTGGATAGAATGGATAAAACAAGACAACAATACAAACTCGATAGTATGAACTAAACAAGATAACTATCCACACTCGATAGAATAGACAAAACCAATAATTGAAAACCGTGAAGAGTGGTCGACTCTTCCCGTTGTAATTAAAGAAAACAGATTCAAAGGTTCGAATCAAATAAGAAAAGGAAATTTTTCAATAATGACTAGGAGGGTGCGCCCCCCTTACCGTAAGTATACCTCTAGAAATATACGTGAGAACTCCAATGGCTCTCGGAAACCTCCAAGCTGGACCCCGTCAATTGTTACCAAATATTCGAGTATTTCACATCTCAATGCGCAACACCGAATCCAATCTAGAGTGGATGTGAAGATACTCTAATGGGAGAAACCCCACATAGCTTGGCCCGTACTCGCTCTTTGGTCTTAGTCATTTCCTACAAAGGATAAGAAAGCTCAATATAGTAACACATCGTCTTATAGTGACGATAATAAAGAAGCTGAAATAACAGATAGCTGAGAAACCAACTATCGAGGATATAAAACGATCGTATATGGAAATTAAGTCTTGTATACTTATCACCACTCAGCGAATTCCAACTTGTACTATTTCTTAGTTAACAATAATATCAGATAAGTCAAGGCAGTGTTACCTCAAAGTCATGCCTCACTATTATTCTTAGCTTTTGAAATAGCGAAAAGTCCACTTCTTCGACGTTTAGTGCTAAGTATACAAATAAATCGTTCCCATATAAGTGAATCGTTTTACGGAAATTAATTCATTTCCATAAACGAATCAAATTTTTTCTTTAAAAACCCAAATTCATTCTTGGCCTCACGTTATAAGTATTAGCATTAAAACACTTTGTTTAAGAGTTTACTAACTTCAAAACATTAATTTAAAAAGGATTTAATAACTTAAAACATCTTTATTACATTGATTAATTAACTCTAAACTTCATCCTACAATTTGATATATTAACATCAAATGACTTTAAATAATAAAAAGGGTAAACCACTGTAAACCTTATTAATCCAATTAATTAGTAAAATATATTAATTAAATTAATGAATAATTAATTATCATTATTTAGATGAATAACAAAGTCAAAACATCCTTGTTACTTTCAAAAATTCACTTTGAAACTTCATAAATTAAGTTGATTAATTAACTCCAATAACCTTTAATTAAAAAGGGTAAATCACCTTTAAAACATCATTAATTAATTTAATTAATTAATAATATTTAAGTATAATTAATTAAATTAGTTCATTAAATATCATTATTTTAAAATGGTTTATCAATTTAAACCATCATTAAGAAAAGATTAATTAAAGTAAAAACAAGTTGATTTCCTTTTAAAAGTCATTAACTAAAAAAGATTAATTAATTTTTAAAAATCATTAATTAACTTTAATCCATCATTTTAAAAAGATAAATTAACCTTAAACATCATTAATTAAATTATTAATTAAATTTAATACGTCATTAACTTAGTAATTAGTTAAATTTAAAACACATCATTAATAAGTTAATTAGTTAACTTTAATCCTTATTAATTAAATTAATTAAATAAAATAATCATTATTAAAATAACTAATTACTTTTGAAAATATCAATCAAAATCTTGCTTAACATGTAAAACAATTCCAAGCACGAAGATAAAACCAAATGGTTTGATAAGAAGTGATTTTCCGAAAGTGCCGATATAGCGACTATTGCTATACAGGCAGTTCGGACAATAAGTTTATAATATTATCAAAACAACCAAATATCACATAACAATGGTTTAAGAATACATACAACAAGCAATCATAGGCAATAAATATGAACATGAATATAGTTTTGAAGCTTTGGTTTTTTAGGGTAAAATTTTACTTACTAACTAGTTTGTTAACTAATATTTACTTTACATGTTTGCATCCATCACACATATACATTTCCAAACCAAATATGAACAAATTTACATTATATCCAAGCTAAGAAAGCAATATATATCACAATATAACTAAAGAAAATATTTTTCAAAAAAATACGTTAAGAGTTTTACTCACTGAAAGCTATCCAAACTCTCGATAACATAGGGTATGACCTAGCACTTCCATTCCTAAGCAACAAATGGAGTCTTAAACCATCAATAAACTAGGTAGGCTTGGTCTTGAAAGAAGAAGGAAGTGAAACTTGTTTTGGTAAGGTGAAGTGACTTTGGATAATCATCGAACTCTCAAAAATGAACCTGAAAATAGGTCATTTTACAAGTAATTTTTGGACTACTTACTCTCGAGTTTTGTAAAAGTCGTCATGAGAAAAGTTTTAGAAAATTACTTTCTCTATAATTTAAAAAAATCCATTCAAGTACACTTAGATTTGAAGAAGATATGGTCAAAAGAGGAAGGACCATTTTCGGACTTGAATTCTACGTCCGAAATGCTCTGTAAAGAAATGAGCTTTGGACATGTTTAAGCTCAAAATTAGAAGAAGTAGTACAAATAAAAGTTTTAGCCACTGAAATTTTATACGGTTCTAAAAAATAAATGCCCCATTTGATCAACTTTTGAGAAAGATATGGCAGAAGTAAAAGAGATAAAATAGATGAAGTGAAAGGGGTATTTATAAGCAAGTGAAAGGGTAAATTACCTAAACACCTCATGTCCTTTACCCTCCATGTTATTTTGCCACATAAATACCCCCTACCACACATGCCATTTCAGCCTCCACCTTGTCCCCCTCCATCATCATGTCAACGAAAGCATGTTTAAACATGTTTTATGCTTAGTTGCCAAAATATCAAATCATGTCCCTTAAGAAATCTTTTGGTATATACATGTATATACTTAAGTATACATACCATGTATATACCAATATATCCTAACTAATTTACATCCTTAACAATTTAAATGTTGTTTCAAATATAAACAAGGCTCATAACATTTCAAATAATTTTTATACGATGAAACATCGAAAATTCGAAAAACAGCTTCCGGTCACATTTTCGATTTTTCTTTGAACTAAATATTTTTGTAAACTAATTTTAAAAACTATTTTATCTTCAATATTTACTATTTAAAAGACTTTTTATTTTAATTATAAAACCTGTTATTCGAATATTTAAAATTAATTAAATATTTATAAATTAATATGGTGAAATTCCGAGTCGTTACAATAGTCAATGATTTTGGATTCGTTGGATTCATATGGAGGAGGGCTTCAAATCCGTATGTGTTATTGGGCGTGCGACGATGCTTGGCCATGGTCGATATCCTTGTTCGTGCCTAAGGTTGATTATAGTTGGAGCTCGAGGCTGAATTTGGACAAGGCGATGATGGATTCAAGTTTCTTATGTGAAGATGAGTTGGTTGGGGTCATCAATAGGAGGTGCGGCGCTGGTTTGGGTAGTGCAACATTTTCGTTGTCGCTTAGTGATGCTAAAATCTGGTTTTGAATAGTGAGGTCGAAGGTGAAATTGATGGCACGATTGAACTGGGGCGCGAGGAGAAGATTGTAAGTCTACAGGGTGAATCATGTAGTGTATATGCATGTATAGGTGACAAAATTTATGATGCAACTAAAATAGTAATAATCTAGGTAACTATAGAATAAGCACACCAAGATTTTATACTGGTTCGGACCTCCCATCCTACGTCCGGTCCTGAAGCTACCCTTCGGAATTCGACTATTAAACACCCTCACTTTGCCCGGAGGAATAGGATTGGTTACAATAGCTTGTTCTTGTCAAATATGTGTTCTATAACATGGATAATGACTAATAAGTACAAATGCTTCCACTATATATGTAACAACCCAGAATTTTGAACAATTTAATTTGTAAATATTTAATTTATTTTAAATATTCAAATGATGATTGACTTGAATTTCAAATTTTCAGAATAAATTGGCGATTAAATTTTAGAATTTAATCTATATAAAGTTGAATAGAATTTGAATTTGACTTTGAAGTTGAATTTAATATTAAATTGGTATTTAAAATTTGAACAAATGACTAGGAATAATAATTTGGATTTGAGAATTATTATTTATGTAAATTTATAAATCGATGTTTAGTTATAAATAACATTTTTCTTTAACTAAAATAAAATAGAATAAATTTTTTGTCAATAACGAAATAAATAAATACAACTAGTGGAAATTTTAACAACATCGTTTTTGCAAAGCAAAGAAAATAAACAAAACTAATTGAATTTAAATTGAAAAAAAAAGAAAGAGAAAAAGAAAAAAAGTAAATAAAAAAAATAAAATAAATATAATAAATAAATATAAAATAAGTATACACGGCCTTACTATCATCAGCTACAAACACGCCGCTTTACACGCCTTTCATCATGCCGTAACCCACGCTAATACACGGTCCCTTTCTCTTTTATATCCGATACCCCCTTTTTCCCCAATTTCATTTCATACGAAGAAAAAAAATGGCGGCCGTGTTCCTTAATTCTCGTTCGCACAAGCTAGGGCTTGTGTAGGAATCGAAGTGGCCGACCTTCAACAATTGAGGCTTTCGTTCGATTGCGTTGCTTCAGCTTCAAATTCGCTCGCTCGCGTGCTCCTCGATTCGAAGCAAGGTGAGTAATATTCTTTACTCACATCTAATTCGAGCTTCTAGTGTTTCCTAGCTTGTTCTAATTCGTGAATTTCGTTGCTTTATTCTGGGCTATCAGTGCTTTGAATTTTTGATGATTTTGTTTATAATGGGCTTCGGCCATTCGATTTTTTTTGAGACTTGAGATGATTTTACTGTGATGATTTCTTTAATTTTTTCCAATTTTTATAACCTGATACTTGATACACGCGAGTTTGAGCTGTTCGATTCTTGACAATCTCGTCTCTGACTCGTTCAGCCTATTCTTTGAACATGGTGTTGATTTGGTTCGATTTTGACTATATTGTCCACTGCCTCTGGTGGTACTTCTGTCCTTGTTCGATTTTACTGCTGCTATAAAACTATACTTTGGCCTTTAAATTTATGATAAACTTGACTTTTAAATTTTGAAATACCCTTGACTTTGTTCATCACCCATGACTTTGAATTTCTTCATTTTTATAGAATGATGTTCACACTGTTGCTTCACTGTTTTTGAATTTCTTTGAGTCTGCAATGTTGCATAGGTATGTATATATATGATGCACTGCTTTGAACATGTTGAAACTTATCTTGCATATGCACTTGTTTGTTGTCTTCATGTAAAAAAAATAAAAAAATAAAAAAAAAATTGAATGCTCTATTGTCGACACTGATCTGCATACATGTGCTTAATTGCTGGTTTGCATTGATATTCATTGGTTAGGCATCTTGTACCTGCTGATGCTTGTAGCAGTCACTTTGTCACTGCATATCCATATATGCTTGACCTGTTTCATTTAGTTGTGCATGTTGAACTGGTTATCTTGTTGTTGCATACTTGTATCACTGCAGTTCCATCCTCTCTGTGGCATTGCTTATATGCATATATATACATGCATTTATGTATGTATATATGTGACTGTGTGTCACACTGTTTCATATATATATGTGTTTATCTCCTATGTATAGCATACTATTCTTTACTATAAAATAATGCCTGACACCCTTTTTGCTTTTGGAAAAGTAAACTTGTCTTTGCATTCATATATTAAACTTGCATATATGCTGTACAGATAGTGTAAAGTTATAAAATTTCACTCAATTGCAATCTTTATTGTTGCTCACGAAGCATCAGGTGTACATCGTTGCCTAGTACATATTCATGCATGCATTGTACAAAGTTGCGATTTTTTTTATTCACTCACTGGTATCATTTGCTTTGTTGACTTGTGCATTTGAACGTGTATTTGGTTCTGGTGCTCTTGGACACTTGAGACTTTGCACTTTGGTGCTGCAGTTAAGTTGAGACCATAGCATTCATGTGTACATTACTTGTTTCACTGGAATGTGTTGATGCTTCTCCATATTATCCACTACCTCTTGCAGCACTTTAATATTGTGTAGTTTTTGAATTATCCCTTGTCTGTTGCATTTACTAGACCCCCTTTACAGTTGCCTACAGTTATGCATTTTTCTTGTCCATCCATGTTGTAAGAGCTGTAGCATGCTTTGTCATGCATTTTGCATGTGCTGTCTAGTTGAGCTCGGCACTTGAGTTGTCGTTGCTTGGCTGGCTAGTTTTTGGCTATTTGATTGTTTCAACTGCAGTGTCGTTATGCAATTGTTTCTTTGTTGCAGTGATATTTTGAATTTTGGTCGAGGCCGTTTGTACTTGCGTTGAATCTGATTTTGATTTGACCTTGTGCGATCGAGTTGGCGAGGCAGTGCACATGTATGTACGTGTGAACTGCAGCCACACCGCCTTGATTTTATGGGTATTTGACCTACAGTTCATTTTTATGAAAATTTGCACTTGTTGAAATGTGCAGTAATAAGTTGTTTGGAAACTTGTTTTATTTCACAAGTTGTTGTGGCGAGGCAGCGCACGCGTGTGTGCACTGCAGCCACGTAGTATCGACATTTTGAATCGATATTTTGGACCTTCATTGATTTTGGTTCGTTGATCTTTTGAGTATATCATCACGATAGTGGCAAGGCAGTGCACGCAAGCGTGAACTGCAGCCACACGGCATGATTTTATTGATATACTATTTTGTTTTGATTTATGATCTTTTGCATATTTCATTACGGTAGTGGCGAGGCAGTGCACGCAAGCGTGAACTGCAGCCACACGGAGTTGACATTTAAAAATGTGGCGAGGCCGTATACGCGTGTGTGTACTGCAGCCCTACCAAATCTAATGTTTTAAATAATGTTTTCTTTTTGATGAAAATTGTTTTATGTTGACAATTCAATATATTTTGAATCAAATTTTGATGATTTTGTTGTTAAATGCCGTTTAGGCAGATTTTGATTGTTTTCTAAATTATCTTCATCAATAATCCCTTCATCTATCCTCATTGATAATTTGAATCTACTAAGTTATTGTTTAACACTGTTAAGTGTTATATTTACCGTTATCCGATTTCTTGTTTAAGGATCGGATAGGTAAATTTATATTTGACTGTCGTCTAATTGTTGTTTGATTATTATTGCTTCTATGCACTAATAACTGAGTTTGAATTAGACTGACCTGTGTATTATTTTCTTTTGAATATAATACTCGGGTCAGACCGAGTATTTTTACAGCTTGAAGATTTTCAGGCCGCGAAGTTAGAGAGAGAGGGGAAAGCACTCCACTAAAGTTTTTTCTGGAAAAATTTTCTTGTACTCAATAATAAAAGATATATTCCGCTGTATAAAATTTAATGCATTGTACAAACTCTGATATATGTAAGAAAAATTATTTATGAGAAATATATGATTGTTCTGTGATTCTGTGGCTGATTCTGTTTAAACTCTATAAACTGAACAACAATCCGTCATTTTGAACGTTTCTAGTTGGTTTAATTACCGACTGGGGGCGGTCAGAGCGGCGGGTCGTTACAAAAGTGGTATCAGAGCTTTGGTTTACTCAAAGCTCAGTTTATGATGTTTAATATGAATAGTTACTAGAACCACTTTAAAGAAAGTGTTTTTCAAATCTAAATAAGTATGAAATTGTTTTCTTTGAAAAATAAAAGGTATTTTGAAAATTCAAATTTTTTCGAAAATTCCCCTCTCTAAATTTAGGATTGCGATAGTTTCTCATTCGAAAATCCATTATCGAATTATTGAGACTTATGAAAAATAAAAATAAGTAAAGTGAATTAATGAATTGGTTTGAATCAAATACTGTGAATATCTACAAAATAATAATTGTGAAATAAAATGATATTTCAATTTAGTTATAGCCAAGAGGATAATTAAACTATAACTTGGGAATTTGATTCTGAATTCTTTTGAAAATTGATTTCAAATGTTTTGAAGAATGATTTAGTGAATAAATGGATTATAAGTACTTAACTTATAATATGAACTTTTGGTATATAATTGAGTTATATAAATTGAATTGAATTAATAAAGAAGATTTATAAATTGAAGTTTATAAATAGAAATGGAATTTGTAAAGATTGTTTATAAATTCGAAACCAATTGAATTTGATAAATGAAAAATAGAAGTTATTTATTAAAGGAGATATATTCGTAATTTGGGACAGCGAATTATCCTTTATATTAAATATTGTGATAGTAAATGTTGGTTGAGAATTTTATCCACGATTTTGGACAGTGGATAATCCTTTAAATAAAAAGTGTAGAAACACTGAATTGATTTAAATAAGTATATTCACGATTTTGGACAGTGAATATATTATTGACTAAAACAGATATGTTTTAGAGAAGGATATTATGAAATGAGGTTAACGTGGAAATATAAATTTAATGGAACCAAGTTGATGAATGGCTTACTAAAGAACTAGTTGATTATTTTTGGAATAGAAAAGCAAATGCAAAGTTCAAATAGAATTTAAATTTCAAATTTGAAGTTGTCAATATGATAATCCATAATAGGTTTAATAAATTCAATGATCAATTTGAATTTAAACGTGTGGAAAATTAAATTAAGTGAAAAAACTTAATATTGAAAAGTTTGAAATTGGTTTAAAACTAATATTATGAAAAGTAGGAGGAATTCAAACTATGAATTAAGTTGAAGTTGAAATTGAAAACGTTAATGGTTTTAAAGATGTTTTAAAATGCATTAACTATCGAATACATAGATTTCAACATTCAATTGTTGAAATAGACGTTTTCGAGAAAAATAAGGAAATGGTGGACTATAACATTGTTGTTATAGTAAATGGTTTCCGAAAGGAAATGTTGTTTATAGTATTGGGATTTATATATTTATCTTAAATTCGAATCCCTATACTAGTGATTTTGAGTTGTCGTAACAATGTTTTACGTAACATTCGTTTTGACTCAAATAAATGTGTTTAAAAGAATGATTTCTTTAAAGAATGGAATATATACTTAATTTTGATTCAAGTATATTGAATATTTTCCAAGTGTTGAAAATAAATGAACTTGTGAATTACTTATTATTGAATAAGTATGGAAATGTTTTCCAATATGAAATGAAAGGTTTGAAATTTTATCTTTTAAAGATAAATTGAAAAATGAATATTTGAAATTTGTTTCAAATGGTTAAGTTGGAAAATTATATATCTTCTAAAGATATTATTTTGAGAAATTTGAACGATCAGTTCAACTTGAATATTTTCCAAAAAGATTGAATCTTGAGTTAAATTGAGTTTAACTTTGACATCAAAAACAATATAAGTTGAGCTTTGAATTTTGGATAGTCGATTTGGATTGTATGTCTAACATTGTGAATTGATGACATAGCAATTGATCTCTATTAAATATATATCTGTGGTGGCGGAGAATTTATTCTTTTAGCTTAACACCCTTCTCTGAGACATACGAGCTTAGAGGTTATATATCGATAGACATCAATTATGTGTTGAGAATTGACGATGTAACGTGAAATCCAAATCGAATGTGAAGTCGATAATAAATTGGATTATGAATGTGAATTAGGTTTGAGATAACCTTAAATTTTCAAATCGATTTAGTGGAAAATTTTAAGTGAAATGGAAAATTTTGGAATCCTCTATTTGTTATGAATGTGAATTGAGTTTTCGTAACTTATATATGTGAATGTAATAATTCGAAAACTATCAGTTTGGAAAGTCATTATTATGAAAGTCCTGTGTAGGTTTACATAGGTATGATATGTACGAAATGTGAAATGAAGTACTATATGTATATGACATATGTTTTCTAAAAACTGAGGATATGGAAATGTACCTTCCATTTATTATTTGTGAAGGTGATTGGAACTCGGTGGAGTGTCCATTGGAAATCGTAGCTACGTAGAATTTCCATTAGTGGAATGTCCATTGGGACTGACTGGAATCCCCCACGATGGATCATCGTGTTTGGGATTAGGTGAATTGATGCTGGCGTAATTCGTGGGGCGTGATGCCTACAGTTACAAGCGATTTCACTGGGATAGTGGCGCAACCGCCGTGTAAACTGCGATCTAGAAACCGAAGCGTAATTCGAGGGGCGAGATGCCTACGGCCACGAGCAATTCTACTGGGATAGTAGCGTAACCGCCGTGTGGACCGCGATCTAAGGAGACAACCATGGCGAAATTCAAGAGAGATGAGAAATCTAAGGTTACAAGCGATTCTACTGGAATAGTAGCGTAACCGCCGGGTAAACTGTGATCCATGGGGGAATGTGCTTTCCATATCCATTTTTAAAAGAATTTTTAAAAAGTATTTTCACTGGGAGTTGAAGCAAGTATATTTAGTACTTGGAGATTTTTAGTCTTGCGCCTGGCCAGCGTATGCCTAATGTATGTGAGAATGACGATGGACTTGTTAAATTTCGAGTTATCAAGTATTTTCAAACTTTGAATAGAAAATCAATAATCTGAAATTAGAATTACATAATTCTAACTTAATGAATTAAGGAAGAAGATTTTTAAAATATCTTGAAAGCACACAGCTTTAGAAAAGATATAATATGCAAATATTTAGCATGAAAGATTTCAAGTTTAAAAATCTGAGTTTTGTAAGTCAAAATTTTTGGTAAAAGACTTTTGTGTCTTGATTATTGAAATCGATGAACAAAACTGCTGAGATAAAATAAATGGAATGAATCCTATATTATTTATAAGATTCGAACTTGGAAAAAATTGAGTAGGGTATAAATATCGGTGAGATTTTAGCAATCGTTTTTCCTAACTTATAATTTCGGGACGAAATTCTTTTAAGGAGGGAAGATTGTAACAACCCAGAATTTGAACAATTTAATTTGTAAATATTTAATTTATTTTAAATATTTAAATGATGATTGACTTGAATTTCAAATTTTCAGAATAAATTGGCGATTAAATTTTAGAATTTAATCTATATAAAGTTGAATAGAATTTGAATTTGACTTTGAAGTTGAATTTAATATTAAATTGGTATTTAAAATTTGAACAAATGACTAGGAATAATAATTTGGATTTGAGAATTATTATTTATGTAAATTTATAAATCGATGTTTAGTTATAAATAACATTTTTCTTTAACTAAAATAAAATAGAATAAAAATTTTGTCAATAACGAAATAAATAAATACAACTAGTGGAAATTTTAACAACATCGTTTTTGCAAAGCAAAGAAAATAAACAAAACTAATTGAATTTAAATTTAAAAAAAAAAGAAAGAGAAAACGATAAAAAATAAATAAAAAAATAAAATAAATAAAATAAATAAATATAAAATAAGTATACACGGCCTTACTATCATCAGCTACAAACACGCCGCTTTACACGCCTTTCATCATGCCGTAACCCACGCTAATACACGTTCCCTTTCTCTTTTATATCCGATACCCCCTTTTTCCCCAATTTCATTTCATACGAAGAAAAAAAATGGCGGCCGTGTTCCTTAATTCTCGTTCACACAAGCTAGGGCTTGTGTAGGAATCGAAGTGGCCGACCTTCAACAATTGGGGCTTTCGTTCGATTGCGTTGCTTCAGCTTCAAATTCGCTCGCTCGCGTGCTCCTCGATTCGAAGCAAGGTGAGTAATATTCTTTACTCACATCTAATTCGAGCTTCTAGTGTTTCCTAGCTTGTTCTAATTCGTGAATTTCGTTGCTTTATTCTGGGCTATCAGTGCTTTGAATTTTTGATGATTTTGTTTATAATGGGCTTCAGCCATTCGATTTTTTTTGAGACTTGAGATGATTTTACTGTGATGATTTCTTTAATTTTTTCCAATTTTGTATAACTTGATACTTGATACACGCGAGTTTGAGCTGTTCGATTCTTGACAATCTCGTCTCTGACTCGTTCAGCCTATTCTTTGAACATGATGTTGATTTGGTTCGATTTTGACTATATTGTCCACTGCCTCTGGTGGTACTTCTGTCCTTGTTCGATTTTACTGCTGCTATAAAACTATACTTTGGCCTTTAAATTTATGATAAACTTGACTTTTAAATTTTGAAATACCCTTGACTTTGTTCATCACCCATGACTTTGAATTTCTTCATTTTTATAGAATGATGTTCACACTGTTGCTTCACTGTTTTTGAATTTCTTTGAGTCTGCACTGTTGCATAGGTATGTATATATATGATGCACTACTTTGAACAAGTTGAAACTTATCTTGCATATGCACTTGTTTGTTGTCTTCATGTAAAAAAAAAAATTGAATGCTCTATTGTCGACACTGATCTGCATACATGTGCTTAATTGCTGGTTTGCATTGATATTCATTGGTTAGGCATCTTGTACCTGCTGATGCTTGTAGCAGTCACTTTGTCACTGCATATCCATATATGCTTGACCTGTTTCATTTAGTTGTGCATGTTGAACTGGTTATCTTGTTGTTGCATACTTGTATCACTGCAGTTCCATCCTCTCTGTGGCATTGCTTATATGCATATATATACATGCATTTATGTATGTATATATGTGACTGTGTGTCACACTGTTTCATATATATATGTGTTTATCTCCTGTGTATAGCATACTATTCTTTACCATAAAATAATGCCTGACACCCTTTTTGCTTTTGGAAAACTAAACTTGTCTTTGCATTCATATATTAAACTTGCATATATGTTGTACAGATAGTGTAAAGTTATAAAATTTCACTCAATTGCAATCTTTATTGTTGCTCAGGAAGCATCAGGTGTACATCGTTGCCTAGTACATATTCATGCATGCATTGTACAAAGTTGCGATATTTTTTTTTATTCACTCACTGGTATCATTTGCTTTGTTGACTTGTGCATTTGAACGTGTATTTGGTTCTGGTGCTCTTGGACACTTGAGACTTTGCACTTTGGTGCTGCAGTTAAGTTGAGACCATAGCATTCATGTGTACATTACTTGTTTCACTGGAATGTGTTGATGCTTCGCCATATTATCCACTGCCTTTTGCAGCACTTTAATATTGTGTAGTTTTTGAATTATCCCTTGTCTGTTGCATTTACTAGACCCCCTTTACAGTTGCATACAGTTATGCATTTTTCTTGTCCATCCATGTTGTAAGAGCTGTAGCATGCTTTGTCATGCATTTTGCATGTGCTGTCTAGTTGAGCTCGGCACTTGAGTTGTCGTTGCTTGGCTGGCTAGTTTTTGGCTATTTGATTGTTTCAACTGCAGTGTCGTTATGCAATTGTGTCTTTGTTGCAGTGATATTTTGAATTTTGGTCGAGGCCGTTTGTACTTGCGTTGAATCTGATTTTGATTTGACCTTGTGCGATCGAGTTGGCGAGGCAGTGCACATGTATGTACGTGTGAACTGCAGCCACACCGCCCTGATTTTATGGGTATTTGACCTGCAGTTCATTTTTATGAAAATTTGCACTTGTTGAAATGTGCAGAAATAAGTTGTTTGGAAACTTGTTTTATTTCACAAGTTGTTGTGGCGAGGCAGCGCAAGCGTGCGTGCACTGCAGCCACGTAGTATCGACATTTTGAATCGATATTTGGACCTTCATTGATTTTGGTCCGTTGATCTTTTGAGTATATCATCACGATAGTGGCAAGGCAGTGCACGCAAGCGTGAACTGCAGCCACACGGCATGATTTTATTGATATACTATTTTGTTTTGATTTATGATCTTTTGCATATTTCATTACGGTAGTGGCGAGGCAGTGCACGCAAGCGTGAACTGCAGCCACACGGAGTTGACATTTAAAAATGTGGCGAGGCCGTATACGCGTGTGTGTACTGCAGCCCTACGAAATCTAATGTTTTAAATAATGTTTTCTTTTTGATGAAAATTGTTTTATGTTGACAATTCAATATATTTTGAATCACATTTTGATGATTTTGTTGTTAAATGCCGTTTAGGCAGATTTTGATTGTTTTCTAAATTATCTTCATCAATAATCCCTTCATCTATCCTCATTGATAATTTGAATCTACCGAGTTATTGTTTAACACTGTTAAGTGTTATATTTACCGTTATCCGATTTCTTGTTTAAGGATCGGATAGGTAAATTTATATTTGACTATCGTCTAATTGTTGTTTGATTGTTATTGCTTCTATGCACTAATAACTGAGTTTGAATTAGACTGACCTGTGTATTATTTTCTTTTGAATATAATACTCGGGTCAGACCGAGTATTTTTACAGCTTGAAGATTTTCAGGCCGCGAAGTTAGAGAGAGAGGGGAAAGCACTCCACTAAAGTTTTTTCTGGAAAATTTTTCTTGTGCTCAATAATAAAAGATATATTCCGCTGTATAAAATTTAATGCATTGTACAAACTCTAATATATGTAAGAAAAATTATTTATGAGAAATATATGATTGTTCTGTGATTCTGTGGCTGATTCTGTTTAAACTCTATAAACTGAACAACAATCCGTCATTTTGAACGTTTCTAGTTGGTTTAATTACCGACTGGGGGCGGTCAGAGCGGCGGGTCGTTACAATATATCTAGAGAGTATTGTCTATGAGGAACTGAATATATGGAAGAGTGAAATACAAGTATAGATTGCTAGAGATCAAGAATATAATAGAGTATGTAAGTAGAGAGCGTAAGTCAGTAAGGTGAAGGTTCTTTTTGATTCTTGATGATATATATAGTTGTAGAGAGGTTCCTTGAGTAGTTGCATCCACTAGCATGTGCTCTACAGTTGCTTCTGTTGATGATGAAGAGTAGCAGCGAAGAGAAGCGAAGATGTCTATTCAAATGTGGCAGTTGAAGTTTGAATTTAGATTCCGAGTTCGAAATCAGACGTCTGGTACTATATTTTTTTTGTATATAGTAGATTTTCAGACGTCTGAGTGCAACTACTAGACGTCTGGTTTCATCTGTTTTGTTGTTCTAGAGGACTTTTTCCGACGTCTAGCTTGTGCACCTAGAAGTCTGAAAAATATGCATGTCTTTTTTGTGCATCTTTTCTGTTGCTTTTTTGATCCTATCGACTTGCAGTCTCTTGTAACGTTCTTTGAGCCTTGTTCTTGTCTTTCTAGTGATGTTGCTTTAGCAAGTACCTGTATATAAAAATATATATGCATATTCGAATTCCATCGTATAGTTGTTGTCATTGAAATCGTATATTTGATTTCCTAACAATCTCCCCCTTTTAGTAATGACAACTATACAATGTACTTATATATAATTTTATAAATCACCCCCTGAATATGTGCTTTCCATTATTTATTGTGCTTTTTATTATTTCTCCCCCTTTATCATTATCAAAAAGAATGAGGGAATATAATAAATTTTATAAAATATGTTGTAAATAGCGGGATAAACTCAATATTAATTATGGAAAAAAAATAGATTTTACCATATTTCCCGAAGTCCATATTTCATTATAAGTACGTAATTCTATTAAACATATGGAACATCCTTCAAAATTCCAAAATCTTGCCTTTTGTTTCTCTGATTACCTGCAATAAATAAAAATTATTTTTGGTACCCATTTACTATATTAGGGTCCGGGGGGTTAGGTCTTTGGAAACCATACCCATTTAGGTATGGCTGAACCTTTATAAATATAATTTTCATTATTAACTACCATATCAAATAATCATCAATGTATTTTTCTCTTTTTTTCCAATTAACAGGAACCCAAATACTTAGATAATTTTTATTCATATTTTTGGTCAATAATTTTTTAAATTATAAACATTATTAGTCATAGTAGTATTTGAATTTCTATAAAAATTGGATTTAGACTTCACTCGAAATTTAGTACTAGCATTAAATTTTTTACTATATATGAAGCGTATCGAGTGATATTTCTATGATCAATTTTATTATATCCTAAACCACTTTTGTCATGTATAGAACTAGATAAAATATCGTTTTGATCATTATTAAATTTTGTGACTTCAGTGTTAAGTTTATCAAATTTAGCTTTGAAGTCATAATTATTATTTTCAAAAGAAATATTACTGTTTTTCAAAATATCATTTTGCTTGTTTAACTCAGAATTCTCCCTTTTTATCGTACAGTTCTCATTTTCGAGAAGAAAAATTTGAGATTCTGAATTATCTAAAGTTGATTGTAATAAATCATTTTTTTCTTTTCAAATCCTTAATTTCTTTTGAAAAAAATTCTTTTTCTTTTTCAAACATAGAATTTTTATTTTGCAAAACATTGATTTCCTCCAAAAGATCATTGTTTTTATCTTCTAACTGCTTATTTTCTTTTTGTAGGAAATCTTTTTGTGAAACAAGTTCTTCTATGGTATTTTTAAAACATTTAGTTTGTTTTATCAAAAATTTATTTTCCTCTTTTAAACTAGAAATTTCTTGCTCACAATCTTTTAACTTAGCTAAAGCAATAGTATTAACTTTATTCAAGGTTTTACAATCTTTTAATAATTCATCATGTGCTAACAGAAGATCTTTATACAAAGAATCTAAGCATACTTATCGTGATCTGAGTTTAGCCACGAAGCATTTGCTTGTTTTCTCCTTTGATTCTTCTTTATTTCTCTTCCTCTTCCTATTGCCTTGACTAGATCTCTTTATAGCCATTTATTCTAGGATGTTGTTACGATCTCTAGAATCCCAGGCTCAAATACCAATTGTAAGTCTATATGGTGGATCATGTAGTGTATATGTAAGTATAGGCGACAAAATATATGATGCAACTAAAACAGCAATAATCTAGGTAACTATAGAATAAGCACACCAGGATTTTATACTGGTTTGGACCTTCCGTCCCATGTCCAGTCCCGAAGCTCCCCTTCGAATTCGACTATCAAACACCCTCACTTCGCCCGGAGGAATAGGCTTGGTTACAATAGCTTGTTCTGGTCAAATATGTGTTCTATAACACAGATATTGACTAATAAGTACAAATGCTTCCACTATATATCTAAAGAGTATTGTCTATAAAGAACTGAATATATGGAAGAGTGAAATACAAGTATAGATTGCTAGAGATCAAGAATATAAGAGTATGTAAGTAGAGAGCGTAAGTCAGTAAGGTAAAGGTTCTCTTTGATTCTTGATGATATATATAGTTGTAGAGAGGTTCCTTGAGTAGTTGCATCCATTAACAAGTGCTCTACAGTTGCTTCTGTTGATGATGAATAGTTGCAGCGAAGAGAAGCGAATATGCCTATTCAAATGTGGCGGTTGAAGTTTGAATTTAAATTTCGAGTTCGAAATCAAACGTCTGGTATTTGTATCAGACGTCTGGTATTTGTATCAAACGTCTGCTACTATATATTTTTTGTATATAGTAGATTTTCAGACGTCTGACTGCAACTACCAGACGTCTGGTTTCGTCTGTTTTGTTGTTCCAAAGGACTTTTCCAGACGTCTGGCATATGCACCCAGACATATGAAAACTGTGCACGTCTGTTTTGTGCATCTTTTATGTTGATCCAATCGACTTGCAGTCTCTTGTAACGTTATTTAAGCTTTGTTCTTGTCTTTCTAGTGATGTTGCTCTAGCAAGTATCTGTATATATAAATATATGTGCATACTCGATTTCCATTGTATAGTTGTTGTCATCGAAACTATAGATTTGATTTCCTAACAAAGATCATTGGTGGTGCTTAGATGATGTTTGGTGCTCTAAGGGAAGATGCGACAGTATGAAGGCATGGATCGGCTTCAGGTCGCTTTCACCATAGGAGATCAAGTTTTAGGTGGATGGGTGCGTTGTGGTGAGGGCACAAAGGGCGACGCATTGGCAAAGACGATTCGATGATTGTCGAGAGAAGAAGGAGAAATCGTGCGGAGAAGAAGGGCTGTTCTGGGTTTTATTGTATCAGTGTGTATTGCTGTGCACGAAATAGAGAAGAAGGGGAAGAGGAATTAGGAGGTAATTAAGTTAATAAATGTTAATTGATTATTTTAATTAATCCAAATTCTTATAAAATCCATAACTTCTGCATACGAGGTCCAATCGAGGCACCATCTTTGCTATTGCACTCGTAGCGCAAATTTCTACGATTGCGTTGGCTTGGGCTTGGGTAAGTTTACTCACTAGTTAATTTGTATATGTTGTCTGTATAATTTTTGTTATGCAAAATATAAATTAAAATAGATAACAATGTTAGTTATTACTTTTGACCTTATTGCTTTGGAAAGCAAGTGACAACAATATATATAGTATAATCTCTCTTTTAATCCTCTATAACATGTAGTGTGGCCTATACTTGTTTACATGTTTAATATTGTTGTTCGATAAAGTTGAAAAGGGTGTGCGAATGGTTGAAGCGAAATGGTCGCTGTGAACGCACTTTGAAATCCCTTTATTTAACACTTGTTAAATTGGCCGAATGTGCGTATATTATGGAAATATATATTGGATGGTTCTATACACATATTTCGGGTGTGTCTAACTTTAAGGAATTGATTTGGAAAGTTATAATAATTGTGAAACAAAGTGGTGTTGAAAATCCTGGATTTACTAAAGTATAAAGGACTTTTACTTTAGATATTTTTCCAATCTTTTTAAAATAGTTGTGGAAATTTATTTAAGTATTTTAATAAAAAAGTTTAAAGTTTAAATATGTTTCTATAATTAATTCTAAATTTAAAGTAAAGGGTTTTAAATTACAAAACATGTTTTTTATGGTTTTTAAATAAAGTATAAAATAAGTATTTTTAAGTAATACTAATATAAATGTTTCAACCATACTATAACTATTTTAAAGAGTTTTTAAGTTTACATAGTTTTTAAAAATTTGTTAAAAGTTTTGTTAAAGTAATTTAAAACTGTTCGTCGACGGAAGTTCTATCGGTTTAGAAAATCGTCGAACGAATTTAAATTTAAAAATAACCGCAAGCGCACGGTGTACGAATGTAGCACGCGGCGAATACGGGTCGATCCGCAGGGAATTGATGGATTTTAAAATTCTATTCAATCAAATTAAACCAAAGTCGAGTGAAAGTTAAGCTAGAGAATTAGAAAGCTAACTAAAAGAAAAGAGAAGCAAATATAAGAGCTAAGTGACAATTTAGGAAATAAATCCACTCTCTAAATCACATAAATCAACAAAATGAAGTTATGATCTCTCTTTTCTTGTCATTAGCGAATTAGTTGATGTGCTTATCATAAGTATGGTATATTTGTGCTATTAATTAGCTCAATATAAACCATCAAACTATAACACAACTACTAATACACTTTTAAATCTCATAAAATATGACAACAAAGTTGAAAGCAAAATCTATTTTAAGCATGGCCTATTAACTATTAATTAGAAATATAAGCCATCAAATTTTAATTTCAACAATCACTTCTTTGCCATAATCATATGTAGATGAAGAGGCAATTTGTGTTTTGTTTGTTTAAGCATAGCCTATTTGTTATGAACAACATGGACTATCAAATGCAAAGCTAAACAACATCATTAAACCACTTCAATCATTCTCATTAAGCACAAAAAGAGAGCATAAACATCAAATTAAGTTGAAGCTACATGATTAGAGAGCTTCATTACCCCTAAATTGAAGGGGTTTAGCCTCTCATATTTGTCATCATATGAACAAATGTAGCAAGCAACATTGAATAAAAAGAAGAAAAAAAGAGAGCAAAATGAAAGGAAAAATTATTCTACTTGCATAAAAGAGAAGAGATCTACACTACAACATGAAATTAAATGAACATGAAAAGTAAAGAGCATATATTAAATTGCATAAAAAAGATTACATAAAATAAAAATGGCTAAGTAGCCATGAAAAGAGAAAGAGGATCTTTCATTTTATTTTTGATCTAAACTAAACTAAAGAGAAGGAGGCCTAAGAGAGACTAAGAGAAGAGATGGCTACATGAAACATAAGGGGTATTTATACAAGTGTTAAAACCCTAATTCATTTTTTTGGGGAATGCCCAAAATGCCCCTTAGGAAGTGTGGAGGCCAAGTTATCATTAACATGTCTTAATCCCCCATTAAGTGTACATGAAGCCATTAACTCCAAAAGCATGTGCATTAGCCTTTAATTTGTACATTAAGGTAGGTGGGTAGGTGGGGTCCTCCATGTTCTTCACTTTGAATTATTTCCATCTTCATTCCTTTGTATTAATTTTGTGCATGCATATCTTCATGAAACCACTTCTATTTGAGATCAATTTCCTACAAAAATATATACAAATTTTCAATTAATTAATCTCAAACAAATATATGCACACAAGTGACCGTTTTACCCATATATGAAGATGAATATGTGACAATTTGGAATAATTTGAATTTTTGGTTTAAACAAGTTAAAATACCCGATATGATCATTTATTTAATTCAAATAGATTAAATACGTTGGTAAAAATATGCACATTTATGTGCACATCAAAAACTTATGTAAAATAATGTCATTTTAAAAAGTTTTCGATATATATATATATATATATATATATATATATATATATATATATATATACTGGAAAACGCTAGTTAAGCCTTTTATAAAGTAAGAAAATTTGGATTTCAACACTTGTGTTAAAATGAATGGTTTTCTGAACTTAAGTAAAAGTACATTAATGCAAAAATAAGTAATTATAATTAGGATTGTAATTATGGCTTTAATGGAGAATACTTTAAAGTAATAATAAGAGAAAGGGATTTGGGTTTGTCATGACAATGTTTGAGTGACAATTGTCTTGAAGCTTTAAGTATAATTAAATCTTTAAGAAGCAAGTTCTAAAGATAGTGTTAAAAGTATAACACAATTTAGGTTTATTTTGACATTGCTTGAGTAACATTTGTCTTTTAAACCCTTATAAATGTAATTTAATCTTTATAGAGAGTTTTAAAGATATTGATTAAGTGAAGTGTTTGGGTTTGTTGTAAAAAATGTGTTAGTAACATTTGATTTTGATCCCTTGAATATTATTTTAAAGTGGTAAAATATTGTTAAATGATTTTGGAAAATACTTAGATCTTTAGTAATGGAATTTTAAAGATAATAACAAGTATGAATTTTTTTTTGAAAAGATAAAAAAGTATAAGTTTTAAAGTATAAAAGGGAGAAGAGGTTTATAGTAACAATGTGTAAGTAACATTTTTCTTTAGCCTCTTTGATTATATTTTAAAGTAAGTAAATCTTGTTAATGATTAATGAATGTACTTATACCATAGAGATAAGTATATGAATACTTTTTGAAGTATTGAAAAGAATATAAATGAATAGGGAATTGTATGATACTTGTATATGTCCTTGTAAAGATATTTGAAATACACACACACACACACACACACAAAAGTAGAAAATGTGATGTTCTAATTAATAAAGGATTAATTAATTAAAAAGGAGATTCATAGTCGCTTATATGACCCGATCGTACTTGTATGTGTCGATCATGCTTTATGTATTACTTGCTTATGGAAAGTATATGGGACTTAGTTCTTCTTATGCGATTATTCTCATTGTTATTGAAATTGACATAATATAACTTTAGAAATATCTAAAATAAACATGAAAATTATACAATACAGTTGCCTTTAGTGATGCTATACTGTACGTATAAGCTCATTTTGCTCTTCTAGGAAAATTGATAAGGAAATCCAACTGGTTAGGAGATAATCTCCGCTCTTATGTATTGTTTATTTATTTCAAAATGAATTAGAGTTAAGTTTATCGAAAATATATCGATTAGTTTTTGGAGCTCTTAGTAAATGAGGGAGTGTACTTATATAAGACCACTCGAAACTGTAACCACTCGAAAACCAAATAAGTGGTCTATGATTTGAAAGAGGTTCGTGATTGGTTTGGGATGTTGGAATCTATGTGGAGATTCGAGATTTGTTTGAGATGCTTGAACACATTTTATTTTCCATGATGTATTCAGGTTGTGGGAAACCATGTGTGATTCCGAGATCTGTTGAGATATGGGAATCCATGTATGATTCCAAGATCTGTTTGAGATGTGAGAATCCATGTGTGCTTCCGAGATCTATTCAAGTTGTGACCTGTGCGTTGGAATGTCGGACATAGCTTCACCAACGGATATGACTAAAACCAGAGATATGATGCACACCCAGAGGTTTAGTTAACTCGAGGGTGCAGGCTAAAGATATCCATGCATAAGTGGTGCACATGGCTTCATGTTGTATCCAGATATGTATTTCCTATGTATATCAGCTAAGGATGTACGATGCTTCGGGAAAATAACTCTGATCCTTGTGTAAGAAGACCGTTCTCGAAGTACTAAGGGTACCTTCATGGAATCCTACACAATTAACGAACACACCTTAGTGGTTCTAATTATATACCTATTATTTTTGTAGTGTACACTCACATGAAACACGACTATTTCTTATTTATATTCATCACCCTAGACATTATTATAATATCACTGGATTTTCTAATATAAATGGTTTGGTTATCATAAGGTAAAACCCATCCACGTTTATTTGCAGCATGGACTTACGAGATACCTTTATTTTTGAAGGAATATAAAAATCCATATGATTGGAGTTTCTCACGCTAGTTTACAAAACTAATTCGGAAGTTATTTGCTTATAATGCTTGGGTCTTCCCCGAGTATATTTCCAGATTAAACTATGGACACTTCGGAGCTTGAAGTGACGAGCTGGATGTCTCCATGACCTATTCACATATTTATTTTCCGCTGCATTATTTCTTTTGTATCTATCAATATTTGTGAGGATGGGCTGTTATAACTGTCCAGGCAGATGATATGTTGTTTACTCTGATTGTTGTATGTATATTAAAATTTTCCTTTTAAAAAGATCATTTGAGATATTATATATTATTGTTCCACATGTGAGATCCTGATGTTTTTGCTTTCCTATTTCTTGTTCTCTTTTCTTTTCTTTCTTTCCTTTTACCCTAACAATCTGTAACGACCTGCTATTTCGAACCATTCAAATCGACAATCATCCACATATGTCAGACTTAAATTGCTCAAAACAATTGATTGTTAAATTATATTTGGAAAAACTTAGCGTATACGGTAAATAAAATCAATCACGGAATCACAGACACGGAGTAATATAACAATACGCAGCGGAATAGATAAATAGTAGTTCATGAAGCTACTACAACATCATAGTCTAAAACAATGTACAACAAAAATGTCGTATACAAGAAGTCTCAAATAACAAGTAGATGACTAGTCTGAACATAAATAACTAGAAATAACTAAAATAACTGAAAGATGAATATATGAGAGACAGATCTTCAAGCAAAGCTCCAAACTCCAAAGGTGAGTCTCAAATGCTGTGACATTCAGTCTGACCCGAGCATAAAGTAAAATACAAAACACTCGAGTTAGGATTAACATTCTTGTACTAGTAAATTAACTCAAGTGAAATTTCAAGTAAAATGCAAATAACTTAAAGAATGTTGAGCTTCCATCCTTTAAGAATCCATTAAACTATTTACATACATAGTACAATATGCTACATAGATAATGTCTACCGTAAAGTAAAATATTAAAATAGCGTTAAGGCGTTACCCATATCCTCCTTAACACACTTTTATATATTCCCATAGCCTGTACAAATATTGTAAGCTCCACCAAACCGTAGGATACTCAGGGAGCAGTCTATAGGTACAGTACAAACCAAACTCGTAGAGGGCGCGATAAGGCATGTGACAAGGCACGCGAGGCAATGCCAAGGTAGGATTCTACCATTTGCACTCTCGGACTAGTGGTGATGCATAGCAGCGACTACCACCCACCTCGAGACACACTCCCAAATCAAAGGTGCATCCAATCAAATCACAAAGTAATAGAATGGTATCGAAGAAGCATGCTCGATCGGAGGTGCGACCTCACTTGACTCGGTATGGCTCTTATTTTAGCCAGTTCAAGCTAACTCGCAGGAGTCAGGGCTGTGTTGATACCTCCTATATAATCATTCTCCAAACCATCCTACTTCGTTCTAGATTCTCCACCACGTGCACAATATCCGATCCCGGTCTCTTCAACAACCAAACGCTTGTTTCACACCATGGTCATTTTCATTTCAAACAGTTCATATTTCAAAATATCGTATCCATTTCAAGATCATATCACTTTCAAAATCATATATACTTTCAAAATCATATCACTTTCGAAATCGTATCACTTTCAAAATCGTATAACTTTCGAAATCATAACACTTTCACAATCATATCACTTTCGAAATCATATTCGCAAAATAGTTTAAACCATCATATCAAAGTATACACATTTAGAACTATTAAATCAAAATCACAATGGTTCCAACTTAAACAATCTGAATATTGAAAATAGTTTATATATATTGAAATAGTTATAATTTAAAATAGTTTATAGATTGAAATAGTTTATATATTAAAATAATTTATATATTAAATTAGAGTTTATATTGAAAATAGTTTCAAATTGGAATTGTTTCTTCCAGTTTCACAAATCAACCCAAACCAACTTTAGTTCCAAAGTTCAATTCAAATCAATCTTAGTTCAACAATTCCAATAAAAAAGGTTAAAGCTTCAGTTCAAATTCTCATTAAACCATTTTTAATTTATATCGATTTCAAATGCATATTTGAACTACAAATTTGAACCATTTTAATTTCAATAGGTTTCAAAGTTTAAATATTGAAACATTGCAGTAACCCAGTTTGATAAATTTCATTTATATTTCAACTTTAGATTTTATTTTAATTTTGAAATATTCACTTAATCTTTTTTTATAACATTTAAATAAAATCTCATATTACAAATTTAATTTAATATTAAATATTCAATTTCAATTTTATTTAAATTGAAAATATTTAGTTAATCACTTTTTATCAAATCAAGTTATAAAATCATACCTTTCAAAATCTCAAAATCAATAAGTTTAAATCAGTCCTTATTTAAATTCAATTCTAAACAAATTTAATTATAAATCAATTCTTATTTAAATTCAATTCTTAACAAATTAAATTATAAATAAATTCTTACTTAAATTCAATTCTAAACAAATTAAGTTATAAATCAATTCTTATTTAAATTCAATTCTTAACAAATTAAATTATAAATCAATTCTTATTTAATCTATCTTTCCAACCTCCATTTACTTAAAGTTATTATATAAATCTATTTTAAAATATTAATATAAATTCAAATAAATACTTAACATATTATATATATTATTAGTTAAATTAAATTTTTGATAAACTTTATCATATTAGTTATTATTAAATTAAATCTTATTATTATTAAATCTATTTTAAATCTTATTATATATATATATATATGCGCATATGTATATATTAGAAATAAAAAATTTATAGGTAAAATTTTATAATTTTCATTTTAAAACTTAACTTATAATTTTAAAATGTCTAAAAACATATAATTTTAAAAATATAACTTTTACACTTATATTAAGACTAATATCTTTATATTATATTTAAAAATCAATATTTATTAAAACCCATATATTTCCCTTCAATGTTTGAAAATCATTTTCAAGAATAGACCAACGACGTCCGTGTATAATTTTCAATCCTATGGTCAAGTGATACAATATTTATCATTTCAATCCGCAATTTAAATTTAATATTTACGGGTACATATCATTTCAACCTGCAATCCCAAAATTCAAAATCAATAAAATCGCTTGGGTTTATCATTTCAACCCATAATGATTTTTCCATAATCTATAAGATCGTTTAGGTATGTATCATTTCAACCCATAGGGAGAACAAATAAAATAACAGCATAAAATAACATGACATATAAATGGCAAATATGATCAAAATTGTCAAATTAAATATGACATCCACATACTAATAGGTTATTGGGTCAATAATGTCAATTATCATAGGTGAACAAATGCAAATAATATCATATCATATTTAAACGATTTAATTACTAACAAATTAATTCTTAACAACATAGTTCAATCGTTATTTCATGTGAATTAAATTTATTAAGTATAAGAATGTTAATCGTGAGTGATCGGTTAACTTTTGGAGGCTAGAGAACAACGATGGCAAAGAAGATGACACGGACACGCACATGGATACGGACACTCCACCACAAGACTCAGAGATTGCTGCGACAAGCTCGACAACAGTAAGCAAAGCAAAGAATTTGATAAAATCAAATATATATAATATATATTCCTTTTAAAACAATATTTAATTTAAAATACATATTTAAAATTCTTTATATACATATATTTTAAAACCAATATCAAAATAAATCTTTATAAATATTTTTTAAAATCAATATTAAAACATATTAACATAATATATATATTACAAAATCATTAATTAATTTAAAACACATATTTTAAAATCAAAGAACATATTTCTAAAATATCTATATACATAAATAAGAGGAAGAGGAAGCTACTCTGGGCTTGTCTATGGATCTGAACTGGCGGGTTGGAGCTTTAGGAAAGAAGATGGCTGCAAGTTTGCTTGGTGGCGCTTGTTGATGGATCTCGGCAATAGGGTGGAAGATTGAGAAACTTCTCAAATATATGCAACACACACACACACACACACACACATATATATATATATATAAACCAATATATATATATATATTTCAAATTAGCAGAACAAAACAAAGAGAAGGATGGGTTGAAGGGTGTTGTGGGGGGATGATCTTTTGCGGCTATGGGAGAGGTTGGTAAAAGAAATGAACAAGCAAGGCACAGATAGAATGGAGGCTTGATGTTAGGTGCTAGGTGATGGAAGGCCGAAGGTGTCTACTCGAGGCTGACAAGGGGCAAGGCTCTGCAGTTGGAGGTGGAGAGCTGTTGCAGTTGAGGCGTGGGTTTGAGGAGGTGGTTGGAGCAAGGGAACAGTGGGCGTTTCAGAGAAAGTACTTGGGTGGAAGTTGGAGGTGCTCAGCGCTCGGAGATGGGAGGCTGGCGGTGGTAGATTAAATGGAGAGGTTGGACGACTAGGGTTGGGGTGGAATAAACTAACGAGGCCGATGATGGGATTGGGTCGCACAAAGGTCGGCTGGTTTTGTGGGCAATAAGGGGTTGTTGATTAGTGAACTGACGGCATGTCAGAGGTGTAGCTTGGAGGGAGGGCAAGGCTGCTGAGGGGTTGGAGTGTCATGGTGTGTTTCGTGGAGGGGATGGGCTGTTCGTAGCCAAGGGAAAGTGGAGTTCGGTATGGTGGCATAAGGGCGGCTCTGGTGGTTGGCGAAGGTGGGATGGTTTCGATCATGTGGTTGGTGGAGAGGGAAAGTTTGGAGGGAGGAGTCGTGCAAAGCTAGCGCTGATTGTGTGAATGGCAGTAGATGGAAGGGTAGGTTGGAGGGGAAGTTATGGATAGGGTTGCGCGAGGCTTGGCCGAGTATCGAAGTGATGGGTGACATGGCAATTGAGGGGGGAGAGAGAAAGGTACAGGGAAGAAGATGAGTTCGGTTACAAGCAAATATATGCAACTTGCATCACTTTTTCATTCATCATTTGTTTTATTTTTTATTTTTATAAGAGCATATGATGAAGAAATGAAAAGAGGAAGAAGAATGGATCACAACCAGAAATAAAATAGCAAATATAATTTACATTGGGAACAGAGAAAGCCAAATGACTATTAAATTCTGGAATATTAAAAGTTGATGGATATTGGTTTTACACAAGGAACGAATGAATAATAATGGGAAACAAAAAGGCCCAAAAGCGGGTACCGATACGGCTAACCATTTCGTAGATTTCGCCGCCAAAATGCAGAAATGAATATACTGTAGAGATCATCATGACGAGACAAACGGAATGGTGTATAGCTATCAGCGACATGATCATCCCATCAAAAGTCGATATTTCACTGGTAAAATACTGATAAAACGCCGAAAATAAGATAAACGGATCTATAGCAGTCCAAATTTGACGAAACAAAATATGACGTCTCACACAGAAGTCTATATTTTTATTTTATAAAAATATACAAATTTTGAAAATATTTTATTTTCATCAATTTAACTGATTTTAAATTGAAACTGAAAATTACACAACAGAACAAAATTTCATATTTTCCAATGAAAATCTGACAGTTGCTACGTTTAAATAGATGAATTCCAAATATCAAATTTTCATTGCTAAATCTTATTATATATTTTCAAGAAAATTTTAGTAAATTACGTTATAAAAATCAATGAAGATTCTGAGTCATTACACAGTCGGTATTTCCAATACTTGGGTACTCGGCATGTGAATACTATGGATGTATTAGTATCGACATTCGAGGGTCGAAAAGGCCATCATTACAATGCTATTTATGGATTATCTATTAGATATACTTTTAATTAAATTGATTAATTAATATAACATATTATATCAAATATATAACAGATAGAAAACACATTAATTTTGAACAAGGTTGGTCAACGAGTTAGATATATGTAACGACTTACATAATTGCCCCTAGGGCATACCCATAACTCTGTCACTTCCATCATCCTCCTTTACAACTTGGTATCTTTTGATCATCCCACGATTTCCGTTTTAATGTTAAACCAAAATTTATCTAATGATTGGTTCACATTTGTCAAACTTCCTGGGCATTTTCTAATCAGTTCGTACATCGAATCGATAATCAAACATCACTAGTGGATTCACGTTAAAGAGAACTACGATTTTTGATATATAACATATCAAGTTTGAAATAATTTTTTATTTTGCACTTTTTAATTAGACATCGATTTTAATTACATTCAATAAAATTATACTTTTAAACATCTAGCCATGGCATACAACCTATTCCGGTATGTATGTGTGTGTGGGTGTGTATATATATATAGTTATTTTTTTAATTATTAATTATATCATTATAAATTGGTTTAAAGTCATAAGACATGAATTACTATGTCTTACAAATATTGTAACACCCCGCATTTTATATAATTAAAATAAATTTAATTCATAACTATGAAAACAGTGAAAAATGAATTTTAGCTAATGTTGGAATTTGACCATGAAACTTATACCATTGTGTTCGTGGCAATTTTCTGATCAACTTCCATATACAATGTTTTTTGAATGGACTTCAAATAGAGAAATTATCGTCAGAAACAATTACATATGCAAACATGGAAATATTATCAATTATAAACACTTGCAATAAATTCATATGATATTTATAAAAGTAGTAACAAATTTATTACATTTGTAATGAATGTAAATTATTAAGAGAATTAAATGTAAGAGAAAAAAAATAAGGGCAATAATTAACATTGCAAACAGAATCAACTAAAAAGTGCAATTAATTAATATGTGAATTAATATTGGAGATTAATATATAATGTGTGTGTATATATATATATCAGATCCCTCAATTTAAAGCGGTTAACATATAAATGTAACGAATAAATGTTCAAATTCAAATCTATATGTATATATATATATATATGCATATTAAATATATATGTTAATTGAATGTTGGAATTAATTGACATGCCAATTAATGAAACGTTACAATGTATAAAATATTAATTAAGAAAATTAACTAATAAAGGTGACATATTAATCTATTAATGGGGCTATTAATCAGGATTGTAACGCAATCGGTAGAAAATGTCAATTAATAAGGAAAAGAAATAACAGTTGACCTAGATTTTAATGTGTACATATAGATAGTATATTGCTGCACAAAAAAATTAATTGAAGGATCAATTAAGTAGAGGATTAATTACATAATTGGTGGGCTGCATCTATTTAAGAGAAAACGTAATGTAATTTGTTCTACAAGCCGTCACTTTCTTCATCCCTCCCTTACAGTAAATAATGGCTTCTTTCTTCATTCTTTTATCCTATTTCTCACAAATCTTCACCAAATAAATCCAAATAAAATATATGTGAATAAAATAGAGGAATTGCAACAAATTAAAGGAGAAAAGTTGTAGAACGGCGTAGTAATTTTAGAAGATAGAGATTTAAAGCTAAGGACGAACAAGTGAGTGGATTTAATTATATATCTTTTACGTTTGTGATATATTATCGTTTGGTTCTCGTTAAATAATTTTATTCAGTATTTATTTCAGTAATTAATTCTGTTAATTAGTTATGCTGAGACTGTAAATTGTATAAGAGAGCTTATATTTAATTATTATTTATATGGAGAAAAGGAAGATAGTAATCTAATTAAATATGAATAATATTAGGCTTGACGTTAGAGAAAGGCGTAAGCCTAAAAGTAAGGAATTTACAGTTATTTACATCTATTTCAAAGTTGAAATTTAGCATGTAAATGTTAGCTTCTTTTTATTCCTTTTTACGCGAATAAAATAGGAAAGAGAAGAATTCGCAAATACGGACTAAAATAGAAGAATACTAGATTTACATAAATTAGATGTAAAATAAGAAAAGCTGAAATAAAAGAAGAAAAATAGAAATTTGCAGTAAATTATGCTAAAACGGGGAAAAATAAATTAAATGGGAAAATTTAGTAACTTGATAGGGAAGTTAGTGATAGATTAGTTTGTTGGCTTAGAAAAGAGAATACATGTCCATACTTCAATATTTAAAAATAACGATAAATGTAATTGTAAGAATAAAAGAAAGAAAAAGGGAATTAGTGTAAAATAGAGACACTACTGTATTTTGCACTACCCAAAAATAAAGAAATAATAAAAGGAATATCTTGCAATTATGGATTATTGTTTATAGCTTCATTTGGTATTAAAATATGGAAATGGATTTAGCATAGTTTTCGAAACAACCAAATAGAATAGAACTACTTCCTGGAATATAAGAAAATAAAGTGAAGAATTAGAGAAATTAAAGAAGGAATCAAGTTAATTATTAGACAAGACTAGAAGCTATAGAAAGAAATATAACTAGATCTGCACTTACTGCGCGAATAATAGGATAAAAAGCAAAGCAATTATTATGATAAGTAAATTTGTGACAGTTGGACGTAGTCCCAAGCCAAGATTGTCATATAATATAAGAGAAATAAAGAGAATTCAATATCATAATAAAAGAAGACATACTAGGAAAGAAAAGAGACGCTTATAATTATATTTATAATAAATAGATTATAAAAGAGAATAAAAGTGACAATTACAAGTAAAATTATAACATAGGTTATAATTAAGTAGAAAGAACAGAAAAGACTTATTTTAAGACTTAAATTAAGTTAATAAGAAAATAGAGCTGAAATAACAGAAGAGGCTTATCTTAATAAACTTAGATCTTGGATTAAGTTAATAACTAACATAACAGAAGTGGCTCATACCAATAACATTCTCTTTCAATCAGGAACTGATTATCTCATAATAGTTAGGTGAGGCTGGGACAAGATTATGCTACTAGGGTAAATAAGTAGCCAACATAATAAGAAAAGTAAACTAAACGCAAAACAAAAGATTAGATGTAGGGTCTAATAAAAGAGTAAGATGCGTTTAGAGCAGCCCAAAGGATGAAGAGCCTAACGAAGCAGTTCATCACATATTTCAGCACAGAAGAAGGATGTTCAACTTAGTTATTTTAGGCTAGAAGGAAGTACGAGGCGTCAACGGGATGTGAGGGTACTCTAGGATAGCCCTCTAGGGTAGGCATAGCGAAGCAGTCCTCCATAGGCAGGTCTGTAGGTGTTCCATTAAAAGAGTACGCCTTGACTGCTTTTTGCATGGCAAGACCATTGTAGGTAGTCAAAAGGGGTTGATGTTTGAGTAGGATATTCTATGTCCCCGTACTTGGTAGTAAGTTTTAGTGGGCAGGATCCAAAAGGATAGTCACACGCGGATAACGGGCCGGCATCAAAACCAAGAAGCGAGTTCGGGAAAGATTAGAGTAAAACCATCAGTCCAATGATTCTTTCACTCGAGACATTGGATGAGGGGCACAGCCAATTGGATGTTTAGATTGTTTGCAGTAGAGCACAGCTACTTAGCTCTTTATTGGTCTTTCGATTAGTTGAGGGGTGCCTACATGGGGCCATAGCCATAATAAGAAAAGGGACAGACCAAATAGGATATATGTATTGTAGGACTAACAAGGCAGTCCGTTACAGAAATAGCGACTGAGTTCCGTACAAGATAGACCTTGTTAAGCGGGATTTAGGGAGTAGACAGAACGATTACGTATAGTCCTCAAGGTACGCACTGGGTGGTACATTGTGGATGTCCGAGCATTAGTATAGACTAGTGCGGACGCAGTTTTACGTTTCCATAGTAGACAATGGAACATCTATATTGTAGGCCTTACGAGGCAGTCCTTTATAAATGTAGTCATAGAATGCTATAAGAGTGAGATGATGGAGTCCTTTGCAAGGAGGATACGGAAGGTACTATGGGTAGTACCTAGGACCGATGCAGTCATTGGGCTTATAGCAACATATATACATATATAATCTACTAGGGAGTAGATGAGCACGATTCACGCACAAAGGCGAGAGTATCATAAACCCAATGAACCTAATATAAAGTAAATGGAAATAAAACGGTATATGTAGAATTAAGCTTGGAAGTGTACTATTTGTCCATTCACCAGAACTTAGGTAGTTATGGAATGATTCCAACTAGGTCGAAGTGGACCTTGTCGGCAACTTAATATTAACGGATCGCAATCTCGTAATTTATTGAAGTGTTTAAAGCTTAATGCCGCAATCATATATGTCGCATGTTTTAAACATTGTTTCAAATTACGCCGCATACCACCATTTCAATTGTTTTAGATATTGTCTATATAGAGTCAGTGATGCGGCCTGTTTTTAACTTTGACCTTGTATATTTGGCGACATAGTAGCCGAAGTATGCTAAATATAATGCTTTTATATTGATGCTACTATTTTTGATGTTGTTATTCATCAATGTCGGCAATTTTTATACATCATTGTTTTGGAAGAGATTCCACATTGCATCGATGTCATGTTTCTTTATTACAATGCCAGTTGGTTCTTACTTTACACAAACTCTGAGCAAAATTTTAAAAAGGCCGGATGACCATATTATCATATGTATGTCGAAAACCTCGTTACCGACATAAAGTTTTATACTTAAAAGAATTTAAGTTTTGTTTCCTAACCTTGGACAGAGGTTCACATTGTATGGTATGGCATGAGTGCTGCCTATCTTCTGTATTAACGGTGGAAAGCCTTATGATTTCGACATTGTTCGTTGGGGGTACCAATGTAGGTTAACTTTTACATGTTATATGCTTTAGAAATTCTTCATTGTTCATTGAGGATACCAATATATATCATTTTGTAACCATTGTTTTATAAAATTGACAACCTAATTGGGACACCATAGACATAGGTTGAAAACATGAGGTAAACATGAATTAAATTGATAAGTGATGGGTTCATAGTTTTTTGAGGAAAACTATGGAATGTGTGATGGAGAGTCCAGATCATGTCAAAGATGGATAGTCTTTAAATTGTTAATGAAGGGTTCATAGTCTACCTAGTAAAACTATGAGATGTGTGATGGATAGTCCACATCATTTTAAATAAATGAAATCATATGTGATTGCTAGTCCATATAGGAAGGGATGGATAGTCCATAAAAATGTCTACATGTGAAATGGATAGTTCATATAACTTTGATAATGAAACCATGTGAGATGGGTAGTCCATATAGTAATTAGTAGAGGATGGGTAATCTAAATAATTACATGTGAGATGGGCCACATAAATCTAAGAAGGATAGTCATTTGTAATTAACACGGGTACTCAGATGAGAATTAAAATTGGTCGTCTAATAAATTGGGATGGGTAGTCCAATGTATGTTGCATGACCTGAAAATGTTTATTTTCTATGTTCAAACCATTGTGGATGTAGAAACACAGTATATGATTAAGGTACCAGTGGTAGAAAAACTCATTCCTCTCAGCAGCGTGGCCTTACTAGATATCTATTTTTGGTTCAAGATGAAAGGTTATTTGAAACGATCCAACTTTCTCACCATAGAAAGACGTATCATTTTTAAGAAATAAAGTGATAGAAAAGAGAAAAGAAAGAGAAGAAAGAAAGAAACAACATTAAAATCTAAACAGCGGAGCGAATAAATTTTAGTAATCACATAATACATTACACAGTATCATATACATCAGAGATACACAGCAAAATCAACACATACTAGACAGTTATAAACACATGTACAACTCAATATACAAGCACAGACAAACGACTCAGAGAACACACAACGGAATACTACATATATCTATACGCAGAAGCCTCATGCTCCATTGCTCCTCCAGAATTCGTCAAAGCTAACCTAAATCCCCTGGCTACTCGTAAAAAATTGAGTACCCAAGAGTTTAAGAAAAAACAGAATAAACTCCGGGTCAGACATGGGTCTGGTATGAGTAAACGGTTAAAGTTGCTTAATTTTAAAAACATTTTGAAAGAAAAGGTATCACGTAAGACTTCCCACACATAAACATGGAAAAGTTTTCACCTTACACTAACCAAAACATTTGATAGGAAAGTCAATGAGATTATAATAGGTCTAGGGTTTTCAAATAAATATGAAATAGCCGAAATTGTTACATTTATTAAATTCCAGCTACTAGCTACAAAAGTGGGTGATACAATCAAATCCGAGGGCACTTATTGGATTTTGGATTCCATACAATGGCTGGGCTACCGGGGTACCGTCCGTCACAGTACGTGGCCTAGATCACCGTACTGAGGATCACTTCCAATCCCCTGCAACACAAGGCCGGAACCATTCCTTACTGAACAGTTCCAAACAAGACAACCCCGCGGTTGTAGCTAGCAACCGCCCACAAAGCCGAATAAAAAGGGACCTCTAGACAGGGGAAAATCTCATCCTACTTGGGCATGACCCACTTAACCTTGTTGCACCTCTCCTGTTTTAGCCATTCCCGGTTGATGAGGCTTGAGGCTACGATTACCTTTAGTGAACACATCACTTAGAATGCTCATCGTCCACCTGACGATGTTCTGAAAGCATTCAATCCATACAAGTTCGTTCCAGGTTCGAATGAAACCGAAGGCATTATCTCGTTACACTCATTTTGGAATCACCCTCAGAGTTAACGACAATAACCCTTGCACTCTGAATCTTCATCTTCACTTGAGATTCACGACCTATCGTTAATTTGGATCGATGTGGTTTTCGGATAACCAAATATGGAAACCCGATCCCGGTCTCATCGAAATCCAAAACGTATCTTTCAGGTCCAAGTTGCTTAAGGTTAAACAATTCAATTCAACTATCTATATACACACAGATAGATAATTCACAATATCACAATAGATTATCATCACAATAGATAATTCATGTTATCATCACAAATAGATAACTTATACTATCATATCAATGCAACCAAGCATCCATATCATATATCACACATATCTCATCAGAGATATCACGTAACTAAGTCATTCAATATAAATCAACCATCCATAAGCAATGATCTATAAATCACACCATTTATAATTAATTTAAAATGAATTAAATTAATTACTTCATCTCTTAATTAATTTAAAATTAATTAAATTAATTATCTTCATCACAATAAATCTTGCTTACTTATTCATTAATTAAACCAATTAATTAATCATCATCTTAATTAATCAACCTTGATTAATTATCTCTTAATTAAGTAATTAATCCTTAATTATTCTCATTAATCATATAAATTAATGAACCTTAATTAATTACTTCCATAAACTAATTAACTATAGTTAATTACATTAATTAATCATGCTTAAATTAATCAGATTAACTTTAACAATTATAAACGGTAATAAATTACTCTTAATTACTTTTAATTACATCTATAAATCCTTTGATTTATTACACCAAGTAATAAATCCTTAATTACTTTACCAAGTAATCATCCATTTAAAATTACTTCCTACTAAGTAATTTCACTTATCTCAATTACCTCCTGTAATTTATTCATCAATTACTTATCTTAAGTAATTACTCTTATCAAAACTCATTAGTAAGCATACTTAATCATTTATCATGTGACTATCTTTAATTAATTAACAAATTAACTTAACTTGTTCACAAACACCTCACTAATCAAAATCGAGTAATTCATCCCTTAATTACTCTTTTACCAAATTAATCTTCAACTATTAATTAATAAACCTTAATTACTAATCAATCCTTTAATACAAAGTAATCACTCTCTAATTACTTTTATAATTAATTAATTAACCTTAATTAACTAATTAATTATCCTTAATCATTAATTAATAAAACTTAATATTAATTAACAACCTTAATTACACAATAATTAATCCATAATTATAATTAATCAATCCTTAATTACAATTAATTAACCTTTAATAATAGTTAATTAATTCTTAATTAACTTGCATTATAGATTAATAACCTTTTAATTATTAATCAGGAAAACCTAATTATTACTTAATAAAACTTTATTAAGTATTAATTAATTACTAGTTTAATTATCCCTTAATTAATAAATAATTATAATTTAATTAATCATTAGTCATTAATTAAATCATTATAATTATTAATTATCCTTAATTAATTACTTAATTGACCCTTTTATATTTAATTAATTAAGTTAATTAATTCACTTAAACTTCTTAACTAACTTCATTAATCTCAAATTATTTAACCATAATTATCTTGAGATAAAACCTTATATTTATGGGTTTAACGGGGACCCATCTCCGCGCCTTGAGTGGGAGTAGGGCAGACGGGGATCGAACTCGCGACCTCTTTAACATGAGGCAACTATCTTACCACTGCGCCACTACTTGCGAACGATGAGATAAAACCTTATATTAATTATGCTTATTAAAACAATTTACTTTAAAATTTTACTTTACTTAATGAAATTATTAATTAAGTTTAAAATACTTATTCGACATAATAATTTAAAGTTTACAAATCACAACTTCCTTTTAAAACTTCAAAATATCATCAAGTAATGGTTTTAAATCAAGTTTTAAATTTAAGTCAATATACTTGTTTTTATAAAATCTTTATAAATCCATTTCTATCAAGGTTTTAAAATACTTTAACTTGATTTAACAAGATTTAAATTAAATAAAGTTCAACTTCATAAAACAATGTTAAAGAAACATTTATTTCATAAATAAATTAAAAAACAAGATTCATACACAAAATTAAAAACGTATTTTATTTAAAATTTAAACCTATTTTAAAAATAAATCCTTTAAATATTTTTTTGAAAATTTTCTTTAATAAACCTAATTCAGTTGAATTCCATGTATCATTTGAAACATTCAAAGTTTCATTCTTTCCTGCCATTTCAAAAATTTAGTTTAAATTTAAATTAAAAACCTGTAACAAATAAACTATTAACAGTTAAAAACAAACTATGCAGGCTACTTCGAGTTTCAACTCAAGCCAAGCACTCAAACGCACCATCATCCCTTCGAGCCACAACCTAACCCAACCCTCCAATACATACTGACACCAAAATATTCTCATGCACCTGCACCAGTGCCGGAACCATCTCCGGCCTTCGACAAACTCACCGGCACGTCATTTATCATAATATAACACGAATCCAAACACTTGAACTCTCGCACGAGCCATTGATCAAGATCGAACTACCCAGTTAAAAAACTGGAACAAACAGTCATAGCCACTTCCTCCTCGAACTCACAACGACGATCACCGGAATTCGCGCCATCATGGTCACACCTCCTCCAGACTTCCACGATCATATTCCCAAAATCCCTTCAAGTTCGATTCATCAATGAAGTTGCAGGTGACCAAATTCCAAGTTCGAACAGAACTAGGTTAAGAATCCAAATTACCTCGCCGTCGTCGCTACGGCCATCACTCCGAGCTGTCACCATTTTTCCATACTTCTCGATCCTATTTCCAACTCCACCCAAGATTCTGATCACCAAAAACCTCGAGATCACCAGATATTGACCAGAAACTCATTTCCAGTTACTACCCAAATTCTCATTCAATACTTTATTAAAAATTAAGATTTCCTTTATAAAATTCATATTTTCCAGTGATAATTTAGTTTAAATGATTATTTTATCCAACTTCAAGATTTGATTTCAATCATTGATGTTAAAATGTTACTGCATTGTTTGTTTCCAGATAAATTTCAAATACCAGAAACTTAGTTCTATTTTAGTTCTTAGTTTATACTTAAACTAACCTATTCTGTTTGAATCTAAGTCCTAACAGTTTTTTAAATAGAAATAGCTTGAAGATTTGATTTTTTTACTCAGATTCTACAGTAAGGAAAACAGAGAGGATAAGGAAACCAGACATGCATAGTTTCAAACATAACAAACATACTGCAGGTTTATATCTACACAGAGGCAAACTTCTATAAAAAAATAAACAAACATCATCACAAACTCTCATGCAACAGAAAATTTACTACTTAAGTTTTAGTAAAATGTTTACTCACCTATCAAAGAGATGCAGAGCTTTAGAAATTGGACTGAAATCTGCATGCATTTGTATATTGATTCCAGAAAACTGAAGCTTTTTGAAACAGAAAAATTTCATTCCTTTGATTAGCCTTTAAACTGAATTGCTTCAGGTTTGCCCTTTCGAAATCTTACAAATGCTAGAATTTTTTGAAATCATACTGCCGGCATGCAGTTTTGAAGGATGTTTACATACTTGATTTGTATACAGAATGGTTTGAAAAATAAGTTGCAGGGCTTCAAATTGATTCTGGATTGTATTGAATTTGAGGAATAAATGACAGATTTGGGGAAAAAAAATTCGGGGAAACAAATTTTGCAGATTTGAACTTTGAGGAAAATTTCAGGTTTTTAAACTTGAGCAATGGTTTCAGATTTTGGTTTTGTGGATTTTCTGGTTTAAGAAGATTACAAATTTTTGTTTGATTTTGGAAATGAATTGCTGAGAAGTATTTACAGATTTGAGGAAAATTTCATATTTTCTTTGAGGATTTTCTGATTTCTTTGAAGAGTAAAGATTGCATTGATAATTCTTATTTTCTTTTAGGAATGAACATAAATTTTAAAGAAAAAGAAAATGAAAAGAAAATAGGGTTTATATAGGCTAACTTTCAGTTTTATAAAAATTAAAAGAAAATTTAAAAAAAAAGTGACACTTGTCTCTAGCTTATTTTAATGTTTAACACTTGTTATCTAAGAGATTTATAACTTAACACTTGTCAGCATTTATTTATTTTTATCCTTAAAGAATTTTAAAAGCTTTTTAAATTAATTTTCTAGTTAACTAATATGTTTTCTTAATTTATAAATACTTTTCTAATTACACTCCTAATAAACAAATACATTTATACATTTATAAATGTTTTCTAAATTTATATAAATACAATCTTTAAAAGAAAATAAAATAAAACCAATTAAAATTTAAATAAAATTATATATAATATTGCAAACTCGTTTTAAAATGCTATTTCAAAAAGCCTTTGTATTTATTCTTATTAAATAAATACATATCAAATTTTCTATAGATAAATTTCTATAAAAAGAATAATATAAAACAAATCTTATTTTTAACTAAAAACATTATCTATATATTTTAAAACCAAACTATATTATTATTTTATTTTAAGATGTATGTATATTCCCTTAAATTCAAATTTATATTCAAATTCAAAGTCAACTTAAAAATCCAAATCTAAAATCAATTTAAATAAATATAAATATCAATTTTTAAATAAGATCATTATTATTTATAAATAATTTATCCTATTTTAAAATCAATTTAAATACACAGATATAAATATATTTAAACATACTTATTAACTTTGAAAACAATAAATCAATTTAGAATTTATTTACACAAACAAAATAATTATTCTTATTATAAAACCAATCTATAACCATAATTAAGACATTATATTATTATTACTTGGTTATTTATTTTTGAAAATAACAATTTTATCAATTTCAAATAATTTAAATTAAGAGATTATCACATTTTAAATTTCTGGAAATTCCGGGATATTACAGTGCCCCCCCCTTAAAAGAATTTCGTCCTCGAAATTTAAAATAAAGATAATCCAAAGTTTTATTTTATTTCAACCAATTCAAATATACATAACAGCCATACACTATCAAACAAACAATTTCATCCAAATAACCAATTAAATCAAATAAATAACACTAGCTATCCGGAAACAGATCCGGATAAGCTTCCTAAAATTATCTCGAGTTTCCCAAGTACAGACACAGGAATACTCGCTCTACTAAATCCAAACTAGTTATACTGCTAAGTTACTGAGTTCCTACTTAGCTAGATCTATAATCTGCACAAGATACCAGATCACAGACAAGACTGATAAACAACTAAATCCTTCACAGAACTACAGGTCTCAAAACCAGTGATGGACCAAACACGTACTCCCTTAGAGACACATGAAATATTTTGAATTCCAGTCTTCCAAACTGGCAATTCAACTCTTCAGACCAAAGCATTGATCTTTACAAAAACTCTGAAGAATCCAATATACCTCGGAGCTTACCACATAATCTCACTAAATCTTATTGCTCCCTTTTACCAGAGAAACCTCAACAACATCGAAGCCTCCAACTTCGAATTCCAAATTCTTCCGTTTCTTAACCTTAAAATTTTCCGGATGATCCGGGCTGCCTACAGATCCTTCCTGATCAGCTCAACCTTTGTTGATGCTTCTACAAATAGACTGAATCAAAACAACTCAACAAACTGATCCTCACAAGATCTATTCAAAATTAAAATCAAACTTTACTATCAATAGTAGAAAACAACTTCTCCCATTCGGAAAAGACAGAACAGAATCACTTGCCAACTTGTCTCAGATCCTATAAAAAATCAGTAGAAACTCTCTAATCCAAAACACTGAAACTTCCAGTTGCTTCTACTTAAGAACAGCAGCCACCTTGCTTCCGCTGCACAACTCTGATCTGGAGCAGATGAGAATGCCGTCGATGAACACAAGCACAGACCAGACAACACATCTCGGAAATAAGGTTCAACAGAAGTTCCAAGAAATACGGAGCTGCTTCACCAAACAATCAACCTAGGAGACATCCTTCTACCCAGCTGAATCACTGGTATTACTCCTATCATCAAGACGATTCAGAACTCAATCTCCAATGCAGGCAAATCTCTAACTTTACTGAAGATATATCCGGAAAATCTTCGACAATTCCATAACTCCTACATCCTCTAGAAATGCCACAAACCCAAGCAAAAGACTATCTAAGATAATCACCAAACTATCGCAAGTCACTTTTGCGATCCACCCAACCTAAATTTCTAAAGATACTGTTCTCTTTCCACTAATCAGAACAGTTTATCCTCGAGTAACTAATCCATCGAAGAAACAGGTCCTCTCTGCTACTTCTGAAATCCACCTCTAGGAAATGCTAAGCCAAAAAGATCTTCCTGCTGGAACGCGAAACATTTCCGAGCTACACCGCTAACACAGATGCCAAAGACTTCTTATCCAAAGCTCTTTGAAAAACTCAGACCTCCAACTAAACACATACATCCTGCTGAACTCAGCTACAACCCCGAAGCAGACACACTTCCTTAAACTTGCTCCGAAATAAAACATCTCCGGAGACATCTATAGTCACTGCGTCTCATTACGCAACTACTACTTCCTGAGGTTGCCAAGATACCATCACTTGCTTCTGCCTAGCCGACAGATCCAAATTCTCAAAAATCCGCTCATACGAGCGCGATCAAACCTACATTTCAAAGATGAACTCCGAAACTTAATAGGTTTCCTTCAGAGATCAATGAAATCCTTACACCAAACTGCAAAGATTACTCGAGATGGTATTAGATCTACAGTCTCGACAAATACACTTCCAATCTCAAACATTCAAACTCCAACCAAAGGTGGTCGTGTTACACACACCACTACCTCATCTACCTTTATAACTTATATTGGAAAACCCGAACAGGTAACCCAACGGATATGTAGAAATATATATATATATATATATATATATATATAAATAAATTACAAGTACGCTCTCTCAAGAAAGACACCACTACAGAGCCTAGGTATTCGCTCAACCTATGCTCTGATACCACGTGTGATAGTCTAGGCTTTGCAACCATCAACAGTGGCTCACTCGACTGGTAGGCTTTTCAACCATCCCAGCCCCGCTGTGGCTCACAGCGATACCTCGGGATCGCTTTTACGGCCAGCCTCTCGACTCGCAACCAACCCCGCAAGGCATTATACTACCCCGGTGGGCATGTAGGGGTAAGAGTCTCCTGTTCGCTTCCTAATGCAAAGCGAGAACCCCCTATTACGCTGTACTGTAGCAAACCCGATCCCGGTCTCATCAAAATCCAAAACGTATCTTTTAGGTCCAAGTTGTTTAAGGTTAAACAATTCAATTCAACTATCTATATATACACAGATAGATAATTCACAATATCACAATAGATTATCATCACAACAAATAATTTATGTTATCACCACAATTAGATAACTTATACTATCATCTCAACGCAACCAAGCATCCATATCATATATCACACATATCTCATCAAAGATATCTAGCAACTAAGCCATTCAATATAAATCAGCCATCCATAAGCAATGATCTATAATCACACCATTTATAATTAATTTAAAATGAATTAAATTAATTACTTCATCTCTTAATTAATTTAAAATTAATTAAATTAATTATCTTCATTGCAATAAATCTTGCTTACTTATTCATTAATTAAACCAAATAATTAATCATCATCTTAATTAACCAACCTTGATTAATTATCTCTTAATTAAGTTATTAATCCTTAATTATTCTCATTAATCATATAAATTAATGAACCTTAATTAATTACTTCCATAAACTAATTAACTATAATTAATTACATTACTTCTAAATTAATTACATTAATTAATCATGCTTAAATTAATCTGATTAACTTTAATAATTATAAACAGTAATAAATTACTCTTAATTACTTTTAATTACATTTATAAATCCTTTGATTTATTACACCAAGTAATAAATCCTTAATTGCTTTACCAAGTAATTATCCATTTAAAATTACTTCCCACTAAGTAATTTCACTTATCTCAATTACCTCCTGTAATTTATTCATCAATTACCTATCTTAAGTAATTACTCTTATCAAAACTCATTAAGTAAGCATACTTAATCATTTATCATGTGACTATCTTTAAATTTAAGAAATTAACTTAACTTGATCACAAACACCTCATTAATCAAAATCGAGTAATTCATCCCTTAATTACTCTTTAACCAAATTAATCTTCAACTATTAATTAATAAAACTTAATTATTAATCAATCCTTTAATACAAAGTAATCAATCCCTAATTACTTTTATAATTAATTAATTAACCTTAATTAACTAATTAATTATCCTTAATCATTAATTAATAAAATTAATTATTAATTAACAACCTTAATTACACAATAATTAATCCATAATTATAATTAATCAATCCTTAATAACAATTAATCAACCTTTAATAATAGTTAATTAATTCTAAATTAACTTGCATTATAGATTAATAACCTTTTAATTATTGATCAAGAAAACCTAATTATTACTTAATAAAACTTTATTAAGTATTAATTAATTACTAGTTTAATTATCCCTTAATTACTTAATTAATAAATAACTATAATTTAATTCTCATTAATTAAATCATTATAATTATTAATTATCCTTAATTAATTACTTAATTGACCCTTTTATATTTATTTAATTAAGTTAATTAATTCACTTAAACTTCTTAACTAACTTAATTAATCTCAAATTATTTAACCATGATTATCTTGAGATAAAACCTTATATTAATTATGCCTATTAAAACAATTTACTTTAAAAATTTACTTTACTTAATCAAATTATTAATTGAGTTTAAAATACTTATTCAACATAATAATTTAAAGTTTACAAATCACAACTTCCTTTAAATACTTCAAAATATCATCAAGTAATGGTTTTAAATCAAGTTTTAAATTTAAATCAATATACTTGCTTCTTATAAAATCTTTATAAATCCATTTCTATTAAGGTTTTAAAATACTTTAACTTGATTTAACAAGATTTAAATTAAATAAAGTTCAACTTCATAAAACAATGTTAAAAAAACATTTATTTCATAAATAAATTTGAAAACAACATTCATACAAAAAATTCAAAACATATTTTATTTAAATTTAAACCTGTTTTAAAAATAAATCCTTTAAATATTTTTTTGAAAATTTTCTTTAATAAACCTAATTCAGTTGAATTTCAAGTATCACTTGAAACATTCACAGTTTCATTCTTTCCTTCCATTTCAAAAATTTAGTTTAAATTTAAATTAAAAACCTGTAACAAATAAACTGTTAACAGTTAAAAACAAACTATGCAGGCTACTTTGAGTTTCAACTCGAGCCAAGCACTCAAACGAACCATCATCCCTTCGAGCCACAACCTAACCCAACCCTCCAATACATACTGACACCAAAACATTCTCGTGCACTTGCACCAGTGCCGGAACCACCACCGGTCTTCGACGAACTTAGCGGCACGTCACTTATCATGATACAACAAAAATCCAAACACTAGAACTCTCGCACGAGCCATTGATCAAGATCGAACTACCCAGTTGAAAAATTGGAACAAACAGTCATAGCCACTTACTCCTCGAACTCACAACGACGATCACGGGGATTCGCGCCACCACGGTCACACCTCCTCCAGACTTCCACGATCATATTCCCAAAATCCCTTCAAGCTCGATTCATCAATGAAGTTGCAGGTGACCAAATTCCAAATTCGAACAGAACTAGGTTGAATCCAAATTACCTCGCCGTCGTCGCTACGGCCATCACTCCAAGCTGTCACCATTTTGCCACACTTCTAGATCCTATTTCCAACTCCACCCAAGATTCTGATCACCAAAAATCTCGAGATCACCAGATATTGACCAGAAACTTATTTCCAGTTACTACCCAAATTCTCATTCAATACTTTATTAAAAATTAAGATTTCCTTTTTAAAATTCATATTTTCCAGTGATAATTTAGTTTAAATGATTATTTTATCCAATTTCAACATTTGATTTCAATCATTGATGTTAAAATGTTACTGCATTGTTTGTTTCCAGATAAATTTCAAATACCAGAAACTTAGTTCTATTTTAGTTCTTAGTTTATACTTAAACTAACCTATTCTGTTTGAATCTAAGTCCTAACGGTTGTTTAAATAGAAATAGCTTGAAGATTTGATTTTTTTTACTCAGATTCTACAGTAAGGAAAACAAAGAGGATAATGAAACCAGACATGCATAGTTTCAAACATAACAAACATACTGCAGGGTTATATCTACACAGAGGCAAACTTCTATAAAAAAAAATAAACAAACATCATCACAAACTCTCATGCAACAGAAAATTTACTACTTAAGTTTTAGTAAAATGTTTAGTCACCGATCAAGGAGATGCAGAGCTTTAGAAATTGGACTGAAATCTGCATGCATTTGTATATTGATTCCAGAAAACTGAAGCTTTTTGAAACAGAAAAATTTCATTCCTTTGATTAGCCTTTAAACCGAATTTCTTTAGGTTTGCCCTTTTGAAAACTTACAAATGCTAGAATTTTTTGAAAACATACTGCCGGCATGCAGTTTTGAAGGATGTTTACATACTTGATTTGTAAACAGAATGGTTTGAAAAATAAGTTGCAGGGCTTCAAATTGATTCTGGATTGTATTGAATTTGAGGAATAAATGACAGGTTTGGGAAAAAAATTACGGGGAAACAAATTTTGCAGATTTGAACTTTGAGGAAAATTTCAGGTTTTTAAACTTGAACAATGGTTTCAGATTTTGGTTTTGAGGATTTTCTGGTTAAAGAAGATTACAAATTTGTGTTTGATTCTGGAAATGAATTGTTGAGGAGTATTTACAGATTTGAGGAAAATTTCAGATTTTATTTGAGGATTTTCCGATTTCTTTGAAGAGTAAAGATTGCATTGATAATTCTTGTTTTCTTTTAGGAATGAACATAAATTTTAAAGAAAAAGAAAACGAAGAGAAAATAGGGTTTATATAGGCTAATTTTCAGTTTTATTAAAATTAAAAGAAAATTAAAAAAAAAAGTGACACTTGTCTCTAGCTTATTTTAATGTTTAACACTTATTATCTAAGAGATCTATAACTTAACACTTGTCACCATTTATTTATTTTTATCCTAAAAGAATTTTAAAAGCTTTTTAAATTAATTTTCTAATTAACTAATTTGTTTTCTTAATTTATAAATATTTTTGTAGTTAAACTCCTTATAAACAAATACATTTATACATTTATAAATGTTTTCTAAATTTATATAAATACAATCTTTAAAAGAAAATAAAATAAAACCAATTAAAATTTAAATAAAATTATATATAATATTGCAAACTCATTTTTTTTGGCAAGGCCGACGTTTTTATAGTGGACCGACCACCTTTTATTACGAACGTAATAACGATTGAAGTACAGGAAAAAGGTAGAGGCACCTTTGCTACTATGAAGGAAAATGAAATATACAGCACAGGAGTATGACAGACAAGTCACATCTACTAGATATAAATAACCAGACTAGTTCTCCTCCACGGAGGAAGAATCACCATCACTTTCATCAACCTGGGAAGAAACCAGAGAACCATGAAAACCAATATAAGGGCGAAAATGATCAGCAAGAGAAGGATCATAAAAGTCAGCACCAGAAGAGTAGATAAACGATCGATCCCAGGCAGAATCAGCAAGAACTACAGAATTAATCTCAGCATACGTACCATCCATGTCGAGCACCAGGGTATCACCAGAAATACTGTAATATAGGCATCGAAGGTCAAGTAGATCATCAGATACATATCTAAAATAGGAGCCAACCACAGGGTTAAACCTCATTGCAGAACGTCGTTCAACCTAACAAAGTTCGGACTCAGCCCAATCAACGAGAGGCGGAGATGGAACCGGCTCAGCAGGGTGGGCCGTAAGAACAGCACCAGGCAGTGGGGAAACAGGTCGAGATAAGGAGAGGGAAGGACCAGGGTCAGAAGAGACTTTGGGAACCCATATCCTTAACGGAGGTCGAGGCAGAGGGATCTTAGGAACAGCAGCAGATACAACAGAGTGCTCACAGGCAGAGGCTAAATGGCCAAAAGAGTGACAGGAGGAACATATGTCAGGGACCCAACCATAACGAACACGAACATCCACCACATGACCAACAGCTAGCTGGACCGGAATAGAGGTAGGGAGAGGCTTAAGTGGAGTAATCTCAATAAGGGCTTTGGCGTAAACAAGCTTATCACGCGCAACAGTATTTGAATCAAAACATTTCAATTTTCCAACATTGCAAGCAAGCCAATTCAAACCAAGCAGCGGCTAAAGAGCTGAAGGAATATGAGAGAAATATACCCAAACAGGGATGGAAAAAACTTGTTCACGAGCACTAACAATCGTCGGGGACCGGGGGTAATAATAAAAGGTTGTCCATCAAAGAAGGAAGGCTCTGACTCAAGAACACGACTACGTTCCTCAGGGGAGGAGAACAATAGGAAGTATAAGGAATCAACTAACCTAACTCTAAGGCCACCTTGAAGCCTCCAGGCCCTACGACAAACAGCAGCCACATCATGAATACGATGTTTCGGGTCCAAAAAGAATCCAACAACGTATTCAGACCAAAAATCCAATCCGGCTTGCATAACACAGGGGGGAGGGATCATCACTCCGTTTTCCTCAACGACTTCGAACTCAACTGGTTCATAAACACCTGCATTGCGTGGCATGGTTGTAAAAAGTGAAGACCATGTTTTGGGAATAGATGGGCTAGGTGCTGCAGGGCAACCCGCCAAATCACCAGTAGTGGCCATAGGAATGGGGCATCGACCAACATCGTGAGAAGAGACTGCGCGCAAGCTAGCACCAGAACTAGAGACATTGAGCACTGGGACAGTAACATCAACATTATGCCGAACAGTTTGTGGGAAACTAACTACACCAATATTATCAGTAAAATTAAAGGTTGAGACATCACCAACAGATGGACCGAAAACACAATCATTCACTGTAGCGTCCACCAAACCCACAGAATTACAAGAAGTAATTCCATCGCGAGAGTTAACCCTAACCTGGTTCGTATTAAGGCAATCAACCGAAGATGAGACCACAAGGTTTTTAGCAGGCAAGGGAGGAAACTCCGAATCTGAGAGCATGGGTGGTTTCTTGATAACTGCAGCAGCTCCTTTAAAATACTTTCCAGATCTAGTAGAGGAAGGAGAAAGGGTAGAGACGAGGGGAGGTTGAGGGGGGCTGGACATGGGAAAGCGACGAAGAGAGAAGCAAGAAACGACAAAGAAGAAAGCTAACGCGATTAGGACAGAGGCGACGCAAAAATCACCGAAGCACGTAGAGAGGCCATTAAATCACATAACTCCAAGATGACAATAATTGCAAACTCATTTTAAAATGCTAAGCCTTTGTATTTATTCTTATTAAATAAATACATATCCAAATTTTCTATAGATAAATTTCTATAAAAAGAATAAAATAAAACAAATCTTATTTTTAACTAAAAACATTATCTTTATATTTTAAACCAAACTATATTATTATTTTATTTTAAGATGTATGTATATTCCCTTAAATTCAAATTTATATTCAAATTCAAAGTCAATTTAAAAATCCAAATCTAAAATCAATTTAAATAAATATAAATATCAATTTTTAAATAAGCTCATTATTATTTATAAATAATTTATCCTATTTTAAAATCAATTTAAATACACATATATAAATATATTTAAACACACTTATTAACTTTGAAAACAATAAGTCAATTTAGAATTTATTTACACAAACAAAATAATTATTCTTATTATAAAACCAATCTATAACCATAATTAAGACATTATATTATTATTACTTGGTTATTTATTTTTGAAAATAATAATTTTATCAATTTCAAATAATTTAAATTAAGAGATTATCACATTTTAAATTTCTGGAAATTCCGGGATATTACATGTGATAACCCTGATTTTCAGGCATTAGATAATTGAATAGTTATCTAGTTTGACTTCTGAAAATATTGAACAAATAAATGTGATAAACTCCTTTATAATTATTTAATATTGATAAAATTTAATTGTTTCCAAAACAATAATAATAATGTGTTATTTTTATATAAATAGATTTTAAGTAAAATATATGTTCACTAATTTGAATTTGTGTTTTGTATAGATATTTATACTTGAGTTGAATTTAAATTAAATTTTAAATTGGATTTGGATTTGGATTAGAATACTGGAATTCAAAGGATAAACATATAGTGTGAGTGAATTTTGAATAGGGATTTGAATTTAAAATTCAAAAGATAAATATCTTGAAATGAAATTGGATTTAAATATATATATCAGAATGTGATTATTTATTTATTTAGTTTCAAAATTTTATTTTCTCAAAGTTCATATAAATGCAAATAAAAGAGAAGTATAAATATAAATTTACACACACATATATATATATTAAAAATATAAATAAATAAACATAATATAAGTAATGTTAAGGGTATATACATTATAATAAAAACTCTCATGTCAAATTAAATAAGGAATTGATTTAGGATAAATTTTAAAAAAAAATTATAAATTAAGAGGTTTATTTTCTTTATATTAAGAAGAACATGTGTTAGACATTGAACTTATAAGAAGACACTTGTAAAAAATTCTATAACATTAGTTAACAAGTGGCAATGTTAGTTTATTTTTGAAATTAATTATTATAGATAATGAAAACTTAACAATTCATGGTTGTTCAAAACCCTTTTCTTCAAAAAAAAAAACAAACGAAATCAGATTTAAAGAATTCAAAACTAAATTCAACCAAACTGCAAATCTGGAAACCCTCTTCAAATTGAAATGCCTGAAATCATTTGCAAATCCTCAACTGTAGCTCTTAAATTTTTTCAACCTGGAATCAATTTGCAAATTTGAAGTCCTACAGTCTTCCCTCTGTTCTGTTTTGAATTTCATCAAACCTGCAAGCAACTCAATTCTAAAGCAAAAGCATTTCAGCATGTCAAATTTTAAAACAGAGTTCAAGTATCAAAGGCTTTTCAAAATGGAAACTCTGTCCTCATTCCAAAATCTGTGAGTAAACAAATGGTTTAATCTGTTTAAGATCTGCTACATGCAATAAATATCTGAAGCAATGTGTGATAAATTGGTTGCATGATTGTTTTATATATTGTATGTATATATATGTCTGAATATATATGGATGATTTTACCTGATTTCAGTGGAAATACAGTTTATACAAGACTGTGTGTAAATTTGTTGTCACTGTTGTTTCCAGAAATTGGAATAACAATATAAAAATTTATATCGACCTATACGTATAAATTTAAGATGTGATCTTTAAATAGAAAATGATTGTAACATTATAATTTGAAATTTGAAAAGAATAGTTTCAGATAAATATTTGGGTACGTACTTCAAAAATGGTGAATTTGCAGGTCCGATTTCAAATAAATCCAAATTCCATGATTTGGAATTCTTGTTTTGATCCTATAATCTAATTCTAATTTGTAAACAATGGTTTTAGGAGGAACAATCATGATTTCTAGTTTGATGATTGTTGAGATTTTTGGGGTTGACCGAAATTTGTATTTTGGCCTAATTCTAGCGGTTGGCATGGAGTGGGTCGACAGGGTCGATCTCGAAGGAAGTACAACGGTGGATGATCTCTGGAAAAATAATAGAAGATTTAATCATTTACCATGGTGGTCAGGAGACAGTATGGTAGGGTTTGGAGTATTTTTTGGTGGTGATGGGTAATTGTGACGATTTCGGCGTCATAAGATCATCGGAGGATATCGCGATGGAGGAAAAGACGCCGGGGTTCGAGACGAAGCAGGGGTAAAGATGACATAAGTTATCGAAGTCAGGATCGTCGGTAATAGGGTGGTTTCTGACGATGTTATGGTTTCTGTCTTGCTCGAAACTGCTAGATTTTGAGACACGGTGAAATCATCATAACTGGGTGGTCGAAGCGTAGGTACCGGTCGATGGTCACTGGTAGGGATCATCAGAGGGGGTTAGAACGGCCGCAGTTGTATGTGCACGTGCACGCGAGCAATGGAGTTTTGCGGGTGTTGTTTTGAGTTTGGGAAGAAGCTGTGTTGCTCAGGACATTTTCGTTTTGTTACGCGTATGACTCGAAGCAGTGACGAGAGTGAATGACTCGGGAATCTTGTGGGTTTAACTCGAAGATTTGATTGATAAGTCTCGGGTTGATTTGGTAAGTATCCAGGTTTATATTATGTAAGGGAAATTTATATTTCAGGTAAAATTTAAAAGAATGAGGTGATGTTAAAACTTTAATTAAACTTAAGGGGTTAAGTTTATAAATGGTGATAAATTATTCTCAAAGATTATTTAATAAGGATTTGAAAGATAATTAATGAAAATGGATAGGATTTGAATTAGAATATGAATTTGGTTTTAAATCCCTTTGAGCTTCTTTATTAAATGAGTATATCTTTAACTTGAGAAATGAAGGGTTAAGGAATGTGTTTTAAAAAATTTGTTAAAGATTTGTAATTCATTTAATTTATAAGGAAATTTAATGGATAATTGATTTATTTGGTAAGTTAATCATTTGGGTTAATTAATTAGATATTCAAGATTTATTAATTTGAAATTAATAATGATTAATGTAAGTTAATTACTTAAAGAAAAGTAATTAAAGAATTAATGATAGTTAATGATGGTCATTAACTAAGGATTATTTAGTAATTAATTAATACCATTAATTTTTAATAATTAATTAGATTAATTAATTTATGATAATCATTTTCGAGAGATTGATTAAGTTTAATTACTTAATGAAAGTAATTAAGAAAGTAACTACTTAATGTAAGTAATGGAGTTTAATGTGATTGGTTTAAATTAATTAAGTTTAATTGATTTTAATCACTTGATGATTTGATAATAATTACTTAATGTAATAAATGAAGTATAATTACTCAATGAAGTAATTAATGATAATTACCGAATGTAATATGGACTTGTGGAAGTAATTTGGATTAAATTATTTTGTATAATTAATCAAGGGATTAATTAGAGTCTATTAAGGAGTAAATAATTTATTTGATGAAGTAGTTAAGGGTAGTTAATTATTGATGTTATTAATTAAGGGTGATTAATAATTATGGTTAGCAATTAATTAATGAAACAATTAAAGGTTAATTACCGTATTGGGTTAAGGATAATTAATTTGTGAAACTAATTAAGGGTTAATTACTTAAATGTAATTAAAGGATAATAGAACGATATTGGAAGTCTTTGATTAATTGTTATTCCTGATTTGTTGTTTGTGATACTATGTGATAGGATATATTTGATTTAAATTATGATGATGTAGTTATCTATTGTTGAGGAATTATGTGACATCCTGAATTTAAAATCGAGTTGTATTTCACTTGAATAATTTAAGTTAAGATAATATTGGTTTCGAAGAGACCGGAGTCGGGTATTAGTAAAAATACCCGAAACCACTTCGATTCTTTATAAATTGCTAGGTGAAATCTATAAGCTGGAATGGAACGATTTAAATGAATGGAACCATTTAATCTAAGTTTTGGTACTTAGAAATTGATGATGTCGATAGCAACTTGTGAAGTTGTAAATTGATTAGTTACCCAGGGTTTATATAAGTTGTGTGTTTTGGTATTCCTTGTTAGATGAGTTTACTCACGCTGGTTTCCAGCCTGACCCGGGTGTTACCTTGATGTAATGCTCGGGTCAGATCGAGTATTACAGATTTTCAGGTAAGGACGCTCTGGAGCTCAGGAGGCGAGCTAGATGGTAGGGACGTGTTGAGAGTTTCCACTATGATATTGTATATATCTGAGACATGTTTAAATCGTATCTATCCGATGTTGTATAAAATTATTGTAACTCTGATATATCGATGTAAATTGATAGATACAGTTTTCTTGGTATGACTATTATTGATATTATATTTTATCCGCTGCGAATGTGAGTTTGTGTGTTTCTTTTCTGTTCTTCTTCTATCTCTTTCTTCTTTTCTCTAACTATTTGGAATTTTCAGGATCGAAAATTTCGGGTCGTTTCATTTGGTATCAGAGCTAAAGGTTAAGCGAGAACCTTGGCTCTGGTGGGGGATACTCATTAAGGAAAGGGTCAAGGTACCCTAGAATTAGTTGAGTATATAAATATGAGAGAGCGTACTTGTTATTTTCTTATATAAAGGTTTTTAAATGATTTCAAAAGTAAATGAATCTTATATAAGAAATAGATTATCTATTATATTAAGGAAATTGGTTGTAGTATTAACTAAACTGAAAGTAATAGTAAGAATTAATGGTAATAGAATTACAACCAAATTGAAATTAAATTAAAGACAAGTTTGAAATGGATTCAAACTGAAATTAAATCTTGAAATTGGGAAAGGTTTCAGGATAAGGATAATCAATTAATTTTTGTAATTAATTAAACTTTATTTAATGAGATTTATTAATTAATAATAATTGGAAATGATAAATAAAAAGGGAGTTACTTAATGAAGTAACTAGAGGAAAGTAATTTAACGGACAATTACTTAATGAAGGTAATTAAGAGATAGGTTAATTACCGAATGTGGTTAATTAATGATGTAATTAATTTAAAGAAATAACAAATAATAATATTTAATGCATTTGAATGAAATGGCCCTATTTCAAACAAGATTTCTTTGAAAATTTAAAGGAAATTTGTTTGAATTAAAACCAAAGGTGGTTTAAATTTTAAAGTATAACTTGGTATGTAAAAGAAATTAATATATATACATGTGGATATACATAAAAGGTGGTTGGAAATAAACTCTAAATGGTGAGTTTTGAGTTTGGAATAAGATATTATACCCAAGGTGATAAGTTTTTGAACTTAATAAGTGGAAAGATTATTTATGAGAAGTTCAAAATTTGAAAATAGAAGTTCAAATTGGGTAAGGTTGACTGGATTAAGTGAATTGAGTTAACTTGGAAAAGGGTTAAATAAGTTGGAATGATCAACCTAATTTGGAAATGAAATTAAGATTTAACTTGGAAAGTTAAATGGTTGATTTGGATTAGGAAGTTTGAGTGATCTCAAAATGGGTTTGAGATCCTAAAATTGGAAATGGAGGGATGATTTAAAATAATTTGAATGATATCATTCCATTGTTACAAATCTTTAAGTTGTGAATTGGAATTGTTTTAAATGAATGAGAAATGTGGTGTGGTAATATATCCATTATTAAAGTAAATTGGAATTTGGATTCAGGATTAAGTGGTTTAAAGACATAAGTTGATTGATTTAAAGGATTAAATCAATATTTAAAAATTTAACTCGAATTTATATAATTCAGAATGGATTAAATTTGAAATTAGTTCAAATTTAATTTGATTTGAAGTAATTGAAATTGTGATTGAGAATGTATGAGTATAAGTTCCAAATGGAAAATTTGAATTGGATTAATTTGAAACAATTTGAAATTGAAGTGGTTCAATTTGAAATTAGTCCAAATTTATTGGAATAATTTGGAATTATAATTAATGTTGAATGGTATTAAATTCAAATGGAATTTGAATTGACTTTGGGAGGAAATCAAGAATAATTAAACTTGATTTGGAAATGGAGTTTGAAAATTGGGATTAATTCAAACAGGAGTTGAAATGAATTGAAATTGAAACTAGTTAAATTGAAATTTATTTGAATTTGTAGAATTTGAGATCAAGGTTGAATAAAGTTAAATTTGAAAAGAAACTAAGGTTAATTCAACTTGAATTGGGATTGAATCAATTTCAATGGAAATTGAAGTTATTTAAATTGAATTGGGTCAATTTAAATGGAAGTGGAAATTTAAATTAAATTGATGAGAATGGAGATTGGGAAGTGAACAGTTTTGACTCTGGGCTATTTTATTTTAATATAAATTGTTTTAATATAAACCTATTTTTCCAAGCTATTTATATATATACAACCTTTCTTTTAAAAAGCCAAACTATCTTATACTTGTTTTACAATTATTTTTGAAACTGTTTAGCAATTTTCCAACTGTTTTATAAACTAATTACTATCTTACTATTATTTTGCAATTATCTAAAACTTCTATAATTATTTTAACTATTTTCTACCCATTTTACACCTATTTTATAAACTAGTAATTATTTTCCAACTACTTATCTATTTTTAAAAAATTTCAAGCTATTTTCTAAATAAACTAGTCGGAGTTCAAACTGTTATTGGTTAAATACCCAATCGGGATAAGAATAGGGATGATAATCCAAATGGATTGAAGCAATTGTGAGTAAGTGAATGAAAATCAAAGTGAATGTGAATAGAAATGGAATTGATTTGACTAATAACCAATAAAGATAAATACGTAGGGTATACGTAGGTTATTCTATTCGCAGAGTGATTTGATCGAGATTCGAGCATAGAATTTCGAAATAATATGTCGATCCGAGTTAGAATTTTGCACTCGATTTTCGACGGCGAACCTGGATATGGATTGTTGATTAGTTCTGGATATTCTCTATCACAGTTATGCTATGCAAGGAGAATGATGGTTTCTGATCAAGAAACCAGATCTGTGTCCGCACTAGGAAGTCGGGTGGACGATACTAGTTCGGAACTGAAATTGTGTGATCGAGTGAGCGATCAGATTGGTATAGCGTACGGATGTTATGTGTACATCGTACGAATTTGGATGAAAATGATAATGAAAAGAGTAATCAAATTTGAATATTTGATTTTGAGTAAACAAAGTTAAATATCTTTGTTTTATAAAATGAAACTTTCCTTGTTGAATCTTTTGCCAGAAGAAAAAGGGTTTTTGAAAATGTTTAAAGTATAAAAGGATTTTTATACAAGTTTATAATGATCCAAAGATTTTTATCAAGGATTTTATATATATCTCTATATATAAAGGATCATATGACAATTTTGGAAAAAGGTTTTGGGAACCTATGGATTTGGAAAGGCTTTTGATTTTTGGGTAAAATCAATATTGAATTTGGAAAGCCTAGTTTGAGAATTATCGATTTTGGGACAATCGATTTTGTGTAAAGGAGCTTTGTATGAGATCATACTAGGCGTATGATTTAAAGATACTATATATGTATAGTATAAAATGTTTTGATGATGGCTCTGGGGGAAAAGGCGCTCCCTTGGAATGGAATTCTCAGGAGTACCACTGGGTGGTGCTGTCTTGAGCCCAGGAGGGGATTCTAAAGTTGATCCTGTCAGTCCGGACAAAACTAGTTCCTGGGGATTATGAGTAGAGTATACCATAGCGAAAGTCGTGTGTGTCGTTGAGAGCCAACAGTTACATGGACTTTTGCTGCGACGACAACGTAACCCAGGATGTAACTGCGACCTATGGTATAACATAGCGAAAGTCGTGTGTGCCGCTGAGAGCCAACAATCTGCGTTTGATTTTATATCGGCAGACTGCGACCTATGTAGGAGCGGAGGAGTTTCATTTCGACAACGAAAATCGGAGGCCGTTGAGAGCCTGCAGTTACATGGACTGTTGCTGCGATGGCAGCGTAACCCTGGATGTAACTATGATCTGTTGTGTGGGTTCCATGGCGTAATCGAGAGGTCGCGGAGAGCCTGTAGTTACATGGACTTTTGCTGCAACGGCAACGTAACCCTGGAATGTAACTGTGACCATGGATGGGGGTGATGATTTCCAAAGCATTCTCACCAAAGATATATCCTCTATTTTCAAAAACTGTTTTCTATATTTTCAATAAAAATTATTTTCAAAGTATTTTCACTGGATGTTGAAAATGACTCTGCTAAGTACTTATAGATTTTCAGTCGTACGCCTGATCAACGTATGACCGAATTTCTATGAGAACGAGGACGGACTTATTGAAACATCGAGTTATAAAAACCACTTTCATAAAAACTAATTTATAATACTATATAGATTTTAAAAGTATTTTAAATAATCAAAGAGAAATTCATCTGATTACAAGCATTTTAATAAATCTGGTATCGTTCCTTTTCGAGGACGAAAAGATTCAAAGGGGGAAGGAATGTGATAACCCTGATTTTCAGGCATTAGATAATTGAATAGTTATCTAGTTTGACTTCTGAAAATATTGAACAAATAAATGTGATAATCTCCTTTATAATTATTTAATATTGATAAAATTTAATTGTTTCCGAAACAATAATAATAATGTGTTATTTTTATATAAATAGATTTTAAGTAAAATATATGTTCACTAATTTGAATTTGTGTTTTGTATAGATATTTATACTTGAGTTGAATTTAAATTAAATTTTAAACTGGATTTGGATTTGGATTAGAATATTGGAATTCAAAGGATAAACATATAGTGTGAGTGAATTTTGAATAGGGATTTGAATTTAAAATTCAAAAGATAAATATCTTGAAATGAAATTGGATTTAAATATATATATATATATATATATATATATATATATATATATATATATCAGAATGTGATTATTTATTTATTTAGTTTCAAAATTTTATTTTCTCAAAGTTCATATAAATGCAAATAAAAGAGAAGTATAAATATAAATTTACACACATATATATATTAAAACTATAAATAAATAAACATAATATAAGTAATGTTAAGGGTATATACATTATAATAAAAACTCTCATGTCAAATTAAATAAGGAATTGATTTAGGATAAATTTTAAATTGTTTTTTATAAATTAAGAGGTTTATTTTCTTTATATTAAGAAGAACATGTGTTAAACATTGAACTTATAAGAAGACACTTGTAAAACATTCTATAACATTAGTTAACAAGTGGCAATGTTAGTTTATTTTTGAAATTAATTATTATAGATAATGAAAACTTAGCAATTCATGGTTGTTCAAAACCCTTTTCTTCAAGAAAAAAAACAAACGAAATCAGATTTAAAGAATTCAAAACTAAATTCAACCAAACTGCAAATCTGGAAACCCTCTTCAAATTGAAATGCCTGAAATCATTTGCAAATCCTCAACTGTAGCTCTTAAATTTTTTCAACCTGGAATCAATTTGCAAATTTGAAGTCCTGCAGTCTTCTCTCTGTTCTGTTTTGAATTTCATCAAACCTGCAAGCAACTCAATTCTAAAGCAAAAGCATTTCAGCATGTCAAATTTTAAAACAGAGTTCAAGTATCAAAGGCTTTTCAAAATGGAAGCTCTGTCCTCATTCCAACATCTGTGAGTAAACAAATGGTTTAATCTGTTTAAGATCTACTACATGCAATAAATATCTGAAGCAATGTGTGATAAATCTGTATGTATATATATGTCTCAATATATATGGATGATTTTACCTGATTTTAGTGGAAATACAGTTTATACAAGACTGTGTGTAAATTTGTTGTCACTGCTGTTTTCAGAAATTGGAATAACAATATAAAAATTTATATCGACCTATACATATAAATTTAAGATGTGATCTTTAAATAGAAAATGATTGTAACATTATAATTTAAAATTTGAAAAGAATAGTTTCAGATAAATATTTGGGTATGTACTTCAAAAATGGTGAATTTGCAGGTCCGATTTCAAATAAATCCAAATTCCATGATTTGTAATTCTTGTTTTGATCCTATAATCTAATTATAATTTGTAAACAATGGTTTTAGGAGGAACAATCATGATTTCTAGGTTGATGATTGTTGAGATTTTTGGGGTTGACCGAAATTTGTATTTTGGCCTAATTCTGGCGATTGGCATGGAGTGGGTCGACAGGGTCGATCTCGAAGGAAGTACAACGGTGGATGATCTTTGGAAAAATAATAGAAGATTTAATCATTTACCATGGTGGTCAGGAGACAGTATGGTAGGGTTTGGAGTATTTTTTGGTGGTGATGGGTAATTGTGACGATTTCGACGTCATAAGATCATCGGAGGATATCGCGATGGAGGAAAAGACGCCGGGGTTCGAGACGAAGCAGGGGTAAAGATGACATAAGTTATCGAAGTCAGGATCGTCGGTAATAGGGTGGTTTCTGACGATGTTATGGTTTCTGTCTTGCTCGAAACTGCTAGATTTTGAGACACGGTGAAATCATCATAACTGGGTGGTCGAAGCGTAGGTACCGGTCGATGGTCACTGGTAGGGATCATCAGAGGGGGTTAGAACGGCCGCAGTTGTATGTGCACGTGCACGCGAGCAATGGAGTTTTGCGGGTGTTGTTTTGAGTTTGGGAAGAAGCTGTGTTGCTCGGGACATTTTCGTTTTGTTATGCGTATGACTCGAAGCAGTGACGAGAGTGAATGACTCGGGAATCTTGTGGGTTTAACTCGAAGATTTGATTGATAAGTCTCGGGTTGATTTGGTAAGTATCCAGGTTTATATTATGTAAGGGAAATTTATATTTCAGGTAAAATTTAAAAGAATGAGGTGATGGTAAAACTTTAATTAAACTTAAGGGGTTAAGTTTATAAATGGTGATAAATTATTCTCAAAGATTATTTAATAAGGATTTGAAAGATAATTAATGAAAATGGATAGGATTCGAATTAGAATATGAATTTGGTTTTAAATCCCTTTGAGCTTCTTTATTAAATGAGTATATCTTTAACTTGAGAAATGAAGGGTTAAGGAATGTGTTTTAAAAACTTTGTTAAAGATTTGTAATTCATTTAATTTATAAGGAAATTTAATGGATAATTGATTTATTTGGTAAGTTAATCATTTAGGTTAATTAATTAGATATTCAAGATTTATTAATTTGAAATTAATAATGATTAATGTAAGTTAATTACTTAAAGAAAAGTAATTAAAGAATTAATGATAGTTCATGATGGTCATTAACTAAGGATTATTTAGTAATTAATTAATACCATTAATTTTTAATAATTAATTAGATTAATTAGTTTATGATAATCATTTTCGAGAGATTGATTAAGTTTAATTACTTAATGAAAGTAATTAAGAAAGTAACTACTTAATGTAAGTAATGGAGTTTAATGTGATTGGTTTAAATTAATTAAGTTTAATTGATTTTAATCACTTGATGATTTGATAATAATTACTTAATATAATAAATGAAGTATAATTACTTAATGAAGTAATTAATGATAATTACTGAATGTAATATGGACTTGTGGAAGTAATTTGGATTAAATTATTTTGTATAATTAATCAAGGGAATAATTAGAGTTTATTAAGGAGTAAATAATTTATTTGATGAAGTAATTAAGGCTAGTTAATTATTGATGTTATTAATTAAGGGTGATTAATAATTATGGTTAGCAATTAATTAATGAAACAATTAAAGGTTAATTACCGTATTGGGTTAAGGATAATTAATTTGTGAAACTAATTAAGGGTTAATTACTTAAATGTAATTAAAGGATAATAGAACGATATTGGAAGTCTTTGATTAATTGTTATTCCTGATTTGTTGTTTGTGATACTATGTGATAGGATATATTTGATTTAAATTATGATGATGTAGTTATCTATTGTTGAGGAATTATGTGACATCCTGAATTTAAAATCGAGTTGTATTTCACTTGAATAATTTAAGTTAAGATAATATTGGTTTCGAAGAGACCGGAGTCGGGTATTAGTAAAAATACCCGAAACCACTTCGATTCTTTATAAATTGCTAGGCGAAATCTATAAGCTGGAATGGAACGATTTAAATGAATGGAACCATTTAATCTAAGTTTTGGTACTTAGAAATTGATGATGTCGATAGCAACTTGTGAAGTTGTAAATTGATTAGTTACCCCGGGTTTATATAAGTTGTGTGTTTTGGTATTCCTTGTTAGATGAGTTTACTCACGCTGGTTTCCAGCCTGACCCGGGTGTTACCTTGATGTAATGCTCGGGTCAGACCGAGTATTACAGATTTTCAGGTAAGGACGCTCTGGAGCTCAGGAGGCGAGCTGGATGGCTGGGACGTATGGAGAGTTTCCACTATGATATTGTATATATCCGAGACATGTTTAAATCGTATCTTTCCGATGTTGTATAAAATTATTGTAACTCTGATATATCGATGTAAATTGATAGATACAGTTTTCTTGGTATGACTATTATTGATATTATATTTTATCCACTGCGAATGTGAGTTTGTGTGTTTCTTTTCTGTTCTTCTTCTATCTCTTTCTTCTTTTCTCTAACTTCCTGGAATTTTCAGGATCGAAAATTCCGGGTCGTTTCATTACATTATTATTCATGCCCAACTGTTTGTTTAATCTGAAGTTTTTGTTTTTCCCCTTAGAATCTCGGATACTCAATTGAGTAGGTTGAGATTAAGGGATTTCAGGTTTCCAGAAACACGAATAAGCTTCTGAAGACATGCAAGAGACAACCTAGCTATTTATAAGTTCTTATCTGATCCGCTATGTTGATTGACTTTGTCTGTATGGAAGTAATGGCAAGATATATAATTTCCAAGTGTTAGACTCTAATCAACCAAGGGACATCTTCATATGTCGCTTTTAGAGTACTTTGTAATAATCATATTTTCTTTGAACGTGGAATTGCAAATGAGATTATGCAATGAATATGAAATGTTAACTATGAAATGAGATGTGAAAGTTTGCTATTAATTTGTGTTAAAAAAAAATTAAATTCATGTGCTTTTGACTATTGATATAATTAACATAGCCGCATTTTGTCATCATCGATTAATACTAAGGATGACTGTAGCATCTTTAGTGTTTAGTTTCGGGTCTCAAAATGGGGGATGTTACAAGTTTTAGAAGTGGAGATAAAAAATTTCTAGCCAAAGAAATGGGGTTATGGATCTATAATAGATTGAAAAATATAATATCCACGCAATATTTTCGAAATCAATATATTACGAAAATGCCGCCAGGTTTGACTTATAATATCTAGCATGTTTAAGAAAATTCAACAAATTAAATGCTCTTTTTGACTATAAACGATGGTCTGCATGTAATGAAATAAGTCTCGTAGTCTAATTCCAATGCCTGTAGAAATTTGCGCTTTATGTTAAAATTACGATTTTATCCTTGTAATTTAATTATTTAATTTCGTAAATATACAAGTGCTACAATTCTTCTTCTCCACAGTCGCAATTTTGAAGCTTAATCCGGCAGTGCTTCATGTTCGTCAATCCACAACACTACCATCATCTCCATTTTCATCGAACCCGATGAAACTATCATCAGACCAGAAGTATTCTACCTCTCCAAAATAGATTTAACGAACCTATTTCATCATGAAAACATAGCTCAGTTTTTCACGATGTAGCACTCTGTAGTGACCCTAATTTTAGTTAACATTATATAAACATTTAATTAGATAAATTAAAATTAAATAATGTAGAGGGTCAAGAGGTTGAGATTTGGTTATTAAATTGAGTTGTGCCTTATGAATGAATTAAAATTTAAGGTAAGGAGGAGGAAAATTAGAAGGTAAAATAGGAAGAGCCTTATTTTATACCCTAAAGCCCTCTCATTCCTCTTTCATTCATTCATTCATTTTCATCTACAAGCTAAACTAAAACCTAAGGTGTGTGGATGATTATTAAAGAGAAGGGAAATCAAAAATTAAAGCTAGGAGATTCAAGATCAAGAGCTTAGGAAATCAATCTTGATCCAAATCTCAACATTCTTAATCAAACCAAGGTGAATAATTAGTTTACATCTCACCTTTGATAATGATTTCAGTTTCAAGTTAGATCCGGATTATTTATGCAAGTATTATGCCATGTTTAGATATATTAAATGGAAATATATGCTTGTTGATGATTTATATGGCTTAATATAGGTTTTATGATATGTTTAAATTAAAAAATCTATTAAATGACATCCAAATGAATTTCATTTTTGATATATGGTCAAAAACATTATTTTAGAAGTGAGTTTTAAGTTTCATAATTTCCTAACCGATTGTGGATTTAATATGAATTTCTATGAGAGGAAATAGTTAATTTTGGGTTTAAATTATTTAAGGCAATTAAATAATGTTTTTCGGTCTGAAATTTATATATGTTAGAAAACATATTTAAAGCGAATTATTGTGATTTTTGAATTGATATAAGTTAGAGGGGCTTAATTGATATTTAAGATTTTAGGCTATTTTGCTAAGTATAAAATATTTCAAATATTTTTTAAATTAATGTGGCAGCTGTTTTATAGAGGAGTATAGATAAAGATTCCATAGCCAGTGAAATTTTGACAAATATTGATGTTTATGTGAAAAGGAATTACTTTAAAAATCATAAAATTAGTTTTGTTTCGAATTACAACATCGCCACTTCCATTGCTTGCTCCTGTCATCATACCCAGTAACCCTTTCGCACCTGTTTGAAACTAGTGCACATGTACCGAACAATTAGTATGTAGTGTATTGTAGAAAGACGGAAGGAAAGGATGGTGTCGAAAGCATGCCTTTGAAAGGGTCGAAGCCACTTTTATTGGCTTTCGAACCCATTAACTTGCCTTTGTTTTTAAAAAGAAGCTTTCGAAAAGGTTGCCGCTTTTGAACCCCTTCGATACCCTAGCTGCCGCATTTATACCTTTCGTAATATTTAGAGGTAGCTTTTCTTTATAACCTTAAAAACAATGATTCGAAAGGGGTGTCTTAGCCGCTTTAACTAATAGTTTCGGAGGCAATGGTTTTGAAAAGGGTGGTTTCGAGGTTGCTATCTTCCCCAATTCTTTTACTTGAGATCAATGCTTTCAAAAGTGATGCTTTTGCTTCTTCTTTTTTTGACCCTATACTTATATTAAATGTTGAACCCGATGATTTCGAAAGAAATACATTTAAATGGTTTTGAAGCTATGTTTCCACCAATCCGTACTTGAACCCAAAGCTTTCGAAAGGCATGTTTTAAGTGTTTCAAAAGGTATGTTTTAAGTGTTTCGAAAGGAATGTTTCCAATGCTTTCGAAATATATTTTTAATGATTTCGAAAGAGAATGTCTAAGGTTTTAAGCAATGATTTCGAAAGAGATGCTTTCAATGATTTAGAAAGGAATGCTTTCTATGATTTCGAAAGGAATTATTTTAGGTTTTTAAACAATGGTTTCGAAGATGTTGTTTTGACTTTATGGCCTAAAGTTTTCTAAGTTAAAAATGGGCTTTAACTTATTTTGAAGGGATAGATAATCCCATTGATTTAGGTTTCATCAACATTGTTTTGTGTAAATATATACCATGGCATAGATTTTATGAGTAAAGCAATGAGTATTTTTTCCTTGTTAAAGTATGATTTAAAAGGATTAAATCAATTTGAACGAAATGTTTTTATGGAAAATCGATAACCCTAAGTATATGACTTAGATATTAAAAAACCAGATGGGACAGGTGTAGGGTCACGCCTTTACTTGAGCTTGTAGCACCTAACTAACATAAGTCCAAAATTCCAATGTGTAGGGCTTTGTCACTGGTACGACTAAAAATGACGTTACATATAGAAAGGAATACACGTAGAGGCTGGTTATTGGTGAGCCCACAAAACTATTAAGATTAGTTGATCCTTGGAGAAGGAAGTTAAGGACAGATCGTCTAGTATTGTATCTAACAGAAGTTAGAATATTTATTATGTCTAGTAGGTCCGAGTCAGTCAGTGGTTAACAGTTAGCTAGATAAAACTATGATGTTTGGACAGATGGTCCATTGATTATCTAATTTATATGTATATATGTTATTGCTATTGTTATTATAATCTGTTTGATTGCATGATTTTGATTTGCAAAATGTATGATTTTTAAAGGATATTACTGAGGGAAAATCTATTCGGCTAAGCGGGGCGGTCTTACTTAATATCCATAAACCGAGATATAATAGAATTATTCACACCAAGCTTTATGTCTGACTCGAAGTTTATATTTTCCCTTAAACTCTTGGGTGCTCAAAATTAAATTTGAGTAAATTGAAAGTTAATGACTTTTCAGGTTAGTAGGTTGGATGAATAAGCTTCCTAAGATATGCAAGAGGCAAATTAAGCTAGCTATGTAGGTGTTATTTAGTATTATTTCCGTTGTGATGTATTTATGATTGATATGTCTATCTATCTAGTATTTCAATCATTCAAAGGGTCATCTTCATATGTCGTTCTTGGCGTAATTTGTAATAATTATATTTGATCAAAACTAGAAAATCGTTTTGGGGATTATGTAATTGAGGATGAAATATTAATTTGAAATGTAACTAGAAAAGCTATTTTGAAACCTGTGTTGATTTTATTTCATATTCACGTGCTTTTGATATTTTAGATGTCATTAACATTACTATATTTTGTCAATAGAAGTTAATACTATAGATGACTACAGCATTAATAGTGCTTAGCTTCGGACCTCAAAACTGGTGATGTTACACACTCCTTCTTTTTCAGCCTCCCTATATGACTACTATCATGCAACATACTTCCACTCATAGGCTCGTTCGTAACTGTCCTATCTCTAGTTCTGTTTTCATCTGTGACTCTCCACTCCTTTCATTACTGTAAACCATTTAATTCATATTTCCCAAATGTGTTATGTATCATTCCATTAAATTTAACCTTGTGTATTGGTAATCCCGTTTTGTCTTTAGATTTATCGAGTGATTAGTTGGTGGTCAATTACTAGGCTTGTTAATGGATTAATTTTTTCCATTATGTTGTATTTATAAAATTTATGCGTAATCTCCTCTTGGCGAAGACCAATCTTGTTATAACACACATGCGTCTGCACACACATAACTATATAGTGGGAATACTTCAAAATGAAACTTTTGATATTACAAAATTGTCATTGCATCTTTAACCCTCAATAATTAAATAAACTGCGGTACTTTTAACTTGTACGAGATCCCACATCCTTTTCCACCGCATTAGCACCTTCCACTTCTTTCTCAAATTAATTGCACTTCATATCTCTTTTGTAAATTCTATAATTTTATAAAGAAAAGGTAAATTTTTAGCAAAAAATAATTTCATCATCAAATTATGATCTAAGTTACCAAAATACGACTTCAAGTGTTATCTACTCTTTTCTTCAATTTTGCAGTTGCCAGCATTTTTCATTTTTCTTATAATAAGGTTACAACCACAGTTTATTGGTTCATTCGTTTTTTTCTTATATCAATTTCGGACGTTTTCATGCTTCTGTGCATTCCCTCTCACGAGGTGTTTCAAAATTATTGCTTGCACTCTCTTCAACATCATTATTTTGATTTTACATGCCTATATATTATGTGATGATAAGAGAATCCAAGTCAGTGCTTTCTAATGTTCAAAAAATAGACGAGTTTTTAGAATAATTAACTGAAGTGGACTAGGTACGTACGTTATCATTCTTTATTTAATGTTGAGTTCAAAAGGAAAGAAAAATATTTTATTTCTTCTATATTTTGTCGATTCACATCCTATAATAGAAGCATTTAGGTTCATACTGGTGTTGGTTTCACGTATGGTATTGGATGATCTTTCTTTATTGTGGTCATTCGATTCTACTCTATGTATTATCTGCAAATTAGATCAGTTTGGTACATTTGTTCATTCTACTACTAGCATTCGTTGAACCCTTTGTAGGTCTATATTCTGCAACATTCATTTTGCCAAATCAGAAAACACAACTACTTAATACTAACTACACCAATATAACAGCTGAGTTGGAAAAGCACAGATTTGTGAAAACGTACAGCAATTGCCTTGGAACTTAAACCATAAACAGAACCTATTCGTGTTCATTTCATTCTATTTCTCTCTTGCTTCCCTTTATTCAGTCAACCTTAAGCTAATTTCCATGGAAACCGCATCAGAAACCGCAAGAAAGAACCCAAAAGTGAATAGTGAGAATTCAGAAAACACAAATATTACTCTGCCTGAAGAAATCGTCACTGATATAATCTCAAGATTGCCAGTGAAACAAGTTTTCCAGTTACAATGTTTATCAAAGAATTTATCATCCATCACTAATGACCTCAGTTTTATCGATGCTCATCTTGGACGCTCAGCTCGCCTCCGCCCATCCATTATTCTCAACAAAGGAAATGACATCTATTTGATTCATAGCAATGGGATTGATTCAGAAACCACAGTGGAGGAGGTGCCCCTTCACAGAATCATTGATTTTTCCGATTCTGCTGAAAAGATAAGGATTGAAGCTTCTTGCAATGGTCTATTCATATTTAGTGTAGGTGACCGTGGTTGTTTTATATGGAATCCTGCAACTACTCAATGCAATCGACTTCCAACTCCCAGTTATGTTGATGGAACGCGTCTTCTGACAGCAGAATGGGGTTTTGGCTACTGTACTAAATCCAGCCAATATAAGATTGTTAGGATTATTTGGGGTGATGGCGAGATGGTTGTAGAAGTACTCAGCTATGGGTGGACTGCAAATGGAGAAGACTTGATTATAGCAAATTTGATGTGATGTGTGATGTCCCTGGAATAACTGTTAAGGGGGTTGTGTATTGGACTCTAATTAATGATGTCAGGTTACTTAGTTTTGACATGGGGGAGGAGAAATTCGCATGGGTTGTCTGCCCGTTCGGTGCATGTTCAAGAATCATGGAATTCCGGGGATCGTTGGCCGCGTGTAAACCGTTTGGAATCAGACAAAATGCGTACGATATCTATGTACTGAAAAACGCTGCTAACGTGGATTCCTGGGAAATAAACTGTACAACTGGAGATATTTTTCCATCATTGCCTATCATATATCATATTTCTCAATGATCATCAATTGTTATTAGTTGATAAAGGTGAAAATGATGAATTTGATCGATATGAAGAAGATAAGGTCGAGTTTTCTTGCTCTTTGTATGATTTGGAACGTGAAGAAATCAAGGAAATTCCTCAAGCATTAGCATCTAATAGTTCTGACGCTCTTAATTTTGTGGAGAGCATGGTTCCTTTGTTACCTTAAGGGTTCTCTGGTGGAAATAATTCAGGTAAGCTCAACAATTCTTTTTTAATGTTTGTTTCAAGCATTATATTTTTACTGAAATTCAGTAAAAAAAAAAAAAAAAAAAATTGGCAAGGCTAGCCAGTTTTATAGTGGACCGTCCACTGTTTATTACGAACGTAATAAAAGTTGAAGTACATGAGTAAGATAAAAGCACCTTAACTACTAAATAAAATGGAAAATACAGAACAGGTATGTGACAGTGTGTCACAGAACTATAGATTCACGAGTGCTAGGCCTCCTCCATAATGGAAGAGACGCCAACAACATCAGAGACCAAAGGTCTTTGCCCCAAAGACCAGCATAGGGGCAGAAACGGATAGCAAGACTAGGGTCGTAACCCAAAACGTCAGGAGAGTAAATGAAGGAGCGATACCAAGAAGAGTCGGCTAGCATGGCAGAGTTCTCTCCCGCAAAAACACCATCCATATCAAGAACTAATGCATCACCAGACGGAATGTAAATAAGGCATCTAAGGTCCATCTGTTCATCGGAAACAAATCTGAAAAAAAAATCATTCACTGGGCTAAATCTCACATCAAAAATAAGGTCAACCCAACACCTTTCAGAATCTTCCCAAACAAACCGGGAAGAATCTGAAACATCCAGAGGAGAAGCTGGGTCAGCAGAAGGAACCACAGCAGTAGGAGGAGAGGCAGCCCGAACAACGGAAGGAGGAGGACAGAGATCAGGTAAAGAGGCCGCAATAGAGGGGGCAACCTAGAATTCAGGGGAGGCAGGCCTAACATCAGAAGGAGGCGGTCCCAGGTCAGAAAAAGTAACCGCAGGAAGGGGATCAACATGAGAGACAACGGAAGGAGCCTTAGAAATCCATTTCTGAATAGGGGGACGAGGCAGAGGAATCTTGGTAGGAGCCGCAGAGCCTTTGGAGAAGAGGCAGGAGGTATGCAGGTGACCAAAAGAGTGACAGGTGGTGCATATATCAGGAACTCATCCATAACGAACACAGACCTCCGCATCATGACCCGCAGCAAGTTGAACAGGAATTGTGGCAGGGAGAGGCTTAAAGGGGGATATCTCAATTAAAGCCTTAGCATACATCAATTTTTCTCGGGGCAACCGTATTAGAATCAAAGCATTTCAATTTTCCGACATTGCAAGCCAACCAATTCAACCCAATCAAAGGCTGAAGCGCAGAGGGGATTTGCGAAAAATAAACCCAAATGGGAATGGAAAGCACCTGCTCACAAGCTTTCGCCACAGTCGGAGACCAGGGAGTAATAATAAAAGGTCTACCAGTAAAGAAGGAAGGCTCAGCACCAAGAACTAACCGACGATCTACGGAAGAGGAGAATCTGAGGTAATATAAGGAGTCAATCAGCTTAACTTGCAAATTACCACGCAACTTCCAAGCCTTACGTAAAACCGAGGCCGGATCACGAAGACGGTGATTAGGTTTCAGAAAGAAACCAACCAAATACTCAGACTAAAAATCAACTCCGGCTTGCAAAACCGACGGAGGAGGGATCATCACTGCATTCACTTCGACAATATCAAAATCAACTGGTTTGTAATCACCCGCATTTCGCGGCAGAGATTTGAAAAGAGATGACCAAGGTTTATGACAATTCGGCATTGGATTAGTAGGACAAGGCTGAACATCAACATGGGGCAAAACAGTTATATCACTGACTTTAGGGCCTATATCCTCAGAAACAAAACCACAAACAGTTGAAGTGCAATGTCCAGCCACATCAGCCGAGACCATACCCACTCCAACACCAGACAAAACACTATTTCCCTCAACACTGATCTCTGGATTAGAAACAATCAACCCCAGATCACAAGAAGCAATAACCTGCTTATTCACGTTTGCAGCAGAAGATGGACGGGGCATCCCAAATTCAGGAATAGCAGCTGTTTCAATTCTTGGTGAAGCTAGGGCAGAGAAAGGATTGTTAAGCGGCTCATTATTTCCAGTATTGTCATCGACGGACGAAGATTGGTCGCAAAGCCTGGTCCAAAGCAAAGGTGGGAAGTCGGCATCTGAGTGTAGCTTCAGCATAGCATAGGACAGGGCGTAGTAACGCCTCCCAAATCAGGTAATAGAAGGATGCGAGGAGAAAGGAACAAAGGAAGAGAAAGATCCGGCTTTTCAACTCACCATTTTTTTGTTGCTTCAATTTGATAGGTTAAATTCAGTAAATTTAATGTTCAACATGTGTACTTTTTTCTATCTACATTGTATGACATATTGTGATGGAAAGAAAATGATTTTGTACAGATGAAGATAATAGCGAATGCTGGAAATGCAAAAGGAGCTGATGAACTTCGTTTGAATAGTGATAGTTTGCTGAAGTTATTCATATGAATATCAAGTGCAGTCTAATGCTCAAATTGTAATTTTTATCTGTCTTTCTTTCTTTCTTAGTGGGGTTACAACCAGGTAGCTGTATGATTAGATGTTGATTAGCTCCTTTTATGCTTGTAGTCATGGAAGATTTGCTTTGTTCAACTAATGGTTTTGCATCTCTTGTGTCCATAATTTATGTAGTTCTTTGGTATGTCCATTATACATGCATTTATTACATCTTTGCCCTTGAGTAATACAGAAATCCGGTCCTTTTTCTTTAATGTCAATGAAAGCTATACAATTAGAGCCAATATTCAAGAATTTCAGTGGAAAATCCTCTTAATATCATTAGGTGATGTTTCTAGGTATGATGACCAAAGATACCTGCAGGCTCTAAGATGTAGAAAAATAGAAATGATCGTCTCATAATATTTAATAGGCTGAAAACAAAATAAAAAAGGCTAGCGTAGTAGCATTCATTATACAGCTGTCAGTTGTACTTGGTTTTCAGCTGTAATTAGAGTGTACTATATTGAGAAATGGGGATATCTACTCATCGGTCTAATGCGGGAACGCATGCTCCATTTTTGTAACTCTTGGGAGGATCATTTGTCCTAGACAATGTGACGTTTTTTCATTATTTTATGGTTTTTTACTTATTTTTTGTTTTTATTTTATTTTTTACAGTCCAAACTAATCTTCAACAATTGTTGAATGTATTATATATTTTTATCCAATGATACAGTTATGCTTTGAACAAATCTTCAGCAACTTTTAACTATTTATTTATATTATGATCGTACCGAACTACAATGGGCAATTAATATCAATATCCACAATTCTGAATCAAATGGATCCAAACCCCATTTAATCCGATGGGTCCTGTTTGGGATCTATTTGATGAAAATTAACAAGATGAGCCGATCTGAAATGAATTATTACATAGAAAGAAAGTACACACATTTTTAGTTTTGATTACCCAGTCGGACCCAAACCGACTCGATTTGAATCGAACCTCGGGCCGTGTCTGTGAGAAATGCGGAATATGGATCTTAAGGCTAGGATTAACACCAGAGGGGGGGAGGGGAATAGTGTTTTAAGGAATTACTAAATCTTTTTGTTTTTTTGTTAATTTGAACACAAATGTATGCGATATTCAGACACAGGTATGATCATAGATCAAACACAGATGCAGTAATAAAGTAAAAGCAATAAAGGAAAGAACATAATGGATTTTATACTGGTTCGGAGTTACCCTACATCCAGTCACGCATACAAGTACGCATTTCCCTTTCAAAAGAAATTGTACAATTACACCCTCGATTTCAAAGCCACGAGTTACACCACTCCAGATTCACAATCCTCTGGGTAAACATACTTGATTTTACGGGCAACAAGTTCACCTAATTGATTTCCTAGGCTACAATCACACCTTTTCTCGCTTGATTGATTTCCAAGGCTACAATCACGCCTTTTCTTGCTTGATTGATTTCCCAGGCTACAATCACACATTTTCTTATTTAATTGATTGCAAAGAAGCCTATAACTCTGAATAGCACTGAGATCTTGTTGAGATAGTGATAGAGAATCAAACCAGAAATGATCTAGTTAGATTCAATGGTGATTTCGGTAGAGTAATGGTAAAAATATTTATAAAGAAATGTTGAAGAAGAAGAGTGAAATCCGAGAAAATCTGTATATAAATTCGTTCAAAGCTACCCTATTTATAGTAGAACAACAGCCATGTCCATTCGTGAAAGGATATGACGAATAGACACTTCTTTTGACATTCAAATTTTTGAAACAAACTGCTACCATGTCGACATGGGATACTTGAGGATGTCGACATGCCTAAGGTATTTTTGGTAATTTGCTTTTCTTTGAAAATAACTTCTATCTTGTATTAAAACTATTTTAAACTTTATAAATATACTTAACTATAGTTAAAATACATAAGTAAATATAAAGAATAATATTTTGGTATATATAAAATTTTACTATAATTTTATATTTAAATTTAGTATTAAAAGTTAAATATATAATTTTTAAAAGATAGTTTAATACCAAGGATAATTTGATTTTGAAAATAAAGATTATTTTGAGGCTAAAAATATTTAAAACCAGGATAGATGTTTTTTATTCTTTCAAAAGGAAGGTTTTGAAATCATTTTGAAAATTAGATATAATTTTGTAAAAAAACATTTGAATAAAGTTTAGTGGATACAAAACAATGTTCCACTAGATTTTTCGTATGTTCCATCCTACTTAGGGTTCCATCCCTTTAAAAGGCTCGAAGTGGATTTCATTTCACGAATAAATTGGATTTTAAGATGTCAGTGCTTTTCTAGGAGTTTTAACAAAATTCCTAATTGAATTATAATCTTGAAATCTTGAACTCTTGATAATCTTGATACTCATGAGTCTTCAATCTTGATATCTTAAATCTATATATTGTACAGTCTTCATTCTTTGGTACCTGCAAGGTTAAATCTTGCATATACATATATATCTAAAATATAATGTTAGTATTTATATTTTATAACAATTCCTAAGGTTGTTGTCATCAAAACCATCATCTCAAGGACTAACAATCTCCTCATTTTTGATGATGAAAACCTTTGTTTATAAAATATTACTTCTATCCTAATAACTCCCCCATAATTTATGCCTAACTATCCTATTTTATATTTCTCCCCCTTTGTCATAAACAAAAACCATCCTAAAACCGTGAAACTATAAAACTCTCCCTTAAACTAATACAAGAACAAAGTATAGTAAATGGAATGTGAAAGTCATTAACATAATTATATTATAATTATTCAATACATAAATATGTATAAGTATATTTCAAACAATCCAATCAACACGCACATCAAATCCAATCATGTCAAACAAGTCAATCAAGTCAAACAAAACATACCAAATAAATCAAAAATTAATAATCTTATACTATAGGACAATACTACAAATTCCTCCAAAATAAAATACACTCGTTATGTATACATGTATGCAATATGTAGTTTGTAATGCAGTATGAAATGTATGACATATGCAATGTAGCATGAGATAATATGCAAAATGAAGTGCAACTTGTGATGTAAATGATTATGATATGCATTGTAATTTATGATGCAATATGCAATGAAATGTGATATGAAATAAGATGCATAATGATATGTAATATGAAACAAAATGATAATGAAATAATAATAATAATAATAATAATAATAATAATAATAATAATATACAGAATGATATGATGATATGTATACTACGGTAAGTGACATCCAGATTATAAGATAAACATGAGTGATAAGTAATATCTAATTGACAAGCATATATATATATATGTGTGTGTGTGTATATATGTATGTGTGTGTGTGTGTATATCAAATTATTTATTATAAATCACTTCAACCAAAAAAAGGTAATACACACCAATTACTAGACTTAGGTTAAAGAAACTAACGAATGGGACTGAAAAAGTATTAAAGAAAAGAGTTTAAAGGTAATAAATGATATTAAAACTATAACATATTCATGAAAGGTAGTAATCAAACTCAATATTAAAATCATATTGCTAAGAAATATGGATTTAAAATATATATATATGATCAAATATGGTTTTTATAAAAATTAATAGCCTACTTATTTAATTTATTTAAAATAATTTTTTTTAACTTAGTTGTTTTTTTTAAGAATCCAAACTTCCATGTTTATAAAATACTTAACTTACTACTAAACCTTTATATTAAATTATTATTGGTTTAAATATTTATAAACATGTTTAAACATCTTTTAAATTTAAAAATATCATAATGAAATATTAAATAAAATAATAAAGATGGCAAAAACTAAAATAAACATGTGTTATATTGAGGCCTCTTACTTTTAAAAATAATAATTAATTATTAAAAAAACATTTAAACATGAAATTAATTTTAAAATATTCTAGTATAAGTTAGAAACTAACTCTAAAAAGAATAGAGAAAAATACTTAATTTAAATATCATTTTTACATAGTTTAAAGTTTCATAAAGAAAAACAGTATTTAAAGAAGGCTATAAAAAGATTTTGCAGTAAAATATATTCGAAACTTTATAAAACTAAAATTGTAGCTTTTACCAAATGCTGTGTAAAGTTTCTAAAACTTTGCAGCGTTTAAAAGCACAGAAATGCTATAAAAACGAATTTGCAGTACTTACAAAACAGTACAGAAGAAAAGAAGCATTTTAGAATTGCTATCTAAAATTCCGGTCATGTAATGTGGTGCAATTTTATTAATTGAATAAATATATAAATATAGCCTTATTCTAACATTCTAAATTCATTTTATTAATTTCTTAAAGATATAAAATTAGTATCTTAAAAGAAATAGAGTATGAGAAGTAAAAATAACACTAGAAAAGTTGAAATCATGAATGAAGGTATGCTTTTCTACTTAGTGCAGTTGTAATAAATTAGTTGTAAGATTTTATTTGAAAGGAACATATTTTAAAAGACTTAATTATTGCGTGTCGATATATGAACCAAAATATCAAAACTTATAAAAGAGATAAATTTCTATACCTAACTAAATGCATAAGTATATATTAATAGTAAAGCGTACCACTTTTTGCACTCCTCCATCTTTCTAACTTTATTGTTCTTCCATTGCCATGAACCACGCATTTATATCTTTCAGAATTTAACGACGAGATCTGTTATATTGCGACGGGCTCGTTTTTTTGATCAGCGCAGTATATTCATTTGCTGAATTTGAAGACCGTATGAGAAAAATACAGATGATTTAGTAGATTGACCAACTTGGCGCCAAAACTTTCAATTTGAATTTTGAATGAATGGACGCTTCAACCACTATAAATAGACCCAACAGTCACCACTTTTCATAAAAGTTTCTCTTCTTCTTCTTCCCGTTTTTCTATTTACCATCAAACTTCAAGGCACATCTCCTTCGTTTCTTAACGGAATTGGATGAAACCAGTGGAAAATCGAAGAGGAAGGCAAGAGCTACGATCTAGTAATAGGTTGGTGTCGAATTTGGACGGTATTGTGATGCAACATGCCGAACAGTAGAAGAAATGTAGAAAATCTCGCACACAGTTTTTCAGTTTTGGATAGCCAACTTCAAACTGTCGTATCTCACTCCATTTTGATCAGAATTTGATGATCCACCCATCAAAACTCTCCCGAGAACAAGAACTACAATCTGAAAAGGAGTGGGAACAAAATACTCAAATCTCTGGAGCAATTTGAAGAATACCTTTGACAGTTTTGCCTTCTTTTTCTCTTCGTTCACCAAAACTTCATTTGACCATAACTTGCTCATTTCTTGACGGATTCGCACGAAACCAGTGACATTGCAAAGCAGATGGAGAGAAGTATAGTATCAAATCAAGTTGTAGATGAGAACCAAAAGTTTTGTATTGATCTGGTACCCATTTCATTGTCAATTGCCATTATATATCCATTTGTTCTTATTGATCGACGAATGATTATCTCGTATCTTTTAACCAACAGTCATTATACATAACTCTTCTCTTGCAAAACAACATAATCTTTTAAAGAATCAAGTGACTTTTCAAAATAACTAAATATAATTTAAACAACAATATCATGATGATTCCGTGACATATCCATATGAAAATAGTGTTAATAATTTTATATAAAAAATTGCCATTTTAAAATTTTCAAAATTCAGATTATGAAAACTTTGAAAACCTTGCTCTGATACCAAATGTGAGAAATGCGGAATACGGATCTTAAGGCTATGATTAACACGAGAGGGGGGTGAATAGTGTTTCAAGGAATTACTAAATATTTTTGATTTTTTGTTAATTTGAACACAAATGTATGCAATATTCAGACACAGATATGATCACAGAATCAAACATGGATGCACAAATAAAGTAAAAGCAATAAAGGAAAGGACACACCGGATTTTATGTTGGTTCGGAGTTACCTTACATCCAGTCCCGCACATAAGTACGGATTTCCTTTCAAAAGCAATTGTACAATTACACCCTCGATTTCAAGGCCACGAGGTACACCACTCCAGATTCACAATCCTCTGGGTAGAGATACTTGATTTTACGGGTAACAAGTTCACCCAATTGATTTCCTAGGCTACAATCATACATTTACTCGCTTGATTGATTTACAATGCTACAATCACACCTTTTCTCGCTCGATTGATTTCCAAGGCTACAATCACACCTTTTCTTGTTTAATTGATTACAAAGAAGCCTATAACTCTGAATAGCACTGAGATCTTGTTGAGGTAGTGATAGAGAATCAAACCAGAAATGATCTAGTTAGATTCAATGGTGATTTGGCAAAGTAATGGTAAAAATGTTTATAAAGAAATGTGGAAGAAGAAGAGGAGTGAAATCCGGGAAAATCTGTATATAAATTCGTTCAAAACTACCCCTATTTATAATAGAACAACAACTATGTCCATTCGTGAAAGGATATGACGAATAGATACTTCTTTTGAAATTCAATTTTTTGAAACAAACTGCTATCATGTCGACATGAGGTACTTGCCGAAGGTAATTTTGGTAATTTGTTTTTCTTTGAAAATAACTTCTATCTTGTATTAAAACTATTTTAAACTTTATAAATATACTTAACTATAGTTAAAATACATAAGTAAAAATAAAGAATAATATTTTGGTATATATAAAATTTTACTATAATTTTATATTTAAATCTAATATTAAAAGTTAAATATATTATTTTTAAAAGATAGTTTAAAACCAAGGATAATTTGATTTTGAAAATAAAGATTATTTTGAGGCTAAAAAATATTTAAAACCAGGATAGATGTTTTTGATTCTTTTAAAAGGAAGGTTTTGAAATCATTTTGAAAACAAGATATAATTTTGTAAAAAAAAAATTTGAATAAAAGTTAGTGGATACAAAACAATGTTCCATTAGATTTTTCGTATGTTCCATCCTACTTAGGGTCGATCCCTTTAACAGGCTCGAAGTGGATTCCATTCCATGAATAAATTGGATTTTAAGATGTCAGTGCTTTTCTACGAGTTTTAACAAAATTCCTAATTAAATTATAATCTTGAACTCTTGATAATATTGATACTCATGAGTCTTCAATCTTGATATCTTGAATCTCTATACTATACAGTCTTCATTCTTTGATACCTGCATGGTTAAATCCTGCATATACATATATATCTAAACTATAATGTTAGTATTTATATTTTATAACAATTCCTAAGGTTGTTGTCATCAAAACCATCATCTCAAGGACTAACAATCTTCCCCTTTTTGATGATGACAACCTTTGTTTATAAAATATTACTTCTATCCTAATAACTCCCCCTAAAACTAATAACTCCTCCTTAATCAATGCCTAACTATCATATTTTATATTTCTCCCCCTTTGTCATCAACAAAAACCATCCTAAACCATAAAACTATAAAACTCCCCCTTAAACTTATACTAGAACAAAGTATAGTAAATGGAATATGAAAGTTATTAACATAATTATACTATAATTATTCAATACATAAATATGTATAAGTATATTTCAAACAATCCAATCAACACGCACATCAAATCCAATCATGTCAAACAAGTCAAACAAATCAATCAAGTCAATTAAGTCAAACAAGTCAATCAAGTCAAACAAAACATACCAAATAAATCAAAAATTAATAATCTTATACTACAGGACAATACTATAAATTCCTCCTAAATAAAATACACTCGTTATGTATACATGTATACAATATGTAGTTTGTAATGCAGTATGAAATGTATGTCATATGCAATGTAGCATGAGATAATATGCAAAATGAAGTGCAACTTGTGGTGTAAATATTATGATATGCATTGTAATTTATGATGTAATATGCAATGAAATGTGATATGAAATAGGATGCATAATGATATGTAATGTGAAACAAAATGATAATGAACTAATAATAATAATAATAATAATAATAATAATAATAATAATAATAATAATAATAATAATAATAATAATAATATGCAGAATTATATGATGATATATACACTACGGTAAGTGACATCCAGATTATAAGATAAACATGAATGATAAGTAATATCTAATTGACAAGCATATATATATATATATATATATATATCTGTGTGTGTGTCTGTATGTATGTATGTATGTATGTATATATATATATATATCAAATTATTTATTATAAATCACTTCAACTAAACAAAGGTAATACACACCAATTACTAGACTTAGGTTAAGGAAACTAACGAATGAGACTGAAAAAGTAGCAAAGAAAATAGTTTAAAGGTAATAAATGATCTTAAAACTATAACATATTCATGAAAAGTGGTAATCAAACTCAATATTAAAATCAAATTGCTAAGAAATATTGATTTAAACTATATATATGATCAAATATGGTTTTTATAAAAATTAATAGCCTACTTATTTAATTTATTTAAAATAATTTTTTTTACCTTGGTTGTTTTTTTAAGAATCCAAACTTCCATGTTTATAAAATACTTAACTTACTTACTAAAACCTTTATATTAAATTATTATTGGTTTAAATATTTAGAAACATGTTTAAACATCTTTCAAATTTAAAATATCATAATGAAATATTAAATAAAATAATAAAGATTGAAAAACTAAAATAAACATGTGTTATATTAAGACCTCTTACTTTAAAAAAAAATTAATTAATTATTAAAAAAACATTTAAACATGAAATTGATTTTAAAATATTCTAATATAAGTTAGAAACTAACTCTAAAAAGAATAGACAAAAATACTTAATTTAAATATCATTTTTACATAGTTTAAAGTTTCATAAAGAAAAACAGTATTTAAAGAATGCTATAAAAAGTTTTTGCAGTAAAATATATTCGAAACTTTATAAAACTGAAACTGTAACTTTACCAAATGCTGTGTAAAGTTTTTAAAACTCTACAGCGTTTCAAAGCACAGAAATGCTATAAAAATGAATTTGCAGTACTTACAAAACATTACAGAAGAAAAGAAGCATTTTAGAAGTGCTATCTAAAATTCCGGTCATGTGATGTGGTGCAATCTTATTGATTGAAGAAATATATAAATAGAGCCTTATTCTAGCATTCTAAATTCATTCTATTAATTTCTTAAAGATATAAAATTAGTATCTTAAAAGAAATAGAGTATGAGAAGTAAAAATAAAACTAGAAAAGTTGAAATCACGAATGCAGGTATGCTTTTCTACTTAGTATAGTTGTAATAAATTAGTTGTAAGATTTTATTTGAAAGGAACACATTTTAAAAGACTTAATTATGATGTGTCGATATATGAACCAAAATATCAAAACTTATAAAAGAGATAAATTTCTATACCTAACTAAATGCATAAGTATATATTAATAGTAAAACATACCACCTTATGCACTCCTACGTCTTTCTAACTTTGTTGTTCTTCCATTGTCGTGAACCACACATTTATATCTTTCATAATTTAACGACGAGATATGTTCTATTGCGCGGGCTCGTTTTTTTGATCAGCGTAGTATATTCATTTGCTGAATTTGAAGACCGTATGAGAAAAATATATATCATTTGGTAGATTGACCAACTTTATGCCAAAACTTTGAATTTGAATTTTTAATGAATGGACACTTCAACCATTATAAACAGGCTCAACAGTCACCACTTTTCGTAAAAGTTTCTCTTCTTCTTCTTCCCGTTTTTCTATTTACCATCAAACTTCTAGAATGCATATCTCCTTCGTTTCTTAACGAAATTGGATGAAACCATTGGCAAATCGAAGAGGAAGGCAAGAGCTACGATCTAGTAATAGTTTGATATCGAATTTGGATGGTATTGTGATGCAACAGGCAGAAAAGTAGAAGAAATGTAGAAAATATCGTACACAGTTTTTCAGTTTTGGACAACCAACTTCAAACTGTCATATCTCACTCCATTTTGATCAGAATTTGATGATCCACCCATCAAAACGACTGCGAGAACAAGAACAACAATATGAAAAGGAGTGGGAACAAAATACTCAAATCTCTGGATGCAATTTGAAGAATACCTTTGACAGTTTTGCCTTCGTTTTCTCTTTGTTCACCAAAACTTCATTCGACCATAAATTGTTCATTTCTTGATGGATTCGCACGAAACTAGTGACATTGCGAAGCAGATGGAGAGAAGTATAGTATCAAATGAATTTTAGATGAGAATCAAAAGTTTTGTATTGATCCGGTACCCATTTCATTGTCAATTGTCATTATATATCCATTTGTTCTTCTTGATCGACGAATGATTATCTGGTATCTTTTAACCAACGATCATTAGACATAACTCTTCTCCTGCAAAATAGCATAACCTTTTAAAGAATCAAGTGACTTTTCAAAATAACTAAATATAATTTTAAACAACAATATCATGATGATTCTGTGACATATTCATATGAAAATAGTGTTAATAATTTTATAAAAAAATTGCCATTTTAAAATTTTTCAAAATTCAGATTATGAAAACTTTGAAAACCTTGCTTTGATACCAAATGTGAGAAATGCGGAATACGGATCTTAAGCCTATGATTACCACGAGAGGGGGGTGAATAGTGTTTTAAGGAATTTCTAAATCTTTTTTATTTTTGTTAATTTGAGCACAAATGTATGCAATATTCAGACACAGATATGATCACAGAATCAAACACAGATGCAGAAATAAAGTAAAAGCAATAAACGAAAAAACACACCGGATTTTATTCTAGTTCGGAGTTACCCTACATGCAATCCCGCACACAAGTACGGATTTCCTTTCAAAAGTAATTGTACAATTACACCCTCGATTTCAAGGCCATGAGGTACACCCTCCAGATTCACAATCCTCTGGGTAGAGATACTTGATTTTACGGGTAACAAGTTCACCCAGTTGATTTCCTAGGCTACAATCACACATTTTCTCGCTTGATTGATTTCCAAGGCTACAATCACACCTTTTCTCGCTTGATTGATTTTCAAGGCTACAATCACACCTTTTCTTGTTTAATTGATTACAAAGAAGCCTATAACTATGAATAGCACTGAGATCTTGTTGAGATAGTGACAGAGAATCAAACCAGAAATGATCTAGTTAGATTCAATGGTGATTTCAGCAGAGTAATGGTAAAAATGTTTATAAAGAAATGTGGAAGAAGAAGAGGAGTGAAATCATAGAAAATCTATATATAAATTCGTTCAAAAGTACTCCTATTTATAGTAGAACAACAACCATGTCCATTCATGAAAGGATATGACGAATAAACACTTCTTTTGAAATTCAAATTTTTGAAACAAACTGCTACTATGTCGACATGGGGTACTTGAGGATGTAGACATGCCTAAGGAATTTTTGGTAATTTATTTTTCTTTGAAAATAACTTCTATCTTGTATTAAAACTATTTTAAACTTTGTAAATATACTTAACTATAGTTAAAATACATAAGTAAATATAAAGAATAATATTTTGGTATATAAAAATTTTTACTATAATTTTATATTTAAATCTAATATTAAAAGTTAAACATATTATTTTTTAAAGATAGTTTAAAACCAAAGATAATTTGATTTTGAAAATAAAGATTATTTTGAGGCTAAAAATATTTAAAACCAGGATAGATGTTTTTGATTCTTTTAAAAGGAAGGTTTTGAAATCATTTTGAAAACAAGACATAATTTTGTAAAAAAAAAAACATTTGAATAAAAGTTAGTGGATACAAAACAATGTTCCACTAGACTTTTCGTAGGTTCCATCATACTTAGGGTTCCATCTCTTTAACAGGCTCAAAGTGGATTCCATTCCACGAATAAATTGGATTTTAAGATGCCAAGTGCTTTTCTAGGAGTTTTAACAAAATTTCTAATTAAATTATAATCTTGATATCTTGAACTCTTGATAATCTTGATACTCATGAGTCTTCAATCTTGATATCTTGAATCTTTATACTGTACAGTCTTCATTCTTTGATACCTGCATGGTTAAATCTTGCATATACATATATACATATATATATATTTAAACTATAATGTTAGTATTTATATTTTATAACAATTCCTAAGGTTATTATCATAAAACCATCATCTCAAGGACTAACAATGTCAAGGTTTTGAAATACACAAGTTATATTCGAACTGTGCAGTTAAGATCCCGCTAAAGCCTCGCAAAATCCCGGCTATAGCGCGTAGCATTCTTCGACCACTACGCTTTTTAATGTATCGCTATTAAATGGTAGATCTTTTTCCAATTCCGTTATTTTCTGCTACATCCGCTAAATCAAGACATTTTAGCATCTGCTTTAGCAAAATTAATATAAACAGTTTGATTTATCTAATTCTTTTTTGAACCAAATCAACAAAGTTAGGATAAAGACCTAATTTTTTTACCCTAATTTTAAGGTATGGGTGCTTAATATATACAAGTTAGAAATCTATTGTTTTCGCCAAATTTAGACCACACAAAACTTGATATTCTTTGATTTGTTGCGTAAGATTAAAAAATAATTCTTTTTTCTATACAAATAATGTGTTAGATTAACTTTGAATATTTTGTTTTATATTTAATGAAGCATTTTACACTTCCGCTATATCTCTGTTATATTCTCGTTTAATCTCCGCTATAACTTTTGCACCTCCACCGTTATGCAACCGCTAAACGTTTTAACTGCACAAGATTCGAAAAAAACACAACTCGACTAGAATCGAGACATGTCAGGTCAGGCCTAGATCTGACCTGACGGGTCTAATTACCACCCTTGCATCGAATAGATAATCTCGTCACATTCTTCAAATTAATCTCAAATGAACTTTGAACCATCTGTTCTAACTAATGTAGCACCGAATAAATAATCTCAAATGTGTGTTTTTCCAGATTAATCTCAAACGAACTTCGAAGTGTCTGCTCCTATTGCGATCGCAGCGAATAAATTTTCAGTCAATATGATGGATGGAAACGTCGAAACTCATGAATCTGATTTTGCAGGTATTGATTTAGAAAATATAATTGTTAAATCAAACAGAGTTCTAATTTATCGGTAATATGTACTATTATCTTAGATTTTAACCTTTAAAGATTATTATGCTTGTAATTCTACGCTTATAGTATTATATTTGATGATGGTTTTTGCAAAATGTCTTAAATTTTTATTACATATATGTTAAATATAAATTATATTGAATTTTTTAAATCAATTATCATACATACACACACACACACACACACATATATATAATTTATAAAAAATCCTAAAAATGCATAGTAAATTAAAAAAGCATGTGCCATTTATCGTGCCATGTGCCAAGGCTTTGTGTCTTTTTACGTCATGGGCCATTAATAACTATGTCACGTATGCATGACACCATATGAAGTCTTATATCGACGATTGTGCCAATCATTGTCTTGTTAACTTGAAACTAGCAGACGACTGATAATTATATTAGATTTAGCAAGGTGAAATTTGCAAGAAGATAAAGCTCATTGGACATCAAGTGAAGGCATCTTAAGATTGACAAGGGGTTTATGCTGATAAACGGTGTGAAAAACTTGAAATTTTCCATTTCGTGATCATCGGTTTTCCTTCCTTGAAGAACGAGGTTCAGTTCAATAAGACATCGATTAAGATTCTCGCTTTATTTTATTGGTAGTGCATTTCTTGCTAGATTGGATTAGGAGTGAGTTCTTCCACTGTTTACGTTTTTAAACAAATTTCATTGGTGTCGATATTTTCTTCATCTCAACCACTTCCAGCTTGCTCTGCACAGGCTACTTATAGCTTTCATTAGCTGCAAACAATAATCATGTACCCATGATGCAAATAATCCATCACATTTCTATCCGCGATCTAGTTCCTTGCTTCATGTTTTGTACATGTCACACGCCCAAATGTTAAAATATGCTCCTTCGCCCAAAATACGAAGAATTTAGTAAACATTTGTCATAATATGCATTGATCTTAGCCTGCTAGGGATGTGCAAGGTCGGTTAACCGAACGAAATGGTTGTCGACTTAACCGATAAAATATTTCGATTCTGTTAACCAAACCAAAAATATTAAATGGGTCCTTCTACCGATCGAACCTGTTCGGTGTTGCACCATGGAAGAAATTGATGACAATGCCCGAAATGGATTATGTTACTACGACTAAATATAAGATATTCTTATTTAGCATAAGTGAAAACCTCGCTTTGACGATGTCACATTAAAAGGAAAAGTACCACCATGCATACAACGTTCTGAAATGGCAATGGTATTTGTTAATAATGATCATTTTATGCACGTACGTAGTTTATCTCTCTTTTATCCTATCATTTAATTGTTAATTTTGCAATGTACTTACTAGTTTTCATAAAATGTAGGTAAAATTTGAAACTAAACATGTTGTGCCATCAATTTATGCAAAATGGTTGACGACTCGTCATACGGAGGCAAGTAATGTGAATTTATTTATGATGACCATAGGCAAGCTCGGGATAAAAGAACTCAATTTGCGAAGTGGAATTAATTATGTACTTTAAACCATTGTGTTATTAAATGTACTTTGAATTAACTGCGTACTTCAAACCAATGTATTGCTTGATGTAGGTTGAATTAACTTTGATTTGTGCTGTCAATTTATGTTGTTATTTGATGTAATATCCACGTTCCTTGCTATATGATTTATTTTTTATTTTTTACAACGCCACTTAAGGATATTATGTGTATTTTTATCGCATAAAGTTGCTACGTGGTAGAAATTTTTATCACGCATTAGCTATACGTGATTTATGTTCCAAGTCATGGTTTTTGTATGTGGTACGTAATTTTATCATGCATTGGCTACACATGGATTCTGTTCCAAGTCGAAAAGCCTTTATGTGTGTAATATCTTCCATTTTAAGACCCGAAACTAACCGCTATAGATGCTGCAGTAATGGCTAGTATTAATTTTCGGTGACAAATTGCGCTAATACTAATGGTATCTATAATATCAAAAGCACAAGAATATGAAATATTTCATACACAGTTTCAAAATAACCTTTCTCGTTGCATTTCAAATCAACATTTCATATTCAGTACATAATCTCATAACGTTGAATATAATTATTACAAAAATACGCCAAGAGTGACATATGAAGATTCCCTCTTGGATGATCAGAGTTACTATGATAACCCGTCTTTTTGACCCTCGAAGATCGACACTAATACATTCTCGATATTCACGTGCCGCAAATTCAAGTGTCGGAGAGGTGGATAATCAGGATTTTTAAAATAAATAAAGATAGAAGATAGAATAACAACAGAATCTCACATTTTCATTAATTATACAAATGGAAAGTACATACAGTCACTCCAAGTGATTCATCAGAGTTACGATAAGTACTAACCCAGCAAGTGACAGTTATAATTGCCCATCCTTACGGAGGCTGGTAGATACTAAATACATACTACATGATATAGGATAAAGTTAAAATAGATCACTAAAACGACCCTCCAATCCTCATGCTTCATTCCCCTTTCAAAATGCTCCAAGCTAACTGACTACTTGACTGCTCGAAAAAATAGGGCACCCAGAGTTCAAGGAAAAAGGAAATTAAACTCCTAGTCAGTCGTGAGACTGGTGTAAGAAACTCAAAATACGAGTATTTGGAAAATAAAATGTAAACACGGAACGGGTTTTTATCTTATGATCACCAAATCATTTCTACGTAAAATCCAGTGATATTATTTTTAGTGTCATTTTTTGAGAACCTTTCAAATAAACATATTCAAATAGCTGAAACTGTTACATGGGTTAAATTTGATGGCGTAATAGGTTTACAACTAAAACCGAAGGCACTTATTGGCGATTTGGATTTCCAATGAATAGCGAGGTAAGTTACTACCTTCTGTACAGTACATTTCTAGAGGAATGTACAAAGGATCGACATCTTTGAAACCTCTATGAATTAAGACCAGCTTACCCGAGACCAATAGATGTTACAAATAGCACCGAATATGATATCACCCTGGTAGCTACCGACCTATTCGGAATCCAGGAGCATACACCATATAATTTAAATCTGACGTTATAGTGGGTAGAAATAAATAGATCTAGAAAGGTGTACCCTAATGGTTGCAAACCACTTAGTCTTAAAGCAACCCATGTTTCACAATTCCCTAAGTGTGAGGCTTAAGGTAACATTTACCTTTCTTAGAACATTTTCACTTAAAATGCCACATTGTCATTTCCAACAACACACTACTAATTTCAACAAAGGTATAACCTCTGAGCTCATACATCTCAGAAAAGGGTATTAAGTATAAGAGGGGATACCTCCTACACTACCAACAGATGTATATTTTTAGAGATTAATGCACTGTGATCTTAGAAATGCAATGTCATACATTCATCCATGCAAGTTGTCCCGAAACAGGACAAGCCAAAGGCATTCCCTTACCACATCCTATCAGCATCAAACCTTGGATTAGTAGCGAGTAGTCCTTGCATACGAAAATCCCATAATGAAGGGACCACTGCTATTTATTTATCTCGAGAGCTACTCCAAAATTATCAATGAGCAGTCCTTCCATTATAAAGATCCCCGCCTTCAACTTCATTGTCTTCAACATGTCTTTACTTTCGAACTCGTAAATTGGTTCAAAGTGGTTTTCGGATAAGAATCACCCAAATCTGATCCCCATTTCACCAAACCAATTATCGATAAAAAGATGTTAAGTTTGAGAGTGATTATTATTTCATTTATTAATATCTTTTATCGAATTAAATATCTCTTTTAAGATATAAATCTTCAAATCGTATTCTCTTCCAATATATACCAAATCATTAAACCAATCTTTAACTTTGGAAGTACCAAATCAAAATCATTTCTCATAAATCATATTGCAAAACTTTTTTGAGTAAAATGGGTTGATAGAAATTATACTAATTCTACTCAACATCAACTTCCGTATTCAACCTTTACAATCCATCGAATAACATTGAAGTCATAGATAGTGCGGGTTTCCTCCTTGGAATTTAATACCAAGTATAAGAATATTATTTCTATATAATCCTAGTTGTATTAAATTTAAAAAAATTAAAACTTTTATATACTTACCTCGTTACGAGATTTCGATCTTATCTATTCCTTGTCTAGGAAAGAGCCATGTGAGTCAGGGCACTGGTTGCTCCTGAACATCTCCTTATTTTAAGCACTCCCTTTTAGATCTTATAAATAAAAAATCCAATCTACTCATCGCGTTTTGGAGCCAAGATTAAATCACTTAATTATAACAGCTTTTCTTTAATATTTATTTAAACTCTTTAAAAATAAATATAAAGCCTCTAGATTATCTTTAAAAAACTTAATTATTTATTTGAAAACATTTATAAAATATTGGAAAGAATACTTAAGTTTAATTATTTCAAAAAAAATTGAAAGTGTTACAAAAAGTGATGTGAATAGTGCTGCGGATAGTTCTTTTAAGGCTTATATGATCAATACAACTTTTCGATCATTTAGAAATCCATTTTTCTAACTCAAATCTTTTTTAAAACAATTTCACATGTTTATAGAATTTATTCCATATTTTTAAAGAAGTAAAAGTATCATTTATAAAGAATTTTTCGTTTTGGTTTTCGAACTACCAAACGGCGACTACTTTGAAAACTTGTTTTGCCCATATTACAAAATCTACCAAATGAAATCTCGATCGTTTTTTATTTAAAAACTATGATTACAAAGAATTCCAACTCCGATTTCCATCGTATAAATGAATTTAAATTTTTATGGGGGATATCGCGAACTACCGTTATGCGACGCAGCTATTTTTGACTCGACTTTCATAATTTGTCCGAACTTCACCAAATTGGGTTTTAGTATTTATAAAACATTTATAAACCATTTCATAGAGGTTTATTCCATATAACTTTTATAACTTGATTTAGAAAGTGATTTCCTTGTGTAATATCGACGTGTATTTAACGTGACTTGCTTGCACAATTCAACGCCATATTAAAACAACCAATACTTGATGATCAAAACATAGTGCATATATCTCTAGCAGTCATATCACATCATCATTTTATATATGTATATGTATATGTATATGTATATGTATATTTATATGTATATGTATATGTATATGTACGTATGTATGTAAATAGAGTTCTTCACTTGATTTTCGATCAAACTAACTTTAAAACGGCTATAGTTCCGCTATCTCGAAATCGAAGCTCACGACTACAAGCACAAATGCTCCTATGGGGTTCGGCCTTGTTTTTAGAGGCTTGGAAGGGCTCGACCTTGCTTTGCAAGCGGTGGTGGAGGGCTTGGTTGCACACGACTATCGTGAAGGAGAAAGAAGAGATCACTAGCCTGAAATTGGGCTTGAAGTGATTGATTTTGATTGATTTTGGCATAATTTTTTTGATTTTGTAATATTTTATTTTATAGGCTATGGAAACAATTAATGTAGAGAAGAAGATGACGAAGAGATTAGGAATTTTATGAAGAAAAAGTATGAATGAAGCGAAGAGAGGTGGGTGCTATTTATAGGAAAATGTGAGGATGCAAATATCATGATACATCACCGTTTCATTGTCACCACTCCCCCCTCTCACCTCATCATTCTCAACCGAGCATCCTCCCATGTGTGTGGCCATGTGGTACTTAGGGTATAAGAGATTGACTTTGGATTTACTTAAGGATGAAGGTTTAGGAAAATATCTTAAATTTTTTGTTATATGTGTATGTGTACGTACGTACGTATGTATAAGTATATGTGTGTTCATGCATATGTACATGTATGTGTGCATATGTACATCTCAAATAATTCATAATGTTGCACAACTTTTCTAGGTTAAATCATTACGGATTTCGATTTCGACTTCCTGTCATATTTTCACTTTTTATTTAATATATATATATGTATGTATGTATGTATGTAAATAAAGTTTGATAATAATATTTCTATCATTATTTAATAATTAAAAGGGATTATTTAATAATTAAAATAATTATTAAATCATTTAAACTCAATTTAAATTCGAAAATCATTTATTCCAAAACAGATATCATTGATGATGTCATAAAGAGATTTTATTTTCAAAAATAAAAATAATAATTTTATTACATATTATCACTCATGTACAAAAATGAGTATAGGTATCCAGCTCTATGCATGATGTTGGATGGTCTAAGTGTTGTTTATTGATAAACGGTTTTTGGTCATTTTACCGATATTTGTCCGAAAAAGATATTTTTGTAAATACTTACTCAAAATACAATTACCATTATTTCGTTCGGTTTAGAACATCACATTAGTGTTATAAAACCTTATCTTTGAAAAATTATAAATTAAGTCACATTTTTCTAAGTGATGAATTTTTGGGTCGTAATAGTTACTAAATAGACAGTTATGATATCTGCCATTACATACAACATTCAATCACAGTGGAATACTACAAAAAAAACCTACATTTAGTTGCACTTATTAGCAACATTTATAAATGCAACTAATGCCATTTTTAGTTTTCTTTTTTGCCTATAGGTTTTTAACACCGCCAAAATTTTATGCATCCCGCCCAACACTAGAATATACCCTACGCGTGTGTTTTTCCAACTCCAACTTCACACTGTTACGTTTCTACTCTACGCAGCAATGTTTTCATTACACGACCGTGAATCAAACTGTGGAGACTCAGGGTTCGAGGTTTCGAAGGTCCGACCGGTCGAACCCTCAAGAACCGCATATGTACTTTTATTGAAATTTTAAATACATAAAAGCTTTACACACAAAAATAAAACAGTAGCACTTCTGGATAGCAGAAAGTGAACATATTGGAAACATGTGCAACTGTGCAATATCAACATTTTTTGAAACCTCTGCATGCATCAATGAACTTACATACACAGCTAGCTGCTTTATATTCTCATGAATTGCCACATCTGCTTAATTTATAAACATAACCCAAATATTACTGGCAGCGCCAACTACCTCTCTGAATGCTTACTAAATTCAAGGCATATTTGGACTACCAAATCAGTCTGTTAACATGTACTTGTACATGAAATGAGATATCACCATAAATACACATATAAGTCTGATAAAATTCAGAATTAACACTAATCTAGATATACACTACTAAAACAAACTTCAGAACATTACATTAGAAAGCACATCATCCGAGTTTACAGCCAGAACAAACCCTTATTCTTCAGCCCTGTAGAACCGAAGCAAACCCATGGGCAATACTTTTTCCTGAAACCAGAAAATCAAGTAATAAACAGCAGTACAACTATAACACAAACATAAAGAAAAATGGTTACCTGAACATTAATCTCAGGTGAAGAATTGGATAGAAACTTAAGGCCAATAGAGCATTTATCAAGAGTTTCAGGTTCATCCACTCTTTCTGTGCTTGAGTAGCTTTCAGTTTATGAAGAAACATCTAAGATTAACACAAAGCTCATTTCATAATCATATACTACCTAAAAAAAAGATGAAGCTTGATGTATTTCAGTTAAAAAAAACCTCAGAAAGAAAAACAAACTTCACTTCCACACATAACCACCCCCACATAACCTTACATATCCACGGTCCACAATGGTAGTTGTTTACTGTTAGCACCAGCTTCTTCGGCAACTTGTAACATTGCGGTATACGACATCAGCGGATCGTAGTTGAATGTTTCTACACCATTGTTTATTTCTTGTAAGCCCGCTTCATTACCAAAGAGATGACCAACAACCACTCCGCTATCATCAATGTCAATGACATTGACCTCTACATCATCCAACGACCCTTCTACATCATCCAACGGCTCTTCTATATCAACCGATGACCCTTCTATATCGACTGCTATATTAGCATCTACAAAAATAAAATAAAAAATATAACAATTTGTTAATTTATGGAAACATGAAATAATCTTTCAAAATAAATAAATAAGCACCTTCATCGTTGTACAAAGCATTGATTTCATCTGTCGTCAATAATGGTGGTTCATCCTCCACCACCCATGTATTGTTCTCATCAAACTCAAGAAAACTAATAGGATCATAGTTTCTTCCCTTTAATTCATGCCTAAATATACATCGTAAACTTGAATGAGTTTAAGTATGAATAAATTAATTTTTATTTGCAACAATAAATATATAGTAACAAGTCATATTTGCCAAGTAAAAAATTATAATTCATTAAGAATAACTTACTTTTGTCCAAGTCGAAGATTGTAATGTACGAAAACCAAATCATTCAACCTTTGATGTTCTAATCTATTCCTTTTCTTTAAATGAATGTTTTCAAAAACACTCCAATTTCTTTCACATCCGGAAGAGCTACAAGTTTGGCTTAACACTCGAATTGCTAACTTTTTTAAGTTTGGTGCACCGGTTCCATAAATTGACCACCACTCATCTGCATTTGAATTTTATTATTAATTATTTACTAGACATAGGTGTAATAATGAAAACTAAAAATATTTAAAATCTAAACATTTACCTGGAAGCATATGGGTACGATTATTTATGGCTGAGCTTCTACCAAAATCACCCTCTGCATTTTTATAAAACTTAATCTCTTTTGTAAGATCTCTAGTCAAATCTGGATCCCCATTCGAATATTTCTCAATGACATCTAAAATAGCCGAATGACAAGAAAAATGCTTCTCCATAATGTCAAGGTTATAATGATATTCTGAATTAAACCAAAAACCAACAGAGTGTAGAGTTTTATGCAACTGCCTATCCCAACGGCTATCAATGATATCAATGAATGGCTTTAGAATATTTTTGTTCCTTCCAAATCTTTTTATCATATCCTCTCTTGCATTGTGGATTGCAGCATACAAATAACCCATTGCAGGTCTTTCATCGCTATCAACAAGTCTGAGAACACGAACAAGCGGTTCAGTAATACTGACAATTAAAGAACATTCTTTCCAAAATGCCGAATCAAAAATATGACTAACAAATTGTTTCCCTTTTAAATCTCTTGCATATGAGGAAGTTTTCCAATCCCGACTCGTTAACATGACCATAAGTTCATCTTTGTGGCTCAAAATGCTTTGTAAAGCGACAAAATTCGTTGCAAATCTTGTTGGAGCCGGATGAAGTAAATTTCTCCCATTTGTGAATCGTCGCATCATTGACAATACAAAACAATTATTATAGAAAAACTTTGTTATCTTTGATGCTTGAGTTACCGTATTAGAAACTCGCTCAAGTTTTCCAATATCACTAAACATTAAATTTAAGCAATGAGCAACACAAGGAGACCATGAAATGGTTGGAAATTCTGCTTCAATTAATCTTCCGCAGCCGCATAATTTGCCGCGTTGTTGGTTACCACTTGCATTATATTTTCAGCTCCGATCAACAAAATCACTTCTTTAAATAGGTTGAAAAGAATTAAAGCAGTTTTAGAAGCAGCCGATGCATCAACAGATTTCAAAAACAATGTACCTATGTAAAAACAAGGAAGAAAAAATAAAAAAGTTTCAAAAACGTGAGATTACTAATAATTATATACCAAATATAATATACCTTTAGGAGAATAAGCCAAGAAGTCGATCAAACTTCTACCGTTTTGGTCCGACCATCCACCCGCCATTAGTGTACAACCGGTTTCCTTCCATGAATCTCGATGTTTTTTTACTTCATTATGCACTTGTTCAACGCAATTCTTTAGTAACTTGCCATGCAATGCATGAAGGTTCGGTCCTTCGTATCCTTTTCCAAAACTAGCAATGGCATTTATCATTGGTTTATACAATACCGAATTCACGGCATTGAATGGAATTGATGCATCATAGAACCACTTCGCAATGGCTATATCCACATTCTTTTACTGCTTGGCCTTGAAGAACACTTTTTATAGTTGGTTGAGAGCTAGTGGTGATTCTTGAAATTAAATTAGGACTCGAGAGATTGTTAGAATCTGAAGGTTGTACACTAGTAGATGTGAATCTTTTCTTCGAATCAAAAGGCATATCCTCATCTTCATTTTGAAAAGCGCAATCTCTAAACTTTTTTGTTGCAATATTCTTCTTTAACACTTCCCCACTTTCAATATTCAACTTCATAGTGCATTTGACTTCATCGTTCACACGCATACAAGGATTACATCCACCTCCAAATAAACCAGAAAGATGATATTTGAAACGGCGAATCCCACCACCTTTAAAAACTTTGTTGCAATACATACACTTTATCTCCGAATGCCCATTAACTACTGTTTCAGTGCAATATTGCCATGCCGATCATATTTAGTTCTATTTGATTTTTGAACGATGCTTTGGATGCTAGGATTAGATGCTTCTTCAGAAATTGAATTTGTTGACATTCTGTTTGCAATTTTGAAAAAAAAACATTGTTCTAATATCAACTAAACAATAAATATAAAGTATGAAACTGGAAATTTTAAGTGAAAATGAACAATAAAAAAATTGCAGTATATCACTATAGGTAGAAAAGGTGGAACCCAGTGCACGAGGCTCCCGCACGATAGCAGGCTCTGGAGAGGTCGATTGTACGCAGCCTTTCCCTCGCTTTGCGAAGAGGCTGTTTCCGGACTCGAACCCTTGACGCCCAGATCACCGGTCGGGGTGACCTTACCGTTGCGCCAAGGCTCCACCTCGCAGTATATCACTATAGGTATTGAATGCAAATTGCAGTTTGCAAAAAAAAAAAATATAGACAGTATTTCATTTTAACAAAATTGTAGTATTTAAATAAAAAAATTTAAGTGAAAATGAACAATAAACTTTTTCATTTTAGTTGATACAGCCACTGTCTGCAAACCAGCAAATTCAACTTGAAAAGGAAGTTGGGAAATTGGGAAAAAAATTGACATAACCAAAAACGAATTTGACTGTTCAAGAAATAATAACAAACAACAAATTCAACCATTTCACTTTGCATAGCAAATTCAACCACACAGTGGCGGAGCCAGCATTATCATTGAGATAGGGTAGAAATTTGAGCACTTTTTATTTATGTCTAAGTAGGGAAAAAACTTACAGGTTACATTATCAGAAAAAACATACATCACCGGACTAAAGTTGTAATAAAAAAAAAAAACAATGAGCTATAAAAAGTTAAAAGAAAGCATGTTAAAGCATATAGTTATGGCAAACATGGCATGTGAACAATATCAGATAGGGCAGGTAGCTAAATTCAGATAGGGCAGGGACACACTTTAGCAAAAATTTAGACAGATACTACAAAATCCAGGTAGGGCAGCTGCCCCACCTTGCCCACATATAGATCCGCCCCAGCAACCAGCAAGAAAAGGGAAAAAAAAGAAAAAAGATAAAAGAATAACACACTTGTAGGTGAGAATGGATGAACCAAAGATAAACTGTGATGATTTGGCGGAAGCGGCACTAAAGGCGGCGACAACGATGAACAGTGGCGACAGCGATCTAGGGTTAGAGTTTTGTAGTTTAGGAAATTAAGATGGACGAGATGCGTTTGATGTTCAGAGAAAAAAAAAAGACGGAAGAAAGCTTAGAAAGGTTCAGAGGGTTGAAACGACGGTCGAAATGAAGGTTGAAACGAAGGTTCGATGGTCATGGCGAAGGTTGGAATGACTTCCCGGCCTTTGTGGCCCAAGGCCCGCGGTTACTCGCGGTTGGACCGCGGCCGGGTCGGGTTGTTAAAACACTGCTACGCAGCTTCTTCTTTATTCACAGCTCGCTAGACACGGCCTGATCGATTCTTCTTCATTTTGCTCCTATCTACGGCCTTGCTATTTATTCCTCCCGAATCGCCAGTTCCTCCCGATGCTCATTTACAGAAAATAATTTGATTTTGTTTCACTTCAATGTTTGAATTGAAAAAGCGATTCAGTATCAAGTTCAATATTTTCGTTCTAAAATAGATAGAACTTTTACACGGGTTACGATCCAGTGTTTTTATTTATTATTTTTTTATTTAAGAAAATACTCGTGTAGATTATTTGTAGTTGGGGTTTTTGTTTAATTTATTTAAGAAAATGCTTATGGATCGGGAAGGCTGTAATTCGTGTTTTTGTTTATTGGTTTGGCTAGAATTATTTGTAGTTCAATGCTTGCAAATAAAAGGTGTCAGAGATGGTCAATGATGTGAAAACACAAAAATTGTCTAGAATTATTTGTTTGAGAATGATTATCCAGTTAAAGAGTGTTATATAAGAAAACACTCGTATAGATTTTCGGGTTAAAATTATTCATGCATTTAACATCAATCATACATTAATTACTACAAGAAGCAAAAATGACTTAACTTATATATCACATTAAATTCATGCAAGAGATGTTTAAGGTTCAATGATGTGAAAAAGAGCAGCATTAGAATCCTGCAGTTTAATTTGTAAACAGAAATTAGGAGGCGGCTTGGGTTTAAGAGTTTTGGTGGATACGAACAAGGTGTTGGGTATCAAATTAATTTGGAAGGTTATTAACAGCAAGGGGTTATGGGCTAAATTAATGAAGGCGAAACATATAAATAATATATCTTTCTTGGAGTTACAAATTAGAAGTGAATGCTTTGGTACTCCGAGGTTTTTGTTGAAGTTAAAACCAGCATCTATTAACTGTATGAAAAGAAGAATTGTAGATGGTAAAACGACAGAACTTTTGTATGACCAATGGCTGGAAGGGGGAGATTGGTCAATAGATAGGGCTACCATATTATTATGAATCATTGGCCAATTGTGTTTGGAAAAAAATTCACATTGCCAAAATGGCAAAGGGCTTATTCATAGCCATAAACAATTTTTTACCAACAAAACAAAGGATTTAAACTAAATAATGCTATCAATCCTACTTGCATTCTTTGTAAGGATCAAAACAAGGACATTGACCACCTAGTTTTTAGTTATATATTCTCAAAAACAGTGTAGATCATGTGTCATGATAAGTTAAGATGGGCAGCATCCTCGCATTATACCTTTAGTTTAAACACAGAAGTTGATAGTGTTATATCCAAATTTACCAAGAAGACCAGTGATGTAGCCAATTTAGTTCTGTCGACTTCTTTGTGGTATGTTTAGCATGAATGCAACTACAGGATTATTAAAGAGAAATTTAAGCGTGAACGGCACATTTGCAATTAAACTAAACTCAAAAGACATTCTAACTTAAATATTGAACACAAGTTTAATTTTAATGTTTTTGTTTTTGGATTATACATAGTTTTTGGATTCCTCATAAGTTAACAAACTCTATAGCTTGCCGCTTTCTCTCTTTTGGTAACTTTCTTGTCTGAGCTGCTGTTAACTTTGCCATCAGTTCTGTAATTAGCATTTCCATTGTTCCTAAATGCCTCGGTAACTTGATTAGGTTTAATAATCATAATATTTATCTTTGCAGCATTTTTTGTCCATTTAACTGTTTGGTTGCAACTTTCTCGTCTTCAATGAGCATCTTTGTAACTTGCAATATTTGAGATAAAAGTGTGTCATTAAGCAGTCTTTTAGTCTATATGGATCTATTACAATGATTAATGTATGCCTACTCTCCTTAGCCTCAGCTTAACCAATGCTCCTTAGGATCTTTTCCTCTCTGACGGCATATTTATCTTATTCCACCTTACCCCACTCTTTGGACATTAACAAATATTGCTGCATGAGATATGATTGTTGAATTTTATGAGTTGTGAGTTGTGTACTTAACAACAGAAATGATTGGTTAGCTAGGCCTGATTAGTAATCTTTTTTTTTTTTTTACCAAATATCGAAATTTTGTCTTTTAGAATATGATATCTTAATAAGTTTTATGTGTTTACTACATGGAAATTGCATCTTTCTATATCTTAATAGATATTGCATTTATTTATTTGGTGAATTTTCTAACGTGCTGCTGTTGACACCCAATAAATGCTTTTAGGTACAAAAATTGTTAATTTTATTAATACGACGGCTAAGAGTAAAGTGATGAGCTTGAATATGCAATATAAATGAAGGTGGATCAAGAATTAAACTAGCTCATCCATCTTTCTCATCTTTACTATTATATGATTGGTGAGTTTGATTTCCAAATCACACAAGCCTCCTTGAATTTTGGCAGCTGAACCGTCTCCAAATTTATTTCTCTGTGCATTTTCCATGATTTTTTCATCCCTTCCTCTACCTGAAAATTTCATCATCCCCATCCTAATATCCTTTTCCCAATTTCTTCCACCCGAAATCCATCGAATCTCCTTACGCTTATCTCCTCTTCCCTACATTGCTATCCGCTTCATCCTATTTTCGTAAAGTAGAACTAAAAAATAGTAGGGTTTCTAAGTGATTTTTCCACCCAATTTCTTCCAGCACGGTTACCTAAAGAAGCCAAATCACATGAAAAATGAGCGTGATCGACGTTATAACTACCGTCGATGCGATCTGCAACAAAAACGACAAATATAATGTCCGCGAGCATCGCGCCATTCCCAATGTCTCAGGTGACGATAGCTTTGCCAAACTCTTCACTACAGTCGAGACTAATATTGAAGCTGCTTTGAAGGTAATTTTCACATCAAATTTAAACAATACGAATTGGTCGTTGGTTGCAATAGCTTTCGCAAATTAGGAATTACATGGATTTTTATAGCCATTGTTCCCTTTTAAATGTTTATCTACAATTCTGATTTCCAGTGGTGTGTGTATCTAGGGTTCGTTACTTACATCTATTGTGAGGAATAAGTAATAAATATTTCATGTATTATGAACTTATTCATATGAATATTTTTGTTCAGAAAGCCGAGTTAGCGAGGCAATATAAGAGCAACGAGACGGTAGTGGAATTGAATGTGGAAATTAGGAGAACAAAGGAAAGTTGATAGTCAGATCCGACGTTCTTCACAATTTCGTTATGTTCTGAAAATTCAATTCTTCACTTATGGCTTTTTCCATGGGTTTGCTTTGTTGAAAAAATATGATATATTTCATTATTCCTGTTTCTTTTCATTAGTTTCATAGTCGATTTAAGGACAGATTGACTTAGTAGACTCAAACATTCATCCACTTACACGTACAAATTTTGGTTTAGGTTGTTGTAACTTTCATATTGTAGAGTACTTCAATTTTGACCAAAAAATTCAGTTGATAGAAGTTGAAATTTTGTGCTTATGATTTAACTGAACATTTAGAAATCATGAAATTTTATCTTATTCACCTTACTGAATGGTTTTTAAACTATAGATTTTCTTAACCTTCATTGTTTGGGATTTCTTTCTAATAAGTATCAAATTCTTTTGCTTTGTTTTTCGTCCACACACAACTATATTATATATTATTATTCATTTATTTTCCAAAAATAGTAATTATGATACAGTAGTACCTTATGAGTCTAAAGTCACTTGATTAAAAAGGATAGCAAAGTATCAAAGATTATGGATTAGTACCTTATTAATTTTTTTTAAATGTAATGCTAAAACTATTTAAGGGATCAGTGAATACTACACCAGGATGGAAGAACGTTCTACGGGATTAATGGACAACTTCCACTTTTCTATGGTAAATCCTCGACTTGAATTGTTTGCATTTTTTTCTCTATACCATCGTGATTAATTAGATTTTGCTGCTAAACTACTACTTTTGAGTGAAATATTTTTTTTTACTAATCTTGAATGCTGTTTACTAAGGAATATACATGATTATATAGTCAAATGTTTGTTATTTTTTCACTGCTAATCAATTTTGGTTCAAGTTATGTTTCCATCTTTGGTTCATATTTCTTGGCATATAACACTTATTTTATAGCAATTATACATTATCAAAATGACAACTTAGTAAATATCATTAGTGTGTTATTTTCAAAATAAAATGCTGCCATCATGTTAGTATTAAAATAGGATTGATATTTTGAGAGACTAATGATTACAAGGAGGGCAAAACGTCAACATCTTTATTTTTCCTTTGTATTGAGTTCAAGATTGCGATGTTTTTTTATCTCATTTTGAAAATTTATTTTTTGAAAGTTAAAATTAATATAGGGTTTGGATTAATAATATAAGTTATGTATCTACCGAGCTACCACTATGATGTTTCCATGTCATTGTTATTAGGCTTGCTCAAAACTTTTGCCCCTCTTCTTCCTGCTATCTGCAGGTATATCGAAAGTTGAGGTTTTTTTACGTCTGCTTATCAGTATCATGCAGCATGTTAAGTTAATAAGTAGAAGTGATTTTAATTTGTACAACTTGATTGTTGTATAAGCTTTGATATGTCATAGGACAAGCTCTCTTCTGATCGTTATCTGCAGGTATATCGAAAGTTGGGGTTTTTATACATCTGCTTATCAGTAGCCTGGAGTATGTTAAGTCAGTAAGTAGGAGTGATTTTATTTTTTACAACTTGATTGTTGCAGAAGCTTTGCTATGTCATAGGACGATTATTTTTACTACTTATCTTCTATTTTATTTATGTTTATATATTCATTATTTTTACAAGTCATACACCATGAATATGTAAATGTAGCAAATGTATAAATACAGTGAAATAAACCAAACAAAAATTCCATATCTAATACATTATGTATATGGAAGTTTATTTCTCTTATTGAATAATATTCATTTATTTGCATACTTTTTTTGGTTATCTTTGTTACTTTCTCCATATAATTTTTTGATTTCATAAACCTTAAACTTATTAGCCATGGCAGAAGATTCATTCTGTAAATTTTGTTTAGCAACATTTTTAAAGTCAATAATAAGTATAAGCCTCCAGTTTTGTTGACTGGGAAAGAGCTTAGGGGGTTGCTCACTGGTAAACGTTGCCTGCAAATTTAGTGTAAAATTAAAAAAAATAGTAGAACACAAAGTTGATTTTTATGATGGTTTTGATTCTTTTGAATACTTCAAAGTTCAAGAAAAAGATAAAGTTTATTGAGTAGACTGCACTCATGAGTTTGATACTCATGTTGATCAACCTCTCGGGTCTGTTCTCCTATTATGCATAGGAACCGTAGATGGTAATTGTAAGAATTTCCTTTTTATTTTCTTTATATATATTTTTTATGATATGCTAAATGTTACTAAATTATTTATTGTAGGAATCTTAAACTTGACAGTAATAAAAGCTAGATTAGTATATATTTGGTATTGGACAATGCTTCTATTATTGCAGCCAAGTCTCAACTATATAACGACCTTTTGTGTATGGTGAAAGAGCACATAATGTTAGTTATCCAATTTGGACTGAAAAGATAACCAAATGCTCTTCCAATTCATTACCCGTGATCATTATACTGAAGTGAAAAAATTTCATCATGTTTTACAGTTTAAGATTTTCATTTTTCATTTTTTTCATATTATCTAATATATGTTACAAAGGTTAAGGCAGGTTGAATTTTCATAAACATTTACTTATTCTTTTCATAATGCTTGCCTTTTGGCATGCATCTTTTGCCTCAATGGGTGCATGTCATGTAGTAGTCATATTTATTTCCTTCAATCCATTTCATGAAGTGATAGGAATCTGAAAACACATAATTCAGGGAATGTAGAAAATAAATATGTTATATTTGGTTGAGCATGTTCAGGTCACCTAATACTTCGGAAAGTATGACTATTGTGTTCATATTGGTGCTGGTTCAGGCCTAATGGATCCTATTTCATTTGTAAGAACTCGCTTATGACTGCTCAATCATCATTTAAGGTTATGCTACTTTTTTAGTATGCAGCGGACTATAGTTGAGATACAAGGTTGGAATGCGAATGTATTGTCAGGTTTGGGTCCTATATTGATATTGATATGTATAGTATTGTATCTTAGTATATAATTTATGGTGGTCATTTTACTTTTCCATATCTTAAATTACAAGTTAGAAGGAAGTTCCAGTCTGGCTGACATGTTTTGCACTGTAAAGTTAAGCACTGACATCAGTTTTCACCTTTTAGAAAGTAACTATATTGCATAGGGTCTTACAGCAAGTTTTGACAATGCTTATCTTCCTTGCATTGAGGCTGCCAATAGCAGTGCCAGCATGTTTAATCCACTGCCCAATAGCAGCAGGCTGCAACATCGAAGTGGAAGCTCATTTTTAGATACATCTTGAGTTATATTTTATTATTGCTAAGTAATTTTTTTGGTATATTTTGCAGAAGATCTGATTGGCAAGTAATTCGAATTACCCGACCAGTGTAGATGGTCAGCCCTACAATAGGTACAAGTAATACTTTTATGCTACCACTAATTTAGTTTCTTATTTTTTTACATCAGTTTAACATTCATGAATGATCTTTTGTGTGGTTTTGTTTGAGATAGTGCACTAAGTATTATCATGTTTGTGTGCAACTGCAATTTTCCCTACCTAATAGCTTAGTTGATTGAAAACTTAAAATATATGAAATAATAATAATTATTGCACTCCACTTTTACCCTTCTTCCTTTCCCTTTAGTTCATTCTTTCAGCCATATATCAGTGAACATGTGGAAGTACTGATGTGCTGATTGCCCTCTTGGCATGGAAGGCTCATGCTTAGAGCATAAGGGATGGGGTTTCAATATTTGTCCTGAACATCCTTATGTTCAAATTTTTCTATAATATTTATATCCTAATAAGTAGAAGTAAAGGGGCGAAGCATTAAAGAGGAAATAGTAGATGCATGAGATACTTATGGTTGATTGTATGTTATTTTTTCTACAATGCAACAATGAAAGATTCGGTGGAAATGATCAACTTCTATCAAGTTAGGTACAAACGAAGGTACATAAATTTTAGATATTTATAAATATATTGTAATCAAATTAACGATAATGCAAATTATTCAAAAACGAATGAAAAACAAAGATTAGAGTACGCACATTGACAATGTATATGTTGGATGTTGATTATAATTACCGTACCGTGATTTCCATAAACGCATTACAAGCAATGAAAATATTCGAATTAATACACCGATGAAATAATAAATAATGGTGGATTACCTACAGTATATGCGAGGGCATGGTGCATACTTTCTCGATGTTTACAAGTAAAAGCTTAGTTTTTTGACGCACACGCCTCTTTTGATAATCTTTGATTTCCATAAAAATATGTTAGGCTTTTAAACTGGGTGTGAATCGAAGATAGTTAGTTAGTTTTTGGTAATATCTTTCAATTTGATGTTTGGAGTATTTTTTTTGTGTCTAGGTTTCAAGTTAAACCTTTTATATTAATTATAAATGGAGATTATGAAATTGATGTTTTTATTTCTTCGTTGATTACTTTTTAAGACGATTAGATATAAATTAATTGTGTTTTCCAATTTGTTTTAATTTAGTTCAGTTAAAGGTAGTGATTCTTAATTAAGCAAAAGAGTGCATTTTGATACAACATTATCATGTACCTAGATTCAATATCTCATCAATTATGCGTCTTTTTAATAAAGTGCCAAAGAAGAAATGTTGTGATGATAATTTGCACAAAGTTGCAATGTTAAACCTGACTTGATAGGACCAATCAAAATGTTTAAAAAAAATTGTTATTTAAATCATAAATGTAAGAAAATTTTGGTCAACTTTTGTATCATTGATATCGGCTTTACTTTAATATTGCTTCTAGCTAATTTTTTTCCTTCATACAGGATTAAAATAAAATATGTGACATTAGTCTTCTATTGCTCTGTAGGTTCCTACAAAGCTAAACACTCCTCTACCTATTTTTCCTAAAAATATGATCTATATGCTAAAGTGCATTTATTTGTTTTCTATAGTATGAAATCAAGGGTGTATGCTGTTGCTATTTATTTTACCATTTTGTTTGTTTGCATATAAATGTTTTTGCATTACTATTTGATCATAGTGCCGCAATGAGGACTTCGGTTCGATGCTACTGGGAGATGGACAATGGGGTAAAATGCAATCTTACTTCTTTAGCTGTCTAAAGATCAACCTGGCGGCACCTTAAAATGGTAATGTTTATTTTTTTTTTCATTTTGCAAAATTAATAAAAATATTCGGGTACACCGATGTATATTCATTTATTCATGAATAAGCAAATTAAGCATCTTACCACTATGGTAATTGATTTTATCTATTAGTTTTGTCTTACTTGAATGAAAAAATATACTTATCTAAATTTGCATTTTACGGGACAATGGAGTTTCCAAATTCAGCATTTGTGTTGTAGTTTTTTATTAATGAAAAATAGATATGTGCTCTTTAGTGAATCAAAATTATGGAATCAACGGTCTTTGTTCTCTCACCTCGGTTTCAAAATATCAAATTCCAACTATTCGAAGAACAATTTCTATCTCATAAATTTACTTTCCATTCATAAAATAAGTTGATGGCTAAATGTTTGTGGAGCATATCCTGTTTTGATGGTTTCTTTTGTTTTCCTTGAAAGTTGTCCCAACAACAAGTTTGAATGATGCAACATGCCAATATATATATATCAATGTTTTTTCTACTAATCATGCAAATTATACCTCACTATCAATTGTTCTTTTTGATCAGAATTGCAAGTGAAACACTTTTTGTAGCTTCAAAAACAGATGTATAATCCATTTACAAAAGGTTTCTTGCCCAAATACCTAAAATAATAGCAAATCATACTATCACTACAGACTGGCCGAGCAGAGATAGTGTCGAAAGTCACTAAATCTGCCACGATCAGAGATACTATAACTATAGCTACGGGTCGATAAAAAAATCAGGAAAGGAAATGGCTGTGATCTGAATTTGAATATGTTGTATCGATCCTTGACTGCAGCTAGGAATAGTGGATCCTTGCTGAAGCTGCAGTAATGATCAGGAGTGACTGGAGACAACAGAATCAGGAGTGAAAAGATGGCTAAAAAGAACAAAACATCGGTTGAAGGTCAATGAGAAAGAAAATATGATTCTGGCATGGTTTTTGAGGTAAAAAGCTAGGATAGGACAGAGACATGGTGAAGCAGAGGTCTGAAACTAAGATTCATTGACTGTGATATCAATGAGTATTTTCTCAGATGTGCCACAAGTCCTATATTATGAACTTCTCATAACAGACTTGCTAAATTAGTTAATAAGGGAAGTATTTCAGATTCAACCAGTACTATGTGTTTCGGGTGTTGAATGAAAATTGGGCTACGTGCATGCATTATACTAGGTTAACTCAATATGTCTTCAGTAGACATGGAAAACATGGGCCTGCATATGTGACACTGCCTGTAGTTACTACTGATCAAAACAATATTTGAGTCTTGATACCACCTTGTGAAGTTTAAAAGATATTATTCAATTTTTCATGTTGTCTTAGTTTATCATCTTTATTGCTTTAGGGTACGAAGGAAAGGTAGTAGATGCCAGAATTCCCAAAATATATGTTGCATCTTTAGCTTGCCACTAAAGCTTTCTAAAATACAGATTCACACACTGCTGCTAAAGAACTACAGGTGATCTTAGTCATGATTTGAAACTCATTTTCTTAGTAGATTGATTACATCTCCATATTTTATCTTTGTTTTAAATTACTTATTAAATGGTGTTGTTTTCCTTTTGCTTTAAATTAACTTAATACTGTACTATATCTGATTGTACGTAACCAGTTGTTCACACAGTTTCACCAATACTGTAAGTTTGCACATACCCCACTCAGCTACTGCTGCCTTTTGTACAGAAAATGAAGTTGAAGATAGCAAATTAGAAAAACATTCTTACTAAATCAATTTTCTAATTAAGTTACGTTGGCCATGGATGTTATTTTTGTATATAATGAATTTGAAGTACCATTACACACATGCATACATATACATATACATATCTATATACATATCCATATATATATGTATGTATGTATGTGTATGTGTATGTTTATGTCATGCATACATATAATATATACATGCATTAATGGGTACATGCATATGTAAAACCATGCACGCACGTATGTATGTATTTTGCATATATGTATGTGTGTGTATATGTGTAGGTCTACTTAATACCTTTTCAGACTCAACTGACTTTAAATCCATAACATGCTAGATAGAAAGTGGATTTCTTTGGTGACAGTTAAAAGCAACTTTGGCTTTTGCTAGGGACTAGGAACAGTGAAACAACTAATGAAAGTTTTGTCACTCTAACTGCATCACCATCATAATTCATAAAAATATGACAAGAAAGAACAATTTCATTTAAATAGGTAATGATTAATTTCTAAAAATTAAATTAATTAAATTGGAGGCACAAGTAGGAGCATTAAACCGTTGGCTAATAGGATATTGGTTATTCAGAAAGAGTATTTCTCGAGCTATATATAATTAGATATCCTTCTATTTCATCTCTAAAGGGATTAAATTTGAAGAATAATGCATGCATGAAGTGTATGTTATAGATTATTATTGTTTTCATTTGTTACATGTGCAAAAATTCATATTGTGCGATAAATCAAACCTAGGGAAAATGATTTATTATGCTATAAGGTATATACTAAAGTGGGAACGATTTATAACCAATTTTAGTTATGTACTTATGAATTGAAGTATTCATGTAATATACATGACAAGTGGTAATACATGTAATATGAAAATTGGTCCACTAAACAAGTATGTTTGATATAAGTGGTATATGCTAATTTATAACAAGTAGTAGTGGACTAATGAGTTTAAGCTTGCATGTTAAAATATATTTTTGAAATGATATGAAAGTGGTAATATATGTAATATGATAATTGGTCCACTAAATAAGTTGGTGTAACATAGCTCTATGATGATATTTTGCGCTTTTTTCTGTAAATGGGAAATGAGACTTCTTGGTATTACTCTTATTAATGATGCTTATTATTTTTCTTGGTGAATACAAGGTTCTTAAGTAAATACTTTTTAACATAGTAAATTTTGGTTGATCCATACATATTCGTCTATATAACAATATAAACACAAGTTATATGTGTATAATCCTATAGTTTTAGTGTAGACAATAGTACGACAGAATTATTTTTGTTGCATAACATATAAAAGAGTAGATGTGTTCTACCAAGAATCCATCTAGCTTATTATTAAATTCTCTATTTTAAAGTTGAAAGTCAACTTATATTTCATTTTTGCTGCTAATATTAATTTTACAATGTTCTATTTCTCATAATACTCTGCATATTTATAACATCTATATGATTTAGGACGATCTTCATCAACAAGAGAACTTGGTGTTTCAATAGCATCATAAGGACTGTAAAATGTAGGAATCGAGAAACTATTCGAGTTTTTTTTCTTTCACAATTGTTCTGTGAAGAACACTTTTGTAGTGGTTGTTTCTTAAAACCTGCATTAAAATAGTGGTTAGATTACATGTATGATTAAAAAAAAGTTAATGCGTAAAATATATACATATATTTTGAGTACCTGCATTTGATCACCAATGTTAATTGTCAAAGTATTAGGATCAGAGCTAACATTAACGCGCTTTCCTTTTCTCAGCACTTGCAAGCTTGGTACTCGATTTTGTAGTAAAGTAGTGATGACATTTGGATCTTTGTAATCAGATAAGTTGTAAGTAAGTTCACATTAAGATAGCATGAGTGAAAAGCTAAAATAAGCATATCTTTTCAAGGATCATGTTTGTCTTTTGCAAACGTTATATATAAAGCATATAGTCAGCATGTATTTACATCACATGATGCCTTTTCTCTATTCATCCCAAGGACATTGCTATACTTTGCCTATTTGACCTACGGAAAGTCTAATATCTATTTTTGTCCACTCAAATATAAAGTTTACCGTTAACGGTTTACTTTTCCAGAAAATTTATCTAATTAGATTAATAAAGAATGATCTACCGGTTGTGGGCGAGGAGGGATTCGAACCCCCGACACCGTGGTTCGTAGCCACGTGCTCTAATCCTCTGAGCTACAGGCCCCACCCCGTCTCTACTGGATCTGTTCCCGGGAGTACCCTCAAAAAGGAACCTCTCCTCAGCCATTTCGTTTCGGGTTAAGAAGATGTGAAAGTGCGTTTCTCTCTATAAGAACAGTGCGTTCTGAGGTGTGAAGGGGGAGAGAAGAGATATCATAATTGAGGTTTTGAATAAGAGGACCTTCGCATTTTTTTTAGTAAAATAAGAGGTGTTAAGCTTTTTATCATTCTGGCGTCGAGCTATTTTTCCGCAGGACCTCCCCTACAGTATCGTCACCGCAAAAGATAAAAAAAAAAGAGTTAGTAGTAGAAATAGAATATGGCTAATATTTTTATCCATTTTATTTTGGATCGAATTTGGCGGCATGGCCAAGTGGTAAGGCGGGGGGGACTGCAAATCCTTTATCCCCAGTTCAAATCCGGGTGTCGCCTGATCAACCAAAGATTTTTTATTTCTTATTCTGCCGATCTAATTCGATGAATTATTGCTCCGCAAGAAGTGGAGGCGTGGACGTGTCAATACTTGATTTTTATAAACTATAGCATAGGTTTTAGAAAAGACTGTAACTTTTTTTCTTAAAATCTTAGTCTAGCCCAAATCAAATCGGCAGTAATAGGGATGAAGCAAAAACCTCAATTATTAATTTATGCCCTTGAAGCCGCCTTTTCTTTCTTTTTTAAATATGAAAATGAACTTCTCTACAAGTCATAATACTTATATGGTAGCACTAAATATCCACGGTTATGTATATTGTATTCGGAGTAAACAGAGACAAAACTGGATTTTGGTTTTCATTTTTATTTTATTTGATCATCTTTTGTTAAATTTTATGATTATCGATGAACTAATTAAAGATGAGAGAGCTTGGTTTTAAGCATTCGTTTTTAAAAACTTTGTGGTATTAGCTCTATTGTTGGGGGTAAATTTTATTTACTGCCTGTTGATGGTTGCAGACATGTTTCTATTTTTATTTTTTACCTTACCGGTTTAGATATTGAATTTGTTATGCCTTTGTTATTTTCTTATAAGAAATTAATGTCTAATTTACTGTAAATTTACACTAGAGCTAAATGTGTCGGTCAATAATTAATCTGGACAAGTACAAAAATGGAATCATGAATGAATTATCATTTGACTACTAATTGCTTCTTAATTCATGTTATCAATAGATTATTTTTAAATTTTTAAATTTTAAACAAAAACCGTGTGCGAAGCACGGGCTCACACTAGTTATTATAATAGCTAAGAATTTTGAGATGATCTTTAATATGCAACCGAGGAGACCGCTTGGCTTATAATATACAATTTCAGTAGATTCCTCCTCCTTTGGGTTAAGTACTACAATAGAATAAATAAGTTTCTGAGTGTGTAAAGAACCTACATACATTTCATCAAACATGTTTCACGTATCAAACTTTGAACTATTCAAATTGAAAGGGAAAAAAAAATCGACACCCATTTGGACCAAGAGACTGATCCCTTCATATCTTGTCATCTTCAATAATTTCTTCTTTAAATTCTAGCAAATTATTCCTCTTCCTAAGATAGTCAACTTCAATTTTGTGCTATAGTTTTCCACAAAAAAATGGCGTCATAATTGTCAACAGAAGCATCATTCGTTCCAGATAGCTAATTTGTTGAATTCCATCTCTAAAGTACTCAAATGATGTTTTACATTTTTCTGTTGATTTATCTAATCTCCTCCAAACATTGAGTTTCAAAACTTTTACTCGGTAATCTTTCTTATTCTTGATGCAATAGAAGTTCAACAGCACCGTTTCTTCACTAACGACAAAAAAAACCAAAAATCTCACGTGATTTAGTAGTGGTTACAACAATGCATTCTCTATCCAATCGTTGTCAGCTTCAGCACCCGGAACTAACACATTAACCTCACTTGATTTAGTAGTGGTTATAGAAGCCATCAATGAATTTTTGCTCAAATGTAATTGGCAGCCACTTCTGCTGTCAATTGATATTGTTGGCGCTGAACCCCGACGTTGCACTTCCATACCGTTGCAGTTCGAAGAAAATAAAAGAAACTTTTTATGTTGATTCTAAAGCACCGAACATACACTTTGACTACTATTCCTATTTATACATTTATGTAGCTAGCTAAAGCAACAAACATCACTAGAAAACAACTAATGGATTGTAAGAAAAATGCCCAGAGAATTCAGCCCTTCAAATGCAATTACGGTAATACATGCAACTTGTGCTCCTGTGCATGTGCACAAGACTTCTAGACCCTTCTGGAATTAATATTTGGCATAGAATTTCATTTAGTTTTTATCATTTATACTCCATGGCTTAATAAAGTATCTGATAACAAATAAGAAGTGGTAATATGGTAAAATTGATTTGTAAGATATTATTTTTTATTTATATTGCTACCAAAATCAAATATATTTTCGTGTAAATGTAATGTACTGACAAATTTTAAACCTTGTATGAAGTACGAGTGTTGAATAATCGAATTTTGACCATGCTTAGGACCAGCTCTGGTCACCCGGACCTTCAAGTTAACACCAGCTTCTTACATCTTCTTGACTTATATCTTCGTGGCTCTTCTTTACAAATCATTTTGTATATGGAGATTAAAATGAGAAGCTCGCATCACCTTAATGGGTGAAATTAGATAGTTTCAGTAGTATTAAAAGCAACTGTAAAAGCATGTGAAGGCAAGTCTTCAGAAGCATAGTGTGAGCTTGAGAAATGTTTTGTACATGAATTGCAGTTGCCAAAGCAAGTGCTGTAGCATAATGAGGCTCCTTTGAGTAAGAGCCGTGACACTACTAGAAAAAGCTCAAAAACCGGCAAGGCAGAGCGACGGCTTCCGACGGGCCGTCAACGGCCGTCGGAAGCCGTTGGAAATTCGCGAATATCTGGCTCCATCCGAGCCTCCTTCTTCTCCATTTTCATACGAAAAAATTAGGTTTACTTCCCCCAATTCTCTTCCTCACCCCTCCAATCAGCAATTTCATGATTTCAAGTTCTTCCCGACTATGCAATTAACTTCTACCGCTCTCTAGTACAGGTATAATCTCTTATTTTAGCTAAAAATTTAGTTTTTATTCTAATTCTATATTTGCATAATTTGATAAATTAGGGGTAATTGTTGATTGCAATTGTTTACAATAGTGTTATAATAGTTTCTAGCATTCCATGGTATTCCCATTTAATCTGTTATCGTGAAATTGCGAAAAACATGTATAATTTATATTGATTATATATGTGTGTAGCGGTGCTATCATTGTATTGTGTTAGTTGAATTAAGATAAAATGAACGTACGAGGTAGAAATATTATATTGTGCACGTAATGATTTATGCAACAAAAAAATACGTCGAATGAGCCTAAAGTTGATGCGTAATACGTCGAATAAATGTGTTAAATTAATATATATTTTTGTAAATGTGAACAGTGAGTAAAACTGTATTTTTTCGTAAAATGCGCGCATGTAACTGACAAATGTCCCTTAGAGAGTTTTTGGTCCCGTCTGACGAGTGTTGTACATGATCGTTGTATAAATAGTCGTTTTTTTCGAAAAACGACCATTTATACTCATCTGGTACAATGTTTGTCGGATTTATCCCTGTATTGGACAAGTTATGAACACAGTAAGAATTTACATTTTGTATACTACTTCGTCTCAAACGGTTCATAAAATTTCGGCCTAACTTTTCTTTTTTGTTTCCTGCGTAGACGCATTTGTGTACAATGCAGGGAACAAAAGGGAAATGCTGCCGAAATTTTGTTGAATCGTTTGAGACGAAGTAATATACGAAATGTAAATGCTTATTGTGTTTGTAATGGGAAGTAGGATGTCTGACCAATGAAAAAAAATTATATATATTTTTAAATCGTTACGTTAAAAAATAAAATGTGCCCTATTTGAAAATATTTTTAAATTTGTGAAGTTGTTCTTTAAATTCAAAATATTATACGACCATGAAAATAATCTTTTTCGAATTTGTATTCTTCAAAATAAATATTAAATTTTGAACTTCTCATTTTGTCAAATAGGAAAAATGATTGATTATTTTGTTGATCGGAGGAGATGGATGTACCAAAGAAAAGGACTGAGGGGCTCAATAAAAGAAGATTTTTATAATGGTATAAACGTGTTTGTTGAATTCACTTTAAGTAATAACGGAAACGATCCAGAAATTCGTTGTCCGTGTAATAGGTGTAGACATTTGAAGTATTTGTTAGCAGATATTGTGAAAGTTCATTTGTGCCAACACGGTTTCGCATCCGAATATTATGTTTGGGATCGGCATGGAGAAGTTGTAGCAAATACTTCTGTAGAGTCTGAAAGTGTCGTTAACGAAATAGTTTCAACGACCCGTATAGAAAATATGGTCGAAGATGCAGCACGATCAATGTTTTCTATGGTTGAAGTTGACGACGATGATGGAAATGTTGAAGAACCAAATATTGAAGCTAAAAATTTTTATGATTTACTAGATGCAGCTAAGAAACCTATTTGAGATGGTTGTAAAAGCGGCACTCAACTGTCAGTAATCGCAGAATACATTGCGATGAAATTAAAATACAACATCACTGAAGCTGGGTTTACGGCTGTTGTACAAGCTGCAAAAAGACATATGCCGTCCGATAATCTAATGTGTGAAAATCACTACGAAGTTAAAAAACTTATGTCGGCTTTTGGTTTACCGTATCAGAAAATAGATACATGTTTAAAAGGATGCATGTTGTTTTGGAAAGAACACGCAAACCTTAGAAATTGTAAAATTTGTAACCAGGAGAGATACAAACCAAGAAAAAAGAAGGGGAAGGAAGTTCCGTACAAGCGTATGCACTACTTACCCATAACTCCAAGACTTCGAAGATTATATGCATCTTCTGTAACTGCGTCTAATATGAGATGACATAGCGTGAGAACGGAGGAAGATGGTACGTTGACACATCCGGCCGATGGAGAAGTATGGAAGAATTTCGATAAAACGTATCCAAATTTTGCAGCGGAAAGTCGAAATGTTAGATTAGGATTATGTACGGACGGTTTTTCTCCTTTTTCTCAATTTGGTTCTAAATATTCGTCATGACCCATTATCGTCACACCTTATAATTTACCTCCATGGATGTGCATGAAAACGCAATATATGTTTCTTGCTGTTGTCGTTCCTGGCCCCAATGATCCGACACAAGGAATCGATGTATATTTACAATCGTTGTATATTTACAATCGTTGATTGAGGAGTTAAAAATACCGTGGAACGAAGGAGTAGAAACATACGATGTGTCCAAGAAGAAAAAATTTCGTATGTTTGCTTCTTTGTTGTGGACTATAAGTGATTTTCCTGCCTATGCAATGCTTTCGGGATGGAGTACTGCCGGTCGTCTAGCATGTCCATATGGATGAAACACGAGCGTTTTCTTTACCTCATGGTAAGAAAATTTCATGGTTTGACTGTCATCGATATTTTCTCCATGTAAATCATTCCTTCAGAGGAGACAAGAAAAACTTTTTAGCTAATAGAATAGAAACCAGACAACCACCGACGATATGGTCAAGCGAAGACATATATGAACTTGTTAAGGACTATCCAAAGATATATGAAACTGGCGAGCAGACAGAAATTGAAGGCAAATCAGTTGTTCATAACTGGTGCAAACAAACTATTTTTGGGAGTTGCCGTATTGGAAACATCTTCTGCTTCGCCATAACATAGATGTGATGCACAATGAGAAAAATGTATTTGATAAATTTTTTAACACAATTTTGAATGTGAAAGGAAAGACGAAGGATGATTTGAAATCAAGACGTGATATAGAAGAATTATGCAAACGTCCCGAGCTTCATATGAAACCAAATGACAGTAAAAAACACAAAGCTTGTTACGAATTAGATAATAATCAAGTTAAAGCTGTGTTAAAATGGGTGGAAGGGTTAAGATTTTCTGATGGGATATCATCAAATCTTCGTAGATGTGTTGATTTTAAAAATGGTAGATTGAGTGGAATGAAAAGTCACGACTGTCACATAATGATGGAAAATTTATTTTCCGTAATGTTCAAAGAACTGTTGCCGTTAAAAGTTTGGAAAGTAGCAACGAAGCTTTGTATGTTTTACAAAGAGCTTTGTTCGACTACTTCAAAGTTTACGTAAACTTGAAGTGGACATTCCTATATTGCTTTGCAAATTAGAGAAAATGTTTCCGCCAGGTTTTTTTTAATGTGATGGAACATTAACCTGTTCATCTCCCATCTGAAGCACGACTTCGAAGTCCTGTCCAATATGGATGGATGTATCCATATGAGAGGTATGTAATATGTTATAACGTAATAATTGCATTTGAAAGATGAAGTTAATATAAATTAATTTTGCATAGATATTTGCATCACCTGAAGAAAAAAGTGAGGCAAAAAGCACGGGTTGAAGGTTCGATATGTGAATCTTACATCGAAGAAGAAGCTTCGTTCTTTTTCTCTCACTATTTCAGTGACCATGTGAATATTTCATTTCAAAGTGTTCCTCGTAATGACGAAGGCGACGAACAAGAGTTCTCTCAAGCAATTTTATCTATTTTTAGACAATATGGTCGGCCTTCTGGAAAATGTGTAGAAATATGGCTAGACGATAGAGATCTTCATGTAGCACACACTTATATTCTTCTAAATTGTGCCGAGGTTGCACCGTTTGTTAGGTAATCTGAAATAATAATTTGTGTTTTATTCTTTTCTATAATGCATGCGCGTGTATAACCTAATGTAATAATTTGTTTATATAAACAGTGTTTATGAACGTGAACATCCGAACGGAGATCTCAGTAAAGAATTTTTCGGTTGGTTTTCAAATTACGTTTATGAGCCGAGAAATAGTGTTGTTGACGAAGGGTTGAAACATCTTGCGATGGGACCAAAAAGAGTGGTCAAGACATATCCAATATATTTCGTCAATGGATATAAATTTAACACCAAAGAATACGATGCAGAAAAATTAACAAATAATACTGGTGTATTTGTTAAAGGTAGTGACGATCCAGAAAATCATTTAAATGATTTTTATGGTGTTCTGACACAAAATTTGCAACTGACATATTTCATACGACCCGCGGAGGAAGTGTTTCTATTTAGATGCAATTGGTTTAGCAATGTACCAGGTTCTGGAATTAATGTGCACAAGGATTATAATCTTATCGAAATAAAGCATACATCGCACTATCACAAGTATGATCCTTTTGTACTAGCCAAACAAGCATTGCAAGTTTATTACGCTCCTTATCCATCTCTAAAGAGAGATAAAGCAGATTGGTCTGCAGTTTTTAAAACAAAGGCCAGATTCACATTCGATGGGAAGAATATTCCAGACGAACAAGCTTATCAGGCAGATCTTGAGCAAAATAACGAAATAATAATTACAGACGATCATATAGATTTTGGTTTCTTGATCGATGAATCAAATGTTTGGGTACAAGCGTTTGACAGTGCCGAGGAAAATATCGTCGAAAACGAGACCGAATCTGAATCAGAAGACGATGATGACTGATAAAAATCTGAATATGTTTTTTTGCAATTGATGTAACTATGTTGAATTCTTGATGTATTATGAAATTGATGTAACTATGAAACCAAATCCGTTTACTATTGTTTGCATGTTTTACGTTATTTCCATTTGTCATTTATTTAGCAATCTTTATTAAAAATGTAATGAACTCTGCTTATCGTTAGAAGAGTACACCCATTATGAATCAGGTATAACACCCTTCCATTTCTATTTCCATTTCAGTCATTAATTAAGCAATTTATACCGTTGATGTCATTTTCATATGAAATATATTTCATTATCATGTTTTTAATTTCTTATATAATGATGTGTATATGTCACAGGTTTATCATTATGTCGTATAGAGGTATGAGCTCTTTCCGATCCTCAGGAGGCGATGGCAGTGGCCCATCGCAAGAGCCACAGCGGGCAGTTGTATCGTTAGTCCCTAGAGCAGATGGGTAAGAATTAAATTTTATTCAGCATCTTATTTTTTCTATGACATAAGTACGTACTTATCTATATCGTACTTAAAAACAGGGGGTTCGACCTACTTCCCTCTAAGGTTGTATTGGACGTCTCTAGATCATCTTATCGCAGTAGGATGGGTGCGTGTTGCCGAGGTGGGATACCATCCCTCCTCACATCATAGAGTGCATATGGCAGGATGTCCTAGTATGTATAATTTTTCTGTTTTTTAATTCGTTTTTGTCGTTTTTCTATTGTTTATCGTTTAAAGTGTAATCTTTTTTTTAATACAGGCTGAGATAGACATCCAGACAGACGATTTGATGCTGGCACGAGCATACTGGATGAAGAAGATGCTCAAGAACTACAGGGACACGATATCTGAGATTAAGAAATCTGGTAAGAAACCACGGTGGTGGGAGACAGCGTGTGGCAAGCTTGGTTGAGCTACTGGGAGACGGACGAGGCGAAGGCAAGTATACTAATTTTTTTTGAATTATTAATTTGACGTGATTGAAAAATAATGTATCAAAATTTGAATGTACAGGTAGAGTCGGAAAGAAACTCTGCAAATAGAAATAAGAATCCCATCACTCATCGCGGACGATCGAAGTCGTTTCAGCAATATCGGCAGGAGTTGGTAAATTTACTGAATAATAAATGTAAATAGTTTATGCTATATGATTTTAAACGTATAATAATTGTATGTAACAATCAACTTCAGGAAGCTGAGGCACATGGTCCTGTCAGCTATATAGACGTGTTCACCCGTACGCATGCTGTCGAGCATGTTAATCCAGACGGGACTGTTTCGTACACATGGCAGGACGATAAATCCAGCAAAAGCCATGTAAGCATATTTCATGTTATTCAGTATTAGTAATTGTTTTACTTGTTAAATTATGATGAAATAAGATATGATATTATTAATTTGTTAATGCAGGAGATGTTTATGGAGCAGCGGCAGAAACTCCTTGCTGATACGGGTAGAGAGCAGCTGACGACCGTTGAGGAGGACGTTATTTTTTAGTCCGTTATGAGTCCAGCAGAGCATGGTCGACGATACAGATTTGGAAATTTAGCGGTAAATAATTTACTTTTTCTTAAAATACTGAAAATATGATATTTTTACCTTTTCAAAGCAATAAACTTGGATTTTATTTATTTTTCAATTATTGCAGTTCAGTAGTCAGAGTAGGAGACGGCGGAGTAGACCTCAGAGCGATTTAGCAGGTATAGAAGAATTGCGGACTAGAGTGTCCCAATTGGAGGAGCAGAACCGCCAACAGGCCTTGCAGACCGCACAGTTGTTAGAGTACATGCAGCAGTTTAGTGGCCGCTTTCCTTCCTCGGCTGGCTCTGGATCTGGAGGAGATTGATTCATTCCTTGCTTGCTTGTTCGTTTGTTTGTTCAGGTATGTTTTGTTTTAGTTTAGAATGATTTGGTAGATGGTGCAGGAAATTGTTGATTTGTATAATTATGTATGATACACTTGGTTCTGTAGTTGTATGAGGATATGCATGAGAATATTGATGAATTTGTGTATTAACAACATGGTAGAACAGTTATTGTTAGGATTATTGTTAATGTTGGAATGGTATGTATATTTTGTATTTTATTTTTATTCTAATTTTATCCATTTGTGTGTTTATTGAATATTTTGTAGTCTAGGTTTGGATATTTGGTTGGATTATTGTTTGTTGGATTGCGCGGTATTGATATCGTAGTGTTTGGAAGAGAAATGTGGTTGGAAGGCTCTATTGGCAGCAAATATAAAAAAAACAGCAGATTTCCGACGGCTACCGACAGCTTCCGACGGCCTACAGGTCAAAATTTTCGATGGCTTCCGACAATTTCCGACGTCCTGTAGCTACACATTTCCGACGGCTTTCGACAATTTTCGACGGCCTGTAGCTACACATTTCCGACGGCTTCCGACGGACGTCGGAAGCCGTCGGTAATTGTCGAGAGTCGTCAGAAACGCATTCGGCAGCCTCCGTCGGAAGCCGTCGGAAATACTGCTCCCCGACGCAGCCTTTTCCGACGGCCGCCGACGGATTTTGGCCGTCGGAAAATGCGTTTCCCCTTGTAGTGTGAGTACCTTGCACATGTTATAGATTAGGTAATGCTTCCTCAAAATTGTGACTTTACTACTTGATGATTTGAAGTTGGGCATTTGAAGGCTGTGTATATCTGCATGCACTAGCAGTAGCAGCTATATCATTTTCAATTGTAGTAGCACACGTGTAAGGACTTGGCAGTAGAAATCTGATGGTTATTAGTAGAAGCATGGGTTGATGGACATACATTTCATGATACTAAAACAGTAGCGGTTTGAGAGACTTGACCAAGTAGGTGTGCATTAGATGCACATATTATAACAGAAACATAGTCATGTGCAGTAGTTGTATCAGTAGTTGTATAACGATAGGCAAGTGTAGATTTTTGATAGGAGGCAGCGGAATATTGAAACTTCTCTCGAGTTTCAAGCATGGGAAGCTACATGAACAACCTCTTGACAAGCTGTTACATTGATTGGCATAGCAGAAGCGTAGCTGCAAACTAGCAGGTATGTCTAATTCTCAAACTTTTTGTTCTAGTTCACTAAAATGGTGAAAAATTAAATGGAAGCATCATAGGCTCTTATATTCTTATTAGGCTCATATTGGTAACCACTCACCAACTGAATTCTACATAATTGTTGGTTCTTAGAATTTATCGTTTGTTGAAACATAAAGTTGCATATTATTATGCGTTACTAAGTATTATATTAAGACATGAAGTCGGTAGGGATGGTATAATTAAGCAGTAAATTTTATTTACAAACTATTTCACTGCTTTTTACTTTGTGCAATTATAGTTTTGTATTCGTTCAAAATATTTCAGTATCAATAATGAATTTGAAACATGGAAAATATTTAGGAGCATTTCATCTGATATTGATATCGACTCCCTTTATGGAAATTTTGAAGGATGTAGCAAAGTTATTGAATTTGTGAATATGAAAGATCAAATCACAGTATGTGCACTTATTTGTTGATTATATTTTAGTTGTCTTTGTGATAAATTTTGTTAATATATGAGTTCCATGGAGAATATTAGGAGGCTTTCCAGTTTCCATGAAGATAATCACTTCCTCAAGTTGACCATGGCTCTGCTAGGATGTTTGGGTTCATGGCAGCTAAAGACAATAGTGCAGTTGCGTTTGGATTTCTGGTCATAGATATTTAGGTTTGATGATTATGTTATGTGAATGCATGATGTATTTAACTTTGATCCTTCAGAAATATAACTCGAAAGTGAATAAATCAATGAACGTATGCGAATGTCCATATTTACTCCAACTTCAGATAAATTTTGAATTAATCCCTTTGAATCTATTCGCTTTAGAAAGAAAAATGATATTTTCATTGAAGAGTTGGTTAGGATATATGACTATTAGCAGCATGTGCAATTCGTTTCTGAGACGGAACCCAATTATATAATTTTTTTACATAAATGATTACTTCTTTCATTTTCGATATTCCAACCAAATTCAAGTTAGCCATAATTTTGCGTTTTGCACTTATGGGCTTCTTTTTGTAAATTCTTGTACGTACTATTGGTTTTATAAAGGCAATTTAAATCCTCTTTCAAAAAAAAGTATAAGGATTGATTATCTCCCAAGAAGAATTTGACTGAGATGCCTTTTATTTGAATTGCAGATGAGTTTGAGATGAGCGTTGAGGTTAACCATGTTGGTCACTTTTTGCGTGCTTGCTTGCTTCATTATAGCATGAAGTAACCCGATTATCCCTTCAAGTGCCTCGTCACTGTTGGCACCATGATAGGTATTTATTTTCTCTATCAAATTATGTTGCTTATTACTAATCTTTTTATAGAAGTTTAATGAAACAGTAACGGTTTAGCGAAACAAAGTTTTGAGTGAAAAAATTTGTTGCTATATGTGTATATACCCAAAAAAATAAAATTAAAAATCTACTTTTACATTTGTATATTAAAGAAAAATAAAAAGGATACAAATGCACATATATCTATATATAAAGTAACTAATATGTTGTATTTTAAATTAGGTGCCTATGAGTTTGACAGAGCTGGTAGGTGAAAGCAGACAATTATGTGAGAGAATGTATTCAATAACCATATACATATATTTAAAACTGAAATTTATACTTATATATATTAAAAATTTAATTAACTCAGTAAATAACTAATGGTAGTCTGAGTACAGAAGCTTGCGAACATTAGGTTGAGTGCGTAACCAAATTCTATAGTAGATCGAGAGCTTATTCTTTGTTTGGGTTTGACAGAATGATTATCTGGTTGTTGTAATATCAACATTGTAGTTAATTTTTGTTATGAGTTATTTCGTATGTTTTTCCTTGGGTTGCTGCACTTAATTACAAACTTGATTTTATTTATATGCTTGAATTCCGGGCTTGTACATGGGAGAACATGCAATATATGGGTATAACACTACAGCTTATATGTATATGAGCGTTCACTTCTATAAAGAGATATTTGGTTTGTAAATTGTTACTATTTTGAATTTAAATGATCTTCTTCAAAACTGAGATGTTGAAATATATTCACTACGAGTATAATTTGCCTTACATCCATATATGTTGCTAGAGAAGTAATTAAATCGAGTTGCTAGAGCTGAAGGGATGAGATTCAGATATGGTTTTTAACTTATTCTTTTATTTATGATTCTGCAACCTTTTATTTGTTGTAAGTCTATAAAAGGAGAAAATCATTCTGGAACTTTGCCACCAGAGATTGCTAAGCTGAAATATCATCGACAGGTGTATGTAATTTTAGTTTTAATTTATTGTTTTTGCTCAACTATGAAGCTTTGTAATGTAATGATAAAAATTAACTAAGTTTATAATATAATAATAATAACAATAAATTAACTAAGCCAACTAAGTTTTATAATTAATAACAGTAATAACAAAAACTAAGTTTATAAAAATTAACTAACTTAACTAAGTTTTATAAAAATTAAATAAATTCATAAAAATTAACTAATTTTACAATAATAATAATAATAATAATAATAATAAATTAACTAAGTTTATGAAAAATTTATAAGTTTGAGAGAATTTATAAAAATTAACTAAAATAATAGAGTTTAAGTTTAAGATAATTTATAAGTTTAAGTTAATTAAAATATAAGTGTGAAATTTTAATTTTTAGTAATTGATATAGTTTATAAGTTTAATAATAATAAACAATAGTTTGAATAAATTAACTAAGTTTATAAAAATTAAATACATGTATAAAAATTAACTAAGTATTATAAAAATTAACAAGTTCATAATATTAATAAGAATAAACTAAGTTTGATAAAAAAAATTAACTAAGTTTATAATAATAATAATAATAATAATAATAATAATAAACTATAGTTTGAAAAAAATTAATTACGTTTATAATAATAATAAATTAATAAAGTCAACTAAGTTTTATAATTAACAACAACAACAACAATAACAACTAAAACTAAGTTTATAAAAATTAGCTAAGTTAATTAAGTTTTATAAAAAAAATAAGTTTATAAAAATTAATAAAGTTTGTTGTAATAATAATAATAATAATAAATTAACTAAGTTTACACTAATAATAATATATTAGCTAAGTTTATGAGAAATTTATAAGTTTGAGATAATTTATAAAAATTAACCCAGTTAATAAAGTTTAAGTTTGGGATAATTTATAAGTTTAAGTTAATTAAAATATAAGTCATGACATTTAAATTATAGCAATTGAGATGTTTTATAAGTTTGAGTTAATATAAATAATTTAACTGAGATTTATAAAAATTAACCAAAATTTTAAAAATTAACTAAGTTGTATATAATTTAACTATGTTTTATAAAAATCAAATAAATTTATACAAATTAATTAAGTTTTATTAGAATTTAACTAAGCTAATAAGTTTTAAAAATTAGATAAGTTTATTATAAAAATTAACCAAGTTTTATAAAAATTTAACTAAGTTAACTAAGGTTTATAAAAATTATTTAAATTTAATAAAAGTTTGACTAAGGATGTTTGATATACTTTAAATATGCAAACAGTTTCATAATCATTTGTTGATTGTTAAACTTGTCTATAGGTAATTAGCATTTTAGGATTAAAGATCAGTTGCAGCGAAGAATTGTGGGTAATTAAGCAATGGACATGGCTTTAATTGTTATATATACTATTAAATTTTGTTAGTACTGTTGTGTAAACTTGTTTATGAATGGTTATGGATTTTATGTGAATTTGCTCAGTTAGTCGAAAAACCATTATCGAAATGGTTATGGATATTATGTTTGATTATGTGATTAACATGTTTTTTTAATTGTTTGAACATGATGATTATGTTATTGAATGATTGATTGTTGGTTTGAATACGATGATTATGTGATTTATTGCAAGTTGTAATAAGACTATTATGTGAGTGATGGTTGGAAATGGTACATTCCAATAATAGGAAATGAGAGCATGTACAGTATGCTACAAAACAGTTAATAACTTTTAGTCGTGTTTTAAAAACGCTACGGTAATAAATGTAAACAGCTAAGATACGAATTTCATAGCGTTGGGAACACACCAAAACTTTTAATAGTGTTTCGGTAAGCACTACGATATGACATGTTACTAAAAGTCTGCACCTTTTTGTAGCGTTTCTAAAATTCTACAATAGGTCAAGTTTTAGTAGCGTTTTCTACAAGGCTACAAAAAGTTTCAGAGTTTTAGTTGCACGTCGTATCGCAATGTTTACCGAAACGCTACTAAAAGTTTTGGTAGCGTTTTTTCAATGCTATAAAAGTTCTTTTCTGGTGTAGTGGAATAGATAAATAGATAATCTCCTACATAGCTTAATCTTCCTCTTATACGTCTTCGGATGCTTTACTCGTCAAAACCTACTAAACTTGAAAACCTTAACTCTCAACCTACTCAAATTAAAATTTGAGCACTTGAGAGTTTAAGAAGAAAACATAAACTTCGAGTCAGACACAAAGCCTGATAGAAAATAATAATATGACATCTCGATTTATCGATATTAAGTAAGACCATGCCGCCTAGCGGAACAAGTTTCATCTCATTAATATTCTTTAAAAGCGTATCTTTTGCAATCAAAATCTTGCAACCAAACTAGTTATAATAAACAATATACAATGACATGCATGCATGCATATAAAATAGGTAAACAGTGGACTATCTATCCCAACATCATAGTTTTATCAGGCTGACTATAAACCTATGCTTAATTCGGGCCTACCAAACATGGTAAATGTTCTAACTTGTTGTTAGATAAAAACTGGATGGTATGTTTGTAACTTTCTACTCCAAGGGTCAAATGATCCTAATAGTTTTGCAAGCTCACCAATAACCTACCTCTACTCTGTGTATTCCTTTCTCAATGTAACCTTCTTTTAGTCTTACCCATGGCACTGCGCTACACCTTGGAATTTTTGAACTTATATTAGGTATGGGCTACTAACTAAAGCATAGGGCATGACCCCAGACCAGTCACATTTGGTTTCTATTCTGAGTCATTCTTTTAATAAAATTCTAGGTTAACTACCCTATCATATTTTCTTTAAAAAAAAATTTGTTAATGATTTAACCCTTGAAATCATACTTAAAATAAAGAAGACATTGGTCTTTTACTTTACTCAAAATACTAGTGTAACAGCCTGCAAAACCGTACCCCTTGAATCAACACTATTCAACAACAATCAACTCAAGTTGTACAGAAATACGAACCATTTGGGTTAAAGAAGAAGAGGTAGAAGAAGAAAGTAGAAATCAATAACAGAATCTAACCATCACAGTGAAATAAAATATAATAGATAATAAATGATCTTTACTCAAAATCAAATATCTCTGTTTATATATTACATCATCAGAGTACACCAATCACAGTTCAACGACAACAACATACAAATGGATACACAGAAACTCAACACAGCGGAATATATATATATAAACAAGTACGGAAGTACGTATCGTCATCCAGCTCGTCTCCTGAGCTCCACAACATCATATCATGTATTCTATAATACTCGGTCTGACCCGAGCATTACAGTTAAATAACACCCGAGTCAGTCTGGAATACCAGCTTGAGAAAATCACACCCAATTGATTATTAAGGTTTCAAAAATCCTTTGAAAACAAAAGCATCTCGTAAGACCACGCCATAAATAAACATGTCGTGTTTTTACCTTACGATAGCTAAAACAATTCTTATAGAAATCCTCTGATATTATAATAGGGTCTATATAAAAATAGTTATAAAATAGCCGAAATTGTTACATCTATTAAATTCCAGCTACTAGCCACAGAGTGGGTAATACAAACAAAACTCGTACAAGGCTCGTAGGGAGAATGGATTTCCAACTAATGACTAGGCACTGGGGTACCACCTGTCACAGTACGGGGCCTAGATCACCATACCGAGGAGTACGACCGCTCCCCTGCAACACAAGACCGGGACTACCCCTTACTGGATAATCCCGAGTGAGATCACCCCGCGGTTGGAATCAACAACCGCCCATTAAGCCGAAATAAGAAGGGACATCTAGACAGGGATGACCTCAGCCTGCTTGGGTGCTACCCACCTAGCCTTGCTGCATAACCCCTGATTTCCAGTCATTCCCATTTGATGAGGCTTGAGGCTAAGCGTTACCTTTTTAGAATATATCCCTTAGAATGCCCATCGTCCACCTGACGATGTTTCGCAAGCATTCATCCATACAAGTCCGTCTCGGGTTCGAACGGAACCGAAGGCACTATTCCTACTACATCCATTTTGGAAATATCCTCAAGATTAGTAGCGACTAGCCCTTGCACTTCACTGCTCCATCTTCGAATCCAAACTCGTTTACACGAAACGTACAAACCGGATCGAAGTGGTTTTCGATAAATAAATCTCGATCCCGGTCTCTTCGAAACGATCAACGCATTTTGTCCAATATTGATAGTCGGTGATTTAACTATCAATTAATATTCACAAACAACCATCAACCAATAAATAATTTTCCAAATTATTTATTTATCTCAAAAATATCTTCACAAGATATATTTTCACTTTCAAACCCTTTTTAAAACAGTTTTCAAACTATCTTCCTTTCTCAGAATAAATTCCAAGTATTTCTATTTCCACTGGAATCACCAAGCACAAAACTAGATTTTTCTAAATTAATTTAAAACACTTTACCTTTTTAAAAAAAATATACTTTAAAACATTCAAGTTAAAATTACTTTAATAATTTGTTAAAAATACATACTATATGAATATTTGAAAATAAGGTTACTTAATAAAACATAAAACTAGATTTCTACTTTTTAAAGAAAACAAAATACTAAGTTATTTCTTAATAATTACTGCTAAAATAGATTAAAAGAAAATACTTACTTTAGACCTTAAATATTAGAAATAATAAATTTTACAAAACTTGCTTTCTTTTAAAAAAAACATGTACTTGGCCATCCAGAGAAAATTCCAACTTCAATCACTTAAATCAATTTTCTAAATTGATTTCAATTTATTTTATTTGAAATAAGTTTTCTTTAATTTCTCAATTCATTTCAAAATTCATTAGTTATGGACTTATTATTAATGTTATTATTTTCCATTTGATTTTAAACCTTTTAACTGAAATATACAAATTTCAGGTTTTTTCCAATTTCTTCTTTGTTCCTTTCAATAATTTAAATCTTAAATAAATGTTTTGTTTTATTGAATAATATCATTGAAGTTTCAAACATCATTAACTTTCTGTTTATTCAAAAATTCCTTTCCATATACAGAATTTTATTAATTAGCATTTTGAAACCACTAATATTCTTATCCAATTCACTTTAATTTATATACATTCTTTATAATTATTTCTTAAGAGTTCACTTCCTTTATTTCCTTTCAAAGTCTAATTCTATATATTTGGATAAAACAGAGTACCGAAATATTCAAGCAGACTATAACATTCAATATTCTAATATAATTCATCACAGAATATCAATTAATCACAGCTGTGGGTGTTTAATAATTCAAATAAATGTTGAGGGATCCAGTTGGATCCCTCCAACCTGTTTTCCCTCCATCCACAGACGTTAGCACAATATAATACACCAATTCCAAAATATACCATACTATAGCACATCAATCAATTCAATCATTCAAACGATTATTTAGATTTAATCATTTAAAATTTAAATTTAAATTTAAATGTAAACTGAGTGAGATTAATTCACCTTCGATTTTGATTGCAGTCTATTCCCATTCATTTTCATTCCAGCTTGTTTCTCGATTTTAGACCTTGAATAAACAAGTATATGATTTTATTAATATTTGAAATAAATCGAACAATTAATTTCTATCAATTAGATTTGATTAACAAATCATCAAATTTAAACCAATTCCTTTAGTAAATTATCTTTAGTAACTAAAATAATTAGTTACCCAGTTAAACAGATTATTTCCTTCATCTCTAATAACTTGGTAAATTACCAATGTAATTACACGTATTTATTTCTGCTTTTGAAAATTATATATATATATATATATATATTTATTTATTTCCTGCACATGTTCATGTTAAATTAAGATTAACTGAAAATATAAAAGCAGTTTAATAAACTTTACCTTACTGTTCACTCATTTTCTTAACCAGTAATTTTTTTTTTATATATATCATTGAATTAAATTAAAGCAAATGCCATACCTAAATCGACCGCAGCCCCAAATTCCACCATCGCTTTATGACCACAAAGCCTTGCAACCTGCTTCGGCAAAACCCATCGCGCTTGTCTTCACTCACCCACGCGCGCAGCTTCCTTACTTCCCATCTTCACACGCGAGATCGACTCTCGTCTATCAATTTCGCCACTACGCTCGCGACCATCCCTCGCGCGTAGCCCCAAATACCTCATCGTACGCGAAACCCTAGCCCTAGATTGAACCGTGGCGACGCACGAACTCGAGCGGTGGCGGCTTACAGGTTCGAACGGCAGAAGGGTTGGGGAAGGAGTCGATAAGGCTAACGAACTCGATTTGGAGATTGAGGCCACGGCCATTTTTATTATTTTTTTAACTGAGGACTCGTGTTTTATTGAATCGAGCTCGGCCATTGATATCCCCATTTTGTTTTGTTTTGTTCCCTTCTTTTTTTACTGATAAAAGGAAAAGGGAGGAAACGATAGTTTGAGAGTGATCTTAGATTGGCTTGTAGAGGAATACTCGGCTAAAACAAAACTGATGCAAATCATTTGACTAGGCAATATTTATAGGGTTTAAAAATTTAAAATTTTGAATCGAATTAAAGTATTAAATTTTCGATATTAATTCTGGCGCGTTTATAAATCGTATGCTCACACAACAACCCTAAAAACTATGAAATTTGAAATCCGATAATAATACAATATTACGGATCCTATGGAACTGGTTTCGTCGAATTCCGAGACTGTGCCTCGGAAAGCTATTTTTAAATTCAATTTAAACGATATATTTTCAAAACTGAACAAATCATTGTTAAATTTGGTTTTAACACTTCTATTATCTTCAATATTATCAATATACATTTTACGAACCTTCAAATTATTTTTAACAAGCTTAAAATTCCAGATTCAATATTTTACTCAGCTTCAAATTGTTTAATTCAATAATTCAATAATTTAATTATCAAATAAATTTTAATATTCGTTATTCAAGTTAAAATTACTCTATTGAATACTGAAAATCAAATTAAATATTCCGATTTTAAATGCTGAAAATTCCTGGTCGTCACATTCCTTCCCCCTTAAAAGAATTTCGTCCCCGAAATTACTAATTAAGAAGACTGGTCCAATACCCGTTTACTATTTTCCCTAAAACCAAACAATCCAACATCTAACCAACTATCTTTTTATAAAAGACCCATTATCATTCTTATTAACTTCTCAACTCTCCCATAGTCTGTAACGACCCAGAATTTTTAGAAATTAAAATTTTAATATTTAATTAATTTTAAATATTAAGAAGTGAATTTATAAGTCAAATAAATTTTTATTTGAATTATTGGATTTAATTGAATAATTAAATCAATAATTTAATATGTTAAATTATGGAAATAATTGAAAATTGAGTTAAATACGATTGAAAATGATTTGTAAAATTTTATTTTATCATATGGGAGTTAGAATGATATTTTAGAACTTTTAAAATCAATTTAAAAGTTAATTTGTGAAAATTGAATATTTTAATATTTAAATCGACTAGTGAAAATAGTCAATTTTTGAACAGTCTCAGAATTGAACGAAACCAGTTCCATTGGATCCATAATAGTTAGTTATTACCGGATTTCAATTTTCGTGTCAATCGGAGTTACCGTTTGATCATAGCAGCTCGAAACGCATCGAATTATTTTTAATTTTAATTTGGCGAGTTAAAATAGCCATTTTTCAAAAAGTCTCGGATTTCGACGAAACCAGTTTCATCGGATCCGTAATGTGATATTATTATAAGGTTTCAAATTTCGTGTCAATTGGATTTACCGTTTGTCCGATACAAATTAAAACGCCTAGAAATCGATTTAAATCGGTTTAATTTAAATTGAGCGTTTATAGCCATAACTCGCACAGATGTCCGAATTAGCTTTCGAAACCTGTTCCATTGTGTCCGGAACACGGGGTAAACCCTAGAAACGCTGGTTACGGCGCGTAAATCGGAGTTCGGAATTTCCAGGATGAATAGTGTTCAATTTTTTCCTATAAATAGCCCATTTTATCACAAAATAAAAAAAAAATAACCTAAACCCTAGCCGCCGTTGTTATTGTCAATGGCCAGAAAGTGACAGTCTTCTTCCTCGTTTATCTTCCAATCCACTCAATAATCTCAAAAACTTCCAACTAGGAAATGGTAGAGCATGAAGAGAGCTAGAGATCCAACGGTGGAGATCGCGAATGGAGTTGTATTTCGTGAGATAATGACCTGCGTTCGTGGCCGTGTGTTCTCGAAATTCGTGCAAATGGCGCAGCCGAGCTCCATGAAATTCTGGCCGAAGTTTGAGCATGTTGGGGGCCTTCGAATGCAAGTTCCTGATCGGGGTAAAGTTCAACGTGGAAGGTGAAAAATTAAAACCTAAATTTCGAGTTTGATGGGTTTGGATGTGTGCTATTGTCTGGGAAGGAACGACAAGAGAAGAGAAGGGGTGCACGGCTAGGATGCTAGGGTGTAGGATCTAACGGCCAGAATAGAATTTAGGTTAAAAAAATTAGTAAATTATGTTGTGATTATTATATAAAAATTTGTGTAATGTTCAAAAATTCATATCTTTTTCATACGAGGTCGAAAACGCGCGAAACCAGTTGCGTTGGAATCGTATGGACGAGCACTACGCGATGAAATTGGATTGGAGTTGTTTGGAGTTAGTGAGAATTTTGGGTAAAATTAAACGTCCGTTTAATTTTATTCGAAATAAATCGCTAAAACGGAATTTAAAATCAAGGTGAGAACTTCTCACTCAATCGAATCAGTTTCGGTTTTATTTTAAATAGTTAGATTTAAAATATTTGAATGCATGTTTGAATGATGATTGTTATCTATTGATTGTTAAAATAGACATTATGCGCCGTTAGTAAGCGGATGTTATTTATTAAAAACATATACCGCGAATATTTCATAAACAGTGAAATTGGTATTATATATAATAGCAATATATATATATATTGGCATATGTATATATTGGAGTTATTGATTTCCCGCATTTTTTGTTTAGCGGATGAGACCCTATTGCGCCGTTATTAAGCGGATAATATTTAAAATCCCATATACCGCGATAATTTCGTACTGGAGCGAAATTGGTATTGTGCTAATGTTTGTGAATGCAGGAAAACAGGTTGGAGGGATCCAACTGGATTCCTCAACAGTATTTATTTGATTTCAGATATTTTGATATTTGATGGATTATCATATCGATATATGATATCGTTGTTGTCGTGATTGACTATTTGGTATGTAGCATCATTGGACCAAATTTTGAAACTTTAAAATGATTTTTAAAGTGATTTTTGAGAAGTATACCTTTTATAAAATAATTTTGGAATTGATCCATTTTAAATAAATAAACGTTATAATTTTTAAAGTTATAAAAATTATGATTTTTGAGAAATATAGTTAAAAACTGATTTTTGAGAATTTGATGCTAATGATTTTATAAAATAGTTTAATCGGGATTTTAGAATTCATTGTGAAAAGTTTAAATATAGGATTTATAAAATTTAATTATTTTATGAATCAAAATGGTGAAATTATAAAGGAATTTGAAGACATTTTAAAAGAATAATATAAATTGATTTATATTAAGATATTTATAAATGGATATTTATAAATTGAAATATTGACATTATAAAACGAGTTTTTATAAGTGTTTGAATGAAGTGAAAATGAATTCTGTAAATGAATGGAATTCATAAAATTATAAATGGTGAAGTTATAAATGAAATTTATAAATAGTAAGATTTATAAATTTTGTGAAATTATTAGAGAATATATTTGGATGAATAATTGAATCTTATAAGTTATAAGATTTATAATTATGAAGTTCAAAGAAACGATTTTGTAAAATAATCGTTTTATAACCATTTAACTTATAATTTGAATTTTTGGTTTATAATTGAGTTATAAAGTGAATAGGTTAATAAAGAAAATTTATAAGGAAAGAAGTTATAAAACAAATAGAAATGGAGTTTATAAACGTTGTTTTATAAATTCGCAAACGACTTATTTTGATAAGTTAATGGTTGAAACCTATTAATGGAGTTATATTCACGTTTTGACTGTGAATAATCCTTTGAAATAAAATGAATAAAAGGATGAAATTTGTTAACAAAGTATATTCACGTTTTGAATAGTGAATAAGATGTTAAAGAAATTGTTTTGAATGTGATATTTGAAATAGAATTAAAACGATCTAACGATGTTTTAAAATGTGTTGAGATTTGAAACCATAGATTTCAACATTGATTGTTGAAATAGACGTTTTCGAGAAATAGAAGGAAATGGTGGACTATAACACTGTTGTTATAGTAAATGATTTCCGAAAGGAAATGTTTTGTATAGTATTGGGATTTATATATCTATTTTAATTTCGAATCCCTATACTAGTGATCTTGGGTTGTCGTAACGATGTTTTACGCAACATTCGTTTTGGCCAAATAAATATGTTAAGAGAATGATTTCCTTAAAGAATGAAATATATACTTAATTTCGATTGAAGTATACTGAATATTTTCTAAGTGTTGAAAATAAATAGAATTTGTGAATTACTTATGAATAAGTAAGTATGGAAATGCTTTCCAATATAAAGTGAATATCTTAAGAATTTATCTTTTTGAAGATAAATTGAACTGAATAATCGAAATCGAACATTCATAGATATTTTGGATTATAAATTCACTATGGAATTTATGAATGAAAAGGAGAATTTGATTAAAAAATAAATATTGATTTATTTTTGAAGTGTGAAATTATATATCTAGTAAAGATATTTTGGAAAATAAATAATTTGGAAAATTATTTGGAAACTGGTGATGTGTGCATATCCATTGATAGTTCAATAACCGACTATCAATATTTCCCTTTGAATGGGTAATTGATGTGATTTGTTTGAATTTGAATGCCACACTTATTTTTGAATAAGCGCTCACTATTCGGGTTAACCGGGAAAGGACCATGGGGTCGTATAACCCATTCCGAATATGTGATACGTCGTTGTGAATAGCATTGAAGATCGGTGTTGAAGACCCGGTATTTGCGAAAGCGATAGGATGACCTGTCGATTGTCTCTGCACTGAGTTGCAACGGTATAGAGACTCCCTAAGTGATGGGAAATCCGATCAGGATTGTGAATATCCGGATTGCAAGGACTTCTTTGTAAGTGCCTTCGGTTTTGTTCGAGCCCGGAACAGACTTGTATGGATTGTATGTCTGACATTACAAATTGAGATGTAAAGCCGATTTCTTTCAAATATATTTCTGTTGGTGGCGGAGAATTTATTCTTTTAGCTTAACACCCTTCTCTGAGACGTACGAGCTCAGAGGTTATGTAATTGAATGTTATCAGCGATATATTCCCAATTTGGTATGTGACATGCTGAGTGTTGCTGAAAATGATCATTGTGTTGATTATTTGTGATAGGATCGTTTATTTGATCGTCTATCCTGGTGATCATTTCTATGATCATTTGTTGACCCAAAGCATGGCTTTTGTATAAAGTATGTTTTTGTGGACGTGACTTCGTCGAGCCTCACACCCCGTGAATGGTCAAAACAGGAAAGAAGCAGCAAGGTTATGAGGGGTAGCGCCCTTTAGGATGTGTGCATTTCCTTCTGGAAAAGGATGGTATCATGGTATGGAGCCCAGATACTTACTCATGTTGAAAACACTTTGTTATGATTGTGTGAATTGATTACGAGCGCTCGGTGAAAAGGTCCCAAAGGACCGGGGGATGGCATATTCGGTCAGTTGTTACTCAGTTAGGGGTAACCCGGCCTTGTGTTGGTAGAGATCCGGTTTGGTTCTCGGGGATGTCCATCCAGAGGCATTCTCATGTGGCAATGGGAAGTTCCTTGGCCTGATCATTCGTTGGAAATCCAAAGAAACAATACGTGACTTGTATGGTTTTAGTTGTAGAACCTGCCATTTAATATGGTAGCTATAGTAAGCATAATATAATGGTACCTATGCTGGCTAAGATTTATATTCTACTTTCGAAATGATTTTTTCCTATACTATGCACTAATAATAATATGAAATGTTCTTTTTAAATGCGTATCAAGCATCTTTGACTATCATAAGGAGAAATCTCCTCCGATTCTGCGTTTGCATTGTGCGTGTGTGCGGGAGGCCTTATGGTAGTCTCATTTTTAAAAGCATTGCGAATTGACTAAAAAAATAATTTTCTATTTTGTTTTTCAAAGATAAATAAACTGTTTTGAGTTCTCACACCAGTCACATGACTGACTCGGAGTTTATTGTTTTCCTTCCTAAACTCTGGGTGCCCACCAATTTTCACACGGGCAGTCAAGAGTTAGGTTTATCAGGATATTCTGGAGTTGCTGGAGGCAAGATGGATGGCATGGCGTATTACTAGTAATATAGTATTTCTTTTCCGCTGCACTGTTTGATGTTGTATGATGTTGTACACTCTGATGATATGATGTAATGAAATGTAATGTATAAAATGTAATAACTGATATAGTTCTTTGTTTAAAGATTATTCATTTATTATTATATGTTGTTCCGCTGCGAATTGTGAGATTCTGTTGTTGTTCTGTTGTTTCTGTTCTGTTCTATTTTCTATCTCTTCTCTATTTTCTGTTTTCTTTTCCCTATCTTTTTCTCTTCTCTTTTCTTAAATTCTTTTTCTTAAACCATAACATTTCGGGTTTTTGGCCTTCGATTTCTCGGCAGTCGATAAAGTGAGTATCGATGTTGAATTTTCGAAAGTCGAAAATTTTGGGGACGTTACATTTAGTATCAGAGCTTATGGTTAAGCGACAACCATGGTTCTGTTGGGTATTACTCATTAGAGATAGAGTCAGCAGTACTCTAGAATGAATTTGAGTGTAATAATAGCTATGAGAGCGTATTTGTTAGTGAATATATAAAATTGTTTTATATTGTGATGATTGGTTTATTGAGTGGCATATGAACTTTCGTCAGCGTGGTCCGCAAGACTATGCCGAAGGGGTTTCTAAACACTTGAATAGAACAATTCGACACAATATTGATTTTAAAATTGGGTAAATGAAATAATTTTACTTGATTATATTTTTATATATAAAGAAATAATTTTTCAAAATTATTAAAGTGTATATAAGATGATTGTTTAGTTATTTGAATAATCTAAATAAAAGAATAATTGTATAAGCAAAAGAATTATAAGAATTGAATTATAATTAAAGTGATTTACAATTGTGAAATAAACTTATATATATAAGGAGTGAAACTAATGAATATATTTATGAATATGAGTTATAAATAAAAATGAATTTAAAGTTAAATGAAAATTTACTTTAGAAATGGAATATAACTTAAGAGATGTTGAATGAAGTTGATATTAGTATCAAAGTAAATAATCAAGTGGATTAAATAAATATGAACTTAAGTTTTATAAATGAAATTCAACTTTAGAAATTGAATTGAATTAATGGATTAAATGTAAATCAATTGAATATAAATTAAGTTGATATAAAATAATGAATGTAAGTGTAATTCATTAAAATCTAATGTTATTGGAAGTTGAAAGATTGAATGGAAATTAATTTAATTGAACTAATTGAAAGTGATGGTGTTAAACCAAATTGAATGAAAATAAGCAAAAGAATTTGGTTGTAATTAATATACCTTGGTTGTTATATGATTGTTAGTTGATTGTATGTAATTCATTAAGTGTTAATGAAATTGGAAGCTAAAGTAATTAAAATTCAATTGGAAGTTAAGTGAATCTTAAATAGAATTGAATGTGATTTGGAAGTGAACCAACTTGAACATGAATTAGTAAATATAAACTAATTGAAAATGAATGTTAGTAAGAACATCCACTGTTAAAGAATCAAATGTGATTAAATTGAAAACCATTTCATTGAATATTAATGAGAATATGAATGAATATATTTTGGTTATGAATGTTAGTTGGTTGATGGTTGAATATATATTGCATTTGTTGCTTTTACTACATTTGATATGTTGGCATGTATAGTTATTATGTTGCTATATGTTGTATATTGATACTATTGTCTACATACATGTTCTCATGTTGTTTGTTGAGTGATTAGTAGGTGCGGATTGCGTTTGCTTTGCATTTGGAGCTCGCTTTCGCGCTATATTAGCCGTATATGCTCGCTAATAAAATATAAGGTACATATCTCGGATTACATACCGTACTTTTATACTTTTTACCCTTCGGGATGCCTCATTACTTGATGAGATGTATATTTGTGATATATATACTGTCATTTTTTTTTCGGATCGAGCCGCGCAAAGGAGACTATGGCGAATTTTCCCGAAAATTTAAGGCGTTAGAAAAAATTTGAGAAAATTGGAAAGTTTTGAAAACTTTAACTTTGATTTGGTGTTGAAAGTTAAACAATAGTAGTTGTTTTTGAAAAGATAACTAAGTATGATTTGAAAACTTAGTAAAGTATTATAAGAAGTTTAAATTTATTTTGGAAATTTAATAGATTCTGTAATTTTTCTTACTTAATAATTTCGAGGACGAAATTCTTTTAAGTGGGGAAGATTGTAACGACCCAGAATTTTTAGAAATTAAAATTTGAATATTTAATTAATTTTAAATATTAAGAAGTGAATTTATAAGTCAAATAAATTTTTATTTGAATTATTGGATTTAATTGAATAATTAAATCAATAATTTAATATGTTAAATTATGGAAATAATTGAAAATTGAGTTAAATATGATTGAAAATGATTTGTAAAATTTTATTTTATCATATGGGAGTTAGAATGATATTTTAGAACTTTTAAAATCAATTTAAAAGTTAATTTGTGAAAATTGAATATTTTAATATTTAAATCGACTAGTGAAAATAGTCAATTTTTGAACAGTCTCAGAATTGAACGAAACTAGTTCCATTGGATCCGTAATAGTTAGTTATTACCGGATTTCAATTTTCGTGTCAATCGGAGTTATCGTTTGATCGTAGCAGCTCGAAACGCATCGAATTATTTTTAATTTTAATTTGGCGAGTTAAAATAGCCATTTTTCAAAAAGTCTCGGATTTCGATGAAACCAGTTTCATCGGATCCGTAATGTGATATTATTGTAAGGTTTCAAATTTCGTGTCAATTGGATTTACCGTTTGTCCGATACAAATTAAAACGCCTAGAAATCGATTTAAATCGGTTTAATTTAAATTGAGCGTTTATAGCCATAACTCGCATAGATGTCCGAATTAGCTTTCGAAACCTGTTCCATTGTGTCCGGAACACGGGGTAAACCCTAGAAACGCTGGTTACGACGCGTAAATCGGAGCTCGGAATTTCCGGGATGAATAGTGTTCGATTTTTTCCTATAAATAGCCCATTTTATCACAAAATAAAAAAAATATATAACCTAAACCCTAGCCGCCGTTGTTATTGTCAATGGCCAGAAAGTGACAGTCTTCTTCCTCATTTATCTTCCAATCCACTCAATAATCTCAAAAACTTCCAACTAGGAAATGGTAGAGCATGAAGAGAGCTAGAGATCCAACGGTGGAGATCGCGAATGGAGTTGTATTTCGTGAGATAATGACCTGCGTTCGTGGCCGTGTGTTCTCGAAATTCGTGCAAATGGCGCAGCCGAGCTCCATGAAATTCTGGCCGAAGTTTGAGCATGTTGGGGGCCTTCGAATGCAAGTTCCTGATCGGGGTAAAGTTCAACGTGGAAGGTGAAAAATTAAAACCTAAATTTCGAGTTTGATGGGTTTGGACGTGTGCTATTGTCTGGGAAGGAACGGCAAGAGAAGAGAAGGGGTGCACGGCTAAGATGCTAGGGTGTAGGATCTAACGGCCAGAATAGAATTTAGGTTAAAAAAATTAGTAAATTATGTTGTGATTATTATATAAAAATTTGTGTAATGTTCAAAAATTCATATCTTTTTCATACGAGGTCGAAAACGCGCGAAACCAGTTGCGTTGGAATCGTATGGACGAGCACTACGCGATGAAATTGGATTGGAGTCGTTTGGAGTTAGTGAGAATTTTGGATAAAATTAAACGTCCGTTTAATTTTATTCGAAATAAATCGCTAAAACGGAATTTAAAATCAAGGTGAGAACTTCTCACTCAATCGAATCAGTTTCGGTTTTATTTTAAATAGTTAGATTTAAAATATTTGAATGCATGTTTGAATGATGATTGTTATCTATTGATTGTTAAAATAGACATTATGCGCCGTTAGTAAGCGGATGTTATTTATTAAAAACATATACCGCGAATATTTCATAAACAGTGAAATTGGTATTATATATAATAGCAATATATATATATTGGCATATGTATATATTGGAGTTATTGATTTCCCGCATTTTTTGTTTAGCGGATGAGACCCTATTGCGCCGTTATTAAGCGGATAATATTTAAAATCCCATATACCGCGATAATTTCGTACTGGAGCGAAATTGGTATTGTGCTAATGTTTGTGAATGCAGGAAAACAGGTTGGAGGGATCCAACTGGATTCCTCAACAGTATTTATTTGATTTCAGATATTTTGATATTTGATGGATTATCATATCGATATATGATATCGTTGTTGTCGTGATTGACTATTTGGTATGTAGCATCATTGGACCAAATTTTGAAACTTTAAAATGATTTTTAAAGTGATTTTTGAGAAGTATACGTTTTATAAAATAATTTTGGAATTGATCCATTTTAAATAAATAAACGTTATAATTTTTAAAGTTATAAAAATTATGATTTTTGAGAAATATAGTTAAAAACTGATTTTTGAGAATTTGATGCTAATGATTTTATAAAATAGTTTAATCGGGATTTTAGAATTCATTGTGAAAAGTTTAAATATAGGATTTATAAAATTTAATTATTTTATGAATCAAAATGGTGAAATTATAAAGGAATTTGAAGACGTTTTAAAAGAATAATATAAATTGATTTATATTAAGAGATTTATAAATGGATATTTATAAATTGAAATATTGACATTATAAAACGAGTTTTTATAAGTGTTTGAATGAAGTGAAAATGAATTCTGTAAATGAATGGAATTCATAAAATTATAAATGGTGAAGTTATAAATGAAATTTATAAATAGTAAGATTTATAAATTTTGTGAAATTATTAGAGAATATATTTGGATGAATAATTGAATCTTATAAGTTATAAGATTTATAATTATGAAGTTCAAAGAAACGATTTTGTAAAATAATCGTTTTATAACCATTTAACTTATAATTTGAATTTTTGGTTTATAATTGAGTTATAAAGTGAATAGTTTAATAAAGAAAATTTATAAGGAAAGAAGTTATAAAACAAATATAAATGGAGTTTATAAACGTTGTTTTATAAATTCGCAAACGACTTATTTTGATAAGTTAATGGTTGAAACCTATTAATGGAGTTATATTCACGTTTTGACTGTGAATAATCCTTTGAAATAAAATGAATAAAAGGATGAAATTTGTTAACAAAGTATATTCACGTTTTGAATAGTGAATAAGATGTTAAAGAAATTGTTTTGGATGTGATATTTGAAATAGAATTAAAACGATCTAACGATGTTTTAAAATGTGTTGAGATTCGAAACCATAGATTTCAACATTGATTGTTGAAATAGACGTTTTCGAGAAATAGAAGGAAATGGTGGACTATAACACTGTTGTTATAGTAAATGATTTCCGAAAGGAAATGTTTTGTATAGTATTGGGATTTATATATCTATTTTAATTTCGAATCCCTATACTAGTGATCTTGGGTTGTCGTAACGATGTTTTACGCAACATTCGTTTTGGCCAAATAAATATGTTAAGAGAATGATTTCCTTAAAGAATGAAATATATACTTAATTTCGATTGAAGTATACTGAATATTTTCTAAGTGTTGAAAATAAATAGAATTTGTGAATTACTTATGAATAAGTAAGTATGGAAATGCTTTCCAATATAAAGTGAATATCTTAAGAATTTATCTTTTTGAAGATAAATTGAAATGAATAATCGAAATCGAATATTCATAGATATTTTGGATTATAAATTCACTATGGAATTTATGAATGAAAAGGAGAATTTGATTAAAAAAATAAATATTGATTTATTTTTGAAGTGTGAAATTATATATCTAGTAAAGATATTTTGGAAAATAAATAATTTGGAAAATTATTTGGAAACTGGTGATGTGTGCATATCCATTGATAGTTCAATAACTGACTATCAATATTTCCCTTTGAATGGGTAATTGATGTGATTTGTTTGAATTTGAATGCCACACTTATTTTTGAATAAGCGCTCACTATTCTGGTTAACCGGGAAAGGACCATGGGGTCGTATAACCCATTCCGAATATGTGATACGTCGTTGTGAATAGCATTGAAGATCGGTGTTGAAGACCCGGTATTTGCGAGAGCGATAGGATGACCTGTCGATTGTCTCTGCACTGAGTTGCAACGGTATAGAGACTCCCTAAGTGATGGGAAATCCGATCAGGATTGTGAATATCCGGATTGCAAGGACTTCTTTGTAAGTGCCTTCGGTTTTGTTCGAGTCCGGAACAGACTTGTATGGATTGTATGTCTGACATTACAAATTGAGATGTAAAGCCGATTTCTTTCAAATATATTTCTGTTGGTGGCGGAGAATTTATTCTTTTAGCTTAACACCCTTCTCTGAGACGTACGAGCTCAGAGGTTATGTAGTTGAATGTTATCAGCGATATATTCCCAATTTGGTAATGTGACATGCTGAGTGTTGCTGAAAATGATCATTGTGTTGATTATTTGTGATAGGATTGTTTATTTGATCGTCTATCCTGGTGATCATTTCTATGATCATTTGTTGACCCAAAGCATGGCTTTTGTATAAAGTATGTTTTTGTGGACGTGACTTCGTCGAGCCTCACACCCCGTGAATGGTCAAAACAGGAAAGAAGCAGCAAGGTTATGAGGGGTAGCGCCCTTTAGGATGTGTGCATTTCCTTCTGGAAAAGGGTGGTATCATGGTATGGAGCCCAGATACTTACTCATGTTGAAAACACTTTGTTATGATTGTGTGAATTGATTACGAGCGCTCGGTGAAAAGGTCCCAAAGGACCGGGGGATGGCATATTCGGTCAGTTGTTACTCAGTTAGGGGTAACCCGGCCTTGTGTTGGTAGAGATCCGGCTTGGTTCTCGGGGATGTCCATCCAGAGGCATTCTCATGTGGCAATGGGAAGTTCCTTGGCCTGATCATTCGTTGGAAATCCAAAGAAACAATACGTGACTTGTACGGTTTTAGTTGTAGAACCTGCCATTTAATATGGTAGCTATAGTAAGCATAATATAATGGTACCTATGCTGGCTAAGATTTATATTCTACTTTCGAAATGATTTTTGCCTATACTATGCACTAATAATAATATGAAATGTTCTTTTTAAATGCGTATCAAACATCTTTGACTATCATAAGGAGAAATCTCCTCCGATTCTGCGTTTGCATTGTGTGTGTGTGCGGGAGGCCTTATGGTAATCTCATTTTTAAAAGCATTGCGAATTGACTAAAAAAATATTTTTCTATTTTGTTTTTCAAAGATAAATAAACTGTTTTGAGTTCTCACACCAGTCACATGACTGACTCAGAGTTTATTGTTTTCCTTCCTAAACTCTGGGTGCCCACCAATTTTCACACGGGCAGTCAAGAGTTAGGTTTATCAGGATATTCTGGAGTTGCTGGAGGCAAGATGGATGGCATGGCGTATTACTAGTTATATAGTATTTCTTTTCCGCTGCACTGTTTGATGTTGTATGATGTTGTACACTCTGATGATATGATGTAATGAAATGTAATGTATAAAATGTGATAACTGATATAGTTCTTTGTTTAAAGATTATTCATTTATTATTATATGTTGTTCCGCTGCGAATTGTGAGATTCTGTTGTTGTTCTGTTGTTTCTGTTCTGTTCTATTTTCTATCTCTTCTCTATTTTCTGTTTTCTTTTCCCTATCTTTTTCTCTTCTCTTTTCTTAAATTCTTTTTCTTAAACCATAACATTTCGGGTTTTTGGCCTTCGATTTCTCGGTAGTTGATAAAGTGAGTATCGATGTTGAATTTTCGAAAGTCGAAAATTTTCGGGACGTTACATTGTCTCAAACTATACTATTTGTTTAACCATTCAAGTTTCAATTTAAAACCAAATCTTGAATTATCAAAATTTTCTCAAAATTTATCTAACTCCCTAAATTTCCGAATTTTTTTGCCAGCGTCTCCTTTGCGCGGCTAGCTCGGTACAACTACAAAATGGCTCTACGGCCTCCCAAATCCAAAAAGAAAACAAAAGGCCAAGTGGCTATATCCAAAAACCCAATCAAATTTCACATCAAATTTAAATACATACCTTTTTGGTCGGGCAATTCAAACTTATCTTCTGAAATCAAAATCAATTCTCTTTTCTCTTTATATTACCTACATATCCTGCTTAACACTAATATCCAATCACAATATTCCCAAAACATCATATCGACTTTATTACAAAATGTCAGTATTTATTTATTCAAATATTAACTTAGATTATATTTGTAGTATCAATTCTCAATCAGGAATTCACCATTCCCTTCTTAAGTTAGTATAAGCATTTATGTGTTTCTTATATTTATTTTCACTTTACCACTTTAGTTTATATCCATTCTATTCAAATCGATTCTTTCATTTTCATATGAATTCAATTTATCTTTAACTCTGAATATTTAAATTTTATTTGTCATTTATAACTAATTTATGTCATTATTTTAAATTGGTTTCATTTACTAACTTATTTTAGTTTCTAATTTGAATTTGTTTGTCATTAACAAAAAATTTCAAAATTTTCAAAAAATTTCTAACTCCCAAAATTTCTGAATTTTTTTGGCAAAGTTCCCTTTATACGGAGGAGCTTTTGCAATTTGACAAAAGAGATAAATATATATACATCGACCCACACGGTCGGAAAAACCAAAAACAGTTCATGTTTCCTATTTTTATTGCATAGGCGTACCTTATTTAGCATTTTAAGCAAGCGGCTTATTATTTTTAGCAATTAGCACAACCATATCTTGCCACACGGCTTCCAAATACCTGCACTTACTCAATTTAAACATGTAAGTGCTACATAAATGAAGTTTAACAACATTTCACTTATTTGTAATAGTTAAACATATGAATTCTAACAGAAATTCACACCAACATTTTTCCGTAAGCAATTTATATAGTTTTCATACTAATTCAACTGCTTCAATTAATTTACAAACCATTTTCATTCAATTTGAATGGTTTTCAATCCATTCGTATACAACTTCATCAATTTGAATGGTTTAAAACTCGATCACTTACATTTAATTTATTTTTAAGCAAACCGAACTCATATTTAATTCAATTGCTCTCAAAATCAATTTATTTTACTCCTATCAATACATAGAATTTTAATTACTCCTATTTACATCCAATGATAATTTATTCTATTCAATTTGACGAGATCTATATGAATAAATAAGTATTTATGTTTATAACCATTTTAAATGGATTTCAACTCAATTTATACTTAATTTTATTCCATTTTTAAATTTATTCACAATCCATGTATCCTCATTTTCATCACATTTTAAATTTTGAATCCATTCACTTGCATTTCATTCCATATTTGTTTATTCCAAACTATTTTATTTAGCTCGAAAACAATCTACTCTATCCCATTCAATAACTATTTCTCAACTCATTTAAACCACACTTCATTTTGAGTTCGGATTTTATTCAACACTTACTTAAGTCAATAACTTAAGTTCATTTCCATTTCTTTTTTTTATAATAAGTTCTACTTCCATCTTCGGTTTGATCCTTATTTATTCTATCCATTTATTTATTCAATATAATTAGTTTATCCACATTCACTTAAACCATTCTAGTAAACTTGAAATATTCTATTTTCCTTATTGTCTCAAATTATTTCAATCCCTTAATAATTTAAATGGTTTACAATTATTTATTTGAGAATTTTCATTCCATTATATATTATCGGTAACTTACTGAATTTTATTTCGATTAAAATTTATTTTTACTCAGTTTAAATTCATCCCAATATCATTTAACTTAGTTTAAGTTGAATTAAATTCAATTGTCTTTCATTTGTTTAGTTTTGAGTTAATTTACTTCAATTTATTTAAATTATATACTTAAGCTCATTTCCATTTTACAAGTAATTTTTTTTTCTATTTAACTTGATTCTATTTCAATCCAATCTCATTTCAAACTACAAATTTATTTGATTAGTTATTATACATTTTAACTTTTTAGATTCAGCTCATTCAATTTATTTCAAGGCCATTTCCAATTTATTTCCACTTATTTGGATTTTATATGCAATTCAAACCATTACTACTTCAATCCAATTTCATTTTTATTCGACACATTTCCAATTATATTATATTTGTTAACACTTCAAGTTAAATTTTAATTTAAAACTCAAGTTCTGAATCCACTATCCATTTTCAATTTTCCACCAAATTCCATGAACTCGCAATTCAATTACATTCTCAGTTCATTTAATTAATTGCAAGACACCTTTCAATTATATTTCTTCACTAATGATTCAAGTCGAATTTGATTTATAACTTGAGTTTTATTTTCAAACTTCATTATTAACTCACAATTCAGCTTTATTTAACTACAATAGGTTCCATTTACTCATTTCATTAACTAAATTATTAACAAATTAGTTCTTCCCTACTTATAGTTCAATACTTGATTTTTAATTCCAAATACCACTTCATTTTATTTTCTTAGTTCAATTTCATTATATAATTCAAGTTTGAATTTTCTTTTCATTTTCCAATTCATCAAAATATTAATTTTGGGCTTTGTATTCCATTTTCAATTTTATAAGTCACAACTTACTATTTTATACAATCACATTCATTTCAGGCTTGAATGTATTCATCTTCTATTTTTTAATTCGAGTTTTACACTTATTTATAATCCAAGCATATTTTATTCTATGGATTTTTAATTCTGATTCTTTTATAAGTTATTCTAATTTATTTACTCCAATCCAATCCTTAACCAATTTATTTTCCAGCTCAATTTTATTTTAAACTCGGATTTATTTAATCTCAATTCGATTTCAATTTAATTCGAAAAACAGCTAGATATTATTTTTCAGCCTTTTTAATTAATTTCAATCCAGTTAAATTTTATTTCCCAATCCAAGCTAATTTCATTTTTCAACTTTACACTTTATATTCAAATTCCAACATTCAAAGCTTATATTTCCTTCCTGATTTAAAAACATCTCAATTTATAAGCTTACAACCTATCTCATCAGGATTTTCGAACACCCGGTTATTAGTTTCAAAACATTTTGAAATCTTCAACATCTCAAATCACATTTCTCAAAAATTAAACCAATCCAGGTTTTATCCCCAACAAATTCCCTTTGAGATTTCCAAAAACAACTAGCCTTTCTGAACAAATCAGTTTTGGAAGCAATCCGTCACTTAGAAATTCGAAAATGAATACTGATGATGCGGCCGTCATCATCATAATTATTTTCCAATAATCCAAGTGATTTCAATGCTATATCACTTCCAAAATTCATTTAAAACAGATTTCCATTCAAAAATATCTCCAAAACAATAATGCTACTATTTATCTCCAAAACACTTCGATAAACATTTCCAAATCTCCGGGATTTTAAATTTCCAAATCATGCTTAAATCAATTCTAACTATAATTCATATTTATAAATTTCATTTTATAATGAATTTATTTCCTTAAACTTTAGTTATATTTCAATTTCTAGTTAAATTTTTACTTAACAATGATAATACTTTAATATCATTCTTCCTAACATCCACACAACCATATATTAGATAAAATAGTTTACAAAAACTTTCTTTATATCAAAATATATTTTTGGGTAACATTAGTTTATTTACCCACATTTAAAACAATACCGTGTCGATTGTTCTATTCAAGTATTTAGAAACCCCTTCAATACAGTTGTGCAGACTGTGCTGACGAAGGTTCATATGCCACTCAATAAGTCAATCAACATAATATTAAAACAATTTAGATTCACTAACACATACGCGCTCATATCTATTAACACGCTCAAACTCATTCTAGAGTACTATAGACTCTATTTTAAATGAGTAATTCCCACCAGAGCCAAGGTTATCACCAACCTAAGCTCTGATACCAACTGTAGAAGCCCGCAAATCCGTACCCCTTGAATAAACACTATTCAACAACAATCAACTCAAGTTGTACAGAAATACGAACCATTTGGGTTAAAGAAGAAGAGGTAGAAGAAGAAAGTAGAAATCAATAACAGAATCTAACCATCGCAGCGAAATAAAATATAATAGATAATAAATGATCTTTACTCAAAATCAAATATCTCTGTTTATATATTACATCATCAGAGTACACCAATCACAGTTCAACAACAACAACATACAAATGGATACACAGCAACTCAACACAGCGGAATATATATATATAAACAAGTACAGAAGTACGTATCGTCATCCAGCTCGTCTCCTGAGCTCCAAAGCATCATATCCTGTATTCTATAATACTCGGTCTGACCCGAGCATTACAGTTAAATAACACCCGAGTCAGTCTGGAATACCAGCGTGAGAAAATCACACCCAATTGATTATTAAAGTTCCAAAAATCCTTTGAAAACAAAAGCATCTCGTAAGACCACGCCACAAATAAACATGTCGTGTTTTTACCTTACGATAGCTAAAACAATTCTTATAGAAATCCTCTGATATTATAATAGCGTCTATATAAAAATACTTATAAAATAGCCGAAATTGTTACATCTATTAAATTCCAGCTACTAGCCACAGAGTGGGTAATACAAACAAAACTCGTACAAGGCTCGTAGGGAGAATGGATTTCCAACTAATGACTAGGCACTCGGGTACCACCTGTCACAGTACGGGGCCTAGATCACCGTACCGAGGAGTACGACCGCTCCCCTGCAACACAAGACCGGGACTACCCCTTACTGGATAATCCCGAGTGAGATCACCCCGCGGTTGGGATCAGCAACCGCCCATTAAGCCGAAATAAGAAGGGACGTCTAGACAAGGATGACCTCAGCCTGCTTGGGTGCTACCCCCCTAGCCTTGCTGCATAACCCCTGATTTCCAGTCATTCCCATTTGATGAGGCTTGAGGCTAAGCGTTACCTTTTTAGAATATATCCCTTAGAATGCCCATCGTCCACCTGACGATGTTTCGCACGCATTCATCCATACAAGTCCGTCTCGGGTTCGAACGGAACCGAAGGCACTATTCCTACTACATCCATTTTGGAAATATCCTCAGGATTAGTAGCGACTAGCCCTTGCACTTCACTGCTCCATCTTTGAATCCAAACTCGTTTACACGAAACGTACAAACCGGATCGAAGTGGTTTTCGAGAAATAAATCTCGATCCCGGTCTCTTCGAAACGATCAACGCATTTTGTCCAATATTGATAGTCGGTGATTTAACTATCAATTAATATTCACAAACAACCATCAACCAATAAATAATTTTCCAAATTATTTATTTATCTCAAAAATATATTCACAAGATATATTTTCACTTTCAAACCCTTTTTAAAACAGTTTTCAAACTATCTTCCTTTCTCAGACTAAATTCCAAGTATTTCTATTTCCACTGGAATCACCAAGCACAAAACTAGATTTTTCTAAATTAGTTTAAAACACTTTACCTTTTTTTTTAAAAAATATACTTTAAAACATTCAATTTAAAATTACTTTAATAATTTGTTAAAAATACATACTATATGAATATTTGAAAATAAGGTTACTTAATAAAATATAAAACTAGATTTCTACTTTTTAAAGAAAACAAAATACTAAGTTACTTCTTAATAATTACTGATAAAATAGATTAAAAGAAAATACTTACTTTAGACCTTAAATATTAGAAATAATAAATTTTACAAAACTTGCTTTCTTTAAAAAAAAACATGTACTTGGCCATCCAGAGAAAATTCCAACTTCAATCACTTAAATCAATTTTCTAAATTGATTTTCAATTTATTTTATTTCAAATAATTTTTCTTTAATTTCTCAATTCATTTCAAAATTCATTAGTTATGGACTTATTATTAATGTTATTATTTTCCATTTGATTTTAAACCTTTTAACTGAAATATACAAATTTCAGGCTTTTCCCAATTTCTTCTTTATTCCTTTCAATAATTTAAATCTTAAATAAATGTTTTGTTTTATTGAATAATATCATTGAAGTTTCAAACTTCATTAACTTTCTGTTTATTCAAAAATTCCTTTCCATATACAGAATTTTATTAATTAGCATTTTGAAACCACTAATATTCTTATCCAATTCACTTTAATTTATATACATTCCTTATAATTATTTCTTAAGAGTTCACTTCCTTTATTTCCTTTCAAAGTCTGATTCTATATATTTGGATAAAACAGAGTACCGAAATATGCAAGCAGACTATAACATTCAATATTCTAATATAATTCATCACAGAATATCAATTAATCACAGCTGTGGGTGTTTAATAATTCAAATAAATGTTGAGGGATCCAGTTAGATCCCTCCAACCTGTTTTCCTTGCATCCACAGACGTTATCACAATATAATACACCAATTCCAAAATATACCATACTATAGCACATTAACCAATTCAATCATTCAAACGATTATTTAAATTTAATCATTTAAAATTTAAAACTGAGTGACATTAACTCACCTTTGATTTTGATTTGCAGTCTATTTCCATTCATTTTCATTCCAGCTTGTTTCTCTATTTTAGACCTTGAATAAACAAGTTATATGATTTTATTAATATTTGAAATAAATCGAACAATTAATTTCTATCAATTAGATTTGATTAGCAAATCATCAAATTTAAACCAATTCCTTTAGTAAATTATCTTTAGTAACTAAAATAATTGGTTACCCAGTTAAACAGATTATTTCCTTCATCTCTAATAACTTGGTAAATTACCAATGTAATTACACGTATTTATTTCTACTTTTGAAAATTATATATATATATATATATATATATATATATATATATATTTCCTGCACATGTTCATGTTAAATTAAGATTAACTTAAAATATAAAAGCAGTTTAATAAACTTTACCTTACTGTTCACTTATTTCTTAACCAGTAATTATATATATATATATATATATATATATATATCATCGAACTAAATTAAAGCGAATGCCATACCTAAATCGACCACAGCCCCAAATTCCACCATTGCTTTACGACCACAAAGCCTTGCAACCTGCTTCGGCAAAACCCATCGCGCTTGTCTTCACTCACCCACGCGCGCAACTTCTTTCCCATCTTCACATGCGAGATCGACTCTCGTCTATCAAATTCGCCACTGCGCTCGCGACCATCCCTCGCGCTTAGCCCCAAATACCTCATCGTACGCGAAACCCTAGCCCTAGATTGAACCGTGGCGACGCACGAACTCGAGCGGTGGCGGCTTGCAGGTTCGAACGGCAGAAGGGTTGGGGAAGGAGTCGATAGGGCTAACGAACTCGATTTGGAGATTGAGGCCACGACCATTTTTATTATTTTTTTAACTGAGGACTCGTGTTTTATTGAATCGAGCTCGGCCATAGATATCCCCATTTTGTTTTGTTTTGTTCCCTTCTTTTTTTACTGATAAAAAGAAAAGGGAGGAAACGATAGTTCGAGAGTAATCTTAGATTGGCTTGTAGAGGAATACTCGGCTAAAACAAAACTGATGCAAATCATTTGACTAGGCAATATTTATAGGGTTTAAAAATTTAAAATTTTGAATCGAATTAAAGTATTAAATTTTAGATATTAATTTTGGTGCATTTATAAATCGTACGCTCACACAAAAACCCCAAAAACTACGAAATTAGAAATCCGATAATAATACAATATTACGGATCCAATGGAACTGGTTTCGTCGAATTCCAAGACTGTGCCTTGGAAAGCTATTTTTAAATTCAATTTAAACGATATATTTTCAAAACTGAACAAATCATTGTTAAATTTGGTTTTAACACTTCTATTATCTTCAATGTTATCAATATACATTTTACGAACCTTCAAATTATTTTTAACAAGCTTAAAATTCCAGATTCAATATTTTACTCAGCTTCAAATTGTTTGGTTCAATAATTTAATTATCAAATAAATTGTAATATTCGTTATTCAAGTTAAAATTACTCTATTGAATACTGAAAATCAAATTAAATATTCCGATTTTAAATGCCTGAAAATTCCGGGTCGTCACAACTTATGTCATGATACATGCTTTAGAAAACATTTTTGATGAAACTTTCGACCCTCTTAAAACTTAGGCTATAAGGCCAAAACTATGTAAAACCTTACAACTATAAAACTTAGCAACGTCGTCGCCGCTAATGATCTTTGTCCACTTTAAAGCATGTTGAAGTCTTTTATTTGAAAATATAAGGGGGTGATATCGAAGTTGCTACTTCATAAGTTATAGTGTTAGAACTATAAAATTTAAACTTCGGAAAAATATAACAACATTGGCATCAATGCCTCATCCAGGGTATAAAATTTAATAGATGCAAAGTCGATACCTAAGACATCGACATGGTTAAAACATTATCGATTAAGCAAGATGAATATTTAAAAAGTGGCATATACAAGGCTCGATGACTAGTCAAAGCGGTCTACTTAGGATCGACAACAAGTTAAAAGCGGCAAGGGATAGGCTCGACAACCATTGGGTCGGACAGTAAAAAACATTGAATGGTATATACGGTAGCATGCTTTCTAGTATAAAAGGCGGCAACAAGCCTCTTGCTATAAAACTCGGCAAGTATAAACATCGACATTGCCATGTCGAGGCCTACCTCTTTATTCTTTATTATCTTGGCCTTGACGAGGTTCAAAACCCATCTGCTTCACGCCAAACTCATCGAAATCATGCGGCATTGTTTTGATCCACTTCGATGACACTGGGATGCGGTGAATGGTGGCTGGACATAGCCAAATCAACATGGCAGAATGGTAAGTAACTTGAAAAACTGTAATTTTACTATAAAAAGTGTTTCCTTTACCAAACCTCTATAATTTGTCATATCCTTATTGGCTATCAAAACTTTGTCAAATTCTTTATTGAAAAACTGTTGTATGCCATAATTTTCGATACTAAACATTTTTACTGTTCAACTATTTTATAAACATTTTAATTAAACAAGTAAGCCTTTTAGACTTAAGCAATTTACTTATCATTCCTAAACTCTTAGGGAAAATCCCCAAATATCATAATAAATCATTTAATCATACTCTTCGACATATAAAAATTTTAGGACCAAAAAATTAGTTTAATTATTTTCAATAATTAAAGCCCGAAATTCATCAATTTCTTCACTTCGAAAATGATATTTCTAGCATCATATCAAAATCACAACTCATTTGAGTATCATATGATAGATTTTCCAACTCAAAAATATCACTAAAATTTATATTTAAATTCTAAAAATCATCACCAAGCATATAATCACTCAAACCACTAAAACATGACATAATATTTGTAAAAGAAACACGTTTTTACTTAAAACTGAAACATAATAAAAAATGTGAGATGTATATTCAGTATTCACCTTGATTTGAAAAAGAAAGATGATATTTGGATTAAACTTGATTTCTTTTTGCTTTTATTTCTTAATCTGTTAGTTTCCTTCTTGTTTTCCCTTTGTTATGGCTGTCATCTTTATGGTTTTTCTGTAATCCACGTTTTGCCTCTACATGTTAGCTGTAAAAATTGAGAAAAAAATTGCATAATTGAGTATATACCGACACATAACTTCAAACTTCAATAATTTCACATTGCAGATCACATTGCATACCAAAAATATAAACAATTTAATAAATGACATATAACTTCACATTGCTTGATACCATAATAAGTCAACCTTACAAAACATGCAAATAACATCTTCTAATACAACGTATAGTACCAAAAAGCTTTAACAAATTGTCAATACAACATAGCGTACCAAAAAACAATACATAATACCATATTCTATTATAAAATATATAATAACTAGTTGTGCCGACGAATGTAGCATCCACTAGCAACTCTAACACTACCAACTGCATTTAGATTAGCGTGAGTGTTTGCTTCATCCAAAGATCCATGAACATCACTTAAAGACTAAAACGAACGAAAACAATAATTAAAATTTATATTGTCTTGATTATCATTCAAATTTCAATGAAATATGAAATTGCATTTACCGTATACAATTGCTCATATGTTGGCAAAAAATGTGGTGCACCCACCATGACATTATCAGGTAACATAGTTGGATTTTGAACCCTTAATACACTATGATCTCTATACCACTTGATATAATCATCCGTGCATCTAAAATACGATTGATTAAGTGGTATTGAACGATGTCCTTCTGCAATAACATGATGATACCAATGTTATCTTATACTTTCTAAAAATTGATAATACACACGAGTGTATGTAGTTGAAATTGTTCCTTTTCTAGCACTTGCAGTCACTGGAGGAATATGAGGTATGGGAATGTTTAGTATTACACCAAACCAACTCAATACTCTGTTAGGATGATATGATTCCACAACGTAGAGAAAAACAATGCAACCACTCACCAAGCAATATCATAAAATGTATGATAGTCACGTGCATAAATATAAAAATCGAAAATAACCTAAAAAGAAATGCAAGAGTTAACAATATGGTAGAACTTTATTAATTTACTATTATTAAGTTAAATGAATATAATACTTAATCAATCTGAATATTATCGAGAAATATAGGTATATCTATCGGTAACTTATAAATAACTTTCTGAAGATGAATTCTATCGAGCAGCACAGGGTAAAATTTCAAAGTACAATTTTATAGAGAGATGAAAGCACAGAAAATGCTCGAATATCCATGCCTCCAATAAGCAAAGATGACCTGCAACCTGCCAAAACACCAATACGACCAACTAATAATCTGAGTTGCCAATACATAAATGCCAGTACTAGTGAACCCCACAAATAAGTATTAACGATACATAAATCTTTTAATGGATCTAAAAGTGTCATATGCATATGTGATTTGCTTTTATCAGCAAACAAAGTGTTGCCAAGCAAGAACAAGAGATAAGCAGGTGCAGCATGCCTAACTGCTCTATCTGTCCAATCATCGTTAACATCTTTGAACTTCTCAAATAACATAGATAAACTTAATTTATAGTCAATTCTATCATTTATTTCCAACCTCGCTTCTGATTTACTAAGGCCTGGATATTTAGAAACAATCTTAACTGCTTGTTCCTTATCAAATGAAAGACTTTGCGTAAGTGTGCCTTCCACCGAAATGTGTAATAAAGAAGTTACATCATCAAGGATAATAGTAATCTTACCAAATGGCATATGTAAGGTATCAGTGTTTGGATACCAACAAGCTGATATAAATTTTTTTAACGCTCCTATAGCTAGTGTTAACAATGAAGAACAAGCCAAATGCTTCAATAATATTTCTGAATCTAGTAGCATTTTCTGGAATCTTCCACTCTACAATCTTATGTCCATGATTGGTGCCTATAATGGGTGATCATTCCTATAGCAAAAGATTTCTAATGAAACATACACTGGCAAAAAAAGATCATAAAACAATAAATTAAAATACCTCATCCTTCCATATATTTAAAGTAATATGAGTCACATAATCTTTGATCACATCATTATATCTTAGCACATCATAATTGTTTGCTACTCGCTCGACATCATCATCTGTCTCGGTAACATCATCTATCATGGTATTATCATCTATCTCGACATCGTCATCTGTCTCGACGTCATCATGCATCATGGCATCATCATCTGTTCTCGACATCATCATCATGTTCCCTATCATTCCCCACTCTCCCTCCTCCCCCCTACTTCCCTTAAAACATCTTATGTCTCCTCTTCATTGCCTTCGACATCTGCATCTTTATTTATGTCCTTATTTTCATGCAAACTACTTGTAAACACCCCTACCTCTATACTCATACTATCCAAGAGTATTACCGAATAATATTGTCGGATAATACGGAAAATGAGGTGATATGAGGTACAATTCTCTTGGGCTAACAATGATAAGTATTTAAACATAAAATATATAACTCACCTATATGTACATAGTATTGTCACGAAGCAATGAATATGCTTTCCTCTGAGATAAAAAATACATAATATACAATAAATAGCAGAGGACACATAGTTAATCGCAGCGATAATATATAATATACAATATACAATACACAAGGCCTATCCAAAATATTTCTCAAGAATATACATCCATGAAGTACATATATAACAACATGCAATTAAACTGTATGACTAGCTTCCACTATACCCAATAACATAAGCTGGCCTCATCGTCTCTGTACCTGAAATGTTTTGGACCAACCCTAGTATTATATAAATAACATATAGGTCAGATTATATCTAAATCAAAGGTCAATAGACATATAGAACATAGTATATGCGGGTGTAAATATAATTATGTTATCTCAAACAACCTTAAATATCTTTTAACGTGGAACACCACAAAACTCAACATAAAGATGCCATCTTCCATATAAAAATTCAATAAATTAGAAATCATGAAACAACATCAAATGGGTGAATCATCCATATCCAGAAATCATCCACTAAATCTAGAAAACATTTATAAAAGAGATATCACCATATATAATAAGGCTACCCATAGCTTAGCCCAAATGTACCACTCAATCGTAATAACAAAATATCCTCAATATCAATATAAATAATCACCCATAAGCAAAACATAGTGATAGCGACACAGGACCGTAAAGCTATAATTTGGCGACACACACCTATAAAGAATAATTGGCGACACACGCCTGAGAAAGATAAATGAGCAACACAAAAGATAAATAGGCAATACATGTCAATGAACAGTAGTTGGCTACACATGCCAATGAAAAGAAAATATTTGGCAAAACACACTTGAAAAGAATAAAAGGCGACACATCCTAAAGAATAATGCGAGGATTGATCATAATCTGGACACAGTCACAGGTATAATCTTAACTCGTTGTCTTGAATATATATAAGTATATATGCCTAGATCATACATACCAGAACTAGATGGGAGACTAACAAACACACCTGCTTTAAGAGACTGCATACGAGATTGGCGAACACGACACACATATTCCACCAACATAGCTCCTACAGTCTTAATTACCTCGATAGACATCGTGACTCCTATCCAGCGCATGTCAAGAACACGTTGCATGAATACGTAATCCATTGGCCATGACCCTACACGTGCCCCCGAATGGTAACAGACTGCCAGCCTAAATGACACGTAGGGGCTATACATTCCAGACACATGGCTATATAGATTGCCGACACACTGCTATGGGTATCATAGATCAGGAGCGCGACCACCGCGATTAGGCCGCTAGAATAGATACTAGCCAATCTGGTCCAACGACTGTAATATAAAAGAAGTCGGACGGTGAGTAAACAAATAAAAAATATATATAATAGATGATACATTACTACATACTCGTCCCAGCACACAACATGATATATGCCAAAACACGGCTAAATACGTGACTCACCCCTGTGAGCCAATCGTACATAATGAATCCCCATATGAGCGTCATCCATAAGCAAAAGGATAACCAAATAAATAACACAACGGCGTCTCATACCACCGCGTGTTACTAGTCAGTTTATATAGTGCTCACACATCAAACTTGCTCCTTTAATATTCTGTATAACGAGTCCAAAGAATTACCAAAGAAATATTACAGAAAGTCCTATACCAGACAGTATTGTAACTCTGTTTATTTAGATTTCTCGTCACATAGAATGAAATTCACCACAAAATTATATAGAAAGATACCTGAAAGAGGCTATGCGGTAGGATCGTGTAATATGGAATATTGAAATAGTCTAGGTAGATAAAGTAGGTAAATGCAAGGAGACACCAGGATTTTATACTGGTTCGGGCCTCTCGTCCTACGTCCAGTCCCTAAGTTTCACTTAGGAATTTCACTAACTAACACCCTCACTTCACCCGTAGGAATAGGTTTACAACTTACCCGAACAACCGAACGGGATTTCTTGCCTCAACTACCGAAGAGGACTTCAACACAATTACTAAAATACAATATTCGACTTGTTTCATTCTTGTCAACACTAATGAGTCTAATGTAGTACAATATTCCTATAATCTTATCCTCGAGAATATGCAATGTGTTTGTGAAGATTTAGGAAATGTGAATTGCTATGAATCAAAAGAACGTTATAAACAAAAACAACGATTCAAGCAATAGATTAGTGATTGCTTTGAGAATATCTGAAAAATATGAACAAGAGAATAGTTAGATTAAAGCAAGAGAATTCGATGAATTAAATGATGTTAGAATCATGTATATATACTTGTAGAAGAGGTGCATATGTTGTCCAAGGTTGCAAACAAGAGATGCTTCCATATCCATTGATGAATGGTTGCAACTCTTGGGAGGAAGAAGGTGTCTTTTCAGAGAAAATTCGCAGGTTCAAATTCAGTCGACTGAGCAGAGAATTCAATCAATTGAAAATATGAAGTAAAATTTTCGGGACCAAATTCAGTCGACTGTGCAGGAAATTCAGTCGACTGAAACTGTGCATGTGTATAAATTTGTTCCAGTTTCAGTCGACTAGCTATTCCTGTTCAGTCGACTGAACTCATAAAACCTGCATAGTTAAAACTTAACTGAAAAATGAAGTTTATAAAAAATTTCTAGTGTTCATGCAAGCTTCTTGAGGATAGAATTTAACAATACATCTAGACTAAGACATATGTAAAAACATACTTTAAGTTTGTTTGGTCTTCATCTATCTTCCTTTAGCACTTGCATATATTTCTTCCTTGTTTGTTAAAGCACATTGTCATTGATCAAAATCTTCGCGTATCAACATTCTCCCCCTTTTTGATTGATGACAATACCGATTTATTCTAGAGACGTTTTACTTATTTTCTCCCCCAGAATGCATGCACTATCTTTCCTACAAAACAAAGTTCATAGATTTTCTCCCCATTTGTCATCGACAAAAAGGAAGAACTAACAGCAGTAATAATTTATCAAAACAATTACTGAAGCATAAAGAATATTTGCATAATCATGACTTAAGAGAAATAAAAATGTTGTGACAAACAAGCATAAAATGGCTATTTATACAAGCCACTAGAAAGTTAAAAATACACATCAAAACAAAAAATTACTCATCTCTATCCCAGTCATATGAACCTTCTCTTCCCGTTGGTTCACGTATGACGGGTCCTCCTATTGGTGGTCTATGTGCTCTTCCTCCTTGGCCACAACTAGCTTCAATTGCACTGCTACTTGTATGCTCTTCGGATGTCGTCCATGTAAATGTAGGAGCCGGACGTTTGCCACGTGATGTTGAAGCAGTAGTGGTGCTTGAGCAAGAGATTGCATCCCAAAGCTTGTTGAAGAATCCTTTGATTTTGTCGAGCTTATGATCTACCTTTTTAAGACAAGTGTCAAGAATTTGTTGATTTCTTGACAATATCCCCAAGGATTGGTTGGTAGTGAAGCTTGGGTCAACAAGACGAATTTCATCATCTTGCTCGAGATGTTCTTCGTGGCGAGGTTGAGGAGGTTGTTGTTGTTGTTCTTGATGCCTTGCTTCCCATTCAGCGAGTGATATTATGCGAGGAGGTCGAGATGCGAGTTGCATTAGGCTTATGGTCCGGTGGTTAATTTGATGGACCATTGTATTCTCCGACTCAGGTAATGGCGTATCGACATTGAGGAGAAGTCACATGATGTACTCTCCAAAGTAGATAGTGTGCATTTTGCCATTATTGGAAGTGATAAACTCATCAAGAATAAGCTGTACCCAATTGACTTGTATATTGCCAAAAATAGCATATAAAGCTCGATAGTTATTTGGGCAGACAATTTCGTACGAGCCCGTGCGAGGAGTAATTGTTCTCATTAGGGCTTTATGGAGGATTCTTGCCATAGGTCGAAGAGAGGTGGACTTAAAATCCCTAAAGTTGATATTATCATCCATAAATCGATGGTCTATGTTGTCGCGAATGTGTGGATTGAATTCTATCTCCTCTAGCTTTCTCCGGACATTTGGAGACTCTAAAATGTGTGCTATTTTATCCAAAGAAAATCAAACTTTCTTTCCACACACCATACTCCAAACACTATTGTTTGGATTTCTTGGAGTTTGGTGTCCAAGATTAAGATTAGCATAAAATAATTTTACCATTACATGATTAATGGCATGGTCATTTCTTTTCAAATCTAAAAGAGAAGTTAAACCTGTTGGATCTCTTAACGATTGGATGTTGTAGGTTTGGAAGCTTTGGAAATCAACGAATGAATGCTCGAAAATTCGAGAATTCTTCATCTTTTTCCATCTAGTGACAGCGGTTCCATCATAAAGCCATTGTGCTATTTGAGCATCAATTGGCTCAGAGGGTGAAGAAGATGAAGCTCTTGATCTTTTTGGTGCCATTTGATTGAGATTTGAGTTGATTTTGAGGAATTTGGGGGCTAGGGTTTCGAAATTAATTGGGGAAGAAAGTTTGTAGGAGGTAAAAAGTGAATTGGTAGGGTAAAATCTGGTGGTTAAAAGGGAAAGTTTGCATGGGAATTGGCGTTCAGTCGACTGAACATGATGTTCAGTCGACTGAATCAAAGGCCGAAATTTTTTGTGTTAGATTCAGTCGACTGAACAGTACATTTAGTCGACTGAATTTTTTGCTGAAATTTTCTGTTGAATTTTTAGTCGACTGTGCAGATGATTCCAGTCGACTGAACAATGTAAATATTGTTTTCTGTCATATTTTCAGTCGACTAAGTAGGGGCGTTCAGTCGACTGAAAAATGCATTTTTGTTGTTTCAGTTAATTTTTGAAATTAAAAAATTTATTTAAAGAAACAGTTACAAAAATATTGATGTAACAACATACAAATATTTCGAAATTTAACTATTTCTTTGGGGATGGACTTGGAGTCTTCTTTCCTTCATTCTTCATGTAATTTATATCCCATGAATTCGGACTATATTGAGGAGTCTTAGGAGACATCCAAGGATTCACAGACGAATCAAGTGAGCTAACAGGGCGAGGTAGGGGTTCAGCCACTTCGTTCTTCTTTGATCCACAGAAGCGTAAGCCAATTTGCTCTAGGAAGCTCAAACGTCTTGCCGTAACTTTTTGCTCGAAGTCTAGCTCTCGTTGAAGATCTATCTGTTGTTGTTGAAAGTGATGAATTTCATCAATCTTTCTTTTTGTGTCGGGTGAAATAAAGAGTCCGTGTTTCGCCTTTTTAGATTCTGGTGTGAAACAAGTACGATAATTTTCCCATTTGTAAACCGGCTCATGTGCTGGTGTTGGTGTGGGAAGTTTTGGCGACGTTGGAGTGTTATCAACTGATGAGGTGATATTGATTGGAGAGAAAGAGTTGTTGGACGACATTTTATGTTGAATTTTGTTAAGATTTTATTCGTAAAATCGAGACGTGAAAATAAAATATTTTTAAGACTTTATTTATAGTAGAATTTTACCAAACAAATAATGGTTATAATTTATTAAGATTTTTTAACCGCATAGAGATTTAATGGTAAAGAGAATTTTGTTAAAATGTTTGGTTCTTATTTAATAATTCAGTTTAAAAATGTGTGGTCTATAAGTTATATAATGTAGCATATAACATAGCTGAAAATATTTGAAATTCTTATTCGGTCGACTGAACATTTTGTTTTAGTCGACTGAAATGTAGGAATATTTCTAATGTATTTCTAATTAATATCTTTAAAGGATATTATACCTAATTCTCGTCGAAGTTTTATAAAGGAGTTTTCTAATAGAGGTTTAGTAAATATATCGGCAATTTGATTTTCGGTAGAAATATGTTCTAAATTAATTATTCCTTTTTCGATATTATCACGTAGAAAATGGTGACGAATATCTATATGTTTTGTACGAGAGTGATTAACCGGATTTTTAGATAAGTTTATTGTACTTGTATTATCACAGTATATTACAGAATTTGTTAAATTTATATTAAAATCTTTAAGTGTTTGTTGCATTTATATAACTTGAGTGCAAGCTAAAACAGCTGATATATACTCTGCTTCGGAGGTGGAAAGCGAGACACAATTTTGTTTCTTACTAAACCAAGATACAAGTGATTTTACAATGAAATGGCAAGTCTCACCTGTACTTTTTCTATCTGTTCGAGATCCACCAAAATCAGCATCACTATATGATACTAACTCAAATGGACACTCCTTTGGATAGAAAAGACCGAAATCTTTAGTTTTGTTAAGATATCGCATTATTCGTTTTACTGCTCTTAAGTGTGAATCTTTAGGATCGGATTGAAAGCGTGCACATAAACAAACACTCATCATTATGTCAGGTCTATTAGCGGTTAAGTAAAGTAAGGAACCTATCGTACTTCTAAACGATTTTTGATCTACACTTTTTCCATTTTCATCTTGATCGAGATGTGTAGTGGTACTCATAGGAGTAGGTTTAGCAGAAGTGTTTTCCATGCCGAATCGTTTAATTAAATTAGCACAATATTTTTCTTGGTTTATAAAAATTCCATTTGTTAAGTGTTTGATTTGAAGTCCGAGAAAATATGATAATTCTCCCATATGAGACATTTCGAACTCAATAGTCATTATATTTGAAAATTCTTTACATAAATTTTCATTTGTTGAACCAAAAATAATATCGTCTACGTATATTTGAATTATTAAAATATCTTTGGTAGTATTTTTAATAAAAAGCGTTTGATCTACTTTTCCAATTTTAAATCCAGAGTTTAATAAATAACTTTTAAGTCTTTCATACCAAGCACGAGGTGCTTGTTTAAGACCATATAGTGCTTTCTTTAATTTAAATACATGATCGGATATTTTTCATGTATAAATAAAAATTGCACTTTTAACATCCATTTGGTAAAGTTTAAAATTGTGAAAACATGCAAAGGCTAATAGAATACGTATTGCTTCAAGTCATGCAACGGGAGCAAAAGTTTCTTCAAAATCAATACCTTCTTCTTTATTATACCCTTGTGCTACTAGTCTTGCTTTATTCCTTGTTATATTACCTTGTTCGTCTACTTTATTTTTGTAAATCCATTTTGTTCCAATTACTGATTGATTATTAGGACGGGGAACTAATTCCCAAACATCGTTATGTTCAAATTGATTTAATTCTTCTTGCATTGCGATAATCCAATAATCATCTGTTGATGCTTCTTTTGGATTTTTAGGTTCTATTGATGAAACGAAAGTTACATGACCCATTTGATTTAGTTGATTACTTGTTCTAACTTGAGAATTTATTTCTCCTATTATATTTTGAGTTGGATGATCTCGTAATATTCTAGGAGGAGATCTTAGTTCATTATTATTATTTTCAAGGTTTGTTTCTTCTATATTTATCAATTCTTCATCATCTTTTATATTTAAATTTTTATTAAAATTTTCATCAAAAGATATATGCAAAGTTTCTTCAATTAAGTTTATTCGTTTATTAAATACTCGATATGCTTTACTTCGTTCTGAGTAACCTACGAAAATTCCTTCATCAGCTTTTGAATCGAATTTTCCAAGTTGATCTTTTGTATTTAAAATGAAACATTTTGATCCAAATATTTTAAAATAAGATATATTTGGCTTTTTATTATTAAATAGTTCATAAGAAGTATTTTTAGTTAATGGTCTAATTGATATTCTATTTAATACATAACATGCAGTAGCAACAGCTTCTGCCCAAAAATGTTTTGGTAGAGAACATCCATTTAACAATGTTCTTGCGCATTCTTGTAATGTTCTATTCTTTCTTTCTACAACTCCATTTTGTTGAGGAGTTCTAGGAAAAGAAAAGTTATGATTTATTCCTTTCTTTTTACAAAAAGTTTCAAAAACTTCATTTTCGAATTTGCCTCCATGATTGCTTCGAATATTTTCAATTTTCAAATCTTTAGTGTTTTGAATACTTTTGACAAATGTTTTGAAATGCTCAAAAGTGTCACTTACATTTTTCATAAAAATAGTCCATGTATATCTTGAAAAATTATCAACTACTACAAATACGTATCGATTATGATTAATGGATTGAACTTGTGTTAGTCCAAATAAATCCATATGTAGTAATTCTAATGGTTGTAAAGTCGAAATATTTTTCTTAGATTTGAAAGATGATTTCGTTAATTTTCCTTTTTGACAATCATCACAAAGATTATTTATTTTAAAGTTTATTTTGGATAAACCTCTTACTAATTCATTTTTAGAAAGTTTTCTAATAGTTTTAAAATTTATATGACAAAATCTTTTGTGCCATAACCAAGGATCATTATCTTTGGCAAGTACACACATACTTGAATTATGATTAATATTCATATTTAATACATAAATATTTCTATCTCTATTTCCTTTAAAAACAAGATTTTGGTTTTGATCAAAAATACTGCATTTATTATTCTAGAAAGTTATTTTAAAACCTTTGTCACACAGTTGACTTATGCTAAGTAGATTATGTTTTAAATTTTCAACTAATGAAACATTTGTTATAAAAGGTAAATTTGATGTACCGTAATTGTTCACATCTCCTTTGCCAATGATATAGCCTTTTGAATTGTCTCCGAAGGTAACCGAGCCACCATCAAAGTATGTGATGTTTGTAAGCATATCTTTGTCTCCGGTCATGTGTTTTGAACAACCACTGTCTAATATCCATTTCCTCCTTTTGAGTGGGACCTGAAAATAAATATGAAACTATTGGTACCCACCTTTTAATAGGATCCTAAAAAGTTAGAGTTTAGGAAACCAAACCCAATTTGGTTTAGTATCCTTTTTATAAATATAGATTTCATTATGATGAACATTATCCATAAATGTTTTAATATATTTATGTCTTATTAATACATTGTTAGTTTTTGGTACCCAAATTTTAACTACCTTGTTTTCTACTTTTGTTTTAATAGGTTTCTTTGGCAATATTTGTTGTTTTGAATCCATATTCCTTTTAAAATTTGTATCTTTCTTTTTAGGAATTTTTGACTCCTTTTTATATCCTAATCCATGTTTACTTGAAGAGGATTCAGAATTTTCTAAAATCTTAGATAAATTCTCTTCCTTTGTTAAAGTTAGAAACATTTTTAGTGATGTTATCTAATCTAGCTTGAAGACTATTATTTTCTAACTCAACTTGTTTAATCTTAGTTTTTAACTCATGATTTTCAGAAACAATTATATCATTCTTTGTTTTTTGAGTTTCAATTTCTTGACTTAAAAGTGATAATTGAGTTTCCGAATTTGAATGAGATTCTTGAACTTTTTCAAGTTCTTCTTCTAAGATTTTCTTTTCATCTTTTAACATATCTCTTTCAAATTCAGCTTTGTTTTGATTTTCACAAGTTTCTTTGAGTTTCTTTTTAAGAGTTTTTATTGTGCTTAAAAGTTCAGTGTTTACTTCAATTAAATCGTCAAAAGTTAAATTATTTACCTCATATTCTTGAGCCATGAAGCATACATTTTCCTGTTCATTGTCGCTATCACTATCATTTTCGGATGAAGATGAATGTGAGTCGTCCCATGTTACAGAAAATACCTTCTTTTTGAATTTATCCTTCTTGTTTTTGTTGTTGAAGTTTTTCTGATTTTCCTTCATTTGTTCTTGACAATCTTTTTGCATGTGTCCTTTCTTATGACAATTGAAGCATTCTATATTTGAGGATGAAGGTTTGTTCAAGAAATTTTTTTTGAATCCGTTTTTGTTTCCTTTTCTATACTTTAAGAATTTCTTGAAATTTTTGGCTATAAATGCTAGATCCTCATCTTCAGACTCTGATTCTTCCTTTTCCGCATGAAAAGCAACGTTCTTTCTTTCTTGAGCTCGATCCTTTTTAGCTTGCATATTTACTTCATACGACATAAGATTTCCAATCAATTCTTCTGGTTTCATTGTAGATAGATCATTTGCTTCCTTGATTGCTAGTACTTTTCTCTCCCATTCACCAGTGAGTGAATTTAGAACTTTAGACACAATGTCAAAGTCCATGTATCTTTCTCCTAGTCTGATTAGAGCAAGATGAATGTCTTGAAATCTTGAGTTCATGTCATTGATGGATTCATTTTGTCGCATTCTAAAATTTTGGAATTGATTCTTCAGCAGGATATCTTTGTTTGTTTAACCTTGTTTGTGCCTTCATGTATGACTTTAAGTGTTTCCCATATCTGATATGCAGTAGTACATATGTTAACACGGTTGAATTCATTTCTATCCAGGGCGCAAAATAGCATATTCATAGCTTTGGCATTTGCACTAGCTTCATTCTTTTGAATTTGTGTCCATGTAGGATAATCGGTTGTGGGTACAACGAACTCTGCTTGAGTAGCATTCCAAGCTTCGAAACTTGTTGCTTGCATATAAATCCTCATCCTTGTAGCCCAATAGTTATAGTTTAGTCCATTGAATAGAGGAGGTCTTTGGGTAGATTGTCCTTCCGCAAATGTAAAACTATAGGCAGATGTTGTGCTTGTACTTGCGTTATTTTCCATATTATCAATATGTCTAATAACGGTGTTATGGTTATAGGACGGCCTTGCTCTGATACCAATTGAAAGAGGCTATGCGGTAGGATCGTGTAATATGGAATATTGAAATAGTCTAGGTAGATAAAGTAGGTAAATGCAAGGAGACACCAGGATTTTATACTGGTTCGGACCTCTCGTCCTACGTCCAGTCCCTAAGCTTCACTTAGGAATTTCACTAACTAACACCCTCACTTCACCCGCAGGAATATGTTTACAACTTACCTGAACAACCGAACGGGATTTCTTGTCTCAACTACCGAAAAGGACTTCAACTCAATTACTAAAATACAATATTCGACTTGTTGTGTTCTTGTCAACACTAACGAGTCTAATGTAGTACAATATTCCTATAATCTTATCCTCGAGAATATGCAATGTGTTTGTGAAGATTTAGGAAATGTGAATTGCTATGAATCAAAAGAATGTTATAAACAAAAACAATGATTCAAGCAATAAATTAGTGATTGCTTTGAGAATATCTAGAAAATATGAACAAGAGAATAGTTAGATTAAAGGAAGAGAATTCGGTGAATTAAATGATGTTAGAATCATGTATATATACTTGTAGAAGAGGTGCATATGTTGTCAAAGGTTGCAAACAAGAAATGCTTCTATTTCCATTGATGAATGGTTGCAACTCTTGGGAGGAAGAATGTGTCTTTTCAAAGAAAATTCGCAGGTTCAAATTCAGTCGACTGAGCAGAGAATTCGGTCAACTGAAAATATGAAGTAAAATTTTCGGGACCAAATTCAGTCGACTGTGCAGGAAATTCAGTCGATTGAAACTGTGCATGTGTATAAATTTGTTCCAGTTTCAGTCGACTGACTGTTCCTATTCAGTCGACTGAACTCATAAAACCTGCATAGTTAAAACTTAATTGAAAAATGAAGTTTATAAAAAATTTCTAGTGTTCGTGCAAGCTTCTTGAGGATAGATTTTAACAATACATCTAGACTAAGACATATGTAAAAACATACTTTAAGTTTGTTTGGTCTTCATCTATCTTCCTTTAGCATTTGCATATATTTCTTCCTTGTTTGTTAAAGCACATTGTCATTGATCAAAATCTTCGCGTATCAACAATATCATCGTCGTATCATACCAAATCGTTAAACAATTCAACATCAATGGTGAAACACCCACACAATCCAGTTCAATATACAAGAGAAAAATAACCAGAAAAGTTATATAAAATAAATTATTCAAATAAATAAACATAACATCCGACAACTCAATATTTAATAATGAATCATTTATAATAAAAATAAATACTTAGAAACTGATACCAACACATATATGTGTGTGTGTGCGCGCGCGTGTGTTGAGTGTGTGGGTGTATTAAATAATACATTCGCTTTGTTTATTTAATCCCAATATAAGATTCAATTACTATATTTCATTTCCAAATCCTTATATATATACATATATGTATATTTTTCTTAACTTTCAAAATCACTTTATGCATCAAAAATAATTATAAAAACTATATCATAATTTTATGTAATACTTTAAAATAAAATTATAAATCTTCAAAGTAGTTCTTTTCATTTTAAATCATAATTTAATTCAAAACCTTCACTATATATTTAAAATCTCTAATAGCTCAGGTGGAAAATCAATAGTATTTCCTTAAATTCATTTCATAATCTTTTATAATAAAACACTATTTCAAAATAAATTTATAAGTTTCAAAAATAAATTATATTTATTCCAACCCATAGAATATAGTTCAAAATCATATTACTACCCTTAAGTTTATTTTATATAGTTTTGAACTTCTATCAGGTTTCAAAATAAAATTTTATAAAAGTTTGGTTTTAGTTTTAAATGATTTTGAAAAGGTTGAAAATTTAGTTGCTAACACGCTTAATTGTAAAACTATGAATTTTCCATTTGATTATCTTGGTTTTTTTATTACCAACTAAACTTACGCATGATGATTGGTTTATTATCATTGATATAATTAAAAATAGGATTTCTAATTGGAACGGGGGATTTTTATCGAGAGCGGGTAGATTAGTTCTTAATTATAAACTCTGATTTATCAGCTCTCCCAATCTATTGGATGTCTATGCATCTTTTTCCAGAATGGGTGATTAAAAAAATTGATAAAATAAGAAATGATTTCTTATGGAGTGGGGAAAACTCTAGTAGTAGTATTAAATGTTTAGTTAATTGGGAAATTCTTTGTAAATCTAAAAAGAAAGGCGGTTTAAGAGTCACTGATTTTCGTAACATGAATTGTCTTTGTTAGGTAAATGGTTATGAAATTTAAGGATAGTAATGATAATCCTATTTGGAAAGAAATCATTACTAAAGATTACTATAATGGTAGTAATAATTTACATCAAATTACTCTTACAGTTATTTGTAAATTGTCAAATTTTTTGGAAATTTATACAACAGTCACATATGAAAATTACTCCTACATTAGTCACATATGAAAATTTATAACAAGTACACATTCATTTGCAATAAAACATCACATTCATGTTTTACTACTTTCCAATATGATTATAAAAGACAAAAATACAAAATTAGATAATGATTTCTAAAAATAAATTGTTATATACTGTTAGCTTTTTAAAAGATCTTTCAAATTGCAAAGATATGGGTTATAATTCAATTTATCAAGAATTTTTTAAACATAGACGATTTGGATTTTTGAGTGAATATGCGGGCTCACCAATGAAAATTGTATTTTAGCCATAAAAACCTCAAAATTTTGTAAAATACCTAGGTAAAAGTTGTAGCTTCACTTAATCCGGAGGAACATGATTACAATCCGCCTAAGCTGCCGAATAAGACTTCATGCCTATAACAACTTTAACAAGACTTCGGCTATAAATGGTAGTAAATTTCTTGACTAATTGTGTCCTAGACACCACAGATAAGTCTATTTGAGTACACCCTTCCTGTAGTCTCCTTGAAATAATGATGTGAACGTGTATTGTAGGAAGTAAATAGTTGAGACTATTTATAAATCACAAGTATAGATCAAAAAGATAGAAAGAATTAGTTAATCAAAAATTTAATTAAAATGTGAAATCTCAATAGTTGCAACCATTTGAAGAATTGCAACTTTTGAAAAAAAAGATGACTCTTCAAAATTTGACTTTCTGTAAAGAGATACTCCTGTTCATCAGGTTCAGATGTCCAAATAAAAGTTCCTAGATGTCTGGGCGAATATAAAAAATTCCAGAAAACAAAGAACAAAGAATAGAAAACAAGTCATCCAGACGTTTGAATTTTTTGTACTAGACGTCTAGATTGCAATGTAGATGTCTATTATGAAAAATGCAGATTTGAACTAAAATGTTCTTTTTTCTTTGAATGTCCACAGATGTCATGGACAAAAATGTTGGACGTCTGAAGTTGAAATGTTTTGTGCATTTACTTTGAAATGTTATATTTTGACTATTTTCTTTGAATAAATATGTATTCTAAATTAGTTATATTGCAAAGATAACTTTCAAAGTATATTTATGTGTAATGCAATCATCAAATTGGAGATTTTACATAAAATTTAGATCGATAAAAATAATATACAAAATCTTATTTGTTTTCTTCAATTTTAGCTTGATATTGATATCGATCGTCATATCTCCTTATATATATATTCCTTCGTCTCCATCGTGTATATCTCTTCTTGTATCTCTGTATGTATACTTTTATCCTCTGTTGTATTGTATATCTTCATGTTGAACTTATTTGGAAGTCGCTTTTTGATATTTATGTACCTACAAGTTAACTTAGAGGTTCTTTAGCATAATTGTATAGTTGTCATCAAATCCAACAAGAGGCCCTAACAGTTTTATCTTCGAAACAGAAATTACGTTCCATAATAGAATTTTTTCTTTTACCAAAATATTATGTCGAAATACCTCATACCAGTGTTTTGTAATCCTTATTGATAACGTTGGCCATAAGCATCGACCAGAATTCTTAAAGTGCTCGACGGACAAATTAACACCAAAACAAACTACTAAAATAATTTTCAATCACTTTGTAAAATCAATTTCCTATTATTGCTAAGTCATTTACTTGTTTGAATAAAATATTTATTTTCAAAATCCATAAGTACATCCAATTCATCAATCATCAACAACAATAAAAATTATCACACATCATCCATAAACTCAAACAAATATCAATACAACAATAAACACATTTTTAAACAAGAAAGTAAACGCCTTCAGTCGAAAACTATCTATCAAATTCCGTTGCACAACTCTAATCACTAATGAATCACTTCATTCATATTCAAACCACATAGAGGTTTATTCACCATCATCAATACCGACACTACTCGTCAGGCTAACTACTCCCTATTTCACTACCTCCTTTAACAACTTCTAATTCACACAAAAACAAATATATACAAAAGAGGTAGAAATAAAGAATATATATAGTAGCAAAAATAAAAAGTACGTCCTTAGATGATTACCCCAATAATCTACCACACATCCATTGGGACAGAAACTCTAAGTCTCATCTAAGGCCAACGCTCGTATCTATTATACCATGTATTATTCTAAACCTTGCTCTGATATCAAATTGTAAACACCCCTACCTCTATACCCATATACCCAGGAGTATTACCAAATAATACTGTCAGATAATATGGAGAATGAGACTACGTGGGGTACACACATGACTATTCCGTTGTGCTAATATTGGTACGTATTTAAACATCAAATATATAACTCATCTATATGTAGACAGTATTGTCACAAAGCAATAAACACATGTGCCTTCAGGATAGAACAATACATAATATACAATAAATAGCAAGAATACAAAGTCAACCACAGCGATAATATACAATATACAAGGCCTGTCCAAAATACATCTCAAGAATATACATCCACGAAGTATATCATTTATAACAACATGCAACTAAACCGTATAGCTACCTCCACTATACCTATAAAACACAAGTTGGTCTCATTGTCTCTGTACTTGAAATATCTCGAACTAACCCGATTATTATATATATAACTTATGGGTCAGACTATGTCTAAATCAAAGGTCATTAAACCTTTAGAACATAGTATATGCTGGGTGTAAATATAATAATGTTATCTCAAACCACCCTAAATATCTTATACTGTAGAACACTACAAAACCCAACATAAAGATGTCATTTCCCATATAAAAATTCATCAAATCAGAAATCATGAAATAACATAAAATCGGTGAATCATCCATATCCAAAAATCATCCTCTAAATCCAGAAAACATCTATAAAAGAGATATCACCATGTAGAATCAGGCTACGTGTAGCTTAGCCCAAATATATCACTCAATCTCAATAACAAAATATCCTCAATATCAATATAAATAAGCAGCTATATGCAAAACATAGTAATGGTGACACATGCCAGAGAAAACTATAATTTAGCGACACATGCCTATAGAGAATACTTGGTGACACATGCCTGAGAAAGATAAATAAGCAACACAAAAGATAAGTAGACAACACATGTCAATGAATAACAGTTGGCTGCACATGCCAATGAAAAGAAAATATTTGGCAGAACATGCCTAAAATAAAATAAAAGGCGACCCATGCTAAAGAAGGATACGGGGATTGATCATACTCTGGACACAATCACAGGTATATTCATAACTCATTGTCTTGAATATATATATATATAAGTATATGTCTATATCACACACAACAGAACCAGACAAGAGATCGACGGATACACATGCTTTAGGAGATGGCACACGTGATTGGCTAACACGACACACATATTCCACCAACATGGCTCGTATAGTCTTGGTTACCTTGATAGACATCGTGAATCATGTCCATCGCATGTCATAAACATGCTGGACGACTATGCTATGCATTGGCCATGACGCTACATATGTCCCTAAATGGTTACAGACTGTTAGCCTAGGTGAAATGCATGAGCCATATATTGTTGATACATGACTACATAGATTGCCAACACACGACTATGGGTGTCACAGATTCGGGGAGGCGACCACCGCAATCAGGCCGCTAGAATGGATACTAGTCAATCCGGTTCAAATACCATATTATAAAGGAATTTGGACAACGAATAAACAAATACTAAATATATATAATATAATAGCTGATATAGGCCTACATACTCATGCCTGCACACAACACGATATATGCTGACACATGGCTAAATACGTAACTCGCAATAGCGAGCCCATCGTACACATTGAATCCTTGTAGTAGTGTCATCCATAAGCGAGAGGATAACCGAATAAATAACACAACAGTGTCTCATATCACTGTATGTTACTAGTCCATTTACGTAGTGCTCGCATATAACACTCGCTCCTTTAATATTCTATACAAGGAGTCCTAAGAATAGCTAAAGAAATATTATCAAAAATCTCATACCAAACAATATTATAACTCCGTTTATTTAGATTTCTCATCACATAAAATGAAATTCACCACAAAATCATATAGAAGATGTCATCACTGTATCATACCAAATCACTAAACAATTCAACATCAACGGTGCACCACTTTTATAATCCAATTCAATATACAAGAGAAGAATAATTAAAAAAGTAATATAAAATATATTATTTAAATAAAAAAACATAACATCCAACAACTTGGTATTTAATAATGAATCATTTATAATAAAAAAAATACTTAGAAATAGATGCCAAATATATATATATATATATATTAAATAGTATATTCGCTTTGTTTATTTAATCACAATATAAGATTCAATTACCATATTCCAGTTCCAAATCCTTATACACACACACACATATTCTAAAACTTCCAAAATCACTTTACGCATCAAAATAATTATAAAAACTATGTCATAATTTTCTATAACCAAATAATACATTAAATTAAATTTATACATTTCCAATACAATTCTTTTCATTTTAAATCATAATTTACAATTCAAAACCTTCACTATATATTTTAAATCTCTAATAACTCATATGGAAAATCAACAAATATTGCTTTAAATTCATTTCATAATCTTCTATAATAAAACACTATAGCAAAAAAAATTTATAAGTTACAAAAAATAAATTATATACATTCCAAGCCATATAACATAACTCAAAATCTTCTTACTATATAGAATTTTTCATAATATCAATAAATCAATTTCGAATCACCAAAATATATATACGAAAATGAATTTATATTATAATACTCTTAAAATCATTCAATAATATTTCGGAATTGATTTATTCTCGAAATAGGCTCATACGCAAAAATTCCTTTATGGAATATTTCTTGAATCCTTTTTATTGAATATATAAGCTTTTTAAGGAAATTTCCCTATTCGAAAATATTACCAAAACCCTCATTTATACTTACAAAATTCCATAAATTAAATTAGTGTTGAAAATATCTATTTTCATTTTTAAGTTCGGTTTTATTTCTAAAGCAATTCCCATAAATAATTTTCCGAAGCTGTAAAATAGTTTAAAACCGGAAAATCCATAAATCGTCCAAAATAAGATCATCAAGAAAAATTCTTCAAAATTAACCACAGATCATTAATATAAATTTTATCGTGTGACCGAGACGAGTTCTACTGAATTTCAGCCATCCATACAATAAATTTTATCAATACCACATTTCTCTTCCAAACACTACAATATCAATACTGCACAATCAAATAAACAATAATCCAACCAAACATGCAAACCAATACTCCAAAATATTCAATAGACACAGAAATAAACAAAATTAGAATAAAAATAAAATACAAAATATACATAACATTCCAACATTAACAATAATACTAACAATAACTGTTCTAATCATGCATATCCTGATACAGCTACAGAACCAAGTGTATTATACATAATTATACATATCAACAATTAATTGTTCCTTCTACCAAATCATTGTAAACTAAAACTAAACATACCTGCACGAACGAATTAGAAAGCAATGAATCAATCTGCCCCAGATCCAGAGCCAGCCGATGAAGGGAAGCGGCCACCAAACTGCTGCATGTACTCAAATAACTGTGCCGTCTGCATGGCCTGTTGGCGGTTCTGCTCCTCCAACTGCTGAACTCTAGTCTGCAATTCTTCTATACTTGCTAGCTCGCTCTGAGGTCTACTCCGCCGTCTCCTACTCTGACTACTGGACTGCAATAATTGAAAAATAAATAAAATCAAAGTTTATTGTTTTGAAAAGGTAAGAATATCATATTTTAAGTATTTTAAGAAAAATTAAATTATTTACCGCTAAATTGCCAAATCCGTATCGTCGACCATGCTCTGGTGGACTCATAACGGACTCAAAAATAACGTCCTCTTCATCGGTCGTCAGCTGCTCTCGACCCGTATCAGAAAGGAGTTTCTGTCGCTGCTCCATAAACATCTCCTGCATTGACAAATTAATAATATCATATCTTATTTCATAATAATTTGACAACTAAAACAATTACTAATACTGAATAAAATGAAATATGCTTACATGGCTTTTACTGGATTTATCGTCCTGCCATGTGTACGAAACAGTCCCGTCTGGATTAACATGCTCAACAGCATGCGTACGGGTGAACACGTCCATATAGCTGACAGGACCATGTGCCTCGGCTTCCTGAAGTTGATTGTTACATACAATTATTATACATTTAAAATCATATAGCATAAACTATTTACATTTATTATTCAGTAATTAAATTTACCAACTCCTGCCGATACTGCTGAAACGACTTCGATCCTCCGCGATGAGTAACGGGATTCTTATTTCTATTTGCAGAGTTTCTATCCGACTCTGCCTGTACATTCAAAATTTGATACATTATTTTTCAATCACGTTAAATTAATAATTGAAAAAAAATTAGTATACTTGCCTTCGCCTCGTCCGTCTCCCAGTAGCTCAACCAAGCTTGCCACACGCTCTCCCCCATCCACCGTGGTCTCTTCCCGGATTTCTTAACCTCAGATATCGTGTCTCTGTAGTTCTTTCGCATCTTCCTCATCCAGTATGCTCGTGCCAGCTGCATATCATCTGTCTGGATGTCTATCTCAGCCTGTGTTAAAAAAAGATTACACTTTAAACGATAAACGGTAGAAAAACGACAAAAACGAATTAAAAATGGAAAACATAAAAATTACACATACTAGGACATCCTGCCATATGCACTCTATGATGTGCGGAGGGATGGTATCCCACTTCGGCCAGCACGCACTCATCCTACTACGATATGCTGCTCTGGAGACGTCCAACACTACCTTAGTGGGTAGTAGCTCGAACCCCCTGTTTTTAAGTACGATACAGATAAGTACATACGTATAGTATAGAAAAAATAAGATGATGAATAAGATTTAATTTTTACCCATCTGCTTTGGGGACTAACGTAACAACTGGACGGTGTGGCGCTTGCGATGGGCCACTGCCATCGCCTCCTGAAGAACGGGAAGAGCTCCTCCCTCTATGTGACATAATGATAAACCTGTGACGTTTACACATCATTATATAAGAGAATAAAAACATGATAATGAAATATATTTCATATGAACATGACATCAATGGTATAAATTGCTTAATTATAATGACTGAAATGTAAATAGACATGTAAGTTTGTTATACCTGATTCATGATGGGTGTACTCTTCCTACGATAAGCAGAGTTCATTGCATTTTTAATAAAAATTGCTAAATAAATGACAAATTGAAATAACATAAAACAATAGTAAACGGATTTAGTTTCATAGTTACATCAATTTCATAATACATCAAGAATTCAACATAGTTACATCAATTGCAAAAAAACAGATTCAAATTTATATCAGTCATCATCGTCTTCTGATTCAGATTCGGTCTCGTTTTCGACGATATTTTCCTCTGCACTGTCAAACGCTTCTACCATTTGCATCTAAATAGAAACACCTCCTCCGCGGGTCTTGAGAAATATGTCAGTTGCAAAATTTGTGTTAGAACGCCATAAAAATCATTTAAATGGTTTTCTGGATCGTCACTACCTTTAACAAATACACCAGTATTATTTGTTAATTTTTCTGCACCGTATTCTTTAGTGTTAAATTTGTATCCATTGACGAAATATATTGGATATGTCTTGACCACTCTTTTTGGTCCCATTGCAAGATGTTTCAACCCTTCGTCAACAACACAATTTTTCGGCTCATAAACGTAATTTGAAAACCAACGGAAAAATTCTTTACTGAGATCTCCGTTCGGATGTTCCCGTTCATAAACACTGTTTATATAAACAAATTATTACATTAGGTTATACACGCGCATGCATTACAGAAAAGAATAAAACAAAAATTATTATTTCAGATTACCTAACAAACGGTGCAACCTCGGCACAATTTAGAAGAATATAAGTGTGTGCTACACGAAGATCTCTATCGTCTAGCCATATTTCCACACATTTTCCAGAAGGCCGACCATGTTGTCTAAAAATAGATAACATTGCTTGAGAGGACTCTTGTTCGTCGCCTTCATCATTACGAGGAACACTTTGAAATGAAATATTCACATGGTCACTGAAATAGTGAGAGAAAAAGAACGAAGCTTCTTCTTCGATGTAAGATTTACATATCGAACCTTCAACTCGTGCTTTTTGTCTCACTTTTTTCTTCAGATGATTCAAATATCTATGCAACATTAATTTATATTAACTTCATCTTTCAAATGCAATTAAATTACGTTATAACATATTACATACCTCTCAAATGGATACATCCATCCGTATTGGACAGGACCTCGAAGTCGTGCTTCAGATGGAAGATGAACAGGTAAATGTTCCATCACATTAAAAAAACCTGGCGGAAATATTTTCTCTAATTTGCAAAGCAATATAGGAATGTCCACTTCAAGTTTACGTAAACGTTGCACTTTTAAAGTAGTCGAACAAAGCTCTTTGTAAAACATACTAAGCTCCGTTACTACCTTCCAAACTTTTAACGGCAGTAGTTCTTTAAACATAACGGGAAATAAATTTTCCATCATTATGTGACAGTCGTGACTTTTCATTCCGCTCAATCTACCATTTTTAAAGTCAACACATCTACGAAGATTTGATGATATCCCATCAGGAAATCTTAACCCTTCCACCCATTTTAACACAGCTTTAACTTGATTATTATCTAATTCGTAACAAGCTTTTGGTTTTTTACTGTCATTTGGTTTCATATGAAGCTCGGGACGTTTGCATAATTCTTCTATATCACGTCTTGATTTCAAATCATCCTTCGTCTTCCCTTTCACATTCAAAATTGTGTTAAACACATTATCAAATACATTTTTCTCATTGTGCATCACATCTATGTTATGGCGAAGCAGAAGATGTTTCCAATACGGCAACTCCCAAAAAATAGTTTGTTTGCACCAGTTATGAACAACTGATTTGCCTTCAATTTCTGTTTGCTCCCCCGTTTCATATATCTTTGGATAGTCCTTAACAAGTTCATATATGTCTTCGCTTGACCATATCGTCGGTGGTTGTCTGTTTTCTACTCTATTAGCTAAAAAGTTTTTCTTGTCTCCTCTGAAGGGATGATTTACATGGAGAAAATATCGATGACAGTCAAACCATGAAATTTTCTTACCATGCGGTAAAGAAAACGCTCATGTTTCATCCATGCAATATGGACATGCTAGACGACCGGCAGTACTCCATCCCGAAAGCATTGCATAGGCAGGAAAATCACTTATAGTCCACAACAAAGAAGCAAACATACGAAAATTTTTCTTCTTTGACACATCGTATGTTTCTACTCCTTCGTTCCACAGTATTTTTAACTCCTCAATCAACGGTTGTAAATATACATCGATTCCTTGTGTCGGATCGTCGGGGCCAGGAACGACAACAGTAAGAAACATATATTGCGTTTTCATGCACATCCATGGAGGTAAATTATACGGTGTGACGATAATGGGCCAGGATGAATATTTAGAACCAAATTGAGAAAATGGAGAAAAACCGTCCGTACATAATCCTAATCTAACATTTCGACTCTCCGCTGCAAAATTTGGATACGTTTTATCGAAATGCTTCCATGCTTCTCCATCGGCCGGATGTGTCAACGTACCCTCTTCCTCCGTTCTCACGCTATGCCACCTCATATTAGACGCAGTTACAGAAGATGCGTATAATCTTTGAAGTCTTGGAGTTATGGGTAAGTAGTGCATACGCTTGTACGGAACTTCCTTACCCTTCTTTTTTCTTGGTTTGTATCTCTCCTGGTTACAAACTTTACAATTTCTAAGGTTTGCGTCTTCTTTCCAAAACAACATGCATCCTTTTAAACATGTATCTATTTTCTGATACGGTAAACCAAAAGCCGACATAAGTTTTTTAACTTCGTAGTGATTTTCACACATTAGATTATCGGGCGGCATATGTCTTTTTGCAGCTTGTACAACAGCCGTAAACCCAGCTTCAGTGATGTTGTATTTTGACTTCATCGCAATGTATTCTGCGATTACTGACAGCTGCGTGCCGCTTTTACAACCATCCCAAATAGGTTTTTTAGCTGCATCTAGTAAATCATAAATTTTCTTAGCTTCAATATTTGGTTCTTCAACATTTACATCATCGTCGTCAACTTCAACCATAGGAAACATTGATCGTGCTGTATCTTCGACCATATTTTCTATACGGGTCGTTGAAACTATTTCGTTAACGACACTTTCAGACTCTACAGAAGTATTTGCTACAACTTCTCCATGCCGATCCCAAACATAATATTCGGGTGTGAAACCGTGTTGGCACAAATGAACTTTCACAATATCTGGTAACAAAAACTTCAAATGTCTACACCTACTACACGGACAACGAATTTCTGGATCGTTTCCGTTATTACTTAAGGCGAATTCAACAAACACGTTTATACCGTTATAAAAATCTTCTTTTATTGAGCCCCTCATTCCTTTTCTTTGGTACATCCATCTCCTTCGATCAACAAAATAATCAATCATTTTTCCTATTTGACAAAATGAGAAGTTCAAAATTTAATATTTATTTTGAAGAATACACATTCGAAAAAGATTATTTTCATGTTCGTATAATATTTTGAATTTAAAGAACAACTTCACAAATTTAAAAATATTTTCAAATAGGGCACATTTCATTTTTTAACGTACGTAACGATTAAAAATATATAAAATTTTTTCATTGGTCAGACATCCTACTTCCCATTACAAACACAGTAAGCATTTACATTTCGTATATTACTTCGTCCCAAACGATTCAATAAAATTTCGGCAGCATTTCCCTTTTGTTCCCTGCATTGTACACAAATGCGTGTACGCAGGAAACAAAAAAGAAAAGTTAGGGCGAAATTTTATGAACCGTTTGAGACGAAGTAGTATACAAAATGTAAATTCTTACTGTGTTCATAACTTGTCCAATACAGGGACAAATCCGACAAACATTGTACCAGATGAATATAAATGGTCGTTTTTCGAAAAAAACGACTATTTATACAACGATCATGTACAACACTCGTCAGACGGGGCCAAAAACTCTCTAAGGGACATTTGTCGGTTAACATGCGCGCATTTTACTCAAAAATACAGTTTTACTCACTGTTCACATTTATATATTAATTTCACACATTTATTCGACGTATTACGCATCAACTTAGGGCTGGTTTAGCATTTTGTCATTTTTCAATACACACAATTATAATTTAGAGTAATGCATTTTTTTGTGTCATAAGTAAAAACGTGCACAATATAATACTCCTAGTTCATTCAATCATTTTATCTTATTCCAAATAACGTATACAATCGTCGAATCAAGGCATACACAACAAAATACATATACATGAACATGCACAAATTATACGTGTTTATCACAATTTCACGATAAAAGATGAAATCGGTATACCATGTGATGCTATAAACCGTTATTACGCTAGTGGAAACAATTGCAATCATTAATTCGCCCTAATTTATCAATTTATGCAAATCTATAATTAGGGTAAAAACTGAATTTTTCATAAAAATAAGAGATTATACCTGAGATTAAGAGTACTGAAGCTTGATTAGAGTGCGTTGGAAGATCCGGAAGCTAAAAATTAGGGATTGGAAGCTTAGGGGTTGAATTTGGGGGGTTTTTTGGGTTTTTTTCGTATGAAATGGAGGAGGAAGAAAGGGCTCGGCTGGCTGGTATAATCGCAAATTTGCGACGGCTTCCGACGGCCGCCGACGGCCCGTCGAAAGCCGTCGGAAAATGGCCGTCGGAAGCCGTCGGTCTTGGCTGTCGGTATTCTGCCTGTTTCTTGTAGTGAGATACTCAAACACGAGCTTCTACAAAACTATATATCGTAGAAAGATATCAATTGCTCAATTATTAAACCTCGATTTTATTTCATTTGGGTACTTCTTAGACTAAAGAATTTATTTATTGTGTTTACATTATACTGGATTTATGACTGAAAATTGAAATCTGAAACACAGTTAAATAGTTGCAGTAGAAAAATAAATAATTACCAACGTTGTTAATGGAAACAACAAATTGTGAAACTCCAGCTACATCTTATATTTTCAAATGTAAAGGCATGATTTACAATAATTTAACACACAATTGCCATTAACATAGAGGTTGCACAGGTAGAGTGTGTAGCAAGTTAATGTCACATTGCGGTATGTTGCATAATTCATATTCCACAACTAAAATTTCTTCCAAAATATTACTTAAACTTAAAAGCGCAACACTAAATCTGCTTACCTGGCCTTCGCATCGCTTAGCTTTTCAAATTTCTTTGCTCCCCTTTCATTTCTGTTTTTCCTTCCTTAAATAATATCAGCAAAACTAAAAACAAAAACAAAAACACCCACTTCTCCCCACACGTCTCCACTGTTTTACCCAATTCGCAAACTCCTCCTCCATTTTCTGAAATAATCCCCAATTCAAAGACTCCTCCTCCGTTTTCTCAAATAACCATCCCTCTCCACTGTTGTTCCACATCCAACTCCCCACGTACCCGTCATCCCCTGCTTACGACCAACCACTCTGGATTAAAACCCTAAAATCTTAAACAACCCTTCAATCTACGGAATCCTCTTCCTTCCCCCGCTTCCTCCACCGCCTTCCCTTCGCTTGCCTCCATTTTCCTGCTTCTCCGCCGTACCCAACCACAATAGCTTTAATTTCAAGCAACCACCCAAAATCGGTTTCATGCTTGGTTGACGGTGCGGAATACTGACGTCTTCGCCGTCCGCTACGATCTTTACTCTCTACCCAAATAGAATTAGATCCAAAATATTGAATGCTTCTAAACAAAATTGAGGTAAAATATTGTTAAATTTCGGAAATATGTTTATTTAATTTCTTTTCTATCTTCTTTTGTTTGTCATTAATTTGTCCAACGCTAATGATGTTCATGTTTGCATTGTACAAAACTGTAAACCATCTGGTCAAAAACCCCATCACAAGCTGGAACTAAGATTATGGTACGTTCAAAAGCAAAGGTAACGTAATCTATTCGTAATTATACACTATTAAGCATTGACTTTTCAATTTATTTACTTACTTTAAAAGGCTATATCTGAACTTGTGTCTTATGCTATGTATGTTCAAATGTTTTGGTTTCAAATCATTTCATTTTACATTGACGCATTTTTGAACTTGGCACCGTCTGTTCTTATTTTCATTTTCCCCAAACAAATGTTTTTTTACTTCTGTTATGAATGATTACGATGTCCCTATGTCCACTATCCAGTACATATAGTTAGTTCTCTGGCTAAATATACAGAAATTATTTCATTTGTTCACTTCAGTTTTAGTTTAGTGCAGTTTTTGTGTAATGTTAGGTTGTATTTTTATAATATCAGTTACCATTAAACTTTGTTTACAGTATTTACGTTAGGTTTTAAAAATGGAGTCTGATGTTGTTAAGCATCTTAGTTTTGAGATGCTCATTCCTACCATTAACACGTTTTTAAGGTACGCGAACTCGTATAATTTTTTTATTTTATTTTGAATCATATCTTTACGCAGCGAGGAGAAACAGTTACAATTTTTTAGTATAGTGGAATTAGAAGAAGTAAAACCTTTGCTTTTGACCATAATGGAAAATTTGGATGGACAGTAGTAATCAGTATTTGTACTGACCAAGGTATACTTCCTATGTTTACAAGCAATAAACACAGTTTTGGCAACTAATTACAGATAGTTAAATCTGCTCATTAGCTACTTATTATTTACCTCCTGTTTATTTCACTTTCTACAACTAAATTTGACTACAACTTCAAGTTATGTTTACACTAGTATTTTCTCAACTTTTTAATTAATTAACACTACTTAACAATTGCTTATCCTATCTGATTTTTAGTACAAAAATAATAAGGCAAGTTATTTCCAAACAATCTCTTAAACTTAGTTTGCCAATAACTTTTCTCTGCTTTAGGTTTATATATTATGTGCATGACTTTAAAGTTCTATGTATATATTAGAATAACTTCACCTTGCTGCGTAACATATTGTAAGAGTTATGTTTGAGCTGCTCATGTTGTTAGCGGAGCAAATTGTACTGTTAAAACAAACTTTTATTTCATTTCATATCATTTTAACAATCCAATCTATTACTTAAACTTAAAAGCACAACACTAAAACTGCTTACCTGGCCTTCCCACCTTTGCTTTTGACCATAATGTAAAATTTGGGTGGACAGTAGTAATCAGTAGTTGTACCGACCAAGGTATACTTCCTATGTTTACAAGCAATAAACACAGTTTTGGCAACTAATTACAGGTAGTTAAATCTGCTCATTAGCTACTTATTATTTACCTCCTGTTTATTTCACTTTCTACAACTAAATTTGACTACAAGTTCAAGTTATGTTTACACAAGTATTTTCTTAACTTTTTAATTAATTAACACTACTTACCAATTGCTTATCCTATCTGATTTTTAGTAGAAAAATAATAAGGCAAGTTATTTCCAAACAATCTCTTAAACTTAGTTTACCAATAACTTTTCTCTGCTTTATATATTATGTGCATGACTTTCAAGTTCTATGTATACAATAGCATAAATTCACCTTGCCGCGTAACATATTGTAAGAGTTATGTTTGAGCTGCTCATGTTGTTTGCAAAGTAAATTGTACTGTTAAAAAAAACTTTTATTTTATTTCATATTATTTTAACAATCCAATCTATTACTTAAACTTAAAAGCACCATCTATTTGATGTACAGCTAACCTCTATTTTATGCGTAGGTAGAGATATGGTAAAGAAATTCGGACAACATGCGTTGCACACGCGATCGTGTCAGCTTTTGGTACGATGTTCCAACCTCTTTTGTTATTTATTTGATGTTTCTCCTGTGCTGCTCATTTTTCAAATTTTCCGTAATAGATTCCAGTACACGTTTTTGAAACAGAAATAAATTCAGTAAACGATCAGTGTACATTTTCACCGACTTAAACTGTCATTTAATACAAATTCTTGCCTGTTCAAACTTTATTTTTAGTTCTCGCCTTCTGCTTACAAAATTGGGTTGTACAGTGTAATAAGCGGTCTTCGCTTTTTGCAATTATCATTAACTGCTGTTCAATATGCTGTCGTTCAACTCCATAGTTATTTCAGCCTTGCAAAAAATGTATACACTCTGTATCCATCAGCGACATTAACGTGGATCCCTCGGTTATTTGTTTTCCCCGTTAGACATTGGATCATTTGGAACAGTGCATATCAGTAGTTTGATTTGAACACATCATTCTAATTTGTTTCGTAATGATTAACTGTCAGATTTGGAGGCATGCACATGCGAAGAGATGACTTTTGCTATCTGCTCAACGATTAAAGAAGATGTCAGTATCTACTTGGACTACCTGCCTGCATTGCAGCGATGTCGGCCAATTTATTGCACCACAAAACTTTAAAACATTCTCTGCCTACAGCACTCTGAAGAGGCGTCCACACTATTCTGCTTACTGCACAGATACCAAAGAGGAGGTAATTTGTATTACACATTAATTCCATAATTTTTTGTATTTGTCATTCTACTGTTTGAACTAACATTTACACTAATCTATGATTTAGTGTGTCGGCTGAACCGCCGGTACAGATATCAATATATCAGACATCAAAAGCTTATCTCGTAGATTCGATGTAATTATATTTAGAGTGTGTAAATATACAGATGTATATGTTTGTAGTTAATAGTTTGTGCGATATAATTTATACCTGCTGTTCTAATAAGGTACTGGAAAAGGCACAAATCATTCAGCAAACAAAATTTCAACTTCAGTACAGTGTCCACGTCCAACGTTTCCCTCATATGACTATGCTGCAATTTGTTTTCCGAAGGCGTTGACAAATTTTCAATCTTTCAGAAATTTACGTACAACCAAGAATTTCAATCAAAGTCAGAAATTTACGTACAACCAAGAATTTCGTTTTCTTCGGTAGACAATAATCCATATTTTTTTACAAATTTACCAATGATTTTTTATCAGGGAAGATGTCGATTCCATGGAACTTTGGTCATCCGCGATGTGAATGTAGTTATTGTGGGGCCTTGGTTTGGTTAGAGGAATGCGTAAAATCAGAAAGCACATATACAAATCTAGTCTTTTCTATATGCTGTCGGAAAGGAAAGGTACAACTTCCATTATTCAAAAAATGTCCTCAATATTTGTTACATCTGTTGGACCATAACGGCGGAGCTAAAAGTAGGCATTTTAGAGAAAACATTCGTGCATATAACTCCATTTTTGCTTTTACATCAATGGGTGGTCATATTGACAACTCCATTAATAATGGTCGTGGACCATACATTTTTAGAATAAATGGACAAAATCACCATAGGAGTGGGTCATTACTACCAACAGATGGTACGCCAAAATATGCACAGTTATACTTTTATGACACAGCACATGAGGTGTCTAACAGAATTTCTGCTCATGTTACAACTAATTTGGATGAAGAAATAGTTAAAAATCTAATTACAATGTTCGATAATGTAATGTGTTGGCTCAAGTCTTTCGAATGGCAAGAGATAGATTTCACGCTACAGATTATCAACCGGTTTTTATTAGGTTATTAGAAAGGCGGTATAGAGATGGTAGGCAGTACAATCTACCGAGTACATCAGAGGTTGCTTCATTAAGAGACGAGGACAACATAAACTCGTGTGGTTTTAGAGATATTGTCATTGAGGAGAGAAATGGAGTTCTTAAAAGAATTAACGAGAAACACCCTTCCTTTATGGCTATGCAATACCCTATTTTGTTTCCGTACGGAGAAGATGGTCATCATCGAAATATAGAATACAGACACATGCAACAAACTAGAACGACGAAAAGGGAATTGGTTACTATGAGAGAGTACTATGCCAATCTTCTTCAGTACAGATCGGGAGATGGATCTGCTCTACTTTTAGGAGGAAATTTTTTCCAGCAATTTGTGGTAGATTCTTACACATGTATAGAGGAAGAAAGACTGTATTGGGTGAAAAATAATCAGAAAACATTAAGATCTGAAATTTACAGTGGGTTCCATGATGCAATAGCAGCTGGGGATACATCAGCTTCATGCATTGGACGTAAAGTTGTTTTACCATCATCATTTACTGGCGGTCCAAGGTATATGGTGCAAAACTATCAAGATGCAATGGCAATTTGTAGGTGGGCAGGCTCTCCAGATTATTTCATTACATTTACTTGCAACCCAAAGTGGTCAGAGATTGGATATGCTTTAGAACGCTATCCAGGCCAAAGAACTGAAGATAGACCAGACATAGTTTCACGTGTTTTTCAAATCAAGCTTATGGAACTAATTAAGGACATAAAGGATAAGGAACATTTTGGAAAAGTAAAAGCATATAAACATTTTTCTACATTTTATGCTCATTGACACTACATATATCATTATTACCTTTTATTCCTTATTAACTGTGTTTATAATTTTCAATATGCAGTGATATATACCATTGAATTTCAAAAGCGTGGACTTCCACATGCTCACATACTGGTGTTCGTACTTGGAAGTGATAGACCTAAAACTGTAGGTGATGTTGACAAAATGGTTAGCGCAGAAATTCCAAGTGTTCATTCAGATCCATTGGCATATCACTCAATTTGTTAGTTTATGATACATGGACCGTGTGGACCTGAGAACCCTTCATGTCCATGCATGGTTGCTGGAGCATGCTCAAAACACTTTCCAAAAAAATATTTGAACAAAACAACGTTTGACAAGAATGGTTTTCCTATTTATAGAAGAAGGAATGATGGTCGTTACTCTTCTACTGAAAATGGTTTTTGTCAAGATAGTCGATGGGTGATACCACATAATGTTGACGTGGTTGTAAAGTATCAAGCGCATGTTAATGTGGAGGTATGCAATAGAGCACGATCTATTAAGTATCTGTTTAAGTATATAATTAAAGGAAATGATAGGGTAACTGTTGTGATTGAGGATAACAACAGTGATAGCCAAACATTTGTACGAGAAATAGACGAAGTGAAGACATACCGTGACTGTAGGTATATTTCTGCTTCTGAAGCGAGTTGGAGAATATTTGAGTTTGACATACAATATCGAACCCCAACTGTTGAGAGACTTATGTTCCATTTGCCGGGGGAGCATACCACTTTTTTTGATGACTCGGAAAGTTTAGTAGACGTACAAGGACGACCGAATTTGGATAAGACTATGTTCACTGAGTGGTTAGAAACTAATAAGATGTTTCCTGAAGCTAGACGCTTGACGTATGTTGATTTTCCTACAGAATGGGTTTGGGATAAGAGGACAAAAAGGTGGAAAATGAGAAGAAAAAAAAGGTGAGAAGATAGGTAGAATATATTATGCTCATCCAACGGCAGAGGAAAGATTTTACATGCGTATGCTGTTAAATATTGTGTCAGGTCCTACCTGTTATGCAGATATTAGAACAGTCGGCGGAGTATGCTATGAAACCTTTAAAGAAGCATGTGTTGCTCATGGGTTGTTAGAGGATGATAATGAATGGAATGAGGCAATATCAGAGGCGTGTCAATGGGCATCGCTCTCATCTTTATGTGAAATGTTCACAACGTTATTGTTGTTTTGTGAGATCCAAACCCAAGTCAATTTTGGGAGAATCATTGGGAAACGATGTCTGAAGATATTGTTTGGCATAATAGAAATTTTAGTAGAAGTTGTAGTGATCCACCAATAAGTTGGGTGAAATCAAAGACTTTTAACGAGATAGATAAAATTATGAATAGAAATAATAGATCATTGAAAGAAATCTTGCCAACAACTGAAGTAGATATGTTTTCAGAGGATGGGTTATTTAATACCTTGATCAATGAAGAGGTAGGGTATGACTGTGAGCTAATGAAAGAGGAAGTTGAAAAACTGCTACCATTACTGAACAATGAGCAGAAAAATATTTTTGATGTTGTGCAACAAGCAGTAAAGACAGGATCTGGTGGGTTTTTTTTTGTAGATGGAAGTGGGGGTACGGGAAAAACATTTCTATGGAAGACGATTATAAGTGGCTTAAGATCTGAAGGTAAGATTGTCTTAGCTGTAGCATCTTCAGGAATTGCTTCTTTACTTCTTCCCGGAGGAAGGACTGCACATTCAAAATTTAAAATACCAATAAATTTGGATGACAATTCAACTTGTGACATCTCTAAACAGTCCTACCTAGCAGATTTGCTTAGAAAAACTGATTCGATAATATGGGATGAAGCACCTATGATGCATTGTAATGCGTTGGAGGCTTTTGAAAAAAGTTTAACTGAAATTGTCTGTAATACCTCTGCTGCTAATGAAAATAAAGTTTTTGGTGGAAAAACGGTACTTTTGGGCGGGGACTTTAGACAAACTCTTCCTGTTATACCTAAAGGTACTAGACAAATGATTGTACGATCTGCAATAAATCAATCTTCTTTATGGAGTAAATGTACCATTTTTACTCTCCACACCAACATGCGTTTAAAAACATGTACAACAAACAAGGATTATGATGAGAAGCTAGCACAATTTTCAAAGTGGGTTTTAAACATAGGAGAAGGAAACCTACGCACTATTTCATTAGAGGAAGATGAGGAGCCCACTTGGATTCAAATACCAGATGAATTTGTTATACCTACATTTGGTAATGACATAGCAGAAATTGTTAATACCATATATCCAGATTTGGATAAAAAATTAATGAACACAAATTATTTACGAGATAGATGTATACTAGGACCAACTAATGACTGTGTCGAGGAAATAAATTTGTACGTAGTTAGTATCATAAGTGGAAGTCTCAGAAATTATCTAAGTGCTGATTCAATTAGCCCAATTTTGGATGCTACAGATGATCCAAATATTATGTACCCACCAGAATTTCTGAATACACTAAAAATATCGGGCCTTCCAAATCATAATTTGCAGTTAAAGGTGGGTGTTCCAATAATGCTACTACGAAATCTTAACCAAAGCCTTGGATTGTGTAATGGTACTAGATTGATTGTCACACAACTAGCTTCAAGAGTGATAGAAGCATCAATTGTAACAGGAAATAATATTGGTCAAAAAGTACTAATTCCTAGAATAGTGCTTACTTCAAATGACACAAAATGGCCATTTGTTTTAAGACGGAGACAATTTCCAGTTCGTGTTTGCTTTGCTATGACAATAAACAAAAGTCAAGGCAAAACATTGAAAAATGTTGGAATTTACCTACCTAGACCAGTCTTTACACATGGTCAACTTTATGTCGCTATCTCAAGAACAACGTCGCACTTAACTTGTGGGTTCAAGAGAGGAAGGCTGTCAAACGTATACACAAAATATTGTCTACAAATAAGTATTTAAAAACTTGATAGGTACGTAAACAATTATCCAATTTTTAAATTCAATTTACATTAATAATATATATATATATATATATTTCATTTTGGTTTACTAATGTTGTTGCATTTTTTTCACAGCCAACAACAACGAATACTAACATTGAACATGTACTCGCAAACTGTTAAGCTGTGCAGTATATTGATGTCATGCTATTCCATTCATTCTACTGTCAATTTTTTAAGTTCTCATGTAACATATACGTCCAGTCAATTCCTATTTCCACTGAGTTGATGCTTACAGTATATTATCATAAAAACATGTGTAATTTTACAGTTGGATATTTATTGCATCCTTATAACGTACTGGTGTTTTCATCCCCATGTTTGTGCTACCCTACTTCATAGTCTCCATACATTTGTCTGCAAGTAAGTTTATTTAAATTTTTATCTCTTTCATGATAATGGATAATGACGAATATTTTATGTAGATAGGGAAAACAAGACCTAAAGAGATTAAGAATAGCAGCAATCAAGAAATGAATAAGCTTATGAAGGAGAAGGAAAATAGTGAGAGTACAATATCAAAGCTCAAGAAAGAACTGCAAAATGTAAAAAAATTGTACGAAGTAAAATAGAAGATAGTAAGAATAATAGCAATCAAGAATTTGATAAGCTGAGGAAAGAGAAAGAAGATAGCGATCGTATGATATTAGACAGTTAACTAAATTGTAAAGTATATGCAGTAGTGTGCCACCAAGATGATAAACGGTCTAACTATTGCACATCATACTTTTACCTATTTCTAGCACCCATTATATAAGTTAGTGCTTGGTGAGTTCTATAAACTTTACCTCATTCCACAACTACTCAAGTTCTTTAAATACTGACGATTTGCTGATATACCTGTCAATAGGAGTATATAGGTATACAATTATATGTACAACTTCCATCTTCGAGTATATCAGTTGAGTTTTCTGATATTACTGAATCTGAAAAAAATTATCTACACTATAGGCCATTACCTACTTTGTTGACCAGTTAAACCAAATACTATTTACAATCAACTCTTTTTTTTAAGCACATCAACTGTCTGTTCCAAAAATTACTACTGCATTATAATTAAATTATTATTTGACATAGTTTTTACTTCGTGCTCACTTTTTTCAGCTTACAAATTGTATTTTGGATGGTCATAGTGGAAACATTTTCAGTACATCATGCATCTGGTACATAATAAGTAAGGTATGATCTTACGTAAATGTATCATCTTCCCTTCTGCTGTTACATGATACTGTCCACTTTTTCTAATCGTAAGTTTAACAAATTATTAAAATAATTATTACAAACAAAAAAAACTCTACTCTGCATAACAGTTTCACAACAGATTCTACACTCCTTTACTTTCTGCCAGCAAGAGTCATTATTCATCCCAAATCTTGGACCATTTCATGTAGTTAATTGTTCATTAAATTTGTTCACTGATTACGGTTTTGATGCTTATTACAGGAAGATGAATTTACTTCAGTTCCTTGGATCCGCCAATCTACAATATGAAGGATAAGCGAAGGAATGAGATGTGACGAAACTGTCTGATCCTGACTACCTGCTTCAACGGTCCACATATTTACATTTTCTTTTCCCTTTCCAATCTTTATTAAACTATGCGTAAACAGAACTGTAATATAAAGTTGTAATGCATTTATCTTCTACATTTACTACTCTGAACTATCTGTATCAGAATGACTGCATACCTGTCCTTTTGTTCTTTTGCAGTAAATTTTTTATCTTCATTGCTTATTATATCAGCTATGTTTATTTGGAAATATATGTTTTATACATGTTTGACTATCTATGAAGTAAATTATGTAAACTACAGTGCGATATATATTGGTGAATACAGATGGTAATATCGCAAATTGTGTATAAGCAGTGACGTCGATGAAGCAAACTCAATTGAACCTATTTGATTGATCTGTACACTATTTTTAACAAGTAAACATTAAATTCAAACGTACGAATAAAAAAAAGCAAATCATGTTTACCTACCTAAAACTGAGTATGTATCGTACAGAAATTTAAAAAATAAAATCAAAGGACATTCAAAACATTTTGCACTTAATTGCTAACGCATGTGAATCATTGGTTCCAAATTGTACATAACACTACATGAAATTTATAGTTTAAAAAAATATAGTGTTGTTGAATTTTTAAACCAGTTGTCGATATCTTGGTTTAAGGTTAATGATAAGTTATATTTTAGTTCCAATTGAGAAAAATTTCAATACTTGATGAGTATAATTTGCTCTGCAAGGTCAACTGAAATAGTTGATACAGTGTTCAACTGTTCGAACTATATAATGCATTGCTATATAATAATTTGGGCCTACCAATTTTTATGCATCATAGCCTTTAGAATATGGTACATAGTACCTTATTTGCCACTGCATTTACTATAGTTGTTCGCTGATATGACAAAATTTCAGTAACATGACAAATTCAAGTTTTGGAAATTTACAAAAAAATGAACTGTTCATAGCGGTTCCTATAAAATTAACGGTCGTAAACTATACGTTTTCTTTTACCACGTCAACTGCTGAATCAGTACACTTTAACAGAGCGTAACGGAAATACGCCACCACTTCCACTAATAATTTCCCATTTCCAACAAATTCATGCAGCACGTCCTCACTACTACTTCAACTATAAATGCTCATCAACTCCATCGTTTTACTGCACATTTCATTACCCACCAATACAACTTGACAGAATTATTCTTCAACTTCCAATCAAACCCAACGGTATGATGCAGCTGAATCAAGAGTTTGCACTACTATCCGATGTCCACTACGGAGTTAACTGGAGCACTATCAGAGTTAGAATTGGCAGGATGTGGAGTTCTGTAAACCAGAAGACAAATGAAAAGTTTGCCATCAACCTGCAGTTGCTAGACAGTGCAGTAAGTGATTTTTTTTTTTACATATTTATAACTGCGGTTGACGCGAAATGGAGGTATACTTTTCATCGCTATTGCTGTAATAATTTAAGTAATTTAACACATTATATTAACTAGCTATATGCTATATTGCCACTCTTCAATTTTTATTCATTACTTCATAACATCTATGCAAGACTTACTATTACTGTATGGACATATTTCATTAACAAATTACTGGTAACTAAATGGTTGATCATAGATTTGACATGATTTTGTTGCTTGCGTGATTGGAGTAATAGACAGCAGTTACGTGTTTGGTGATGTACAACTATGGTCGTTTTTTGTGTATGATCCGCGTTTGAAATTTATACATAGGTTTAGTTGAAATTGCTGCTTTCACACACACACGCACCCGGAAGCTTTGAGAAATTATTTCAGCTGAACTGTTCACGCAAAGAACTTAGTTTTCTTACGTCCTTTTGACTGCATGCGTTCATCCACGATATATTTTTCATCAAAAAGGTATAACTTAAGATGCAAAATGATGTGAAACGTAGATGTTAGTTTTGGGTTAGAAAGTCCAGTAGTTGTTTTTATAAAACTAAACACTGTCTTCTTTTATTACATATATGATTATCATATATACACCTGATGCAAGAAAAAAGAAAACATCAACAGTGAACCTTTTATCACGGTTACACACCGAGCAATCAATAATATGAATTGGCTGCGCATGTACTTTAATTTAATGGAAAGTACTGACTCACTTTCATAGTACACTGTTTGCTACAAACTGATTTTCCTCCATTAACAGTAAACAGTAAATAATAAATCTCGACTCTATTGTTGTACCGCTTTTACATGCACGTAAACCAATCTCCATATCTTAGGGAAATCAGAAGCAAGCCACAGTGAGACGGCATATCCTGCATGATTTTGAAAACACATTTGTAGAACATGGAGTGTATCATGTCACTAGATTCAATGTTCAGGATTCCGACAAAATCTACAGAGCAATTAATGAAGATTGGACAATCGTCATATGCGCAGACACTATGTCACACAGATTACTGAAAGCATTGACGACATTCCCTATTACAAATTTGGCTTTATTGGAGAAGATCTACTTCCAACCAGGCTGTACAAAAAAGAAAAACTCACTGGTAAGTTTGTTAACCGTAAATCTTGTTGTTTTCAAATTTTTGCTGCAAATACCTGTACAATACTAAATATGCTTGAAAGATTATCTAGATGTGTGTGGTTTATTGCGAGGAATATCAACCGTGATTCCAATTACTAAAAGAGATGGTAACCAGACCGTGAAAAGAGAGATTCAGATTGAAGTCCAAAGGTACACGAGTTTCTTACTTAATATTTTTGTTTACCTTCTCTACCAAAACTGAGTACATACTATCTTTTTTTTCCAGTGGAAAAACTTATACCCTATCCCTATGGTCAGACAAAAAGGACTTGCTGGAGGAATCGATTCTGGACACATCTGACAAACCCCTATCAATTGTTGTTATTTCCACAACTGTGTCTAATTTTGGACGTAAGAACTTCCACTATATAAACTTTCTCAACCAGTACACACATACTGCTACAACCATCACATAACACAGCATATAAGTGGTATAACAACACATAGATGTACATTTATGCACGCATATAGTCGGAGATATATCTATAACCTCCAAGGAATACTTTTGTACATAAAACAAATACACATGCAGCCACACTAAGGTATTTACCCTTTTCACTATATTACTTACTGAAACTAATTTTGGTGCAGGTTCAATAACTTTCGACTCTACATTCGCAACTAAGGTCTATTTAAACATCAACATTCCATAGACAGAATTTATGCTGAAGAGGTAAGACTCAATTCGTCGGTATATGACATATACTTTGAATATAAATATTGCACCCTTCATATTAATTACTTATGATTATAGGTCAGAAGGAGGTATTCCATCCAACATTGTGCTAATGAACAATAAAAGTTTAGCAAATACAACTGGAACAACAGAAGATGTTCAATCAACCATTTCACAACTGATGAGCGACCTAAGAACTGCAAATTGTCGAGTTATTCCGTCTACTATTATTACTTAGCTCCATTAATTACCAACTTTTTTCAAGAAGTATATTACACATCTTGGCTTCAACAACCATTTTCTAACCAACTATGTTTTGTGCCAATATTTGTAGGGCAAAAAATATATCATAACTGCAACTGTTATGAAGCTGAGAACAACGTCTCCTTGGAGCTACTTATCTTGTGCTCTTTGCAACTCAGTTGCTCGAAAGGAAGGAGAACTATATATTTGCAATAGATGTGAATTCTCAATGAGTGGGCCCGTCAATAGGTATAAACACTTTGTCTTCTACTAATTTATAAAACATATCACACATCTTACCAAACTATCCTACTAGGTACCGTCTCAACGTTGATATCTTAGATCACTCAATGTCATCAACCATCATTGCCTTTGACCGCGAAGCTGAAGCACTTATTGGGCTTCCGGTTGATGAGCTATGTGACGCCCCACCTCTATACCCACGCTAGACAAGAACATTACGGTGAATGCTGTCGACTAGCATGGAGAATAAGGCTGTTGAGGAGCGACCATCCATGTAATTTCTTTGCGCGAGCACCGATATGTCAGATAATATAACATGCATTCTATTTCAAGAGGAAATCCGACATACCGACACAAACTCAAAGCTACTACACGGTGGCTATATAAATCCTTCGGAAAACAAATATAGAAATAAACATAACATAAATCAGTCACAGACAATTCATATCACAAAGGCGGAATAAGATATGAATACTACACTAGGAAGTGTACATCAGAGTAGTGGTCTAAAAAGATCCACAATATCACAAAAGAATAGTTACACGAACTACACAAAAGAATAAGTATACATTAAGGAGTCTATATCTCAAATGTATACAACCAAATAACTACTAATCTTAGTAGTTAACCCAAAAGTCAAGGAGTTAATCCCGGATGAGAAGTCAAGCAGAAGCACCTGTAATATCTCGGTCTGACCCGAGTATTATTTAATAAGAAAATAATAAACGGATCAGTCTAACTATAAATATCAGATGAAACGATATAGAATAAGAGATATGACTAAACACGTAATAATCACAATGCCAAGCTGTGATATATATATATATATATATATATATATATATATACTTAGTTGATAATCATCGAGAGATTAATCAATGTCACCAAATCTACACAAGAATCAAAGAAGTGTCATACTCATTATTTCGTTCATCAAACCACAAATATTGACGATAATATCAATGTCAATCACCAAAGTCAAAGACGCACAAATTCCAGAAGACTACACAAGAAATCCAGAAATCACAAAAGTCAATGACACACAAATTCACCAATGCACAAATATTGATAAAACTTATCAATGGAAATCACGAAAATTGGTGAAACACAAATTCTAGAAATCTACACAAGAAATCCAGAAATCACAAAGGGGGGTAGGCCTATCACAAACGGGAGCATAAAGCTCACCAACACGTGTATCACAAACGGAACGCTAATTCCATGGTCGCTAACCATCACAAATTGAGCCGAAGCTCCACAAACGGCCCGAAGACCATGGGTTGCTACCCCATCACAAATTGAGTCGAAACTCCACAAAACGGGGTTTAGTCTCCCTCGCAGACAAAGAGACATCGCACATTGCTAGTCTAAATCACAAAGATGATCGTCATGATCAACGAGAAGTGTAACGACCCACTATTTTGTACCATTCGAATTCGACAATAATAGAACATGTCAAGCTGGAATAGTTCAAAATAATAGATTGTAAATATAGCTACGGAACAAATGAAACCAAATACACAGAATCACAAACACAGATATCAGAATCTCACAGCGGAATATAAAATAATACAGTGGTTCATGAAGCCACTGAAAACCATTACCAACAGAAATACATTGTTTACAAATCTTTAGTACAATTTTTAAGCCATAAGCAAAAATAGTTCCCAAATGTCTTGAATTACAAAATATATAAAGACGAAGAAGCTTCCAACTAGCAAGAGTGATCTAGTCCTAGCTCCAGAAAGAAAAGCTGAATCTGCAACTCAGGCTGACCCGAGCATACCATAAAACAAAACACTCGAGTCAGGACATACATACTTATATAATGTAAGCTAAATCAAGTGTACTGTAATGTAAAGAGCAAGTAACTTAAAGGATGCTTGGGATCGCCCATCCTCTAAGGATCCGTTAAACTATTTACTATATAGTATATTGCGCTATTATAATAGTGTCTATATTAAAATAAACTTACTTTTTAATAGCGTTAAGGGGTTACCCATATAGCCCTTAACACGTAATAGTCCCAGTAGTCCATCCAATATCATAGCTCCTCCTGATCGGGAAGCAACTAGAGGATACCACACGGGCTACGGGAGAAAACCAAACTCGTACAAGGCTCGATATGGTAGGTGACACGGCACAACTAGGCAATGCCAGGGTAGATATACCAATTGCTATCCGGACCGTTGGTAACGCGAAGCCGCAGCAACCGCCCACCTCGAACAACACTCCCAAATCAAAGGTGCGCACCAAAACAATCACAAGAGTAATAGAATGGCATACGAAGAAGTGCGTCCGATCAGAGGAGCTACCTCATTAATCCGAGAATCGCTCCTGTTTTAGCCACCTTAAGCCAACTCACGGGAGTCGGGTCCACGTATATACCTTTAAGAAACCGTCACCACCAACCTACTTCATTCTGGAATCTCCACCGCGTACACGGTTGTCAAAGTGGTTTTCGGTATCGACAGAGAGTATGTCCATATCCGATCCCGGTCTCTTTGCCAACCAAACGTTATTATAACCCGTGGTTATAGTTTGAAAAATGGTATTTATTTTTCCAAATCAATATATATTTCAAATACCTTAAATTTTTCAAATCCTTGATTTAAACATTTTCTTTAAAAATATACCATTTCAATTTATTCAATCAAATTTGGAATTTATTTCTTTTATAATAGAAATCATATTTTTCTTTTAAATCTATCCAAGCTAAATTCTAGATTCTTTTATTTATTACATATTTAAATTCCAAAGTTTAACTTATTCTCAAAATTTCTATAGAATTTCAAATAAATCCATCTTAATTTCTACAGCATTCAGGAAATGCTGTCTAAAGTTATGAGTTTAACCTAGTCAAATTTCAAAAGATAGCATTTAAATGCTGTTGTAGATTTTTAGATTTAAAATCTATTTCTAAATATAACTTGTTATATATATATATAATTTTCTAAATTTAAATCTTATTCTTTCAAGACTCCAAAATTTTTGGAACAAGTTATACTAAAATTTTATTCTATATTTATTTATTTTTAACATTTAAAACATTATAAAAATTTTACTAGAATATCCTCAATTTCTTAAAAATAATTTAAAATATTTCCAGAAAATAATATATATAAACCACGGGCCTGTATAAGATTTTCTAGCCTAGGTCAAGTGAAACGGATCTATATCATTTCAATCCGATATTTACACAACTCCGGGTTCTATCATTTCGAACCCGCAATCCCAAGATAATTTACAGCAGTTAACCGAACAAGTGAACAATAATAACCAATTAGGCCTATCATTTCAGCCCATACCATCTATAATAACAGGGAACTTGCAGTGGTGATTTAAGCAGTAAATAATAACATAATATAACTGCAGATATCATATAACATATAAATAACTGATGGGGTGTCAATTTAATGGGGTTTATCATTCTATATTACACTACAGACAGATAATAGTGAAATACAAATTACACATACACTTGCAATAATTTACGAAATATAAATACGTATGTCTGGTGAGAAATACTCACCTGGGTGTTGCAGCAAATTTGAATTCAAAAATTGAAAATTCACTGGTATAGACTGACAGAGAATAACAGTCAAATTTTCCGGGCGTCGCTTAGATTTAGATCTAGAACAAATTTTCAGAATATAGGAACGCGACTTAGTTTTTAGTTAACGAAAAATTAAAGATAAGAAAAGAAATTTGACTTGCTCGACCAAATTTTTTCCTAAAACACGACGGCAAAATAATATGAATACGAGAACTAGTGCACCACTTCTTCCTCTAGCCTGTTCATGCTCACTACATACATGTGTGCATAGCCTACCCTTTCATTTTTTTTTTTCACAAATGGTTTCCAAAATCCCAAATTTACATTCCAGGCACTATTTGTTCATGCAGACCCAAACACTATCTAACCCGGGTTTCCCTCATCCTTGCTTCGAGTCAGACCCGGCCTAGCTTCGAGTCAAAACTAATTCTGCTTCGGGTCAATTTGTATTTGCTTCGAGTGAAATCTGGAATGTTGAATCACTTCAAACTCCAGGAACCCAGTCCTTCTCTGGCCTTCCCATACCACTGCCTTTCCCTTACCCTGACCTTCATCAGCCTCCAACCACTTCCTATACACCATGTCAAGGTGTCAGACCCATCAGCCCTGTATTAGTGTGCCTCTGATGTGTGCAGGCCTTGTGCACGTGCACACTTAGATATGCAAACTGTGGCATTATCTCTCCCCTCTTTTCAAAGCTTTCTACTGCTAGCCTACTTCAAATTTGCTGAGCAAACAAAGATGCATCACTGGAACAACCAAAACTACCCATCCTCATCACTTAATCCTTCAGGTCTGCCTGTCTCTTCACTTAATCCTTCTCAACTTCCAGATTTTCCAGACCTGGCTAGCTCCTCTATCCTTAAACTATATGCAACTACACTTCCAGTCACTTGCTACCTTATCTCATGCATCTATCAGTGCTATATCCTAGTACATGTGCAGACTGGATATGAAGGTAAGTCTGACACTTAAACACGCCTACAGATGCAAACTGAAATCATATCCATATGCCCTGAACTACTACTATGATTTATAAAACATGCCTAACATGATGCAAGACACACTCTTATACAAAATTACAGCCTACTCCAACAATGCAAACTGGAAACCATTCTCACTGACATCCATCAAGATGTGTGCAGACTGTTCATCCTAAATGTAATCTATATTTACTTAACTCTTGTCAGTCCATCATTCAAATACTCTGCTATCCTCACCAATACAACCTAGCTAATTTATGCAGACCCCATCAAAAATAGAAACAGCCAGCTCAGATTGTTTATGACTCCCCAGATCTACATGTTTCCCACAACCAACAACCTGCTATCACAAGACTTGTGGCTACTAAACTTCCTATGCCTCAGTATTATGAATCTATAGCCTGCCTATGTTTCCTATGTGATCCATACAAATCCAAACATCCCTATATGACCACTCTGGAAAAGATATATAGACAGCACACACACATAGATCCAATACCAAAAAGGTTGGCATGGCCGAGCAAGTCAAAGAATAGAGACAACTTAGGATAGGAAAAGAAAAGAAAGACTATTACCTGATTTTTAGCAAAAGAATGGCCTGGAATTGTAGAGGAAGATGAAGAATCTATAGGCCGAGACTTGAATTTATGCAGAGGAATCAAGGGCAGTTTCCTTTGTCATAACTTGGAGAAATGCGAGCTATTAATCCATCGGTTTCAAGATGAATTTGATCTTGCGTGATTGTAGGAACTGATGGTGTGATGGTAGAGATAAAAGGTAAAGGCAGAGCCTTTATTTCTAAACAATACGTTTAGAATTCTTGCCTAAATTTATCAATGCATTTAGGCCGATCAGTTTCAAATCTTGAAGGTTATCTGATGCTTTAATTTGGAAAGCATTTACACGGCAGCTTGATTGAAAAGAAACTGGTCATTGAGAAGAAAAAAAAAACTTGCGAGATAAAGATAACTGAAGCTGAAGTGGGAAAGGTTGATGCCAGTTTTCAGTTATTTTCTTCAAGTGTACATTTAAATTTCGAACATAAATTTCCAGGGGTTTCTTTGATTCATTTGTATATGTGTTATGATTTGTATTTGGCCATGGATGAGATAGGGGAGATGATTGTGCACGTTCCAGTTTTGAAATGAACGTGTACAAGTTGCCTAAAAGATTGCCAGAGAGAATGAATAAAATGCTTGAACGTTTCATATATAAATGTTGTGATTTTTGGTTAAAGTTTCCTCTGATTTAGTTTGATATTGTTAATGCTAACGTTAAAGTTTTTATGTAATCAGTTTAAATAGAATGTATACAAATTTATTCAAAATAAGACTGTTAGTTAACAAAGTAACGATTGGTAGAAATTTACTGACTGATATTCTTCTTCAAAAATATTTGAAAATATGATTTTTACACTACGTTAAACTGGCGTAATATAAAACATCAAAAATTTCTATAAAAATAACATTTTACATTCACACGTTTTATTACGTTACTTATACCCTATAATTGACGCGTCTTTTAAACGCGAAATTTAACAGTTCAAACATAGCTTAAATTTTCACAGTTATTATTGAGCTTTACTGGTATACACAATTTATATAAACATATTTCAAAATTAAATAATTAAAAGAAATAAATAGCTATAAACTAGGGTTGTTACACTCTCCCCCACTCAAGAACTTTTCGTCCTCGAAAGGGAACGAAAGAAAAGAATCAAAGGAAGATAAGCTAGATAAACAAATACCTTAAATGAATAGTTCTGGATTTGAAGCACGAATGCTTTCCTCCGTCTCCCATGTGCAATCTCGCTCATCGGTGCTCCATTGCACTTTGACCAATTGGACAGATTTTCTTCTAAGCTGTTTCGTACCTCGATCGACGATACGAAGCGGCTTTCTTTCAATAGTTAGATCGGGTTCGATGTCCAGACCATCAAGAGCAGTAGGCTGGATGACAAGAGATGGATCGTGAAGACAGCGACGAAGATGAGACACATGGAATACATTGTGAATCCCAGCAAATTTCTCGGGTAGATCTAGTCTATAAGCAAGAGATCCAATCCTCTCTGAAATACGGAATGGACCTATAAATCTAGGGCCCAGCTTTCCTCTTCGACCAAACCGAACCACATTTCTTAAAGGAGAAATTTTTAGAAATACCAAATCTCCAACATCAAACTCTAACTTCCTTCTACGCCGATCAGCGTACTTCTTTTGTCTATCCTGAGCAACCTTTAATCTCCTCTTAATTTCCTCTACTTTCTCTGAAGCTTCTAAGATCATCTCGGGGCCAAGAACTAAGCGGTTACCAGACTCAATCCAACAAGAAGGAGATCTACACAGTCTCCCGTATAAAGCAGCAAAAGGGGACATCTCAAGGCTAGCCTGAAAAGATAGAATGAGATCGATAGAGAACTAAGATAAAATAAGAACAAATGATTGGAATTTATACCTGATAACTATTGTTATAGGTGAATTCTACAAGATGGAGATGATCTTCCCAAGATCCTCCATAGTCCAAAATGCAAGCACGAAGAAGATCTTCAAGAATTTGATTTACCCTTTCAGTTTGACCGTCAGTTTGTGGGTGATAAGCGGTGCTCAAGTTCAACCGAGTACCCAAGGATTCTTGGAATGCTTTCCAAAACTGACTGGTGAAAATAGGATCTCGATCGCAAACAATGCTAAGAGGAACGCCATGGAGACGAACAATCTCCCTCATATAAATCTCAGATAAACTCGAAGCTGTGCGGGTGGATCTGACTGGAATAAAATGAGCGGACTTAGTCAGTCTATCCACAATAACCCAGATGCTTTCATTTCCTCTCCGGGATCTCGGCAATCCATCAATAAAATCCATAGAAACTTGTTCCCACTTCCAGTTTGGAATCTCCAAAGGCTGCAACAAACCGGGTGTTTTCTGATGGTCTGCCTTAACTTGCTGGCAAGTCGCACATCTACTGACAAAGATGGAGACATCTCGCTTCATACCCTTCCACCAGTATAGCTTCTTCAAATCCTGATACATTTTAGCTACGCCAGGATGGATAGAAAGTCGGGACTGATGATGTTCCCGAAGTAATTCCTGCCTCAAACCGTCAACATTCGGCACACAAATCCTTCCATTTATCCTTAAAACTCCTTTATCATCGATCTGAGCTCCCTTTCCATCAGAGCTATTACCACCAATTCTGCTACGAACACTTCCCTTTATACGCCTAAGCATCTCGTCTTCATCTTGTTTAGCCACGATACGATCCAAAAGAGGGGAAGATACAAAAATCTGACATAACAAAGATTTCTTCCTGCTTAGCGCATCTGCCACTACATTGGCTTTCCCAGGAGTATAGTTGATGTCGAAGTCATATGCAGCAAGGAACTCGAGCCATCGCACCTGTCTCTGATTTAAATCTTTCTGGGTAAAGATATATTTCAGAGATTTGTGATCGGTGAACAGATCAAACTTAGCTCCCAAGAGATGGTGTCTCCAAAGCTTCAAAGCAAATACAACAGCCAGCAATTCTAAATCGTGGGCAGCGTAATTAGCTTCATGTGTCTTCAGCTGACGACTAGCATAAGCAATTACTCTCCCATCTTGCATCAACACTTCTCCCAATCCTTCTCGACAAGCATCGGTGAATACCGTTAATCTTTCACTTCCGTTTGGTACAGTAAGTACTGGTGCGGAGGTGAGCTTATCTTTTAATTCCTGGAAAGTAGCTTTACACTTACTGCTCCACACAAACTTGACATTCTTCCGAGTTAGAGCAGTCAGAGGTGCTGAAATCCGAGCAAAATTCTCAATGAATCTTCGGTAGTAGCCGGCAAGGCCTAGGAAACTACGGATATCGGTAGGAGTCTTAGGTTCTTCCCAATCTTGGATTGTAGCAATCTTGACTGGATCAACAGAAACTCCTTCTTTAGAGACAATATGCCCAAGGAATCGGACTTCTTCTTCCCAGAAATGGCATTTAGAGAACTTAGCCTTCAATTGGTGGTTCCGAAGAGTCTCTAAAACATACTTCAAATGAACTCTATGTTCTTCCTCAGACTTGGAGAAAACAAGGATGTCATCAATAAAGACAAGGACAAATTTATTGAGCACATCGCGGAAAACTCGGTTCATCAAGTCGACGAAGAAAGCAGGGGCATTAGTCAAACCAAAAGGCATAACTAGCCATTCAAAGAAGCCGTTCTCAGTTCGGAAAGCAGTTTTGGGGATGCTCTCCTCAGAAATTCTAAGCTGATGGAAACCAGTGGCTAAATCAAGCTGAGAGAAAACAGTTGCTCCATAGAGCTGATCGAACATATCGTTTATGCGGGGCATAGGATATCTGTTCTTCATGGTAAGCTTGTTGAGTTCCCTATAATCAACACACATCCGGAGAGAACCATCGGATTTGGTGACAAAGACAACAGCGGCTCCCCATTCTGAGAAGCTAGGTCTGATCAGACCTTTAGAAGATAAGTCTTGAATCTGATTCCTTAATTCGCTCTTTTCTCGTGGTGCCATTCTTCTAGGTGGAAGGACTACAGGTCGTGCTCCAGGGATAAGATCGATACGGAAATCAATTTCCCGTTTTGGAGGCAAAGAGGTGACTTCTCCAAACACATCGGGAAATAGTTTGACTACAGGGGTCAAATGGATATCATCCGGAAAGGTGTCAAGAGAATAGATGAAACTACCAGCAAACTCCTGAGGCAATCTACACTGGATTTCTAAAGGATTCCCCAAATCATCTTTAAGAGCAACAGTACGAGAACCACAAGAGATATCTGCACCATGCCTATCTAACCAATCGCCTCCGAGTAAAAGGTCGAAAGCGTCGAAACCCAAAACATAAAAGTCTCCAGTGAAGCATTGTTGGAAATGGAGGAGCTTCACATCCCTACAAACTTTACTAAGGTTCGCAGGACCACCGATGGGGTTTGAGACACATAAAGGTATGGGAGAAAGTTCAGGAGAAAGGCGATGTTCAAATTTATTACAGAGATCAGATGAAATGAAACTGTGGGAAGCTCCGGTATCGAATAAAACTCGAACAGGTAATTTGAACAAAGTAAAAGATCCTTGAAGAGTACCTTGAGAATCATCTGGGGCTGGAGCTGATACTGGTGCAGGTGCAGGCTGCGGAGCTGTAGAAGATGCAGAAGTTACTGCAAAGACTCCGGAGGTTGTGCCTCTCTTTTGAGTGGGACAATCCTTCTTGTAGTGTCCTGGCTGGAGGCAGATGTGACATAGATCCCTCCTAGCAAACTGAGCAGGGGGTGGGACAGCAGCACCCAAAGTAGGACAGCGATTAGCAAAATGTCCCTTCTGCTGGCACCTATGGCAGGTGATGGTAGACAGATCTACAGGTGGCCTCGCAGGAACAGAAGATGATGATGATCCCAACCCTTGAGCCTTGTTCCTCTTATGACGGTAGAAATTTGACTTCCTCTTTCTTGAATTACCGGAAGACCGAGCTGATGCAGACTGGGCAGCTGGAGTGGTCTTAGATGTAGGGTTCTCATACCGGAGAGCCATATCCATCAATGCTGTGAAGGACCCATGAACATGAGTAATGAGTCGATCGTAGAACTCAGGTCGAGCTCCAGCGATAAACTTCTCGTTCAGCTTGAGCGGGGTGTCAATCAGGTTCAGACCATACTGTGAGAGTTCGTTAAACTTCCTCTCATACTCCGTGAAGGTCATATTGCCTTGCTTAAGATCCATGAATTCCCTATAGAGTTGAGACTTGCCTGCTTCGGGCATCCACTTGGCCAGAAAGGCCTCCCTAAAGCACGATAAGAGTTTAAAAGATAGATTCAAAGATGGAATTCAAATTCGAATTTTGACAACCAAAAGATACCTAAATTGCTCCCAAGTGAGGTCAGCCTCATTTGTCTGAGCAGTAATAGATAGCCACCAATTCAAGGCAGCGCCCTTCATCTGCCAGGCTGCGAGTTGCCTTTGCTGGGCATTAGTAATCTCGAGGCAGGAGAAAATCCTTTCTAGATCTCGAAGCCATTGCTGAGCTTCTATGATAGTCTCTGTCCCCATAAATTTTGTGCCACCTAGCTCAACATAGTCCTTGCACAATTTAGTGAAACGGACAGGGGCAGCAGGAGGAGGAGCGACTTGCCCTCGACCTTGATTATTTCTTCTATTCATCCTGAAAGATTAAGGATGGATACTAAGGATAGAGGAAAATATTAAGATATTCTAGGATAAGATAAAATTAAGCGACTAACAAAAGCTCGAGTATAACGATGGAGAGAAAGAAGAAGTGTTTGGAAACTTATTTAAAAATAGGAAGTTTCTATACTAAAATACTTCTTAAAAATTCTTTTTGAAAATCATTTTATACTTTTAAAATACGTCCTCTCACAAAGAAAGATTCTGGAATTTGACTTCACTCATTCTAGAGTATTGCTACTCTATCTCTAATGAGTTTTTGTTCCTTAGGCTATGTTTTAAACCTGGCTCTGATACCAACTGTAACGACCCACTATTTTGTACCATTCGTATTCGACAATAATAGAACATGTCAAGCTGGAATAGTTCAAAATAATAGATTGTAAATATAGCTACGGAACAAATGAAACCAAATACACAGAATCACAGACACAGATATCAGAATCTCACAGCGGAATATAAAATAATACAGTGGTTCATGAAGCCACTGAAAACCATTACCAACAGAAATACATTGTTTACAAATCTTTAGTACAATTTTTAAGCCATAAGCAAAAATAGTTCCCAAATGTCTTGAATTACAAAATATATAAAGACGAAGAAGCTTCCAACTAGCAAGAGTGATCTAGTCCTAGCTCCAGAAAGAAAAGCTGAATCTGCAACTCAGGCTGACCCGAGCATACCATAAAACAAAACACTCGAGTCAGGACATACATACTTATATAATGTAAGCTAAATCAAGTGTACTGTAATGTAAAGAGCAAGTAACTTAAAGGATGCTTGGGATCGCCCATCCTCTAAGGATCCGTTAAACTATTTACTATATAGTATATTGCGCTATTATAATAGTGTCTATATTAAAATAAACTTACTTTTTAATAGCGTTAAGGGGTTACCCATATAGCCCTTAACACGTAATAGTCCCAGTAGTCCATCCAATATCATAGCTCCTCCTGATCGGGAAGCAACTAGAGGATACCACACGGGCTACGGGAGAAAACCAAACTCGTACAAGGCTCGATATGGTAGGTGACACGGCACAACTAGGCAATGCCAGGGTAGATATACCAATTGCTATCCGGACCGGTGGTAACGCGAAGCCGCAGCAACCGCCCACCTCGAACAACACTCCCAAATCAAAGGTGCGCACCAAAACAATCACAAGAGTAATAGAATGGCATACGAAGAAGTGCGTTCGATCAGAGGAGCTACCTCATTAATCCGAGAATCGCTCCTGTTTTAGCCACCTTAAGCCAACTCACGGGAGTCGGGTCCACGTATATACCTTTAAGAAACCGTCACCACCAACCTACTTCATTCTGGAATCTCCACCGCGTACACGGTTGTCAAAGTGGTTTTCGGTATCGACAGAGAGTATGTCCATATCCGATCCCGGTCTCTTTGCCAACCAAACGTTATTATAACCCGTGGTTATAGTTTGAAAAATGGTATTTATTTTTCCAAATCAATATATATTTCAAATACCTTAAATTTTTCAAATCCTTGATTTAAACATTTTCTTTAAAAATATACCATTTCAATTTATTCAATCAAATTTGGAATTTATTTCTTTTATAATAGAAATCATATTTTTCTTTTAAATCTATCCAAGCTAAATTCTAGATTCTTTTATTTATTACATATTTAAATTCCAAAGTTTAACTTATTCTCAAAATTTCTATAGAATTTCAAATAAATCCATCTTAATTTCTACAGCATTCAGGAAATGCTGTCTAAAGTTATGAGTTTAACCTAGTCAAATTTCAAAAGATAGCATTTAAATGCTGTTGTAGATTTTTAGATTTAAAATCTATTTCTAAATATAACTTGTTATATATATATATATAATTTTCTAAATTTAAATCTTATTCTTTCAAGACTCCAAAATTTTTGGAACAAGTTATACTAAAATTTTATTCTATATTTATTTATTTTTAACATTTAAAACATTATAAAAATTTTACTAGAATATCCTCAATTTCTTAAAAATAATTTAAAATATTTCCAGAAAATAATATATATAAACCACGGGCCTGTATAAGATTTTCTAGCCTAGGTCAAGTGAAACGGATCTATATCATTTCAATCCGATATTTACACAACTCCGGGTTCTATCATTTCGAACCCGCAATCCCAAGATAATTTACAGCAGTTAACCGAACAAGTGAACAATAATAACCAATTAGGCCTATCATTTCAGCCCATACCATCTATAATAACAGGGAACTTGCAGTGGTGATTTAAGCAGTAAATAATAACATAATATAACTGCAGATATCATATAACATATAAATAACTGATGGGGTGTCAATTTAATGGGGTTTATCATTCTATATTACACTACAGACAGATAATAGTGAAATACAAATTACACATACACTTGCAATAATTTACGAAATATAAATACGTATGTCTGGTGAGAAATACTCACCTGGGTGTTGCAGCAAATTTGAATTCAAAAATTGAAAATTCACTGGTATAGACTGACAGAGAATAACAGTCAAATTTTCCGGGCGTCGCTTAGATTTAGATCTAGAACAAATTTTCAGAATATAGGAACGCGACTTAGTTTTTAGTTAACGAAAAATTAAAGATAAGAAAAGAAATTTGACTTGCTCGACCAAATTTTTTCCTAAAACACGACGGCAAAATAATATGAATACGAGAACTAGTGCACCACTTCTTCCTCTAGCCTGTTCATGCTCACTACATACATGTGTGCATAGCCTACCCTTTCATTTTTTTTTTTCACAAATGGTTTCCAAAATCCCAAATTTACATTCCAGGCACTATTTGTTCATGCAGACCCAAACACTATCTAACCCGGGTTTCCCTCATCCTTGCTTCGAGTCAGACCCGGCCTAGCTTCGAGTCAAAACTAATTCTGCTTCGGGTCAATTTGTATTTGCTTCGAGTGAAATCTGGAATGTTGAATCACTTCAAACTCCAGGAACCCAGTCCTTCTCTGGCCTTCCCATACCACTGCCTTTCCCTTACCCTGACCTTCATCAGCCTCCAACCACTTCCTATACACCATGTCAAGGTGTCAGACCCATCAGCCCTGTATTAGTGTGCCTCTGATGTGTGCAGGCCTTGTGCACGTGCACACTTAGATATGCAAACTGTGGCATTATCTCTCCCCTCTTTTCAAAGCTTTCTACTGCTAGCCTACTTCAAATTTGCTGAGCAAACAAAGATGCATCACTGGAACAACCAAAACTACCCATCCTCATCACTTAATCCTTCAGGTCTGCCTGTCTCTTCACTTAATCCTTCTCAACTTCCAGATTTTCCAGACCTGGCTAGCTCCTCTATCCTTAAACTATATGCAACTACACTTCCAGTCACTTGCTACCTTATCTCATGCATCTATCAGTGCTATATCCTAGTACATGTGCAGACTGGATATGAAGGTAAGTCTGACACTTAAACACGCCTACAGATGCAAACTGAAATCATATCCATATGCCCTGAACTACTACTATGATTTATAAAACATGCCTAACATGATGCAAGACACACTCTTATACAAAATTACAGCCTACTCCAACAATGCAAACTGGAAACCATTCTCACTGACATCCATCAAGATGTGTGCAGACTGTTCATCCTAAATGTAATCTATATTTACTTAACTCTTGTCAGTCCATCATTCAAATACTCTGCTATCCTCACCAATACAACCTAGCTAATTTATGCAGACCCCATCAAAAATAGAAACAGCCAGCTCAGATTGTTTATGACTCCCCAGATCTACATGTTTCCCACAACCAACAACCTGCTATCACAAGACTTGTGGCTACTAAACTTCCTATGCCTCAGTATTATGAATCTATAGCCTGCCTATGTTTCCTATGTGATCCATACAAATCCAAACATCCCTATATGACCACTCTGGAAAAGATATATAGACAGCACACACACATAGATCCAATACCAAAAAGGTTGGCATGGCCGAGCAAGTCAAAGAATAGAGACAACTTAGGATAGGAAAAGAAAAGAAAGACTATTACCTGATTTTTAGCAAAAGAATGGCCTGGAATTGTAGAGGAAGATGAAGAATCTATAGGCCGAGACTTGAATTTATGCAGAGGAATCAAGGGCAGTTTCCTTTGTCATAACTTGGAGAAATGCGAGCTATTAATCCATCGGTTTCAAGATGAATTTGATCTTGCGTGATTGTAGGAACTGATGGTGTGATGGTAGAGATAAAAGGTAAAGGCAGAGCCTTTATTTCTAAACAATACGTTTAGAATTCTTGCCTAAATTTATCAATGCATTTAGGCCGATCAGTTTCAAATCTTGAAGGTTATCTGATGCTTTAATTTGGAAAGCATTTACACGGCAGCTTGATTGAAAAGAAACTGGTCATTGAGAAGAAAAAAAAAACTTGCGAGATAAAGATAACTGAAGCTGAAGTGGGAAAGGTTGATGCCAGTTTTCAGTTATTTTCTTCAAGTGTACATTTAAATTTCGAACATAAATTTCCAGGGGTTTCTTTGATTCATTTGTATATGTGTTATGATTTGTATTTGGCCATGGATGAGATAGGGGAGATGATTGTGCACGTTCCAGTTTTGAAATGAACGTGTACAAGTTGCCTAAAAGATTGCCAGAGAGAATGAATAAAATGCTTGAACGTTTCATATATAAATGTTGTGATTTTTGGTTAAAGTTTCCTCTGATTTAGTTTGATATTGTTAATGCTAACGTTAAAGTTTTTATGTAGTCAGTTTAAATAGAATGTATACAAATTTATTCAAAATAAGACTGTTAGTTAACAAAGTAACGATTGGTAGAAATTTACTGACTGATATTCTTCTTCAAAAATATTTGAAAATATGATTTTTACACTACGTTAAACTGGCGTAATATAAAACATCAAAAATTTCTATAAAAATAACATTTTACATTCACACGTTTTATTACGTTACTTATACCCTATAATTGACGCGTCTTTTAAACGCGAAATTTAACAGTTCAAACATAGCTTAAATTTTCACAGTTATTATTGAGCTTTACTGGTATACACAATTTATATAAACATATTTCAAAATTAAATAATTAAAAGAAATAAATAGCTATAAACTAGGGTTGTTACAAGAAGTGTCAATTACACTAAGCTAGTAAATATATGAGTTTAGCTTCATGTCCCATAACCACTTGCTTAACTTAAATATTTACGAACAAACTGTAAATCTCCACTAGAAAATTGTCACAAGAGGTTCAATCGAACAAGTCCAAGAATTAACCGACAAAGTAAACGCAAGCGTTTCATACCACTTGTTTTACTAAGCCGTTTAATTAGATTTCTCATACGAGTGAGGTAAAGGTTTGTATATACTAATAGATTGGAAAACGGTTTTATAAACGAATTTGGTACTAAAAGAGTATTGAAATCGTTTGAGTAAAGAGTTTTGATATTTACTACTAGTATAGGAAACCTTTATATTTTTAAAGTGACAAATCACGAAGAAGGTTGTAAGAACGATCGATCACAAAAATTCACATACGAAGACGTGAATAAAATCCAACGAAATCGATAAAGGATCCAGCGAAGTGGATATTCAAAAATCCCTAAAAAGAGTCATCAGAGTCATAATAGATGATAACAACAAATAGGATTATCACGAATCGATTTAAATTGAAATTCCAATCCAAAAAGGCAAATTGGACTCAAACAGCAGGTTCAGTCGACTGAACAGAGAATTTCAGTCGACTGACCCTGTACATGGAAATTTTCCAGGTTCAGAAAACTTTCTGTTTCCAGTTTCAGTCGACTGTGCAGAGTTTTTCAGTCGACTGAATCACGCCTGGAAACTCTCGGGTTTCAGGTTCAGTCGACTGAACAGAGTTTTTCAGTCGACTGAATCATGCTTGGGCTGTTTTTCAGCCTTATACAAATGAAGAGCAAACTCTTCCAAAATGCAATCGGACGAACATTGGCTCTAAGGGTTTATGCCAATCGGCAACCCGGCCCTATATGCTCCTCGATGCATCACCAAAAGCATGATCAAACATCCATAAAAGGATTTTACACAAATTTGACTTAAAAACCCAAAAATTGGAATATTTACAAAACCAATCCAAATCAAGAGCAAATTCTCATGAAGAAGTGTTAGGAATTCATACCTAACAACCAAGGATAATTATAGTCATAGATGTGAGATAAAAATCTCACCTTTTCACAAAATCGAACAAGAAGAAGCTTGAAAGCAAATGGAGAATCAACCTTTCTTCAATCACAACCCAAATGAGCTTGAATCTAAGCTCAAAAACAAGAACATCCCGAAATTAGGTTTAGGAAATTTCTGAAATTGAATGGAGAAAGAGTTGGAGAAGAAGAAGGAGATGCTTACCAAGGGGTTCTTCTTGAGTTTGGAGCAAGGAGATGGATTTGCAAGAGAAACTAGGGTTTTGGAATTTTAATTTCCAATCTCTCCCACCATTAACACTCTAAAAACTGAAATGAGAAGAGAATGAGGGTGAGTGGGGAAGAGTGGCTCAGATTTGAGCATAAGTTAACATAGGGCTAAGCCCAAAAAACCAAACCCAAAGTAAAAAGTAGCAGAAATCAACTTTCTCCAAACATATCGAAGCTTATACTCAAAAAGGTCGCAAACGGCATTTTAAACTCAATGGGAGTGGTCCCGAGCCCTAATTCGACCGTATGCAAAAAGTAGCTTTTCGGACTAAAATCCGACTACCGATAAAATATTTAAATAAAATATTTAAATATAAAATCGACAAATATGCGGGTTGTTACAGACTCCCCTCCTTAAAGAAATTGCGTCCTCGCAATATTACAAGAAGAAGATATATAGTAACAACCATAAAAGCATATTCAACACAAAAGAAGTTTGAAATAAGAAGTTCACCTCAAAGAGCACGAGAAAGTAAGTCCGGATGTGTTCGCTCGATGTACTCTCTAGATTCCCAAGAACAATCCTTAGGATTTGAAGACCATTGAACTTTAACAAGCGGGACATCTTTATTTCGAAGTCGCTTGACTTCCGAAGCAATAATACGAATAGGATGTTGCTCATAAGTTAAATTAGGCGAAACTTCAATCTCTTCCACAACACCGGGCTCAAGAATAGAATCGGAACCTCGAAGACATTTCCGAAGTTGAGAAACGTGAAACACGTCATGCATAGCAGAAAACTGAGCCGGTAATAAAAGGCGATAAGCCATGGAACCAATGCGTTCAGTGATAGGAAATGGCCCAATATATCGAGGCGCTAACTTTCCCGATCGACTGAAACGTACAACACCCTTCATAGGTGAAACACGAATGAACACAAGATCTCCCACAGAAAATTCTAACTTCCTTCTCCAGTTATCGGTATAGGATTTTTGTCTACTCTGGGCTTCTTTCATCCTATGACGAATAAGATCAATCTTTTCTGTAGAATCCCGAATAAAATCTGGACCTAAAATCAGCTTCTCACCGGCCTCAAGCCAACAAGAAGGAGATCGGCATGGCCTTCCATAGAGTGCCTCAAAAGGTGCCATACCAATACTAGATTGGAAGCTATTATTATAGGAAAATTCAACAAGTGAAATATGATCTTCCCAACTTCCACCAAAATCAAGAACACAAGCCGAAGAAGATCTTCAAGAGTTTGATTCACACGCTCGGTTTGTCCATCGGACTGGGGATGATAAGCGGTGCTAAAATTAAGCTTCGTTCCCAAAGCTTTTTGAAGACTCTTTCAAAATCCACTAGTAAACAATGGATCACGATCACTAACAATAGAAGTAGGAACACCATGCAATTTAACAATTTCTTTGATAAATATTTTGGCCAAAAGAGGAACGGTTCGATTAGACCGAACGGGAATAAAATGGGCAGATTTAGTAAGCCTATCAACAATCACCCATAAGCTATCATGACCCGAACGAGAACGGGGAAGGCCATCTATAAAATCCATGGAAATTTGATCCCACTTCCAAACTGGAATTTCTAAAGGTTGCAATAACCCACCGGGCCTTTGATGTTCGGCCTTAACGAGTTGGCAAGTCATGCAACGTTTAACGAAGTTAGCGATGTCAAGTTTCATTCCCTCCCAATAATAAAGTCGCTTCATATCCGCGTACATTTTACTACTACCGGGATGAATGGTAAACTTAGAACGATGTGAATCTTCTAAAATATCTTTACGAAGATCACCAGTATTTGGCACGACAAGTCTACCAAATTTCCGAATGCCGCCACGAGAATCGATATCAAAGTCTCTCAAACCTTCAATATCCATTTCATCCCTAATATTTTGGCCAAGAATAGCCAAGTTGGGAGCTAGCCCTTGAGCTTCAAGAATGCGGTCTAAAAGAGATGGATGAGCCACAAGGCTACATAAAACAAACGATGAGCATAAATCGGAAACACGGTCTCGAATTTCGCAAATGGATAAAATCTCGAGATCGTTCCATTCGGATATCATCATAGAAACAACAGCTTGTTGTTTACGGCTAAGAGCATCGGCGACAAGATTACCCTTACCGGGAGTATAAAGAATATCAAGATCATATGGTGCAAGAAATTCGAGCCAACGCTGTTGACGCAAATTAAGTTCTTTTTGAGAGAATAAATATTTCAAAGACTTATGATCTGTGTAAAGAACAAATTTCTCTCCTAAGAGATAATGACGCCAAATCCGAAGAGCAAAAACAATAACCGCAAGCTCTAAATCATGAGTGGCATATCTAGTCTCAGCAGGCTTTAATTGCCTAGAAGCATAAGCAATAACGCGTTCCTTTTGCATAAGAACGGCACCCAAACCAATGCGACTAGCATCGGTATAAACAATGAAATCTTGATTCCCTTCGGGAATAACAAGAATAGGAGCATCAGAAAGAAGTTCTTTTAATTTCTGAAAAGAAGCTTCACATTTGCCCGACCAAATGTATTTAACACCTTTCTTCGTCAAGCTAGTGAGTGGCACGGCAATTTTAGAAAAGTCTTTAATAAAACGACGGTAATAGCCCGCCAATCCAAGAAAACTACGAATCTCTGTCACACTCTCCGGTCTCTTCCAATCTTGAATCGCTTCAATCTTTGAAGGATCCACGGAAATTCCGGATTCAGAAATAATGTGACCGAGAAACTTCACACGAGATTGCCAAAAGTGGCACTTAGAAAATTTTGCCTTTAATTGATTACTCCTCAGAGTTTCCAACACAATCCGAAGATGTTTTTCATGCTCCTCCTCGGTTTTAGAATACACAAGAATATCATCAATAAAGATGAGAACAAATCGGTCGAGAAAGTCTTTAAAAACTCGATTCATTAAGTCAACAAATAAGCCGGGGCATTTGTTAACCCAAATGGCATAACAAGCCATTCATAAGATCCATACCGAGTGCGGAATGATGTCAAAGGAATGCTATCCTCTGCAATACGAAGCTGATGAAAACCAGTAGCTAAGTCCAATTGTGAAAAGACTCTTGCACCACTAAGTTGATCGAACAGGTCATCAATCCGAGGTAAAGGATATTTATTTTTGATAGTAAGATCATTAAGCTTGCGGTAGTCAACGCAAAGCCTAAGTGTACCATCGGATTTCTTCACAAAAATAGCCGAAGCTCCCCAAGGCGAGGAACTAGAGCGAATAAATTGCTTGGTCTCCAATTCTGATAATTGTTTACGCATCTCCTCGTTTTCTTTATTGGACATACGATAAGGAGGACGAGTGATAGGTTGAGCTCCCGGAATAAGATTAATTCTGAACTCAATTGCTCGCTTAGGTGGTAATCCTAAAACGGGCTCGAATATGTCGGAAAATTCACAAACGACGTGAATAAGAGAAATAATATCACCCTCATCATCATCATCGTCATCACGAGGATTTAAAGAATATAAAGATGCAACCAAAGCAGAATCTGAATCTTTAAGAATAACAGAAACCTGATTAACAGATTGAGGATGTCGAAGATGAATAGTCCGCTCAGGACATAGGACATGAGCTTCATAACGGTTAAGCCAATCCATTCCCAAAATCATTCCAAAGCCTAAATAACGCATGACATGCAAATCGGCTCGGAAAGAAAAATCACACAAAATAATCTCGACATCTTTACACAATAAACCGATTGTTGCAGATCCACCAACCGGATTCGCAATTCTCAAAGAAGTCATTAAACACAAAACATCCAAGGAAAAAGTATCAACAAGTTCTTTTGATATAAAAGAATGGGACGCACCCGTATCAAAAAGAACTCGAATAGGATGATCACGAAACAAAATAATTCCATCTAGAATAGAATGAGAAATACCTTGGCCACGAGATGTGTTGCCAGGAGCTTGAGCAACATTTAACTTTCCCTCCTTCTTGCCCTGAAGCTTGGGGCATGAAGATATAACATGACCGGGAACTTTGCAGTAGCGACAAGAAAGAGACTTTGGGCACTTGTTCGCATAATGGTCCTTCAAACCACAATTATAGCATTCCCCATGACCAAAGGAAGAAGTCTTTGCCACGGAGGTTGCTTGCTTCCCTTTCTTATAGGGATAAGGGCCTTTAAATTTGTTTGACCTCTTTCTGTTGTTGAAGTTTGGTTTGGAACCCACCACTTCAACATCATTCTCTCTATCCGCCTCTTCAAGACGAAGAGCGATATCAACGAGTTGGTCGAAAGAAACTTCTAACTTTAAAAGTAATGGCTTCTTGAGGATTTTGTTTAAGCCATAAACGAATCTCTGATTCTTCTTAAGAGGGGTGTTGATGTACTCAACCCCATATTTGAAAAGCGACTCGAAGGAGGCGACGTAATCAGTCACGGAGGACTCACCTTGAACAAGGTCTATAAATCGTCGAGCCAATGTCACTTTCTCTGCTTCCGGTACAAATTTCAACTCGAAGCGTTCTCGGAATCTCTCCCAAGTGATATCCGCCTCATTAATCTCAGAAATAAGAAGCTCGTACCAATCCAATGCTCTTTCTCGGAGCATACTAGAGGCCACCTGAACTCGGTGAAGGTCAATAAGATTCATGCGCGAAAAGATGCGATCGCATGTTCTTAGCCAAGCCTGTACTTCAATAACAGTTTCGGAACCTTTGAATGACTCCCCACCCAAATTAGTGTAATCGCTACACAAGCGTGCAAATCCCGACTTTGGGTGAGTAGGTTCCGGGTTAGCTCCAACCGCTTGAGCATTTGTTACCAAATCAAGAAGCTGTTGAGCAGTCATAAAAACTCCATCCTGGGGCGGAGTGCTAGATGGCACGGCTCTGGGGCGGCCTGGTCTAGACATTTCTCTTCCTTAAGAAAGAAGGAAGAAGAAGAAAAAGGTTATTCACCAAATCGAATATCAAGAAATCTTGATAGATAAACAAGGAATCATAAGAAAAATAGGATGGAACGGTACGAAGACCTGAATAAAATCCTAAAACACAACTCCTAAGAAAGACTTAGGACGATGATCCTTGTTATAATATTCCATATTGTTCCGAAGTTTGGCTCTGATACCAAGCTGTGACGCCCCACCTCTATACCCACGCTAGACAAGAACATTACGGTGAATGCTGTCGACTAGCATGGAGAATAAGGCTGTTGAGAAGCGACCATCCATGTAATTTCTTTGCGCGAGCACCGATATGTCAGATAATATAACATGCATTCTATTTCAAGAGGAAATCCGACATACCGACACAAACTCAAAGCTACTACACGGTGGCTATATAAATCCTTCGGAAAACAAATATAGAAATAAACATAACATAAATCAGTCACAGACAATTCATATCACAAAGGCGGAATAAGATATGAATACTACACTAGGAAGTGTACATCAGAGTAGTGGTCTAAAAAGATCCACAATATCACAAAAGAATAGTTACACGAACTACACAAAAGAATAAGTATACATTAAGGAGTCTATATCTCAAATGTATACAACCAAATAACTACTAATCTTAGTAGTTAACCCAAAAGTCAAGGAGTTAATCCCGGATGAGAAGTCAAGCAGAAGCACCTGTAACATCTCGGTCTGACCCGAGTATTATTTAATAAGAAAATAATAAACGGATCAGTCTAACTATAAATATCAGATGAAACGATATAGAATAAGAGATATGACTAAACACGTAATAATCACAATGCCAAGCTGTGATATATATATATATATATATATATACTTAGTTGATAATCATCGAGAGATTAATCAATGTCACCAAATCTACACAAGAATCAAAGAAGTGTCATACTCATTATTTCGTTCATCAAACCACAAATATTGACGATAATATCAATGTCAATCACCAAAGTCAAAGACGCACAAATTCCAGAAGACTACACAAGAAATCCAGAAATCACAAAAGTCAATGACACACAAATTCACCAATGCACAAATATTGATAAAACTTATCAATGGAAATCACGAAAATTGGTGAAACACAAATTCTAGAAATCTACACAAGAAATCCAGAAATCACAAAGGGGGGGAGGCCTATCACAAACGGGAGCATAAAGCTCACCAACACGTGTATCACAAACGGAACGCTAATTCCATGGTCGCTAACCATCACAAATTGAGCCGAAGCTCCACAAACGGCCCGAAGACCATGGGTTGCTACCCCATCACAAATTGAGTCGAAACTCCACAAAACGGGGTTTAGTCTCCCTCGCAGACAAAGAGACATCGCACATTGCTAGTCTAAATCACAAAGATGATCGTCATGATCAACGAGAAGTGTCAATTACACTAAGCTAGTAAATATATGAGTTTAGCTTCATGTCCCATAACCACTTGCTTAACTTAAATATTTACGAACAAACTGTAAATCTCCACTAGAAAATTGTCACAAGAGGTTCAATCGAACAAGTCCAAGAATTAACCGACAAAGTAAACGCAAGCGTTTCATACCACTTGTTTTACTAAGCCGTTTAATTAGATTTCTCATACGAGTGAGGTAAAGGTTTGTATATACTAATAGATTGGAAAACGGTTTTATAAACGAATTTGGTACTAAAAGAGTATTGAAATCGTTTGAGTAAAGAGTTTTGATATTTACTACTAGTATAGGAAACCTTTATATTTTTAAAGTGACAAATCACGAAGAAGGTTGTAAGAACGATCAATCACAAAAATTCACATACGAAGACGTGAATAAAATCCAACGAAATCGATAAAGGATCCAGCGAAGTGGATATTCAAAAATCCCTAAAAAGAGTCATCAGAGTCATAATAGATGATAACAACAAATAGGATTATCACGAATCGATTTAAATTGGAATTCCAATCCAAAAAGGCAAATTGGACTCAAACAGCAGGTTCAGTCGACTGAACAGAGAATTTCAGTCGACTGACCCTGTACATGGAAATTTTCCAGGTTCAGAAAACTTTCTGTTTCCAGTTTCAGTCGACTGTGCAGAGTTTTTCAGTCGACTGAATCACGCCTGGAAACTCTCGGGTTTCAGGTTCGGTCGACTGAACAGAGTTTTTCAGTCGACTGAATCATGCCTGGGCTGTTTTTCAGCCTTATACAAATGAAGAGCAAACTCTTCCAAAATGCAATCGGACGAACATTGGCTCTAAGGGTTTATGCCAATCGGCAACCCGGCCCTATATGCTCCTCGATGCATCACCAAAAGCATGATCAAACATCCATAAAAGGATTTTACACAAATTTGACTTAAAAACCCAAAAATTGGAATATTTACAAAACCAATCCAAATCAAGAGCAAATTCTCATGAAGAAGTGTTAGGAATTCATACCTAACAACCAAGGATAATTATAGTCATAGATGTGAGATAAAAATCTCACATTTTCACAAAATCGAACAAGAAGAAGCTTGAAAGCAAATGGAGAATCAACCTTTCTTCAATCACAACCCAAATGAGCTTGAATCTAAGCTCAAAAACAAGAACATCCCGAAATTAGGTTTAGGAAATTTCTGAAATTGAATGGAGAAAGAGTTGGAGAAGAAGAAGGAGATGCTTACCAAGGGGTTCTTCTTGAGTTTGGAGCAAGGAGATGGATTTGCAAGAGAAACTAGGGTTTTGGAATTTTAATTTCCAATCTCTCCCACCATTAACACTCTAAAAACTGAAATGAGAAGAGAATGAGGGTGAGTGGGGAAGAGTGGCTCAGATTTGAGCATAAGTTAACATAGGGCTAAGCCCAAAAAACCAAACCCAAAGTAAAAAGTAGCAGAAATCAACTTTCTCCAAACATATCGAAGCTTATACTCAAAAAGGTCGCAAACGGCATTTTAAACTCAATGGGAGTGGTCCCGAGCCCTAATTCGACCGTATGCAAAAAGTAGCTTTTCGGACTAAAATCCGACTACCGATAAAATATTTAAATAAAATATTTAAATATAAAATCGACAAATATGCGGGTTGTTACAAGCTACTAAGGATTTCAACAATGGTTAGTTCGATCGTCTACACTTTTATATGTTTCTACACACTTTCTCTCATCAACTTCAAACATTACTACCACAAATACTCATTTGTTCAACACCACAAATGAATCGATCAGGAAAATGGAGCAGAAAGAGCTGAAAATATTTTTAAAAAATTGTCGGAGTGGATGCCCTTTTCGAATTCAAACCAAGTAACTATGAAATGAATAACCGACATATCTATCTAACTACCAGAAAGGTTGTGAAAAAAGTTAGAGACAAAGGTTCCTGCAATATAAAAACTGAGGTAACTTCTGCTCTTTAAATAAATACTCTATACTTACCGCTCAGAAACTATAAACTGAAATTATTGGCACGCCCGTCTCCCTATATAAATCAAATTATGACAGGCCGTAGAACAAACTGCTGAAAGTACTATTGTCAATATAACTTCTGATGTAACAACTCCAAGTACTAACACTGATGCATTACGGAAGGGAAAACAAGTTGTTCATCAGGTATTCTGACACGTCATACCGCTCATGCTCATAAGCTAATTTTTCTGGCTAAGCTTTCTGCTACTACAGGATGAAGATAACAAGTACAAAAAAGGAAATCAACTTTCTGCAACACAACTACAACATGCATGTAGAAAGGGTTCACGAAAAGGAATAACTATCAATGTACGTATTGTCAAACCATTGTTCTATTTTGCATAACTATCATAAAATTTCTTTTCCTCTAAATGAAATTAGTCACTTAATCATCCACTGTATTACATATACATTGCTCATTTACACAGTCAAATTTTAACTCAACTAACTTTACCAATTTTCCCATTACCATGAACAATAACAACTACCTCTTATTTTTTCCCACAACCCTTTTTTCTGCCATATATGTCATCTCCGTTATTCAAACTACGGTTTTAAACAAATCAACTACATGCCGACTAAACCAAATAACAAAAAATGCTGAAGTACATTTTTTTCAACAAGCATGAAACCATGTTTACACTTCGATTTTTATAACCATTTCCAGGATTACGAAGAAGGATTGGAACACGTTGGCTCCAATGGCTTAACTCAGGAAAAGAGACAGAAGAAGGAAAATAATAAAACCGATTAACAATCTACTACAATAACGAGCACTACTCTTCTTACTACATCCTTGCGTTTGTTCCCATCTTATGTACTTAATAATAATTTTGTATCTTTTTAGTTTCCTTCTAATCTTTATGTACTGCAGTAATTTTGTTCTTCCTTCTCTCTGAATTCCATCTACTACATTGTATTTTCGTTCTGTTTGTATTTGAACCTATTTATTCATAATCTACTTTCGCCAACTTATTATAACATATGCACTATTATTTGAACTCACACTTATAACTCCTCCGTTTTTTTACTATCTTCAACTGGACATGCGTTTATATGCTGGCTGTTTACCTTGGATTCTTAGCATTCGTTAATACTTTAATGTTGAACTCCTGTCGAAGTTACTGTTATGTTTATGCCTGCATGCACTTATTACACCCCACTTGCTACCGCTGATCTGAGACACAACTTCAACATCGTTACACAACTGCCCGTGTGCAACGCACGGGTTCCAACCTAGTTTATGGTAGAAATGAACCTTAGAGGGAACTTATACACACTCCTAATCCTTCAAGCTACAAGGTGCTAATCATTATTAATTTTCAATTGCATTACAGGATAATTTCAGACAAGAACTTGGATATTCAACAAGTAAACCTATTTACTATGTTGATCAAATTTGGTGCAATTTTGTATGGTCTAAAGCTATTTAAGAGCAACTCCAATAGTTAAGGGCCAGCCCTTAAAATTCAGGGGTGAAACAACCAAAAGAACGCCTATTTAATAAGCGTCCAATGTTGGACGCTTATTTAACAGACATCCAAACATCAGACACCTATTAAATAGACACTCGATGTCGTGCGCTTACTTAATAGATGTCCAGCCCCTCTTTCCCTCCTAACTCTTCCTTTTAATCTTCTTTTTTATTTCAAAAACGGTTGAAATGCCGCAATGCGTCACCAAAATCGTAAGACATATCGTCCGAAAACAGAGGAGATAGTCGATCCGCTTATATTGCTCCTAGCCCCGAGACGATGATTCACGACTTATGGATCTTGCATGAGCTACCTGAGGGATACACTCATTGCATGTGGACGGTTTTTGATACAATTGAGGTATAATTCTAAATGTTAAATAACTGCTAGTACATGAATATTGCGTTAAGCGTATATTAATCATGAACTATTGTTTATTATATAAACACATCACTTACTTAGTATATTAATCGATGTTATGTCGATCGTACGTTAATCACAGTGTTGTTTATTTTATAGACCCAGTATGTCAGTTTTTGAGGCAGTGGATCAAAGTGTATAACAAACTACTACGACATGCTCTTTCAGGGTCTAGTAGATAGACTGCATGTCAATCCTTTTGCTTTTTTCTTACAGATTCGATCCCTCGGTCATATGAAGTTCACTCATATCCGTCTTAGTTGAGAGGTGTCCACCACATATTTTTTATTTTTAGATTTTGAGCTCGGCATTAACCGTCGATTTTTTTTATATTGATTGGGATTCAAATAGAAGACCCAAATAAGATGTCTTTTCTTTTTGCTCATTCATATGAGAGTCCAGAGCTTTTCACCATATATCTATCACATTTAGACCGTGGTCATGTTTTTTTTGACGCTGTTTCCTTGGCATATCTACAGGAGTACATTACAGCGTATATGGATACTGATGCTATAAGTGAAGCTGTTTTTAAGACATCTTTTATATTTATTTGGTTCGGCCTTCTTTTCGAGCCAAAAGAGTACCATTAGATTATGGTATCTTGCAACGGTAGCCGATCTAGATCAACTTCGGAATATAGACTGTGAGTCCTCTATGCTTTGATGTTTGTACATCGCTCGTGATTCTTATGCTCTTGGGGAGGTGAAGCATATTGTTTGATTTTTGGTATATTTTGCCGTGTTGGTACCATGAGTAAATGTCAAACATGCATCTCCGCATTGTTATGACAGCTAGCTAGGCAATGGAGACATTTTCCACATGACTATGTGAGCATCTTCATTGTATTTCTCATATGCCTAATGGTTAGGCATGACTTGATGAAGGCCCGATCTCAGACTAATTTGAGGTGTAGGGCTAATCTTCTATGGACACCATGAGCTTCATATTGGATCGCTATGACATGGACTAGTCAGATGCATGATAATCATTCTCTTTCTATTGCATATCATTTGCGTAGACGGATGATTGTTTTACACATACCAGTCTTTCTTATTATTTGGTATTTGGATAAGAGTTGTTGGTATGTGTTCCTGAAGATCCATTATCATGTGATGATATGTTCGACAGACACCGGACTATTAGAACGTTTTATATATTGTGACTACGATGGGCAGAATGGGTAGACGCTTCGACATTTTTCTTAACCGATGAGGATTTTGACGTATATTAGGTTAGAGTTACTCCACGATGCTCCATGTTACCTGACTACACTTAACTCCGATCGTGTACGTATTTAGCTTGTGACAGAGTTCAGGCATTTCCATTTTCATTTATCAGGTTGATGCAAAATAAAATCAACGTAGGCAAAGGAGTCTTGAAGAAAAAAAAAACAAAGACCATCAGCCACTTTGCCCTACTACTTGTTCATTACTGCTACTCTACTACATATCATATATGTATTTGCATGTTTGTATTTTGTTTCCCATTTATTTGCCGCTATACATTTGTTTCTACCACTTTTACATTAATGTCAGTTTTAATTCAATTACAATAATTATTGCTGACCACATTTCAATATACATGTTTTCAATCTATCCAACGCACACTGATTTATGTTATACACCACAATCCAATTATGGTATCTTCCAAACCAAAATACTCGGTGCGATTATTATATTCTACAAACCAGTTTATATTACAATGTAACTGAATTTATACACTGCAATTCAATTTATACACAGGCTTGATTCTTAAACCATACTAGCATATCTACTAAACTATTCTGCACTTCAATCTACTTGCTACTACAGTTGTATTCTAGGCCATAGCCCCCTGTATAATACAGTTATTCTTAGACCGCCATCTACTACTTGGTACACTTTCATCAAAGTTGGCTTCTCCACTTACATTTCTACAAGCCTGAAATATGTTTGTCCCCTGTAGTTACCAGTAATATCAGTGCATTTTTGTTACTGCTATCAACTATGAAGTAGACATTAAATTAAAAGGGTTGGTAACTGAAGTACCAGCTTCCACTTAGGTATAAGGGTAACCATGAAGAAGGATAAGCTTTTGGATTATGGAATACATTTTGTTTGAACATGATTTATACGTTTTATCATTAATTCATAAGGGAACAATTGGAACTATGATTCATAAAATATGAGACACTTCACACTAGTTACCGTAGTTTTAAAGTATAGGCATTGGTGCTAAAAAATAAAAATACCATTGACATTAATGTAACCAAAAGTAAATGAAAATGATCTTAGTTCTGTCCTAAACTACTAGTACAACAACATATGGAGTTATGACCATGGTTCGGATAAATTCTTGCTCAGGAGTAAAGAATACATACATACAGCGCGTGTGTGTTTCTGTATGCACGCACGAGCGCATATTACTAGATAAATAGACAACAGATACAGACTGTGGCATGTACCTGATTCCATGACAATTCATTGTGCAAACCGCATGGTAAACTCTGCAGCAATCTCATCATGCTTGGCTCTATCATTCAAGTATTGGCGAGCTATAGTCGAAACAAGAGGGTTATCTGCACAAATATGTTAATTTGAACAGACCCCAAAAAAAAAAAAAAAAAATAAAATAAAATAAAATAAAATTTGCAAACAAAAAGTCTTTCATGCATACAGGGGTCGGGATTAATGAAGACGCCTTTAATAGCTATTAACACCTTCGAAATGGTTAAGGCAGGGCTCCATCCATCCTTTAGGATATCTAAACTTATGTTGCCAGCAGAATCAACGTTACAGTGGTATATTCGAGTTCTGAATACTACCTGTACAAAAACAAGTATTGATGTTTGCTAGACAGATACATGTATATGAATTTACTGTGATAGCTGTAAGCCTTTAAATAAATTAGAAGCTGTTTGCTCTTTCTTGTTATTTTTTCCCCCTTTCTTTTTTTCTTGAGAAAACAATAATGTGAATCTGAACGCAGATACGCGTAAAGTTAAGTTGTTGTATATGATTTTAAGTTATAAATATTGAATTTTAAACATTAACTCGTACCTTAGGAGGCTTGAAAGGATAGTCACTGGGGAAAGTAATGTCAAGGAAAAATATGCCACCTTCATATGGTGATCCTGCATTCATATATGTATTAAGGATAAGCGAAACCATGGAAATTGGATCGTTGACATTCGATTATTCTCAAAGCTAATTTGAGCAAACAATTGAACATCAGCCAGGCATAGTTTTAGTGTCCAATAACTAATTATCTGACCCATTTTTTATTCATATTAGGGAACACAGCATGCTAATGAATTTCTATTATTCCATTAATTAATCTATTCCATCATAGATGGTAACATTTGAAACTACGAGCATACCGGGCAACAACTTATTTGCCGCCATTCTGCTTAAAAGCAACTGATTCAAATATGTGGTTATGAACTTTTAGGATATTGACCAAAAATTAGTTTAGTACATGATTTATTTTTAGGGTCTTTTGTTATTATTAAGTTTTATGTTTAGTGCTTCGTTTTCACTTATTCATTGTTGCTGTTATCATGTAGCACCAGCTGTGCGCTAATAGGAGCTGTTATTTCTTCTTTCTTTTACAGGTGCAAATGGCTTATAAAGCCAGTTTTGATAATGCTGGATAATAGCTGGTCATTCCTTCAACTTATCCAGTATTTTATTCATTGACAAATTTTAACAAACTGTTATCAACAGATAAGAATGAAGGGCGCATCTTTGAGTGATTTGAAAAATACAGTGAGAAAGAGAGAGATGATGATCAAAGTTAAATAAGAGAAATTTTTTAGAAGCAGGAGCAGCTATGACGCAAGTACAAAAGAAGCAGGTTGGAGAACGAAAGCTTAAAGATTTAAAGGTGAAATAATACTTTTTCCAATCTGTCGGTAGAATCGTTCTGGAAACAATACTGCAAAATGACACATCAAAAAGAAGATTCCGAAACTCTTGAGAGAAGGTTGGGGAAACTCTTGAGAGAAGGTTGGGGAAAAAAGTACTAAGGTAGTGCTTGGTGAAACGTTCGATCCTTCAAGCATTGAGAAAAAAAAATTCCGAAACTCTTGAGAGGAGGTTGGAGAAACTCTTGAGAGAAGGTTGGGAAAAACTTACTAAGGTAGTGCTTTGTATTTTTTACCCGTGTCATGACTCTTGCTAATAAAACAAGTGTGAATGGGGAGCACATGAGGGATGCATGGATGTGGAGAAAATACAAAGGTCCTAACTGGCAAATTTAACTACATGGTTGCTCAATTGAGGAATTTACGGACATTGATAGACTCTCCAATGATAAATTGCAAAGTTCACTTATTGCACATGATCAAAGTTATGCAAGAATAACTTTAGAGGAAGAGGACATCAGCATTCAATCGAGCCACAATCCAGTGTTACAAGTGCCACAGAATTGGTCACTTTCAAATAAGTTGTCTGGGTATTAGAAAAGAAGTTAATTGTGTAGAATTAGATGAAGAAGAGGAAATGCTCCTGGTGTCATGTGTGGAAATAATGCGACGTTTAGTGAGCTGAAGAAAGATACAAGGATCCGGTAAAAAGCTTGAAAAAGGAAACACACAAATGTTCTTGGGAAAGTCAATGTAAGGCTGTGAGTGAATGACATCAATCATGGGATAACGGAAATGTTCTATGTCTTGGAGTTGAAAAGGCAAGAGACAACTACAAGAAAGAGGATTGACGATTCTGATTCGGTCATGAAGTTGCAAAATTAATCATCCACCAAAGGATTAATTATCCGAACCTCTATGTCATAAAATCGAATGTTTATCCTGTTTAACAAGTGTCTAACGAAGAAACCAAGGTATTTGCAGACCACCATACATGGCCTTCATCATCATCGGTATTGCAGGTATATGCTCATCTCAGCTACAAAGGCTTAAAAACTCTACAAGATAATTGCATAGTGCATAGTTTGCCAAAATTCTCTGCCTCGTGTGTGAAATGCACAGATTGTTTAATTGGAAAGCAACACCGAGATCCAATCGCTAAGAGCAGCACTTGGAGGGCAATTCAGAACTGTCACTCATTCCATGCAGCTTATTCAGCAAGAAAACGTATTTTCTATGCTTTATAGTAGGATTGGGATTGATAGACAACTCGAGCTATGGAAAGAGACTTTAAAATATAAGGGATTTAGGCTTGGTAGAACTAAAACAGAGTATATGAAGTGCGAGTTCAGCGGTATCAGGTCATAGGATAGAGATGTTATTCTGACCGGACAAATAGTTTCTAAAAAAGAATCCTTTCGATATCTAGGATCAATGTTGCAGTGTAATTGTGAGATTGATGAAAATGTTATTTTTCGAATTCGAGCGGGATGTGTGAAGTGGCAACAAACATCTGACATTCTCTGTGACAAGAAAGTCCCACAGAAACTTAAAAGGAAAGTTCTATAGGACGGCAATTATGCTTGCGATGTTTTACGGTGCAGAATGTTGGTCTACTAAAAACCAACACGTACAGAAGATAAGCGTAGCAGAAATGCGTATGCTACGATGAAGTTGCAGTTATAAAAAAAAAATCGAATTAGACATGATGATATACGTGAAAAACTTGAAGTAGCACCAATTGAGGAGAAGTTAATTCAACATCGCTTAAAATGGTTTGGACATCTTCAATGAAGGCCGTACGAGGCACCTGTGCGCGCTGGAATTATAGGCCGTGTCGTTTGCTCAAAAAGAGATAGAGGTCGAACAAAGTTGACATGGGAAAGTTGTTAAAAGAGACTTAAAGAGTTGGAATATAGCCGAAGAGCTGGTAACGGATATGAGCACGTGGAAGTTAGCGATCTACGTATCAGAACCATGAGCTATGAGTCTTATAAGTTTTAGATTATAAGATAAGAGAAAAAGAGCCTAAGACGTAGCGTTTGGTCTTTGATCAATGTTACCATCAGCATCATTATTACTATTTGTACTGTTATCATCATTTTTATTTTTTATTTTATTATATTGTATATTTTTTTACATACATATGTATTTCTATCTTTATTTTACTTGGTTACTATTATTATTAATTTACTTATTTGACTTAATTTTATTATTGCTATTGCTATTGTTATTGTTATAACCTTTAAATTACTTTTGTCATTTAGTATCGGATTCCATCTCTGACCGACCCCAACTTGTTTGGAAAAAATGGCTCTGTTGTCGTTGTTGTTGTTTGCGCCAAAATTGGCCACAAACCCCAAATACCGTGAAAGCACCAGTGTATGAATACAAATCAGCAATATTCAAACACAAATCACAGATCTCAGCAAATAACCTAAGAATGGTTGCAAAAAAATGGGCAAACACCTCCAAGTCGTATGATTTAGTTGATTTTATGTTATTCGTAGTGATTTGGATGGTTTATACAAATACGTAAAAAGCAGGGACTAAACTGTAAAAGACACACAGATTTATAGTGGTTCGGCCAGAATGTGCCTACATCCACTTTATATGTTATTCTCCTTTTCTATCCAGATTACAAGTACAAAGCTTGTAGTACAAGTATATCAAAGTTGTTTGAAAGTTCCTTACAGGCTTGATCTCTCAAACTTGTGTGCCATTGTTGTACCCATGCCCCTCTATTTATAGAGTGAGGTTGGAGGCAGGGGTCTAGGATGTTTATAGCTGCTGGTGGGCCTGGGCTGATGCAATCTGGACCGGCAACTTTGGTTCGGCATGCTCTGGTTCGGTCGCGCATTGGTTCGGCGGTGAGTAGAGTCTTGATATGCCTTGGTCCGGTAGCACATTGGTCCGGTGATACCTATGAGAAGGGTTGGTTCGGCTAGGAGTTACTTTGGGTTTGGTTCGGTAGGAAGTGGAGCAGGGAATCTGGTTCGGCAGTACCTTCTTCCTACCTTGCATCGATCATATCTCCTTCATACGAACCCGATTAACCTGAAATTTGAAGCATAGCCTCTCCTAATCCTTATCATCATCTCCAATCAATTTCGTCCCGATCGGAGCTCAACCCCGATATCCAACATTCCTTACCAATCTGTTGATATTCCAGTTTTGACCAAAAAATGGGATAACACTTTGCCCCCCAAAACATGCCTTGTGATAACAAGACGTGTTTTGAATAGTTCCGAATCCAATATCCAAAGTCCATAGCCATATTGCTAGAGTATATCATCCTTGACCGCTCCGAGTCGATATCCAATTCCAAATCCAATAACCAAAGCTTGAGCCAATTCCGTATCTATCCGAACTCGACAACCGAGTCTCAATCCATCCTTATCCAATAGCCAATAACCGAATCCAGGACCTCTTTGGGTCGATATCCAAATCCATAACCTCTCCGGGTTCTTGCCAAGCGTGATCCACATCTGATGACCGTGGTTCAGTGTCCCTGGACGTTGAGCTAATCTCTTCGGCTTCTTGCCAAGCGTAATCCACACTTGCCGACCTTGGTCCAGTGTCCATGGACGTTGAGCTAACCTCTCCGGGTTCTTGCCATACGTAATCCATACTTGACGACCTTGGTCCAGTGTCCCTGGACGCTGTGTTAACCTCTCCGGGTTCTTGCCAAGCGTAATCCACACTTGACGACCTTGGTCCAGTGTCCCTGGACGCTGTACAATGCCATGACTTAAGTCCTAAGCCGAATCCTGATCTCTACGGACCCTTGTTGAGCATAGTCCATACTCAACGACCTGAAAAGTACAATTGATAATACAGGGCCTAAGTCCTAGGCCGAATCCTGGTCACTCCGGACCCTTGCCGAGCATAGTCCATACTCGACGACCTGAATGAGTCAATTTACCACGTTCGGGCAAAGCGACTCACCCCTTGCCAGGCATAATCCATACCTGACAACCGTTTATCAAAAATCAGATAAAAATCCAACCAAATCCAATCCAAAATCCAAATCAAAACCAGAAAACCAGAAATCCAAACCAGCATCCAAAATCCAAATCAAAACCGGAAAACCAGAAATCCAAACCAGCATCCAAAATCCAAATCAAAACCGAAAAACCAGAAATCCAAACCAGCATCCAAAACCGAAAACAATCATTCAAAGGAAAATCCATATCAAAAAGCAAGAAAAACCAGGAGCTCAATCCAAGCTCCAAAATCGAAAATAAAAAAGAAAAGCAGTGTCCAAACCAAAAGCAAGAGATAAATTTCACAAACCATAACATTGCAGTTTATCATCATTCAGAGCATGCCTATGGGCTATCTCTGTCCCCGTACATGTGTAAATGACTTGGTTGCTTGTCAATAGTTCGCTACTTATTTCATATTAACCTGGTCAATGGATGATCAACCGACCATCATTCCTGGGTCTCCCACCATCGTAGCTTGAGGTAGGCGGCGGTTGCTCCTGCCCCGCCGTTGCATTCCGAGGTCCAACATATTGTGGCAGCTGTCCATTCCTTACATGCTCCTCAATTATGTCCTTTAAGTGCCTGCAGCTGTTGGTGTCGTGTCCATCCAAATCATGGAAGAGACAGTGTCTTCCTGATGTCCTTTCCCGTTCTGTTGGTTCTCTCCTAGCCGGCCTCCGGTAGGGAAGGCGATTCCGAGTATTCAGGTATATCCGCTCCAGTGTCTCGTTCAATCATGTGTACGTGGAAAACTTTGGATCCTTCCATTGCTTCCTAGCATTTCCAGAACCATCGTCCAACTTCCTTTTTCCTTTGTCTTTATCCAAACCTTTGCTGAATGGTCCTTCAACCTCCACTGCATTAACTTTTTTTAACTTTAAATCCGTACTCGCATCTTCTTGCCGAAGGAACCTTTCTGCCTCGTGAAAGAATTCGTCGAGATCCCGTGGGGGATCTCGTATCAGAGATACCTTGAAATCCGAGTTTTCTTTGACTCCTGATACTGCTGCCATTAAAACCATCGATGGATCGGGCCGATCCACCGAAGCAACTGCGGCACTGAATCGAGTTAGAAAGGTTCTAAGCGATTCATCGATCCTTTGCTTTACCGATGTCAATGTCATCACGTTCTTCGGTCTCTTGACATGAACCCGAAACTGTCCCAAAAACCTTTCCACCAATTCCCTCCAAGTCCTGATAGATCCTTCTCCCAGCTGCCTAAACCACATCGCGGCTAAGTCCGTCAAGTACAAAGGGAAGCATCGGGCCATCACTTCCTCCGATGCCCCCAGCACCTCCATGTGTCTGGTGTACCTCATCAAGTGATCCGTAGGGTCTGTCTTGCCATCGTATACCTCCACGCTAGGTAGCTTGAACTTAGGTGGATTCTGAGCCATCCTTATTTCCCGAGCAAAGGGACTCCTGTTCACTCCTTCCAAGTCTCCACTGGTCAAACCATCTCGCACAGTCTTCCTGATTATATCTACCAATCCAGTGTTGTCTGTCGGGGGTTGCCCCCGAGGGAATTCCGGTACATACTCTTCATGTGGCTCGCTAGCAGCAACGTTAGTTCTAGCCTGTTGAACTCCTTCCAAAGGTCCTCCTGTGTTGGATCCTGCGGGTCTGCCCCCAAATCCTTGTCGATTGCCCTCTGGCTCTGCATCATGTCCTCCATTGGGTTCCATAACCCTAGCTCCTTGTCCTGCATCCATGGCTGCTATAGCCGTTCCTAAGTTCTGGGTCCCTGCAGCTCTCATTTGCTCCAAGAAAGTCTGCATCATCTCCTGCTGACTCTTCAACAACCTCTCTTGCAGTGAATTTGTTATGGCTTCCATTTCATTCCGGGTTATGTAGATCGAAGCGGGTACTTCCTCACCTCCGGATGATGCTTGTTGACTTTCTTCCTATTGGCTTCTCTCAGCCCTTAGCCTTCTACTGTTTTGCCTAGTCATTGCCTTCCAAATCCAAACTTCTATCCGATGCAGCGGGTGCTAGTCCCTCTCAGTGAAAGCACCAAAATGTTTGCGCCAAAATTGGCCACAAACCCCAAATACCGTGAAAGCACCAGTGTATGAATACAAATCAGCAATATTCAAACACAAATCACAGATCTCAGCAAATAACCCAAGAATGCTTGCACAAAAATGGGCAAACACCTCCAAGTCGTATGATTTAGTTGATTTTATGTTATTCGTAGTGATTTGGATGGTTTATACAAATACGTAAAAAGCAGGGACTAAACTGTAAAAGACACACAGATTTATAGTGGTTCGGCCAGAATGTGCATACATCCACTTTATATGTTATTCTCATTTTCTATCCAGATTACAAGTACAAAGCTTGTAGTACAAGTATATCAAAGTTGTTTGAAAGTTCCTTCCAGGCTTGAGCTCTCAAACTTGTGTGCCATTGTTGTACCCCTGCCCCTCTATTTATAGAGTGAGGTTGGAGGCAGGGGTCTAGGATGTTTATAGTTGCTGGTGGGTCTGGGCTGATGCAATCTGGACTGGCAACTTTGGTTCGGCATGCTCTGGTTCGGTCGCGCCTTGGTTCGGCGGTGAGTAGAGTCTTGATATGCCTTGGTCCGGTAGCACGTTGGTCCGGTGATACCTAGGAGAAGGGTTGGCTCGGCTAGGAGTTGCTTTGGGTTTGGTTCGGTAGGAAGTGGAGCAGGGAATCTGGTTCGGCAGTACCTTCTTCCTACCTTGCATCGATCATATCTCCTTCATACAAACCCCGATTAACCTGAAATTTGAAGCATAGCCTCTCCTAATCCTTATCATCATCTCCAATCAATTTCGTCCCGATCGGAGCTCAACCCCGATATCCAACATTCCTTGCCAATCTGTTGATATTCCAGTTTTGACCAAAAAATGGGATAACAGTTGTATTGATGACCATAGAGGAAAGCCGGGATATATTTCTTAACGGAGAAGTAGGAAGCTTTTAATTTCTTTATATGTTTCACAAATCAGGTTTAAAAAGAACCAAGGTTGTGTGTCGAATGTTTGGGTACTAAAAGGGGAGAGGAATTTAATTCAGAAGAATTCAACGAGTATTGTAATAATAATGAGATCAAAGCAATTGACAAAAGCCGACACTCCACGACAAAATGGACTGGGGGAAAAGAAGAACAAAACAGTTACGAACATGATCCGGTCCATGCTTTTAGAAAGGAATATGCCTAAAACTTTCTGGCCTGAGGCAGCGAATTGGAAAGCGTGTGTCTTGAATTGACGCCCTACCCTCACAGTTAAAAATGCAACTCCAGAAGAAGCATATAGTGGGGTGAAACCTTCTATTGTATATTTCAGGCATTTAGTTGTGTAGCCCATTTTCATGTGCTCGCCGCAAGAACAACAGTGTGAGTTGTGTACTCCTTGGTGTTAGTGAGGAGTTAAAAGCCTTTAGAATTTACATTTATGTCACTAGAAAATTGTGATGAGTAGAGATGTTGTATTTGATGAAGACAAACAAGGGGATCGCGATGCTAGTTATAAGACACATTTGTTGATGCACCAAAAATGGAGAATGGGGATACAATGAAGACTGCATTGATGAAAATGTGATCGATGATTAAGACAGCGGAGGGGATGAAACTAAAGTTATAGAATATGGTGCAGGAAGCTCACCAAATTCAAAAGATGATGAAGTTTCTAATGCAAGAGAAATTCATGATGAAAGAGAAAAAAGAGACAGACACCTTCCCATTTAGGTGAGGGATTATGACGGGGTAGAAAGACTCGTAGAAGAGCTTGAGCCAAACATGACCTTTGTCTTGTTAACTGATCCAGTGAATTATGAGAAGGCTGTAAAAAGCTCGAAGTGCATGACTGTCATGGATGCAGAAATGAATACTATAGAGAAAAACAAGACTTGGGAGCTTGACCGGCTTACATACAAGAAGATGGGTGTTACGTCGATTTACAAGACCAAGTATGATGAGGTCAGGGAGATTGATAAACACAAAGCTCGTTTGATTGCAGAGGCAACACTCAGCAACAAGGTGTGAACAATACTGAGGTGCCTGCCCAGTAGGTAGGTTGGAAGATCTAATAACTTGATGTCAGATCAGCTTTTTGTTATGATGACCAAGGTTAATTTGTGTACACAGAGCAGCCAAGGGGCTATGAGCATAGAGGAAATGAGTACAAAGCGTACAAGCTGGAGAAGACGTTATTATGGGAAAAAACAAGCACATCATGCTTAGTATAGTCAAATCGAGACCTATTTCTTGAAACAAGGATTTCAGCATTGTGACAGTGAGCAAACTTTGTGAAATTTGAAGAGGGTAGGATTTTAATAGTCGATATTTATAAGTGTGTTTTAAGGTACTGAAGGGGACTGTTAAATATGGAATGTTATATAAAAAGGGAGGAAACAAGGAGCTGATTGGATACACCGATTATGACTATGTGGAGATTTGGAGGATAATAAGAGCGAATCCGGTTGTGTGCACATGCTGGATGTAGGGATGTCAATGCATACTCGAAAAATTCAAAATCCGTCCGCATCCGCATCCGAAAAGCGGATAAATATCCGAAAAAAGGATGCGGAAGACATCCGCATTCGAAAATTATCCGTCCGGTTTGGTGCAGTGAAAGATATTTATTAATTATCTTGTTAAGTGGTAGTTTATATTATATGCATTTAATGTTTATTAACTGCTTGAAACTATTTCTTATCATCATATTTGTTAATTTTTAACACTTGTATAATCAATGGGATTGAAAAATATTTATGTTAAACTAAAATTTTCTTTTACAATCCTTGGTTTATTGATGGTTAGCGGATAAGATAATTATCCGATTTCTGTCCGTATCTGCGGATGCGGATATCCGAAAATGATTTCGGATACAAATGCAGATGTGGTACAATGCTCATATGAAGCATCTGTTGACAAGCTTAGCTGGATGGAGGAGCAGTTTCATGATGTTTGAAAAAACAACCCATTGTAACTCTATCAATAACTGAAGCTGAATTTGTGGCAGCTACAGCTTGCGCTTGTCAAGCAGTTTGGTCAAGGAGAACACATTGATGTGTGTTTTGACTTTACGAGATTTGACTCGTGATGGAGTGGAACTTGTGCACTAGAGTTCAAGAACAGCTAATGACATGCAGATGAAGCCATTAAAGTTGGAGATTTTTCAAAGGCTCCGGGAGCAACTTGGAGTTTGTTATTTGCTCGATGTAAACTAACCGCTCCATAGCAGCTAGTTCATGGGAGGAATGATGTTTAATTCATTTATTTTTAGGATTTTTGTTAGCAAAAAATAACAAGTTTTATGTTTGCAATTTTGTTTTGACTTTATTCCTTGTTACGGTTATCGAGCAGCAATAATAGTAGAGCTAATAGGAGCTGCTATTATTTCCCTTTCTTTTAGCGTGTAAATGGCCTATTAAGCCAGTTTTGATCATGCTGAATAATATTAAGCTATTCCTTGAATTTGACCGGTGTTTTTTGCTAATATTGACAACCTTAAACAAAACAGAGAAGAAATTATTTATTGCTTCTGGCTTATAAGTCAGAAGTTAAAACTTAAACCAAGTTACATTTAAGTTACCTATTTGAGCTATTAAAAAAAAATTATTTGAACCGCTTTTAGCTTATAAATTAGTAAGAAATTAGTAAGAGCGCCGGTCTGGGTACTAGCGGCCGGCCGCGGCCGGCGGTTAACCACCGACCAAACCCCTGTATGATCGGTGGTTGTATGCAGACTGCAGTTAGAGTTTTATTTTTATTTTCGACCCTTGATGGCCGAACATGGTAGCCCACAGCACAAAGTGCGGTGCTAGATATGCAAAACAAAGACATCGTCTCTTTTGCCAAAAGGCTGAAAGTAGCACTGAAAGCCATTTCTGGTAAGTCGTTTCCAAAATGCAACTCTCCCTTATTAACTATCTCCCACTCTAACGTTTCCAGTTCCACTATAATTCAAAATTCAAATTCACAGAAAGGAAAATGAAGTACATTTGAGATGTATTCAAACAAATCATTCATAGCAAACAACAGTTCGAAAAGACCCTAAAATATCAACTGATACACGATCGACCATAAATTTATAAAAAAGAAAGCAACTTTAATTAAAGTAGAGATGGAAGTGACCTCGAGGACCGATAATTGTGGAAACCCAATTGTAAAGACTATCGTTTTTGGGACCAGCGGAGCAGTCGGAAGGAGGCTCAGCGTTCAGATCGGCCATTTCTTTTTGAATTCGTTTGCTTGAGGATGAAACTGACGTTCTGGACGCCCATGGCGTTATTGCTCCGCCGGATGTCGCGGAGCCGGCAGCCGCGAAGGGGTTTCCTGTTGACATCGAAACCAATTTTTTGAGCTGCCAATTTTTTACCTGTGTGATATGAAAGAGACGCTGTTTCTATCCTCTGTGTTTCGCCTGTCGTAGTAAATCCAAATAGTTTGGACTGCCAATTTCACCCCTATAAAACTGCTCTCAAATGCACGGATGCGCGATATACAGAGGACCGTTGGATCACATATCTAACGGACCTGCTAAAATGTACTCGAATTCAAAGGATCGTTAACAATCATACATTGCAAATTGATACCTCATGCCAGTTATTACTACTGCTGCAACAATACTTGGGATCAGAATGAAAGCTGAATGAAAATAAAACTTGGGCGGTCGTATGGAGGAAATGTTATATGATAGAGTAAGAAAACAAACAGCACACACCATTTCAATTTTCTATCGTCTAATGGGTTGGACTGAATCAAAATGGGTTGGATTGATTTTGATCTAACTCATTTATTATCTATTCTTTTTGATTCATTTAATACAAAAGTTCATCTGATCCAACTCATTTAATAAGCGGATTATTCATTTAACTCATTTAAATGTTTAAATTTGCTAAGTACAGCAATTATCACCATGGAGAACTATGGTATGCATTCATAAGATGAAGTTATCGAGTGTTCTATATCGTCCGTAATTTATATGGGAGTCCATGGGTCGAAGTCCCGCATGATTCCGATGCGGTATGAAGAAGTTACTACAATCTGAACAAAAAAAATAACGGCTTCTGCATAGACGGAGTTCAAATATGAGGATGTAGCATGTTATTTTCTAAGTACAATCATTAATCATCATGTCCAACTACAGCATTCGTTCACAACATAAAGTATCTGGCTGTTCCACACTGTCCATGATTTAGGTGGGAGTTCATTGGTCGAAGTCCTGCCTAATTTTGAGGTAGTATGAAGAAGCTACTGCAGTCTGAACAAAAAATAGCCACTTCTACCTAGATGGAGTTCAAATATGGAGATGTAGCATGTTATTTTCTAAGTACAATTATTAGTCACCATGGAGAACTACAACGTTCGTTCACAAGATGAAGTATTCAAACGTCATATACTGTCTGTAATTTAGGTGGGAGTTTAACGGTCGAAGTCCTACCCAATTCTGATGTAGTATTAAGAAGTTACTACAGTTTGAACAAAAAAAATAGTGGCTTCTGCCTCGGTGGAGTTCAAATTGATGTAGCCTGTTATTTTTTAAGTACAACCGTTAGTCACCGTGGAAAACTACAGTGTTTGTTCACAACTTGAAATATTAGAGTGCTCCATATCGTCCATAATTTAGGTGGAAGTTCATCGGTCGAAGTCCCACCTGATTCCGAGTTAGTATGAAGAAGTTATTGCAGTTTGAATAAAGAATTTTGCCTAGTCAGAGTTAAATGGGTAAATGAGTTGCTCATTTATACCCTTTCAAAAATGGGTCAACTCGTTTATTATCCATTTAATAATGATTCATGAATGGGTTGACCCAACTCACTTATAAGTAGGGTAAATGGGTTGGTTAATGAGTTTGGTCCTATTTTGACAAGTCTATCTACATGACATGATTTTATAGGGTCGTATATGAAGCTTTTTGGGGTCTTGATGGTGAGCCCTATCAGCTACAAGGAAACAAAGTATTCTATTTATACTCAAGTTTGACAGTGAGCCTATGACTGTATCCTTAAATATACGAGCTTAGGAGAAAAACGTAGAAAAAAGACTAGCATTGTGATGACTTTCGATGAAGCTCTGATTGGTTGGACTTAGTTCAAGAGAGTCCCTTGATTGTGTTGAACCCCATGAGGGAACGACCATCTACACTTATGTGAAGTCAAGTAGTACTTCGATGTGTGTCTGTTTGTTCATGTCCTTACTAGTTATGGTGTCATATTGGGTATTGACGAAATTGAAGGAACCCTATTCATTTTGCAGCGGGTGAGATGGTTTAAAAAAAATTCCTAATTGGAACTTAATGTGTCGGTGAAATCTAATGTTTAACAAACCCAATCTACTTGTTTTTAATGTAACCAAAATTTATTAAGATTATCTTATTCATAATTAATTAAATCTATGTTAATTAAGCACATTATTCGACTAAGGATGTAAATATCAAATATATTCATATTACTAAATGGTGTGACATACATGTGAAAATATAGTAAATTTGATTGCTTGGTGTTTAAACATGAAAATAACCATAAAATTAAACGAATGAGATAAAGGCGGCAATCCTCAATTGGTAGAAAAAACCCACAACTCCTTAGAGTTATCCTATGCTTGAAAGAAAAGGTCGGAAAATAAAAAAAAATCGATAGTTTTATCCTTCGTCGTCATAAATAGGAATATTGAAAATATAATATATTTTTTAAATTTGAAATAATGTGATGGAATGACGAGAATTGAATCCATGCATGATTCCACTGCCTCGATCTACTTGGTCAATTCCACGTTCCTCTCTAGCAAACATTCAATTGATACTACATTAAATTTCATACAAAATCATATGTTTATATGAAGAAAAAAAACATAACATGATTGACGTATATATATGTAGAGATTGAGATTTATGAGTACTGTAAATGTTATATATATGTACGTGTGTATATAGGATCAATAATGTCCTTTATTTAGCACTATTTTGTTGCCTTCAAATATCAGCCATAAGTTTCTATTTAAATATTTGTTCTTTCCCTCTCCTATCACATGGACTTATGGCTGATATCAGAGGGTTACAAATAGTGCTAAATGAAGGGTGTCATTTATCCTAGCTTACACATACATATCTACATATACATACATACATTATTGCCTCAATTGTTCAATGTAAAACAAATTTATGGATAATATTATTTTTAAAATACATTCTTACCAATATGAAATACAAATGTATATGTATATGTATATGTATATGTATATGTATATGTATATGTATATGTATATGTATACACACACACGTATATACATATATAATGATTAAGCCAAAGTAGATTCCAACTGATTCGATACATTCATCCATATTACCTTAAACTTTTCTGATGTATTTGCAAATACACAAACACACACACACACACACACACACATATATATATATGTACATATGCATGCTTGCGTGCGCGCGTGCTTGTGTGTGAATAAAATTTCAATCAAAAAATAAAAATTGTTTTATATTGCATACATCAAAGACATCAACAAGCTCTATATTTTAAGTTTGATTAAAAGAAGAAAAAACATTTAAATCATTAAATCGAACCATATGTTTTGAATATTTATCATAGGCAATATTAAAATATAAATTCATAGCCTAAAACATAGTTATATGCATATATAAATTTTCGTTTTAATTTATTAAGTTAAAACATACCATATCATTTAAAAGGTTGTTTAAATTGTATCACAAATTCTAAATCAAGGCGAGCCAATTATATGTACATATAAAATCGTGATAACCACATTACATCAAAGAAAATAAATCAAATTTAGATCATACCTTTTATGTCTGGCCAAATCGTGACACTTGGATTTGGAAATCTCTTCTTAGATTCTTGAATCGACACCCATTTTTGTGAGATACGGATGAAGCACTTTATTAGATTTTATTTGATATAACTTTAGATAAATGGAAGAATAAATTTTTGGCTGGATAAGGGAAGAAGGTGAAAAGAAAATTGAATAAAGAAATAAAAGAGAGGAATTTGTTTCAAGGAAAGGATGGAAACATTTCTCACTCTTTCATTAAAATCTTCCTCTTTTGATTCCTAATTAATTTTCAATCAAGTGAATTTTCCTTTGCATGGTCGGGCATGTATGTCCCCATGGACTAATTTTCCAAAAGGCACATTAAGTAATTAACTATACTCAAAGCTTGTTTAAATGCATATCGATATTGTATTACGTGCATACATAACTTTTATATATATATATATATATATATATATATATCTTATATATAAAGCAAATACTTCTCTCAATGAAGCCTTTTTGATTGACAAAACTGCCGTTCATTTTAAACATAAGAAAGTTAAAAACGTAGCTCGCAGTCATTGGGTATAGTTGTAATTCCCTTAACCCATGTTCGCTAATAACCGCAACACCCATTCATTAACATTTGTTTCCCCACTCCCAAAATCATCGCTCCTCCATACAGTGAAAAATTGAATGTTGAAAGAAATCGAGAAATCATAAACCTATAAATGGCAGAGGGAAGGAAATTATCGACGGCATTAAGCAGCTCAACCTCCTCCTCTTTTATATGTCGCTTTCCAACTCTTATAGTAGGTACAAACCATAATTTTATCATCGCTAATCCGTTGACTCTCTATACTACCTTTTATGCTTGATTGCACTTCGTCATTTCATTCTATAACCTATTGTTTTATACTTTAATGTTCCTGAAGTTCATATTTGTATTATTTCAACTCAATCCAAGATCTATCAACGTATTGCTTTTGCTTTTGTAATTCATTTTATACCGATAGCTTTTGCTTTTGTAATTCATTTTACACCGATATTTAACTTAATGTGAAAATTTGATTAACAAGCGAGTAAAACTATTCGTTTTCATTTCCAAAAGAGGAGAAACTGCAGAATTGTTTGCTTATGATAATTAATTTTCTACAGGTTTAGGTAGAAGCAGAAAAGGAGGTTCTGATGATGATTTGACAGAGATAGGAAATATATTGTTCATTAAGGTCAATAAGGTTTGATGCTTCCTAATTTTTTACTTCACAAATAATTTCTCCTATTTGTAATCAATAGCACAATTTCTTTCCACATATATGAAATTATAAAGAAGCCGAGATCTCACCGAGTATATAGAGAATTGTAATAGTGAAAAAGCATATAATTTTGTTTCTTCTGATTAGCTATTAAGTTCAAAAAGACATTGGAAGATGGGGGATTCGGTCACCTTCCAGTTCTTTTCAATCAGTTAATCAACATATGGTGACTATAGGTGGTGAGGTTACCTCCTTTAATGAGTCTTCTGATGTGGCAGTGGCGCTAAGAAGAGCAGAAGGGGCCACGCTTGAGGAGTTCTCAATACAGAGGTGTTAATTTCTGTAAAGAACGGGGAAATGAGAATCTCATATTTGGTTAGTCTTATGTCCTTTTAACCCGCTGCCAAAATTTCTTCAACTCAAAGATCTTCAACCGTCGCTACAACTGAGGGAGTTTTGATATACTCAATCGATGTACTTTATCTCAATTTTAATATATATTTTTTCAGTTTAGCTATGTATGTTATATATAAAATGGTTGTACAACATATACCGAAAGCATTAGTGCTCACAGTTTGCCTTATCAGTATCTTCAAATCAGCTTATTGGTGTAATTTTTTTTTACATGTGATTCTTTAAGTGATTTGTATCACAAACTGATGATAATTATCTGTAGTTGCTTTGCATAGATTTTGAAGGACTTAGTAGTAGAGTGGTAAATTTTATATATTTGACTTTTTTTATGTACTTTTCTTCCTCTGTCATGAAGTTTCTTCAGTTAATGAAGCTAATGAGGTAATATAGTGCATAAATCAAGGGATCAAACCAAACTTTCCTATGCTAAACTGGTAAGTGTTTGGTAGAGTTTTGCTTATGTGCTGATCACTAAAGCTGTGGTTTTACTACAAATTCAGAAACTGAACTGAAGACACTTGATTGACGAAACTGAGGATATGGAACTAGATTGAACCATGGAGCTGAAGAAGGTGGTATCCACTATGCAGCCCAATTATAGGCAACCATAAAGCTGAAGTAAGTAGTATAAATTGAACAGAAGTGAAGGTTTAAAAATGAACAGAAGAACAACTGAATATTATCCGGTAAAACTGAAATGTCGAGCAGTTAACACAAGGATAAGTGAGGAGTATAATTGCATAATTGGTCAAGGTGATAGGCCACATCAGTTGATAAACTGAGAACTGGATCATCTAAATATCATAATATTACTGGAACTGTTTCGTAACAGTGATTTGTTAGTCTTTATTTTGTTTATCCATTTTTTGTTCTTTTACTTTGTACATCATATGTTAAGCACACCGATGTATTCTCCCTTAGATGTGCTATCAATAATAATATTCGGGAAGGACCGTTGGCACTTTATTTGTTACCATTCATTTTTCCAAGGTTCAACTTGCCTCTTTCAAAATACTTCTTTAGCTTAAAAAAAATACACGTCTTTAATGTCTCTCTATGAACAGGGTTACTATTAAAACAAAACTGGGGTAACAAAAATTTCCTCCTTTACTACTCCAACTCACTTTCGGTTCACATAAAAAATCCCTTATAAAACGTTTTTAACTCCGCCATGAACTTACTGCTAACGCCGGTCTCAAGCCCGAAACAAGGAAGAGAGAAAACGGTTACGACAACTACACTTACTACATACAATTTACTATCAAATAGTTTTTTAGCTGCAATAAGTCATTTTGTTTCCCTCTCCTCACAAAGTGCAATCATATCTTTTTGATCACCTACTATATGTAACGAAGAACATATTCTACTTCCGTTACAAATCAAAGTTATTCTCTACGATTTGCATGAACATGCATTAATAATTCATTACGCCATATGTACATAACTTTTCTTTCTGTCCACACAATGTCAGTCTGATATAACGCTTTTTCCCATGTTTGATACAAATTTTGTACGTCCACGTCCATCGAATGTAGATTCGTTCTGCATGTCAATATCCAAGATATTCAACAATACGTGTACGTAACACTCATTTTATCGCTTTCAGCAACCCTCACAAACATTGTTTCTTAACACCAGTTCCTTCTGCGCACGTGCATTGCACGTGCCAAACTACTCGTCTTATATATAATCCAAATACTTGAGTGGGTGAAGCCTTTTCCGAATTGCCATAATTACCCTCTGTTTTTTGGATTGCTAAAATGATAAAGAATAAGGGTAGATTCTGTCTCATACATTTATACCGCATCTTTCGCCCAATTCTTTATCACGTTCACAATCCATTTCAAAACACGTTCATTTCCTTATACGTTTCTTCCGCATTTCAGTTTGCTAGCCCTATTTCTTTCTCACCCCACTTCATGGCTTTATGAATCGATGAAAAAACAGGAGGAAAAAGGTCCAAAATCAAAATATACATCAAGTATTATGCATATCGTGTTTTGTAATTTTCTGGATCGATGAATTCATGAGAGTAAGAGGCTCTCTCGGTGGAGTTACAATAGATGCAGAAGTCGAAAAACCCAATGATGATGATGCATTTATAGAAATGATTTGTATATTTATTTTTTTTCCACTATATTTTTCTTTTACTCATTAGATCATATATTAAACAAACCGATGTATTCTTCTTTAGATGTGCTCTCAGAAATATAATTCCGGAAGGATTTGTCTCTTCGTTTGTTATTGTCCATTTTTCCAAGGTTAGTTTCTTAAAGCACGTTCAGTTTTATTTTTTTAATAAGTTTTCATAAGTTTATACCATTCATTTATATATTGCCTGATGTGTGTTTGATGAAATGCGTCTGATATTGCATGATACGTGTTTGATGAAATGCGTCTAAAATAAATAAATGCAAAATAGCTGAACAAAGACTCTTTAAAGTTTTATTAGCTTTTTAACATGAATTTTTTTCTATTTTCCTTTGATCATGACTAAACTATGTGTACTCGAATTTCTGCAGGTTAGCAAACCAAAACTGCGAAAGAATATTTGCTAAAGAATTTACTCTTTTTTTTTAAAAAAAAGATCTACTCTATATGCTTGAATCAGATTTTGCTACATACTACATATATTTGATGGTGTTAGTATTAGGACTCATTCACAATTTTTCCTTCAAATATTGGGCGAAATATCAGGGATAGGAAAAAAAAAAGCCAATACTGAGGTGAAATCTACAAGAAGGATGCTACTAAGAGCTAACTTTTGTTGAACTGTGTAACTTTTTCTCAGCCTTTATTACTTGCATGGCTTAGTTAATAATACAATAAATTAATTTGAGATCTTAATATATATTTTTGCTTCAAGTGGAGAGAGGAAGATGAAAAAGTTAAAAAAGAAGAAGAAGATGTTGCATTAGAAGGAAAATGTTCCTATAAAGTAAGTATAAACAACTAAAGTTTCTAAGAAAGATGTAATGCCTAGAGTATTTCTTTTTTCAACTTGCAAAAAATAAAAATATTGATTTTGTTACTTCTGATTTTGTTCGTCACAACCAGATATACATGCAATGTCGCTTATTCATATATTCCACTCAACATGTTATTACTACACCAATCTTTCATTTTGCCATTAGTACATCTCCAAACTAAACATTAATAACCATTTTTAAACATTGTGGTCTGTAAAATGTGGATTTCATCTTTTCAATTGTCGGACCATATACATATTATAGGTTGCTAAACTTAGGCTTTGTACATTGAATTGTTCTCTTTAGATGAGGTGATAGATCTAACTGAAATTTCTTGATTGCTTGGGGTCTATAGTAATATTTTGCAGCTTTGTTTGAAAGCAATATACAAAAAAAGAAAGAAAAATAAAGCTTATATTAAACTTTGAGTTGGTATGTTTCTTACTTACTAATTTGTCGTAAAATGATTTTTAAATTCGATATAATTTTTCCAAAATATTTACACTGAAGTACTTAGTTCCATGCGTATGTAGCTTCTTTCAAAATGATAATTTATGTTAATAGATGAGTGTGCATAAAATATCTGAAATAGAGATAATCTTGGAGACAGTTCTTTTAGCATTTCATGTTCTAAACCTACCAATTTCACCCTAACTTATGGTGATTTTTATTTAAACTTGAGATTTGTGGTGGTTTCATTTTATTAATGTTTAAAATTTTGTCTTTTGGTTCTCCGTCGAAATTTGAATTCCTGATAAGCATTGTATGTTTATTAATTTATGGTCCTTAATTATTACATTTGACCTTATGTTACCTGAGTAAATATACAACTATTGAATGCACACAGTAAACAAATTATTTATCTATATTCCACCATTTTCCCACCTCTTCTCTTTCATTTGTTATTCACAAAATCCACATACTCATCCCTTTAAAAAAAATCAAGCATAAGTAATCCAGTAAATGACAAAGTTAGGATGGACGTTACTAACAGGAAAGGAAGCTTCTGCTGGGAATAGCTTCTGCAGGATGTACTCTCTTTAAAGTAGTTTGGTTGTGGTATATATCAGTTCGTTTCAGAGTTTTAATGCAGTCATACTGGTACTTCTGCTGGGAATATGTTGGACGCTTTGTTCTGGAATAACCTGATGCTTTACCGTCTCCGGTTCTCATTTTAAGGCAACTTTTAATTATTTCTCATACATTTTTTATGTTACCGATCTTTAACACACAACTTAATCGAATTGTTTTTATATTGGTTTAGTCCTTCTGCTTCGGACACGTGATTTTTATTTTTTTCAGATGTAAGCTTTTAAAGTGAAATGAGATACCGCTCCTCACTCAATAAAAAAATGGTTAGTTTTATTTAGATAAGAAATACACACATTGATTGGGGGCCCAAATATAAATTGATGCACGTAGTATGTTACAAACCTTTTTAGAAATTAACCAACTGAATACAAATTGATGCGTCTAAAAACAAATGGATGTGTGTAGTATGTTTTCAAGTAGTTTTGTGTATGCGAGAAAGTAAGTGGAAATGCTTAGGAACCAAAATTCTCAAACTAGAAAAAAAAATTAATTAATTAAAAATAAATTTTAAATTAAGTGCAAAATGAGTACAAATAAATTTTCAAATTACAACTTGATATTCATTTTCCCTCAAACACTTGCATATAAATTTAGTTTTGTCCATGAATTAAACAGTCTATAGCTTGATATGCTACGCGAGTTGGATTATTCTCATCTTGCAATGTCTTACTGTTATCCAATAGTTACTTTTATCGCATTTTTTAATGACATGAGCGATATTTTATTCAAGTAGAACACTCTTATTTATGTCTGGTGTGAACTAATCCATGACCTTTAGCATCTCTGTCTAAAGCATCATACCTCTAATCACTAAAAGCGCTAATTTTAATATTTGTTGCATTTCTCTAAATATTGCTGTAATAGTTGATTACATTCTGTACATGTTTAATTATTTCCTAAAATAACATAGTTTCATTCCCGTTTTGATAAATGGTTGATATGTACATGTACACGTATGACAAATGCAACATCAGATACACGTCAAAGTCATTTTAGAAGATCCAGAAAATCTTACAAACTGTGTTTTGTTATTACCATCCCTCTTATGCACGTGCATCGCACGTGCCACATTACTCATATATATAAAGCAAATACTTTGTCAGGTGAAGCCTTTTGTGTTCTGACGAAATAACCCATATATATTATGGAAGAAAAAGCAAAATACAAAGGACTATTTTGTCATTCCATTGCACACGTTCTCATAATCCCACTTTCACGTACATTGATTGTTTTCAAGTTTCTCCATACTTCCACTAACCCACAACTGCTCCAGCTATTTTTAATGTTGAAAAAAACCTTGGCTGCTTGAAATCAACATCAACTTCTTCCAAGTTTCTTAATTTGGCTTCCGACTTCACCCATCCTCCCCTCCTTTCTACTAATCACCATTGTCAAATGATACAATCTCTTATTTCATATTAATTTCCTTAGCATTTAAGGTACAATTATTTTTCATTTGATGAAATTATTTGGTGCATTCATTGTTGATGTATTCTTAACTGGCACAAATCAAGACGAAGTTTGGACAGTATGGACTCATAGAGTGCGTTGGTATGAACTTGGTGACTTATTCCCTATAGTTCGGTTTAGATTTATCAATCATTTTAATGCAATTTAATTTTTTGAATTATTAGTACAAGTTTCTTTCTCTTCTTCCATTTCTTTCTTTTTTTCTTGCAGGCAAGCTGGATGCATTTTCTCTTTGTAACTTTTACTATCCAAAATTGGTAGACCTTTGCTTAAATCATTGCTATAATTTCTCCATGGTTTGACTATTGCAAAAGCTGTGGTTGTTAGATTATTAAAACTTGCGAAATTATGTAAGATCAATTATATTTTATTTTATTCCCATTTAACGAGTAAACAAAAATTAGGATCAGGCGAATTTGTTCAATTATGCATATTAGAATTCAGTCATTAATTGTAGCATGTTGGTTGTCAAATCTGCTAAGTTATGTTGGTGAAGATTGTTGTCTACTGTATTTTTTTATTATTTTTATAGCTTTAACATATTAAATTGCCTGGGATAAAGTTGATAAGAATAGAACAACAATTAAATGTAAACGAAGGAAAACTTTGGGATTTATATTTATGTTTTCAGTGCAAAGAAATTTTTAAAAACAAACTGTGTATTGTATCTTGAATGCAATCTTTGACTATAATTGTAACCTTGCCGTTAAAATGTCTAACCACATTTAGCTGTCTTGATAATTACATTACCTTTGTTAGTGAATATGCTTAGTGAAATATTAGAGAGATGAAATATACAGATGTAATTTTTCAAACGTTGGGTTTTCCTTAGGGTTGTCAATAGGTACCCGAAAAATCCGATATCCGTCCGAATCTGTATCCGAAAATATGAAAAATATCCGTTATCCGAAAAGCGGATACGGATATCCGATATCCGAAAAGCTTTTAGGATACGAATATGGTTATAGTGGTATCCGTATCCGAAAAATATCCGTCCGATTAACTGATGCATACTTATATAATTTAAAATAGGAAAATAGGGCTATGAGTGTTTAACTTTTGAATATTTTTGGATACACATACATATATTAGTATAAAACAATGTTTTATCACCATATTTTTTGTTTCTTTGTTTTTTATAAACAACAGTACAAAAAATGTTTTATGTTGATCTAAACTTTTCGTTTATACCTTTAAATTATCAATTATTGGCGGAGCGGATAAATATCCGATATCCGTCCGTATCCGAAAATTAAGCGGATACGGATATCCGATATCCGAAAATTAAACGGATACGGATATTCGATATCCGAAAATGATTTCGGATACGGATATGGATATGGCACTATCCGTATCCGAAAGCATCCGTTGACAGCCCTAGTTTTCCTGTTTCTACCTTTTCATTTGTTATTCACAAAAATCACAAACTCATCACCCTTTTAAAACTAATCCAGCATAAGTAAAGCAGTAAACAATGAAGTTAGGATGGAATTTACTCATGTGAAAAGAGATATTAAGTGAAGTGACAATGTCTTGATTTATTACTAGAACGATATACTGTGACACTGAATATTCTGACCTCATCTGTAAACTCTTTCACTTGGATTTCACTATATATGAGTAATATTATCAAGTTGTATGCTCAAATTTTTTTGTATTTTGTCTTCATTGTGCAGTGGCAGATGTTGATTGTCATGGTCATAAAGAAACCAAGAATGGGTGCTCTGTGTGTCAAAATTGATGAGTAAGCATGCATTGTATATTTCTCCACTGTTTTCTTTAGTGCACTAGAATATGAATAGGAATTTGGATTTTTGCGAAACAGCTACAATTGCTATATATAATTTTGAAAAAGATGTACGAAAACGTACAATATATGGTTCATTAGTTGATTTATTTTTTAGCTTTTACTAGCTATTCTAATATTTATGTAAAAAAGTTACGGTCACGAGAGTTCAAGAAAAAGATTTGTTTATTGATGGTATTGTGATTATAGAAAAATAAAATATTATTTAAAATCCTGCAAGTTTAATTAAATTAGATTTTCCCATAAGTAACTATGTTTAGTAAAAGTAACAAAGCCATTTTGTTAATATTCATTTGGATTAATGAGTGTTTACTATGTTTTTGTACTTATAGGTAATAGTTTATATGATTCACATGAACTGCAAAATAGGAATGTCAGAACATACCTTGATATATCAGGATAATATTTAGCTTTGAAAATAAGCCAAGATGCATTAAAAAACTTGCTTACTCGGTTTTGCAATCTTGCAACAGATCTCATAGTATACACCTCTCCCACCATAAAAGAATATGCAAATATTGTATAGAATTTTTGTTCCTACAATTTATCGAAAACAAATTTTACTATAAGAGCGACTAAACAAAGGAATATTGTTTTTATTGTAAGATGGTAACAATTAATAATCCAGCAAATGCCGGTTTTCTTCAGCATTTTGGACCAAAAGGAACCGGTTCCTTCTTATGAAGGCAAGAAAAAATATGATAGTGATATGATTGAAACAATACCTTGGCTGAAACATTTTTTACTATCATTTTAGCAAATTCCAGTCGATTATGCAAAAAAAACAAAGACAGGTAAAATTTCAATATTTAAGTGAACACAAACCTCGGTTAGGACATTGACACCTAAAATACGGTGAGTAAGACGAGCATCAAGCAAGTTGACTTGGTTTGACAAGTCCATGAGGCTCTGCCAAAGGAATTGAGGTTCTTGCAATATGTATGTATATATATGTGTGTGAGTGTGTATTCTGGGTTCGCCTTCTTTTCTGCATGCTTTGCTTGCTAATTCAATATTTAATTGAAGGTTAACAAACTTAAAGACACATGTGATGTGATTAACTCAAAACCCATCTTCTCGCTGCACAGTTCTTTACCAATAACCACTACACATTTTCCATCACTTAAACTAGCAGTATTTTATAATCTTAATTTCTTCTGTACTTTTTTATTTTTCAGGTGTTCCTGGCTATTCTTTATGGAGGACCTATAAGTGAAAATAGATATGAATTTTTTTATACATATACTTTGATTCTTAGTCATAATTGGTGACATATATGTTGTTTACAACTATAAGATATGTAGAGGATAGTTCATTTGTTTTATGCCATCTCTCTTTACCTTAGGTAGTCTTTTTTGTTACAAAATAAAGCAACAACAAAAGAGAGAGTGATTAACTTTTGCAATGGTTGTGTTCATTTTGAGGATCATTTTTTTGGTCTTTATCCAGTAGTGGCTTTAAGGATGTCCACAATAATATCATTTACGTAGACAATCAAATGGACATATGTAGCTTAAATTTTTTTAGGCCAGTAATCATGTATACATAAGTTTTGTTCTTTGAAATACTATTGTTTGATTACATATTGCATAAATGTGCACCAACTTTGCATAGCTATTTTTTAACTATAGGACAAGATGCCTAAATTGAAAACTAGAAGACAACCAATCTACCTCCATCTTAAATATAAGTAATTATGTACCTTTGATTTTTGAATGCAATTATTTTGTTATTTATAACATCCCATGTCTACTTTTCATGTCATTTTTAGTAAATTATATTACTTTTTACCGTCAGATGGTTTGTGAGCTACAATATGTCATTTTGTTTCCTTCCCATCACAAAATGCTACCATATCTATTTCAGATTACCTACTACATGTAATGAAGAACATATTCTATTTTCGTTAAGAATCAAAGTTGTTGTCTACGGTTTGCATGAACATGAAAGAATAATTCATAATTCCGTACGTTTATTACTTTTCTTTTTCTCCACATATGGTCGGTCTGATATAAAGCTTCTTTCCATGTTTGATGTAACTGTTCCATATACATATCCATCGACGTGGATGCATTCTGAAAGTCAGTATCCAAAACATACAACATTACGTGTAAGTCAAAGTCATTTTATAAAATTCAAAGAACCTCACACACATTGTTTCTTAACACCAGTTCCTTCTGCGCACGTGCATCGCACGTGCCAATTTACTCATATATATATATATATATATATATATATTCAAAACGTTGAAACAAAAATTGACACCACCCTAGATTAACCCAAACGAGAGAAATTAATTAAAAACGAAAGTAAACAGCAAACACACATGAATTTTTATATTGGTTAGGCATCAAATCAATGCCACTTTAATTTATTTCAAGGGATTTGACATGAATACAAACATGTTACAAGGTTTCAGATATAGAAAATAATATAAGTCCAAGTTTAAGACCAATTCATGGCACGTTTAGAGCTATAGAGAAGAGAGTGAAGATCAAGAGTTCAAAAGTCCTTTTCACGTTGCTCTACCTCTCATATTTATAAGTAAAATAATTCAATAAAGATGCTAGATCGTGGAAGAACATGTAAGAACTCAGGTCCACACGATTAGGATGGAAGAACAAGCAATTTTCATGACAAAAATCATGTCGGTGCCGATCATAACTTACTCAGTGCTACATCACCTTTTTTATTCTTGTTCATATCTTTAAGTTTCTAATCTTCATTTCCAAAAAATTCCCTTCAAATCAGGTCAGTACTAGTATGATTTGTCCTATGCAAGACTTGTTTCTTTTGTACAAAGTACTGGAGTAGTTTATCACTTATTCATAAGTGGGTCCCAATGAGATCACCTCTGTACCGACCATAATCATGTCGATACCGGCCATATTGATTTGCTCCAATTTTCCCCCAACTTCTTGTGCTCTATCATTTCATCACTCCAGACAACCCTTTATGTTCTTGATCCATTCCTTCATCATCTTGAAGTCCATATTCATTACGAAATCACTTGATTCAAATGCCAGATAACATTTTCTCCCTAAGATATGCTTTCATAAAAACAAAGCATGTTTCGGAACAAAAAAAGCAATTAGATTATAGCTACATAGGATTCCATAGTCGACAAACTATCTTCTTTAAAGCATCACGTTTATTCCAAGAGCGTCAGTTCGTCGCTCTAAATAGTCATCATACCATTTCTTTTCCTTGGCAAAGTGGAAGCTTTTAATTTTTTTGAAAACCATGTCTAACCATGTAGGCTTTCTTTTCTTTCTTCTTAATTCTTTAAAAAAATCTAAGATTAAATCATGTCCGTACCGACCATAACCATGTCGACACCGACATGGTTCCTTAAGTGCGTCATAAATACTAACATTTAGAAAACTTTTTACCATCTCATCTCATTTGGAGGAATCCTTATTTCTTTAGGTTTGCAATTTCTTCCAACCATCGTTACTACCTTCTAACCTACGACATCATTGCCTCCAACACCTTAACGCCGCCGTGATCTTGCCACACTACCATTTGGTTCATTAAGATCAACTCAGACTGATTACCTTTTGCACTTCACTAGATCTCTACTTCATTTAGGTGGGTCTTAACTTTGACTATGTCGTCGCTACTACCATGGCCACCCTTCTATCGTCGTCCCCGGCGCTGCTGGTCGCTACTACCGCGGCCCTTTTTCTAGTCATGGTCAAATGGTGGTGAATGCTTTGGGGTAGACCCATTAAACTTAAAGTTGACACCAATTTACCTTGGCCGTGTCCCCGATTTCTTTTCTTTCTTAGCTTGGTGTCTACTCAATGTACTCTTGGTCTTCACCCTGAGTTTTACCTAGGTAAGCCTAAGTCCTTCAATTGTTATAACCTTTAGTATATGGAAATGAAGCAATTGAACTTTGTTGGGTTTCAGTTGAATTTGGATTGACAACTTAACTTCAATTATATGGTTTCAAGAAATGGTCACATTGAACATACTCTAAGAATGGTTGGATCATGCACTAGCCCTTAAAGTTGGACATTATGGTCCTGCATTCCTACAAAGAAAGCTCCTTGTCTCTCCTGATAATGGTTATGTTATCGTATACTTTACGATAATGGGTAAAATTTGACATACAGTTCGATAGCATAACAGAGCTTGATTTCTACATAAGTGTAACAACCCGTATATTTGGACCATTGAAATTGACAATAATCCACACATGTCAACTTAAATAATACAAAACACGAATCATTATGGGATTATAAATACATAAATGTAAATAAGAATCAATACAACAACACAGACATAGAACAGTCACAGAATAATGCAGCGGAAAATACATTGTCATAATAGCAGTTTATGAAGCCACTACATGAAGTACAACAATGTCTTAACATAAAGTGACTAAAAGGAAATACATAAATGTCCAACAGACTAGGGCATCAATACAGGAATAGAAATAGACTGATAAATATAAATGCTAAGCCTTCAGCATCTTCAACCAACCTTGATCAGCAAATTGGATAGCTTCAGACTGACCCGAGCATATACAAAAAGAAACACTCGAGTCAGGACTCAAAATCTTATACAGGATAATCAAGTGCAAGGAATAAAGTCCATAACTAAAAGGTGAATAAAATAACATCTCTAAGGATCCGATAAACTATCTATATATACAATAGAATACGATATGTAGATAACGTCTAATCAGTAAAGTACGATATTAAAATAGCGTTAAGGCGTTACCATAATTCCCCTTAACACATTTTACAATGCCATAGTCTATACAGCACCGTAAACCCCACCGTAAACTAGTGGTTATCAGAAGGTACCCCATAGGTAGAACACAAAACAAAACGTAGTGGTCGTGAATAGGATAATCAGTACGACAAGGTACATGAGGCGATACCAACTAGGATACTAGTAGTTGCGTGATCCGGATTGATGTTGAGCATAGCTAGCAGCTACCTCAACACCACGAAACAACACTCCCAAATCAAGGGGTGCACCCAAATCGAATCACAAAAGTAATAGATACGGTATCGAAGAAGCGTGTCCGCTAGAGGTGGCGAACCTCAATGGCCCGGCGTGGCACCTGTTTTAGTCATGTCAGGGGTCATCCAATATCGTTCTCTTTCTTCAGTCAACGCGTTCACCAAAACATCCACTTCATTCTGGATCAACACTCCGCGTATAATAGTTATTAAAGTGGTTTTCGGTATCGACAGAGAGTATTCCATATCCGATCTCGGTCGCTTTAATAACTACATATTTATTACCCGATGGTCGGTTAAATTAACGTTTAAACAAATCAAAGTCCAAAAGTCAAGGTGCAAATTTGACTTCCAAAATTTGACATTTCACGATTCAATTTATTTCGGATATTTAAACATATTTCCAAATGCAATCTTTAGTTCAAACATTTGAGTTAACAACAAAATTAAGTATTCAAGTTCAATTTAATAAGGTCTAAACGTCGCTTATTAAATTTAGTTCATAATCAATGAATTCAATTTAATGGTAAATTTAGTTGGAATCATTAAATCAAATTCTATTCATTTCACTTCATGTTTACATCCACTGTTATCGTAAATTCGATTACGTCAATTTCATTAACTAAATTCCTTTTTTATCAAATACTTCATTTGATTTATTTACTAATTCAATTAAATTTCTATTTAAAGAAATCCATTTACATTTATTTGGTTCACTGATCTACTAAGTTATTTCCGAGTTACAAATCAACTCAATCCATATTCCTTTCACAATGTCCTGACTTGATTAATTCATTCAATTTAAAATCATTTTAAATTTAAATTATCACTAAGTTCAATCCATAAACTTTAGTTAGTTTTGTATTCCACTTAAGTCAAATTTTATTAATCTCAAATTAAATTTATAATAAGTTCCACTACTATTTAATTAAAACCGAGTTTAAATCTAAATCTAACAAATCTAATAAAATTTTAAATTATTAAATTCTAGACCTTACTTGTTTCTAAATCTCATTTTAATTAAATTCGCCAATTCATTTTGTTCAACTAAATAAGTTTATTAATCCGTTTCAATTAAATCCATTAATTTATTTCAATTAAATCCATTAAGTTTGTTACTAAATTTCCAAAAAAATTGTTAAATTCATTCCTTAATTTTGATTTTTTTTTTGTTGACCAATCGGGTTCTTATTTTTAATTATCTATCCTAGGCCAAGTTATTTTAATTGGCTATTTATCATTTCAACCCAATATCATTCAATATAAAATAAAGCATAGCAAAGGGAACTTGCAGTGTGATAACTGGGATGGTGTCAAAGTAAATAAACAAGCAATAGTAACCATACATAACAATTCAACGATTTATTAAATAATCCCGAAATAATCGTATTAACTTACATTTGTTATTTATGCAAACTAATATAATTATTCCTAGAATCCATACTACCATTTCATGCAGATTAAGATTATTACATTATAGTTTCACTTGGTGTCTATTATCAATTTACTACATCAATCATACATTCAATGGTTCCAAGTGTAGTTAACCCTATTTCTACGCGTCGATTTATTTAACATTTAAAGGGGTCAAATTCAACATATATAATGCATTTTAAATTGTTAACTATCCTATATCAAATTCAATTTTATATTAAATTTCACTTATATTAACAACCAAATTCAACATCACATAACAAATTTAGTGTCACAACTATTTACCATAAACCAACATCAAATCACAATTTATCACGTTAAATCTTTTTAAACATTCAGGGCGTCAATTTAGAATCAATATTCAATTTTAACTTGCATAGCGATATACAATTTTATTATAACGATTTTTAACAATCAACAATTTAATATCCAAATTAATCTTAACAACATTTATCACTTGATTATCATAGCATAATAGATTGAGTCGTGAATGAAATATTCACCTTGCATGGTTAGAGAAGACGACGAAGCACGAAGACGAATAGATAAAATAGACCCTAACAAGCACGACGCAAAATGAACACAACTGCAATCAAACAAATAATTAATCAATAATCTGTTCATTGCAATATATATCGATTGAATATATATAAACCATACCAAAGTAAAGAAATTAGATAGATCTGATAAGCTGAATGGAAGCCTAAGTCTCTGAAGCAGTATCTGGAACAAACACTGTAAAACACTGTATATGAGCAACCAGAAATTTCAAAAGTATATACTGCTACCTAATATAACAGTCACATATATATATATATATATATATATATATAAATATATATATATATATATATATATATATATAAATGGAAGTGCACTGAAACAAGGTTGCTGCCAAGGCGAGGCACAGTAGTGACGGAGGGGCAGGGATGTGGAGGTGGTCGGAGGAGGCGGTTGCAGGCTGGGGTTCGACTGGGCCTGGGTTGGAGTGGTTGGGTTCTCGGCTGTGGGGAGTAGGGCGGGCTTGATGTGGTGAGTCGGGGTCTGGTCGTGGGCAGTGGGCTGGTCGCTGGCGGGTTGGGCTGGGACGCAGAGGCGGGCTGTGGCGTGGCGGAGGCGCTGTGGGCAGTGGGACGCGGGAAGGGCTGTGGCGTGGGTTAGTGCGGGCAGAGGCGGACGAGTGTGGCATTGGACTGGGTGAGTAGGGGTGGTCGCTGTAGTGGCAGTCGGTGTGGTGCAGTGGTGCGGCGGAGGCGGGCTGCGGTAGTGGACGCGGGGGAAGCGGGCTGCGGCAGTGGACGCGGGGGAAGCGGCTGGGGAAGTGGAAGTGGAGGCGGGCTGTGTCCGGGGCGGAGGCGAAGCAGGCAGGGGAGGAGGTGGGCTGGTGGCGACGTGGGTGGCAGTGGGTGGAGCGGAGTGGGTGGAGGCGGTTGTTGGAGATGGATGAGGCGGACGAGGGTTGTGGACGTGCATAGAGTTTGGGTTGATAAGTTTCATGCTGAAGTTAAGAAATAAAATAAAATATGAAGGAGGAAGAAGAAAGGAAGTGCAGAGCAGTATGTACCGGAGAGTTTGAGTGTGAAGTGAACTGAGTAATTAATGAAAGCAGAGGAATAAATGAGGGCAGAGGGTAGCAAATATATACAAAGAGGTTTACATAGAGGTTTAGAATCCCCAGTCCAATGCAATGATATCTTCGGTAAACGTGATGGCTATTGGGTTTCTGAATGGTCTAAGGCCCTAGAATTCTAAGCGTTGGAAAGTTGGGTACCGGTTTGTGCTGTGTAACGAACCAGTTTGTACTCCGTTAAACAATTACAATTCGCAACGCCGAACTCCGATTGACACAAATAAATATACCATTTTGATCAGCGCGACGAGGCGGACACAACGGTATGAAGATATTGATGGTTTGACATTTATTGCGAAGTGGTTAATCTTATCGAACGATTTGCTCGAGCGAACAATTTAACTATCAATTAAAAGCGAAATTTGACGAAACGAAATGCGCCGTCATGATCAGAATATTTTTCTTATGCAACATTGTGAAAAATATTTGAGTTCGGATGATAGAAAATTTACACATTAAATTTAAACTAATATGTTAATGCGACGAACGAAATTTACTTCAATATTTTTCAATGAAATTTGGCGTATGCCTATGTCTATCTAGACGCATTCCAAATGTGAAGTTTGAATAGCAACGGAATTTGTTTGTGAAAATTCAAATTTCTACACTAATATACGATTTTAAAAATTTTAAACTGGGTCTGAATTTCAGGGTCGTTACATTCTCCCCCACTCAAAACTTTTCATCCTCGAAAAGGAACGCTGTAATGAGTAGAAGAATAGATAGAAGAGACATGATGGATATATAATAGATTATGGATCAGAATATAGAATATAGAATGGAGTTTACCTTCAACAAACAATTCTGGATTAGAATCCCGGATACTCTCCTCGGTTTCCCAAGTACAATCACGATCATCGGGACTCCATTGAACTTTGACTAGGCTAACAGATTTCCTTCTAAGCTGCTTCGTATCCCTACCAATAATACGAAGTGGTCTCCTCTCTATAGTCAAATCCGGCTCAATATCAACCTCATCTAACTGAGCAATAGGAATGGTCATGGATGGATCATGTACAACCTTCCGAAGATGTGAAACATGGAATACGTTGTGCACGCCTTCAAATTTCTCTGGCAGTGCAACTCTGTAGGCTAGTGTACCAATTCTCTCAGTGATAGTGAATGGTCCAACAAATCTAGGAGCGAGCTTTCCTCTACGACCAAATCGAATAACATTCTTCAGAGGCGATACCTCAAGAAATACCTCATCCCCAATCTGGAATTTTAAATCTCTTCTACGCCTATCTGCATAGCTCTTCTGCCTATCCTGTGTGGTTTTCATCTTCCTTCTGATCTCATTAACCTTCTCGGATGCTTCCACAATCATATCTGGACCAAGAACCAATCGATCACCAGGCTCAATCCAACAAGCTGGCGATTTGCATGGCCGTCCATATAAAGCTTCGAACGATGCCATATCGATACTTGCCTGATTATAAAGATAGTTAAATTTCAATTCAATTTTACTTATTCAAATTGAAATTTTTTGATTACCTGATAACTGTTATTATAAGTGAATTCAAACAAATGGAGTTGGTCTTCCCAAGATCCACCGAAATCAATAATGCAAGCTCGGAGCAGATCTTCCAAAATCTGATTTACCCTCTCAGTTTGGCCATCTGTTTGAGGATTATAAACTGTGCTCAGATTCAGTTTAGTGTCCAAGACGTCCTGAAATGCCTTCCAGAATCTGCTAGTGAATAAAGGATCTCTATCGCATACAATACTAGATGGAACTCCATGAAGTCTAACAATCTCTCTCTTATAAATCTCGGCCATACTCGAAGCAGTACGAGTGGTCTTAACAGGAATAAAGTGAGCAGATTTGGTCAACCTATCAACAATCACCCATATACTCTCGTTACCTTTTCTAGTCCTCGGTAATCCATCAATGAAGTCCATAGAAATCTAATCCCATTTCCAACACGGAATCTCTAGGGGTTGAAGTAATCCTGTCGTCTTCCGATGATCGGCCTTGACTTGTTGGCAAGTGGTGCATCTACTGACATATATAGAGATATCTCTCTTCATCCCACTCCACTAATATAAACACTTCATATTTCGATACATCTTGGTGACACCAGGATGAAATGAAAGTGATGACTGATGGTTCTCTCTAAGCACTTCTTGTCTCAATCCATCAACAATAGGAACACAAATACGGTTGTCAATCCTCATAACTCCATTACTATCTACCTGTGCTCCCACTTTACTGTCAGCATTTCTAACTCTACGAAGAACTAACTCCTTCATGCGATAAAGCAAGGTGTCCTTATATTGCTTAGCTTTGATGCGATCCATAAGAGATAGGGAGATAACAAGCTGAAATAGCATGCCTTCTACAAGATTACAACATGACAATGCTTTGCTACGGCTCAAAGCATCAGCTACAACATTTGCTTTTCCAGGAGTATAATTGATGTCGAGATCATATGCAGCTAAGAATTCGAGCCATCGGACTTGTCTCTGGTTCAAATCCTTCTGAGAAAAAATGTACCTCAAGGACTTATGATCTGTGAATAATTCAAATTTTGTTCCTCAAAGGTGATGCCTCCATAGTTTCAAAGCAAATACAACTGCAAGAAGCTCTAAATCATGGGTTGCATAGTTTACTTCATGGGTCTTCAACTGACGACCAGCATAAGCAACAACCTTACCATTTTGCATCAAGGCATCGCCTAAACCTTCTCGACAAGCATCGGTATAGACAGTTAATCCTTCACTCCCGTCAATTACCGCAAGAACTGGGGCTGAAGTTAACTTACGCTTTAACTCATTAAAAGCTGATTCGCACTTCTCACTCCACATAAACTTGACATCCTTTTGAGTTAAAGCAGTAAGTGGGGCAGAAATCCGGGGAAAGTGCTCAATAAATCTGCGATAATACCGGCCAATTCCAAGAAGCTACGAATCTCTGTAGGAGTTTTGGAATCTCCTAATCCTGAAGATAAATTTTCAAATTAGAAAGGAATAAGATGGATCGAATAGGAATAACGAATAGGATGGAACTTACATTGATTACGGTGATCTTAGCTGGATCGACTGAAATCCCATTTTCAGAAACAATATGGCCAAGGAATCGTACTTCGTCTCGCCAGAAGTGGCATTTCGAGAACTGGCTTTAAGCTGATGATTTCGAAGAGTTTCCAGAACATTAGAAAGATGTGTCTCATGCTCTTTCTCATCTTTGGAGAAGACGAGAATATCATCAATGAAGACAAGAACAAACTTGTTAAGGACATCACAGAAGCTCGATTCATCAAGTCGACGAAATAAGCAGGGGCGTTGGTCAACCCGAATGGCATAACCAACCATTTATAGAATCCTCTCTCGGTACAGAAAGCTGTCTTATGGATACTATCTTCTGCTACTCTGAGTTGGTGGAACCCAGTGGCTAGATCAAGTTGTGAGAAGACTTTAGCTCCCTGGAGCTGATCGAGTAAATCATTTATGCGAGGCATCAGATAGCGATTTTTGAGAGTGCGTTTGTTTAATTCCCTGTAATCAACACACATGCGAAGAGATCCATCTGATTTGGTGACAAATGCGACTGCGGCGCCCCATTCAGAACAACTTCTCCTGATCAAACTCCTAGCAAATAGATCATCAATTTGAGTTTTAAGTTCAGCTTTCTCTTTAGGAGCCATCCTTCTGTGAGGGAGAACTACGGGAGTAGCTCCAGGAATAAGGTCAATGCGGAAATCGATCTCCCGTTTAGACGGTAGAGAGTTGACCTCTCTAAATACATCAGGAAACTTCTGAACAATAGGAGTGGTACTAAGGTCATCCGGGTGAGCATCGAGAGAGAATATGAAGCTTCCGACATATTTCTGAGGTGATTTGCATTCAATGATAAGTGGTAGGCCCTTTTCATTGATTAGAGAAACAGAACGAGCTTTGCAAGAAATAACAGTCTCGAATTTTCTTAACCAATCAGCACCCAACAAAATGTCAAATGCTACGAAGCCAAGCATATAAAAATCCCAAGTGAATCGATATCTTCCATACAAAAGCACAACCTCTTTACAAATTCTACCGAGGTTGGCAAGTCCTCCAATAGGGTTGGAGACACATAAGGAAGTAGTAGCAAGAGTAGGTTCTAATTTGAGCTTATTACAAAGATCAACATATATGAAGCTATGAGAAGCACCAGTATCGAATAATACCCTAACAGGTAAATCATGTAATGAAAAAGTACTTCGTAAGGTACCTTGGCCATCCTGAGCAGGTGGTGGAGGAGTGGTGATAGAAAATACTCCAGATGGTGTGCCTCTCTTCCTCAATGGACAGTCTTTCTTGAAGTGACCAGGCTGTAGGCATGCATGGCATAAATCACTCCTCATCTGAGAAGGTGGCGGAATAACAGCTCCAGTAGATGGACATCTATTAGCATAATGGCCTTTCTTATCGCATTTGAAGCAAGTGACATTAGCAAGGTCGATTGGGCTTTTCTGGGCATATCCCAATCATGTAGTCTTTTGCCAAGCTTTCTTTTGTTGATCAAAGCTCATCTTCCTCTTTCCGAGCTGGCTAGAAGAGGACTGAGTAAGAGTGGCCTTAGCAGTGGGTCCCCTTGGCTTTGCCTCATATCTAATAGCATAATCAACAAGCTCTGTGAAGGTGCAGTGAGTGTGACCAATAAGCAAGTCATAATACTTTGGTCTAGCTCCCAAAATGAACTCTCATTCTTTAGAAGGGGTGTATCAATCAAGCCCGGTCGGAACTTGGAAAATTCGTTGAATTTCCTCTCATACTCAGAAAAAGTCATACTGCCTTGCTTAAGATCCATAAAATCTCTATAAAGTTAGGTTCTCCCAGCAGCTGGCATCCATTGTGCTAAGAAAGTATCCCTAATCAAAAGATAGATGAATAACATTCCAAAGATTGAAAGAAGAATTTAGACTACGAAATCCAAACAAATTTATACCTAAACTGGGCCCAAGTGATGGCGTTCTCTTCGAAGTAATAGATTCCCACCAATCTTGTGCGGCATCCTGAAGTTGCCAAGCAGCAAGCTGACGCTTTTGAGCATCAGTGATTTCCAATCCAGAAAATATCTTCTCTAAGCCTTTGAGCCATTGCTGAGCTTCGATAATGCCCTCGGATCTGGAAAACTTAATACCCCCTAGCTGTGTATACTCCTTACTAAGAGTGGTGAATTTGACTGGAGCTGGGGCAGCAGGTGTAACCCGGGCAGGACCGTTGCCTCTTCCTCCCCTATTGTTTCTTCCGGTACTCATCCTGAAATATCGAAAGAATTTAGAACCAAGGATAGAAAAATCATAAAGCTTTAAGAAAAATCTAATTAACGAGTCAAAAGAAGTTTGAATTAAAAGGATCTGGATATTAAATCGATTCTCCTCATTCTAGGGTATTGATACCCTATCTCTAACGAATTTATATAACCCCAAACTAAGGTTTTTAGGGAAACCAAAGCTCTGATACCAACTGTAACAACCCGTATATTTGGACCATTTAAATTGACAATAATCCACACATGTCAACTTAAATAATACAAAACACGAATCATTATGGGATTATAAATACATAAATATAAATGAGAATCAATACAACAACACAGACATAGAACAGTCACAGAATAATGCAGCGGAAAATACATTGTCATAATAGCAGTTTATGAAGCCACTACATGAAGTACAACAATGTCTTAACATAAAGTGACTAAAAGGAAATACATAAATGTCCAACAGACTAGGACATCAATACAGGAATAGCAATAGACTGATGAAGATAAATGCTAAGCCTTCAGCATCTTCAACCAACCTCGATCAGCAAACTGGATAGCTTCAGACTGACCCGAGCATATACAAAAAGAAACACTCGAGTCAGGACTCAAAATCTTATACAGGATAATCAAGTGCAGGGAATAAAGTCCATAACTCAAAGATGAATAAAATAACATCTCTAAGAATCCGATAAACTATCTATATTTACAATAGAGTACGATATGTAGATAACGTCTAATCAGTAAAGTACGATGTTAAAATAGCGTTAAGGCATTACCATAATTCCCCTTAACACATTTTATAATGCCATAGTCTATACAGCGCCGTAAACCCCACCGTAAACTAGTGATTATCAGAGGGTACCCCATAGGTATAACACGAAACAAAACATAGTGGCCGCGAATAAGATAATAAGTATGACAAGGTACATGAGGCGATACCAACTAGGATACTAGTAGTTGCGTGATCCGGACTGATGTTGAGCATAGCCAGCAGCTACCTCAACACCGCGAAACAACACTCCCAAATCAAGGGGTGCACCCAAATCGAATCACAAAAGTAATAGATACGGTATCAAAGAAGCATGTCCGCTAGAGGTGGCGAACCTCAATGGCCCGGCGTGGCTCCTGTTTTAGTCATGTCAGGGGTCATCCAATATCGTTCTCTTTCTTCAGTCAACGCATTCAGCAAAACATCCACTTCATTCTGGATCAACACTCCGCGTATAATAATTATTAAAGTGGTTTTCGGTATCGACAGAGAGTATGTCCATATCCGATCCCGGTCTCTTTAATAACTATGTATTTATTACCCGATGGTCGGTTAAATTAACGTTTAAACAAATCAAAGTCCAAAAGTCAAGGTGCAAATTTGACTTCCAAAATTTGACATTTCACGATTCAATTTATTTCGGATATTTAAACATATTTCCAAATGCAATCTTTAGTTCAAACATTTGAGTTAACAACAAAATTAAGTATTCAAGTTCAATTTAATAAGGTCTAAATGTCGCTTATTAAATTTAGTTCATAATCAATGAATTCAATTTAATTAATGGTAAATTTAGTTGGAATCATTAAATCAAATTCTATTCATTTCACTTCATGTTTACATCCACTATTGTCGTAAATTTGATCACATCAATTTCGTTAACTAAATTCCTTTTTTATCAAATACTTCATTTGATTTATTTACCAATTCAATTAAATTGCTAGTTAAAGAAATCCATTTCCATTTATTTGGTTCACTGATCTACTAAGTTATTTTCGAGTTACAAATCAACTTAATCCATATTCCTTTCACAATGTCCTGATTTGATTAATTCATTCAATTTAAAATCATTTTAAATTTAAATCATCACTAAGTTCAATCCATAAACTTTAGTTAGTTTTGTATTCCACTTAAGTCAAATTTTCTTAATCTCAAATTAAATTTATAACAAGTTCCACTTCTATTTAATTAAAACCGAGTTTAAATCGAAATCTAACAAATCTAATAAAATTTTAAATTATTAAATTCTAAAACTTACTTGTTTCTAAATCTCATTTTAATTAAATTCGCCAATTCATTTTGTTCAATTAAATAAGTTTATTAATCCGTTTCAATTAAATTCATTAATTTATTTCAATTAAATCTATTAAGTTCGTTACTAAATTTCCAAACAAATCTTTAAGTTCATTCCTTAATTTAAATATTTCAATTTCAAAAGTGATTTTTTTTGTTGACTAATTGGGTTCTTATTTTTAATTATCTATCCTAGGCCAAGTTATTTTAATTGGGTATTTATCATTTCGACCCAATATCATTCAACATAAAACAAAGCATAGCAAAGGGAACTTCCAGTGTGATAACTGGGATGGTATCAAAGTAAATAAACAAGCAATAATTACCATACATAACAATTCAACAATTTATTAAATAATCCCGAAATAATCGTATTAACTTACATTTGTTTTTTATGCAAATTAATATAATTATTCCTAAAATCCACACTATCATTTCATGCAGATTAAAGACTATTACATTATGGTTTCACTTGGTGTCTATTATCAATTTACTACATCAATCATACATTCAATGGTTCCAAGTGTAGTTAACCCTATTTCTACGCGTCGATTTATTTAACATTTAAAGGGGTCAAATTCAACATATATAATGCATTTTAAATTGTTAACTATCCTATATCAAATTCAATTTTATATTAAATTTCACTTATATTAACAACCAAATTCAACATCACATAACAAATTTAGTGTCAAAACTATTTACCATAAACCAACATCAAATCACAATTTATCACGTTATATCTTTTTAAACAATTCAGGGCGTCAATTTAGAATCAATATTCAATTTTAACTCGCATAGCGATATACAGTTTTATTTCAACGATTTTTAACAATCAACAATTTAATATCCAAATTAATCTTAACAACATTTATCACTTTATTATCATAGCATAATAGATTGAGTCGTGAATGAAATATTTACCTTGCGTGGTTAGAGAAGATGACGAAGCACGAAGACGAATAGATAAAATACACCTTAACAAACACGATGTAAAACGAACACAACTGCAATCAAACAAATAATTAATCAATAATCTGTTCATTGCAATATATATATCGATTGAATATATATATAAACCATACCAAAGTAAAGAAACTAGATAGATCCGATAAGCTGAATGGAAGCCTAAGTCTCCGAAGCAGTATCTGGAACAAACACAGTAAAACACTGTATATGAGCAACCAGAAATTTCAAAAGTATATACTGCTACCTAATATAACAGTCACACACACACACACACACACACACACACACACACACATAAACGGAAGTGCACCGAAACAAGGTTGCTGCCAAGGCGAGGCACAACAGTGACGGAGGGGCAGGGATGTGGCGGTGGTCGGAGGAGGCGGTTGCAGGCTGGGGTTCGACTGGGCCTGGGTTGGAGTGGTCGGGTTCTCGGCTGTGGGGAGCAGGGCGGGCTTGACGTGGTGAGTCGGGTCTGGTCGTGGGCAGTGGGCTGGTCGCTGGCGGTTTGGGCTGGGACGCGGAGGCGGGCTGTGGCGTGGCGGAGGCGGGCTGTGGCCAGTGGGACGCGAGAAGGGCTGTGGCGTGGGTTGGTGCGGGTAGAGGCGGATGAGGGTGGCAGTGGACTGGGTGAGTAGGGGTGGTCGCTGTAGTGGCAGTGGTGTGGTGCGGCGGTGCGGCTGACGCGGGCTGCGGCAGTGGACGCGGGCTGCGGCTGTGGACGCGGGGGAAGCGGGCTGCGGCAGTGGACGCGGGGGAAGCGGCTGGGGAAGTGGACGCGGAGGCGGGCTGTGTCCGGGGTAGAGGTGGGCTGGTGGCGACGTGGGTGGCAGTGGGTGGAGGCGGTTGCTGGAGATGGATGAGGCAGACGAGGGTTGTGGACGTGCATGGAGTTTGGGTTGATAAGTTTCATGATGAAGTTAAGAAATAAAATAAAATATGAAGGAGGAAGAAGAAAGGAAGTGCAGAGCAGTACGTACCAGAGAGTTTGAGTGTGAAGTTAACTGAGTAATTAATGAAAGCAGAGGAATAAATGAGGGCAGAGGGTAGTAGATATATACAGAGAGGTTTACAGAGAGGTTTAGAGTCCCCAGGCCAATGCAATGATGTCTTCGGTAAACGTGATGGCTATTGGGTTTCTAAATGGTCTAATGCCCTAGAATTCTAAGCGTTGGAAAGTTGGGTACCGGTTTGTGCTGCGTAACAGACCAGTTTGTACTCCGTTAAACAATTACAATTCGCAACGCCGAACTCCGATTGACACAAATAAATATACCGTTTTGATCAGCGCGACGAGGCGGACACAACGGTATGAAGATATTGATGGTTTGACATTTATTGCGAAGTGGTTAATCTTATTGAACCATTTGCTCGAGCGAACAATTTAACTATCAATTAAAAGCGAAATTTGACAAAACGAAATGCGCCGTCATGATCAGAATATTTTTCTTATGCAACATTGTGAAAAATATTTGAGTTCAGACAATAGAAAATTTGCACATAAAATTTAAACTAATATGTAAATGCGACGAATGAAATATATTTCAATATTTTTCAATGAAATTTGGCATATGCCTATGTCTATCTAGACGCATTCCAAATGTGAAGTTTGAATAGCAACGGAATTCGTTTGTGAAAATTCGAATTTCTACACTAATATACGATTTTAAAATTTTTAAACTGGGTCTGAATTTCAGGGTCGTTACAGTAAGTGTGCTAACTACACAAAGCATTCACGTAGACACACTGTGTTTATCAAAACTTCACTGTTTCGACCAATGTGCAAAACCTAATTGGTTAACATGTGTCGACATCTGTTGGATTTTACACATCGGCCATACGTGTTTTAATCAAAATAGAAGATTGAAATAAAACATACCTGACCTCATTCGTTGTCAAGTTTTCCATCTTAAAATGATCGAAACTAGACAGCCTTCCCATCTTATAACTGGCACCAGACCTTCCACTCCTTCGGAAGAAGCATGCTCTTTTCTCAAACATCTACTTCTACTCCGTCTAGAGCGAGATGTTCTATTACATGAGAACTCCAACTCCAGGCTGTCCCAGTAGTTCTGCCTCATGGGATTGCTCCTCTAAGGGATCTACCTATTCTCTATGTCCTGGATAATCCTTGTGATCAAACACATTCCAAACTGACTGCAAAGGAACCCCAAATGGTCTGTATTAAGCATGAGATTCACAAAGACGATGTCCTCACTTGATTAAAGGGATCATCTCCTACCACTTGGTTATACGGCATGTGACAGGTACATGTGCAGGTCTGGAAGCATGCCACCTTTTAAGGAATTCCTTAAATTCTTCCTTGAAGAGCACGGATTGGCTCATACTTTAGTGCATCCCAATGACCATGCCTTGCTCAGCTCTCTATCATTTTCTTAGGGCACCGAGCTCGTCTGCCTACATTCAAGAGCTCACTTATCTACTAACCTTCAAAAAGAGAAAGGAAACACTTTATCTACTTCTCATCGAAGCACTTGTATGATCGAATTAACCCTAGAGGGGAGGTGGGTTTGAATAGGGTTTATAAGAAATTCATAGAATAATAAAAATCAAAGCATAGATAATAACAAAGTAAATGCAAAAATAAAAGCAATATACAAATTTAACCAACTTTGGTAACGCTTGCCTAGTGCTTCCTCTAAGATTTATACTAAGATCAAACAATCCACCGCTTATACACCATGTAAATTTATGACTATTTCTTACCTGATTGTTTTAATCCTAAGCTCGAAACCCTACCCAACTCTATCTCCGAGTTGAGAATTTCCCGAACTACACAGTATAGTTCAATCTAAACTTTAAAATTTAAAGTAAATTACAATTAAATAAACAAATAGAAATCCTGTTTTAATTTATAACGTAAAAGTTAAAAAGTTTGACCTAATTAAAAAGGAGGACACATTCTTCAATTGTTTCTCCTGTTCGCCTTGTTCAAACTCGATCCCTTTTTCTTCTCAAGGCCGATCTTATTTCTTTTATGTTTTTGATTTAGGAAGCCGCCTTGCAATTGATTGTTGAATCGCTCCTCTACTCTGATGTTGATTACTTTCAATTTGCTGGCAATTGACGGTTATGATTGCTTCCTCATCGAGTGCTTTCGTCGTTGATGATTTGGTATGTTTTTTATTTTCTTCTTTATATATTTCAAATTTGACTTCTTGAATTGCCGATGATGATTTGATTTTTATAGAGTAGAATTCGAAGAAATAATCCTCTCTTATTCCAAATATTTCATGATTGTGAGATGCAGGTTGCTTTGGTATTAATGTGAAGGTGGCAGTAATTTTCTTGGTGATGGGATGAGGTGTTTTGCTGAGGAAGAAGATAGTACGGTGGCAATTGAGTGTGCAAGCAGTTGTTTTAAGCAAGAATAGCAGATTTTAATGAAATGATGATTTAAACTGAGGATTTAATGTGACAAAAGAGCTGAAATGAATGGCAAGAATTGTAATGTAAAGTGTGCAGATGTAATAATGAAAGAAATATGAAATGTAATTGCTGAAAGTAAATGGGATCAGAATTTTTGTATTGATATTGCAATGAGATGTAAGTCACAGGAAATAGAAACAAGAAACAATTTGCAAGAAAGTTCAATTCCAAGAACTGAAAAATGATAATTTGCAGTATAATTGAACAACTATAAGAATGCAGGAAATTAACAAGAATGGTAACTATATATTTGCAGAAGTGCAAGAAACAAGACTGAAATTTGATATAAAATCAAACTAACAAGAGATTAAGCTAAGTAACAAGATCAAATTGCAAGAAAGAACATGTACATGGAATTTTCAAATAGCAAGAAGATGAACAAACAAAAGTGACAGAAAATGTAAGTAGCAGAAGTTAAGAACAAGAACTGAATTGCAAGATGAACAAGATTAAAGTAACTAAAATTATCTAATTGTAGGAATCTAAGAACAGAGAAAAGGTAATTGGAAATAAAATTGAACAAGAAGAATAGTATCTAAACTAAGTTTAGATTTTAACAGTGATTAAACTAAGAACAGATCAAAAAGAAGGGAACTGATACAAGGCTAGTAACTGTAATGAAGAAAATGGATTAAATTGCTTCGGGTTCTCCTTTTCTGATACATCATTTCTTGTATTTATACAATCAGATAGCAAGACTCAATCAACTCATACCCAAGTGACTCAATACAACCCAGGTTCAAAAATTACAGCCCATACATCATATAAAATGATCACTGCTCCCAGATTCTATAACAGTACTAAATTATGCATGTTCCAGTTGTGCACGTGCACACACTGACACAAGCATTTATCTCTCTACATAGGTCATGGCCTCATCCATTCAAGCACCGGACATCCTTTGGCCACCTCCAGCCTCCCTCTCTGATGCTCTGCAGTTCAACTCCGGCGAACAGTTGACAGTTGCAAAAGTTTCTTCTTTTTCAGCTTGTACACAGCAGCTCTTGATCTCCAAAACCATGGCCTTCATACCGTGGTTGTTACATCTCCCCTGTGCTTCAAGAATGAACCTTATCTCAAGGTCCAGGGTAGGAAATCTTCTAATCAATGGCCAGTAATCCTCCCATGTAGCCTCTTCTTCAGATCTGCCCTTCCATTTAACTAAAATTTGTACAACTACATCATTATCTCTGGGTACCACTGCGGTTAAGAATCTTCTCTGGTTGGTCTACTATTTCCTCTACAAAGCTTGGTGCATCATCTTGTATTATTATGCCGTCTCCAACTTTCTTCTTAAGCTGTGGTACGTGAAACACCGGGTGGATTTTTGAGTGATTTGGTAATTGCAACTTGTAAGCCACACTTCCAATTTTCTCCTCTACCATGTATGGCCCATAGAATTTTGGTGACAACTTATGAGTTCTTCGATCTCGGGCTGAAATCTGCTTGTATGGCTATAGCTTCAGGAATACCTAGTCTCCAGGCTCAAACTCTCTCTTTGTTCTTCTCAAGTCAGCGTACTTTTTCATTCTTTCTTGTGCCATCTTTAAGCTGTCCTTCAGGAATTCCATCATAATATCTCTAGTGAACAAATGCTCTTCCACCTGTTCTATTTTGGCAGTGTTTGGAATGTATGACATAAGGGTAGGAGGATCAATACCGTAAACTATTTTGAATGGAGTAGTTTTAGTGGGTGTTTTCCAAGTCGTATTATACCAATATTCAGCTAAATCCAACCAATATGCCCATGCTTGTGGTCTATGACATACAAAGCATCTCAAATATCCTTCTAGAATTTTGTTAACAATTTCAGTTTGACCATCACTTTGAGGGTGATAAGCCGAGCTATACTTCAGGTTGCTCCCCTGCAATCTAAAAATTTCCTGCCAAAAATGACTGGTGAATAACGTGTCTCTATCACTTACTATGGTTTTAGGCATGCCATGAAGTTTGAACACCCCCTTGAAAAATACTGCTGCTACTTCCTTGGCTGTGTATGGGTGGTGAAGAGGAAAAAAGTGTGCATATTTACCGAGTCTATCAACCACAACAAAAATTACACTATAAGTATGGCTTTTAGGCAGGCATGTAATGAAATCCATGGATATATCTATCCATATCTTCTCAGGAATTGGTAATGGTTGCAAAAGGCCGGGTATTAAAATATTTTCTCCTTTATTTCTTTGATATTCATCACAAGCTCTGACATATTCTTCTACACTTCTCTTCATTTTCTTCCAGTGAAATACTTGTTTCAATTTCTGCATAGTTCCCTTTATACCTGAATGACCTCCTAGAGGTGTTGAATGGTGTTCTCTGATTAGGGCCTGAGTTAGCAATGAGAGGTGATGGTCCACTAATATTCGGCCTTTGTAAAATATTAGATATTCAACCAATTTATACTTAACTTATGGCAGTTCCTTTCTTTGAACTTTCTCTTTTTGATTTTTATACCAAGTAGAGGTTTGTAAAGTGTTCTTCAGTTCCTGCAACCATGGTGTTTGTACTGTTGAAATGGCTTGCAATTGTTCTTCCTCCTTCATCTCCCCTTCTTTTCTAGATAAAGAGTCAGCCACTACATTCTCTTTCCCACATTTGTATTCTACTTTATAATCAAATCCATGAAGTTTTGCCAACCATTTATGTTGAAGACCAGTTGATAGTTTCTGCGACAACAAAAATTTAAGACTTTGATGATCAGTCTTAATTATAAATTGCCTTCCCATTAGATATTGTGCCCACTTTCTTGTTGCAATGATTATGGCTAGAAGTTCTTTTTCATATGTAGAGAGTGCCAAATTTCTTCCATGTAGTGCCTTGCTTAAGTATGCCAGAGGCTTGCCATTTTGTGTCAACACTGCTCCTATTCCTTGCCCACTTGCATCACATTCCATGGTGAATGGTAGGTTGAAGTCAGGCATAACTAGGATGGGTGGTGTAACCAAACAGTGTTTGAGTTTGTCAAAGGCTATCTTGGGTCTTCATTCCATTTAAATGCATCCTTATTCAACATTTCAGTCAGAGGTTTAGCAATCAGCCCATAATTCTTAATAAACTTTCTATAATATCCAGTTAGTCCCAGAAACCCTCTCAATGCCTTTAAGCTATTAGGTAATGGCCATTCAACTATTGCCTTCACTTTATTGGGATCAACAACAATGCCTTCATAAGAAATAATATGGCCAAGATATTGTATAGAACTTTGTGCAAACTGACATTTAGATAACTTGATCACGAGTTCATGGTGCTTCAAGACCTGAAAAGTTAAGTTTAAATGCTCCAAGTGCTCATAAGACTGGCTATAAATTAGTATATCATCAAAAAAAACTAGCACGAATTTCCTCAAATAAGATCTGAAAATGTCATTCATTAGAGATTGGAAAGTGGATGGAGCATTTACTAACCCAAATGGCATCACTATAAATTCGTAATGACCATCATGGGTTTTGAAAGCAGTTTTGGGTATGTCAGGCTCACACATTCTGATTTGATGGTATCCTGATCTCAAATCAAGCTTGGAGAAAAATTTGGATCCTTGTAATTCATCAAAGAGTTCTTCAATCAGTGGAATAGGGAATTTATCCTTTATAGTTTGGTTGTTAAGTGCCCTATAATCAATACAAAGCCTCCACGTTCCATCCTTCTTTCTCACCATAACTACTGGGGAGGAGTAAGAACTGTTGCTCGGTCTTATGATTCCTGCCTTCAGAAGTTCTTGAATAATTTTCTCAAGCTCATTTTTTATGTGGTAGGAATGTCTATATGGTTTTAGACAGATTGGTTTGGTATTTGGGAGCAAAGGGATTTTATGGTCTTGTAATCTTTTAGGAGGTAATGGGGGATTGGGGTTAGTTATTTCTGGGTAAAGTTGGAGGAGCTGTTGTACTTCTGGGGGAATGTCAGTTGTTTGATTGTCTAAAGGAGGTGATAGTGAGCAAAGAATCATGGTAATCTGAGCCTCTGCATATTCTTTCACTATCATTTTATTGCTAATCATCTTCACTTCTTCTTGTTTCTCCCCTTGCCAAATATATTCCCTGTTATTATATGTAAATTTCACCTGCAGTTTCTCCAGATTTAAAGTCACTTCTCCTAGTTTTTTCATCCACTGAGCTCCCAAAATTACTTGGCATCCTTCAAGCGGCAGTAGTAATAGTTCCACAGGCATCTTACAACCTTGACAACTAAGTATAACATGATTACATATTCCTGATCCTCTCAACTTCTCCCCATTTGCTACTACAACTTCATAAATTTTTGATTCATCAACTTTTAGCCTTAGCTTTTTAGCCAATTGATTATGTATAAAACTGTGTGTAGACCCCGAATCAATTAATATTTGTACAAGTTTACCACATATATGTCCTTTAACCTTGATAGTTGAAAGTGCTGGAATTCCACACATAGCTTGTAGTGTAATTGAAAGGGGGTTTTCTAAGGTTTCATCTATTTCTTCATTAATTTCATCTTGCTGTGGTTCATCATCATATAACGGCATGATGCCTTCAAACACATATACTTAGGGATTCTTACATTTATGGTCCCTCGACCACTTCTCCTTGCATCCATAACATAGATTCTGTCTTCTCATTTCAATGATCTGTTTGGGGGTGAGGCCCTTGCTTTTTGCCAAGTTCTCTAGGTTAGAGGTCTTTTCTTTAGGTTCTGATTTGGTGGGTTCAGAAGTATTTGGTTTTGAAGCTTGAGGAGCAATATGGTTTCTGGGGACAGTGGTGTTTGTGGCAAAGTTTTTAGTTCTTTTGGTTTGAATGTATTTACTCTCATACAACTTTGCAAGAGACACTGCTTCTCTAAAATCATTTGGTCGAGATGTCAATACATCATATCTGATATCTTCCTTCAATCCACCAATAAATCGGTCTAACAGGAATTTTGGAGGTAAGGTTTCTATCACGGCTTGTAGCTGCTCAAATCTGCTGAGGTAAGCTCCGACAGTGGTATGTTGCTTAAGTTTGGATAAAGTCTCATAAGGTCTCTCCATCTCCTCTGGGTTGAACCTGATTTGGATCTCCTCTTTGAATGCTGGCCAAAACTCATGGTTAAACACAGTGTTGGTATACCAATGATACCATTGAAGTGCTTCCTTCTTCAAATAAAAAGAACAAATCTCTACCCATAGGTTCTCCTCAGTATGATGAAACCTAAAATATTGCTCTACTAGCCTAAGCCAATCAGCAACACCTTCCTCCCCTGAAAAGATAGGAAAATCTTGCTTCATGGTGGAATAGGGATAATGATAGTTTGGGTTGTAATGGTTTAGGTTGTTATAATCTGGGTTAAGATAGTTGATGTATGGATTTATGGGGGCTCCTGGTTGAGGATCTTGGGGATAGACTGGTGGATTATTGAGGCACTGTGTGTTTCTTGGTGGTGGTATTGCATTTCTTGGCTGTGGATTAGTAGTTCTGGGTTGTGGAGTAACATTTCTTGGTTGAGGAGGAACTGTGGGTGCAGGCAGAGTATATTGACTAATTAAAATGGTGTCAGATACTTGTGTAAGAGGTGGATAGTGGTGAGCAGGCGGTGGTGCAACGGGTGGTTGAGCAGGGGGTGGATATTGATTGGTAGGTGGTGGAGCTACTGATGGGGATGGGTGGTGAAGAACATGAGATGGCTCTGCTGGTCTATTTTTGAGTTGTTGTATATCTTGTGCTAAAGAAGTGAGAACATTGCGAAATCCTTCGAATTTGGTGTTGAGATCTTTGGTTGCGTGCTCTAATGTCTTCAGTGAGAGAGTGGTACGTTCATTCACCTCTTCTTGCTTCTGCCATGCCATTTCTTGATCAAGAATTGATGGGGTAGATTGGGAAGGGTCGCTGCTGTGGTCAGGATCGAACTGGAGGTCGGATTCATCCCCAGTTGGCTGCTCTGATACCAAATTGTGAGATGCAGGTTGCTTTGGTGGGTCTGTAGCCATTAATGTGAAGGTGGCAGTAATTTTCTTGGTAATGGGATGAGGTGTTTTGCTGAGGAAGAAGATAGTATGGTGGCAATTGAGGGTGCAAGCAGTTGTTTTAAGCAAGAATAGCAGATTTTAATGAAATGATGATTTAAACTGACGATTTAATGTGACAAAAGAGCTGAAATGAATGGCAAGAATTGTAATGTAAAGTGTGCAGATGTAATAATGAAAGAAATATGAAATGTAATTGCTGAAACTAAATGGGACCAGAATTTTTGTATTGATACTGCAATGAGATGTAAATCACAGGAACTAGAAACAAGAAACTATTTGCAAGAAAGTTCAAGTCCAAGAACTGAAAAATGATAATTTGCAGTATAATTGAACAACTATAAGAATGCAGGAAATTAACAAGAATGGTAACTATATATTTGCAGAAGTGTAAGAAACTGGATTGAAATTTGATATAAAATCAAACTAACAAGAGATTAAGCTAAGTAACAAGATCAAATTGCAAGAAAGAACATGTACATGGAATTTGCAAATAGCAAGAAGATGAACAAACAAAAGTGACAGAAAATGTAAGTAGTAGAAGTTAAGAACAAGAACTGAATTGCAAGATGAACAAGATTAAAGTAACTAAAATTATCTAATTGTAGGAATCTAAGAACAGAGAAAAGGTAACTAGAAATAAAATTGAACAAGAAGAATAGTATCTAAACTAAGTTTAGATTTTAACAGTGATTCAACTAAGAACAGATCAAAAAGAAGGGAACTGATACAAGGCTAGTAACTGTAATGAAGAAAATGGATTAAATTGCTTCAGGTTCTCCTTTTCTAATACATCATTTCTTGTATTTATACAATCGGATAGCAAGACTCAATCAACTCATACCCAAGTGACTCAATACAACCCAGGTTCAAAAATTACAGCCCATACATCATATAAAATGATCACTTCTCCCAGATTCTATAACAGTACTAAATTATGCATGTTCCAGTTATGCACGTGCACACGCTGACACAGGCATTTATCTCTCTCCATAGGTCATGGCCTCATCCTTTCAAGCACCGGACATCCTTTGGCCACTCGATCCTCCCTCTCTGATGCTCTGCAGTTCAACTCTGGCGAACAGTGGACAGTTGCAAAAGTTTCTTCTTTTTCAGCTTGTACATAGCAGCTCTTCATCTCCAAAACCGTGGCCTTCATACTGTGGTTGTTACAATGATTTTCTGCTTTGAAATTTTCAACTTCGTTTAAGCTTTTAATCTTGACTATTGATTTTCTTTGATCGATCCGTTTGGCTTATGGTATTGTTGATCCTTGATATATGTTGACTTTTTCACATCTGCATATTTGATTTGTTTATAAACTGAACAGTTGACATATTCAATTTCGAATTTGTGCATTTATTTTTCTTTATGTTTCCTCTGTGCGTTTGATTACCGACTTGTTCAATATTATGGTTATAGGCTGATTTTTATGACTTGTCCAAACTTGTGTGTTGTAGTATTCATTTGCCTTTGCTATTTCATATCTTTGCACATTTATCTTGTCTGGCTTGATTGTTGGAAGGCTTTGTACTAGGTTGTGCATGCATGTGTATATTCACTTGCTTTGTTGCACTTCTAGTTCTGATCTTGTGTGTACTATTGATTTGGTGCACTTGAACTTTTGAGCCTGCCTTTTTGTTTTGTGCACAATGCTTGTTGATGTACATTGGTCTAGCTTGTACATTTTGATGTTCCCATATGTGTTTGGATTTTGGTTCGTGCACTTGTCGTTGCACCAGTTTGTGTTTACCCTTGTGTACTTTTACATCAATTTGGCCTTATGATTCTATGAGTTTGGTTTATGCATTTCGCTGAATTGATCTGAACATTTTATGAACATTTTTCATGCATTCCTTTTCTTCCTTACGTTGAGTGTGATGCTTGCCTTGCCTGGTCATACTGGTCTATGCACCTTTATGTACCTTGTCTGTTTGCACCAATGTCACCTTTTTTTGTACATTTCACCTTTCAGACCTGTGTAGAGTCTGAAGTATAACTTTGAGCTTGACCTTATGTGCATTTTTTGAACTGTTTTTGGCATTGGTATTGTGTGCACATGTGCATATGTGGACTATGTATTCTCTTACTGCCTTGTTGTTGTTTTGGCCTTGGTATTGTGTGCACATGTGCATATGTGAACCGTGTATTCCTTTACTGCCTTGTGTTTCTATACTTGAATTTATACACTTGTATTTTATCCTGCTTTGAGTACTGTATTGAGCCTGAAGTACATTTTGGGCTTGACCATGCTGTCGTTCTTTGTAGGCTAGTCATGTATGTGTGCAAACGTTAAATGTGAAGTGTTGCATCATGACTTTGATATTATATAATTTGGCTTTTTTTATGCATGTGTAAAATGTGCATAAGTGTATATGCATAGCTTTTTAATGTGTTTGCTTATTTTATTTTATTCGCCCTCAGGGCATATATTGTGAAAACTTTGCGTGTCGTAGGTTGCTCATGCATATTATGGACTTGATTTTAAATTTTTGTTCCACACGAACGTGTTGTACTAGTCCATGTTTATTATTTTTGGTGCCTATTAAAATATGACAAGAAAAAACCAATAAACTAAGGTAATGTCAAGTTAAAATATACTTATATTTTTGCAGTCTCAATTTGTTTCTTTTTTGCTTTTTACTATGTTGTTATTTGACAAGTAGAGCAGATGATTGAAGAAAAATAATTGGATAAAAAATGAGTTCGAGCAAGCGAGGTTAGTGGTGATTGTTGTATTTGAAAGTATGTTGTATATTAATACTATATATAAAATATTGTGGAAGCTATTATTGTAATTATGTGTACTATTGTTATTTTATTGAATAAAATATTTGTTGAAATAAAATTGTATTTGTATATTTCATTCTACGATACTACAATAGTACTATAACGAACACATTTATATATAAATACATACATACATACATATATGTTTATTATCATCAAACAAAAGTCATAAACTATTATATTCTACAACATTCAATTGCTGCGAAGTTATTGAGGGGCAGCACAACAAGGGTAGCTACTTCAAAAATGAATATTTCTTTGTTCACTGGCCCGAAGGCTTCAACCACCCGTGGTTGTCTGATCGTAAGTTCTGTTATCTAATACCTCCTCCATACTTGGTTTTTCTTTGCCTAATCCTCTAACATTCTCTCTGTGAACTTCACAGATCTCACCATATTAGCCATTTTCGATGCTCATGCCTATACCTTGGCATTCTTGAAGAGGATTGATTCAAACCTTCATAAGACCTCTTATCTTCTGACGAATGCTCGCATGCGCCACTTCCATCTTATATACAACAACAAAAGCATTGTCTTTAATCCACACTCTACTAGAAGAACTCGAGCTACCACCGGTCCTTCTACGCCAGCTCATGACTTTGATAATGAAGATCAAGGGAGTGAAGACCACCAAGGGAGTGAACTAGATCACGAGAAAGAAGGAAGAGGAAGTGAGGAGAATGTGGCTACAGAAGGAGATAAAGGGATGAATGAAGGAGAATACGAAGACAAGGAAAGAGATAGGGAAGATGATAATGAAAAAGATGGAGACGAATAGTATTGGGAGACATCTCCCGAAGGCACTATAGTCACAACATATCCTCTACCGAAGTGACTAGTCATCAAATATTCATAGCTTGTAGTTAGACCATGCCTCGAACCTTAAAGAATTAACCACTCTCATAGGCTCTTATGATAACATCTTTGGCTCTTTAGGAGTCTTAGGAACCTGTGTACCTTTGATTTCAGGAGAATAAACTTTGAAGATATCCTCAGCACCCGTCCTCGTGAATTCAACTTCCCTTTTAGGGATATTCTTGAGGCCGCTACATTTGATGAAACTCCATCTCGGGGATCCCTTCAACATGATCCATAGGTTACTTTAGGAAATATCAACACTTCATACACTTTTAGGATCACAAGACAAACACTTAGAACTCATTCTTAATCCAGTTCCTCGCTACTGACATAACTCTTCTTCTTTTCAAGTACACTGGGGTGATAATATCTTGAAAAACTCCATTTAGGCATATACCAACATGTTTTTCGACCCTCGAAACCTATTATCAATGCCCTATATTTTAGCAGGAATTGGGTTCTAATAGAAGTGGAAGAAAAGAACAAGAATGACGAGAAGCGAAAGAAAGGCAGTGCCGTTGTGATGAATAAGAGGGGCATAACACCGAGAGAAAACAACGCTAAGTAGAACAACGAGGACCACACGACTATGTTAGGCGTGACTTTGATGCCTAATATCATCCTCGCTCTTATTGTTCCTAGCAACAACCATCATCTCATCAGGAGCTTCCTCCGCCGTTTCAGTCTCCCACCACTACTATTTCTACTTCCCAACAATCTAAAGCCATCATCTCCACACAATCGTTGTGGTCCCATAAGGGCGGCAATGAAATTTTATCAAGTCACGCTGCTCCTCCTCTACCCCTCAAAGTCCAATCTATCACTATTACCACAAATATGCAAGCGGCTTTGCCTAAATTTTTCCTAAAAGTGGTGATGTATGATTGAAACATCAATGACTTTTCTCTTAATGAAGCTAACAAAGGCCTTGACAAAAACTTAGGGAGGCCGTGGAGCAGCTATTTGAATTGAAGAAGCTCGCCAAATGAATCTCCGTTGTCAACTGGGCTAACAACTTAGTTCCTTTGACTCAAAGAGGGCCAGCACAACAAAATATGCAAAGATTACAAGGATGAATTATTGAAAATTACCAAAGAAAGAGATAAGAAGGAAAAGTCGGCCAAGGATTCAAAAAAAAAGATAATTGATCTATGTAGGGTTCACATGTAAGAGACCAAAGTCATAAACTCATAACTAAAAGAGTACACGACACAAATGTCAAGTTTGAAAAGAAGATCAAAGAGAAAGAAGATCAATTTTCGGTGCTTTAAGCTAAAGTATAGAAACCTAAAACCTATTTTAAAAGCCAAGACAGAATCAAAATAAGAAGTCCAAGCCGAGCTCGTGTCGTTAAAGAGGAAAATGCGGACCTCAAAGCAAGGGCTATTAAAACTGAGAAACAGAGGCTACTCTTCTCTAATTCTTCGCCAATGTAATAGAAATGGAAAATCTAAAGTGCCTTGGAGATAGCTATTTGGAAATACTTGCCGACCATTAGGAGGATATTCTATATAGGGCCAAAAAATATAGCTATGACATCGACGAAGTGTCTTTGAAGCCAATTTTTTCAGATGAAGACAATTTGGTTGCCCTAGAAAAGGGGAAGAAAATCTTGATAGTGGATGTTGCAGCTATAAGGCAGGCATCTGTTGAGGCTCACGTTGGTCCCAACTTATCGGATCATGCGGAAACTTCCATCTTAACTCCTAACGAGCCTCAGCAGACATCATTACTTCTATGGTGACCACTTTCCAAACTAAGACATCTATCTCCACTACATCTGATGTTGATACTTCACCTCTCACTCCTCTGGCCATTTAACTGATCTAGCCTACTCTAGAGGAGGGAGAAATCATTAAGTCCCCACTAAAGGGCACTCCATCTAATCGAATATATCTCTAGTCACTCTGATCTTCGAGAAACTTTAGTTCTTGGATGTAGATGTCATTAATCTATACCTTTCTCTTTGTCAAATTACAGATCATCTATCGATGCCCTCTTTGCCGCCAGCTAATCACACTTCTGGTGCAAGTGTTGTCGTAACAATGTCACCTCCATTACCATAATGTTCATTCCTCCAATTCCTCCCTCCATCTCTGGCCCTAGTACATATTTAGAGAAAATAGGATCATTGGAAGGGTTGGAGACAATGATTCCTTTCTTGATGAGGAGGTGAAAATAGTCAATGCGAAGGATCTTGACACTATGCCTCTGGCGGAGAGGATAAAATTAACATTTCTATAATCAAGGCTGAATAATAGCCTCACACAAAAAAGTTCCGTTTTGTGATTCCAACCTCTGTTCTTCAGGCTACTCGCATTTTTGCTGAATCTCCCAAGTGCCGCACTAACTCTAATAATGACTACTATTGGAAGGAAGACCCCAAGGGCCATCTTGGACCCTAAAAGTAGGGTGAAGACTTTAAGAGAAAGACTCGTGATGAGGTGTTAGCGACCTTGTCAGAGGCTTCGGCCGTTGGAATTAGGCACGTGCAACATTGCTTTAACATTTTCAATTGGGGATCTGGCCAATCTGGGATATTCTGAGTTTTGAGTCCATTGTTTTTGGCGCATTAGAGTTGAGATTTCTCTGAGTTTTGAACTCGCATCGAATTCTTTATTTAGTTTGAGAATTTATGAGTTTGGATTCGTATCGAGTTCCATGAGCTTTTGTGATTGAGTTAAATATGTGAGATTTAGCCGTCTTGGCTTACTTTTGAGTTTGAAATCACTCAATATTATAGAGATATCTCGTGTTTGCTTTCATGGCTTCTTTTGAGATTTAGATAAGTTTTCTTCTTTTTGGAATAAAGATACATCGAACCTTTTGGTTATTGCGTGAGCTTTATATAGGATGACTTGTGTACATTATGGAGCTATCGCCGATGATATGAGGCACTTGTATTTTATTTAGAGTATTGAGTTTGAGTTACCTCTTTCGAGATGTTTAGTCTCTTAAGTAGCATTCGTTACTTAAGTGTCGAGCTTATGAGTTGTATATTCATCCTTCTCTTTCAAGAAGAAGTATCTTATGTTTATTCTGCTTCATATTATCGTTATTAACTGATTTATTTAGCTAGACCGACCCGAGTATTTTTAACAAAATTCCAATTTCTCTTTAAAACTCATATTTATATAGATTCTAAATTACAAAATATGCATCCAATAAAACACAACTCAAAACTAAGGGCCTGACACCTTTTCTTTTGCTTTTAAAACATCAGCTGTTCATTGCACTTGTGTGTGTATTAGAATTTGAGCTAGTATGTACATGCATATATTATCATAATTTTACTTGACAACTACTAGTTTAAATTTATGTTAAAAATTTGGCTGTGCATATTTTTACCAAATATGAGTATATATATGTTTCAGAAGTTTCATGTATCTACTTCCAATTTTAGTGTTTTACATTACCTGCTTTCGAAATATAGATTTATTGCTTTCATTTTTAGGCACCAAGAAACATAAGTTTACTTGCCAATCATTTTAAATAAAGAGAATATATTTATGGTTATTAGAGCATGGCAAACTGTGACGCCTCACCCCGAGACCCACCTTAGTAAAGGAAATTAACGAGTAATTTCGTCTACTAAAGCGGAGAGTAGGGCTGGTTAAGGGCAGCCATCTATAACTTTATCTTAAACATCTACTAAATACGTCGACAAATGTAATGTGATTTTTCTTTACTATCTCAATGGATCTACATACATAGTTAATGCTTAATCCAAAACTATAGGTGGCTAATGGATCTATCAGAACAAAATACAATAACTAAATGTAAAACACATCACAGAACAGTAATCAACATCATATATATACACACACATATACACTGATACGTGCTTAGTACAATACAATATGAATACAACAAAGGTGGTGCTCAACCACACCATATACATCGGATCGAATATATATATATACATCAGAGTATGCGGAAGAAATAACCACTCATAAGCTGGGAGGATTATCTTCCTCTAGTTGAGTTTGCTTACAATAATAGCTACCAATCTTCTATCGGCATGGCTCCTTTTGAAGCCTTATATGGAAGGCCGTGTCGTTCTCCATCTTGTTGGCTTGAGTCGGGGGAAAAGCTTATTTTAGGTCCCGAATCTATTCGAGAATCATCTGAGAAGATCCGTCTTTTCCGAGAAAGAATGAAAGAGGCTCAGAGTCGACAGAAATCCTACGCGGACAACCGTAGGAGGCCTCTTGAGTTCTTAGTGGGCGATCTTGTTTATATTCGAGCTTCTCCTCTGAAAGGAGTGGTACGCTTTAGCCAGACCGGGAAATTGGCACCACGCTATATTGGGCCATTTCCAATTTTAGAGCGTATCGGTCCTGTTGCTTACCGAGTTGCAGGTTAGGTAGTTGGACTCTCAGCTTGCTTTATCTTTTGGACTTCAACATTGACTTGGGATATGGCATAGTTTTTGTGTAGTAGCCTTTATGTTGGGAAATTTTGATGTATATATTCTTTTGGTGGGGAATGTATGTATGTATTGTGGTTGTATACCACTAGTGACATGTTGTATTACATTTGATGTATGTATTCATATGTATCATTTCTGTGTTGCTGTTCTGTGACTTCTAATTGACAGTTATTATATTTTGTTTCTGAATCGATCATGTAGCCACCATAGTAGTGTATTAGATAGGAATTAAGTATGTCGTATACTCGAGACGAAAAGAAGAGAAAAAAAAGAGTATAAATATCGACGTACTTATCTCTTATCTAATGTAAGACTATGATGGTCGCCCTTAACCAGCCCTATTCTCCGCATTAGCAGACAGAATTACTATGTAATTCTTTTTGTTAATATGGGTCTCAGGGTGGGGAGTCACAGCTTGGTACCATTCTTTTAAGAAGGAAAGGAAGTTGAAGAGGTGGAAACTAGGGACAGTTCTGTCGCTCTTTTTGTATTATGCTTCCATTTTGGTTTTATTTTGTATATAGACCGCTATTATGTGGGAGTGGCACCCGCTAACCTTGTATGAAAAGATATGTAAATAAAAATATTATTTTTCGTTCAATCTTTTTCTTATTTACATTACTGCATTTTTTGTTTCAATTAGTTATATACTTGCATGCATATATAATATGATCATCTGTAATTTAATTACTTATATGCTAACCATGCCTATGTCATTATTATTTACTGTAACACTGGATATATAAATAAATTTTTGCAATTGCTCAGTTCTATTTGTCATTGCTAATATACGTCTTACTTGGCTAGACAAAGTTATACTTCTTTGTCCAACTCAATTTATTTTCGACTAAATGTATCTCACTCAACCGTGAATAGAGTTTTATTACTTTGGTCAACTCTATGGCCTTCCTTATTTATCTTCGGTTGGACATATTCCATTTAGCTATTAATGAGGTTGTACTCATGAAGGACATGATCTTTCCCCAAATCCTATTTTCGAGAATCCGTGTCTTGCATGTCCGTCTTCCTTTGATTTCACCTATCTCCAGGAGACAATCAAAGATATAACATCAATCAACCTTATTAATCATTATCTAAACATATCATGTTGGGCTGTACATGTGGCTGTACTTGCAAAGGATTCTATTATATCGACTCCTACCTCTAGGAATCGTGTCTTAGATGCTTATCTCTGGGCATCCATCTTTGACCTCGCCTATCTATGGGCATTGATAAAAAACATTCATCGACCATCTTCTCCGATCTTCAACCGAGCATATCTCGCTAGACCATAAGCAAGGTCAATTTTGCAAACAGGTATAATTCTACATCGGTCCCTATTTTCATGATTCAATGACTTAGATGTCTATCTCTGGGCATCAATCCTTGGCCTGGCCACCCTCCAAGCATTGGTCAAAGATTAGATGTGTAAGGGAAATTGTCCAAGCAACCCCAGTACTATTATACTCCTTCGACCCGATCATGGATCGAAGGAGCTCATTGGTATCCATCTCTGGGTATGTAGACATCTGTTTGTCAAAATACATAATGTTTGATTCTATCGTTGATCACTTGGCACAAAGTCAGACTTTTAAGAATATGGTTTCATTAATTCTAAAGCCAACTTTATTTATAAATAAAAGAACGATAGATTCTGCCTTATTACATATCATACCATCAATTAAGATAAATTATTTGCAAGAATAAATAAATCTAAATGAAATAATGTTGTATATGTTCACTATTCCACGCCCGTAGAATTGGAATCGTATCAACAGTCGATGGCTTGAAAGTTCCATCTTCAAGCTTCTATTCAATCACCCAGGGACGTTCCTAATTTGGAATAAGTGCCTTGTATCAAGAAAGACATGTTTCAAAAAGAGGTCGCCTATCTTCATGGTATGCTATTACCCTTGGTTAATATGTCTTGCTTCTCTTTTCTGGTGAGCTATTACCCTTGGTTAGGCCTCTTCTCGTTTTTTGTCAACCATGTAAAGAAACTCAAGCAAGAGTTTCTCATTTATCTTGGGATCATAATGCATTCCTCGTTGAGAAGGGACTTTGAGTTCAATCGAAATCTTGATTCTTGGCTCCCTAAGCCAAAGCTAATGAAGTATGCTCGGTCATGAACTTGTGGGTCATCCTATAAGCCCACAATGCTAGTGGTAACCAATCAAACCAATTTCCTTTGGCTTTCATCAATCGTTAGTTCAAGATGGATTTGATGATATTGTTTACTTCTCCACCTCTCAATTTGCTTCTGGGTGTGCCACTACTGAAAGGTTCTTCTTATTTCGATATTGGTTACAGAAGTCTTTAAACTCAGCACTCTTGAATTGATTTCCATTATTAGTGATGACCTTCTATGGGACTCCAAATCTACATAAGGTGTTCTTCACCACAAAGTTGATCACTTTCTTTGTAGCGATCGTGGCTAGTTGTTGCACTTTAGCCTACTTTGTGAGGTAACCCATAGCTTTATAGCATATTTCGTACAGCCTCTTGACATCAGTAGCACGTTGATTATATCAATTCCCCAAACTATAGACGACAATAGGCTAACCATTCGCATAAGATATATAGATGGGGCTCTCGGTATCTTCGTAAACCATGGCATCCATTACATCACCTAGTTTAATCAGCAGCATCTCGGTTGATGCTTGGCCAAAGGTATCCATATTGAAGTACCTTTTGTGCTACTGTCTGTCCTCTAGTGTGATCACCACAGTTTCCTTTTTTCCTAGCTTCATATTTGTGATATACCATAGCAAGGGGTTTGAGAAATTTCTCATGTGCATCACTTCTTCTTTCATAATAAATTATGGTACCTTACACAAGAGTTTTTGTCATTCATTTCTTCCATTCATAAGGGTTCCCTTCAATAACTTTTATTAGAATCATGTATATTTTCTTCCTCGGCCTCCAAGATTCAATTGAAATCCATTTGGTTGATGCTTGGAGCCGACAAAACCTCTACTGGAACGTGTACCATAAGCTATGCATCCCTAAAGCTGACCAGCTTGGCTGACAAATCAGCTTTCTCTTCTTCGGGAATATACGTTATCGTATAATGCTTAATGTCGTTCAACAGTTCTAGAACTTTCGTCAGGTAAGGGGCAAGTTTCACTCCCTTAGCCTGAGATTCCTTCTTAACCTAACAGACCACTAACCGAGAGTTATTGCATATATGTAATGTTTTGACTCCCAGTTCTCTTGCTATCATGAGTCATGAAGTAAATACTTCATATTCGACTTCGATATTCATTGTCGAGAACTCTAGCTTTAAAGCACAACACATCCTCCATCCTTTTAGGGTTACAATAATCACTCCTGCATCAAAACTACACTTGTTAGAGGCTCCATGTACATGCAATTTCATTGGGACAATTAGACCATATCTTCCTCCACATCCCCATCCTAGACGGTGAACTCAACAATGAAGTCAGTCCATGGTTACTTTGATATCACCCTCCTAGTATGGTAGGTTATATTACATTGACTTAGCTCGATATTCCACTTCATCAATCTCCCTGTAATTTTGGGTCAATGTAGTACTTGCCTCGCTGGCTGATAAGTCGGTTCTTTTATCGGATGAGCCTAGAAGTATAGCCATGTAATGACCCTAATTTTGACTAACATTATTTAAAACATTTAATTGGATAAATTAAATGAAATAATGTAGATAGTTAAGGGATTGAGATTTGTTAGTTAAGAAGGACCCGTGCCTTAATGAATGTACTAGTAAAGGTGAATTAAAATAAGCAAGTAGGAGGAATATGGTAAAGGTAAAATGGGAATAGCTTTTATTATTATACCCTAAACCCTTCTATCCTTCATTCCTCATTCATTTTAACTTACACGAACAAAACTAAAACTCTAGAAGAACTTGGCTGGCCACCATTAAGGTGATTCAAGGAGAAGAAAAGCTAGGATTCAAGTTGAAAGCTTAAGCAAATCAATCTAAGGACAAATCTCAACCTTCTTAATAGAAAGCCAAGGTGAATAATTAGTTTCATCTCTATTTTTGATAAATGATTTCGTTTTAAAGGTAAAGCTAATTTCTTGCAAGTGTATGACATGTTATAGGGATTTAATGATTATATGCTTTAAGTTGATGATTTACATGGTTTCATATAGATTTTATGATATGTTTAAATTAAAAAACCTATTAAATGACAGTCAAATGAATTGCATTTTTGATATATGGTCAAGAACATTATTTTAGAAGTGGGTTCAAGTTTCATAATTTTCTAAGTAATTGTGGACTTATTATGAATTTTCTATGAGAAGAAATAGTTATTGGGTTTGAATTATTTAAGAAAACTAAATAATGTTTTCTGGTATGAAATTTATAGATATTAGAAAACATATTTAAACTGAATTATTTAGAATTTTAGGGATTTTTTCTAAGTGTTTTACTATGGTTATTAAATTATTTAAGTTAAAAGAGTTAAATGTTTTATTAAGGAGAAGGGCTTATTTGCTAAAATGTTTTCAATTGTTAATTTTGAATTCGACAGTCTTTTTCGAAAAGAATTTTGATAAACAATAGGAAACCAATCATATTTTGACAAATTAGGCAAATTAGGTGAAAAGAAATCACTTTGAAAGGCATAAAATTAGTTTTGTTTTGAATTACAAATTCGCCACTTCCATTGCTTGCTTCCATTATCATGCCCAGCGAGCCTTTCATACCCATTCAAAACCAATGCACATGGTATAAATTAGTTGATACCGAGTGTATTGGAGAAAGGCGAAGGGGACTGTGTCGAAGGCATGCTTTCAAAGGGGTTGCTTTTATTGGCTTTCGAACCCATTAACTTGTCTTTGTTCTAAAAAGAAGCCTTCTAATGAGTTGCTGCTTGTCTTTGTTTTTAAAAGGAGATTTCGAAGGAGTTTCTGCTTTTGAACCTATTCGACACCCTAGCTACCGCATTCACACCATTCGAATTACTTAAAGGCCGCTTTTTATAGCCTTATAACAATCTTTTCGAAAGGAAGGCCTTCATTTTCTTGCCATTGAAGTCGTCTTCTTAATGCTTTTGAAAGGGATTTTAGCTGCTTGTAATAAGAGTTTGGAGGCAATGGTTTCAAAAGGATGGTTTCAAAGTTCTCCTCTTCCCCAATTCTTTTACTTGAGATGAATGCTTGCGAAAGGGATATTTTCACCTCTGTTCTCTTTAACTCAATGGTTATATTAGATGTTAAACCTAATGATTACAAAAGGAATACCTTTAAATGGTTTTGAAGCTATGTTTCCACAAATTCTTACTTAAACCCAATGCTTTCAAAAGTTATATTTTATTTGTTTCAAAGGGAAAGATTCCAATTTTTGTGTGGAATATAAGAGGAGCACATGCTCTAACTAAGTTAGATCAAGTAAAGTATCTCATCAACCAACACAAAGTATCACTTTTTGCTATTCTGGAAATAAAACTGAATGAAATCCTAACTATTAAAGCTGCTAGGCACATTAATCCTATTTGGACTCTTAATCATAGTCTGAATCATGCATCTTATGATCGAATCATGGTAATTCATGACCCGTCTGTTTTGACACTATCCTCTGTACTATGTACTGATCAAGTAATGCACTTCCAAGCCAAACTGAATGTTTCATCTTCTTCCTTCTACCTTACTATTATATATGATCACCATTCTTTGAACTCAAGGCAATCTCTCCTTGATCTACTACCAGCCTTCAGGCAAAATTCCCATCCCTGGCTTGTCTTCAGGGATTTCAACTGCTGTTTATCCTTACACGACAAACTTGGAGGCACCCCCTTCTTCCAAAAGACATTTATCCACTTAATAAAGCTATTGAGGATTCTAGTTTGCTTCCTATTCCCACTTCTGGAGCTGAGTTCACTTGGAATAATAGGAGTCGAACAGGAGTCAGAACATTTACCAACATAGATCACTCTTTTGCCAACCTCCAAGCTTTATCCACTTGGCCAACAATGTCTTCCTTTATCCCCCAACCAGTCCTTTCTGACCACTCTCCTATAATATTCTCCTCGGGTCAGAAGTTGTTAAAAGAAAAAAAAGCTTCAGATTTTATAATACTTGGATCCTTGAACCTGAGTATAATAATATAATAAATAAAGCATGGTCTGAAAACTTTTATGGAAATCCTATGTATATTTTTTGCAGGAAATTAAGAGCAACAAAATTTGCTTTAAGAGATTGGGCAAGGAACAAGTTTGGTGATGGGACCTTGAAATCAACAATGCCAAGGAAGAACCTCATGGAAGCACAGGAAATTATGATGAACAATCCAGCTAATCCAGCAGCTTATGAATCTGACAGAAAATACTTTGATGAGTTAAATGAAGCATTGAAAACTGAAGGGAATATGAAGAGGTAGCAACTGAGGAAAAAATGGGCAGCTGAATGGGATAACAATATTGCATATTTTCATGCATCCATAAAGGTTAAACAAGCTAAGGAGCACATCACAACTATTTATGATGAGTTTGGGGTCTTGCACTCTAACCCATCCGAAGTTGACAAAGCTCTTCTTAACTATTTTAAGAATATGTCAGGAAACAATGAAGAATTCAAACCCAAGATTGAAGAACTAACCAACTTATAATTACCAGAAGTGCAGCCTGAGGAAGCTGACAATCTTGTCATTAAGGTAACATATAAGGAAAGAAAAGAAACCCTTTTTTCCATGAATATACAATCAAGTGGAGGACCGGATGGGTTCAATGTCTAATTCTTTATCCATAGTTGGGATGTAATCAAGAAAGAATTTTTACAAGCAGTTCACAATTTTTTCACCAATTTCAAACTGCTAAAGGAAGTGAATGCAACTAATCTGGTACTTATTCCTAAAGTCCACCCTCCCTCTTCTATTGCATCCTTTAGGCCAATTTCTTGTTGTAATGTAATGTATAAGTGTATCTCAAAAATCTTAGCTTCTAGACTTTTTGTTGTGCTTAGCAGATTAATTTCCAGGAATCAGTCTGCTTTTCTTCCCAGGAGGAGTATTCTTGACAACATCTTGATTTCTCATGAATTATTAAAAGAATATGGTCGTGCACAAGCTACACAAAATTCCATGTTAAAACTGAGGGCATATGATAGCATACACTGGACATCAATTGTGAGAATAATGGCCCTGATGACATCTCCAAAAGTTTTTATGGCATGGATTTACAGCTGTATCTCAACTCCCACCTTCTCAATAAAATATAATGGCTTCACATCTGGTTTTTTCAAAAGTAAACAGGGGATCAGGCAAGGTGATCCTATCTCATCTTATATATTTATACTTGTTATGGAAGTTTTAACTACTATGTTGTCTAAGAGTTATGTGCAGAAGGAAATTTTGTTTCATTCTAAATGTAAGTCCCCACAAATTTCAACCCTCCTATTTGCTGATGATATCATGATATTTACTAAGCCTGATCAGAGATCCTTGGAGAAAATTATAGCTACTCTTCACAAATTCTATCATATGAATGGATTGAAACTAAATGCAAATAAATCACATATTCTCACTTCTGGTATAGTTACTGAAGAAGCTAATCGTTTAATTGCTACAACTGGATTGCAATCAATGAAAAATAACATGAATTACTTGGGCCTTCCTCTTTGCTCCTCAAGAATTACAACTGTTAACCGCCTGCCTCTGTATTCAAAAATTTGTGGCTTAATGTCCTGCTGGGCTAACAGATTTCTCTCACAAGCTGGAAGACTTGTGCTCATTAAGTCTGTTATTTCATCTATGATGATGTATTGGTCTAGGGTGTATATTCTTCCCATTAAGCTGGTGAAAATGGTAAGAAATGCAATGTTGAGGTTTTTCTGGACTGGCTCTATTCATTCTAAGAAAATCATCTCGTGCTCCTTTGCCAAAATGGAGTTGCCTAAAAAGAAAGGTGGACTTGGAATATTTATTTGCAAACATGGAATATTGCAGCCTTAAGTTCTCATTTTAATGCTTTGCTAAGTGGTGCTGATTCCTTATGGGTTGAATGGACCAAAAAATATAATCTGGGTAGAAGGAACTTCTGGACTATGTCTGTGCCCCAGAACTGCAGCTGGACTTTGAGGAAGTTGCTGGACTTAAGAGCTACATTTTCTTCTTTTATAAATTTGTTCTCTCTCAATCCAGCACTATCAGTTTCTGGAATGAACCGTGGATGGCTGAAGGCTTATTGCTTGGGAAATTATTTACACCACATCAGATTTCTCAGACTGGAATAAGTAGGGATGCATATGCTATTGATCACTTGATTGATGGCAAGCTTTTTGCTGCCATACTCCAGTAATCAGGAAGTTAGGGCTTTTTGGAACAAATATCAGGGTCAAAACTACCAAATATCTCCAAATGACAAAATGCTTTGGAATGGAAAGAATCACTCAATCTCTGCTACTTATGATCTCCTTGCTAATGTAACTGGAAGCCCTGAAATAGAATGTCATAAGGCAATATGGTCAAGACACTCTCCTGCCAGGGACAACTTGTTGATGTGGAAGGTTACCATGAATGCCTTGTTGACCAAGAGCAAATTGATGTTTTATGGAATGATAGTTGACCCACTTTGTGTTTTCTGTAAGATGCAGGCTGAAACTGTAGATCACACTTATTTTGAATGCACTGAATTAATGGGTATTTGGGGTAGATTGTTGAGAAGAATAAATAAAAATCATATGCTTGGACTATCTTCTGTAGAGTGGGACTTGATAAGCAAATCAACTAAGTGGAGGAAGCATGACAGAACTGTTTATTTCTTCTACCTTAAGAAGTACTTGAAATTGGTTTGGGAAGAAAGAAATTTAAGATGTTTTGAAAATAAGAGTAGGAGTATGGATCAACTATGGGAAGCCCTAAAGAATGTTATCAAAAATGGTATGAAGGAAAGCCTTTATTACTTCATCAGTCATATGTATGAAGCTTGGCACTAGCTAATGATTGTGTTTATGTTCCATCTTAACCTCCCTCATGTCTTGTTTCCTTAGTGTGGATTTCTTTGTTGCTTGCCTTAGTGTGGTTTTTCTATTTTTTATTTTCTTTTTCTGGTGATTATGAGCATGTTCATAATCATTTTTTTTTCTATTCTCAATAAACTGGTAGGGGACCAGTTAACCCCGCTTGCCTTGCAAAAAAAAAGATTCCAATGTTTTTGAAAGGTATACTTTGAGTATTTCGAATGGAATATTTCTAAGAGTTTCAAAAGATATGTAATGTTTTCAAAAGAGGATGTCTAAGGTTTTAAGTAATGATTTCGAAAGGGACGCTTTCAATATTTCGAAAGGAATGGTTTCTATGATTTCGAAGGGATTGTTTTAGGTTTTAAACAAAGGTTTTGAAGGGTTTTGAAGATGCTGTTTTGGTTTTATGGCCTAAAGTTTTCTAAGTTAAAAATGGACTTTAAATTATTTTTATGGGATAGATAATCACATTGATTTAGGTTTCATCAACATTGAGCATATATCATGGCATAGATTTTATAAGTAAACCAATGAGATATTTTCGTTGTAAAAGTACGATTTAAAAGGATTAAATGAATTTGGAAGAAATGTTTTCAAGTAAAGTTTAATAGGGTAGTTAACCCTAAGTATATGACTCGGATATTAGAAAACCATATGAGACTGGTGTAGGGTCGCGCCTTATACTTTAGCTAGTAGCCTTTAACTAATATAAGTCCAAATTCTAGTGTGCAGGGCTTTGTCACGGGTAAGACTAAAATGATGTTACACACGGAAAGGAATACACATAGTAGAGGTAGGTTATTGGTGAGCCCGCAAAACCACTAGGATCAGTTGACCCTAGAAGAATAAAGTTAAGGACAGATCGTCCAGCATTGTGTCTAACAGAAGTTAGAATATTTATTATGCTTGGTAGGCCCGAGTCAGCCAATGGTTAATAGTTAGCCAAATAAAACTATAATGTTTGGACAAATAGTCCATCGATTACATGATTTATACGCATATATGTTTTTTCTATTGTTGTTATAATCAGTTTGATTGCAGGATTTTGATTTGTAAGAGATATGATTTTAAAAGGATATTAGTAAGGGAAAACCGATTCTACTAAGCGGCGTGGTCTCACTTAATATCAGTGAACCGAGATGTAATAGAATTATTCATAATAGGCTTTATGTCTAGCTTGAAGTTTATGTTATCTCCTTAAACTCTTGGGTACTCAAAATTAAATTTGAGTAGATGAGAGTTAAGGACTTTCCATGTTTACTATGTTGAATGAACAAGCTTCCAAAGGTATGCAGGAGGCAAAGCTAGCTATGTAGGAGTTATTTAGTAGTATTTCTACCGTGATGTATTTATGACTGATATGTCTATCTATTTAGTACTCTGATCATCCAAGGGGGCATCTTCATACGTTGCTCTTGGCATAATTTGTAATAGCTATATTTGATCAAAACCTGGGAATTGTTTTGGGATTATGCAATTGAATATGAAATGTTAATTTGAAATATAATCAGAAAAGTTGTTTTTGAAATCCGTGTTGATTTTATTTCATATTCATGTGCTTCTGATATTATGGATACCATTAACATTACCGTGTTTTATCATCAGAAGTTAATACCGTAGATGACTGCAGCATCTATAGCGCTTAGCTTCGGATCTTAAAATATGAGATGTTACAGGCCACAGCTTCCTCAAAGTAATCAATAAACAGTACGCCAGCATGCCTAACTTCAGATAATTGTTTTTCACTCTGGTGAACCATTTGTTGATATAACACACTAGCTTTTGGATTCTAGGCTCCCCATATACCAAGGCTGCACTTAGTGCTTGAGTAAATACTACCAAATAAATAAACAGATATCAAGGGATTTGACAAAAATAATGGTCGCTCTATATGCTCAGCAAATTCTATAAAGCTTTCCGTCATATCGAATCTAGACAAACTTTATTTTTACTTTCTTGAGGGAAACATAAAACGGTATATATTTGTCTATCGCTTTTGAGATGAATTGACTCATTGCACGACTTTTCCGTTCAAGCTTTGCATCTCCCTCCTTGTCTTTCAGCTAGAAACCTCTTTCATTTCTTTGATCAGCTCTAGGTTAGCTTTAATGCCCTTGATTTTACGATGAAACCCAAAAATTCCGGATGCGACTTTGAAAGAACGTTTCAATGGATTAAGCTTCATCACATATTTTTGAAGCACATCGAACATCTTTGAAAGATCATCCATGTAATTCATCAATTGTTGTGCTCATATTGTCCACTTAAGCCTCCGTTGTCCATCCGATTTAAACTTTGAACATTGTATTTACCAATCTTTATTAGGTAGCTCTAGTAGGTAGCTCTAGCATTCTTCAAACTGAACGGTATCACTTCATAACAATACAGCCTTAAATCAATGAAGAAACCCGTATGTTCTGATCTGGAACGTGCATTGCTATCTAATTATAGCCGAAGTATGAAGGATAACATTTGTAACAACCGCCCTACACCTCAGATGTAGAACGGTTGTCAAAGGAAAAAAAGAAGTAAAGAAGAGAAATATAAGAGAAGAAAAGAGAAAGGAACACCAATCATCACATAACACGTCATATATCTCACATCGCATCAAATAAAATATAATAGTCATCACATATATAAAATAGATGAGACAGTAATAACTACATGAACCACAAAATTCAAAGAGCATAGGCTCACATGGTTATATAAAATAGGAATAGAGTTTATGCAGCTGATAAATAAACTACTGATAAACTGTCCCTAATAATAGTAAGTCAAACGCCGTCAAGTCTCAATGGTGTCATATAGTGGAATATGCAATAACAAACTCAAATAAAAGTACGAGTAAATGTCACCTTCTATTAATCTATCCGCAGAACTCCATATTCCATACACATATGCTCTCTAGTCTACCCATTTAAGAGTACTCAAGATAATTAGAAGCAAAGCATAAAACCTCAAGTCAGACAATAGTCTGATGTGAGCGATAAACAATCTCAAAATACTATAAAAGTTGATATAGTATAATTAATAGAGGGTATACGAATCATACCCGATCTTTCCCTACAACCAAAGAGTCAGCACATAACATCGATAATATGAAACTCTACAACGTCATAAAGGGGTACTCCACACTAAGCAAAATATCGAGGTGCCTAGATATCCCTATCGATAATACCTTCATCATGTGACATTTCTAGAGTGATAGGTGGCTAGTGAAGCAACCATAACAAACATATCATCCGTCAAACAATACTAACCGTCACTCGGCGTGCTCTAGATATATGATAACTCGTATGGCCCCATGCCAAGAACTAATGGAAATCCTAGTTTCAGTTGTACTATCATATCATGTAGCCCAAATCTAGATATATATCTCATAGCCCAAAGCTAGACACTAGACCCAAAGCCACAGGTCTAGAGTATATAGATCCCTACATGTTTCATGGGCGACCCCATTTGCAATACTCTGCTTCGAGTACAATAGAAAACACTTTAAGTCATTAACAATCCCTTTGCACATGCATATCCATCCAAGCCCTCTTTTCTCAATCCAATTTCCATTATCCAGGAACCCCCCACGTTCCTTCACTCCATGTCTTTCTCGAATATCAAGCCTCTTACACCAACTCCCTACATGAGTCATAAATCAAAGACATGGAATTTCTAATCTTCAGTATCTACTCCCACCATGGGTCACAAACCTAAGATACAAAGCTTTTATCATGTTGTTACATCGTCATCCACCTCTAACGCGAATGAACCAACACCTCCAACAAAATCTACAGTGTCCTAAAATTATCACCTTCGGAACCTAACTGCACACACTATTGAGTAACCATCCGAAGTACGAACTTTCGTGTCGAAGCGTCACATCATCGCCTCACCACTGAAATCGCTTGCCATAGAGAAATAACATCAATTCTCTAAGTCGGTCGCATGAACAAACCATCACATTATGCACCTCGAAGCCTCCTCACCGTCCATGCCAAAGATCCGCCAAATCACCAATCATCTATACTGATGGGTATGACCACTCTATAGTGGTCAATACCAATAACTTCGGTCACATACTTAGCCAAGAATGGACAAGTACAAACCAAATGGAAACATCCGATGTCCATCCTGAAGTCCAAATCCCATCCAAATCCATTATCTTTCACCTTCAGATCAGTCCGCACGTATCATAACATTCTTCCACAACTTATCTCATTCGTTGGGTTTTCGATTAACATCAACGAAATCCCAAAACAAAAGATTCTTCCCTAACATTTGATCGCCGCTAAATTAGCGTTTTCAACCAAAAATAAGCAAACAAGCAAACATGCAACCAACAAGCATGCATACATCCAACATAGTATAAACACAAGATGTATAATGTGTTTGCATCGACCAGTGGGGAAATTCATATAAAAAATAGCCTAAATCTAGTAATTCCCTACTAATAGCACGTCGATGGAAAAAATGTGATATATGATATAAAACCATTTTAAAACACTTTTATTTTCATTTATAAAAGTCAGATATGTGTTTAGTATAACAAAGTAAAAATTTAAAGTTAAAGTCCATTTCGAAACGTCCATTTAATAATACTAACAATCACAGTATGGTGAGAGGCAACATCACTTACCTCAACAAAAGTTATCCAAATCAGTGCCAAGACGTAAAGCTCTCCATCACGTGCAATGCAAGAAATGCATCCAAAACAGACCTCATATGCAAAAGGTATGGGTTAAATACAGTTTCATATTAATTAAATAATCAATTAACTAATTAAAATGATAATTACCTTGCTAAATTTAATCCTTCTTCTCCAATCCAATGTCTGTACACGATCATGTATGTGCACAAAACACACATCTTCCCTCTCCTCCGTTCTCCTTCATTTCTCAATGAAATCACAAACCGTCTTTGCCAACAAATCCCCTTACAGGATCTCTCCTCCCTAGACCTAAAAATTTGAAGCTCGATCACATTAATAAGAATGCAATCTAATGCCATGCGATTAGCTAGGCTAAGGATTCATTTTGCAATAGTGCCTCTGGTTCAACGGGAGTTGGTAAGAAGATGCTATTTACGAAGAAAAATCCAACAGTGATCTTTGTTTTGCCTATTGCATCTTGTAGCTCTGCCTATATCAAACCCTAAATCCAGCCATGATTACATCGACCGGCCCTATCATAGCCGCACCCTAGATCGGCAGCACTAACTCAAAGCTCTCATCGATACGAGCTCATCGAATCTGGTTTCATAAATTATCATTGAGCAGATCATCAGATTTTGATTTTTGAATGGAAGAAAGGGGAGCAGCCATGATTTGAATGGAACAGTAAATGGATAAAATGAATCAGGGAAAAAAGGGGGAGAATTTAATTTATATTAATATTATTATGATTATTTTGAATTATAAAATAAATTGTCATACTTTCAAGCTCGTATGATCACATGATGCATCCGGTCTCAACGAAACTCATCTGCGTACATCAAATTATTTTTCCGGTTCCAACAGTATAAATCTCATCGCTATCTAAGACCGTGCCCCTGGATGATAATTTTATGCATTTCAAAAAAAATTGGCCATTGGATCGCCTGATCTACAAATATAGAGATGCATATACAATTTTAATTCGCAACGTCAATCCGAACTCAACGGAAGTGGTTCGAGTCTTGATTCGAACATATGTGCGAAATTATATTTTTGGACCTTCAATTAATTAACGATCAAATATTTTGATTAATTATTTAAATACCATATCGTTAAAAATACGGGTCGTTACATCCTCCCCTTCTTAAAAGGATTTCGTCCTCGAAATCACTAAGTAAGAAGAATGTCTCCTAACCCGTAGGCCTTCAAAAGTCCCTCAAATTCTAAAAAAATTCGATAGTACCTCCTTGGCGCAGCTAGGTCCAAGAAAAATCCTAATATAACATATATATGTCATATCTAAGGATCTCATTTCCGAGGACAACCAAACATATATCACCAAATCTACACTACGGATGTTACATACCTCATTTATAGCAAGAGCATACCATTTAGATGTGGATGTAAGCGAGTAAGCATCCAAATAGCCAACACTTGCTTCCATGTACCTGAATATCTACTTAACAAAGAGGATTAAACATAAATGTAACATCATCGTGTATTTAAACATACTGGATCATATATACTGCAATCGTCTCTATAAGTATGCTATATCCAACCATAGCTATTTCGCATGCCTAATAATTATATAAGCATAAGTTATCATATCAAATGCTAACAATCCAACATCAAACATGCATACACAAGATCAAACATCAAAAGTAACATCTATGCCTTATCCTAGCATGCATGATACTAAACTATCTAATATAAAACATCGAATATGATATCCAATATGAAAGCCGACTAAAAAAATAAAATTTCACCAAGTGTAGATCCCCAAACAAGTAGTCCTCATGCTCTTCTCGGTCTCCCATATCCTATCGCCTTCACTTTCATTCCACTGAACCTTTACTATTCCACCGCTTTCCTCTTAACCTGTTGCGTAACACGTCTATCGGCACAAATAGGCCTATGAGGTCTCGAAGTTCTTAGTTTATTCTCAATATCATATAATTGATTCAGTGCCAAATTTTCTAATGCCTCTTGTAAGTTCTCCTGCAGACCATCACTAAACAATGGTTTTAGCCACTTACAATGCTATTGGCGCACAATGAAATTACGCTATTCATTCCATATATAACTCGATAAATACAGATGCCATTCTACTAGACTTAAGGAATACAAATCTAGCATTCTTCATCAATCAATCGACCATGGCTAAAATACTATCATGCTATCCTTAGTCCTCAGCGATCCATCATGCAGCTATAGATATTTGTTCCCACTACTCGAGAACAAACAATCTCTCATCTTTATGGAACTAATAGTCTCGGTCGGGTCCATACTGCATCACCTATACAGACACTAATCATTCCTCTAGCTTAGCCACGATCTCCGCTAGTCTAACTTCACACCTCTAACAAGTACCAATCCGCTAAATCAAAGTCGATTTGATGGTCAAACCAGCCATTACCTTTGGCCAGAGCTCATCGAGTTTTGAAGTCATAACCAACGATAAACTCGAGCAATGTCCACTTTAGGAATATTGCTTCTAAACCCGTATGTCTTTCACTCAAACCACCAAAAACGACATTTCCCTAATAGACATATAGAAAATGTCAAAGTCGGAGAAGGCTGAGAATTTCAACCATCGCTACTGGCAAAGGTTGAGATCCTTCTCGGAGAAGAGATACTCAAACGATATGGAATCATTGAACAACTCAAACCCTTTGCTAATAGACAGTGCCTCCAAATCCCTAAAGGGAACACTATCGCCTTCAACTCCAAATCAAAAGTCCGTTACTTCCTCTCATGCGGTTTCAATTGTCGACTAACATGCGAAAACCTTACCTTTTGGAATCGATATACTATCCAATCAAGTACCATAGGCATGTGTGTTCTATGGACTTCTCATTCCTGCTCAATAACTAACGCTAATGCACTCGTCAACCTTTCAGTTAGACTCGGTAATGCATGTTTGCACCTCGCGTCTCAATAAAAATATGATCCTCTCTCATCAAATAGGTTAACGGTGCTGCTACCTTAGAGAAGTCGTTGGTAAAACATACATAGCATCTCGTCAATCTAAGGAGAACTTCTAATAAATAGCATCCTTGTGTGAATTCAAATTCTGGACCACCGTAACCTTTGTAGGATCTATAGCGATGTCCCACTCCTAGACAACGTGACCCGTATATCTCACTTCCCTCCTCCAGAGGTGTCTTCTCAACACCTATAGTAACATTATCAATCGTGCCATGTGCTCTTCTTTCGTCCATGAGTGGATGAAAATATCGTTAATGAGCATGAACATGGACTCACTCAAGTGATCCCTCAAAACATGGTCCTGAGATAAAAAAGGCATGATGGCCGTTAGCTAGTCTGAGTGGCATAACCAATCCAATCAAAAATCAAAATAGCATATAAAATGACTTAATTGTCATACTCTCCCTAGCCACTCTCAATTGGTGAAACCCCATCGCATCGTCCAACTAAAAGAAAGTCCTTGCACTATAGAGTTGATCGAACAAGACATCAATAAGCATGAATGGATACTTGTTCGTCATCTCATTCAGCTCACAATAATCAACAAACAACCTCGAAGATTCATCCTCCTTATTGGCGAACACTATAGGTGCATCCAACCCAAATATGCTCCTGTGATCGAACCCTCATATTAATAGGTCATTTACTTGCACCTTTAACTTCCTTTGCTCTTTGGGCATCATATACCTTAAAGGCTTAATTACTGGTCTAGCACCTCTAATTAGATCGATACGTAACTTAATCCCTATATGGTGGTAATCCAGTCACCTTATTGAGTATGTCCTGACACTCTCTAGGTACATCCATAAATAAAAACTCATCATATGGAACATCAAGAGAATATAGAAAGCTAACCATAACCCTATCCTCTTTTGGCAGCTGATCACCATTGTTCGCTCCTCTATCACCCCAATCGTCACCAACGGCTTCTCAAAATCCATCGCTATTCTATATCCCTTCAGCCAGACCATTCCTGAACTATAATACCAAACACAATTAAACCCCAAAACAAATCAATAGTAAACAAATGAACAAATATCCATGGCTTAATAAGACAAAGTCTCGATGAACCATGTATAGATTGGCTGAGCCACTAACTAGGTTCGTCATAATTAAAGATCGATTTACTATCTCGAGTCTCAATCCTAATATATCTATCAAATCACTAGATATGAAGAAATGTGAAGCATCAACGTTAAATAAAACATATATGGAAATGCCACAAGTGGAAAGCATATCTTAAACAGTAATGCCATTTCCCTTTTCTTTCGTCAATGGAGCACTTAACGAAATCGAAAAGGCAATCAATGCATATGCTTCCACGATTTGTCCTTACTCAGTTAGTGTGTGACAACCCTTTTATAGGGGGCACAAGTTCTCACATCATAAAGCCTTCTTGATCAACTTCTCAAAGCTCTCGTCAATATAACCAATCAACCGCTTCCTTAGATGATCAACCGAATGATAAATTTTTCTTCGAAGCGAATGTGAACTAATCCCAAGTAAAATGATACTCAAGAATCGAAGCTATAAAGGCACTCCACTAGTTCATTGTTCATCGCTGAGTTATCTAGAAGTTAATTTCTACTTCGTTGCATCATTTAACTCCAAGTCATTAAAGATCATCTTGCAAGTAGCCATCCAATTTTACCTTTCAATAGCCGACTCCATTCCAAGGAACGGTCTGCCTTCTGGACTCACATAGTCTTTATACAGCTTAACAAAGTCGACTCAAGCCACTTTCGCTTGAGAACCATAATCATTTAGAGCTACTTGGGCATCTCAGAAAATGATTCGCACCATCTTTACAAACATATCCTATCAATATGGGTTAGTGACCCCGATCCTGCCCACTTGTCAACTACGAAAATGGAGTCAATAGCCGTATTTCTTATATGTTAGATAATTCCTATTCTATAATAAAAATGACCAGTCTCTTAAGGAAAACTGCATCAATAATGCTCTTATGTGTAATACATCTTATAAACTATATATGCTACTATATAGTTTTGAAAACCAAAATATGTAATAAATACAAACTCTCTTGTATACACACATATACACACTCTAGATCCAATCTACAACAATAACTCCTATACTATCTCCACTGGATCGTGATATAAACTCAGGTCAATCACATTACCTAAGCTCTAATACCAAATGTAATGATTGCTCTACACCTTAGACGTAGAATGGTTGTCAAAGGAAAGAAAAGGAAGAAAAGAAGAGAAATAGAAGAGAAGAAAAGAGAAAGGAACATCGATTATTCACATAACCTGTCATATATCTCACATCGCATTGAATAAAATATAATAGTCACCACAGATATAAAACAGACGAGACAGTAATAACTATATGAACCATAAAAATCAAAGTACACAGGCTCAAACAGGCATACAAAACAGTAACAGAGTTTATATAATTGATAAATAAACATAACTAATAAACTGTTTCTTATAATAGTAAGTGAAACACTGTCAAAGCTCCATAGCATCATACAGTGGAATATGCAATAATTAAGTCAAATTTAAGTGCGAGTAAATGTCACCTCGTGCTAGTCCATCTACAGAACTCCATTCACATCCACACGTGCTCTCTAATCTACTCATTTAGAGTACCTAAGATAATAAGAAGCAAAGCATAAAACCTTAGGTCAGATAACAGTTTGTGTGAGCGATAAACAATCTCAAAATACTATAAAAGTTGATATATTATATGGAAAAGAGGGTATACGAATCATATCTGACCTGTCCCAGCAACCAAAGAGTCAGCACATAACATCGATAATATGCTACTCTACAACATTATAAAGGGTATTTCACACTAGGTAAAAAGTCAGGGCGCCTAGGTATCCCTATCCACAATACTTACATCATGTGACATCCCTAGAGTGATAGATGGCTAGTGAAGCAACCATAACAAACATAGAATCAATCAAACAATACTAACCGTCACTCAGTGTGCTCTAAATGTACAATAACTCGTCTAACCTCTATTTCAGAGACTAATGGAAATCCCAGTTTTCAGTTGTACTCTCATATCACGTAGCTCAAAGCAAGATACATGTCTCGTAGTTCAAAGCTAGACATTAGAACCAAAGCCACATGTCCAGTGTATACAGATTCCTAGATGATCCATGGGCATCCCCACTTACAATACCCTTGCTTTGAGTATAATGGAAAACACTTCGAGTTATCAACAATCTCTCAGCATACGCACATCCATTCGAGCCCTCTTTGCTCAATCCAATTTCCACTATCCCGAAACCACGCACATTCCTTCACTCCATGGCTCCCTCGAATATCTAGCCTCTTCCTTACCTACTCCCTACATAAGTCACAAAACGAAGATATGGAGTTTCTAATCTTTGGTACCTACTCCCACCATGAGTCACAAATCGAAGATACAAAGTTTTATCATGCTGTAACATCACCATCCACCCTTGAAGTGAATGAGCCAACACCTCCAGCATGATCAACAGAATCCTAAAACTATCAACCTCAGAACCTAACTCCATGCACTATTGAGTAACCATCCAAAGTACCAACTATCTTGTCGAAGCATCACATCATCACAGCACCATCGAAATTGCTCGTCGTAGAGTAGTAACATCAAGACTCTAACTCGGACACACGAACAAACCATCACATCGCGTAGCTCGAAGTCTCCTCATCGTCCATCCAAAGATCGGCCAAATCACCAATCATCAACAGTGATGGATACCGAGAACTCTATAGCTGTCAAACCAGCCACTTTGGTCATGTACTTAGATAAATATGGATAAGTATAAACCAAATGGAAACGTTTGGTGTCCATCCTAAAGTCCGAAGCCCACCCTAATCAATCGTCTTCCACCTTCAGATTAGTCAATGCATATCTTAATACTCCTCTGCAACTTACTCCATTCATTAGGTTTTCAATCAACATGTATGAAATTCCAACACACGAGATATCCCTAGCACTCGATCGCCACTAAATCGGCGTTTCAACAAAAATCAAGCAAACATGCAACCAACAAGCAAACATACATCCAACATAGTACACACAAAACTTGTATAATGTGTCTGCATCAACCAATGGGGAAACCCATATTAGAAATAGCCTATATCAAGTAACTCCCTAAAAATAGCACGTTGGTGGGATAAATGTGATATCCAATATAAAATCGTTTTAAAACACTTTTATTTTCTATATAAAAATCAAGTTCATGTGTAAGTATAAAAAAATCACAATTTAAAGTAAAAAACCATTTTAAATGTCAGTTTCATACTGTACTAACAATTATAATATGGTCAGAGACAATACCACTTACCTCAGCAAAAGTTGTCCAAGCCAATGCAAAGATGTAGAGCTCTCCATCATGAGTGTAATGTAAGAAACCACATCGAAAACCGACCTATGCAAAAGATATGGATTAAATATGATTTCAAATTAAATAAATAAATAATTAACTAATTAAAATGATAATTACCTTATTAAAATTAACCTTCTTCTCCAATCCAACTCCTGCACATGGCTGTGTATGTGCACAAAACAAATATCTTCTCTCCCCTCCGTTCTCTTTCTTTCTCGATGAAATCGGGAACCATCTTTGCCAGCAAGTTCTACTATGCGACCTCTCCAACCAAGCCCAAAAAAGGTGAAGCTCGATCACATTAATAAGAACATGACCTGATGCCATGCGATCGGCAAGACCATGGACGCGTTTTGCAATAGTGCCTTAGATTCGATGAGATTTGGAAGGAAGGTGCTTTCGCGATGAAAAATCAAATGATGATCTCCGTTTCATATATCGCCGCTTAGAATAAATCCTAGATCCAGTCATGAGAACATCGACTGCCCCAATCACAACCGCACCCTAGATCGACACAACCAACTTGAAGCTCTTATCAGTACGAGCTTATCGGATTTGATTTAGCAATTTATCATTGAGCAGGTCATCAAATTTTGATTTTTGAATGAAAGAAATGAGAATAGCCTGATTTTGAATGGAACAGTGAATGGATAAAATGAATTAGAGAAAAGAGGGGAATTTATATTAATATTATATTATGATTTATTTGAATTCTCAAATAAATCGTCGTACAATTTGTGCCTGTATGATCACATGATGTGTCCGATCACAACGAAACTCTTATACGTACATCAACTTAATTTTTTTTCAATTCCAATGATATAAATCCTGTCGCTATCTAAGACTGTGCCCTAAGATGATAATTTCATTATTTTGAGATTGTTTTGGCCATTGGATCGCTCGATCTCCAAATATAGCAACGTCAACCCGAACTCAAGGGAAGTGGTCTCGAGTCTTGATTCGACCATATGCAAAAACCATACATTTTGGCCTTCAATTAATTGACAATCAAGTATCTAAATCTCACTTATCAGAGTCCACTTTGAAAGAATCATCTAAGGAATTGGCCATATTTCATATATACTTGAATTAGAATTAACTAACGACTAATACCAATATTATCCTTATGATACTTAGTTGACATTCAAAAAAAGTATCTAATGAATTATGAGTTAAATAGATTCTATTTAGCAGAAAATGAATATTCCTTTCTCATTAACAACAATCACTTATTCACAAACCTCGTATGGGGCCAACAATTTTCATTTCCCATCTCATGGAAAACCCTTTTCGCTCCTAAGGAGTTGTGGTTTTTCTTCCAATTCAGGCTTTCCCTTCCCCACCTCCATGACAACCCACTTTAAGTTTAAGAAATTTTATGAATTCTCCCATCCTTAATACCACATTGAAAGAGAGACTATAAATGGGGTGCATAGCAAATAGTTTGGATTTGGTATTACTTAAATATCCTATCATTAAAAATGCGGGTCGCTATAATAGTTCATGTTTGGATGTCCCATCAACTGTTGGTCAATCCTTCGCGGTGACATGCTATCTTTTGGGCATGCTTTATTTAGGCCTGAATAATCAATGCATGTCCTCCATTTTCCATTTGCCTTCTTAACTAGCAGAGCATTCAATACTCATTTAGGGTATAGTACATCGTGGATGAAGTTGTTTCCATTTAGCTTATCCACCTCTTCTTTCAGTGTAGCGGATCGCTCTAGACCTAGACCACACCTTTTCTGCTTCACAGGAGGGCACCTTAGGTCCACATCCAATGCATGACACGCTATCATTGACAAAATTCTACACATATCGAAATCTATCCAGGAAAACACATCTAATTTTTTTGGAGAAACCCTACCAACTCCTTTTTTCATCTTTATACCAAGCTGAGATCCGACCTTGAGAACCTAAGTAGGATCATCATTATCAATTGAGATATTAACTGCCAGCTCCACCGATGCCGCCCTCACACACTTTATCTCCTTTTAGGGTCCAAGGTTTTAGAACTTGATGTGGGATCCAAGATAGGGCTTTGGTAAGGTTTTCTATGCAACAATAGTGTAACGACCCGTTAATTTAATAATATTTAATGAATTGAATTTAATAGAATTGCTAATCTAATTTAGAAGGAAATATAAGTCTTAAGATTTTTATTTGAGTAAATATAGGAATTGATATGGTGATTATAATTTAATGTTAACAATTAAATATTTATGTGGCATAGATTGGATTAACGTAAATTGGTGGGTAGTTATTAGTTAAAATTAGTTGATTTAAAAGGTATTAATGAAATGATAGCTGAATTGGACTGCAAATATATAAACATTAGAAAATTTATTAGGTGGACTAAATTTGTTAAAGTTCATAAGTTGTATAATTCAATTTAGTAGAAACTCTAAAATTTATAAACGGAGATTTAAATAAACGTTAAATATGTAAATGGTGACTTAAGACCTAGTTATAGGAATTGGAATATAATCCAATTTGAATTAGGTATAAAAAGGATTTGATTTATATGAAAGTTATTTTTCACAGTATTGAATAAAAATTTGGAATCCAATTATAATTGATGACAATAACGTTAGTATTAGTAATAAATAGATTTCAACGCGGTAACCAAATGAATGGAATAAAAATGAGTATATATTGCATAGAAATGAAATGTAAATTGTCACATTTGGTTGGAGTTGATTTTAAGAAGCATATAAATGTTGAATCAGTAAATATTAGTAAAAATATTACCTAGAATAAATTCCATTTAATATAAGAATTCAAAAGTGGAAGATTTACATTTGGATTGGAAATTGTATAGTTTCTAATTAAAAGTGACCATTGAATAAATTTATGCAAACGTGATATAATGTAAATAGATGGGGATCAACTTTTATTTATGTGGTTAATGGAATTAAATTTCTATAGTATGATAATCGAAATTAATGGAAGTTGGAATAGCTAATTTATATGTTAGTTGAAATTTAGCTAGAATATGTAGGTATTGGATGAAATATTGAAATCAAAGGGATATAGAGATTTCAATTTTACCTTGAAATACATATTCACAATAAAAGGTTGATTGAAACCAAAGAAGTTAATATAGAAATCAAGCTTTATTTATTTAGATGTAATTTGTGGTAATTTGGATTGATTGCAATAGTAAATTCCATAAAATAAAGTTAAAGCTAATTCTATTTTAAATTGGACCATTGTTGATATAGCTTTTGAAAGCAAGATTTATATTTATAATTTGAGTATTAGATGCAACAAATGGTATTTACTACAAATAGAATGGAATTAAACGTAAAATATTACGTTATTGAATATAAAATGGAATTTGTAAACAATTGAGTGAATTTAATAGATTTATCAAACCTATAATATTGAATTCATTAAGATTGGAATTAATAATAGTTAAGAAAATGAGGGAATGATATTTGGAATCATTGCAATAGATATTAGTTTAGGATTGCCTTAAATAAATTAAGGCGAATAAATGGAGATAAAGTTTATTTATAGTTTGGAATTTAATTTATGGTAAAAAGGAATTGCAAACCATATGAGCTGGAATGGAAATCAAGTTATTTATTTAATTAGTTTAAGATGAGAATATAAAGGTATAAGATTAAATAGTTGGGTTCTGAGAATAAAATTTATAAATTCCAAATAATAAGAAAGTGCAGATGTTAACACTGCAAATTGATATGTTTATAGATTTTAATTCACATCCAAGCTGCTAAATCAATTGGAATTGATTGAATTATATAAGTAATAAGATTTGGCCAATATTAGAAGTCGAAAAATAAAATTGGATTTTTATGATTTATTTAATTGATTTAATAAACATTAAAAATAGCCATTTTTGTCACGGACTCGGATTTCGACGAGACCAGTTTCATCGGATCCGTATCGGTAAATTTTTGTAGGATTTCAAGTTTCGTATCGATCGGATTTGTCGTTTGATCGTACGGACGCGAAACGCCTTGAAATCAATTTTATTGAAAATCAATTTAAAATCAATTTGGAAATCTTGTTTTCGCATAACTTCTCCATACGATCGAATTTGGTCGCGAAACCTTTTCCATCGCGTTCAGAATATTTTAAAACACCTATTTGGATATATAGTTTTAACAGATTCGGTTCCGGGGTCAGAACGGGCTTTTTGGGCCGACTACCGTTTAGCACGTTCGTTATCCGTACCCACCTAGCCTTCTTCTATTTGTCTATATATATGCGATCATAAACCCTAGCCTCCTTTTAATTGTCATTATCTGTACGTACATTTTCTTCATCTCTTTCCCCTCTCCAATGGTTGAAAAACCCTAGATCTATCTACAGTTCAAAAACCAAAAGCCAAAACTCAAAAAAAATTCAGAAAATTCCACAAAAATTATATGTTGATCTTGTCGAAGCGCGTAATCTGCTAGTGAAATTTGTTTCTCGATTGGATCTGTGGTTTGCTCAGAAATAACCAAACAGTGCCGGCCGTTCAAATGGGATCTTTGACGATCCAACGGTGGATCGTCAGAAATAGCTCGATCGGAAAGCACCGTAGCGGAGAGGGCGTCGAGCAGCACGCATCGGTACGGTTAGGGTATCGAGATGGTTGTTGGATTGGCCACAAATTTGGAGGGAAGGGGCCGCATCTCGCCTCGGCCTGGGGGCTGTTGGAGGCGGCGCGACATGCGAGGAGGGTCCAGTAGGTCACGGCGGCAAGGCATGGTAGAGGGTGGCATTGGATCTGGACGAAGTGCATCGTGGGGACGGCGAATTTTGGCGATGGGTTTTCGGTAGTGGCGGCTGGAGCGTATCAGCTAGGGTTCATGAGGAAACTGTTCACGTGCGAGTTTCAGCTGACGTGGCTAATAGTTAGGGTATGTTTTGTTTTAATTCAATTTCGATTTCAATCAGCGTTTAAGCGTATAACTTTTTCATACGACATCCGATTCTTACGATTTTTTTTGCGTTAGGATCGTAATTAAATTCCGGATCCATTGACGCTGGTTTGGACAAATTTTGAGACGGGCGAATTTTTGGGTTTAAAGCGGGTTTAAATTCGATTTAAATTCCAAAGGTGAGTGTTTTAACCCACTCACAATTACTAGAAGCTTTTATGTTTGTTAAATAAATTTTAGAAATGAATAGAAATTTATTTATGAGCTTTTGGCATGTTATTTCATCCACATCTGTTGAATTGCAGTTTATTTGATTTAGCTGTTAATTTAATTAATTTATTGCGTATTTATTTGACTGTTAGGAACTTTGTTTGCATATGAAATGCTAGTTAACGGTTATATAAATTATCTCTAAATATTAATGGTTAGATTAATAGTTGAAATTTAATTTGAATGAACTGACAGTTATTACCCGTTGCATATTATCGAACTAATATTTTTATTGATTGATATTGGTTGATAGTGATTGATATTGATTGATGGTTGAAATTGGGTGATGGATGTGTTGTTGAATGGATGATTTATGTGGATATCATTAACTGCCAGTTAGCATGCATTTTACATTTTCGGGATTGTGGTTTGAAATGATAAAACCGCAAAGTTTTATTTTTAAATTGCGGATTGAAATGATAAATATCCGTATCACTTGACCATAGGATAGAAAATTTTATACAGGCACCGCGGTCTATATATAACTATTTTAATGTGATTTCTATGGTTTGGATTGAATACGGTTTATAAATCTTAAATTTTATATTGTATAAATATTTTATTCCATATTTATATACCTATGAAGTTAAAATTTAGGAATTTAAAAGGTGGATAAATTTCTTTATTGAAATGGAAGAAATTTAGAAAATGGAGTTGGTAAATTTATATCCTATGTTTAAATGTAAAGTTGGAAATTTTAAGATATGATATTTGAAATTGGATTTTCCCAAAATAAATAGAAATGGATATTCTAGTAAAAATTTGAATTGGAAAATTTATATATATATTTTACTAGAAATTGAAGTTTTATTAATTATGGATTTTATGTGAATGGTCAAGATTAATTAATAGAATATTGATTTTGAAAGGATAAAAATCCAACTTTAGTTGAAATATTAATGCTCAAAATGGATATAAATATATATAAAATTGAAATGGTTTTGGGACTTGAGGTAATATTTTGGATTTTGGTTTAACTTTAAAAGAAGAAATATTTGGAAAGCCGTGTAATTTATTTCTTTATAAAGCAACAGTAAAGTTAAACCTTTTTAATTCGCATACCGTTGAATATCCAAACCATTGAGTTTAAAAGTTATGGTTTGAAATTATGGATTTCCAAAAATATTAAGCTTTGAAAATATTCGATTTTCAGATATTATGAAGCTAAACCCTTTTTATTATTGGAAAGAAATTATATTTGGAATAAGTGGAAAAATATGGTTTTGGGTTTTGGAATGATATCGTAATATTATGGTTTTGAAATGGATTATATTCTGGTTTTAAAAGTATAAACTGTTTTAAATAACCGCGGTGTTATAATAACGATGGGTTGGCAAAGAGACCGGGATCGGATATGGACATACTCTCTGTCGATACCGAAAACCACTTTGACTAACCGTGTACGCGGTGGAGATTCCAGAATGAAGTAGGTTGGTGGCGACGATTCCTGTAAGGTAAATACGTGGACCCGACTCCCGTGAGTTGGCATAAGGTGGCTAAAACAGGAGCGATCGACGGGTTAATGAGGTCATTCCTCTGATCGGACACTCCTCTTCGATATTATACTATGACTTTGGATTGATTCAGTGGCCACTTCTATTTTTTTGATTTGGGGAGTTGTTTCGAGGTGGGCGGTTGCTGCGGCTTCGCGTTACCATCGGCCCGGAAGCGTAATTGGTATATCTACCCTGGCATTGCCTAGTTGTGCCGTGTCACCTACCCTATCGCGCCTTGTACGAGTTTGGTTTTCTCCCGTAGCCCGTGTGGTATCCTCTAGTGGCTTCCCGATCAGGAGGGACTATGATATTGGATGGACTACTGGGACTATTACGTGTTAAGGGCTATATGGGTAACCCCTTAACGCTATTAAAAAGTAAGTTTATTTTATAAATAGACACTATTATAATAACGCAATATACTACATAGTAAATAGTTTAACGGATCCTTAGGAGATGTAAATCCCGAGCATCTCTTGAGTTACTGTACTCATATTTATTTCTGTTTATTTAACTCACATAAGATATTCTAGTCTGACTCGAGTGTTTTTGTCTATTCAAATTCGCTCGGGTCAGTCCGAGCGTTTCAGGATAGCAGGTTTTAGCTTTGGAGGACGAAGACGAAGATTCAGTATTATTTTATATATAGTATTGCACTACACACTCTTTCTATTCCGCTGCATTGTTGTATTTGGTATGTGTAACTCTGATATTCATTGTATAAGAAAAATCAAGCTTTTGTAAACTGTTTATGAACTGTATACTTGTTACTATATTTCATCCTTCCGCTGTGAGATTCTATTTTCGTTTTATTTCTTCTCTATTTTTCTTATTTACCCCATAACACTCCTCCCTTGCGTATGCTTTGAATCGGCACGTGTGTCGTTTAAAGTGTGCGAAAAGGCGGGATGTTACAGTTGGTATCAGAGCTTTGGTTTAGCGATAAACCTTGGCTTTGTGGGGTTTGACTCTTAGTTAATAGGGTAGAAATATCCTATGGGAGTCGCTGAGTGTATATATGAGAGAGCGTACTTGTTAGTATTAATAAAAATTTTGATATTGTGTTAATCTGTTCCGCTTTGTATTTATAAATTCTGGTTGATGCATGGGACGCTATGCCATCAATAGGGATTTCTAAACACTTAATAGGACAGGCCGACATAATATTAGTTTTTAATATAGGTGAATGAAATAATTTTGCCTATCATATTTTCTATATATAAAAATATTTTATAAAGATATATATATTTGGTTGCTATAGATTGGATGTTAGGCAATAAAAATATTTATAATAACTGAAGCTAAGTTGAAATTATGATAAATCAAATGGGAGATTTTAGAACTTAAGTCCGGGATTTTTGAAATGTGCTTTCAAAGAATTTATGAAAAATAATGATTTGGTTTATAAGAAATTTCTTATATAAAAAGTATAATTTGGAAGTATAATAATATTGTCATATATATGTTTTCCGATATGAATATTCCGTTTTAAATTCGGGAAATTTGTTTTAAAAGAAGATTTTGGGGAAATAAATTATGTACTTTTCTCTCCGTCGCTGGAAAATAAATTCGGTGATGACGGCCGCATCATCGACTTTCATTTTCGAGTTTCGAAGGGGAAAGGCCGCTGTAGTAAATACTACTACAGAATTGTTTTGAATTTATTTGAAATTTTAATTGTTTAAAGATAATTGGAGATATAAGAGTTGTAAGAAATTATATTATCTATTATTTTAAAGTAATTTTGAAATTTGACCCGGTATTAAATTCTTAAATTTCCATTAATAAATTGTTTAAAATTATGTTAGTGAAAAAAAAAGGGGGTTAAGTAATAAATAAATTAAAACCTCTAATTTAATTAAGAGAATTATTGCAAGGATATAAAGAGAAAGTGAATACGTAGGAGAGAGAATAGTAATAAGGATTAACATTGAATTGAATTAAAGAATGGAGATTTAACTTGTATAAGTTCAATTGCAATTTCTTTAACATAAATAACTTACCCAAATATAAAAGTTGAAATGTTAAATAAGAAACTAGAATTGAATATTTTACAAGTAGGAATTTAGGAAAAATTGAAGTATTCAATAAACGACTGTATAAATAAGAATTTAATGGTATAAACTTAAGTTATGATTGGAATTTTACTAAAAAAAAAAAAAATTAAGTTAAGAATTACTAATAGGTGATATGAACTTAAAGTAAATAAAATGAAATTCTAAATAAGAATTGATTGTAGGATTATTAACTTAAGTATGTTTTAATTTCCTCTATTCCAATATAATGGAAACCTCCACATTAAATAAATGAATGAGATTAAAGGTAAGTAACAAATATATATATATTAATTAAAGGAATTAAGAAGAAACATGTAAATTGTCACTTACATTCTTAAAATATATATAACTTACCATAAAATAAAAGTTGAAATGTTAGTAAGAATATGTAAAAGAAAATCTTGCAAGTAAAGCTTGAAGCAATAAAGGTATTCAATAAATTGCTGTTATTAATGAGAATTTATTTTATAAACTTAAGTAATAAAAGGAAACTTAAGTAATAAAAAGGAAATACAAATATAATGAATTTGGTGATAATTGGAAAATAAACTTGTAAGAAACAAAGAAATCCCTCATAAATGAAGGAAAGAAAAATCAAAACACTGAATTATGAAATAAATGTATAATGAGATATTTTGGTGTTGATTTGAATTGTTGGTTGATGTATGTTGTTGGGTAAGGAATTATGGAGTTGTTAGATTTACAAATAATCTATCTTTGTTCCATCTTAGGCTGTTGAGCAACGGATGTACTTGATAGTTATTCTTCATTCGTACAACTTCAGAATTTGAACCCGAACAACTAATTGTTGTTTGATTAAATGATTGTTTGTTGAATGTGGTGTGTGCTGTTGAGAAAAAAATTGTGGTTGTTGCATTTGATTGGATATGAATGATTGAATCCACCTAAACCTTTCACTGTAAAATAAATATTTAACCTTTTAGATTTTATAAGTGAATACAGGTGTTGGAAGCAACTGGTACTGCTTTTGGTTCCAAAATAATAAGCGTATATTGCCCGACAAATAGGTACGTTTTCGGATTTCGTTTAAAGCGCTATTTTATATATTTTTCCCGTGTGGGATATTTTATTTTGGATATATATGCAATATAATTGTATATTTGGATATTATATTTTCTCCAGAGTCCCTCCGTACAAAGGAGACTCTGCCAAAATTTTCCGTAAATTTTGGACTTAGAATTCTATTGAAATATTTTTCCAACTTTAATAATTCAAGTATTAAAGGATATAATAATTATAAAACCAGTGTATTTCATTTAAGAAAATTAATCCAGTAAAATATAAGTTAATATTTGAAGTAAAACGCACTGTTATTCTTCCTCCTCCCTTCTTTCCTTTTCGGGGACGAAAAGTTTTGAGTGGGGGAGATTGTAACGACCCGTTAATTTAATAATATTTAATGAATTGAATTTAATAGAATTGCTAATCTAATTTAGAAGGAAATATAAGTCTTAAGATTTTTATTTGAGTAAATATAGGAATTGATATGGTGATTATAATTTAATGTTAACAATTAAATATTTATGTGGCATAGATTGGATTAACGTAAATTGGTGGGTAGTTATTAGTTAAAATTAGTTGATTTAAAAGGTATTAATGAAATGATAGCTGAATTGGACTGCAAATATATAAACATTAGAAAATTTATTAGGTGGACTAAATTTGTTAAAGTTCATAAGTTGTATAATTCAATTTAGTAGAAACTCTAAAATTTATAAACGGAGATTTAAATAAACGTTAAATATGTAAATGGTGACTTAAGACCTAGTTATAGGAATTGGAATATAATCCAATTTGAATTAGGTATAAAAAGGATTTGATTTATATGAAAGTTATTTTTCACAGTATTGAATAAAAATTTGGAATCCAATTATAATTGATGACAATAACGTTAGTATTAGTAATAAATAGATTTCAACGCGGTAACCAAATGAATGGAATAAAAATGAGTATATATTGCATAGAAATGAAATGTAAATTGTCACATTTGGTTGGAGTTGATTTTAAGAAGCATATAAATGTTGAATCAGTAAATATTAGTAAAAATATTACCTAGAATAAATTCCATTTAATATAAGAATTCAAAAGTGGAAGATTTACATTTGGATTGGAAATTGTATAGTTTCTAATTAAAAGTGACCATTGAATAAATTTATGCAAACGTGATATAATGTAAATAGATGGGGATCAACTTTTATTTATGTGGTTAATGGAATTAAATTTCTATAGTATGATAATCGAAATTAATGGAAGTTGGAATAGCTAATTTATATGTTAGTTGAAATTTAGCTAGAATATGTAGGTATTGGATGAAATATTGAAATCAAAGGGATATAGAGATTTCAATTTTACCTTGAAATACATATTCACAATAAAAGGTTGATTGAAACCAAAGAAGTTAATATAGAAATCAAGCTTTATTTATTTAGATGTAATTTGTGGTAATTTGGATTGATTGCAATAGTAAATTCCATAAAATAAAGTTAAAGCTAATTCTATTTTAAATTGGACCATTGTTGATATAGCTTTTGAAAGCAAGATTTATATTTATAATTTGAGTATTAGATGCAACAAATGGTATTTACTACAAATAGAATGGAATTAAACGTAAAATATTACGTTATTGAATATAAAATGGAATTTGTAAACAATTGAGTGAATTTAATAGATTTATCAAACCTATAATATTGAATTCATTAAGATTGGAATTAATAATAGTTAAGAAAATGAGGGAATGATATTTGGAATCATTGCAATAGATATTAGTTTAGGATTGCCTTAAATAAATTAAGGCGAATAAATGGAGATAAAGTTTATTTATAGTTTGGAATTTAATTTATGGTAAAAAGGAATTGCAAACCATATGAGCTGGAATGGAAATCAAGTTATTTATTTAATTAGTTTAAGATGAGAATATAAAGGTATAAGATTAAATAGTTGGGTTCTGAGAATAAAATTTATAAATTCCAAATAATAAGAAAGTGCAGATGTTAACACTGCAAATTGATATGTTTATAGATTTTAATTCACATCCAAGCTGCTAAATCAATTGGAATTGATTGAATTATATAAGTAATAAGATTTGGCCAATATTAGAAGTCGAAAAATAAAATTGGATTTTTATGATTTATTTAATTGATTTAATAAACATTAAAAATAGCCATTTTTGTCACGGACTCGGATTTCGACGAGACCAGTTTCATCGGATCCGTATCGGTAAATTTTTGTAGGATTTCAAGTTTCGTATCGATCGGATTTGTCGTTTGATCGTACGGACGCGAAACGCCTTGAAATCAATTTGATTGAAAATCAATTTAAAATCAATTTGGAAATCTTGTTTTCGCATAACTTCTCCATACGATCGAATTTGGTCGCGAAACCTTTTCCATCGCGTTCAGAATATTTTAAAACACCTATTTGGATATATAGTTTTAACAGATTCGGTTCCGGGGTCAGAACGGGCTTTTTGGGCCGACTACCGTTTAGCACGTTCGTTATCCGTACCCACCTAGCCTTCTTCTATTTGTCTATATATATGCGATCATAAACCCTAGCCTCCTTTTAATTGTCATTATCTGTACGTACATTTTCTTCATCTCTTTCCCCTCTCCAATGGTTGAAAAACCCTAGATCTATCTACAGTTCAAAAACCAAAAGCCAAAACTCAAAAAAAATTCAGAAAATTCCACAAAAATTATATGTTGATCTTGTCGAAGCGCGTAATCTGCTAGTGAAATTTGTTTCTCGATTGGATCTGTGGTTTGCTCAGAAATAACCAAACAGTGCCGGCCGTTCAAATGGGATCTTTGACGATCCAACGGTGGATCGTCAGAAATAGCTCGATCGGAAAGCACCGTAGCGGAGAGGGCGTCGAGCAGCACGCATCGGTACGGTTAGGGTATCGAGATGGTTGTTGGATTGGCCACAAATTTGGAGGGAAGGGGCCGCATCTCGCCTCGGCCTGGGGGCTGTTGGAGGCGGCGCGACATGCGAGGAGGGTCCAGTAGGTCACGGCGGCAAGGCATGGTAGAGGGTGGCATTGGATCTGGACGAAGTGCATCGTGGGGACGGCGAATTTTGGCGATGGGTTTTCGGTAGTGGCGGCTGGAGCGTATCAGCTAGGGTTCATGAGGAAACTGTTCACGTGCGAGTTTCAGCTGACGTGGCTAATAGTTAGGGTATGTTTTGTTTTAATTCAATTTCGATTTCAATCAGCGTTTAAGCGTATAACTTTTTCATACGACATCCGATTCTTACGATTTTTTTTGCGTTAGGATCGTAATTAAATTCCGGATCCATTGACGCTGGTTTGGACAAATTCTGAGACGGGCGAATTTTTGGGTTTAAAGCGGGTTTAAATTCGATTTAAATTCCAAAGGTGAGTGTTTTAACCCACTCACAATTACTAGAAGCTTTTATGTTTGTTAAATAAATTTTAGAAATGAATAGAAATTTATTTATGAGCTTTTGGCATGTTATTTCATCCACATCTGTTGAATTGCAGTTTATTTGATTTAGCTGTTAATTTAATTAATTTATTGCGTATTTATTTGACTGTTAGGAACTTTGTTTGCATATGAAATGCTAGTTAACGGTTATATAAATTATCTCTAAATATTAATGGTTAGATTAATAGTTGAAATTTAATTTGAATGAACTGACAGTTATTACCCGTTGCATATTATCGAACTAATATTTTTATTGATTGATATTGGTTGATAGTGATTGATATTGATTGATGGTTGAAATTGGGTGATGGATGTGTTGTTGAATGGATGATTTATGTGGATATCATTAACTGCCAGTTAGCATGCATTTTACATTTTCGGGATTGTGGTTTGAAATGATAAAACCGCAAAGTTTTATTTTTAAATTGCGGATTGAAATGATAAATATCCGTATCACTTGACCATAGGATAGAAAATTTTATACAGGCACCGCGGTCTATATATAACTATTTTAATGTGATTTCTATGGTTTGGATTGAATACGGTTTATAAATCTTAAATTTTATATTGTATAAATATTTTATTCCATATTTATATACCTATGAAGTTAAAATTTAGGAATTTAAAAGGTGGATAAATTTCTTTATTGAAATGGAAGAAATTTAGAAAATGGAGTTGGTAAATTTATATCCTATGTTTAAATGTAAAGTTGGAAATTTTAAGATATGATATTTGAAATTGGATTTTCCCAAAATAAATAGAAATGGATATTCTAGTAAAAATTTGAATTGGAAAATTTATATATATATTTTACTAGAAATTGAAGTTTTATTAATTATGGATTTTATGTGAATGGTCAAGATTAATTAATAGAATATTGATTTTGAAAGGATAAAAATCCAACTTTAGTTGAAATATTAATGCTCAAAATGGATATAAATATATATAAAATTGAAATGGTTTTGGGACTTGAGGTAATATTTTGGATTTTGGTTTAACTTTAAAAGAAGAAATATTTGGAAAGCCGTGTAATTTATTTCTTTATAAAGCAACAGTAAAGTTAAACCTTTTTAATTCGCATACCGTTGAATATCCAAACCATTGAGTTTAAAAGTTATGGTTTGAAATTATGGATTTCCAAAAATATTAAGCTTTGAAAATATTCGATTTTCAGATATTATGAAGCTAAACCCTTTTTATTATTGGAAAGAAATTATATTTGGAATAAGTGGAAAAATATGGTTTTGGGTTTTGGAATGATATCGTAATATTATGGTTTTGAAATGGATTATATTCTGGTTTTAAAAGTATAAACTGTTTTAAATAACCGCGGTGTTATAATAACGATGGGTTGGCAAAGAGACCGGGATCGGATATGGACATACTCTCTGTCGATACCGAAAACCACTTTGACTAACCGTGTACGCGGTGGAGATTCCAGAATGAAGTAGGTTGGTGGCGACGATTCCTGTAAGGTAAATACGTGGACCCGACTCCCGTGAGTTGGCATAAGGTGGCTAAAACAGGAGCGATCGACGGGTTAATGAGGTCATTCCTCTGATCGGACACTCCTCTTCGATATTATACTATGACTTTGGATTGATTCAGTGGCCACTTCTATTTTTTTGATTTGGGGAGTTGTTTCGAGGTGGGCGGTTGCTGCGGCTTCGCGTTACCATCGGCCCGGAAGCGTAATTGGTATATCTACCCTGGCATTGCCTAGTTGTGCCGTGTCACCTACCCTATCGCGCCTTGTACGAGTTTGGTTTTCTCCCGTAGCCCGTGTGGTATCCTCTAGTGGCTTCCCGATCAGGAGGGACTATGATATTGGATGGACTACTGGGACTATTACGTGTTAAGGGCTATATGGGTAACCCCTTAACGCTATTAAAAAGTAAGTTTATTTTATAAATAGACACTATTATAATAACGCAATATACTACATAGTAAATAGTTTAACGGATCCTTAGGAGATGTAAATCCCGAGCATCTCTTGAGTTACTGTACTCATATTTATTTCTGTTTATTTAACTCACATAAGATATTCTAGTCTGACTCGAGTGTTTTTGTCTATTCAAATTCGCTCGGGTCAGTCCGAGCGTTTCAGGATAGCAGGTTTTAGCTTTGGAGGACGAAGACGAAGATTCAGTATTATTTTATATATAGTATTGCACTACACACTCTTTCTATTCCGCTGCATTGTTGTATTTGGTATGTGTAACTCTGATATTCATTGTATAAGAAAAATCAAGCTTTTGTAAACTGTTTATGAACTGTATACTTGTTACTATATTTCATCCTTCCGCTGTGAGATTCTATTTTCGTTTTATTTCTTCTCTATTTTTCTTATTTACCCCATAACACTCCTCCCTTGCGTATGCTTTGAATCGGCACGTGTGTCGTTTAAAGTGTGCGAAAAGGCGGGATGTTACAAATAGTTTGATGCAAAGTGTAACGACTCGTAATTTTGAACACTTCATCTTCGAATATCTTAACTTTGAAAAATGATTAAGTATAAAAAAGTGATTTTATAAGCTTAATAATAACATTTTAATTAATAATTAATGTTAGAAAACTTGTTTTTAAAATGTGTTTACAAAAATATATATTTTAAAGAAATACCAAAAATGTAACCAAAAGACATTTTGTTCAAAATCAACTTTTTATTCAATAAAGATTATTAAATTAAGTGGACTTATGTAGTATGCATATGGACACATTAGTAAGTGTTAAATACACCTTAGTTCATAAGAGAAATTAATTATAGTAATAACTTTTAGAAGGGGACAAGGAAGGTTTTAAGGAGTGATTTAAGGGAAGACTTTCTCAAGTATGGTGTAATGGAAGTGGAGTCATGGATTGGGTTTAAAGTTGTGGTTGGCCATATAAGGGTATAGAGGGTCTTTTGCCACATTTCTAAAGCCTACAAATAAGCGTACATGGCTCCCTTCATTTGTTTACAAATTCACAACTTAAATCCAACACTCTTTCACTCTAATCTCTTCAAAAACTTCTTGAATCAAAGAAACTCCAAACAAAACTTCTTCAAACTCGTGCTATTATCATTATATAACATATGATTTCATTCCACAGTCTTGGAAGTTGAAGAAAAGGAGCTTATCTCCCTCGGTCTATCAAGGTTGTACCCTATTAAGGATTTTTCTTACTTTGTTGTGCCCATCTTGGGCCATTCTTTCTTTGTTCGTGCTATATTAAGGCTTATTCTAGCCTTGTTCAAGTGCTTAAGGGTTGAAGTAGGAATTTGTTGTGTCGTTGAAAGGTTAAGGTAGGAAGAGCTAGCTTGGATTTGGTAGAAAAGAGAGTTATCTCACTCCTTGAATGAAAATAATAACCTGTCAATTTTTCTTGCTATTAATAATAATACAAAAACCTAACTAATTAAAGTTATAAACCCATATCTGTGTGCTCTGAAGGATGTGTGAATTCTTTATTTTTTGTGCCTTGGAAGGCCTTGATCTATGTTGTTTATTTGAGCATTTGTAATGGCATATATAATGAAAATTTGGATTTGGACATTGAGCTTGTTATTTATGCGTATGTAATGGACTTTTTGGAAATGGACTTAGACTTCTATTACTGAGTATATGTAATAGCATGTGGGATGGACTTGAGACTTGGATATTGAATGAACATATGAAATAGAGTGGATTTGTTACTGCCTTTACAGTGATAGTCGCTATAGAAGCAATTTGACACTGTTAGATTTACTTACGCTCTACTTCTTTTCCTGCTTATACATATATTTGCGTATATGTTATTTCATGTTGAAAATCATATGTACATATGTGATTGAGTATTTGAATTTGAATGTAATGTGGAATTATCCAAATAGCGATAGTCGTTATAAAGGCACTTTGAATCCCTCTCTTATATCTCTCTTTATAAAACTCTATCTTTTGAATATTTTTGGATGAAATATTTTCTATACTTATAGTAGTATAAAGATAGTAAGAAATGGAGTTTAAAAGCTATTTACTTATATAAAAAGTTTCAAAGGTCATGGTCCATATGGCAATAGTCGCTATGGATGCACTTTGGAAAATCAAGTTTTTTAATAAAATTTAAATGTTATTACTTAGATATTTTCATGAAATATTTTCAAAGAAGTTTTATAAAAGATATATAAGTATTTTTTTAAAAAGTTGAAATTTTAATATATGTTAAAAGAATTTAGTTTGAATTTATAAAGTAAAGATTTTCTTATTATACACACAAGAATTGTTTATTTATTAAAGTAGTAAAAGTTTTCAAATCACTTTTTCAGTAACTATTTTTAAAGTAATATTTTATTTAACTATTTCCAACTTATATATTACTTCAAAACCATTTCTAACTTGTATATAAATATTTTCAAAGACTATTATGGAAGAAGGGATAAGAAGCTACACTTTAAAACGGACGTGTCAAATGTGTTTATGTAATGTTGGTACTACTATGCTTAACATTAAATACTGAGTGAGGTTGACTTCCCTATTTGCTAGAGTCAGGATTGATGTTCGAGTAAGGATGGAGCGATATTTCTCTAGCTTACCGATATCCCTCTTGATCGAGGTACACTTAAGTTCGAATGTCAGAAATGTGTTAAGTGTACAAACCTTGATTTCGATAACCATTCACTTGAATCTCGACAGTCAATTTGTTGACTATTGAAATGGACCAAATTAACGTAAGAATTAACAAAAAGTTTCATGACTAATATGCTTTGAGAACCTCCGGGGAGGAGCTTTCGTACGAAACATCTCTAGCCTTCACTTACTTTCTAAAGGACCAGAAGTGAGTTAATCGAAAATTCATCGATTAGTTTTGGAGAGTCCAAGGTGGGTAAATATTCTACATACCGAATACCACTACAAAACATGCATACGAGTCACTTTGGAAGTGGTCATCGAAGCGGAGTATACAGTTGCACCGTCATATTCTGAGGTTATGCCCAAGGAAGAGGTCAGCACCGACACTTAGAACAAATGCTATAGAGTTGCAATTTCATATCCCAAAGTTAAGTCCAAAGGAGAGGCCAGTATTAGCATTTATCAAATGGGATATTCTGTTTAAGTAGTGAAGATTCTTGTGAAAGATGTCAAACGTAACCTCGACATTCGAACAATGACTAAAGACAAAGTAGGATACACAATCCTAGGTTTAGCTAACCCTTGGGGGTATATCAACTCCATTATCTAGGTATGCTTATAGATGATGCTAGCGGGAGTTGTTGATGCTTGGTTCACATTGTTCACCAAGGCGTTTGGATGTTGGGCTAATTATGTTTACCTTATGGTATATTTTATCTTGAGATATAGGATGCTCGAAAGGTATTTTTTAATCCTTGTCAAATTAGATCGGCTCAGTTTACTAAGGAGGTCTTCGTGGAAAACTCATTTGTACTTATGTACCTTGGCGGTTTTCAATGTACTCTAATACGCTATGGTGTGATTAATATAAGCATCATGGCTATTTTCTTATTTATATTACACACCTTAGACATTATCAATAATATCACCTAACGTGAATATCAATTAAGTTAGGCCCTTTCGAAGGGAAAACCAATCCGATGATTTGGTTTGTCTCAGAAGTACTGTTATGTGTTTATACTCATTTTTGAGTTTCTCGTACTAGACTTATGTCTGACATGTGGTCTTACGGCCCACCTTTTAGACCATCAAAAGTTGACACTGATAGATACATGGTATTCATGTACCAAACATCCAAATGCTAAAAGTACAAATTGTTAGGGTGGAAGAAAAGAAAAGACAAAATAGAATATTACATCGTGACTTGTAATATATAATATCCAAATGATCTTTACAAAAGAAACTAAAATATACAGACAACAATAAGAGTAAGCTAACCTATCATCAACCTAGATAGTTATAACAGTCTATCCTTACAAATGCTGATAAATATCAAAACAAGAAATACAACGGAAAATAAATACATCGGGTCTTGGAGGCATCTACCTTGTCTCCTGGAGCTCCAAACATCTATCGCTAAACTTCGGAAATGTACTCCTGAGTATTATAAGAAAATAACATCCACATCAATCTAGTAAACCAGCAAGAGAAAATTTAAATAATGTGGCTTTTTCATAGTATAAAAATCTAAAAAAATGAAAGGTATACCGTAAGACCACGCTGCATATAAATAGAGCAGGTTTTTACCATACAATAACCAAACCATTTTGTTAGAAAATCAGTAATATTATAACAATGTCTAGGTTTTAAAATATATATTTAACATAGCCGAAATGGTTACATTAATTACATTCCAGCATGTATAGTATACAATTAAGTCCAAAAAGCATGTATTGGAAAATGGAATCCAACAATAGCAAGGCAAGGGACTACCCTTCATACAATACATCTCTAGAGAATAACGTACCAACACTGCAAACCTATTGCACCTCTACGAATCAGGACTGAGCTACCGTTTCTTGGATAGTACTGACATGATCACCCCTCGGTTACTACATACAACCGTACCGGGACTGAAGCATACATAAATACCGATCTAGATCAGGCGATAACCATACGCTAATGGTATGACCCACACAGCCCTACAGCACAACTCCTATTTTTATCATTTCTAGGTGAAAGGCTCAAGGTAACGATTACCTTTTTAACAATTCCCAATTGGAATGCGAGCCCTTTGGGCAACAATCCAATCTTAGCAATCATCCATGCAAGTTGTTCAGTATATGAAAAAACTGCAGGCACTACATCTCCTACATCCTTTTTGAAATTACCTTCAGGATTAGTAGCAAGTAGCCCTTGCACTTTAAAAAACTCCGTCTTTGATTCCATCATCTTCAAGATGTCTCCAATTTGAATGCTTATGTCGGTTCAAAGTGGTTTTCAGATAACTCATGCTTATCTGATCTTGTTCTCTCCGAACCAATAATCGAAAGTTTTTGGTTGCCTCAATCCCAGTTCTTTTAGAAGTAAACGGAGTAGATAAGAGTCCCAAGGAGATCTCTGGTATACCCCTTAAAGCAAGATTCATTTCATCGGAATGAGTTATCCTAAGGGAATCTCAAACCGTACGAAATCATAAAGCTTTCATATACTTTCTTAGTCAAAATAGGTCAAGTCATCGATAATGGACAAACCACTATCTACTGTGAGTAATTAGTTTGCATATGGAAAATCAGACATCATATATTTACATCCACTTTTCGATTTCAACCCCGTACTATCCGTCGATTAACAAGAAAGTCGAACAAGTTAACGTGCTATCCTTGCCTAGACGTATATTCTTATACTCTCACAAATGGAAACCAGCTTCCATACCTTGAAATTCAGTGTCAAGTATAAGACAAAGTACCTTCCATATACTTAATTAATTTTTACTTATTTATAGAAATTAACCCTCTTATACTTATCACAATTCCGATATTCTGACTTCTTTATCTCTCATCGTGATTGAAGTTAGGTAATTCAGGGAAATGGTTGCTCCTAGCCTTGCCTAGATACTACGATTTTAGATCTCATAGATAGAGAAAAGTATACTCATAGATTTATTGCTAATGTAGGATGATTCACTTTGCATAAATGTGTCAACATTTCAGCACTACTTATCACATTTATTTTTTGTTACTTAATGGCACCGATAAAGAAATCTCTTGTAAATAAACAAAGTCTTTTTAAAACAATCGAAAAACCAACTCCTTAAACTTATTTCTAGTTTTTTATTTCAACTAGTTATTGATAATATATTCCAAAACCACTTATTTAAATAAAATTTTGATTTATAAAGGAATATCTTTCCTTTATAAAAGCGAACAATTTATTTAATAACAAAGTGTTATAAACCAAACCTTCTTTCAAATTTGCCGAATCCATTTTCTATAACAAAAATGTTATAGTCCATAATCTCTTCCTTTTTCTAGAAAAACATTTATTACAATAGTAATGTCATAATCCATGCTTTCACCTTCTTTTAAAGTTACTTTTAAAACTATATAAAACAAGTTTGAAACTTGTATTTAAAACATCACCTTAAAAATGGTCGCTTTTAAACAAGACTTGACTTTTGAAACAAAGCGGTTTCCTTTTAAAAAATTGCACCTCTTGCTCAAATAAATTCTTAAAATATATTTAAATCTTCCATTTTTTAAATACTTATACTATTTTTGTAAAACACTTTTGAAGAGACTTCTTAAAGTGTCTGAAATAGATAACTCTTATTAATATACGAAATTCACTTTCAAAAACTGCATCCATAGCGACTACCGCTATATGGACCATAACTTTTAAAACTTATTTGGAAATCAAATATTTTTAAACCATATTCCTTTCTATATTTAAAGTAATTTTATAAATACTTTTATGAAATAAGGTAGTAAACCATTTTAAAAGAAAACGTGGATTTACGTCAAAACAAATCAACTATCACCAACTTCCACTTCATCATATAATATTTAGCAAGAAATAAAACCATGTGAAAATCAACATTTGCGAAGGGTCCTTTTGGATCTCTCCAAACTCTTTCGAAGTGTATTTGTAGCGGCCTTTCCGCTACGAATCACTTCGATGCCTTTCTATAGTCCCATGCCAAAATACAAATCATATGCCTCCACTAATGGAGCGGGAATAATATTACAACTCCATTATCTTATTTTTACCTACTTACATATAAATACAACATCATAGCCAAATAACTAATTAATTATTACATCATTTATCAATAACTAAATATATGACAATTTAAGAAATCTCACTTTTAAAAGTAAAGAAATGTAAGCACAAGCTCGAAATTAAGCAACCAATAAGCAAATTACCAAAATGCACCACGAAATTACTAAAACGCAACATGACACCTTGCACATGCAATTTCCTCTGTAGTGTGATTAGAAGTCATAAGAATATTATTGCATGCTATCACAATTTCATCTTTATGAAATGGACGTAAATGATACATTTTTAAATGGATTTATTAAAGGAAATGTTTACGTCGAACAACCCCCACTATTTGAATATGCAAAATTCTCTAACCATGTTTACAAACTTAAAAGGGCATTTTACGACCTTTATCAAGCACCTCGAAATTGGTATGATGGACAAAAATGCTATCACTTAAATTCAAACTTTTTAATTAGAAGAGTAGGCTCTACGTTTTTTATCAAAAAGTGTAGATAATGAACTACTAGTGGTACAAAATTTAGTAAATGGTATTATTTTTGGATTAAAAAACGAAATATCATGTAATGAATTTTCAAATATAATGAAATGTGAACTAGAGATGTCCCATATTCAAATATAATGAAAAGTGAATTTAAAATGTCCTATATGGGATAATTAATTTTTTAGGAATATATCAAGAAAAATATTTTAAAGTTCTACTTAAACTATTTTATATGGAAAATACTTCATCTAAACCAACCCCAATGAGCAAAAGCTACATCTTGATAAAGATGAAAATGGTAAGTACGTTGATCACAAATTATACCGAAGTAGGATCGATTTACTCTTTATTTGACCACCACTCGTCCGTATATTGTGATGAGTGTTTGTCTATGACAATAGCCCTATACCACTGGCACCAATAGTATATAAATAGTGCATTGCTGTTGTGCCCAACCGATATAGGATGATCATCAGGGTCTAAATAAATCAATATAACTCGTTGTATCTCACGGTGCATGGATAAAATATAAAAACACAGATATAATAGAAGAGACAGTAATAACAATATGAACGGACCATCATATTAGACTATAATATCTATAGAGTTATACATCAATAGTAGAGTTTATACAATAGGAGAAAACTCATTTAAACTATCTCAACGAATAGTAATAAACAAGCATTATCATGGGCTCCATAGCATTGCTAAGCAGAATAAACGTAGACTCTATATATGCATATAATACGAGATAGCTCCATCTAGCTCGTCCTTTGAATAGCTACTGTGTCACCTAGACCTATTATCTATTCTACTCATTTAAGACTACCCAAGATAATAAGTGGCAAAGCATAAAACATTAGGTCAGACAACGGTCTGGTGTGAGCGGTAAATGAGTCTCAAAATACTAAACAGGTAAATATAATAAGGAACAAGAGTACACGAACAACACTGGCATGTCCCAACAACCAAAGAGTTAGCACATAACACTTTATTATGCTACTCTACAATATCATAAAGATATACTACCAATCAAATAAAAGATATCGGTCTTCCAGGTATTCCTATCCCCAATACCTACTTCTCATGATATCTTCAAGTGATAGCCTACCTAATAAAGCAACCAAAGCAATCACAACATCCATCAAGCAATCCTAGCCATCACACCACCCATGTGCCCTGAATATATGACAACTCAAATGACCATCAAGCTAAGGACTAATGGAAATCTTCGTTCTTTGTTATACTCTCGTAAGCCTAAAGCTGTATAAATGTCTCACATCCCAAAGTTGGACACTAGACCCAAAGCGACAGATCCAAGGCTTACACATCCTTCAATTGATCCATGGGTGTCCCCACTTACAATACCCCTGCTTTGAGTACAACTGAAAACTCTTCGTGTATCAATGATTTCTTAGCACCTATAACCAAGCTCTCATTTGCTCCAATCAAACATCGAGCCCATTTTTCTCAATCCATTTTCTATTATTCACGAGGAACAACACCCACATTCCCCGATCCTACGGCTCCCTCCTTTATGAGCCACCATCTTCAGAATCTACTCCCAACACGAGCCAACATCCGATGACTATAGCTTTTCATCATGCTATTATATCATCATCAAACCTGATACGAACGATCTAATACCTCCAGCACGACCTACATAATGCCCTCTTCCTTCCCTGAAAGGTCCACACCCATACTAGTCAATGTGATAACTCGGTACCGACTTAAGCCATTAACTCAGTACCGAGTTAAGGACTTAGCCGATAATTTACTATCTCCTCTTTCCTGATCTCAAGTACTATTCTCTAGGTGCCTTAGACCCCGAATCATCCCTCTTTGATTACTCAGCTCTTAATCCAAAGCTTCACTTCTAAGTTCTAGAGATAACGCGACTTCTATTGTAACACTTAGCCAAATTTCACATCAAGCCATAGATGAGCTCTTTGACTAAGCTCTATCCACTCATAGCAAGCCGAATCATAGACGAGCTCTTTGACAAAGCTCTATCCACTTATAGCAATGACCGACTCATACCCACCTTTCCCCTAACTCGGTACCGAGTTATAGCCTTAACTTGGTGCCGAGTTATCACTTTAACTCCAAACATCTTGCAAGTTATCATATAGTCTCCTTCCATACTCCAGAGCTATCTGCCAAGTTTTGTCCCATTCCAACCAACTTTGCCTTTGATTTGCTCGATTCTCTGATCTAACTTTGAATGCAATCACAACACTAGCAAACAACATCAAATCATATCATCCAAGCATAGACAAACAAGAAATTTCATCCATTCAATCATGCAATTCATAGAAATGAGATAAACAAGGAAATTTCTAACATAGATCTATATTTAGCATGAATATATGAGCGTAAGCATTGTTGATTTCCAATCAACCTTGATCATATTATGATTTAACATGTAATTAAAGTTAGAAAAGGCCTTATGCCTAAAAATTGATTTAAAACATGTTAAATCCTATAATTCTATCATATAAACATGCATAGTATAGTGAGAGGGCATAAACCACTCAGCAATTACCAAATTCAACTAATACTTGTGTCGATCTAACTCAAACATCAACGATCCAATCTGGATAGCAAAGAAAAGTACTCTAAACCAAGAAATTCGATTATCTCTAGTCTCTACTTAAAGATCTAATTTCTAATATACAATCTAATTTGATTTAGAGAAAAATTTGAATGAACCAGGATGAAGTTAAGGCTAATTAGGGTTTAGACTTAATTTGAAATGAGAGAGAATAGTTCTAGTCTAACTTCCACAGGCCCTATTTATAGCATTCTCTAATTAGACTAATAAGCTAACTAATAGGCTGATATGCACGTAAATGTGCATATTTTTATCATCATATTTATTATTTTTAAATTAAATAAATGATCATATTGGGTATTTTAACTTGTTTAAACAAAAATTCATATTATTTGAAATTGTCACATATTCATCTTCATCCAAGGGCAAAATGGTCATTTTTGTGCGTATATTAATTTGAGAAAAATTAATTGAAAATTTGTATATATTTTTGTAGGAATTTGATCTCAAATAGAAGTGGTTTCATGAAGATATGCATGCACAAAATTAATACAAAGGAATGAAGATGGAAATAATTCAAGAACAACATGGAGGACCCCACCTACCCACCTACCTTAATGTACAAATTAAAGACTAATGCACATGCTTTTGGAGTTAATGGCTTCATGTACACTTAATGGGGGATTAAGACATGTTAATGATTACTTGGCCTCCACACTTCCTAAGGGGCATTTTGGGCATTGCCCAAAAATATGAACTAGGGTTTCATACATGTATAAATACCCATATGTTTCATGTAACCAATCTCTTCTCTTAGTCTCTCTTAGGCCTCCTTCTCTTTAGTTTAGTTTAGATCAAAAATAAAATGAAAGCTCCTCTTTCTCTTTTCATGGCTACTTAGCCATTTTTATTTTATGTAATCTTTTTTATTTTATGCAATTTAATACATGCTCTTTCCTTTTCATGTTCATTTACTTTCATGTTGTAGTGTAGATCTCTTTTATTTTATGCAAGTAGAATAATTTTTCCTTTCATTTTGCTCTCTTTCTCTTCTTGTTTAATGTTGTTTTCTACATTTGTTCATATAATAACAAATATGAGAGCTTAATTCCTTCAATTTAGGGGTAATGAAGCTCTCAAGTATGTAGATCCAACATTTTGTTGTTTATGCTCTCTTTTTGTGCTTAATGAGAATGATTGAAGTGGTTTAATGATGTTGTTTAGCTTTGAATTTGATAGTCTATGTTGTTTATAACAAATAGGCTATGCTTAAACAAACATAACACAAATTGCCTCTTCGTCTAAATATGATTATGGCAAAGAAGTGAATGTTGAAATTGAAATTTGATAGCCTATATTTCTAAACAATAGTTAATAGGCTATGCTTAAAATAGATTTTTATTTCAACTTTGTTGTCATATTTCATGAGAGTTAAATGTGTATTAGTGGTTGTGTTATAGTTTGATGGTTTATATTGAGCTAGTTAATAGCACAAATATACCATACTTATGATAAGCACATCGACTAATTCACTAATGACAAGAAAAGAGAGATCATAACTTCATTTTGTTGATTTATATGATCTAGATAGTGGATTTATCTCTAAATTGTTCTCTTAACTCTCATATTTTTATCATTTTCTTTTGCTAGTTTTTGTTAGTTTCTTACATTTCTAGCTATTCACTCTCGACTTCGGTATAATTTGATTGAATAGAATTTTAAAATCATCAATTCCCTGTGGATCGACCCGTATTCGCCGCGTGCTACATTCGTACACCGTGCGCTTACGGTTATTTTTATTTCTGAATTCGTTCGACGGTTTTCTAAACTGATAGAATTTCCGTCGACGAACAAGTTTTTGGCGCCGTTGCCGAGGAATTGTTTTGATTTTATTTTCTATTCTTCGAATTATTTTCTTTTGATTTTTTGTGTGTTTGTTTGTTTGCATGTTAAAAAAAATTGTGTGTTTGTGTGATTGTTGAGTGTATTTGTTTCCGAGTTAATTTGCATTTTCTTCACTGTTTGATCCTATACAATTCTCTTTTCATTCAATTTCTTTTACACTGCCTGTGCATTTGTTATTTCTACACATTTCCATTTCAATTTACATTTGCATGTCCATTTCAATTTGTTCTCTGCTCATTCCCTCTCTGTTCTTTTTATTTGCTTCTTTCTGTTTATTCACCTCTCTGCCACACTATCACTCTTCCTACCAAACAAAATTCACCACAACTACAATCTCAAACTCCCACCACAATTGAAACTGACCTCCAAAACATCACCATCCATTGTCAACAACATAACCTTCCACCACCATTTACAGACAATTCATCGCTTGACCTCAACAGCCCCTCAATGCCATATATTACTATCATAAGAACTTCCCTCTTCTGACCATACATTGCAACTGTCTCTACCATCTACACCCCTTCGAACGACCTCGATTCACCTTATTACCTCAAACATTGCTTCTGCCCATTTACTACAACTAACATCCTCTGGCCATCATCCATTACTACTATAGCCACATCCAACAACATACAGTTCATCATTCAACTGCACCACTTCATATGCAACCACCCCAACATTTCATTCTCCAAACTGCTATCATCCATCTCCTGCACACAAAGTTATCTACTTCCTCCACTCCATTACAATGCCACTGCCCTGTACATATAAACATCATCACTCAACTTCATTCAATCACAACAGTATCTTCCCACTGCATTCTAACTCCATTGCCTTGCTATAAACCAATATCACCTCCACTGCCTTGCCTCTTCATACTTGCTTGATACCATCACTCAGAGCACCCTCCTCTCAATCACAAAAACCACATCCACCACTACCATAGTACACTTCACATTGCCACTGCCATTGCCTACAAACTGCAACCATCAACTCACCCTCCAATTCGACCAGCACAGTACTGATTCTGACATACCTCATCACAACCTCAACATCAAGCCACCTGAACCACTGACCTTACAACTGAACAATTGTTCATCACTGCAGCATACATTTCATCACAAAATCGAACAGCAAGCAACCAACAATCCATACTTCTTCATCCCATCACCTCTGCTACATCCTGCTACCACACCCCTGCGGCTTTCATACAAAAATCTGCAAGCAACTCCACTTACTGACTTAATCACCACCATCATCCCCATACTGCCCCCACAGTTCATCTTCACTGACAATTAACTACAACCTTCCTCCGGCAACCCGTGCCTTCAGCCACTGCCCAGCCATTCTCATCGACCTGACTGCAAATAAGTTTTTGACCAGTACTTCTCTAATACATTAACCGCAACTACAACCAAACATCGCCTCTATAGCCTAATCGCCTTCTCCCTTCCTAACATCAGCTTCATCGACTTCAACGTCGCCAATCGACTCTCGACCCAAGTCCATAATCCGTGTCTGGGTGTTTTTCGTTAGATTTTGATCTTGAAGTGGTATCAGAGCTTGGTTTTGTTCGATTTTGATTTTGGCTCTATTTGATTTTGAAGTAAGAACTGAAAGTAGATTGTGTCAGTTTTTATTATTTTTTACGGGCTTGGGGCTTTTGTTTTATGATTTGAGCATTTGTGGATTTTCTGTTGCATAAAAAAAGGGGTTTCTTTCTTTCCTTTGTTTGGATTTTCCAATTGTTTTAGTCTTCCTTTCCCTAAAAAAAATAAAATAAATAAATAAATTAAGAAAGAAAGAAAAGGTTTGCTTTCAAACTTTTTGTTTAGTAAACGTTTTTTTTTTGGAAAGTGAATTTGGTTTCATCCGTTTTAAGTTGCCTCTTTGATTTAAAGAAAACAAGAAGAAAAAAACAATTTTTTTTTTTAAGTAAAACCCTACTTTTAAGTTTCCTTTCAAAAAAAAAAAGTTGTATATATCTTGCTTTATTTCAGGTTGCCAAAGCAGAATTACAGAAAGAGTAGAAGTGCTTGTTAAATAAATTGCTTGATTTGAAGTGCTTGCCGAAAAAAAATAACTGCTTGCTTGCTTATAAAATTTTATGTTTTTGTTGTCTTGCATTGTTGTTTTCTTGCATTTTAAGACAAAAAATTAAAAAGAAAAAAATCAAAATCAAAAGCAAAAACAAAAACAAAATTTCATTCTAGTTGCATTGTTAATACACGTTTTATTTCAGCTTTGCATTTCATCTTAGAATTTGATTAAATAATACTCACTTAATTGTATATTGACAGTTGTCTTCTTTGAACAATTTAATTTCTTGGTGTCTAGGCTACGGCAGAGTAATAACCATTTATAAATATTATGGTGATTCGTAAATATTATAGTGGTTGTTCTCTGAAGGTACTTAAACCTTCGGCTGCATTGCTACGGTGATTCGTGGTGCACCGATAACCCCTGCCCGTTACCTGGCTGAGAAATATTTTTGTTGATTTAAGACAGTGTGTGACTATACAATTTTGTGTTAACTTAGGATAAATCATTTGTAATTAACCCTTGCGTTCATTTAGTTACATTAGTTCATGCATATTTAAAAAAAAAACAAAAAATTCAAAATCCAAAATTAAAAAAATTGTAAAAATTCCTTTTTCTTTGAAATTTTTAAATCCTTTTCTTTGAAATTTCAAAAAAATCCAAAAAAATTTAGAAAAACCAAAATTCAACAAAAAAAATTGAAAAATAAAAACAAAACAAAAATCGATTTTCCTTTTTAAAAATAAATTTTCTTTGTAAATATTTTTCGTTTATAAAAAAACCAAAAAACATTCTTTAAAATGTCTGAATTTCCATATTCACTTGAATTTTACAATAGTTGTGAAAATCAATATAATCCATATGATTTCAGTCCAAATTCGTATGGATATTTTAACAACAACTATTTTGTAAATAATTCAAATTTCAAACAACAAAATTTTCAAAACGATGACCAACGTTCGACTCTTGAAAATAGCATTGAAATGATTTCATCTTTACTCGAACTTCTACACGACAAAATCAAGAGATAAATGATTTATGTAATTCTGATTTGTGTAATAACTCGAGTCAACGATTTCAAAATTTGGATTCAATTCAAAATTCAAACGATTACGATTATAACCCATGCCAATTTAATTTCGAACTCCAAAATGAATTCCAAACTCAACATGAAAATGGGAACAACTTTTCAAACGAATTTGGTAATGAGAATAGTCTTAACCATGTTACGAGTGAAATTTTTTGTTCTCAACAAATCCAAATCGAAAATTCTCAATTTAATAACTATAAATTGGATTTTGTTGAACAAATGAATGAAATTTACGATGATCACACGGATTTGTTGTTTGAAACTTATATGAAACAACGTGAACAACAAAATCAAATCTCAACGTGTGATGAGTCAAGTGATAATCCATCTTTTACCACAATTGACGATTTTCAAACAACAACTTTTGAAACTGAAAATAACAATCTTAATGAAGTTGTTGAAAACACGGTAATTAAGTTGGATTTCAATTCTTTTGAGGGTGCGAAATTCGATTTAAACTTCGATCTTCCTTTTTCTGAAAACTTGAATACGACAACTTTGAATTTTAAACTCCATTTACACGATGAAGTTGTTGATAATCCAACAAAGGAAGTCGGATTTAACGAACATGAGTTTTATGGACTTTTTGAAAATGAGTTGTTAACTTCTAAAGGGGAAAATTTCGATCACCGTTTTGATTTTGAAATCGATAATTTTGAAGAAGTTTTCAATGATAAGTTTGAACTTCAATTTGGTGAAAATAAACTTGAATTTCAATCAATTGTTTTATCAACCCCAAAAATCATCGAAAATAAAACAACTCATACGATTTTCAATAAAACGACTTTCGTTTTTCCAAATCCACACTCAACTTCGAAATCTTTTACGATTTGGTTTTTCGAGCTTAAGCTGTGTCTCGTATACTCGACGAGACAAATGAATCAGTTTTTGGAAGACCGTTTCATTTACTTTTTGACAATATACTTTCTGCTCTCGTGTAAATACCGTTCGTTTTCATGTAAATAATAATAAACATCCCTTTCACTTAGGTTGACTGTGGGGACACAGTCAAAATCAAGTGTGGGGGGAGACTCATCTTCTTCTTGATTTTTCAGGATTAATTTTTCATTTTTCTTCCAAAAACTCAAAAAAAAAATCCAAAAACAAAAGAAGAATTTATTTTTAGTGTTTTTGATCTATTTTTAAAGAAGCACTATAGGATAAATATATGGTTTTGGTTTATTAAATTGAAATTATTGAAAATTTATTTATCTTAACAAAAACAAAAATGAAGTTTGATTATAAATAACAATGGTTTAACTAGTATATAGGAAGATTCATACGTGTTAATTATGAAGTACATCCTAATTGAAAATCTTCGTTTTAAAAAGTGGTTGATTTAAAGTAAAAGATATAACATTTTTTTGTCTTCTAAGTTAAATGGTGCTAAGATGATTTTGCAAAAGTCTATCTCTCTCTTAAAAAATAATAAAAAATAATAATAACATCCAAGTATTCACTCTCATTTAAAAGTCCTCACGGTTATACATGGGTGATTACTTGGAATTTTTTATTATGTCATTTCATACTCATTTAAAAGTCCTCACGGTTATGATGTATGGAACACATGTAAAATAAAGACTTAATAAAAACCACCTACGGTCGATAGTGTATGCATGAAAGTGTGTGCACTCGCCATGCTCTGTACTCCCCTCACATAAGCCTGAAAGACAGTGCATGGGTGGTATATCTTGCCTCAGTTTATCTGAGCTAGGTGTGTAATTTTTCTTGCAAATAATGAGAGAGCAAGCAATTGAAATCCTAGCACTATTTTTACTTATTTGATTGGATTTGTTATTTAAAAGAAATGAAAATACCACTTGGATAAACTTTGATAATCAACTAAGGATCCATTTTATAATTACACTTTGTTATCAACCGAAACAACAAGTTAAACTATTGTCTATTTGTTATGATAACTTGACTTTTGCTGGAAATTCTGACGAGTAAATGACATAAATTTTCAAGATAATAACCAAAACCTATATTTAAATTATTCATGTCAATTTAAAAATAAATCCTTCATTTGTAAATATTTTCAAAAATTTGCATTCATCTCTTTGTAAATAAATCTTGCATTTTCATCATGCATTTGGATTTTGTGGGTAGTATCCGCTGAAAACCCTCACGAGACAACACTCGTCCTACTGGGGACACCCAAAGGTTTAACGGCTTGTTGCATATGCTCAATGCAATCGTGTTTCCTACGAAAACAGATTTATCTTAGTTTCCCTTTATTCGAGGGCGAATAAAAAGATAAGTGTGGGGGTATTTGATGTGCACGTAAATATGCATATTTTTATCATCATATTTATTATTTTTAAATTAAATAAATGATCATATTGGGTATTTTAACTTGTTTAAACCAAAATTCATATTATTTGAAATTGTCACATATTCATCTTCATCCAAGGGCAAAATGGTCATTTTTGTGCGTATATTAATCTGAGAAAAATTAATTGAAAATTTATATATATTTTTGTAGGAATTTGATCTCAAATAGAAGTGGTTTCATGAAGATATGCATGCACAAAATTAATACAATGGAATGAAGATGAAAATAATTCAAAGTGAAGAACATGGAGGACCCCACCTACCCACCTACCTTAATGTACAAATTAAAGGCTAATGCACATGCTTTTGGAGTTAATGGCTTCATGTACACTTAATGGGGGATTACGACATGTTAATGATTACTTGGCCTCCACACTTCCTAAGGGGCATTTTGGGCATTCGCTAAAAATATGAACTAGGGTTTCATACATGTATAAATACCCATATGTTTCATGTAACCAATCTCTTCTCTTAGTCTCTCTTAGGCCTCCTTCTCTTTAGTTTAGTTTAGATCAAAAATAAAATGAAAGCTCCTCTTTCTCTTTTCATGGCTACTTAGCCATTTTTATTTTATGTAATCTTTTTTATTTTATCAAATTTAATACATGATCTTTCCTTTTCATGTTCATTGACTTTCATGTTGTAGTGTAGATCTCTTTTATTTTATGCAAGTAGAATAATTTTTCCTTTCATTTTGCTCTCTTTTTCTCTTCTTGTTTAATGTTGTTTTCTACATTTGTTCATATAATAACAAATATGAGAGCTTAATCCCTTCAATTTAGGGGTAATGAAGCTCTCAAGTATGTAGATCCAACATTTTGTTGTTTATGCTCTCTTTTTGTGCTTAATGAAAATGATTGAAGTGGTTTAATGATGTTGTTTAGCTTTGAATTTGATAGTCTATGTTGTTTATAATAAATAGGCTATGCTTAAACAAACATAACACAAATTGCCTCTTCATCTAAATATGATTATGGCAAAGAAGTGAACGTTGAAATTGAAATTTGATAGCCCATATTTCTAAACAATAGTTAATAGGCTATGCTTAAAATAGATTTTTATTTCAACTTTGTTGTCATATTTCATGAGAGTTAAATGTGTATTAGTGGTTGTGTTATAGTTTGATGGTTTATATTGAGCTAATTAATAGCACAAATATACCATACTTATGATAAGCACATCAACTAATTCACTAATGACAAGAAAAGAGAGATCATAACTTCATTTTGTTGATTTATATGATCTAGAGAGTGGATTTATCTCTAAATTGTTCTCTTAACTCTCATATTTTTATCATTTTCTTTTGCTAGTTTTTGTTAGTTTCTTACATTTCTAGCTATTCACTCTCGACTTCGGTATAATTTGATCGAATAGAATTTTAAAATCATCAATTCCCTATGGATCGACCCGTATTCGCCACATGCTACATTCATACACCGTGCGCTTGCGGTTATTTTTATTTCTGAATTCGTTTGACGGTTTTCTAAACCGATAGAATTTCCGTCGACGAACATAGGCTTCACTAATGACACACTATTTCTGACTTGTAGCTTTAAAACATAAAACATGCATAACTCTTTAACCTTGACTTCATTTTTCTACTGTGACAACTCTAAGAAATAAGAAACCATCTTCCTGATGCAAAAAAATTGGTTTGAGACCTTAATTCAACTCCTATCAAAAGTTATAATCCAAATAAGATTTCTAGGGTCAAAATGGTCATATAGAAATTCAAGAAAAACTATAGGTGTATAAAATTTCCCTAAGAGTCATATTCCAAAATTATAGAATCATACGACCTCATATGAATAAAATAAAAATATTTTATGATCCTTTGAAATGTAAAATATGAGTCGTTATTTCTTCCCATTTTAGAAATTTTGCCTCTGAAACCCCCAAATAAGCTAAACAAATAAGTTAAAGTACAAGCAACCATAGTTATCCTGCATGCCCATCAATCATAAGCAATCATAATACATATCAAATATGCAACCATGCAATCAATAGTATAGGTGACCTACCCTAGCATGCAGAATACTAACTATCAGATGTAACATACAATGGTGAAAGTAGATACGATAAACATTGGATATTACCATTCAAAGAGCTCTAGATACATAGTCCTCACGCTCTCCTTCGTCTCCTACATATAATCATTATCACTCTCACTCCATTGTACCTTCACTAGCTTCACTGTTTTTCTTCTAAGCTGTTTCATATCGTACCTAACAATACGTAGTGGCCTTCCAGATCTAGAAGCTTTTAGTTCAACCTCAACATCTTTTAGCTGATCTGGTGTAATCTTCAAGCCAAAGTCATGCATAAACTTTCATAGATAAGAGACATGAGAAAAACATTGCGCATGCCTACCATCTTCGGAGGTAAGCTGACCATATATGCTAGCTTTTCGATTCTCTTGAATATCGAAAAAGGACCTATGAATATTAGTGCCAACTCTCCTTTTCTACCGAATATAACTACATTCTTTAGAGGAACCTTTACGAATGCCATATCCTCGATAGAAAACTCTAACTCTCTTCATATCTTATTCGCATAACTTTTTTGCTAATCTTGAGCAACTTTCATTCGTTGTCGAATGACCCTAATCTTCTTCGAAGTCTCTCTAATTATATCTGGCCCAAGTATCAATTTTTCATCTGCTTCCAACCAAGATGAAGAAGCATTGCATGGTCGGCCATACAATGCTTTATACTGAGTTGTACTAATACTCGACTGCTAACTGTTTGTCGTATGAAAACGCCATCAAATGCAAATGATCGTCCCATGATCCTCCAAAGTCTATAGTGCACGCTCGTAAGAGATTTTCCAATACACGATTTAATCTCTCAATTTGCGCATCCGTTTGCGGGCGATAAGCTGTACTAAGATGCAGCTCGGTTCCTAACGCCTCTTATAAGCTCTTCCAAAACCCACTAGTGAACAATGGGTCTTTTTCACTTACAATGCTCTTCGGCACACCATAAAATCTTACTATCCATTTCACATACAACTCCATCAACTTGGATATCATTCTACTTGACTTAACATGTATAAATATTGCACTCTTGGTCAACCGATCTACTATGACCCAAATGCCATTGTATCCAGGAAATCCATATATAAAATCCATTGAGACTTGCTCCCATATCCACACAAGAATTTCTAGCTGTTGCAACAATCCACTAGGTTTCTTCTGCTCTACTTTTACCAATTAATAGTTCATACACTTCGAGATGATTGCCCCAACATCCCGCTTTATACCATCCCAATAATAGATTCACTTCATATCTTGCTGCATTCTGTTACCGTCGGGATGAATGGTTAACTTGGAATGGTGGCACTTTCTTAGCACTTCATCTCATAATCCATCAACATTAGGAAACTCCCATCCTTACGAAGCTAACCTTCTCGGTCGAGTTTGTATTGCTTCATATCTTTAGATTTTGCTCCTTCCTCTATCTTTGCTTTGATCTCCACTAGCCTAGCATCTCGTTTCTGACTAGCACTAATCCTTTCAATCAGAGTAGGTCTAATCAATAAGCTTGTTAACATTTCAGGTTCTATCTCATAGTGAGGCCTGAAATCAAATCCAACAATATGTTTTATCTTCTTCCATTCCAAGAATACTGCTCCCAACCTGTCATGTCTTCTGCTCAATGCATCGGCAACTACATTCCCTTTTCCCGGAGTATAGAAAATACCAAAATCAGAAGAGGCCAAGAACTCTAACCACGGTAGCTAACGAAGGTTGAGATCCTTCTGAGAGAAATGGTACTTCAAGGATTCATGGCCTGTAAATAGCTAACCTCTCTACCAATAGATAGTACATCCACATCATTAAAGCAAAAACTATTGCCGCCGATACCAAATCACGAGTTGGGTAATTCCTCTCGTGCGGATTTAGCTGTCGACTTGCATAGGCAACAAATTTCCCTTTCTCAATCAACACCACTCCCAATCTAGTACCATTAGGATCGGTGTATACTATCAACTCTTCACTTCCACTTAAAATGGTCAACACTGGTGCACTCATCAATCACTCCTTTAGACTAAAAAACGCATGCTCACACTTCGCATCCCATACAAAGATCTGATTCTTCTTCATCTAATTGGTCAACGATGCCCTACCACCGAGAAGTCTTTTATGAAGCGTCTATAGTATCCCGTCGATCCTAGGAAAGTTCTCACATCCGTTGCATTCTTGGACTTATTCCAATCTTGGACGCTGCCACCTTCTTAGGATCCACAGCTATACTCTATCTCAACATGACATGACCCAAGAATCTCTTCTTCTCTCAAGAAGTGACACTTAGAGAATTTTGCACTTATGCTTCCTTAATATCTCTTGAATAGTCCTTAAATGTGTCTTGTGCTCCTCTTAGATTCTGGAGTAGATCAGAATATCATCCATGAACAAAAGCACGAACTTATTCAACCGGTCTTTGAAAACCCAATTCATGAGATCCACTATGTATGCCAAAGCATTGGTCAAAACAAATGGCATTACTAACCACTCGTAGAAACCCAATGGTGTACGAAACGTAGTAATAGGCACACTCTCCTTTTCTACTCTCAAATGATGAAATCTCGATACAAAACCATTTGAGAGAACACCTTCGCACCGTATAGTTGACCAAACAAGTCATCAATGCATGGAAGTGGATACTTGTTCTTCTTTGTCTCTTTATCCGGCTTACGATAATTCATACACAATCTCAAAGAGCCATCCGCCTTCGTTATAAATACCATAGGTGTGCCCCACTCAAATATGCTCCTTTGAACAAACTCTTTCCTCAATAAATCATTCACTTGCACCTCTAACTCCTTCTTCTTTATCGGTGCCATATGCCTTAAAGGCATAATTATTAGTCTGGCTTCCTTTACCAAGTCTATTCGAAACTGATCTCTCTATGTGGTGGCAATCCAGTCACTTTCTCGAAGACATCCGGATACTCTCTAGCGATAGGCACCGATGACAATCTCTCCTATGGAACCTCAAGTGAATATTGAAAGCTACTATCTCACCATCCTCTGGTAGGCAGCTAATCACTACCATTCGCCTATCCACATCTCCTACTATCACCAATTGCTTTTCGCAATCCACTATAGCCACATACTTCCTAAGCCAATCCATACCCAAGATAATCCTGAACCCAACAAAGTTCAATACAAAACATCGGAAACCAAAGAACATCCATGACTCAATAAAACGAAGCCATTGTAAACCGTTCAAAAACTAGTAGAGCCTCTAACAAGTTTCATTACGATTAGGGGTTATTCTATTATCTCAGGTTCCAATCCCAATCTATCTACTAAGTCACTACAGATGAATGAATAAGAAGCAATAGTGTCAAACAAAACTCGAATAGAAACATCACCAATAGAAGGTATCCTTTGGATGACGACTCCCTTCCCTTTCTCCTTTGCCAAGGGAGCACTCGACGAAGTTGGGACTGCATCCAAAGCATACGCCTTCACAACTTGTCTATCCTTCACCGATTCCGGGCAATCCTTCTTCAAATGCCCAGGTTTGTCATAGTTGTAGCATTTCCCTTTCTCACTCGCCTTGCAATCCTTAATCAAATGACCCTTTTTTGTTGCATCCAAAGCAAGTAAGTTCCCATTTACCCTTCTTCTTACTACCCTTTTCCTAGGACCGCTTTCCCGTCCCATTCCACTTATTCTTGCCTTCAGTGCCTTGTTGCTGCTTTAGCTCTTCTTTCTCAGTAGAAATGGCAACAATAGTCTTATCCTTAGGGTATAAACTTTCATGGTGAAGTGCCTTCTTTGCCAGCTTCTTAAAAGGCTCTTTAATATGGTATACTAGCTTTTCTCCAAGGTATTCGTCCAACCCAATGACGAACTTCTCATTCTTTCTTGATGAAGTGTCAATGAACGACATCACATATCTTGACAAGGCATCAAACTCCACAACATATTCCAAGATTGACATCTCTCCTTGCTTCAACTCGGTAAACTTTCAAAACAGAACCGATTTTTGAGCAGCCGAAATAAACTTCTCCCAAACCTCATCTTAAATTGATCCTAGCTGAACCAATCCTTTGAGAGTAATGTTAACAGCATTCCACCAATTCATAGCTTTCCTTTGAAGTTAAGTAGAATCCAACTTCCTATTCATAACCTCTTCCATCTCCATATCTCTAAAGATGCGCTAATGCCCAACCAATCTTCCACTTCTGTGGCTGACTCCATCCCATGAAAGGCTTCCCTCCAAGAGTAGAATAATCTTTGCTTAACTTGGAGAAGTCGGGCCTTGGCGCTTGCATGGGAGCACCCCTACCTATAACCACTCCAGGAGCATTCCTCATCATATTTGCCATCATGGTATTGAACATGGCTTGGACATCAGGCTTAGCAACTTCTAAGCCTGCTCCTTCCTCTACCCTTGAAGTAGAATTTCTCACAGTGTTTCGACTCATTCTTATCTATAACAAGAGTGATAGTCTCTTATAAAGAAAATTGTGCCCATAATGCTCATGTGCATGGGACTTATACTATATATATATATATATATATATATATATATATATATATTACTATGTAGTTTTGAAATCCAAACTTGTAATAAGCACGCCCTCTCGCTTTTATACATATATAATCTCGATCCAATCTAAGGCAATAGCACCTTCCTTATTTCTTTTGGATCATGGTATCAACTCCACTTAATCATGTAACCAAAGCTCTGATACAAAATGTGACGAGCACCCTATACCACCAGCACTAATAGAATATAAATAGTGCATTGCTGTCATGTCCAGTCAATATAGAACGATCATCAGGGTCGAAATAAATCGATATAACTTGTTATATCTCAGGTGCATGAATAAAATATAATATCACAGATATAACAAAAGAGACAGTAATAACAATGTTAACAGACCACCATTATCAGATTATAATATCCACGGAGTTATAATTAACAGTAGAGTTTATACAACGGAAACAAAAACTATCTCAACAAATAGTAATAAGCAAGTACTATCACCGTTTGATAGCATTGCTCAGCGGAATAAGCATAGACTCCATATAAGTATATAATACGAGATAGCTCCATCCAGCTCATCCTCTGAATAGCTAATGCGTTACCTAGACCTATTATCTAGTCTTCTCATTTAAGAATACCAAAGATAATAAAAGGAAAAGCATAAAACCTTAGGTCAGACAATAATATGGTGTAAGTGGTAAATGAGTCTTAAAATACTAAATAGGTAAATATGGTAAGGAATAAGAGTGTACAACTCGTATCCGACCTATCCCTACAACCAAAGAGTTAGTACATAACATTATAATATGCTACTCTAAAATATCATAAAGATATACTACCAGCCATATAAAGGATATCAATCTTCCAGGTATTCCTATCCCCAATACCTACTTCTCATGATATCTTCGAGTGATAGCCAATCTAAGAAAGCAACCAAAGCAATCATAGTAACCATAGCATCCATCAAGCAATCCTATCTATCACTCCATTCACGTGCACCGAGTATATGACAACTCAAACACCACCAAGCCAGGGACTAATGGAAATCTCGGTTCTGTGTTGTACTCTAGTATCTCGCATCTTAAAGCTGGATACGTGTCTTGCAACCTAAGGCTAGACACTAGACCTAAGGCTACACGTCCAAGGATACATATCCTTCAATTGACCCATGGGAGTCCCCACTTACAATACCCCTGCTTCGAGTACAACTAAAAACTCTCCGAGTGCCAAGGACTTCTTAGCACTTATAACTAAGCTCTCTTTTGCTCAATTTGGACAATGAACCTTTCTTGCTCAATCTAGTTTCCATTATTCACGAGGAATAACACCCATATTCCCCAAACCTATAGCCCCCTCCTTTACGAGCCGCTATCTTCGGAACATACTCCCAACATGAGCCAACATCCGAAGATCATAACTTTTCATCATGTTGTTATATCGTCATCCAACAAGATATAAATGAGCCAATACCACCAGCACGACCTAAGAGCACCCTCTTTATGCCCCGAAAGTTCCACATCCGTCTTACTCAACGTTATAACTCGGTAACGACTGAAGACCTTAACTCAGTACTGAGTCAAGCACTTAGCCAATAATTGGCTATCTCCGCTTGTCTTGCCTCAACTACTCTTCTCTAGGTGCTTTAGACACTGGATCATCCCTCTTTGATAACTTGGCCCCCAATTCAAAGCTCCACTTCTAAGTTCTAGAGATAACTCGTCCCCTACTCTAACACTTAGCCAAATTTCTATACCAAGCCATATATAAGCTCCTTTGACGAAGCTCTATCCACTCATAGCAAAGACCAACCCATAGCAAGCTTTCCCCTAACTCGATACCGAATTATAGCCTTAGATTGATGCCAAATTATCACTTTACACCTTGCAAGTTATCATGTAGTCTCCTTCCATACTCCAGAGCCTATCCGCCAAGTTTCATCCAATTTTAATCAACTTTGCCTTTGATTTGCTTAATCCTCCGACCTAACTTCCTATGAAATCCAACACTAGAAAAAACATTAAATCATATCATCCAAGCATAGAATAATAAGCGGTTCATCTATTCAATCATGCAATTCATAGAAATGAGATAAACAAGTCAATTTCTAACATAGATCTAATATATTATGAATATATAAGCATAATCAATGGTGTTTTTTAATCAACCTAGATCATATTCATAATTTAACATGTAATTAAAGTTAAAAAAGGTTTTATGACCAAAAATTAATTTAAAAGATGATAAATCTTATAAACATGTATAGTATAATAAGAGGCATAAACCACTCACCAATTACAAAATTCAACCAATATTTATGTAGATCTAATCCGAACAGCGATGATCCAATTCGAACAATGAAGAAAAGTGCTCTAAATCAAGCAATTAGATTATCTCTAGCCTCTAATTGAAGTTCTAATCTCTAATCTATAATTGGTTGGATTTAGAGAGAAATTTTGATGAATAATGATGAATTTAGGGATAATTAGGACTTATACCTAATTTGGAATGAGAGGGAAAGGTTCTAATCTAACTTCCATAGCTTTTGTGTATAACATTCTCTAATTAGACAAATGGGCCAACTAATGGCACTCAAAATAACACATTAATTCTGACTAGCAGTTTTTAAAACCTAAAAAAGACATAACTTCCTAATTGTAAGTCCTTTTTTCTATTATGACCACTCTATAAAATGAAAAACCATCATCTTAAAGCAATGGAATTGGTTTGAGACCCTAATCCAACTCCTACCAAAATTTATAATCCAATCTAGATTTCCAGGGTCAAAACGGTCACACAGAATTCAAGAAAAACAATGTGTATAAAATGTCCCTAAAAGTCATATCCCAAATTGATAGAATCATATGACCTTATACGAATAAAATAATAATATTTTATGATCCTCTAATACGTATAATACGGGTCATTAGATTGTCTTTGTACCAAATTCCAACTAAATCTAAAAGAATTACATATTTGAGCAATTAAACAAATTTTTTGTTATTCAACCAATATTAAAGGTTATGGACTTTTCTACTATAGGGAATGTCCACTCGAAATTGTATCATATAGTGATGCTGACTTCGAAGCCTATATGTGATGACTGCTTTACACCGCTAACACCTAATAATGTAATAACTTATAGTAGAGTACATTGTAATGGTTCCTGGCCAATGTGTGATGATCATCATGGTTTTTTTAAAGTAAAATAGTCACAGAACCTGTCTTATACCTCACAATACATCGAATAAAATATAAAAGTCATCACCGGTACAAAACAGGAGAGACAGTTATGACTAAATGAACCTTAAAAATCAGAATGCATGGATGCATATAGTTGTACCACATAAGTTATAGAGTTTATACCACTAAAAATAAACTCAAGATATAAACCATCTTTAAATAAAATAAGCAGACACTATTTGGGCTCCAAAGTATCACATGGTTTCGAGTTCCTTTCCAAGAGTTGGTGACACATCCATGAGTATGCCAGTGCTATAGACCTTCAGGTCATCAGAGTTATGTGACTTCGGTCACCATGAGTTATGTGACTTCAGTCACCATGAGTATGACCTTCAGGTCCATGAGTTAGGTTCCTAAATTATAATATCACCGGACAAGAGTTTAGCATGTGCAGTATTGCTTCGGCTTTGTAATCGGGGATCTGGCCAATCCGGGTTTTCTGAGTTTTATACGATTTCACCATTTTGAGATTTTGTTGCATCGATAGCCTAGAGCAACATGAGATGTTATATAGGGTGATTTCGTTTTCATGCGATTTGAAATCTATTTTGAGTTCCATGTGATTCATATTAGAAATTTTGATGAGTTTCCCTTATAGCTTTTGAATGGTTACCTGCGTTTACATTGAATGCCCATGTGTATAGAATTTTTATGATGAACTAAACCTATTCATGCGACAACCCTTAATAAATCTATTCCATGGCATTGCATTTGACCTATACTTGTATATTGTTCCTTTATAACTAAAGAAAGAGTTCCCTTATGCACTTATATTCCTCTTATCTTATACTATATCAAGTTTTAGTTAGCCTGAGCCGTGTATTTATTACTCGGGTCAGATCGAGTTGCAGTTTAGGTAGTTAGACTCTTAGCTTGCTTTACCTTTTAGACTCCAACATCGACTTTGTATATGGCATAGTTTTTGTGTAGTAGCATTTTGTTTTGGAACCTTATGATGTATATTCTTTTTTGGGGATGTATGTTTATATCGTGGCTGAATACCACTTGTGACGAATTGTATTACATCTCATGTATGTGTATGTATATATATTATCTGTGATGCTGTTCTCTATCTTGTGATTATTGTACTTATTATATTTTGTTTTTAATTGATCCTATAGCCACCATAGTAATGTATTGGGTAGGAATTAAGTATGTCGAATACTCAAGATGACATGAAAAAAAGTACAAATACCGAAATACTTAGCTCTTATCTAATGCAAGACTATGATGGTCGCCTTTAACCAGCTCTATTCTCCGCATTAGTAGACAGAATTACTAAGTAATTCTCTTTGTTAATGTGGGTCTTGGGGTGGGGTGTCACAGCTTGATATCAGAGCAGGATTCAGAACAAAATGTAATAAACACAGTACAGTATACATGATCATCGTATATCAAGTATAATACACTTGTAAACATCATCCCCAAATCAAAACCAAACCCGAAATTTCCCTCAACCTTTTAATTCCCTTTGGGGTAGATAGAAAGGAATATGTCTAGGAATGTTAATTTAATTCCATAATATTCCCTATTTAATGCATTTGAATTGCTAATATCTACCCTTATGAATAATCCTATCTTACCTTAACTTTTAGCTATTGTTGGAAGAGGAAGAGGTCGCACTTCAGAGACAGGATCATCCAGTGGTTCTCGTCTCGAAGGGGTACATATATCGACTGACCAGATTCTTGAGCTTATTAGCAGCACTCAACCTCCTGTCCCAGCTCATTCTTATCCTTCATGCAAATATGCATTTGCGTGTATCTTGATGTGCATGTAAATATGCATATTTTAACCACCATATTTATTCTTTTTAAATTAAATAAATGATCGTATTGGGTATTTTAACTTGTTTAAACCAAAATTCATATTATTTGAAATTGTCACATATTCATCTTCATCCAGGGGCAAAATGGTCATTTTTTGCATATATTAATTTGAGAACATTTAATTGGAAATTTTTATATTATTTTGTAGGAAATTACACTCAATTACAAGTGGGTTCATGAAGGAATATGCATGTACAAAATGAATACAAAGGAATGAAGATGGAAATAATTCAAAGTGAAGAACATGGAGGACCCCACCTACCCACTACCTAATGTACAAATTAAAGGCTAATGCACATGCTAAAAGACATTTAAAGCTTCATGTACATTTAAGTGGGGGATTATTAAAGCTAATGATAACTTGGCCACCACACTTCCTCCAAGGGCATTTTGCGTACTCCCTAAAAATATGCATTAGGGTTTCTAACTTGTATAAATACCCCTTATGTTTCATGTAGCCATCTTCCTCTTAGTTCGTTAGTTTTAGTTTACAAAATAAATCAAATCTCTCTTTCTTTCCATGGCTACTTAGCCATTTCTTCTCTTATGTAATTCTTTTTTTATGCAATGTTAATTATTGTTTCTTTTTAATTACATGTTCATTTCCTTTTATGTAAGTAGTGTAGATTTTCCTTTATGCAATTAGATTAGTTGTCTTTTCCATTAGCTTTCATTTTCCTTTCTTTTTGCTTTCATGTTGCTTTCTACATTTGTTGATTTGATAACAAATATGAGAGCTTAATCCCTATAATTTAGGGGTAATGAAGCTCTCTATGTAGATGCAAGATTTTGATGTTTATACTCTCTTTTTGTGCTTTAATGGAAACACTTGAAGTGGTTTAATGATGTTGTTTAGCTTTGAATTTGATAGTCTATGTTGTTCATACCAAATAGACTATGCTTAGACAAACATAACACAAATTGCCTCTTCATCTAAATATGATTATGGCAAAGAAGTGAATGTTGAAATTGAAATTTGATAGCCTATATTTCTAAACAATAGTTAATAGGCTATGCTTAAAATAGATTTTGCTTTCAACTTTGTTGTCATATTTCATGAGAGTTAAAAGTGTATTAGTGGTTGTGTTATAGTTTGATGGTTTATATTGAGCTAGTTAATAGCACAAATATACCATACTTATGATAAGCACATCAACTAATTCACTAATGACAAGAAAAGAGAGATCATAACTTCATTTTGTTGATTTATGTGATCTAAAGAGTGGAAATTGCCTCTAAATTGTCTTAACACTCATATTTTTATCAATTTTCTTTTGCTTGTTTTTCTTCTTTTCTAGTTTAACATTCTCTTCAACCTTGGTTTAATTTGATTGAATAGATTTTTAAAATCATCAATTCCCTGCGGATCGACCCGTATTCGCCACATGCTACATTCGTACACCGTGCGCTTGCGGTTATTTTTAATTTAAATTCGTTCGATGGTTTTCTAAACTGATAGAATTTCGTCGACGAACAAGTTTTTGGCGCCGTTGCCGGGGATTTGTTTTGATTTTGATTTTCTATTCTTCGGATTATTTTTCTTTTGATTTTTGTGTTTTTTGTTTTGTGTGTGTTGTGTTTAAAAAAATAAAATTGTTTGTGTGTTTGGCTTTTGTGTGCATTTGTTTGTGTTTTTGTTTGTATTGCATTTCCGTATTAAAAAAAAAATCTTTTTATTTCATTTTCATCTTGATTTTACAATTTCAATTTTGTTTTTACAAAATCTCATCCTCATTTTACATTTCTGTGCAACTTCCTGTGCACACTGCCAGCATCCATAACATTCAAACTGAAACTTTCCATCATCATTCAAACACCCCAGGCCACAACATATTCAAAATTCATATCCAAACCAGTCCATCCTTTGCTTCATCTACCACCAAATCACCCACTGCTTCAAGCAACTTCTAGCAACCTCTGCCTCCACATTGAAAAACTGCTGCTACTTCCATTTTCATCGTTCACTTCCATCTCGCTTAAACCGTTTCACAATTGTCCATCACCACTGCTTTCCTCTGTCAAGCAACATTTCCCTCCTCCTTCAATCACCTTAAAACTAGACCAAACCATCCACACCTCTGTTACATACCACTACATCAAAATCTATTGCTTCACTTGCCATATTTTCTTATCATCAGCATCTACAAACTCTCTGACCTACAACAATCCATAATTTCCCACAGCACTTCTTCCACCTACAAGGCCTCTGCCCCCTCATTTCACCAACTACATCTCACTACCATACATTCCATACTATCATACATATCACAGCAGTAATTAAACTACTCCTCTGCTACAAACAGTGAAAAACAGCAACACCATTTCAACCCGTAATAGCCAACACTTGCCTCAGATCACCACAGGCCTACCACTTCATATTTGCTGTCTACACACATTCACACAAGCTCTGGCAAGCCATCAAAACTGCTACTGCTCTTACCATTCTTCCTGCTGCCAACTTCATCAACTCGTGATTTCCAACATCGCCTGAAACCATCATCAACATCCCTAACTCCAGACAAATCCACTTCTCAAACTCTCCCAATCTAAACTTCGGACCAACAATTGCCTCTGTAAACACCATCGGCACCACCTTGATCGAGACCGCAAGCTCCAAGCAAAATTTACCTCTGCCACATCCACAGCCATAACCAAATTGCCTTTGCCATCAACCAACTTGCTGCAGCCTCATCATATCCTCCTTCATCATACAAGACCACAACTTCATACTCACTGCTATCATTAACTCATCTACAATACTTCATTCCCTCACTGAACCACTGTGCAGTTCATCAAACTCATACTTCATACAACAACCTCTCTCAAATCCCCACTTCATCTACATCCTTGACAACAACCACTCTGCAATCCTGCAGCAACATTCTGCAAATACAAGCTTGCCTGCAACAGCCATCAACAACAGCAACACTTGCCTACTCCACTACTACCATCTACAACATCCAACATTAGACTCCTTCACTGACCCAGTTCAACAATCACTGCTCCATTTCATCAATCCACGAACCACATACGTGCTCGAAAATACCCTCCACCAAAATCCAAACTAGTCGCAACTTGTCACAACCATACCCTCGACATCCAGACCGAAGCCTCCATCACAATGGTCGAATCAACGATCGCCCTCCTTCGAATACCCAATCCAGAACCAGTCGTGAACCCACTTCAACGAACCACCACCACTGCCTCCTCCCAAATCGCCAACTCCATTACTTCCCCTCAAAAAGCAATCGAACTTCGTAAAATCCCCAGAGCTCAACAACCACTGCCGCAAAGACATCGAACCAAATTCCAGACATCGATCGCCGCCTCGACCCAAATTCGCATCCACCTTCGATTGCATCTGACAACTTCGGACTGATATGGCGATAATTTGATCGACTTTCGTTTCAGAATTTTAAATTTTTTGAATTGGGGCTAGACAGTGATTTTAGTTGTTTTGAGAAATATGTGTAATTGAATTTTCGTTCGATTTTAACAGAGTGGTGAAATTCAGATAGCAGTGATTTAGGTTTGTTTCGAAAGTTTGTTTGTTTGTTTATTTTGGGTCAGGCCCTGATTAGTTTTCTTTAAAAAAAAAGTTTCTTGGTGAAGATTTCGAATTTTTTTTGGGCTTGAGTGATTGTTTGATTTTAGTGCGTCTTCTTTTGTTTTTAATTGTTTTATTTTATTTCTACCAAAAAAAACAATTTTCGCAGAAAAAACTTGTTTTGTTTTGGTTCTTTTGTTTCAATAGTTTTGATTTTACTTTGTTTAGTTTCTCCTTTGATATAAAAAAACAAATAAGTTTCTTTTTGGTTGGTTTGGAAATCTTTTGTTTTGTTTCCTTTGATTTCAACAGTTGTTTTATTTTCCTTTGTTTTATTTCGTTCGATTTAGTAATATAAATTTTTTTTTTTTTTAAAGTAAAACTTCACTTTTAAATTTTGTTTCCTTTTCAACAAAAAAAAACTGTTTAGAGTAGTTTTCTTTCCAAAACTTTTCCTTTATAAAAGAAAAAAACAACCAAATAATAATAATAATAACATCAATTGTATATATCTTGTCTCTATTTCAGGTTGCCGAAGCAGAGTTGCAGAAAGAACAGAAGTGCATGCTAAATTTTTTTGCTTGATTTGTTGATCTTGCTAAAAAAAATATAACTTCTTCCTTATTTATTTTTTTTTTAATTTGTCTTGCATTGTATATATCTATTGTTTTTGTCTGGCATTGTTGTTTGCTTCAATTTTTCTTAAAAAAAAACAAATTTCATTGTAGTTGCATTGTTAATACACGTTTAATTTCTGCTTTGCATTTCATTCTAGAGACATCATTAACACTTAATTGTATATTGACAATTTGTCTTCTTTGAAAAATTTAATTTCTTGGTGTCTAGGCTACGGCAGAGTAATAACCATTTATAAATATTACGGTGATTCGTAAATATTATAGTGGTTGTTCCTCTTAAGGTACTTAAACCTTCTGCTGCATTGCTACGGTGATTCGTGGTGTACCGATAAATCCTGTCCGTTACCTGGCCGAGAACTATCTTGTTTATCTAAGACAACGCGTGAATATACAATTTTGGGTTAACTTAGGATAAATCATTTGTAATTAACTCCTGCATTCATTTAGTTGCATTAGTTCATGCATATTTTTTAAAAAAAAAATCAAAATCAAAATCCAAAACTAAAAAAAATTGTAAATATTCCTTTTCTTTTGAAATTTTTTAAATCCTTCTTCTTTGAAATTTCAAAAATCCAAAAAAATTAGAAAAACCAAAATTCAAAAAAAAATCTTTTCAAAAACAAAAAAAATTGAAATCCAAAAACCAAACAAAAATCAATTTTCCGTTTTGAAAAATAAATTCTACTTGTAAATATTTTTCTTTATTAACAAAAAACCAATAAAAATTCTTGAAAATGTCCGAGTTTTCTTTTTCTTACTCACTTGAATTTAGTTGTGAAATCAATATAATCCATATGAGTTCACTGCAAATTCGTATGGATATTTTAACAACAACTTTTGTTTAGACAATTCGAATTTTGAACCACAAAATTACCAAAATAATGGCCAACCTTCGAATCTTGAAAATAGCATTGAAATGATTTCATCTTTACTCGAACTTTCTACACAACAAAATGAAGAGATAAATGATTTATGTAATTCTTATTTGTATAATAACTCGAGTGAAGGATTTCAAAATTGAATTCAATTCAAAATTCAAACGATTACGATTATAACCCATGCCAATTGAATTTCGAACTCCAAAATGAATTTCAAACTCAACATGAAAATGGAAACAACTTTTCAAACGAATTTGGCAATGGGAATAATTTTAACCATGTTACGAGTGAAAATTTTTGTTCTCAACAAATACAAATCGAAAATTCTCAAGTTAATAACTACAAATTGGATTTTGTTGAACAAATTAACGAAATTTACGATGATCACATGGATTTGTTGTTTGAAACTTATATAAAACAACGTGAAAAGCAAAATCAAATTCCAATATGTGACGAGTCAAGTGAGAATCCATCTTTTACCCAAATCGACGATTTTCAAATAATTTTGAAATTGAAAACAAAAATCTTAATGAAGTTGTTGAAAACATGGTAATTGAATTGGATTTCAATTCTTTTAAGGGTGTGGAACCAAATTTAAAATTTGATCTTCCTTTTCTCGATTTTGAAAATCTGAATACAACAACTTTGGATTTTGAACTTGAGACATGTAATAAAGTTGTTGATAATCCAATAAAGGAAGACGAGTTTAATGAACACAAATTTTATGGAATATCTGATGACGAGTTGTTAAATTCCGAAGGGGTAGATTTAAATCACCATTTTGATTTTGAAATCAATAATTTTGAAGAAGTTTTCAATGACAAATTTGAATTTCAATTTGGTGAAAATAAACTTTAATTTCAACCAATTATGTTATCGACCCTAAAAATCATCGATAATAAAACAACTCGTACGATTTTTAACAAGACGACATTCGTTTTTCCAAATCAACGTTCAACTTTGAAATCTTCGATGGTTTGGTTTTTCAAGCTTAAGCTGTCTCTCGCATACTTAACGAGACAAATGAATCAGTATTTAGAAGACCGTTTCATTTACTTTTCGACTGTATACTTTTTCATCTCCTGTAAATAATAATCTTTCATGTAAATATAGGATTTTTATTTTATTTTTCTCCTTCCGCTTGGGTTGACTGTGGGGACAGTCAAAATCAAGTCTGGGGGGAGACTCATCTTCAATTTTTTTTCTTTTCATGGTTTATTTTTGCTTTAAAATTTCCAAAAAAAAAAATTCACAAAAACAAATTTTCTTTTGATTTATTTTTAAAGAAACACCAAGATAAATATATGGTTTTGGTTTATTAAATTGAAATTTTTAAAAATTTATTTGTCTTAACAAAAATAAAAATGAAGTTTGATTACAGATAATAATGGTTTAACTAGTATATAGGAAGACTCATACGTGTTAATTATGAAGTACATCCTAATTGAAAATCTTTGTTTTAAAAAGTGGTTGATGTAAAGTAAAGGATATAACATTTTTTTTGCCTTCCAAATTAAATGGTGCTAAGATGATTTTGCAAAACTCTCTCTCTCTCTCTCTTAAAATATATATATATATAAAAATAAAAAATAATAACATCCAAATATTCACTCTCATTTAAAAGTCCTCACGGTTATGCATGGGTGAATTACTTGGAATTTTTGATTATGTGCTTTCATACTCATTTAAAAGTCCTCACGGTTATGCATATATGGAACACATGTAAAAAAAAACGAAAATGATAAAAACCACCTACGGTCAATAGGTGTATGCACGAAAGTGTGTGCACTCGCCATGCTCTGTACTCCCCTCACATAAGCCCGAAAGGCAGTGCATGGGTGGTATATCTGGCCTCATTTTACCTGAGCTAGGTGTGTAATTTTTCTTGCAAATAATGAGAGAGCAAGCAATTGAAATCATAGCACTATTTTTACCTAGTTGATTTGATTTGTTATTGAAAAGAAATGAAAATACCACTTTGATAAACTTTGATAATCAACTAAGGATCCATTTTATAATTACACTTTGTTATCAATCGAAACAACAAGTTAAACTATTGTCTATTTGCTATGATAACTTGATTTTTATTGAAAATTTTGACGAGTAAATGACATAAATTTTCAAGATAATACCAAAACCTATATTTAACTTATTTGTGTCAATTTAAAAATAAATCCTTAATTTGTAAATATTTTCAAAAATTTGCATTCATCTCTTTGTAAATAAATCTTGCATATTGCAAATATTTTCATCATGCATTTGGACTTTGTGGGTAGTATCCGCTGAAAACCCTCACAAGACAACACTCGTCCTACTGGGGACACCCAGAGGTTTAACGGCTTATTTCATACGCTCAATGCAATCGTGCTCCCTCCGAAAACGGATTTACCTTAGTTTTAGTTTATTCGAGGACGAATAAAAAGATAAGTGTGGGGGTATTTGATGTGCATGTAAATGTGCATATTTTAACCACCATATTTATTCTTTTTAAATTAAATAAATGATCATATTGGGTATTTTAATTTGTTTAAACCAAAATTCATATTATTTGAAATTGTCACATATTCATCTTCATTCAGGGTCAAAATGGTCATTTTTGTGCATATATTAATTTGAGAACATTTAATTGGAAATTTTTATATTATTTTGTAGGAAATTACACTCAATTACAAGTGCGTTCATGAAGGAATATGCATGCACAAAATGAATACAAAGGAATGAAGATGGAAATAATTCAAAGTGAAGAACATGGAGGACCCCACCTACCCACTCCTAATGTACAAATTAAAGGCTAATGCACATGCTAAAAGACATTTATAGCTTCATGTACATTTAAGTGGGGGATTATTAAAGATAATGATAACTTGGCCACCGCACTTCCTCCAAGGGCATTTTGGGTACTCCCCAAAAATATGCACTAGGGTTTCTAACTTGTATAAATACCCCTTATGTTTCATGTAGCCATCTTCCTCTTAGTTAGTTAGTTTTAGTTTAGAAAATAAATCAAATCTCTCTTTCTTTCCATGGCTACTTAGCCATTTCTTCTCTTATGTAATTCTTTTTTTTATGCAATGTTAATTATTGTTTCTTTTTAATTACATGTTCATTTCCTTTTATGTAAGTAGTGTAGATTTTCCTTTATGCAATTAGATTAGTTGTCTTTTCCATTAGCTTCCATTTTCCTTTCTTTTTGCTTTCATGTTGCTTTCTACATTTGTTGATTTGATAACAAATATGAGAGCTTAATCCCTACAATTTAGGGGTAATGAACCTCTCTAGTATGTAGATGCAACATTTTGATGTTTATACTCCCTTTTTGTGCTTTAATGGAAACACTTGAAGTGGTTTAATGATGTTGTTTAGCTTTGAATTTGATAGTCTATGTTGTTCATACCAAATAGACTATGCTTAAACAAACATAACACAAATTGCCTCTTTATCTAAATATGATTATGGCAAAGAAGTGAATGTTGAAATTGAAATTTGATAGCCTATATTTCTAAACAATAGTTAATAGGCTATGCTTAAAATAGATTTTGCTTTCAACTTTGTTGTCATATTTCATGAGAGTTAAAAGTGTATTAGTGGTTGTGTTATAGTTTGATGGTTTATATTGAGCTAGTTAATAGCACAAATATACCATACTTATGATAAGCACATCAACTAATTCACTAATGACAAGAAAAGAGAGATCATAACTTCATTTTGTTGATTTATGTGATCTAGAGAGTGGAAATTGTCTCTAAATTGTCTTAACACTCATATTTTTATCAATTTTCTTTTGCTTGTTTCTCTTCTTTTCTAGTTTAACATTCTCTTCAACCTTGGTTTAATTTGATTGAATAGATTTTTAAAATCATCAATTCCCTGCAGATCGACCCGTATTCGCCACGTGCTACATTCGTACACCGTGCGCTTGCGGTTATTTTTAATTTAAATTCGTTCGACGGTTTTCTAAACTGATAGAATTTCGTCGACGAACATATCTGTAGAGAATTCACTCACCTCAGTGGCAAGCCGTTCAATGGCTTCGAATCAGTTCTTGAGGTTTAGGCTTGGCTCCGTACTTGCGAGCGCATCTTCACTCGCATGGAGATATCTGATCATCATCGAGTTCTTATGGCATCGAGTATGCTACAAGAATGAGCTTTAGACTGGTATAAGCTTCTTATAGTAGAGATGGATGAGTCCACCCTCTTGTGGTAGCATTTCCAGATAGATTTGAGCTTAAATTCATACCAAAGCCCGAGGAGGCATTCCTTGCCCGTCAGTTCGTTGAGTTGAAGCAGGGCAAGTTATTAGTATCAGATTATGTTTCATTTTTTGAGTCTCTATCTAAATGTGGGATTGAGTTCATTAGAACCCTATATAAATATAATCTTAAGTTCATATCTGGACTTATGAACTTGAAGAAGTTGCTCATGCTTCAGCTTAAGCTCTCATTCGAGGAGCTTGTGGATTCGGCGCTTCACCTCGAAGCCCTCGAAAAGGAAAAGGATAGTAGTGACAAGGCCGAGGTTCATAAGAACCCATAGATGAAGAAATTCCCTTTTCAAAGATCCAAGTCCTTTTCGCCTAAGAAGTTGAAGAACAAGGCAATTCTGGTTCTAGTTCTTTTCCAGCACCTTGTTCAGCCAAAGTCTTAGCTTGCTTCAACTGTGATTGTTGAGATCACCTAGCTCGAGAGTGACCTCATCCTCGCAAGTGTCTCTATTGCAAGCAAGAAGGACACATGATTTCTACTTGCCTTAAGAAGAAGAAGGATGCTCGTTCCAGCAATCTGAATGTCGCAAATTTATCTGGTAGTGCATCTTAGTCCTAAGGTATATCTCTTATAGTTCTCAATGATTCTATATTTTTCCATGATAATTCTATTAGAGTGCTCTTCAATATGAGTGCGCCACATTCATTCGTGTCAAAGGAACTCATTGATGCATTGCAGTTGGATGTTTCTTGTTTGATTACTTCATTGAGGATTGCGAATCCTATTAGGGGATCCACAACCCTTAGTATGCTTTGAGAAGATGTTGAGGTTATCATTTGTGGCTTTTCTTTCCGTGCGAATCTTCATGTAATTCCTTGTCTTGGATTCAATATGATGTTGGGTATGGACTGGCTAGTTCGATATGATGCCAGGATTTTATGTTTAGAAAGAGTCTTATATCTTCGACATCCCGACTCTCCAGCTTAGTTGTCCCTTATGCTACAGGATATCGATCGTGATTCCATAGCTTCTCTATTTTCTTTTGAATCTGGAGAAGATGATGATGATGTGTTTCAGATTCATGCTATTCATGACTTTCCAAATTTATTTGAGCCTGTTTTTGGATTACCACCCAAGTTAACTATCGAGTTCCGCGTCGACCTTATTCCAGGCGCATAGCCTGTTTGTCGTCCTTCCACGAGGTTGTCTACCAAAGAGAATGAGGAACTCAAGAAGCAACTCCTAGAGCTTGAAGCCAGGTAGTTCTTTCGATCTAGTTCTTCACCGTGGGAAGCCGCGGTAGTATACGTGAGGAAGTCTGATGGGAATCTTAGGCTATGCGTTGATTATCGCAAGCTTAATGAGTTAACCATCAAGAACCTTTATCCATTACCTTGTATTAATGATATGTTCGATCAGTTAAGTGGCTCTTAGGTCTTATCCCAACTTGACATTGCCATGGGATTTCATCAGCTCTGTGTTGCAAAAGATAACATTCCACTTACAGCTTTCCGCACTCCCTATGGATCATACGAGTGGCTCGTCATGCCATTCGGTTTGACAAATTCTCCTTCTTACTTCGTCGACGTTATGAATCGAGTATTCCAGGAATACCTAAATCAGCTTGCTCTTGTTTTCATCTACGACATTCTTGTGTATTCTAAGTTCGAAACTGATCGTGCTCGACACCTTAGAATTGTTTTGAGTACTCTTCGACAGCATCAACTCAAAGCAAAACTTTCTAAGTGTCATTTTTGGGAAAAGAAAGTTAAGTTCTTAGGCCATGTTGTTTCTTCCAAAGGCATTTAAGTTGATCCTTCCAAGATCGAAGCCATCCAGAATTGGAAGAGGCCTAAAAATGTTCATGAGATTCTTAGCTTTCTGGGATTGGCGGGTTATTGTCGTAGCTTCATCAAAGACTTTTCCCGTATTGTGCTTCCATTGACTATTCTTATGAAGAAAGGCGTTCGGTATATATGGTCAGATAAGTGTGAGGCTTTCTTTCAGATTGAAGAAGCTTCTGATTAATGCTCCTATTCTTATGGTTTGCAAAGGGAATCTGGATCTTATTGTCTATACCAATGCCATTCATAGTGGCCTCGGTGCTGTTCTGCAGAAGGATAAGGTAATTGCCTACGCTTCAAGGCAATTACGTCCAAACGAGGTTTGGTATGCTACCCATGATTTAGAGCTTGCCGTCTTTGTCTTTGCTTTAAAGATATGGCATCATTATTTGTTGGGAGAGCACTTTACTCTCTTCACCGGTCATAAGTCTCTAAATGCCTGTTCACCCAAAAGGAGCTCAACATGCGATAGTAGTATTAGCTCGAGTTTCTAGCATCGTATGATTTCAATATTCAGTATACCTTTGGCAATGGAAATCGAGTAACTGATGCTTTGAGTCGTAAGCATTCAACTATTGTATCTATGACGATCGTAGAATGGAATGTTCTTGAGACTCTTTCCATGTGTGATGTTCATTGATCATGCTTCCACCTTAGATTCACCTATCCTATTATATAGCATGGAAGCTCGTCCTACTCTTCTAGATCGGATTGCTGAGGTGCGGTAGGATTCCGATATATCCGCTCTTATTTATAAGTATAAGTCTGAATCTCACGATGATATTGAGATGAGGAATTTCAGCATCGATATTCATGGGTATCTTCGAAAGAATAACCGTTTAGTCGTGCCTTCTATTCCAGAACTTACGCCGAACATTCTAACTGAGTGTCACCGTTCTAAGTATACTATCCATCCAAGCAACAACAAGATGTACACTGATATGTATCATCTCTATTACTGGAAAGGCATGATGTGAGACGTTGAAAGTTATGTAATCAATTACATGACCTGTCAACTTATTAAGGCTGAGCATCAATGACCTAGTGGTCTTATTTAGCCTTTAGAGGTTCCATTGTGGAAATGGGACCAAGTTTTTATGGATTTTATCGATGAATTACCTCATTCGAGGTCAGGCCATACCAATATTTGGGTTGTTGTAGACCATCTCACCAAGTCCGCACATTTCATTCCTATTAAATATAATAGGATGGGATCTCTTTTGTCAAAGCTGTATATTAAGGAGATCATGCGATTGCAAGGTGTTCCTTCATCTATTATGTGTGATCGTGATCCTCTTTTCACGAGTCACTTCTAGTAGAGTATCCAGCAAGCTTTGGGCACAAAGCTTTACCTTAGCATAGCTTATCACCGACAGTCTAATGGACACATTGAACAGGTGAATCGTATTTTGAAAGATTTGCTTCGTGCTTGTATATTGGATTTTGGTGGTAGCTGGGAGGATCATCTTCCTCTAGTTGAGTTTACTTATAATAATAGTTGCCAAACTTCTATCGGCATGGCTCCTTTCAAACCCTTATACAAAAGGCTATATCATTCTCCATCATGTTGGCTCGAGTCGAAAGAAAAGCTCATTCTTGGCCCCGAGTCTATTTGAGAATCATATGAGAAGATCCATATTATTCGTGAGGGAATGAAAGAGGCTCAGAGTCGACAGAAATCTTATAAGGACAACCGTAGAAGGCCTGTTTAATTCTCAATAGGCAATCTTGTTTGTGTCCGAGCTTCTCCTCTGAAGGGAGTGGTATGCTTCAGCCAGACAGGGAAATTTTCACCATGCTATATTGGGCTATTTCCTATTACAGTGTGTATCGGTCCTATTGCATATTGTATAGCACTTCTCGAGCAGTTTTCTAAAGTTCACGACGTATTCCACGTCTCTCAATTGAGGAAGTGTCTACGAGATTCAGATTTTTCGCTTGATTCTCATGCTTTATAGAAGTTAAAGGTTTCTCCTGATTTATTTTATGTGCATCATCTCGCGAGAGTTCTTGCTTCGGAGACTAGATGTCTTCGAAATAAGAGTGTTCCGCTCGTGAAGATTTAATGGTCCGATAATTCCAATGACTACACTTGGGAAACCAAAGAATTCATCGAGCAATCGTACCCTGATTTCTTATCTTCTCACTTCAAAGTTAAGAATATTCCATTTTAATCTATCTATATTCCCTTTGTTTGATGAAATAAAGTGTGTTGAATATAGATTTCCTCTAGAAATTGCGAGGATGCAATTTTTATAAAGGAGGAGTATGTAACAACCCTAGTATTGGTGATTACCAATTATTGAAAATATAATGAAATGAAGAGGATAATTTGGTTAAAAATTGTTTATTTCAAATAAACAATGTGTTTGAAGTTAAATATTGGGTTTGGAGTTTATTATTTCAAGATTTGGTTAAAAAATTGAAAATAATGGGATTTTGTTAAATTAGAATTAATAAATTAATCAAGTGATGTGTTTCAACATTTAATTTTTGAATTTTTTTTTATGGAAAATAGTCTTTTGAAAACTTTATTTTGAGAATTTGGAGCGAAAATAATTGCTTATTGGATTTTAGCTGAGTCAATGCATTAATATTGGTAGTTATTGCCAATATTAGCCTTTTATATAAAAGGAGAAATATTAGTTATTTTTAGTGACATAAAAGAGTGAAATATAGTTTAAAAACATTATTTTGATGATTAAAAAGTGTTAGAATGGTCTATTGTAATTTATTTGGCAAGAAAATGAGTTTTGTACAAAATGTTGTATTAAAAATAGTGTTTTTAGACTAAAATAGTGTAGATTGTGAAATATTGCTGAAAATAAGGTTATATTTATAAAAAATAAGGTTTTATTGTTGAAATGAGTTTTATCTTATAATAATAACAATTTTATTTCATTACAAATAGATGTACGCATTTTATTGGCTTTCAAATAAGATAATTTATGCATATAGTAGTAAAATAGATAACATATATACACATTCCTTTGTTATTTTTCAAAAAGTATTTTTACACGGGCTTAATAGGGATAGGAATGGGATCCAAGCCCATTATCTAGTGGTTTCTGGAGAGGAAAGAAACCCAGTATGTTGTTTCTTTGTCTTTCTGAAAAACAAGTTTACAGTAAAAAGAAACAAAAAGAGAAACAATGGCTTCTCTTAACTAATATCAAATTCTACCCAAATTTGTTGCTAATTCAAGAAGATAATCATATAAATCAATAATAGAAAAGGCAATCACATCCAATTCTGAATAGATTTCATCAATATCTTGAATTTGAGGTGAAGCTGCTTGTAACAACTTCTATTTCTTCTGCATGTCCTCTTTTAGCTGTTACAGGTTCTTAAAGGTTGTTTCTCCATAAAATGCTTTCAACTTGATCTTGAAATTGCCCAAATTATTGCTAATCTACTGAGGTGAGTACAACAATCACAATTTCTAACTTAAACTAGAGCTGTTATAAAGAAATTTCTCTCAGAAAATTTACTGTATAAGTTCTATTCTCTGTTACTTGTTTTCTTGTTTCTGGCTGCCACTTTGAGTGGCCATAACTCTTTGTTTTTCATTTGAATTTCTTCCAAATCTTTCTCGGATGGTAGTTTAGTTATTAAACTCCGTGCATGTCAATTTTCGCTACAACGTTTGCTATTCTAATTTGCCGTTGAAAGTTGAGTATGAGGCAGAAAAACACCCAGGGGAAATGTCTGTAGCCTGGGTCGACCGAGAGGTCCACCTGGTGGTCGACTTAGTTACAAGGCAAGGTCAACCCCCTAGTTGGCCCAGTACGAGCTATTGTGGCATTTTGTTCGAATACTTTTCGCAGCTTTTCGTGGCTTTTGCCATTGAATTTTTATGGTTTTGTCACTTGTTTTGTTGCAAATTTTGAGATGACTTTGATGATGCTTATGGACTATGATATCCATCAATGGATTAGCCAAGTTTTGGAGGAATTTGAAATTTGAAATTTTAGTTTAAACTTGAATTGAATTCGAATATCGATTAGGAGTGATTTCTTCGTTTTTCTTCGATTTCAAGCATTCATTCTTCCAAATAAATTTTGATAGTTTTTTTAAATAACTTGGCTTTTGAAATCATTATTATAAAATATTTTCAAATTGTTTTGCAATTATTATTAAATTATTTCAAAGTACTTTAAAATATTTACAAATTATTTTTCAATTATTTCGAAGTATTTCAAAGTATTTATTTCCTATAATAAGGAGAAATTTCACTAAATTGCTTCCAAATAGGTTTCGGAAAATTATTTCTAAATCCCGTTTTCCCTAGAAAATTATTTTACAAAGAATATACTTTACTTGTATACTTTTCGGACGTATGAGAAAGAGAATGAAATGATTTAGTAAAACACGTGGTACGGGACAAGCGAGTTTACTTTTTCAGTTAATTCCGGACTTGTACGATCGAAATCTCTCGAGTATATTATTTTGAGTTGATTATTGAAATTTATTATTTCTATTATAGGAATTGTCTAACATAGAAAATATTTGGAAAGTTGAGAGGTTTGAGATCTCTTATTATAGGAGTAATAATTGATGAGAACCACTTATATATGTTGTTTAACTCCCCGATGAGACGAGTTGAGTATTGAGATGAGATTTCCCTTTTCGGGAATTATGGTTTATGAGAAACCAGTATGAGATTTATTTACACTAGCCGATGATAAGAGGCAAGGTATATGAGTATTCTGAGATTTCTGAGATTTGAGATTTTATTTTTATGATATGGAGTTATGTATCGGTCAGTAAACCATTTAGTGTGAACGTATGGTACGGGACGCACATTGACGCTTTTTGGGTTCCTTTCCGAGAGTTTGTGACTCATCCACGAGTATGCTAGTGTTATAGACCTTTGGATCATCTTAGTATGTGACTTTGGTCACCACGAGTTGTGTGACTTCGTTCACCATGAGTTATGTGACTTCGGTCACCACGAGTATGACTATCGGGTCCACGAGTTAGGTACCTAAATTATAAATAGCACTGGACAAGAGTTTAGCACATGCAAAACTGCTTCGGCTTTGCGATCGGGGATCTTATCAATCTGGGTATTCTAAGTTTTCCGAGTTTTAAAAGATTCCACCATTTTAGGATTTTGTTGCATCAATAGCCTAGAGCTACATGAGATGTTATATAGAGTGATTTCGTTTACATGAGATTTGAACTCTATTTTGAGTTCCATGTGACTCATATTGGAAATTTTGATGCGTTTCCCTTTTAGCTTTTGAATGTTTACCTGCATTTATATTGAATAACTGTATGTATAGAATCGTTATGATGAACTAAACCTATACATGGGACAACCCTTAACGAATCTATTCCACGACATTGCATTTAACCTATACTTGTATAGTATTCCTTTATAACCAATGAAAAAGTTCCCTTATGCAATTATATTCCTCTTACCTTATACTACTATCAAGTTCTAGTTTGCCTGACCTGTGTATTTATTACTCGGGTCAGACCGGGTTGCAGGTTAGGTAGTTGGACTCTTAGCTTGCTTTACCCTTTGGACTCCACCATCGACTTTGGATATGGCATAGTTTTTGTGTAGTAGCCTTTTGTTTAAGAGCCTTGTGATGTATATTGTTTTATGGGGATGTATGTATATATTATGGCTGAATACCACTTGTGGCAGATTGCATTGCATCTGATGTATGTGTATGTACATATATTATATGTGATGCTATTCTATGTCTTATGATTATTGTAGTTATTATATTTTGTTTCCGAATTGATCCTATAGCTACCATAATAGTATATTAGGTAGGAATTAAGTATGTCGAATACTCAAGATGAAATGAAAAAATGTACAAATACCGACACACTTAGTTCTTATCTAATGCAAGACTATGATGGTCGCCCTTAACCAGCCCTATTCTCCGCATTGGCAGACAGATTACTAAGCACTTCTCTTTGTTAATGTTGGCCTCGGGGTAGGGGTGTCATAGCTTGGTACCTGAGTAGGATTTAGAAAAAATTGTAATAAACACAGAACAGTATACATGATTATCATTCATCAAGTATAATACACCCGTAAACATCATCACCAAATCGTAACCAAACCCGACCTTGTCCTTAACCTTTTAATTCCTTTTGGGGTAGATAGAAAGGAATATGTCTAGGAATGTTAATTTTAATTCCGTAATATTTTTATTTAATGTATTTGAATTTCTAATATCTACCACTGTGAATAATCCTATCTTATCTTAACTTTCAGCTATGGCTGGAAGAGGTTGCACTTTGGAGACGGGACCGACCAGTGGTTCTCGTCCCGAAGGGGGTTTATATGTCGATCGACCAAATTCTTGAGCTTATTAGGAGCACTTAGCCTCCTATCCCAGCTCACTCTTCTCCTCTGCACAAATCCTATTTGCATGTTTGTGTAGTGACTTCACTCACCTTGGAGGCAAGCCGTTCAAAGGCACCGAGTCAGTTCTTGAGGTTCGGGCTTGGCTCCGTACTTGCGAGTGCATCTTTACTCGCATGGAGATATCTGATCATCATCGATTTCTTGTGGCATCGATTATGCTACAAGAATGAGTTTTTGACTGGTATGGGCTTCTTATACAAAAGATGGATGAGTCCACTTTCCCATGGCAGCATTTTCGAGACAGATTTGAGCTTAAGTTCATACCAGAGTCCGAGAAGGCATTCCTTGCTCGTCGCTTCCTTGAGTTGAAGTAGGGGAAGTTATCAGTATCAGATTATGTTTCATCTTTTGAGTCTCTATCTACGTATGGGCTTGAGTTCTTTAGCACCCCATACAAGAAGAATCTTAATTTCATATCTGGACTTAAGAAGTATTTGAAGAAGTCGCTCCTGCTTCAGCTTAAGCTCTCATTTGTGGAACTTGTGGAATCGGCGTTTCATCTCAAATCCATCGAAAAGGAAAAGGATAGTAGCGACGAGACTGAGGTTCGAAATAACGCATGGAAGAAGAAATTCCCTTTTCAAAGATCCAAGTCCTTTCCGCCTAAGAAGAAGAAGCAAGGCAATTCTGGTCCTAGTTTTATTCCAGCACCTCCTTCAGCCAAAGTCTTTGGTTGCTTCAACTGTGATTCTCAATATCACCTAGCTTAAGAGTGTCCTTTATCCTTGAAAATGTCTCTATTGCAAGCAAGAAGGACACATGATTTCTACTTGTCTTAAGAAGTAGAAGGATGCTCGTTATGGTAATTTGAATGTGGCAAAGGCGTTTGGTAGTGCATATCAGTCTCAAGGTATATCTCCTACAGTTCTCGAGTGTTTCATATTGTTCCGTGATCATTCTATTAAAGTGCTTTTTGATACGAGTGCATCGCATTTATTCGTGTTGAAGGAACTCGTTAATGTATTACAGTTGGATGTTTCTTATTTGATTACTTCTTTGTGGATCGCGAATCCTATCGGGGGATCTGCAATCCTTAGTATGCTTTGCGAAGATGTTGAGATTTTTATTTGTGGTTTTTCTTTCCATGTGAATCTGCACGTAATTCCTTGTCTTGGATTCGATATGATATTGGGTAAGGACTAGCTAGTTCGATATGATGACAGAGTTTTATATTTAGGGGGAGTCTTTTACCTTTGACACCTTGACTCTCCAGCTCAGTTGTCCCTTATTCTACGGGATATCGATCGTGATTCCGTAGCTTCTCCATTTTCTCTTGAATCTCAAGGCGACGATGATGATGTGTCTTGGATTCCCATTGTTCATGACTTTCTAGATTTATTTGATCCTGTTTTGGGGTTACCACCCAAGTGGGCTCCCCAAGCGGGCTATCGAGTTCCGCATCGACCTTGTTCCAGGCGCACGGCCTGTTAGTCATCCTCCCACGAGGATGTTTACTAAAGAGAATGAGGAACTCAAGAAGTAATTCCTATAGCTTAAAGCCAAGCATTTCATTCGATCTAGTTCTTCACCGTGGGAAGCCACATTAGTATTCGTGAGGAATTCAGATGGGACTCTTAGGCTATGCGTTGATTATCGCAAGCTTAGTGAGTTAACCATCTAGAACGATATCCATTACCTAGGATCGATGATAAGTTCGGTTAGTTAAGTGGCGCTAAGGTCTTCTCCCCGCTTGATCTTGCCATAGGATTTCAACAGCTCCGAGTTGCGGAAGATAGCATTCCACTTACAGCTTTCCGCACTCACTATGGATCATATGAGCGGCTCGTCATGCCGTTCGATTTGACGAAAGATCCTACTTACTTCGTCGACCTTATGAATCGAGTATTCCCGGAATACCTCGATAAGTTTGTTCTTGTTTTCATCGACGACATTCTTGTGTATTCTAAGTCCAAAACTAATCATGCTCGACATCTTAGAATTGTTTTTAGCACTATTTGAAAGCCATCTAGAATTGGAAGAGGTCTGATTTGGAATAAAGATAGATAAGTAAATGTTTTGCAAAAGTGGTGTTAGAAAGAAAAGAAAATGTTTTGCAAAAGGGGCTTATGGTAAAAAAAAATATTTGAACAACATTTGTTTTTAACCTCTTTGATTATAATTTAAGTAAGTGTAACGACCTGTAATGCTTAAAGGTTTTATTTACGTATTTAATCGAATATTTGTGAAATTTTAAATAATAATATATTGAAATAAAAATTTATTATTTGGAATGCCTCTACTTAAACATAACAATTAGTAAATTTTCATCAAAAAATATGGAAGTTTTTTTTTTGTGTAATTATATTTCAATGTAAATCGGTTAATATTGATGATAATAAAATAATTTCCAAACTTGAATATTTTTACACAATAAATTTGTAAATCATCTTCTTAACGAGATTCATATTTCGTTTCTTCAAATTTGGACTGCTATTGCTCCGTCTACCTTATTTTCCACAAAATAGCAGCATTTCCGGCACCGATTATCGATTTTGATCGGACGGTCGTATAAGTGATATCTGTATACCATTTTGATCATCTCTCGTGTTGATCTCTACGGTATATTCAATTTTGTATTTTGAAGTCCGGTACACAACAAAATCCGTGAAACAAGTAACCGTATCGGGACCGAATCCACGATCTTCTGCTTTCTTATGAATTTCTAACTTTAGCCGTGTCATCCAAGCAACAATTAATTGCATTAATGACTTTCCCAAATCGAAGCCTGACTTTTACTTTTTCCTTAACATTCTTTTTCGACCGTTCACTATTTCACTTTATTTTTATACACCCGTCCATTTCCTTTTCCTTTTAAAACTAACCTTCTTTCTCCCTGGTAGTCTGATACTCTTCTTTTCAATAATAAATATAATAGACAGCAAAGCCTTGTATATTTTTCCCTGAAGTCGAAAAAAAGGAACAACTCATCTTCTCAAATTTCCTTTCAGTCACCATCAACCCCTAAGCGCATCACCCTCTCCTCTTCATCATCTGCCTTTCCTCCCTCCGCCTCTTATATATTCGCTATGCTTCCAGACCAGAGCAAGCCTCTCACCTTTTTCCCTGACCAACCAAATGCCTCCCTACCAAAGCTCGAACCAGCTCATCACCATACCAGAGCCTTCTCTATTCCTGAAATTGTAGGTATACCTTGTTCACCTTGTTATAGATAGCTTGCTGTCTATTTTTTTGTTATCTACATGATCTATTAGCATTCGTAAGTATGTATTTGTTTATATATAAAATTGGTTATATATATATGTATAAGTTCTGATGATATATATGAAGTTATATAAGTTTAGTTATTATATGTTATATATATTAGTTTATTTACGTACATGTATATATATATAATTTACTGTTAAATATATGTGTTTGTTTATATAATAAGCTAGAATCTGTTGATACAATATATAAGTGTATAATCATATTGGTATATATGCGTATTTCGTGATTATAGTATATACATTGATATGTTAGATTTTTTAAATTTTATAAGCTTGGGTGTTTTTCTATTAAGTTATATTATAAGGTTAGTTTATATATATATATATATATTTACGTACGTCATATATGTTAGAGTATATAGATTTTTTCTTCGTATTAGCTTACTTTAGTTGTCAGCTGTCAATTATTTGAAGGTGACTACTGTGTTGCTAGATATAACTTAGGATCGTGTAATATGGAATGTATTATAATCTAACCGCGGAAATAGATAATAATAGTAAAGTAAACGAGAATAAATACACCGGGAGTTTTTATACTTGTTCGAACTTCCCGTTCTACGTCCAGTCCCAGACTTCCCTCTGGAACTTCTCACAATAACCCCTCACTTATCTGGAGGAATGGGTATACAACAACCGAGCAATCGATCAGGATTTTTCTTCCTCTAACAATCGAAAGAGGACTTTACCCGCCTAAACAACTGAACATGACTCCAATGGTTTTAATAAAATTGCTTTGACACTGTGTGTTCTTGATAACACTGATTATTCTTTGATAGTACAACCTTCCTATAATCTTTTCCTTAAGTATATATATGTGTGTGTGTAAAGATTTAGAAAGGAGAATATTGCTTTGAATCAAAGAATATGTTAATTGATTAAGAGATTCAAGAAATATATATAACTTGTGATTGCTTTTCAAAGTGCAGAGATAGTAGAGAGTAGGATCAGAAAATAAATTGAAATTTGATGATTTGTGAAGTGAATCTTATGTGTTTATATAGTAGATAAACAGCTGCAACCATGCAAGAAGAGTTCTGACCAAAAGAAGCATCCATAACTCTTCATTTTAGATCATATCTCTTGTCAAATGGATGTGTCTGTTCAGAAAAATAGCTTTGGAAAAGTTCAGTCGATTGACCCAAAATGACTAGTCAACTGAATGTCCAAAGTTGGTACAAAACAGAATGTGTCTGTGCAACTGAGCTGGTTCAGTCGACTGGCCATATTTGGTCAGTCGGCTGACCTGACTGTCAGTGCACAGTTCACATATATGTTAAAGAATTTGAAGCTTAAAACAACTTTGGTTTATTGGATTACTTGATGATAGATTTTAAAAATTCTAATACTATAAAACTTCTCCAAATAGACATACTATACAATTTTTAGTTGTCTTATCTCCTATGTAGTTTTAACAGCATATTTCTTTCTCTTTTTGTGGCTTGCCCATATCGTCTCATTCGCTGATTTGTTTAAGCTCTTTGTCATGAATCAAAACTTATGATTCAACATTCTCCCCCTTTTTGATTGTTGACAACCTGTTACAGATGATACTATATATTTTGAGAAATATATAACAGGAATTGTATATATCTCCCCTAAATATCTGGCGACATATTTTAATCCTGTAAGAAATGGTTAGTCATACAAATTTCTCCCTCGTTGTCATCGACAAAAAGAAAATGACAACAATTCCATCATTGAAAAAAAAATTGCAATCATGGAAGAAAAAATGTCAAATTGTTTTGAGCTACATATAGTAGCTCATAGAAATAAAATGTTTGGAATAAATAGATAACTTACTACAACCAAGAAACAACAATATCAATCAGAGACAGACTCTGTTTCTTCTTCTTCCACTTGCATTGGAGCTTTGCCTCTGGAAGAACTTTCGATAACTGTCTGCCACCTCCATTTCTGCTTGTATCAGAACTTGTTTGTTCTTCTGATGTAGACCAAGTAAAGCGAGGACATGGATGTTTACCTGGATCATAGTGTAAAGTTTCCGTAGTTGTGGAGAAGGAACAAGATATCACATCCCATAAAATCCCGAAGAAACTTTTAATCTTGTCAATTTTCTTGTCAATTTTCTTGTCGAGATTTTTTATGTGAGAATCCAAAATGACTAGATTTCGCACAATTAGATAAATGGATTCCCAAGTGCTTTGAGATGGAGTTGGTGCGCGAATATCATCTCTTGGTTGTTGTTGCTGTAGAGTAGAAGTTTGTTGACAAGGTCATGATTGACAGTCTTGAAAAGACATGATAAATAGAGGTTTAGGTGGCAATTTCATAAGACTTATTGTGCAGCTATTTAAAGATTTGGGAATGGAAGTATCAGATTTCGGAATAGGAACCTGGAGGTTCATAAGTAGCCGCATAATATATTCTCCACAATAAATGATGTTCATACGACCTTGGTTAAATGGCAAGAATTCATCTAGAATAAGCTTAGGCCAATTTATTTGGACATCTCCCTAAATAGCATACAACGCCCTAAAGTTGTTTGGGTATACAAGCTCATAAGAGCCAGTAAGATGTAGAATCGTGTTGCATTAATGTTTGGTGCACAAAACGAGCTATAGGGCGTAAGGCAATAGACTTTTAGTTCAGTCATTTCATCTTATAAGAACCGATGCCTTACTTCGTCTCGCTCACCTATAAGTACATTTAATTCTTCCAATGAAATACCATCAGTTGGAGTATGGAGAATATGACCAATTCGATCTAATGACAGGAATACTTATCAACCACAAACTAAACTCCAAATGCAATTATCACGATTACCTGTGTTTTGATGGCCAAAATTCAAATTTGCATAAAAAGATTTTACCAAAGTGTGATTTATCTTGATATTATTCGGATTGTGGTCTAGGAGAGACTCTAGACGGCTTCCCCTTGCAAGTTCTTGAATTCTATATGGAGCAAAATCAGAAAACACAACAAAAGAACCTTCATAAAACGTGCTTCTTTCATTTTATTCCACCTTTGGAGAGCTGTAGCATCATAGATCCATTGAGCAATTTGGGTGTCAATTGGCTCAGAGGATAAGGTAGAGGCATGGATCTCTTAGGTTGACGTGGATCCACTAGAAATAATAATGAAGTAAAGGATTTTGAAAAAAAATTGGGAGCTAGGATTTTTGGAAAACTGAAGTGAGAAGGTAGAAGTGAAAAGTGAAAAGGAGATAGTGGGTTAAAGAGTTAAAAAGGTAGGTGAAAAAGGTGTAAAAAAGGCTCAAATTGCCATTTAGTCGACTGTTCGTATATGGTCAGTCGATTGATTCGAAACTCTCTTTTCAGATTCAGTCAACTGGCCATATTATTTAAGTCGATTGAATATGATCTGAATGCTTTCTATTTTATGTTTCAGTCGACTGGCTATACTCATTCAGTCGACTGAATATAGTCTGAAAGCATTCTGTTTTCAGATTCAGTCGAATGGTCGAATATTTTCAATCGACTGAATTCTCTTCTTTGTATTTTTTACAGTATATTTTTGCATACAAAGACTATATTCAATGTATTTTAAATAATGCATACAAAGTAGGAAAGAAATTAATTAAAAAATATAGAAAGAAAAATAAATTGTTTGGATGAAGGAATGGATGGAGACTTCAAGTTGTCAGGTTCATCCTTCGTCTTCCCTTCATATGGTTTCAATGTTGACCAGCGGTTTCCATGCTCCCATGAGTTCGGAGAGATAAGTGGAGGTTGTGTTGTCTGATCCCATGGATTCCGAGAGGAAGAGGGTGTAGGTTGATGAACCGCAGATGAAGATGACCCGTAGAATTTCCATCCAATCTGCTCCAGAAAACTAAGGCGTCTTGAATTCATTTTCTGTTCATAGTACATATCACGTTGAATTGCTATAGATCCCCTCTGGTAATGATGTAAATCATCAAAAAAAATTTGTTTGAGGAGACCAAAGAACAGAAAACGTCGTGCCATCTTTTTCTCGGGAGTATGGTCTGTGTGATAGTTTGACGGTTTGGCCGGTTCAGGATTAGATGTAGGTGTAGGTAAACTTGACGAACCAGATGAAGGTGTCGAAAATTTGACAGAAGAGTAAGCGGAACATTTGATGAATTTTCTTATGAATACATTGTGGTAGAGAGAAGACAAAATATGTTTGAAACAAAATTTGATGGAAGGATGATGGACATAACTCTGGAGATATATATGTAGGAGAATAAACAGTTAAAAGTTGATGGATTTACGTAAAATCTGAGAATTAATTAGAGGATGAAAAAAAAACAAATTCTGTGGCTGAGAATTGTTTATAAAAAATAAAAAAAATAGATAAGGAGAAACTTGTAGTAGAAGTAGTTGTGAAATATTAAATGGTCAAATGGCAGAGACATATGCTTAACAAACTCAAGGTGCTAAGTTCGAGTACCATAAAATATTATTTAATTTTTTTAAATTACTTTAGAAATTTTACAATTCTTTTAAAGAAATTATTCCTAGTTCTCTTCTTAATTTTATAAAAGACTTTTCATTTAGTGGTTCGGTGAAAATATCAGTTAACTAATTTTCAGAATTTACAAATTCTAAATTTATTATATCCTTCTCAATATTATCACGAAGAAAATGATGATGAATGTCAATATATTTAGTTCGTGAGTGATTGACAGGATTTTTAGATAAATTTATTGCACTAGTGTTATCAAAATATATTATAGACTTATTTAATTTTATATCAAAATCCTGTATGTTTGTTATATGTAGATTACTTGAGCACATGCTAAATCTGCAGATATATATTCTTTTTCATATGTCAATAGTGAAACAAAATTTTGTTTCTTGCTAAACCAAGATACTTTGGATCGTCCAATGAAATGACAAGTTCCACTTGTACCTTTTCTATCTGTCCGACTTCCTCCAAAACCAGCATCATACTAATTCAAAAGGACATTCTTTTGGATAAAATAATCCTAAGCCATAGGTTTTGCTAAGATAATGAATTGTACATTTTACTGCTCGCATATGTGATTCTTTAGGATCTGCTTGAAATCGAGCACATAAACAAACACTCATCATAATGTCAGGACGACTAGCAGTTAAGTAAAGTAATGATCCAATCATACTACTATATAGTTCCTGGTTCACATTCTTACCATTTTCATTTTTATCGAGCTGTATAGTTTTACTCATAGGAGTTGGTTTGGCAAAAGCGTTTTTCATACCAAATCGTTTAATTAGATTATTACAATACTTTTCTTGATTAATAAAAATGCCATTTTGTAATTGCTTGATTTGTAATCTAAGAAAATATGATAGTTCTCCCATATGTGACATTTCAAATTCATTTGTCATGATAGTCAAAAATTCCTGACATAATTTTTCATTTGTTGAACCAAATATAATATCATCAACATATATTTGTATAAGTAAAATATCTTGTTTAGTTTTCTTAATAAATAGAGTTTGATCAACTTTTCCAATCTCAAAACCAGATTCTATTAGATAGCTTTTAAGTCGATCATACCAAGCACGAGGTGCCTGTTTTAATTCATATAAAGCTTTCTTAAGTTTATAAACTGATCTGGAAATTTTTCATGAGTAAAAAGAGGAGGTTGTTCAACGTAAACATTTTCTTTTATATAATCACTTTTAACATCCATTTGATATAATTTAAAGTTATGAAAACATGCAAAAGCCAATAGAATACATACAGCATCTAATCTTGCGATTGGAGCAAACGTTTCTTCATAGTCTATTACCTCTTCTTGATTATAACCTTGTGCTACTAATCTAGCATTATTTCTAGTAATGTTACCTTGTTCATCAGCTTTGTTTTTGAAAACCCATTTTGTACCAATCACTAGCATTATTTCTAGTAATGTTACCATGTTCATCAGCTTTGTTTTTGAAAACCCATTTTGTACCAATGACTAATTGATCACTTGGTCAAGGAACTAATTCCCAAACTTCATTTATTTCAAATTGATTTAGCTCTTCTTGCATAGCTATAATCCAATGGTCATCAGTTGAGGCTTCCTTAATATTTTTAGGTTCTATGTTAGAGAGAAAGGCTATATGACCCATTTGATTTAATTGATGTCTTGTTCTTACATTTGAATTTACTTCTCCAATTATATTTTGAACAGGGTGATCTCTAGGAATTCTTGGAGGAGATCTTACTATATTTCATTTTGAATACAGTTTTAATTTTCTCTAGTATTATCATTATTATTATTATTTTGAAAAATAATATCATCATCTTCTGAATTATTTGTCAAAATTTGATTTGTATTATTTTCCAAGTTTGTAGTTTTAGAAGAAATTTTGGCATTTTCATCGAATGAAAAATGAAGTTTTTCTTCGATTATTTTAGTTCTTGTATTAAAAACTCGATAAGTTTGACTTCTTTCCGAATATCCTATGAATATTCCTTCACTGGATTTTGGATCAAATTTGCCAAGCTGATCTTTAGTGTTAATTATAAATTATTTTGAACCAAAAACGTTAAAATATGATATATTTGGTTTTCTACCATTTAAAAGTTCATATGGAGTATGTATTGTTAATGATCGAATAGAAACCCGATTCAAAACATAACAGGCAGTTGTAACAACATCTGCCCAGAAATGCTTAGGTAAAGTGCTTTCATTTAATAAAGTTCATGCACATCTTTTAATGTTCTGTTTTTCCTTTCTACAACTCCATTTTGTTGTGGAGTTCTAGGAAAGGAGAAATTATGATTGATTCCTTTCTTGTTACAAAAATGTTCGAAAGCTTCATTTTCAAATTCACCTCTTTGATCACTTCTAATATTTTTAACTTTTAAATTCTTTAAATTTTGAATTCTTTTTACAAAAAATTTAAAACTCTTAAAAGTATCACTTTTATGTTTTATAAAAATAGTCCATGTATATTTTGAAAAATCATCTATAATAACAAACACATATCTATTGTGATTAATAGATTGAACTTGAGTAGGTCCGAAAAGGTCCATTTGTAGTAGTTCAAGTGGTTGTGTCGTAGGTATAATTTTCTTAGATTTAAAAGAAGATTTTTTTAATTTTCCTAACTGACATGCATTACAAATATTATCAATTTTGAATTTCATATTAGGTAGTTCTTTAACAAGCTTATTTTTAGCTGTTTTATTAATAGTATTAATATTTATATGACAAAATCTTTTGTGACATAGCCAAGAATCATTCTCCGTAGTTACTAAACACATGTTTGTGTTATAATTTATATTCATATTTAAAATATAAATATTTCTATCTCTTATACCTTCGAAAATTAAATTTTGATTTTCATCAAAAATAATACATTTATTTTCTGAAAAAGATATATTAAAATCTTTATCACATAATTGACTTATGCTTAATAAATTATGTTTTAAGTTTTTAACTAATAAAACATCACTAATAAGAGGTGAGTTAGAGATACCGGTATTGCTCACATCGCCTTTGCCGATGACTTAACCTTTTGAACTATCTCCAAAAGTGACCGATCCTCCATTTGAGTAGACTATGTTTGTTAACATGTCTTTATTACCAGTCATATGTTTTGAGCAACCGCTGTCTAAAATCCATTTTCCTCTCCTTTTAAATGGTACTTGCAAAAAAATAGAGATTAAGATGGTACCCATTTTTCTTTTTAGGGTCCTAAGAGTTAGGTCTTAGGATACCAAACCCAAGAAGGTTCAGAGTTCTCTTTATAAATATAATTCTCATTTTTATGAACAGTTTCCATAAATGTTTTGATATGCTTATTCCTAATTAAGTTATTATTTGTTTTAGGAATCCATATTTAATAGTTTTAAAATCTTTAGAAACTTTTTTCTCAATATCTTTCATAATTTTGTTTTTAAATTTATTTTAAACTTCACAAATTTATTTGGATTTTCAATTTTCTTATATCCTAATCCCATTTTATTTGAAGTAGACTGAGAAGTTTCTATTATTTTATAAAGATTTTCTCGTCCTTCATTAAAATTAGAAATATTTTTGTTAATATCTTCTAATTTAGTTTTGAGACTAGATTTTCCTAATTCTAATACTTTAGTGTTAGATTTCAAATCATTAATTTCAACAGATAAATCATCATTTTTATTTTTTTGAATTTCTAATTCCTAAGTTATCACAGAAAGTTGAGATGTTAAATTAGAATTAGACTCTTGAGATTTTTCAAGTCCTTGTTCAAGAATTTTCTTTTCTTCTCTAAGCATACTAATTTCTAATTCAGATCCTTATTTTTCCTTTTAGTTTGTTTTACAAAATCCACTAGCTCTGAATTAAGTTCAACCAAATCTTCAAAATTTAGTTCACTTACATCATCTTTTATAGCCATGAAGCATATATTTGCTTGCTCTATGTCACTGTCACTGTCGCTCTTTGATGAAGAAAAATCTGAATCATTCCATGTTACTGAAAATGCTTTCTTCTTGAATTTATTTTTCTTTTTCTTTGGAAAATCTTTCTTCATATGACCCTTTTTATGATATTCATAACATTCCATGACAGAAGATGATGTTTTATTGCTATTATTGTTACTAGAGTTATTTTTGTAACTCTTGAACTTGTTATTCTTTTTGAATTTCAAAAGCTTTTTGAAATTTTTAGCAATAAATGCCATATCCTCTTCATTTGAGTCTGAGTCATCTTGTTCTGCTTGAATTTCTAGATTCTTCTTGTCCTGTGCTTGAACTTTCTTTGCCTGCAAACTCACTTGGTATGGCATTAGATTTCCTATTAACTCTTCTGTTTTCATAGTAGAAAGATCGTTTTCTTCTTCAATAGGTAGGACCTTTCTTTCCCATTCATCCATTAAAGAATTTAGGATTTTTGACACTATATCAAAGTCAGAAATTTTTTCTCCTAGTGCGAATAGTGAGTGATATATATATCTTGAAATCTCGAGTACATGTCGTTTATACTTTCGTTTGATTACATTTTGAAATTTTAAAACTTATTTTCAACATAGAAATTTTGCTTTGTTTAACTTTGTTAGTTCCTTCATGAGTTAGTTTTAGAGTTCTCCATATCTCATAAGCAGTTGTACATATACTGACTCTATTAAACTCATTTCTATCTAATGCACAAAATAACATGTTCATTGCTTTAGCATTTGAAGTCGTATTAGCTTTATGTGCAGTAGTCCAAGTTGAAAAATCTTATGTTGGAATGGCATATTCATTTTGAGTAATGTTCCAAGTTTCAGAACCATTAGACTGCATATATATTCTCATTCTAGTTGACCAGTAATTATAATTCATTCCGTTGAATAGTGGAGGTCGTGCAGTAGATTGACCTTCAATAAAACTAGTGTTAATGACAGTGCTTGTGCTGGTGTTATTTTCCACATTAGCAAAACAATTATCAAATAACTGTGTTATGGTTATAGGATGTCCTACTTTGATACCAAATGAAAGTGACTACTGTGTTGCTAGTTATCACTTAGGATCGTCTAATATGGAATGTGTTATAATCTAACTATGGAAACGGATAATAATAGTAAAGTAAATAAGAATAAGCACACCAAGATTTTTTATACTAGTTCGAACTTCCCGTTCTACGTCCAGCCCCAGACTTCCCTCTGGAATTTCTCACAATAACCCCTCACTTAACCTGGAGGAATAGGTATACAACACATGAGCAAGCGATCAGGATTTTTCCGCATCTAACAACAGAAAGAGGACTTTACCCGCCTGAACAACCGAACAAGGCTTCAACAATTTCAATAAAATTGCTTTGACACTTTGTCTTCTTGATAACACTGATTTGTCCTTGATAGTATAACCTTCCTATAATCTTTTCCTCAAGTATATATGTGTGTGTAAAGATTTAGAAAGGAGAATATTGCTTTGAATCGAAGAATATGTTAATTGATTCAGGGATTCAAGCAATATATATAAATTGTGATTGGTTTTCAGAATGCAGAGATAGTAGAGAGTATAATCAGAAAATAAATTGAAATTCGATGATTTGTGAAGTGAATCTTATGTGTTTGTATAGTAGATAGATAGCCGCACCATTCACGAAGAGTTCTGACCAAAAGAAGCATCCATAATTCTTCATTTTAGATCGTATCTCTTGGCAAATGGAATGTTTGTTCAGAAAAAGAGCTCTTAGAAAAGTTCAATCGACTGACCCAAAACGACCAGTCAACTGAATGTTCAAAGTTGGTGCAATACAGAGTGTGTCTGTACAACTAAACTGGTTCTGTCGACTAGCCGTATTTGGTCAGTCGACTGACCTGACTGTCAATGCACAGTTCACATATATGTTGAATAATTTGAAGCTTAAAACAACTTTGGTTTGTGTGGACTACTTGAGTATAGATTTCAACAATTTTAAGACTAAAAAACTTCGACAAATAAACATACTATACTCAGTTTCGTAGTCTTATCTCCTTTGTAGTTTTAACAGCATATTTCTTTCTCTTTTTGTTGCTTGCTCATATTGTCTCATTCACTGATTTGTTTAAGCTCTTTGTCATGAATCAAAACTTATGATTCAATATTATTTAAGTTGCACGATTCATATATGCATCAAGCTGTTGATGTTTCTATATGTATCCTTTTTATTTTGTGTGAAGTGATGTGATGTACTTTATTTTATAACAGTATTATATTAACTTTTTGTAAATGTATATAAGTTTTGTTTATAAATATAAAAGGTTGTTTATTTCCTGCTATGCATATATATTATTATATAGAAATATGAAATGTAGGTAAGTTATACATTTTGGTTTAAAAAAACATATTATATGTTATTAATTATAGTTTTATTATGTTAGTTTACATATTATCAGTATATATATATATAGTTTTTTTTTGTGGACTTATGTCATTCGATGTTAATTTTAAAGGAGTTGTGTATGTATCTATATAGTTCTCTATAAGTTATGAGCTATGCATACAAATTTATATATATTAGTTGAGTAAGTTATGTTGTATGTTGTATATATATTTTAAATTTTTTTATATTGATTTTTTTATGAATATTGTTAGTTGAGATATATATATAATTTTTAATTTAAAAATATAGGTTTAAATTTCGAAATACATATATTGATATGTATAAATTTTGAATATGTATTTTAAATTGATTTTTGGTTTTAAGAAGAAAATAATAATATACTATACATATATCTTCAGTCTATATCAAGCTATTCTGATTTGATTTCATCAATTCCTTATTTATCAGCTTGTTCGTTGAATCCGGATCAATGTAGCTTTGATTTGAAATTCGTGCTTGGATCCGTAACTCAATTCATTCTCTATCCTTTATAGCCTTGAAAGATGAGCCATCACTCACGATTAACGCTCTTATATCTAATAAATTTGATTTCAATTGAAATGACAATTGAAATATGCTGCTTTAGTTATTTAAATTTCCATATATATGCTATTATCTGTATCTGTTCACCTGTGACATCCGACAGCATTATCTGTTATTTATATTAATAATATATGTCTGTTGTTATATTATTATCATATAAGTTATCCTTTGCAAGTTCCCTGTTAGTATAGAATTCCCTATGGGTTGAAATGATACATACCCAAATGATCTGTAGAATATGAGAAAATCGTTATGGGTTGAAATGATAAACCCAAGCAATTTTCATTGAATTGAATTTGGGATTGCAGGTTGAAATGATATATACCCGTATATATATTTAAACTGCGAATTGAAATGATAAATATCTGTATCACTTGACCATAGGATAAAAAATTATATACAGACACGGTTGGTCTAAATATAAATATTTTAAAATGATTTCTATGGTTTTGGAAAAGAAATTTACGGTTAGTAAATATTAATTTTAAGATATTATATATAAATTTACTTTTATAAAGTTTTAAAATTTAGTTTTTTAAATTTATATGTTTTGAAATTTGTATAGTTATAAGTTAATTTTGAAATTTCAAATTTTAATATTTTATTTATAATTTTACTAATTTTAGAATATATAAAAGATTTAATATATAAATAAATTTAATAAGATGTTTAAGTATTTATTTAAGATTTTATTTAAAATAGACTTTAAAATTATTTATAAGTTAAGATTGGATTAATAAATTTGAATTTATTTGAAATTGTATTTAATTAAGAATTATATTTAATTAAAATCAATTTGAAACTTATTGAGTTTGAGCTTTTTAAAGAATATGATTTTACAACTTGATTTGTGTTTAAGATGATTAAATGAATATTTCAAGTTAAATAAATTGAAGGAAATATTTGGTTCATTTGAAATTTGGGGTTTTATTTAGATGATGTTGGATTTTATTAAGTGAATATTGAAAACTATATATTAATGAAGTTAAATTGAGATATAAATGAAATTATCAAATTTAATTTTGAATAGGTTGAATATTTAAAGCTTTGAAATATATTGAAATTGAAATGATTTATTTTGTAATTCAAATCTATATTTGAAATCGATATAATTTGAAATGGTTTATTAAGAAACTGAATTGGATTTAAATTGATGAAGTGAGATTTGAATGAAATTTGAATTTTTGAATTCGAGTTGATGTGAATCGATTTGTGAAATTTGAGGAAGCTATTTTATTATATAAAGTATTTTTAAATTATATTTAAACTATTTATTTATTTTATTTTATAAATTATTTTAATATAAACTTTTTTAATATAAATCATTTTAGTATAAAACTATTTTAACTATTTTATGCTAATTATTTTAATGTAAACTATTTTGACTTATAACTATTTTATATAAACTATTTTATCTTATAAACAATTTTATTATATATACTATTATTAATATCTAAACTGTTTAAAGGAAAGTATTATGATTTCAAAGTGTTATAATTTCCAAAGTGTTACAAAATTCAAGTATTCGGTTTCGAAAATGCTATAACTTTGAAGTGTTATGATTTTGGGAAATAGATATATTTGAAATGAAACTGATATTGTATTGATATGGTTTTGAAATGAAAAATGATATTTTGATTTTGAACTATAAACTATTTTGAAATGATCACGGTGTTATAATAACAATTGATTGTTAAAGAGACCGGGATCAGATATTGTCATTCTCTCTGCCAATACCGAAAACTACTTTAACAACTGTGTACGTGGTGGAGATTCCAGAATGAAGTAGGATAGTTTGGTGGCAATTCTATATGGTATTTACGCAGCCCTGACTCCTGTGAGTCAGCTTGATGTGGCTAAAACAGGAGTTCTACCGGGCCAAATGAGGTCATTCGTCCTATCGGACACATTTCTTCGATACTATTCTATTTCTTTTGTGATGTGATTGGGTGCACCCTTTGATTTGGAAGTGTGTCATGAGGTGGGTGATAGTAGCTGCTATGCGTTACCACCAGTCTAGGATTACAAATGGTATATTTACTGTTGCATAGCCTCGAGTGTCGTGTCACATGGCTTAGCGCGCCTTCTACAAGTTTGTTTTGTTGGGGTGCCCTCTGTGTAAACCTCTCGGAGGAGCGAATGGTACTGTATAGACTATGAGAATATATAAACCGTGTTAAGAGAGATATGGGTAACGCCTTAATGCTATTTTAATCCCTTTTACTTTACTATATACATATTATAATAACGTATATTACTACATAGTAGATAGTTTCATGGATCCTTAGAGGATGGTTATCCCAAACATCCTTTTAGTTATTTGTATTTCAGTTGGTATTTCACTTAAGTTGGATTTATTGATATAAGAATGTCAATCTTGACTCGAATGTTTTTGTGTTTTGCTTTACGCTAGGGTCAGAATGAGTGATACAGCTTTTTAGACTCGTCTATGGAGTTGGAACTTCGTTTAGAGCTCCATCTACGTCTTTCATATTGCAGTTATCCAGTTGATTCCAGTGATGTGTTCTAATCTTGTATTTGACTATTGTATTTGAGACTTTTGTTGTATCTTATTTAACTTTGTTATATATATAATAGCTTCATGAACTAATATTCTTTTGTTTCCGCCACATTATTGTTAAATTACTCCGTATCTGTGATTATTTTATTTACTGTATATGTTGAGTTTTGCCAAATCTGAATTAACAATATGATATTTTGAGCAATTCAAGTTCGACATTTGCGGATGCGAATGATTCAAAATATCGGGTCGTTACAGTTGGTATCAGAGCTCTGGTTTTAGGAGAACTTAGCATATGTAGTAAAATTTAATTATGGAATCACCTTCATTCGAGTTTGAATTCCTTCCTCTTTGATTCGGATTTCTTTCGAACTTTAAACTCTATCTTTACTTTGGAATCCATTCTTGTCTCTCCCTATTCGTGTTTTCTTGATTATGGAGCATCCCATAGCTCCTCTGTATGATTTGTAAAGGGGTGAAACTCCTTTACAGTGGGCATTAATTCACCGGAGATTTCTACATCCGCGGTTTACAATGCTTCTATCTCTTGCTACTCTCTTGTGATCGATCTTATTCTTAAAGTCACGGTTAACCCGGTTAAGGTCGCCCGCAATTTATATAAGTCTATCCATCTTTTCTCTTTAGTTATCTAATCATCTTATCTTCGGAGTCTATATGCTTAGTTAGAATTCTTTTGATTAGTGTCCCTTTGAATTTGGATCTCTATCCTTATTTTGAAATCTATTGTGCATCATCGAGTGAGGGAGTGTATTTGTAATTTATATAAAAAAAAATTATATTGTGTTGTTTGAGTTGTTAATTTTGAATTTTGGGTTTCGATTGATTCGTCTGATCAACGCCATCGATAGGAATTCTAAAACACTTGAACAGAGCAAACTGACACAATATTATTTTCAAATTTGGTAAATGAAATAAATTTTGTATGATTGTATTATATATAAATATAATTTTCTGAAATTAAATATTTAATTGAATTGGTTGTTAGAAATAGTAATATTTGATTTTCATTTATTATTTTGTGAACCATTGGTTATTCCAACATAAATAAATGAAATTATAAAATATGGTCTAGAAACTGATTTGGAAATTTAAATGAATTTAAATTAAGAATTTGAGAATTTAATTTTTCAGTAATTCCATACTTTGGTTTTAAAGTTTATATTATTTAAAGTATTTTCGAATAGAAATTGTTTCCAAAGCACTTTGAAAGTTTAAGTCAGGCTCTACTCTTGTGTCGCTGGATAACAATTTCGGTGATGACTGCAGCATCATCGACATTCATTTTTGAGTCCCGAAGTGGAGTAGCCCCTTAGTAGCTTTGCTACACTTTTGTTTTGGAAAAATGGATTTGACTTAAATTTCTTATGTATAATTTGATTTATGAAATATATATATATATGTGTGTGTGTGTGTGTGTGTGTGTGTGTAATTATTTCAAAGTAGTTTGAAGGCTAACCGAAAAATTTGAATTTTAAGTTTTATATTAAGAAATAGTTTCAACTATTGAAATAAAGTGAAATTTTTGAATGAATGGAATACCAAGGTTGATAAATGGAATTAAAACCAACTTGAAGTAGTTGAACTTGAATAAAACTTAATTGTATAACACTAAATTACATTATAATATATATAACTTGCCTAAAATATTCAAAAGTAAAAAATTGTTCCAACCAAAATCTGGCTTAATAGAAAATATGGTAAATCAAAGAAAAATTTGAATAGTATTTAATTACACTCTAAAAAAAAGGAGTATAACTTAACTAGAAAAGTTTAAACGTAATTAGAATGTAATCGGATAAGATACACTGGGATATAAGTAATAAGAAAAAGGATATTTTGTTAAGGAAATGTATAAATAATAAAGTGGATAGTAAATTGAATAAATAAAAGAGAATTAATTTGGTGAATAATAAATGATTGTAAGAAATGTTTATACACGTAATATATGTTGCAAAATATATATTAAGTGAAATAAATTTAATAAATAAAGGAGAATACTAGTTAAGCAAGTAAATATGAACTTAAGAATAGTGAAATCGAAATTTTAAGGGAAATCAACTTAACGAGGGTCAAATGGATTTAATAAATGGGTAAATAAATGAGTTAAATCGAATAATTTTTTTTTGAAAAGGGAATTTTTGTAACAAATGCTAATAAATTGGGACCAAATCTATTGATTGAAATACATTAAATTGAATCAATAAAATATGGATATAATAAATAGTTATTGATTTAATAAAATGGATTAAACCAAATTGTTGAATATTAATTTATTTAAATTTGAAATCTATATAATTTTGAAAGTTAAATTGGAATGTTGAGGTGGAATTAAATCTGGTTAATCAAACAGATTTAATTGATGAATTAAATAAAACCAATTTTGTTGTGAATTTTTTTGTAATAAATGTTAATAAATGACAAAAAAATCAACTGAATGAAATTATATGGAATTGAAATCAATTAAATGTGAGCACAATAAATTCAATGGATTAAATAAAATAAATTGGAATCAATTATTTGAATATAAACTAATTTTAAAATAAATGAAGTTTTTCTGGTTTAAATTAATCGTGTATTGTTGTCTTTCAATCTATTTTTCTTTGTGGTTGTTTCTATTCTCCTACCTCCTTCCTTTTCGAGGACGAAAAGTTTTGAGTGGAGGAGAGTGTAATGACCCATAATATTTAAAGGTTTTATATATGTATTTAATTGAATTTTGGTGAAATTTTAAAAAATAATATATTGAAATAAAAATTTATTATTTGGATTGCGTCTATTTATACATAGTAATTGGTAAATTTTCATCAAAAAATATAGAAGTTTATTTTTTTTAATTCTATTTCAGTGTAAATCAGTTAATGTTGATGATAATAAAATAATTTCCAAGCTTGAATACTTTTACGCAATAAATTTGTAAATCATCTTTTGAGCGAGACGTCATATTTCATTTCTTTAATTTGGACTGCTATTGCTCCGTCTGCCTTATTTTTGAAAAATAGCAGCATTTCCAGTACCGATTTTCGACTTTTAATCGGATGATCGTACCATTGATAGCTATATATCGTTTTGATCGTCTCATCGTGCTGATCTCTACGGTATATTCAATTCTATGTTTTGAAGTCGGTACACAGCAGAATCCATGACACCAATATCCGTATCAATATCAAATCCACAACCTTTTGCTTTCTTTTGAATTTCAAACTTCAGTTGTGTCATCCAAGCAACAATTAATTGAATTAATGACTTTCCCGAATCAAAGCCTGACTTTACTATTTCATGACCATTCTTTTTCGACCGTTCACTGTTTCACTTTACTTTTATACACCGGTTCATTTCCTTTTCCTTTTAAAACTAATCTGCTTTTTTCCTGGTAGTATGTTACTCTTCTTTTCAATAATAAATATAATAGACAGCAAAGCCTTGTATATTTTTCCCTAAAGCCGAAAAAAAAGGAATAACTCATCTTCCCAAATTTCCTTCCAGTCACCATCAACCCCTAAGCGCATCACCCTCTCCCCTTCATCATCTGCCTTTCCTTCCTCTGCCTCTCCCTTATTCTCCATGCTCCCAGACCAGAGTGAGCCTCTCACCTTCTTCCTCGACCAAGCAAGTGCCTCCCTGCCAAAGCTCGAACTAGCTCATCACCATACAAGAGCCTTCTCTGTTCTAGAAATTGTAGGTATACCTTGTTCACCTTGTTATAGATAGCTTGCTGTCTACTTTTTTGTTATCTACATGATCTATTAGCATACGTAAGTATATTTGCTTACATATAAGTTTGGTTTTTGTATAGATATATATGTATACTGTATAAGTTCTGATGATATATATAAAGTTATATAAGTTTGGTTATTATATGTTATATATATTAGTTTATTTACATACGTGTACATATATAATTTACTGTTTAATATATGTGTTTGTTTGTATAATAAGCTAGAGTCTGTTTATGCAATGTATAAGTGTATAATCACATCGGTATATATGCATATTTCGTGATTACAGTATATATATTGATGTGTTAGATTTTGGAAATTTTATAAGCTTGGGTGTTTTTATTAAGTTATATTATGAGGTTAGTCTATATATATTTACGTACGTTATATAGGTTAAAGTATATAGATTTTTTTTCGTATTAGCTTATTTTAGTTGTCAGCTGTCAATTATTTAAGTTGCACAGTTCATATATATATATATATATATATATATATATAAAGCTATTGATGTTTATATATGTATCTTTTTATTTTGTGTGAAGTGACGGGATATACTTTATTTTATAACAGTATTATATTACCTTGTTTGAATGTATATAAGTTTTGTTTATAAATATAAAAAGTTGTTTATTTCCTGCTGTGTATATATATTATTTTGTAGAAATATAAAATGTATGTAAGTTATACATTTTGTTTTAAAAAAAACATATTATATGTTAGTAGTTATAGTTTTACTATGTTAGTTTATATGTTATCAGTATGTGTGTGTGTGTGTGTATATATATATAGTAGTTATTTTGTTATGTTGACTTATGTCATTCAATGTTAATTTTAAAGGAGTTGTGTATGTATCTATATAGTTCTCTATAAGTTATGAGCTATGTATACCAATTTATATATATATTAGTTGAGTAAGTTATAAAGTATGTTATATATATTTTAAATTTTTTTATACTAATTTTTTTATGAATACTGATAGTTGAGTTATATATTATTTTAATTCAAAAATATAAGTTTAAATTTTAAAATACATATATTGATATGTATAAATTTTGAATATGTATTTTAAATTGATTTTTCATTTTAAGAAGAAAATAATAATATATTATACATATCTCTTTAGTCTATATTAAGCTATTCTGATTTGATTTCATCAATTCCTTATCTATCAGCTTGTCCGTCGAATCCTGATCCATCTAGCTTTGATTTGAAATTCGTGGTTGGATCCGTAACTCAATTCATTGTCTTCCTCTCTAACCTCGAAAGGTGAGCCATCACTCACGATTAACGCTCTTATATCTATTAAATTTGATTTCAATTGAAACGAAAATTGAAATATGCTGCTGTTAGTTATTTAAATTGCTATATATATGTTATTATCTGCATCTGTTCATCTATGGCATCCGACAACATTATCTGTTATTTATATTAATAATATATGCCTATTATTATATTATTATCATATCTATTATCACTTTGCAAGTTCCCTGTTAGTATAGAATTCCCTATGGGTTGAAATGATACATACCCGAGTGATCTGTAGAATAGGAGAAAATCGTTATGGGTTGAAAAGATAAACCCAAGCCATTTTCATTGAATTGGATTTGGGGTTACGGGTTAAAATGATATATACCTGTATATATATTTAAATTACGGATTGAAATGATAAATATCCATATCACTTGACCATAAGATAGAAAATTATATACAGACACTGTTGGTCTATATATAAATATTTTAAAAAGATTTCTATGGTGTTGGAAAAGAAATTTATGGTTAATAAATATTGATTTTAAGGTATTATATATAAATGGATTTTTATAAAGTTTTAAAATATAGATTTTTAAATTTATATGTTTCGAAATTTGAATAGTTACAAGTTAATTTTGAAATTTCAAATTTTAAAAATTTGTTTATAATTTCACTATTTTTAGAATATATAAATATATTTAATATATAAACAAATTTAATAAGATGTTTAAGAATTTATTTAAGATTTTATTTTAAAATAGACTTTAAGATGATTTTATAAGTTAAGATTGGATTGATAAATTTGAATTTATTTGAAATTATATTTAATTAAGAATTATGTTTAATTAAAATCAATTTGAAATTAATTGAGTTTGAGATTTTTAAAGGATATGATTTTATAACTTGATTTTTGTTTAAGATGATTAAATGAGTATTTCAAGTTAAATAAATTGAAGGAAATATTTGATTCATTTGGAATTTGGGGTTTTATTTAGATGATATTGGATTTTATTAAGTGAATATTCAAAACTAAATATTAATGAAGTTAAATTGAGATATAAACGAAATTATCAAATTTAGTTTTGAATAGGTTGAGCATTTAAAGTTTTGAAATATATTGAAATTAAAATAGTTTATTTTGTGATTCAAATCTATATTTGAAATCGATATAATTTGAAATGATTTATTAAGAAACTGAATTGGATTTTAATTGATCAAGTGAGATATGAATAAAATTTGAATTTTTGAATTCGAGTTGATGTGAATCGATTTGTGAAATTTGAGGAAGTTATTTTATTATATAAAGTATTCTTAAATTAAATTTAAACTATTTATTAAATTATATTTAAAATATTTATTTACTTTACTTTATAAATTATTTTAATATAAACTATTTTATTATAAATCATTTTAATATAAAACTATTTTAACTGTTTTATACTAATTATTTTAATATAAATTATTTTAACTTATAACTATTTTATACTAACTATTTTATCTTATAAACAATTTTATTATATATACTATTATTAATATATAAACTGTTTAATGGAAAGTATTATGATTTCAAAGTGTTATAATTTCCAAAGTGTTACAAAATTCAAGTATTCGGTTTCGAAAATGCTATAACTTTGAAGTGTTATGATTTTGGGAAATAGATATATTTGAAATGAAATTGATATTGTATTGATATGGTTTTGAAATGGAAAATGATATTTTGATTTTGAAGTATAAACTATTTTGAAATGACCATGGTGTTATACTAACAATTGGTTGTTAAAGAGACCCGGATCGGATATTGTCATACTCTCTGCCAATACCGAAAACCACTTCAACAACTGTGTACGAGGTGGAGATTCCAGAATGAAGTAGGATGGTTTGGTGATGATTCTATATGGTATTTACGTATCCCTGACTCCCATAGGCAAGCTTGATATGGCTAAAATAGGAGCTATACCGGGCCAAGTGAGGTCATTCCTCCTATCGGACACATTTCTTCGATACCATTTTACTGCTTTTGTGATGTGATTGAGTGCACCCTTTGATTTGGGAGTGTGTCATGAGGTGAGCGATAGTAGCTGCTATGTGTTACCACCAGTCCGGGAGTGCAAATGGTATATCCACCCTAGCATTGGTCGAGTGTCGTGTCACATGCCCTAGCGTGCCTTCTATGAGTTTGTTTTGTACCATACCTATGGGCGCCCTCTGTGTAAACCTCTCGGAGGAGCGTACGGTACTGTATAGACTATGGGAATATATAAAATGTGTTAAGGGGGATATGGGTAACGCCTTAACACTATTTTAATACCTTTTACTTTACTATGACATATTATAATAGCGTATATTACTATATAGTAGATAGTTTGATGGATCCTTAGAGGATGGTTATCCCAAACATCCTTTGAGTTACTTGTATTTCAGTTGGTATTTCACTTGAGTTGGATTTATTGATATAAAAATGTTAATCCCGACTCGAGTGTTTTGTGTTTTGCTTTACGCTCAGGTCAGAATGAGTGATACAGTTTTTGAGACTAACCTTTGGAGTTGGAGCTTTGTTTGAAGATCCATCTACATCTTTTAGCTTGGAGTTATCCAGTTGATTCCAGTGATGAGTTCTGATCTTGTATTTGACTATTGTATTTGAGACTTCCGTTGTATCTTGTTTAACTCTGTTATATATATATAATAGATTCATGAACTACTATTCTTTTGTTTCCGCTGCATTATTGTTATATTATTCTGTGTCTCTGATTATTTTATTTACTGTATATGCTGAGTTTTGCCAAATTTAAATTAACAATCTGATATTTTGAGCAATTCAAGTCCGACATGTGCGGATGCGAATGGTTGAAAATACCGGGTCGTTACAGTAAGTAAATCTTGTTAAGTGATTTGTGAATATACTTGCCATTAAGATAAATATATACAAATACTTTTTAAAGTATTGGAAGAAAGTTTTAATTAATAAAGGAGTATTAATTAATGAACAAGCTTAAATAAATTACAAATTTAATTAGTTAGGAGATTAATTAATTAGTAGTTAATTAATTAGTAGTTTAATCAATTATGAAATTAGTTAATTTGGAATATAAATTAATAAGGAAGGCTTTAAATTAATAAAATAAGTTTTATTAGGTAAAAAGAGTTTTACTAATAAAAGGGATTTTTAATTAAAAGAATAAATTAATTAAAAAGAGGATTAGAAGTCATTTTTGTGACTTAATTGTGCTTTGTATGAATTAATAGTACTTTGTGTATTTACCTATGTATGAAAAGTATGCGAGACTTACTTTCTATACGTGATCGTTCTCATGATTGTTAAATTGACCAAAATTAACTTAGGAAATATCTAGAAGGAACACAAGGTGATGTTATACCCCACGTATAAACTCATCTTTCCTTCTAGGACACATGATAAGAAAATCCATCTGGATAGAGGATGATTTGTACATCCTTATATATTGTTTTTCTAAAAGAACCAAAGTTGAGTTAGTCAAAAATTTATCGATTGATTTTGGAGCATCTGATAAGGGAAAAAATATGCTTATATGAGATGACTCAAAACCGTAACTACTTCAAAACCATATACGTGTCCTATGCTTCGGAAGAGGTTTAGGATCTGTTTGAAGTGCTATAATCCATTTGGGAATTCATCATCTGTACGATTGATGATGACTCTTGTGTTGAGTTGCTGAATGTGAGCAGAAGATGGCAGAAAAGAGAGAAGGGGCCTAGAGAGTTTTAGCTAACCTCAAGGGTAAATCAACTCCAAATCTAGAGATGTTTATCGATTGTTACTAGTGGGAGTTAATATGACTCGGATCACATGCCAAGGGTGGTCCAGCCATGTTGACCTTATGGTTTATTTTATCTAGAGATATACGTTGCTCGGGAGCGAATCTTTGACCTTTGTCATGGAGGTCTGACTCGAAGTATTGAGGGCACCTATGATAGAAAATCTGTAATGTCCCGTCTTTCCGTAAGCTTTGAATCGACGATAAACCACACACGTCAGACTTAAACCATACAGAAGGGCGGATTGTTATGGGGTAAATAAGAAAAAGCAAAGAATGAAAAGAACGAAATAGAATCTTGCAGCGGAACGATAAAATATAATAATCAAATATACAGTTCATGAAGCTGTTTTACTAAAACATTTGAGTATTCTTATACAACACACACACACAGAGATATATATATATATATATATATATATCAGAGTTACACATACCAAAGAATATTAATAATGCAACGGAAACAGTATGAATGTGGTGAAATACTATAATAAATAATCATAATATAAATCTTCGTCTTTGTCCTCCAGAGCTAAAATCTTCGAATCCTGAACTGCTCAGGCTGACCCGAGCGAATTGAAAGACAAAACACTCGAGTCAGAACTAAAAGATCTTATGTAAGTTAAACCAACAACAAATAATTTGAGTGGAACGGCGTCAAAGATGTTTACGGGATTTGACATCTCCTTTCCAGTGTCAACTAGAGTGCAGTAACTCAAGAGATGCTCGGGATGCATATCTCCTAAGGATCCGTTAAACTATTTACTATGTAGTAATATTTCGCTATTAAAATAATGCCTATAGTAAAATAAACTTATTTTTAAATAGCGTTAATGGGTTACCCATATAGCCCTTACCACATAATAGTTCCAGTAGTCCATCTAGTATCAGCGCATCTCCAGATCGGGAGACTATCCTAAATAATCCACGGGATACGGGAGAAAAACAAACTCGTACAAGGCGCGCTAGGGTAGGTGACACGACACAACTCGGCAATGCTAGGGTAGATATACCAATTACGCTTCTGGGCCGGTGGTAACGCGTAGCGCGCAACTACCGCCCACCTCGAGCCACACCCCCAAAAAAGAAAATCAAAATTGGCCACCGAATCAATCCAAAAGTCAGAGTAAAATATCGAAGGGATGTGTCCGATCAAAGGAGCTACCTCATTAGCCCGTCAATCGCTCTTGTTTTAGCCACCTTATGCCAACTCATGGGAGTCGGGTCCACATATTTACCTCAAAGGAAACGCCGCCACCATCCTACTTCATTCTACAATCTCCACCGCGTACACGGTTGTTAAAGTGGTTTTCGGAGTTGGCAGAGAGTATGACAACTTCCGATCTCGGTCTCTTTAACAACCCAACGTTATTATAACACCGCGGTCATTTAAAAATAATTTATACTTCAAAACCAGGATATAATATTTATTTCAAACCATATAAATACGATATCATTTCAAATTTTAAAAACCAAATCAATATGATATCCCTTTTATTTCAAATCAATATAATATCATTTTATTTCAAATATATCCCTTTCCAAAAATCATAGCACTTTCAAATTTTATACTTCAAAACCAAACATTTGAAATTTTAATACCTTTAAACATAATGCTTTGAAATTCATAACCTCGAACATTTCAATTTCTATAAACAATTCAATTTCGATATATTTCAAGTCTTTAAATATTCTAAAATTCCAAAACTAAATTTGATAATTTCGATTCAACAATTAAATTTCCTATTATTTAGTTTTGAAATATTTTATATAATAAACCCCTTATTATTTAAATAAAACTCAAATTTCAAATAACTAGATATTGCCTTCAATTCGTTATACTTGAAAATAATCATTTAATTCACCTAGACCCAAAAATCGAGTTATAATAATTATACCTTTTAAAATTTCCAATTTAATAAATTCCACATCAACCCTGTTGGTTTAATTCTTAACTAAATTCAATTTCATAAACTCTCAAATTTATCTAAATTTCAAATCAAATCTTTATTCGAGTAAAGTTCTTAAATAATTTAATTCACATCCATTTCATATTTTATCTTCCAAATCTTAATTTATTTAAATCATTATAACCTCTATATAAAATATGATTTAAATACTTACCCATATTTATTTTAATAAATCAAACTCCATTATTTAACTTATTGTCATTAAACAGATTTATAAATAGCTTAAATACATGAATTTAACTATATATAAAATAATTTTATATAATATAAAAAAGAATCAATATTTATTTATTCCATATAATTCTATTCAAAATCATAGAAACCATTTTCAAAATATTTATATATATATATAGACTGACGGTGTCTGTATATAATTTTCTATCATATGATCAAGTGATACGGATATTTATCATTTCAATCCGCAATTTAAAATAAAAATACGGTTATATATCATTTCAAACCGCAATCCCGAATGAGATAAAACTGCATAAAAACTTGCAGTTTATAATATAACACAACATCCATTCATCCATCTTAAAATCATGCATCCATCACAATCATCATCCAAAACAATCAATCAATACCAATATATAACTGATAATATATAACAGGAAATTAACTGGCAATTATATTCAATAATAAATTAAATAACGATAAATTTAATTAAATGCAATTAACTGAGATGATGATTAGAATATACAAAACAGTCCTAAATAAATTCATAATCACATCATAAATAAAATTTAACAAACATAAGAAATTTTAGAAGTTGTGAGTGGTTTAAAACACTCACCTTTTGAATTTAATTTAAATCCAATTTAAATCCAAAATTTGTCCAATCTCAGAATTCATCCAAACCAGCGTCAAAATGTCCGAAATTCCAATACGAACCTATCCGAGAAAACCGCGCGTAAATTGGATCTAGTATGTAAAAGTTATAGTGATTAAATCATTTGAAAACAAAATTTAATTAAAACAAAGGAAATAAAACTCACCCAAACAGAATTTGCCACACAAGCAAACAGTACGCCCTCCCACATCAGAACGCGACGAATGAAGCTTCCTCTATTTCTCTCAGCGCGATACCCTCGCGCGTGAAAAAATCGCCGCCGCCAACCATTGGCCATCGCGCATGCCCACGAGGCACGCCGTCCTCCCCTGCGATGCTTCACCATACTCGCGACGAACCCCCCCAGGCGATCGATGTCTCAAACTGCAGCAGCGGCCATCCTAATTGAAACCATAGTCGAATTTATCGCAAAATCCAATCATTAAAAATCCAAACGAACACCTCCGATGAACAACGTGTGGTCATCTCCACAAAACCCAGAAATGAATCGACGATCCGACAATGTTCATCGACGGGCGATGAACGGTCGAATTTTTTTCTTCGATTTTTGGAAAAATAATGCGTCGAATCGAAAAACGAGTTGCAGATCTGAGTTATGCTCTTCGAGAGCTTCGAATTGATATAAAATTTGGCATATATTGTGGAGTTTGAAATTTTAGCTTTGGATTTGATTTGGAATTGGATCTAGAAATGGGAATTTGCTTGTATTCCATTGAGGAGGAGATATAGTTAAATTGTACGTACAGACAAATGAGAAATAGAGGTAGGCTAGGGATTAGAACAGGGTATTTATAGGCAAGCTGAAATAGAATAGATGGATCGATTGGATATACGCGTTAACGAAAAAGTGGCCCAAAAAGCCCGTTTCGACTTCGGAACGAAATTGGGTCAACCCATATATCAAAATAGATGTTTTAAAATATTTTAAACGTGATGGAACAAGTTTCAAGTCCAAATTCCATCGTATGAAGAAGTTATGCCAAAATTAATATATTTCAAATTGATTTCATTTGATTTCAATTTCAATGATTTCTAGCGTTTCGAGTCTGTGCGATCAAACGACAAGTCCGATCGCTACGAAACTTGAAATCCTACAATAATTCACTGTTACGGATCCGATGAAACTGGTTTCATCGAAATCCGAATCAGTTGCCAAAATGACTATTTTTACATTAATTAAATAAATTAATAATTAATTAAATCCACATTTAATTCAAATTCCAAAATTCATAAATTTTATCATCTTAGATTACTTTAGTAATTTATAACACTTTATAACCCATTCCTATATCAATTTAAAGTCAACCAATTCCCAACTACAGTGTTTAACTTAAATTTCCATATATTCAGTAGTTATACATTAAATTTCAAATAATCCATATTCTTAACCTATCTAGTTAATCAACTGATTTCATTTTACGATATAATTATCATGGTTTATACCATAGTGCATTAATATCCCTATTTTGTCTTAATTTCAGAAAATGTAGTAATTAAATTCATTCACAATAAACTCAATTAATTATAATTTATTCCAATAAATAACTTGATTTAACTTCAGTCTTTTTTATCTAATCAATTATTATTCAATAAACAAAGATAACCTTTGTTTTACCTTTTATTAGATTAGTAAGTTCAAATTTCCATCTTTCCTTTGTATTAACTATCCTATTTCCATTTTATTACATTTCGACCAATATACACGCTAATTGCGATTAACATTCTAAATAAATTCATTTACATGGGTTCATACTTTCCATTATACAGATTACTACATTATGAATGAATTTACAATTCGAATTATTTCATTATTACGTTCACACCTTCCGTTACTGCACTAATTTTCATTAAAACATTACAGATTTCCTATTTTGATTTAGAAGGCCAATTAAATTTAACAATCGTTACCATTAACTTTATAATACACTTAAGTTTATTAGTTTCAACTAATTATTATGATTACTTGTGTAACACTGAATTCATCCAATTACCATTTATTATACTAATTCATTTATTTATACAACACTTCTCATTATTTACTTTCACCCTATTATACAATCCATTGCTGTCAAATGGATGCATTTAACATTGGATTCATGATCTATTGCCTTAATATACCAATTTAACAACTCCTAAACATTGAATTACATTTCGCATTAATGTAACATTTGTTTACATTTATTAAAATTTATTTCTAATTTCAATTAACAATCTAAATAAATAGGTAACATACAATAATCATTACCGTTACCATTTTAGTCACATAAATAAGCTTTTATTACTTTCGAATCAATGTTGCCATTTATTCTCATACTACTAATTTCATTCACGTATGTTCAATTTATAACCAAACATAACATTTAAATTATTTTATATAATTGGAGTTCCATTCAAGTTCATTAATTATTAACTTTAATTATTGCAATTCATTATCAAATATTAACTTTGAATATATTTCCATATTTACTAATTACAATTAATTAAAACCTTATAATTGTTTTCAATTAATTTGTATTGCGTTGAAATTTTTATTTATTAGCTTACATCAACATTATTATCTTTAATTGCAAATTGATTACCAAAATTTTATCAAATTAATAAATTCAGATCATTGAAATTTACGGGTCGTTACACTCTCCCCCACTCAAAACTTTTCGTCCCCGAAAAGGAAAAGAAGGGAAAGAGTAACTTATAAATCAATATATATTATTCAAAACGTTATATTCGTAACAATAAATTTACAGAATAGGATAATTTAAATAAAATATATAGATTTATAAGCAATTAAATCTTTTATATTCAAATTAATAAGGTTTGGAAATATTTTAAAAATATCTTCAAGTCCAAAATTTACGAATTTTTTTGGCAGAGTCTCCTTTGTATGAGGAGGCTCGGGAGAAAATATAATATCAAAAATAACAAACATACAACATATAATTTTCAAAATAATATATCCCAACACGGGAAAACAATATAATACCGCTATAAACCGTAATCCGAGAATGTACCTATTTTGTCGGGCAATTTACGCTTATGTGATGAAACCAAATGCAGTAGCAATTTCTTCCATAACCTGTATTTCTCTTATATAATCCAAAAAAGTTAACAATTATATAAAATGAAATATTTAAAGTGGTTTCAACCACAAACAAACAAATCAATCCAAACATCAATCACTTGCAACAATGCATACAACCATCACATAGATTCCTCACAAATCAATCATTCATTCATATCAACAAATCAAATATTTGTTCGGGTTCAAAACTTCAAATTGTACATGATGAAAAATAACTACTAGGCACACCATTTACTCAACAGTCTCTGATGAAGCTAAATAGATTATTCATAGATCCAAACAATTTTAAAGTATCCTTACTCAAACAACCATAAACCAAAACAAACAATAATGTCAAACAGCAGATTTAGTTTATCCTTATTAATTCCATTCATACATTTGTTGTTTGATTTCTCTTTTTCATTCATATAATGGTTTATCTTTTTAATTTACATTTATTCTTACAAATTCATTTAGAAATAACTTCAACTTATTTTCTTAAGTTTAAAATTTTCTTACTTACAATACATGCCTTCTATTATATTTAATTAGTAGTATATCAATTATACTTAAGTTTTAACAACTACATCACCAAATTCTTATTTATTAAAGAATTTCATAAATTACTTTCGTTACTTCAAATTTTTACTTGTATAATATTCTATTATCATTTCTTATTAAACATTGTAACTTTTATTGTTGGGTAAGTTATATATATGCTTTTAAGAATGTAATTGAAAATCATACAAGTTTATCCCATTTCTTTTAATTAATTTAATGTTCAATAATTATATCCTTTGTTTCATAGGTTACAATTTCGACCTTCTTTTAATCTCGTTTATAACTTAGCATTAAATCTATTATTTAATTTTTAGGTTTCAATTATTAGTTAAATTCCATTTCATTAAAGCAATTAAAACCATTAATTAATGGAAACTTAAGAATTTAAATTCCAGGTTTAATTTCAAATCATTTTAAAATAATAGATGAATGTTTACTTATAACTTATATCCAATTATATTTAAAACAATTAAAATTTTATATTTGTCTATCAAGTTAAACTCGCAGTAAAACTACTACAGTAGCCTTCCCACATCGAAACTCGAAAATGAATGTCGATGATGCGTGCACTCATCACCGAAATTATTTTCCAGCGACAAAGAGGGGGGTAGATACTTATTTCTTTTCCAAATTTTCTCTTAAAGTCTTTCTTTCAAATTATATTGAAATATTTATATCAGAAAATACTTCTAATAATAATATTATTATATTCCAAAATCATTTGAAAGAAAGTTTCAGAACCCCGGAACTTAAGTTCTAAATTTCCAATTTTCATTTATTTTATTTTCAATCTTATTTTACTAATATTTATAGATTACACTACTTAACAACCAATATATTACAACCAAATATAACCTTTATAAAAAAATTATTTTATATATAGAAAATATAATAGGCAAAATTATCTCATCCACCTATATTCAAATCAAATATTGTGTCGGTCTATCCTATTAAGTGTTTAGAAACCCTTTTGATGTCATAGCGTCCCATGCACCAACCAGAATTTATAAATACAAAATGGAACAGATTAACACAATATTAAAACCTTTTTATAACACTAACAAGTACGCTGTCTCATATATATACACTCAGCGACTCCCATAGGGTATTACTACCCTATAAATAAAGAGTCGGACCACACAAAGCTAAGGTTTATCGCTAACCAAAGCTCTGATACCAGATGTAACGTCCCGCCTTTCCGTACGCTTTAAATCGACGATAAACCACACACGTCAGACTTAAACCATACAGAAGGGCGGATTGTTATGGGTAAATAAGAAAAAACAAAGAAAGAAAAGAACGAAACAGAATCTTGCAACGGAACGATAAAATATAATAATCAAATATACAGTTCATGAAGCTGTTTTACTAAAACATTTGATTATTCTTATACAATATATATATATATATATGTATATATATATATATCAGAGTTACACATACCAAAGAATATTAATAATGCAGCGGAAACAGTATGAATGTGGTGGAATACTATAATAAATAATCATAATATAAATCTTTGTCTTCGTCCTCCAGAGCTAAAGTCTTCAAATCCCAAACTGCTCAGGCTGACCCGAGCGAATTGAAAAGGCAAAACACTCGAGTCAGAACTAAAAGATCTTATGTAAGTTAAATCAACAATAAATAATTTGAGTGGAACAGCGTCAGAGATGTTTATGGGATTTGACATCTCCTATCCAGTGTCAACATGAGTGCAGTAACTCAAGATATGCTCGGGATGCACATCTCCTAAGGATACGTTAAACTATTTACTATGTAGTAATATTTCGCTATTATAATAATGTCTATAGTAAAATAAACTTACTTTTAAATAGCATTAAGGGGTTACCCATATAGCCCTTACCACATAATAGTCCCAGTAGTCCATCCAGTATCAACGCATCTCCATATCGTGAGACTACCCTAAATACTCCACGGGCTACGGGAGAAAAACAAACTCGTACAAGACGCGCCAGGGTAGGTGACACGGCACAACTAGGCAATGTCATGGTAGATATACCAATTACGCTTCCGGGCCGGTGGTAACACGTAGCGTGCAACTACCGCCCACCTCCAGCCACACCCCCAAAAAAGAAAATCAAAAGTGGCCACCGAATCAATCCAAAAGTCAGAGTAAAATATTGAAGGGATGTGTTGTTAGTCCGTGAGATGATGGTTTTGATGACAACAACCTTAGAATAGATTATAAAATATAAATACTAACATTATAATTTTAGATATATATGTATATGCAGGATTTAACCATGCAGGTACTAAGAATGAAGACTGTACAGTATAGATATTCAAGATATCAAGATAAAATATTAAGACAGAAGACTCATGAGTATCAAGATTATCAAGAGTTCAAGATTTTAAGGATAAGTATTTTTTATTATTATTAGGAATTTTTGTTAAAACTCGTAGAAAAGCACTGACATCTTAAAATACAATTTATTCGTGGAATGGAATCCACTTTGAGCCTGTTAAAGGGATGGAACCCTAAGTAACTTTTATTCAAAATGATTCTTCAAAATTATTTCCTTTTTTCAAAACTTTTCTTTTAAAAGATTCAAAACCCTTGATCCTGATTTTAAATAATTTTAGCCTCAAAAATATTTTTATTTTCAAAGTCAAATTACTTCTGATTTTAAACAGATATGTATAGTAGATTTCAAGATATTGTGCATTCTCTAATATCTATGGGAAAGGAATTTTCTAAAGAAGATCAAGTCAGAAAAATTTTAAATTCTCTAACTCCAGAATGTGATCAAAAGACACTTGCGATCGAAGAGGCAAATGACATCAGTATTTTGAAGATAGAAGAATTAATTAGAAATCTAATGTTGTATGAAGTTCAAATGATCGGGAGAAGAGAAAGTAACGCATCTGAAAAGAAATCAATGGAATTCAATGCATTGACCGATGGATCAGACTCAAATAGCGATAATGATGAAGAGATAGCCTTTATGACCAGAAATTTTAGGAGATTCCTGAAATACAGAAAGATGAATAATCTCAAGAGAAGCAACTATAAGAATTCTAGAAATCAGACTATAGTGCCAAATAATGACAAGTGTTACAACTGTGATAAACCAGGCCACTTCAAAAGAGACTGTCCGTATCCAGAAAGGTGGAAAACTCCTATGAACAATGAACCAGCAAAGAAATGGAAGCGTGCATTTACTGCTACTTTAGATGACTCGGACTCGTCCTCAAGTGATGATGATTAGAAGACGGATAATTCAAATTTGTGTTACACAGCTGTTCACGACTCCGACGATTTCAGAGAAACAGACTCAGAAAAAGGTACACGTTTACAATACAATTGGTTGAAATTGCTTGCTTAAGATTATTGCTTGATTGATTTTGAATTGGTGTGTTGTTTGAATTTTAAAATTTAATTTCTATTTTTTATTTATTATTTTTTTATTATTTTTTTAATACTCTCTGAAATATATTATAAGTATAATAATATTTCATAAATATATAATAGACATTAATAATAATAATATATATATATATATTAGAGATCTTAGGAAAAATCAATCATGAAAATTCAAAAGCACATGTCGACATGGTCCCTACCATGATGTCGATATGGCTACCTGAATTTGAATTTCAAATTTTGAATTCAAATGTTTGAATTTTCCTCCATCTTTTCACTTCATTCAATTCTCTGAAAAGATATCTTTTGACCAGAGAATATGTCCTTTAAGAATCTATGTATTCACTCTCTTTTATCATATCTTTTCACTTTCATTTTCAAATTCAAACTCTCTCTTCATAACTTCAAGCTCTCGACTCTAATGGCTTCTTCAAGCAACCCCTCAACCATGAGAATTTCCAGGAAAATCAAAGAGAAATTATTCAATGATACGGAGGCAATTAAAGCATACATCAATTATGCTAGTTATGCCAAAGTCCATCCCAGAAAATTTGCTATTTTTCAAGATTTTTATTCTTATAAAATTGATTCTCTTTTTGCAAATAATGGTGTTCTTAGTCTTATTGACGCTTCTCAAAATGATTTTGTTTGCTATCTTAATCTTGTCAAAATTTTCTATGCAAATTTAAATCGCGGATTTTATGTTGGAAACGAAGATGAAATTTGGAGTAGTGTCAAAGGCACTCAAATTGTTTTGAATTGTGATCTTTTGGGTACCATTCTCAATTGCAAGAGTTCGGGAATGGATCTTTCTAACTTTAAAATCGATGAATGTGATCGTGAGACATTTCATCACATTTTCGAAAGAGATGATGATTTTGATTTTGAAAATAGAAATTTTCGACCAAAAGCAAGAATTATTAATCTTCTTTTGCAACATACTTTGACCCCAAGATCGGGAAATTTTAACAATCCTACTTCAAAAATTTGCAAAGCTCTTTTTGCTATTTTTAGAAACTATGACATAAATTGGGCGCAAGTTGTTTGTGATGAACTTCGTCCTAAAAATCTTGAAATGGGTGAGAATACTTTATACCATGGAATTTATCTCACTCAGATTTTTAACTATTTTGGATTTGATTTCAAAGGCGAAGAATTTGTTTCTAGAAAAGTTTTCAATCATTCCAAAATTTTGCTTATGAAAATTCCATTGTTTTTCAACCTTATGAGACACTTACCGAAAAGGAAGAGCGATTGGCTCATGAGGAAATGGAAGAAGAGGAAGTTGAAGAAGAAGAAGGAGATGAAATGGAAATTGAAGAAGAAGAAGGTGAAACGTCTTTGGAAAGCATTGAATATCCTTCCAATCCATCCAACAAAACCCTTCTCAAAAACCAAAAGATAATTGTGGAGAATCAACGGATTCTAAAACGATCCGTTAGTAAAAAGTTGGATAACATTTCTTCGAAGATGAACAAGTTCTTTTCCAAAGTCAGCAAGAAACTTGGACTATCTTCATCATCTTTATCCTCTAACTAGTTTTATCTTTTCGTATCTTGTTGTATTTGTTTTAGTTTGCTTTATTTCGAATGTTCATGTAGTTTGTTGTGTGCTTAATCATTGTATTATCGTAGTATGCAATGAAATGAAATTTCCTTTCTGTTATCTACCTTACCTTATCTCTAGAATAAATGTTAGTGTATTATATATATATATACACACACAATTATTCACAAAATCAAATTAGTCATAACATTTCACTAACCCATGTCGACATCTTCTATGTGATCACGTCGACATGTACTGGTCAGAAATGGCAATTGATTTTGAATTTGAAATTTGAATAACTACCACATGTCTATTCAATTCAAACGAATTTCTACACCTATATATACCTGTTTCTTCCAGAATTCTTCACTGAAATTTATTTCTTATCATCTATATCCTCCATTTCTTTCACAAATTCAACTATGGCTAATCCTATTAACAATTTATCCAAAAATCTTTAAGAAACTCTTAATTCGTTCAGGAATATTCTCTCATTTATTCTACGAAACCAGCGTCATTTAGAATTAAGTCAAACACAGATGATAAAGGAACAAGAAAGGCACTTTGATGCGATACGATGGATGATCTCCTCTCTGCACAAGGATGATAACGAAGCACATCCTCCTGTCTCTCTCACCAATGACAATGATAATTGGGATGCTATAAAGACAGACCCAATCTTTGGAGAAGAAGGATGGGTGGAAGTTCCACGTAACGTTTGATTTTTTATTTACTTTGTTTTATTTGTTTGAATTGATTTGGTTTGAATTGATACTTTGTGTGGATTAATTTCTTATTGATTTGAAGATTGGTGTGTAATATATATATATATATATATATATATATAGACACACACACATATTGAAATGTATATAATCTTTAAATTAGTTATCATGCTTAGAAGTATAATTATTTCCTACTCTATATATTACGTTGTATAGTTTATCAATGCAGGTACTGAAGTCCAAGAATGAGGGGGAGTAAGTTTTTGTTGATGACAAAGGGGGAGAAATATAAAATAGGGTAGTTAGGTATAGATTAAGGGGGGTTTGTTAGTTTTAGGGGGAGTTATTAGAATAGAAATAATATTTTATAAACAAAGGTTGTCATCATCAAAAAAGGGGAGATTGTTAATCTGTGAAATGATGGTTTTGATGACAACAACCTTAGAATAGATTATCAATATAAATACTAACATTATAAGTTTAGATATATATGTATATGCAGGATTTAACCATGCAGGTACTAAGAATGAAGACTGTACAGTATAGAGATTCAAGATATCAAGATAAAATATCAAGATAGAAGACTCAGAGTATCAAGATTATCAAGAGTTCAAGATTTCAAGGATAATTATTTTTTATTATTATTAGGAATTTTTGTTAAAACTCATAGAAAAGCACTGGCATCTTAAAATCCAATTTATTCGTGGAATGGAATCCAATTCGAGCCCGTTAAAGGGATGGAACCCTAAGTAGGATGGAACCTACGAAAAATCTAGTGGAATATTGTTTTGTATCCGCTAACTTTTATTCAAAATGATTTTTCAAAATTATATCCTGTTTTCACAATGTTTTCAAAACTTTCCTTTTAAAAGATTCAAAACCCTCGATCCTGATTTTAAATAATTTAGCCTAAAAGACATCTTTATTTTCAAAGTCAAATTACTCCTGATTTTAAACTATCTTTTTAGATAATATATTTAACTTTTAAATATTTATACTTAGATTTAAATATAAAATTATAGTTAAAATCTATATATACGATTCTTTATATTTTCTTATGAATTTTAACCATAGTCAGTATTTATAAAGTTTAAAATAGTTTTTATATAAGATAAAGGTTATTTTAAAAGAAAATGAAAAACACCAAAAAATCATTTAGGATGTCGACATGCCTAGCATGACCATGTCGACATGGTGACAGTTTGATTCAAAAATTCAAATTTCAAAAGAAGTGTCTATTCGTCATAACTCTTCATGAATGGTCATGGCTGTTATTCTTCTATAAATAGGGGTCAGTTTCAACGAATTTTCAATCATAATTTTCTGGTTTTCACTCCTCTTCTTCTTCCTCATTTCTTAATACATATTCTTATCATTACTCTGCCGAAATCAAAATTGAATCATACTCGATTACTTCTAGTTTGATTCTCTATCACTACCTCTACCAGATTCTCAGTGCTATTCAGAGTTATAGACTTCTTTGTAATCTATTAAGTGAGAAAATGTGTGATTGTAGCCTTGGAAATCAATCAAAAGGGAAAAGGTGTGATTGTAGTCTTGGTAAATCAATTGGGTAAACTTATGGCCCGGAAATCAAGTATCTCTACCCAGAGGATCGAAATTCTGGAGGGTGTACCTCGTAGCCTTGAAACCGAGGGTGTAATTGTACAATAGCTTTAGAAAGGAAATCCGTACTTGTGTTGCGGGACTGGATGTAAGGTAACTCCGAACCAGTATAAAATCCGGTGTGTTCTTTCCTTTACTGCTTTTATTTTACTTCTGCATCTGTGATTGTTTCTGTGATCATATCTGTGTCTGTATATTGCATACTTTTGTGTCTAAATTAACATAAATTAAAAAGATTTAGTAATTCTTTATTAACACTATTCACCCCCCATCTAGTGTTAATCTTAGCCTTAAGATCCGTAATTCGCATTTCTCACATGTGTTCGATCAAATGAGCTACCTTATTAGCCCGTCAATCGCTCATGTTTTAGCCACCTTATGCCAAATCACGGGAGTCGTGTCCATGTATTTACTTATAGGAAACGCCGCCACCATCCTACTTCATTCTGGAATCTCCACCGCGTACACAGTTGTTAAAGTGGTTTTCGGAGTTGGCAGAGAGTATGACAACTTCCGATCCCGGTCTCTTTAACAACCCAAAGTTATTATAACACCGCGGTCATTTCAAAATAATTTACACTTCAAAACCAGAATATAACATTTATTTCAAACCATATAAATACGATATCATTTCAAATTTTAAAAACCAAATCAATATGATATCCCTTTTATTTCAAATCAATATAATATCATTTTATTTCAAATATATCCCTTTTCAAAAATCATAACACTTTCAAATTTTATACTTCAAAACCAAACATTTGAAATTTTAACACCTTTAAACATAATGCTTTGAAATTCATAACCTCGAACATTTCAATTTCTATAAACATTTCAATTTCGATATATTTCAAGTCTTTAAATATTCCAAAATTTCAAAACTAAATTTGATAATTTAGATTCAACAATTAAATTTTCTATTATTTAGTTTTGAAATATTTTATATAATAAACTCCTTATTATTTAAATAAAACTCAAATTTCAAATAACTAGATATTGCCTTCAATTCTTTATACTTGAAAATAATCATTTAATTCACCTAGACCCAAAAATCGAGTTATAATAATTATACCTTTTAAAATTTCCAATTTAATAAATTCCACATCAGCCCTGTTGGTTTAATTCTTAACTAAATTCAATTTCATAAAATCTCAAATTTATCTAAATTTCAAATCAAATGTTTATTCGAGTAAAATTCTTAAATAATTTAATTCACATCCATTTCATATTTTATCTTCCAAATCTTAATTTATTTAAATCATTATAACCTCTATATAAAATATGATTTAAATACTTACCCACATTTATTTTAAAAAATCAAACTCCATTATTTAACTAATTGTCATTAAACAGATTTATAAATAGCTTAAATACATGATTTTAACTATATATAAAATGATTTTATATAATATCAAAAAGAATCAATATTTATTTAATCCATATAATTATATTCAAAACCATAAAATCATTTTCAAAATATTTATATATATAGACCGACGGTGTCTGTATATAATTTTCTATCATATGGTCAAGTAATACAGATATTTATCATTTCAATCCGCAATTTAAAATAAAAATACGGTTATATATCATTTCGAACCGCAATCCCGAATGAGATAAAAATGCATAACAACTTGCAGTTTATAATAATATATAATACAACATCCATTCATCCATCTTAAAATCATACATCCATCACAATCATCATCCAAAACAATCAATCAATATCAATATATAACTGATAATATATAATAGGAAATTAACTAGCAATTATATTCAATAATAAATTAAATAACGATAAATTTAATTAAATGCAATTAACTGAGATGATGATTAGAATATACAAAACAGTCATAAATAAATTCATAATCACATCATAAATTAAGATTAACAAACATAAGAAATTTTAGAAGTTGTGAGTGGTTTAAAACACTCACATTTTGAATTTAATTTGAATTTAAATCCAGTTTAAATCCAAAAATTTTCTTGTCTCAGAATTCATCCAAACTAGTGTCAAAACGTCCAAAATTCCAATACGAACCTAACTGAGAAAACCGTGCGTAAATTGGATCATGTATGTAAAAGTTATAGCGATTAAATCATTTGAAAACAAAATTTAATTAAAACAAAGGAAATAAAACTCACCCAAACAGAATTTGCCACACAAGCAAACATTACGCCCTCCCACATCAGAACGCGACGAATGAAGCTTCCCCTATTTCTCTCAGCGCGATACCCTAGCACGTGAACAAATCGCCGCCGCCAACCATTGGCCATCGCGCGTGGCCACGAGGCACGCCGTCCTCCCCTGTGATGCTTCACCATACCCGCGACGAACCCCCTCCCCCCCAAAGGCGATCGGCGCCTCAAAACTGCAGCAGCCGCCCTCCTAATTGAAACCCTAGTCGAATTTATGCGCAAAAACCAATCGTTAAAAACCAAACGAACACCTCCGATGAACAACGTGTGGTCCTCTCCACAAAACCCAGAAATGAATCGACGATCCGACAACGTTCATTGACGTGCGATGAACGGCCGAAAATTGTTCTTCGATATCTGGACAGACATTGCGTCGAATTGAAAAACGAGTTGCAGATCCGAGTTACGCTCTTCGAGAGCTTCGAATTGATATAAAATTTGGCATATATTGTGGAGTTTGAAATTTTAGCTTTGGATTTGATTTAGAATTATATCTGGAAATGGGAATTTGTTTGTCTTCCATTAAGGAGGAGAGATGGTTGAATTGTACGTACGGACAAATGAGAAATAGAGGTAGGCCAGGGTTTATAATAGGGTATTTATAGGCAAGTTGAAATAGAATAGATTGATCGATTGGATATACGCGTTAACGACAAAGTGGCCCAAAAAGCTGTTTCGACTCCGGAACGAAATTGGGTCAACCCATATATCAATATAGATGTTTTAAAATTCCATCGTATGAAGAAGTTATGCCAAAAATAATATATTTCAAATTGATTTCAATTTCAATGATTTCTAGGCGTTTCGAGTTGGTGCGATCAAACGACAAGTCTGATCGCTACAAAATTTGAAATCCTACAATAATTCACCGTTACGGATCCGATGAAACTGGTTTCGTCGAAATCCAATTCAGTGGCCAAAAAGGCTATTTTTACATTAATTAAATAAATTAATAATTAATTAATTAAATCCCCATTTAATTCAAATTTAAAGATTCATAAATTTTATCATCTTAGATTACTTTAATAATTTATGACCCTTTATAACCCATTCCCAAATCAATTTAAAGTCAACCAATTCCCAACTACAGTGTTTAACTTAAATTCCATAAATTCAGCAATTATACATTAAATTTCAAATAATCCATATTCTTAATCTATCTAGTTATTCAACTGATTTCATTTTACGATATAATCATGGTTTATACCATAGTGCATTAATATCCCTATTTTATCTTAATTTCAAAAAATGTAGTAATTAATTTCATTCACAATAAACTCAATTAATTATAATTTATTCCAATAATTAACTTGATTTAACTTCAGTCCTTTTTATCTAATCAATTATTATTCAATAAACAAAGATAGCCTTTGTTTTACCTTTTATTAGATTAGTAAGTTCAAATTTCCATCTTTCCTTTGTATTAACTACCATATTTCCATTTTATTACTTTTCTACCAATATACACGCTAATTGCGATTAACATTCTAAATAAATTCATTTACTTGGGTTCATACTTTTCATTATATAGATTACTACATTATGAATGAATTTACAATTCCAATTATTTCATTATTACATTCACACTTTCCGTTACTGCACTAATTTTCATTAAAAGATTAAAGATTTCCTATTTTGATTTAGAAGGCCAATTAAATTTAACAATCGTTACCATTAACTTTATAATACACTTAGGTTTATTAATTTCAACTAATTATTATGATTACTTGCGTAACACTGAATTCATCCAATTACCATTTATTATACTAATTCATTTATTTATACAACTCTTCCCATTATTTACTTCCACCCTATTATCCAATCCATTGCTGTCAAATGGATGCATTTAACATTGGATTCATGATCTATTACCTTAATATATCCAATTTAACAACTCCTAAACATTGAATTACATTTCACATTAATGTAACATTTGTTTACATTTATTAAAATTTATTTCTAATTTCAATTAACAATCTAAATAAATAGGTAACATACAATAATCATTACCGTTACCATTTTAGTCACATAAATAAGCTTTTATTACTTTCAAATCAATTTTTCCATTTATTCTCATACTACTAATTTCATTCACATATGTTCAATTTATAACCAAACATAACATTTAAATTATTTTATATAATTGGAATTCCATTCAAGTTCATTAATTATTAACTTTAATTATTGTAATTCATTATCAAATATTAACTTTGAATGTATTTTCAAATTTACTAATTACAGTAATTAAAACCTTACAATTGTTTTCAATTAATTGGTATTGCGTTGAAATTTTTATTTATTAGCTTACATCAACATTATTATCTTTAATTGCAAATTGATTACCAAAACTTTACCAAATTAATAAATTTAAATCATTGAAATTTACGGGTCATTACAAAATCCACATAAGAACGCGCCTTAGCTGTTTTAGATGTACTATAATATTGTTGTGATGTGATTAATGTAAGCATCACAACTATTTTCTTGTTTATATTCTTTACCCTAGGCATTATCTATTATATCATAATATTTACTTATTAGATGAGTTTGGCTCTTTTGAGGGGATAATCACTACGACAGTCCCAAAATGTGCTATTATATGCCACACACATTTCTGAAGTTCCTCAAACCAGACTTTTGTGTGATCCATGGTTTTTCTTCTTAATTCCTTGGGTGCTCTTTCGGGCAGTTTGAGGATAATAGATTTTTTTTGATGTTCATTGGACTTTTAGAGAGAAGTTGGATGATTTACCTACCGTAGTATTTACCCGATGCATTACTTTTTGTATGCATATTAGTAATTGTAAGGAAAAGCTATTATAACTGGTCAGACTGATGATAGTACTATGATGGGTAACTCTGAAATGTTATGTATATTAGAGTAATACTGTATACCATCTTTCGATATTATATGTTATCATTCCGCTGTGAGATTCTGATATTTTGTTCTCTTCTTTCTTGTTTACTTTCTTTTTTCTTTTTCTTTACCTTAACGTTTTGTCTTTCCGACACTTGCGTGCTCGGTATGTAAATAACATGGATGTATTTGTGCTGACATTCAAGGGTCGAAAATGCGATCGTTACACCAAAATTTCCCTTTCTCCTGATTATGTTCAAAGATCTTAGAGATAGTACACTTTATAGGCTTGTAATCATTTGTAACCACAATATGTAGAGCCTTCCTATTACATATTTCAAGTTTATTTTTTCATAGTATTCACAACTATGATCATTTTCTTAAGAATTTTAACATAGTTCATTTATTCTTTATTTGCATTTAAGTAGTCCACTTTGAGTGGAATGCCTATCATACTTGCCACTAAATAATGCTTCCATGTCCCATAGTTCTAGATCAATATAGTTTGATCCAAATTGGCGGACTCTTAGAGTATTCTTTGTCAAAATGCATGTTTGACTTCCATTTTTTGATGTTAATGATCCTGGAATTGTATGTGTATGGTCTTGTTTTCAGAATGCGATCGTAATCATCTTTAATATCAAATTGTATAACATTAGAACCGTTTGGCTTTGAATGTAATTTATATGTAGTTGACGTTTTCCAAACCTGATTGATGTAATATAAAAACTACGTATATGAATTATGAAGTACGTTTGCCATACACATATGTTATTAATGTTCTGCTCCATTTCTCCTCAGATCTGCGTATAATTTTTTGTGCTATATACACCCTCTTCCGGTTTCTTTAATAACCAGTTCATGTTGTAATTCATAACTTTCTGCATCGAATTCTCAATATCCATTTGCATCTTGCACCCATATTCTTGCTTTATCGATGTGTGTTGCTTATGGGAATACTTTTATTTGAGAACTGCATACTCATTTTGTGTCTTGTTATATTTTATAATATCATGACTCTCACGAGTAGAATGAAAGTCGGGTATCGATAATCTTTGCTTGCAGGACATAAGGTCCTTGGTGTTATCCCGCTTTTGGGCAAAGCCACGATACCAAAAGATCGATCGAAAACTGAGAACAGTTCGTCTCAGAGATTGGTCATACTTCGTTTCGCTATGGATATCACTGAAATTTGTCCGAGCACAGATTGAGCTACAATTGATAGGACATGGCAAGAAAGCTCATAGGAGTCAGCATCTCAAATTTCAAGTCAATCCGAGTTCATACGCTCAAGTTATGATCGATTCAACTTGGAGGGAAGAACACTGGTTTCGAATCCATCATTGTAGGTGTCTTCGAATCCATCAATGAAGCACCGTTCGAACCGATCACCTTCGTATCGATTAGCTTCGAATCCATCAAAGTTCCTCGGTTCGACTCCATAAACTTCGAATCCATCGAGTTCGTATCGATGGACCTCGTATCCATGGAGGAGTTGCAAAGCTCGTATCCATCAGAGAAACGCAAGTTCGAATCCATCAAGCATCAGTTGTTCGAACCCATCAATGAAGCCTTGTTCAAAACAATTCATAAAGCCTTGCTCGAACCCATCCATAAAGCCTTGTTCGAACCCATCTGTGAAGCTTCGTTCGAATCCACTGGGTCAACTAACCATGATGACGTGTCCTTCATCGGTTCGAATGCACCGAGATATATGGAGTCGAAACAATCAACTCGGAGCAAAACCCGGATTGAAGCGAAGTGTGCGCTCCACGTCAACACGAAGACACGTGCCGTCATCGATTCGAAACCATCGATTCGAAGGGATGGTTTCGAACCAAACAGCCACTCGAAGAACGCCATCTTGAACCCATCGTATCTCTCAATCTACTGATCCAAATGCCATGAAATTTTCACAGAAGCTTTCATACATGTTGAAGAATGTCCACGCCAAATTTGACCTCAATTGGATGATTTTATGATCGATTCGAATGGAGTTCGAATCGATGCCAAAGTGGGCCCAAATTTCCTTAGACCGGGCGCGTGGGCCCCCTCACGTGCCAGAAGTAGTCTCCCGAGTTTTCGGCGAAATATCAACATCCTACGCCTATAAATAGAGCCTTAGGGCCAACAGAAAAAGGATATTTCGACTCTCAAGCGCCCAGACTCTGCTAGATCAAGATCTTCATCATCCTATATCATACACTTGCTGTTGATTTTGGATTTTCAGTTGTAACTTGCTGTTGCTTGCTATAATCGCATGTAAACGTTGAAAGAGAATCAATAAAATTGCTAAAACTTCACAGTGGACGTAGGCAACGAGCCGAACCACTATAAATCGCTTGTCTTTGTCTTTATTTTGTTGTTACTTGGAGTTTCTATTAGATAATCCTCATTTTCGATTCATATTCTTCATTTATTATCTCTTCAAAAGCTTCCGAAGAGTGTTGTGTCCAATTGTTGTACAAACACTTTGGTGCTTTCACTAAGAAAACCCAGTTTTTCTCCTGCTCCTTGGATCTGTCGCCGATACCAGATTTCATAAATCTAAGGGAGAGATCCATATTTAAGATCGAGATTTAAGTTTCAGATTTCTTCCGTCCTATTCAGATTTGCCAAAGTCTAGGGAAGGAGTTCACTATCTAAAATGGTTAGCACAAGAACCGCATCTGCCGCTGGTCAAGAAGGTCAGGATAGACAAAATCCCGCGCAACTACCTCCACCTAACCAAGATGATACCGGGCATTCCGACCCATCGGGTCCGGTTACCAGGCAAGAATTCCAGACGTTGCTCCAAGAACTAACTCAAAGTCGGCAACAGCTAGCCGAGCAGTTGCGCGTTAACACTGAGTTAGCCAACCAACTAGATCACCAAGAGCGTAGAAGATCCAGGCGGGATCATGCGTCTCGTTCCTCCACGGAGAGTTCTGCTTCATCCGACTACAATCACAGATCCACCCGTCCCAGGCTAGAGGGAAATTATGCACAGGTCGTTGACCACCAGCCAGGATTGACCGTGGGACAGATAAGAGTCGACCCATCCGCTAGTTTTCATACAGGGCCCTCATCCCGAGGAGGCGCTGTTCCGCAACATACCACGGATAACCATGCCGCCACCACTGCGATTGACATAGGAATTGATACCCGAAATCACTCCAACCAGAATTACCACCAGTAGGAACGAGCACCAGAACCATATGTCCCGGAAGACATCGTGCCAAGGAGGTGAGATACGGATCATCGACAGGGCCCGATCCCATCTCGCACTATGGAACCCGACCACACTTTGGCTCACCACCCTCAGAATGTAGCAACGCCAGACCTCTCAGCGATGCTACGCCAAATGATTCGCGAGAGTCAGGGCTTAACAAATGACGATTGAGGAATCTTCCGAAGTCATACTCCGTTTACCGATGACATATTATATGCTGAACCTCCTCGGCAATTCAGGATGCCGACTCTGCCCATGTATGAAGGAAGTTCCGACCCTAACCAACATATTCTGAAATACGAATGGTCGATGACTGCCACGAGAGCTGATGATGTAGTAAAGTGCCGTAGTTTCCCCATTTCTTTAGGGGGGATTGCGACAATGTGGTTTACACGATTACCTCCACGATCTATCTCTTCGTTTGATCAATTGGCTACTAAGTTTGTTGAACAGTTTCGTATGCATATCGCCAGGCCTAAAGACGTCAATACTTTATCTAGTGTCACTCAAGCTCCTGGGGAGACACTCAGGCGATATTTAGAAAGGTTCAATGCCGCTTGTGCGTAGATTACTAACCCCAATGATAATTCAATCTTGATGGCCTTGACCAAGGGGATTGATCCTGATTCTGAGTTTGGAAATTGGCTAGCTGGAAAGCCTCCCGCATCGTTGGATCGTTTCTATTCCAAAGCCGCTCAGTTCTTAAGGCGTGAGGATGCGAAGCAATCTAGGAAACAGGACGATGCGAGACCCAGCAATGAAGGGGTTCAGAGTAATGTTGCAGTTAAACAATCTGGTGAAAGTTCAGGAAAAGTCCAGTAAAATATTCAGAATAAACAGACTCAACAGCCGAGGAACGGTGATAGTCAGAGTAGGAAACGAGATCAGAACCGTGGCCCACGACATAGGGCCCCGATGTTTGATACTTATACACCGCTAAACACGTCGTTGGAGAACGTGTATCTACAGACTTGCAACGCTATGCAGTATAAGAAGCCCGCTCCAAAACCATCGTCGGAGAGGCAGATCCAAACAGGAAAGTTCTGTAGATTCCATGAGAGTTATGGACATAACACCAATGAGTGTAGACATTTGCAAGACCTCATTGAGAAATTGATCAGGGAGAGGAAGCTGGATCAGTTCGTTCGGACACCACGGTCTGGTGATGCGGGCCCATCCAATCAAAATCGTGTGCAAACCCAAGAGAGACGAGAGGAACCTGCCCGTACAGGCGGGAGGTTAGTTATTAATACAGTTAGTGGTGGTCCCCACCCGGAAGACCGAAGCTGGAAGGAGATGAAGTCATATGCCAGTTCGATCAGGCATGTTAATTTTGAATGTTGTAGTAGTTTTGATGAAGGGGCTCCGGCTAAACTACAGAGAACAATGGCAGACGACATTGTATTTAGAACCCGAGAGGCTGATAGGGTCGAAGCCCCGACCATTGACCCACTAGTCATACCGGCCCAGGTTGGTCCTGCTTGGATGAAGAGGATCCTGGTGGACAGTAGGAGCTCGGTGAACATTTTGTTTAAAAGAGCATATGATCAAATGAAGATGGAAGCCAAAGATTTGAAACCTTGTCAATCTAGAGTCCATGGCTTCGATGGAAGTGCTGGAGAACGCCGAAGAGTTCGGATGCTACAGTTTGTTGTTTTAGATATTCATTCTCCGTATAATGCTTTCTTGGGGCCGACCAGCCCTAGCAGAATTCAGGGCAGCAATCGCCCCGTGGTGCTTGATGTTGAAGTTCCCCACCGATCGTGGGGTTGGAGTCATTCAAGGAGATCAGGCTGCTGGAAGAGCCTATTATGTTGCGGAGCTGCGCAAGGCGCAGCGAAAAGAGAAAGGAAAGGGCGTAGAGGAATCTCTCTGCGTCCGATTTGCGGACAATTGACAATTGGTGCCTGGGCCTTGGCCCGGGCACCACAACCAATTCCAAAAAGATCTTGACCCGAGAGACAATGAAAACAAAGAGGAATCCACAGAGAGTCAAGCTTCTCCGGCTGAGCGGACGATTGAAGTCCCAATCGACAATAATGATGATGGTTCAAGAATGTTGAAGGTTGGGTCTCAGTTAGGCCAAGAAACGCAACAGGAATTGGTTGGTTTTCTTCGAGCGAATCTCGACGTATTCGCCTGGACACACTCTGATATGTGTGGAATCTCGTCGGACATCGCGAGCCACGCCCTGAATGTTGACCCGCGGTATATCCCGGTCAAACAAAAAAGACGCGGTATGGATCCAGAGAGAACTGCCGTCCTTAAAGAAGAAGTTGATAAGATGAAGATGAATGGGTTTATCCGAGATGCTCTGTACCCGGAGTGGGTTTCCAACCCTGTGCTTGTCCGAAAACCAAATGGGAAGTGGAGAACTTGGATTGATTATTCTGACTTAAATAAAGCTTGTCCGAAAGACAGCTTTCCACTCCCCCGAATTGAACAACTTGTGGATTCAACAGCCGGACACGAATTGCTATCATTCATGGAAGCTTACTCTGGCTATAATCAAATACATATGCATGTGCCAGACCAAGAGCATACGAGCTTCGTAACCGATCTGGGACTATACTGCTGCAATGTCATGCCCTTTGGATTGAAAAACGCCGGAGCAACTTACCAACGATTGGTTAACCGGATGTTCGCTGACCAGATCGGAAAAACAATGGAGGTTTATGTGGACGACATGTTGGTGAAATCACGATACTCCACTGATCATATTAAAGACTTGGATTCGATGTTCAATACCCTTCGAAGATACGGGATGAAGCTCAACCCGCTTAATTGTCATTTTGGAGTCGCATCCGGAAAATTCCTGGGGTTCATCGTCAACGCCAGAGGAATAGAAGCCAACCCCGAGAAGATCTGGGCTATCAGAAATTTACAAACTCCGAGAACTATAAGGCAAGTCCAGAGTCTTAACGTAAAGGTGGCGGCACTGAGTAGGTTCATATCAAAGTCCACTGATAAATGCATCCCGTTCTTCGATTTGATCCGAAAAGGGAAGCGGAACTTCGAATGGACCTCGGAGTGCGAAGACGCATTCAAGTCATTGGTCCAACATCTTTCCACACCACCGATTCTTTCAAAGCCGATCAACCACGAACAGTTGTATCTTTACTTGGCAGTATCAGAAAACGCGATCAGTGCTGCCCTTGTTCGGGAAGAAGACCGAGTGCAGAAACCGGTCTACTATGTTAGCAAACGACTCACCGGAGCTGAGAGAAACTATCCAAAGCTGGAGAAACTAGCCTACTGCCTAGTCATTGCCTCGAGGAAGCTCCGTCCATACTTTCAGTCTCATCCCATTACTATATACACCGATCAGCCGTTACGACAGGTCCTCACGCGGCCTGAGATGTCTGGAAGGTTACTCAAATGGAACATCGAACTGAGTCAATTCGAGATTACTTACACTACAAAGAGAGTTATTCACGGTCAAGTCTTAGCAGATTTTATAGCCGAGTTCACTGTCCCAGAAGACTTACCTAAGACCAGCAAATCTTCTGAATACATATGGAAGCTATATACTAACGGTGCATCCAACGATCGATGCTCGGGCGCAGGGATAGTGCTTGAAACTCCCGAGGGCCGATCCATACGCTACGCTTTGAAGTTTGATTTCTGTGCAACCAACAATGAAGCCGAATATGAAGCTTTGCTTACTGGGTTGAAGTTGGCCCGTGACCTAAGAATTATTGCTATGGAAATCTACTGTGATTCCCAGTTGATAGTATGCCAAGTTCGGGGTGAATACCAGGCCAAAGGTCGAAGATTAGCCGCTTATCTAGCCCGGGTCTTGGAAATACTTGATCAATTCGATTATTATACCATTATCTACGTACCCCGAGAACACAATCAGAAAGCCGATTCGTTGGCAAAGTTCGCAAGTACAGGAGAAGCTCAACACTTGGGACTCGTTCCTGTCGAGACTTTATCCTCTCCAAGCATTGATCGAGCAAAGAATGAATTCACATTTGAAGCTACTTACAACAGGGAATCGTGGATGACCCCCTACCGAGATTACATTGAGCATGGCAGCTTACCCGAACGACGAAGTGAGAAAAGACAAATTCTTCGAAAAGCTTCACGATTTGTCATTCAGAATGGAGTTATGTATCGAAGGGGATATTCTGTTCCTCTTCTCCGGTGTATCGCACACGACGAAGTCAAACGAGTGCTACACGATGTGCACGAAGGAGAATGTGGCGATCACACTGGGGGGCAAGCATTTGCCAAGAAAATACTTCGATACAGATATTATTGGCCTACCGTAAATCGCGATGCTATGGACTATGCCAAAAGGTGTGATAAATGCCAAAAACACGCTCAAATTCCCAGAGCTCCACCTACTGAGATAACCCAAATGGTCAGCCCATGGCCATTTGCAATATGGGGAATCGATATAATTGGTGCTTTGCCTTTAGCTAAAGTTGGAGCGAAGTACGCCATCGTCGCAGTTGATTACTTCACCAAATGGGCTGAAGCTGAACCTCTTGCAACAATTACAATAAAGAAAGTGATCAACTTCGTGGTACGCAACATCATCTGCCGGTTTGGTCTCCCTCATACTATTATCACCGATAATGGAGCCCAATTCGACAGTGTTGAATTCAAGAACTTCTGTCAACGATTTCACATCCACAAGAAATTCTCTACAGTAGCACACCCTCAAGCAAATGGTCAAGTTGAAGCCGTCAATAAGGTCATCAAATCTATTTTGAAGAAACGACTGGAAAAAGCTGGGGGCAAGTGGGTTGATGAACTTCCTATGGCCTTATGGGCTTATCGGACGACTCACAAAACTGCAACCGGACACACTCCATTTTCTCTATCTTATGGCTCTGAAGCCGTTATTCCGGTCGAAATGGAAGTTCATTCTCATCATGTGACATATCATGATCCGAAAACGAATACCATACTACTTGCCGAATCCTTGGATCTGCTCGATGAGAGGCACGAAGAGGCTGATTTAAGGGCAGCCGCATATCGGATCGAGTCGCCCGAATATACAATGCCAAGGTCCGACCGCGAACCTTCGAACTTGGCAACCTTGTACTCAAAAGAATTTATCCAGTTACTTCTCACATGAAGCCAACTTGGGAAGGACCGTATATGATTTCACAAAAGCTCGGAGATGGCACATTCAAGTTATCGACCGTTGACGGTCTGACTCTGCAGAGAGCCTGGAATAGCGAGAGTCTCCTTCGCTACTATACATGACAGGTTTTATTTGTTTTAGCCCGTTATTTCCTTTGCATTTTATTTTCGCATTTTGAAATTTGAACTTGTAATAAGGCTGCCGACTTTGCCATATTTTCTCATTTCAGCAATAAAATGCTATCTCTTCAAGCCAGAGCTGTGATTTATCGAATTCGCCGCAAAACGTCACAATGCACGAGGAGCTAAGTTCCATCATACGGTGGGATTTAATTCAAGTAGGGAGTGACTGTGATACGACCGGTCACTCACTATGTGAACCCCAAGCTCTGGGGCAGGTCACCACGTTAATATCTAAAAGGATTGATACACGACAATCCTCGCACTAACTCCAGATTCCCAGAGTGCGAACTGGAGTATAAGCATTAAAATAACTCTCCCCAGAGCGCGGACTGGAGTGTAAACACTAATTCCAATTTCCCAGAGTGTGAATTGGAGTATAAACATTTAACAATCCGTTCCCGGAATGCGAACGGACTCCAACTTCCCAGAGTGTGAATTGGAGTATAAACATTTAACAATCCGTTCTCGGAGTGCGAACGGACTCCAACTTCCCAGAGTGTGAATTGGAGTATAAACATTCAATAACTCGTTCCCAGAGCGTGAACGGACTCCAACTTCCCAGAGCGTGAATTGGAGTATAAACATTCAATAACTCGTTCCCGGAGTGCGAACGGACTCCAACATCCCAGAGCGTGAATTGGAGTATGAACATTCAATAACTCGTTCCCAGAGCGCGAACGGACTCCAACTTCCCAGAGCGTGAATTGGAGTATGAACATTCAATAACTCGTTCCCAGAGCGCGAACGGACTCCAATTTCCCAGAATGTGAATTGGAGTATAAACATTCAACAACTCGTTCCCGGAGTGCGAACGGACTCCAACTTCCCAGAGTGTGAATTGGAGTATGAACATTCAATAACTCGCTCCCAGAGCGCGAACGAACTCCAACTTCCCAGAATGTGAATTGGAGTATAAACATTCAACAACTCGTTCCCGGAGTGCGAATGGACTCCAACTTCCCAGAGTGTGAATTGGAGTATGAACATCAATTCCAAGTTCCCGGAGCGCGAACCGTGTTACAAACATCGATAACTCTCAAATTTCCGGAGTGCGAACCGGATTATCGATCTCAAATTATCCTAAGTCCCCAGAATGTGGACATGTGCTTCAGATGCGCAATAAATGTGATCAACTACCAAAATAAAAATGTTGTTCCCAAGACCGGGAGGCAAAAAAGCTAAGTGTTAGTCACTAGCCAAAGTGATATAATGTCTGAGGTTCAACTTGTTCATCGATAACAGCATATGACCAAGATTTTCAGATTAGAAAATAAAACAAACTCCACTTGACGGTAAGAACTTCACAAGTACACCGGACTAAAAGCTAAACACTGCAAGTACTCAAGCACAAATGAAATGAGAATTGGAACAAAGGATTTAAATTTTATTTCAACTAACAGGAGACAATAAATGACATGCAAAAAAGTTCTTCCAAAAAAAGAATCCCTACTAGCAGGGGCCGAACCTGCATCTATACACGGCCTACTAACAAAAAAAGAAAACGAAAACAAGTTCCTATCTACCAAAAATCTGCTTGAGAGGCCGATCTATTTCTTCTTTTTAGACCTTCTTATCGGTGGTTCGTCGTCGGAACCACTGGGAACAGAAATCCTTCATTTGGAGGGTCTCCTCTCTGGTGACCGCTCTTCGGCCGAGGGCTCCCCGCCGGAGGAGTTGAAGGGACCGGACATGCAACAGAAGACGGGGCGGATACCCGAGTACTGGCCACAGAGCCACTTGGCAATATCATATTTTGTGGCGCTGGACTATGCATCGTAGTCCTAACTCTAGTACTGCCCTCACGCCCCGCAGCTTCTATTTCAGCGTTGATCTCGGCCAAGATTTCCTCATCTCGAGCTGATTGGGCCTGGCTGGGGGCAGCTGTAGTCTGCGTTACAAAACGAGAGGCCGGAGGAAGATCACTGATGATAAATGGCAAGTCTGTAAAGGGGTCACCTTGTTGGCCAAGCAGCTCACTCACCATTTGTTCGTCCAGAGATAAGGATCTCCCCTGCGCCATCTCAGTAGACACTGCCGTCGTCACGACAGTTGTTTCAATGGTGATGGCCTTTTGCCCTTGAATAGACTCCTGGGCCGAAGATGCCGGAGTAGTCTCGGTTACTAAGCAAAGATAAGAAGAAGTTATTAGTAACCGCTTCAAAACAAACATTTTAATAGAAACACACTTGAGATATGTTCAAAGTACCTTCCTCAGTTTGACTCGTTGACGGGTGGACGGCCTTAGAGACGTGCTCCGGGATGGGAGATAATCGCGGCTGTTCTGGGTCATAAGCAGGAACAGATTGTGAACCAACCACAGATACAGGCTCTAACAAAGGTGGAGCGGTGATTTCAGTAACAGTGGCGTGATGCTCAACATCTGATCCCTCTCCAACCTCTAGAGATCGGCCACCAATCATCTCCTTCTCATGAGCAATAATAGCGTCATGGAGGATCTTCTTCTCATCATATGTGAGCAACCGGTTTTCGAGTTCGAATCGGTCGACTGATTCATCCGGATGCGCTTCCTCTTCTTCCTCAACCAATCGACCCCGAGCGCTGCGGAGGTGTACCGGGTAATCTTGGAGCCAGGCCAAATTTCTGTGTCTCAACACATTAGCATTGTAAGTGATGAGCAAATCTTCAATATCGGCTTCCAGCCTGGCCTCCGCTTGTCGAACTTTCTCCTCAACCTCCGTCTCTACCGCCTGGACCTTGGCTACTGCGGCATCCCGTTCAGTCCGGAGAATCACGGCTTGTTCACATGCCTCCTGGGCTGCGTTATTCGCATCATCCCTATCCTTGGCGATTTCGGCAAATTTGGACTTAAGCTTGTTTAACTCCTTCAGGGCTGCATCCCTCTCGGCAGTGACCAGGCTGTTTCGATGGCCCATATCCTCTACCGTGGCATAATGCTCATGTTTCATCCTATCCATCGTTGCTTGGGCTTCGTCGGCTTTTTTGATAGCCTCCATTTCAGATTTCCGAGAAGATTCAGCCTCAGTGTTTAGCACCTCAATAATACGGCTCTTTTGAGCTAACTTGGCCTGCAATCTCTCGATGGTGGCCCCGCGCTCAAAGGCCAATGCCGACGCTTTGTCAGCTGCTTTCGACCACGCTTTGTACTGAGCGTAAAAATCGTGTACGTAGTCATGTACCAATTGCTCAGTTTCCTCCGGGATTTTCTTTAAATGTGGAGGAAAGATATAGTTGTCGAAGCAGATGTTTGGGAAATCTCTCTTCAGCTGGGCAAGCTTGATTGCTCCTTTCCTTGAAATTTCCACGGGGGGCTGTTCTGTAACGGCAGCAGTCATCGTTTCGCTCCTAGAATGGCGGGATTCATGTCTAGAAGATTGAGAGGCCGACATGTGGTGTGAAGATTCAGAAGGACGGGAGACATGAACAGGGGGTTGTATGGGATCTCTGGGAGGAGGAGGAGTACGCGATCGAGATCGACACTTATAGCCTCTATCTGTGTCATATCTCTCTTGACCAGAGTACCCAGAGCGTCCCTGGTCGTAATCTCTGTCCCCTTCCCGTCTGCGCGACCCATGATATGAAGACTTGCGTGCGTGTCGGAGACTCCCTAACATTGAACCACGCCCAGACATGGTATCTGCAGAACAAAATAAAGCAGGGTTAATCACTCTTCGATACAGGTGCTTTATAGTCAAAGGTTATGCAGTGTTGTGAAATATGTATGAATGTGCAACCCCCGACCAACCGGATGTGTCTGCCACACCAGTGGGAAAAGACTCGCTCAAAACTAAAGTTTCTGAAAGTTCTTCCAATCCGGCATCATGCTGCAAGGACACATCGTTCGGAATTGGAATATCGGCGAGCCCTTCATAAAGACTTTCAGTTCTCGGAGAAGACATCTCTGAAATTCTAACTCCGGGAGAGGATCGGGCTATGACAACCGATTTCCATCTCCCCTTCTTAGTTGACATGATGACGACTGCCTTGCCTTTTCTTTGCTCTGCGACATCCTGAACCACGTCTGTAGGTTCCAACAACGGCTCGTCGTCAGTATGAGTTCTTTCAGAATCAGCCTCCTTGGCTATAATAACTTTGGGCTTCTTGTGCTCGACTCGCTTCTTCGAAACGGTCCTTGATGCCCCATCAAACTTTATGCTCTGCCTTCGTTAAATCAACCCGTAAGTCCGTAGATTCCTATCGGTTAAAAGCAATTCATATCCGTATCTTCGCTCGGGACTTCTCGAAGTACTCGCACCATCTCTTTAAAGTGTTCGCCCTCAGGTCACTGAATCGTCGCTGTAAAAAAAAGGGAAAAACATAAGTTTCACTTTAACCGCAATTGCCTTAGTAATTACTTGATAACTCAGCTACACTCACGTCTGAATAACCATCACCGGGCAAACCCCGGAGGACATCTGACATAGAACCATTCCATCCTGTAATAACTCAACCTGGTCCAGGACCCAGTGACCACTTGGCAATTCCTCACTGCTTCCAGAAACGTGAAGGAAGGGTAATCACCTCGGGTTTTGAAATTAAATAGATATCTGATCTTGGTCAGGATCGGTGGTCTATGAAGGTACTCCATGAAGACGATGAATAAACTGTTCATGGAAGCATATCCGTTCGGGTGTAGTTGAGATGGAGCGATCCTCAAAAAAGACAACACTTCCCTTATACACTCGTTGAACGAAGGAAGCGTCCCGTCCGCACACGCGTGGTGGTTAAATGCTGTATATCCCTTCGGTGGATTGTGTGGTTTATCATTCGGCCCCGGCAATAACACGTCGTCCAGTGACAGGCCGTGCCTTAAGCATATTCTCCCCAACATATCTTCAGAAACATTGGATTGAACGGAATCGACGGATTGGCAATGAAAGACGCATTGGGAAGTTCGTCCGGGGCCGGACCGACGATCTTAGGTTCAATGTCTGGAACCTCTAGTCTCGGAGTAACTATGCTTTGAACCTCCTACTGTTGCGAACTTGAAGATTCCATGACTAGCTAACTCATGAGAAACCATCGTTAGACTACAAAGGACCTGTGCGCTCCCCAGTGCAAAGTGTATGAATGTATGTTGTACAATGCCATGCATTACTTGAATAAATATCGCAGAATTAAAGGAAATATGCAAACAACAAAGCTACGAGGCCCAGTAGTAATGACCGTCATCGCTGACCGTCATCACTAAACCGTTTGTATGATGGAATTTGATGTGGATAGAAGTTTTTATGGTTCCATCGACGAGCTTCGAAAGGTGGTCAAGTATGCAGTTTAATTATCAAGTCCAAATATGCAAGGATGAAGCTCATCGGAATTATGCTTAGAAAATGTCAAACTTTGGTATCCATCATAGAGGGTTCGAACCGATCACAAGGAACTCATTCGAACCCATCCTAACATCACTTCGAATCGATGCAGAAAGGCACGCTTCGAATCGATGATCAGGTGTCAAGTTCGAATCGATCAATGAAAGATGAAATCGAATAAATCCTTGGTTAACTGGTTCGAACCGATAAGGAAACCCTCAACTTAACATCGACCACGTTCGAATCGATACCTTCCGTATCGATGTAAAGTCGAGAACTTCGAACCGATAGCTGATGGATTCGAATCCATCGATTCGAATGGACCCATCAAAGATAGTCAATCGGTGCGAACTGCATCACCCCCATAAAGTCATTCCAGGGATCGATGCGAAATCCAAGGAAAAATGACGCCGCCATAATCGATTGAACTCGAGTTCACGAATCGATTCGAAGCTCTCCCAAACCAGATCTGGTTTTACCAATCACCAGAGCGGCCGATCGACGAAGAAGAGGTCGGTTCGAAATAGCTTTGCCGTTTGGATTCGAGGCTAATTACCTAGTTTGAATGATGGATTCGAGGAATTGAAGACTTGAATCTTGATTGATTCGGTGACGTTACACAGTGTTTCCTTCTCTGAAACTTCGAAACGATGCAGAACACAGTAAACGCAAGGCAAGAGTAAAAAAGTAAAAAGTGAAAAAAGTGAGACCCCCTGCTATTTATATGAAGCCTAGGAAGTGACCGGGCCGCTTCGCATCCCAGTTAACTCAACCGGTCACAATCGGTCAATTATTAGATCGGTTCGAAGTCAGCCTCCGAATCCATCGGCCTAAGGCCCTATCGATTCGAAATTACCCTCACACTTCATCAATACGAAACACACAGCAGGGCGACAAGCTGCATCGATTCGAAGCCCCTGTTCACATCAACAGATTCTCGACTCCATCCACAACCGATCGATACAAACTATCATTTCGCATCCATCCTTTCTCATCGGTACGAATAAACGTTTTGTACCCGTCCAAGCCATCGGTTCGAATGTCAGTTTCGTACCCATCATTACATAATCGTACTCCATCCATACGAATGTAGATTTCGAATCCATCGATGTTCAAACACATCAGTTCGAAGTATTACATTCATGCAACCCAAAGTCGTTTCCTTCAACCTTCTACATCGACTCAGGAGAGGATCGATACGAAGTGACTTTTCAAAACGACCATCAAGCATTGTCTCAACTCAAATTTCCAAATCGGTTCAGGAGAGAATCGATACGAAATTCAATAGCAAACCAAACTGACAAAGACTCGTGGACGCACGACGTTAACAAGGGTCAAACTAACATATGTGCATATATGTCGAGCTAACATTCGATTTTAAACATTTACAGGGATCGAATACTCATATTGTTACAAATGCAACAGCCAACGGCTAAGCGTTATTATACAGCAATCAAACATGTCAGCACGAGGTTACAACAATACAGAATACGAGTCTCAGCAAAAAAGAGAGCAATGATTGTTCGGAGAGAAATTGCAGCCATTCAAAGCATGTCATGTTCCCACAAGACGTACTTTGGGGGGAAAAATGTTATCCCGCTTTTGGGCAAAGCCGCGATACCAAAAGATCGATCGAAAACGGAGAACAGTTCGTCTCAGAGATTGGTCATACTTCGTTTCGCTATGGATATCACTGAATTTTGTCCGAGCACAGATTGAGCTACAATTGATAGGACATGGCAAGAAAGATCATAGGAGTCAGCATGTCAAATTTCAAGTCAATCCGAGTTCATACGCTCAAGTTATGATCGATTCAACTTGGAGGGAAGAACACTGGTTTCGAATCCACCATTGTAGGTGTCTTCGAATACATCAATGAAGCACCGTTCGAACCGATCACCTTCGTATCGATTAGCTTCGAATCCATCAGAGTGCCTCGATTCGACTCCATCAACTTTGAATCCATCGAGTTCGTATCGATGGACCTCGTATCCTGGAGGAGTTGCAAAGCTCATATCCATCAGAGAAACGCAAGTTCGAATCCATCAAGCATCAGTTGTTCGAACCCATCAATGAAGCCTTGTTCGAACACATTCATAAAGCCTTGTTCGAACCCATCCATAAAGCCTTGTTCGAACCCATCTGTGAATCTTCGTTCGAATCCACTGGGTCAACTAACCATGATGACGTGTCCTTCATCGGTTCGAATGCGCCGAGATATATGGAGTTGAAACAGTCAACTCGGAGCAAAACCCGGATCGAAGCGAAGTGTGCGCTCCACGTCAACACGAAGAAACGTGCCGTCATCGATTCAAAACCATCGATTCGAAGGGATGGTTTCGAACCAAACAGCCACTCGAAGAACGCCATCTCGAACCCATCGTATCTCTCAATCTACTGATCCAAATGCCACGAAATTTTCACAGAAGCTTTCATACATGTTGAAGAATGTCCACACCAAATTTCACCTCGATTGGATGATTTTATGATCGATTCGAATGGAGTTCGAATCGATGCCAAAGTGGGCCCAAATTTCCTTAGACCGGGCGCGTGGGCCCCCTCACGTGCCAGAAGTAGTCTCCCGAGTTTTCAGCAAATTATCAGCATCCTACGCCTATAAATAGAGCCCCAGGGCCAACAGAAAAAGGATCTTTGGACTCTCAAGGCCTAGACTCTGCCAGATCAAGATCTTCATTATCTTATATCATACACTTGCTGTTGCTTGCTGTAATCGCTTGTAAACGTTGAAAGAGAATCAATAAAATTGCTAAAACTTCACAGTGGACGTAGGCAACGAGCCGAACCACTATAAATCGCTTGTCTTTGTCTTTATTTTATTATTACTTGGAGTTTCTGTTAGATAATCCTCATTTTCAATTCATATTCTTCATTTATTATCTCTTCAAAAACTTTCGAAGAGTGCTGTGTCCAATTGTGGTACAAACACTTGGGATGTTTGGAACTCGCTTTGGTCGTATATTAACTTCGCAGGTATATAGTATTACCAATATGACAAGCATACTCATTTGCTTACGAGGCATGTACTGTATACTTAGTTTTATTAGGTACTTCGTTTATTTGTGGTCATGATGTATGTCCTTTGATTCTCCTTTATGAATTTATCGATTTTTAATTCATACCATACCTCATATATTTTATAGCCATTTTTTGTTCATATGCTAATCATATTATATTATGGTCCTTGCACCATGAATTATGATTCTACAGTGCTCCAATGGACAGTTTAATTTAGTAAAAGCCTTAAAGATTCAATGTTTATGACATTAGAGATTAGATAAACTCTTTATTCTTTGATACTATTAATGAAAACATTGGAGTTTTACATCTTATCACCTTGTATTTCTTTTATATATGCATCTTATTATTTTTTATGTGTATGTGTGTGTTTGTATATGTATGCGTGTGTGGTGGGGGAGGGGGGAGGGGGGTGATATGGGGATGAAGAGTTGGATCACAGCAGAGAGAGTAACAGAGCAAGTTAGAGAAGAAAATTGCATTGAGAAGAAGAAGACATTGTAAGAAAATTTCAGGATTAACTTTTTTATATCCGTTTTCCATTCTATATTCTCTACATTTATAACCAAAGCTGTAACAAACTTTTTATATGTGGCACACTAGGCATAGTTGCCTATACTACTTTTTCTAGCATGAAACAAATAACATAAAATATGAAATAAAGGTGCAGCAGCTTTTTTCTAACAACCTAACAACCTGTAGTGATATTTTCTATTTTAATCCAGGAATCTTTTTTAGCAACTGGATCATTCTTTTGGGTCGTGCATGGTTGGGTGAGCAAGCTTCGTGTGTGGGTGGACTAGTAGTATGTGTATTAATACCCACTCCTTCAAGATCGACCTTGTCCTCAAGGTCGTTGTGGTTGTCAGCGAAGGCCACTGGTAATGGTTGTTGCCTAACTGTAGTTTTCCCAGCCCAGTAAGGAGCTTGGTCCAGCCCAGTAAGAGAGATAGTTTTCCCATTAAAAGAAAAGGCCATGGTCAGCTTCTTATAATCAACCGTAATCGGCCTAAATTGCTTCATCCACTGTATTCCAAACACTACGTCAGATCCCATGATGTTGAGCAAATGGAAATCGACGATGAAGTTGTGGCCTTGTATTTCGACGCCGACGCCTATGCAGGATCCCGAGGTGCGTAGTTATTCGCCGTTGCCAACTGTTACCACGAAGGAGGTGCTCGTATCCAATTCGAGAGCTAGGAATTTTGATACCTTCGGGTGGAGATAATTGTGTGTTGAGCCAATGTCAACCAAGATGGAGATGGATTTGTTATCGATGGTGGCTGGCAGGCGAATCGAGCGAAGGTGGTGTGAACCGGTGAGAGCACGGAAGGATATTTCTTGGGCTGGCTATTGTGGCGCGTCTAGGTTGGTGTTGGTGGTGGTAATGGTGACTGACGTTGGTGCTGAGTCTTTTTTGGGGATGTCGTTGTCCGGGTTGAATTCGGGGAGGATCATCAAGAGGTGGGTGGGTTTACAACGATGGCCGACGTAGTATTTATCATCGCAATTGAAACATAAACCTTGTTGTTTACGTGCATGCATCTCTGACTGGGAGAGTTGTTTGATAGGAATACTGGTTTTGGAGGGTTGCGTGGAAGGTATTTGTGGAAATGTCTGAGAGGTTTGCTGATTGTTTGTTGTGCTCTGGGACTGGGGACTGGTATTGTTAGTGTATATTGGTTTAGGTGGATCGTTGTATTTTCGTTCAATCAATTTAGTAGCATCGATTGCATCGGAGATGGTTAAAGGTTTTAGGAGATGGAGTTCATTTTGTATGTGGGTTTTGAGGCCGGATATAAAGCACTGTAGGATTGATTCAGGGGATAGTGTTGTTGTTCGATTGCAAATGGTTTCGAACGTGGACTGATAATGATCAACTGAGCTTATTTGTTTGAGTTTAAACAAGGTGGCTTGTGGGTTAAGAAATGTAGGTGGTCCGAAGCGCTTCTCGATCGCTTTCGTCAATGCCATCCAAGTAGAGATTTGATTGTTGCGATGCATCCATTGAAACCATACGAGAGCTTGGCTGTGCATGTGGAGGCTTGCTAGATCAACTCGTTGGTCTTCCGGTGTTGAATAGTAGGCGAAGAATCGATCCGCTTGAAATATCCAATCATGTGGGTTGGATCCATTGAATGTAGTTAGAGAACATTTAGGAGTTCGGGTGGGTGTTGGTGTTGCTAATAGCAGCTTGTCGGTTTGGAGGTGATGGCTGATATGTGGTTGATGTGTGGTGAGTTGGTGACAAAGTTTGTTGGTTGTCTAGCTTGCGTTGATGTTGGTTATTTGTGTGGAGAGATCTTGAAGAGAACTTTTGATGTCAATGTTGTCGGCTGTTAGAGTTTCGAGCATGGAGCTATGGTTGGTCTGGTTTTCTTGTATTGTGGTGATGGCTTCATTGTGTTGGTTGAGTTGCTGCAGCGCATCATCGAGTTTGGTCGTGGTGATGGAGTTTTGCTGGATATTTAGGAAGGAGAGTAGGGGAGAAAAGAGGTGAAGTTTTAGGAGAGAGGAGATCGGTGAAAGCACCAAATTGATATGGGGATGAAGAGTTGGATCATAGCAGAGAGAGTAACAGAGCACGTTAGAGAAGAAAATTGAATTGAGAAGAAGAAGACATTGTAAGAAAATTTCAGGATTAACTTTTTCATATCCTTTTTCCATTCTATATTCACTACATTTATAACCAAAGCTGTAACAAACTTTGTATACGTGGAACACTAGGCATAGTTGCCTATACTACTTTTTCTAGCATGAAACAAATAACATAAAATATGAAATAAAGGTGCAACAGCTTTTTTTCTAACAACCTAACAACCTGTAGTGATATTTTCTATTTTAATCTAGGAATCTTTTTTAGCAACTGGATCATTCTTTTGGGTTGTGCATGGTTGGGTGAGCAAGCTTCGTGTGTGGGTGGACTAGGGGTATGTGTATCAGGGGGTTACACAAACTTGTATGAATGCATGTATACATATTATTTAAATTTCTTTTCATGGTTTCGTGCCTTTGATTTGGTGCATAATTCTAATACTGGTTAAAATATATGGACCTTGATTTACCAAATAATGGATGCATTTAAGTACACAGTTGATAATTTACAAGCTTTAGAGAAATATATCACGAATTAAGTACATGCAATGTACAAGTAGGGAAAAGTCACTTTATGTATGCATGCCTGATTCAAGCATTTGGTATCACCTCATGGTTTTTATATTGGATGCATTTATCACTATACATGAGCTACACTAACTATTTTTGTTATTTGTTAATGAGTGTTCAAATTTTAATTTACTTAAATAATGAGACAGTGGATGAAACAAACATTTAATTATAAAACTAGACCTTGAAAAAAATAGAGTATGATTTACATTCTTGAGATGATGGTACATCGCATACGAAAATTATCACACATTCTTAGCTTAAGTATAGTTTTATTCTTTTTTAAAAGGTCAAAATTTTATTTAAACTCATCAAATAATCACTTTGTTGAAATAAGGGTAGAATGAATAAAAATCTTGACGTTTGTCTTGATTGATTAGCTTCTTGTATGTTATGGTTTAAATTTGTTATTTATCATATTAATCTGTGTTGTAAAATATCATTTATTGCAATGTCAAATTTTGTTCAAATAAATATCTAAACATCATATTTTAATATTGCAACCATAACATTGCTTTCTTCTTTACAAACCATTTTGCGAGCATGTTTTATTAATTTCAACGAGTGTCGATTTCAGAAATCGAACTCATGGTCTTTAATCTCGTAGTCTAAACTATAAACTAATTGAACCAACCATATTGACAGTTTTTTTTATCAAATTCATTGCTTTTTCTATGTGTATAATCTTTTCTGGGTACATTCTTTATCAAAAAATATTATAAATAGTGAATAGTAGATAAAGCTCCATGTACGATTGATATATTCATGATCATATTCATCATCATATAATAGTATAATGGTACCAATCAACTAAGCCTCCAATTTTTTTAAATACACATCAAAGTTAGGAAAACAAAATCACAAGTGGTATAACCACTAAATAATACTGGTCCACGGCTTTAACCCCTGATAGCGATACGTCACCATTGGTAGAACCATTGGAACCTGGAACTCCACCACCATCAGCACCGTAAATATTTAGAAAAAATCAACAGAAAAAAATATACGTATATATTACGGAGATACTCCAACCTTCCAGCAAAAATACAAGCACTATTTAAGTTTTGATACGATTAACTAAAACGTTGGAGTGTTACTTCTTATCACACTACTTGAGATAGTGCGTTTAACGATACCAATAGGCATTGGAGTGGCATTGATAAATTGATTTCCGATGCCATAAAAGGCATCAGTAAATAGAGCGTCGAATGTTGGGTTGATGTCTTTTGTGGGATACTTGCCGATGCCATATTTTCGATGCTATTTCGACGCATTTCGATGCCATAGCGATGCCCATTTGCATGTCATTTCTCGGACATGTTGACACCATTAAATGTATTTGTCAATTTCATGTTGATTCCTTACCGATGCCAAATTAAAATACTAAGATTGGATTTTCTGACGACATGTCAATGCCTTTGCTAAAGTATACTGCAGCATTTCTTCTGCCTTTCTCACCTCAATCACAAATTCATATATAATCGATATTTAATCATACAAATATAACCAGATAATATCCAGCATCATACATTCATATATAATAAATAATTAATTATAGAAATATAACCAAGTAATATTCAATCACAAATTCATCGTTCCAACATCACATATCAACATACACAATATCCCTCATACAAACATAATCATCCAACATCACAAATATCCAACATACACAAAAGTCTACATAAACATCCAAATATAAATATATAAACAATATATATACTAACTAATTCCTCACACAGACTAGAATCATCATCAATAGAAGAAGAAACGTCCATGTGTGGAAACCGTTGCACAAATGCATAAGTGAGCTTACTCGGTTTCTTCTCCAGCTTAGAACCATATCACTTCAAGCGCTTGTTTTGGTTAATTTGGCATTACTTCCTATTGTTGATTTTTACATTTTAATCAAATTTATTTGTTAATAATAAGTACATTTTATTTTAACAATTATATCTATGTATTAGAACCATTATAGAGAAATTTATTGGACTTTGTTTTAATTTTTCTTTTCCATGCAAAGCAAATGTAAAATCCTTTGATAAATCAAAATTTTAACTCAAATAAGTGTTTGTTAATTTTTTATCTAAGAAATTTAATGCCAGCCCAGCTTAGAGGTTTAATGTCCCTTACCTTTTATGTAGGTTTTCTGAGAGCCCACCTCAGCGCCTTGAATGAGAAAGGCGGCTCAATCTAGCAAGACTCGATCCACAACCTCAAGGAATTTTGGTCCATAGTCGCTAACATACATGTTTGTTAATTTATTGAAACAAAATGTATAATTTAACTTAATTATATGTTTACTTTATTTATTAAGTGATTTAACATATTTATTTGTTTAATAATTAGATGATTTAATAAAATCTATATATTAACTAAAATAAAACTGCTAACTTCTACTCTTTCTCTGGTACTCTGCCTGGTTGGTCCTCCCTGCCATCATCACCTAGAAGCTCTCCAACATTTCCATTAGAAGATTACAAGAGTGAAAAACGTAAAAGCAGTAGAAAATATGACTTAGTCGACAATACAACCAGTAATAGGGGATCTCCTGCAATTAGGAGCATGAAAAATGTTGTTCATCAATCTTTGAAGTATACCAAATGATACAAACCTATGCAATATGGAATATTAGGGGAGCACATTCCTTAACCAAGCAAGACCAAGTCAACTATCTCATCAACCATCATAAGATAGCTCTTTTTGCAATTCTTGAAACAAAACTGAATGAAACTCTTACTATCAAAGCTGCTAGGCATATAAATCCTTCCTGGACCCTTAACCACAACTTGTCTAATGCACCTTATGGTCGAATCATGGTCATTCATGACCCCTCTGTACTAACTCTTACCACTGTCCTTAGTACTGATCAACTTATGCACTTCCATGCCAAACTCCTGGCTTCCTCCAAGTCCTTTTACCTAACTATAATCTATGCTCATAATTCTTCCATCTCTAGGCAATCTCTTCTTGATCTTCTTCCTGCTTTCAGGCAAGACACCCATCCCTGGCTTGTCTTTGGGGATTTTAACTGCTGTCTTTCCCTGCTTGATAAGCAAGGAGGCTCCCCCCTTCTTCCTAAAGACATTATCCCTCTTAACAAGGCAATTGATGAATCAAGTTTGCTTCACATTCCAACCACTGGTGCAAAATTCACTTGGAATAACAGGAGTCGATCTGGTGTTAGAACCTTTGCCACCATTGATCATTCCTTTGCTAACCTCAAAGCCTTAACCTCTTGGCCAACTGTGACTTCCTTTATCCCCCTCCCTGTCCTGTCTGACCATTCACCAATCATTTTCTCTTCGGGAAAGAAGTTGTTAAAGGAAAATAAAAGTTTCAAATTTTTTAATACTTGGGTCCTTGAACCTGAGTATACTAGTATTATAAATAAAGCATGGTCTGAAATTTTTTATGGAAACCCTATGTATATATTTTTGCAGGAAACTTCGAGCAACTAAGTATGCACTAAGAGAATGGGCTAGGAACAAATATGGTGATGGAACATTGATATCAACTTTGCTGAGAAAGAAGCTCAACGAAGCCCAAGAACTTATGATGAGCTATCCGGACAATGTTACTGCTGCTGATTTGGAAAGAAAACTTTTTGATGATTTAAATAAAGCTTTATGAACTGAAGGAAATATGAAGAGGCAACAATTGAGGCAAAAATGGGCAGCTGAAGGGGACAATAATACTGCTTACTTCCATGCTGCCATAAAAGTCAAACATGCCAAGGAGAATATCACCACAATTTTTGATGAGTTTGGAGTGCTTCACTCTGGCCCTACTGAAGTTGATAATGCCCTTCTCAATTACTTTTGCAGTTTGTTGGGTAACAGTTCTGGTTTCAACCCTCTTCTTGATGATCTATCGCAACTGCAGTTACCTAAAATTCAAGTTGAGGAAGCTTTCTCTCTTGTCAATAGGGTAACTGATAAAGAAATTAAGGATACCCTTTTTTCCATGAAAAAACTTTCGAGTGATGGACCAGATGGTTTTAATGTGCAATTCTTCATTCACAGTTGGGATATCATTGAGAAAGATTTCTACAAAGCTGTTCATAACTTTTTATCTAGTTTCAAAATGCTGAATGAAGTGAATTCAACTAACCTTGTACTTATACCTAAAGTCCATCCTCCCTCTTCTGTTACATCATTTAGGCCTATCTCGTGTTGCAATGTAATGTATAAGTGTATATCGAAAATTCTGGCTACTAGACTTGTTGTTGTGCTTAACAGAATCACTTCCAAGAATCAAACTGCCTTCCTTCCCAAGAGGAATATCCTTGATAGCATCCTCTTAACTCATGAAATGCTTAAGGGCTATGGTCGTGTACATGCTACTCAAAATGCCATGCTGAAGTTGGACTTAATGAAGGCTTATGATAGTATTCACTGGACATCCATTGTGAGAATCATGGCACTCATGGGATTTCCAAAAGTTTATGTGGCTTGGATCTACAGTTGTATTTCCTCCCCCACATTCTCTGTCAAATATAATGGTTTCTCCTCTGGTTTCTTCAAGAGCAAGCAGGGGAACAGGCAAGGTGATCCAATATCTTCATATCTATTTATTATAGTTATGGAAGTATTTACTACAATGCTGAACAAGAAATATGTGCAAAAGGATATTTTGTTCCATTCAAAATGCAAGTCCCCCCAAATCACATCCCTTCTGTTTGCTGATGACATTATGATTTTTACTAAGCCAGACCAGGGTTCCATTGAACATATTTTAGCAACTATTTATAATTTCTACCTAATGACTGGGTTGAATATGAATGCAACCAAACCACATATTCTAACGTCAGGAATCTCCAATGATGAAACTCGGAGGTTGATTGATATATCTGGCATGCAAACAATGGATACTAGCATGAATTATTTGGGCCTTCCTCTTTGCTCATCTAGAATAACTACTGCTGATTGCCTGCCTTTGTACTCAAAAATATGTGGCATTATGAACTATTGGGCTAATAGATTCTTGTCCCAAGCTGGAAGATTAGTGCTGATCAAGTCTGTCATATCATCTATGATGGTGTATTGGTCTTTATTCTTCCCTATAAGATTGTCAATATGGTCAGGAGTGCTATGTTGAGATATTTCTGGACTGGGTCTATTCACTCAAGGAAAATCATCCCTTGCTCCTTTGTCAGGATGGAGAAACCAAAAATCAAAGGTGGTCTTGGTATTTTTAACTTGTTAACATGGAATAAGGCTGCCTTCAGTGTTCACTTTAATGCACTGCTTTGTAATGCCGATTCTCTTTGGGTAGCATGGACAAAAAAGTATAATCTAGGTAGTAGAAACTTCTGGACTATGTCTGTTCCCTAGAATTCTAGCTGAACATGGAGGAAGTTTCTTGGCTTAAGAACTTCTTTCTTACCATTTTTAAAATATTCTCTTTCACATAACAGTTCAATTAGCTTCTGGCATGAACCATGGATGTCTGAAGGTTTGTTGCTTGGTAGGACCTTTTATCATCTCCAGATTGAGCAGACAAGAATTAATAGGGATGCTCAAGCAAAGGATTTTTTGTCTGATGGTTTGCTTGTGTTACCTTACACCAGTAACCAAGAAATAAATGCTGTATGGAAAAATTATCAAACTACCAAGTATCCTACTTCAACTGAAGACTTTCTACTTTGGAGTGGTAAGTCTCACTCAATATCTGTAGCATATGATTTGCTTGTTAATGTTACTGAAAGTGATAGGTTAGTTTGGCATAAGATTTTATGGTCTAGAATCTCTCCTGCTAGGGAAAACTTACTGATGTGGAAGGTTATAGTTAATGCTCTTCTGACTAAGAGTAAACTTTCGAGTTTTGGTATGTATGTTGACCCTCTCTGTGTGTTTTGCAAGCTGCAGAATGAATCACTTGAGCATTTATTCTTTGAATGCTCTGACTTATTAGTTTTGTGGAAAAGAGTGGTTACAAAAATAAACTCAAAACATGTTCATGGGATGTCTACTGTCGAGTGGGATCTGATATGCAAATCTATTAGGTGGAAGAAGCATGATAGAAATATATATTTCTTTTGCCTGAAAAAATACTTCAACTTGGTATGGGATGAAAGAAATCAACGATGTTTTGAGGACAAGAGCAGGAGTATTGATCAACTTTGGAATCTTCTTCAGCATGTTATCACTGTTGGTATGAGGGATAATCAGTATGATTTCTCTTGTCACATGTCTGATCGATAGACTCTTCTCTTGCTTGTGTGTTTGATTCTTTTTAGTCTTTCTTCTTGTTTTTGTTTTCCTTGTGTGGGTGTTTTCTTTGCTTGACTTTGTGTGGTTTTGCAGTGTTATTGTTCTGTTTTTATGGTGATAATGAGCATGTTCATTATCATTTCTCCTTTTTCTTTTATCAATAAACTGGTAAGGGGACAAGCACCTTTGTCCAAGTGGTTAATTGATTCGGCTTTGGTGCAGGGATGTCACAAGTTCGAAACTTGCTTTTGAACGTTTATTTGACATGGGATATGTTGTCCCAATGATTTGTTGTATATAAAGTACCAGTTCAAAAAAAATAAACTGGTAGGGGACCAGTTAACCCCGCTTGCCTTGCAAAAAAAAATTGTTTAATTTATTAGAATAAAGTATATAATTTAATTTAATTATATATTTGTTTAATGTATTGAGTGAGTTAATTAATACATTTTTTAATTTATTGGGTGATTTAACAAAAATGAGGCTCCGTTTGGCTTCAAAATGAATTTTGAGTTTTGAGTTTTTAATTTGTATTAAAAGAGTGGCGGGAGATGACGGGAAATGGAAGGGGGTTGAGTAGAAGATTTTACATATCATCAAAAAGCAGAAAAGAAGAAAAATATGTTTTCAAAAATTCGCTCTTCGTCCTCTTCTTTCTCCTTTCCTCCTCTCTGTGCTGCACTATTCTTCCATGCCATTTGAAGTATGAATTGAAAACAGAAAACTCAAAATTTATTTTGAAACCAAATAGACCCTAATATTTTAACTCAAATAATTTTTTTTTTAATTTATTGAAAGAAAATGCATAATTTAACTTATATGATTGTTTAATTTATTGGATGGTTTAACAAAATCGATATTTTGACTCAAATGATTTTTTTAAAATTTATTGAAACAAAATGCATGATTTAATTTGTTGGTTTAACTTGTATATTTGTTTAATTTATTAAATGATTTAATAAAGTCCATATTTTAACTCAATTTAATTTGTTTAATTCATTGAAAATGAATGTATAATTTAACTTATATATGATTAGTTTATAAGTGATTTAACTTATATAATTATTTAACTTAACATTTTTTTTCTCAAACCCATTTTATTTTTAAAATTACGATTTATAAAATCTAGTATAAACGGCGATTAAGTTAAATAAATATACTAAGCATGCATATTAAATACAAAAATACACATTGTTATTGAGATGTATAACTAATGCATAAATACATATACTATACTATACTATACATACATACATAAAAATTCTTTTGCTTCCAAGTCAAGATCTTCCTCCAAATCTAGATTATATGCCAGATACTCGGATCAGCACTAGCATGAACCATTTCGGTCATTCTATTTTATGGTCTCATTTAGTACGACACAATATTCTTATTAACGATATGTCCACACATTAAAGTCTAGCGTAAAACTATATTGATGTAAATGTAATATCATAGTATAATACTATAAGTTTCAAACATTTACATTTCGAAGACAGACATAAGACTTCTTTCATGTTTGTTTTATTATAAGATGCGACTCTCAGGAATGCATTCACCCCATTTCTAAATGTATCATTCCTTTTTTTTTAACTTTCATGTACATCTAAGCTCGATCTTTCATATAATCCATCATTTGTACTCTACACATAAACAAATATTACATTATTTTTCACACAGTAGTATATTATTATTAACTTATAATAAAATCAAATATTATTAATAATAGTACCATCATATATTTAATAAACAAAACATTAATAATAATAACTATTAATTTTAATAAAATTATTGATTTTATTATTAATTCCAATAACATTATTAGCTTTATTATTACTTTAAATAATAGTATAGATTTTATTATTAATTCAATAACATTATTATTAATATTATTTTTATTATAAATTTTATAATATTATTCTTTTTATTATGAATTTAAATAACAATATTGATTTTATTATTATTTTAAATAGCATTATTAATTTTATTATTAGTTACACTAGCGTTATTAATTTTATTATTATTTTTGTTATGAAATTTAATAATAATATTAAGTTTATTGTTAATTTTTTATTTATTTTATTATTACTTTAAATAACATAATTAATTTATTATTAATTACAATAAAATTATTAGTTTTTTATAAAATAATTTTTAAAAAGGGAATTCAAAAATAATTTCAAAGCTATATAAATCTATGATTTCTACACTTGCGAAATGGACGATCGTCCTGCTTCTCATTGCAAATGTAATGACATTTTCGTTTGTTAAATCTTTTCAAATTGAACGATTAACAAAGTTTTGGCAGCAATTCTTCTTATTCCACATATCATATGCAAAAGTACACACATAAGGAACAAGAAGGAAGCGTTGTCGAGTTGTTAACAGTTCGATTTGAAATATTGTTTTATGAAATACATATTATTGTATTTATAACTTGTCCAATACTGGGACAAATTCGACAAATAACGTATCAAATGAATATTGGTTTCTATTTTAGTTAAAAAAGAAAGTCTATATAATAATCATATATTGTCAAACAGGGACCAAAGTAAATATCTAATTAATTAAGGGGGTCATGATGCATAGAAATTTTGTGAAGACCCATCTCATCGACCCTTGAAAATCACATAAATACATCCTCAGTATTCATGTGCCACAAAATCAAATGCCTAGAGGCATATTATCGTGGAGTAAAAAAAATAAAAATAAAATAGAATCTTACAAGAATAAAATAACATATATTATTTCAATATATATTTTTTACGGCGAAAATTTTCACAGTATCTCTAATAAATCAGCCCGGACGAATCTCTGTCCTTATAAATGTTGAATACAATCAGTAAACAAATACAGCATGAATGGAAAGGGAGAACTATCTACAGGAACATCTTTAGCTCTAGACTTCAAGCTCCATCACAGTGCTCCAAATTAAACTTGACTACTTGGCTGTCCAAAAAAAATAGGGCACCTAGAGCTAAAGGAAAAAGAAAAAACTCTGAGTCAGTCATGCGACTGGTGTAAGAAATTCAAAATATAGATATTTGAAAACAAATTGTAACTTATATGACAACGCCGCACATAAACATATAACGAGTTTTTACCTTATAATAACAAAAATATTTACTATGAAAAATCTGGTAATATTATTTCTATTGACATCCTTTTGAAAATTCTTTCAAGTAAACTTACATAATCTTAGCCGAAATTGTTACGTTGATTATCTAGCATAATAGGTTCTACAATCAAGTTCGATGGGGTGATATGTGTAAGAAAGTTACTTCCTACACCACTAAAAAGACGACGTTTGTAAAAATAAATGTATGTGTATGTCGAAAACGCAATGTTGGACATTCGTCCATACAATTTGTCCAGGAACAGGACAAACCGAAAGAACTTTCCTACCACATCATGTAGGAATCATTCCTAGGATTAGTAATGAGCGGCCCTTGCATCGAAGATCAAATGAAGATACGACTACCACACACGCACGCACACACACAGACATATATATATATTATGGGAAATCCCCCCACCCCTGAGGGTTAGTGACAAACAGCCCTTCGTTCCATTTTTTCTCATTCCAAGTCTTCATTTCGAATACGTAAATTGGTTCGACATGGTTTTCGAATAGGAATCACTCAAATCCGATCATGTCTCATTCGAATCAACCATCGATAAAAAGATGTTAAGTAAATAGATGCTTATCATTTGATTAACTACTTTCTTTTTTTTCAAAAATATCTTCTATATATATGTATGTATGTATGTATGTATGTATGTATGCATGTATCTTTAAAACATTTATTTCATGGTATATATAGAATTATTAAATCTCACTATAATTTTGAAAATACCAAATCAAAATCATTTCTCATAAATCATATTCCAAAACATTGTTGAGTTAAAAGGGTCAATAGAAATTATACTACTTCTACTCAACATTAATTTCCATATTCAACCATTATTATCCATTGAATAACGGTGAAATCACCTTTTAAATTCCCATGGACAGTACGGGTTCCTTCATTGGAATTTAATACCAAGTATAAGAAGATTATTTTTATAAAATCCAAGTTGTATTAAAAATCTTTTATATTAGCCTTGTTTTCGACTTTTCGATCTTATCTATTCCTCGTCCAGGAAAGGGCCAGGTGAGCTATGTAGGATCGATTTCACCCTAGAGGGGGGTGAATAGGGTGATACTATTAATTATAAAATTAATTGCGGAAGCTTATAAAATTATTTCAACACAGATCACAGAATAATAGAAGCATAGATAATAGCAGAATAAAAAATGCAGAAATAGAACGACGTAGAATTTACCCAGCTTCGGCAAAACCCTGCCTACGTGCTGCCCCCAAGGTTTCTACTAGAAATTAAGTAGTCACACGCTTACACACGTAAACGCGCAACACCCGCTACTCACTAACCTAACTCTACGCTCAAAACTCTACCACAACTCAGCCACTGAGTTGCGAATTCTCAAACTACGCCACGTAATCTGTCCCCTAGTCACACGATTAGTGATTACAACGGTTTAAAATTTAAAAACAAATTAAAAAAGCAATTTAAAAACAAAAGACAAAACACCCTAATTAAACTTCAAAAACAAAAAGGTCGGCCCCCTTTTTAATTTATTCTATTTGGATCGTCCCCTTTTCAATTTATTCGGCCCATTCCCTTTTTGTTGGGATAATGGCTGCGCTCGTTCTTTCTTCAGAAATTAGGGTTTTCAGTAATTCGATGATGCCGATTACAAATGCTCGATTCAACTCGATTTCCTTGCTTGTCTCTTGAGATGCTTTCGGCTGCTTGATTGAGTTCGTCTCTACTTCGATTCGGGTATGTGATTTTTTCTTTTGATTTCTGGTTTCAATGCTTGAACTCAATGATTTTTCCTTTGCCGATGATGTTGCTTATATATGATTCGATGCCCTTGAATTTTGTTCGTATCCATTTGATTGAATTCGTCACTTGAATATTCTCGGCCATTTGATTTTGTTTTAACGCTATAGATATGTTCTGACTTGTTCATATCGAATATTTCTTTTACTTCAATATCACGGTTTTGATTTGAAACCGTTCGATCCTTCCTTGATCGTTACGTTAGTGACTTTCCTATTTTATTTTGGATTTGATTTTTGACTTTTTCAATTTGTATAGTTAACTTGGTTTCTGACTTGGTCATCTGGTTTTGTGAATTCGACTATATGAATTTCAATCCCATTGCGCTGATATTATACTACAGTAACTTCACTTGATTCGAACTATGCCTTGTCTGGTTCATATCTGCATTTGATGATTTTTGACTTTGTTCTCTGATTTCATGAATTTCTGCTGCCTTCGGCCTTGACTTAAGACTTCATTTAACTGTGCGCTTGATTACTTGCGGTTGCATATTGCTGTTCACAATGTCCTTGTCTTGTGTAGTGCCACTGTTGGTCTGTTGCTCCATGTTGCATTGAACACTTCGTTTGATCTACTTGCATTGTTTCTGGCTTCAAGTATAGTTGTATGGTCTTTCATATTTGTTTCATGTGTACTCATTATCACTTGATGTTGTGACATTGTTTTATTGCACTTGAGTTGAATCCGATAATTTGGATTTGACTTGTGCTCACATGTCCCTGTAAATCTATCAAGTGTATATATATCGGTGTGCACGGCCTTGTGGCATATACAGTGATACACTGTGTATGTCACAAGCTTTTCGTGTATGATGAATTCAAAGTTAAATGATGACGAACAACCCAAATAACTGAGGCAATTTTTTTTTAAAATCACATTTTATTTTATACTGCAAAAATATTTCCTTTTCAATTTTACTGCGTCAATATTTATTTTTGCAGATTGCTCAGATGCTGGATTCAATCTGGAATGAAGTTGAAGATAACTTATGAGTTGAGTGAATGAGTGATATGTAGTGAGGTCAGATGTAAAAGTGAAATTGTGATGTAATTGAATTTGTATTGTAATCAAAGTTGTACATGTATAGTGGGAGCTTGAATTTGTACTATTCAAAATTGTAATAAATATTTGTTTGAATAAAATTTCTGTTTGAATTCAAATTCTGTGTTATTTATTTTTATTCAGCAAATATTTATTTAATCTATGAAAAATAAAATAGTACATTACCAAATACATTTACACGAACATATATGTTTATTATCATCAAACAAAAATCATATACTCGCATATTCAACAATCTCCCCTTTTTGATGATAACAAACATATTTAAGATTTTGAATATGTTAAATGTATTTGATCATAGATATACTTTAATTGCTCCCCCTATTTAAATGCTTCCTCTCTACACAATGCTCCCCCTACATATATGCATACAAATAAAAATATGCAAATGAGCCTAGATGCAAATGAAAAATATTTGACCTTTGCTTGATTTTATTTGACAAAATCTTAACTTTTCTCTCCCCCTTTTGTTATCAGTAAAAGAGTAATAGCGTTAAAGAAAATAGAGATAAGGTGATAGATAGTAATATAACATTAAAAATCAATTGAATATAAATGTTAAATTTCAATAAAAAAATCAAACAAAATCATAACTACCCTTGTTAGGCGCATATTCCACTTTTAGAAATAATGGGAATGATGTCATCATATAAAACCATACAATTGTGTCTATTTGTGGTACATTTATATCAGGAATTTGAATATCTACTAATCATGCATAACCATTAGGACTTTTAAATGAGATTAATAGTATTTCAATTTAATTTTAAAAAATGAATTCAAGTATCTTCTAACCACGCATAACCATGAGGACTTTTAAATGAGATTAGAATCAACTTGTTTATTTAATAAATCAATTTTGATATGCGTTCCATATATGCATAACCGTGAGGACTTTTAAATGAGCATGGAAGTACATAAAAAATTCCAAGTAATTCACCCATGCATAACCGTGAGGACTTTTAAATGAGAGTGAATACTTTGGATTTTATTTTATCTTATTTTATATATAAAATGAAAAACGAATGATTCCTGTTTAAAGTACCACATATCGACAAACTATATTGAATTTTGATGAGCGATGGTCGATAGAAATATGATAGAAATAGAAATGGTCATGGAATCTTTACCCAACAAGAGTTTTTATAACTCTTATTTAAATTTCTAAAGAGATTTGCTAATTATATTGTCTCGAGTCATAATATATGATAAATATCAACACTCATCACTTTTTCAATCACTATTTATCTTTTCGATAATTATTAGGGAGTCAGATTAGTCAAAATAGTCATTTAAAATCAAATTCAAAAATAATTATGAAATCACTTTTTCACAGTGACTGATCTGAAAACGTGGTCAAAAATGATTTTCTCGAAGGGGTTATATGAGAAAAATTTCTGCTATTTGAAAATTATTTGAAATGAAAAATACGCATATATTTTCTTTAAAAAACGATGTAGTTACTAAATGTCTCAACAAAAATCACGTTCAACAAGTAAATTTTCTATCAACTAGATTACCAGTGTAATCTACATCTGAATTCCTCTTTCACTCAAAATTATCACTAATTGAATTTGATAGACCAGACCATGAAGTGTGTAACAAAAATTTCAAAATCAATTTTAAATGACGTTCTCTTAAATTTGAATTGAAGCCGTGTAAACAATCAAAAATCGTGAATATAGAGTTAGCCATATTATAACCAAATGTATTATCATCCAACAAAAACACTGTTATTAATATATGAAGTAATTCAAATGCTCTAGAGATTTTTATAATGTTTTTGGCAAAAGAATATAATTGGCCAACAATTTTAAATAAGTCAAAATCAAAATCATTATTTATTTCATCATCACATTATTGGCTGATTTAACTCAGATTATGGTGCAGAATATCACATTTAATATATCGTTCAAATAACTATACCATTACCTATTTTACCTTTATGATATTTTTGTTGTTGTCCATTGTGATTCTGTCACCTTTATACTCGGCTAAGGAACTTTTCATTGTCACCTGTTGTGTTTCTGGAACAGCCAAAATCCAAAGAACACTGTTGTTGTTCCTTAGCCTGCCTCCACACCTACACGATGAAAGATTTTTGTGACCTATTTGTTTTTATAGGTCCATGATTATTAGTGGCAGAATATTTTGAAAAATAATATTGTGAAGACCCAAAACTATTTATATATGTTCCTTTTGGCACCCAAATTTGTTTAACTTTGAGAAATTTTATATTTGTGCCTTTTGGAACCCAAATTGTATAGTTTTCACATGTTTGGGTCTATACCAACAATTATTGTGACTGTGTCCATATTTTTTATAAATTGTGCACAAAGAATTTTCTTGATTAATATTGCTTTCAACATTTTCAGATTGATTATATCCAAGTCCTTGTCTAACTGTATTAACAGTTTGCTTTCCTAATAGCATATTCAACGATTTTTCACTTTTTGAAAATTTATCTAAAGTCGTTGACAATTGTTGGACTTGTGTTTTGAGAGATTCGTTTTCATTTAACAATTGTGTGCACCTTTTGATACAATTCTCTCTCCTAGTATTTTCACTTTCTTTCAAAATTAGAATTTCATTTTCAAGTGATTTTATATTAATTTCTGTTTTTTTAATTTCTTCTTCAAATGTTGGACACTTATCACACTTAGGGATCCTACTTTGATAGGTTTTAACTAATTGGTCAAGTTGTTTATTTAATTCTATCAAAGTATCTTTTTTTTATTCAAGTTTGGCATACTTCTCCCTAAGTAGTTCAAAACAGCCATTTACTTCGTAGAAATATATAAGTAATTCTGAGTGAGTGAGTTTTGATACCTCGCTTGGCTCGTCATCGTCGCTGTCAGTTATATTACCTTGAAGACACATATCTGCTTTCTCACTCTCACTGCTAGTACTTTTATTATCTTCATTGCTTGTATTCCACGTGGCTGCAAAATTTCTCCTTTTTGATTTCTTTTCAAGGTCACGTCGGTTTTGAGGACAATTGGGCTTGACGTGTCCGGGTTGGTTTCACTTGTGACAAATGATCCCGTGTTTATCTGAGTTGTCTAGTGCTTTGATTATTCTACTTTTCAATTGTTGGTTTGGAGCTGGATTTCCGTATTTATGGTTCCACCTTTTGAATCTCTTTATTAGTAGCACCGGCTCAGCTGCTCCATCATCATCATCCTCATCACAACTGCCTTTTTCCAATTCTATTAAGCACATTTCTTTAACTGAGTTGGTCGTGGAGGATTTCTCGTTGCTGTTGACTTTTGCACCATATATTGCATTGAAAGTATTCCATATTTCCTGTGCATTTTCACAATGAGAGATGAAATTAAAATTATCTTGATTAATATGAGAACATAATATATGCATAGCCAGAGCATTAATCGAGATAATTTTCTTATCTGTTATATCACACCCATTTTCAATAATATCCCAACATTTAACATTAACAGTTTTTAAATAAAATTCTATTTTCAATTTTCAATTTAAAAAATCTGTTCCATCAAAAATAAAAGGAATAATATTGGAACGACCCTCATCAAAAGCATTATTAAAAGAAGCCATTTTAAAAATTCAACTTTTTAAAACAAAAATTGATTTTTGAAAAAATCAATTTTTTAAAACCAAAAACCGACTTATATTCCTAGTTTTGATACCACTTGTAGGATCGATTTCACCCTAGAGGGGGGTGAATAGGGTGTTACTATTAATTATAAAATTAATTGCGGAAGCTTATAAAATTATTTCAACACAGATCACAGAATAATAGAAGCACAGATAATAGCAGAATAAAAAATGCAGAAATAGAACGACACAGAATTTACCCAGCTTCGGCAAAACCCTGCCTACGTGCTGCCCCTAAGGTTTCTACTAGAAATTAAGTAGTCACACGCTTACACACGTAAACTCACGACATCTGCTACTGACTAACCTAACTCTACGCTCAAAATCCTACCACAACTCAGCCACTGAGTTACGAATTTTTAAACTACGCCACGTAGTCTGTCCCCTAGTCACATGACTAGTGATTACAATGGTTTAAAATTTAAAAACAAATTTAAAAAGCAATTTAAAAACAAAAGAAAAAACACCCTAATTAAACTTCAAAAACAAAAAGGTCGGCCCCCTTTTTAATTTATTCTATTTGGATCGTCCCCTTTCCAATTTATTCGGCCGTTCCCTTTTTGTTGAGATTATGGCTGCGCTCATTCTTTCTTCAGAAATTAGGGTTTTCGGTAATTTGATGATGCCGATTACAAATGCTGGATTCAACTCGATTTCCTTGCTTTGTCTCTTGAGATGCTTTTGGACGCTTGATTGAGTTCGTCTCTGTTTCGATTCGGGTATGTGATTTTTGCTTTTGATTTCTGGTTTCAATGCTTGAACTCGATGATTTTTCCTTTGCCGATAATGTTGCTTATATAGGATTTGATTCCCTTGAATTTTGTTCGTATCCATTTGATTGAATTCATCACTTTAATATTCTCGGCCATTTGATTTTGTTTTAGCGCTATAGATATGTTCTGACTTATTCATATCGAATATTTCTTTTACTTCAATATCACGGTTTTGATTTGAAACCGTTCGATCCTTCCTTGATCGTTACGGTAGTGACTTTCCTATTTTATTTTGGATTTGATTTTTGACTTTTTTAATTTGTATAGTTAACTTGGTTTCTGACTTGGTCATCTGGTTTTGTGAATTCGACTCCATGAATTTCAATCCCATTACGTTGATATTATACTGCAGTAACTTCACTTGATTCGAACTATACCTTGTCTGGTTCATTGATCTACATTTGATGATTTTTGACTTCGTTCTCTGATTTCATGAATTTCTTCTGGCTTCGGCCTTGACTTGAGACTTCATTTAACTGTGCGCTTGATTACCTGTGGCTGCATATTGCTGTGCACAATGTCCTTGTCCTGTGTAGTGCCATTGTTGGTCTGTTGCTCCATGTTGCATTGAACACTTCGTTTGATCTACTTGCATTGTTTCTGGCTTCAAGTATAGTTGTCTGGTCTTTCATATTTGTCTCATGTGTACTCATTATCACTTGATGTTGTGACATTGTTTTATTGCACTTGAGTTGAATCCAATAATTTGGATTTGACTTGTGCTCACATGTCCCTGTAAATTTATCAAGTGTATATATATATATATCGGTGTGCACGGCCTTGTGGCATATACAATGATACACTGTGTATGTCACAAGCAGTTCGTGCATGATGAATTCAAGTTAAATGATGACGAACAACCCAAATAACTGAGGCAATTTTTTTTTTAAAATCACATTTTATTTTATACTGCAAAAATATTTCCTTTTCAATTTTACTGTGTCAATATTCATTTTTGCAGATTGCTCAGATGTTGGATTCAATTTGGAATGAAGTTGAAGATAAATTATGAGTTGAGCGAATGAGTAATATGTAGTGAGGTCAGATGTAAAAGTGAAATTATGATGTAATTGAATTTGTATTGTAATCAAAGTTGTATATGGATAGTGAGAGCTTGAATTTGTACTATTCAAAATTGTAATAAATATTTGTTTGAATAAAATTTCTGTTTGAATTCAAATTCTGTGTTTTTTATTTTTATTCAGCAAATATTTATTTAATCTATGAAAAATAAAATAGTACATTACCAAATACATTTACACGAATATATATATATGTTTATTATCATCAAACAAAAATCATATACTCACATATTCAACAAGCTAGGGCATTGGTTGCTTTTGAAAATCTCCTTAGTTTAAGCATCTCACATCCGGATCTCATGAATAAAAAAAATCTAGTCTACTTGTCGGCTTTTAGAGCCAATATTAAATCACTTAATTATAACAGCTTTTCTTTAAATCATTATTTAAACTCTTTAAAATAAATTGTAAAACATCCAAATTATCTTTAAACTACTTAATTATTAATTTGAAAACATTTATAAAAGATCTGAAAATACTTAAGTTAAAAGCCATATTTTAAAATTTATTATAAGTGTCGCGAATAGTGTTGCGAATATTGCTTTTAAGGCTTATTTGATCATAACAACTTCTCGATCATTTAGAAATTCATTTTTATAAATCAAATATCTTTTAAAATATTTTACAATATTTATATAATTTATTTCATATTTCTAAGGAATTAAAAATATTAACTTTAAAGAATTTATTGCTTTGATTTCTGAATTTCCAAACCGCGACTATTTGGAAAACTTGTTTTTCTCATATTTCAAAATCTACAAAATGAAATCTCGATTTTTTTTAAAACTATGATTATAAAAGTTTGAAAAATTCTTATTCCAAAGAACTCCGACTTCGAAACTATCATATAAATAGATTTAACTTTTTATGGCGCGAAATTGCGAATTGCCGTTACGCGACGTGCCTATTTTTCACTCAATTTTAATAACTTGTTGAAACTTCATCAATTTGGATTTTACTATTTATAAATTTATAAAACATCCATAAACCATTTTAAACATTTTAAAGAGAATCTAATATATTATTTCATTTATTAAAGAAAAGTGATTTCCTCTGGGATATTCGATGTGTATGGAACGTGAATCATTTAAAAATCCATACAAACATATTATCATATCCAAACATGGTTTGCAATCATCATAACCAAACATATATATCATCCAATATATCATAATATAATTAGAGTTTCGCACCCTCATTGGATATTGGGCTTATAAAACGGACTATAGTTTCGCTACAATCGAATCAAAGCTTATGGAATCAGGTCCGGGACCTTTGGAAAACCATGGCCTATGCAAGAAAGAGGTGAAGCTCTCAGCCAATCATGATGGAGGTGGTGGCCATGAGTTGAGTGGAGATGTGGAGCGATTTGCCCTGGTTGTGAGGTGGAATGACATGGTATATGTATGTGTGTATATTTTACTTTATTTTTCCATGACTTTGCAAATATTTTTTCAAGGCATGGAAGCTATTAAAGAAGAGCTTTTATAGCCTTAAGAAGAAGGTAGAAAAAGAAATGAATGGATGAATGAAATGAGAGGGCCAAGGCCTTGTATTTACAAGAAAAAATATGTGAAAATTATCTAAATGTCCATTTCATTTTCTACTCTCAGCCAACACCTCCTTTCCCAGCATTCTACACATTGACCCCCCTCCCCATGTGCCTCCATTGTTTCGCTTCTCTTCCATGTCATGTGCATTGACTTTAGATGCTTTAAGGGTGAAGATAAATGAAAATGTCATGATATTTGTTTCCTAATATCATGGTATTTTTATCATTTGTATGCATGTATATATGTATGTGTATTTATATGTATATGTGTGCATGTGATATATATGTGCATGCATACATATGTGCATTAGAGAATAAACAATGTTGCAACGACTTTAAACAACTTATGTTCGTTAAACCGTTGAAAATCGAAAGTCGATTCTCGATCGCATTTCACTTATAAATTAAATTACATATAAACGTAAATAAATTTTGAACACTAATTTCTCGTCATTATAAGTGAATTAAAAATAATCATATTTGAATTATAAAGCCATATAAATTAGTATTAAACAAATTAATATTAAACAACTGTTTACAAAAAGTGCTGTTATATCGACAAAGCGATAAAAACATTCTTATATTTTCAAATCAAGTATATACCGTTATAAAATTATTATAAATGATTTAGCATCACTATATAACTAGTTAAAATGAATTATTATCATTTTAAAACGGTTATTCGAATATTTATAAAAATCATAAAATCATTAAATCATAATTTAAATTCATAAATCAATTATTAAATATGATGCCATTATTTTTGATGTCATAAATATAATTAATTTTTCAAAAATAAAATAAATAATTTTATTTCATATTCTTGTTTAAATGGATAAATAAGTGTATATATCCAGCTTCATGCACGACTTTTGATGATTACAGAGTTGTTTATCGATAAAACAATTTTCGACTTTCAAAGTATATATTCTCGTAAATATTTATTCAAAATAAGATTACCATCATTCTTGTTCAGAACATCATAATCTATGTTTTAATAAGCTTATACTTGAATATTAAAAATAAGTATGATTCGTAAAATCGATAAATTTGGAGGTTGTTACTTACTTCCGCCTTAAAGAATTTTGTTCTTCAAATTGCAACGCAAAACCAAAGGTGTTTTCTCAAAATATTTATTTTTTAACTTACACCCGTACGATGTATATAGATCATCTGTATACAATATGTAATTCGATCTACTATTCGAATCCACAACTTCACTTTCGAACTATTATTGATCGTTCGATTTTTTAGTGCGGACTCTGATCAAGCTCTTTGATCAGAATTTTAGTTTTCCTTGCATAGCTCTCATATGACAGAAAACCTAAGTATCCAACCACAAACCCTTATCAATGTCTGCCGTCAAGAATCGAGCGATAAATCTTTTTTCCAACTAGTGTAAATATATCAAAATTCCTTACTTGAATCTTAGATCAAAATCGTACGACGAAATGATTTACTTTCCTCATACGTACTTAGTTATAACAAATTCCTTTTTCAAAAAATTTATATATTTCATAAAACTTTTATTTCAAACACTTTTATGAAGATGCCCCTTTATATATATAATCGCTTTAAAATATTTATTTTCAAATATCTCTTTCTAAAGGAAAATATTTCATTCCAAAAGATAAATATCTTTTCCACTAAAATTCATAACAACCATTTTTTATTATAACTCATTGATAATCATTTCAAAATATTTGGCCAAAAGTATTTCTCTCTTTTTCAAAAGAAATCAGTATCCTTTACTTGGAATAATACTATAATTTCATTTCAAACGTCTTTTGAAATTTCTTTGTCAATAAATCCCATTTTAGTTTCCAAAATTTATTTTAACCTTTATTTTACAAAGAAAATTCTCCTTTTAATCTTTAATTCCTTTGTCAAGAATTCTTATAAATTTTCTTATGCGATTTGTATAATTACAAATGAATGAAATCAAAATGAACGATCATAGTTATATTATATATATTATACATCATTATATCTTTACATCAAATATAGGATATGAATAAATCTTGTATCCTATATAAAATGTCTCTTTTGAAAATCACTTCACTATAATAATAGTTCATCTTAGTACATTTTAAATCACTATTTAAAGTTATTAACCTTCATATGAATGATATCACTTTCAAAACATTCCTTTTAAAAGATTATTTTAATTTTCAAAACATGATCGTATTCTCTCATAAAATCCATACTTAAATCTCAACACAAATCATTTTCCATATTTATAAAACAATGTTTATAATTTTGCATTCTATTTTATAAAACTTCTTCTTTTAAAACCTCTTTGTTTATACAGTTCCATTTATAACTCTACTCTTTTATAAATCTCATTTATTTATAAAATCCCGTTTAAAAATCAATTTACAATATATCAACTACAAATCCATTTTTGATATTTGTAAAATACAGTTTATAAATCTATTATTTTATTTATAAAATATCACTTTTATAAACTTTGCTTTTAATATATGTATGTATGTATGTATGTATCTGTGTGTGTGTATATATCACTTTATATAAAACGTTTAAATATTTATATTAGATGGCTTTTCTTCAATTTCTTTAAACTTTGCCCAAAAATTCCAAAACACCAGGATTTAAATTATCAAAATCCCTTTTATAAAATATATCTTACGGATTCATCTCTTAAAAAATCATTTGATTTTCTAGTGAAACACTTTTATACAACATGCTCATCTATTATCTTATAAATTCATTGAGCATAACCCAATATTATTATCAAACACCTATAGTCAAATCGTGAAACTTAATTCATAAGGTGTTTGTATTTAAACTTTTAAGTTAAACAACTAATAATTATATCGTTTGAACGATATTTCTTTATATTCAAAATATAATCCTAGGTAAAATTATTTCATTTGCAAACTTTTCAAAACAAAAATTACTTTTATGTAGCATTAACAAAAACATGCTCATATACAATACTCTCAACTCATTCTTGGGTGCTACTAACGCTATTTTTAATGTGTTACTCATCCTAGGGTATTACTAACACTATCTTTAATGTGTTACTCATCCTAGGGTATTACTAAGCCTATCAAGATCAGATATTCGCTCAACCTAAGCATTGATACCAAATGCGACGACCTACCTCCTCGAACCTAGGAAATCAACATAAATACATTATCGGTATTCACGTACCACAAATCCAAGTGTTGCGGAGGCAGTTTATCATGGAGTAAAAGAAATAAAAATAGAACAGAATCCTACAAGAATGGAATAACATATATTATTTCAATATATATATATATATATATATATATACCGCAAAAGTTTTAAATACAATCAGAGTCTATCTTTTATATCAGCCTTGACACTTGTAAATCTCTGTCCTTATAAATGCTGAATACAATCAGTAAACTACTGCAGTGAGATCGAAAAGAAAGAACCATCTACATGACTATTTTCAGCTCTAGACTTCAAGATCAATGCTCCATGTTAAACCTGACTACTTGGCTGTTCGGAAAAATAGGCACCCAGAGTTTAAGGGAAAAAGAAAATAAACTCCGACACGGTCAGGAGACTGGTGTGAGAAACTCAAAATACAGATATTTGAAAACAAATGGCATCTAATAAGACCACGTCGCACATAAACATGGATCATATTTTTATCTTATGATAACCAAAATCTTTAGTACGCAAAACCTGGTAATATTATTTTTAGTGACATCTTTTTAAAAACACTCTTTAAGTAAACTTATATAATCTTATCCGAAATTGTTACATTGATTACGTTCCAGCATAATAAGTTCTACAATCAAGTCTGAATGCACTTATTGGAGAACGAGCTTCCATACAATGACAATTAAAGAACTACCTTCAGTACAATATAATTCTAGAGAAATGTACCGAGGACCAACAGCTTTGAAACCTCTGCACCTGGTAAGACCGACCTACCCGTAAACCCATCTGGTGGCGTATAGAATCGAATATAACATCATTCTAATCATAACCGACCTATCCGAGAGTGCTTTTAGCATACACCACATACTCACATATATGGATTGATCTAGAAAAGTGATGGTCATTCTCTAATGGTTCACATTTTCTAGTAGTCTTACCTTGTATGTCTTATTTATATGCATGTTAGATAATGTATATTATTAGTTGTACGTGTATATATTTATGCATACTATTTTAGTTTCTTTGGGTGGTTTTGTTATTTTGCTTTGGTGCAGAATTCTAACATTGATTAAGATATATGAACCTTGATTTACCAAACGTATGCTGTGAGTGGTTATACACGATTGTTTGCATACAAGATTTAAGGAAAATATAGCAGCAATTATGCATGTGTAATGTACACTGAAACACTTCTTGTGATTAGGAGAGTAGGGAAAATCACTTTATGAATGCCTAATCCATACATTTGGTATGACCACTTAGTTTTATATTAGATGCATTTATCACTACAGATATGTTAGACTAAATAGTTTTGCTATTTTTTAAATAAGAATTCAAATTTTAATTTTTACTGAAATAATGAGATAGTGGATGAAACAAGCATTTAATTATAAAATTAGACCTTGAAAGAAGTACAATTTATAACTAATATTGCTGAGATAATAATACATTGTAAACAAAGACGTTTACGCATTTGGGACAGCAGTATAGTTTTATTTCTTTCTCATATTTTTTCGTTTTTCATAAAACCAGAATTTCTTGTCACAAAAATAAGATATCACTTTCCTTTCCTGTTTAAATTTACAGAATTGATCGTATAACTTATAAGGATTATCTTGTAAAATATTATCCATCTACATTTGTAAACTTTATTAAAATAAACATATTTAAATAATATATTTTGACAATCTAAACCCAAGTTGTTTTTTTCCTTTACAAACCATGTTCATTTATATAATTTATTGCTTTCATCGTATGCATATTCCTTTTCGGTACCATCCTTTTTGCAAAAATTGGCTGTAACTGTTTGAAAATGAAAACCGATGAATGATAGATCCAATAAGGCACAAGTGGTTGCTAATTTGTATGCTTCAAATCAGCGTTTTCATTAAGTATTTTTATCCAATAAATTGAAAAGGTAAAATTCTAATGTTTATTAATAATGTTGATCATTTATTATACTGTTTTTTTTCCAGTTATACCCATATATAACATAAAATTTATTATTCTTTCAATCATAATCTAAACAACGTTGAAAGCGACTTCAATTATGTTTTCATTTTATCTCCGTCTATAATCAGGTGAATTTTCTTCTTGTTTGTTTTCATTTTAGTTTTATACTGGTAGTTTATAACCAACGGAAATGAATGTACTACAAAATAATAGAATTGAATTTTTTTTTGATGACAAAGCAACGTAACGTTTGAACAAAATTTGAAGTTAATATGTAATAGTTTGTAAACTGATTAATAAGAATGGTAAAGAAATAAATATTTCTTTCATGGTATATTTTTGGTTCAAAAGTAAATAAAATAATGTACGTTGAGCATACTGTAATAACCTATTTTGACACGTTCAGCATAATGTAACAGTGAGGAAAATTTTTAAGTGATAATCCAGGCAGATCAGAAGCTTCAACTATCATAATGAAATTTTCTTTCTTAACCAAGCTATTATAAAACATAATTAGCTCATCAAATTTTCATTTTTATTGTGTTTTGTAGATCCGGTAGCACTTAAAAAGCAAGAGGGTTTGTTTTTTGTATTTGTATGTATATCTTATAAAACATAAAATAAGATGAAAGTGAAATTTATTTTATGAAAGTGAAATTTGTAAATAAGTTGATCCGAAGGATATCTAATATTAAAATCGAGGGTAATATCGTCAATGTAGTAATTTATGTTTACAGAATAAATTTCAATCAGAATGCAAACAAAGGGTATTTCAAATATTGAGCAATCAGGAATCGGTATTCAACGTTAATCAACATTCAGTATTCAAAATTCTGCATTTTACCCAAACAATACCATGGCGAAAATGAAGAGTAGGTAAAGCTTCTTATACCACTAATTTCTTCAATTATATTCATCAGATAATGGCAACGGTCAAGTAAACATCCAATTTGTCTATATACAGATCAAACTCAAGAAAACAAAATCACCAGCGTTATAATCACCAGGTAACAGCAGTCTACAGCTTTAACCCCTAACAGTGACACATCACTACTGGTAGAACCAATGGGACCAGGAACTTCACCACCCAGCGTCGATCCATCACTAAAAATATAATAATAATAAAAAAAAATTATAAAAAAAAATTATAAAAAAATAATTATATATATATATATTTCAGAATTTATATAAACTCATACCTTCCAGCAAAAATACAAGCACCGTAACTGGGATCAGTACGTGTAACCATAGCAGCACCACCAAAATCACAGGCAGTATTACTCCCACCTTTCATATGATAATAAGTGTCAAACACATAAGAAGCAAGCTTCCTCATATCACCATCACCATAGCACTTCCCACCCACCTGCACATCGCTACAGTTCACTGAACCAGGTCCACAGACCCAATCCAAACCCGCCTTCACTAAATCCAAACCCGCATCCGGCTTCACAACACAGAAGGTCCCAACCAAATCCGAAGCATTAGTACTACTTTCAACGTTAGGTTCGAAGCTCAAGCTATAGACCTCGGTCCCGTTAGACTCAAATATACCCCAGTGCCTCTCAGTCTCGTTCCCAACCCTTAGATCTTCATCGAACAGCTCGTATATGTACACACTCGGTGCACTAGATCCGTTCAAAACATGCCTTATAAGGTTATCATTATAAACCATCGCATTGTTCACTGTGGCATCTGTCTCGCCATACCTGTTGGAAAATACATTTTAAGATGAGAATATTTGTTTTTATTTCCCACCCATACGTGAAATGACAAGAGTACATACATAAATATGTAAATAACCATTAATACGTAATAACCATGTTATTCTAGTTAACTATCAAACCTAACGCATGACTGTTCAAATTCTCATTATGTCAGACCATTAACATGTAAATACCCATGTTATAAGTAATAAGTTTAATTTTCAACATTACCACGGCCATCCAGTGGCGGTCACAATGATAGGAACCCTTGTAAAATTCATGGCATCCATAGCAAAATTCACAGCATCCACCATTGCATCGAACATGTTACCATACTCCTTCATCGTGTTCGGGTCCACGACCCGATTGTCCGGATTCTGTACCCCAAGTGCATACCCCAAAGGGTACACACCCTTGCTCCTTTTATAGTTCAAAAAAGGATAGCAATTCAAAGCAAAGTAAGAGCCCGTATTTTCAAGAAACTGCATATAAGAATGCATGACATTGTTCAAAGTAGAGTTAAAGATCGCCACAGAAGGAGGAAAGGAGATCGGTACCATGTCCATGGACATAGGGGAAGAGATCTTGATGTTGAGGTTGGAGGCTAAAAGGGCAGAGTGTAGGAAGTGTAGGGCACGGAGGAGGAGGAGGGAGAGGGAAGGGACGGAGGTTAGGACCTCGTGCCCTACGGCTATGTGTGTGATGTTCGTCTCTGGGAGGTGTGGGACTATTTGAGTGTTGATGTAGGTAGCTGATTTCCTTCTTGATTTGCCTAGATCTTTTATTTGAGCATTTGGGATGGTTACCATGACTTCTATGCCTGTTTTGGCAAGAGATTTCAAGAATTTATTGTCGGTATCGGGTAAGCGGATATGATGGATTTTTTTTAGTTTGAGAATCGATATTGTTTCGGATGGTGATGGAAGGTTAGATATGTCGGAGCCTATGTTGATTCCCACAAATGACTTGCTTGTATGTGAACCTGAAAGAAGAATTGTATGTGCTTCAAAATGTTTTTAACATATGCCTTTTGCATGAGTACTTTTTATCATATGAGCTTTGATGAAGTAAGAAATATGATATGAATTGAGTACCTGGAACATTATGGAATAGAAATAGAAGCAAGAGTATGATTATTTTCCAGCTTCCATAAAACATTTGGATGGACAAATATAGCACTTGGAACAAATTCTTGTCTTGGGAATGAACCTGGAAACCAGATGTTAATTATTTTAAGGCATTGTTCATGACGATTGTTATAATTATTCCTAATAATGGAAGCATTATAACAATTAAATTTAGACATACCAAGTGCATTGCTGTAAGAACTTTATGTTCATTATTATTATTACTACTTCGAAAGCAATCATTCTTATAACAGAAACCAAAACAGCTAAGAAATTAAGCTAAACTAAAACATACTTTTTCTACAACATAAATTCAAACCCAATAAATCTTGTTATCCCATATATTTTCTGAATGTTCAGAATTTCTTAACAACTTGATCAAACATAAGAACACAATTTCCTACCTAAGTTTAAAACATAGGACACAATTTCCCATATAATTTAAGAAGGAGAAATAAAATAGCATTTGGGAAACTAATAAAATAAGAACTCAAAGGCACAAGATTTCACAAACTTGAATAATAATCGGACATATCAAGTGCATTATATTAGGATTTCTTGGTGATACAATATTTCCAAAATTAATAGATTTTGGAGATATTCTCGGTATTTAGTTACCCGTTCTGTGCATGAAGGAAATGGAAAGAGAAATTAAAGAGATAGGGATTTGGAGATATTTGTCATATATATTTGATTGCCATATTTTATAAAAGGAGAAACAAAAGGAATCAAATAGGGAAATAATTGATTGATGGAGAAAATGGAATATTATCAATCAATTACATGGCAAGGCAATTAATGGGAAGATTATTATTCCATGAATTGATTTATTTACATAAATCAATTGCTTCATCCCTAAGTAACTTTTCTTTATATATAAAGAGAGGCATAGAGAATGTTAAGATATCAGATGTGAGAGAACAATCTCTTGTTTATTTTTCTTCATTTTTTTACTCTGTAACCTCTTCAAATAGTAATAAAGCTCTTCCCCATTAAAGTGGACGTACACTATCTTGCGATAGTGGAACCACTATAAATCCGTGTGTTCTCTCTTGTCTCTATATTATTATTTTTCTGTGATCTATAATTATCTGTTTGTTCTATCACGTCAAATTGCAAAATCCTATTTTTTCTGCTGAGAGGGATTGATCACCCCTCCCCCTTTCAACTGGTATCAGAGCTAGATTCGCAAAGAACTGGTATCAGAGCTAGATTCGCAAAGAAGGTGTTTTGGTAGAATGGCAGGAGGAGATGAAAATAGTACAAATAGTACTTTAGCGCCAGTAGTTGCTCCATACGTCAGAGGCTCCTATGTGACTTCAAGATCACAGTTGACGATAGAGAAGTGGAATGGTGAAGGAAATTTTGAAAAATGGCAATGGATGATGAAAGCAGTTTTGAGGAGAAATCGCGTTCATCGAGTAGTATTTGATACAGAGACACTGCCTGCTGATATTTCATCAGTGGAATTAGAAGAGATGGAAGAATGAGCTTTTACTACTCTCCAGCTTGCTATGGGAAAGAATGTAATTTCTGAAATCAGTCAGGAAACCACAGCCAAAGGCATTTGGAAGAAGTTGGAGGACCTCTACATGAAGAAATCCCTAACTAACCGTCTGATCCTATTGAAGACTTTTTTCACTTATAAAATGAAGGAAGGTTCTTCAATTAAAACACACCTAAGTGTGTTTGATGACCTGTTGGTGAAGATGAAGTCTGTTGAGTTGAAAGTTGATGAAGAACAGAAAGCAATGATTCTGTTGTGTTCGCTTCCAGAACGATACACTGGTTTCGCTAACAGGCTTATCTATGGTAGAGATACATTGACATTAAATGATGTGAAGACATGTTTGCTCAGTGAGGAGTTGAGAGATCAGATGAAAGAGTTTGGTGTTGGTGATAGTAGTGGAGGAAGTAATAGTAGTTCAGGTTTATTTGTTGAGAGATGTAGAGCGGAGAAGAAAGTGAAGAATTATAGGGGGCGTTCCAATTCTAGGAAGCCTCATTGGCGGAGTAAGTCAAAAGATGGAAGGTGTCATCATTGTAAGAAATCAGGCCATTGGAGAAGAGACTGCTCAGATCTGGAGAAGAAGACTGAAAGTTCTTCATCTATTGCGATGGAGAAAGATGATAGCGATTTATTGACAGCGGTTGTATCAGATGTTGCAGACCACTGGGTATTAGATTCTGAAGCATCATTTCACATGACTCCTAATAAGGATTATTTTTCTTCCTTTGATGCTAAAGAAGGAAGTTCCATCCTTATGGGGAACGATACTACATGTAAGTTTATGGAAGTTGGTTCAGTTCGCATTCGCATGTATGATGGGATTGTTCGCACACTTTCAGATGTTCGCTATGTTCCTGGTCTTCGGAAGTCATTGATATCATTAGGCCAATTGGCATCATTGGGATGCAAGATAACCATTGTCAAAGATGGTTTGAGAGTTTCTAGAGAGGCACTTGTATTGATGAAGGGTGTTATGGTAAGAAATCTGTATTTGCTGATGGGTACCACTGTTCATGGAGAATTATGTGTTAGAGTTGATAGTTCTAAAAGTTTGGATGCTACCAAGCTTTGGCATATGAGACTAGGTCATACTTCGGAGAAGAACTTAGAGTTGCTTCGTAAGAAGAAAAAGATCAATGGAGAAATCTTCAACAAGTTGAACTTTTGCAAGGAGTGTGTATTGGCAAAGCAAATCAGAGTTTCTTTTGGTGACGGTATGCATACTTCTAAGAGTGTACTTGATTATGTACATTCAGATGTTTGGGGGCCATACCCTACTGCTTCCATTGGTGGAGCTTATTATTTTGTTTCGTTCATTGATGACTACTCGCGCAAGATTTGGGTGTATGTAATGAAAGCTAAGTCGGAAGTATTTCAGAATTTTAAGGTTTGGTTAGCTCTTGTTGAAAACCAAACAGGAAAGAAATTGAAGATTCTTAGATCCGATAATGGTGGCGAATATGTCTCCAAAGAGTTCCTCGACTACTGCAGACAACGCGGTATTAGAAGACATTTTACTACACCTGATGATCCGCAATCCAATCGGGTTGCTGAGAGGATGAATAGGACTCTACTTGAGAAAGCCCGTTGCTTGATATTGACTGCGGATATGTCTAAGGGTTTTTGGGCTGAAGCTGTTTCGACTGCAGCACATATTATTAATCGGATTCCGTGCTCAGCCATTGGTGGGAAGATTTCAGAGGAGTTATGGAGAGGTAAAAGCACTTTATTACGTTATTTTCGTATATTTGGATGTCCAGTTTATGTTCACAATACAGGACAAAATAAGTTGGAGCCTAGGGCCTCCAAGTGTGTTTTTCTTGGTTATACAGATGGAATAAAAGGATACAGAATTTGGAATCCAGTTACGAAGAAAGTTATACATTCCGGACATGTGACTTTTGACGAGTCAGCAATGTTTAAACCTTTGGAAGGTTTATCAGACGGTTCAGATTCAGTTGATGAGAAGGCCGAAAAGACCGAGATTCCCAACTTTCAAACCCGAACTACAGCTATTACTATTGGCAATAGTGATAGAACAGTTGATAATACATCACATGATAGTCCACAGATTTCCTCTAGTAGTGATGGAGATGGTCATGAAGCTAGAGAGGATTCAACTCAAGATGGAGTTCAAGGTGGAGCTGAAGGAGAGTCGGTCGATATAGTCATTCGGGCTAGTCAGAGACCAAAGAGAGCTCCAATTAGATATGGAGATTGGGATTATGCAAATTTGAGCCTCGATGATCAGTTTGAGTATGCTTTACATGTTGTTCATGATGAACCATTAAGTCTTGAAGAAGCCATGAAGTCGAATGATAATTCGAAGTGGAATTGCGCTATGGAAGAGGAGATACAGTCTTTGCAGAAGAACAAGACTTGAAATTTGGTACCACTACCTCAAGGAAGCCGAGCCATAGGTTGCAAGTGGGTGTTCAAGCTGAAAGACGATGGTAGATACAAGACAAGATTGGTAGCCGAAGGGTTTTCACAAAAAAAAAAGGGGTTGGAGTATGATGAAATATTTGCTCCAGTTGTTAGACAAACTTCAATTCGAATCCTACTTGCGATAGTTGCTGCTCACGATTTGGAGTTAGAACAACTTGATGTGAAGACTGCTTTCTTGCATGGTGATTTGGAAGAAACCATTTACATGAAGCAGCCAGAAGGATTTATTGTAGATGGAAAATCAGATTGGGTATGCAGGTTGAAGAAATCTCTTTATGGTCTAAAACAGTCGCCTAGACAATGGTACAAAAGGTTTGATTCTTTTATGCTTTCACATGGTTTTAATCGTAGTACTAAAGATGCATGTGTTTATTTCAAGCATTTAAAGAATAGTAATTGGGTGTATTTGCTTTGTACGTGGATGATATGTTGATTGCTTCTAAGGATAAAGCTGAAATTGATGAGTTGAAGTTGAAATTAAAAACGGAATTCGAAATGAAAGACCTTGGAGAAGCAAAGAAAACTTTGGGGATGGAAATCCAAAGAGATAGAAAGCTTGGACTTTTGAGACTTACTCAAAAGGAATATATTCAAAAGGTGCTTGCTCGGTTTAGCATGGATGGAGCAAAGGCTATCAGTACACCCATGCCTTTGCATATACAGCTCTCTAACAAAGGCTCTCCGATCTCAGAAAAGGACAAGACCTACATGAATTAGGTGCCTTATGCGAGTGCGGTAGGTAGCTTGATGTATGCAATGGTGTGCACTAGACCTGACATTGCTCAGGCTGTTGGATTAGTTAGTAGATATACAACAAATCCGAGAAAATCGCATTGGGAGGCAGTGAAGTATATTTTTAGATATCTTAGAGGAACATCAGATTATGATCTTGTCTTTGGCGGCAGAAATAAAGATTTCAAATTGATTGGATTTTGTGATTCAGACTATGCCGGAGATAGAGATAGAAGGAAGTCAAACTCAGACTATGTGTTCACTCTTGGAGGAACGACTATTAGTTGGAGAGCGAGGTTGCAGACTATAGTTGCTTTGTCTACTACAGAGGCAGAGTTGATAACTGCAGTTGAGGCAGCTAAGGAGGCACTTTATTTGAAGAAGTTGTTGTGTGATTTGGGTTTTGTACAAGATAATTGTTTGGTGAATTGTGATAGTCAGAGTGCAATTCATTTAGCTGAAAATCTGGCTTTCAGCTCTAGAACAAAGCATATAAAGGTAAGAGAGTCTTTCCTTATCTACATGAATGAAGAGAAGTTAGTTCGCCTTCAGAAGGTTCATACAAATGACAATGCAGCAGATATGTTTACGAAGGTCTTACCTGCTACTAAGTTCGAGCATTGCTCGAACTTGATTCACTTGATGAAGTGCTAGGTGCCACATGGTGGCACTATGGGGAAGAGAGTAACTTGGTTGAAGTTAAGAGAAGACGTGACATTCTTCTTGTATGAAGAGATATGAGTTTATTTTTTGGTTGCACAACGTCTGCCTTGATTTATTTATTTTGAGTGTTTCCAACACTTTGTTGGTGGGCGGTGGCCTTGCCGGAGTTCATTAACAAAGTGCAATGAGAGGTGGCTTTTGCAGAAACTCATTGGGAAGCATTCATTTTAGAGTATCTTGCTTTGGAAGAGATATTGTATCAATGTGGAGATTATTAGGATTTCTTGGTGATACAATATTTCCAAAATTAATAGATTTTGGAGATATCCTCGGTATGTAGTTACCCGTTCTGTGCATGAAGGAAATGCAAAGAGAAATTAAAGAGATAGAAATTTGGAGATATTTGCCATATATATTTAATTGCCATATTTTATAAAAGGAGAAACAAAAGGAATCAAATAGGAAAATAATTGATTGATGGAGAAAATGACATATTATCAATCAATTACATGGCAAGGCAATTAATGAGAATATTATTATTCCATGAATTGCTTCATCCCTAAGTAACTTTTCTCTATATATAAAGAGAGGCATAGAGAATGTTAACATATCAGATGTGAAAGAACAATCTCTTGTTTATTTTTCTTCATTTATTTACTCTGTAACCTCTTCAAATAGTAATAAAGCTCTTCCCCATTAAAGTGGACGTACACTATCTCGCGATAGTGAAACCACTGTAAATCTGTGTGTTCTCTCTTGTCTCTATATTTTTTTTCTATGATCTATAATTATCTGTTTGTTCTATCACGCCAAATTGCAAGATCCTAATTTTCTGCTGAGAGAGATTGATCACCCCTCCCCCTTTCACATTATGCAAGAACATTATGTTCATGGGTTTAATTATTATTCGTCCAAGTGCATTGTTGTAAGAACTGCATCATCATTATTATTCAGAAATAGGTCATTCTTAGAAATAGAAACCATAACAAAAAAAGAATTTAAACTAGTTCTGTATTAGCACAAAATATTCAACCAAATGTACTCCATACCTAGTCCTGCATTACTACAGTAGAATAAAATTTGTTCAACAACCTGCTTAAACATAACGTCAAATTTTCCTGCCTATGTTCAATAATTTGATATTAATTGTACTGCGTGCAATCTTTTGTACGGATTCAGAATAAGGAAGACATTGCCAAGCAAAAGCTCATTTTTAACCCAAATAAGTTCAATATATCATTATTAACATAAAATGAATAAATAAATAAATAATAAAAAATTGTGAATCGGCTAGCAATCAACATAATAAGGTGAGAGCTTTCATCAACTTACAAGAAAACCCACATTACTGAATTCAGTGAAATCAAAAACCCATTTCGTAAATGATCAAATTCACCTGAAAATTTGGCCTCCTTTTCGATTCGAAACGAGTTTGAGAGCTTTGTATATTTTTGAAAGAGCGAAATGAACAGGGGAGAATCCGAAGAGTATTCGAGTGAATATAGCTGGCCCTGTATTTCAGCCATGCTGGAAAGTATTGTAGATTGACTTCATTAATTTGCGAATAATAAAATCAAAAGATCTGCGTACTTGTTTGAAATTTAAATGTATGAAACTCATAGTAGTGTTGTAAAGGGTCCTCGTGACTCTTCATTGTGCGGACTTCGAACACGTCGGATGCGGACAGTACCCGATAAAAATGTATCAGAGTCCATATACAGAACTTTTGGATACACAGAACTTTTGCGTTTTAAATAAGATTTTTTGCATTTTAGCACAATTTTCAAAAGACATAACAAATATTACAGCAAAAATGCAGCATCGACGGACAACAAATGGAGCCCCTCCACTTTCCTTCAAAATTTCAGTTTGCACTAATTCATATTAAATTTCCTTGGCTGAGGTACCATTACTCTGACTTATTAACGGATACGTTCGGATATGGATACTGTCATATTCTTATCCGTATCCGAAATCATTTTCGAATATCGGATATATGCATTCGTGAATACAGATCGATGTCCTATACTTTCGCTAAACGATCGATAAATTAAAAATACAAATAAATAATTTTAATGCAACATAAACTTTTTCAATCCATTGATTATTAAAGTATCAAAATAAATAGATATGAAGATAATAAATAGTTTTGAGTCTTTCACATACATTTAGTGCGTATAACATGAACTTCTAACTTAATAAAATAATAAATAATTATCGTTCATTTTGCTAAAATACACATAATTTAAATTATAATCTTGAGGATAATTTTCTGATTCAGATGTCTTCGTATTCGCATCCGCATCGCATCCATTTTTTCGGATATGCGATATTTATCCGCTTTTCAAATACGAATGCCGATGGATTTTGGATTTTTAAGATATCCATTGACAACCCCGAATGCTCTTTACAAAGATAGTAGAACAAACGACATCAAATCATTTAGATTTAAACTTTGGTGCTCTTGTGCTTCCGACGGCTTAATGCAAAACACGTATGCATTTATTTTGAAAAGAAGTCTTTAACTAAAAAGAAGACTAGATTTTTCGCAAAGTTTCAAACATTTGATTAGGTGGACACACCTGAACACCAAACTTAGGGTCTATATGGTTTACTGCCTAAGTTGGAATTTTATAGTGGCGTAATTTCCTTAGCGTATCTATTTTAGATGATGATGATGATGATGATGATGATGATGATAATGACAAGCACCGTTGTCTAAGTGGTTAAGTGATTTGCTTTGGTGCGAGATTTCACAAGTTCGAAACTTGCATAGCGTGATTCGAACGTTTATTGATATGTGATATGTTGATCCAGTGACGTGTGGTAAATAAAGTACCATTTCAAAAAGAAAAAAAATTTAAGCGATAATAATAATAATAATAATAATAATAATAATAATAATATTTACTATAATGGTGGAATTTGATGAGAACCGAAATTTCTTTTATATAATTTCAATAGAGAAATAACGTGGAGGATATGGTTTAAGCATTTTTTAACCACTAAGACATGCACTTAAGCTCTTAGCATGAAGACCAACATTTTAGTTGTAATACAGCAAAAGTACAAATATTTCATCTCAAGGCCACGCTCGATTAGAGTTTATTTTTCAAAGCGATGGATTCTTGATGATGAAGAAGGGCTACGGTGGGTTTTGATGATGGTGGTGGTGGTGCAACATGTCCCAATGACAACGACGGTTTTGATTGTTGTTACGAAGGTCGATTAAGGTTTTGGAGTTCGAACAATAAGATGGTTTCGAATTTGGAGTGTTCTAACTGGCGATGGCATTAAATTGGTAACTAGGTTTTGAAGATAAAGCGTTAATGAGTATTATGGAGAAGCACCTCCAAAGTGGGAAAGAAGAAGATAACTCGCCATTAGAAAACTAGTAAAATACCTACTGAATTTCCAACGTTATTTTGACACTAAAAAGGAGGGTGTTATGGCATCAAAAGTCACAAACTAAATAGATGGTGTCGGGCAAACGTTTAAAAATATCGATGTCGCTTTGAAGTCTAACTTTATGGGCAACTACATTTCATGGCGTTGATTTTTACTGATGCCTTTCAATGCCATTTTGTTTATCTAACAAACATATTTTATGGCTAAGAAAGACGTTGGTATTTTCCAATGCCTTTCTGTTTACACTTCCTTCCTTTACTTTTCCTTATTTATTTATAAATATTTTTGTAATTTTAGTAAATAATATTAAATAAATTTCAAATAAATTTATTTCAATTATTTCAAAATTATATATTTTAAATTTCAATAATAAATATTTTTTTAATATTATAATTTTAGTCTCTACTTTATATCCACATTTATAAAATCAGATCGTACACATTAGTTGGGACCGTATGAAAAACGTAAATATATGATTTCATGTAAATTTGAGTCGGTTTTACCATCTGTCTTATCAGATGTAAATACTCCTAGGTATTAGCTAAGTTAATTATTGAAAATTATCAATTAACTTATGCGATCGCGGATCAAACTGACATCAAATGACATAAAATTTTATAGTCAAGCATCCAGGATAACAATATTTATTCCCGAGATCAGATTTCAAATTTTTTCCATGTAGGCGGGTCTATTACTTCAAACTAGTTGTTATCCATACAAATTTCTTAGAATTCTATTGTAATCGACTAGTTCTAACTAAAATTTCTGCTTATGTTTCATATTTACCAAATCTGACCATACATACTCATTAATACTAGATGGTAAGCTTTAGGTACAATTTGTGTAATTCCGATTCAGTTTGACCATCCATCTTATTGGATCTCTAATCAAACTGATTCACAGCAGCATGAAATTTATACTTAAGCATCCAAGATAACCATGTTATTTCTCAATGGCCAGATTTGATTATAATACATTATTATTATAAAGTATAAAATATAGTAATTATTATGTATAAATAATAAAATTAATTCTTACCACTATAAAAATATCAAATTCTTAATATATAAATTTCTTGATTTCTTGAAAATATAAAGTTAAAATTTGAAATTAAAATTAGAAAACACAAAATCCTTAAAATATTAAAAAAATTAAGTTCTTAAAAATATAATTTTCTTAAGTTCATAAAATATAAAATTAAAATCAAAAGTTAAAAAAAATTAGAGCCTCCTCGACGCCATCGTCTTCTATAACCACAATTTTGTAGTTGTCTACTTCATTTCCACTCAAATCAAAAACACAAATCTAAATTAGCAATTTAATTGTCGCTCGAGATCTGCCGTGTCGTCATTCGCCAATTTGAATTCAAAGTACGCCAATTTGAAGCTAAAGCCGCTCCCCATCGACCGCAACCCATCAAGACTGCAACCTATTAGGTATTAATTTCCGTTGATGTCCATTTATTGTGTTACCTGATGCAATTTTCGCTGCTTGCAAGAAAAAACCTAAGATGGAAATTATGAATTTTTGCTAATGTAATTTTTCCTATAGCAAGTTAATGCATTTTAATCTGGATATTGCAAGTTAATACAATATTTATCCTTGCATTGTATCAAAAACTATAGTTATAACATTTGACTCTATATTGCAAGTTAGTGCATTGTATTTGTTTATAGACAAGATAATGGATGTTTGGTTGCTTGGAATCACTATATTGAATCATTATATATTTTAGTTCTATTGCAAGTTAACTCAAGTTAATGCAAGTATATAACTATATTGAATCATTGTAAGTTAATGCAAGTATATCACTATATTAAGTCTTTGTTTATTTTAGTTACATTGCTCGGATTCTTCTTTATGTTTGGCTACTTCATTGTATACTTATCTTATGTAGTAAACACCCTATGTTTTTATGTGTATTTTTATGTGTATTTCATGAAATGTATTACATAACCTAAATGAAAAAATAAGTAAATACACTAGTAATTTATGTCATTAGTTAATTTTGTGTCACTTTATTCTTAACAATTCTCGATAAACATTTATCCATCAAGCTTGCTTTCCTCTCTCAACAATCTGTATACAATTCAAATTCAATTTTAAAAATTATTTAATTTAATTTTCAGTTCAATAGTTATTATAATTTAATTTTATTGACCTTAGATTACATTTGGCCTCGTCCTGCAAGTACTGTATAACTCATTGTAGAGATGTTTGTTTTCTATAGAACGGACTTCGAGATTCATTTAATACAATATTTATCAAATTTGTCATGATATTTGACAAGTTACAAACACAATGATATTTGTACATTCTATAAAAAATTCTAACTCAAAGGTTAACAAAATTTTGTGTAGTACTTAATTTTTATTTCATTTGTATGCACATTAGCATATGATATATGGAATAAGGGAAAGTGCCGCTAAAATTTTGTTGAACTGTTTGAGTCGAAATGATTTACAAAATGCAAAAATAGCATCGTGTCAGTAAAAGAAGTAGGTTGATAGACTTATAAAAAAGATTTAAATTTACATATCTTCGAAACAAAGTACATGCAAATATTAATAAATTAAGAATAATATACGGAATTAAATAAAAGAAAATATCGTAACATGTAATTTTATAAATAAATTATAATAATGTGCAGTATTAATAACAAAAATATGTAATAAATGTTTTTTTTTACTAATATGTAAATTATAATACCAAGTATGCGTTTTATTTATAGTAGAAGATGGATTATTTAAAGTACAATTGGATGTACAAGATTAATGTCGAGAAGGAATGATACCGTTGCATTCTAAAAATAGAGTGGAAGCATTACAAAAGTGGCATCTTGTAATAGAATAAAGAGGGAAAAAATTCGATGTCCTCGTTCAAAATGCCATTGTCTAAACTTCATGAGTATGATACCATAAAGTTTCGTATGCATAGTTTTGATTTTGTGTCAAATTATCATGTGCAGAGGTATTACAATGAGGTGGAGACATGATATGATCTGATAATTTTAGTTAAAGACAAGCCTATATCCGTTGATGTCAATGTTGAAACCTGGTTTAGAAAATAGAATGAAAAAAATAGTTCATTATATTGCTGATCTTGGTGTGTGGTCGGATGAATTACTTGATACGAAGGAAGAACTTGATCCGGAAGCTAGAATTTTTTTTGACTCGTTAGCAGCATCAAAACGATCTCTGCACAAATGTTATATAATGACACATTTGTTAGCAATATCTAGGTTAATCGCTATAAATCCGAATACAATGTATCAAAAAGCTTAATGAATGCAGTTCTTAGTTTATGTAAAGAAATGCTTCCACCTGACAATGTGTTGGCAAAGAAATGATATTTACTAAAAATGTAGTATCAACATTCGGTTTGGCATATGAAAAGATAGACACATGCCTAGGAAGGATATATTGGAAGGAACATAGAGAATTGGGAAGTTGTAAATTCTGTAGCGATCTATGATATAAGCTGAAAAAAGTGGTCAAATAGGTATACCTTTCACCCAAATGGATTATTTTCTGCCTGCATTAGACTGCATATGTTATATGCATCTACATCTTCCACCACCATGAAACACATGCAATGACATAGTGAACAACAACAAGATGAATGGTTTATGCCTTTCCTTAGATGGTAACGCTTGGAAACATTTTGATAGGACATATCTTGAATTTACTAAAGAATCACGTAATATAAAGAATCACGTAATATTAAACTTAGTTCGAATACAGATGGTTTTGCACTATTAACTTAGTGTGGCAAGCCTTATTCAACGTGGCTAGTTATTTTAATACCATACAGTTTTCCTACATGGATGTTGTCAGGCTAGAAAATAGGACTAACCCAATCGATATGGTTAAGGAGTCTCAATGATACTTTAGCAAGGAGTTGCACACTTGGGCATGGATGCTTAAGATTATGTCAATCAGTTCAATATGAAAATAGTGAATTGTTTAGGTTCCAAATCACAAATTTATAATTTTTAAGTAGACCTAAATGTCCTAAATATCAAAATTCAAGCATTTTTATTGAATTCTCTGATTACAAATGAAAATGATAAAGAAGAGAAATTCATAATTCCTCCTCTTATAAGGGTATATGCCAATTTACAGAGAAATTGTACTCTTGGATCTTTAACATGTGGCGACAGTTGAACTTGGACGGCTAAAATTTTGCTGATGTGGCTCATTATTGATACTATATGTTGCACAACATGTTTTTTCTTTCTTTAAGATGACATAATAGGTTGGGCCAATTAAGAGTTGTAATGTGGCTAATTGGAATGCTTCTTGTGCTTATTTTTAGAAGTCTGATAGTAGTATTCCTTTATACTAAATGTCGGACAAAAAATGGGCAAACACCTCGAAGACATTGTAATAGGGCTGCGAATACTGTTTATAGTATACAACTATTGTTTGGTGAATTTTAGTTGCCAATGTATATGGTAGAAAATCAGTAATTTGTAATAAAAAATAAATAATGGCCTGAAATGTAAAAAGACATAGGATTTATAATGGTTCGGCCTAAATGTGTCTACATCCACTGTTTCACTTTTATTATCTCTTTCATATCTGATTACAGGTACAAGCTTTGTATATAAATAAACTTATTGTTGGAGCTATGAGTTTTCCCTCTCAAAGTTGTTTTCCATTGTCGGTGAAAGCTTAACTCTTTTCCATCCATCCTTTTTTATGATGCCATATGCATAGTATTTTTAGAGTGAGGTTGTGAGTAGAGGCAGCTGAATACATGGCTTCTAGGCTTTGGTTCAACCTTCCTTCCCTTGAAATTTTGTCCAACCTTGTTGTTCTTCCATTGCTTTGGGATGCTAGTTGAATACTATCCTGGTAGCTCCCTTTAGTCGCCCATCTCGACCTTGGAATTCTGAATGCTGGACCAGGTAGGTCTAACCCCGGAAGAACAAAAACGGGTGGATCCAGTCCCAAAGGGGTTGGACCAAGTAAATCCGGTGGGTCCAGTCCTAGAAGGGCTGGACCAAGTGGGTCCGGCACTGTGTCGGACTAGTTGGGTCCCGCCTTGTGCCTGACCAAATGAGTCCGGCCTAGGGCCGGACCAGGTGTTCGGTCCTAGTGGGCCATACCTGTGCGGTCCGGCCCTGTTGGCCGGACTTAGTTGGTCCAGCCCAATAGGACCGAACTCAGCTGGGCTGGACCTGTGCGATTCCGGCTCGGGCTATTTGGCCCTATGGGGCTGAACATGTGCGGTTCCGGCCCTGCTGGGCTTGATCCTGCAGGTCCAGCTCTACTGGGCTGGACTTAGCTGGGCGTAGACCTATGCGGATCCGCCTTTTTTAGGCTTGATATGCGGTCCGGCCTTGTTGGGTTGGACCTGTGCACACCTTACTTTGCAAGGAAGGTCCTTTGCTGGTGTAGGCGGAGCGGGGCCTTAGCATGAGGCAGTCTCGGAGGCTTCACTGTCAGACCGTGTTAGGCAAATCTTAAAATGATCATATCTTTCGAACTGTTATTTGGATTGCGACGCAGTTCGGTCCTATGCTCACATCTTGACCTTGCGAACATTTCTAAGAAGCTCTGAGTCTATTCCAGGACTCTGACAATTTTTCCTCTGACTTTTCATATTCACTATGTGGTGGGCGGGAATGCCCACAACATTTTTCCCCCAAAAGAATACTTTCGGGAACGCAAAGTAAGTTTGTCTGATCTAGAGTTGCCTTACGTGTATTATAGGTGTCATGCTGGTGTTTGACTATCCACATCTCATCTTCATCCCCAAGATGAGTTTCCTTTCGTTATTTGGATGTGATGCTTCATTTGTATTAAGGAGGACTTGCTGGTCACTTGGTGCCGTTTTTAATTATCCTTCATCTAAGCGGTATTTTTTCTTAGCCTTCCTGTTTCCGGCTTCAAGGCCATGAGTAGCACGTGGACCCAGTGATATTCCCTTTGTGGTATTTGACTTGGGACCTATGATGTAGAATTTCTGGTTTCGACCATCGTATGGCTAGGTTGAGTGAGCACGGCCTTACCATCAGATTGCTAAGTTTGTATATTTCTTCATTAATTTTTTCATTCTTGGTCAAGGTCAATTATTGATGGAGTAATGATTTTCCATTGGAGGGTATTTGTATGTAAAATATTATGCATAGGTTACTGAGTGGATGTTGGCTACGTCAGACCAAGCTGGGCTAATAGGCTTATGTTCCATCTAGTCTGGTAAAGCGATGACATTTGAAGTAATTCCTTGTTCTTCTATTAGCTTTCCTAAGACTTACCCCCGGGTACATTTGCACAAGACTAGCTTAGCGAATTTCCTTGGCAGTTTGCCTGCTGATATCTCATGCATCTGTTTGAAGTCGACTACCAGTAAGCAATAATAGGGTAGATGTCGGATCTAAGCAAGCGATCCTGGCTCTTTCGAGCGGAGCTCAAGGAAATTTGTCGGCATTGTGAATTAGGAGTCCTATTGCCGGTCCGGTTTATGCCAATTATCGTAGTCAGATGCCTCCTGCGTAGGGTGTTTATTCGTGACATCGGCTTGCTATCCCTACATTAATAAGTTAGAATCAGTCTTTCTACTCAAATGTCCCATCGACTTTGGCTGTAGAGGATCATCCTATTCTGTTGACTTTACCTACAAGTTTAGGGTCCTTTCAGGCTTAATGTGGTCAAGGACTTTCATCCTTGCCTTAGAATTAGTTACAGACTATTAATACATTTTAACTTGGAATTTTCCAAAGATATGTGTTAGAGTCATCCATCGTGTCTTCGGGATTAATTTATTAGGTAAAGGTATCAAGCTATTTGTATTAAAATAGACTTTGATATGAATTAATTACATTCAGAAGGTCAGAGATCAAGTCACATCCAAGGTCTTTATCATTCAAAATGATTCCTTTTTACTAAGGTTTAAAGAGTAATTTGGGAGACATGGCAGTCCATAAATACTCATCACATCCTCCATTGCACCTTTTAGCGAGTTGTCAAAAGTCGACCGGGAGCGCTCATTATTTGTTTGGGTTTGCCCCTAGTATAGTGCACTTGGTTGCTTCTCATAACATACTGCATTGTATCATGAATAGGTTTTAAACTTGCGAAATTAATGTTGTGATTCCAATGTGCTATTACCAAGCTGAGTGGTAGTGTATGTGTATAATCAAGGGGTGAGGTGGTTCTATGCCTCTAAGTATTTTTTTAATCAATTTTAGCTTATCTTACAAAAGTTAGTCATACCTTTGCATTGATTTTTTCTTAGTTTCCATAAGTGTGCTCTGCTTTGAGAGAATCCTTATAGTTTCATGAGTGAAGTTGGCTAGAAGGGATACTCTAATTCCTACGGAAATGTTGGATTGATGTTTCGCTATCTCCGACGGAGTTGAGACGATGATCTGTTTTCTCTCATGGAGTGGAAGCAAATGAATATCCTGCTATAGTTGGCAGAGTGGGATTCATATTTCTACTATCTGTATGTAATGCTACAAGACTAAAGAAATTGTTTGAAGCATCTAGTTTAAGTACAACGAACTATATTCTTTGTCAAGGGAGTACTTCTAAACTTAAGATTTGTGGCACGTAAGTTACTTGCCCTAATTGTGGATTTTAGTAACATATGGTTTGTCAATGCAACCTATGTTCCAAGGGAGTGTAACTTTTATGACTACCGTACTTAAGATTTAGAGCAGGGAGAGCCGGGATTCGCACACAGTAACTACCCGGGAAATTGTGGCCTGTATCGTGAGTATTATTCAATTTATTGTGGCCCGACTAGCGTGGGTGCCGATCGTCAACTACAAACTATCCCTTGTTGTAGCCATGCCTTCGGGGGATTTATTATCGGTTCGTAGTTGTCGGCGAGCCGAATGCCAATGATAAACTGCCTAGGCTATAATCGTGCCTAATCCGTGGCTTAGTCGATTTATCATTGCCGGTTGGGGTGCCGATCGTCAGCAGTGAACTACCCAGACTATTTTCGTTCCCTTAGTCATGGTTATCTTGCTTTCGCTGCTGCCAATGAGAGCTTGCGATCGATTGCAATAGGAAAATATCAGACAAACAATCGACCAAAACATTAATTTTTACAGTGGTTAGGCAAGAATACGCCTACGTCCACTGTCTTTCTTTTATTGTTTCAGGTGATGCATGCTTTCTACAAGCTGTGAGAAGTAATGGCGGAGATGCAGGAGATTCCTTCCTTTGCCAAACACCATTTCCCTCAACCGTCGATGGAATGTAAGCTCCGTTATGGAGATCCTTATGAATGACAAACGTCCTTCCCAAACTAGATCTTGTCGCCTGGGCGGGGAAAGGCTTTCTTGAGAACAATATCTCCCTCTTGTAACTCTTAGGGCTTCACCTTTGATTTTTATTGTTTTGCCACTTTCCATCTGTGTGCGATGGTCTTGAGAGTGGTGTTATTTCTTCTTTCTTCAATCGAGTCTAAGGATATGTTGAGGAGCTCCTCATTTTCTTCCAAATTATAATGTATCCTCAGCCCCGCATGCTTAAAGCAAATAGAATATGTCATGTTCTTGTTTTATAGAAGGCTTGGTAGGTCCACAGTGCCGTGGGTAGTTCTTCAACCCACGCTCCTTTGGATTTATCTAGTTTTTCCTTAATTATTGTTTGCAAAACTTTATTGACAGCTTCAATCTACCCATTGGCCTGGGGCAACTCCTGGTATGAGTAAACCCATGCTAGGCTTCAAATGCACTTATTCATTGAGTTAGTCAAGGTAGATTTGTGCCTGGATGCTCGACTGGTATGTCATTGACAGAGAAAGGGGCAGTCGTCAGCGGTGAACTGCCCAGGCTAGTGCCTTTAGTCATGGCTATCTTATTTTCACTACTGCCAACATATGCTTGTGATCTGGGTTGCTAATCACAAAAGAAGTAGTGGTTATATCAGCATAGGCATTGAGTGAATATAACTATATATATGTTAAGTGAATATAACTACATATGTGTTAAGTGAATGCATTAGTCTCTTGTCTCGGTCAAAGGAAAGGAGTAGTTTAGACCAAACCTGCCGCTTCGAAAGAAGCGCAAAGTACCAAGTTGTGTAGTATGCCTGGTTTAAGATGTTCCCTTGGATAGGAATTCTCGCTTGGTAATTTTGTAAGACTCTATGGAACCTAGGAGTTGATGGCATTGTCCTGAAATGACAACAATCGAGTTAAATAAAAACGAAATAAGCGGTTTATTATGGTACCTCCTTTTCAGGACTATATGTTGTCATGCGTATGACATGTTTATGCGAGCATATTGTGTGATCAGAGAACTTCATATAAGGATTTCCTACAAGTACTCTATTTGATAACGGGGGTTTTAGCGGGCTAAGATTCTTGTTCAGAGTTTTAGTGCTGCCTCCTAGCAGTCATTGGTCTAGTCATTTTGTTAGGTTGACTCCGGTTAGTTTGGTGGAATTATAGTGGATGTCCCTAGTGTGCATCCTGCTATCCTTAGTTCTTAATCAATTTGAATTGTGTTTATTGATTATTGGATCATGATGGAGTGGTGAAGCTAGCATCTTGATTGGTGACTGCAATGTTCTAGCGGTTTACTGAATATATTGTCGATTCATGTTGAATCGTGATATGAGGAGTAGTGGTGGTGGTTTTGGATATCTCTTACCTTTCTGCTGAGGGTCAAATATGTTGGAATTACTGGAGCTTGGTCTTTCAAAGCCTTTCTGTATAAACTATTATGTTATCCAAGTTCTCGGCAGATGTCGTTTCCATCGTGTCCTCTTCCTTACCCTTTGAGGTAATACCATACTCAAACAGATGGCTTCTCTTTGGTCATTGATCATTCGAGCTCCGGAGGTAGAGAGTTCTATCTCTTCCATTTTGCTATAGCTTTTGTACTACGAGCTATGCTAGCTTCCCTACGTGACCATCTATTTGAACTCCTAACAGTGATGTTTTCTCATCTTTATGTGCCTTGCTGACCCAATGGAGAGGTCATGCATAATTGTGGGGGCTAGTTTGATATTTTTATCTTTACTTCATGTAGTGTGTAAGCACCCTTGGGTCGATTACATATGCAATGGATTTACGAATCCTTCTTTCATCTTTTTCCACGGATGGAGATCCAAAAGTAGATGGTAGAGCCCTGCAATAGCTTAAGATTGATTAGAATGAAAGAAAAGTAATTATATAGTACCTCCTTTGTGCCTCCCTTTAATCAGCAGGTATGGAGATCTTGGCAAGTGTCTAGGGAGCCGGGTTAGCCCTTTATAAAGGTTTGTAGTAGACACTCAAAATTTTTTGTTTTCCTGGAGAGTGAACTAGTAGCTCTTGGTCTTATCTCGTTCTGTTTTCATATTTGTTGAACATATCCCTAGGTAAGGAGAGCTATTGACATTATTTGAATTATGTCTAGTACATGTTGGATTGGTGATGCCTTCGTGCATGATAGGAGTGACGAAGCATCGTGCTTGTCATATCTAGACTTTGAGTATTCAATCATTATGACTTCAGTCTTTAGGTTGTGATATTTCAATCCATCAGTGGGATCCCAATTGTATTACTTTGATTTGGCACCGGATGGAAAAAGGGCTGTGCTTGGGGTTCACTTGGTTATGTGGGATGCCCCCGTGTTCCTTAGACTGGGACTTTCCTTGTATTATGATGTTGAGGTCGAATACTTCTGTTTGCCCTAAGCATATCAAGAGTTTATCCACCAAAGCTTTCTGTTAAGAAGTGAAGTGTTTACTTATTTCAATCACGACCATGTCAAATTTACATTCGATAACTTTTCGCATCGCGAGATTATTAGACTAGTCATCCTGCCTTTTCACATCTGGATAGCTGTTGTGTAGGATCTAGATTAACCCTAGAGGGGGGGGGGGTGAATAGGGTTATAGCAAATTTTCTCGAATTAAACACAGAAATATAATAGCAGAAATAAATATGCTGAAAAGTAAATCACACACAAAATTTACCCAGCTTCGGCAACCCCTGCCGACTGCTGCATTCACAGATTTCTATTAGAATTAAACAGTATCACGCTTACAAACACTCTACTAGACTCGCAGACCCTTTTGCTCCCGCTCACAAACACTCTACTAGACTCGCACACCCTGCTCCCGCCTATAGAGTTTCGCTCACTCGCAAACACTGCTCCCGCCTATAGAGCTTTGCAAACTCGCACTCCCTGCTCACTGAACTAATTCTAAGTAGACAATCTGACACTACCTAATCCCTAGGTGGTGATTTACAGATTCTTCGACTCGAAAAGAAAAAACAACTTCAAAAATTAAAACAGGAGCAAAAATTAAAATACGGACTTGAATGCGTAATTTTTGCTCAATTAAAAAATAAGAAAAAACCCTCTAAAAATTAAACCCTAAATAAAGACTAATTCCCCTTTAAAAATAATAAAGGCCGGCCCACTTGAATTTCACCGTCCCCTTTTCTTTTGCTTGTGAAAAATGTCGGCCTCTTATTGTCGAATTAGGGCTTCGGCTTCTTTCTCGAATTAGGGCTTCGTTCTGATGATTGATTACTGTTGCTAGCTCGTTCTCTGATGATCTTTCTCATGTTCGTTCTCTGATGACCGAAGACTTGCGTCGCTTGTTCTCTGATAATTGATTCTTCGAGATTGCAAATTGTTTGCAGCTGCTTCTCTTGATCGAGTTCACTAAATTGCGGTATGTATTACTTTCGTTACTGGTTCAATTGCTTGCTTTAACTTGATTGCACTTGATTGAACTCGATGGCCGATGATGATGAATTGGGATTGTATTTATATGAATTTGAGACACTTGAATTCGTTCGAATTAACTTGATACTTTCCTAAATTCTTAATTGCCTGATGCGCACGTCTTTCCTGATTTTGTTACACGTGATACTCACGGCTTTCCTGATATGTTTTAACTTGATAATCACGGTTTTGAATTGAGAGTGTTCGATCCTTCTTGTAACAGACACTTTCCCTTTTTAATTTTGCTGACTATTTCAAAGATTACAAATTTGAGTTTCATTAAATTCTGACTTCGATTTATTTTTAACTTCGATCATCTCTGCTGCATACTTTACTCGGTCGAGCTCATCCCCATTCTGTAGATCTGAACTTTGCATTTTATACAAAAATATATGCTCACTATCTTCTGTTCATCTGCATGTTTACTGTGACGTTGGTCTTCATGTACTTGTTTCATGTTGCAACTGACTTGTGTCTCCATTGTTGATTCAGAACTTCTGTTCATGTCGGCACTGGCTGTAGTTGAGTTGATACATTTGTCAGTTCTACATTTGTGTCACTTTGATATTGTGTATGTGATGCATTCATTACTGCAATACTTGTCTTGGTTGAGTTTGTTGTTACAGTATCACCCATTACTCCACTTGCATTGCATTTGTGATTGATGCAGTTTTGACAATTGGTCATGTTGCAGTATTCATTGTTGTTCTCACTGTGTTGCATTTGTATCACTGGAAAACTTGTGTATCATGTAGCTTTCATCACTGGTGCATGTATATTTCTTCATGTTGCCTTCAGGTCTTCACTGCAGTTTCATTATGACTGCTCTATGTGTCTGCACTTGTGAACTTTCACTGTGTTGTCTCTGACCTTAGCATGTTTTTATTGAGTTGCCTCCTGTACTTGCAGTTTGGTCCATTGAGTTGTTGCAATTGAATTCAAGTTTCTTGTACTTGTGCACTGTTGCACTCTGGTCTGTCCACTGTAGTTTGTGTCTTGCCACTGACTTGTTGTTTCGACATGAGTCCACTGTGCTTGGCCTTGGTTATATTGATTTTGGCCCATATCTGATCATCTGCACTTGTGTATATTATTGCTGTTGTCTTCATTGCCATTGAGTTTTGTAGCTTGGTGTCATGTTTGCTTTGAGTCTGCAACTTGTAGCTGGACTTGATTTGTGCCTTGTCCATACTCATGTGTTCATCCCTGTAGTATATGTTAGTGATACATTTTGGAGTTGATTCATGTTTGATGGCATTTCTTTTATGGTCTTTGTTGTTGGCATTGTCTTCATGCCTGACTTGATTCATTTGTCTTCATTTGGTGATTTGCACTGCTACACTGTTGCATACATTTGCATTGATGCTGCATATATATTTGTTGCAGTCCCTTTTTGCTGTTGCTATCCACATTGAACTGCCTTTGATGCACTTTTGAACTTTGTTGCAACTTGGTCTTGAGTTGTTTGATCTGAACTTGACGTTGTATTCACTGGTCAGTGGTGTTCATTGTGATGATTTGGCTTGTAGCACTTATGCAGTCTTCACTGTTGCTGTTTGATGCTGTCTTGATTTTGCGCATTGCCTTACTGACTCGATTCCTTTCATGTTGTGCTTGCATGCTTGCTATTTTTGGCTGCGCACACGAGTTGGCGAGGCAGTGCACACGTGTATGAATGTACACGTGCGTATTGCAGCCACTTATGGTTACATGTCCCTGTAATATCTATATGCACGATTTTGTGATGAAATCAAGTGTGAATGATGACGAACAACCCAAATAACTGAGGCAAAACATTTTTTCAAAAATCGTATTTCATTTTATATTGCAAAAATATTTCTTTTTCAATTTTACTGCGTTAGTGAATATTTTTGCAGATTACTTAGATGCTGGATTCAAACCGGAATGCAGTTGAAGACAAAATACGAGTGTGAGTGATATGTAGTGAGGTTATCAATGTAAAAATATTTGTGATGTAATCGTGATGTAATCAGAAATGTATATGTATAGTGAGAGCATGAATTTGTACTATTCAAGATTGTAATAAATATTTGTTTGAATAAAATTTATGTTTGAATTCAAAATCTGTGTAACTTATTCTGTTTGAATTCAAATTCAAATTCTGTGTAATTTATTTTATTCAACAAATATTTATTTAATCTATGAAAAACAAAATAGTACATTACCAAATACATTTAAATGAATATATATGTTTATTATCATCAAACAAAAACATATAAGCGCATATTAAGCGCATATTCAACAATCTCCCCCTTTTGATGATAACAAACATATATTTAAGATTTTGACCGTGTTAAATGTATTTGACCAATTATATACTCTAATTGCTCCCCCTATTTAAATGCTTTCTCTCTACATGATGCTCCCCCTACATATATGCATACAAATAGAAATATATTCAAATTCTATTTGACAAAATCTTAACTTTTCTCTCCTCCTTTTGTTATCAGCAAAAGAATAATAGTGTGGGAGAAAAATAGAGATAAAGTGATCGATATTAATCCAACATTAATCTCAAATTGAATATAAATATTAAACTTCAATAAGAATCAAACAAAAACCATAACTACCCTTGTTAGGCGCATATTCCAATTTTAGAAATTGATGGATATGGTGTTCATATAAAATCATACAGTTGAATCAACTTGTGGTATTTATATCAGGAATTTGAATATCTACTAATCATGCATAACCGTTAGGACTTTTAAATGAGATTAGTAGTATTCGAATTTAATTTTAAAAATGAAATCAAGTATCTTCTAACCACGCATGACCGTGAGGACTTTTAAATGGGATTAGAATCAACTTGTCTATTTAAGCAATTTAATTTTGATATGCGTTCCATACATGCATAACCGTAAGGACTTTTAAATGAGCATGGAAGCACATAATAAAAAAAATCCAAGTAATTCACCCATGCATAACCGTGAGGACTTTTAAATAAGAGTGAATACTTTGGATATTTATTTATTTATTTAAAAAATATGACATGAAAAACAAATGATTCCTGATTATAGTACCATATATCGACAAACTATATTGAATATTTGATAAAACATGGTCGATAGAAATAATGATAGATATAGAAATGGTCATGGAATCTTTACCCAACAAAAAGTTTTATAATTCTTGTTTTAATTCCTAAAGAAGTTTTCCAAATATACTCTCTTGAGTAATGTATGTTAAATATCAACACTCATCACTTTTTCAATCACTATTTATCTCTTTGATAATTAGTAGGGAGTCGGATCAGTCAAAATTTGTCATTTAAAATCAAATAAAATTAACTAATCTGAAAATATGGTCAAACAATTATTTTCTTGAAGGGGTTATATGAGAAAAAAAATTCTGCTAAATGAAAAATTATTTCAAGTGAAAAATATGCAGATATTTTCTTTGAAAAAAAACGATGCAGCAAACGAATGTTTCAAAAATTAATCACGTTCAACTCGTAAGTTTTCTATCAACTAGATTACCAGTATGAACTGCATCTGAATTTCTTTTTCAATCCAAAATATCACTAACTGGATTTGTTAAACCATACATGAAGTGTGCATCAAAAATTTCAAACCCAATTTTAGTAACAATTTAAATGTCATTCTTTGGATTTTGAATTGAAGCCATGTTCACACTCAACCAAATACCATGGTGTTAATTTCAGAAAGCATAGGATAAACAATTATATTCATGAGTAATCAACAGTCAGTCAACATCATAATTATTTCAAAAACAATTTCTTGAAGTTTCAACAATTTCTTAAAATCCTTTTTCACATGAATTTGAAATCGTGCAGATTTACAAGCAGTGATCAAAATGTCAAAATATATCTACGTGTAGCATGAGTAATCAAGGATCAATAAAATACCATCATTTGACCAAACATATTAAGTTCAATGATGAAAGGATGGTTTGTCTACTTTTAAGCACAAATCAAAGTAAAAACAAGTCAAAGGAAAAAATCATATCAATAAGTCAGAATTAAAGTCATCATCACATCATTATCACAATTTTGGCTGAGTTAATTCAGAATATGGTGCAGATTATCACATTTAATATACCTTCACCTGTTTTACCTTTACGATAATTTCTCGTGATTTCCCATTGTGATTCTGTCACCTTTATACTAGGCTAAGGAACTTTGCTTTGTTGCCTGTTGTGTTTCTGGAACAGCCAAAATCCAGAGAACACCGTTGTCGTTCCTTAGCCTGCCACCACACCTACACGATGAAAGATTTTTGTGACCTATTTCTAGGTCCATGATTGTTAGTGGCATAAACATTATGAATAAACAAACCCTTTGGAACCCAAACTTGTTTATACTTTTCATTCTTGTTCCAATAGACATAAAATTTGTTTGTAGAATTCTTAGGAACCCAAACTTGTATAAATTTTGTGTTCTTGTTCCTATGACTACAATTTTCAGAATGATGTCCAATTATTTCACATATATCAAAGACACTTTTCCCTTTTGCATTATCCTCAGCTTGTGTTTTCCCAAAACCAAGTCCTTTTCTGTTGTTAGCAAAAATTTGATTTCCCAATAGCATGTTGAAAGATTTTTCGCCTCTTGAAAAGTTATTCAAAGATTTCTCAAGATTTTGGACTTTGGTTTTTAGTGTTGTATTTTCAGTGACAAGTGAGGTGCATCGATTTATAAAATCCTTTTTCCTAGTGTCGATGGTTTCCTTAAGATTCAAGTTTTCTTTTTCAAGATTCTCAGAGTTATTTTTAAGTTTTGTCAATTCTGAATCTAAAACTTTACATCTTTTACATTCTAGGTTTTGAATATTTTCAATTTCAGTTTCTAACCTAAAATTTTTACGAGCAAGTTCTTTCCTATCAGTTTTCAGTTTTTCAATTTTAGATTCAAGAGCATCAACTACTTTAGTAAGATCAGAACACATAAAAACAAGATCTCTATAGGAATACTCACCTTCCTCACTAGATTCCTCTGAGCTTGAATCTGAATCTGATTTCGCCATAAGACACAAGTTAACCTCCTCTGAGCTGCTATCCGAAGCTTCTTCTCCTTCTTCATCATCCCAAGTCGCTGCAAATACCTTCTTCATCTTTTTCTTTCCTTTGTTGTTTTTGAGAAGTGGGCATTTTTGTATGAAGTGTCCGGGCTTCTTGCAGTTGAAGCACGTCGGTTCATTATCGGAATTGTCAGAATCTTTTGGCCTATTACGATTTGTTTTCTTCTTGCGTGGCTTGAATTTCGACCATTTTCTAAGATTATTGACAGCCATTGCAAGCTCTTCAATTGGATCTTCTCCTTCTTCATCGCTTTCTTCTTTGCTCTTTAAGGCAATCGTCTTCTTCTTTGGTTCGGAGTTGTTGCGCTCTTCCTTTGCTTTTAGCTCAAGCTCGTATGTCATCAAGTTACCAATCAACTCCTCCATGCTTAATTTACTCAAATCTTTCGATTCTTGGATTGCCGTGACTTTTGCTTCAAAGTTCATCGGTAAGACTCGTAGTATCTTCCGCACAAGCTCTACCTCAGTGAATACCTTCCCAAGTGCTCTAGCATTGTACACCAAAGTTGAAAAGCGTCCAAACATGTCCTTTATGCTCTCGCCTTTGTCCGTCACAAAGTTCTCGTATTCATTGCTGAATAGGGCTAGACGAGACTCCTTGACTTGAGAAGTTCCTTCGTGCGTCACCTCCAAAGTGTGCCAAATTTCCTGTGCTGTTGTACAATGAGAAATTATATTAAATTCATTTTTATCAAGAGCACATATCAAAGCATTCATGGCTTTAGCATTTGTCGTTTTCAATCTCTTATCGTTAGCATCCCACCTATCCTTAGGTTTAGGAATCTCAGTATCACCAACGATTATAGTGGGAAGTTTATAGCCAGTTTCAATAATATCCCAAACATCATAATCAACGGAACTAAGATAAATACTCATCCTAACTTTCCAATAAGCATAATCGTTCCCGTTAAACATGGGTGGCCTAACGATAGATTGCCCCTCAGAAAAAGCATTATTTGATGGATTCATGACTCTAGAGTTAAATAAAAAATATACCGGGCTCTGATACCACTTGTAGGATCTAGATTAACCCTAGAGGGGGGGGGTGAATAGGTTATAGCAAATTTTCTCGAATTAAACACAGAAATATAATAGCAGAAATAAATATGCTGAAAAGTAAATCACACACAAAATTTACCCAGCTTCGGCAACCCCTGCCTACTGCTGCATTCACAGATTTCTATTAGAATTAAACAGTATCACGCTTACAAACACTCTACTAGACTCGCAGACCCTTTTGCTCCCGCTCACAAACACTCTACTAGACTCGCACACCCTGCTCCCGCCTATAGAGTTTCGCTCACTCGCAAACACTGCTTCCGCCTATAGAGCTTTGCAAACTCGCACTCCCTGCTCACTGAACTAATTCTAAGTAGACAATCTGACACTACCTAATCCCTAGGTGGTGATTTACAGATTCTTTGACTCGAAAAGAAAAAACAACTTCAAAAATTAAAACAGGAGCAAAAATTAAAATACGGACTTGAATGCGTAATTTTTGCTCAATTAAAAAATAAGAAAAAACCCTCTAAAAATTAAACCCTAAATAAAGACTAATTCCCCTTTAAAAATAATAAAGGCCGGCCCACTTGAATTTCACCGTCCCCTTTTCTTTTGCTTGTGAAAAATGTCGGCCTCTTATTGTCGAATTAGGGCTTCGGCTTCTTTCTCGAATTAGGGCTTCGTTCTGATGATTGATTACTGTTGCTAGCTCGTTCTCTGATGATCTTTCTCATGTTCGTTCTCTGATGACCGAAGACTTGCGTCGCTTGTTCTCTGATAATTGATTCTTCGAGATTGCAAATTGTTTGCAGCTGCTTCTCTTGATCGAGTTCACTAAATTGCGGTATGTATTACTTTCGTTACTGGTTCAATTGCTTGCTTTAACTTGATTGCACTTGATTGAACTCGATGGCCGATGATGATGAATTGGGATTGTATTTATATGAATTTGAGACACTTGAATTCGTTCGAATTAACTTGATACTTTCCTAAATTCTTAATTGCCTGATGCGCACGTCTTTCCTGATTTTGTTACACGTGATACTCACGGCTTTCCTGATATGTTTTAACTTGATAATCACGGTTTTGAATTGAGAGCGTTCGATCCTTCTTGTAACAGACACTTTCCCTTTTTAATTTTGCTGACTATTTCAAAGATTACAAATTTGAGTTTCATTAAATTCTGACTTCGATTTATTTTTAACTTCGATCATCTCTGCTGCATACTTTACTCGGTCGAGCTCATCCCCATTCCGTAGATCTGAACTTTGCATTTTATACAAAAATATATGCTCACTATCTTCTGTTCATCTGCATGTTTACTGTGACGTTGGTCTTCATGTACTTGTTTCATGTTGCAACTGACTTGTGTCTGCATTGTTGATTCAGAACTTCTGTTCATGTCGGCACTGGCTGTAGTTGAGTTGATACATTTGTCAGTTCTACATTTGTGTCACTTTGATGTTGTGTATGTGATGCATTCATTACTGCAATACTTGTCTTGGTTGAGTTTGTTGTTACAGTATCACCCATTACTCCACTTGCATTGCATTTGTGATTGATGCAGTTTTGACAATTGGTCATGTTGCAGTATTCATTGTTGTTCTCACTGTGTTGCATTTGTATCACTGGAAAACTTGTGTATCATGTAGCTTTCATCACTGGTGCATGTATATTTCTTCATGTTGCCTTCAGGTCTTCACTGCAGTTTCATTATGACTGCTCTATGTGTCTGCACTTGTGAACTTTCACTGTGTTGTCTCTGACCTTAGCATGTTTTTATTGAGTTGCCTCCTGTACTTGCAGTTTGGTCCATTGAGTTGTTGCAATTGAATTCAAGTTTCTTGTACTTGTGCACTGTTGCACTCTGGTCTGTCCACTGTAGTTTGTGTCTTGCCACTGACTTGCTGTTTCGACATGAGTCCACTGTGCTTGGCCTTGGTTATATTGATTTTGGCCCATATCTGATCATCTGCACTTGTGTATATTATTGCTGTTGTCTTCATTGCCATTGAGTTTTGTAGCTTGGTGTCATGTTTGCTTTGAGTCTGCAACTTGTAGCTGGACTTGATTTGTGCCTTGTCCATACTCATGTGTTCATCCCTGTAGTATATGTTAGCGATACATTTTGGAGTTGATTCATGTTTGATGGCATTTCTTTTATGGTCTTTGTTGTTGGCATTGTCTTCATGCCTGACTTGATTCATTTGTCTTCATTTGGTGATTTGCACTGCTACACTGTTGCATACATTTGCATTGATGCTGCATATATATTTGTTGCAGTCCCTTTTTGCTGTTGCTATCCACATTGAACTGCCTTTGATGCACTTTTGAACTTTGTTGCAACTTGGTCTTGAGTTGTTTGATCTGAACTTGACGTTGTATTCACTGGTCAGTGGTGTTCATTGTGATGATTTGGCTTGTAGCACTTATGCAGTCTTCACTGTTGCTGTTTGATGCTGTCTTGATTTTGTGCATTGCCTTACTGACTCGATTCCTTTCATGTTGTGCTTGCACGCTTGCTATTTTTGGCTGCGCACACGAGTTGGCGAGGCAGTGCACACGTGTATGAATGTACACGTGTGTATTGCAGCCACTTATGGTTACATGTCCCTGTAATATCTATATGCACGATTTTGTGATGAAATCAAGTGTGAATGATGACGAACAACCCAAATAACTGAGGCAAAACATTTTTTCAAAAATCGTATTTCATTTTATATTGCAAAAATATTTCTTTTTCAATTTTACTGCGTTAGTGAATATTTTTGCAGATTACTCAGATGCTGGATTCAAACCGGAATGCAGTTGAAGACAAAATACGAGTGTGAGTGATATGTAGTGAGGTTATCAATGTAAAAATATTTGTGATGTAATCGTGATGTAATCAGAAATGTATATGTATAGTGAGAGCATGAATTTGTACTATTCAAGATTGTAATAAATATTTGTTTGAATAAAATTTCTGTTTGAATTCAAAATCTATGTAACTTATTCTTTTTGAATTCAAATTCAAATTCTGTGTAATTTATTTTATTCAACAAATATTTATTTAATCTATGAAAAACAAAATAGTACATTACCAAATACATTTAAATGAATATATATGTTTATTATCATCAAACAAAAACATATAAGCGCATATTAAGCGCATATTCAACATGTTGCATTCTTTGCATCGGAGTTCCCTTACTTTAGTCGGCATATCGGGAAGTTTTCTCCTTCCCTTCCTAGAGAGTTTGCACTTTCCAAGAGAGATGATTCAATTTTCGAAAAGGATTGAGAGGGTTTTTAGCTTCGAATGGTTGATGGTCCAACTCTTAGAATAAAGAAAGAATCTTGAGATGGGAGATATAGCTTCTCAATCCGAGAAATAGTGAATACAAACTTGAAAAAAGAAAAAGAGAAAAACTCTAATTTCAAAGAGACATGACTTTGGATCATGAGAAAGGATTTTAAGTTTGGAGGGAGAAAAGGATTTTTTTTGAATCGTAATTTTATATTTTATTGGGGGAATAGATTCCTCTTATAGAAAAGTGGAAGATAGTTTTCTTATGTTAAAGAAGCGATGCTTCCAAATGGAAGGAGAATAATATTTGATTTTAGATCTGAAAAATGACTAAGTGTTTCTTTTGGTCAAAACAGTGTTTTTTGATCTAAAATGAGAAAAAGAAGATAGAACGATTTCAGATCTAAAAAATAAATACATGTTTCTTATTGGTTAAGGAGCAACGTTTGAAATAAGAGAAAAGAAAGGTAGAAATTTCTTTTTGCAGATCTGAAAAGAGAAATAGATTTTCCTATAGTAACAGTTTTAGATCTGGAGATATAGAGTATGTTAATCCAAGAAACAATGATTTTAGATTTGAAAAGAAAATGGTATAAATTTTAGTAAAAAAAATGCAATTTCAGATGTCAAAACTAGAAACAGGTTTTCTTTTGTGAAAGAAAATAGTGATCCAGATCTAAACAGAGGGAAAAAGGGATTTCTTATGCCAAGAAACCATATTCTTGGATTCCAAATGAGAAAAGAGAGGTGACTTGATTTTAAATCCAAAAGATGGGTACATGTGTTTGTGGATCCGGAATAGTAAAAGTAATATCTAAGGATTTGAGATCTAAGAGATGACATTTTTTAACAAACCATATTTGTGGATTGTAATAGTAAGGTTAAAAAGTGGGCGAGAGAATTTCTCTATGTAGTAAAATGGATGTTCAAATCTGAAGAGAAAAGGAGGATTTTTTTATGTAAAACAATTAGGACAGATCTGAAAAGAAACATATATTACAGATCTTAGAACATGGGAGAGAGTTTCTTAGGAGAAGAAACGATAATCTCAAGTCAGAAGATTAGAAAGAAAAGTAAGAAAGAGATAATTTCCTTTTAAAAAAAGGAAACTTCAGTTCTCAGTGAAAGCACTGAAAATGTTTGCACAAAAAAAAGGCAAACACCTCCGAAGTTGTAATAGGGCCGTGAATACTGTTGTAGTATACATCTATTTTTGGTGAATTTTAGTTGCGAGTGCATGTGGTAGAAAATCAGTAATTTGCAATAAAGAATAAATAATAGAGTGAAATGTAAAAAGACACAGAATTTATAGTGGTTCGGCCTGAATGTGCCTACATCAAATGTTCCTCTTTTATTATCTCTTTCATATCTGATTACAAGTACAAGCTTTGTATATGAATAAACTTATTGTTGGAGCTAAGGGTTTTCCTTTTCAAAGTTGTCTGCCATTGTTGGTGAAAGCTTAACTCTTTTCCATCCATCCTTTTCTATGATGCCATATGCCTAGTATTTACAGAGTAAGGTTGTGAGTAGAGGTAGCTGAGTACATGGCTTATAGGCTTGGGTTCAACCTTCCTTCCCTTGAAATTTGGTTCAACCATGCTGCCGTTCCACTGCTCTAGGATGCTAGCCGAATGCTATCCTGGTAGCTCCCTTCAGTCGCCCATCCCAACCATGGATTCTTGAATGCTGGACCAAGTAGCTCCAGTCCCAGAAGGACAGAAATCGGTGGATCCAGCCCCAGAGGGGAAAGACCAAGTAGATCCGGTGGTTCAACCCCAAAAGGGCTGGACTAGGCAAGTCTGGCCAGGAGCCGAACATTGCGGGCCTAGCCTGGGGCCGAACCAGGCTGATCCGGCACAAGGGTGCCAAACAAGGTCTGATCCGGCACTGTTCTGGACCAGGTTGGTCGTCCAACACAAGGGTGTCGGACCAGGTCTGGTCCGGCTTCGGTGGTCCGGCACTGTGCCGGACCCGGAATCTAGTTTGGCACTTTGCTGGACAAGAGGGTCCCTGGTTCGGCATTGTACTGCACCAGTTGGGTCTAGCTTGGGGGCAGACTAGGTGTCCGGTCCCAGATGGCTGGACTTGTGCAGGTTCGGCCCTCGTAGGCCGGACCAGGTTGTCTATCCCTACGGTGCTGGACCTTTGTGGATACGGCCCTGCTGGGTCGGACTATGCTAGGTCTGGCTCCGTTGGGCAAGACCCGTGCGGGTCTGGCCTGAGCTGTTTGGCCCTACGGGGCCGAACATGTGCAGGTCCGACCATGTTGTGCCAGACTTAGCTGGGCGCAGACATGTGAGGATCTGGCCTTATTGGGCTGGGTATGCGGTCTGGCCTTGTTAGGCTGGATCTGTGTAGACCTAGCGTTGCAGGCCAGGTCCTTTGTTGGTGTAGGCGGGGCCGGGACTTAGCAGGAGGCGGTCTTGGAGGCTTCACTTTCAGACTGTGTTACGAAAATATTAAATTGATCATATCTTTAGAATCGCTATTCAGATTGAGACGCAGTTCAGACCTATGCTAAATGAAAGTGGGCGGAAGAGCTATCTTTAGTACTATGGGCCTACCGAACTTCGACCAAATCTTCAACAGGCCATACTCCTTTTTTACTGATATATGGATAAGAGGCCATGATTTCTGTCGAAGTAAAGGTCCTATCTCATAGAAGAATATCATATACAACAGAAAAGAATAAGAAATCAAAGGAATTGCCTTGGATCTCATTCAGGAAAGAAGGGATAGGGCAACGGTAGTATCGGCTGCATACCGAAAAGGATGGAAAGAAATGATAACGTCGGGTGTTAACCGGGTTTTTAACCCAGCAAAATTTGATAGGAGTTAGAACATATAGACCAAGAGAAAACAACTCAAGAATCAACTAAGAGGATCATAAGAATAGGCCAAGAAGGACTAAAGAAGAAACACATAAAAATTAACTAAAGGGATGGATCCATCCATCTCCTATGAATCGCTAGCGATCTATAAGGACTCCACACGGGTCATTCAAAGCTCTTGCGTCATGAGTCAATATCTTTTCTAGGGGTGTATGCCAAGTTTCATAGCTTTCTAAACAACCTAGTTCTAGAAGCAAAGATCTATCTGATTCTAGTCACAGTTCAATCCAACATGTATATGAATCATCGTCAAAACAAGGCAACTAGCTACGAAATTACATGGAAAGCAACTACATAAGACAACGAATGCAACCCAAAGGAAACGATCCAAAAATACCTTAATTACATGGATCACTAGTGATCCATCAAGTTAATTTGGATCGTAGTGAAATTCTTGGAGCACCTTCGTATCATTGAGTGTAGGCTTTTGGAAAAGCAACCTAGACCAATAGCTCTCCAACCACTACAAATAGTGTCTTACTTGTAACATAAAGATGATCTTCTGCACTAGCTACCAAACTCCAGAGATTATTCTTCACTCTTCTCCTTCCCCACAATAGTCATCTAGGGGTTCACTGTGATTCTCTAATGAACTCTTGTCCTGTGACTTGATCTGACTTAGAAGATTCAATCATATTATAATCGATTCCTCTTATAACAGCAGTCGGTTAATAGAAAATTATAAGTGCACATAGGCTTCAGTGACCACCGAACCACTATAAAAATCTTCTATCCTTTTACTATCTCTGATCTTTTTACATTTATTTTCTATATTATTACTCTGTAAGAACAGTACTAGTGCTTTCACACTCAATCTAGGGCGTTGATCCATTTTATGGGTTAACATTTTGGTGCTTTCACCGAGAACCCAACTTAGGCTTAGATCCATCTATCTCTTTGGATCAGATAGGTTTAGAAGTTAGATCCCCTATCTATGCTTAAAAGATTTGCAATTGAGAATCAATGGCACTATGAAGAAAGAGAACTACCTCCGGAAGGTCCATAGGAGCTACCATTGCTGGAGAAGAAATAAACTCTCAGTAAATTGAAGTCACCAACCTCAACGGCTTGCTGTTAGGAGTTAACTCCGAAGATCAATTTCAAGTATCCTCCATGCAGCATGAAGCTGTGGCTAAGGAAGAATTAAACAAGATGGTTGATGAAATTAACCAGAAAATGGGAAACAGTCAAAATGCTCTTATGGAAAAGATAGACGCTCTCTTAGAGCTCCAGTCACTAGCTACTCCTAGAATAGTGCCTGAAGCCATGGCTGATACGGAGCGAGGGCGTTCATTGGTTTTTGGCTTAAACAGAGGAAATGGAAGACAAAAGCGAAAGGAAGTAGTGGGCGGAGTTCCAAGAATCATGATAGAAGAAAACGTTAAACACTCCACCTACTACAAAAGTACCTACTGCAAATCCGAACTTAGAAGTGAAAACTCCATGGGTGGACATACTAGTGGAAAATACTGACTCTAAGGAAGACGAGCGACTTAGAGAAGGATAATTGAAATCAAACGATCAAACTCCACCCACAAGACCAATTTTCAGCCAAAGGGCCTCTATAGTAGTGGCTCGCCCAAAAAATGGAGAGCCTAGGCTTCAGCCAGCCAACCAAGACCATTTGTAAAGACAAACACTTGGCCTAGCTACTGAAATCCAACCTGCGGATGAACGGAAAAGTGAGGCATACATTGTGGACATGGTCAGATGTTTAATGGAAGAAAGCATGGGTAGAAAGGACAATGATCAGAATCTGCCCTGAATTGAGCTCCCTCACTGATAATATCCTAAGGGCGGAATACCCCATGAAATTACACCATGTCACCAGCCATGCCCTCCTACAATTGGACAACTGATCCTCAATAGCACTTGTACAAGTACAAGTAGAATATGGATGGTTCTAGGGCAACAGATGTGGTTTTTTGCAGATGTTTCCCCATATATTTGGACGGAGTCGTCTCCATTTGGTTTACTAGGCTCCCTCCATGGTCTATCTCAACCTTTGACGGGCAAGCTAGGAATTTCTTGAAATAATTTAGACTGCACGCGGCCCAGCCAAATGACGTGATGTCTTTGTCCGGTTACTTTCAAGGACCCAATGAATCATTAAAATCATTCATGAACAACTTTAACATAGCCGTCATCGAAGTGAGCAATCTAAACGAGGATATTTTTTTCATGGCCTTAGCCCGCTCGATCCATCTAGAGACAGATTTTAGGAGATAGATTAGTATGAAGAAACCAACCACCATGAAAGAATTCAATCAAAAGGCTAGTGAACACTTGACATTGGAAGAGTCAAGTACATTTGAAGATAAAAATACCAATGTGTGACCAAATGAATTGATTCAGAGTAATGTGGAGGTCAATCAAAATGATAAGAATTCTGATGTAACTACTGGGAAAGATGGGGACCACAAAAGGAAGAACCAGCATCAGAACACCAGCAAAGGCAACGGAGATGGAAAGAACTTAGAAGTTTGAAATATGGAGAATACACTCTATTAAATGGCAACTTGGAGAATATTTACCTAGCAACTCATGAAACAAAAGAGTATCCAAAGTCGCCTAGGAAAGAAGAGTCTAAGCAACAAAGGAAGTTAGGGAAGTTCTATCGCTTCCACGAAACCTATGGCCATAATGCAAACGAGTGTCGCCATTTGAAGAATGTGATCGAAGTACTGATCAGAGAAAACAAATTCCAATAGTATGTGAAGAATCCCCAAAATTTCGATCAGCCAACTGGACCTCACGCTCCAAACATGCAAGGAAAGTAATTTAGATCTAGCGAAGGGGGATCCAAGCAAGCTAAAAAGAGGCTTGTCATCAATACCATTTTGGGAGGTCCTCATCTAGCATAAAAAAGTTAGGGCGAGATGGAAAGATATGCTGTTTCACTCAAGCATGCTCCAAAGGAAGCTTGCTTTGCAATTGAGGACGGGCCCCTTGCTAAATAGGAGAGGATTCTCAATGACAACATTGTGTTTTAAAACCGGGATAGTGAAGGAATAGAAGCTCCAACTTTAGATCCAATGGTAGTGACAACTGGAATCAGGCCCGCTTTCGTGTAATGGGTGTTGGTTGATATCGGAGGATCTGTATAAATTCTGTTTCGACATACGTTCGACCAAATGAAGCTTAACATGAAGGATGCTTATATATCCTGAACCATGATACAAAGATTCATTGACCATCCAATACAACCAGTTGGCACAATTGATCTGCCTGTTGATCTCGAAACAGGGGATCAGAGTGTAGTTCTTACCCAAACCTTTATGATAATTGATGAGATGTCAACCTATAATGCATTTTTGGGACGATCGACCCTCATTGATTTTTGAATTATCCTGGCACACGTCTCACTATGAAATTCCCCATAGAAAATGGGGTTGGAATGATAAAGGGAGACTAATGCATCGCAAGAGAATGCTACGTTGGTGAATTGTGTGAACAAGAAAGAAAGAGAAGGGGAAGAGTATGGAGAAAACTCTGCACATTCACGACCCATCAACATAGCAACTACAGAACCGCCTTTAGCTTAGGGACCACAACCGATTTGTTAAGGCTATGGATCCTAGAAAGAAGAGTTTAGGGGAGGAATGGAAAGCACCGATAGAGATTATAGTGCCTATCCCTGTAGACATGGATGATCTGACACCGGTACTAAATATAGGATCATATCTTGGAACTACGACACGAGAAAGATTAGTCAAGTTTCTTCATGCCAATCTGGACGTGTTTGCTTGGATGCATTTCGATACGTGTGGGTTATCACCGAAAATAGCATGTCATGCACTTAGTATCAATCCAAAATACACTCCAGTGAGGTAGAAGAGACGCACCTTGGGATTGGAACGGTCTGCTGCACTAGGAGAGGAAGTAGATAAGCTATTGGAAAATGGCTTCATCCATGATGCAACCTACCCCGTATGGATATCAAGTCCTGTTTTAGTAAATAAGTCCAATGGAAAGTGGCTGACTTACATTGATTACTAGGACTTGAACAAAGCTTACCCGAAGGATAGCTTCTATTGCCCAAGATCGATCAGCTTATTGACGCCATGGCGATCCACAAGCTACTATTATTTATGGATGCCTACTTGAGATACAACCAAACCATAATGCATGAACCTAACTAAGAGAATACTAGTTTAATTACCAACCTTGGATTATACTGTTACCAAATCATGCCCTTTGGACTAAAGAACGTAGAGGAAACCTACCAACGATTGGTAAAAACAATGTTCAAAGATCAGATCGGGAAGAGGCTGGAAGTATACGTAGACGACATGCTTGTCAAATCATGTTATCAAAGAATCACTTAGACAACCTAGCATAAATGTTTGGGATATTGCAAAAGTATAGAATAAAGATCAAACCATTGAAATGCTCCTTCGGCTTCGCTTCTGGAAAATTCCTTGGTTTCCTCTTGAATGCAAGGGACATTGATGGTAATCTGGAGCAGATTGCTGCCTTAAGGAACGTCAAAGCCCCCATGATCAAAAGGGAATTGCAAAGTCTAAATGGAAAGATTATATCCCTAGTGATTAACAAATGCATACCATTCTTCAACCCATTAAAAAAAGGAAAGAAGAATTTCGAATGGAATGAAGCCTGCCAGACAGGCTTTGAAGAATTACTCCATCATATGGAAACCCCGCCAGTCGTATTTAAGTTGAAAAACGAGGAAGATTTGTTTGTTTATCTCGTTGTATCGACTTATACTCTAGGTGCAGCATTGGTATGCGAAGAGGCTAGGGTCTAGTGATTCGTCTATCGTATCAGTAAGTGGTTCACCGAAGCTAAAAAGAATTTCCCAAAATTGGAAAAACTCGCATATTGCCTACTGATCTTATAAAGGAAGCTATGATCGTACTTCCCAACTCATCCCATTAAGGAGTTGATGGATCAAACTCTGAACAGGTGTTGTATTGCCCATAAACATCATCCGACTTCTGAAATGGAATATCGAGTTAAGCCAATACAAAATCACTTATCACTTATGAAGAGCTATCAATGTAAAAGCTCTGGAAAATTTCATCGTTGAACTTACCGAGCAGAATGGTAAAGAAGAAAGCATTTCAGACATGGTGCTACAGTGGAAGCTATTTGCCGACGGTGCGTCAAATGAATTCTGTTTACGTGGAGGGGTGGTAATCCAAACACCCGAAGGGCGATCTATTTGCTATGCTCTGGGACTGGAATTTCATGCCACCAACAATGAAGCATATTACGAGGCTTTGATAGAAGGATTAAAAATCATTAAAGAATTAGGAATAAAAGTTGTGCATATCTACGATAATTCTCAACTAATCATCTTTCGAGTGAAAGGAGAGTCCTAGGCCAGGGGCAACCTCGCCTTTTACTTGTCAAAAGTATGGGAATTGCTGCAGGACATCGAGCACTACACTTTAAGTCACATTCCAAGGGAATAGAATGTGCAAGTGGATCACCTAGCCAAACTAGCTAGTTTCGGAGACGCTTAGTTAATGGGACTGGGCTTAGTTGAAACGCTTACATCACCCTGCATAGATAATATGGGCATCGATTGGATTATGGAAACCATAGAGGAAGAAAAATTATGGCTGATGCCGATCAAAGATTATTTGATCGAAGATACACTCCTCAAAGATCAGAACGAGCAAAAGAAGCTACTTTGGAAGGCACCACGGTTCATCTTAAGGGATGGAATCCTTTACAGGCTACTCCACTCGGATGTGTAACCAACAACAAAGCCAAAAGGATCCTTAGGGAAGTCCATGAAGGTGATTGTGGAAGCCACAATGCAGGACATATTCTAGCGAAGAAGATCCTCTGATATGGTTATTTATGGCCATCCATCGACCGTGACGCAGCAGACTACACCAGGCAATGTGTGCAATGCCAAATGTTTGCTAAAATACAGAGAACTCCATTCATAGAAATTACGCCAATGGCTGACCCATAGCCTTTTACAGCTTGGGAAATTGACCTGATCAACACACTCCCAATTGCTAAAGGAGGGCCAAATATGCTATCATTACTATTGATTAGTTCACAAAAATGGGCCAAAGCAGAACCGCTGGTTAATATTACCACTAAGAAAGTGATTTACTTTGTCACTAAAAGTATTATTTACAGGTTTGGAGTGCCGTAGAAAATCATCACAGATAATGGTACTCAATTCAAAAGCGTTGAATTCAAGGCCTATTGCAAGCATTTCCACATCGAAAAGAGTTTCTCTATAGTGGCACACCCTCAAGAAAACGGGCAAGTGGAGGCAGTAAACAAATCGTCAAGTCCACCATCAAAAAAATGGCTAATGAAAGCCAAAGGAAACTGGGTTGATGAGCTCCCACTTGCACTATAGACTTACCGAACAATGCACAAGTCAGCAATTGGATACTCGCCATTAGTCCTAGCATACGGATCCCAAGAAATGATCCCGGTTGAATTGGAAGTACCCTGTCATTAGAAACAATACTTCAACCAAAAAGAGAATGAGCAGCTCCTGCTCAAGTCACTAGATCTAATTAACGAGAAACATGAGAAAGCCTAGCTAAGGACTATGACTCACCAAAAATTGGTAACATGGCACTTCAGTTCCGAGGTCCAAAACCGCACACTCGAAGTGGGAGATCTCGTCCTAAAATGAATCTATTTGGCTATAGGAACATTCAAACCAAACTGGGAAGGGCCTTACTCAATCAAGAAAAGCTCGGAGGTGGCGCTTTCACGCTGACCACATTCGATGGATGCTTGGAATAGCTACTCGCTTCGACATTACTTTATTTAGCTTTTATTTATGTATTTCCTATTTTCACAAGTAAGCCGCTTTACAACACTAGAGCATTGTAAATAGGCAAAATTTGCTATACTTTCCATTTTATCAATGGAATCTCTTTAGTTTATTGAACCAATAAAACCATATTCATATAAATTACTTACCGCGTCGGTGACACTGACTCAAAAATCATACATTAGGTGCTTGGGAAAGTTAAACCATGCCAAAGACGCTCCGCCTACTCGTCGGGTAAGCAAAAATAAACCGACTCAAAATTATTCATTTGCTGCTTGGGGAAGTGAGACCACACCATAGTGGACACCGCCTACTCACCAAGTCGATAGAAGTAAATCGACTCAAAATTGAAAGCTATGCATTTCGTAAGCTGCACTCTTAAAAGCCATGCATTTTGAAAGCCATGCATCCTCCAAATGCCGCAGATTTCGTAAGCCGTGCACTCTTAAAAGCCACACATTTTGTTAGTCATGCGCCCTCAAAAAACCATACATTTCGTAAGCAACGCACTCTCAAAAGCCGTGCATTTCATAAGTCGTGCACTCTTAAAAGCCATGCATCCACAAAAAGCCGCGCATTTCTAAGCCGTACACTCTTAAAAGCCGCGCATTTCATAAGCATGCACCCTTAAAAAGTCATGCATTTCATAATCGTGCACTTTTAAAAGCCACACATTCCATAAGCCGTGCATTCTTAAAAGGCGCACATTCTATACAAGCGCTACTTGATGTTGCTCCGGTATCATCAGCAAATCATTAAGATCTTGTCAGTAACAGTATTGTCCTAACAAAGTCGGGAAAATCTTCTGTTTTAGGACTAACAAAGATCCTCTCCCACTATCAAACGTACTTGGCATGAGTCTAGCAATGTCGCATAGTTAGAGATCGACAAAGAATTCCAATTGTTGACTCATAAAAATTTCTAGAGCCAAGATGCTCGAGTCACAAGTTCTTGAAGATACGAACCCCAATGTAGATTCGGCTATAGACATCTGGGGAATTGATCGGATCAACTGATCATTTATCAAATATTCGGAGAAAACAACCCTGTAAAGTAGGGAGTATGAACATACTAATATTTAGCTGAAAGGAAAACAAATCCACAGTCCTGTTTCGTCTAATAAATTTTTTTGGTAATCATAATGGATCTAGTTACGAAACTCGAAAAAATGCATACATAATGCATGAGATCATGGAAATAAAGGCATCGTAGACTACAAAACATGGCATGACAATGTGAATTATAGGAATTGTAGAACAAGCAATCGTGCCATATACATACATAAGTAGTATAAAAACAAGCTAAGTATGTGATAAATAAGGAAGAATGCAGAAGAGATAACAGTAGAAACATCAATTTTTTTCATTCCTCATTACATTTTCTGTACAAAGTCAAAATATGGGGGCTGTACCACCACAATGTCCACCAACATAAAGAAAAGCACAGATGCGACAACAATGAAAGTAATAAGTGCAGACTCTGTACTTTTACAAAATACATGTCAAACAAATCAAAGTTCCAATATCTGACTCCACCGTCGCTTGATCCTATTAGTGTTTCTTGCCACCAATTCCCTTCCCGCTATTGGTTGGAAGTTTCTTCTTCCTCTCAGCATCCCACCAAGAGTTGTATCGCTGCTAGAGATATCAGTTATAGGCTCCATGCCTATATCTCCTCCTTATTCTTCAACTCCTTCGGAAGACTCCCCTTAGTCTTGCGCTACCAGGATTTGCGGGAGCTCCTCAAAGACTTTCTCTCCTTAATCTTTTCCTTCTTAACTGCCACCATCTTCTGTTCAATTTTACTTAGCTAGCTGGCTTGGTCTGTCTACTCTCAAGTGTCCGCTGCTACTAAATCACCCTCCAAAGATACAAAAGGATCGTCCATGCAGTGTGACGTAGCGATCTTCTCAGATTCTGGCCTTGGTTGCTATCCAGACCAAGGCATGGTGATCATAGCAACCATAGAAACAAGCATTGAAGCAGTCAAAATGGCAGTATGCCCCAGGATTTGAGAAGTTGGTAGTTCGATAGGTAAAGAAGAAGGAACTATAAGATCAAAAAGGAAAACATTCAATTCATCTTGTTCTTACGGTGCGAGTTGAAAATCCTCAAACTCAGGAGAAACAAGGAGGTTACCTACGTCAGAGGTGTGACCGTGAATCTCAACCCCATACTCCCCACCATTTCCTTCTTTGGATGGTTGCATGATCTTGGGCGAAGTTTTAGGACCACCTGAGGCTTTGGAGATACCTACTGAAGCGGTAGACAACAAAGCGACACTAGCTGAAGTTGGAATGATTCATATTTGATCATGAGGCTGCTTGGACGATATGCCAGGCCTAGACTAAAAGGCGCCGATGGTGCTTTGGCAGCTATAATTGCAGCAGCATCGGTGGCTTCTCGCTCCCTTTCCACACGGATAATCTCTCGACCCTCTATCAAAGCCTTCTCTGATTCTTCATTAAGATATGCATCCTTCAACTCTTTTTTGGTATAAGCGTTGCTGTCTTCTCGAAAACAGGCCATGACTTCTTCCTAAACTATAGCAAGGATACGTGGGAATTTGGTACCCAGATAATAGAGGTTGGCCTAATGCAATAGGGAGTTGACGTAGAAGTTCAAGATGTTGTCGTCCATCTTTGCCATGTTCCTTTCGAATGCATCTTGCAGCTCCAAGTAGTCCGCTGTCACAGCGGCCTTCTCGGCTTCGACTTTGGTTTTTTTGAAATTAAGTTGTGCAACTTTTGCTCGAAGCGAAGCAATCACTTGGGCCTGGTTAGAGACGATCTTATCTCAGGGTTCCACCATTCCCACATAATCCGCAATTATCTACTTATGAGCTTCGACCATTTAATCATGACTAGCAATAGTTCTTTTCTGAGCTTTGATGATCTCATCTTAAGTTTCAAGCTCCTTTTTCAGCTTGACTTCATCAGCGTGAGCTTTTTTGATTTCCTCTCTCAACGTGATCTCAATTTTCGAGCCTCTTTCAATTCCTTTAGAGAACTAGTGTTTCTCTTACTCTCCTAAATGGTAGAATCTCCCTCCTTTGTAAATTGATCAATTCTGGTGTCACGTTCCATCAACATCCTTTCATAGTCATCGTTTTCCAACTCAAAAGAAAGGATCTATTGATAGTTTTTATGAATTATGTCCGTCAACTGATTACATAATTTCTCCTATCCTTCAGCTCGATCCAAGTCACTATGAATTGCTTAGAGATGGGCTTATAATAAACCTTACTTGGGATGCAACCAAATGTTGCACCTTGAATGATGATCGATGCTCCTAGATTCAATTGAATCAATCTATGAATCTTGTAGGAATCAAGAAAAAACGACCAACGTTTATTTTATTTTGATTTTGATTTTGGAATTTTAAGCCATGAAGGCTTCTACTTTTGTCCTTGACAAGATTAAGAGAGGAGAGCAAAAGAAAAATGAATTTTTTTAGAAGAATAAAAATGTAACCAATGAAAGAAGATTTTGTGTTATGGGAAACGTTGAAATCTTTCAATAATCTCGTTTGAAACTTCCCCTATATAATTGATTATTAAATATTGCAAAACAGTCTTCTCCCTTCTTTATATTTTCACTATAAATAATAGAAATAAAGATAAAAGGGCAATAAATATTTCATAAATGAGATTTAAGCGAGTCATAAGAAGGGTAAAGGATGTAGATTTATCTCCTTCCTTGAATTTCTCCTTTGGATTGTCAAATCATGTTTAAAACCTCATCTCCCTCAACATGCATGGTGAGCTAAAAAAGAGGCTTATGGACCTCAAAAATTTCCTAAAACCACATAGCAATTAATCTATTTAAATCTAATTTAAATATTCTAAAATATTATCGACACACACATTTATAACTTTTATATATGCTCTTTATTAAATACTAATGTTGTTCAAACAAAGTTAATAATTAACATTTCATAAATATTAATTAATTAAATTAATTTGTAATGATTAATTAATTAATTCATGTAGGTTTTCAGAGTACTCATTATTACAGTTACGTTACATAAAGGTGTAAATTCAGTCAGTAGTTAATATTAAACAATTCGAATATTGTCGTTCACACATTCCTTTGGCTAGTGGTGCAACATTTTGGTTGTATTTAGCACTTACACATTTTATTGGTAAAATTCAATTTTACTTATTATAAGCGGTACTCAGTAGTAACGATTATCTACATCAATTCTTTTTGACTACACTATATCACATTAGAACTTATGGAATTTGGTTTTGCTCAAAATTCCAATATCGTCCACATTCTACTCAAATAGGCCAAATGAAAAATCCTTGGTTCAATAATAACAATTATTATTAACCGTATGGCTTTGGCCAAAGGTTTGATTTTGAGTTGAATACAGTTGACCATCATACTAGCATCGTATAACCGAGTAGACAAATTCTCTACTGAAAAGCATTTCACTTTCAATGCTTCACTTTGACTCAACTATAGTCGCTCGAAAAACATCATGCCATGACTTAACCACAATCAAAGTGGAATATCCATATTGAAGTTTAACAATATTCTCAAGTCGAAAGAACTATGCAATATTGTTACTTCAATATACTCTTTTTGAACTTAGTTATATTAACCAGCAGAAAACTCCCAGTGTGTCATTCCACAGTCTTCCAATAACTATTAGTATGTAACCCCTTAGTGCCACTAGCAACCATGAGTAATACACTATCCAATATTTATAGAGTGTTACTTACTCTTGTCTCAATGGATGCATCGGTATCCCATCTTGAAATATCTTGACTAAGAAACAAAAAATATTTATTTTTAATATGATAAATTTCTTATGATTATGACATATTGTAATTACCATCGCATAACATATAATTTAAGAACTTTCTATTTAATATACTTTAAATTAAGTGGAAATTAGCCACAATGGCCTCTTTAGCAAGTGCAATTAGTTTCTAGGACACACAACTGAAATAATTACTTTTAAGGACAAAATACAAAATAATTAATTTTCAGTGCCTAAAAACCTATGAAATTATGTCCTTGAAAGTAATTGGTCTGCTGATTTTGTCCTTAAAAGTAATTATTCTACTGACTTTGGCCTTGAAATTAATTTCTGTGGATGTATGTCCTAGAAACTAATTGGACTGCAAAATTTGTCCTTTCAGTGAAATGCCCCTTAAATTAATTACTTAACTAAATGTATCACAATTAACAAGTATATAATAGAAAGGAAGTGTCTTTTATTTTGAACAAGATTGGTAATCTAGTTAGAAATATATAATAAATTACATAATTACTCGTGAGGCATATCCCGAACTCTATCACATCTGACACAAGCAACATTATTATAACCATACCTTGTCCTTTTCTATCCACTTGGCAAAGTGCCTCTATGAAACCACTCCCTTATCCTATGCCACTTGTCCTTGACTATGACAGGCTTGTGTTTATGAAGGAACTGGTCCAGTCGGAAGAGGGTTAAATCGATGAATGGCAATTTTTTTTTTCATTTTTGATCTTTATTGCTGTGGGGTGTAAATAAATTTTAGATCTTGTCTGAAATATTTTAAATAAAATCCATAATTCATTTAATTTTTTAGAGGTAATTTTCTTTTTTTACTACTATTATTATAGTTATTAAGTTTTGGTTTACACATGTATCAATACACTTGTTTGTGTGGAGCGCACATACTAAGATAATAAGTGTATATAGTTAATGTGACGATATGTAGATAATGTGATTTACACCACAACAGACCCATTTTCCTTTTATATATGTCTTTGTTGTCCAAGGTTTTGACTTAAGATATAGACACATAATGAAAGATGCATAATTGTATGTGAATATGCATAAGAAAAATGTATGTGATAATTTTATATGATTTGAACTTTGAAATTTATGGTAATCAATTTGTTTCAACTAAGGAATAATTTGAGGTTAGACACCATAGTTTATGTAGAAAAAAATTATGAATTTGATTTAAGGAAAAATACAAATATATATATATATATATAGATATATATATATATATATATATATATATTACAAGTAATGTTTTAGATTTAAAATAACTTATATATGTGAAGATTATAATTTATAACTTCATCCCCACTAGAGAGCGGGAATAGAAGACACCACAACTTCATCCCTCTCTATTTCGGAAAACCCATTAGGTAGAGCTAGGTGCAACTATAGCTCCCAACTTCGAGCATGGACGTTTATCCCAACCTGGGAAATCATTGAGTGCATAATACATGCTAGACCAATGTGATCTGGATAGAACTACGGATGGAAATGATGATGATCCACTTGACCCCATACGAGAGATTCAAGCCATGACAATGGCTGGCAACTCCGCCTAAGGCAATATAAGTTAAAAATGACGACCCCGACAAAGTCATCTAAATTGCCAAAGAACTATGTTTAGAAATAAGGGATGAGCTAGTATGTTTCCTTAGACAAATCAATAATGTGTTTGCTTAAGGGTACTTCAATATGACCGACATAGACCCTTCAATCATCTATTATGCCTTAAAGTTCGACCTATCACTCACTCAGTCCGATAAAAAAGATAACCCCTCAATCTCAAAAGGGTTGGAAAATCCTTGCAAACGGTTTAATTCATGAAGCAGTGTAATCGATTTGGGTAGATAACCCAGTATTGGTTTGCAAGGTAAGTGGGGCCAAGAGAACATGCATCAACTTCTCAAGTCTCAGTAAGGCCTCCTCAAGGAGAGTTTCCAACTGCCTTGCATCAACCAACTTATGGATGTAACCAGCGGGCATGAGCTCCTAACATTCATGGATACTTACTCTGGATAAGGCCAAGAATACATCCCTTTCGTCACAAATGTAGGGCTCTACCATAATAGAGCCGTGCCATTCGGACTTTGCTATGCCAAAGCAACCTAGCACTGGCTCTTCAGTAGAATGTTCACAAAACAGATCGATCGATCGATGGAGGACTATGTGGATGACATGCCAGTGAAGCCTGAAAAGGCCGAAGGGTAAATAAAGAACCTGGCCAAGGCTTTTAATATTCTTCTTTGGCAAAATATGAAGCTTAACTCTAAGAAGTTACCCTCTTCCATCCGGTATAGGAAGCTCCTATGGTTCATGGTGAGTGCCAAACGAAAAAAGGCCAACCCCAACAAAATTTAGGTGATCCATGACATGCAAATCCCTTGTATAGTAAAACAATGCAAAGCTTGAATAGGATGATTGCGACACTTAAGCGTTTTATGTCAAAAGCAACAGATCAGTGTGTACCTTTGTTTGACACCATTAATAAATGAAAATAATTCATATGGAACATAGAAGGAACAAGGGCCTCTAAAGTCCTAAAGTAGCATCTTGTTATACCCTTCCATACTTTCCAAGCCCAAAGACTGGGAAGACCTATATTTGTATCTCTTAATTATAGACCACGTGATCAATTCTACCCTGATTTGAACGACGAGAAAATTCAATGGCCAACATATTATGTAAGAAAGAGGATGTCAAAACAAGATACACGTAGTTGGAAAATTCAGCTACCAACATAATATGTTTTATTTTAGTTAATTGTTTATATAATTAATCCAATTAACTAACATAATTTTCAAAATTATTAAATTAATCTTCAAAACAGTTTTGAAATTATTTTATAACTTCAATAAATTTTAGTTTATATGTTAAACCTAATCTTTCAACTTTAAAATGTATTTTAAATTATGAAACTAAATTCTAAAAATTAGCCTAAGGGCCAAAATCAACACGTGTGTTTATATTATACAAATATGTGGACTTACACCATCCTTCGGGCCAGACAATTAGCCATACAAGGCATGGTACTTGACTGTCCAAATTCATCCTTAGACCTTTTTAGACATACTACCAAATGGATAGGCTTTAATAAGTTAGCCTTAACATTGCTAACTAACATTGCATAGATTATTATGGCTTTGATACCATTGGTTGTCCAACCCAAATGCCTTTATGGCGACCCAACTATTTACCCCATGAGCAAGTTTCTAATACCCAATATTTTTAAAAAATAAAATAAAATAAAAAGGGTATTTTGGTCAATTTAAAAATATAAAGGCAAAATGTTCATCTTACAAACTATTAAATTTGGTAAAGAAATGTGCGCCATTGCGATTGACTTGTTTTCCTTATGGAACAATATATTAGTTTGTCCGAATTAGAGGTGGAGTTAGAGTCAGGGGTTTTTGTTGAGCTAAGTAGGCTAGGCCAAGCAATTCGAAATTTGAATTCAAAACTCTGAACAAACACTTCCCACCAATTATATAAATGCCCAAAACCAGAATATGTACATTCATTTTCTTCCTTTCTCCTTCTTCCCGTTTCTCCACAATCTGCCTTCAGTAAATAAGGCATATGGGACCGATCTCTCATTTCCTAATGAAATTGGATGAAACTAGCGGTAAATCAAAAGGGACAAAACATGCTATGATCAAGAAAAGGATTAGGACAAAATTATAAAGTTTGAGTGTGCAACAGTTCATACAACGGAGGATTTCAGGACTTAGATGTTCAATTTGTGAGTTAGCATGTCCCTTTCAACAATAATCAAATATAATGCTATATTATGATTTTAATTTATGATTAGGATCCAACTTTAGGATTAATTATGTTAATTGATAAATTAAATAGCAAGTATGAATGAATAAAATATGAAATTAAGTGATACTTTGATTAATATATGCAATGAAATTGGAACTATGTTAATGTTTGGCCAAACAAAGGAATATTGGCTTGAATTCATACTGGGATGAATGAACTGATAAAATATTAAATACATGATGATTAATTTTATAAATTAAAGAATATATTTTTGAAATTTGTTTTATATATATATATTTATTGGTGTGAATAATGTAGAACGATAAATGCAGTAAGGATGTATATATGTGTAATATATATAAAACAACATATAAAATCAAATAAAAAGTTTATAAAATGATTTCTTCGATGAAAGGATGTATTTCACGAAATATATAAAAATTTAAACGTATTTAAAGTTATTCAAATGCATTCTTTGATATATATTGAAAGGTGGTATTTTCATGTGCGTAAATGGATGACTATCAAAATGTACATTATAAATGTATATTGAATATAATAAAATGGTTAAAATGCCTTATAGAATTTTAGATCTAATATATTTTTATTTCGAATTTATAGTAATTTTTAGATATATTTAAAGTATATATGTGTGAAAGTGTATTTATAAGATTCTGAAAACTGTTTTGTAAATAACAAATTTTGAGGCAATTTTGAAATGATTTCGATGAAAACTTTTTAATAAATTGAAAGTAGGTGGATAGTAGAGACATCAATTTTAATTTAGAAGAAAGCAATTACAAAATCGAGTAAAAAATAAAGAACATACGATTATTACAAAAGCTAGAAATAAATATATAGCTTTTTTGAATTTCTCAGGATTTCAAAATTTTCATGTACACCGGTGCCACCTATGGTAGTACGATGTTGCATCTTTGTGAAGAGAATATGCACAAAAAACCTGTGCCAATAAGGCCAAGTTTAATAATATAAATCGATTTGGGGTTTTTCCTTTCGGCTTTGGACATCAATTAGTGATGTTTTAAAGTGACATTTTGACCTTACTAAATTGGAATGTATCTATAATGGATGCATATATATAATAGTGTGTGTACATGTTTGGTTTTTGAATACTGATGTGTATGTTCAATGTTTGTATCAATCTCGTATTTGTGTTAGTAGGTCGTAGCGACTTTCCATGGCGTCACATATCGACATATCCAGTATGTCGATCGTGAGAGAATGAGACATCCATATGTAGGCTAATACGACCTTCAATGGACTGTACCTATGAACTATGTCCATCGATTGAAGTATCATGAGTGTATGACACGATATATCGTGTCATATATATATATATATATATAGGACATTTAGAAAAATACGTTAAACAGATAGGTGTAACATTAACCTTAATCAAGTAGTCAACTCTTGAATGTTGATGTTATTACTCTTTATGCATGTCGGCAGGTTAACTTATGTTTACACAAGTTAAATAGATTAGAATGACATTATAACTATATATTTGAAGTATATGTGGAATAGATTAATTTCACTCACTAAGACATAAGCCTAAGCCCCTCTCGACATTGTTTTTATATACTACTAAAAGGTTGATGAACTTTGGAGTTAAGCTGACTTAGGTAGTATCGAAAGTGCGAATAATGGCGGCATTACCTATGTATCCATATCATGTGTGTGTATTCATAGACATTATAGTGTGTCGTACGTAGTTTGAATTGAAAACTATACATTGTACGAATTTATGACCTTGAATTTGTTGTAAAGACCGATTTGAATATAAGATGTTTTTTATATTATATATTGTTCCTTCCGCCGTATGTTTAGAATGATATAACTAGAAATATAGGTATATTTCTTGTTACCGCAACCTAACGATCTCTCATTTTTGTTTTTCAACATTTAAACATCGATTCGGGCTTTAAATCCAAAGAATGAAAAGGTGGTTTTTTTACATTGGTATTAGAGAAAAACTTATACTTAGATTTAGGATTAAGACTTGTTTAAAGAGCATATTTGTATTATTTTTAAACTTATGAATATATATTATATATGAATTGAGTACATATAATACGTCACTCCCTGTTCCAATTGAGTTAACTATATATTGAGTAGTTTCTAATTAATCTCATTTGCAGATAAGAGAAAATGAGTAACTTAATTGAGATTGAAAAGCGGCTAGTAATGGTTGGGTAGAGACCAAGGTCAAAACTAATGCTAGAGTTTATGATGTAGATATCCCCAGAGTGAACATCCCTGCTTGGTTAAGACGGTATCTACAAATAATGGGTTAAAAGAATATCGACCAGGCCAATGTCGATCCAATAGAACCTATATCTATAACCTAAGGAGGCCCTACAACTACCACCCATAACAGACTTGCTAAAATTATGCAGAGGCTTTGTCAGTCTAGGTGGGAAACCATATATATAGATTGAACCTTATTCAGTGACATGGGCTTGGCTTTGCGCTAATGAGAAAATATTCAGTTTGTTAGGTTTGAGGGATATTACAAGGAGATAGCTGGCTTCCTAACATCTTTAGGGAGAAGCAGCAATTGGAGGGAGAGTAGTTTCTAAGCTCGATGAGGAAAATATAACTTAGATAAATTTTAAAAGGAAATTCGGAGTTAAATTTTACTTAGGAATAGAGAAAGGATTGTTATGGGAGAAATTCATCCATTATAGCTATTAGTTAGAGAATTTGTGAATCAATTTAATAAATTGGCAAGGTACGGTTCGATTTGATCAATACACTTAATAATAAAGCACTAAATTTCGAAAAGAGATTTGTGTAAAAACCCTAATTTTATTAACATTATTCAGGAGATTCAATTAGAATAAATAAAATAATAAAATAAAATAATGTAAAGTGATAAGGGGATTGAGATTGGTAAATGAATATTAGTAGTCATGCTTAGTTAAAATGAATGGGTTTATAAATGGTTAAGTGTTAACTAAATAAAAATAAGGGTATTATAGTAAATTGCCACCCACATTCCTACCCTTGTACTATTTTCCCTAAGACCATTCATGTTCATTTTTCATAAGAAAAACAAACGTAAGAAAGCAAATCTCAAGGCCGACCAGTAGGAAGAAGAAAAGAAGGCAAAATCAAAATCTAAAGCTTAGGGCTAAGCAAGAAGAAATCAATCTCCAATTTACTTATCCAATCAAGGGTGAATAATAATCACTACATCTCTATTTTGATTTCTATAATCTTGTGTCTTTGGTTTTAAGGGAAAATTCGTTTTTATGATATATTGTACGATGATATGCTTGATTGATAATTCATTAGTTTAAACAAGATTGTTTAAAATAAGAATATGCATGGTTTAGGGGAAAACCCGAGGTGTAAATGCCATGGAAAAATTTTATGTTATGAGAAACATGAGTTTGGAGTTGGGTTTCAATTTTTATAATTTCCAAGCCATGAGGAATTGCTGTAACGACCCAATTTTTCGACACCCGAAAGTCGACACCGATATGTCCACTGTATCCAATGCCGAACAATCAAATGCCAGAAAACCGAACCGTTAGGGTTAAAGAAGAAAAAGATAGAAGAAGAAACAGAAACAACAATAGAATCTCACACTTCGCAGCGGAATAATATATAATAGATAAATGAATAATTTTTAAAACAAAAGCACTATATCAGTTTATACATCACATTAACAGAGTTTACAACAAGACAACAGCGGAAAAGAAATATTATATACAGTGATATGCCTCGCCATCTAGCTTGCCTCCAGATTTCCACAGCATACTTTCCCGACTTCGCTCCAGAACAACTGATAACCTGACTCTAGGCTGTCCGTTTGGAAAATTATGGGCATCCAGAGTTTAGAAAGGGAACAATAAATTCCATATCATTCATAGGACTGGTGTGAGATCTTAGAAACAGTTATTTTTACGAAGAAAATAAAAAGAAATCCACTATGCTTTTGGAAAATGAAATTACCATAAGGCCCTCACCACGCACACACAATGCAAGCACATAATTGGAGGAGATTTCTCCTTATGATAGTCAAACATGCTTGATACGCAAAATATCTTTTTAAATTATCATTAGTACATAGCGTGGAAAACATTTCGAAAGTATAATGCTAATCTTAGCCAACATACAACCATTATTGTATACTTACTATAGCTACCATGTTCAATAGCAGGTTACCGCCACATTCCATTGCAGGTTATACAACTAAAACCGTACAAGGTGCGTATTGCTTTTTGGATTTCCAACAAATGGTCAGGCTAAGGAACTTCCTATGATACATGGGTATTCCTCTGGAGGGACGCCCCGAGAACTTAACCAGCTCTCTGCCAACACAAGGCCGGACTACCTCAGTAACTAGGTAACTATTACACGAGTATGCCATCCTCTGGTTGTTACCAACCTTTATCCAAGGATCCTCAACCACAAAGCAACAACCACAAAATAATAAATTTGCAATAACCACATAGGTTAAATATATGGGCTCCATACCATGATACAACCCTTTTCCAAAAGGAAATGGACATACCCTCAAGGGGCGCTACCCCTAAATAACCTTGCCGTACCTTCCTGTTTCGATCATTTTCGGGTTGTGAGGTTCGACGAGGTTACGTCCATAGAGCTATGCTTTACACAAAAGCCATGCTTCGATCAACAAATGATCAACAACACTTCGTATACCACATTACCATATTAGGAATGTATCACTAGTAACCATCAACTACAAAACCTCTGAGCTCGTACGTCTCAGAGAAGGGTGTTAAGCTAAGAGAATAAATTCTCCGCCACCAATAGAAATGTATTTGATAGAAACCAACTTTACATCTCAAAGTGTAACGTCAGACACACATCCATACAAGTCCGTTCCGGGTTCGAACGGAACCGAAGACACTTCAAGAGAAGCCCTAGCAATTCGGATATTCACTAATCATGCCCGGACTCCTGATCACAAAAGGTGATAAAATCTCTATAATAGAGAAACTCGGTGCAGAGACATTCGATAGGTAATCCTTTCGCTTTTGAAAATACCCAGTCTTCAACAGCATCTTCAAATGCAATCCCATTTCGTCGTATCATTATTCGAAATGGGTTTTATGACACAAAGTCCTCTCCCGGCTAATCCGAATAACGAGCGCTTATTTTAGAATAAGTGTTACTTTCAGATTTCAAGTAAATCACAACAAATTTTCCACTTTGATCTTTTAAACAAAAGATCAATCACAAAGATTTGATGTGGTATTCGAATATCCATTTGGAATCCGACCCCCGGTCGCATCGAAATTCAAACGCCATTAAAAGGCCAATATTGATAGTCGGTTATTTAACTATCAAACAAAATTCACAACAATCACCAAGATTTAAATAATTTTCCCCCAATTATTTCTTTTCAAAATATCTTCCCAATATATATTTTCAACACTTCAACACTTTGAAAACAAATTTCAAATCGTTTTCCTCACGCGCAATATATTTCCAAATATTTTTTCATTTCCACTGAAAATTTGCCGAGTTCAAATACTTTAAAATAATTTAAATTACTTATCCAAACATACATATACTTGGAAATATTCAAAATAAAACTATTTTAAAACACTTTATTTTAAAACAATTTTATGAAATTTTATACCCATATCCCATATAAATCTTAAGCCTAAAATAATTTTAAAATAAAATTATTGGATAGAGTATAATTAGTTAAATAACCATTTTCTAAATCAAATATCAATTTAAAATCTTTAAATAACCACTTCTATAAATAATTAAATAAATCTTTATTCTAAAAATTTTCAAAATAACTTAAGAAAATAATTTCTCCAAAACATTCTTTTAAAACCAATACTAGAACTTGTAATTTATATTTGAAAGCTACTTTGAAATCATACTCTGCTTTCCAGGGAAGAATTCTCTTTCCATTTCAAAATGGCCCCTTTAAATCAATTAATAAATCTTTCTTGATTTATTTCAATTCACATTCCAAATTCGCAAATTTCTTTCGATACTTTAAAAATAAACCAATATTTATTTTTAAACAAATTTCCCTTTCCTTTATAAATTCCCATTGTGAATTTAAATTTCCAAATATCCACTGATATATGATTTTCAAATCGATTTCCAAATATTTACTTTCAAACACCAAATCAAATTTCAAATTGATTTCAAACACCAAATCAATTTCTAAATTTTATTTCAAACCACCAAATTTATTTCCAAATCGAATTTCCAAAGATTTTTTTTAAACACCAAATCAATTTCCAATACGATTTCTAAAATTTATTGCCTTTTAAAATAAATCCCTTTATTAAAATCTTTTTCCATATTTTGGAATTAATTCGTTAATATTTCAAAAATCAATTTTTTTAACCCTTTCAAATTCCTTCTTTTAAATTCGCCTAATTTTGAGAAATGAATTTACTTAAAGTTTTCTACTTTAATTTCTAAAAATCCAATTTTATATTTATCGTATCCTACGATACCAAAAATATATTCGGCTGAACTATAGCCGTCAACAATTTCAATCACAAATATAATCATGCGTAAATAAATCAACATATAACATTGAAACAAATTCAAATATTTGAGGAATCCAGTTGGATCCCTCCAACCTATTTTCCTGCATCCACAGATGTTAGCACAACAATTAAATACCAATTCCACTTCGAGGTGGAATATCGCGGTATATGGGGTTATACAAAATCATCTGCTATTATGCGACGCATAGGGTCTCATCCGCTATATAATGCGGGAAATCAATCACTCCAAATACACACACACACACTACCACGTCAAGACAGTCAATCAATAATTGAAATTCCAATTTAATTTGAGTGAGATCTTCTCACCTTTTTATTTACATTCCGTTTCCAATCCCGACTTGTCTTCTTCATAGTATTAGACCTTGCATAGATAATTTTATACAGTTGATTAATATTTTGAATTAATCAAACAATTAATCACCTGAAACGACCCAGAATTTTTGGGTCGCTGGATTTGAACATTTAATTCATTTTAAATGTTGAATATGGATTATAATTTGATTTTTGAAGGTAAAAAGATTTTGGTTAAGTTAATAGAATTAGTTAAATTTTAAATACAGGAATTTAATTGAAATTTGAATAATAATAACTTAATATTAGAATTGGGATAATTGGTGATTTTGGGTGTAAATTGATATAAAAATAGATTCTAAAATTTATTTTAAGTCTGTTTGGATTGGAATTATAATATTGGACTGTTGGGTAGAATTAAAAGTCGATAGGTTAAAATTTGGAATTTTATACTAATTTAATAATAATATAATAATGTAAAAAATCAGATTTTGATTTAAATTGAATCAGAATGATTTCTTATGTGATTATAAAGTCTATGTGATTTATAATAAAGTTAGTAAAATTTTAAAAGTGAAATTTTAAGTGATTTTGACAATTTCGGAAATCGCTCGAATTTATCGACGAGCTAAAATAGCCTTCCGGGGCACAGTCTCGAAATTCGACGAAATAAGTTCCATTAGATCCGTAATAGTTAATTATTATCGGATTTCAATTTTCGAAGCATTTGGAGTTACCGTTTGCTCGTACGAGTGAGAAAAGCGTTGAAATTAAAATCGATAATTTAATATTTAAACTCGATTTAAAAAGCTATCTTCCGCATATGATCAAATTAGCCTTCGAAACATGTTTCATTGTGTTCGGAACATGGGTAAAACCTTATAATCGCCTGTCGGCATGCGTCGTTTGGAGATCGTGTGAAAAAGTTGCTTTAAATGGGTTTAATATTAAAATAATGTTTATTAACGTTTATATAACACGTTTTTCTAGAGCCGAAACCCTCGTTCATCTTCTAAGCTGCCACGCATTGTTTTAATGGTCGAAAACCTATCACCTTCTCCCTCTTTTATCTCCCCATCCACTCGATGAATTCTAAAGCTTCCAAAACGAAAATCATAGAGCTCGTTGGGCTCTATAGTTTGAACGGCTACGATCAAGTATAGAGCTTTGGATGGCCGGCAAATCATGATGGAAAGGATGAAGTTCGTGTGCTTGTTTCGATGAAATGTTGGCATCAAGTTCGTGGAGGCTTGGACCGAAGGGTGAGAAAGGCATGGGCTGTCTTGTGGCGCGGCACGATTGCGTTCTAGGGCACACACGGTGGAGCGGCTTCGAAACCCTAAGGGGAGTATGGGTTCGTGTTTGTGTCTGGGAATGGGGAAGAAGAGTATAAGCTCGTGCAGCCAGATTTCTTTTGTTTGGTATGTATATATATATATATAATTTGTTTTTAAATTGGTAATTGAAATTTATAAATTCATAACTTGTGCGTACGTTATTAGATTTCGACGAAACTGGCGATGCCGGAATCACAGCAACGAGTACTACGCAGTGGACCAATTCTGGGATCATTCTGAGCAAGTAAAAATTTAGGTTAAATCGAATGCTGTTCGATTTAATTTAAATTTGAACGCTCGTCGAAAACCCAAGGTGAGTTAATCTCACTCATATCTGGATACCAGTTAATTTAAATAGCTAATATTTAAATGTTTGATTGGTTGTTTAGCTGAATATGATAATTATTATCAAATTGAATCGATATTTATTTGTTGTGCTAATATCTGTGGATGTATGGAAACATGTTGGAGTGATCCAACTAGATTCCTCACAAATAGAAATTTATTTATATTCTGTGATAAATTGATTTAGATCTTGTTATGCTGTGTTCTATTTATATACCGTGATAGATTAAATTGAAAATTAAATTATGTTGTGCTATGATTGGGTGAATACAACCTGGGAATATAAATATAAATAAATAAATTGGGTTTAAAGGAAATAAAAGAAATTCTTAAGTAAGGATTTAAAGCAATTAAATTCAAGAAATTGGTTGGTAATTTGAAGTGTTTGAAATTGTGACTCTAAAGGGAAATGTGAATTGTTTAAAATAATAGCGAGATTTATTTTTAAAGGATGGGAAGTGTGCTTTCTCCTAGAAATTTAAGTATGTTTTTAAGAAAAGATTTCAAAATATAAATTTGCAGTTTAAATATGTTTAGAATATTGTAGAAATAAATATTATTTTAAATTGTTTAAAGTGTAAGTAAATATTTATTTAAGTAATTATGGTAATTAATTATTTTAAAAAGTAAAGTAGTATGAAGTTTTCAAAAGGAAATTATAATATAAATATTTGATTTAATAACTTTATTTTTAAAGTTAAATTTGACTTAAATTACTTAGAAAACCTCTATATATTTCCTTAAGTATTATTTTCAATGAAGAAACTTCTTAAAGTGAAATTTAAGTGATTTTTGACAATTTCGGAAATCGCTCGAATTTATCGACGAGTTAAAATAGCCTTTCGGGGCACAATCTCAGAATTCGACGAAACAAGTCCAATAGTTAATTATTATCGGATTTCAATTTTCGAAGCATTTGGAGTTACCATTTGCTCATACGGGTGAGAAACGCGTTGAAATTAAAATCGGTAATTTAATATTTAAACTCGATTTAAAAAGCTATCTTCCGCATATGATCAAATTAGCATCCGAAACACATTTCATTGTGTTCGGAATGCGGGTAAAATCTTATAATCGCCTGTCGGCATGCGTCGTTTGGAGATCGTGTGAAAAAGTTGCTTTAAAGTGGATTTAATATTAAAATAATGTTTATTAACGTTTATATAACACGTTTTTCTAGGGCCGAAACCCTCGTTCATCTTCAGAGCCGCCACGCATTGTTTTAATGGCCGAAAACCTATCACCTTATCCCTCTTTTATCTCCCCATCCACTAGATGAATTCTAAAACTTCCAAAACGAAAATCATAGAGCTCGTTGGGCTCTACAGTTTGAACGGATATGATCGAGTATAGAGCTTTGGATGGACAGCAAATCATGGTGGAAAGGATGAAGTTCGTGCACGTGTTTCGATGAAATGTTGGCGTCGAGTTCGTGGAGGCTTGGGCCGGAGGGAGAGAAAGGCATGGGCTGTCGTGTGGCGCGGCACAATTGCGTTCTAGGGCACACACGGTGGAGCGACGTCGAAACCCTAAGAGGCGTATGGGTTCGTATTCGTATCTGGGAATGGGGAAGAAGAGTATAAGCTCGTGCAACCAGATTTCTTTTGTTTGGTATATATATATATAAAAGAAATTTGTTTTTAAATTGGTAATTAAACTTTATAAATTCATAACTTATGCGTACGTTATTAGATTTCGATGAAACCGATGATGCCGGAATCGCAGCAACGAGTACTACGCAGTGGAACAATTCTGGGATCATTCTGAGCAAATAAAAATTTAGGTTAAATCGAACGCCGTTCGATTTAATTTAAATTTGAACGCTCGTCGAAAACCCAAGGTGAGTTAATCTCACTCACATCTGGATACTAGTTAATTTAAATAGCTAATATTTAAATGTTTGATTGGTTGTTTAGCTGATATGATAATTATTATCAAATTGAATCGATATTTATTTGTTGTGCTAATATCTGTGGATGCAGGGAAACAGGTTGGAGGGATCCAACTGGATTCCTCACAAATAGAAATTTATTTATATTCTGTGGTAAATTGATTTAGATCTTGTTATGCTATGTTCTACTTATATACTGTGATAGATTAAATTGAAAATTATATTGTGTTGTGCTATGATTGGGTGAATACAACATGAGAATTTAAACATTAATAAATAAACTGGGTTTAAAGGAAATAAAAGAAATTCTTAAGTAAGGATTTAAAAGGAATTAAATTCAAGAAATTGGTTGGTAATTTGAAGTGTTTGAAATTGTGACTCTAAAGGGAAATGTGGATTGTTTAAAATAATAGCGAGATTTATTTTTAAAGGTTGGGAAGTGTGCTTTCTCCTAGAAATTTTAGTATGTTTTTAAGAAAAGCTTTCAAAATAAAAATTTGCAGTTTAAATATGTTTAGAATATTGTAGAAAGAAATATTATTTTAAATTGTTTAAAGTGTAAGTAAATATTTATTTAAGTAATTATGATAATTAATTATTTTAAAAGTAAATTAGTATTAAGTTTTCAAAAGGAAATTATAATATAAATATTTGATTTAATAACTTTATTTTTAAAGTTAAATTTGACTTAAATTACTTAGAAAACCTTTATATATTTCCTTAAGTATTATTTTCAATGAAGAAATTTCTAGAAGCTTTATTTTAATATTTTAAACATATGTTTTGAAAATGATTTCCAGGGAATAGCTATATGAGGAGTTTATTTTTTTAAAAGTACGGAAAGGAATTTACGGGATGAATGTAAAATTGAATTGGGGCAAATCGTGTTGGATTGATAAATAATTCTTTGGGTTATCTTAAAATGGAAGTGTCTTTCCCTGAAAAACCAAGTACATTTTTAAAGCCGATTTTTGAAAAGTTAGAAGTTTTGAAGTTGTATTAAAGAATGGTTTCAAGAAATTATTTAAGTTGTAAGAATTTTAAAAGTGAACATTTATCAAAGTAGTTATAGAAGCAATTATTTTGAAAGGTAATTAGAATTATGTTTTAAAGGATATTATTAATATTCATACTTTATAAAATGGTTTTATTTTAAAGATAACCAATTAAAGTTTTATTTGAAACTTGTATAGGATTTCATAGCTTTATTTTAAAATTTAGTATGACTTAACTTTATTTTAAAGATAATAGTTTATATTTTATAAAGCAGTTTTATTCGAAATATTTTTAAAGGTATATATATTTTAAATTAAGTATATAAATGTTTTAATGTATTTTCATGAATAAAAAATTTAATCATTTTAAAATTAAGTATGGGTACTTGGATGTTTTCAAGGGAAGTGACAATTTGGGGGATTTATTCCATGAGAAGAGTTGGGTTTGAAAAGTGTTTTCAACGGGATTTGAAAATGGAATTATATCTTACAAAGATATTTTTGAGGAAAATAAATAACGTGGTAAATTATTTATTGTATGATGGATGTTTATGAATGTTAATTGATAGTTAAACCACCGGCTATCAATATTGGCCAATGCGTTGATCGTTTCGAAGAGACCGGGATCGGGATTAATTTCTCGAAAACCACTTTGATCCGGTTTGTACGTTTTCGTGGGAAAAACGAGTTCGGAGTCGAAGATGGAGCGGTGAAGTGCAAGGGCTAGTCGCTACTAATCATTTCCAAATGGATGTAGTAGGAGTAGTGCCTTCGATTCCGTTCAAACCCGAGATGGACTTGTATGGATGAATGCTTTCGAAACATCGTCAGGTGGGCGATTGGCATTCTAAGTGAAACGTTCTAAAGTTAACGCTTAGCCTCAAGCCTCATCAACTGGGAATGACTGAAAATCAGGGGTTATGCAGCTAGGCTAGGTGGTTAGCACCCATTTCACGGTGAGGTCATCCCTGTCTAGATGTCCTTTTTTATTCGGCTTAGTGGGGCGGTTGCTGATCCCATCCGTGGGGTGATCTTACTCGGGATTATCCAGTAAGGGGTAGTCCCGACCTTGTGTTGCAGGGGATCGAGAGTGGTCCTCTGTACACTGATCTAGACCAGGTACTATGACAGGTGGTACCCAATGCCTAGTCATTAGTTGGAAATCCATTCTCCCTACGCGCCTTTTACGAGTTTTGTTTGTATTACCCACGACTGTGGCCAGTAGCTGGAATTTAATAGACGTAATAATTTCGGCTATTTTAATAAGTATTTGTATATAGACCCTATTATAATATCAGACGATTTTTATAAAAAAATGTTTTAGCTGTCGTAAGGTAAAAACCCGACATGTTTATTTGTGGCGTGGTCTTACGAGATGCTTTTGTTTTCAAAGGATTTTTTAAACTTTAATAATCAGTTTGGGTGTATTTTTATCAGCTGGTATTCCAGACTGACTCGGGCGTTATTTCATTATAATGCTCTGGTCAGACCGAGTATTATAGATTTTAGGATAGGATACTATAGAGCAGGAAAGGAGCTGGAGTCCGAGACATAATACTCGTACTTGTTTTTATCCGCTGCCGTGATTGTTTAAGATTGTCAAACTGGTAATTGTAGTTTGTTTGTAATACTCTGATGATATATTGTATAAAACAGATATAGCTTTCATTTTGTGTAAAGAGCTAATATTATATATTATATTTTGTTCCGCTGCGACTGTGAGATTCTGATATTGTTTAATTCCTTCTTTCTTCTACCTTCTATCTTTTTCCTCAACAGTCTGTCTTTTCCGAACATTTGATCATCGGCATATCATATTGTGGGGTATTTTGCGTCGATTTTCGACGGTCGAGAAGGGCGGGTCGTCACACTTGGTATCAGAGCTTAGGTTGGCGGCAACCTAGGCTTTGGTGGGCAAATTACTCATTAAACGGAGTCAATAGTACTCTATAATGAGTTGAGTGTATTAATAGATATGAGAGTGTACTTGTTAGTGAATATAAGATTGTTTTTATACTGTGTTAACTTATCGGTTGAGTGTTTATGAATTCTGGTCGGTACGGGAAGTACAACCGTATCGATAGAGGTTTCTAAACTCTTAAACAAGATAAACCGACATAGTATTGTTTTTAAAGTGGGTAAATGAAATAATTTTACCCAAAATTATATTTTGATATAAAAGAAATAATCTTTTGAAATTATCATATATATATATGATTGTTTGGATGTGGATATCTTAATCAAATAAGAATCTGAAATTTGAAATGGTTATAATCAAATAAAATTCTATGAGTATAAATTATACAAAAGAAGAATAACTAAATTTGAATTAAACCAGAATTTAAATCTCGAAAATTTTGAAAAGTGTTTTAAATGAATTTAAAACAAAAATTTGGAAATTTAAAATCTTAGGGATGTTTGAAATGTTTTCCAAAGTGTTTGAAGGCCATCATGGAATATTATTTTGGGTAATATGTTGAATGGAAACTGTTTTGAAATGAATTTGGGAAAGTAAGGAAGCATTGAACTCACTTCAGTCGCTGGAAAATAATCCTGATGATGATGGCCACATCATCAGAATTCATTTTCGAGTTTCTTAAGTGATGGATTGCTTCCGTAGTAATTGGGTATGATATCTGTTTAGATTTGTTTGATATGCAAGGTTTTTTAGAAATTTCAAAGGGGGAAATTTGTTATGGTAAACAAGTTATTTGGCAATGATATCTGTTTAGATTTGTTCTATATGCAAGGTGTTTTAGAAATTTCAAAGGGGGAAATTTGTTTTGGTATAAACAAGTTATTTGGAATCTGGAGATTTGATTGATATACCAAATGGGTATGTGTTGATTATTATTTCAAAATGGTTTTGAGATAAAACCGGGTAATTGAATTCTGGAAAATTCTATTTAAATAACGTGTAAAGTTAAAATGAATCAACTATTGAACTTATTAAGCGAAGTTGATATTGATAAAAAGGAAATGAAAATTTTAATCTTGGAATTAAATTTTAACTTGAGTAAATGGAAGTGAATAAAAATATATTGAAGTGAATAGAAAATTTGAACTTAACTTGGGATAAGTTAAATAAATTGGACTTAGAATTAAATTGATTTGGGTTAAATCGAAATGTAAGATGACTTTGTAATTGTGGGTCATTGTATAATGAATTGTACCCATAAGCTATTACGTGTTATACTTATAATTTGAAATTATGGATTTAAAGTTGTGCAAAGAATTAAACTGAAAGAAAATTTGTATCCTTAAGAATTCAATGATATATATATATATATATATATATATATATAAAATCTGGAATTGTGTTTATAAGATGAAAATAAATCAAACGAGAAATATAAACTTTTAAGTAAATAAGATGGTGAACTTATAAATAGAAAATGGAATTATAATCACAAATGGGAAATAGTTGAATGGTATGGTGAATTCAAACTTAATCTCAAATGAAATGTAAAGTAAGATAAGGTAAAGTGAGATATAAAAGATGTGAATGAACTTAAGTTAGTAAATAAGTTTTGAACTTGTATATGGAGAATTAAAATTGGATTGAATTGGATTTAACTTCGATTAAACGAAATTGAGTTGAATTTGAATTTAATTAAAATCAATATTCAATTGTGTTATGAATAAAAATGAATGGAATTAAGTTCTTATTTAAGATAGTAAAGGAAATGGTATGAATTCAAGTTGGCTAAATAAATTTAGTTGAACTTGAATTAGAATTGGAAAAGAATTGAATTGAATTTTTTTTAATTAAGTTGAAAGGATATTGTACGAATAAAATTTTAACTCAACTAAATCCAAAGGAATTGTTTGAGAATGAATTTAGCCTAAGCTAAATTAAATGGAATTTGTATTGTCATGGATGAAATTTTGGTGGTTTGTTAAGAAAATTTTGAAAAGAAAAATAAAAATCCAGTTCTAGTATGGGATTTAGTTTTGGCAATTAAAAGCTGAGAGTGTGAATGAATAATGGAATTAGATTATAATAGTGATGGTTTGACTTATAAATAAATTTCAAATGAGTGACATGATTTAGAGTGGTCTCATTGTTAATAAAATAAATTTAAAATGGATTGAATAAATAAACAATTTGAGTTAAAATTTGTAAATGAATTGAAATTTGATTGGATGAGAATAAAATTAAAATAAAATAAATTTGGTATAAGAAGAAATGGAAATATTGTGAAATTGAAAGAACTTAAGCAAATGGGAAAATAATCGTGGTTGAGCTTTATAAAGGGTCTTGAATGAAATTTGTTTAGATAATAAAATTAAATGCAAGTGAAAGGATTTTAATTAATTATTGTGATGAAATAAGTATGTATGAGTTGTAAATAATATAGAATGGGATGATATTAATTTAAACTTAAGTTGAATGATAAATTTGAAGTGAGAATAAGGCATTGATTTAAAAATTGCAAGGAAATAAGAATATTTGGGATTGTGAAAATTCTCGAATGAAATAAGATTAATATAAATATAAGTTGGAATTAATTTTAAATGGTTATAAGCTTAAGTGATGGTTACTTGCATGGATAACTTTAAATTTGCATAGAAATTGGACGATTGTTGTAAACGAAAGTGGATTGATTTGAAGAAGTAAATAAAGGTGGTTTTGACTCAATTTAAATTAGTGTAATATAATTGAGTAGTTTTGCATAAAAATGAAAGTAGATCATAATAAAAATGCAAAGGTATCAAATTGAAAGTAAAATTTGGTTGTGAATCAATTTGGAATTGAATTGAAGTAAACTGATGCAAGTAATACACATGTTAATCATATTGATGTGAATATGAATTGTAAAAAAATAAAGTTGAATTTAAATCATTCGAGGAGATTAAAAAAAATGAAGTTTGGATTTTTCGAGAAATTAAATGGTGATTGAAATCTTGGGATTTCCTTATAATATGGTTAACATGTTAAATTATGAAGTTTGCTTGGTTAAACTATGTAATTAATGTGTTTGGCTATTTTAATGAATAGAATGTTAATAAATTCTCATACTATTGAAAACTGATGTGTTTGTTTAAGTAAGTATAGGTACGGGACGCAATTGATAGAGTTGGAGCGCGTATATGCAAAATTATTTAACCGCTTGTTTATAAAATGCTAATAAAGGTACGCCTATGCAATAAAATAGGAAATATGAACTGTTTTTGGTTTTCCGACCGTGTGGTTCGATGTATATATTTTATATCTATTGTGATATTGCAAAAGCTCCTCCGTACAAAGGAGACTCTGCCAAAATTTACCGAAAATTTTGGGAGTTAGAAAAAAATTTGAAAATTTTGAAACGTTTCACTAACTACAAATTGATTTTAATTTAAAATTAAAATACAAGGATTTTGAAATAGGAATCGAAACTTGCAGTTTGATCTAAAACTAAAGCATATAGGAAAAGTGAAATAGAGATTTTCACTAAGTGAGTTTTGCTATTGGGTCTGGGCATTCTTTCTATCTTAGCAAATTTCGGGGACAAAATTTTTATAAGGGGGGAGGAATGTAAAGACTCAGAATTTTTAGGTCGCTATATTTGAATATTTAATTCATTTTAAATGTTGAATATGGATTATAATTTGATTTTTTAAGATAAAAAGAGTTTGGTTAAGTTAATAGAATTAGCTAAATTCTAAATACAGGAATTTAGTTGAAATTTGAATAATAATAACTTAATATTAGAATTGGGATAATTGGTGATTTTGGGTGTAAATAGATATAAAAATAGATTCTAAAATGTATTTTAAGTCTGTTTGAATTTGAATTATAATATTGGACTGTTGGGTAGAATTAAAAGTCGATAGGTTAAAATTTGGAATTTTATATTAATTTAATAATGGAATTTAATAATATAATAATGTAAATAATCAGATTTTGATTTAAATTGAATCAGAATGATTTCTTATGTGATTATAAAGTCTATATGATTTATAATAAAGTTAGTAAAATTCTAAAAGTGAAATTTTAAGTGATTTTGACAATTTCGGAAATCACTCGAATTTATCGACGAGTTAAAATAGCCTTCCGAGGCACAGTCTCGAAATTCAACGAAACTAGTCCCATTGGATCCGTAATAGTTAATTATTATCGGATTTCAATTTTCGAAGCATTTGGAGCTACCGTTTGCTCATACGGGTGAGAAACGCGTTGAAATTAAAATCGATAATTTAATATTTAAACTCGATTTAAAAAGCTATCTTCCGCATATGATCAAATTAGCCTCCGAAACACATTTCATTGTGTTCGGAATGCGGGTAAAATCTTATAATCGCCTGTCGGCATGCGTCGTTTGGAGATCATGTGAAAAAAGTTGCTTTAAAGTGGATTTAATATTAAAATAATGTTTATTAACGTTTTGATAACACGTTTTTCTAGGGCCGAAATCCTCGTTCATCTTCTGAGCCGCCACGCATTGTTTTAATGGCCGAAAACCTATCACCTTCTCCCTCTTTTATCTCCCCATTCACTCGATGAATTCTAAAACTACCAAAACGAAAATCATAGAGCTCGTTGGGCTCTACAGTTTGAACGACTACGATCGATTATAGAGCTTTGGATGGTCGGCAAATCATGGTGGAAAGGATGAAGTTCGTGCACGTGTTTCGATGAAATGTTGGCGTCGAGTTCATGGAGGCTTAGGCCGGAGGGAGCGAAAGGCATGGGCTGTCGTGTGGCGCGGCACGATTGCGTTCTAGGGCACACACGGTGGAGCGGCGTCGAAACCCTAAGAGGCGTATGGGTTCGTGTTCGTATCTGGGAATGGGGAAGAAGAGTATAAGCTCGTGCGGCCAGATATCTTTTGTTTGGTATATATATATAAAAAAGAAATTTGTTTTTAAATTGGTAATTGAACTTTATAAATTCATAAATTATGCGTACGTTATTAGATTTCGACGTAACTGGCGATGCCGGAATCGTAGCAACGAGTACTACGCAGTGGAGCAATTATGAGATCATTCTGAGCAAATAAAAATTTAGGTTAAACCGAACGCCGTTCGAATTAATTTAAATTTGAACACTCGTCAAAAACCCAAGGTGAACTAAACTCACTCACATCTGGATACTAGTTAATTTAAATAGCTAATATTTAAATGTTTGATAGGTTGTTTAGCTGAATATGATAATTATTATTTAATTGAATCGATATTTATTTGTGGTGTTAATATCTGTGGATGCAGGGAAACAGGTTGGAGGGATCCAACTGGATTCCTCACAAATAGAAATTTATTTATATTCTATGATAAATTGATTTAGATCTTGTTATGCTATGTTCTATTTATATACCGTGATATAAATTGAAAATTAAATTGTGTTGTGCTATGATTGGGTGAATACAACCTGAGAATTTAAATATTAATAAGGAAGCTGGGTTTAAAGGAAATAAAAGAAATTCTTAAGTAAGGATTTAAAAGGAATTAAATTCAAGAAATTAGTTGGTAATTTGAAGTGTTTGAAATTGTGAATCTAAAGGGAAATGTGAATTGTTCAAAATAATAGCGAGATTTATTTTTAAAGGATGGAAAGTGTGCTTTCTCCTGGAAATTTTAGTATGTTTTTAAGAAAAGCTTTCAAAATATAAATTTGGAGTTTAAATATGTTTAGAATATTGTAGAAGAAATATTATTTTAAATTGTTTAAAGTGTAAGTAAATATTTATTTAAGTAATTATGGTAATTAATTATTTTAAAAGTAAATTAGTACTAACTTTTCAAAAGGAAATTATAATATAAATATTTGATTTAATAACTTTATTTTTAAAGTTAAATTTGACTTAAATTACTTAGAAAACCTCTATATATTTCCTTAAGTAATATTTTCAATGAAGAAATTTCTAGAAGCTTTATTTTAAATATTTTAAACATATGTTTTGAAAATGATTCCAGGGAATAACAATATGAGGAGTTTATTTTTTTCAATGTATGGAAAGGAATTTACGGGATGAACGTAAAATTGAATTAGGGTAAATCGTGTTGGATTGATAAAAGAATTCTTTGGGTTATCTTAAAATGGAAGTGTATTTTCCTGAAAAGCCAAATACGCTTTTAAAGCCGATTTTTGAAATGTTAGAAATTTTGAAGTTGTATTAAAGAATGGTTTCAAGAAATTATTTAAGTTGTAAGAATTTAAAAATTGAACATTTATCAAAGTAGTTATAGAAGCAATTATTTTGAAAGGTAATAAGAATTATGTTTTAAAGGATATTATTAATATTTATACTTTATAAAATGGTTTTATTTTAAAGACAATCAATTAAAGTTTTATTTGAAACTTGTATAGGATTTCATAGCTTTATTTTAAAATTTAGCATGACTTAACTTTATTTTAAAGATAATAGTTTATATTTTATAAAGCAGTTTTATTCGAAATATTTTTAAAGGTATATATATTTTAAATTAATTATATAAATGTTTTAATGTATTTTCATGAATAAAGAATTTAATCATTTTAAACTTAAGTATGGGTACTTGGGTGTTTTCAAGGGAAGTAACAATTTGAGGGATTTATTCCATGAGAAGAGTTGGGTTTGAAAAGTGTTTTCAATGGGATTCGAAAATGGAATTATATCTTACAAAGATATTTTTGAGAAAAATAAAAAATGTGGTAAATTATTTATTGTGTGATGGATGTTTATGAATGTTAATTGATAGTTAAATCACCGACTATCAATATTGGCCAATGCGTTGATCGTTTCGAAGAGACCGGGATCGGGATTAATTTCTTGAAAACCACTTTGATCTAGTTTGTATGTTTTCGTAGGAAAAACGACTTCGGAGTCGAAGATGGAGCAGTGAAGTGCAAGGGCTAGTCGCTACTAATCATTTCCAAATGGATGTAGTAGGAGTAGTGCCTTCGGTTCCGTTCAAACCCGGGACAGACTTGTATGGATGAATGCTTTCGGAACATCGTCAGGTGGGCGATGGGCATTCTAAGTGAAACGTTCTAAAGTTAACGCTTAGCCTCAAGCCTCATCAACCGGGAATGACTGAAAATCAAGGGTTATGCAGCAAGGCTAGGTGGTTAGCACCCATTTCAGGGTGAGGTCATCCTTGTCTAGATGTCCCTTTTTATTCGGCTTAGTGGTTCGGTTGCTGATCCCAACCGTGGGGAGATGTTACTCGGGATTATCCAGTAAGGGGTAGTCCCGGCCTTGTGTTGCAGGGGACCGGGAGTGGTCCTCGTTACACTGATCTTGACCAGGTACTATGACAGGTGGTACCCAGTGCCTAGTCATTAGTTGGAAATCCATTCTCCCTACGCGCCTTTTACGAGTTTTGTTTGTATTATCCACGACCGTGGCTAGTAGCTGGAATTTAATAGACGTAATAATTTCGGCTATTTTAATAAGTATTTGTGTATAGACCCTATTATAATATCAGAGGATTTTTATCAAAAAATGTTTTAGCTATCGTAAGGTAAAAACCCGACATGCTTATTTGTGGCGTGGTCTTACGAGATGCTTTTGTTTTCAAAGGATTTTTGAAACTTTAATAATCAATTTGGGTGTATTTTTATCAGCTGGTATTCCAGACTGACTCGGGTGTTATTTCATTATAATACTCGGGTCAGACCGATTATTATAGATTTCAGGATAGGATATTATGGAGCAGGAGAGGAGCTGGAGTCCGAGACGTAATACTCATACTTGTTTTTATCCGCTGCGGTGATTGTTTAAGATTGTCAAACTGGTAATTGTAGTTTGTTTGTAATACTCTGATGATATATTGTATAAAACAGATATAGCTTTCATTTTGTGTAAAGAGCTAATATTATATATATTACATTTTGTTCCGCTGCGACTGTGAGCTTTCTTCTACCTTCTTTCTTTTTCCTCAACAATCTGTCTTTTCCGGCACTTGATCGTTGGCATATCGTACTATGGGGCATTTTGTGTTGATTTTCGAAGGGCGAGTCATCACACCACCAGTTATTTATTTAATTTTAGATAATAATTTGGATTTACACCAAAAATTTATTTTTAAACAAAATTTCTTTTAAATAAAATAATTGAACCAAATCAATAATCAATCATCATTAATATAAATGTAATTAACTAATTATTTAATTAAATTATTAGTTTCCCTAATAAAAAAATTAAATTTCCATTTAATTGTCTTAATTAACGCGTGATTTTAATTTAAAAATAAAATTTTGATTTTTAAACTAATTTCTTTTTAGCAAAATATTTTCTTTTTTTTGAAACCCATATACTAAAAATAATTTAATTAACCAATGGTTTTAATTTAAACTAATAATTTGGTTTTAAACAAACAATTTGATTTTAAACCAAATTTTCCTTTAATGTTTTATGTACATATTTAAATTCATTTTCAAATTTAAACTGAATCGAGTAAATTGCATATACCTTACTGCCGATAAAAATCGCAATGCTCGAAACCCTCGCAGTCGCGAGCAATCCCATCACCTCTCTGTTTTTTCCACCACGACGTCGTGTCCCTGCTTTAACTCGATATTGGTCAAGATTGCTCTGACATCGAGCTACTGCACCTCGACCCAGAAAATGCTGCTTCACCGTCGCCGTATTCTCCTCCTCGCGAGCCTCGCCCAATCAAACGCGAGCCTCGTCTCTCACGGTCGAATCACACGCGAGCGCACCCTGTGGTTTCGTGCTACATTATCGCCATCACGATTTAAATCGCGCAGCCCTAGCTTTCACCCCTTTTCGAACCGCCTTTATCATTCATTCCTTTTAATTTATCGTTGATATGATTTGGGAAAGAAAAGAATGAACTTAGCGGCCATGTTTCTGAGATCAAACAATTCGATTTGGGTTCGTCTTGATTTTTAATCGGCCATTGATCTCGAACTTGTAATTTTTTTCTTCTTCTTTTGAACGAGAAAAAGGCTTTCGATTGAAATAAAAAAAATCACGGCCATTAATTTTTTTTGAAGTTTTTCTGTTTCGCTTTTTATTTTTTCCTTTCGAACGAAAAATTTCTTTTTTTTTCTAGCGAAGACGAACATTATATTTTCTTTTAAATTTTAAAACGAACGCGTGTCGATTTATCAACGACACGTGCTTTAACTTCTATGCATTCATGACAAATTGAGGTAAGGTGCTTTGATTATATTATTTATATTTTTAAATTTAAATTCAAATTCAAATTGCTTCGATAAACGCAACTCAAAATTTCGATCTCAAATCGAGGTGTGCCGCCAGGCGTTTATAAGGTTATATCCCTATTCCGAGCGCAACAGAAAAGGTATCGAGTCCAAATTCGATCGTACAGAGAAGATAGCTTTTTGGACTAGTTATTATATTGAATTTTCGATTTAATTTTCAACACGTTTGCTTATCGTACGGCCAAACGATCACTCCAAATACCATGAAAATTGAAATTCGATAACAATACAATATTACGAATCCAATGGAACTGGTTTCATCGAATTCCGAGACTGTGCCTCGGAGCCATTTTTAAATATCGATTTAAACAATATAATTTCAAAACTGGACAAAACAATTCCAAATTAAATTCGAAAGCTTCCATTATCTTTAGTATTATCAGTATGAATATTCTAAGTCATCAATTTATTTTTAACGGGCTCACAACTGAAGATAAAAATATCTTACCCAATTTTAAAAAATTAAATTCAAAAGTTTCATTACCAAATTCATAGTTGTATTTGAAATTAAAGTTAAACTAACTTCCAAATATTTAAAACCAATTAAATATTTCAATTTCAAATGTCAAATTTCTAGGTCATCACATTCTTCCCTCCTTAAAAGAATTTCGTCCTGAAATTACTAGTTAAGAAGAATGATCCTTAACCCATTTATCTTTTTCCCAAACCCAAACAATTTTATCAACTTGTCAAAACAAATCTTTTCATTAAAGATCCATTATCATTTCAACTAACTTTCCAAAACCTTCCATAAATTCCAAACAACATTGTTTTCTTCACAATTCATATTTAAAATTAAATTTTAATTTTTCAAAATTTTCTCAAAATTTTTCTAGCTCCCTAAATTTTCGAAAAATTTCGTCAGCGTCTCCTTTGCGCGACTAGCTCGGTACGACTGCACGATGCCACAACGGGCCCCTAGATTTCAAAAGAAAACAAAAGGCCAAGTGCCCAGACAAGAAAATCGTCAAATTTCATTCTGAAATTCAAATACATATCTTTTTGTCGAGCAATTTAAATTGTCTTCGAAATCAAATCCCATTTTATCTTTTACTTCTAACACACCTGTTGTGACTACCCAGAATTTTAAAATTTTAAAATTGAAATATTTATTTAATTTTAAATGTTTGAATGATAGTTTAACTTGAATTTCAAATATCAGGATGAATTAGCAATTTAATTATCAAATTTAATTATAGAAATTTGGGTAAAATTGTAAATCTTCAATTTTAAGCTTGTTAAAAATAATCTGATAGCTTTGTAAATTTATATTGACAACAATGAGGTTAATGAAAGCTTCAGAATTTGATTTGGAAATTGTTTAGTTTTGAAATTATATTGTTTAAATCGATATTTAAAAATAGCATTCCGAGGCACAGTTTCAAATTTCGACTAAACCAGTTCTATTGGATCCGTAATATTGTATTATTAACGGATTTTAATTTTCGTAGTGTTTGGAGTGATCGTTTGGCCGTACGATAAGCAAATGCGCTGAAATTTAAATCGAAAATTCAACTTAATAACTGGATCCAAAATGCTATCTTCTCTATACGATCGAATTTGGACCCGAAACCTTTTCCATTGCGTTCGGAATAGGCGTATAACATTATGAACGCTTGGTGGCACGCCTCGATTGGAGATCGAGATTTCGAGTTGTGTAATTGTAACAATTTAAATTTGAATTTGAATTTAAAATGATGTATAAGTGTATTTAATATAATACTATTTCCAAAGATAAATTACACGTTTCATTCTTTACAACACTTGGCAGAAACTTCTACACGCGCTTTCTTCTTCTGAAAGTCAAAGCTGAGCTTTGTAAAAGAGAAAATTATAATCCAAATTCATTCGAAAACAAAGAAAATGGCCGAACAAGTTTTCTCTTCAAATTAAAAAATCACGGCTTCCCTTTCGAATTCAAGTTTCGAAAATAAGCAAGTTCGTTCGATAATTGGAAGAGAGTGTCACGCGTCCTTTTGCTGTTAAATCAAATCAAATCAATTCTGGGGGTCGCGAGGGAAATCGCGTTCGTAGGTGCAAGCGTCGGTGAGGCCGCCGCTGTAGGTTCGTTGTTCGATGTTGGGTTAGGTGTGCGAGCTCGAATTCGAGGCGAGGCAATTATGAGGGCGATGGATTAGGGTTTGTCAGTGGCGTGAGGTTTTTTTTGCAGTGGTCGATGCATGGGGTAAAGAAGCGGCAAGGCCGGTGCGATGAAGCGGCGTGCTAGGGTTTTGAGTATTGAGATTTGGGGAGATTCATGTGTGCTGTGTTATTCAGGTATAAATTTTATTTTGATTCAAATATAATAAATATGTTATAAACAGAGAAAGTATACATATATATAGCTGCCTCACTACATATTTGTTTATATCCAAAAAATTATTTCCAGATTTATTCTTACAATTATAAGTTGAAAATTTATATTTTCACAGTAAATATATATATATATATATATATATATATATATATATATATATGAATATAGGCAGAAAAACAGTGAGAAAGATAATAATGTAAATATAGATATACATACATATTTTTAATTTAAATTGTTGATTTGTTTGATAAGCTTATTTAATTCGTTTAGTTACTAGAAATAATTTATTAAAGGAAATTTCATTTTAAATTTAGTTTTTAGTTAAATAAATTTATTAAAAGGAAATTTGTTTGAAATTAATTCGATAAAATAAATTTATTTAAAAGGAATTGGTTTAATATTAAAAGTATTAGTTTTAAATAAAATAGTTAGTTAATTAAACCTATCAAATGGGAATGTATTGTTCGATGATTTCGAATATTAATGAATTGTACAAATGTCTATACAAGGTCTAAAATGGAGAAAACAAGTTCGGATTGGAAAATGGTTGCATGCGTAAGCAAAAGGTGAGATCATCTCACTCAAATTTTAATAATTGAAAATTTCAGTAATTGATTGATGATTGAATTATGATAGTTAAATTTAATTGTTGATTGTGTGCTTGAATGAAAATTTATTATTATCAGTTGTATTGAAATAGACCCTATGCGCCGCATAATAGCGGAGATTATTATATTTAAAACCCATATACCGCGATATTCCACCTCGAAGTGGAATTGGTATTATATATGTATTTGGAGTTGTTGATTTTCCGCATTATATAGCGGATGAGACCCTATTGCGCCGCATAATAGCGGATAATATTTTATAAATCCCATATACCGCGATATTCCACCTTGAAGTGGAATGGGTATTTAATTGTTGTGCTAACGTCTGTGGATGCAGGGAAACAGTTTGGAGAGATCAGACTGGATTCCTCAAAACATTCTGATTTGTTTTCAAAATTTTGTGTTGATTATTTATAATCTGTGTGTGACTATTTGTGATTGAAACCATTGAAGGCTAAAATTTAGCCGAATATATTTTTGGTATCGTAGGATACCAGAAATACGAAATTGAAATTTTGAAAATTAAAGTAGAAAAGCCTAGACCGTTACAATTAAAGTATAAAAGTTGATTTTAGTAATCCTATCGAATTAATTTCAAAATATGGGAAAAGATTTTAATAAAGGGATTTTTAGTAATATTGTTTAATAGTCAAAGAATTTATTTAAAATTCAAATTTTAATGTTTTGGGAAGAATAAAGGGATTTATTTTAAAAAGGAAATAAATCTTTGGGAAATCCATTTGATATTTGAAAATTAACTTAGGAAATCAATTTGAAATTTGATTTTGTGTTTGAAATAAATTGGAAATCAATTTGGGATTTGATTTGGTTTGAAGGTGATATTTGGAAATCGATTTAAAATTCGTATATCAGTTGATATTTGGAAATGTAAATTCACTACGGGAATTCGTAAAGAAAAGGGAAATTGTTTTAAAAATAAATATTGGATTATTTTTAAAGTGTGGAAAGGAATTTACAGATTTGAAATGAAAATTTAAATAAATCGAGAAGGGCTTATTAATTGGTTTGAATGGACCATTTTGAAGTGAAAATGTACTTTCCCTGAAATGCCGAGTATGTTTTGAAAGTAGCTTCTAAAGTATAAATTAAAAGTTCTAAATTTGGTTTTAAAAAATATTTTGGAGAAATTATTGTCTTATATTTTGAAAATCTTTAGAGTAAAGGTTTATTTAGTAAATTATAGAACTGATTATTTAAAGACTTAATTTATAATTTTTTAGAAATGGTTATTTAAATATTTATACTCTATTTACTAATTTTATTTTAAAAATTAGTTTGGACTTAAAGTTTATATGTAATATCAGTACAATGTTTTTATAACTAATATTTTAAGTAAAGTGTTTAAAATAGTTTTTATTTTAAATATTTCGAAATATATATTTGGATAAGTGATTTGAGTTATTTTTAAAAGTTTTCGGACTTGGCAGATTTTCAGTGGAAATAAATGATTTCGGGAATTTTACTCCGCGAGTGAAAAATGTTTTGAAATTTGTTTTCAAAATATTGAAATGTGAAAATTGATTTGAAATTGTTTTTTAAATGGATGAAGTGTGAAATTATATCTTGCGAAGATATGTTGAAATTAAATAATTTGGGAAAATTATTTGAAATCCAGTGACTGTTGTGAATTATTGATTGATAGTTAAAAAATCGACTATCAATATTTGCCCTTTTAAATGGCATTTGAATTTCGATGCAATCGGGAGTCGAATTCCAACTAGATATTCGAAACCCACATCAAACCTTTGTGATTGTGATGGATCTTTTGTTTAAAAGATCAAAGTGAAATTGTTGTGATTTGTTTGAATATGAAAGTAACACTTATTTTTAAAAAAAATAAGCGCTCGTTATTCGGATTAGCCGGGAGAGGACCTTGTGTCATAAAACCCGTTCCGAATAATGATACGACGAAATGGGATTGCATTTGAGATGATGTTGAAGACCGGGTATTTTTGAAAGCGAAAGGATTATCTGTCGAATGTCTCTGCACCGGGTTGCTTCGGTATAGAGATTTTATCACCCTTTGTGATGGGGATTCCGGATGTGATTTGTGAATATCCGGAGTGCAAGGGCTTCTTTGGAAGTGCCTTCGGTTCCTTTCGATCCCGGAATGGACTTGTATAGATGTGTGTCTGATGTTACACTTTGAGATGTAAAGCTGGTTTCTATCAAATACATTTCTGTTGGTGGCGGAAAATTTATTCTCTTAGCTTAACACCCTTCTCTGAGACGTACGAGCTCAGAGGTTATGTAGTTGATGGTTACTAGTGACACATTCCTAATTTGGTAACGTGGCATACGAAGTGGTGCCGATCATTTGTTGATCGAATCATGGCTTTTGTGAAAAGAGTAGCTTTGTGGAGGAGACTTCGTCGGACCTCACACCCCGGAATGGTGGAAACAGGAAGAATGCGGCAAGGTTATAGGGGTAGCACCCCTTAGGGTATGTGCATTTCCTTCTGGATAGAAGTGGTATCATGATATAGAGCGCAGATACTTAACTTATGTGAATATCGCAAATATATATTACTTTGTGATTGTTGCTGTTGAGGATCCTCGGATAAAGGTTGTTTACAACCGGGGGATGGCATACTCGTGTAGTAGTTACCTATTTTTGCGGAGGTAACCTAGCCTTGTGTTGGCAGAGATCCGGTTAGGTTCTCAGGGCATCCCTCCAGAGGCGTACCTATGTGGCATTAGGAAGCTCCTTAGCCTGACCCTTTGTTGGAAATCCAAATAAACAATACGAGCCCTTTACGAATGCAATTGTATAACCTGCTTCCTCAGGAGGTAGCTATAGCATATATATTGGTACCTATGCTGGCTAAGATTAATATTATACTTTCGAAATGTTTTCCACTATGCACTAATAAAATAATATCAAAGGATTTTGCGTATTAAGCATGTTTGACTATCATAAGGAGAAATCTCCTCCAATTCTGCGTTTGCATTGTGTGTGTGGCGGGAGGCCTTATGGTAGTTTTATTTTCCTAAAAGCATTACAGATTTCTTTTAAATTTCTTTATTTTCCTTTTGTTAAAGAATAACTGTTTTAAGATCTCACACCAGTCCCATGACCGACCTGGAGTTTATTGTTCCCTTTCTAAACTCTGGGTGCCCATAATTTTCCACACAGGCAGCCTAGAGTCAGGTTTCAGTTATTCGGGAGCGAAGTCAGAAAAGAGTTGCTGTGGAGATCAGAAGTTGAAGCTGGATGGCAAGATGTATCTCTTACTATGTAGTGTCCATTGCGTGTGGTTGTGCAAGTCAATTTTTATATAGCCAAGTTATAATAACTGTCAGTGATGTATGATGTCGTTGTAAACTCTGATGTTGTATTGTATTAACAGTGATGAGTCTTTGATTTAAAGATTATTCATTTATCTATTATATATTGTTCCGCTGCGAAATGTAAGATTCTGTTTTTGTTTCTGTTTTTCTTCTATCTTCTTCTTCTTAAACCCTAACGGTTCGATTTTTCGGCATTCGACTGTGCGACATTTGATACAGTGGACGTATAAATGTCGACTTTCGAAAGTCGAAAAATCGAGTCGTTACGCTTGTATACTTTTTAACAACCATGTCGAATTTTTACATTCAAAATCATTTTATACATTTCTTTACAAAAATTTCAATAATTATTTCATTCAAATCCGTACGATGTACCTAAATCATTCGTACGCAATACCAAATTCGATCGCTCACTCGATCACACAATTTCACTTCCGAACTAGTATCGTCCACTCGACTTCCAAGTGCGGACTCGGATGTGGTTTCTTGATGAGAAACCGTCATTCTCCTTGCATAGGATAGAGAATGTCCAAAATCAACCGAAAATTCATATCCAGCTTCATCGTCGAAAATTAACTGAAAAATCCTAACTCGAATCGATATAACTATCTCGAAATTCTGTGCTCGAATTCTGGATCAAATTGCTTATGCGAATAAAATAATGTACGTATATCCTACGTATTAACTATAATTGATTATTAGATATATCAATTTTCTTTTATTCACATTGATCTTTTATTACCTTATTCACAATCACCATTTCACAATTTTCCAGTTTAATCTTCATTCAATCATTAACTTAGAATATTTTCTTAACTCCAAATTTTACTTAAGAATTTCACCATTTGTTTCTTAAGTCCAATAAATATTTTATATAACTTCTTATATTTATTTTCAATTCACCACTTTGGTTCATAACTACTTATATTTAAATTGGATTTCCAATTTCACATGAATTCAATTTACCTTTCATTTATAAATATTGAATTCAACTTATTTCAAATCATATTTAATTTGGTCATTCCTTCAATTATTTTCACTTACTAATTTTATTTCAATACTTTGCTTTGTATATCACAAATCAAATTCAATTCCAATTCCAATTCTATTTACTTACAAATTCTAAATGAATTTCAACATTCAATTTCACTTTCATTTACTTGCAATTGTAAATTCATTTGTTCATTCACAATCTATTTTCCACCTTAATAAATTTTTATTCCATAGCTATTACTATCAGATTCCAGAGCCTTTCGAAATATTTTTGAAATCAATTCAAATTATCTTTTGAATTTCCAAAACCAAACCCAAATTTTGCAAACAACTACCATTTAAAATAATTTGGCAGCAATTCCTCTCTTGAAAACTCGAAAATGAACATCGATGATGTCGCAATCATCATCGGAATTATTTTCCAGCGACCGAAAAGAGTTTATTGCTTTCATCCGTTCAAAACACTTTTCCAAAACGTTTGAAAACCATTTCCAAACTCCAAGGGAACTTAAACTTTTCACCAAAATTTTAAATTTCAAAACCCTTCAATCTACTTTCAAATAATTCTCTGGAATTCTATTTCAATTTATGAATCACATTTTACAATTTACATTTACAAATCCCATTTGTATATGAATTTATTCTTAACTTTTGAGTTAACGATTTCAATTTCCTATTCAATAATCAATGATAATAATTTAATATTATCAATTCCTAACATCCAAGCAACCATACACTATAAAATTTTATGGAAAATCATTTCCTTTTATATTCAAAAATAATTTGGACAAAATTACTTCATTTACCCGATTTTAAAGCAATACCGTGTTGGTTTATTTTGTTTAAGAGTTTAGAAGCCCCTATCGATATTGTTGGCCAAACTTCACTGACCAGATTCTATAAACAATCAACCGATAAGTCAACACAATACAAAACAATTTTTTATATTTACTAATAAATACGCTCTCATATCTATTATTACACTCAAATTCATTCTAGAGTACTACCGACTCTATCTCTAGTGAGAAATTTCCCCACCAGAACCAAGATTGTCGCTTAACCAATTGCTCTGATACCACTCTGTAATGACCCAATTTTTCGACGCCTGAAAGTCGACATCGATACGTCCACTATATCTAATGCCGAACAATCGAATGCCAAAAAACCGAACCGTAGGGTTAAAGAAGAAGAAGAAATATAAACAACAATAGAATCTCACATTTCGCAACGGAACAATATATAATAGATAAATGAATAAGTTTTAAAACAAAAGCTCTATATTAGTTTATACATCACATTATTAGAGTTTACAACAACATAACAATGGAAAAGAAATATTATATACAGTGATACGCCTCGCCATCCAGCTTGCCTCCAGATCTCCACGGCATGCTTTCCCAACTTCACTCCATAAGAACTGAAAACTTGACTCTAGGCTGCTCGTGTGGAAAATTAGGGCACCTAGAGTTTAGAAAGGGAACAATAGACTCCAGGTCAGTCATGGGACTGGTGTGAGATCTAAGAAACAGTTATTTCCACAAAGAAAATAAAAAGAAATCCGCCATGCTTTTGGAAAATGAAACTACCATAAGGCCTCTCCGCACACACACAATGCAAGCGCACAATTGAAGGAGATTTCTCTGTTGAATATGCGCTTATATGATTTTTGTTTGATGATAATAAACATATATACATTTGTTTAAATGTATTTGATAATATACTATTTATTTTCACAGATTAAATAAATATTTGCTGAATAAAATAAATAACACAGAATTTGAATTCAAACGAATATTTTATTCAAATAAATATTTATTACAATTTTGAATAGTATACAAATTCAAGCTCTCACTATTCACTATACAACTTTGATACAATTTCAATTACATCACTATTTTACATCTTCACCTCACTACATATCACTCACACTCGTATTTATCTTCAACTTCATTCCAGTTTGAATCCAGCATCTGAGAAATCTGCAAAAATATTCACTAACGCAGTAAAATTGAAAAAGAAATATTTTTGCAAAATAAAATAAGATATGATTTTTGAAAATAATATTTGCCTCAGTTATTTGGGTTGTTCGTCATCATTTAAATTTGAATTCATCATACACGAACAACTTGTGACATACACAGTGTATTACTGTATATGCCACAAGGCCGTGCACGCCGATATATACACTTGATTGATTTACAGGGACAGGCAAGCACAGGTCAAACCCAAATGAAAAATCAGGTTCAACTCACGTGCAATAACATTGAAAATCACGACACAAGCACAAGGTCAAATCCTAGTTTTGAAACTGGATTCAACACAAGGCGACATGATATGAATGCAACAAAGACCAAGCTGCAGCATACCAGAAGATGGAGACAACTCAAATGAACACAATGTCACTGAAACATGTGCAGTCAAATGATCAGAGGCATCAATATGGTAACACACTACAACATGCTCAAAGTAAACACTGAATACATATGGACACAACAAATGGCATGGCAATGCTCAAGACCAAAACAAAGCTACAGGATGCACCAGACCAAGATGATCAAGTGCAGATCAGACCGAACCAGGTCAATAGCACACTCAAGACCAGACCAGACAAGTCCAATGATGTAAATAGTGAAGAACATAAAGTACTACAAAGATCAATGCAACTTCACAGCAATCATAACACAAGCCAGAGTGAATGCAGACAAGCACATGAATACATAAAGCTACAAGTGATGCAGCATCAATCAAAAAGTGATATGGTGAAGCACTGACTCAAATACAACTACAAGGCATGAAACCATAGTGAAACATCACAATGAACACCACTGACCAGTGAATACAACATCAAGTTGCAGACTACAAGTTACAAACTAAAATGTGCAAATCAGTGAAAATATACAATGCACCAGAAACATGCAAGTGTCAAAGTACAGGTGCAAGTGTACATAAGAGAAGTACAAAATGACCAAACAGCAACAGTGAATGGGGCAAAGCACAAAAGTGCAACAGCAAATGCAATGACCATGTACAGGTATGAAATGGTCAGGGTGTCAACAAGTCAAAGCCGTGGTTGTCGAAGTCAAAGTCAGAGACCTCAACCAAGCAACAAATATATTCAATTATGAACAAGTCAAGGCCGAAGCTGTAGCAATCAAGAAGCCGTAGTCAACAACGTGATGATCACGAAATAAATCAAAATCGTAACCATCAAGCAATGAAATATACGATTATGAACTAGTCAGAATCAATCATCAAACGTTCAATTTAAATCAAGTGGCCGAGAAGAATTTTTGACAAATTCAAACATATTTTATATGAACGATAATATAGGAATTCGATTCCTATTTAAACAATTCATCATCGGCAAATTTGAGTATCGAATTCCAGAAAGCATAAAATCAGAAAAGCACAAGCAAATAATTACATACCGAATCGAAGAAGGAATTCAATCAACGAAGCAGCTGCAAAGAGCATCGAAGTCGAACAATTATCAAAGGTCGGCGCTTCAATTTGAAAGCCCTAAATTGCATCAAAGGGACGAAGCCCCAATTTGATAAGGACGAAGCCCTAAAAAGGAATGGCCGCCATTACAAACAAAGAAAGAAAAGAGACGGGTCAAATAGCAAAGGAGGCCGGCCTGCTTTTCAAAGGGGTTTTGTTTTTAAGGGGTTTTTAAATTTAATATTAGGGTTATTTCATTTTTAATTGTTTTAATTGTATTTTCCTTTTTTCTTTTTAAACCGTTTTATTTTTTCTAGTCGTGTGACTAGGGGACAAACTACGGTGTGTAGTTTGGGAATTCGCAACTCGGTGGTTGAGTTGTGGTCAGGGTTTTGAGCGTAGAGTTAGATTAGTCAATAGCGGGTATAGCGAGTTTACGTGTGTAAGCGAGGGACTATCTAATTTCTAGTAGAAACCTTGGGGGCAGCACGTAGGCAGGTTTTTGCCGAAGCTGTGTAAATTCTGTGTTGTTCTGTTTTATTCTGTTATTTATATTCTGCGATATCTGTGCTGCTATTCTGTGATCCGTGTTAAATATTAATTAGCTTCTGCAATTAATTTTTATAATCACCCTATTCACCCCCCCTCTAGGGTGAAATCGATCCTACAAGTGGTATCAGAGCTAGGAACAAAAGCAATTTTTGTTTTAAAATTTTGATTTTACAAAAATCAATTTTTGTTTTAAAAATTCGTGTTTCAAAAATCAATTTTTGTTTTAAAAATTCGTGTTTCAAAAATCGGTTTTTGTTTTTACAAAAATTTTGAATTTTTAAAATGGCTTCTTTTAATAATGCTTTTGCAGAAGGGCAATCCATAGTTAGACCACCAATGTTCAATGGTGAATATGCTTACTGGAAAAATAGAATGCAAATTTTTCTGAAAACCATTGACGCTTGGAATATCGCTGAGACAGGTTATAGTATACAAACTATAACTGTAGATAATCAGGAAATAGAGAAACCAAAGGAACAATGGACAGAACTAGAAAATAAATTACAGAATACTAATGCCAAAGCTACGAATTCTATTATCTGTTCATTGGATCAATTTGAATTTAATCGTGTCTCACATTGTCTAACTGCGCAGGAAATATGGCACATACTAGAAGTGACTCACGAAGGAACATCTCAAGTCAAAGAATCTCGCCTTGCAATGCTAAGCAGCGAATACGAGAACTTCAAAATGGCGAGGGAAGAAAATGTTAAAGAGATGTACGGACGACTCTCCAATATCGTATACAAATCAAAAGCTCTCGGAAAAACATACACCAAATTAGAAATAGTCCGGAAAATTCTCAGAGTCCTTCCACGAAGCTTTGAAGCAAAAGTAACTGCCATACAAGAATCGAAAGATTTAAAACAACTTAAAGTTGAGGAACTCATCGGAAATCTCACCACTTATGAGCTAGAAATGAAATTCAAAGAAGAGCGTGAAGGAGGTGACACTCAAAAGAAATCAATAGCTCTCAAAGGAACAACCGAAAGTGATGATGATAACGATGAAGATGATGGAGCAGCAGAATTGGAGCTGTTAATAAGGAAATTCAAAAAATGGAATCAAAAACATGGAAATTCAGCTCGAAATCAAAAAGCAAAAAGCAGAATAGCCAAAGCACTAGACTACTCAGAAGAACAAAAGTTTATTTGTTATAATTGCAACATACCCGGCCATATCAAGCCCGATTGTCCACAAATTAAATCCAGCCATGGAAAGAAACAGAAAAAGAAAAGTTTTGCAGCCACTTGGGATGAAATAGACGAGAATGATCAAAGCACTGGCAGTGAAAGCGAAAAGGCAGAATTGTGTCTTCGAGGTGATACAACTGACAGTGACGATGACGAGCCAAGTGAGGTATCAAAACTTACCCATTCTGAGTTGCTTATATATTTTCATGAAGTAAACGGTTGTTTTGAACGACTTAGGGAAAAATACGCCAAACTTGAATCTCAAAAAGATACTTTGATAGAATGTAATAAACAACTTGATCAATTAGTTAAAACCTATCAAAGTAGGATCCCTAAGTGTGATAAGTGTCCAACATTTGATGAAGAAATTAAAAAATCAGAAATTAAAATAAAATCGCTTGAAAATGAAATTCTGATTTTAAAGGAGAATGAAAATACTAGGAGAGAGAATTCTATTAAAAAGTGCACACAGTTGTTAAACGAAAATGAATCTCTCAAATCACAAGTCCAACAATTGTCAACGACTTTAGATAAATTTTCAAAAAGTGAAAAATCGTTGAATATGCTATTAGGAAAGCAAAATGTTAATACGGTTAGACAAGGACTTGGATATAATAATTCGAAAATTGTTGAAAACAAGATTAATCAAGTTAATTCTATGTGCACAATTTGTAGAAAATTTGGACACGGTCACAATAATTGTTGGTATAGACCCAAACACGTGAAAACTATACCGATTTGGGTTCCAAAAGGCACAAATATAAAATCTCTCAAAATTAAACAAATTTGGGTGCCGAAGGGAACAATTATAAATAGTTTTGGGTCTACACAAAATTATTTCTCAAAATTTTCTGCCACTAACAACCATGGACCTATAAAAACAAATAGGTCACATAAATCCTTTTCCGTGTAGGTGTGGTGGCAGGCTAAGGAACAACAATAGTGTTCTCTGGATTTTGGCTGCTCCAGAAACGCAACGGGCGACAAAGCTAAGTTCCTTAGCCTAGTATAAAGGTGACAGAATCACAACGGACAACAATGAAAAATATCGTAAAGGTAAAACAGGTATGGTATGTTTTAAACGATATATTAAATGTGATAATCTGCACCGTATTTTGAATTAAATCAGCCAATATTGAGATTGATGAAAAGATGATGATTTTGATTCTGACTTATTCAACATAGTTGGCCAATTATATTCTTATGCCAAAAACACTATAAAAATCTTTAGATTCTTTGAATTACTTCATATATATATCAGTTTGGATTAAAAATAGTGTTTTGTTGGATATTACAATTGGTTATAATATGGCTAACTCTTTATTCATGGTTTTTCTGATTATTTACACGGTTTCATTTCAAATTCAAAAGAATGTCATTTAAATTGTTGTTAAAATTGAATTTGAAATTTTTGATGCACACTTCATGTTTTGGTCTATAAAATTCAATTGATGATAATTTTTGAGTGAAAGAGAAATTCAGATGCAGATTACACTGGTAATCTAGTTGATAGAAAAATTACTAGTGAAACGTGATTTTTGAGACACTTAGTAACTGCATTGTTTTTCAAAGAAAATATCTGCATATTTTTCATTTCAAATAATTTTCAAATAGCAGAAAATTTTCTTTAAAAAAAAAAAACCCCTGGAGAAAATCATTTTTGACCATATTTTCAGATTATTCATTTTTGAAAAATTAATTTCATAATTATTTTTGAATTTGATTTTAAATGACTATTATGACTAATCTGACTCCCAAATGATTATCGAAAAGAAAAATAGTGATTGAAAAAGTGATGAGTGTTGATATTGATTATATATTATAACTCGAGAAAGTATAATTAGAAAATTTCTTTAGAAATGTAAACAAGAGTTATAAAACTTTTTGTTGGTAAAAATTCCATGATCATCTCTATGTCTATCATGTTTTCTATCAACCATCACTCATCAAAATTCTATATAGTTTGTCAATATGTGGTACTTTAAACAGGAATCGTTCGTTTTTCATTTTTACATTTTTTTTTAAAAAAAAATGTTAAATAAATAAATAAATACCAAAGTATTCACTCTCATTTAAAAGTCCTCACGGTTATGCATGGGTGAATTACTTGGAATTTGTTATGTGCTTCCATGCTCATTTAAAAGTCCTCGCGGTTATGCATGTATGGAACGCATATCAAAAGTTGATTTGTAAAATAAACAAGTTGATTCTAATCCCATTTAAAAGTCCTCACGGTTATGCGTGGTTAGAAGATACTTGAATTCATTTTTAAAAAAAAAAAATATATATATAATAAAATTGGAATACTACTAATCTCATTTAAAAGTCCTAACGGTTATGCATGGTTAGTAGATATTCAAATTCCTGATATAAATATACCACAAATAGACACAACTGTATGATTTTATATGATGACATCATCTCCATCATTCTAAAAGTGGAATATGCGCCTAACAAAATATTTATGATTTTTGTTTGACTTTTTATTGAAATTTAATATTTATATTCAATTGAGTTTTAATGTTGGATTGATATCGATTACTTTATCTCTATTTTCTCTAACACTATTATTCTTTTGCTGATAACAAAAGGGGGAGAGAAAAGTTAAGATTTTGTCAAATAAAATCTAGCAAAGGTCAAATAATTTTCTATTTTGCATCTAGACTCATTTGCATATTTTATTTGTATGCATATATGTAGGGGGAGTTTTGTGTAGAGAAGAAGCAATTAAATAGGGGGAGCAATTAGAATATATCAATGATCAAATAATTTTCTATTTTGCATCTAGACTCATTTGCATATTTTATTTGTATGCATATATGTAGGGGGAGTTTTGTGTAGAGAAGAAGCAATTAAATAGGGGGAGCAATTAGAATATATCAATGATCAAATACATTTAACATATTCAAAATCTTAAATATATGTTTGTTATCATCAAAAGGGGGAGATTGTTGAATATGCGCTTATATGATTTTTGTTTGATGATAATAAACATATATACATTTGTTTAAATGTATTTGATAATATACTATTTATTTTCACAGATTAAATAAATATTTGCTGAATAAAATAAATAACACAGAATTTGAATTCAAACGAATATTTTATTCAAATAAATATTTATTACAATTTTGAATAGTATACAAATTCAAGCTCTCACTATTCACTATACAACTTTGATACAATTTCAATTACATCACTATTTTACATCTTCACCTCACTACATATCACTCACACTCGTATTTATCTTCAACTTCATTCCAGTTTGAATCCAGCATCTGAGAAATCTGCAAAAATATTCACTAACGCAGTAAAATTGAAAAAGAAATATTTTTGCAAAATAAAATAAGATATGATTTTTGAAAATAATATTTGCCTCAGTTATTTGGGTTGTTCGTCATCATTTAAATTTGAATTCATCATACACGAACAACTTGTGACATACACAGTGTATTACTGTATATGCCACAAGGCCGTGCACGCCGATATATACACTTGATTGATTTACAGGGACAGGCAAGCACAGGTCAAACCCAAATGAAAAATCAGGTTCAACTCACGTGCAATAACATTGAAAATCACGACACAAACACAAGGTCAAATCCTAGTTTTGAAACTGGATTCAACACAAGGCGACATGATATGAATGCAACAAAGACCAAGCTGCAGCATACCAGAAGATGGAGACAACTCAAATGAACACAATGTCACTGAAACATGTGCAGTCAAATGATCAGAGGCATCAATATGGTAACACACTACAACATGCTCAAAGTAAACACTGAATACATATGGACACAACAAATGGCATGGCAATGCTCAAGACCAAAACAAAGCTACAGGATGCACCAGACCAAGATGATCAAGTGCAGATCAGACCGAACCAGGTCAATAGCACACTCAAGACCAGACCAGACAAGTCCAATGATGTAAATAGTGAAGAACATAAAGTACTACAAAGATCAATGCAACTTCACAGCAATCATAACACAAGCCAGAGTGAATGCAGACAAGCACATGAATACATAAAGCTACAAGTGATGCAGCATCAATCAAAAAGTGATATGGTGAAGCACTGACTCAAATACAACTACAAGGCATGAAACCATAGTGAAACATCACAATGAACACCACTGACCAGTGAATACAACATCAAGTTGCAGACTACAAGTTACAAACTAAAATGTGCAAATCAGTGAAAATATACAATGCACCAGAAACATGCAAGTGTCAAAGTACAGGTGCAAGTGTACATAAGAGAAGTACAAAATGACCAAACAGCAACAGTGAATGGGGCAAAGCACAAAAGTGCAACAGCAAATGCAATGACCATGTACAGGTATGAAATGGTCAGGGTGTCAACAAGTCAAAGCCGTGGTTGTCGAAGTCAAAGTCAGAGACCTCAACCAAGCAACAAATATATTCAATTATGAACAAGTCAAGGCCGAAGCTGTAGCAATCAAGAAGCCGTAGTCAACAACGTGATGATCACGAAATAAATCAAAATCGTAACCATCAAGCAATGAAATATACGATTATGAACTAGTCAGAATCAATCATCAAACGTTCAATTTAAATCAAGTGGCCGAGAAGAATTTTTGACAAATTCAAACATATTTTATACGAACGAGAATATAGGAATTCGATTCCTATTTAAACAATTCATCATCGGCAAATTTGAGTATCGAATTCCAGAAAGCATAAAATCAGAAAAGCACAAGCAAATAATTACATACCGAATCGAAGAAGGAATTCGATCAACGAAGCAGCTGCAAAGAGCATCGAAGTCGAACAATTATCAAAGGTCGGCGCTTCAATTTGAAAGCCCTAAATTGCATCAAAGGGACGAAGCCCCAATTTGATAAGGACGAAGCCCTAAAAAGGAACGGCCGCCATTACAAACAAAGAAAGAAAAGAGACGGGTCAAATAGCAAAGGAGGCCGGCCTGCTTTTCAAAGGGGTTTTGTTTTTAAGGGGTTTTTAAATTTAATATTAGGGTTATTTCATTTTTAATTGTTTTAATTGTATTTTCCTTTTTTCTTTTTAAACCGTTTTATTTTTTCTAGTCGTGTGACTAGGGGACAAACTACGGTGTGTAGTTTGGGAATTCGCAACTCGGTGGTTGAGTTGTGGTCAGGGTTTTGAGCGTAGAGTTAGATTAGTCAATAGCGGGTATAGCGAGTTTACGTGTGTAAGCGAGGGACTATCTAATTTCTAGTAGAAACCTTGGGGGCAGCACGTAGGCAGGTTTTTGCCGAAGCTGGGTAAATTCTATGTTGTTCTGTTTTATTCTGTTATTTATATTCTGCGATATCTGTGCTGCTATTCTGTGATCCGTGTTAAATATTAATTAGCTTCTGCAATTAATTTTTATAATCACCCTATTCACCCCCCCTCTAGGGTGAAATCGATCCTACATTCTCCTTATGATAGTCAAACATGCTTGATACGCAAAATCTCTTTTTAATATTATCATTAGTGCATAGTCTGGAAAACATCTCGAAAGTATAATATTAATCTTAGCCAACATACAACCATTATTGTATACCTACTATAACTACCATGTTCAATAGCAAGCTACCACCACATTCCATGGCAGGTTATACAACTAAAACCGTACATGACGCGTATTGTTTTTTGGATTTCCAACAAATGGTCAAGATAAGGAACTTCCTATGCCACATGGGTACGCCTCTAGAGGGACACCCTGAGAACTTAACCATCTCTTTGCCAACACAAGGCCAGATTAACTCTGTAACTAGGTAACTACTACACGAATATGCCATTCCCCTGTCGTTACCGACCTTTATCCGAGGATCCTCATCCACAAAGCAGCAACCATAAAGTAATAAATTTGCAGTAACCACAATATCCGGGCTCCATACCATGATACAACCCTTTTCCAGAAGGAAATGGACATACCCATAGGGAGCGCTACCCCCAAATAACCTTGCCGCATCCTTCATGTTTCTACCATTTTCGGGTTGTGAGGTTCGAGGAGGTCACGTCCACAAAGCTACGCTTTACACAAAAGCCGTGCTTCGATCAACAAATGATCAACAGCACTTCATATGCAACATTATCAAATTGGGAATGTATCACTAGTAACCATCAACTACATAAACTCTGAGCTCGTACATCTCAAAGAAGGGTGTTAAGCTAAGAGAATAAATTCTCCACAACTAACAGAAATGTATTTGATAGAAACCAGCTTTACATCTCAAAGTGTAACGTCAGACACACATCCATACAAGTCCGTTCTGATTCGAACGGAACCGAAGGCACTTCAAGAGAAGCCCTTGCAATTTGGATATTCACTAATCACGTCTGGACTTCCCATAACAAAGGGTGATTAAATCTCTATACCGGAGCAACTCGGTGCAGAGACTTTCGATAGGTAATCCTTTCGCTTTTGAAAATATCCAGTTTTCAACACCATCTTCAAATGCAATCCCATTTCGTCGTATCATTATTCAGAATGAGTTTTATGACACAAAGTCCTCTCTCGGCTAATCCGAATAACGAGCACTTATTTTAAAAATAAGTGTTACATTCGAATTTCAAGTAAATCACAACAAATTTTCCACTTTGATCTTTTAAACAAAAGATCCATCACAAAGATTCGATGTGGTTTACGAATATCCATTTGGAATCCGACTCCCGGTCGCATCGAAATTCAAACTCCATTTAAAGGCCAATATTGATAGTCGGTTATTTAACTATCAACCGACATTCATAACAATCACCAAGATTTAAATAATTTTCCCCGAATTATTTCTTTTCAAAATATCTTCGCAAGATATATTTTCGACACTTCAACACTTCGAAAACAAATTTCAAGTCATTTTCCTCATGCGAAATATATTTCCAAATATTTATTCATTTCCACTGAAAATTTGACGAGTTCAAATACTTCAAAAAAATTTAAATTACTTATCCAAACATATATACTTTGAAATATTTAAAATTAAACTATTTTTAAAACACTTCATTTTAAAAATTAGTTATGAAATTTTATACCCATATCCCATATAAATCTTAAGCCTAAAATAATTTTAAAATAAAATTGTTGTAACCATTTTATTAATCAAATATCAATTTAAAATCTTTAAATAATCACTTCTATAATTAATTAAATAAATTGTTACTCTAAAATTTTTCAAAATAACTTAAGAAAATAATTTCTCCAAAACATTCTTTTAAAACCAAACACTATAACTTGTAATTTATGTTTGTAAGCTACTTTGAAATCATGCTTGGATTTCCAAGGAAGAGTTCTCTTTCCATTTCAAAATGGCCCCTTTAAATCAATTAATAAAACTTTCTTAGTTTATTTCAATTCACATTCCATATCCGCAAATTTCTTTCCAAACTTTAAAAATAAACCAATATTTAATTTTAAACAAATTTCCCTTTCCTTTATAAATTCCCATTGTGAATTTAATTTTTTAAATATCCACTGATATTCGATTTTCAAATCGATTTCCAAATATTCACTTTCAAACACCAAATCAATTTCCAAATTTATTTCAAACACCAAATCGATTTCTGAATTTTATTTCAAACCACCAAATTTATTTTCAAATCGATTTCCCAAAGATTTTTTTTAAACACCAAATCAATTTCCGAAACAATTTCTAAAATTTATTACCATTTAAAATAAATCCCTTTATTAATTTTTTTTCATAATTTGGAATTAATTCGATAAGATTTCAAAAATCAATTTTTTAAACCCTTTTAAATTCCTTCTTTTAACTTCACCCAATTCTGAAAAATGAATTTACTTAAAGTTTTCTACTTTAATTTCCAAAAATCCAATTTTATATTTCTGGTATCCTACGATACCAAAAATACATTCGGCTGAACTATAACCATCAACAATTTCAATCACAAGTATAATCATACACAGATTATAAATAAATCAACACACAACATTGAAACAAATTCAAATATTTGAGAAATCCAGTTGGATCCCTCCAACCTATTTTCCTACATCCACATAGATGTTAGCACAATAATTAAATACAAATTCCACTTCGAGGTGGAATATCGCGGTATATTGGGTTATATAAAATCATCCGCTATTATGCGGCGCATAGGATCTCATCTACTATATAATGCAGGAAATCATCACTCCAAATATATATACCACATCCAAGCAGTCGATCAATTACTGAAATTCCAGTTTAATTTGAGTGAGAAGATCTCACCTTTTTATTTGCAATCCGTTTCCAATCCCGACTTGTCTTCTTCACAGTATTAAACCTTGTATAGACAATTTTTAAAAGTTGATTAATATTTTGAATTAATCAAACAATTAATCACCGGTTATTTATTTAATTTTAGATAATAGTTTGGATTTACATCAAAAATTTATTTTTAAACAAATATTCATTTAAATAAAATAATTGAACCCAACCAATAATCAGTCATCATTAATATAAATTTAATTAACTAATTATTTAATTAAACTATTAGTCTCCCTAATCAAAAAATTAATTTTCCATCTAATAGTCCTAATTAACCGGTGATTTTAATTTAAAAATAAAAATTTGATTTTTAAACTAAATTCTTTTTAATAAAATATTTTCTTTTCTTTTGAAACCTGTATACTAAAAGTAATTTAATTAAGCAATAGTTTTAATTTAAACTATAATTTGGTTTTAAACAAATAATTTGATTTTAAACTAAATTATCCTTTAACGTTTTCTGTACATATTTAATTTCATTTTCAAATTTTAATTGAATTGAATAAATTGCATATAACTAACTGCCGTTTGAAATCGCGATGCTCGAAACCCTTATAGTCGCGAGCAATCCCATCACCTCTCTATTTTTCCACCACGACGTCGCGTCCCTGATTCAACTCGATATTGATCGAGATTCCTCTGACAACGAGCTATTGCACCTCAATCCAGCAAATGCTGCTTCACTGTCGCCGCCTTCGCCTCCTCGCGAGCCTCGCCTAATCAAACGCGAGCCTCCTCTCTCGCGGCCGAATCCCATGCGAGCGTGCCATTTGCTTTCGTGCTCACACTATCACCATCATGATTTAAATCGCGTAGCCCTAGCTTTCGCCCCTTTTCGAACTGCCCTTATCGTTTGTTCCTTTTAATTTATCGCTGATTTGATTTGGGAAAGAAAAGAATGAACTTTGGCGGCCATGTTTCTGAGATCGAACAATTCGATTTGGGTTCGTCTTGATTTTTAATCGGTCATTGATCTCGAACTTGTAGTTTTTTTTCCTTTTGAACGAGAAAAAGGTTTTCGATTGAAATCAAAAAAATTGTGGCCATTAATTTTTTTTGAAGTTTTTATATTTCGCTTTTGATTTTTTCCTTTCGAACGAAAATTTTCTTTTTTTTCCTCTAACGAAGACGAACATTATATTTTCTTTTAATTTTAAAATGTACGCATGTCGATTTATCAATGACACGTGCTTTAACTTCTATGCATTCATGATAAATGGGGGCAAGGTGATTTGATTATATTATTTATATTTTTAAATTTAAATTCAAATTCAACTGCTTCGATAAACGCAACTCAAAAATTCAATCTCCAATCGAGGCGTGCCGCCAGGCGTTTATATGGTTATATCCCTATTCCGAACGCAACGGAAAAGGTTTTGAGCCCAAATTCGATCGTACGAATAAGATAGCTTTTCAGACCAGTTATTATATCGAATTTTCGATTTAATTTTCAGCGCATTTGCTTATCTTACGGCCAAATGATCACTTCACATACTACAAAAATTGAAATCCGATAATGATACAATATAACGGATCCAATGGAACTAATTTTGTCTAATTCGAAGGCTGTGCCTCGGAAGGCTATTTTTAAATATCGATTTAAATAATATAATTTCAAAACTGGACAAAACATTTTCAAATTAAATTCTAAAGCTTCCATTATCTTCAGTATTGTCAATATGAATTTTCTAAGTCATCAATTTAATTTTAACAGGCTCACAATCGAAGGTAAAAATATCTTACCCAATTTTAATAAATTAAATTCAAAAATTTAATTTTCAAATTCATAGTTATATTTGAAATACAAATTAAAATAAGTTCCAAATATTTAAAATCAATTAAATATTTCAATTTCAAATGTTAAAAATTCCAGCTCGTCATAATTACTTATGAATTTTCAAACGAAAATATGGTTATTTGGGTTTATAAATTTATTTCGAAAATTATATTAAGGATTTGGGTATGAAATTCTGATATGTTAGGCAACATGATTAAAGTGAATTTTTGTAATTTTGAGGGTTTTTACTTTGATTTATTATGGAAATGAAGTTATTTTGAAAGGAGGACCTAAATGATTTAATTGTTTTGTTAATAGGAAGGGCTTATTTGTAAAATGTTATTTTTTTGTTAGATCTGACAAAATGTGGCAAATTTTAGTAAAATAATTTGAAAGTTTAATTTAACCAATCATGAGTTTACAATAGGCAAAGTAGTTACAAAAAGTTTGCTTTATTTGGTAAAAACAGTCTTTGGCTCAAAAAATCAGGTTCTGCCCTCTTTGGAAAGAGCTTTCGACCTAGAGCTTCCGCCTCCAACCTAGTCGAAAGCTTCTAGGTTGAAACCAGTAAACCAATACACATGGTATCATTTAGATGGTGTGTAGCAGATTAGAGAAATGCGGAAGGAAGAGTGTCAAAATAGAGCTTCCCGAAGAGTTGGTTCCTTCGTTTTGTTTTGTTTTGTTTTTAAAAGAAAAAGCGGTTGCCTGTTTACAAAAGGGTTTCGAAGTAGTCAAAACTAATGGCGTCGAAAGGATATTTCAATAGAAGCTTTCGAAGGAGAGCTGCCTTTGCTTTAAAGCAGATGCTTTCCAAGGAGTCACTTATATTTTTATTGAAGCTTTCGGAAGGGGTAGTTTTGACCAAGTCGAAACCCTTTTATGATTTTGATACCCTTCAATGGTATTGAAAACATCAATGCTGTCGAAAGGTGTTGTTTATTTTATAAATATAAGCCGCTTGCTACTGCTTTTGAAAGGGGTTAAGGGTTTCAAAGGCAATGGTTTCGAAAGGGGTTTCAAAGCCAACCTGCGATTGTTTTACCCAGATGTTTTAATGCTTTCAAAAGGATGGTTTCGACACCATCAAATTTTCCCCAAATACTTTTATGAAATAAGGGTTGGTTTCGAAAGAGATGCTTTCGGGTACGTTCACTTTGACCCAAAAATGTTAATTTAAATATAAATCGAATTGCTTCGAAAGGTAATGGTTTCGAAGGGTAACCTTCAATGGTTTCGAAAGTGGTATTTTTAAGTGGTTTTCAAGCTATGCTTCTATTCTTATATGATAATACTTTAACACGGTCGAAAGAATTCAAAAGAGAAGTTTTAAAGTACTTGAAAGGTAGGAGCCTCATGTTTTAAAGATAGAATTTAATGCTTTCGAAGGAGGTTATACGATGATGTCGAAAGCAAGGTTTCGAAGGTTTCAAATGGCTTTTTAAACCCAAACTCATTTTTGATGGAAAAAACCCATGGTAATGGAGTTTTGAAATGAATTTTGGTATGTAAATTTGAAGAAGTATTTCCTTAATAAAAATATAGGTTAAAGGATTAACTATGTTTTATATGAAAAAAATTTAAGGGCTTTAAACCCATAGGAGTGGTATTGCTAAGTTGTTAAGTTTGCTTCCTCAAATATGAACATATTCACATGATAAAGGACCCTTAGATGTATTTCAGGAATAAAATGGTAGAAGAACCACCTAACTTAACCCAGTAGTGAATATAAATTGATTAAACTCCTAATTGAGAAGAATTGCATCCAGGGAGCCATGGAGATCAAAATATAGGGTGCTTGAATATTGAAGTTGTTCGGGTGATAGGTTCATAGTAAACCCATGAAAAGTATGATTAGGAATAGGAGTAACCAACAGCTCATAGTAAACCCATGAAAATTATGTATTAAGGATGGTTGTCATGGGATTGTAGTGAACCCATGAAAATTATATCTGAATTAAGTATTGACGCTAGTCAAAAGGTTCCTAGTCAACCTATGAAAACTAGGATAAGAAAGAAGTTGTTGGAGGCATCGCTAGGTTCCTAGTCAACCCATGAAAACTAGGATAAGAAGGGAGTTACTGGAATAATCCATAGGTTTCTAGTTAACCCATGAAAACTAGGATAAAAGTGGAGTTATTGGAAAGACCAATAGGTTCAAAAGAGTCCATGAATTTATTAAGTTAATTGGTTGGGGCCTATAGGTTTTAAGTGATGCAATGAAAACTATGAAATATGACAGGGTGTCTATAAATTATGAAAAGGGTATTGTTAAATCCATGAAAACTAATAGGTTAATAGTGATCATAGAAACTATAAACATATACATATCATCATAATAATTTTGAAATATTTTTTTATCCATTATGGATGCAGAAGCCCAGTATATGGTTTTGAAATGGTTTTATGATACAAGTGTGGGGAAAAACTGTTTCGCTAAACTACATGGTCTCACTAGATATCTAAATGGATTGAGATGTTAGATTATTATTCATACCGGGCTTTATGTCTAACTCGAAGTTTTTTCCCAGTAAACTCTTGGGTACTCAATTTATTTTGAGTAGTATGAAGTTTAGGGTTTCCAGATTCTCTTCTTAGATGAATGAAGCTTCCAAAGGCGTGCATAAGGCAGTTAGTTATTTAGAGTTATCTTTTTCCACTGTGTATTTTGGATGTAAAGGTAGACTTATTAGCCTTATTATGTACTTTGATCAACCAAAGAGGCATCTACATCGCTCTTGGCGTATGTGTAATAATTATATTTTTCTAAACGTGGTTATTGTTTGTGGGATTATGCAATGAACATGAAATGTTATGAATGGAATGTGGAAATATGTTTTTATAATTTGTTAAATTTTTCCCATATTCTTGTGATTTGTGTATCAATGCATCTAATACCACCTTATTTGGTTGTTAGGGATTAATAACTATGGATGACTATGCCATCCGTAGCCATTAGTTTTAGGCCTCCAAGTAAAGGGATATTATAAGTTGGTATCAGAGCAAAAATTTATTGCACTTTAAAAGAAAAATTTAAACCTAAAATCTTTTTTGAAACAAAATCCAATAAATCAGAAATATGATCAGGATTTGGTTTAACGCTATAGTATCGTGCTTGTATTTGATATATAGGTATATATCTGAGTACGTGTTTCCCTCTCTCTTAGACCGTTTTTCTGTATCTTACTCGGGCTCGTATGTAGATTTACGAGAAAGAGCATATGGAAGTAGGAAAGCGAAGAGAAAATTTAGGTAGAGGAAGCAACACAACCAACGAAAATGCTCTACCTAATGCCAAGAGGAACCAAGGTCGACAGGCTAATGCTAATCCAAATATTGAAGCTAATGTGGGTGTTGGAAATCCATCAATAGATGTGGCGATGGTGTATCAGTTGTTGGCCAACCTTTTGCAAGCCGGAGTAGCTGGTAATGTGGGAGAAGCTACTCTTGTAGCTCTAGATGGATATAATTATGCCAACCTGAGTAGAGACTACACCAGTCTGGGTAGAAAGCCATTTGTTGTGACAGAGGATGCTGTTGAGGTTGAAAATTAGCTATTAAGCTGTGGGAGAATCTTTACATATCTAGGCTTGGATGATGAGGAAAAGAGAAGGATAGTATCTAGGCAGTTGTAAGAGATAGCGCTTCATTGGTGGAATAGTGTGACCATCAGAGTTTTGAAGGAAGAGCTGACATGGGCTGATTTCAGAAAGAGATTTGAGCAGAAGTTCTTATTTGAGGTTTCCAAGTCGACATTGATGAGAAAGTTTATGGACCTTTTTTAGGGAGATATGTTAGTAATTGAGTATGCTACTAAGTTTGATGAGCTCTCTCTACATGGATATGCTAGTATAGACATCAACATCAGAAGGAATGAAAGGTTCATTCAAGGACAGAGACCGGAGTTTTCTAGAATGACCATGAATCATATCAGAGAGCCTTGTAATGTGGTAATGGAGGTGGCTATTCACCATGAAGAGGTGCTTGCTGACTTTGCTAGGGTAAAGCCATTTGAATCCCAGGGTCCTCAGGGATAGAAAATAAAATACTTTAAGAAGAAGAAAGCCTAGAAAAAGGATGTTGCCAAGAAGACAAAGACTGATTTGATGTGCTTCAAATGTGATAAGAAGAGTCATTATGCTCATGATTGTTGGACAGGCAAAGGGAAGAAATCTACAGAGAAGAAAAATGTGAAATGCTTCTACTGCGACCAAGTTGGGCATTACAAGAACCAGTGTCCAACGCCAGTCGGGGCGGATAGAGGGACGGTTTTTTCTTTTGGACCACCATCTTCTTCTAGGCCTACTATTATAGAGAAAGGGAAAACCGTGATGGAAGGTACGTTTTTGATTCAGAGTATACCAGTTAGGGTACTATTTGATACCGGTGCATCACACTTATTTATATCACAATATTTGGTTAATGGGTTATGCATGGAACCCACGTACCTTGTTACTTTCTTAAGGGCCGCGAATCTGATAGGAGGGAATGAAACTCTAGGGATAAGATGCGACTAGATAGAACTTTATTTGTTAGGTCATAAGTTTGCATGTAGTCCGTATGTTTTTTTCGTAGATTCCGGGATCTTTTGGGTATGGATTGGTTGGGCAAGTATGAGGCTAGGATATTTTGCCAAGATAGGGAAATATTGTTGAGACACCCATAATAGTCTCGGTGGAAAATTCCAATAGGAGTGTTTTGGCTTTGTTAAGCACCATGGAGGTTGGAGAAGAGTTAAGTCAGGTTGGTGACAAAAGAATTTGCAGATGTCTTTGAGCCGGTTATGAGATTACCACCAAAACGAGCTATTGACTTTCAGATAGATCTTGTATCTAGAGCTGAACCTGTGAGTTGACCACTTAGCAGGATGACACCAACAGAGATGAAAGAATTGAAGGTGCAGCCAGTGAATCTTTTGGGGAAGAAATTTTATTAGATCAAGCAGTTCACCTTAGGGAGCGGCCACGGTATTCGTAAAGAAATAAGATGGGTCGTTAAGGATGTGCATCGACTATCATAAGTTAAATGAAAGGATAATCAAGAATAGGTACCCTATGCCGGGGATAGATGATCTATTTGATCAGTTGAGTGGAGCCAAGGTGTTTTCCCAATTGGATTTGGTGATAGGATTCCGTCACTTAAGAGTGGCGGAGGACATTATTCCTTTGATAGCATTTCAAACTAGGTATGGTTCATATGAGTGGTTAGTGATGCCTTTTGGATCGACAAATGCACCTGCTTGCATCATGGATTTGATGAATTTTCCGAGAGCACTTGGATAGGTTTGTGCTGGTATTCATTGATGACATTTTGGTGAACTCTAAGGATGAGAGAGTGCATGAGGATCATCTTAGAGTTGTGATAGAGACGCTAAGGCAGAATTAGCTAAAAGCAAATCCAAGTGTCATTTTCGGAAGAAACAAGTTAAATTTCTTGGTCATGTAGTTTCAGAGAAAGGATTGTCATTCGATCTAGATAAGATTGAAGCTGTGAACAATTGGAAGATATCGGAGATGATAACCGAGATCAGAAGTTTTCTTGGACTTGCTGGCTATTACTGGAGACTTATTAAGGATTTCTCGTGGATAGCAGCGCCTTTGACTAAGCTTACCAGGGAGGAGGTGAAGTTTGTTTGATATGACAAATGTGAGGAAGCATTCCTTAAGTTAAAGCATTCATTGACCAATGCAACAGTGTTAGTAGTTCTAGATGGAAACCAAGGGTTGGTAGTATAGAATGATGCATGTGGAACTGGATTGGGAGTAGTATTGATGCAGAAGGGTAAAGTCATTGCCTATGCATCCAGATAGCTTAGATCGCACGATGTTAGATATCCTACTCATGACTTAGAGTTGGCTGTAGTGATTTTTGCCTTGAAGATTGGGAGATATTATCTCTTAGGGGAGAGATTTGAGTTGTATACCAATAATAAGTCTTTAAGATATTTATTCTCTCAAAACGAGTTAAATATGAGGGAGAAAAGGTGACTAGAGTTTTTAGCTGCTTACGATTTTAGTATAGAGTATACTCATGGGAAAGGAAATACAGTAGCTGATGCTCTTAATAGAAAACATCATAATGTGGTGTTAGTTATATGAGCAGAATGGAAAGATCTTGAAGCTTTGGCTAGTTAAGGTTTGCAGTTAAGATCGACTGCTTGTTTTAGTCAGAGTACTGCCATGATGTCCTGTTTAGAAGTCCTATCAGTGTTGATCAAGAGGATTGCTTCCAAGCAAAAGGAAGATCCATTGTTACCCAAGAGGATTAGAAGGCTTGAGAAAGGGTCAGAGATCGATGATGTAAAGTATTATAGTCTTGACCAAAGGGGATGGTTGAGAAAGAAGGGACGATTATGTGTTTCTGATGTAGAGAATTTAAGGAGAGAAATCTGGAAGAATATCATTGATCGAAGTTTGCGATTCATACTGTAGGGACGAAAATGTATCAAGATATGAAGAGATGCTTCTATTGGGAAGGCGGGAAGAAGGATGTCGGCTTGTGGGTTAGGCAGTGTGTAAATGTCAACAAGTGAAGGCCGAACATTAAAAGCCGAGTAGGTTACTTCAGCCTCTAGAGATCCAAGTTTGGAAATGGGATTCGATATCGATGGATTTTAGAGATGGGTTGCCAAGGTCAAATAGGGGAAATGAAAGCATATGGGTTATAATGGATAGATTGACCAAAAGTTCCCATTTCATTCCAGTTAAGCCTACCAGTATGGCGCCTATTTTGGCAAATTTTTTCATGAAGAACATAACTAGACTACATGAAGTTCCTAGTAGCATAGTCAGCGATAGAGATGCTTTATTCACTAGCAAATTCTGGAAGAATCCATAGGAGGTGTTAAGCACTATGCTTAAGATGAGTACCGCTTATTATCCACGACGGATGGCCAGTGCAACAACCCTGGTGTTAATGACCTAATCAATTATCGTTAATTAGTGTTGATTAATTTAAATCAGGGATTTGTGAAATTTAATTGGGAAATTTAATTTAGTTTCGGATAATTGATTTAATTTATGAAAGGAAATGAGTTATCATTTCTTAGAAATGGATTTCAATTTATTTGAAATATTGTTTAAATCAATTATTTTATATTTATAAATTAAGTTAGCCATCTAAAATTCAAAAATTCATAATTTAATTGGTTTGAGAATTTAATTTCTCTAATGTTAGTGTCAAGCTAAAGAAGAATTTCACTTATATTAATTTAATTGATTTAGTTTAGAGGGTTATTTGTTAAAAATCATTTAATCATTTTATTAGGCTAAAATTTGATTAATTGGTTATTTTCTTTGTTGGGCTAATTTAATTTTATACTAAAGAGAGTATTATGTTATTTTTTTAATAGGCTAAGTATTAAGATAATTGAATTTAATTACTTAGTGTGGGATTTTTATTTCCAAACCCATTAGCTCATTAGCCTATCCTAATACTCTGATTCCTTAGCCAATCACTAAACAAAAATTTTCATTATTCATTCACGTTCCTATCATCCTCAAAAAACAAAATATAAGAAAAGTTCATTTCAGCCCTAATTTTGATCTTATAAGATTAAAGAAAATTTGATAAATTATAGGAAAATAAGGTATGATTTCTATAGCCTCTTCTCTACCTAATCTTACCATCAATTTGAAGTTTTGGTTACGTTTTAAGTTCTGAAATTATTGGCAAGAAGAGGAAATTAGGTGTTTTGGAGAATGAGGTGATTTGCTTAGTATATTTGAGAAGATAGCTTGCAATCTCTAGTGAAAGATGAGTTGAATACTCACTCTAATATATCTAATTCATATATGCAATCGATTAGTTGCTGTTTGGATTGAATTAGATGGTTTTTGATTGAATTGCTTTCAATTTGATTGTGAATTGATTGCTTGAATTTGGGTGATTATTTGACTGCTTGCTGAAAATAAATTGTGAAAATCACTGCAGTAAAACAACGATATCTTGGTGTAAGTTACTTCAATTGACTCAAATTTTTGGTGGTAGAAATTCTTTCAGTTAACTCCAAGTTCACTTTTAATCACTTGTCAAAATTCTGTAGTTTAGAGGGTCTAAATTGAGTTTGAAACCGATGGTGTAGCTCTGCCCTGTGCAATTTCTTTATGTTAAAACCTAATATTAAAATTATCATAACTTTTGATTGGTAGATTGAAATTGAGTGAGGTTTTCTTTAGTTGAAAGGTTTTTTATAAGTAACAAGTATATGCTTACCACTTTTTATAAATCTGTAGTTTACTAAGAGTTATGTGAGTTTGATGAAGAGGTATAATCTCTGTCCTGTGTTTAATCTTAACATTAAAAAAACAAAAATTGTTTTAGGCATAAATTTTTTGTTACCTTTCGAAGTTTGAATTTTTTTGATTTCATAGAAAGGGTAGACTTTACGCTACAACTTTCTTGTTTAGAGTTTTGCATAGTTTTGAAGTTTAAATGGTCAAAAATTCATTTTTTTGTTGTTGCCATGTTATGAAAGGAAAGAGTTAATAAATTTGAATCTAAAAATTATTTCGATCATATAAAACCGCAAATCCAAATTATATGATCCTTTTCTTGTTTGAAAGCTGAGACTTTTATCTACAACTTTAATGTTTTAAGTTTTGTTAAATTATGAGATTTAGATGGTCGAAACTACATATCTTTAAACCATAAATTTGAGTTAAACGAAGTAAATAGACGAACTTCTTATATAAGTAATTTTACAAAAGAGAACTATTTTTAAATCATAATCTTAGAATTATTTCTAAATTAACTTAGTAAATATTAAAAATGATTTATAGCAGGTTATTTTATATATTAATCATGTTTAGTAAAATATTTATCGATCTACAAATATAACCTTGGAAATACAAATCTAATCTATTTTAACAAAAAAGTGATTATGGATTTGGAATATAAGTATTAAGATTTATTAAGTAAATAATATTGGATCTATGGAACTTGGAAATGTTGTTTTGAAAAGTATAAACTTAATTTATTTTTAAATGAAATGGTTATATTTTACTATGGATTTAGAAGAGTAATTAAATATGGTTTTAGAATTAGTTTTGTGAATAATACAACCATATGGAAATTTGAGTCAACTTGGTGTATATAAGTAAAATCTTGGAACAATTCAGCGTTGTGTAATATTTTAGCAAATGTGTAAATATTTTTATAAAGTTAAATACTAAACGGATTTATGGAAAATTATAGTAAGTGTTTTAAATAATAAACTCAAAAGAAAAATGATTTGACAACCTTAATTATGTAATTTGAGGAGTACTAATAATCGATTTAGTGTCATCGATTGGTTTAAATGCTTTCGAATAAAGCTTCATCAAATATGGCATAACTCATTGAATAGAATGTTCAAGCGGAACTTACTAGCCCATTAGCGAATACTTGAATTTCACCAGGGTGGTATGGGATTCCTTGGTTAAATTCATGTGATTTCTATTAGAAAGTATTTTTAACTTTAGAATTGTATTCTCTTCTGGTGTGCGATAAGTAGTTGCTAGATCCTTAAGAGAATGTAGTTCAGGTTTTTCGATGGTATCCGTAATTAGTGATACTTACTAGCTTTTACTAAGCAGTTGCATTTCACCATACTATATAGGATGTATTGGTTAAATTCTTGTGATTACTAAGGGTGATAGTATTTGGCACTTTAGAGTTTACTCTCTTTTGGTGTGCAGTAAGTAACTGCCAGATCCTTAAGAAGTTTATTCATGGATTTCTTTTCAAACATAATAGTATAATAATATTAGATAAATGTAGAGTTATCGAGTCATGGTTTCTATGATCACCTTGCTCGGTATGGACTATCCTTGAGATCATTTTATGATTCTATGTTCCCGGTCTGAATACGATCCTTGGTATCCGATCTGTTCGATTTTGATACTAATTTGTTTATTTGTTTGCCATGAGTTTTGAGTACAATCATTGCGATTGTTTTGGACGATCATTACGATCGGTTTGGATTAAGATCTCTTGGATTATGCATCTATGTTTGTGAAATAAATATATATTCTTGTGTCTTGTGTTTGTGAAATAAACATGTATTCTTGTGTCATGTATTTATGAAATAAATATATGTTCTTGTTTCTTGTGATGGATGTTAAGTTAATTCTGTTTTTTGTGTTTAGTGACTAGTTTGTGTTTGTGACTTAAACTTATAACCCTATTCTGAGTTAATCATTGATATTTGCGTCTTAGAGATATTGTGTTTTATTTCATGAATTCAGTGTTTAGTGAGCAATATGTGTTCGTGATTTAAATGTATAACCATGTGCCGTATGATAAACTCTAAGTTAAATTAATTCTCGTGACTCGTTATATCCTGGACATCCGTATTTACTTATATGTTGTTTATTCTTGTGTTATATTCTGTTCTCAACTTATTGGATATTTAGAGATAGTTTGACCAAGGCGCTATTTTGCTCGGGTTAGGCTGACACTTTTCAGGTTACAGAACAAGTTGACCGTTGGATGTTTGGGCTGGCAAGGAGATAAAAACTTTTGACTTTTTAGTTTATCTCATTTAGGAAATTTGTGAATATGTTTATAAGATGTACAATTGAGAATAGAAAATTGTTAAACTTGTATAAAAATCGAGTTTAGTATTTCAATTCGTAAACAAAAAATTTGTATATGTGTTAGTTGAAATTTATTCCGCTTGATCAGTGACTGTATATTATTCAGATTCTAAGAAATCGATATGTCTATTAGTATGTATTAATACTGTACACGTCAAATTCAGTTCAAATATTAAGTGAAAAGGTATGAATGACGTGTCAGTTTTATTATAAAGAAATATTCACATTCGATCGCCCTTAACAAGCTGTATTCTATGTATTAGCAGATGACATTACTTATAATGTTCTTTGCTAATCTGGGCATCGTGGTAGGATCATTACAGGCGGACAAAGAGAGTTAACGAAGTACTCAAGGATTTATTGAGAGCTTGTGTGTTGGACTTTGGTGGATCTTGAGAGGACCACCTACATTTGATTGAGTTTTCCTATAATAATAGTAGTCAGACTAGCATAAGAATGACGCCTTTTGAAGCTTTGTATGAAAGGCCATGCAAATCACCTGCATGTTGGTTAGATACCGGAGACAGATTGGTCTAACATCCAGATTTGGTTAGGGAGGCATCAGAAAGGATTAAATTAATCCAAGGTCGAATGAAGGAAGCTCAATCCGTGCAAATGAATTACGCAGATAAGAGGCGTAAAGACTTAGAGTTCTCATTGGGAGACAGGGTTTTCATCAAGGTATCATCGATGAATAGGGTGGTACGATTTGGAAAATCGAGAAAGTTGTCCGTGAGATATGTTGGTTCATTCTAGATTATTGAGAGAAATGGAAAGCTCGCGTATATTGTAGAGTTGCCGAGCAGTTTGGCAGGTGTCCATAGTGTATTCCATGTGTCTCATCTTCGCAAGCATGTGCAGGATCCAGAATATTCTATTCCTTAGACAGAGTTGGAGGAATTGGTAGTAGAGCCTGATTTGACCATTGTTAGACAACTTGTTCGGGTTGTAGCGAGAGATGAGAAAAGATTGAGGGCCAAGACAGCTAAGTTGGTGAAAGTTCAGTGTAGTGACAACGAGAAGAGCTATACTTGGGAGACAGAGGACAAGATTCGAGATCCTTGTCCTGATCTGATTTGGTGGTATGTCTGTATTAGATTTATATAGATTAGTTGCTAGTCGGGTAGGATAGCATGGATTTTAGGGGTCGATATAGATGATTAATATTTTTGATATGTAGTCCTTATTGAATTTCAAGGATGAAATTCCTTAAGGAGGGGAGCTTGTAACAACCCTTTATTAATATTATTCAGGAGATTTAATTAGAATAATTAAATAGATTAATGTAAAGTGATAAGGGAATTGAGATCGGTAAATTAATATTAGCGGCCGTGCTTAGTTAAAATGAATGGGTTTATAAATGGTTAAGTGTTAACTAAATAAAAATAAGGGCACTAGAGTGAATTTCCACCAACGTTCCTACCTTTATACTATTTTTCCTAAGTGTCACGACCTAAAATTCATCGTTCAAAATTCGACATCAAATACGTCACTTGTATTCGACTACCAGAGATTATAACGTCAAATTTCAGTTCGGATGGAGCTTATAACAACCGCAGATGAATATTAAACAGCGGAATGGAATGAATATCATGCATATATCACAGATCCAACAGTATAATATCCATTACTATATCAGAGTATTTAATACTTACACCACAACTCCAAATACAATATCATAATAATACAACAGTGGTCATATATCCAAAAAGTCTTCAAATGAAAGAAGTGATAACGAAATCCTAAAAGCTAAACACCTGAGATCTCCAAAAGCTTCTAGAATATCTCCAAGATAAGAGCTCCAAAATACTGCTAACTCCAGAGAACGGAAAACCTGCTACTAAGCTGCCCGAGTATAAATTATGGACACCTAGAGTTTAAGAAAGAAACAATAAACTCCAAGTCAGTCATGTGACTGGTATCAGTAAACAAAAACAGTTGCTTTTAAAGAAACTAGATTTATAAAAGAATTTCGGTATGCTTTTAAAATGAAACTACCATAAGACCTCCCACCACACACACAATGCAATCGCAGAATTGGAGGAGATTTCATCTTATGATAGTCAAATATGCTTGGTACGGGGAATAGTTCTTTGATATTATTACTAGTGCATAGTGTAGAAAACATTTTGAAAGTATAATATTAATCTTAGCCAGCATAGGTACCATTATACTATGCCTACTATAGCTACCATATTAGATGGCAGGTTCTACAACTAAAACCGTACAGGGTTTCGTATTGGGAATTGGATTTCCAACAAATGGTCAGGCTAAGGAACTTCCTGGGCCACATGGGTACGCCTCTAGAGGGACGACCCGACAACCTAACCGGACCTCCGCCAACACAAGGCCGGGTTAACTCTAACGAGGTAACTACTGACCCGAGTATGCCATCCCCCGGTTGTAACCAACCTTTATCTGGGGCCTCAACAACAATCACAAAGTAATATACATATATCTTCGATATCCACATAAGTTAAGTACTTGGGCTCCATACCATGATACCACTTCTATACAAAAGGAAATGCACATACCCTAAGGGGCGCTACCCCCAATAAACTTGCTGCATCTTTCATGTTTCGAGCATTACCGGGTTGTGAGGTTTGACGAAGTCTCGTCCACAAAGCTACGCTTTTCACAAAAGCCACGCTTTGATCAACAAATTGATCAACAGCACTCAGCATGCCACATTGACAAGTTGGGAATATATTACTGATAACCTTCAGCTACATAACCTCTGAGCTCATACGTCTCAGAGAAGGGTGTTAAGCTAAGAGAATAAATTCTCCGCCACCAACAAAAATGTATTTGAAAGAAATCTGCTTTATATCTCAAATGTAATGTCAGACATACAAGTCTGTTCTGGGTTCGAACAGAATCGAAGGCACTTCTGAAGAAGTCCTTGCAATCCGGGCGTCCACAATCCCGATCGGATTCCCCATCACATATGGAGAACTCTATACCGGAGCAACTCAGTGCAGAGTCATTCGATATGTTATCCTATTGTTCTCGAAGACGTCCGGTCTTCGCCACCGTCTTCCAAATGCTCATCCATTTCGTCGTATCACTTATTCGGGATGGTTTATATGACACAAAGGTCCTTTCCCGGCTAAACCAAATAGTGAGAGTCAATTTTAAAAACATGTGGATATGTCATTCATAAAAAAATTCATAGGTTCGATGTGGGTTTCAGATAACTAACTGAGATCCGATTCACTGTCACATCGAAGTTTAAATGCCGTTTTACGGCAAACTGGTTTTTCACATCAATACAGAAAAAACACAAACAAAGTGTAGTACATAGCAATCCACATCACATAGTATCGCAATCAGAACAGAAATATCAATTCAGTACAGAACAATTATTTTAATTCCATGTGAGTGCGATTTAATAGATTAACCGCATGATTTGATTAGTCGACTTTAATTTATCTGAATAACAAATTCTTAATTTACAAATTAATTTGAACACTTAATTGTTTATTAATCAATTTAATTACTGTTATCCCAACTTTTAGCAAAGTTGAGATACGCAAAACTGACTGAAAATCAGTAATAGCTTATCACGAATATCGACTATGCATTGCAGGATAACCATGGATATCGATGGATTTTGTCCGGGCCCGGATCAGGATACAATCGATGGAGCACGGCAAGCAAAGTCATGGGAACCAGCGTTCCAAATTCAGGATAATCGGAGTTCATATGAATGAGATATGATCGATACACGTTAGAAAAGATGCACTGTTCATACCCATCGGAGAGCTGTCATATTGGTTTGTTCGAATCCATCATCTTCGAATTGATCAGATTCGAATCCAACATGTTCTGCATACTTCGAATCGATCGAGTTCGAGTCCAACATGTTCTGCATACTTCGACTCGATCGAGTTCGAATCGATCAGATAGGCCCCACCTCGGCTCCTTTCGAATCCATCAGGTTCGTATCCATCAGGATGCCCATATGTTCATGTTCATCAACCCCGCGTTCGTATCCATCAAGCGATCTCATTTTGTCTCGATCACCTACCATCTGCTTCATATCCATCGACTGGAGGGCCTGTTGCCTCTAGTTCGTATCCACTAGGCGGCCATACTTGAGTTCGTATCCACCGAGTTAAAGCTAATACTGATTATTCGTATCGATCCACACAGGTCGATACGAACATGAATTGAGTTGATGGATACGAACAAGGCTGCCTCCACCGATACGAATTAGAGCGTCTCCACAGATCCAATATATACAACGGTTATCAAGACAAACAAGGCGATGTTTGTGGACACGAACCGGTCAATACGCCATTAGAATAGGATCGATCTAGAAAACTCGCTCCACATCACTCAGCATCACTGCGCGTGCATGTTCTGGATCGATACGAAAGGCATGAGTACGAAACATGGATTCGAACGAGACAGTGTGCATGAAAACGTAATCTTGCATCGATCATATCTCCCAATCCACAGATCCAAATGCTATGAAATTTTCACAGAAGCTTCCATACAAGGTAGAGATTGTTCCTGCCAAGTTTCAGCTCGATTGGGTCATTTTATGATGGATAAAAAATCACTTCGTATCGATCTCAGATCGAGTCGAAACTTGGTGGGGTCGGTCGCGTAGGCCCACTCACATGCCAGAAAAAAATCTCCCGAAGTTTGAGCGAGATCTGGGCCTCCTACACATATAAATAGAGCCTCAGAGCCTATAGAAAAGGGATCTTTTGGCCATTCAACGTCCAGACTCTGCCGGAATCGATTCTATTTCCTTCCATAGCTGTTATAATCGAAATTCAATCATTATACTGCTGCAATCACTTGTGACCAGCAAAGAACATCAATAAAAGTTAAAACTTTGAAGTGGACGTAGGCCGGAGATAGCCGAACCACTATAAATCTTGCGTTTCTAATTGTTATCTTTGTATTGTTGCTTGCTGCTTGCTTGGATCTGAAACTTGTGCTTGAATTTTGTCGATTTATATTCATTGTTTGGTGCTTTCACGATACTTGGGGTTTGTGACCAATTTTGGCGCAAACACTTTGGTGCTTTCTTTGAGAAGAACTAGCACCCACTACACCATATTCAGAACTCAGATTTAAGAACTTGAAGAATCTCGACTTAGAGACGATGACTCGACGAACAAGACAAAGAGCTGATCGGAGCCAATAAGGAGGAAGCCAAGAAGCATCCTTTGGAGATGGAGAAACAGGCTTCGATGTATATTACTAGAGATGAGATGGAGGCCATGGCTAATTTGATACGCGAAAGCATGATGAAGACTCACCAAGAGATGATGCAAAATTTTCTTCAACATATAAGGGCGGCGAATGTGCAGAACCTTGGGCCAACTACAGCGGCTGCAAGTACAGGACAAGGATTCAGGATTGCGGAGGCCAATGAAGGTCAGGTTCAAGACCGTAGTGCAGGACCTAAATGCCATCAATAAGGACTTGGGGGCAGACCCTCAGGATCAGATACTGGAAGACCCATAAATGAAGCTCAGCAAGTTGGAGTCCATGCTACTGTTACTGAGCCACATGAAGAGTATGTACCAGAGTTCCCATCGAGACTTGGAGGGCAGGATAGAAACATGACAAGGGGTAACCCCCGGATGGAGATGAAAGAATGATTGGTCTAGTGCGACGAATCATGAGAGGAGGATTGTCAAGTGGAGGCTTACAAGAAGTCATCCGGAGTCCGTTCACTCCGAATATCAGGAATGCAAGGAATCCACCAAAGTTCAAACTGCCTACGCTGGATCCTTATAACGGGAGGTCAGACCCAACGAAGCATATTACCAGATATATCAGGCACATGGAAGTGCTGGGGGCACCCGAGGAAGTGATGGCTCGATGCTTCCCTCTATACTTGTCAGATTTAGCCGTGCTTTGGTTCGGACAACTGGAGACTGGATCAATCGGGACATGTGGCGAGCTTGTAGATTGCTTCATGAGATAGTTTAGGGTCCGTGTGACGCGACCCAAAAGTGTAATGACTCTAGCTTCAATCAAGCAAAAGACCGAAGAGTCCATAAAAGATTTCTTATTGGGATTCCATGCAACGGTGGCTTCTGTAGATCGCCCGGATCTATCGATGATTATGATGGCGGCGGTAGCAGGAGTCGAGGAAGGCACAGAATTCAAAGATTCTTTGGCGAGAGATCCCCCACAAGATCTTGGAGAATTTTATCACGAAGCTGAAAGACTCATTCGGCTGGAAGAGTCACGAGCCGAAAGGAGAGAAATAAACGCTGTGCAGGGCGAAGGAACCGCCAGGGAACAGTCCAGAGCGGAGAAAGGAAAGAGAAAGCAGGACGATGGACGTGATGGTCCTGATAAACGGAAGAAATTCCGAGAGCCTAGATTCAGACAGTACACGGATCTGACGGCAAGTCTAGAAAGGATTTACATTGAAACTCGAGGGCAACTCCCCTATCGAAAACCACCCAGGAGAGATTCCACTGAGCGGGAGCGCAGAACCAGAAAATATTGTATATCCATGAGCTGGATGGGCACGCTACAGATGAATGCCGTCACCTAAAGGATGAGGTGGAAGAACATTCCAGGAGTGGTAGATTGCCACAATATGTCAGAGAACAGACAGTGGCGATAAGGCCTGAACAACTACCACCTCCGCCCAACAGGAACAATCCTGGATCGGGATCACGACTCGTCATCCACTGATTAAAGGTGGTAGGGGACAAGTCCAGGATTTGGACTTCGGTCAAATAATTTCATTAGATTTGTTTTCAGAATAAACGGCTACTCCAATTACTCATGTACGGGAACCGGAGAGATCCCAAGGCATGCTCTAAGATGGAGATAGACCGATATGCCCGGAGAGGCAATGTTTAGCTTTTTCCTGATGTTTGAGATTGAACATCCAGGACCTGAATTTAAATAAATAAATTGGAATTTCTTGAAATAAACCTTTGACCGGAGAGTCAGAGGATGAATATTGAATACCAATATGAAGATGATCGCTTTATGACCCTACCCGAAGAGGCGGGGTCCGGAGTGCAAGAAGTGAGTTGCTTCGTCGGAGAGCGACAGGATCGACTCACTTAACGTCGTTTCCCATTCTCGAAGAGTGATTATATCGGGATTCGATAAGAGCCTGGAGAGGCTGTGATCGGCCCACAATTTAGGCCATGACATCGCTTAATGTTCAGATACACTGAAACGGAGTGCAAGAAGTGAGTTGCTTCGCCGGAGAGCGACAGGATCGACTCACTTAACGCTGCCTCCCCTTCACCGGAGAGAGACAGGATGGGATCCAACAAGAGCCCAGAGAGGCTATGATCGGTTTAGAACAACCAAGACATCGCTATATGCCCTAGCTAGGGCCGAAGTGCAAGGGATAGAAGGCAACACCGGAGTGCAATGGGATCTTTCTATTCAATCGCCAAGTCTAGAACGGGCTTGGCAAGGTTCTGTAGTGACCATCGATGGTCCGGAGAGACTTTAGAAATTCATTCTTAATTTCCACTGAAAAAGTTGATAATGATTGGCTTCGAACAACCATGGACTTGATTGAAAATGCTATAAGATTTGAATAAAACATGAACCTACTACGTTCAATTTGAGAATGATCAAAACACACCTTTTACCAAAAGGCATGTTTTGGGAGGCAAAATGTTATCCCAACTTTTAGCAAAGTTGAGATATCCAAAACTGACTGAAAATCAGTAATAGCTTATCACGAATATCGACTATGCATTGCAGGATAACCATGGATATCGATGGATTTTGTCTGGGCTTGGATCAGGCTACAATCGATGGAGCACGACAAGCAAAGTCATGAGAACCAGCGTTCCAAATTTTAGGATAATCGGAGTTCATATGAATGAGATATGATCGATACAAGTTAGAAAAGATGCACTGTTCGTACCCATCAGAGAGCTGTCATATTGGTTTGTTCGAATCCATCATCTTCGAATATATCAGATTCGAATCCAACATGTTCTGCATACTTCGAATCGATCGAGTTCGAGTCCAACATGTTCTGCATACTTCAAATCGATCGAGTTCGAATCGATCAGATAGGCCCCGCCTCGGATCCTTTCGAATCCATCGGGTTCGTATCCATCAGGATGCCCATACGTTCGTGTCCATCAACCCCGCATTCGTATCCATCAAGCGATCTCATTTCGTCTCGATCACCTACCATCTACTTCGTTTCCATCGGCTGGAGGGCCTGTTGCCTCTAGTTCGTATCCACCGAGTTAAAGCTAATACTGCTTATTCGTATCGATCCACACTGGTCGATACAAACACGAATTGAGTTGATGGATACGAACAAGGCTGCCTCCACCGATACGAATTAGAGCGTCTCCACCGATCCAATATATACAATGGTTATCGAGACAAACAAGGCGAAGTTTGTGGACACGAACTGGTCAATATGCCATTAGAATAGGATCAATCCAGAAAACTCGCTCCACATCACTCCACGTCACTGTGCGCGCATGCTCTGGATCGATACGAAAGGCATGGGTACGAAACATGGATTCGAACGAGACAATGTGCATGAAAATGTAATCTTGCATCGATCATATCTCCCAATCCACAGATCCAAATGCTATGAAACTTTCACAGAAGCTTCCATACAAGGTAAAGATTGTTCCTGCCAAGTTTCAGCTCGATTGGGTCATTTTCTGGTGGACACGAAATCACTTTGTATCGATCTCAGATCGAGTCGAAACTTGGTGGGGTCGGTCGTGTAGGCCCACTCACGTGCCAGAAAAAGTCTCCCGAAGTTTGAGCGAGATCTGGGCCTCCTACGCCTATAAATAGAGCCTCAGAGCCTATAGAAAAAGGATCTTTTGGCCATTCAACGTCAGACTCTGCCGGAAACGTTTCTATTTCCTTCCATAGCTGTTATAGCCGAAATTCAATCATTGTACCGCTGTTATCACTTGTGACCGCAAAGAACATCAATAAAAATTAAAAATTTGAAGTGGACGTAGGCCGGAGATAGCCGAACCACTATAAATCTTGCGTTTCTAATTGTTATCTTTGTATTGTTGCTTGCTGCTTGCTTGGATCTGAAACTTGTGCTTGAATTTTGTCGATTTATATTCATTGTTTAGTGCTTTCACGATACTTGGGGTTTGTGACCAATTTTGGCGCAAACAATTACAAATTGTAAATCATTCTTAATTTCTTTTCAAAATCATTGATTAATAAACATTATTTACCATAATTATGATTTGAAAATCTTCTTTATACTTTGGAAATCAATTTATTACAGTTATAAAAAGTTTTAATGTTAATTAACTTTAATATTTAACTTAAATTAAATTATTTAGTTAAAGAATTAATTAATTTACAAAACATTGTTAAATGATTGAAAATTAATAATATGTTCCTAATTTAGCAAAAATCAATATTGGTTACATTGTAAATACAAAAATTTATTGGGCCTAGCCCAATTTAGAGTAACCCGAGCAACCAGGGTTTTTCACATGAGCCAAACTCGAGTTCTCTCCGTCCTCTCCCCGAGTCTTTCTCTCCTCCCCTTGTCCCTGTTTCTTCTTCTTACTTTTTTTCTTTTTTTTCTTTCAAGTTAAGTTAAATACCTAAACTAAGATAGCCAAGAGTATACTCGCGTACGCGAGTTCCTTCCCGAAGCCAAACATGCATTTTCTCGAGTTTCAACTCGAGACTTCCAATCAGCAACTTACTGATGCCCAAAACACGTCATGCACGTGCACGACGTGGCGCCGCCACTCCGATGATCATCGCAATCATCGGCAGGTCGAAAATCCCATGCCAACGCGAAATTGAACTTCAATTCGACCAAAGAAACTCGAAATCGAAAATTCACCATTTCGTCGAACTGTAACTCGAACGTCTCAGACCAACTCGCCTCGTTCTCCTCGCACAGATCTCCAGAAAATTCGCGACCTCGGCTTGATCATGTAAACCCCCTATGCTAACATTTCCCTCGATTTCATGAAGCTCGATCGTTCCTAGGTGATGAAATCACCCCATTTTCATACACGAAGAAAACTCGAATATAACCCTACTTTGAACTAGTACCTCAAATTTATGCAATAGAAAAATTCTTTCATAATTTTCCTACAATCGTCAATGTTTCAACTTGCTTCAAGCAAAAAGTTAGCATCTAAAACTTGTTCGGTCATTAGAAATTGATCAAAATGCCAATTTCGTTCAACTGTGAACTGCATATTCAACACCCACTTAAAAATCATCATTTACATCTAAAAAAATCCAATTTTTGATTAAGAATTCACGTTGTATGATTGAAGTGACAAATCATTATATTCGAAATTTTCCAAATTTGAATCTTATACTGTAAACACACAATTTTTTTTACTGTATAAACTTAACCTGTTTGAAACTATTTTTAAATTTTAGTTTATACCTAAATACACATATTTACTTTTGAAGTCAAGGCCTAACAATGATCGAATGATAAGGTATTGGTTTTTTTTGAACGAGGTTGATGCTCTGAAACAAAAAAACAGAGATGGTTTCAGATATTCATACGTACTAATATTTATATACAGGGAAGATTTTATAACAAAACAATTTCAAATCATCATATTAACAAACAAAAGATAAATATACTTAAAATCTCCTTTTTAAATTGTTTACTCATATTGAAATATGAATGAACAGTATGCTTCTATTTTGAAAAAGAAACAGTTTTGATCTTTTTCTCCTTTTTCTTTCTTCGGTAAATTGTTTTTCAAATTTGAATATAAAGTTATGTTCTTCTATTTTATTTTCTGATCTTTATTAGGGTTTTCCTTTGAACGAACCAAAGGTTTGTGGATGTGTACATATATATAAAGGGGTTTGTGTACAGGCTGAGGTATAGGCAAGTACAATATTTCTTTTGCTCAACATTTTATATTTCCTTTTCTATTGGCTAAACCCATGCTTGAATTGGGCTAATGTGATCTTGTTCATGCTGGAGAGTAGATGGCATTTAATGAAAGCATTAATGACCATGCTTCCTTGTATACTTACAGCATATGCTGTTTGATTTTTTTCTTAAGTACCAAGTCTTGTTTTGTTTGGTTACTTTGCTTCCTGTTTATATTTTTTTTGTTTACAACTTTATATGTATTCCTATGTCATCTCATAACTATATGATTTTGTTACAACATACATTCTCAATTTTATTTCTATTCAAAGCTTTAACTAATAAACATTTTAATTTGTACATGTTTTATTTTATCGATAAATTCTATTTTTTTGTTTTGTTATATATTTCATTTATTTATCATTTATTTAAAACTGAAATTGTCAAATATTTATTTAACTTCATACATCTTTCTTTTCTTTAATAATATTTTATTTGTCTTGAAATTTCTCAATTTAAATTAAAAGTTCAAATAATTTACCGAATTTAAGATTCAAAATTTTGGGATGTTACAATATCCCCTTCTTAAGAAAATTCCGTCCTCGAAATTGAAAGAGAGAGAAACGCAAACTAAGAATATACGAATTCAGAAAAAAAATAAGGAAATGGCTTACCAGTTTAAGCCGAATTATCCACTCTGTAGTTGGGATACGATTTCTTCATATTATCTTCAGTTTCCCAAGTGTAGTCCTTTGGATCGCCACTCCATTGAACTTTGACCAGTTTTAAAACTTTGTTTCTCAATCGCTTCTCATCATGATCAACATTTTTTATCGGTTCCTTCCTTACTGCCAAGTTGGTAGTGATTTCGAGATCCTGCCGAGTAGCTTCTTCAATAATACTATCTAGTTCGTGCACATATTTCCGAAGATTAGAAACGTGAAACACATCATGCACGCCAGACAACTAGCTGGGTAGCTGCACTCGATATGCCAGAGGACCAATCCTTTCCAGAATAGGAAAAGGACCAATATAACACGGTGCTAGCTTTCCAGTTTTTTCGAATCTCAATACACCCCGCATCGGAGTCACTTTCAGAAATACAGAATCTCCAACTTGAAATTCCAAATATCTTCTTTGGTGGTCATAATAGCTCTTCTTACGACTTTGAGCAGTTATTAATTTCTTTCGAATAAAATCAACCTTCTCCGTGGCTTCTTTAATCATATCTGGTCCAAGGACGAGTCTATCACCTGATTCGATCCAGCATGTAGGTGATCGACACGGACGACCATATAAAGCTTCGAAAGGAGCCATTTCTATGCTGGCCTAATAGCTGTTATTGTATGAGAATTCGACCAGATGTAAATGGTCCTCCCAAGAAGCACCAAAATCGAGAATGCAAGTACGTAAAAGGCCTTATAGAATTCGGTTAACCCTCTCAGTTTGCCCATCAGATTGTGGGTGATATGCAGTGCTGAAATTCAATTTTGTTCCCAAAGCGGCTTGGAATGACTCCCAAAATCTACTAGTGAAGATCGGGTCACGATCACTCACTATACGGCTGGGAATACCATGGAGACGAACAATTTCCTTTATATATAGCCCTGCTAAGCTGGCTGCAGTCCGAGTGGATTTTACTGGAATAAAGTGAGCACTTTTGGTTAGACGGTCCACTATAACCCCAATTGCTTCATTTCCTTTCTTGGTTCATGGCAATCCATCAATGAAATCCATCGATACCTGATCCCATTTCCATTTCGGTATCTCCAAAGGCTGAAGTAAACCGACCACTTTCTTTTGATCGCATTTGATTTGTCGACAAGTAGCACAGCGACTCACATATATGGATATGTCTCTTTTCATTGTCTTCCACTAGAAAGTTCGTTTTATATCTCTATACATTTTATTAACTCCTGGATGGATACTGAGTTTAGATTTGTGGCATTCGTCTAAAACTTCACGTTTCAGAGCAGGGATGTGTGGAACAAAAATCCTGCCATTCAGCCTAATAACTCCACTATGATTGGTTTCAAAACTAGTATCTTCGCCTCGAAGAATTTTCCTATAAATATCTCGAAGAAATTTGTCTTCATTTTTCTTACTGGCGATTTTCTCAATGAGGGTAGGATTGACAACAAGATGAGCAAGAATAGCATGCTTTCTACTCAAGGCGTCTACAACTACATTGGCCTTTCCTGGCATATACAGAATATCTAGGTCATAAGATGCTAGAAATTCCAACCAACACTGTTGTCGCAGATTCAGATCTTTCTGGGTGAAGAGATATTTCAAGGATTTATGGTCGGTGAATAATTCAAATTTTTCACCGAAAACAAAGAGAGTTTATTAAGTATATTGTTTAAGTTTAGTTAATTTTGTAAATTGTTAAGAAAGCTGAAAAGATTCTCACTCAGAAGATAGTGTCGCCAGATTTTTGAAGTGAAAACAACAGCCAAAAGCTCAAAATCATGTGTTGGGTAGTTTCTCCTGTGTAGACGTAATTGTCTACTAGCGTAGGTAACTACCTTCCCATTCTGCATAAATACTGCACCTACCCCATCAACACACGCGTCAGTATAGGCAGATAAGCCTTGAGTCCCGTTAATGATATTCCTTCTCAATATCTCCAAAACAATTCTGAGATGTTCAGCATGCTCCTCTTCAGTTTTGGAGTAAATCAAGATATCATCAATAAATACATGGACAAATTTGTTCAGTACTTCTCGAAATACTCGGGTCATTAAATCTACGAAGTACGCAGGAGCGTTGGTCAGTCCGAAAAGCATAACTAACCATTCGTAGAACATGTCAGGACCCCTAAAGGAAGTTAAATGAACACAATCCTCGGCTATTCGCAACTGATGGAATCCCTGAGCTAAATCCATCTTAGAAAAGAATCGAGCGCCATGAAGTTGATCGAATAGATCGTCAATTCTAGGTAAAGGGAATTTGTTCTTGAGAGTTTGTTTATTGAGATCGCAGTAATCTACACACAATCCCAAAGATCCGATCCGAATTAGCCACAAATACGACAGATGAATCCCATTCGGAAACACTAGGGCGAATCAATCCTTTCTTTAGCAAATCTCGAGTTCGATTGACTAATTCAATTCTTTCCCTAGGTTCCATCCTGCGACTTGCGTGAACAACAGGACGCGCATTAGGTACTAAGTCAATTCGGAATTTTATTTCTCTGTGTGGAGGTAAGGATTTTACTTCTTCAAATACGTCGAAAAATTCCCGAACAACAGGTATAGACTGCAAACTGGGTTCAGGATATCCTAAAGTATACATCAATCTATCTCTCTTTGGACTCGAATCCTCACAAGAGATTTCAATAAAATTTCCAAGGTTTGTTTTGACTAAAACTATCCGATTATTACAATCCAATTTAGTTTCGTATCTCGATAACCAGTTCATTACGAGTAAGATTTCAAATTCATTAAATTCGAGGACATAAAGGTTGATAGGAAATCGATAGCAAGCATATGAAATAGGGACTTTCTTACAATAAAAACAAAGATTTGCGGGACCCCCAACTGGATTTTTCACGCAAATAGGGTCGTCAACAAATTCAATTTTATGTTCTAATTCACTTACGGTTTGTTGGGAGATAAAGCTATGTGAAGCTCCCGTGTCAAATAAAACTTTAACAGCTCTATCATATATAGTAAGGTTACCTTTCAGAACACCTTTTCCTTTATCTGCTTTTGAAGTTGAAGGGTCTTTCTTTATCTCATAAACATTTGCCACCTGTGCTTGCTTCATTACCGGGCAATCTTTAATAACATGTCCAGGCTTGTGACGATTATAGCATTCTTTAGCTCCTTGATCATTCCTCACAGGTTGTTCCTTCTTAACTTGCTTCTTCGGGTTTTTGCAGCTGTTTGAATAATGGCCCTTCACTCGGCAATTGTAACAAGTTATGTTCCTATCCGAATTTCCTTGATTGCTCTTCTTATCCTTGTCTTGTTGTGGCCTCTTGCCCCCAAACTTTCTTTTCTTCCAATTCTAATTACTTGAATTTCCTCCTTCCCTTGGAATCTCCTGCATATCCAGTGTGGCATACCTATACCCCATATCAATAAGATCATAAAAAGATTATTTGACATGTGTTGTCATCCTTTTGTGATACTTTTGGTTCATTCCACGTATGAACCTTTCATTTTTCTTAAGAGGCGTGTTTAACAACTCCAGACCAAAATGGAACAGTTTGTTGAACTTGTTTATGTACTCCTCAAATGACAAGCTTTCTTGTTTTAAATCCAAAAATTCTTGATACATTCTGGAAATTCCTGTCGAGGGCATATAACGCTTTTCAAACACCTCCTTAAAACGATTCCAAGTAAACTCTTCCTCTGGTTCATCTATAATGACTGTTTCCTACCAGGCTGAGGCTTCATCTTGGAGTTGCCAAGAAGCTATAAGTCTCATCTACTCGTCTTGCAGCTTTAGCCCTTTAAAAATTTTCTCACATGATCTTACCCATGCTTGAGCCTCAACAATTGACTCCTTGTCGGTGAACGGTTTGCCACCAAGCTTTGAGAAATTTTTATACAAATTAGCCAGATTTGGCTGCTGCTGGATATCTATTGCTGCTACTGCTGTTGGGGGATCTTGGTTTGGTGCTGTGGCATTCCCTTGACCCCTAGCACTTCCACTTCGCCCGCTCATTCTTACTATTTGAAATTAGTAAGAAAATTGATTTAGATATACGGACGAGATATCTTAAGGAATATCAGCAGTAAAAAGAAATGAACTAAGAAAATTTAGAGTTTCAGTCTTGATTATACTCATTCTAGGGCATACTTCACCCTATCTCTAATGAGCCATCTAATGTGTTATACTCCGTAGCTAAAGTTCTTACTCAACCTTCAGCTCTGATACCAATTTGTCACGACCCAAAATTCATCGTTCAAAAGTCGACATCAAATACCTCACTTGTATTCGACTGCCGGAGATTCTAACGTCAAATTTCAGTTCGGATGGAGCTTATAACAACAGTAGATGAATATAAAACAGCGGAACGGAATGAATATCATGCATATATCACAGATACAACAGTATAATATCCATTACTACATCAGAGTATTTAATACTTACACCACAACTCCAAATACAATATCATAATAATACAACAGTGGTCACATATCCAAAAAGTCTCCAAATGAAAGAAATGATAACGAACTCGCAAAAGCTAAACACCTGAGATCTCCAAAAGCTTCTAGAATATCTCCAAGATAAGAGCTCCAAAATACTGCTACCAGAGTACGGAAAACCTGCTACTAGGCTGCCCGAGTAGAAATTATGGGCACCCAGAGTTTAGGAAAGAAACAATAAACTCCAGGTCAGTCATGGGGTATGAGTAAACAAAAACAGTTGCTTTTAAAGAAACTAGATTTATAAAAGAATTTCGGTATGCTTTTAAAATGAAACTACCATAAGACCTCCCGCCACACACACAATGCAATCGTAGAATTGGAGGAGATTTCTTCTTATGATAGTCAAATATGCTTGGTACGGAGAAAAGTTCTTTGATATTATTACTAGTGCATATTGTAGAAAACATTTCAAAAGTATAATATTAATCTTATCCAGCATAGGTACCATTATACTATGCCTACTATAGCTACCATACTAGATGGCAGGTTCTACAACTAAAACCGTATAGGGTTTCGTATTGGGAATTGGATTTCCAACAAATGGTCAGGCTAAGGAACTTCCTGGGCCACATGGGTACGCCTTTGGAGGGACGACCCGAGAACCTAACCGGATCTCTGCCAACACAAGGCCGGGTTACCTCTAACTAGGTAACTACTGACACGAGTATGCCTTCGCCCGGTTGTAACCAACCTTTATCCGGGCCCCCAGCAACAATCACAAAGTAATATATAAATATCTGCGATATCCACGTAAGTTAAGTACCTGGGCTCCATACCATAATACCACTTCTATCCAGAAGGAAATGCACATAACCTAAGGGGCACTACCCCCAATAACCTTGCTGCATCTTTCCTGTTTCGACCATTACCGGGTTGTGAGGTTTGACGAAGTCTCGTCCACATAGCTACGCTTTTCAAAAAAGCCACGCTTTGATCAACAAATTGGTCAACATCACTCAACATGCCACATTACCAAGTTGGGAATATATTACTGATAACCTTCAACTACATAACCTCTGAGCTCGTACGTCTCAGAGGTTAAGCTAAGAGAAAAAATTCTCCGCCACCAACAGAAATGTATTTGAAAGAAATCTTCTTTATATCTCAAACGTAATGTCAGACATACAATCCATACAAGTCTGTTCGGTGTTCAAACAGAACCGAAGGCACTTCCAAAGAAGTCCTTGCAATCCGGGCGTCCAAAATCCCGATCGGATTCCTCATCACATATGGTGAACTCTATACCGGAGAAACTCAGTGCAAAGTCATTCGATAGGTTATCCTATCGTTCTCGAAGATGTTCAGTCTTCACCACCGTCTTCCAAATGCTCATCCATTTCGTCGTATCACTTATTCGGGATGGTTTATATGACACAAAGGTCCTTTCCCGACTAAACCGAATAGTGAGAGTCAATTTTAAAAACATGTGGATATGTCGTTCACAAAAAAATTCATAGGTTTGATGTGGGTTTCGGATAACTAACTGAGATCCGATTCCCTGTCGCATGGAAGTTTAAATGCCATTTTACGACAAACAGGGTTTCCACATCAATAAAGAACAAACACAAACACAGTGTAGTACATAGCAATCTACATCACATATTATCGCAATTAGAACAGAAATATCAATCTAGTACAGAACAATTATTTTAATTCCATGTGAGTGCGATTTAATAGATTAACCGAATAATTTGATTAGTCGACTTTAATTTATCTGAATAACAAATTATTAATTTACAAACTAATTTGAACACTTAATTGTTTATTAATCAATTTAATTACAAATTGTAAATCATTCTTGATTTCTTTTCAAAATCATTGATTAATAAAAATTATTTACCTTAATTATCATTTGAAAATCTTCTTTATACTTTGGAAATCAATTTATTACAGTTATAAATAGTTTTAATGTTAATTAACTTTAATACTTAACTTATATTAAATATTTAGTTAAAGAATTAATTAATTTATAAAACATTGTTAAATGATTGAAAACTAATAGTAAGTTCCTAATTTAGCAAAAATCAATATTGGTTATATTGTAAATACAAAAATTTATTGGGCCTGACCCAATTTCAGAGTAACCCGAGCAACCAAGGTTTTTCACTCGAGCCAAACTCGAGTTCTTTCCGTCCTCTCCCCGAGTCTTTCTCTCCTCCCCTCGTCCCTATTTCTTCTACTTCCTTTTTCTCTTTTTTTTTCCTTTCCAGTTAAGTTAAATACCTAAACTAAGATAACTGAGAGTATACTCACGTACGCGAGTTCCTTCCCGAAGCCAAACATGCATTTTCTCGAGTTTCAACTCGAGACTTCCAATCAGCAACTTACTGATGCCCAAAACACGTCGTGCACGTGCACAACGTGGCACCGCCACTCCGATGATCATCGCGGTCATCGGCAGGTCAAAAATCCCATGCCAACGCGAAATCGAACTTCGATTCGACCATGTTATTAAAAGGTTTTAATATTGTGTTAATTTGTTCCGTTTTGTATTTATTAATTCTGGTTGATGCATGGGACGCTACGATCATCAATAGGGGTTTCTAAACACTTAATAGGATAGACCGACAAAATATTTGTTTTGAATATATAGGTGAATGAAATAATTTTACTTATTATATTTTCTATATATAAAATAAATTTCTATAAAGGTTATATTTGGTTGTAATATATTGGTTGTTAGGTAGTGTAATCTATAAATATTATTAAAGTAGGATTTGAAAATAAAATAAATGAAAATGAGAAATTTAGGACCTAAGTTCCGGGATTTTGGGAAATTTCTTTTGAATGATTTGGAATATAGTAGTAGTATTTAGAAGTATTTTCTGATATAAATATTCCAATAAGATTTGAAATAATTATTTTAAAGAATTTTTTGGAAAGAAGTAAGTGCTGTACTCCCCTCTCTATCGCTAGAAAATAATTTCGATGATGAGTGCACGCATCATCGACATTCATTTTCGAGTTTTGAAGTGGGAAAGCCACTGTTGTAGTTTTACTATGGATTTATTTTGATTAACAAATATAAATTTTAAATAGTTTTAAATATAACTGGATATATAAGCTGTAAGTATATACATTTATCTATTATTTTAAAATAGTTTGAAATTTAACCCGGTATTTAGTTCTTAAATTTACCATTAATTAATAGTTTCAATTTCCTTAGTGAAACGGAATTTAACTAATAATGGAAACCTATAAATGAAATAATAGAATCCAATGCTAAGTTATAAATGAAATTTCAAGAAAGTTGAAATTGTAACCTATAAAACAAAAGATATGATTTTTGAACACTAAATTAAACAAAAGAAATGAGAAAAACTTGTATGATTTTCAATTGCATTCTTAAAAGCATATATAAATAACTTACCCAATGATAAAAGTTGCAATGTTTAATAAGAAAATGTAATAGAATATCATACAAGTAAAAATTTGAAATAATGAAAGTATTCAATGAAATTCTCTAATTAATAAGAATTTGATGTTCTAGTTGTTATGGACTTATAATTGCAATGCTACTAATGTATAGAAAAGAAAGGTAAGTATTATAAATAAATGATAATAAACTTAAGTAAAGGTTGAAGTTATTTATAATAAAAATAAGTAGAAAGATGAATGTTGTAATTAAAAGATTTTGAACTTAGGAAATGTTGAATACTATTGATAAATGAATGAAAATAAATGAAATTGAGAAATGAAGAAATGCAATGTAAAAAAAAGCAAAAGGAAAAGAAAAAAAGAAAAGAAAAAAAATATAATAGTGATAATAAAAAATATAATTTTCAAGAAATGATGTAAAATAAAAGGATAAACCATTATATGAACAAAAAGGGAACCAAACAACAAATGTAAGGCAATGAAATTAATAAGAATGAAAGGGATCTGTTATTTGAAATTGTTGTTTGTTTGGTTTATGGTTGTTTGGGCAAGGATACTTTAAATTTGTTTGGATGTATGAATAATCTATTTAGTTTTACCTAAGACTATTGACTGAAGGGTACACTTACTAGTCTATTTTTCATTCCCTACAATTTAAAGTTTTGAACCTGAATAACTATTTGTTTTGTTTGATATGAATGAATGATTGATTTGTGTTAATTCTATGTGATGATTGTATGCCTTGTGCAAATGATGGTTGTTTGTATTGATTTGTTTGTTTATGGTTGAAACAATTTTAAACATTTCATTTTATATAATTGTTAACTCTTTTTGAATTATATAAGTGAAATACAGGTTATGGAAGCAATTACTACTGCTTTTGGTTTCATAATTAAGCGTAAATTGCCTGACTAATAGGTAAGTTCTTGGATTACGGTTTATAGAGTTATTATATTATTTTTTCTTGAGTTTGGATATATATTATTCTGAAAAATATAAGTTATATATTGTTATATTTGATATTATATTTTCTCCCGAGCCTCTCCGTACAAAGGAGACTCTGCCGAAAGTTTCCGTAAATTTGGACTTAGAAAATATTTTGAAAATATTTCCAAATTTTATAAATTTAAGTATAAAAAGATTAATGGTTATAAATTGGTATATTTTATTTGAATTGATTAATTTTGTAAAATTTATTGTTTATAAATTTAATGTTTTAAGTAAAATATATTGATTTCCTAATTCTTCTTTTCCCTTCTTTTCCTTTTCGGGGACGAAAAGTTTTGAGTGGGGGAGAGTGTAACGACCCGTAAATTTTCGATGATTAAGATTAGTTAAATTAATAACATTTTTATAATTAAATTTAGAAAGAAATAATTTTTTTTATAACATATATTGAAGTAAATGTTAAGATGAGGTGTGGCAATTGTTACTAAAACAAATTTTAGAAAATTGGAGTAAAATCCCAATAATGAAAGAGTGGAAAGTGTGCACTTTTATAAAATGGAAGATAGGTAAATAAAAGTAAGTATTGAATGAATTAGTGAAATAATACAGTGTTAATGGTAAGTAATAAACTTTTAAATGTAAGAAAAGTAAATAGGTGACAACTAATATATGTTATTTATTTATTTAGTGTGTTAAATAAAACTGGTAATCAAATTGCTATTTAAGGTAATTTTATCTATTTGGTAATAATGGATTAATAACGGGAATGAAATGTAAGAATGTTGATGTAAGCTAATAAATAATTAATTCAATGCAATCCCAATTGATTGAAACAATTGCAGGGTTATAATTGATTGCAAATATGAATATTTGATAATAAATTAATATAAGAAAAATAAATGTAAATATTGAATTAATCAATGAATTAATAATGAATAAATAGTGATTGAATAAAATCAATGTTCTATATGTAATTATTAAGAAATGATAACTTATATAAATATGATTAAGAGTTGGTGGCAACAATTATTATAAAGTAATTATTTATTTAGTATATTAAATTAAAACCGGTAAAATATTGCAATAAATCTAAATTAAAGGTTATTTTGGTGTAAATTAAGGGAATAATTGAAAATAATGTCAATTCTATTTATAATGTGACAATTTGTGGAATTTAAAAGAATAGAAATAAAGATTTATCAATTTATTAGGATTTGGACTAATAATTGGATTAATTGAAATTAAATGAAATTAAATATCTAAATATTTCATTAATTGAAACTAAGATGAAATTTGGAGATTTTAATGTAATAAATCATGAACCAATGTTAATCGCATCCTTATGGTGATAGGAGATGTGAATAACAAGGTTTAAAAATTTAATAAATGGGTTTTGGAGATATTTATATTATAATTTCTGAATATAATGAAACTGAAAGTTAACACTGAAATTTATAGATTTATCAATCTAAATTGACATATAAATTTGTTTAAATTAGTGTAAATGATTAAAAAAATTGAAAGGGGTAAATTTGTCAATTATAGAATTGAAATTTAAGATTTGATTTAATTAATTAATTACAAATTTATTTAATTAATGTAAAAATAGCCATTATGGCCACTGACTCGGATTTCGACAAAACTAGTTTCATCGGATCCGTAACAGTGAATTATTATAGGATTTCAAGTTCCGTAGAGATCGGACTTGTCGTTTGATCGTACGGACTCGAAACGCCTTGAAATCAATGAAATTGAAATCAATTGAAATCAATTTGAAATAAATTGATTTAGCATAACTTCTTCATACGATGGAATTTGAACTTGAAACCAGTTTCATCGCGTTTGAAATATTTAACAAAATTTATTTTGATATATGGGTTGACCCAATTTCATTTCGGAGTCAGAATGGACTTTTCAGGCCATTATCGTTCAACGCGTGTATCAATCGTGTCCATCTATTCTAATTTCAGCTTGCCTATATATACCCTATTATAAACCCTAGTTGTTCCTCATTGTCATTTGTCTATACATACAATTCCTCCTCAGCTCCTTATTTCAATGGCAAACAAAACAAAAATTCCAAATTCCAATTTCAAATCAAATCCAAAGCCAAAATTTCAAACTCCACAAACTATATCATATGTTATATCATCGGAAAGCCTCGAAGAGTGCATCTCAATTATATGATTCGTTTTCCAATTCGAATCACCAGTTGTTCAGAAATTGATGGTTTCTTCTCGGCCATCCATTGCATCGTAATCAACTGCAACGGATCATCAAATCGATTGAGGGGTTGTGTAGAGATCGCCGAGGGGTTTGCATTAACGTAGTTTCTTTGATGGATTGACGGTCAAATCGAGCGCAGTAATTCGATTGGGGTTTGGCTTTTTATTCGGCGGCTATAGCTTTTTGCCCTGGTCAGAAGGGGGTTGCACAGCCCAGGAAGGCGTGCGCCTGACGCGGTGGCTCGTAGGGAGGGGCGGAGCTTGGCTCGAACGCCGGTGACGCATGCGTTGGCGGTGATTTCACGATAAAGGGTGGCGGGTCGATCGTTTTTAGCGTGGGTTAAGGGTAGTATGAACAGTGTTTTGCGTGAGGAAGTGCTGATGTGGGTAATGTTTCTATTATTATTTTATTTTTGTTTAATTTCAATTTCAATCATTCTAATGCATATAACTCTCACATACGAGGACCGTTTCACGCGCGGTTTTCTCCGCTAGATTCGTATTGGAATTCCGGAGATTTTGGCCCTCGTTTGGATGGATTCTAAGACTATTCAAATTTTGAGCTTAAATTGGATTTTAATTCAATTTAAATTAAAAAGGTGAGGGTTTTAACCCACTCATAATTTCTAAAATTTCTTATGTGTGTTAAAGTAATTTCTGATGTGATTAAAAATTTATGTATTGCTATTTGGTATATTTTTATCATCATTCCAGTTAAAATTGAATTTTAATTAATTAAATTGGTATTCCGTTTATTATTGAATATAAACTGCCAATTATTATTTGTTATTTATTTCTATTCAATATTGATGTTATTGTTTGAATTGAATTATGATTGTGATAAATGGTTTATGATTGATATTGGGTGAATGGATGCTGTATTTTACGTTGTTATAGTCTGCAAGTTGTTATGCAATTTACTTCATTCGGGATTGTGGTTTGAAATGATATATAGCCGTATTTTTATTTTAAATTACGGATTGAAAGGATAAATATCTTTATCACTTGACCATAGGGTAGAAAATTATATACAGACACTGTGGTCAATATATAAAAATATTTTGAAATGATTTCTATGGTTTTGGAAAGAAATATACGGTTTAATAAATATTAATTTTTGATATTATATATATATATTTAAATTCTTGAATTTAAGCTATGTATAAATTTGTTTAATAAAAATAAGCTTAACAATGGAGTTTGATTGTTTTATATTATATGGTTAAGTACCTGTTTAAGGTATTGTATATATAGAGTTTTAATGACTTAAATAAAAAATTAAGTTGGAAGATAAACATGAAATTGGTTTGAATTGAATAATTTAAGAATTATAATTAAATAAATTTGATTTGAAATTTAAATAAAATTGAGATTTTAAAGGGTATGATTCCTATAACTTGATTTGGTTTAGAGTGATTTAAATGAATATAAAGTTGATTTAAATGAATATATCAAGTTATATAAATTGAAAGAATATCCAGTTAGGTGAAGTTAAAAGTTTTCTTAAATGATATTGGATTTATTATGCAAACAATTCAAATCTAAATAATAGTAATTGAATTTGATGTATATGGGATTATCAAAGAATTAGTTTTGAAATGGTGGAATATTTAAAGCTTTGAAATATAGGGAAGTTGAAATGGTTTATTTGGGGATTCAAATCTGTATTTGGAATTGATTTGTGAAATTAAAGAAGCTAATTTATTTTATAAAGTAATTAAATATTAAATCATTTAAGTTTTGGAAGTAATGTTTCAAAGTTATGGGTGTCAAGGTATTATGATTTGAAAATGCTATGATTTTGGAAAAAGAATATATTTGAAATAAAAATGATATTATATTGATTTGGCTTTTATAAATGATATCATATTGATTTGGTTTTTAAAACGAAAATGAGATCGTATTTATATGGTTTTGAAATGAATATTATATCCTGGTTTTGAAGTATAATTATTTAGAAATGACCGCGGTGTTATAATGACAATTGGTTGGCAAAGAGACCGGGATCAGATATGGGCATACTCTCTGTCGATACCGAAAACCACTTTGACAACCGTGTACGCGGTTGAGATTCCAAAATGAAGTAGGAAGGTGGCGGCATTTCCTTTGAGGTAAATACGGACCCGACCCCCATGAGTTGTCATAAGGTGACTAAAACAGGAGCGATCGACGGGCTAAGAAGGTAGCACATTTTATCGGACACGTCCCTTCGATATTATACTTTGACTTTTGGATTGATTCGGTGGCCACTTTTGATTTTTGATTTGGGGTGTGGCTCGAGGTGGGCGGTAGTAGCTGCTACGCGTTATCACCGGCCCGGAAGCGTAATTGGTATATCTACTCTGGCATTGCCTAGTTGTGCCATGTCACCTACCCTAGCGCGCCTTGTACGAGTTTGTTTTCTCCCGTAGCCCGTGGAGTATTCAGGGTAGTCTCCCGATCTGAAGATGCGCTGATACAGGATGGACTACTGGGACTATTATTGTGTTAAGGGTAATATTGGGTCACTTCTTAACGCTATTTAAAAGTCAGTTTATTTTACTAATAGAAACTACTATAATAGCGAAATATTACTACATAGTAAATAGTTTAATGGATCCTTAGGAGATGTGAATCCCGAACATCTCTTAAGTTACTGCACTCATGTTAGACACTGGATAGGAGATGTCAAATCTCATAAACATCTCTGACGTCGTTCCACTCATATTTATTTCTGTTGATTTAACTTACATAAGATCTTTTAGTTCTGACTCGAGTGTTTTGTCTTTTCAATTCGCTCGGGTCAGTCTGTGCATTTCAGGGTTTGAAGATCTTATTTCTGGTGGACGAAGACGAAGATTGTACTATTATTATATACTATATTGTTCCACTGCATCACTCCTTTCCGCTGCATTTTTTATTTGTTCTCTAGTATGTGTAGCTCTGATATATATTGTATAATTATAATCGAATATTTTGTAAAACAGCTTCATGAACTGTATATTTGATTATTATATTTTATCGTTCCGCTGTAAGATTTTATTTTATTCTTTTTCTTTCTCTGCTTTTTCTTATTTACCCCATAACAATCCACCCTTCTGTATGGTTTAAGTATGACGTGTGTGGTTTATCGTTGATTTAAAGCGTACAAAAAGGCGGGACGTTACAGAGGAATGGTCCATAATCCGTTAACTATTTTTCCCACAACCAAATTGTTTTTAACACTACCCAAACAATCTTTTCATTAAAGACACTATCACACTTACTAACCTCCTAAACTCATCCATAGGTTCCAAACAATACCACTCACTCAACCATTTAAATTTAAATTTGAAACCAAAGTTAAATTATCAAAATTTTCTAACTCCCTAAATTTTCGAAAATTTTCGCCAGTTTCTCCTTTGCGCGGCTAGCTCGGTACAACTACAAAACGCCTCTATGGGCCCCTAGATTTCAAAAGAAAACAAAACGCCAAGTGGCTAGACAAGAAAATCATCAAATTTCATACAGAAATTCAAATACATACCTTTGTCGAGCAAATTTCTATTTATCTTCAAAATCAAAAATCCCAATACCCTTTTGCTTTTTAACACCTGAATATCTTACTTAGCAATAACATCCAATCATAACTTTCAAAATCATTTTATACATTTCTTTACAAAAGTTTCAATATCTATTTCATTCAAGCCCGTACGATGCACACATACCATCCGTACGCAATATCAAATTCGATCGCTCGCTCAATCACACAATTTCACTTGCGAACTAGTATTGTCCACCCGACTTCCTAGTGCGGACTTAGATCTGGTTTCTTGATTAAAAACCGTCATTTTCCTTGCATAGCCAAAACTATGATAGATAATTTCCAGAATCAATCAAAATCCATATTCAGGGTTCGCCGTCGAAAATCGAGTGAAAAATCCTAATTCGGATCGATATAATTACCTCGACATTCTGTGCTTGAATCTGAATCAAACCGGTATGCAAATTAAATAATATACGTACATCCTATTTTTTTTCCTCCAATTGATTGTTAGCTAAATCAATTCTTCCTTTTTTTTCACATCTATTTTTATTTATGTTCACTTATTTACAACCATCCCATTTCCCAACTTCCAGTTTAAATTTCATCCAATTATTAACTTAGTATATTGAATACCAATTTACTTAAGAACTTTCACCCTTAACTTTTCTTAATTTTAATATAAGCATTTTATATACTTTTATATTATTACATTCACTTTACCACTTGGTTTTTTATCTACAGTTAATCAATTTGGATTCCAATTCCATATGGATTCAATTGCATCAATTTACTAATTAATTTCAAATCTCAATACTTTTGCCCAATTTTCATCTAGATTTTCATTTTCAATTCTACTTGAATTCAGTTCATTTTCAAACTCCGAATATTAAGTTTTATCAACTGTCTTCCATTTACGACTGATTCATATCACTCTTTTAAATTAGTTCCACTTACTAATTTATTTTAAATCTCAAACAATTTTTATTTTTTTTACCAACTTTTATAATTTTTGGTTCACTTCGAATTAATTCTATAACTTCACTTTATTTTACACATTTTAAATTAAATATTATCCAATATACAATTCCAAATCATTTGCTTACCCTCTTGAGTCAATTAGTTTACTCACTAATTTTATTTTAGTCCTTTATTTTATTTAGTCAAATCTTGACTATCTTCAATTACACACAATTCAAATTAATTCCCAATATTTAATTTAAATCCTATTTACTTACAAATGCAAATTCATTTGTCTATCCACAATTTTATTTCCAACTTAACTTTTTATTTAAGTAACTATTTCTTTTAGTTTCCTTAGACTTTCTTTAAATTCACTTTTACCTAACTATATTTAATTAAACTCTAATTCAATTTTAAATTTCTGTAAGTTTTTCAATTTATTTCCATTCCATTTACTAACCTTCTTTTGTTTACTTTATTTAATTGGCTTACCTTTCTAACTTTATTCTCCAGTCACACTTACTTTTAGTTAACCCCTTTCAAGTTGAATCTTATTTCAAAAATTTCAAATTTCATAATTTATCAACTTATTTATATTCCGTAAACATTTTACATAAGATTCCAAAGTCTTTTAAACAATCACTCAATATTTCAAAATCATTTTTTAAATCAATTTATATACAGAATTCATTTGCGTATCAAATTATCCTTTGAATTTTAAAACCAAACCCAGCTTTACAAACAACCCTAATTTTAAATGTTTTGGTAGCAATTCCTCTCTTGGAAACTCAAAAATAAATTTCGATGATGTTGTAGTCATAACCGAAATTATTTACCAGCGACCGAAGAGAGTTCAATGCTTTTACTCTTTTCAAAACATTACAAATATTTTTAAACTCCAAATCCTATCAGATCTCAAATCCAATTCAAAATATTTTTCAAATACTATCACTAGTATTTCTCTAAAACCTTTGAAAATCATTTTCAAATTCAAAGAAATCTAAATCTCCCAAATCTCAAAATTTCTAATTCTTTTAATTCCTATTCAACAATTACTATGGCATCTTATTTCAATTTATAAATCACATTTATAATTCACATTTACAAATTCCAATTGTATATGAATTTATTTCTTAGATTTTAGTTATGATTTCAATTTTTTATTCAATTTTTACACAACAATGATAATAATTTAATATTATCACTTTCTAACAACCAAGCAACCATATATACTATAATAACTTATGGAAAATTATTTCTTTTATATACAAAAATAGTTTGGGCAAAATTATTTCATTTTACCCTATTTTAAAACAATACCGTGTCGGTTTATCTTGTTTAAGGGTTTAGAAATCCCTATCGATAACATGGCGTCCCACATATCGACTAGAATCCATAACCACTCAACCGATAAGTCAACACAATATAAATTTTTTTTTATAGTCACTAGCAAATACGCACTCATATCTATTAATACTCTCAAACTCATTCTGGAGTACTACGGACTCTATTTTTAACGAGTAATTCCCACAAAAGCCAAGGTTTTCGCTTAACCTTCAGCTCTAATACCAATCTGTAATGGCATGATTTTTCGACGTCCAAAAATCGACAACAATACGTCCACTGTATCACATCTTGAACAATCGAATGCCGCAAACCGAACTATTAGGGTTAAAGAAGAAGGAGTAGAAGAAGAAATAAGAACAATATCAGAATCTCACAATCGCAGCGGAAGAATATATAATAGATAAATGACAAATCTTTAAAACAAAGAATTATATCTGTTTATACATTACAACATCAGAGTACAACAACATCTATAGCACACAACTGGACAGTCATCAGAATCTATGCTCACAAAACTGACTATACAGTTAATTTTACACCGCGGAATATTTATCAAATACGTGTGATATGTCTCGCCATCCAGCTTGTCTCCTAAGCCCTATAGCAGTCCATCTAGAATCTGTACTCCATAATACTCAGTCTGACTCAAGCATTATAGTTAAATAATAGCCGAGTCAGTCTGGAAAACCAACGTGAGAAAACACACGTAATTGGATTATTAAAGTTTTCAAAATCCTTTGAAATCAAAGGTATCTCATAAGACCACACCACAAATAAACATGCTGGGTTTTTACCTTACGGTAACCAAGACGTTTTCTTATAAAATGCTCTGAAATTATAGTAGTGTCTATATACAAATATTTCTTCAAATAGCCGAAATTGTTACATTATTAAATTCCAGCTAATAGGTATACAAACAAAACTATAAAGGCACGTAGGGAGAATTGATTTCCATCAATGGCAGGGCTATTAGGGTACCGCCCGTCACAGTACGTGGTCTAGATCACCGTACCGAGGATCCATCCTGATCCCCTGCGTCACAAGATCGGAGCTACCCCTTATTGGATAGTCCGAATAAGTTCACCCCACGGTTGAGATCAACAACCGCCCACACAGCTGAAATAAAGGGACATCTAGACAGGGGTGACCTTACCCTAATAGGTTGATAGCCACTTAGCCTTGTGTGCCCCTCCCTTGTTTTGGCCATTCTCGGTTGATGAGGCTCGAGGCTATGCGTTATCTTTTTAGCTCAAATTCACTTAGAATGCTCATTGTACTCCTCACGATGTTCTGAAAGCATTCGTCCATACAAGTCCGTTCTGAGTTTGAACGGAACCGAAGGCACTATTCCTACTATATCCATTTTGGAATTACCCACAGGATCAGGAGCGACTAGCCCTTGCACTTCACTGCACCATCTTCGACTCCCAGCTCTTGTTTTCCTCACGAAAACGTTCAAACCAGCTCTAAGTGGTTTTCAGAAAATAAATCCTGATCTCGGTCTCTTCGAAACGATCAAAGCATTGGCCAATATTGATAGTCGGTTATTTAACTATCAGATGGCACTACTACAAAACAGGCCATTTGCATCGGTTGTTTACCCCCCTTTTGCATCAGTTCAACAACTGATGCATATGCAACCGATGCAACAGGCTTAACACTTTTGCATCAGTTTTGAAACCGATGCAAAAAGGTCCTTTTTGCATCGGTTGTTACTAACAACTGATGCAAAATATCATGGTTGGTTGTTTGAACACAGCCCCCATGATGCATCAGTTGTAATGAAAACCGATGCAACAAAGGTACTTGTTGCATAGGTTGTTGAAAACCGATGCAAACTAATCGCTCTATTGCATCGGATTTTTATAACAACCGATGCAAACTAATCCCTCTATTGCATCAGCTACTTATACCTGATGCAGAAAAGTCATTCTCAGAAACCATAAATTGTTTGTTATTGATTATAACAAACAATTATTGCATGCAATATTACAATCATTCAAAATTAAATTTGATGGCAAATACAACATGAATAACATAATACCAAAATAAACATATATCAATTAAAGTGTTAATAATCTATACAAAATAATGGTTCATACATTCATTTTTGCAGCATAATTCAGATCTGTAGTACAATCATTAAGTGATATAGTCTTAATTCAGATATTTAATTAGTACAACCATTAAGAAATAGTATAGTAAAAACCTTAAAAACTTCATGGAATCTTGAAAACCCAAATTTTTAGGCTTCAGCTCAAATTTTTGCAGATCTGCATTAAAAGAGAACACTAATTTCATTAATCAGGTTATCCAACAAAAATTCAGTATACTAACTCTGAGGGAAACTGAACTTTCTTTCTGTATAGGTAAGGAACAGTTGCGGCAAGGAGAAGCTTCAATTATAGAGTATAAAGCCCTGAGCAACATGATACAATGTGCATGAAGGACTAAAAAAAATACCTACTCTACCATTTAGCTAATTTACTGTCTCGTTATAAAGATTTAACTTGTTTCACATTCAAACTATGTTCACAAAATTTAATAACAAAAGTCAGAGAAAATTGTTAAGCATAACCAATGTTCAAACAATATATCAAGTTAAAAGAGACATCATTAATAAAATATAATAAACAACAACTTGTGTTTATAACTGAAATTTTTTTTATCCTTGAAAATGGCAGAAGCAAACCTTAAGAAACCTGAAAAATCGAAAGCCCTTTCTGCTTCAGTGGCAGTGGTTGATGAGTTCACTGAAGAAACCTGAAGTTGAGAAATAATTATTTCTCGAAATATCAATTTAAATTGATGTGGAATTAAAAAGTTTGAGCTACTACAGTACAGACAATGAGAATAATTCCCATAATAAATGAAACTGTACTTATCAATGATATAGTGCAAGGGCCCTTTCTATACTTAGATCACCGTCCAATATACAAGCATACAGTGGTCGACGTAATTGTAATAAAGAACAGTCCATCTTCTACAAAATAATTGATGATGTGTACCCATTCAGTATTGATGGAAGAAATTACCACATTGGGGCTTGAGGAGATGCCAAGTCAAGAAATGGATACGGCCACCTGCAGTTTAGAACAAATTATTATTTGCATAAAGACAATCAGATGAACCCAATATCACAGTATGGTAAGTAGAAAAGGATGCATCAAGGTTTGATAACTACCAAATTGAGACAAAAGCTTGAAGAAGCCACTGAAAAATTACAAAGCCAGAAGTCCAGAAGAGAAAATAGGAGATTCGGAACCAGGGGAAACGCTAAAGAATCACAAAGTGCAAAAAAATTAGAATTTCAATGGATTAGTAAAGAATTATGATAGAGGATGAAAGAATTATGTACCAAGCTATTCAAAGCAGTGTCTCCAAGTATGAAGATGGCGTTCACCGTGTGCATGCCAATCAATATCTACGTTGTTATTTACAGTTGTGATTTGTTACACATTAAATTGCTTCTGTGTTTATAAAGAATTTGCATGGGTGAATTTTGATTTCGTATTTGGTTGAAATGCTTACGAAATTAAGATCATAATCTTTCATAAGTAGGAAGGGAAAAATGATAAACCAGAATACACAATCAGTTAGCATCACCGCACCTGCATTTGTCTGCACAGTGAATGAAGTGCAGCTTTGAGTCTATAACTCTATATATAATCAAAATATAAAAAGCTCAACACTAGAGAAAAATTCAAACCAAGAGTACCTGATAGATAACCTGGAACACGTAACCCCAAACTCCAGCACGTTTGCGAACATCCTGCTCCACATAAAATACACTGTTTTTTGTTCCTCTGCGATCAGTTTCGCTTATATCAGTTATACTAGCTGCATATATTTTGCTCTCTGCATCTACTCTTTTACCATCTTCAATATTATTAATGCTTGTTGTTCTGTTCAAATACTGGCGACAGCCATAGATGGAAAGCATAGAACCCAACTGAAACATACAATTCATTATGTAAGTAACATGAACGTATCGGATTCATATAGCTTCAATATGTGCACAAAATGTGCACCTGGACACTAAAGATATATACATACCCCAAAATATACAATCACCGGCATAAATGTCCACCTATACATCAGACAAAATATAAATTTAATTTACAGCTAATAAGTACATGTAAGAAAACAAATAAGTTTATGGAAGGTTAATTTCTTCCAAACTTACTGAGTATAGTAGAGGAAAATGTTACCACCATCAACTGCAGCATTAGCAACAAGCAATGTGAGAAGCAAAAGGAAAGACAAAACTCTAAATGCTAGCAACCAAATTTTAGTTTGTCAAATAATAGATAAGTATGTCATGAACTGAAATTTTATGGTAAATTAAATCTGCTTGATTGTGTACGCTATCAGGCTGCATGGGAAGAGGTAGTATCATTATTAATATCTGATGCAAATATCAATCTGATGCAAGCGGTAGTGTTGTCACAGATCATTGACTAAAGGCTTGAAGTTGAGAAAGATCATTCGCCATGACTCACTAACCTTGGATTGCTGGACCAACAATCTAGCTGCATAGGGGCGCAATGACTTATGAGTGTATCGCATACTTAGTCGGTCATCATCATAAATATGAGAGTATTGTAAGTAGAGTAGCATATGCATGCTTTTATTGCATGATAATAGTTTAGTCTATTGATTACATGTGCTAATGTTTGTGCGTGTAGAAGGATGATGTGAGCAAAACCAGGTAGGTCGGTTTCATGATCGCTCTAACAGAAATGTCAAGTGTTTAAATTCATCAGTTCTTTTCAAAACCGAAACTAGTAGAATAAAAAATAATTGAATCAGCGGCAAGGCTTTAAATATGCTTGATTTTTTTATTATTAAAATAACACAAGGCAAAAATAAGATATTGAAACTTTCAAAAGATCACACGATCCAAATTTTAAGTATTATCTAACAGGGCTAATACGGTTGCAGATTTTAAGTCCAAACAAAAAGAATGACATACCTGAAAAGAACCTGAATGCAACATTTGAGGTTCATTTTGCTCATGCATTGGGATTATAAATTGATTTCAATATTACAATAAATTATCTAATGAAGGAATTCAAGGATGGTAAACCATTCTACATAAATACAAAGCAAAAAAAATTTACAGTAACATACGATGGCAATATCAACAACGCACAAAATTGCAATTGCGGAGTATTTAGGCAGGATAAAAAAGACTAGATATTAGTTTACCATAAACTTTAAAGAAAAACCATGAAATTTTCATGAAGACGAAAAAAGGTACATAGCTAAGAATAGTATCTACAAATATCAAACCTACTAAGTATTTAACAATTTTTCAACGTATTTAACAATACAAAGGCACCATATTAGACAATTAATATTTTATCTGGGTGCAGAATAAATAAATAAATAAATAAATAAATAAGACACTATGTAGTTTTCGTTGTTGATTTGTACATATCATTATTAACCACAGAAGGTTTAATATGTATTTTTCAAAGAGCAAAAGCAACCATTCAACAAAATATTAGCGGTTCAGTTTCCTTTTTAATGGAATGTTTGAATTTGAGTTTAAGCCATTAAGTTGTCTCAAGTTTAATGCGAAGACAACTCTCATCTCGTATACAGTTGCATTATCCAAGTTAATAAAGTCATACATCTATTTTCTTTAACGTTTTGGACACCAAAGTCAATGGTGGTTGGTCTGATATGCATTTTTAGGAAATTGACTGATGTTTCAATAACATATATGACTTAATCAAGATGATCACAGTACAAAAATACATCCAAGACGAGTTGAGTGAAATTATAAGATGATTGAACTTGTCAGGGAATCATGTATATATATCTGATGTGCATATTAATGGCATAAGATATAAATCCAGGATCATCAGCAGATGACTGCCTTGTCAATTTTATGTGTAAGATGCATTAATATTTGTCCTTCGGTTCTTATTGAACCATCAACTTTAATCAGTCGCCTATCACAAGATCCAAACAACTATAAAAACTTAGTTTTATTTTCACAGCCAACCTTGAAGAGGACATGCCATACCATTTAATATTTGAACCATTGTTCCTGTAGCTTGTATAGCTTAATCATTTCACAATATATGTCCAAGTACTTAGTAGGTTCGTCACATTTCATATTACAATAATCATAGTAGCAAACAGTGCTACTCGGCTACCCATTTTAACAATCATTTTACAAGCACATTCAGATATACCATAGCCAATTAAAGTGTAATTCACATGAACAGCTACTAATTTCGCATTACACACTTATATGCAATAATTTCAAACAACGAGACATTATAGACTTGAGCACCATGAAATAGACTAGGCTATAAAACTATATTGGGGCATAAAACTATATTCAATTAAGCTAACAAACGTAGTTCTTTATCTACGTATTCATAGCAAGAACTAAATGACAGCATAAGTAATTGAACGTAAACCAGCCTATGCAATAATTAGATGTTCGACCATTTAAGGCATATTGAAACACTGAATAAGAAACAATTATCAATGCTATTGACTGCTAAAACCAGCAGAGAAATTCGTTAGTCACTGTGACCATTGTCGATGTTATTCATTGAACAACAATCCTAACTGAAATATGCTATTCACTGCCCCATTATCAATGCTTTTTACAAGCGTTAAGAAATAAATATCAATAATTAATTTTCAGTAACATAATAGTACTTGTATGAGAACAACTAAAGCTTCCCACATCCAAAATTCGTATTGAATAACCGGTAAAGTAAAAATTACTCACGGTGATTTAGTGCTATGAGCGGCGTGGAGAGGATGAACCGTGGAGAGGCGCGACTGAGCTGAAGCGATTGAGATTATCGACGGGAGCGGCAAGCGGTGATTTAGGGTTAGTCGGCGACGGCGCTTGTTTCTATTTGGTTTTTTTTTTAAATTTGGGATAATGGAAAATAATGATCCATTGGGGTATGCTTTTGGTATCTAACGAAATTACCTGAACGACGTCGCGAACCCAACCCTTTCACCTTTAATCTTTGTTGGGTTTTTTCTTCTAATTAGACGAAATTAGGGTGTGATGACCCAGAAATTTTAACAAATTAAAATTGGAATAATTTATCGATTTTAAGTATTTAAAGGTTACTTTTAACTTGAAATTCAGGATATTAATATTTACTTGATAATTAAATCATTGAATTATATAGTTTAAATATTGAATTTGATAATTAAAACTGGGTAATGGTGGAATCTGAGATTCTAAGCCAGTTAAAAATAATTTGAAGGCTTATAAAATTTATAATGATGATACTGAAGATAATAGAATGGTTGCAATTTAATTTAAAGGTCATTTATTCAATTTTAATAATATACCGTTTAAATTGGAATTTAAAAATAGCCTTCCGAGGCGCAGTCTCGGAATTCGACGAAACCAGTCCCATTGGATCCGTAAGAGTTAATTATTATCGGATTTCGATTTTCGTAGCAATCAGAGTTGTCGTTTGACCCTGACAGCTCGAAACGCGTAGAACTATTTTAATCGATTTAATTTTAAAATCGATCGTTTATTTCCGTAACTCGCGCATATGATCGAATTAGCCTTCGAAACCCGTTCCATTGTGTTCGGAACGCGGGTAAAACCTTATAATCTCCTGTCGGCGTGTCTGTTTCGGGTTTTGGAATTTCGCATTATGCTTAACAGGACGATTCGTAAGCCTTATAATATAATAAAAAAAAATTATTAACATGTCAGAGATATTTATGAACTAGCGTAATCAAGAAGCTTCCCCTACCTCTAATTTATCCCCGTCTCTCCCTAATCTTCAACAGAGAAGGCCGATACTTATATGTTGATCTCTCTTCTTTTCAGATCTTAAAAAAAAAGTCGAATTAACTCGAGCTGCAGAACAAAATCAACACCTCGCTCGTTTTCACCTTCTCTGCTCACAAGCGATACTGCAAAAAAAAAAAAAATTATCGCGCAGAGGAGTAGAAAGCGCGGAGGGTCGCGAATGGATCAAAAGGGGAGTCGCGAGTGGAGGCCGCACGACGTCGACCGAGGTTAGGGTTTCGCGCGCAAGAAGGACGGCGATTTGGGAGGCGCGAGCTCATCGTGGGTTATAGTAGAGGGTTGTGGTGCCGCGACCGCGATAGGGGCAGGCGAGCTGCAGCATAGTTTCGATTTCTGCAGTATTTAGGTGAGTTTTCTCAATCGTCTCGGGTTATATATATATATATGAATATTCTCATGTTTTAAAACGCAGAATCATCAAGTTTAAACTAAATTATTTTAGACCCTTAGTTTGATAATAATGTTGTTTAATATTTATTAATCTGAGTTGTATGTTTCATTTAAGTTAGCATGTAGATGCTTAAGATAAATTCGAAATTTAATTAATAATGTGCTTAAGGAGAAATTAAGGAAATAAAGTATTTATCTTTAATTAGATTTAAAGATATTAGATTAACGATAATCAAATCTCGGATTTATAAAGCAAGAATTTTAAAGTGATATAGTTAAGAAATTAATTAATTTATTTGACTTAACCTTTAATTACATAGGGTTTGAGAAATTAAGATTATTTAATTAATCAGTTCTGTAATTAAAGAGAAACTAATTTATTTATGGTTAATAAATAATTAGTTATTGATTAGGGATTATAAGTCAATTAAGTTATAGGTAGAGATAAATTAATGTGAGTAACTAGAGAAGTCGTTACTTAAATGATAATCATTTAACGTAAGTAAATTAAAGGTGAGTAATCTCACGCTTCTGGACTTTCATTTAAATTAAATGGTTGAATTCAAATGATTGTTTGAATGGTTGAAATTGAATTGATGTGTTATATTATATAATAATGTATAAGCTATATTGAAATGGTTGATATTCTGTGATGAACATTTTGGTAATTGGGTGATGTGGTTTGCTTGGATATTTCGGTACCCTGAGTTATCGAAATATATAAATTGGAGTTTGAAAGAAAATAAATGGTGAAAATTTGAAAGCGAAATAATCATAGAATAAAATTAAAAAAAATTATGGAATAAATAGAAGTGATATTTTAAGACGGGAGTTAACTTATAAAGTAGAGATTTGAAACAAGTTCTGAATTCCAAGTTAAATCTATCAAATAAAGTTTAAAATATTAAGTGTGTAATAACTAGAATGTCAAAGTGCAAGTGTAAACCGAATTGAATTTAAAAATAATTGTGGATTTAAATTTCCTTCAAGCTTCCATTATAAAAGAGAAATTAAATCAGATGCGAATAAATTAAAATATAAATGAGAAATCCATTAATTTATATAACTGATGACGTAAATAGAGATTGATTAGTTAAGAAGTAATAAATCAATATAAGTGACTTATGAGGAGCTAACTAATATAAGTAATTAAGGGTTAATGAAATTAATATGGTTGATTAATTTATGAAGAAATCAAGATTTCTTATTGATTGGGATTGAGGATAAGTAATAACGTGAAATTAATTAAAGATAATTACTTGAGTGAAATTAGAAGATAATTAATCCAGGATGATTAATTAGGATGAATAAGGAAGGGTTGATAAATTATTTTGGAATTAATTAATGAAAGAATCTAAGCGATTAAGGTTTGAAATTCAATTAGAATCGATAGAAATGATTTGTTTGTGATTACGCTTTGCTTCTGAATGATTGAATGGTATTGGATGCTTTGAAGGAGTTGATAACTCTGATATGAAATGTTTGAGTATTTCGTTTGAATAACTTGGAAATAGAATGATATGAGATTCGGAGAGTCCGGGGTCGGGTATTGAGGAAATACCCGAAACCACTACGAATGTTCGTAGTTTGATATATATAGAATTTATATACTAGAACGAAGAGTTTCGGAGGTATTGGACTGTTTTAAAAATCTAAACCTGTGGTATTTGGAAATTTATACGTGGGCTAAGTGTTGCCTAAACCATATTGTGAACTTGTAAAATTTGATTGAGTTACCCGGGTTTTATATAAGTTGTTTGCTTTGATATTCCATGATAGTTGGGTTTTACTCACGCTGGTTTCCAGCCTGACCCGGGTGTTACTTTGGTGTAATGCTCGGGTCAGACCGAGTATTACAGATTTCAGGTAGGTACATTCTGGAGCTCAGGAGGCGAGCTGGATGGTGATATCGTATAGAGTATATCCACTGTATTTATATTATTGTTAATCTGGGACATGATAATTGTAAATATTCAGTGACTGAATATAATGTGAAACTCTGATGTATTAAAATGTAATCGGCAGATATAGTATTCTTTTGCAACTGATATTATTTATTATTATATTTTATCCGCTGCGATTGTGAGATGTTTGGTGTTTCTGTTCTTCTTCTTCTTCTATCTCTTTCTTCTTTTTCATAACTATCTGGAATTTTCGGGTTTGAAAATTTCGGGTCATTACATTTGGTATCAGAGCTGAAAGGTTAAGCGAGAACCTTGGCTCTGGTGGGAATTACTCATTGAATAGAGTCCGTAGAACTCTAGAATGAGTTGAGTGTGTATATATATATATATGAGCGCGTACTTGTTATTTTCTTATATAAAGGTTTAAAATGATTTTATATAAAAGTATATTTTGATATATAAAGCAATACTCTCTTCTAATGAAATATTTAAGTGATTGGTTGTTAAATTATTGGAATTAAGTTATGAAGTAATATAAGATACAACCAAATTAAAATTTAATTAATTAAAAGTGAAATTCTAGAATTAGAACTCAGAAATTAGAATTGTTTGAAACTTTAAATAAACAAAGTTAATTTGGTTTAAAAAGGGTTAAACCAATCCTTGAGAATTTAACTCGAATTTATATAATTCGAGATGATTTAGATTTGAAGTTGGAATTGAATTCATTCAAATTGAACCCGATTTGAATTAATTGAATTTGGGATTGAAGATGTATAAGTTCATATAAATGGAAGATTTGGATAGAATTGTAATGATTGAAATTGAAGTGGATTCAATCGAATGGATATTAGTCCAAAGTAATTAGAATAACTTTGGAATTGTAATTAAAGTGGAATTGGTTTAAAATCAAAAAGAAATTTGAAATATAGATTGTAAATGTAATTTATAAATTGAAGTACACTTCATAAATAAATGAGATTATAATTTGGAATAGAATTCCAGAGAACATTTGAAAACGAAGTAGGATGAAAATTCTAGAGTACTGTTTAAATATGAATTGGATGGACTGGGAATTTGGAATTTTTGGGAAAATTTAAAACTCCTTTGGATTTGGAAGTGGCTTCCAAAGGTTTTGAAAAAAAAAAAAAATTGAATTTGAAATCTGGGAGATTTGAAGAAAAAAATATATTTGTAAATGTTTTTAAAGAGATAAAAGCATTTAACTCTTTCAGTCACTGGAAAATAACGTCGGTGATGACTGCAGCATCATCGATGTTTATTTTCGAGTTTCTAAAGGAGAAATTGCCACCAAAATGTTTTTTTATTGGAATTGTTTGTGAACTGGGTTTGGATTTGAATTCAAAGGGATAAATGAATTTGCCAAAGAAATTTTGGATATAGTTGAATACTAAGGTGATATTGAAATTTTGGAAATTTGTTTAAATTCTGGAATCTTGATAAAATGTTTATGGAATAATAATAAAAAAATATAAGTAGAGATAAGTTGAAATGAAGAATTGGACTTAGAAATTTGGTATTGTTTAAAAACTTCAAATAAAAGTTAATTTGGTTTAAAAAGTTAAATCAACCTTTGAGAATTTAACTCGAATTTATGTAATTCGAGGTAGTTTGAAATTCAAGATTGAAATTAAATTAGTTCAAAATTTAATTTGGTTTGAAATAATTGGATTGGTGATTGAAGATGTCTAAGTTTAAAAAACAAAATTAATGGGAAATTGGATTGGATTAAATTGAAGTGATTTGGATTCTGAAAATTAAATTGATAATAATTCAAATTGATTGGAATAATATGAAATTATAATTAAAATTGAACAGGATTAAAATCAACTAGAATTTGATTTAAATTGGGGAAGGAATCAAGATTGATTCAACTTGAATTGGAAATTAATCAAGTCCAATGGAATTTGGAGTTATTTGAATTGGAATTGAGTCAATTTAAATGGAGATTTATATTGACTTGTTGAGGAAATGAACAGTTGGCTCTGGATTATTTTCAATATAATTTGTTTTGATATAAACTTATTTTTCTAAGCTATTAAATATATACAACCTTTCTTTCTTAAAGCCAAATTATTTTATATACTTGTTTTAGGATTTTTTTTTTGAAGCTATTTAACCATTTTTCAACTATTTTCTAAACTAATTACTATTTTTCAACTATGTTACAAATTGATTACTATTTTACAACAATTTTCAATTATCTAAAATTCCTGAAATTATTTAACTATTTTCCAACTAACTTACTATTAGTTAACTATGTTACAATTATTTTGTAAACTAATAATTATTTTTCAACTACTTATCTATTTTTAAAATTTTCAAGCTATTTTTCTAAACTGGTCGGAGTTCAAACTGTTATTGGCAAAATACCCAACTGAGATGAGAATTGAAGTAATAATCCAAATGAGGATTAATGTAAAGATGAATAAGGAATGTGAAATGGTTCTTTTGAACTGAAAGAATATTTTGAGAAATATGAAATGAATAAAGATGGAAATTGGATATTTCTATGGTTTTTGAGAGTGTTTGGAGTATAAAAGGGTTTTATACAAGAAAGTAAGGATCCAAAGTTTTAAATATATATATATATATATATATATATATATATATATATATATATCTGAATATATATAAAGGATCTTATGAGGATTTTGGGAAAGGCTTTTGATTTTTGGGAAAAATCAATATTGAGTTTTGGAAAGCCTATTTTGAGAATTATCGATTTTGGATAATCGATTTTGTGTAAAGGAGCTTTGTATGATATCATACTAGGTGTATGATTTGAAGATACTATATGTGTATAGTATAAAATATTTTGATGATGGCTCTGGGGAAAAAGGCGCTTCCTTGAAATGAACTTCTCAGGAGTGCCACTGGGTGGTGCTGCCTTGAGCCCCAAGGTGGGGATTCCAAAGTTGATCCTGTGAGGAGTCCGGACAAAACTAGTTCCTGAGGATTATGAGTTGAGTTTACCATAGCGTAAGTCGTGTGTGCCGCGGAGAGCCAACAGTTACATGGACTTTTGTTGTGACTGCAACGTAACCCAGGATGTAACTGCGACCTATGGTAACATTGCGAAAGTCGTGTGTGCCGCTGAGAGCCAACAGTCTGCGTTTGAGTTTATCTCGGTAGACTGCGACCTATGTAGGAGTGGAGAAGTTTCATTTCGACAGCGAAAATCAGAGTGCCGCGGAGAGCCTGCAGTTACATGGACTTTTGCTGCGACGGCAACGTAACCCTGGATGTAACTGTGATCTGTTGTGTGGGTTCCATGGCGTAATCGAGAGTGCCGCGGAGAGCCTGCAGTTACATGGACTTTTGTTGTGACTGCAACGTAACCCTGGTATGTAACTGTGACCATGGAATGGGGGTGATGATTTCCAGAGCATCCTCACTAAAGATATTTCCTCTATTTTCAAAAAAAAAAAAAACTGTTTTCGATATTTTAAATAAAATTGTTTTCCAAGTATTTTCACTGGGTGTTGAAAACGGGTTTACCAAGTACTTATAGATTTCAGTCCTACGCCTGATCAACGTATGACTGAATTTCTGTGAGAACAAGGATGGACTGGTTGAAACATCGAGTTATAAGAAATATTTTTATAAAAAGCTATTTTAATTGTATTGTCTGAATTTGAAGGCATTCCTAAATTTTAAAGTAAAAAGGGGATTTTAAACTGGAATTATAAAATAAAATTGGACTCGGAAAATTTAAATGAAGCGATTCTTTGAAATAAAATCGCATATTGATTTGGAAAGTTGGAAGTAAGTTAATAATGAAGTTGGGAATGAATTCGAATTGTGAATAGAATTCGACTTGGGTTTGATAATGAATTAAATAAGAGGAGATGTAAATAAAAATAAATAGAGTTGGCTCGAAATAGCGATGGTTTGAATTACACATAAAATTCAAGTGTGATTTGAATAATATTTAATGAAGTTTGCAAGCAAATTTAGATATAATGGAAGTGTTGCCGAATGAAACGAAAGTGAATCATAGGAGAAATGGTTTGGGTTGCAAACAAAACCCAGATGAGTAGAAATAAATTGTGAATGGACTTGTATTAATAAAATAAATTTGATAATGAATTAAGTGAGTAAATTAAAAAGTTAAAATGGGTTAATTGTGTTGAATAATAAATGGACGAAGCCTGATTTAATGAAAACTAAATCAAGGTGTGATTGGAATTGGATGACTGGACTTAAGTTCGGTGACATATTAATTTGGAGTATAAATGAGTTAAGTATGTGCTGGGATATTATTTTGATAAGCTGAGAAGGTGAATTTAAATTTAAATTTAATGGAACTTGATTAAGTGAGAATCAAATGGAAGTAAACTTAAGTTGATGTTGGAATAAATTAAAGTAATTAACTTAAGTTTAAAATTTATTGAAGCTTGGTTTCGACTAAGGTTAAAAGCCCATTAAATAAAAGCTTGGATTAAATTAATTTGGAAATGGTTATTAATTTATAAATATTGAATGTGCCAAACTTAATAAATAGTTTGAATGAAGTCAATGAGGAGAAGAAATTAAATGCGTATGTATGGTTTGTGAATAAATTAAGAATGAAACGGAATTAAATACAGGATGAGTTGAAATTAATTTAAAGTGGTTATAAACTGAAATAGATACTCTATTAAGAGAGTATCGTCGTATTTGCATTAAAATAGTTGTGATTGATGTAAACAAAAGTAATTAAAATTATAAGGGTTAAGAGAAGTTAAATAAAATTGATTTTGAATCATTAGATGAGAATATGGGCTTGTTTGGATTAAAAATAATTTGAGTGTAAGCAATTGTGTTGTAAACCATTAAAATTGAATGGAATGGCTTATGAATTGGTTGGAAGTAATTGGAATTAGTTTTAAATCATATAAAGTGCTTATGGAAAGCATTTGGTGCTTGTTGTTTATGTAATGCACGTGTTTGGCTATTGAAAATAAGTGAAAGACAAATAGATTTTTCTATATATGGCACTTACATATTTAAATTGAGTAAGTACAGGTACAGGGAAGCCGTTTGGCTGGATTTGGGGTATGCTAACTGCTAAAATAAATAAGCTGCTTGCTTAAAATGCTAAATAAGGTACGCCTACGCAATAAAAATAGGAAATATGAACTGTTTTTGCTTTTTTCGACTGTGTGGGTCGATGTATACATATTTATATATATTGTCAAATTTCAAAAGCTCCTCCGTACAAAGGAGACTCTGCCAAAATTTTCTGAAAATTTTAGGAGTTAGAAATTTTTTGTAAATGTTTGGTTAACGACAAAACAATTTCGAAATTGGAAATTTAAAATAAACTAGTAAATGAAACTAATATGAATCAGTTTAAATAAAAGATAAAATTCAATGTTAAAAATCGAAAATAAATTGAATTTATATGAAACGGTGAAAACTAATTTGAATAGAAGTGGGTATGAAACTTATATAAAATGAGGTACAAAATGAATTGAAATGATACGATTTGATATGTTTGCTAAGTGAGATATGCAGGTATTATAAAGGGAAGGAAAATTGGATTTGATTCCAAATGATAAATGTGAATCGCCCGACAAAAGGTATGTATTTAAAATTCTGTATGAAATTGAATTGGGTTTTTAATGTAGCCACTTGGCTTTTGTTTTCTTTTTGGAATTTGGAAGCCCGTAGAGGCCTTTTGTAGTAGTACCGAGCTAGCCGCGCAAAGGAGACGCTGGCAAAAATTTTCGGGAATTTAGAGAGTTAGAAATTTTTTGATAAATTTTGATAATTCGAAATTTGGTTTTAAAATTGAAATTTAAATGATTGAGAAGAGGGTATTGTTTGATACTATAGAAGGTTTTGGGAAGTTGGTTAAGGTGATAGTGAGTCTTTAATAAAGGATAGTTGGTTGGACGTTGAATTGTGAGTTTTGGAAATTATAAACGGGTATCGGACCATTCTTCTTATCTAGTAATTTCGGGGACGAAATTCTTTAAGGGGGGAGGAATGTGACGACCCAGAAATTTTAACAAATTAAAATTGGAATAATTTATCGATTTTAAATATTTAAAGGTTACTTTTAACTTGAAATTCAGAATATTAATATTTACTTGATAATTAAATCATTGAATTATATAGTTTAAATATTGAATTTAATAATTAAAACTGGGTAATGGTGGAATCTAAGATTCTAAGCCAGTTAAAAATAATTTGAAGGCTTATAAAATTTATAATGATGATACTGAAGATAATAGAATGGTTGGAATTTAATTTAAAGGTCATTTGTTCAATTTTAATAATATACCGTTTAAATTGGAATTTAAAAATAGCCTTCCGAGGCGCAGTCTCGGAATTCGACGAAACCAGTCCCATTGGATCCGTAATAGTTAGTTATTATCGGATTTCGATTTTCGTAGCAATCGGAGTTGTCATTTGACCCTGACAGCTCGAAACGCGTAGAACTATTTTAATCGATTTAATTTTAAAATCGATCGTTTATTTTCGTAACTCGCACATATGATCGAATTAGCCTTCGAAACCCGTTCCATTGTGTTCAGAACGCGGGTAAAACCTTATAATCTCCTGTTGGCGTGTCTGTTTTGGGTTTTGGAATTTCGCATTATGCTTAACAGGACGATTCGTAAGCCTTATAATATAATAAAAAATAAAAAATAAAAAAATTATTAACATGTCAGAGATATTTATGAACTAGCGTAATCAAGAAGCTTCCCCTACCTCTAATTTATCCCCGTCTCTCCCTAATCTTCAACAGAGAAGGCCGATACTTATATGTTGATCTCTCTTCTTTTCAGATCTAAAAAAAAAGTCGAATTAACTCGAGCTGCAGAACAAAATCAACACCTCGCTCATTTTCGCCTTCTCAGCTCACAAGCGATACTGTAAAAAAAAAAAATTATCGCGCAGAGGAGTAGAAAGCACGGAGGGTCGCGAATGGATCAAAAGGGGAGTCGCGAGTGGAGGCCGCACGATGTCGACCGAGGTTAGGGTTTCGCGCGTAAGAAGGACGGCGATTTGGGAGGCGCGAGCTCATCGTGGGTTGCAGTAGAGGGTTGTGGTGCCGCGACCGCGATAGGGGCAGGCGAGCTGCAGCATAGTTTCGATTTCTGCAGTATTTAGGTGAGTTTTCTCAATCATCTCGGGTTATATATATATGAATATTCTCATGTTTTAAAACGCAGAATCATCAAGTTTAAACTAAATTGTTTTAGACCCTTAGTTTGATAATAATGTTGTTTAATATTTATTAATCTGAGTTGTATGTTTCATTTAAGTTAGCATGTAGATGCTTAAGATAAATTCAAAATTTAATTTATAATGTGCTTAAGGAGAAATTAAGGAAATAAAGTATTTATCTTTAATTAGATTTAAAGATATTAGATTAATGATAATCAAATCCCGGATTTATAAAGCAAGAATTTTAAAGTGATATAGTTAAGAAATTAATTAATTTATTTGACTTAACCTTTAATTATATAGGGTTTGAGAAATTAAGATTATTTAATTAATCAGTTTTGTAATTAAAGAGAAACTAATTTATTTATGGTTAAGAAATAATTAGTTATTGACTAGGGATTATAAGTTAATTAATTTATATTGATTAAGTTATAGGTAGAGATAAATTAATGTAAGTAACTAGAGAAGTCGTTACTTAAATGATAATCATTTAACGTAAGTAAATTAAAGGTGAGTAATCTCACGCTTCTGGACTTTCATTTAAATTAAATGGTTGAATTCAAATGATTGTTTGAATGGTTGAAATTGAATTGATGTGTTATATTATATAATAATGTATAAGCTATATTGAAATGGTTGATATTCTGTGATGAACATTTTGGTAATTGGGTGATGTGGTTTGCTTGGATATTTCGGTACCCTGAATTATCAAAATATATAAATTGGAGTTTGAAAGAAAATAAATGGTGAAAATTTGAAAGCGAAATAATTATAGAATAAAATAAAAAAAAAATTATGGAAGAAATAGAAGTGATATTTTAAGACGGGAGTTAACTTGTAAAGTAGAGATTTAAAACAAGTTCTGAATTCCAAGTTAAATCTATCAAATAAAGTTTAAAATATTAAGTGTGTAATAACTAGAATGTCAAAGTGCAAGTGTAAACCGAATTGAATTTAAAAATAATTGTGGATTTAAATTTCCTTCAAGCTTCCATTATAAAAGAGAAATTAAATCAGATGCGAATAAATTAAAATATAAATGAGAAATCCATTAATTTATATAACTGATGACGTAAATAGAGATTGATTAGTTAAGAAGTAATAAATCAATATAAGTGACTTATGAGGAGCTAACTAATATAAGTAATTAAGGGTTAATGAAATTAATATGGTTGATTAATTTATGAAGAAATCAAGATTTCTTATTGATTGGGATTGAGGATAAGTAATAACGTGAAATTAATTAAAGATAATTACTTGAGTGAAATTGGAAGATAATTAATCCAGGATGATTAATTAGGATGAATAAGGAAGGGTTGATAAATTATTTTGGAATTAATTAATGAAAGAATCTAAGCGATTAAGGTTTGAAATTCAATTAGAATCGATAGAAATGATTTGTTTGTGATTACGCTTTGCTTCTGAATGATTGAATGGTATTGGATGCTTTGAAGGAGTTGATAACTCTGATATGAAATGTTTGAGTATTTCGTTTGAATAATTTGGAAATAGAATGATATGAGATTCGAAGAGTCCGGGGTCGGGTATTGAGGAAATACCCGAAACCACTACGAATGTCTGTAGTTCGATATATATACAATTTATATACTAGAACGAAGAGTTTCGGAGGTATTGGACTGTTTTAAAAATCTAAACCTGTGGTATTTGGAAATTTATACGTGGGCTAAGTGTTGCCTAAACCATATTGTGAACTTGTAAAATTTGATTGAGTTACTCGGGTTTTATATAAGTTGTTTGCTTTGATATTCCATGATAGTTGGGTTTTACTCACGCTGGTTTCCAGCCTGACCCGGGTGTTACTTTGGTGTAATGCTCGGGTCATACCGAGTATTACAGATTTCAGGTAGGTACGTTCTAGAGCTCAGGAGGCGAGCTGGATGGTGATATCGTATAGAGTATATCCACTGTATTTATATTATTGTTAATCTGGGACATGATAATTGTAAATATTCAGTGACTGAATATAATGTGAAACTCTGATGTATTAAAATGTAATCGACAGATATAGTATTCTTTTGCAACTGATATTATTTATTATTATATTTTATCCGCTGCGATTGTAAGATGTTTGGTGTTTCTGTTCTTCTTCTTCTATCTCTTTCTTCTTTTTCATAACTATCTGGAATTTTCGGGTTTGAAAATTTCGGGTCGTTACATAGGGTTTGAGATGAGAGAGAGGAGAAGAAGCTGAAGGAGAAAATGAGAGAGGTTTGGTTAAGGTCAAGGGTTTTTTTTCTTTGGAAGCGGGCGAAATACTGCAAACGAAGGGGAAAAATAAGCGGCGGGAGAAAAAACTGGGATGGCGGGAATTATTGAAAGTGCGCAAGGAAAGGGATACAAATTAATTTAGTTGCATCGGTTGACTTTGAAACCGATGCAACTACAACTATTTGCATCGACGTATTTGCATCGGTTGTTGGTGACAACTGATGCAAATTTGATTTTTTATTACATATTGCTTTCTACGTACCAATTACATCGGTTATTAAGACAAAACTGATGCAAATAGTTCTATTTGCATCAGTTTTTACTTCAACCGATTCAAATGAGGCGATGCAAATGGCCTGTTTTTGTAGTAGTGTGGCATTCACAAACAACCATCAGATATAAATAATTTCCAAATTATTTATTTGAAAATAACTTCGCAAGCTATTTTCCATACTTCAACCCTTTGAAAACAGTTTCAAACCACCTTCTCTCACGGAATAAATTTCCCAAATATTGTTTATTTGCACTGAAATCACCAAGTTCAAATACTTTAGATTTTTAAATAATTTAAATCACTTTATTCTAAAATATACTTTAAAACATTTAAATTAAACTACTTAAACACTTATTCAAAAATATATACTTTAAAAATATTTAAATAAAACTACTTTATAAAATATAAAACTAATTTTTAAAATAAAAGTTAAGCCAAACTAAATTTTAAAATAAGAGCTACGAAATTCTGTACAAGTTTTTAAATAAAACTTTAACCAAACTATTTTTAAAATAAAACTATTTTATAAAATATAAATATTAATTATCTTTTTAAAACATAATACCAATTAACCTTTTAAAACAATTACCACTATAACTATTTAATAAATATTTATCTTCAAAAATTATAAAAACTTAAATAATAATTTCTTAAAAACATTCCTTTAAAAAAAGTTTAAAACCTTAACTTATACTTAAAAGTCTGCTTGAAAACTTACTTGGCTTTTCAGGGAAATACAATTTTCTTTCGTACCATTAAAAATAAACCACTATTTATTTTTAAAACAAATTACCCATTCCTTTATAAATTCTCCTCGTGAATTTATACTTCCAAATATCCACTGAAATCTTATATCACTTTATAAACTCGATTTATAAATTCCATAGTCTCATCTTCTTTTAAATCACAATTTCAATCTCTAAATTAATTTCCAAATCGATTTTCAGATTTTACTCCATTTTAAAATAAACTCCTTTACTTACTCCATTTTTATTTCAAAACCCATTAAATTCAGATTTAACTTCTTTATTATGATTTAGAATCTTATTTTTAACTGAAAATACCAATTTCATATTTATTTCAAAATTCTTCTTTTATTCCTTTCTAAACCATTTAAATTTTGAATTTCAAATAAATCTTTATTATCACTTAAGTTTAAGAATTCATTTACTCCTATTTATTCAAAAATCTCCTTTCCCACACTTGGAACTTATTTTTTAGAATTTTAAAATCAACTTTTATCCTTTTCCAATACATTCTTTAACTTATCCAAATTCTCTATAATTATTTTACTTAAAAATTTCCTATTTTATTTTCCTTTAAAAATTCAATCTTTAACTTCTATATCTCAGTATACCAAAATATATTCAATCTAACCATAGCATTCAATATTTTCAATCACCAATATAATCTGTCCCAAATTATCAAATAAATCATATCACGGAATATTTATAATCAAAATATTTTGAGGAATCCAGTTGGATCCCTCCAACTTGTTTTCTTGCATCCACAGATGTTAGCACAATATAAAAATACCAATCCCACTTCAAGGTGGGATATCGTAGTATATGGGGTCATTCACTATTATGCGGGGCCGCATAGGGTCTCGTGCGCTATATAATGCGGGAAATCAATCACTCCAATATATACTACTATATAATATACCATATCAAGACAATTCAACCATTCAACCAATAATTTAGATTCAAACTATTTAAATTAACAATAATCCAGATGAGTGAGATTAACTCACCTTGAATTTGTTTGCAGTCAACTCCAAACTCGACTTGGTTTTCTCGATTTTTTACCTTGTATAAAAATTAGATTGTTTATAAATATTCGAGATAATCAAACAATTTTTTTTTCCATTTAATAAATTTTTTTATAATCTAAAAGTTTTACTTAAACTAATTTCCTATAATAAATAATTTTCAGTACTAAGGTAAATTAGATAAGTTTATTAGGTACATTAATTACCCTAAACACATTATTTTAAAACCTAAACTAGTAAAAATAAAAATATGTATATGTATGTTTACATTATTTTGAAAACACATAACCTTATAAATATAGTATATATAGATACCAAGACCTTGTCTATATATAATATTTCTTGCTTATTCATTTTCTTTTAACTACTGTAAAAAGGCAGTATTTTCTTACTGTAAACGCCTTCTTCTTTTTTTCCAAATATGTATTTATGAAATTTTATAAATAGAAATCTATTCCTTAATATATATATATATATATGTACATGTACATTAAATTAAGTTAAATTTAAATCCCCTAACCTTAATTGCTCACACACGGTCGCCTCTTCTTTGTCGTGCTCTGCTCAAACCCCTAAGATCGACCGCGACTGCCTCCACCGCAGGCCTCCCCTTCATCGAAGTTCGACCCTGCACCTGGTACGACGAACTCCTTCCACAACTTCCTTCGAGCATCATGCTGCCAGGTACGCGACTACATCACGCCATAAGAACTCATGAGATACTCGAATCACCAATCATCGATCCCCAGGCACGAACAATGGAGCCCTAGCTTTGTCGCGACGCCCAACTAAACTCGAAAGCGGCATCGACCACGCGAAGTTCAATGGAGCCACCACGAATCCCAATTCGGCCCAGCCCTAATTGCGAGATGCCCCATCAACTTCATCACGAAATCGATGATGTCATCCCAGAATACATGCCTGATTCCCTCATGTCCCTCATAAATTAGAAATTACTTTTTGATTTCGAATTGGTTTCGCTAGTTTCGAGCTGCTTGAATTTGACTTGAAAGGAAGAGAGCGGCTATCTTATTTGAACGATAGAATTTTTTATGAAGTTTTGAAATTAAAGAGAAGGGATCAGCTGCAATTTCAAAGAAAGGATGAGACATGTGTTTACATGGGTGGACAAGTGTCTAAAAAGGCCAGCTACGTGTTGGATCACATACTTCAAGTATTGACAGGTCAAAATATACTAATTTAAATTTAAATTGAATTCAAGCGTTTTGAAATCGAGCTAAAAGTCTCGATCTTTGGTCGAGGCATGCCGCTGATGTTTATATTGTTATACGCCTGTTTCGAACACAATGAAAAAGGTTCTAAGTCCTAATTCGATCGTATGGAGAAGATAGCTTTTTGGACCAAGCTATTATATTAAATTTTTGATAGATTTCTGCGCGTTTATCTATCGTATGATCGCACGACAACTCCGAATGCTATGAAAATTTAAATCCGATAATAATACAATATTATGGATCCAATGAAACTGATTTCGTCAAATTTCGAGACTATGCCTGGAAGGTTATTTTTAAATATCGATTTAAACAATATATTTTCAAACTGAATAAAACAGTTTTAAATTCAACTTATTATCTCCAGTATTATCAATATAAATTTTATAAGCTTTCAAATTATTTTTAGCGGACTCGAAATCCCAAAATTCATATATTTTACCGGAGTTCCAATTGTTTAATTCAATAGTTTATTTGTCAACCAAATAGTGATATTTTAAATTCAAGTTAAATTAACTTTCAAATATTTAAAATAAATTAAATATTTAAATTTCAGATATCTAGAAATTTCGGATCGTCACAACATTACCTGCTTCATCGCCTCTATCTCGATCGATTTTTTTTTTAAATAGGTTAAAATCTTTATTACCTTTTATAAATGGGCAGAAGCCCTAGTTATAAGAACATCGACATCATCATTACAAATATTAAACTCAACTCTTTCCTTTTCTATCACAATGTCGATCCATTTTGAGATAACTTTATTATAGAATATGTAGTTTGAAGTTTATCTAAAGTCATGTCGAAGTCTGACAGCAATCACCAGTGAGCAGCGGGTGGAACAATGAAGTTCTAGGCATTTATTATCCAGAAATTCATCACAATTAGTTGATCAATCGTTATCCATGAAGTTGACCGATCCAGTCGATTTTTCTAGGCATAATGTCTAAAACTTGACCAAAATTTCTCTATCATATTTCTTTGTCCATTTATTAAATATTTTGCATTTATATGATGACCTGAAGCATGTTTTACATATCATGACAGACTATAATGAAATTTACAAATAGAAAATGAAACTAAAGAGTTTAAGCTTATTGCAAACAAAATGTTAAGTTTTATGAAAATATTTGTTGTTAGTTTGCTTGTTTTGAGCTATTGTGTGATGATTTTAGGTTGATATATACTACATCCACAAAGTATAAACCTCCAATATCATGATTTACCGCGTAAGAATGTTTGGAAAGGGTTTTGAGCCTACTTTATAATAATAAAAGGTGATTTTCGGAAAATACATAGTTTATTTAAAATTATTTTGAAATTTTCAATCTCGACTTTTTGAATTTTAAAAGTTCCAAAAATAACTTCAATGTTTTAAAATTATCAAATCTGAAATTTTCGCAATATTTTCGGCTAACATAAATTGAGTTCAAAAAAACTGATTTTTCAAAGTTTAAATATTTTAAATAATGGATTTTTTATAAATTCAAGTTTCTTGTTTTGAGAAATACAAATAATATATTTGAAGTATTTTGAGACAAAATTTATATTTTTAATGTTTAAATTTGGTTTATTTAATGATCGTATGAATTTAAATTAGAATTAAAGGAATAAGTCTTATTTAAATAATTCAAATTAACTTTGACTTGATTAATATGAACGTATATTGATGTCTGCTTTTGTTCATAATGCTATACGAGTTTATTCATTTTATTTCAAATCATTCACTTTTATTTTTGCCAATAGTTAATATTTAAGGTAGTGTTTATAAAATGCTTTTTCTATAAATAATGTTGCAAATTGCAAGTTTAATTATTATTCATGAACAGGACAATCATATGGGTTATGTGATGGGGTATAGTGACATTTCGAGAATAAATGTCATATAGAAAGACAAAATATTTAAAAGTAATAAATTTAACACCTATCGAGAACAACATAGGGTTTCGACTACTAGACGCTAGTTTTCATCCTAGCAAATCGATTCAAGGGTCACAATATGAATTATGATGAACTTGTCCTTTGTTACAATGTCCAAACAATCTATTGTACAGACATATGAAGATATTGAATATAGTCGGAAGCATATTGCAAACGAAGAGGAATAACACCACCAAATGGAAAAGTTAAGTGGACTATAGCATATCTAAGATATATCACACTTTTAAATGCTAGAAGAGCAAGTGCAACTAAGGAATCATATGAAGTGCACATCACAAGTGATCGAAACTGGTGAAAAATGTCATGATGACTTGTTGAGGTAGATAACCTAGTCAAAGGTAATTTCGTAGATGAGATTTATCAACATGCAATCTTACTAGGATTTACGGAAGTGAGTATGATCTAGCACTCATAAGAAAAAGTAGAAATGTCAAATCCTCATAAAATGATTGATTTGAATTTACGTTACACCGGGCAACTCATAAGTAAAATGAATAGGATATGATATTCCAGTTGATTAGAATTGCAACTTTTTGTGTTATGTTGAATAATAACGTGGCATATGTGTTATCATAGATTTGTGATAATGGGGTTAAGGAATTTTTATAATATGAGTGTCCATGTATGTAAATTTAATGGCCAATATGACACATTCATTTATTCTTATTGCATAATTATACTCACACCTAGATAACTAAGTTGCCTCGGCTTTGTTTTATGACATCTTCTCGGGTCAGACTTAGGCTTTTTCCAAGATGATTTTTTTTCCTAGTTCAAAGTTATTTCCTATAATTTAGAGATTGATGGAGACTAGCACACTGTATATAATTATAGAGTTGCAATTGACCTAAAGATGAATGGATGTACCCTTTCTACCGACATTAGAGGAGCTGTTAGAGTGACATGACTAAGAATAATCGTGAGCCCGTTAAGATTTAGTAGACCTGTGTTAGTTTGTATGTTTGTTCTATTGTATATAGCTGACTATGGCTATACTAGGATGTCACGGTTTTGAGGCAGTTTTTATATAATCTGCTTGGTTAATGATGTTGTATATATGTTGTGTTTTTGTTTGATATTTATTTATTTATAAATTTATGATATGTATATGTATGTGCGTGTGTCTTTTATTCCACTATGTCGCGAAACTTTTATGTTGTTTTCCTTATATGTAATATGTGTAAATTCTTAAACTCGTGCATATTGGTTCCTGCCAAGATAAGATTATTATTATTTTAGGTGTGTTCAATTTTTGAAGCGTTTCCGTGTTGACCTAAAGTAGTGTACACGAGTGATTGCTCCTTCCAGGCCTTTGGGCTGTCAGACATGTTTTCACTCTCCGATAATCTAGTCAGTGGAACGGGGCAACACAAATGCACACATATATATAACCATGTATGTATGCAACTATAACTGCTTTAGTTAAATATTTATCTTGCTGCTTGGATGAATTGTATCGAATTTTCAAATTAATTTAAAATTTTAATTAAATTGTTTCATTAAGTGAATCTATTTGGAAAATGTTAATTATTAATATGTATACATATATTATGTATATATAAAAAAACTATATATGTTATAGTTAATTTTTTATCTTGAACAGTACACAATGAATAGTATAGAATTTAAAAATTTTATTTGAAATTTTAAATTAATTATATATGATTTAATTAATAAAATAAAAATTAAATAAATATGATTTTTTAATATGAATAAAAATTAATTAATTGTGATTTAATAGATAAAACACCAATGCATATTATATAAGTTGATTAAATTGTAAAAGTTATAAATAAGTTAAATCTTATATAACTATATATGTATAAACGTAAGTGGAATTGTAAGACAACCTAACTCAAGTTTAAGGAATAAGCGCATATGTATTGTACGATACCATGATTTCATACATGTTAGAAACTTGAATCACAAAAGTATTTCATATGAAATATATTATTCCCTAAATGTAACGACCCGGGATTTTGGACATCCCGAGTTATGAACATTATTTATAATATTCAATGATATTGTATTTTAATAAACAATATTTGCAATAATCAATGATCTATTATTATATAAATTTTTTCTAAAATCAATATAACTTGGGTTTTCAAAACTATACTAAAATATTAAGTTGATTTAAATAAAAATTTCTTAAAAATTATATTTTGCTTCAAAGTAAAATATGTATATATTGTTTAGATTTAATATATGTATTTGTTTCAAGGATATATATATATATTTATTCTAAAGTTGAAATATAATAAGAAATTAAATTTATTGTGAATTCATTATTCATATATAGAATGATAAATTTTTATGTAATGAAATTAGATGAAAATTCTTAATGAAGTTAAAGTGTTATACTTTGATTTGGTATTTACCAACAATATTGTTTCATTTGAATAAAATAATTTTAAGTTTCTTTAAAAATATATGTACTTTGAATAAGACAATTATATATATATATATATATGTTATGATAAGTTAAAAGAAAATTTATAATAGTTAATTGAGAGAAATGTTATAAATTGATATGTATAAAAATAACATAAATAAATAAGAGAAATAATTTATACATAAATATTAATGAATCTTAGTTGTTTGAAGTTATATATTTTTATATTATAAAGAGGAGAGTGACTTGATTTATTTTATAATTTAATCTATGGTATAGATTTTTATTTTTATAAAAGTTTCATTTGATATAAAATTATATAAAAATATAATTGTTATTTTATTTCATTTTGTTCAAAGTAACAATATATTTATTAAAAAGTATTAATCAAAATGAGGGGTTGTTTTAATTGATTTATTCCTCACCTTTATTTTTAAAACAAATAAGGATACATACCTTAAGTCTTATTTAATTAAGTTTTTATTTTTGTTTAAAATGTAAAAGTGACAATCACAATTATAATTCGTTTAACCTTAAGTATGGGATGTTGAATCTTAAATGTAGTTGCATGTGCATTAATATTGTATGACATGTATAAGCAATAAGTAATGAACCTCCAAAACTTTCTACAGTAAATGTAAATGCAGATTAACAAAGAGGAGCAAATAAACTAAATTAATCTAATTTAAACTATGGGTAAAAAAGTAGGAAATTCCATTAGTAAAACAAACTTACACTTGGCATTTAAAAATATGGAATCCAACATAATCATGTAAGTTTCTTTTCAAAAAAATTCTTTGTTTTAAAACGATATTACTTCAGCCTCTAAAGGCTATTTCTGTTCAACATTTATGTTGAAAAGTTTACAACTATATAGGTTATAAAATCAAAAGCTAAAGAACATCTCAGTTCACATTTTTAGAATATCAGAACATATAAAAAAAAGAGCAGCAACACTCTGAAAATTCTGCAAGTAAGAAGTGCTCTATAAACACAAAAATCTGGAAAACTTAAAAAAAGAAGATCTTGAAGCAATCTCTTGAAGAATCTAGCTTCCTGGAAGCAAGTTCAAGGATTTCAAGTTTTCAAATTCAATTTCAAGTTTTAAAAGAAGCAAGAAGTAGATGTTCAAGGTGAGAAAACTGTAGTTTTCAAGATAGAATTTCATGCATGCTCTGTTTACAGTGAACATTATGCTTAACTTTACTTCTAAAATCCCAATCTGTTGATCTAACTTGAATTTGAAGATTTTGTGAACTGGAAATATGTTTATTTTCTAGAATAGCTTAAGCTAAAATTTGTTATTTAATTTTTTATGCTGTATAGTTAGTATGGGTTAGATTTTACAGTAAAACCAAATTTTTGTGAAATTTCAAAATGTTTGAATCAAAGATTCAAGAATGCATGTTGGATTCTCTATTAAAAATAGGAATTTTAGAGGTTGAATCGTGATTTTTTAATCACCTAGTTTGTGAGAAATTCGGAGTTGAACCTCTTCTGTTCAAAAATTAAATTCTGACGATTTCTTCGTCGAGGGGTGGTGCGGCCTGGACAGAAGGGTGCTGGGTGTCGTGGGGAAAGTGTTGACCGTGGTGGAATTTGCGATTTTGCTTTTGATTGAGCGTGCATGGGGGTTTTAGGGTTTAAGGGAGGGTTGAAACCCTGAGCATGACGCGGTGGGTTTGAGAAGCGAGGGGGCGACCGGAGATTTTGGATTTCGGCTCATGGATTGCTGCATGTGTCAGCACTCGATAATGGTGAATGATGTTCATCATTAGGATGGTTGTTGAAGCAGTTGTCGGATTTGTAGTGGTGTGTGGGTTTTGCGTCTTGAACTTTCGGCCTGGAATTCGAATTTTTGATCATCAATGATGATTGCTTCGACGTATAGCTAGTTGCATTCGAGCGATGTTGTAGGGTTGTTTTGAGGCGTCGCGACGGCATGTTGGCCGAAGTTAAGTCCGTACACGTGCATGCGTATCAGTGCACGCATTTTTCCTGATGGATTTGTGTTGGTGCGTGGGTTGTTCGGCGACCTGTTGGAGGTGAGTGACGATGGGTTTCGGCGATTGGCAACGTGTTTCGAGTATGTGATTCAAGCGGTGATCTCAGTTTGCTTTCGGTTCGTATTTTCCTGAAGGTGAATATTTGTTTCAGCAAGTTTTGGGGATGAAGAGATTGGGGGAAAGTGGTTCGTGTTGTTGGTCTTGGATTGGGCTTCGGCCCATAGCGTTGTTTATTTGTTTTTTTTGATATCGGGCTTGGATTCTTGGGCTTAAGTGATGGTCTAGCCTGATTTGCTTTGGGGCTGTGTCTTAGGGTTCGGTTGTTTAAAATAAAGTTTATTATTTTAAATAAATTGATATTTATAAAATTTTCAATTTATATGGTTTTTCACATTTAACAATTATGATATGTGAATCTTTTGAACAACATTCTAAACCTTGAATACTATTTAAGATTTAATTAAAAACAATGGTTTCCAATAATAAGCAAATTGTTATATTAATACTTAATTTAGTTACTAATTAAAATTGATATTAGTAGTTGATTTAATTTAAATAAAAAAAATTCTTTTACTTAAGTTTATTTGAATAATTGAGTAAAGTAAAAATGATTTTGAAGATCATTAAAATTGATCTTTGAACTAAACAAGTGCTTAAAGATTTTTTTAATTCATAATAATTAATGAGGGGACTAAGGGTTGTTTAGTTAGGGAATAAGTAAGCAATATAAATGATTATAATTAATTAATGGATTATGTAATCAATTAAGCAATTAAGGGTTAATAGATGAAATGGTTAAAGTAATTAATTTGAATAATTAATTAAAAGTTAATTACTTAATGTAATTAGAAAATAGTAAATCAAGGATGATTAATTTTAAAAAGTGAAATATAATAGAAATAATAAAGGGAAATAAATACTTATACTTTGAAGTGAACCCATGTTCTTAAGTTATATTATTTATATTTATTTCATAAATAAATGTTATGAAATGAATGGTTCGTATTGACGAATGGTATGTCGTCATATAATCCGTTGTGAAGTTAATATGTGAATCTGTATAAGCTTGTTTAGATAGGATCTAATTATCAATCGGGAATGAATGCCATTTAATAATCTTATGGCCAAACTGTTGAAATGATCCCAATTGATTAGTTGCATTTATTTAGATTGTTTAAACTAGATGACATTGGGACAGCGGAACTGTCACCATTCCGCGTATAATTAATCTAATTATTGTGCAGGGTGTAAGCCATTGTCCTGATTGTGATTGAATAATCATTCTAGTAATGATAATCTCTAATTTGTTGTTCTTGCATATATCTGTTATGTGCCTGTTAATTATATTGAGAATATTTTGTGAATCGATCTATGGAAATGGATTGATTTGAATATCTGAGATTGTGAATTATGAAATGTGAATTGACAAGTACCATTTGGACTGATAAGCCTTGTTCGATTAGAATTTATTTATGAAATTAGTTTGTTTTAAAAATAAAGTAATATATGAATATTATTTAAAATTGATCAATATTTGGAATATTGAAAGTAGTTATTTATTTCTACCCTTTGAAAATCTTTTTTAACTATAATTTTAAAGTTGTTTCAAGTATTAACTCATTTCTTTAAGATACTTTAAAGAACAATCTTTATTAATATTTAAGTATATTTTCTTCAAATTAAAATCTCTTTAATAAAAGTAGTTTAAATAATTATAATAATCTTTATGAAGAATATTTTATTTATTTAACTTGATAATAATATTTGTAAATTTATAAGTATGATTCGAAAGGAAATAGTTTTATATATATTTCAAATGAGATAAGTTTTCTTAATAAATGATAATTCACTTGGATTTTAAAAGGTGGACAAGGTTTAACGGTTGCAATGGGAAATAACTTTGTGTATTGATTGATTGCTTTGATAGTTAAATAACTGACAATCAAAATTGGACAAAACTTGACTTTGGAAATATCTAGAGGAGACTCGAGAATTATATGGTACGGTTACTGATAGAGGTGTTACACTGTACGTATAAACTCGTTTGTTCTCTAGGATGAATTATAAGGAGACCCGTACAATAACGGTTAGGAGGTGAACTCTGATCTTGTATTTTTTCGCAGTATTTCCTAAAGAACCGGGGTTGAGTTTACCGGGAAATAGCGAACGTTGTTTCGTAGAGACTGGGATCGGATTTGAAATCCGAAAACCACTTCGATCCAACAATAGGTTTTCGGGAGGAAGACAAGAGTTTGGAGTCGAAGATGGAGCAGTAAAGTGCAAGGGCTACCCACTACTAATCCTGAGGGTTATTCCAAAATGGATGTAGTAGGAATAGTGCCTTCGGTTCCGTTCGAACCCCAAACAGACTTGTATGGACGAATGATTTCAGAACATCGTCAGGTGGACGATGAGCATTCTAAGGGATATGTTCTAAAAAGGTAACGCTTAGCCTCGAGCCTCATCAATCGGGAATGACTGAAAATCAGGGGTTATGCAGCAAGGCTTCGTGGGTATCCCCCACTTGAGAGTAAGGTCATCCCTGTCTAGATGTCCCTTTTTATTTCGGCTTAGTGGTGCGGTTGCTGATCCCAACTGCGAGGCGATCTTATTCGAAACTGTCCAGTAAGGGATGGTTTCAGTCTTGTGCTGCAGGGGAGCGGGCGTACTCCTCGGTACTGTGATCTAGGCCACGTAATGTGACAGGTGGTACCCCAGTGCCTAGTCATTAGTTGGAAATCCATTCTTCCTACGCGCCTTGTACGAGTTTTGTTTGTATTGCCCACTCTATGGCTAGTAGCTTGAATTTAATAATGTAACAATTTCGGCTATTTTAATTAATATTTGTATATAGACCCTATTATAATATAAGAGGATTTCATAAAAATGTTTTAGCTATCGTAAGGTAAAAACCCGACATGTTTATTTGTGGCGTGGTCTTACGAGATGCTTTTGTTTTCAAAAGGAATTTTTAAAATTTAATAATCAAGCTGATTGTGTTTTCTCACGCTGGTATACCAGACTGACCCAGGCTTTGGTGTTTTCCTATATGCTCGGGTCAGACCGAGCATATTTCCAGGTTTAACTGGAAGAGTGAAAGCTTCAAAAGGAAGAGCTAGATCGCGAGACGTATTCTCGTAATTGTTTATATGTGATCCTTTAGTTGTGTGATTATGATTGTAAGGACAGGATTGATATAACTGTCTGAGTTGTATGGTTGTAACTCTGATGTAAAACCTGTATATGTTATATATAAAGGGTACTTTTTTGGTTTCATGTAAAGATTTGTTTATATTATAATTTATTCGTTCCGCTGTGAGATTCTGATTTATTCTCTTTTCTTCTATCTTCTTTCTATTTCTATCTTCTTTCTTTCATAATCTGCCTTTCCGTATGATTTAGCTGACAAGAGAGGTTCAAGGTCGGTTTTAAACGGTACGGGAAAATGGGTTGTGGCATTGTGGTATCAGAGCGCTAGGTTTAGTAAATACCTAGGTTCGAGTAGGTTGCTTATTAGGAATAGAGTCTATAGCAACCTGTTGAGTCTGAGTGTGTGTGTATATATATATACGAGAGTGCGTATTTGTTAATTGTATAAAATGGTTTTATATTGTGTTAATTGATCGGTTAAGTGGCATATGGATTCTAGTCAATGCGAGTAGCTAACGTTATTGATAGGAATCTCTAAACACTTGAACCAGGCCAATGGACACAATATTGTTTTTAAAAGGGGTGGATGAAATAATTTTACCCAAATATATCTTCCATATAAAAGATATGATTATTTTTAAATTTATATGGAATTTAAAATGAGTAGGTTGTGATGATAAGAATTTATCATTTGGTTTCTGTGTGGTCTTAGCTAACAACCTTAAGTATATGCATTGGATTGTCCTTTTTACTAGAGTGTACCCTTAGAAATTGAACCCTTTATAATTTGAATCTGCGAAAAATGTATTCTTAATAAGTTTTGTTTACAAGAGAAATTTGGAAAAATCTTAAATTGATATTTGAAAAGTTTTTAAACTAGTAAATTTTTAGGAAATTTTCCACTCTTTAAAGATAAAATTAATTAACCAAGTAATTAAAGATTAATTGGGTTACAATTAACGCTTAATTAATTCACAAATCAGAGATAAATTACAATTAAAAAAAATTGTTAAATAGTTAATGAAGGTCATTAACTAAGGATTATTTAATAATTAATTAATATGATTAATTTTAATTATTAACTAGATTAGTTAACTTAAAGATAATCGTTTGTGTAAGTTGTTAAATATAATTACTTATGGAAGTAATTAAGGAATTAATTACTTATTGTAATTAATTGAGTTTAATTTGATTAGATTAAGTTAATTAATTCAGTTTAATTAATCTAGAATAATCATTTGATGATAATTACTTAATTTAATTTATTAAAGAGAAATTACTTAGAGAAGTAATTAATGAATAATTATTGTATGTAATAATTGAAGTGATTTGTTGATGAAAGTAATTTGAGTACAATTACTTTGTAAATTAATCAAGGGATTAATTTGAGATAATTAATTAATGAGTAATTAATTTATTTTGGTGAAGTAATTAAGGGTAGTTAATTACTGAATGGAGTTAATCAAGGGTGATTAACAATTATGGATGTGTGTGAATATTTTTCTACCTGTAATTACTTTTCAAATATATATATACTTGGATTATTTTGGAAAAGATGGTTTATAAAATCTTGGATAATGAGAATTCATAGTGGTAGATAAATTGGAAGTATAAACTTTGATGAACTTCTTAGCTTATAGAATTCTAAACCTTAGGGTCTCATTTCTAGACTTGGTTTTGATTATAGAGAACCTGTATTATTCATCGTGGTGGAGCTTTGTCCCGAGCCAGAAGAGAGGGTGACTTGGACGAAGTCAGAAGGATTAGGGCAGGATTTAATGAGCCATCTTTGTATGAGGAAGAGCCAGAGGCATCTGGAGAGCCGGTTGAGCAGCCTCAGCCGCAGCCCCAGCCTCAGCCGCAGCCGCAACCTCAGCCTCAGCTGCAGCCGCAACCACAGCCTCAGCCGCAGCCTCAGCCTCATCAGGGAGATCCGAAGAGGACTTCGACAACGAAGAAGAATATGAGGTCGAAGAAGAGGAGGAATTCAATGACGAGGAGGAATTCGAGGTGGAAGAAGATTCCGAGTCTGTGGTCGATGATGCTTTCATTTGGAATATAGATGAAGCTGTTGAGGGAGCAGTTGCTGGTGGACTAATCCAGAAGTGGTTCAGGTTCCTGATAATGATATAGAGGTTAGGGAGTTATCGGGACATGAGAGGGAGGACTCCGATAGTGGGGGTCCGTACTAGGAGTTGGATTATCTTCTCCTCTATGTGTTTTGACCCATGGACGCCATGGATGTAATGTGTTTAGTAGGGCTGTACATATCTGTGTATTTATGTATGGATGATGGTGATAACATTTGTAAGAATGTTTCGAATAGTGCATAATATAAAGTATATTTTGATATACTGTGTGAATTTTTATGTTTACCACTATAGTTTGAGTTGTTATTGATCTATTTTATTGTGTGGATAATTTTTACTGGCTTAGCTGTGGAATTTCGGGGACGAAATTCTTTTTAAGGGGGAAGGTATGTAACGACCCGGGATTTTGGACATCCCGAGTTGTGAATATTATTTATAATATTCAATGATATTGTATTTTAATATACAATATTTGCATTAATCAATGGTCTATTATTATATAAAAATTTTCCAAAATCAATATAACTTGGGTTTTCAAAACTATATTAAATTATTAAGTTGATTTAAATAAAAATTTCTCAAAAACTATATTTTGTTTGAAGGTAAAATATGTATATATTTTTTAGATTTAATATATGTATTTGTTTCAAGGATAAATATATATATATATATATATATATATATTCTAAAGTTGAAATATAATAAGAAATTAAATTTATTGTGAATTCATTATTTTCATATATAGAATGATAAATTTTTATGTAATGAAATTAGATGAAAATTCTTAATAAAGTTAAAGTGTCATACTTTGATTTGGTATTTACCAACAATATTGTTTTATTTGAATAAAATAATTTTAAGTTTCTTTAAAAATATATGTACTTTGAATAAGACAATTATATATATATATATATGTTATGATAAGTTAAAAGAAAATTTATAATAGTTAATTGAGAGAAATGTTATAAATTGATATGTATAAAAATCACATAAATAAATAAGAGAAATAATTTATACATAAATATTAATGAATCTTAGTTGTTCGAAGTTATATATTTTTATATTATAAAGAGGAGAGTGACTTGATTTATTTTAAAATTTAATCTATGGTATAGATTTTTATTTTCATCCAAGTTTCATTTGATATAAAATTATATGAAAATATAATTGTTATTTTATTTCATTTTGTTTAAAGTAACAATATATTTATTAAAAAGTATTAATCAAAAAGAGGGGTTATTTTAATTGAATTATTCCTCACCTTTATTTTTAAAACAAATAAGGATACATACCTTAAGTCTTATTTAATTAAGTTTTTATTTTTGTTTAAAATGTAAAAGTGACAATCACAATTATACTTGGTTTAACCTTAAGTATGGGATGTTGAATCTTAAATGCAGTTGCATGTGCATTAATATTGTATGGCATGTATAAGCAATAAATAATGAACCTCCAAAACTTTCTACTGTAAATGTAAGTCCAGTTTAACAAAGAGGAGCAAATAAACTAAATTAATCTAATTTAAACTATGGGTAAAAAAGTAGGAAATTCCATCAGTAAAACAAACTTACACTTGGCATTTAAAAATATGGAATCCAACATAATCATGTAAGTTTCTTTTCAAAAAATTTCTTTGTTTTAAAGCGATATTACTTCAGCCTCTAAAGGCTATTTCTGTTCAACATTTATGTTGAAAAGTTTACAACTATATAGGTTATAAAATCAGAAGCTAAAGAACATCTCAGTTCACATTTTTAGAATATCAGAACATATAAAAAAAAGAGCAGCAACACTCTGAAAATTCTGCAAGTAAGAAGTGCTCTGTAAACACAAAAATCTGGAAAACTTAAAAAAAGAAGATCTTGAAGCAATCTCTTGAAGAATCTAGCTTCCTGGAAGCAAGTTCAAGGATTTCAAGTTTTCAAATTCAATTTCAAGTTTTAAAAGAAGCAAGAAGTAGATGTTCAAGGTGAGAAAACTGTAGTTTTCAAGATAGAATTTCATGCATGCTCTGTTTACAGTGAATATTATGCTTAACTTCACTTCTAAAATCCCAATCTGTTGATCTTACTTGAATTTGAAGATTTTGTGAACTGGAAATATGTTTATTTTCTAGAATAGCTTAAGTTAAATTTTATTATTTAAATTTTTATGCTGTATAGTTAGTATGGGTTGGATTTTACAGTAAAAACCAATTTTTTGTGAAATTTCAAAATGTTTGAATCAAAGATTCAAGAATGCATGTTGGATTCTCTATTAAAAATAGGAATTTTAGAGGTTGAATCGTGATTTTTAATCGCTTAGTTTGTGAGAAATTCGGATTTGAACCTTTTCAGTTCAAAAATTAAATTCCGACGATTTCTTCGTCGAGGGGGGGTGCGGCCTGGACAGAAGGGTGCTTGGGGTCGTGGGGAAAGTGTTGACCGTGGCGGAATTTGCGAATTTGCGATTGATTGAGCGTGCATGGGGGTTTTAGGGTTCAAGGGAGGGTTGAAACCCTGAGCATGACGCGGCGGGTTTGAGAAGCGAGGGGGTGACCAGAGATTTTGGATTTCGGCTCATGGATTGCTGCATGTGTCAGCACTCGATAATGGTGAATGATGTTCGTCATTATGGATGGTTGTTGAAGCAGTTTTCGAATTTGTAGTGGTGTGTGGGTTTAGCGTCTTGAACTTTCGGCCTGGAATTCAAATTTTTGATCATCAATGATGATTGCTTCGACGTATAGCTAGTTGCATTCGAGCGATGTTGTAGGGTTGTTTTGAGGCGTCGCGACGACATGTTGGCCGAAGTTACGGCCATACACGTGCACGCGTATCAGTGCACACATTTTTCCTGATGGATTTGTGTTGGTGCGTGGGTTGTTCGGCGACCTGTTGGAGGCGAGTGACGATGGGTTTCGGCGATTGGCAAGGTGTTTCGAGTATATGATTCAAGCGGTGATCTCAGTTTGCTTTCGGTTTGTATTTTCCTGAAGGTGAATGTTTGTTTCAGCAAGTTTTGGGGATGAAGTGATTGGGGGAAAGTGGTTCGTGTTGTTGGTCTTGGATTATGCTTCGGCCCGTAGCGTTGTTTATTTGTTTTTTTATATCGGGCTTGGATTCTTGGGCTTAAGTAATGGTCTAGCCTGATTTGCTTTGGGGCTGTGTCTTAGGGTTCGGTTGTTTAAAATAAAGTTTATTATTTTAAATAAATTGGTATTTATAAAATTTTCAATTTATATGGTTTTTTGCATTTAACAATTATGATATGTGAATCTTTTGAACAACATTCTTAACCTTGAATACTATTTAAGATTTAATTAAAAACAATGGTTTTTAATAATAAGCAAATTGTTATATTAATACTTAATTTAGTTACTAAGTAAAATTGATATCAATATTTGATTTAATTTAAATAAAAAAATTCTTTTCCTTAAGTTTATTTGAATAATTGAGTAAAGTAAAAATGATTTAGAAGATCATTAAAATTGAGCTTTGAATTAATCAAGTGCATAAAGATTTTTTTAATTCATAATAATTAATGAGGGGAATAAGGGGTTTTTAGTTAGGGAGAAAGTAATCAATATAAATGATTATAATTAATTAAGGGATTATGTAATCAATTAAGCAATTAAGGATTTATTGCTAAAATGGTTAAAATAATTAATTTGAATAATTAATTAAAAGTTAATTACTTAATGTAATTAGAAAATAGTAAATCAAGGATGATTAATTTTAAAAAGTGAAATATAATAGAAATAATAAAGGGAAATAAATACTTATACTTTGAAGCGAACCCAAGTTCTTAAGTTATATTATATTATATTTATTTCATAAATAAATGTTATGAAATGAATGGTTCGTATCGACGAATGTTATGTCGTCATATGATCCATTGTGAAGTTAGTATGTGAATCTGTATAAGCTTGTTTAGATAGGATCTAATTATCAATCGGGAATGAATGCAATTTAATAATCTTATGGCCAAACTGTTGAAATGATCCCAATTGATTATTTTCATTTATTTAGATGGTTTAAACTAGATGACATTGGGACAGCGGGAACTGCCACCATCCCGCTGTATAATTAATCTAATTGTTGTGCAGGGTGTAAGCCATTGTCCTAATTGTCATTGAATAATTGTTCTAGTAATGATAATCTGTAATTTGTTGTTCTTGCATATATCTGTTATGTGCCTGTTAATTATATTGAGAATATTTTATGAATCGATCTATGGAAATGGATTGATTTGAATATCTGAGATTGTGAATTATGAAATGTGAATTGATAAGTACCGTTTGGACTGATAAGCCTTGTTCGATTTGACTTTATTTATGAAATTAGTTTGTTTTAAAAATAAAGTAATATAATAATATTATTTAAAATTGATCAATAGTTGGAATATTGAAAGCAGCTATTTATTTCTACCCTTTGAAAATCTTTTTAAGTTATAATTTTAAAGTTGTTTCAAGTATTAACTCATTTCTTTAAGATACTTTAAAGAACAATCTTTATTAATATTTAAGTATATTTTCTTCAAATTAAAATCTCTTTAATAAAAGTAGTTTAAATAATTATAATAATCTTTATGAAGAATATTTTATTTATTTAACTTGATAATAATATTTGTAAATTTATAAGTATGATTCGAAAGGAAATAGTTTTATATATATTTCAAATGAGATAAGTTTTCTTGATAAATGATAATTCACTTGGATTTTAAAAGATGGACAAGGTATAGCGGTTGCAATGGGAAATAACTTTGTGTATTGATTGATTTCTTTGATAGTTAAATAACCGACTATCAAAATTGGACAAAACCTGACTTTGGAAATATCTAGAGGAGACTCGAGAATTATATGGTACGATTACCAATAGAGGTGTTACACCGTACGTATAACTCGTTTGTTCTCTAGGAAGAATTATAAGGAGACCCGTACAATAACGGTTAGGAGGTGAACTCTGATCTTGTATTTCGTCGAAGTATTTCCTAAAGAACCGGGGTTGAGTTTACCGGGAAATAGCGAATGTTGTTACGTAGAGACCGGGATCGGATTTGAAATCCGAAAACCACTTCGATCCAACAATACGTTTTTTGGGAGGAAGACAAGAGTTCGAAGTCGAAGATAGAGCAGTAAAGTGCAAGGGCTACTCGCTACTAATCCTGAGGGTAATTCCAAAATGGATGTAGTAGGAATAGTGCCTTCGGTTACGTTCGAACCCGGAACGGGCTTGTATGGACGAATGATTTCAGAACATCGTTAGGTAGACGATGAGCATTCTAAGGGATATGTTCTAAAAAGGTAACGCTTAGCCTCGAGCCTCGTCAACCGGGAATGACTGAAAATCAAGGGTTATGCAACAAGGCTTCGTGGGTATCCCCCACTTGAGATTAAGGTCATCCCTGTCTAGATGTCCCTTTTTATTTCGGCTTAATGGTGCGGTTGCTGATCCCAACTTTGGGGCGATCTTATTCGAAACTGTCCAGTAAGGGATGGTTTCGGTCTTGTGTTGCAGGGGAGCGGGCGTGATCTAGGCTACGTAATGTGACAGGTGGTACCCCAGTGCCTAGTCATTAATTGGAAATCCATTCTTCCTACGCGCCTTGTACGATTTTTGTTTGTATTGCCCACTCTGTGGCTAGTAGCTTGAATTTAATAATGTAACAATTTCGGCTATTTTAATAAATATTTGTATATAGACCCTATTATAATATCAGAGGATTTCATAAAAATGTTTTAGCTGTCGTAAGGTAAGAACCCGACATGTTTATTTGTGGCGTTGTCTTACGAGATAATTTTGTTTTCAAAAGGAATTTTTAAAATTTAATAATCAAGCTGATTGTGTTTTTCTCATGCTGGTATACCAGACTGACCCGGGCTTTGGTGTTTTCCTATATGCTCGGGTCAGACCGAGCATATTTCCAGGTTTAACGGGAAGAGTGAAAGCTTCAGAAGGAAGAGCTGGATCGGGAGATGTATTCTCGTAGTTGTTTATATGTAATCCTTTAGTTGTGTGATTATGATTGTAAGGACAGGATTGATCTGACTATCTGAGTTGTATGGTTGTAACTCTGATGTAAAACCTGTATATGTTATATATAAAGGGTACTGTTTTGGTTACATGTAAAGATTTGTTTATATTATAATTTATTCGTTCCGCTGTGAGATTCTGATTTATTCTCTTTTCTTCTATCTTCTTTCTATTTCTATCTTCTTTCTTTCATTATCCGTCTTTCCGTATGATTTAGCTGACAAGAGTGGTTCAAGGTCGGTTTAAATCGGTACGGGAAAATGGCTTGTGACATTGTGGTATCAGAGCGCTAGGTTTAGTAAATACCTAGGTTCGAGTAGGTTGCTTATTAGGAATAGAGTTTATAGCAACCTGTTGAGTCTGAGTGTGTGTGTGTATATATACGAGAGTGCGTATTTGTTAATTGTATAAAATGGTTATATATTGTGTTAATTGATTGGTTAAGTGGCATATGGATTCTAGTCAACGCGAGTAGCTAACTTTATTGATAGGAATCTCTAAACACTTGAACCAGGCCAATGGACACAATATTGTTTTTAAATGGGGTAGATGAAATAATTTTACCCAAATATATCTTCCATATAAAAGATATGATTATTTTTAAATTTATATGGAATTTAAAATGAGTAGGTTGTGATGATAATAATTTATCATTTGGTTTCTGTGTGGTCTTAGCTAACAACCTTAAGTATATGCATTGGATTGTCCTTTTTACTAGAGTGTACCCTTAGAAATTGAACCCTTTATAATTTGAATCTGTGAAAAATGTATTCTTAATCAGTTTTATTTACAAGAGAAATTTGGAAAACTCTTAAATTGATATTTGAAAAGCTTTTAAACTAGTAAATTTTTGGGTAATTTTCCACTCTTTAAAGATAAAATTAATTAACCAAGTAATTTAAGATTAATTGGGTTACAATTAACACTTAATTAATTCAGTAATCAAAGATAAATTACAATTAAAAAATTTGTTAAATAGTTAATGAATGTCATTAACTAAGGGTTATTTAATAATTAATTAATATGATTAATTTTAATTATTAACTAGATTAATTAACTTAAAGATAATCATTTGTGTAAATTGTTAAATATAATTACTTATGTAAGTAATTAAGGAATTAATTACTTATTGTAATTAATTGAGTTTAATTTGATTAGATTAAGTTAATTAATTCAGTTTAATTAATCTAGAATAATCATTTGATGATAATTACTTAATGTAATTTATTGAAGAGAAATCACTTAGAGAAGTAATTAATGAATAATTACTGTATGTAATAATTGAAGTGATTTGTTGATGAAAGTAATTTGAGTATAATTACTTTGTAAATTAATCAAGGGATTAATTTGAAATAATTAATTAATGAGTAATTAATTTATTTTGGTGAAGTAATTAAGGGTAGTTAATTACTGAATGGAGTTAATCAAGGGTGATTAACAATTATGGATGTGTGTGAATATTTTTCTACCTGTAACTACTTTTCAAATATATATATATATATACTTGGATTATTTTGGAAAAGATGATTTATAAAATCTTGGATGAGAATTCATAGTGGTAGAATAAATTGGAAGTATAAACTTTGATGAACTTCTTAACTTATAGAATTCTAAACCTTAGGGTCTCATTTCTAGACTTGGTTTTGATTATAGAGAACCCATATTATTCTTCATGGTGGAGCTTTGGCCCGAGCCAGAAGAGAGGGTGACTTGGACGAAGTCAGAAGGATAAGGGCAGGATTTAATGAGCCATCTTTGTATGAGGAAGAGCCAGAGGCATCTGGAGAGCCAGTTGAGCAGCCTCAGCCGCAGCCTCAGCCTCAGCCGCAGCCTCAGCCTCAGCCGCCGTCGCAACCTCAGCCACAGCCGCAACCTCAGCCTCATTAGGGAGATCCAGAAGAGGACTTCGATGACGAAGAAGAATTTGAGGTCGAAGAAGAGGAGGAATTCAATGACGAGGAGGAATTCAAGGTGGAAGAAGATTCCGAGTTTGAGGTCGATGATGCTTTCATTTGGAATATAGTTGAAGTTGTTGAGGGACCAATTGCTAGTGGACCTAATCCAGAAGTGGTTCAGGTTCCTGATAATGATAGAGAGGTTAGGGAGTTATCGGGACATGGGTGGGTGGACTCCGATAGTGGGGGTCCGTACAAGGAGTTGGATTATCTTCTCCTCTATGTGTTTATAGTTTTTGGTTTTGTTTTGACCCATGGACGCCATGGATGTAATGTGTTTAGTAGGGCAGTACATATCTGTGTATTTATGTATGGATGATGGTGATAACATTTGTACGAATGTTTCGAATAGTTCTTAATATAAAATATATTTTGATATACTGTGTGAATTTTTATGTTTACCACTGTAGTTTGAGTTGTTATTGATCTATTTTATTGTGAGTGGATAATTTTTACTGGCTTAACTGTGGAATTTTGGGGACGAAATTCTTTTTAAGGGGGAAGGTATGTAACGACACGGGATTTTGGACATCCCGAGTTGTGAATATTATTTATAATATTCAATGATATTGTATTTTAGTATACAATATTTGCATTAATCAATGGTCTATTATTATATAAAAATTTTCTAAAATCAATATAACTTGGGTTTTCAAAACTATATTGAATTATTAAGTTGATTTAAATAAAAATTTCATAAAAATTATATTTTGTTTTAAGGTAAAATATGTATATATTGTTTAGATTTAATATATGTATTTGTTTCAAGGATAAATATATATATTTATTCTAAAGTTGAAATATAATAAGAAATTAAATTTATTGTGAATTCATTATTTTCATATATAGAATGATAAATTTTTATGTAATGAAATTAGATGAAAATTCTTAATGAAGTTAAAGTGTCATACTTTGATTTGGTATTTACCAACAATATTGTTTTATTTGAATAAAATAATTTTAAGTTTCTTTAAAAATATATGTACTTTGAATAAGACAATTATATATATATATATATATATATATATATATATGTTATGATAAGTTAAAAGAAAATTTATAATAGTTAATGGAGAGAAATGTTATAAATTTATATGTATAAAAATCACATAAATAAATAAGAGAAATTATTTATACATAAATATTAATGAATCTTAGTTGTTTGAAGTTATATATTTTTATATTATAAAGAGGAGAGTGACTTGATTTATTTTATAATTTAATCTATGGTATAGATTTTTATTTTTATAAAAGTTTCATTTGATATAAAATTATATGGATATAATTGTTATTTTTTTTCATTTTGTTTAAAGTAACAATATATTTATTAAAAAGTATTAATAAAAAAGAGGGGTTGTTTTAATTGATTTATTCCTCACCTTTATTTTTAAAACAAATAAGGATACATACCTTAAGTCTTATTTAATTAAGTTTTTATTTTTGTTTAAAATGTAAAAGTGACAATCACAATTATACTTGGTTTAACCTTAAGTATGGGATGTTGAATCTTAAATGTAGTTGCATGTGCATTAATATTGTATGACATGTATGAGCAATAAGTAATGAACCTCCAAAACTTTCTACTGTAAATGTAAGTGCAGATTAACAATAAGGAGCAAATAAACTAAATTAATCTAATTTAAACTATGGGTAAAAAAGTAGGAAATTCCATAAGTAAAACAAACTTGCACTTGGCATTTAAAAATATGGAATCCAACATAATCATGTAAGTTTCTTTTCAAAAAATTTCTTTGTTTTAAACCGATATTACTTCAGCCTCTAAAGGCTATTTCTGTTCAGCATTTATGTTGAAAAGTTTACAACTATATAGGTTATAAAATCAGAAGCTAAAGAACATCTCAGTTCACATTTTTAGAATATCAGAACATATAAAAAAAGAGCAGCAACACTCTGAAAATTCTGCAAGTAAGAAGTGCTCTGTAAACACAAAAATCTGGAAAACTTAAAGAAAGAAGATCTTGAAGCAATCTCTTGAAGAATCTAGCTTCCTGGAAGCAAGTTCAAGGATTTCATGTTTTCAAATTCAATTTCAAGTTTTAAAAGAAGCAAGAACTAGATGTTCAAGGTGAGAAAACTGTAGTTTTCAAGATAGAATTTCATGCATGCTCTGTTTACAGTGAATATTATGCTTAACTTTAATTCTAAAATCCCAATCTGTTGATCTAACTTGAATTTGAAGATTTTGTGAACTAGAAATATGTTTATTTACTAGAATAGCTTAAGTTAAAATTGGTTATTTAATTTTTTATGCTGTATAGTTAGTATGGGTTGGATTTTATAGCAAAAACCAAATTTTTGTGAAATTTCAAAATGTTTGAATCAAAGATTCAAGCATGCATGTTGGATTCTCTGTTAAAAATAAGATTTTTAGAGGTTGAATTGTGATTTTTAATCACCTAGTTTGTGAGAAATTCGGAGTTGAACCTTTTCTGTTCAAAAATTGAATTCCGGTGATTTCTTTGTCGAGGGGTGGTGCGGCCTGGACAGAAGGGTGCTGGGTGTCGTGGGGAAAGTGTTGACCGCGGCGGAATTTGCGATTTTGCTTTTGATTGAGCGTGCATGGGGGTTTTAGGGTTTAAGGGAGGGTTGAAACCCTGAGCATGACGCGGCGGGTTTGAGAAGCTAGGGGGCGATCTGAGATTTTGGATTTCGGCTCATGGATTGCTACATGTGTCAGCACTCGATAATGGTGAATGATGTTCGTCATTATGGATGGTTGTTGAAGCAGTTGTTGGATTTGTAGTGGTGTGTGGGTTTTGCATCTTGAACTTTCGGCCTGGAATTCGAATTTTTGATCATCAATGATGATTGCTTCGACGTATAGCTAGTTGCATTCAAGCGATGTTGTAGGGTTGTTTTGAGGCGTCGCGACGGCATGCTGGCCGAAGTTACGGCCGTACACGTGCACGCATATCAGTGCACGCATTTTTCCTGATGGATTTGTGTTGGTTCATGGGTTGTTCGGCGACCTGTTGGAGGTGAGTGGCGATGGGTTTTGGCGATTGGCAACGTGTTTCGAGTATGTGATTCAAGCGGTGATCTCAGTTTGCTTTCGGTTCGTATTTTCCTAAAGTTGAATGTTTGTTTCAGCAAGTTTTGGGGATGAAGAGATTGGGGGAAAGTGGTTCGTGCTGTTGGTCTTGGATTGGGCTTCGGCCCGTGGCGTTGTTTATTTGTTTTTTTTATATCGGGCTTGGATTCTTGGGCTTAAGTGATGGTCGAGCCTGATTTGCTTTGGGGCTGTGTCTTAGGGTTCGGTTGTTTAAAATAAAGTTTATTATTTTAAATAAATTGGTATTTATAAAAAAATTCAATTTATATGGTTTTTCACGTTTAACAATTATGATATGTGAATCTTTTGAACAACATTCTTAACCTTGAATACTATTTAAGATTTAATTAAAAACAATGGTTTTTGATAATAATCAAATTGTTATATTAATACTTAATTATAGTTACTAAGTAAAATTGATATTAGTATTTGATTTAATTTAAATAAAAAAAAATTCTTTTTACTTAAGTTTATTTGAATAATTGAGTAAAGTAAAAATGATTTAGAAGATCATTAAAATTGAGCTTTGAATTATTCTAGTGCTTAAAGATTTTTTTAATTCATAATAATTAATGAAGGGATTAAGGGTTGTTTAGTTAGGGAATAAGTAATCAATATAAATGATTATAATTAATTAAGGGATTATGTAATCAATTAAGCAATTAAGGGTTAATTACTGAAATGGTTAAAATAATTAATTTGAATAATTAATTAAAAGTTAATTACTTAATGTAATTAGAAAATAGTAAATCAAGGATGATTAATTTTAAAAAGTGAAATATAATAGAAATAATAAAGGGAAATAAATACTTATACTTTGAAGTGAACCCAAGTTCTTAAGTTATATTATATTATATTTATTTCATAAATAAATGTTATGAAATGAATGGTTCGTATCGACGAATGTTATGTCGTCATATGATCCATTGTGAAGTTAGTATGTGAATCTGTATAAGCTTGTTTACATAGGATCTAATTATCAATCAGGAATGAATGCAATTTAATAATCTTATGGCCAAACTGTTGAAATGATCCCAATTGATTATTTCATTTATTTAGATTGTTTAAACTAGATGACATTGGGACAGCGGGAACTGTCACCATTCCGCTGTATAATTAATCTAATTTTTGTGCAGGGTGTAAGCCATTGTCCTGATTGTGATTGAATAATTGTTCGCGTAATGATAATCTGTAATTTGTTGTTCTTGCATATATCTGTTATGTGCCTGTTAATTATATTGAGAATATTTTGTGAATCGATCTATGGAAATGGATTGATTTGAATATCCGAGATTGTGAATTATGAAATGTGAATTGATAAGTACTGTTTGGACTGATAAGCCTTGTTTGATTTGAATTTATTTATGAAATTAGTTTGTTTTAAAAATAAAGTAATATAATAATATTACTTAAAATTGATCAATATTTGGAATATTGAAAGTAGCTATTTATTTCTACCCTTTGAAAATCTTTTTAAGTTATAATTTTAAAGTTGTTTCAAGTATTAACTCATTGCTTTAAGATACTTTAAAGAACAATCTTTATTAATATTTAAGTATGTTTTTTTCAAATTAAAATCTCTTTAATAAAAGTAGTTTAAATAATTATAATAATCTTTATGAAGAATATTTTATTTATTTAACTTGATAATAATATTTGTAAATTTATAAGTATGTTTCGAAAGGAAATAGTTTTATATATATTTCAAATGGGATAAGTTTTCTTAATAAATGATAATTCACTTGGATTTTAAAAGGTGGACAAGGTTTAACGGTTGCAATGGGAAATAACTTTGTGTAATGATTGATTGCTTTGATAGTTAAATAACCGACTACCAAAATTGGACAAAACCTGACTTTGGAAATATCTAGAGGAGACTCGACAATTATATGGTACGGTTACCGATAGAGGTGTTACACCATACGTATAAACTCGTTTGTTCTCTAGGACGAATTATAAGGAGACCCGTACAATAACGGTTAGGAGGTGAACTCTGATCTTGTATTTCGTCGGAGTATTTCCTAAAGAACCGAGGTTGAGTTTACCGGGAAATAGCGAACGTTGTTTCGTAGAGACCGGGATCGGATTTGAAATACGAAAACCACTTCGATCCAACAATACGTTTTCGGGAGGAAGACAAGAGTTTGGAGTCAAAGATGGAGCAGTAAAGTGCAAGGGCTACTTGCTACTAATCCTGAGTGTGATTCCAAAATTGATGTAGTAGGAATAGTGCCTTCGGTTCCGTTCGAACCCGGAACGGACTTGTATGGACGAATGATTTCAGAACATCGTCAGGTGGACGATGAGCATTCTAAGGGATATGTTCTAAAAAGGTAATGCTTAGCCTCGAGCCTCATCAACCGAGAATGACTGAAAATCAGGGGTTATGCAGCAAGGCTTCGTGGGTATCCCCCACTTGAGAAGAAGGTCATCCCTGTCTAGATGTCCCTTTTTATTTCGGCTTAGTGGTGCAGTTGTTGATCCCAACTGCGGGGTGATCTTATTCGAAACTGTCCAGTAAGGGATGGTTCCGATCTTATGTTGCAGGGGAGCGGGCGTACTCCTCGGTACTATGATCTAGGCCACGTAACGTGACAGGTGGCACCCCAGTGCCTAGTCATTAGTTGGAAATACATTCTTCCTACGCGCCTTGTGCGAGTTTTGTTTGTATTACCCACTCTATAGCTAGTAGATGGAATTTAATAATGTAACAATTTCGGCTATTTTAATAAGTATTTGTATATAGACCCTATTATAATATCAGAGGATTTCATAAAAATGTTTTAGGTATCGTAAGGTAAAAACCCGACATATTTATTTGTGGCGTGGTCTTACGAGATGCTTTTATTTTGAAAAGGAATTTTTAAAATTTAATAATCAAGTTGATTGTGTTTTCTCACACTGGTATACCATACTGACCCGGGCATTGGTGTTTTCCTATATGCTCGGGTCAGACCGAGCATATTTCCAGGTTTAACGGGAAGAGTGAAAGCTTCAGAAGGAAGTGCTGGATCGGGAGACGTATTCTCGTAGTTGTTTATATGTAATCCTTTAGTTGTGTGATTATGATTGTAAGGACAGGATTGATATAACTGTCCTGGTTGTATGGTTGTAACTCTGATGTAAAACCTGTATATGTTATATATAAAGGGTACTGTTTTGGTTTCATGTAAAGATTTGTTTATATTATAATTTATTCGTTCCGCTGTGAGATTCTGATTTGTTCTCTTTTCTTCTATCTTCTTTCTATTTCTATCTTCTTTCTTTCATTATCCATCTTTCCGTATGATTTAGCTGACAAGAGTGGTTCAAGGTCGGTTTAAATCGGTATGGGAAAATGGGTTGTGACATTGTGGTATCAGAGCGCTAGGTTGAGTAAATACCTAGGTTCGAGTAGGTTGCTTATTTGGAATAGAGTCTATAGCAACCTGTTGAGTCTGAGTGTGTGTGTATATATATATATACACAAGAGTGCGTATTTGTTAATTGTATAAAATGGTTTTATATTGTGTTAATTGATCGGTTAAGTGGCATATGGATTCTACTCAATGCGAGTAGCCAACGTTATTGATAGGAATCTCTAAACACTTGAACCAGGCCAATGGACACAATATTGTTTTTAAAAGGGGTAGATGAAATAATTTTACCCAAATATATCTTCCATATAAAAGATATGATTATTTTTAAATTTGTATGGAATTTAAAATGTGTAGGTTGTGATGATAATAATTTATCATTTGGTTTCTGTGTGGTCTTAGCTAACAACCTTAAGTATATGCATTGGATTGTCCTTTTTACTAGAGTGTACCCTTAGAAATTGAACCCTTTATAATTTGAATCCGTGAAAAATGTATTCTTAATCAGTTTTATTTACAAGAGAAATTTGGAAAACTCTTAAATTGATATTTGAAAAGTTTTTAAACTAGTAAATTTTTGGGAAATTTTCCACTCTTTAATGATAAAATTAATTAACCAAGTAATTAAAGATTAATTGGGTTACAATTAACGCTTAATTAATTCACAAATCAGAGATAAATTACAATTAAAAAAAATTGTTAAATAGTTAATGAAGGTCATTAACTAAGGATTATTTAATAATTAATTAATACGATTAATTTTAATTATTAACTAGATTAATTAACTTAAAGATAATCATTTGTGTGAATTGTTAAATATAATTACTATGGAAGTAATTAAGGAATTAATTACTTATTGTAATTAATTAAGTTTAATTTGATTAGATTAAGTTAATTAATTCAGTTTAATTAATCTAGAATAATCATTTGATGATAATTACTTAATGTAATTTATTGAAGAGAAATTACTTAGAGAAGTAATTAATGAATAATTACTGTATGAATTAATTGAAGTGATTTGTTGATGAAAGTAATTTGAGTATAATTATTTTGTAAATTAATCAAGGGATTAATTTGAGATAGTTAATTAATGAGTAATTAATTTATTTTGGTGAAGTAATTAAGGGTAGTTAATTACTGAATGGAGTTAATCAAGGGTGATTAACAATTATGGATGTGTGTGAATATTTTTCTACCTATAATTACTTTTCAAATATATATATATATATATATATATATATACACACACACACATATATATACTTGGATTATTTTGGAAAAGATGGTTTATAAAATCTTGGATAATGAGAATTCATAGTGGTAGAATAAATTGGAAATATAAACTTTGATGAACTTCTTAACTTATAGAATTCTAAACCTTAGGGTCTCATTTCTAGACTTGGTTTTGATTATAGAGAACCCGTATTATTCATCGTGGTGGAGCTTTGGCCCAAGCTAGAAGAGAGGGTGACTTGGACGAGGTCAGAAGGATTAGAGCAGGATTTAATGAGCCAACTTTGTATGAGGAAGAGCCAGAGGCATCTGGAGAGCCGGTTGAGCAGCCTCAGCCTCAGCCGCAGCCTCAGCCGCAACCTCAACCTCAGCCACAGCCGCAGCCTCAGCCTCATCAGGGAGATCCAGAAGAGGACTTCGACTATGAAGAAGAATTTGAGGTCGAAGAAGAGGAGGAATTCAATGACGAGGAGGAATTCGAGGTGGAAGAAGATTCCGAGTCTGAGGTCGATGACGCTTTCATTTGGAATATAGTTGAAGCTGTTGAGGGACTAGTTGCTGGTGGACCTAATCCAGAAGTGGTTCAGGTTCCTGATAATGATATAGAGGTTAGGGAGTTATCGGGACATGAGAGGGAGGACTCCGATAGTGGGGGTTCGTACTAGGAGTTGGATTATCTTCTCCTCTATGTGTTTATAGTTTTTGGTTTTGTTTTGACCCATGGATGCCGTGGATGTAATGTGTTTAGTAGGGCAGTACATATCTGTGTATTTATGTATGGATGATGGTGATAACATTTGTACGAATGTTTCGAATAGTGCTTAATATAAAGTATATTTTGATATACTATGTGAATTTTTATGTTTACCACTGTAGTTTGAGTTGTTATTGATCTATTTTATTGTGAGTGGATAATTTTTACTGGCTTAACTGTGGAATTTCGAGGACGAAATTCTTTTTAAGGGGGAAGGTATGTAACGACCCGGGATTTTGGACATCTCGAGTTGTGAATATTATTTATGATATTCAATGATATTGTATTTTAATATACAATATTTGCATTAATCAATGATCTATTATTATATAAATTTTTTCTAAAATCAATATAACTTGGGTTTTCAAAACTATATTAAATTATTAAGTTGATTTGAATAAAAATTTCTTAAAAATTATATTTTGTTTTAAAGTAAAATATGTATATATTGTTTAGATTTAATATATGTATTTGTTTCAAGGGTAAATATATATATTTATTCTAAAGTTGAAATATAATAAGAATTTAAATTTATTGTGAATTCATTGTTTTCATATATAGAATGATAAATTTTTATGTAATGAAATTAGATGAAAATTCTTAATGAAGTTAAAGTGTCATATTTTGATTTGTTATTTACCAACAATATTGTTTTATTTGAATAAAATAATTTTAATTTTCTTTAAAACTATATGTACTTTGAATAAGGCAATTATATATGTTATGATAAGTTAAAAGAAAATTTATAATAGTTAATTGAGAGAAATGTTATAAATTGATATGTATAAAAATCACATAAATAAATAAGAGAAATTATTTATACATAAATATTAATGAATCTTAGTTGCTTGAAGTTATATATTTTTATATTATAAAGAGGAGAGTGACTTGATTTATTTTAAAATTTAATCTATGGTATAGATTTTTATTTTTATCAAAATTTCATTTGATATAAAATTATATGAAAATATAATGGTTATTTTATTGCATTTTGTTTAAAGTAACAATATATTTATTAAAAAGTATTAATCAAAAAGAGGGGTTATTTTAATTGATTTATTCCTCATCTTTATTTTTAAAACAAATAAGGATACATACCTTAAGTCTTATTTAATTAAGTTTTTATTTTTGTTTAAAATGTAAAAGTGACAATCACAATTATACTTGGTTTAACCTTAAGTATGGGATGTTGAATCTTAAATGTAGTTGCATGTGCATTAATATTGTATGACATGTATAAGCAATAAGTAATGAACCTCCAAAACTTTCTACTGTAAATGTAAGTGCAGATTAACAATGAGGAGCAAATAAACTAAATTAATCTAATTTAAACTATGGGTAAAAAAAGTAGGAAATTCCATCAGTAAAACAAACTTACACTTGGAATTTAAAAATATGGAATCCAACATAATCATGTAAGTTTCTTTTCAAAAAAATTCTTTGTTTTAAAACGATATTACTTAAGCCTCTAAAGGCTATTTCTGTTCAGCATTTATGTTGAAAAGTTTACAACTATATAGGTTATAAAATCAGAAGCTAAAGATCATCTCTGTTCACATTTTTAGAATATCATAACATATAAAAAAAAGGGAGCAGCAGCACTCTGAAAATCCTGCAAGTAAGAAGTGCTCTGTAAACACAAAAATCTGGAAAACTTAAAAAAGGAGATCTTGAAGCAATCTCTTGAAGAATCTAGCTTCCTGGAAGCAAGTTCAAGAATTTCAAGTTTTCAAATTCAATTTCAAGTCTTAATAGAAGCGAGAACCAGATAGAACAAGGTGAGAAAACTGTAGTTTTCAAGATAGGATTTCATGCATGTTCTGTTTACAGTGAATATTATGCTTAACTTTACTTCTAAAATCCCAACCTGTTGATCTAACTTGAATTTGAAGATTTTGTGAACTGGAAATATGTTTATCTACTAGAATAGCTTAAGTTAAAATTTATTATTTAATTTTTTATGCTGTATAGTTAGTATGGGTTGGGTTTTACAGTAAAAACCAATTTTTTGTGAAATTTCAAAATGTTTGAATCAAAGATTCAAGCATGCATGTTGGATTCTCTGTTAAAAATAGGATTTTTAGAGGTTGAATCGTGATTTTCAATCGCCTAGTTTTTGAAAAATTCGGAGTTGAACCTTTTCTGTTCAAATATTAAATTCCAACGATTTCTTCGTCGAGGGGTGGTGCGGCCTAGACAGGAGGGTGCCGGGTGTCGTGGGGAAAGTGTTGACCGTGGCGGAATTTGCGATTTTGCTTTTGATTGAGCATGCATGGAGGTTTTAGGGTTTAAGGGAGGGTTGAGACCCTGAGCATGACGCGGCAGGTTTGAGAAGCGAGGGGGCGATCGGAGATTTTGGATTTCGGCTCATGGATTGCTACATATTTCGGCACTCAATAGTGGTGAATGATGTTCGTCATTATAGATGGTTGTTGAAGCAGTAGTTGGATTTGTAGTGGTATGTGGGTTTTGCGTCTTGAACTTTCGGCCTGGAATTCGAATTTTTGATCATCAATGATGATTGCTTCGATGTATAGCTAGTTGCATTCAAGCGATGTTGTCGGGTTGTTTTGAGGCATTGCGACGACATGTTGGCCGAAGTTACGGCCGTACACGTGCACGCGTATCAGTGCATGCGTTTTTCCTGATGGATTTGTGTTGGTGCGTGGGTTGTTCGACGACATGTTGGAGGTGAGTGACGATGGGTTTCGGCGATTGGCAACGTGTTTCGAGTATGTGATTCAAGCGGTGATCTCAGTTTGCTTTTGGTTCGTATTTGCCAGAAGGTGAATGTTTGTTTCAGCAAGTTTTGGGGAAGAAGAGATTAGGGGAAAGTGGTTCGTGTTGTTGGTCTTGGATTGGGCTTCGGCCTGTAGCGTTGTTTATTTGTTTTTTTTTTGTTATCGGGCTTGGATTCTGGGGCTTAAGTGATGGTCGAGCCTGATTTGCTTTGGGGCTGTGTCTTAGGGTTCGGTTGTTTAAAATAAAGTTTATTATTTTAAATAAATTGGTATTTATAAACTTTTCAATTTATATGGTTTTTCACATTTAACAATTATGATATGTGAATCTTTTGAACAACATTCTTAGCCTTGAATACTATTTAAGATTTAATTAAAAGCAATGGCTTTAATAATAAGCAAATTGTTATATTAATACTTAATTATAGTTATTAAGTAAAATTGATATTAGTATTTGATTTAATTTAAATAAATAATAAATTCTTTTACTTAAGTTTATTTGAATAATTGAGTAAAGTAAAAATGATTTAGAAGATCATTAAAATTGAGCTTTGAATTAATCAAGTGCTTAAAGATTTTTTTAATTCATAATGATTAATGAGGGGATTAAGGGTTGTTTAGTTAGGGAATAAGTAATCAATATAAATGATTATAATTTAAGGGATTATGTAACCAATTAAGCAATTAAGGGTTAATTGCTGAAATGGTTAAAATAATTAATTTGAATAATTAATTAAAAGTTAATTACTTAATGTAATTAGAAAATAGTAAATCAAGGATGATTAATTTTAAAATGTGAAAAATAATACAAATAATAAAGGGAAATAAATATTTATACTTTGAAGTGAACCCAAGTTCTTAAGTTATATTATATTATATTTATTTCATAAATAAATGTTGTGAATGAATGGTTCGTATCGACGAATGTTATGTTGTCATATGATCCATTGTGAAGTTAATATGTGAATCTGTATAAGCTTGTTTAGATAGGATCTAATTATCAATCGGGAATGAATGCCATTTAATAATCTTATGGCCAAACTATTGAAATGATCCTAATTGATTAGTTGCATTGATTTAGATTGTTTAAACTAGATGACATTGGGACAGCAGGAACTGTCTCCATTCCGCTGTATAATTAATCTAATTGTAGTGCAGGGTGTAAGCCATTGTCCTGATTGTGATTGAATAATTGTTCTAGTAATGATAATCTCTAATTTGTTGTTCTTGCATATATCTGTTATGTGCCTGTTAATTATATTGAGAATATTTTGTGAATCGATCTATGGAAATGGATTGATTTGAATATATGAGATTGTGAATTATGAAATGTGAATTGATAAGTACCGTTTGGACTGATAAGCCTTGTTCGATTTGAATTTATTTATGAAATTAGTTTGTTTTAAAAATAAAGTAATATAATAATATTATTTATAGAAATGTTTTTAAAGTTGATCAATATTTGGAATATTGAAAGTAGCTATTTATTTCTACCCTTTGAAAATCTTTTTAAGTTATAATTTTAAAGTTGTTTCAATTATTAACTCATTTCTTTAAGATACTTTAAAGAACAATCTTTATTAATATTTTAGTATATTTTCTTCAAATTAAAATCTCTTTAATAAAAGTAGTTTAAATAATAATCTTTATGAAGAATATTTTATTTATTTAACTTGATAATAATATTTGTAAATTTATAAGAATGATTCGAAAGGAAATAGTTTTATATATATTTCAAATGAGATAAGTTTTCTCAAATAAATGATAATTCACTTGGATTTTAAAAGGTGGACAAGGTTTAACGGTTGCAATGGGAAATAACTTTGTGTATTGATTGATTGCTTTGATAGTTAAATAACCGACTATCAAAATTGGACAAAACCAGACTTTGGAAATATCTAGAGGAGACTCGAGAATTATATGGTACGGTTAACGATCGAGGTGCTATACCGTACGTATAAACTCGTTTGTTCTCTAGGACGAATTGTAAGGAGACTCGTACAATAACGGTTAGGAGGTGAACTCTGATCTTGTATTTCGTCGGAGTATTTCCTAAAGAAACGTGGTTGGGTTTACTGAGAAATAGCGAACATTGTTTCGAAGAGACCGGGATCGGATTTGAAATTCGAAAGCCACTTCGATCCAACAATACGTTTTCGGGATGAAGACAAGAGTTTGGAGTCGAAGATGGAACAGTGAAGTGCAAGGGCTACTCGCTACTAATCCTGAGGGTGATTCCAAAATGTATGTAGTAGGAATAGCGCCTTCCGTTCCGTTCGAACCCGGAACGGACTTGTATGGACGAATGCTTTCAGCACATCGTCAAGTGAACGATGAGCATTCTAAGGGATATGTTCGAAAAAGGTAACACTTAGCCTCGAGCCTCATCAACCGGGAATGACTGAAAATCAGGGGTTATGCAGCAAGGCTTCGTGGGTAGCCTCCACTTGAGAGTAAGGTCATCCCTGTCTAGATGTCCCTTTTTATTTCGGCTTAATGGTGCGGTTGCCGATCCCAACTGCGGGGTGATCTTATTCGGAACAGTCCAGTAAGGGATGATTCCGGTCTTGTGTTGCAGGGGAGCGGGCGTACTCCTCGGTACTGTGATCTAGGCCACGTACTGTGACAGGTGGTACCCCAATGCCTAGTCATTAGTTAGAAATCCATTCTTCCTACGTGCCTTGTACGAATTTTGTTTGTATTACCCACTCTGTGGCTAGTAGCGGGAATTTAATAATGTAATAATTTCGGCTATTTTAATAAGTATTTGTATATAGACCCTATTATAATATCAGAGGACTTCATAAAAATGTTTTAGCTATCATAAGGTAAAAACCCGACATGTTTATTTGTGGCGTGGTCTTACGAAATGCTTTTGTTTTCAAAAGGAATTTTTAAAATTTAATAATCAAGTTGATTGTGTTTTCTCACGCTGGTATACCAGACTGACCCGGGCATTGGTGTTTTTTTTATATGCTCGGGTCAGACCGAGCATATTTCTAGGTTTAACTGGAAGAGTGGAAGCTTCATAAGGAAGAGCTGGATCGGAAGACGTATTCTCGTAATTGCTTATATGTAATCCTTTGGTCGTGTGATTATGATTATAAGGATAGGATTGATATACTGCCCGAGTTGTATGGCTGTAACTCTGATGTAAAACCTGTATATGTTATATATAAAGGGTACTATTTTGGTTTCATGTAAAGATTTGTTTATATTATAATTTATTTGTTCTGTTGTGAGATTCTGATTTGTTCTCTTTTCTTCTATCTTCTTTCTATTTCTATCTTCTTTCTTTCTTTTATTATCCATCTTTCCGTACGATTTAGCTGACAAGAGTGGTTCAAGGTCGGTTTAAATCGGTACGGGAAAATGGGTTGTGACACTAAATAAATATCATTCTATGTATATACATATTAAATATTATGAATCCTTAATATATATTGTCTTCTATCATTTATATATTAATAGATTACTTCCATAACCATTAATTATTGAGATTCCTCAAGTTAGGGATATTATGTGCAATACTGTTAATATACTGACTAGATGGGGTAAGATACATTTATTTATTTGGTTATATTCTATAATATGTGCACATTATACTTCGTCCATCATGAAATGGTGGATATGGATGAATTGTCTCATTTAGTTTATTGATGATTCTCAAGGCCAAGATGAGATTAGGACAAAGACCATGGGTTGTGAGTTGTATATGATACTACTGATAAGGTGTTATTGATAGCATGAGAGCCGATGATTTGTTGATTATCCTTAAGGTTTGAATTCCAAGGCAAGCGAGTCCAAACCCTTACTAGAGAAAATTGAAAAATTTATGTGTTTATCTCAAGGTTTTGAGAAATATAAAAATCTAGTGGGAGCCTTATTAGAAAGAATTAATAAATACATTTTACCTTTCTAATATTTTAAGAATATAAGCTATAAAGTTAAAAATAGTCTACTTCGATAAATTTGTGCAACAAGTATAATTGATAAAATGTTTATTAGTTAAAATATACAAATGAACTGAATTAATATTGACACGGAAATATAAAATATACTTCCCTATAAATCCTTTGGAATGTTGTCACTTCAAGACCCATGCAAGAGCCAAATAATACGACTATTATAACTTTCACGTCTTAGTAACCTAGGTATTTATTTTACAAGACTATCTATTGTTTTTGTCTTCTATGAGTATTGGATTCTAAAAACAATAAAAAAATATTGATACCTGATCCATATTCAATCAGATATAAATGCTATATGGTGAATAGTTGCTATTCCTAATGTATGAACCTTCGACGACGTTAGTTTACTCAAAATAAGCAAGCAAACCATAGTGCAAGATTGTGTATTCAATATGATTCAATTGGATAATAATCTTGTTGTGTTTGATGTGGCACTAAACCAAGAGCTACAAGATGTATCTAGGAATTTGATCACTGAAATGTCATTTTGATATGTTTACTTAAATTGCAACTTATTCAATATCCTTAAATGTTATGGATAATCAAATGATTTTTTGTAAAGAGTTTGTTATGGTATTGTAGTTTTTTTTAATGGTTTGACTATTTGAGAAGGAAAGCAAACATTCGGGATTGAATGTAACTTAGGCACATTTGGGATGAAGAGAGTGAATGGTCACCTTTATTTCATGAAAAGACATTGGAAATGAGAATTTTATAAGATACTAACAGATACTCAATAGGGAATGAGAAAAGTAAATTCTATTCCAACTGTATTTTCATATTGAAAATTATTTTCTATGGAAGCTATTTCTTGAAGTTCAAGATATTTGATTTAAAACCCTCGACTATAAACAAATTATAGTGTAGGAAATAAAATCCCTTAATAAGTGTTTGAATGAGGCTTTGTATTTCATACGCTACTATAGTAGTGAAAGAAATAGTGGGAGTATACCATGTAACAGTTCTTATTGGCACATCAAGTTACGAAAAATTATTTTCAAAAATATACCAAATATTATTCATTTAATATAATAAGTGTTTCAGTATTAAATGGAAATAGATATATTTTGATTTTTATATGAATATTTGTTATAAAATATATCTACAATAATGATGGTTAATACAAAAGTGGTGCATTATATTTTGGAATTATGAACTAAGCCATATCTTTGAAAATAATTCAATAATCATATGATTTTAAATCGTGTGGCAATGATGAATTGTATCTCAGAAGGTTAAGGACGAAGCACTCATTTAGTGGAAGCGATAAAAGAGTTAATGAACTCTTTGGATTGGTACATATAGATGTATGAGTTCAAATTCTAATGATACCAAAACGAATCCAGTTCATTAATTTCACAGTCGAATTATCATAGAAATGGACACGTGTGTTTGATACACAAGTAGTGTATCCATGACAAGTTCGTATAATGTAAAATGGAAGTAGAAAATGATACATGCAAAAGAAGTAAAAGGAATTCGATTTGATTGAATATGTGAGTGTCTTGGAAAAGAGTTCCAAATGTATCTAAAAATGAATAAGAATCAATATCAAATGCCATTCCTCCCCATAATACATAATGATATATCGATAAGATGCAATCAGACTTTGCTAGTACAATTGATGATGAGTGAAGTCGAGTTAAATTCTTCTTTTTAGGATAGGTACTTATGAGTAAGCACATCGATTAAATTTTATTTTATTTGAAGAAGTGTTTACGACATGATATTTATACAAGACATGAATTGATCAAAAAACCTGGATCTTAAATTATTTAAGTTGTATGGTTGTCTAATTTATATTATTAACATAAGTTTTGTAAACTTAAAATTGAAACAGTTTATACATGTACAAAATGCAGTTTATGAAGTATTTTTGAATGCATATTCCATCATACTGAGAAACGATCTGTGACGATTCACAAATTTGACACTACAAAATATTAAAATAATTAAAATGCATTTTTAATGGAAGATGAATTGGGTATCATGTTTATAACCGCTGCGAAGGTCTTTTTGAGCTGATTAGTTTTATATATTGTTTGATACGTTTGGAGTAAAGTTTGTAAAATAGAGACATAATAGTGTTTAAATTGCATATGTAGCTGTTCAGACCAAACGGGATACTCAACCCATAACCCAGCCTAACGACCATACAATTGAGGCCACGAAACCCTACCCGTCACCTTTGTCTTTAGTTTCCTTCCTTAATGTAGAATTTGCTGAATTATCCACTAAAGGTGATTAGTAAACTAATTAAAAATTGATTAAACATTCAGGTGCTAAACCCTATCGAATTCTATCTGGATCCAAAGCTCTTGGCAAGGCGAATAGGTGTATGAGATTTGTTTGCCATCCATCGCTCTTGTTGACCAAATTTTGATGATTTATTCTCGACAATCGAATGTAGGGTTTTCGATTGAACGGTGAAATCATGACCAACCGATGATCAAGAGATACCTTTGGGTGGATATTTTGAACATGTTATGTCAGTGTTGATTACTATATTATTATACTTTTAATTATAATTAATTGGGCATTTAAGATATAAATATAATTAATTAAAGTAAAATAGGCGAGATTATGTATTAAAGGGAAATTTTATAAATAAATGATAAATAAGATTATACATAGTATTTGTATGATGCTCATAAATAATAATGGTTTTATGAATTAAATGAAATTAGCAAAAGAAATTTAGTAAGGTAATTATTTATGAATTTATGAGAAAATTTATAAATAAATAAATAATCTATTTTAAACTAAAATTGAAAAGTTTATTATTAGTATTTAATAATGTGAAAGTTCCATACTTGAGTAAGAGACAAATAGTTATAAACTAGGTTTGGAAGATATTAAAGAGATTTAATATTCATATTAGTATTTTGATGTAAAATAATAACATTATTGCTCTGAAAAGTAATTTGTTGTGGATTTCTTTTTTGATAGAAAATGAGATGCTTTAAGAAATTTCGCTTAATGAGATTAGAATATAGTATTTTGACGTATATTATCATTTTGGAGGAATTATTACAGTTTGGAGACAATAGAAGAATGCTTCTATAATACACAATAATAAATGATTTTATACTTAAGAGAAAGCTATGGTCATAAATATGACGTTGTGAATGGATGTAATATTTGATTAATGGTTGATTTTATTTATCGCGTATGTTGTTTTACAATGATGAAATCGTATTTGGATGTACGTATGATATTTGCCATTATTACCACGGTTTTGTAGTGTATTATGGTTTATTGTGTTGGTTTATTATGTTACTAATATTGTGGTTTAGCACACAATTGATGACTTTGTGTTTGTGTTACTAATATAGTAGTTTAGTACACATTTGGTTGGTTTATACTTGCATTGATGGTGTATTACTAATAGTTGATAATCGGTATATGTGAGTATATATATTTTATGGTTAGCTTATTTAATGTTTGGGGTTGACAATGTGTGTTGTCAAACATTTGGAATGTTTAATGGCTAAATGTGTTATTATTATTCTTGCCCCATATTTATCTTGATTTATTAGAATGGCTTAGTAGGAGCAGTGCTTTCTGCTTGCATTAGTTGCATTGGTTACATAGTAGCATGGATGATATGGTTATTATATGCTAACAAGTATTTGGATGTATAATAAGAGCAGGAAACAGAACTATGTGGGCTTGATCCTCAAAAAAAGGTACATGGGTAGTCTTTTCCCATCCGGTAGCTATCGAGCCAATGGAAATCGTTGTATAGTGTTAGGCATAGTCTAAAAATAGTTGATATCTTTTCCACTTTATTTTATATATATCCGTACAATTGTGAAGTTCAAGTGGAAGTATAAGAGGAAGTGTGGATTGTTAGGTTATACTGTAGATAACTAATTTAGTATATTCTTTTATACCATAGTTATATCATTTATGAGTAAACAATAATTGATGTATTGAAATGTAAATTGATGTGATAACTTTGTAAAATAATTATATTATTGAGTTAGTGTTCATTTATATCGATGTTTGATTCTGCTGTGAAGTTTGATTTTCCTTTCTTAGTCATTGAAAAATTAAATTATAAAACAAACGATTCATATTTTTAATATCAAAAAATTAGTCGCAATCGTATTTTCTGCTGTTCGTAATTGATTCAATGTTGAAAATAGTTGGCCACTACGTTTGGTGCTAGAGCTTAAGTTTAGTGATTCCCTGAGCGTTGGTAAACTAAACTACTTAAGATGGGCTAAATTTGCACATTAAGTTAGGATACAAATATAGAATGGGAAAGCTTTCTTGTTAATGCTTGTATGTTTCGTTTGCATGGGTTGTGTGTGTAACCACCATTTCCCCATCCTAAGATGTTAGTTATTTATAGTAACTTTTGGGTGGGAAATAAATACTATAGAAATTGGGTAGGATGAGAACCTATAGGAGGGGTAGGGTTATGTGCTAGTTATCAGCTAGGTAACACACTTATGACATTAGGACCTAACATTAATAATTGGGCCTATTTTTATGGAATTTCGACGTTAAAGGTTATATTAAAAATATACATTCTAGATTTCAATAGGTATTATACTGAAGAAGGGAAAATGTTGTTTAGGACTTAAAGTGATTTACTGAAAATTTAAAAAACTGAAAATAAAATAATTTTATTTGAAGAAGATTTACTCTAGTGGTTTTTTTTTCAAAAAAGCCTTTTTTGGTAAAAAGATATAAAAAAATACGTTAAGTTATTTCAGTAGAGAAATTCTTTAAAATACTTTTGTTGAGAATTTTTTGAAAAAAATATATCATTTGTAAAGAGTGAGAGGAATGATTTTATTAGAGGGAAAAGAGTTTTGTTTGCAAGAAAATTCTTGAAATTTGAAAAGCTTTTATATGTAAGCTAATTTTAGTTATAAGAATTTTTATGTAAAGAACACTTCTTAATAAACGATGTGCGAAAGGAAAACATTTTTTATAAAGGATCTTGATTGGGAGAGTACCTAATTTTAAAAAAATGTTTTATTGAGGATATATGTGAAATTATTTTTCTTTTTGAAAAAATGGATGTATAGTAAAATATTTTGGGAAAATATTATAGGAAAATATTTTACAAGGATAGAAATAATTTGATTCAGAAGTGAGTTTTGAAGAGAAAAGAAGTAAAATATTTCATTTGAATAAAAATTCTGAAAGATATTTTTATTTCGAAAATTCAATTTGAAGATTGTAAAAAAAGACTGGTTGGCATGAGACGTGAGATGACTGGTGATATGAATTTTAAGTTTGTCCAAACTCCTTATGACAATGTAAAATTATATGCCCATAATGTTTGGCTTCCCTAATATATTGTAGGGATGTCTAGTTATTTCCTTGTAGAGAAAGATTAGGGATATAAGGTCATGAATATCCATTTTGACGTATGGAATTGATATATTTTACTTTAATAGTACTTTTTTTCGGTTGAATTGGTTGTGTTGTTCTATTACTTGTTAACATTATTTATACTAGTTTGACTATTTCATTTGACTACGATTGTATTATGGTCTATGGCATGATTGTTTAAATTAAATTATTCCATTTGTACTATGTTATTATTGTTTACTTGTCTTATAATGGTTGTTCATTTGCTTTTGTTATGGATTTTTGAGTTGATTCTTTTTGCTTGATTCATATTTTTATTGATTGCTGTTTTGCTTTAAGCCACTTTATTGTTGGTTGTTTGTTATCCCTTATTTGATTTGTCTACAATGTATGTTAGAATACCTTGCTTGTTATTATTAATAATCATATGAGGAGGTAGTTAACCAAACGTTAACTTTTCAGAGGATGTGCATTGGAAAAGATAACGAGGTGATAAGTGACATATTTTGATCAGGGATAAGTGGATGAAGCGGGATACTCTCTAGTTGAATTTGGGCCGAACATAGGAATTATGGTTTGTTTCGAATCAAGTGCAAGGAAATCCTAAGAGCCTAGTGAAGTGTTCTAAACTTTGACGAATCGACGACGTGAGGCATTAAATCAAGTACTTCAAGTGGGAAGTGAATGTATAGGACTAGAGTAGTTTGAAGAAGCATTTCGAAAATGTAAAGCAATGTTGTGGTGCAAGAGTTGTTGTGGATCGAGTCGTGTGCTAAAGGGATCATTAATAACTTTGGATGTGTTGGATGTTTCATCGGGCAAGGGTATGTGAGGAAGTTCATCTGTGTACACTGGACCGTGAGAGAGTCTGGCCTGCCCTGAGAAGGTAGTACCTATGGGACAGGTATGTGAATGAACATCTAATCTAATTGTGACATTAGATGTCACTGGCTTGAGAGGTCGTTATGCGAGTTATCATGGATCCAAGTAATCTCGTTGATAATTTTAGTGCAGTGAGACATCAGTGATGATCTTGGTGAAGTGAGACTTTAATGATAATTGTAGTGGAGCAAGGCTTTGGTGAGTATCATCGTGAAGTTTGACTTCAGTGATGATGCAAGGCAAGGTTGGATGTTGGTAATGGCTAATATAATGTGAAGACTTAGTGATGGTCTAATTTACCTTAGTGGTGGCGAGAAGTGTTTGATATAAGACTTTGATGGTGGCCTAGACCCCTTAGAGATGGTTTATATTTCCCGCCTATATGCAAAAGACCGAGAAATCATGGATTGATGCAAGTGCAACATTACTTTAATGATGTAGCCATAAGTGGGCATATATATTATTTTGTAAGGTGTAGATATGAGATGGTACATGGATTGTTATGAGGATGAAACTATGAGGAAGTTCATCCATAGGTTGGAAGATATATATATATATATATATATATATATATATATATATATATATATATATATTTCAGTGGAAGTGTAGCTAACGTTAGGATTGTTATCCAGTTTTTTAACCGGCCAGAATCCAAAAGATGGCGGAACAAATTGATAAAGCTAGAATAACTCAGAAGCCAACCTAAAGGACTAGAGCAACAAGCCAAAGGGAGCCAAGGAAAAGGAATAAAGAAATATTCTAAGGACGTGGATCGCTAGTAATCCATGGGATTAACCCGTGAGCCCACCGAGCCTCTTGCATCATGATTTCATTAATATAATAGGGGTAGTGACCAAGTCTGATGAGGTTCTAAGTTAGTTAAATCAAGAAGACAAGCGTTCGTCTAGTCCAATCAACAGCCAAATACAACTGGTAAGCAAATTGTCATCAAAACAAGGCAAGGCGCTACGAAACTACATAGACAACATCAGCACAAGACGACAAAAGCAATCCGATAAGAAAAGTTCAAAAATAGACTAGCTGTATGGATCGCTAGCGATCCATACAGCATGGATTGCTATTGATGCATACAACTCCATCAAGTAGCCATGAATTTCATGGGACGAGATAAAGGACAAATGCCAAGGAGTTGGCTAGCATACGAGCTAACACTATGGATTGCTAGCGATCCATAGTTTTTGGCTCAAGTCTCTATGAAAACTCCAGTGCACCTTCGTATGATCTTCTACAAGTGTTTGGCGAATGGGCTTGGCCTGGTAAATCTTCAACCTTTATAAATACTATCCTACCTGCAACACATACGAGATCTGGAAGACTGGTGGATGAAACTTTGCTGGAAGCTTTCTATACTCTTCGTCTCCCTCACAGTAATCTTTAAAGCGGTTCACTGGGATTCTCAAGTGGGTCCCAATCTTAGAGATTCAATCTTGCTAAGGATATTCAAGAGCTTTGTAATCAAATACGTCTTATAACATCAATCGGTTTATATTAAAAACTATAAAGTGGACATAGGCTTCATTAGCAGCCGAACTACTATAAAAATCTTTTTGCCTCCTTTCTATTTCTACTTTCTTTTTATTCTATTATCCATATTATTGTCATGTGAGAACAGGACTGGTGCTTTCACACTCAAACTAGGGTATTGATCCATTTTTTAGGTTTTAGTGCTTTCACCAGGAACCCAACTTAGGGTTCAGATCTTGCTATCCACTTTGGATCGGATAGGAATGAAGTTAGGTCCTCAATCTAGGCTTCAAAATTCTATTGCTTGTAATCAATGGCTCCAGGGAAGAAGAGAACTGCCTCTGGAAGGTCCATGGGGGCGGTGATAGTTGGAGAAAATACGAATCATCAGGAAATTGAAGTAAATGGTGCTAATTTGGGAGATTAGGCGCTAGCATCCTCCAGTCAACGTGAAGTCATTACAAGGGATGAGTTGAACAAAAAGGCTGATAAAATCAACCAAAAAAGGGAAAACGGTCAGAAGGCTTTGATGGATAAGCTTAATGCCTTATTAGCCTTACAGTCAAATCCTGCTCTAAGAACTATGGTTGAACCCGCAACTGCCATTGAGCAATTCTTCCATTTCGAGCTTAAACAGGAGAAATAGATAGCAGCATCAGAAATGGTTGACTATAGGAACTATGGGAATCAATGAAGAAGAAATACAAGTACTCCACTCGTCGCAAGGCAACCAACTTTGAACTTGAACCAAGGGGTGAAAACCCCATAAGAGGATATAGCCATGGACCTCTCCGATTTAGAGGATGGAGAGCAATTCAATGATGATAAGTTGGAAGAGAATTCCAATTCATTTGTTGATGTTGGAAATGTCAATAACGCCCTAGTCAGAACAACCGCAAGCCAACAAGATCCCGAGGGAGTGGTTCTCCCAAAGATAAGAGGCCTAGGCTTTAGCCCACTCACCAAGACTATATGCAAGTCAAACACTTGGTGTAGTGACTGACAGCCATCCCCAAGATTACTAGACATCAGAGGCATTATCGTGGATATGGTTAAACGATTGATGGACGAAAATAGAAACAGAAGAGACGATGAGGGGTTGAACACCAAGTCGAACTCCCTTCACTGATGAGAGCTTGAATAAGCGGTATCCGAAATAATTCACGGTGCTAACTATCCCATTCTATAATGGGATGAAGGACCCAAAACCCTAATTGTACAAGTATATTTGGTACATAGATGGAGAAAATGCTTCAGAAGCTATTCGATATAGATGTTTTCGCATTTTCTTGGAAGGAATCGCTTTCATGTGGTTCACTAGGCTTCCGCCAAAATCCATCTCTACTTTCGATCAACTAGCCATAAGATTCCTCGATCAGTTCTGGCTCCATACCGCGTAACCTAAAGATGTGATGTCGTTCGAATAATTCCAAGGATGAAACAAATTGCTAAAGTCCTTCATGAACCAGTTCAATACTGCAGTGACAAAGGTTGGCAATCCATATGAGGAAATGATTTTCGTGGCTTTGGTCTGGGCCGTTCATCCCGAAACTGAGTTCGAAAAGTGGATCAAGATGAAGCAACCCGCTACAATGAAGGATTTCAATCGCAAAGCAGGTCAATACTTGAGATTGGAGGAGGTGCAGGAGCTAGAAAAGAAGGCTACTGGCACGCGACCATTAAACTTCGAAAAGAGTGACATGGCAATGAATTAGAATACAAATGCTTCCAGAATTGCTAAAGGAATCACAAGGAAAGATGGAAATCAGAAAAGATAGAATCAGAATTCCAAAAAGAAAATTGGAAAAATAAATGCCTTAAAGGCTTCAGGTATAAAGATTACACACATCTCAATGAACTCTAGAAAATATTTACCTTACGACACAAGAGACTGAGAAATATAAAAAAAACCCTAAGAAGGAAGCAATCAAGCAATAGAAGCGCTCAGGGAAGTTTTGCTGCTTCCATGAGATGCACGATCACAACACCAACGAACGTCGTCGCCTAAAAAACTTGATTGAAGAGCTCATTCGGGAGAACAGCTCCAGCAATACTTAAGAAAACCAAATAATCCTGACCAGCCTATGGTTCCTCAAGCCCCTAGGAATCAAAGAAACCAAGTTGGAACTAACGAAAAGGGATCAAACCGAACTGACCAGAGACTCATTATCGAGACGATATCTGGAGGCTTACATCCTGCACACAGAAGTTAGGGAGGGATGGAGCGATATGCAAGTTCATTAAAGCATGCTTCGAAGGAATCATGTCTCATAATAGAAGATGGTGCTCCAACCAAGCAATAGAAAACTTTGAATGATGATATTATATTTAGAAACTAAGATACTGAAGGGATTTAAGTTCCAACTCTCGATTCGATGGTGATGACAGTAGGAATCAGAGTTGTTATGGTCCGACGAGTATTGGACAATAGCGATGGTTTCGTAAATATACTTTTCAAACATACCTTTAACCAAATGATGATCGACATAAAAAGCGTGTCTGCATGCCAAAAAAAAATCCAAGGGTTTACTGGCGAACCCAAACAACCCATAGGGACAATTGACCTGCCAGTGGAGCTTGGAGAAGGTGATTGAAGAGTTACCCTCGTTCACACCTTCATAATTGTAGACGAAACTTCTGCGTATAACACCTTCTTGGGACGACAGCCTTAGCTGATTTCAGAGTCGCTCTAGCCCAATGGTGTCTTACCATGAAGTTTCCAACTGCAAATTGAAACGGGTTGGTCAAAGGAGATCATTGCACTGCCAGAGAATGTTACATTTCAAAGTTACATGAATCTAAAAGAATGGGAAAAGGGGAAGGATGTGGGAAAAATTCTCTAGATTCGTGAACCTTCTGAATAACAACTATAGAGCCGCCCCTAGCTAGAGGACCATAGCCGATTCGAAAAGGCTTTGGACCCTAGAATGAAGAGCTCAGGAGAGGATCAGGCAACATCGGCAGAATTGACGGTGTCTGTCCCAATCGATATGGACGACCCAACCAGAGTCTTGAAAATTGGATCGCACCTTGGAAATAAGATGCGATTGGAACTTACTAAATTAATTCATGCCAACTTGGATGTTTTCACTTAAACGCGCTCCGATATGTATGAGGTATCATTGGAAATCGAATGCCACGTGCTCAACGTTGACCCCAATTTCACAACAGTTAAGCAAAAGAGGCACTGCCTGGGCCCTGAATGGTCCAAGGTGCAAAGTGAAGAAGTAAACAAGTTAATGGCCAATGGCTTTATCCGTGATTCAACTTATCCTGAATGGGTATATAACCCGGTCTTATCAAAAAGTCTAATGGGAAGTGGCGAAACTATATCGACTATTCAGACTTAAACAAAGCTTGCCCAAAATATAGCTTCTCTCAGCCTAGAATAGACCATCTTGTGGATGGAATGGCGACATGAACTACTATCATTCCTGGATGCATACTATGGGTACAACCAAATCCTGATGCACGAGTCTGATCAAGAAAACACCAGCTTCATCACCGATCTGGGAATATACGGCTACAGGGTAATGCCATTCAATTTAAAGAACGATAGTGTAACTTATCAAAGGTTGATAAATAACATGTTCAAGCGCCAAATTAGGAAAACCATGGAGGTTTACATGGAAGACATGTTCATCAAATTGGGAGTAGCTATCAACCACTTGGATCATCTCGCTAAAATGTTTGAAATACTCTAAAAATATGGAATGAAACACAATCCACGTAAATGTCACTTCGAAGTAGCCTCTGGAAAGTTGTTAGGATTCATCACAAGTGCCTAGGGTATTGAAGCAAATGCAAAGAAGATAATGACCCTGCGAGAAGTCCAAGCCCTAAAGAACAAGAAATAATTACAAAGCTTGAATGAGAAGGTCACAGCTTTTAGCCGATTTATCTCGAAAGCCATCGACAAGTGCATACTGTTCTTTAATGCATTAAAGAAAGGGAAGAAAAACATCAAAAAGAATGCGGCATGTCAAACCGCATTTGAAGAATTGCCGCGACACGTGGAAGCCTCACCAATCGTATCAAAGCCAGTGGACGGAGAGGAATTATTCATTTACCTAGCAGTCTTACCCCATGCTTTAAGCGCTGCCCTTGTGCGTGAAGAAGTGAAAATCCAACGAACCGTATACTACATTAGTAAGCAATTTACTGGCGCTGAGAAAAATTACCCAAAGCTAGAAAAGCTAGCATATTGCCTCCTGATCACGTCGAGGAAGCTATAAATGTATTTTCAAGCACATCCAATCAAAGTAATGAATGATCAGCCTATGAAACAAGTAATGTACCGGCCTGAAACTTCTAGACGACTCCTCAAGTGGAACATCGAATTGAACCAATATGATATTACTTACCATCCAAGAAAGGCCATCAGTGGGCAAGCGCTGGTGGATTTCATCGCCAAATTTACCATACGGGATGACGAAGAAGAAACACCATCGAGAGTGGAGATGCAATGGAAACTCTTTGTTGATGACACATCTAACAACTTCTATTCGGTGCAGGGTAGTGCTTGAAAGCCCCAAAGGACAAGCCATTTTTTAATCCTTGTGCATGCAGTTTCCTGCAACAAACAACGAAGTAGAATACGAAGCATTAATAGCAGGATTGAAAGTTGTGAAAGAACTCGGAATAAAGTCCTTCCACATCTACAGTGACTCCCAGCTAGTCGTCTACCAAGTAAAAGGCGAGTACTAGGCTCGAGGGAAGAACCTTGCACCGTGTCCGTCTAAAGTACAAGAGTTGCTGAGTGACATCGAACATTATAACATAACTCATATTTACGGGAGCAAGACACCAAAGCTGACTACTTAGCTAAGTTGGCTAGATCCGGAGAAGCTCAATCATTAGGACTAGTCCTGGTTGGGACTCTAGCTGCCCCAAGTATAGATGAAATGGACGTTGACTGGTTTCTCAAGACCACCACCGAACTGAAAACATAGATGACACCAATCTAGACTACTGGCTTACAGGAACCCTTCCAACCGATTGGGATCAATGGAAAAAGCTTCTTCGGAAGGTACTACGATTCATGATGTAGGATGGAATACTCTACCGAAGAGGATTCTCAACCCCCCTTCTTATATGTGTGACCGACGACGAAGCTCAACGGATCCAAAAGGAAGTGCAGAAAGTCAAATGCGGAAACCATACTACGATTCATGGGTTGATGAATTTCACCTCACACTATGGGCTTACAAGACAACTCACAAAATGACAACTGGATACACCCTGTTTACCTTGGCATATGGCTCAGAAGCAATGATACCCATTGAACTAGAAGTCTCTTCTCACCGAAGGCAAAACTTTAATCAAAAGCAGAACAAGCAGCTCCTACTCGAGTCACTGGATATGATTGATGAAAGAAGGGAAGAAGTCCAGTTGAGAGCCGTTGCCACCATAAAAGGATAGTGCGATACTTCAACTCCAATGTTCACAACCAAACCTTTGAAGTGGGAGACCATGTCCTTAAATGAATCTATCCCATGCTAAGAGCCTTCGATCCAAACTGGGAAGGGCTGTATGTGATCAATCAAAAGCTAAGGGATGGAATTTTCAAATTGACAACTGTCGATGGAATCCAAATTTCAAAAGCATGGAATAGTAAATCGTTGTGCCGCTGCTACACTTGAAAACTACCTTATGTAGTTTCTATTTTTCAGCAAATAAGCCGTCCAGGGATGCTGGAGGCATTGTAAATAGACAAAAAATTGCCCAACTTCTATTGATAAAATTAATTTATTCTTTGAATCAAATTAATTATGTTCATAATAGTAACCTGCTAAGTTGATGGGGTCAAATCGACTCAAAACTATACAATTGCTACATAAGAAAGTAGGATCACACTTAAGTATGCCTCACCCACCCGGCGGATCGACGGAAGCAATCGGCTCAAACCGCTCGATCGGCGGAACCTGATCCTCGCCTTCTAAGAATCGGTGTTGCCCCGACAGCGTCAGGAAGGCTCAAATAAAAAGCCGCGCATCTCATAAGCCTCACATTAACTCTTAAAATACAAACTCCTCACGTTTCTTGAAGATAGGCAATGTTGTGAAGTATCAAAAGCCCGCATTTATATGTCACACACTAACTTTCTAAGTCATGAAATCACGCTCTTAAGACATAAACTCCTTACGTTTCTTGAAGATTGGCAACATTGAGAAGTATTTTGAATACAAAACTGCCCCGACAATACCAGGAAACTCATCTATCACAGGAATTGCAAAGATCAACCCACTCCCATTATCAAGAGTAACGGGTGCGACTCCAACAAAATTGGAGTGCTACGAATGGGAGAAAACTCCAGTTGCTAACACCCCATGATAAACTGTAACATTTAACGTGAATAACATTTAGCTGCTTACAGGTAATTCATATGACGCACGCGCCCATGGCAATGAAGTACACATTAGAAGATTGCAAAAATCCAAAGAAATAATACTCATGAGTACCAACTCATGTTTTTGAGAAGTGATGACTGGTTTAACTTCCAAAAATTTGCAAAGATTATTCATTAAGTTAATCTCGTAACTGTATGCTTATGACTTTTCTAATAGTTAATCTCATAACTATACGTTCAGCACTAAGTTTATGTTTTCGTCCATATTTTAAACATGTATATGTTATATACTTTCCAGAATAGCATAAAGACTTAAGTTGCAAAACTTGTAAAAGGAAAAAATCGGATTATAACTTAGTTAAATTCCAAGATTTGGCATGCAAACTATTTGAACCATAAGAAACCGGTCGTTTTTCAAGTGTTAGAAGTAAACAACCCTGCGAACTGAGGGGCATACACCAACACTTAAATAAAAATGTTGTGCTTAAAAACAAAAATTTCACATTTCGTAAGTTTTGTTACTCCAAATAAAGAATTTTGACAGTAATCATAGGATGGGATACAGTGAAATAGAAGTAAACAATAAAGACATTAGTGCACAGAAAAAATTAAAGCAGAAAAGTAAAATTATAGTCAAAATATCAACAGTGTATTACTTATGATTTTCTTCTGTACAAGGTCAAAACATGGGGGCTGTACCCATAAAATACCAGCCAACAAAAGAAAAGGTGTAGATAGCACAACAAAAACACTAAGTGTCAACTTTGCACTTGAACAAAATAATGAAAAATGAATCAAAACCAGATCAGCTACCACCCAAGCTTCTCAGTGCTTCTTTCCACCACTCCCCTTCCAACCTTTTGTTCAAAGTTTTTGCTTCACCTCGGGAGTGGTGTCGCTACTAGTGATATCAACAATCTCTTTGGTGCTGATTTCCTCTTCTTGCTCTATGAGTTTTTCAGAAGACCCGCCTTTCGTTTTACGCTTGCGAGATCTGCGAGAGCTCTTAGAGGCCTTGATCGCTTCGACTTTCTCTTTGTTAGTGGCAACCAATTCTTGTTGAGATTTGCATGGCTCTCAATCTAAGTTTCCTGCTCTTGAACTTCGGCTGCCATGAAATCACCTTCTAAAGGTAAGAAAGGGTCATCCAAGCCATGCAGTGTGGCAATCTTCTCAGATGCGGTCCCGGCTGCCAACTAGATATGAACATGGAGTCTGGATTAGGTACAGAAATGAGCACGAAAGTGGTAGAGATAGCAACAGATCTAGGCATTGAAGAAACTGGCGGACCGACAAATAAGGAAGATGGACCTATAAGATCAAAAATGAAAGCGTTAAATTCATCCTGCTCTTGCGGTGTGAGTTGAAAGTTCTCATACTCGAGAGAAACAAGCAGATTACCTGCATCCGAAAAAAGATAGTGAATGTCAACTTTGTATTCACTACCTTCACCCCCTTTGACGGCTTCACAATCCAAGTGGAAGCATCAAGCCCAGAACTTGCTGATGGATTGCTGGGCTGTCTCGATGGTTCGCCAACAACGAAAATTGTAACATCCCGGTATTTTCAACCATTCGCATCTTCACGTGTCGGACTTGAATTGCTCAAAATACCACATTGTAAATAAAATTTTGCAAATCTCAGAATATACAGTAAATAAATAATCACAGATCACGGACACAGAGTATTTAATAATACAACAGAAGTAAAAGAGATAGTAGTTCATGAAGCTACTATACATAAGATACATCAGAGTTAAACAAGATACAACAGAAGAGTAACAAGATACATCAGGTACAAATCAAAATACATCACTGGAATCACTTGATACTGAAAGAAAAATAGATGGTTGGACCTTTAGTCAAAGCTCCAACTTCGAAGGTAAGTCTTGAATGTTGAATCACTCAGTCTGACTCGAGTGTAAAGCAAACCATAAAAAACTCGAGTCAGGACATAAATACTTATGAACTTTAAATCAACTCAAGTGAACAGTAACAAAAATGCATCAGTAACTTAAAGGATGCTTGAGATCGCCCATCCTCTAAGGATCTGTTAAACTATTTACTATGTAGTAATATTACGCTATTATAATAATGTCTATAGTAAAATAAACTTGCTTTAAAATAGCGTTAAGGGGTTACCCATATAGCCCTCAACAAGTAATAGTCCCAGTAGTCCATCCAGTATCAGCATACCTCCAGATCGGGAGGCTACCCTAAATACTCCTTGGGCTACGGGAGAAAAAAAAACTCATAGTAAAGATCGGTATGGTAGGTGACATGGCACACAAGGCAATGCCAGGGTAGATATACCAATTACCCACGCGGGATGGCGGTAACGTAGCAGCCACTACGCCCACCTCGGAACACACTCCCAATCAAAATCGGAGGATGGCCATCAAATCAACCACAAGTAAGAGTATAGTATCGAAGAAGTGTGTCCGACCAGAGGAGCTACTCCTTTTGGCCCGAGATCGCTCCTGTTTTAGCCACCTTAAGCCAACTCACGGGAGTCGGGTCCACGTAATATACCTTAAGAACGTCGCCACCATCCTACTTCGTTCTGGAATCTCCACCGCGTACACAGTTGTTAAAGTGGTTTTCGGAGTTGGCAGAGAGTATGACAACTTCCGACCCCGGTCTCTTTAACAACCAAACGTTATTATAACGCCGTAGTCATTTCAAAATAGTTTATGCTTCAGAAATCAAATCATTTCATTCAAAACTATATTCCTTTCAAAATAGTTTATACTTTCAAAACCATTTTATTTCAAAATTATATTCAGACCAATACGATATCACTTCCATTTCAAACATATATTCATCTGTCAAAGGTCATAATACTTTCAAAGTTATAACTCTTTCGAAACCAAAATACTTGAAATCATTACACTTTGGAAATCATAACATTTCGAAATCATGCATTTGAATTCATGAAACATTCCTTTAATTCTTTACATTTTACAAATTTATTCTATTGAACCCAAATTTTAAAATTTCTAATTTAATTCAATTCAAACCATCAGTTTCAATTACAATTCAGTTTCCCAACAAACCATTTCAAATCTTATCAATTTCAAATACAGATTTAATCCACAAAAATAAACTATTCAGTTTTTAGTATATTTCAAAGCTTTAATATCCCACATTTCAAAACTAAATTTTATAATTTCATATATCTCAAATTTAACTTCACTATTACTTAGTTTTGAAATATTCATTTCATAAATCCAATATTATTTAAATAACTCAAATTACAAGTAAACTAAATGTCCTTCATACTAATATAAAGTTCAAATATTCATTTATCAAATAGATCAAAATCAAATATCATTATAACTTCACATTCTTTATCAAAATAAAGATTATATCATTCAAAACCATTTCAAAATCATTTCCTTTTCAAATCCATTATAAATTCATTATCATTCTTTAATTCAAATATTAAATTTAAATATCATTTTAAAAATCAAATATGTCATTCATTTATTATTTAAAATATCATTATAAAACACATTTCAAAATTCCATTCAAAAATTCATTTATATCATTTCATTTCATTCCATTTAACACATAACAAAGTAAACACTAATTAAATTCAAATTTACTTTAACTTCCTCTGAAATTCAAATTTAAGTATTAAATATATATTCAAACCTCCTTAAATTTCACAAACAATCAATTCCAAAAGTTAAATCATTTAATACTTAAAATACAACTCAAATAGTGTTAAAATCTATAATATTTCAAAACATTGTCAAATTATAGCAATAACAGCATTTATAAAGTGCTATCGTAGCTTATAGTTTCCAAAATAGTTTAGTTCAGGAATAACGACATTTATAAAATGCCATTATAGATATTTAGTTATTTCAAACATAGTTAAATTCAAAAAAACAACATGCTTAAAAATGCTATCATAAGACACAGCATTTTTGGAAATGCTATTAATAAAATTCCAGATTTTTTATTATAACTTCAGAAACATTAACACTCCAATTTTTTTTGTTATTTAAACTTATAAATCATATTTCTAGACTTCAATATTTCACATCTAAACAATTTTAACATATGATTTATCGCAACAAAATTTTATAATTAAATATCCAATCTAAGCTCAATTCGTTTGTTAAGTCAAAATTTCACTGTTTATTAACTCATAAATTTAATTAAAATTAACATTTTACTTCGAATATCATTTCAAAATTTAAATTTAATTTCCATTATTTGCTTACATTTTAAAAATAAAATTTAAAGTCAAAAATCACATTTACATCAAATTTACATACTTAAATTCACAATTCAAATCTTAATATATAGCTTTCTTAAAACCATACATATTTTTAAATCAAAATTTCATACTTTAGAAATACATATCTATATAAAAATCATTTAAAACATACCACAGGGTTTGTATATAATTTTCTATCGTAGGTCAAGTGATATGGATATGTATCATTTCAATCCGCCATTTAAAAAGAAAACCCCGGGTTTTATCATTTCAAACCCGCGATCCCAAGTCAAATAAAATACAATAGAAATCATTTGAGCCTATCATTTCAGCTCATAATGATTTTCCCTATTCTAATGTCCATCCGGGTATGTATCATTTCAACCCATAGTGATTCTATTCTAACCGGGAACTTGCAGTGTGAACATATGCATAAACAATATAAACAATTATACTAACATGTTAATGTCACAATATACTGTCATTTATCATATGTCAGGTGATAATTAATAAAGTTAACATGGTAGTATCATGAAATAACATATCATATAATCATCATTAACTTGCATAAACATCTTAATTACTAATCACTTGTCATCCATTTACCATTTCATAAGTAATAATGTCAGAGTGAGAAGGACTCACCTTTGTCAAAGCTAGAGACCAAAACAACACACACAAGAGCGATTCGAAAAGCATGACAAGCACGACTAGATTTGAATGAATGGAGAGCCTTGATATTGATCTTGTATAAAACAAATAAACAAGACAATATAAACATACATATACAATACAAAGATAAATTGAAACAAAATGGAAATAAGAATCAACAAAGAACAAAATAGCTTGACTTTTCCTTAACCACTCAAGTGCTCGGCCTAGGGGATCCATGTGCTCGGCGGTGATGGTTTTTGGTGGTAAATGGCTCAGGTTTGGCATCACATAAGCACGGTTAGGCTAGGAGATGAAGTAGTAGGAGTTACAAGTGAAGAATACAAAGGGACAAAGGCCAAAAGGTGGAGTATGATGCAACATAGGCTCGGCCTATGGTCACATTTGGCTCAACCATGGTCAGGTACAAGTCAGGTCAGAGGAGAGGCTGATGGTCAGGGGTCAGGTCATGATGGTGGTGGAGCTAGGGGTAGCAGCCAAGGCAAGATATGGAAGTGGTGGTGACATATAGGTCGGCTAGCATGGTTTTGGTGGAGTTTTTGCAAAGCTTGAAGTGTTTGCATCCTATGGAAGTCACGGCCACATCTAGACAAGGGATGACGAGGTGGTGGCTGCCATGTATGGTGATGGTGGTGGTCGGTGGAGATGAGGGTTGTAGAGGCCGAGCAAACACAAGAAGAAGCAAGGCAAGAATCAATGGAAAATAAGAAGAAAATGAGAAAGAATGAAGCCATTAGAACTTACAATTTTTTTCTCAAGGATGAGATATCCGTGAGTTTTGAAGAGAAGGAATTTTTTTTCACGTGAATGAAAAATGAGAAACACGGCTATTGCATAGAGATGTATGGAAAAACAAGAAAAAAGCCAAAAAGAAAATGAAAAGACAAGCTAACGAAAAGTCACAAGAAATGAAAAGGCTTTGTCTCTTCAAATTTCCGTTTCCTTTTAATTCAAGATAAAAAAATAAAATCAAGTAAATAAAATAAAAATGAAAACAAAATAAAGTAGAAATGAAAATAAATAAATATTTTTAGGAAAAATAGAAAATAAATAAGAAAATAGTTTATTAGATTTAAACTAGAATTTAAAATTGTAAACAAAATACAATTATCATTGGAAAATTACCACTACACTTTTAAAATGTTTTAAAAATAAAATATATACATAACATGTCATGTTACACATGTATACACAAATTATAACATGATATGACAAACAAAAATATTATTTATATAAATTAAAATAAACAATTTGGTTAAATAACAATTTACATACAATGGTTTAAAAAGCATAACTTTCACAATATTAATCAGATTTCAACGAAACGGAAAGCAGCATACTTAAAAATTTATTTACTTTCATAGTTAAAGATAAAATTCAAAAATTCAAATCTTTAAAATTTTAAATTAAAAGTCAAAGTTTGACTACATTGACCAAAATTCACATTTCTGAAATATTCTATTTAGTCATATTTGGAATTATAAGTTACATCAAAATCAAAATTTATATTTAAAATAATTTTTTTATTCATTTTAATAAATAAAATAAAGTTTTTAAATCAGGAATTCCAATTAAAATAATTAAAATATACAATTAAATAATCACAAAATACAGGGTTATTACAAAAATAGAAGGCTCCGGAAGTGCTTCGGCAGTTACTGTCGTGGTAGCATCGGCAGCTTCCTTTTCTCTCTTAATTCGCCAAATCTCCTGGCCCTCTAGCAACACCTTCTGTGATTCTTCATTGAGGTAGGCGTTCTCTAACTCTTTCTCGGTATGAACATCCCCTCTATCACGAAAGTGGGTCAAGATCTCCTCCCAAACCACAGCAAGAGTGCGAGGGAATTTGGGGCCTAAGTAGCTAAGACTCCATTGGTGCAATGGCGAGTTGACATAGGAATTCAAGATTGTCTCATCCATCTTCTTCATCTTTCTCTCGAAAATATTATAAAGCTCCAAATAATCCAACATAACAGTAGCCTTCTCAACTTTGGCACGAGTTTTATCAGCAGTAAGCTCCACGACTCAGTCATGGAGCGTGGCAATCATCTCATCGTGGTCGAAGATTGTTTTATTATACGATTTCGTGACTTCTTCATATTCAGTGATCGTCTTATTGGAAAAAATAGTCTTCCTCTTGGCTTCAATGATCATATCATGGGATTCTTATTTCGCTTGAAATTTAACTTCCTTGGCTTGCGCTTTTTTGATTTCATCTCTTTGGACGATCTTGATCTTTGCATGCGCCTCTTTTAGCTCCTTTAGCAAGCTGGCGTCGTTCTTGCTTTCTCGAAGTGTAGCATCCTTTTCTTCTTCAAGTTGTTTGATTCTTACATCGTGCTCCGCCAATGCTCTCTCGAAATCATCCTTCTCCGATTTGAAGGAGAGGATTTCTCAGTAGTTTTTACGGTTCGATTCAACCATCTGTTTGCATAATTTCTCCCACCTTCGGCTTGCACTAAATCGTTCTGGATAGCCTGAATATGGGTGCATGTTGGTATCTCTACGAACCGGATGAAGATCACGATCAAATTTATCCCCCCTTAAAAACCACCCGGAGAGCATTGCCTCAAGCCTTAGAGGACCAGATAGGAGGACATAGGCAAATCTATGGGAGGGGCATGAAGAGCCAAGAGCGAGAGCCACATGAGATGTAGGGACTAGATTTAAAGATGGAATGTGTATAGAAGAAACTAGGACTTCAAAACCAATCGAAGCGGGGACCGGAGCGAAGGCTTGCTCTTTACAGGAATGGGAACCGCGAACAAATTTTCAATTTTTCGAAAGCTCCTTTCTCTCAATGAAAGTCTTCTTTTTTCGTACCCACCTTTGTATACTCGACACCATTCCCTCTTGTTTTGATGATGAGTCTCAGCCTCTAAGTCTTTTCTTCTCTGATATTCCTCCTCCATTTCACGAGGCTGGTGATCGTTAGAAGATCGCTCTGACCAGCGCTGAGAGCCGGTGAATTCTTTGAGATCATCATAGAGACTACGTCACCTCATTGTACTTGAGAAGGAAGATAAATAAAAAGTCTTAGAAATGGAGAATAGGCACGAAAAGTATATGTGTGAGTGTAACCCAATTGAAACGTGTAATGTGTTCTGGGAGAGGCCCTAAAGCGACGTCATGAACTAGAGCGGGTAGACGTTGTAGAAGGAATCAAGTTGATTTTGGGCCCAATATGGCCCTAACAAGGAGACGTCTCTTGAATTTGAGGTCTTCCTCCATAAGCATGTCAAAATTGACGTATACATTACTCAGATCTTCGGCATCTACGCCGTCATCTTTGATCTGGGAATCTCAACGTCGTTTGGCTTCTAAGGCATCATATTTTTCTCTTATCTTTGGAGAAGGAGAATTCGGGACAATGGGAAACATCCCTAGAGTCTCATCACATGATTCAGAATTCCCCATCATCGGATTCTGCATAGAAATAATCAACAGAAGTAGGATCATCGCTACTACTCCCAATCTCTCCCTCCTCTTTTTCTATATCCATCGTAACCTTGCCTTCCCTATAATTAAACTCCTCTTCCTCTTCTTCTAGAATCGGGGGCTTTCTAGCCGGGCAACTAGCCTCGGTTGCAGCGTCTTTTCCCTCGCGAGTCTCTTCAACCAACTCGCTGGACTGGCCTTCCCCTTCTTGAAAAGCGCCCTCTTTGGAATCGTAAGATAAGGAGGTGGCACATGCATACCTGGGATCGAGAAGGGGATGGGACCTCAACTGGAACTGTGGATCTCCTCGAATACAACAATCCAACATCAAAGCAAGTTTTCGTCGGTCAGTAGGACTTTGAAAGGTCTTTCCCCAACATTGATAGCCTTAAGGGCTCAAAAAGTTCCATCGAGAGACAAGTCCTTGTTCGGCCTCGGAGTAACTATACGAAGTATTCGACTTGTTAGAAATTCCGTAAGGACACATTGGAACTCAGTGAGTTAGAAAGGGAACTTAAACCCATTTTCCAAAGATGGTTGAACCTCTCATGTTATCTCACAAAGAAGTATTGAACGTTAAATTGGGTCAAGTTGCTCTACAGTTGCAATACAATTTTACGATTCCTTTGGGCCTCGATTACAACCAAGGAAGACACTTGTCGCTTCTTTTGAATGAAAGAAAGTATCTCAACTCGTCAAAGCTCGGAGTATGGTTGAATGTTCGCATGAAAAGGACGTGAAGACAAGTTAAGATTAAGTATCCGTTGGGGTGAATCTAAAACAGAGTGGTTCCTAAGTTCAAGATGGTCTCCCTCAAGAAATCGTAAAGGGGTCATAGCTCCATTCAAGCACATATACCGATGACAAGCATTATACCCCGAGGGTGGCATATGAGCAAATTCATCCTTCATTAGGAGGCGCACATCTTCCTTCGGGATGCAATGTTACAAGTAGATATTGTGAAAGACTTTAGCAGAAATCGCGGAGGAAACTCTATCCGAAAAATTGAGAAGAACTTAAAAGTTAGGAGGAGTTCAATCCATGACCGGACCAATGAGAACTAACAGGTCGTACCCAACCTGTGAAGTGGAAGGAGTAGGGGAGATAGAAGATGACTCAGCTTTGAAAGTGCGTGACTTCCTTCGCTAGACTTACGGTGAGAAGACGGGTACTTCATTCTAAACAACAGAACTTACATTTGACATGGTCAGGTAATTCTACTTTAAAATAAAAATTCTTCGTACTACACTTGAATTCTGAGGAAATATCGAATCACGCCAATGTGTCGGACTTCAAGTATGTATCGGGGTAAGTGTGGTGTGTTATCTATTAGTGGTGGGCTTGGTGTCCTGAACAATACAAAAGCTCTATCCCATGTAGATAGTACGCTCGCTTCTGAGAGGTAAAAGGACCTCCATATCACTTTCTTCTTGAAATTACTTCCCCTATACTTACCCGTTATCGATCAATGACCGATAACAGATCTGTTATTCAAAATGATGCGAAAAGTCCCTTCCAGTATAGGTACACCATGCATGCAAAAGAAAGCAAAATCAATCCAAATCTTCCAGAAGGACGAAACCAATTCACGACGTGTCGTGTGGTATCGGCTATGTGACCTGGCATAAGTTAATTCGGGCTCAATGGACAAAGACAATAAAACATGTCAAGCACTGGGGCAAGGCCCGAACGTCGTTCCGTGAGGAACTCAAGACTCGGATTACTATCTTGCTCCATTGAGTCGCAATAGACATGAACCCTTCATGAATAACACCATGAATGCAACTCCATCACCAAATCAACAAACTAACATCGTAATCAGTGAACCCGCCTTGGATTAATGATCCAAACACGAAGAAGGTTGAGGTTATAAGATCAGCGAGCTAAATAAGGTGGATCGACAGTGACCCCTAGAAAGCAAACGAAAGGATAAGAGTTTAGCATGGCGAAAATTGAGGAGATGGTGTTTTAGAGTTGGCGGCGAAGCAAGTTCGGTGGCGTTGAGGAAAGCATGATGGAAACTTGAATGGGGTTGGATCGAGTTGGATCGAGTCACTGAGGAAGATGGATCAGATCACTGAAGGAAGCTTAAATCGCTAGAGGAAATTGAAGGCACGGTCGTGAAATGAGAATGGGATAAGTCGGCCCATAGATTATAAATAGGAATAGGAATGAAGGAGAAGAAAATATGCCAAAAAAATACTAAGTAGTCAAGTCGCTAGAGATCCATCTACCATGGATCTCTAGTAATATATAGAGTCACATGCTTTTTTTTTCGAATTTGCCTAGCAATATCCATATGTTACTTCAAGACATGTTGGGAAGTTATAGAGTAAAGGTTGGTCTTCTATGGCAAGCAATGGCAGTCCAGGGAAAAACGTAGCAAGAGACAGTCTAGTCTAATTCAAATTTGTGTAATTCTAACATGATTACTTGAAATTCAACAAGCAGAGACTAAAAAGCGAGTACTTCCATTGCATGCCTTATTTTTAACGAAGACATAATCTAGGGAGCAAATGTTATTCGGATTATTGACCCATCATAATCCAAAAGATGATGGAACAAATTGATCAAGCCAGAATAACTCAGAAGCAAACTAAAAGGACTAGATCGACAAGCGAAACGGAGCCAAGGAAAAGGAATGAAGAAATACGTTAAGGACATGGATCGCTAGCAATCCATGGCCTATGGATCCGTGAGCTCACCAAGCCTCTTACATCATGATTTAATCAAAATGATAGGAGAAATAATCAAGTCTGATGAGGTTTTGAGTTAGTTAAATCAACAAGACAAGCGTTCATATAGCCCAATCAACGGCCAAATAAAACTACTAAGCAAAACATCGTCAAAATATGACGAAGTGCTATGAAACTATAAGGACAACATCAGGACAAGATGAAAAAAGCAATCCGATAATCAAAGTTCAAAAATAGACTAGCTGTTTGCATCACTAGCGACCCATACACCATGGATCGCCATCGATCTATGAAATTTCATCAAGTAGCTATGAATTTCATAGAATGAGACAAAGGATAAATGCCAAGGAGTTAGGTAGCATAAAAGCTAACACTATGGATCGCTAGCGATCAATAGTTTCGACTTGGGTCACTAGAAAACTCCAGTGCGTCATCCTATGATCTTCTACAAGTGTCTGGCAAATGGGCTTGTCTTGTAACTCTCCAACCTCTATAAATACTATCCTACCTGCAACACAAATGAGATCCGGAAGACTGATGGCGGAAACTCTGCTGGAAGTTCTCTTCACTCTTCATCTCCCTCACAACAATCTTCAAAAGAGTTCACTGTGATTCTCTAGTGAATCCTAATCTTGAAGATTCAATCTAGCTAAGGATATTCAAGAGCTTTGTATTCAAATAAATCCTGTAACAGCAATTAGTCTATAATAATAAATATAAAGTGGACGTAGGCTTAGTTAACAGCTAGACCACTATATAAGTCTTCACTTCTCCTTTCTATTTCTACTTTCTTTTTATATTTATTATCCATATTATTGTCCTGTGAGAACAGGTCTGGTGCTTTCACACTCAAACCAGGGTGTTGATTCATTTTTTGGGTTAACAGATATTAGTACATATATGTTATTTGTTAGTATGATAGTGTAATGATTACCATTTTTGGGTATGTGCAACCTTTACTTTAATGAGCTATGTTGATTATCGATTTATGTATATTTTTGTTGTGCATGCATATTCGGACCAACCTAAATTTTTGTTGTGTATTTTTGTCGTAAGTGGTTGTGTTTAGATTGTTGAGGTGCATGTTGTGACTTGTGTATGAAGTTAATTTATGGTTGGGATTATTTCATTCTTTAGTGACGGGGTGTTATTTTTTTTACATATTATAGTTTAGATTACATGATCGATAAGTAATAGGTGTTACTATAGTTTGTGTGTTAAATTCTTTTTTGTGAATAAACTTTTGTGGTTCAAGATTGGTTGCATTATGCGGATGACATGTATTACATTAAAGACTGTTGATTATGATCGATATACTTTCCTGTATTTTGTGGTTAAACCCATGATGAGACTTTATTGATTTGGTTGAGGGTTGATGTGCACGTAAATGTGCATATTTATCTTTTCATATTTAATCTAATTAAATAAAATAAATAAGCATGTAGGGTATTTTAATATGTTTAAATCGAAATTTCAATTATTTTCTAATCATCATTTATTCGTTTTCATTTAGGGGCAAAATGGTCATTTTGCATGTTAATTAATTTGGGAAAATTCATTTGCACATTTTATTTTTATTTGTAGAAAAATGGGATAGAAATTAGAATAGGCTATATGTATTCATGCATGCACACAAGAGAAGAAGAAAATGAAGAAGCAAATAAATCATTTCATGCAACATGGAGGACCCCACCTACCCACTTACCATGATCCTCTATTAAGAGCTAATACACATGATTGTAGCTACATGCACTTTCAAATGGAGGATTATGTTTATGCTAATGATTACTTGGAGGTTATATTTCCTAAGAGGATATTTTGGGTAGTCCCCAAAAATATGCATTAGGGTTTTAGGCTTGTATAAATACCCCTTATGTTTCATATAATGAGCTCTTAGCCTCCCCTTTAGTTAGTTTAGTTTGAAGTTCAAAAATAAACAAAAACTCTCTTTCCATTTTAATGGCTTCCTAGCCTTCTTTCATGTAATTTTCTTAATGCAATTTTAATTAAAGTTCTTTTGTTGTTTATTTCTTCTTATGTCAGTTGTTTGCACCAAAATTGAGCAACAATCTTCGGAGTTTTTGAAGAGATAATAAATGAAGAAATCAAATTGAAAATGATGATTATCTAACAAAAACTCCAAGTCACAGAAAAGTAAATTGTACAGAAGACAGTAATTTAGAGTGGTTCGGCGTATCACCTACATCCACTATGAAGTTTTATCACTTTATTGCTTGATTCTTGAAGATTACAAGTTTTCTAGAGCAAAGTACAGCAGATAATAAGCTTAAATTCGAGATCAACAGCAATGATGATGATATGGAGTGATCCTGGCTGCGTTCGGGCGTGCTTTATCTCTAAAGTTCTCCGATCCCTTTTCTGAATGACCAGGGGCTCTATTTATAAGTGCTGGAGGCTGATATTTCGCTGAAAATTCGGGAGACCACTTCTGGCACGTGAGGGGGCCCACAAGCCCAGCCTCAGGAAATTTGGGCCCACTTTGGGATCGATTCGAAGTACGATCGAATTGATCATAAATTCATCCAATCGAGGTGAAACTTGGTGTGGACATTCATCAGAATGCATGCAAGCTTTTGTGAAAATTTTGTGGCATTTGGACTTGTGCATTGTGAGATATGATCGATTCAAAATGGTGATCTTCGCCAGTCAGCTTCCTTCGAATCGATTCCCTTCGAATCGATAGGGTCGAATCGATGGTGTTGCGCATGAGGTAATTGACGTGGCGCGTGTTTCCCAGGTTGATCCAGTTTTTTGCTCCGAGTTTACTGGGTCGACTCCATGTTTTTAGCCGCCTTGACCTAATGGACTCGAAGGCTCTATTCACTCATGGATTCGAACGGAGGCATGTTCGTATCGATCGTGATGTGTATTAGTTGATCGATACAAAGTTGCTACGGCTGGATGGATTCGAACACGTGCTCTCTCATGGGTTCGAAGCAGGGGAGACTTGATGGATTCAAACATGTGGCTTTGGGCGATGGATACGAAGCTTGACCACCTGATGGGTTCGGACAAGGAGGTAGCAATCAATTCGAAGCAAACATATGTCGATGGATACGAACTTATATGCTCTGATGGAGGCAAAGTGGAGTGACTTCATGGACTCGAAGGACTTCAACCTGATGGATACGAAGTGGAGTGATCCCATGGATTCGAAGTAAGAGGAACTCGATGGATTCGAACTCATGCTCTTCTGATGGATTCGAACTTAGGGTTATTTCCTCCAACTAGCATCGATGATAGCTTGAGCATACGAACTCGGATTGACTTAAAATTTGAGATACTGACTTCTACGATCTTTCTTGTCATATCCTATCAATTGTAGCTCAATCTGGACTCGGACAAAATTCATCGATATCCATATTAGACCTATGTATAACCGAGCTTCAAGATGAACTGTCCTTGGTTTCTAGTCGAGTTCATGGTGTCACGGCCTTGCCAAAAGGCGGAATAACATTTGCCCCCCAAAGTACGTCTTGTGTAAACATGACGTGCTTTGAAAAGCTGTAATTTCTCTCTAAACAATCATTGTTCCTTTGTCGAAGGTTGTAACCTTGCGTTGATATGATTGATTGCTGCAGAACATTGCTTAGCTGTTGATTGTTGTAATCGTAACAAGATGAATGTTTGATCCCTGTAAATGTTTAAAACCGAGTATTAGTTTGACATATATGAACATACGTTAATTTGACTCTCATTAACGTTGTGTGTTCACGAGTCGTTGTCGGTTTTGTTTGTTATTGAATTTCGTATCGATTCTCTCCTGAACCGATTTGGAAATTTGAGTTCGAAACAATGTTTTGACAATTGTTTTTGATTATCCTCTTGTATCGATGATTTCCTGAATCGATGTAAAAGGTTGACAAGTAGTTTTTCACGTTGGTGTGGGTTGGATTGATGGATACGAAGTGTTCATCCTCGTTGATGGTTTTCGATGGATTCGTAGTGATCATTCGTATCGACAGTCTTCGAATTGTTGTGAGCCGATGGTCGTGAAACGCATGCTTCGAATCGATAAGGTTTTGGCGATTTCAAGTCAGCTCTTGTTAATCGCTTCGTATCGATGAAGCTTCGTGGTCACGTCGCTTTGATGGATTCGAAGTGCAATGGGTTCGAACACGATTGTTGAATCCATCCTATGTCTTGACCGGTAGTGATCGGTTGAAGTGACCGGAAGGTGAATCGCCTCGTTTCCTTTCTAGGATCCATATAAATACCTGGCTCAGCTCACTTTCACTTTTTACTTTTTATCTTCGTCTTCCTGTGTCTTCGAATCCAACTCGGTCCTTCAAGAACAAGGCTGAACTACTCTTCCTTCCTTGGAGTCGAGGCAATATCCAACTCTTTCGAATCGATTCATATATTCAGGTAGTTGAAGCTTTATGGATCTGAAGATTCAAGAACAAACCTTTCCATCGTATTTTGCTCGTTTCAATCTTGGATGAGTCCAAGTCAAAATCGAGTCGGCTGGTTGGAGAAGAAACAGGGACGAGTCTTTCGTATCGATCTGGAGTTATATCGATGGAGAAATGATAATCTGCCCCTAGTGTTCGTATCGATTGGCGCTCCATCTGTGGGGATTCTGAGTCGAATCGATCGCGTGAGTTGGGTCATCGTATCGATCCTTTGCGATCGATACGATGTAACTATCTGCCCGCGATCGATTCGAACACCCTGCTTATGCAATTGATACGAACCTTGAGTCGATACCTTTGTTGGCGATGGATGCGAAGCTTGAGTCGCTGATCGATTCGAAGGGCTCCGGTCTTCATCGATACGAACCATGTTGATTCGAACGAGATCGATTCGAAGTACCGTCTCTTCGATCGATTCGAACACTTGAAACCTGGCTCAGATCGATTCGAAGTCACTTCTATGGATACACAATTTTTCTCATATTTTGCGGCGTGATTCCAACAAGCTTCATCTCTACATATGTGGAATGAACTTTTATAGTGCATACTTGACTTCCCTTCGAAGCTCGTCGATGGAACTATAACTTAACATCGTGACAACAAACTTTAACTTGAATCAATTGCCAACATCGGGATGGTTCGGCGATGACGGTCAGTGACGACGGTCATCTCGACTGGATCTCTAATGTCTTCGCTGCTTGCAAATTTTCTTTAACTCTCTAGAATTTTTCTAAGTAATGCACAACACTACACTGCACCACACACACTTCACACTGGGAATTAACGGGTTTTCTATGTGCTTAATGTTGCTTTCTGATGAGTTAGTTAGTTATGGAATCTTCGAGCTCCCAACAACAAGAGGCACAGAGTTCGCCCCCTCCTGTGCTTGAAATTGCTGATATCCTTGCCGAAGTAATTGATCCGACTCCGGACGAATTGCCGGATGCTTTATTTATTGAGAACCCTATTGACTCCGTCCAGTCCAATATCTCCGAATCTTTGCTGGGCCGGATATGTTTGAAACATAATCTATCTCCGGGCGATTGTTATTACCGGGAGCCGATGACAGACCTCATAATCCGCCCGAAGGGTATACTGCCTTCTATCGTCATGCTTGTGCGGCTGGAACTCTTCCCCCGTTTAATCAGTATATCAGAGAGATGTTGTCTTTCTTAGGAATTGCTCCCTCACAGCTTCATCCTAACGGACATACGTTGCTGAACAGTGCCTTCATCATATTTATGGATTGTTTCTTTCGCCCGCTGCGACCGTCTGAGATTAGATACATATTTAACTTCAACAGTAGGGGTGATAGCCCATCTTTCACTTTTCTGGAAGCGGTCAGAAACTGCCAAGTTGTGACCGGGGCTTGGACTAGACTTAGCTACTTTAAAGCCGAATGGTTTTTTGTTCGGTGCCCCCAAGGGTTTGCTAGGCGATGGCTGTCTAGACGTAAGTGTCGCAAATCTTCCTTGAACAGCTATTCTTAACACTTGTACTAATATTCTGTCCTTCTTACAACCATCATTTCGAGGCCCGACGGTGGACATTATAAAGGCATTGTTCTAAGCTTACAAGAAATCCCGAGCGACTTAAGGCACATCGACTCGGTGTTAATTGATGATAACTTAAGGATGTTGGGTTTAATCAAAATAAACCAGAGCATTGTTATTGAGGGGTTGGCGAAACCGGCTTCGAAGACAAAGAAGAAAACAGTGAAAAGAAAACCCGGCATAGTAATAAGGGAAGCGAGCGACGATGAAAGGATGCCCACAGATACCGAGCTAGCGGCTGATCTTTCCCGAATAAAAGAGAAACGAAAAGGCAAGGATGTTGTCCCTAAATTTAAGAGACGGAAGTCTGTAGTTGTATCTCGTTTGATCCCCGGAATTACTATCTCTGATTCCGCTCCTTGTCACTCAGGAGATGCTTTTAGAGGACTGGATGACATTCCCATCCCGGAGTACGTATCTCTACACCACGAGTCCGGGTTGGATGAACTCCGGGAAGCGTTAGAAATAAGCGAGCCTTTACCCGTTAGTGCAGTTGACACTTCTGGTTGGTCGGGGATTTTGCACATTTGCATACACTTTCGTAACACTACATGACTTCCGCATAGATCGTATTGCTTTCACCTGGTGTTTAATTGAGTTGCTTCTCTTTTGCAGGTGCTATGTCTGGTTGTCAATCTACACTGGATAAACTCCGACGAGTGCATCATCCTTCGTCCTACTATGAATCTGGTCATGGTGACTCCGATCGCAATCACGAACGGAGGTATTATGGCCAAGAATATTATGCAAGGGACTATCCCTGTAGTTACTCCAGTCAAGAGCGCTCGGATAGAGATCGGAGATATCGTTCCCCTTCTCGCTCTCCTCCGCCACACAGAAGCCATACTCATGTATCTGAGCCTCTGGGACAGCAACCGTCTTCACAGGTTTCGAGGCCTGAGTCGCATCGTTCTAGGACTGAGGTTGTTACGACCACGGCTGTGGAGGAGGCTCCTATTGAACCATCCGGTGAAGGGGCTATTAGACTTGCTCAATTGAAGAAGGACTTCCCGGAAATTTGCTTTGACGCTTGCATCTTCCCTCCTAATCTTAAAAGAATTCCCGAAGACGCTGTGATCACAACACTTAGTTCTAGCCGCGACTTCTATGCTCAATACAAGGAATGGTATAAGGCGGCCGTTAAAGCTTCAAAAGCAGCCCTTTACCGGGCCAAAATTATTGAGAAACTAGAAGCTGACTTGGCTCAGAAGAACCGTATCGTCGATATACTTCAATCTGAGGCGGAATCCTCCCACAGGGCCGAAGTTGAATCGCTAAAAAAGGTCGATGAGACATTAGTTGAGATGGCAAAGATGCAACAAGCACATTGCACTTTAGTAGAAGACTTGGGCCATCGATACAAAAATGTTGAGGCCGAGCGGGACGCGGCAGTTAAAGAACTGGAGGAGTTAAAGGCCAAATTTGCTGACATAAGCAAGGAAAAAAGATGATGCTAATACGGCCGCTCAAGAAGCGTGTGAGCAAGTTGTGTCTCTTCGGGCTGAGCGCGATGCAGCGGACGCAAGGGTTGAGGAGGTGGAAACGGAAGTGGAGGAGAAAGTCCAGGCGGAGGGGTTCAAGATGGAGGCTGAGTTTGACGAACTCCTGGATACATATAATGCCAACGTGTTAGAGCACAGAAATCTCGCCTGGCTAGGAGATTACTCTATGCTTCTCTACAGTGCCTGGAAAAAACTAGTGGAGAACAAGAGGATGTCTTGTCCAGATGAAGCACTAGACGAGTTTGAGCTTGAGTCACGTCTGCTCAACGAGGAAGAGAGGAGAATTCTTCATGAGGCGATAATCTCCGTCGAGAAAGAAAAACTCGGCATTCAGCAGACGAAGATCGGCGAGGGTTCAGGTGTTGCGCATCACAGTGAGAGTATCAAAGTTCCTGTCCCAACTTCGTCCGAAGTTATCGCCGCAGTTGATCCACAAGTCGTTCCTGCCTACAATCCGGATCAACCGGGGTTATCTCCTGGTAAGACTGCGGTCTTCGAACCTGTTCAAGCTCCGAGGCAAGGCAAGGAAGGTACTTCGATTATTTCCCTCGTGTCTTAAACAACGATTTTTGGAGAGAATTTATTGGACTGACTATTTTTGCTCTTCTTTGTTCAGTGACGGAAAGTGCTGCGCTCGTGCCACCAGTTCCTATGGTACTATATCCTACGCAGGGAGTTATTGTCCCTTAAGCAATTTCAACTACTACCATGGTCGGCGACATTGGAGAGGGGAGCTCGATGTCATTCGATGCTCAAATGATTGAGGAGCTACTTGGTCATTCTCTTGACCCTATTCCTGATCCTTCATTCGTAATGAGTGGAGTTGCTCCAGTTTTCAGTTCTGTCATGACGACCACCAGCGTATCCAGCGCAGTTCATTTGTCTCGAGAAGAAGAAATTTTTGCTGAGATAAGTGCTGAGATGGCCACGGTGACAACGGTCGGTGGTTCTGGAAGCGGCACTGCCCCCTCAAGCTTATCTTCTCTAATGGTGATTTCTCCTGGCGGCATGGTGACCATCTCAAGCATTGCTGCCCAGACACCTGTCACAGCTCCTATGCCTTCAGTTCGCTCTTCCAAAAGAATCTTTGTCCCCTCCAGCTCTGAGAAAGATGTTGATATTATGCCAGATCCGGAGGATGAACCAAAGAAGGGAAAGAAATCTCGGAGGAAACCGGGTAGTGGGTCCAGCGGCTCGACTCCAAAGAAGAAGCCTCGAAAGAAGAAGGATTGAGCTTCTTGACTTGTCATGTAATTGTAAATAGTAGTTCTTTTACTTCTTCTTTCGTTCTTTTAGAGCCATATATAAGTGTGGATTCGACTCCACTTAATTGAAATTTTTTGATTTTCCATGTAATCAAACTTCTTTTTGTTAGTTGATGGAATGGGAAATTGTTCTTTTCTTTTACTTAAGTATTTGCAGTGTTGGCTTTCAATCCGGTGTACTTGTGGTGTTTTTTTACCGTCAAGTAGGGTTCGTTTTTATTTGCCAAGTCTGAAAAACTCAATTACATGTCATGATTGATGAATGAGTTGATCTTCGGGCATTGTATTGCTTCAATTAGCGATTAACACTTAAGCTTTCTTGCCCCCAAGTTTCGGGGAACAACGTTTGTATTTTGGTGGTTGATCGCACTTGTTGCAAATCTTAAGCACATGTCCACATTCTGGGGACTTAGGATAATTTGAGATCGATAATCTAGTTAGCACTCTGGAAATTTGAGAGTTATCGATGTTTGTAACATGGTTCAAGCTCCGGGAACCTGGAATTGATGTTTATACTCTGCTTCATGCTCTGGGAACTTGGAGTTAGTATTGATATTTCGGTTCGCGCTCCGGGAACCTGTAGTTTATGTTTATACTTCAATTAATGCTTTGAGAAGTTGGAGTTAGTATTGATATTTCGGTTCGCGCTCTGGGAACCTGTAGTTTATGTTTATACCTCAATTCACGCTCTGCGAAGTTGGAGTCCATTCGTGCTCTGGGAACGATTTATTGGATGTTTATACTCCAATTCGCACTCTGGGAATTTGGAGTCCGTTCGCACTCTGGGAACGAGTTATTGGATGTTTATACTCCAATTCGCACTTTGGGAATTTGGAGTCCGTTCACACACTGGGAACGAGTTATTGGATGTTTATACTCCAATTCGCACTCTGGGAATTTGGAGTCCATTCGCACTCTGGGAACGATTTATTTGATGTTTACACTCCAATTCGCACTCTGGGAATTTGGAGTTAGCAGAAGGATTGTCGTGTATCAATCCTCGTAAATGTTGATGTAGTGTTCTGCCCCCGAGCTCGGGTTTCACTTAGCGAGTGACCGGTAGTATCACAGTCACTCCCGATTTGAATAAATTCCACCGTATGATGGAACTTAGCTCTCCGTGCATCGTGATATTGTGCATCACACAGCTCTAGCTCGAAGGGATGGCATTTTATTGCTGAAATGAAAGAAGCTTGGAAAAATCAGTTGCCTTATTACAAATTCAAACCTCGAAATAAAATGCAAAAGAAGAAATTGACTAAAATAGATAAATAAAGCCTGTCATGTGTAGTAGCGACGGAGACTTTCGCTATTCCAGGCTCTCGGCAAAGTAAGACCGTCAATGATCGACAACTTGAACGTGCCATCTCCGAGCTTTTGTAAAATCACATACGGCCCCTCCCAATTTGGTTTCATGTGCGAAGGGACCAGATAAATTCTCTTGAGTACGAGATCGCCGAGTTCAAAGGTTCGCGGTCGGACCTTGGCATTGTATATTCGAGCGACTCGACCCCGATATGCGGCTGCCCTCAAATCAGCTTCTTCACGCTTCTCATCGAGTAGATCCAGAGATTCGGCAAGTAATATGGCATTCATTTTCGGATCACAATATGTCACACGATAAGAGTGAACTTCCATTTCGACTGGAATAACGGCTTCAAAGCCATAAGATAGAGAAAATGGAGTGTGTCTGGTTGTAGTTTTGTGAGTTGTTCGGTAAGCTCATAAAGCCGTAGGAAGTTCATCAACCCACTTGCCCCCGGCTTTTTCCAGTCGTTTCTTCAAAATAGATTTGATAACCTTATTAACAGCTTCGACTTGACCGTTCGCTTGAGGGTGTGCTACTGCAGAGAATTTCTTATGAATGTGGAATAGTTGACAGAAATTCTTAAATTCAATACTGTCGAATTGGGCTCCATTATCGGTGATAATAGTATGCAGGAGACCAAACCGACAGATGATGTTGCGTACTACAAAGTTGATTACTTTCTTGGTCGTGATTGTTGCAAGAGGTTCAGCTTCAGCCCATTTGGTGAAGTAATCAACTGCGACGATGGCGTACTTCGCGCCACCTTTGGCCAAAGGCAATGTACCAATTATGTCAATGCCCCATACTGCAAATGGCCAAGGACTGACCATTTGGGTTATCTCAGTAGGTGGGGCTCTAGGAATCCGAGCATGTTTTTGGCATTTATCACATTTTTTAGCATAGTCCATAGCGTCGCGATTAACAGTAGGCCAATGGTATCCATATCGGAGTATTTTCTTGGCAAGCGCTTGCCCCCCAGCGTGATCGCCACATTCTCTTTCGTGCACATCGTGTAACACTCGTTTGACTTCATCGTGCGCGATACACCAGAGAAGAGGAATAGAATACCCCCTTCAATACATAACTCCATTCTGAATGAAAAATCATGAAGCTTTTCGAAGAACTTGTCTTTTTTCACTTCGATGCTCAGGTAATATACCATGCTCAATGTAGTCTCGATAGGGGTCATCCATGACTCCCTATTGGAAGTAGCTTCAAATGTGAAATCATTCTCTGTTCGATCAATGCTCGGAGAGGATAAAGTTTCAACAGGAACGAGTCCCAAGTGTTGAGCTTCACCTATACTTGCCAACTTTGCCAACGAATCGGCTTTCTGATTGTGCTCTCGGGGTACGTAGAAAATGGTATAATAATCGAACTGATTAAGCATCTCCCGGACTCGGGTTAGATAAGCAGCTAGTCTTCGATCTTTGTCCTGGTACTCACCCCAAACTTGGCATACTACCAACTGGGAATCACAGTAAATTTCCACAGCGATAATTCTTAGGCCACGGGCTAACTTTAACCCGGTAAGCAAAGCCTCATATTCAGCTTCATTGTTGGTTACATGGAAATCAAACTTCAAAGCGTAGCATATAGATCGGCCCTAGGGGGTTTCAAGCACTATCCCTGCGCCCGAGCACCGATCGTTAGATGCACCATCGGTGTACAGCTTCCATATGTATTCGGGAGATTTGCTAGTTTCAGGTAAGTCTTCAGGAAAAGTGAATTCGGCAATGAAATCTGCTAGGACTTGACCATGTATGGCCCTTCTCGGAGTATATGTGATGTCGAATTGACTCAGTTCAATGTTCCATTTCAGTAACCAGCCAGACGTCTCAGATCGTGTGAGGACCTGTCGTAACAGCTGATCGGTGTACACAGTGATGGGGTGAGCCTGAAAATACGGACGGAGCTTCCTCAAGGCGATGACTAGGCAATATGCCAACTTTTCTAGCCTTGGATAATTTCTCTCGGCTTCGGTTAATCGTTTACTAACATAGTAGACCGGTTTCTGCACTCGGTCTTCCTCTCGAACTAACGCAGCACCGATTGCGTTTTCAGATACCGCTAGGTAGAGATACAACTGTTCATGGTCAACAGGTTTTGAAAGGATCGGTGGTGTGGAAAGATGTTGAACTAGTGATTGAAATGCGCCCTCGCATTCCGTAGTCCATTCGAAGTTTCATTTCTCTTTTCAGATCAGATCGAAGAAGGGTTTGCATTTGTCAGTTAATTTCGAGATGAACCTGCTCAGTGCTGCAACCTTCCCATTAAGACTCTGAACCTGCTTTATGGTCCTTGGAGTTTGAAGATTCCTGATAGCCCAGATCTTTTCAGGGTTGGCCTCTATTCTTCGAGCGTTGACGATGAACCCAAGGAATTTTCCGGATGCAACTCCAAAATGACATTTTAGCGGATTAAGCTTCATCCCGTATCTCCGGAGGACATTAAACATTGACTTTAAGTCTTTGACGTAATCAGTGGAGTATCGCGATTTCACCAACATGTCATCTATATAGACTTCCATAGTCTTTCCGATCTGGTCGGCAAACATCCGATTGACTAAGTGTTGGTAAGTTGCTCCGGCATTCTTTAACCCAAAAGGCATGACCTTGTAGCAGTATAGTCCCAGGTCAGTTAAAAAGCTCTTATGTTCTTGGTCGGGCACATGCGTGGGTATCTGATTGTAACCGGAATAAGCATCCATGAAAGATAGTGATTCGTGTCTGGCCGTTCAATCCACAAGTTGATCAATTCGGGGAAGTGGAAAGCTGTCTTTCGGACAAGCCTTATTTAAGTCAGAGTAATCAACGCATGTTCTCCATTTCCCATTTGGTTTTCGGACAAGTACAGGGTTGGATACCCACTCCGGGTACAGAGCATCCCGGATAAACCCATTCGCCTTTAGCTTATCAACTTCTTCTTTGAGGGCGGCAGATCTCTCTGGATCCATACCGCGTCTCTTTTGTTTGACCAGGATATGCCGTGGGTCAATATTCAAGGCGTGGCTCGCGATGTTTGGCGAGATTCCACACATATCAGAGTGCGTCCAAGCAAATACGTCTAGATTTGCTTGGAGAAATTCGACCAATTCCTGTTGCGCTTGTGGGTTTAACTGAGACCCAATTTTTAACATTTTTGAATCGCCATCATCATCAATTGGAACATCAATCGTCATCTCGGCTGGGGAAGCTTGACTTTCTTTAGATTCATCATTATCTTCAGTGTTTCTGGGGTCAAGATCCCTCTGGAATTGGTCGTGGTGCCAGGGCCGAGGCCCAGGCACTAATTGTCAATCGTCGGCGAAACGGACGCAGAGAGATTCCTCCACGCCCTTTCCTTTTTCCTTTCGCTGCACTTCTCGCAGCTCAGCAACATAGCAGGCTCTCCCAGCAGCCTGATCTCCCTAAATGACTCCAATCCCACGATCAGTGGGGAATTTCAAAGTTAAGCACCATGGGGCAATCGCTGCTCTGAATTCGGCAAGGGCCGGTCGGCCCAAAAAGGCATTGTACGGAGAGTGGATATCTAAGACAACAAACTGTAACATTCGAACTCTTCGGCGTTCTCCGACTCCTAACTCCACTGGCAACTCCACCACTCCAGTGGGTATATTAGCACTTCCGTCAAAGCCATGGATTCTAGATTGACAAGGCTTTAAATCTTTGGCTTCCATCTTCATTTGATCATACGCTCTCTTAAACAAGATGTTTACTGAACTCCCACTGTCCACCAGGATCCTTTTCATCCAAGCAGGACCCACCTGGGCAGATATGACTAGTGGGTCTATAGTTGGGGCTTCGACTTATCAGCATCTCGATTTCTAAATACGATGTCATCTGCCATCGTTCTCTGTTGTTTGGCCGGGGCCCCTTCATCAAGCGTACTGCAACTCTCGAAATCCGCATGCCTGATCGAATTGGCGTATGATTCCATTTCCCTCCAGCTTTGGTCCGCTGAATGAGGACCTCCACTAACTGTATTGATAACCAATCTCCCACCTGTACGAGCGGGCTCATCCTGTCTCTCTTGGTTTTGTGCACGATTTTGGTTTGACGGGCCCACACCACCAGCTTGTGGCGCACGCATGAATTAATCTAACTTCCTTTCCCTGATCAATTTTTCAATGAGATCTTGCAAATGTCTGCAATCATTGGTATTATGTCCGTAACTTTCGTGGAATCTACAGAAATTTCTTGTTTGAATCTGTCTCTCCGACGATGGCTTCGGAGTCAGCTTTTTATACTGCATTGCATTACAAGTCTGTAGATACACATTTTCCAGTGACGTGTTCAGTGGTGTATAGCTTTCAAACATTTGTGCCCTACGCCACAGGCCACGATTCTGATCTTGCTTCTTATTTCTATTATCACTGTTCCTCGGCTGGGTTTGCTTATTTTGAATATTCAGTTGGACTTTTCCAGAGCTCTCCCCTGACTGTTTAACTGCCACATTGCTTTGAATTCCTTCATTGCTGGTTCTCGCATTGTCCTGCTTCCTAGATTGTTTCGCATCCTCACGCCTTAAGAATTGAGCGGCTTTGGAATAGAAACGATCCAACGATGCGGGAGGCTTCCCAGCTAGCCAATTTCCGAATTCAGAGTCGGGGTCAATCCCCTTAGTCAAGGCCATCAAGATTGAATTATCATTGGGGTTAGTGATCTCCGCACAAGCGGCGTTGAATCTTTCCAAATATCGCCTGAGTGTCTCTCCTAGAGCTTGAGTAACACTAGATAAAGTATTTACGTCTTTAGGCCTGGCAATGTGCATACGAAACTGTTCAACAAATTTAGTAGCCAATTGGTCAAATGAAGAGATAGATCATGGTGGTAATCGTGTAAACCACATTGTCGCAATTCCCCCTAGAGAAATGGGAAAACTACAGCATTTTACTGCATCATCGGCTCTTGCAGCAGTCATCGACCATTCGTATTTTAGAATATGCTGATTAGGGTCGGAACTTCCTTCATACATGTGCAGAGTCGGCATCCTGAATCGCCGAGGAGGTTCAGCATATAATATGTCATCAGTGAATGGAGTATGACTTCGGTAGATTCCCCAATCGACATTTGTTAAGCCCTGACTTTCACGAATCATTTGGCGTACCATAGCTGAGAGGTCAGGTGTTGCTATATTCGGAGGGTGGTGAACCAAAGTGTGGTCGGGTTCCACAGTGCGAGGTGGGATCGGGCACTGTCGACGATCCGTATCTCGCCTCCTTGGCTCGATGTCTTCTGGGACATATGGTTCTGGAGCATGTTCTTGCTGGTGGTAGTTCTGATTGGAGTGATTTTGGGTATCAACTCCTATGTCAACTACAGTGGCGGTGGCATGGTTATCCGTGGTATGTTGTGGAACAGTGCCTCCTCGGGAGGAGGGTCCTGTATGAAAACTGACGGAAGGGCCAACTCTTATCTGCCCAACAGTTAATGCTTGCTGGTGATCAACAGCATGCGCATGACTTCCGTCTAGCCTGGGACGAGTGGATCTACCGCTGTAATCAGACGAGGCAGAGCTTTCAGTGGAAGAATGAGGGGCGTGATCCCTTCTGGATCTTCTACGCCTTTGGTGATTTAGTTGATTAGTCAACCCAGCATTGGCGCGTAATTGTTCAGTCAGATGTTGCCGACTTTGGGTTAGTTCCTGGAGTAATGTCTGAAACTCTTGTCGAGTGACCTGACCTGATGGATCTGAATGTCCGGTATCATCTTGATTGGGTGGAGGTATTTGCGCGAGATTCTGTCTATCCCGGCCTTCTTGACCAGCGGCGGTAGAAGTGGTTCTTGTGCTAACCATCTTGAGGTGTAGAATCCTTTCCTAGATTTTGGTAAATCTGAATAGTATGGAAAGAGTCTGAAATTGAAGTCTGGATCTCTCTCTTAGATTTATTCAATCCGGTATCGATGACATATCCAACGAGCAGGAGAAAATCTGGGTTTTCTCAGTGAAAGCACCAAAATTGGGCAACACTCTTCGGAAGTTTTTGAAGAGATAATAAATGAAAAAATCAAATTGAAAATGAGGATTATCTAACAAAAACTCCAAGTTACAGAAAAGTAAATTGCACAGAAGACAGTAATTTAGAGTGGTTCGGCGTATCGCCTACGTCCACTATGAAGTTTTATCACTTTATTGCTTGATTCTTGAAGATTACAAGTTTTCTAGAGCAAAGTACAGCAGATAATAAGCTAAAATTCAAGATCAACAGCAGTGACGACGATATGGAGTGATTCTGGCTGCGTCCGGGCATGCTTTATCTCTCAAATTCTCTGATCCCTTTTCTGAATGACCAGGGGCTCTATTTATAAGTGCTGGAGGCTGATATTTCGCTGAAAATTCGGGAGACCACTTCTGGCACGTGAGGGGGCCCACAAACCCAGCCTCAGGAAATTTGGGCCCACTTTGGGATCGATTCGAAGTACGTTCGAATCGATCAAAAATTCATCCAATCGAGGCGAAACTTGATGTGAACATTCATCAACATGCATGCAAGCTTCTGTGAAAATTTCGTGGCATTTGGACTTGTTGATTGTGAGATATGATCGATTCAAAATGGTGATCTTCGCCAGTCAGCTTCCTTCGAATCGATTCCCTTCGAATCGATAGGGTCGAATCGATGGTGTTGCGCGTGAGGTAATTGACGTGGCGCGTGTTTCCCGGGTTGATCCAGCTTTTTGCTCCGAGTTTACTAGGTCGACTCCATGTTTTTAGCCGCCTTGACCTAATGGACTCGAAGGCTATATTCACTCATGGATTCGAACGGAGGCATGTTCGTATCGATCGTGATGTGTACTAGTTGATCGATACGAAGTTGCTACAGCTGGATGGATTCGAACACGTGCTCTCTCATGGGTTCGAAGCAGGGGAGACTTGATGGATTCGAACATGTGGCTTTGGGCGATGGATACGAAGCTTGACCACCTGATGGGTTCGAACAAGGAGGTGGCGATCGATTCGGAGCAAACATATGTCGATGGATATGAACTTATATGCTTTGATGGAGGCGAAGTGGAGCGACTTCATGGACTCGAAGGACTTCAACCTGATGGATACGAAGTGGAGTGATCCCATGGATTCGAAGTAAGAGGAACTCGATGGATTCGAACTCATGCTCTTCTGATGGATTCGAACTTAGGGTTATTTCCTCCAACTTGCATCGATGATAGCTTGAGCATACGAATTCGGATTGACTTGAAATTTGAGATACTGACTTCTACGATCTTTCTTGTCATATCCTATCAATTGTAGCTCAATCTGGACTCGGACAAAATTCATCGATATCCATATTAGACCTATGTATAACCGATCTTCAAGACGAATTGTCCTTGGTTTTTAGTCAAGTTCATGGTGTCACGGCCTTGCCAAAAGGCGGGATAACATCAATAGTTTAAATCTCTTTATTTTATGAAGTAGTTTAGCTTTTATTTTCAATTAGCTTGCATTTTCCTCTTGTTTTTTATTTATGTTGCAACCTACAGTTGTTGACATGATATCAAATATGAGAAGCTAAACCCCTTCAATTTAGGGGCAATGAAGCTCTCTTAATCATGTAGATTCAACATTTGCTAATTTTTGATCTCTTTTTGCGCTTAATGGAAATGTTTGAATGGGTAAATTTTTTGTTGTTTTAGCTTTGAATTTGATAGCCTACGTTGTTGACACCAAATAGGCTATGCTTAAACAAACACAAACACAAAAATTATCTCTTCATTTACATGTGGTTATGGTAGTGAAGTGAATTTAAAAATCAAAATTTGATGGTCTATATTACTGATCAATAGTGAATTGATCATGCTTAGAATAGATTTTATTTTCAACTTCATTAATATTTTCATAAGAGTTAACAAGTGGTTAGTGGGTACGTTAAAGTTTGATGGTTTATGTTAGGCAAATTAATAGCAAAAGTAGACAATACTTATGACAAACATATCAACTAAATTCACTAATGATCAAAAGAGATATCATAATTTCATTTTGTTGATTTATGTGGTCATGAGAACGAAATTACCTCTAAATTGTCTTCTACTCTCACATTTTTATCCACTTCTACTTTTTGTTAGTTTTTAGAAAGTTTTAGCCAATCACAACTTCAAAACATGGTTTAATTTGAATGAATAGAAATTTTAAAACCAATACAATTTCCTGCAGATCGACATGTATTTGCCGCATACTAAAATTGCACATCTTGCACTTGTGGTTATTTTTAATTAAAATTCTATCGGTTATTTTCTAATTCAATGGAAAATTAGTCCTTAAACAAGTTTTTGGCGCCGTTGTCGGGGAATTAATTTAATTTGAATTTTCACTCTTCAAATTATTATTTTGTCATTTTATCTTGTGTTTGTTTTGTATGTTAATTTGTATTTAAAAAAAATATTGTTATGTTGTGTATTTGTTGTTTGATTTTTGCTTACATTTTGAACCGAGTGCTTGTTGTTTTTCTACTAGCATTTCTATTATATTTACATATATAGACACACACGATTTCAAAAACAAAAATATTTTATTATCTTCTTTGCTTTTACATTCACATTTTACATTTACATTTTTTTTTCTTTTTTTTCAAAACTGTGCATTCACTGTGCATCATACCCCTTCAACAGCATCACTAATCATCATCACTGTTCCTCGCCTCTACATCACAGCAAGCACACTTTGCCACTGTCTTCACCTCATTTTTACCTGAACCAGTCACATCTGGCAACCATCTCCACTGCAACCCACATCCCTGTCAACACTCCCCACTTCATATTTACAACACTGCTGCATATCAACTTGCTTCTTATAGCCACTCCATCTACAACAAGTTCCACTTCATACAAACTACAGACCATCACTATTACTATAAACTACAAACCATCTATAACAAGTGCCTTGACCCACATCCCAACCACTGCATATCCCAAACCCTTCATCCATACAACTCCTCTTCACCAACATGCAAGTGCAACTCCAGTTACATTAAAGTCATCCATCTTACCACTACAAATCCTCTCCAGCAACCACCACTCTGCATTCCACCACGGTTCCTTGCCTTCAACCACTCTCTACATCATCCATCTCCTTCCCACACTGAACTACCAACTCACCATCCCCACTGTCAACTTACATTGCTACACAACAGCCAGTCTACCATCCACCTGCGTTCACAATCCCTCCATACATCATTCAACATATCACCATCACCCTGTCAGACTGCTGACAGTCTACTACTACAACATAACTGCCTGCCTCAACCACCACCTGCAGCCACTCCACCATATCATACAACAGCCACCATATCGCAACATAACAACTGCCGACACTCTCTACCACTAACCATCATACAATTGCTGCATCATAGCAACAGTTACACATACAAACTTCTTTGCTTCACACAACTGCACAAAGCAGTTACAACACCCTACCTTCCTCATACTCCTCTACAACCACCAACAAACACTTCACAACCAACAACAACTTCTTCTTACCTCCATTGCCATACAGTAATATCATTACAACATTTCTACACTACAACCATACAACTCCCATAGATCTCCACCAACCACCACTATTCCAGCAGCATCTCCTTTGCCAACTTCACCACCTACTGTCGCCCCCAAACCATCAGCCCCTTCAAACTCCCTACAAGCTGTCCATCTGGGTCCTCCACCTTCACTGCTAGCATTTCCATCCACACGGCCTTGTATATTCCAACAATACTTGCAAAAACTACCACAGACAGTAAACTACACTTCTGACCATCCCATATACAAACCACCCATACCAACAATTAACTATCCACCTCCATCTACAATTCACCACCACCTGATTACCACATCACTGACTTGTCATACTTCCCCTTCTTGCTGCCTGCTTCCATACCTCTACTGCATCAATACTACTGTGTACATAACCATCACTGACCAAAACTTCCATTCAATATTGCTCCCCTCACCCTGACTACCTCTGCTCTGCCAACACACCTAGCCTCTGCCAATCAACGACGTGATCATTCATCAAACTCTGATACCACTGCAACCACCGCGACCGGACCCAGAACATCCTCTTTCTTCATCACCATCTACCTCAGAGCAATTCCGCAACCAATCCCAATCGCCCATCGACCAACTCACGAAAATCATAATCGCATCGGAAATAAATTTAGTACGAATTTCGATTTGCATTTTTTAGGGGGGAACGAACGTGAAGATTTTGTTTGGGAATTGATTTTTATATTATTATTTTTCTTTAGGTTTGTTGTGTTTTGTTTTGGAAACATGAAAAATTGGGGATAGTCTTGTTCATGGGCTGGGTTAGTTGCGTATCGTGAATTTCATTTTGAAATTAAACTTGTGAACTTTGTGTTTGGGCGAAAACTTGTTTTTATAAAAGATGCAAATCGTTTTTTGCTTTGTTTTCCTTTGTTAGGAGGCTTTGTTTTCCTTTGTTAGGAGGCTTTGTTTTTATAAAAAGAAAAGAGTTTGCTTTATTATAGTTTTGTTTTGTTTTATCCTTAAAAAAAAAATTGCGATTTTAATTTGTTTTAAGCTCCATCCTCATATATATTAAAAAAACAACTGTATATATCTTGTTCGAAATTTTACGTTGCCAAAATAGAAAATCACAAGAAAATGAAGTGCTTGCTAAAACTTCCTTGCTTTGCTTGCCTAAAAAAAAATCACCATTAAAGAAATAATAAATTGCTACTGCACACTCTGATATCATTTTTTTTTAGAAATGATACTTTATATACAACATGTCACTAGAACAACATATCACATGTCAATAAATGTTCGAATCACGCTATGCAAGTTTCGAACTTGTGACCTCTAGCACCAAAGTCGAATCACTTAACCACTTGGACAATGGTGCTTGTCACACTCTGATATCATGTTTTCATCTCCAGTTTTATTTTAATTGCATTGTTGGTTGCTTGTATTTGCATTCATATATAAAAAAAAAAATTGAATTTTTTTTTCAAAACAGAAAATAATTCATTGTAGTTGCATTGTTATCACACGTTTAATTTCTGCTTTGCATTCATCTTATCTTATTTTTGTTTTCTAAGGGAAATACCGCAATTCACATAAATTGGGGATTTCATCACCCCTTCCTTGGCCTACAAATTGCATTTCACCTTAGAATTCGCTAATAATAACGGTTAGACATCAGACTTAAAGGTGTCATGAGCTCATTATGACTTAATTGTATATTAACAAGTTGTCTTCTTTGAACAGGTTATTTTCTTGGTGTCTGGGCTATGGTAGAGCAATAACCATTTATAAATATTACGGTGATTCATAAATATTATAGTGGTTATTTCCCTGGAGGTACTTAAATATTCGGTTGCATTACTCGGTGATTCGTGGTGCACGGATAACTCCTGTCCGTTACCTGGCTAAGAAATATTTTGTTGGATTAAGAAAAGCATGATTATAAAATTTATGTTAGTAGCTACTAAGGATAGAAAATTTATGATTAAGTCCTTTGCATTCATTTAGTTGCATTAGTTCATGCATATATAAAAAAAAGAAAAAAAAGAAAAAATCCAAAAAAAAAATTGTAAATTTTCCTTAACATGTTTCTTATATCCTTTCCTTTGAAAATTTTCAATTAAAATCAAAAATCCAAAAAAAAAAATAAGTTAATTTTTTTAAAAAAATAAAAATGTAGAAAAAATATAATAATCTTTTCAAAAAAATTTGAAAAAAAAACAAAAATCAAATCTCTCTTTTGAAAACTAAATTCTCCTCGGTAAATACTTTTTCTTTAAAAAAAACATTTTTGAAAATGTCTGAATTTCCTTACTCGTCGAAATTTTTCAATAATCGTGAAAATCAATATAATCCATATAGTTTCAATTAAATCCTTATGGATATTTTAGTAACAACTATCGTAGTAGCAATTCGAATTTTCCACCACAAAGTTTTTAAAATGATTGCCAATTCTCAACTCTTGAAAATAGTATTGAAACAATTTCGTCTTTACTTGAACTCTCTACACAAAATGATCAAAGGATAAATGATTTGTGTAATTCACATTTGTGCAATAACTCAAATCAAATTTTCAAAATATTTAAAATTTAAATTTACTTCAAAATTCAAATGATTTCAATTATAAACCATGCCAATTCAATTTCAAACTCCAAAATGAAATTCAAACACAAAATGGTAATAACTGTTTAAATGATTTTGGCAATGAGAATGGTTTCAGTCATTGTGAAAATTTTTGTTCTCAACAATTTCAAATTTCAAATTATTAAGTTAATAATTATAAATTTGATTTTGTTGAGAAAATGGAAGAAATTCACAAAAATCACACGGATTGGTTGTTTGAAACATATATGAAACAACGTGAGCAACATAATCAAATCCCAACATATGAAGAGTCAAATAATAATCCATCTTTTACTAAGTGATTTTCAAACAACTTCGGAAATTAAAAATGACAATCTTAATGAAGTTATTGAAAATATGGTAAATTTCAATTCTTTTGAGAGTGTGGAACCAAATTTAAAATTCGATCTTCCTTATTCCCATTTTAAAAAATCGAATACAACTTTAGATTTCGAACCTGATACACGTAATGAAGTAGTGAACAATTCAACAAAGGAAAATGAACTTAGTGAACAAATTTGTTTTGGACTTTTGGAAGATGAGTTGTTGAATGCTGATGGGATAGACTTAAATCACCATTTCGATTTTAAAATCAAAAATTTTGAAGAATTTGTTAATGATATGTTTGAATTTAAATTTGGTGAAGTAAACTTGACTTTCAACTAATTGTGCCATCTACCCCAAAATCATCGAAAATAAAATAACTCATACAATTTTTGATAAAACGACATTCGTTTTTCCAAATTAACATTCAATTTTGAAATCTTTTATGGTTTGGTTTCCTGTGCTTAAGCTTTGTCTCTCATACTTGACGAGACAAATGAATTGGTTTTTGAAAGACCGTTTCATTTACTCTTTAACAGTATATTTTCTGATGTTGTGTAAATAATAATCCTTTCAATTTCGTGTAAATATAAATCATATTTTTATTTTGTTTTTTATCCTTTCACTTAGGTTGATTATGGGGACACAGTCAAAATCAAGTATGAGGGGAGTCTCATGTTCATTTTTTATTTTTCATGGTTTATTTTTTGCATTTTCTTACCAAAACAAAAAAAATCCCAAAACAAATTTTCTTTTTTGATTTACTTTTAGTGAAACACTATAGAATATAAGTATAGGATTTTGATTATTAAATTGGACTTTTTGAAAATTTATTTGTCTTAACAGAAATAAAAATAAATTTTCATTACAAGTAACAAAGGTTTAACTAGTATATAAGAAGGTTCATGGGTGTTAATTATGAAGTACATCCTAAGTAAAATCTTTGTTTAATGAGTGGTTGATTAAAGTAAAGGCTATAACACTTTTCATCTTCTAAGTTAAGTGGTGCTAAGACGATTTTGCAAAGCACTCTCTTAAAAACAAAAAAAAATAAAAAAATATATAAAACAGAACAAAAAAATATAATAAAAATATAATAATTTTTATATGTATGTGTGTATATATTATTAATACCTACAGTCATGTGTTCATATGCAAGTGTGTACACTCGCCATGTTGTATACCTTCTCACATAATCCCGCAAAGCAGTGCATGATCGGTATATCTGGACTCAGTTTATCAGAGTTAGGTGTATGTATATAAAAAAATTCTTTTATTAATAATGCCTACATTCGATAGATGTATATATTTATGTGTTCACTCCTCATGCTCTGTGTCCCTTTCACGTAAGCCCACAAGGCAGTGAATGGGTGGTATATATGGTCTTAGTTTTTTGAGCTAGGCATATGTAAATATTGTTAATATCAATAAAATTTCAAATAAAGAGAGAGAAGAAATTGAAATCCAAGCACTAATTTCACTTATTTGATTTGAGTTTCTATTCAAAAGAAATGGAAATACCACTTTGAAAAACTTTGATAATCAACTAAGGTTTACTTTATAGTTGCACTATTTTATCAACCGAAACAACTAGCCAAACTAGAGTCTAATAACGATGATAATTTAATTTTTGTTGGATGATTTGACGAGTAAAGTGACTTAAGTTTCTTGATAATGACCAAAACTTATATCAACTTATTCTTGTACACTTAAAAGTAAATTCATCATTTGTAAATATTTTTAGAAACTTGCATTCGTTTCTTTGTATATAAATCTTGCATTTGGGAATTCTTCAAGTTGTGTTTGGATTTTGTGGGTAGTATCCACTAAAAACCTCACAAGACAATACTCGCCGTACTAGGGACACCCAGATGTTTAACGGCTTGTTGCATACGTTCAATATAATCGTGTTTCCTATGAAAACGGATTTATTTTTTATTCAAGGACGAATAAAAAGATAAGTGTGGGGGTATTTGATGCGCGTGTAAATGTACATATTTATACTTCCATATTTAATTTAATTTAATTAAATAAATGAGCATATATGGTATTTTAACATGTTTAAAACAAAATTTCAATTATTTTCAATCCATCATTTATTCATCTTCATTTATGGGTAAAATGGTTATTTTTGTGTACTAATTAATTTGAGAAAATTCACTTGCAAATTATATTTTTCTTTGTAGGAAAATTGGATGGAAATTAGAAAATGCTTTATGTATTCATGCATGCACACTAGAGAAGGAAACAAATGAAGATGCAAATAAATCATTTCATGCAATATGGAGGATCTCACCTACCCACTTACCATGATCTGCTATTAAGAGCTAATGCACATAATTAAAGCTACATGCACATTCAAATGGAGGATTATGCTCATGTTAATGATTACTTGGATATTACATTTCCTAAGAGCGTATTTTGGATAGTCCCCAAAAATATGCATAATTGTTTTAGGCTTGTACAAATACCCCTTATGTTTCATATAATGAGCTCTTAGCCTCATCTTTAGTTAATTTAGTTTGAGGCTCAAAAATAAACAAAAACTCTCTTTTCTTTTTATTGGCTTCCTAGCCTTCTTTCATGTAATTTTCTTAATGCAATTTTAATTCAAGTTTTTTTCTTGTTTATTTCTTCTTATGTTAGTAGTTTAGATCTCTTTATTTTATGCAAGTAGTTTAACATTTATTTTATTTCAATAAGCTTGCATTTTCCTCTTGTTTTTTGTTTATGTTGCAACCTACATTTGTTGACATGATAGCAAATACGAGAAGCTAAACCCCTTCAATTTAGGGGCAATGAAGCTCTCTTAATCATGTAGATTTAATATTTTCTAATTTTTGATCTTTTATTGTACTTAATGGAAAGGTTTGAATGGGTAATTTTTTTGTTGTTTTAGCTTTGAATTTGATAGCCTATGTTGTTGACACCAAATAGGCTATGCTTAAACAAACACAAATTACCTCTTCATATACATATGATTATGGTAATGAAGTGAATTTCAGAATCAAAATTTGATGGTCTATATTACTAATCAATAGTGAATAGATCATGCTTAGAATAGATTTTATTTTCAAGTTCATTAATATTTTCATGAGAGTAATAAGTGGTTAGTGAGTATGTTAAAATTTGATGGTTTATGTTGGGTTAATTAAAAACACAAATAGGTCATACTTATGATGAACATATCAACTAAATTCACTAGATCAAAAGAGAGATCATAATTTTATTTTGTTGGTTTATGTGGTCTTGAGAAGTAAATTACCTCTAAATTGCCTTCTACTCTCATATTCTTATTCACTTTTAGTTTTTGTTAGTTTTTAGAAATTTTTAGCCAATCACAACTTCAAATCTTGGTTAATTTGATTGAAAAGAAATTTTAAAATCAATACAATTCTCTACGGATCAACCCGTACTTCCCATATACTAAAATTGTATGTCGTGCACTAGCGGTAATTTCAATTAAAATTTTATCGGCTATTTTCTAATTCGATGGAAAATTAGTCGTTAAACAAGGGTTGTATTTGAGAAATTATGAGAGCATTATTCTTCTAAGAGGGAAGAATGTAACGACCTGCAAATTTGGTACTATAAAATATTAAATTAATTAAAAATGAATTTTTAATAAAGGAGAAATTGGGTATTGTGTTTATAACTACCATGTAGGTTCTTTAAAACCCTAATTACCTTCTCTATCTTTGGTTTTCTTCCATAAACCTGAAATTTCTTAATTAGCCACCATGGTGATTAGTGAATCATTTAAAAAGAGATTAAAATTCAAAATGTAAAAACTCTATTGATTTATAAGTGGATTCGAAGCCCTCGACAAGGTGATGTGGCGCCCGAGGTTCTTTATTCCATCCGGCGCTCTGGTTGACCAAAAAGTGATGATTTACTCTCGACTAATTGAACTGAGGGTTTCATTCAATGATGAAATGGCAACCAATCGACGATCGAGGTTACCTTTTGGGTAGACAGAACAAATAAGGTGCAACCATGGTGGTCGATCATCTTAAATTGGCCTAAATTTGTCAGAATTAGCCAAATTCAGATTGGATTCTCATTCACGTCGGAGGTGATTGGCCATGCCTAGAAAGTGGTATTGGATCGGTTAGGTCATCATCATGATGCATAGCATGATGGTCGTCTTAGATGTTATGCTGATGGCTTATAAGCAAAAGAAGGTTGTTCAAAGGTGGTGGCCCTCACGTACACGGGCTGGAAGATTTGGGGAGGAGGTAATTTACAACTAAGACCATGTGGAATTAATTATTACAAATTAAATCTCAAAATTTCTAACCTCTGTATCTTCTGCATATGAACTCCAATTCATGCACGGTTTCTTCCATTAGACTCGTAGTGGAATTTTTAATTATATGGCTTAGGGTTTGATGATTTTGAAGGTTGTTTCTAAAAGTGCATTGATATGTTTCATTAAATATGATTAACTGAATTTTAAAATATTGAATGCATATCCATTAGTGAAAACTTATAATTATTGATATTTGTTGGGATATATATGTGGTTGTTTGGATATTGTGAATATTTTCAATTTATTGTGCCTTGGGTTGACTGTTTATTGTGAATGTTTTGGATGGATGTAATATGTGATTGATGGTTGATATTATTATCACCTATGTTGTTTTATGATGATGAAATCGCATCTGGATGCATGTGTGATATTTTTTCCAATTATTACTACGTGTGTATGGTTAATTATGTTTTGTTGTGTTGGTGAATGTGCTTTTAATGTAGTGGTTTTGTATACAATTGATGACTTGGTGTTTTTGTTACTAATATAATGGTTTAGTACACATTTGATAGGTTTATGCATTCATAGTGTATTATTGATAGTTGATAATTAGTATATATGAGTATATATCTCATAATTAGCTTAGTTGGTGTTTGGGATTGACATTATGTGTTATCGAACACTTGTAATGTTTAATGGTTAAGTGTGCTATTATAGTTGTTACCCTACATTTATAATGATTGATTAAAATGGTTTGGTAGGAGTAATGTTTCCTGTTTGCCTTAGTTGCATTGGTTGCAGCGGCCGCACGGATGCTATGGTTGTTCTGTGCTAACAAGTTTTTGGATGAAGAAAAGGAGCGGAAAACAAAACTACATAGGCCTGATCCCTCAAAATAGGTACATAGGCAGTCTATTCGTATGCAATAGCTATTGAGCCTAGCGCAGTGTATAGGGTTAGGTGTAATCCAAAAATAGTTGGAACATTTTTCCTGGTATATATATATATATATATATATATATATGTATGTATGTATGTATGTATGTATGTATGTGCAATTGTGAAGTTATATGTATGAGCAGCAAAAGAAGAAATGGAAATATGGATTGTTGGACTATATCATGGATAGTTGATTTCGAATATTCTTTTATACCATGGTTATATCATTTATGAGTTAATGAGAATTATTATATTGAAATGTAAATTTATTTGACAACGTTGTAAAATAATTGTAGTATTTAGTTAATGTTCATTTATATTGATGTTTAATACTATTATGATGTTTCCTTTTCCTTTCTTAGTTATTGAAAAATTAAATTAAAAACCATATGATACGTTGTTTATGATATCAAAAATTACCCGTAATTGTATTTGTAGCAATTGTAATTGATTAGAGAGTTCGAAATTGTAGGGCATAGTAAAATTTTTGTTTCAAGAAACACCACCATTATGATCATAGGAATTTCTTTCAGAAATCGTGGGTAGTAATATGGACTTTGATATGATCCGAAGACTCAAACATGGAAACTGATTACATAAGATGATATAAAATCAACCTAGCTTAGAATGGACATACAGTACGTTAGAATGTCAAATAATAATTCTCGTACATCAAATATGTAATAAACTGGGCTTCTCGACCCTTGAAAAATCGACACCAATACGTCCACTGTACATCATGTCGGACAATCGAATTCAGAAAACCCGAATATAGTATATACATATATCAATCAGAGTATACTAACATATTTCATCTTGGACAGCTATAACTGTAGGATCGATTTCACCCTAGAGGGGGGGAATAGGGTGATACTATTAATTCTAAAATTTATAGCAGAAGTTTATATGAAATATTTTCAACACATATATATTAGAATAGCAGCATAGATAATAGCAGAATAATAAATGCAGAAATAGAACAACACAGAATTTAACCAGCTTCGGCAAAACTCTGCCTACGTGCCGCCCCCAAGGTTTCCACTAGAAATTAAGCAGTCAGACGCTTACACACGTAAACTCGCAACACCCGCTATCGACTAGCCATAACTCTACGCTCAAAACCCTACCACAACTTAACCACTGAGTTGCGAATTCTCGAACTACACCGTAGTTCGTCCCCTAGTCACACGACTAGAAATTACAATTGTTTAAAAAAAATACAATAAAAACAAATTAAATAACCCAAAACCCTAATTTAAAATAAACTAAAGCCTTTAAAAATAAAACAAGACCCGCCTCCCTTTTGTTTCCTTTTATATTGTTCGACCCGTTTCTTTTGTTTGTGGAAAAAATGTTGGCTTCCTTTTCTCTTTCGTTCGCTCTGAAATTAGGGCTTCTGGATGAGGCCGCTGCTTTTATTTCTGAAGCTCCGATTCCTCTCTTCTCTCTTTCGATCACTTTCGGCTACTTCAATTCGATCGAGTTCGAATTAAAATTGGTATGCTATTTTCCTTTTTGTTTTTCTGTTGATTGCTTGAACTCGATCTTGATTCGAGTTGAATGATTATTGCTCTCTGTTTAGCTCGAACTCGAATGATCGGTTAGGCCAATGATGATTGGGTTTAAATAGGATTCAAATTCCTATATTCTCCTTCATATTGAATTATTTTAATTTGTCAATTCGTTTTGTTCGGCCACTTGATTATGTTTTCGTGACTGTGATTTCTTTGACTTGTTCAAATTCGTATATTTGATTGCTTGGCTAACACGGCTAGATTATGACTTTGCTTGGCCACCACGGTGTTGAATTCTTTGATTTTGGTGATGTTGATTTCGTTCTTTGTTCCCTTTGACTCCGGTCAGTTGTTCACGGCTTTGACTTGAATTTTGATATTACCTGACTTTGATTTGTGTTATGCCTGATAGCACTTTCGACCTGTTCAATTTTTACTTGTCGTTCCATGATTTCGGCCAGTTGAAGCTATTTTTATTTCAGCATTGGTTATGTGCACGACTTGGTCTTTGCTGTATTGAATTTCACTGTATATTGTGTTCACTTGATTACTGAACTGCCTTTGTATTGCTTCATGCGTTTGAGTTGTGTGTTCATGCAGTTGAACTTTGACTTGTGTCTGCAGTATGAGATACTAACTTGCATTTTTGAACTGGTTCATTATTTTGGTTGATTACACTGGTTCATATATATATGCAGTTTCACTTTGTTGATAATTTGATGTTGAAGTCACAGTGGTGCATTGTGGTGAGTTTCTCTGACCGGCTGACTGTTGCATACATGTTGCCTTGTCTTTGTTTATATCTATTGGTCTGCACATCCATGTTGCCTCCTTTGTTTCATTTTTGTTCTTTTGGTTCCACTGTACATATACATGCTTGCTGTCTCATTGATTTAAACTTGTTTATCACCATATATGCACATTTGGGTTTCACTGTGTTTCACTTGGTTTTGTTTATATGTGCACAGCTTGGTGGTTCGATGTACTTGAATATGGTATGCACTATGACTCGAGTCTTCATTTGATATTTGCTGTGTCAATTTGTGTTCATGTATATTAGTACTCATCCATGTACTCTGGTTGTCATGTATATGAAGAAGTGTTGCATTTCCTTGTCGTCTTCATTGTACTGTCCACTGAACTTCGAGTCATGTAGTTCATGTGTAGTTTGTAGTTTACATTCACTTGTGTACATTTGTTTGAGTGTGGCTTTGTCCCGTGCTTATGGTTCTATTGATGATGCTATGCACTGTATATACATGTGCCATTTTATTTTCTTCTCTGGTCGTGTTCACTTGATGGCATTTGGTATGGTATACATGTGCACTGATCACTGGTCTGATCATGCTACTTGTATGTGGTCTGGACTTGCTCGAGTCTGGTTCCATATCTGACCAGCTACATTGTTTTCTTGTGCACGCCACTTTTCATTTTGATTTCACCTAAACTTCATCTTGATTTTTGAAATTACACCTGAGTTGAATCCAGCTTATAGCTCGGGTTTGACCTTGTGCTCGTGTTGTGACTTTACTTGAGTTGAACCCGACTTTTGATTTGGGTTTGACCTTGTGCTCACCTGTCCCTGCAATTTTATCAAGTGTATATCGGTGTGCATGGTCTTGTGACATGTGCAGTGATACATTGTACATGTCACAAGCTGTTCGTGTATGATGAATTCAAATTTAAATGATGACGAACAACCCAAATGACTGAGGCAAAAAAATATTTTCAAAATACAATTTTATTTTACACTGCAAAAATATTTTCTTTTCAATTTTACTACGTCAGTGTGTATTTTTGCAGATTGCTCAGATGCTGGATTTAATCTGGAGTAGAGTTGAAGAATAATACGAGTGAGTGAGCGATATGTGGTAAGGAAAAATGTATAAATTGAAATGTATTGTAATTGAAATTTTGTGTATATAGTGAGAGCACAAATTTATACTATTCAAAATTGTAATAAATATTTGTTTGAATAAAATTTCCGTTTGAATTTAAACTCTGTGTTATTTATTTTATTCAGCAAATATTTATTTAATCTGTGAAAAATAAAATAGTACATTAACAAATACATTTAAATGAATATATATATATATATATATATGTTTATTATCATCAAACTAAAATCTACTAGCATATTCAACAATCTCCCCCTTTTGATGATAACAAACATATATTTAAGATTTTGAATATATTAAATGTATTTGATCATTCAATTTGATCCCCCTATTTGAATGCTCCCTCTCTACACAAAGCTCCTCCTTCATATACGCATGTAAATAAAAAATATATGCAAATGAGCCTAGATGCAAATAGAAAATATTTGACCTTTGTCAAAATGTTAACTTTTCTCTCACCCTTTTGTTATCAGCAAAAGAGTAATAGTGTTAGAAAAATAGAGATAAAGTTATAGACATTAATACAACATTAAAACTCGATCGAATATAAATATTAAATTTCAATAAAAAATCAAACAAAAATCATAAATACTCTGTTTGACACATATTCCACTTTAGAATGATAGGAGTGATGTCATCATATAAAACCATATAGTTGTGTCTACTTGTAGTATATTTATTTCAGGAATTTGAATATCTACTAACCATGCATAACCGTTAGGACTTTTAAATGAGATTAGTAGTATTCAATTTATTTTAAAAAAAAAATGAATTCAAGTATCTTCTAACCACGCATAATCATGAGGACTTTCAAATGAGATTAGAATCAATTTGTCTATTTAATTAATCAATTTTAATATGCGTTCCATACATACATAACCGTAAGTACTTTTAAATGAGCATGGAAGCACATAAAAAATTCCAAGTAATTCACCTATGCATAACCGTAAGGACATTTAAATGAGAGTGAATACTTTGGATGTTTTTATTTGTTAAAAAAAATGATGAAACGAAAAACGAATGATTCCCGTTTAAAATACCACATATTGACATACTATATTGGATTTTGATGAGTGATGGTTTATAGAAATATGATAGGAATAGAAATTATCATGGAATTTTTACCAACATAAAGTTTTTATAGCTCTTGTTTAAAATTTCTAAAGAAATTTACTAATTATACCGTCTCAAATTATAATATATGATTAATATTAACATTCATCACTTTTTCAATCACTATTTATCTTTTAGATAATCAACAGGGAGTCGGATTAGTTGATGTAATTATTTAAAATCAAATCCGAAAATAATTATAAAATCAAATTTTCCAAAATGACTAATCTGAAACAAGGTCGAAAATGATTTTCTAGAAGGGGATTTATAAGAAAATTTCTGCTATTTAAAAATATTTTAAATGAAAAATACGCAGATATTTTCTTTGAAAAATGATGCAGCTACTGAAATGTCTTAACATAAATCATGTTTCATAAGTAATTTTTCTATCAACTAGATTACCAATGTAATCTGCATCTGAATTTTTCTTTCACTCGAGATTATCATTAATTGGATGTCATAGACTAGATGGTGATGTTGCAACAAAATTTTGAGGACCTTTTTAAATGAAATTCTTTTCAATTTTAATTGAAGCCGTGAAAAAAAAACCATGAATATAGAGTCAGCCAAATGTATTATCATCGACCAATAAAACACCATAATTAATCCAAATTAATCTATACAAAGTATTTTAAGGATTGTAGTGTTCTCAACATAAAAGAATAATTGGCCAACAATTTTGAAAAAGTCAGAATCATTATCATCATTCATTTCTTTATCGATAACTGGCTAAATTAAATAAAATTATGGTGCAGATTTTCACATATATCGTTCAAGATATCTTTACCTATTTTACATTTGTCGATAATTTTTCGTTGTAGCCCATTATGATTCTGTCACCTTTATACTAGGCTAAGAAACTTTTCTTTGTCCCCCTTGTGTTTCTGAAATAGCCAAAATCCAGATAACACTGTTGCTGTTCCTTAGCCTACCACCACACCTGCACGATTAAAGATTTTTGTGACCTATTTGTTTTTATAGATCCATGGTTGTTAGTGGCAATAGATTTTGAAAAAATAATTTTTGGGAGACCCATAACTATTTATATATGTTCCTTTTGCCACCCAGATTTGTTTAACTTTGAGGGATTTTATATTTGTGCCTTTTGGAACCCAAATTGGAATTGTTTTCACGTGTTTGGGTCTATACCAGCAAATGTTTTGAGTGTGTCCAATTTTTCTACAGATTGTGCACTCGGATTTTGCTTGATTAATTTTGCTTTTAACAGGTTCAGATTAATTATATTCAAGTCCTTATTTAACTGTATTAACAATTTGTTTCCCAAATAGCATATTCAATGATCTTTCACTTTTGAAAATTTTTCCTAAAGTCGTTGACAGTTGTTGGACTTATGTTTTGAGTGATCCGTTTTCATTCAATAATTGAGTGCACCTTTTAATAGAATTTTCACTTCTAGTGCTTTCGCTCTCTTTCAAAATTATAATTTCATGTTCAAGTGATTTTATTTTAATTTCTAGTTTTTTAACTCCTCTTCAAATGATGGACACTTATCAAATTTAGGGATCCTACTTTGATAGTTTTTAATTAATTGATCAAGTTATTTATTTAAGTCTATTAAAGTATCTTTTTGTGATTTAAGTTTGGCGTACTTCTCCCTAAGTCATTCAAAACAGCCATTTACTTCGTGGAAATATATAAGTAATTCTGAGTGAGTGAGTTTTGATACCTCACTTGGCTCATCATCATCGCTATAAGTTATATCACCTCTAAGGCACAGATCTACTTTCTCACTCTCACTGCTGTTGCTTTTATTCCATGTGGCAGCAAAACTTATCCTTTTTGAATTCTTTTCTTCGCTGTGTCGATTTTAAGGACAATTGGGCTTAATGTGTCCGGGTTTGTTGCACTTAAGACAGATGCTCTTCCGTTCTTCTGGGTTGTCTAGTGCTTTGAATATTCCGCTTATCAATTTTTGATTTAGAGCTATATTTTTGTATTTGCGGTTCCATTTTTTGAATCTCTTCATTAGTAATACTAGCTCAGCTGCTCCATCTTCATCGTCATCATCACTGCTGCTTTTTGTCAATCCTGTTAAGCATGTTTCTGTGTCGATTGAGGAGGATTTCTCATTGTTGTTGACTTTTGCACCATATATTGCATCAAAAGTATTCCAGATTTCATGTGCACTTTCACAATGAGAGATAAAGTTAAAATTATCTTGATTAATGAGAATATAATATATGCATAGCAAGAGCATTAATCGAGATAATTTTCTCGTCTGTTATATTACACACATTTTCAATGATATCCCAACGTTCAACATTAACAGATTCTAAACAAAATTCCATTTTCAATTTCCAATTCGAAAAATCTATTCCATAAAAAATAGGAGGAATAATATTGGAACGACCCTTAGTAAAAGCAATATTAAAAGAAGCCATTTTAAAAATTCATATTTATAACACAAAATTTTGAAAAATCAAAATTTTAAAACAAAAAATGGTTTTTGAACTAGCTCCGTTACCACTTGTAGGATCGATTTCACCCTAGAGGGGTGTGAATAGGAAGATACTATTAATTATAAAATTTATCGCGGAAGTTTATATGAAATATTTTCAACGCAGATATATCAGAATAGCAGCACAGATAATAGCAAAATAATAAATGTAGAAATAGAACAACATATAATTTACCCAGCTTCGGCAAAACCCTGCCTAAGTGCTGCCCCAAAGGTTTCTACTAGAAATTAAGCAGTCAAACGCTTACACACATAAACTCGTGACACCCGCTATCGACTAGCCTTAATTCTATGCTCAAAACCCTATAACAGCTCAGCCACTGAGTTACGAATTCTCGAACTACACCACTGTAGTTCATCCCCTAGTCACACGACTAGAAATTACAATTATTTAAAAGGAAAATACAATAAACAAATTAAATAACCCAAAACCCTAATTTAAAATAAACTAAAGCCTTTAAAAAGAAAACAAGGCCGACCTCCCTTTTGTTTCCTTTTATATTGTTCGCCCCGTTTCTTTTGTTTGTGAAAAAAATGTTAGCTTCCTTTTCTCTTTCGTTCGCTCTGAAATTATGGCTTCTGGATGAAGTCGCCGCTTTGATTTCTGAAGCTTCAATTCCTCACTTCTCTCCGTCGATCGCTTTCAGCTACATCAATTCGATCGAGTTTGAATTAAAATTGGTATGTTATTTTCCTTTTTGCTTTTTGGTTGATTACTTGAACTCGATCTTGATTCGAGTTGAATGGTTATTGTTCTCTATTTAGCTCAAACTCGAATGATCTGTTAGGTTGATGATGATTGGGTTTAAATAGGATTCGAATTCCTATATTCTCATTCATATTGAATTATTTGAATTATTTGAATTTGTCAATCAGTTTTGCTCGGCCACTTGATTATGTTTTAATGACCGTGATTTCATGACTTGTTAAAATTCGTATATTTGATTGCTTGGTTAATACGGCTCGATTATGACTTTGCTTGGCCGCCACGGTGTTGAATTCTTTGATTTTGCTGATGTTGATTTCGTTCTTTGTTCCTTTTGACTCCGATCAATTGTTCACGGCTTTGACTTGAATTTTGATATTACCTGACTTTGATTTGTATTCATGCTTGATAACACTTTCGACCTGTTCGATTTTTACTTGCCGTTCCATGATTTCGGCCAATTGAATTATTTTGATTTCGGCATTGGTTATGTGCACGGCTGGTTTTTACTGTATTGAGTTTCACTGTATGTTGTGTTCACTTGATTACTGTATTGCCTTTGTATTGCTTCATGCCTTTGAGTTATGTGTTCATGCAGTTGAACTTTGACTTGTGTCTGTAGTATGAGCGACTAGCTTGCATTTTTGAACTGGTTTATTATTCTGGTTGATTGCACTGGATCATGTATATGTGTAGTTTCACTTTGTTGATGATTTGATGTTGAAGTCACAGTGGTGCATTGTGGTGAGTTGCTCTGACCGGTTGACTGTTGCATACATATTGCCTTATCTTTGCTTACATTTGTTGGTCTGCACATCCATGTTGCCACCTCTGTTACGTTTTTGTTCTTTTGGTTCCACTGTACATATATGTGCTTGCTGTCTCATTGATTTAAACTTGTTTATCACCATATATGCACATTTGGGTTTCACTGTGTTTCACTTGGTTTTGTTTACATATGCACGGCTTGGTGGTTTGATGTACTTGAATATGGTCTGCACTATGACTTGAGTCTTCATTTGATGGTTGCTGTGTCAATTTGTTTTCATGTATATTAGTACTCATCCACGTACTCTGGTTGTCATTTATATGAAGCAGTGTTGCATTTCCTTGTAGTCTTCATTGCACTATCCACTGAACTTCGAGTCATGTAGTTCATGTGTAGTTTGTGGTTTACATTCATTTGTGTACATTTGTTTGAGTGTAGCTTTGTCCCATGCTTATGGTTCTATTAATAATGCTATGCACTCTATATAATGTGCCATTTTATTTTCTTCTCTGGTCTTGTTAACTTGATAGCATTTGGTCTGGTATACATGTGCACTGCTCAATGGTCTGATCATGCTACTTGTATGTGGTATGGACTTGCTCGAGTCTGGTTCCATATCTGACCAGCTACGTTATTTTCTTATGCACGTGACTTTTCATTTTGATTTCACCTCAACTTCATCTTGATTTTTGAAATTGCACCCGAGTTGAATCTTGCTTATAGCTTGGGTTTTACCTTGTGCTCGTGTTGTGACTTTACTTGAGTTGAACCCAGCTTTTGATTTGGGTTTGACCTTGTGCTTACCTGTCCCTGCAATTTTATCAAGTGTATATCGGTGTGCACAGCCTTATGGCATGTACAGTGATAAAAACCCCACATTCAAACACTGCGCACCCACCTTTGGAATATATATAATGTAAATCTGGGCTCTCCTACTCGCATAATCAATTTTTATGAATTTTAGTTAAGTATTTGTGAGAAAAATGTGTGATCCTCTAGTAAAAGAGGAGAGCACACATGGAGCGCTATATATATAACAAAACAGAAGGAGCTGCCAACATGCCTGGCAGGTGGCGCGACTATAAAACTAAAAAATAAAGAAAAAGAAACCCCACAAATGAGCTCCGGCAAAGCCACCACCCATTACACCCTAATACCGAGCTCCGGCAAGGCCACCGCCCAATAATAGGGTGTTAGTGGTATCTAAAATCTGAAATACTAAAGCACAAAACTCAAAGAAAATGCCCCAGATGATCTATAGAGAAGGACTCCAAAAGGTGGACCAAAAAGAAAAAACTCCACACTAAAGACCTGCAGTAAACAAAAGAAATGCCAGGCGCAATCCGAAATCCTGAGAAAAGCTATCCTGCCAACCTGAATAAAGATGCAAGCAAACCTGCAAAATAGTCAAGAGAAAAACCAGCAACCTATCTAAACCAAACCTATAACAAAACTAGGAAATCAAGTTAGAATGAATCACATATATGTATATAAATAGAATTTATATACATATATGTGAGAATAAAAACCAAAGAGTAAATTAAAGCAAGAATAATCTAGAACAAAAAACAAACAATTCTAAGAATGAGAAAATATAAGAAAAAAAGAAAAAACAAAACAAGAAACTAATTTATGGGCCAAAAATAGTAAGAGAATTATGATGCAACATATGAACATTATTTAAATCAGAAAATGGATTAATATAAGTATTATTAGAAGCAAAATTATTGATATTAAGTTTGAATATGTTAATATTATTTCTAACCTTGTTAAGGTAATCCTTAAAGCAATTATTTTTGGCTAATTTATATTTGGGATTAGAAATCCAATTTAAACAGAAATTTGAAATTAAAATTATTAAATTATTATAATGTTGATTTTTATTATTAAAAATCCTTTGATTTCTTTCAAACCAAATGTGCCAACAAGAAATAGTGAATAAAGAATCAAGCAAGTATCTATAATTCTTATTGAACCTAAATCTAAAAGAGTTCTAATAGAAAAAACAATCAGAAACTCTAGAGCTAATATTAAACTCAAAAATATTAAGGGTCTTTAAAAGAATAAAATGAGTATCCAAACGTTCATAATAAATATGATTAATATCTTCAGAGTATGCGTTGCAAAAATAACATTTATTATCAATATTAATATTTTTCTTTTTTAAAAATTCAATAGTGTTTAATTTACCATGAATGATGAGCCACATATGAATCTTAGATTTTGGAGGAGCATTTGACTTCCAAATAAATTTAAAACTATTGGCAGAAACCCCCGAAAAGTTAATAAATTTGTAAAAGGAATTAGAAGAATATTTCTTACTCTTATCCCACTCCCAACTAATATGGCCAATATCATTGTGATTTAGCTTAGCATAAAGCAAATAAAGATGTCTAAGGGTAGGGCCTACTAAAATACTATTAAAATAGAAAATCCAAGGAGGGTCCCTTTCAGAGTTAAAAACATCAAAAATAAACGCAAATTTAAAGTTACAAATATCATATAAATCTTTGAACTCATACTTAAGAGGAGTAGAGGAAATCCAACCATCGTGCCGAAAAGAAGTATTATTACCAGAATGAACAATAATGTTAATACCTAAGTTGAAAATATCACTACATTTTAAGATGGATTTCCAAAAATAAGATAATTTACTATAAATAGAAGGACTAATATGATAGAGATTATAACTACCATTATAGTAGAAATTAGAAATAGTCTCCTTCCAAATGGCATTATCACTAGTATCTCTGAATTTCCATAACCATTTACCAAGAAGAGACAGGTTCATATTATGTAAATTAATGACTCCTAACCACCCTCTTTTTTAGACTTACAGACAATATTCCAATTAACTAAACATTTAATGCTATTGTTAGGATTATCACCACTCCAAAGGAAATCCCTTCTAATTTTATCTATCACCCAGTTTGGAAAAAGGTGCATAGACATCTAATAGATAGGGAGAGATGATAAGACAGAATTAATCAAAATCAATCTACCAGCTCTAGATAAGAATCTCACATTCCATTTAGTTTTGAAGGTCTGATAACAAAACCAAGATAGTCGAAAGGAAAACTCATAATTTTACAATTTAAAGTATTAGCAACTAAATTTTCTACATTATCAAAATCATTCAAAACTAAAACAGAACTTATATCAAAGTTTATTTTTAAACCTGATAAAAGTTCAAAACTATAAAGAATAAACTTGAGAGCAATAATATGCCTAGGAAGATGGGAGGAAAACAGCAAAGTATCATCAGCAAATTGAAGGATAGACAAACCAAAACTAGAAATATCATTACCAATAGAACCCAAAAGATTATTGCTAACAGCATTCTTAATAATCTTAGAAAAGACATCAGCCGCTAAATTAAACAGAAAGGGCGATAAAGGATCCCCTTGCCTTAAAACCCTCTTGGATTGAATTTTATTACCTAAAACACCATTAACCATAATACTAGAGTTACCCGTTTTAAGCAAGTTAATGATCCAATTAATCCATCTATTACTAAAGCCTCTGGCAAGGAAAATATCAATAAGAAAATCCCAATCAACCGAGTCAAAGGCTTTAGCAAAATCTAATTTTAAAATAGCACAAGTTATATTATTTTTACAACAAAAATTAATATATTCTTGAACAATTGCTACACCATCAGTAATATTTCTTCCTTTAATGAAAGTTGATTGAGAACAGTCAATTAGATCATTCATTTTTAAACTAAGTCTATTAGCTAAAACTTTGGAAATAATTTTAACAGAGCAACTAGTCAATGTAATGGGTCTAAAGTCTTTTAAAGTATTAGCACCAACTTTTTTATGTAATAAAATAACGTTAGCAAAATTAAAACAACCTAATTGGAGATTACCATTATAAAATTCATTAAACATACAAATTAAGTCTAATTTTAAAACCTCCCAAAAAGATTGATAAAAGAAAATAGGAAATCCATCCAGGCCCGGAGATTTATCTCCAGGTAAATCAAAAATGGCTTTTCGGATTTCCTCTTCAGTAAAAGGAACATCTAAATCAGAGAGACTAATGTTAGAGACGGATGGATAAAGATCATTCCATCTAACATTAACTCTATGCTTAATTTTATTGCCAAAGATATCTTTATAATAATCAGTAAAAGCATTGTTGAGGTCGCGTTGTTCAACTAATTCCACATTATTAACTAAAATGGAATTAATTGTATTACTACGTTTTCTACTATTAGCAATATTATGAAAAAATTTGGTATTATTGTCGCCTTCATTGATCCATTGAAAATTTGATCTCTGTTTCCACATAACTTCCTCTTTTTCAAGAATAGAATTAAGTACATTTTTTAAGTTGTTAAGAACATTTCTCTCACCTAAACTTAAATGTCTAGATTCTTCAATCTTATTTAGTTTAAGCAACTCATTGAGAATATTATCTTTTTTAATTTTAATATTACCAAAAACGTTTTTATTCCAGTTTTTAAGAAAAATCCTAAGTTTTCTAAGCTTGAGCACAAAAGCTTTGGCTGAATTGTCACAGTACTTAAAACTATAAAAACTCATAGAAGACCATTTATTGATGTTTAAATTTGAAAAACCTGGTTCTAGAAACCACATTTTTCAAATTTAAAGGCTCTACTAATAATTCTATGACTTTCACAAGAAAGGATAATGGGGCAATGATCTAAAAGAGTGTAAGGTAAACCCGACACTCTACAGATAGGAAATTTATCTTCAATATCATCACTAACGAAAAATCTATCTAATAGAGTAAAAGAGGGAGAATCCCTATTATTGCTCCAAGTAAAAACTCTATTGGATAGAGGAATTTCGATCAAATTAGAATGAATAATAAATTGATCGAATTCCTCCATAGCCGAATAATCTCCTTCCCGGGGAGAACGCTCACCAAAGAAACGATAACATTAAAATCACCCCTCAAAATCCAAGATCCGGGGGCAAGAGATCTAAACTCGAGACATTCATTCCAGAGAATCCGTCTATCAATATTAGAGTTAGGCCCATAGACATTAGAAATATTTAAAAAAGAATTATCAGCTAGATTAATTAAAATAATATGTAAAGAATGTTGTTTTTGAATACACTGCATTAATTTAAAGAGGTTATCTCTCCAACCAATCATTAAACCCCCCGAAAAACCCACCGAAGGAAGAAAAACCCATTTACTAAAACAAAAGCCACCTAATCTTCTAAAAAAACGAAAGTCGGGACATTCTATTTTAGTCTCTTGTAAAAGAGCAATATCAATAGAAAAGTCTTTAAAGAGGATTTAACTTTATCACATTTATTAAGGTCATTCAAACCTCTAATGTTCCAACTAATGACTCTCATATGCCCATAGATCCAGCCCTATCAAGTTCCTTACTTCTAATAAACTCACGATCTAACTCAATGTCAGAGAAGATAAAAGCAGATCTATTAGCTAACTGGCTGAAATCAGTAGCTGATAGGTCACCCAGAGCATAAGATGAATATATGCTACCCAAATGAAAATGCGTACCTGAGCCTGATTCCGAAACACCACTCACAGTGTTCGAACCAGGATACTCACCCAACAACTGAGAGCAACTGCCACGAATCCTGACGCTACGACGAACCAACCAGCTAGAAGTTGGAAACTTTCTACGTCTACCTCTCTTCGAAGAAGAAATACGATGCACTGAAGCTCCAACATTCTCACAATGCTGATCTGAACTTGGATGCGTCGCACAACAAGTGGCACTTGATCCAGTTATCTCACTTCTCTTCAGCGAAGTAGAGCAAGGAGCAGAGCCAAACATATCAACCAACCCATCAGATTTCAAAACCTCTGGAACAAAGCTACAAGATGATCTGAAGAACCATCCAATGGTAACACATGAGACTCAACATGAAAAGCATCATGAAGAACCACCTCATCCAAATGTTCTTCTGAGTTAACAGTAAAACCACCAGCATCTAAAGAATGACCAATAACCAGATTAAGATTCACACCCAAATGCTCAATAGGGGAAACTGATTCTACAACACCAATAACACTAGCATCACTATCAAAACAGATACTGGGAGCAGCAAAAACATCAGAGCAACTCGCCGCATCTTGATTTAACACTCTCTGAGAAGAAAATGAGGGACAATTTGTATCAGCAAAAGCCTGGATCTGTGCATCATGCACAACGCAGACAGTGTGCATTTCATCAAAATGCTCAGTATCAACAGAATTCGCAACCTCCAAATGTTGCTCCAAAGAAAGAAAAACATCACGAAAATCAACTAATCCAAATCTATCTAAAGGAGCCGAAACATCGGACTCAATTGAAACCTCTAGATCATCCAACAATTCATTGATGCTGAAGCCGGATTCCAACTGGGTGATCTGTTTGAAATTATCAGATTCAATAGGCAAAGAAACAGCAGGAATTGAAGTCCACAAAATATTGTCCAGAGTAGAAATTTGATCAATCTCCAAAAGAATATCCTTTTTAACCAAATTTGCATGAAGTTCCTGGACTTGATCAAATTAGAAATCACTAACAAAAAAGAAATTCTCTAGACAGTCTTTACTATCATCATTAGCAGCCGAAACATGGCATCCATCATTTTTCAAGAAGCACGAATTAGCAGGAACAAGATGTTCTGTGGTGGATGGCAAGTCACTAACCTGATTATCTTCATCAGGATTCAAAGATAGACAATCATATTTGTTGAATAGAGGAAGTTCGAAGTTGTCTAGATGCTTGGGAGAACGTTTGCACCTTCGAACAGAATAATCCAGAGCTTCAACAAATTCGCAAACTTTTAGAGGGTTATACTTATCCAAACAAAAGGAGACAGCGGGATCAAATAGAATGGGGTCAAATCCCAGATTGGAATCATTAACATCAACATTAGGTTTGAAAGATACAACAAAAGAAAAGTCAGGCAGCACAGGCTTGGCGAACAAAATCTCACGTTGATTAATAAGTTCTGGAGAGGTACAAAAATTATCAGAACCATTTTCAAAGTTCGACTCGTTGATGATGTCGAAATGATAGAAAAGTTCATCAAGATAGCTTAAGCCTAAATCTTTATTAGTCCAGAGAAAATCGATCAAAACACCCTTTAACAACAAGTATTTGAGAACAAATTGGAAGCCATGGTTAACCTGAGCAGGAGATGAATTGCGCTTCTTGCTGTACATCGATTCAGAGGAATTATCATCACCAACAACAGATTTACCAAAGAATAATTCCAGATCTCCAAATCTTGCCCAATATCCCTTACCAATATTCGGTTCATTAATGCTATTAAAATGAAAAAGTAAATCATCAAGATATTTAATACCCAAATCCTTATTATCCCATAGATGATCGAGAAGAACACCTCTCGGCCTCAAGAATACCAGAGCAAATAGGAAGCCATGATTAGTCTGGTTCGAATAAGGTTCATAGGAATATGGTTTAATCACGCAATCTTTACTCTTATGCCCAAATTTGCCACATGAGAAACAACGAACGGGGTCTCTACAAGATGAAGCAAAATGGTTCAGGTCACCACATCTGAAACAGAATTTTTTTCCCCTTTCTTGAATCAATCCATTTCGAATTTAAAGAACGAGAAAGGCCTTGGATGTGAGGTAATGCACGATTCCTAACGGCTTGGGCATACGAATACGGAAAAGAATGATGATTGGGAATAGAAGAAACAGGATACGAAGACGATGACGCTCGAAAAACTTGATGAGAAGAAGATGAAGACGAAGAAAGATACAGCCAATTTTCTTGAAGAGACGCCCTTTTTTTAGTGAATTTTAGTTAAGTATATAAATGGTTCTTGGTTTTTAGAGGTTTGATTTGGAGAAAAAGAGACTTTTTTCATTATACAGCACGGTTTATAAAGGATGGGAAATATAGCTGCACGGATGGCAAGAGATGGGCCGCACGGTGAAGTATAGTGAAGGTTGATGTGGGGATGGGCTAGTGGTATACTGTTTTATATTATAATATTCTCCACTAAACACGTCAAAAAATCCTTAACTCCAATCGAAGCATGTCGCCTGGCATTCTATATGTAATACCCCTATTCCAGACATAATGGAACTATTATCGAGACCTAATTCGATCATATGCAGAAGTCAACTTTCCAAAATCAAATTGTATTAATTTAAATTCCTTTAATTAATTACTCGCGTTTAGAACTCGTACGACCAAACAATATGTCTGATCGCCATGAAATTTGATGGCATACAATAGTTTAGTATTACAGATCCAATGACACTTGTTTCGTTAAAATCTTCATAAGGTTATTTTCACACATTAATTAACATGAATTATTATAAGAATGAAATAAATCACTTTTAAATTTAAGTTTAAAAGTTTATTATTCCATTCTTATTCAAAAAGAAATTTAAAATAATATTTCCAAATTGCTCTTTTTCATATTAAATCCAAGATTTTCGCATTATTTAAATCCACTATTCAAATATTTTTAATAAATTGTTATTCACCTATTCAATTAAATTCCTATATTTGAAATTTGAGCTATTTCACTTCTGAAACTAATATTACAATGTTTAAAATGAATTAAATATTTCAAAATCAAATGTCAAAAATTCTGGGTTGGTACATTCTTCCCACCTTAAAAGAATTTCGTCCTCGAATTTACGATGTAAGAAGAATGCACCAAACCTACTAATTTTTCTAAATAAATTATTTAAAAATTTTACCATATTTTCTAACACTTATATTTATGGAAAATTTGGCAATGTCACCTTTGCGCGGCTCGATCGGAACAACTACAAATCGTCACTATGGTGTAACATTCCACCTTTTTGGACAGTTTAAATCGACGATAAACCACACACATCAGACTCAAATTATTCAAAAGGGAGATTGTTATTGGGGTAAATAAGAAAAATAGAGAAGAAAAAGACAAAACGAATATCGTGGCAGAATGATAAAATATAATAATCAAATAACAGTTCATGAAGCTGTATACAAATTATTTGATTATACTTATACAATACAAAATCAGAGTTACAGATATCAGAGATAAATAACTAATGCAGCGGAACAGTATGAATGCAGCGGAATAAATATAGTAAATAGTAGTAGCACAATCCTCATCTTCATCCTCCAGAAATAAGTTCTTCAAATCCTGAAATGCCCAGGCTGACCCAAGCGAAATGAAAAGACAAAACACTTTAGTCAGAACTAAAGGATCTTATGTAAATTAAATCAACGAAAATAATATGAGTGGAACGGCATCAGATATGTTTACGGGATTTGACATCCTCTATCCAGTGTCTAACGTGAGTGCAGTAACTTAAGAGATCTTCGAGATTCACATCTCCAAAGGATCCGTTGAACTATCTACTATGTAGTACAATATGCTATTATAATATGTCTATAGTAAAGTAAAAGTATTAAAATAGCATTAATGTGTTACCCATATCCCCTTTAACACATTTTATATATTCCCGTAGTCTATACAATGTCGTACGCTCCTCCATAAACTGGAGGTTCAGCCAGATGACATCACATAGGTACGGTACAAAACAAACTCGTAGAAGGCGCTCTAGGACATATGTACACGGCACACGAGGAGATGCCAGGGTAGATATACCATTTGCATATCCGGACTGGTGGTAACGCATAGTAGCTACTACTTCCCACCTCGAAACACACACCCAAATCAAAATCAAAGGGTGGCCATCAAAACAATCACAAATCAGAATATAATATCGAAGAAGTTTGCCCGATCGAAGGAATGACCTCACTTGGCCTGGCATGGCTCCTGATTATAGTCACATCTAAGCTAACTCACAGGAGTCAGGGTGACGTCACACCTTATACAAAAATCGTTCACCAAACCATCCAACTTTATTTCTGGAATCTCCACTATGTATACAGTTGTTAAAGTGGTTTTCGATATTGGCAGAGAGTATGACAATATCCGATCCCGGTCTCTTTAACAACCAATCGCTTATTACACACTGGTTGGTTCATTTACATTTCAAAAGTCAATTCATAATTTATACCAAAATATCATATTTTCAAACCATATCACTTCCAAATCGTATTCTCTTTCAAAGTTATAGTTTCAAATAGTTTAAAACCTTCATTTCGAAACTTCATATTCAAGTCAAATATGAAATTTATATCCCAACTTAGGTCATAACATCATTTAACTTTATTCTCTTTTAAACTAATGAATTGAATTTGAACACTTCCACTTTACTTAATCTGAAATTTAGAGATTAGTTTAAATAGTTATAAATAGTTAAAATACTCTAGAATAGTTTAGTTATAGGTTAAAATACTTTTAAATTGATTTAATATAGTTAAATATATTTGAATTAGATCAAATATAATTAAAATAGATTAAATAGCTTTAAAATAGATTAATTATATTTAACATAAATTAAAAAGGTCTAATTAGTTTAAAATAAATTAATTTGGTTTAAAATTGATCAAAATAATTTAAATAGTTAGTATTCGTTAAATACTTTAATAAATATGAAATTTTAATAATTATAAATTTTAAAATAATACATTTTTAAAATTGTTTATATTAAAACATGGATTTGGAATTACATCAATTTAAACTATTCATTTCATTTCAACACATTTGGACCAATTTCTAATTACCAAATAAATAAACCAAATTTCAACCCTTTCAATTTTCAAATTTCAATAAACTATTGAATTTCATATCGTTTAAATATCAATTTGAATTACTCCAATTTAAAAATAATTTCAAAGTTATATTCCAAACAAATTCAAAGCTCAATTCTGATAGAATTTCATTTATATTTAACTTTAAACTTTTGATTTCATTTCTTAAAGCAATTCCTTTAAACCATTTTACATTTCATCATAAAACTTGATTTTCCAATAATACTTCAATTTACATAAATAAAATTTTATCTCAAAAATCAATTAATTAGATTCAAAAATTAATGATTTTAAAATCATTTAATTTAACCAATCCTGTGTCTGTATATAATTCTCTACCCTAGGGTCAAGTGATACGGATATTTATCATTTCAATCCGTAGTTTAACATTTACGGTTATATATCATTTCAAACCGCAATCTCGAAATAAATAACATCCATAAAATCGCTTGAGTCTATCATTTCAACTCATAATGATTTTTCCTTAATCTATAGATCATTCGGGTATGTATCATTTAAACCCATAGTGAACTTGCAGTTTATAACGATATAAAATACAAAATCCATTCATCCAGTATTAACAGTCACACATCCATCATAATCACCATCTAAATCAATCAAAAATATCAATATAGAACTGATAATCAATAACAGGTATTTAACTGGCAGTTTATATTCAATAATAAATTAAATAACTATTTAATTGAAATAAATTCAAATTAACTGTGATGATGATTCACAATACACCAAACGGTCATATATAAATTTCCAATCACATCATAAATTTAATGCAACAAACATAAGAAATTTTAGAAGTTGTGAGTGGGTTAAAACATCCACCATTGAATTTAAATTGAATTTAAATTCAATTTAAACCCAAAATTCAAACAGTCTTTGAATTTATCCAAACTAGCGTCAAAATGTCCGAAATTCGATATGATCCCAAGGGATCAAACCGTGCATGAACCAGACCTCGTATGTTAAAGATACGTACGTTAGAACATTATACAATTTGAATTAAAATAAATAAAATATTAAAATAAATACACGTCAACACCTTCTCCTACGTGAGCTGCAGCACAGTCGTCGAACGAACCAACACGTCAAAAGCCTAGCTTTGACCGTGCTTGCACGCCGCCACTGGTCGCCGTTGGCTAAGGTGCGACCACCAGTAGACTCGCCTCACCTCCCTCCTTCATCTCCCCTAGGTCCGATCGCTGGAAACCTCCACCTACCACCTCGCCTAACCCGAGATTCCAACCCTAATCACCAAAAATTAGATCTCCATAGGCTGCTCTAGGATCGACGACTCCTACCACGAGACCCAACATCACGACCTCCATCGATTCCAGTAAACGATTTCAAGAATCATCGCCAGAATCGAATTCGCCCAAATCGACATCAAGGGTTTCGTGATTTGGAACTTTGACCATAGTTTGCGATCGATTCGAGCATCATTTGCTGAAATAGACATTAGACGCAGATTGAATTGTTGAGCTTTTCGATATATATTTTTCTCTAAATTTTTTAGAGGAGTTTGACTTTTGGATTTGAATTTGAAATTGAATTTGAAATTTGGGATTAGGTTTTGTCTGCCATTGGAAAGAGGAGTTGAAAAGGAGATGTACGTACAGACAAATGAAATAAGAAGTGGTTAGGGTTTATCACAGGTTATTTATAGACAAAGCTAAAATAGAAAGAATGGACCAGATTGTTAAACGATAGACGACCCGAAAAGCCCATTCTGCCTCCGGAACGAAAATAGGCCATCCCATATATCAAAATAGATGTTTTTGATAATTTCAAAATCAATGGAATAGGTTTAACGTCCCAATTCCATCGTATGAGGAAGTTACGTTAAAATCAGCTTATTTTAAATTAATTTCAGTTGATTTCAATTAAATTGATTTCTAGGCATTTCGAGCCTGTACGATCAAACGACAAGTACGATCGTACGAAATTTGAAATCCTATAAAAATTCACCGTTACGAATCCGATGAAATTGGCTTCGTCAAAATTCGAGTTAGTGGCCAAAATGGCTATTTTCACATTAATTTAATATTAAACTAATTAAATCAAATTTTCAATTCAAATTTTATAATTTACAATTTCAATCACCTAAAGTCACTTGGTAATTTAAAATCCTCTAAAACAAATCTCTATATCAATTCGTTGTTGACTATTTCAAAATTACAGTGTTTGATTTGCAACAGCCATTAATCCTATTTATTATAATCTAATTCCAATAAATTATTTTTATTTTGTTTCAACCTTTATACTCAAATCAGTTATTATTCTATAGACATGGTTTTACATTGTTTTGAATTTCATTACATTAATGTATTCCAATTCCATCTTTTATTTGTATTAATGACTATATTTCAATTATTCTGTTATTTTGTCAATTTCACACATCAATTAAAATTTAAAAATCCCAGTTTCTTCATTTATCTTGATTTTACTCCTTTATTAAATCAATAATCATCTTATGACTAAAATTAGCATTTCTATTCATTTTGTTACATTCACAATTTCAGTTATTATCTTAATCTTATTAATGTAACATTGAAGTTCATTTAATTTTAATTGATTTTCCATTTTAACTTAATAGACCCAATAACATGTAATTTATAATAATCGTTACCATAACTTTTAGCTACACTTATGAATTCATTATCCACAAACAATTGTTACAGTTCTTATATAATACTGATTTTATTTGATTAATATTAACTCTCTATTTCATACAATAATTAAATATTTACATTTGTTTCTTATATTCAATTTTGTAATCAAGTATAAAAATTTACATTATTTCATTGTTGGAATTTCATTCCAATTGTTAATAATTAGCTTTAATTACCATTATCACATTTCATTTCAGCATTCATTTCATTATTAAATTACAAAGTTTTTTTTCTTTCCATATTAAATTAACAAATTTAATTATTGAAAATTTACGGGTCGTTACACCCCCCCCCCCTCAAAACTTTTCGTCCTCGAAAAGGGAGAAGAGGAAATCAAGTAATAAATATATCCTATTCAAAATATTAAATTTATAACAAATAAATTTACGAAAATAAATGATTTAAATAAAATATATCCCTTTATAGCCATTAAATACTTTTATACTCAAGTTAATAAAGTTTGGAAAATATTTCATAAAATTTCTAAGTTCGGAATTTTTAGAAAATTTCGGCAGAGTCTCCTTTGTACGGAGAGGCTTGGGAGAAATAATAATATCAATAAAACAATATATATCATAATTTTTCAAAATAATATATATCCCAACAACGGAAAAAATAATATAATATCGCTATAAAACCGTAATTCGAGAACATACCTATTTGTCGGGCAAACAATGCTTAATTATGAAACCAAAAGCAGTAGCTATTGCTTCCATAACCTGTTTTTCACTTATATAATCCAAAAAGGGTTAATAATTGTAAAAAATGAAATATTTAAATTTGTTTCAACCACTAACAAACAAATCAATATAACACAATCACTTGCAACCATAGTATACAGTCATCATGTGAAATCAATACAAATCAATTATCCATTCATATCAACCAAAACAAATAGTTTTTCCGAGTCAAGACACTTTTTAATCACAAAGAATGACAAATAACTACTAAGTATACCATTTACTCAACAGTCTTAGCTAAAACTCAATAGATTATTCATACATTCTAAGTGAAGTATCTTTTCCCAAGCAATCCACAAACCAAACAAACAACCTATTCCAAATATTGTTTAAGTTCATTTCTTTTTTCTTACAAATTCATTTTCTTTAATTATTCATATAATGAAAATTCTTTCCATTTCTTTATATTCGTTACCTTACATATGTTATTTACATCTCTTACATATGTTTATTCTATTCAGCTATTTATAGTAACTAGTGATTTCATTATTCAAGTATTACATTCATCCCATTGCAGTTTTAGTTCATATTTATTAATCTATATGGTTAATTTCCATTATATATTAATATTCATTAGTGTATAGTTCATACTTATGTTTCTTACCTCTTTAATTTGCATTCATTCTCTTATATATTGTCATTGGATATTAAATCCATTTTCTAAATCCTTTCAACAAGTTTCTGAAGTTATAATCATTTAATTTAACATACTATTCATTTTATTATTTACTTTAATTATCAATAGTTTCAAACATTTACTTAAGTTTATACTCATTTATCTATAATACTCATGTTCAATTAAATTTGCTTAGCATATCAATTCATTCACTTAAGTAAATAATTATTTACTTTTAATACTTACTTTCTATTTCATTTTGTTTGGTAGCAATCCAATTATAACTCATGTTTATAACAACTATGATATCAAGGTTCTTATTTATAAATGAATTTCATTGAATACTTTCATGACTTTAAGTTTTACTTGTGAAATATTCCATTACATTTTCTTATTAAACATTACAAATTTTAATATCTGGTAACTTATATACATCTTTAAGAAAGCAATTGAAAGTTACATAAGTTCATCTTATTTCGTTCCAATTAATAAATGGTTCAATAGTTATCATTTCTTATTTTCATATCCTTTTTATTTACAGGTCACAAATTTCAAATTTCTTGTAATTTCAGTTATAACTTAGCATTTACTTTCTTATTTTCATTTAGAAGTTTCAATTATCAAATAGTTAAAATTTTATTCCATTACAATAATTGAAATCTCTAATGTATAGAAATTTAAGAACTAAATGTCGGTTTCCATTTCAAATCATTTAAAATAAAATATATAACTATATCTTTATATATATATATATATATAAAACTATCAAATCATATTTAAAAATTAAAATCAAGATTTATTTATCAAATAATTGTGTAGTTACTACTACAACAGTCTTCCCACTTTGAAACTCGAAAATGAATGTCGATGATGTGTGCACTCATCATCGAAATTATTTTCCAACGACAGAGAGGGGAGTACAGGTCTTATTTCTTTCCAAAATTACTTTAAAACAACTCTTTCAAATCATATGGAAATATTTATATCAGAAAATACTTCTAAATAATATTATTATTACATTCCAAAATCATTCTAAAGGAATTTTCAAAAACTCCAGAACTTTAGTTCTAAATTTCCAGTTTTCATTTATTTTATTTTCAAATCTTATTTCTGACCAATATTTATAAATTTCACTACCTAACAACAAATATATTACAACCAAACATATCATTTATAAATCATTATTTTTATTATATATATAAAAATATACAATAGGTAAAATTATTTCATTTATGTTACCCGGTTGCTTGGCTCGGCTACAAGAGGAAAACTATTGAGTGTCGCTCGGCCTAAGCATCGCTCGGCCTAAGTGACGCTCGACTTAAGTATCGATTCGGCCTACAAGTATTGCTTGGCCTAAGTATCGTTCGGCCTAAGTGCCGCTCGGCCTATGTATCGATTTGGCCTGCAAGTATCGATCGGCCTAAGTGCCACTCCGCCTTAGTCCGTTGCTCGGCATCTTGGGTTCAAACACCATCGCTCGGCATTCTCTGATTCAACCACCATCGCTCGACACAGGAGGGTTCGGCTCAAATGAACATTACCAAGTGTTCCAGAACGCACCACTCAGCCAAGAGAGTGAAGCCATACAATAGGCTTCACCATTCGGCATGACTTTGCTTCTAGTCAACCTGCTATCTAGTTCTGTTCTCCTGAGGGTTTACTTCGAGTCACTTGATGACCGATCAGATAATTCTCAACCGGCATTCCTCGCTCGCCAACTGCCGTTCGGCATCCCTGGCTCGGTGTGCAAAAGCCATTTACTACGGGCCGAAGTACCTTGTTCCTAAGCCCGCGAAGGAAGTCCGGCCTATCTTCGCCTATAAATAGAAGGGAAGGGGCACAGTGAAATAGACCTTTTTTCGAGAACAATAGGGAGACTCTGCCATTTCCAAGAGTTATTCTTTTTCAATTAGAACTGGTATTCAAGTTGTTGGTGTATGGATTATATCTGTATTCAATTATTTGAAAAAACAATAAAGATTAAACTCAAAGTGGACGTAGGAAGTTAGGCCGAACCACTATAAATCTGGTGTTCTAGTTTTTGCAATTAATTCTGCATATATTCCTCTATTTTAATTTTTATCTTCATTAACTCTCTACACATATCCTTCTTTGGGTGTTGGTGGCCAATTTGGGTGCTAACATTTTGATGCTTTCACCGAGAAACCATTCTCAGGTTATTAGGATCTATATTGTAGCTACTGGATTGAAGAAATCCCCCGAAGGAGATCCAAGTCATTCACACAAAGTCTGTTGAATCTACTCAGAGTTCCTACCAATAACTCTACAATGGGAAGACCTTATACCATATCAGCCTCGCACAACGCGGACGTCAACGAGACTGCTAGCGTCCAACAAGTAGGACCCAGTAATCAACAAGTTAATTCGAGCGTAGGGACTGTCGTCGCCCAAAGCCAGATGGACGAGGCGAGATAATGCACCAAGGGCAAGGAGGCTGTGAAGAGCAACATTGCTGTAAAACAATCCGGTGATAACTCGGGGAAGGTCTAGGTCAATGTCCAAAACAAGGCTGTGCAATCTAAAGGGTCCAGAGGAGGAAATCCGGGAAAGAAAAAGGAAGCAGGAAAATGGAAACCAAGGATTCCATTTACAACGAATACACTCCTCTGAATATATCTCTGGAAAATATTTACCTATCAACTTGTAACACTTTCAAATACCGAAAGCCACGGCCAAAAGAGTCAACAGAGGAACAAAAGCGGACTAGGAAGTATTTCCTCTTCCATGAGACTTACGGGCACAATACCGAGGAATGTAGACACCTCCACAATGCCATAGAAAATCTGATTCGACAGAAAAGGTTGTAGGAGTTTGTCAAGAACCCATAGGAAGGTAGAAAAGGAACATCAGACCCCAGACGTGGGTAAACTCTACGCCATCTAGAGGAACCTACTCGAACTGTAGGTAGACTAGTCATAAATACAATAGTCGGTGGACCTCACCCTGCAGACAAGAATTGGCAAGAAATGAAGCGGTATGATAACTCCCTAAGGCATGTAGATTTTGAATGTTGTTCAAATACGGAGGATGAGTCCCCGACTAAGAAGCAACGAATAATGACGGACGATGCAGTATTCAGAAGCAGAGATGTTGATCAGGTGGAAGCTCCTACCATTGATCCGATGGTCATCTCTGCGACAATTGGACCAGCATTTGCGAAAAGAATTTTGATTGATTATGAAGTTCTGTTAACATCATCTTCAAAAAAGCATATTACCAAATGAAGATGGGGACGAAGGATTTAAAACCATCTAAAGCCCGTATCCATGGCTTTAATGGTGCATCAACCGATGTAGTGTGTTATGTTGAATTGCCAATTGAACTTGGACAAGGTGAACGTAAGAGGGTGTGAATCCTGCCTTTCATCGTTTTGGATGTCGATTCTCCGTACAATGTGTTTCTAGGTCGACCGGCCTTGGCAGAGTTAAGGCAGCTTTGGCCCCTTGGTGTTTAACTTTGAAATTTCTGAAAGACAAAGGAGTTGGTGTTGTGCATGGCGATCAGGGACCAGTCGTGCATGTTATGTAGCTGAGCTGAGAGAGGCCCAACAAAGAGAGAAAGGAAAGATTGCAGACAGCTCCGCCCGCACCTGAGTTACTGAAAATTAACAAGTAGTGCCCGAGCCCTGGCTTGGGCAACACGCTTGGATCTATAGAGACACAGATCCAAGAGATGACGATGAGGAATCCAGGGAAATAAAAGCGGCACCGGCTGAACTGACAATTAACATTCCAGTCAGCCGAGATGACCCATCGCGAGTACTTAAGATTGGTTCATAACTCAACCCCTCGATGACCGAGGATCTCACTGATTTCCTCCAAGCGAATCGGGATGTTTTCGCTTGGGCACATTCTGATATGTGTAAGATTTCTCCCGCCATTACGAGTCATATGTTGAACATAGACCCGAAATATGTACCAGTAAAGCAGAAAAGGAGAGGCATGGACCCAGAGAAGTCCACTGCTCTCAGAGAGGAGGTGGACAAACTCAAAGCCAATGGGTTCGTCTGCGATGCCCTCTACCCTGAATGGGTGTCTAACCCCATGCTAGTGAGAAAAGCAAATGGGAAAGGGAAAACCTGCGTATATTACTCTGATCTGAACAAAGCATGCTCTTAAGGATAGTTTTCCTTTACCCAGAATTGACTAGCTGGTTGACTCAACAGCAGGCACGAGTTATTGTCATTTATGGATGCGTACTCGGGATATAATCAAATCCTGATGCACATTTCAAACCAAGAACACACTAGTTTTGTCACAGACGTTGGGCTATATTGCTATGTAGTGATGCCTTTCGGACTGAAAAATATGGGAGCAGCTTATCAACGTCTGGTGAATCAGATGTTTAAAGACCAGATTGGTAGAACAATGGAAGTCTATGTGGATGACATGCTCGTGAAGTCACGGCAGTCAAACGACCACATTCGATACTTAGCGGAAATTGTTGATATACTCAGATATCATGGAATGAAAATCAATCCTCTAAAGTGTTCTTTTGGCATTGAGTCTGGGAAGTTTTTGGGGTTCATTGTTAATGCGTAGGGAATCGAAGCTAACTCAGAGAAGATTCAAGTTATTCGAGACATACAAGTGCTTAAAACTATAAAGCAAGTACAAAGCCTGAACGGAAAAGTGGTCGCGCTGAGTTGATTCATATCCAGAGCTACAGATAATTGTATTCCCTTCATTGATGTAATAAAGAAAGGAAAGAGAAATTTTGAATGGACGCCCAACTGTGAGGACGCACTCGGAGCTCTAGTAAGGCATTTGGAAAGTCTTCAAGTGCTGTCGAAGCCTGTAGACCATGAAGTGTTGTATATACCCTTGGCCGTATCTCAACATGCCATCCGTGCAACTTTGCTTCATGAGGAGGACCGAGTTCAAAAACCGGTGTACTACCTCAGTAAACTTTTAAGGGAGGCAGAAAGAAATTATCCTAAAATTGAGAAACTGGCCTACTGCTTGGTGATTGCATCACACAAGCTTCGTCCGTACTTTTGGGCACACTCGATCAGTGTTTATACCGATCAACCCTTGCGACAGGTACTCCAACGACAAGAAACCTCTGGAAAGATGTTAAAATGGAACATCGAGTTGAGTCAGTTTGATCTTACCTACCTACCACGAAGATCTACACAAGGGAAAGCGCTAGCAGACTTCATCGTTGAATTCACCGTGCCACACGAACCAAACATCCATGATTTCATTCCCCCCATTCGATGGAAACTGTACACCGATGGGGAACCCAACGACTGTTGTTTTTGGGTTGGTATAAGTTGTGACTACCTAAAATCGATCAATTTGTTACACTTCGAAGCATAATTTCCCAGCTACAAATAACGAAGCTGAGTATGAAGCATTGATTGCTGGCTTGAAACTTATCAGGGAACTAGGAGTGAAATCGGTTGAAATCTTTTATGACTCATAATTGGTGGCGTATCAGGTGCGGGGAGATTACCAAGCAAAGGGGCAGAGGCTTACTCCGTACCTTTCCCGGGTTCATGGACTATTGGCAGACCTTGAATATTACAATATTTCGCATGTCTCGCGTGAACAAAACAGAGAAGCCAATTCATTGGCCAAATTTGCAAGTATTGGCAACGCACCACAAATGGGATTGGTTCCCATTGAAACCTTACATGCTTCGTGGATAAATGTGATGGAGGTAGATTTTTTGTTAGAAACAGAAATCGAGAAGGAGTTATGGATAACCCCATCCAAGCAATATTTTCTACACGGGGTCTTGCTCGAAAGAAAGAGCGAAAGATGACAAGTCATTCGTAAAGCTTTACGATATGTAATGCAGGACGGAATAATGTATCGAAAGAGATTCTCGGTCTCCTTACTCCGGTGCACTGCCCACGATGAGGTAAAACGAGTCTTGTAGGAAGTTCATGAAGGAGAATGTGGTGACCATACAAAGGGTATACATTAGCAAATAAGATCCTCCGCTATGGATACTATTGGCCAACGGTAAATCGGGATGCTGCGGACTATGTAAGAAGATGTGACAAGTGTCAAAAATATGTGAAAATATTGAGAGATCGGCCAACGGAACCCACACAAATGGTTAGTCCCTGGCCATTTGCAATATAGGGAATCGATATAATCGATTCCTTACATATATCCAAAGGTGGTGCAAAATATGCAATAGTTGCAGTCGATAACCTTACTAAGTGTGCAGAAGCAGAGCTCTTAGCTACAATCACTACCAAGAAGGTCATTAATTTTGTCGTATGAAACATTATATGCCGTTTTGGCCTCCCATGAACTATCATTACAGATAATGGAACTCAGTTCGAAAGTAGGGAGTTCAAAGACTTTTGTCAAAAGTAAGGCAATGAAAAAATGTTTGTAGCAGTTGCTCATCCAAAAGCCAATGGACAAGTAGAAGCCATGAATAAAATAATCAACTTCGTATTGAAAAAACGTTTGGAAAAGGCTAGAGGCAAGTGGGTGGATGAGCTTCCAATGGCACTTTGGGCTTACAGAACTACCCACAAGTCCATGACTGGCCATACTCCATTCGCATTGGCATATGGCACGGAAGTCGTTATACCCGTGGAACTTGAAGTTCCTTCACATCGTATAACTCATTATGACCCCAAGACGAATCGGGATCTCTAACTGGAACCACTGGACTTCGTTGATGAAAAACTTGGAGAATCTGATTTAAAGGCGGCTGCATATAGGTACCTAGTCGCTTGATATTATAATGAAAAAGTCTGATCGAGAATCTTTGATGTGGGCGATCTAGTTTTGAAGCGAGTTTTTCCGATACTGTTGCATATTAATCCCATCTGGAAAGGTCCATACGTCATTGAACAGAGGCTTGGAGAGGGAACTTTCAAGCTAGCTACCATTCACTCCCCTAAGCATGGAATAGAGAACATCTGCGACGTTATTATATTTAGTCTATTTCTTTCGCATTTTAGTTGCAATTATTTCTAGTGTATTATTATTTCGTTGATTCTTTGTCTTCGGCAAGTAATAAGATAATTCAGTTTATTTTCATTAATAAAGGATTGAAGCCATCTTTTCCATGAATTATTGATGTTTCCTAGTGTGATAATCCTATGGAAAAAATTAAAGGTTATATCCTATTGGGCATATGAACGTGCTCAAAGATTTAAAATCTCCAAGTCCTCAGAGTGTGAACTGAAGTACTCTGAGTCCTTAGAGTGCAGATTAGAGTATAAACAACTCAAAATCTCCAATTCTCCAAAGGGCGGACTGGAGTACTCCAAGTCCCCAAAGGGCGGACTAGAGTACTCCAAGTCCCCAAAGGGCGGACTGGAGTACTCTAAGTCCCCAGAGTGCGGACTAGAGTATAAACGATTTAAAATCTTCAAGTCCCCAGAATGTAGAATGGAGTACTCTGAGTCCCCAGAGTGTGGACTAGAGTTTAAACGACTTAAAATCTCCAAGTCCCTAGAGTGCAGACTGGAGCACTCTGAGTCCTCAAAGTGTGGACTAGAGTATAAACGACTTAAAATCTCCAAGTCCCCAGAGTGCGGACTGGAGTACACTGAGTTCCCAGAGTGCGGGTTGGAGTATAAACGACTCAAAATCTCCAAGCCCACAGAGTGCGGACTGGAGTACTCTGAGTCCCCAGAGTGTAGATTAGAGTATAAACAACTTAAAATCTCCAAGTTCCCAGAGTGCAGACTGGAGTACTCTGAGTCCCCAGAGTGCGGACTAGAGTATAAACGACTTAAAATCTCCAAGTACCTAAAGTGCGGACAGGAGTACTCTTAGTCCCCAGAGTGCGGACAAGAGTATAAATGATGCAAAATCTCCAAGTCTCCAGAGTGCGGACTGGAGTACTCTGAGTCCCCAGAGTGCGGACTAGATTATAAACGGCTTAAAATCTCCAAATCCCCTAAGTGCGGACCGGAGTACTTTGAGTCCCCGGAGTATGGACAAGAGAATAATCGACTCAAAATCATCAAGTCCCCATAGTGCAGACTGGAGTACTTTGAATCCCCATAGTGCGGACTAAAGTATAAACGACTTAAAATCTCAAAGTCCCCAGACTGCGGACTGGAGTACTCTGAGTCCCCAGAATTCGAACAAAAGTATTCTAAGCACCCGAAACGTGAAATAGAGGATCTACAATTCTTAAAAAAATTTTGAGTCACAAGGCGGTGACTAAAGCTCGTCTAACTCACCGGATTCCGAGTAATGGCAACGAGTTAGACAATAAGCTGACAAAATGAAAGTTATCGAAAAACAAAGAAACTAAGTATTATTCACAAATCCCAAAACAAGATTTCGCTACAATCCCTCCTAAACTCAGGGTCAAAAGTCTATTCAATTGGCTATGAAAATAAATAGGAATAACTACATAATCCAGGCTAACTCTCGTTGAACGAGCATGATAGCTGCTTCTATGGCTTCTTCTCCTTCCTCGATTTCTCAGCCGACTCCTCCCCCACGCGTTTTCGCTTGGATGCTTTGCTTGCTAGAGAAGTAACGTTCGAGGAAGGAAGAGGAACTTCCAGTGACCTGGACCCACCAGGGAGAATGACCTTCAAAGGTATGTTCAAAGGATCATCTAGTTCCACTACTTGGGGCTCGACCTTGATTTCAACTTTCTTTTTCTTCTCCTCCGTAAGTTGCTCCTTCATGCTCACTTTTGAAGTATGCATAGAGGCGCATGTAATCTCAACTTCGTAATCTTCTTCGACGGGTGACGGATTTTCAGACTTGTCCTCGTTAGGCGCCTCAATCACTTGAGCGTCAGGACCAGGAATTTCTCCTGTTTGAATTGCCTCACCCGTATTCTCCTCCTTCTCCATGGCATCATCGCTCCTTGGAGCAGGATCAGAACGACCTACACGAAACCATAAGAGACAAATGTTAGGATACATTAACTACTCACCAAAAACGACGGCCCTTTGAACTTTGAGAAGAAAAGTTATGTACCGGTTTTTGGCCGACTCTCAACTGTCCGGGGAGTCTCACCCTTTGGAATGAGAGATAGAACATGAATATCAAGGCTAGGATCTACTGGGTCGTAGCCATGTGCTGCTCGAAGGGGTCAAGCGATGGGCGATCAGTCCATTGAGTAGGGGAGGAACCGGAGACTCGGCTCCGAACAGGCTGACAATTCTTTCCTTTCAATGAGGAGTCTCTGCTATAAAGAGCCTTCACTATAGATAAGTCCGAAGGCTCATTCCCCCAGAGAAATTCCTTCACTAAAGCTTCTTCGTCAACCTCTTCAGTGCCCACCTCAACCTTTTTGATCTTTATCAAAGTTTCCCATGCTTCGGCCAGAGATTCGAGGTAACCCTCGCCAAAAATGTTAGGCCACGATGCATGAGAACTCGAGCATTATACTCAGCTATAAGCGGATCAGATATGCACTTAATTTCCTCCCTACCAGCCTCAGTAGCCGTCTCATGGCAAGAATCGATTTCCGTAAGCGCTATCCTTTTGCCCTCTTCACGGGTCTCATCCTTTAGCATTCAGCCTTAGAGAGTTCTTCATCAAGCTTTGTCTTCAGGGGCCATGTAGCAACGATTTCGTCGCAATATCATTGCGACTCCTCCTGAGCAGCCGTCTTTTCTTCCTTCTCCTTGAGAAGTAGCTCTTCCAACTCTTTGACTCACTTAGGGAATGCATCTCTCTCCTTTCGAACGGAGTCTTTCTCTAATGCTAAGGCAGCGCAGCGTTGAACTGCTTCATCGATCTCTTTCTTATGTGTGGCTTCCAGACGATTAACGGCATCAGCTGTGTCTTTAGCCTTTTTTTGAGCAATTTCAAGCTGAGATTTGTATGAGGAAAGCTCTTCGTCTTAGGCTTTAATGATGTCTTTGTCATGAATGGCTTCGAGTTTTAGACGATTAATTTCATGTTGGCGTTGGATAGAAACTTCTGAAATTTTTTCTGCCAAATGAACAAATGCGTCGTGTTGAACATAGACATCATTGTTGCAAGCAATGGCACTTTGTTTGACGTGCCTCAGAATGTGATGAATCGCTGGAAGAAACTTCAGACCGTCGAAGCATATTTTTAGGAACGTGGCCTTAAGCTCGGCTAGCCTTTCCGCTATCAAACGGTCATGTGCGAGAGCAAAAGAAGTTTGTCTAGAGACTACGGGTTGTTTGTGAAGTTCTCAGGATTGCCTAGTGCTAGATGAACCCGAGTGTTGGTCGAGGGGAGTATCGGACTAGGACCCTTATAACCAGATTTCGCCCTACCTTGCTCGGGGTGAGAAGGAGGATTGTGATGGTATGAAGACTGATGGTAAGTTTTCCTTCGATATGATGAATCCCGGGAGCGATAGTCCCTATCACTGTCGTCATCTCTATCCCAACGTTTGCCGAAGCCCGAATCCCTGCCAAAATGATGAAAAATAGAGGACCCATGAAGGCGGTCCATATAACCTGAACAGAAATTAAGTGAACATGAGTTAGCCAGAATCACATGATATCTGAAGCTTAAGTGCAAGGTGAGGTGTAAGAGTTATTGTGTGTGTCCTAGTGTTTCCCCCCGACGGATCAGTTTCTTTAACTTTACTTATCGGTGTTTTTCTCCTTGATTATGGGCTTGAACGCCTTCATCGCCTCTCATGGTGAATGAAGTCTTAGGGCCTCTGGATCATTGAATCCATAATTGAGCAAGTCATTGGGAATAGTGAGGTCAGATAAGCCTTTCAGTGAACCTTCTAAGTGTTGTGGAGCTCTTTCTCCACTGGAGTAATTGTGACCTTGGAGGTTCTGCTTACTGTCTTTTTCTTCAGTTTGTAAGCCATCTTCTTTTTTCCCTTCGAAGGGGGAGTCGTAACATCAGTGCCATGTGCCTCAACTCCTTGTTCCATAGCAGGAGTTACATTCTCATCCAGTACTTCTGACACCTCAATTTCTCTAATCTCGCCCTCCTCGGTGTGTCGGGGGGACCACGTGTTGAAGGCCCAGCTTGCCTTTTGCCTTTGTCCAAGGCAAGTCCAGTTATAGTGGCATCGTAAGGAAGACCTATTCGGAGACCGTCCACCAACAACCCAAATTTCGAGAGCCATTCATTGGTAATGATGGATCTGATGTCCCAATCTTCTGTGGGAACAGCTCGAATAGCTTCGACGGCCTCAGAGTACCCAGAGCCTTCGGGACGTGGGCTGATACCTGTAAAAGTAGAGAAAGGGTTTAAAACGGATGCACTTTCTGCCACATACAAGTATTGATCCAGAAAAGAAACTTACTCCGTTCTAGCCATCTCCTTGCAAAGCCAACGGGACATCGCAATCGTTTGACTTTCTAGATATCTCCAATGAGCGTTGAATTTGATTAAACACCTATTTGAACTATACTTGAAAGACAATCAATATTGGACATAACGACAAAAATGCCCCCCCATGTGATGTGTGGACTAGTGTAATCGTTTGAGTATAAGTGTAAAAGAATTAAAAGGCATGAAGCTGATAAAGTAAATTTAAGCTTTGAACTGTCATCTTCGAAGACCATCACCGCTGACCGTCTCCGAGAGCCTGTCCTATGATGTTTTTAGTTTTGAACTCAGGCATTGGCGTTATATGTTAAAGGATATTATTTGTTTTAATCGAGTTAAACTCAGGTTTATAATTGTTGAAACTGGGGAGTTATCAGTCCGGATTAGTTCGATATGCTTGTTTTCTTAAGTCCTTCTCCTTGTTTATTGTCATATGATTAGGCAAGGGAAGTAAGTTAATTTGACATGAGTTGTGTTAGAGTTCGAATGATTTTGACTGTTGTAGCCTACTTCAAGGCTCAATGCCGAGTGACACTCAAAACATACAGCCGAATGACCACCTGAACCAGATACGTCAACCCACTCATTCAACAACGGCCTACTTACTTCCTACCTCCCTAACACCACTCTCACATGAAGAAAACACCGACCTACTTACTTCTTACCTCCCTAACGTCACTCTCGCATACGGAATACCAAGCCACCTACTTCATTGTTGACCAGTTTCCATCTAAAATACAAGTGCTGAATGGTCACACTCATTTCTTCCTCGTTCCTGTATTACCGAACGACCTCGAACAATGGTTCAGTTCCATTTCAACAACCTAACTCCATGCCCGGTGACCCAGCAGGAGCCTACAACCTAGAGACCATCCGTGTCCTTTTCCCTTCTCCTCTCCATCTCACCAGCCTTGAAATCGGTTAAAGTCGTATCAAGTTCCAACACTAAGACATGTTCAATACCTCGATTCGTCTTCCTCATCTACACGACTCCTACCATCCACAATCTGATGAAAATTCGTGAATTCGAGTTTCGTGGTAAACTTTCTAGTTCAAAAAAACGTTTGAATGAGAAATTCTTGCCCAAGTGGATGATCGAAGCTTGGGGATCTGTTAGGTTTGAGATTGAAAGTCGTTTAGACTCGATCTAGGGGGAGCTGTAGGGAGAACTTATAAGATTCAGGGTAAGGGAGGAAGGTTGGAGAGGTAGCCGAAGTTTGAGGGAAAGTAAGTTACGAGTTACTGTAGAGTCGAAGTGAAAGTAAAGAAATGATGAAGAGAAGTGTCGGTTTTTATATGTGAAGAAGGGGAGGTGAACAGGCATCAACCAGTGGACTCAGTCAAGTTATTTCAGTGGTTCGGTGAGCAGTTATGCCAAGCGACTGAGAACTTACCGAACGAGTGGTTCGGCGCACGAATATCGACCGAGCTGTGTTGAAGACATGGTAGGACAAAGTATCAAATTCTACCCGATGGAAGGAGAAGAGTGGGAAGCATGGTTTGCATATGGTTCAAATCACATCGTGATTGAATCTCATGATACGCTTTAGGGGGCAAATGTTACCCGGTTTGCTACAAGAGGAAAACTATTGAGTGCCGCTCGGCCTAAGTGTCGCTCGGCCTAAGTATCGATTCGGCCTGTAAGTATCGCTCGGCCTAAGTATCGTTCGGCCTGACTACATCGCTTGGCCTAAGTGCCGCTCGGCCTACATATCGATTCGGCCTGCATGTATCGATCGGCCTAAGTGCCGCTCGGCCTAAGTGCCGCTCGGCCTAAGTCCATCGCTCGGCATTCTCTGATTCGACCACCATTGCTCGACATCTTGGGTTAAAACACCATCGCTTGGCATTCTCTGATTCAACCACCATCACTCGGCACAGGTGGGTTCAGCTCAAATGAACATTACCAAGTATTCCAGAACGCACCACTCGGCTAAGAGAGTGAAGCCATACAACAGACTTCACCGTTCGGCATGACTTCACTCCGAGTCAACCTGCTATTTAGTTTGGTTCTTCTGAGGGTTTACTTCGAGTCACTTGATGATCGACCAGATAAATCTCCACTGGCATTCCTCGCTCAGCAACTACATTTCGGCATCCCTGACTCGGTGCGCAGTTAGCCACTTACTATGGGATGAAGTACCTTGTTCCTGGGCCCGCGAAGGAAGTCTGGCCTATCTTCGCCTATAAATAGAAGGGCATGGGCATAGTGAAAGGGACCTTTTTTCGAGAACACTAGGAAGACTCTGCCATTTCCAAGACTTATTCTTTTTCAGTTAGAACTGGTATTCAAATTGTTGGTGTATGGATTGTATCTATATTCAATTATTTAAAAAAGCAATAAAGATTAAACTCAAAGTGGACGTAAGCAGTTACGCCGAACCATTATAAATCTGATGTTCTAGTTTTTGCAATTAATTCTACATATATTCCTCTATTTTACTTTTCTATCTTCATTATCTCTCTACAAAAATCCTCCTTTGGGTGTTAGTGACCAATTTTGGTGCTAACAATTAACCTATATTTCAAAACAAATATTGTGTAGTCTATCCAATTAAGTGTTTAGAAATCCCTATTAATGTCATAACGTCCTATGCACCAACCAGAATTTATAAATACAAAATGTAACAAATTAACACAATATAAAAACCTTTTTATAACACTAACAAATATGCTCTCTCATACATATACACTTAGCGACTCATCATATGGTATTACTACCCTTTTAATAAAGAGTCAGACCCCATAAAGCTAAGGTTATCGCTAACCAAAGCTGTGATACCAACTGTAACATTCCGCCTTTTTGGACAGTTTAAATCAACGATAAACCACACACGTCAGACTCAAACTATTCGAAAGGGAGATTGTTATTGGAGTAAATAAGAAAAAGAAGAGAGGAAAAAAATGAATCTTGTAGTGGAATGATAAAATAGAATAATCAAATAACAGTTCATGAAGCTTTATACAAAACATTTTATTATACTTATACAATACAAAATCAGAGTTATACATATCAGAGATAAATAAATAATGCAGAGGAACAGTATGAATGCAGTGGAATAAATATAGTAAATAGTAATAGCACAATTCTCGTTTTCGTCCTTTAGAAATAAGGTCTTCAAATCCTGAAATGCTCAGGCTAACCCAAGCGAATTGAAAAGATAAAACACTCTAGTCAGAACTAAAAGATCTTATGTAAGTTAAATCAACGGAAAATAATATGAGTGGAACCGCATCAGTGATGTTTATGGGATTTGACATCTCCTATCCAGTGTCTAACATGAGTGCAGTAACTTAAGAGATGTTCGGGATTCACATCTCCGAAGGATCCGTTAAACTATCTACTATGTAGCACAATACGCTATTATAATATGTCTACAGTAAAGTAAAAGTATTAAAATAGTGATAAGGCATTACCCATATCCCCCTTAACACATTTTATATATTCGCATAGTCTATACAATGCCGTATGCTCCTCCGTAAACGGGAGGTTTACCCAGAGGACATCACATAGGTACGGTACAAAATAAACTCATAGATGGCGCTCTAGGGTATGTGAACACGACACATAAGGAAATGCCAGGGTAGATATACCATTTGCGGATCCAGACTGGTGGTGACGCATAACAGCAACTACCGCCCACCTCCGAACACACTCCCAAATCAAAATCAAAGGCGGCCACCAAAATAATCACAAATCAGAATATAATATCGAAGAAGTGTGCCCGATCGGAGGAATGACCTCACTTGGCCCGATATGGCTCCTGATTTTAGTCACATCTAAGCTGACTCACGAGAGTCAGGGTCACGTTATACCTTATACAGAAATCGTTCACCAAACCATCCTACTACATTTCTGGAATCTCCACCACGTACACAGTTGTTAAAGCAGTTTTCGGTATTGACAGAGAGTATGACAATATCCGATCCTGGTCTCTTTAACAACCAATCGCTTATCACATACCGGATGGTTCTTTTACATTTCAAAAGTCAATTCACAATTTATACCAAAATATCATATTCTCAAACCATATGACTTCCAAATCATATCCTCTTTCAAAAGTCATATTTTCAAATAGTTTAAAACCTCATTTCAAAACTTCATATTCAAGTCAAATGTGAAATTTAATTCCCATCTTAGGCCGTAACATCATTTAACTTTATTCTCTTTTAAACTTATGAATTAAATTTAACCACTTCCACTCTACTTAATCTGAAATTTAGGGATTAGTTTAAATAGTTATAAATAGTTAAAATACTTTAGAATAGTTTAATTATAGGTTAAAATACTTTTAAATTGATTTAAGATAGTTCAATATATTTAAATCAGGTCAAATATAATTAAAATAGATTAAATAGCTTTAAAATAGATTAGTTATATTTAAAATAAATTAAAGAGGTTAAATTAGTTTAAAATAAATTAATTTGGTTTAAAATAGATCAAAATAATTTATATAGTTAATATTGGTTAAATAGTTCAATAAATTTGAAAATCTTAATAATTAGAAATTTTAAAATAATATATTTTTAAAACAGTTTATATTAAAACATGGATTTGGAATTTACATCAATTTAAACTATTCATTTCATTTCAACACATTTGGACCAATTTCAAATTTCCAAATCAACAAACCAAATTTCAACCCTTTCAATTTTCAAATTTCAATAAACTATTGAATTTCATATTGTTTAAATATCAAATTCGAATTACTCCAATTTCAAAAATATTTCAAAGTTATATTTCAAACAAATTCAAAGCTCAATTCTGATAGAATTTCATTTATATTTAACAATTTAACTTTAAACATTCAATTTCATTTCTTAAAGCAATTCCTTTAAACCATTTCACATTTCGTCATAAAACTTGATTTTCCAATAATACTCAATTTACATAAATCAAATTTTATCTCAAAATATCATTTAATTAAATTCAAAAATTCATAATCTAAAATAATTTAATTTAACCAATCGGGTGTCCGTATATAATTCTCTACTTTAGGGTCAAGTGATACGGATATTTATCATTTCAATCCGTAATTTAATATTACGGTTATATATCATTTCAAACTGCAATCCCAAAATAAATAACATCCATAAAATCGCTCGGGTCTACCATTTTAACTCATAATGATTTTTCCTTAATCTATAGATCATTCGGGTATGTACCATTTCAACCCATAGTGAACTTGCAGTTTATAACGATATAAAATACAACATTCATTCATCCTGTATCAACAGTCACACATCCATCACAATCACCATCCACATCAATCAATAGATATCAAAATAGAACTGATAATCAATAACAAGTATTTAACTGGCAGTTATATTCAATAATAAATTAAATAGCTATTTAATTCAAATAAATTAAGATTTACTGAGATGATGATTCAAAATATACCAAACGGTCATAAATAAATTTCCAATCACATCATAAATTTAATTCAACAAACATAAGAAATTTTAGAAGTTGTGAGTGGGTTAAAACACTCACCTTTGAATTTAAATTGAATTTAAATCCAATTTAAATCCAAAATTAAAACAGTCTCTAAATTCGTCCAAACTAATGTCAAAATGTCTGGAATTTTGATATGATCCCAGCGGATCAAACCGTGCGTAAATCGGACCTCGTATGTGAAAGATACATACGTTAGAATATTATACAATTTCAATTAAAATAAATAAAATACTAAAATAAATAAATGTCAACACCTTCTCCCACGTGGGCTACAGCACAGTCGTCGAACGAACCCAACACGTCAAAAGCCGAGCTTTGATTGTACTTCCACACTACCACTGGCCGCCATTGGTTAAGGCGCAACCACCAGTAGACTCGCCTCGCCTCCCTCCTTCATCTCCCCTAGGTTCAATAGATGGAAAACCCACCTTCCACTTCGCCTAACCCGAGATTCCAACCCTAATCACCAAAAATTTGATCGCCACATGCTGTTCTAGGGTCGACGACTCCTACCATAGGACTCAGCATCACGACCTCCACTGATTCCTGTAAGTGATTTCAAGAATCATCGCCTGAATCGAATTCACCCAAATCGACATCAAGGGTTTCGCGATTCGGAACTTTGATTGTGGTTTGCGATCGATTCGAGCATCATTTGCAGAAACAAACACCAGGCGCAGATTCGAATTGTTGAGCTCTCCGACATATTTTTTTTCTATTTTTTTGAGGAATTTGACTTTGGGATTTGAATCCTACCATAGGGCTTATAATAGGTTATTTATAGACAAAGCTAAAACATAAAGAATGGACTAGATAGATTGAACGATAAACGACCCGAAAAGCCCGTTCCACCTCCGTAACGAAAATGGGTCATCCCATATATCAAAATAGATTTGATAATTTTAAAATCAATGGAACAGGTTTGAAGTCCTAATTCCATCTTATGAAGAAGTTATGTTAAAATCATCTTATTTCAAATTGATTTCAATTAATTTGATTTCTAGGCGTTTCGACCCGTACGATCAAACGACAAGTCCTATCGTTGCGAAACTTGAAATCGTATAATAATTCACCATTATGGATTTGATGACACTAGTTTGGTCGAAATCCAAGTTAGTTGCCAAATTGACTATTTTCACATTAATTAAATAAATTAATATTAAATTAATTAAATCAAATTTTCAATTCAAATTTTATAATTTACAATTTCAATCACCTTAAGTCACTTAGTAATTTAAAATCCCCTAATACAAATCTCTATATCAATTCATTGTTGACTATTTCAAAATTCACAGTTTGATTTGCAACTGCCATTAATCCTATTAATTATAATTTAATTCCAATAAATTGTTTTTATTTGGTTTTAACCTTTATACTCGAATCGATTATTATTCTATAGACATGGTTTTACATTGTTTTATATTTCATAACATTAATATATTCCAGTTCCATCTTTTATTTGTATTAATGACTATATTTCAATTATTATGTTGTTCTGTCAATTTCACACATTAATTAAAATTTAAAAATCCTAATTACTTTATTCATCTTGATTTCACTCCTTTATTAAATCAATTATCATCTTATTACTAAAATTAGCATTTCTATTCATTTTGTTACATTCACAATTTAAGTTATTGTCTTAATCTTATTAATGTAACATTAAAATTCATTTAATTTTGATTGATTTTCCATTTTAACTTAACAGACCCAATAATAGGCAACTTGTAACAACCATTACCATAACTTTTAATTACACTTATGAATTCATTATTCATAAACACATGTTACAGTTCTTATATAATACTGATTTTATTTAATTACCATTAACTCTCTATTTCATACAATGATTAAATATTTACATTTGTTTCTTATATTCAATTTTATAACCAAGTATAACAATTTACATTATTTCATTATTGGAATTTCATTTCAATCATTAATGATTAGCTTTAATTACCATTGTTACATTTCAATTTAGTATTCATTTCTTTATTAGATTAAAAGTTTTTTCTTTTCATATTAAATTACCAAAATTTATTAAATTAACAAATTTAATTATCGAAAATTTAGGGGTCGTTACAACGGACCTAATACCAACTAAAAGAAACAAAAGCCGAGCTGCTAGTCATAAAATCATCAAATTCAAACAACAATATAAACAAGTACCATTTTTTCGGGCAACCAATCTTTATTCATGAAACCAAAACTGTCAACTAGCATTTGCTTCCATGAACCTGCATCTTAATTGCACGTAATATTCAATCATATAATGTCTACCTATACCATTTTGCATTTTCCAATGTCAATATTTATTTTATTAAAGTCTATACGATGTACATATACCATCTGTATGCAATATCATATCTGATTGCTCACTCCATCACACAATTTCACTTCCGAACTAGTATCATTGCATGACCACTCTAGTGCGAACGCAGACCCGGTTCCTTGATTAGAAAATGCCAATCTCCTTGCATAGCCATATACTACGATAGAGAATCCCAAGATCAATCCAAAATCCATACCCAGTGTTCGTCGTCGAGAATCGAGTGAAAAATCCTAACTCGGACTAATGTAAATCATATCGAAATCATGTACTTGAATCTGGTCAACACTTATGTGAATAAAATAATATACGTACAACTTACGACTTACGTTTGTTATAAAAAAATTATACAATACTTCTCATGATTATTTTCTCCTTACAACTTATGTTCATATTCAATTCTATCAAACAACATTTCAGCACATATTATATTCATTTACTACTTAAGTTGAATTTCATTTTGTAACTTAAGCTCATATCCATTTCATTAATTCATTACAAAACAAATTCAATTCATTTAACTTATTTCATTAATTCACTTTATTTAACTTTTATTGAGTCAAATTCCTTTTCAAAATTCATTTTATTAACTTAACTTAAGTTAAATTTCATTTCATAGTTCAATTTAAAATTTACCTTTCTTAACATTTCACTAATCAACTTAAAACTTTGTTTTATCTTACTAACTCTTAAAAATTTATAAGTTATAAAACACTTGTTCTGATATTTATCAACTTATACTTTGTATTTTTGAAATCAAAACTTGTACCAAAACACATCTTCAATGGCAGTAATCCATCACTTAGAAACTCAAAAATGAACACCAGTGATGCTACAGTCATCATCAAAATTATTTTTCAATGATTGAAGTAAGTTTAGTGATTTCTATTTATTTTCAACTCCCTTTCAAAATATTTCTAGTTAAAATATTTTCGAAATAATACTATTATTGTTATCCTTCAAAACTTTTGAATTTTTTTTCAAAATCAATGGAATTTAAATTCTCAAAAATCCATTTTATTTGTGAATCATATTTATAGGTTTCGCTTATATATAATTTCATTTTCGTTGTATAAAACCATTTCTTAATTGTTTATCTTTGTTTACATTATAAAAAATAATTACTTTTAATTAGAATACAAACACAAAAAAAAAATGATAATAATCAAATATTATCATTCACTAACAACCAAACACACCATATATACTATAAAAGTTTCTAGAAAATTATTCCTTTATAGACAAAAAAAAATCAAGGTAAAATTATTTCATTTACCCAATTATAAAACAATACCAAGTCGAATTGCTCTATTCAAATGTTTAGAGGCCCCTATCAATAAAGTTCATTTCTCATTTAACCAAAATCCATAAACCACTCAACAGATCAATGAACACAATATAAAACATTATTATATCAATAAGAATTACGCGCTCACACACACACACAAACACACACTCAAACTCATTCTAGGGTAATACCGACCCTATATAAAATGAGTACCTCACCAAATCCAAGGTTCTCGCTTAACCTCGCTCTGATACCAAGTATAGTAAACCGGGATTCTCAACCCTTGAAAATTCAATACTAATACATCCGCTGTATTTTATGTCAAGCAATTGAATGCCAAAAAACTCGATTATTAGGGGAAAAGAAGAAGGAAGGAAGAGGAGAACTAAACAACATAGAATCTCATAGAGGAACAAATAATCTATAATATACAACAAATATTTACACAAAAATAAACTGTAATATATGTATATACAGACATCAATCAGAATATGCTAACCTATTTTAGCTTGGACAGTTATAACAGCTTGTCCTTATAATCATTGATAAATACAACTAACAAACAACACAGCGGAACACAAAGAAGTACGTAGATATGTCTTGGACCTCTAGCTCATCTCCTAAGCTCTAACATACCCAAAACATTCTATAATATGCTCGGTCTAACCCGAGTATTATAATAAAATAACACCTGATTCAGTATGGAAAACCAGTGTAAAAAACAACAGCTCAATTGAATTTTATGATTCAAAGAAAATGTGGGTATCTCGTAAGACCACACCGCACATAAACACGGAGGGGTTTTTACCATAATATAGACAAATCATTTCATATTAAATTCTCTGATATTATAATAGTGTCTAAAATACAAATACCTATCAATCATAGCTGAAATTATACACTGATTAAATTCCAGCATAATAGGCATACAACTAAAACCGTAAAGGCATGTATTAGAAAATGGATTCCATGCTATGACAAGGTAATGAACTACATTCCAAAGGTACATCTCTATATAAAATATACTAAGGTCTGAAAAGAACATCTTGTACCCCTACCACAAAGAACTAGACTACCCCTTGACAAGTAGTACCGAATATGACCATCCCTTTCGTTAAGAGGCCCCAAAGCATACATGAGTAGATTGCAATCGAGCTAAATTTAGGATGACCATACCGTGACGGAAGCGAACTACTTGGCCCTACTGCATGCCCGATGTTTATCTTCTCTCAATTTATGAGACTTGAGGCAACGTTTTACATTTCATATAGCACTTGCCACTTGGAATGCTACATTGTCCTCAAAACAACAATGCAATTTCAGCATTCATCCATACAAGTTTATTCTGGGACTGAACGAAACCGAAGGCACTACTTCTACTACATCCATTTTGAAATCATCCTCAAGATTAGTAGCACACAGCCCTTGCACTTCAAGGAGCTTCATCTTCAATTCCATCATCTTTGAGATATCTTCTCTTGAAAACGCTTAAGTTGGATCGAAGTGGTTTTTGAATAACTTATCTGATCCCGATCTCTTCGAAACAACTTCAATAGTTTTCGGTAAAATCAACCCTAATTATTTAGGAAATAAACAGTCAAAGAAAAGAGCGGAGATCACTTCCTAACTATTATTGGATGGATATTCTTATCATTTTCCATAGGAGAATGAAACAAGATTAATACGCATAGTACATCATTAATGGAGATTACTATGCCATAAAACTCACGCATTCCTCGAGATATTTCCAAAGTTACGTCTTGAGTCCATATTTGATGGTCGGTTATTTAACTATCAATAATACACATCCAAATCAAGGATTTTGTTCCAGAGGGAAAACCAACATTGGTTAAGCTCATAAGTAACCACTAGCCTCTTTATTAATCTTTGATCGCTTGTAAATTACTTATATAAAAATACCTTAACAAGATATACCCAAAAATCCCTATATTTTCAATACTTGGAAAAATATCCATATACTTATCTCAACGATGTAAGTTATTCACAAAATGGAGGAAGATTTTCTTCACACAATTCTAAAACCATTTATAAACTTCTTTTATAAATTTCTTAACCCTGTATAACTATTTTATAAATCTCAAAAACCATTTGTAACGTCTCTAAATCATTTCTCAAATAATTTTTAAACTCTTTATTAATCCGTAAAACCATTTTTAAAACTCCTTTTATAAATCTACAAACCCTTCTTAAGATTCTTTTATGAATATCTAAAATCATTTACCGACCTCTTATAAACCCAAGTCTGTTTATAAAACTCAATTTATATATCTCGAAAACATTTATAATAAATAATAAACATTTACTTCAAAACACTATGATATAATAATAATTATTAACCATAAATATTATAGACAAATAATAATTATTAGCTTTATTATATCTTCAAATAATAATTACATTCCAAGACAATAATAATTAATCTCCACCATTATCATGAATAACAGTAATAAATTTCCAAAACATCATTGATAAATCTTTATTATTAATTTCAAATCATATTAATTTTTTAAATAATTAACTTTTCAAACTATTGATAAATAACTTTAATACAATATTAAGTATAAATAAATAACTTTTAAAAAGTATTAAATATAAATAATTCACTTTAAAACAATAATAGATTTAAGTAAATAACTTTTAAAACATTTTTAAATGACATATAATAAGGGTAGGGTAAAATAGAAATTAAATCCTTTTAAAACAAAATATTTCCGGCAATCCATATTCAGTTTTTAAATCATTCTCTGTCTCAAAAATCATGTTTAAACAAAATGGTAGTTTGTAGTCTTTCAAAATACTAATTTGAGGCCAATAGCTAACAAACACTTAAGTAACGATATTGTTTTTTTATCACTACATGGTTTAAGTGTTTAACATATGACAATGTCATAATCAATAGAGCCAATAATTTGGTTTAATATCCATTAATTCATATGATCGGAATATTATTGAAATTAAAATCAACAATGGCAAATAATACTATTGGATCCCTCAACTCTGCTTCCCTACATCATAGCTTATAAATATCAACACACACACACATATATATGCATGTAAATAAAATCAACAATAGTGATAAATCCTGTTGAATACCTCTGTTAGCACCAAAATTGGTCATTGATACCCTTAAGTAAGATTATGTAGGGAGATTAATGAAGAAAATAAATTAAAACAGAGGAACGTATGCTAAATTAACTACAAAAACAAGAACACCAGATTTATAGTGGTTCGGCGTAATTGCCTACGCCCACTTTGAGTTTTGACCTTTATTTCTTTCACAAATGATTAAATGTTGATACAATCCGTACACCAATGACTTGAATATGAGTTCTAACTGAAAAGAATGAGTCTTCAAAGTTATAGAGTCTCCGTAGTGTTCTCGAAAAAAGGCCCCCTGCAGTATGCCCCTGCCCTTCTATTTATAGACGAAGATGGGTTGGACTTCCCTCATGGTCCTAGGAACATGGTATCTCGGCCCACAGTAAGTGACCCCGCGCACCGAGCCAGGCATGCCAAACGAGCAATGCCGAGCAAGGAGTGTCGGTCGAGAACTTTCTGGATGACCATCGAGTGACTCGAAGCAATCACACAAGAGAACCAAAGCAAGTAATGAGTTGGGCCGTAGTGAAGCCATGTCGAACACCCTTATTTCATTGTGGACTTCGTAGCTTATTAACATCCATCGTATGCCCCGACCCAGGGATGTCGAGCGAGGTACTCGTGCCGGACAAGGAGAGATGTTGAGAAAGGAGTGTAGGGCGAACAAGGTACTTGTGCCGAGCGAGGCTCTTGCACCGGGCGAGGAGTGTAGGCCGAACGAGGTACTCGTGCCGAGCGAGGCTCTTGTGCTGAATGAGATACTCGTGCCGAGTGAGGCTCTTGTCCTGAACGAGGTACTCGTGCCGAGCGAGGCTCTTATAGGCTGAGCGATGCATTTTCTCTTGCGTTGCACTTGTTTGATGAACCTCATGTTACAGGGTCAATCAACCGGGTAACACTTGCCCCCTTCCCCCAAAGTGTGTCGTGTGAATCAACACGACACGCTTTGAGCCAATATCCAATTCTCGCCTCTGAAATTTGAACGTGCTTAATGAAGGTCGAAGAACTGCAATCATGAGTCCATTCCTTCCCTTCCTTTGATACACACACAATAAGCCGTTCGGCATAGGGATGCCGAACCACTCGTTCGGCAAGTCTCGTGCCGCCAGGCATATGTATGCCGAACCATTGAGATATCTTGACCGGTTCCACTGGTCGATGCATGTTCATCTCCCTTTTTCCCTATATAAGTCAATTCTTCTCCTTTTTCTCCCTTTTACTTTTACTTTCGTTCTACAAGACTTTTGAACTCGTCTTCCACCAGACTCTCGCTAACACCTTAATATTCCTTTTCTTCCCAAATTCAATCGTTGCCTCATATCCTCTCCCAACAAAAAACCTGAACTCTTTTCAATTTTGGAATCCAGAATTCCTTAAGCTTCGAGCCATTTCCTTAGGTATGAATTTCTCCCTTTCCCGACTCTCTTGATTAAGGGTTTCATACGAGACTCGAATTTTTAATAATCTTTTTTCCCTTTTAAAACTACAATGATAGAAGTCGTCTAGACGAGGAACATGAATATAAGGTTTAAACATTCTTTAGGGTTAAATGGAGAAGAGGAAGGAAGAGGGTGTCGGAGGCTCTTAGGACGTAGGTTCCTGTTGGGTTGTCAAGTGAGGGAATAGGAAGTGTGGTTGGCTCAGTAGGAATTAGCGAGGTTAGGGAGTGTTGGTTGAGTGTGTTGTGCGAGTTGTAGTGACGTTCGAATGGCCATTTAGAAAGTTGTTTTGGTTACTCGAAGAAGTGAGTTGGAGAAAAACGTATGGTTGTGGCTCGGTATGACTTTCGCATGCCGAACGATAAAGAGGGAGTGCAGGAGAGAAGTAAGAGTTGGGTTCAGTGTGCCGAGCGATGCGTATCGGTATCACCGCGGCTCGACATGACTCCCGTATGCCAAATGGTGAAGAGGGAATGTAGGAGAGAAGTAAGAGTTGGGTTCAGTGTGCCGAGAGATGTGGCTCGGTATTGAGCCTTTGGCGTGTGAGAGAGTTTAGGTGGTTGTTTAGTCGAGTCTTTGGAGTGTCGCTCGGTATTTAATCTTAAAGTAGGCAATAACAGTCGAAACCATCCCAACTCGAACATAATTTATGTTGACTTGACTCGCTTTATTTGCCTAAACATATGAAAAAAACAAGGAAAAGGACCTAAGAAAATAAACATATCAACCAATCCAGACTGATAATTCCCTGTCCCAATAATTATAAACCTGAATTTAACCCGATAGAAACAGACAATAGCCTTCGACATATGGTGTCAACTTCCGAGTTCAAAACTGAAACCATTACTGGACACTTGTACTTTACTTTATTTTATCAGCTTCATAACTTTTAATCCTTTGACACTTATACTCGAATGATTGCACTAGTCCATGCACCACAAGGGTGGAGTATTTTTGTTGTTATGTCTAATGTTGATTGTTTTTCAAGTATAGTTCGAACATGTGTTTTTTCATATTCAACACTTATTAGTGTTGAATATGCGCTTATATGTTTTTGTTTGATGATAATAAACATATATATTCATTTAAATGTATTTGGTTATGTACTATTTTGTTTTGCATAGATTAAATAAATATTTGTTGAATAAAATAAATTATACAGAATTTGAATTTGAATTCAAACAGAACAAGTTACACAGATTTTGAATTCAAACAGAAACTTTATTCAAACAAATATTTATTACAATCTTGAATAGTACAAATTCATGCTCTCACTATACATATACATTTTTGATTACATCACGATTACATCACAAACATTTTACATTGATAACCTCACTACATATCACTCACACTCGTATTTTGTCTTCAACTGCATTCCAGTTTGAATCCAGCATCTGAGAAATCTGCAAAAATATCCACTAACGCAGTAAAATTGAAAAAGAAATATTTTTGCAATATAAAATTAAATATGATTTTTGAAAATATGGTTTGCCTCAGTTATTTGGGTTGTTCGTCATCATTCGCACTTGAATTCATCACAAAGTCGTGCACATAGATATTACAGGGACAGGTAACCATAAGTGGCTGCAATACACACGTGTACATTCATACACGTGTGCACTGCCTCGCCAACTCATGTGCGTGGCCAACAAGAGCAAGTGTGCAAGTGCAAAAAGAAAGTCAATGATCAAGCAAGTCCAATTCGAATTCATGATAGCAGACAACTCAAATTCCAAATGCATCAGTACATGAATACTGTAACAAATGCAAGCTCGACTATCAGTGCAATGAACACTACAACAATGACCAATGAACAAAGAACAGAGACCAGACAGGTCAAGAAACAAGGCAGATCACAAATGCATGCAAGTGTCAAATTACAGGTGCAAGTGTACATAAGAGAAGTACAAAATGACCAAACAGCAACAGTGAATGGGGCAAAGCACAAAAGTGCACAGCAACACAGTAGTAAGACTACAGCCACAGCAATCATAACACAAGCCAGAGTGAATGCAGACAAGCACATGAATACATAAAGCTACAAGTGATGCAGTATCAATCAAAAAGTGATATGGTGAAGCACTAACTCAAGATTACAGGGCAGTGGACAGTACAAGACTGACCAGAATACAAATGAATCAAGTCAGGCATGAAGACAATGCCAACAACAAAAACAACAAGTCCAGTTACAACATGGTGAACAAGACACAGTGCTGAGCACATGCAAACTGCAATGAATAATGCAACAGAGACCAAGAACAAGCACAACATGTATCAGTGGATCTGCATACATGAATACCAGATGTTCAAGTGAAGTTCAGGTAAAGGTTATGGAGACCAGAGCATAGAAATGTGCAGACCCAACCAACAAACTCAAAGAGCATATTCATCAACTACAAGCAGATGCAAGCTAACCAGCAAATGAACAAAGGCAACAAGGTCAGAGTTTTAAAATGCACAAATATGCTATGCAGTGAAGCAATACACAGCAAGTGGATATAAACATCAAGCCAGAAAAACAAAGAAACTCAAGCTCGAGGCAGTGACAGTATGAAATGGAATGTAACTACAAGGCATGAAATCATAGTGAAACAGTTCAAGTGGACAGTGAAGGCAATACACAAGTCAGTGGAAAGCTACAAGGCATAGAAACTGCATAACAACTAATCAACAGTGCACAACCAACTCGAGAATTTACACAATCAAGACCGAATGCAAACTGCAGTAGTACACTTGAACATCATGAACAAATGGAAGAAGTACATCATGATATTAAGCACACAACAGCTAGTGAAATGATCAGAGAATCAATGTCGTGTGAAGTCGAAAGAAACAGGGATAAACACTGTAAACATTGAAGCCGTGGATATGATTCAAGAAATCAAAACAGTGTAGTGATGATCAGGGCACAAAACCAAGTATCAAAATTCGTATTCTTTGAAAAAGTCAGAAATGAAAAAGGGGAAAGTTTATGCAGTGACAATCAAGAGAAAATCGAACGCGTAAAAATTCAAAACCGTGATTATCAAGTTAAAACATATCAGGAAAGCCGTGAGTATCACGAGTAACTAAATCAGGAAAGACGTGCGCAACTGGTAATTAAGAATTTAGGAAAGTATCAAGTTAATTCGAACGAATTCAAGAGTCTCGAATTCATATAAAAACCAATCCCAATTCACATCATCGGCTACCGAGTTCAATCAAGAGCAATCAAGTTAAAGCAAGCAATTGAACCAGCAAACGAAGAATTACATACCGCAAATTCAACGAACTCGGTCATCAGAAGAAGCAGCTGCAACAATTCACAATTTCAAAGTTAACCACAATCGAATATCAGAGAACGAGCGACGCAAGCCATCAAATCAGAGAATCGAGCATCAGAACGAAGCCCTAATTCGAGAAAGAGCTGAAGCCCTAATTCAACAAAGAGAGGCCGACATTTTTCACAAGCAAAAGAAGGGAACGGGTTGAAAGAATAGTGGGCCGGCCTAATTATTAGAAAGGGGGTTTAGCTTTTAAATTTTATAAAAGGGGTTTTTTTTAGTTTTTATAATTGAGCAAAAATTACGCATTCACATTCGTATTTTAAATTTTTTTCTCCTGCGGTTATTTTTGAAGTTGTTTTTTCTTTTCGTGTCAAAGAATTTGTAAATCACCACCTAGAGTTTAGGTAGTGTCAGATTGTCTATTTAGAATTAGTTCAGTGAGCAGGGAGTGCGAGTTTGCAAAGCTCTATAGGCGGGAGCAGTGTTTGCGAGTGAGCGAAACTCTATAGGCGGGAGCAGGGTGTGTGAGTCTAGTAGAGTGTTTGTGAGCGGGAGCAAAAGGGTCTGCGAGTCTAGTAGAGTTGTTGTAAGCGTGATACTGTTTAATTCTAATAGAAATCTGTGAATGCAGCAGTAGGCAGGGGTTGCCCAAGCTGGGTAAATTTTGTGTGTGATTTATTTTTCAGCATATTTATTTCTGCAGTTTATTTCTGTGTTTAAATCGAGAAAATTTGCTATAACCCTATTCACCCCCCCCTCTAGGGTTAATCTAGATCCTACAAGTGGTATCAGAGCCCGGTATATATTTTATTTAACTCTAGAGTCATGAATCCGTCAAATAATGCTTTTTCTGAGGGGCAATCTATCGTTAGGCTACCCATGTTTAACGGTAATGATTATGCTTATTGGAAAGTTAGGATGAGTATTTATCTTAGTTCCGTTGATTATGATGTTTGGGATATTATTGAAACTGGCTATAAACCTCCCACTATAATCGTTGGTGGTACTGAGATTCCTAAACCTAAGGATAGATGGGATGCTAACGATAAGAGATTGAAAACAACAAATGCTAAAGCCATGAATGCTTTGATATGTGCTCTTGATAAAAATGAATTTAATAGAATTTCTCATTGTACAACAGCACAGGAAATTTGGCACACTTTGGAGGTGACACACGAAGGAACTTCTCAAGTCAAGGAGTCTCGTCTAGCCCTATTCAGCAATGAATACGAGAACTTTGTGATGGACAAAGGCGAGAACATAAAAGACATGTTTGGACGCTTTTCAACTTTGGTGTACAACGCTAGAGCACTTGGGAAGGTATTCACTGAGGTAGAGCTTGTGCGGAAGATACTACGAGTCTTACCAATGAACTTTGAGGCAAAAGTCACGGCAATCCAAGAATCGAAAGATCCGAGTAAGCTAAGCATGGAGGAGTTGATTGGAAACTTGATGACATATGAGCTTGAGCTAAAAGCAAAGGAAGAGCGCAACAACTCCGAACCAAAGAAAAAGACGATTGCCTTAAAGAGCAAGGAAGAAAGCGATGAAGAAGATCCAATTGAAGAGCTTGCAATGGCTGTCAATAATCTTAGAAAATGGTCGAAATTCAAGCCACGCAAGAAGAATACAAATCGTAATAGGCCAAAAGATTCTGACAATTCCGATAATGAACCGACATGTTATAACTGCAACAAGCCTGGCCACATCAAACCAAAATGTCCACTTCTCAAAAACAACAAAGGAAAGAAAAAGGCGAAGAAGGTATTTGCAGCGACTTGGGATGATGAAGAAGGAGAAGAAGCTTCGGAGAGCAGCGTAGAGGAGGCTAACTTGTGTCTTATGGCGAAATCAAATTCAGATTCAAGCTCAGAGGAATCTAGTGAGGAAGGTGAGTATTCCTATAGAGATCTTGTTTTTATGTGTTCTGATCTTACTAAAGTAGTTGATGCTCTTGAATCTAAAATTGAAAAACTGAAAACTGATAGGAGAGAACTTGCCCGTAAAAATTTTAGGTTAGAAACTGAATTTGAAAATATTCAAAACCTAGAATGTAAAAGATGTAAAGTTTTAGATTCAGAATTGACAAAACTTAAGAATAACTCTGAGAATCTTGAAAAAGAAAACTTGAATCTTAAGGAAACCATCAACACTAGGAAAAAGGATTTTATAAATCGATGCACCTCACTTGTCACTGAAAATACAACACTAAAAACCAAAGTCCAAGATCTTGAGAAATCTTTGAATAACTTTTCAAGAGGCGAAAAATCTTTCAACATGCTATTGGGAAATCAAATTTTTTCTAACAACAGAAAAGGACTTGGTTTTAGGAAAACACAAGCTGAGGATAATGCAAAAGGGAAAAGTGTCTTTGATATATGTGAAATAATTGGACATCATTCTGAAAATTGTAGTCATAGGAACAAGAACACAAAATTTATACAAGTTTGGGTTCCTAAGAATTCTACAAACAAATTTCATGTCTATTGGAACAAGAATAAAAAGTCTAAACAAGTTTGGGTTCCAAAGGGTTTGTTTATTCATAATGTTACTGCCACTAACAATCATGGACCTAGAAATAGGTCACAAAAATCTTTCATCGTGTAGGTGTGGTGGCAGGCTAAGGAACGACAACGGTGTTCTCTGGATTTTGGCTGTTCCAGAAACACAACGGGCAACAAAGCAAAGTTCCTTAGCCTAGTATAAAGGTGACAGAATCACAATGGGCAATCACGTAAAATTATCGTAAAGGTAAAACAGGTGAAGGTATAATTCTGTGATAATATGCACCATATTCTGAATTAAATCATCCAAAATTGTGATAATGAGATGATGTCTTTAATTCTGACTTATTCTTAATTGATATGATTTCTTTTTGACTTGTTCTTACTTTGATTTGTGTTTAAAAGAAGACCAACCATCCTTTCATCATTGAATTTAATTTGTTTAGTCAAATGATGGTATCTTATTGATCCTTGATTACCCGTGCTACACTTAGACATATTTTGACATTTTGATCACTGCTTGTAAATTTGCACGATTTCAAACTTATGTGAAAAAGGATTTTAAGAAATTGTTGAAACTTCAAGAAATTGTTTTTGAAATAATTAAGATGTTGATTGACTGTTGATTACTCATGAATATAATTGTTTATCCTATGGTTTCTGAAATTAACACCATGATATTTGTTTGAGTGTGAACATGGCTTCAATTCAAAATCCAAAGAATGTCATTTAAATTGTTGCTAAAATTGGGTTTGAAATTTTTGATGCACACTTCATGTATGGTTTACCAAATCCAGTTAGTGATATTTTGGATTGAAAAAGAAATTCAGATGCAATTCATACTAGTAATCTAGTTGATAGAAAACTTACGAGTTGAACGTGATTTATTCATTTGCTGCATCGTTTTTTTTTAAAAGAAAATATCTGCATATTTTTCACTTGAAATAATTTTTCATTTAGCAGAATTTTTTTCTCATATAACCCCTTCGAGAAAATAATTGTTTGACCATTTTTTTTCAGATTAGTTAATTTTATTTGATTTTAAATGACAAATTTTGACTGATCCGACTCCCTACTAATTATCAAAGAGATAAATAGTGATTGAAAAAGTGATGAGTGTTGATATTTAACATACATTACTCAAGAGAGTATATTTGGAAAATTTCTTTAGGAATTAAAACAAGAATTATAAAACTTTTTGTTGGGTAAAGATTCCATGACCATTTCTATATCTATCATTATTTCTATCGACCATGGTTTATCAAATATTCAATATAGTTTGTCGATATGTGGTACTATAATCAGGAATCATTTGTTTTTTTCATGTCATATTTTTTAAATAAATAAATAAATATTCAAAGTATTCACTCTCATTTAAAAGTCCTCACGGTTATGCATGGGTGAATTACTTGAATTTTTTATTATTATGTGCTTCCATGCTCATTTAAAAGTCCTTACGGTTATGCATGTATGGAACGCATATCAAAATTAAATTGTTTAAATAGACAAGTTGATTCTAATCCCATTTAAAAGTCCTCACGGTCGTGCGTGGTTAGAAGATACTTGATTTCGTTTTTTTTAAAATTAAATTCGAATACTACTAATCTCATTTAAAAGTCCTAACGGTTATGCATGATTAGTAGATATTCAAATTCCTGATATAAATACCACAAGATTGATTCAACTGTATGATTTTATATGAACACCATATCCATCATTTCTAAAATTGGAATATGCGCCTAACAAGGGTAGTTATGTTTTTTGTTTGATTCTTATTGAAGTTTAATATTTATATTCAATTTGAGATTAATGTTGGATTAATATCGATCACTTTATCTCTATTTTTCTCTCACACTATTATTCTTTTGCTGATAACAAAAGGGGGAGAGAAAAGTTAAGATTTTGTCAAATAGAATCAAGCAAAGGTCAAATAATTTTTCCATATGCATCTAGGCTCATTTGAATATATTTATATTTCTATTTGTATGCATATATGTAGGGGGAGCATCATGTAGAGAGGAAGCATTAAAATAGGGGGAGCAATTAGAGTATATAATTGGTTAAAGTATATAATTGGTCAAATACATTTTAACACGGTCAAAATCTTAAATATATGTTTGTTATCATCAAAAGGGGGAGATTGTTGAATATGCGCTTATATGTTTTTGTTTGATGATAATAAACATATATATTCATTTAAATGTATTTGGTTATGTACTATTTTGTTTTGCATAGATTAAATAAATATTTGTTGAATAAAATAAATTATACAGAATTTGAATTTGAATTCAAACAGAACAAGTTACACAGATTTTGAATTCAAACAGAAACTTTATTCAAACAAATATTTATTACAATCTTGAATAGTACAAATTCATGCTCTCACTATACATATACATTTTTGATTACATCACGATTACATCACAAACATTTTACATTGATAACCTCACTACATATCACTCACACTCGTATTTTGTCTTCAACTGCATTCCAGTTTGAATCCAGCATCTGAGAAATCTGCAAAAATATCCACTAACGCAGTAAAATTGAAAAAGAAATATTTTTGCAATATAAAATTAAATATGATTTTTGAAAATATGGTTTGCCTCAGTTATTTGGGTTGTTCGTCATCATTCGCACTTGAATTCATCACAAAGTCGTGCACATAGATATTACAGGGACAGGTAACCATAAGTGGCTGCAATACACACGTGTACATTCATACACGTGTGCACTGCCTCGCCAACTCATGTGCGTGGCCAACAAGAGCAAGTGTGCAAGTGCAAAAAGAAAGTCAATGATCAAGCAAGTCCAATTCGAACTCATGATAGCAGACAACTCAAATTCCAAATGCATCAGTACATGAATACTGTAACAAATGCAAGCTCGACTATCAGTGCAATGAACACTACAACAATGACCAATGAACAAAGAACAGAGACCAGACAGGTCAAGAAACAAGGCAGATCACAAATGCATGCAAGTGTCAAATTACAGGTGCAAGTGTACATAAGAGAAGTACAAAATGACCAAACAGCAACAGTGAATGGGGCAAAGCACAAAAGTGCACAGCAACACAGTAGTAAGACTACAGCCACAGCAATCATAACACAAGCCAGAGTGAATGCAGACAAGCACATGAATACATAAAGCTACAAGTGATGCAGTATCAATCAAAAAGTGATATGGTGAAGCACTAACTCAAGATTACAGGGCAGTGGACAGTACAAGACTGACCAGAATACAAATGAATCAAGTCAGGCATGAAGACAATGCCAACAACAAAAACAACAAGTCCAGTTACAACATGGTGAACAAGACACAGTGCTGAGCATATGCAAACTGCAATGAATAATGCAACAGAGACCAAGAACAAGCACAACATGTATCAGTGGATCTGCATACATGAATACCAGATGTTCAAGTGAAGTTCAGGTAAAGGTTATGGAGACCAGAGCATAGAAATGTGCAGACCCAACCAACAAACTCAAAGAGCATATGCATCAACTACAAGCAGATGCAAGCTAACCAGCAAATGAACAAAGGCAACAAGGTCAGAGTTTTAAAATGCACAAATATGCTATGCAGTGAAGCAATACACAGCAAGTGGATATAAACATCAAGCCAGAAAAACAAAGCAACTCAAGCTCGAGGCAGTGACAGTATGAAATGGAATGTAACTACAAGGCATGAAATCATAGTGAAACAGTTCAAGTGGACAGTGAAGGCAATACACAAGTCAGTGGAAAGCTACAAGGCACAGAAACTGCATAACAACTAATCAACAGTGCACAACCAACTCGAGAATTTACACAATCAAGACCGAATGCAAACTGCAGTAGTACACTTGAACATCATGAACAAATGGAAGAAGTACATCATGATATTAAGCACACAACAGCTAGTGAAATGATCAGAGAATCAATGCCGTGTGAAGTCGAAAGAAACAGGGATAAACACTGTAAACATTGAAGCCGTGGATATGATTCAAGAAATCAAAACAGTGCAGTGATGATCAGGGCACAAAACCAAGTATCAAAATTCGTATTCTTTGAAAAAGTCAGAAATGAAAAAGGGGAAAGTTTCTGCAGTGACAATCAAGAGAAAATCGAACGCGTAAAAATTCAAAACCGTGATTATCAAGTTAAAACATATCAGGAAAGCCGTGAGTATCACGAGTAACTAAATCAGGAAAGACGTGCGCAACTGGTAATTAAGAATTTAGGAAAGTATCAAGTTAATTCGAACGAATTCAAGAGTCTCGAATTCATATAAAAACCAATCCCAATTCACATCATCGGCTATCAAGTTCAATCAAGAGCAATCAAGTTAAAGCAAGCAATTGAACCAGCAAACGAAGAATTACATACCGCAAATTCAACGAACTCGGTCATCAGAAGAAGCAGCTGCAACAATTCACAATTTCAAAGTTAACCACAATCGAATATCAGAGAACGAGCGACGCAAGCCATCAAATCAGAGAATCAAGCATCAGAACGAAGCCCTAATTCGAGAAAGAGCCGAAGCCCTAATTCAACAAAGAGAGGCCGACATTTTTCACAAGCAAAAGAAGGGAACGGGTTGAAAGAATAGTGGGCCGGCCTAATTATTAAAAAGGGGGTTTAGCTTTTAAATTTTATAAAAGGGGTTTTTTTTTTAGTTTTTATAATTGAGCAAAAATTACGCATTCACATTCGTATTTTAAATTTTTTGCTCCTGCGGTTATTTTTGAAGTTGTTTTTTCTTTTCGTGTCAAAGAATTTGTAAATCACCACCTAGAGTTTAGGTAGTGTCAGATTGTCAATTTAGAATTAGTTCAGTGAGCAGGGAGTGCGAGTTTGCAAAGCTCTATAGGCGGGAGCAGTGTTTGCGAGTGAGCGAATGGCGCAGCGGATTAATCAAACAACACTTCAATCGATGAAATGTAGAAATTGATGGAATGAAGATACCGAAGTGCCCAAATTCGTTGATCCGAAGATACCGAATTCTAGCTATCTCAAACACGTTGATAGCGCACTATACCGTGTTCAAAGATCTACGATTCTTCGCACGTTGATCTAGCGCACTAGATTCCGTGAATCGGCTTCAACAAACGTGGATTCGAGCGCACTCGAATGACGTAAGTGGAGATAGGAGATTACACTCAACTACCAATTGGAGAAGAAAGCACAAAGCAATCAACAAGAAATTTTATTTTAAAAATCAACCACCCAAAAAATGTACAACACACGCGTATTTATAGGGTTTTCACAACACAGCCCTTGAGTCGTGACCGACTCATGACTCACGACCTACGACTTATCATAAGTCGTTAACGACTTAGCAACACACCATACCTTTATGCATTACACGACTTACCATACAACACGGTATACGACTCATCAAACCATTCAAGTTACACGACTCAAGAAAACATAACGACTCAACTTATGAACGACTTATGACACAACCGACTCACTATTACAACACACCAGACATAATACGCGACACAACAAGATACGACTCACGACTCATAGCTTCAGCGACTCCACATCCTTCCTACGACTCAAGCTTCCAAGTCCCCTGCGGCATAACCCTTCAAGCGAGTCAACTCTGGACGACTCATCTATGTCGTAACTCGTCCCCGCCTTATGGCCACCCATTACTGTTATTCCCTTTTGTTTCCTGATGAGTCGTGAACGACTCATGGCCTTGCAATTAGGTCGTATACGACTCATCAATTCAGATTTATTGAAACTCCCATTGAGTCGTGACTCGTGTCCTTCCTTTGTCTCAAGATCTCTACTTGCTGAAACGTTCACCTTTCTCATGTTAAGCCGTAAACGACTTATGGTTGAATTGTTGAGTCGTGTACGACTCATAAAGCACGAACGACTCAAGTCACTGATGGGTTGTGGACGACTTATCACACTACACCACAAATTCCTGCTGAGTCGTAAAACTTCCATAGGCCTTGCTGCATCATCCTTCCCTGGTTGAGAAAAATTCGTCCTCGAATTTGTAACTTCTTCCACAACAAACTCACTTCCATGATATGGAATTAAATGCTTGACGTTAAAAACATCAGAAGTATAGACATCATCTGGTAACTTTAATCGATAAGCATTCTCATTGATTTTCTTCAAAACTTCAACTGGACCAATTTTCCGTGCTTTCAATTTATTGTATGCACCAACCGGAAAACGATCCTTTGTCAATACCGCATAAACCAACTCACCTTCCTTAAATTCAACATTTCGACGCTTCAGATCTGCAGACTTCTTATACTTCTCATTCGATTTCTCCAATCGTTTCTGAACGATTTTATGACATTCAGTCAGCTCATCAACAAAATCAACAGCTCGTTTAACTGTTCCCTTCGCCTGTGGTACTACTGCCAAATTCAACGGTCCCCTGGGTAAATTTGAATAAACAATCTGAAATGGACTGAATCCTGTGCTATGATTTACTGCATGATTGTGTGCAAATTCTGCCTGGCATAGCTTCATGTCCCAACTTCTCAAATTATCCTGTACAAGACAACGCAACAAATTTCCCAATGACCTGTTAACAACTTCTGTCTGCCCATCAGTTTGCGGATGATAAGCACTACTAAATTTCAGTTTCGTTCCCACCATCTTCCACAAACTCAACCAAAAGTGACTCAGAAAACGAGTATCTCTATCCGACACAATAGACTCTGGCAATCCATGCAGTCGATAGATCTCTTTGAAAAATAACTGTGCTACTCGAACTGCATCCGCTGTCTTCTTGCAAGCAACAAAATGTGCCATCTTCGAAAACCTGTCCACCACAACAAATATCGAATCATTTCCCCTTTGAGTTCTAGGCAAACCCAAAACGAAATCCATGCTAATATCAACCCATGGCTTAGATGGTACTGGTAATGGCATATACAACCCTGCATTCGTTGCTGTTCCTTTTGACACCTGGCAAATATGACATCGCTCCACAAATCTTTCAACCTCCTTTCTCATAGACGGCCAAAAGTAGGATTGTGAAATCAACTGCAAAGTACGATCACGGCCCACATGCCCTTCCTCATGTAACTCCTTGATAATTTTCAATCTCAAGCTACAGTCTGGAATACACAAACGATTCCCTTTAAACAGAAAACCATCAACTATCATAAATTCATCGGTACCCCCTTCCTTCACTTTTTCAACATATTTCACAAAATAAGGATCTTCTTTAATCATCTCTGGCAGTAATTCAAACCCCGTCACTTCAACCTTCAATGTTGTTAATAAATGACTCCTCCTACTCAAAGCATCAGCTACCCGATTTGTCACCCCTGATTTGTGCTTAACGACAAAAGTAAACTGCTGCAAATAAGCAATCCATGACGCATGTCTTGCTGAAACCTTGTCCTGCCCCTGTAAATGCTTCAATGCTTCATGATCAGTGTAAAGAACAAATTCCTTCTGAAATAGATAGTGTCTCCAATGCTTAACAGCTTGCACAACAGCATAGAATTCAATGTCATAAGTACTGTATCTCATCTTTGCCGCTGACAACTTCTCACTGTAATATGCAATAGGTCTCCCACATTGACTCAACACTCCTCCAATCCCAACCTTTGATGCATCAGTGTGTAGCTCAAACAACAACTGGAAATTTGGTAAAACAAGAATTGGTGCAGACGTCAACAATTCCTTGATCTTTTCAAAAGCAACCCCCGCTTCTTCTGACCATACAAATTGTTTCACTTTCATGCAATCAGTCACTGGAGCCATCACGCTACTGAAGTGTGGTATGAATCTTCGGTAGAATGATGCTAACCCATGAAAACTTCTAACTTCAGTGATAGTTCTCGGCTGTGGCCAATTTCTAATAGCTTCAACTTTACTCTGGTCAACTTGAATACCTTCTCTTGAAACAACATAACCCAGAAATAGAACTCTGTGCGTCATAAACACACATTTCTTCGTAGCAGCATAAAATTGTTCCTCACGAAGAATAATCAATACTTCCTTCAAATGTTGAACATGCTCCTCCGTACTCCTACTGTATATCAGAATATCATCGAAATAAACCACGACGAACTTCCCAATGAATGGTCTAAAGATTTGATTCATCACCCGCATGAATGTACTAGGTGCATTTGACAAACCAAATGGCATAACCAACCATTCGTACAACCCCTCTCTCGTCTTGAAAGCTGTCTTCCATTCGTCTCCAGGTCTGATTCGAATTTGATGATAACCACTCTTCAGATCAATCTTCGAAAATATAGTTGCCCCACTCAATTGATCTAACAAATCATCCAACCTTGGCATAGGAAATCTATATCGGACAGTGATCTTATTCAAAGCTCTACTATCTGTGCACATCCTCCATGTTCCGTCCTTCTTTGGTACTAATAATGCTGGCACGACACAAGGACTCAAGCTTTCCTGAACACGTCCCTGTTCCAACAACTCTTCTACTTGCCTTCGTAACTCCTCATGTTCCTTCGGACTCATTCGATAATGTGGTCGATGTGGTAACACTGCTCCCGGTACAAGTTCAATTTGATGTTGAATGTCTCTAAGTGGCGGTAACTCTTTAGGCAACTCCTCTGGAAAGACATCTTCAAATTCTTTCAAAATTGGCTTTGCTGCTTCTGGAATTTCAACTTCTTCACTACTCTCTCTCCCAATCAACAAAAATACTTCAGGCTCCTCTTCAACTTCCTTAACAAACTCTTTCAAGGTCAACAGAGTTTTCAATTCCTCAATCTCTTCTAGCTTGCTCTCCTTTTGTTGTTGCTTCTTAGGAACCAAAGTGATTTTAGTACCCTCGAACATGAAACTGTAACTATTGGCACGACCATCATGTTGAACTGCTCTATCGAATTGCCACGGTCTGCCCAACAACAGATGACAAACATCCATATCCACAACATCACACCAAATTTCATCTTTGTATTTCTTCCCAATAGAAAAATTAACACAAGCTCTTCGACACACCTCCACTTCACCACCCTTCCTTAACCATGCTAGCTTGTACGGTTTAGGATGCTTCTCAGTTTTCAAGTTCAACTTCCTCACTGCTTCTGTAGAAATAATATTATCACAACTTCCCGCATCAATAACGAACTTGCAAACTTTCCCCAGAATAGTGCATGTCGACTGAAAAATATTGCTTCTCAACCAACTACAATCCTCCTCTTGCTTTGGTGTAAGACATGACCTCCTCATCATAAGATTACAACCTTCATCTCCAAACAGTTCTTCTTCCTCCTCAACATAAGGTGTACTTGAACATTCTGCCTCCTCACCATTATCCTCCTCAACTTCTGCAACCATGGTTCTCTTCTTCGGTTTCGGACATTCATTACTCTTATGACCCAACTCCTGACAATTATAACATTTGAAAACATTGCTAACCTTCGCCTTCTCAGCCTCCTTCACCACTGGCTTTGAAACAGGTTTAGGAACATTAGAACTTCCACCAACACCCCTTGCTTGATTATTGGAGCTAGTAAACACACCACCTCCACGTCTTCCTTGTTTCTCCCAAGCTAGCGCTTTCTGATGTGCTTCTGCAACGGATCTAGGATCGAACATATTAACCATATCCTGGATCTGCATTCTCAATCCCCCAATGAATCTAGCAGTTAGCTGTTCTTCTGTCTCCATAATATCATTCCTGGCAATGAGTTGGTAAAATTCATCAGCATACTCACTAACAGACTTCGTCCCTTGCCTCAGATTCTGCAACCTTTGGTACATAAGTGATTGGTAGTTGTAAGGTAAGAAAGTAGATCTCATCAATTTCTTCATCTTATCCCATGATTCTATCTTTGACTTTCCCATTCTCTCCCTAGTAAATTTAGTTTGCTGCCACCACGCCAAAGCTCTCCCTCTCAACCTAGTAGCAACCAACTTCACCCTTCTATGCTCAGGAACTTCCTTGAAATCAAAGATCTCCTCAACATTTGAAACCCAATCTAAGAACTCTTCAGCAACCATCCCGCCTTTAAACTCCGGAATCTCCATTTTCATACCCGATTCCCATCGACGATCATCTTCAACATCCCGATTAGAATTTCGAACTAGGTCTCGATCTCGATAATGAATACTAGCTCTATCACCCTCTTCAACAAAATCAAAAGTACGCCGACATCGATCTCGACCATTATCATCCCTTCGTTCGTGCATGCTTCTTTGACTATGTCTCTCTTCATCTCTATATGCTTCATTGTCAAATTCACGTTGACTTCGTCTCTCTTCATGTGCATAGTCATGATGATCTCTTCGTGATGAAATTGATGTTTCTCTTCTATCTCTACAAGAATGTGGTGATACCCTCCTCGCTTCCGTAACCGATGGCGAAACTCGGTTTCCTCCATGGTTCGAGTTTGGTGATCTCCTCCTTTGATTCAAATCATTCATCAATTTCTCCAATTTACCAATGCCTTCATCAAACTTTTCATTAATACGTTGTTCCATAAGTTCAGCTTCTTCTCTACGATACAAAGCTTCAACGTTTTGATGACGATTAGCTCTCCTTGGTGGCATGATTGGAAAACTCTCACAAACACTTCAATTCGAACACAAAAATTCAAAGCTTCAACAATGCAATAAGTCACGGCTCAACAATGGCTCGGCTACAATTTGTCTCGACCTCCACTTGCCTCGGCAATATGAAACTGCTCAACCCTTGACTCGGCAAGAGCTTGACTCGGTCCAACTTCAAGTACAAGGTACGGTTCTACACTTCTTTAGCTCGAACAAACTTCCAATGATCCTCCCTAGGCTCGGCTACCTCAATAGTATACACGGCCTAATTCCAACTTCAAACACCTTCCAACACTTTGATCCAAAATGGAATGGATCGAATACTCCAACTTGATGCAACTTCAATATGAACACGATGAACACTTCAAACTTCAAAAACTTCAAAAACTTGGCTCCAAGAATCAACTTAGCTATGATTGGCTAAGTATGGCTCCGATACCAAATAATGGCGCAGCGGATTAATCAAACAACACTTCAATCGATGAAATGTAGAAATCGATGGAATGAAGATACCGAAGTGCCCAAATTCGTTGATCCGAAGATACCGAATTCTAGCTATCTCAAACACGTTGATAGCGCACTATACCGTGTTCAAAGATCTACGATTCTTCGCACGTTGATCTAGCGCACTAGATTCCGTGAATCGGCTTCAACAAACGTGGATTCGAGCGCACTCGAATGACGTAAGTGGAGATAGGAGATTACACTCAACTACCAATTGGAGAAGAAAGCACAAAGCAATCAACAAGAAATTTTATTTTAAAAATCAACCACCCAAAAAATGTACAACACACGCGTATTTATAGGGTTTTCACAACACAGCCCTTGAGTCGTGACCGACTCATGACTCACGACCTACGACTTATCATAAGTCGTTAACGACTTAGCAACACACCATACCTTTATGCATTACACGACTTACCATACAACACGGTATACGACTCATTAAACCATTCAAGTTACACGACTCAAGAAAACATAACGACTCAACTTATGAACGACTTATGACACAACCGACTCACTATTACAACACACCAGACATAATACGCGACACAACAAGATACGACTCACGACTCATAGCTTCAGCGACTCCACATCCTTCCTACGACTCAAGCTTCCAAGTCCCCTGCGGCATAACCCTTCAAGCGAGTCAACTCTGGACGACTCATCTATGTCGTAACTCGTCCCCGCCTTATGGCCACCCATTACTGTTATTCCCTTTTGTTTCCTGATGAGTCGTGAACGACTCATGGCCTTGCAATTAGGTCGTATACGACTCATCAATTCAGATTTATTGAAACTCCCATTGAGTCGTGACTCGTGTCCTTCCTTTGTCTCAAGATCTCTACTTGCTGAAACGTTCACCTTTCTCATGTTAAGCCGTAAACGACTTATGGTTGAATTGTTGAGTCGTGTACGACTCATAAAGCACGAACGACTCAAGTCACTGATGGGTTGTGGACGACTTATCACACTACACCACAAATTCCTGCTGAGTCGTAAAACTTCCATAGGCCTTGCTACATCAGCGAAACTCTATAGGCGGGAGCAGGGTGTGCGAGTCTAGTAGAGTGTTTGTGAGCGGGAGCAAAAGGGTCTGCGAGTCTAGTAGAGTTGTTGTAAGCGTGATACTGTTTAATTCTAATAGAAATCTGTGAATGCAGCAGTAGGCAGGGGTTGCCGAAGCTGGGTAAATTTTGTGTGTGATTTACTTTTCAGCATATTTATTTCTGCAGTTTATTTCTGTGTTTAAATCGAGAAAATTTGCTATAACCCTATTCACCCCCCCCTCTAGGGTTAATCTAGATCCTACAATTAGAGATGTCTAGAAATTCGAGTTCTGCTACATTTTCAGATAGACCCAAGCCAACTTCTCAACAAGAAGTAGTTTGAACATCAAATCCATCGACTACTCCTATACAAGATATTCCGAGTCCTACAGTTGCATCTGCTGACCGGGCTCCTGATGCCCTAGATGCAGCAATCTTCCAAGATAATCCAGTTGATTCTCAAGCTTCGAGAATCAATGAAAGTGCCCTTCATCGACTATGTTCAATACACGGAATTCCTTTCGACGATGTACTGTTCCCATCAGGGCAAGATCGTCCCCACCTGCCCCCAGCCGAATATACAGCTTGCAACAAATTCATGTGCTGGGTTGGTAGTGTGCCACCATTCAACTCCTTCCTGCATGATGTGCTGCAATATATAGAGATCGCCCCATCACAGCTACATCCCAACAGCCACGCATTTTTATATGGCACATGTATTCTCTTCATGAGCCTTCTACTTAGGCTCCCTACTCCTGGCAACTTCCGCTATATTTATCGTGTCTAGAGGCGGTCTGGCAGCCCATCTTTCATATTCCTCAAGCCGCACAACCAGTGCAAAATCCTTACAGGGGCGTGGAGCAAATTTTCCAACTACAAGCAAGATAGGTTTTACGTGCGCTACTCCCTTGTTTCGCAAGGAGATGGCTAGAAGGGAGTAAGTTCCTTGTTTAGATTAATAGTCGTACACGCCAGGAAGTGTATTCTTCCTAAACCTTTTCTCGATTTTCTACAGGTATCAACCCATGTCTCGAAGGCTTTGGGTACTCCGAGGCCATTGAAGCTGTTCGAGCTGTTCCCGCGGAAGATCGGGATATCAGATCTATCATTTCTAATGAATCGCTCTCAAAATTAGGGCTGCTGGCAGAAGGTCGTCGAATAAGTCTTCCTCACGGCGTCACTATAATCGGGTCTTCCTTGGACAAAGGCAAAAGGAAAGCTGGGCCTTCAACACGTGATTCCCCTGATACACCCGAGGAAGGCAAGATTAGAGAGTCAAAGGTGTCAGCCACACCCGGTGAGAATGTAAGTCCTATTGGGAACCGGTGGTTGAGGCACACGACACCGATGTAGTGCCTCCCCCTTTGAAGGGAAAAAAGAAAATGGCATACAAACCGAGGAAGAAGACTGTCGATGGAACCTCAAAGGTCACAATCACTCCAGTGGAAAAAGAGTCGTCGCCTCAACACTTGGAGGGTTCATTGAAAGGCTTATCTAACCTCACCATTCCCAACGGTTTACTCAGTTATGGCTTTAACGATCTGGAAGCCCTTAAGCTTCGTTCGCCCACGAGAGGCGATGCAGCGCTCAAGTCCATAACCAAGGAGAAAAAACTCTTATAAGTAAAGATAAAGAAGCTGGTCCGTCGGGAGGGAACACTAGGACACACACAGACACGTGCACTTCACTTCACACTTAAATTTTAGCCAGCACTCTATTTTTTGCTAACTTATTATCATTTAATTTTTGCACGGGAATCGACCGTCTTCATGGGTCATCTATTTTTCAACATTCTGGCCAAGATTCGGCTCCAGCAAATGCCGGGACAGAGATGGCACTGGCTATCGAGACTATCGCCCCTGAGATTCATCTTATCGAAGGAAAACATACAACCAGTCTTCCTACTCTCGCAATCCTCCTTTTCGAACAGAGCAAGGCAAGGAGAAATCTACGCATAAGGGGTCCTAGCCTGAGGCTCACTGAGACCAACGTTCTGGTTCATCTAGTACCAGACAATCCCGGGAACCTCACAAAACATCTGCAGTCTCTAGGCAAAATCCTCTGCTCCTATACATGATCTGTCGATAGCGGAAAGACCTACTGAGCTCAAGGACACATTTCTAAAAATATGCTTTGATGGTCGAAAATTTCTTCCGGTGATTCATCACATTCCAGGGCATGTCAAAAAAAGTACCACCGCTCGCAACAATGATGTCTATGTTCAACATGCCACATTTCTTCATTTGGCAGAGAAATTGTCAAAGTTTCTATCGAACGACAACATGAAATTGGTCGCTTGAAACTCAAAGCCGTTCATGACGATGACATCATTAAAGCTAAGGATTAAGAGCTTCTCTCATATAAGTCTTAGCTTGAAACTGCTCAGAAAAATTCCAAAGACACAGCTGAGGCAATTAATCGTCTGGTGGCTACTCATAAGAAAGAGATCGACGAAGAAGTTCAATGCTGCGGTGCCTTGGCTTTAGAGAAAGACTCCATTCAGAAGGAGAGGGATGCATTCTCTCAGTGAGTCAAAGAGCTGGAAGAGATACTTCTCAAAGAGAGAGAGGAAAAGACTACTGCTCAAGAGGAGTCACAATGATATTGTGATGAGATTGTTGCTACATGACTCCTGAAGAAAAAACTCAACGAAGAACTCTCTAAAGTTGAAATATTAAAGGATGAAGCCCGTGAGGAGGGCAAAAGAATAGCATCCACGAAGATTGATTCTCGCCTTGAGGCGGCTACGGTGGCTGGAAGGGAGGACATCAAGTGCATGTTTGATCCACTTATAGCCGAGTATAATGTTCGAGTTCTCATGCATTGCGGATAAACATTCCTCGGTGAAGGTTACCTCGAATCTCTAGCCGAAGCATGTGAGACTTTGATAAAGATTAAAAAAATTGAGTCGAGCACTGAAGAGGTAGACGATGAAGCTTTAGTGAAGGAATTTCTCCGGGGGAATGAGCCTTCGGACTTGTCTGCAGCGAAAGATCTTTATAATAGAGACTCTTCCATGTAAAAAGGAAAGAATGACATTGCCGGTCCATCCGGATCCGAGTCTCCAGCTCCTTCCCTTACTCAACCGACTGGTCGCTTTGCACTTGATCGCTTCGAGCAGCACGTTGGCAATGACCCGGAAGATCCTGGCCTTGATATTCATGTTCTATCTCTCATTCCAAAGGGCGAAACTCCCTGGACGGTTAAGAGTCAGCCAGAAATCGGTACATAACTTCTCTTTTCAAAGCTCAAAAGACTGTCGTTTTCGGCGGGTAGTTAATGTACTTTAACATTTTTCTCTTATGATCTCGTGTAAGTCGTTCTGATCCTGAGCCAACTCCAAGGAGCGATGACACCACGGAGAAGAAGGAGAAGACGAGTGAGCCCATTCAAGCGGAAGAGACTCCCAGTCCTGATGATCAAGTGATCGAGGTGCTTGACGAGGACAAGTCTGAAGCTTCATCTCCCGCCGAAGAAAATTATGAAGTTAAGATTACAGGGGCCTCCGGATATACTTCAAAAGTAAGCATGATGGAGCAGCTTGCAGAGGATAAGAAAAAGAAAGTTAAGATCAAAGTCGAGCCCCTGGCAGTGGAACTAGATGATCCTTTGAACATGCCTTTGAAGGTCATTCTCCCTGGTGGGTCCAGGCCACTAGAAGTTTCTTGTCCTTCCTTTGATGTTACTTCCTCATCAATCAACGCGTCCAAGCGAAAATGCATGGGGGAGGAGTCATCTGAGAAAACAAGGAAGGAAAAGAAACTAAAGAAGTAGTTGTCACACTCATTCAACGAGAGTTAGCTTAGATTATATAATTATATCTATTTATTTTCATAGCTAATGTAGACGGACTTTTGACTCCGAGTTTTGGAGGGATTGTAGTGGAACCTCATTTTGGATTGATAAATAAAATTTAGTTTCTTTGTATTTCGAATGACTTTTGTTGTTCAACTTACTGTATAACTATGGTCGAAATCCACGCTCTTGTGAGTTACATAATCCCCCGATTCATTTCCATGTAACTCGGAGATTTTTTGGGATTGTACATCCTCTATTTCACACTCCAGGTACTTAGAATATTCCACACTCTGGGGACTTAGATGTTGAATCATAAGTTTTGATTCATGACAAAGAGCTTAAACAAATCACTAATGAGACTATATGGGCAAGCGACAAAAAGAGAAAGTAATATCCTATTAAAACTACAAAGGAGACAAGACTTCAAAACTGAGTATAGCATGTTTATTTGTTGAAGTTTTTTAGTCTTAGAATTATTAAAATCTGTCCTCAAGTAGTCCACACAAATCAAAGTTGTTTTAAACTTCAAATTCTTCAAATTATATGTGAATTGTGCACTGACAGCCAGGTCAGTCGACAGACCAAATATGACCAGTCGACTGAACTTGCTCAGTTGCACAGATACACTCTGTTTTGCACCAACTTTGAATATTCAGTTGACTGGTCGTTTTGGATTAGCCGATTGAACTTTTCCGACAGCTATTTTTCTGAGTAGACACTTCCATTTGCCAAGAGATATGATCCAATTTGAAGAGTTGTGGCTGCTTCCTTTGGTCAAAACTCTTCGTGAATAATTGCAGCTATTTATCTACTATATAAACACATGAGATTCACTTCTCAAATCACCGAATTTTATTTTGTTTTCTAGTCATACTCTCTACTATCTCCGCATATTACAAAGCAATCACAATTTACATATATTGCTTAAATCTCTGAATCAATTAGCTTATTCTTCAATTCAAAGCGATATTTTCCTTTCTAAATCTTTACACACACAATATATACTTGAGGAAAAGATTATAGGAAGGTTGTACTATCAAAGACAAATCAGTGTTATCAAGAACACAGGTGTCAAAACAATTTTACGGAAACTGTTGAAGTCTTGTTCGTTTGTTCAGGCGGTAAAAGTCCTCTTTCGGTTGTTAGAGGCTGAAAAATCCCGATCGATTGCTCAGGTGTTATATACCTATTCCTCTAGGTTAAGTGAGGGGTTAATGTGAGAAATTCCGGAGGGAAGTCGGGGACTGGATGTAGAACGGGAAGTTCGAACCAGTATAAAATCTCCTGGTGTGTTTATTTTTATTTACTTTACTATTATATATGTTTTCGCATTTAGATTATAACACATTCCATATTACACGATTCTAAGTGATAACTATCAACACAGTAGTCACTTTCATTTGGTATCAGAGTTAGACATCCTATAGCTGTAACATAGTTATTTGATAATTTTTTGCTAATATGGAAAATAACACCAACATAAGCACTGTCATTAACACTAGTTTTATTGTAGGTCAATCTATGCATGACCTCCACTATTCAATGGCATGAATTATAATTACTGGTCAACTAGAATGAGAATACATATGCAAGCTAATGGTTTTGAAACTTGGAATATTACCCAAAATGAACATACCATTCCAACAAAAGATTTTTCAACTTGGACTACTGCATAGAAAGCTGATGCTACTTCAAATGCTAAAGCTATGAACATGTTATTTTGTGTATTAGATAAAAAAGAGTTTAATAGAGTTAGTATGTGTACGACTGCTTATGAGATATGGAGAACTCTAAAAGTAACTCATGACGGAACTAACAAAGTCAAACAAAGCAAAATTTATATGTTGAAAAATCAGTTTCAAAATTTCAAAATGAAATCAAACGAAAGTTAAATGACATGTACTCTAGATTTCAAGATATATATCACTCACTATTGGCAATAGGATAAAAAAATTCTGACTTTGATATAGTGTAAAAAATCCTAAACACTTTAACGGATGAATGGAAAAAAAGGTCCTATGTATTGAAGAAGCAAATGACCTTTCTACTATGAAACCAGAAGAGTTAATAGGAAATCTAATGTCATATAAAGTGAATTTGAAGGCAAAGAAAGTTCAAGCATAGGATAAGAAGAATATAGCATTTCAAGCAGAAAAAGATGACTCTGACTCAGATGAAGAGGATATGGCACTTACTGCTAAAAATTTCAAAAAGTTTTTGAAATTCAAAAGGAATAACAAGCTTAGGAGTTACAAAAATAACTCTAGCAACAACAATAATAGCAATAAACCATCATTTTCTGTTATGGAATGTTATGAAGTCATAAAAAGGTCATATGAAGAAAGATTGTCGAAAGAAACAGAAAAAGAAATTCAAGAAGAACAAATTCAAGAAGAAAGCATTTTCAGTAACATGGGATGCTTCAGATTCTTCATCATCAGAGAGCGACAGTGATAGCGACACAGAGCGAGCAAATGTATGCTTCATGGCTACAAGTGATGATGTAAGTGAATTGAATTTTGATGATCTTGTTGAACTTAATTCAGAACTAGTGGATTTTGTAAAACAAACTAAAAGGCAAAATAAGGAGTTACAAGGAAAACTAAATAGTTCTAAATTAGAAATTAGTATGCTAAGAGATGAAAAGAAAATTCTGGAAGAAGAACTTGAAAATCTCAAGAATCTAATTCTAATTTAGCATCTTAACTTTCTATGATAACGCAAGAATTAGAAATTCAGAAAATTAAAAATGATGATTTATCAGTTGAAATTAATGATTTAAAATCTAGCACTAAAGTATTAGAGTTAGAAAAATCTAGCCTCAAAACTAAGTTAGAAGATATTAATAAAAATATTTCTAATTTTAATAAAGGATGAGAAAATCTTTCTAAAATAATAGAAAATTCTCGGTCTACTTCAAATAAAATGGGATTAGGATATAAGAAATTTGAAAATCAAAAGAAATATGGAAAGTTTAAAAATAAGTTTAAAAACAAAATTAAGAAAGATATTAAGAAAACAGTTTCTAAAGATTTTAAAACTATTAAAATATGGATTCCTCAAACAAATAATAATTAATTAGGAATAAGCATATCAAAATATTTATGGAAACTGTTCATAAAAATAAGAATTGTATTTACAAAGGGAATTCTGAACCTTCTTGGGTTTTGTTTCCTAAGACCTAACTCTTAGGAACCTAAAAAGAAAAGTGGGTACCATCTTAATCTTTATTTTTTGCAGGTACCACTTAAAAAGAGAGGAAAATGGGTTTTAAACGGCGGTTGCTTGAAACACATGAGTAGTAATAAAGACATGTTAACAAACATAGTCTACTCAAATGGAGGATCGGTCACTTTTGGAGACATTCAAAAGGATATATCATCAGCAAAGACGATGTGAGCAATACGGTATCTCTAACTCACCTCTCATTACTGATGTTTTATTGGTTAAAAACTTAAAACATAATTTATTAAGCATAAGTCAATTATGTGATAAAGGTTTTAATATATCTTTTTCAGAAAATAAATGTAATATTTCTGATAAAAATCAAAATTTAATTTTTGAAAGTATAAGAGATAGAAATATTTATATTTTAAATAGGAATATAAATGATAACACAAACATGTGTTTAGTAGCTACAGAAAATAATTCTTGGCTAAGGCACAAAATATTTTGTCATATAAGTATTAATATTATTAATAAAATAGCTAAAAATAAACTTATTAAAGGACTACCTGATATGAAATTCAGAGTTGGTAATATTTGTGATGCATGTCAGTTAGGAAAGTTAACAAAATCTTCTTTTAAATCTAAGAAAATCATATATACAACACAACCACTTGAACTACTACAAATGGACCTTTTTGGACCTACTTAAGTTCAATTTATTAATCACAATAAATATGTGTTTGTTATTGTAGATGATGTTTCAAGATATACATGGACTATTTTTATGAAACATAAAAGTGATACTTTTGAGAATTTTAAAATTTTTGTAAAAAGAATTCAAAATATAAAGAATTTAATAGTTAAAAATATTAGAAGTGATCATGGAGGTGAATTTGAAAATGAAGCTTTCGAACATTTTTGTAACAAGAAAGGAATTAATCATAATTTCTCCTTTTCTAGAACACCACAACAAAATGGAGTTGTAGAAAGGAAAAACAGAACATTACAAGAATTTGCACGAACTTTATTAAATGGAAGCACTTGACCTAAGCAATTCCGGGCAAAAGCTGGTGCAATTGCCTGTTATGTTTTGAATCATGTTTCTATTCGATCATTAACAAAACATACTCCATATGAACTTTTAAATGGTAGAAAACCTAATATATCATATTTCAAAGTTTTTGGTTCAAAATGTTTTATACTTAACACTAAAGATCAACTTGGCAAATTTGATCAAAAATCTAATGAAGGAATATTCATATGATATTCAAAAAGAAGCAAAGCTTATCGAGTTTTCAATAAAAGAACTAAAGTAATCGAAGAAACTCTTCATGTTTCATTCGATGAAAATGTCAAAATTTCTTCTAAAATTACAAACTTGGAAAATAATTCAAATCAAATTCTAATAGATAATTCAGAAGATGATGATATTATTTTTCAAAATAATAATACTAATAATACTAGAGAAAATGAAAACATTATTCAAAATGAAATATAGTAAGATCTTCTCCAAGAATTGTTAGAGATCACCCTATTCAAAATATAATTGGAAAAGTAAATTCAAATGTAAGAACAAGACATCAATTAAATCAAATGGACCATATAGCTTTTCTCTCTAATATAGAACATAAAAATATTAAGGAAGCCTCCACTGATGACTATTGGATTATAGCTATGCAAGAAGAGCTAAATCAATTTGAAAGAAAGGAAGTTTGGGAATTAGTTCCTAGACCAAGTGATCAATCCGTCATTAGTACAAAATGGGTTTTCAAAAACAAAGCTGATGAATAAGGTAACATTACTGGAAATAAAGCTAGATTAGTAGCATAAGGATATAATCAAGAAAAGGGAATAAACTATGAAGAAATGTTTGCTCCTGTTGCAAAATTAGAAGCTATACGTATTCTATTGGCTTTTGCATGCTTTCATAACTTTAAATTACATCAAATGGATTTAAAAGTACTTTTATAAATGGATATATAAAAGAAAATGTCTATGTTGAACAACCTCCTTTATTTACTCATGAAAAATTTCCAGATCATGTTTACAAACTTAAGAAAGCTTTATATGGTTTAAAACAGGCACCTCATGCTTGATATGACCGACTTAAAAACTATCTAATAGAATTTGGTTTTGAAATTGGAAAAGTTGATCAAATTTTATTTATTAAGAAAACTAAAAAAGATATTTTAATTATACAAATATATGTTGATGATGTCATAATTGGTTCAACAAATAAAAAATTATGTCAGCAATTTTCGACTATCATGACAAATGAATTTGAATGTCACATATGGGAGAACTATCATATTTTCTTGGACTTTAAATCAAGCAATTACAGATGGCATTTTTATTAATCAAGAAAAGTATTGTAATAATGTATTAAACTTTTTGGTATGGAAAACACTTCTGCCAAACCAACTTCTATGAGTACAACTATACATCTCGACAGAGATGAAAATAGTAAGAGTGTCGACCAAAAACTATATCTTAGCACGATTGGATCATTACTTTACTTAACTGCTAGTCGACCTGACATTATGATGATTGTTTGTTTATGTGCTCGATTTCAAGCAAATCCTAAAGAATCACATATGCGAGTAGTAAAATGTATAATTCGTTATCTTAGCAAGACCAATTATTTAGGACAATTTTATCCAAAAGATTGTCCTTTTGAATTAGTATCATCTAGTGATGCTGATTTTGGAGGAAGTCGGACAGATAGAAAAAGTATAAGTGGAACTTGTCATTTCATTGGACGATCCTTAGTATCTTGGTTTATCAAGAAACAAAATTACGTTTCACTATCGACATGTGAAGCAGAATATATATCTGCAGCTTTAGCATGTGCTTAAGTAATCTACATGCAACAAACATTACAAGATTTTGATATAAAATTGCAACGATCCCGTTTTTGAGTCGAATTTAAATTTGTAATTTAAATAAAATTTTGAATTAAATTGTGAATTTAATGGTGAGTTAATTTGAATTTTTCCAAATTTAATAAAGATATGTGTTTATTTTGTGTTTATATAAATAGATTATAATTTGAAATTTGAATTTGAAATTCTTTAATAAATATATTAAAAACAAATTAGATTTAAAACTTTATATTTTAAATTAGTAAAAGTTTGTTTTCTAAAAGTTATAATGTATATATATGTATACTGATTTGGAAGTTATATTTTAAATTCTAATTTTTCAAAAGCCATTCAAAAGTTAAATTCTATATTTTATAATATGCATATGTGCGATTATTTAAACTATAATAAGGTTTTAAAATCAATTCCTTGAAAGTTATAAATATATACATTAGTTTTAAACCATTCTCTTTTAAATTGTATATATATAAAACAAAGGAAATGTATTTATCAATAGTAAATATAGAACTAAACAAGGGTTTAAAGCATAATTTATAAATTAAGTATAAAAATGAGGAAAGGATTTAAAGATAAAAATACACATTTGTGACATTTGTGAGATAAGGAAATACATGCTTAAACACTTGTAGGTTCAATTAAACAAGTGGAAAATATACTTTCTCTTAAGTTTGAATTATAAAACAATATAGTACCAAAACAAAACCAGGTACTTTCTTTTCTCAAGTCTTCAAAAGAAAAATATGAGAAGCTTCAACCTGGAAATCAAAATAAAAACAAAATCAAACAACCCCTGTTCAACTTATTTCAAACCTAGAAACAAAAGAAAAATCAAAACAAATTTCAAATCTTATAACCTGGACGACGAAAAAATTTAAATCAACATCAAAGTTCAAAGACCTAAAGCTCAAAGCAATCAAAGAAAATTCAAATTTAAGAATCAAAATACTATCTTAAACCTGATTCAAATCTAAGAAAGATCATCTCAAGATAAATCAAGCAACAAATTCAACATCAAAGCATCTTAAACCTGGAAGCTTTCTAAAATCAGATCAACATCAGATTACAAATTTTAAGTTCAAATTCATTTTCCAGGTCCTCTATTCTTCATTGACAGGTAAACAAACCTTTCTTTTAAAAATAGTTTTAAAAGTCTATGATTAAACTTTGATGCATGTGATAGATCTGTGTTGTGATGATGTATATATGTTTACATGAATGCTGGCTGTAAATGCACGCATGTGTAGATGATATTGTCTGTGTATATGAATATAGATAAGTCTCTGTTATATCACAGGTTTAAAAGTCCACCTAAATAAATTAAATTCTCTTTATACATTCGATTTTAGGTTTTGACCTCTTAATAGAAAATTATTATAACAGTGTAATACTAAATTTAAAAATAGTTTCAAGATTTTATATTTAGAAATTATTTCAAAATAAAAAGATACAGTGATGATCTAAATATAGGTTAAAAATCAAATATCTTAATTTCAGAATTTGATTATAGAACTAGATTCATGATAGAAAATAATGAATTAGGATAGTAATTTCATGATTTTATAGTATATGTATGATTAGATATTCTGAGTTGATCAGAATTTGGGTATTCGTCGATTATTGACGAATGGCGTGTTGATAGTGGCCGTGACCGAGGCAGGAAGAGGCTCGAGACTCAAGGGTCGTGGGAAAAATATTCTGAGTATTTCTAGGTCGCTGTAGTGGTCAGGGGATGTCATACTAGGGTTCAAAGCCTGGTTTGGGTCGAGGAGTTAGCCGAGACTTTTGCGTCATTATTGGATCATCGGACTTGATTGCGAGGGTTGGGAGCGTAGCGTGGTGACGTGATGCGGTTCTGGACGTGGCAGCATGAGCTCCGGTGGCCGAGTTCATCGTCAGCAAGGGGTTTTGTCGAATTGGGTTGTTTCCAGTTTTAGGTCGACTCGTTCGATTTTGATTCGCGAGGGGAATGGTCAAGCTGGGTGGTCGGAAGCTTAGTGGGGGTCATCGTTGACTTAACGAAGGCGGCAGGTTTGGTCGGAAACGATCAGGTGGCGTGTGCACGTGCATGTGCACATTTTCGTGTCTGGGTTTATGATGTTTGGAGAAGAAGACGTAAACTCGGGTTTCGACTCGAGGAAATGATGGATTGCCTCGAAGCAGAGGAAGAAAGGAAGAAAACCCCAAGTTGGGCTCAGGAAATATAAGGGATTTGCTCGGGTTTGAAGTTTAGGCATAAAAACAATTTTAAATTTTTAAAGCAAAATCAAGTTTTACTTAATACAATTTTATTAAAACTACTTCTATTGTAAATAATGAAGGTTTACCTAAGTTTTAATATTTGTTAAAGGTTTTTAAACAAAAATTATTTCAAATTAATTAAGTTTATAGTGTTTAATCTATATAACCTTTATTTTAAAAGCTTTTTAAATAAACTTAATATTGTAACTAATTAAAGATGATATGTTTTTTTTGTTATGTAAAACATTAATTTAACTTAAAGGTTTTAAGTTTATAATGAATTTACATCAAAGATTATCTAGAAAGACTTAAATGATGATTTTCGTAATTATTTTAGATAAATAAGTTATCTTAAGGTTAAAGGATCATTAATTTGAAATTTAATGATAATTACCAAATCAAAGCTTAATTACGTATTAAGTAAAGATTAATTAATTGGTTAAGAGTTAATTAATTAATTAAAAGATGATTACTTAATGAGATTAATTAAGTATAATTACTTAATGTAATTAGTAAAAGATTATTACTTAATGTAATTAAAGATAATTATTTAGTGTAATTATATTAAAGGATAATTTATTAATTAAGACTAATTAATGTATGTAATTAAAGGTAATTAATTACTTAAAGATAATTACTTAACTAAAAGTAATTAATTAATAATTAAAGTTGATTAATCAAGTGATTAAAGGATAATTACTCAATGTAATTAATTTGTGATTTATTAATATAAGTGGTTAGGGATAATTACTTATTGTAATTAATTAAGGATAATTAATTTGTGTGATTAATTAATTAAGGTAATTAATTTGAGGATAAATAATTAATTAAAGATTAATTAATGAAAGTGATTTGGGATAATCACTTATTGTAATTAATTAAGGTAATTAATTAGGGGTTAATAAATTAATTAAGGAAAATTAATTAAAGGACAATTAAATAATCGAAGGTTAATTATTTAATGATTAAAGGTTGATTAATTAATAATTAAAGGTTGATTAATTTATTTTTGAAGGTTAATTAATAAATGATTAAAGGATAATTAATCAAATTGGTTTGAAATTAATTAACGTTAATTAACCGGGATTAGTAATTTATTCACAAGTAATTTAATCTGGTTTAAATTAATTAGATGATTAATTAATCTTACTTATGGATGTTTGGATTGTATTGAATGCTTTGAATTGTTTGATATCCCTGATTTATGATGCTTTGTGATATGAATAATTTTGATTTGAGCTGTGACGAATGTAACTTATTTATTTGTGATGAATTTATATTATTTATCTATAAGTCTGTGAATGAAGATAAGCGCTATAGGATTATACCGCTTATCGATATTGCTGTGCTTGGATTGTGATGATTGATGATGTTGTATTATTGTGTAAAACCCCTGGACTACACTATACATACACAAATATGGATTTCAAGAGGTTTCAATTAAGTCATAGATATTTGAATTTAATATTATTTTATTTAAAATAATGAAATGGTTTTAAAATTGAATTTTGAATCCAAAATGGTTTGAAAATGGAATTGGGTTAAATATGAAAAGCTTTTGAAAGGAGTTTTGAAGATAAAATTATTTTAAATAACTTGTTAAAGTTTTGAAATAAAAATAGTTTGATTTGAATTTGAATTCAAGATTTGAAGTTGAGTTCTATAAATATATGTTTAGAAATTATGGTTTAACAAATTATATAATGTGTTTATATGAGTTTTAAACCATTTTAAATGTATTATTTTAGGAATTTGAATTTAACCCAAGTTTATACTTTAAAGGCTATAACTTGTGTATATTTGATCGGATTTTTCCGAAACAAAAAGAAAGCACTTGTTTTCAAATGATAATGGCTTTTATATAAAGGAAAGAACTTTCGGTTTTTGTTGAAAGATTTCAAGTTTGAAATGGAAATTGTTTTGAAAAATATGAATGAATCTTTGTTAAAGATTGGTGAACTTTGTTTACAAATTGAAGAGGATCTTAAAGGTGTATCTTTTGTATAAAAGATTTGGAACAGAAATAGTTTGAAAGCTATGAATGAATCTTTGTGAAAGATTGGTGAACTTTGTAAAGTGAATCTTTTGTTTAAAAAGATTTGAAAATGGTAATTTGTATAAACCATTCAAAAGAAAGGTTTTGGGCTTTAAATTGTGACTTAATTAAGATCCCAATATATCCATATGCTTTTAAAATTAAGCGCTCATTATTCGGTTTAGCCGGGAAAGGACTTTATGTCGTATAACCCATTCCGAATAATGATACGATGAAATCGATAGTGTTTGAAGATCGGTAGTGAAGACCGGGTATTTTCGAAAGCGAAAGGATTACCTGTCGAATGTCTCTGCACCGAATGGCCCCGGTATAGAGATTTGATCACCTTTGTGATGGGGAGTCCAGATGTTATTAAGGATTATGCGGATTGCAGGAGCCTCTTTTGAAGTGCCTTCGGTTCTGTTTGAACATAGAATAGACTTGTACGGATGTATGTCTGACATTACACTTTGATATGTAGAGCTGGTTTCTATCAAATACATTTCTGTTTGGTGGCGGAGAATTTATTCTCTTAGTTAGCACCCTTCTCTAATACGTACGAGCTCAGAGGTTATGTAGTTGATATTCACTAGTGATACATTCCGGATTTCACAATGTGACATACGAAGTGCTGCTGATCATTTATTGATCAAAGCATGGCTTTTGTGTAAAGCATAGCTTTGTGGACGAGACCTCATCAGGACCTCACAAATTGGAATGGTCGAAATAGGAAGAATGCAACATGGTTATGAGGGTCGTGTCCTTTAGGGTATGTCTGTTTACTTCAAGATAAAGGTGGTATCATGGTATGGAGCCCAGATATTTAACCTATGTGGTTGCTGCAAATTTACTACTTTGTGGCTGTTGGTGTTGAGGATCCTTGAATAAAGGTCGGTAACGACCGGGGGATGGCATACTCGTGTAGTAGTTACCTAGTTACAGAGGTAACCGGACCTTGTATTGGCAAAGAGCTGGTTAAGTTCTCGGGGCGTCCCTCCAGAGGCGTACCCATGTGGCATAGGAAGTTCCTTAGACTGACCATTGTTGGAAATCCAATCACCAATATGCATCTTGTACGGTTTTAGTTGTAGAACCTGCCATCTAATACAGTAGCTATAGTAGGCGTACTATAATGGTATGTATGCTAGCTAAGATTAATATTATACTTGCAAATGTTTTCTGCACTATGCATTAATAATACTATTAAAAGGATTTTCGCGTATCAAGCATGTTTGACTATCATAAGGAGAAATCTCCCCCAAGTGTGCGATTACATTGTGGGTGTGTCGGGAGGCCTCATGGTAGTTTCATTTTTCAAAAAGCATTGTGGATTTTTTTTAATTTCTTTTGTTTATTTATTCATCATAAATTTTTTTTCGTTTTCTCACACCATTCTCATGACTGACCTTGCTTAATACAACGTGATAGGGGGTTCTCGCTTCGCTTTTGGTGGAGAACGGGAGACTCTTACCCCTACATGTCCATGGGGAAGGGTTGGTTAATCGGTTAGGTGAAGAAGTCGAAAGGATGGCCATAAAAGCATGGTCAGGGTACCATTGTATGCCACGGCGAGGCTGGGATGGTTGAAAAGCCTACCCGTCGAGAGTGGCCACTGTCGATGGTTGAAAAGCCTTGATCATCACAATTGGTATCCGAGCAGAAGGTTGAGTAAGAACTTTAGCTCAGTGGTATAACACATTAGGCAACTCATTAGAGATAGGGTTACAAATGCCCTAGAATGAGTATATCCCTAAGATATCCGTCTGTATGCCTTAGTAAATTCTCTTACTATCAATTGATAGTGAGTATGAGTGCAAGAAGAGACGAGATAGGGGACAGGGGAGTACCAGTACAGATGGTTAATATCCTGCAACAACAAGGAAACAATCTTTTCTCTATCAATCTCTTTGATCATCGTTGACTTCCAATTCTTTGATTGCTTCGTGGCAGCTACAAGAAGAGGCTTTGGTGTGGTGGTGGCCTTACGAATCATTATAGAAAGATTTCTAATTCTATTTCGTATTCTCTTCATCAGTTCTCTATCAATCTTTTCGTTTTAAACTTTAATGAATTTGAAATTTTAATTCAAATAAATTGATTAACAAAATACAAAGTTAAATTGATTTGTATCGATAAAATGATTTCGGTCAAAACCAAATTTGGAAATTTGTTGTAATTTCTTGTGTGAATCCAAGTCTATAGAGGGACAAGTTAGTATATACTTTAGGGTATTCCAATCTGAGTTTAAAATCCGTTAGTTTATTCTTTGGGGTCTCGATATGTTCTACGAGGGGTTAGTTATCTCTTCGGACTAACTAGTGCCCCTACATATCTCGTAGAACGGATGACCCGAATATTTCGTGAAATATTGAATGAGTTCGTTCTCATAATTATTGATGATATTCTGATTTGGTAAGCCAAATGCAAAATAGATATTTAGTTTGATCTGGTAAATCATTCTCTGTCTATTTTTTTATTGTCTCCCTGTCTAGCAAATTTCGGGGACGAAATTTTCTTAAGGGGGGAATCTGTAATGTCCTCTTTTTGAGTCGAATTTAAATTGGTAATTTAAATAAAATTTTGAATTAAATTGTGAATTTAATGGTGAGTTAATTTGAAGTTTTCCAAATTTAATAAAGATATGTGTTTGTTTTGTGTTTATATAAATAGATTATAATTTGAAATTATTTAATAAATATATTAAAAACAAATTGGATTTAAAACTTTATATTTTAAATTAGTAAAAGTTTATTTTCTAAAAATTATAATGTATATATATGTACATTGATTTGGAAGTTATATTTTAAATTCAAATTTTTCCAAAAATTATTCAAAAGTAAAATTCTATATTTTATAATGTACATATATGTATTATCTAAAGTATAATTAGATTTTAAAATCAATTCCTTGAAAGTTATAAATATATACATTAGTTTTAAACCATTCTCTTTTAAATTATATATATATAAAAAAAAGGAAATGTATTTATTAATAGTAAATATAAAACTAAATAAGGGTTTAAAGCATAATTTATAAATTAAGTATAAAAATGTTGCATGGATTTAAACATAAAAATACACATTTGTGACATTTGTGAAATAAGGAAATACATGCTTAAACACTTGTAAGTTCAATTAAACAAGTGGAAAATATACTTTATCTTAAGTTTGAATTATAAAACAATATAGTATCAAAACAAAACCAGGTTACTTTCTTTTCTCAAGTCTTCAAAAGAAAAATATGAGAATCTTCAACCTAGAAATCAAAATAAAAACAAAATATAGCAACCCCTGCTCAACTTTTTTCAAAACTGGAAACAAAAGAAAAATCAAAACAAGTTTCAAATCTTATAACCTGGACGAAGAAAAAATATAAATCAACATCAAAGTTCAAAGACCTGAAGATCAAAGCAATCAAAGAAAATTCAAATTTAAGAATCAAAGTACTATCTTCAACCTGATTCAAATCTAAGAAAGATCATCTCAAGATAAATCAAGCAATAAATTCAACATCAAAGCATCTTAAACCTGGAAGCTTTCTAAAATCAGATCAACATCAGATTACAAATTTTAAGTTCAAATTCATTTTCCAGGTCCTCTATTCTTCATTGACAGGTAAACAAACCGTTTTTTTAAAAATAGTTTTAAAAGTCTATGATTAAACTTTGATGCATGTGATAGATCTGTGTTGTGACGATGTATATATGTTTACATGAATGCTGGCTGTAAATGCGTGTATGTGTAGATGATATTGTGTGTGTGTATGAATATAGATAAGTCTATGTTATATCACAGATTTAAAAATCCACCTAAATAAATTCAAAATCTCTATATACATTCGATTTTAGGTTTTGACCTCTTAATAGAAAATGATTATAACGACGTAACACTAATTTTAAAAATAGTTTCAAGATTTTATATTTACAAATTATTTCAAAATAAAAAGATATAGTGATAATCTAAATACAAGTTAAAAATCAAGTATCTTAATTTGAGAATTTGATTATAGAACTAGATTCATGATAGAAAATGATGAATTTAGATAATAGTTTCATGATTTTAAATTATGTGTATGATGAGATATTCTAAGTTGATCAGAATTTGGGTATTCGTCGATTATCGACTAACGACGTGATGATAGTGGCCGTGACCGAGGCAGGAGGAGACTCGAGGGCCGTGGGAAAAATATTAGGAGTATTTCTAGGTCGCTGTGGTTGTCAGGGGACGTCGTACTATGGTTCGAAGCCTGGTTTGGGTTGAGGAGTTAGTCGATACTTTTGCATCAGTAATGGATCATCCGACTTTATCACGAGGGTTGGGAGCGTAGCGTGGTGACATGATGCAGTTTTGGACGTGGTAGCATGAGCTCCGGTGGTCGAGTTCATCGTCGGCAAGGGGTTTTGTCGAATTGGGTTGTTTTCAGTTTTAGGCCGATTAGTTCGATTTTGATTGGCAAGGGGAATGGTCAAGCTGGGTGGTCATAAGGTTAGTGGGGGTCGTCGTCGACTTGACGAAGGCGGCAGGTTTGGTCGGAAACGATCAGGTGGCGTGTGCACGTGCCTGTTCACATTTTCGTATTTGGGTTTGTGATGTTTGGAGAAGAAGATGCAGACTCGGGTTTCGACTCGAGGAAACGATGGATTGCCTCGAAGCAGAGGAAGAAAGGAAGAAAACCCGAAGTTGGGCTTGGGAAATATAAGGGATTTGCTTGGGTTTTAAGTTTAGGCATAAAAACAGTTTTAAAATTTTAAAACAAAATCAAGTTTTACTTAATACAATTTTATAAAAACTACTTCTTTTGTAAATAATGAAGGTTTACCTAAGTTTTAAAATTTGTTAAAGGTTTTTTAATAAAAATATTTCAAATTAATTAAGTTTATAGTGTTTAATCTATATAACCTTTATTTTAAAAGTTTATTTTAAATAAACTTAATATTGTAATTAATTAAAGATGAAATATTTTTTTTTGTTATGTAAAACATTAATTTAACTTAAAGGTTTTAAGTTAATAATGAATTTCAAAGATTATTTAGAAAGACTTAAATGATGATTTTTGTAATTATTTAAGATAAATGAGATATCTTAAGATTAAAGGATCATTAATTTGAAATTTAATGATATTTACCAAATCAAACCTTAATTAAGTATTAAGTAAAGATTAATTAATTGGTTAAGAGTTAATTAATTAATTAAAAGATGATTGCTTATTAAGATTAATTAAATATAATTATATGTAATTAATAAAAGATCATTACTTAATGTATTTAATAAAAGATTATTACTTAATGTAATTAAAGATAATTACTTTGTGTAATTATATTAAAGGATAATTTATTTATTAAGACTAATTAATGTATGTAATTAAAGGTAATTAATTACTTAAATATAATTACTTAAATAAAAGTAATTAATTAATAATTAAAGTTGATTAATCAAGTGATTAAAGGATAATTACTCAATGTAATTAACTTGTGATTTATTAATATAAGTGATTAGGGATAATAACTTATTGTAATTAATTAAGGATAATTAATTTGTGTTATTAATTAATTAAGGTAATTAATTTAAGGGTAATTAATTAATTAAAGATTAATTAATGGAAGTGATTAGGGATAATCGCTTACTATAATTAATTAAGGTAATTAATTAGGGGTTAATTAATTAATTAAGGAAAATTAATTAAAGAATAATTAAATAATTGAAGGTTACTTATTTAATGATTAAAGGTTGATTAGTTTATTTTTGAAGGTTAATTAATAACCGATTGAAGGATAATTAGTCAAAATGGTTTGAAATTAATTAATGTTAATTAACCGGGATTAGTAATTTATTCATAAGTAATTTAATCTGGTTTAAATTAATCAGATGATTAATTAATCTTACTTATGGATGTTTGGATTGTATTGAATGCTTTGAATTGTTTGATATCCCTGATGTATGATGTTTTGTGATATGAATTATTTTGATTTGAGCTGTGATGAAAGTAATTTATTTATCTGTGATGAATTTATATTATTTATCTGTAAATCCATGAGTGAAGATAAGCGCTATAGGATTATACCGCTTATCGATATTGCTGTGTTTGGATTGTGATGATTGATGATGTTGCGCTATTGTGTAAAACCCTGGACTACACTATACACACACAAATATGGATTTCACGAGGTTTCGGTTAGTTCACAAATATTTGAATTTAGTATTATTTTATTTAAAATCATGAAATGGTCTTAAAATTGAATTTTGAATCCAAAATGGTTTGGAAATGGAATTGGGTTAAATGTGAAAAGCTTTTGAAAGGAGTTTTGAAGATAAAATTATTCTAAATAACTTGTTAAAGTTTTGAAATAAAAATAGTTTGATTTGAATTTGAATTCAAGATTTGAAGTTGAGTTCTATAAATATATGTTTAGAAATTATGGTTTAACAAGTTATATAATGCACTTATATGGGTTTTAAACCATTTCGAATATATTATTTTAGGAATTTGAATTTAACCCAAGTTTATACTTTAGAGGCTATAACCTGTGTATATTTGGTCGGATTTTTCCAAAACAAAAGGCAATTGTTTTCAAATGATAATGACTTTTATATAAAGGAAAGAACTTCCAGTTTTTGTTGAAAGATTTCAAGTTTGAAATGGAAATTGTTTTGAAAACTATGAATGAATCTTTGTTAAAGATTGGTGAACTTTGTTTTCAAATTGAAGAGGATCTTAAAGGTGTATCTTTTGTATAAAAGATTGGAATTGAAATAATTTTGAAAGCTATGAATGAATCTTTGTGAAAGATTGGTGAATTTTGTAAAGTGAATCTTTTGTCTAAAAAGATTTGAAAATGGTAATTTTTTTAAAACATTCAAAAGAAAAGATTTTGGGCTTTAAGTTGTGACTTAATTAAGATCCCATTATATCCATGTGGTTTTAAAATTAAGTGCCCATTATTCGGTTTAGCCGAGAGAGGACTTCATGTCGTATAACCCATTCTGAATAATGATAGACGAAATGGATAGCATTTGAAGACCGATGGTGAAGACCGGGTATTTTCGAAAGTGAAAGGATTACCTGTTGAATGTCTATGCACCAATTGGCTTCGGTATAGAGATTTGATCACCCTTTGTGATGGGGAGTCCGGACGTGATGAGGGATTTTTCGAATTTCAAGGGCTTCTTTTGAAGTGACTTCGGTTCTGTTCGAACCCGGAACAAACTTGTATGGATGTATGTCTGACATTACACTTTGAGATGTAGAGATGGTTTCTATCAAATACATTTTTGTTTGGTGATGAAGAATTTATTCTCTTAGCTTAACACCCTTCTTTGAAACGTACTAGTTTAGAGGTTATGTAGTTGATATTCACTAGTGATACATTCCCAATTTGGTAATGTGACATACGAAGTGTTGCTGATCATTTGTTGATCAAAGCATGGCTTTTGTGAAAAGCGTAGCTTTGTGGACGAGACCTCATCGGGGCCTCACAATCCAGTAAGGTCGAAATAGGAAGAACGCAGCAAAGTTATGAGGGTCGCGCCCTTTAGGGTATGTCCATTTCCTTTTGGAAAAAGGTGGTATCATGGTATGTAGCCCAAATATTTAACATATGTGGTTGTTGCAAATTTATTACTTTGTGGTTGTTGGTGTTGAGTATCCTCGGATAAAGATCGGTAACGACCGAAGGATGGCATACTCGTGTAGTAGTTACCTAGTTACAGAGGTAACCCGGCCTTGTGTTGGCAGAGTGCCGGTTAAGTTCTCGGGGCGTCCCTCCAGAGGCGTACCCATGTGGCATAGGATGTTCCTTAGCCTAACCATTATTGGAAATCCAATCACCAATACGCGCTTTGTACGGTTTTAGTTGTAGAACCTGACATCTAATATGGTAGCTATAGTAGTCATACTATAATGGTATCCATGCTGGCTAAGATTAATATTATACTTGCGAATGTTTTCTGCACTATGCACTAATAATATATCAAAAGGATTTTCGCGTATCAAGCATGTTTGACTATCATAAGGAGAAATCTCCTTCAAGTGTGCGATTGTATTGTGTGTGTGTGCTAGGAAGCCTTATGGTAGTTTCATTTTCCAAAAAGCATTGCGGATTTCCTTTAATTTCTTTTATTTGTTTATTCAAGATAAAAAAAATTCATTTGCTCACACCAGTCCCATGACTGACCTGGAGTTTATTGTTCCCTTTCTAAACTCTGTGTGCCCATAATTTTCTACACGGGTAGCCTAGAGTCAGATTTTCAGATAATCAACTAATAGATATAGATTCGATAGCCTTCAGCTTTCTGTTTGGAATTCTTTGGAGTCTTTGGATCTTGGCGATCGCATTGCTGACTGGGTTACCTAGCTTGCTTCATACAACATGATGGTGGTTCAAGCTTGAAGTTCAGAGCTTTGGAAATTGGAGATGCAGTTGTTGTGCTCTTTTGGAAGACCATTTAGTGCTATATTTCCACTGCTATTCTTCCGTTGTTATCTTGTATCTCTGATATTGATAATCAATTGTATCAAATGTTGTATATCAATAAAAATCATTCATTTTTCTTCCGCTGTGTTGTTGTACTTAACGTATTATAAGCTCCGGCGAACCAGATTCGACGTTTGAATTTGCGACACTCGAATAAGGGTGATGTATTTGGAGCCGATTTTCGAAGGTCGAGTCAGGATCGCACAAAAATTAAAGAAATATATAATATATTGTGATAACACAAGTGTAATAAATTTATCTAAAATCCTGTCAATCACTCACGAACTAAACACATTGACATTCGTCATCATTTTCTTCATGATAATATTGAGAAGGATATAATAAACTAAGAATTTGTAAATTCTGAAAAGCTGATATTTTCACTAAACTACTCAATGAAAATTGTTTTATAAAACTAAGAAGAGAACTAGGTATAATTTCTTTAAAAGAATCGTAAAATTTCTATAAAAAAATTTAATTTTTTTTTGATACTTGAACTCAGCACCTCTAGTTTGGAAATCCTATGTCTCTGCCATTTGACCATTTGTTGTTTCACAATTGTTTCTATTATAATTTTTTTTCTCCTTATCTATTTCTAATATTTTATGAAGAATTCTCAGCCATAAATTATGTGTTTTTGTTTTCATTCTCTAATTACTTTTCAGGTTATCCGTTAATCCATCAACTTTTAACTATTTTTTCACTGATATATATCTGTCTATTCTTTCATCTAATTTACTTCAATCATATATTATTTTCTTTCTACTACAATGTCTTCACAGGAAAACTCCTCAAATGGCTCTGCATATTATTTTGTCGATTTCTCGACACCTTCATCTGGTTCATCAAGTTTATCTACACATACACCTTATCATGAACCGGCCAGACCGTCAAACTATCACACTGGCCATACTCCCAAAAAAAAGAAGGCGCAACGTTTTCTGTTCTTTGGTTCTCCTCAAACAAAACAAAAATTTAATGATTTACATCATCATCAGAGGGAATCTATAGCAATTCAATGTGAAATGTACTTTAAACAGAATATGAATTCAAGACGTCTTAGCTTTCTGGAGAAGCTTGGATGGAAATTCTACGGGTCATCTTCATCTGCAGTGTAACGACCCATAAATTTTAGTGGATTTATTTATTTAATTAATTTAATTTTTGTGAAAATTTAAATAATAAAATTTTGAGATAAAAATTTAATATTTGAAGTGCGTCTATTTAAACACAACAACCGGTAAATTTTCATATGATAATATGAAAGTTTATTTTCTTGTGTAATTTTATTTCAATTTAAATCAGTTAAAATGGATGATAATAAAATAATTTCTGAAACCTAAATATGTCAACATGAGAAAATTTATTTAGAACACTCTGAATTAGACTGCGAAATTCGTTTCACGAAATTCGGACGTTTCTAGCTCCGTTTGGATTTTTCCGTACGGAATAACAACATATATCGATATCGATTATCGACTTTTGATCGGATGATCATACCACTAATATCCATATACCGTTTTGACCGTCTTGTCATGCTGATCTCTGTAGTATATTTATTTTTGTATTTTGATGTCCGGTACGCGACGGAAACAATGAACGGTGCATCGTATGGATACCATAAATTATGACCGTTAGCTTTCTTTACTTTTCCATTTGTAAACGTGCTGTCCAAGACATTTAATAAATTGCTTTAATAATTTTCTACTAAATCACGAATTGACCGTTCATATCACATATATTCTTTTATTATATATATTCATTTTTCTTTGGAAACCGGCCATTGACATTTAATTGATTTCAGTTTTAACTTTTTCTATTCTGATTGTTTAATTTATATTTTTGGTTCGCAGAGAAAAATTTTCTACCATAGAATATTAGAATATAACGTATATATAAGGGTTCTGCCTATCTCCTCTCTCTCTTTATCTTTCTTCTGATTATTTAATAATTTGAAGCTGCTCGTCCAAGCTCCCCTTTCCTCTGCACCTATTTCCTTCCCCTCTTTTGAAACCCATCACCACAACATCCCACAACCAATTCCATGCCGCATAACCTTGTAGCCCAAACCCGTGCCGCTTGTTTCCAGTCTCCGACCAACTCGTCTCCGCCACCAACCCGCTGACCTAGATAGCTAGCAACCATCACCTCCTCCTCACCTCCCTGCTAATTTTTCCATGGCCACAACAACTAGCCGAAGCCATCTCCACTTCATCTCCGCAACGCCTTGCTCCACCCTCCATCACTTCTCACCGCCTTGCAGTTGCCACCACCTCTACCTCTTTGTTGCCATGCCCCTCGAAACATCCAACTTCGGTCATCCCGCCTCTTCTCCCCTCTAGCTCGGCCTCTCTGTCACATGCTTATATATACGGTAATTATGTTTATATACGTTGCATTTATTTTTATGTATACAGATCTCGAATTTTATTTGCATAGTGTATATATAAGTGATTAGTGTACATACCTAGTTGTTATATATGAGATCTGTTATTTTATAAAAGAAGTTGTATATGTTTTGTTATGGGTTATATATGTAGCCTGTTGATTGAATGAAAGGTTTTGTAAAGTATGCTCTATGTTATTAACTATAGTGTCTGGTTACAATAATATATATGGATTATAGTTTTTGGATTTTTAACAAAGTATTCTATGATGATTTAAATAGTATATATATAGCAAGTTTATATATATTAGTATATATTTCGTGTTGTAAAGTTTATATAAGTTTGGGTTTTTATGTATAAGTTTATTTTATTTATATTATTGGAACATTTACTTGATTTGCCTGATGCACTTTTATGATTAGAAAACTGCAAATTATTTTACACGTAGTACATTTTGAAAGAAAATTGCTTTTAAAGGTCATAAACGGTGCACACCAAAAGAGAAACGAATATTATAAGTAGTAATATACATATATAACATCATATGAGTTATAAATGAAAATTCAGGATTTTAACAAATAGTATACGTTGGGATAGTTTATATAAATTGACTTGAATTATATGTATAAATGTAGTTAATGAAGTATGTTGCATTGACTTTTATGATATATATATATATATATATATATTGTTTTAAAATATAATGTATATATGGTCTATATGCCTTCTGCATCCTAAAATAACCCGTCACTGTACTTTTGTATTTTGACTAAACTTGCTAAGCTATTACATGTATATACAATCTGTATATTGTATATTCATCAGTGTTTATTTCGATATATTATTTTAATATCTTTTTCAAATATTGATGTCATTAAAACAATAACAGACGTGAAGTATAATTTTAACTTGTTTAAGTGTTGTATATATAAGTTCATATCAGTTTATGACGTCTGTTTGAGTCCATATATGTAAATATTTTGATTTAATTTATAGTACGGATATAAGTATATCTGCTATTCCATAGATTTGCCAATATAAATATATATAAATATACAAGAGTTTGGTGTTCAAAGATAAATTAAGGTTTAAATATAAAATGTGTTTAAAATGAAAAGATTTGAAACAATATTTATACATTTATATTTATTTTATTAATAGTGGTATATTGACTTTAATAAAATATTAATAATAATATAATATACATTGTGTTTTGCTATATCAAACTGATTTGGTTTGGTTCATCGATTCCTCTTTATCAGCTTTGATCATCAAATTCGTGCCCAACTAGCTTTGTTTTGGAATTTCGTGCTTGGGTTCGTAGCTCATTTCATTATCAAATTCCTCTGGCTTCTAAAGGTGAGCAATCACTCACGATTAACATTCTTTTATTTATTAAATTTGATTTCAATTGAAACAACAAATTGAAATATGCTGTTGTTAGTTATTTACAATGCTACATATATGATGTTATCTGTATCTGATCACCTATAACACCTGACACCATTATCTGTTATTTTTACTAATGATAAATGCTTGTTTTATTATTGTCATATCTGTTATCACTCTGCAAGTTCCCTGTTAGTATAGAATTCACTATGGGTTGAAATGATACATGCCCGAATGAACTTTAGAATAGAAGAAAATTGTTATGGGTTGAAATGACAAACCCATGCGATTTCCATTGAATTGAATTTGGGATTGCGAGTTGAAATGATATATACCCGTATATGTTTAAATTGTGGATTGAAATGATAAATATCTGTATCACTTGACCATAGGATAGAAAATTATATCCATACACCGTTGGTCTATATATAAATATTTTGAAATTGATTTATATGGTTTTGAAAAATATGGTTTTTATATAAATATTGATTTTAGATATCACATAGATGTTGTTTTATATATATATATATATAGTTAGATTCTTGATTTAAGCTATGTATCAATTTGTTTGATATAAAACAAGTTTAATAATAAAGTTGATTTTATTAAAATATAATATGGATAAGTAGTTATTTAAATTATATTTTAATATAGAGTTTATAATGACTTTTATAACCTGAATTGAGAAGTCAGTTTTGAAATTGATTCGAAATTTTATTTAATTAAGAATTACACATAATAAGAATCCATTTGGAACTTATTGAAATTGAGATTTTAAAGGAATATGGTTTTATAACTTAATTCTAGTTTAAAGTGATTTAAATGAATATATCGAGTTTAAATAAATTGAAGGGATATTCAGTTATTTGAAATTTGGGATTATTTAAATGATATTGGATTTTATTATGTGAATATTTCAAAGCTAAATAATTTTAAGGAAAATTTGATGAATATATGAAATTATCACATTTAGTTTTGAAATTATAGAATACGTAAAGCTTTGAAATGTATATTTTGAAATAGTTTATTTATGGTTCAAATCTGTATTTGAGATCGATATAATTTTGAATGGTTTATTTTAGAAACTAAATTGGAATTTATGATTTGAGATCTGATTTCAATTTGAATTTTTGGAATTCGAGTTGATTTGGAATTAATTTGTGAAATTTGGGGAAAACAATTTCATTATATATATATACTATTTTAATATTTAAATCGGTTAAGTGGGAAGTATTATGATTTCAAAGTATTATCTTTTGAAAGTGTTATAATTTCAAAGTGTTCTGGTTTCGAAAGTGTTATAATTTTGAAAATGCTATGATTCGGAAAATGGATATATATTTGAAATGGAAATGATATCGTATTTGGTTTTGAAATGAAAATGATATTTTGCTTTTGAAGTATAAACTATTTTGAAATGACTATGGGGTAATAATAACCTTTGGTTGTTAAAGAGACTAGGATCGGAAGTCAGTGAGATCCTTGGTCATCTAGGGGGCGAGTTGTGATCCAATCTTAAGTACTCGCGATGGGTCATCTAGGCTGATTGGAATGTTAATTGCCAGCTCAGCCGGTGCTGCTTTTGCTTCCCTAGGTTCATCATCATCATCTCTCGGATCTATGTCTCTATAGATCCCATCGTGTTGCCCGAGCCGGGGCTCGGGCATTACTTGTCAATTATCAGTGATCCGGGTGCGGACGAAGCTGTCCGCAACCTTTCCTTTCTCTCTCCGTTGGGCCCCTCTCAGCTCAGCCACATAACATGCACGACCGGTAGCCTAATCGCCATGCACCACACCAACTCCTTTGTTTATCAGAAATTTCAAAGTGAAACACCAAGGGGCCAAAGCTGCCTTAAACTCCACCAGGGCCGGTCAATCCAGAAAAACATTTTATGGAGAATCGACCTCCAAAACAATGAAAGGCAGGATTCGCACCCTCCTACGTTCATCTTGTCCCAATTCAACAGGCAACTCAACATAACCCACTACATCGGTTGCTGCACCATTAAAGCAATGGATGCGGGCTTTAGATGGTTTTAAATCTTTGGTCTCCATCTTCATTTGGTCATATGCTTTTTTAAAGATGATGTTTACAGAACTTCCACAATCAATTAGAATTCTTTTCATAAATGTCGGCATGATTGTCGCGGAGATGACCATCGGGTCAACGGTAGGAGCCTCCCATGATCAGCATCTCTGCTTCTGAAAACTATATCGTCCATCATTGTTCGCTGCTGCTTAGCTGGGGACTTATCCTCAGTATTTGAACAACACTCAAAATCTGCATGCCTTAGGGAGTTAGCATACCGCTCCATTTCCAGCCAACTCTTATCTGCAAGGTGAGGTCCACTGACTATCTTTTTTATGACTAGTCTACCAACAGTTTGAGCAGGTTCCTCTAGATGGCATAGAGCTTGCCCACGTCCGGGGGTCTGATATTCCTTATCTACCTTCCTGTGGGTTCTTGACAAACTCCTGCAACTTTTTTTGTCTATCATCTTTTCTATGTCATCGTAAAGGTGTCTACATTCTTCTGCATTATGCCCGTAAGTCTCATGGAAGCGGCAGTACTTCCTGATTAGCTTTGTTTCTCCGTAGACTCCTTTGGGCGCGGCTTTCGGTATTGAAAAGTATTACAAGTTGACAGGTAAATATTTTATAAAGATGCATTCAGAGGAGTGTATTCGTTGTGGGTTGGAATCCTTGGTATCCATTTTCCTGCTTCTCTTTTCTTTTCGGGATTTCCTCCTCCTGACCCTTTAGATTTCCTCGGCTTGTTCTGGACATTGACCTGAACCTTCCCTCAATTATCACCAGATTGTTTTACAGCAATATTGCTCTTCACAGTCTCCAGACCAGGCCTTGGTGCCTTATCTCGCCTTGTCCACCTGGCTTCCTCCCTTCTTATGAACTGATGAGCCTTTGAATAAAAATGTTCTAGCATAGTCAAAGGCTCTCCTGCCAACCAATCTCCAAGCTCCGAATTCAGGTCCACTCCTCGCATCACAACCATCAGAATTGCATAGTCGTTTGGGTTGCTAACTTCAGTGGCTACAACGTGAAATCTTTGTAAGTACTCCTTTAACGACTCCCCTGGAGTCTAGATTACCCTGGATAAGGACATCACGTCCTTGGGACGAGTGGCATGTATCCTGAACTATTCTACAAATTTCATTGCCAATTCATCAAAGCTGGATATAGACCGTGGAGGAAGTCGAGCAAACCACATGGTTGCAATTTCGAAAAAAGTTATCGGGAAGTATCTATACTTATTTGCATCATTTGCTCTAGCTAAATCCATCATCCATTCATATATCATCACATGTTGTCGGGGATCAGTCTTCCCTTCATAGGCCGGGATAGTTGGCATGCTAAACTTCCTGGGGTACTCGGCCTGTAGAATAGTATCTGTGAATGGAGTATGACTCTTGGATATCCCCCAATCTTCATTGGTCAAGCCTTAATTTTCTCTCATCAGTTGTCTTACCATAGCCGATAGGTCTGGGGTTTGTACGGAAGATGGAAGGTTGGAATCTATTCTACGGGACCATTCAGGTTGATGTCTCCTCTGTTCGCGATCTGCCAAAGGTGTGTCTTATGGACTAGCTTCATTACGGCCTTGTTGACCCGAGCGTCCAGTTTCCACTCGCGCTGCAGATCCTAAGTTTCCTGCTCCAGCTTGGGTATAATTACCTTATGTAAGTGAGGCACCATGGTTCTAGGTAGGGAACTTGGACCATCCTTGGTTGATCGATCTGCGGCACCTGCTTGTGTTTTTTTTAGTTTTGCGACGTCTACGCCTGGGAGATTCATCGGATGAAGTCGAGCTGTTCGATAAGGAGTAAGGAGCAGGGCTACCTCCAGCATTCTGATGCCGTTGTTGAATAAGCTGAGTAATGAGGTAGGCGTTAGCTTGAATCTGTTTGCTAAGTTGTCTCCTGCTTTCCATAAGTTCTCTCATCATGTCATTGAACTCCATTCTAGTGACAACTTCCATCTGGCTTTGGGCGACGACAGTCCCTGCGCCCGAATTAACTTGCTGGTTGCTTAGTCCTACTTGTCGGATGCTAGCAGTCTTATTGACATCTGCATTGTGCGAGGCTGATCTAGTACTAGGTCTTCCCATTGTAGAGTTATTGGTAGGAACTTTGAGTAGAATCAATGGGCTTCCTGTGAATAACTTGGATCTCCTTTGGGGTATTTCTTCAATCCAGTAGCTACAAAGAAGATTTTAATAACCTGAGAATGCATTCTCAGTGAAAGCACCAAAATGTTAGCATCAAAATTGGCCACTAACACCCTTGAGAAAGATTATGTAGAGAGATTAACGAAGAAAATAAACTAAAACAGAGAAATGTATGCTAAATTAACTGCAAAAACAAGAACACCGGATTTATAGTGGTTCGACGTAACTGCCTACGTCCACTTTGAGTTTTGATCTTTATGAATATCTAAAATCATTTATAGACCTCTTATAAACCCAAGTCTGTTTATAAAACTCAATTTATAAATCTCGAAAATATTTATAATAAATGATAAACATTTACTTTAAAACACTATGTATAACAATAATTATTAACCATAAATATTATAGATAAATAATAATTATTAGTTTTATAACATCTTTAAATAATAATTATTATTCCAAGAAAATAATAATTAATCTCCACCATTATTATGAATACCAGCAATAAATTTCCAAAACATTATTGATAAATCTTTATTATTAATTTCAAATCATATTAATTTTTTAAATAATTAACTTTTCAAACTATTGATAAATAACTTTAATACAATATTAAGTATAAATAAATAACTTTAAAAAGTATTAAATGTAAATAATTCACTTTAAAACAATATTAGATATAAGTAACTAACTTTTAAAACATTTTTAAATGACAGTAATAAGGGTAGGGTAAAATAGAAATTAAATCCTTTTAAAAAAAATATTTCCGGCAACCCGTATTCAGTTTTTAAATCATTCTCTGTCTCAAAAACCATGTTCAAATCAAATGATAATTTATAGTATTTCAAAATACTAATTTGAGGCCAATAGCTACCAAACACTTAACTAATGATATTGTTTTTTATCACTACATTGCTTGAGTGTTTAACATATGACAATGTCATAATCAATAGAGCCAACAACCTGGTTTAATATCCATTAATTCATATGATCGGAATATTGTTGAAATTAAAATCAACAATGGCAAAGAATACTATTGGATCCCTCTACCCTGCTTCCTTGCATCATGGCTTATAAATATCAACATATATATATGCATGTAAATAAAATCAATGGTAGTGATAAATCCTGTTTAATACCTATGTTTGCACCATAATTGGTCACTAACACACTTGAGAAAGATTATGTAGAGGGATTAATGAAGAAAATAAATCAAAACCGAGGAATGTATGCTAAATTAACTGCAAAAAAAAGAACACCGGATTTACAGTGGTTCGGCGTAACTGCCTATGACCACTTTGAATTTTGATCTTTATTGCTTTCACAAATGATTAAATGCAGATACAATCTGTACACCAATGACTTGAATACAAGTTCTAACTAAAAAGAATGAGCCTTGAAAATTACAGAGTCTCCACAGCGTTCTCGAAAAAAGGCCCCCTACAGTATGCTCCTGCCCTTCTATTTATAGACGAAGATGGCTTGGACTTCCCTTACGGGCCTAAGAACATGGTATCTCGTCCCACAGTAAGTGACCCCCGCACACCGAGCCGGGCATGCTGAACGAGCCATGCCGAGCAAGGAATGCCGGTCGAGAACTGTCTGGATGACCATCGAGTGACTCGAAGCAATCACAAAAGAGAACCGAACCAAGTAGTGAGTTGGGCCGCAGTGAAGCCATGCTGAATGCCCTTATTTCATTGTGAACTTGGTAGCTTATTAACATCCCTCGTATGCCCTAACCCAGGGATGCCGAGCGAGGTACTCGTGTCGGACGAGGAGAGATTCCGAGCGAGGAGTGTAGGCCGAACGAGGTACTCGTGCCGAGCGAGGCTCTTGCACCGGGCGAGGAGTGTAGGCCGAACGAGGCACTCATGCCGAGCGAGGCTCTTGTGCCAAACAAGGTACTCGTGCTGAGCGAGGCTCTTGTGCCGAATGAGGCACTCATGCCGAGCGAGGTTCTTGTGCCGAATGAGGTACTCGTGCCGAGCAAGGCTCTTAGGCTGAACGAGGCATGTATGCCGAACGGGGCTTGTAGGCCAAGTGATGACTTTTCTCTTGCATTGCACTTGTTTGATGAACCTCATGTTAGCGGGTAAATCAACCGGGTAACAACCTCCAACCTGTCCCCCTACATCGCAAAAAAATATATAATTATATAATATAGGCTATCCGCTACTGGGCGGGCATATATAAAAGGTCATCTGCTCAAGGGGCAGTATTAAAACCAAATGTGACGACGCGAACTTGATGCCCGACAAATGACATTGAAATCTGTATCGCCAGAGCTTGCAACATCATTAGATGATAAACAACATAGCGGAAACAAAAGATGATTATATTGATATACAATATAGATACAATGCCAGGTACACCATTTGATAACAATAACCCAACACCATCAGAGAATATGTACTACAACACCACAGCGGAAATATATCGACATTAGCAAAGTCTTCAAGAGAATCTAATACTACAACTTCAAACCAAAACTATAAGCCAAAGCTCTAGGCTTCAAGCTCGAACCATCATCATGCTGAACTTGTAGCAGATGTGATCCCAAACGCGATTGCCAAACCAAAAACTCTAAAGATCCAAAGACTGAAGAAGATTTTCAAATGCTACCAAACCAAAAACTTCGAAGGCTATCGAATCTACACCTACTATTTGATTATCTGAAAAACCCAACTCTAGACTGCCATGTGGAAAATTTTGGACAAGTTTAGGAAGGAAACAATAAACTCTGGGTCAGTCATGGGACTGGTATGAGCAAACAAAAACAGTTTTGAATAAAAATAAAAAACAAAAGAATTTAAGATTGAAATCCACAATGCATTTTGGAAAATGAAACTGCCATAAGGCCTCCCGCCGCACACACCATGCAAACACAGAATTAGAGGAGATTTCTCCTTATGATAGTCTAAAATTCTTACTACGCAAAATCCTTTTTGATATTATTATTAGTGCATAGTGGAAAACATTTCGAAAGTATAATATTAATCTTAGCCAGCATACGTACCATTATAGTTTGCCTACTATAGCTACCATGTTAAATGGCAGATTCTACAACTAAAACCGTACGAGGCGCGTATTGGTGATTGGATTTCCAACAAATGGTCAGGCTAAGGAACTTCCTATTACCACATGGGTACGCCTCTGGAGGGATGCCTTGAGAACCTACCCGGATCTCTGCCAACACAAGGCCAATTTACCCCCTACCTGGGAGTAACACCTACAAGTACGCCATCCCCGGTCGTTTGCGACCTTTATCTGAAGATCCTCAACCACAAAGCAACAACCACAAAGCAACAACCACAAAGTAAAAGATTTACAGCGACCGCATGAGTTAAGTATTTGGGCTCCACACCATGATACCACCCTTTTCCAGAAGAAATGGACATACCCTTGGGGCGCGACCCCTGACAACCTTGCCTCATCTTTCATGTTTCGACTATTTTCGATCAACAAATGACCAGCAACTCTTTGTATGCCACATTACCAAATTGGGAATGTATCACTAGTAACCATCAACAACATAACCTCTGAGCTCGTACGTCTCAAAGAAGGGTGTTAAGCTAAGAAAATAAATTCTCCGCCACCAAACAGAAATGTATTTGATAGAAACCAGCTTTACATCTTAAAGTATAACGTCAGACACACATCCATACAAGGTCTGTTCCGGGTTTGAAAAGAACCGAAGGCACTTCCAAAGAAGCCTTTGCAATCCAGGTATTCATAGTCCCGATCGGACTCCCCATCACATATGGAGATCTCTATACCGTAGCTACTCAGTGCAGAGTCACTCGACGGGTAATCCTTTCATTCTTGAAAATACCCGGTCTTCACAATCGATCTTCAAATGCTATCCATAACGTCGTATCATTATTCGAAATGGGTTATATGACACAAGGTCCTCTCCCAGCTAAATCGAATAATGAGTGCAATATTTAAAAACATATGGATATTGGGATTTCAGTTAAGTCACAACTTAAAACCCAGAACTTTCCTTTCAAATGATTTAAACAAATTACCATTTTTAAATCTTTAAACAAAAAGATTCATTTCATAAAGTTCACCCATTTTTCACAAAGATTCATTCACAGATTTCAAAACAATTTCCACTTTAAATCTTTTATAGAAAGGATACACTTTTAAGATCCGCTTATTTTGGAAACAAAGTTCACCAAGATTCATTAATAGCTTCGAAATCATTATCATTCAAACTTGAATCTTTTCAACACAAACGAGAAATTCTTCCATTATACGAAAGTTATTATTATTTGATAACAAATAGTTTTCGTTTCGAAAAAATCCAATTTCATTTGTACAAGTTAAAGCCCTTGGGTTAAATCCAAATTCTCAAAATAGTACCTTTAAAATGGTTTAAACCCATATAAACACATTTATAATTTGTATAACCTTTTTAAACCATAATTTCCAAACATGGATTCAATTTCAAATCTTGAATTCAAATTCAAATTAAATTATTTAAATTTCAAAACTTAATCAAGTTATTCAAAATAACTTTCAAAACTCCTTTTCAAAATCTTTTCACATTTAACCCAATTCCATTTCCAAAACCATTTGGATTCAAAATTCAACTTTAAAAAATCTATGACTTAACTAATTTCCTCGTGCAATCCATATTTTTGTGTGTATGGTGTAGTCCAGGGGTTTTACACAATAGTGCAACATCATCAATCATCATAGGTTCAAGCATATCAACATCTATAAGCGGTATATTCTTATAATGCTTATCTTCCATTCACCGATCCACAAATAAATAATATTCATTTATCACAGATAAATAAATTACATTCATCACGGCTTGAATTAAAACAATTCATATCACAAAGCATCACATAGTAGAGATATCAAACAATTCGCAGCATTTCATATAATTCAACATCCATAAGTAAGGTTAATTAATCATCTGATTAATTGAAATCAGACTAATCACTAATCCAGGTTAATTAATTAATTACAAATCATTTTAATTAATTAGCCTTTAATAATTAATTAACTTTAAATTATTAATTAATCAACCTTAATTAATAAATGAATAAATCTATAATAATTAAATAGTTAGCCCTTAATTATTTAATTATTCTTTAATTAATTATCCTTAATTAATTACATTAATTAGTTAACCCTTAAATAATCATCCTTTAATTAATTACATTAATTAATTAACCTATAATTAATTATCCTTAAATTAATTAGTCTTTAATTAATTAATTATTTATCCTGAATTATTAATTAATTAAATCTTAGTCACCTTTATTAATAAATCATTAATTAATCCTTAATTATAAATTAAGTAACCTCACTATTCTTTTATTTATTTAAATCTTTAATCATTCTTAGATTACTTATATACTTAATTAATTTAAAGATAAATCATTAAAATCTTTAATTAATAAACCTCGTAATTAATCATTATTAACCATAAATTTATTCAAGAGATTAGTTAATTAAAAACAACATTTTATCTTGATTAGCTCTTTAATTAACAATCATTTAAGAATTAGTTATAAATATTGTTCACATAATCAAAGGACTTAATTACTTTAAACATAACTTTCTTAACCCTTTAATTATCCAATTTTAAATCAAGATAATTATTTTTAAAACATAAGTTTAAAAATGTTTTCAAATTTAAATCTGATTTTTAAAGTCAAAACTGTTTTGTAAGTCAAACCCGAGTCTCGCTTGAGTGTTCCCCGAGTTAAAACATCACTTGCTTTGAGTCTCCCCCACGTCAAAACCTAAACTAACCCATATGCTTTTCATACTTTAAAATTTTGGTTAAGTTTTTTGAATAGACCCAATACAACACAAAATACACTCGAGTCAACACTCGAGCTTATGGCCCGCTTCCCTGATAATTACTTCGAGTCCTCCCTTTCTTTTCCAGACCGTTGTCTACTGACACCGCCTAAGTGTTGTGCATGTGCAACATTACTACGATCACCTCTAGTCACTGCCACGGCCACTCACAAGTTGATGTTGATCACCTTGCCTCGGGAAAACACCCAGAAGTTCAATTCCGACCAAGATTCGAAATTTGACTGTTCGACTGAAACACTGGAACCAAATCGATCACCAGAAAACGCCTCGCCCCGATCATCTCGACCATCTGATGCCATGTCTTCACATCCACAGCCTCGCCACTCACCTACGAACCAATCCCCCTTGGTCTGGTCGTGACCGATGCACCCAAGCCTTCGTAATCGCTTCGCAAACCTCGCCGACTCGAAAATGTCCTTAAACCCTAAAACGTCGACGAACAGCAACCACGATGATCGATAAATTCATCGATTATTTTTTCCAAGGTTCCTTAGTCTTCCTCCACCTCCACGTAGAACCCCGACCACTCTAATTATCTCGATCGCCAGCAACATCTCAAAATCCATTTTCTGATCATCGTTGAAATGCTCACGTTATACCAATTTTAAAATCTTGATTTTAATTTTAAAAATCAATGTTTTTGAAGACGTTTTAGGTTACATGATCAAATTTAATAATTAAAGAAATCAAATTTCTATCATGAATTGAATTTGCTGTTCTTCCTCGTTCCAGACTACTGCTACTTATTGTTTGTCTTTGAAAATATTTTTAAATTTTAGTTTTTATGAATTTGAACACATTTTATTTTGACATCTTAATCTAACAACATTTAGAAGCAGTGTTTTAGGATTTTCTTTTCTAGACAGGTTTTTGGAAACCTGGAATTTGCAAACAGGGATGAATATCCCCATATATCAACATGCACATCCACATTTAGACACAAATACAAACATTCAGGCATATTTCAAACATTATCATAACACACCTTCACCTATTTGTTGCATGCAAAGAGATTTAAGTTTTTAAAATGGGAGTTTTTCCCACCTGTAGTTTAACAGAGGACTTGAATCTGTTTTGAACTGGAATGTTTTGAATTTGTATCTGGAATCTTATATATTGAAGCTGAGTTTTGATTGAATCTTGCTTGTCAATTGAATGTAGGCTTGATCTCAGGTTTGTTTCCCATGTTGAACTCGGGTTATTTTGATTTCCAGGCTTTGTACAAAAATATTGTTGTATTTGATTTTGAATTGCATTCTGGGTTGTAGCTTGTTTCAGGCTTTTGAACTGGATTTGTAACCTGATTTGCTTCAGGTTTTGATCCGTAGTTTTTGTTTTGATATTGAGATGATTTTGTTTCTTCTTTTTTCTTATTTCAGATTTGATGTTAAAGATACGAGAAAATGAATGTAGTTTTGTTTTTTCTCTTCAATATATAATTTTAAAAAAAGATTAATGCCACTTGTTACCATAATTTAACAATTGTAAAAATTTGTGTCTATTTCTTTACATTTTTTATATGTAACTAAAATTGTGTTTAAATCCTTTATCTTAATCAATTTAAAAATTGTGTTTTAACCCTTTATGCTATTATAATTTATGCAATATATTTTAAACACTACAAATAATATTTTAAATATAACTTTATATTATATTTCCTATTTAAATAAGTACATTCTCTTTATTAATAATTTATATTATCTTTTAAAGATAAATGGTTTTGAAAATTTAATTGCACATGAATAAATATATTAGAATTTCATTCTTAATTAGTCTTTGAAAAATTTATTATATCAAATTCAATATATCATTTTCAAATCTAAATGCATATTTAAATAAAATTAGAAACAAATTCTTATTAACTTAAAAATAAAATTTTAAATCCAATTTATTTCCAATATATTTATTTTTGAGTTTTCAAATTTAAATTTTAATTAAAAATCAATGCATATATATATAAACAACTAATATTTTATTTTATTTTGGGAAAACTCTATTTAATTCACAATTTAACCCAAAATTTATATTAATTACCAATTCAAATTTGACTTCAAAAATTGGGAATGTTACAGCACTCAACAAACCAATCATCACGATATAAAAGAAATTTTATATTCACTAACAAATACGCGCTCATATCTATTATTACACTCAAACTCATTCTGGAGTACTACTGACTCTATCTCTAATGAGTAACTGTAACGTTTCGGATTTTGCCCGCTCGAAAATCGACATCCATACTTCATATCGTATTCGAATGCCATAGATTCGACCGTTCAAATCCGATTCGCCGGAGCTTATAACAATCATTAAGTAAACAACACAGCGGAATAAAAGAATAATACACTGATATACAGCTTTGATACAATATCTGATACAACAGATGATCCAATAGATATCAATATACATCAGAGATATGATACAATAAAATAGCAGCGGAAAAAAAATAGATAACATCTAGCAGCGGAACAAAATAACTCTAAGATAGTCTTCAACGAAGAACTCCAAATCTGAACTCCATCTCCAAGAACTAATCCAGCAATAGCTCGAAACCCCCATAACAATGCACCAAGCTAGGCAAGACTGGTGCGAACCAAAGACTGAACTAACTCCAGATAACCTACTAATCTGACTATCTGAAAAACCCAACTCTAGACTGCTCGTGTAGAAAATAATGAGCATCCAGAGTTTAGGAAAGAAACAATAAACTCCGGATCAGTCGTGGTACTGGTGTGAGTAACGAAAACAGTTTATCTTTTAAAACATTCAACAAAAGATTTTCAAAGTCAATTCGCAATGCTTTTTAAAAAATGAGACTACCGTAAGGCCTCCCGCACACACACACAATGCAAACGCAGAATTGGAGGAGATTTCTCCTTATGATAGTCAAAGATGCTTGATACGTATTAAAAAGAACATTTAATATTATTACTAGTGCATAGTGTAGAAAAATATTTCGAAAGTAAAGATATAAATCTTAGCCAACATACGACCATTATCGTATGCCTACTATAGCTACCATCTAAACAGTGGGGCGCCACCATAAGTAAATGGCAGGTTCTACAACTAACACTGTACAGGGTTTCGTATTGGGAATTGGATTTCCAACAAATGGCCAGGCCAAGGAACTTCCCATTGCCACATGAGAACGCCTCTGGAAGGACGTCCCCGAGAACCAAACCGGATCTCTGCCAACACAAGGTCGGGTTACCCTTAACTGGGTAACTACTGACACGAGTATGTCATCCCCCGATCCTAAACGACCTTTCTCACGGGATCCCGATAACCAACAAGCACAAAGTAATAAATTCGTAGTAACCACATAGGTTAAATATCTGGGCTCCATACCATGATACCACCTCTATCCAGAAGGAAATGCACATACCCTAAAGGGAGCTACCCCTCATAACCTTGCCGCATCTTTCCTGTTTTGACCATTTCCGGGGTATGAGGCTCGACGAAGTCACGTCCACAAAAACACGCTTTATACAAAAGCTGTGCTTTGGGTCAACAAATGATCATAGAAATGATCACCAAGATAGACGATCAAACAAATGATCCTATCATAAATAATCAACACAATGATCATTTCACAGCAACACTCAGCATGTCACATTACCAAATTGGGAATATATCGCTGATAACCTTCAACTATATAACCTCTGAGCTCGTACGTCTCAGAGAAGGGTGTTAAGCTAAGAGAATAAATCCTCCGCCACCAACATAAATATATTTGAAAGAAATCGGCTTTATATCTCAATTTGTAATGTCAGACATACAATCCATACAAGTCTGTTCTGGGTTCGAACAGAACCGAAGGTACTTTCAAAGAAGTCCTTGCAATCCGGATATTCACAATCCCGATCGGATTTCCCATCACTTAGGGAGTTTCTATACCGGCGCGACTCGGTGCAGAAACAATCGATAGGTCATCCTATCGCTTTCGCAAATACCCGGTCTTCATCACCGGTCTTCAAATGCTATCCATAACGTCGAATCACATATTCTGAATGGGTTATACGACACAAAGGTCCTTTCCCGGTTAAACCGAATAGTGAGCGAAAATATTTTCAAAACATATGGATATGGGATTTCAATTAAGTCACAACTTATTACCCAAAACTTTTCTTCAAATGGCTTAACAAACTACCATTTTCAATCTTTAAACAAAAAGATTCATTTTCACAACCTTTAACGGTTTTAAACAATTTTCACATTTTAATCTTTTAAATAAAAGATTCATTCACAGATTTTCCAAATAAATTTTCATTTCAATTTGATTAACTCGTTAAATCTTTAAATCAAAGATTTAACTTATAGCCTTCAAAACAATTTCATTTCAATTTGATTTAAACAAATCATCCATTTAAATCTGTTAAAAATAAACAGATTTAATTCATAGTTTTCAAAAAGAATTCATTCATAACTTAGGAAAATCATTTCTCTATTCAATCTTGAAATTCCCCTAATTAACTGGAATCTCAGTTCTTATCTAAAAGTGTTTATCATTTGAAAACAACAGTTCTCATTTTGGAAATCTGATTCATTTATACGAGTTGAAATCCTTGGGTTAAATTCAGATTCCCAAAAATAATACTTTAAAAAATGATTTAACTCATAATGACTAGTATAATATCATTAATACCTAGTTTCAAATTACAGAATTCAATTTGAATATTGAATTCAAATTTAAATTAAAGTATTTAAATTCCAACACTAAATCCAGTTATTCAAAATAAATTTCCATCTTTGAAATTCCATTTCAAAAGCTTTTCACTTCTATTCCAATTCCAATTCCAAAACATTTGAATTTAAAAATTCAAATTTTAAACTATTTCAAAAATCTGCGACTTAATCGATTTCCTCGTGAAATCCATAATTGTGTGTGTATAAGTGTGGTCCAGGGGTTTAACACAATAGTGCAACATCATTCAATCATTTCAGATCAAAACACAGAAATATAGTTGATAAGCGATATAAACTATAACGCTCATCTTTATTTACAGATAACAAATCACAGATATATATTACAGATAAATAAGTCACACGGCTCAAAACAAAGCATCACATATCAGGGGTATCAAACAAACCAATTATTCAGCCAAGTCCAAACATTCACAAACGAACTTATTAATCAAATAATTAATTTAAATCGGATGTATCAATTGTTAATCCGGGTTAATTATCATAATCTAATTACAAATTATTTGAAATAAATCCCCTTTCACAATTTATTAGTTAACCCTTAATTATTAACTATCGTTCTTAATTAATGAATCAATTAATCTTTAATTATTAAGTTAATCTTAATTAATCACATTATTAATTAATCCTTTAAATTAACAAATAATTTACTCACATTTCAAATCACCATTTAATTGATTACATTCATTAATTATCTATTAATTACTTCTCTAAGTAATTTTATTTTCAAAATTATTAAGTGATTATTCTGAATTAATTAACTAAAGTACTTATCTTGAACAAATTCAATTAACTCAATTAATGATATTGAATAATTAATTCCACAATTACTGTCATTAAGTAATTTTACTTAATAGTTCCACAATTGATTATGATTAAATTAATCAATCTAATTTATTGTCAAAATTTATCACATTAATTAATTATTCAAAATAAAATCTTAGTTATTGATTTCATTAACTATTAAATTTCTTTAATCACCTTTTTAAAGGAAATTTCTTCTATTAATCATTTTTTTTTATTATTATAAATTAATTAACTATTAGGAACTCATTCGTTAATGAATTTTAAATCATAAATCTTCATCATTTTTTTTTCTTTAATTTTACATAGTAAAATAACAATTGATTACTAAAGAAATTTTAAAGAGTTAAAAATCTATTTTCTCTTTAGCTGTAACATATTAAAATTTTCTTTAAACACTTAAGTTACAAATTTTAAATTGATTTCAAAATCTAGAAATCTGGTTTAAAATTATTTCAAGTTTTCCAGTTGAAACTTTGATTCGATTTAAAACTAGATTTTTAACTGTTAAACGGGTACAGGTTGATCCCTGAACAAAAGTTCTACCCGAGCCTCCCTGGTTTAGTTCGAGTACAACACCTATCCGTTTCGAGTAAATTGACAGTTTACTCGAGAATCACACGAGTATCCTCCCCCTCAAAATCTCGAGTAAAGCTTCGAGTCAATTATGGTTTTTCACGTGTTCGAACTCGAGCTCCCTCTTCCTTCCCCAACTCCACATTCTAGATATTCACGCAAATGCACATGTACGTGCACAGCCACGTCGATCATCTGCGATCGTTGCCGAGACCACCAGAAGCTCATCGTTGATCGCCTGAACCGATTCGAACCACCCAAAAATCAAAAATCACTGCGTAATCAAAATCGAGTTATTCTCAGCCCCCTGGAATAAACTGTTCGTCGGCAAAACTCCCCTCCTCACCGCTACACGCCACCAGAAGCTACGAAAATTTAACCAGAGCTTCGTCCCAAGCTCACGCCGCTATTCCCACCGATGCGATCCCACTCGATGCCACGACGACGTTGCGGCAATCTCATGTTCCCCCTCGACCAAAATGGACCCTTGAACCCTAAATTCGATTCATTCACCCAATTCGTGAATTAGAAAATTTATTCAACAATTTTCCTGATATCCTCCATGTTCAAACTTGCTTCCAGCACAACCATACCATTTAAAATCGGTGCGATCGGTGGAAATTGATTTAAAAGCATTTTTAGTTCAACATGAAATTGCTCTCAACATACTTGATGAAAAATCGAAATTTTTATTTTAAAAATCTAGTTTTCGAATAACAATTCCCAATATATACTTGAAGCATCGATTCATCATGTTCGAATTTTTCATATATTTGAGTTACTCTGTAAAAATCAATTTTTTTCACTGTATATTTCTATTCTTCTTAAATCTATTTTTAGATTTTAGTTCATACTTCAATACGCAACTTTCTTTTGAAACCAAAGCCTGATGATAATTTGATAATATGAGTTTGAGTTTTGTTTCTTGTTTGATAGCAACCTGTAAGCTCAGAAAGGAAGAAAACAAAAGAACAGAGGAGAAAGGAACAACAACTCACAGATCAACTTCACAAAAACAAACAGAGCTTCATACACCAAGTATTTATACTCAAACTTGATGATATTTAAGTATCAATATAAATTTGTTTACTCCCAGTGATTTTTTTCCAGATTTAAAAGATTTTACTGTAATCTCTTGTTTCCAAAATATTCAGAGGATATACATATATATAGCAACAGACACCTATATGAAATCAATTCAACTTTTAAATTTTAGAAACATAAGTTACTCACAGGCATTTCAATAAACATAGAAAACTGGGTTGAGTTACTCACCTGGTTTTGTTGAAGTGGAGAAGAACAGAGAACTACTTTGAACCAGGTTGCTTTAAATTTTGAGTTTGAGTGATGTTACTTCTGATTTTTCTTTCTTTTTTTTTTTTTTTTTTTTTTGAAGACATATTTTCCTTTAAGCTTTGCACTGGCTTTGATTTTGAACGAAATAGTGAAGTAGATGTATAAAAAGATAGTGTGCAGGCTGATATCAATATTTGTACAGGTAATGTTATTATTTAATAAAATAGGCATGGTTGAAGTGTATTAGAGGTATGTTGTTAGAGATGGAAACATGTAATGCATATGTACTTTGTCCTACTTCCTATTTCTTTCTTTTACAGCCTACATCTTTTAGCTCGGCTGAGTTATATATATATGTTTTGTTTTGATACTTGTACATGCAGATTTGCTTCTACATACCTATATTTTTATTATTTATTTGCTTGTACTTGTTTATACATATAAATGTATTTGTTTACTTGGTTTATGTTTATTTTGTACTCGTATTTATTTGTTTGAAAACTTTATTTGCATTGCCTGCATACACATCTCTTTTATTTTCTTTGTATATTATGCAAGCTTTATTACTTATGTAAATATATATACTTTATATTTTTCATTTACATAGCTTGCTTTGTATTTGCTTTTAGATACTTGTCCTTTTATTGTTCACACTTGAATATATTGTATTGTTTTGTAATTTATCTTCTAATCATATTTCTAACATACGTATTAAATTTACAACGTATATTTTATTTTATATTTTTCACTTAATATTGATAAGTAGTTTTATTCTTATCTCTTTTACTTATTCTTTTTACTTCTATTTTTAGTTTAAATATTTATCATAAATTTTACTTTAAAAATTATTGTTTTACATTTCTCTATATACACATATATTTTATATAACTCAAATTATCATCATTTATATACAAATTTTCAAATCCATATGACTTTATATATTTTCTATTTGAATCGAGGAAACTCGCATCAATCCATCTATACATTTCACAATTTTAATTCAAAAATTCGATAAATTATCAATTTAAATTAAATTAAAATCTAGGGTCGTTACAGTAACACTCACTAGAGCCAAGGTTGTCGCTTAACCAAATGCTCTGATACCAATTTCTTATTCAATTTTAATGATAATAATTTAATATTATCACTTCCTAACATCCAAGCAACCATATACTATAATAATTTAGAATAATTAATTAAATAATGATTAATTATGAGGTTTATTAATTAAAGATTTTAACGATTTATCTTTAAATTAATTAAGTGTATAAGTAATCTAAGAATGATTAAAGATTTAAATAAATAAAAGAATAATATGGTTAATTAATTTATAATTAAGGATTAATTAATGATTCATTGATAAAGGCGATTAAGATTTAATTAATTAATAATTAAGGATAAATAAATAAATAATTAAAGACTAATTAATTTAAGGATAATTAATTAAGGGTTAATTAATTAATGTAATGAATTAAATGATAATTAATTCAGGGCTAATTAGTTAATATAATTAATTAAGGATAATTAATTAAATAATTATTAAATAATTATGGGTTAATTATTATGATTAGAGATTTATTCATTTATTAATTAAGGTTGATTAATTAATAATTTAAAGTTAATTAATTAATAAAGGCTAATTAGTTAAAATAATTTGTAATTAATTAATTAACATGGATTAGTGATTAGTCTGGTTTCAATTAATCAGATGATTAATTAACTTTACTTATGGATGTTTGAATTATACGAAATGCTGTGAATTGTTTGATATCTCTACTATATGATGCTTTGTGATATGAATTGTTTTAATTGAAGCGGTGATGAATATAATTTATTTATCTGTGATAATTGCATATTATTTATCTATGGATCTGTGAAAGGAAGATAAGCGTTATGAGAATATACCGCTTATCGATGTTGATATGCTTGAATCTGTGATGATTGATGATGTTGCACTATTGTGTAAAACCCCTGGACTACACCATACACACACAAGTATGGATTGTATGAGGAAATTGGTTAAGTCACAAATTTTTTAAAGTTGAATTTTGAATCCAAATGGTTTTGAAAATAGAATTGGGTTAAATGTGAAAAGCTTTTGAAAAGGAGCTTTGAAAGTTATTTTGAATAATTTGGTTAAGTTTTCAAATTTAAATAATTTGATTTGAATTTGAATTTAAGATTTGAAATTGAATCCATGTTTGGAAATTATGGTTTAAAAAGGTTATACAAATTATAAATGTGTTTATATTTATTTTTTTACCATTTTAAAGGTATTGTTTTGAGAATTTGGATTTAACCCAAGGGCATTAACTGTACTAATGAAATCGGATTTTTTCGAAATGAAAACTATTTATTCTCAAATAGTAATAGCTTTCATATAAAGGATTTCCAATTTGTGTTGAAAAAATTTCAAGTTTGAATGAAAATGATTTTGAAAGCTATTAATGAATCTTTGTGAACTTTGTTTCCAAAATAAGCGGATCTTAAAAGTGTATCCTTTCTATAAAAGATTTGAAGTGGAAATTATTTTGAAATCTATGAATGAATCTTTGTGAAAGATGGCTGAACCTTGTTTTGAAATTGAAGAGGATTTTAAATGGTGTATCTTTTATATATAAAATATTGAATCTGTAACATTCCCGATTTTTGAAGTCAAATTTGTATTGATAATTAATATAAATTTTGGGTTAAATTGTGAATTAAATAGAGTTTTTCCAAAATAAAATAAAATATTAGTTGTTTATATATATATATATATATATGCATTGATTTTTAATTTAAATTTAAATTTGAAAACTGAAAAATAAATAAATTGGAAATAAATTGGATTTAAAATTTTATTTTTAAGTTAATAAGATTATGTTTCTAATTTTATTTAAATATGCATTTTGATTTGAAAATGATATTTTGAATTTGATCTAATAAATTTTTTAAAGACTAATTAAGAATGAAATTCTAATATATTTATTCATGTGTAACTAAATTTTTAAAACCATTTATCTTTAAAAGATTATATAAATGATTAATAAAGAGAATGTACTTATTTAAATAGGAAATATAATATAAAGTTATATTTAAAATATTATTTGTAGTGTTTAAAATATATTACATAAATTATAATAGCATAAAGGGTTAAAATACAATTTTTAAATTGATTAAGATAAAGGATTTAAACATAATTTTAATTACATATAACAAGTGTAAAGAAATAGACATAAATTTTTACAGGTGTTAAATTATGGTAGTAAGTGGCATTAATCATTTATAAATTTTTGTATATTGAAAACTACATTCGTTTTCTCATATCTTTAACATCAAATCTGAAATAAGAAAAAAGAAGAACAAAATCATCTCAATATCAAAACAAAAACTACAGATCAAAACCTGAAGCAAATCAGGTTACAAATCCAATTCAAAAGCCTGGAACAAGCTACAACCTAGAATGAAATTCAAAATCAGATGCAACAACTTTTTTTTTCAAAGCCTGGAAATCAAAATAACCTGAGTTCAGTATGGGAAACAAATCTGAGATCAAGCCTACATTCAATTAACAAGCAAGATCCAATCAAACTCAGCTTCAATATATCAGATTCCAGATATAAATTCAAAACATTCCAGTTCAAAAAAGATTCAAGTCCTCTATTAAACAACAGGTGAGCAAAACTCCCATTTTAAAAACTTAAATCTCTTTGCATGTGATAAATATGTGAAGGTGTGTTACGATAATGTTTGAAATATGCGTGAATGTTTGTATTTGTGTGTAAATGTGAACGTGCATGTTGATATACAGGGATATTCATAAGGTTTCAAGAAACCTGTCCAAAAAGAAAAAAAATCCTAAAACACTGCTTCTAATTGTTGTTAGATTAGGATGTCAAAAGGAAATGTGTAGGGAATTGGTTAGTTCGAAGGAATAACTAACCATTCGTAGATTATATCGAATCCCAATGAAATAGACAAAAATAGGTTCGTCTATGATCTCAGATTCGAGATTTAACTCATTCACGATTTGTTGAGAAATAAAAGTATGTGTAGCTCCCGTATCGAACAAAACACAGAAAAAATTATTATCGTAAATGAGAAGGTTACCTTCTAAAATTCGTTTTCCTTTATCAGCCTTTGAGGTTGAAGGATCATCTTTAATTGCATACACCCTCGCTACTTGAGCTTCTCCGGTTCACCCACGACGATGCCATTTCCTCAATTCCAACATCGGCCAAAATAGGATCTTAAACCCTAAGTTAACATCGATTATCTTCACCAGTGATCTAAAAAATTATTCACTAATTTTCTGATGATCACAAACCCTCAAGCAACCTTCAACATCAAGCTTGATCCACGAATTGACGTTGATCACCGGAAATTGATGATAATCCATTTCTGTTCAACTCTAAAATCCAAACAATTTTCGAATCTAAAACTCATCATATTATCATTAAAATCTTTGATTAATAAACCTCATAATTAATCATTATTAACCATAAATTTATTCAAGATAATAAGGTTAATTAAAAACAACATTTTATCTTGATTAACTCTTTAATTAACAATAATTTAAGAATTAATTATTAATATTGATCACATAATCAAAGGACTTAATTAATTTAAACATAACTTTCTTAACCCTTTAATTATCCAATTTTAAATCAAGACAATTATTTTTAAAAACATAAGTTTAAAAATGTTTTAAACTTTAAATCTTGTTTTCTAAGTCAAAACTGTTTTGTAAGTCAAACCCGAGTCTCGCTCGAGTGTTCCCAAGTCAAAACATCACTTGCTTTGAGTCTGCCCGCGTCAAAACCTAAACTAACCCGTTTGCTTTTCGTACTTTAAAATTTTGGTTAAGTTTTTTGAAAAGACCCGATACAACAGAGTCAACACTCGAGCCTATGGCCCACTTCCCTGATAATTACTTCGAGTCCTCCCTTTCTTTTCCAGACCGTTGTCTACTGACACCACCTAAGTACTACGTGCACCATCGCCACGATCACCCTTGGTCACTGCCGTGGCCACTCACAAGTCGACGTTGATCACCATGCCTCAGCCAAACACCCAGAAGTTCGATTCCGACCAAGATTCGAAATTTGATTGTTCGATTGAAACACTGGAACCAAATCAATCACCAGAAAACGCCTCACCTCGATCATCTCGACCATCTAACGCCACGTCTACACAGCCTCGCCACTCACCACGAACCAATCCCCCTTGGTCTGGTCGTGACCGATGCACACACGCCTTTGCAATCACCTCGCAAACCTCGCCGACTCGAAAATGTCCTTAAACCCTAAAACGTCGACGAACAGCAACCACGATGATCAATAAATTCATCGATTATTTTTGTCAAGGTCCCTTAGTCTTCCTCCACCTCCACGCAGAACTCCGACCACTCCAATTGTCTCGATCGCCAGCAACGCCTCAAAACCCATTTTCTGATCATCGTTGAAATGCTCACTTTATACCGAATTTAAAATCTTGATTTTAATTTTAAAAATCAATGTTTTTGAAGACGTTTTAGGTTACATAATCAAATTTAATAATTAAAGAAATCAAATTTCTATCATGAATTGAATTTGCTGTTCTTCCTCGTTCCAGACCATTGCTACTTGTTGTTTGTCTTTGAAAATATTTTTAAAATTTAGTTTGTATGAATTTGAACACATTTTCTTTTGACATCCTAATCTAACAACAATTAGAAGCAGTGTTTTAGGATTTTTTTTCTTTTTGGACGGGTTTTTGGAAACCTGGAATTTGCAAACAGGGATGAATATACCTGTATATTAACATGCACATCCACATTTACACATAAATACAAACATTCAGGCATATTATTATCATAACACACCTTCACCTATTTGTCACATGCAAAGAGATTTAAGTTTTTAAAATGGGAGTTTTGCTCACCTGTAGTTTAATAGAGGACTTGAATCTGTTTTGAACTGGTATGTTTTGAATTTGTATCTGGAATCTGATATATTGAAGCTGAGTTTGATTGAATCTTGCTTGTTAATTGCATGTAGGCTTGATCTCAGGTTTGTTTCCATGTTGAACTCAGGTTATTTTGGTTTCTAGGCTTTGTAATTAAAAGTTGTTGCATCTGATTTTGAATGGCATTCTAGATTGTAGCTTGTTTCAGGCTTTTGAATTGGATTTGTAACCTGATTTGCTTCAGGTTTTCATCTGTAGTTTTTGTTTTGATATTGAGATGATTTTGTTTCTTCTTTTTTCTTATTTCAGATTTGATGTTAAAGATATGAAAAAATGAATGTAGTTTAGTTTTTACTCTTCAATATATAACTTTTTTTAAAAGATTAATGCCACTTGTTACCATAATTTAACACTTGTAAAAATTTGTGTCTATTTCTTTACACTTGTTATATGTAATTAAAATTGTGTTTAAATCCTTTATCTTAATCAATTTAAAATTGGTGTTTTAACCCTTTATGCTATTATAATTTATATAATATATTTTAAACACTACAAATAATATTTTAAATATAACTTTATATTATATTTCCTATTTAAATAAATACATTCTCTTTATTAATCATTTATATAATCTTTTAAAGATAAATGGTTTTAAAAATTTAATTACACATGAATAAATATATTAGAATTTCATTCTTAATTAGTCTTTGAAAAATTTATTATATCAAATTCAAAATATCATTTTCAATTCAAAATGCATATTTAAATAAAATAAGAAACAAATTCTTATTAACTTAAAAATAAAATTTTAAATCCAGTTTATTTCCAATATATTTGTTTTTGAGTTTTCAAATTTAAATTTAAATTAAAAATCAATGCATATATATATAAACAACTAATATTTTATTTTATTTTGGAAAAACTCTATTTAATTCACAATTTAACCCAAAAATTATATTAATTATCAATACAAATTTGACTTCAAAAATCGGGAATGTTACCCCAGACCAACTGATAAAACCAGTAAATCATCCAAACACCATTCAATAATTTTTATTAACTATATAATATAATTTTTCACCCAAAAAGGAGAGTCAAACTCACCATTATTCGAGTTGTCGTTTGCAATTCTGGTTTTGGCCTGAATTCGAATGACATTCAAATTTAGCATAAAATTTCGCTAGCTCCAATCACCACCAAACCAATTCCATATTGTAGTGCTCAACAATAAGATCCTACCATAAAAATCCATATTTATGTCCGACCTAGTACGAATGATTTATTTAATTTTTAAGTTTGAGTATTTGAGATAATAATCAATTAACTAATTACACCATTAGTTATATAATTAACTTTTTTTACTTACAATTTATACCACCTTCCTCACCACAAAAACCCCGCTTAAACTAGCTTCCCTCATCCCTATAGCCACACCTTCTCTTCTCTCTTCCATTTTCGTCCCTTAACAATACTCGAAACCGACAATGCCATTGCCTTCACCATTGCGAGCTCCACACTTCGATAACAAATACTTCATACCTGATTCCCTCCTCCAAATGCGTCCACACAGCAGCCCGATAGTACCACCTCTTATCGGTCCACTCTAGGTTCAACCACACATCCCCATGCTTCTTCCGTAGGAGCTAAGCCACCTCACAACCACGAATTGAACTATATTCCTTGAATCAATGAACCAACTGCAAAATAAAATCAACCCTAGCTAAAACCCCACATTCAAACACTATGCACTCACCGTTAGAATGCTCGAGCTCCACCAAACTTATACCGAACGTAGATCTAGCTCTCCAACTTTCATAATCAATTTTTGTGAATTTTAGTTAAGTATATAAATGGTTCTCAATTTTTGGAGGTTTGATTTGGAGAAAAAGAGGCTCCATTTCAATTGTACATATAAAGGAAGGGAAATATAGGTGCATGTATGGGAAGTGATGGACTGCACAGTGAAGTATGGTGAGTGTTGATATAGGGATGGACTAGTGGTTTACTATTTTATATTATAATATTCTCCATTAAACACGTCGGAAAATCTTGAACTCTAATCAAAGCATGCAGTCTGGCGTTCTATATGTAATACTTATATTCTGAACTATTATCGAGACTTAATTCGATCATATGCAGAAGTTAGCTTTCCAATTCAAATTTTATTTAATTTAAATTCCTTTAATTGATTTATACGTGTTTCAAACTCGCACAACCAAACAATACGTTCGATCGCCATAAAATTTGACAGCGTATAATAGTTTATTATTATGGTTTCGTCAAAATCTGAAAAGTGCTCCAGAAGGTTATTTTCACACGTTAATTAATGTGAATTATTATAAAAATCAAATAAGTCACTTTTAAGTCTAAATTTAAAAGTTTATTATTCCATTCTTATTCAAAATGAAATTTAAAATAAGATTTCCAAATTGTTCTTATTCATATTAAAACGAAGATTCAATTTTATCAACTATTTCCACTATTTAAACCCACTATTCAAATATTTTTAATTCATCATTATTTACTTATTCAATTAAATTCCTATAATTGAAATTTGATCCATTCCACTTTTAAAACTAATATTTCAATATTTAAAATTGATTAAATGTTTCTAAATCAATTTTCAAAAATTCTAGGTCATTACGAAATAGAAACCATGAATTTCTCATAAATTTTGAGAAAAAGAATTTTAACAATAGTAATTTCCGCGGTAGTTAATAAGCCATATAGAGTATGGTCCCTGCAATATGGCATGAACTTAAACATGAAATATATTCCAAGTACATTGGCACAATATTATAAATAGTTATGCCCGAAGGGATTGGCTGCAAGTGTATCAGAAGGAGACATATACATTTGAAATTATATAAAGCAGTGATAATAAGAAATCACTTCATTGATTTTAAATGTTGAAATTGCTGATGTAATTTTGCTAGTTAATTGCTCAAATCCATTCGAATTCCATATTGAATTATCATACAACTCGATGTTGAGTTTTGGAACTTTGATGTTGATACAAAGAAGGTGTAACGACCCGTAATTTTTATTATTTTAATAATATATTTAATTGAAATTTTGTGAAATTTTAAACAATTGAATTTGGAAATAAAAATTTGATATTTGAAATACGTCTTCTTAAACATACCAAATGGAAAATTTTCATTTGAAAATATGGAAGTTAATTTTCTTGTGTAATTTTATTTCAATTCCAATCAGTTAAAAATTGATGATAATAAAATGTTTTTCAAACCTGAATATTTTTCTACAGAAAATTTATAAATCATTTTCTGAGTGAGACATCATATTTTGTTTCTTCAAATTTGAAATTCTATGCTCCATTTATCTTATTTCTGGCAAATTAGCAGCATTTTCGGTACCGATTATCGATTTTTGATCGGATGATCGTACCACTAATATCTGTATACCGTTTTGGTCGTCTCGTCGTGCCGATCTCTACGGTATATTCAATTCTGTGTTTTGAAGTCCGGAAAGTGGCAAAATCTACGGAATGATTTCCGTATCGGTTCCACCATTTGGCTTTTGATTTTTGTGACCATTCAACTTTCCTCCATGTACACCCAATAGCCATCAACAATTATTAACTAGTTTTTTTTTACCTTTTATGTTCCCCGTAATAATTTATTTTATCACTAGTTCACACAATTGCTTTTGATCTCTTCTCAACCCTATTATTCGTTTGAGAAAATTCATTTTATAATATAAACTTTCATTTTCTTCTCCTGATGCTTTCTTCCTCTTCTTTTTTATTTATTTAGCCTGCTTCTTCTAATTTTCGACCACCACATCTTACCTTCTCCTCTCACCATTCCTCCACCCATGCAGCTTAAGCCGTACTTCTCCCACCGAGATGACAACCACCCTCCTCCCAAACCCAATGCACTGAATTCCTCTGCCATCCCTTCGGCCTGCTTCTCCAACCACGGCCAAGATCCGCCATCTTCCCAACCTTGCTTCATCGGCGTTCCTCCTCTGCATTCAACCTTCACTTAGCGCGTCAGCCTCTGCCGAACTGGAGCCTTCTCCTCCTTTTATAAACTGTAAGGTAAATGTTGTATTAGATATGATGGTATATGGATGTTTAAAGTATGAATTTATGTTTGCTGCACATTATATGATGTGTTATTTTGTTCGCTAGTTTATTATATATATGTCTTGGATATATAAAGTTTGTTTATTACATGGTGTACATATATTAGCCATATTTTGTTATTTAAATCTACAATGTATAGGTTGCAGTAATATATGTTGCATGTTATATGAATAAGTGCCTATATACGAAATATTTTGCTTTATATCCTACTATTTTAGACATTGTTCTAAATATATATTACAGATGTATAGATATTTTAAATATAAAGGTTTGTTATAAGTATTTATATTTGTAGTGTGTATGTGTTTTGAATATAAAATTTGATCTTGTGTTTTGCTGTGAAAATCTTACTTATATACAAGTTACATGTTTCCAGTATTTAATATTTGAAATTTTTATGTGTATAGAATAATGATTTTTAAACGTTATGAGTGTGTATAAGCTGTATAGTGTCTTATAAGATGTCTGTTATATATATGTGTGTAATTCCTATATCTAATGGTGACGGAAAGTGTATGGCAAGTGTGTATACATTGTTTTTGCAACTTCTCCTTTTATATAAAGTTATATTATATTATCTATATTATATTACAGAGAGATGGTATATATAATAGGGTGGTATGCATATATGTTATTCATTTCTCTGGTTGATTTTAAATATGTGTGTGTATATATATATATATATATATATATATATATATATATATATATATATAACAATGCAAGTTCTGTTCGTTTATATATGTATATTACAATAAAGTAAGATATATTGATTTTACAATAGATATTGTTTTCTTGTTGGTCTATATATTAGTTTATATCAGTTACGTGAGTTCGGTCTTTGGAAATATATGAATATATTTTATGTGTTTACATTTAATTTCGATTTGAAATATGTATAAAGAATTTATTTTAATGTTTGTTTTTAAAATTTATTAAAAGAATCTTTATATATATATATATGTTTGACTTTAATATATGTGTTTTAGTTTAGACAATGATTTTATTTGGATAATTAGTTTTAAAATACAAATTTAGATACACATAGATTTTGAGTATGTATTTTAGATTTTGATTTGGTTTTAAGAAGAAAATATATAATATATTTTATATTTCGTTTCAGTCTATATCAAGCAGATTCTGATTTATCTCATCAATTTCTGTTATCATCTCTATCCGTCGAACTCGTGCCAATCTAGTTTTGCTTCAGAATTCGTGCTTGGATTCGTAACTCACCTCATTATTGTTCATCTCTAGCCTCGAAAGGTGAGAAATCACACACGATTAATGTTCTTATATTTATTAAATTTGATTTCAATTCAAAAGACAATTGAAATATGCTGATTTTAGTTATTTACATTGGTATATATATGCTATTATCTATATCTGTTCGCCTATGACATCTGACACCATTATTTGTTATTTATATTGATGATATACGCCTGTTATATTATTATCATATATGTTATCACTCTGCAAGTTCCTTATTAGTATAGAATTCACTATGGATTGAAATGATATATACCCGAACTGACTTTAGAATAAGAGAAAATCATTATGGGTTGAAATGATAGACCCAAGCGGTTTTCATTGAATTGAATTTGGGATTGCGGGTTGAAATGATATATACACATACAAATTTAAATTGTGGATTGAAATGATAAATATCTATATCACTTTACCATAGATAGGAAATTATATATAGACACCATTGGTCAATATATAAATATTTTGAAAATGATTTCTATGGTTTGAAAATATATATATGGTTTTGATAAATATTGATTTATAAAGATTTGTTAAAGTTGATATATAATATGTTTTAAGTACTTATTTAATATATATATATATATTCAAATATAGAGTTTATAATGATTTCAGGTTGGAAAGATAAAATTTGAAATTGATTTGAAATTATATCTATTAAAGAATTTTAGTTAAATAAGTTTGATTTGAAATTTATTAAATTTGAAATTTTAAAGATATGTTTTATAACTTGAATTTGATTAAAAGTGACTCAAATGAATATTTCAAATTCATATAAATTTAAATGGATATTTTGTTTATTTAAATTTGTAAATTTAAGTTGTATTTAGATGATTATTGAAATAATTAAGTAAATATTTCAAAACTAAATAATAGTAAAGTGAATTATATATATATATATATATATATATATATATATATGAAATTATCGAATTTAGTTTTGAAATGTTGAAAAATAAAGCTTTGAAATATATTGAAATTGAAATGGTTTACTGTAGTTCAAATCAGTATTTGGAATCGATATAATTTGAAATGGGTTATTTGAATTGACATTGAAATTGATGATTTGAATTTTTGGAATTCGAGTTGATTTGGAATTGACTTATGGAATTTAAGGAAGCTATTTTATTATATGAGTATTTTTAAATTATTTTTAAAACTATTCATGTATTTTACTTTATAAATTCTTTTTAATATAAATCATTTTAATATAAACCATTTTAATATAAACTATTTTAACTTATAACTCTTTTATATAAACTATTTTACTTTATAGTTTATTCTATTATATATACTATTTTAATATCTAAACTGTTTAAGTGGTGAAAGTTATGTTTTCGAAGTTATGAATTTCAAAGTATTACGTTTTGAAAGTGTTGTAATTTCTAGTGTTTGGTTTCGAAAACCTGATAACTTTAAAAGTGCTATGATTTTAGAAATAATATCGTATTTGGTTTTCAAATGGAAATGATATCATATGGTTTTGGTTTTGAAATGGCAATGATATTTTGATTTTGAAGTATATACTATTTTGAAATGAGCGCGATGTTATAATAACGTTTGGTTGTTAAAGAGACCAGGATCGGAAGTTGTCATACTCTCTGCCAACTTTGAAAACCACTTTAATAATTATGTACGCGGTGGAGATTCTAGAATGAAGTATGATGGTGGCGACGTTCTATTGAGGTATATGCGTGACCCGACCCCCGTAAGTTGGAACAAGGTGGCTAAAACAAGAGCAATCGACGGGCTAATGAGGTAGCTCCTCTGATCGGACACACTCCTCCGATACCATTCTATTACTTTGTGATTGATTGGGTGCACCTTTGATTTTCTTGGGAGTGTGGCTCAAGGTGGGTGATAGTGGTTGATTTGCGTTACCACTGGTCCGGAAGTGTAATTAGTATATCTACCTTGGCATTGCCTAGTTGTGCTGTGTCACCTACCCTAGCGCGCCTTATACGATTTTGTTTTGTACCATACCTATGGAGTGCCCTCTGACGATGCCCAGTACGGGGGAGATTACGGTGCTATATAGACTATGGGAATATATGAATTATGTTAAGGTGGAAAATGTAAAGCCTTAACGCTATTTTTAAAATATATTATACTTTACTTTAGACATTATTATAATAGCCTATATTACTACATAGTAGATAGTTTAACGGATCCTTAGAGGATGGTTATCTCAAACATCCTTTGAGTTACTTGTGTTTCAGTTGTTATTTCACTTGAGTTGGATTTATTGATATAAGAATGTTAATATTGACTCGAGTGTTTTGTGTTTTGCTTTACACTCGGGTCAGACTGAGTGGTTCAGCTTTTGGGATCCACCTTTGGAGTTGGAGCTTCGCTTGGAGATCCAGCTATCTATCCAGCTTTCAAATATCCAGTTGTTTCTAGTGATGTATTTTGATCTTGTAGTTGACTATTGTATTCGAGACTTCTGTTGTATCTTATTTGACTCTGATATATATATATATATATATATAGTAGCTTCACGAACTACTATTCATTTTGTTGTTTCCGCTGCATTATTGTTATATTACTCTGTGTCTGTGATTCTGTGATTATTTTATTTACTATATATGCTGAGTTATGCCAAATATAAATTAACAACTTGATATTTTGAGCATTCAATTGCTGCATGTTCAGATGCGAATGGTTAAAAATATCAGGTCGGTACAGAAAGGTAATACAAAAGAAAGAAGTGTTGACCATCCGAACACATCTTTTGCCCATTTTTAGTCATTTTCAAGCCACTCGAACTAGTGGACATAAAATTGTTTCTTCTCTTACGAATCCCATTTTCAAGTAATGCTATTATTAATTTTTCCAAACATCATGTGAAATCTTTTTCAAAGGCATCAGATTTTAAATTCCATAAAATCCTCTTCATTTTATAAAGCATATTTTATAAACCTTATTTATAAAATCATTTTATCATGAATGTCTCCTTTTAACAAAGTAAACTTGTTAAAACCACATTATTAACGAATGCCTTATAGTAAAATTGTGAAACTAAATTCATAAGATATTCATATTAAATTTAAAACAATAAATGCTAATAAAATGCTAAGCATAAATAATTAATCAATAAACAATAGTTAATGCTCTAAACAAGACGATTATGACTAATCAAACCATAAATGATAATAACTGATTATTATCATTTCCTAATAAACAAATATATCTTAAATAACTACATCAATCTCTAAAAATAATTCTTTTATATATAAAATATAATCCCAGATAAAATTATTTCATTTACTAATTTTAAAATTATACCGTGTCGGTTTTCCTTATTCAAGTGTTCAGAAATCGCTATCGATAACGTTGATCAGACGCATTAACCAAATTTCATAAACCACTCAACAGACCAATTAACACAATATAAAACAATATTTTTAGCACTAATAAATAAGTGCTCTTATATATATATACCACAATTCATAAATCCTATCTCTAATGAGCTTAACCCATCAAGTCCTAGGTGTTCGCTTAACCTAAGCTCGGATACCGCTTTGTAATGACCGATGTTTTTGACTCTCAAAAGTCGACACTAGTACATCCATGGAATTCACTTGCCAAGCATCCAGGTGCCGAAAAGGTATATTGTTAGGGCGAAAGAAGAAATGGCAGAATAGAATCTCACAGTTTGATGAGCAATATATAATACACAACAAATCTTTACAAAAGAAAACTGTAGTATACATACGTCAATTAAAGTCATCTAACTATCATTAGCCTGGACAGTTATGACAGCACGTCCTCACAAATGCTGATCCTTACAAAACAAAAGGTATGAAAAAAATAAAAGGAAACATAAGGATATGTCTTGGAGGTATCTAGCTCATCTCCTAAAGCTCCAAAGAATCCATCGCTTAATCTGGAAATATGCTCAAACTGACCCAAGCAATATAAGAAAATAACGTCAAGATCAGCCTCGTAAACCAGCGTGAGAAACTCAAATCATATAGATTTCTAATTTTATAAACCCTTTCATAGAAAGTGGTATTTAGTAAGATCACGCTGCACATAAACATGAATGGGTTTTTACCTTACAATAACCGAACAATATCCATTAGAAAATCTACCGATATATAACAATTTTTAAGTTTTAAATTAAATATGAAATAGCTAGGTTGCACGTGAGTATATAACACAGCAATGATAGGTATACAATCAAGACCGCTAAGGAGAATTTGCTAATTGTATAGGATTTAATGGAGGTGCACTCAATACTTCGAGAACGGTTCTCCTATGCAAGGATCAGATATATCCTCTTGAAGCATCGTAGATACATAGCTAATGTACCATAGGAAATACATAACTAGCTACGAAGGACGAATGCACCACTCACTGCATGCATAATAATAGGTATCTCTAGGGTAGAGTCGCCTGCACCATTTAGGTTAGTTAAACCTCCGGTCTATGCATCCTATCTCTAGTTTTATTCATATCCTTTAGTAAAGCTACGTCCGATATTCCAACGCACGAGTTCCCAACTCGAATAAAATCTTGGAAACAAAATGGATTCTCATATCTTAATAGATCTCGAAACACAATGGATTCCCATATCTCAATAGATCTTGGATTACACATGGATTCGACCATCCTGAATAGATTACGAACTACCAGATGTGTTCGAGCATCTCAACCAGATGTCAAATATCCATATAGATTCCAACATCTCGAACCAATCTCGAACGTCTTCCAAATCCTAGAACACGTATATGGTTTTGGAGTGGTTATGGTTTCGAGTCATCTAATATACGTACATTCACTCGCTTATTGAGGGCTCCAAAACCAATTGATAGATTATAGTAAACTCAAATTTGGTTCTTTTGGAAATAAATAGACAATACATAAGACCAGAGATCACCTCCTAACTGTTTAAGTGATGAATTTCCTTATCATTGTCCTAGAAGAACACAACGAGTTCATAGTTACAGTATAGCATCCTCGAAGTTAACTATAACCGTAATGACCTACCTTTTCAATCCTCAGAAGTCGCCACTAATACATCCATGGTATTCACGTGCCAAGCATCCAAGTGTAAGTCATTGAGAAAGAAAAGAAGAAAGTAAATAAGAAGAATTAAACATCACAGAATCTTCCAACGCAACAAAACAATATATATTAAATAACATAAAAATTTACACAGACATTTTCGGAATACATCAAAGTCAAAATAGTACAAATTCTACCATGGGACAGTTATAACTGCCTGTCCCAACTTAACCAATACAAAATACATGAGACACAATGGAAACAAGATAAATAACTGGCTATCGATGAAGCCATCTGCTCCAAGCTCCTCCAAAAATGCACCTGTGGAAACTTGAACTCCTTGGCTTCTCATGCAAATTTGAGCACCCAAGAGTTTTAGGGAAAAGAAAATAAAACACCAGGTCAACCATGGTTCTAGTGTGAGTAAAGCATAAGTAATAGAATGGTATCACCCAAGAGTTCCTAACAATCTCCCCCTTTTTGATGATGAAAACCTTTATTTATAAAATATTCTTACCATACCATAACTCCCCCTTACTCCGTGTCTTCGTCTTAAAACTACAACTCCCCTTTATTCCATGACTCCCCCTTACGCCAAGCACATATATTTTTATAACTTTAGTCAATTATATAAGTAATATTTAAAATCAGAATAAGTTTTGATGTTTTAAAAATAGAAGTTTTTAAAATCAGAATAGAGGAATATTTTAAGGCTAAAACAAAGTTTGAAAACATTTTTGAAAACATGATTTTGAAAGCTAAAACATTTTGAAAACAGATTTAAAAACATTTTGAAAAATCTATTCAAACTGAAATTGCAAGAACCTTCATACAGAGCTCCTCCATAGGACTCGAGAACTTGTACAAAGTAGTTTACATAATTTTGATTTTCGTGGGTTTGTAAGCCACTTGTCGTAGGTTTGTAAGCTACTTGTCGTGGGTTTGTAAGCCACTGGTTTCGATAGAAATTGGGTTCCATCCCAAAAGAAAATTGGAAGAAAGATTAGAGTGCTATTATGAAGTTTTAACAAAATACTAGACACTTATCTTGAGATCTTGAAATCTTGATTCTCTAGAGTCTTGAATTTTGAATCTTTAAACTTCATCTTGATGCTTGAGTCTTTGTACTGATCAGTCTTCGATGATACCTGCATATACTTCCTATATACATACACACACACACACACACACACACATATATATATATATGGAAATGTTAGTATATATTTTATAAAGTAAAGTATAATAACTATATAAGGTTGTTGTCATCAAAACATCATCAATTCAGTTCCTAACAATCTCCCTCTTTTTGATGATGACAACCTTTATTTATAAAATATTTTTACCATACCATAACTCCTCCTTACTCCGTGACTTCTTCTTAAAACTACAACTCCCCTTTATTCCATGACTCCCCCTTGCACCAAGCACATATATTTTTATAACTTTCTCCCCCTTTGTCATCAACAAAAACTATTAAATTGCCGACGGCAACCACATATCCTTTAGAGTTATCACCAAAATTGACTAATCCACCATGTTGATAAGTAATGTCCTTGAGTATCTTGGGATTTCCAGTCATGTACCTCGAACAGCCACTATCAAGTATCCATTTATCTTTCTCAATTTGCATAGTTTGTCCATTGGGTGTTGATTCGTCAAAAGCCATATAACATGTTTGTCCCTGCATAACACACCAATTCGGTAGATAACTTGATTTTTCAAAATAACTATATGCAAACTTATGATACTTTGATGAAATGCATAGATTTAAAACAGTTTTAACACAATTTTTCAAAAATGCCATTTATATATTTTTTAAGTTTCAGATTATGAAAACAATGAAAACCAATGCTCCGATACCAATTGTTGGGGATGCGGATTAAGGATCTTAAGGCGGAAATAACACTAGAGGGAGGGTGAATAGTGTTTTAAAGAATATATGAACTATATGACTAAATTAGTTCATATGACTAAATTAAAACTTTCAACACAAATCTAAACAGAATTCTAACAGAAAATGATCACAGAACATATGACAAATGCAAATAGTAAAGTAAAACAAGTAAAAGGAAAGAACACACCGGATTTTATACTGGTTCGGAATCCTCCTACATCCAGTCCTGCACCAAGGCAATATCCTTGTACAGATTTTTATAAGCCAATATCCAAATTACAACCCTCAATTTCTAAGGCCTTGAGGAACCCTCCTATCTCCGAGTCTGGGGTAAACTCTCTTGATTTACGGGACACAAGATCACCCAAATACTTCTTAATAACAATCCTTTTGAATGGATAGACTCTATGGACTTTTTGAATACAAATTAATCCTATAACTCTGAATAGCACTTTGATCTTTAGTAGAATGATGGAGAATCAAATAGAGAGAGTATCTAAATGATTTCCTATTTAGAATTTGACAGAATGATGGCACGATCTTGAAAATATGAAGTTTTATGGATATGGAATGGTGGAGAAGAAAGAGTGAAGAAAATAAGAAAGTAGTTGTTAAAAAAATTCGTTTTGGAAGCCTTTATATAGATGCACAACAGTCATAACCATTGGCGAAAGGTTTTTTAAAGAATGGACACTTCTTTTGAAAATTGAATTTTGAATCCAACTGTCACCATATCAACATGGGGTATCCCCTTATGTCGACATCCCTTAGTTCAAAATTATAGAGATGTTGTTTTGTAAAGACAATTGAATTTAAAACAAGTTGAAACTTCTCTGAAGCAAAGTAAAGTGTTTAAACAATATTTTGAGATAGAGAATGAATATAAAACATTATTTTAAATATATATATATATATATATATAATTGATATAGACCGTCAATTAAGTAATATTAAAATCAGAATAAGTTTTGATGTTTTAAAAATAGAAGTTTTTAAAATCAGAATAGAGGAATATTTTAAGGCTAAAACAAAGTTTGAAAACATTTTTGAAAACATGATTTTGAAAGCTAAAACATTTTGAAAACAGATTTAAAAACATTTTGAAAAATCTATTCAAACTGAAATTGCAAGAACCTTCCTACAGAGCTCCTCCATAGGACTCGAGAACTTGTACAAAGTAGTTTAAATGATTTTGATTTTCATGGGTTTGTAAGCCACTTGTCGTAGGTTTGTAAGCTACTTGTCGTGGGTTTGTAAGCCACTGGTTTCGATAGAAATTGGGTTCCACCCCAAAAGAAAATTGGAAGAAAGATAAGAGTGCTATTATGAAGTTTTAACAAAATACTAGACACTTATCTTGAGATCTTGAAATCTTAATTCTCTAGAGTCTTGAATCTTTAATCTCATCTTGATGCTTGAGTCTTTATACTGATCAGTCTTCGATTATACCTGCATATACTTCCTATATACATACATACATACATACATACATACATACATACATACATACATACATACATACATACATACATACATACATACATACATACATACATACATACATACATACATACATACATACATACATACATACATACATATATATATATGTGTGTGTGTGTGTGGAAATGTTAGTATATATTTTATAAAGTAAAGTATAATAACTATATAAGGTTGTTGTCATCAAAACATCATCAACTCAGTTCCTAACACATACAACATCTTCAACTCACATTTCCATCACCTACCTTTACACTCAAACCATACTATTCATCTTCACGACTCCACAGTTACACCTATGCTCCTCCTACTCCACAGTGCAGCCATCAAACACAACTATCACGTGCGACCCGACTTCACTGCATCACCACTTTCAGTGCAAATACCCCAGACTTTCAGTGCTTCAAACATTTGTAGCTGCACAAACATTCACGGCATACAGATCACCCAGAACCATCAATCATCCGTACCTGTTATCAACTACCACCATACATCTCATACCACATACTCTTCATCGACCTTTAACCTCTACAGCCTCTTTACAACACTTCACAAAATAGCATACGAGCTCCTTCAGATTTCATAAACAGCACAACTGCTGCTGCCACCACCTTACATACACCTCTGCCTTATACCTCCCAATTAACACTACATCACATCACCTCCTATCAACAAAAACTCCTTGCTACTGCCATTTATCTTCACCAACCAACACTGTCGAGACCATTATCCATCTCCGCACAGTCAACATATCTAGTGCTTCACTCATCACATCAACATCCCCAGAGTCATCAAGCTACTAACTACCAGCTCCTCTACCCTCCATCACAAGCTGCTATACTACATCACTGCTTTTCCCAGTCATCAACACACAACTGCACCTCTCAACAAAGAAAAAAAAGGGCTACTGACCATCATCGAAACCTACTTGAACAACTGCTCCATCAACTTGCAGTATTGTCAATCACCACCCTCCCCCCTTACACTGACAGCAGCTACTTCGGCCACGATAGTCTCCAGAATGCCACTACAATTCCTCCTCCTCACTCATACTCACGCAACCCACTAATTCCATCATCGACCAAATCGCAACAACACAGGGCAGCCTCACGACATCACGCTGCCACCATCTTCTCAACCACTTCAAGCCACCAGAAACATCACTGCCCCCTTACTGCTGTTCTACAACTTCCAATTCACCTCGACATCCACCAAATTAAAACCTCCTAAACTCTTCGTCCCTGACAAACAAACGCCAGCCACATCGAACTTCAGCAAATCAATTGCCTCCCTCAATCATAACTCGAAGTCGCGACCCATGAAACCAAAATTCGAACAGCTGCAGTCTTATAATCGCAACCACCCTCTGAAATCCACAACCCGAATGCCCAAATCGAATCACCCCAACTCGCAAGCCATCATGCATACTCCACAAATCCCTTTCTTGTCGATTATGATTTAGAATTTGAAGCAGTTTTTTTGGGTAACGAAAAAAAGAGAGTGGCGTATCCTTTATTACTAAAAACAAAGCAGCAAAATAAAAAAAGGGATTTGAAGAAAGAACTGTGTATTGGGCTTGATTTCTAAGTGGGCCGATTATTTTTTAGAACAAACTCATTTGCTTTTGTTCTAATTTCTAACGGGCTTGGTTTGTTTTCGTTGTGGGCTGTTAGTTCATTTGGCTTGTTTGGTTTCTTCTCAAAGAAAAAAGGAAAAGAAAAACAAATAAGCAAGTTGTTTCAACTATTTTATTCTCGTTTGTTTTGTTTTGAGTTTCATTTCGATTTTGTTTTCACTTACGTCAGTTTCTTCTTTGATAAACACACACACACACATAAACTATATATACATCTTGTTTTTATTTTCAGGTTGCAGAAGCAAAAACTCAAAAGAAAGCCGCTTGCCAAAAATAATTGATTCGCTTTGCTGTTAACAATAAATCGCTGGCTTTCTTATAAAAACAATTTTTCTTTCATCTTTACTTTTATTTGAACTGCATTATTGATTGCTTGCATGTGGAAAAAAAATTAGAAAAACACAAAAAAAAAACAAAATCCATTCGTAATTGCGTTACTAATACACGTTTAATTTCTGGTTTGCATTTCATTCTAGAATTTTGTTTAGCAATAACGGTTAGACATAGATAACACTTAATTGTATATTGACAATTTGTTCTCTTTCGACAATTTAATTTCTTAGTGTCTAGGCTACGGTAGAGCAATAATCAGTTATATATATTACGGTGATTCGTAAATATTATACTGAATTTTTTCTCTAAAGGTACTTAAACCTTCGGCTGCATTGCTACGGTGATTCGTGGTGCACCGATAACCCCTGCCCATTACTTGACTGAGAACTATCTTGTTGATTTAAGACAATGTGTGATTATACAATTTTGGGTTAACTTATGATAAATAATTTGTAATTAGACTCTTGTATTCATTTAGTTGCATTAATTCATGCATATTTAAAAAAAATCAAAATCAAAATCCAAAACTTAACAAAATTCTAAATGTTCCTTTTCCTTCGATATTTTTAGATCTTTTCCTTTGAAATTTCAAAAATCCAATTTTTTTTTTTAAAAAAGTCCAAAAAAATAATATAAAATCTTTTCAAAAAAAAATTGTAAATCAAAAACAAAATAAAAATCAATTTTCCTTTTGAAAAATAAATTTTATTTGTAAATATTTTTTCCTTTATAAAAAAAATTCTTGAAAATGTCCGAGTTTCATTTTCCCTACTTACATGAATTTTACGATAGTTGTGAAAATCAATGTAATCCATATAATTTCACATCAGATTCGTATGGATATTTTAACAACAACTATTGTTCAAACGATTCGGATTTTGCACCACAAAGTTTTCAAAATAACGAACAACTCTCAATTCTTAAAAATAGCATTTCGTCTTTACTTGAAATCTCTACACAACAAAATCAAATGATAAATGATTTGTGTAATTCATATTTTGGGAAATGATTCAAGACAAAATTTTCAAAATAATCAAAATTTGAATTCACTTCAAAATTCAAACGATTTCGAGTATAACCCATGCCAATTCAATTTTGAACTCCAAAATGAATTTCAAAATCAAAATGAAAATGTGATCCACTTTTCAAATAATTTTGGCAAAGGGAATAATCTTGACTGCGATGCGATTGACAAGTTTTGTCTTCAATAATTTCAAACTGAAAATCCTCATGCTAATAACTATAAATTGGATTTTGTTGAAAAAAGAACGATGTTTACGATGATCACACGAATTCGTTGTTTGAAACTTGTATGAAACAATGTGAACAACAAAACCAAATCCCAACGTATGACGAGTTAAGTAATAATCCATCTTTTACCAAAATCAATGATTTTACCAAAATCAACGACTCTGAAAATGTTTTCAATGATAAGCTTGAATTTCAAATTGGTGAAAATAAACTTGAACTTAAATCAATTGTTTTATCGACCCCAAAAATCATCGTAAACCAAACAACTCATACAATTTTCAATGAAACAACATTTGTTTTTCCAAACCAACGTTCAACTTCGAAATCTTTTATGGTTTGGTTTTCTGCGCTTGAGCCGTGTCTCGCATACTTGGCAAGATAAATGAATCGGTTTTTGAAAGACCGGTTCATTTACTCTTTAACGACATACTTTCTGATGTCATGTAAGTAATCATCTTTTCATTTTCATTTAAATAAAGGTTATGTTTTTATTTTTCTCCTTCCACTGGATTGACTGTGGGGACACAGTCAAAGTCAAGTGTTGGGGGGGGGGAGACTCATCTTCTTTTGGTTTTTCAGGATCAATTTCTCATTTTTCTTCCAAAAACTCAAAAAAAAATCAAAAACAAAAGAAGAATTTTTTAAAGCATTTTGATTTATTTTTAAAGAAACATTATATGATAAATATATGGTTTTGGTTTACTAAACTAAAATTTTTGAAAAATTATTTGTCTTAATAAGAATAAAAATGAAGTTTGATTACAAATAACGATAGTTTAACTAGTATATAGAAGGTTCATACGTGATAATTATGAATATATCCTAATTGAAAATCTTTGTTTTAGAAAGTGGTTGATTTAAAGTAAAGGATATAACATTTTTTTTGGTCCTCTAAGTTAAGTGGTGCTAAGATGATTTTGCAAAACTCTCTCTCTCTCTCTTAAAAAAAATAAAAAATAGTAACATCCAAAGTATTCACTCTCATTTACAAGTCCTCACGGTCATGCATGGGTGAATACTTGGAATCTTTGATTATGTGCTTTCATACTCATTTAATAGTCCTCATGGTTATGCACGTATGAAAAAATGTAAAAAAAATAAAAAAAAGTAATAAAACCACCTACGGTCGATAGGTGTATGCACGAAAGTGTGTGCACTCGCCACGCTCTGTACTCCCCTCACATAAGCCCGAAAGGCAGTGCATGGGTGGTATATCTGGCCTCAGTTTATCTGAGCTAGGTGTGTAATTTTTCTTGCAAATAATGAGAGAGCAAGAAATTAAAATCCTAGCACTATTTTTACTTATTTGATTTGATTTGTTATTGAAAAGAAATGAAAATACCACTTTGATAAACTTTGATAATCAACTAAGGATCTATTTCATGGTTACACTTTCTTATCAACCGAAACAACAAGTTAAACTATAGTCTATTTGTTATGATAACTTAATTTTTGTTGGAAATTTTGACGAGTAAATGACTTAAATTTTCAATATAATGAACAAAACCTATATTTAACTTATTTGTGTCAATTTTAAAAATAAATCCTTCATTTGTAAATATTTTCAAAAATCGCATTCATCTCTTTGTAAATAATCTTACATTTTGTAAATATTTTCATCCTGCGTTAGGATTTTATGGGTAGTCTCTGCTGACAACTCTCACGAGACAACACTTATCCTATTGGGGACACATAGAGGTTTAACAGCTTATTGCATACGCTCGATGCAATCGTGCTCCCTATAAAAACGGATTTATCTTAGTTTTTCTTCATTCGATGATGAATAAAAAGATAAGCATGGGGTATTTGATGTGCACGTAAATGTGTATATTTTTACCACCATATTTAATCTATTTAAATTGAATAAATGATCATGTTAGGTAGTTTAACTTGTTTAAACAAAATTCAAATTATTTTCAAATTGTCACATATTCATCTTCATATAGGGGCAAAACGATCATTTGTATGCATATATTTCTTTGAAAAAATTAATTGGAAATTTATGTATATATATTTGTATAGGAATTTGATCTCAAATAGGAGTGGTTTCATGAAGATACATGCATGCACAAAATGAATACAAATGAATGAAAATGGAAATAATTCAAAGTGAAAAACATGGAGGACCCCACCTACCCACCATCTTAATGTACAAATTAGAGGCTAATGTACATGCATGTGGAATTAATGGCTTCATGTACACTTAAATGATGATTAGTAGAAGCTAATGATTGCTTGGCCTCCACACTTTCTCAAGGGTATTTTGGGCATTCCCTAAAATTATGAATTATGGTTTAACACATGTATATATACCCCTTATGTTTCATGTAACCCTCCCCTTACTGAGTCTCTCTTAGTTATTTTTAGCTTAGAAAATGAATCAAAGCTCGCTTTCTTTCTATGGCTATTTAGCCAATTCTTCTCTTATGTAATTCTTTTTTATTCTTTATGCAATTTAATACATATTCATTTTCTTTTCTTGTTTATTTCCTTGCATTTTGTAGTGTAGATCTCTTTTATTTTATGCAAGTAGAATAGTTCTTCTTTCCTTTTGCTCTTGTTTTTGCTTTTGTTTTTCTTTCATGTTGCAAGCTATATTTGTTAATCGAATGACAAATACGAGAGGCTAAAATCCTTCATTTTAGGGGGTAATTAAGCTCTCTAATTATGTCGCTTCAACTATTTGTTAATTCAAGCTCTCCTTTTGTGCTTAATGATGATCAATGAAGTGTTTTATTTGTTGTTATTGCTTTAAATTTGATAGCCTATATTGTTAACACCAAATAGGCTATGCTTAAATAATCATTAACACAAATGCTTCATCAAAATATGATTATGGCATAAGAAAGTGATTTGAAATTAAAATTTGATGGTCTATATTTCTAATCAATAGTTAATAGGCCATACTTAAAATAAATTTCGTTTTTGTTTTCATTGTCAAGTTTCATGAAAGTTAGTAAGTGATTTAAGGGGTGTGTTATAGTTTGATGGCTTATGTTGGCTAATCAATAGCACAAATATGCCATAATTGTGATAAACACATCGATTAAAACACTAACGACCATAAAAGAGAGATAATGGTTCCATATGTGATGAACTACATGATCTAGAGAATGGATTTATTCTCTAAATTGTCACTTAGCTCTTATATTTGCTTCTCTTTTCTTTTAGTTAGTTAGTTAATTCTCCAATTCTCTAGCTTAACTTTCACTCGACTTTGGTTTAATTTGATTGAATAGATTTTTAAAATCAACAATTCCCTTTGGATCGACCCGTACCCACCACGTACTTCAATAGTACACCGTGCGTTTGCAGTTATTTTTATTTCAAAAATTTTCGACGGTTTTCTAATTCGATAGAAATTACGTCGATTAACAAGTACATTTCAAAAAAGATTCTTAAATGAAAAATACCTTTAGATTTCAAATAGAATTCGTTTCACGAACTGCACTTATAGCGACTATCGCTATACGACCTGTATTTCCAAATACTTGTTTAACATACAAAATATCCTTTAAACCTTTCTTTTTATATTTAAAGCATTTTATAACTTGGAAAAACTTTTGAAACCAAAAGTGAAGTTTTGGGAAACTTTATTGAACTTTTTTGTGGAAACTTAAGTAAAAGTAGATTTAGAAAAAACAAGGGATCTTTTTATCGCTTATACAAGTCCATATATAAATTTCCTTAGCATATGAAACATCCATAAGATCATAACATAAATGACATAATACCAAACCATAAGCAAAGATCTCAACTATATAACCAACATAAACTTTAGACTTCATTTCAAGTCTAATCCAAACCATGCCATACAAGGACATATAAATTATATTCAAACATCATTATAATCCAAGCACTTTTACATACATACAACCAACGTTATTTTTACGCAAAAAACACCATATTAACAACCAAACCAAGCAATAATATGTGTTTTTAAAACTTAGTAAAAAGGTGAGAACTTTACTCATTTTAAATTATCCAAACTCTTACTAACTCCATCGGACTTCACTAAAACTTGACTTGAGCATAGATCCATGATTTGATTTTAGAAAAATGAAGTTTTTATGGGATAAAATGGGAACTACGGCTCGGCCTAGATGTGTAAGTGGCTTGGCCTAGGCGGTGGAGGGGTTGTGTGGCCATATTTTGGAGAAGAGGGGGTTTATGAATGGATGGAAGGCTTTGAATAAAGTTTTAAAAACTTAAAAGTGGAAAAGAAATTAGATTTTAAAATTTGGAAGCCATTAGAAAGCTAATGAAAACTTGGAAGTGTTTTTAGATAGTGGAAACTAAAGTTAGAAAATGAGGAAATTGGTAGGAAATGTGTATATACATTAGTGCAAAAGTTAAATTACTAAAAAAGCCTAAAGGACATAACCTTCACTACACTCTTTCAACATCATCATCCTTGTCTCCTTCCATGTTTCTCACTCCACCATTATGTCCCCCTCCATCCATTTCATGCCAACATACATTAACTCTATAAGTACAAATGTCTTAAATATGTTTCTATTACTAAATGTACTTATGTTTGCCTAAGATGTGACACATTCCTTTTACTAAATTTATAACTTAAATCTTACATACTTAAGTATAAACATATGTGCGTATATATACTAATATATCCTAATTGACTTAAAAAAAGTGTATATTTACCTTAAAGAATTCATAATGTTTTCGATAATTTTTAGCCGATGAAAAGTCGAAAATATGGAAAACGAATTTGGTCACATTTTCATTTTTTCTTGGAACTAGATATTTTTGTAAACATATTTCGAAAACTATTTCACCATCATTAGTTATTATTTAAAAGAGTTTTATTTTAATCATAAGGCATATTATTTGAAAATAAAAAATTAACTAAATATCGCAAATCGAAGGGATGAAATTCGAGTCGTTATAATACATATAATTCCTATGTTTCTTCTAGATATTTCCAAAGTTATATTTGGTTAAGATGTGACAGTCGGTTATTTAACTATCAAATAAACAACCAATCAAATCAGATGTTTAAATTCATAAGAAACTAAGCACGAATAAATACATAAGCAACCACTAAGCCCATTAATTAATCTTTTCATTATTTAAAATCTCTTTCCAATTAGTTTAAAAATATTCATATACTTATCTCAATGGTATAAGTATATTCACAAACCATTTCACTTCCAAAATGATGCTTATATAGGTTAAAACAAATGTCATTTAAAATATTGGTAACAATGAACCTAAAATACTTTTGGTGCAATTAAACGGGTCATATGGAAATTAAACCAAATATACTTAACACTTATTTCAATCTTATGCTATCCCTCGATTAACAATGAAGTCAGACAAGTTAGCGTACTATTCTTTTCTCGGCCTACATTCTTAATTCTCGGGATAAGGACGAGATTCCCCTACCTCAGAATTTGGTTTTAAGTTTGAAAAGAATAATTTCCATACCACCATAACTTAAAAGTGATCATTTATAGAAATCAAATATTATTCCATTTATAAACACCCATTTTATAAATCTCTTTCGTATTTATAAAACTCCTTTCATAGATCTACTTTCTATTTATAAAATTCCCTTTATAAATATCCAAGTTTAATTACAAAATTCTTTTTTATAAATCTCCATAATTATTAGTAAAACTCCTTTTTATAAATCTGCTTTACACTTATAAAACTCCTTTATAGAAAAATTTCCTTTATATTTACAAAATTCATTTTATAATTATCCTTCTTATTGGTAAAACTCCATTCATAAATCTCCTTTATATTTATAAAACTCCTTTTATAAACCTCCATTCTGTTTAAATCTTATATATTCTCCATAAAACGATCATTCCATATATTACTATAAATTCAAAAATATGATTTATTATTCCAGTTCATCAAAATGTTATTAATTTCCCTTTTTAAAATATCATTTATAAATCTATTCTTTTAATTATAAAATACATTTATAAATCTATTTTTTTATTTTATAATACCATTTGTAAATCTATCCTTTGAGACAACATTTTATACAAAAATGTTTCAAAAATATTTATTCCAAAATATTTCTATCTAATATTAAAAAAATCACTTTATTATAAAAGATAAATTTCCCTTTTATTTTTCTTTAAAATTAACAATCTTTATTATAATAACTTTTCTGTAAAATAAATACTTCCCTAAAAACTTTTTAAACATTTCCAATAAGATTGGAGTAAAATAGAGAAGTTCAAAAGCCATTTCTAAATAAATGCCATGGAAAATTCAAAAATCAAATTCAATACCATTCTCCAAATCAAAACAATTTTTCATATCAAAATCAGCAAATAATAGTATTTTAAAGTACTATAATGAGGCCTAGAGCTACCGTGGCACTTAATAAGTGCTTTTATTAACTTACGTTACAAGAGTTTAACCTTTGCAACATATCATAGTCACATCTAATATGGCCAGGCTACCAAGATTCTGGCATATAACGATTTATATAACAATCAATAGCTAACACATCATCTATCCAATATTAATTAATCCATATACGAATTAATTTCACAACTCGTCATACTTTACAAGCACAGAACGGGATTTATTTTGCTCGATAGACGTTAACAATATTCTATTCAATTTAATTATAGCAGAACGGTGTTTTACTCCACCAAATAGATATCACAAGCAAAGTATAAATGGTTTAACTATGTTATTGTCAAAATCAACATAAGAATATTCAATCACTATTATTTTACAGTAATTTATACTTCGTTAAAACTATCAAGTATTTAACCATAGTCTTGTACTTATCAATACGAGTCAAAAATTCACAGTTAATCAAATTTAAAATTAATAAGGTATCCTATTTTAAATTCAACACATTTTATTGATAACATTAACATTTAAATAAAGTTTAATTCCTCACCAAAATAAATAATGCCCAATCCACTTCACATACCCCAAACCCGAACCGCCTATATAGCCTTTCCCTCCTCAAATGCAAAATCATGTGTGACAACCCGGAATTTTCGAGCAATATCAATTTAACAATCTGCATTAAAAATTAAATTGATTTGATATATCTTTGTTAATTAGATCTGAATTGATATTTTTCTTTTAATAAATATCTAATTGGAAAATTTTATCTGGTAAAAATTAATTGATTGATTCCTATTTATAAATGTATATATTTGTATACATTGTAAATAGTTGAGCTTTGTTTTAAAGTTTAACTAATAAATTATGTTTCAAATTCTAATATACATTTTAGTGAATTGGAAATAATGATTTATTTAATATAAACTTTTCAAAGCTAATTAAATACATACATATGTGATTTTAAATACATAGGATAAATGCTTAAATAGTTTGAAACTTATTTTAACTTAAGTTTAGATTTAAATTTATTAGCAAAAAGATTTGTTTTCTTTTCTTTTTAGTATAGCTTGGTAAAAATATGGATTTAAAATTATATATGAGTTTTAATGCAATTTTGTCAAATGGTACATTAATAAAATAAACAGTTTATAACAAAAAGATAATTTCTTTTATAAATCATTTCAAATTGATAAATGTGTTGCTTTTAAATAATGTTAATAAATAAAAAAATACAAGACTATAAGATAAATTGGGAAAAATATAAAGTAAATACATTGGCTAAATTTGATAACATAACAAGTATAAAATTCATTAAGATTTCAAACAACAAAACAAAAGAAATAACATTCACATACATTTCAAAAATATAATAACAAGACAACAATTAAACTAGAAACAAATAAATCTTCAAGTTTGTAAACTATCATAAGAAAAACTACAGCATATATATATATATATATATAAGTTTAAAGCATCAAGACCAATATGTGATTGTACAAACAAGGATGAATATGTGTGCAGGCTGAGATTTCAAAAAGGAAATAAAATATAAAACAAGTAACATATTTATTCATAACACATGAATAGGTAAGTAGTAACAAACAAAATAAAAAGGCAATAATAAAACTAGAAACAAAGAATCTTCAAGTTTGTAAACTGGCTAAAGACATCTAGGAACAAATCAAATGTGTGCAGGCCGAAATAAATAAAACAAAATGTAGAGAAAAAAATATAAATCATGTGAAGGCTTGCTAGGGAAGACAGTGTTATGTATTCTTAAACAAACAAACAAAAGTAATTAATGTAAATCTTTCTAGCACACAGTAGACTTCATATCAGCCTCCACCCTAAACAAATATCTCTGTTTAAAATCTGTACAAACAAAGATTATATGCTGTATTGTACAAATATTGTCACAATTGTCTGAAACATAATAATATACCCTGTCTACCATTCTTTGCTATATATCCCTGTTTCTCATTTCAGTTCGTAAAACCAAAAGTAGAATCTGAAGTAAAAAACCTATTTCAAACTAAAACAAAGCTCTACTTGAACATAAATCAAGATGCAATCCAACAGAGGATCGAGATGAAGAGTTCAGTCTGAGAATTTTCAAACCTGTGTCCAATTGAAGGCTCTGTTTTTTTTACCGGTGAGTAACTTCATATTTAATAACTTAAGTTTCAATCTAGTTGTATGATTAAAATCTGAGACTTTGCTTTGGGTGAAATAGATACATATATTGGTGAATAAGCCTGTGCATATATACAGGATCCTCAGGGTATAAATTGAAACTGGAAGTGTTTGTATATGCTTGCTCTCTGATACTCTGGAAACAAAACCTTGCTTTCAAAAATCATTTACTCCTTTTCTGATCGATGATTGAACTTCAGATTCAAGCAAAAGATGTTTGTATCATCTTAAACTAAGTTTAAAAATTCATTTAAGATTAAACAACTCAAAATTTATCTCTGGAAACCCAAAATTTTGAACAAAATTAAGATTGGCCAAATTTCGAACATCATCGATCATTGATTCAGGTATCTATCTCGAATCTTCTCTGGAAATGAGGATTTTTAAAATACAAATCAAGATTTTAAGCTTTAGGATGATTGTGTAATTTGAGATTGTCTGAATTTGGGTTTTTGAGAACCTGTGGATGGCCAAAAGGACTAGGGTGGTCGGAGCTTTGTCTGGAGGTGGATGAGTGTGCATTGAGGCCAGGAAAAATAGTGGATAGGGTGTCAGATGGCCGTGGCGTCAACGACAAAGGAATTAAGTTCCTAAACCTAATTTTGGTCGTGCTAAAAGACTTGATCAATTCTTCTTTTCTGGAGTATCGAGTGCGATAAGGCTTCTGGAAGTGGATTCGTGGAGGTTTGGCGATGACATGGCTGAAGCTACGAAGCTTCTGATGATCAGAATTGGTAATGCGTGGCAAATAGGTTGGTCAAGGTTGGGTTCCAGTGTTCTTTGAAGTGCCTCGAATTTGATTTCGATCGAGTTTGGCAAATCTGGGTGGTCGGTTGCTCTGGGATGGTCATCGTTGACTTGTGAGTGCATTGATGAGGGTCGGTATTGGTCGGAGTTGATGGTGCACGCGCACGTGCACGTTGAAGTCTGGTTTTGTTTTGGTTGCAGTATTCTGGGTAATGGTTGGAGCTCGAAGTAGGTATCGAGTATTTGGGAAAGATACTCGAGTTCGTACTCGAGTGGGTTGTGGGTTAAACCTGTAGTACAAAACCTATAAGTTAAAAAAAAAAAAAAGAAACCTAAATTTTAACTAAGATTTAATAAAACAAAATGGGGAGAAGATGTTACTCGGGTTGTAGTTATTCAGAGCTTTAAAGACTGTAACAGTTTTAACAGTTTTTAAAACTTTTGTTTTAAAGTTTACAATCAAAGTTAAATCTAGTTTCAAATCAAAGTTTAACAGTGATTTCAAGTTAGTTTTGAAATCAGGACTTAAAATTGAAATTCTAGATTTGGAAATAAAATAAAACTTTATAAATTTAGTTGATTTAAATAAGTTTTAAGTGTTAAAATATGCTTTTAAACATGTGAGTTTAAAAGGATTTTGGAAAAAAATTAGTTTTAAACTTTATTAAGGATAAATTGGGATTTATTTAGGAAGTAATTTGAAATAGGGGTTTTAAACATACTGAAGTGAAAATTTAATCAATAATAAGAATAGTTTAATTAATTAATGAAGATTTAGAATTTATTTCCATTAACCTTTAAGTTAATTAAGTATGAATAATTAATGATTTTTATTAATTAAATTAGTAATTATAAGTTTAAATGTATTAATCAAAGTTTAACTAATGAATTAAGTAATTAATATGTAATTAAGAACCATAGATTAGATTATTATTTAAATTTATAAATTTTAATGGCTAATCAAACTTATAATTAATAATGATTAATATAAGTTAATTATTTTAGAAGAAAATAATTAAATAAGTGTTAATGAAGATCATTAACTAGATTATTTTATAATTAATTAATGTGATTGATTTTTTTTAATAAATTAATTGGATTAATTATTTCAATAATAATCATTGTAATAGTTTAATTGTAATTATTTATTTGGAAAGTGATTAAAAAATTAATTACTTATTGTTTGTGTAAATTAATTTAAATGAGTTAATTAATTTAGTTTAATTAACTGATATTTTGGAAGTAAATTACTTAGTGAAGTAATTGATGAAATTATTGGATGATGTTGTTAACGGAAGTAATTGGAGTATAATTACTTGAAATTAATCAAGGGATTAATTAAGCTTGTTATTGAAAAGTAATTAATTTAGGACAGTTAATTACTGTATGTATTAATCAAGGGGGTTAATATATGTGATTTGAAGATTTGTATTCTTAATATAATTAATAAAATAACAAATGAAAATGTAATTAGAAATCATTAATTAATATAATTAATGATGGGATTAGAGATTGATTTATTTGGGAATAATAAATCAACAAGATAATTAAATAGTAATAAATCTATATAAATGTAATTAATTAATGGATTTATTCAAAAATTAATCTCTGTAAATAAACTAAGAAAACTACTGGAATGTAGCAAAGATATTTAAATCAAAGATGATTAATTGGAATATATAAGCAATTGATGATAAGATTTAAAATTAAGTTAATTAATTTTAATTAATTTAAGAAATCGTTTGATGATTTGGTATGTGTAATTACTTAGTGTAATTAATAGAGTATAACTACTTAGAAAAGTAATTGGATGATAATTACTTGATGAAATTAATACAAGATGATTTGTAAGTGAAGTAATTTGGATAGTTTCTTTTGTAATTAATCAAAGGATTAATTTATGAAATTAATTAATCATGGAATGATTAATAAGTAATTAAGGGTAGTTAATTACTGGTTTGTTATTAATCAAGGGTGATTAATAATTATGTTTAAATAGAGATTTATCACTTAATGTAATTAATTTAAATAAAGTAATTTGATATTAATTAGAGGTCATTAATTAATATAATTAATGATGAAATTAAGAATTGTTAATTAAGGAATAATTAATAGGGAAGTAATTAAATGTTGATTGCTATGAATGATTTAGAATAATTCATTTGAGAAATTAATTAAAGACTAAATTATTTCTTGTAATTAGAGAATGATTAATTAATTTGATTTATAATTAATTAATGATTGTGAAAGCAGGATTTATGGAATGAGTAATTAATTTAATTTATTTTAAATTAATTAAAGATGGAAGTAGTTAATTTAATTCATTTTAAATTAATTATAGATTGTGATTCATAAATCATTCTTATGGATGATATTGATATTTCATTGTTGGATTGTGATCTCAGATATGAGATGAGTATACCTATGTGATATGGATGTATGGTTTAAGTATGATAATATTTAATTATCTGTTTGGATGATGATATTAATTATCTGTTTATGATGATAATGTGATTATCTATTATGAGATGTGAATTATCTATCTGTGTGTATATTGATAATATTGAATTGACTGTTAAGATTAAATAGACAACTTGGCCTTAAAAGATACGTTTTGGATTTCGATGAGACCGGGATCGGATTTTCCATATTTGGACATCTGAAAACCACATCGATCCAAATTAACGATAGGTCGTGAATCTGAAGTGAAGATGAAGATTCAGAATGCAAGGATTATCGTCTTTAACTCTGAGGGTGATTCCAAAACGAGTGTAACGAGATGATGCCTTCGGTTTCGTTCGAACCCGGAACGAACTTGTATGGATTGAATGCTTTCAACACATCGTCAGGTGGGCGATGAGCATTCTAAGAGATATGTTCTATAAAGGTAATCGTAACCTCAAGTCTCATCAACCGGGAATGGCTAAAACAGGGGCGGTGCAGCAAGGTTAGGTGGGTCATGCCCAAGCAGGACAAGATTTTCCCCTGTCTAGATGTCTCTTTTATTCGGCTGTGTGGGCAGTTGGTCTGCAGCCAACTGCCCTGCCATTGTATGGAATCCATATCCAATAAGTGCCAACGGTTTTGATTGTATTACCCACTTTTGTGGCTAGTAGCTGGAATTTAATGAATGTAACAATTTCGGCTATTTTCTATTTGCTTGAAATCCCTAGACCTATTATAATATCACTGGATTTCCTATCAAATGTTTTGGTTAGCATAAGGTAAAAACTTTTCCATGTTTATTTGTGGGAAGTCTTACGTGATACCTTTTGTTTTCAAAGGATTTTCAAAATTAAGCAACTTTAACCTGTTACTCACACCAGACCCATGTATGACCCGGAGTTTATTTTTGTTTTTCATAAACTCTCGGGTACCCAATTTTTACGGGTAGCCAAGGGATTCAGGTTAGCTTTGACGAATTCTGGAGGAGCAATGGAGCAGGAGGCTTCAGCGTTTGTAGATATAGTGTTCCGCTGTGCTAATATCTCTGTGATGTATGGTGTATTGAGTTGTATAACTAGACAGGTGTCTATAACTGTCTAGTATGTGATGTATTATCTGTATAACTCTGACTGATGTTATATATTATGTAAATACTTATGTGATTAATATAATTTATTTGTTCCGCTGTGAGATTCTGATGTTGTTGTTTTATCTTCTCTATCTTTTCTATTTTCTCACCCTTTTCTTTCTTAAAAACGATACGTCTTCCTGGGCGTAGGAAGTCGGGTCGTTACAGTGGTATCAGAGCGCTAGGTTGAGTGAATACCTAGGCTCTTGAGTGATTTCTTTCCTGATAGAGCGTATTTGTAATTTTGATATATATATATATATATATATATATATATATATATATTATCTATTTGTTGGATTACCTGTTCGGGTTTTCCAATATAAGTATAAGGGTAGATTGGGTAGTGGTGTGTGTAACACGACTACCTGTGGTTAGAAGTATATCTGACGAGACTGTAGACCTAATACCGTCTCGAGTGAATTTGTGATGTAAGGATTTAAACAAATCTCTGGAGGAAACCTGTTAAGATTTGGAGTCCAGTTTTGTTGTACAAGTTTGGACGAGTAGAATTTGGATTTTGTCAGTTGAGTAGAAGCTAGAAATATTATCTTGGTAACTCAAGAAGTAGTAGTTGTGTGTTGAGATGCAGTAGCGATGGATTGTTCTCAAGGATTTTTGGATAAGGAAGTGTGTCTGCATTAGTTTTGGGCCTGAGTTCAGCTGAATGTTGAGTTTGGCTTTGAGGCCTGAGATTTTCGAGGAATTTTGGATTAAGGAATTTTTGGCATCAGTAGCAGTGTTGCAGCTCAGATTGTTCTACCGGCATGCGAGGAGGTCATCTATCAGCAGTTCTTTAGAGGTGAAGTTCAGAGGCAGTTTTGTGGATCCATTTCTTCAATGGATTGGCTAGACAAGCTTAAGCTGTTCAGATTGGTAAGGAGAGAACAGTTTTCTTTGGATATTAGCCTGGATTGATCGCAAAAGTGACTTGCGATAGTTAAGTATTCTCTGGGATGGCAGAAATTTTTCTGGATATCTTTGAAGAGGTCAGTGGTTTGCCTTAGCATCTGAGGATTGAGTTTTCATATCGACTAGATTTCAGAAGTAGTGCCGATGGTTCAGCCTAGTAGTAGAATGGTTTCTAGAGAAAGGAATTGGTAAAGCGGCTCAAGTTTTGGAGGAACTTCTGAGTTTTATTTTGGATCTATTGAATCATATTTTTGTAATGTGTTGTCCAGTTTATGCTTATGTGTATCATCAGCATTTTCATCTATCCCAGATCAGAGTTGTGCAGCGGAAACAGTTGGAAGTGCATCTGTTTTTCTTTTCTGGAGGGGAGAAGTTGTTTTCTACTGATGATAGTAAAGGTTGAGTTCTTGGTTTTGGTTGATTTTGAGAAGCTCATTCTACTGGATTGTTTTTGGATTCAGATTGTTTTAGGAATTATTAGCAAAGGTTGAGCTGATCAGTAAGGATGAAAGCAGCTCTGAATCATCAGAGGAATTTGGTGAATAAGAGACGGAGGAATTTGGATTTCGGAAGTGTAGATTTGATTTTTATGAATTTTCTCTAATTCAAAGGAGCTCTGTAAATTAGTAGTATAGACTGTTTGGATTCTATAGATCGAGTATTCCGGTATTACTGGGAAAAGTATAGGAAACTCTATCCAAAATTTGTCTGGATGGTTAGCTTTGTTGATTGAGTAGATTGGTTGTGATGATTGTTAGCATATGATTGATATATGAGTGTAATTTAAAATTAAAATCTTAAATAGATTACTCAATTACCTTTGCTCTTAAATTTTGGGGACGAAATTCTATTAAGGGGGGAAGAATGTGACAACCCGGAATTTTCGAGCAATATCAATTTAACAATCTGCATTAAAAATTAAATTGATTTGATATATCTTTGTTAATTAGATCTGAATTGATATTTTTCATTTAATAAATATCTAACTGGAAAATTTTATCTGGTAAAAATTAATTGATTGATTTCTATTTATAAATGTATATATTTGTATACATTGTAAATAGTAGAGCTTTGTTTTAAAGTTTAACTAATAAATTATGTTTCAAATTCTAATATACATTTTAGTGAATTGGAAATTATGATTTATTTAATATAAACTTTTCAAAGCTAATTAAATAAATAAATACGAGATTTTAAATACATAGGATAAATGCTTAAATAGTTTGAAACTTATTTTAACTTAAGTTTAGATTTAAATTTATTAGCAAAAAGTTTTGTTTTGTTTTCTTTTTAGTATAGCTTGATAAAAATATGGATTTAAAACTATATATGAGTTTTAATGCAATTTTGTCAAAAGGTACATTAATAAAATAAGCAGTTTATAACAAAAAGATAATTTCTTTTATAAATCATTTCAATTTGATAAATGTGTTGCTTTTAAATAATGTTAATAAATAAAAAAATACAAGACTATAAGATAAATTGGGAAAAATATAAAGTAAATACATTGGCTAAATTTGATAACATAACAAGTATAAAATTCATTTAGATTTCAAACAACAAAACAAAAGAAATAACATTCACATACATTTCAAAAATATAATAACAAGACAACAATTAAACTAGAAACAAATAAATCTTCAAGTTTGTAAACTATCATAAGAAAAACTGCAGCATATATATATATAAGTTTAAAGCATCAAGACCAATATGTGATTGTACAAACAAGGATGAATATGTGTGCATGCTGAGATTTCAAAAAGGAAATAAAATATAAAACAAGTAACATATTTATTCATAACACATGAATAGGTAAGTAGTAACAAACAAAATAAAAAGGCAACAGTAAAACTAGAAACAAAGAATCTTCAAGTTTGTAAACTGGCTAAAGACATCTAGGAACAAATCAAATGTGTGCAGGCCGAAATAAATAAAACAAAATAAAGAGAAAAAAATATATAAATCATGTGAAGGCTTGCTAGGGAAGACAGTGTTATGTATTCTTAAACAAACAAACAAAAGTAATTAATGTAAATCTTTCTAGCACACAGTAGACTTCATATCAGCCTCCACCCTAAACAAATATCTCTGTTTAAAATCTGTACAAACAAAGATTATATGCTGTATTGTACAAATATTGTCACAATTGTATGAAACATAATAATATACTCTGTCTACCATTCTTTGCTATATATCCCTGTTTCTCATTTCAGTTCGTAAAACCAAAACTAGAATCTGAAGTAAAAAACCTATTTCAAACTAAAACAAAGCTCTACTTGAACATAAATCAAGATGCAATCCAACAGAGGATCAAGATGAAGAGTTCAGTCTGAGAATTTTCAAACCTGTGTCCAATTGAAGGCTCTGTTTTTTTTACCGGTGAGTAACTTCATATTTAATAACTTAAGTTTCAATCTAGTTGTATGATTAAAATCTGAGACTTTGCTTTGGGTGAAATAGATACATATATTGGTGAATAAGCCTGTGCATGTATACAGGATCCTCAGGGTATAAATTGAAACTGGAAGTGTTTGTATATGCTTGCTCTCTGATACTCTGGAAACAAAACCTTGCTTTCAAAAATCATTTACTCCTTTTCTGATCGATGATTGAACTTCAGATTCAAGCAAAAGATGTTTGTATCATCTTAAACTAAGTTTAAAAATTCATTTAAGATTAAACAACTCAAAATTTATCTCTGGAAACCCAAAATTTTGAACAAAATTAAGATTGGCTAAATTTCGAACATCATCGATCATTGATTCAGGTATCTATCTCGAATCTTCTCTGGAAATGAGGATTTTTAAAATACAAATCAAGATTTTAAGCTTTAGGATGATTGTGTAATTTGAGATTGTCTGAATTTGGGTTTTTGAGCACCTGTGGATGGCCAGAAGGACTAGGGTGGTCGGAGCTTTGTCTGGAGGTGGATGAGTGTGCATTGAGGCCAGGAAAAATAGTGGATAGGGTGTCAGATGGCCGTGGCGTCAACGACAAAGGAATTAAGTTCCTAAACCTAATTTTGGTCGTGCTAAAAGACATGATCAATTCTTCTTTTCTGGAGTATCGAGTGCGATAAGGCTTCTGGAAGTGGATTCATGGAGGTTTGGCGACGACATGGCTGAAGCTATGAAGCTTCTGATGATCAGAATTGGTAATGCGTGGCAAATAGGTTGGTCAAGGTTGGGTTCCAGTGTTCTTTGAAGTGCCTCGAATTTTATTTCGATCGAGTTTGGCAAATCTGGGTGGTCGGTTGCTCTGGGATGGTCATCATTGACTTGTGAGTGCATTGATAAGGGTCGGTATTCGTCGGAGTTGATGGTGCACGCGCGCGTGCACGTTGAAGTCTGGTTTTGTTTTGGTTGCAGTATTCTGGGTAATGGTTGGAGCTCGAAGTAGGTATCGAGTATTTGGGAAAGATACTCGAGTTCGTACTCGAGTGGGTTGTGGGTTAAACCTGTAGTACAAAACCTGTAAGTTTTTTTTATAAAAGAAACCTAAATTTTAACTAAGATTTAATAAAATAAAATGGGGAGAAGATGTTACTCGGGTTGTAGTTGTTCAGAGTTTTAAAGCCTGTAACAGTTTTAACAGTTTTTAAAACTTTTGTTTTAAAGTTTACAATCAAAGTTAAATCTAGTTTCAAATCAAAGTTTAACAGTGATTTCAAGTTAGTTTTGAAATCAGGACTTAAAATTGAAATTCTAGATTTGGAAATAAAATAAAAGTTTATAAATTTAATTGATTTAAGTAAGTTTTAAGTGTTAAAATTTGCTTTTAAACATGTGAGTTTAAAAGGGTTTTGGAAAAAAATTAGTTTTAAACTTTATTAAGGATAAATTGGGATTTATTTAGGAAGTAATTTGAAAGAGGGGTTTTAAACATATTGAAGTGAAAATTTAATCAATAATAAGAATAGTTTACTTTAATTAATGAAGATTTAGAATTTATTTTCATTAACCTTTAAGTTAATTAAGTATGAATAATTAATGATTTTATATTAATTAAATTAGTAATTATAAGTTTAAATGTATTAATCAAAGTTTAACTAATGAATTAAGTAGTTAATATGTAATTAAGAACCATAGATTAGATTATTATTTAAATTTATAAATTTTAATGGCTAATCAAACTTATAATTAATAATTGTTAATATAAGTTAATTATTTTAGAAGAAAACAATTAAATAAGTGTCAGTGAAGATCATTAACTAGTTTATTTTATAATTAATTAATGTGATTGATTTTTTTAATAAATTAATTGGATTAATTAATTCAATAATAATCATTGTAATAGTTTAATTGTAATTATTTATTTGGAAAGTAATTAAGAAATTAATTACTTATTGATTGTGTAAATTAATTTAAATGAGTTAATTAATTTAGTTTAATTAACTGATATTTTGGAAGTAAATTACTTAGTGAAGTAATTGATGAAATTATTGGATGATGTTGTTAATGGAAGTAATTGGAGTATAATTACTTGAAATTAATCAAGGGATTAATTAAGCTTGTTATTGAAAAGTAATTACTTTAGGACAGTTAATTACTGTATGTATTAATCAAGGGGGTTAATATATGTGATTTGAAGATTTGTATTCTTAATATATTTAATAAAATAACAAATGAAAATGTAATTAGAAATCGTTAATTAATATAATTAATGATGGGATTAGAGATTGATTTATTTGGGAATAATAAATCAACAAGATAATTAAATAGTAATAAATCTATATAACTGTAATTAATTAATGGATTTATTCAAAGACTAATCTCTGTAAATAAATTAAGGAAACTACTGGAATGTAGCAAAGCTATTTAAATCAAAGATGATTAATTGGAATATATAAGCAATTGATGATAAGATTTAAAATTAAGTTAATTAATTTTAATTAATTTAAGAAATCATTTGATGATTTGGTATGTGTAATTACTTAGTGTAATTAATAGAGTATAACTACTAAGAAAAGTAATTGGATGATAACTACTTGATGAAATTAATACAAGATGATTTGTAAGTGAAGTAATTTGGGTAGTTTCTTTTGTAATTAATCAAAGGATTAATTTATGAAATTAATTAACCATGGAATGATTAATAAGTAATTAAGGGTAGTTAATTACTAGTTTGTTATTAATCAAGGGTGATTAATAATTGTGTTTAAATAGAGATTTATCACTTAAATGTAATTAATTTAAATAAAGTAATTTAATATTAATTAGAGGCCATTAATTAATATAATTAATGATGAAATTAAGAATTGTTAATTAAGGAATAATTAATAGGGAAGTAATTAAATGTTAATTGCTATGAATGATTTAAAATAATTCTTTTGAGAAATTAATTAAAGACTAAGTTATTTCTTGTAATTAGAGAATGATTAATTAATTTGATTTATAATTAATTAATGATTGTGAAAGCAGGATTTATGGAATGAGTAATTAATTTAATTTATTTTAAATTAATTAAAGATGGAAGTAGTCAATTTAATTCATTTTAAATTAATTATAGATTGTGATTCATAAATCATGCTTATGGATGATATTGATATTTCATTGTTGGATTGTGATCTCAGATATGAGATGAGTAATACCTACGTGATATGGATGTATGGTTTAAGTATGATAATATTTAATTATCTGTTTGGATGATGATATTAATTATCTGTTTATGATGATAATGTGATTATCTATTATGAGATGTGAATTATCTATCCGTGTATATTGATAATATTGAATTGACTGTTAAGATTAAATAGACAACTTGGCCTTAAAAGATACGTTTTGGATTTCGATGAGACCGGGATCGGATTTTCCATATTTGGACATCCGAAAACCACATCGATCCAAATTAACGATAGGTCGTGAATCTGAAGTGAAGATGAAGATTCAGAATGCAAGGATTATCGTCGTTAACTCTGAGGGTGATTCCAAAACGAGTGTAACGAGATGATGCCTTCGGTTTCGTTCGAACCCGGAACGAACTTGTATGGATTGAATGCTTTCAACACATCGTCAGGTGGGCGATGAGCATTCTAAGAGATATGTTCTATAAAGGTAATCGTAACCTCAAGCCTCATCAACCGGGAATGGCTAAAAGAGGGGAGGTGCAGCAAGGTTAGGTGGGTCATGCCCAAGCAGGACAGGATTTTCCCCTGTCTAGATGTCCCTTTTATTCGGCTGTGTGGGCAGTTGGTCTGCAGCCAACTGCGGGGTTATCTTGTTCGGGACTGTTCAGTAAGGAATGTTCCGGCCTTGTGTTGTAGGGGGTCAGGAGTGATCCTCGGTACGTTGATCTAGGCCACGTACTGTGACGGGCGGTACCCCAGTAGCCCTGCCATTGTATGGAATCCACAATCCAATAAGTGCCAACGGTTTTGATTGTATTACCCACTCTTGTGGCTAGTAGCTGGAATTTAATGAATGTAACAATTTCGGCTATTTTCTATTTACTTGAAAACCCTAGACCTATTATAATATCACTGGATTTCCTATGAAATGTTTTGGTTAGCGTAAGGTAAAAACTTTTCCTTGTTTATTTGTGGGAAGTCTTACGTGATACCTTTTGTTTTCAAAGGATTTTCAAAATTAAGCAACTTTAACCTGTTACTCACACCAGACCCATGTCTGACCCGGAGTTTATTTTTGTTTTTCATAAAATCTCGGGTACCCAAATTTTTACGGGTAGCCAAGGGATTCAGGTTAGCTTTGACGAACTCTGGAGGAGCAATGGAGCAGGAGGCTTCAACGTTTGCAGATATAGTGTTCCGCTGTGCTAATATCTCTATGATGTATTGTATATTGAGTTGTATAACTAGACAGGTGTCTATAACTGTCTAGTATGTGATGTATTATCTGTATAACTCTGATTGATGTTATATATTATATAAATACTTATGTGATTAATACAATTTATTCGTTCCGCTGTGAGATTCTGATGTTGTTGTTCTATCTTCTCTATTTTTTCTATTTTCTCACCCTTTTCTTTCTTAAAAACGATACGTCTTCCTGGACGTAGGAAGTCGGGTCATTACATCATGCATTCCAAGCAATCAAATCGAGCATGGATTGATTATCCACGTACCGCCATCCCCTCGACCACTGACAAACGCTATCATCTCAATTAGCTTCTCCACATCCCAATGCACCTTTGAGCCGCTCCTTGTCGAACTTGATGCCACTATTAACCACCAGCAAACGAAACATACGAACCCAAAACCTTCTGGCTCTAAAACCCTAGATTGACCTAGCTCTAGCACCTTCGACCACCTCTAATGCCTCCGCCTTTCCTCGACCTTCCTCTTAGTGTCGTCGCTCCTTTCCTCAACCTCCACACCGCCAGAACAAGCGAGATGAATGGAAGATGATCATCGAGCCACTATGACTAACCCCAACCTTCTAAAATTGAGCGACTAGCTCAAAAAACGATCTCTTGTAGAGACGAACACGATTGTGTACTCAGTTCTCAAATTCATCATAGTCAAAACCACTCTATTTTTAGGCATTTTGAGCCATTAGACGATCTCCACCATAGAGCTCGACTAAACTATGAGTGTAATATCCTGCCTTTTTGTACGCTTAAGCAGACACATGTGCCAACTCAAACCATATATAAGGACGGATTGTTATAGGGTAAATAAGAAAAAGCAGAGAAAGAAAAAAATAAAATAGAATCTTGCAACGGAACGATAAAATATAATAATCAAATAAACAGTTCATGAAGCTGTTTTACAAAATATTCGATTATACTTATACAATACATATCAAAGTTACACATATCAGAGAATAATAAATAATGCAGCGGAATACATGATGCAGTGAATTATAATAATAAATAGTAGTACTAAAATCGTCGTCTTCGTCCTCTAGAAATAAGGCCTTCAAATCCTAAAATGCTTAGGCTAACCCGAACGAATTGAAAAGACAACACACTCGAGTCAGAACTAAAAGATCTTATGCAAGTTAAATGAACAGTAAATAATACGAGTGGAATGGTGTCAGAGATGTTTACGGGATTTGACATATCCTATCTAGTGTCTAACGTGAGTGCAGTAACTTAAGAGATGCTCCGGATTCACATCTCCTAAGGATCCGTTGAACTATTCACTATGTAGTAATTTTTCGCTATTATAATAATGTCTGTAGTAAAATAAACTTACTTTTAAATAGCGTTAAGGGGTTACCCATATAGCCCTTACCACATAATAGTCCTAGTAGTCCATCCAGTATCATGGTTCCGCCTGATCGGGAAGCCACCAAAGGATACCACACGAGCTACGAGAGAAAACCAAACTCGTATGAGGCGCAATAGGGTAGGTGACACGGCACAACGAGGCAATGCAAGGATAGATATACCAATTACACATCCGGGCTAGTAGTAACGCATAGCTACTACTACCGCCCATCTCGAGCCACACCCCCAAATCAAAAATCAAAAGTGGACACAAAACAGTCCAAAATCAGAATATAATATTGAAGGAGTGTGTCCGATAAGAGGGGCTACCTCCTTGGCCCGAGAATCGCTCCTGTTTTAGCCACCTTATGCCAACTCAAGGGAGTCAAGTCCACATATATACCTTAATAGAACGTCGCCACAATCCTACTTCATTTTGGAATCTCCACCGCATACACGGTTGTTAAAGTGGTTTTCGGAGTTGACAAAGAGTATGACAACTTCCGATCCCGGTCTCTTCAACAACCAAATGTTATTATAACACCGCAATCATTTTAAAATAATTTATACTTCAAAACCAGAATATAATATCCATTTCAAAACCATATAATTACGACATCATTTCCATTTCAAAGCCAAACCAATATGATATCATTTTGTTAAAACTCAAATCAGTAAAATATCATTTTTATTTCAAATATATCCTTTCCAAAAATCATAGCACTTTCAACGTTATAACACTTCGAAATCATAACATTTGAAATATAAATTTGAAATATAACATTTTCAAATCATGATACTTTGAACATAACTTCCACCACTTAAATGGTTTAAATATTTAAAATACTTTATATGATAAATAGCTTCTTCGGTTTCACAAATCAATTCCAAAACATTAGAATTTCTAGATTTTATATTTAACCAAATCCCAAATCGTAAATTTCAATTCAATTCAGTTTTCGAATAAACTATTCCAAATTATATCGATTTCATAACAGATTTGATCCACAAAATAGACCATTCCAAATTCAATATATTTCAAAACTTTAAGTATTCAACAATTTCAAAACTTAGTTTGATAATTTCATATATATATAAAATTCGATTTTCTGTTATTTAGTTTCGAATTATTTACTTGATAAATCTATTATCATTTGATTAAAACTCAAATTACAAATAACTAATTATTTCCTTCAATTTATTTATACTTAAAATACTCATTTAATTAACCTTAACCCAAAATCAAGTTATAAATAATCATACCTTTAAAATTTCCAATTTGATAAATTTCACATCAAACTTATTTGAGTTTAATTCTAAAATAAATCCAATTTCAAATAAATTCCCAATTTATCTTCCAACCTTAATTTGTTTAAATCATTATAAACTTTATATTAAAATGTAATTTAAATATTCAACCGCATTATCTTCAATAAATAATCAAACTTTTTATTAAGCTTATTTTATACTAAAACAAATTTTACATAGCTTAAAATAAAGGATAAAATAACATTTATATAATATCTAAAATCAATATTTATATAAAACCATATATTTCTATATAAAACCATAGAAATCATTTTCAAAAATATTTATATATAGACCAGCGGTGCTTGTATATAATTTTCTATCCTATGGCCAAGTGATACAGATATTTATCATTTCAATCCATATTTAAAATATAAATATGGTTATATATCATTTCAAATCGCAATCCCGAATGAAATAAAATCCATAACAACTTGCAGTTTATAACAATATAAATTTCAACATCCATTCATCCATTATCAATCATCAAACATTTATCACAATCATCATCCAATTCAATCAGTAACATCAATATAGAACAGATAATAAACAACAGGTATTTACTGGCAGTTTATATTTAATAATAAATTAAATAACAATTTAACCGACAGTTTATATGCAATAATAAATTAAAGAACAATTTAATTCAAATAGATTCAATTTAACTGAGATGATGATAAAAAATATGCCAAACAGTTATAAATAAATTTCTAATTACATCATAAATCAATTTAACAAACATAAGAAATTTTAGAAGATGTGAGTGGGTTAAAATACTCACTTTTTGAATTTAAATTGAATTTAAATCCAATTTAAACCCAAAATTCAAACAGTCTTGGAATTTGTCCAAACCCATGCCATAATGTCCAGAATTTCAATACGAAGCTAGCGGAGAAAACAGTGCATGAATTGGACCTCGTACGTAAAAGTTATATAGATTAGAGCGATTGAAATTGAAATTTAAATCATAAACAAACAAACCAAAATAAATAAAAAATTAAATTACCACGTCACAGCACCAATCCCCTTCATTGCAGAAACCTTCTTCAAGCATTTCCTTTTGCACATGACGAGAGCCGCCCAAAATCACGATCGATGCGCCACCGCAGGCCGTCGTACGCCTTGCCGTTGATCGCCGTCGTTCTCCCCCGAACCCTGACCATCGCGCGACCACGCGACACAGGCGCGTTCACCCAAAACTGCAGCGGCCTCCAGGGATTTTGGAACCCTAGTTCAAAATTTTTCGACGATCCAGCAGTTAACTCGACAAACTATCTGCTCCAATGAACTACGCAATAGACTCTCTTCACAGTGGTACAAATGAATCGACGATCGGTTGTGGATGATCGTGTTCGTTTGAACGACGGAGAAAAACCTTCGAATTTCTGGACAGTTGGTGATCCACATGCAAAAACGAATTGCAGATCTGACTTTCCCTCTTCGAGTGCTTCAAATCGACATGCAATTCGATACAGTTTGTGGAGTATGATTTCTGGAGTTGTATTTTAAATTGAAATTGGATGGGGAAGATTAGGGTTTCAGCCATTGAGAAAGAGGAGCAACAGAAATTTATGTACATACAAAAATGAGAAATAGAAAGTCTGCTAGGGTTTATAATTGGATATATATAAGTAGGGTTGAAAATAGAAAGAACGAATCAAATTTGATTGAACGATATCGGCCCAAAAGCCCATTTCGACCCTAGAACGAAATTGAGCCAACCCATATATCAAAATTGTAACGACCCAGAATTTTGAATAATTTAATTTGGAAATATTTAATTTATTTTAAATATTTGAACGGTGGTTTGAATTGAATTTTCAATATAACTTTGAATTTGGCGATTAAATTATAGAATTTAATCTATTGAGAGTTGGATAAAAATTTGAATCTAAAATTTTAAGCTGATTTAAAATATTTCAAAGGCTTGTAAAATTCATATTGATAATATTGAAGATAATAGAAGCTTCAGAATTTAATTTGGAAGTGAATTGTTCAGTTTTGAAATTTAATCGTTTGAATCGATATTTAAAAATAGTCGTCCGAGGCACAGTCTCGGAATTTGACGAAACCAGTTCCATTGGGTCCGGAATATTGAATTATTCTAGGATTTCAAATTTCGTATTTTTCTGAGTTAGTATGTGAGCACACGACACATAAACGCATCGAAATTTTCAACGATTTAAATTTTAAATTTAAATTTAAATTGAGTCAAACTCCACCACGTTATCTTCCCTAGCCCTACGCCTAAAATCACGCAGAAAATCACGTTCTCTCTGTTGAATCACGTAACTTTGTTCCCCTGCAGCTTCTTTTAAAAAAATGGCACGAGCAATTGTTTACTCGTTCAAAACAAATCGAACGAGATAGATTATTAATGGCCACAGCCGAGTTTCATTCCCTTTCCTCTTCAGATTCGTTCGCTCGAAATAAAAAAAAAAAAATTAAATCATGGCCGCATTGTATAGCGGTGAATTGGGATCGTGAGGCGACGGCGAACGATGATGGGGGGTCGTGTGCTTGAGTTGAAGGCGGAGGCACGGCAAGGCGCACGCGCTTGCAGCATAGCGACAGTGGAGCGACGACGACATAGAGGTGGTGATTTAGGGTTCGCGTGCGTCGAACTCGAGGCAGAGGCGTGTGGCTGTCGCGATTCAAGGAGGCAACGTTCATGGAGGCGGCAATCGATTTGGGGGCCTGCGCGATAAGGCAGTCGCGATTCGAGTGATGGTGGGGGCTCTCGAGAGGAGCAATGGTCTGGGGCGGCGCGCGTAGATGGGTTCTGGAGCACGATGCGACAGATGGCTGCAGTGGGTCGCGCGTGGAGATGAGGCGAGGGTTCGAGCAACTGGAGCATGAGGGGATCGCGTGTTCGTTTCCGTGATGGAATCTGGTGATGTCGAGCAATGCAATGTTGGTGGTGTTCGAACCTAGGGATTTTTGCAGTAAGGTAATTTCAAAAATTTCCAGTTCAAGTTAATTTTGAAAATAAAAATATTGATAGAAGATAGATCTTTAAATCACAGTAAAGTAATTTTTGAATTTATTTAAAATTACTAAATTTTATATTTCTGCAGAAATCTAGTTTATAACTGTAAGTTAAAACAATTAAAAATAGTTTATTAATAAAAATATAGTTTAAATTTAAATTTTAGTTAAATAAATTATAAAAAGGAAAACTTGTTTAAAAAAAAAAGGGGAATTTAATCATTAGTCTAAATAAAATGTATTAAAAGAAATTTAAATTTTTAGTCAAACAAATTTAATTAAAGAAAATCAGTTTCAATTTTTAATTTTTAGTTTAAAATAAAAATCATTAACTTGAGATTGAAATAATTAGTTGGATAAATTTAATTTAAGAGTAAGTTAATTAAATCTATTTAAGGAGAAAAATTTAGTTTTAAAATTAAATTGTAGCTGAATAAATTTATTAAAGGAATTCCAGTTTAAGATTTAAATTCTTCGATTAGATAATTTTTAAGGAGAAAATTGGTTTAAAATTTAATTATTGGAAAATTAAATTTATTGAAAGGAAAATTTGTTCAAAATAAAACCACTGGGAAATTTACGCTTATAAATGAAAATTTATTATTCGATTTGTTCGAATATTAATAAATTGTGTAAATATTTATACAAGGTATAAATCAAGAAAATCGAGTCAAGATGGGAAATGGATTGCTAATTAAAGCAAAGGTGAGAACTTCTCACTCAAAAGGAATTTTATTGTTTATTTAAATTTTAAATAGTTAGATTTAAAATTTGCTTGACTGTATTGATTGAATGCTTGAATGATGATTGTTATATATATATATATATATATATATATATATATTGGATGTGAATAGACCCTATACGCCGTTAGTAAGCGGAGGTTATTTATTACACACATATACCGCGATATTCCACCTCGAAGTGGAATTGGTATTATATTATATATAGCAATATATATATATTGGCATATGTATATATTGCAGTTGATTGATTTCCCGCATTTGTATAGCGGATGAGACCCTATTGCGCCGTTAATAAGCGGATATATTTTATAAAATCCCATATACCGCGATATTCCGTCTTGAAACGGAATGCTATTGTGCTAATGTCTGTGGATGCAGGGAAACAGGTTGGAGGGATCCAACTGGATTCCTCACAAATATTTGTTTGATTTCATATATTGTGATATTTGATTGTTTATCATGGATGATATATGATGTTTGAAAAGTCGTGATTGACTATCGATGTGTTGCATCATCGAATCCAATTTTTGAAGTTAAAACAACGATTTTGATTTCTAAAGTGATTTTTGGAAATATACGTTTATAAAATATTTTTGAAATTGATTCATCTTAAATAAATAAACGTTATAATTTTAATATTATAAAAATTATGATTTTTGAGAAATACAGTTAAAAGTTGATTTTTGAAAATATGGGATTAGTGATTTTATAAAATAGTTTGAACTGGGACTTCTGAATTTATTATAAGAAGTTTAGAAATAGGATTTATAAAATTTTTATTTTATGAATCAGAATGATGAAATTATAAAAGAGGTTAAAGATGTTTAAAGTAATAATATAAATTGATTTATATTAAAAGATTTATAAGTTGATATTTATAAATTTAGAATATTGGAATTATAAAACGAGCTTTTATAAGTACTAGAAAGAATTGTGAATGAATTTCACAAATGAATGAAACTTATAGAATTATAACGGTGAAGTTCTAAACAGAATTTTATAAATAAAATTTATAAAGTTATTTAGGAAATAGATGTGGATAAATAAATGAATCTTAGAAGTTATAAGATTTATAGATTTGGGAAGTTTGAAGGAATGATTTTGTAAATAAATAAATTATAAGTATTTGACTTATAATATGAATTTTTTTGTGATATGAATTAAGATAGGTTAATAAAGGAATTTAAAAAAAGGAGTTGATATAAAATAAATAGAAATAGGATTTATAAACGTTATTTTATAAATCCGCAACGACTTATTTTGATAAGGAATTGTTGTAATTTATTTATGGAATTATATTCATGTTTTAGACAGTGAATAATTCTTTAAAATAAAATGAATAGAAGTGATGAAATTTATTAACAAGTGTATTCACGTTTTTGAATAGTGAATATTTTGTTAAAGAAATTATTTTGGATGTGATGTTTGAAATAGAATTAAAATGATCTAAAGATGTTTTAAAAAAAAATGTTGAGATTCGAAACCATAGATTTCAACATTTATTGTTGAAATAGATGTTTTCGAGAAATAAAAGGAAATGGTGGACTATAACACTGTTGTTATAGTAAATGATTTCTGAAAGGAAATGTTTTGCATAGTATTGGGATTTATATATCTATTTTAATTTCGAATCCCTATACTAGTGATTTTGGGTTGTCGCAACGATGTTTTACGCAACATTCGTTTTGGCCCAAATAAATATGGTTAAGTGAATGATTTCCTTAAAGAATGAAATATATACTTAATTTCGATTAGAGTATATTAAATATTTTCTAAGCGTAGAAAATAAAAAAGGCTTGTGAATTACTTATAGATAAATAAGTATGGAAATGTTTTTCCAATATTAAGTGAATATTTTGAATTTATCTTTTTGAAGATAAATTGAAAATGAATATTTGAAAACGAATGGAAATCGTATATTCATAAATATTTTGGAATGTAAATTCAATATAGAATTTATAAATGAAATTGGGAAATTAGATTTAAAAATAAATATTGATTTATTTTTAAAGTATGGAAATTATGTTTATATCTTGTAAAGATATTTTTGTGAAATAAATAATTTGGAAAATTATTTGGAATCTGGTGATGTTGGCATATCTATTGATAGTTCAATAACCGACTATCAATATTTACCTTTAAATAGGTATTTGTTGTGATTTGTTTGAAATTGGATGCCACACTTATTTTTTTTAAAATAAGCGCTCACTATTCGGGTTAACCGGGAAAGGACCTTGGGGTCGTATAACCCATTCCGAATATGTGATACGTCGTTATGAATTGCATTCGAAGATCGGTGTTGAAGACCGGATATTTTCGAAAGCGAATGGGTTTCTTGTTGATTGTCTCTGCACTGGCTGATCCCTGGTATTGAGATCTCCATATGTGATGGGAAATCCGAACGTGATTAGAGATTATTCGGATTGCAAGGACTTCTTTGTAAGTGCCTTCGGTTCTGTTCGAGCCCGGAACAGACTTGTATGGATTGTGTGTCTGACATTATAAGTTGAGATGTAAAGCCGATTTCTTTCAAATATATTTCTGTGGTGGCGGAGAATTTATTCTTTTATCTTAACACCCTTCTCTGAGACGTACGAGCTCAGAGGTTATATAGTTGAAGTTATCAGCGATATATTCCCAATTTGGTAATGTGACATGCTGAGTGTAGCTGTAAATGATCATTGTGTTGATTATTTGTGATAGGATCATTTATTTGATCGTCTATCTTGGTGATCATTGTGTTGATCATTTGTTGACCCAAAGCATGGCTTTTGTATAAAGTATGTTTTTGTGGACGTGACTTCGTCGAGCCTCCCACCCCGGAAATGGTCAAAACAGGAAAGATGCGGCAAGGTTATGAGGGGTAGCTCCCTTTAGGGTATGTACATTTCCTTCTGGATAGAGGTGGTATCATGGTATGGAGCCCAGATATTTAACCTATGTGGTTACCGCGAATTTATTACTTTGTGGTTGTTGGTTATCGGGATCCCGTGAGAAAGGTCGTTTACGATCGGGGAATGGCGTGCTCGTGTCAGTAGTTACCCAGTTAGGGGTAACCCGGCCTTGTGTTGGCAGAGTTCCGGTTTGGTTCTCGGGGATGTCTTTCCAGAGGCATTCTCATGTGGCAATGGGAAGTTCCTTGGCCTGACCATTTGTTGGAAATCCAATTCCCAATACGAAACTTGTACGGTATTAGTTGTAGAACCTATCATTCACTTATGGTGTCGCAACACTGTTTGGATGGTAGCTATAGTAGGCATAAGTGCGAAATGTCTATGCTGGCTAAGATTTATATCTTTATTTTCGAAATGAATTTTCTCTACACTATGCACTAGTAATAATATCAAATGTTCTTTTTAATGCGTATCAAGCATCTTTAACTATCATAAGGAGAAATCTCCTCCGATTCTGCGTTTGCATGTGTGTGTGTGCGGGAGGCCTTATGGTAGTCTCATTTTTAAAAGCATTGCGAATCTATTTTAAAAATATTCCTCTATTTTTATCTAAAGAAAAAAATAAACTGTTTTGAGTTCTCACACCAGTCACATGACTGACTCGGAGTTTATTGTTTTCCTTCCTAAACTCTGGGTGCCCACCAATTTCCACACGGGCAGTCAAGAGTTAGGTTTATCAGGATATTCTGGACATTCTGGAATTGCTGGAGGCAAGCTGGATGGCATGGCGTATTACTAATTATATAGTACTTCTTTTACCGCTGCATTGTTTGATGTTGTACACTCTGATGATATGATGTGATGCAATGTAATAACTGATATGGTTCTTTGTTTAAAGATTATTCATTTATTTATTATATGTTGTTCCGCTGCGAATTGTGAGATTCTGATGTTGTTCTGTTGTTTTCTGTTCCGTTCTATTTTAAAATTTTGTTCTATTCTCTATTTTCTTTCTCTTCTCTTTTCTTTCTATTTTAAAATTTTCTATTTTCTTTTCTCTCTATTTTCTATCTTCTCTCTTCTTCTCTTCTCTTTTCATAAATTCTTTTTAAAACCCATAACTATTCGGTTTTTCGGCAACGAAAAATCGCAAACGTTACAAAAATAGATGTTTTTGAATATTTTAAACTCGATGGAATATGTTTCAAGTCCTAATTCTATCGTACGAAGAAGTTATACAGAAATCAAGTTATTTCAAATTGATTTCAATTTCATCGATCTCTAGGCATTTCGAGCCCGTACGATTAAACGACAAGTCTGATCGCTACGAAACTTGAAATACTATAATAATTCACCGTTACGGTTTAGATGAAACAGGTTTCGTCGAAATCCGAATCAGTGGTCAAAATGGCTATATTTCAGTTAATTAAATAATTTTAATATTAAATTAATTAAATCGCATTTCCTAGGTAAATCTAATATTTCATTTATTCACTTATGTTCAATTTATAGTCCAGTATAACATTTAAATTTATTTTCATTAATTGGCATTTCCTTCCACTCATTTATTATTAACTTTAATTAGCATTGTTTACCTTGCATTTTAGTTATTATTTCATAAATATGATTCCCAAGTTTTATTTCTTTCAATATTTAACCACACAATCATATTAAATTGAAAAATTCAATGGTTGAAAATTTCGGGCCGTTACGCTCTCCCCCACTCAAAACTTTTCGTCCCCGAAAAGGAAAAAGAAGGGAAAAGAAAGAATTGAGTAAACAATACATCTTATTCAAAAATATTAACTTTATAAACAAATAAATTTACAAAATTAACCAATTAAAATAAAACATACCAATTTATAAACATTAAATCTTTTTATACTCAAATTAATAAAGTTTGGAAAACATTTTCAAAAATTTTCTAAGTCTAAAATTTACGGAAAATTTCGGCAGAATCTCCTTTGTACGTAGAGGCAAAAATATAATATCAAATATAACAGTATATAACATATATTTTTCAAATAAAATATCCCAACACGGGAAAACAATATAATAATGCTATAATACCGTAATCCGAGAACGTACCTATTTGTCGGGCTATTAACGCTTATTTATGAAACCAAAAACAGTAGTAATTGCTTTCATAACCTGTATTTCACTTATATAATCTAAAATGGTTAATAATAATTATAAATGAAATATTTAAAGTTGTTTCAACCAATTCGGTATAAAATAACAATCACTTGCAACCATATCATACAATCATCTTACAGAATCAACACCATTCAATTATCCATCCATATCAAACAAAACAAATAGTTGTTCGGGTTTGAAAACTTTAAATTGTACAGAATGGAAAATAAACTATTAAGTGCACCATTTACTCAACAGTCTTAGATGAAACTAAATAGATTATTCATACATCCAAACAATTTTAAAGTATCCTTGGCCGAACAACCATAAACCAAACAACCAACAATTTCAAACAATAGACCAAATTCATTCTTATTAAATTCATTTCATACATTTGTTGTTTGATTTTCTTTTCATTCACATAATGATTTATCCTTTTAATTTACATTTATTTCTTGCAAATTTTCATTTATTTACAGTATTCATCTTTCTACTTATTTTTATTATAAATAACTTTAATATTTACTTAAGTTTATTATCATTTCTTTATAACTTTTCTATTATATTTAATTAGTGGCCTTTCAGTCATACTTAAGTTTACGACAATTATAACATTAAATTCTTATAAAGCAAATTCATTGAACACTTTCATTACTTTAAGTTTTACATGTAAATTTCCCATTACATTTTCTTTTAACATTTTAACTTTCTATAGTTGGTATGTTATATATGTTTTAAAGAATGCAATTGAAAATTATACAAGTTTATCTCATTTCTTTTAAACTAATTTAATGTTCAATAATCCCGTCTTTTGGCTTATAGGTTACACATTTCAAATTTTCGTGTAATTTCATTCATAATCTAGCTTTAATCTCTAATTTCCTTTAGAGGTTCCAATTATTAATTTGTTACATTTCATGTTACTACAATAATTGAAACTTTTAATTAACAGAAACTTAAGAACTAAATACCGGGTTTAATTTCAAATCATTTAAAATAATAGATAGATGTATACACTCATAGTATATATCCAATTTTATTTAAAAAAAAATTGAAATTTATATTTGTTTATCAAAATAAATCTGCAGTGAAACTACTACAGTGGTCTTCCCATTTTGAAACTCGAAAATGAAGGTCGATTATGCGTACACTCATCAACGAAATTATTTTCCAACGACAAAGAGAGGAGTACAGAACTTATTTCTTTCCAAATTTCTTTTAAAACAATTCTTTCAAATCATATTGAAATATTTATATCAGAAAATGCTTATAAATAATATCATTGAATTCCAAAATCCTTTGAAAGCAAATTTCAAAATCCCTGAACTTAAGTTCTAAAATTTCCAAATTTTCATTTATTTCATTTTCTTCAAATCTTGGTTCCAGTCAATATTTATGAATTTCACCACCTAACAACCAATATATTACAACCAAATATAACCTTTATGAAATTTATTACTTTATATATAGAAAATATAATAGGAAAAATTATTTCATTTACCTATATTTCAAAACAAATATTGTGTCGGTCTGTCCTATTAAGTGTTTAGAAATCTTTATTGATGTCTCGTCCTATGCACCAACCAAAATTTATAAATACAAAACAGAACAAATTAACACAATATCAAAACTTTTATAACACTAACAAATATGCTTTCTCATATATATATACACTCAATGACTCATCATAGGGTTTTACTACCCTATTAATAAAGAGTCGGACCCCACAAAGCTAAGGTTTATCGCTAAACCAAAGCTCTTATACCAGATGTCACAACCTGCCTTTTTGTACGCTTAAGCAGACACACGTGCTGGCTCAAATCATACAGAAGAGAGGATTGGTATGGGGTAAATAAGAAAAAGCAGAGAAAGAAAATAATAAAATAGAATCTTGTAGTAGAAAAATAAAATATAATAATCAAATAAACAGTTCATGAAGCTGTTTTACAAAATATTCGATTATACTTATACAATACATATCAAAGTTACACATATCAGAGAATAATAAATAATGCAGCAGAATACATGATGCATTGAATTAAATAATAAATAGTAGTGTTAAAATATTCGTCTTCGTCCGTCAGAAATAAGGCCTTCAATTCCTAAAATGCTCATGCTGACCCGAGCGAATTGAAATGACCAAACACTCGTGTCAGAACTAAAAGATCTTATGAAAGTTAAATCAACAGTAAATAATATGAGTGGAACGGCGTCAGAGATGTTTACCGGATTTGACATCTCCTGTCCAGTGTCTAACGTGAGTGCAGTAACTTAAGAGATGCTCGGGATTCACATCTCCTAAGGATTCGTTAAACTATTTACTATGTAGTAATATTTTGATATTATAATAATGTCTATAGTAAAATAAATTTACTTTTAAATGGCGTTAAGGGGTTACCCATATAGCCCTTACCACGTAATATTTCCAGTAGTTCATCCAGTATCACGGTTCCTCCTGATCAGGAAGCCACCAGAGGATACCAGCGGGCAACGGGATAAAACCAAACTCATGCAAGGCGCGATAGGGTAGGTGACACGGCACAACGAGGCAATGGCAGGGTAGATATACTAATTATGCATCCGGGCTGGTGGTAACGCGTAGCAGCTACTACCGCCCACCTCGAGCTACACCCCCAAATCAAAAATCAAAAGTGGCCACCAAAACAATCCAAAGTTAGAATATAATTTCAAAGGAGTGTGTCCAATAAGAGGGGCTACCTCCTTGGCCCGATAATCGCTCCCGTTTTAGCCACCTTATGCCAACTCACGGGAGTCGGGTCCACGTATATACCTTAATAGAACGTCTCCACCATCCTACTTCATTTTGGAATCTCCACCGTGTACATGGTTGTTGAAGTGGTTTTCGGAGTTGGCAGAGAGTATGACAACTTTTGATCCCGGTCTCTTCATGTAACGACCCAATTTTTCGACTTCTGAAAGTCGACATTAATACGTCCACTGTATCAAATGCCGCACAATCGAATGCCGAAAAACCGAACCGTTATGGTTTAAGAAGAAGATAGAAGAAGAAAACTGAAATCAATAACAGAATCTCACATTTCGCAGCGGAACAAATATAATAGGTGAATGAATAATCTTTAAAACAAAGAATCATCTCTGTTAATACAATACAACATCAGAGTTTACAACGACGCTGACAGTTATTATAACTTGACTATATGAAAACTGACATGCATCAACTTCTAAGCAGCGGACACTATACAATACAATTGATACAACTCGCCATCAAGATTGAACTCCAGATCTCCACAGCAATTTCCCACCTTCGCTCCAGAATAATGCTAACCTGAGTCTAGGCTGCCCATGTGAAAAATTATGGGCACCCAGAGTTTAGAAAGGGAACAATAAACTCCAGGTCAGTCATGGGACTGGTGTGAGATCTTAAAAACAGTTATTCTTTTACAAAATAAAACAAAGTAATTTAAAAGACATCCGCAATGCTTTTTGGAAAATGAAACTACCATAAGGCCTCCCGACACACACACACAATGCAATAGCACACTTGGGGGAGATTTCTCCTTATGATAGTCAAACATGCTTACTACGCAAAATCTTCTTTAATATTATTATTAGTGCATAGTGGAAAACATTACAAGTATAATATTAATCTTAGCCAGCATAAGTACCATTATAGTATGCCTACTATAGCTACCATATTAGATGGCAGGTTCTATAAATAAAACCGTACAAGGCGCGTATTGATAATTGGATTTTCAACAAATGGTCAGGCTAAGGAACTTCTTGGGCCACATGGGTATGCCTCTAGAGGGACGTCCCGAGAACCTGACCGGATCTCTGCCAACACAAGGCCGGGTTACCTCTATAACTAGGTAACTACTACACGAGTATGCCATCCCCCGGTCGTTTGCGACCTTTATCCGAGGATCCTCAACCAGAAAACAACAAACCACAAAGTATAATACATTTGCAATGTCAACATAGGTAAAATATCTGGGCTTCATACCATGATACTACCCTTCTCCAGAAGGAAATGACATACCCTCAGGGGGAGTTACCCCCAAATATCCTTGCTGCATCTTTCCTGTTTTGACCATTCCGGGTTGTGAGGTCCGTCGAAGTCTCGTCCACAAAGCTACGCTTTTCACAAAAGCCATGCTTCGATTAATAAATGATCAGCAGCACTTCGTATGCCACATTACCAAATTGGGAATGTATCACTAGTAACCATCAACTACATAACCTCTGAGCTCGTATGTCTCTGAGAAGGGTGTTAAGCAAAGAGAATAAATTCTCCGCCACCAACAGAAATGTATTTGATAGAAACCAGCTTTACATCTCAAAGTGTAACGTCAGACACACATCCATACAAGTCCGTTCCAGGATTGAACGGAACCGAAGGCACTTCAAAGAAGCCATTGCAAGCCGGATATTCACTAATCACGTCCGGAATCCCCATGACAAAGGATGATAAAATCTCTATACCGAAGCAACTCGGTGTGGAGACATTCGACAGGTAATCCTTTCGCTTTCGAAAATATACGGTCTTCAACACCATCTTCAAATGCAATCCCATTTCATCATATCATTATTCAGAATGGGTTTTATGACACAAGGTCCTCTCCCGGCTAATCCGAATAACGAGCGCTTATTTTTAAAATATAAGTGTTACATTCATGTTTCAACAAATCACAACAATTTCCACTTTGATCTTTTAAACAAAAGATCCATCACAATCACAAAGGTTCGATGTGGTTTTCGAATATCCATTTGGAATCCGATCCCCGGTCGCATCGAAATTCAAATGCCATTAAAAAGGTCAACATTGATAGTCGGTTATTTAACCATTAATCATCATTCACAACAGTCACTGAATTTCAAATAATTTTCCCCTAATCATTATTATTTTCAAAATATCTTCGCAAGATATAATTTCACATTTCAACACTCTGAAAATAAATTCCAAATCAATTTTCACACTTCAATCCTTTGAAAACAATTTTCAAATCATTTTTTTCCTTACGCGGAAAACATTTCCAATATTTATTCATTTCCACCGAAAATCTACCAAGTTCAAATATTATCAAATAATATAAAATACTTATCCAAAATATACTTGGAAACATTTAAAATAAAACCATTTTAAAATACTTGCTTAAATATTAGTTATGAAAAATATTATACTAATATCTCATATAAAAAATGAAGCCCGAAATTAATTTTAAAATAAAATTAGTAGATAGGATATAATTATTTAAATATTCAATTTCTAAAAAAAAAATCAATTTAAAACTTTAAATAATCATCTATAATAGTTTAAAATATATTTTTACTATAAATATTTTCAAAATAACCTAAGTAAATAATTTTTCCAAAACTTTCTTTCCTTAAAACCATCTTTACAACTTCAATTTATATTTATAACTATATTGAAAACATTCTCGGCTTTCATGGAAAATACACATTCCATTCTAAAATGGTTCATTCAAACCAATATATACATTTTTCTGGATTTATTTTAAATTTAAGTCCCAAATCCGTAAATTCCTTTCCAACTTTTAAAAATAAAACAGTATTTATTTTTAAAACAAATCTCCCTTTCTTTTATAAAGTTCCCATTGTGGATTTAAATTTTTAAATATCCACTGATTTACAATTTTCAAATCGATTCCCAAGTATTCATTTTGAACACTAAATCAATTTTCAAATTGATTTCCAATTTATTTCAATTACCAAATCCAATTCCAAATTGATTTCTAAATTTATTTCAAACAACAAATAAATTTTCATATCAATTTCCCAAAGGATTATTTTTAACACCAAATTAATTTCAAATCGATTTCCTAATTTATTTCCAAAACACCAATCAAATTTCCAAATCGATTCCTAAAATTTATTTTAATCCCAAATTAATCTTCTAAATTTATTTCCTTTTCCTTTATCTCTTTCAAATATTTAAAATCCGTATTTTAATAAATTCTTCAATTATTAAATAATATTACACGAAATCCATTTATTAAACTTTTCCCATATTTTGGAATTTATTTAATAAGTTTTCTAAATAAAACTTCATCTATTTAAATTTCTTCTTTTAAATTCACCCAATTCTTTTGAAAGAATTTATTATAAATTTCTACCCAAATTCCAAAATCCAGTTTTTATTTATTTCTGGTATCTTACAAAACCAAAAATATATTCGACTAAATTATAGCCTTCAACAGTTTCAATCACAAATGATCGCACACAGATTTTAAATATTCAGCACACAATATTTAAACAAGTTCAAATATTTGAGGAATCCAGTTGGATCCCTCCAACTTGTTTTCCTGCATCCACAGATGTTAGCACAACAGTTAAATACCAATTCTACTTTGAGGTGGAATATCGCAGTATATGGGATTTATAAAATATCATCCGCTATTATGCGGCGCATAGGGTCTCATCCGCTATATAATGCGGGAAATCAATCACTCCAAATACATATATAATACCAATTCCACTTCGAGGTGGAATATCGCGGTATATGGGTTTAATATAATATCATCCACTATTATGCGGCGCGTAGGGTCTAAACTAATATAAGTGATAATAGATTAATCATCCAAGCACATAATCAACAATTAAATTTAACTATCACAATTCAACCATCAATCAATAACTGAAATTTTCAATTATTATAATTTGAGTGAGAAGATCTCACCTTTGCTTACGCATGCAACCTATTTTTATCCCAGCTTGATTTCCTTACAATTTTAGACCTTGTATAAATATTAGATAATTAAATTAATATTCGAAATAAATCAAACAATTCAATTGTCATTTTAAATTATTTTAATAATAATTTAATTTTAAACTAATTGTTCCCTTACATAAATTATTTTTTTAGTAACCAAAATAATTGAACAAGTTAATTAACGGGTTAATCACATAATTCATTATTTTAAATATAAACTGGTAAGTTTAAAATGTGTATATTTATTTCCTTTCAAAACTTCATATATTAAAACAAAATCATTTTACTGTAGACTATTCTTTCCTGTTTCTGTACATTTTCATATTAAATTAAGATTAACATAAAATTTAAAAACAGCTTAATAAGAACTTTACCTTACCGTTAACAAATTTTCCTAACAAAAAAAATGATTATATAAAAATCAAATTGAATTAAAGGAAAAGGCCATACCCAATCGAACGCAGCCCCAAACCTCCACCTCGACACCCTGCCTCGTCATTTACGATGATCATGAGCTACCTCGTCACGGCTTTTATCACCAATCGCTCCAACACGCACGGCCCCCCCGACCTTTACTGCCGTCGCAAACCTTGTGACGCCGCTCTACATGCCGATTTCGATGAACTACCCTACCACCCTGTAACATACCAAAATTTTATCAATTTAAATTTGGTTATTTTTGAACTTTTGTTATATAATTTGAAAAGTTTCAAAATAAATAAATAATAAGTGATAATTTAAAATTCAAATTTCTTTTGAGTTTAAAATTTGAAAATACTAAAAGTTTTTAAAATCATTTGAATCTAAATTTTATTCATATATGTGAATATATATGTATGAGTGCATATGTGGGTAAAATTTGAATTTTATATTGAATTTGATTTTTAAATTTGAATTTAAATTTTAAAATAAATGTTTTAGTAAAATAATTTGGATTTTATATATATGTATCTATGTAATATGTAATTAACTTCAAAAACATTCTATTTTTAATAATATGCATTAATATAAAGCTAATATCTTAATGTAGTTTAAATACAATTTATATAATGTAAATTATTATGTTAATAAAGAGGAAAAAATTTATCACAAGTGTTAAGTTAACAATGACTATGGAGACAAGTGTAAATGATGAGGAAAAAATTAAAACAAGTGTCATGTTACCATTTCTATATACCTTAGAAATTTATAAAATAGAAAATAAAAATTTATATAGGTAATTCATCTTCTCTTCTTACTCTTTTTATTCATTTCAAAGAAAAAAAATCTATGAAATCTTAACATCAGAAAAGAAAAAATATATCATCAAAACAAGCCTATTTTGCCTCAACATTTGAAATCAAGAAACAAATTCTAGAAAAAAACTGTCCTCTTCAATTCAACTAAAATCTGAGTATTTTCTCAAGCTTCAAAATAGTAGTGTGTTACACACACTCAGGTAAGTTTGTTTCAACTTTATAATTTATAAAATTATGGCTTTTAAATCAAGTTTTAGCCATAAATTCAAAACAAAAACTGCAGATTTGTGAAGGCAGGAGTTTCTTGTTTCAAGACGTTTTTTTGGAAATAAATTAGAAAGGCAAGTAATTTTTCTTTTTAAAGTTTGAATTTGAAGTTGTAATTTCTATTGAAGAAAGAGTTTAATTCAATAATATTCAATCAATTACTTGTAGGAAAAAAATTCAAGTTCAGGGCCTAAGCTATTTCTAGTTTCTAGTTGTAGAAAATAGAAGAGTTCTCTGTTCTATTAAGAATTTATTGTAAGTAAATTAAAATTTTTGGTCACTGATTAATTAAATGCACGAATATAACAAGATTAATTATTGATCTGTAACCATCAATTTGCAGATCTACGTTTAAAAAGAATTAAAGTAAGAAAAAGAAGAAGAAGAAATTCAAGATCATCCCTGTTTGAAAACTGTCAGGACTTCTGGAAAAAAAACTGTGAGTAAACTTTTGTTTCCTCAAATCTTTGGTTGCAGTGTTGGTGTTGGATGATGTAGGGAGTTAAACTTTGTTTTGCATCCTGAATATATGAATGAATGTTTTGTTCTGGCATGTCGATTATACAAATTTCAGTCACTGGTTTTAGTTTCAGGAAAAAAAAACAAAAGTGAAAACCTGTCAAAATCCCTTTTCTTTCCCTCTGTCTCTCTTTCCTGTTGCATTTGAAAAATTAAACAAGTTGGAGTTTGTGCTTTAATCTTGCACCATGTTTTAATAACAAAACTAAACAAGTTTTGAAATTTGACCAGGTTTCAGTAATTAAATAAAAGCAAAGTTGAAATTTCTTTTTTTTCTAGAAACTGTAAAAAAAACAAAAAGAAAAAAAAACAGTTACATTTGAGTTATAGGTTTACAAGTAACTCACATCAAATTTTAAATCCTTCCCTTCCTCTTTACTTTTGAAAAAGGTTGTAAACAAGTTAAAGTTTTGTTAAAACCTGTATTTTATCCCAGAAAAGAACTAAAGCAAATTTTATAAAGATTTTCTTCCTGAAAACAATGAAGAACAGCCACAAAATTCAAAATTTCCATAAACTCGAATTTCATATATTTTAATTTCTATAATACCATGTGAATCTACTTCAAAAGTGATGATTTTAGAATCAAAAATTTAATTTTTCTTTGAACATTCCTCTAGGAAATGGAGGTTGAACTGAAAATGAATTTTTGAGCAATTCTAGTGATCTATGGAATTTTGGGCGTCGAGATTGTTGTGGCAGCATAATTTAATGTTCGCAATCATCAAAAAAAATACGAGAATAATTTATAAACCCTTAGATCTTTGATTCGAAAGCAAACTAGGGTTCAAAAGGCTTTTTCTGTTCATGCTAGAAACCATGGTGCTGCACCTTCCACAGATGATCGGACTTCACGTCAATGGTGCTAATCGAAGCGTGACACGATGACGAGGCTAGGGTCCAAGTTTGGTGGCTGATAATGGCCTGGGCAGACGGCGCGAGGCAAATGTTCCGATGTCATTTCATGATGGTTTCTAGGTCGAAGGTCTCGATTCACGTTTTCGATTTGTTTCCCAAATCTGGGTGTTCGTGGTGTCTTGAGGGATGCATGGCGACTCGTGGGTGGCCGCAGCACCCACCAGTGACGGCGAAGGGTGGCCGTGCACGTGTACGTGCTCGGTTGTGTGTTAGTTGTGAAATTTGGGAAAGGCAGGGGAAAAGCTCGAAGCAATACATGGGGACATGCGATGAAAACCCGAAGTCATACTCGAGTAACTTTAGTGTTGTACCATGTCGATTTTAGACCTTAATCAAATTTCAAAAAAAAATGAAACACGGGACACTCTTGGGTAAAACCCGAAGTAAAGGGACGTTTGTCTTGGGGTAAACCCAAAGCAAGTCTCGGGGAAGTAAATTAAAACAGCAACACCGTTCTTTTTACCAAATTTTGGAAAACAAAAGTAAATTTATTTGCTGAATAAATTAATGATAATGGTAAATAGAATATGAAATAAATGGAATCTCCAATTTATAATTTTATAAAAGTTATTTTAAAGTTTAACTTAACAAAATTTTAAAAGTAAAACAAATGTTTAAATGTTCGTTTAAAAAACCAAATTTATTTATAATAATGAAAGAATAATTAAACATTAAGGTTTGCAATGATATTTTTGTTAAAAATTAATTAATTAAAGAATAGGAAATTTATAAACATGATTAAACTTAATTAATTAACAATTAAGAATTAATAAATTAAAATAATAAATCAAAAAAAATTAATTAATTAAGCCAATTAAATTAATTCATAATTAAGTAAAATTAAACATTAATTTAAAATGATCAATAAAGACAATTATATGGTTAATTCACTTTAATCATAATCACTTGAATCAACGATGATTGACCATCGTCAAATACTTTGTACTGGATTGACATTTCTGCTGTGATGTTATGATTGCTTTGTGATGAACTGTGATCTGTGATTTGTTCCTATATGTATGTGAAACCCCTTTTGCCCGTAAAACGACACTTGAATTTCGATGCGACAGGGAGTCAGATTCCAGTTGATTATTCGAAATCCACATCGAACCTGTGAATCTTTGTGAATGACGTATCCACATGTTTTTAAAAATTGACGCTCACTATTCGGATTAGTCGAGAGAGGACCTTTGTGTCGTATAACCCATTCCGGATAGTGATACGACGAAATGGATGAGCATTTGCAGATGGTGGTGAAGACCGGACGTCTTCGAGAACGATAGGATGACCTGTTGAACGACTCTGCACTGAGTTGCTCCGGTATAGAGTTCTCTATATGTGATGGGGAGTCCGATCGAGATTGTGGATTCCCGGATTGCAAGGACTTCTTCGGAAGTGCCTTCGGTTCTGTTCGAACCCGGAATAGACTTGTATGGATTTTATGTCTGACATTACATTTTGAGATATAAAGCATATTTCTTTCAAATACATTTCTGTTGGTGGCGGAGAATTTATTCTCTTAGCTTAACACCCTTCTCTGAGACGTACGAGCTCAGAGGTTATGTAGTTGAAGGTTATCAGTAATATTTTCCCAACTTGGTAATGTGGCATGCTGAGTGGTGCTGATCGTTTGTTGATCAAAGCATGGCTTTTGTGAAAAGCGTAGCTTTGTGGACGATACTTCGTCGAACCTCACAACCCGGTAATGGTCGAAACAGGAAAGATGCGGAAAGGTTATTGGGGGTAGCGCCCCTTAGGGTATGTGCATTTCCTTTTTGATAGAAGTGGTATCATGGTATGGGGCCCAGATACTTAACTTATGTGTATATCGCAAATATATATATATATATTACTTTGTGATTATTCTTGTTGGGGCCCCGGTTAAAGGTTGGTTACAACTGGGGGATGGCATACTCGTGTCAGTAGTTACCTATTATAGAGGTAACCTAGCCTTGTGTTGGCAGAGATCCGGTTAGGTTTTCGGGACGTCCCTCCAGAGGCGTACCCATATGGCCTAGGAAGCTCCTTAGCCTGACCATTTGTTGGAAATCCAAAGAAACAATACGAACCCTGTACGGTTTTAGTTGTACAACCTGCCATGCAGTGTGGCGGTAACCTGCCACAAACTGTAACGACCCGTATTTTACGTGTCGATAAATCGTAGAATTTGCAGGTCGATAGTATTGTTTGTGTTGCTTCTAGCTTGAGTCGTTTAGGAGTTGACCCGAATGCAAGTGATGAGTCGTGACCGACTCATAGATAAGTCGTAGACGACTTAAGGGAATGGACCGAGTTAAGGGTTAGAACGGCATAGTAGTTGCCGACTTATAGAAGCAGCGACTTATAGGTTAAGTCGTGCACGAGTTACGACTTATAGGGGGGACGGCTTATAGGTTTGGCCGAGATAAGGATGGTGATCGACTCACGAGACAGCGGTTTAAGGGTTGGTGACCGACTTAAGAAAGACCGACTTAGGACTTAACGGGTTAGCAAGATGAGTCGTGGCCGAGTCATAGGTCATAAGTTGTTTTGAGTCAGCTTGGTGGATGAGTCGTGAGTCGGCATCATAGTTGTGTCGGCAAAGGGGCTTGAGTCGTGACCGGTTTACCATGAGTCGGCTAGGGGTTTGGTCGGCACTTGTATTGAGTCGAGTGATAGATAAGTCGTTAGGATGTTGGTGTGATGAGTCGTTTGACTCGGAGCTGAGTTGAGTCGGCGGATGTTGAGTCGCTCATTGGTTAAGCCGTGAGTCGTAGGTCGCGTAAGGTTTTAGGACGCTGGGTTGTTGAGTCGTGTAAGTCGGCTGTGTTGAGTCGGCATGGGGATGAGTCGGGGGCGACTCAGGGGTTGGGTCGGCGACGACTTAAGAGCGACGACTCATGGTGGTTCCAGCCTATAAATAGAGGGGTTCGGCTCACTTTTTGGCACCGGTTTTTGAAGCGACGAAGTGCTGCCATTTTGAAGACTCGACTACAACATTTCTTCATCTTCTTTTCTCCATTCCAATCTAGTTCTAACATCCATCCAAGATCGAAGATCGAGATTGAAGATCCAAGAGCCAAAGCTGAAGATCTTCATCCGTTCGAGTTAGATTTCATCGATTGAAGCGAGATTTTTGCCGGATCAAGCCTTGTTCTTCGCTGTCCAGATCTGGAGTGATTAGTTTTTGAGGCGTTTGGGTGATTTGGTGAGTGGTAGTTATCTCTCACGCGGATCCAAAGGAGTATATTGGATTGGTGGTTTGTTGGAGTGTTGTAGATAGTGATTTTGTGCATTTTCCTTAGATCCAAGTATAGATCCATTGTTTGTGAAGATGTTTACCTATGCAAGTTCATTTATTAAGTTATAGAAACAAAACCCATGTTTTATATTTGATAGATCTATGCTAGAAACTTAAGAATCATGCATGCTGGAATTTTTCTCATTTATTTACGAAATTGCCATTATAGTTGATATTTCTTATTAGATCTTGTTTGAATGCTTGAATGTTGGATGTATGATTGATTTGATTGTTTCAAGTTAGCTTGTAGTTGATTTGGAACAAGAAGGTTGAAGTTGATTCAAAAGCTAAGTGGAAAGGCTCTTGAATGGTGAAAGCTGCCTGTAGCATATGAAGCGGAGGTGGAAGCTCATATGAATGGATTCGAGGATGTGGGATCTTGCCATGGTGTGAGAAGGCAAAGCATGATGTTGATATGGGACTTTGCTATGGTGTGATGAGGCAAGGCATATGTTGAAATGGGACGGGCCATGATGACGTTCCTAGATGAGAGACTTTGCTATGATATGATGAGGCAAGACATATGTTGAGATGGGACGGGTCATGATGACGTTCCAAGCACGGGTCATGACGACGTGCGAAGTTATAACTCCGTGATGCGGTCCGGGTTGGTGTGGATAATGGTTAGCTTGAGAGGCGCATGAGCTAGTATGGAAATAGTCGTCAAGGAGGATGACTAGGAGGCTAAGATCTCATCGTTGTTGAAGGTTCTAGCATACTCAAGCAAGGGTACGTTGGAACGGGTCACGATGACGTTCCAAGCACGGGTCACGATGACGTGCTAGTACTCTGGGCTGATGCGTTCAGCTTAGGCACGGGTCATGATGACGTGCGGAGTTATGTCTAAAGCCGGGGTTACCATTAGCCCTTGACAGGTGGTCATTCAACTAACGGTGAAATCAAGGCAATGATAACAGTGATGGCCAGAGTCATGGATGTTTGGTTGTATCATCATTCGGTCTCAAGAGCGGTGTTTTCTGGGTACCTATCTGATCTTGGTTTAGGCCTTGGGGGTTTGTATTTGGAGAACATCGTCCTTGACTCGAGTGGTTATTGCTTTACCTTACTTATCTGCTATGTTTTGCTTACTTCTCCTTAGTGTGTGTCTGGGGGCTATCACTGTAGAAAGAGGTGAAGTGGGATGGTTTGGTTCCTATTCCTTTTATCCCTTATGCTCTTTTGGTATGTTTGATAGTTAATTTACTGCTCACTAAGACTTTGTCTGACTCAAGGTTTTATGTCTCCTCTTATTACCTTGGGCTGTTCATCCATGTTGGGATGGGCAGACTAGGTAGCAGGTGGCAGGTGCTGTGCTTAGGGTGATCCGCTGATGATGACGAAGACGGGCAGGAGGCTATGCATATTATTTCTTTCTATATGTACTGGGATCCGCTGCTGTATTTGATTGAGTGTTTTGTAGTGAGGTCTTGTTGTATGGATTTGTTGAGATGATTGTATAAAACTACTGTGATGCTTATATGATGATATTTCTCTGTTATGAGGCTTCACTATATATATATATTTCTCTATTGTATTTTATCCATGCGCTGTGAGTTACGATAGAGATTCTGCGATTTTATTTTACCCTGACTATCGTCCATGGCTGCCTGGCACACCTTTCAGCACACTATTCTCTTGTTTTGGTGCGGGAGTCATGGGCGGTCGTCACATTTGGTATCAGAGCTTTGGTTAATCGATTTTAGCCAACTCTCGCTGACGTAACTGCGTATGAGAGACGTAATTGTATTTTGCTGGATGATTACTATACATAATATAGTGGCTTAGAAGGATTTGAACTCCTTATACAGTTGTTTCTTAAGGTGTTCTAATCATTCCTTTTTCTAGATACTAAAGATGAGTCGAAGAGGGAGACCAACTGCAAGGGAAGGCCGTGCTACTGAAGGAGCTGTTGATTATGGAACTATGTTCGAAGCGATGATGACTTCGATCATGAGAAGGATACCAGCTTCAGGATCATCAGTAGATGTTGGAGTTCAAGTTCAAGCTCCAAGACCAGTGGATTTTGCTAAGCTTTGCAAGGACTATACTTCTCTTGGAGGAAAAGCTTTCTTGGGGACAGAGTCGACTATTGAAGTGCAGAGGTGGATTGATGCTTGCCGAAGAATCTTTAGGGACTTGGGAATTGAGGATGCAACCAAGAGGAAGCTTGCATCAAGACAGCTTCAGGGAAGAGCTGCTGATTGGTGGAATTCCATCACCATCGATACTCCAGAGGAAGGGATCACTTGGGAGCAATTCCAAGTCAGATTTGAAGCCAAGTTCATCTCTACGGCTCAGAAATCTGTTTTGTTTAAGAGGTTTGTGGAGCTCAAGCAAGGTGGGAGACCCGTTCTTGAGTATATTTCTGAGTTTGAAGCCTTGTCCAAGTATGCCAGATCGTATATTGATTCTCCCTACCAGAAGAATGAAAAGTTTGTGACTGGTCTGGATGCTTATCTTGGGAGGCAGTTAGTGGATCATTTGGACGATCCATTTGAGAAGCTTGTGGAGAAAGCCCTTAGGCATGAGAGTTTGTTTCCTAAGGAAAGTTCTGTTGTTGCTGTAACCAGGGAAGGATCTAAACCACACCAGAATGGCAATAAGAGGAGGAAGCAGCAGCAGCAGAAGGGTAAGGATGGCCAGAAGAAGTTGAAAGGCGAAGTGACTTGCTACAACTACCGACGGAAGGGTCATCTCTCCCGGGATTGCAAGAATCCAAAGGTGCAGTTGAAGTGCCACAACTGTGATAAGCTGGGACATATCAAGAAGGACTGTCCAGAACCGAGGAAAGATAGGCAGGTTGTGCAAGCTTATGCTTTGGGAGCTGTGCCGTCGTCTTCAAAAGCTCCTATTGCTGAAGAGAAGGGGAAGAGTGTGGTGGTTCAAGGTACTCTTTCTATTTGTGGTGTTCCAGTTAGAGTGTTGTTTGATACTGGAGCGTCGCATTCTTTTGTTTGTGATGATTTGGTAGGCCGGTTAGGTTTGAAACCGGATATTGTTGATAGGCCATTGGTTGTGACTAATCCAGTTGGGGGTTCGACTTGTTTGTGTATGTTATGCCGCGGTCTAGTTGTGTCGAGTCATGATTGCTCGTTTATCTGTGATTGCTTTGTTCTGAACTTTACGGGGTTCGGAATTATTTTGGGTATGGACTGGCTTAGGAGGTATGCAGCAAGGATTGATTGTGAGAGGCTGGAGGTGACAGTCGGAAATGTGGAAGGGCGAAAGGTTGTGATACGATGTAAGCATGAGGAAGGCGTCTTCATGAGCTTCATGTATTCGCTGGTTGTTCCACGGAATGGACTGTCGTCGGTGCCTATTGTGAATGGATTTGAGGACGTCTTTGACGAGGTCAAAGGGTTACCGCCGCATAGGGAGATCGAGTTTCGTATCGATCTAGTTGAGGGAGCCAGACCTGTTGTGATGCCTCTTAGGCGGACGGCGCCTAGGGAGCAGCAAGAGTTGAAGGTGCAAGTTGATGACCTTTTGCAGAAAGGATTCATTCGGCGTAGTGTGTCCAAATGGGGTGCACCAGTTGTGTTCGCAACCAAAGCGGATGGATCGTTGAGGTTGTGTGTTGATTATCGTGAGCTGAATAAGGTGACTAAGAAGAACAAGTATCCGTTGCCGAGAATAGATGACTTGTTTGATCAGCTCCACGAAGCGAAGGTGTTTTCTCAAATGGATTTGGCAACGGGATTTCACCAGTTGAGAGTGGCGAAGGGTAGTGTGCCGAAGACTGCTTTTAGGACACCATCCGGATTTTATGAGTGGCTGGTAATGCCGTTTGGAATTGACTAACGCACCAGCATATTTTGTAGATCTTATGAATAGGGTATTCAGAGATCAGTTGAATAAGTTCGTGCTTGTGTTCGTGGATGATATTTTGGTTTATTCCAAAACTGAGGAAGAGCACAAGACGCACTTGAAGATTGTTTTGGAAATCTTGCGGAAACATCAGCTGAAGGCCAAGTTTTCGAAGTGTCACTTCTGGAAGAGGGAAGTGAGGTTCTTAGGCCATGTTATCTTTGGAAATGGAATAGCGGTTGATCCCGCTAAGGTGGCAGCAATCCAGGATTGGATTAGGCCTAAGAATGCATCTGATGTGAGGAGTTTTCTTGGATTAGCAGGATATTATCGACGGTTTATCAAAGACTTTTCCAAGATAGCTGCACCATTAAGAGGATTGACGAAGAAGAACCAAGTGTTCAGATGGGATGACAAGAGTGAGCAAGCTTTCGTAATCCTGAAAGAGCGACTGACGAGTGCTCCTGTTTTGACTATTCCAAGTGGGAATGATGAGATGGTGGTTTACACCGATGCATGCGGTACTGGACTGGGAGCAGTGCTAATGCAGAAGGATAAAGTTGTTGCGTATGCAAGTCGACAACTGAAACCGCATGAAAGGAATTATCCGACTCATGATTTGGAGTTAGCGGCGATTGTGTTTGCTTTGAAGATGTGGAGACACTATCTATTGGGAGTTAGATTTGAGTTATTTACAGATCATAAGTCGCTGAAGTATCTGTTCTCCCAAAAGGATTTGAATCTTCGACAGCAACGGTGGCTAGAGTTTTTAGCATCTTATGATTTTGGTATAGCCTATACTCCAGGAAAAGGCAACGCAGTGGCAGATGCGTTGAGTCGAAGACATGCAGGGTTGGGAGCCATGTTTTCGGAATGGAAGAATCTCGAGTATTTGGCTGGATTTGACTTCAGGCCTAGATGTGAATTGGAACCCGAGATGTTGGCAAACTTATCGATAAGACCTACTCTTGTGGAAAGGATTGGCGAGAGCCAAAAGAGAGATGATAAGCTTGTCAAGATTATCTGTGATTTGGAATCCGGATTGGATCCGGAGAAGGATAAGGGATTCGAGGTCGATCGAGAAGGTTGGCTTCGAAAGCAAGGACGATTGGTTGTTCCCGATATAGAAGGATTGAGAGATGAAGTTCTGAGGGAAAGTCATCACTCGAAGTTGACGATTCATCCAGGTGGTAATAAGATGTATCGGGATATGAAGAGGACCTACTACTGGGAAGGTATGAAGAAAGATGTTGGAAGTTTTATTTCCAAGTGTATGAACTGCCAGTTGGTGAAAGCTGAGCAGAAGAAGCCCAGTGGATTGCTTCAGCCACTAGAAGTTCCTACATGGAAGTGGGAGCAAGTGTCGATGGATTTTATCGATGGTCTACCTAGGACAAGAGCAGGGAATGAAGGGATTTGGGTCATAGTAGATCGTTTGACCAAGAGTGCAAGGTTCATTCCCGTTCGATCGACTAGGACTGCATCGAAGTTGGCTGAGCTTTATGTTAAGTGGATAGTTCGATTCCATGGTATTTCGAAGAGTATAGTGAGCGATCGAGACCCATTGTTCACTAGTGGATTTTGGAAGAGCTTCTAGGAAGTTTTGGGAACGGAGTTGTGTTTGAGTACAGCTTATCACCCACAAACAGATGGTCAGACTGAGAGAGTCAACCGAGTTTTGGAAGATCTTCTTAGAGCATGTGTTTTGGACTTCGGAGGATCATGGGAAGATCACCTTCATTTGGTGGAGTTTGCTTATAATAACAGTTATCAGTCGAGTATTGGTATGGCACCATATGAGGCATTATATGGAAGGCCGTGTAACTCTCCGACATGTTGGTTGGAAACTGGAGAAAAGCTGATACTTGGGCCAGAGATGATTCGACAGACTTCGGATTGTATAGAGATCATTCGGCAACGAATGAAGGCAGCCCAAGATCGTCAGAAAAGTTATGCGGATAATCGTCGAAAAGATTTGGAATTCGACGTATGTGATATGGTTTTTGTGAAGATTTCTCCATTGAAGAATGTTATTAGATTCGGGAAGAAAGGAAAGTTGACTCCAAGATTTGTTGGACCATTCCCGTTTATCGAGCGAATTGGAAAGCTCGCTTATAGATTGGAGTTACCAGAAAAGATGGCGGGTGTGCACAATGTTTTTCATGTGTCTTATCTACGGAAGTACGTGCACGACCCAACTACGGTGGTTTCTGCTGATAGCTGTGAAGACTTAGAGGTTGATCCAGTGGTTACGAGACCTCGTAAGCCGCTTCGTATTGTTGAAACTGATACGAAACAGCTTAGGAGGAAGATGATTACGTTGCTCAAGGTACAATGGAGTGATGATGTTAACGACTGTACGTGGGAGGAGGAAGAGAGGATGAAGGCAGCTCATCCCGGACTCTTCGAGGTATTGCCCTAAAGTGTCGTGACATCTCATGAATTTGTAGCTTGTTCTAAGTCTTAGAATTCTGCATGCTAGGCTAGAATTGGATGCATGGTTTGTTGATTTCTATGGATGGTAGGCATGCGGAATAATTGTGATTGCTATTGTTTGCTTGGAATTTCGGGGGCGAAATTCCTAAGGGGGAGAGAATGTAACGACCCGTATTTTACGTGCCGATAAATCGTAGAATTTGCAGGTCGATAGTATTGTTTGTGTTGCTTCTAGCTTGAGTCGTTTAGGAGTTGACCCGAATGCAAGTGATGAGTCGTGACCGACTCATAGATAAGTCGTAGACGACTTAAGGGAATGGACCGAGTTAAGGGTTAGAACGGCATAGTAGTTGCCGACTTATAGAAGCAGCAACTTATAGGTTAAGTCGTGCACGAGTTACGACTTATAGGGGGGACGGCTTATAGGTTTGGCCGAGATAAGGATGGTGACCGACTCACGAGACAGCGGTTTAAGGGTTGGTGACCGACTTAAGAAAGACCGACTTAGGACTTAACGGGTTAGCAAGATGAGTCGTGGCCGAGTCATAGGTCATAAGTTGTTTTGAGTCAGCTTGGTGGATGAGTCGTGAGTCGGCATCATAGTTGAGTCGGCAAAGGGGCTTGAGTCGTGACCGGTTTACCATGAGTCGGCTAGGGGTTTGGTCGGCACTTGTATTGAGTCGAGTGATAGATAAGTCGTTAGGATGTTGGTGTGATGAGTCGTTTGACTCGGAGCTGAGTTGAGTCGGCGGATGTTGAGTCGCTCATTGATTAAGCCGTGAGTCGTAGGTCGCGTAAGGTTTTAGGACGCTGGGTTGTTGAGTCGTGTAAGTCGGCTGTGTTGAGTCGGCATGGGGATGAGTCGGGGGCGACTCAGGGGTTGGGTCGGCGACGACTTAAGAGCGACGACTCATGGTGGTTCCAGCCTATAAATAGAGGGGTTCGGCTCACTTTTTGGCACCGGTTTTTGAAGCGACGAAGTGCTGCCATTTTGAAGACTCGACTACAACATTTCTTCATCTTCTTTTCTCCATTCCAATCTAGTTCTAACATCCATCCAAGATCGAAGATCGAGATTGAAGATCCAAGAGCCAAAGCTGAAGATCTTCATCCGTTCGAGTTAGATTTCATCGATTGAAGCGAGATTTTTGCCGGATCAAGCCTTGTTCTTCGCTGTCCAGATCTGGAGTGATTAGTTTTTGAGGCGTTTGGGTGATTTGGTGAGTGGTAGTTAACTCTCACGCGGATCCAAAGGAGTATATTGGATTGGTGGTTTGTTGGAGTGTTGTAGATAGTGATTTTGTGCATTTTCCTTAGATCCAAGTATAGATCCATTGTTTGTGAAGATGTTTACCTATGCAAGTTCATTTATTAAGTTATAGAAACAAAACCCATGTTTTATATTTGATAGATCTATGCTAGAAACTTATGAATCATGCATGCTGGAATTTTTCTCATTTATTTACGAAATTGCCATTATAGTTGATATTTCTTATTAGATCTTGTTTGAATGCTTGAATGTTGGATGTATGATTGATTTGATTGTTTCAAGTTAGCTTGTAGTTGATTTGGAACAAGAAGGTTGAAGTTGATTCAAAAGCTAAGTGGAAAGGCTCTTGAATGGTGAAAGCTGCCTGTAGCATATGAAGCGGAGGTGGAAGCTCATATGAATGGATTCGAGGATGTGGGATCTTGCCATGGTGTGAGAAGGCAAAGCATGATGTTGATATGGGACTTTGCTATGGTGTGATGAGGCAAGGCATATGTTGAAATGGGACGGGCCATGATGACGTTCCTAGATGAGAGACTTTGCTATGATATGATGAGGCAAGACATATGTTGAGATGGGACGGGTCATGATGACGTTCCAAGCACGGGTCATGACGACGTGCGAAGTTATAACTCCGTGATGCGGTCCGGGTTGGTGTGGATAATGGTTAGCTTGAGAGGCGCATGAGCTAGTATGGAAATAGTCGTCAAGGAGGATGACTAGGAGGCTAAGATCTCATCGTTGTTGAAGGTTCTAGCATACTCAAGCAAGGGTACGTTGGAACGGGTCACGATGACGTTCCAAGCACGGGTCACGATGACGTGCTAGTACTCTGGGCTGATGCGTTCAGCTTAGGCACGGGTCATGATGACGTGCGGAGTTATGTCTAAAGCCGGGATTACCATTAGCCCTTGACAGGTGGTCATTCAACTAACGGTGAAATCAAGGCAATGATAACAGTGATAGCCAGAGTCATGGATGTTTGGTTGTATCATCATTCGGTCTCAAGAGCGGTGTTTTCTGGGTACCTATCTGATCTTGGTTTAGGCCTTGGGGGTTTGTATTTGGAGAACATCGTCCTTGACTCGAGTGGTTATTGCTTTACCTTACTTATCTGCTATGTTTTGCTTACTTCTCCTTAGTGTGTGTCTGGGGGCTATCACTGTAGAAAGAGGTGGAGTGGGATGGTTTGGTTCCTATTCCTTTTATCCCTTATGCTCTTTTGGTATGTTTGATAGTTAATTTACTACTCACTAAGACTTTGTCTGACTCAAGGTTTTATGTCTCCTCTTATTACCTTGGGCTGTTCATCCATGTTGGGATGTGCAGACTAGGTAGCAGGTGGCAGGTGCTGTGCTTAAGGTGATCCGCTGATGATGACGAAGACGGGCAGGAGGCTATGCATATTATTTCTTTCTATATGTACTGGGATCCGCTGCTGTATTTGATTGAGTGTTTTGTAGTGAGGTCTTGTTGTATGGATTTGTTGAGATGATTGTATAAAACTACTGTGATGCTTATATGATGATATTTCTCTGTTATGAGGCTTCACTATATATATATATTTCTCTATTGTATTTTATCCATGCGCTGTGAGTTACGATAGAGATTCTGCGATTTTATTTTACCCTGACTATCGTCCATGGCTGCCTGGCACACCTTTCAGCGCACTATTCTCTTGTTTTGGTGCGGGAGTCATGGGCGGTCGTCACACAAACCATGGTAGCTATAGTAGGCTTAGTTCGGAATGTCTATGCCGGCTAAGATTTATTATATTTTCGAAATGTTTTCTACACTATGCACTAATAATAATATCATATAAAGCATATTTGACTATCATAAGGAGAAATCTCCCCCAAGTGTGCGATTGCATTGTGTGTGTGCCGGGAGGCCTTATGGTAGTTTCACTTTCCAAAAGCATGAACAGTTTTTTTAAAGATCTGTTTTTATTCAAAGAAACTATTTTTGTTTACTCATACCAGTCCCATGACTGACCCGGAGTTTATTGTTTCCTTTCTAAACTCTGGGTTCCCTTAATTTTCACACGGGCAGCCTGGTAGCAGGTCTTCCGTGTTTTTGGAGCTAGCTGGATTTGAAGTCTTGTGGTTTGGAGGCTATCGGTTATTGAAGGCTTTTGACTTGGATATATTTTGCAAACTTTTGAATCTCAAGGTTCTTAGTTGGATGTTCGTTATCGCTTCATTTCTTTGAAGACTTTCTTGGAATGCAATCACTTATTGTTCCGTCATGATGGTCTATTTTGAAGTAGTGTTGTATATCTATAAAAATACTCTGACGTTGTAATGAATATTGTGATGATGTTGTATCTGGGATATTGATGTTTGGCAGTTTATTTTGTTTCCGCTGTTTATATTCATCTAATGTTGTTATAAGCTAAATCCGAACTGGAATTCGATGTTCGAATCTCCGGCAGTCGTATACAAGTGAGGTATTTGATGTCGATTTTTTGAACGCTGAATTTCGGGCCGTGACATGTGGTATCAGAGCTAAAGGTTGAGTAAGAACTTTAGCTACGGAGCATAACACATTAGATAGCTCATTAGGGATAGGGTGAAGTATACCCTAGAATGAGTATAAACCGAGACTGAAACCTCAATTTTTCTTTGTCTATTTTCTTTAACTGTTGATATTCCTTAAGATATCTCATCCGAATATCTAAATCAAGTTTCTTACTAATTACAGATAGTAAGGATGAGCGGGAGAAGAGGTAGAGCTAGGGGTCAAGGGAATGCTACAACAGCTAGTCAAGTTTCCCCTTCAGCAGAAGCAGTTATGCCTACTCAGTATCAGCCGAATCTGGCTGATTTGTTTAAGAGTTTCTCAAGGCTTGGTGGTAGGCCGTTCACCGGCAAAAAGTCAATTATTGAGGCCCAGGCATGGATAAGATCATGTGAAAAGATCTTTAACGGGCTTAAGCTGCAAGATGATCAAATGCGTCTAATTTCTTCTTGGCAGCCGCAAGATGAACCCTCAGCCTGGTGGGAAACAATCACAATAGATGAACCAGAAGAAGAGTTTACTTGGAGTCGATTTAAGGAGGTGTTTGAAAAGCGCTATATGCCGTCGGCAGGAATTTTCCGAATTATCAAGATTTATGGACTTAAATCAAGGAAGCTTGTCATTTGAGGAGTACTTAAACAAGTTCAAAGAATTATCCCGTTTCGGTCCGGAGTTGGTTAACACGCCTCTAAAGAAAAATGAAAGGTTCATTCGTGGGATGAACAAGAAGTATCACGAAAGGATGACCGCACACGTCAAAGAATCTTTTTTTGATCTTATTGATATGGGATATAGGTATGCCACCCTGGATATGCAGGAGTGGAAAGCGGAAATTCAAGTAATCAGAATTGGAAGAAAAGGAAGTTTGGGGGCAAGAAGCCACATCAAGGCAAGGATAAGAGGAGCAGTCAAGGAAATTCGGCTAGAAATGTAACTTATTACAATTGCCAAGAAAAGGGCCATTATTCAAACAGCTGCAAAAACCCGAAGAAGCAAGTTATGAAGGAACAACCTGCGAAGAATGATCAAGGAGTTAGAGAATGCTATAATTGTCACAAGCCGGGACATGTTGTTAAGAATTCCCCGGTAATGAAGCAAGCACATGTGGCAAATGTTTATGCGATAAAGGAAGACCCTTCAACTTCGAAAGCGGATAAAGGAAAAGGTGTTCTGGAAGGTAACCTTACTACTTATGATAAAGTTGTTAGAGTTTTATTTGACATGGGGGCTTCACATAGCTTTATCTCCCAACAAACCGTAAATGAATTAGAACTAAAAACTGAATTTGTTGACGGCCCTATTTGCGTGAAAAATCCAGTTGGAGGTCCTACAAATCTTTATTTGTATTGTAGGAAAGTCCCTATTCCATATGCTTGCTACCAATTTCCTATCAACCTTTATATCCTCGAATTTAATGAATTTGAAATCTTACTTGGAATGAATTGGTTTTCGAGATACGAAGCTAAATTGGATTGTAATAATCAGACAATTTTAGTCAAAACAAACCTTGGAATTTTTATTGAAATCTCTTGTGAGGATCCGAGTCCAAAGAGAGATAAATTGATATATACTTGGGATATCCTGAACCCAGTCTGGAGCCTATACCTATTGTTCGGGAATTTTCCGACGTATTTGAGGAAGTGAAATCCTTACCCCCACACGGAGTAATAGAATTCCAAATTGATTTAGTACCCAATGCCCTCCTGTCGTCCACGCAAGTCGCAGGATGGCACATAGGGAAAGAATTGAATTAGTCCATCAAACTCGAGATTTGCTAAAAAAAGGATTGATTCGCCCTAGTGTTTCCGAATGGGGTTCAACTGTCGTATTTGTGGCTAAATCAGATGGATCTTTGAGATTGTGTGTAGATTACCGCGATCTCAGTAAACAAATTCTCAAGAATAATACCTAGAATCGACGATCTATTCGATCAACTTCATGGCGCTCAATTCTTTTCTAAGATGGATTTAGCTTAGGGATTCCATCAGCTGCAAATAGCTGAGGATTGTGTTCATTTAACTACCTTTAGGGGTCCTAACATGTTCTATGAATGGTTAGTCATGCCCTTCGGACTAACCAATGCTCCTGCGTATTTCGTAGATTTAATGACCCGAGTGTTTCGAGAAGTATTGAACAAATTTGTCCTTATGCTTATTGATGATATCTTGATTTACTCCAAAACTGAAGAGGAGCATGCTGAACATCTCAGAATTGTTTTGGAGATATTGAGGAGGAATATCCTATTCGCTAAATGCTCTAAATATCACTTTTGGGTCAAAGAAGTCAGATTTCTCGGTCATATTGTTAATAAAGAAGGGATTTCTGTTGATCCAAGCAAGATTTCTGCAATTCTGGACTGGAAGCGACCCACTACTCCTAGAGAAGTTCGAAGTTTTCTGGGTTTAGCGGGATATTATAGAAAGTTTGTCCAGGATTTTTCTAAGTTGGCCAGTCCATTGACTAAGCTGACAATGAAGAATTCTAAATTCGATCGGACTCCAAAGTGTGATGAAGCTTTCCAGGAATTGAAAAGGAAGTTAACTACCGTTCCCGTTCTCGCTATCATTAATGGAAACCAAGGGTTATCTCTATATACTGATGCTTGTGGAGATGGTTTGGGTGCAGTACTAATGCAAAATGGGAAAGTAATTGCATACGCGAGTAGACAATTACGCCCGCATGAGAGAAATTACCCAACACATGATTTGGAGCTTTTAGCTGTTATTTTCGCTCTGAAAATCTGGCGACACTATCTTCTGGGTAAGAACTTTTTCAGCTTTCTTAATGATATATGAAATTTAACTTAACTAAATAAATATACTTAATGAACTCTCCTTGTTTTACGTGAAAAATTTGAATTATTCACCGACCATAAATCTTTAAAATATCTCTTCACCCAGAAAGACTTAAATCTACCGCAACAACGATGGTTAGAATTTCTAGCGTCATATGACCTAGATATTCAATATATGCCCGGAAAGGCCAATGTAGTTGCCGACGCTTTAAGTGGGAGGCATGCAGTTCTTGCATATCTTGTAGTTACTCTACTCTCCTCGAAAAGATTACTAGCAAGCAATATGAAGATGAGTTTCTTTGGGGAATTTATAAAAGAATATGCCAAGGAGAAGACACTAGTTTTGAGATGGATAGTAGGGGAGTTATAAGGATGAAAGGCAGAATATGTGTTCCAGACTTCCCTGATTTGAAGCGTGAAGTTCTAGATGAATGTCATAAGTCAAAATTCAGTATCCATCCAGGAGTTAATAAGATGTATAGAGATATTGAAAAAACCTTCTGGTGGAAGACAATGAAAAGAGATATGTCTATATATGTGAGTCACTGTGCTACTTGCCAACAAATTAAAAGCGATCAGAAAAAGATGGCAGGTTTACTCCAGCCTTTGGAAGTACCGAAGTGGAAATGGGATCAGGTATCGATGGATTTTATCGACGGATTGCCACGAACCAAGAAGGAAATGAAGCAATTTGGGTTATAGTGGACCGTCTAACTAAAACAATCCATTTCATCCCAGTGAAATCTACCCAGACAGCAACAAGTTTAGCTGAGCTATATATCAAAGAGATTGTCCGTCTCCACGGTATACCGAGCAGTATAGTGAGTGATCGTGACCCGATCTTCACTAGTAGATTTTGGGAGGCGTTTCAGGTCACGTTGGGAACAAAGCTAAATTTCAGTACTGCTTATCACCCACAGTCTGATGGGCAGACTGAAAGGATAAATCGAATAATAGAAAATCTTTTGCAAGATTGTATTCATGACTTTGGTGGTTCTTGGGAGGACTATTTACATTTGGTCGAATTTTCATATAATAATAGCTATTAAGCCAATATCGAAATGGCTCCTTTTGAAGCTTTATATGGTCGTCCGTGTCGATCACCAGCATGCTGGATTGAATCCGATGATAGACTCGTTCTTGGACCAGTTATGATTAAGGAAGCCACTGAAAAGGTTGATTTTATTCGAAAGAAGTTAATAACTGCTCAGAGTCGCCAGAAGAGTTATTACGACCGTAGAAGAAGAGCTTTGGAATTTCAAGTTGGAGATTCCGTTTTCTTGAAAGTATCTCCAATCCAGGGTGTGTTGAGATTTGGGAAGACCGGTAAGCTGGCACCGCGATACATTGGTCTTTTTCCTATTCTGGAAAGGATTGGTCCTCTAGCATATCGAGTGCAGCTACCTAGCTGGTTAACCGGCGTACACGATGTATTTCACGTTTCACATCTTCAAAAGTACATGCACGATCCAAACAGTATTATCGAAGAGGCAGCGCAACAAGATCTCGAGATCACACCAAATTTAAAAGTTAAAAGAGAACCAATTAAGATTGTGGATCATGAGGAAAAGCAATTAAGGAACAACATTGTGAAACTGGTTAAAGTGCAGTGGAGCGGAGGTCCAAAGGACTGTACTTGGGAGACAGAAGACAATATGCTAAAGTCTTATCCCAATTGCAGAGTGGATATCTCGGCTTAAACTGGTAAGCCATTTCTCTATCCTTTTCCGAATTCGTATATTCTTTGTTTGCTTTTCTCACTCTTTCAAATTTCGAGGACGAAATTTTCTTAAGGGGGGAATCTCTAACATACCAAAATTTTATCAATTTAAATTCGGTTATTGTTGAACTTTTGTTATATAATTTGAAAAGTTTCAAAATAAATAAATAATAAACGATAATTTAAAATTCAAATTTCTTTTGAGTTCAAAATTTGAAAACACTAAAAGTTTTTAAAATCATTTGAATCTAAATTTTATTCATATATGTGAATATATATGTATGAGTGCATATGTGGGTAAAATTTGAATTTATATATTAAATTTGATTTTTAAATTTGAATTTAAATTTTAAAATAAATATTTTAGTAAAATAATTTGGATTATATATATATATATGTATCTATGTAATATGTAATTAATTTAAAAAACATTCTATTTTTAATAATATGCATTAATATAAAGCTAATATCTTAATGTAGTTTAAATACAATTTATATAATGTAAATTATTATGTTAATAAAGAAGAAAAAAATTATTACAAGTGTTAAGTTAATAATGACTATGGAGACAAGTGTAAATCATGAGGAAAAAATTAAAACAAGTGTCATGTTACCATTTCTATTTTCCTTAGAAATTTATAAAATAGAAAATAAAAATTTATATAGGTAATTCATCTTCTCTTCTTACTCTTTTTATTCATTTCAAAGAAAAAAATCTGTGAAATCTTAACATCAGAAAAGAAAAAAAATATCATCAAAACAAGCCTATTTTGCCTCAACATTTGAAATCAAGAAACAAATTCCAGAAAAAAATTGGGCTCGTCAATTCAACTAAAATCTGAGTATTTCCTAAAGCTTAAAAATAGTAGTGTGTTACATACACTCAGGTAAGTTTGTTTCAGCTGTATAGTTTATAAAATTATGTCTTTTAAATCAAGTTTTAACCATAAATTCAAAACAAAAGCTGCAGATTTGTGAAGGCAGGAGTTTCTGGTTTCAAGCAGTTTTTTTTCTGGAAATAAATTAAAAAGGCAAGTAATTTTTCTTTTTAAATTTTGAATTTGAAGTTGTAATTTCTAATGAAGGAAGATTTTAATTCAATAATATTCAATCAATTACTTGTAGGAAAAAAAATTCAAGTTCAGGGCCTAAGCTATTTCTAGTTTCTAGTTGCAGAAAATAGAAGAGTTCTCTGCTCTATTAAGAATTTACTGTAAGTGAATTAAAACTTTTGGTCACTGATTAATTAAATGCATGAATATAACAAGAGTAATTATTGATCTTTAACCATCAATTTGCAGATCTAGGTTTAAAAAAAATTAAAGTAAGAAAAAGAAGAAGAAGAAATTAGGCTCATCTCTGTTTGAAAACTGTCAGGTCTTCTGAAACTGTGAGTAAACTTTTGTTTCCTCGAATCTTTGATTGCGGTGTGGGTGTTGGATGATGTAGGGAGTTAAACTTTGTTTTGCATCCTGAATATACGAATGAATGTTTTGTTCTTGCATGTTGATTATACAAATTTCAGTCTCTGGTTTTAGTTTTAGGAAAAAAAAACAAAAGTGAAAACCTGTCAAAATCTCTTTTCTTTCCCTCTGTCTCTCTTTCCTGTTGCATTTGAAAAATTAAAAAAGTTGGAGTTTATGCTTTGAGCTTGCACCATGTTTTAATAACAAAACTAAACAAGTTTTGAACTTTGACCAGGTTTCAGTAATTAAATAAAAGCAAAGTTGAAGTTTCTTTTTTTCTAGAAACTGTAAAAAAAACCAAAAGAAAAAAAACAGTTACATTTGAGTTACAGGTTTACAAGTAACTCACATCAAATTTTAAATCCTTCCCTTCCTCTTTTCTTTTGAAAAAGGTTGTAAACAAGTTAAAGTTTTGTTGAAACCTGTATTTTATCCCAGAAAAGAACTAAAGCAAATTTTATAAAGATTTTCTTCCTGAAAACAATGAAGAACAGCCACAAAATTCAAAATTTCCAGAAACTCGAATTTCATATATTTTAATTTCTATAATACCATGTGAATCTACTTCAAAAGTGATGATTTTAGAATCATAATTTTTTCATTGAACATTCCTCTGGGAAATTGAGGTTGAACGGAAAATGAATTTTCGAGATATTCTAGTGATCTATGGAATTTTGGGCGTCGAGATTGTTGTGGCGGCATGATTTAATATTTGCAATCATCAAAAAAATACTAGAATAATTTATAAACCTTTAGGTCTTTGATTCGAAAGCAAACTAGGGTTTAAAAGGCTTTTTCTGTTCACGCCAGAAACCATGGTGCTGCACCTTCCACAGATGACCGGACATCACGTCATTGGTGCTAATCGAAGCATGACACGATAACGAGGCTAGGGTCCTAGTTTGGTGGCCAATAATGTCCTGAGGAGGCGGCGCGAGGCAAATGTTCCTATTTCATTTCCTGATGGTTTCTGGGTCGAAGGTCTCGATTCACGTTTTTGATTTGTTTACCAAATCTAGGTGTTCGTGGTGTCTTAAGGGATGCACGGCGACTCGTGGGTGGTCGGAGCACCCACCAGCGATGGCGATGGTGGCCGTGCACGTGCTCGGTTGTATGTCAGTTGTGAAATTTGGGGAAGGCAAGGGAAAAGTTCGAAGTAATACATGGGGACATGGGATGAAAACCCGAAGTCATACTCGGGTAACTTTAGTGTTGTACCGTGCCGATTTTAGACCTTAAACAACTTTCGAAAAAAAATGAAACACGGGTCACTCTGGGGTAAAACCCGAAGTAAAGGGACGTTTGTCTCGGGGTAAACCCGAAGCAAGTCTCGGGGAAGTAAATTAAAACAGCGACACAGTTCTTTTTACCAAATTTTGGAAAACACAAGTAAATTTATTTGCTGAATAAATTAATGATAATGGTAAATAGAATATGAAACAAATGGAATCTCCAATTTATAATTTTATAAAAGTTATTTTAAAGTTTAGCTTAACAAAATTTTAAAAGTAAAACAAATGTTTAAATGTTAATTTAAAAAACCAAATTTATTTATAATAATGAAAGAATAATTAAACATTAAGGTTTGCAATGATATTTTTGTTAATTTAAAATTAATTAATTAAAGAATAGGAAATTTATAAAGATGATTAAACTTAATTAATTAACAAATAAGAATTAATAAATTAAAATAATAAATCAAAGGATAATTAATTCATTAAGCCAATTAAATTAATTCATAATTAAGTAAAATTAAACATTAATTTAAAATGATTAATAAAGACAATTGTATGGTTAATTCACTTTAATCATAATCACTTGAATCAACAATGATTGACCATCATCAAATACTCTGTACTGGATTGACTTTTCTGTTGTGAAGTTATGATTGCTTTGTGATGAACTATGATTTTTTCCTATATGTATGTGAAACCCCTTGTTCCCGTAAAACGGCACTTGAATTTTGATGCGACAGGGAGTCGGATTCCAGTTGGTTATCCGAAACCCACATCGAACCTGTGAATCATTGTGAATGACGTATCCACATGTTTTTAAAAATTGACGCTCATTATTCTGATTAGCCGGGAGAGGATCTTTGTGTCGTATAACCCATTCCGAATAGTGATACGATGAAATGGATGAGCATTTGAACACGGTGGTGAAGACCGGACGTCTTCGAGAACGATAGGATGACCTGTCGAATGACTCTGCACTGAGTTGCTCTGGTATAGAGTTCTCCATATGTGATGGGGAGTCCGATCGAGATTGTGGATTCCCGGATTGCAAGGACTTCTTCGGAAGTGCCTTCGGTTCCGTTCGAACCCGGAATAGACTTGTATGGATTGTATGTCTGACATTACATTTTGAGATATATAGCAGATTTCTTTCAAATACATTTCTGTTGGTGGCGGAGAATTTATTCTCTTAGCTTAACACCCTTCTCCGAGACGTACGAGCTCAGAGGTATGTAGTTGAAGGTTATCAGTAATATTTTCCCAACTTGGTAATGTGGCGTGCTGAGTGCTGCTGATCGTTTGTTGATCAAAGCATGTCTTTTGTGAAAAGCGTAGCTTTGTGGACGAGACTTCGCCGAACCTCATAACCCGGTAATGGTCGAAACAGGAAAGATGCGGCAATGTTATTGGGGGTAGCGCCCCTTAGGGTATATGCATTTCCTTCTGGATAGAAGTGGTATCATGGTATGGAGCCCAGATACTTAACTTATATGTATATCACAAATATATGTATTACTTTCCGATTATTGTTGTTGGGGCCTCGGATAAAGGTTGGTTACAACCGGGGGATGACATACTCGTGTCAGTAGTTACCTAGTTATAAAGGTAACCCGGTCTTGTGTTGGCAGAGATCCGGTTAGGTTCTCGGGACGTCCCTCCAGAGGCGTACCCCTGTGGCCAAGGAAGTTCCTTAGCCTGACCATTTGTTGGAAATCCAAAGAAACAATACGAATCTTGTACGGTTTTAGTTGTATAACCTGCCATGCAGCATGGCGGTAACCTGCCACAAACCATGGTAGCTATAGTAGGCATAGTTCGGAATGTCTATGCCGGCTAAGATTAATATTATATTTTCGAAATGTTTTCTACACTATGCACTAATAATAATATCAAAAAGTTTTCCCGTATAAAGCATAGTTGACTATCATTAGTAGAAATCTCCCGCAAGTGTGCGATTGCATTGTATGTGTGCCGGGAGGCCTTATGGTAGTTTCATTTTCCAAAAGCATGAACAGTTTTCTTTTAAATATTTTTTTATTCAAAGCAACTGTTTTTGTGTGCTCATACCAGTCCCATGACTGACCCGGAGTTTATTGTTTCCTTTCTAAACTCTGGGTGTCCATAATTTTTACACGGGAAGCCTAGTAGCAGGTCTCCCATGTTTTCGGAGCTAGCTGGATTTTGAAGTCTTGTGGTTTGGTGGCTATCGGTTTTTGAAGGCTTTTGACTTGGAGATATTTTGAAAACTTTTGAATCTCAAGGTTCTTAGTTGGATGTTCGTTATCGCTTCATTTCTTTGAAGACTTTCTTGGAATGCAATCACTTATTGTTCCGTCATGATGGTCTATTTTGAAGTAGTGTTGTATATGAGTAAAAATACTCTGATGTTGTAATGAATATTGGGATGATGTTGTATCTGGGATATTAATGTTTGGCAGTTTATTTTGTTTCCGCTGTTTATATTCATCTAATGTTGTTATAAGCTCCATCCGAACTGGAATTTGACGTTCGAATCTACGGCAGTCGAATACAAGTGAGGTATTTGATGTCGATTTTTTGAACGCTTAATTTCGGGTCGTGACACACCCTACCATGCGTGCGATTTCCGTGCTCGAACCCTTACGCCCAATCGCGATAGCCATCAAGGTCACGGACCCCTACAGTACTACATGCGAATGCCCTACGCCACGACCCATCGTGCACGCGTGCTTGAGCTATCGATGCCTCCTGTTTGATTTCGATCTTCTCTTTTTTTTATTTATCTGCAGAAGAGGGCTAATTCAAAGAAAAGGGGAAGACAACAATTGAGGAGAAGGGGTCGCCATTTTTTCTTTGAGCCTTTGATTTTCGTTTGAAGATAACACTCTCGTTTTTTTTTTGTTTTTTTCCATTTTTTTCTCTAATACGTTTATTATCTATTTTATTTTTTTAAAGACACGTCTAAAAACTTTTCCAAGTGTATGAAGAGATATGCAACATGTTATTTGCCTTATAAAAGTGAACATTTTTATTCAATTCAAATTCAAATTTAAATTGCTTCGGTAATCAAAATCTCGATCTCCAATCGAGGCGTGCCACCAGGCGTTTATAATGTTATACACCTATTTCAAGCGCAAAGGAAAATGTTCCGAGTCCAAATTCGATCGTATGGAGAAGATAGCTTTTTGAGCTAGTTAAATATCGAATTTTCGATTTAAATTTCAACGCGTTTATTTACCGTACGGTTACACGACAACTCCGAATGCTACGAAAATTGAAATCTAATAATAATACACTATTATGGATCCAATGGAATGAGTTTCGTCGAATTTCGAGACTGTGCCTCGGAAGGCTATTTTTAAATATCGATTTAAACAATAAAATTTCAAAACCGAACAAATCGCTTTCAAACTCAATTTTAAAAATTCTACTATCTCCGGTATCATCAATATAAATTTTCTAAGCCTTGAAAATATTTTTAATCAGCATAAAACTGAAGATTCAATATTTTACCCAAATTTAATAAATTAAATTCAATAATTAAATTGCCAAATTCGTTCTGATATTTGAAATTCAAGTAAAAATAACTTTCAAACATTTAAAATCAATTAAACATTTCAATTTCTAATGTTCAAAATTCTAAGTCATCACATCCTTCCTCCCTTAAAAGAATTTCGTCCTGAAATTATTAGTTTAGAAGAATGATCCTTAACCCTTTTATCTTTTTCACAAAGCCAAACAGTTTTATCAATTTACCAACAAATCTTTTCATTAAAGGTCATCATTTCAACTAACCTTCCAAGTCTTCCATAATTTCCAAACAACCTCATTTTGTTTAACAATTCAAATTTAAAATCAAAATTTAAATTATAAAAAAAAATTCTCAAAATTTTTCTAACTCCCTAAGTTTTCGAAATTTTTTTGCCAGCGTCTCCTTTGTGAGGCTAGTTCGGTACGACTACAAAATGCCAAACGTACCCCAGATTTCAAAAGAAAATGAAAAGCCAAGCGGCTGGACAAGAAGATCATCAAATTTCATACTGAAATTTAAAATACATACCTTTTTGTCGAGCAATTTAAATTATCTTCAGAATCAAAATCCAATTTATCTTTTTCCCGTAACACACCTGTATATTCTACTAGGCATAATATCCAATTACAACATTCAAATATCATTTTGCATATTTCATTACAAAAGTTTGAATACTTACTTCTTATACCATTTTTACTTCACTATTGAAGTTATATATCATTTTTATTTCAATATTCTGCTTTACAAATCAAACTCAATTCCAATTCCAGTTCTATATGCTTACAAATTCGAAATGAATTTCAACATTCAATTTCACTTTCATTTAATTGCAATTATAATTTTATTCATTCGTTCACAATTTTATTTTCCACCTTTATAGATTTATTCCAATCATTTAGTCTATAAGTTTTCATGATTTCACTTTTCAACACTTTGAAAACAAATTTCGAATCAATTTTCACACTTCAATCCTTCGAAAACAAATTTCAAATCATTTTTTTTCCTTACACGGAAAACATTTCCAATATTTATTCATTTCCATTAAAAATCAGCCAAGTTCAAATATTTTAAAATAATATAAAATACTTATCCAAGATGTACTTGGAAACATTTAAAATTAAACTATTTTAAAATACTTGCTTAAATATTAGTTATGAAACATATTATACTAATATATCATATAAAAATTCAAGTCCAAAACTAATTTTAAAATAAAATTAGTAGATAGGATATAACTATTTAAATATCCAATTTCTAAAACAAATATCAATTTAAAACTCTAAATGATCACTTCTATAATAGTTTGAAATATATTTATACTTTATAGATTTTCAAAATAACCTAAGTAAATAATTTTTCCAAAACATACTTTCCTTAAAACCATCTTTACAACTTCAATTGGATGTTTATAAACTATATTGAAAACATTCTCGGCTTTAAGGGAAAGTACACATTACATTATAAAATGGTTCATTCAAATCAATTTATAAATTTTTTTGGATTTATTTTAAATTTAAGTCCCAAATCCGTAAATACCTTTCCAACTTTTAAAAATAAAACAATATTTATTTTTAAAACAAATCTCCCTTTCTTTTATAAAATTCCCATTGTGGATTTAAAATTTTAAATATCCACTGATTTACAATTTTCAAATCGATTCCCAAGTATTCACTTTCAACACCAAATCAATTTTCAAACTGATTTCCAATTTATTTCAATTACCAAATCCCATTCCAAATTGATTTCTAAATTTATTTCAAACAAAAATAAATTTTCATATCAATTTCCCAAAGGTTTATTTTTAACACCAAATTAATTTTAAATCGATTTCCCAATTTATTTTCAAAACACTAATCAAATTTCCAAATCGATTCCTAAAATTTATTTTAACTCCAAATTAAATCCCAAATTAAATTTCTAAATTTATTTCCTTTTGAAATAAATTCTTTTATCTCTTTCAAATATTTAAAATCCGTATTTTTAAATAAATTCTTCAACAATTAAATAATATTACACGAAATCCATTTATTAAACTTTTCCCATATTTTGGAATTTATTTAATAAATTTTCAAAATAAAAGTTTATCTATTTAAATTTCTTCTTTTAAATTCACCCAATTCTTTTGAATGGATTTAAAATAAATTTCTACCCAAATGTCAAAATCCAGTTTTTATTTATTTCTGGTATACTACGATACCAAAAATATGTTCGGCTAAATTATAGCCTTCAACAGTTTCAATCACAAATGATAACACAAAGATTTTAAATAGTCAACACACAATATTGTAACAAATTCAAATATTTGAGGAATTCAGTTGGATCCCTTCAACCTGTTTCAATGCATCACGTTAGCACAACAATTAAATACCAATTCAATTTCGATGTGGAATATCACGATATATGGGATCTATAAAATATTGTCTGCTATATAATGCGGGAAATCAATCACTCCAAATACATATATAATACCAATTCCACTTCGAGGTGGAATATCGCGATATATGGGTTTAATATAATATCATCCGCTATTATGCGGCGCCTAGGGTCAAAACTAATATAACTGATAATAAATTAATCATCCAAGCACACAATCAACAATTAAATTTAACTATCACAATTCAACCATAATCAATAACTGAAATTTTCAATTATTATAATTTGAGTGAGAAGATCTCACCTTTGCTTACGCATGAAACCTATTTTTATTCTAGCTTGATTTCCTCACAGTTTTAGACCTTGTATAAATATTAGATGATTAAATTAATACTTGAAATAAATCGAACAATTCAATTGTCATTTTAAAATTATTTAATCTAATAATTTAATTTTAAACTAATTGTTCCCATATATAAATTATTTTTTTAGTAACCAAAATAATAGTTCAAGTTAATTAACGGGTTAATTATATAATTCATTATTTTAAATATAAACCGGTAAGTTTACAATGTGTATATTTATTTCCATTCAAAACTTCATATATTAACAAAATTATTTTCCTGTAGACTATTCTTTCCTGTTTCTGTACATGTTCATATTAAATTAAGATTAATTTAAAATTTAAAAATAACTTAATAAAAACTTTACCTTACTGTTAACAAATTTTCCTAACAAAAAAATTATTATATAAAAATCGAATTGAATTAAAGGAAAAGGCCATACCCCAATCGAACGCAGCCCCAAACCTCCACCTCAACATCCCGCCTCGTCATTTACGATGACCGTGAGCTACCTCGTCATGGCTTCTATCACCAATCCCTCCAACACGCGCGCCCCTCCGGCCTTTACTGCCGCCGCAAACCTTGCGACGCCGCTCTGCATGCCGGTTTCGATGAACCACCCTACCACGTGAGCGATTGCCGTTCTCGAACCCTAATGGCAGATCGCAATAGCCATCAAGGTCACGGACCCCTACAGCACTGCATGCGAACGCCACATGCCACGACCCAACGTGCGTGCGAGCTTGAGCTATCGACGCCTCCCTGTTCGATTTTGATTTTCTCTTTTTTTTTTTAATCTGCGAAAGAGGGCTAATTCAAAAGAAAAGGGAAAGACGGCAATTGAAGAGAAGGGCTCGCCATTTTTTCTTTGAGCCTTTGAATTTCGTTTAAAGATAACAGTCTCGTTTTATTTTTATTTTTTTCCTTTTTTTTCTTTGATACGTTTATTATCTATTTTATTTTTTTAAATACGCGTGTAAAACTTTGCCAAGTGTATGAAGAGATATGCTACGTGTTATTTGCCTTATAAAAGTGAATATTTATATTCAATTCAAATTCAAATTTAAATTGATTCGGTAAAGGCAACTCAAAATCTCGATCTCCTATCGAGGCGTGCCGTCAAGCGTTTATAATGTTATATGCCTATTTCGAACGCAATGGAAAAGGTTCCTAGTCCAAATTCGATCGTATGGAGAAGACAACTTTTTGAACTAGTTAAAATGTCGAATTTTCGATTTAAATTTCAACGCATTTATTTATCATACGGTTACACGACAACTCTGAATGCTACGAAAATTGAAATCCGATAATAATACACTATTATGGATCCAATGGAACTAGTTTCGTCGAATTCTGAGACTGTGCCTCGGAAGGCTATTTTTAATTATCGATTTAAACAATAAAATTTCAAAACCGAACAAATTGCTTTCAAATTCAATTTTAAAAATTCTACTATCTCCAGTATCATCAATATAAATTTTCTAAGCCTTGAAAATATTTTTAGTCAGCATAAAACCGAAGATTCAATATTTTACTCAAATTTAATAAATTAAATTCAATAATTAAATTGCCAAATTCATTCTGATATTTGAAATTCAAGTTAAAATAAGTGGAAATTGGGAAGGCATCCCTATCATACTTTCATTTTGTAAAGCGGGTCCCTGTCAAAGTTTCATTGTAAATTGAGTCCCCATTTTCTGGAAACGAAGAAAATTATTGCCGAAATGTCAGCAACTTTTATAAATAAGTGCTGATATTTCAGCAACTTTCCCTGTCAAAGTTCCATTGCAAATCCGGTCCCTATTCTCTAGAAACAAAGAAAAGTTATTGCTGAAATGTCAGCAACTTTTATAAATAAGTGATGATATTTCAGCAACTTTCATAAATTGTGTTCAAAGTGTACATAAATGTTGCTGAAATGTCGGCAACTTTTATAAATAAGTGCTGATATTTCAGCAACTTTCATACACTATGTTCAGTGTTCAGAAAAGTTGCGGAAATGTCAGTAACTTTTATGAAAAGTTACATCATGCTCTGCAATAATCGTGCATAAAAAACAGGGACCTAATTTACACCGAAATTTAGTGAAGGACTTTTCGTGAATTTTAAAACTTAATAAGGACCTGTGCCAAAAGTACCCTTAAAATAACTTTCAAACATTTAAAATCAATTAAACATTTCAATTTCTAATGTTCAAACTTATGGGTTGTCACACTTTAACAACCAAATGTTATTATAACACCGCGTTCATTTCAAAATAATTTATACTTCAAAATCAGAATATAATATCTATTTCAAAATCATATAATTACGATATCATTTCCATTTCAAAACCAAACCAATATGATATCATTTTATTAAAACTCAAAACACTAAAATATCATTTTTATTTCAAATATATCCTTTCCAAAAATCATAGCACTGTCAACGTTATAACACTTCGAAATCATAACACTTGAAAATATAACATTTTCAAATCATGATACTTTGAACATAATTTCCACCATTTAAATGGTTTAAATATTTAAAATACTTTATATAATAAATAGCTTCTTCAATTTCACGAATCACTTCCAAAACAACTTGAATTTCTAGATTTTATATTTAACCAAATCCCAAATCATAAATATCAATTCAACTCAGTTTCCGAATAAAATATTACAAATTATATATATTTCATAGTAGATTTGATCCACAAAATAAACCATTCCAAATTCAATATATTTCAAAACTTTAAGTATTCAATAATTTCAAAACTAAGTTTGATAATTTCATATATATATATATATATATATATATATCAAATTCAATTTTCTATTATTTAGTTTCGAATTATTTACTTGATAAATCTATTATCATATGAATCAAACTCAAATTACAATTAACTAATTATTTCCTTCAATTTATTTATACTTGAAATACTCATTTAATTCACCTTAACCCAAAATCAAGTTATAAAAAATCATACCTTTAAAATTTCCAATTTAATAAATTTCACATCAAACTTATTTGAGTTTAACTCCTAAATAAATCCAATTTCAAATAAATTTTCAATTTATCTTCCAACCTTAATTTATTTAAATCATTATAAACTCTATACTAAAATGTAATTTAAATATTCAACCGTATTATCTTCAATAAATAATCAAACTTTTTATTAAGCTTATTCTATACTAAAACAAATTTTACATGGCTTAAAATCAAGGATAAAATAACATTTATATAATATCTTAAATCAATATTTATATAAAACCATATATTTCTATATAAAACTATAGAAATCATGTTCAAAAATATTTATATATAGACCAGCGGTGCCTGTATATAATTTTCTATCCTATGGTTAAGTGATACGGGTATTTATCATTTCAATCCGTAATTTAAAATATACATACGATTATATATCATTTCAAACCGCAATCCCGAATAAAATAAAGTCCATAACAACTTGCAGTTTATAACAATGTAAATTTCAACATTCATTCATCCATTATTAATCATCAAACATTTATCATAATCATCATCCAATTCAATCAATGACATCAATATAGAACAGATAATAAATAACAGGTATTTACCGGCAGTTTATATTCAATAATAAATTAAATAACAATTTAATCGACAGTTTATATGCAATAATAAATTAAATAACAATTTAATCCAAATAAATTCAATTTAACTGAGATGATGATTAAAAATATGCCAAACAATTATAAATAAATTTCTAATCACATTATAAATTAATTTAACAAACATAATTTTTTTAGAAGTTTTAAGTGGGTTAAAACACCCACTTTTTGAATTTAAATTGAAATTAAATCCAATTTAAATCCAAAGTTCAAACAGTTTTGGAATTTGTCCAAACCAGCGCCAAAATGTCCGGAATTTCAATACTAACCTAGCGGAAAAAACCCCATGTGAATTGGACCACGTAAAAGTTATATAGATTAGAGAGATTGAAACTGAAATTTAAATCATAAAAAAACAAACCAAAATAAATAAAAAATTAAATTACCACGTCACAGCAACAATCCCCTTCGTTGTCGAAACCTTCATCCTGCATCTCCTTTCACATGTGATGAGAGCAGCCCAAAATCACGATTGACGCGTCATCGCAGGCCGTCGTACGCCTTGTTGTTGATCGCCGTCGTCCTCCCCCGATCCCTGACCCTTATGCGACCACGCGACACGGTCGCGTTCACCCAAAACTGCAGCGGTCACAGGGATTTTGGAAACCTAGTTCGAAATTTTCCGACGATCCAGTCGTTAACTCGATAAACTATCTGCTCCGATGAACTATGCAATAGACTCTCTTCACAGCGGTACAAGCGAATCGACGACCGGTCGTGGATGATTGCGTTCGTTTGAATGGTCAAGAATAACCTTCGAATTTCAAACACTCGATGATCCGAATGCAAAAATGAATTCCAGATCTGATTTGTGCTCTTCGAGAGCTTCAAATCGATATGCAATTCGATATAGTTTGTGGAGTTTGATTTCTGGAATTGTATTTTGAATTGAAATTGGATGGGGAAGATTAGGTTTCATCCATTGAGGAAGAGGAGCAACAAAAATTTCAGTACGTACAGAAATGAGAAATAGAAAGGCTGCTAGGGTTTATAACTGGATATATATAGGTAGGGTTGAAAATAGAAAGAACTAATCAGATTTGATTGAACGATATCGGCCCAAAAGCCCGTTTTGACCCTGGAACGAAAATGAGTCAACCCATATATCACAATAGATGTTTTTGAATATTTTAAACTCGATGGAACATGTTTCAAGTCCTAATTCTATCGTATGAAGAAGTTATGCTGAAATCAAGTTTTTTCAAATTGATTTCAATTTCTTCGATTTCTAGGCGTTTCGAGCCCGTACGATCAAATGACAAGTCTGATCCCTACGAAACTTGAAATCCTATAATAATTCACCGTTACGGATCCGATGAAACTAGTTTCATCAAAATCCGAATCAGTAGCCAAAATGGCTATATTTCAGTTAATTAAATAATTTTAGTATTACATTAATTAAATCACATTTCCTAGGTAAATCCAATATTTCATTTATTCACTTATGTTCAATTTATAGTCAAGTATAACATTTAAATTTATTTTCGTTAATTGGCATTTCCTTCCGTTCATTTATTATTAACTTTAATTAGCATTGTTTACCTTGCGTTCTAGTTATTATTTCATAAATATGATTCCCAAATTTTATTTCTTTCAGTATTTAATCACACAATCATATTAAATTAACAAATTTAATGGTCGAAAATTTCAACCCGTTACAATAAGAGTCTATTTTTAGAAAATACCAAGGGTGATAACAAACAACTTTTATGTGGGAAGTTTTTGTTAAAGCGAATAGACTTGGAGATAATGAATTTTGAAGTGGAGGGATGGAGTTTTTTTTTCTTATTTATAGGAAAGTGGAAAAAAGGAGGAGAGGATTAGTGTTGTTTGATGTATTGTGTTGATGTTTGCTTATAAACAAAATCAACTAGATTACTTCAAACTTAAGCAAACCAAAATCCAAAATTCAAGAAACCCATTGCATCAAAATCAAATCAAAAGTTTGGCTTCATGTCAAAGCTTTGTTTTTTATTTGATTTGTTCTGGGTACGCCTCAACACAATATCTTGTTTTCGTACAGACGGCAAACGAAAGAAATAAAAATACAATCATGCACAACAATATGACATGATCATAAAATAATAACAAAATACACTACTTACCTTATTCAACGTAGTTTTCAAGAATACCAATGTTTGCCACAAAATGTGTCAAACAAAAATTTAAATATTTTTCAAATTAAAAATTATGGAAAAATCCTATAAATTCATTTAAAAGTACGTCATTAAAAATCAAATCGTTTGATTAAAAATTGATTTTCCTATTATTCATTATATTCGAACCAAATATGAGTATTTAGATAAACTAAATATTCCCATCGAAACGTTAAAAATTTTGGGTCATCACAGCCACTGACGTCCTCTATCAGACTCAGCAAGTCCTACTTCCAAAGATATTATAGCTACCCTGATATCAATGGTTATAATTGGCAATTTCTTTAGTTTCAAATGCCAATTCCAACCAACTCTAGAGTCATTTCATGCAATTCGAACCACCATAATTTTTGACTCTTTAAGATCTATAGCTCCATGTAATTAGTTTTGTCAGTTGGTGCCCGAAATAAAGGCCCCAATTTTCAACCTTTGACACTATCGTAGCCATCTTCGACCGCGATATTGGATCGTCTCAAGCTTCATCTTTAGAAACAAACAATGTCTCTTCTACCCATTGAGAGCTTCAAATCCACATTTAATTTGATGGGGTTTGGTCATTTTGAATTTTTTAAATAATTTTCTAATCCCCTTAGAGAGAGATTATGTGATTTCAGGATTAGGATAGAAAAATGAGAAAAAGTTGATGGCTAGGGTTTGCTAACAATGTATTCATAAGAAAAAATGGTCATGTTCGGCCAAAGCAATCATAAAGACTCGAAAAGCCCATTTTCAAACTATATCGAAAGTATATGATGATGTACATCGAAATACACAATCTTGATATTTATAAACTCAATGAAACCTTTAAACCTTCAAAAACACATTCCTATTTGAATTTATATTTTACCACTATTAAATTTAAAAAATTAATTAATAATTTTGTGCCAGGTTTGTGGGTCGTTACATTCTTCATCCTTTGAAAGAATTACGCCCTCGCAATTCCCAAATATAACCCTCAACCAAATTAATAAAGTATCGTCATTATGACACCTCACCTCGAGGCCTACATTAACAAAGAGTATTATTGAGTAATATTGTCTCCTAATGTGGATAGTAGGGCTGGTTAGGAGCGATCATCTATAGCTTTGTCTTAAACATCTATTGAATACGTCGATTGGGTGCTCTAAATTTTTTTCTTTCTTAAGTGGATCGACATACTCAATAAATAATTAATACAAAACTACGGTGATGTACAGATCAATCCGAAAAAAATACAGCAACAAAAAATATAACAGATTATAGAACAGCAGTCAAACGCATATACACATATACATAGATACATCATAGTACAATATAGAATGTGGTACAAGGACCACAATATATAAATCGAGTTAAAACGAATAGATACACATCAGAATTTACAAAACACTACAAAAACTACACAAAAGGTGACAAGTGGATATCCAACGTGGAAGCAGCATAGCAAAGACCTACGGAAGTTAACTAACTAGAAATAACTTGGTCTGACCTGATTATATAAAAATATACGGGTCAGTCTAGCTTAAATAATTGATTAGCAAGTGATAAAAAGTATAACGGTAAGAATAATGATTCTTCTCGATGAAAAGACTTAACACCAATGTATGTTAACTCTTCATGTGAGATAATATCATAAAATATAACAACTACTAAGTATCCTAAGAGGACATCTCGAAAGAGGCAGGATTAACAATATCAACTAAACTCAATTAATCGCCTCATATCATCGGCATATGCAAAAGTTAGTATAATGGTTTTTATAAACTATAACTCCTAAATAGGAGATCACAATATTCATAATTCCCCAAAGAATTGCAATCATAAACAAGTCCTAAAATAGGAAATCCTAAATCTCAAAAATATGTCAAAAGATGGCAATCACAATAGCTCCAAAAATAGAGATTATAAATCTCAAAATAATCGCCAAAAGATGGCAATCACAAATCATAATATGTAGAACTCGATAAGTGTTCAAACTCCAAAAATGTAATCGCTACATAATAACGTCTCAAACGGCGCAAACGGCCAAATAATCTCAAAATAGCGATACATTTGGAAATTCGTATATAAATCATGGAAACATCAAAAAGATAGCACGTGCTTATAAAAAGGGCCGAAGCCCGCCAAGTACTGTCTCTTAAAATAAGGCGCCAAAAACGTCCCGAAGGATAAATATCCCGAAGGACCACATCCTGAAGGACAAAACAACCACAAGGACCACATCCCAAAGGACAAAACAACCCGAAGGATAGCATCTCGAAGGAAAAATGACTCGAAGGTCCAGTACCGGCGATAACTCATGAATGTATCACAAACTCTCAGATAGTAACCCGAATAATGGTAATTGTGCATCTCATACCACACGTTCTCACTTATCGGTTTACTAACTGTTAGCCAATGCCACACTAGAAAATGAAATCATTTAAATCACAAATATTCGCCTCAAACGGACAAGTTTGGAATTAACCGAAAAGGTAAACGCATGTGTCCCATACCAAATGTTTTACTAAATCGTTTAGTTCACCTTTTCATACGCTCAAAGAGTGCAAAAACATGTATTTTATATAGAAAATAATTTGTTTGGAAGAATTTGTTTTTAGAATAATTTTTTAAATTGTTTGGAAAACCAACTTCTGAAATTTATCTTTATTATAGAGAATATATAAACTTTTAATAGCTTTAAAATAATTTATAAATATTATAAAATATTTATTTCAAAAACAATTTTATTATAAAAATCATTTTGAAATTGTTTTAGAAAACCTGTGTTCGAAATCAATAGAAATCGTTAAAAAGGCCACAGAATCGACATAAGAAATCATCTTCAAAAACTCGTCAATTCGAGATACAAGACAAAAAAATATTGGCTTACCAATTGATTGGTTATAGCCCTCCAAAAACATCCTAAAAAATATCACAAAACAAGTTGCAAAAGGTTAGCAAAATAAGCAGCTAAACAAAACAATGCAATATGGTGCAAAGGAATCGACCTTGGTATTTTCACTTGCCCAGGTCGACCCAAAGGATGACCTATGGATGCTTGGGTTGACCCTAGGGTCGACCAGAGCATTATATTGGTCGATCTGTAGGTCACAATGCCTATAGGCATTTTCTTCCTCGTTTATTCTGGTTTTTGAGTGATTATCTCAGGCTGCTCTGGGACGAATTAGACTATGAAAACTGACATGCACCAAAAATACCACATGAACTACAATCTGGAAAAACTCTAGCATGATTTCATGATAAGAATAAGAAGAGATGAACATATAAAGAAGCAATCCAGAACAAATATTTACTGTAAACTATAAGCAGCTAAATTTTTGTTTACAGTGAGCAATTTTTTGAGCAATTTCAGCTTGCAAAGTTTTGTTTCAGCTTGAATTCGTGAGTTTGCAACTCATCTTAGGAAATTGTTGGGCAAACTTGAATAAATCTGAGCAAGCTTGAAGAAGGTGAGAGCTTTTGCCTATTAGTGGTAAGAACCTGTAACAATAAAATATACAGACGTGCAGCAATGGAAACTAAAGTTATAGACAATTCAAGTTTTAAAGAAAAAGGATTAGCCTTATTCTCTAATATTCTCTTAATACCCTAAACACTTATATTTATCCAAACAATTTATACTTACATGTTTTCAACTTTATAAAATAAGAAAAACATATTTTTATGTTCTTATAATATGTTACAACAAACAAAAAGTTATTTTAACTGTAAAAATTATTTTCATTATCAAATTCTTATTTTTAATTAAATACTTCAATTTACACCTTTAATTACATTATTTACCATATAAAATTTTAATACTTCATTAAAACTTACAAAAACCAATATTTGGCAATAATTTACAAAATTATTGCATTTTACCAAATTAAAACCATATAATGTTCATTTTTATCACAAACTATCATAATAAAGTTTTAAAACTTTATTTCCAACATTATTTATTTATTTCAACAAATTATTATTGAATTAAATTCTTTTATCTCACTTAATTAATTCAATTAATACCCAAATTAACACATTACCATTATAATTCCATTTTATTTATTCAAAATCCATTGTTTATTCAAAATAAATAATTTTAACAAATTTTCCAACTCTAATTTATTTTATTTCTCTATTATTAAATTATAACCACATTTGTAATTTAATTTTACAGGTAATCACCAAAACTATGGTTATTACAGACTCCTTCATATAAAAATTACGTCCTCACGATCTCTAGAGAAGAGCTGTATTCAACACGATTTATTTCATCAAGCAAAAGAAATCGATAAGCTAATTCTCACCCTCAATATGAGAGAAAAAAAAGTCAAGGATAAGATCGCACGATAAATTTTCTGGTTTCCCAAGTTCAATCATTAGGATTAGCAGACCACTGAATCTTCTTGAGCAATAAATCCATATTTCGAAGGTGTTTCCACCTTCGAAGCAAGAACTCGAACATGATGTTGCATGATAGATAGATCAAGTGAGTTCTCAAGCTCTTGCGGACAAGGAGAATCAATAATAGAATCTGAATCATGAAGGCACTTCCAAAGCAGAGAGATGTGAAACACATCATGAATGCCAGATGAATGAGTTGGAACTGATACTCGATAAGCAACTGGGAGAATACACCAGTAATAGGAAATGGTCCTATGAATCGAGGAGCCAATTTCTCGGACCAACTGAAATGCATTACCCCTTTCAATGGAGATACATGAATGTATACAAGATCACCAATAGAGAACTCGAGAGGCTTCCTACGGTTGTTTGCATAGGATTTCTGATGGCTCTGTGCCTCTTTCATTCTCGGACGAATAAGGTCGATTTTCTTTGAATCTTCATAAATAGAATCGAGGCCTAAAATCAACTTCTCCTTAGATTCCAATCAACAAGAAGGTGACCGACACGGCGTTCCGTATAGGGATTCAAAAGGAGCCATGCCGATACTAGACTAAAAGCTATTGTTGTAAGAGAATTCAACAAGCGGTAGGTGGTCCTCCCAACTACCACCAAAATAAAGAATGCATGCACGGAGAAGATCCTTAAGAATACGATTCACCCATTCAGTCTGTCCATCAGACTGTGGATGATAATCTGTGCTGAAGTTAAGCTTTGACCTAAAGCTTTCTGAAGACTCTGCAAGAATTTACTAGTGAAAAGTGGATCTCTATCACAAACGATCGAACTAGGAACATCGTGAAACCTCACAATCTTCTTAATATAGCTTAGATAACTGAGAAGCTGTTCTATTAGATTTAATGAATAAAATAAGCAGATTTAGTTAAGCGATCCACAATAACCCAAACACTACTATGGCCCGATCTCAAACGAGGTAGGCCATCAATAAAATCCATAGAGATTCGATCCCATTTCCACAATGGAACCTCAAGTGGCTGAAGAAGACCACTGGGATGTTGATGTTCGACCTTAATGAGTTGACAAGTCATGCAATTATTCACATAACTTGTAATATCACGCTTCATGCCTTTCCAATAATACAAATTTCACATATCGGAATACATCTTGCTACCATTGGGATGAATAGTATACTTATGACGGTGACAATCATCAAGAATGTCCCGCCTAAGATCAGAAGCACAAGGCATGACTAATCGATTCTTCTTGCGAATACAACCTGTAACGATCCAGAATTTGACTACTTCAAAATATAACATTTAAAGTGATTTTAAATGTAAAATATATAAAATTTTATGCTTCAAATAATATTAGATATGATTTGGAAATAAAAATACACACAAAAATAGTAACATTTGCTTATACCGATAAAAGTGAGAAAATGCTGATTTTAAAAAAGTAAGTTTCAATGGTTAAATAAATTATATTAATTATTTTATAAGAATTTATATTTTTAAATAACATTGTACAAATTTATTTTTAAATTTGGTTTACATAAATAAATAGTTTAATTAAAACGTCAAAATTTGACCGTAAAACATTTTGTCGAAAATCAACGTTTTGTCGATTTAAAGTTGTCGCAACGTCGTTGCAACTTTATTTTCTTATATATGAACATATATTCAAATAGAATAAGTATTAATAAATTTGCCAATCAAGTTTACTTTTACTGAACATAGCTAGAAAATTCTATAATATAATTAAGAAAAAGTAAGCATAAAAAGACAAAAAAGTTATAAAGTCAAAAAGTAAACATCAAATCAAGAAAATATAATTATTACTTTCTTTACTTAATACTTAAGTGAAAATGACATAAAGTAATGATTTGAAATGTTACGTTAAGTTTTAGTTTTCTTAAAGTATAAGAAAAAGGTATTTTGGTCTTTTTACAAAATATTATTTTAATGCAAAACTTTTTCTATAATAACCATTCACTTTTTTCACTTTTTTTTTTACAATTTCTTCTTCCTTTTTCATGATTTTCTCTACTTTTCTAATGGCTTCTCTCCTTAATAAAATAATGCTAAAATATTCCAAGAATAATTATTAAAGAAATAACCACTCAAACTCCACTTAAAACACTTAAAACACCTCTCATCGCCCACAGCCGAACACTACTTCCCCCTCCACCTTAGCCATGAGCACCATCAACCTCCCTCAAGCCAAGTCGAGCCATTCGAGTCCAAGTGCGCAAAGATTCATGACCGAAGAATAACGAGTAGCGAAGCTATGGCCGATTTTCCTTTCGTCAAAACCAAACAAAGTGAGAACTCTAAATTGTTAAGTAGGAAATATTTATATGTTGTTTTGCAAGTTATACATGTTGTTTGGATGTTAATAATGATGTTTGATAAGTGTTTGAAAAAGAAAGCAACCACCTTTAAGTCATTTGCAAAAGTTAGTAAGCAAATATGTTTATAAATGACAATCATGTGACATTGTAATAAAAAAGTTGTTAAATTAATTTTCAAGTTCATATGACTGTTAGAATATGTTAAAATGGCTGTAAACATTTTTTTGGATGTTTATTAGTTGTATATTGAATATATATGTTGAAACAAGTCACAGATTTACATGACATATAATCACATGAAAATCACTTTCCAAAAGAAATGAAATATGCTATAGAATCATTTATACCTTTGAAAAATATTTGAATATGCTTTAAAAATGATTCCTAAGTGTTTAAACTTGTCTTGGCAAAGTTTGAATATGAATCTCAAAATACGCTTAAAGTTTGATGCGTCACGTAATGGTAGTTTGTGTTTTCGCATCAAAAGTTCAAATGAACGTACGAAGTGGAATATAGTTCAGAATTATTTGAAGTAAGAATTTTCCGAATCTTTATATCCACATTTTTCATATAAAAAATGAAAATCAAGATTTCATCCTATATATTTTAAAATATGGCAAAATCAATTTTCAAGAAAAATCTAGGTTTTGCACTAAATGATCAAAGTTGAAAATTGATAAAATAATCGTTTTAAAGATATCAAATAAATTCTAAAAATCTTTTAAAATGTTTTAAAAGTGATCTAAGTTGAAAAGATGGTTTTCTAAATGATATAAAGGTCGTTTGAAGAATATAGCTTTTAAAGCACTTTTTGTAACACTATTTGCAACGCTTTCGCAACGCTTTTCAATGACTTTTGAAATAAAGGTTGAAACTTAACAATTCTTTCCCAAATCCTTAGTAAATGCTTTTAAGTAAATAATAAAGCATGTTAAAAGAAATTTGAACAATTTAAAATTATTTCAAAATGGTTAAACAAATAGTTAAGTGATTTAAAAAAAGGGAAAATTAGTATGCGGAAATGACTAGTACATTTGTCCCGCCCGTGAGATCTAAAAGTGAAAACAAGGTGTGTGACTAAGGTTAGAGATGAAGCAATCAATGCCCTGAACTTACGCGGCCTCGGTTTTCTCTTTTAGGCGAGGGGTGGAACATATCGAAAGGAAAGCCCGGATGCTCAACTTAGATTTTATTGAAATAATCTTCTCATACTCATTATTAAAATCTGAAGAGGCAACTTGTCCTATTTGTGGAATTTGGAAGGTGATCCCACCGCTATTCCGTCCATAGCACTCATTGAATACGGAAGCTAATGTTGAATAAAAGTAGAATGATTTTTATAATCCTAATTTTCTCAAAAGACACTCTTAAAAAATGGTCTGAGAAATATTCAAAAAGAGGTTTAAATGATTCCGTATCCATTAAAAGAATATTTTGAAAATATATATCTCTCGAAGATATTTTTGTAAAGGAAAATGAACGAATCGAAAAACAATCACCTAATTATATTATTTTTTATCGATGATTGGATTTTCGAAGGAACCGGGGTTGGATTTGGATGATTCCTATCCGAAAACCACTTCGAACCAATTTACATGTTTGAAGATTGAAGATGTTTAAAGACGGAGCTATTGAGACAAGTAATAACGAGGGACTACTTGTTGCTTAATTGGGGATAAAATCCCAATTTAATTTTTGTAGCTGTGGTCTCTTTGATATGAAAAAATCTCAGAATCACAAGGGCTTCTCGCCTAGTAATGGCCGAGGAAAGTACCTTCGGCTTCATTCAGTCCTAGAATGAACTTATACGGATGAACGTCTGACCTTGCATTCCAAATCACAATGAGTTATCTCTATAAAAGTATACTAGTCGGTGGTGGAGAAGACACTTTCTCTTAGCTTAACACCCTTTCTTGAGATATACAAGCTTGGGAAGTTATACGTTAGTAGAAATCAGTCATGTGAATGTGGAATGGCAATGTGGCATTCAAAGTGAAAGAAGATGTGTTATGTGAAAAGGTAATTGTTCACCTCAGGCCTCATCACCCGGAAATGACAAAAATAGGGTAGAAGCAGCAAGGCTAAGTGGGTCGCTCCCAATTAGGAGATGTCATCATCCTTCTAGATTACTCTACATATGTCTAAATATGTGGTTAATGTATGACTCGGGATCCCGTTAAACGTCTGTAACGACCGAGGTGATGACATATTCAGTACTATCCAACGTGAGGGGTAGGACGGTCTTGTGTTGGTTTAGGAGTTCAGTATCTGGATCCTAGGTGCATCCCTCTAGAGGTGTACTGTCGGAAGGTAGTCGCTTACTTTATCATTTGTATGGAATCCATTTTCCATAAGTACCTTTGGATTTGTTTGTAGAGCCTAGTTTCTGGAATTTAATAATGGTAACAATTTCGGCTAAGATAAATAAGTTTATTTGCAAATGTTTTCAAAGAATGTTATTAAAAATAATATCCCTAAATTTTACATAATAAAAGATTTTTGTTGTCATATGGTAGAAACCCATTCGTGTTTATGTGCGGCATGGTCTTATGAGATACCCTTTTGTTTTCAAACATCGTATTTTGAGTTCTCACACCAGTCTCATGACTGACTTGGAATTTATTTTGGTTTCCCTTTAAAATATGGGTGCCCTATTTTTTCGGGCAGCCAAGTAGTTAGGAAAGTTTGGAGCATTTTGGAATGGAGCATGGAGCATGAAGCCTTGAGCCTGGAGCATTTTGGATCTTTTGTAAAAGCCACATATTTATTCCGCTATGTTATGTATTAGGTAGTTACCAGTATATGTAAGAATAGACAGTTATAACTAACCCGACTAGATTTGTATTAACTTTGATGGTGCAATTTAAAGTTATGATATGTATGATTATGAGTTGAATACAATGTGAGATTCTATTATTGTCTTGTCTTCTATCTTTATTTTTTTTCTTTTTATCCAATGATAATCTATCTCTCTATTACTTAGATTTACAACCCGTGAATACAAAGGATGTATTAGTATCAATTTCTGAGTATTGAGGAGGTAGGTCATCTCAAAACCATAAGTATCAATGCTGAAATGCCTCAACTCATTGTCACAGGATTCAGACATACATAGCTGAATAAGATGCACAAGATTAGATCTTGCCGCTGGGCATCAGCAATATGATCCAATAAGCTGAGACGAGCTTCCAAACTGAATAATAAGATAGGAGAACCTGAAGCTGGAGCATGATCATAAATATCACAAAGAGATAGAGTCTCCAACACATCCCACTCGGTTAACATTATAGAGACAAAAGCCAAGTTTTTGCGATTTAGTGCATCTACAACTCGGTTCCCCTCTCCAGGAGTGTACTGGATATCAAAATCATAAGAAGCTGGAAACTCGAGCCAACGCTATTGCCACATATTAAGCTCTTTCTGGGTAAACAAATATTTCAATGATTTATGTTCGGTATAAAGAATGAAGCGCTCGCGTAATAAATAATGACGCCAAATCATCAAGGTAAAGACCATGGCGGCCAACTCTAAGTCATGGGTGGCATAGCAGACTTCATTTAGATGCAATTTCCAAGAAGCATAGGCAACTACCCGATCACACTGCATAAGCACGACACCGAGACCACATCTACTAGCATCAATGTAGACACCAAGATCTTGATTCCCTTCGGGAACCACAAGGATAAGAGCATTAGTGATAAGCTCCTTTAATTTCTGAAAAGAAGCTTCACACTTATCAGACCAAATAAATCGAACGCCTTTTCTAGTAAGGCTAGTGAGAGGAAGAACAATATGGGGAAAGTCCTTGATGAACCGACGGTAATAACCCACCAATCAAAGGAAACTGCGAATCTCAGAAACGTTCTCTGGCCTTTACAAATTCTAAATGGCTTCTATCTTCGATGGATCAACAGAAATGCCATCAGAAGATACAACATGGCCAAGGAACTTCACTGTTACCCGGCACCTTGGCCCGGCTATAAAACGACAGTTGAAGATATTATCGTTAGCACTAGACATGATTCTGACCATGAAAAGCCTGAAGATATACGGGTTTGATGCAATCAACATTTTTTGGCATTTAGGTACGGTTCGGCAAGTACGATTCGACATACGTCGCTTGGTCCAGATAGCACGGCAAGCCTCGTTCGGTCTGAATTGTTCGAGATGCCTCGTTCGGTCGAGACGGCTCGACCTTTCTCGTTCGGTCTTGGGGAGCCCTATTCAAAAGCAGCTCAGTCCAGGAGAACCATTAATTGTCGTTCAGCATAAATGGACCGGCCAGCTCGAAATCGCCCTATGTGGGCCGAGTCACCTCGGCCTTGAACCCACAAAGGAAGTCCAGCCTATCTTCATCTATAAATAGAGGGGCAGGGGCAAAATGTAAAGGGACCATTTTTGCGAGAACACTAGGGAGACCCTGCCATTTTTGATAATCTCCTCTTTTTAGTTCAAACATGTATTCAAGTGATTAGTTTACAATTGTATCTTTATTCAAGTGATTGAGGAAGCAATAAAGATTTTATTCAAAGTGGACGCAGGCAATTACGCCGAACCACTATAAATCTGGTGTTCTTGTTTTTGTTGTTCTTTTCACATTGGATTACACTATTTTTATGTTTCAATTTACTTTCTTCATTAATCTCTCTACATAACTCTACTCAAGGGTGTTAGTGACCAATTCTGGTGCTAAAATTTTGGTGCTTTCAACGAGAGCTAAATTGTTAGCTTGATTGGATTTCGTCGTCTACTAGTGGATTTCCATATTCGCGAGATAGATCCAGTTGTTTACTGGAAAAATTCATATTCTACTCAAATTTGAAAGATATCTAAAGGAAGCTGATAGTCGTAGTCAGAGAAACCAAGTCTACGCAAGATTTGGGGATTGGACGTTGAAGTTCGCATTCCAGTTGAATGAAGAACGACCTTCCTTTGAAGGCAATCCAGCCGATTGCCCTTGCAAAGGCATATGCCGACCGCTCCAAAAAAGACGTATGCCGATCGCTCCAGAAAAGGCATACACCGAACGACCTGGTGCATGCCGAGCGAGGGTATGCCGAGAGACCGAGTGCATATTGAGCGAGAGTGCACCGAGCGACCCAGTGCATGCCGAGCGAGAGTACGCCGGGCGACCCACTGCATGCTGAGCGAGAGTATGCTGAGCGACCCAGTGCATGTCGTGGGAGAGTATGCCGAGCGACCCAGTGCATGACGAGCGAGAGTACACCGAGCGACCCAGTGCATGCCGAGCGAGAGTACACCGAGCGACCCAATGCATGCCGAGCATTAGCACCCGCATAGTGAATTCAAAACCCAACTTACTAAAGGAACATTCTATCCACTTCCCTTACATCCCATGATCGATCATAGAGGACCTAGCGGCAGCTTCTGAACGGCAACAAGGTAACAGACAAGCAACCGCTACTCAAATGGTACTCCCTAAGGTTGGAGAACTAGATGATATGACTCTAGTCAGACGCCAAAAAGACTCCAAGCACCATTCTTCACTTAACCAGCACTTCAAATTTAGTGACTCCAAGCAGACCAAAAATTTGGCTCTAAGCAATTTATTCCAAATACTAACAAGGATATCATAATGACCGCGTTTAAGGAGAGTCGTCCTCCAGATATATTTTGGAAGCTAGTTAGCTAGAGAGCCTCCTACGACCAAGGATTGTTTCTGATGAATCAGAACCAAAGTGAGGAGGAGTGGAGTAGGTTAGGAAAAATAACTATGTTGGCATGTTGGCTAAGGACTTTGATTCTAATAAACAAAATAAGATCTCAAAATTTTACTCATATGCTCTTGGAAAGATTCAACCGATAGCCTCTACTTGGAGACTCTTGACTCAGAGTGGTACTAAAAACCAGCCTCGAGAGAGTCCATCAAAGTCTAGAGAAAATTAAGGGAATGTTGTATATTCCAAGATGCACACTAGTCCTAACATTGACTATTACAAACACCTCCGAGGTATGATCAAAAAGCATATTCGAAAAGGAAACTTCAATAATATGTGCAAGCCTTGTAGAGTGGCAAGCCAAGAGCTTCGAATGCCCATCGATAAAGAACTCTAATTATCAATTGGACCGTTGGAAGTAAACATCTCGCTAGAAGGGGCAAATTCGAATGGCGAGCAAACGATGCTACTCCACTTATCAATGAGGTGACCAACTAGTCGAAGTTTGCCACCAATCAATCCACGTTGACCTTGATTGGACCTATAAAGTGTCATCAAGACAAGCATGATTCGATAGCTCATCATCAACCATGTGCCTTTGATTTGAGGCTAGGGACGAGAGATTGAAAAGCTCATCACGGTCAGAGCCCAATACAAAGCAAACATGACCGACCGTCCATTCATCAACCTCCATATTTGACTTGGAGACCTAAACAAAGCTTGGAATGAATATGGCCCGATCAATTACTCAAATAGGCTCATAAAACAAAGTTCGAAAAAATATAAATGCCACTCCTGAAGCTCAGTACGTCGGGATCTATCTAGAATGGACGTGATTTGATCATCTACGCATCAAGTCCTACCTTGAACACAAAGGGAAATTCGAAAGCCCAACTTGAAGTAGTTGTGATTGACTGCCTACTCGTTAACCATTGCTCTCAATACATGGACATGACTGCACCTTGAAACATATGCAACTTACTTTGTCTACTCAATAATCCATTATCCTCGTCTTCCAGAAAGAGGCAGGAAGCAAATTATGCAAGGCTTGATTATCCAACCCCAGCATGGATGTGATCCTACCATCTATCACATACCTTCTTCCTTGACTTGATTGGAAGAGTAACAATCACCAAGAGGACGAGAATCGACCGTCAATTTGTTAAGTTTCATCCTTCGTGCTGGGGGGAGAGTTCCATTCCATGAGCAAACATGGTTCGATCATTGATTCGGCAACATTACCCTCGATATGGTAAATGAAATACAAATTAAACGGGTGGAAATACGACCGCTCTCAATAAAAACCTCTAAGTCCCTGAAGCGGACTGGAGTACTCTAAGTCCCCTAAGTGTGGACTAGAGTATAAACGACATAAAAACCTCTAAGCTCTGAAGTGGACCAGAGTATAAACACATAAAAACCTCTAAGTCCCTGAACGGACTAGAGTACTCTACATCCCATGAGCGCGGTCCCCAGAGTGCAGACTAGAGTACTCTGAGTACCTAGAGCATGGACTAGGGTATAAACAATCTGAAAATCTCTAAGTCCCCAGAGTGGGGACTAGAGTACTGTGAGTCCCTAGAACGCAGACTAGAGTATAAAAAATTTAAAAATATCTAAGTCCCCAGAGTGCAGACTAGAGTGCTCTACATCCCCTGAGTATGGACTAGAGTAAAAAAGACATAAAAACCTCTACATCCCTAAAGCGGACTAGAGTACTCTAAGTCCCATGAGCACGGACTAGGGTATAAACGACATAAAAACCTCTAAGTTCCTGAAGTGGACTAGAGTACTCTGAGTCCCTAGAGCGCGGACCAGAGTATAAACTATTTGAAAATATCTAAGTCCCAAGAGTGCGGACTAGAGTACTCTTAGTCCCCAGAGTGCAGACTAGAGTATAAACGACTTAAAAACTTCTAAGTCCCTGAAGCAGACTAGAGTACTCTAAGTCCTCTAAGTGTGGACTAGAGTATAAACGACATAAAAACCTCAAAGTCCTTGAACGGACTAGAGTACTCTAAGTCCCTAGAGTGCGGACTAAGGTATAAACGGTTTAAAACCGCTAAGTCCCTGAAGCAGACTAGAGTACCCTGAGTCCCCAGAGCGCAGACTAGAGTATAAACGATTTGAAAATCTCTAAGTCCTCATAGTGTGGACTAGAGTACTCTGAGTCCCTAGAGTGCGGACTAGAGTATAAATGACTTAAAAACCTCTAAGTCCTCGAAGCAGACTAGAGTACTCTAAGTCCCCTAAGTGCGGACTAGAGTATAAATGACATAAAAAACTCTAAGTCCCTGAAGCGGACTAGAGTACTCTAAGTCCCCAAAGTGCAAACTCGGGTATAAACGACATAACAATCCTCTAAGTCCCCAGAGTGCGGACTAGAGTTCACTGAGTCCCCAAAGCGTGGACTAGAGTATAAACGATTTGAAAATCTCTAAGTCCCCAGAGTGCGGACTAGAGTATTCTGAGTCCTCGGATTGCGGACTAGAGTATGAACAACTTAAAAATCTCTAAGTCCTCGGAGCGTGGACTAGAGTAATCTGAGTTCCCGGAGTGCGGACTAGAGTATAAATGACTCAAAAATCTCTAAGTCCCCGGAGCGCGGACTAGAGTACTCTGAGTCCCTAGAGTGCGAACTAGAGTATAAACGAATTGACGAAAATCTCTGCGTCCCGAACTGTGGATTAAAGCATAATCCGTTTGACAAATCTCTAAGTCCCCGGAGCATAGAACGAAGCATGAACACAAATTGGACACGAGTCGACCGAGGGGAGAATGACACTAAGTCACGAGAATGTAGAGTGGTGTATAAACATTGATAAATAGACAAGTGCATTCCAACCGTTCTCTATTCTTAAAAATTTGGCCTGAAATTGACAGAAGGAGTATTAACTCGCTAAGGATGAAGTTCGACCATCCGACTAGTGGCCTGGCCAAATCAGTGCTGGAAGTTGGAGTACAAATCACTAAAAGATGAATACGACAACTTATTATAGCTCTAGCTTGGCGTTCTTTACAACTTAGGGCAACGACTATAGGGAGGCCTCAATACAGAACCAATCGAAACGACATCCAAAGCTATAGGTGATCGACTATATCATACCTATGATTGAGGGTCAATACCGATCCGCACCAAGCACATACGAATGTGACCCCAATATCCCTTGAAAAACTATGACCACTAGAGTGTGGAAAGCAGAGTAAACCATAAAGACTTGGTCATTAATTCTCCATCACCCTCCTTCGATCCGTCAGGAGGAATATGAAACTGCATGAGCGTGACCTGACTGCACTTGAGCCTACTTTACCCCAAGATCTAACTATAGAACGTGAACCAAAGTGGATGTAGCTGACCGTCTAGTATCCAACTTATGCCTATAAACTAATGAGGCATCAAAATATTCCCCTTGGAATGAAAAACACAATACAATTCTGGATAGGCGAGACTCAGGCTCCCATTAACTGACCTGATCCCACGATTCAACGGGAATGAGAGTAAAGCTAATTTGGGCATGGCTGGCCTTCCTACTTATCCGTATATGCCCCAGACTTGGGGGCATGAGCGAGAAGCGGGATGAATGTGAACCAACTATTCACCAATCAACTCTATGTCTTTATAGGTGGGAGTATAAACATAACTGGGACGAGACTCAACCATCCACACAGTACATTTATCAACTCGAGACTGGGAGCAAAAGCGTGATCATCCAGAGACGAGCTACGATAGCTTAATATTGAAATATATATAGTACTTACAGCTACTCAAGTCCACGACTGAAAGAATGTTAACGATCCCATTTTTGAGCCGGTATTAATTTAGTAATTAATTTAATTTTTGAAATTAAATTGTGAATTAATTTGGTATTTTCCAAATTAAATAGACATTTGTTTGCTTATTAATATAAATATATATAAATATGATTTTGAATAAAATTTCTAATTGGAAATTCAGAAATAAATATTTTGAATAATATATTGGATTTGGATTTATTTGTGGATTTATTTGAATATTTGGGAATAAATATATGTAAGTAGATTTTAAGTAAAATTCGATTGGAAACAAATATATATAAGGACGATCTGGGTGGTTGTTATGATCTAGGGGATCGTCGACGACATGTTGATGATCAATGAGTTGATCGGAGAAGCATGGGTCGTTGGTGCACGTGCACTTGTGCACAGCTGTACCTGATTGATTAAGATGATTAAGGAAGACGATGTAAACTCGAAGACGTTCTCATGAAATAGGGGTGATGTCTTGGGTATGCTATCGGGATTAGAACGTGAAGATGTTAGCAGGTTTAAAGTTTTAAAAATTAAAAACAGAAAATGAAAAGATGAGCAGAAGAAAGGGAAAGTGACTGGGGGACATGCTTGGGAGAAGTTGGTTGTGGATCGGTTCCTAGTCGTGATTTCTGGATTTAGGCCAAGAATACTTTGAAACTATTTCTTAGAATCTATTTCTTTATATAATAAACGTTTTTAAATAGTCGTTATATGATTTGTTAATTTAATGTTAAGTTAAATTTGTAAGTATTTAAATTTTAATTAGAGATAAAATTAAATAGTTAATTAAAAGGTATAATGTTTTAAATACATATGTTAATGATAATTAAGTCATTAATATGATAAAGGATTTATCTTAGTTGCTAATTAAGGTTTTGATGATTTAAGATTTATTTAATTAATAAGGTAATTAAAGTGTAATTAATTAATTTAATTAATGATTAAGAATTAATTAATTTGTAATTAAGGGGTATTAATTAATAATTAAGGTTTATTAATTAATAATTAAAAGATAATTTATTCATTAATTAAGGTCAGTTAATGTAGGTAACTAAAAGTAATTAATTACTTAAAGATAATTACTTAATTAAAAGTAATTATCTAATGATTTATGATTGATAAATCAAATAATTAAAGATTTATTAATATAAGTGATTAAGGGTAATCACTTATTATAATTAAGGATAAGTAATTGAATGATAATTAGTTAATTGATAATTAATTAATGTAATTAATTAAGGATAATTAAAGGATAATTAAAGAATTAAGGGTTAATTATTTAATAATTAAAGGTTAACTAATTAAGAAATTGATTAGGGATAATCACTTATTATAATTAATTAAGGATAATTAATTAAATGGTAATTAATTAAGGAATTAATTAACTAAAGGATAATTAAATAATTAAAGGTTAATTATTTAGTGATTAAAGTTTAATTGATTTATTAATTAAGGTTAATTAATTAAATGATTAAAGATTAATTAATTAAGATGAGATGTAATTAATTAATATTAATTAACTAGGATAAGTGATTAATCTGATTTGAATTAATCAGACGAGTAATTAATCTTACTTATGGATGTATGAATTGTATGAAATGTCCTGTATTGTTTGATATCTCTGATGTGTGATGTTGTGTGATATGAATTATTTTGCTTTGAGCTGTGATGAATGTAGTTTATTTATCTGTATTTAATTTTATATTATTTATCTGTGAATCTATGAATAGAAGTTAAGTGTTATAGATTATACCGCTTATCGATATTGATATGATTGAGTCTGTGATGATTTGTGTTGTTGCACTATTGTGTAAAACCCCTGGACTACACCATACACATACAAATATGGATTGCACAAGGAAATCGGTTAAGCCACAGATATTTTGAAATCTAAATATTATTTTGTTAAAGGTTGTAGTTTAAATCCAAATAGTTTTGGAAATGGAATCGGGTTAAATACCAAAAGCCTTTGAAAAGGAGTTTTGAAGATAAAAGTTATTTTGAATAACTTGATAAAATTTTGAAAATTTAAATTTGAATTCAAGATTTGAAATTGAATTCTATGTTTGGAAATTATGGTTTAAAAAGGTTATACAAGTTACAAATGTGTTTATATGGGTTTTAAACCATTTTAAAGTATTGTTTTGGGAATTTGAATTTAACCCAAGGGCTTTAACTTGTACAAATGTAATCGGACTTTTTCGAAATGAAAACTATTTGTTTTCAAATAATAATAACTTTCATATAAAGGAAGGTTTTCCAATTTGTATTGAAAAGATTTCAAGTTTGAAATGAAATTGTTTTGAAAGCTATAAATGAATCTTTGTAAAAGATTGTTGAACCTTGTTTTGAAATTGAATAGGATCTAAAATGTATATCTTTTGTATAAAAGATTTGAAATGAAAATTGTTTCTGAAAGTTATGAATCTTTGGGAAATGTTTTGAAATCTATGAATTGAATCTTTGATTTAAAGATTGGTTGAGTTAATCCAATTTGGAAGGGAAATTGTTTATAAAGGCTAAGAATTCATCTTTGTGGAAGATTGGTGAACTTTGTGAAGTAAATCTTTTTGTTTAAAAGATTTGAATGGTAATTTGTTTAACCCATTTGAAGAAAAGTTTTGGGTTTTAAAGTTGTGACTTAACTGAGATTCCAATATCCATTTGTTTTTAAATACTGCGCTCATTATTTCGGTTTAGCCGGGAGAGGACTTTGTGTCATATAACCCATTTCGAATAATGATACGATGTTATGGATTGGATTTGAAGACTGGCTGTGAAGACCAGATATTTTCGAAAGCGAAAGGAGAACTTGTCGAATGTCTCTGCACCGGCTGATCCCCGGTATAGATATTTGATCACCCTTTGTAATGGGGAATCCAGACGTGATTAGGGATTATCCGAATATGCAAGGGCTTCTTCGAAAGTGCCTTCGGTTCTATTCGAACCCGTAATAGACTTATATGGATGTGTGTCTGACATTACACTTTGAGATGTAAAGCTGGTTTCTATCAAATACATTTCTATTTGGTGGCACAGAATTTATTCTCCTAGCTTAACACCCTTCTCTGAGACGTATGAGCCTAGAGGTAATGTAGTTGATGGTTACTAGTGACACATTCCCAATTTGGTAGTGTGGCATACTGAGTGCTGCTGAGTGTTGCTAATCATTTGTTGATCGAAGCATGGCTTTATGAAAAGCGTAGCTTTGTGGACGAGACCTTGTCGGACCTCACAAACCGGAAATGGTCGAAACAGGAAAGATGCGGCAAGGTTATCAGGGGTCCCGCCCCTAGAGTATGTCCATTTCTTCGGGATAAGGGCGGTATCATGGTATGTAGCCCAGATACTTAACTCATGTGGTCACTGCAAATTTATTACTTTGTGGTTGTTGCTTTATGGTTGAGGATCCTAGGATAAAGGTCGCAAACGATAGGGGATGGCATACTTGTAGGTGTTACTTCTGGCAGGGGTAACCTGGTCTTGTGTTGGCGGAGAGCTGGGTAAGTTCTCGAGGCGTCCCTCCAAGGGCATCCCATGTGGCAATAGGAAGTTCCTTAGACTGACCATTTGTTGGAAATCTAAAGAAACAATACACGCCTTGTACCGTTTTAGTTGTATAACCTGCCATGGAATGTGGCGGTAACCTGCTATTGAACATGGTAGGCATACAATAATGATTGTATGTTGGCTAAGATTAATATTATACTTGCAAATGTTTTCCACATGCACTAATAATAATATCAAAAAGGTTTTCGCGTATCAAGCATGTTTGACATCATAAGGAGAAATCTCCTCCAATTCTGCGTTTGCATGGTATGTACGGTGGGAGGCCTTATGGTAGTTTCATTTTTCAAAAAGCATTGTGGATTTCTTTTTAAGTCCTTTTTTTATTTTTATTTAAAGATAAACTGTTTTTTTTTGCTCATACCAGTCCCATGACTGATCTAGAGTTTATTGTTCCCTTCCTAAACTCTGGGTGCCCATATTTTTACACACGGGCAGTCTAGAGTTGGGATTTTCAGATAATCAAATAGTAAGCGTTGTTTCGGTAGCCTTCAGTCTCTGGAAATCTTCTTCAGTCTTTGGATGACTGACCTTGCTTAGTACTACGTGATGTGGGTTCTCGCTTATCGGATTGGAGTCTTCGGAGCTTTTGAGGTTAAGCCATTTGGTTTTGGAACTTTGGCATTGGAATGCAGTTTGGATCCTTCCTTTCTCTCTTGGAGATTAAGTTGGAAATTTCCTTCTACTGTGTCATATTCTGCTATATTCTTCTAAGATATTTTTGGATCTGTTGTATCTTGTTGTAGCAGATATTGTATCATTCTTGTATCAAATGTTGTATATCGATGATATATTCATTATCTTCCACTGTGTTGTTATACTTACATGTTATAAGCTCTGGCGCGAATCGAATTTCAACGGTTGAATCTGTGTCATTCGAGTACAAATGAAGCATGGGTGTCGATTTTCGAACGCTGAAATTTGGGTCTTGACATTTTGGTATCGGAGCTAAAGGTTGAACTTTAGCTTTGGAGTATAACACATTAGGTGACTCATTAGAGATAGGGTGAAGTATATCATAGAATGAGTATATCCCTAAGATATCCGTCCGTATGCCTCAGTAAATTCTCTTACTATCCACTGGTAGTGAGTATGAGTGCAAGAAGAGGACGAGATAAGGGACAGGGAAGTAACACTTCAAATGGTCGATGCCCTGTAACAATAAGGAAATAAATTTTCCCCTATCAATCTCTTTGATCATCATCCGATTTCAATTCTTTTGGATGGCTTCATGGCAGCTGTAAGGAGAAGCTTCGGTGTAATAATGGCCCTGCGAATTGCTGTAGAAAAGGTTTTAATTCCTATTTCGTATTCTAATCATTCGTTTCCCTCAGCATTCTGTTTTAACTTTAATAAAGTTGGAATCTGAATTGGAACAATTGATAAACAAATATGAAGTTAAATTAATTTGTATCGATAAAACGATTTCGGTCAAAACCAAAGTTTGAAATTTCTATTGTAATTTCTTGTGAGGATTAAAGTCTGAAAGCGGACAAGCTGGTGTAAACTTTGGGGTATTCCGACCCGAGTTTGGAATCCATACCTAAAGTTTAAAAATTATGGAAGATTAAATCCATTTATCTATGGTTTGGGTTTGATATATTCTACAAAGGGTTAGTTATCCCTTCGAACTAACCAATGCCCTGTATATCTTCGTAGATCTGGTGACCCCAGTATCTTGTGAAATATGGAATGAGTTTGTTCTCATATCTTTTGTAGATGTTCTGATTTGGTAAGCCAAAATGCAAAATAGATATTCAGTTTGATCTTGTGAATCAATTTTCTATCTCAGATGTGTTCAACTGTTCTTTGTGATCTCCCTGTCCAGCAAATTTCGAAGACGAAATTTTCTTAAGGGGGGAATCTGTAACGATCCCCTTTTTGAGCTAGTATAAATTTGGTAATCAATCTAATTTTTGAAATTTAATTGTGAATTAATTTGGTATTTTCCAAATTAAGTAGGCATTTGTTTGTTTATTAATATATATATATATATATATATATATATATATATATATATATGTGTGTGTGTGTGTGTGTGTTTTTAAATAAAATTTCTAATTGGAAATTCAGAAATAAATATTTTGAATAATATATTGGATTTGGATTTATTTGTAATTTATTTGAATATTTGGGAATAAATATATATAAGTAGATTTTAAGTAAAATTCGGTTGGAAATTGAAAAATAAAAATAAAAATAAAATTAATTGGATTTAAAGGTTATATTTTGAAAAAAAATATGTGTATAACTAGAATTGTAAATATAATATGATATTAAAACAAAGTTAATAAAATATTTAAAATATATATCTTTTGGAAATAAAAATGATCTATATAAAGATATTTTAAATTAGAATTTAAAATTCAAATGAGATTAATAAAAAAAAAGTTTAAAACCATATTACTTAATTTATAATAACACAAGGGTTGAAACACAATTTTTAAATTTATTTAAATTGAGGATTTGAAAACAAATTTCTTTCATGTTAACAAATGTAAGGTGGAGATTACATGCATTAATATGTGTAAATATTTTATAAAACAATTTAACATTTGTAAATACTACAACAAGATATTAATACAAGTGTAAGAAAATAATAAAGGATTTTAACATGTGTAGCTTATGCATGCCTTAAGAAATTCAAATGGAAAATTATTTTCTTTTCATTATTTTTTAAATAAAAATAGGAAATCAAAGTTATAAGTTATCAGTATGATCCTAGTTTCCTCACTCTCTTTTGTACAATCCAAAACTAAAAACTTGAGAACACAAAGATGCAAACCAAAAGCATGTGAAACAAATTCCCAAATCTAAAAACAAAACTGAAAAACAAAACCTGAGCAAAGCATTTAAAGAATCAATCAGTATCTCAGCCTAAAGCAAACCAACCTGAATGAAGCTTCAAGCAATCAGAACAAAACTAAGATTCAACTCAAAACATCAACTACCGATCAAATATAAAGATGAGATCATCTCCAGATCAAAACTATAAAGGCAGAAAAGAAGATCAAAAGAAAATCAAAATGAATTCTACTTGGTTCATGAGTAATTCAAAGATCAAGCTCCAGATCCAAACTCCGCAAAATGGAGAATCACTTCAATTTAAACAAATCAAGCATTCAGATCAACATCAGATGAGTTCAACACTTCCATATCAAGACAAACAAAAGAAAAAAAAATACCGCTCTGTTTCAAAAAAGAAATCATCCAAATGAGCAAAACATCATTTTTTAAAAGCCTTAATATGTTATATCTTGATGAATGTGATGAATGTTTAAAGTAATGTTATAGATTTGTCTGCATGGATGTGAATGTGTTTGTGTATAGGTAAATATGCAGATATACATGCCTGCACGTACGTTTGTAAGGCTCTGTTTAGTTACAGGAAAGAAAAACATGGAAAAAAAATCAATTACTCTTTATCAAATCATCTTTAGGTTATGATTTATAAACAAAGTATACTCGAATTAATAAGACATTCGTTTTAAAAATATTTCCAGTAAAAATACTGGGTAAATATTTATAGAAAAAGAAATTTCTGAGATGATGAATTCAAAGTCGAAAACTGGACCTTTAAACTCTCAAGTTTTGATGATATAAATTGTTTCGAATATGAATATGATGATTTTTAATAACATTATCTAGATTTTAGTATAGGGTTACTGTGAATTCCTAAGTTGATCTAAATACGGATTTTCATCAATTATCGATGAAGGGAGGGTGACCAAGGCTGGAGGTGAAGTGTGATCTGGTGGTCATGAGAAAAATAGTGATTGATTTTATTAATTGCCGGGGTGGTGCGGCGAGGTCGAAATAGGGTTTTAAAGTAGAATTTGGTTGACGAAAAGGAAATGACGAATTCGTCCTCAAGGTTGAGACAGAGGTGATCGAACGTGGGGGAGCAGATGCGAGGATGCATGGAGGAGCCGTGGCCGGATTAACATGACCTCTGGTGGTCACGAGCGTTGGGTAAAGGTGGTTTTTGGTCGAGAGCAACTATTCTAGTTCGATCGAGAAACTCAATTTTTAATTTCAGTCGAGAAGGACGATCTGGGTGGTTTTGATGATCTAGGGGATCGTCGACGATATGTTGATGATCAGAGAGTTAAACGGAGAAGCGTGGGTCGTTGGTGCATGTGCACCCATGCACAGCTGTACCTGATTGATTGAGATGATTAAGGAAGATAATGTAAACTCGAAGACGTTCTCGTGAAATAGGGGCGATTTCTTGGGTATGCTATCGGGATTAGAACGTGAAGATGTTAGTAGGTTTAAAGTTTAAAAATTGAAAACAGAAAATAAAATGATGAGCAGATGAAAGGGAAAGTGAGTCTGGGACATGCTCGGGAGGAGTTGGTTGTGGCTCGGGGTCCTAGTCGTGATTTCAGGGTTTGGGCCAAGAATACTTTGAAATTATTTCTTAGAATCTATTTCTTTATATAATAAATGTTTTTAAATAGTGGTTATAGATTTGTTAATTTAAAATTTTGTTAACTTAAATTTGTAAGTATTTTAAATCTTAGTTAGAGATAAAATTAAATAGTTAATTAAAAGGTATAATGTTTTAAATACATATGTTAATGATAATTAAGTCATTAATATGATAAAGGATTTATCTTAAAAGTTAATTACGGTTTTAATGATTTAAGATTTAATTAAGAAAATAATTAAAGTGTAATTAATTAGTTTAATTAATGATTAAGAATTAATTAATTTTTAATAAGGGGTTATTAATTAATAATTAAGGTTTATTAATTAATAATTAAAAGATAATTTATTCATTAATTAAGATAAGTTAATGCAGGTCATTAAAAGTACTTAATTACTTAATTAAAAGTAATCATCTAACTATTTATGATTGATAAATCAAATATTAAAGATTTATTAATATAAGTGATTAGGGGTAATCACTTATTATAATTAAGGATAATTAATTGAATGATAATTAATTAATTGATAATTAATTAATGTAATTAATTAAGAATAATTAAAGGATAATTAAATAATTAAGGGTTAATTATTTAATAATTAAAGGTTAACCAATTAAAGAAAATTGATTAGGGATAATCACTTATTATAATTAATTAAGGATAATTAATTAAATGGTAATTAATTAAGGAATTAATTAACTAATGTATAGTTAAATAATTAAAGGTTAATTATTTAATGGTTAAAGGTTAATTGATTTATTAATTAAGGTAAATTAACTAAATGATTAAAGATTAATTAACTAAGATGGTTGTAATTAATTAATATTAATTAACCAAGATAAGTGATTTATCTGATTTAAATTAATCAGATGAGTAATTAATCTTACTTATGGATGTTTGAATTGTATGAAATGCCCTGTATTGTTTGATATCCCTGATGTGTGATGCTGTGTGATATGAATTATTTTGATTTGAGCTGCGACGAATGTAATTTATTTATCTATATTAAATTTTATATTTTTTATCTGTGAATATGTGAATAGAAGATAAGCGTTACAGATGATTATACCGCTTATCGATATTGATATGATTGAGTCTGTGATAATCGATGTTTTTGCACTATTGTGTAAAACCCCTGGACTACACCATACACACACAAATATGGATTGCACAAGGAAATCGATTAAGTCACAGATATTTTGAAATCTAAATATTATTTTGTTTAAAGGTTGTATTTTAAATCCAAATAGACTTGGAAATGGAATTGGGTTAAACATGAACTTTTTTTAAATTGAATTCAAGATTTGAAATTACGGTTTGAAAATTTGAATTCAAGACTTGATTAATTTTGAAAATTTGAATTCAAGATTTGAAATTGAATTCTATGTTTGGAAATTATGGTTTAAAAAGGTTATACAAGTTACAAATGTGTTTATATGGGTTTTAAACCATTTTAAAAGTAATGTTTTGGGAATTTGAATTTAACCCAAGGGCTTTAACTTGTACAAATGTAATCGAACTTTTTCAAAATGAAAACCTTTTGTTTTCAAATAATAATAACTTTCATATAAAGGAAGGTTTTCCAATTTGTATTGAAAAGATTTCAAGTTTGAAATGAAATTGTTTTGAAAGCTATAAATGAATCTTTCTAAAAGATTGTTGAACCTTGTTTTGAAATTGAAGAGGATCTAAAAGGTATATCTTTTGTATAAAAGATTTGAAATAAAAATTGTTTTTGAAAGCTATGAATCTTTGGAAAAGGTTTTGAAATCTATGAATTGAATCTTTGATTTAAAGATTGGTTGAGTTAATCCAATTTGGTAAGGAAATTGTTTAGAAAGGCTATGAATTCATCTTTGTGGAAGATTGGTGAACTTTATGAAGTAAATCTTTTTGTTTAAAAGATTTGAAACGGTAATTTTTTAAAACCATTTGAAGAAAAGTTTTGGGTTTTAAAGTTGTGGCTTAACTGAGATCCCAATATCCATATGTTTTAAAATACTACGCTCATTATTCGGTTTAGCCAAGAGAGGAATTTGTGTCATATAACCCATTCCGAATAATGATACGACGTTATGGATTGCATTTGAAGACTGATGGTGAAGACCGGATATTTTCGAAAATAAAAAGGTAACTCGTCGAATGTCTCTGAACCGATTGATCCCCGGTATAAAGATTTAATCACCCTTTGTGATGGGGAATTCGGACGTGATTAGGAATTATCCGGATGTGCAAGGGCATCTTTGGAATTTCCTTCGGTTTTGTTCGTACCCGGAGCAGACATGTATAGATGTGTGTCTAACATTACACTTTGGGATGTAAAGCTGGTTTCTATCAAACACTTTTCTGTTTGGTGGCGGAGAATTTATTATCTTAGCTTAACATCCTTCTCTGAGACGTACGAGCTCAGAGGTTATGTAGTTGATGGTTCCTAGTGATACATTCCCAATTTGATAGTGTGGCATGCTGAGTGCTACTGAGTGTTGCTGATCATTTGTTGATCGATGCATGGATTTGTGAAAAGCGTAGCTTTGTGGATGAGACCTCGTCGGACCTCACAAACTGAAAATGGTCGAAACAGGAAAGATGGGGCAAGGTTATCAGGGGTCGCACCCCTAGAGTATGTCCATTTCTTCTGGAAAAGGGTGGTATCATGGTATGGAGCCCAGATACTTAACTCATGTGGTCACTGCAAATTTATTACTTTATAGTTCTTGTTTTATGGTTGAGGATCCTCGGATAAAGGTCGCAAACGACCGAGGATGACATACTTGTAGGTGTTACTTCCAGGCAGGGGTAACCCAGCCTTGTATTGGCAGAGAGCTGGGTATGTTCTCGGGGCGTCCCTCCAGAGGCGTACTCATGTGGCAATAGAAAGTTCCTTAGCCTGACCATTTATTGGAAATCCAAAGAAACAACACGCGCCCTGTACGGTTTTAGTTGTATAACCTGCTATGGAATGTGGCGGTAACCTGCTATTGAACATGGTAGCTATAGTAGGCATATAATAATGGTTGTATGCTGGCTAAGATTAATATTATACTTTCAAATGTTTTCCACTATGCACTAATAATAATATCAAAAAGGTTTTTGTGAGAAATGCGGATTACGGATCTTAAGGCTGAGATAAACACTAGAGGGGGGTGAATAGTGTTTTAAGGAATTATTAAATCTTTTTGAGTTTTTGTTAATTTGAACATAAATGTATGCAATATTCAGACACAGATATGATCACAGAATCAAACACAGATGCAGAAATAAAGTAAAAGCAGTAAAGGAAAGAACACACCGGATTTTATACTGGTTCGAAGTTACCCTACATCCAGTCCCGCATACTGGTACAGATTTCCTTTCAAAAGAAATTGTACAATTACACCCTTGATTTCAAGGCAACGAGGTACACCCTCCAGATTCACAATCCTCTGGGTAGAGATACTTGATTTCCTGGGCAACAAGTTCACCCAGTTGTTTTCCAAGGCTACAATCACACATTTTCTCGCTTGATTGATTTCCAAGGCCACGATCACACCTTTTCTCGTTTAATTAATTACAAAGAAGCCTATAACTCTGAATAGCACTGACAATCTTGTTGAGATAGTGATAGAGAATCAAACCAGAGATAATCTAGTTAGATTCAATGTTGGTTTCGGCAGAGTAATGGTAGAAATATGTATAAAGAAATGTGGAAGAAGAGAAATGAAAAGCAGAAAATATAATTAAAAATTCATTGAAAACAACCCCTATTTATAGAAGAACAACAGACATGTCCATTCTTGAAGAGATATGATGAATATACACTTCTTTTGAAATTTAAAATTTGAAATTAACTCACACTATGTCGACATGGGTTTTATTGAGCCTGTCGACATCCTAAAGCAATTTTTGGTGGTTTGTTTTTCTTTTGAAAATAACTTTTATCTTACATTAAAAACTATTTTAAACCTTATAAATATACTTGACTATAGTTAAAATACATAAGTAAATATAGAGAATAATATATATATAATTTTATATTTAAATCTAATATAAATATTAAAAGTTAAATATATTATTAGTAAAGATATTTTTAAAACTAAGGATAATTTGATTTTGAAAATAAAGATTATTTTGAAGCTAAAAGTATCTAAAAACAGGAAAGATGTTTTTGATCTTTTTAAAAGGAAGGTTTTGAAAACATTTTGAAAACAAGATATAATTTTGTAAAAACATTTTGAATAAAATTTTAGTGGATATAAAACAATGTTCCACTAGATTTTTCGTAGGTTCCATCCTACTTAGGGTTCCATCCCTTTAACGGGCTCGATGTGGATTCCATTGCACGAATAAATTGGATTTTAAGATGCTAGTGCTTTTCTTGGAGTTTTAACAAAAATTCCTAACTAAAATTACTTATTCTTAAAATCTTGAACTCTTGATAATCTTGATATTCTTGATACTCATGAGTCTTCATTCTTGATATCTTGGATATCTATACTATACAGTCTTTAATGTTGGTACCTGTGTGGTTAAATCCTGCATAGACATATATTTCTAAACTATATTGTTAGTATTTATATTTTATAATCCTATTCTAAGGTTGTTGTAATCAAAACCATCATCTCACGGACTAACAATCTCCCCTTTTTTGATGATGACAACCTTTGTTTATAAAATATTACTTCTATCCTAGTAACTCCCCCTTAATCTATGCCTAACTATCCTATTTTATATTTCTCCCCCTTTGTCATCACAAAAGCTAACCCAAACTATATAATCTCCAAACTACATAACTCCCCCTCATTCTTTGACTAAAGTACCTACATTAATAAACTATACAAATGGAGTATATAATAGATAGATTAAGAGATAATTATACTGATAGACATGATAATTAATTAAAGATCATATAAATCTTAATGCATATTTGTACATGTTTTCACACCAAATATCTATCCAAATCAAATCAAATCAAACAATTCAAATCAAACAAACCAAATCAAAAAAACCAATCAAATCAAACAATACGAGGAACTTTCACCCATCATTCTTCTCGAAATATAGGGTCTATTTTAATGGCATCCCAATTTTCATTATCATTAGCGAGAGAGACTAGAGGATGTGCTTCGTTATCATCCTTGCGCAGGGAGGAAATCATCCATCGTATTGCATCGAAATGCCTTTCTTGCTCTTTAATCATCTGCATTTGACTCAATTATAAGTGTAACTAGTTACGAAGAATGAACGAAAGAATATTCTTGAAAGAATTAAGAGTTTCTTCAAGATTCTCAGATAAATTATGAATTGGATTGGCCATATTCGAGTTTGTGAGAAGGATGAAGACAAAGTGGATAAAAATAATACTGAGTGATGAATTCTGGAAGAAATAGGTATTTATAGGTGTAGAAATTCATTTGAAATGAATAGACATAAGGTAGTTATTCAAATTTCAAATTCAAATTGAATTGTCATTTCTTACCAGTACATGTCGACATGGTCATAGAGGGGATGCCGACATGGTCCAGTGAATTTTGATGACTTACTTTGATTTTGTGAATAATTGTGTGTATATATATATTTAAATAATATACCAACATTTATTCTGGAGATAAGATAAGCTAGATAATAGAAAAGGAATTCAATTTCATTTCATGATAACACGATACAACGATTAAACACAAAGAACTACACGAACATTCAAATCAAAATAAACTAAAACTAATACAACGAGATACGAAAAGGTAGAACTAGTTAGAGGACGATGATGATGAAAATCCAAACTTCTTGCTGACTTTGGAAATAAATTTGTTCATCTTGGATGAAATTTTTTCCAACTTCTTACAATGGATCGTTTAAGAATCCGTTGATTCTCAACAATGGTCTTTTGGTTTTTGAGAAGGGTTTTGTTGGATGGATTAGGAGGATAGTCGATGCTTTTCAAAGAAGTTTCACCTTCTTCTTCTTCTTCAATTTCCATTTCATTCCCTTCTTCTTCTTCCTCTTCCTCTTCTTCCATCTCCTCATGAGCCAAACGTTCTTCCTTTTCGGCAAGAGTCTCAAGGGGTTGAAAAACAAATGGAATTTTCATAAGCGAAATGTTGGAATGATTGAAAACTTTTCAAGAAACAAATTCTTCTCCTTTGAAATCCACTCCAAAATAGTTAAAAATCCGGGTGAGATAAATTCCATGATACAAAGTATTCTCACCTATTTAAAGATTTTTGGGATGAAGTTCATCCAAAATAACTTGTGCCTAATTAATATCATAATTTCCAAAAATAGCAAAAAGTGCTTTGCAAACTTTTGAAGTAGGACTATTAAAATTTCCCGATCTTGGGGTCAAATTATATTGTAAAAGAAGATTTGACAATTCTAGCTTTTGGTCGAAAGTTTCGATTTTTGAATTCAAAATTATCATTTCCTTCGAAAATGTGATGAAATGTCTTACAATCATTTTCATCGATTTTTAAATTAGAAAGATCCATTCTTGTACTCTTGCAATTGAGAATGGTACCCAAAAGATCACAATTCAAAACAATTCTAGTGCCTTTGACACTACTCCAAATTTCATCATCGTTTCCATTATAAAACCCACAATTAAGATTTGCATAGAAAATTTTAACAAAATTTGGATAACAAACAAAATAATTTTGAGAAGCATCAACAAGACTAAAAATTTGATTGTTTGCAAAAAGAGAATCAATTTCATAAGAAGAGAAATCTTGAAATATAGCAAACTTTCCAGGATGGACTTTTTCGTAGTTAGCATAATTGATGTATGCTTTTATAGCCTCCAGATCATTGAAGAGTTACTCTTTTATCTTTCTGGAAATTCTCATGGTGGAGGGGTTGCTTGAAGAAGCCATTAGAGTAGAGAGTAGAGAGCTTGAAGTTTTGAAGAGAGAGTTTGAATTTGAAAATGAGAGTGAAAAGATGTGATAAAAGATAGTGAATAAATAGATTCTCCAAGGACATGTTCTCTGGTCAAAAGATGCCTTTCCAAAGAATTGAATGAAGTGAAAAGGTGGAGGGAAATTCAACCATTTGAATTTAAAATTCTATACCCATGTCGACATCATGGCAGGGACCATGTCGACATGTGCTTGTGAATTTCTATGATTTATTTTTCCTAAGTACTCCAATATATATATATATATATATACTTATTATTTTTAATGTCTGTATATATCTGGAATATTATTAGAATTATAGTATATTCCATAATATATTATTATACTAATAAAAATAATAACAAAATAATAATAAAATAATAGTAAAAAAATTTAAAATTCAAATAACACACCAATTCAAAATCATCAATCAAGCAATTAAGCATCAAATTCTAAGCATGCAATTTCAACCAATTGTATTGTAAATGTATACCTTTTTCTGAGTCCGTTTCTCTGAATTCGTCGGAGTCGTGAACTACCGTGAAACATAAATTTGAATTATCTATCTTCTGATCATCATCGCTTGAGGACAAGTCTGAGTCATCTACAATAGCAGTAAATACACGCTTCCGTTTCTTTACTGAATCATTGTTTATAGGAGGATTTTGCCTTTCTGGATACGGACAGTCTCTTTTGATATGGCCTAGTTCATCACAGTCAAAACATTTGACATTGTTTGGCACTACATTCTGATTTCCAGAGTTCTTATAGTTGTTTCTCTTGAGATTATTCATCTTTTTGTATTTCAAAACTTTTCGAAAATTCCTGGTCATAAAGGCTATCTCTTCATCATTATCGCTGTCTGAGTTTGATCCATTAGTTAATGCATTAAATGCCATTGATTTCTTTTCAGATGCATTACTTTCTCTTCTCCTGATCATTTGGACTTCAAATGACATTAGATTTCCAATTAATTATTCTATCTTTAAGGTAGTGATGTCATTTGCCTCTTCGATTGCAAGTGTCTTTTGATCCCATTCTGGAGTAAGAGAATTTTTTTTTTTGAGTTGATCTTCTTTCGAAAATTCCTTTTCCAAGGATATTAGAGAAAGCACAATATCCTGAAATCTACTATACATATCTGAAATAGACTCATTAGAATTCATTTTAAATAATTGAAACTGATATCTGAGCATGGAAATTTTGGTCTGTTTAACTTTGCTTGTTCCTTCGTGAGTAACTTGCAAAGTTTTCTAGATTTCATATGCAGACTTACATACTGACACTCTATTAAATTCATTTCTATTAAGTGAACAAAATAGAATATTCATTGATTTAGAATTATTTTGTGCAACAGTCTTTTGCTCAGTGGTCCACCGTGCAAAATCAGTTGTGGGTTCAGAATATTCAGTTTGTGTGATATTCTAAGTGTCTAATCCTATAGATTGTAAATATATTTTCATCCTAGATGCCCAGTATGCATAGCTACTACCATTAAAAAGTGGTGGTCTGACAGTAGACTAACATTTTACAAATGAACTAATGACAGGGATACTAGTGTTAGTAATAGTACCAGTATTGGTAGCCATTTTGAAAACTTTTCAAAAATCAGATTATGAAACTTTAAAAATATTGCTCCAATACCAAATGTGAGAAATGCGGATTACGGATCTTAAAGCTAGGATAAACACTGGAGGGGGTGAATAGTGTTTTAAGGAATTATTAAATCTTTTTGAGTTTTTGTTAATTTGAACACAAATGTATGTAATATTCAGACATAGATATGATCACAGAATCAAACAAAGATGCATAAATAAAGTAAAAGCAGTAAAGGAAAGAACATACCGGATTTTATACTGGTTCGGAGTTACCCTGCATCCAGTCCCGCACACAAGTACGGATTTCCTTTCATAAGCAATTGTACAATTACACTCTCAATTTCAAGGCAACGAGGTACACCCTCCAGATTCACAATCCTCTGGGTAGAGATACTTGATTTCCCGAGCAACAAGTTCACCCAATTGATTTCCAAGGCTATAATCACACATTTTCTTGCTTGATTGATTTCCAAGGCCACAATCACACCTTTTCTCGTTTAACTGATTACAAAGAAGCCTATAACTTTGAATAGCACCGAGGATCTTGTTGAGATAGTGATAGAGAATCAAACCAGAGATAATCTAGTTAGATTCAATGTTGATATTGGCAGAGTAATGGTAGAAATATGTATAAAGAAATGTGGAAGAAGAAGACAAATGAAAACCAAAAAATATGGTTAAAAATTCATTGAAAACAACCCCTACTTATGAAAGAACAACAGCCATGTCCATTCGTGAAGAGATATGACGAATATACACTTCTTTTGAAATTTAAATTTTGAAATTAACTAACACTATGTCGACAGGGTGTAGTGAGAATTTTGACATCCCAAAGGAATTTTTGGTGGTTTGTTTTTCTTTTGAAAATAACTTTATCTTGTATTAAAAACTAATTTAAAATTTATAAACATATTTGTCTATAGTTAAAATACATAAGTAAATATACAGAATAATATATATATATATATATATATATATAATTTTATACTTAAATCTAAGTATAAATATTAAAAGTTATATATATTATTATTAAAGATAGTTTTAAAAATAAGGATAATTTGATTTTGAAAATAAAGATTATTTTGAGGCCAAAAGTATTTAAAATCAGGATAGATGTTTTTGATCTTTTTAAAAGGAAGGTTTTGAAAATATTTTGAAAACAAGATATAATTTTGTAAAAACATTTTGAATAAAAGTTTAGTTGATACAAAACAATGTTCCACTAGATTTTTCGTAGGTTCCATCCTACTTAGGGCTCCATCCCTTTAACGGGCTCGAAGTGGATTCCATTCCACGAATAAATTGGATTTTAAGATGCCATTGCTTTTCTAGGAGTTTTAACAAAAATTCCTAATTAAAATTACTTATTCTTGAAATCTTGAACTCTTGATAATCTTGATATTCTTGATATTCTTGATACTCATGAGTCTTCATTGTTGATATCTTGAATCTCTATACTATACAGTCTTCATTCTTGGTACATGCATGGTTAAATCCTGCATATACATATATTTCTAAACTATAAAGTTAGTGTTTATATTTTATAATCCTATTTAAAGGTTGTTGTCATCAAAACCATCATCTTACGGACTAACAGTTTTCGCGTATCAAGCATGTTTGACTATCATAAGGAGAAATTTCCTCCAATTCTACGTTTGCATGGTATGTGCGGCGGAAGGCCTTATGGTAGTTTCATTTTTCAAAAAGCATTACAGATTTCGTTTTAAATCCTTTTGTTTGTTTTTATTTAAAGATAAACTATTTTTGTTTGCTCATACCAGTCCCATGACTGACCTAGAGTTTATTGTTCCCTTTCTGAACTCTGGGTGCCCACAATTTACCACACGGACAGTCTAGAGTTGGGATTTTCAGATAATCAAATAGTATGTGTTGATTCGGTAACCTTCAGTCTCTGGAAATCTTCTTCAGTCTTTGGATGACTGATCTTGCTTAGTACAACGTGGTAGGGGTTCTCGCTTATCGGATTGGAGTCTTCGGAGCTTTTGAGGTTAAGCCATTTGGTTTTGGAACTTTGGCGTTGGAATGCAGTTTGGATCCTTCCTTTCTCTCTTGGAGATCAAGTTGGAAATTTCTTTCCGCTGTGTCATATTCTATTATATTCTGCTCTAATATTTTTGGATCTGTTGTATCTTGCTGTAATAGATATTGTATCATTCTTGTATCGAATGTTGTACATCAGTGATATATTCATTATCTTCCGCTGTGTTGTTATACTTAATGTGTTATAAGCTCCGGCGCAAATAGAATTTCAACGGTTGAATCTGCGACATTCGAGTACAAGTGAAGTACGGGTGTCGATTTTCGAACGCTGAAATTTGGGTCGTGACAAATTGCCTAGAGTTAGAATCATTAAATCGATACCTAAGCTCGTGGGCAACTGAATGTCACTCCAAGCCGAAGGACGGGTAAAGAATCATGAATGCATTAAATAGAAAGTGCGCTACTTAAACATATAAGCAAATTCAAACTCATAACACGATCCAGCTATGTAGCTACACGTGACTCGAGGCTGACCCCTACTCGACATTTCCTTCAACATGCTTTTAAGCCTGATCTTTGGCCATTTTCTGATAATCAATTAGAGCATTCAAAGCCCTTCACTATTGGACTTAATAACCCATGACAAGACTCTATGATTTGACCAGAGTAACCATTAATATTGACCATCCCGACCATATTTCACATTGAATGTTATGCAAAATAGTTACATCTAAACTCAAAGAATCTGGGATTGCACCTGCTAAGATGATAGTCGACATTACAGCCAGCCATGGCAACCATTTCCAAGTGCTGAATATCAGATCACAGCTCAATGCAACGATGATAAGAGAACTAGTTGGATTTTTCTGAATAAATGATGATATGTTCCCTTGGACCCATTTTGACATGCATGTATGATTTCACCAACTATCGCGAACCACACATTGGATATCGACCTGAAGCTACAAAAACTAGCGCTATGTCCGTTGATTTCATCATGAAAGATCCACTCTTACTTTTAGGCTCACCCCATCAACGTCTATGCTTTTGCGACCTCGCATACAATGACCTAAGACGTCTAAAAGACTACTTAAATAGAATATCGAACTAAGCCAATTCAATATCACTTATTTCCCTCAAAGGGCTATCCAAGAATGGAAATTAGCAGATCTCATATCCGAATTCACTACATCAGACGACTACTCAAAGAGTAGTAGAGAACCAGCCAATAGATGGAAAATATACGCTGATGGAGCATCCAGCGATCATTGTTATGGCGCAGGAGTCATGTTAATGACTCTTGAAGAACGATCGATCTGCTACGTCTTGAAACTCGATTTCCCTGTAACAAACAACGATGCTTAGTATGAAGCCTCGACAACCAGCCTCGAACTTGCTAGAGGATTTGGAGTGGAAACTTTACATATCTTTTGTGATTCCTGATTGATAGTATGCAAAGTTAAGGAAGTTGATCTTTCTAGGGGACATTATCTTGCTCCTTATCTCGGCCAGGTCCAAAAGCTACTAGCCGACTTCACGCATTACATAATTACACACATACTCAGCGACAAAATGAAAAGAGTCCAGTCATTGGCCAAGCTGGCCAGTTTTAGGGGTGCGCAATGGACATACATTATTTCGGTTGAAATACTCAATATTCCAAGCATTGGCGGATAGAGATCGACTAGATCTTGAAAACAGAGCCAGAAAAAGGGTCATGGTTGACTCCTATCAAAGACTATCTACAATGAGGAATTCTTACTGAACGGAGGAAAGAAAAGCGACAGATCCTCCTCAAAGCTTCACGCCAAATCATCCAAGAAGAAGTCGTGTGTAGAAAGGAGTTTATCCATTCCCATGCTTTGGTGTATCGCCCATGATGATATCTTGAGCGAAGTCTATGAAGAAGAATGCGTCGATCACATTAGGGGAAAACCGTGATAAAGAAAATACTCTACTACGGGTATTACTGGCCAACTATCAATCCAAATGCGGTTGATCATGCTAGGCAATGCGACGAGTGCAAGATTTTTGCAAAAATCCGGGAACCCCGCCGATGGAAATTACTCAAATGGCTAGTCCATAGTCGTTTGCCACTTGAGGGCATTGACATCATCTTCTTACCGATCCTACAGGTGGTGCGAAATATGCCATCATAGCAGTTTATTGCTTCACCAAATGGGCAGATAAAGAAATTTGAACCATGACCAAGATGAAGAAAATAATCAACTTCATTTCCGTAATGTCATCTATAATTATGACCTTCCATGATCCATTATAACTGCAAATGGACATGTTGAAGACGTGAACAAAATCATAAAGTCTGCTCTGAAGAGAGGTTTGGAAAAGGCTAAAGGTAAATGGGTGCATGAACTTCCAACAGCATTATGGGCTTATAGAAATACCCATGAGTCCGTGACTGGCTGTACTCCATTCGCCGTTGCTTACTGCTCTGAGAGAGTACAAACAAGGTATCGCAATTGAATTGCAATTAAAATAGTTGGAACCGGTGACGACTTATGAGCATATAAAACGCATACGAGAGCTAATGGAAAAAACACGTGCTCGAACATGCATGTGTACATCCGAAAAAGTTTGACTTCTTGAAATCAACAGAAATTGAATTCTCACTTAAGGTTATAAGAAAAGACTGGATCAGATAGCCAAAGCTCTGTAGAATCGGACACGGATGGCCATTGATGAACTGCAACCTGGAATTTATAATATTGGAAATCGACCAAGCATCATGATGATCAAAGAAGGATACGACACCTTGGGAGGATAAAATTGAAGAATAATGGCTATTCAGGAAACATGATGGATTTCTTTTTGGAAACAAGGAATACTTGCTGATTCAAAGCGTGTTGTGTTACTTCACATGACACACTTTAGGGGGCAAATGTTACCCGACACCTTGGCCTGGCTACGAAATGACAGTTGAAGATATTATCGTTAGCACTAGACAACATTCTGACCAAGAAGAGCCTGAAGATATACGGGTTTGATGCAATCGACATGTTTTGGCATTTAGGAACGGTTCGACAAGTACGGTTCGGCACACGTCGCTTAGTCCAGATGGCTCGGCAAGGCTCGTTTGATCTGAATTGTTCGAGATGCCTCGTTCGGTCGAGATGGCTTGGCATTTCTCGTTCGGTCTCGGGGAGTCCTATTCAAAAGCAGCTCAGTCCGGGTGGACCAGTAAGTGTCGTTTGGCATAAATGGACCGGCCAGCTCGAGATCGCCCTATGTGGGCCGAGTCACCTTGTTCTTGAGCCCGCGAAGGAAGTTTGGCCTATCTTCGTCTATAAATAGAGGGGTAGGGGCACAATATAAAGGGACTTTTTTGTGAGAACACTAGGGAGACGCTACCATTTTTGATACTCTCTTCTTTTTAGTTCAAATTTGTATTCAAGTGATTGGTTTATGGATTGTATCTGTATTCAAGTGATTGAGGAAGCAATAAATATTTTATTCAAAGTGGATGTAGGAAATTACGCTGAACCATTATAAATCTGGTGTTCTTGTTTTTGTTGTTGTTTTTGCATTGAATTATTCTATTTTTCTGTTCTAATTTACTCTCTTCATTGATCTCTCTACATAACTCTACTTAAGGGTGTTAGTGGCCAATTCAAGTGCTAACGTTCACCTTGTTCTCCCTAAAGTGGCACTTGGAGAATTTGGCTTTAAGTTGATGCTGGTGAAGATTATTCAAAACAATTCTCAAATGATGAGCTCGATCAGCTTCAAATTTAGAGTATATAAGAAAATCATCAATGAATACAAGGACGAAGTTATAGAGATATTCCTGGAATACTCGATTCATGAGATCGATGAAATGCAGGAGCGTTCGTCAAACCGAATGGCATAATGGGCCACTCATAAGAACCATAACGAGTGTAGAATGCTGTGAGAAGAATGTTCTTCTCCACAACTCCTAACTGATGAAAACCAGTGGCAAGGTCAAGTTGAGAATAGACCTTAGCACCACTCAACTGATCGAACATGTCATCGATCCTAGGCAATGGATACTTATTCTTAATGGTTTACTCATTAAGCTAGCGGTAATCGATGCAAAGCCTAAGAGTACCATCAGATTTCTTAATAAAGACGACTGCGACACCCCACAGTGAAGAGCTAGACTGAATGAATTGCTTGGCATCAAGTTCCATCAATTGTTTCTTGAGTTTCTCATTCACGTTTGTGGACATCTTTGTAGGAGGACGCCTAAATGGCTACGCACCTGGAATGAGATCAATACAGACCTCAATTGCCCACTTGGGTAACAAACATGAAACAGGCTCAAATACATTAGCAAAATCACAAACGACTAGAATTCGAGATACATCATCATCATCTCGAGACTCTAGAGCAAATAAAGATGCTTCTGAATCACCATCAACATTTCGAAGAACAAGAGATAACTAATCAGCCGAATTAGGATGCCTAAGATATAGGATCCTTTCAAAACATAGGATTCGGGCTTGATAACATTCAAGCTAATCCATCCCCAAAATTATATCAAATACAAGATAGTGAATAACTGCAAATTCGCACGGAAAGAAAAACTGCAAAGAATAATCTCAGCACTCCCACACAACATGCTAAGGGTTGCAGATCCCCCTATAGGATTCGCAATCCTCAAAAAAGTAACAAGGCAAGAAACATACAATGGTATAACATCGACAAGCTCCTTCAATACGAATGGATGCGAAGCACCGGTATCGAAGAGAAATCGAATAGAACGGTCATCAAATAATATAGAACCTTCAAGAATAGAAGGAAAAGTACCTCTGGGCTGAGAAGAACCACCTGAAGCATCCACCACATTAAGTTTGTCTGACTTGGCATTACTAGGAGTAATGGGACAAGATGAAACCTGATGTCCCTCTTTCTTGCAATAACGGCATACAAGAGGCTTGGGACAATCTTGAATCAAATGATCAGAGGAGCCACAATTGAAACACCCATTTTGACGAGGAGGTGCTCTAATGGGCTGAGAGCTAGAACAAACAGACTTCTTCTTCTTGTTATGAGGAAAAAACTTGGACTTTTGAAAATGAAACTTCTTCTTATTGGGGTTCTTATGAACCTCAATATCATCACTACTATCTCTCTCCTTCTCGACTGCTTAAATCATGGAAATGTCTCAAACGGCTAATGTCTCAAATGGTAAATCATCGGTACTAATGTCTGAAACGACTCAAAAGGACAAATAATCTCAAAATGGCAATACATTTGGAAAATCATATATAAGTCATGGAATCGAAAAGATAGCACGAGCTTATATAAACGGCCAAAGCCCGCCAAGTACTGTCTCTCAAAATAAGGCGCCAAATACATCCCCAAGGACAAACATCCTGAAGGACCACAGCCTGGAGGACAAAACATCCCGTAGGACCACATCTCGAAGGACAAAACATCCCAAGGACAAAACATCCCGAAGGACAACATCACGAAGGACAAATGACCTGAAGGTCCATTACTGGAAATAACTTGTAAACGTGTCACAAACTCTTAGATAGAAACCCAAATAGTGGTAACTGTGCATCCCATACCACACGTTCTCACTAATCAGTTTACTAACTGTTAGCCAATTCCACACTAGAAAATGAAATCATTTAAATCACAAATATTCGCCTCAAACGGACAAGTCCGGAATTAACCGAAAAGGTAAACCCATCTGCGCCATAACACTTTTTTTACTAAATCATTAAATTCACTTTCTCGTATGCTCTAAGAATGCAAAAACGTGTATTTTATATAGAAAATAATTTGTCTGAGAAAACTTATTTTTAAAAACAATTCTTGAAATCATTTGGAGACCAACTTTTAAAATTTCACTTTATAATAAAGAATATATAAATTTATAATAGCTTTAAAATAATTTATAAATATTATAAAATATTTATTTTAAAAGCCCTTTTATTATGAAAATCTTTTTGAAATTGTTTTAGAAAACCTGTGCTTGACATCATCAAAAACGCCACAAAATCGGCATAAGAAATCATCTCCAAAAAATCGTAAATCTGAGATACAAAGCAAAAAAATATTGGATTATTTATTGATGGGTTATAGCCCTTCAAAAACATCCCAAAAAATATCATGAACAACTTTCAAAAGGTCGGCGAAACAAGCAGGTAAATAAACAGTGCAAAATGGTGCAAAGGAATCGACCTGGGCATTTTCACTTGCCCAGGTTGACCCATAGGTCGACCCATAGGCCGACCTATGGATGCTTGGGTCGACCCTAGGATCGACCTGAAAATTATGTTGGTCAACCTGCAGGTTGCAATGCCTACAGGCATTTTCTGCCTCGTTCGTTCTTGTTTTTGAGTGATTATTTCAGGCAGCTCCGGGACGAATTAGACTATGAAAATTGACATGCACCAACAACAACACATGAACAACAATTCTAAAAAACTCCAACATGATTTCATGATAAGAATAAGAAGATATGAACACACAATGAAGCAACCCAAAATAAATATTTGCTGTAAACTATATCAAATAAATTTTTTTTTACAGTGAGAGATTTTTTTAGGAGTTTCAGCTTGCAAAGTTTTGTTTCAGCTAGAATTCGTGAGTTTGCAACTTACCTTAGAAAATTGTTGAGCAAACTTGAATAAATTTGAGCAAACTTGAAGAAGGTGAGAGCTTTTGCCTTGAATTAGTGGTAATAACCTGTAACAATGAAATATATAGTCATGTAGCAAAGGAAATTAAAGTTACAGACAATTAAAGTTTTAATGATTTGAAACTGATGAAATAATCTTGATTTTGGGATTGGTTACCTAAATTTAAAAGCTTTAGTTGTTTAATTTTAGCAAAGATTTGGAGAATAGTAATTGGGTTTTAAGAAGGAAGAGGTTTTCTCAATTTTTCTTTCTTTTAGTTTATACATACAAATTTCAGAAGAAGAAGGAAGTTTTCTCTTCTGGTTAGTGTTGGTAAGTGGGCTTAAACCCAATAAGAAAAAGGATTAGCCTTATCTCCAATTTTCTCTTAATACCCTAAACACTTATATTTATCCAAACAATTTATACTTGTATGTTTTGTTTTCAACTTTATAAAATCAAACAAACATATTTTTACGTTCATACAATATTTTGCAACAAAAAAATTTATTTTAACTATAAAAATTATTTTCTTCATTAAATTCTTATTTTTAATTAAATACTTCAATTTACACCTTTAATTACATTATTTACTATATAAAATTTTAATACTTCATTAAAACTTACAAAAACCAATATTTGGCAATAATTTGCAAAATTATTGCATTTTGCCGAATTAAAACCATGTAATGTTCATTTTTATCATAAAATAACATAGTAAAGTTTCAAAAGTTTGTTTCCAACATTATTTATTTATTTCAACAAATTATTAGTGAATTAAATTCTTTTAACTCACTTAATTAATTCATTTAGTACCCAAATTAACACATTACCATTATAATTCCATTTCATTTATTCAAAATCCATTGTTTATTCAAAATAAGAAATTATAACAAATTTCCCACCTCTAATTTATTTCATTTCTCTATTATTAAATTATAACCACCATTATAATTTAATTTTACTGGTAATCACCAAAACTAGGGTTGTTCAGTTTTGGATTTAGTTACGATCTAGAATTTTATCGCTTTAATATGGGAATAATTAATTAATTTCAATATTTAATTAATGTTTTTTAATTGTCCAATAACTCTCTTTTTAACTAATTAATAATCATAGGAACTCATTATAGAATTTTGTTCACAGAAATAATAAATGATGATGGTACACTTTTATATAAAGTTTTATGTGATTAAACTGTTTTAATAATAATTAATTTTAATTAACATGTAAAATAATCATCCTGGGGCACCGTCTCAGATGTTGATGAAATTAGTGCCATCGGAACCGAAATAATGGGTTGATGTGCACCGACATATTTCACGGTAATCGAATGTCCAATGTGATCATGCAAGCTTGGAACATTCAACGATTCAATTAAGAGAATCAAGTATAATATAGTTTAACTATATATACCCTTTTACAATTAACCTTCTCTCTTGTCTATCAGTTTTCTTCTCCCTCACTTTTTTTATTCTTTCCTGTAAACAAGATACGATAGCTTCCCTAAAATAATGAATTCTTTTCGGCGCTACATACCACAAAATCCATCAATATTGGATCCACTGACCTTGGGGAAGTAGGGGCTTCAAATCCATTGCCTCAAAATTTGGTGTGGTGGTGTTTAGGGTGTGTGAAATGGAGATAATCGAACTAGGGTTTGCATTTATCGTCGAGTGGAGAGGAGTTAGGGCAAGGAGAGATTGGCATTGGGTTTCTCGTGTGAAGGGGAGTTGGTGGTGATTATTTGGACTGGTGCGATGCAAAAATAGGGAGAGCGACATTTCCTGGTCGGGATAGACATGCACCAGGTCGCATTTTGTTAACAGAGATAGAAGGTGGAGTGGTTGTGTCAATATGAGGGTACATGCGAAGAGAATATTAATGGAAGAAATGGTGCAGCATTTTGTCAAGCATAGAGGAAGAAATCGGTGAGTGAAAAGTTCGGCTATGGGTGTGCTTGTGTACATGTATAGGCATACTTAGTGAAGTGAATTTGGGGAAGAAGAGGATTTGGATTAGTGAGGTAATTAATTAGGTTAATTAATTTACAGTTAACATTTTGATTTGAGTTCTTATAAAATCCATAACTCTTGCATACGAGGTCCAAAAGGAATGTGTTCTTTTGTTTTGCGCTCGTAGGAATGTCATCTATGCATTGGAGTTGATTTCATCAAGTTTGGAGCAAGTTGGACTTTTAGCTAAAATTAATGCAATTTGATATTAGATTGAGCAAGAACGCATAAGTATTAGCTGGAATGTTGGTGAGTTAATTCACCTTTGAAAAAACCCTTTGCGATATATGTGTTGTTATAAATTGTTATTCATATGCTTGAAGATTTCCTTGTTTGGTTTGGATGAGTTCCCACTTTGGAAATCAAATGACATATAAATGAATTACAAGAAACTCAGGAAATTATGTAGAGGAACCCAAGGGATTCCTTACCACTATTGATTTTAATGTAATTTATGTACTTATTGTATAAATTGTTGAATGCCAAAAGCTTGGTAGCTTGGCTTTACTGGATATTACTTCATATGTCACAAAATTCAAACCATTTTAGTGCAGATAAATAAAAGCACTTGTTAAGTGCTATGGTAGCTCTAGGTCTCATTTTACTATATTTGAAATAATATTATTTGTTGTTTTTGACTTGAAAATTGTTTTGATTCGAAGGATGATTTTAAATGTGACTTTTGGAATTTTCTATGATATTTCATTTAGAAATGGTTTTTAAACTTCTCTATTTTACTCTTAAAATTTCTGTTAGTTTCTTCTAATTTATCTGGAAATGTTTTAAAAGTATTCGATTAGTATTTATTTTATATAAAAGGACGAATGTTTACTATAAAGAAAAAAGGGTATCTTTATAATAAAGTAATTCAGTTTTAAAAGAAGATAGATATATTTTGGAATAAATATTGGTGAAACACTTAATATTAAATGTTTTATAGAAAGACAGATTTAAAAATGGCATTTTATAAAAAAAAGAACAGATTTATAAATATATTTTAGAAAAGCGGATTATATCATTTTGATAAATTGGAATAATAAATCACATTTTTGAATTTATGGTGATATATAGAATGATCATCTTATGAAAAGTATTTAGTCCTATCTTGAAACTAAAGATCGGTAATAGGTATATGAGATTTAAAATAAAGAGATCTATAAAAAGAAGTTTTATAAATAGAAGGAGATTTATAAAAGAGTTTACATAAATATAGGGAAGATTTATAAAGGAGTTTGTAAATATAAAAGAGATTTATAGAAAGGAATATTATAAAAAGAAATAAGATTTGATTTCAGCAGATTAAATTATGATGGTATAAAAAGTATTCATTTTATACTTACACTAAATTATGAGGTTGGGAAACTGGTCTACGTCTATAAGAATTTAGAATGTATGTCGAGGCAAGAATAGTATGCTAACTTGTTCGATATCATTGTTAATCGAGGGGTAGTATAAATTTTAAATCGAAAAGCGGTGGTACGTATATTTGGTCTAATTTCGATACGATCCATTTATTTACACCAAAAAGGAAAGTGGTATGGGTTTATAGTAAACAATGTATTTAAATGACATTTTTTTTTAGCCATTTAAATATGATTTGGAAGAGGAAAATCTTTCTTAATATTTGCAGATGTACTTATATCATTGATATAAGTATATGGATAATTTTATTATATATTGAAAGTAAAATGTTTTATGGATATACTTATACAGTTGAGATAAGTATACTAACACTTTTTCAAGTATTGAAAAGCGTAGAGAGGGTTAGTGAATATATCTTTTGTAAAGGTACTTTAATACAAATATTTTAAAGGAGATTTTAATTAATTAAAGTGTCTTAATTGTGGCTTATGAGCCTAAATCATGCTTGGTTTCCATATGAAATTAAATCTCAAATTTGATTGTTCGCTTATAGTTAGATAGCCGACTATCGAATCCTATCCAATTTCGAAACTATCTTTTGTTGGTTCAGAAAGACTGAGATTAGACAAGCATGAGTTATATGTAGGCAAAAGCTTTCGAATGGAAGACATCTTAAAGATGTTGGAATCAAAGATGGACGTCTTTGATATGCAAGGGCTACATGTTACTAATCTTGAGGATGATTTCAAAAAGGATGTAGTAGAAGTAGTGCATTCAGTTTGTTCATATCCTGTACAATTCATATGGATGAATTATGACATTGCTTTGTTTTCTATAGGGCAGTGTTAACATTCCAAATGGGATTTTCTAAGAAGGTAAACATCGCCCAAGCCTCATGCTCGGTAATGACTAAAACATGGGATATGCCGCAAGGATATATAATTCGCTACCATTAGGGTATGATCGTCACTTGTATATCGATATTTATAGATTATGTATGTTGTAGGCGTGGAAACGATTGTCAAGTTTGTTGCGGGGTGATGATCATATTCATTACGATCCAATAGTAGGGTAGGCCGGTCTTGCCATGCGAAGGTTGCAAGGTGCGTAATCTTGGTACATTTTATCTAGAGGTGTATTGTGATGGGCGAAACCGTTGTAGTTCTATGATTAATGAAATCCATTTTCCAATATGTACCTTACGGATTTAGTTGTGTACCAAATATGTTGGAATGTAAGGTGCAAGCATCACATTATTACAATATCATAAGATTTTCTAAATAAAATGGTTTGTTTATTGTAAGGTAAAAACCCGTCCGTGGTTATATGTGACGTGATCTTGTGAGATACCTTTATATTTTATAGAGTTTTATAAATTTAAAAATCTATATGTTTTGAGTTTTTCACGTTGGTTTACCAAGATTATCTTGGTGTTATTTTCTTATAATACTCGGGTTAGACTCAAGTATATATCCACATTTAGTTTTAGAAGCTTTGTAGCTTTGAAAGACGAGTTAGATGCCTCCAAGACCTATTCACATATTTTATTTTCCGCTGCATTTCTTGTTCTATATTTATTAGGACTTGTGAGGACGTACTGTTATAACTGTCCAGGCTAATGATATGTTAGTTTACTCTGATTGATATATGAATATTAAAGTTTTTCTTTGTAAAGATCATGTGTATATTATACATATCACTCGTCAAGATGTGAGATACTGAACAGTCTTTTATTTGTGGGTCGTAGAATTATGGATCATAAGGTTAATTAAACACAAAGGTTTGAATAATGTTTTCAAATTTATGTAAATTATTATAAATTCTTTCAAGTTAAATATTAAATCACAGATTAACAACAGAATATTATACTATAAAACAGTCACATATTCAATCGTAGACAAAAATTAGTGTAGTCGAGTAAAGAGTTGGAGAAATGACACCAAGGATTTTATACTGGTTCTGATTTCTCTTACATCAAGTCCCATGGAATTATTTGTATAGATTTCTTTTCAAATGCCAAACTTTGACTGGGAAGAAGGCAAATCCATATACAATCTCGATTTCGAGGCTACGAGGCACACCCTCTTGAATTTTTGAGCTCAGTATAGATTCACTGGATTTGAAAGGGCTACAAGCACACCTACTAAATTTCTAGGCTACTAAGCATACCCAATTGATCTGAGCGGGCCACAAGCACACCTAAGGAAATATAAATTGAGTTGATAGTTTTACCATAGACAATTTCTTGAAATTTGAATATAATGCATCCTATAGCCACTTTGACAGCGCTTTGATTCTTGAACTGAGTAATAGACATTTCCAAAATAGTAAGAAAGCAGTATTGAATCAATACAAATAAGTATGATTTGATTCTGTATAATTTTGAAGAGATTTGATTAGATTTTTCAATGGAATTTTAAAGGGCGTAAGAGAAGGAAGAAAATAAGCAATTAACTGCCAAAAAAATCATTTGTACTCCCTGTTATATAGCAAAGCAAAAGATGTGTCCATTCATGGAGAGTTACTATGCAGACACTTCCTTTCAAAATATGAAAAACCACTTTACGACATCTATATCGAATACCATCTTCCTATATGTCAACATATACATGTATATTTGAAAACTTGTTTCTTTTAAACTGTTTTGAAAATTCTATACTTTGTAAAATAATTTGATGCTTTGTAAAATAGTTTGAACATAGTTTTTAACAATTTTGATGTTTGAAATTTTTTGTAAAATACTTTGAAATATATTTTGAAATTTTGTTTTGTTTAAATATATAAATGATAGAAAAATAAGGGATAGAGATCAAAGATTGCTATCAAGGACTTTAACAATATAAGTTATGACTCTATACACTAAATTATCATCTTGAGATTTTCATATCTTGGACTTTTTACCCGTAAGTCTTCATGTCTATCTTTTGAGTCTTTATACTGTACAATCGTCGATTTAATTCCTGTGTAATTTCTATACTATGTGCAATATAATTTAGCAAAACATTTGTACCTATATTTTATATAGTTATATACGGTTGTATATAGTTGTTTTCATCAAAATCAATAAGCGAGGTATTAATTTTATTTTCTTTCACCCCAATAATCTATTTTTTGGTAGTCGGATTATAAGGATCTGTTTCTTTGACCTTCAAAAATCGACATTAATACATACTTGGTATTCACATGCCGGAGAGGCGGTTCTTTAAAGGTAAGAAAGAAAAATAGACCGAACAGAACATTACACGAATGGAATAACATATATTATATCAATTTATAATCTTTATAGCAAAAGTTTAAATACATTTACCAGAGTCTATCCTAAGTTTAGCTTGGACAATTATAAATGCCAGTCCTTACAACTACTGAAAAACAACAAAACACAAATGTAGCAGAGATGGAAATGGGTAACCATCTACATGAAAGCTTTAGCTCTAAGCTCCATCCAATTACTCTAAAACGAACCTGAACTACTTGGCTGCCCAAGAAAATTAGTGCATCCATAGTTTAAGGGAAAAGAAAATAAACTCTGGATCAGTCATAAGACTGGAGTGAGAAACTCAAAATAAGCATTTTTAAAAACAAAAGGTATCTCATAAGACCACGCCACACATAAACATGGAACTAGGTTTTACCTTATGATAACCAAAACATTTGTTGCGCAAAGGATATTATTTTTAACGACATTCTTTTGATAACATTCTGTAATTAAACTTATTAATGTTAGCCGAAATTGGTACCGTTATTAAATTCCGGATATGTTAGGCTCTATAAACAAGTCCGTAGGAATTTATTGAGGAATGAATTCCATACAATGGCAAGGTAGGTGACTACCTTCTGCTCAATACATATCTAGAGGATGTACCGAAGATACACAAACAACCCTTCGCATCTGGGAAAACCGGTCTATCATTTTTTGGCACTTATAGATGGTCTAGAAAGAAACCAAATACGACATCACCCCGGTCATTACCGACCTATCTGAGACGTCTCATAGCATACACCACATACCCGAAATATAGAGGTTAATCTAGAACATATCCTAATGGTTGCGAGCCACATACCCTTATGGTGTACCCTATTTTAGCCATTACCAGGTGATGAGGCTTGAGGTAAAGATTAATTTTCACCTAACGTATTCCACTTAGAATGCCACATTGCCAATTCCATCACACACTATTTATTTCCACAAATATATAACCTCTGAGCTTGTATGTCTCAAAGAAAGGTGTTAAGAAAAGGGAAGTTGCCTTCTCCACCACCAAACATATTTATGTTCGTAAAAATCAATGTACATGCGTTTTAGAATTGCAATGTCAGACATTCATCTATACAAGTTATCCAGGAACAGGATAAACCGAAAGAACTCTCCTATCACATCCTATCAAGAATTAACCCTAGAATTAGTAGCAAGAAGTCCTTGTATCGATGATCTCAAATGAAGAACTATCGTCACTAATAAGTGATATGGGAAAATTCCCCCGAGGATTAGTAACAAGCAGCCCTACATTCCATCTTCCAAATCATACCATTCAATGTCTTTTATTTTCAAAAACGTAAATTGGTTTGAAGTGGTCTTCGGATAGGGATCTCCCAAATCTGACCTCAGTTCGAAGGAACTAATCATCGATAAAAATATGTTAAGTGAATAGGGAATTATTCTTTGATTGATTAATAAAAATATCTTCTAGAGATATGTATCTTTGAAACATTCTTTTTGGTATTTACGAAATTAATAAACCTCTCTTTATCTTTTGAATTACCAAATCAATTTCATAAATCATTTTAGAAAAGATTATTGAGTAAATAGGATCATGGAAACTTTACTAATCCTAGTCAATATCGATTTCTGTATTCAACATTTACTATCCGTCGAATAACAATGGGATCACCTATTAAATTTACACAGATAGTAGAAGGTACCCTCTTTGGAATTTAAACCAAGTACAAGAAGATTATTTCTATGAGATCCAATTTATTTGAATTTGTAAAATTATATCTTTTATACTTTGGGAAATTTTGATCCGAGGAAATCAATTAAATAATCCCCAACATCGGGCCGGTTCAGGTAGCCAGGGAGGGCAGGCAACTGGTTTCCCAAACCCAAGGGTAAAACTACCTCTCTGTCTCTCATAAAATGATCAAGTTATTTATAATCTAAATATTTTAACATGCTTAATTTACTTTTGATTATTTTAGAGCATCAGGGCTTTCCTTTCGATCTGTTCCATTCCTTGATCAGATTTTTTGTGACACTCACAAATAGAACAAATGTACTATTGATTTCCGCTTACTTAATTTCAAACCTCTGAATCATCTTTAAATTACTTAACTATTTACTTAAATGGTTCACAAAAGATTCGGGAAAGAATAATTAAGTTAAAACCATTGTTTGCAAAAGTTATTATAATTGCTGCTAATAGTGTTTTCAAAGCTTATTTGATCAAAAAACTTTTCGATCATTTAGAAATCCATTTTTATAACTTAAATCTCTTTTTAAACATTATAAAGGATTTATAGAATTTATTCTATATTTTTAAAGAATTAAAAATATCATTTATAAAGAATTTGTCGCTTTGGTTTCCGAACTGCCAAACCGCCACTATTTTGACAACTTATTTTACTCATATTTCAAAATCTACTAAACGAAATCTCGATTTTTTCTTCATTTTAAAATTATGATTATAAGGATTAAGAAAAATCTTATGAAGGAATTCCAATTCTAGTTCCTTAATTTAAATGAATTTTACTTTCTATGGTGAGAAATCGTGAACTACCATTACGCATGCATATTTTTGACTCAATTTTCGTAACTTGTCAAAAAAATTCGAATTGGATTTTATTGTTTATAAAACATTTATAAACCATTTTCAAGAGGTTTAACAATCTCGCATATGCCATTTCGTATATTAATGGAATGTGATTTCCTTTATGATTTTCGACGTGTATTAAATGTGACTTTTTAATACAATCAAACGACATATAATCAACATCCAAACTAGATAAACAATCATCACAACCAAGCATAACAAAACATGTACATCATCCAACATATCATATTATAAATAGAGTTTCTCACCTTCATTTTGACTTGAACTAGTTTTGAATTAGCTATAGCTTTGCTACATTGCTTTCAACTCTTTGGAATTAAGCTCCTAAGCTTTGAATGAGCTTGACGATGTGTGTGTACTTTAGTGTGCAAGATGAGTTGATGGTTGCTTTATGGTTTCTTAAGTTTTGAATATTTTGATACATACATACATATATATATATATATATATATATGTTTAAGTGTATATGTATATTTGTATATATATTTATGTTCATGTGTATGTTAGGGTGAGCATATATATGTTATATATATGCACATGACATATAAACAAGGTTGCAATAACTTTGAACAACTTCCATTCGTTAAGCCGTTGAAAATCGGGAAACCGATTCTCTGTCACATTTTTACTTATAAATTAATTTACATATAGATTAGAAAATTTTTTATAAATAATTTCTCATCATGTTTAACTAATTATAAATGATCACATTTCATTAATAAAACCTAATATTAAAAATTATTTACAAAAATTTCTATTATATCGATAAAGTGATACGAATTTTCTTATATTTTCAAATCAAGTATATATCTTCATAAAATTATTACAAATGATTTATTATCACTTTATAACTATTTAAAATTAATTATTATCTTTTAAAAACAATTACTTGAATAATTACAATAATTATTAAACCATCTCAATTCAAAAATTCAATATTTAAATATAAGGGCATCACTTATGATGTCATAAATACATTTAATTTCCAAAAATAAAAGAATTGATTTTGTTTCATATTCTTGTTCAATTATAAAAATATGTATATGCATCTATCACCGTGCATGATGTTTTACTATTTTAGAGGCGTTTTTTAATAAAACAGTTTTCGGCCACTTTATTATATCTTTCCAAAGAAACTATACTTTGGAACATTCTACCAAAATAAGTCATTATTATTAATTATAACTTAAAACTTTATTATTTACAAAAAAATAATCTATATTTGAATATTTAAAATAATTTAAACCTATTTAATTAACAGATCAAATTACTAGACATTACATGCCATCTAAAGAATATCGTCCCCAAAATTATACCAAAACAATAACTCGGTAATTCGTACCCAAAACATTATTTTATAGACTTAATTCAATATGATATACATAGATCACTAATAACATCTGATTTGATCTTTTATTCGAATCAACAACTATAATTTCGAAATTATATTGATCCACTGATCCTCTAGTGCGAACTCCGATTAGGCCTTTCGATCAGAATTTTCAATTTTCCTTACATAGCTCTCAACTATAATAAAGAACTTAAGTGTACAACCACAAATCCTAATCAATGTTCATCATCAAGCATCATGTGATTAAAAAATTCCTGACTAATGTAAACACTTTCAAGTTTCGTACTCGTATCTTAGATCAGAATCGTGTGATGAAATGATTTACGTACCCCATAAGTACTTATTAACCATTCCAAAATATTTATGAGAATTTTTCATAAAGTTTATTCACTAAGAATTACTATCTTATTTCCAAATAAACCATTCCAGTCAAGAAATAACTTTCCTTTTATTATAATAAACCCTTTTACTTATTTTTAAATCAATATTAATTGCAATGCTTTTGTATTTAATAAAATTTCTTTGTTAGTTAGACTTACTTATTTACTTTTTATTAATGAAAAATTCTTTTGTATGTGTGTGTGTATCACTTTCAATTAGTTTCGAATTCAAAAGAAGATTTTCCACTTGAACTTTTCTTCTTTAATCAAGAATTCTTATTGATTTGTTTTAATAGATTTATACAACTACAATGAACAAAGTTGAAAACAAAATAGCATATCATACACTTTATAATTTTACATCAGTGTTCCAATTCTGAAACAGGTCATATCCAAATACACAACTCCTATCTAAGAACATAATGCTAATACCATCGTCGCTAACCATCACCACATCTTTTCTCATTCCATAAATCCACTAAATAAACAGAAAGAAAACTAGCCTCACCCATCGTACTCCTCATCTTTCTTAATCTTTTGAATTGAAGGTCGATGTGGCATCCAAATTACATCTCCAATCCCTTCCTCTTCACTTTCATGCTCGTTGTCCGCACCATTTCCGTTTTCCAAATGTCGCATCTCTCATTCAATATAAGGTAGCCATGGTTGTTTCCATGGAACATGAACAAGACCAACCGGTATATCCTGCATTCCTTACCTTCTACTATTTCTTGCATTTCAACCTCCCACGGGTTTTGAAACACTCCAGGTTCATCTTCAGCTACTTCTGCATTGCCTCCTTCCATTCCATTCCTATTGATGTAAGAAATGGAAGATTCTTCTTGCCAAATAACATTTTTTCTTTTCATCTCCCAAATTACATTGTTATCTACGCTATTGTGGTTTGATATTCATGGTTTTTTGGTCCCCCAAAGGTTCAGATTCTTCTATAGATTTGGATTCCTCTTCCATGGGTTAGAGTCCTCTATGGATTCCAATTCAGAACTGGCCGGATTTGTTACCCACATTCCTTTCGAGGCATGTAAAGCCCTATCATCCCTGGATATAATGATCATTTCCGAAGTAGTGGTTGGGATGAGCATTTCTGCTATTGGGTTTCATCTTCATCCCTTTTGGTGTGCGGGATACATCACTCATCACTCCAAGGCTAGATGTGGTTTGGTGACTGCTTTGTTGTTTCTTCCTCATCGCTAGAAAAGATAGTAAGATTGTTCTTTTCTCCCCAATTTTCTCATGAGGACTCCCCTTTAAAATACTTTCTTCCATATGGTTTCTACAAATGTAAGAATAAATGTTTAGACATAGACACTAGGCATTCTACTTATTCTAACTCATTCAGATGTCAAGTTATCAATATCTTATTTTACTTAGGCATATCCTAATATAAATTGGTCTCAACTATAATCTTTAAGGAAAAGGATTTTGGTTTTATTTTCCCAAAACCAATCTTTGAAAAGAAATTGAGATTTTTATCAAAACGTTTTATCTCTTTCAAAATCCTTTCGAAATAAGAACATCCCTTATTAATTCTTTCAGTGTTATTATAAACATCTTATAGTTAAACTATGAAATTCTAATCACAGGTTATTTGTACTTAATTTTAACTAACCTGGTTTTAATCATCCAAAACTAATTTTTTCAAAGATATCCCTTTTATTCAAAATATAATCCTAGGTAAAATTATTGCATTTACAAATTTTCAAAACCCAAATCATTTGTATATATAATTAATAAATACACACTTATATATAGTACTCTCACACTCATTCTAGGGTATTACTAACCCTATCTCTAATGAGTTACTCATCCTAGGGCATTATTAGCCCTATCTCTGGTGAGACTTTACTCATACCAAAGCCTAGGTGTTCACTCAACCTAAGCTCTGATACCAAATGTAAAGACCCATTTCTTCGATCTTCAAAAATCGACGCTAATACATCCTTGGTATTCACTTGATGCAAATGCAAATACTGGAGAGGTGGTTCTTTAAAGGTAAGAAAGAAAAATAGACAGAAAAAAACTTACATGAATGGAACAACATACATTATTTCAATGTATAGTCTTTATAGTGGAAATTTATACACATTTATCAGAGTCTATCCTAAGCTCATCCTGGATGGCTATAAATGCCTATGCTCATAAATGCTAGAAAACAGCACAACACAAATATAATAGCGATGGAAATGGGTAGCTTTCTACAGGAAATCTTCAGTTTCATCCAATTACTCTAAATCCAACCTGAACTACTTGGATGTTCGGGAAAATTAGGCACTTGGAGTTTAAGGAAAAAGAAAAATAAACTCCGAGCCAGTCACGAGACTGGTGTGAGAAACTCAGAATACGCAATTTTGAAGACAAAGGTATCTCATGAGACCACACCGCATATAAACACGAAAATGGTTATTGCCTTATGATAACCAAAACATTTACTACGTAAAATATAAGGATACTACTTTTAATGATATTCTTTTGAAAACATTTTGCAATTAAACTTGTCAATCTTAGCCGAAATTGTTACCATTATTAAATTCCAGATATGTTAGGCTCTATAAACAAGTCTGAAGGCACTTACCGAGGAATGTATTCCATACAATGGCAAGGTAAGGGACTACATTTCGTACAATACATCTCTAGAGGGATGTACCGAGGATACACAAACAACCCTCTACATCTGGCAAAAAATGGTCTATCCCTTTTTAATACTCATATATGGCCTGGATAGAAACCGAATATTACATCACCACGGTTATTACCGACCTATCCGAGACATCTCGTAGCGTACACCACATACCCAAAATATAAAGGGATAACTAGAAACATGATGATCATAGCCTAATGGTTGCGAACTACATAGCTTTATAGCATACCTTGTTTTAGCCATTACCAGGTGATGAGGCCCGAGGTAATAATTTCCTTTCACTAAGCACATTCCAATTTGAACGCCACATTGCCAACTCCATCACACACTATTGATTTCCAAAAACGTACAACCTATGAGCTCGTATGTCTTAGAGAAGGGTGTTAAGCTAAGAGAAGTTGCCTTCTCCACCACCAAATAGAGGTACGTTTGTAAAAATAAATGTAACAGCCCGTAAATCCGTACCCCATGAGTCAACACTATTTTACATCAATTAACTCAAGTGGAACAGAAATACGAACCATTAGGGTTAAAGAAGAAGAGATAGAAGAAGAAGAAGAAACTAAACAATATTAGAGTTCTCACAGTCACAGCGGAATATAATATAATATATAATATCAACTCTTTACACAAAATGAAAACTATATCTGTTTTATACAATATATCATCAGAGTATCTCAACAAACAACATTTCCCAGACAGACAATCCCATATAATCACAGCAGCGGATATATATAAGTACGGATAATACGTCTCGGACTCCAGCTCCTCTCCTGCTCCATAGCATCCTGTCCAGAACATATAATACTCGGCCTGACCCGAGCATTATAATGAAATAACACCCGAGTCAGTTTGGAATACCAGCTGATAATAATGCACCCAAATTGATTATTAAAGTTACAAAAATCCTTTGAAAACAATAGCATCTCGTAAGACCACGCCACAAATAAACATGTCGGATTTTTACCTTACGATAGCTAAAACACTTTTTATGGAAATCCTTTGATATTATAATAGGGTCTATATACAAATACTTACAAAATAGCCGAAATTGTTACATGATTAAATTCCAGCTACTAGCCACGGTGTGGGTAATACAAACAAAACTCGTAGAAGGCACGTAGGGAGAATGGATTTCCAACAATGACTATGCACTGGGGTATCACCTGTCGCAGTACCTGATCTAGATCAGTGTACCGAGGACCACGCCCGATCCCCTGCAACACAAGGCCCAGATTACCCCTTACTGGATAGTCCCGAGTAAGATCACCCTGCGGTTGGGATCAGCAACCGCACCACTAAGACGAAATAAAAGGGACATCTAGACAAGAATGACCTTACCCGGAAATGGGTGCTGCCCACCAAGCCTTGCTGCATATCCCTTGATTTTCAGTCATTCCCGGTTGATGAGGCTTGAGGCTAAGCGTCACCTTTTAGAAAGTTTCACTTAGAATTCCCATTGCCTACCTGACGATGTTCCGAAAGCATTCATCCATACAAGTCCGTTCCGGGTTCAAACAGAACCGAAGGCACTACTCCTACTACATCCATTTTGGAAATATCCTCAGGATTAGTAGCGACTAGCCCTTGCACTTCACTTCTCCATCTTCGACTCCGAACACGTTTTCCACGAACGTACAAACTGGATCGAAGTGGTTTTCGAGAAATAAATCTCGATCCCGGTCTCTTCGAAACGATCAACGCATTTGTCCAATATTGATAGTCGATGATTTAACTATCAATTAACATTCACAAACATCCATCACACAATAAATAATTTCCCACATTATTTATTTTCCTCAAAAATATCTTCACGAGATATAAATTTCCTTTTCAAATCCCGTTGAAAACACCTTTCAAACTCAATTTCTCATGGAACAAATTTCCCAAATTGTTACTTCCCTTGAAAGTGTCCAAGCACCAATCCTTAAGATTTAAAATAATTTAAATACTTTATTCTTGAAAATACATTAAGACCTTCATATTAAAACTTCTTACATACTTGATTTAATATATGTATATGTATGTATATATATATATATATTATAAAATATCTCAAATCAAACTGCTTAAGAAAGTATGAACTATTCTCTTCAAAATAAAGTTAAGTCATACTAAATTTAAAATAAATTGTGAAACTCTATGTCATTTCTAAATAATACTTTGATTGATTATCTTTAAAATAGAACCATTTTATAGAGTATAAATAATAACAATATTCTTAAAACATAATTCTAATTACCCTTTAAAAATAATTACTTCTATAACTACTTTGATATATGTTCACTTTTGAAATTCTTACAACTTAAATAATTTTCTTGAAACAATTCTTTAATATAACTTCAAACTTTAACGTTTCAAAAATCTATTTAAAAACGTACTTGGCTTTCAGGGAAATACACTTCCATCTTAGAATAACCAAAGAATTCTTTTTATCAATCCAACACGTTTTATCCCAATTCAATTTTACGTTCATCCCGTAAAATCCTTTCCATACTTTAAAAATAGCTCCTTTTATTTTATACACATTGCTATTTCTTGGAAATCACTTTCAAACACACGTTTAAAACTTTTAAAATAAGCTCTAGAAATTATTTAATTGAAAATAATACTTAAGGAAATATATAGGGGTTTCCTAAGTATTTTAAATAAAATTTAACTTTTAAAATAAGGTTATTAAATCAAATATTCATATTAAAATTTCCTTTTGAAAACTTAATATTGCTTTACCTTTTAAGAAATAATTAATACCATAATTACTTAATCAAATATTTTCTTTCACTTAAAAACATTTTAAAATGATATCTCTTTCTAAAAATATTCTAAACATATTTAAACTGCAAATTTACAATTTGAAAGCTTTTGTAAAAACAAAATAAAATCCATAGGAGAAAGCACACTTCCTATTCTTTGAAATAAATCTCGCTATTATTTTTAGCATTTCTCACTTCCTTTTTTAAACCACAAATTCAAACAGTTCATATTTTCAACCAATTACTTGAATTTAATTTCTTTTAAATTCTTTATTTAAGAATTTCCTAAATTTCTTTAAATCCAATTTATTTATTTATATTTAAATTTCCCAGGTTGTATTCATCCAATCATAGTACAACACAATTAAATGTCCAATTTATCTATCACAGTAAATGAACAGAGCATAGTATAACAGGATCTAAAACAATTTTATCACAGAATATAAATGTGATATATTACAGAATATAAATAAATTTCTATTTGTGAGGAATCCAGTTGGATCCCTCCAACCTGTTTTCCCTGCATCCATAGATATTAGCACACCAATATATATCGATCCAATTTGATAATAATTATCATATTCAACCAATCAAGCAATCATTTAGATATTGACTATTTAAATTAACTAGTATTCCAGATGTGAGTGAGTTAAACTCACCTTGGGTTTTCGACGAGCGTTCAAATTTAAATTAAGTCGAACGGCGTTCGATTTAACCTAAATTTTTACTTGCTCGGAATGATTCCAGAACTGCTCCACCGCGTAGTACGCGTCTCTGCGATTTCGGCGTCCCCAGTTTCGTCTGAATCTGACAATGTATGTACTAGATATGAATTTTCAAAGTTAAATCACCACTTTTAAAACAATTTCTTTTTTTTAATTTTAATTTACCACAAACAATCACAGCCCCACAAAGCATCAGGAAATCAAAGCCGTCTAACCCTTCTCCCTCACGCGTTCATTCCAGGGTTTAAACGAAACCCACCACGCGACGAAAACCCTAACCACGGCCTCACCATCGATCACCGCGACTACGATCAAACGCCTCCACCACGAAGCCCTCCATCGCCACGTCCTTCACACCAAGTAGAAAGAAGCTCGGCCTCTCCTCCTCGCCGCAAATTGCCACCAAAAACGAACGAACACGGGCCCCTAATTCCTCCAAATGACGACGATAGCCGAGATCCACCGTTGGATAGGTAGACGTTGAGGTGTTCTTCGACTTTCCAGTTGGAAGCATCTTCTAAAACTTGATGGATTGATCGCAAATTGAAGGTGAAGGTGGATGATTTTCGGCCATTAAACGATATGGCGGCGGCTCTGAAAATATTAGGGTTAGGATTCGTTGTGCGTATATATATACACGTTTATCCAATTATATTAATATTTAATTAACCTTAAAGTAACTTTTTCCATACGATCTCCAAATGACGCGTGCCGACAGGCGTTCCTAAGGTTTTAACTATGTTCCTAACACAATGGACCGTGTTTCGAAAGCTAATTTGGCCGTATGCGCGAGTTACGGAAATAAACAATCAATTTTAAATTAAACCGATTAAAGTATTTTTCTATGCGTTTTAAGTTGCCGGGGTCAAACGACAACTCCGATTGCTACGAAAATTGAAATCCGATAATAACCAACTATTACGGATCCAATGGAAATGGTTTCGTCGAATTCCAAGACTGTGCCCCGGAAGGCTATTTTAACTCGTCGATTAAATCGAGCGATTTTCAAAATCATCGAAATCACTTAAAATTTCACCTTTAAAATTTTATTAACTCTATTATAACTCGTGTAAAATTTATATTCACATTAGAAATCATTCTGATTCATTTCGACCCAAAATCTAATTATTTGCATATTATATTATTAAATTCCATTATTAAATAAATATAAAATTCCAAATTTAATATATCGACTTTTAATTCCATTCAACAGTCCAATATTATAATTCTAATCGAAATAGACTTAAAATAAATTTTAGAATCTATTTTTATATCTATTTACACCCAGAATCACCCATTATCCAATTCTAATATTAAATTATTATTATTCAAATTTTCAATTGAATTTCCCATATTTTAAATTTAACTAATTCTATTAATTTTAATCTAAATCTTTTATTTCAAGATTCAAATTATAATCCATATTCAACATTTAAAATGAATTAAATGTTCAAATCTGGCGACCCAAAATTCCGGGTTGTTATATGTGACGCCCCACCTCTATACCCACGCTAGCCAAGAACACTACGGTGTAGTGCTGTCAACTAGCACGGAGAATAAGGCTGTTGAGGAGCGGCCATCAATAGTTGGCCTTACACTAGTATTGGTTATCTCGATAGGAGTGATATATATTCTTTCATTTTTCATCTCTGATTTATTTTCTCCCATCGAAATACCCTAATTCCAGTATAAAACGAACTACGATGGTTCATAATAGTTTAGAACAGTACATATAAAATAATAACACAGATAAATTTAAATGCGGAACACAGATAAAACAGATGCTCTCATATATACAATAACTGATGTCAGTTACAATACATTTGACACGGTACATATGATACAACTACAACTGTCGACTCAGGAAGTTACATATACAAGTACATTAACGTATATAATGTACATGAATACATATCTTCCTATACAATCATACATACTACTACAAATAACGACGACTACTCCAAAAGATATGAAAGAACTTCATAGCTCTAGCAGCAACCCAAAGCAGAATATCTACAACCTGAAATACTCGGTCTGACCCGAGTATTATATTCAAAAGAAAATAATACTCGGGTCAGTCTAATTCAAACTCAGTTATTAGTGCACAGAAGCAATAATAATCAAATAATGAATAGACGACAGTAATTAAACCAAATAAGAATGCAATTCAGAATATTGAATTGAAATAAACAGAACAGTTCAAACCATTGAAATATTAATTAAAATATTAAGATGAGTAGGGCTGCAGTACACGCACGCGTGTACTGCCTCGCCACTACAGCACATGAACTACGCAAAAGATTAATAAATCAAAACAAAATAGAATATCACAAAACCATACCGTGTGGCTGCAGTTCACGCTTGCGTGCACTGCCTTGCCACTATAGTGACGATGTACCCAATGAATACCGTGTGGCTACAGTTCACGCTTGTGTGCACTGCCTTGCCACAACAGTGATGATGTACCCAATGAAAATTCACAACCAAACACAAGATCAACCCCGAGTCATCGGATTCAACTCAAGTGTAATTCGAAAATCAATCCAAATGCACATGGCAGTGACATGATAAAACAGTGCTAACAAACAAATAATGGCAGTGGTACCAACATGAAGACACGGTGGAATAAGGTGACAGCAAGAGAGAGATATGGCCAAAATATATGAAGCTGCTCATATACTCGAGCAACAGAGGCAAAATGCACCAAAACCGACAGCAAGCATATAGGATAATCAAAGTCTACAAGAATGCATATAAATGCAAACAAATGCAAAGTCTAATGAATGCAACAGTGACTCAAAACATATGCAGTGAAGAGGGAATGCTCGAGTTATACCAGATTCAGGTATACACATGAGAAGCGTACGGCCAATACGAGTAACCATGAACCTGTTTCAGCAAAGCCAAAACTGGGTGTAACACAATGTTACAACACACATGAACATACATGCTATAAAACATCACACATATATACAGTTATACATACATATGTGTGTACATGAAAATCAGTGCATATTTACATGTCAACAGGTGGAACAAAGATCAGACTATTACAAATGATGACTACAAGATTGCAGTTCTAGCCAATCCATCAATTTATTCATACACACATACATATGTATATATTTACATATGCACAATTATTTTTAAATATATATAGTGATGAACAGATGGGACAACACTAACTCGAATACATCAAGCAACTGAATTCATCAGTGAATCAAGCAACTCGACCAAATCCAGCTACTATATGAATGCATTAGACTGGACAGAGCAACCCATGCTCGAAGTGAATAGTGGAAGAGCAAGGGCAACCCGAAGCAGTACAAACTCAAATGAGTAAGTGCCCCAGAGAAGACTGCACAGATAAAAAGGCCAGACAACACAATGTACACAATGAACTAACAGTAACCGATATTGCACTAACAAGGGTTTTTTTTTCTTTTATAAATAATATCATGGAACTAAAATCAGGCATGTCACAAGAGAAACTCTTGGACTACGGCTACAATCCAATAGAGTCAGAGATAATAATTTCCAAAGTCAATAGAGAATTCAAAGTAACTGTTAAATGTTGAAGTAATGCTAGCAGTGACAATGCAAATTCACTTAATTCCAGACGAACGAAAATCAAACAAGTCAAAGCCAGTTCAACTCACTTGCCGAAGACAAGTTCATCGTCGAGTCCAAAAAGAAACATCATGTAAAACAACAAGTCAAGTATACTACCAGGGTGAACGCAAATGGTCAGAGCCAAGCACACCGAGGCCACAAAAATCAAAGTCATAATGATCAGTGAATCCAAAAATCCAACAAAGTGGTCGCAGTCATTGAACAGCAGGTGAAATCGAACGAAGTCGATAGTGCCACCAGAGGCGGTAAACAAAATAGCCAAAGTCAAATAAAACAACTTCAAACGGACTGCAAGTAAAAATGAATCGACAACTCGAACAATTGAATACGAATTGACAGAGTCGAAAATCATCACAGGCATCTAAACAACTCAAATGGCCGAAAGCATAACATCAATGCAACGATGGTGGTAGGTACGAACAAAGCTTAACAATATTAGGTCGAGCAAATGTCGACATTTCCATAAAAATCAATTGCCAGAAATTCGAAACAAGTGAACCCAAAAATCACCATCACAACTGTCCAATTTTTATACCGTGGGAATCAATTAGTCAAGCAACCAAAATCACGAATTTAAACGAGCCAGAAATCATTAAATTGACTTGAATTAGATGTGAGCGGAGGACCACTCACCTTGGCCTGAAGCGAAGACGAACGCGAGGGCGAGAAGCCATTAATTGATGAAGCCCTAATTGGTGATGACGATCGATGGAGCACGAGGCCGCCACCATTTTTGTTCTCTCGGTGGTTTTAGGTTTCGAACGAATAATAGAGAATGAGAAAGAGGGGATCGGGTTTAAGTCGAAGAAAAAGTAAAAGGGAGATTGTGGGCTGGGTTGAAAATTTGAAATGAGTTGCGATTTGATTAAGTTTTATAATTTAATACTTTGGGCTGAAATGGGAGAGGCAGTTTGGTTGGGCTGGTTTATATTTAATAAATAATTTAGTTAAGGGAGATTGCTTAATTTAGTTTAGCGTTTAGCTTGTTTGTTTAATAGTAAGTGCAATTTGATTGTTATAATAATTATTCACACTTTCTGATAGCATTGTTCTTAATTCACAGGTACGCTATGGAAAACCAAGTAAACACTACAGAGATCGAATGTTTATCAACAAACTACTGAAAACCAAAGTTTGGACCGAAACCAAAACAAATGAACCACTATTTAAAAAAAATCAAAGCCCCTCAAACTTTATAACCATTTGTAATTTAAATTTTAAAAACTTCAATTTGAAAATTGACGAAAATATCGGGTTGTTACAGACTACCCTCCTTAAAGAAATTGCGTCCTCGCAATCTTAAAGAACAAATGGACAAATGGTAACAACCATAAAGAACATCATCATACGATGAAGAAGTTAGAAACAGAAAGTTCACCATATAGAGCATGAAAGAGAAAGCCTGAACATGTTTGCTTGATGAATTCTTTGGATTCCTAAGAGAAATCCATAGAATTTGAGAACCATTGAGAATCTCAACAAGAGAAACATCTATATTTCAAAGGTGCTACACCCCCGAAGCAATGATGTGAATATAAGATTGCTCAAGATTAGAAATTGGAAATCCCTAAGGCATTTCCGTAATTGGAAGACGTGGAAAACATCATGAATAGCAGAAAATTGAGTCGGTACACCGGCGTAGTACAATATAAACGCCAAAGAAATCTTTTAATTTCATAAAAGAAATTCACAAATTATCAACAAAATCTAATTATCAATAGATAATTCAGAAATCTCAAATCACAAATATTCGATTATCAAAAACGATAATCAACTCAACAAGTATTCGATTATCAAAATCGAAAATCAATCTTAAATCACAAATATTTAATTATCACAATTGATAATCAAATCTCAAATCGCAAATGTTTAATTATCACAAACGATAATCAAACCAAAAATATCTAATTATCACAAGCGATAATTAGAAACAATAAATATCTGATTATCACAAACGATAATCAGAAATCACAAATTTTCAATTAACGAGTCCGAAATTAACCGAAATAGCAAACGCACATGACCCATAACCACGAGTTTTACTAAATCGTTTAATTCACTTCATCGTTTCCTTGAAAGTGCAAAATTGTGTATTTTAAATAAATAACATCTTACGTTCTCAAACGGACAAGTCCGGAATTAAGCGAATCAGTAAAAGAAAGGGGTCATAGTCCTCGATTTTTCTGAAACGTTTAATTCGCTTCCTCATTCTTTTGAAAGCGCAAATCGTAAAAATTTTGAAAACAATTTTGATTTATATTTTGAAACATTTTTTTTTAAACACGTGATTAAAACAGCGACATCAGTAGCAACTTCGATAAGTGGATTTTCATTCATCAAAAGTGTCACAAGAATCTTCTCAAAGATAGAAAGGGATATCATACCCTAAACTTGTATTCGTAACAAGTCAATAACACACGAATTCAACAATGCACAAGAATTGATAAAACTTATCAATAGAAATCACGAAAATTGGTGAAGCACAAATTCTAGAAATCTACACAAGAAATCCAGAAATCACAAGATAAGAGTATGAGAACTCGAACGGGAGTATGAAAACTCGAACGGAGTATGAAAACTCGAACGGAGTATGAAAACTCGAACGGAGTATGAAAACTCAAACGGAGTATGAAAACTCGAACGGAGTATGAAAACTCGAACAGAGTATGAAAACTCAAACGGAGTACGAAAACTCGAACGGAGTATAAAAACTCGAACGGAGTATAAAAATTCGAACGGAGTATGAAAACTCAAACGGAGTATGAAAACTCGAACGGAGTATGAAAACTCGAACAGAGTATGAAAACTCAAACGGAGTATGAAAACTCAAATGGAGTATGACATAGAATAAAAGATATGGCATAACATAAAATATCCATAATGACATACTACTATAAGTATGTAAATAATGATCAACAGGAGATCAACCGATAAGAGGTATGGCATAAATATGAAATACCCATACTGACATACAACTATAAGTATGCAAATAATGATCAACAGGAGATCAACCGATAAGAGATAATCAATATCACAAGAATCTTCTCAAAGATCCAAAGAGGTATCATACCCCAAATTTGTACTCATGACAAATCAATAACATATGAATTCGCCAATGCACAAAAATAGGTGAAGCATAAAATTTCCAGAAATCAACATAAGGAATCTAGAAATCACAGAAAAAGGGAAAGAGGCCTATCACATGACGGTCCGAAGACCAAGGGGAGCTACCCCACATGTGTGAATGGAATCACACAGATTGAGGTCAAGACTAACCAAAAAGCAGAAAGGTATGTGTGAATGGAATCACACAAGTGGTGTCTAGTCTGACCATCAGAACGATCATCATGATCAACGAGGAGTGTCAATTACACTAAGCATGTGTGAATGGAATCACACAGATTGAGGTCAAGACTAACCAAAAAGCAAAAAGGTATGCGTGAGTGGAATCACACAAGTGGTGTCTAGTCTAACCTTGCAATGAAAGAGACATCGCGCAATTGTTAGTCTAATTCATAAAGCGATCATCAAGATCAACGAGAAGTGTCAATTACACTAAGCTAGTGAATATAAAAGTTTAGCTTCATGTCCCATAACCACTAGCTTAACTTAAATATTTACGAACAAACTGTAAATCTTCACTAATAAAATTGTCACAGGAGGTTCAATCGAACAAGTCCAAGAATTAACCGACGAAGTGAACGCAAGCGTTTCATACCACTTGTTTTACTAAGTCATTTAATTAAATTTCTCATCCGAGTGAGGTAAAGGTTTGTATATACTAATAGATTGGAAAACGGTTTAGGAAAAGAGTTTGATATTGAAAATAGAGTTACAAACATTTTGATAAAAGAGTTTTGATATTTACTACTGGTATTGAAACATTTATATTTTTAAAGTGACAAATCACAAAAATGATTGTAGGAACAATCAATCACAAGAATTCACATGTAAATATGTGAATAGAATCCAAAGAAATCGATACTGTATCCATCAAAAGGTATGTTCACAAAAGTTCCCGAAGAAATGGTCATCAAAGTTGCTAATAAATGATAGCAACAAATCGGGAAATAATCAAAAATCGATTAAATTTGGAAACCAAATCAATTCACTAAAATTCACATTCGAAGACGTGAATAAAATCCAAAGAATTCGATTCTAAATCCATCAAAGTAGGAATATCCAACAATTCCAGAAATAGAAGTTTTCAAAGTCGACAAAGATGACAACAACTAATCGGAACAGAAGAATCGATTGACAAATGGAATAACGAAACAAAACGAGCATAAATGCATAAATGACTTTAACAAAAATAAAAATCAAGTCAATGCCGAAGTCGACAATTAATGGCCATAATAGAGTACAAAACGATTCAACATCATCATAAAAGAACTCAACGGCAAACCAAATCAGAGTCTTGGAAATCAAGAATTTAGAAATTTCTCAAAAACAAAGCGACCGAAGTCGAATGGAATTCAAGCCGAGGAAAACATAAAATATCAAGTTCAGAATTGCCGAGATTCGAACAAAATCAATCATCGGCTAAATCAAATCAAAGCTGAAAACACAAGAATCAAAATCAAATGCATATGTATAAGCGTTAGGAATTCATACCTAACAATCAAAGATAATCATATACAAATATGAGAGATAAAACGTCGACAAACAGTTGTAACACATGTACTATCTAAGTTATGTTTTATATTTGTTCTAAACTCCTGGCTTTGATACCAAGCTGTGACGCCCCACCTCTATACCCACGCTAGCCAAGAACACTACGGTGTAGTGCTGTCAACTAGCACGGAGAATAAGGCTGTTGAGGAGCGGCCATCAATAGTTGGCCTTACACTAGTATTGGTTATCTCGATAGGAGTGATATATATTCTTTCATTTTTCATCTCTGATTTATTTTCTCCCATCGAAATACCCCAATTCCAGTATAAAACGAACTACGATGGTTCATAATAGTTTAGAACAGTAAATATAAAATAATAACACAGATAAATTTAAATGCGGAACACAGATAAAACAGATGCTCTCATATATACAATAACTGATATCAGTTACAATACATTTGACACGGTACATATAATACAACTACAACTGTCGACTCAGGAAGTTACATATACAAGTACATTAACGTATATAATGTACATGAATACATATCTTCCTATACAATCATACATACTACTACAAATAACGACGACTACTCCAAAAGATATGAAAGAACTTCATAGCTCTAGCAGCAACCCAAAGCAGAATATCTACAACCTGAAATACTCGGTCTGACCCGAGTATTATATTCAAAAGAAAATAATACTCGGGTCAGTCTAATTCAAACTCAGTTATTAGTGCACAGAAGCAATAATAATCAAATAATGAATAGACGACAGTAATTAAACCAAATAAGAATGCAATTCAGAATATTGAATTGAAATAAACAGAACAGTTCAAACCATTGAAATATCAATTAAAATACTAAGATGAGTAGGGCTGCAGTACACGCACGCGTGTACTGCCTCGCCACTATAGCACATGAACTACGCAAAAGATTAATAAATCAAAACAAAATAGAATATCACAAAACCATACCGTGTGGCTGCAGTTCACGCTTGCGTGCACTGCCTTGCCACTATAGTGACGATGTACCCAATGAATACCGTGTGGCTACAGTTCACGCTTATGTGCACTGCCTTGCCACAACAGTGATGATGTACCCAATGAAAATTCACAACCAAACACAAGATCAACCCCGAGTCATCGGATTCAACTCAAGTGTAATTCGAAAATCAATCCAAATGCACATGGCAGTGACATGATAAAACAGTGCTAACAAACAAATAATGGCAGTGGTACCAACATGAAGACACGGTGGAATAAGGTGACAGCAAGAGAGAGATATGGCCAAAATATATGAAGCTGCTCATATACTCGAGCAACAGAGGCAAAATGCACCAAAACCGACAGCAAGCATATAGGATAATCAAAGTCTACAAGAATGCATATAAATGCAAACAAATGCAAAGTCTAATGAATGCAACAGTGACTCAAAACATATGCAGTGAAGAGGGAATGCTCGAGTTATACCAGATTCAGGTATACACATGAGAAGCGTACGGCCAATACGAGTAACCATGAACCTGTTTCAGCAAAGCCAAAACTGGGTGTAACACAATGTTACAACACACATGAACATACATGCTATAAAACATCACACATATATACAGTTATACATACATATGTGTGTACATGAAAATCAGTGCATATTTACATGTCAACAGGTGGAACAAAGATCAGACTATTACAAATGATGACTACAAGATTGCAGTTCTAGCCAATCCATCAATTTATTCATACACACATACATATGTATATATTTACATATGCACAATTATTTTTAAATATATATAGTGATGAACAGATGGGACAACACTAACTCGAATACATCAAGCAACTGAATTCATCAGTGAATCAAGCAACTCGACCAAATCCAGCTACTATATGAATGCATTAGACTGGACAGAGCAACCCATGCTCGAAGTGAATAGTGGAAGAGCAAGGGCAACCCGAAGCAGTACAAACTCAAATGAGTAAGTGCCCCAGAGAAGACTGCACAGATAAAAAGGCCAGACAACACAATGTACACAATGAACTAACAGTAACCGATATTGCACTAACAAGGGTTTTTTTTTCTTTTATAAATAATATCATGGAACTAAAATCAGGCATGTCACAAGAGAAACTCTTGGACTACGGCTACAATCCAATAGAGTCAGAGATAATAATTTCCAAAGTCAATAGAGAATTCAAAGTAACTGTTAAATGTTGAAGTAATGCTAGCAGTGACAATGCAAATTCACTTAATTCCAGACGAACGAAAATCAAACAAGTCAAAGCCAGTTCAACTCACTTGCCGAAGACAAGTTCATCGTCGAGTCCAAAAAGAAACATCATGTAAAACAACAAGTCAAGTATACTACCAGGGTGAACGCAAATGGTCAGAGCCAAGCACACCGAGGCCACAAAAATCAAAGTCATAATGATCAGTGAATCCAAAAATCCAACAAAGTGGTCGCAGTCATTGAACAGCAGGTGAAATCGAACGAAGTCGATAGTGCCACCAGAGGCGGTAAACAAAATAGCCAAAGTCAAATAAAACAACTTCAAACGGACTGCAAGTAAAAATGAATCGACAACTCGAACAATTGAATACGAATTGACAGAGTCGAAAATCATCACAGGCATCTAAACAACTCAAATGGCCGAAAGCATAACATCAATGCAACGATGGTGGTAGGTACGAACAAAGCTTAACAATATTAGGTCGAGCAAATGTCGACATTTCCATAAAAATCAATTGCCAGAAATTCGAAACAAGTGAACCCAAAAATCACCATCACAACTGTCCAATTTTTATACCGTGGGAATCAATTAGTCAAGCAACCAAAATCACGAATTTAAACGAGCCAGAAATCATTAAATTGACTTGAATTAGATGTGAGCGGAGGACCACTCACCTTGGCCTGAAGCGAAGACGAACGCGAGGGCGAGAAGCCATTAATTGATGAAGCCCTAATTGGTGATGACGATCGATGGAGCACGAGGCCGCCACCATTTTTGTTCTCTCGGTGGTTTTAGGTTTCGAACGAATAATAGAGAATGAGAAAGAGGGGATCGGGTTTAAGTCGAAGAAAAAGTAAAAGGGAGATTGTGGGCTGGGTTGAAAATTTGAAATGAGTTGCGATTTGATTAAGTTTTATAATTTAATACTTTGGGCTGAAATGGGAGAGGCAGTTTGGTTGGGCTGGTTTATATTTAATAAATAATTTAGTTAAGGGAGATTGCTTAATTTAGTTTAGCGTTTAGCTTGTTTGTTTAATAGTAAGTGCAATTTGATTGTTATAATAATTATTCACACTTTCTGATAGCATTGTTCTTAATTCACAGGTACGCTATGGAAAACCAAGTAAACACTACAGAGATCGAATGTTTATCAACAAACTACTGAAAACCAAAGTTTGGACCGAAACCAAAACAAATGAACCACTATTTAAAAAAAATCAAAGCCCCTCAAACTTTATAACCATTTGTAATTTAAATTTTAAAAACTTCAATTTGAAAATTGACGAAAATATCGGGTTGTTACATTATATTCCCCCTTATAAAAATTTCGTCCCCGAAATTCGCTAAGGTAGAAAGAATGTTCCGAACTCAATAGCAAACCTTACTTAGTGAAATCTCAATTTCACTTTGCTCAAATTCTTTAATTACAAATCGATACTACCAGTTTCAATTCCTATCCCAAAATTCTTTTCATTTTAAATTGTTATTTGAAATCAATTTTGTCGTTAATGAAACATTTCAAATTTTTCAAAAAAATTCTAACTCCCAAAGTTTTCGAAATTTTTTGGCAGAGTCTCCCCTGTACGAAGGGGCTTTTGCAATATCACAATAGATATAAATACATATACATCGACCCACACGGTCAGAAAAACCAAAAACAGTTCATATTTCCTATTTTTATTGTGTAGGCGTACCTTTATTAGCATTTTAAAACCATGTGGCTAATTTATATTGCATATACGCGCTCCAACTCTATCCATTGCCTCCCATACCTGTACTTACTTAAACAAACACACCAGTTTCCAATAATATGAGCATTTATCAACATTCCTTTCATTAATCTAGCCAAACTCATCAATTTCATACTTTAAACAAGTAAACTTCATAATTTAACATTGTTAACCATATTTTATCAACAATTTAAAGATTTCAATCACCTTTTTAAATTTCTTATACAAGTCCAAACTTCATTTTATCTCGCACGAATAATTTACATTCAAGTTCACTATATACCATTTATATTAATTTCAACCAATTCATTTCTATTTCAATATGATTAACATATGCCTTAGTTACATCACTTTATTTCAATTCAATTCCCGATTTGATTCACAATCATATTTTTATTTTTTTAAATTTGATATACTTGTATTTATTTTATGATTCACTTGTATTAATATACAAAACCACTTAATAAAATTTCAATCCATTCCAATTGATTCAAAAACCAATTCCATTTGCTTGTTTAAGCCAATTAATTTTTTTTTACAACAGAACGACTAAATTTCGATGCAAATTTTAATGTTATCCAAGCAAGTAATCGTCACTTAAGCTTATAAACATTATAAATTAATTCCAACTTAGATTTATATGAATTTTATTTCATTTGGAATTTTCACAATCCCAAATATTCTTATTTCCTTGCAATTTTTTAAATCAAATCCTTATTCTCACTTCAAATTCACCGTCCAACTTAAGTTTATATTAATATCATTCCATTCTTTAATATTTAATTCATGCTCCTTTATTTTATCACAATAATTAATTAAAATCATTCCACTTGCATTTCAATTTTATTATCTAAACAAATTTATCCAAGGCAACATTATAAAGCTCGACCACAATTATTATTAAATTTGCTTAAGTTCTTTCACAATATTTTCATTATCTTCTTATATCAATTTTATTTTTATTTTCATTTGATTCTCATCCAAACCAAATTCCAATTCATTACAAATTTTAATTCAATATGTTTATTTATTCAATCCATTTTAAATTTTAATTCATCTCCTCGATCCACTCTGAATTTTGTTAATAATATTACCATTTTAAATTATTCCACTCATTTGAATTTATTAAAAATTCAAACCATCACTATTATAATCTCATTCCATTATTCATTCACACTTATAGCTTTTATTGTCAAAATTAAATCCCATATTAGAACTGGGTTTTTATTTTTCTTCCCAAAATTTTCTTAACAAGCCACCAAAATTCCATCCATGCTAATACAAATTTCATTTAGTTTAGTTTACACTAAATTCATCTTTAAGCTTCTTTTTATTTAATTTAGCTTACGCTAAATTCATTCTCAAACAATTCCTTTGGATTTAGTTGAGCTAATTCTTTATTCATACAATATCATTCTTTCAACTTAATTAATTTTTCTTTCAATTCAATTCTTTTTTTTCAAATTAAATTCAGTCCACCCAAGTTTATGTTGCCAACTTGAATTCATTCCATTTATTTTACTATTTTAAACAAGAATTTAATTCTATTCAAAATTATTTGTAACACAACTGAATTTTGATTTTAATTCAATCCAAATTTAACTCAAATTCATTTATTCGAAGTTAAATCCAATTCAATCCAATTTTAATTCTCTATAGACAAGTTCAAAATTTATTTACTGACTTAAGTTCATTCACATCTTTTATCCTTTATATTTTCTTCACCTTATTTCAATTCACATTTCATTCGGGATTAGATTTGAATTCACCACACCATTAAACTATTTCCCATTTGTGATCATAATTCCATTTTACTTGGGTTTACAATCTGATTTTCTATTCTTAATTTCACCAACTTATTTACTTCAAAGTTTATATTGATCATTTGAGTCATTTTCATCTTATAATCACAATTCCAAATTATATATATATATATATATATATATATATATATATTGTGTGTGTGTATCACTGAGTCCTTAAGGATACAAATTTTCTTTCACCTTAATTCTTTTCACCATTTTAAATTCACAATTTTAGATTATAAGTATAACACTTACTAGCTTATGAGTATAATTTATTACACAATGACCCATAATTACCAGGTTATTTTACATTTCAATTTAATCCAAATCAATTTAATTCTAAGTCCAATTAATTTAACTTATCCAAGTTAAATTCAAATTTTCTATTCACTTCATTATACTTCATTCACTTCCATTTACTCAAGTTAAATTTTAATTTCAAGATTAAAATTTTCATTTCTTCCTTATTAATATCAACTTCACTTAATAAGTTCAATAGTTGATCCATTTAGCATTCACATTATTTAAATAGAATTTTCCAGAATTCAATTACCCGGTTTTATTTCAAAACCATTTTGAAATAATAAATAACTCATACTCTCTTGGAAACAAAATAAAGTTTTGAAAACAACTATTATACCTAACATGTCCAAACAATATCATAACCAACCACTTTGGTAGCAATTCCATCACTTTAGAAACTCGAAAATGAATTCTGATAATGTGGCCAACATCATCAGGATTATTTTCCAGCGACTGAAGTGAGTTCATGCTTCCTTACTTCCCAAATTCATTTCAAAACAGTTTCCATTCAAAGATACTTCCCAAAATAATATTCCATTATTGCCTTCAAACACCTTAGCAAACATTTCAAAATTTCCCAGGATTTTAAATTTCCAAACCTTTGTTTTCATTACATTTAAAATCCTTTCCAAAACTTCTGGGATTTAAATTCTGGTTTAGTTTAAATTTAGTTATTTTTCTTTTGTATAATTTATACTTATAGAATTTTATTTGATTATAACCATTTCAAATTTTAGATTAAATTTTAGATTCCTATTTAATTAAGATACCCACATCCAAATAATCAAATATATAATATTTTCAAAAAATTATTTCTTTTATATCAAAATATAATTTTGGGTAAAATTATTTCATTTACCCACTTTAAAAACAATACTATGTCAATTTATCTTGTTTAAGAGTTTAGAAACCCCTATCGATACGGTTGTACTTCCCGTACCGACCGGAATTCATAAACACTCAACCGATAAGTCAACACAGCATAAAAACAATTTTTTTTTATTCACTAACAAGTACGCTCTCATATCTATTAATACGCTCAACTCATTATAGAGTATTATTGACTCTGTTTAATGAGTAATTTCCCCACCAAAGCCTAGGTTGTCGCCAACCTAAGGTCTGATACCAAGTGTAACAACCCGCAAATCCGTACCCCTTGAGTCAACACTATTTTGCATCAATTAACTCAAGTGGAACATAAATACGAACCATTAGGGTCAAACAAGAAGAGATAGAAGAAGAAGAAGAAACTAAAAAATATCAGAATCTCACAGTCGCAGGGGAATAAAATATAATATATAATATCAACTCTTTACACAAAATGAAAACTATATCTGTTTTATACAATATATCATCAGAGTATCTCAACAAACAACATTTACCAGACAGACAATCCCATACAATCACAAAAGCAGATATATATAAGTACGGATAATATGTCTCGGACTCCAGCTCCACTCCTGCTCCATAGCATCCTGTCTTGAACATATAATACTCGGCCTGACCCGAGCATTATAATGAAATAACACCCGAGTCAGTCTGGAATACCAGCTGATAATAATACACCCAAATTGATTATTAAAGTTTCAAAAATCCTTTGAAAACAAAAGCATCTCGTAAGACCACGCCATAAATAAACATGTCGGGTTTTTATCTTACGATAGCTAAAACACTTTTTATAGAAATTCTTTGCTATTATAATAGGGTCTATATGCAAATACTTACAAAATAGCTGAAATTGTTACATGATTAAATTCTAGCTACTAGCCACAGTGTGGGTAATACAAACAAAACTCGTAAAAGGCGCGTAGGGAGAATGGATTTCAACAATGATTAGGCACTGGGGTACCACCTGTCACAGTACCTGGTCTAGATCAGTGTACCGAGGACCACGCCCGATCCCCTGCAACACAAGGCCCGGATTACACCTTACTGGATAGTTCCGAGTAAGATCACCCCGCGGTTGGGATCAGCAACCGCACCACTAAGCCAAAATAAAAGGGACATCTATATAGGAATGACCTTACCCAGAAATGGGTTCTGCCCAACGAGCCTTGCTGCATATCCCCTGATTTTTAGTCATTCCCGGTTGATGAGGCTTGAGGCTAAGCGTTACCTTTTAGAACGTTTCACTTACAATGCCCATCGCCCACTTGACGATGTTCCGAAAGCATTCATCCATACAAGTCCGTTTCGGGTTCAAACAGAACCGAAGGCACTACTCCTACTACATCCATTTTGGAAATATCCTCAGGATTAGTAGCGACTAGCCTTTGCACTTCATTGCTCCATCTTCGACTCCGAACACGTTTTCCATGAACATACAAAGCAGATCGAAGTGGTTTTCGAGAAATAAATCTCGATCCTGGTCTCTTCGAAACGATCAACGCATTTGTCCAATATTGATGGTCGATGATTTAACTATCAATTAACATTCACAAACATCCATCACACAATAAATAATTGCCCACATTATTTATTTTCCTTAAAAATATCTTCACAAGATACAATTTTCCTTTTCAAATCCCGTTGAAAACACCTTTCAAACTCAATTTCTCATGGAATAAATTTCTCAAATTGTTACTTCCCTTGAAAGTGTCCAAGCACCAATCCTTAAGATTTAAAATAATTTAAATACTTTATTCTTGAAAATACATTAAAACATTCATATTAAAACTTCTTACATACTTGATTTAATATATGTGTGTGTATATATATATATATATATATATATATATATATATATATATATATTAAAAAATATCTCAAATCAAACTGCCTTAGAAAGTATGAACTATTCTCTTCAAAATAAAGTTAAGTCATACTAAATTTAAAATAAAATTACGAAACTCTACACCATTTCTAAATAATACTTTGATTGATTATCTTTAAAATAGAACCATTTTATAAAATATAAATAATAATAATATTCTTTAAAACATAATTCTAATTACCCTTTAAAAATAATTACTTCTATAACTACTTTGATATATGTTTACTTTTAAAATTCATACAACTTAAATAATTTTCTTGAAACCATTCTTTAATATAACTTCAAACTCTAACTTTTCAAAAATCTATTTAAAAACGTACTTGGCTTTCAGAGAAATACACTTCCATCTTAGTATAACCAAAGAATTCTTTTTATCAATCCAACACGTTTTATCCCAATTCAATTTTACGTTCATCCCGTAAAATCCTTTCCAAAATAGCTCCTTTTATTTTAAACACATTGCTATTTCCGGGAAATCACTTTCAAACATACGTTTAATCAAATAAGCTCTAGAAATTATTTAATTGAAAATAATACTTAAGGAAATATATAGGGGTGTCCTAACTATTTTGAATAAAATTTAACTTTTAAAACAAGGTTATTAAATAAAATATTCATATTAAAATTTCCTTTTGAAAACTTAATATTACTTTGCCTTTTAAAAAATAATTAAATACCATAATTACTTAATCAAATATTTGCTTTCACTTAAAAACATTTTAAAATAATATTTCTTTCTAAAAATATTCTAAACATATTTAAACTGCAAATTTATAATTTGAAAGCTTTCGTAAAAACAAAATAAAATTTCCAGGAGAAGGCACACTTCCCATTCTTTAAAATAAATCTCACTATTATTTTTAGCAATTCTCAATTCCCTTTTTAAACCACAAATTCAAACACTTCATATTTTCAACCAATTACTTGAATTTAATTTCTTTTAAATTCTTTATTTAAGAATTTCCTAAATTTATTTAAATCCAATTTATTTATTTATATTTAAATTTCCCAGGTTGTATTCATCCAATCATAGTACAACACAATTAAATGTCCAATTTATCTATCACAGTAAATGAACAGGGCATAGTATAACAGGACTAAAACAATTTTATCACAGAATATAAATTATATATATTACAAAATATAAATAAATTTCTATTTGTGAGGAATCCAGTTGTATACCTCCAACCTGTTTTCCCTGCATCCACAGATATTAGCACAACAAAATATGTCGATTAAATTTGATAATAATTATCATATTCAACCAATCAAGCAATCATTTAGATATTGACTATTTAAATTAACCAGTATTCTAGATGTGAGTGAGTTAAACTCACCTTAGGTTTTCGACGAGCATTCAAATTTAAATTAAATCGAACGGTGTTCGATTACCCTAAATTTTTACTTTCTCGAAATGACTCCAGAACTGCTCCACTGCGTAGTACGCGTCTCTGCGATTCCGGGGTCGCCAGTTTCGTCTGAATCTGACATCGTATGTACTAGATATTAATTTTCAAAGTTAAATCACCAATTTAAAAACAATTTCTTTTTTTTTTAATTTTAATTTTTCCACAAACGATCACGGCCGCACAAAGCATCAGGAAATCAAAGCCGTCTAACCCTTCTCCCTCACGCGTTCGTTCCATGGTTTAAACGAAACCCATCACACGACGAAAGCCCTAACCACGGCCTCACCATCGATCGCCACGACTACGATCAAATGCCTCCACCATGAAGCCCTCCATCGCCACAACCTTCACGCTTAGTAGAACGAAGCTCGGCCTCTCCTCGTTGCCACAAATTGCCACCAAACATGAACGAACGAGGGGCCCTAATTCCTCCAAACGACGACGACAGTCGAGATCCACCGTTGGATAGGTAGATGTTGAGGTGTTCTTCGACTTTCTAGTTGGAAGCATCTTCTAAAACTCGATGGATTGATCGCAAATTGAAGGCGAAGGTGGATGCTTTTCGGCCATTAATGATATGGTGGCGGCTCTGAAAATAATTAGGGTTAGGGTTCGTTATGCGTATATATATATATATACACATAGTTTATCCAATTATATTAATATTTAATTCACCCTAAAGTAACTTTTTCACACGATCTCCAAACGACGCGTTCCGACAGGCGTTCCTAAGGTTTTACGTACCTATGTTCAAAATACAATGGAACGTGTTTCAGGAGCTAATTTGTTCGTATGCGCGAGTTACGGAAATAAACGATCAATTTTAAATTAAACCGATTAAAGTATTTTCTATGCGTTTTAAGCTATCGGGGTCAAACGACAACTCCAATTGCTACGAAAATAAAATCCGATAATAACCAACTATTACGGATCCAATGGAAATGGTTTCGTCGAATTCGGAGACTGTGCCCCAGAAGGCTATTTTAACTCGTCGATTAAATCGAGCGATTTTCAAAATCGTCAAAATCACTTAAAATTTCACCTTTAAAATTTTATTAACTTTATTATAACTCGTATAAAATTTATATTCACATTAGAAATCATTCTGATTCATTTCGAACCAAAATCTAATTATTTGCATTATTATATTATTAAATTCCATTATTAAATTAATATAAAATTTCAAATTTAATCTATCGACTTTTAATTCCATCCAACAGTCCAATATTATAATTCAAATCGAAATAGACTTAAAATAAATTTTAGAATCTATTTTTATATCTATTTACATCCAGAATCACCCATTATCCAATTCTAATATTAAATTATTATTACTCAAATTTTCAATTGAATTTTCCATATTTGAAATTTAACTAATTCTATTAATTTTATCTAAATCTTTTATTTCAAAATTCAAATTATAATCCATATTCAACATTTAATTGTATTAAATTTTCAAATCTAACGACCCAAAATTCCGGGTCGTTACAATAAATGTATGTGCATTTTAGAAATGCAATGTCAAACATTCGTCTATACAAGTTACCTAGAATAAACCAATGGTACTCTCATACCACATTCTGTTGGGAATTACCCCTAGGATTAGTAGTGAGAAGTCCTTATCGAAGATCTCAAATGGAGAACTGACGTCACTAATTAGTGACATGGGAAAATTCCCCCAAGGGTTAATGACTAGCAGCCCTACATTCCATCATCCAAATCATATCCCATGTCTTTTATTATCGATGATTGGTTCGAAGTGGTCTTTGGATAGGAGTCTCCCAAATCTGACACCGGTTCGTTCGAACAAATCATCGATAAAAATATGTTATGTGAATAGGGAATTATTGTTTGATAAAATATCTTCTAGAGATATGTATCTTTAAAGCATTCTTTCCGGTATATGCGAATCATTAAACCTTTATTTAACTTTAGAATTACAAAATCAATCTCATATATCATTTTAGGAAAAAAATATTAGTAAATAGGATCATGGAAATTATACTAATTCTACTCAATATCAATTTCCCTATTCACCTTTACTATCCATTGAATAACAGTTAGATCACCTTTTAAATTCACATGGATAGTAAAGATTCCCTTTTTAGAATTTGGTATCAAGTATAAGAAGATTATTTCTATGCAATCCAAGTTGTTTGAATTTGGAAAATTATATTTTTTTACGTTGGGAAGTTTCGATCCGAGTAAATTTATTGTCACCTCCGTCGGGTCAGTCTGGGTAGCTAGGGAGGGCAAGCAAATAGTCCCCAAACCCAAGCCTAGAGACAACCTCTCTGTCATCCGTAAGGTGGTCAAGTTATTTAATCGACTCTAAATCTTTTAACATACTTAATTTAATCCGGGCTTTCATTTCAAACTGTTCCACTCCTCGGTCAAATTTTCCTGGCACTCACAAATGGAACAGATGTACTAGTCATTTCCACATACTTATTTTTAAACCTCTTAATCTTCTTTAAATTACTTAACTATGTATTTGAAAGGTTAGCAAAAGATTCAAAAAAGAATAAATAAGCCAAAACCATTGTTTGAAAAGGTTATTAAAAGTGCCGCAAATAGTGTTTTTAAAGCTTATTTGATCAAAACATCTTTCCGATCATTTTGAAATCCGTTTTTAAAACTCAAATCTATTTTAAAACATTTTAAAAGATTTATAGAGTTTATCCATATTTTCGAAAGAGTTAAAAATATCATTTAAGAATTAAAATATTTTTGAAAACTTGTTTTGCTCATATTTCAAAATCTACTAAACGAAATCTCGATTTTCTTTCTTCATTTGAAGATTATGATTGTAAGGATTTGGAAAATTCTTAGTAAAAGAATTCTGACTCCAGTTCCTTTGTTTAAATGAACTTAACTTTCTACCATGCAAAATCGCGAACTACCGTTACACGACATGCCTATTTTTGACTCAATTTTCATAACTTGTTTAAACTTTACCAAATTGGATTTTGATGTTTATAAAACATTTATACACCATTTTAAATCATTTTCAAGAGGTTTAACAACCTCCTATACACCATTTCATTTATTAATGGAAAGTGATTTTCTTAGTGATTTTCGACGTGTATTAAAGTGACTTGTTAATACAATCAAACAACATATAATCAACATTCAATGTAACGACCCGTATTTTTCCAATAATTAAAATATTGAATTAAATAAGATTTTAGGTTTCAATATTGTATGAAATTAGAAATTTATGATTTGTTAGTAAGAAAACAATTAGAATGTAATTTAATAATGTGATTTAATGTAATTGATAACCATTTTAGTGTAATTTCAATTTATTTTAATAACCGCTCGAATGTAAATTTTATCTATTGTAAATAATAAAATTTTAATATAAGAATGGAATAATTTAACATATGAATGTTATAATATATGAAAAGAACACAAAATAATTATGGCATAATGAGAATTTGTTTGAAATCTAATATTGAATATAAACTGCAATAAGAGTTGTTACAATCCTTTAATTGAAAAGAAAATACAAGTGCATTATAGTCAATAAGTTCAACATAAGAACTTACGTTTTAAATTAAATTGAGATAAACATTTTAATGAAATTTAAGCTTTGACTTGAAAGGAATAAATGTATGTTTGTCTCTAACCGGAATAACAAATGTTGAATTTGAATATAGTATGGAGTAAATGTTTTAATGAAAGAATAATATAAGTTGTTATTTGGAATGCATCTTGGAGAAGTTGATTTTCAATAAGATTAAACATTTACTTTGTAAATAATGTACAAATTTTGTTGTATACGAAATTTTATAAAATATGTTTGAATTGGTATAAATGAAAAGAAAACAATACTTTATAATTAGAATTTGTTTGAAATTAGTAATGAAATGAATTGGAATTAGATAAACTGAAATGTTTCAATTAAAAGGAAACATAAATGAAATTGTAATGAAAGAGTTAATATAGAAACTTGCATTTTGTGTCAATATAGAATGAACATTTTGATTAAGATAATTGCATGTTTTGAGACGTTTAAAAACAAAACTTTTATTTTGAGTAAGTTTGATTTTGGCAAAAAATGAATTTTAGAATAATCTATATATACACATTAATACTAAAAATTTAAATATATCAAAGGGTCCATGGTTATGTAAATGTTATAGAATCAATTAGAATTACATTGTATTAACAGTTGTACATTAATTACATAAGTTCACATATATTTATTTTTCCATTTTATAATTGGTTAAACTTGTAAATTTGTTGCACTAATGTGACCGTTATAGTAATTAAAAGTAAAGTAAATCATTTTATAATGCATAGATAGATATATATTCATTAATTAATAAAACTGTTTGATTAACATAAATAAGTGAATAGAGCGATTGGTTTATTAATTGATTGATTGATTAATTGTGTTAATGGAGTGTGGACATATATTAACGTGAAAAGAATGTTTTAATAAAGAAGTAAATGATAAATATGTGTATATTTGGGCTTGTTGAAATGAATTAATAGGAGGAAGTTTTGGAATTTGGATCCCGAAGGTTTGTTTAAAGTATATAAGTGGTCCCTTCATTTACTTTACATTTTCTATCGCATCCACATTCTCTTGCTTTTCATTTTCACGTTCTTCGTGTAGGTTTCATTTGAGCATCCATTTAATTATTAGATTACTCATTCGTTTCTTATTTATTAATAGTTGCTTCTTTTGATTTATTTATAATTAATAATTTCTGCATTCTTTTCATTTGTTTGTTATTTGTTTGTTTGCTCCTTTCAAGTGCTTTACCTGAAGTTTTTTTCCTTTTCTTTTATCCTATTTTTATGTGAACATCTAAATTAGTATTCATGCCATCTAATTAGTATTCACTATTCTCCATTTCTAATGTTTATTTTTTTTTTATGCATTATTAGTTCCTGTAGCTTCCTTTCATTAGCAACTCTTTCTTCTGAAGCTTCATATTAAAGAACAAAAGATTTATTTTTACCTTTATTCATATATTATTTCTTTACTTCACCTCTTTCAATTTTACCATTTTAAGACTATTTATATTTTTACTTTATTTCAATTCCTAGTTTGTTTATATATACTTTATCAGCTTTTCATTTGTTTCCATCTTCATTCCTGTAGCCTCATTTCATTTTCCAAATCTCATCTTCTGTAGCTTCATTTCTTCAAATAAACTTCCATCTCATTTTTCTTCTCTCTCTCTCTCTCTTCATTTTCCTCCTCCTTCATTTTTTTCTTCTTCAAATTTCCTTCTCTGCTTTTTCAAAGCTTCCATTTTCTTATTCTTATTCTTCAAATCTTCTTTGTGATGATCCGCAAATCCATACCGTTTGAATCGACAATAATCCACACATGTCCGATCCAAAATGCATAGACTGATGGAAAGTCAAGAGAAAGAAAAGAAGATAGATGAAGAGAAGAGAAGAAAGAGAGAAGATAGAACCAAACAGAACAATAAAGAATCTCACATCGCGGCAGAAAACATATAATATCATGACAATGATCTTTAGAAAATAGAAACCGTAATACATACATCAATCAGAGTACAACAATTAATCAGTAATCACCAACCTAGACAGTTATAGTAACCTATCCTTACAATTGCTGATAATATACAACAACAACTAAGAAGAGGATAATAAATAGATATGTGTATACGAAAATGTAGATCTCCATCTCTCCTGCTAAAGCTCCAAAACACCAAATCTAAAACTATAAATATACTCGGTCTCACACGACCATTGAAAGGGAAGAACGCCCGAATCAGTCTGGTAAACCAACGTGAGAAACACACTCAACTGAATTTATTAAATTACCAAACTTTTCCTTTATCAAAACAAAAGTATCTCGTAAGACACGCCTACACATAAACACAGATATGTTTTTACCTTACGATAACTAAAACATTTCATATCGATTCATCTTATATCTTATATTATAATAGTGTCTATTGCACAATCAATATTAATCATAGCTGAAATTATTACATTGATTAAATTCCAGCATATAGTCCAAAATGGGTAATATAATTAAAATGGCAGGAACGTAGTGAAGTTTGGATTTCCATACAAATGACCAGGTGAAGGGACTACCTTCCGATGGTTACACCTCTAGATGGATGTCCTAAGGCATAGAACATTTTCCCTCTAACAATACAAGACCGGCTACCTCTATAACTAGATGGTACCGAATATGTCATCCTTCAGTCGTTACCGATCTTTTCCGAGGGCCCTCATAGCATACAAACCATACTAATCAGATACACGACGTCATAGCTTGTAAAGATATATCAAGAAGAGGATGATCATATCCTACTTGGGAGCGACCCACTTAGCCTTGCCACATCTAACCCTGTTTCGGTCATTTTCGGTTGATGAGTCCTGAGGTAACGATTACCTTTCACAATCACATATCACATCACTTAGAATGCCACGCAACCATTTCCGTTGACTACTAATTGCCTTCCATAAAAATGCAATCCTTAAGCTCATACGTCTCAAGGAGAGTGTTAAGCTAAGAGAAGTTGCCTTCTCCGCCATCGCTGATGTACGTTTATAAAAACCAATGTACGTAATCTTTAGAAATGCAATGTCAGAAAATAACCATACATGTTTTCCAGGAACAGGACAAACCAAAGGTACTTTCCTACCACATCCGGTCAGGAAATCCTTAGGATTAGTAGCGAATAGTCCTTGCATTAGGTATTTCATAACGAAGAGACTACTGCTACTAGATGTATATTGGGATTTTAACCCCAAACGATCAACAAGCAGTCCTCCACTTCGAAAATCCAGAATATCAATATCATCATAACCAACCTGCGCAATCGTTGCATATACGTTGGTCCGAAGTGGTTTTCAGATAAATCTGATCCCGGACTCTTCGCACCAACAACGCAAAAGTATATCTCAACCTCATACAGAAACTAAGTCTCATAGACTTATCACGTCTCCAACTTTCAACTTGCTATCCTTCGGTCCAAGAAGGTAGCTCGATAGATTGGAGTATTACTCCGCACTACAAGAATCAACATCCTTAACACAAACGATAATCAAGCCTATACAGAAGGCTACATAATAAGTGTATGACTAAACAGTTTCCACATCAAGTCGAGGAACTAAAATGGCCAAATTTGGTTGTCGGTCATTTGACTATCAAAGCAAACAAACAAATATTTAGCACCATGAGCAATCACTAGGCCCTTTTAATTATTCTTTTATTAATTAAATCATTTGCAAAATATTCACTTCAAATTATCTTTAAAAGATATAATTCCAAAACCATTTCGCTATTTCAATATTGGAAAACATTTCCATATACTTATTTAATAATAAATAATTCACAATTCAATTTATTTATTTTTAACACTTAGAAAATATTCTATATACTTAAATCAAGATTAAGTATATTTTTATTCTTTAAGGAAAACATTATCTTTAAAAACTTTTATTTGAGTCAAAACGAATGTGGTGTTAAACATCGTTACGACAACTCAAAATCACTAGTATAGGGATTCGAAAATTAGATAGATATATAAATCCCGTATACCATATAAAACATTTCCTTTCAAAAATCATTTACTATAACAACGATGTTATAGTCCATCATTTCTTATACTTTTCGAAAACGTCTATTTCTACAATGAGCGTTGAAATCTATGTATTCGATACTTAACATGTTTTAAAACATCTTTAAACCATTTAACTCCATTTAAAAATATCACTTTTCAAAACCTGTCTTTAAATTAAAAAAATTATCCACTGTCCAAAATCGTGAATATAAATCATTTACCAAATCAATACCACTATGCAATTATTAAAGGATTATCCACTGTCCAAAATCGTGAATATAATTCCTTTAATAAACTTCCATATCTTAACTTATCAAAATAAGTCCATTTTGGATTTATAAAACAATGTTTATAAATTCACATTTATTTTTACAAAAAACTTCCGATTATAAAATTCCTATATTAACCAGTTCCATATATATCTCAATTATATGCCAATAATCCAAATTATAAGTTAATTACATAGAATTCACTTATTTACAAATTCATTCATTTTAAAACTTCACAAATTCATAAATCTATATAACTTATTTACTTATAAAATCCACTTATAACTTCATTTTAGCATTCACAAAACTCCTTTATAATTCCTTCATTCTGATTTATAAAATTTCAATTTTATAAATCATTTATATATATATAACACCATTTATGATAATATCATAAATCTCAATTTAAACTATTTATAAAATAGTTATCTCCATATTTCAAAAATCACATTTCAATATATTTCACAAAAATCATAATCTTTTATGACATAAAAATTATAATATTTATTTATTTAAAATAAATTCATTTCGTTAACAATAAATTTTTTAATAAAACATCTATTTTCAAAATCAGTTGAAAATCCTTTTTAAATTGAAATCATCACTTTAATATTTTTAAAATTCCAAAATATGGCCCAATGCTACAACAACACTAAATACATCAATTACGGCATCCAAACAACATATATCATATGATAATAGTTTATATATCAAAATCTGTACATAAATCAATATTGGTGAGGAATCCAGTTGGATCCCTTCAACCTGTCACCCGTAACAAATATACATATTAGAAAATATGTACAATGTCCGCTTCGAGGCAAACGCACGTACAAAATGTCATCCGCTCATACACAGGAATGTATAGGGTCTCATCTGCTCCAACTAGCAGGACATATATACCATATATCATATATCATCTAAACAATCATCAATCATCATAAATAAATTTATTTCTCACTTATATAAAAATATCAGTGAGGCAGAAAGAGTGAGTTGTACTCACATTGATTCCAATAGCAGTTGCGGTATTTTATTCCGAATAAAATTAAACGAGCGTTTAATTTTACCCAAAATTTACACCTGCTCTAATCAACTCCAAACTAGCTCTAAAATATAGTGCTCTTCAATATGGACCCAATGCAATTCATCTCGTCAAAAACTGACCTCGTATGACAAAGTTATAGCATTACAAAGTTTATACGAATTTATATAAAATCTATTTCAATTTATATTTTTTAACCTAACTTCAATCAGGGCCGTTCGTTTTGCTTGCATCAGATCTGGCCGACGCTTTCATCTTCTTCTCCCTAGGCATATTCATGCGCGAGAAAACCATGCCTCCAAAATTTTGACCGCCTCCAACTCCATCTTCCGACTACCTGAGGCCAATCAAACACCTCCACATCAAAGCTCCTTCCACCACGCACTAAAAGCCAAGCTCCGATCGAACTCAATCTCACAAAAGCCAAGAAAAACGTATGCAAACCGATGATGAATGCGAGCCAAATCCTCCTCGTACCATACTCAAATACCCATCATCACCATATGGATTGAAAGATCTCGTTATGCTCCACAGTCTTTTAGTTGAAGATTTTTGCTATAAGTGGATGGATTGGAAGAGATTAAAGGAAGAAGAATCAAAAATTCTGGCCGTTTATTTCAAGTGGCGGCTAGAGTTTAGAGAAGATAGGGTTTTGAGTTGCAAATGGAAAAAACAGCGTCCTTTTATAGAAAATTTCGTGACACTATTCATCGCCAAATTTTTCGAACTCGAAACTAAGCGTGCCGCCTGGCATTTATAATGTTTTACCCCTATTCCGAATGCAATAGAATATACATCGGAAGCCAATATGATTGTATTTGGGAGATTGGTTTTTCAAATCGGCTTATTTAAATTTAAAATTCACTTAAACGAATTTCTACGCGTTTTAGCTTGCCACAACTAAACCGTAAATCTGATTAACACGAAATTTGAAATCCTACAATAATATAACATTACAGATCCAAGGAAATTGGTTTCGTCGAATTTTGAGACCGTATGAAAAATGTCAATTTTTAATCTTTAATTAAATATTAAAATATTCAATTTCTGTAATTTAACTTTTAATTCAATTTCAAAAGTTCTTTAACATTGTTCTAATTCAAATAGAATTTGAAACAATATTTTAAATCCTTTTCATTCATATTAAATTCAAAATGTAATTATTTTGGTAATTTCAAACATAAAAATAACAATTTAATTATCCAATTAAATCCATATATTCTAATTTATTCAACTTATAAAATTAACTTATGAATATTTAAAATTAATTAAATATACGAATTTCAAATGATTAAAATTCTAGGTCTTTACATTCTCCCCTACTTAAAAGAATTTCGTCCTCGAAATTACCAAGTAAGAAAAAGTCACAAAATCCATTAACTTTTCATAGACAACCCGTTCAAACTAGATATCAAATTCATTTAACCTTTTAACCTTTTCAAAATCCATTAGTTAAACTTCTTATAAGAACTTTTCAAAGTTTTCAATTCATTCATAGTTATCTTTTCAAAACCAACTAATATTGTTTAACTTTTATAACTCAATAATCAAAAAATTTAGTTATCAAAATTTTCCAAGTTCTTAAACATTTTCTAACGCCTTAAATTTCAAAAAAATTCACCATAATCTCCTTTGCGTGGTTCAATCGTAGTAGGACCACAACATAAATATATGTATCACAAATATATATCTCATCTTCGAGGATGAGGCATCTCGCAAGGAAAATATATAAAAGTACGATATGTAATCCGAGATATGTACCTTATGTATTATTAGCGAGCATACACGGCTAATATAGCATGAAAGCGAGCTCCAAATGCGAAGCAAGCACCATACGCACCTACTAAATACTCAACAAACAAATGAGAAACATGTACATATGAAAAGTAATATCAATATACAACATATACCAATACAACAACTATATATGCCAATATAGCAAATGCAATCAAAAGCAACAAATCCAACCATCATCCAACAAACCAACAGCTATCCAATAAATTCGTACCAAATTAATATAAATTCGTTTCACATTAATATCCATTGAATTGGTTTTCAATTTAATCACGTTTGATTCATTAACGTTGGATTTACTAACATTCATTTATTCGTATTCAATTAGTTTACATTCACTAATTTATATTCAAGTTGGTTCACTTCCAAATTAAATCAAAATCAATTCTATTTAGATTTACTTCACTTCCAATTTGAATTCAATTATTTTATCTTTCAACTTCATTAATTCAATTTCATATGAATTTCTATACAATCAATTAACAGCCATCTAACAACCAATGCTTATCCAACATTATCCAATTTATTTACTTTACATTCAACATTCATATTACTTCGTTTACATTCAATTTGGCTCAACACTTTTAATTTTGATTGGTTTAATATCTAATTGAATTTTGTTAAATTATTCAATTTTCAATTTCATTAGCTTTTATGAATTAACACCCGCATCCACTAATTCCATATCAATTCACTTACATTCGATTGATAATTCATTTTGAATTTCATAACATAACTAAAGTTCTTTATTTTATTAATCCATTTTGATATCAAATTCAACTTCATTCAACAGTACTTAAGTTATATGTCATATCATTTCACTTGCATTTACTTCCGCTATACAACTTAAGTTCATTTCTAATTTAATTCAAATTTTATTTCTTAACATTTCATATTCAGCAAATCTAAATTTTCTTCTAACTCATCATTTTATTTAACCTTTACTTAAGTTAAATTTCATATCACTATTCAAATTCATATTTTGTTTTTCTTAACAAAAATTGTTTAACCATTTTATCATTTGGTTTTATTTACATTTTCTCATTTTATAAGTTATACAACTTAGTTATCTAAACTTTCAAATTCATGTTATATAATCACTTACCACTTAAGTTTGATTTCCATTTCAATAACATATCTAGTTCGGTTCAAATTCAATTCAATTTATTTAACCTTACTAAAATTAAATTTTTTATTTCATATATAATTCCAAAACTCATTTTACTTACATTTATCAATTACAACTTGGATTTTAAATTCAAATTTGTTCATCACATCTAAACTTCAATTTCAATTTATTGTTGGTAGCAAATAAATCACACAGAAACTCTAAAATGATACTGATGATGCTGCAGTCATCACCCTTATTATTTCCCAACAATAGTAGTGAATTTAGTGCTTTATATTCTTTTTTTAAAAAATCCTTTTATATTTATAAATAATATTTACCAATCTTTACATATATAATTTCACTGTTTTTCTTCACTTATATAAGATCATTCCACATTTATTTATCTTATTTAGAATTAAAACAATATAATCTGTTTAACTTTTGAGAAACAACTTTCAAAATAAACGAAATTCAACATTTCCAAATTCTTGGTTTAAATTCATTATCATTTATAGCTCATATTTATAAATATACTCATATTGCTTCATTTCTCATATATAAGACTATTTCACAGTTGTAAATCATATTAATTATAATTCCATACTTTATAATTCGTTTGCTTATATAATTTATTCTTTTACAATTGTTGTTTTTATCAAGATTATCCAAACAGTTTTTTAGTAACTTATATATATTTACATTTTCAAACAACCAATAATCAATTTATATACACTTTAATAATTCTGAAAAATTGTTTCATTTATGTATAAAATATAATCAAGGTAAAATTATTTCATTTACCCAAATTAAAATGATACTATGTCGACTTGCCTTGTTTAAGTGTTTAGAAATCCCTATTGACGATATTGCATCCCACATACCGACCAGAATTCACAAACAAATCAACGGATACGCAAACACAATATAAAACATTTTATATTCACTAACAAATACGCGCTCATATATATAAACCACTCAAAATCAATCTAGGGTGCTACTGTCCCTATCTATACTAAGTACACATCAAAGCTTTGGAATATTCAAAATCTAAGCTTTGATACCACGTGTCACAACCTACAAATCTGTACCCTTTGAATCGACAATAATCCAAACATGTCCGACTCAAAAAGCACAGAATTACCGCTTGTAGCTATGCATAGAAGATTCTTCTATTTTATTTATTTAATTAGAGAAGCACTCTTAAACTGCCATGTCAACCATTATAATAAATACATCGAATAGTTTTTTGGAGACATGAAACGAATTGAAAAAAAACTCGTAGCAAAAAGAAGTGGTACTGAGATCATTTAGTCTTCATCTATCAGGTGTTTCATCAATTTTAGGTTCTATCAATTTTATAACCACTATCTTCAACATGCGTGGACCTGTAACATATACATATATAGATAGAAATAAGAAGGAAAGTCAAGAGAAAGAAAAGAAGAGAGAAGAAGAGAAGAGAAGAGAAGAAAGAGAGAAGATAGAACCAAACAGAACAATAAAGAATCTCATATCGCAGCGGAAACATATAATATCATAACAATGATCTTTACAAAAAAAAACTGTATATACATATATCAATCAGGGTACAACAATTAATCAATAATCACCAGCTTGGACAGTTATAATAACCTATTCTTACAATTGCTGATAATATACAATAATAATTAAGTAGCGAATAATAAACATATACATGTATATGAAAATGAAGATCTCCAGCTCTCCTGCTGAAGCTCCAAAAGCATCAAATCTGAACCTGTAAATATACTCGGTCTGATTTCAATATTGAAAGGGAAGAATGCCCGGATCAGTCTGGTAAACCAACGTGAAAAACACACTCAACTGAATTTATTAAATTACCAAACTTTTCCTTTATCAAAACAAAAGTATCTCGTATAGCACACCCACACATAAACAAGGACATGTTTTTACCTTACGATAACTAAAATATTTCATATCAAATCATCTTATATTATAATAGTGATCTACGGTACAAATAATATTAATCATAGCTAAATTGTTACATTGATTAAATTCCAGCATATAGCCCAAAATGGGTAATACAATTAAAATGGCAGGTACATAGTGGAGTTTGGATTTCCATACAAATGTCCAGGTGAAGGGACTACCTTCCGATGGGTACACCTCTAGATAGATGTCTCGAGGCACAGAACACCTGCCCTCTACCAACATAAGACTGGCCCACCTCTAAAACTAGATGGTATCGAATATGTCATCTTCCTGTCATTACCGACCTTTTCCGAGGATGATTATATCCTACTTAGAAGCGACCCACTTAGCCTTGCCGCATTTAACCTTGTTTTGGTCATTTACGGTTGATGAGGCCTAAGGTAATGATTACCTTTCACAATCACATATCACATCACTTAGAATGCCACAGTGCCATTTCCATTGACTATTAATTGCCTTCCACAGAAATACAACCCTTAAGCTCATATGTCTCAAGGAGGGTGTTAAGCTAAGAGAAGTTGTTTTCTCCGCCACCATTGATGTACATTTGTAAAAACCAATGTACGTAATCTTTAGAAATGCAATGTCAGACAAACATCTATACAAGTTGTCCAGGAAAAGGACAAACTAAAGGTACTTTCCCACCACATCCTGTCGGGAAATCCCTAAGATAATAGAAAGTAGTCCTTGCATTAGATATTTCATAACAAAAAGACTACTGCTATAGGATATATATTGGGACTTTAACCCCAAATGATCAACAAGCAGTACTTTACTATGAAAATCTTGAATATCAACATCTTTATAACCAACCTGCACAATAGTCGCATATACGTTGGTCCGAAGTGGTTTTCAAATAAATCTTATCGCAGTCTCTTCGCACCAACAACGCAAAAGCGTTTCTCAATCTCACACAGAAACTAAGTCTCATAGACTTATCACGTCTTCAACTTTCAACTAGCTATTCTTCGGGCCAAGAAGGAAGCTCAATAGATTGGAGTAAATACTCCGCACTACACGAATCAACATCTTCAACACAAACGATAATCAAGCCTGCATAAAATGCTATGTACTGAGTGTATGACTAAATAGTTTCCACATCAAGTCGAGGAACTAAAATGGCCAAATTTGATAGTCCATTATTTAACTATCAAAGCAAAGAAACAAATATTTAGCACCATAAGCAATCACTAGGCCCTTTTGATTAACCTTTTTTTAATTAAATCATCTGCCAAATATTTACTTCAAATTATCTTTAAAAGATATAATTCCAAAACCATTTCACTATTTCAATATTGGAAAACATTTCCATTCACTTGTTTTGTAATAAATAATTCACAATTCAATTTATTTATTTTCAAAACTTAAAAAATTATTCCATATACTTAAATCATGATAAAGTATATTTTTATTCTTTAAGGAAAACATTCACTTTAAACACATTTATTTGAGTCAAAATGACTGTGGCGTAAAACATCATTATGACAACCCAAAATCACTAATATAGGGATTCGAAAATTATATGGATATATAAATCCCATATACTATATAAACATTTCCTTTTGAAAATCATTTACTATAACAACATGTTATAGTCAATCATTTCATGTACTTCTCGAAAATGTTTATTTTAGCATTGAATGTTGAAATCTATGTATTCGATACTTAACATGTTTTAAAACATCTTTAAACCATTTAACACTATTTAAAAATGTCAATTTTCAAAACCTATCTTTAAATTTAAAAGATTATTCACTGTCCAAAATCATGAATATAAATCATTTACCAAATCAATACTTCTACACATTTATTAAAGGATTATCCACTGTTCAAAATCGTGGATATAATTCCTTTAATAAACTTCCATATCTTAACTTATCAAAATATGTCGATTTCGGATTTATAAAACAATGCTTATAAATTCACATTTTTATTTATAAAAAACTTCTAATTATAAAATTCCTACATTAACCAATTCCATATATGTATCTCATTTATATGCCAAAAATATAAATTATAAGTTAATTACTTATAATTATCTTATTTACAAATTCATTCATTTTATAACTTCACAAATTATAAATCTATAAATCTTATTTACGTATAAAATCCACTTATAACTTCATTTTAGCATTCACAAAACTCCTTTATAATTCCTCCATTCTGATTTATAAAAATTAAATTTTATAAATCTTATATATAAAACCATTTATAATAATTTCAAAAATCTTAGTTTAAACTATTTATAAAATAGTTATCTCCATATTCCAAAAATCACATTTCAATATATTTCACAAAAATCATAATCTTTTATGACATAAAAATTATAACATTTATTTATTTAAAATAAATTCATTTCCTAAATAATTCAAAATTTAATAAAACTTTTATTTTCTAAATCACTTGAAAATCCTTTTTAAATTGAAATCATCTCTTTAATATTTTTCAAATTCCAAAATATGGCTTAATGCTGTAACAGCACTAAATACATCAATCACGGCATCCAAACATCATATATCATAAGATAATAGTATATATATCAGTATCTTTAAATAAATCAATACTGGTCAGGAATCCAGTTGGATCCCTCCAACCGGTCACCTGCAATAAATATACATATTATAAAATATGTATAGTGTCCGCTTTGAAGCAGACGCGCATACAAATTGTCATCCGTTCATACACGGGAACGTATAGGGTCTCATCTGCTCCAATAGGCAAGAATATATCCAAATACCAATCAATACACACACACAATATATTATATATCATCCAAACAATCATCAATCATCATAAATAAATTTATTTCTCACTTATATAAAAATATCAGTGAGGTAGAATGAGTGTGTTGTACTCACATTGGTTCCAATAGCAGTTGCAGTGTTTTATTCCGAATAAAATTAAATGCGCGTTTAATTTACCCATAATTTACACCTACTCCAATCAAATCCAAAGCAGCTCTAAAATATAGTGCTCATCAACACAGACCCAACTTAATTTGTTTCGTCAAAAACGAACCTCGTATGACAAAGTTATAGCATTACAAAGTTTATATGAATTTGTTTAAAATCAATTTCAATTATATTCTTTAACCTAACTTAAGTCAAGGCCGTTCGTTTTGCTTACATCAGATCTAGCCGATGCTTTCATCTTCTTCTCGCCAAGCATATTCACACGCGAGAAAACCCATGCCTCCAAAACCTTGACCGCCTCCAACTCCATCCTCCGACCACTTGAGGCCAATCAAACACCTCCACATCGAAGCTCCTTCCACTACGCACCAAATGCCAAGCTCCGATCGAACTCGATCTCACATAGTCTGAGAAAAACGTGTGCAAATAAATGATGAATGCGAGCCAAATCCTCCTCATACCATACTCGAAAACCCATCATCACCTTTTGGATTGAAAGATCTCGTTATGCTCCACAATCTTTTAGTTGAAGATTCTTGCTATAAGTGGATGGATTGGAAGAGATTAAAGGAAGAAGAATCGAAAATTCTGGCCGTTTATTTCAAGTGGCGCCTAGGGTTTAGACAAGATAGGGTTTTGAGTTGCAAATGGAAAAAAAACTACGTCCTTTTATAGAAAATTTCGCGACACTATTCATCGCCAATTTTTCCAAACTCAAAACGAAGCATGCAGCCTGGCGTTTATAACGATTTACCCCTATTCCGAGCATAATGGTATATATATCGAAAGCTAATTTGATTGTATTTGGAAGAAAGGTTTTTCAAATTGACTTATTTAAATTTAAAATCCACTTAAACAAATTTTTACGCGTTTTAGCTTGCCACGACTAAACTGTAAAACCGATTGACATGAAATTTGAAATCCAAACATTACGGATCTAATGGAACTAGTTTCGTTGAAATCCGAGACCATATGAAAAATGACTATTTTTACTCGTTAATTAAATATTAAAATATTCAATTTCTTTAATTTAACTTTTAATTCAATTTCAAACATTCTCTAACATCGTTCTAATTCAAATAGAATTTAAAATAATATTTTAAATCCTTTCCATTCATATTAAATTAAAATTCTAATTATTTCACTAATTTCAAGTATTAAATTAACAATTTAATTATCCAATTAAATTCAGATATTCGAAATATAATTTATTCAACTTATAAAATTAACTTGTGAATATTTAAAATTAATTAAATATACGAATTTGAATGACTGAAATTCTGGGTCATTACATTCTTCTTCTTTTTCAAAGCTTTATTTTCTTTTTCAATTTTTCATCTTCATTAAATTTTCTTCATTTTTCGAAACATTCTTCTTTTTCCAAATCCTTTTCTTCAAATCTAGACACATACAAACTTCTCTGTCTCTTACAAAAATTTCTATAAAAAAAGAAGATTAAGATAACAAGGGAAAAAATTAAAAGGAGGAACTAATAGTGGATCCAAATTCGACTAGGAAAGGGAAATCCATAAGGTGAGTGTTTAAACTCACTCACGAAATACTAATTTATTGCAAGTTAAACCAGGTCATATGTTGATAAATTTTTACTTGTTGGTTTGGAATTTTAGTTGATATTTAATTTGAATAGCTAAAATCCAATATATGATAACTAATAATTATTGTGACATGTTATTGAATTGGTTGATTTGAATGTTGATTGTATGTTGTGATGATGCTACAGTGATTGAATATGTATTTTTTTATTTATTTTGATATATCCTTGTTATCACTCTGTAGTTTACTGTAATCATATAAATTTTCATATTGATTATTTAAACACTGAGTAAGGATATAAAATCCATGAATTTCATATATTTACTTGAGGAAAAAACCAGTATGTTTAGATTTACTATTTGAACCATAAAAATGATTTTGAGAAATAAACCGTCGTTAATTTATTTGAAAGTTTTGAAAATTAAATTTTGAAACATTGGGAAGTTTCAATAAAATTGAATGTTGAAACTTTAGAATATTTTTATGAACCAAATCACTTGAACTATGAAATTTAATTGCGAATTATTCTGTAAATTTGTAAGTTACTAGAATGGATCTATTATGAAATCTATTGTATTTTGAATATGGAAGCAATAACTTTTCTGGACATTTGAACCTTCAAAAACGTAGTTATCTGCATTTCTTATTTCATCTAATTTTGATTTAATTTGCATAAGAATTTTAGTTCTAACTCGATTGTATAATTTTCCTTTACGCTCAGGTTAGCCTAAGTTCAACGTATCGAAGACTATTTTATTTTGGAGGATGAAGACGAAGATGATTCTACTATTTATTATAATTATTCCACTGCATCATGTGTTCCGCTACATTATTTGCTTATTTCTTATGGATATATAACTTTGATTTGAATTGTAAAAGTGTAATCAAATGTTATTTATAAAGCAGCTTCATGAATTATTTATTTGATTATTACATTTTGTCGTTCCGCTGCTAGATTCTGTGTTTTGTTTGTTTTTTTTTTTTCTTATTTACCCCATTGACAATCCTCCCTTTTCAACGGTTTGAACTAGAAATGTGTGGTTTATTATCGATTTAAACCATCCAAAAAGGTGGGTCATCGCAGTTGGTATCAAAGTTTTGGTTTAGACATATCTTAGCTTGTTGAGGTTATCTCATTAGAGATAGGTTAGTAATACCCTAGAATGAGTTGTCAGTGTGTATATATAAGAGCGCGTATTTGCTAGTGTTATAAACACGTTTTATATAAGTTTTAAAATGAAATTATTTTTCCTAATATTACATGTTATATATAAAGGGATAAAAAATATATAACTAATACAGTTATTCGTAATGTGTTTGTTTTATGAAATGATAATATTTAATTATTATCATTTATGGTTGATTTATTGTATTTGGTCGGTTTATAAACAATAGCTATATTGTTCATTGAAATTATAAACTAAACACTAGTTTAATAATAGTGTATGAAAGAAAATAAAGTGAATAATTAGGATATTTGGTTAAGAAATTGAAATGTTTTGTTGTGTGAATCTTGTGTTTCGTTTATTGGTAGTTTCAGCTATTGAAAAAAAGGGAATATTTGGATATTATGAATAGTCGAAACTTATGAATTAAATTATGAGTTGAAACTTAGTGGTTTTAGTTATGTAATATAATGAAATCTTGGGTATATCAATAATTGGAAACTTCTAAAATGAGTTATAAGAAAATTAGATGCTAAGTGATTAATAAAATATGTAAGAAACTAAAAATTTGTAACTTGTAAATCGGAGGATATGAGATATTGAACATTTTGTTAACTAAAATGAATAAGGTAAATTTGTATAACATTCAATTACATTCTATAAACACACACACACACACACACACACATATATATAACTTATCTGAAATGTTTAAAAAGTTGTAATGTTAAATAGGAACATGTAATGGAATATTATACGAGTAAAACTTGAGAAATGGAAGTGTTCAGTGGAATTATTTTAAAAAATAAAAATTTTGATGTACAAGAAATTTATGAATGTAAGTTAATATTGTGAAATAATTTATATAAGTACATGAAAGAAAGAAAAAGACATTGTATGAATGAATGAAATTAAATAAAAGGTAAATAATGATGTGAAAAAAAATCAATTGAATAAATGTAAATAATATTTGAAATTCTTGGTTGTTTTGGCTTATGGGATGTTTGGAAATGAATACTTCTATTTGTTTAAGGTTGTATGGATAATCTATTAAGTAATTATCCAAGGCTGTTGAGCGTAGGATTCACTTGATAGTTTATTTATCACATTGCATGATTAAAAGTTTCTGAACTAAACATTGGTTTTGATTGCTATCGACGTATGGTGGATTCTTTTGGTGCAGAATTAGTTGTATTGTTTATTTGATTATGTTTTATATTGATTTTCTTTTGTTGCAAACTGAAACTACTTAAATATCTCTCTAATTCATAATTCTCGTTATTTTAGATTTTATAAGGGAAATACAGGTTTATGGAAGCAATAGCTACAGCTTTTGCTTTCATAAATAAAACGTGTTTGTCCGAAAAATAGGTATGGTTTCAGATGACGGATTTATAGCGATATTATATAGTTACTCCCATGGTTTGGGATGTTTTATTTTTGAAATATGATATATATATATATATTGTTGATATTATTGTTTTTCCAGACCTCTCCGTACAAAGGAGAATCTGCCGAAACTTTTCGTGAATTTTAGACTTTGTGAAGTGTAAATATTTTCAAACTTTAGTAAAGTTGAATATTATTTTTAATTGTTTATTAATTAGTATATTTTATTTAAAATACTTACTTATGTAAATTTAATTGTTTATAAATTTATTAATCGAATATAGTTATTTTAAGCTTCTTAATTCCTTCTCGTTCCTTTTCGAGGACGAAAAGTTTTGAGTGGGGGAGAGCGCAACGTCCCGTATTTTTTCGATAATTGAAATATTGAATTTAATAAGATTTTACGTAAAATTATTGTATGAAATTAGAAATTTATGATTTTTTAGCAGGAAAACAATTACAATGTAATCTAATAATGTGATTTAATGTGATTGATAATCATTTTAGTGTAATTTCAATTTATTTTAATAAATATTTGAATGTAAATTTTATCGATTGTAAATAATAAAATGTTAATATAAGAATGGAATAATTTAACAAATGAATGTTAAAATATACGAAATGAACACAAAATAGTTGTGGCATAATGAGAATTCGTTTGAAATTTAATATTGAATATAAACTACAATTAGAGTTGTTGGAATCCTTTAACTGAAAAGAAAAGACAAGTGCATTGTAGTCAATATGTTGAACATATGAACTTACATTTTAACTTAAATTAAGGTAAACATTTTAATGAAATTTAAGCTTTGACTTGAAAGGAATAAATTGTTTGTTTGTCTCTAACCGGAGTAACAAATGTTGAATTTGAATATAGGACAAAGTGGATGTTTTAATGAAAGAATAACTTAAGTTGTTATTTGGAATGCATCCTGGAGAAGTTAATTTTCAATAAGATAAAATATTTACTTTGTAAATAGTGTATAAATTTTGTTGTATACAAAATTTTATAAAACATGTTTGAATTGGTATAAATGAAAAGAAAACAATGTTTTATGTAACATTCCTGAAAATTCACCAAGTTAATTTGGCAACTAAATTAGTTTTTGAAGATAAATTGCTAATTTATTTATGAATTAATTGGATAATTTCTAGAATAAATAAAAAAAATTAGATTTTAAAGTAGAATTGGTTTAAGATTTAGGAATAAGTATTTTATAAACAAATATTGGATTTAAAAATAAGATGTATAAAATATATGTATATGATATGTGAGCTAAATTAAAAGATTTAGAAAACAAAATCTATAAAATAATATAAACCTAGAAATGTATATATATGTGTGATTTATTTGTTGAGTGTACAAATTGTTTTAAATTCATTTCTTTTTAAGAAAAAAGATTTTAAAAGTAAAATAAATGTTTGTATTTCAAGGTTAAGATTGAAATTTAAATTTAAAATGAGTGTTTTAAAAATGAGTAGCGTTTAAAAAAATTATAAAGATATAATATATGTATATATATAAATGTTGATTAAATTCTTTTAACATTGAACATGTACATTTATATACAAATGAATATATAAATACATTTATTTATAAAGTATATATAATATAGAAAAAAAATAAAAAAAATAAAGTTTATAATTTATTTTGTCTTGTAAAAATCACCCATGTGAACGTACATGCACATGTGGGATGGAGTAGAGTAAGATAATCAACAAAATCTAAAGTTTATGATATGTTTTTACAAATGGCATAAAGGCATCATTGCTTAGATAAAATAATCAAATAAAAATTTTAGAAACCTTTCACCTTCCCAATTCGAATTTTTAAACCTCCAACCTCTGAAAAGTTCAGTAATCAAAGATCTAACATTTCATATCTCAACACTCAAGCAAGAGAAATTCAGAAAAAAAAAGAGAAAAAAACGAAAGAAAAAACTGTCAAGCTATCTCCACTTCAATTCAAATGAAAAGAGAGATTTCTGAATCATCCTAAAGCATTCACCTCTCAGGTAAGTTTTTAGAATTTTATAGTTAATAAAATTATGATTTTTTTTATAAGAAACAGTTTTTTTGACACAAACAAAATTTCAAAACTGCAGAGTGTAAGCTTCAGATTTGGCAGTGATTTCTGAAGCAATTTAAAGGCAAGTAATCTTTTCTTTGAGACTGGAAACTTGGAATTAAAATCTTTAATGAAGCAAAGAATGTAATACAATATTAATCAGTCATTTGCAGGGAATCAAGACCCAAGGAATTAACTTGTTTCTGGATTTCTACTTGTAGGGAAATTTCTCTGTATATAAAAATTTCAACTGTAAGTTATTTAGAAAAAAATTTGTTATTAATGATTAAGTAATTAAATACAACAAGGAATAAACAAAAATATGTGACTATGATTTGCAGATCTGAAAAGAATTAAAGTAAAGGAAAAAAAAGGGGTTGCAGGCCTTCATTTCTATTTTTGAAAACTGTCTGGGGATATTTCTATCTTCTGGAAAAAAAAGGGAGCAAACCACTTTTCTAAACTCTTTAAGTTGATATAAATGATCTGCTTGTGGTGTTCTTTGGTGTTTGCTGTGTATTATGGTTGCATGCCTATATATGAACGATGCCAGTTCAAAAGGTCAGAGAAACCCAGTTTTTAAACCTCTGTGAACATCCTATACCCTGAAAACAATAAAATTTACAAGCTTAAAACAATTATTTGATGAATCTGATGCATTGCTATAATTCTGAATGCATTATGTGATGCTTGAATGTTTGTTTAGGTATGGAATCGAAAGTATATATGTGAATATGTGTTTATGCATATACATGTCACTGTGTATATTAAGTTACCTCTCTGTTGTAAAATGAACAGCAGAATTTTGTACAAAAAAATTCAAATCTAAAAATCCAAGCTGTTTTAAATCTTAACCTTTAAAGAGAAATTGTTAAGGATACTTAAATTCGAATTTTAAAAATATTTCTAGATAAAAACAGCTGATGGAAATTCCAGGGAAAGAAAATGTCTGTGATGACCAACCTAAAGTAGAGAAATCAAGTAATTTAATTTTGGGTTTTGATCATATGAACAAATTTGCATTTCAGAATCGTGATTTTTGATAGTCAATTTAGAATTTTTAGGTTGATATTTGATGAGGAAAACCAAGTTGAACTGAAAATGGATTTCTTGCAAACTACGGCGATCACGTGAGCTAGGGGAGTCGTGGCCGCTACTAGAGGCAGATTGACGATGCACGGTCTCAGGAAAAATGGCCGGAGGTGTTCTCAATGTCTGTGGAGGCCGGGCGACCTAGAATTAGGGTTTAATGACCTTGGTTAGTCAACGTTGGGTTTAGGGAGATTGCGTCATCAACAGGAAATTCTGGGCGATCGCGATGGGGGGAGGTGGATCGTCGAAGTATGGCGAAGCTTCGGCCAGGGTCACGGCGGTTCTGGGGTCGTGGTTGGCGAATACGAATGGTTTACAGGTGATGGGTTCTGTTGCAGTGTGCGTTGAATTGCAAAAACTCAAACGGTGGCGAAATCAGGCGAATGGGGTGGTCGAAGTTATTGCTGGGGTCGTAGGTGACAGGTTGGGGGACTCGGCAACGACCAGTGATGGTTGAAGTGAAGGTGCACGTGCACGATTGGGGGTGCGTATCTGGTGTTGCTTGGATAATTGGGGAAGATGAAGTTTTTCTGGGGAAGAACTCGAAGTGTTGCACGTAATGACTCGAAGTATAACTCGAGTAAAGTGAAAAATGGCTCGAGTAGAACAGATAGGTTGTTGGGTAGAACGAGTTTTTGGGGTACGTGTTGTAATACCAACACAGTTTGAGCTTTAAAGAAGAATCAAGTTTTTTTTAAATAAATTTTGGTTAAATTAGAAGTTATCCAAGTTTTTAAATAAAAATAAAACGTTAAGAAGGTTTTAAATTAAAATTGTCTTAATTAACTAAGTTTTAAAATGATTTAAAGATATACATAAACTTTTATTTTGAAAGCTTAATTCAATAATATTAAGGATTTGTTAAAAAAATGTTGTAAATGTTAATTAACTTTTAAAAGTTTAAATTAAATTTATTTGTTAAATGAAATTTATTACTTGAAGTGATTAAGATAAATTAACTAATAATTTTAAGTTGATTTATAGAGAAAATAATTAAAAGATAACTAAGCAGTTAAGATTTATTAAATTAAGGAAATTAATTACCTAATCAAAAAGGAATTAACTATAACCAAGTGATTAAGATTAATTGTTGATAAAGGATAATCATTTATTAATTAAGAATAATTAATTTAAAATGATGATTAATTAAGGGGTTAATTAATTAATTAAAGACAATTAATTAAAGGTTAATTTAATAATTAAAGGTTAATTATTTGAAATAAGGAGTAATTAATTATTATAATCAATTAAGGAATGATAAATCTTTAAATTAATCAATTAAGGATAATTAATTATAATTAAGATTTAATTAATAATTAAGGGTTTATTTATTAAAGTGATTAATTAAGGAATAATTAATTAATAACAGTAATTAAGATCCAATTAATTACAATTAAGGGTTAATTAATTAAGAGAATTAATTAAAGAAGGTGATTAAAACTTAATCAATTGAAGTTCATGATAACTAATCATTGATTAAAGATTACTAATGAAAGTAATTATGTAAGCAATAAATTTAAAACCATACGATTTATTCACCTTAAGCATAGTGGTTTAATTGGTTTTGAATGTTGTGTGATGGATTGACATATTTGATATGTGATGTGATGCTATGTGATGCTTTGTACTGAGCTGCTATATTTGTGATGAATATACTGTCATATGAATATGAAAACCCCTTGACCCGTAAAACGACATTTGAATTTCGATGCGACAGGGAGTCGGATTCCAATTGGTTATCCGAAACCCACATCGAATCATATTAGTGAATCTTTGTGATTGATGATCTACTTTATCTATGAATTTGTGAATAGAGATAAGCGTTATGGGTTATATCGCTTATCGATATGATTGAATCTGTGATGATGATGTTGTGCACTATTGTGTTGAACCCCTGGGCCACACTTGTACACACCCAAATATGGATTGCACGTGGAAACGGGTTAAGTCACAGATTTTTGAAATATATTTAAAATTGTATTTTTGAATCCAAAATAGTTTTGGAATTAGAATTTAAGCTTTTGAAAAAGGTTATTTTGAATAACTCGATTGAGTTTGAAATTTAAATAATTTAATTTAAATTTGAATTTAATATTTGAAATTGAATTCTTTGATTTGGGAACTAGGGTTTAAAAAAAGGTTATTCAACTTATAAACGGGTTTATATGGGTTTTTACACCATTTTTAAAGTGATGATTTGGGAATTTAAATTCTAAACCCAAAGATTTTAACTGGTATAAATATAATTGAATTTTCCTGAAACGGAAACTATATGTTTTCAAATAATAAGAGCTTTCGCATAAGAAATGAATTCCTAACTTGTGTTAAAAGGATATCAACTCTAAAATGGAAATAGTTTCCCAAGTTATAGATAAATCTTTGGAAACATGTTTTGAAAGCTATAAATTAAATTTTTAGTTTAAAGATTTAATATGTTAATCCAATTGAAATGGAAATTGTTTTGAAATCTATGGATAGATCTTTGTGAAACTGGGTGAAACTTTGTGAAATAAATATTTTTGTTTAATGATTTAAAATGGTAATTTGCTTAACCATTTGAAAGAAAAGCTTTGGATTTTTAAGTTGTGACTTGACTGAAATCCCATATCCATATGTTTTAAAATATTGCGCTCATTATTCGGTTTAGCCGGGAGAGGACGTTGTGTCATATAGCCCATTCCGAATAGTGATACGACGTTATGGATAACATTCGAAGATCGGTGTTGAAGACCGTGTGTCTTCGAGTACGTTAGGATAACCTATCGATTGTCTTTGCACTGAGTAGCTACGGTATAGAGATTCCCTAAGTGATGGGAAGTCCGATCGGGATTGTGGACACCCGGATTTGCAAGGGCTTCTTCGGAAGTGCCTTCGGTTCTGTTCGAACCCGGAACAGACTTGTATGGTTGTATGTCCGACATTACACTTTGAGATATTAAACTGATCTCTATCAAATACATATCTATTGGTGGCGGAGAATTTATTCTCTTAACTTAACACCCTTCTCTGAGACATACGAGCTCAGAGGTTATGTAGTTGATATTTATCATTGATATATTCCCAATTTGGTAGCGTGGCATGCTAAGTGCTGCTGTGTGTTGATGATCATTTGTTGATCATTTGTGATCAAAGCATGACTTTTTGTACAAAGCGTAGCTTTGTGGACGAGACTGCATTAGGACCTCACACCCCGGAAATGGTCGAAACAGGAAAGATGCGGCAAGGTTATGAGGGTCGCGCCCTTTAGGGTGTGTCATTCCCTTCTGGTAAAGGGTGGTATCATGGTATGGAGCCCATATGCTTGCTCATGTGGATACTGCAGATCTATTACTTTGTGATTGCTTTATGGTTCAGAGGCGCCTCGGATAAAGGTCCCAAAGGACCGGGGGATGGCATGCTCGAGTAGTAGTTACCTAGTTACAGAGGTAACCCGGCCTTGTGTTGGCGGAGATCCGGTTAGGTTCTCGGGACGTCCCGCCAGAGGCGATCCCATTGACAGTAGGAAGTTCCTTAGCCTGACCATTTGTTGGAAATCCATTCATCCAATACGCGCCTTGTACGGTTTTAGTTGTATTATCTGCCATCTACTTATGGTGGCGCCCCACTGTTTGGATGGTAGCTATAGTAGGCATAGTTCGGAATGTCTATGCTGGCTAGGATTTATATTATACTTTCGAAATGTTTTTCCCACACTTTGCACTTATAGCAATAATATCAAAGAATTTTTCTCGTATTAAGCATATTTGACTATCATAAGGAGAAATCTCCTCCAATTCTGCGTTTGCATTGTGTATGTGGCGGGAGGCCTTATGGTAGTTTCATTTTCTAAAAAGCATTGCGGATTTCAAATTTCAATTCTTTTGCTTGTTTTAAAAGACCAAATGTTTTTGTTTGCTCATACCAGTCCCACGACTGACCTGGAGTTTATTGTTCATTTCCTAAACTCTGGTGCCCACTATTTTTCCACACGGGCAGTCTAGAGTTGGGTTTTTTTCTTCAGATAGTCAGGTTTAGTCGATTATCTGGAGCTAGTTCAGACTTTGGATCTGAACTGCACTTGCTTATCTGTGCATCATTATTGGGAGTTCGAGCTATTTCTGGATTGTGTTTTGAAGATGGAGTTCTTTCTTGAAGACCATATTGGAGTTGTTGTTCCGCTGCCGTGTTACCTTTTCTTTCCGCTGCTATTATCTTGTATCATATCTCTGATGTATATTCATCGTATCATCTGTTGTATCATATTGTATCTGATATTGTATCAACGTTGTATATTGATATATTCTTTTTCTTCCACTGTGTTGTTTTACGTAATGGTGTTATAAGCTCCGGCGAACCAGATTCGGCGTTTGGACCTGCGGCATTTGAATACGAGTGTCGTATTCGGTGTCGATTTTCGAAGGCCAAGTCAGGGTCGTTACATTTGGTATCGGAGCTGAGGGTTAAAACTTTAACTATGGAGTATAACACATTAAGTATCTCATTAGAGATAGGGTGAAGTATACCCTAGAATGAGTAATCCCTAATATATCCGTTCGAATGCCTCAGTAAATTCTCTTACTATTCATCGATAGTAAGTATGAGTACGAGAAGAGGACGAGATAGGGGACAGGAGAGTACCACTATAAACGGTCAATACCCTGCAACAGTGGAAACAACTTTCGTCTCAATCTTCTTTGATTCGATTCTAAATTCCTTCGATATCTTTGTGACAGCTCCAGAAAGAAGTTTCGATGTGATGGTAGCCCTACGAATCGTTGTAGAAAATCCTTCTTTCGTATCTTCATCGTTTTCTTATCAACTTTTCGATCTAAACTTTAATGAATTTGAATTTGGATTTGAAATTGAAAATTTAAATTAAATAAATTGGAAATTTTAAATTAAGTAAATTGGTTAACATATATAAAGCTAAATTTGAATTGAATTAATAAAACGATTTCGTTTAAAACCAAATTGGAAATTCTATCGTAGTTTCTTGTATTGATCGAAGTCCGAAGAAGGACAAATTGGTATATACTTTGGGATATTCCAACCCGAATTTGGAATCCTACCTAGCGTTTGAGAGATCGTAAAAGATTGAATCCAACTATCTATTCTTTGGGATCCGATATATTCTACGAACGATTGGTTATCCCTTCGAACTAATCAATGCCCTTGCATATCGTAGACCGGTGACCCGAGTATCTTGTAAAATAATTATATGAGTTTGTTCTCATATCTATTAGTGATATTCTGATTTGGTAAGCCAAAAACAGAATAGATGATCGGCTTCATTTGGGAGTCGATTCCCTATCTTTGTATATCTATCCATTCTTTGTTGTCTTCCTGGCAAATTTCGAGGACGAAATTTTTTTTTAGGGGGGAATCTGCAACATTCCTGAAAATTCACCAAGTTAATTTGCTAATTAAATTAGTTTTTGAAGATAAATTGCTAATTTATTTATGAATTAATTGGATAATTTCTAGAATAAATAAAAAAAATTAGATTTTAAAGTAGAATTGGTCTAAGATTTAGGAATAAGTATTTTATAAACAAATATTGGATTTAAAAATAAGATGTATAAAATATATGTATATGATACGTGAGCTAAATTAAAAGATTTAGAAAACAAAATCTATAAAATAATATAAACTAAGAAATGTATATATATGTGTGATTTATTTGTTGAGTGTACAAATTGTTTTAAATTCATTTCTTTTTAAGAAAAAAGATTTTAGAAGTAAAATAAATGTTTGTATTTCAAGGTTAATATTGAAAATTAAATTTAAAATGAGTGTTTTAAAAATGAGTAGCGCTTAAAAAAATTATAAAGATATAATATATGTATATATATAAATGTTGATTAAATTCTTTTAACATTGAACATGTACATTTATATACAAATGAATATATAAATACATTTATTTATAAAGTATATATGATATAAAAAAAAATAAAGTTTATAAATTTATTTTGTCTTGTAAAAATCACCCATGTGAACATACATGCACATGTGGGATGGAGTAGAGTAAGATAATCAACAAAATCTAAAGTTTATGATATGTTTTTACAAATGGCATAAAGGCATCATTGCTTAGATAAATTAATCAAATAAAAATTTCAGAAACCTTTCACCTTCCCAATTCGAATTTTTAAACCTCCAACCTCTGAAAAGTTCAGTAATCAAAGATCTAACATTTCATATCTCAACACTCAAGCAAGAGAAATTCAGAAGAAAAAAAAGAGAAAAAAGAAAAAAAAAACTGTCAAGCTATCTCTACTTCAATTCAAATGAAAAGAGAGATTTCTGAATCATCCTAAAGCATTCACCTCTCAGGTAAGTTTTTAGAATTTTATAGTTAATAAAATTATGATTTTTTTTATAAGAAACAGTTTTTTTTTGACACAAACAAAATTTCAAAACTGTAGAGTGTAACCTCAGGTTTGGCAGTGATTTCTGAAGCAATTTAAAGGCAAGTAATCTTTTTTTTGAGACTGGAAACTTGGAATTAAAATCTTTAATGAAGCAAAGAATGTAATACAATATTAATCAATCATTTGCAGGGAATCAAGACCCAAGTAATTAACTTGTTTCTGGATTTCTACTTGCAGGGAAGTTTCTCTGTATATAAAAATTTCAACTGTAAGTTATTTAGAAAAAAATTTGTTATTAATGATTAAGTAATTAAATACAACAAGGAATAAACAAAAATATGTGACTATGATTTGCAGATCTGAAAAGAATTAAAGTAAAGGAAAAAAAAAGGGGTTGCAGGCCTTCATTTCTGTTTTTGAAAACTGTCTGGGGATATTTCTATCTTCTGGAAAAAAAAAGGGAGCAAACCACTTTTCTAAACTCTTTAAGTTGATATAAATGATCTGCTTGTGGTGTTCTTTGGTGTTTGCTGTGTATTATGGTTGCATGCCTATATATGAACGATGCCAGTTCAAAAGGTCAGAGAAACCCAGTTTTTAAACCTCTGTGAACATCCTATACCCTGAAAACAATAAAATTTACAAGCTTAAAACAATTGTTTGATGAATTTGATGCATTGCTATAATTCTGAATGCATTATGTGATGCTTGAATGTTTGTTTAGGTATGGAATCAAAAGTATATATGTGAATATGTGTTTATGCATATACATGTCACTGTGTATATTAAGTTACCTCTCTGTTGTAAAATGAACAGCAGAATTTTGTACAAAAAAATTCAAATCTAAAAATCCAAGCTGTTTTAAATCTTAACCTTTAAAGAGAAATTGTTAAGGATACTTAAATTCGAATTTTAAAAATATTTCTAGATAAAAACAGCTGATGGAAATTCCAGGGAAAGAAAATGTATGTGATGACCAACCTAAAGTAGCGAAATCAAGTAATTTAATTTTGGGTTTTGATCATATGAACAAATTTGCATTTCAGAATCGTGATTTTTGATAGTCAATTTAGAATTTTTAGGTTGATATTTGATGAGGAAAACCAAGTTGAACTGAAAATGGATTTCTTGCAAACTACGGCGATCACGTGAGCTAGGGGAGTCGTGGCCGCTACTGGAGGCAGATTGACGATGCACGGTCTCAGGAAAAATGGCCGGAGGTGTTCTCAATGTCTGTGGAGGCCGAGCGACCTAGAATTAGGGTTTAATGACCTTGGTTAGTCAACGTTGGGTTTAGGGAGATTGCGTCATCAACAGGAAATTCTGGGCGATCGCGATGGGGGGAGGTGGATCGTCGAAGTGTGGCGAAGCTTCGGCCAGGGTCACGGCGGTTCTGGGGTCGTGGTTGGCGAATACGAATGGTTTACAGGTGATGGGTTCTGTTGCAGTGTGCGTTGAATTGCAAAAACTCAAACGGTGGCGAAATCAGGCGAATGGGGTGGTCGAAGTTGTTGCTGGGGTCGTAGGTGACAGGTTGGGAGACTCGGCAACGACCAGTGATGGTTGAAGTGAAGGTGCACGTGCACGATTGGGGGTGCGTATCTGTTGTTGCTTGGATAATTGGGGAAGATGAAGTTTTTCTGGGGAAGAACTCGAAGCGTTGCACGTAATGACTCGAAGTACGGGGTAGCGAGGGGGGACTCGAAGTATAACTCGAGTAAAGTGAAAAATGGCTCGAGTAAAACAGATAGGTTGTTGGGTAGAATGAGTTTTTGGGGTACGTGTTGTAGTACCAACACAGTTTGAGCTTTAAAGAAGAATCAAGTTTTTTTTAAATAAATTTTGGTTAAATTAGAAGTTATCCAAGTTTTTAAATAAAAATAAAACGTTAAGAAGGTTTTAAATTAAAATTTTCTTAATTAACTAAGTTTTAAAATGATTTAAAGATATACATAAACTTTTATTTTGAAAGCTTAATTCAATAATATTAAGGATTTGTTAAAAAATGTTGTAAATGTTAATTAACTTTTAAAAGTTTAAATTAAATTTATTTGTTAAATGAAATTTATTACTTGAAGTGATTAAGATAAATTAACTAATAATTTTAAGTTGATTTATAGAGAAAATAATTAAAAGATAACTAAGCAGTTAAGATTTATTAAATTAAGGAAATTAATTACCTAATAAAAAATGAATTAACTATAACCAAGTGATTAAGATTAATTGTTGATTAAGGATAATCATTTATTAATTAAGAATAATTAATTTAAAATGATGATTAATTAAGGGGTTAATTAATTAATTAAAGACAATTAATTAAAGGTTAATTTAATAATTAAAGGTTAATTATTTAAAATAAGGAGTAATTAATTATTATAATCAATTAAGGAATGATAAATCTTTAAATTAATCAATTAAGGATAATTAATTATAATTAAGATTTAATTAATAATTAAGGGTTTATTTATTAAAGTGATTAATTAAGGAATAATTAATTAATAACAGTAATTAAGATCCAATTAATTACAATTAAGGGTTAATTAATTAAGAGAATTAATTAAAGAAGGTGATTAAAACTTAATCAATTGAAGTTCATGATAACTAATCATTGATTAAAGATTACTAATGAAATTAATTATGTAAGCAATAAATTTAAAACCATACGATTTATTCACCTTAAGCATAGTGGTTTAATTGGTTTTGAATGTTGTGTGATGGATTGACATATTTGATATGTGATGTGATGCTATGTGATGCTTTGTACTGATCTGCTATATTTGTGATGAATATACTGTCATATGAATATGAAAACCCCTTGACCCGTAAAACGACATTTGAATTTCGATGCGACAGGGAGTCGGATTCCAATTGGTTATCCGAAACCCACATCGAATCATATTAGTGAATCTTTGTGATTGATGATCTACTTTATCTATGAATTTGTGAATAGAGATAAGCGTTATGGGTTATATCGCTTATCGATATGATTGAATCTGTGATGATGATGCTGTGCACTATTGTGTTGAACCCCTGGACCACACTTATACACACCCAAATATGGATTGCACGTGGAAACGGGTTAAGTCACAGATTTTTGAAATATATTTAAAATTATATTTTTGAATCCAAAATAGTTTTGGAATTAGAATTTAAGCTTTTGAAAAAGGTTATACCGAATAACTCGATTGAGTTTGAAATTTAAATAATTTAATTTAAATTTGAATTTAATATTTGAAATTGAATTCTATGATTTGGGAACTAGGGTTTAAAAAAAAGGTTATTCAACTTATAAACGGGTTTATATGGGTTTTTAAGCCATTTTTGAAGTGTTGATTTGGGAATTTAAATTCTAAACCCAAAGATTTTAACTGGTATAAATATAATTGAATTTTCCTGAAACGGAAACTATATGTTTTCAAATAATAAGAGCTTTCGCATAAGAAATGAATTCCTAATTTGTGTTAAAAGGATATCAACTCTAAAATGGAAATAGTTTCCCAAGTTATAGATAAATCTTTGGAAACATGTTTTGAAATCTATAAATTAAATTTTTAGTTTAAAGATTTAATATGTTAATCCAATTGAAATGGAAATTGTTTTGAAATCTATGGATAGATCTTTGTGAAACTGGGTGAAAATTTGTGAAATAAATCTTTTTGTTTAAAGATTTAAAATGGTAATTTGCTTAACCATTTGAAAGAAAAGCTTTGGATTTTTAAGTTGTGACTTGACTGAAATCCCATATGCATATGTTTTAAAATATTGCGCTCATTATTCGGTTTAGCCGGGAGAGGACCTTGTGTCATATAGCCCATTTCGAATAGTGATACGACGTTATGGATAACATTTGAAGATCGGTGTTGAAGACCGGGTGTCTTCGAGAATGTTAGGATAACCTATCGATTGTCTTTGCACCGAGTAGCTACGGTATAGAGATTCCCTAAGTGATGGGAAGTCCGATCGGGATTGTAGACACCCGGATTTGCAAGGGCTTCTTCGGAAGTGCCTTCGGTTCTGTTCGAACCCGGAACAGACTTGTATGGTTGTATGTCCGACATTACACTTTGAGATATTAAACTGATCTCTATCAAATACATATCTGTTGGTAGCGGAGAATTTATTCTTTTAGCTTAACACCCTTCTCTGAGACGCACGAGCTCAGAGGTTATGTAGTTGATATTTATCAGTGATATATTCCCAATTTGGTAGTATGACATGCTAAGTGCTGTTGTTTGTTGATGATCATTTGTTGATCATTTGTGATCAAAGCATGGCTTTTTGTACAAAGCGTAGCTTTGTGGACGAGACTGCATCAGGACCTCACACCCCGGAAATGGTTGAAACAGGAAAGATGCGGCAAGGTTATGAGGGTCGCGCCCTTTAGGGTGTGTCATTCCCTTCTGGTAAAGGGTGGTATCATGGTATGGAGCCCAGATGCTTGCTCATGTGGATACTGCAGATCTATTACTTTGTGATTGCTTTATGGTTTAGAGGCGCCTCGGATAAAGGTCCCAAAGGACCGAGGGATGGCATGCTCGAGTAGTAGTTACCTAGTTACAGAGGTAACCCGGCCTTGTGTTGGCAGAGATCCGGTTAGGTTCTCGGGACGTCCCGCCAGAGGCGATCCCATTGACAGTAGGAAGTTCCTTAGCCTGACCATTTGTTGGAAATCCATTCATCCAATACGCGCCTTGTACGGTTTTAGTTGTATTACCTGCCATCTACTTTTGGTGGCGCCCCACTGTTTGGATGATAGCTATAGTAGGCATAGTTCGGAATTTCTATGCTGGCTAGGATTTATATTATACTTTCGAAATGTTTTTCCCACACTTTGCACTTATAGCAGTAATATCAAAGAATTTTTCTCGTATTAAGCATATTTGACTATCATAAGGAGAAATCTCCTCCAATTCTGCGTTTGCATTGTGTGTGTGGCGGGAGGCCTTATGGTAGTTTCATTTTCTAAAAAGCATTGCGGATTTCAAATTTCAATTCTTTTGTTTGTTTTAAAAGACCAAAAATTTTTGTTTGCTCATACCAGTCCCACGACTGACCTGGAGTTTATTGTTCATTTCCTAAAATCTGGGTGCCCACTATTTTTCCACACGGGCAGTCTAGAGTTGGGTTTTTTTTCAGATAGTCAGGTTTAGTATCTGGAGCTAGTTCAGACTTTGGATCTGAACTGCACTTGCTTATCTTTGTGCATCATTATTGGGAGTTTGAGCTATTTCTGGATTGTGTTTTGAAGATGGAGTTCTTTCTTGAAGACCATATTGGATTTGTTGTTCCGCTGCTGTGTTACCTTTTCTTTCCGCTGCTATTATCTTGTATCATATCTCTGATGTATATTCATTGTATCAACTGTTGTATCATATTGTGTCTGATATTATATCAACGTTGTATATTGATATATTCTTTTTCTTCCACTGTGTTGTTTTACTTAATGGTGTTATAAGCTCCGGCGAACCAGTTTCGGCGTTTGGACCTGCGGCATTTGAATACGAGTGTCGCATTCGGTGCCGATTTTCGAAGGCCAAGTCAGGGTCGTTACATTTTATAATTAGAATTTGTTTGAAATTTATAAAGAAATGAATTGGAATTAGATTAATTGGAATGTTTCAATCAAAAGGAAACATAAATGAAATTGTAATGAATGAGTTAATATAGGATCTTGCATTTTGTGTCAATATGGAATGAACATTTTGATTAAGATAATTGCACGTTTGAGACGTATAAAAATAAAACTTTCATTTTTATAAGTATGATTTTGGAAAAAAAATTGAATTTTAGAATAATCTGTATACACACACATTAATATTCAAATTTTTAAATATATCAGAGGGTTCATGGTTGTGTAAATGTTGTGAAATCAATTAGAATTACCTTGCATTAATAGTTGTACATTTATTACATAAGTTCGCGTATATTTATTTTTCCATTTTATATATGGTTATACTTGTAAATTTTCAGCATTTATGTGACCGTTACAGTTATTACAATAATTAAGTAATCATTTATAATGCATAGATAGATATATATTCATTAACTAATAAAATTGGTTTGAGTAATATAAATAAATGAATAGACTGATTGGTTGATTGATTGATTGATTGCATTAATGGAGTGTGGACGTGTAACGACCAGAAAATTTTAACTCTTTTAATAACGTAATTAACTGAATTTTTGTGAAATTGTAATTAACTGAATTTGGCAATTAAAATTTCATATTTGTAATACGTCTATTTAAACATAGTAAATGGAAAATTTTCATCAGGAAATTTGGAAGTTAGTCTGTTGTGTGATTTCAATTTCAATTTAAATTAGTTAAAATTGATGATAATAGGATATTGTTGAAAGCTGAATATTTTTATATAATAAATTTGTAAATCATTTTCTGAGTGAGACGTCTTATTTCATTTCGCCAAATTTGGACTTCTCAAGCTTCGTTTATCTCATTTTTGAAAAATTAATTGTAGTATGGCAGCGAATATCGACTTTTGACAGCATAGTCATATCGCTAATATCTGTGTAATGTTTTGAACGTCTCGTCCTGTTGATTTCCGTAGCATATTTTTTGTGCATTTCGGAGTCTGGTGCGTGGTGAAATCCGTGAAATGGGTATCCGTATTGGTAACCATTTTGTATATTTTATGTTTCCAGTGTCCTTTCTATTCCACCATGTAAACCTATAGCCATCCGTAGTTAATATTTTCCAACTTTTGACTTTCGTTATTCCATGTCCATTGCTATTCAACTGGTTGCTTTAATCTGCGTCTCTTTCCATTCCTATTTGTTCGCCCATGCTTTGAAAGGAAATTTTATAAACAATATACAAGGTTGTTGATGTCAGAAACATGCCTGCTGTCACTTCTTTTCCTCCCCAACCCATACCTGCTCAATATCCCTTCTGCCATGAAAACTTATACTATTATTACATTTTTTTCTTCTTTCATGCTCATGCATCACTCAAAACCAGCAACCACCAGCCGCTCCACCCTCCTCATGGCCGAGAACCACCCTAACAAACCTAAACCCAAACACCTTGGCCTACCTCTCCTCTACCATGAACCGACCCACCTTATCCCTCCGGACCCCGACCACAACCCACGTTCTACACCTCCTTCACCGTTTGCAAGCCTCACTCGTCCCGCCTCCTTGGCCTTGCTCTGCCCCAAATGCAGCCAGTATGTCTTCATCCCATGCTCACCCTTGCATTTCCTGGACTCGAGACTTTGCCCGCCTTCATCATAGTTCCTCCACCCTCCGAGGACAAGAAGTAACCTCCATCGTCCATCATAAAGCCACACGCACCACTCTCCGCCTTCACCATAGCACAGTCACGTAGATCCAACCACACACCCTGACAGCCCAGACCCACTCCGAGCTCCGCCTTCCCCGATAACTTGCTCCTCCCATACTTCCGGTTCACCCGTTCATTTACTTTACTTCGTATATATATGCTTTCACGCATTGCTTTAGTACATTGTTTAAATATATATAGCGTTTTTTTAAAGTATAAATTAAGGGGTATATTTTATATTTTAAGTATATACAGAGGAATATTTATACGTTATTATATTGATGTTTCATAGACAAATATATTTAAAATGTATATTTCATCAAGTTTGCATCTTTACAGCAGCAGCTTGTATGTCCTTTTATTTTATTTTATATGTAAATATATAATATACGGGATTATTATATTATATATTGAAAGGTATATACATATTGCAGTTTATAATATAAGATGTTATATTAAATTATATATATATATATATATATATATATATATATGTAAGTTCATACATTGGTTATATATATATATATATATATATATATATCTTAGTATAAGAGTTTCTATTAGTCTGTATGTGTTATATATTTTGGTTTGCGTGCATATATAGGTCCATATGTAAACACAGTAGCTGTGCCTACTTTATATATTATATGTTATGTGTTTAAACTTATATTTACATATATTATATATACTAGCCGTGCCACCAAAATTATAGTATCTGTTATATATTATATGTTTTAAATATATATTCACAATGTATAGCATTTTTATAGATGCTCTTAATAACTCTTATATGTAAAATATGTTAAAATTATTTAATTGAAATTTTGGGAAGAAATATAATATATATAATGATGTTGGTATGTGTTTAAGAAGGAAATAGAGTTTTTGAAATAGAATATATTTTAGGTTTAAGAAGGAAAAAGGCTTATATATAATGATTTTATACTGATACGTGTTTTTAAATTGAACATTGAGTTTTAAATATGATATATATTTGTTTTCCATTAATTTAAGATCTTGCTTTGCCTCTGTCTAGTTTGTTGTTCTGTTTGGCGCTGCCCGAAATTCTCCGCAGTTTTAGATATGCTTTGCTCGTGTACGTATCCGTGCACGTGTCTGTGTCGCCTTCTTCGCCATCATTGTTCTCTAGCCTCGAAAGGTGAGCAATCACTCACGATTAACATTCTTATAGTTAGTAAATTTGATTTCACTTGAAACGACAATTGAAATATGTTGTTAAATTTGAATTGCTGGTTATTTAATTGTTAAATATGATATGCCATTATCTACAATTGTTAACCTATGATATATGACACCATATCCTGTTGTGTATATTTTATTTTATTTATCACTGATGATATATGCATGTTGTTAATATATTATATTATTATCATATTTGCTCTCACTCTGCAAGTTCCATGTTAGTTTAGAAATTCCCTATAGGTTGAAAAGATACATACTCGAATGATATTATAGATTAGGATAAAATCGTTATGGGTTGAAATGATAAACCAAAGCGATTTTCATTGATTTTGAATTTTTGGGATTGCGGGTTGGAATGATATATACCCGTAGATATTTAAATTGCGGATTGAAATGATAAATATCTGTATCACTTGACCATAGGATAGAAAATTATATACGGACACCGTTGGTCTATATTTTGAAAATGATTTACAAAGTTTTGAAAGGAAATATATGGGTTTTAATAAATATTGATTTTTAAAATATAATATGTATAAATTTTAGATTTTTAAATTTCATGTTTTGGGAATTTTAAATTTATAAGTTAGTTTTGAAATTATAAATTTTAAGATTTTTTCTTATAATTTTATTTTCTTGAAAATATATAAAATATGATTAAATTTAAAAAATTTAATTAGTTTATGATATGTTTATGTATCTATTTAATTTTATGTTAATATTTTAAAATAGAATTTTATAACTTTAATAAATAAAGATTGGAAAAATAAAGTAAAATTGACTTGAAATTTAATTGGTTAATAACTGAATTCAAATAAGGATTTATTTGAATCCATTGATTTTGAGATTTTTGAAAAATATGATTTATAACTAGATTTGATAAAAAGTGATTAAATGAAAATTATCAAATTTTAAATAAAATTAAGATTGTATATTTAATATTGATTTAAATTCATGAAGTGGGATTTTAATAAATTGTCATCAAAATGATTAAGTGAATACTGTACAATTTGAATAAAATTAAAGTTAAATGTTGAAATATAAAAAAATTATATTGTAAATATATTTGAATATTTAAACTTGAATCTTTGAACTTTAATTGAAATGGTTAAACTAGAATTGATTTAAATTGAATTTTTCGAATTTAAGATGGTTTAAATCACTTTGTGGAATTGGAGGAAACAATTCTACTTTGGAAACTATTTTAGCATAATCTCGTTAAATAAATATAAACTATATTTAATCTGCAACTATTTTAATATATAAATTATTTTAATATATAAATTATTTTAATATGTAAACTATTTTAATTTCCAAATATTTTATTATATACAATATTTTCAATATCTAAACTGTTTAAGTTGGAACTGTTATGATTTTAATAGTGCTATGATTTTGAAACTGTTATGATTTCAAAAGTGTTATGATTTCAAAAGTGTTATGATTTCAAAAGTTTTATGATTTCTAAAGTGTTATGATTTCGAAAGTGTTATAATTTTTAAAGTGTTACAATTCTAGAAATGAATATTACTTAAAGTGAATAATGATATCAAATTAACATGGTTTTTGAAATGAATATGATATTTTGATATGAAGTACGAACTATTTGAAATGAAATGACCATAGTATGCAATATGCGTATGGTTGTTAAAGAGACCGAGATCGGATATTGTCATACTCTCTACCAATACCGAAAACCACTTTAACAACTGTGTACGTGGTGGAGATTCCAGAACGAAGTAGGATGGTTTGGAGACGATTATATATGGTATTTACGTAGCCCTAACTCCTGTGAGTTAGCTTGATGTGGCTAAAACATGAGCTATACCGGTCCAAGTGAGGTCGCGCCTCCAATCAGGCACATTTCTTCGATACCATTCTATTGCTTTTGTGATTTGATTGGGTGCACCATTGATTTGGGAGTGTGTCACGAGGTGGGCGGTAGTAGCTGCTTTGCATTACCACCAGTCCGAGAGTGAAAATAGTATATCTACCCTGACATTGCCTCGAGTGCCTTGTTACATGCCCTATCGCGCCTTCTACGAGTTTGTTTTGTACCATACCTATGGAGTGCCCTCTGATAGCCCTCCAGTTACAGAGGAATTACGGTACTGTATAGACTATAGGAATATATAAAAATATGTTAAGGGGGGTATAGGTAACGCCTTAACGCTACTTTAATACTTTACTATAGACATATTATAATAGCATATTGTACTACATAGTAGATAGTTCCATGGATCCTTAGAGGATGTGTATCCCAAACATCCTTTAAGTTACTTGCATTTCGGTTGACATTTCACTTGAGTTAAATTTACTGATATAAGAATGTTAATCCCGACTCGAGTGCTTTGTGTTTTGCTTTATGCTCGGGTCAGACTGAGTGTCACAGCATTTGAGACTCACCTTCGAAGATTGGAGCTTTATTTGAAGATCTATCTATCCAGCTTTCATTTATTTCAGTTTATTCTAGTCATTTATGTTCTGCTTATGTATTAGAGATCCATTTGTATTTGAGATTCTGTTGTATTTTTTCACACTCTTATGTTTTAGCGTAGCTTCATGAACTACTATTTATCTATTCTGCTGCTTTTTGTCGTAATACTCTATTTCTGTGATTTCATGATCGATTTATTTACTGTATATGCTGAGTCTTTCCAATTATAAATTAACAATCTATTGTTTTGAGCAATTCAAGTCTGAAATGTGCGGATGCAAATGGTTCGAAATATCGGGTCGTTACATGACATATATTAACGTAAAATGAATGTTTTAATAAAGAAGTAAAATATAAATATATGTATATTTCAGTTTGTTGAAATGAACTAATAGAAGGAAGTTTTCAAATTTGGATCCCAAAGGTTTGTTTACAGCATATATATGGTCCCTTCATTTACTTTACATTTATTGTCACATCCACATTCTCTTTCTTTTCATTTTCAAGTTCTTCGTGTAGGTTTCATTTGAGCATCCATTTAATAGTTAGATTACTCATTCGTTTCTTATTAATTAGTATTTTCTTCATTTGATTTATTTATAATTATTAATTTATGCATTCTTTTCATTTATTTATCATTTGTTCGTTTGCTCTTTTCAAGTGCTTTAACTGAAGTTTTTTTCCCTTTTCTTTTTTTCCATTTTTATGTGAACATCCAAACTAATATTCATGCCATCTAATTAGCATTCACTATTCTCCGTTTCTAAAGTTTATTTTGTTTATGCGTTATTAGTTCTTGTAGCTTCCTTTCATTAGCAACTCTATCTTCTGAAGCTTCATATTAAAGAACGAAAGATTTATTTTTACCTTTATTCATCTATGTATTCCTTTACATCACCTCTTTCAATACTGCCATTTTAAGGCTATTTATATTTGTACTTTATCTCAATTCCTAGTTTGTTCATATATAATTTATTAGCTTTTCATTTGTTTCCATCTTCATTCATGTAGCCTCATTTCATTTTCCAAATCTCATCTTATGTAACTACATTTCTCCAAACAAACATCCATCGTATTTTTTACTGTCTCGCTTCATTTTCCTCCTCCTTCATTTTCTTTTCTTCTTCAAATTTCCTTCCCTTTTTTTTTCAAAGCTCCCATTTTCTTATTCTTATTCTTCAAATCTTCTTCTTCTTTTTCAAAGCTTCATTTGCTTTTTCAATTCTTCGTCTTCATTAATTTTTCTTCTTTTTTTCCAAACATTCTTCTTTTTCCAAATCCTTTTCTTCAAATCTAGATCTATACAAACTTCTCTATCTCTTTCAAAAATTTCTATAAAAAAAAGAAGACTAAGATAACAAGGAAGCAAATCAAAAGGATGAAGTAGTAGCAGATCCAAATTCGACTAGAAAAGAAAAATCCATAAGGTTAGTGTTTAAACTCACTCACAGAAATTTTATTGCAAGTTAAACCAGGTCATATAGTGATAAATTTTTGGTTGTTGGTTTGGAATTTTAATTGATATTTAATTTTAATAGCTAAACTCCAATATGCGATAACTAATAATTATTGTGACATGTTATTGAATTAGTTGATTTATTGAATTGGTTGATTTGAATGTTTATTGTATGTTGTGATGGATGCTATTGTGATTGAATGTGTATTTTTTCATGTATTTTGATATATCCTTGTTATCACTCTATAGTTTATTGTAATCATATAAATTTTCATATTGATTATTTGAACACTCGGTAAGGACATAAAACCCATGAATTTCATATTTAAATGCGGAAAAAACTAGTATGTTTAGATTTACTATTTGAACCATAAAAATGATTTTGAGAAATAAAACGTCATTACCTTATTTGAAAGTTTTCTAAATTAAATTTTGAAACATTGGGAAGTTTCCATAAAATTGAATGTTGAAACTGTGGAACATTTTTATAAACCAAATCTCTTGAACTATGAAATTTAACTGGGAATTGTTTTGTAAATTTGTAAGTTACTAGAATGGATCTATTGTGAAATCTATTGTATTTTGAATATGGGAATAATAAATTTTTCGAAAATTTGAATCTTAAAAAATGTAGTTATCTACATTCCTTATTTCATCTAATTTTGGTTTAATTTGCAAAAGAATTTTAGTTTTGACTTGAGTGTATTATATTCCTTTATGCTCGGGTTAGCCTTAGCATTTTCAGTGTATTGAAGACCATTTTGTCTTGGGGGATGAAGACAGAGATGATTCTACTATTTATTAAAATTATTCCGCTGCATCATGTGTTCCGCTACTTTATTTGTTTATTTCTGATGTTTGTATAACTCTGATTTGAATTGTAAAGTTAATCAAATGTTATTTATAAAATAGCTTCATGAACTGTTTATTTGATTATTATATTTCGTCGTTACTCTATGAAATTCTATGTTTTTTTTTCTTTCTTTTATTTTATTTTTTTATTTAACTCATTAACAATCCTCTATTTTGAATGGTTTGAATTAGATAGGTGTGGTTTATTGTCCATTTAAACTGTCCAAAAAGTTAGGTAATTACATTCAAACTCGATAAACAATCGTTATAACCGAGCATAACAAAACATATATCATCCAATATATCATATTACAAATATAATTTCTCACCTTCATTTTGACTTGAACTAGTTTTGAATCGGATATAGCTTCACTATTATTGCTTTCAACTCTATGGAGTCAAGCTCCTAAGCTTTGAATGATCTTAGCCTTAGCCTTGGTTGCTTATGGTCATAGGTTTTGGTGGTGGTTGGCTCGGCCTAGGGTGAAGGAAAGCCTGATCATGGGTTTTGATTGGAGAATGGAGTGATTTGAAGTGGTTTGAAGGTGTTTATACTAATCTATATATACCGATAATTTAGTTTTTTTTTGTAATTGTTTTCTCCATAATTTTGTTGACACGGGAAGCTATTAAAATAGCTTGAAGGAGGAAGAAGATAAACAATAAATGTTTGGAATTTATGAAGAAAGGGGTGGATATTTTTAGGAAAAACTTAGAAAAAACTATCTAAACACCTAATTACCTTTTTACCTTTAACCCACACCCTCCGATCACTTTATTTTACACAAACACCTCCTTCATGTGTCATATCTTCGATGTGCTAGCCCATTTGTGTGTACTTAAGTGTGTAATATGAGTTGATGGTTGCTTTTTGGTTGCTTAAGTCTTAAATTTTTAATATTTTGAAATATATATGGTTGAATGTATATGTATATGTTTGTGTGTGTGTATGTTCATGCTTATGTTAGGGTGTGCATATGTATGTTATATATATAGACACACACACATGACATATAAACGAGGTTGCAACAACTTTGAACAACTTTCATTCGTTAAACCATTGAAAATCGGAAAACCGATTCCCGGTCATATTTTTACTTATCAATTAATTTACATATAAATGTGAATAAAATTTGAAAACTAATTCCTTACCGTTTTTAACTAATTTAAAATGATCACATTTTATTTATAAAACCATATAAATTGATATTAACAATTATTCACAAAAATTACTATTATATCGATAAAGTGATACGAATTTTCTTATATTTCAAATCAAGTATATATCTTCATAAAATTATTACAAATGATTTATTATCACTTTATAACTATTTAAAATGAATTAATAGCATTTAAAAACAATTGTTTGAATGGTTATAATAATTATTAAACCATCAAATCTCAATTTAACTTCATATATCAATATTTAAATATAAGGGCATCACTGATGATGTTGTAAACACATTTAATTTCCAAAAATAAAATAATTGATTCTATTTCATATTTTTGTTTAATTATAAAATTAAGTGTACATATCCAGCTTCATGCGCGATGTTTTACGATCATAGAGCTGTTTATTGATAATACGGTTTTCGGCCATTTTATCAGTATATCTTTCCAGAGGAGCTACTTTAGGAATATTCTTCCAAAATGAGTTCATTAATATTAATTATCACTTATGCTGATTATTTTAAAAAAATCTATATTTGAATACCTAAAATAATTTAAACATCTTTAATTAAAGTGATCAAATTATGGGTTGTTACACAGTTGCTCGGCATGTGAGTACCGTGGATGTATTAGTGTCGAATTTTAAGAGTTGAAAAGGTTGGTTGTAATATAGTGGTATTAGAGCTTAGGTCTAGCAAATACCTAGGTCTTGGTGCAGTAAACTCATTAGAGTTAGGGTAAGTGATACACTAGAATGAGTTCGAGTGAACATATATACATACATACATATATATATATATATATATATATATATATATGATAGTGCATATTTATTATTGTTATAAAAATGTTTTATATTCTGTTGATTGGTCAATTGAGTAGATTATTGATTTTGTTCAATACGAGTTGCTAAAGTTATTGATAGGGATCCTTAAAATACTTGAACAAGAAAAATGACACAATATTGTTTTGTAAATTGGTAAATAAAATAATTTTACGTAGGATTATATTTTACATATAAAAGAATAATTTTCAAAAATTGATATATTTATTATTGATTTGTTTATTTATTAGGAAAAGATAATATTCTAATATTTGTATTTATTGTTTGGTTATTCATGCTTCTCCATTTTAGGAGCATTGACTATTGTTCATTGATTACTATACTTAGCTAATTTAGGAGCATTTATTAGTTAGATTAAATACGAACACCTTGTGAATTTAGTTTCGCAATTTGACGATAAGGTGTTTGGTAGTAATGTTGTTATAAAGTTTATTTTGATACAAGAAGGAATGATTTATATAAAGATGTTTTGGGAATTAGGTTTATAAATTATCTTTTATAATGAAGTGAATTTTTGAAAATTTAAAATTCCAGTGTTTTTGAAAAAGATTCCAAATGATCTATGGAAAAGGTAATGATGGTGTAGTGATGGTATAGTACTTGGAAGTATTTGAAAGTATAAGTATTTTCAAATAGAATTCTAAAGTTACATACATTTTCTTTGGATAGTTTAGGGAATGAGTCTCAATTAGTTTTGTTGTAATCTAACTAATCTTCTAAGTGACAATCGGATGTTTGCTTAGGCAAAAGGTGTAGTGCAATTAGTAAAGTATTCCCTTTGTCATTGTACGATCGTAACAAATCGAATCCAAATGAACCTGAAAAGAAAGTAGTAGATATTTGTTAAACTATTTATATGGATACATATGCAGTATTATTTCAAAAATGGATTCAAAAAAGTAAAAGTATTTTTATGTTAACTAGTTTGAGTGACTCGAAATGATTAAAAATGGGCAAGAAATATGTTTAGATTGTAAGCACTTCTCTTAATATTACCCTTCTTGGTAAGGCGATGTATGATACTACTTGGTAGGACCCAGTTCCTTGTTATGATTTTGGTGTTACTTGATCAATATGCATATTTCATATTTATTAAAATATATAGATCATTTCAAAAAGGTTTTGAAATATAAACTAGGTATTTAGTTCTTATGTTTCCTTAAAGAAAATGGATCTAAAATAAAAAGGTATTTTGATAAAAGAGTGTGTTGATAAATGAAATTTTAATATGGATTTATATCACTCTTGGTTAGAGAAAAAATAATTTAACAAAATTTTTGAATGGGTTAAATTTAATAAGAAGATTTTAATAAGCTTTATTTTATTAAACCATGTCTTATATTTTAAAATATAAGTGGTGTGAACTATTTCATGCTATTGGGCTGACTAATAAATGTTTTTACGAATAGAGATGTTTAAGGAAAAGTAGACTCTAGGACTGAGTTGGGATACCGGCATCCTACTCTTCTTAGCTACTTATCAGACCAAATAAGTAAAGGGGTCGAAGAGGGCGACTCAGTTTTAAGACTCATATTTTTTATTTTCTACCTGGATTTGAATTTAAGAAGAGATAAAAGATCAAATCAGATAACTGTATATAATCTCAAGATGTAGTAAGGTATTATACAAGTTTAAAACTTAAGTTATATTTTATGAAATGTTTCCATTTGGAAAGTAAAATGAACTGGAGTAGTATAATTATTAGTTTTCCTAAAGGGATGGAACTGTAAGTTGAACTTGGATCATTTTATTCGCATGATAGTTCTTGATCCAGAGTTCGGTCACATGATTTTTGGGTGTTATACACCAGTCTGAACTAAGCATTTTCACTCGATTCTCAACGGCGAATACTTGGGATGGATTTTTGGGATGGTGTGAGTTTCCAACCATAGTTTAGGACTATGTAAGGAAAACAAAAGTATTAGATCAGGGAACTTGATCAGAGTTCCGTAATGGAGAAGTTTAGTGAAAATACTAGTTTGGTGGAGAAATTTATGTACCCGAGTTAGTGATCAGATCAGATATTATATATGAATGATTCATGCACACTGTACATGCTGAAGTAAAAGGGTTAACATTTTGGGTTGTCTTGCTTTCTTCTTTGTTTGATTGAGATGAAATTTCGTGGCCGTATTCCATTTAAGAGGGGAAGGATGTAATGACTTAGAATTTTGTCGCTTTGATTTAAGAGTATTTAATTAAACTTAAATAATCTATTAATGGTTTTAATAATCAAATAACTTCTTTTAATTAATAAATAATGATGAGGAACTCATTATAAAAATTTATTTACAAAAATAATGAATGATGATGGTAAACTTTTATTTAAAAATTTATGTGATTAAACCTGTTTTAATAATAATTCATTTTAATTAACGTGTGAAATTATCATCTCGATGAACTGTCTCAGTTTTGACGAACTAGTTCCATCAGAACCGGAATAATGAGGTGATGTTCACATATGAGTTTCGTGGCAGTTGGGCATCCCATATGATTGTGCGAACTTGGACATTTGACGATTTAATTAAGAGAACGAAATGTAATATCATTTCACTGTAAATACCCTTTTACACAAAACCTTTTCCTCACCTTCACTATCATTCTTCCTCCCTCCCTCCTTTTCGTTTTGTTCATGGCTGTAAACAAATTACAATAACCTCCCTCAAACTATGAATTATTACTGGAGCTATAGGCTAAGAAATCCATCAACGTTGAATCCGTTGAGCTTAAGGAGGAAGGGACTTCAAATACATAGCCTCTGAATTTAGTATGATGGTGTTTGGGGGTGAATGACGGGGAGTTGGCTGAACTAGGTTTGCATTTGTCATCGATTGGAGAGGAGTTAGGCTAAGGGGAGGTTGGTGTTGAGTTTCTTGTGTGAAGGCGAGTCGGTGGTGATCATTTGGAGTGGTCCGATGTAAGAATGGGAGTGTGGCATTTCCAAGTCGCAGGGGACATGCTCCAGGTCACATTTTGTTAGCTGAGGTCGTATGTGACGACCCAAACTCAATGACCGATAAACGACATCGAAATCCATATCGCCGGAGCTTGCAACAACATTAGATGATAAATAACACAACAGAAACAAAAGATGATTACATTGATATACAATATAGATACAATGTCAGATACAAAATTTGATAACAACAACCCAACACCATCAGAGAATGTATACAACACCACAGCGGAAATATATCGACATTAGCAAAGCCTTTAAGAGAATCTGATAATGCAACTCTAAACCAAAACTCCAAAGCCAAAGCTCTTAACTTCAAGCTCGAACCACCATCAAGCTGAACTTGTAGCAAATGCGATCCCGAACGTGATTGCCAAACCAAAAACTTCAAAGATCCAAAGACAAAAGAAGTTTTCCAAATGCTACCAAACCAAAGACTTCGAAGGCTATCGAATCTATACCTATTATTGGATTATCTGAAAAACCCAACTCTAGACTACCCGTGTGGAAAATTGTGGACGCCCAGAGTTTAGGAAGGGAATAATAAAATCTAGGTCAGTCATGGGACTAGTATGAGCAAACAAAACAGTTTATCTTTAAAACAAACAACAAAAAGGATTTAAAATTGAAATCCGCAATGCTTTTTGAAAAATGAAACTACCATAAGGCCTCCCCGCACACACACTACGCAAACGCAGAATTGGAGGAGATTTCTACTTATGATAGTCAAACATGCTTACTATGCAAAATCCTTTTGATATTATTATTAGTGCATAGTGCAGAAAAAACCTTTCGAAAGTATAATATTAATCTTAGCCAGCATAGACGTTTCGAACCATGCCCACTATAGCTACCATCTAAACAGTGGTGACCACCATAAGTAAATGGCAGATTATACAACTAAAACCGTACAAGGCGCGTATTGGTAATTGGTTTTCCAACAAATGGTCAGGCCAAGGAACTTCCCATTGCCACATGGGTACGCCTCTAGAGGGACGCCCCGAGAACCTACCCAGATCTCTGCCAACACAAGGCCGGTTTACCCCCTTTCCGGGAGTAACACCTAAAGATATGCCATCCCTGGTCGTTTGCGACCTTTATCCAAGGATCCTCAACCACAAAGCAACAACCACATAGTAATAAATTTACAGTGTCCACATGAGTTAAGTATTTGGGCTTCATACCATGATACCACCCTTTTCCAGAAGAAACGACATACCCTAGGGGCGCGATCCCTGGAAACTTGCCGCATCTTTCCTGTTTCGACCATTTCCGGGGTGTGAGGTCCTGATGCAGTCTCGTCCACAAAACTAAGCTTTTCACTAAGCCTTGCTTTGATCAACAAATGATCGGTAGCACTTCGTATGCCACATTACCAAATTGGGAATGTATTACTAGTAACCATCAACTACATAACCTCTGAGCTTGTATGTCTTAAAGAAGGGTGTTAAGCTAAGAGAATAAATTCTCCGCCACCAAACAGAAATGTATTTGATAGAAACTATCTTTACATCTCAAAGTGTAATGTCAGACATTCATTCATACAAGTCTGTTCCAGGTTCGAATAGAACCGAAGGCACATCCAATGCAGAGTCATTCGACGGGTAATCCTTACGCTCTCGAAAATACCCGGTCTTCACTACCGGTCTTCAAATGCTATCCATAACGTCGTATCATTATTCGGAATGGGTTATATGAGACAAGGTCCTCTTCCGGCTAAACTGAATACTGAGAGCAATACTTAAAAACATATTGATATTGGGATTTCAGTTAAGTCACAACTTATTACCCAAAACAAATGGTTTAAACAAATTACATTTTAAATGTTTTTAAACAAAAAGATTCACTTCACACGTTCATCACTCTTTCACAAAGGTTCATTCACAGATTGCAAAACAATTTCTATTTCAAATTGGATTAACTCATCCAATCTTTAAATCAAAGATTTCACTCATAGCTTCAAAACCATTTCCAAAGATTCATTCATGACCCGGAAAACCATTTTCATTTCAAACTTCAAAATCCCTTCAACACAAATTGGAAATTCTTTCCTTATATGAAAGTTTTTATTATTTGAAAATAAATAGTTTTCGTTTCGGAAAATCCGATTCATTTATACAAGTTAAAGTCTTTGGGTTAAATTCAAATTCCCAAAACAATACTTTTAAAATGGTTCAAATCCATATAAACACATTTATAACTCGTATAACCTTTTTAAACCATAATTTCTAAACATAGAATTCAATTTCAAATCTTGAATTCAAATTCAAATTAAATTATTTAAATTTCCAAAACTTTATCAAGTTATTCAAAATAACTTTTATCTTTGAAACTCCTTTTCAAAAGTTTTTCACTTTTTTTCATTTCCAAAACCTTTTGGATTCAAAATTCAATTTAAAAATTATTTTGACTTAACCAATTCCTTATGCAATCCCTACTTATGTGTGTATGGTGTAGTCCAGGGGTTTTACACAATAGTGCAACATCCTCAATTATCACAGATTCAATTATATCAATATCGATAAGCGATATAATCTATAACGTTTATCTTCCATTCACAGATTCACAGATAAATCACAGATAAAATAAATTACATTCATTACCGCTTGAATTAGAACAATTCATAACACAAAACATTACACACCAGAGATATCAAACAATTCAACATTCAATAGAATTCATATATCCATAAGTAAGATCAATTAGTTATCTGATTAATTCAAATCAGATTGACCACAAATCCTGGATAGTATTAATTAATTACAAACCTTAATCATTAACTGACCTTTAATAATTTAGTAAATAACCTTTAATGATAAAATTAATTAACCTTAATTAATAAATCAATCCACCTTTAATCATTAAGTAATTAACCTTTAATTATTTAATTATTCTTTTATTAATTACATTAAATAAATTAATCTTAAGTTAATTACATAATTAACTATCCCTTAATTATGTAATTATCTTTTAATCACAAATTAATTAACTTTTAATCACCAACTAAATTACCTTAAATCATAAATTAATTAATCTTTAATAATTAAGTAATTAACTTTTAATTACTCAATTATCCTCTAATAAATCATGTTAATTAATTTATTACTTAATTATCCATTAATTAATTAATCCTTAATTAATTATACTAAAGAAATTATCATTCAATTACTTTCATTAAGTAATCAATCCTTTAATCATTTTCTTAATCAAAAATTAAGTTTATTTATATCGAACTCTTTTAAACTTGTTTAGCTAACTTTCTAACTTGAATAAAACAAGTTTTATTTGAAAAGTATTGATTAGAAAATCAATTAATCCTAGAGTAAACTTAAAATTTTAAGACTAGTTTTATCTTTAATTTAAAATCTTTTATCATTTTCAAAAACCGGGCCAAAGCATTAAAGCCTTGAACCTAGCCTCGAGAATATTTGCAGACCCCGATTACTTCGAGGAATTCCCAAAACTTCTTCGAGTCGACCCCGAGAACCACCCCTCCTTCCCAAACTTCAGACACTTACATCTACCCATGCATGTGTACAGTTGCTCGTCGCGCTTTCGACCATCACCATCGTCGCACATCGCCATCGTCGCATTCAAGTCATAGATGACCTGCTCGAGCCTTTCGACCTTCCAATTTGACACGATCCTCTGAGAATCAAAATCTAACCATTTCAACCCCTACTGGCATCAATATGACCAACTAAAACCACTCGCACCACCACGTGACGCTGCTAGAAGCTTCGTAACTTCGACTGAAGCTTCCTCGATCATCCATGAGTTGTCACCCCATGACTGATGCAGTCTGATCCCCTAGCGAAGTCACAGTGATCAGTTTTCACACCTTTACTAAAAATTAAGATTAAACCCCAAATCAACTCCGTCCAACTTCCACGATGAATTAAAAAATCATCTTACATTTTTCTCGAGTTCGACAATCATTCCAGCACCTCTTGAAGCAAACCCGACCCCCAAACATGCGTCGATCGCCAAAATTTCATAAAAACCATATTCCGTTCATCTAGCAAATACGACCTCAATTCGAAACTAAAAACCCTGATTTTTGTTTTAAAATTCATTATTTTCGAAATGGATTTGGATGTTGTAAATGAATCTTGAATCCATGCAGGTTGGAAATTTGATAAATTATGAATTTCACTAATTTCTTCTTCTAGACAAAATACATCTCATATTTCCTTGGAAATATATTTTTAAAATTGAGTTATGGAGATTTTAAACCTGTTTTGTTTTAACATCACAAGCTAGAAAAGATCGAGGAAGATGGAATTGAATTTTTTTGGAACTAGATTTAACCCTGTAAATTTTAACAGAGGGTTTTATGCTAGTTTCCAGATACATACACAGAGAGTGTGTGTGTGTGTGTGTATATAGACGTATTTATATAACCATACAAGCATAGTTTGGTTCATAACTACCCAAATGATCGCATGCAAACCAGATATTCAAACAAATCTTGGGTTTAAGAGTGAGTTTACTCACCTGCAAGAAGAACAAAGGCCTGATTTTTGAATTTTGTTGCTTGCTGAGTTGTTTAATGCTTTTGAATTCTATTTTCCTGGTTTGAATCTGATCTGTTGTTTTTGTTTCCAGTTTTTGCTTTAATTTTGTATTTGTTTGAATCCAGTAGCTTGTTCTTAGGTTTGTTTCTCATGTTGAACTCAGGTTATTTTGATTTCTAGGCTTTGTAACAAAAAGTTGTTGCATCTGATTTTGAATTGCATTGTGGGTTGTAGCTTGTTTCAGGCTTTTGATTTGTTGAAGTTTTGATCTGTGTTTTGTTTTGATATTGAGATGGTTTTTTCTTCTTTTTCCTTTTTTTGATTTTAGATTTTGGATATGGAAGATGAGAGGATAATTTAGAAACCTAGTTTCTTTAATTTATGTTATTTGTAAATTTAAAAATCTTTAAGTAAACAAATATGCCACTTGTAATTATTGTTAACACTTGTATTTTGCATGTAATCTCAACATTACAAATGTTCATATGTAACATTTTGTATTTATATCCTTAATTTAAATTATTTTTTAAATTATTTTTGAACCTTATTTTTAATAAATTTATAAATCATGTTTTATATGTATACAATTTAAAAGAGAATGGTTTAATACTAATGTATATATTTATACTTTCAAGGAATTGATTTTTAAAAATCTAATTATACTTTAAATAAATAATCACACATATGTAAATTATAAAATTTAACTTTTAAACAACTTTTAAGCTTTTACTATATTTTGAACACTACAAATAATATTTTAAATATAACTTTAAATCATTTTCCTATTTAAATAAATACATTTCTTTATTAATCATTTATGTAATCTTTTAAAGAAAAATCGTTTTATAATTTAACTACACATGAATAAATATATTATAGTTTCATTCTTAATTAGCCTTTGAAAAATTTATTATATCAAATTCAAAACATCATTTTTAAATCAAAATGCATATTTAATAAAATTATAAACAAATTTTTATTAACTAAAAAATAAAAGTTTTAAATCCAGATTATTTCCTACATATTTATTATTAAGTTTTACAAATTTAAATTTCAATTAAAAATCAATACATACATATATAAATAACTAATATTTATTTTATTTTGGAAAAACTCAATTTAATTCACAGTTTAATTTCAAAAATTAAATTAATTATCAATTTAACTTTGGCTAAAATCGGAGAACGTTACATCGTAGGTGAAGCGGTAGGGTTGGAAAGAGAGTATGTATGAGGAGAAGATCAATGGAAGTGAAGGTACAGCATTTCATCAAGCGTGGAGGAAGAAATCGATGATGGAAGAGTTTGGCTTTGGGTGTGTTTGTGTACATGTAGTGAAGTGGATTTGGGGAAGAAGAGGATTTGTAGCATTGAGGTAATTAATTAGGTTAATTAATTTATAATTAATATTTTAATCCAAATTCTTATAAAATTTACAACTCTTGGATAAGAGGTCCAAATCGAACGTGATCTTATGTGTTTATGCTCCTAGGAGTGTCATCTATGTATTGGAGCCGATTTCATCATGTTTTATGCAAGTAGGATTTTTAGCTAAAATTGAAAGCTGTTTGATTTTAGATTGAGTAAGAACACTAAGGCATTGGTTGGAATTTTGGTGAGTTAACTCACCTTTGATTGAAAACTTTATGATATACATGTTGATATAAATTGTTATTAGTATGTTTGAATGATTTACTTGTTTGATTTGATTGAATTCCCAGCGTGGAAAGTGAATAACATATAAAATGAAATACAAGAACTTGGGAAATGTTATAGAGGGATCCTAAGGAATTCCTCACCATTGTTGATTTTAATTCTGTATCATCCTGCTATTTTAGACCATTCAAACCGTAAGTAAATCCACACATGTCAGACTTGAATAATTCAAAACAACAGATTGTCAGTAAATTAAAGGGCAAATAAAATCAATCACAGAATCACAGACACAGAGTATCAGAATAACTCACAACAGAATAAAATAAACATAGTAGTTCATGAAGCTACTAGATACAAAGTCTCAAAACAAGTACAAAGTACCAGAGTCTGAAAACAGATAGAACAGAAAATTCGAATACATAAGTCCACTAATACATAGAAAAAGCTGAATGGAAATAACTGAAATAGAAATAACAGATTGATAGCTAAATCATCCGTAGATCTCTAGCTCCAAAGGATGAATCCAAAGCTGTGGTACTCAAGCTGACCCGAGTGTAAAGCAAAACATAAAACAGTCGAGTCAGGACATACATACTTATAAAAATGTAAATCAACTCAAGTGAACTGTAATAGAAATGCATCAGTAACTTAAAGGATGCTTGGGATCACCCATCCTTTAAGGATCCATTAAACTATCTACTATGTAGTACAATACGCTATTATAATAATGTCTAAAGTAAGATAAACTATTAAAATAGCGTTAAGGCTTTGCCCATATCCCCCTTAACACATTTTTATATATTTCCATAGTCTATACAGTATCGTAACTTCTCGTAAACTGGGCTTATCAGCGGGCACTCCTTAGGTATGGGTACAAAACAAACTCGTAGTGGTCTCGATAAGGTAGGTGACATAGCACAATTTGGCAATGCTAGGGTAGATATACCAATTACACTTCCGGGATGGTGGTAACGCATTGCCGTAAATACCACCCATCTCAAGTCACACACCCAAATCAAAGGTACGCACCAAATCAATCACAAAGTAATATAATGGCAGTCGAAGAAGTGTGTCCGATCGGAGGAGCTACCTCACTTGGCCCGTCGATTGCTCCTGTTTTAGCCACCTTATGCTAACTCACGGGAGTTAGGTCCATGTATATACCTCAAATAGAACGTTATCAACCACCTACTTCATTCTGGAATCTCCATCGCGTACCCAGTTGCTAAAGTGGTTTTCGGAATTGGCAAAGAGTATGACAATTTTCGATCCTAGTATCTTTAACAACCAAACGTTATTATAACCCATGGTTATTTCATTTTCAAATGGTTTATATTTCATCTCAAACATATTCATTTCAAAAACATATAAATCCAATATCATTATTCTTTAAAAATAATATTCATTTCTAAAGCTGTAACACTTTCCAAATTTATAAATCTAATTATAACACATTGAAATCATAATAATTTAGAAACCATAGCACTTTAAAAATGTAACCTTTATAATCATAGCAATTCGAAACATTACATTTTAGAAGTAGTAGCATTTTAAAAACATAACCTTAAGTCATCATAGCATTTTGGAAAAGTGATACTTAAGAAATCATAGCATTTTGGAAATGTAACCATAAGGAATCATAGCATTTTTGGAATGTAATACCTAAGAAATCATAGCATTCTGGAATGTAGTACTTTCCACTTTAACATTTTATATAATCAAAATATTTATGTACTTACAATTTTTAACATGATTATTTTATCATTTCTATTTTATTATACAAATTCATTTATTTGGATATTACATAAACCATGCTTTTAGTTAAATAAACATTGTTACTATAACATCCAATTTAAAGCTGAATTTCCTTATGTTAAGTTAAAAGTATATTACTAACTTACATTTTATTATTACAGTAACTAACATTTATTATTTTAATCGTTTAAAATATAACATTAAATTAATTAAAAATTACGTGTTAGCAACACCCTATTAACTTATATTCCTTTTACGGTAAAGAACATTGATCATTTTAATCAGTTTAAAACCGTTACATTAATTAAAACTTACAAGTCAAAGGTACGTTTTTAACTTACACTTTATTATTATAATAAAGAGCATTTATAATTTTAATCAGTACTACATTAATTAAAACTTACATGTTAAATGTACGTTATAACTTATATTTTATTATTACAGTAAAGTGCATTTATCATTTAATCAATTTAAAGTACACCATTACATTAATTAAAACTTACATGTCAAATGTACGTTTTTTAACTTACACTTTATTATTACAGTAAAGAGCATTTATCATTTTAATCAATATTACATTAATTAAAACTTACATGTCAAATGTACATTTTTTAACTTACATTTTATTACTACAGTAAAGAGCATTTTGCATTTTAATCAATATTACATTAATTAAAACTTACATGTCAAATGTACATTTTTAACTTACATCTTATTATTATAGTAAAGAGCATTTATCATTTTAATCAATATTACATTAATTAAAACTTACATCTCAAATGTACATTTTTAACTTACATTTTATTACTACAGTAAAGAGCATTTATCTTTTGAATCAATATTGTATTAATTAAAACTTACATGTGAAATGTATATTTTTAACTTACATCTTATTATTACGGTAAAGAGCGTTTATCATTTTAATAAATATTACGTTAATTAAAACTTGCATCTCAAATGTACATTTTTAACTTACATTTTATTACTACAGTAAAGAGCATTTATCTTTTGAATCAATATTGCATTAATTAAAACTTACATGTGAAATGTATATTTTTAACTTACATCTTATTATTACAGTAAAGAGCATTTATCATTTTAATAAATATTACATTAATTAAAACTTATATGTCAAATGTACATTTTTAACTTACATCTTATTATTACAGTAAAGAGCATTTATCATTTTAATCATAATTACATTAAATTAAAACTTACATTTTCTAGGTTAGAGTAAGATACCATTTTTAAGTCAAATTGGGTTACTAAATTATAGTTAACTTTTTTATTATAAATTAAATTCCAAATATTACATTTTCAACCATTTATTTTCTTATAAAATTTAACACATGTAAATAAATATGTAAAAAAATTCAGAAATCATTACACTAAAATTTTAGTTGAAACTCATACATTAAAATCCAAAAGTCATAATAATTTTCAGAAAATTATTTTAAAACCAACCACGGAGTCTATATAACATTAACCTATGGTCAAGTAAATATGGATTTATATCATTTCAATCCAAACTTATTAAATTTTTGGGTTTATTTCATTTCAAACCCGCGATCCCAAGTCAAATAAAAATTTCTCAGGCCTATCATTTTAGCCTATAACAATTTTTCTTAATCTAAAGACCGTTCGGGTATGTATCATTTTAACCCATAGTGAAGGAACTTGTAGTATGGAAACAGAATATGAAATAAATAAAATAATAAATAACATAGCATGGCATATGATCATAACAGGTATAACACAAGATGGAATAACATAATATAAACATAAATGGAATTTCTAACTTGCACATACATATCAATACAATCCAAATGACATCATTCACAAAATGTAAGTATGTAGTCAAGCATGATTACTCATCTTCTCTAGAGAAAAAGATTCCAAACAACCACAACAACTACGAATAAGCACGACAATCACGAACAAGCTTGAGTGGGAGGAGAATCCAAATCCAAATCTTAGAAAAATCAATCAAATACATATGTAAATAAATACTTTTGCATAGAAAAAAATATATAAAAGCATAAATTTTATTTTGAAAAATACATGAAAGGGCTAGCCTAAGGGCAAATAGACTCGGCCATAGGAAGGTATGGCTCAGCCTAAACTTGGCTTTGGACTAGGTTAGGTTCGGCCATGGCAAACTTAAGTGGTTCGGCCACTTTTGTGATGAAGGGTTCGGCCTATAGGCTAGGGCTTGTGGCTACAAGGCTCGGCCTAGGCGTAGTTTTAAGCCAAGGCAAGGCTAGGCTTAGGTGGGGTTCGGCCTACATGGTCAAGCCAAGGCTAGGGTTAGGGTTTGGGAAGGGATAGTAGTCACAGCTAAGGCAATAGAAAGGGGGAGGAGATGAGGTGGTTCGGCTAGGGTTTTGGAAGGGGATACAAGATGTTGACGGTCGAAATTCGGAGGAGGTAGGTTCGGCCTAGGGGTTTGGTCATGGATAGGGTTTGGATGGTGGAAAGGTGATGGTTATGGAGAGGAGGAGGTCGGCTTTGATTGGGAAAAAAGGAGGTGGAGATGGCAAGGTATGGTCGAAATTTTGAAGGAGGAAGAATATAGGTAAAAATAGAGAAAAAATTGAGAAAGGGGAAGAAAAACTTACTTTGATTTGTTTCAGAGAAGAGATGAGAAATGAGAAATGAGAAGAAAGAAAATAAATTTGTACGTACTTTGTTTCTCAACTAATGGCTTTTTAAATGAAAAGACAATACTGGTGGCTTTATGAATACCCTAGTCCATTAGTCTAAGCCCAATAACAAAAGAGAAAATAAAACATGAAAACAATTGCGTGTAATACGCTGAAAACTACAAATTTGGAGAAGTAAAAATCAGAATTTTATGAAACGAAAAGCAGAAAAAAGGTTAGAATCAAATCTAGCTACATAAAATTTCAAATTTAAATTTTTTAATAGGAAGTCAAACTTTGACCAAAGTTGACAAAAATTTGAATTTTTAGAAAAATCCTTATTTTCTTAAATTTGGAAGAATAATTTGCATCAAATCCCAAAATTATATATTAAAATTCCAAATTAATCAATTTTAAAATAATTTAAAATCAAAGTTTCAAATAAATTTCATTTAAAAAAATTTCAGAAATTACGGGTTGTTACAAATTCCATTTATGTACTTGGTGTATAAATTGTTGAATGCCAAAAGCCTTGTAGCTTAGCCTTATTGGATGTGACTTTGATATGTCACAAAAGTTGAACTTTTTAAGTGTAGATACACGAAAGCAATTATTTAGTGCTACGGTAGATTTAGGCCTCATTTTAATATTTTGGAAATAATATCATTTGTTGTTTTTTACATGAAAATAATTTGATTCGGAGGATGATTTTAATGTGACTTTTGTAATTTTCAACGTTATTTTATTTTGAAATAGTTTTCAAATTACTCTATTTTACTCTAACCTTTCTGTTAGTCTCTTCTAATTTATATGAAAATGTTTAAACATATTTCAGAAAGTATTTATTTTATTGAAAGTTGATGTAATAATGGATGTTTATTACCAAAAAAGGGTTTATCTTTTATAATAAAGTGATACCGTTTTTAAAGAAGATAGAATTATTTTGGAATAAATATTGATGAAACGCTTTATATAAATGTTGTATAGAAAGACAGATTTACAAATGGTATAAATAAAAGTGTGGATTTATAAACGATATTTTATAAATGGGATACCATTTTGATAAACTGGAATAACAAATCACACTTGTGAATTTATAGTGATATATGGCATGGTTGTTTTATGGAAAGTATTTAGTCCTATCTTGAAAATAATGGATGATGATAAGTATATGAGATCTAAAATAAGGAGATTTATAAAAGATGTTTTGTAAATAGAAACGAGAATTATAAAACAAGTTATATAAACAGAAAGGAGATTTATAAAAGGAGTTTATAAATATAAAAGAGGTTTACAGAAAGGAATTTTATAAAAGGAAATGAGATTTGGTTTCTATAAATGATCATTTTAAATTATGGTGGTATGGAAAGTATTCTTTTCATACTTACACTAAATTCTGAGGTACGGAAGCACATCCGTGTCTATGAGAATTTAGAATATATGTCAAGGCAAGGATAGTACCCGACTTCATTTTTAATCGAGGGGTAGTACAAGTTTGAAATTGAAAAGTGGTTGTAAGTATATTTGGTCTAATTTCCATACGGCCCATTTATTTACATCAAAAAGGGAAGTGGTTTGGGTTTATATCAACAATATATTTAATCAACGTTTGTTTTGGCCATTTAAATATGATTTTGGAAAAAGGAAAATCTTGCTTAAGATTTGTAAATATACTTATACCACATATATATCATATGGATATGTTTTCTAAGTATTGAAAGTGAAATTTTCTGTATGTATACTTATACAATTGAGGTAAGTAAATTAATACTTTTTCAAGTATCGAAAAGAGTAGAGAGGGTTTGTGAATATATCTTTTGTATATGTAATTTAATATAAATATTTGAAAGGAGATTTTAATTAATTGAAGTGGCTTGGTTGTAAAGACCCGCAAATCCGTACTCCTTGAATAGACACTAATCTCCAGTGATTAACTCAAGATGAACGGAAATACGAACCCTTAGGGTTTTAAGAAAAAGAAAAGAAAAAGAAAGAGGTAGAAGAAGAGAGAAAAGATAGAAAATAGAACGGAAAGAAATAACAGAACAACATCAGAATCTCACAATTCGCAGCGGAACAACATATAACAGATAAATGAATAATCTTTAAACAAAGAACTATATCAGTTATTACATTTCATTACATCAGAGTGAACAACAACAAACAACAACAAACAGCGGAAAAGAAATACTATATACTAGTAAATACGCCAAGCCATCCATCTTGCCTCCAGCAACTCCTGAATTCCAGAATATCCTGATAAACCTTAACTCTTGACTGCCCGTGTGGAAATTGGTGGGCACCCAGAGTTTAGGAAGGAAAACAATAAACTCCGAGTCAGTCATGTGACTGGTGTGAGAACTCAAAACAGTTTATTTATCTTTAAAATCAAAATAGAGGAATATTTTTAAAGTCAATTCGCAGTGCTTTTAAAAATGAGACTACCATAAGGCCTCCCGCACACACACACACATGCAAACGCAGAATCGGAGGAGATTTCTCCTTATGATAGTCAAAGATGCTTGATACGCATTAAAAAGAAACATTTGATATTATTACTAGTGCATAGTGTAGAAAAAATTCATTTCGAAAATAAAGATATAAATCTTAGCCAGCATAGACATTTCGCACTTATGCCTACTATAGCTACCATGTTCAATAGCAGGTTACCGCCACATTCCATGGCAGGTTCTACAACTAAAACCGTACAAGATCGTATTGTTTCTTTGGATTTCCAACAAATGGTCAGGCCAAGGAACTTCCCATTGCCACATGAGAACGCCTCTGGAAGGACGTCCCCGAGAGCCAAACCGGATCTCTGCCAACACAAGGCCGGGTTACCCCTAACTGGGTAACAACTGACACGAGTATGCCATCCCACGGTCCTTTGGGACCTTTAACCGAGCGCTCATCACCATCATCACACAATCATAAATAAAGTGTTTCAACATGAGTAAGTATCTGGGCTCCATACCATGATACCACCCTTTTCCAGAAGGAAATGCACATACCCTAAAGAGAGCTACCCCTCATAACCTTGCCGCATCTTTCCTGTTTTGACCATTCCGGGGTGTGAGGCTCGACGAAGTCTCGTCCACAAAGCCACGCTTTATACAAAGTCATGCTTTGGGTCAACCAATGATCATAGAAATGATCACAAAGATAAACGATCAAACAAATGATCTTATCACAAATGATCAACACAATGATCATTTCACAGCAACACTCAGCATGTCACATTACAAAATTGGGAATATATTGCCGATAACCTTCAACTATATAACCTCTGAGCTCGTACGTCTCAGAGAAGGGTGTTAAGCTAAGAGAATAAATTCTCCGCCACCAACAGAAATATATTTGAAAGAAATCAGCTTTATATCTCAATTTGTAATGTCTGACATACTATCCATACAAGTCTGTTCCGGGATCGAACAGAACCGAAGGCACTTACAAAGAAGTCCTTGCAATCCGGGTAATCTCTAATCACGTCCGGATTTCCCATCACATATGGGGATCTCTATACCGGGGATCAGCCAGTGCAGAGACAATCGACAAGAAACCCTTTCGTTTTCGAAAATATCCGGTCTTCAACACCGATCTTCAAATGCAATTCATAACGACGTATCACATATTCGGAATGGGTTATACGACCCCAAGGTCCTTTCCCGGTTAACCCGAATAGTGAGCGCTTATTTTAAAAAAATAAGTGTGGCATTCAATTTCAAGCAAATCACAACAAATACCTATTTAAAGGTAAATATTGATAGTCGGTTATTGAACTATTAATGGATATGCACAACATCACCAGATTCCAAATAATTTTCCAAATTTCTTATTTCCCAAAAATATCTTTACAAGATATATATTTTCCATTCTTCAAAAATAAATCAATATTTATTTTTTAAACCCATTTTCCAAATTTCGTTTTTAAATTCCATATTGAATTTACATTTCCAAAATAACTATGAACATACGTTTTCAATTATTCATTTTCAATTTATCTTCAAAAAGATAAATTCTCTAAACTTTTCACTTCACATTGGAAAAAAATTTCCATGCTTATTTATTTATGAGTAATTCACAAGTCTTTTTTTTATTTTCCTCACTTGGAAAATATTCAATATACTCTAATCGAAATTAAGTATATATTTCATTCTTTAAGGAAATCATTCTCTTAAACATATTTATTTGGGCCAAAACGAATGTTGCGTAAAACATCGTTACGACAACCCAAAATCACTAGTATAGGGATTCGAAATTAAAATAGATATATAAATCCCAATACTATACAAAACATTTCCTTTCGGAAATCATCTATTATAACAACAGTGTTATAATCTACCATTTCCTTCTATTTCTCGAAAACGTCTGTTTCAACAATGAATGTTGAAATCTATGATTTCAAATCTTAATACATTTAAAACATCGTTAGATCGTTTTAATTCTATTTAAAACATCACATTCAAAACCATTTCTTTAACATATTATTCACTATTCAAAAACGTGAATATACTTGTTAACCAATTTTATCATTTCTATACATTTTGTTTTACAGGATTATTCACTGTCTAAAACGTGAATATAACTCCATAAATAAGTTATAAAAATTAACTTATCAAAATAAGTCATTGCGAATTTATAAAACAATGTTTATGCATTTCATTTCTATTTATTTTATAACTATTCCCTTTATAAATCTCCTTTATTAACCTATTCGATTTATAACTCAATTATATACCGAAAGTTCATATTATAAGTTAAATGCTTATAATTTATTTGTCTACAAAATTGTTCTTTTAACTTCATAATTATAAATCTTATAACTTATAAGATTCATTTATTTATCCAAACCTATTCCCTAAATAACTTTATAAATTTTATTTATAAAATTCCATTTATAACTTCACCATTATAATCCTATAGATTTCATTCATTTATGAATTTATTCACAATTCATTCTAACACCTATAAATATATTGCTATATATATAATATATATCCTACTATATCTAATATCACAACCAAACAACAATCAATAAATAACTGCAAATCCAACTTATAAATTTATTTGAGTGAGAAGTTCTCACCTTAGCTTTTATTTTGCAATCCATTTCCCATCTTGACTCGATTTTCTTGATTTATACCTTGTAAAAATATTTACACAATTTATTAATATTCGAACATATCGAATAATAAATTTTCATTTGATAATTTCGATTCATCGGTGATTTCATTTTAATAGTTAAATTAATTGATAATTCTATTTAAACCAATTTTGTCCTCAAAATTTTTATTTAACTATAATTTAAATTTCCTTTTTAAATAGATTAATTAACCACTAAAAATTTAGTAAGTTAATTTAAACCAAACTAATAAATTAAAAGTGTATACTTGCATATTTATTTATTTATTCTCCTCTGAAAATCTTTTGGGTGCTTAGAATAATTAAACAGGTCAACTTAACAATTTTATTTACCAATTCCCCCTTTTTTTTAGAAATATCTTTCAGTAAATAAAAATAATTTAATGAACCAATGGTTTTTAATTTTAAAATAACGCCTTAAATTTTAAACAAACTTCTATTTGATATTTATATTGACCAATGATTTTGTTTTAAGCTAATTTCCTAATTTCAAATTATTCTTAGTAACACAAACATAAATTTAGATTTAATTAACTTGTGACTTAATTTTATTTTATTTTTTTACACTCTTTTTTTTTAATTCTTATTTAAAATCTTCCAGTTAAATAAAAATAAAAATTCTTCTGTTTACTGGAAAAATCACATATCCTGCACGCATATAAAATTAAAGAATTCTATAAATATTTCTCTTTAACATGTTAATTACATTTTAATTTTAAACGAACAGAAATTATACCTTACTGACATCTATCGATCCCTGCATCCACAATCGAATGCTATCGTCGCGCACCCCTAATCCTTGTCGCACCGCCGTGCCAGCCTCGAGCGTGCGCCTCATCTCAATTCACCACTGCCCTAGACGCCGCCAGCCGCCTCGACCACGCACGCGAACGAACCCTAGCCATCATCGATATGCGTGCGCGCCGCCGATCCCTAGCTCCGCCTCGTCCTCCCCAGCGAGCGTCGCTCCCATCATCTCGCGCGCGCGAGGCGCTCGAACTCGACCGTGCTACACGAGATTCCCCTCTTTCGAGTTAATGTCGCAGCCACCCTTTATTTATATATATATATATATATATATTTTTTCGTGCTTTTGAAGAACGAATTGGAGATGGAATTTGATTTTTTGATTGAAGAAGGCTTCGGCCCTGATTTGTTTTGAGGGGAAGACACGAACGAAATTGAAGAAGCGGCCATTTATTTTAAGGGAGGAGGGGAATTTAAATTGTAGATGGATACTGGTGATTCGTTTGCCATTGTAAAAGAAGAGAGGAAACTGAATTCTTTTTCTTCTTCGAATTGTTTTGAATGAGAAAGGGGAACAGATAGGGTATTTTAAAATGGTAGCACGATCTCTACACGATCGAAGGCGTGATTTTAGGCAAAAATCTAGGCGTGATGTTAGGGAAGAACGTGTTGTGTTTGACTAAATTTAAATTTAAATTTAAATTGAATTCGTTGAAAATTTCAACGAATTTACTCACCGTGTGCTCACATATCAACTCAGAAAAATACGAAATTTGAAATCCGAGAATAATTCAATATTACGGACCCAATGGAACTAGTTTCGTCGAATTCCGAGACTGTGCCTCGGACGGCTTTTTTTGAATATCGATTCAAACGATTAAAATTTCAAAACTAAACAATTCACTTTCAAATTCAATTCTGAAGCTTCTATAATCTTCAGTATTATCAATATAAATTTTACAAGCCTTTGAAATATTTTTAATCGGCTTAAAATTGAAGATTCAAATTTTTATTCAACTTTGAATAGATTAAATTTTATAATTTAATCGCCAAATTCATTCAAGTATTTAAAATTGATTAAATACTTCCAAATTAAATTGTTCAAAATTCTGGGTCGTTACATTGGTGGTTGCTTATGTACCTAACTCATGCTTGGTTTCCATATGAAATTAAATATCTAATTTGACTATTTTCTTTTTTAATAGTTAAATAACCGACTATTGGATCTTGTCCGGTTTTGAAATTATCGTTTGTTGGTTTGGAAAGACCGAGATCGGACAAACATGAGTTATTTGAAGGCAAAAGCATTCGAATGGAAGACATCTAGAAGATGATGGGATCAAAGATGGAGTTCTTTGGAGTGCAAGAGCTACTTGCTGCTAATCCCGAGGATTATTCCAAAGAGGATGCAACAGAAGTAGTGCCTTTAGTTTGTTCATATCCTGAACAACTTGTATAGATGAATGCTGGCATTGCATTGTTTCTATAGGGCAGTGTTAGCATTCCAAATGAGATTTGCTAAAAAGTTAAAACATAGCCCAAGTTTCATGCCCGATAATGACTAAAATAAGGGATATGCCAGATATGCCACAAGAATATGTGGTTCGCTACAATTAGGGTATGATCATCACTTGTATCTAGATCGATATTTATGGATTACGTATGTTGTAGGCATGGAAACAGTTGTCAAGTTGGCCGCTGGTGTGACGATCATATTCGGTACTATCCAGTAGATGTAGGCCAGTCTTTCCATGTAGGAGTTGCAAGGTGTGTAACCTTGGTACATTTTGTCTAGAGGTGTACTATGATGGGCGGAACCCCGGTTGCACTGTCATTGATGGAATCCATTTTCCAACATGTGCCTACACACTAGTTGTATACCAAATATGATGGAATGTGAGATGCAAACATTTTAGCTATGTTGTATATTTATTTCAAACCCTTGACATTATTAAAATATCACAAGATTTTTTTAATAAAAATGATTTGGTTATCATACAGTAAAAATTCGTACGTGTTTACATGTGGCATGATCTTACGAGATACCTTTTATATTTTGAAGAGTTTTATAAATATAAAAATCCGTACAATTTGAATTTTTCACGTTGGTTTGTCAGACTTATCTGGGTGTTGTTTTCTTATAGTACTCGAGTCAGGCCTGAGTATTATTCTAGATTTAGTTATAGAAGCTTTGGAGCTTCAAAAAACGAGCTGAATGCATCCAAGACCTATTCACATATCTTATTTTCCGCTATATTTCTTATTTTGTATTTATTTGGATTTGTGAGGACATTCTATTAAAACTGTCCAAGATGAAGATATTTTAGTTTACTCTAATTGAGGTATGTATATTATAGTTTTCTTTTACAAGGATCGTGTGTACATTATATATATTACTCGTTATGATGTGAGGTTATGTTCTATCTTTTATTTTCTTTCACCCCAATAATATGTCTTTCTGGCTCTCGAATGCTTGGCGCATGAATACCCTGAATGTATTAGTGTTGACTTTTGAGGGTCAAAAAGGCCAGTCATTACATTTTTAATCACAGAATAGTGAGAAGTGCACCAATTACAACTAACAGCTTATAAGATAGCATAAGACAAAAACATAACTTAATCAGTCTTGGCGTAGTAAAATTTGTTCACAAATTCACAACGATGAATTCAACACATATACTATAGTACACATGCTTTTTTCACTCATGCAATTTAAACTATAGTATGTAAAGAATACACATCAACAAAAGGTGAAACAATCTCAACTGTAGATAACTCCATACATAAGTCAAAACATGTATCTCAACAAAGCAAACATAACCGCCTATAACAAAAATACAAAACAAGATATAGGTTGGTCCAAACATACATGCACACATAAGTGCATAGTTCAACAATTGGTGTAGCTTACTAAAATAAAGTACACATACTCAAAATAATTGGATATCATCATCGCATTGTCATACCAATAAATAAAACATGTGTTATAACTCCTAGATTGATCATATATATTTAAACCATCACTATAGCTTCTCACTAAGCACAAAGGATCCATGATAACCCATGCGACCATCGCTATGGTCGGTAACAACCTAACACTATAGCCTTACAAAAGCCTAAAGTAGCCTATTACCATCACTAAGGAAAACACCAAGATCCCATACCGGACAGTCCCCGCCACCACTAAGGTGAAATACGCCACCACTAAGGACATGCAACATCACTAAGATGCTTTTGAATATACAACAATTTGTGACCATCATCAAGGCCTCCAATCATCATAGCCATCACTAAGGCTTCACGTCGTCATAGCCATCACCAAGGCTTTACATCATCATATCCACCGCTAAGGCTTCGCATCACCATCAAGATTCTTTTGGATACTTGATAGATCATATGGCCATCACCAAGGTCGGTGACAAACCACGTTGTAATTTGATTCGATATTCAATCACATACCGTCACCAATGTATTGCCAACACAAAGGCAGGCTAGACCATCACCAAGGTCCAAGATATGTAGGTGAGCGCCCTCATATACCCTTGCCCCACGAAACACTTGTCACATCCAGGGTTAGGGATGATCACATCTGCACATGACTAGAACACACAATGTCTCATCACATAAATTTACCTTGTCGAACGTTCCTCCTAGGACATCACCAAGCCCAGATACACTTGTTTCATCTCGAACATCGCCAAGTCCACTCAATATAATATATAACAAAGTCATTTCAAAAATGTTGCATCAGAGTCATACTAATACAAATTCTAGCCTATGAAAGTTATAACAGCCAGTCCCCGCTTAAAGATACAATATATATATGTAATATTGCGAAAATAAGAAAACCAACTAGCTATCAATGAAGACACCTGCTCCAAGCTCCTCTAAGGTAAATCTGTAGAAAAACATGAACTGCTTGGTTGCCCATTCAAATTTGAGTACCCAAAAGTTTAGGAAAAGAAAATAAACTTTAGTTCAACATGGATCTGGTGTTACTAAGTCATTAACTTTATAAAAACATTTAAATCAAAGGCATCTCATAAGACCACGTCGCACAGAAAAACGGATAGGTTTTTACCTTACGATAACCAAAACATTTGTATATAAAACCCAATGATATTATAATAATTTCTGTGGTTTCAGATACATATCAAAATAGCTGAAATTGTTAACCTATTAAATGCTATCATACTTGGCTCTAGAATCGAAAACCGTAAAGGCATATATTAGTGATTGGATTCCATACTATGGCAAGGTAAGGGACTACCTTCTGATGGTACACCTCTAGAAAATGCACCAGAGTCTGACAAGAACTTCTTATACCCCTGCTACACAAAGCTGGTTTCCCCTTTAACATGGAAAAACATATTACCTCATCTCTTTTTGACACCAAGGCCTTATACTACCACGGTGTTTGTGCACAAAACAACTCGATTATGGACAATCTAGAATGGGATGGCACCTCCTAATGGTAGCTGACCACATGGTTATGCTGCATACCCTGTTTTTGACATTTCCCACTTTGGGAAGATCATGAGGTCACATATTTACCTTCTTCCTTTTAGAATACCATCTTGGAATGCTAACACTACCTCAAAGCATAGATATAATGTCAGCATTCATTCATGTAAGTTGTTCCAAGATCGAACAAACATTCCACATTACTATCTTTCATTTTGGAATTACCTCAGAAAGAATAGTATAACCCCACAACATACTTTAATATGATGTAACATTGTTTGTTGTTAGTTTGGAGTATTTTGAATAAATTCGAGGATCGGTGTCTCCAAAACAAAACGATAATTTGTGGCTCACTTCCATATATTTGTCTAAAACATTTGTCTCCAAAGCCTCAAAAGAAATCTATATCTAATGTCTTTCCAAAACATTTGTCTAAAACATTCATATGCTTCTCTCTCTGACATAAGTATATTCACAAAACGTTGCGAATAACTTCTTACTTCCAAATCATGTTGAAAAGGATTAAAAAAATGTTGTATAATTGGATTATCTTAATGCTTAAGATGAATTATATTATTTTTTCAAATTAATTTAAACATATAATTAAATTGTTTAATCAAATAAATGAATGTATTGAATTAAAAGTTAATTAATTAATATGCATGTATATATATATTGATATGTATTTATAAAAAACTATAAATGTTATAGTTAATATTTTATCTATATATTTTAATATGAATAATATTAAATTTTAGAAATTTTTATAAATTAAATTCATTAAATATGAAAAAATTAATAAGTATTGAAATTAATTAAGTATGATTTGAATAATAAGAAATATATATATACACATATTATATAAGTTAATTAAAATATAAAAGTTATAAATAATTAAAAATTAATATAACTATATCTGGATAAACATGTATAGGGCTATAATAAACCCAACTTAGATCGAAAGAATATATATTCGTATTGTACATATACCGTGATTTCAAATCTGCCCAATATTGATTATGCATTGTTTCCTAAATCAATACCACTCAGTGTATACATATATTAAAGATAGTGAATCCATAACATACAACTTTCCCTCCAACACACAATATATATATATATATATATATATATATATATATATATATATATATATATATATATGTGCGAGTGTAAAAGCAAGCCGGTTTTATAGTGAACCATCCACTTTTATTACCAAAATAAATTACACAAAAATAACCTAAAAAACAAAATATAAAAGCAGCCCAAATAGGAAATGGCCAATAATGAAAATTCAGTTAATACTCTAATAAGAAGAATTAACATGAACTTTGTAACGACCCATAATTTTACCACTTTGAAAGAGGGATATTTAATTGTTTTAAATATTCAGTTGTATGATTTTCAAACTCAAACAATCAAGTTTTATATGATAAATAAGAGTGGTAAACTTATCTTTGATACTGAATTAAGATTTTGGATTTTCATTGTAAATTTGACAAAAGTCGGATTTCGATAAAGTATGATAAATATTCGAGAAATTTGTTTAAAGGATAAATAATTCCTTTTAAATATATATATAGTAGATATCAAATTCATTTGATAATAATAGTAATTTAATTCATAATGGTTTGATAAATTATATAAAACTTGTTCTATAAAAGTTGATAAATTTCGTCGCATATCGGTAAATCGATGTCGTATTTTTATAAATTGATTTGGATATTATTTTATATTATTTTATGAGTCAAATATGCTTGTTTTAATTATTTATATATAATATTATATTAATGTTGAAGTTTGGTTTACATGAATAAATAGTTTAACAAAAATGTCAAAATGTGACCAGACAACGTTTTGTCGAAAATCAACGTTTTGTTCAAAATAATTTGCCGCAACATTATCGCACCTTGGTTAACATGTTTTAACATATATATATTATACACTTTAATAACTAACATGTTTACTTTTACTAAATAGGATTAGAAAACTTCTTGAAGCCATTAGTAAAAGTAAGTAAGAATTAACAAAAGTAAGAAAAGTAAACATCAAGTCACATCAAATCAAAATCCAACAGAATAATTACTTTTCTTTACTTAATCTTTAAGTGACTAAGACATAAGAATTAAAAGGATGATGTTAAGTATTGAAAATATGGATGTTGCTTGCAGTAAGGATAGTTTGGTAATTTGGTAAGAGGTTATTTTGGTAAATTTACCACTTCTTTTATTTTCTATAAATACGCACCTCCTTCTTCACTTTCATTCACATTTTTTCTTCTTCTTTTCTCAAGCTTCTTCACCTTCTTCCTCTTCTCTTTAATGGCTTCCAAGCTATAGGAAAAACCTAGAAAGAAATAATGTCAAAATATTTATAAAATACTCAAAAGAAATCGATGTTCATTCTTATCAAATCAAACTCCTCTTTTCTCCATATTTTACCTCTTCTTCCCTCGGCCATAACTTCTTCGAAATTGAACCGAAATGAAAAATTCTTTTTTCTAAATCATGTATTTTCCTAGTGGCTACAACTTCATGTTGACCACTTTATCTCATTCTAAATTTGACTATGTCAAAAGTCCACTTCTTTCTGTGCATTCTCTTACCCAGTTTTTAAGATAGAGAGTAGCCTATTTTGTTTTGATTATAACTTGATGATAACTATTATATTGATCATATTTCCAGTAATGAAGTCTGCTATACCTGAAACTTAATTCTTTGAAGTGCATTTTCGGGCTTCATTTTTGTCAATCCGACAATACCTCTTCGTCATTCTATCATATTTTCCTCAAAAAAAATGGTTTCAAATGAATCTTTTTTTTCAAATTCAAGAGAAAAGAATTTTCAACAATATTTTAGTTAACAACTTTTCAAAATTATATATTTAGAGGACCTAAAGCTAGATACAAATATCCTATTTTTTGGATCTAAATCTTGGGAAATCAAGTTCAAAGCTCTATCTCTTCTTTTCTTTTTTTTGAAAAGCAATGGGCTAAGGGATCCCTGCTGTACATTAATAGTTCAATACAATTCACATCGCTCTATATCTCATTGCACAAAATCTCACATAAAACAAAATAAATTCTTGTACAATGTATACTTCCTAACATTTCAGCCTACTAATCCTTTTAACAATTCTCCTATTTATAGTTCTGTATAAAGCATCTGAGTTTTCCATCTTCAAATTAAATTTCTTCTATTCCTTTCACTCCAAATCTCATAAGCAAATGATTTCAAAACAATCATAAGTATCATTGCATTTGGATTTTTCCATCTTGTTGCTTTAAAAATATTGAACCATTCAATTCTAGAAGATCTTTCAGGCTTGTGAAATCTTCCATTAGTAAGCAGCCTGCACCAGATTGTAAAAGCAAAATTACATTCAAAGAATAAATGAGTGTTTGTTTCCGTATGACTATGACAAAGCACACATTCATCATTGTTTATTACTCCCAGTAGTGTCAATTTCTGTTTAGTATTCAAAGCATTAACCATGATTTTTCATAATAATAAATTCTCTTTTGCAGGAGACTTATCATTCCATATTCTTGTTGACCGTGGAAATTTTTTTGGATTTGTATTTTCAGTCAGAGTATTATACACCAGTGATATTGAGTGTGCCCTTCCTTTGTTGGACCAGAGAACTTTAAGCTTTGAAGATGGTAGTGCCAATGAAGATAAAGATTGCCATAACTTTCTAACAGGGTTTGAACTGCAATAAGGTAGAGTAATAGATTTTTCATTGATATATGTTGAAGCTTTTGCATTGAAAGGAATTCCAGTCTGCTTTTTTAAAGAGTAAGTTAGACTTTCTTGAATGATGAAACCAGTTTTTTCCCAAGGAAATGACCAAAAAGATAAATCTTTATTCTCTAAAGGATTACATTGAATCATAGGAAGAAATGTATGTCTAAGCTTTAATAAACTTCTCCAACTCCAACTGCAAATAGTTGAAATATTCATAGACCAGAAGTCCTTTTCTTTTATTAATTTTTTCTTAATCCTCTGAGTCCGAAGATCATCATTATCAGATAATATTTTATCAAAGTATATCGATATTGCTACAATATTCCAAAGTTTCAGATTAGTAATGCCAAGTCCTCCTTTATCTTTTGGAAGGTGAATCTTTTTATAAGAAATTGGAATGAGATTTTTAGAAAAAGGATCACCATGCCAAAAAAATCTGTTCAATGCACTATTAACCATAGAAATAAGTTTATTTGGAAGGATATAGTGCCTCATCCAATAACTTGCCATTGCACTTGCTATACTCTGAACTATAACCAATCTTCCTGCTTGTGATAGTTTAGTGTTAGGCCATGAGAGAGTTTTGCAGTAATCTTCTCATACAATGGAAGACAGTCATTTTTCGAAATTCTTGCAGTAATGAGAGGCAAACCAAGATACGTAGCATTATAACTCATTTCCTTAAGACCATAAAGTACAATAATATCAGCCTTCAACTGTCCTTAATCCTTGTTAATAAAATATTTGATTTACTGAAATTTATCCTTAAACCAGTAATATCATGAAAAACCTTCAGAACCTCAAGAATTGTAAGAATATTAGCTAAGGTTGGTTTGGTAAAGATTACTAGATCATCAGCAAAAAGAAGATGAGTTATGAAAGGATCCTTGCATTTTGGATGCAATTCAAATTTCTTAAGTTTCACTTGTTCAAATAATAGAGAATTCAGAATTTCCATCACTACTATAAATAACAAAGCAGAAATAGGATCACCTTGTCGAACTCCTTGAGTGCCTTTGTAAAAACCTCTTGAAATTCCATTTCTAATAATAGAATAGTGGGTGGTAGATATACATGTGTAAATCCAGGCTATGATTGGTTTAGGGAAGTTCATTCTAGATAGAATAGCTGCAATAGAGATCCATGAAACTGAATCAAATGCTTTTTGAATATCAAGCTTCAACATACATCTTGGAGATATACTTGCAATTCCATAACCTCTTAAGAGCTCCTGAGTTAACAAAATGTTATCACTGATATTTCTCTGAGGCAAGAAAGCAACTTGATTACTGGAAATGATAGATGGCAGAACAGTTTGAAGTCTATTTGCAATAATCTTTGCTATGATTTTATAAAAAACATTACAGCATGATATTGGTCTAAAATCAACTACATTGATTGGATTGTTACACTTTGGCACCAGAACTATGTTTGTGGAATTTACACCAATAGGTAATTTATTATGTTTGAAAAAATATTGAATAGCTTTGATAACATCCACTTTAATAGTTTTCCATGAATTTTGGAAGAAAAATGCATTATATCCATCAAGGCCACTACTACTGTCAAGTTTAAGAGAGAAAATTGCCCTTTCAATTTCCTCAGATGTTACCTCCTGAATCAGATTGATAGCTTGTTGATCATCCAAGCACGGAGTTTGCAATTTAAATAGAGGTAGTAGATTTGGAATTAAAGGCTTAGGATTAGATAGAATAGATGATAAGTAATCTATGAAAGCTTTAGAAATTGAATCTTCACTCTCCTGTAAGGTTCCATTCAAATCTTTAATGCACAAAATCCTCCCTTTTGCCTGTTTAACTTTAATTGCATCATAAAAATATTTAATGTTCCTATCTCCATACTTTTCATAAGTTTCATGCAAAACTTCTTTCCTCATTAAAGCTTCAACTTCTAGTGCCTCATATAATGCCTTCGAAAGTTCAGATTCTTGGCAGGCTAATCTTGCATTCAATGGTTGCTGCTGCAGTTGATGTTGTATATGAGTAAGTTGATTCCTTATTCCATCAGAAATCTTTGAACCATCACCAAAATTGTCTTTAGCCCAAATTTTTAAACTATATTTCAACCTTTGTAGCTTTGCTTTAAGAATGTACATCGGATTACCAAATATTAATTCCTGCCATACCTGAAAAACAATTGTATGAAAATCATTATGATTAGTCCAAGATTTATAAAATTTGAAAGAGGGATTCTTATTATTATTAAAATTTCCCCATGATAAAATATTTGGAGAGTGATCAGATATTGAAGGGCTTAGAAATTTGCATAAGAGATTAGGCCAAAGATTAATAGAATGAATGTTATGGAATGCATGATCAAGTTTACAAAAGGTTCTAGGACCATTTTTGCTTTTGTTATTCCAAGTAAATTCAGTTCCAACAAAGTTAATATGACTAAGTGATGAATTGATTAAGGCTTGTTTCAATGGAATAATTTCCTTAAGAGATAGAGGAACACCACCAGATTTTTGATCAGATGCATATATGCAATTAAAATCACCAAGAACAATGCATGGAGTATTCTGTTGGACAGGAGAAGGGAGATTGGATAGAAAATAAAGTCTTATATCTACATTATTTTGAGCATAGACAAAAGAAATCAGAAAAGATGTATTAGAGGGTAAGAATATAGCACTGAAACGAATGACTTGATCATCCTCCTTTAACTTTGTCATCTTGAAAAAGTCTGAATTCCAAAGAACCAAAATTCTACCATAAGGAGCACTAAACAAATTATCTTCATATGACCAATCCGGGGCAATAATTTTACAAGCTAATTCTGTCTTTGTCCTATTCAACTTAGTTTCACTGATGGCAATAAGATGTATTTTTTGATCTTTAATCAATTTCTTCACTACATATTGCTTTGATAATAAATGCCCTCCTCTGATATTCCAATAAGCAATATTATTGATCATCATCATAATATTTAGGGAGATATATGATTTGTAGGATGCTTCCTTGTATGTCTATTTCCATTTGAAAGAGTTGAAGATTCTTTGTAGGATTCATTATTATTTCTAGGCTATATTTCATCAATATTGTAGTTGTTCCCACTGTTAAGATCATCAGTACTTTCATTGAAAGAGACTCCCATTTTTACCTCTTTTTCCTTTTTTGATATTTGATAAAACTGGTTCCACTGTTTTCTCTTTTGATTTATAGGGAGGAGGTAAGATCAGATGGTCAGGAGGAGTAATATTTACATAAGGAGAGGATTGTTCAGAGAAAACATCTTTACTATTCTTCAAGGATGTTAACGTGAAAAACAGACGCTAACACCCCGGTGTGAAATAAGGCTGGATGAAAGCACCACCCATGTATACGGGAACTACAAGCAAGTAGAGAAAATACAGAAAAAAGCAGAAAAGACAACAATTTTTATAGTGGTTCGGCTTAGAGTAAGCCTACATCCACTTTAACTCTCTTTATTATTGAATTTGATTACAACTTAACAACAACCTTCAATTACAACACACTTTAGACCAGTAGATAAACTTTGATAGAGAATAATCTTTCGAATTCATGTTGAAATGATGTAGATTTCCTCTTGGAGATCGTCGTAGTGTCTTTGGTGTTTGGAGTACTTGAAGTGTTGAATAAGTAGAGAATTCTGCAGAGTATCGGCGCTTGAAATGGTCGGCCAAAAAGTCCCCCTCTAGTTGGAGTTAGGGCTGTATTTATAGGAGTGATTCTGAGCATGATTTTCTTTTCAAGTCTTAGGTTGTAGACGACCTAAGTTAGGTCGTAGGTCGCAGGTTGGCGATGACCTAAGGAATCTCTCGTATCTGTTGCTTCTTGAACTTGTCTTCATCTGCTTAGGTCGTGTGCGACTTATCATAGGTCGTAGGTCGTGAGCAGTTTTAAGTTGTGGTGGGGCAAGTACGTACTTAACTCTGGAACGGGTTACGGGTTAAGTTGTAGGTCGTAGACGACTTATGAGAGTAGTGGGCGATCTTAGAACGCTGAGGCATTCAATGTAGCGACCTAGGCTAAGTCGTTAACTCGTTAGGTCACTAAGTCTTCTTGGCAAGTTAGGTCGCTGCTACCCATAGGTCATAGGTCGTGACAATGCTTAAGTCTTTAGGTCGCAGAGCTGCTTTGTGGAGTTAGGTCGTTGAGACTATTATGCCGTTAGGTCGTTGAGACTGTTATGCCATTAGGTCGTTGAGACTATTATGCCGTTAGGTCGTTGAGACTATTAGGTCGTCAGGTACTCTTAGGTCGTTGGGCTGCTGAGTTATAGGTCGCAGAGTGTTAGGTAACTAGGTCACAAAGTAATGATAGGTCGCTAGGTCGCATTACATTTTAGGTCGCTTCAAAGTGGGAGTTAACACTTGCCCCTCGAAGTACCGGCCTATGGCATATGTCGTGTGCTTCGATCTATCTCTGCTAGGTCGTGAGCGACCTAAAACATATGCTAACTCGCGTGCCTATCTGAATTCTCCTTTTTGCCCTATATAAACTATTTGGTCGTTTCTTCTTCTCTACCTTACTGTTCCGATTTTTCATTCTCATTGACGAATTTTTTCAAACTTCCAAAGGCGAATTCAACCCAGCTAATCACCGATTCACCTTTTCCAACATATTACGTAAGTGAATTCGATCTCCATCTCACCATAATCACTGTTGAATTACGAATCCTCATTTTCTGACCTTAACCCAATTCCTTGCATCGTGCTATATTTTGAATCGTTGCAATCGATTTTCGATCACCGCTTGAGTAGGCATGAAAATGTGTTGAATGTACGATGGATTGGAGATGCTTTGAATCGCTTTTCAAGTGATTCGGTGATGTGTGGAGATGATGGACTTCACGAAGAGGATGATGGATTTATGTGTAGTTGATAGCGGGTTATCGGGTCTGGTGAAGCATTGCGTGGAGAGGAAGTTAGTGACCTAGTGAATTTGAGCGACTTAAGATAATTCGCGATCTAAGGACCCTTGCGACCTAAGGAATAGTTTCAACCTACACTAGGTCGCTGAACGACCTAATATTCATGCGACCTAAGACTTTGCATGAGTTAAGAGTTACTAGAGCTAAGAACTGCATGACCTAACTTCCTTGCGACATAGGCTTTAGGTCGCGGCCGAGCTAACACTAGGACGAATTTGTAATGCCTTATCCTTTACTTTGCACAACGTGACCTAAGAAGGCTCCGACCTATGCTAGGTCGCTGGACGACCTAGGACTTGTGAAATCCTGAGACAACTTTGATTGAACTGTTTGAACTTTGAACTATTTGGACTTGAATTTTGTTGTATTTCTTTGCAAATTGTCTCTAATGCTAACAACCTGTTAAACACAATATTTGCAGAAAAATAGGACGAATATACTGCCATTGACTGCCCACATCGAATGACAGATTTAGTCGACAAAGAATAATCAACTTAAATGAACTGTGTGAACGAAATGCTGCGAACTAAAGAATTCAAGTGAAGTATTAAAGCAAAACTAAAATATCCAGTTAAAGCTGTTTCGTTTGCATTAACACTACACTTGAGTTTTGTATTAATAAGTTCTGAAACCACATAGTCAACTAATTGTCAACTAGTTTAATTTCAGTTATGTTTGCTTTCTGTTTTTGTTAGTTCTGCACAACACTTCACACTTTTTAGGAAACATGCACCTTCTTATTTGAACGTCCAGTTCCTTGTATAGAATGACTTCTCAACAAGAAGAAACAGAATTAGCTGAAGAGACTTTCCCAATCGCTACTCCATTGGTTAATCCTCCAGAGAGAATTTCAACCATGCTGACATACAAAGTTTTCTGCCAACTATGCACTCTGTTCGGCATTGCTGAAGCAGATGCCATTCTTCCTGAGAGAAACGACACTGCCGACATACCACCTTCTGGTTTCGTAGCAGTTAATCGTCAAATGTGCATGAGTGGAGCTATCCCTCCTTTTAACGACTTTCTCCAACAGCTTCTTCTCCAACTAGCTATCTCCCCCTTCCAGCTGCACCCCAATGGCTATGCTATTCTGATGGGGTTATGTGTGCTATTCGGAAGGACGCTGGATCGCCTTCCGAGTTTTGATGAAGTTTGCTATTTGTGCACATTTGCCAAAAATAAAGATCACCCTTCTATCATTCTTGTGAGAAGCACTAGGAACCGTAAATTAATAATTGGCCTTCCTGAAAGTGCTCACGGTTTCCTAAGCCAATTTTTCTTCGTTCGCTGTCCTCCGGGATTCTATGCTACTTGGAGAGTAGGAAGTAAGAGCATTTATCTTTGTTCCTGGTGTTTTTCTCTGAGCTTTTCATAGCCTGAGTTGTCAAATGTTAATTTCGCCTTTTACTTTTCAGCGCTTCCTCCTCCTTCTAGGGATTCCGGTCATAAGCAAATTTTTGAGAGACTGAGTGTCGTGGCCGCGGAAGAGAGAAGTGTAAAATTCTTGTTGAGGGATGAATTTTTGCACCAATACGGGCTTTTGCATACCTCTCGCTCTACACACCCCTATGAAGTCCCAGACTCTTCAGCTAGAGCGTCGGATATCCCTATTTCTACTGACACATCCATACCAAAAGAACCTGCTTCTGAGGCTTCTCTAGTGAAGTGCTCCACTTTTGTTGATGTCGCGGGGTCATCTGGCAAACTTGCCCCGGTCGCTGAAGAAGAAGAGCCTCGGGAATCTTCTCAGCATTCAAAGAAGTCTGGTGACGAAGAAGCCGAGAAAACCAGCCCTGTCAAGCAGAGCAGGGACGACACTTTCGAAGGACTGAGCGACCTCTTCGCCACCTCGCAAGAGATCTTTAAAGATGATCCTATCACTACCGAGGTTTCTTCTTCAGTAGTCGAGGCGACTTCTATTCGGCAACAGACTCCGTCAACTCAAGAGTTGATGCTAACTCTACACCCACAACTACCCCACAATTTAAGAGTGGTTCGTAGTTCGATGCGTGTAGTTTGCACATTACACACACTTAGAATATTTTGGCACTTTTATGCTTCTGACTTTTTATACTTTGAAGAATTCTAAAACTTATCTCTTTTTATTTCAGATCCTCCGATGGGACGCAGCGGATCCTACTATGATGACTTCCAGCGCTACGGGAGGCGTAGCCAATATGATTATAAGCGCTACCTCCCTTCTTACAGAGAATCCGATGAAGAAAGAGCCGCCCGAAAGGCTCAAGAGAAGAGGGCTCAAGAGGAGCGTTATGAAAGAAGAGAGAGGGAGGAGCACCACGATTTTTCGCAGAGAGGCGACGATTCCCACAAGAGAAAATCCCATGATGACCGAGGAAAAAGTCATATGGTTGAAGATTCAAGCAAGCGAGCCCGTCATGGTGAGAAGCATACCTCTACAACTCCTGAAAAGGTTACTGTCCCCGTCTCGCTTTACATTCCTTCCGGCTTTCCCGCTCTCGGGAAGACAGACATCCAAACAATAATTAGCAGGCCTAAATTTCAAGTTGGACCGGGCCCAACCACTTTGCAAAGCCGGTTTCCACAGTGGTGTCTGAAGGGAGTGCGGTTCGACCTTGACTTGGTCCCTATTGACAAGTCTGCCATGTTATGAATCTCGATGCCGTCAAGCTTGATATTGAAAGGATGTCGAACTGGCAAAAGCTTGTTGACGAGCTCCAAAGGGTTAACCGCGCAAATATAGAGGCCATGCTTACTATGGAGAATGATAAAGCCGAATGGCAAAAGGTTCTTGAGCAACATGATACTGAGATGAGGAGCATTGCTACTTACAATGAAGAGCTTGAAGCAAAAGTTGAGGAACTTAAACAAGAGCTTGCTACTTCCTCTACTTCCTATACTCAAAAAGAAGAAGTGCTCCTAAAACAAGTGAGAGATGCTCATGTCAGCCAAAGAGATGCCGAAGACAGGCTCGAAGTGCAAAAAAGAATCAGTGAGGGCTATGTTGCTGATATTGAAGAGCTTCGGAAGAAAAACAGCTCCCAAGAGGCGGAGATTCAAATGCTTAAGCTTCAACTTTCCAAAGCTGAAAGAGAGCGTGATGAGGCCGTTGCCGGAAAATTGCAGCCGAATAATCTCATGAGGCAACGAGGACCAACATCAGCTCAACATTATTTGACTTCTACCTGCATAGCGTCTTGGGGCGCGGTAGCCTCGCCTTTCTAGGCCTCAAGTATGAAATTACTCTGGCTGAAGTTTGGGAAGCTGCACTCGATATGCTTGGCGGTAAAGGCGCTGGCTATGCCGAGTCAGCTCTTGAGGAGCATTACCTCGATGATGATGCTCGCGCCGCTCTCGCCAGGGGGAGAGAACAGCTTGCAAAATTAAGGGCCGAAACGGCGGTAGGAGAATATTCGGGAAAAACTATCCTAACTGCTTCGATTCAACCTTCTCCTTCAGCCGAAATGGATATCATCGGTTCCAGTTCCCATTCCCCATCCCCTACTAAAGTTACCACCGAGATCACAAGCGTACAAGGTGGAGATGAAGGCGACGAGAGTGCCGAGGCACAGGCTTACGAAGTTGATGTCAGGAAACCGACTTCTGCAGGTAACCCTACTGTTAATCTTGCCCAAGTAGACTGCTCATCTGTTTCTTACGAGCTTGATGAGCTTCTTGACTACTTCTTGAACCTCAGCGAACCTTTATCTCCTCTTTTTACTGACTTGAACTTTTTTCCTTCTGTAGAGAAAACGTCGAGCATCGTTCAAACTTCCCCTCCTCCAATTATTCATCCTCCATCTATTCAGGTGACTCCTCTTTCTGCCTCGCAACCGGGATCACAAGAGGAGCAAATAGAAGCTCTCCAAGACTTAGACGATCCCATTGCTTCACAAGAACACAAAGGAGAAGAAACTGAAGGGAGTGAGAAGACTCCAGAAGCAACTGGTTCCGATGATGAACCATTAGCTAAACTTTTTTCTCCAGGGAGTGGGTCTTCCTCCAAGAAGAGAGGAAAGCAGGGAGTCTCCAAGAAGAAGAAGAAGGGATCTTCAACTGGCGAAGAAAAAACGGAAGAAAGTCCGACTGAGCCCCTTTCTCCTTCATCCCCTACTCTTACAAGCCGGCCTAAGAAGTTGGTTATCCGGCCAGGTGCGGGCTCAAAAGGTGGAAGGAAGAAGAAATGATGGCTCTGGTTCTGTGGCTTTCATATCGCTTTTTGCTTTTTTGCATGTACTGACCGGAAATTGTGCGGGTACCAGCCCCCGTTTTCTTTAGTTCGAAACTTGTATCTGTAAGAAATTGTAACAGAATTAAATAAAATGATCCTTTATTTGTACAAACTTCTTGTTTGAATTTGAGAATGCATTTATTATTCACTTTTGTACAAGTTTCTTTGCACGATATTGCAGTGAGCTTGTGGTATACTGTTCGAGCGCAATTTTACCGATGTAGTTATACCATGTTGCCCCTATACCATAAGCTCATTGCAATATTTTATTTTATGAGGAACTTGTACTTTTATTTTTTAAAGAATAATTATTCCATACTTGGAGGAATATTTTTCGTTAAAAAATAGAGTACAAATAAGTATTTACGCTTCATCCTTCGAAGATATCACTTTTTCTTTTGTGCATATACACATTTTACTGAATGAATTCTTCTATGTGGTAAAGCGGGTATTTTGAAGGGTTCTTTAACTCCTTTTTAAGGAAGAGAATTTTCCAGAATAGGTGGATCATTCTTCTTTTGAGAGTTAAAGTGTGCCTTTGAAAAATTACACCTCTGAGGAGGGCTTTCTCATGTTTCAACACTTGGAAGTTTTATTTCAATCTTGGTGAAACGTGTGCCTCCGAAGAGGTCTTTCTGCTTGCTTGTGCCTCCGGGAGGAGGTCTTTTCATTTCTGCCTCTGGGAAGAGGTCTTTCTGTTTCTGTTGTGCCTCTGGGAAGAGGTCTTTTTGGTTCCTGCCCCATGGGAAAGGCTTTTATTTTTCCTTGTTCGCTGGGAAGCGGGCCTCCGAAGAGGGATTTTCACATTTCATTTTACGAGAGTGTATCGACCGATGATGAAATGTGTGCCTCTGAGCTGGGTTACTGCCTGGAAGTTTGGAGTTTCTTTCTCTCGGTTGGACGGATTTACGGGAGTGTATCGACCGATCATTCCGCAACTTTGTATCGAGAAAGATCTCTCTTTTTCTGGTTGGCCTGCCCGAGGTCTTTTAGCATTTCAACTGTGGTGAAATGGGCCTCCGAAGAGGGCTTTTTTCACGTTTCAACACCTGGAAGTTTTATTTCAATCTTGGTGAAACGTGTGCCTCTGAGTAGGACTTTTGCCTGGAAGTTTGGAGTTTCTTTCTCTCGGTTGGACGGATTCACGGGAGTGTATCGACCTATCATTCCGCAACTTTGTAACGAGAAAGATCTCTCTTTTTCTGGCTAGGACCACTCGAGGTCTTTCCCCTCCGAAGAGTTGTGCCTCCGTAGAGGGCTTGCGCCTCCGAAGAGGTCTTTTGTTGATTGATGCTTGCTCGCCCATGTCTCTTTCGCCATCCACTCATGTTGGCGATCCTCCTTGTCCTTTGCAAGTGTCAACACTTTTTAGTTGCCAATAATTTCCCTTATCCAAAGAAATATACTTCACAGTTAGGTGAGTTGGTGGTGGTGGACACATTTTGCTTAACTGGCTGTTTGTTCAAACATTTATAGCTAGTTAGAGATGGTCCAATTCCACCCACATTGCTCACTCTTGTTTGAAGCACTTCTTTTGTAGGATTTGAGTATGGAAATTTTTGATGGTTTAGTGTGTGTTTACTCGATCTTGGGTTGGGTAAGCTTTACTTTCATGACCTGCATTATTAAATCGACATTTCAATGACACAATTAATGTATTTTATATGTCGAAATAAAACAAAGCAGTTTATAATAGTAGAGAACACAAGATTTATAGTGGTTCGGCCAAAAACTGGGCCTACATCCACTTTAAAGCTTTTCATTATTCACTTGCTTTACAATTGCTTTCAATACAAGAATCATATTTTTGCAATTCTTTTTACAATATTTCAGCAAAGCTTTTAAGTAAAATAAGGACGCAAATGATTGCTGTTCTAAGCTCTTGGAATTGGTTCTCCTTTGACAGTTGTGAGTTTGAATGTGCCGTCAAGAAGCTTCGTGCCTATAACATATGGCCCTTCCCAGTTTGGCCCAAACACACCTGTGGCTGTCATGATTCTCTTCAGGACTAGGTCCCCAACTTCAAAGCTGCGCTGACGAACTTTGGAGTTGAAGTGCCTGGCTATCCTTTGTTGATGAGCTGCAATTCTAAGCCTAGCCTCTTCTCTTCTTTCATCAAGGAGGTCGAGCGCTTCCAGTTGCAGTTTTTCATTCTCATCTTTATCAAAATGGATTCTTCTATGTGAGGGGACTTCAGTTTCCACTGGAATCATTGCTTCTGATCCATATGCCAACGAAAATGGAGTATGCCCAGTCGCAGTTTTGTGAGTGGTCCTGTATGCCCATAGTGCAAGCGGTAACTTATCGACCCAACCACCTTTTGCTTTTTCCAGCTGCTTTTTGATGGTTGATTTGATGATTTTGTTTACTGCTTCCACTTGCCCGTTTGCCTGCGGATGAGTCACTGCTGAGAAGCTTTTTCGGATCTTGAATCGTTTGCAAAAATCTTCGAACTCCTCACTTTCAAACTGAGTACCATTGTTTGTGATTATCTTCTGAGGCACACTATACCTGCAAATGATATTTTTAGTCACAAAACTTATCATTTTCTTAGAGGTAATAGTGGCCAAGGGTTCGGCCTCAGCCCATTTAGTAAAATAATCAACAGCAACGATAGCATATTTAATCCCTGATTTGGCGGTCGGCAAAGGCCCAATGAGATCTATTCCCCAGATGGCAAACGGCCATGGACTGACCATTTGTGTTAGCTCAGTGGCAGGTGCTCTAGGAATTTTAGCGAATCTCTGGCATTTATCACATTTTCGAGAATATACAGCGGCGTCTTGATTAATTTCCGGCCAAAAATACCCATAACGGAGAATTTTCTTTGCTAATGTCTGACCACCCGTGTGATCTCCACATTCCCCTCCGTGTACTTCAGCTAGAATTGTCTTGGCTTCATCTTTAGTTACACATCGGAGTAATGGCATTGAAAAACCCCGCCTGTATAATCGGCCGTCTTGGACTATATATCTGGAGGCTTTCCTTAGAAGCTTCTGTCTTTCTCTCGAATTTTCTGGCAAAGAACCTCTGAGTAGATAGTCCAGTATTGGAGTCATCCATGATTCTTGTTCCTGAGATACATTCATAATCCAGTCAACATCCATCTCGTCTGTACTTGGTGCTGACAGGACTTCTACGGGGACTAATCCCAATAGTTGAGCTTCACCAGTACTTGAATACTTTGCGAGGGAATCTGCCTTCATATTCTCTTCCCGGGGAATATGGTTTATTGAATAATGATCAAAATTTTCAAGAAGCTCCCAGGTCTTTGACAAATAAGCGGGTAAATTTCCTCCTTTAGCTTGGAATTCCTTCTTGACTTGGCATACGATAAGCTGAGAGTCACTGAAGATCTGTAATATTCTGATATTTAGCTCTTTAGCGATTCTCAAACCTGCAATGAGAGCTTCATATTCTGCTTCATTATTAGTCGAAGGAAATTCCAGCCTCAGTGCATAACACAATGATCGTCCTTCAGGGGTTTCAAGGACAACCCCTGCCCCAGAACAGTAGTCATTCCTTGCGCCATCAACGTATAATTTCCATTTCACCGGGACATCATTAGTTTCCTCTTCCTCACTATCACCTTTACCTGTGCATTCAGCAATGAAGTCTGCTAAAGCTTGTCCGTTGATAGCTCTTCGGGGATGGTAAGTGATGTCATATTGACTGAGTTCAATATTCCACTTTAAAAGACGGCCTGAAGTTTCAGGGCGAAACAGAACTTGCTTCAGAGGTTGATCAGTGAGGACTTTGATGGGATGAGCTTGAAAATACGGTCTCAATTTCCGTGATGCAATCAATAGGCAATAGGCAAGTTTCTCCAGCTTCGAGTAATTCATCTCTGCCCCAGTGAACCTTTTACTAATGTAATAGACTGGTCGCTGGATCCTTGTATCTTCTCGAACCAATGCTGCACTCAGAGCGTGAGATGATATTGCCAGATATATGTAGAGATCTTCACCATTATCGGGCTTTGAGAGTATTGAAGGCACTTCCATATGACGAACCAACTCATCAAATGCATTCTGGCACTCCGGAGTCCAGTCAAAGTTTTTTCTTCCTTTCTTTAGAGCGTCAAAGAATGGAATGCATTTATCAGTAGCTTTAGAAATGAATCGGCTCAAAGCAGCAACTTTTTCGTTAAGACTCTGCAGTTCCTTCTTTGTTCTAGGAGCTTTGACCTCCTTCAAGGCAGTGATTTGAGCAGGATTAGCCTCAATTCCCCTAGCGCTCACAATAAATCCCAAAAACCTTCCGGACTCCACTCCGAATAAACATTTCAACGGGTTAAGTTTCATTCCGTATCTCCGGAGGACCGCGAACATTTCCGCCAAGTTATCCATGTAGTCCACTGCTTTCTTTGACTTTACCAACATATCATCGACATAGACTTCCATTGTCTTTTCGGTCTGTGGTTTAAACATGGTGTTAACAAGCCTTTGGTAAGTTGCCCCCGCATTCTTGAGTCCGAAGGGTATGACTTTGTAGCAGTAAAGACTAACATCCGTTATGAAACTCGTGTCCTCCTGATCTGGCTCATGCATCATGATCTGATTGTACCCGGAGTAAGCATCCATAAAAAGACAACAATTCGTGTCCCGCCGTTCCGTCCACCAACTGATCAATTCTAGGCAGCGAGAAACAGTCTTTGGGGCAAGCCTTATTCAGATCTGAGAAGTCAATGCATACTCTCCACTTCCCATTAGCCTTTTTAACCAGGACAGGATTTGAGACCGAATCTGGGTAAACAGATTCTCTGATGAAATCATTCTCCATGAGTCGATCGACTTCTTCTTTCAACGCTGCTGACCTCTCTGGACCTTGAGTTCTTCTTTTCTGTTTTACTGGCGTGAACTTTGGATCGATGTTCAGAGTGTGTACCGCAATCTCTGGTGATATTCCGCACATGTCGGCATGAGTCCATGCGAATACATCTAAATTTGCCTTCAAGAACGAGACGAGAATATTCTGAGCTGTAGTGTTGAGTTGTGAACCTACATTCAGCACCTTGTTTGGGTCCTTTAAGTCAACGGGTACCGGCACTGTCACCTCTACCGGCACTACTCTATTCTCCCCTGCACTAGCTTTTATTGGATCCATCTCTCTTCGGGCACCGCTATGTTCGCCAGTGCAGGGACCAACCTGTAGTTGCTACAAGGTTCGTTCTTTGATGCGGACTGAAGGCGCCGCATCTTTTCCCATTTCTCTCCTCTTTGTTTCACGTAGCTTTGCAAGATAGCATTCTCGTCCCACGTTCTGATCTCCTTTAATTATCCCAATTTCGTTATCAGTGGGAAATTTTATAGTTAGACACCGTGGGGCGAGAACAGCTTTGAATGTAGCCAGAGTCGGTCGGCCCAAGAAAGCATTATAAGCAGAAAATTCTTCAACAATTATAAAGGTCTGCTTTCGAGCTACCTTTCTCAGCCCCTCTCCGAGCTCTACAATCAAGTCTATAGTCCCAATCGGCTGCTTTGGCTCCCCAGTGAAGCCAGCAATTATCAATGACAAAGCCTGAACGTCAGCCATTGGTATCTTTATCTGGTCAAAAGTTTTCTTGAAGAGAATATTGCACGAAGCCCCGCAATCGACCAGAATTCTTCTCACAGTGGCCGGGCCAATACCGGCAGAAATGACCAGAGGATCTATCGTAGGGGCTTCAATACCCATAGAGTCCCTGGTGCTAAATATGATGTCATCAGGGAAAGTTTTCTGTTGTTTCAATGGCGCAGCATCCTCTAACACAAAAACACTTTCCTCTGAGGGTGCATGCTTCAGTGCATGAGCATACCTTTCCATCTCACCCCAGCTTCGGCCTGCCGGGTGAGGACCTCCTGTTATCACATTAATGACAAGCCTGTCTGACTCATGTTCTACGGCCTTCTCACTCGAGCTTGGATGGTAAGCGGGGACTTGTTGCCTTTGGACCGATGAGGTTATTGTGTCCCTACCCCTTCTAACATACTGTTGGAGCTTGTTCTCTTTCAACGGTCGCTCAATTACTTCTTTCAAGTGTCGGCATTCGTTAGTGTCATGACCAGGCTGATTGTGAAACTGACAGAATCTTCCACTTTTCTCCATTTTACCTCCAACCCTCATCTTAGGTGGCGTCGGATAACTGATATTATCTTTGGTTGCAAAGAAGATATTTTCAGGGGTATCAGTCAAAGGTGTGAAGTTGAAAGCTCGACCCTTCTTTGCATCCCCTTGTTTCTTTCTGCCGTCGTTCCCCCTTTTCTGAGCATTGGATTCCTTTTTGTCTGGAGCATTACCATCATTCTTAATTTCCGCTGATGCAACCTTAGCCGGTGCTTGAAGGCTTTCCAGGCGCATGAACTCATCGGCTTTTTTATAGAATTTATCGAGTGAATTTGGTTCTTTCATTTTCAACCATTCCCCAAACTTGCTCGATTTATCAATTGCCCTCATCAAGCATGTTAAAACCATGCGTGGCTCAGCGTTATCAACCTCGGCCAAAGCTATGTTGAATCGATTCAGAAACGACTTGATGGATTCCCCTGGGTTTTGCTCCAGATTTGACAATGACATTATGTCCTTTGCTTTAGAGGCGTACAACCGAAACTGCTCCTTGAACTTCTTAGTTAAGTCTGAGAACTGATCAATGGATCTAACTGCCAGCTTGGTAAACCATAATAAAGCTACTCCTTCCAAATACGCCGGGAAGTATCGGCATTTAATCTCATCGGATGCCCTGGCACCAGTCATATGCCAGTCATATTTATACAGAAATTCGTTAGGATCACTTGTTCCTTTGTAAGCCGGAATAGTGGGCGGAACAAATTTTCTCGGGAATTCAGCTTTCAGAATCCTCTCAGTGAATGGAGTTTTGCTTGGAGCAAAGCCCCACTCTTTCTCATCCTCGTCCTTTCGCATACTTTCTTTCATGATTTGACGGACCATCCCTGAAAAATACTCTTCATCATCCACAGGCCCTGCGGGGAAAACGTCAGCCATTCTTTCAGAGTTCTGCCTTGATAATCGTTCACGAAGGGTCGGTTGAGGTCCCGATCCTCCATCCTGAGGAAGTGGCCTTTCAACGGGGCTTACCGCCCTTTGAGAAGTATTCCCTCTAACACCCTGAGCTCTATCAGTAGAGTTTCCTTCTTTATTTGCTGGCTGACGATTAGCCTCGAGCAAATCATTTAGCTTATTCAATATCAAGGTATTCTGGGCATTCTGAACCTCTAATTGTTGATTCAATCCCAAAACCACAGCGTCTAATTCCGCTCGTGTAACTCCCACCGTTGGAGTTGTCTCACTTAGAGGAGGAGAAGTAGCGGTGTTCTCTTGAACATCATCAGATCTGGCAGATCTACGTTTCCTTCCGAGAGCCATAATTTCTGTTATACTTCTGGTCTTAACGGAGATTCTTTCCTCACAGTTTGGTGAAGCAATGATGTCAATACCCTGGGTTCGATCTTCTCAGTCAAAGCACCAAAAATGTTAACGTGAAAAACAGACGCTAACACCCCGGTGTGAAATAAGGCTGGATGAAAGCACCACCCGTGTATACGAGAACTACAAGTAAGTAGAGAAAATACAGAAAAAAGCAGAAAAGACAACAATTTTTATAGTTGTTCGGCTTAGAGTAAGCCTACATCCACTTTAACTCTCTTTATTATTGAATTTGATTACAACTTAACAACAACCTTCAATTACAACATACTTTAGACCAGTAGATCAAACTTTGATAGAGAATAATCTTCCGAATTCATGTTGAAATGATGTAGATTTCCTCTTGGAGATCGTCGTAGTGTCTTTGGTGTTTGGAGTACTTGAAGTGTTGAATGAGTAGAGAATTCTGCAGAGTATCGGCGCTTGAAATGGTCGGCCAAAAAGTTCCCCTCTAGTTGGAGTTAGGGCTGTATTTATAGGAGTGATTCTGAGCATGATTTTCTTTTCAAGTCTTAGGTCGTAGACGACCTAAGTTAGGTCGTAGGTCGCAGGTTCGCGATGACCTAAGGAATCTCTCGTATCTGTTGCTTCTTGAACTTGTCTTCATCTGCTTAGGTCGTATGCGACTTATCATAGGTCGTAGGTTGTGAGCAGTTTTAAGTTGTGGTGAGGCAAGTACGTACTTAACTCTGGAACGGGTTACGGGTTACGGGTTAAGTTGTAGGTCGTAGACGACTTATGAGAGTAGTGGGCGATCTTAGAACGCTGAGGCATTCAATGTAGCGACCTAGGCTAAGTCGTTAACTCGTTAGGTCACTAAGTCTTCTTGGCAAGTTAGGTCGCTGCTACCCATAGGTCGTCGTGACAATGCTTAAGTCTTTAGGTCGCAGAGCTGCTTTGTGGAGTTAGGTCGTTGAGACTATTATGCCGTTAGGTCGTTGAGACTATTATGCCGTTAGGTCGTTGAAACTATTATGTCGTTAGGTCGTTGAGACTATTAGGTCGTCAGGTACTCTTAGGTCGTTGGGCTGCTGAGTTATAGGTCGCGGAGTGTTAGGTAACTAGGTCACAAAGTAATGATAGGTCGCTAGGTCGCATTATATTTTAGGTCGCTTCAAAGTGGGAGTTAACAAAGGAAATAATTTCAATTGCAAAATTTTCTTGCTTAGATGATTTCACATGTTTATCATTTTTAGAAACTTCTGTTTCCTTAAAATTTTGACATTTCATATTTACTTCTGAGTTCTCAACCAAAATCTCTTTATGAACCATGATGTCAATTGTATTATCAGGATCTTTAACAACAGAACCCTTATCAAACATGTTAACTTCAACCAAGCCATGACTTATAGATGACTGAGCTAAATCCTGAACGTTTCCAGATATAGAATTAGATGTCTCACCTTCTTTTATTAGTATACTATTATTAGCTTCCTCAACAATATCAGACAATACCATAAAAGAATTTGAAGTTGTATTATTCTCCTTAAATCCCAAATCATCCAAATTAATTTGATCAGTACTAAATCCTGAAGAACTATTATCAATACTTGTCTCTGATTCCTTTTGATTAATCTGATTTTGATCCCAATTCTTATTCCCAATATCTGATAAAAGATTATCTAATACCTTATTCCAATTATTACCTTCCTTTGAAATTTCAGCCTTTTCCTTTCTCTTCCAAACTTTCATAGTATTCAAATTTAAATTTCCAGAATTGTGTGTCTTCAAAACCTTTCCATGCATAATATTCTGCTTACTGTATTCACTGTAATCAGTTTCTCCAAAAACACTTCCATAATGCATATCAGATCTCTCCTCCTTGCAATATCCTGTACACTCCTTAGTTTCATGTCCAAACACTTTTCATTTGCAACAAATTTTTGGTTTCCAATCATATACAACCTTTACATGAGGGCAACTATCACCTAATTCATCAATTACAACATACTCAGGTAGTTCTTGATCAGAAGATACTTCAATCAAAGCCTTAGCATATTTGAATCTTGTCAATTTTTCAGTACTTTCATCAAGGCAGATCAAATTACCAATATGACAAGCCAACCAATTAATTCCAATTAATGTCCAAGTAATCAGAGGAATTTTAAAGAAATGCACCCAAACTGGAACTTTTTTAATCTGCTCTTGAACATAGTCGTATGAAGGATCCCATATAGTTATAATGAACACTTTACCTTTAATAAAGATAGGATCAGATTGCAAGATTTTCATTCTATCAACGTCATTCGAGAACTTGAAATAAAAAATTTCATTATCAGATTTTATATCAACTTCACCTTTCAATCTCCAAACGCTTCTCAAATGCTTAGTAACAGTCATATAAGAAAGAGATCCATCCAAGAAGAAACCAACCAAATGATCACACCAGTATTTAATTCCTTTCCTTTTAACTTCTTCAGGTAAAGGTTTCGGTAAACCATCTTTCTTAATCTCAAATTGCCTAGGCACAAAGACACCAGCATTTCTTGGTTTATTCTTGAATAACGATGACCACTTATTATCAAATTTAGAAGACTTAAAGGAATTAATAGGATTAAAGTTCTGCTTAGTATTCACATTATCAGATAGAGAAGGAAAATTCAAATCTGATAACATTGTAGAATGATTCTCAGAATTCAGACAATTTTTCGAGGACAACAAAGAAAGAGGAGGCAACGAAGGGGGGAAGGAATAAGGGAAGAGGAAGATGACATAGAAGAATGGGGAAGAGGAATCGAAGACGAAGGAGGAGGAGGAATCAAAGACGAAGGAGGAGGAATTGAAGACGAGGGTGGAGGAGAATCCGATGGAGGAGACGGGAAAGAGGGAGGAGGAGGGAACAGAGATGAGGGAGGAGGAAAGGCCGCCATTACCAAAATTCAAAAACTTTCATGTCCAATATTCATTTAGCAAAAATTCTTCATTTCTTTTAAAAATGGAACGATAAAATTGGAACGATACAGAGAAGATTAGCATAGCCCCTGCGCAAGGATGACACGCACAAATCGAGAAATAGCCCAAAGCTCTATCTCTTCTTCTCTATCCTTTCGGCCAATCTCCATCTCAAGCCTCAGCCAAGCTATTGGAAGGGAGAGGCTGTTCTTTTGTTAGTGTTCAATGGAGTAAGAAGTAGTTAGTGAAGTGTTCGTTGATTAAAATGTTGTAGGAAGTTTATCGCTGTGGTTTATGGTGAGAAACTATATTTAATATCTATATTTATATATATACATGTTTAGTGGTGTGTTATGATTGCTATGGATGCTTATATATGCTTTGGTCATCAAGTATTGATTGTTTGATATGATTGTTAAATTGTTTTACCAAGTCACGTTAATACATGTCGATAAGCACAAAGGAAATCACTTTCCTTTTGAAAATGAAATGGTGTATATGGAATGCTTAAACCTTTTGGAAATTGTTTTAAAATGAGCTATATGGCATTCAAAGTGAAAAAAGGTGTGCCATGTGAAAAGGTAATCATTGCCTTGAGCCTCATCAAGCGGAAATGACCGAAACATGGTTAGATGCGGCAAGGCTAAGTCGATCACTCCCAATTAGGGTATGATCATCACTTCTAGATATATTTCTTTCCGCTATATTGTTTGGGATGTAAATTAATGTGGTTTGTATGCTAGAGCGCGCTCGGTTAAAGGTCAATAACGACCGAGGGAGGACATATTCGGTACTACCTAGTTACAGAGGTAGGCCGGTCTTGTGTTGGTAGAGGGTAGATGTTCTGTGCCTCAGGACATTCATCTAGAGGTGTACACATCAAAAGGTAGTCCCTTCACTTGGCCATTTGTATGGAAATTCATTCTCCAATAAGAACCTATGGTTTGTTTGTAGAGCCTGGTATGTTGGAATTTAATAATGGTAACAATTTCGGCTAAGATTAATCAGTTTATTTGCAAATATTTTCAAAGGGATGTCATTAAAAATAATATCAAATGTTTTAATATAATTTTTTTTAGTTATCGTAAGGCTCAAACTTGTCCGTGTTTATGTGCGGGCCTTGTCATATGAGATACTCTTTCTTTTCAAAGGTTTTTATTCAAAGGCCAATATATGACACTGTCATTTATTATTGAGTTCTTCCCACGTTGGTTTATCAAGCCTGATCCGGGTATTTTCAATAGTCGGGTCAGATCCGAGTAGTTTCAGTTTTAGTTGAAGATGGTTGAAGTTTCCAGAGGAGAACTAGAGATATTGATCTACATATGGATATATTCTATTATCTGTTGTGATTTGTTAGTTTTAGCTTGATGTTGTCAGCAGTTGTAAGGATAAATGTTTATAACTGTCCAAAGCTGAATTTAAGTTAGACTCTGATATATGTAATGTACAAGTTTTCCGCTGTAAAGATATTTATTCAATGTTATATGTTATTCCATTCGTATGGGATTCTGTTCTATCTATTTTCTTTATTGCCTTTCATGTTCCATCTTTTCATGCAATTTGAGTTAGACATGTGTGGTTTATTATCGATTCAAAGGGTATAGGAAAACGGGCCGTGACATCTGGTACCAGAGCTGAAGGTTAAGCGAGAACCTTCACTTTTTTGGGGTAAACACTCCATCAGAGATAGGGTTAGTAATACCTAAGATGAGTAACTCGTTATAGATAGGGTTAGTAAACTGTAGAATGAGTTAAGAGTATTATATATGAGCACGTATTTGTTAATGTTATATATAAAGGTTTTGTTTTGAAAAATTGGTAAATGAAATAATTTACCTAGGATTACATTTTGATTACAGAGTATATATTTTGAAAAGTTATATAGTTAGAAATCAAGATTAGTGAAATTTAAATATGAACATCTTGTGCTTAGAATTTCACGGTTTGACAATAAAATGTTTCACAAAGGTAATCGATAAGTAAGAAATCTGATAAGGTAATTAAGATCTTTAATACTTATTCCAAAATAATAAATTAAGAAATGATAATGTTAAGTTACTATCATAAATTGATCAAATTGTTTGATTTAAAATTTTAAGTACAAATATCTTGTGAATTAAGTTTCACAATTTGACTTCAAGATGTATGATAATAAGATTGGTTTGAGAAATGAAAATATAAGATAAAATTTATTAAACAAATATAAAATGATTATGTAATAGGTAAATGTAAAAGGAATGAGAATTTAAATTTGACTAATTTAAGAGAGTTATGGTAATTTAAGTGAAGTTAATTAATATAAGATAAATTTATAAAAAGAACTTATAAGATGGGTTTTATAAACAAAAGTTATCTCTAAAGGATTTGAAAATGATATTATTTCAAATAAAAAGAGATATTTTATGATAACCAGTTCGATTGGCTCGAAAATAAGCTAAAAATGGGCAGGAGATGTGTTCATATGGTAAGCACTTCTCTTAAGTATTACTCTTCTTGTTAAGAGGATATATGATACTATTGGTAGTACCCAGTTCCTTGGTATTATTTTAAAGTTACTTGATCTATATAATTTTCCTAAGTAAAAGAGATAATGTGAATCATTAATTGATAACTTGATTAGTAATATTTATAAAAATGTTTAAACCAAATATAAATTGGGAATCATCGATTGATAAGATCAAGAGGGATTCTCGACGGTTTTGGACAGTCGAATTTTTTTGAATCACACCCAACTCAAATCTAAGGAACTTATGAAATTTTTTGGTAAAAGATGAACAATTGTTTAATATTTTGAGTAAATGGAATTGGATAAGTATATTTATAAATGTGATTATAAATAAAAAGAATTAAAAATGGATAAATTTATAATAGCATTAAATTAGAATTAATTTGTAATTATGAATTTGAAATGATAGTAACCTACAACAAACTGTAATTCACCTGGATATAAAACCAATCAGGAATTTGGGATGTGTATATACACTATTAGGATGTAAAAGGCATTATATAAAACTAGATTTAAGTCATGAACTATTTATGCACTTAAGTAAAATCATGACTCTTTAAAATGTAATTATAACATGGAAAAAGTATTATTAATTAATTCTACCATTAATTAAGGATTTGGACTTAAGTTTTTTTAAAGTGATGGACTTACATAGTTGTGTTGATAATAAATAATAAACTTAAGTAATAGTTTTACGAAATGATTCATAAACAATATTAGTATTAAAGAAAATATACTAAAAAAATTGAATGTGAAAAATAAAGGATGGGAAAAAGTGAATTTGGTATAATTAAGAAAAACCAATAAGAATAAATACGTAATTTATACATAAATCATTTCGTCACACAAATTTGACCTAGTATCCGAGTACGGAACTTTGATGTGTTTACACTGATCCGAAAAAGAATTTATCACTCGATTTCTTGACAGCGAGCATTGATGATGTTTTGTGGTTAGTTACTCGAGTTTTCTATCATTGTTGAGAGTGATGCAAGGAAAGCAAGTGTATCTGATCTATAAGCTTGATCAGAGTCTGCACTAGAGGATCAGGGGGTCGATACTGGTTTGGAAATAAATTTATAGTTTCAAATAGAAGATCAAATCAGATATTTTTATACGGATGATTTGGGTACATCTTATGGCTTTAAGTTTTTGAAATAATGATTTAGGTGAAAAATTGTGGGTTTAAGTTCAGGGTAATTTGGGGGATGAAATTCTTTTAAGTATGGGAGAATGTAATGACCCATAATTTTAACACTTTGAAAATGGGATTTTAATTATTTTAAATATTCAGATATATAATTTTCAAACTTAAACAATCAAGTTTTATATGATAAATAAGAATGGTAAACTTATCTTTGATATTGAATAAAGATTTTGGATTTCCATTGTAAATTTAGCAAAAGTCGGATGTCGATAAAGTATGATAAATATTCGAGAAATTTGTTTAAAGGATAAATAATTCATTTTAAATATATATAATCGATATCAAACTCATTTAATAATAATAGTAATTCAATTCATAATGGTTTTTTAAATTATTCAATACATGTTCTACAAAATTTGACAAATTTCGTCGCATATCGATAAATCGATGTCGTATTTTTATAAATAGATTTGGATATAAGTTTATACTATTTTATAATTCAAATATGTTTGTTTTAATTATTTAAATATAATAAGAAATTTGTTTTAAATTTTGGTTTACATGAATAAATAGTTTAACTAAAACGTCAAAATGTGACCGGAAAACGTTTTGTCGAAAATCAACGTTTTGTTCAAGATATGTTGTTGTAACGTTATCGCACCTTAGTTAACATGTTTTAACAAATATATTACACATTTTAATAACTAAACATGTTCACTTTTACTAAATAGGATTAGAAAACTTCTAGAAGTCATTAGTAAAAGTAAGTAAGAATTAACGAAAGTAAGAAAAGTAAACATCAAATCACACTAAATCAAAATCCAACAAAATAATTACTTTTCTTTACTTAATCTTTAAGTGACTAAGACATAAAGTAAGAAGTGAAAGGATAATGTTAAGTATTGAAAAAGTGGATGTTGCTTTAGATTGAAGTAAGAATAGTTTGGTAATTTGGTAAGAGATTTTTTACGTAAATTTACCATTTCTTTCTTTTTCTATAAATACACATCTTCTTCTTCACTTTCATTCACAATTCTTCTTCTTTTTTCTCAAGCTTCTTCACCTTCTTCCTCTTCTCTTTAATGGCATTCAAGCCATAGGAAAAAACTAGAAAGAAATAATGTCAAAATATTTAAAAAATATTCAAAAGAAATCAATGTTCATTCTCTTCAAATCAAACTCCTATTTTCTCCATATTTTACTTCTTCTTCCCTCGGCCATAACTTCTTTAAAATCGAACCAAAATGAAAAATTCATTTTTTCGAATCATGTATTTTTTTCAATGGCTATAACTTTTATATTGACCACTGTAATGACCTGATTTTTCGACGTCCGAAAATCAACATCAATACGCCCATTGTATTAAACACCGAACAATCGAATGTCGAAAAACCAACTCGTTAGGGTTAAAGAAGAAAGAGGTAGAAGAAGAAATAGAAACAATACCAAAATCTCACAATCGCAGTAGAACAATGTATAATAAATAAATGATTAATCTTTAAAACAAAATAACTATATCTGTTTATACATTACATCATCAGAGTATAACATCAATAAAACACAACACTGGACGGTTATGATAACCTGTCCACATGGGAAATGAATTTTGCAGCAAACCATACGCAGTGGATAATACATCATATACGTGAAGCGCCTTGCCATCCAGCTTGTCTCCTGATCTACACAACATACTTTCTAGACTTAGCTCTAGAACAATGATAACCTGACTCTAGGCTGCCCATGTGAAAAATTATGGGCATCCAGAGTTTGGAAAGCGAACAATAAACTCCAGGTCAGTCATGGGACTGGTGTGAGATCTAGAAAAATAGTTATTTGCACAAAAGAAAGGAAAAGAAATCCGTTCATGCTTCTGGAAAATGAAATTACTATAAGGCCTCCCGGCACACACACAATGCAATTGCACACTTGGGGGAGATTTCTCCTTATAGCAGTCAAACATTCTTGATACGCGAAAATCCTTTTGATATTAGTGCATAGTGTGGAAAATATTTCGAAAGCATAATATTAATCTTAGCCAGCATAGGTACCATTATATTATACCTATTATAGCTACCACCTGAGATGGCAGGTTTTACAACTGAAATCGTAAAGGGCTCGTGTTGAGTGATTGGATTTTCAACAAATGGCCAAGGCTAAGGAACTTCCTTTATTCGAAGGGAACGCCTCTGGAGGGACGCCCCGAGAATCTAACCGGATCTCTGCCAACACAAGGCTGGGTTACCACTGTAACTAGCTAACTAACTGTCACGAGTATGCCATCCCCCGGTCGTAACCGACCTTTACCGAGGCGCCTCAACAAACAACTACCACATAAGTAAAATAATCTGGGCTCCATACCAGAATACCACTTTTTATCCACATAAGTTAAGTATCTGGGCTCCATACCATAATACCACTTTTTATCAAGAAGGAAATGCACATACCCTGAGGGGTACGACCCTCATAACCTTGACGCATCCTTCCTTTTTCGACCATTTTCGAGGTGTGAGGTTTGATGAAGTCCCGTCCCACAAAACTACGCTTTTCACAAAAGCTATGCTTCGATCAACCAATGATCAGCACTTAGCATGCCACATTACCAAATTGGGAATATATCACCAGTAACCATCAACTACATAACCTCTGAGCTTGTACGCCTCAGAGAAGGGTGTTAAGCTTGGAGAATAAATTCTCCGCCACCAAACAGAAATGTATTTGATAGAAACTAGCTTTATATCTCAAAGTGTAATGTCAAACATACATCCATACAAGTCCATCCTGGGTCTGAATGGAACCGAAGGCACTTCTTCCAATTAAGGAAATAGTCCTTACAAATTCGGATATCCCCAATCCTGACCGGACTCTCTATCACGTAGGCAAATCTCTATACCGGAGAAACTCAATGCAGAGACAATCGACAAGTAATCCTTTCATTTTCGAAAATACCCGATCTTCAACCACTGTCTTCAAATGCAATCCCATTTCGTCGTATCATTATTCGGAATGGATTTTATGACTTAATGTCCTTCCCAAGCTAATCCGAATAAGAGAGCTTACTTAAAAACAAATGGATACATTCAGATCTAAATTAAGTCAACAACAAATTTTCATTTTCTTGATCTTTTAAACAAAATATCCACCTTTAAGATTCGATGTGGTTTTAGGATTACCATTTGGAATCCAGCCCCCGGTCGTGTCAAAATTCAAATGCTGTCTTAAAGGCCAATATTGTTAGTTGGTTATTTAACTATCAAACAACATTCACAACAATCGTCAGAATTAAATAATTTTCCCCAATTTAATTATTTATTTATAAATATCTTCGTAGATATATTTCCGCACTTCAACCCCTTAAAAACAATTTTCAAACTACATTTCTCTCGCGGAATAATTTTCCAAATATAGTTTATTTCCACTGAAAATTTGCTAAGTCCGAATACTTTAGGTTTTTAAAATGATTTAAATCACTTATCCAAAAATATATACTTGGAAACGCTTAAAATAAAAACTATTTTAAACATTTTATTTAAAATATTAGTTATGGAATTTTATACTAATATCTCATGCAAAAATTAAGCCCAAACTAATTTTTAAAATAATTTTTTTGGATAGAGTATACTTATTTAAATAACCATCTTCTAAATCAAATACTAGTTAAATCTTTAAAATAATCACTTCTATAATTAACTTGGTAAACATTTACTTTAAAATTTTGAAACAATTAGGAAAAATAAATTCCCCAAAAACATTCTTTTAAAACCAACTTTAGAACTTTTAATTTATACTTAAAAGCTACTTTGAAAACATACTCGGCTTTGCAGAGAAAATACATTTCCATTCCAAAACAGTCCATTTAAATCAGTTAATAAATTCTTCTCGATTTATCTCAATTTACGTCCCAAATTCATAAATTTTCTTTCCACGCTTTCAAAAATAAACCAATATTTATTTTTAAAAACAGATTACCCATTCCTTTATAAATTCCATTGTGAATGTATATTTTCCGAATATCCATTGATATTCTATTCCACTTTATAAATCTAGTTTATAAATTTCATAGTCTCATCCTTCTTTAAAAACACAGTTTCAAACATTAAATCAATTTCCAAATCGATTTCCAAAATTTACTTTCAAACATTAAATCAATTTCCAAACTGATTTCCAAAATTCACTTTCAAACACTAAATCAATTTCCAAATCGATTTTCAAAATTTACTTTCAAACACTAAATCAATTTCCAAATTGATTTCTAGAATTTACTCCATTTAAAAATTACACATTTAATTATCCAAATTTATTTCAAAACCCATTAATCCAATATTCACACATATATTTATGATTTTAATTCCATATAAATCAGAAAAACCAATTTCGTACTTGATTTTAAAATTCTCCCTTTATTTCTCCCAAACCATTTAAAATCCATTCCAAATTCCTTCTTTTAATTTATTCAATTCTCTAAAATTATTTTACTTAAAATTCCCTACTTTATTTTCCTACCAAAAATTCAATTTTTATATTTCTGGTATTTTAAAAATACGAAACATATATTCGGCCAAATCAAAGCCTTCAATAACTTCAATTACCAATGTAATCAATCACAGGTTACCAATAAATAATCACAACATATGAAATAAATTCAAATATTTGAGGAATCCAATTGGATCCCTCCAACATATTTCCTAACATCCACAGATGTTAGCACAACAAATACAAATCCCGCTTCAAGGCGAGATATCGCGATATAAGGGTCATTTGCTATTATGCGGGGCGCATAGAGTCTCATCTGCTATATAATATGGGAAATCGATCACTCCAATATATATATATATATATATATATATATAATATCACCTAACAAATAAATTATCAAATTCATCCGAGCACATCCAATAATTTATATTTAACTATTTAAATTAACTAGGCAGAATAATTTGAGTGAGAAGATCTCATCTTTGCTTTTGTTTAGCAATCCATTTCCATTCCAGCTTGTATTCACGATTTTTGACCTTGTATAAACATTATACGGTTGATTAATATTTGAGATTATCGAACAATCTATTTCCATCTGTTAATTTCATTTAGACTAGTAATTTGTTTAAACAAATTTCTTTTAATAATTCTTAGTAACCAAAATAAATTAAGTAAATTTTATTAAATAAATTAATCGACCCAAATACATATTTAAAAATTTTCTCAAACCAGACAAAGTTTTTACTTTAACTACATATATTTTATTAAACTAAAAAAGAATTTTCTTTACTATAAAAATTCTAATACATGTATATTTATAAATTAAAATAAGTCTGGATTTGAAATTTCTGTATATAAATATACAGATTTTAATTTTCAAAAATAGATTAATAATACATACCCCTCACTGCTTAGAGAACCAAGGCCACTCTTGTGACCATTGATCGACAGCATGACGTCGCCAGAGACCACCACCTGACATCACGCCCACTCCCGATTCATCGTCGTCTGCCTCGCCATCGTGAACAACTTAGCAAGGTCGTTGCCCCCTCTACAAATCCCAATCCATCGACAACGAGGCACAACCCTGACGCGAGTTTGCCTAAATCTTCGACGACTCGGCCTCTTCCCACTCCAACGCCTGCCGCCCCTCTCTGCGTGCGCCACCATGATTTCCCCCATTGTGATGAAAATGCAAATCACTGTGACATCGAGGCCTAGATATCGAAGGTCTTCGCGATTTCGATTTGAACTCGAATCGATTTCTATTCGAAATTGAATTAATTTCATTGCTCTCTTATTTTTCTAAAATAAACTATCGATTTTTTTCCCTCGGCCATTTTCGTTTTGAACGAAATCTTTCTCTCATATTTTTTAGTTTGAAATCAAATGAAGCTTGGTTGTTGGATTTTAAATGAAGAAGATAGTTTTTTTCGATTTATTTTTATTTTTATTTTTACAAAACGAACGCGTGTTATATTAAACAGAAATAAAGAAACACGTGGTAAAAATTGCAATACGTGTTATGCAGGGTTTAGCACAATATTCAATGCAACAATATTATTTAAATTTGAATTTAATTTCAAATTCAAATCGTCTCAATTTCCACAACTCAAATCTCGATCTCCAATCGAGGCGTGCCGCTAAACGTTTATAAGGTTATACCCCTATTTCAAACGCACTGGAAAAGGTTTCGAAGCCAAATTAGATCGTACGGAGAAGATAGCTTTTCGAACCAGTTATTTATTTTAAATTTTGATATAAATTTCAATGCATTTATTAATCGTACAGTCACACGACAACTCCAGACACTACAAAAATTGAAATCCAATAATAATACACTATTACGGATCCAGTCGAACTGGTTTCGTCGAAATCCGAGACTGTGCCTCGGAAGGCTATTTTTAAATATCAATTTAAAAGATAAAATTTCAAACTGAATAAAACAATTTTAAATTCCACTTTTAAATGTTCTATTTTCTCCAATATTATCAATATAAATTTTACAAGCCTTCAAAATATTTTTAACAGGCTTAAAACTGAAGATTCAATATTTTACCCAACTTCCAATAATTATATTTAATAATTTCATTGCCAAATTCATAGTGATATTTGAAATTCAAGTTAAACTAACTTTCAAATATTTAAAATCAATCAAAAATATTCCAAATATCCAGAAATTCTAGATCGTCACATTCTTCCCCTCTTAAACGATTTTCGTCCCTGAAATTACCAGTTAAGAAGAATGGTCCACAACCCATTTATCATTTTTCCAATCCAAATAGTTTTTAACAACTTCCTAAAACCCAACAGTTTCAACTTTCCAAAACAAATTTTTTTAAAGACATTATCATTCTAACTTCTCAACCTCAACCATAAGTTCCAAACAATATTATTTTCTCAACAATTCAAAAATAAATCCAAATTTTAAATTATCCAAATTTCTCAAAAAAATTCTTACTGGCGAAATTTTGAAAAATTTCGCCAGCGTCTCCTTTGTACGACTAGCTCGGTACGACTACAAAATTCTTCTACTCCACCTTATTTAACACAATTCAAATTCAATTCCAATGTTCATCTTGAATTCCATTCACTTTATTTAACTCAATTCAATTTCGTTCCATTTCCATTCGAATTTTAAACTAAGAAATATTTCATAACCGTTTTTAAATAAGATTCCAGAATATAAATAATCACTTATGTATTTCAAAATCATTTTTGAAATCAATTATATATACAAAGTCAAACTATTTAAAAATCAAACTCAATTTCGAAAATATTCCCAATTCAAAACATTCGGGTAGCAATTCCTCCTTTGGAAACTCGAAAATGAACACCGATGATGTTGCGATCATCATCAGAATTATTTTCCAGCGACCGAAAAGAGTTTAGTGCTTTCATGCCTTTAAAAATATTTTATAAATGTTTTTAAATTCCAAATCCCACCAGATTTTATATCCAATTCAAAAATATTTCCCAAATAATTTCACCATATTTTTTTCCAAAACCTTTGAAAATCATTTTCAAACTCAAGGGAATTTAATTTCCAAAATTTCAAATTCCAAATCCTTTTAATCCCTATTTAAAATTACTCTGGCATCTTATTTTCAAATTATAAATCACATTTCAAATTCCATTTTGTTATATGAATTTATTTCTTAGCTGTTGGTTCTAATTTCATTTCTTATTCAATTTCAAATTCCATTTTGTTATATAGTATAATAATTACGGAAAATTATTTCTTTTATATACAAAAATAATTTGGGTAAAATTATTTCATTTACCATATTTTAAAATTATACCGTGTTGGTTTATCTTGTTTAAGAGTTTAGAAACCCCTATCGATAACATGGCGTCCCACATATCGACAAGAATTCATAAACACTTAACCGATAATTCAACACAATATAAAAACAATTTTCATATTCACTAATAAATACGCGCTCATATCTATTATTACGCTCAAACTCATTCTAGAGTACAATTGGCTCTATCTCTAATGAGTAATACCCACTAGAGCCTAGGTATATTGCCAACCTAAGCTTTGATACCACTTTGTAATGATCCGATTTTTCGGCGTCCGAAAATCGACATCAATACGTCCACTGTATCAAACGCTAAACAATCAAATGCTGAAAAACCAAATCGTTAGGATTAAAGAAGAAAGAGGTAGAAAAAGAAATAGAAACAGTATCAAAATCTCACTACCGCAGCGGAACAATATATAATAATTAAATGACTAATATTCAAAACAAAAGAACTATATCTGTTTATACATTACATCATCAGAGTACAACATCAAAAAAACACAACATTGGACAGTTATGACAACCTACCACATGGGAACTGAATTTTGCAGCAAACCATACACAGCAGATAATACATCATAGACATGATACGCCTTGTCATCCAGCGTGTCTTATGATCTCCACGGCATACTTTCCTGACTTAGCTCTAGAACAACGATAACTGACTCTAGGCTGCCCGTGTGGAAAGTTATGGGCACCCAAAGTTTAGAAAGGGAACAATAAACTTTAGATCAGTCATGGGACTGATGTGAGATTTTTGTAAAAACAGTTATTTGCACAAAAGAAAAGAAAAAGAAATTCGTTCATGCTTTTGGAAAATGAAAATACTATAAGGCCTCCCGGCACACACATAATGCAATCGCACACTTGGGGGAGATTTCTCCTTATAGCAGTCAAACATGCTTGATACGTGAAAATCCTTTTGATATTATTGTTAGTGCATCGTGTGCAAAACATTTCGAAAGTATAATATTAATCTTACACAGCATATGTACCATTATATTATGCCTACTATAGCTACCACCTGAGATGGTAGGTTCTACAACTGAAATCGTAAAGGGCTCGTATTGAGTGATTGGATTTCCAACAAATGGCCAACGCTAAGCAAATCAAAATCGAACAACATGCGTTCGTTTTATTCATCGTGAGGCAGACGACGATGTGGTCTCGATCACTGGTAGGCACGACGACATCAGAGCACTGCAAGTGGTGGCGATAGCTCCAGATTTGCGAAGCTCGATCGAGGCTGGGCGTCAATTGCTGTGGAAAATGGGTTGCGATGACGCATTGGAATTCGCGACCCAGGGAATGATGGCACGCAATCTCCAAGGCGTTGTGAGGGTGCGGTGAAGTGGCGAAGCTGGTTGGAGGTGGCACGCAAGTCGAGGCAAGGAGTATTCATTTTCTTTCTTTTTTATTTATATTTGATTTAATAAAAAGTATATTTACAGATTGAAATAAAAAATGAAATACAAAGTTTAAATTAGATAGGAGAAAATAATACAGCAATTTATAAAAACAAATTTATTATCTTCAATTCATAGATTTATGTACTTATGGGTATGTATAGGCAGTAGGATAAATTTCTGTTCTTATTTACAGGAAAAAAACATATTTTTAGATATATACTCTACCTATTTTAAAATTAAACATATACATAAATAATCGGTAAATACATATATCTACATAAGAAGGAATATATATATATATATGGGTTTTAAAACGAGTAAAGTTTATATAAAAATTAACTTTTTTTACATAGTGTATATAGGTTATTTTTATATATGTAGTTTCAAAGAACAAACAAAACAAATATATACACACACATTTCACTTACAATTTAATTTTAAATAATGATGTATTATGAAGATTAATTTGTTTAATAAATTTAAATTATTAGTTTAAAACCAAGGTTGTAGTTAAGTTAAATAAGTAATTAATTGTTCGATCATTTCAAATATTAATAAACTATAAATGTCTATACAGGGTTTAAAAATCGTGAAAATAAGCTGGAAAGGAAATGGATTGCAAAACAAAAGCAAAGATGAGATCTTTTCACTCAATCAAATTATCTTGTTTAATTTAAATAGTTAGATTTAAATTATTGGATGTGCTTGGATGAATTTGGTAATTTATCTGTTGGGTGATATTATATATAATAGTGTGTGTGTGTATATATATATATTTATATATATATTGGAGTGATTGATTCCCGCGTTATATAGCGGATGAGACCCTATGCGCCCCGCATAATAGCGGATGACCCTTTGTACCACGATATCCTGCCTTGAAGCGGGATTGGTATTTAATTCGTTGTGCTAACATCTGTGGATGCGGGAAAATAGGTTGGAGGAATCTAACTGGATTCCTTAAATATTTGAATTTATTTCACATGCTGTGATATGATTTATTTATATTCTGTGTTTTTGATTATATTGGTAATTGAAGTTATTAATGGCTATGATTTGGCTGAATATATTTTGGTATGTTAAGATAACAGAAATATAAAAACTGGATTTTTGGTGGAAGTTAAAGTAGAGAATTTTAAGTAAATAATCTTAGAGAATCAGATAAATTAAAAGAAGGAATTTGGAACTGATATTAAATGGTTTAGGAGAAATAAAGGAAGAATTTTGAAATCAAGTATGAATTTGTTTTTCTGATTTAAATGGAATTTAAATCATAAATATGGGTGTGAATATTGGATTAATTGGTTTTGAAATAAATTTGGATAAGTAAAGGAGTAATTTTTAAATGGAGCAAAATTTTGGAAATTGATTTAGTGTTTGAGAGTAAATTTCAGAAATCGATTGGGAAATTGATTTAGCGTTTGAAAGTAAATTTTGGAAATCGATTTGGAGATTGATTTAGTGTTTGAAACTGTGTTTTGAAAGAAGGATGAGACTATGGAATTTATAAACTGGGTTTCATAAAGAGAAATAATATATCAATGGATATTTAGAAATATAAATTCACGATGGAATTTATAAAGGAATGGGTTATTTGTTTTAAAAATAAATATATGTTTATTTTTAGAAGTGTGGGAAGAAAATTTATGAATTTGGGATGTAAATTAAGATAAATCGAGAAAGATTTATTAATTGATTTAAATGGATTATTCTGGAATGGAAAGTGTATTTTCCCTGGAAAGCCGAGTATGTTTTCAAAGTAGCTTTTAAATATAAATTTAAAGTTCTAAAGTTTGTTTTAAAAAGAATGTTTTTGAAGAAATTATTTTCTTAAATTGTTTTTAAAATTTTAAAGTAAATATTTATTAAGTTAATTGTAGAAGTGATTATTTTAAAGATTTAATTAGTATTAGATTTAGAAGATGGTTATTTAAATAATTATACTCTATCCAATAATTTATTTTAAAAATTAGCTTGGGCTTAAGTTTTACCTTAGATATTAGTATAAAATTTCATAACTAATATTTTAAATAAAGTGTTTAAAGTAGTTTTTATTTTAAGTGTTTACAAGTATATATTTTTGGATAAGTGATTTAAATTATTTTAAAAGTATTTGGACTTGGCAAATTTTCAGTGGAAATAAACAATATTTGGAATTTATTCCATGAGAGGAAAGTGATTTGAAAGTTGTTTTCAAAAAGGTTGAAGTGTTGAAAAATTTATATCTTGCGAAGATATTTTGATAAATAATTTGGGAAAATTATTTAAATCTGATGGTTGTTTATGGATGTTATTTGATAGTTAAATAACCAAACTATTAATATTGGCCTTTAAGACGGCATTTGAATTTCGATGAGATTGGGGGTCGGATTCCAAATGGTTATCCAAAAACCACATCGAATCATAAAGGTGGATATTTTTTTTAAAGATCAAAAGTGGAAATTTGTGAGAAATCTCCCCCAAGTGTGCGATTGCATTGTGTATGTGGCGGAAAGCCTTATGGTAGTTTCATTTTCCAAAAGCATGAACGGATTTCTTTTTATTTCTTTTGTACAAATAACTGTTTTTTTATCTCATACCAGTCCCATGACTGACTCGGGGTTTACTGTTCCCTTTTCTAAACTCTGGGTGCCCCTGATTTTCCACATGGGCAGCCTAGAGTCAGGTTAACAGTAGTTCTGGAGCTATGTCAGGAAAGTATGCTATGGAGGTCAAGAGATAAGCTGGATGGCGAGACGTATCACACGTATATGATATATTATCCGCTGCGTATGGTTAGCTGCAAAATTCACTTTTCATCTAGACAAGTTAGCATAATTACCCAGTGTAGTATTTTATTGATATTGTACTCTGACGATGCAATGTATAAACATATATAGTTCTTTTGTTTTAAAGATCAGTCATTTATCTACGCTGCGATTGTGAGATTCTGATATTGTTTCTATTTCTTCTTCTACCTTCTTCTTCTTTAACCCTAACGGTTTGGTTTTTCGGCATTCGATTGTTCGGCATTTAATACAGTGGACGTATTGATGTCGATTTTCGGACGTCGAAAAATCGGGTCGTTACAAGTGGTATCAAATCCAAATTCAAATCGTCTCGATTTCCGCAATTCAAACTCTCGATCTCCAATGGAGGCATGCCGCGAGGCGTTTATAAGGTTATACCCCTATTTTGAACGTACTAGAAAAGGTTTCGCAACCAAATTCGATCATATGGAGAAGATAGCTTTTTGGACCAGTTATTTATTTTAAATTTCGATATAAATTTCAACGCGTTTATCAATCATACGGTCACACGACAACTCCGGACACTATGAAAATTGAAATCCGACAATAATACGCTATTACAGATCCAATGGAACTGGTTTCATTGAAATTCGAGATTATGCCTTGGAAGACTATTTTTGAATATCGATTTAAAAGATAAAATTTCAAACTGAATAAAACAGTTTTAAATTCAACTTTTAAAAGTTCTAATATCTCCAATATTATCAATATAAATTTTACAAGCCTTCAAAAATATTTTTAACAAGCTTAAAACCGAAGATTCAATATTTTACCCAACTTTTAATAATTAAATTTAATAATTTAATTGCCAAATTCATAGTTATATTTGAAATTCAAGTTAAGCTAACTTTCAAATATTTAAAATCAATCAAATATTTCAATTCCAAATATCTAGAAATTTTGGGTCGTCACAACCACTTTATCTCATTTTAAATTTAACCACGTCAAAAGTCCACTTCTTTCTAGTGTATTCTCGGTCTGGTTTTTAAGATAGAGAATAACCCATTTGGTTTTGATCATAACTTGATCAAAAATGATCCAAATTAAGAATTTATTTAAACCATATCAAATTCGTGGCTAAAACTTTTATTTTGATCACTTTTTCCAGTTTTGAGGTGTAACATCTCGGTTTTTAAAAATAAAATTTAAATTGGTAGTTTATTTAATTTTTGAAATTTAATTGTGAATTAATTTGGCAACTTTTAAATTTAAATGGATATTTGTTTGTTTATTAGTATAAATATATATAAATATGGTTTAAAATAGAATTTCCAATTGGAAATTCTGAAATAAATATTTTGAATAATATTTTAATAATTTAATTGTGGATTAATTTGAAAATTTAAATAAATAAATATATATCAAAAGATTGTAAATAAAGGAATTTGTATTCGAAATTCAAATATAAATATATTGAAATATAAATAGGCATTTGATTTAGAAGTTAATACTTAAATTTAATATAATAAGCTATTTAAAGAATAAATTCTAATATATATATATATATATATGTATGTATGTATGTATGTATGTATGTATGTATGTATGTATGTATACATGTTTGTTTATTTATATAGATAAATATTTATTTAAAAGTATAATAGTTTGAAAATGAATAAAAGGATTTAATACTTTCTTTTAAAATTATATATACATAAGAAAATACATTGCATAAATTATAATAACAAAAGGGTTTAAGATAAATTTTAAATTACATAAAATAAAGGATATGAGGATATAAGCATAAAATTACTTATTTTTAACAAGTGTGATCTATTTTAAAAACATTTAAACATTTGTAAACAAATTAAAACATGCATAAGACAGGTGTTCATTTAATTTAACAAGTGGCATTGAATTTCTATACTTGATGCTTAGGAAAATAGAAACTAGACTTCATTCATCTCTCATTTTTCAAAGAAACAAAATGCGAGATCAAAATCAAAAACCCGGTGATAAAACCAAAAGCAATCAAGCAAGATACAAGATTAGTTTCAATTCTAGATTCAAATCAAAATGAATCAAAGCAAGTCCTTACACACTTCAGCCTAAAAACAATTCAAATCATCTCAGATCTTAAAGAAAATCAGGAAACGAAATGTTAAAAAAAAACAACTTTCAAATTTAAAAGCCTGAAGACAAAATAAAATCAAACAGCAATTCAAGAACAAACTTGAAGCAATGTTAAGAAGATCAGAGCATCTCAGATCTAAAGCATGCAAAAATATCAAGCAAATAAGAAATCAAGCAAGCAGGATCAAGGTTCCAAATCATTTTCCAGTTTTTTCCAGATTCTTGTCCTCTGTCTTCATCAAACAAGGCGAGCAAACTACAATTTAAAGTTTTAAATTTGGTTCAAATCTTGATTTGCTGTGATAATCTTGGAAGTGTGGAAGTAAAATATGTCTGTATGAATATATATATATATATATATATATATATATATATATAAATGGGTGTGCTTGCCTATAGATGAACATATATATGGCTCTGTTAAGTAACAGATCTTCAAAATTCAAGAAAAAATTCATATCTCTTCGTATAACAAAAATTTGATTATAATATCTGAATGAAAGTTGTTTATAATGTTGTAAATTAAATTTTAAAAATGGTTCTAAGAAGAAATATTTAGAAAATATTTTGAAATTCAAATATCACAATGATGAACAATATTTGTCACAAACTCAAATGATTTATTTTCGAATTTTGATTAGATAAGCTGTTTTGATTTGGTAAGGGTGATATTATGTTAGAAAAATTAGATTTTTAAGAGCATGGGTTGTGAGAATTTGTGAGTTGATCAGAGTTGCTATTTCGGTCAATTTCCGACAATTCATGACGAAGTGTTCATCGAGGCCAAATCTGAAGGTGGCTGGAAGTTCAAGGATCACTGAAAAAATAGTAGCTATATTTATTTAAATGGAAGAGGTGGCGTATCGATGAGAGTTTATGTTTTTGATAGTCAGTTGGGTCGATGATGATTTTTGGGATCGTACGACATCGTGGGGTGATCAGAATAGATCGTGAGGGAACGGATCAAGGCATCGAGACGTGGCGCAGTTCTGACAGTGATAGCATGATCTCAGATGACCAAGATCATCGTCGGCGAGCCGTTTTCGTTGTGAAGTTTAGTTCCAGGTTGTGATTGATTTTCTCAAATTCGATTTTTGTGTTTGTTCAAGGCTTTGGTAGTCGGAATCGAGAATAGGGGTTGTGGTATATATGCCGGGTTGGCATCAATGATCGAAGGCGATTGATTTGCCTGTGCACGTGAACGTGTGTCAGGAGTATCAGTGATTTTCTTTGGAAAGAAGAAGAAATGGTGGCCTCGGGTTTGTCTCGAGAAGAATTGAATTTGGCTCGAGCAGATTTAAATGTGGGCTTGGGTAAAGTAGAAAAGGTTCAGGTTGATTTTGTTACTAATCTAGACTTAAAACAAAAGTAAATTTGTTTAGTGAAGTTTTAACTAGTTCTCAAAAGCAAAGCAACATAATTTGGGTTGGATTTGAAATAATGTTTGTTTTTGTTAATCAACTTAAAAGTCCTCGAGTTGATTCATAAGTTAATGAAATTATTTTCAAAGGTTTATGTAATTAAGTTGAAATGATAACTTAATAATTAATTGAAATAAATGGTTTATCTTTTAATTTGGTTGAACCTTAGGTAATTAAAGATTTATTAAATTAGAAAAATAATTAAAGAAGAATTAACTAATGAAGGTGATTAAGGAATGGTAATTAATTAAGAGATAATTTATTTATTAATTAATTAAGGGTACTTTTTTTGGCAAGGCTAGCGAGGTTGACTGGACCACTACCAGAGTTTATTGAAGGAAAAGAAGAGCACGACAAAAACACGCTATTGCCATGAAAAGTTACAAAAAAGCAAAAACAAGCAAGGAAAAACACACACTACACTAGAATGACCAGCATAGACATGATACAGATCCAACATCAGAGATGGCAAACGGGACCGAAACAAGGTAGGCAGATATGCACAAATGCATGCACAGACACAAAAATGTACACCAATCAGCCCACAACATCAAGAATCAATTCCACAGGGCATGATTATGCGGAGAGAATGCATGCCTGGAGAATCTGATACCATAGGCAACGTTCACCATAACTTTATTCCAGAGCTGATGCGCAGTAGAGGCTTCATTTGAGAAGCATCGAGAGTTCCTTTCTAACTAAACTGTTCTAACATATTTTTTTAAGGAGAAAGAAGATTATGTAGTTGACATTAGTTCTCCACCTCGTCACCCTTTTCAGCACATTCCAATCAGAAGACGAGTTGCCACAAAAGCTAGATATGCCAACTTTAATCATCAAGGAAGATATCATGTTAGATAAGAATTCACAATCAAAGAATAAGTGGTCAACCGATTCAGGGTACAAGTTACAAAAGAGCCAAAGGTGATTAGTAACCAAACTAGTGAATAGCAATCTATCTCTAGTCATAATAGCCTTATGCAAAATTCTCTAGAAGAATATGTTATCTTTAGCTGGGGAATGGGAAGTCCAACATACTTTAGCCCAAGGAAAAGAAGAAAGAGTTTCAGTGTGCAGGAGAAGATTATAAACCCTACTGATTCTATGATGCTTCCCCTTCCAATTAATTCCAGTCTCATGATTCATAGGCATAACGCAATCTTTCAAACTTCTCCATAAAGTATTAACAACCTCTATTGCTAGAATTTGGGGTACACAATTTCCTATTGCCAATGTAGTCCACAGCACGAGCATTAGAACCAATCAACGATTGCAGCCTTTGTTGGGAAGTCAACATAGTTTCCAACACCAAACCTTCCTTAACCCATGGATCCTTCCAAAACCTCACAGAGCAGTCAGGGTACATAATGTATTTCACAAATGGAAGGAAAGTTCTTCTCAAACTAAGAATTTTGCGCCATATCCAACTCGCTCCCTGAGAAACAATCATAGACCAAAAATCACCAGACTTAATTCGATGCATCCAAACCCATTGGACCCCAAAGCTATTCCTTTTAAGAAGTAACGCATCAATATGGGAACTAACAACAGATTTATTCCATAACTCTAAATTTATGATTCCAAGACCACCCTTACAAAGAGGTTTTTCCAAACTAGAGAATGAGATAGGAATCAGTTTCCTATTATGAATAGACCCCGTCTAAAGGAATCTGAGCATAGCGGTTCTGATCATGGTGAGAAGTTTAGTGGGCAGAATGAAAGTACGTGCCCAATACACAGTATGAGAGAAGCAAACAGACTTAACAAGTACCAATCTACCAGCCATAGAAAGATATCTGGTGGTCCAAGAGTTCGACTTAGAAATAATTTTTTCATAAAGAATAGTGCAATCATCTCTAGTAACTATGGATGTACAAAGTAGGAGACCAAGATAAGACATATTATTATCCATCGACTGAAGTCCAGAGAGGGAAACAGTCGTAGCCATGACAGAAGGACCAAGACCAGAGATAAGAATTTGGGATTTAGCTCGATTAATTTTTAACCCTGTTGCAAGATAAAAGTTGTGTAGAGTCTCAAGGATCCCAGCAATAGAATGTTCATTGGGCTTAGTGAAAATCATAACATCATCCGTAAAGAAAAGCGAGGAGATATGCAGTTGATTACATTTAGGGTGGTATGAAATCGTCTTATCCTCGAATTTTGCAGACAACATGCAAGACAACACTTCCATGACTATAATGAAGATATAAGAGGAAATGGGATCACCCTGACGAACTCCTTGCTTCCTCTTAAAGAAACCAGAATTCTTCCCATTGTAGCAAAGAGAGTAAGTGGGAGAAGAAATACATGCATACAATCATGCAACAAACTCCTTGGGGAAACCCATTAATGACATAACACGAACAATAGTGGTCCATTGCAAGCTATCATACGCTTTGCTAATATCAAGTTTTAGCATAGTTCTAGGGGAGATCCAACTTCTACCATACCCATTAATAAGTTCGTGTGCCATCATGATGTTATCAAGAATGTTCCTCCTCGGAATGAAAGCAGACTGGTTAGAATTGATAATGGATGGCAACACTTCAACAAGTCTAGAAGCAAGGATTTTGGAAACACACTTATAAACAACATTACAGCATGAAATTGGACGTAAGGATGAAGCATTTTCAACAGGCCTTACCTTAGGGATAAGGAAAAGGTTAGTAGCATTGATTTCTCGAAGCATTTTAAACTTATAAAAAAAGTTACGGACAGCCGCCAAAAAAACTTGACTAACAATAGGCCAATCAACTTTGAAAAAGATAACATTAAATCCACCAGCCCACCACTCGAAGAAGAATTCATAGAAAATCGGGCATCTTTAATTTCCTGGTCAGTAACCTTATGAAAAAGCATGTTATTCATATCAGAGTTTATCATAGGAAGCACTAAGCAATTCAGACTATCAAGATCAGGTTCAAAATTTTCAGAGTTGCCCAAAAGCTTGGGAAAATGTTGAAGCAGGTGCTGGTCAATCTTATCAGCAGAAGTAAGGAGAACACCATCATCATCCCAAAGAGAATGAATATGGTCTCTAGCTAGATTGTCCTCGAAAGTAGCATGAAAAATGGCAGAATTCCTATCTCCTTCTTCAGCCCACCTCTGTTGCAGCTTTTGCTTTATCATACTAGCTTCAATATTTGATGCATCATTGAGTTGTTGGAAATGGAAGGATTCGTTCTGAGCTAAAATAGGATTGGAGGGATCCTCATCAAGAAGTATTTGGGCAGCAATAAGCTGAACCTTAAGATTGGTGGATGCGAGAGGGCCATTTCCAAACTTCCGAGAAGCCCGTTGCCTTAAAGCATTCTTAGTAGCCTTAAGTTTCCTGCACAAAACAAACATTGGGTTGCCATAAAAGGAGGTAGACCAAGCAGTAGTTAGAATGTTATTAAAATCTGGATCCCTGACCCAAGCATTGAAAAACTTAAAAGCTTTTTTCCCTCTTTACGTCAACAAGGAGGGAGAGATAATGATAGGGGAGTGATCAGATAAGATGGGATGAGGCAAAAAAGAAGAGATGGCAGGCCACAAGGAAAAGGCAGAAGCATTGCAAAAGGACGGATCGATGTTGGTGAAGGTTCTAATCCCAGACCGGCTCCTGTTATTCCAAGAGAAGGGAACACCAGAGCGGCTAATGGGGAGGAGTTCAGAGTCAGTAATGGAGATATTAAGAGGAGCAATATCCCTCGGCATTAGAGGCAACCCTCCCATTTTATCATTCAAGGATAAACAACAGTTGAAGTCAACCAAAGCAATCCAAGGATGGGAGTTCTGACGTAAGGAAAGGAGAAGATTAAGAAGCAACTGCCTCGAAACGGTAGCATTGTGCGCATAAACAAAGGTAAGGTAAAAGGAAAGATGAAGAGTAAGGAAGATAGCATGAAAATGGATCAGTTGGGACATGCACAAAATAGGGAAGAGAGTTAATGATTATGGGGCATGGACAATGAGGATTCTACCATAAGGAGCATAATCATGGTTATGATTAACATGCCATGAAGGGTTAATATAATTCACCTCTTTTTGCATCAAAGGGAGAGTCGGTTTGGTTTCAAGGATGGCAAATTTTTTAATGTTATGTTCATGAATCAAAGACTTTACATGATCAAGCTTTATAGGGGTATGGGCTCCTCGAATATTCCAAGAAGCAATTGTATTCATCAAGACAATGAAGAGGGTTGAGACACACTTGCCCTACTCCTAGTTGTAGGAGGAATATAACGAACAGCTTTACGCTTTTCAGCTAAAGAGGAGGACTTAAGATTGGTGGAGGAAAGAGAAATTTGGCTATGAGGAGGAGAGATCATCCAGGTAAGCTACCCAGAAAAGTATAGGGGGATTGGGATGTATTTGGAGGGTTAGAAGGAGGAGAAGAGGAAGAAGGAGGATTAGATGGAACATCAGGCTTAAAAAGGTCAAATATATGATTCTCAACCTGAATAAGGAAAGCATTCTCAAGGGATAGGAGATCGAGCTTGTTAGATGGCACCTTTGCATGGGATTTTAATAAGCTACGTGCTGATTGGCCAGTGGGGGAGGTGTATAACATGCTAGAACTAGATATAATATTGGAAAACAGCTGCTCTTTATCAATTCGAATAACTGAAGTGTTTTCTTCCGAGTTTAATGCATAAGATGAGTATGTTACAGGGTCAGTTAATTGGCCTGATGGCTTTATTGCTGAGGGACAATACTCTCCATCCTCTAAAACAATTAAAGTTTCATTATTATCCTCTAGAACAGAGAGGTCATGCACAAGCAATGAAAAAGGATTTGCTCTCAACATTGCTTCGGGTAAATGTGACACTTCCTGGGTGTTCACTTGGGGGAAGTTGGTTTCTAACTCAGTACCGCCACAAGATACAACATGCACAGTTCCAGCTATAAGATCATTTAGCCTACCCTCGTGCCTTTCTTCATGTATCAGATCAGAATCAGAATACTTTGCTTTGGAATTGACTAAACCATTATCAGAATTTATAACAGAATCAATGCTATTATTTTTCGAAATGTGCTTTTTCCTTCCTGCCATGATCCTTCCTCCATACTCCTTTTGAAGAATCATTTGAACCCACAGATCTACCATTTGTGTTACTTTCTTTACCTTTACCCAAAAAATTCAAGTCACCCTTAACAGTTGGAACATCCACCACCAACCTATCATTATTGCATTTCTGCACAAAACAGTCAGTGCTGTTGTGCCCAAAGATTTTGCATTCCCCACAAATAAAAGGTTTCCACAAATAATCAAATTTAACAATTTGCTCAGAGCCATCCAGCTATTTAACCTTGAAGGAATCAGGCAATTCAGTTAAAGCATAAACTTCAACCAAACATTTAGCAGATCCAATCCTTTCTAACTTTTCAGTGTTATCATCCATACAAAGAAATTTTCCTATCCTTGTTGCTAATCAATTTATGCCTAAGTGTGACCAGCAATATAAAGGAATATTGGAAAGCTTCAACCACATAGGGACAGACTTGATGGTGTTAAAACTATTTCCAATAGAGGGGTCCCATTCCTTTTCAATAAACAACTTGTTCCTCATCACAATGGGATCAGATTGGATGATCTTCCTTCTATCTTCATCAGAAGATAGATTGAAGAAGAACAAGCTTCCATCTGATTTAACCTTAGTCGAGCCTTTCAGACGTCATGCACACTTGAGATGATGCAAGACGACCATGCAGGGGAGAGGTAAGTCAAGGAAGAACCCAACAAGGCATTGCCCCCATACTTCATTACCTGCCTTAACTACTTCAACAGGCGGGACAATGGCACCATCCTCAAAAACTAACGGGAATGTTATAGGTTCAAAAGAGCCTGCATTGCATGGCTTAGCTTTGAACAAAGAGTTCCTCTGGGGAAGTGAAATGGAGGATGGATGAAGAGAAGAATTGGGAACAGGAGGTGGGCCAAGGAGAGAGGGAGGTTGAACAGTGGGAATGGGCGGCGGGTCAAGAAGAGGAGGAATGGGTGAGAGAGAAATTTGGTCAAAAAGAGAGTACGAAGGGATGGAGGAAGAAGATGCAGCGGGAAAGAAGGGATAGGACTGGGCGGTAAGGCCATGAGAGAGGAAAAAATTAAGGTTAATTAATTAACGATTAAAGATTAATTGATTTATTAATTAAGATTGATTAATTAATAATTAAAGGTTGATTAACATATTATAAAAGGTTAATTAATAAATGATTAAGGGTTATTTAATTAAGATGGTTTGTAATTAATTAATATTGATTAACCAAGATTAATAATTTATTCATAAGTGATTAATCTGATTTAAATTAATTAGATGAGTAATTAATCTTACACATGGATGTTTGAATGGTATGAAATGCCTTTATTGTTTGATATCTCTGTATGCAATGTTTTGTGTTATGAATTGTTTTAATTCAAGCCGTGATGAATGTAATTTATTTATCTATAATGAATGCATATTATTTATCTATGAATCTGTGAATCGAAGATAAGCGTTATAGATTATACCGCTTATCAATATTGATGTGATTTAATCTGTGATGACTGAATGATGTTGCACTATTGTGTAAAACACCTGGACTACACCATATACACAGAAATATGGATTGCACGAGGAAATAGGTTAAGTCACAGATTTTTGAAATGGTTTTAAAAAGTTGAATTTTGAATCCAAACGGTTTTGGAAATGGAATTGGGTTAAAGGTGAAAAGCGTTTGAAAAGGATTTTAAAGATAAAAGTTATTTTGAATAACTTGATGAGGTTTGGAAATTTAAATAGTTTGGTTTAAATTTCAATTCAAAATTTGAATTTGAATTCTATATTTGGAAATTATGATTTAAAAAGGTTACATAAGTTATAAATGTGTTTATATGGGTTTTTAAACCATTTTAAAAGTAGTGTTTTGGAAATTTGAATTTAATCCAAGTTTTATACCTGAAGGGCTTTAACTTTTATAAATGTAATCGGATTTTTCCGGAATGAAAACTATTTGTTTTTAAATAATGATAGCTTTCACATAACGAAAGAACATACAGTTTGTGTTATAAAGATTTCAAATTTGAAAGTGAATTGTTCTGAAAGCTATGGATGGATCTTTGTGAAAGATGGTTGAACCTTGTTTTAAAACTGAAGATAATTTTAAATGGTGTATCTTTTATATAAAAGATTTGAATGAGAATTGTTTTGAAAGTTATGAATAAATCTCTGGAAATGGTTTTGAAAGCTATGAATTGAGTCTTTGATTTAATGATTGGATGAGTTAATCCAATTTTAAATGGAAAATTGCTTTGAAAGCCGTGAATGAATCCTTGTGAACTTTGTGAAGTGAATCATTTTGTTTAAACATTTGGAAATTGTAATTTGTTTAAACCATTTGAAAGAAAAGTTTTGGGTAATAAGCTGTGACTTGACTGAGATCCCAATATCCATATATTTTTAAATATTGCGCTCATTATTCGGTTTAGCCGGGAGAGGACCTTGTGTCATATAACCCATTTCGAATAATGATACGATGTTATGGATAGCATTTGAAGACCGATTGTGAAGAACAGATATTTATGAAAACGAAAGGATAACTCGTCGAATGTCTCTGCACCGGTTGATCTCCAGTATAGAGATTTGATCACCCTTTGTGATGGGAAGTCCGAACGTAATTAGGGATTATCCAGATTTGCAAGGGCTTCTTTGGAAGTGCCTTCGGTTCTGTTCGAACATGGAACAGACTTGTATAGATGTATGTCTGACATTACACTTTGAAATGTAAAGCTGGTTTCTATCAAATACATTTCTGTTTGGTGGCGGAGATTTATTCTCTTAGCTTAACACCCTTCTTTGAGACGTACGAGCTCAGAGGTTATGTAGTTGATGCTTACTAGTGATACATTCTCAATTTGGTAGTGTGGCATGCCGAGTGCTGTTGTGTGTTGCTGATCATTTGGTGATCAAAGCATGGCTTTTACGAAAAGTGTAGCTTTGTGGACGAGACCTCATCGGACCTCACTCCCCGAAAATGGTCAAAATAGAAAAGATGCGGCAAGGTTGCAAGGGTCGCGCCCCTAGGGTATGTCCATTTCTTCTGGAAAAGGGTGGTATCATGGTATGGAGCCCAGATATTTAACCTATGCAGTAGCTGCAAATAAATTGCTTTGTGGTTATTGGTGTTGAGGGACCTCGGATAAAGGTCGTAAACGACCGGGGATGGCATATCTTACTCCCGGGAAGGGAGCAAACCGGCCTTGTGTTGGCAGAGAGCCGGGTAGGTTCTCGGGGCGTCCCTCCAGAGGCGTTCTCATATGGCAATAGAAAGTTCCTTAGTCAGACCATTTGGTAGAAAATCCAAAGAAACAATACGCGCCTTGTATGGTTTTAGTTGTATGACCTGCCATGGAATGTGACGGTAACCTGCTATTGAACATGGTAGCTATAGTAGACATACGACGAAATGTTGTATGATGGCTAAGATTAATATTATACTTTCGAAATGTTTTCCACTATGCACTAATAATAATATCAATTGGTTTTCATGTATCAAGCATTTTTGACTATCATAAGGAGAATTCTCCTCTAATTCTGCGTTTTCATGGTGTGTGTGACGGAAGGCCTTATGGTAGTTACATTTTCTAAAAGGAATTGCGGATTTCAACTTTTTAAATTTTTTTGTTTGTTTTGTTTAAAGAAAACTGTTTTTGTTTGCTCATACCAGTCCCATGACTGACCTAGAGTTTATTGTTCCCTTACTAAACTCTGAGTGCCCACAATTTTCCACACGGGCAGTCTAGAGTTGGGTTTTTCAGATAGTTGAATAGTAGGAGTAGATTTGATAGCATTCAATCTCTGGATATTGGCAATCGCTTTCGGATCGAATTACTTCACTCAGCATGGATGGTAGTTCTCGCTTTCTGGTTTGGAGCCTTTCTACCTTTGGATCTTTAGCAACGGAGTCGCTTTTTGTTGGAGTATCCATCTTGTTGAGTTTTGAAGATATTATCTTTTGGAGACATCTTTTCGCTATCGATGGCTGCAAAGTCTAGACCATCTTCTGGTGTTGTCTTCCGCTATTGTATAACTTTTGGCTCTGATTTATATTGATATTCACTGTATCTGAATATTGTATCAAATTTTGTATATCAATGATATCATTCATTTTTCTTCCCCTATGTTGTTGTACTTAATGTGTTATAATTTCCGACGAATCGGATTTGAACGTTTGAATCTACGGCATTCGGATACAAGTTGAAAGTATGGATGTCGATTTTCAAACGCGAAAATTCGGAACGTTACATTTGGTATCAGAGTTGAAGGTTGAAACTTTAGCTCAGGAGTATAACACATTAGGTAACTCATTAGAGGTAGGGTTACAAATACCCTAGAATGAGTATATCCCTAAGGTATCCGTTCGTATGCCTCAGTAAATTCTCTTACTATCCGCTGATAGTGAGTATGAGTGCAAGAAGAGGATGAGGTAGGGGACAGAGGAGTACCACTACAAAATGGTCAATATCCTGCAACAACTTAAACAACTTTCTCTATAAATCCCCTTTGTTGATCATCTAATTTCAAAATCTTTGATTGCTTTGTGGCAGCTCAAGGGAGAAGCTTCGGTGTGATGGTCGCCCTACGAATAGTGTAGATAAGTTCCTATTTCGTATTTTCTTCATCGGTTCCCTATCAGCTTTTCGTTTTAAACTTTAATGAATTTAAATTCTATTTAAAATGAATTGATGAATAAAATATGAAAAATTGTATTGATAAAACGATTTCAATTAGAACCAGATTTGAGAATTCTGTTATAATTTCTTATGAGGATCAAAGTCCGAAAAAGGACAAGTTAGTATCAACTTTGAGATATTCCAACCTGGATTAGGTATCCAACTATTATTCTGTTGGGTCTAGATATATTCTACGAGTGGTTAGTTATTCCTTCGAACTAACCAGTGCCCCTGCATATTTGGTAGATTGGTGATCCGAGTATCTTGTATAGTATTGAATGAGTTTGTTGTCGTATCTGTTGTTGATGTTCTGATTTGGTAAGCCGAATGTAGAACAAATATTCAATTTAATCTGGTAAACCATATCTTTGACATGTTCATCTGTTCTTTGTTATCTTCCCGTTTGGCAAATTTTGAAGACGAAATTTTCTTAAGGGGGGAGTCTGTAACATCACCGTTTTTAAAATCAAATTTAATTTGTTAATTTATTTAATTTTTGAAATTTAATTGTGAATTAATTTGGAAACTTTCAAATTTAAATGGATATTTTTGTTTATTTGTATAAATATATATCAATATGATTTTAAAATAGAATTTCTAATTGGAAATTCTGAATTAAATATTTGGAATAATATTTTAATTATAAATTTAATTGTAGATTAATTTGAAAATTCAAATATATATATATATATATATATATCAAAAGTTTTTAAATAAAGGAATTTGGATTTGAAATTCAAATATAAATATATTGAAATATAAATAGGCATTTGATTTAAAAGTTATGACTTAAATTTAATATAATAAATTTCTAAAAGCTATTTAAAGAATAAATTCTAATATATATATATATATATATATATATATATGTATGTATGTATGTATGTATATATGCATGCATGTTTGTTTATTTATATAGATAAATATTTATTTGAAAGTATAATAGTTTGAAATTGAATAAAAGGATTTAATACTTTCTTTTAAAATTATATATACATAACAAAATACATTGCATAAATTATAATAACAAAAGGGTTTAAGATAACAATTTAAATTACATAAATTAAAGGATATAAACTTAAAATTACTTATTTTTAACAAGTGCGATCTATTTTAAAAACATTTAAACATTTGTAAACAAATTAAAACATGCATAAGACAGGTGTTCATTTAATTTAACAAGTGGCATTGAATTCTATACTTGATGCTTAGGAAAATAGAAATTAGACTTCATTCATCTCTCATTTTTCAAAGAACAAAATGCATGAGATCAAAATCAAAAACCTGGTGATAAAACCAAAAGCAATAAGCAAGATTCACGATTATTTTCAGTACTAGGTTCAAATTAAAATGAATCAAAGCAAGTCCTTACACACTTCAGCCAAAAAAAATTTCAAATCATCTCAGATATAAAAGAAAACCAGGAAACAAAATGTAAAAAATCAACAACTTTCAAATTTAAAAGCCTGAAGATAAAATAAAATCAAACAGAAATTCAAGAACAAACTTGAAGCAATGTTAAGAAGATCAGAGCATCTCAAATCTAAAGCATGCAAAAATATCAAGCAAATAAGAAATCAAGCAAGCAGGATCAAGGTTCCAAATCACTTTCCTGTTTTTTCCAGACTCTTGTCCTCTGTCTTCATCAAACAAGGTGAGCAAACTATAATTTAAAGTTTTAAATCTGGTTCAAATCTTGATTTGCATGTGACGATCTTGGAAGTGTGGAAGTAAAATATGTCTATATGAATACACACACACACACACACACCTGTGAATGGGTGTGCTTGCCTATAGATGAATATATGTATATGGCTCTGTTAAGTAACAGATCTTCAAAATTCAAGAAAAAAATTCATATCTCTTCGTATAACAAAAATTTGATTATAATGTCTGAATGAAAGTTGTTTATAATGTTATAATTTAAATTTTAAAAATGGTTTTAAGAAGAAATATTTTGAAATTCAAATATCACAGTGATGAACAATATTTGTCAGAAATTCAAATGATTTATTTTTGAGTTTTGATTAGATAGGTTGTTTTGAATTGGTAAATGATGATTTTTGGTCAGAAAATTTAGATTTTTAAGAGCATGGGTTGTGAGAATTGGTGAGTTGATCAGAGTTGCTATTTTGGTCAATTTTCGACAATTCACGATGAAGTGTTCATCGAGGCCAAATCTGAAGGTGGCTGGAGGTTCAGGGATCACTGGAAAAATAGTAGCTATATTTATTAATGGAAGAGGTAGCGTATCGACGAGAGTTTAGGGTTTTGATAGTCAGTTGGGTCGATGATAATTTTTGGGATCGTACGACATCATGGGGTGATCGGAATAAATCATGAGGGAACTGATCAAGGCATCGAGACATGGTGCAGTTCTGACAGTGATGGCATGATCTCAGATGACCTAGATCAACATCGGCGATCGTTCTCGTTGGGAAGTTTGGTTCCAAGTTGTGATCGATTTGCTCAAATTCGATTTTTCAGTTTGTTCGAGGCTTTGGTAGTTGGAATCGAGAGTGGAAGTTGTGGTCAATATGCCGGCGTTGGCAACGATGATCGAAGGGGATCGATTTTCCTGTGCACGTGAACGTGTGTCAGGAGTATCGATGATTTGCTTTGGGAAGAAGAGGAAATGGTAGCCTCGGGTTTGTCTCGAGCAGATTTAAGTGTGGGCTCGAGTAAAGTAGAAAAGGTTCAGGTTGATTTTGTTACTAACCCAGATTTAAAACAAAAGTAAATATGTTTAGTGAAGTTTTAGCTAGTTCTCAAAAGCAAAGCAGAGTAAATTAGATTGGATTTGAAATAATGTTTTTTTGTTAATCAACTTAAAAGTCCTCAAGTTGATTCATAAGTTAATGAAATTATTTTCAAAGGTTTATGTAATCAAGTTGAAATGATAACTTAATAATTAATTGAAATAAATGGTTTATCTTTTAATTTAATTAAACCTTAGGTAATTAACGATTTATTAAATTATAAAAGTAATTAAAGAAGAATTAATTATTGAAGGTGATTAAGGAATAACAATTAATTAAGGGGCAATTAATTAATTAATTAAGGGTAACTAGATTAAAGGATAATTAAATAATTAAAGGTTAGTTAACTAACGATTAAAGATTAATTGATTTATTAATTAAGATTGATTAATTAATAATTAAAGGTCGATTAACATATTATAAAAGGTTAATTAATAAATGATTAAGGGTTAATTAAATAAGATGTTTTGTAATTAATTAATATTTGTTAACCAAGATTAATAATTTATTCATAAGTGATTAATCTGATTTAAATCAATCAGCTGAGTAATTAATCTTACTTATGGATGTTTGAATGATATGAAATGCCTTGTATTGTTTGATATCTCTGTATGTAATGTTTTGTGTTATGAATTGTTTTAATCCAAGATGTGATGAATATAATTTATTTATCTATAATGACTGTATATTATTTATCTATGAATCTGTGAATGGAAGATAAGCGTTATAGATAATACCGTTTATCAATATTGATGTGATTTAATCTGTGATGATTGAATGTTGTTACACTATTGTGTAAAACCCCTGGACTACACCATACACACAGAAATATAGATTGAACGAGGAAACTGGTTAAGTCATAGATTTTTGAAATGGTTTTAAAAAGTTGAATTTTGAATCTAAATAGTTTTGGAAATGGAATTAGGTTAAAGGTGAAAAGCTTTTGAAAAGTTGTTTTAAAGATAAAATTTATTTTGAATAACTTGATGAGGTTTTGAAATTTAAATAGTTTGATTTGAATTTAAATTCAAAATTTGAAATTGAATTCTATATTTGGAAATTATGTTTTAAAAAGGTTGTATAAGTTATAAATGTGTTTATATGGGTTTTTAAACCATTTTAAAAGTAGTATTTTGGAAATTTGAATTTAATCCAAGTATTATACCTGAAGGGCTTTAACTTTTATAAATGTAATCGAATTTTTTCCGTAATGAAAACTATTTGTTTTCAAATAACGATAGCTTTCACATAACGTAAGAACTTCCAGTTTGTGTTATAAAGATTTCAAATTTGAAAGTGAATTGTTTTGAAAGCTATGAATGAATCTTTGTGAAAGATGATTGAACCTTGTTTTGAAATTGAAGAGGATTTTAAATGGTATATCTTTGATATAAAAGATTTGAAATGAGAATTGTTTCGAAACTTGTGAATAAATCTCTACAAATGGTTTTGAAAGCTATAATTGAGTCTTTGATTTAATGATTGGATGAGTTAATCCAATTTGAAAAGGAAAATTGTTTTGAAAGCCGTGAATGAATCTTTGTGTACTTTGCGAAGTGAATCTTTTTGTTTAAAGATTTGGAATTGGTAATTTGTTTAAACCATTTGAAAGAAAAGTTTTGGGTAATAAGTTGTGACTTAGCTGAGATCCCAATATGCATATGTTTTTAAATATTGAGCTCATTATTCGGTTGAGCCGGGAGAGGACCTTGTGTCATATAACTCATTCCGAATAATGATACGATGTTATGGATAACGTTTGAAGACCGGTGGTGAAGACCGGATATTTTCGAAAATGAAAGGATAACTCATCGAATGTCTCTGCACCGGCTGATCCCCGGTATAGAGATTTGATCACCCTTTGTGATGGAAAGTCCGGACATGATTAGGGATTATCCAGATTTGCAAGGGCTTCTTTGGAAGTGCCTTCGGTTCTGTTCGACCCCGGAATAGACTTGTATGGATGTATGTCTAACATTACAATTTGAGATGTAAAGCTGGTTTCTATCAAATACGTTTCTGTTTGGTGGCGGAGATTTATTCTCTTAGCTTAACACCCTTCTCTGAGATATACGAGCTCAGAGGTTATGCAGTTGATGGTTACTAGTGATACATTCTCAATTTGGTAGTGTGACATGTTGAGTGTTGCTGTGTATTCGTGATCATTTGTTGATCAAAGCATGGCTTTTGTGAAAAGCGTAGCTTTGTGGACGAGACCTCATCGGACCTCACTCTCTAGAAATGGTCGAAACAGGAAAGATGCGGCAAGGTTGCAGGGGTCGCACCCCTAGGGTATGTCCATTCCTTCTGGAAAAGGATGGTATCATGGTATGGAGCCCAAATATTTAACCTAAGTGGTAACTGCAAATTCATTGCTTTGTGGTTGTTGGTGTTGAGGGCCCTCGGATAAAGGTCGCAAACGACTGGGGATGGCATATTTTAGGTGTTATTCCCGGGAAGGGAGTAAACCGGCCTTGTGTTGGTAGAGAGTCGGGTAAGTTCTCGGGGCATCCCTCCAAAGGCGTTCCCATGTGGCAATAGGAAGTACTTTAGCCTGACCATTTGTTCGAAAATCCAAAGAAACGATACTCGCTTTGTATGGTTTTAGTTGTATAACTTGCCATGGAATGTGACGGTAACCTGCTATTGAACATGGTAGCATTATAGGCATACGACGAAATGTTTTATGCTGGCTAAGATTAATATTATGCTTTCGAAATGTTTTTCACTATGCACTAATAATAATATCAAATGGTTTTCATGTATCAAGCATTTTTGACTATCATAAGGAGAAACCTCCTCCAATTCTGCGTTTGCGTGGTGTGTGTGGCGGGAGGCCTTATGGTAGTTTCATTTTCTAAAAAGCATTGCGGATTTCAACTTTTTAAATTCTTTTGTTTGTTTTGTTTAAAGAAAACTGTTTTTGTTTGCTCATACCTGTCCCATGACTGAATTGGAGTTTATTGTTCCTTTCCTAAACTCTAAGTGTCCATAATTTTCCACACTGGCAGTCTAGAGTTGGGTTTTTCAGATAGTTGAATAGTAGGAGTAGATTTGATAGCATTCAATCTCTGGATATTGGCAATCGCATTCGGATCAAATTGCTTCACTTTAGCATGGATGGTAGTTCTCGCGTGCTGGTTTGGAGTCTTTCTAGCTTTGGAGCTTTAGCAATGGAGTCGCTTTTTGTTGGAGTATCCATCTCGTTGAGTTCTGAAGATATTATCTTTTGGAGATATCTTTCTGCTATCGATGGTTGCAAAGTCTGGACCATCTTCCGGTGTTGTCTTCCACTATTGTATATCTTTTGGCTCTGATTTATATTGCTATTCACTGTATCTGAATATTGTATCAAATGTTGTATATCAATGATATTATTCATTTTTCTTCCGCTGTGTTGTTGTACTTAATGTGTTATAAGCTCCAGCGAATCGGGTTTGAACGTTTGAATTAGCAGTATTCGGATACAAGTTGAAAGTATGGATGCCGATTTTCGAACGCAAAAATCCGAGTCGTCACATGAGGTTTTCTATACCTGAAACTTAATTCATTGAAGTACATTTTCGGACTTAATTTTTGTCAATCCGACAATACCTCTTCTTCATTCTATCATATCTCCCTCAAAACCACTTGGATTAAAATGACTCTTCTTTTCAAATTCAAGAGAAACAAATTTTCAACAACTTTTTAGTTAACAACTTTTCTAAATTTTGAGATCTAGAGGGACAAAAGTTAGATACAAGATATCCTATTTTTCGGATCTAAATCTTGGGAATTCAAGTTCAAAGCTCTACAGCTTCTTCTCTATCTTTTCGGCCAACCTACATCTCAAGCCTCGGCCAAGCTATTGGAAGGGAAAGGATGTTTTTATGCTAATGTTCAATTGGGTAGGTAGTAGTTAGTGAAGTATTGGTTGATTAGAATGTTGGTAGGAAGTTTATGCTTTATGGTGAGAAACATTATTTAATATTTATATATATATAGACACATATTTATATATGTATATATACACATACATACATGTTTGTTGATGTGTTATGATTGCTATGGATGCTTATATATGCTTTGATCATCAAGTATTGATTGTTTGATATGATTGTTAAATTGTTTTACCAAGTCACGTTAATACACATCGATAGCACAAAGGAAATTACTTTACTTTTAAAAATGAAATGGTGTATATGGAATGCTTAAACCTTTTGGAAATTGTTTTAAAATGAGCTAGAAATGTTTTATAAACATTTAAATATGTCTAAAGAAATAAAGAAAGAAAATCAGGATTTCATCTTATATATTTGAAATATATCCAAAATAATTTTCTAAAAACATCGTGATTTTGTAGTTCGGAATCCAAAATGGGATTTCTTTGTAGGTGATATTTTTAAGTAATTAAAAATATGAAATAAATTTGATAAATCTATTAAAATGGTTTAAAAGTGATTTGGAATGGAAAATATGAATTTTCAAATATTAGATAGTTTTTTAAATCAAATAAGCTTATATAGTACTTTCCGCATCACTTTTATACTACGAATTCTATAACCTTTTGAATATAGTTTTAACTTAACAATACTTTCCTATATATTTTTTTAATAATTTTAAAAGAATAACTAAGTAATTTGAAGATTATTTGGAAGTTTTAATAAGAGTTTGAATAAATGGTTAAGAGGAATTGTTTATACCACTTAAACAAAATGTAAAGAATACTGAATGTATTAAAAAACTGAGTATGCGGAAACAACTAGTACATTTTTCCTACCTGTGACATCTACGCAGATAAAATAAGGTGTTTAACTAAGGTTAGGAATGGAGCAACCTGTGCCCTGAACTTACCTGGCCTATGTTTTCTCTTTTTAGGCGATGTGTAGAAGAGATTGAAAGGAAAGCCCAGATGCTCGGAAAAGATTATATCAAGTTCTCCAAAATTAAAGAAGATTAGTATTATCTAAAGTTTAAGCAATCTCCAAAATGAATAAACAACAAATTGGATTGCATAGAGACAATCTTCATATACTTGGTATTACATTTGGAAGAGGAAACTCGTCCTATTCGTGGAATTTAAAAGGTGATCTCACCGTTATTCCGCCTATAGCACTTGTTGAATACGAAAATTGATATTGAGTAAAATTAGAATGATTTCTATGATCCTATTTACTCAATAACGTTTGCTAAGATTGATTTTAGGTTATACAGTAAGCAATGTCTTGAATAACATTGTTTTTGACCCGCCTAAAAGTTAAGGAATTTGGATCGAGTGTTAAGTGTGGAAATTTGAAATATTATCCAAAGCAAAAGAATGAATTAACTTAGAATTACTCCAAGACAAAAAGAAATCTTTGATTAAGATTTAACAAATGATTTGGAAAAGATTTCCTAAGTAAAAGAGAAAATGATTGGAATATTCCATGATCTAAAGAGGTGAAAAAAATGAAATGATTTAATAAATGAGGCTTAATGATTCCATATACACTTGAAAGAAAATGGAATAAATTAAAAAGAATATATCTAAGAATTTTTTTTAAAAGATGAAATAATTGATTGATGATTGTTATCCACTTATGAACTTTATATCTTTTTATCGATAATTGGATTTCGATGGAACCGGGGTTGGATTTAGGTGATTTCTATCTAAAAAACACTTCGAACCAATTTACGTGTTCGAAGATTGAAGGTGTTCGAAGACGGAGATATTGATACGAATAATAACGAGGGAATACTTGTTGATTATTAGGGATAAACACCTGATTCACTATATTGTAGCAGTGGTCTCTTTGTTATGAAAAATCTCAGAACCACAACGTCTTCTCCCCTAGTAATGGTCAAGGAAAGTACCCTCTACTTTGTTTAGTCCTAGAACAAACTTTTATGGATGATTGTCTGACCTTGCATTCTAAATCACAACGAGTGGTCTCTATAAATGTATATCGTTCGGTGGCAGAGAAAACACCTTCTCTTAGCTTAACACCCTTTCCTATGGCATACGAGCTCAGGAAGTTATACGTTTGTAGAAATCAGTCATGTGAATGTGGAATGGCAATGTGTCATTCAAAGTGAAAGAAGATGTTCTATGTGAAAATGTAATTGTTGCTTCAAGCCTCATTAACCGGAAATGACCGAATCAGGGTTAGATGGGGCAAGGCTAAGTGGGTCATTCCCAATTAGGGTATGATCATCCCCTTCTAGATAAATTTCCTCTCGCTATGGCGTTCGGGATGTAAATTAATGTGGTTTTTTTGCTAGAGCGTGCTCGGTTAAAGGTCGGTGGCGACCGGGGGATGATATGTTCGATACTATCTAGTTACAGAGGCAGGCCGTTCTTATGTTGGTAGAGGGCAGATGTTCTGTGCCTCGGGACATCCATCTAGAGGTGTACCCATCGGAATGTAGTCCCTTCACCTGGTCATTTGTATGGAAATCCATTCTCCAATAAGAACCAACGGTTTTGTTTGTAGAGCCTGGTATGTTGGAATTTAATAATGGTAACAATTTCGGCTAAGATTAATAAGTTTATTTGGAAATGTTTTCAAAGAGATGTCATTAAAAATAATATAAAATGGTCTTTAAGTGTTTTAGTTATCATAAGGTAAAAACCCGTCCGTGTTTATGTGTGGGCAAGGTCTTATGAGATACTCTTTCTTTTCAAAAGTTTTTATTCAAAACCTGATATATGACACTATCATTTATTATTGAGTTTTTCCCATGCTGGTTTTTCAATCCTGATCCGGGTATTTTCAATACTCGGGTCAGATCTGAGTAGTTTCAGGTTAGTTGAAGACAGTTGAAGTTTCTGGAGGAGAGCCGGAGATATTCATCTACGTATGGACATATTCTATTATCCGTTACGGTTTGTTAGTTTTAGTTTGATGTTATCAGCAATTGTAAGGATAGATATTTATAACCATCCAAAGCTGAATTTAAGTTAGAATCTGATATATGCAATGTAAAATTTTTCTGCGGTAAAGATATTTGTTTAATATTATATATCAGTCCATTCATGTGGGTTTTGTTCTGTCTATTTTTTTATTACCTTTCATGTTGCATCTTTTTGTGCAATTTGAGTTAGACATGTGTGGTTTATTTTGGATTCAAAGGGTGTGGAAAAACGGGCCGTGACAAATTTAATCCCTAGGAATGTATTAACCCTCAGATTTTTTTTAAAAGACGAGGGAAATAGAAAGTTTGATCCCCTTGAACATGAGCACATTCTTTTCCTCCCAAATTGCATAAAGAACACTTTTCATTAACTTCAATAAAAGATTAGAATTTTTGTTCCTCTAAAGGTAGTTTTTAAAATGATTAACCATTTAGTAGAATGATTTCTGGAAGGAGAATGCTTGTCATAATGAAGAAGAATCCTCCTCCATAATTTGTGAACACATAAGCAACTAAAAAACAAATGTTCTATTTTTCAGGAGCTCGAGAACAAAACAAACAATTCGTTGAATTTACAGTTGTTCTTTCGAGAAGATTATCTTGCGTATGCAAGGCATTATGCATAATTTTCCACATCAATAGGTTCTCTTTTGGTCTAGAACCTGAATTCCAAATTCTCTTATGCCAAGTGGATAAGTTGGGGTGTTGACATATTATTAAAGAGTTATACGCCAAGGATATAGAATGGTTGTACTTGTTATTTCGAAGAATGTTCATATTTTATGAAGCCGGATATGCGCTTTGTATTTGTTTCAACAAAAATCTAACAATGGTAGAACTTGCAGACGGAAGAATTACAGATCCACAGTGTAGATAATCACTAGCTATTGCAGATTTCAAAATTCCAGTTACGATCCTTAAATTATAATCAATCAAGGAGGATAAGATAATGCCACTACTACTCTATGGAGAATGCCAAAGGATTCAAACTGATTACATCTTATCATTGGGAGAAATTTAGTTCTAAGATTGAGAATGCATCTCCAAGTTCAACTGGTTTCCTGAGGAATATTAGTGGACCAAAAGTTCCCATTTTTCAAATTTTTTATACGAAGTCCATAAAGACGGTAAGTTGCTAACCGTATTTAAGGTTAGATTGAAGTGTCGAGAGACGGCTGCTTGATTCCAAAGCTTGAGATTTAGAATATCAAGACCGTTATATTTATGGGGAAATTGAGTTTTTTTATATAAGCTATAGGAATTAGCTTATCGGAATAGAGATTGCTAAATATTCAGCTTTAGAGTCAGAAGTTGCGGGCTAGAAAAAGAAACTATTTCATTAATTCATTCAAAGACAATCCTTTTATACCAATTTGTGAAGACCAGTCATGCTTTTAAAAATATCCAAGGCATTAACAGTTTTTCTATAGATATTACATTAGGCTTTGTGAATATCAATCTACTAACATAAGAGGAGATATTTTATATTCTGTAGATTTAGCATAATATTCTACCAACTTATCATTAACCTATTGATTCATTATACTAGTTAGCAACTCCACAACTGATATAAAGAGAGATGAAGAAATTGTGTCCTTTGTTTAATACCCCTAATTGATGAAAAATAGCCAAAGCTTTCACCATTCAAGGATAAGGACAATTTTGCTTAGAAATGCTGTATGGAGCCAAGCAAAAAAGGGAAGAGGGAAGTTCATACTGAACATAACAAATATGATTATAGACCAGTTTACAGTGCCATTGGCTTTTTGAATATCTATCTTGAGGGCATACCTTGGAGATATATTTTTTCTATTATATCCTTTCATTAATTCTTGCGAGAGAAGAATATTTCTAGTTATTGATCTTCTAGGCAAGAATCCAGTTTGATGTACAGAAATAATATCATTGTGCATTCTTTTATTCTACCAGATATTATTTTAGTAATGCACTTATATATGAAATTACAACAAGCTATTGGACAAAAGTAGGAGACATCTTGGAGCAGATCAATCATAGGAATAAGAGCCAACTTTGTATGACTTATACCACCTAACATAGTATTAGTCTTGAAGAAGTGATGGAGTGCTTTGATAAAATCATTACTAATAATATGCGAAGAAGATTGGAAAAAATGAGCAGTGAAGCCATCTGGACTAGCAGAGCTACATGGTTTCATATCAAATAAGGCCTTTCTAATTTATTCCTTAGAAATTTGCAATATGAGATGGAAGTTAAGGAATTAGGTATTGCTGGGATTTTGAGCTGATGAAGAGGGGAGAGATCAGTGAACACTGAATTAGGAAAGGAGATGAGTGCATTTATATATTAAAACATTACTTTCACACTATATGTTGTTGAGATTCCTCCAGCTAAGGATGTTATGTGTAGTACTATTAATATATTGAATAGATCATGTAAGAGATATGCACATATATGTTGATATTCCGCAAGGTATGTGCATTATACTTAGGTCGTCGTGAAATGATAGGCATAAGTGTATAATCTCTTTTGATTTGTTGATAATCCTTATGGACAAGATGAGTCTAGGATAATGACTATAGGTTTGGAGTTACGACCAATTAGATGTTATCCATTGCATGCGAGCCTATGATTTGTTGATAATCCTCAAGGTAAGAATCCTAAGGAAAGCGATTCCTAACACACAATAGGAAATTAAAAGATTCTTATGCTTTTCTTAATGTTTTGAGAAACATAAAAAGTTAAGGGAACCTTAATTGAAAAATAAAATGAATACATTAAAATTTTGTAATACCGTGGGGATATATGCTATAAAGTTGAAACAATACACTTCATGCAACTAATATAATTGATAAAATAGTTATTAGTTAAAATATAACAATGAACTGAATTCAGGCTAACACAGAAATCTAAAATATACTTACCAATAAATCTTTGGCGTGTTGTCACTTTAAGCCCTATAGAAGAGTCAAATAATACGATTACTAAAACATTCATGCCCTGATCTCCTAGGCATTTATTCATCTAAGACAATGTATTGTCTTTCATGAGTTTTTGACCATAAAAGCAACATAAAAATATAGATACTTAATCCATATTCAATCATATATAACTGTTATCTGTGAATGGTTTTTATTCATAATGTATGAACTTTGAAAAAATTAGTTCATTCCAAATAAGTAAGTAAACCATAGTGTGCAATCGTGCATTCAATACAATTGAGTACAATAAGGATCTTGTTATGTTAGACATAACACTAAACCAAGAGGTATATGATGTATCTGTGAAATCTTTCACTGAAATGTTGATTGGTCAGTTTACTTAAAGTTCAACAGATTGGACATCCTTAAATGTTAAGGATGACCAAATGCATTTTGTAAAGAGTTCATTATGTTCTTGTGCTAAGGGTAAACTTTTGAATGGTTCGACTATTTTGAAAGGATAGTGAATGTATAGGAGCGAATATAACTTATGTAGAGTTAGGATAAAGAGAGTGAATAGTACCTTTGCTTAATGGAAAGACATTAGAAATGAGAATTGTATAAAATACAAAAAGATATATAATATGGAATGAGAAATGTGATTTCTATTCCAAATGTATTTTCATATAGAAAATTATTTTCTGTGAGTGTTATTTCTTTAGTTTCAAGGTATTTTATGCAAAAATCTCGACTTTAAACTAATTATAATGTATAAAATAAAATCCCTTATTAAGTGATTAAATGGAGATTATTTCGTATGCTACCATCATAATAGCATAAATAGTGGGAGCATATCATATAACACTTCTTAGTAGATGCATCAAGTTACAGAAAAATTATTTTTGTAAATATATCAAATTATTATTTATTAAATGATATTTTTTTCATTATTAACTGGAAATAAGATATAACTTCATTGACATAAATATCATGCATATTTAGTGTAAAATAAATATATAATAAAAGTGATGCATTAGATTTTGGAACTATGGACTATGCCATCTCTTTGAGGAATAATTCAATAGTTGTATGACTGTAAATCACATGGTATAGATGAATTGCATCTCTGAAGTTTAAAGGAGAAGCATCCATTTAATGGGAGCGACAATAGAGTTATTGAACTCTTTGGATTGATAAATGTTGATACATCCAGTTCAAAAGTCTAATTAACGGACTCGCTCACTTTGTTAAATTAACAAATGAATTGTCATAGAAATAAAAATGTGTTTTGATACATAAGTATTGTATTTATAATAAATTCGTAGAATATAAACAAAAGTAGAAAACATTACATGCAAAAGAAATAAAAGGAATTACATTTGATTGAATACATGAGTGTATTGCAAAAGAGTTCCAAATGTATCTAAACAAATAAGAATCAATCTCAAACGTCACTCCTTCCTATGATACATAATGATGTATCGATAAACATAATCGGACTTTTATGAATAACATACGATTAATGATGGGGGAAGTCGAGTTAACTTCTTCCATTAAGGACGAGTACTTAAGAGTAAATACACAGGTTGAATTTAATTTCAAATGAAGAAAAGTTTATGACATGTTATTTATATAAGATATGAGTTGATAAGAAATTTCGATCTTAAATATCTTAAGATGTGTGGTTGTATAACTTACCTTACTAATATAAGTTTTCAAAACTTAAGATTAAATACAGTTCATAGAGATATAAAAGGAAGTTCATAAATAATTCCGAGTGCCTATTCTATCATATTGAGAAACAATTGTTGTTTCAAGAAACAACACCTTTATGATCGTAGGAATCTCTTTTAGAAATTAGTAGTAGTATACTAGACATGCATATGATTCGAAGACTCAAACAGAGAAACTGATTACATAAGATGAAATAAAATCAACTAAGCCTAAAATGGACCAAAATACATTAGAACTTTTAATAATAGTTCTCCTAAAGTAAAGAGAAACTACGAGTTTCTCATTAGTGTCGAGAAAAAGAATAGTTTGTAGTAATAATTTCTTTAGTTACCAATAAACCATTAAGAGTATAAATTATGCAATATGGAACAATGCTTTAATTACAAAATAAATATTTTAAGTAAACTATTGAAATACGATTTTGATAATTGCGCCCAAATGGATGTGATCCATCTTCTACAAGTGCATCTTCAAGGAGATCGATGTAGTTGAAATTATAAAAATAACATTAATAGTAAATCGCTTCATCAATATCAAATGTTGAAATTAGTGATGTAATTTTTCTAGTCAATATGCTAAAAACCATTTAGATTCTACAAGCAATTATTTCATAATTTGATTTTGAGTTTTAACACTTTGGCATTGAAATAAAACTTCTAAATAATGATTTAAAAGTGACTGTTTGCATAGGACAACAAAAATGTCTCAATGTTAGATATGATTTGTATGTTTTGGACATAATCCAAAAAAGGGATACAGCGGTGGCATGCGATATGTAACAATTACACCTGACGGACATCGATTGCATTTTCTATGAAGCTAGGATTTACTATAACCAATAATATGGCTAAATATGAATCTATGCTAGCCAGATTAACTTAAAGCTAAAAATTCCAAGAACTAAAGCGTCTAATGATTCACAATTGATGGTGAACCAACTAAACAAAACTTTTCAAATGAAAGATGCTCGATTGATACAATACGTTAAGAAGATACATGAGATGCTGGCTCAATTTGAAGATTTTTCAATCCACTAAGTTCTTAGGGAGAAGAATGCATAAGTAGATTCATTAGCAAAACTAGCAAGCTTGCATGGAGCACTTGTGGGAAAAATAGTTCCTGTTGGATTTCAATGAAATATCCACGCATATGAGAAAGAAGAATCAAATAATGAGGTTTTGGTTTTGATTCACTTGCAAACTCAACAACTACAGAATAATGGAGACAACTCCAAAGAAAGCAATGGTCGCTAATCAATCTGTGAGGAGGTAAAAGTGGATAATCGTAAGGAACAATGTATGAATAGTTGGACGACACCTATAGTAGAGTATTTGGAAAAGGTAACGCTACCAAGAGTTATGAATGAGTCAAAGAAGTTGAAATATCAAGTTCCATCCTATACTATGATTAATAGGGTATTGTATAAGAAAAATATTCAATCCCATATCTAAGATGCATAACTCCGGAGAAAGAAATGAAACTATTAATGGAGGCCCATGAAGGATTTTGCAAAGATCATTCCAATGGCATAAAATTATCAAGGAAAGTGATGAAACAAGGGTATTATGGGCCTTGAAAGAGCGAACATACTTTAGATTATGTCAAAAAAAGTGACAAATGCCAGAGATAGTCAAAAATTTCAAGCTTAGCCTAGAGTGAATTAACTCATCTCGCAATTCATTGGCCTTTTGATGTATGGGGAATTGATTTAGTATGACCTTTACCTATGTCAAAAGGAGGTGCAAAGTTTTCGGTGGTGGCAATTGACAAGTTTAACACATAGTTAAAGGCCGAGCCATTGTCCAACATACTCGCAAGAAAATTTTTGAAGTTCATAAATAAAAAAAATTGTTACTTGATTTGGACTTTCGTACAAAATATTTCTGATAATGGAACTCAATCTGAGAGTGAAGAGTTCACTTTTACAGTGAAAGGAGCAGGATAATTATTAGTTTTTATTCAAATCCCCCTCAACAAGCTAACAGAGCAGTAGAATCTATGAATAAGACTCTTAAGAACATCTTAAAGAAGCGATTAGATAAGGCAAAACTAAATTGAGTGAAAGGAATAGGACAAGTAGAGCTTCCTCTAAAATAACCACTTGACCCAACTTATATCTGCTAACTTACAAATTTGAAGTAATGTTGCTTATTGAAGTTCCATTGTACTAAAGAATTGCATATTCTTAAGGACAAACCAAAAACCAAACAAAGTAATCATTGGACTTAATTAATGAGTTAAAGGATTAAGCCATGTTACTACTAGCAGAATATCAATAAAGAATTTCCAAATATTGTAATTCAAAGGTGGGAGGTAGAGAATTTCAAAAGGTCGATTTGGTACTTAGAAGAGTAATGGAAAATACCAAGAAACCAACATATGGTCCATTAGGACAAAACAGGGAGGGACCTCTGGTCATTTATAACACAATACCTCTAGGGAGCTACCACCAAAGTATACCAAGAATGTGGAATGCTAAACATTTATGACCATTTTTCACTACTTTGGATGAACAAGGAGACAAAGGATTAGAAGATATCCATTCTGTGAAAAGATTTGTGTAAAGTTTGATAAAAGAAGGAATTCTTAAAAAGGGAATGTTTTGGAAACAAAATATTTTCAAGAAAAACGAAATTTTGAAAATAATAAACTTTTCTGAATCCATATGCCTGGGGACGAATTAGAAAGGTATTTTCAAAATATTTTAAACCGATTTACAAAATGATTTTGCACAACTTTAATTAGTAGAAAATATAAACAAACAGGCCTCGAATAGAAGCGCAACTCATACCCTATAAACAAATAAACAAGTCCCAATAATGTCAGTGAGGTTCTTTAAGCAGAAGCACAGCTCATACCCTACAGTAGAAAATAAATCCTTTGTCCCACTTCTAGGTCTAGCCAAAGCAACCAACCAAGTAATGAAAAATAAAGCCTTTGTCCCACCTTCAGGTCTGGCCAAAAGCAACCAACCAAAGAGCGATGGTCAATTAAATATTTAGTCCCACCTTTAGGTTTGCCTAAAGTAACCGCCTAAAGGTGGTGGTCAAATAAATCCTTTGTTCCAACCTCCTGACCTAATCAAAGAAATCATCCAAGGGGTGATAGTCAATTAAGCCTTTAATCTCGCTCCTAGCTTAGCTAAAGCAACCACCTAAGATGTGGTGGTCAAATAAAGCTTTTGGTTTTGCACCGGGCATGGCTAAAGCAATCATCTAAATAGTCATGGTCAAGCAAGCCTTTAGTGCCGCCTTCGGTCCTGGTTAAAGTAATCACCTAAAGAATAGGGTTAAATAAAGGCTTTGGTCCCACCTCTGAGCCTGGCCAAAGCAACCATCCAAGGAATGAAGGTCAATTAAGCCTTTACTCTTGCCTTCGGGCGTGGCTAAAGCAACCACATAAGAATTGATGGTCAAACAAAGCCTTTGGTCCCATCTTCAGGTCCGACCAGAACAATCACCTAAAGAACAATCATCCAAGACGAGGAAATAATCGGTTAAAGGCTGTCTAAGAATCACATTTACAAAAAATGAATTCGTAAGAGTAATGAAAAATAGTGTAAGAACAAGCAATCATTTAAAAATAAAAGAAGAAAGCTTAAAATAGAAGTTTACTTAACCTAAAGCATGAGCATGATAGAGTAAGTAGCATGCCCTAGGGGAAATTATGTAATTTATTTAACTTGATAACCAGTTTTGTTCATAATAAAAGTGTTTAGTTTATATAATGTATTCTATTATCTTATGACATAATTAATCAATTAATTTAAAGTATATAGAATAGAAAATCCTTGAGTTATATGTTATGTGATAGAAATTACAATATGTTGTAATCATGAGAAATATATCACATTAAAATAACATATTAAATTAAATATTCCCAGTTAACATGTTTCAAGAAAGAATATCGACTCATCTGTTGAGTTTAAATGTTGGGCAATGTATTACACATGGCCTTTGGGGCACCAAGGGTTACGTATTGATATTTATTAGATAACAGTGGAATGATTAACTCGAGAGTTTGCTATTGGTTAATTATAACTACGGTTGACCTTGAAGTGGCGATGTTATATAGTTTCCTTGACCTAATAATATTATGGAACTTCAATAAGGATAGTCAACTTTGATTATAGTTAAATCATGACATGGAATAATTCATTGAGCAACTGTAGTTGGGCGTTATTTTATTATAATGCTTCGGTCAACCCGAGAATATTTTTCAGATTTAGCTAGAAGCATTAGATCTTTCAAGGAACGAGTTGGATTCTCCAAGACGTGTTCACATTCATATATTCTTCCACTGTTCTATTTTTTTGTTCTTGTCTGCATTTATTAGCAATTGTATGGATGGGCTGTAATAACTATCCAAGCTGATAATAGTTATTGCACTTTGATGATCGTATATTAACGATCTTTTCTTTTGTAAAGATCAATGTTATATTATATATTTCTCGTCACATTTGCGACACTTGTTCCGTCTTTTCTTTATTAACCCTAAATGACCTATTTTTCAGAAACTTAATTGATCAGCATACGAATACCAAGAATGTGTTAAGTGTCATCTTTAGGTGTGAGAAAGGCAGATCGTCACAACATGGTATCATAACTTAGGTTGAGCGAATACCTAGGTCTTAATGGGGTAAAATCATTATAGATAGCGTTAGCAAAGCCCTAGAATAGGTAATTCATTAGAGATGGGGTTAGTAACACCCTAGAACAAGTTTGAGTGTATATATGACTGTGTATTTATTAATGTATAAATATGTTTTATACTGTGTTATTTGATCTGTTAATTTTGAATTCTAGATTCTGCTCAATACGAGTAGCTAACATCATTGATAAGGATCTCAAAGCACTAGAACAAGGTCAAACCAACACAATATTGTTGTAAAATTGGTAAATAAAATAATTTTACCTATGACTATAAGGCGTTCCATGATATGTTGGGTTAAAAGTAGATTTTAATAGAAGGTGTTTATTAAAAATAAATATTTCAAATGATTTTATAAAAGGTTAATTTTAAATCGGGATTATAAGATATATTTCGAAAATAAGATAATTTAAATCTCATTGGCTTTGATAAAGTTAGAAAATGATTCTTGGAAAAGTAGTAATAATTTTACATAAAAATACTTTAAGGTATATATTTTTTGAAAGGAAATTTGAGAGCGAGGTTTTTCTTCGGACAATTGGGAAATGAGTCTCGATCTTCTTTGTGATAATCAAAATAATCTTCTGAGTAACAATCGAATGTTTGCTTAGGCGGATGAAGTAGTGTACTTAGTTAATTATTCTCTTTATCATTGTACGATTAAACCAAGTTTGACTTCAAACGAATCCAAAGCAACTGGATGATAAATATTTTGTTAAAAACTATTTAGTGGAAAATACATACATAGAATTGTTTCAAAAAGGTATTCAAAATGAGAAGTATTTTTATAATTAACCAGTTCGAGTGACTCGAAAGTGACTAAAAGGGGCACTAAATGTGTTCAGATGGTAAACATTTCTCTTCATTATTACCCTTCTTGTTGAAGGGATAGTTGATATTATTTGGTCATACCTATTTCCTTGATATCATTTGGGAGTTACTTGGGCTATATGTATATTTACTATGGGTAAAGTATATAGTATCATAAAGATTTTTGAAATAAAACCAGGGTATTTGGCTCCTAAGTTTTTAAAATAATATGGTTATTTTATTAAAGAGTAGATTAATAAACGATGTTTTTATTGGGTTAAACTTAATAAGGAGGACTAATAAACTTTGTTTTATAAAATGTGTCTTTTGATATTAACATCTAGAAAGTAAAAAATTATTTGATACTATTGGGCCGACTAATAAACGTCTTTGCCTTAAAGGTGTCTAAGGAAGAATAGACTATAGGACGAAGTTTGGATACCAGCATCCTACTCTTGTTAGTTGCTTATCAGACCAAATAAGTAAAGAAGTTATATTGGTCGACCCGGTTTTAGAACCCAAATTTTTTTTAGGCCTACATCTGAATAAAATGAGGTGAATAGGGCTTAAAATCAGATGTTTTGTATACACTCATAGGATGTAGGAAAGTATTATACAGGTTAATAAATTAAAATGATTTTATGAAAGGATGTTATAAATTATGTTATATCATTTAAAAATGTTGGAACCCAAGATGAAATTGTTAGGAAAATGTTTTTATAAATATTTTTGGAAGGGTAAAGTGTAGTCGGAGAGTATGAACCTTTAGATGAGCATGTAGGCTATACACAGATCATTTTTCCTTCTCACATAATTCTCGATCCAAGATTCGAGTACATGACTTGAGGTGTTTGACACCATTTTGAACAAGGGTCTATCACTAGATTTTTGTCGGTGAACACTTGGTGAGGGTTCTTAATGAGGAATCAAGGAGAATGGAGGTTTCTAATTAAGAAACCTGATCGGAGTCCGCCTAAGGGAATTAAGTGAGCGATGCTAGTCGGAAGTGATACTATGTATTCAAATAGTTGATTGAATCAGATTTTGCATAAGAATGCTATAAATACATCATCTGGACTGATGCATAATGTTGGTTATTCTAGGATTAGTTTGTGTTTCTGGGTTTAGAGCTATGGTAAAATTTTGGGGTCTCTTTTAAGGGGGAGAGTATAACGACCCGGAATTTCACCGATTAACCTATGAATATTTAATTAATTTGAATATGCAAATAGTAGGTTTTATAATAAAAATAAAAATCTTTTAAATAATAATTAATGACGACGAATTAGTTTTCAAATTTTGTTTGCAAAAATAATTAGATCGAAGAGAAATTTAAAATGCGACAGAATCCGTTTTTCGAATTTTTGACATTACATCGGTTAAAAGTGTAGGATCTAGATTAACCCTAGAGGGGGGGTGAATAGGGTTATAGCAAATTTTCTTGAATTAAACACAGAAATATAATAGCAGAAATAAATATGCTGAAAAGTAAATCACACACAAAATTTACCCAGCTTCGGCAACCCCTGCCTACTGCTGCATTCCCAGATTTCTATTAGAATTAAACAGTATCACGCTTATAAACACTCTACTAGACTCGCAGACCCTTTTGCTCCCGCTCACAAACACTCTACTAGACTCGCACACCCTGCTCCCGCCTATAGAGTTTCGCTCACTCGCAAACACTGCTCCCGCCTATAGAGCTTTGCAAACTCGCACTCCCTGCTCACTGAACTAATTCTAAATAGACAATCTGACACTACCTAATCCCTAGGTGGTGATTTACAGATTCTTCGACTCGAAAAGAAAAACCAATTTCAAAAATACACGCAGGAGCAAAAAATAAAATATAAACTAGAATCCCTAATTTTTGCTCAAATTTAAAAACTAAAAACCCTATTATAAAATTAAAACTAAACCCCCTTTTAATAATAATAAGGCCGGCCCCTTATTCTTGTTTCACCCGATCTTCAATTCTCTCATGAGAAAAAAAATGGCGGCGATATTTTGCTCTTCAATTTCTCTGTCAAATTAAGGCTTGAGAGATCTGAAGCTCGATTTCCTTATTGATATTCTCAGACGCTCTGCTTGCTGACTTGGGATTGAGGAATTTTTCTGCTTGGCTAGGGCTTCGGCTTCTTTTGTTCGTTGATGGCTATTTGATTCTTCTCTGTCTTACTTCAGCAATCGACTCTTTGGTATGTTGTTTCTTTTATTGCTTGTTTGATTGCTTGCTCTTTTTCCATGCCGGTGATGATAGTATGGGATTGTATTTATATGAATTCTGGGCACTTGATTTTGCTTGTATCGATTCGATACTTTCCTAAATTATGCTTTCCTGATTTTAATTACACCTTGATACGCACGGCTTTGATTGTGTTGCGTTCGATTTTCTTGATTCACACGGCATTAAAACTTCACCTTTTTCATTGCTGACTTTTTCAAAGACGAATATATTTGTTGAATTCTCTGTCTTGACTTTAGCATCCTATTTTCGAAAATTCTGACTTCACTGCTTCGGCCATCTTGTGTTTGCCCCTGTCTTCATCTCTGGCCATCTTCACTATCACTTGGTACTGCTGCATCCATTCTGTTGCACTTTGATGTTGTATATGTGATGCATTCATTACTGCAATACTTGTTGCACTTTAGTTGTTCACCATGTTGCATTCACTCCATTTTGCATTGCATTTGTGATTGATGCAGTTTTGACATTTGGTCATGTTGCAGTATTCATTGTTGTTGTGTTCCTCACTGATGCATTGTTGTAACTCCATCTTGACTTGGGCTTTTTCACTGTAACAGATGCTACACTTGTTCATGTATATATTACTTTGTTTCACTGGTGGCCTATGTGCATGCTTCACTGTTCTTTGCATTTGTTCATATGAGTGTGCTCACTTGATCTATCACACTGTTGCATACATTTGCATTGTATATATTCTATTCCTGTTTGCATTTGAGTTTGTAGCTTGGTGTCATGTTTGTTTTGAGTCTGCAACTTGTAGCTGGACTTGATTTGTGCCTTGTCCATTCTCATGTGTTCATCCCTGTAGTATATGTTAGTGATACATCTTGGAGTTGGTTCATGTTGCACTGCACTTTGATGTTGTAGTCTCTGACTTGAGCATGTTTATATTGAACTGCCTCCTGTACTTGCAGTTTGGTCCATTGAGTTGTTGCAATTGAATTCAAGTTTCTTGTACTTGTGCACTGTTGTGTCTGGTTCTTTTCATTCATGTTGCAACTCAAATGTTTCACTCTGATATGTTTATGCATTTGCCACTGAGCTTGATTCATGCTTACTGTCACTACTGCTTCGAGTCAGTTTCATGGTCACTTATGCAGTTTGAAGCTTGCCACTGACTTTGGTTCTTCGCTTGCATCGTTGTAGTTGCATTTATGTCACGTAGTTGCATACTTTGACTTGATGCTGCATATATGTTTGCTGCAGTCCCTTTTTGCTGTTGCTATCCACATTGAACTGCTTTTGATGCACTTTTGAACTTTGTTGCATTCATGTCTTGAGTTGTTTAATGAAGAGGTTGAACTTGCATACTTCATGTAGCCTTTTGGTCTGACTGTTGCTTCATGTAGTTGACATATCTCATGCTCAAAGACTGCTACTTGATCATGTTGCTGTTGCTATGCAGTTACTATGCTTTGCTTGGTCTCTGATCTCTGTTGCTTCACCACTGAACATTTGTCACTTCACTGTTGCACTTTTGTGCTTTGAGTCAGTTTCATTGTTGCTCTATGTTCATGTTCTTGCAGTCTTCATGACTGTACTGTTGCAGTCGAGTTGTATTCATGTACACTTGTGGCTTGAACTTGATTCACTTCATGTTGTTGTTTGGACATTTGCATTTGTACACTCCATACTTGGTCGTGCTGGAGTCTTCAAGCATGTTGCTGTTGCATTTGTTAGTGGCTTTAGTCTTGAACTGTTTGTAGTCAATTGCTTTGTCTATTTGCCTTGAGTTGAACCTATCTTGGGTTTGACCTTGTTTTTGATTTCTGTGCTTTTGTTTGATTTTTTGTACACGAGTTGGCGAGGCAGTGCACACGTATACGAATGTACACGTGTGTACTGCAGCCACTTATAGTTACCTGTCCCTGATAAAAATACTGATATGCACAGATATTGCACAGTCAAAAATGATGACGAACAACCCAAATAACTGAGGCAAACAATGTTTTCAAAATCATCGTTTCTTTCAAATTTCAAAAATATTTCTCTTTCAATTTTACTGCGTTTGAAAATATTTTTGCAGATTACTCAGATGCTGGATTCAAACTGGAACGCAGTTGAAGACAAAATATGAGTGTGAGTGATATGTAGTGAGGTTATCAATGTAAAAATATTTGTGATGTAATCGTGATGTAATCAAAAATGTATATGTATAGTGAGAGCATGAAATTGTACTATTTAAAATTGTAATAAATATTAGTTTGAATAAAATATTCGTTTGAATTCAAAATCTGTGTAACTTGTTCTGTTTGAATTCAAATTCAAATTCTATGTAATTTATTTTATTCAACAAATATTTATTTAATCTATGAAAAACAAAATAGTACATTACCAAATACATTTAAATGAATATATATGTTTATTATCATCAAACAAAAACATATAAGCGCATATTCAACAATCTCCCCCTTTTGATGATAACAAACATATATTTAAGATTTTGACCGTGTTAAATGTATTTGACCAATTATATACTCTAATTGCTCCCCCTATTTAAATGCTTCCTCTCTACATGATGCTCCCCCTACATATATGCATACAAATAGAAATATATTCAAATGAGCCTAGATGCATATGGAAAAATTATTTGACCTTTGCTTGATTCTATTTGACAAAATCTTAACTTTTCTCTCCCCCTTTTGTTATCAGCAAAAGAATAATAGTGTGAGAGAAAAATAGAGATAAAGTGATCGATATTAATCCAACATTAAACTCAAATTGAATATAAATAGTAAACTTCAATAAGAATCAAACAAAAACCATAACTACCCTTGTTAGGCGCATATTCCACTTTTAGAAATGATGGAAATTGATGTTCATATAAAATCATACAGTTGAATCTTCTTGTGGTATTTATATCAGGAATTTGAATATCTACTAATCATGCATAACCGTTAGGACTTTTAAATGAGATTAGTAGTATTCGAATTTAATTTTAAAAATGAAATCAAGTATCTTCTAACCACGCATAACCGTGAGGACTTTTAAATGGGATTAGAATTAACTTGTCTATTTAAGCAATTTAATTTTGATATGCGTTCCATACATGCATAACCGTGAGGACTTTTAAATGAGCATGGAAGCACATAATAAAAAAAATTCAAGTAATTCACCCATGCATAACCGTGAGGACTTTTAAATGAGAGTGAATACTTTGGATATTTATTTATTTATTTAAAAAATATGACATGAAAAACAAATGATTCCTGATTATAGTACCACATATCGACAAACTATATTGAATATTTGATAAACCATGGTCGATAGAAATAATGATAGATATAGAAATGGTCATGGAATCTTTACCCAACAAAAAGTTTTATAATTCTTGTTTTATTTCCTAAAGAAAATTTCCAAATATACTCTCTTGAGTAATGTATGTTAAATATCAACACTCATCACTTTTTCAATCACTATTTATCTCTTTGATAATTAGTAGGGAGTCGGATCAGTCAAAATTTGTCATTTAAATTCAAATAAAAATGACTGATCTGAAAATATGGTCAAACAATTATTTTCTCGAAGGGGTTATATGAGAAAAAAATTCTGCTAAATGAAAAATTATTTCAAGTGAAAAATATGCAGATATTTTCTTTGAAAAAAAAAACGATGCAGCAAATGAATGTTTCAAAAATTAATCACGTTCAACTCGTAAGTTTTCTATCAACTAGATTACCAGTATGAACTGCATCTGAATTTCTTTTTCAATCCAAAATATCACTAACTGGATTTGGTAAACCATACATGAAGTGTGCATCAAAAATTTCAAACCCAATTTTAGCAACAATTTAAATGACATTCTTTGGATTTTGAATTGAAGCCATGTTCACACTCAACCAAATATCATGGTGTTAATTTCAGAAAACCATAGGATAAACAATTATATTCATGAGTAATCAACAGTCAATCAACATCATAATTATTTCAAAATCAATTTCTTAAAATCCTTTTTCACATGAGTTTGAAATCGTGCAAATTTACAAGCAGTGACCAAAATGCCAAAATATATCTAAGTATAGCATGAGTAATCAAGGATCAATAAAATACCATCATTTGACCAAACATATTAAGTTCAATGATGAAAGGATGGTTGGTCTACTTTTAAGCACAAATCAAAGTAAGAACAAGTCAAAGGAAAAATCATATTCATAAGTCAGAATTAAAGACATCACATCATTATCACAATTTTGGCTGATTTAATTCAGAGCATGGTGCAGATTATCACATTTAATATAACTTCGCCTGTTTTACCTTTACGATAATTTCTCGTGATTGCCCATTGTGATTCTGTCACCATTATATTAGGCTAAGGAACTTTGCTTTGTTGCCCGTTGTGTTTCTGGAACAGCCACAATCCAGAGAACACCGTTGTTGTTCCTTAGCCTGCCACCACACCTACACGATGAAAGATTTTTGTGACCTATTTCTAGGTCCATGATTGTTAGTGGCAGAAACATTATGAATAAACAAACCCTTTGGAACCCAAACTTGTTTAGTCCTTTTATTCTTGTTCCAATAGACATGAAATTTGTTTCTAGAATTCTTAGGAACCCAAACTTGTATAAATTTTGTGTTCTTGTTCCTATGACTACAATTTTCAACATGATGTCCAATTATTTCACATTTATCAAAGATACTTTTCCCTTTTGCATTATCCTCAGCTTGTGTTTTCCCAAAACCAAGTCCTTTTCTGTTGTTAGCAAAAATTTGATTTCCCAATAGCATGTTGAAAGATTTTTCGCCTCTTGAAAAGTTATTCAACGATTTCTCAAGATTCTGGACTTTGGTTTTTAGTGTTGTATTTTCAGTGACGAGTGAGGTGCATCGATTTATAAAATCCTTTTTCCTAGTGTCGATGGTTTCCTTAAGATTCAAGTTTTCTTTTTCAAGATTCTCAGAGTTATTCTTAAGTCTTGTCAATTCTGAATCTAAAACTTTACATCTTTTACATTCTAGGTTTTGAATATTTTCAAGTTCAGTTTCTAACCTAAAATTTTTACGAGCAAGTTCTCTCCTATCAGTTTTCAGTTTTTCAATTTTAGATTCAAGAGCATCAACTACTTTAGTAAGATCAGAACACATAAAAACAAGATCTCTATAGGAATACTCACCTTCCTCACTAGATTCCTCTGAGCTTGAATCTGAATTTGATTTCGCCATAAGACACAAGTTAGCCTCCTCTGAGCTGCTATCCGAAGCTTCTTCTCCTTCTTCATCATCCCAAGTCGCTGCAAATACCTTCTTCGCCTTTTTCTTTCCTTTGTTGTTTTTGAGAAGTGGGCATTTTGGTTTGATGTGGCCAGGCTTGTTGCAGTTATAACACGTCAGTTCATTATCGGAATTTTCGGAATCTTTTGACCTATTGCCCTTTGTTTTCTTCTTGCGTGGCTTGAATCTAGACCATCTTCTAAGATTATTGACAGCCATTGCAAGCTCTTCAATTGGATCTTCTTCATCGCTTTCTTCTTTGCTCTTTAAGGCAATCGTCTTCTTCTTTGGTTCGGAGTTGTTGCGTTCTTCCTTTGCTTTTAGCTCAAGCTCGTATGTCATCAAGTTACCAATCAACTCCTCCATGCTTAATTTACTCAAATCTTTCGATTCTTGGATTGCCGTGACTTTTGCCTCAAAGTTCATCGGTAAGACTCGTAGTATCTTCCGCACAAGCTCTACCTCAGTGAATACCTTCCCAAGTGCTCTAGCATTGTACACCAAAGTTGAAAAGCGTCCAAACATGTCCTTTATGCTCTCGCCTTTGTCCATCACAAAGTTCTCGTATTCATTGCTGAATAGGGCTAGACGAGACTCCTTGACTTGAGAAGTTCCTTCGTGTGTCACCTCCAAAGTATGCCAAATTTCCTGTGCTGTTGTACAATGAGAAATTCTATTAAATTCATTTTTATCAAGAGCACATATCAAAGCATTCATGGCTTTAGCATTTGTCGTTTTCAATCTCTTATCCTTAGCATCCCACCTATCCTTAGGTTTAGGAATCTCAGTATCACCAACGATTATAGTGGGAGGTTTATAGCTAGTTTCAATAATATCCCAAACATCATAATCAACGGAACTAAGGTAAATACTCATCCTAACTTTCCAATAAGCATAATCGTTCCCGTTAAACATGGGTGGCCTAACAATAGATTGCCCCACAGAAAAAGCATTATTTGATGGATTCATGACTCTAGAGTTAAATAAAAATACCAGGCTCTGATACCACTTGTAGGATCTAGATTAACCCTAAAGGGGGGAGGGTGAAAAGGGTTATAGCAAATTTTCTTGAATTAAACACAGAAATATAATAGCAGAAATAAATATGCTGAAAAGTAAATCACACACAAAATTTACCCAGCTTCGGCAACCCCTGCCTACTGCTGCATTCCCAGATTTCTATTAGAATTAAACAGTATCACGCTTACAAACACTCTACTAGACTCGCAGACCCTTTTGCTCCCGCTCACAAACACTCTACTAGATTCGCACACCCTGCTCCCGCCTATAGAGTTTCGCTCACTCGCAAACACTGCTCCCGCCTATAGAGCTTTGCAAACTCGCACTCCCTGCTCACTGAACTAATTCTAAATAGACAATCTGACACTACCTAATCCCTAGGTGGTGATTTACAGATTCTTCGACTCGAAAAGAAAAAACAATTTCAAAAATACACGCAGGAGCAAAAAATAAAATATAAACTAGAATCCCTAATTTTTGCTCAAATTTAAAAACTAAAAACCTATTATAAAATTAAAACTAAACCCCCTTTTAATAATAATAAGGCCGGCCCCTTATTCTTGTTTCACCCGATCTTCAATTCTCTCTTGAGAAAAAAAATGGCGGCGATATTTTGCTCTTCAATTTCTCTGTCAAATTAAGGCTTGAGAGATCTGAAGCTCGATTTCCTTATTGATATTCTCAGACGCTCTGCTTGCTGACTTGGGATTGAGGAATTTTTCTGCTTGGCTAGGGCTTCGGCTTCTTTTGTTCGTTGATGGCTATTTGATTCTTCTCTGTCTTACTTCAGCAATCGACTCTTTGGTATGTTGTTTCTTTTGTTGCTTGTTTGATTGCTTGCTCTTTTTCCATGCCGATGATGATAGTATGGGATTGTATTTATATGAATTCTGAGCACTTGATTTTGCTTGTATCGATTCGATACTTTCCTAAATTATGCTTTCCTGATTTTAATTACACCTTGATACGCACGGCTTTGATTGTGTTGCGTTCGATTTTCTTGATTCACACGGCATTAAAACTTCCCCTTTTTCATTGCTGACTTTTTCAAAGACGAATATATTTGTTGAATTCTCTGTCTTGACTTTAGCATCCTATTTTCGAAAATTCTGACTTCACTGCTTCGGCCATCTTGTGTTTGCCCCTGTCTTCATCTCTGGCCATCTTCACTATCACTTGGTACTGCTGCATCCATTCTGTTGCACTTTGATGTTGTATATGTGATGCATTCATTACTGCAATACTTGTTGCATTTTAGTTGTTCACCATGTTGCATTCACTCCATTTTGCATTGCATTTGTGATTGATGCAGTTTTGACATTTGGTCATGTTGCAGTATTCATTGTTGTTGTGTTCCTCACTGATGCATTGTTGTAACTCCATCTTGACTTGGGCTTTTTCACTGTAACAGATGCTACACTTGTTCATGTATATATTACTTTGTTTCACTGGTGGCCTATGTGCATGCTTCACTGTTCTTTGCATTTGTTCATATGAGTGTGCTCACTTGATCTATCACACTGTTGCATACATTTGCATTGTATATATTCTATTCCTGTTTGCATTTGAGTTTGTAGCTTGGTGTCATGTTTGTTTTGAGTCTGCAACTTGTAGCTGGACTTGATTTGTGCCTTGTCCATTCTCATGTGTTCATCCCTGTAGTATATGTTAGTGATACATCTTGGAGTTGGTTCATGTTGCACTGCACTTTGATGTTGTAGTCTCTGACTTGAGCATGTTTATATTGAACTGCCCCTGTACTTGCAGTTTGGTCCATTGAGTTGTTGCAATTGAATTCAAGTTTCTTGTACTTGTGCACTGTTGTGTCTGGTTCTTTTCATTCATGTTGCAACTCAAATGTTTCACTCTGATATGTTTATGCATTTTCCACTGAGCTTGATTCATGCTTACTGTCACTACTGCTTCGAGTCAGTTTCATGGTCACTTATGCAGTTTGAAGCTTGCCACTGACTTTGGTTCTTCGCTTGCATCGTTGTAGTTGCATTTATGTCACGTAGTTGCATACTTTGACTTGATGCTGCATATATGTTTGCTGCAGTCCCTTTTTTCTGTTGCTATCCACATTGAACTGCTTTTGATGCACTTTTGAACTTTGTTGCATTCATGTCTTGAGTTGTTTAATGAAGAGGTTGAACTTGCATACTTCATGTAGCCTTTTGGTCTGACTGTTGCTTCATGTAGTTGACATATCTCATGCTCAAAGACTGCTACTTGATCATGTTGCTGTTGCTATGCAGTTACTATGCTTTGCTTGGTCTCTGATCTCTGTTGCTTCACCACTGAACATTTGTCACTTCACTGTTGCACTTTTGTGCTTTGAGTCAGTTTCATTGTTGCTCTATGTTCATGTTCTTGCAGTCTTCATGACTGTACTGTTGCAGTCGAGTTGTATTCATGTACACTTGTGGCTTGAACTTGATTCACTTCATGTTGTTGTTTGGACATTTGCATTTGTACACTCCATACTTGGTCGTGCTGGAGTCTTCAAGCATGTTGCTGTTGCATTTGTTAGTGGCTTTAGTCTTGAACTGTTTGTAGTCAATTGCTTTGTCTATTTGCCTTGAGTTGAACCTATCTTGGGTTTGACCTTGTTTTTGATTTCTGTGCTTTTGTTTGATTTTTTGTACACGAGTTGGCGAGGCAGTGTACACGTATACGAATGTACACGTGTGTACTGCAGCCACTTATAGTTACCTGTCCCTGATAAAAATACTGATATGCACAGATATTGCACAGTCAAAAATGATGACGAACAACCCAAATAACTGAGGCAAACAATGTTTTCAAAATCATCGTTTCTTTCAAATTTCAAAAATATTTCTCTTTCAATTTTACTGCGTTTGAAAATATTTTTGCAGATTACTCAGATGCTGGATTCAAACTGGAACGCAGTTGAAGACAAAATACGAGTGTGAGTGATATGTAGTGAGGTTATCAATGTAAAAACATTTGTGATGTAATCGTGATGTAATCAAAAATGTATATGTATAGTGAGAGCATGAAATTGTACTATTTAAAATTGTAATAAATATTAGTTTGAATAAAATATTCGTTTGAATTCAAAATCTGTGTAACTTGTTCTGTTTGAATTCAAATTCAAATTCTATGTAATTTATTTTATTCAACAAATATTTATTTAATCTATGAAAAACATACATTACCAAATACATTTAAATGAATATATATGTTTATTATCATCAAACAAAAACATATAAGCGCATATTCAACAAAAAGTTGTCGAAAACATTGTGAACATATTAGCTAATATATATACATGCATAGTAATTTAAGTATGTTAAATTAATAATATGATAAGAATTCAGTTACTTAAGCTAATTTAAAACATGATGTGACTTTTTACTAATGTTTTTAAATAAAAGTCATAATTCATCACATCATCTCTAAATATTAGTATAATGGAGTATCAGTAGCATGTTTGGAGCTTCAAGTGTGAAAGGAAACAAGAAATCACATGTGGTACAAGGTGGAGGGAGGTGTTGGACATGGTGAGGTGGACTTGATGATGTGGCAAGAGGATGTGGAGGGTAAAGGACATAAGGGTGTTGTGGTAATTTACCTTATGCATTTCATATAAAAACAATTTTCTTTCTTATTTTCTCATCTCCCATTCTCATTCAAAAACTCCATCATCTCCTTTTTGAAAATTTCTATAGCTTCCCAAGATTTCTAAAATTTGAATATCTTTGTCACACACGTTTAACACTTTAAAAACCTTGTCAAACCCCTTACTTCTCTTCATACACCCCTCTTCTACCAAAAACATGTCAAAACTCCCTCTTAAACACAGGGCTGAACGATGAAGCCTACATGACTGAACCTGCCATAGCCTTAAGGCCTTCAAAATCTCCTTTTTGCTAAGAAGAAAGCATGGATGTAGGTCATATACAAGTTCTAGTGAAGTTCATGTCCTTTTGGTTATCCCTAAGGTGAGAAAGCTAACTCATTTATTAAAGTTTCTAACTTTAGTTTTAGAGTATTCCTTGTTGTTAAATCATAGCATGTTTGGGTGGATATAGTGTTCATTTGTATATGCATATATATGATTGTATGTGTTGTTGAGTTTGACTTAAATTGAAATCTAATGCTGCGATGTTTAGGAAGTTATGATTTTTCTTATGTCCTGATTGTGGTGACATGTGAATGAATGATTTGATTCATGTATGTGATGCACATGCTAAGAAAGTTAGCATTTAGACCATAGAATCGACATAGAAATCTCTTATTTTCAAATTAGTTTTACATAAGTGTTTTTCTAAAAAGTTTTTTTTTTAATCTTTACTCTTGGTTCCAAACTCTATTACAAAGTTATAAAAAAAAGTTAGAACCATAAAGTTAAAGATTATAAGGATATTTGGAATGAAAAGCAAGTTCGAAAATTATGGATCATGTAAAAATAGTCGCTATAAATGCAGTTCGTAAAAATGAACTCTTTTTACAAATTAAATTATATTTTCATTTTGGACATTTTTTGGAAGTGGTTTCAAACTTATTATAAATATTTAAAAGTAGTTTTTATTGATTTATTTAATTATTTATTTGGTGATTATTTGTTTACTTAATATAATAACGGTGATTAGTACTCAATTGATTAATTAAGTAAGGTAATTAGTACTTGATCATTAGCTAATAAAGGAAATTAGTACTTAAATATAAATCAAGTTAATTATAATTTGTTAATTAATTAGGGATTAATCATTATTTTATAATTTATTTAAGGATTAACTATTATTAAATTAATAATAAAATGTTAATTATTATTAAATTATTATTTAAAAGAGAGTTTAAATATTTAATTAACTACTAGTTAAGTTAAGATTTAAATAGGACTTAGTTAAGATTTAATTATACTTAAATGAAGGTTTAATTTATGATTTAATTATTAATTAAGGATTGCTATATAATTTAACTATAAATTGAGGTTTAAGTATTAATTAATTATTAACTGAGATTAATTAATAGCTAATTACTTTTTTAAGGATATACTTATTATTTATTTAAAGTTAATTATTGTGTAATGGTTCGATCATTATTAAGCAAAGGGTTTAATTTTTATTTAATTATTGAATAAAGGTTTTGATTTTAAATCACTTATTTTCGAAGGTCGATCACCGGGCTGGTTCCTAATACGCGAAGGATACTCTATTTATGACATTTATTTTTTTCCAGAATATACTGCTCTAGCCTAACTAGAGGAACATAAACACAAGGAGACAAGATAACGAGGATCGAAACGAAATCGAATGTCATCAAGCAATTCAAGGATTCCAGTTTCACAATGTGAAGGCCCTGCTTTTTTGTTTAAAGCTAGCAATCTTTTACAAGAATGTTTTAAACCAAGGGATTTGTTTGTCGACTACCCTTAAGTAACCTCATATGAATATGAAACCCAATGACATCTGTTTAGCCGAACAAATCACTGTTTTGCTAACATTTATTTGGTATAATAAATCACAGTTCTATCATAATTCACAAAATAAATTATGTTGACATCTTTTAGGCGGAATAAAAACCCATTCTGCTATTATATTAACTTGGACATGCGTTTAGCAGAAAAATCCCCGTCCGCTATTATAGCACTTGGACGTTTACTTATATATTAGTTGATTGTTATTAGCCGATTCCCTTTACATATCTGCTTGTTATATAAACACCCATGTGATAACTTGAAAGTTAGACTTAATTAAATGTGAACCGTTGTGGTTGCTAAGCCTCTTTCTGAACTTGTAAAGTCAAACATTTAACTTTTGTCCATTTTGAAAATGGTTTAAAATTTATTATCATTTTTAAATATTATATTTGAAGGATAATTAAGCTATTATTTTATAAAAATGTTTGAAGTAAATTTAATACTTTTTAAGTGATTGTTTAATTATTTTGTTAATAGGATTTATAGGTAATTAAATAAAGGATGTTTAGATAATAAGTTGTTTAAATGGTGTCTTAAATAATTGATTTTATCTAAGAAAATTTATTAATTACAGTTTATTAAAGAATTTTTTTTAAAAAGAAAAGTTTATAAAAGAAGTTTTACAAATTAAAAGAAGACCTTGAAATTAGGGGATAATTTTACTAATGATTGTGGATATTTATAAAATAGTTTTATAAATGATTTCGGACATTTATGAAGGAATTTTATAAATGATTAAGGATATTTATAAAAGAGTATTATAAATAAACTTAGAGATTTATAAAGAGTTTTATAAATGGATTTGGAGTTTTTGTAAAGGAGATTTCCACAAATGAAAGAGATTCATTAAAAGGATTTACTGAAAAAAATTATAAAAGAAAACTGAGATTGGATTTCTCATAACTGACCTTCTTAATTATGGCATATAGAACATTCGTTCCATACTTGACACCGAAGGAATAGTGTGTGGAGTAATCCTTATATCTATTTTAAACATTTTGATCCTTTTGATATGATTTTGAAATAAGAAACTTTTTACAATGTTTGGTGAATATGCTTATATGGACAAACATTTTGAAAAGAGATTTAATAAATTAAAGATTTTTTAAAATGAGGCCTATATTTTTCTATGTGAAATTAAATGTATAGATTGTTGGTTGTTTGTTTATTTGATTCCTAAATAACCAATCAAATCTGGGCAAGTTTTGAATTAGAAATTTAATAAGAGCTTTGCATGTTCATACAGTCTAAGATCCATTAGGAGAACTCAATTTGGTGAAATGATTCTCGCTTTAAGGAACATAATAGAGATCCAATTGGGGATCTGGTGTAGTCCACTTATTTTTTGAAAGAACCAAGATTAAGTCATCCAGAAATTATAGTTTGTTGGTTCGGGTGACCCACATCGCATGTATTATTCAAAAACCACTTTGAACCAGTATGAGCATCTTGAAGATGTTCGAAGACAGAGTTCTTTGAAGTGCAAAGGCTACTTACTACTAATCCCAAGGATGATTCCAAAATGGATGTAGTAGAGGCAGTCCTTCGGTTTCATTTAGACACATAACGAAATTTTATGGATGAATGCTGGCATTACATTTCAGCCTAGAGGGCAGCGTTAGCATTCAAGAGGGAATTGCTATGAGGAAATGGTAAGAGCATAGCCTCTCAAGCCTTAAAACCCGAGAAATGGCAAAAACAAGGTAGATGCGGCAGGACTTTGTCGGTCGCTCCCATATGGGTGTGCCATCACCTTTCTAGGTTATTATATTTTGGATTTGGTTGTGCATGAGTGTAACGATCCAGAATTTTGGTCATTTGCTTTTGAAATGTTTGTTCAATTTAAATGTTTAAAATAATGGTTTAAAGAGTTAATAACTTAAAAATCCAAATATGGGGATTTATGTTTAAACTGGATAATTGGAATTCAAATATAGAGATTATTTAAAATAATTGAATTGGAGAATTTATTTTGAATAGAATTTCAAATAACTAGATTTTGAATTGAGTATTAATTCAATTAATTTAGTATGCTTATTTAACTCGTTTTAATTAAGAAAATAATAACGATAAATTGAATTATTAATTCAATTGTAGTAATAACAATTCAAACAAATAATCGGGAAATATATTATTATTTATACGATTGGATTTCTATTGATGTATTTTTAATTTATTTATTAGATTTTTCTATAATTAAATTTGGAAAATATTTAATTTTTTGTCGACGTTTTACCGTCGAATAGAACTGTTTTTGTAATTTTACAAAACTCAATAACCAATTTTGTTTTCCTTATAGATTAAATCTCTGGTTGAATTGAATTGTTACTTAATACGTTAATGATGGTAATTAGTTTATTGAGTGAAATTTGTGTATATAAACTATATTATTTAATTCAAGAAACTGTAAATTAAATATCTCTATCATTTTAGGTCAGAATTTAATGCGGTCAGACAAGTTAGGATTGTATTGACATGCAATACGTTTTGGAATTGAACTGGTTAAGATCTGAACTTGCAGAATTTTAAGCTAAATTCGAATTTAGACGGAAAAAGAACGCCTCGGCAACAACTAGAATAATTGTGAGTTAAACTCACCTTTTTGGTTAACCAGTAATATTATATAGTTGAAAAAAATTATTGATTGAATGTTTAGATGATTTACTATTTTACCAGTTGGTTTGGTTTTATTCTAGGCCCTGGAACTGATGTCTTTTTTATATACCCGACTAGTAGCGAATGACCCATATTATAGGATTGTATACAATTTATGATGCAGGGAAATAGATTGGAGTGATCCTACAGGATTCCTCACCAACGTTGATTTATTTTCATATATAGATGCTAATGTATATGAGTTATGATGCAAGGTGACAGGTTGGAGAGATCCAATAAGATTCCTCGCCATTGTTGAAATGTTTTCAATAATATTCTTGTCGTATGATTGTAAAATATCAAACCTGTTTGTTAACCCTATGGGCTATGACATTATTATATGTTCAACTTAAACCCTATAGTGATAGAAAATCAATATCAATATCGGTAAAATGTTGGGTAGCTATCGGCCTCAAAATTAGTATTTTAAAAATAATGTAAATTTCCATTTGAGTTGGAATTGGTTTTTGAGACAGGAAATGATTTAAAATTCTAAACTTGGATTTTGAAAATATTTTATTCTAAAAGGTTTAATTTCTATTTTACTCCAACCTTTTTATCTGTCTTTTCTAAGTTATTTATTTATATTTGGTACTGTTTTAAGATTATTTATATTTAAAATTCTTTTTAACTATTATTATTTATATTTAATGTGGTTTTAAAGTTATTTATCGATATTTTAATATTTTGTAAAACCGATTATTTAAATAATTAATATGGTTTGAAATTAATAATAATGGTTTATTAACAATGTTTTGGAAAGTAATTACTATTATTTGTAATATTTTTGATGATTTATTTATTGATATTCTATTAATACCGTTTGAAATTATTAATTATAAATTTAATGATGTTTTAAAGTTAATAATAATGATTTATTTAAAATGTTTATCATTCTTTTCTTAGCAAGGTTAGCGGGGTTGACTGGTCTCTTACCAAATTTTATTACAAAGAAACAATAAAATGAATATAGCTAGGAACATGCTCCAAGCTATAATCACACAAGAGAATAAACGAAGAAAGAAAATCATACACACAAAGACATACATAGGAAGAAGAACCCAACAAAAACCATAACAAGAACCCGAAGCAAGGCCAGGATTATCTCCAAGCAGTTAGGATGACATCAGAAAAAACTGTCAATCTCATCATAGCTTCTAAATTTTCATTTTTCAATATTTTTCATAGTGTTTCACTGTCTCTCCTCTTTTTCTCAATACATATCAGATTTCTTTCTATCTAGATCATTATCAGATATTTCTTAACACATAGTGTAATGAGAAGAGAAGCAGAAGATCTCCATCTAGTCGAGTTATAAATCATGTTCCAGTCAGTGTCATCAGGACTAGATTGTAAGTTGTCACCTGCCATGGCCATCAACCTTCTCCATCGGATGAGATTTTGTTGAGTATAATAGTGTTAATACATGTTTCCTTTTGTTTTTTTATCAATTGCTGAGCTGGTGTATACAAATTGACGTTGTTCTTTCTTTTTGGGTGTGAGGTCATTTTGTACTTTACCACAAGAAATAAAAAAATAATGGCTTCCTTCTTTCTCAGTTTTCTGTTCAAACCCTAGAGATTAACATGGTATCAGAGCAACCAACCTCTCCGCCACCATCACCGTCTCGATCTCCAATCGCCTCTATGACTACCGATCTCTCTTCAATTAACCCTAATGATGAGCTTTTTCTCCATCATTCCGATCATCTTAACTATGTTCTTTCCACGATTCCGTTGTCAGATCGCAATTACAGTCACTGGCGACGTTCAGTAGAAGTTTCTCTGATGGCGAAAAATAAGCTTGGATTTGTCACTGGTCTTTGTCTTCGACCGCATGATAATTCGCTTCTTACAGCTCAATGGGATCGATGTAATAACATGGTAATTTCTTGGTTATTACATTCTGTTGAAAAGGATATTGCTCAATCTATACTTTATTATCGATCTGCTTCCGCTATTTGGTCTGATTTGGCAGTTCGATTTGCTCGATCTAATCGAACTCGTCTTTTTCAAATTCAAAAATCACTGTCTACACTCTTCCAAGATACATCTTCAATTTCTTCTCATTTTACCAAATCAAAAACCCTATGGGATGAATATACCTCATTACTTGAAGATCGTGTTTGTGCGTGTGGATCTGGAGCTTTAATTCATGATATACTTCAAGATCAACAAGTTGTATAGTTTTTAGCAAGTCTGAATGATTCTTATAATTCTGCACGGGCACAAATTTTAATGATTCAACCACCTCCTTCTTTAAATGAAGTTTATAAACTTCTATTGCAAGAAGAAGAACAAAGAGAATTAGGCAATAAACAACTGTCATCTGGATCTTCATTGACCGATCTTACTTCTGCATTAGCTTATCAACGACTTGTTGATTTCAAGAATTCAAACAGAGGTAATAATTCTTCTTCTCGAGGTCGTGGTGGTATTGTCAAAGGTGGCAGAGGATCTCAATATTGTGAGCATTGTAAAATTGGTGGTCATACAGTTGACAATTGCTGGAAATTACATGGTCATACTATGTTCTGTGATCATTGTTTGCTTGGAGGACATACTGTAGAAAAATGCTGGAAGAAACATGGTTATCCACCAGGAAAAGGTCCTCGTGCTACAGCTGTTGCAGCTGCATCATCTTCAAAAGACTCTACTCAAGTTGGAATTACTAATGAGCAGTATAATCAACTATTGGCTTTGCTGAAGAATAATAGTGTTGCTGCTCCATCTGATTCAACTGCTTTTTTGGCTGGTAAGAATTTTTGCTTTATTTCTTCAGAAAATAAACCTATTTGGATCATTGATAGTGGGGCTACTGATCATATGACTCCTCATCTCCATTTGTTCATTCATTATTCTATTTTATCTAAACCACTTCTCATCACTATGCCAAATGGTAAAACATGAAATGTCATACATTCTGGTACTATTGTTCTTTCTGCTTCATTAACTCTACACAATGTTTTACATGTACTAGAATTTTGCTTTAACCTTGTTTCTGTTCGAAAACTCATCACAAGCAAGAACACTAATATTCTTTTCACACCTCAATTTTGCTTTATTCAGGGCCCTTTGATAAAGAAGCCAATTATGATTGGCAGTGAGACTAAAGGACTTTACATAGTTAACATTGATAATTCTTGTAAGCATGTTTCTTCATTTTCAAATAATGATACTACTGATGTTACAACGGTAAATTCATCTGTAACACCTCACATGAATGACATTGCTTTGTCTTTTGCGTTTTCGACCGCTCTCAAGAATAACAGTCCTGAGTTATGGCATTGTAGACTTGGTCATATACCTTTTGTTCAGCTCAAACACATAAATGTTTTTGATTCCTCTGTTAAACCTTCTCATTTATGCAAAATCTGTCCTCGAGCAAAACAACACAGAAATTCTTTTCCCACTTCTATCACTAAAACTGATAAACCATTTGATCTTATACACATTGACACTTGGGGTCCTTATAAACATGCTACTCACAATGGATTTAGATATTTCTTAACTATTGTTGATGATAATACGACTTTTCTCATGTTTTCAAAAAGTGATTCCCTCACTGTTTTACAGAATTTCCACACTCTCATTCTCACACAATTTCAAACCAAAATCAAAATCATTCGGTCTGACAATGCAGCAGAATTTTGTGGTTCTAATGCTTTAAAATTCTATGCTTTAAATGGCATACTTCATCAAACATCTTGTACATATACTCCTCAACAAAATGGAGTAGTTGAAAGAAAACACAAACACCTTCTCGAAGTTGCTAGATCTTTATATTTTCAATCCAATTTACCTTTACAATTTTGGGGAGAATGTATACTAACTGCCACTTATCTCATAAATAGAACACCACTGTCATCTCTCAAATTTAATTCTCCTTATTTTCAACTTTTTAACAAAACACCAGATTATTCTTTTTTAAGGACATTTGGTTGTCTTTGTTTTGTCTCTACCATATCTCAAGGAAGAGATAAGTTTCAACCTCGAGCAAAACCATGTGTGTTCATTGGATATTCTTTTGGTAAAAAAAGTTACAAAGCATTGGATCTTGCCACACACAAAATAATCGAATCCAGAGATATTGTGTTCCATGAGTCCAATTTTCCATTTCATATAAAATCTTATTCACAGCCCATTACTTTACCAACAGTTCAGACTGATTTTTCAGACTTTATATTCACACCAATTGTAACTGATATCCCACAAAATATTCCATCTACTCCACAAAATACTTTGTACAATGATGCCTCCCTTTCTGATAGTTCCAGTCCAATGGTAAATAATGATCAACATGTTTTACCTGTTGTCACTACTGAACCAGATTTGCGTAAATCTTCAAGGCAGCATAGAAAACCAATCTATCTTCAAGACTATATTTGCAATACCTGTTATTCTGATCAAATACATGCTTCTACTCTACCTTCTTCTCATTTTGTTTTTCTTTCAACTATTACATCTTATCATGAACCTTCTTCATACCTTGATGCTTCAAATGATCCAAATTGGGTTTTAGCAATGAAAAATGAAGTAGACGCTCTTCAGTCAAATGGCACTTGGGATTTGGTTAGTCTTCCGGCAGGCAAAACTCCAATTGGGTGCAAATGGGTGTTTAAAGTCAAACTTAAAGCAGATGGTTCTTTAGAAAGGTATAAAGCTAGATTAGTAGCTAAGGGTTTTACACAAAAAGAAGGAGTAGATTATCATGAAACATTCTCTCCAGTTGTCAAGATGACAACTATTCGAACCATACTTGCTGTTTCTGCCTCAAAGAAGTGGTTAATTCATCAGCTAGATGTCAATAATGCCTTTCTTCATGGGGATTTATATGAAGAAGTTTATATGTTATTGCCTGAAGGAATTCCAAATCCCAATCACCTTGTTTGCAGGCTTAAGAAATCCATTTATGGATTAAAACAAGCTTCACGGCAATGGTTTCATAAACTTACTTCAGCTTTACAATCTCGTGGATATTCTCAATCCAAGAATGATTATTCTCTCTTTACAAAAAAAAATCAGGTCTAATAACCATCCTTGCTGTTTATGTAGATGATATTTTGTTAACTGGTTCTGATTTCTCTGAAATCGAACAGTTAAAGTTATTTCTACGTAACACTTTTAGTATTAAAGATTTGGGCTCTCTTCATTATTTCCTAGGCCTTGAGATTAATCACATAGAATCTGGAATTGTTATGACACAACATAAATTCACAACTGAGCTTCTAGCTGCTTCTCAAATGAACTTTTCCAAGTGTTCTTTGACACCATTACCTCTTCATCTGAAATTAAATACCACTGATGGTGATCTTCTACAAGATCCCACACTCTATCGAATGCTTATTGGTAAACTGAATTATCTAACAAATACCAGACCAGATTTAAGTTTTGCAGTTCAGACACTCAGTCAATTCATGCAACAGCCTCGTACTTCACATCTTGATGCTCTGAAACATACACTATCGTATGTAAAAGGTACTGCAGGTAATGGAATTCTTCTCAATGGTTGTGATCAACCTTTACTGCAAGCTTTTTCTGATTCAGACTGGGCAACATGTCCTATATCTCGAAGATCTGTTACTGGTTACATTATTTTACTCGGTTCTTCTCCCATTTCCTGGAAATCTAAGAAACAAGCTATAGTGTCACGAAGTTCGTCTGAGGCAGAATACAGGGCTATGGCACAGGCTGCAACTGAGATAACTTGGCTGGTTCGATTGTTACAAGAATTGCAAGTTGATCCAATCAAGCCAATCACACTATTTTGTGACAATCATTCAGCTATGCACATTGCCAAGAATCCAGTTTTTCACGAACGAACTAAACACATAGAAGTTGACTGTCATTTCACTAGAGACAAAGTCATGGAAGGATTATTGAAGCTTGCTTATGTTCCATCTGCAGAACAATTAGCTGATGTCTTCACTAAAATTTTACCATCTCATCAACAAAATGGAATTCTGTCCAAGCTGGGATTGTATAAATCACCAGCTTGAGGGGGGCTGTTGAGTATAATAGTGTTAATACATGTTTCCTTTTGTTTTTTTATCAATTGCTGAACTTCTTTCTCAGTTTTCTATTCAAACCCTAGAAATTAACAGATTTGGCCAAAGAAAATATGATTACATGACTCATTGCTATCACCACAAAAAAATCACGAACTACCATGATCAAGCCCAAACCGTAGCAGGACATTCCTTGTCAACAAAGCCTCATTTAGCACCTTTCAAAACATTAGATTTTCCTTGGGGGTAGAATCGGAATCCAAGTTATTTTCTTCGATCTACAAGTTAGATATATTTCAGTGAGAGTTAAAAGTTTATACACATGGGCAACTATATGTTTTTTCGCTTCCATAAAACAAGATCTTGACAGACAGAAGGATATGTTTTTGCCTGCAAGAGATCCCAAGCAGCTCTTATGTCCTGATTTTATGAGTATGGCAGTTGTAGCTGGCCATTCATAATAAAATCTAAAACCTTGGATTCCTTTGCAATTCCTATTTGAGTTATGTTCTGATAATGGAAGTGATTAGATAGTATCATACCATTAGCTCCCCAAGGCTTAAACCAGCATTTTACAAGGGAAAGCTCGGACATTTTCATGAGAATGAAAGAATGGTAAGTTTCTCTCAATCCAAGCAATCTTCTCCAAGTCCAGATGCATGATTGAGGGAGTTCCATACACCAAAAATATTTCATACCAATCTTATGTGCCTATACCCATCTCACCTAGATACTCTGCATCTTAGATAATATTGAATTAAAGTGGGCGTTGAATGCAGACTTGTTCCAGAGACATAAATTCTTAACACCTTAACCTCCTTTGCACCTTGGTATTTCAAATAAGTTGAAAGAGCAAGGCATAGGCTTTTTCATGTGGATACTTCCATACAAAAAACCTCAACATTGCACTTCTATTCAAGCCCAATAGCTTATTAGGTAAAATGAATTCTATGGCCCTGTAAATAATCATGGAAAAGCTTACAAACTTGATTAATATGAGACGACCAGCTTGAGATAGCATCTTATTATCCTAGCTATCCAAGGTGGTGGTGATTCTATTGTAAAGGGGAAGGCAATCAGCAGTTGTTATCCTGGAGGTGAGGAGGAGCAAGCCAAGGTATGTAATGTCATGATTCATTTGCTGAAGACCAAAAGCAGTTGACAATTCAATAGATAGGTTCATAGGAATTCCAAAGAATATAACGCTTGATTTTTCCAGGTTAAGGTTGAGGCCAGTCATAGAAGAAAAGGATGACAAAGTTGAGAGAATGCCTCGAATTAAAGGCATGTCGGGTTTTGTAAAAATCATTATGTCATCAACAAACATTAGAGAGGCTATTTTTTGGTCTTTACACCTCGGATGGAACTTAATTTGGTTGGAGTTATACCTCTGGGAGATTAGTCTAGTGAAAACTTCCATGACAAGGATAAAAATGTTTGAGGAAATTGGATCCCCTTGTCGAATTCCCTATTTTCTCTTGAAATAGCCAACAGAACGGTCATTACATATGCGAGAGAAGCAAGGTGGAGAAATACACTCATACACCCAGCCAACAAAAGGCTTGGGAAACCCATCAAAGCCATAATTCTGATTATAGAAATACAGTAAACAAAATCATATTTCTTTTCTTTAAATCAAGCTTCATCGTGGAAGCAGTGGGATTTTTTACCCTTCCATAACGAAAAAGGTGCTCATGTGCTAGGAGGACATTGTCTAAAATATTCCTGTTGGGCAGAAATTCTACTTGATTTGGTGATATAAGGCCAGGAAGAACTGCAATTAGCCTTGTTGCTATAATTTTAGATATACACTTGTATAATACATTGCAGCAGGAGATGGGCCTGAAAGAGCTAACTGAGGAAGCATGAGATGTTTTCAGGATTAAAACAAGGTTTATTGCATTGACTGATGGGAGCAGCTTGCACTTATCAAAAAAAATTATGCACTTCCCTAAAAAATCATTATATATGATATCCCAGCTAGTTGTGAACAAGAGCACATTGAATCCGTCTAGTCCTCCACAAGATTTTTTGTTCATGGAGAACAAACATTGCATTATTTCTTCATTAGATACCTTGCTGACAAGAGAAGAGGCGTGATCAAAACTGAGCGTAGGGAGGGGAATTTCATCAAGCATATTTAAATCAAGAAATATACTGGCATAGTTACCTAGGAGACCAGTATAGAAATTGAGGAAAGTACTATCAACTTAATCAGGTGAAGAATATAAGCAGCCATCATCCCTATGAATTGAAGTTATGTTTTCCCTAAATTGCTTGATTTTGATAGAAGCGTGAAAAAATGCAGTATTCCTATCACCATCTTAGAGCCATTTATTATGTAGCTGCTGTTTTTTCATACCGCTTTCAATATCAAGAGCACGGTTAAGAGTAACAAAAATTCTACATTCCTCCTCAGTTGCAAGAGCATCACCGGGATTGTTCATCATTAGCACTTGAGCCACTTTGAGTTTTTCTTTCAAAGATTTGATTTTTTTAGAACCATCACCATAAAGTTTAAAATCCCAAACTCTTAGAGAAACTTTAACATTATTGCGCCTCCTACAAAATTTGAACATAGGATTACCATAAACTCTTAAAGACCAAGCAAACTAAATAACGTTTTTATAATCTAGGGACTCAAGCCAAGCATTAAAAAATTTAAAACTTCTTTTCTCCTTAACTATGGGAAGACCAGAGGTGAAAATCAGAGGAGAATGGTCAAAGAGAATAGGGAAGGGAATTAGGATGGAAAGATTCGGCCATAGATTAAAGGATTTGAAGTTAGAGAAGGCATGGTCAATGGAAGAAAAAGTCCTCATCCCACTTTGACTCCTATTATCCGTATGTATTGAGCCCAAGAAGACACAATTTTGATGAGATTCAATTCATTGATAGCAGTGTTTAAAGGTTGCATATCCCTTAGCAAAAGAGGCATGCCACCTTGTTTATCATTTAAACTCAAGCAGCAGTTGAAATCACCCATGAAAATCCATGGGTGAGTTTCTTACCGAAGATTAGGAATGAAATTTAAAAGAGTGTGTCTCGAAGCAAAAGAATTATCAACATAGATTATAGTCAGGTAAAAGGAAACAAATGGTTGCAAGCATGTTACATGAAAGTGAATAAATTGTGTAGAAGAGATAATAGTTGACAGGGTAAAAGTAGCGAGTGATAAAGAACACAGATCCTACCATACTCAACATCATTATGGTTACGATGAAGAGTCCAGCTGGGGTTTATATAGTTGGCTGCACGAATGGTAAGTGGAAGATTAAGTTTCGTTTCAAGTATGGCAACTATTTTGAGCTCATGGGAAATGATGATATTTTTGACCTGATCAAGTTTAATTTGATTGTGAGCACCTCTTATATTTCAAGAACCTGTGTGTGGTATCATCATAGAACTATAGAGATTGGTGGTAAGATATTTTCTTGCTCCTAGTTGTAGAAGAATTTTATATGGAAGTGGTAGATAAGTCACATTGTAATTTTAACCGATGCGTTTTCTTTTTGGAAATTGAAGGAACAGAGACATGGTTATCAGATGACATAGATCCAGTGACAGCAGAAAGATGTGGGTTGTTCACCCAACCCAGCATAATAGTGTTATTGACATAAGAAAAGGATGATAAAACAGAAATTTGCTTGGGGACGGATGAACTAGGAGAAGAGGAGGGATATGCAGGGAAAGAAAAGGATGGTGATTCAGGCACATGAGTTTCAGATTGTTTGTGCATGCTAAAAATAATGTGTTTCAGTTGCTTTTCTAGTGATGCACAGAAAGATGCTTCAGCTGTCTCATTACTTATTAGATTGCAATTAACATCAGGAAAAGGAGAAGAAATCTGATGTAATTTTTCAGAAGGAGGTGATAAAGATGAAATGTTACTTTGTTGCATAGTCCTTGTGTCAGTGTTCACTTGCACAGACATATCACTGTGACAACCGGCTTTCAAAATGAGTCTATCACCACGCACTTCATTGTCTCCGAGACTTTCCTTGGTAAATTCATGGCATGCTTCGAGGAAATTACATTTCTCAATTTCAATGGGCACCTGACTAGACATTTTCCATTGTTTCAAAAATCCCTTGTTGTGTTGTAAAACAATCTCTGGTGTCGCTTCGTGACCATGCTCTGATATCTCCTGATCCTCTTCGAGACACTCACCATCTTCCACCTCAGTATCATTTCAACAGCCAAAATCATTACCAATACTTACATTAACATCATACTCGTTGTCATTTTCATCATCCAATGTGCTAAATTTATTGCGTGTGTTAACATTGCTTTCACCCTGTAAGGATATGGCAGATTGTTTTGTAATTTCACAATTTCCATTTTCCTCAAACTCAATACCAATAAGAACATAACTTTTGTTCCCAACAACCACATCATCCCAAGTTTCATTTTCTTTATTGGTTTGCTGATTATATCCTTTATCCTTCTTTTTATAGTGAGATATTCTCTTCCAAACTTGCTTCATCTTTACTGCCTTGTTCATTGCATCGGTATTGGAATGAACATCCTTTTTTTGCTGATCCTTACCAATTTCCACATTTTCATCCTCCTTAGTATTACAATTTGCTAAAAGGCAGGAAATGCCAGTGTGCCCATACTCTTTACATCTAACACAAATTTCTAGTTTCCAGAGGTAATTCACTTGAACCATCTGCTCACTGCCATCAAGCAACTTCACTGGAAACTGGTCCAATAGCAACTGCTCATGGGTGACTTCTGCCAAACATTTCGCAAAGGTTATACGCTCAAGGTTTTCATTGGATTCATCCATACATAAAAACCTACCAATTCTTGAATTAAGCCAATTTATGCCATAGTATGACCAAGCATATAGAGGAATGTTGCTGAGTTTAATCCACACGGGGCAGGTTTTATTGTACCACAGCTATTACCTAATGAAGCATTCCAAGGATTTATAATAAAAAAGCTTGCTTCTCATGATGACGGGGTCTACCTCAGCAATCCTATTCGATCATCCATAGAAGAAAATTTGAAGAGAAATAGGAAACCATCTGATTTGACAGACACCTCCCCTTTGGGCCTCCAAAGTCTTTTCAAGATAAAGTATAGAAGAATATGAAAGAGATTTGTCAGGAAAAAACCAACAAGGGAGTCCTTCTGAACTTCATTATCAGCTAAAATGATGTCCGCAGAAGGCAAGAGAGCTTCACCATAGTACTCCAGCGGTATAACTTGAGGGGTGTAGGCACCAGCATTTCGTGGTTTTGATTTGAAAAGGGAAGATCAAGGCTGAGAAACAACAGATGATAAAAGTGGGAGGTCAGAAGGAGATGGAAGGAGAGGGACAGAAGGGAGAGATAGAGATGAAGGCGGAGGGTCGGGGGCAGGCGGCATAAGGATATAGGCAGTAGAACAAGGAGACAGAGGTAAGGACGAACAGGATGGTGGGATGTATGAAAAGCATGGGACAGAGTACGATAAGGAAGGAAAGAAGGACATGGGTAAGGTCCCCATGAAAAGGAGAAAAGAAGCTTTTTATTCTGAAAAGTATTTTAAATGTTTATCGTTCTTAAATATTATTATATAATAGTGGTTTTGAAGTGAATGATTATTATTCATTATAAATGTTTTTCGAGACTTATAAATAGAGTTTTATAAATGGACTTTGGTTTTATAAGAGGAGTTTGTAAAATGGTCAAAAGACTTAAAGGAATATTATTTATAAGATAAAGGAGTTTATAAATGGTTAGATATTTATAAACGAAATTTAGAAATAGCATTATAGATTTATAAATGGAGTTTTATAATTAGTTTATGGATTTATAAAGAGTTTATAAATGATTTGAGAAATGATCTAGAAATGTTTATAAATGGTTTTAGAGATTTATAAATAGTGTGTAAATGATTTTAAAGATTTATAAAAGAGTTATAAATGATTTTAGAATTGTATAAAAAGAGAAAATCTTTCTTAGTTTGTGAATATACTTATACCAATAAGATATGTAGTTGGATATCTTTCCAAGTATTGAAAATATAGAGATTTGTGGGTATATCTTTGTAAAAGTATTTTTATAAATATATAGAGTGAGTGGCATCCTCTTCTTGCATTGATTCAAACTACATTTTCCAGAATAATTTCTAGGCTCCTCCTTCTTCTAAATTGTTTTTCCCTAATTTCGACTACCAACCTTTATTTCTTACGGTCGAGTTTTTCAAGACTTGTATTCGCAATCCACTTATTCCAATCCAGCCATCAAGAATTGGATCTGCTCAAAAAAGAAGATTCTACTTCATATCTTGGGGTTATGCGCATTTCGCTAGAGATCCTAGATTGTCTTTGCGGTGGTTTAATTGAGGGAAGTACGGGCATAAAAAAGTTAGTTGTTTGAAGACTTCTGGTGACTGTAATTCTGAGTATTTCAAACATCTTAGTATTCCAGTGCATGGTTTTCAATTCATTTTAAATTTTTTGAAGTTGAAAAGAATCCTTTTAGATTTTTTATGAGTCTGAAGAGATGAAAGTTTCAATTTCCTAGAGGATATGTTTAATCACTTTTAATTGTTAATGCTGTAAATATAGGAATGAATTATAAGAATATATTTGGTGATACAAAATTCGTGAATGATATTAAAGAAGTTGGTTTGGGTTTTTCTTCTAAGGTTGCTTTTGAGAATAATTTGAGGTCAATGGATTGTTCTGATTTTAGGCTTTTTGCTAATGATTTCATTGTTCCCATTAATGATGATCCATTGCTAGATGATGTTCCTCGGATTATATTCCCTGACCGTATGAGCTTAGATCCTTCTGTGTTGAAGTTTGATAAGGTTAGTCAGTTGCTCGACTATGTCATGTGAGTGGGAGATAACTTGACTGTCTTTGATAATGATGTTATCCTTGACATTGATTATAATGTTAATAAAAAGAAGAGTTCTGATTTTAGTAAGTGGAAAAATTCTGTTTTCAATCTTTTAGGTTTCGATTTCAAGACCAATTCTTGTAGAGAAGGGAATTTGTAGATTGAAACTTCTAATTGTTTCGTCAATTTAAGTGACTCGGGCATCCTAGCTATTTGCTCTGAGCATTTTCTTGGATATTCTTTTCATATACCAAGTAAGTGAATGGTTATGACTGTTTTCTTCAGGGAAGTTCTGACATGTCGAACTGGAATATGGATAAATTAAAGATGCACACTAATAAGTTGTTGGGTTCATTGTTTAATTGTTTTGTTATTTCCAATTCTCTGGATGGTATTAAGGAGATGCATAGGTTCATGTTCATATCACTTTTGAGATCTAGGGTCATGGTTGACTATGTTGTTTTAATTGCTCCAGTTTCTGATAGGGTATTAGACAATGTTTTTTTGATTGACTTATCTTCTATAGTGATTGTTGATGGCAAGTCTAGGATTTGATATGAGGAGAAGTCTAAATATATGGATGATGATTTGGTTCACCGTGATATTGCTGAGGAGTCTTTGGGTACTGTTTTGAATGATGATGTGTTTGTAAATGTAGAGATAGTGGAATGTTTGAATAGTGTTGAAGCGCGCTTTGTTGATACTGAGTGGTCGTGGGGTTCTGTTTTCCATCTTGTAGAGGTTAGTTTCATGGTGAATGTTATATTTTTAGATAGTGATAAGGCTAATTTTGATGCTGGTGTGAGTTTCATGGGAACAGTTTTGCTTGTAAAGGCTTTCGTAGTGGACTTTTTTGATGCATCAGAATATCTTCTGTTAATGCTAGTGAATGCGATTTTGATAGGTTGGATTTTTATAATACTGACAGTTTTAGTTTATATTATACTATTGTCTTGCATCACTAAGATGATCTCCACCATCTTTTATCCATACTTGCATTTCTTCTTATACATCCAAAGCTGTTAAAATAAGTAATTAGAGTTTGTCATTAGTAAACATTAGAAGGAGACCTCATTTTAAAACTTAAAGCTTCTTTATCTCATGCATGAGGGATGATGGCTATTTGAGATGTTTTTATGGTGATTGTTGTTTTGTTGGCTATTTGTGTCTTATGTTGTTGCGGTTTGTTTTTTTTGGGGTTTTCTTGGTTTGGTCATTGAGATTGACGTTGTGGGATTTGCTTTTGGTGGCTGCTCTCTTTTTAAAATAGGTTTGGGCTTTTGTATCTTATTAGAGTTGTTTGTTCAGGGAGTGTTTTTTATTCATAGGCGTTTGTATAGAGGATTTTAAGCTACCTGCTAGGCTTGTTGGCAGCTCCTTGCTTTTGGTGATATATATGTGTCTGCAAATGTGCTCTCCTCTATATTAGAGGATCACACATTTCTCTAAATAAAATAAAATATATAGTCATTTTAATTAATGAGAAGATTAATTTAAGAGGCTAGTGATTGCTTATGTGCTTAACCAATGTTGGTTTTCCTATTGAAATATATCCCCGATTTGGATGTATGCTTGTTAATAGTTAAATAAACGACTGTCAAATATGGACCCAAAACGTAACTTTAGAAATATCAAGGAGAAACACGTGAGTTATATGGCATAGTCATCACCGATGATGTTGTACGGTGCGTATAAATCTCGTTTCGTTCTACCAAGAAAAATAATAAGGAAATCCATTCACAAATAGTTAGGAGATGATCTCTGCTCTTACCTTTGACTGTTTATTTTCTAAAGAACTGAGGTTGAGTTTACCGAAAACCATTGAATGTTGTTTTTGAAGAGACCAGGGTCGGATATGTTATCCGAAAATGTAATGACCCAGAATTTTAATCACTTGAAATATGGATATTTAAATACCATTCTAATAATTAATTAATGGATTTTATAACCGAAATAAAATCCTTTAAAATAATAACAAATGATAGTGAAATCATTTTTAAACTTTGTTTGCAAAAATAATTAGTTCGAAGAAAGATTGAACATGTGACCGGAAGTCGTTTTTCGATTTTTCGATTTTTCGTCGACTAAAAATTATCGAAAATGTTGTAACACTTTTGTGTATACATGCACACATTTATTAATCACCTTAGACATGTTTGATTGTATGTGTACATGCATGTACACTTTTGTATGTATGTTTCTATAAATAAGATAAAGTTTTTATTTAAAAGTTTTAAAAAAATATTATAAAGATTCCTTCTCCACATTATGTACAAAGGGTAAAAAGTATGTTTCTTGTGACATGAAGGAGGGGTTTACTTGGTGGGCGTATGTAAGGAGGTGGAAAGAGGAGAGGTGGGGTGGCAACATGTGAGGGTGGAGGGCAAAGTACTAAGGCCATTTTGGTAAATTCACTTGTTAACATATTATAAAAGCAAAACTTTCCTAATTCATTTTCATTTTTATCTTTCTTATCTTCATTTTCGAACTTCCTAAGCTTTTAAAAAATCTTTCATGGCTACTAAAAATTTTCCAAAGTTATAAAAAGAATATCTTAGTTTTCTACTTGAAATTTCTATAAAAGCTTGCTAAAGCACTTCAACATCTATATCTATACCTTTCTTTCAAAGTTCAAGCCCACGTTCACCCAAGATCACCAAGGCGATACCCTTTTCCTCCTAGGGCTGAACCATTTGTGAAAGTTTAGGCACTTTAAATACTTCACGTTTCTAAGAAAATACAAAGGCCTGGGTCATTCTCAAGTTCAAGGAGAAAATACTTTAGTCCAGTTGAATTTCGGTGAGTAAATCTAAACTTTTAGAAAAGATGATGCCTTTACTTTAACAGTGGTTATATATTTGAGTACATGTTGTTTATATTTTTGGATTACGGTATGGTTTGGCTATATATGTATGTGATGGCTTGAGTTTTAGCTTTGGACTTGAAACGATAGATTAAGTGATGTAGTGGCTATAAATTTTTGATCTTTGATGTGTATGGTTTGCGAGATGTAATCTTGGATGTTTGGTGATGGTATAAATTATTCTTCATAATCTTAGGTATATGTTGAATGGTTTGGAAGGTAGATATCTGACGTGTTGAAAAGGACTTGGGATCCTTTTTAAAAATCATATAGTTTACTAGTTCTGATTTTAGTAAATGTTTTCTTTTGTTTCTAACCCAGAAAAGTTTTGTTTAAAAACACTTTTAAATTAGTTTAGAAGGAAAATATTAGTGGAGTTTAAGTTTTGGATGGTAACTTAGAAAAGTAATTCCAAGCTATGGCATCCATAGTGATAGTCGTTATGAATGTAGTTTGAAAATATGCGATTTTCAAATTTTTTTAAGTTTTCTTTTAAAATTGTTTGAAAAACCATTTCAACCTTAATTAGAGATTATAGCACTAGATTAACTCTTAATTAATGAGTTTAATAATTAATTAATTTATTAAAAATAATTATTAATTAAGTAATTAAGTTAAGTTAAGTACTTAGGGTTTAAGAATAATTAATTAAATTTCATCTGTAGGTAATTAGGTATGTTTTAATTAATGATCAATTAAGTTAAGAGGCAGTTCTTTTAATTAATTAATTTAATCAAGTTAATTACTTTTAAATTAATTATTTAGTTAGTATTTAATTATTTTATTAATTATTACTTAATTAAGTGTTATTTATTTACTTAATTATTAATTAATTAGGCTTTGATTTAAAGTAAATGTTTGTTAAATAAAGGTTAATTATTTATTTATTTTTACTAATTAGGGTTTAATTATTTTTAGCTAGAGTCTAATTATTTTTTAATTAATTAATGGTAATTATTAGTAATTAATTAAGACTTAGTTAAGATTAATTAAGGTTTATATTTTAATTTAAGTATGATTAATTAAAGATTAATTAAACTTTAATTTATGATTTAATGATGATTTATTTATTAGTTATAAGTTATTTTAAACTTCAACAGTTCTTTATTTTAAATCAACTTTCTCCTTTCAGTGAATTACTTTTAAACCAAAGGGTCTCATGTTCATGCCATTAAATAGCCAAAAAAATTAAAGTAGTTAAAATAAAACATTGACACGTTTTATTAGAAGTAAGTCGACTTATAATTATCACAAATACTGCATTTCGGAAGTGTGATGAATACAAGGAAGTAAATTTCGATAAGCGGGTTATGATAATTTAAGCATATGAAATATATTTCCATATGTAAATCTTTTCACCCTAATAGTGGAGTTGTCCATTATAAAGACTTCACCCTTTAACATTATCAAATGTTGGTTTGAAGAGACCGGGATCGGATAGTAGTTGTTATTTGAAAACCACTTTGAACCAACATAAGCGTTCAAATTAGAAATAGTGAAGGCAAGGTCCAAGATGAAGACTTTGAGGTGCAAAGGCTATTTACTACTAACCCTGAGGTTGATTCCATAGTGTAGTGGAAGTAGTTCCTTTGGTTCATTCATCTTTTGAACAACTTGTATGAATGAGTGCAGACATTGTGTCAACATCTGGAAGGCAATGTCAACATTCCAAGTGGCGGTGCTATAGTAAAGGTAAACGTAGCCTCAGGCCTCATCAACCGAAAATGATCAAAACAGGGTATGTAGCAAGGTTATGTGGGTCGCTCCCATCAGGATATCTCATCACCATATCTAGATCAAATATTTGACCCTTTTGTACGCTTTGGTATGGTTACTGATCCCAACCATGGTGGTTATGGATTAGGTACTACTAGTTAGTGATTGGCCGGTTCTATGTAGCAGGGGTACAAGATGTTCTTGTCAAACCCTAGGTGTATTTTATCTAGAGGTGCACCTTTTGGAAGGTAGTTCCTTACCTGGTCATGTATGGAATCCATTCTCTAATAAGTGTCATACGAATTTATTTGTACCCAAATATATTGAACTGTGAGATGGAATCATTTCAACTATGTTCTTTTTTACTTCAAACCGTAGACATTACCATAATATCAATGGATTTCCACATAAAGTGTTTTGGTTATCGAAAGGTGAAAACCCATCGGCGTTTATGTGCAGCATGGTCTTACAAGATACCTTTGATTTTAAAAGTGTTTTTTTAAAGGTAATAAATTTAGTTTTTTGATTCTAATCAAACCAAACCCATGTTCGATCCAGAGTTTTATTTTCTTTCCCTTAAACACTTAGGTACTCAAATTTTTATGAGTACCCAAATGATCCAGGTTTCTCATGATTGCATTTTAGAGGAGCTGGAGCAGGCGATTTCAACGTTAGCTAGCTACTATCTTATTTCACTTTGTATGTATGTATGTATTGTGTATTAGTGATGTAAGGACGGGTAGTTATAACTGTCCCATTTTGGAACTTGTACTATTATAACTCTGATGAATTATTATGGCAGTATCTATGTAAAATCTTATGTTGATTAATATATGTGTTTCACTCCGTTATGAGATTCTGTGATTGTTTTGTTTTTTCTTCTTATCTTTATTTTTCTTCTACCCTCAACGACTCGTCTTTCGGAGCAAGAAAGGCAGTTCGTTATAGAAAACCACTTTGATCCAACTCAAGCATTCTGAAGTGAAGACATCTTGAAGATGATGGAATTTGAATACGGAGCTCTTTAAAGTGCAAGGGCTACTTGCTACAAATCCAAAAGGTGGTTCCAAAATGCATGTAGTAGAAGTAGTGCCTTCAGTTTGTTCATATCCTAAACAACTTATATAGATGAACGATGGCATTGGACTGTTCCCTGGAGAGCGGTGTTAGCATTCCAAGTGGGAAGTGCTATATGAAAGGTAAAAATGTAGCCTCAAGCCTGATCAACCGAGAATGACAAAAACATGGGAGATGCAGTAGGGCTAAGTAGGGCACTTCCAAGTAGGGTATGATCATCCCTGTCTAGAGTCAACCTCTCATTTGTATGATTCGAGGCCATTCAACAAAAGGGGTGATCATATTCGATACTTTCTAGTAAGGTGTAGACCGGTTATGTGTTGGCAAGGGTCGGTAAGTTCGACCTTGGTGTTATTTTATCTAAAGATGCACCATGACAGGCGGTACCCCAGTAGCTCTATCATTATATGGAATCCAGTCTCCAGTAAACACAATACAGAATTAGTTGTGCCCAACTATTTTGAAATGTGAGATGCAAGCATTTTATTTATATTCATATTTTACTTTGAACGTTGAGATATTATTATAATACCACTAGATTTTCAAAAGAAAATGTTTTAACTATCGTAAGGTAAAAATCCATCCGTGTTTATGTGCGGTGTGATCTTATGAGATGCCTTTATTTTGGAACTAATTTGATAAATTTAAAAATCCATTTGCTGTGTTTTTCTCATGCTGGTTACCAGACTGATCCGGGTGTTCTACCCTTTCAATGCGCGGGTCAGATCGAACATACTTACAGATTGCTTTGGATGCATTAGAGCTTAGGAGACATGCTAGAGGTCCAAGACGTATCAACGTATTTCTTTATGTCCCATTGTGTTGTCTGTTGGCTTTATTTATCAGCAATTGTAAGGGCATGTTGTTATAACCATCCCAACTGAAATAGGTTAGTGTACTCTGTTGATGTCTGCTGTGATGACCCAGAATTTATAACAACTCAAATTGGAGTTATTAATTTATTTTAAATATTTAAAAGTCAATTTTAACTTGAATTCCAGGTATCAATATTTACTGGATAATTAATTTATCGAACTATATAGTTTAAATATTGAATTTAATAATTGAAAATTGGGTAAATTGTTGAATCTGGAATTTCTAAGCCTGTTTAAAATAATTTGAAGGCTTATAAAATTTATAATGACGATACTGAAGATAATAGAATGGTTGAAATTTAATTTAAAGATGATTTGTTCAATTTTAATAATATATCATTTAAATTGACATTTAAAAATAGCCTTCCGAGGGATAGTCTCGGAAGTCGACGAAACCTCTTCCATTGGATCCGTAACAGTTAGTTATTATCGGATTTCAATTTCCGTAGCTATCGGAGTTGTCGTTTGACCCTGGCAGCTCAAAACGCTTAGAACTATTTAATCGATTTAATTTAAAATTTATCGTTTACTACCGTAACTCGCGCATACAACTATATTAGCCTTTGAAACACGTTCCATTGAGTTCGAACGTGGGTAAAACCTTATAATCGTCTAGCATCATTCTTTAACAGGATTTTGAAATTCTAGGGGCAATTAACGGGCACGTTGGAAGCTTTATAATATAATAAAAAAAATTAAAACCCATACTCGTACTCAAGAAGCTTCCTCAGGTCTCTATTTCATTTCCGTTCTCCCTCTTTATTCTCGAAGCCAATGGAACTCGTCAAACGAAAAAAAAAATATAAAAATGGCTACTAAATAGAATCGCGTCCTTCTCCCTTTCGATTTTTAATCTCTTCGTCTCAAATGAAATCGGTAATCAAAGAGCCGAGGCAGCTCGGGCTCGCGAGCAAGGCCGTATTATCGCTCATGTTTATTGAAAGGGCTTTGGCCTCGATGTCGCTTGAAGCAGTGGAGTGGGATTCGCGAAACTGGGGATCGACCATAGCCATCGATGGTTAGGGCTTCAAAGTGGAATCTAGTAGTTGCGATGAGGGGGACTCGGACTCGAAGGTTGAAGCATCGCGTGCGATCTGCGGGTGGGGATCGCGTGGATGATGGTTGGGAGCCGTGTTGACTTGTGATGTCACGAAGGAGGGAGGAATGGTTCGAGCTGAAGGTTTAAATCTGAAGGAAACAAATCGAGATCGGATTTGGATTGCAAAATCAAAGGTGAGTAAACCTCACGCTTCTGGATTTTTTTCTTAAATTTAAGTAATTAAATTTAAGTGCTTGGTTGAATGGTTGGCTTGAAGTGATGTGCTATATTATATAGTGGTATATAGTATATACTGGAATGGTTGATATTCTGGGATGAATATTTTTGGGTAATTGGAATGTTGAATGCTGTGGTTTGCTTGAATATTTCGGAACCCTAAGTTATCGAAATATATATAAATTGGATTTTTGGAAGAAATATAAGGGTGATTAAATGGATGATTAATTAATTCAGTTAATTAATGATTTGGGATGATTAATTTAGTAATTCAGGGTTTAGATTAATAAATGAAGGTTTAAGTTAATAAATGAAGTGAAATTTGATTTAGAATAATCATTTGGTGGTTTAGTAATTAATTACTTAATGTAACCAATAAAATAGAATTTCTTTGTGTAATTAATTAAGAGATTAATTAAAATAACAAATTACGGAGTAATAAATTTATTAATGAAGTAAATAAGAAGATAGTTAAGTACAGGTTGAGGGTGATCGAGAATGATTAATATTGTGATCGAAATAAAGTAAAATATAATTGGAAATCATTAATTGATATAATTAATGAAGTAAATAAAGATTTGATTAATTGATATTAATTAATTCATAATAAGTGACTTATGAGAAGTCGGTTAATATAAGTACTTAAGAATTAACATAATTGATTTTAGTAAATTAATTTGGGAAGTAATTAAAGATTACTCATTGATTTGGTAAGAGTATCTAATATCGTGAAATTAATTAAAGAGAATCAATCGAATGGAATTGGAAGGTAATTAATCCAGGGCTGTTAATTAAGATGAATGGATATGGAAGAGCTGATTAATTAATTGATTTGGAATTAATTGATGAAGGAATCTAAGTGATTGAGGTTTGAAATTCAATTTGAATCAATTGAATTGATTTGTATGTGACTAAGCTTTGCTTATGTGTGATTGAATGGTATTGAATGCTTGAATATGTTGATATCTCTGATATGAATGTTTTGTATTTCATTTGAATAACTTGGGATAGGATAACATGAGTTTTCGAAAAGACAGGGGCCGGGTATGGGGAAATACCCGAAACCACTTCGAATTTTAAAATTGTTTTGTGAAATCAATAGGATGGAATGAATTGATTTAAGTGAATTGGATTATTTTAGCTAAGTTTGGTAGTTAGAAATTTATATGTGAAATAAGCATTGTCTATAGCAAATTGTGAATTGGATTAAAAATATATAAGTTACACCGGGTTTATATAAATTGTTTTCTTTGGTATTCCATGTTAGTTGGGTTTACTCACGCTGGTTTCCAGCCTGACCCGGGTGTTACTTTGGTGTAATGCTTGGGTCAGACCGAGTATTACAGATTTTTAGGTTAGGACGTTCTGGAGCTCAGGAGGCGAGCTGGACGGCAATATCGTATAGAGTATTCCGCTGTATTTATATTATTGTTAACCTGAGACTTGATAATTGTATATATTCAGTGACTGTATATATATGTGAAACTCTGATGTATATTAAATGTAATCAATAGATATAGTATTCTTTTGTAAACTGTTATTATTTATTATATTTTATCCGCTGCAAATGTGAGATGTTTGGTGTTTCTGTTCTTCTTCTTCTATCTCTTTCTTCTTTTCATAGCTATTTGGAATTTTCGGGTTCAAAAATTTTCGGGTCATTACATTTGGTATCAGAGCTGAAAGGTTAAGCGAGAACCTTGGCTCTGGTGTGGGATTACTCATTAAATAGAGTCCATAGAACTCTAGAATGAGTTGAGTATATATATATATGAGAGCGTACTTGTTATTTTCTTATATAAAAGGGTTTTAGATAATTATATATAAAAGTATATTTTGATATATAAATCAATATGTTCCTCTAATAAATATTAAGGAGATTGGTTGTTAAATTATTGGAATTAGGTTAGGAAGTAATATAAAATATGACCAAATTGAAACTTATAACCAAAGTTGAAGAATAAACTTATATAACAAAATGGAATTTGAAATATAGATTTTGAATGTAATTTATAAATTGAAATAAACCTCATAAATAAAATGAGATTATAATTTGAAATAAAATTCCATGGAATATTTGAAAATAAAGTAAGATGGAAATTCCAGAGTAATGTTTAAACATGAATTGGATGGATTAGGAATTTGCAATTATTTGAAAATTTTAATATTCCTTTGGATTTAGAAGTGGTTTCCAAGGGTTTTGGAGAAATAATAGTATTATTTCAAAAATATTTTTGTGTTGAATTTGAAATCCGGGAAATTTGAAATTAAAATATTTGGAAATGTTTGTAAATAGATAAAAGCATTGAACACTTTCGGTTACTGGAAAATAACGTCGGTGATGACTGCAGCATCATCGATGTTCATTTTCGAGTTTCTAGAAGAGAAATTGCTACCAACTTGTTTTGAATTGGAATTGTTTGTGTACTGGGTTTGGTTTTGAAATTCAAAGGGGTAATTAAATTTGCCAAAGAATTTTGGATATAGTTGAATTCTAAGGTGATATTGAAATTTTTGAAATTTGTTTAAACTCTGGAATCTTGATTAAAGTATTTATGGAATAACAAAAAAAAAATATTGGCTAAATAAAATGTATAAATCCGAGTTAAAAGCAAAATGTGAATGAAATTGATTATAAATAGAATTGTAAAATTGAAATTGTAATTAAAGATGTACAAGTTTAAAGATCAAACAGAATTTGATTTGAAGTTGGAAGGAAATTGAGAATCAATTCAACTTGAATTGGGATTAAATCAATTTCAATGGAAATTGAAGACTATGCAATTTGGAATTGGGCCAATTTTAATGGGAGTGGAAATTTAAATTGAAATGTTGGGAAAGTGAACAGTTTTGACTAGCAACTATTTTTCCATATAAATTGTCTTAATATAAACTTATTTTTCTAAGCTATTAAATATATACACCACTTTTCTTTCTTACAGCCAGGTTATTTTTTTACAATTATTTTTGAAGCTAGTTAATAAATTTTTCCATGGTTTTCTTAACTAATTGCTATTTTCCAACTATTTCACAAACTAATTTCTATTTTTGAACCATTTTGCAATTATCCAAAAGTTTTGAAACTATTTAACTATTTTCCAACTATTTTACAACTATTTAACTATTTTACAACTATTTAACTATTTTACAGCTATTTTGCAAACTAATAATTATTTTTCAACTACTTATCTATTTTAAAAAATTTCAAGCTATTTTCTAAATATAAACTGGTCGGAGTTCAAACTGTTATTGGTTTAATACCCAACTGAGATAAGAATTGAAGTGATAATTAAATGGAATTGAGAGAATTGTAAATAGAAAGGAAATTTATTTGGTTAATAATCGATGAAGATAATTAAGTAGGATATACGTATATTATTCTATTCGCATAGTGATTTGATGCAGAATCGAGCACAGAATTTCGAGATAGTTTATCGATCCGAGTTGGGATTTTTCATTCGATTTTCGACGGCATACCTGGATATGGATTGTTGATTGGTTCTGGATATTCTTTATCATAGTTATGGCTATGCAAGGAGAATGACGATTTCTAATCAAGAAAGCAGATTTGAGTCCGCACTAGGAAGTCGGGTGGATGATACTAGTTCGAAAGTGAAATTGTGTGATCGAGTGAGCGATCAAATTGGTATAGCGTACGAATGATAAGCATACATTGTGCGAATTTGAATGAAATTGATATTGGAAAGAGAAGTCAAATTTGAATATTTGATTTTAATAAATGAAGCTATATATCTTTGTTATATGAGATAAAACTCCCCTTGATAAATCTATAACCAGAAGAAAATATTTTGAGAGTGTTTGAAGTATAAAGGAAGTTTTATACAAGTTTAAAATGATCCAAAGTTTCAAACATTATATATATCTGTGTGTGTGTGTATATATATATATATATATATATAAAGGATCTTATGAGGATTATGGAAATGGTTTTGAGAACCTTTGGATTTGTAAAGGCTTTTGATTTTTGGGTAAAATCAATATTGGAATTTGGAAAGCCTGGTTTGAGAATTTATTGATTTTGGGATAATCGATTTTGTGTAAGGGAGCCTTGTATGAGATCATACTAGGTGTATGATTTGAAAGATACTATATGTATAGTATAAAATGTTTTGATGATGGCTATGGGGAAAAAGGCGCTCCCTTGAAATGAACTTCTCAGCAGTGCCACCGGGTGGTGCTGCCTTGAGCACAAGGGGGTTCTAAAGTTGATCCTGTGAGGAGTCCGGACAAAACTAGTTCCTGGGGATTATGAGTAGTGTATACCATAGTGAAAGTCGTGTGTGCCGCTGAGAGTCAACAGTCTGCGTTTGATTTTATATCGGTAGACTGCGGCCTATGGTATAACATAGCAAAAGTCATGTGTGCCGCTGAGAGCCAACAGTCTGTGTTTGATTTTATATCGGCAGACTGCGACCTATGTAGGAGTGGAGAGGTTTCATTTCGACAGCGAAAATCAAAGGCCTCTGAGAGCCTGCAGTTACATGGACTTTTGCTGTGACGGCAACGTAACCCTAGATGTAACTGTGATCTGTTGTATGGGATCCATGGCGTAATTAAGAGGTCACGGAAAGCCTACAATTACATGGACTTTTGCTGCGACGGCAACGTAACCCTGGTATGTTACTGTGACCATGGATGGGGGTGATGATTTCCAGAGCATTCTCACCAAAGATATTTCCTCTATATTTTCAAAAACTGATTTCTATAATTTCAATAAAATTATTTTCAAAATTATTTTCACTAGATGTTGAGAATGAGTCTGCTAAGTACTTGTAGATTTTCAGTCCTACACCCGATCAACGTATAATTGAATTTCTATGAGAACAAGGATGGACTGGTTGAGACATCGAGTTATAAGAAATATTTTGATAAAAAGCTATTTTAATAGTATGATATAAATTTAAAAGCACTTCTAATTTTTTTTTATAAATAGAAGTGTTGGAATTTTGGGAAATAAAAAGGAAATCCAAAACTAGAATTTAAAATGAAGTGATTTTGTAATTAAAATCGAATATTGAATTAAAGGTTGGAAGTAAGTTAATAAATAATTACTTGATAGAGTATGTTAATGAAAATTTAACTTGGTTAAACAAATGGACTGTAAATTAATAATAGAGTTTGAAAAGTGAATTAGAATTGTAAATAGAATTCAACTTGGATTTGATAATGAATTGAATAAGTGAAGATGCTATAAAATGGAAATAAAATAGAGTTGGATTGAAAATGTGATGGTTGAATTATAAATAAAATTCAAAGGTGATTTGAATATTATTTAATGAAATTTGCAAGTAAATTGGATATAAGAGAAGTGATTATAATAGAAATGGTTGAGTTGCAAAACAAAGCCCAAGAGAATAGAAATAAATTGAGGATGACCTTATGTTAATAAAATAAATTCGATAACGAATTAAGTAAGTAAATAAAAAAACTTTAAATTGGGTTGATTAGGTTAAATAATAAATGAATGAAGTCTGATTGAATAAACGGAATCAAAGTTGTGATTGGAATTGGATTATCAGTCTGAATTTAAGTTCGATAGCATCTTTATTTGAAATATAAACGAGTTAAGTATGTGCTTGGATATTATTTTGAGAAATGGAGAAGGTGAATTAAAATTAAAATTTAAATGGATGGGCTAACTGAAATTAATGGAATTTGGTTAAATGAGAATCAAATAGAGGTAAACTTAAGTTTGATGTTGGAATAAGTTAAAGTAAATTAACTTAAGTTTAAAAATTTATGGAAGCTTGGCTTCGAATAAGAGTGAAAGCCCATTAAATAAAAACTTAGATTAAAGTAGTTTGGGAAATAGTTAATAATTTATAAGAATGGAATGTGCCAAGCTTAATAAATTGTTTGGCATGAATCTAATGCGGAAATAAAATGAAATGCAATGAATGGTGGGTAAATAAATTAGCAATGAAATGAAATTAATTATAGAAAGAGTTGAAATTAAGTTAAAGTAGTTATAGACTAAAAAATAAATACTCTATTAAATGAATATTGTCGAATTTGCATAGAATGAATTGTCGTTTGACGTAAATGGAAGTAATTAAAATGCTATGAGTCAATAAAGATTAGATAAAATTGGTTCTGAATCATTTGAAGTGAATATGAACTAGTTTGAATTAAAACTTAATTGAATGTAAGCAATTGAGTTGTAAACCAATAAAATTGAACGGAATGGTATATGTTTGATTGAAGGAAATTGAATTAGCTTTAAAGCATGTAAATTGTTTATGGGAAGTGTTTGGTGCTGGGTGTTTAGTAATATATATGTTTTGCTATTGAAAGTAAGTAGAATGTTAATAAATTCTCCATATGGCACTTATATATTTAAATTGAGTAAGTACAGGTACCCGGAGGCCGTTTGGCTGGTTTGGACTGCGCTAATTTCTTAAATTAATAAGTTGCTTGCTTAAAATGCTAAATAAGGTACGCCTACGCAATTAAAATAGGAAATATGAAATGTTTTTGCTTTTTCCGACCGGGTGGGTCGATGTATACATATTTATATCTCTTGTCAAATTGCAAAAGCTCCTCCGTACAAAGGAGACTCTGCCAAAAAATTTCCAAAATTTTGGAAGTTAGAAAATTTTTGAAAATTTTGGGAAAAATTTGGTTAACGACAAAACGATTCCAAATTAAAGACTAATGTAAATTAGAAGATGAAATTAATATGAATCAGTTATAAATGGGAGATAAATTCAATAATTCAGAATTGAAAGTAAATAGAATTCATATGGAATGGGAAAGCTAATTTCGAAATAGATATGAAACTTATGTAGGAAAATGTATGAAATGATTTGAAAGGTTATGATTGAATATTGTTGCTAAATAAGAAATGCAGGTATTAAAGGGAAAGGAAATTGGATTTGGTTCCAAAAGATAAATTTGAATTGCCCGACAAAAAGGTATGTATCTAGGTTTCTGTATGAAATTGGATTGGGTTTTTGATGTAGCCACTTGGCTTTTGTTTTCTTTGGAATTTGGGAGTCCGTAGAGGCCTTTTGTAGCAGTACCGAGCTAGCCGCGCAAAGGAGACGCTGGCAAAATTTATCGGAAATTTAGAGAGTTAGAAAAATTTTGAGAAAATTTCAATAATTCAAATTTGGTTTTAAATTGAAATTTGGATGATTAAGAAAAAGAGTATTGTTTGAGACTATAGAAGGTTTGGGAAAGTTGGTAGGATGTGATAGTGGGTTTTTAATAAAAGATAGTTGGTAGGATGTTGAATTGTGAGCTTTGGGAATGGTAAACGGGTATTGGTCCATTCTTCCTAACTAGTAATTTCGGGGACAAAATTCTTTTAAGGGGGGAGGAATGTGATGACCCGGAATTTATAACAAAACAAAATGGAATTATTAATTTATTTTAAATATTTAAAAGTTAATTTTAACTTGAATTCCAGGTATCAATATTTGCTGGATAATTAAATTATCGAATTATATAGTTTAAATAATGAATTTAATAATTGAAAATTGGGTAAATTGTTGAATCTGGAATTTCTAAGCCTGTTTAAAATAATTCGAAGGCTTATAAAATTTATAATGACGATACTAAAGATAATAGAATGGTTGAAATTTAATTTAAAGATGATTTGTTCAATTTTAATAATATATTGTTTAAATTGACATTTAAAAATAGCCTTCCGAGGGACAGTCTCGGAAGTTGACGAAACCAGTTCCATTGGATCCGTAATAGTTAGTTATTATCGGATTTCAATTTCCGTAGCTATCGGAGTTGTCGTTTGACCCTGGCAGCTCAAAACGCTTAGAACTATTTAATCAATTTAATTTAAAATTTATCGTTTACTTCCGTAACTCACGCATACAACTATATTAGCCTTCGAAACACGTTCCATTGAGTTCGAAACATGGGTAAAACCATATAATCGTCTAGCATCATTCTTTAACAGGAGTTTGAAATTCTAGTAGCAATTAACGGGCACGTTGGAAGCTTTACAATATAATAAAAAAAATTAAAACCCATACTCGTACTCAAGAAGCTTCTTCAGGTCTCTATTTCATTTCCGTTCCCCCTCTTTATTCTCGAAGCCAATGGAACTCGTCAAACGAATTTTTTTTTATAAAAATGGCTACTAAATAGAATCGCGTCCTTCTTCCCTTTCGATTTTTAAGCTTTTCATCCCAAATCAAATCGGTAATCAAAGAGCCGAGGCAGCTCAGGCTCGCGAGCAAGGCCGTATTATCGTTCATGTTGATTGAAAGGGCTTCGGCCTCGATGTCGCTCGAAGCAGTGGAGTGGGATTCGCGAAACTGGGGATCGACCATAGCCATCGATGGTTAGGGCTTCAAAGTGGAATCTAGTAGTTGCAATGAGGGGGACTCTGACTCGAAGGTGGAAGCATCGCGTGCGATCTGCGGGTGGGGATCGCGTGGATGATGGTTGGGAGCCGTGTTGACTTGTGATGTCACGAAGGAGGGAGGACTGGTTCGAGCTGAAGGTTTAAATCTGAAGGAAACAAATCGAGATCGGATTTGGATTGCAAAATCAAAGGTGAGTAAACCTCATGCTCCTGGATTTTTTTCTTAAATTGAAGTAATTAAATTTAAGTGCTTGGTTGAATGGTTGACTTGAAGTGATGTGCTATATTATATAGTGGTATATAGTATATACTGGAATGGTTGATATTCTGGGATGAATATTTTTGGGTAAGTGGAATGTTGAATGTTGTGGTTTGCTTGAATATTTCGGAACTCTAAGTTATCGAAATATATATAAATTGGATTTTTGGAAGAAATATAAGGGTGATTAAATGGATGCTTAATTAATTCAGTTAATTAATGATTTGGGATGATTAATTTAGTAATTCAGGGTTTAGATTAATAAATGAAGGTTTAAGTTAATAAATGAAGTGAAATTTGATTTAGAATAATCATTTGGTGGTTTAATAATTAGTTACTTAATGTAACCAACAAAATAGAATTTCTTTGTGTAATTAATTAAGAGATTAATTAAAATAACAAATTACGGTGTAATAAATTTATTAATGAAGTAAATAAGAAGATAGTTAAGTACAGGTTGAGGGTGATCGAGAATGATTAATATTGTGATCGAATTAAAGTAAAATATAATTGGAAATCATTAATTGATATAATTAATGAAGTAATTAAAGATTTGATTAATTGAGATTAATTAATCCATAATAAGTGACTTATGAGAAGTCAGTTAATATAAGTACTTAAGAATTAACGTAATTGATTTTAGTAAACTAATTTGGGAAGTAATTGAAGATTACTCATTGATTTGGTAAGAGTATCTAATATCGTGAAATTAATTAAAGAGAATCAATCGAATGGAATTGGAAAGTAATTAATCCAGGGCTGTTAATTAAGATGAATGGATATGGAAGAGTTGATTAATTAATTGATTTGGAATTAATTGATGAAGGAATCTAAGTGATTGAGGTTTGAAATTCAATTTGAATCAATTGAATTGATTTGTATGTGACTAAGCTTTGCTTATGGGTGATTGAATGGTACTGAATGCTTGAATATGTTAATATCTCTAATATGAATGTTTTGTATTTCATTTGAATAACTTGGGATAGGATAACATGAGTTTTTGAAAAGACCGGGGCCAGGTATGGGGAAATACCCGAAACCACTTTGAATTTTAAAATTGTTTTGTGAAATCAATAGGATGGAATGAATTGATTTAAGGGAATTGGATTATTTTAGCTAAGTTTTGGTACTTAGAAATTTATATGTGAAATAAGCATTGTCTAAAGCAAATTGTGAATTGGATTAAAAATATATAAGTTACACCGGGTTTATATAAATTGTTTGCTTTGGTGTTCCATGTTAGTTGGGTTTACTCACGCTGGTTTCAAGCCTGACCCGGGTGTTACTTTGGTGTAATGTTCAGGTCAGACCGAGTATTATAGATTTTCAGGTTAGGACGTTCTGGAGCTCAGAAGGCGAGCTGGACGACAATATCGTATAGAGTATTCCGCTGTATTTATATTATTGTTAACCTGAGACTTGATAATTGTATATATTCAGTGACTGTATATATATGTGAAACTCTGATGTATATTAAAAGTAATCGATAGATATAGTATTCTTTTGTAAACTATTATTATTTATTATATTTTATCCGCTGCGAATGTGAGATGTTTGGTGTTTCTGTTCTTCTTCTATCTCTTTTTTCTTTTCATAACTATCTGGAATTTTCGAGTTCGAAAATTTTCGGGTCGTTACATCTGCATGTATATTATAGTTTTTGCCTCTTTGTAAAGGTCTATTTCATATTGTAGATTATTTGTTTCATTGTGAGATTCTGTGTGGTTTTAGTTTCTTTTTCTCTACTTCTTCTGCTCTTGTATTTTTTTTCTCCTTCTCTTCCACTAAAAATTGAGTTTTTCGGCATTCGATTGCTTGGTACACGATATTGTTAATGTATTGGAGTCAATTTTTGAGGGTTGGAAATCCCCACTATTACAATGAGAGCCTTCAATGAAAGTTGGGAACAACCGGGTTGATGACATATTCAGTACTATCCAATAAGGGGTATGCCTGTCTTATGTCGGTAGAGGGGAAAATGCGTTTTTATCCCTCGGTACATTTTATCTAGAGATGTACTATACTGAAGGTAGTTCCTTACCTTGTCATTATTGGAATCCATTATCAAATACATGCTTTACCATCTTAGTTATGCCCAACTATGTTAAAATATGAGGTGCAAGATTTTCAGCTATTTTATATATTTATTTTGAACCCTAGACATTAATATAATATCAAAAGATTTCTTATAGAAATGTTTTTGTTATCGTAAGGTAAAGGCTCGTCTTTATTTATGTGCGGCGATGTCTTATGACATATCTTTTCTTTAAAAAGGATTTTCAAATGTAAAAAATCAATATGATTAATTTGATTGGGCTTTCTCATGCAAATTTACCAGACTGATCCGGACATTATTTTTTTATAATGCCCGGGTCAGCCCGAGCATATTTTCCAATTTTTGCTAAATGTTTTGGAGCTTTCATGAGATAAGCTGGATTCTCCAAAATGTATTCATGTACCGTATAATCTTCAGCTATTTTTTTTGTTCTTGTCTGTATTTATCAGCAATTGTAAGGACAGGGTTTTATAACTTTCCAGACTGATAATATGTTACTATGCTCTAATTATTGCATATTAAAGATCTTTTCTTTTATAAATATCATTATTATATTATATATTTCTTATCACGTTTGTATGATTCTATTCTATCTTTTCTTTCTTTAACCCTAAATGACCTATCTTTTGGACACTTAATTGATTGGCACACGAATACCGAGGACGTATTAGTGTCGTCTTTTGGTGCAAGAAAGACATGTCGTTACACAAATCATCCAATATTACCTCTTTTCATATTTTTCCAATTTAAAGGACTTCAACATCATTTTAAGCAAGTTCCATTTTTATACTTAAAATGAAGAATTAAAAGAACTTTCAAAATTATGAAGTAGGAAAAATCATTAAGTCCAACCTACGCTCTAGTTTGCATTTATTTTTGGAAAGAAAAATCTCTTTTTTCAAAAATATTCAAACTGGAAACCTTTTGACCCAAATTTTTTTAAACTGAGAGCTTGGAAAATGAAAAACCTTTTTACCAATACTCTTTTAATCGGATCTTCTAACTGCACAATTTCTTTTTAAGGTTTTTTGAATTTTCTTACTTTTTCTAAACTACAACTTCTTAGTAAATCTTTTGAAAAATCCATTCAATACATTTCAAGGATGTTTCCAAAGAAAATCTTTTTATCAAATTATTTTCACCCATGGTTGGATTTTAGAAATTGACTTTTTTTGTCCTCTTTGTTGCTTTTTCCTCTTCTATCATCTCTTACTTTTGGATCTTTACAACTATACTATCTTGTAGTATTTAAGTACTCTCTAAATTGCTTATTCGTTATTCCTATAAATGTCGCTTATTCAAAATAAATGTTTATTATTCTAACTAATGATTTCTAAATACATTTACTTATTCATCCAACTTTTCCCATTAAAAGTTCATTATCCCTCCATAATTACCTAAATAATCTCTTTAAGTAGTCCACTTATATCCTTACTAAATTATTGTAACTCCCAATTTATTGCATATTTATTGTCCTAATAAATTTAGATTTACAGTCTTTCCATTTATATTCCTTATGATATGACTAACACCGCATATTCCTTAGTACATTTACTTTTCCAACCCATAGTTGCCTCATCCATTCTTTTGGAATATACTGCGACTACTTCTATACCACATTGATCGGGTAACCTAATCTCTAATACCACATGTAATAACTTTCCCTGAGACGGGCCTAACTCCGACCAAACAAAAGCCCATTGAACCTTAGGCCTATCTCACGGCAAGTTGTTAATTTAATAAAATTTTGAACAATACATAGTACACTGAGCTATCTATACTTTCAGAATCTTACAATGGAATAGATAAAATATAATATCAGATACAAGTACCTATTTCAAAAAGAAAATTATTTTAGAAACATAACATGTAAAATATTACAGCATGTTTACATAAGGCCTCTATAATACAATATTTAAAATAACATAGCCGTTTGAGCTATGTGCAATAAAAATGTTTTAAAAGTGCAAATAGATAGATAACTACCACAAGTCTTTATCTCCACCTTCGTCTCTTAAATCTACATTGTCTCCTCTAACTTATGTGTTGTAATGAGCAGTGGGTCAGAACAACAATTGTCTGGTGAAATAAAAATGTCAAGCTTTACCGTAATTGTACTTGGGCAGTATTATTTAGAAAATAAATATGTCTTACGTATTTAACTCAATACCATACTATTGGTTTTTGCTATAAGCCCAAAGGCCTTCCTAGTCAAATTCTAAAACTCTAATGCAACTAAAATCAATGATGCAAACGAAAATACCAAAACCAATAATTACCTTTTATTGGGGATTGGCAGACTCTAACCATTTAATGCCTATAAAATAAGCAATCCCTGTCGCTTAGTGCCTAACCCATTTCCAAATTCTAATGAAACTATCATTAACGATGCGAGAGAGAACCTCCAAACTACTTAATACCTCTTTTCTGGGAACTTAGGCGGACTTTGACCGCTTATAACCTAAAAAATAGACAAGTCCCCATTATTTAAGACCTAACCCAATGTGGGTCCTTATATGGTTCTTACTAGCTGACATCATAAAAATCCCATTAGGTCACTCAATACTTCTCCTATGAAAGAGGCGGACCTTACCATAGCCACATAATACTTTAACCTGAAGCGGACCTTGCTAAAGATTTCTCTTATCGCATTAATAGCATAACCCATAACCCAAACCGTGACGTCTCATATTAGTCCGACTGTTCGTAAGTACTGGTGCTGGATTCATTAGGAAAATTTAGCCTATGGAATTGGGACTAATCTCACGTCCACTGCGGTTTTTATTATAGACAATATCCTACATCATTCTGCAAAGCCACATCGGTGATAGCCAGATTTAACTGGGTAGACTTCCATGTAACTTTGGACTTACTTCACATCCATATAACTTAGCCATACCTTATATGTATACCAATTATATACATATACTACTCTACACGATTAATAGTTGAGGTCATATAAAGTAACCCCTTATTACGCCTCCAATTAGAGATGAAGTCCCTAATTCACACTAACTATCTTCCTAAGAAATTAATGCTATTTACTATCCTATAACTTCTCATCAGTACGTCTAATACACTATAATTATTACATTATTATTACTTTAATAATTAATACGTTAATATCACACACACACACACACACACACACACATATATATATATATATATATTATTTATTTCTATCACATTTAAAGAAAATGCTTATTAATTTAAATGTCAACATGCATACAAGTCTCAAACTCCAAACTAAAGAATAGCAAATATCCTTATCCAACAACTTGACTTCTGAACAAAAAGTTATAATACCAAACTTGTCTCATATTAATACAACACAATTAACTCCTCTACTTAAGGAACACACATTACAATTTAAACCTTTGATATTCTATCCAACTTTTGCAACAACCACTAAGGAGTGAAAAAGGGATTCATACATATTTTAATTTACAGAAAGAGGTGGTGCAAACTACAAATAATCAAAAATCATACTTTGCACACCATTTCTAATTTTATTTATTTTCAGAATGCTTTAACGCTACAAGAGCAATTAAAATAGAAGTAGTGGAATAGATTATAAATTTCTTAAATCTCAACACAGATTTGATTCTACTAAATTAATTCAAAATGACTGAAACTCCAACATATTCAAAGATTGACTTTTATTTAGAGAAATTCTGGGGTTTTAGATGTTATGTTTCCGTTTATCAAAATTTCCCGAGGCATACATCAAATCTAAATAAATATTACTCAATTGCAGAAATGTGAAAACTTGATAGTTCCACTCATAGAGAATTATATGCTTCCAAAATGGATTTGATTCCAACATGCCTAATTTCCTTTAAGATCTCCTGCTTTTCGAATATACAACAAAGTGAATTATATATAGAAATTGGATTCTAGAATCAGAAACTTGAGAAGATAGAATTAGAAATCAAAAGAATTAAATATCTAAACCTATTAGCTAAAAATTATTACCAATTCTAGAATCTAAAAAGTAGAAAAGATGAGATCTGATTTATACCACTCCTAGTTCTATCTTAGATCTCCTCCTTTTGAATATAAAACAAATAGATTGTATATGTAGATTAGGTTTCAAAAAGCATAAGATAGAGGGGAGAAAGCTTGGGTATTTAATCTAAATTAGGGACTAGAAATTAGAATTACATACCATAAAGTTTATTTTTTCTAAAACCCTAAGGGGAAAGAATTTTATAGAGCTTCGCCGTTGCAACAGAATTTTATGAGGAAAATTGGGCTATTTGGGGGCCTATTTATAGCGGTGGAAAGAAATGACGACCAATGAATTAAAAATAAAGAAATATAGGCCATTTAAAACAAGCTAAACCCTAGAGCCACTAAAATAACTGGTCAACTGCTACCCTCAGGTGGTCGATCGGTCTTTGTTTTATGGCCGTGATTTATTTCCCATTTTAATTTTTATTGATTTTATACTTTAGTTACTTATGTTGCCAAATGTTTTCTTAAACATTAATTCTCTGCTAAATTTTAAAATTCAAACTTAAAATTTTTAAATTCAAATTTAAACTTGTTCGAATTAATTTAAATAAGGAAACATCAAACATCCATAACTTCTTTGTTTGAACTCCGATTTAAAGTAGAAATTGATCAGTAAATCGCTACAAATGGATTGATGCAACTTCCATGACCACATTTATACATTTAAAAAATTTACATTTTTAACTTCACTTTAACTATTAAATTTCTTATTAAAATTGTGAGGTGTTACAACTACCACTGGTGGCATCGGCGTACATAAAAATTTCAAAATCCTGACAATTTGCAAAATATTATATGTTTATTTCTAGTTTTTGTAAGGACCATAACTTCTTCATTTTTCACTCGATTTTGAAACCTTTTTCTTCTGAATTCAAATTAAAATCTCTACTACACATCTTATTCCATTTTTTCGAAATTTCTACACCGCAATCATTTCAAAATTTCCTCAAAGTAGGTATTTTGTAAAACTAATTTTCAGAATTTTATAAATACACTTCCTCACATATATATTAAATACACTTAAAAATCGTTATAAATACAAAACTAAAATATAAGAGGACCTCAAATATGATATGAAACATTTTTACTTAATTTAATCTATATTTATATTGTATGTTTTGATGTTAATACATTTGTACACATGAAAATAACACTTTTTGACATATTACAAGGTAACGCATTTAAATTATGTCAAATACATTTAAATTTAAATTTATTTTCTGCAAAACATCCTTTCATCTCTGAAATAATTATATAAACTATTTACTAGATCTTATATGATGTTTTTCATATATTATACATACATATATATTATTGGAAAGATAAATGCAAGTTTGTGAAGATATATATATATATATATATATATATATATATATATACATACATACATACATACATATATACATATATATATATATATATTTATATATATATATCTTCACAAACTTGCATTTTTCTTTCCACTTCACTCATACCAATATATATAATAAATTTCAAAATATATTCTCTAATTTATAGAATTACACATCAAATATTTTGTATTTTACCAATCCATTCATTCCGGTATGAATTCAAGTCTTTATTTATCAACCTTCAATTCAATATTCCTTTGTTTGGACAAACATCAACATAATTCCAATTTCATGACATATACTAAATAATGTATCACTTAATTTTAGATTTTATACATTCTTGATTACTTTCCAAATTAGTAACGAACACAATTAATCCTAAAGTTGAACCCTAATCATAGATCAAAATCATATTGTTACATTATATTTGAATTATAGATTAAAGGGACAAGCCTACTCATAAATTAAAGATTTAAATATCAAAATCCTCCACTGGTTGGACAGCCGTGCACACCAGCTTCATAATCCTTTTCCAGATCATAGCCTTTGCTGTCCCCATTAATTTTTCATCGGTTTCATCCAATTTCATTAAGAAATGAGAAAGTTACTAAAGACAGTTTTTGGATAAATGGGAAGAAGAAGAGAAGGAAGAAAATGAATGTATGTATTTAGATTTAGGCCTTTATATAATTGGAGTGAAGTGTCTATACAAATATTTTAATTCAACTTTCAAATTGTCGGATCAATCGCACTTGGCCCAACACAAACTCAAGCCCCTAACACTACCAAATGGCCTATGATTAGAACAAACCAATATATCATCTAACGAGAGAAACGAGCCGGTCGCAATAACTTAGGTTTCGTTATCAAATTCAATTGTGCATAAAATAATCGTTTTGTTCTTATATTTTAAATTCACCATAATATCCTTTTTAATTTTTTTATTATTACTATAAAAATACAAAGTATTATATTTTCCCCTTTAAAATGAATTTTCTCCCCGAAATTCCAAAAGAATAAAGAATGTATTTCTCTTTTGTGTATCAAGTACCACGTACATGACAACATACCAACATCACATTCACAACAAATGATATCACCCATCCAAGCAATCACCCATTCACATAATAACATTACGCATGTACAGGTGAGATATACTTGGCTATAAATATAATGTATCATAACATATAAGCATATGATATGATCATGGCATGTGATATACAGAATAAAATGAAAATATGCAAATATGTTCACCTAAATGAGTGCAAAGATCAAGACATATTAGGCGTGAATGCAATACATCATATGAAATTTATACGAATGCGTCAGCCACAAAGATAATAATGGTTACGATATATCAATATATATTAAATTACGCAACCAAGATCAACCACACAAAGCAACCAAATTCTAAACTAAGCATCAAGTAAATATATACAATAAGCATTCAACTCTATCTAGTTGAAGTAATATTCTAGCAAACAAGCCAGTGGAATAGTGTTCCCAAAAAGTGATATATGGAAATTATGGGTCCTCACATCGGCTTCTCGAGTTTCCTTAATTAGATCTCTTATCCTATCTTAACTAAATTAGTTCCATTACCAATACACATACTAATTGCCCAATACTAATCTTGAATATGTGTGCACCCTTATCGCCTTTGCAACTCATGCTATTAATCCAAATATCGGATCGTAAAATGCCTAATAATAAGTAGGTTTGACCAAACTGCTTCAACTAAAATGCAGTTTCATAAACTCAAATTTCACATGCACCATGCTCCATATATAAAAAATCTTAATAATCCAATAGCCAACTATCACTTCTTTTTGGGATGTTGGGGTAAGATACTCAAAAGCGGGTAATGTCCCACCTAAGCAATCAATAACCAAAATCACCATGTGATACTCTATTTCACCAAAGAACATCAAAACAGATGATGTCTTAATCTAGTGAACTTATCATATCTTCTACTTCGAATTCCAATTCAATTCAAGTGGTACCAATTTGCTTATGATGCTACCTTTTAAAACTTCTGTTTATCGATGGAATTTCTATCGAATTAGAAAACTGTCGAAAAATTTCAAATTAAAATAAACCGCAAGCGCACGGCGTACACTTGTAGTACGTGGCGAATACGGGTCGATCCGTAGGGAATTGATGATTTTAAAATTCTATTCAATCAAATTATACCAAAGTCGAGTGAAAGTTAAGATAGAGAATTAGAAAATTAGCTAACTAAAAGAAAAGTAATGCAAATATAAGAGTTAAATGATAATTTAGAGAATAAATCCACTCTCCAGATAATGTAGTTTAACATATATGAAATCACGATCTCTCGATCATTAGTGCTTTAATTGATGTGTTTATCATAAGTATGACATATTTGTACTATTGATTAGCTAACATAAGTTATCAAACTATAGCACATCTCTTGAAGTACTTACTAACTTTCATGAAATTTGACAAAGAAAATGAAAATGAAATCTATTTTGAGTATGGCCTATTAACTATTGATTAGAAATATAGAACATCAAATTTGAATTTCATATCACTTTCTTATGTCATAATCATATTTTGATGAAGAGGCATTTGTGTTAGTGATTGTTTAAGCATAGCCTATTTGGTGTCAACAATATAGGCTATCAAATTCAAAGCAAGAACAACAAATAAAACACTTCATTGATCATAACTAAGCACAAATAGAGAACATGGATTAACAAATAGTTGAAGCTACATAATTAGAGAGCTTCATTACCCCTAAATTGAAGGGGTTTAGCCTCTCATATTTGTCATTTGATTAACAAATGTAACTTGCAACATGAAAGAAAAAGAAAAGCAAAAGAGAGCAAAGATAAATGAAAAACTATTCTACTTGCATAAAATAAAAGAGATCTACACTACAACATGAAAGAAAATAAACAAGAGAAGAAAATGAACATGTATTAAATTGCATAAAGAAAAAAATTACATAAGACAAGAAATGGCTAAGTAGTCTTGAAAAGTAAAGGAGCTTTGATTTATTTTCTAAGCTAAAACTAGCTAACTAGGAGGAAGGAAGGTTACATGAAACATAAGGGGTTATTCATACAAGCATGAAACCCTAATCCATTATTTTGGGGAATGCCTGAAATACCCTTGCGAAAGTGTGGAGGCCAAGTAATCATTAGCTTCTTCTAATCATCATTTAAGTATTCATGAAGCCATTAATTCCATAAGCATGCACATTAGCCTCCAATTTGTACATTAAGGTGGTGGGTAGGTGGGTCCTCCATGTTCTTCACTTTGAATTATTTCTATCTTCATTCTTTAGTATCTTCTTTGTGCATGCATATTCCTTTATGAAATCACTCCTATTTGAGATCAAATTCCTAGAAATATATATATAAATTTCCAATTAATTTTTCTTAAAGAAATATATGCACACAAATGACCGTTTTTCCCCTATATGAAGATGGATATGTGACAATTTGGAATTAATACGGATTTTGGTTAAAACAAGTTAAAATACCTAATATGATCATTTATTTAATTTAAATAGATTAAATACGGTGCTAAAAATATGCACATTTACGTGCATATCAAATATCCCCGCATTATCTTTTTATTCGTCCTCGAATAAAGGGAAACTAAGATAAATTCATTTCCGTAGGAAGCACGATTGCATTAAGCGTATGCAACAAGCGGTTAAACCTCTGAGTGTCCCTAGTAGGACGAGTGTTGTCTCATGAGGGTTTTCAGCGGATACTACCTACAAAATCCAAATCAGGATGAAGACATTTACATGCAAGATTTATTTACAATGGGATGAATGCAAGTTTTTGAAAATATTTACAAATGGAAGATTTACTTTTAAATTGACACAAATAAGTTAAATATAGGTTTTGGCCATTATCTTGAAAATTTATGTCATTTACTCGTCAAAATTTCCTACCAAAATCAAGTTATCATAACAAATAGATAATGGTTTAACTCGTTGTTTCGGTTAATAACATAGTGTAACTATGAAATGGATCCTTATTTGATTATCAAATTTTATCAAAGTTGTATTTTCATTTCTTTTTAATAAAAAATCAAATCAAATAATAAACATAGTGCTAGGATTTCAATTGCTTTCTCTCTCACTATTTGCAAGAAAAATTACACACCTAGCTTGAATAAACTAAGGCCAGATATACCACCCATGCACTGCCTTTCGGGCTTATGTGAAGGGAGTGCAAAGCATGGCGAATGCACACACTTTCGTGCATGCACCTATCGATTGTAAGTGGTTTTTATTAAGTCTGTTTTTTACATGTGTTCCATACATGCATAACCGTGTGAACTTTTAAATGAGTATGAAAGCACATAATCAAATATTCCAAGTAATTCACCCATGCATAAGCGTGAGAACTTTTAAATGAGAGTGAATACTTGGGTGTTATTTTTTTTTAAGAGGGAGAGAGAGTTTTGCAAAATTATCTTAGCACCATCTAACTTAGAACAAAAAAAAAATGTTATATCCTTTACTTTAAATCAATCACTTTTTAAAACAAAGATTTTCAGTTAGGATGTACTTCATAATTAACATGTATAAATCTTCCTATATACAAGTTAAACCATTATTATTTGTAATCAAACTTCATTTTTTTTTGTTAAGAAAAATAAATTTTCAAAAATTTCAATTTAATAAAACAAAACCATATATTTATCTTACAATGTTTCTCTTAAAAATAAATCAAAAGAAAATTTGTTTTTGGGATTTTTTTTGAGTTTTTTTGCAAAGAAAAAGTAAAAATAAATCATGAAAAATCGAAAATGAAGATGAGTCTCCCCCCATACTTGATTTTGACTGTGTCCCCACAGTCAACCAAAGTGGAAAGAGAAAAATAAAATAAAAATCCTATATTTACATAAAAGATTATTATTTACAAGAGATGAGAAAGTATACAGTCAAAAAGTAAATGAAATGGTCTTCTAAAGACCGATTCATTTGTCTCTTCAAATGTGTGAGACACAGCTTAAGCACGAAAACCAAATCGTAAAAGATTTCGAAGTTGAATGTGGATTTGAAAAAACGAAAGTCATTTTATTGAAAATCGTACGAGTTGTTTTATTTTCGATGATTTTTGGGTAGATAGAAAAATTGGTTAAAGTTCAATTTCTCCCAAAATATCGATTTCAAATCAAAATGGTGATCGAAATTTTCCCCTTTAGAATTCAACAACTCGTTTTCAAAAAGTACATAAAACTCATGTTCGTTAAATTCGACTTCCTTTGTTGGATTATCAACAACTTCATCGTGTAAATCGAGTTTAAAATTCAAAGTTGTCGTATTCAAATTTTCAGAAAAAGGAAGACCGAAGTTTAAATTGAGTTTTGCACCCTCAAAAAAATTGAAATCCAACTTAATTACCGCATTTTCAACAACTTAATCAAGATCATCATTATCAAATTCAAAAGTTTTTGTTTGAAACTCATCGATTTGGGTAAAAGATGGATTATTATTTGACTCGTCACACATTGAAATTTGATTTTGTTTCTCACGAAAATTGTTCAATGTTTTAATCAACAAATTCATGTGATCATCGTAAATTTCATTCATTTGCTCAACAAAGTCAAATTTTTAATTATTGACTCGAAAATTTTCGATTTGGACTTGTTGTGTACAAGAATTGTCAATTCCTATAAATGGTAGATTATTATTTCATTCTTTGCAAGTTGAGATTTGATTATGATTTTCCCGAAAAGTTTTGTATTTTTCAAGTAATAAATCCTCATTATCTTTTTCCATTTGGTTAACAAAATCAAATTCTTGATTATTAATTTGAACATTTTCATTTTGAATTTTTTGATAACCAAAGTTTTCAGTCGTATCGTTATTAAAACTATTACCACTGCCAAAATTATTTGAAAATTGGTTCACATTTTCGTCTTGATTTTAAAATTCATTTTGAAGATCGAAATTGAATTGGCATGGGTTATACTTGAAATCATTTGAATTTTGAAGTGAATTCAAATTTTGATTAATTTGTCTTGAACTATTGCACAAATATGAGTTACACAAATCGTTTACACTTTGATTTTGTTGTGTAGAGAGTTTAAGTTGCTATTTTCAAGAGTCGAGGGTTGATCATCCTTTTGAAAATTTTGTGGTTCGAAATTTGATTTGTTTAAACAATAATTGGTGTTAAAATATCCATTCAAATTTGGAGAGAAATCGTATGGATTATATTGATTTTTACAACTATTGTAAAATTTACGTAAGTGGGGAAACTCTGACATTTTCAAGATTTTTTTTTTGGTTTTTTTACAAAAGAAAAATATTTACAAATAAAATTTATTTTTAAAAAGGAAATTGATTTTTTTATTTTTCAAATTTTTTCTTTGTTTTTGAAAAGGTTTAATATTTTTTTTTGGATTTTGGTTTTCTAAATTTTTTGGATTTTGAAATTTCAAAGAAAAAGGATTTCAAAATTTCAAAGGAAAAGGAATATTTACAATTTTTTAGTTTTGGATTTTGAATTTATTTTTGAATATGCATGAACTGATGTAACTAAATGAATGCAAGGGTTAATTACAATTGATTTATCCTAGGTTAACCCAAAATTGTATAATCATGCTTTGTCTTAAATCAACAATATAGTTCTCAGCCAGGTAACCGACAGGATTTATCGGTGCACTACGAATCACCGTAGTAATGCAGCCGAAGGTTTAAGTACCTTCAGAAGAATAACCACTATAATATTTACGAATCACCGTAATATTTATAATTGGTTATTACTATGCTTTAGCTTAAACACCAAGAAATTAAATTGTTCAAAGAAGACAGATTGTTAATATACAATTAAGTGTTATCGATGTCTAACCATTATTATTAACAAATTTTATGATGAAATGCAAAGAAGAAATTAAACGTGTATTAACAATCAACTACGAATGGATTTTTGGTTTTGTTTTTGAATTTTTTTTTGTAAAAACGCAAGCAACCAACAATTCAAGACAACTAAAACACAAAGATGTTATAAGGAAGCAAGCAGTTATTTTTTTTTTTGGCAAGCTAAGCAAAGCAATTTTTGGCAGTCTCCTTTTGAAATTCTGCTTTGGAAACCTAAAATAAGACAAAGAGATATTCATTTTTTTAATGATCAGAATATAGTAGAAATGGAAAATGAAAATGTTAAGAAAATTGTAGAAATCAAAGATAATTAAAAACTCACTCTTTTTTTAAGAGAAAACAAAACAAAAGTCAAAGAAAGCAAACCCTTTTTTTTGGATTGGACTTAAAACAATTTAAGCAGAATAAATTAAGCAATTCTTATAAGAAAAATGGAACTTAAAAGGATTTAAACAAATCAAATTAAAACTTCACAAAACAAAATAGACCCAGCCCAAAAACAGGCCGCACTGCCCATATGCAAAATCAAGCTAATCCCATCTTCTCTTAAAAGTAAACAGAACCCGGAAATCGCTTCTTTAAAAACAAAGAAATTGCAAATTGAAATCATGAACAAAAGAATAAAAAAAAATTGGCGATGCGATTGGATGGATTTGGGTGTTTGGGGTTTGTAGTGATCAAGTGTCGAAGTCGAAATGGTGGTTTGGGCGTGAGCAGTTGTAGTTGATGACGTGGTGTTCGAGGTGGAATTTAGTTTAGGGAAGCTGCGAATTGAGGGAGGAGATGCGATTGTCTGCCGCTGGCTATTTGAAGTGGTTTCTGGTGATACGGCAGAAGTGTTGTACTGATGGTGGTTGAATATAGAGGAGCAGTTGTCATGGTTCAGCGAAATACTTTGCAATGGTGGTATGAAATTCTATGGTAGATGTTGAACAGACGTCGTGGTTGTTGTCGCTGGTTTGGGCAGAGCAAAAGGTGATGTGAAGTGCAACTGGGTAGGATGGAAGCTATTGCAGTGACGAACTGGGCAGTTGCAGTTAATTTTTTTGTTGGGGTGTGATTGTCGATATGCTGCAGTTGTTGGAGGATGGTGGAACTGCACTGCGGTAGGTGGTTGTGTGCACTGATGCTTTGGCAACAGGCAGTAGAGATAAGGTGAAAGGGGACTGTAGAGGCAGGATGAACTTGGATATGTGGGTTATGTATGTAGAGTGGTAAAGGATGGTGGTTTGTCAGAGAAGCTTGTATATGGTAGTTTGTGCAGCTGTCACTGGCTTGTGTACTGCAGTTTGATGAACTGATATGTTTAGTGGAGATAAAGCACATGGCAATGCTGTGGGGAGGAAGTTTTGTAGATGACTAGTGGCTGAAGTATGGATGGTTGTGTTATGCTGGTTGGAAGATAAGCAATGGAAAGTGAGGAGTAAATGGTAATGGTATGTGGTGTTTTTTGTGACTTTTGTCTGAAGTATAGTTGTTGGATGTAGTGTGATGTGCAGGCAACAGTGATGTTGGTGACAGTTTTAGGTGGAGGCAGAAAAGTGAGATGGTAAATTGCAAATGTGTAGAGCAGGTTACACAACAGTGGCAATGGAAGAAAGGCAGAGCAAATCAGAGGGTGGAATGAGAGAGCAACAGTGATTTTTGAATAGAAACAACGAATTGTGAATTGTAAACAGTGAACAGTGAAATGGAAACAAAAACTTATAATAAAAATTGTATGTGAAAATCAAAAAGGAAATAAAATATTTTTTTTCTTTTTAGTTTTTTCTGCTTGGGAATTGTAAGTTTTTTAATATATATATATATATATATATATATATATATATATATATATATATGCGCAAATGCTTGAAAATAAAAATCACAAACAAATACACAACAATTTTTTTTAATGCAATACAAACAAAAATTAAAACATACAAAAATCAAAAAAAAAATTCGAAGAATAGAAAATCAAAATCAAAACAATATCCCGACAACGGCGCCAAAAACTTGTTAATCGATGGAATTTCTATCGAATTAGAAAACCGTCGAAAAATTTCAAATTAAAATAAACCGCAAGCGCACGGCGTACACTTGTAGTACGTGACGAATACGGATCGATCCGTAGGGAATTGATGATTTTAAAATTCTATTCAATCAAATTATACCAAAGTCGAGTGAAAGTTAAGCTAGAGAATTAGAAAATTAGCTAACTAACTAAAAGAAAAGAGATGCAAATATAAGAGTTAAATGACAATTTAGAGAATAAATCCACTCTCTAGATCATGTAGTTTAACATATATGAAATTACAATCTCTCTTTTATGGTCATTAGTGCTTTAACTGATGTGTTTGTCATAAGTATGACATATTTGTGCTATTGATTATCCAACATAAGCCATCAAACTATAACACATACCTTAAAGCACTTACTAACTTTCATGAAATTTGACAAAGAAAATGAAATCTATTTTAAGTATGGCCTATTAACTATTGATTAGAAATATAGACCATCAAATTTGAATTTCAAATCACTTTCTTATGCCATAATCATATTTTGATGAAGATGCATTTGTGTTAGTGATTGTTTAAGCATAACATCAACAATATAGGCTATCAAATTCAAAGCAAGAACAACAAATAAAACACTTCATTAACCATTACTAAGCACAAAATGAGAGCATGAATTAACAAAGGTGTTGAAGCTACATAATTAGAGAGTTTCATTACCCTCTAAGTTAAAAGGGTTTAGCCTCCCATATTTGTCATTTGATTAACAAATGTAACTTGCAACATGAAAGAAAAAGAAAAGGAAAAGAGAGCAAAGTTAAATGAAAAACTATTCTACTTGCATAAATAAAAGAGATCTACACTACAACATGAAAGAAAATAAACAAGAAAAGAAAATGAACATGTATTAAATTGCATAAAGAAAAAAAATTACATAAGAGAAGAAATGGCTAAGTAGCCATGAAAAGAAAGAGAGTTTTGATTTATTTTCTAAGCTAAAATAACAAACTAAGAGGAAGGAAGGTTACATGAAACATTATTTATACAAGCATGAAACCCTAATCCATAATTTGGGGAATGCCCAAAATACACTTGAGAAAGTGTGGAGGTCAAGTAATCATTAGCTTCTACTAATCATCATTTAAGTGTTCATGAAGCCATTAATTCCATAAGCATGTGTATTAGCCTCCAATTTGTACATTAAGGTGGTGGGTAAGTGGGGCCCTCCATGTTCTTCACTCAGAATTATTTCCATCTTCATTTTTTTGTATCTTCTTTGTGCATGCATGTTCATTCATGAAACCACTCCTATTTGAGATCAAATTCTTACAAATATATATATAAACTTTCAATTAATTTTTCTTAAAGAAATATATGCACACAAATGACCGTTTTTCCCCTATATGAAGATGGATATGTGACAATTTGGAATTTGTATGGATTTTGGTTAAAACAAGTTAAAATACCCAATATGATCATTTATTTAATTTAAATAGATTAAATACGGTGGTAAAAATATGCACATTTACGTGCACATCAACTTCCAACCAATATGACAATAAAGTATCACTTATTCAACATACGCAAATTTAATCGTAACTCCTACAACATACAAACAAACAATAATTCAAACAAAAGGTAATACTAATTTATTTAACCATTCAAAACAAGTAACCAATTTTGTAGACCTAAGTGATGATATTGACTAAGTGAAATCCTAAAATAATGTTAGTTTATGTTCGACTATGTAGTACCTTGCTTATGTGCACCTTATGTGCAACATCAACCATGCATCCTTCAGTCTCTACTTCCAGTCGAGTTCCTTTGAATAGGCAGCCTCTTTTTTGCCTTTAATTATCCATTTGCATAAGCCTTCCAAAGGTTCTATTTCTAAATACAACTTTGTACCATTTTAACTTCATGATATTGTAGACGAGACAACTCAATAGGGACGGTGTCTTGTCATATTAATCAAGTGGTCATAATTTAAAAACCTGAGTAGCATCGTACTTCTAAAGCACCTCTAGGAACATCATAGTATAAAAGGTTATAGCATAGTGAAAATAGTGTTAGAACCTCCAACTTATGTTTCTATGATAACAACTATACAATCATATGTATACGCAGAATTTAACAAGATTACAAGTATATACTACAAGCAGACACCATGATCGAAGATATTGAGACTCAAAGAGAAATGAAGATTCATTGACTGTACTAAGGTTATTCCAATGTGAAAGAGTTCTAGATAAAATATTGTTAAGGTCTCCTTGAGTATATATGCATACACGATCACATACAATTTTATATACATCAAAATCTACTAGAAAACTGCTTTTTCTCCTCATAGACATTTAAGGTATACTCACATATGTATGTGATAAGTCTCAGGTTAAAAATTAAAACTAGTCACATAAGTATGTCATGGTAAAAATTGTCATATTTGAAAAGACACTTCTTTTTGAAACAAAAGGATCACCTTTCATGAAGAGTTTCAGCCACTAAAACGAAAAGATTTCTTTGAAGAGTAATAACTCTTCATTTGCACCTCTTTGATTCTATAAATAGCATCTTGATTGAGAAGTTGAAATCACTACTTAACTTGATTTGATATATTCTTTACTTCTTGATTTCAAAGCACTCTCTTACATATACACTGTTTACATACTCACGATCCATTATAACCTTTTGCTTAAATCACTTTCTACAACTCAAAGCAATCATATTAATACATTGAAAGGAGATCATAGGAAGATTTGTCTTATAAGTCAAAAACTGTGTTATTGGAACATAAGATTGTCAAAGACACTTTTGTATTAAGCCTATTTCTCCAGGCAAAATGAGGGTAGTTTGTTTAAAGGAAATATCGAAGTGGAACTTCGGGACTGGACGTAAAATGGGAGTCCGAACTAGTATAAAAACTCTGGTTTGTCCGCTTTTTATACTTTAATATTTTTGTCCACTATTGCATTGATTTGTATACTTGCATATTAACATAAGTTAGATAGTATACGATCCACTAGACTTTCAATTGGTATCAAATCTTAGTCATTTCAATCTACAATAACACGTAATTGAAATTATAAATATGGCAAGTACATTTCAAGAAGGTCAATCAACTACACATCCTCCACTATTTACTAGTTATAATTATGCTTATTGGTCAACACACATGTAAATTTTTATGGAGCAAAACGTGTAACAACCCTAATTTTTAGTAACATTATTTTAGGACACTTAATTAGTTAAATTAAATAAAATATATGATTATTAAGGGATGGAGAATTGTGTTAATAGAAAGGTAGCCATGCCATGTTAATAAATGAATTAAAATGTAGTAGAAGGGAAGGTAGATAAGGGGCAAAATAGGAAAAGACACATTCTTACACCCAAAAACCTTAAGCCATACTCATTCTCATGTTCATTATTTACATTCACAAAACAAAAACCAATACTAGAGGTCGGCCACCATTAAGAGAAAACAAGAGAAGATTTCAAAAAAAGGTTAAGCAAGTTAATTAAAGATAAAAACTCGATTCCTTAATCACAAACTAAGGTGAATAATAACTACATCTCATGTTTTTAATTGGTTTCGGTTTTAGATTGAATCCGAACTATTTTGCAAGGCTTTTCCATGATTTTGATTAATAAATTGGATATATATGCTTATTGATGATTTGTGCTAATTCATATAGAATTTTATGATATGTTTTAATGTGAAAACCCAATTAAATGACATCTAAATGCCTTGCGATTTTAATATAGGATCAGAAATGATATTTTAGAGACGGGTTTCGATTTTCATAATTTTCTGAATTAATGCTGATTTAATATTAATTTTCTAGTGAAGAACATGGTTATTTTAGTTTAAAGTTACTTACGGCTATACTATGATGATTTTGGTCAGAAATTAATAAATATGAGAAAACATATTAAATGTGATTTATGAGATTTTTTATAGATTTTTCCTAAGTTTTTTAATAGATATATAAAATTATTTAAGGTATGAGACTTAAATATTTTATATATTTATAAAAGAAGAAGGGGTATTTTGTAAATATTTTAATGTGTTATTTTTGAAATTTTCCCAGTATTTTTAGAAAAGAAATTAGCAACAAATCATGTTTTGACATACAAGGCAGGTTAATTGTAAAGAATTGCTTTGAAAAGTTAAAAATAAGTTTATACCTGTTTTTCCATTTTCGGCACCTAGCTTTCGACAAAGTACTTCCGCCTCCATCACCATCAAAACCAATGTGTATGGCATAAAAAACTTGGCATGCAGCGAATTGGATATAGGCAAAAGGTATGCAGTCGAAATATAGGATTCCGATAGAGTCGATGCTTTATTTTGTTTTTAAATGAAAATGCGTCTGTTTTCTTTTGCATTCGACTTGATTAGCCTCCGACTGGGTCAATTTTTTTAAAGGAATGGTTTTGAAAGAGGCTGCACTTTCTATTTTAAGTAAATGCTTTTGAAGGGGCCGAAACCGTTTGCTGCCGCCTTTTTCCTTTCAAAGAAATGCCTTGGAAATGGCCCCTTGTATTCAAATTAAAGCTGCTTCTCCATTTCTTTTGAAGGGTTGGTTTAGATACCATCACTTCTTTACTTAGGAAATAGCTTTTGTAATCTACTTAGATGTGTTGTGACCCTTTTTTTCTATTGAAATTTAAACATAATGATTTCGAAAGGAATAGTTTTAAATAGTTTTGAAAGGTTATTCCATATGTTTTACTTGAACCCAAATGCTTTCGAAAGGTTTGATGTTATGAAAAGGATTTAGTACTTTTGAAAGGTTTAAGATAAAGGTTTCGAAGGGGTGGTTCCCCAATGGTTTCGAAAGGTTTTGAATGGGAAGTTCTAATGTTTTCGAAAGGCAATGATATAATTTTTTGATAAAAGGATGTCAAAGGTTTTTAAGCTTTTGAAAGAAAGGTTTTTCAATGTTTCGAAAGCTTTATTAAGAATGGTTACGAAAGGTATGATTTGGCCTTTCTGCCTAAGGTTATAAAGCAAAGTAGATACTTGGTTTCGAAAGGAGTGCTTTAAGTGGATTAGAAAGGGGTACTTTAAAAGATTTAAATGTTTTCATCAACAAAGTTTTGTGTAAAGTATATATAATATGGCAAGGTGATTTGAGTAAAGCATAGAGTATATTTTCCTTGTTTAAATTATGATTTAAAGTTTTAAATCAATTTGAGAGAAAATGTTTTCAAGGAAAATTTTATGGGTAGATGGCCCTAAGTAAAGTGACTCGAATATTAGAATACCAGAAGGGACTGGTATAGGGTCACGCCCTATACATTAGCTATTAGCCCCTAGCTTATTTTTTCCAAAATTTCAGTGTATAGGGCATTGTCACAAGTAAGACTAAAATGATGTTACATACGGAAAGGAATCTATAGAGGAGAAATACGTTATTGGTGAGCCTGCAAAACCGTTAAGGTCAGTTGATCCTAGAGAACTAAGTTAGGGACAGACCATCCAAAATAAGAGTATCTAACAGAAGTTAGATTATTCGTTTATTTTATCTGGTAGTCCCCAGTCAGCCAAAGGTTAGTAGTTAGCCATACAAAACTATAGTGTTCGGACAAATAGTCTATTTTTTACCTGATTTATATGCTTACATGATATTGCTTTATTGTTTTAACTATTTTTGGTTGCAGGATTAAGATTTGCAAAAGACATGTTTTAAAATGATATTAGTGATGGGAAACCTGTTCCGCTAAGCGGCATGGTCTCACTTAATATCAAATAATCGAGATGTATAATATTATTCACACCAAGGTTTTATATATGACTTGAAGTTTATGTTTTTGTTCTTAAACTTTCGGGTGCTTAAAATTGATTTTAATAGACCGAGGGTTGAGGATTTTCAAGTTTTAGTAGGTGGACGAATAAATCTTCTGAAGATGAGCAAGAGGCTAAAGTTAGCTATGTAGGAGTAGTTAAGTTTTTATTTACGGTGTGTTGTATTAAGTCTATTGCGACTATTTAATACTCCGGACATCCTAGGGGGCATCTTCATATGCCGCTCTTGGCATATTATGTAACAATTATATTTGATCTGAACCTGGGAAATGTTTGGGATTATGTAACTTGGTTATGAAATGTTGTTTTGAAATGTAATCAGAAAAAGTGTTCAATCTGTGATGATTTTATTTCATATTTAAGTGCTTCTGATATTATGGATACCATTACCATATTTTGTCATCGGATGTTAATACTATGGATGACTATAGCAATTGTAGCGCTCTGCTTCGTGCCTCCAAACAGGGGATGCTCCAACTTGGTATCAGAGCATAGGTTTATGAAAAACTTTAAAATAAAATGATTTTTTTTGAAAAAATAATTCTAAGGAATTAGAGATAAGATCTGGGTATGGGATAATGCTATAGTAACGTTTTCCATATATGAGTTTACGCTATATCTCTATTCTCCTAACTCTCTTAGGCTATTCTTCCGTATCTTACGAGGCTTGAATATAGATATGGACGCTAGAAGTGGAAGAGTTAACCTTGGAAGGGGAAGCATGACTACAAACGAAAATGCTAAACAAACTACGAGAAGGAACCATGGTCAAGCACAAGCTTGAAATGTGGGTGCTGAAGCCCCAACAGTTGCCATGGGAGCGATGTATCAGTTCTTTGTCAACATGTTGCCGGCGGGAATTGCTGCTGGATTAGTGGAAGGAAATGCTAGAGGAGAACTTCAGGGAGTTCCAGTAGCCAACAACTATGCTATTCGGACTATGGATTATGCTCTGTTGGGAGGAAAGGCATTTATTGGTACTGAATATGAAATCGAAGTAGAGAATTTATTGCTTTGTTGCGAGAGGATTTTTGTTGATATAGAGCTCAATGAGGAGTAGAAGAGATGACTTGCTTCTAGACAACTTTAGGGAGCAGCGCTGCATTGGTGGAATAACGTTACAGTTGGAGTTAATAAGGAGATAATAACATGGGCTGAGTTCAAAAGGAGGTTTGGAGAGAGGTTTATGTTAAAGATTTCTAAGTCTACTCTGCTTAGGAAGTTTGCTGAGTTGGAGAAGGGATACATGACTGTGTTGGAGTATGCTACAAGGTTTGAGGAGTTGACAAGGTATGGCTATGCCGCGGTAGATACTGTGATTAAGAGGAATGTGAAGTTCATCAAGGGGTTGAAGCCTGAGCTTGCTAGGGCAATGTTACTGCATATCAGGGATCCATGTGATGTTGTAGCAGAAATAGCTTTGAGGAATGAGGAGATGCTTGCTTTTCTAGAGAGAAATAAGGCAAAGGAAGTCCAGGTGGGGTAGAGTCAAAAAAGAAAGTTCTTCCATGAAAGGAGCTCGAAAGTGTGGAGCTACATAAAAGGGGATGTCGGAGGTTTTCTGCTTTAAGTGTGATAAGAAAGGGCATTTTGCTAATGAATGTCACATAAGAGAGGGAAAGAAGGTGATTGGGAAGAAGAATATCAGGTGCTTCAACTGCGATCAAATTGAACATTACAAGAACCAATGCAAGGAGCCTGCTAAGGATGGGAAAGGAAAAGTATATGCATTGGAGCTAGCTACCTCGAGGCCAACAGTAGAGGAAAAAGGGAAGGCTGTGTTGGGAGGTACGCTTCTGATTAATGGTATGTCAGTTAGCGTTCTGTTTGATACCGATGTATCACATTCATTTGTATCTCATTGTTTGGAAGATAAGCTTAACGTAGAATCCTCATATTTTGTTACTTCATTAAGGGTTGCAAATCCGATAGCAGGGTATGTGATACTTAGGATGAAGTGTGGACATCTAGAGTTTGATTTGTTAGATCATACCTTTGTTTGTAGTTTGCATGTGATTGATTTCGTAGGATTGGGAATTATTTTAGGCATGGATATGTTAAGTAAGTACAATTCTAGGATATTATTCCATGATAGGAAAATACCGCTTAGACACCCTGACTATAGTGATCAGATTATATGTACCGTAGAAAACCCTAGTCACGAGATGAATGCTTTGTTGAGTGTTGTGGAGGTAGAAGACGATTTGAATCGATATTTTTTTGTTAGAGAATTTATGGATGTTTTTGAACTTGTAGTAGGATTGCCACCAAAACAAGCCGTTGAGTTTCGAATAGATTTGGTGTCGGGAGCAGAACCAGTGAGTAGACAGCCAGGCAGAATGACACCTACCGAGATGAGGGAGTTGAAGGTGCAGTTGATGGATTTGGAAGGAAAGAATTTTGTTAGGCCAAGTAGTTCACCTTGGGGAGCAGCCATAGTATTTGCTAAGTAGCTGGACAGATCGTTAAGCTTATGTATCGATTATCGTAAGTTGAATGAGAAGACGATAAAAAATCGATATCTGTTGCCTAGAATTGACAATTTTTTTGATCAGTTGAATGGAGCCAAGGTATTTTCTCATTTAGATTTAACGATAGGTTTCCATCAGTTTAGAATAGTAGAGAATAGTATTCTTTTGACGGCGTTTAGAACTAGATATGGATCGTACGAATGGTTAGTAATGTCATTCGAACTAACTAATGCGCCAGCATACTTTGTGGATTTGATGAATTGAATTTTCCGAGAGCACTTAGATAGGTTCATGTTGGTATTTATAGATGATATCTTGATATACTCTAAGTATAAAAAGGAGCATGAAGTTCATCTTAGAGTGGTCCTTGAGATGCCGAGGCAGCATCAATTGAAAGCAAAGTTTTCGAAGTGTAATTTCTGGAAGAAGGAAGTGAAGTTTCTTGGCCATGTAGTCTCAAAGAAAGGGTTGTCTACAGATCGGACTAAGATTGAAGTAGTGAATAATTGGAAGAGACCCGAGACATTGACTGAGATAAAGAGTTTTCTTGGATTAGCTAGGTATTATCGAAATTCATAAAGGATTTTTCACGGATAGCAGCATCGATGATAAGCTAACGCGAAAGGATGTGAAGTTTGTATGGACCGATAAGTGTGAGGAAGCATTCCAGAGCTTGAAACACTTATTGACTAATGCACCTGTTATATTCATTCCGGAAGGGAATCAGGTCTTAGTAGTATATACAGATGCATATGGAACTAGGTTTGGAGTTGTTTTAATGTGGAGAGGTAAATTGTTTGCCTATGCATCTCGACTGCTTAAACCGCATGAGGTTAGATACCTGACGCATGAATTGGAATTGGCTGCGGTGATTTTTGTGCTGAAGGTACGGATGCATTACTTTTTGGGAGAAATATTCAAGTTGCACAGGGACCATAAGTTGTTGACGTATTTATTGTCTTAGAAGGAATTGAATATAAGACATCAGAGATGGTTGGAATATAAAGCTGCTTATGACTTTGGTATTGAGTACACATCAGTAAAAGGCAACACGGTTACAGACGCACCTAGTAGAAAACATCACAATGCAGTGTCGGTGATGATAGCTGAGTGAAAAGATTTAGAAGAGTTGACTACATGTAGAGTACAGTGGAGATCTGAAGCTGGATCAAGTGGAGAAACTATATGGTTATCATGTTTAAAAGTTCAACAAGTTATGATCGAAAAGATTGCTTCTAAGCAGAAGGAGGATCCATTATTAGTCAAACAGATTAGAAAGTTAAGAGATGGAACAGTAAATGAAGATTTGAAGGATTTTAGTCCTGACCAGAATGGGTGGTTGAGAAAGAAAGCAAGGTTATGTGTTCCAAATGCGGGAGAGATTGGGGTTTTGGAGGTGTGCCATCGTTCGAAGTTCACTATTCATCTAGGAGGGACTAAGATGTATCAAGACATGAAAAGGAGTTTCTTCTGGGAAGTAATTAAGAGGGATGTTGTCTTATGGGTAACCAGTGTCTGAACTGCCAATAGGTAAAGGCCGAACATCAAAAGCCAAGTGGGATATTTCAGCCATTAGATATTCCAGTATAGAAGTGGGATTTTATTTCTATAGATTTTATAGAAGGGTTGCCAAGGTCAAATAGAGGAAATGAAAGTATATGGGTCGTAGTGGACAAGTTAACCAAGAGTGCCCATTTCATTCCAGTTAAGTCAATCAGGATAACACCTATTTTAGCTAAGTTGTTTATGAAGAATATAGTTAGTCTTCATGGAATTTAATGTAGTATAGTAAATAATAGAGATTCCTTATTCACTAGCGTGTTTTGAAAGAGTCTATAGGATAATTTAGGTACCAAGCTTAAAAATGAATACCGCTTACTATCCGTAGTCCGACGGGCAAACGAAAAGAGTTAACAAAGTCTTGGAAGATTTGTTACGAGCTTGTGTGCTAAATTTTGGTGGATTATGGAAAGACCACTGATACTTAGTCAAGTTTTCATATAACAAAAGTTATCAGACTAGTATAGGAATTGCACCATTTGAAGCTTTGTATGGAAGGCCATGCAAATCTCCAGTTTGTTGGTTAGAGAACCAGGGATAGGTAGGTTCTTGGTCTGAATTTAGTTAGTGAAGCTGCATAGAAGATTGAGTTGATTCGAGCTAGGATGAAGGAAGCTCGGTCTAGCAGAAGAGTTATGCTGATAGAATATGGAAAGACTTAGAGTTTTCTGTTGGAGATCATGTTTTCATTAAGGTATTACCGATGAAAGGTGTTATTAGATTCAGGAAATCAGGGAAATTGGCACCGAGATTTGCTGGACCATTTCCTATTGAAGAGAGGATCGAAAAATTTGCATATAGAGTAGGGTTACCGAACAATTTGGCAGGAGACCACGATGTTTTTCATATTTCAGATCTAAGAAAGTGTATTAAAGGCCCGAAGACTAATATAGCACCGACTGTGTTAGAGGACTTAGTAGTGGAACCTAACTTGACTATAGTTAAAAAGCCAGTATGATAGTTGCTACAGATAAGAAGAGGCTAAGGAACAAGGTAAACAGATTAGTAGTGGTGTGACAATGAGAGAGACTGTAATGGGGAGACTGAAAACAGGATTAGAGACACTTATCCTAATTTATTTAATGGTATGTTTAACTTTTTTGATTGATTTATTGTGTACCTTATTGTAATTTCGAGGGCGAAATTCTTTAAGGAAGGGAGTCTCTAACGACCCTAATTTTAAGTAACATTATTTAGGATATATAATTATTTGTGATGATTAAGAGATTGAGAATTGCATTAATAGAAAGGTATTCGTGCCACGTTAATAAATGAATTAAAATGTAGTAGAAAGCGAAGTTAGATAAAGGGAAAAATAGGAAAAGGAACATTCTTATACCCTAAACCCTTAAGCCATACACATTCTCACGTTCTTTATTTATATTCACAAAAAAACCAATACTAGAGGTTGGCCACTATTAAGGGAAAACAAGAGAAGATTTCAAGATGAAAGCTTAAGCAAGTTAATCAAATATCAAAACTCAACTCCATAATTACAAAGCCAAGGTGAATAATGATTACATCTCATGTTTTTAACTGCTTTCAGTTTTAGACCGAATCCGAACTATTTTGCGAGACTTTGTCATGTTTTTTATTGTTAAATTAGATATATATGCTTGTTGATGATTTATGATGATTCATGTAGAATTCTACTGCACGGTTTAGTGTGGAAACCTATTAAATGACATCCAAAGCCTTACAACTTTAGTATATGATAAGAAATGATATTTTAGAGATGAGTTTCATTTTTCATATTTTTCCAAATTTCTGTGGATTTAAAATCAATTTTCTAGTGAAGAAAATGGTTATTTGGGTATAAAACTAATTACATCTATTTTATGATGATTTTTGGTTAGAAATTAGTATATGTTAGAAATCATGTTAAATGTGATTTATGGGAATTTTTATAGATTTTTCCTAATGTTTTAATAAATATGTAAAATTATTTAAGGTATGAGACTTAAATGTTTTATATATTTATAAAAGGAGAAGGGGTATTTTGTAAATATTTTAATTTGTTATTTCTGAAATTTCGAAAGTACTTTTAGAAAAGAAATTAGCAACCAATCATATTTTGAGACACAAGGCAGGTTAGTAGAAAAGAATTGCTTTGAAAAGTTAAAAATCAGTTTATACATGCTTTATACATGTTTTGCTACTTTCAGCACCTAGCTTTCGACCAATACTTCTGCCTCCATCACCATCGAAACCATCGTGCCTGGTATCAAAGACTTAGTACGCGTCAAATCGGACATAGGCGAAAGCTATCCAGTCGAAACATGGGGTTCCAAAGGAGTTGATGCTTTACTTTGTTTTTAAACGAAAATGTGCCTGCTTTGCTTTTACTTTCGACTTGGTTAGCTTTTGACAGGTCAATTTTTTTTAAAGGAATGGTTTTGAAAGAGGTTGCGCCTTTTGTTTTAAGTAAAGGATTTTAAAAGGGTTAAAATCCCTTGCTGCCGCCTTTTTCCTTTCGAAGCAATGCCTTCGAAAGGGCCCCTTGTTTTCAAATTAAAGACATTTCTCCAATGCTTTCGAAGGGTTGCTTTCTACGCCATCACTTCTTTACTTAGGAAATAGCTTTAGGAAGAGTGCTTTTGACTTAGATGTTTTGTGACCCTTTGTTCTGTTGAAATTAAACCCAATGGTTTCGAAAGGAATAGTATTAAATAGTTTTGAAAGGTCATTCCACATGTTTACTTGAACCCAAATGCTTTCGAAAGGTTTGATTTTATGAAAAGGATTTGGTGCTTTTGAAAAGTTTAAGATAAAGGTTTTGAAGGGGTGGTTCCCAAATTGTTTCGAAAGGTTTTGAGTTGAAGATTTCAATGTTTCAAAAGGCAATGTTATAGTATTTTGATAAAAGGATGTTAAAGCTTTTAAAGCTTTCAAAAGAAAGGTTTTTCAATGTTTCGAATGGTTTATTAGGAATGGTTTAAAAAGGTATGATTTAGCCTTTCGGCCTAAGGTTATAAAGCAAAATAGATACTTGGTCTCGAAAGGGATACTTACAATGGATTCGAAAGGAATACTTTCAAAAGTTCGAATGTTTTCATCAACTAAGTTTTGTGTAAAGTATATATAACATGGCAAGGTGATATGATAAAGCATGGAGTATATTCTACTTGTTTTAAAGTATGATTTAAAGGTTTAAATCAATTTGAGAGAAAATATTTTCAGGAAATTTTTTATGGTAGATTACCTTAAGTAAAATGACTCAGATATTAGAATACTATATGGGACTGGTATAGGGTCGCGCTCTATACATTAGCTATTAGCCCCTAGCTAATTTAGTCCAAAATTCCAGTCTGTATGGCTTTGTTACAGGTAAGATTAAAATATTGTTACACACAGAAAGGATATATAGAGGAGAAATAGGTTATTGGTGAGCCCGCGAAACCATTAGGACCAGTTGACCATGGAGAACTAAGTTAGGGATAGACCGTCAAGAAGAGGAGTATATAACATAATTTAGATTATTTGTTTATTTTATCTGGTATGCCTAAGTTAGCCAATGGTCAGTAGTTAGCCAAACAAAAATATAATGTTCGGACATATAGTCCATTTGTTACTTGATTTATATGCTTACATGATATTTCTTTATTATTTTAACCAGTTTTGGTTGTAGGATTAAGATTTGCAAATGATATGTTTTAAAAGAATATTAGTAAGAGGAAACCCACTCCGCAAATCTGTGTGGTCTCACTTAATATCATATAACCGAGATGTATAGCATTATTTACACCAGGCTTTATGTCTGACTCGAAGTTTATGTTTTTCCCCTTAAACTCTCTGGTGCTCAAAATTGATTTGAGTAAATTGAGGTTTTAGCAGGTGGACGAATAAAGCTTCTGAAGATGAACAGGTGGCTGAAGTTAGCTATGTAGGAGTTATTACGTTTTTATTTCCGCTGTGTTGTATTAACTCTGTAACAACCCAGTATTTTATGATTTTTTAATTGTTTATTTTAATTTTTTGAATTTGAAACTCCTGATTTAAAAAATTTATATATTTATTGAAATGAATAAATTTTGTTATTTTAACAGTATTTTTTGATTTTTGTGTGAATTATAATTTCAAACCTGAATAAATTGTATATTTTCCAAAAATGTGGATTTTGGTCAATCTGGTCAAACTTTGACTTTTAAATTTCAAATTTAAATATTCGAATTCTTAAAATTTATCTTTTATTATGAAAATAGATTTAATATCACGAATATTGCTTTTCATTTCGTTGAAATTGGATTTAAATTGTGAAAGTTATACCCTTTATAATATTGTGTGTATATTAAGTTATTTAACAATATTCTTCATTTTAAATTATATAAATAATATTTTTATTTGTCATATCTTATCCTAATTTGTATTATATGTTATTTTACATATATTTTTTTCTTTTAAATATTTTTAAAGTGAAGATAAGATTTTTCAAAAGCTTATTGAATTTATTTTCTATTTTTAAAGGCTAGTTTCTATTTTTCTGCTATTTTCTTCAATTAAATCATATTTAATTAAAATTTATTTATTCATTTTTGCGAATACATTTTTAATTTATGTTCTTATCTTTATTTATAAATATTTTTCATGTACATATAAATTTTTCGAAGTTTGTTCCATTTAATTTCAAATTTTCTAGACTAGTTTTCATTTTCTATGCTATTTTCTTATTTTAATCATATCCAATTAATATTTAATTATTAATATTTTGTTTATCTGTTATATTTTCGAATTTTAACTAAAATTATAAGTATTTTCAGTTATTTAAATGTATATAAATATATATGAGAAATTTGAAAATGTTTGTGGCTTTTTATTTCCCTAAGGCCTTTTATATTCCACCATTACACATTCTTACTTAACTTTTCATTCAATAGGCTGGCTTAACCTCTTCTATTCAGCCGACCATCACTTTTCATTTCACGTAAAACATTTTTCTTCTCTCCTGAGAAAAAATTTCGGCCTCTCCTTGTTCAAAAACTTTGGTAAATGTTTTTTTTTTCTATTTCACCTTTTTCATTGTTTTATATTGATTTTCACTTGTTTCTTCCTCTTTTATGCTCAGCCCCTTGCTCCTCCTTCACCATGATCACCTCCACCACCACCACATCAGGCTTCCACCACCTCCAGCCGACTGCCCATCCATGGCCATGCACCACTAGTTGATCAAACTCCACGAAAATAGCAATATCCACCTTGAAAATGTGCATAGCCTAGCTTCTTTGCCTTCACCACCTCAAACTCCTCCTTGGCCGGCCCATACACCACCACCATCTGCCAAAGTTGACCCATACACCTCTGCCACACCTGTAGCTGACCCTACCAGACCTGGCCATGCCTATATTTGCTTGTGGCCGTGACTTATGTTGCCTTGAATCCACTTCTGTTGCCTTGTAGTTGTAGTTCCATGCACACATACCTTTGCATCATCTTTTCCTATGTATGGCCGACTTGTTGAACCCAAAACCTGATCCAAAACTATCCCATAGTGCTTTTGCAACCCATTGATGAAGCATATGATGTTGAAGGCAAGTGCAAGTGGTTTGGAGATGTTTTGTGCATGAATTTATATGTTGTTTAAATTTTTGTGAAGTGTTATTCATTTTATTTGAATTGTTTAGTCTCATGTATTCAAGGCATTTACTCTTGTCTCTCTCACACTCAAATCATTATCGTGCTCTTATGCTTTTATGGATCTCTGTTAGGTGTAGTTGTTCGCCATCTGCAGCTTAAACAGGTGAGTTATTCTCACCAGACAATATGTACATATATAACTAGTAAATTGACCCCTTTTGAATCCGTAAAATGCATTATCATGTTACACCTGCTATATTATGATTATATGATGTTTACCCATGCTTAAACACATGTTATAACATCTGTTACAGTTATATTATGCGGTTCTGTTATTTTATCAGTTTATCACACTGCAAGTTCCCTTTAGATTAGAATCACTATGGGTTGAAATGATGCATACCCGAACGGACTTTAGAATAGGGGAAAATCGTTATGGGATGAAATGATTGGCCTGAGAGATTTTCAATTTATTTCATTTACTTGGGACTGCGGGTTTGAAATGATAAAACCCGAATTTTTCTTTGTAAATTACGGGTTGAAATGATATATTACCCGTATCATTTTACCCAGCGTAGAAAATTATATACAGACCCGTAGCTAAAATATGTTTTTCTAAAAATTTTAAAATATTTTAGAAATGTAAATATTACTATATTTTGATTTAAACTTAATTAACAATGATTTTTGTAAAGTATTATTGATTTTCTGGAAATTTATAGGTTAGATAAATTATGGAAAAGTTAGAAAATTTGAATGTAAGTTATTTTGGAAATTTTGATTTAATTATAATTGGAAATTAAATTAAATATGAAATTATGATAAATTTATGATAATTTGGATTTAAAATGAATTTATATAATATATTAATGATTTTTGAATAAAGTTAAAACGTGAAATGAAATGGTTATTTAAGTTGAAATTTTGAAATATAATTAAAATTGGAAATTTGTGAATTTGGCTTAAAAGTGAATTTTAAGTTAAGTAAATAAAAATGAAATTAAGTTATATTTGAAAATTTTAAACTTAAGTGTTAAGTTAAATTTAATTTAATGAATTTAAAATTTAATGTTGGAATTTAATAAGTGGACTATTATTAAATTTTGATTTTTGAATAGAGATTTAACTTTATAATGTAACGAAACTACTTTTCGACGCTCGAAAACCGACATCAATACGTCCACTGTATCAACTGCTGAGCAATCGAATGCCGGAAAACCGTACCGTTATGGTTAAAGAAGAAGAAAAGGATAGAAGAAGAGAGAAAAAGATAGAATAGAACAGAAAGAAACAATAGAACAATATCAGAATCTCACAATCGCAGCGGAATAACATTTAAATAGATAAATGAATAATCTTCAAACAAAAGAACTATATCAGTTATTACATTTCATCGCATCACATCACATCACATCATATTATCAGAGTGTATAACAACAAACAACAACAAACAGCGGAAAATAAATGCTATATACTAGTGAATACGCCATGCTATCAAGCTTGCCTCCAATTCTCTACAGCAACTACCGAATTCCAGAATGACCTGCTAACCTGACTCTAGACTGCCCGTGTGGAAATTGGTGGGCACCCAGAGTTTAGGAAGGAAAACAATAAACTCCGAGTCAGTCATAGGACTGGTGTGAGAACCCAAAACAGTTTATCTTTAAAACAAAGAACATGATATTTTTAAAATAGATTCGCAATGCTTTTTAGAAAATGAGACTACAATAAGGCCTCCCGCGCACACACACACACAATGCAAACACAGAATCGGAGGAGATTTCTCCTTATGATAGTTAAAGATGCTTGATACGCATTAAAAAGAAACATTTGATATTATTACTAGTGCATAGTGTAGGAAAAATCATTTCGAAAGTAAAGATATAAATCTTAGCCAACATACGACCATTATCGTATGCCTACTATAGCTACCATGTTCAATAGCAGGTTATCGCCACATTCCATGGCAGGTTATGCAACTAAAACCGTACAAGGTCGTATTGTTTCTTTGGATTTCCAACAAATGGTCAGGCCAAGGAACTTCTCATTGCCATGTAACGACCTGTATTTTTAGCTATTTTAATTAGAAAATTTAAGGTGATTATTGAAGGAAAATGATTATAAATGTAATTTGTTGAATAATTTAACATTTGAAATTATTTGAATAATTCGATAACGGGTTTAATATGATTAAAAATGATTTGTAAAATTCTATTTTATCATATTAAAGTTAGAATGATGTTGTAGAACTTTTAAAATCGAATTAAAAGTAAATTTGTGAAAATTGAATATTTTAATATTTAATTGACGAGTTAAAATAGCCATTTTTCAAACAGTCTCGGATTTCGATGAAACTTGTTTCATCGGATCCGTAATAGTAAATTATGGTAGGATTTCAATTTTCGTAGCAATTGGACTTGTCGTTTGGCCGTGCGAGCTTGAAACGCGTAGAAATTTAATTTCGAATCTAATTAAAATAATCGACTTCGAAAAGCTATCTTCCAGATATGATCGAATTAGGCCTTGAAACTAGTTCCATTGCGTCCAGAATTGGGGTAAAACCTTATAAACGTCTGGCGGCACGTCTGATTGGAGTTCGGATAATTTTGGACCTACTTATATAAATACGCACGCAAACCGAGACAGTTTTATTATTATTTTAACCCAGAAACCCTAATTCTAAATCATGGCCGCCACCTATTCCATGGCCAGAAATTGTCGATCTTCTTTCCTTAATATCTCTCAATCCGTTCGACGAAATCGAAAAATTCCAAAAGCAGAAGTGTAAATCTCGACGAGCTCTTTAAATCCATACTGTTGATGTATGCTAATTTTTCATGGATTCGTCCAGATCTGACTTGGAAGTGTGTACGTATTTTCTTGGATTGCGAGCAAACGACGGCGAATGACGGGATGAAACTTGGCGCGTAGGTGGCTCTGGTGAAGGGCTTCGTGGTGGCGCTAGCTGATCGTTCTGAAAGTCGACGAGGTGGTTGTGAAAATTGCTTGAAGATCGGCGGCTAATGGGTTTGCATACGTGAATTTCACGTTGGGGAAGAAGCGCCGGAATCGCGGAGATGAGAGCTGCGCTGCAGTGCAGATCCGAAAGTGTTTGGAGCTCATTAAAATTTTATGTTAAATCGAACGTTGTTCGATTTGATTTAAAATCGTAAAATCAAGGTGAGTGTTTTATAACGCTCACAACGTACTGAATATCTTTATGCTAGTTAAATTTGACATTATGCATAGTTATGATTTTTATTTGTTGTTGTTTGATAAAATTTAATTATCATATTGATTGTCATTTGAATTCACCGTTAAAAAAATTAAATTGACAGTTAAATTAAAATTAAAATTGAATTGCGATTAAATTACCTGACATTGATAAATATAAAATTGTCGTGAATTGTATTGCCTATTGGATGATGTATTTCGATGGATGTTATTGGTTGATATTTAAATGTTTGGATGTTTATTTGTTTATATATATCCTGCTATGCATACATATGACACTGTGATTGATTTAAATGATATATTCATCCCTGACATTTAATTGTAATAACTAATCACTTGACCATAGGTTAGAAAATTATATACGGACACCGAGTTGGATAAATTAAATGATTTTAAAAGTTGTTTTGAAATTATTTAAATGAATTGATTTTAAGAATAAAATCCAATTTATGGAAATTGAATTATTTTGAATTGGAGCTCGAAATGTTAGAATTTAAACTTGGTAAACGAAATTATTAAATAAAATCGAAGTTTAGATTTAAATTGAAAATTGAAATACGGTGTAAATTTTTGAAAGTTGATTTGTTTTAAAAGATTGGACTTTTAATCGAACTCTGAATATTTCTAAGAAAATTGATATGAAATGATATTTCAAGTTTGAGTTTGGAATTGAAAATTTATTTGAAATTTAGATTTAAATTAATTTGAAATTGAATTGAAATTTAAAGAAATTTGTGAATTGAAATCGAAATTTACGTGGAATAGAAATTTATTCAAGTTGAAATTGGAATAAATCGATTAAATCGAAATGGAATTTGGATTTGATTTGGATAGGAAATTTGGGAAGTTGACCGGTTTGACTTTGGAATTATTTATCAAATAATTTTTGATTTTTTCCAAACTATTTTATATATAAACCATTTTATATTCAAATTATTTTCGATTAAACTATTTAAATATTTTCTATTAAACTATTTTGAATTATTTAACTATTTTAAACTATTTAAACTATTTTCTTAAATTCAAACTGGTTAAAGAGACGGAAATGTTTATATTTAAACCTTTGGTTTAAATACGAACTAGGTTATAGTAGAGATTATAACCTAAATTGAATTCGAATCAAATTTTGAAGTGAAATTGATTTATCGGACAAAATTGATAATTTTGAATATATGATGATTTTGAAATGGATTTGATTTTAAAGAGAATATGATATTTTGTTATCAATCATGAATCAATTTGAAATATAAAAGAGCCATTAGTGTAATAATACGTAGTTATTAAAGAGACCGGGATCGGATATGGACATACTCTCTGTCGATACCGAAAACCACTTTAATAACTATTATACGCGGAGTGTTGATCCAAAATGAAGTGGATGGTTTGGTGAACGCGTTGACTGAAGAAAGAGAACGATATTGGATGACCCCTGACATGACTAAAACAGGAGCCGCGCCGGGCCATTGAGGTTCGCCACCTCTAGCGGACACACTTCTTCGATACCATATCTATTAATTCGTGATTTGATTTGGGTGCACCCCTTGATTTGGGAGTGTGGTTTCGCGGTGTTGAGGTAGTAGCTGCTATGCTCAACATCAGTCCGGATCACGCAACTACTAGTATCCTAGTTGGTATCGCCTCATGTACCTTGTCATACTGATTATCCGATTCGCGACCACTACGTTTTGGTTTGTACCTTGAGTATATGGATTGCCCTCTGGTGACTTCCAGTTTTGGGGAAACTACGGTCTTGTATATGCTTTTGGGAATATAAAATGTGTTAAGGGGGATTATGGTAACGCCTTAACGCTATTTTGATACTTTATATTACTGATAGACATTATCTACTTAGCGTACATTACTACCTAGTAGATAGTTTAACGGATCCTTGAAAGGTGGAAAATCCCGTAACATCTCTTAAGTTATTGCACGCACGTTGACACTGGATATGAGATGTCAAACCCCGTAAACATCTCTGACGCCGTCACACTCATATTTATTTACGATTGATTTAACTTTCATATGGATATTTTAGTCCTGACTCGAGTGTTTTGTCTTTTCATTACGCTCGGGTCAGTCCTGAGTTTTCAGATTTTTGAAGATCTATTCTGGAGGACGAAGATGAAGATTTGGTATATTATTACTATTATTATCTGTGCATCATGTTGTTTGCTGCATTATTTATTTGTTCTGTTGTATATTTATAACTATGATAAATGTTGTATAAATAATTGTCTAAGTATAGTAAACAGCTTCATGAACTGTTTATTTGACTATTATATTTTATCGTTCCGCTGCGAGATTCTGTGTTGTTTCATTTCCTTTATTTCTTTTCTTTTCTTAATTACCCCAATAACCATCTGCCTTTTTTTAATGGTTTGGAACCGGCATGTGTATTTGATCGTCGGCTTAAACTGTCCAAAAAGGCGGGTCGTTACAGTTGGTATCAGAGCTTTGGTTTAGCGATAAACCTTGGCTCTAGTGGGGAATAACTCATTGAAATAGAGGTAAACTATATGAATGAGTTGAGTGTATATGAGAGAGCGTACTTGTTATTTGATATAAAATGGTTTTATATTGGGTTAATTTGTTTCGTTGAGTATTTATGAATTCTGGTCGATACTTGGGACGCCAAGGCGTCGATAGGAATTTCTAAACACTCGAATAGGACAAACCAATACAATATCATTTTGGAATATATTTTATATAAAAGAATTATTTGAATATTTATTCATTTTGATTGAATTGATTGTTAGGAGATGATAATATTAGATTATTATCGTTATTGTTTGATCAGTCAATATTTACAACAATTGATTAAATAACAATGGATTTAGGAAAATGTAATCTTGTAAACACAATTGATAATGAATATAAATGAATTTTAACTTGGATTTGGGAATTTAAATTCCGGTGTTTGAGATTGACTTACAAGAATTTGAAAATATAATATGAGCATTATATGATAGTATAATTGAGTTGAAATTGTTTTCGAAGGATTTTTTTTATGATAAGTGTTATATTCCCTTCTCTTGACGCTAGAAAATGATTTCGATGATGTGTGCATGCATCATTGGCGTTTATTTTCGAGAGTCCGAGTGGGGGAGACCACTTAATAGCTTGTCTAAACCTTGTTTTGACTCAAATTTTATTTTGTTTTGCATTCTCTATAGTATGATTTGATATATAAATTATATAAGTATATATTATTTCAAACCTTGATTTGAAATGAAACCGGGATTGGAATTCTTAAGTTCTTTAATAATTAATGATTTTTTTTTATGATTGAAATGAATTTAGACTTGAATCATTAAGGAACTTCTGAATTGTGAAATGAGAAATGAACCTAAGAGCTAAGTGAAAATATCAATTGAAGTAGAAATCCTTAGAATTAGGAAATTATGAACTTAAAATAAAATTGAAACTGTAAAACTCGCATAGTATTAAATTTCATTCTATAGCTTAGATATAACTTACCAAAATACTTAAGAAGTTCAAAAATGTTATATGAATTATTAATTGGATAATATACAAGTATAGGTTTGAATAATGAAATATGCATTTAATTAATGGTTTGCAAATATAAATAAAATTGTTAGTAAATAATTGGAATTTAAATTAACATTTAAAGGTGATTCACAATTATGTTAATATAAAATCAAAATACTATATGTGAATGTAAATGTGAAATTAAATTATAGTGAAATTTAAGTAATGACTTAAGAATTGATAAATTGAAAATTCAACTTTAAATGAAAAGAAGTTGTATGTTGTTTAACTACATTCTATTTGCATAACTATAACTTACCAAATACTTAAAGGGTTTAAAATGCTAATACGAATAAGTAGAGAAATAATATACCAGTGTGAGAGTGAAAAATAAAATGTAAAGATCTATTGATAGTTGTAAATATAAAAGAAATTTAAGCTGTAAAATGAATGATACATGTATAAGTGAATGAATAAAATTTAAACTTAATGAAATATAAAATTGGTAAATGGAAACTAATTAAATTTGAATATAACTAAATGTCAATAAACTTGGAAGTGTATGAAATTAAAATTGACTTGGAAATGTATAATTGATTTAGTGTAGATTTTGGATGGATGTTAATGTTTGATATGCATTGGTTGTTAGATGGATGATAATTGATTAAGTAGAATTCATTAGTGTTAATGGAATTGAATAAACGGAATAAAATTTTAAATAATTAAATTCAAATTGGGAGCAAATTGACTTGAATTAAAAATGTGAATGAAACAAACTTGAATAAATCGGAAACAAATTGAATGTAAACCTATTGCATGGATGAATAAGAAAATAGATGACTTTGTGTTTATGATTGTTCTTTAGAAAATTTGAAGTTTTGATGTTTTGTACTTTTAAATAATAAAAGCAAATTTTTGGAAGAAAAAAAAATCCAACATTGTCCAATATATGCTGAAACGAAAACAACCATAACTTTTAAATGGCTGAACGGAATTCGACGATAATGGACTTTTCGGAAAGCTTAGAAACTATAGCACAACTTTTGTTTAGATAACCTGAGAAAATTCCTTCGTCTGCTTGGTTAAAAAATTGAATGTTACTCGCTGTCCTGTGTAAAAATAAGTAAAATCAGTAGTATACACCCTTAGTATTTTCGCCATATCTTTTGACTGGTTTATCGAATTTTGATGATCTTGCACTTTATGGAAAGCTAAGAACTTAAGCTAAAACTTTTGTTTTAAGTGTTTTGTGTTTTGATATCGTTTAGAAGGTCGAAAACGTGGGTGAACGTCGCTGACCTGCGCAATTCATTGCCCAGGCTGAGGCGTATCCTCTAAGTAAAACGGCCGTAACTTTTGAATGTATGGTCCGAATTCGATGATTTTGGACATTCCAGAAAGCTTGAAATGAATACAACAACTTTTGTTTGGATTTTGTTGCCAAATTTTATAGTTTAGGTGACCTAAAACTGAGATTTGTTTGCTGTCCTGAAATTGGAATCTCAGTTTTGAAGCTAAATAGGTTATATATATGTTGTGTAGGCTAAATATATCGATCTATCTTTATATGCATGGTTCTAACTTAGTTATTGAGCATTTTAGTAGGTAGCAAAGGGGTTGCGCTTCATTGTAGAGCTCGCTTCTGTGTTAAATACAAAATGTAAGTAAACTGCTAATAAATGCTAAATAAAAGGTACGCTTATGGTTTTATATGGTATTGGTGATATATATATGTTGTTTCCCCAGATATGGGATGCCTCATCATTGAGATGAGATGTATATTTGATATATATTGGTTATAATTGTGTTATATATTGAATTGTAAAAAATTTCGATCGTGCCGCGCAAAGGAGACCCTGCCGAAATTTTCCGTGAATCCGGGTGTTAGAAAATTTTTCAAGTTTTTAAATTTTATAACTTGTTTTGATAACTAACTTTTAAATTTAGAAAGCCGTTCGTAGTAACATTGTGGAAGCGTAGTTATGACTTTATAAATGGAATTTCATTGTTTTATAAGTTGGTAACTTTGAATAAAATATATCTAATGTTGAATTCTATACTTAGTTCCTTTTCCCTTCTTTTCCTTTTCGGGGACGAAAAGTTTTGAGTGGGGGAGAGTGTAACGACCCGTATTTTTAGCTATTTTAATTAGAAAATTTAAGGTGATTATTGAAGGAAAATGATTATTAATGTAATTTGTTGAATAATTTAAATTTGAAATTATTTGAATAATTCGATAACGGGTTTAATATGATTAAAAATGATTTGTAAAATTCTATTTTATCATATTAAAGTTAGAATGATGTTGTAGAACTTTTAAAATCGAATTAAAAGTAAATTTGTGAAAATTGAATATTTTAATATTTAATTGACGAGTTAAAATAGCCATTTTTCAAACAGTCTCGGATTTCGACGAAACTTGTTTCATCGGATCCGTAATAGTAAATTATGGTAGGATTTCAATTTTCGTAGCAATTGGACTTGTCGTTTGGCCGTGCGAGCTTGAAACGCGTAGAAATTTAATTTCGAATTTAATTAAAATAATCAACTTCGAAAAGCTATCTTCCAGATATGATCGAATTAGGCCTTGAAACTAGTTCCATCGCGTCCGGAATGGGGGTAAAACCTTATAAACGCCTGGCGGCACGTCTCGATTGGAGTTCGTATGATTTTGGACCTACCTATATAAATACGCACGCAAACCGAGACAGTTTTATTATTATTTTAACCCAGAAACCCTAATTCTAAATCATGGCCGCCACCTATTCCATGGCCAGAAATTGCCGATCTTCTTTCCTTAATATCTCTCAATCCGTTCGACGAAATCGAAAAATTCCAAAAGCAAAAGTGTAAATCTCGACGAGCTCTTCAAATCCATACGGTTGATGTATGCTAATTTTTCATGGATTCGTCCAGATCTGACTTGGAAGTGTGTACGTATTTCCTTGGATTGCGTGCAAACGACGACGAATGACGGGATGAAACTTGGCGCGTAGGTGGCTCTGGTGAAGGGCTTCGTGGTGGCGCTAGCTGATCGTTCTGGAAGTCGACGAGGTGGTCGTGAAAATTGCTTGAAGATCGGCGGCTAATGGGTTTGCATACGTGAATTTCACGTTGGGGAAGAAGCGCCGGAATCGCGGAGATGAGAGCTGCGCTGCAGTGCAGAACCGATAGTGTTTGGAGCTCATTAAAATTTTATGTTAAATCGAACGTCGTTCGATTTGATTTAAAATCGTAAAATCAAAGTGAGTGTTTTATAACGCTCACAACGTACTGAATATCTTTATGCTAGTTAAATTTGACATTATGCATAGTTATGATTTTTATTTGTTGTTGTTTGATAAAATTTAATTATCATATTGATTGTCATTTGAATTAACCGTTAAAAAAATTAAATTGACAGTTAAATTAAAATTAAAATTGAATTGCGATTAAATTACCTGACATTGATAAATATGAAATTGCCGTGAATTGTAGTGCCTATTGGATGATGTATTTCGATGGATGTTATTGGTTGATATTTAAATGTTTGGATGTTTATTTGTTTATATATATCCTGCTATGCATACATATGACACTGTGATTGATTTAAATGATATATTCATCCCTGACATTTAATTGTAATAATTAATCACTTGGCCATAGGTTAGAAAATTATATACGGACACCGAGTTGGATAAATTAAATGATTTTAAAAGTTGTTTTGAAATTATTTAAATGAATTGATTTTAAGAATAAAATCCAATTTATGGAAATTGAATTATTTTGAATTGGAGCTCGAAATGTTAGAATTTAAACTTCGTAAACGAAATTATTAAATAAAATCTAAGTTTAGATTTAAATTGAAAATTGAAATACGGTGTAAATTTTTGAAAGTTGATTTGTTTTAAAAGATTGGACTTTTAATCGAACTCTGAATATTTCTAAGAAAATTGATATGAAATGATATTTCAAGTTTGAGTTTGGAATTGAAAATTTATTTGAAATTTAGATTTAAATTAATTTGGAATTGAATTGAAATTTAAAGAAATTTGTGAATTGAAATCGAAATTTACGTGGAATAGAAATTTATTCAAGTTGAAATTGGAATAAATCGATTAAATCGAAATGGAATTTGGATTTGATTTGGATAGGAAATTTGGAAAGTTGACCGGTTTGACTTTGGAATTATTTATCAAATAATTTTTTATTTTTTCCAAACTATTTTATATATAAACCATTTTATATTCAAATTATTTTCGATTAAACTATTTAAATATTTTCTATTAAACTATTTTGAATTATTTAACTATTTTAAACTATTTAAACTATTTTCTTAAATTCAAACTGGTTAAAGAGACGGAAATGTTTATATTTAAACCTTTGGTTTAAATACGAACTAGGTTATAGTAGAGATTATAACCTAAATTGAATTCGAATCAAATTTTGAAGTGAAATTGATTTATCGGACAAAATTGATAATTTTGAATATATGATGATTTTGAAATGGATTTGATTTTAAAGCGAATATGATATTTTGTTATCAATCATGAATCAATTTGAAATATAAAAGAGCCATCAGTGTAATAATACGTAGTTATTAAAGAGACCGGGATCGGATATGGACATACTCTCTATCGATACCGAAAACCACTTTAATAAGTATCATACGCGGAGTGTTGATCCAGAATGAAGTGGATGGTTTGGTGAACGCGTTGACTGAAGAAAGAGAACGATATTGGATGACCCCTGACATGACTAAAACAGGAGCCGCACCGGGCCATTGAGGTTCGCCACCTCTAGCGGACACACTTCTTCGATACCATATCTATTACATTCGTGATTTGATTTGGGTGCACCCCTTGATTTGGGAGTGTTATTTCGCGGTGTTGAGGTAGTAGCTGCTATGCTCAACATCAGTCTGGATCACGCAACTACTAGTATCCTAGTTGGTATCGCCTCATGTACCTTGTCATACTGATTATCCTATTCGCGACCACTACGTTTTGGTTTGTACCTTGAGTATATGGATTGCCCTCTGGTGACTTCCGGTTTTGGGGAAACTACGGTCTTGTATATGCTTTTGGGAATATAAAATGTGTTAATGGGGATTATGGTAACGCCTTAACGCTATTTTGATACTTTATATTACTGATAGACATTATCTACTTAGCGTACATTACTACCTAGTAGATAGTTTAACGGATCCTTGAAAGGTGGAAAATCCCGTAACATCTCTTAAGTTATTGCACGCACGTTGACACTGGATATGAGATGTCAAACCCCGTAAACATCTCTGACGCCGTCACACTCATATTTATTTACGATTGATTTAACTTTCATATGGATATTTTAGTCCTGACTCGAGTGTTTTGTCTTTTCATTACGCTCGGGTCAGTCCTGAGTTTTCAGATTTTTGAAGATCTATTCTGGAGGACGAAGACGAAGATTTGGTATACTATTACTATTATTATCTGTGCATCATGTTGTCTGCTGCATTATTTATTTGTTCTGTTGTATATGTATAACTCTGATAAATGTTGTATAAATAATTGTCTAAGTATAGTAAACAGCTTCATGAACTGTTTATTTGACTATTATATTTTATCGTTCCGCTGCGAGATTCTGTGTTGTTTCATTTCCTTTATTTCTTTTCTTTTCTTAATTACCCCAATAACCATCTGCCTTTTTTTAATGGTTTGGAACCGGCATGTGTATTTGATCGTCGGTTTAAACTGTCCAAAAAGGCGGGTCGTTACAGTTGGTATCAGAGCTTTGGTTTAGCGATAAACCTTGGCTCTAGTGGGGAATAACTCATTGAAATAGAGGTAAACTATATGAATGAGTTGAGTGTATATGAGAGAGCGTACTTGTTATTTGATATAAAATGGTTTTATATTGTGTTAATTTGTTCCGTTGAGTATTTATGAATTCTGGTCGATACTTGGGACGCCAAGGCGTCGATAGGAATTTCTAAACACTCGAATAGGACAAACCAATACAATATCATTTTGGAATATATTTTATATAAAAGAATTATTTGAATATTTATTCATTTTGATTGAATTGATTGTTAGGAGATGATAATATTAGATTATTATCGTTATTGTTTGATCAGTCAATATTTACAACAATTGATTAAATAACAATGGATTTAGGAAAATGAAATCTTGTAAACACAATTGATAATGAATATAAATGAATTTTAACTTGGATTTGGGAATTTAAATTCCGGTGTTTGAGATTGACTTACAAGAATTTGAAAATATAATATGAGCATTATATGATAGTATAATTGAGTTGAAATTGTTTTCGAAGGATTTTTTTTATGATAAGTGTTATATTCCCTTCTCTTGACGCTAGAAAATGATTTCGATGATGTGTGCACGCATCATTGGCGTTTATTTTCGAGAGTCCGAGTGGGGGAGACCACTTAATAGCTTGTCTAAACCTTGTTTTGACTCAAATTTTATTTTGTTTTGCATTCTCTATAGTATGATTTGATATATAAATTATATAAGTATATATTATTTCAAACCTTGATTTGAAATGAAACCGGGATTGGAATTCTTAAGTTCTTTAATAATTAATGATTTTTTTTATGATTGAAATGAATTTAGACTTGAATCATTAAGGAACTTCTGAATTGTGAAATGAGAAATGAACCTAAGAGCTAAGTGAAAATATCAATTGAAGTAGAAATCCTTAGAATTAGGAAATTATGAACTTAAAATAAAATTGAAACTGTAAAACTCGCATAGTATTAAATTTCATTCTATAGCTTAGATATAACTTACCAAAATACTTAAGAAGTTCAAAAATGTTATATGAATTGTTAATTGGATAATATACAAGTATAGGTTTGAATAATGAAATATGCATTTAATTAATGGTTTGCAAATATAAATAAAATTGTTAGTAAATAATTGGAATTTAAATTAACATTTAAAGGTGATTCACAATTATGTTAATATAAAATCAAAATACTATATGTGAATGTAAATGTGAAATTAAATTATAGTGAAATTTAAGTAATGACTTAAGAATTGATAAATTGAAAATTCAACTTTAAATGAAAAGAAGTTGTATGTTGTTTAACTACATTCTATTTGCATAACTATAACTTACCAAATACTTAAAGGGTTTAAAATGCTAATACGGATAAGTAGAGAAATAATATACCAGTGTGAGAGTGAAAAATAAAATGTAAAGATCTATTGATAGTTGTAAATATAAAAGAAATTTAAGCTGTAAAATGAATGATACATGTATAAGTGAATGAATAAAATTTAAACTTAATGAAATATAAAATTGGTAAATGGAAACTAATTAAATTTGAATATAACTAAATGTCAATAAACTTGAAAGTGTATGAAATTAAAATTGACTTGGAAATGTATAATTGATTTAGTGTAGATTTTGGATGGATGTTAATGTTTGATATGCATTGGTTGTTAGATGGATGATAATTGATTAAGTAGAATTCATTAGAGTTAATGGAATTGAATAAACGGAATAAAATTTTAAATAATTAAATTCAAATTGGGAGCAAATTGACTTGAATTAAAAATGTGAATGAAACAAACTTGAATAAATCAGAAACAAATTGAATGTAAACCTATTGCATGGATGAATAAGAAAATAGATGACTTTGTGTTTATGATTGTTCTTTAGAAAATTTGAAGTTTTGATGTTTTGTACTTTTAAATAATAAAAGCAAATTTTTGGAAAAAAAAAAATCCAACATTGTCCAATATATGCTGAAACGAAAACAACCATAACTTTTAAATGGCTGAACGGAATTCGACGATTTTGGACTTTTCGGAAAGCTTAGAAACTATAGCATAACTTTTGTTTAGATAACTTGAGAAAATTCCTTCGTATGCTTGGTTAAAAACTTGAATGTTACTCGCTGTCCTGTGTAAAAATAAGTAAAATCAGTAGTATACACCCTTAGTATTTTCGCCATATCTTTTGACAGGTTTATCGGATTTTGATGATCTTGCACTTTATGGAAAGCTAAGAACATAATCTAAAACTTTTGTTTTAAGTGTTTTGTGTTTTGATATCGTTTAGAAGGTCGAAAACGTGGGTGAACGTCGCTGACCTGCGCAATTCGTTGCCCAGGCTGAGGCGTATCCTCTAAGTAAAACGGCCGTAACTTTTGAATGTATGGTCCGAATTCGATGATTTTGGACATTCCAGAAATCTTGAAATGAATACAACAACTTTTGTTTAGATTTTGTTGCCAAATTTTATAGTTTAGGTGACCTAAAACTGAGACTTGTTTGCTGTCCTGAAATTGGAATCTCAGTTTTGAAGCTAAATAGGTTATATATATGTTGTGTAGGCTAAATATATCGATCTATCTTTATATGCATGGTTCTAACTTAGTTATTGAGCATTTTAGTAGGTAGCAAAGGGGTTGCGCTTCATTGTAGAGCTCGCTTCTGTGCTAAATACAAAATGTAAGTAAACTGCTACTAAATGCTAAATAAAAGGCACGCTTATGGTTTTATATAGTATTGGTGATATATATATGTTGTTTCCCCAGATATGGGATGCCTCATCATTGAGATGAGATGTAGATTTGATATATATTGGTTATATTTGTGTTATATATTGAATTGTAAAAATTTTCGATCGAGCCGCGCAAAGGAGACCCTGCCGAAATTTTCCGTGAATCCGGGTGTTAGAAAATTTTTCAAGTTTTTAAATTTTATAACTTGTTTTGATAACTAACTTTTAAATTTAGAAATCCGTTCGGAGTAACATTGTGGAAGCGTAGTTATGACTTTATAAATGGAATTTCATTGTTTTATAAGTTGGTAACTTTGAATAAAATATATCTAATGTTGAATTCTATACTTAGTTCCTTTTCCCTTCTTTTCCTTTTCGGGGACGAAAAGTTTTGAGTGGGGGAGAGTGTAACGACCCGTATTTTTAGCTATTTTAATTAGAAAATTTAAGGTGATTATTGAAGGAAAATGATTATTAATGTAATTTGTTGAATAATTTAATATTTGAAATTATTTGAATAATTCGATAACGGGTTTAATATGATTAAAAATGATTTGTAAAATTCTATTTTATCATATTAAAGTTAGAATGATGTTGTAGAACTTTTAAAATCGAATTAAAAGTAAATTTGTGAAAATTGAATATTTTAATATTTAATTGACGAGTTAAAATAGCCATTTTTCAAACATCTCGGATTTCGACGAAACTTGTTTCATCGGATCCGTAATAGTAAATTATGGTAGGATTTCAATTTTCGTAGCAATTGGACTTGTCGTTTGGCCGTGCGAGCTTGAAACGCGTAGAAATTTAATTTCGAATTTAATTAAAATAATCGACTTCGAAAAGCTATCTTCCAGATATGATCGAATTAGGCCTTGAAACTAGTTCCATTGCGTCCGGAATGGGGGTAAAACCTTATAAACGCCTGGCGGCACGTCTCGATTAGAGTTCGTATGATTTTGGACCTACCTATATAAATACGCACGCAAACCGAGACAGTTTTATTATTATTTTAACCCAGAAACCCTAATTCTAAATCATGGCCGCCACCTATTCCATGGCCAGAGATTGCCGATCTTCTTTCCTTAATATCTCTCAATCCGTTCGACGAAATCGAAAAATTCCAAAAGCAAAAGTGTAAATCTCGACGAGCTCTTCAAATCCATACAGTTGATGTATGCTAATTTTTCATGGATTCGTCCAGATCTGACTTGGAAGTGTGTACGTATTTCCTTGGATTGCGTGCAAACGACGGCGAATGACGGGATGAAACTTGGCGCGTAGGTGGCTCTGGTGAAGTGCTTCGTGGTGGCGCTAGCTGATCGTTCTGGAAGTCGACGAGGTGGTCGTGAAAATTGCTTGAAGATCGGCGGCTAATGGGTTTGCATACGTGAATTTCACGTTGGGGAAGAAGCGCCGGAATCGCGGAGATGAGAGCTGCGCTGCAGTGCAGAACCGATAGTGTTTGGAGCTCATTAAAATTTTATGTTAAATCGAACGTCGTTCGATTTGATTTAAAATCGTAAAATCAAAGTGAGTGTTTTATAACGCTCACAACGTACTGAATATCTTTATGCTAGTTAAATTTGACATTATGCATAGTTATGATTTTTATTTGTTGTTGTTTGATAAAATTTAATTATCATATTGATTGTCATTTGAATTCACCTTTAAAAAAATTAAATTGACAGTTAAATTAAAATTAAAATTGAATTGCGATTAAATTACCTGACATTGATAAATATGAAATTGCCGTGAATTGTATTGCCTATTGGATGATGTATTTCGATGGATGTTATTGGTTGATATTTAAATGTTTGGATGTTTATTTGTTTATATATATCCTGCTATGCATACATATGACACTGTGATTGATTTAAATGATATATTCATCCCTGACATTTAATTGTAATAACTAATCACTTGGCCATAGGTTAGAAAATTATATACGGACACCGAGTTGGATAAATTAAACGATTTTAAAAGTTGTTTTGAAATTATTTAAATGAATTGATTTTAAGAATAAAATCCAATTTATGGAAATTGAATTATTTTGAATTGGAGCCCGAAATGTTAGAATTTAAACTTGGTAAACGAAATTATTAAATAAAATCGAAGTTTAGATTTAAATTGAAAATTGAAATACGGTGTAAATTTTTGAAAGTTGATTTGTTTTAAAAGATTGGACTTTTAATCGAACTCTGAATATTTCTAAGAAAATTGATATGAAATGATATTTCATGTTTGAGTTTGGAATTGAAAATTTATTTGAAATTTAGATTTAAATTAATTTGGAATTGAATTGAAATTTAAAGAAATTTGTGAATTGAAATCGAAATTTACGTGGAATAGAAATTTTTTCAAGTTGAAATTGGAATAAATCGATTAAATCGAAATGGAATTTGGATTTGATTTGGATAGGAAATTTGGAAAGTTGACCGGTTTGACTTTGGAATTATTTATCAAATAATTTTTTATTTTTTCCAAACTATTTTATATATAAACCATTTTATATTCAAATTATTTTCGATTAAACTATTTAAATATTTTCTATTAAACTATTTTGAATTATTTAACTATTTTAAACTATTTAAACTATTTTCTTAAATTCAAACTGGTTAAAGAGACGGAAATGTTTATATTTAAACCTTTGGTTTAAATACGAACTAGGTTATAGTAGAGATTATAACCTAAATTGAATTCGAATCAAATTTTGAAGTGAAATTGATTTATCGGACAAAATTGATAATTTTGAATATATGATGATTTTGAAATGGATTTGACTTTAAAGCGAATATGATATTTTGTTATCAATCATGAATCAATTTGAAATATAAAAGAGCCATCAGTGTAATAATACGTAGTTATTAAAGAGACCGGGATCGGATATGGACATACTCTCTGTCGATACCGAAAACCACTTTAATAAGTATTATACGCGGAGTGTTGATCCAGAATGAAGTGGATGGTTTGGTGAACGCGTTGACTGAAGAAAGAGAACGATATTGGATGACCCCTGACATGACTAAAACAGGAGCCGCGCCGGGCCATTGAGGTTCGCCACCTCTAGCGGACACACTTCTTCGATACCATATCTATTACATTTGTGATTTGATTTGGGTGCACCCCTTGATTTGGGAGTGTTGTTTCGCGGTGTTGAGGTAGTAGCTGCTATGCTCAACATCAGTCCGGATCACGCAACTACTAGTATCCTAGTTGGTATCGCCTCATGTATCTTGTCATACTGATTATCCTATTCGCGACCACTACGTTTTGGTTTGTACCTTGAGTATATGGATTGCCCTCTGGTGACTTCCGGTTTTGGGGAAACTACGGTCTTGTATATGCTTTTGGGAATATAAAATGTGTTAAGGGGGATTATGGTAACGCCTTAACGCTATTTTGATACTTTATATTACTGATAGACATTATCTACTTAGCGTACATTACTACCTAGTAGATAGTTTAACGGATCCTTGAAAGGTGGAAAATCCCGTAACATCTCTTAAGTTATTGCACGCACGTTGACACTGGATATGAGATGTCAAACCCCGTAAACATCTCTGACGCCGTCACACTCATATTTATTTACGATTGATTTAACTTTCATATGGATATTTTAGTCCTGACTCGAGTGTTTTGTCTTTTCATTACGCTCGGGTCAGTCCTGAGTTTTCAGATTTTTGAAGATCTATTCTGGAGGACGAAGACTAAGATTTGGTATACTATTACTATTATTATCTGTGCATCATGTTGTCTGCTGCATTATTTATTTGTTCTGTTGTATATGTATAACTCTGATAAATGTTGTATAAATAATTGTCTAAGTATAGTAAACAGCTTCATGAACTGTTTATTTGACTATTATATTTTATCGTTCCGCTGCGAGATTCTGTGTTGTTTCATTTCCTTTATTTCTTTTCTTTTTTTAATTACCCCAATAACCATCTGCCTTTTTTTAATGGTTTGGAACCGGCATGTGTATTTGATCGTCGGTTTAAACTGTCCAAAAAGGCAGGTCGTTGCATGCCACATGGGTACGCCTCTGGAAAGACGACCCGAGAACCTAACCGAATCTCTGCCAACACAAGGCCGGGTTAACCTTCAAACTGGGTAACTACTGACAAGAATATGTCATTCCCCGATCGTAACCGATCTATATCCAGGATCCTCGATTCCAACAACCACAAAGTAATAAATTTCCAGCAACAACATAGGTTAAATATCTGGGCTCTATACCATGATACCACCTCTATCCAGAAGGAATGACATACACTAAAGGGGAGCTACCCCCTAATAACCTTGCTGCATCCTTCCTGTTTTGACCATTTTCGGGGTGTGAGGTCCGACGAAGTCTCGTCCATAAAGCCACGCTTTATACAAAAGCTGTGCTTTGATCATCAAATGCTCAACAGCACTTCGTATGCCACATTACCAATTTGGGAATATATCACTAGTAACCATCAACTACATAACCTCTGAGCTCGTACGTCTCAGGGAAGGGTGTTAAGTTAAGAGAATAAATTCTCCGCCACCAACAGAAATATATTTGATAGAAACTAGCTTTACATCTCAAATTGTATTGTCAGACACACAATCCATACAAGTCCATTCCGGGATCGAACGGAACCGAAGGCACTTCCAAAGAAGTCCTTGCAATCCGGATATTCACTAATCACGTCCGGACTTCCCGTCACTAAGGGTGATAAAACCTCTATATCGGAGATCAGCCGATGTAGAGTCATTCGATGGTAATCCTTCCGTTTTCAAAAATATCCGGTCTTCAACACTGGTCATCAAATGCAATTCATAACAACGTATCACATATTCGGAATGGGTTATACGACCCGAAGGTCCTTTCTCGACTAACCCAAATAGTGAGCGCTTATTTTGAAAATAAGTGTGGCATTCAAATTCAAGCAAATCACAACAAATACCTATTTAAAGGTAAATATTGATAGTCGGTTATTTAACTATCAATAGACGTGCACAACATCACCAGATTCCAAATAATTTCTCAAATTATTTATTTTCCAAAATATCTTTACTAGATATATAATTTCCACACTTCAACCATTTGAAAACAAATTTCAAATCAATTTCTTTAAACGGAAACACATCCATATATTTATCCATTTTAAATTTAAAATGGTTCATTTTAAATCAATCAAATAAATCCTTACCGATTTATTTTAAACTTCCAAATCCGTAAACTTATTTCCACGCTTCAAAAATAAATCATCGTTTATTTTTAAACAAATTTCCCTTTCTTTTATAAATTCCCTAATGCATTTACAATTCCAAAATATCTATGAATATACGATTTCTAAATCGATTTCTAATATTCATTTTCAATTTATCTTTAAAAGATAAAATCTCAAAATATTCACTTCATATTGGAAAACATTTCCATACTTATTTAATAATAATAAGTAATTCACAAATCCATTTATTTTCAACACTTGAAAAATATTCAATATACTTAAATCGAAATTAAGTATATATTTCATTCTTTAAGGAAAACATTCTCTTAAACACATTTATTTGAGTCAAAACGAATGTTGCGTAAAACATCGTTACGACGACCCAAAATCACTAGTATAGGGATTCGAAACTAAGATAGATATATAAATCCCAATACTATATAAAACATTTCCTTTCAGAAATCATTTACTATAACAACAGTGTTATAGTCCACTATTTCCTTCTATTTCTCGAAAACGTCTATTTCAACAATGAATGTTGAAATCTATGGTTTCGACACTTAATGCATTTTAAAACAACTTCAAATCGTTTTAGTTCCATTTAAAAGATCACTCCCTAAACATTCCTTTAATATATTATTCACTATTCAAAATCGTGAATATAAATCATTAACCAAATTCAACACTTTTACATATTCAATTCAAAAATTATCAACTGTCCCAAAATCGTGAATATACTCCTTTAATAAGCTATAAAAATTAACTTATCAAATTTAATCAATCTTGAATTTATAAATCAATGTTTATAAATTCACATTTATATATTATAAAAACGTCAAGTTATAAAAACCCTTATTAACCAATTCCATTTAAATCTCATTTATATGCCAAAAATCCAATTTTTAAAGTTAATTGTTTATAATTTTCTATTTTACAAAATCTATTCATTTTACAGCTTCACAATTTATAAATCTATCAATTTCATTCACTTATGAAATCCATTTATACTTCTTTTTAACGTTTAGTTTCACATTCCAATATTTTAATTTATAAATATCAATTTTATAAATCTTTTACATAAGTCGTTATAATAATTCAAAAATCTCAATTTAAACCATTTAATAAATTAATAAATTATTTATTTCAAAACTCACATTTCGGTTATATTTCTCAAAAATCATAACTTTTATAACTTTAAAATTATAACGTTTATTTATTTAAAATCAATTAATTCCAAAATTTTAATAAAACACATATTTTCAAAAATTACTTTAAAACCCTTTTTAAATTTGAAAATCGCCACTTTAAAATCTTTTTTTTAATTCCAAAATTGGCCCGATGATGCAACACACCAAATAGTCAATCACGACAACAAAGACATCATATATCAGTATATGATAATCAACAAATATCACAATATCTGTAATCAAATAAATTTTAGCGAGGAATTCAGTTGGATCCCTCCAACCTGTTTCCCTGCATCCACAGATGTTAGCACAATACCAATTCCGTTCCAATACGAAATATCGCGGTATATGAGATTTATAAAATATTATCCGCTATTATGCGGCGCAATAGGGTCTCATCCTCTATATAATGCGGGAAAATCAACTCCAAGTACATATATAATACCAATTCCAATCAAGATGGAATTATCGCGGTATATGTTTTTAATAAATAATCTCCGCTTACTAACGGCGTAAAACGTCTATTTTAACAATCAATAGATAACAATCATCATTCAAACATACAATCAAGAAATTTTAAATCTAACTATTTAAAATTTAAATCGAAACAATTCGATTGAGTGAGAAGTTCTCATCTTGCTTTCAATTCAGTTTTTCGCATTTTATTTCGAATAAAATTAAACGCGCGTTTAATTTTACTCGAAATTCTCACTAGCTCCAAACGACTCCAATCTGTTCCATAGCGTAGCATTCATCCATACGGTTCCAACGCAACTGGTTTCGTCCAAAACGGACCTCGTATGAACAAGTTATTATATTTTGAAGTTAATACAAATTTAAATATAAATATTTACATTTTCTTTTTTTAATTTAAAAACCCTAACTGCATCAAGGCCGTTGATTTCTTGCTTCTCAAACCTGGACCGCCCCCTACTTCTTTGTAACGACCCGTTAAATTAATAATATTTAATAAATTAAATTAATATAATTTCTAATTTTTTTAAGAATAAATGTAGAAATTTGGTATAGTGGTTGTAACCTAGTGTAACAATAAAATTTTATGACAATAGATTTGGATAATGTAATTTGTCACTTTTTGTTAAAAGTAAATTTTAAGAAATCAATAAATGTTGAATTGAGAATATTAATAAAAAATATTAACTAAAATGAGATTCATTAATATAAAATCAGTAGTGAAGATGTCACCTTTGGTTGTAATAAAGGTGAATGCTATTAGTGGATGTCAACACTTAATAAAATTTATTTAGAATAAAAAGAATTTAAATGCATGTTTGAATAGAGTATTAAATTGATAGATTAAGCGTAAGTAATTAGAATTTAACCCTATAAGATATGGAACTGAATGTATGAATATAATTTTGTAGAAATAGTTAATTAACAACTTATTTGTGCATACCCAATTTAATATAAATAACAAAAGGGCTAGCACTTGATGTGCCTAAGTATTAATATATTGGAACTATAATAAAATAGAGAGTTTGGTAGTAAATAGAAATAAAAAGACCGTTATTAACTAGTAAATTAATAAATGGATTCTAACAATAGGTAGTAATTAATGCGTGTATATTGGGCATTTGCGGCTTACCAATTTTTCTACCTATTCATATAATTTATTTATGTAAATCTAAACCTATGGCAACATTTTGTTAATAAATGTTGGAAGTGAATTTGAATATATCAAAGGATAACAAGTGTTTAGGTTAACCATTTATTTTATTTAGTTAAGAAGGGAAATAGATTGAAATAAAGCTAATTAAATTTTTTTGGTTGTTAATGGGTATAGTTAAATAAGGAGAAGTTATAGGAAATAAAACGCACACTAATGAGATGTAATATAATTCCAAAGTTATTTATACCCACAAATAGGTTAATTACTGTATAGAAAGAGTCTAAATCAATAAATGAATTTATTAAGATTACATTTATAATTTTATAACCTTTATGCTGATTTAAGTTCAATTAATTTATTTGATTAAATAGTGCAGTAGCGTAGTTTTGTGCGGTAGTTGAAATAGCTAATTCTTTTAGGTGAAGTTAAGGCTAATTCTATGTATATATTTGACCTATTGTTGATATAGATTCTAGGAAGCAGGATCTATTAATTAAATGGAGTATTAGATTCAATAATTGCATTTATCGCATAAATAAAGAGAATATAACGGTTAAATTTGGCGTTATTGAAATTAAAAAGGAATGGGGGAATAATAATTTGAAATCATTGCAATAGATATTAATTTAAGGTTACCTTAAATAAATTAAGGTAATAAATGGAGGATAGTGTAAATATCTTTATAATACGATGATTTGTGTAGTTAGGGTAGTTTTGATTTGTCACTTAAGATGGAGGATTTTTATAAAATATAATAAATGCAGTTTAAATTAAGGCATTGACGTTTGGGTATTTAAGAAGTGATAAACTAAAATTTATTTATTTATTTGAAAATTTGAAATCCAATTTGTGGATTTATTGCAAATAAGTGAAATTTTTGTTTAACCATTACATCGATAGGAATAAATTAAATTTAAGGTTATATTAATAAAATTTGGACTAGAGAAATGATATGAATCGGTTTTAGAAGCCTTAAATATAAAATGGGAAGTAGACGAGATTTCACGTTACAACCATTTTTAAAAAATCCTGATGTATGTAGAAATATTTATGAAATATAACGTAAACCAATGTTGAATCAAAAGAATAGAGTCAACACTTATTTATTCATTTAATGTGATATAACTACGAGTATGATTTATTGCAAATTACATGGAAATCTAATATATAGGACATTACCTAAAAAGGAAGAGTAGATAAAATTTATGATAAACATATTTGTATATGAAGGTTATTGATTTAAGGAGAAATTGGGCAAGTTTTATGTATTTGGGTTAAGTGCAACCTTTAATAGATAAATTTAGTGCAATTAAAGAAATTGACATTTAATATTTCGATAACCTAAAATTTGATGGGATAAGAACATTTGGGTAATGAAGGGATGACAAATATTAGCTATGATTCTAGAAGGAATTAAATAGATAATGGGAAGATTAAAATCAGGTTCTAAGCAATAATTATTAAATAACAGAAGTTTAGGAGTAAAGTGAGATAATTGAAAATTTTAATCATTCATATAAGTCATTTGTTTATTAATATGAGTTAGCTAATAAATTTAATTTGGGCAATACCTATATATTGGAAACACATTTGTAAAGTGTAATTAATTGAATTTGGTGAATTGGGAATGAATCCAAGGTTATAGGAATTGATGTAATACTACGCAAATAAAAGGTAACTGCATAAAATCAATGTTTCGTAATAAATTGTAATTGATAATTAAGTAGGAATGGGTTTGAATTTGACAAAAAGGAAAATTTATTATTTGCTTACCCATCTATTCAATCTATTAAATTTGATCAGATCCATTTGCAATTAAACGAATTTATTTACAAGTTAGTATGTATTTAGCTGATAACTATAAACCAATTAGGGCAATTGGGTATATATATTACCAGTTAAGTTATATAAGATAATGGTTGACTTAATTAAGGGAGTTTATGTAATAATTTCATTTATTTTGTAAGTGGAAATAAAACGTTAATGATAACAAGTATTCAAAATTTATCATCTATTTAGTATATTAAGTATAATTGATAATCAACTGCAGCAAGTAATAAATAATAAATACGTAACGTTAAATGAAGTAATATTTGAAATTTAATATTTAGAAACTATGTAAATATAAGTGCAGATGAAATTGGGGATATTTACATATTGAAATATGAATCCAATGATAAATCAATCTAATTGACAATAAATAATGGAAAGTAAATTTAATTAAATTTTGAAAATTTAATATATATATACAGTTATAAACCCTAGCTCCATCCTATTGTCATTTGCTGTATATTCATTTCTTCATCTCCTTCTCCTCCTCAAATGGTTGCAAAACCTAGATCTACTTCAATCCAAATTTCAATGAAAATGCAAACACTTCAGAAAAATTCCACAAAAAAAATATATGTTAATGTTCTCGAGGCACGTAATCTACTGGTGCAATTCGTTTTCTGTTTTGAACATTCGTTTGACCAGAATTAATTCAAACAGTCCGTGACCATTCACCATCGTCGTCGCAAACTTCGTCGGATCGTCAAACCTTTTCTGGGTTTTGTAGAGTGGACGATGGGGATCGCATCTATATGGTTTGTGTGTCGTTTTATTTATTTTCAATTTTGAATTAAATCATCATTTTCGCCAAAACTTTCTCATACGAAGTCGGATTCACACGAAATTTCTTTTGTTAGGATTGTAATTAAATTCCAGACCCAATGACGCTGGTTTGGACAAATTTTGGAGACCGTCAAATTTTTGGGTTTAAATCGAATTTAAATTCGATTTAAATTCCAAAGGTGAGTGTTTTAACCCACTCACAACTACTAGAAGCTTTTATGTTTGTTTAAATTAATTTTAGAAATGAATAGAAATTTATTTATGAGTATTTGGCATGTTTATTTTATTCATATCTGTTGAATTGCATTTATTTAATTTAACTGTTAATTTAATTAATTTATTGCGTATAAATTTACAGTTAAAATTTATTTGTTTGTATATGAACTGCTAGTTAACAGTTATATAATTTATTACTGAATATAGACTGTAGATTAATAGCTGTTAAATTTAATTTGAATAAAATTGCCAGTATTACCTGTTATGTAGTACCAAAAATAATATTGTTATTGATTGATATTGATTGATGATTGCGATTTGGATGATGGATGATGTTGATGAATGGATGTTTATTGGATATCATTAAATTGCAAATTATCATGCATATTTCATTTCATTCGGGATTGTGGTTTGAAATGATATATAACCGCAAATTTTTATATCTTTTAAATTGCGGATTGAAATGATAAATATCCGTATCACTTGACCATAGGATAGAAAATTTTATACGGGCACCGTGGTCTATATATAACTATTTTTATGTGATTTCTATGGTTTGGATGGAATACGGTTTATAATAATCTTAAATTTTATATTGTATAAATATTTTTCTTCCATATATATATACATATGAAGTTGAAAATTTTGAAATTAAAAGGTGTATAAAAATCTTTATTAAAAATGGAAGAAAATTAAGAAAATGGAGTTAATAATTTATATCATATGTTTAAATGTTAAGTTTGGAAATTTTAAGATATGATATTTATAATTGGATTTTTCCCAAAATAAATTGAAATGAATATTCTAGTATAATTTGAATTGGGAAAAATATATATATATTTTATTACTAGAAATTGAAGTCTTATTATTTATGGATTTTATATGAATATTCAAGACTAATTAATAGAACAATTGATTTGTTGAAAGCATAAAATCCGACTTTAGTTTGAAATATTGATACTCAAAATGGATATACGTATATATAAATAAATTGAAGTGGTTTTGGAACTTGAGAGAGATAATATAAATTTTGGTTTAGACTTTAATAAAGAAATGTATTTGTAAAGCCATGAGAACTATTTTCTTTACAAAGTAACATTTAAGTTAAACCATTTAATTCATACACCGTTAAATGTCCAAACCATTCAAGTTTTTAGAAGTTATGGTTTTAAATTATGATTTTCAAAATATTATGCTTTGAAATATTTGATTTTCAGACGTTATGAAGTTAAAGCATTATGATTTTGGAAAAGAATTATATTTGGGATAAGTGATAAAATATGGTTTTGGGTTTTGAAATGATATCGTATTCATGGTTATGAAATGGAATGTTTATTCTGATTTTTAAAGTATAACCTATTTTTAAATGACCGCAGTGTTATAATAACGATGGGTTGGCAAAGAGACCGGGATCAGATATGGACATACTCTCTGTCGATACCGAAAACCACTTTGACTAACCGTGTACGCGGTGGAGATTCCAGAATGAAGTAGGTGGTGGCGACGTTTCGATAAGGTAAATACGTGGACCCGACTCCCGTGAGTTGGCATAAGGTGGCTAAAACAGGAGCGATTCTCAGGCCAATGAGGTCATTCCTCTGATCGGGCCCTCCTCTTCGATATTATACTTTGATTTTGGATTGATTCAGTGGCCACTTCTATATTTTGATTTTGGGGAGTTAGTCCGAGGTGGGCGGTAACTGCGGCTACGCGTTTCCACCAGCCTGGATAGCAATTGGTATATCTACCCTGGCATTGCCTAGTTGTGCCGTGTCACCTACCATACCGAGCCTTTACTACGAGTTTCTATTTGTGTCGTACCTATGGAGTATCCTCTGGTAGCTTTCCGATCAGGAGGTATTACGGTACTGTATAGACTATTGGCATTATTTGTGTTAAGGGCTATATGGGTAACCCCTTAACGCTATTAAGTTTATTTTATAAATAGACACTATTATAATAGCGCAATATACTACATAGTAAATAGTTTAACGGATCCTTAGGAGATGTAAATCCCGAACATCTCTTGAGTTACTGTACTCATATTTATTTCTGTTAATTTAACTCACATAAGATCTTTTAGTCTGACTCGAGTGTTTTTGTCTTTTCAAATTCGCTCGGGTCAGTCCGAGCGTTTCAGGATCGAAGACTTTAGCTTTGAAGGACGAAGACGAAGGAGTCGTATTATTATTATTATCTATAGTATTGCACCACACTCATACTGTTCCGCTGCATTGATTGTATTGGTAGGTGTAACTCTGATATTTATTGTATAAAGCAAATCAAGTGTTTGTAAACTGTTTTGAACTGTATATTTATTATTATATTTTATCCTTCCGCTGTGAGATTCTATTTTGTTTTTATTTCTTCTCTGTTTTTCTTATTTACCCCATAACAATCCGTCCTTCCGTTATGTTTTGAATTGGCACGTGTGTCGGTTTAAAGTGTGCGAAAAGGCGGGATGTTACAGTTGGTATCGGAGCTTTGGTTTAGCGATAAACTTTGGCTTTGTGGGGTTTGACTCTTTGTTAATAGGGTAATAATACCCTATGGGAGTCGCTGAGTGTATATATATGAGAGAGCGTACTTGTTAGTGTTATAAAAAGGTTTTGATATTGTGTTGCTTTGTTCCGTTTTGTATTTATAAATTCTGGTTGATGCATGGGACGCTGTGACATCAATAGGGGTTTCTAAACACTTAATAGGACAGACCGACATAATATTTGTTTTATATAGGTGAATGAAATAACTTTGCCTATTATATTTTCTATATATAAAAATATTTTTATAAAGATATATATTTTGGTTGCTATAGATTGGGTGTTAGGTAATAAAAAATATTAACTGAAGCTAAGTTGAAATTATAATAAATCAAATTGGAGATTTTGGAACTTAAGTCCGGGATTTTGAAAATCTGTTTTCAATGGATTTATGGGATATAGGGATTTGGTTTATAAGTATTTTCTTATATAAATATTTAGTATAATTCGGAAAAATTATTTTAAAGAAGATTTTGGAGAATATAAATTTTATACTTTCCTCTCTGTCGCTGGAAAATAATTTCGGTGATGGCGGCCGTATCATCGACTTTCATCTTCGAGTTTCAAAGGGGAAAGGCCACTGTGGTACACTCTACTGCAGATTTATTTTTGAAATTGATCGAATTTTTAATTGTTTTAAATATAACTTGAGATATAAGTTGTAAGAACTCATTTATCTATTATTTTTAAAATAAAATTGAAATTTGGCCCGGTATTTAATTCCTAAATTTCCATTAATTAAATTGTTTAAACTATTTTAGTGGAATAAAAGGTAGGTAAAAGAATGAATGCTAAGTATAAAGGAAGTTAAAATTTAACTTATAAATAATGGTAAAGATCTATTGAACAATAAATGAATTAAGAGAATTGAGATTAAACTTGTATAAGTTAAATTGCACTTTCTTTGACATAAATAACTTACCAAATATAAAAGTTGAAATGTTAATTAAGAAATTGGATTAGAATATTATACAAGTAGAAATTTTGGAAATAGTGAAGTATTCAATAAATCGTTGTTATAAATGAGAAATTATTGGTATAAACTTAAGTTATAATTGAAATCTCAAGTTAAAAATAAGTAATATAAATAGGTGATATGAACTTAAGTAGATAAAATGAAATTCCTTATTAAATAAGGATTGATGTGTAGGGTTATAATATTTAGTATGAGTCAAATGCTACTAGTTGAATAAAATAAAAAGTAGGTAATATAAATAAATGACTGTGAACCCTAGGTAATGAATTAATAAAATTCTTTATTTTAAGAATGCACGTTATAAGGTTAATAAATTAAGTGTAAGTAGAGGGTTACTGTAATTAAATATAATGGATACTTCAACATTAAATAAATGAATGAGATTAAAGGTAAGTTGAAATTGTAATTTATAAAACAAATATATATTAATTAAAGGAATGGAGAAGAAACTTGTAAATTTTCACTTACATTCTTAAAACATACATAACTTACCACATAATAAAAAGTTGCAATGTTAGTAGGAAAATGTAAGGGGAAATCTTACAAGTGAAGAGTAAGGTAATAAAGGTATTCTATTAATTTGCTATTATTAATGAGAATTAATTGTGTAGACTTAAGTTAAATTGGAAATTTTACTATAAGTAAAGGTAAGTAGTATAAATAGATGATAGAAACTTTAGTAAATAAATTGGAATACAAATATAATGAATTTTGTGATAAATGGAAAATGAAAATTTGTAAGAAATAAAGAAATCACTCCATAAATGAAAGAAAGAAAATCAAACCATTGAAGCATGAGATAAATGTATAATAAATAAATTTGGGTGTTGGTTTGAATTGTGTTGTTTGATTTATGTTGTTGGGTAAGAAATTTGAAGTGGTTAAATGAATAAGTATATATCTTTGTTCCATCTAAGACTGTTGAGTAAAGGATGCACTTGATAGTTAATTTCATTTCATACAAATTTCAAGTTTGAACCCAAACAACTATTTGTTTTATGGATTAAATGGTTGCTTTGTTTGTGTATGTATGTTGTTGAATTGTTTGGTTGATTAATGATTGAATCCACTTGAATAGTTCACTTTAAAATAAATATTTAACCTTTTAGATTATATAAGTGAATACAGGTGATGGAAGCAACTGCTATTGCTTTTGGTTCCAAAATAATAAGCGTATATTGCCCAACAAATAGGTACGTTTTCGGATTACGTTTAAAGCGCTATTTTTCCGTGTTGGGATATAATATTTTGATAATATATGTAATATATTTGTATATTTTGATATTATATTTTCTCCCGAGCCTTACCGTACAAAGGAGACTCTGCCAAAAAATTTCGTAAATTTTGGACTTAGAATTTTGTTGAATATTTTCCAAACTTTAATGATTTAAGTATAAAAAGAATATAATGATTATAAACAGGTATATTTTATTTAAGAAAATAAATTTAGTAAATTATTGTTTATAAATAATATTGAAATAAGATGTACTGTTTTATTCTTCCTTCTCCCTTCTTTTTCCTTTTCGGGGACGAAAAGTTTTGAGTGGGGGAGATTGTAACGACCCGTTAAATTAATAATATTTAATAAATTAAATTAATATAATTTCTAATTTGTTTAAGAATAAATGTAGAAATTTGGTATAGTGGTTGTAACCTAGTGTAACAATAAAATTTTATGACAATAGATTTGGATAATATAATTTGTCACTTTTTGTTAAAAGTAAATTTTAAGAAATCAATAAATGTTGAATTGAGAATATTAATAAAAAATATTAACTAAAATGAGATTCATTAATATAAAATCAGTAGTGAAGATGTCACCTTTGGTTGTAATAAAGGTGAATGCTATTAGTGGATGTCAACACTTAATAAAATTTATTTAGAATAAAAAGAATTTAAATGCATGTTTGAATAGAGTATTAAATTGATAGATTAAGCGTAAGTAATTAGAATTTAACCCTATAAGATATGGAACTGAATGTATGAATATAATTTTGTAGAAATAGTGTTAACGCTCAAATTTAAACGCTAACACCCTGGTGTATAGGATGTGATTGTGAAAGCACCACCCGTTCGTACGGGAAACAGAAATAAGCAGAAAGTATGCAGAAAAACAGTAAGAGACACAGTATTTATAGTGGTTCGGCTTATAATCCAGCCTACGTCCACTTTAATCTTTTTATCACTAGTTTGATTACAATCCCTTTACAAGATCTTTCAATTACAACACACTTCAAGTTATAGGATATGTAAAACAAGTAGCTCAAGCTTTGACATTGACAATCATCTTCAAATCCATGGTGAATGTGGATGATTCCTTCATGGAGTTCCTTTAGAAGTTTGTTGGATCTAAAAAGCTTTGAAGTAGTCTGGAATTCGGCAGAGTAATGGCCCTTGAAAATTGATCAACCAAAAGTCCTTTTAATGTTGAAGGTAGGGTGGTATTTATAGGCAAAGATTTTTGGACTTAGGCTCGGTCTTAACTCCTCACCGACCCAGTTAAGTCGCAGCCGGCTTATAGGAGCCCTTATATGATCAAGCTGTGTTGATCTTCCTTCGTTGAATTTGCACAAGTCCAAAGTCGTTACCGGGTCAAGCTAGGTCGCGACCGACTTATCTTATCCCTTCGCCGATCTAACGAGTCAAGCCCTACGACTTAATGGAAACAAGCTAGGTCGCTACCGAGTTAGTATGTCACATGCTAAACTGCCCCGCTACTCCATCCTTTACACCCTTAGATCGGTTACGACTTACTATAAGTCGGTAAAGTCCTCGAGTTGCTAGATCGGAACATACACTAGGTCGGCTTCCATACTAGGTCGGAACTTTCCTTAGGTCGGCATAGCCTCGTTAGACCGGCATCCCTTCAAGCCTTAGGTCGGAATTTCTTCATGCCTTAGGTCGGTATTTCTTCATGCCTTAGGTCGGTATCTATGGGAAAGCATTGGATCGGCGCGTTTCTTAACTAATTAGGTCGGCACCGAACTAAGTCGGCCACCTTGTTAATTGGTTAGGTCGGCATCGAATTAAGTCCTGAGCTGTTAGATCGGCAAAGTCTTTGGGTTGTTAGGTCGGCAACTCTTCTGAGTCGGCATCTCTTGAGTCGGCGCCATCTCCACGTACTAGACCTGCTGAGTCGTAACCGAGATAGGGTTAACATTTGCCCCTCGAAGTATACGCCTTAGGCTTAAGTCGTGTGCTTCGAAACATCTCTTATCTCGGCCCTTCACTGAGTCGGCACGTTATTAGATCGGGCACGGTCCAAAAGTTAAGCCGGCGAATTGCCGCTTCAGTTCCTTTCACTACGAGGTATAAATCATATCCCCTTCTTCTTTCTCATTACCTGCTCTCTTAACTCCGCCATTAAAATTCTCTTGAGTTCTTTAAGGCGATTCCATCCTACCTGATCACCAGCAATTCCTACTATTCAGAGCGTAAGTGAATCCGTCCCCTTCTCGATCATAGATTGCTATTGGTTCATGAATTCTGTCACTTGAATACGAATTGTCTCTTCGCGCAACGTTCCATCACGAATCTCACTGTACCTGTAGTCGATGAAGTTTAGGTTACTCGATTTTGGCTTCAGATGATCGTTGAGATGATGAAGAAGGTTTTATCACTCAGGTTCAATGATCTCTGAAGGCAGAGCAACGGACTTATGCGATTTGGAGCTGTTTTATTGGATGATCCGATAGCTTGAATGAAGGCTGCTGTTGAAGAAATGGCTATTGGGTTATCGGGTTTAATGCTATGGGATGTTGGCTCGAAGGCGAGTTAGTGGGTTTAGGTGGCTTAGCCTTCGACCGATCTAGCTCTTACACGACCTTAAATCGTGGTTGAGATAATGCTTGAAAGAATCTCGCCGACCTAAACATTAAAGCTTAGATCGTGACCGAGTTAAGACTTGGAGGAATTCCTGCCTTTCGACTTGGAGCTTGCCTTCTTATCTCCCCCATGCGAACTAGAGGAAATGAGTCGCCAAGCTGAACCACCTAGATTTTGACCCGTTACCGACTCAGTCTTATCTCGCATGAGAATTTTTGAATCGTAGCCGAGCTAACACTTGGGCTCTGGACGTATTGACACTTAGAAACATAGGCCTTCTTCAAGTATTTTAACCCGGACTACCGAACTAAATTGAATAAACCTTGAACAGGGATTAAGATTTGAAATGCCCCAACTTTAAATTTGTTTGAATGTCATTGTGTCACTTCACATATCATTCTCACTTTTGAGCTGTAAACCTGTTGATAATAACATACAAACAAAGAAAACCAAGGCGCACATACTGCCATTGACTGCCCATATCAAATGACAGATTAGTTAAGACAAGATAAGAGATATGAACATATTGCATGAAATGTTGTAAATTAATTGACTAAAGTAGAATATTAATGCAAAGTATCAACAATTTGAACTGATTTGTTTGCATCAACATTGTATTTGCATATTCAAACTCAAAACAAAGATTCCTGGTTTTTATAACTAACAAATGTTTGCTAGGTTTTATTCCAGTTACCTTTGCTTATTGTTTGATTGATACTTGTACAACACTTCACACACTTTAGGAAACGTGCACCTTCATGTTTGAATATCCAATTGCTTGTGTAGAATGACTTCCCATCAAGGAGAAGAAGCAGCAAGTCAAGAAGAAGAAACTTTCCCGATAGCTGTTCCTATAGAGAATCCTCCGGAAAGAACTTCGACTATTCTATCTTCGAGAACATTTATTCAGTTGCGTACTCAATTCGGCTTTGCTGAAGATGATGTCATATTTCCTGGACCGAATGATACTGCTGACAGACCTCCCTATGGTTTTGTCGCGGTTAATCGTCAAATGTGCTTAAGTGGGGCGATCCCACCTTTCAATGACTTTCTTCGAATTCTTCTTCTTCGGATGTCAATTTCTCCGTTCCAACTTCATCCTAATGGTTACGCTATCTTGATGGGGTTGGGTGTTTTGTTCAGAAGAAATCTTGACCGACTGCCGAGCTTCGAAGAAATTCGCTACTTATGCTCGTTTGCAAAGAGCAAAGACCATCCTTCTCTTATCATTGTGAGAAGTGCAAGAAACCGCAAGCTCATTCTTGATCTTACTGAAAGTGTCCATGGATTTTTAAACCAATTTTTCTTTGCCCGCAGTCCCCCAGAGTTTTATGCTTCTTGGAGAGTAGGAAGTAAGATCATTTATTTCCGTCTTTCCACTTTCTTTTTTAACTCTTTTCGGGGTCCAAATTGCTAATCTCATTCTTTGCTTTTTTCAGCACTTCCCCTTCCCTCTAGAGATCCGATACATAGGCAGACTTTTGATAGACTGAGCGCTGTAGCCGCAGAAGAGAGAAGTATCAAGTTTCTACTAAGCGACGAATTTCTACATCAATACGGACTTCTCCACCCTTCTCGCTATACTCAGCTTTGTGAAGCTCCGACTGAAGTTCCCGATTCCCCGACTGAAGCATCGGATGCCCCCGTTACTATCGAACAACCCTCATCAAAAGAGTCTAACATCGAAGCTTCATTGGTGAAATGTTCCACCCCTACCGACATTATGGGGTCATCTAGTAAGACGGCACTTGCCCCGATTGAGGAAGAAGAAGAACCTTCACAGCCTCTCGGGGGATTAGCTGATGTAGGAACTGAGAAAACAAGTCTCACCGAGCATGATGGTGACGATGTTTATGATGGGTTGAGCGACATAATAGTGACCTCACAGGAGCTTTTTAGAGATGACGTGTCTAAAACTATCTCTCCTATAGTTGAGGCGACGTCCCTTCTTCGACTAACACCAACACAAACACCAACTCCTCATACCCAAGCTATCATCACCTCTACACCAATGAGTGGTTTGTAGCTTAATGCGCGTAGCTTGCACATCACACAACACTTAGGATTTTTTGGCATTTGTTCACATTTAACTTCTTTTCTCCGGAAGTTTTTAAGACTTGCTATTTTTGCCTTTTCAGATTCCTCTATGGGGCGCAGCGGCAGCGGTTCTTATTACAAAGACTTTCGACGCTATGGAGGGCGTGGCAGCTATGATTACAAGCAATACTATACCGATCCCAGAGAGACCAATGAGCAGAGAGCTGCGCGAAAAGCTGAAGAGAGGAGAAGGTATGAAGAACGTCATGAGGGAGCGGGCACGCGACATGAATCCTTCCCAAGGGATGATGATTCCCATAAACGTAAAACGCACGATGATAGGGGGAAGAGCCATATTGAGGATTCGAGAAAGCGGACCAAACTTGGCGAGGAGCACGTGCCCGTGACATCTGAGAGACCTGGTGCCTCAGTTTCTATTGACATCCCTTCCAAATCTCCTGCTCTTGAAGGAAGTGCCATCCAAACACTTCTCAACAGGCCTTCATACCATGTTGAAAGGGGCCCCCCGACTTTGCAGAGCCGATTCCCGAACTGGTGTTTGAGGGGGGTACGCTTCGACCTTGATTTGGTCCCCATCGACAAAGAAGCTATGTACAGAAATCTCGATGCTGTCAAGCTTGATATCGATAGAATGTCTGGATGGCAAAAGCTGGTTGATGAACTTCAAAGAGTTAATCGGGCTAACATCGAAGCAATGCTGACCATGGAAAATGACAAATCAGAATGGCAGAAGATTCTTGATCAACACAACGCTGAGATGAAGGAGATAGCCGAATACAATGAAAAACTCGAAGCTGAAGTAAAGCAGCTCAAAGATGATCTTGCCTCTTCTACTAATACTTACACCCAAAGAGAAGAGGTATTGCAAAAACAAGTGCGAGATGCGCACGCCAGCCAGAGGGACGCTGAAGCTAAAGCTGAGAGGTTAGAACAAGCTGTAGAGAACCACCGCACTGATGTCACCCAGTTGCAGAATAAACTGAGCGCCCGGGACATGGAGATAGAAGCGCTAAAAGCCCAACTTGCTCAGACCGAAAAAGATCGAGATGAGGCCATGGCTGGCAAAATTGCAGCCGAAGAAACTGCTCATACCATGGAAACCGATATCAATTCGACTTTATTCGATTTTTATTTACACTGTGTCTTGGGACGCGGCAGCCTCTCTTTTCTTGGTCCCAAGTATGAAATCACCCTGGCCGAGGTGTGGGAAGCTGCTCTTAACATGTTTAAAGACGCCGGGTATGGCGATGGAGATTTTGAGGCGCGTTACCTGGATGAGGAAGCTCGCGCTGCTCTTGCGAAGGGGCGAGAACAACTTGCCAGGATGAGAACTGGAATGGCGGAAGAGGAACGTTCTGGAAAGGAATTAACGCTTACTTCCTCTATCCAACCTCCAGTTTCTCCTGTGGTTGACATCACGGGTTCTAGCTCCTATACTCCGCCTGCAACTAAGACAGTAACTGAAACTACAAGTGCACAAGGCGGGGATGAAGGTGGTGAAAGCAACGAAGCACAGCGATATGAAATCAGCCTCAGAGATCCAACTGCCCCAGGTAAACTTGACACCGGACCAGCCCAAGTGGTGAACTGCTCGTTCGCTCCTTGTGAGCTTGACGATCTTCTTGATTATTTTTCAAATGTCAATGAATTCCCGACTTTTGACGAGCCGTCATCCCCTCTCTTTTCGAAAGATACTGATATTTTAAGTTTTTTCTCCTTTGTAGAGAAAGCACCGAGCCAAACTCAAGCTTCTTCTCCCCCGGTGATCCTTCCTCCATCTCTTCAAGTGGCGCCTCCTTCTGCCTCGCAACCTGGGTCACAAGAAGAACAAATAGAGGCTCTTCACGGCTTGGATGATCCCATTGCTTCACAAGAGCAGAAAGATGAAAGGCCTGAGGGAGGTGACACATCTTCAGAGCGAACTCCCTCTGACGAGATTGTTCTATCTAAACTTGTTACTCCCGGGAGTGAGTCTTCCTCAAAAAGAAGAAAAAAGAAGCGTGGGACACCAAAGAGGAGGGGGAAGATAGTCACCACCACTGAAGAGGAGCTGAAAGCTGGACCGGTTGCGCCTTCCTCTCCCACTTCCCTTATGCCCACCGACCGCCCTGATAAGCTGATCATTCGGCCGGGTAAAGGGTCTAAAGGCAGCAAAAAGAAGTGAAGATCTTCAGTTTCTAGTTTTTTGTGTTTTGCATGCACTGGCCGAGAATTGTGCGGGTACCGGCCCCCGCTTTTCCTTATTTTGAAACCTGTACCTGCATTGTAATTGAATAAAATGATTCCTCGTTTGTACAAACTTTTGTTTGAATTAAAGAATACATTTGTTATTCGTTTTGGCATGAGTTTATTTGATATTGCAGCGAGCTTATGGTATGTTACTTGAGCGTTACCTTTTGCTGGTTTAGTTATACCATATCGTGTGTAATTATACTATATTGCCCCCATTCCATAAGTATGCTGCAATATTCTATACCTCGAGGGGACTTGCACTCTTATTTGCTAAAGAATAATTATTTTATTTTTATTTTAAAAAGAATTCTTGTAGAGTGCAACCCCCTTCATATGAGTTTCTACGCGCTTTGTCCTTTGAAGAAATCACTTCTTTCTTTTTTGCTTAAGTACATTTTCTTTTTTACCGAGTGATTTCTTTTATGTAGCAAAGCGGACCTCTGAAGGGTACTTTAACTCCTTTTCTCTTCTCTTCTTCCTCTTTTTTTTTTTTTTTTTTTTTTTAAAAGAAGATCATTTTCCAGAATAGGTAAATTACTCTTCCTTTGTGAGTTAAAGCATGCCCCTGATGAGGATTTTTCTTTTTTATATATGGAAAGTTGTACCTCTACGGAGGGATTTTTTCACGTTTCAACACTTGGAAGTTTTATTTCAATCTCGGCGAAACGTGTACCTCCAAAGAGTTTTGCCTTAGAAAGCTTTTCCACGTTTCAACACTTGGAAGTTTTATTTCAATCTCAGCGAAACGTGGGCTTCCGAAGAGGTCTTTCTTCTTGATTGTGCCTCCGAAGAGGTCCTTATTTTGCTTGTCTTTCAACTCCGGTGAAGTGAAATTCCGAAGAGCGGCTGTTACACTTCAACTCCTGGTGAAATATGCCTCCGAAGAGGTCTTTATTTTATTTGCATTTCAACTTTGGTGAAGTGGAACTCTGAAGAGTAACTACCCCAACTCTTGGTGAAATGTGCCCCCGAAGAGGTCTTTATTTTGTTTGCATTTCAACTTTGGTGAAGTGAAACTCCGAAGAGCAACTACTTCGACTCCTGGTGAAATGTGCCTCCGAAGAGGTCTTTATTTTGTTTGCATTTCAACTTTGGTGAAGTGATACTCCGAAGAGTAACTACTTCGACTCCTGGTGAAATGTGCCTCCGAAGAGGTCTTTATTTTGTTTGCATTTCAACTTTGGTGAAGTGATACTCCGAAGAGTAACTACTTCGACTCCTGGTGAAATGTGCCTCAGAGAGGGTTTTCATCGCCTGGAAGTTGCTCTCTCATGGTTGGAGGGTCATGACTCCTCCAATCTTTTTTGTTGAGTAGAGAACTTTCTTTTTTGTGGCATATGACCCATTAGAGGTCTTTTATCCTCCGAAGAGTTGTGCCTCTGAAGAGGACTTGTGTTGCTGATGATGGATTTTGGTTGTTTCCTCGTCTTCTTGCTTATGCCTTTCAATTCCTCTATTTTTCCTTTCCAAGTCGTCATTTCCCCTTTTTTGCAAGTAGCTGGTTTAATCCAAGGAAGTATACTTCATTGACAGGCAAGTTCGTGAGAACGGGCACTAGCTTCCTAATTGGATGTTTGTTTGTTCAAACAATCTCAATTTATTAGCAAGGGCTCGTTTTTACGAAATCATTAGCCGTTCAATTGAAATATTTCCTATCTAGGATTTGAATTCGGGTTTTTTATGACTTGAAATTTGTTTGTTGAATGATGGAGTGAATTGCTCGGTCTTATTATGTGCAAGTTTTACTTCCATTGTCTGCAAAAATTTAAATCGACATTTTAGCAATACATTCTATGTACTTTTTATATCGAAAATAAAGCAAACATGTAATAAAAGTAAGGAACACAAGATTTATAGTGGTTCGGCCAAAAATCTGGGCCTACATCCACTTTATATTCATTCATCATTCACTTTCATCAGTTTTACAATTGCTTTCAATTACAAGAATCATACATTCACAATTCTTTTTACAATATTTCAACAAGAATTTCAAGTAAAATATGGACGCAAATGATTGTTGTTCCATGCCCTTGGAATTTGATCTCCTTCAACAGTAGTGAGTTTGAATGTGCCGTCAAGAAGCTTCTGACCTATCACATACGGTCCTTCCCAATTAGGCCCAAACACACCTGTCGCGGTCATAATTCTTTTCAGGACTAGATCTCCGATTTCAAAGCTGCGTTGGCGAACTTTAGAATTGAAATGTCTGGCTATTCTTTGTTGATGAGCTGCAACTCTGAGTTCTGCTTCTTCTCTTTTCTCATCAAGAAGATCTAGTGCTTCAGATTGCAACTTTTCATTTTCCATTTGACTGAAGTGGATTCTTCTATGTGAAGGGATCTCTGTTTCTACCGGAATCATTGCTTCCGACCCGTATGCTAATGAAAACGGAGTATGCCCAGTTGCAGTTTTATGGGTAGTTCTATATGCCCATAGTGCTAGTGGTAGCTTATCGACCCAACCACCCTTAGCTCTTTCAAGTTGCTTTTTGATGGTTGACTTGATAATTTTATTTACTGCTTCCACTTGCCCGTTTGCCTGCGGATGAGCTACTGCTGAGAAGCTTTTCAGGATTTTGAATCGTTTACAAAAATCTTGGAATTCTTCACTTTCAAATTGAGTACCATTATCTGTAATTATCTTTTGAGGCACACCGTATCTGCAAATGATATTCTTAGTCACAAAATTTATCATCTTTTTGGAGGTGATGGTTGCCAATGGTTCAGCTTCAGCCCATTTAGTGAAATAATCTACAGCAACAATGGCATATTTGATTCCAGATTTGGCGGTTGGTAAAGGTCCGATCAAATCTATTCCCCAAATTGCAAACGGCCACGGACTGGTCATTTGTGTGAGTTTAGTAGAAGGTGCTCTAGGAATTTTGGCAAATCTTTGACATCTGTCACATTTTCGAGAGTAATCTGCAGCATCTCGATTAATTTCTGGCCAAAAATATCCATATCGGAGAATTTTCTTTGCTAAAGTTTGACCACCTGAATGATCCCCACATTCTCCTCCATGTACCTCTGATAGGATTATTTTGGCTTCCTCTTTGGATACACATCGAAGTAGTGGCATTGAGAATCCTCGTCTGTATAATTGACCATCCTGGATTATATATCGAGAAGCTTTTCTCAGTAGCTTTTGTCGTTCTTTAGAGTTTTCTGGTAAAGAGCCATTGAGTAGATACTTTGTTATTGGAGTCATCCATGATTCTTGCTCTTGCGACATACTCATAACCCAATCGATATCCATTTCATCAATGCTTGGATTTGACAAAACTTCCACTGGAACTAACCCTAAGGATTGGGCTTCGCCAGAACTTGAGTATTTTGCGAGAGAATCTGCTTTCATGTTTTCTTCTCGAGGAATATGACTTATCGTGTAATGGTCGAATTCACATAAAAGTTCCCAAGCCTTTGACACATAAGCGGGCAGATTTCCTCCTTTCGTTTGAAACTCCTTCTTGACTTGGCATACTATAAGCTGAGAATCACTGAAGATCTGTAACGCTCGAATGTTTAGTTCTTTAGCAATTTTCAAACCAGCAATCAGAGCTTCATATTCTGCTTCATTGTTTGTTGAAGGAAATTCTAATCTTAGCGCATAGCATAATGACCGGCCTTCAGGAGTTTCAAGAACAACTCCAGCACCTGAACAGTAATCATTTCTTGCGCCATCTACAAATAACTTCCATTGGATTGGGGAGTTCTCGATTGTTTCTTCCTCGCTGTTACCCTTGTCTGTAAATTCTGCAATAAAATCTGCCAAAGCTTGTCCGTTGATCGCTTTTCTAGGATGATAAGTGATGTCATATTGGCTCAATTCAATATTCCACTTTAAAAGGCGGCCCGAAGTCTCGGGGCGAAACAAGACTTGCTTTAAAGGTTGATCAGTGAGGACTTTGATAGGATGAGCCTGGAAATATTGCCTCAACTTTCTTGAGGCAATCAATAGACAATAGGCGAGTTTTTCCAACTTGGAGTAATTCATTTCTGCCCCAGTGAGTCTTTTGCTGATATAGTAAACTGGATGTTGAATCCTTTTGTCTTCCCGTACCAGCGCTGCACTTAAAGCATGAGATGAAACTGCCAAGTATATAAGAAGATCCTCGCCATCGCCGGGCCTAGAAAGTATTGGAGGCGTTTCCATATGTTGAATCAATTCTTCAAAGGCTTTCTGGCATTCGGGAGTCCAGTCAAAGTTTTTCTTTCCTTTCTTTAGAGCGTCGAAGAATGGAATGCATTTATCAGTAGCTTTGGATATGAACCGACTTAAGGCGGCAATTTTTCCATTGAGACTTTGCAATTCCCTCTTTGTTTTAGGAGCTTTGACTTCTTTTAAAGCAGTGATTTGAGCTGGACTAGCTTCAATGCCCCTAGCGCTCACGATGAAACCCAAGAACTTCCCAGATTCTACCCCGAAAGAACATTTTAAAGGGTTAAGCTTCATTCCGTATCTTCGGAGAATCGCGAACATTTCTGCTAAGTGTTCGATGTGATCCACTGCTTTCTTAGATTTTACTAGCATGTCATCAACGTAAACTTCCATAGTCTTTCCCAACTGCGGTTTGAACATAGCATTGACCAGTCTTTGGTATGTTGCCCCCGCATTCTTCAACCCAAAGGGCATAACTCTGTAACAGTAAAGACCGACATCGGTGATAAAGCTTGTGTCTTCCTGATCTGGCTCATGCATCATGATCTGATTATATCCGGAGTAGGCATCCATAAAAGACAACAATTCATGACCCGCTGTTCCATCTACCAGTTGATCGATCCTGGGTAATGGGAAGCAGTCTTTGGGACAGGCCTTGTTTAGATCTGAAAAGTCGATGCACACTCTCCATTTACCATTGGCTTTCTTAACCAGCACTGGATTTGAAACCCAATTTGGATAGGTAGATTCTCTGATGAAATTATTCTCCATGAGCCGGTCAACTTCCTCTTTCAATGCTGTCGACCTTTCTGGACCTTGGATTCTTCTTTTCTGCTTTACTGGCGTGAACCTTGGGTCAATATTCAGAGCATGTACCGCAACTTCTGGGGATATTCCGCACATATCGGCATGGGTCCAAGCGAAAACATCCAGGTTTGCTTTCAAAAAAGATATCAAGGCATTCTGAACTGACACATTAAGTTGTGAACCCACATTCAGCACCTTGTTTGGGTCCTTCAGATCAACGGGCACCGGTATCGTTGTTTCTGCTGGTACCACCCTACTCTCCCCCGCACTGGCCTTTCTAGGATCCATCACTTTTCGTGCCCCGCTATGCTCGCCAGTGCAGGGTCCGCCCTGTAGTTGCTATAGGGTTGGTGTTTTGATGCGGATTGGGGTTGCCGCATCTTTTCCCATTTCTCTCTTCCTTGTTTCTCGCAGCTCTGTCATATAACATTCTCGCCCAGCGTTCTGGTCTCCTTTAATAACTCCTACCCCATTGTCTGTAGGGAATTTAATAGTAAGACACCATGGGGCAAGGACAGCTTTGAATGCAGCAAGAATAGGTCGACCAAAGAAAGCATTATAAGCAGAAAATTCATCTACTATCACAAAAGTCTGCTTGCGAACTACTTTTCTTTCTCCTTCTCCGAGTTCCACAAGCAAGTCAATGGTTCCTACTGGTTGCTTTGGCTCCCCTGCGAAGCCAGCAATTTTTTGCAATGATGCCTGCACTTCAACCATAGGAATCTTCATCTGGTCGAAGGTTTTCTTAAAGAGGATATTACAGGATGCGCCGCTGTCGATAAGAATCCTTCTGACGATGGCTGGCCCAATGCCAGCCGAGATGACCAAAGGATCCAAGGTTGGGGCTTCAATACCGATGGAATCCCTGGTTTTGAATACAATGTCATCATTGAATGTCTTTCGTTGCTTCAAAGGCGTAGTGTCTTCTAGAACAAAAACATTTTCTTCCTCCGGTGCATATTTCAGGGCCCGGGAATACCTTTCCATCTCACCCCAGCTTCTGCCCGCTGGGTGAGGTCCGCCTGTAATGATATTGATAACAGGCCTTCCAGACTCAAAACCTGCATCTTTGCCATTAGTCCCAGATTGATGAGCAGGAGTTTGCTGTCCTTGGTTCGACGAAGCAGGATTATTATTATCATTCTTCTTCACAAATTGTTGTAGTTTATTTTCCCTTAACAATTCTTCAATTAGATTCTTCAATTGACGGCAGTCATCAGTATCATGACCGGGCTGATTATGGAAGCGACAGAACCTCCCACTTTGCACAGCTTTTTTCCCGGTTCTCAAGACTGGGGGTTTAGGATAATTGACAGAATCTTTGGTAGCCAGGTAGATTCGTTCTGGAGTATCTGACAAAGGTGTGTATTCTGATGGCTTGAAGGATTTATGCTTCTTCTGATTATTCTGTTGTTTTCCATTGTTGTTCTCCCTCTTCTGTCCCACAGACTCATTTTTGCGTGGAGCATTGGTGTTAGCTTCAACCTTTTCCAATGCTGCTTTTGTCGATACAGGGCGGCTCTCCAGACGCATGAACTCGTCTGCTTTCTTGTAGAACTTTTCGAGAGAGCTTGGTTCCTTCATATTCAACCATCTTCCAAACTCACTAGATTTATCTATGGCCCTCATCAAATAGGTCAAGACCATGCGGGGTTCTGCATTATCCACCTCAGCTAACGCTATATTAAAGCGATTTAAAAAAGACTTGATAGTTTCCCCCGGATTCTGTTCCAAACCGGATAACGACATGATGTCTTTTGCCTTTGAAGCATATAGCCTAAATTGCTCTTTAAATTTCCTGGTTAGGTCTGAAAACTGATCGATGGACCGGACAGGTAGTTTTGTGAACCAAAGCAGAGCTACGCCTTCCAAATATACGGGGAAATATCTGCATTTTACTTCATCTGAGGCTCGGGCACCCGTCATATGCCAATCATACTTATATAGAAATTCGTTTGGATCACTTGTCCCCCTATAAGCTGGGATAGTTGGAGGAGCAAATTTTCGTGGGAATTCAGCCTTTAGAATTTTTTCAGTAAATGGAGTCTTGCTTGGAGCAAAGCCCCATTCTTTCTCATCTTCGACTCTTTGCATGCTCTCCTTCATAATTTGGCGAACCATTCCAGAGAGATATTCTTCATCATTGCGAGCCCTAGATCCGCCAACCTCAGGAAGTATTTGCTCAGCGGGGTTAGTGTCCCTTTCGGAAACATTCCTTTCTTCAGTTTCATGAATATTACCAGCAAAATTCCTTTCATTAGCTGTTGATTGACGGTTTGCCCCGAGCAAATCGTTCAACTTATTCAGGATTAAGGCGTTTTGGGCATTCTGGGCTTCCATTTGCACATTTTGAGCATGTATCTGTCTGTTCAACCCCAAAATTGCGGCATCTAACTCTGCTTTCGTAACCCCAACAGTTGGAGTAGCTTGATTTGGTGTTGGGGAAGCGGAGGTTCCCTCTTGAACGTTTGCAGATCTCACAGATTTACTTTTCCTTCCAGGAGCCATGATTTCGGATAGACTTCTGGTTCTTAAAGAAACTTTATCTACAAATCTTTCTGAAGCAATGATGATAGAGGCCCTGAGTTCAATTCTCAGTGAAAGCACCAAAATGTTAACGCTCAAATTTAAACGCTAACACCCTGGTGTATAGGATGTGATTGTGAAAGCACCACCCGTTCGTACGGGAAACAGAAATAAGCAGAAAGTATGCAGAAAAACAGTAAGAGACACAGTATTTATAGTGGTTCGGCTTATAATCCAGCCTACGTCCACTTTAATCTTTTTATCACTAGTTTGATTACAATCCCTTTACAAGATCTTTCAATTACAACACACTTCAAGTTATAGGATATGTAAAACAAGTAGCTCAAGCTTTGACGTTGACAATCATCTTCAAATCCATGGTGAATGTGGATGATTCCTTCATGGAGTTCCTTTAGAAGTTTGTTGGATCTAAAAAGCTTTGAAGTAGTCTGGAATTCGGCAGAGTAATGGCCCTTGAAAATTGATCAACCAAAAGTCCTTTTAATGTTGAAGGTAGGGTGGTATTTATAGGCAAAGATTTTTGGACTTAGGCTCGGTCTTAACTCCTCACCGACCCAGTTAAGTCGCAGCCGGCTTATAGGAGCCCTTATATGATCAAGCTGTGTTGATCTTCCTTCGTTGAATTTGCACAAGTCCAAAGTCGTTACCGGGTCAAGCTAGGTCGCGACCGACTTATCTTATCCCTTCGCCGATCTAACGAGTCAAGCCCTACGACTTAATGGAAACAAGCTAGGTCGCTACCGAGTTAGTATGTCACATGCTAAACTGCCCCGCTACTCCATCCTTTACACCCTTAGATCGGTTACGACTTACTATAAGTCGGTAAAGTCCTCGAGTTGCTAGATCGGAACATACACTAGGTCGGCTTCCATACTAGGTCGGAACTTTCCTTAGGTCGGCATAGCCTCGTTAGACCGGCATCCCTTCAAGCCTTAGGTCGGAATTTCTTCATGCCTTAGGTCGGTATTTCTTCATGCCTTAGGTCGGTATCTATGGGAAAGCATTGGATCGGCGCGTTTCTTAACTAATTAGGTCGGCACCGAACTAACTCGGCCACCTTGTTAATTGGTTAGGTCGGCATCGAATTAAGTCCTGAGCTGTTAGATCGGCAAAGTCTTTGGGTTGTTAGGTCGGCAACTCTTCTGAGTCGGCATCTCTTGAGTCGGCGCCATCTCCACGTACTAGACCTGCTGAGTCGTAACCGAGATAGGGTTAACAAATAGTTAATTAACAACTTATTTGTGCATACCCAATTTAATATAAATAACAAAAGGGCTAGCACTTGATGTGCCTAAGTATTAATATATTGGAACTATAATAAAATAGAGAGTTTGGTAGTAAATAGAAATAAAAAGACCGTTATTAACTAGTAAATTAATAAATGGATTCTAACAATAGGTAGTAATTAATGCGTGTATATTGGGCATTTGCGGATTACCAATTTTTCTACCTATTCATATAATTTATTTATGTAAATCTAAACCTATGGCAACATTTTGTTAATAAATGTTGGAAGTGAATTTGAATATATCAAAGGATAACAAGTGTTTAGGTTAACCATTTATTTTATTTAGTTAAGAAGGGAAATAGATTGAAATAAAGCTAATTAAATTTTTTTGGTTGTTAATGGGTATAGTTAAATAAGGAGAAGTTACAGGAAATAAAACGCACACTAATGAGATGTAATATAATTCCAAAGTTATTTATACCCACAAATAGGTTAATTACTGTATAGAAAGAGTCTAAATCAATAAATGAATTTATTAAGATTACATTTATAATTTTATAACCTTTATGCTGATTTAAGTTCAATTAATTTATTTGATTAAATAGTGCAGTAGCGTAGTTTTGTGCGGTAGTTGAAATGGCTAATTCTTTTAGGTGAAGTTAAGGCTAATTCTATGTATATATTTGACCTATTGTTGATATAGATTCTAGGAAGCAGGATCTATTAATTAAATGGAGTATTAGATTCAATAATTGCATTTATCGCATAAATAAAGAGAATATAACGGTTAAATTTGGCGTTATTGAAATTAAAAAGGAATGGGGGAATAATAATTTGAAATCATTGCAATAGATATTAATTTAAGGTTACCTTAAATAAATTAAGGTAATAAATGGAGGATAGTGTAAATATCTTTATAATATGATGATTTGTGTAGTTAGGGTAGTTTTGATTTGTCACTTAAGATGGAGGATTTTTATAAAATGTAATAAATGCAGTTTAAATTAAGGCATTGACGTTTGGGTATTTAAGAAGTGATAAACTAAAATTTATTTATTTATTTGAAAATTTGAAATCCAATTTGTGGATTTATTGCAAATAAGTGAAATTTTTGTTTAACCATTACATCGATAGGAATAAATTAAATTTAAGGTTATATTAATAAAATTTGGACTAGAGAAATGATATGAATCGGTTTTAGAAGCCTTAAATATAAAATGGGAAGTAGACGAGATTTCACGTTACAACCATTTTTAAAAAATCCTGATGTATGTAGAAATATTTATGAAATATAACGTAAACCAATGTTGAATCAAAAGAATAGAGTCAACACTTATTTATTCATTTAATGTGATATAACTACGAGTATGATTTATTGCAAATTACATGGAAATCTAATATATAGGACATTACCTAAAAAGGAAGAGTAGATAAAATTTATGATAAACATATTTGTATATGAAGGTTATTGATTTAAGGAGAAATTGGGCAAGTTTTATGTATTTGGGTTAAGTGCAACCTTTAATAGATAAATTTAGTGCAATTAAAGAAATTGACATTTAATATTTCGATAACCTAAAATTTGATGGGATAAGAACATTTGGGTAATGAAGGGATGACAAATATTAGCTATGATTCTAGAAGGAATTAAATAGATAATGGGAAGATTAAAATCAGGTTCTAAGCAATAATTATTAAATAACAGAAGTTTAGGAGTAAAGTGAGATAATTGAAAATTTTAATCATTCATATAAGTCATTTGTTTATTAATATGAGTTAGCTAATAAATTTAATTTGGGCAATACCTATATATTGGAAACACATTTGTAAAGTGTAATTAATTGAATTTGGTGAATTGGGAATGAATCCAAGGTTATAGGAATTGATGTAATACTACGCAAATAAAAGGTAACTGCATAAAATCAATGTTTCGTAATAAATTGTAATTGATAATTAAGTAGGAATGGGTTTGAATTTGACAAAAAGGAAAATTTATTATTTGCTTACCCATCTATTCAATCTATTAAATTTGATCAGATCCATTTGCAATTAAACGAATTTATTTACAAGTTAGTATGTATTTAGCTGATAACTATAAACCAATTAGGGCAATTGGGTATATATATTACCAGTTAAGTTATATAAGATAATGGTTGACTTAATTAAGGGAGTTTATGTAATAATTTCATTTATTTTGTAAGTGGAAATAAAACGTTAATGATAACAAGTATTCAAAATTTACCATCTATTTAGTATATTAAGTATAATTGATAATCAACTGCAGCAAGTAATAAATAATAAATACGTAACGTTAAATGAAGTAATATTTGAAATTTAATATTTAGAAACTATGTAAATATAAGTGCAGATGAAATTGGGGATATTTACATATTGAAATATGAATCCAATGATAAATCAATCTAATTGACAATAAATAATGGAAAGTAAATTTAATTAAATTTTGAAAATTTAATATATATATATATATATATATATATATATATATATATACAGTTATAAACCCTAGCTCCATCCTATTGTCATTTGCTGTATATTCATTTCTTCATCTCCTTCTCCTCCTCAAATGGTTGCAAAACCTAGATCTACTTCAATCCAAATTTCAATGAAAATGCAAACACTTCAGAAAAATTCCACAAAAAAATATATGTTAATGTTCTCGAGGCACGTAATCTACTGGTGCAATTCGTTTTCTGTTTTGAACATTCGTTTGACCAGAATTAATTCAAATAGTCCGTGACCATTCATCATCGTCGTCGCAAACTTCGTCGGATCGTCAAACCTTTTCTGGGTTTTGTAGAGTGGACGATGGGGATCGCATCTATATGGTTTGTGTGTCGTTTTATTTATTTTCAATTTTGAATTAAATCATCATTTTCGCCAAAACTTTCTCATACGAAGTCGGATTCACACGAAATTTCTTTTGTTAGGATTGTAATTAAATTCCAGACCCAATGACGCTGGTTTGGACAAATTTGGGAGACCGTCAAATTTTTGGGTTTAAATCGAATTTAAATTCGATTTAAATTCCAAAGGTGAGTGTTTTAACCCACTCACAACTACTAGAAGCTTTTATATTTGTTTAAATTAATTTTAGAAATGAATAGAAATTTATTTATGAGTATTTGGCATGTTTATTTTATTCATATCTGTTGAATTGCATTTATTTAATTTAACTGTTAATTTAATTAATTTATTGCGTATAAATTTACAGTTAAAATTTATTTGTTTGTATATGAACTGCTAGTTAACAGTTATATAATTTATTACTGAATATAGACTGTAGATTAATAGCTGTTAAATTTAATCTGAATAAAATTGCCAGTATTACCTGTTATGTAGTACCAAAAATAATATTGTTATTGATTGATATTGATTGATGATTGCGATTTGGATGATGGATGATGTTGATGAATGGATGTTTATTGGATATCATTAAATTGCAAATTATCATGCATATTTCATTTCATTCGGGATTGTGGTTTGAAATGATATATAACCGCAAATTTTTATATCTTTTAAATTGCGGATTGAAATGATAAATATCCGTATCACTTGACCATAGGATAGAAAATTTTATACGGGCACCGTGGTCTATATATAACTATTTTTATGTGATTTCTATGGTTTGGATGGAATACGGTTTATAATAATCTTAAATTTTATATTGTATAAATATTTTTCTTCCATATATATATACATATGAAGTTGAAAATTTTGAAATTAAAAGGTGTATAAAAATCTTTATTAAAAAAATGGAAGAAAATTAAGAAAATGGAGTTAATAATTTATATCATATGTTTAAATGTTAAGTTTGGAAATTTTAAGATATGATATTTATAATTGGATTTTTCCCAAAATAAATTGAAATGAATATTCTAGTATAATTTGAATTGGGAAAAATATATATATATTTTATTACTAGAAATTGAAGTCTTATTATTTATGGATTTTATATGAATATTCAAGACTAATTAATAGAACAATTGATTTGTTGAAAGCATAAAATCCGACTTTAGTTTGAAATATTGATACTCAAAATGGATATACGTATATATAAATAAATTGAAGTGGTTTTGGAACTTGAGAGAGATAATATAAATTTTGGTTTAGACTTTAATAAAGAAATGTATTTGTAAAGCCATGAGAACTATTTTCTTTACAAAGTAACATTTAAGTTAAACCATTTAATTCATACACCGTTGAATGTCCAAACCATTCAAGTTTTTAGAAGTTATGGTTTTAAATTATGATTTTCAAAATATTATGCTTTGAAATATTTGATTTTCAGACGTTATGAAGTTAAAGCATTATGATTTTGGAAAAGAATTATATTTGGGATAAGTGATAAAATATGGTTTTGGGTTTTGAAATGATATCGTATTCATGGTTATGAAATGGAATGTTTATTCTGATTTTTAAAGTATAACCTATTTTTAAATGACCGCGGTGTTATAATAACGATGGGTTGGCAAAGAGACCGGGATCGGATATGGACATACTCTCTGTCGATACCGAAAACCACTTTGACTAACCGTGCACGCGGTGGAGATTCCAGAATGAAGTAGGTGGTGGCGACGTTTCTGTAAGGTAAATACGTGGACCCGACTCCCATGAGTTGGCATAAGGTGGCTAAAACAGGAGCGATTCTCAGGCCAATGAGGTCATTCCTCTGATCGGGCCCTCCTCTTCGATATTATACTTTGATTTTGGATTGATTCAGTGGCCACTTCTATATTTTGATTTTGGAGAGTTAGTCCGAGGTGGGCGGTAACTGCGGCTACGCGTTTCCACCAGCCTGGATAGCAATTGGTATATCTACCCTGGCATTGCCTAGTTGTGCCGTGTCACCTACCATACCGAGCCTTTACTACGAGTTTCTATTTGTGTCGTACCTATGGAGTATCCTCTGGTAGCTTCCCGATCAGGAGGTATTACGGTACTGTATAGACTATTGGCATTATTTGTGTTAAGGGCTATATGGGTAACCCCTTAACGCTATTAAAAAGTAAGTTTATTTTATAAATAGACACTATTATAATAGCGCAATATACTACATAGTAAATAGTTTAACGGATCCTTAGGAGATGTAAATCCCGAACATCTCTTGAGTTACTGTACTCATATTTATTTCTGTTAATTTAACTCACATAAGATCTTTTAGTCTGACTCGAGTGTTTTTGTCTTTTCAAATTCGCTCGGGTCAGTCCGAGCGTTTCAGGATCGAAGACTTTAGCTTTGTAGGACGAAGACGAAGGAGTCGTATTATTATTATTATCTATAGTATTGCACCACACTCATACTGTTCCGCTGCATTGATTGTATTGGTAGGTGTAACTCTGATATTTATTGTATAAAGCAAATCAAGTGTTTGTAAACTGTTTTGAACTGTATATTTATTATTATATTTTATCCTTCCGCTGTGAGATTCTATTTTGTTTTTATTTCTTCTCTGTTTTTCTTATTTACCCCATAACAATCCGTCCTTCCGTTATGTTTTGAATTGGCACGTGTGTCGGTTTAAAGTGTGCGAAAAGGCGGGATGTTACATTCTTCCTCCTTCACGTTGATATCCAGGAGCCGAAACCCATAGCTGCCATTTCGCCTTAAATTGCACGACCAAATCGAGCACTTTGAAGACGATCAACAACTACCACTCCAACGCCCATCACCACGTGCACCTTCGGCCAGAGCAAGGTGGAGTTCGGCCTTGCCAATATCCCTAAAATTGCGTGCGACCGGCGCATTTTCAAGCCCATTTTCCCATCGATCCGTTGACCTAATCGCGATCATAGCCGTTCACAACGTAGAGCTCGCGAAGCTCTTTAACTTTCATTTAGGAATCGAAAGTTAAAAGGGTTTGGATTGGAAGATAATTGGAGGGGAAAGTGATTGTTTTTCGGCCATTTATCTTTGAGGTGGCGGCTGAAGATAGAGGGGCTAGGGTTTGCAGTTTGTTGCAAAAGTGAATATTAAAGGTGCTTATATCGAAAAATTCCAAAAATACTATTCATCCAAAATTTTCCGAACACCAAACGAAGCGTGCCGGTTGGCGTTTCTAAGATTTACCATGCGTTCCGGACACAATGGAACGTGTTTCGGAGGCTAATTCGATCATCTGTGTGAGTTACGGCAATAAACGATCGATTTTAAATTAAATCGATTTAAACTAATTTCTATGCGTTTCTGCTTGCCCCGGACAAACGATAAATCCTATTGAGACGAAATTTGAAACCATGCAATAATATCACATTACGGACCCGATGAAACTGGTTTCTTCGAAATCCGAGACTGTTTGAAAAATGGCTATTTTAACTCGTCAATTAAATATTAAAATATTCAATTTTCACAAATCAACTTTAAATTCGTTTTTAAAAGTCGTATAACATCATTCTAACTCCAATATGATATAATAAAATTTTAAAAATCAATTTTAATAATATTAAACCCAATTTTCAATTATTTCAGTAATTTAACATATTAAATCACCGATTTAATTATCCAATTAAATCTAGGTATTCGAAATAAAAATTATTCGACTTATAAATTTCACTTATTAATATTTAAAATCAATTAAATATACAAATTTTAATTGGCAAAAATTCTGGGTCGTTACAAACTTCCCCTCTTAAAAGATTTTCGTCCTCGAAATTACCAAGTAAGAAAAAGTTACAGAATCCATTAACTTTCCAAAACAAACCATTCAAATTGGATTTTAAAAATCTCTTAAGTGTTTAACTTCCCCAAAATTCATAGTTAAACTTCTCACAAAATATTTACTAAGTTTCCAAATCCAAACTTAGTTTACAAAATTTTCAATTCTCTCAAAAATATTCTAACGCTTTAAATTTTCGAAAATTTCACCATAACCTCCTTTGCGTGGCTCGATCCCAAAAAAATGACAGTATATATATCACAAATATACATCTCATCATGTGATGAGGCATCCCGCAGGGAAAAAAGTGTAAAAGTACAATATTTAATCCGAAATATGCACCTTATCTATTGTTAGCGAGCGTATACGGCTAATATAGCACGAAAGCAAGGTCCAAAAGCGAAGCAAGCGCAATCCGCACCTACTAAGCACTCAACAAACCATGAGAAACATGTATATATGAAAATAATATCAATATACATCATATAGAAACATAACAACTACATATGCCAACATAGCAAATGCAACAAAAACAACAAATGCAACCATCAATGTAACAACCCTGTATTTTGTAATTATTTTATTGTATATTTTAATTATTTTTAATGTAAGATTTTGATTTAAAAACTTATTTTACTTATTTGAAATGATTAAATTTATTATTTAAATATAATCTTGATTTTTTATGAGTTATAATTCTAAATTTGTGTAAGTTGAATATTTGCCTGAAATGCTGATTTTGGTCAAAATAGTCAAACTGTGACTTTCGACTTAAAATTTTAAAAGTTTAAAAAATTTAAAATTTTCTTTTATTATGAAAGTACATAAAATTCTAAGAACACCACTTTTCGTTTCGTTGAATTTGGATGTAAATTGTGAAAGTTATACCCTTTACAATATTGTGCGTATATAGGGTTATTTAACAATGACTATTTTAAATTGTATAAATTACTTCTTCTTTGTTATATTTTATTATAATATGTGATAATATGTTATATTATGTATATTTTGACTTTTAAGTATTTTTAAAATGATAACATAATTTTTCTAAAGTTTATTTGAATTTATTTCAATTTATAAAGCCTAGTTGGTATTTACTGCATTTTTCTTTATTTAACTTTCTATTTAATAAAAATTAAATTATTATTTTACCTTGAAAATGTTTTAAAACCATTTTTAATTCAAATTTTTTGTTTTAATATTTTTTTATGAAGTAATAAATTTTCCAAAGTCATTGGAGATCTTCTTGTAATTTTTATGTCAGGGTTGCTATTTTTAAGCAATTTCTTATTTTCTTTTTCTATTTTACTTAAAATAAATTATTTATTTTATTTTATTCTTACTTAGTTTCGGTTTTAAATAACATTTCTGAGTTTATTTTTTTTTATAAAATTAAAAAGAAAAGGAAATGCAAAAGGTTTAGAAAGTTAAGAGATCTTAAAAGCCTGAAACGTAAAGACGTTTTATCCGTTTCTTTTTGCAATTAATACATCAATTTATCTTAGCCATTCCTTTCCTCATCCTTTGCAGCCGACTCTCTCATATAATTCATGAATTTTCAAGCTCCAAAACCCTAAAAATCATGGCCTCCATCTTGAGAAAAAAATATGGTAATGGCTACATCTTTTTCTACCTTTTTCTTCTCATTTTCTACGTATTTTGCCTAGTTTTCTATGCTTTCTGGATTGGCCTCTACCACCCACCATCACCACCATACTCTCTACCATCCCCTACCACTCTTCCTTGGCATTGCCAGCCATCATTTCAGATCCATCCATGGCCACACCTCCCTTGGTGACAAAACTCCACAAAATTGCAAATAATGTCCAAAACAATGCCCTAGCCACCACTATTACTTCACCACCTTCATACTTCACCATGGACACCACCTCTAGCCACGACCACCACCTTGCTACCACCACTACACTTCATCTTAGCCTCTGTCCAGATCTGAAATTGACATGGCCAAGACTCCATGAACCAAAACTCCACAAAAACAATGCATAAAGCCTTGAAACATTCATGATAGCCACCTTATCACTTCGTATCTTCATCCACCACCTTGTCCACCACCATAGGCCGCTACCACCACCTTTTCCAGACCTCCCCACACCCCTCCATCTACTGTCCAAACCTGTACAAGTATGGCCAAGCCCCACTTGACCCAAGGCCGAGCCTTGTTGTGCTCAAAAACTTCATATATGTTGCCTTGACCAATTGTATGCTTCATGTTATAACCCTACCACTCCATACTCCTTCTAGCCGTGAGTTATGGTGCCAAACCTGAGCTATATCATCATCATGGCTGAAACCAAGAACCTCCTAGGCCAAGCACTTGAATGGTTAAAGCAAGGTCAAGTAATCTATTCCTTTGTTGCTTCGTATTTTCATTGTTTCAACATTGTTTTGCGTTGAATATTTATATGTATATTGTCTTGTTTTGGTTATTGTTTACAAGACAAATATCAAGGCTTTCCATTCATTCAAATCAAAAGTCATGCTATATCGTGCTTTCCGTGCTTTTGGAATCGCACTTGTGTTAGTTGTTTTGGTCTTCAACTTGAAAAAAAAAAGAGTCTTTCTCACTCTGACATTTATACTTATGAAAAGTGAATTGATGACAAGTGTTTAGTAATATAAAATGTTTATGTAAATTAATTATGATCATATGATATGCTATGCCGTGTTATTACCATGTTTAAACTGTTAATTTTCACCTGACATCCGAAATATGACTGTATATTGTGATATCGACCTTGTTTATATTATTTCTGTATATGATCACACTGCAAGTTCCCTGTTAGAAAAAAAATGTTATGGGCTGAAATGATAGGCCTGAATGGTTTTAAATTTTTCATTTTGACTTGGGATTGCGGGTTTGAAATGATAAAACCCGGATTTTCTTTGTAAATTATGGGTTGAAATGATATATTACCCGTATCACTTTACCTAGCGTAGAAAATTTTATACAGGCCCCGTAGTTAAAATATGCTTTTCTAAAAATTTTAAAATATTTTAGAAATTTAATTATTATAATATTTTGATTTGAAATCTAATAAAAATAAAAATTTTGTAAATTATTATTGATTTTCTGAATAATTGTAAGTGAAATGAATTAATCAAATAGTTAGAAATTTTGAACGTAAGTTATTTTGGAAATTTTGATTTAATTATAATTGAAAATCTAATTGAGTATGAAATTATGATAAATTTATGATAATTTGAATTTAAATGAATTTAAAATGATTTTTATCATATTTATGATTTTTAATAAAGTTGAAATGTGAAATGAATAAATATTTTAAGTTGAAACTTTGAAATATAACTAGAATTGGAAATTTATGAAATTGACGTAAAGTGAACTTTTAGTTAAGCAAATAAAAATAAAACTAAGTTATATTTGAGAATTTGAACTTAAGTGTTAAGTTGAAATTTAATGTAATGGATTTTAAAAATTCAACATTGCATTTTAATAAGTGAATTATTATTAAATCTTGATTTTTGAATGGAAATTTAACTTTATAAAATCATGAACTTGAGGAAAATTAAATGATGTTTATAAATGTGAAAATGTATGATTTTATAAGTTAAAAATATTTTTAATAAAAATATAATTGGTTGAGAAATTTTATTGAATATTTGAAGTTAATTGAATGCAATTTTGAAATGCTATTAATTACAATGTAAATGATATTACAGCATTTGTAAACGCTGTAGTTGATGATAATGAACTAAAAAGCTAAATTGAATTAAAAGCTATTATAGCAATCTTTGTAAGTGCTATAATTTTTGAATTTAACTAAGTTATTCGAAAGTTAAGTAAACCTAGTATAACATTTTAAAATGCTGTCTTTTGTTAAATTGAACTGTTTTGAATGTAACTTTCCGTATAAGTTTTCTAAATAATGCGAAAAGTAAATTTTCATTGTTTTGATAAACTTAAGTGACTAAATGAACTTCGGAAGTTGAAATTTTTGAAAATTTAATAATTTAATTATTAAGCATAATAACTTCATTGAAATGGAAAAAAAAGAATTTTTGGAATATAAACTGTTTTGAAATATGAATTGAAATGGTATTTTAGATTGAATAAAATGAATAATGATTTGAAATGAATGAAGTTTGAAAAGATACGATATTTTGATATATTAAAATGATTTGAAATGAAGTTTTGAAAGGATATGATATTTTGATATATTAAAATGATTTGAAACGAAGTTTTGGAAGATATGATATTTTTGATATTAAATGATTTGAAAAATGGAGTTTGAAAGATAGGACATTTTGATATTAACATGATTTAAAAAGAAGTTCTGAAAGATATGATATTTTGGAACTGAAGCTTTGAAAGGTTATGATATTTTGATATATTAAAATGATTTGAAAGGTAGTGTTGAAAGGGTATGAAAATTTAATATATTGAAATGGTTAGAAATGACTTGATATTTATTTTGATAAATATTTGAATTGAAAGATATTTTACGATGATATATTGAAATGGTTTTGGAAATGATTAAATCTTTATTTTGATAAAGATTTGGATTGAAAAGGATATTTTATTTTGAAGTATAAAATATTGTTTTAAAAGTTATAACTATGGGTTATAATAACGATTGGTTGTTAAAGAGACCGGGATCGGATATTGTCTTATAGCCGGCCAATACCGAAAACCACTTTAACAACTGTGCACGCGGTGGAGATTCCAGAATGAAGTAGGATGGTGGCGACGTTCTCGAGGTATATATTACGTGGACCCAACTCCCGTGAGTTGGCATATATGACTAAAACAGGAGCTATACCGGGCTACACAAAGGGTCGCACCCTTTCATCGAGCATGCTCCATCGGAAACCATTCTATTACTGTTGTGATTCGATTCGGTGGCGCCAATTTGATTCGGGGGTATTTTTCGAGGTGGGCGGAAGCTGCTGGCTTGCCGTCACCATCGGTCCGGGAGTGCAAACGGTGTATCCACCCTGGCATTGCCTCGCGTGCCGTGTCATATCCTTATATCGAGCCCACTACGATTTTGGTTTTAAAGATCCGACCGCGTTAAGGTTCACCATCTCCTTAATGCTATTTTCTACATGATTATACTTTACTGATTAGACACTACCGTATATAGCGTATATTACTACATAGTAAATAGTTTAACGGATCCTTAGAGGATGGGCGGTCCCAAGCATCCTTTAAGTTACTGATGCATTTTGTTACTGTTCACTTGAGTTGATTTACAGTTTATAAGTATTTATGTCCTGACTCGAGGGTTTTGTGTTTTGCTTTACGCTCGGGTCATATTGATTGAGTTAGCATTCAAGATTCACCTTCGGCGTTAGAGCTTTCCTTGAAGATCCAGCCATCTATTTTGTTTCAGTATCCAGTGGTTCAGTGATGTATCTGATTTGTACCTGATGTATCCTGTTACTCTTCTGTTGTATCTTATTTAACTCGGATGTATCTCATATTTTATATAGTAGCTTCATGAACTACTATCTCCTCTTTTACTTCCGCTACATTATCATTACTCTGTGTCTGTGATCTTGATTTTATTTACTGTATATTCTGAAATTTGCCAAATTTTTATTTACAACGCGGTATTTTGAGAAATTCAATTTCGGCATGAGTGTCTACCCATACACTTATAATGGATGCGAATGGTTGAAAATACCGAGTCGTTACAATCAAACAACTATCATACAATTAACATCCAACAAATCAATATCCAAATCAATATTATTTCATTTCTCATTAACATTCAATGAGTTGGTTTTTCGTTTTAATCACATTTGATTTATTTACATTGGATTTTATAAATATCCATTCATTCATTTTTCAATTAGTTCATATTCACTAAATTACATTCCGTTAGTTTACTTCCGAATTGAACCAAATTCAGTTCATATTCATTTACTTCTAATTTGGATTCAATTACTTTAGCTTTCAATTTCATCAATTCAATTTCATTAGCACTTAATGAATTATATACAATCAACTAACAATCATATAACAACCAAATCATAACCAACGTAACCAAATTATTAAATTTACATTCAATTTAGTTTAACACTTTTAATTCAAATTGGTTGACATTAAATTGACTTCCATTCAATTATTCAGTTAGCTTTAAATGAATTTATACTTACACCCATTATTTCATATCAATTTATTTACATTCAATTGATTAACATTCAATCCATTAATTAATTCAATTGCTAATTCCTTTAACAATTTAAAGTTGAATTTCATTTATATAACTCAAGTTCACATCCATTTAATTCACTTTATTATTTTACTTCGATACCAAAATCAACTTCATTCAACATTACTTAAGTTATATTCCATTTCAAACATCATTTGTTTAACTTAACTTAAATTTCCACTTACAAATCCAATTCAGATTCCAATTCTAAAGTAAATTTTTATTTAACTTTTACCAAAGTCAAATTTCATCACTTATTCAAATTCTTATCTCATTTTGCTTAACAAAATTGTTTAACCATTTTAATAATTGGTTTTTCTTACATTTTCTCATTTCATAAGTTATACAACTTATGTAACGACCCGGTATTTTCAACCATTTGCATCCATTATAAGTGCACAGGCAGACACTCATGCCGGAATTGAATTGCTCAAAATACCGTGTTGTAAATAAAATTTTGGCAAACCTCAGAATATACAGTAAATAAAAATCACAGATCACAGACACAGAGTATATAAAAATGCAGCGGAAGAAAAAGAGATATAGTTCATGAAGCTACTATATAAATATGAGATACATCAGAGTTAAATAAGATACAACAAAAGAGTAACTGGATGCATCAGGTACAAATCAGATACATCACTGAACCACTGGATACTGAAACAAAATAGATGGCTGGATCTTCAAGGAAAGCTCCAACGCCGAAGGTGAATCTTGAATGCTAACTCAATCAATCTGACCCGAGCGTAAAGCAAAACACAAAACCCTCGAGTCAGGACATAAATACTTATAAACTATAAATCAAGTCAAGTGAACAGTAACAAAATGCATCAGTAACTTAAAGGATGCTTGGGACCTCCCATCCTCTAAGGATCCGTTAAACTATTTACTATGTAGTAATATACGCTATATACGGTAGTGTCTAATCAGTAAAGTATAATCATATAGAAAATAGCGTTAAGGGGATGGTGAACCTTAACGCGGTCGGATCTTTAAAACCAAAATCGTAGTAGGCTCGATATAAGGATATGACACGGCATGCGAGGCAATGCCAGGGTGGATACACCGTTTGCACTCCCAGACCGGTGGTGACGACAAGCCAGCAGCTTCCGCCCACCTCGAACAATACCCCCGAATCAAAGTGGCGCCACCGAATCGAATCACAAAAGTAATAGAATAGTTTCCGATGGAGCATGCTCGATGAAAGGGTGCGACCCTTTGTGTAGCCCGGTATAGCTCCTGTTTTAGTCATATATGCCAACTCACGGGAGTTGGGTCCATGTAATATACCTCGAGAACGTCGCCACCATACTACTTCATTCTGGAATCTCCACCGCGTACACAGCTGTTAAAGTGGTTTTCGGTATTGGCCGACTATAAGACAATATCCGATCCCGGTCTCTTTAACAACCAATCGTTATTATAACCCATGGATATTTATTTCAAATAATTTATACTTCCAAGACCAAAATATCATACTCATTTCAAAACAATATCACAATTGTATCATTTCCATTTCAAAAATAATTCAATATTATATCATTCAAATAAAACCCAAATTTTCAAATCATTGAATATTTCTTTAAATTTATTAAACTTGAAATATTCCTTTAAATTATCATAGCATTTTGGAAATGTTACCTTAAGGAATCATAGCATTTTTGGAATGTACTACTTTCCACTTTACATTGTATATAATCAAAGTATTGATAAGCTTAAAATTTTAACATGTCAATTTATCATAGCCTTATAGTTAAATAAACTTTCTTACTGTAATATACAATTTAAACCGAAATTCTTATGTTAAGTTAAAAGCACCTTATTAACTTACATTATTATTACAATAAGTAACATTTATCATTTTAATCAATTTAAAATACACCATTACATTGATTAAAATCTACGTGTCAAATGTACGTTTTAAATTATATATTCCTATTACAATAATGAACATTTATTAATTAAATCAATATCACACTACTTAAAACTTTACATGTTTCTTTCTTAATTAAAACTTTACATGTTCTTGCATTAATTAAAACTTTCATGTTCTCTCATTAATTAGGACTTTACACGTTTCTTTCAATAATTAAAAACTTATACGTTTCTTTCATTAATTAAAACTTATACCTTCTTTCATTAATTAGGAATTTACATGTTCCTATCATTAATTAGAACACCATACGTTCTTTCATTAATTAAAACCTATACGTTTCTTTCATAAATTAAAACCTATACGTTTCTTTCATAAATTAAAACCTATACGTTCCTTTCATAAATTAAAACCTATACGTTCCTTTCATAAATTAAACCCTATACGTTTCTTTCATAAATTAAACCCTATACGTTTCTTTCATAAATTAAAACCTATACGTTTCTTTCATAAATTAAACCCTATACGTTTCTTTCATAAATTAAAACTTATACGTTACTTTCATTAATTAAAACCTATACGTTACTTTCATTAATTAAAACCTATACGTTACTTTCATTAATTAAAACCTATACGTTACTTTCATTAATTAAAACTTAACGTTTCAGATTTATATTACCATTTCACAAATTTAACTAAACTTCCAGTTTATTTAATTAATTTAACATCTTTAGTTAAAACTCAAATTTCACATTTTCAAGTCAAGTTATAATTTAAAATTTCATTTTCAACAGTCATTTATTCAACCACTTAAATTTATAGAAAATCAATAATTCTTTAATAAATCACTTAGATTCAAATATAAATCAATTTATCATATTTACCATTTTCCAAATAAAATTAAAGTCCATTTTATTCATGTAACTTAAATATCATTTTTAGTCAAAATTCCAAATTTCAAACATAAGTTATATTTCAAAATCCAGTTAATCCATTCATAAATCACATTTTAACACATAGAAAAATCATAATTTATTTATTTTAAAACCTTTCAAAATCTATTTAAATCAAATTTCATAATTTTATATTTTTAAAATACTTAAAATATTCAAAGCACTTTATAGAATAACCACGGGTCTGTATATAGTTTTCTAACCTAGGTCAAGTGATACAGATATGTATCATTTCAATCCGTAGTTTAAAAGGTAAAAATCCGGGTTCTATCATTTCAAACCTGCAATCCCAAGTTTAAATAAATAAATAAAATAACTCAGGCCTATCATTTCAGCCCATAATGATTTTCATCCTAACAGGGAACTTGCAGTGTGATCATATACAGAAATAATATAAACAATGTCAATATCACAATATACAATCATATATCAGATGTCAGGTGAAAATTAACTGTTTTAACATGGTAATAACATGGTAATAATACGGCATAGCATATCATATGATAATCATTAACTTGCATAAACATTTTACATTACTAAACACTTGTCATCAATCCACTTTTCATAAGTATATATGTCAGAGTGAGAAAGACTCACTTTTTCAAAGCTAGAGACCAAAACAACATACAAGCACGACTCCAAAGGCACGACAAGCACAATTTGACGACTTTTGATTTGAGTTGAAAGATAGTGTAGCGACCCGAAATTCCACTACCGGAAAATCGCATCACTAATTAAGAAAGAAAAGGATAGAAGAAGAAAGAAAAAGAAGAAAGAGAAAACAACACATCGACATCTCACAGCGGAACGATTTAAATATAATATAGTACATATACATAGTATCATATACATCAGAGTACACAACTAAACATCTCAATTTAGACAGTTATAACATTTCTGTCTAATACAATACAAAAACATCATACAGAAACACACAGCGGATACTCTAACCATATCTACACGCTGAAGCCTCCTGCTCCAAAGCTCCTCCAGAATTCGTCAAGAGATAACCTGAATCACTTGACTACTCATATATAATATGAGTACCCAAGAGTTTAATAAAACAGAAAATAAACACTCGGGTCAGACAGGGGTCTGGTGTGAGTAAACGGTTTAAGATTGCTTAACTTTAGAAAAACCTTTGAAAACAAAAGGTATCACGTAAGACTTCCCACACATAAACATGGAAAAGTTTTTACCTTACGCTAACCAAAACATTTGATAGGAAATCCAGTGATATTATAATAGTGTCTAGGGTTTTCAAATAAATATGAAATAGCCGAAATTGTTACATTCATTAAATTCCAGCTACTAGCCACAAAAGTGGGTAATACAAACAAAACCGTAGGGTCTCGTAGGGAAAATGGGTTTCCAACAATGGCAGGGCTACTGGGGTACCGCCCGTCACAGTACGTGGCCTAGATCACCGTACCGAGGATTACTCCCTTCATCCCCTGCAACACAAGACCGGGACCATTCCTTACTGAACAGTCCCGAACAAGACCACCCCGCAGTTGGCTGCAGACCAACTGCCCACACAGCCGAAATATAAAGGGACCTCTAGACAGGGATGTATCTTGCCCTCCAGTGGGCGCGACCCACGAAGCCTTGCTGCACCTCCCCTGTTTTAGCCATTCCCGGTTGATGAGGCTTGAGGCTGCGATTACCTTTATAGGACCAATTATCTTAGAATGCTCATCGTCCGCCTGACGATGTGCTGAAAGCATTCAATCCATACAAGTTCGTTCCGGGTTCGAACGAAACCGAAGGCACTATCTCGTTGCACTCATTTTGGAATCACCCTCAGAGTCAACGACCATAGCCCTTGCACTCTGATTCACCATCTCGAATCTATAAGCACTATTCCGTCAAACTCATTACGGAATCACCCACAGAGTTATACTGACGTATAGCCCTTACACCTCGAGTCTTCACTTGCTCCCCTTGGATTAACGTCCAAACGTTTAATTGGAATCGATGTGGTTTTCGGATTCCAAATATGGAAACCCGATCCCGGTCTCATCGAAACCAAACGCCATTTTAATGTCCAAGTTGTACTTAAGGGATTTAAACAATAGATATTCAGAAATATAAATGGATGTATTCACAACACAAATAGATGAGCATCTATTATCACATGCATCTATACAAAGCAGCATATATATCACAATCAGATATAGCATATACATATCATCATCCATCAATCAATGCCATCCAACAACATCCAATATCATTAACTCATTCAATGATATATAAATCATCCAATCATTAACCATTCATAAACAAGTTTGATTCAAACTTGATTAATTTAATTAATCCTTAAATTAAATTAATCCTTAATAAATCACTTGGATTATCCTCAATCCAACTTCTTATTCATTAATTAATTACAAATTAATTAATTAACATCATTTGATTATCCACTTCAATTAATCTTCCCTGATTAATTATCACTTAATTACTTAAGTAATTATTACTTAATTACCATATTAATTAATCATCCTGATTAATTATCTCCAAATCATACTAAGTAATTACCTCTTAATTTCCTTTCAAAATTAATCATACTTGATAAATTATCCTCTAATTATTCTGGTAATTATTCCTTAATTACCTTTAATTAATTATACCTGATTAATTACTTTTAATTAACCACACTTGATTAATTACTTTTAATTAATCATACTTAATTAATTACTTTTAATTAATCACCTTTGATTAATTACTCTAATTACATTTAGTAATTAAACTTAATTATATTTTATTCTTAAATTATTAATTAACAATTAACTAATTATTTTCATTAATTAATGATTACTTCATTAATTAAATTTCTTTCTTAATTAATTACTTTCACAAGTAATTAATCACTTAGTTAATTATTCTTAATTTTTTAATTAATTAATCATAAATCAAATAATTTAAACCTTTAACTAATTATTAATTAAGTCTTTAATTAATAACTAAAGTGATTAACTCTTAATCACATTTACCTAATTACTTTTCATAAGTAATTATTCTTTACTTAATTACCCTTCTGTAATTACCACTTAATTACTTTAATTACTTCCCAAGTAATTATATTATATTAATCCATAAGTGATTATTTTAATTAATCACAAGTTAATTACTTAATTAACTATTTAACTAAATCATTTAAAATTAATTAAATGATTCTTAATCTTATTATATTAAAAGATTCTTAATTAAGAAACCATTATCTTAATTAAATCATTTATTAACAATAAAAACTTGATAATTAAAATTAATTTAATTATCTCAATTATCTTGACAAATTTAATTATCTTTAATTAAATCAAATTCAAAATAACTAAAGATAATTCTTATTACAATTGATTATCAAATTCTAAATCATTAAACTTATTTTAAACAAAATATAATGATTTAGAAATCAATTAAATTTAAACATATTTTAAATTGAACTTTAAATCTTTAAAATCTTTCCAAATTTGTTTAATAAAGTTTAATACAAATTTTATTTAAAATCCACTTATTCTATTTAAAACTTTCATATTTATTATATATAAAACTTGTTTTTAAAACATAACTTTGAAAACAAATTAAATTTTTAAAACTTGTTCATCCTTTGTTTTAGAAACTTTATTACTAAAATAAAATGTCCTTAGTAATAATCATATCTAACCTCTATACTAAAGCCTGAATGCCTAAAACTCGAGCCACCCACTAATCTTTTCCCTCGCGTATACCCGAGTAAACTTCACAAAAAACCCAGGAACATCCCGAGCCTCCCCTGCCTACAACCTGCTTTCGAGTTAGAACATCAAAAACCCGAAGTAAACTTCGAGTCCCTACCATCTTCTCCCCAAAACCCCATCCACTGAAACACGAACTGTGCACGTTAACGTGCACATCGCCGTTGGTCAACGGCGATCCCCTCTCCGGCCTCCACCAAGTCACTCTCGTCCCCAATATCACAATTCGAAACCCAGAAATCCAAACACGATCGAAAATCGAAATACAACATTCGAACCCAAACAGTTCGAAGAACCCCTACCTGCAAACCACCACCGCCCGTCACTGCCTTCACCAGAGACCACGCCGTTGCTACCTTAGCTCCACCATTACCCCCTCGACCCTCTGCAATGTTCGCGACACCCTCCGGTAACAACATTATGTCGCGACAACTCCAAGAGCAACATCGGCTTCAACAGCACACAAAACCCTACATACTCAATCCATGGCCAACCCAATCAATTAAAAATTCTTGAACCATTTTTCGCATGATCTCTAAACCCCCTCGACCTTCGAGTTCAACGGCGACAACCAATTCATCGTGATTTGCCGTAATTTTGCAAAAATACCCAAAACCGTTAATTCCAAAATTCTCACAACATACTCCACTAAAAATTTTGATTCCAGCTTCTAAAATCATCATTTACTATTTACAATCCAATCATGAAATCAAAACTTGAAATTGATTTCATCAAATTTTGACCAAATACTGTATTTTACTGTAAACTTGCAATTCACAACTAATTATTCAAATTTAAAACTTGCAAATATTTTTAGACGATATGTTAGTTGATTACAAACATCTTTTATTTACACAACAAAGGCTCATATGAATCCAGAATTAAGTTATTGAATTTAATGATGAAACTGTACATTTTAAACATACACAGATTATAAATTTTAACTACCCAGGCATTCAACTATCTTAATTCAAACATGCACTCAATTCTAAACTAAGTACTCAATAATATTAAATACCCAACCATATTAACATGATGAAATTCAAGTTAAACTGTTTTTAAAAATTCGTTTTACTCACCTGAAAATTTTTGCAGAAAACAGGGTTGCATGATTCCAGACCTTCAATCCCCTTTTTCATGTTGAAGTGATGATTGATTTTCAGCTTGCATGATGAAATCAATCCTCTTGCAGTTGATTTCTGAGTTGGTTGTTACATTTGAAGATGATCTTTGATTACTTGTTGCTGCTCCATTGCCTCTCTTTATATTTTCCAGATTCTTTACAGTTTTGTATTGAAAATGAACTTGCATGTTGATGATTCATATCTTGCTTTTTGAAGAATTTAAATTCCAGATTGCATGTTTGTATTGATGAAGAGCTTGCATTTCATTGATTTTATTTCCAGATTTGCAGATTAAATTCCAGAATTTACTTCTTGCTTCTTGTTTTAGATTTACAGATTTGTATTTATTTTGTTGTAGAAGAGAGTAGAGGAATTCTTTTGTATAAAGTTTTGAGTTTGAATAAAAATGTTTTTCAGCTGAAGTAAAACTTTTGTTTTATATTTACAAGTTAAATTTTAAATTTTATTATTGAAAATGAAGAAGACATTTGTCACAAAGAACTCTAATCTATTTACACCTAAGCAATTAAATTTACATTTGTCTCTAACCCATACTAAAATGTTTACAAGTGTTACTATTGTTTATTAATGTTTTTCTTTAAATGTATTTATCTTTAATAATTTATTAAATCCTTATATACATGTATTTATGTAATATAAAATGTACATACTTATATTCTAATAAATATTCATATGAAACAAGTAGCTTACATTTTTAATTCAAGTTAAAGTTTATATGTTTGAAACTTATATTTTAAATTAGATCTTATTTAAAAAACTTAAAGTACATATTTATCATAAATAAGGAATTAACTTTGTTATTTTAAATATAAATCTCAATTATCAATTCAAAGTCATTAAATCAAATTATCATTTTAAATTCAAAACTAAATATATTCAAGTTTGAAAACTATTATTAAATTCAAATTAATGCAATTCCTATTTCAAATATATATATACAAATATATATACACATTTCAAATAGAAACATTCTAACATTAAATTTGTTAATTTCCATATTACATTTTAAAACAAATATCAAATCACAATATATACATTATAATTTGAATACAAAGTTCTATTACATTAAAGACTTCTTATTTACCAAAATAAATAATTTCAAATCAAATTATTATTAGCTTTCAAAAGAATTAAATTTGCCAATTCATATTGTTAAGAAATTTATTGATAGATATTAACAAATTATTATTATTAACCTTTAAAATAAATTTAAATAGTCAATTTATAATATAAAATGATCAAATCAATTTAATTATTAACAAAGATTATTAAATTGATATTGCTCAAAATTCCGGGTCGTCACATTCCTCCCCCCTTTAAAAGAATTTCGTCCCCGAAATTTAAAAGCAAAGATAATTTAATAACCCAGCTAAAGAATTTAAATTTAAATTTAAATTAGCAATCATACAATCAATCATAGCAACCAATTCTAACAAACAATTTTATCTATCCAAACAAAATTATGAATAGAACTTCCTAATATCTAGAGTTTCCAGATACCTATACTGGAACACTCACTCTACAGAATCTTAACTAACTACTCTACTAAAACCAAGAACTCCCTTACCTGATTCTTCAAATCTGAACAAGATATCAGACTAAACTCAAAACCAACTCAACCACCAGATTCCTTCTGAACTGCTGATTCTATCACTCAAAGAATCATACACATACCTCAAAGATATGTGAAATACAATGAATTCCCAGCTATTCAAACTGGCAATTCAATCATGTAGATCAAAATCAAATCTCTAAAGAACACAGAAAAACTCCAAATACCTTCAAAGCTAACTCTCCAGTTATACCCTGTCTTATATCATGTTTGATTGGATAAAACCAAATCAACATCCAAACTCTAACTACACATCCCAAAATTTCTCAATACTTAACTGCACAATTCTTCAGATGCTCTGAGTCACCTCCAATATTCCTGATCAGCCCAACCCTTGCTGATTGCTCCATGAAACAACAGCACCAGCTCAAATCAAATCTCCAGATCCTACTCAACAAAATGGCTTACCCAAAAATAATTTGCTGAAATCCAAAATACAACTCTATACCACAAACATCAATGGACTTCAAACCTATCTCCTATCTGAAATAGCCAACAGTTGTACTTGACAATCTTGCCTTCCAAATCCAGAAAATTCCTTCATACTTGAATTTCCTGTAGAAATCCACTACTGCAACATCCGGTTGCTCCATACTAGAATAATTCCCAACTCGCTTCCGCTGCACAACTCTGATCTAGAGCAGATAAGAATGCTATCGAAGAACATAAGAAAAATCTTTCTCCATACACAGTTCATCCGACTCATAAAAATCTCAACGACCATTCCACTTGGTCAAAACATCACAACAGAATCTTAACTTAGAATAAGATGATCAATCCAAAGGATCCTGAGCTGCCACACCAAACTCTTCTCGCTCCAGGAGTCATCCTCCTATAAGGTTGAACCATCAAAATTACTCTTAGAGATCCAAGTTGATAAGAAAACTCAATCTCCGATTTGAGTCAACATCTAAACTCTCTCAAAATATCTGGAGATCTCTGACTACTTCTATAGTTTCCACCTCTACTTGAGATGCCTCAATCCCAAACCAAGAATACTCCGAAATTCCCAAACTAATCGCAAGTCACTTTTGCGATCCTACTCAGTTCTGATTTCAAAGAACTGTCTCCCCAACTAGAACAGCTTCCCAAATCAAGATCAATCTTCAAGAATGGCTCACCTATCAGAAACTGATAGATCCCTTCCAACAAATATCTCGCTTTGCTGAGCCTTCCAAAGAAATGAATAAGCCTTCACCATCTGCCTGGTCTGCTGATAGTAGAATCCCAAAGATTACTGAATCATCGAAGAAACAGATCCATACTGCTACTTCCAAACTCCACTTCAATGATACAGCTAAGCCACAAGATCTTCCTTAACCAGAAGCTCCTGAAACACACAACTAACACCCAAATCCTCTAAAACATCCTTGAGACGAGTAGACATCTTCTCAAGAAACTCGGCTCCAAACCAAACACCAACCACTTATCTTCTTAAGAAAACAAATGAGACCATGTCCGAAATGAGATAACTCATCGACCTTAGTCTCAAACTTTAATAAAGATAAGGCACCCTTACTTGAGATCCAAAGAATCTCTAAACATCTGCATCTTCCTTGCAGTAGACATCAATGCTCTTCCAACACCATCTAAAACTGGCTTCAAAAGAAACATCTTCAGAACCATCGATGAAAACTGCATCTCATCATAGCTATTTCTTCTTGAAGTCATCAAGATACCACCACTAGCTTCGGCTCAGCTGACAACTCAACTCAAGGAAATCCCTGCTCACTTAAGAGCAAATCAACCTCACACTTCAAGAATATACTCCAATCCTTGAAAAAAGACTTCCTCTGGACTCAAAGAAATCCTTTCTACAAAGCACAAAACTTATTCGAGATAGTATTAGGTCTACAATCTCGATAAACACCTCCAACCACAACATATAAACCACTTCCAAAAGTGGTAGTCGTGTTCCACACACTCCTACCTTATCTACCTTTATAACCTATGTTGGTAAATCCGAACAGATAACCCAACAGATTAGGTAGTTATATAAATATATATATATATATATATTTAAATTACAAGTACGCTCTCTCAAGATAGACACCACTCCAGAGCCTAGGTATTCACTCAACCTAACGCTCTGATACCAACTGTAGCGACCCGAAATTCCACTACCGGAAAATCGCATCACTAATTAAGAAAGAAAAGGATAGAAGAAGAAAGAAAAAGAAGAAAGAGAAAACAACACATCAGAATCTCACAGCGGAACGATTTAAATATAATATAGTACATATACATAGTATCATATACATCAGAGTACACAACTAAACATCTCAATTTAGACAGTTATAACATTTCTGTCTAATACAATACAAAAACATCATACAGAAACACACAGCGGATACTCTAACCATATCTACACGCTGAAGCCTCCTGCTCCAAAGCTCCTCCAGAATTCGTCAAGAGATAACCTGAATCACTTGACTACTCATATATAATATGAGTACCCAAGAGTTTAATAAAACAGAAAATAAACACTCGAGTCAGACAGGGGTCTGGTGTGAGTAAGCGGTTTAAGATTGCTTAACTTTAGAAAAACCTTTGAAAACAAAAGGTATCACGTAAGACTTCCCACACATAAACATGGAAAAGTTTTTACCTTACGCTAACCAAAACATTTGATAGGAAATCCAGTGATATTATAATAGTGTCTAGGGTTTTCAAATAAATATGAAATAGCCGAAATTGTTACATTCATTAAATTCCAGCTACTAGCCACAAAAGTGGGTAATACAAACAAAACCGTAGGGTCTCGTAGGGAAAATGGGTTTCCAACAATGGCAGGGCTACTGGGGTACCGCCCGTCACAGTACGTGGCCTAGATCACCGTACCGAGGATTACTCCCTTCATCCCCTGCAACACAAGACCGGGACCATTCCTTACTGAACAGTCCCGAACAAGACCACCCCGCAGTTGGCTGCAGACCAACTGCCCACACAGCCGAAATATAAAGGGACCTCTAGACAGGGATGTATCTTGCCCTCCAGTGGGCGCGACCCACGAAGCCTTGCTGCACCTCCCCTGTTTTAGCCATTCCCGGTTGATGAGGCTTGAGGCTGCGATTACCTTTATAGGACCAATTATCTTAGAATGCTCATCGTCCGCCTGACGATGTGCTGAAAGCATTCAATCCATACAAGTTCGTTCCGGGTTCGAACGAAACCGAAGGCACTATCTCGTTGCACTCATTTTGGAATCACCCTCAGAGTCAACGACCATAGCCCTTGCACTCTGATTCACCATCTCGAATCTATAAGCACTATTCCGTCAAACTCATTACGGAATCACCCACAGAGTTATACTGACGTATAGCCCTTACACCTCGAGTCTTCACTTGCTCCCCTTGGATTAACGTCCAAACGTTTAATTGGAATCGATGTGGTTTCCGGATTCCAAATATGGAAACCCGATCCCGGTCTCATCGAAACCAAACGCCATTTTAATGTCCAAGTTGTACTTAAGGGATTTAAACAATAGATATTCAGAAATATAAATGGATGTATTCACAACACAAATAGATGAGCATCTATTATCACATGCATCTATACAAAGCAGCATATATATCACAATCAGATATAGCATATACATATCATCATCCATCAATCAATGCCATCCAACAACATCCAATATCATTAACTCATTCAATGATATATAAATCATCCAATCATTAACCATTCATAAACAAGTTTGATTCAAACTTGATTAATTTAATTAATCCTTAAATTAAATTAATCCTTAATAAATCACTTGGATTATCCTCAATCCAACTTCTTATTCATTAATTAATTACAAATTAATTAATTAACATCATTTGATTATCCACTTCAATTAATCTTCCCTGATTAATTATCACTTAATTACTTAAGTAATTATTACTTAATTACCATATTAATTAATCATCCTGATTAATTATCTCCAAATCATACTAAGTAATTACCTCTTAATTTCCTTTCAAAATTAATCATACTTGATAAATTATCCTCTAATTATTCTGGTAATTATTCCTTAATTACCTTTAATTAATTATACCTGATTAATTACTTTTAATTAACCACACTTGATTAATTACTTTTAATTAATCATACTTAATTAATTACTTTTAATTAATCACCTTTGATTAATTACTCTAATTACATTTAGTAATTAAACTTAATTATATATTATTCTTAAATTATTAATTAACAATTAACTAATTATTTTCATTAATTAATGATTACTTCATTAATTAAATTTCTTTCTTAATTAATTACTTTCACAAGTAATTAATCACTTAGTTAATTATTCTTAATTTTTTAATTAATTAATCATAAATCAAATAATTTAAACCTTTAACTAATTATTAATTAAGTCTTTAATTAATAACTAAAGTGATTAACTCTTAATCACATTTACCTAATTACTTTTCATAAGTAATTATTCTTTACTTAATTACCCTTCTGTAATTACCACTTAATTACTTTAATTACTTCCCAAGTAATTATATTATATTAATCCATAAGTGATTATTTTAATTAATCACAAGTTAATTACTTAATTAACTATTTAACTAAATCATTTAAAATTAATTAAATGATTCTTAATCTTATTATATTAAAAGATTCTTAATTAAGAAACCATTATCTTAATTAAATCATTTATTAACAATAAAAACTTGATAATTAAAATTAATTTAATTATCTCAATTATCTTTACAAATTTAATTATCTTTAATTAAATCAAATTCAAAATAACTAAAGATAATTCTTATTACAATTGATTATCAAATTCTAAATCATTAAACTTATTTTAAACAAAATATAATGATTTAGAAATCAATTAAATTTAAACATATTTTAAATTGAACTTTAAATCTTTAAAATCTTTCCAAATTTGTTTAATAAAATTTAATACAAATTTTATTTAAAATCCACTTATTCTATTTAAAACTTTCATATTTATTATATATAAAACTTGTTTTTAAAACATAACTTTGAAAACAAATTAAATTTTTAAAACTTGTTCATCCTTTGTTTTAGAAACTTTATTACTAAAATAAAATGTCCTTAGTAATAATCATATCTAACCTCTATACTAAAGCCTGAATGCCTAAAACTCGAGCCACCCACTAATCTTTTCCCTCGCGTATACCCGAGTAAACTTCACAAAAAACCCAGGAACATCCCGAGCCTCCCCTGCCTACAACCTGCTTTCGAGTTAGAACATCAAAAACCCGAAGTAAACTTCGAGTCCCTACCATCTTCTCCCCAAAACCCCATCCACTGAAACACGAACTGTGCACGTTAACGTGCACATCGCCGTTGGTCAACGGCGATCCCCTCTCCGGCCTCCACCAAGTCACTCTCGTCCCCAATATCACAATTCGAAACCCAGAAATCCAAACACGATCGAAAATCGAAATACAACATTCGAACCCAAACAGTTCGAAGAACCCCTACCTGCAAACCACCACCGCCCGTCACTGCCTTCACCAGAGACCACGCCGTTGCTACCTTAGCTCCACCATTACCCCCTCGACCCTCTGCAATGTTCGCGACACCCTCCGGTAACAACATTATGTCGCGACAACTCCAAGAGCAACATCGGCTTCAACAGCACACAAAACCCTACATACTCAATCCATGGCCAACCCAATCAATTAAAAATTCTTGAACCATTTTTCGCATGATCTCTAAACCCCCCTCGACCTTCAAGTTCAACGGCGACAACCAATTCATCGTGATTTGCCGTAATTTTGCAAAAATACCCAAAACCGTTAATTCCAAAATTCTCACAACATACTCCACTAAAAATTTTGATTCCAGCTTCTAAAATCATCATTTACTATTTACAATCCAATCATGAAATCAAAACTTGAAATTGATTTCATCAAATTTTGACCAAATACTGTATTTTACTGTAAACTTGCAATTCACAACTAATTATTCAAATTTAAAACTTGCAAATATTTTTAGACGATATGTTAGTTGATTACAAACATCTTTTATTTACACAACAAAGGCTCATATGAATCCAGAATTAAGTTATTGAATTTAATGATGAAACTGTACATTTTAAACATACACAGATTATAAATTTTAACTACCCAGGCATTCAACTATCTTAATTCAAACATGCACTCAATTCTAAACTAAGTACTCAATAATATTAAATACCCAACCATATTAACATGATGAAATTCAAGTTAAACTGTTTTTAAAAATTCGTTTTACTCACCTGAAAATTTTTGCAGAAAACAGGGTTGCATGATTCCAGACCTTCAATCCCCTTTTTCATGTTGAAGTGATGATTGATTTTCAGCTTGCATGATGAAATCAATCCTCTTGCAGTTGATTTCTGAGTTGGTTGTTACATTTGAAGATGATCTTTGATTACTTGTTGCTGCTCCATTGCCTCTCTTTATATTTTCCAGATTCTTTACAGTTTTGTATTGAAAATGAACTTGCATGTTGATGATTCATATCTTGCTTTTTGAAGAATTTAAATTCCAGATTGCATGTTTGTATTGATGAAGAGCTTGCATTTCATTGATTTTATTTCCAGATTTGCAGATTAAATTCCAGAATTTACTTCTTGCTTCTTGTTTTAGATTTACAGATTTGTATTTATTTTGTTGTAGAAGAGAGTAGAGGAATTCTTTTGTATAAAGTTTTGAGTTTGAATAAAAATGTTTTTCAGCTGAAGTAAAACTTTTGTTTTATATTTACAAGTTAAATTTTAAATTTTATTATTGAAAATGAAGAAGACATTTGTCACAAAGAACTCTAATCTATTTACACCTAAGCAATTAAATTTACATTTGTCTCTAACCCATACTAAAATGTTTACAAGTGTTACTATTGTTTATTAATGTTTTTCTTTAAATGTATTTATCTTTAATAATTTATTAAATCCTTATATACATGTATTTATGTAATATAAAATGTACATACTTATATTCTAATAAATATTCATATGAAACAAGTAGCTTACATTTTTAATTCAAGTTAAAGTTTATATGTTTGAAACTTATATTTTAAATTAGATCTTATTTAAAAAACTTAAAGTACATATTTATCATAAATAAGGAATTAACTTTGTTATTTTAAATATAAATCTCAATTATCAATTCAAAGTCATTAAATCAAATTATCATTTTAAATTCAAAACTAAATATATTCAAGTTTGAAAACTATTATTAAATTCAAATTAATGCAATTCCTATTTCAAATATATATATATACAAATATATATACACATTTCAAATAGAAACATTCTAACATTAAATTTGTTAATTTCCATATTACATTTTAAAACAAATATCAAATCACAATATATACATTATAATTTGAATACAAAGTTCTATTACATTAAAGACTTCTTATTTACCAAAATAAATAATTTCAAATCAAATTATTATTAGCTTTCAAAAGAATTAAATTTGCCAATTCATATTGTTAAGAAATTTATTGATAGATATTAACAAATTATTATTATTAACCTTTAAAATAAATTTAAATAGTCAATTTATAATATAAAATGATCAAATCAATTTAATTATTAACAAAGATTATTAAATTGATATTGCTCAAAATTCCGGGTCGTCATAGATAGCCAAGATATGATTTTGTATCATCAACCCAAAACAAACCAGACAATATATAAACATTCAACATAAAATAACATTGAAATAATTTTGAAATACAAAGCGAAATGAACAAGATAGATTGGACCTTGCTTCAACCACTTCAATGCTTGGCCTAAGGGACACTTATGCTTGGCTATGATGATGCTTTGGCTCAGGTATGACATCATATAGGTCTGGTTTAACATCATATAGGCAAGGCAACAAGTGGAGATGAAGGGAATGAGGCAACAATGGTCAAAAACACTGTTTTTAGGCATGTAGGTTGGAATTTGAAGGGTTTGGCCACCATAGATGGCTCGGCCATGGTCATGGTTGGTGGAGTAGATGGTGTTGGAGGCATGGAAGAGATGTAGGAGTTTATGGCTGCGGCTATGGAGAAGAGGCCGATCCAAACTTAGAAGAGAAACAAGGCAAAATTGCATAGAAAAGTAAGAAGAGTAGAAAGAAGAGAGGGATTTACCTAATTTTTTCTCTTCAAGGTGGAGGCCATGATTTTTAGGATTTTGGGGCTTCAAAAATTCGTGAATGACAAGAGGAAGTCGGCTGCAAAGGATGGGGAAAGGAATGGCTAAGATGAATTGATGTATTAATGACAGAAGAAACTGCAAAAGAAACGGATAAAATGTTTTTTCCGTTTCTTAGCTCTTAACCCTTTTAAATTTCTCATATATATTTATATACATCCAAATAACTGAAAATAATTAAAATATCAGTTAAAATTCGAAAATAAAACAAATAAACAAAATATTAAAATTTAAATATTAACTAGATATGATTAAATAAGAAAAATAACACAGAAAAATGAAAACTAGACTTAAGAATTATAAATAACTTCAATACACTTTGGAAAAATTTACTTAAATTTAAATACATGCAAAATGAATAAAATAAAGTAAAACACAGCAAATAAAAGTGAGTGCATAAAATAAATAAATAAATAAATTTTAATTATATATAATTAAAATAAGAAAATGGCTTAAAATTGTAGACTGGGCTTTAAAATTAGAAATAAATCCAAATGAACTTTAGAAAATCTTCATGGACTTGTAAAATATTTATAACAAATAAAATAACAAAAATAAAATAAAAGTGCATTCACAAAAAAAAAATTATTAAATATAATTTATATGAAGAAAATGGCAGAAAATTAGAAAACAGCCTTTAAAAATAGGAAATAAGTACAGTAATAGAAAACCCCCGAATCAAAATGGCGCCACCGAATCGAATCACAACAGTAATAGAATAGTTTCCGATGGAGCATGCTCGATGAAAGGGTGCGACCCTTTGTGTAGCCCGGTATAGCTCCTGTTTTAGTCATATATGCCAACTCACGGGAGTTGGGTCCACGTAATATACCTCGAGAACGTCGCCACCATCCTACTTCATTCTGGAATCTCCACCGCGTACACAGTTGTTAAAGTGGTTTTCGGTATTGGCCGGCTATAAGACAATATCCGATCCCGGTCTCTTTAACAACCAATCGTTATTAAACCCATGGATATTTATTTCAAATAATTTATACTTCCAAGACCAAAATATCATACTCATTTCAAAACAATATCACAATTGTATCGTTTCCATTTCAAAAATAATTCAATATTATATCATTCAAATAAAACCCAAATTTTCAAATCATTGAATATTTCTTTAAATTTATTAAACTTGAAATATTCCTTTAAATTATCATAGCATTTTGAAAATGTTACCTTAAGGAATCATAGCATTTTTGCAATGTACTACTTTCCACTTTACATTGTATATAATCAAAGTATTGATAAGCTTGAAATTTTAACATGTCAATTTATCATAGCCTTATAGTTAAATAAACTTTCTTACTGTAATATACAATTTAAACCGAAATTCTTATGTTAAGTTAAAAGCACCTTATTAACTTACATTGTTATTACAATAAGTAACATTTATCATTTTAATCAATTTAAAATACACCATTACATTGATTAAAATCTACGTGTCAAATGTACGTTTTAAATTTTATATTCCTATTACAATAATGAACATTTATTAATTAAATCAATACCACACTACTTAAAACTTTACATGTTTCTTTCTTAATTAAAACTTTACATGTTCTTGCATTAATTAAAACTTTCATGTTCTCCCATTAATTAGGACTTTACACGTTTCTTTCATTAATTAAAAACTTATGCGTTTCTTTCATTAATCAAAACTTATACCTTCTTTCATTAATTAGGAATTTACATGTTCCTATCATTAATTAGAACACCATATGTTCTTTCATTAATTAAAACCTATACGTTCCTTTCATAAATTAAAACCTATACGTTTCTTTCATAAATTAAAACCTATACGTTCCTTTCATAAATTAAACCCTATACTTTTCTTTCATAAATTAAAACCTATATGTTCCTTTCATAAATTAACCCTATACGTTTCTTTCATAAATTAAACCCTATACGTTTCTTTCATAAATTAAACCCTATATGTTTCTTTCATAAATTAAAACCTATACGTTACTTTCATTAATTAAAACCTATACGTTACTTTCATTAATTAAAACCTATACGTTACTTTCATTAATTAAAACCTATCGTTACTTTCATTAATTAAAACCTATCATTTTAGATTTATATTACCATTTCACAAATGTAACTAAACTTCCAGTTTATTTAATTAATTTAACATCTTTAGTTAAAACTCAAATTTCACATTTTCAAGTCAAGTTATAATTTAAAATTTCATTTTCAACAGTCATTTATTCAACCACTTAAATTTATAGAAAATCAATAATTCTTTAATAAATCACTTAGATTCAAATATAAATCAATTTATCATATTTACCATTTTCCAAATAAAATTAAAGTCCATTTTATTCATGTAACTTAAATATCATTTTTAGTCAAAATTCCAAATTTCAAACATAAGTTATATTTCAAAATCCAGTTAATCCATTCATAAATTACATTTTAACACATAGAAAAATCATAATTTATTTATTTTAAAACCTTTCAAAATCTATTTAAATCAAATTTCATAATTATATATTTTTAAAATACTTAAAATATTCAAAGCACTTTATAGAATAACCACGGGTCTGTATATAGTTTTCTAACCTAGGTCAAGTGATACAGATATGTATCATTTCAATCCGTAGTTTAAAAGGTAAAAATCCGGGTTCTATCATTTCAAACCTGCAATCCCAAGTTTAAATAAATAAATAAAATAACTCAGGCCTATCATTTCAGCCCATAATGATTTTCATCCTAACAGGGAACTTGCAGTGTGATCATATACAGAAATAATATAAACAATGTCAATATCACAATATACATTCATATATCAGATGTCAGGTGAAAATTAACTGTTTTAACATGGTAATAACATGTTAATAACACGGCATAGCATATCATATGATAATCATTAACTTGCATAAACATTTTACATTACTAAACACTTGTCATCAATCCACTTTTCATAAGTATATATGTCAGAGTGAGAAAGACTCACCTTTTTCAAAGCTAGAGACCAAAACAACATACAAGCACGACTCCAAAGGCACGACAAGCACAATTTCACGACTTTTGATTTGAGTTGAAAGATAGCCAAGATATGATTTTGTATCATCAACCCAAAACAAAACAAACCAGATAATATATAAACATTCAACATAAAATAACATTGAAACAATTTTGAAATACAAAGCGAAATGAACAAGATAGATTGGACCTTGCTTCAACCACTTCAATGCTTGGCCTAAGGGACACTTATTCTTGGCTATGATGATGCTTGGCTCAGGTATGACATCATATAGGTCAGGTTTAACATCATATAGGTCAGGTTTAACATCATATAGGCAAGGCAAGAAGTGGAGATGAAGGGAATGAGGCAACAATGGTCAAAAACACTGTTTTTAGGCATGTAGGTTGGAATTTGAAGGGTTTGGCCACCATAGATGGCTCGACCATGGTCATGGTTGGTGGAGTAGATGGTGTTGGAGGCATGGAAGAGATGTAGGAGTTTGTGGCTGCGGCTATGGAGAAGAGGCCGATCCAAACTTAGAAGAGAAACAAGGCAAAATTGCATAGAAAAGTAAGAAGAGTAGAAAGAAGAGAGGGATTTACCTAATTTTTTCTCTTCAACGTGGAGGCCATGATTTTTAGGGTTTTGGGGCTTCAAAAATTCATGAATGACAAGAGGAAGTCGTCTGCAAAGGATGGGGAGAGGAATAGCTAAGATGAATTGATGTATTAATGACAGAAGAAACTGCAAAAGAAACGGATAAAACGTTTTTTCCGTTTCTTAGCTCTTAACCCTTTCAAATTTCTCATATATATTTATATACATCCAAATAACTGAAAATAATTAAAATCTCAGTTAAAATTAAAAAATGAAACAGATAAACAAAATATTAAAATTTAAATATTAACTAGATATGATTAAATAAGAAAAATAGCACAGAAAAATGAAAACTAGACTTAAGAATTAGAAATAACTTCAATACACTTTGGAAAAATTTAATTAAATTTAAATACATGCAAAATGAATAAAATAAAGTAAAACACAGAAAATAAAAGTGAGTGCATAAAATAAATAAATAAATTTTAATTATATATAATTAAAATAAGAAAATGGCTTAAAATTGTAGACTAGGCTTTAAAATTAGAAATAAATCCAAATGAACTTTAGAAAATTTTCATGGACTTGTAAAATATTTATAACAAATAAAATAACAAAAATAAAATAAAAGTGCATTCACAAAAAAAATTTTTTTTATTAAATATAATTTATATGAAGAAAATGGCAGAAAATTAGAAAATAGCCTTTAAAAATAGGAAATAAATACAGTAAATTTTGGAAAAATTCTATTATCATTTAAAAATATTTAAAAGTCAAAATATACATAATAAAACATATTATCACATATTAAAATAAAATATAACCAAGAAGAAGTAATTTACACAATTTAAAATAGTCATTGTTAAATAACCCTATATACGCACAATATTGTAAAGGGTATAACTTTCACAATTTACATCCAAATTCAACGAAACGAAAAGCAGTGTTCTTATAATTTTATGTACATTCATAATAAAAGAAAAAAAATTTAAAATTTTAAACTTTTAAAATTTTAAGTTGAAAGTCATAGTTTGACTATTTTGACCAAAATCAGCATTTCAGGCAAATGTTCAACTTACAAAATTTTGGAATTATAACTCATATAAAAATCAAGATTATATTTAAATATTAAATTTAATCATTTCAAATAAGTAAAATAAGTTTTTAAATCAAAATCTTACATAAAAAAATTAAAATATACAATAAAATAATTACAAAATACAGGGTTGTTACACTCTCCCCCACTCAAAACTTTTCGTCCCCGAAAAGGAATGAGGTATGGAAGGGCACAAAAAAGATAGAGTGAAATAGGATTAAGATAAGATGACAAGAAGATTGAAGTTATACCTAATAACTGTTGTTATAGGTAAGTTTTACAAGGTGGAGGTGATCTTTCCAAGATCCTCCAGAATCAAGAACACAAGCACGAAAAAGGTGGATTCAAAATGATTACCAAAGGTCTATCAAAGATTATAGAAAGATTTCTAAACAGGAAGATTATAGAAAGATGCCTATACCGGTCTATAGCAAGATAAGGATGATGAGGACAACCAAAATATAGTTTGAAAAACAAAATAAGGAAATAAATTTGAAACCATGGAAATTTCAACTTAAATAGAAAATAAACCTTTACACAAGTTAAATAAATCTTAACTATCTCAAATTTCATTATCTTATTATCCAATCATCTTAAATTAACAATTTTTTTTAAAACCACGGGTTAGAAAAATAATCATTTATTACACTCACAATGTATTTAATAAATTTAATCCTCCTTTATTTCTAATTAAAATTAAATTTATTCCTCTCACTATATTTATCACTCATGTTAAATATATTTACACTTTTTTTATAACTACTTTCTTTTATTCTTAGTTCTTTTAACATCATTTTATTGTAAGTCATTCAATTACCCTTTATTATATTTACCTCTGTTAATCATTTTATAATTAAAATTTAAGTGTATAACATTTATTATAACCACTCAGATTTTATTTATAAAATCTTTTTATATCGTATATTATCCAATTACATTTTTAACTTCTGAAATTTTGGTAAGTTATATTTGAATGCAATTGTATTATACAAATAAAATTTCCAATTAAATCATTTCATGCTTGATATTCATCCAAAATTTTGATAGATTGATTTTTTTTTTTTGGAATTATTCTTTAAAATAAAATTTAAGAACTAAATTTCCAATTACATTCAAACCATTTAGAGATAAGTAATAATATATGTCAAATCAAATTTCAATCATATATCTATATATATATTATAAATCAAGTCATATTTTAGAAATTCAAATCAATTTAATTTCCCAAAACAAAGCTGTAGCAAGACTACAGAACAATCTCCTAACTTTGAAACTCGAAAATGAACGTCGATGATGTCGCGATCATCACCGAAGTTATTTTCCAGCGACAAAGAGAAGAGCACTAATTTTAAACCTTTAAAATTCTTTGAAAACAAATTCTATTCAAAATACTTTAAATAATATAACCTTTTAAAACTTTAAACCAAAGTTCGAAATAATCGGGATTTAAATCCTCAAATTCTTGTTTTAAATTCATTTCAGTTCCCAAATAAATTTATAAACAAATATTTATAAATCTATTTGTAGAACAATAAATGATAAATCAAGTATTATCATTTCAAATTATCAATTTAAATCATTTCATTAAGTTTCATAAATTTACTTATATATCAAAATTTATTTCATTAACCAATTTTTTTATATAAATATATTGTGTCCGTTTGTTCTATCAAAGTGTTTTGGAAATCTTATTGATAGCGCTGATCAGACGTATCGATCAGAAACCCAACTCAACATCAACAACTCAAACAACACAATATATAAAACATTTTAATTTTAAATATTAGTTTACAAAAACACTATACATGAATAGTTTTTCAAAGAAGGATAGAGATTCAAATTTTTGATTAACACAAATCAAAAGAGATTATGATTTAAAAATAAGTTGGAAACAAGGATGACATGATTAAATAACAGAATAGGAAGATGGATAAGCTTATATAAATCACGGGCAACCTTAACTGGGTCAACCGTGACTTAAAGAATAAGATCAATGTTGATTTTTCTAGGGTAAATCTACATTCGATCTCAAGAGTTAGAGTTTGGAATAACAAAAGATATTAGCATCCAAACCAGTTTTCCCCTTTTTTCAATTCAATTTGAAATTGGCGTAACCACCGACTCACTAGAAAGATCATTCGAAGTGGAGTTATGGAATGCTCCAGAGTCAAAAGAAGATGAATAGTGAGGGATACGAATGGATTTTGGAACTGTAGGGAATGTTCCGAAATTCAAAGGAATCGAGTCAAAAAGGAAGAGATTCAAACTCGAATGAAAGTGATTCTGTAAATACATTCACTCCATATGCTGAGTTTTGCCTAGAGCTACCAAAGCTCTGATACCAACTGTAACGACCCGGTATTTTCAACCATTTGCATCCATTATAAGTGCATAGGCAGACACTCATGCCGGAATTGAATTGCTCAAAATACCGTGTTGTAAATAAAATTTTGGCAAACCTCAGAATATACAGTAAATAAAAATCACAGATCACAGACACAGAGTATATAAAAATGCAGCGGAAGAAAAAGAGATAGTAGTTCATGAAGCTACTATATAAATATGAGATACATCAGAGTTAAATAAGACACAACAGAAGAGTAACTGGATACATCAGGTACAAATCAGATACATCACTGAACCACTGGATACTGAAACAAAATAGATGGCTGGATCTTCAAGGAAAGCTCCAACGCCGAAGGTGAATCTTGAATGCTAACTCAATCAATCTGACCCGAGCGTAAAGCAAAACACAAAACCCTCGAGTCAGGACATAAATACTTATAAACTATAAATCAAGTCAAGTGAACAGTAACAAAATGCATCAGTAACTTAAAGGATGCTTGGGACCATCCATCCTCTAAGGATCCGTTAAACTATTTACTATGTAGTAATATACGCTATATACGGTAGTGTCTAATCAGTAAAGTATAATCATATAGAAAATAGCGTTAAGGGGATGGTGAACCTTAACGCGGTCGGATCTTTAAAACCAAAATCGTAGTGGGCTCGATATAAGGATATGACACGGCATGCGAGGCAATGCCAGGGTGGATACACCGTTTGCACTCCCGGACCGGTGGTGACGGCAAGCCAGCAGCTTCCGCCCACCTCGAACAATACCCCCGAATCAAAGTGGCGCCACCGAATCGAATCACAACAGTAATAGAATAGTTTCCGATGGAGCATGCTCGATGAAAGGGTGCGACCCTTTGTGTAGCCCGGTATAGCTCCTGTTTTAGTCATATATGCCAACTCACGGGAGTTGGGTCCACGTAATATACCTCGAGAACGTCGCCACCATCCTACTTCATTCTGGAATCTCCACCGCGTACACAGTTGTTAAAGTGGTTTTCGGTATTGGCCGGCTATAAGACAATATCCGATCCCGGTCTCTTTAACAACCAATCGTTATTAAACCCATGGATATTTATTTCAAATAATTTATACTTCCAAGACCAAAATATCATACTCATTTCAAAACAATATCACAATTGTATTGTTTCCATTTCAAAAATAATTCAATATTATATCATTCAAATAAAACCCAAATTTTCAAATCATTGAATATTTCTTTAAATTTATTAAACTTGAAATATTCCTTTAAATTATCATAGCATTTTGAAAATGTTACCTTAAGGAATCATAGCATTTTTGCAATGTACTACTTTCCACTTTACATTGTATATAATCAAAGTATTGATAAGCTTGAAATTTTAACATGTCAATTTATCATAGCCTTATAGTTAAATAAACTTTCTTACTGTAATATACAATTTAAACCGAAATTCTTATGTTAAGTTAAAAGAACCTTTAACTTACATTATTATTACAATAAGTAACATTTATCATTTTAATCAATTTAAAATACACCATTACATTGATTAAAATCTACGTGTCAAATGTACGTTTTAAATTTTATATTCCTATTACAATAATGAACATTTATTAATTAAATCAATACCACACTACTTAAAACTTTACATGTTTCTTTCTTAATTAAAACTTTACATGTTCTTGCATTAATTAAAACTTTCATGTTCTCTCATTAATTAGGACTTTACACGTTTCTTTCATTAATTAAAAACTTATGCGTTTCTTTCATTAATTAAAACTTATACCTTCTTTCATTAATTAGGAATTTACATGTTCCTATCATTAATTAGAACACCATATGTTCTTTCATTAATTAAAACCTATACGTTCCTTTCATAAATTAAAACCTATACGTTTCTTTCATAAATTAAAACCTATACGTTCCTTTCATAAATTAAACCCTATACGTTTCTTTCATAAATTAAAACCTATACGTTCCTTTCATAAATTAAACCCTATACGTTTCTTTCATAAATTAAACCCTATACGTTTCTTTCATAAATTAAAACCTATACGTTACTTTCATTAATTAAAACCTATACGTTACTTTCATTAATTAAAACCTATACGTTACTTTCATTAATTAAAACCTATCGTTACTTTCATTAATTAAAACCTATCATTTCAGATTTATATTACCATTTCACAAATTTAACTAAACTTCCTGTTTATTTAATTAATTTAACATCTTTAGTTAAAACTCAAATTTCACATTTTCAAGTCAAGTTATAATTTAAAATTTCATTTTCAACAGTCATTTATTCAACCACTTAAATTTATAGAAAATCAATAATTCTTTAATAAATCACTTAAATTCAAATATAAATCAATTTATCATATTTACCATTTTCCATATAAAATTAAAGTCCATTTTATTCATGTAACTTAAATATCATTTTTAATCAAAATTCCAAATTTCAAGCATAAGTTATATTTCAAAATCCAGTTAATCCATTCATAAATTACATTTTAACACATAGAAAATCATAATTTATTTATTTTAAAACCTTTCAAAATCTATTTAAATCAAATTTCATAATTTATATTTTTAAAATACTTAAAATATTCAAAGCACTTTATAGAATAACCACGGGTCTGTATATAGTTTTCTAACCTTGGTCAAGTGATACAGATATGTATCATTTCAATCCGTAGTTTAAAAGGTAAAAATCCGGGTTCTATCATTTCAAACCTGCAATCCCAAGTTTAAATAAATAAATAAAATAACTCAGGCCTATCATTTCAGCCCATAATGATTTTCATCCTAACAGGGAACTTGCAGTGTGATCATATACAGAAATAATATAAACAATGTCAATATCACAATATACAATCATATATCAGATGTCAGGTGAAAATTAACTGTTTTAACATGGTAATAACATGGTAATAACATGGCATAGCATATCATATGATAATCATTAACTTGCATAAACATTTTACATTACTAAACACTTGTCATCAATCCACTTTTCATAAGTATATATGTCAGAGTGAGAAAGACTCACCTTTTTCAAAGCTAGAGACCAAAACAACATACAAGCACGACTCCAAAGGCACGACAAGCCCAATTTCACGACTTTTGATTTGAGTTGAAAGATAGCCAAGATATGATTTTGTATCATCAACCCAAAACAAACCAGACAATATATAAACATTCAACATAAAATAACATTGAAATAATTTTGAAATACAAAGCGAAATGAACAAGATAGATTGGACCTTGCTTCAACCACTTCAATGCTTGGCCTAAGGGACACTTATGCTTGGCTATGATGATGCTTTGGCTCAGGAATGACATCATATAGGTCTGGTTTAACATCATATAGGCAAGGCAACAAGTGGAGATGAAGGGAATGAGGCAACAATGGTCAAAAACACTGTTTTTAGGCATGTAGGTTGCAATTTGAAGGGTTTGGCCACCATAGATGGCTCGGCCATGGTCATGGTTGGTGGAGTAGATGGTGTTGGAGGCATGAAAGAGATGTAGGAGTTTATGGCTGTGGCTATGGAGAAGAGGCCGATCCAAACTTAGAAGAGAAACAAGGCAAAATTGCATAGAAAGGTAAGAAGAGTAGAAAGAAGAGAGGGATTTACCTAATTTTTTCTCTTCAAGGTGGAGGCCATGATTTTTAGGATTTTGGGGCTTCAAAAATTCATGAATGACAAGAGGAAGTCGGCTGCAAAGGATGGGGAAAGGAATGGCTAAGATGAATTGATGTATTAATGACAGAAGAAACTGCAAAAGAAACGGATAAAATGTTTTTTCCGTTTCTTAGCTCTTAACCCTTTCAAATTTCTCATATATATTTATATACATCCGAATAAATGAAAATAATTAAAATATCAGTTAAAATTCGAAAATAAAACAAATAAACAAAATATTAAAATTTAAATATTAACTAGATATGATTAAATAAGAAAAATAACACAGAAAAATGAAAACTAGACTTAAGAATTAGAAATAACTTCAATACACTTTGGAAAAATTTACTTAAATTTAAATACATGAAAAATGAATAAAATAAAGTAAAACACAGCAAATAAAAGTGAGTGCATAAAATAAATAAATAAACTTTAATTATATATAATTAAAATAAGAAAATGGCTTAAAATTGTAGACTGGGCTTTAAAATTAGAAATAAATCCAAATGAACTTTAGAAAATCTTCATGGACTTGTAAAATATTTATAACAAATAAAATAACAAAAATAAAATAAAAGTGCATTCATAAAAAAAAATTTATTAAATATAATTTATATGAAGAAAATGGCAGAAAATTAGAAAACAGCCTTTAAAAATAGGAAATAAATACAGTAAATTTTGGAAAAATTCTATTATCATTTAAAAATATATAAAAGTCAAAATATACATAATAAAACATATTATCAAATATTAAAATAAAATATAACCAAGAAGAAGTAATTTATACAATTTAAAATAGTCATTGTTAAATAACCCTATATACGCACAATATTGTAAAGGGTATAACTTTCACAATTTACATCCAAATTCAACGAAACGAAAAGTGGTGTTCTTATAATTTTATGTACTTTCATAATAAAAGAAAAAAATTTAAAATTTTAAACTTTTAAAATTTTAAGTTGAAAGTCACAGTTTGACTATTTTGACCAAAATCAGCATTTCAGGCAAATATTCAACTTACAAAATTTTGGAATTATAACTCATATAAAAATCAAGATTATATTTAAATAATAAATTTAATCATTTCAAATAAGTAAAATAAGTTTTTAAATCAAAATCTTACATAAAAAAATTAAAATATACAATAAAATAATTGCATAATACAGGGTTGTTACAACTTATTATTCAACCTCCAAATTAGATTTAATTTATTTAACTTCTTTTAGTTAAATTTCACATCATATATTTACTATGCTAACCCAAGTTAAATTTATTATCTCATATTATAAGTATAAAACTTATTTCACTTATATTCATCAATTTTAATTGCTTATCTAATCCAAATCAATTTATTTAACTTTCCTTTTGTTAAATTTCAATCACATGTCTTTGATGACAACTCAAATTTATTTCAACTTGGATTTTTATTTCAAATTTGTTTATCATAACAAAACTTTAATTTCAATTTACTATGGTAGAAAATCTATCACATAGAGACTCGAAAATGATACTGATGATGCTGCAGTCATCACCCTTATTATTTCCCAGTAACAGAAGTGAATTCAGTGCTTAATATTCTTTCAAAAATTTTCCTTTTATTTATAAATCACACTTATAAATATATTCATATAGTTTCACTTTTATATACAAGATTATTTCACAATTGTAAATCACATTAATTATAGTTCCATATTTTATAATTCTTCGCTTGTACAATTATTCTTTTACAGTATGTTTTATTTAACTTATTCAAACAAATTTTATTAACTTGCATATATCTTACATTTTCAACAACCAACAATCACTTTATATACTCTTTAATAATCCTGAAAACTATTCCTTATATATAAAATATAATCGAGGTAAAATTATTTCATTTACCCTATTTTTGAAACGATATCGTGTCAAATTGTTCTGTACAAGTGTTTAGAGATCCCTATCAATAACGTTAATTACTCATATTGACCATAATCCATATACCACTCAACAAACCAATCATCACTATATAAAACAATTTTATATCCATTAACAAATACGCGCTCGTATCTATTATTACACTCAAACTCATTCTAGAGTACTACTGACTCTATCTTTAATGCGTAATACCCAACAGAGCCATGGTTGTCGCTTAACCATATGCTCCGATACCAAATGTAACGAAACGACTTTTCGACGCTCGAAAACCGACATCAATACGTCCACTGTATCAACTACCGAGCAATCGAATACCGGAAAACCGTACCGTTATGGTTAAAGAAGAAGAAAAAGATAGAAGAAGAGAGAAAAGGATAGAACAGAATAGAAAGAAACAACAGAACAATATCAGAATCTCACAATCGCAGCGGAACAACATATAATAGATAAATGAATAATCTTTAAACAAAAGAACTATATCAGTTACTACATTTCATCACATCACATTACATTACATTATCAGAGTGTATAACAACAAACAACAACAAACAGCGGAAAAGAAATACTATATACTAGTGAATACGCCATGCCATCCAGCTTGCATCCAATTGTCTACATCAACTCCCGAATTCCAGAATGACCTGATAGCCAGACTTTAGACTGCCCGTGTGGAAACTGGTGGGCACCCAGAGTTTAGGAAGGAAAACAATAAACTCCGAGTCAGTCATGGGACTGGTGTGAGAACTCAAAACAATTTATCTTTAAAACAAAGAACAGGATATTTTTAAAATAGATTCGCAATGCTTTTTAGAAAATGAGACTACCGTAAGGCCTTCCGCGCACACACACAATGCAAACGCAGAATCGGAGGAGATTTCTCCTTATGATAGTCAAAGATGCTTGATACGCATTAAAAAGAAACATTTGATATTATTACTAGTGCATAACGTAGGAAAAATCATTTCGAAAGTAAAGATATAAATCTTAGCCAACATACGACCATTATCGTATGCCTACTGTAATGACCCATACATTTTTATTAATTTTTAGTTGGTTTTATAACGTATTTAATTTGGATTTTGAGAAATTTTAATAATAATATTTTGAAATAAAGTTTTAATATTTGATTTACGTATAATTAAATATAGCAAATGGTAAATTTTCAATTAATTATATGAAGGTTTATTTATTATATAATTCTATTAAATTCAAATTAGTTAATAATTGGTGAAAATAAATTTATTTTCAAGACCTGAATATTTTCACATAGAAAAGTTCTAAATCATCTTTTGACTGAGGCGTCATTTTTCGTTTTCCTAAATTTGGACTTCTATAGCTCCATCGATCTTATTTTCTACGTTTTTACTGCATTTTTTTCTGCTAGTGAAAATTCAAATTTTTATAATTCAATCGTGCCACCAATATCTATATACCATTTTGATCGTCTCGTTGTACTGATCACTACGGTATATTTATTTCTATATTTTGAGATCCGATACGCGACAGAAACAATAAAAACGTGCGTCATCGGTACTGAAATTTGTGACTTGGATTTATCTACTTTTCAAATTTAAAACCGTACAACTCATACCATATTAAATTTCTTTTAAAGGTTTTAGCTAAATCTATGGGTGAGCGTTGCCACACCTTTCCACCTTATATTTAATTCTCTGCCGTTTCAATTTGCATTCTGTCCGTTCACATTTCGTTTATTCCTTTTCTACCATATATTCCATTATCTCTTTCTGCTATTTGCTAATTGCTATTTGCTCATTCACACGATCATTTAATTGAAATCAAAATTTCAACCCTTACTTCTCTTTTCTTTTCAAATTTGAAACGTACTATTAAATCAAGTCATTAATCGCTTTTATTTTTTTCCTTAAATCAACGTATAGCTCACACAATTATAAATTGCATTAAATTTTCTGGTGAACCACACCATGTCCGTTTATATTACATTCATTTGGAATATATTCATTTGTTTGAAATCTTTCCCTTTCTCTCTCATCTCGGTTGGGAATAAAATAAATTTCAGCGGAAACCACGTTTCAATGTTTTAACTCTTTATAACTTTTGATAAAATTTTCTGTCCTTTTTGAAACTAAAACGTACAAGGATATACGTTTCTCATCTATTAATTTCTAAATCGCCCTGTTGTCCTTTTCGTGTATGTTATATTTAACATTTTCTATTAATTTCACTCATCTCCCTACACATTTCTATTTATTTGATGATTTGTTGCATACGTTTCGTTTTGGAAAAATGCGGTCCATTCCTATTTATTTCATTTCTCACATTTATTTCATCTTTTACTGAAATTCGACCGTTGCCATGTCATACCATTTTGGATGTATGAATGTACAAAACATGCATACGTTTTATCTTTGCTTAAATTTATCTATCCATTCCTTTTTCCATTTTAATATCCTTGCCTTTCCAAACTCATTACGTACTGTCCAAACAAACAAAAATTTATTGCTTTAATTATTCAGCTCAATCTGAGGGACCGTTACTATTCAAATCACTTTATATTTATGGTATACGTTTCTTATCTTTATTTGGCAACGGTTCTTTTTTTTATTACCTTAAACACTTTGCTGAATCAATGGACAACCGTTCCTATTAAAATTTTCTTTTGATCTGATCTGTGGCGTACGTTACTTTGAAATAAATTTTTAGATGTCATAGCGTCTGTCACTTCCATTTTCCACTTTGAATCATTTATTTACCTATTCCTTTTCTGTACTTACACGTTATCAAATAAATAAAGTATATATTTATAATCAAGCTTTCATCTTCCCAAATCAAATTCATGTTGTTGAAAACTTTTGCATCCTCTTCCCCTGTTTCAACCCGAAGGACGTGCAAACCATCCTTCTTCCTTGATGCCATCTCCAACTTTTTGTTCCTCCTCCTCTTCTTCTAGTGCAACGGGTGAGTAATATATAAGTTAGAACTATATATTTTATTATTTTCTTTTTTTTCAACTGTTTACAATTAATACAAGGCATATCTATATGAGAGTATTATATAATTTTCTATATTCAAAGATATATTTTCTTTGTATGTTTTAAACTAATTTTTGTTTGTATATATATATATTTCATATGGGACAGAGAATATATATGTACATGTTTTGTATTATAATAGTATATAAGTTGATATTATATGTTGTTTTAAGTATTATATAGATTACTATATTTCATTTGCAGTAATATATATAGGGATAAAGTACTGTTTATTTGAGATTCAATTGTTTATATCCTACTTACTTACAAATTTTAATAGTATACGTATGATTTTATATTATTCGTTTATGCATAAGTTTACAGCTGTGTATACGTGTAGTTATATACTTTAGCCATAAAATTTCTAAGTATATATACATTGGTTTGTAGTGATTTATAGTATTGATTCTTGTAAATATATACGTACGTGGTTTACAAAGTCTTGGGATTTAACAGTTCTGTTACATATGTTATATTGTTTTATATAAAATAATAAAACTGTTATGTTAGCGTTTGTAGCTTTCTTTGTTATAGCAATATATAAAGTTATTTTGAAAAGTAGTCTCATCATTGTTCTTTAAACTTGTATATGTTTATGTATATTTCTATATAAAAGTTACAGCATTTAGTTTAAATTTTATTATATTTGATTTTAATACATGCGTTTAATACAAACCAATGATTTTTCTTACATACGTATTTTGTTTTGATATTTGACTTAAAAAGAAGTATTAATTTAATAAGAAAATAATAATGTTATATTTTCAGTTTATGTCAATCTGATTTGGATTTGTTCTCGTAAAATTCTGTTGTCAGCTCTATCCATCGAATTCGTGCCAATCCTGCTTTGCTTTGAAACTTGTGCTTGGATTCGTAATTTATCCCACTTTCGTTCATCTCTAGTCTCAAAAGGTGAGCAATAACTCACGATTAACGTTCTTATATTTATTAAATTTGATTTCAATTGAAACGACAATTGAAATATGAGGCTGTAGTTATTTAAATTGTTATATATGTTATTATCTATAACTGTTCACTTATGGTATATGACACAATATCCTATTGTTTATATTTGTTTTTATGATATATGCCTGTTGTTATTATTATTTTCGTATCTGTTATCACTCTGCAAGTTCCCTATTAGTATAGAAATCATCATGGGTTGAAATGATACATACTCGAACGGACTTTAGAATAGGAGAAAATCATTATGGGTTGAAATGATACACCCAAGCGATTTTCATTTAATTGAATTTGGGATTACGAGTTGAAATGATATCCACCCGTATATATTTAGTGTACAGGTTGAAATGATAAATACCGTAGCACTTGACTATATGATAGGAGATATATACAGACACCGTTGGTCCATATAAATATTTTGAAAATAAATTTCTACAGTTGAAAAGAAATATATGGGATTTAATAAATATCGGTTCCTAAAATATTGTATATATAAATGGAAATTTTATATATAGATTTAATAATAATATTATTGAGATTGATTTCATCCATATAATATTTTTGATTATTATTTAAGATTTATATTTCAAAATTTACCGTTGTAAAAAGTTGAATAATGAAGATTGGGAGATAAATTTGGGTTTATTAAAAATGGTATTTTAAATAAGGATTTAATTAATTAAATCGATTTTAAATTATTGAATGGAAAATTTAAAGGTATGATTTTGTAACTGGATTATTGATTTAAGTGATTTAATGAATATTTCACGTTTAATAAAATGAAAGAAAATATTGAGCAAAATGTAATTTAAGGTTACTTAAATGATATTGAATCTAATAAGTGAGTATTTCAAGACTAAACAATAATGAGGTTAAATTGAGATCTATATGAAACTGTTATATAGAACATTTAAAACCTTGAACTATATTGGAATGTAAATGGTTTATGTTGAGATTCGGATCTGTATTTGAAATCAACACTTGAATTTGTTATTTAGCAACTAAATTGAATTAAAGTGAAATTTAGGTTGAACCAAATTTGAATTTATTATTTAGAAAACTAAATTGAATAAAAATTTAGTTGAAACGTGAATACTTAAGTTTTGAAATATATTGAAATATAAAGTGGTATTTTTATGATTAGAAATCCGAATTTGCGATCGATAAATTGAAGTCTTTATTTTAGGAGTTGAGTTGAATTTAAATTGATAAATTGAGATTGAATTTAATTTAAATAGGAAGGTCGGGTTGATGTTGAAACGATTTGTTAAGTTGAGCGAATTGAAAATACTTTATTTTATAAATTATTTAATATATATAAATACTATTTTGGGAAATATAGAGATATTTGAAGTGAAAATGATATTTGGTTTTGAAGTATAAATTAAGCTGAAATGACCACGGTGTTATAGTATATATTTCTACCTTGTAGATAGTTTCATGGACCCTTAGAGGATGGTTATCCCAAACATCCTTTAAGTTATTTGTATTTCAGTTGATATTTCACTTGAGTTGGATTTATTGATATAAGAATGTTAATCCTGACTCGAGTGTTTTGTGTTTTGCTTTATGCTCGGGTCGGACTGAGTGATACAGCATTAGAGACTCACCTTTGGAGTTTGGAATTTCATTTGGAGATCCAACTATCGATTCAGATTCCAGGCTTTCCAGTTGATTGGTTCAGAGAAGTCATCCGTTGCATTGGAGACTTCACTACATTTGAACTATTCGGTTGTATTTTATTTCTAACTCTGATGTATATAGCAGCTTCATGAACTATTATTCATTATCTATTCTGCTGCATTATATTACTCTATGATCTGTGATTGATTGATTTATTGTATATTTTAAGTTTTGCTAAATTTTAATTAACAATGCAGTATTTTGAATTATTCAAGTTGGATATGTATGGTTTTATTGTCAATTTGAATGGTCCAAAATAGCGGGTCGTTATAATTGGTATCAGAGCTTTGGCTCTAGGCAAAACTTAGCATATATGGTAAATTTATTTACAGAATCACTTTCGTTCGAGTTGAATCTCTTCCTTTCTGACTCGATTTTCTTTCAATTTTGGAATGTCCCTCGGTTTCGAAATTCATTCTTGTCTCTTTCTATTTATATTCGTTTGATTCTGGAGTATCCCATTACTCCACTGAATGTTTTGTAAAGGGGGTGAAAACTCCTTTACAATTGGCATTGATTCACCAAAGATTTCTGTATCCTCGGTTTACGATGCTGCTATAACTTGACATGCCGAATTCTATCTCCGGCGATCGAATGTCGATTTGTTTTGGAATTTCGCATCGATTTTGTTCCTGAAGTCACGGTTGACCCGGTTAAGGTCGCCTGCGATTTATAGAAGTATATCCATCTTCTATTTTGCAATTTAATTATCTCATCTTCAATAAAGTCTATCTTTGAATCAGGATTCTATTGATTGGAGTACCTCTAAATTAAATATCTACCTTTGTTTAAAATCCGTTCTTGAATCATCCTTTAAAATCGGGTTTTGTTTGTATTTTAAAATTGTTTTATATATCGAAATTATTATTTTGATAACTATGATTTTATTCTATATATAAAAGTGAAAATGTTACCCTATATATAAAAGTTTTGAAAGGATTTGAAATTTCGAAAATTTATAGAAATTGATTTATATAAAAATGATTTACAACTGAAGGGTAAAATTTGAAATTTGAGAATTGAATTCCTGTATTTTGAAATTGGTTTTAAGATTTTGGAAAATATATAAAAATAATACGATTTAAAAGTATTTTTCGAATAAGAAATGTTTCAAATGAGTTCAAATGAATTCCAATAATTTTGAAGAAATTTAAAAGAAGTTTTCAAGAAAATAGAAGTCCAGAGCTCACTTATGTCGCTGGAAAATAATTTCGGTGATGAGTGCATGCATCATCGACATTGATTTTCGAGTTTCAGAGTGGAGGAGTGGCCTCTTTAATAGCTTCGCTATGCGAGTGATTTTGTAAAACTGTTTTGATTTCAAATTCCGAGGTATAATTTGATATTTTAGAAAGATATATGTATATATCTGAAACAATTTAAAGTGAGACCGGTGTTCAGTCCTCGAGTTTCGGATTTGATTTAGTATAATCCTATCTATTGAAATTGATTTATTAATTTATGTTGATTTTCAATGGAAATTTGATTTCCCTAACTATTTTGAATGTTTGAACACTTCCAAATCGAGATTAAATTTTCAAAGCTAAGAAATTTCGAAGAGTATAAAATGTTTGATAAACAATATATAAATTTAGCTTTGAAATGTTTTGAAAAAAAAATAGTTTTGAATAATGGTTTTCAGAAAGGTAAATTGGATATTTCAAATATAAATAGATATTTTTAAGTTTTAAAGGGATAATTATAAATTTGGTAACCATTTTGAGTATAATTGATTTTGAGAAACTATTTTGTTTTGAAATTAAATTGAAATTAAAAACCATTACTTATATGGTGATTTTGGAAATGAATTTGTTTGACTTGAATTATTTTAATTTGGAAACTGGGATAATTTTCTAAACCTATTATTTTGGGAATTGAAATTTAGATATTTAATTTGGAAGAAAATTTGGTGAAATCATATATGATTTTGAAACTGAATTGATATTGAAATGAGTTGAAATTGAGAACCTTATATTATTAAGCACTTGATTTGGGAGGGGTCGAACTTATATAAAATGGATTTGTAAAAGTATGAAGTTCATTTGAAATCTATTGATTTGAAAGGTACTCAATTTGGAAAGAGAATTTTATATATTCGAAGTCTATATAAGTATGATTTGATATACTATTGATTTGGAAAGTATTCGATTTGAAAAAAAGAATCGTATATATAATGGACTTTATACAAGTATGATATTTGAAGGTATTTGAAAAGGTACTATATGATATATATTTTCGAACAATGATATGGAAAGTGCCTTCTGCTTGATATCCGCTTTGTGGCCACATTGTGGATTCATTCTATCGATATTATTCTCTCTGATTTTTGGTTTTCCGGATGTGATACTCGAGTGTTCCCACCGTGGCGTAACCCATGGTTTTTTTCTCTCGCGACTGCAGAGCGAAATTGCCTGGCTGAGTCTGGCCTAGGGGTATGGATTGTTTCCTGGGGGATCCAGGCGTAACCATTGTGTATCCTGCAATCTGCGTAGGTCGCGATTAGTAGCGAAACTGCCTGGCTGAGATGGCCTAGGGGTACGGATTGTTTCCTGGGAGACCTAGGCGTAACCATTGTGTATCCTGCACTCCACTAGTCATCATGGCGTAACTCGCAGGGCTGAGAAAGCATACGGATACGATTTGTTTCCTGGGGGATCCAGGCGTAACCATTGTGTATCTGCGAACCATGGTTGGACAAAGGTTTTGGTTTGGTTGTTTTGTTTGGATTGTACTTTCCATATCTGTTTTAAAGGTTTTTCAAGTATTTTCACTGGGTGTTGAAACAAGTCTACTAAGTACTTGAAGAATTCTAGCTTTGTGCCTGATTAACGCATGACCAGAGTTTGCAAGAATGAGGATAAACTTGTTGAAACATCGAGTTATAAAAATATTTCTGAAAGAAAGATTTATTTCGATATAAAGGTATTTTATTATAAAGGTATTTTTCAATAAAGAAATTTTGTGTTAATATTTGAAATTGAAACTCTTATGGTTTGAAATATATGATTCGTGCCCGATTCTATTCTTTAAATCTACCTTATCTTCTCAGCTTTAGTTGTTTACCTTGATTCTGTTTTTCCGAATCTACCTTCTTTCCTTTTTGAATATAATCTTTTAAATATTGCTTATTTCTATGCTACATTGTATAATAGAAAATTTTAGTGTTATAAATATTTTGAAGTTATTAATTAAATAAAACATATTTAAAGTGAATGATTTATTAATAATGTTTGAAAAGTATCTAAAGACAAATTTATAAATTTATGAATTATGGATTTAATGTTTTCAATATCTTCTTTGTAAATATAACTAATGATGCAAATAATTGTTTTCAAATAGCTTTCATATATGTATAAAGATGTTAGTTAAACATATTAAATTCCAATGAGTTTTGAAAATTTTAAAGTATTAAAGATAACTGAAACGCAAATGAAGTTTTCAAATGAATATTTCAAGAAAAATTTATATAGTTTTAAATTAATTATTTACCCTTGACTTTCAATCTACCTTTATTTCTGGTTGTTCTATTCTCCTACCTCCTTCCTTTTCGGGGACGAAAAGTCATGAGATGGGGAGAGTGTAATGACCCATAAAATTTTATTAATTTTTAATTGGATTTATAACGTATTTAATTTGGATTTTGAGAAATTTTAATAATAATATGTTGAAATAAAGTTTTAATATTTGGTTTACGTATAATTACATATAGCAAATGGTAAATTTTCAATTAATTATATGAAGGTTTATTTATTATATAATTCTATTAAATTCAAATCAGTTAATAATTGGTGAAAATAAATTTATTTTCAAGACCTGAATATTTTTACATAGAAAAATTCTAAATCATCTTTTGACTGAGGCGTCATTTTTCGTTTTTCCAAATTTAGACTTCTATAGCTCCGTCGATCTTACATTCTGCGTTTTTACTGCATTTTTTTCTGCTAGTGAAAATTCGAATTTTTATAATTCAATCGTACCACCAATATCTATATACCATTTTGATCGTCTCGTTATACTGATCACTCAGTATATTTATTTCTGTATTTTGAGATCCGATACGCGACAGAAACAATAAAAACGTGCGTCATCGGTGCTGAAATTTGTGACTTGGATTTATCTACTTTTCAAATTTGAACCGTACAACTCATGCCATATTAAATTTATTTTAAAGGTTTTAGCTAAATCTATGGGTGAGCGCTGCCACACCTTTCCACCTTGTATTTAATTCTCTGCAGTTTCAATTTGCATTTTGTCCGTTCACATTTCATTTATTCCTTTTCTACCATATATTCCATTATCTCTTTCTGCTATTTGCTAATTGCTATTTTCTCATTCGCGCGATCATTTAATTGAAATCAAAATTTCAACCCTTAATTCTCTTTTCTTTTCAAATTTGAAACGTACTATTAAATCAAGCCATTAATTACTTTTATTTTTTCCTTAAATCAACGTATAGCTCACACAATTATAAACTGCATTAAATTTTTCGATGAACCACACCATGAAAGTTTATATTACATTCATTAGGAATATATTCATTTGTTTGAAATCTTTCCCTTTCTCTCTCATCTCGGTTGGGAATAAAATATATTTCAGTGGAAACCACGTTTCAATGCTTTTAACTCTTTATAACTTATGGTAAAATTTTCTGTCCTTTTTTAAACTAAAACATACAAGGATATACGTTTCTCATTTATTAATTTCTAAATCGTCCTGTTGTCCTTTTCATGTATGTTATATTTATTTATATTTTAACATTTTCTATTTATTTCACTCATCTCCCTACACATTTCTATTTATTTGCTGATTTGTTGCATACGTTTCGTTTTGGAAAAATGCGGTTCATTCCTATTTATTTCATTTCTCACATTTATTTCATCTTTTACTAAAATTCGATCATTGCCACGTCATACCATTTTGGAAGTATGGATGTACAAAACATGCATACGTTTTATCTTTGCTTAAATTTCTCTATCCATTCCTTTTTCCATTTTAATATCCTTGCCTTTCCAAACTCATTACGTACTGTCCAAACAAACAAAAATTTATTGCTTTAATTATTCACCTCAATCTGAGGGACCATTACTATTCAAATCACTTTATATTTATGGTATACGTTTCTTATCTTTATTTGGCAACGGTTCTTTTTTTATTGCCTTAAACACTTTGCCGAATCAATGGACAACCATTCCTATTAAAAGTTTCTTTTGATCTGATATGTGGCGTATGTTACTTTGAAATAAATTTTTAGATTTCATAGCGTCTGTCACTTCCAATTTCCACTTTGAATCATTTATTTACCTATTCCTTTTCTGTACTTACATGTTATCAAATAAACAAAGTATATATTTATAATCAAGCTTTCATCTTCCCGGATCCAATTCATGTTGTTGAAAACTTTTGCATCCTATTCCCCTGTTTCAACCCGAAGGACGTGCAAACCATCCTTCTTCCCTGATGCCATCTCCAACCTTTTGTTCCTCCTCCTCTTCTTCTAGTGCAGCAGGTGAGTAATATATAAGTTAGAACTATATATTTTCTTTTTTTCTTTTTTTTCAACTGTTTACAATTAATACAAGGCATATCTATATGAAAGTATTATATAATTTTCTATGTTCAAAGATATATTTTCTTTGTATGTTTTAAACTAATTTTTGTTTGTATATATATATTTCATATGGGACAGAGAATATATATGTACATGTTTTGTATTATAATAGTATATAAGTTGATATTATATGTTGTTTTAAGTATTATATAGATTACTGTATTTCATTTGCAGTAATATATATAGGGATAAAGTACTGTTTATTTGAGATTCAATTGTTTATATCCTACTTACTTACAAATTTTAATAGTATATATATGATTTTATATTATTCGTTTATGCATAAGTTTACAACTGTGTATACGTGTAATTATATACTTTAGCCATAAAATTTCTATGTATATATACATTGGTTTGTAGTGATTTATAGTATTGATTCTTATAAAATATATACGTACGTGGTTTACAAAGTCTTGGGATTTAACAGTTCTGTTACATATGTTATATTGTTTTATATAAAATAATAAAACTGTTATGTTAGCGTTTGTAGTTTTTTTTTTGTTACAGTAATATATAAAGTTATTTTGAAAAGTGGTCTCATCATTTTTCTTTAAACTTGTATATGTTTATGTATATTTCTATATAAAAGTTACAGCATTTATTTTAAATTTTATTATATTTGATTTTAATACATGCGTTTAATACAAACCAATATCACCGGAAAAAGAGTTGCCAGAATTTTTATTAATAGGAGATGGAGTAGAGACAAGTCAAAAAGTATACATTGAGTATAATTGGAGGCCTTTGATATGCACTGCTTGTAAAGTTTTTGGTCACTCTACCAATAATTGTGATATGGACAAAAGTATTAGTGAAGAGAAAGTTAGCAGTAAAAAAGGTGTCCAGGTAAATGAGTCAGAACCAACTAATAAAAATAAAGCTTCATGGCAAAGAAATATTATTGGTGATAATGTGAAGAATAGACAACAAAAATGGAAGCCTAAGACTACTCAAGTGAACAACAAAGGAGTGGAATCAGACATAACAAAAAAGAATAATGTTATGAACACTATTAGTTCAGACATAGAATCACAGTTACAAAGTGTTACTCAGATTGAAACATGTAATGCTTTTGCAATTCTTTCAGAAATAGAAGAAGGAGAATTAATAGAAAAGGAAGCGGGAACATCAAGCAATTTGAGGGTAGATCCTGATAAATTGGTTTATCAACAGAGAGATACCACTGAAATTAACAACATATCTCAAAAGACCCAATTTCAAAAAGAAACTGAATTAAGTAAACATCAGCAAGACACTAATAAATGCAAGCATAAGGAAACGGAGGCAACATCTCTTAATTCCATTCCAGTGTCTCAGAATAGAATTACTAGTGCAGAAGCTACAGCTGATTTAAACTCTATTGCTAACAAGTCTGTTAGCCCATATGCAAAATTAAAGCCTCCACAAAATATTCCTCTATTCACTCCTTCAAAGGATGACAATTTTGAAGGCAACATGAGTTCATCATCAGATGATGACTTTTGCTCAGAAGATGACATGAATGAAGGATATGAATACAATCAAGAACAAATTATGGCTAGGCTCACTGCAAAAAATTCAAAAAAAAATAAAAATAAAAATTCCTCTGCTATGCTAAAAGGGCCACAAAGATTCACTCGGCAATCTGCCAACAAATACAAATAATTATGATGCTAGACAACATTGGATACTGGAATATAAGAGGAGGACATGATGAAGCCAAAGTTTATGAAATTAAAATGCTTATTAAAGGCAACAATCTAGGAATGATATGCATTAGTGAAACCAAATATTCTGAGGCAGAATCTACCTTCTTTGCTAAAAGAATTGCTCCTGGATGGGATATTATACACAATCATTCAGTTGCTCCTTTTGGGAGACTGTTGATCTTATGGAATCCTCAGTTATACACAATTGATGTTACTGAAACTCACAGACAATTCATACACTGCAATATAAATCACATTCCTACTAACTTTAATTTTAACTCTACTTTTATCTATGCAGATAACATAAAAGCTAATAGGCAGTGCTTTCTTGATATCCTTCCTTCCTTGCACACTGTATTACCCTGGTTGTGCCTTGGAGATTTTAATTGTATGCAACATTCAGAGGATAAGATGGGAGGATTACCATTGACTCTGGTGGATGTTGCTCCTCTTAATAATGCTATTATTCTTGCTCACCTTCATGAGATTCCTAAATCTGGTATGTTTTACACTTGGAATAATTGTAGCAGATCAGGTATTAGAACTTTTTGCAAATTAGATCGTTCTTATTTTAACATAGCTGCTTTCAATGCTTGGCCTTCTTTAATTTCTATTTTCCCTTCTTCTTCCTTATCTGATCATAGTCCTATCATTTTGGACTGGGGAAACAGAAGTAATAAAGGTCATTCTTCCTTTAACTTTTTTAATAGTTGGATTGATGACCCTGAATTTTTTCCTCTAATTGAACAGGCATGGGACACACCAAAATTTGGAAATCCTATGTACATTCTACAATCGAAGCTTAAAGATTGTAAAGTCTCCATTAAAAGATGGTCTTTAAATAAATATGGGTCTGGTAGTCTTCTCTCCACCAAAATAAGCACTGTGCTTAGTGATACTCATATCCAATTGCAAACTGATCCTAGTAATATAGCTATATCTAATAAAGTCAGTGAACTTACAAAAAATCTGAAAATAGCTATCAAAACTGAACTTAAAATGCTCCGGGAAAAAAACAAAATTAATTGGGATAAAGGGGGAGATAGGAACACTAAAATATTCCACAACTCTCTGAAAATTAAGAAAGCTGCTGCTTTAATCCATAGGATTAAAGATAGACATGGTTTTGAAGTTAACACCCATTCAAGTATAAAGCAATCTTTCCTTGATTATTACCATTTTCTTTTTTCTAAAACTGACGAAGTTACTAATATTCATGTCATTAATGAATTACCTATTGGTAATATTTCTAATGATCAAGCTAATATTTTAATTAAGCTCATTACCCCAGAAGAAATTCATGATTCCATCTTCAATATGAAAACTACTAGCTCTCCTGGTCCGGATGGTTTTTCTGCTTTGTTTTTTCAAAAATGTTGGCATATTATAAAACATGACTTTTGTAAAGCTATCCAACATTTCTTTAAAACTAATACACTGCTGAAAGGCATAAACCATACCAAGCTAGCCCTTATTCCAAAAGTTAACATGCCTCAATCTGTATCTGAGTTCAGGCCCATTGCCTGTTGTAATGTAATATATAAATGTATTGCTAAAATATTATCTGCTAGAATGAAAAATTGCCTTGCTGGAATAATATCCCCTAATCAAAATGGTTTTGTTGCTGGAAGATCAATTATAGATAATATATTACTTTCCCAGGAACTAATTAAAGGCTACAATAGGAAAAATATTTCTCCTAGATGTTTTATGAAGTTGGATATCCATAAAGCTTATGATTCAATTAGTTGGGAGGCTATCATATCCATTATGTCCAAGATGAACTTTCCTTTGCCTTTCTTAGCTTGGATATATACATGCATATCTACTGTTAATGTCTCCTTATCTATAAGTGGTGAATCATTTGGTTATTTTAAAATGCATAAAGGAATTAGGCAAGGGGATCCTATATCCTCTTCTCTTTTTATTTTAGTTATGGAGGTACTTACCCAATTAATTGGTGTGGAATGCCATAAAAAAAAAAATATTGATTATCACCCAAAGTGTCAAAAATTTCAAATATCTACTTTAATGTTTGCTGATGATCTCCTTCTTTTCACTAAACCAAACATTAAATCTGTAACAAATGTTTTTACTACCTTACATATTTTTAATCAAATGACAGGCCTAAAAATAAATAAAAGTAAGTCTCAAATAAGTATTGCAGGGGTTTCAAATGTCATTTTCCAGAATATACTTCATGTTTCTGGGCTGCAAGCTATTGATCAAAATGCAATGCACCTTGGTGCTCCTATGTGTAAGGCAAGAATTTCCAATGCTCAATGTCTTCCTTTATATGAAAAAATAACTAATAAGCTTAATAATTATAATGGTACTAAAATCTCGCAAGCTGGTAGACTTGTCATCATCCAGAGTGTTGCCTCAGCTATGTGTGCTTATTATTTTAAACTTTTCATAATTCCTTATAAACTTATTAATATGCTGAATAGAGCCTTTAATCATTTCCTATGGCATGGAAATATTTTTTCCACTAAACTCATTCCTATTGCCTACAAGAAAATAATTGTTCCTTTAAACAAGGGTGGCCTGGGTATTATTAATCTAAAACTTTGGAACATTGCAACTACTTCTCAGCCTGTTAACAAATTGCTCAGTAGTAGTATGGGGATGTGGGAAAAATGGAATAGGCAATACAATCTTAAGGGTGGAAATTATTGGACTATGGAAGCTAAAAATTCTGATAGCTTTTTATGGAAAAAACTTTTGGCTAATAGAAGTTATTATTTGCCTATGGTGCAGTGCAATACTGTGAACTCTTTTTGGTACTCCCCTTGGTGTGCTCCAGGAATGATTCTATCTCAACATATAGACTATATCCTTTTACTTAACTCTGGAATACCCATCAATGCTAATGCTAATGATTTTTTTATAGATGGTGTGCTGCAATTACCTCATGTTAGTTCGCCTGAGCTAAATAACCTATGGTCCTCTATTACTGATGCTTATAAGCATGTGGATCAAGGTGGGATCAGCTGGAATGGTATTCATCACAGCATATCCATTGTTTACAGAACTATAATCCAAATGCATTATGATTCCTCTTTTCCTTGGCACGCTCGAATATGGAAGTTTGGATCTAAACAAAAGCACAATCTGCTGCTTTGGAAATGCCTGATGAATGCAATACACACTCAAGACAATCTTGTTAGAAGGCAATTAATCGATCACTCGCTCTGCATTCTTTGCAACAGAGCTGCGGAAAATGTAGGGCATTTATTCTTCAATTGCCACTTTTCTTTTCAGTTATGGAAGGAAGTTCTTCATAGAATTCACGAGAGACCTCCGCATCGAGATTTTAAGCTGGAATGGATTAGGATTTTCAATATAACTAGGTGGAAAACGATATCGACCAAACGAATTCTCACCTACCTCAAGCTTACGATAGCTGTGATATGGGACGAAAGGAACATGAGAAGATTTGCGCGGTCTTCTTCCTCTCTTTCTCAACTTCTTTTGAAAATTCCCCTGTAGCTATCGCGTTTTTTTTTTTTATTGGTTTATGGGTGGTTATGCTGATCAGTTATTTTCTTCTTAGATTGTATCGTGATTTATCATTTTCATTCTTCATTGTAATTTGACTCTGTTATAATTTAAGTGGACTGTCCACTATAAAAACAGGCTGGCTTTGCTAAAAAAAAAATAAAAAAAAAAAAAAATGATTTTTCTTACATACGTATTTTGTTTTGATATTTGACTTAAAAAGAAGTATTAATTTAATAAGAAAATAATAATGTTATATTTTCAATTTATGTCAATCTGATTTGGATTTGTTCTCGTAAAATTCTGTTGTCAGCTCTATCCATCGAATTCGTGCCAATCCTGCTTTGCTTTGAAACTTGTGCTTGGATTCGTAATTTATCCCACTTTCGTTCATCTCTAGCCTCGAAAGGTGAGCAATAACTCACGATTAACGTTCTTTTATTTATTAAATTTGATTTCAATTGAAACGACAATTGAAATATGAGGCTGTAGTTATTTAAATTGTTATATATGTTATTATCTATAACTGTTCACTTATGGTATATGACACCATATCCTATTGTTTATATTTGTTTTTATGATATATGCCTGTTGTTATTATTATTTTCGTATCTGTTATCACTCTGCAAGTTCCCTGTTAGTATAGAAATCATTATGGGTTGAAATGATACATATTCGAACGGACTTTAGAATAGGAGAAAATCATTATGGGTTGAAATGATACATACTCGAACGGACTTTAGAATAGGAGAAAATCACTATGGGTTGAAATGATACATACTCGAATGGACTTTAGAATAGGAGAAAATCATTATGGGTTGAAATGATACACCCAAGCGATTTTCATTTAATTGAATTTGGGATTACGGGTTGAAATGATATCCACCCGTATATACTTAGCGTACGGGCTGAAGTGATAAATACCGTAGCACTTGACTATATGATAGGAAATAGATACAGACATTGTTGGTCCATATAAATATTTTGAAAATAAATTTCTACAGTTGAAAAGAAATATATGGGATTTAATAAATATCGGTTCTTAAAATATTATATATATAAATGGAAATTTTATATATAGATTTAATAATAATATTATTGAGATTGATTTCATCCATATAATATGTTTGAGTATTATTTAAGATTTATATTTCAAAATTTACCGTTGTAAAAATTTGAATAATGAAGATTGGGATATAAATTTGGGTTTATTAAAAATGGTATTTTAAATAAGGATTTAATTAATTAAATCGATTTTAAATTATTGAATGGAAAATTTAAAGGTATGATTTTGTAACTGGATTTTTGATTTAAGTGATTTAATGAATATTTCACGTTTAATAAAATGAAAGAAAATATTGAGTAAAATGTAATTTAAGGTTACTTAAATGATATTGAATTTAATAAGTGAGTATTTCAAGACTAAACAATAATGAGTTTAAATCGAGATCTATATGAAACTGTTATATAGAACATTTAAAACCTTGAACTATATTGGAATGTAAATGGTTTATGTTGAGATTCGGATCTGTATTTGAAATCAACACTTGAATTTGTTATTTAGCAACTAAATTGAATTAAAGTGAAATTTAGGTTGAACCAAATTTGAATTTATTATTTAGAAAACTAAATTGAATAAAAAATTAGTTGAAACGTGAATACTTAAAGTTTTGAAATATATTGAAATATAAAGTGGTATTTTTGTGATTAGAAATCCGAATTTGAGATCGATAAATTGAAGTGTTTATTTTAGGAATTGAGTTGAATTTAAATTGATAAATTGAGATTGAATTTAATTTAAATGGGAAGGTCGGGTTGATGCTGAAACGATTTGTTAAGTTGAGGGAATTGAAAATACTTTATTTTATAAATTATTTAATATATATAAATACTATTTTGGGAAATATAGAGATATTTGAAGTGAAAATGATATTTGGTTTTGAAGTATAAATTAAGCTGAAATGACCACGGTGTTATAGTGTATATTTCTACCTTGTAGATAGTTCTATGGACCCTTAGAGAATGGTTATCCCAAACATCCTTTAAGTTATTTGTATTTCAGTTGATATTTCACTTGAGTTGGATTTATTGATATAAGAATGTTAATCCTGACTCGAGTGTTTTGTGTTCTGCTTTATGCTCTGGTAAGCTGAGTGATACAGCATTAGAGACTCACCTTTGGAGTTTGGAATTTCATTTGGAGATCCAACTATCGATTCAGATTCCAGGTTTTCCAGTTGATTGGTTCAGAGAAGTCATCTGTTGCATTGGAGACTTCACTGCATTTGAATTATTCGGTTGTATTTTATTTCTAACTCTGATGTATATAGCAGCTTCATGAACTACTATTCTTTATCTATTCTGCTGCATTATATTACTCTATGATCTGTGATTGATTTATTTATTGTATATTTTAAGTTTTGCCAAATTTTAATTAACAATTCAGTATTTTGAATTATTCAAGTTGGATATGTATGGTTTTATTGTCGATTTGAATGGTCCAAAATAGTAGGTCGTTATACCTACTATAGCTAACATGTTCAATAGCAGGTTACCGCCACATTCCATGGCAGGTTATACAACTAAAACCGTACAAGGTTCGTATTGTTTCTTTGGATTTCTAATAAATGGTCAGGCCAAGGAACTTCCCATTGCCACATGGGTAAGCCTCTGGAAAGACGACCCGAGAACCAAACCAGATCTCTGCCAACACAAGGACGGGTTACCCTTCAAACTGGGTAACTACTGACAAAAATATGTCATTCCCCGATGGTAACCGATCTATATCCGAGGATCCTCGATTCCAACAACCACAAAGTAATAAATCCGCAGCAACAACATAGGTTAAATATCTGGGCTCTATACCATGATACCACCTCTATCCAGAAGGAATGACATACACTAAAGGGGCGCTACCCCCTAATAACCTTGCTGCATCCTTCCTATTTTGACCATTTCCGGGGTGTGAGGTCCGACGAAGTCTCGTCCACAAAGCCACGCTTTATACAAAAGCTATGCTTTGATCATCAAATGCTCAACAGCACTTCGTATGCCACATTACCAATTTGGGTATATATCACTAGTAACCATCAACTACATAACCCCTGAGCTCGTACGTCTCAGAGAAGGGTGTTAAGCTAAGAGAATAAATTCTTCGCCACCAACAGAAATATATTTGATAGAAACCAGCTTTACATCTCAAATTGTAATGTCAGACACACAATCCATACAAGTCCGTTCCAGGATCGAACGGAACCGAAGGCACTTCCAAAGAGGTCCTTGCAATCCAGATATTTACTAATCACGTCCGGGCTTCCCATTACTAAGGGTGATAAAACCTCTATATCGGTGATCAGCCGATGCAGAGCCATCCGACGGTAATCCTTCCATTTTCAAAAATATCCGGTCTTCAACACCGGTCATCAAATGCAATTCATAACGAAGTATCACATATTCGGAATGGGTTATACGACCCCAAGGTCCTTTCCCAGCTAACCCGAATAGTGAGCGCTTATTTTGAAAATAAGTGTGGCATTCAAATTCAAGCAAATCATGACAAATACCTATTTAAAGGTAAATATTGATAGTCGGTTATTTAACTGTCAATAGACGTGCACAACATCACCAGATTCCAAATAATTTCCCAAATTATTTATTTTCCAAAATATCTTTACTAGATATATAATTTCCACACTTCAACCATTTGAAAACAAATTTCAAATCAATTTCCTTAAACGGAAACACTTCCAAATATTTATCCATTTTAAATTTAAAATGGTTCATTTTAAATCAATCAAATAAATCCTTACCGATTTATTTTAAGCTTACATTCCAAATCCGTAAACTTATTTCCACGCTTCAAAAATAAACCATAGTTTATTTTTAAACAAATTTCCCTTTCTTTTATAAATTCCCTAATGCATTTACAATTCCAAAATATCTATGAATATATGATTTCTAAATCGATGTCTAATATTCATTTTCAATTTATCTTTAAAAGATAAAATCTCAAAATATTCACTTCATATTGGAAAACATTTCCATACTTATATAATAAGAATAAGTAATTCACAAATCCATTTATTTACAACACTTGGAAAATATTCAATATACTTAAATCGAAATTAAGTATATATTTCATTCTTTAAGGAAAACATTCTCTTAAACACATTTATTTGAGTCAAAACGAATGTTGCGTAAAACATCGTTACGACGACCCAAAATCACTAGTATAGGGATTCGAAACTAAGATAGATATATAAATCCCAATACTATATAAAACATTTCCTTTCAGAAATCATTTACTATAACAACAGTGTTATAGTCCACTATTTCCTTCTGTTTCTCGAAAACGTCTATTTCAACAATGAATGTTGAAATCTATGGTTTCGACACTTAATGCATTTTAAAACAACTTCAAATCGTTTTAATTCCATTTAAAAGATCACTCCCTAAATATTCCTTTTATATATTATTCACTATTCAAAATCGTGAATATAAATCATTAACCAAATTTAACACTTTTACATATACAATTCAAAAATTATCCACTGTCCCAAAACTGTGAATATACTCCTTTTATAAGCTATAAAAATTAACTTATCAAATTTAATCAATCTTGAATTTATAAATCAATGTTTATAAATTCATATTTATATATTATAAAAACTTCAAGTTATAAAAATCCCTTATTAACCAATTCTATTTAAATCTCATTTATATGCCAAAAATCCAATTTTTAAAGTTAATTATTTAGAATTTTCTATTTTACAAAATCTATTCATTTTATAACTTCACAATTTATAAATCTATCAATTTCATTCACTTATGAAATCCATTTATACTTCTTTTTAACGTTTATAAAAACTCGTTTCACAAGTCCAATATTTTAATTTATAAATATCAATTTGATAAATCTTTTATATAAGTCGTTTATAATAATTCAAAAATCCCAATTTAAACCATTTAATAAATTAATCAACTATTTATTTCAAAACTCACATTTCGGTTATATTTCTCAAAAATTATAACCTTTATAACTTTAAAATTATAACGTTTATTTATTTAAAATCAACTAATTCCAAAATTTTAATAAAACGCATATTTTCAAAAATTACTTTAAAACACTTTTTAAATTTGAAAATCATCACTTTAAAATCTTTTCTATAATTCCAAAATTGGCCCGATGATGCAATACACCAAATAGTCAATCACGACAACAAAGACATTATATATCAGTATATGATAATCAACAAATATCACAATATCTGTAATCAAATAAAACTGGTGAGGAATCCAGTTGGATCTCTCCAACCTGTTTCCCTGCATCCGCAGATGTTAGGACAATACCAATTCCGTTCCAATACGAAATATCGCGGTATATGGGATTTATAAAATATTATCCGCTATTATGCGACGCAATAGGGTCTCATCCGCTATATAATGCGGGAAAATCAACTCCAAGTACATATATAATACCAATTCCAATCAAGATGGAATTATCGCGGTATATGTTTTTAATAAATAATCTCCACTTACTAACGGCGTATAATGTCTATTTTAACAATCAATAGATAACAATCATCATTCAAACATACAATCAAGAAATTTTAAATCTAACTATTTAAAATTTAAATCGAAACAATTCGATTGAGTGAGAAGTTCTCACCTTGCTTTCAATTCAGTTTTTCGCGTTTTATTTCGAATAAAATTAAACGTGCGTTTAATTTTACCCAAAATTTTCACAAGCTCTAAACGACTCCAAGCTAGTTCCATAGCGTAGTATTCGTCCATATGGTTCCAACGCAACTAGTTTCGTCCAAAACGGACCTCGTATGAACAAGTTATGATATTTTGAAGTTAATACAAATATAAATATTTACATTTTCTTTTTTTAATTTAAAATCCCTAACTGCATCAAAACCGTTGATTTCTTACTTCTCAAATCTGGACCTCCCCCTACTTCTTCCTCCTTCACGTTGATATCCAGGAACCGAAACCCATAGCCGCCGTTTCCCCTTAAATTGCGCGACCAAATCGAGCACTTTGAAGACGATCAACAACTACCACTCCAATGCCCATCACCACGTGCACCTTCGTCCAGAGCAAGGTGGAGTTCGGCCTTGCCAATCTCCCTAAAATTGCGTGCGACCGGTGCATCTTCAAGCCCATTTTCCCATCGATCCATTGACCTAATCGCGATCATAGCCGTTCATAACGTAGAGCTCGCGAAGCTCTTTAACTTTCATTTAGGAATCAAAATCTAAAAGGGTTTGGATTGGAAGATAATTGGAGGGGAAGGTGATTGTTTTCGGCCATTTATCTTTGAGGTGGTGGCTGAAGATAGAGGGGCTAGGGTTTGCAGTTTGTTGCAAAAGTGAATATTAAAGGTGCTTATATAGAAAAATTCCAAAAACACTATTCATCCAAAATTTTCCAAACTCCAAACGAAGCGTGCCGGTTGGCGTTTCTAAGGTTTACCCCGCGTTCCGGACACAATGGAACGCGTTTCGGAGGCTAATTCGATCATCTGTGTGAGTTACGGCAATGAACGATTGATTTTAAATTAAATCGATTTAAACTAATTTCTATGCGTTCTGGCTTGCCCCGGACAAATGTTAAATCCGATTGACACGAAATTTAAAACCATGCAATAATATCACATTACGGATCTGATGAAACTAGTTTCGTTGAAATCCGAGACTGTTTGAAAAATGGCTATTTTAACTCGTTAATTAAATATTAAAATATTCAATTTTCACAAATCAACTTTAAATTCAATTTTAAAAGTCCTATAACATCATTCTAACTCCAATATAATATAATAAAATTTTACAAATCAATTTTAATAATATTAAACCCAATTTTCAATTATTTCAGTAATTTAACATATTAAATTATCAATTTAATTATCCAATTAAATCTAGATATTCGAAATAAAAATTATTCGACTTATAAATTTCACTTATTAATATTTAAAATCAATTAAATATACAAATTTTAATTGACAGAAATTCTGGGTCGTTACATATAAAATCATGAATATAAGGGTATTTGAATGATTGTTTTAAAAGTGAAATTATATGATTTTATAAGTTAAAAATTATTTAAATAAAAATATGATTGTTTGTGAAATTATACTGAATATTTGAAGTAAATTAACTGCATTTCTGAAATGCTATTAATTCTAATGTAAATGGTAATGCAGCATTTGTAAATGCTGTAGTTGACAATAATGAACCAAATTGCTAAGTTTAATTAAAGGCTATTATAGCATTTTTGTAAATGTTATAATTGTTGAGGATAACTAAGTTTTATTTGAAACTAATGTAACCCTATTACAACATTTTTAAATGCTATCTTTTGTTAAATTGAACTGTTTTGAACGTAACTTTCTGTAGAAATTTGTAAATGCTGCGAAAGTTGAAGCTTCACCTGTTTTAATAAATTAAGTGAATAAATGAATTTTGAAAGACTAAAATTTTGGAAATTTAATAATTTAATTATTAAATATAATAACTTCATTTTATGATTTAAAATGAATTAATTTGTTTCAAAATATAAACTATTTTGAAATGTGTTTTTAATGGTATTTAAATTAAATAAAAATGAATGTGGTTTGGAAGATCTGATATTTTGAAATGGATTTTGAATGATATTGAGTTTTGAAATGATATTTGATTTTGAATTATAAAATACTATTTTGAAATTTTAACCACGGGATCTATATAATTTATAGTTTAACTAATTCTTAAAGGATGGGCGATCCCAAGCATCCTTTAAATTGTTGTGCATTTCTACTACAGTTCACTTGAGTTGGTTTACATTATATAAGTATATATGTCCTGACTCGAGTGTTTTTTGTTTTACTTTACGCTCGGGTCAGTCTGATTATTTACAGCTTAACTTTGGATTTCTTTCTGGAGCTAGGAATCGCTGGAGATTCTGCTTGTCTAGTTATCTGTTCCCTTCAGTTTCAGTTATTCTATTTCAGCTCTGGTATTTATAAACTGCTATGTAATTGAGATTTCTATTGTATATGTTTCAGACTGATATTATGTATTATGTTTTGAGAGTTTGTTATCGTAGCTTCATGAACTACTATGGTATTTTAAATTTCCGCTGTGAGTTATTCTAATATTTCTGTGTCTATGATTCTGTGATTGTATTTCATTTGCTCCAAATTTATTTACAATGCGATATTTTGAGCAATTCAAGTCTGGCATGTGTGGATGTGAATGGCTTAAAATATCGGGTTGTTATAAACTCTATTACGACTATTTAGTACACTAGTCACCAAGGGGGGCATCTTCATATATCGTTCTTGGCGTATTTATGTAATAATTATATTTGATCCGAACTTGGGAAACGTTGAGGATTATGTAACTTAGATATGAAATGTAATCAGAAAAGTGTTTTAGTCTGTGGTGATTTTATTTCATATTCAAGTGCCTCTAATATTATAGATACCATTAACATTACCGTATTTCGTCATCGGAAGTTAATACTATGGATGACTGCAGCATCTGTAGCGCTTAACTTCAGGCCTCCAGTTAGGGGTTGTTACAAAACGGTTTAGAAATATGGTTGGCATCTCAAAATCAATATGAAGCACCTAAAATCGATATAGACACATGGACTGATGCACAAAAAGCAGAGGCATCTAACAATGCCAAGGCTATGAATGTTTTTTTTTTGCTCATTCGATAAAGATGAATTTTCACTAGTCATATTGTGCACTACTCTTATGATATATGGCATGCAATACAAATTACCCATGAAGGCACAAATAAAGTCAAGCAAACAAAAATTTCTATTCTACAAAATCAATTTTCATCTTTTAAAATGAAATCAAATGAGTCAATTATTGAAATGTATGCTAGAATTCAAACTATACAACACAACCTTGTGGCACTAGGAGTTAAATTCACCGATTTAATTTTGAACTCTCTAATGAACAAACGGGAAAGAAAAGTTTTAGCCATCTAAGAAGCTAATGATCTTTCCCAACTCAAAGTCGAAGAGTTAATAAAAAATATAATGTCGTATGAAGTTAATTTACAGGCAGAAAGAACAAAATCAGGAAAAGAAAAACCTCACATTTCAGGCAAACAACGATAACTCCGACTTGGAAGAAGATGATATTGTGTTCATCGCCAGAAATTCAAACCAGTTCAAGAAGTTCAAAATAGGTGATGAAATTTCAAAACAGCAGCAACACTAATTCCTTAAATCAAACAACAATGAAATGCTTCAGTTGTGATAAATTTGGCCATATGAAGAATGACTGTCCACTACTCAACAATGATAAAAGGAAAACAAATTCAAAATTTTCAAGAAAAAGAGAAGTTCATTTTAAGTAACTTGGGATGACTTCGAATCTTCTTCTTCATCTAATAGTGACAATGACACAAAACAAGCAAATGTTTGCTTCATGGCTAGCACAGACGAGGTTCGTCCTAAATTAACATATGATGAACTTCTTGAAATTAGTATAGAATTAGATGACAAGTACAAAGAATTAAAGAAATTAAATAAAGAAAATATAGGAAAATTAAATAGAGCTTAATTAGAAATTGGAATATTAAAAAACGAGAGAAGTATTTTAGAAAAAGAATTAGAACTAGTACAAATGGAATGCAAAAAACTATCGTCTCAAAATGCTACTCTAACATAGTATATAGAGAATAACAAAATCGAAAATTATAAACTTGAAAAAGGAAAGTATGAATTAAAACAAAAATTATAATTAGCTAATATAGAAATTTCCTATCTTGGAAATAAATTAGATAAAATTACTAACAATGTTTCAAAGTTTAACAAAGGAAAGAAAAATTTAAATAATTAGATAAAGATTTCAAAACCATCAAGAAATTGGAATGGTTTAAGATTTAACAAAAATCATCATAAATGTTCTAGAAATAATCCAGCCTCCAATAATAATCAAAATTTTAAGAAGTATAGTACATTACATACAAATTTTAGAAAAAAAATCTAAATATGAAAATAAGAGAACAAAAATGATTAAGGTCTAGAGTCCTAAAACTAATAACAAATTGATTAGACAAAAACACATAGATATATATCTAAAAGAGATAGTTCATATTGAAAATTACATTTCTAAAGGTTCCAAACCCTCATGGGTATGGCTACCTTCTCCTACTAACCCATACCCTAACAAAGGATGTGGGTAACAACTAAAATTCTTTGTTATTTTTTAGGTACCCAAAAATAAAAATAAGGAGAAATGGATACTCGATAGTGGATGCACGAAACATATTACGAAAAATAAACACATGCTATCAAACATCACTAACATGGACGGTGGAACGGTCAATTTTGGGGATGATTCCAAAGGATATGTTATTGGAATTGGAAACGTCATCAATGTCGGTACATCAAATTCTCCTATTATTTCAAATGTCTTATTAGTTAAAAGCTTAAAACATTATTTACTTAGTATAATCTAATTATGTGATAAGGAATTTCGAATTGATTTTGAAAAAGATAAATGCAATATCTTTGATCAAAATAAAATTTTAATTTTTGAAGGAACAAGAAATTGAAATATTTATATTCTAAACATGAATTTTAATCATAATAAAGACTTATGTTTAGCCATAAACATGATGACCCATGAATATGGCATAAAACATTTTTAATATAAATTTCAAATATATAAACAAATTAGCTAAAAACAATTTTGTAAGTGGATTATCCAAAATAAATTTCAAAGTTAAAAATCTGTGTGATGCATGTCAACTTGGAAAATTAAAGAAAAGCTTGCTTAAATCTAAAACGGAAATCTCTACGAAACAACCTCTTAAATTACTTCATTTGGACTTATTTGGTCCAACTCAAATATGTCGATAAATCATATTAAATATGTTTTGTAATTGTGGACGATTTTTCAAGATGTACTTGGACATAATTTTTAAAACATAAAAGTGATATATTTGAAATGTTTAAAAAAAATTCTAAATGAATTAAGACTCTAATGGATTTAAAAATAAAAAGTATAAGAAATGATCATAGTGGAGAATATGAAAATGAATTATTTACAAACTTTTGTAATAAGATCGGAATTATTCATAATTTTTCATTTCCACGAACACCATAACAAAATGGAGTAGTCGAAAGAAAAAATTGCACCTTACAAGAATGTGGTCGAACTCTCCTAAATGGCAGTAGCTTACCAAAGAATATTTGGGACGAAGTAGTTGCTACTGCTTGTTACATACAAAATCGAGTAAATCTTAGATCTATGACTAAAAATACATGTTATGAAATGTTCCACGAAAATAACCAAAAGTACCATAATTTTCGAATATTTTGATCAAAATGCTTTACTCTAAATACAAAAGATAATCTTGGTAAATTTGATTCAAAGCCGATGAAGGAACTTTTGTTGGATATTCTGATAGAAGTAAAGCTTACAGAATTTTTAACAAACAAGCAAATGTTAAAGAGGAAAGCCTTCATGTCTCGCTTGATGAAAACTTCAAAAATATAAATAAAAATGACGAATAATTTTTTGGCACTAATCAAAATAGAGCCATTGAAATTATGACTGAAAATAATAATAATCAAAATAATATGATTGAAATAACAATGATTCGAAATCACCACCCCGTATTTTAAAAGATCATCTTATTGATAATGTAGTTGGAAATCTATATAACAAATTTCAACTAGAAGACAAATAAATCAAACGAGTAATGTAGCGTTTATATCTAATTTGGAACTGAAAATTTATAAGGAAGCATCAAATGATGATTTTTGGATTTTAGCTATGCAAGAAGAACTTAATCAATTCAAACGAAATAATGTCTGGGAATTAGTACCAAGGCCAAACGATCAATCAATAATTGGAACAAAATGTTTTTTTAAAAAAAGCCAAAAAAATGGAAATATTATACATAATAAAGCAAGATTAGTGGCACAGGGATACAATCAAGAAGAAGACATTGATTATGAAGGGAATTTTGCACATGTGGCTCGTCTTGAAGCCATAAGAACATTACTTGCTTTTGCGTGTCATCATAACATTAAGCTATTTCATTTGGATGTTAAAAGTGCTTTCTTAAACAGTTTTATAAAAGAAAATGTTTACGTAGAACAACCACCACTATTTGTTCATAAAAAAATATCCAAATCGTGTTTTTAAACTTAAAAGAGCATTACATGGTTTAAACAAGCACCTCGGCTTGGTATTATTGATTAAAATCACATTTAATTAATTTCGATTTTCACATTGGTAAAATAGGTACAACATTATTTATTAAAAGAAAATATAAGGATATATTAAATTTTCAAATTTATGTTGATGACATTATATTTGGATCTACTAATGAAAATTTATATAATCAATTTTTTACAATAATGACAAATGAATTTGAAATGATTCGTATGGGTGAATCAAATTTCTTTTTAGGATTACAAATAAAACAATTAAATAATGGAATTCTTACAAATCAAGAAAAATACTATAAAGAACTACTAAAACATTTTGGAATGGATAATGCATAAAGTAAACATACTCCAATGAGTACTTCTATTCATCTAGACAAAGATGAACATGGAAAAGATTTTGATCAAAAACTATATCGAAGCATGATAGAATCCTTATGATACTTAACCGCTAATGGACCAGATATTACGTTGAATGTTTTTTTATGTGCAAGATTTCAAACACAATCTAAAGATCACATCATCGGGAAATTAAACGGATTTTAAGATATTTAGCCAACACTAAAGATTATGGACTATTTTACCCAAAAAAGGGAGATTGTTAGAACCTCCAACTTATGGTTCAATGATAATAACTATACAATCATATACACATATAGACTTTATCAAGATTGTAGGTTTATACTACAAGCAGATACCATGATAGAACATATTGAGACTTAAAGAGAAACGAAGATTCATTGGCCATACTAAGGTTATTCTACTGTAAAAGAGTCCTAGATAAAATATGTTAAGGGCATCTTGAATATATATGCATACATGATCACACACAATTTTATATACAACAGAATCTAGTGGAAAACTTCTTTTTCACCTCATAGACGACTGAGGTATACTCATAGACATCTATGATAAGCCTCGGGTTAAAATTTAAAACTGGTTACAGACGTCTGCCATTATACCACAGACATCTGTCATAGCAGAAACTATCATATTTGAAAAGACGCTTCTTTTTGAAACTAAAGTAAATCATCTTTCATAAAGAGTTGCAGCTATTCAAACAAAAAAATTCTTCGAAGAGTAATAACTCTTCATCTGCACCTCTCTGATTCTATAAATAGCATCTCGATTGAGAAGCAGAAATCACTTACTTAACTTTATTTGATCTGTTCTTTACTCTCTTGATTTCAAAGCACTCTCTTACATATACACTGTTTACATACTCTTAATCCATTATGACCTTTTTGTTAGATCATTTCCTACAACTCAAAGCAATCATATCATATACTCAAAGGAAATCTTAGGAAGATTTGTATTATAAGTCAAAAACTATGTTATTAGAACACAAGATTATCAAAGACACTTTTGTATTAAGCCAATTCCTCCAGGCAAAGTGAGGGTAGTTTGTTTAAAGAAAATACCGAAGGAGAGCTTCGAGACTAGATGTAGGACAGGAGATCTGAACCAGTATAAGAACTCCTATTTACATGCTTTTTATATTTTACTATTTATTGTCTACTGTCGCATTGTTTTATATACTAGTGTATTATACACAGTTTAGATAGTATTTGATCCACTAGACTTTCACATGGTAGCGAACTCATGTCACCTCTTAGAAGAAAAATATATCCTTTTACTCGATAAACTCTGCCTTATCTAAATATAACTATAAAAGCCTCACTTACAGTTACGACAACAACTCAAATACCATCATCTTATAAATATTCCCACTAAATAAATAAATGGTAAAACACGACTCTCTTTTTTGGTACCTTTCAACTTCTTAAGTCTAAAAAAATATGTGTCGTGTAATATTACTTGTAATGTCAAACTAATGACATCCATCCATAGTCAAAAAAGTTTCTATAAAATAAATATGTGTGGCATAATGTTATCCACGATATCAGAATAACGACACCCAACCATACGCCAATCAAATCATCTATCCACATTAGTGATGCCAAACAACAAAGTGTATATATGTATACATATCATTCACTGCCATCTTTGATCATTTTCCATAATGGTAAAGAATAAAAAAGCATGAATGTCAACTATTTATAATCTATATTATGGACCAATTATCGAGTCTTGTCACATCATAACATCATTGGGTCACTAGGACCCTATCGCAAAATAAACTCTAGGCCCTTTAAAGTAAAATCTTAAAATATATTCAATCAAATAGTTAATGGGATCCAATCAATTGAAACTGTGGTATCAACTATGTACCTTTTTATTATTCTAACTTTCCAAGTAGAATTCCTCTTGAATTATATCTTCAAAGCTTCTAATGCCATCCAAATACCCTTTAGGCCCAACCTCTTTTATATAGATCTTAGTCCAACCATTTGAACTATGTTGATGTCTTTTAACTGAAATAATTTAAATTATTTAACCAAATTATGATCTCGCTTTTACCCATTTGGAAATTTTCCTATCAAATTTTCAATCTTCTCCTATTATCATTTTCAAAATGGTATGTCAACGGGCCTAGAAATCTTTTATTTTATTAGGAAGGAAGAAATTAGAATTGAATTATAAATGTGTATGATATTCCAAGTTTAAAGGATGGATAATAATTTATCATTGCGAGACTATTAACATCACGTCCTACAGTATGACTACGCCCAATCAGCCACTCCTTATACAGGTCGACCTCTTAGTCTTTATCCAGTAGCATCCCATAACAAGTGATCTGATCTATTTTCAAAATCAGTCTATACACCAAAAGACTTGGTACATATGTGTCACTAAAGGACTCTACACCACATAAACAGTTTCAAGTCATGGCAAATCATAAATAGATGGGTCGATCCTTACGAAGGATTCGACATCTGTATTGATTCATGCACTATGTGAGATTTACTATGTAAATTATCTATCATACACCTTACATCAAAATAAATGAATTACCTCCAATCGTGGTCTGCTCCCCTTCATTACGAGCAACTGGTGGTATACTTGCACTTGGGATCGCTTCTAGTGCATAAGCTTTCACTATTTTACCTCATTTCGACATGCTTCAGCATTCGTTCTTCACCTGACCATACTGATTGCACTTGCAATACTTAATATTTGATACTTTTGCTCTACAATCCTTTGAAATATGACCCTTCATCTTGGATCTCCTACACGGGATCATCGGTTTCTTCCCCTAACGTCCTTAGAATTCATTTCCTTTTCACTTGCCATGCTGCTAGTCACCTCTTTCTTAGCATCTTTCTCCTCAAGTTCTTCATTAAGTGAGTTCAACGGTGTTGCCTCAATCAAACCTTTAAATGTGGCTCCATGCGGTATTTGGTTATGTGTTAATTCCTTTAATGGTGAATTAAATTGTAACATACACTTACTTGGAGGCCCAAAACTAATGGCTACAGATGTTGCAGTCGTCTATAGTTATTAATCATCGGCGACCAAATATGGCGGCGTTAGGTACATTGATACACAGATCAAAACAAGATGGAAAAAATTTAACAAATTAAAAACACATTTCCACATTCCATTTGAAACATTCCATGTTCATTACATAAACCCACAAAAGTTAGCCACGTTCAGAAAAATATAATTACTACACATATGCCAAGAGAGACATACGAAGATGCCTCCTTGGTTGGCCAGAGTATATAATAAGGCTAGTAAATCTGCCTTTAAATCCAAAATACATAGCAGAAAAGGATAATTCTAAATAACCAACTGCCTCCTACATGCCTCTTAGCTTTATTCGTCTAAGAAGAGAAGCAAGAAACCCTAAACCTCAAATTAATAAAAAGCATCTCAATCCATATAGATATCTAGTGAGACCATGCCACTTAGCGGAGCGAGTTTTCCCCTCACTAGTATACTAAAAACTTTTCAAAGCCATACATTATGCTTCTGTATCCACAATGGTTGAAAACATAGTATAAAATACTATGATGATATTTATATATAAACATTTTGGATTTCCCATCCCCAATTTAATTGACCCCTGCATATTTATAGTTTCAAGGGCCACTATTAACCTATTAGTTTTCATGGATTTAATAATACCCTTTTCATAATTTGTAGACACCCTGTCATATTTCATAGTTTTCATGGGATCACTAAGCACCTATAGGACCCTACCAATTGACTTAATAAATTCATGGGATCTTTTGACCCTATTGGTCTTTCCAATAACTCCACTCTTATCCTAGTTTTCATGGGTTGACTAGCAAACCTTTGTATTATTCTAGTAACTCCATTCTTATCCTAGTTTTCATGGATTGACTAGGAACCTACTGTTGCCTCCAATAACTTCTTTCTTATCCTAGTTATCATGGATTGACTAGGAACTTTTTGGCTGGCGTCAATACTTAATCCGAGTATAATTTTCATGGGTCCATTACAAGACTTTACTAATCATCCTTAGTACATAGTTTTCATGGGTTTAATATGAACCTATTGGTTACCCCTAATAAATTCCTAATCATAGATTTCATGGATTTACTATGAACTTATCTCCCAGACAACTTCAATGTTTAAGCACCCTATATTTTGGTCTCCCTGACTCTCTGGATGCAATTCTACTCATTTAGGAGTTTAATCAATTTATATTCACTACTAGATTAACCTAGATGATTATTCTACACCTTTATTCCCAAAATACAATTAAGGGTCCATCAGCATGTGAATATATTCATATTTAAATAAGCAAACTTAAAACTTAGCAATACCATACTTGTGGGTTTAAGACCCTTGAAATTTTTTCCATATAAAACATAGTTAATCCCATTAACCTATATTTTTATCAAGGCAATACTTCTTCAAATTTACATACTTAAAGTCATTTCAAGACTTCTTTATTTAGCCATGGGTTTTTTCCATTAAAAATGAGTTTGGGCTGGAAAAGCCTTTTGACACCTTCGAAACCTTACTTTCGACTTCATTAGATAACCTCTTTGAAAGCATTAAATTCCATCTTTACAACATGAGGCTCCTACCTTTCAAATACTTTGAAACATCTTTTTTGAAATCTTCTAACCATTTAAAAGTATTATCATATAAGAATAAAAGCATAGCTTCGAAACCATTCAAATACCCCTTTCGAAAGCTATGAAAGTTACCCTTCAAAACCATTTAAGGTTGCCCTTCAAAACCATTACCTTTCGTAGCCATTGGGTTTATATTTAAAATAACATTTTTGGGTCAAAGTGAACATATGTGAAAGCATCTCTTTCAAAACCATTCTTTATTTCATAAAAGTATTTAGGGTAAACTTGATGGTGCCAAAAAATCCTTTCGAAAGCATTAAAACATATAGGTAAAACAATTGGAGGTTGGCTTCGAAACCCTTTTCGAAACCGTTGCCTTCGAAACCCCTAAACCCTTTCGAAAATAGTAGGAAGCGGCTTATATTTATAAAAATAGCACCTTTTGACAGCATTGATGTCTTTAATACCATCGAAAGGTATCAAAATCATACAAGTCGAATCTACCCCTTCCGAAAGCTTCGATAAAAATCTAAGTAACTCCTTTGGAAACTACTACTTTAAAACAAAGACGTCAGCTCTCCTTCGAAAGCTACTTTTGAAATATCCTTTCGAAACCATTGGTTTCAAAAACTTTGAAACCCTTTTGTTAACAGGCAAGCGCTTTTTCTTTTAGAAACAAAACAAAGGAACCAACTCTTTTGGAAGCTACGTTTCAATACTCTACCCCTCTCCTCTCTCCAATCCACTGTGGACCATCAAAATGATACCATATGTATTGGTTTACTGGTTTCGACCTAAAAGATTTCAACTAGGTTGGAGGCAGAAGCTCCGGGTCGAAAGCTCTTTCCAAAGGGGGTGGAACCTGCTTTTCTGAGCCAAAGACTGTTTTCACCAAATAAAGCAAACTTTTTGTAACTAATTTGTCCACTTGTAAACACATGATTGGTTACATTAAACTTTCAGATTATTTTACTAAAATTTTCCACATTTTCCCAGATCTAACAACTAAATAACATTTAACAAATAAGCCCTTTCTATTAACAAAACAATTAAACCATTTAGGTCCTCCTTTCAAAATAATTTAATTTCCATACTAAATCACTTACTAAAAATCCATGAAAATTCTAGAAATTCACTTAATCATCTTGCCTAACGTGTCGAAATTTGAGACCCAAATCCTTAATATAATTTCCTAAATAAATTTATAAACCAAAATAACCATATAAAATTCATAAGTAATTCCCTATGGCTTGGAAAATTGTAAAAATTGAAACCTAACTCCAAAATCATGTTTCTCATAACATAAAATTTTCCCATGGAATTTAATAATAATTTAACCTCATTTTTAAGCCATGGATATTCTACATTTAAACAATCTTGTTTAAACTAATGAATAATAAATCAAGCATATCATCATCCAATTTATCATTAAAAAGAGTTTACCCTTAAATCCAAAAACATAATATTATAGAAATCAAAATAGAGATGTAGTGATTATTATTCACCTTAGATTGGAGTAGGAAATTGAAGATTGACTGAGATTGATTTCTTCTAGCTTGATCATAAGCTTTAGATTTGATTTTTCCTTCTTTTCTTCTTCCTAACGGTCGACCTTCGTATTTTATTTCTTACGTTTGTTTTACTTATGAAAAATGAAAGTGAATGGTCTTAGGAAAAATAGTATAAAGGTAGGACCGTGAGTGGCTATTCACTCTAATGCCCTTATTTTCATTTAGTTAACACTTAACCATTTATAAACCCATTCATTTTAACTAAGCACGACCACTAATATTAATTTACCGTTCTCAATCCCCTTATCACTTTACATTAATCTATTTAATTTATTCTAATTAAATCACTTGAATAATATTAATAAACTTAGGGGTGTTACAGGCTCTCCTCCTTAAAGAATTTCATCCTTGAAATTCAATAAGGACTAAATATCAAACATATTAATCATCTGTATCGACTCCTAACATCCATACTTGACTACCCGACTAGCAACTAATCAATATAAATCAAATATAGACATACCATCAAATCAGATATGGACAAGCATCTCGAATCTTGTCCTCTATCTCCCAAGTACAATCCTTCTCGTTGTCACTCCATTGAACGTTCACCAACTTAACTGCCTTCGTCCTCAATCTTTTCTCATCTCTCGCTACAACCCGAACAGGTTGTCTAACAATGGTCAAATCAGGCTCTACTACCAATTCCTCTAACTATGTCTGAGGAATAGTATACTCTGGATCATGCACATGCTTGTGAAGATGAGACACATGGAATACATTATGCACACCTGCCAAACTGCTCGGCAACTCTACTCTATACACGAGCTTTCCAGTTCTCTCAATAATCTGGAATGTTCCAACATATCTTGGGGTAAACTTTCCCGATTTTCCAAATCGTACCACCCCCTTCATCGATGGTACCTTAATGAAAACCCTATCTCCCAATGAGAACTCTATGTCTTCACGCCTCTTGTCCGCGTAACTCTTTTGCATGGATTGAGCTTCCTTCATCCAACCTCGGATTAATTTAATCTTTTCTGATGCCTCCCTAACCAAATCTGGACCTAAGACCAATCTGTCTTCAGTATGTAACCAACATGCGGGTGATTTGCATGGCCTTTCACACAAAGCTTCAAAAGGCGTCATTCTTATGCTAGTCTGATAACTATTATTACAGGAAAACTCAATCAAATGTAGGTGGTCCTCTCAAGATCCACCAAAGTCCAACACACAAGCTCTCAATAAATCCTTAAGTACTTTGTAGACTCTCTTTGTCCGCCTGTAACGACCCCACCATGATGCCCAGATTAGCAAAGAACATTATAAGTAATGTCATCTGCTAGTATGTAGAATACTGCTTGTTAAGGGAGATCTAATGTGAATATAGATTTATAATAAAACTACCATGTCATTTATATATTTTCACTTAATATCTGAAATGAATTTGACGTGTACAGTATTGATACATAGTAATAGACACATCGATTTCTCAGAATCTGAACAATATATCATATGAATAACATTCACAGATCATAGTGGAATAAATTTCAACTTACGCATATACAAATTTTGTGTTTACGAAATGAAATACTAAACTCAATTGTTATACAAGTTTAACAATTTTCTATTCTCAATTGTACATCTTATAAACATATTCACAAATTTCCTAAATGAGATAAACTAAAAAGTCAAAAGTTTTTATCTCCTTGCCAGCCTAAACATCCAAAGGTCAACTTGTTCTGTTGCTTGAAAAGTCTCATTCTGACCCGAGCAAAATAACACCTAGATCAGACTATCTCTGAATATCCAATAGGTTGAGAATAGAATATAACACAAGAATAAACAGCATATAAGTAAACATGGATGTCTAGGATATAACGAGTCATGAGAACTAATTTAACTTCGAGTTCATCACAAGGAACATGGTTATACATTTAAGTCACGAACGCATATTAGTCACTAAACACTGAATTCACGAAACAAAACACAATATCTCTAAGATGCAAATATTAATGATTAACTCAGAATAGGGTTATAAGTTTAAGTCACAAACACGAACTAGTCACTAAACATAAAAAAATAGAATTAACTTAACATCCATCACAAGAAGCAAGAACATATATTTATTTCATAAACACATGACACAAGACACAAGAATGCATATTTATTTCACAAACATTGAATAATCGCAGAATCCATATATGCAGAATCCAAGAGATCTTAATCCAAACCGATCGTAATGATCGTCCAAAATAATCGCAATGCTTGTACTCAAAACTCATGGCAAACAAATAAACAAATTGGTATCAAAACTGAACCGATCCGATACCAAGGATCGTACTCAGACCGGGAACACAGAATCACAGAATGATCTAAAGGATAGTCCATACCGAGCAAGATGATCGTGGAAACCATGACTCGATAACTCTATCTTTATCTAATATTATTATATTATTATGTTTGAAAAGAAATCCATGAATAAACTTCTTAAGGATCTGGCAGCTACTTACTGCACATCAAAAGAGATTAAACTCTAAAGTACCAAATACTATCACCCTTAGTAATCACAAGAATTTAACCAATACATCCCATACAGTATGGTGAAATCCTAGTACTTAGTGAAAGCTAGTAATATCACTTATTACGGATACCACCGAAAAACCTGAACTACATTATCTTAAGGATCTAGCAACTACTTATCGCACACCAGAAGAGAATTCAATTCTAAAGTCTAAAATACTTCCTAGTAGCAATCACACGAATTTAACCAAGGCATCCTATACCACCCATGAAATTCAGTATTCGCTAATGGGCTAGTAAGTTCCACTTGAACATTCTCTTCAATGAGTTATACCATATTTGATGAATCTTTACTCGAAAGCATTTAAACCAATCGACGACACTAAATCGATTATTATTACTCCTAAAATTATAGAATTAAGGTTCTCAAATCATTTTTTTTTTCTTTTAAGTTTATTATTTAAAACACTTACTATAATTTTCCATAAATCCTTTTAGTATTTAACTTTATAAAATATTTAAAGATTTGCTAAAATATTCCATAACGTCGAATTATTCCAAGATTTTACTTATATACACCAAGTTGTCTCAAATTTCCATATGGTTGTATTATTCACAAAACTATATTCTAAAACCATATTTAATTACTCTTCTAAATCCATATTAAAATATAACCTTTTAATTTAAAAATAAAGTTAGTTTATACTTTTCAAAACTACATTTCCAAGTTCCATAAATCCTATATTATTTATTTAATAAATCTTAATACTTACATTCCAAATCCATAACACTTTTATGTAAAAATAGATTAGATTTGTATTTCCAAAGTCATATTTGCAGAACGATAAATATTTTACTAAGCATGCTTAATATATAAAATAACTTTTTATAAATCATTTTTAATATTTAATAAGTCAATTTAGAAATAATTCTAAGATTTATTAATTAAAAATAGTTCTCTTTCATAAAATTACTTATATACGAAGTTTGTCTATTTACTTCTTTTAACTCAAATTTATGGTTTAAAGATATGCAGTTTCGACCACATAAATCTCATAATTTTACAAAACTTAAAACATTAAAGTTGTAGATAAAAGTCTCAGCTTTCAAACAAGAAAAGGATCATATAATTTGGATTTACGGTTTAAAATTTAAGATCGAAATAATTTTCAGATTCAAATTTATTAACTCTTTCCTTCATAACATAGCAACAAAAAGAAATGAATTTTTGACCATTTAAAATTCAAAACTATGCAAAATTCTAAACAAGAAAGTTGCAGCGTAAAGTCTATCCTTTCCATAAAATCAAAAATTTCAAACTCCGATAGATAACAAAAAATTTATGCCTAAAACAATTTCTGTTTTTTTAATGTTAAGATTAAACACAAGACAGAGATGCTACCTCTTCATCAAACTCACATAACTCTTAGTAAACTACGGATTTATAAGAAGTGGTAAGCATAAAAGTTGTTCATTATAAAATAAATTCAAGTGAAGAAAACCTCACTCAATTTCAATCTACCAATCATAAGTTATGATAATTTTAATATCAGGTTTTAACTTAAAGAAATTGCATAGGGCAGAGCTACACCATCGGTTTCAAACTCAATTTCGACCCTCTAAACTACTAAAATTTGACAAGTGATTAAAAGTGAACTTGGAGTTAACTGAAAGAATTTCTTCCACCAAAAAGTTGAGTCAATTGAAGTAATTTACACCAAGATATCACTGTTTTACTGCAGTGATTTTCAAATTTATTTTCAGCAAGAAATCAAATAATCACCCAAATTCATGCAATCAACTCACAATCAAATTGAAAGCAATTAAATCAAAAACTATCTAATTCAATCCAAACAGCAACTAATTGATTGCACATATGAATTAAATATATTAGAGTGAGTATTCAACTCATCTTCAACTGGAGATTGCAAGCTATCTTCTCAAATATACTAAGCAAGTCACCTCATTCTCCAAAACACCTAATTTCCTCTTCTTGCCAATAATTTCAAAACTTAAAATGTAACCAAAACTTCAAATTGATGGTAAGATTAGGTAGATAAGAGGCTATAGAAATCACACCTTATTTTCCTATAATTTATAGAAATTTCTTTAATCTTCTAAGATCAAAATTAGGGCTAAAATGAACTTTTCTTAGGAACATGAATGAATAATGAAAAAATTTGTTTAGTGATTGGAAAAGGAATCAGAGTATTAGGATAGGCTAATGAGTTAATGGGTTTGGAAATAAAAAGCCCTAACTAGGTAATTAAATTTAATTATCTTGAATCCTTACATAGCCTATTAAAAAAATAACATAATACTCTCTTTAGTATAAAATTAATTAAATTATCCCAACAAAGAAAATAACCAATTAATCAAATTTTAGCCTAATAAAATGATTAAATCATTTTAACAAAAAACTCTCTAAACTAAATCAATTAAATTGATATAAGTAAAATTCTTCTTTTGCTTAACTCTAACATTAGAGAAATTAAATTCTCAAATCAACTAAATTATGTTTCTGAATTTCAGATAGCTAACTTAATTTATAAATATAAAAATCCAGTAATTGATTTAAACAAATTTTCAAATAAATTGAAATCCATTTCTAAGAAATGATAACTCATTTCCATTCATAAATTAAATCAATTATCCAAAACTAAATTAAATTTCCTAATTAAATTTCACAAATCCCTGATTTAAATTAATTGACACGAATTAACGATAATTAATTAGGTCATTAACTCCAGGGTTGTTACACTGCCCATCCACCGTGGATGATAAGCGGTACTCATCTTAAGCATATTGCTTAACACCTGTTGTAGACTCTTCTAGAATTTGCTAGTGACTAAAGCATCTCTATCGCTGACTATGCTATTAGGAACTCCATGTAGTCTAATTATGTTCTTCATGAAAAACTTTGCCGAAATAGGTGCCATCCTGGTAGACTTAACTGGAATGAAATGGGAACTTCTGGTCAATCTATCCACTATAACCCATATGCTTTCACTTCCCCTATTTGACCTTGGCAACCCATCTCTTAAATCCATCGATATCGAATCCCATTTCCAAACATGGATCTCTAGAAGCAGAAGTAACCCACTCGGCTTTTAATGTCCGGCCTTCACTTGTTGACAGTTTACACACTGCCTAACCCACAAGCCGACATCCCTCTTCCTACCTTCCTAATAGAAGCATCTCTTCATATCTTGATACATTTTCGTCCCTACAGGATGAATCAAAAACTTGGATCAAATGAAATTCTTCCAGAATTTCTCTCCTTAAGTCCTTTACATTAGAAACACATAATCGTCCCTTCTTTCTCAACCATCCCCTTTGGACAAGACTATAATACTTTACATCATCGATCTCTGGCCCTTTCTCAAGCCTTCTAATCCTCTTGGGTAACAATGATCTTACTTTTTCTTAGAAGAAATCCTCTTGATCAACACTGGTTGGACATCTAAACAGGACATCATGGATGCTCTTTGACTAAAACTAGCAGTCGATCTTAACTGCAAACCTCAACTAGCCAAAGCTTCAAGATCTTTCCATTCTGCTAACATAGCTAACACCACATTATGATGTTTTATATTAAGAGCATTTGCTACTTTATTTCCTTTCCTATGAGTATAATCTATACTGAAATCGTAAGCAGCTAAAAATCTAGCCACCTTTGCTACCTCATATTCAACTCGTATTGAGAGAATAAATATCTTTAAGACTTATTATTGGTATACAACTCAAATCTCTCCCCTAAGAGATAATATCTCTAAATCTTCAAGGCAAAAATCACTACAGCCAACTCTAAGTCATGAGTAGGATACCTAACATCGTGCGATCTATGCTGTCTAGATGCATAGGAATTGACTTTACCCTTCTGCATCAATACTGCTCCCAATCCAGTTCCACATGCATTAGTCTATACTACCAACCCTTGGTTTCCATCTAGAACTACTAAAACTGGTGGATTGGTCAACAAATGCTTTAACTTAAGGAACGCTTCCTCACATTTGTCGGACCAAACAGACTTCACCTCCTCCCTGGTAAGCTTAGTCAAAGGCGCTGCTATTCACGAGAAACCCTTAATAAATCTCCAGTAATAGCCAGCTAGTCCAAGAAAACTTCTGATCTCGGTTATCATCTCTAGTCTCTTCCAATTGTTCACAGCTTCAAACTTATCTAGATCGAATGACAATCCTTTCTCTGAAACCACATGACCAAGAAACTTAACTTCTTTCTTCCAAAAATGACACTTGGAAAACTTTTCTTTTAGCTAATTCTGCCTTAGAGTCTCTATCACAACACTAAGATGATCCTCATGCACTCTCTCATCCTTAGAGTACACCAAAATGTCATCAATGAATACCAGCACGAACCTATCCAAGTGCTCTCAGAGAATTCGGTTCATCAAATCCATGATGCAAGCAGGTGCATTTGTCAATCCAAAAGGCATCACTAACCACTCATATGAACCATACCTAGTTTGAAATGCAATCAAAGGAATACCGTCCTCCGCCACTATTAACTGATGGAATCCTATTACCAAATCCAATTGGGAAACACCTTAGCTCCACTCAAATGATCAAATAGATCATCTATCCTCGGCAGAGGGTACCTATTCTTGATTGTCCTTTAATTTAACTTATGATAGTCGATGCACATCCTTAATGACCCATCTTGTTTCTTTACGAATACTGTGGCCGCTCCCCAAGGCGAACTGCTTGATCTAATAAAATTTCTTCCCTAAAGATCCACTAGCTACACCTTCAATTCCTTCATCTCTATCGGCGTCATCCTGCTAGGTGGTCAACTCATAGGTTCAGCTCTCAATAAAAGATCTATCTGAAAGTCAGTAGCTCGTTTCGGTGGTAATCTCATAATCGGCTCAAAGACATCTACAAATTCTCTTGTCACCCGAACCTGACTTAACTCTTCTCTAACCTCCATGGTGATTAACAAAGAACAAACACCCCTACTGGAATTTTCCACCGAGACTATCTGGGTGTCTCAAAAATATTTCCCTATCTTGGAAAAATATCCTAGCCTCATACTTTCCCAACCAATCCATACCTAAAAAATCCCGAAATCTACGACATCTAAAACATACAGACTGCATGCAAACTTATGACCTAACAAATCCAGTTCTAACTAGTCGCATCTCATCTCTGGAGTTGCATTCCCTCCTATTGAATTCACAACCCTTAAGAAAGTAACAAGATATGTGGGTTCCATGCATAATCTATTAACCAAATACTATGATATAAATAAGTGTGATGAACCGATATCAAATAGTACCCTAACCGGTATACTCTGAATCAAAAGCGTACCTTCCATCACGATTTTCCCTTTCTCTATGACAGTAGGCCAAGAATAAGATGGTGGTCCAATAGCAAAAACCTTCCCTCTATCCGCCCCAACTGGCTTTGGACACTGGTTCTTGTAATGCCCAACTTGGTCGTAGAAGAAGCATTTCACATTATTCTTCTCTGCAGATTTCTTCCCTTTGCCTGTCCGACAATCATGAGCATAATGACTCTTCTTATCACATTTGAAGAACACCAAGTCAGTCTTTGTCTTCTTGGCAGCATCCTTTTTGTAGGATTTCTTCTTCTTAAAGAATTTCATTTTCTATCCTTAAGGACCCTAGGATTCAACTAGCTTCACCCCAGCAAAGTCAGCAAGCACCTCTTCATGGCGGATAGCCATCTCCGCTACCACATTACAAGGCTCTTTGATATGAGTCATGGTCATTCTAGAAAACTTCGGTCTCAGTCCTTGAATGAACCTTTTATTCCTTCTGATGTTAATGTCTATAGTAGCATATCCATATGGAGAGAGCTCATCAAACTTAGTAGCATACTCGATTACTAACATATCTCCCTAAGCAAGGTCCATAAACTATCTCGTCAATGTCGACTTGGCAACCTCAAATAAGAACTTCTGCTCAAATCTCCTTTTGAAATCAGCCTATGTCAGCTCTTCCTTCGAAACTCTGATGGTCACACTATTCCACCAATGAAGAGCTACCCCTTGGAACTGCCTAGAGACTAACCTTCTTTTTCCACATCATCCAAGCCTAGATATGTAAAGATTCTCTCACAGCTCAATGGCCAATTTTCAACCTCAACAGCATCCTCCATCACAACAAATGGCTTTCCACCCATACTAGTGTAGTCTATGCTCAGGCTAGCATAATTATATCCATCGGGAGCTACAAGATTAGCTTCTCCTAAATTTCCAGCTACTCCGGCTTGCAAAAGGTTGACCAACAACTGATACACCATCGCCACATCTACTGGTGGATTTCCAACACCTACATTAGCTTCAACATTTGGATTAGCATTAGCCTGTCGACCTTGGTTCCTCTTGGTATTAGGTAGAGAATTTTCGTTCGTTGTGGTGCTTCCTCTACTCAGATTTCCTCTTCTGTTTCCTGCTTCCACATGCTCTTTCTCGTAAATCTGCATACGAGCTTTAGTAAGATACAGAAAAATGGTCTAAGAGAGAGGGAAACACGTACTTAGATATATACCTATATATCAAATACAAGTACGTTACTATAGCGTTAAACAAAATCTTAATCATATTTTTGATTTTGTTTCAAAAAAGCTTTTAGGTTTAAATTTTTCTTTAAAGTTTAACAAATTTATGCTCTGATACCAACTTGTAACATCCCCTTACTTGGAGGCCCAAAACTAACGGCTAGGAATGTTGTAGTCATCCATAGTAATTAATCCCCAATGACCAAATAAGGCGGTGTTAGATACATTGATACACAGATCACAAGAATATGAGAAAAATTTAACAAATTATAAAAACATATTTCCACATTCCATTCAAAATATTTCATGTTCATTACATAATCCCACAAACGATAACCACGTTTAGAAAAATATAATTATTACACATACGCCAAGAGCGATGTAGATGCCTCCTTGGTTGATCAGAGTATATAATAAGGCTAATAAGTCTGTCTTTACATCCAAAATACACAGCGGAAAAGATAACTCTAAATAACTAACTGCCTCATCCATGCCTTCGAAAGCTTTATTCATCTAAAAAGAGAACCTGGAAACCCTAAACTTCAAACTACTCAAAATCAGTTGAGTACCTGAGAGTTTAAGGGGAAAGAAACTTCGAGTTAGACATAAATCCGGGTATAAATAATAATCTAACATCCCAATCCATTTAGATATCTAGTGAGACCCCGTCATTTAGCGAAACGGTTTTCCGCACACTTGAATCCTTAAACCATTTCAAAACCATATACTGTGCTCTTGCATCCATAATGGTTAAAAATTTATTTCAAAAATATTATGATGATATGTATATATAAAAGAATTTGATTTCCCATCCCCAGTTTAATTGACCCCTGTTATATTTATAGTTTCTAGGGTCACTATTAACCTATTAGTTTTCATGGATTTAATAATACCCTTTTCAAAATTTGTAGACACCCTGTCATATTTCATCATTTTCATGGGATCACTTAAAACCTATAGGCCCTTACCAATTAACTTAATAAATTCATGGACTCTTTTGAACCTATTGGTTTTTCAAATAACTCCACTTTTATCCTAGTTTTCATGGGTTAACTAGGAACCTATGGATTATTCCAGTAACTCCCTTCTTATCCTAGTTTTCATGGGTAGACTAGGAACCTACCAATGCCTCCAACAACTTCTTTGTTATCCTAGTTTTCATAGGTTGACTAGGAACCTTTTGACCAGCGTTAATACTTAATTCAGATATAATTTTCATGGGTTCACTACAATCCCATGCCAACCATCCTTAATACATAATTTTCATGGGTTTACTGTGAACTATTGGTTACTCCTAATAACTTCCTAATCATACTTTTCATGATTTACTATGACCTATCTCCCGAACAACTTCAATATTTAAGCACCCTATATTTTGGTCTCCCTGACTCCCAGGATGCAATTCTTCTCACTTAGGAGTTTAATCAATTTATATTCACTACTGGGTTAACCTAGCTGATTCTTCTACCACTTTATTTCCAAAATATAGCTAAGGGACCTTTATCATGTGAATATGTCCATATTTGAAGAAGCAAACTTAACAACTTAGCAATATCACTCTTGTGGATATAAGGCCCTTGAAAAATTTTCATATAAAACATAGTTAATCCCTTTAACCTATATTTTTATCAAGGCAATACCTCTTCAAATTTACATAAATTCATTTCAAAACTCCATTATTTATCCATGGGCTTTTTCCATCAAAAATGAGTTTGGGTTTAAAAAGCCATTCAAAACCTTCGAAACCTTGCTTTCGACTTCATTGTATAACCTCCTTCGAAAGCATTAAATTCTATCTTCAAAACATGAGGCTCTTGCCTTTCAAATACTTTAAAACATATCTTTTGAAATTTTTCGACCGTGTTAAAGTATTATCATATAAGAGTAGAAGCGTAGCTTCAAAACCATTTAAAAACACCCCTTTTGATACCATTGAAGGTTACCCTTAGAAACCATTACCTTTCGAAGCAATTGGGTTTATATTTAAATTAACATTTTTGGGTCAAAGTGAACATACCTGAAAGTATCTCTTTCGAAACCATTCCTTACTTCATAAAAGTATTTGAAGAAAATTTGATGGTGTCGAAACCATCCTTTTGAAAGCATTAAATGTAGGATCGATTTCACCCTAGAGGGGGGGGGGTGAATAGGGTGATACTATTAATTATAAAAATTAATTGTGGAAGCTCATAAAATTATTTCAACATAGATCATAAAATAATAGCAGCACAGATAATAGCAGAATAATAAATGCAGAAATAGAGCGACACATAATTTACCCAGCTTCGGCAAAACCCTTCCTACGTGCTGCCCCTAAGGTTTCTACTAGAAATTAAGTAGTCACACGCTTACACACGTAAACTTGCGACACCCGCTATTGACTAACCCAACTCTATGCTCAAAACCCTGCCACAACTCAGCCACTGAGTTGCGAATTATCAAACTACACCACATAGTTTGTCCCCTAGTCACACGACCAGTAATTACACAATTTTTAAAAGAAAATACAATTTAAAAAACAATTAAAACAAAAACAACCCTAATTTTAAAATAAAAACCCTTATAAACTTAAAAACAAAAGCCGGCCCCTTTATTATTTGGCCCGTTCCTTTTTTGTTAATGGCGGCTTTGTTCTCGTCTTTGCAAATTAGGGCTTCTTCGATCGTTCCTCTCTGATAAATTAGGGCTTGTAAAAATTGAGGCTATCGACTTTGATTTCTTGATTGAATGATGGTTTATTGTCCCTTTCTTTGTCAATTGATTATCTCTCTGGTTAGCATACGGCTGCCTCAATTTTGGATCGAGTTTGATTTCTGACTTCGGTATGTAATTTATCCTTTTTGTGCTTTAATGATTTTCGTACTTGAACTCGATGATTAATTGCCGATGATGATTGTGGGTTTTATATGAGTTCGATCACCTTTATTTGCGTTCGTATATATTTGTTTGAATTTGTTAATTAATTTGCTTGGCCGTTCGATTTCGTTTGGATATTGATGATTTCACTGACTTAATCAAATTCGTATAAAAGAAACCTGCTTCTCACGATATTGATTTTTGACTGGTTCATTTATACTGCTTTGATGATTTCTAACTTCGTTCTCTAATTACATGCATTTCTGATCGCTTCGGCCTTAACTTGAAACTTCAATTATCTGTACGCTTGATCGTTGTTCTTCATTGTATTGGTTTCCAGTTTTATATGCTAGTGTCCGGTGCTTCTGTACTGTGCCTTATTATTGGTTGTAACTGGACGGTTCATATTGCATTGCTTCATCATACTTTTGTATTTTCATTTAAGTCTTGGCTGTAGTTGCTTGAGTATTTGTGTTTGTTTTATATATGATGTAGTCTGGTTTTCCTTTGATAGTCTGCATTGCATCAGAAGATTCATTTGAGATGAGTTATTGTCTTCATTGTTGACTGCTTCGTTGTATATGCAGTTTTACTTGTTTTGTGCAGTTGCTTATTGGAGCTGCAGTGTGATTCAATGATATGCTTGAAACTAATCTTGGAGTTCCAGACCATATATGTGTGTTTGCTTTCAGTCGATGTGCACTGACTTGAGTTGTTGCTATGTGTTCATGTATGTTTGCATCGACTTGTACTTCGAGTCATGTTGAACTCTGTTGTGATGTCAGTTGCCTCTATAGTTTGACTTAGACTTCACTTGAACTTGCTCTGTGCCTTGTTTGGTTCATCCCGACTTGGCTTGACTCTGACTTGTTCATTGATTACTTCTTGTGTTCCACTTGCACTTGTATGCAGTTGAGTTTCTGATTCAACCCATATCATTTTGTTCATACATTTGTAGCTGAAGTGGCAGCCTTCGTTTTCTTGAGTCTGATCTGGTTAATTTTCTTCGTGCTTGAGTTTGAATTGTTTTTATGTGTACTCGAGTGTATACTGTCTAGACTATTTGAATGCATTTGGATTTGTTTTTCAAATTTGAACCTGAGTTGAATCCAGCTTGTAGCTCGGATTCGACCTTGTGCTGAAAGTTGTGACATTATTTTATTGCACTTGAGTTGAATCCGGTATATTGGATTTGACCTGTGCTCACCTGTCCATGTAAATCAATCAAGTGTATATTTCGGTGTGCACGGCCTTGTGGCATGTATAGTGATACACTGTGCATATCACAAGTTGATCGTGTATATTGAATTGAATATTAAATAATGACGAACAACCCAAATAACCGAGGCAAATATTATTTTCAAAATCCACATTTTGTTTAATACTGCAAAATTATTTCCTTTTCAATTTTACTGTGTCAACATTTATTTTTGCAGATTGCTCAGATGCTGGATTCAATTTGAAATAAAGTTGAAGATAAATACGAGTTTGAGTGATATGTAGTGAGGTTAACTGTAAATGTGAAATTGTGATGTAATCAAAGTTGTACTGTAATTGAATATATATAGTGAGAGCTTGAACTTTGTACTATTCAAAGATTGTAATAAATATTTGTTTGAATAAAAATTCTGTTTGAATTCAAATTTTGTGTGATTTATTTTTATTCAGCAAATATTTATTTAGTCTTTGAAAAATAAAATAGTACATTAACAAATACATTTACACGAATATATATATGTTTATTATCATCAAACTAAAATCATATAATCGCATATTCAACAATCTCCCCCTTTTGATGATAACAAACATTTATTTAAGATTTTGAATATATTAAATGTATTTGATCATTGATATGCTCTAATTGCTCCCTCTATTTAAATGCTTCCTCTCTAAACAAAGCTTCCCCTACATATATGCATATAATTAAAAATATGCAAATGAGCCTAGATGCAAATGTAAAATATTTGACCTTTGCTTGATTTTATTTGACATAATCTTAACTTTTCTCTCCCCCTTTTGTTATCAGCAAAAAAGTAATAGTGTTAGAAAAATAAAGATAAAGTGATCGATATTAATCCAACATTAAAACTCAATTGAGTATAAATATTAAATTTCAATAAAAAATCAAACAAAAATCATAAATACTTTGTTAGGCGCATATTCTACTTTTAGAATGATGGGAATGATGTCATCATATAAAACTATACAGTTGTGTCTATTTGTGGTATATTTATATCAAGAATTTGAATATCTACTAACCATGCATAACCGTTAGGACTTTTAAATGAGATTAGTAGTATTCCAATTTTATTTTAAAAAAAATGAATTCAAGTGTCTTCTAACCACCATAACCGTGAGGACTTTTAAATGGAATTAGAATCAACTTGTTTATTTTAAAAATCAATTTTTGATATGCGTTCCATACATGCATAACCGTGAGGACTTTCAAATGAGCATGGAAGCACATAACAAATTCCAAGTAATTTACCCATGCATAACCGTGAGGACTTTTAAATGAGAGTGAATACTTCGGTATTTTTATTATTATTATTTTATCTACTATATTAGAAAATTATTATTTTATTAAAAAAATGTAAAATGAAAAATGAATGATTCCTATTTGAAGTACCACACATTGACAAACTATATAGAATTTTGATGAGTGATGGTCGTTAGAAATATGATAAAAATAGAGATGGTCATGGAATTTTTACCAACAAAAGTTTTATAACTCTTGTTTAAATTTTTAAAGAAATTTACTAATTATACCGTCTCAAGTCATAATTTATGATAAATATCAACACTCATCACTTTTTCAATCACTATTTATCTTTTTGATAATTATTAGGAAGTCAGATTAGTCAAAATAGTCATTTAAAGTCAAATTCAAAAATAATTATGAAATCAATTTTTCTAAAAATGACTAATCTAAAAACAAGGTCAAAAATGATTTTCTAGAAGGGGTTTTATAAGAAAAATTTCTGCTATTTGAAAATTATTTAAAATGAAAAATATGCAGATATTTTCTTTGAAAAACAATGCAGTCACTAAATGTTTCAACAAAAATCACGTTCAACGAGTAAGTTTTCTATCAACTAGATTACCAGTGTAATCTGCATATGAATTTCTCTTTCACTCAAAATTATTACTAATTGAATTTGATAGACCAGACCATCAAGTGTGCAACAAAAATTTCAAAATCAATTTTAACAGCTTTTTAAATGACATTCTCTTGAATTTGAATTGAAACCGTGTAAATAATCAAAAACCGTGAATATAGAGTTAGCCATATTATAACCAAATGTATTATCATCCAACAAAACACTATTTTTAATCCAAACTAATATATATGAAGTAATTCAGAGAATCTAGAGATTTTTATAGTGTTTTTGGCATAAGAACATAATTGGCCAATAATTTTGAATAAGTCAGAATCAAAATCATCATCTTTTCATCATCTCATTATTGGCTGATTTTACTTAGATTACGGTGGTATTATATCGTTCAAATAAGTATACCATTACCTATTTTACCTTTACAATATTTTTCATTGTTGTCCATTATGATTCTGTCACCTTTATACTACGCTAAGGAACTTTGTTTTGTCGTCCGTTGTGTTTCTGGAATAGCCAAAATCCAGAGAACACTGTTGTTGTTCCTTAGCCTGCCACCACACCTACACGATGAAAGATTTTTGTGACCTATTTGTTTTTATAGGTCCATGATTGTTAGTGGCAGAAAATTTTGGAAAACAATTTTGTGGAGACCCAAAACTATTTATAATTGTTCCCTTCGGTACCCAAATTTGTTTAACTTTGAGAGATTTTATATTTGTGCCTTTTGGAACCCAAATCGGTATAGTTTTCACATATTTGGGTCTATACCAACAATTATTTTGATTGTGTCCAAATTTTCTACAAATTGTGCACATAGAATTGACTTAATTAATATTGTTTTCAACAATTTTCGATTGATTATATCCAAGTCCTTATCTAACTATATTAACAGTTTGCTTCCCTAATAGCATATTCAACGATTTTTCACTTTTTGAAAATTTATCTAAAGTCGTTGACAATTGTTGGACTTGTGTTTTGAGAGATTCATTTTCGTTTAACAATTGTGTGCACTTTTTAATAGAATTCCCTCTTCTAGTATTTTCACTCTCTTTTAAAATCAGAATTTCATTTTTAAGTGATTTTATATTGATATCTGATTTTTTAATTTCTTCTTCGAATATTGGACACTTATCACACTTAGGGATGCTACTTTGATAGTTTTTAACTAGTTGGTCAAGTTGTTCATTTAATTCTATCAAAGTATCTTTTTGTGATTCAAGTTTGGCATACTTCTCCCTAAGTCGTTCAACATAGCCATTCACTTTGTGGAAATATAGAAGTAATTCAGAGTGAGTGAGTTTTGATACCTCGCTTGACTCATCATCGTCGCTATTAATTATATTCCCTTGAAGGCACATATCTTCTTTCTCACTCTCACTGCTAGTACTTTGATTATCTTCATCATTTGTATTCCACGTGGCTGCAAAACTTTTCCTTTTTGATTTCTTTTCTTTGTCGAGTTGAATTCGGGGATAATTGGGCTTGATATCACTGGGTTTGTTGCCAATGATCCCATGTTCTTCTGAGTTGTCTAGTGCTTTAATTATTCTGCTTTTCAATTTTCAATTTAGAGCTGCATTTCTATATTTGTGGTTTCACCTTTTGAATTTCTTCATTATTAATGCCAGCTCAGCTGCTCCATCATCATCATCCTCATCACAACTGCCTTTTTCCAATTCTGTTAAGCACATTTCTTCAACTGAGTTGGTTGTGGAGGATTTCTCATTGCTGTTGACTTTTGCACCATATATTGCATTTAAAGTATTGCAGATTTCCTGTGCATTTTCACAATGAGAGATGAAATTAAAATTATCTTGATTAATATGAGAATATAATAAATGCATAGCCATAGCATTACTCGAGATAATTTTCTTATCTGTTATATCACACCCATTTTCAATAATATCCTAACATTTAACATTAACATATTTTAAATAAAATTCCATTTTCAATTTCCAATTCAAAAAATCTGTTCCATCAAAATAGAAGGAAAAATATTGGAACGACCCTCAACAAAAGTATTATTAAAAGAAGCCATTTTAAAAATTCAAATTTTTAAAACAAAAACCGATTTTTGAAACACGAATTTTTAAAACAAATGTTGACTTCTATTCCTAGCTCTGATACCACTTGTAGGATCGATTTCACCCTAGAGGATGGTGAATAGGGTGATACTATTAATTATAAAAAATAATTGCGGAAGCTTATAAAATTATTTCAACATAGATCACAGAATAATAGTAGCATAGATAATAGCGGAATAATAAATGCATAAATAGAACGACACAGAATTTACCCAGCTTCGGTAAAACCCTGCCTATGTGCTGCCGCCAAGGTTTCTACTAGAAATTAAGTAGTCACACGATTACACACGTAAACTTGTGACACCCGCTACTGACTAACCTAACTTTACGCTCAAAATCCTGCCACAACTCAGCCACTGAGTTGCGAATTCTCAAACTACGCCACGTAGTTTATCCCCTAGTCACATGACTAGCAATTACACAATTTTTAAAAGAAAATACAATTTAAAAAACAATTAAAACAAAAACAACCCTAATTTTAAAATAAAAAACCCTTATAAACTTAAAAACAAAAAGCCAACCCCTTTATTATTTGGCCCATTCCTTTTTTGTTAATGGCTGCTTTGTTCTCGTCTTTGCAAATTAGGGCTTCTTCGATCATTCCTCTCTGATAAATTAGGGCTTTAAAAATTGAGGCTATCGACTTCGATTTCTCGATTGAATGATGGTTTATTGTCCCTTTCTTTGTCAATTGATTATCTCTCTGGTTAGCATACGGCTGCCCCAATTTTGGATCGAGTTCGATTTCTGACTTCGGTATGTAATTTATCCTTTTTGTGCTTTAATGATTTTCGTACTTGAACTCGATGATTAATTGTCGATGATGATTGTGGGTTTTATATGAGTTCGATCTCCTTTATTTGCATTCGTATATATTTGTTTGAATTTGTCAATTAATTTTCTCGGCCGTTCGATTTCGTTTGGATGTTGATGATTTCATTGACTTAATCAAATTCGTATAAATGAAACTTGCTTTTCACGGTATTGATTTTTGACTGGTTCATTTATATTGCTTTGATGATTTCTAACTTCGTTCTCTGATTTCATGAATTTATGATCGCTTCGGCCTTGACTTGAAACTTCAATTATTTGTACGCTTGATCCCTGTTCATCATTGCATTGGTTTCGAGTTTTATATGCTAGTGTCTGGTGCTTCTGTACTGTGCCTTGTTCTTGGTTGTAACTGGACGGTTCATATTGCATTGCTTCATCATACTTCTGTATTTTCATTTAAGTCGTGGCTGTAGTTGCTTGAGTATTTGTGTTTGTTGTATATATGATGTAGTCTGGTTTTCCTTTGATAGTCTATATTGCATCAGGAGATTCATTTGAGATGATTTGTTATCTTCATTGTTGACTACTTGGTTGTATATGCAGTTTACTTGTTTTGTGCAGTTGCTTATTGGAGCTGCTGTGGATTCAATGATATGCTTGAAACTGATCTTGGAGTTTCAGACCATATATGTGTGTTTGCTTTCAGTCGATGTGCACTGACTTGAGTTGTTGCTATGTGTTCATGTATGTTTGCATCGACTTGTACTTCGAGTCATGTCGAACTATGTTGTGATGTCAGTTGCCTCTATAGTTTGACTTACTTCACTTGAACTTGCTCTGTGCCTTGTCTGGTTCATCCCGACTTGGCTTGACTCTGACTTGTTCATTGATTTACTTCTTGTGTTCCACTTGCACTTGTACACAGTTGAGTTTTTGATTCAACCCAGATCATTTTGTTCATACATTTGTAGCTGAAGTGGCAGCCTTCGTTTTCTTGAGTCTGATCTGGTTAATTTTCTTCATGCTTGAGTATGAGTTGTTTTTATGTGTACTCGAGTGTATACTGTCAAGACTGTTTGAATGCATTTGGATTTGTTTTTCGAATTTGAACTTGAGTTGAATCCAGCTTGTAGCTCGGATTTGACCTTGTGCTGAAAGTTATGACATTATTTTATTGCACTTGAGTTGAATCCGGTATATTGGATTTGACCTGTGCTCACCTGTCCCTATAAATCAATCTAGTGTATATTTCGGTGTGCACGGCCTTGTGGCATGTACAGTGATACACTGTGCATGTCACAAGTTGTTCGTGTATGATGAATTGAAAATTAAATGACGACGAACAACCCAAATAACTGAGCCAAATGTTATTTTCAAAATCCACATTTTGTTTAATACTGCAAAAATATTTCCTTTTCAATTTTACTGCGTCAATATTTATTTTTGCAGATTGCTCAGTGCTGGATTCAGTTTGAAATAAAGTTAAAGATAAATATGAGTGTGAGTGATATGTAGTGAGGTTAACTGTAAATGTGAAATTGTGATGTAATCAAAGTTGTACTGTAATTGAATATATATAGTGAGAGCTTGAACTTTGTACTACTCAAAGATTGTAATAAATATTTGTTTGAATAAAAGTTCTGTTTGAATTCAAATTCTGTGTTATTTATTTATATTCAGCAAATATTTATTTAGTCTATGAAAAATAAAATAGTACATTAACAAATACATTTACATGAATATATATATATATATATATATGTTTATTATCATCAAACTAAAATCATATGATCGCATATTCAACATTAACATCTGGGTAAAAAAATTGCAGGTTGGCTTCGAAACCCCTTTCAAAACCATTGCCTTTGAAACCCTTAACCCCTTTCGAAAGCAGTAGGAAGCGGCTTATATTTATAAAATAAACTACACCTTTCGACAGCGTTGATGTCTTCAATACCATCGAAGGGTATAAAAATCATAGAAGAGTTTCGACTTTGTCAAAACTACCCTTTTCGAAAGCTTCAATAAAAATATAAGTGACTCCTTGGAAAGCGTCTACTTTAAAGCAAAGGCAACTCTCCTTTGAAAGCATCTTTTGAAATATCCTTTCGACACCATTGGTTTTGACTACGTTGAAACCCATTTGTAAACAGGAACCCGCCTATCCTTTTAAAGACAAAACAAAACAAAGGAACCAACCCTTTCGGAAGCTCTATTTTGGCAACCAACCTTACGCATTTCTCTAATCCACTATGCACCATCTAAACGTTACCATATGTATCGGTTTATATGTTTCGACCTAGAAGCTTTCGACTATGTTGGAGGCGGAAGCTCTAGGTCGAAAGCTCTTTCCAAAGGGGGAGGAACCTGCTTTTTCAAGCCAAAGGCTGGTTTTACTAAATAAAGAAAAAAATTTGTAACTAATTTTCCCATTTTAAACACATGATTGGTTACATTAAACTTTCAAATTATTCTACTAAAATCTGCCACATTTTCTCAGATCTAACAACTGAATAACATTTAACAAACTAGCCCTTCCTATTAACAAAATAATTAAATCATTTATGTCCTCCTTTCAAAATAATTTCATTTCCATACTAAATTAAAGTGAAAAAACCCAAAAAATTCCAAAAATTCACTTTAATCATGTTGCCTAACATATCAAAATTTCAGACCCAATCCTTAATATAATTTTCAAAATAAATTTATAATCCCAAATAACCATATTTTCATTTAAAAATTCATAAGTAATTCCCTATGATTTGGAAAATTTTAAAAATTGAAATCCAATTCCAAACTCATGTTTCTCATAACATAAAATTTTCCCATGGCATTTAACAATAATTTATCCTCGGTTTTTCCTCTAAACCATGCATATTCTTATTTTAAACAATCTTGTTTAAACTAATGAATTATCAATCAAGCATATCATCGTACAATATATCATAAAAAAGAATTTGCCCTTAAAACCGAAGACATAAGATTATAGAAATCAAAATAGAGTGTACTGATTATTATTCACCTTTGATTGGATATGTAAATTGGAGATTGATTGAGGCTGATTTCTTCTTGCTTAGCCCTAAGCTTTAGATTTAGATTTTGCCTTCTTTTCTTCTTCCTACTTGTCGGCCTTGGGATTTGCTTTCTTACGTTTTTTTTCTTATGAAAAATGAATGTGAATGGTCTTAGGGAAAATAGTAAAAGGGTAGGAATGTGGGCGGCAATTTACTTTAATACCCTTATTTTTATTTAGTTAACACTTAACCATTTATAAACCCATTCATTTTAACTAAGCATGGACAGTAATATTAATTTACCAATCTCAATCCCCTTATCATTTTACATTATTTTATTTTATTTATTCTAATTAAATCTCTTGAATAATGTTAATAAAATTAGGGGTTTTACATAAATCACTTTGCGAAATTTCATGCTTTATTATTAAGTGTATTGATCAAATCGAAACGTACCTTGCCAATTTATTAAATTGATTCACATACTCTCTAACTAATAGCATTCTCATTTCAAGTGGATGAATTTCTCCAATAATAATCCTTTCTCTGTTCCTAAGTAAAACTTAACTTCGAATTTCCTTTTAAAATTTATCTAAGTTATATTTTCCTCGTCGAGCTTAGAAATTACTCTCCCTCCAATTAGCCGCTTCTCGCTAAAGATGTTGGAAAGCCAACTGTCTCCTTGTAATATCACTCAAACCTAACAAACTGAATATTTTCTCATAAGCGCAAAGCCAAGCCCATGTCACTGAATAAGGTTCAATCTATATATATGGTTTCCCACCTAGACTGACAAAGCCTCTACATAATTTTAGCAAGTCTGTTATGGGTGGTGGTTGTAAGGGCCTCCTTAGGTAGTAGGTATAGGTTCTATTGGATCGAAATTGGCCTGATTGATATTCTTTTAACCCGTTATTTGTTGATACCATCTAAACCAAGCAAGGATGTTCACTCTGGGGATATCTACATCATAAACTCTAGCACTAGTTTTGACCTTAGTCTCTACCCAACCATTACTAGCCTCTTTTCAATCTCAATTAAGTTACTCATTTTCTCTTATCTGCAAATGAGATTAATTAGACACTACCCAATATATAGTTAACTCAACTGGAACAGGGAGTGACGTATAATATGTCCTCAATTCATATATAATATATATTCATAAGTTTAAAATAATACAAATATGCTCTTTGAATACGTCTTAATCCTAAATCTAGGTATAAGTTTTGCTCTGATACCAATGTAAAAAACCGCCTTTTCAATCTTTGGATTGAAAGCCCGAATCGAATTTTAAATGTCGAAAAAAATGAGAGATCGTTTGGTTGTGGTAACAAGAAATATACCTATATTTCTAGCTATATCATTCTAAACATATAGCGGAAGGAACAACATATAATATAAAAAACATCTTATATTCAAATCGGTATTTACAACAAATTCAAGGTCATAAATTTGAACAATATATAGTTTTCAATTCAATTACTTATGACACAATATAATGTCATATGAATACATACACACATGCTATGGATACATAGGTAATGCCGCCATTATTCACACCATCGATACTACATAAATAAGCTTAACTCCAAAGTTCATCAACCTTTCAGTATCGTATAAAAACAATGTCGAGAGGGGCTTAGACTTATGTCTTAGTGAGTGAAACTAACCTATTCACATATACTTCAAATATACAGTTATAATGTCATTCTAATCTATTTAACTTGTGTAAAAATATGTTTACCTGCCGACATGCATAAAGAGTAATAACATCAACATTCAAGAGTTGACTACTTGATTAAGGTCAATGTTACACCTATCTGTTTATCGTATTTGTCTAAATGTCCTAAATATATATATGACATGATATATCGAGTCATACACTCATGAAACTTCAATTGATGGACATAGTTCATAAGTATAGTCCACTGAAGGTCGTATTAGCCAACATATGGATGTCTCATTCTCTCACGAACGACATACTGGATATGTCGATATGTGATGCCTTGGAAAGTGACTACAAGCTACTAACACAAATACGAGATTGATACAAACATTGAACATACACATCAGTATTCAAAAACCGAACATGCATACACGCTATTATATATATACATCCATTATAGATGCATTCCAATTTAGTAAGGTTGAAATGTCACTTTAAAACATCACTGATTGATGTCCAAAACCCAAAGGAAAAACTACAAATCGATTTATATTATTAAAATTGGCCTTATTAGCATAGGTTTTTTGTGCAGATTCTCTTCACAAAGATGCAACATCGTATTACCATAGGTGGCACCGGTGTACATCAAAATTTTGAAATCCTGACAAATTCCAAATAGCTATATATTTATTTCTAGCTTTTGTAACAGTCATAAGTTCTTTATTTTTTTACTCGATTTTATAAATTTCTTTCTTCTAAATTAAAATTAAGGTCTCTACTATCCGCCTACTTTCAATTTATTAGTAAAATTTCATTGAAATCATTTCAAAATTGCCTCTAAATTGGTTATTTACAAAACAGTTTTCAGAATCTTATAAATACACTTTCGCACATATATACTTTAAATATATCTAAAAACTACTATAAATTCGAAATAAAAATATATTAGATCTAAAATACTATAATAGGCATTTTAACCATTTTATTATATTCAATATACATTTTGATAGTCATACATTTACGCGCATGAAAATACCACCTTTCAGCGCATGAAAATACCACCTTTCAATATATACCAAAGAATGCATTTAAATTACTTTAAATACATTAAATTTTTTATATATATTTTGTGAAGTACATCCTTTCATTGAAGAATTCATTTTATAAACTTTTTATTTGATTATATATGTTGTTTTATATATATATATATATATATATATATATATTATATATCCTTACAAACTTGCATTTATAGTTCTACATTATTCACACCAATATATATATAACAAATTTCAAAAATATATTCTTTGATTTATAAAATTAATCATCATGTATTTCATATTTTATCAGTTCATTCATCCCAGTATGAATTCAAGCCAATATTCCTTTGTTTGGCCAAACATTAACATAGTTCCGATTTTATTGCATATATTAATCAAAGTATCATTTAATTTCATATTTTATTCATTCATACTTGCTATTCAATTTATTAATTAACATAACTAATCCTAAATTTGGATCCTAATCATAAATTAAAATCATATTATAGCATTATATTTGATTATAGATGAAAGGGACATGCTAACTCACAAATTGAACATCTAAATCCTGATATCCTCCGCTGTTTGAACTGTTGCACACTCAAACTTCATAATTTTCTCCTAATCCTTTTCTTGATCATAGCCTGCTTCGTCCTTTTTGATTTACCGCTAGTTTCATCCAATTTCATTAGGAAATTAGAGATCGATCCCATATGCCTTATTTACTGAAGGCAAATTGTGGAGAAATGGGAAGAAGAAGAAAGGAAGAAAATGTACGTACATATTCTGGTTTTGGGCCCTTATATAATTGGTGGGAAGGGTTTGTTCAAATTTTTGAATTCAAATTTCAAATTGCTCGGCCAAGCCTATTTAGCTCAACAAAAACCCATGCCTCTAACTCCACCTCTGATTCAGACAAAATAATATATTGTTCCATACAAAAAACAAGTCAATCACAATGGCACATATTCCTTTACCAAATTTAATTGTTTGTAAGATGAACATTTTGCCTTTATATTTTTAAATTAGCCAAAATAGCCTTTTTAATTTATTTTATTTTTTAAAAATATTAGGTATTAGAAACTTGCTCATGGGGTAAATAGTTGGGTCGCCCTAAAGGCATTTGGGTTGGACAATCAATGGTATCAAATTCATGATAATCTATGCAATCTTAGTTAACAAGGTTAAGGCCAACTGATTAAAGCCTACCCATTTGGTAGTGTGTCTAAAAAGGTCTGAGGTTGAATTTGGACAGTCAAGTACCATGCCCCTATATGGCTAATTGCCTGGCTTGAAGGATGGTGTAAGCCCATAGATTTTTATAATATAAACGCCATTGTTGATTTTGGTCCTTAGGCTAATTTTCAGAATTTAGTTTCATAAAATACATTTTAAAGTTAAACGGTTAGGTTTAACATATAAACTGAAATTTTATAAAAGTTATAAAATAATTTCAAAACTGTTTTGAAGATTAATTTAATAATTTTGAAAATTATGTTAGTTAATTGGATTAATTATATAAATAATTAACTAAAATAAAACATATTATGTTGGTAGCTGAATTTTCCAACTACGTGTATCTTGTTTTGTCATCCTCTTGCTTACATAATATGTCAGCCATTGAATTTTCTTCTCATTCAAATCAGCTTAGAATTGATCACGTGGTCTATAACTATGAGATACAAACATAGGTCTTCCCAGTCTTTGGACTTGGAAAGTGTGGAAGGGTATAGCAAGATGCTACTTCAGAACTTTTAAGGCCCTTGTGCCTTCTATGTTCCATATGAACTACTTTCACTTATTAATGGTGTCAAACAAAGGTACACACTGATCTGTTGCTTTTGACGTAAAACGCTTAAGTGTCGCAATCATCCCATTCAGGCTTTCCATTGTTTTACTATACAAGAGATTTTCATGTCATGGACCACCTAAATTTTGTTGGGGTTGGCCTTTCATCGTTTGGTACTCACCAGGAACTATAGGAACTTCCCGAACCGGATGGAAGAGCGTAACTTCTTAGAGTTAAGCTTCATATTTTGCCTATGGAGAATATTAAAAGCCTTGGCCAGGTTCTTTATTTACCTTTCGGCCTTTTCAGACTTCACTAGCATGTCATCCATATAGTCCTCCATCGGTCGATCAATCTGTTTTGTGAACATTCTAATAAAGAGCCAGTGGTAGGTTGCTTTGGCATTGCAAAGTCCGAATGGCATGGCTCTATTATGGCTGAGCCCTACATTTGTGATGAAAGGGATGTATTCTTGGTCTGGTCTATGCATTGTGGTGTGGTTGTATCCAGAGTAAGTATACATGAATGTTAGGAGCTCATGCCTACTAGTTACATCCATAAGTTGGTCGATGCAAGGCAGTTTTTCCAACTATCCTTGAGGAGGCCTTATTGAGACTTGAGAAGTTGGTGCATGTTCTCTTGGCCCCACTTACCTTGCAAACCAATACTGGGTTATCTACCCAAATCGAGTACACTGCTTCATGAATTAAACCGTTTGCAAGGATTTTTCAACCCTTTTGCGACTGAGGGGTTACCTTTTTTATCGGGTTGAGTGAGTGATAGGTCGAACTTTAAGGCATAATAGATGATTGAAGGGTCTATGTCGGTCATATTGAAGTACCCTTAAGCAAACACATTATTGATTTTTCTAAGGAAACATATTAGCTCAACCCTTATTTCTAAACATAGTTCTTTGGAAATTTAAATGACTTTGTCGGGGTCATCGTTGTTAACTTATATTGCCTTAGGAGGAGTTGCCAAACATCATCTTGGCTTGAATCTCTCGTACGGGGTCAAGCGGATCATCATCATTTCCATCTGCAGTGCTATCCAGATCACATTGGCCTATCATGTATTATGCACTTAATGACTTCCCAGGTTGGGACAAACATCCATGCTCGAAGCTGGGAGCTATAGTTGCCCCTAGCTCTAATGATGCGTTTCCCGAAATAGGGAAAGATGAAGTTGTGGTGTCTTCTATTCTCGTTCTCCAATGGGGATGAAGTTATAAATTATAATCTTCACATTTATAAGTTATTTTAAATCTAAAACATTACTTGTAATATAAATATATATATACACACATATATTTGTATTTTTCCTTAAATCAAATTCATAATTTTTTTCTACATAAACTATGATGTCTAACCTCAAATTATTCCTTAGTTGAAACAAACTAATTACCATAAATTTAAAATTTCAAATCATATAAAATTATCAAATACATTTTTCTTATTCATATTCACATACAATTATGCATCTTTCATTATGTGTATATATTTAAGTCAAAACCATGGACATCAAAGACATACATAAAAGGGAAATGGGTTTATTGTAGTGTAAATCACATTATCTACATATAGTCACATTAACTATGTACACTTATTATCTTAGTACGTGCACTCCACATAAACAAGTGTATTGATATATCTGTAAACCAAAACTTAATAACAATAATAATAGAAGTAAAAAAAATTACCTCTAAAAAAATAAAATGAATTATGGATTTTGTTTTAAATATTTCAGACAATATCAAAAATTTATTTACACCCCACGGCAATAAAGATCAAAAATGAAAAAAAAATTACCATTCATCAATTTAACCCTCTTCCGACTGGACCAGTTCCTTCATAAACACAAGCTTGCCATAGTCAAGGATAAGTGGCATATGATAGGGGAGTGGTTTCATAGAGGCACTTTGCCAGGTGGATAGAAAAGGACAAGGTATGGTTATAATAATGTTGCTTGTGTTAGATGTGATAGAATTCGGGATATGCTTTAGGGTTAATTATGTAATTTAGTAAATATTTCTAACTAGATAACCATTTTTTCAAAATAAAAGACATTTTCTTTCTGTTATATACTTGTTAATTGTGATATATTTAGTTAAGTAATTAATTTAAAGTATATTAAATAGAAAGTTCTTAAATTATATGTTATGCGATAGTAATTACAACATGTCATAATCATAAGAAATTTATCAAATTATAAAAAATATATTATTTTAAATTTCCTAGTCAAGATATTTCAAGATGGGATATCGATGCATCCATTGAGACAAGAGTAAGTAACACTCTATAAATATTGGACAGTGTACTACTCATGGTTGCTGGTGGCACTAAGAGGTTACATACTAATAGTTATTGGAAGATTGTGGAATGACACACTGGGAGTTTTCTGCTGGTTAATATAACTAAGTTCAAACAAAGTATATTGAAGTAATAATATTGCATAGTTCTTTCGACTTGAGAATACCGTTAAACTTCAATATGGATATTCCACTTTGATTATGGTTAAGTCATGGCATGATGTTTGTCGAGCGACTATAGTTGAGTCAAAGTGAAGCATTGAAAGTGAAATGCTATTCAATAGAGAATTTGTCTCATCAGTTATATGACGCTAGTATGACGGTCAACTATATTCAACTCAAAAACAAAGCCTTTTGCCAAAGCCATACGGTTAATGATAATTGTTATTATTGAACCAAGGAATTTGCATTTGGCCTATTTGAGTAGAATGTGGACGATATTGGAATTTTGACCAAAACCAAATTCCATAAGTCCTAATATGAATAGTATAGTCAAAGATAATTAATGTAGATAATCGTTACTACTGATTACCGCTTATAATAAGTAAAACTGAATTTTACCAATAAGATGTGTAAGTGCTAAATTCAACCAAAATGTTGCACCACTGGCTAAACTAATTTGTGAACGTCAATATTCGAATTGTTTAATTTTAGCTGCTGACTGAATTTTCACCTTTATGTAACGCAACCATAATAATGAGTACTCTGAAAAACCACATGACTTAATTAATTAATCATTACAAATTAATTTAATTAATTAATATTTATGAAATGTTAATTATTAAATTTGTTTGAGTAACATTGGCATATAATAAAGAGCATATATAAAAGTTATAAATGTGTGTATCGATAATATTGTTAGAATATTTAAATTAGATTTAAATAAATTAATTGCTACGTGGTTTTAGGAAATTTTTGAGGTCCATAAGCCTCTTTTATAGCTCTTCATGCATGTTGAGGGAGATGAGGTTTAAACGTGATTTACAATCCAAAGGAGAAATTCAAGGAAGGAGATAAATCTACATCCTTTAGCCTTCTTATTACTCACTTAAATCTCATTTATGAAATATTTATTGCCCTTTCATCTTTATTTCTATCATTTATAGTGAAAATATAAAGAGGGGAGGAGACTGTTTTGCAAGATTTAATAATCAATTATATATGGGAAGTTTAAAATGAGATTATTGAAAGATTTCAACGTTTCCCTAACACAAATCTTCTTTGATTGGTTACATTTTTATTCTTCTTAACAAAATTCATTTTTCTTTTACTCTCCTCTCTTAATCCTATCAAGAACAAAAGTAGAAGCCTTCATGGCTTGAAATTAAAAATCAAAATAAAATAATATGTGGTTGTCATTTCTTGATTCCTACAATATTCATAGATTGATTTAATTGAATCTAGGAGCATCGATCATCATTCAAGGCGCAACATTTGGTTACATCCCAAGGTACTATTCTGGTATGGTTTGTTTATGTGTTTCTCTTATTCATATACTTTTAGAATCTAAATTTTGGAGTTTCATTGTATGGGAAATAAAATTAAAATTAAACTAATAATAAGAAGGAATTATTAGAAGGGTAAATACAATAAATTAATTGCAAAAATTGCTTAAGGGATAATTCATTAATTAAGTGCAAGACACTTCAAATGGTTAATTATATGGACCTAGGGTAATTAGAGCAATTAAATTTGGTCTTACTAAAAAGGATAATTAAATTTTTAAATGGAAAGAATCTGGTATAAAGCGAAGTATATTGGAGAGGATAGACAAGGGGGGATATTAGCTCAAGCCAGAGTCAATAATATACTTGCCTTAAACATATTCTTCTAATTCTACTTTATTTCATTTTGTAATAAAAACATAAGGTACTTCCATGTTCAAGGCAAAGAAGAAGAAGAATCAAACCAAAGTCAAAGCTTGTAAATTTTAAAGGAAAAGAGAAGGCTTACCAAGGTTTTCAAAGTTTTTCTAAATAAGATGATTAAAAATTTTCTTATAAACTTTCCAAACTCGTTTGGGTTTAGGTTCATCATTGAATAAATGAAAGTAAGATTGTTAAAATATGTTTTCATGATAAAATACTTTTTTTTTGGATTTATGAATTAAATATATGGAAAATTAGTCATGTTTTGGGCTAAAAATGAAGTAATCTTCTCCATATGTCTTGAAAATTGAGAACGATGTTTATTATGATAAAAAAAGGTTTTTAATTTCCCAATTTTTGGAAAATTTGAGGAATTATTATAAATTTTCTATATCGAGAAAAAGCTTTATTTTAGAAAAATTAATTGTTAAAATTATTGCAAATTATTATTCTGACCTGAAATTTTATATATGCTAAAATATAATGAGCTACATTTTTCATGAATTTTGATGATTTTTTCCATACATTTTCGATTTGATATGAATTATTTGACAAATGAAAGAGTTAATTAATTGAAACAAATTAATAATTTCTAAAAAGAAAGATATAAAAACTCGAATGGACCAGTAAAAATTCGACATACAACCGTGTTTGGTCTAAGGTAATTACTTTAAATGATAATAAAATAGTTTTCAAGTTAATTGCAGAATTTTAATATCAACTTGCGATAACACGTAAAATATCAACTTGTGATATAACTCGGACTATCAACTTGTGATTGCACTTTTAACTATCAGCTTGCGATAACTCATTAAAAGTTCAACTTATGAAGCTGCTAAGGAATCAACATGTAATAGCTAATACAAGCTCAACTTCTGATAGATCACTAGATCTCAACCTGTAATTGCTAGTCAACCTGTGACCGCTCATAAGAGCTTAAACTATGATAGCTAATAGAATTTTCACCCTATGATAGCTAGTTGAATTATCAACTTGTGATGGCCTAGTAATGTTCCACTTACGATAGCCCATGTGGCATGCGATAGCTAGGTCCAACAAGCGATAGTCAATATGCGATAGCTAGAGGAGTTAAAATTTCCTAAGTAAAATAAGAAAATTAGTTGCATTTGAAAGTCAGTTTCCAAATTTTAATATGAAATTTCATAGTGATGAAATTATGAAAGAAATTTATAAGTTAAAATTATGTTAACTTGTTTGAATTTTGAAATGGAGAAAGCTTAGGGATGCTAAAAAATTATAGTTATGTCATTTAAGCTAAGGATAAAAGTGTTTTATTTAAAGAATGTTTATGGTACATAATAAATAAATGAAAAAAAAAGAATTGAACCAAAGTCATAAGGATACACTATTTGCACTAAAATTTGCACAAGTACCCAATAGAGATTTTGTAGAGAAATAAGTGAAAAATATAAAATGAAAACATAGAGAATATAGCACTAAAGCAAAAAGAAATAAGTAAATAACATAGACCAGCAAATTATAGTGGGTTGGCGTTCTTTTTCTACATCTACTTTGAATAGATAGCTTTATTAATCACTTTCTAAACTAAGTACAATATAATCGAATGAAAATCCCTAGTTACAATAGAGTACAAAGCAACTAGCAGCGTAAAGTCCCAAAAATGGATAATGAAGCTTGTATTTATAGAGGAAGACGTCGAAATATCTCCTTGAAAATGCATCATAAGGATCTCCAAAACCATATGGATCCATAAGAGGGATCGTTTGGCCTAAATCCCAAGGAAAATGGATGACTATCGATCCCTATTTTGGAGTAATTTGGGAGTGCGAACCCTATAGGAGCTTTCCTATGTTGTAATATGCTTATCCTCCAAATTTAATGCTAGTTGGATTAGTAGAACTTGAGTTATTGCTCGATCTTTGCTGCAATGTGAGTTGTTATCTAATTTTGTCAATCACTATTAACGGAAGAGAGCCGATCCCTCTTGCTTAGTCCTTTTGAGGTGCGATCCTTAGGGTCCCTAAATTTTGTTCCCAAAATTTTATATGTATTGGACTTATGGATCTTGAGATATTGATTGTTTTCCATTGACTTGCACTTGTTTAGCTTAATTATGCCAATCCCTATGTTTGAGAGGGATTATAGCCGATCGCTTTTCTATGTTAATATATATTCCATACTTTGAAAATTCTTTATTGCATATTTCTCAATTTCACTTGATCACGGCTTCATATTTTCATCTGTACTTAATCTTTGGATCCCATGATCATCGCTTCGGGCTTACTTGGCTTGATGAAAATCAAATCAAACTTGTCGAATTAGTTCAGATATAGCTAGGTCAAAATGCCAGATAACACTTGCCTCTCAAAGTACGTTGAACATGACATGCTTTGAATCGAAGCAATTTACAGTCGTCGGTAAGAAATCCATCCAGTTTTTTAAATAGTCATTATCCTTTCATCGAATTATTTTCCTAAAATGTCGTACCTCTCTTTGATTGTCATGATGCTTGGCCGATTTTCAATAGTATAAATTCAGGATTATATTCGATCGGTTGATATCTATGTTCAGTTCTATGAAACTAGTAAGCTTTGGCTATCCGATCCAGTCTTGACCAAGAAAGCTTCAGGTTTGTATTCAATTTTTATCAATTTCAAAATCAAACTTTCATAACATTCGCATGCACATTCTGGCATATATTCTTATTGTTGGGTCCTAGATATATTTGCATGCTAACGGGCCGTCGCTAATTTTCATTGAGCTAGATGCAATTTAACTACCTTTTTTATATATGTAATTTATATAATTTTCGTGTCCATGTTTGCATGCATATAGGATTCATAACTGATCCCTTCTCTCTCTCTCTCTCTACCTTTTTTAAACAAAGGGTCAATCCTTTACTTTTTCTATTTTGTTCATTGGGATCGACATTCTTCTAGCCGATCGCCCATTTCTCCTTTTTGTTATATATAATAGGATTGGATTTTTTTACCCTAAGTTAGGGATTGTACCCGATCCCTATTACTTGAAGGACTTAAATTATTTTTCACTTCGTAAATAGAAAAATAGGTCGAACCCTTAGAGTCTATATATAAACCAACATTTGACTTCCCTTCCTTACTTTACCACTTTTCTTTGACTTTCTTATTTCCTTCAAGCTCAGTTCTGAACCCCCCTCCTCTAATTTGCTACCTAACTTTTGAACAAAAATCCACCGCAACCCAACATACTCCCATAAATCTGATTCCTCTTCCATTTAATCTCGATCATCTCCAAACTACTCACCATCGCCGCTGTTCTCACCTGCGAACACATATACATACATGTTTATAGTTTGCATATGACTTCGATTTGTGACGAGATAATGGGTTTTGTTTACAATAAGTTTGGAGTAGAAGAGATAGATGATGGCAATGCAAGGTTCGACGAAGTAGTAGAGGAGGAAAAGAAAAGAGCGAAGCATGAAGGAAACGGAGGGGTCAGACATTGTGGAGTATGGTGGAGAGGGATCAGTATTTCGCATGCTGCTTGAGGGTTCGGTGTAAAAATTTATGGGAAGCTTGAAAACGTTGAAGTAGAGGGATCGGTATTGAAGTTCAAATAGGGTTTGTTATGTTAGGTTAGGCATAGGGTTCGGTCGGTTACTGATGTTGAGAGAGATTGGTCATTCATGAAGTGGAGAGTGGTCGGCTGTTTACTTTAGGAGGAGTGTAAATGTGGCTAAGTAAAGGGATCGGTAGTGGCGTGTTTGAGAAGGATCGGTTATAAATTTTATGAGTGGGGTCGGTTGTGATAAGAGAAAAAGATTGGTACAAATAAAGATCGGTTATTTTTAGATAGAAGGATTGGCTATAAGTACTTAGCCGATTCTAAGCTTTGAATTGAACTTATAAACCAATCCATATTCACTTGCATGAACAATTAAAACCAATATCATCTCAATGCACTTGAACATATGAAAATAATGAACAATATGACTTGTATATCTAATATCAAACTTGAAATTGAACGACCAAACCCCTAGGACTTAGAATGTGAACTAAAAATTAACATATGGACTTTAATAATGGACTTTACACTTCGACATGTAGATGGTTGATCCCATAATTTACATAACCGACCAATCAAAATGCTTGTTGAAACGGTCAGCGATGACGGTCACTCTGAGCTGAAACCAAAGTCTTGTCACTTACTTTTGCTTTTAATTTTGAACTGTTTATCTCTGCACTACACCACACTAGCTTACATTTAGCATTAGGAGACAGGTAAAATTTTCTAATCTCGGTTATCTACTGTGTTTAGTTGATGTGGGCTCCAGACGTTCAGAGCGTTTAGCCGTAATGCCTTCTGGACAACGTTTACGACACAACAATCTCGAAGTTGAGACAAGTTCTGTTAGGAACTGAGTTGATGATGTTTTGATGACAACAACCTTATATAGTTATTATACTTTACTTTATAAAATATATACTAACATTTCCATATATATATGTATGTTTATAGGAAGTATATGCAGGTATCATCGAAGACTGATCAGTATAAAGACTCAAGCATCAAGATGAAGATTAGAGATTCAAGATTCAAGACTCTAGAGAATCAAGATTTCAAGGTCTCAAAATAAGTGTCTAGTATTTTGTTAAAACTTCATAATAGCACTCTCATCTTTCTTCCAATTTTCTTTTGGGATGGAACCCAATTTCTATCGAAACCGGTGGCTTACAAACCCACGACAAGTAGCTTACAAACCTACGACAAGTGGCTTACAAACCCACGGAAATCAAAATCATTTAAACTACTTTGTACAAGTTCTCGAGTCCTATGGAGGAGCTCTGTAGGAAGGTTCTTGCAATTTCAGTTTGAATAGATTTTTCAATATGTTTTTAAATCTATTTTCAAAATGTTTTAGCTTTCAAAATCATGTTTTCAAAAATATTTTCAAACTTTGTTTTAGCCTTGAAATATTCCTCTATTCTGATTTTAAAAACTTCTATTTTTAAAACATCAAAACTTGTTCTGATTTAAAATATTACTTATATAATTGACGGTCTATATCAATTATATATATATATATTTAAACTAATGTTTTATATTCATTCTCTATCTCAAAATATTGTTTAAACACTTTACTTTGCTTCAAAGAATTTTCAACTTGTTTTAAATTTAATAGTCTTTACAAAAAAACATTTCTATAATTTTGAACTGAGGGATGTCGACATAAGGGGATACCCCATGTCGACATGGTGACAGTTGGATTCAAAATTCAATTTTCAAAAGAAGTATCCATTCGATTGAAAACCTTTCTCCAATGGTTATGACTGTTGTGCATCTATATAAAGGCTTCCAAAACGAATTTTTTTAACAACTACTTTCTTATTTTCTTCACTCTTTCTTCTCCACCATTCCATATCCATAAAGCTTCATATTTTCAAGATTGTGTCATCATTCTGCCAAATTCTCAATAGGAAATCATTTAGATACTCTCTCTATTTGATTCTCCATCATTCTACTAAAGATCAAAGTGCTATTCAGAGTTATAGGATCAATTTGTATTCAAAAAGTCCATAGAGTATATCCATTCAAAAGGATTGTTATTAGAAAGTATTAGGGTGATCTTGTGTACCGTAAATCAAGAGAGTTTACCCCAGACTTAGAGATAGGAGGGTTCCTCAAGGCCTTAGAAATTGAGGGTTGTAATTTGGATATTGGATTATAAAAATCTGTACAAGGATATTGCCTTGGTGCAGGACTGGATGTAGGAGGATTCCGAACCAGTATAAAATCCGGTGCGTTCTTTCCTTTTACTTGCTTTACTATTTGCATTTGTTATATGTTTTGTGATAATTCTGTATTAGAATTCTGTTTAGATTTGTGTTGAAAATTTTAATTTAGTCATATAGTTCATATATTCTTTAAAATACTATTCACCCCCCCTCTAGTGTTATTTCTGCCTTAAGATCATTAATCCGCATCCCTAACAATTGGTATCAGAGCATTGGTTTTCATTATTTTCATAATCTGAAATTTTGAAAAGTTTTAATGGCACAACACACTAATAATGTCCCTCCTGTCACCACTACTTCTGTCAACACAAGCACTAACACTAGTTCATTTGTAGAAGGTCAGTCTACTGTCAGACCACCAATTTTTAATGGCAGTATTTATGAATATTGGGCATGTAGGATGAAAATTTATTTACAATCCATAAGTTTAGATACTTGGTATATGACACAAATTGAATATGTTGAACCAACTACTAATTTTTCCCAGTGGACTACTGAGCAGAAGACGGTTGCACAAAACAATTCTAAGGCTATGAATATTCACTAGATAGGAATGAGTTTAATAGAGTCTTTGTTTGTAAGACTGCATTTGAAATCTGGAAAACTTTGCAAGTAACTCATGAAGGAACAAGCAAAGTTAAACGGACTAAAATTTCCATATTAACTAACCAGTTTCAATTGTTTAAAATGCATGAAAATGAGTCCATTTCCGACATGTATTGTCGATTTCAAGATATTGTACATTCATTGATTGCTTTAGGAAAGGGTTTCTCAGAAGAAGATCAAGTCAGAAAGATACTCAATTCACTCATTCCAGAATGGGATCAAAAGACACTTACTATTGAAGAGGCAAATGATGTTAGTCAAATGAAGATCGAAGAGTTAATCGGTAACCTAATGCCTTATGAAGTTCAACTACAAGGGAGGAAAGAATCTAAGGCAATGGAAAAGAAATCGATCGCATTCAAAGCAACAACTGGAGATTCAGAACAAGATAGTGATGAAGAAATTGCTTTCATGACCAGAAATTTCAGAAAGTTTCTGAAGTATAGAAAGATGAATAACTTTAAAAGAAATGATCAAATGAATTTCAGAAATACTTCGGAGAACAACAACAATCACAACAACAACAACAATGGTGATAGATGCTACAACTGCAACAAAACAGGGCACTACAAGATAGATTGTCCATATCCAGACAAACAGACATTTCAACCAAATAACGAGCAACTATGGAAAAGAAAGAAGGCATATGCAGCAACTCTTGACGATTCAGATTCATCCAGTGATGACGAGAAGAAAACTGATAATTCAAATCTATGCTTCACTGCTATTCTCGAATTGGAAGACTATCGGAGTTTGGATCTAAAAATAGGTACACATTTATTTTGATTTTATTGGATACTTGCTTGTTTTGATTTTGTTTGCAATTCCTTGAATTTTTAAATTCAAAATCACCCTTTGAAATTTGAATTTTTAAATTCAAAATAATACTATTTTAATAATATTTTAAATATTAAAATATTTTAATATTATTGTATTTAATATTATTACTGGAATTATATATAGATATAGAATATTGATTAGTTTTCTTAAGATTTTAGGAATTTCTTAGATTTTAGAAATAGAAACCCCTTTCCAAATTCAGCAGGCACATGTCGACATGCCAAGATACCCCATGTGGACATGTCTCTCGGAAATTTGATTTCAAAATTTGAATTCAAACTTTTGAATTTTCCTCCACCTTTTCACTTACTTCAAAATTCTAAAAAGATACCTCTTGACCAGAGAACATGACTTTAGAGAATCTATTTAATATACTTCTCTTATCATCTCTTTTCATTTTATTCTCATAATTCAAACTTTCTTCATTATCTTCTACTCCTCTCAAACACTCATCAATGGCTTCCTCAAGTACCCCATCAACTATGAGGCTGACCAAATCCATCAAAAATGATCTTTTTAATGACCCGGAGGCTATCAAAGCTTACATAAGTTATGTAAACTATGGTAAAGTCAATACGGAAAATTTACTATTTTTGATGATTTTCCTTCTTACGAAATCGATCAACTTTTTAAAGAAAGCTCCATTCTTAGCTTGATTGATAACAAGCAAAATGATTTCGTTTGTTATCCAAACCTTGTCAAAATGTTTTATGCAAACATAAACCGTGAATTTTATAATGGAAATGAAGATCAAATTTGGAGTAGTGTTAAAGGAACACTTATTGTTTTGGATTCCGATATTTTGGGTACTATTTTGGGTTGCAAATCTACCGGTATGAATCTCTCGCAATTTCAAATCAATGAAACCGATCGAGAGACTTTTCATCACATTTTTGAAAGCGATGACCACATGGATTTTAAGAATCGCTTTTTCCGCCCAAAAGCAAGAATTGTCAACCTTCTTATTCAATACACCATTATTCCTAGGTCGGGAAACTACAATAATCCCACCTCAAAAGTGTGTAAAGCTCTTTTTGCTATATTTGGAAAATATGATATTAATTGGGCACACACTATTTTGGATGAGTTAAGATCCAAAAATTTTACTATGGGAGAAAACACTCTTTATCATGGAATTTATCTTACTTGGATTTTCAATTATTTTGGTGTGGATGTTAAAAAGGAAGAGTTTGTAAGTAGGAAAGTGTTTAATCATAGGAACATTTCCCTTATGAAAATCCCACTTATGTTTCAACCATATGAAACACTTACCGAAAAGGAAGAGAGACTTGCTCATGAAGAGATGGAAGAAGAGGGAGAAGAAGAGGAAGAAGAAGGGGAAGGAATGGAAATTGAAGAAGAAGAGGAAGATGAAGAAACCTCTTTGGAAAGTATAGAGTATCCACATACACCCGCCAATCCGTCCAACAAAACCATACTCAAGAACCAAAAGATACTTGCTCAAAACCAAAAGGTTATTAAGAGATCTATTAGCAAGAAAATGGATAAAATCTCTACCAAGATCGACAAGTTCTTTGGGAAGATAGGCAGGAAACTTGGCTTGTCCTCATCATCATCTTCATCAAACTAATCCTAGCCATTATCTCTCTAGCTATCTTCTATCTATCTTCTATCTATCTTTGTATTTTCTATTTTTTGGTTAATATTATGTAATGTTAACTAATATAAGTAATGCTATCTTATTCTCTGCTTTCCAGCTTTATATATCTCTGATAGTTATTTATTTTAAGTTTATATAGGTCCACTAGTTTAAAAATAAACTTAGAAATCAAAAATAACTCAACTTGGTCATTCTGTCTAGACCATGTCGAAATGCCCCATCCCCCCCATGTCGACATATAACAGTCAGAAAGTAGTTACAATTTCTAACTTCAAATTCTTGTAACTACCAAGTGACAATTCATTTTGAACGGCCAATAACTCCTATAAATACCTATTTCTTCCAGAAAAACTTCTCTACCTCCATTTCTATTCATCTCCTCTCATACTTCAACTTATTTCTTAAATTATGGCTTCTCCAATTAAGAATTTAAGTGAAAATCTTGAAGAAACTCTTACTTCTTTCAAGAGTATTCTCTCTTTTATACTTAGAAATCAAAGGCACTTAGAATTAAGCCAAATGCAGATGATCAAAGAGTAAGAGAAACACTTCGACGCACTTCGTTGGATGATCTCAAGCCTTAGCAAAGACGAACCCGAAGAAAATCCACCAGTTACTCTCGACAAAGATAATTGGGATGTTATCAAAACTGATCCTATCTTTGGAGAAGATGGATGGGTGGAAGTCCCAAGGAATGTCTGATCATTATGTATGTTTGTTTGTTTCTTTATTTGATTTGATTTGATTTGATTAGGATTTGATTGAATTGTTTACTTAAGTTTGATTTGGATTTGGTTTGTATATAACTTCATATACTATACATGATTGGTTTGCTATGTATGATATTGATTTGATTGTCAAGGTACACTTATATATATGCTCACACACTTGATCACTTGCACGTTCACTTTACACTTTTATTCTATATATACTTGATTATCTTAGAATGGGTAAATCTTATATTCCTTTTTGCTGATGCCAAAGGGGGAGAAAGTTATAAAAATATATGTGCTTGGTGTAAGAGGGAGTCATGGAGTAAGGGGGAGTTGTAGTTTTAAGAAGAAATCATGGAGTAAGGGGGAGTTATGGTATGGCAAGAATATTTTATAAATAAAGGTTGTCAGCATCAAAAAGGGGAAGATTGTTCGAAACTGAGTTGATGATGTTTTGATGACAACAACCTTATATAGTCATTATACTTTACTTTATAAAATATATACTAACATTTCTATATATATATATATATATATATGTATGTATATAGGAAGTATATGCAGGTATCATCGAAGACTGATCAGTATAAAGACTCAAGCATCGAGATGAAGATTAGAGATTCAAGATTCAAGACTCTAGAGAATCAAGATTTCAAGATCTCAAGATAAATGTCTAGTATTTTGTTAAAACTTCATAATAGCACTCTCATCTTTCTTCCAATTTTCTTTTGGGATAGAACCCAATTTCTATCGAAACCAGTGGCTTACAAACCCACGACAAGTAACTTACAAACCTACGACAAGTGGCTTACAAACCCACGAAAATCAAAATCATTTAAACTACTTTGTACAAGTTCTTGAGTCCTATGGAGGAGCTCTGTAGGAAGGTTCTTGCAATTTCAGTTTGAATAGATTTTTCAAAATGTTTTTAAATCTGTTTACAAAATGTTTTAGCTTTCAAAATCATGTTTTCAAATATATTTTCAAACTTTGTTTTAGCCTTGAAATATTCCTCTATTCTGATTTTAAAAACTTCTATTTTTAAAATATCAAAACTTATTCTGATTTTAAATATTACTTATATGATTGACGGTCTATATCAATTATATATATATATATTTAAAATAATTTTTTATATTCATTCTCAATCTCAAAATATTGTTTAAACACTTTACTTTGCTTCAGAGAAGTTTCAACTTGTTTTAAATTCAATTGTCTTTACAAAACAACATTTCTATAATTTTGAACTGACGGATGTCGACATAAGGGGATACCCCATGTCGACATGGTGACAATTGGATTCAAAATTCAATTTTCAAAACAAGTGTCCATTCGTTCGAAAACCTTTCGCCAATGGTTATGACTGTTGTGCATCTATATAAAGGCTTCCAAAACGAATTTTTTTAACAACTACTTTTTTATTTTCTTCACTCTTTCTTCTCCACCATTCCATATCCATAAAACTTCATATTTTCAAGATCATGCCATCATTCTTCCAAATTCTCAATAGGAAATCATTTAGATACTCTCTCTATTTGATTCTCCATCATTTTACTAAAGATCAAAGTGCTATTCAGAGTTATAGGATCAATTTTTATTCAAAAAGTCCATAGAGTCTATCCATTCAAAAGGATTGTTATTAGAAAGTATTAGGGTGATCTTGTGTCTAGTAAATCAAGAGAGTTTACCCCAGACTCGGAGATAGGAGGGTTCCTCAAGGCCTTAGAAATTGAGGGTTGTAATTTGGATATTGGCTTATAAAAATCTGTACAAGGATATTGCCTTGGTGCAGGACTGGATGTAGGAGGATTCCGAACCAGTATAAAATCCGGTGCGTTCTTTCCTTTTACTTGCTTTACTTTACTATATGCATTTGTTATATGTTCTGTGATCATTCTGTGTTAGAATTCTGTTTAGATTTGTGTTGAAAGTTTTAATTTAGTCATATAGTTCATATATTCTTTAAAACACTATTCACCCCCCCCCCCCCCCCCGCCTCAAGTGTTATTTCCGTCTTAAGATCCTTAATCCGCATCCCTAACAAGTTCTACAACTGTATCTAGTAGACTTTCCCTTGACCATCAAATTGAGCAACCATAGGTTTCCGACCCGTCGGCTGACCTTTTCTCTGATGTTCACGTCCTTTTAGTGGAAGTTATAAGTCATGCCCCTGACATATAGAAGGTGCTATATTTCTGGATAACTCAACGGATTCCCAAGCCTCCAGAATTGGCGACTCCACTCTCCCTAGACTATGTTCTAAATATGGGATTTCATTTAGAGATGTTCTATTCCCTTTAATGAATGACAGGGCTCATTTGCCCCCGGATGGATATATGGCATGCAATAAATTCATGCACCGGGTCGGATGTGTACTGCCTTTTAATTCCTTTATTAGAGAGATGTTGAATTATCTTGGAATAGTTCCTTCTTGTTGCATCCTAATAGCTATGCTTTTCTTCATAGCAATTTCATGTTATTCAAGGATGTCCTGTACTGCCCGCCAGAGGACATCAGGTTTATCTACAATTTCAAATGACAGATGGAATGCCTTTCTTATACTTTCCTCGAGCCTTCACCCAACTGTCAAGTTCTAACTAGTGCTTGGAATAAACTCGGTATCTTTAAACATGAATGGTTCTACGTTCGTTGTCCACCTGGCATTGCGAGGCGATGGTTGGAAGGACGTAAGTGATGTCTTCAGTTTATTCTCAAAATTTTTAGCCCAAGTTGTATCCCGAGCTAGTTAATACTTTGAAACTTTATAAGTGTCCATCTATGTCCAAAAGGCGATAGTTTTTCAAGGGCGGTTTTTGCAATTCGTGCCACCCCAACTGTGGACATGGACATCAGATCCCTTGTAACCGATGAATGGTTATCTCTTTTTGGGCTGTTAGAAGAAGGTCGCATCATCGAGCTTTCAAGAGGAATGGCACCACCAAAAAATGTGGAATAAGAAAGCGGTACTAATAGCTTTGTCATGCACCCGGTCGAGGGGCCATATGACAACGCCCAAGAGGGTGAATTTAGAGGTGATAAAGTAACCAAGCCTAGAGTTGCTGATGTAGGTTTGGGCAATGAGCCTGTTGTCGAACCATCATAGGACGTGCGATCTCAGATGCTAACAAGGAGAGGGAAAAGCTCGTATATAAACTCCATATGAAAAAAATTACTAAAGAGCCCAAGTTTATAATTTCCTATGTTGAAGAAGAATCTTTCTCTCAACATTTATAAAGTTCGATGATAGAGTTCGAGAATCTCTTGATCCCTTATGATATCATGACCTATAACTTCCTCAACATCAGTATTGAGGGGCTCAATTCTTCCACCAGGACTGACGATGACATTTCTCCCACTAGCAAAGGAGAAAACCTCCTATGAGCAAGATTACAATAACTAGTCCGTCAGGGGGACACTAAGACACTCACAATCACACGCACCTCATTGCATTATTTCCATCCATATTTTATTTGATTGTCACTTATACACTCTTATTTGGTTTGCAGTTGCTTTGTCTCAATCTCATATAGGATCAATTTCACCCTAGAGTGGGGGTGAATAGGGTGATATTAATAATACTAAAAATTAATGTGGAAATATATAAAAGAGATGCAGCATAGACAAATAGCAGAATAATAAAAGCAAAAATAGAACAACACAGATATACCCAACTTCGGCAAAACCCTGCCTACGTGCTACCCTAAGGTATCTACTACAAATTAAGTAGTCAGATGCTTACACACGTAAATTTGTGACACCCGCTATTGACTAACCTAAATCTACGCTCAAATCCCTACCACAACTCAGCCACTGAGTTGCGAATTCTTAAACTACACCATTGCAGTTCGTCCCCAAGTCACACGACTAGAATTTACAAATGTTTAAAAGAGAAATAAAAAATAAAAAAACTCTAAAACAAGAAACCCTATTTAAAATTAAAGCCCAATAGTATTTATCAAAAACTGGCCTAAAATAAAATAAAATAGTGACGGGTGTGTCCCCTTTTCTTTTTTTTATGTCTTCGGCGTTATATCCTTTGCATTGAAAAATGGCTGCTTCCTTTTTCTTTGCCAGAGAATGTTCGTTCCTCTTTCAAAATAGATTAGGGATTTTGAAATTTGAAGACTCCGACTTCAATTGTTGATTGAATGATGGACTATCTACAGTTTGCTTCGTCAATCAATTTGTCACTTTGATTCGTAAATGGCTACTTCAACGAGTCGAGTTCGAATTGAATTGGTATATGATTTTGCTTTATTTCTTTTGTTGATATGCTTGAAATCGATGTTGTATAATGCCGATGATGATTGGGTTTTATAGGTTTGAAAACCCTAAATTAACGTTCGTATTTATCTTTTTGAATTCGTCTGTTACTTTAGCTTGGCCATTCGATTATGCTTGAATGCTTGTGATTTCTTTAGACTAGTTTAATTCGAATATTTTCATTGCTTTGTTACCACGGGTTCATGAATTTGCTGTGGATCTTGTTTCATTCTTTTTTAGGATTTTACTTTGGCCATTTGTGTTAATCTGGACTTGTTCGATTTTTTGTTATCACCTGGGCCACCACGGTTCTGAATTTGGTAGTTAAAATTTTGATAATCTTTTGACTTTAACTTGTTCAATTTGAAGTTCAATGCAACATTGTTTTGATCTACAGTTTTGCTGTTCCATTTTTTTGCTGGCGAATTTCGAATTTTGTGAACTGCTATTACATTCTCCTTTTGAAAATGTTTGACTCATGATTTGATTTGTCGAACTGTTTCTTTTTCATATACTTTGAGTATATTCCCTGAACTATGATGTGATTGTATGTAGTTGCATATATGTATACATATAAATGTTGTATCTCTGGCCAGTTAGTCCACTGCTTTGATCCCAGTCTACACTTCATATTGATCTTCCATGATCCAAAACTGTGTTGTGGTTAAGTCCATTCTGGTTCGAGTGAGTTTGAAGCTTTGTTGAGTTTATGTGCTTATGCATATGTATACATATGTCATTTTGTTTATTGCATCACTATATCCTATCATTGCATATAAATACATGTATACGTGTGTGCTTGCGCATGTATATATGTATGTTGTGTGATGCTCTATACTGATGTATGTGTGTGTCACCACCGTTGCACTTGCCCTGATGCCATTGATATTTGTATCTGCTCTTTGGTCAATGGTCATCTCCACTTGTATACATACATACATACATACATTTATATATGTATATATGTGTGTGTGTTCACCTCAGTTGCATTTCATTGTTCAGCTTTTGCATATGAACTCAAATTGCATTCTATTTTTAGAAGGTCTGGTTCCATATGAAATCTTTTTATGAATAGCATATTTATGTCAGTGTTGCTCCTTTGTGTGTTGTCCACCTCTTTTTGTACTGGTTCATTGTAATTTTGGAAATTGTCTTGCATTGAGTTGTAGCCTCTGTTGCTTAGGGCTAGTTTATTGTTGTCATTGGACTTGTGAGTCTGGCTATTAAAGGTTTTGTTTGTTATTGAAATAACCATTTTTGACATGTGCATTTGCTTCTAGTCATGTGTACTTGGTGCCTAGATTTATTTCATGCCTTATTGTTTTCACCTCTGTTACATTTGTGTCCTGTACTCTAATTTGGTTGCCTTTAAGCTTCTGATTATTCATGCTAGTGCTTTTGTATTCTTTGAACTCATATACGTGTATACATATATATGTGAATATATATATGTATGTATGTTTATGTGGTCTTTGTGTAGCCTGCTCTGGCTTGATGTACATTGATTCGAAAAGGCTGCCTTGTATGCTCAATATGCATTATTCTGGTCTTTATTACTATTTGATGTTGAGGCTTTGCTTGCAATCAAATTTATACCTGAATACTTGATATGTTTACTTACTATTTCATATAGTTTATTTTATTCTCTGATCATATGTACTATGCTCTGTTCTCTAGAGTGTGGTTGCTTTTGATCAATTCATTGCTGGTTTGTACATATTATTTTGGTTTCATGACTCCACTATCGAGTCTGTTCTCATGTGTACACATTTGTGCACTTGTTAGCAAGGTATGTTTTTGGATTCTTATTGCATGAGAACTTGTACTAGACCATTTTGTGATGCTTTTGTATTGCACCTGTGTTGAATCCAGCCTCGGTTCGGGGTTTGACCTTGTGCTCACATGTCCCTGCAGTTTTATCAAGTGTATATCGGTGTGCACAACCTTGTGGCATGTACAATGATACACTATGCATGTCGTAGATTATTCGTGAATAATGAATTCAAAATGAATATGATGATGAACAACCCAAATAACTGAGGCAAATAACATTTTCAAAATACACATTTTATTTTACACTGCATAAATATTTCTTTTTCAATTTTACTGCGTCAGCGTTTATTTTGCAGATAACTCAGATGGTGGATTCAAGCTGGAGGATAAATATGAGTGAACGAGTATATTTAGTGAGGTGCAAATGTATAGTGAAAAATTGTATTATAATTTGAAATTCTATTGTAATGGAAATTATGTATATATATAGTGAGAGCTTAAACTTATACTATTAAAAATTGTAATAAAATATTTGTTTGAATAAAATATTTGTTTGAATTTAAATTCTGTGTTATTTATTTTATTCAGTCAATATTTATTTAATTGTGTGAAAATAAAATATTAAAATAAAAAATACATTTAAATAATATATATATATATATATGTTTATTATCATCAAAAAAATCATATACTTGCATATTCAACATCTCATGCCTCTGATCCATTGAGAGGCTCCACAACACATTACAGATGCAGTCGCAGTCCAAAATCGAGAAGCCGTTAAGAGAGAGAGATGAAGCAGGGAAAGTAGTCATTGTTCGAGGGATTTTTCATCTTTTAGACACAAGACCCAATCTCTATCATCTCCTTAGGTAGCTTGGTACAATCTTTTTATACAAAGAGGCGACCAGACTTCTTCCCATGCTCTTCAGATTACTATATCGCCTGAGCAATTCGGGTTCGTCTAGTTCTAGACAGTTCCACATTGTAGGTCGAGCAAATGCTCAATTGTTACCTATGATCCAATTTTGACTAGTACAGCTCCTGAGGCTTCCATGGTAAAAAAAAATTAGCCAAACTTGAGGTCAATTTTCCAAAAAAATGCTTGAATGGACTTAAGTTCCTTCCATCCATACAATTCCAAGGAGTACTAAATTGAGTTCCCTTGCATGCACTAATGACATTTTTGTGTAGAATGAAGCATTCCAGCATTTAGCTGAGAAAATCTCTGAGGTGTCTATTGAGAAAACAACATGAAATTGATTGCCTGAAGCTATGATAAAGATGTAATTAAACATCAAGATGATAAGATCTTAGAGTTGACAGCGAAGCTAACCGCGGTAGAAAACAACGCTAAAGAAACATCAGAGGCGGTCGATCTTTGGAAATGGCTCACGAAAAGGAGCTGGATGCTACCCTCAAACGTAGCGGCATGCTTGCTTTGGAAAAAGTTACACAATAAAAAGAGAAAAACATTTTAGCCTGCCACATTGAGCAACTAGAAGAACTCCTTAAAAAATAGAAGGGAGAATAACTTGAAGCTAGGGACGAGTCTCAATGATATTGTGAAGAGGACGTTAGAACCCAAGGATTGAAAATCAAACTTGATGAGCAACTCACTCAAATTAAAGTCCTCAAAGGGGAAGCAAAAGGAAGCCAGCCACAATGATGTTAGAGAGAATAACGAGGCCTAGTTAGATGATGCCAAAGAAGCTGATCGAAATAAGATTAAGGGCATGCTTGATCCTTTAATTATCGAATAAAATGCTATAGTCCTAATTCATCATTATCTAAGTTTTCTTGGAGAGGGCTACCTTGAATCGCTCGCCAAGGCTTGGGAATATACTATTGAATCGGTGAAGCTGATTTAGATGAATAGAAACTGGTACAAGAGATTCTTCGTGGGGATGAACCTCTAGACTTTGCTACTACGAGGCTCTGATACTCTGATAATTTAGCACCCTCCAGTAAAGGGAAAAACATTACCGAGGCTTCAAAGTCTGACCCCCTTCACTTCAAATAACTGGAGCATCATTTTTTCTTGGATCGGGACATGATCTAAGCAATGATTTAGACAGACCCAATTATCAATCAAAAGTATTGACTCATATTCTAGAGGGGAGCACTCCGGTGACAACCGAAAGTCAACTGGACACGGGTATTCTGCTTTATTCTCCATTATTCAAGAGAATTCGTTCCTCGTGCCTAATAGTGATAGGCTTATTTTCTTGTTTTCGCGAATCTGCAGGACTTTCGAGTCCCAACCAAACTCTAGGAAGCAGTGCCGCCGTGGAATAACAATCGACATCTACTAAAATTCTAGTGGCCATCGATATTCCATGGCTTGATGCTCAAGTTATTTGAGCACTTGATGATGAAAAAGCCAACGACCAGCCGTTGCCAAATGAATCATACGACATCATGATCACTAGTGCCTCCGAACATACCGATGAGCTTAGCCTGAAGGAGCGCATCGAGGGAGAGGAGTTATTGAAGAAAAAAGGTAAGGCTGAACCTACTGATGTGTACATTGATGATCCAAAAGAGATCAAAAAGAAGAACATGTAGAAGCTCAGTTGGTGCAACATCTAAGATATCCAAAAGAGAAAAAAGGCAAAAGAAATAGCTGTCACTTCGGCTTAGTTTGTATATACCTTACATAGCTATTTTTCCTTTTTGTTTGTCGTGATTGTGTAGGTATGGCTCCTGCTTTTGAATTAACTTGTACCACAATTTTCAAGTTTAATATGTAAATAAATGTTCTTTATTTTCTGTCTAGCTCTTGTGTGAGTTTTTTTTAAGGAGTTGAGCTATTACTTTTACATTCAATGTACTTATAATTTGTTGCTCGTTCAGATAAGCATCTGTTAATTTTCAATCGAGGCCTCCATATAGTAGTGGCCTCAAGTTGTTTCAAGCACTAGGCTTGAATAATAGTGTTACATCGTCAGATTTAGCGGTTTGAGTGATTATACTCTGGCCCTAAGTCTTGGGTCAGCGGAGTTGGATAATGGATGGTCGGACTCCATCCTTAGCGAGTTTATACTCCTCCTGCTGTTTTTGAGTTGGAGTTTATGGAGTAGTGAGTGGCTGAACCACACTCACCTATTTATTTATACTCATATCCACACTCTATGGATAAGAATTAGTTTGCAAGTGATCGGTTTGTACCTAATCCATGTTTATACTCCAATCCACACTTTAGGTTCTTAGAATTGTTTTAGAAAGTCGGATCGTACTTTCGTTAATTGATTGATTTGCCCTCCAAGTCTACGGTTTAACTTAGCAAGCGACCTGTCGTATAATGATCGATTCTGCTTCATGTCTATCCCATTGCTTGTTAGGATTAATTTGGTTATTGGATGGCCAAGTCACATCCATTCCTTGTTAGGTATTCTTCCCATCAGGTTGTGAGCGAGAATCATCAAATGAACGGCCTGACCATTCTCATTTTTTTAGTTCAATTGTGAACTTATGTAATCGACTACCTCCAAACTCTGTGAACCTGCTCGGACATGTCAATATTAGTTAGTCGGGTATCGTAACTAATATGTAACGCTACAACAATCACAAATATGAAGGAAATTTTAAACTTCATTCGCTAAATGGAAAGAAATGACATAATTTTTCTTATTACATATTTGGAAAATCAAATGCTAAAGAAAATTCAGAAATTGAATACAACTAAATGAAAAAGAATAAACCAAGGGAAATAGCATCGTAAATGCTCGCTATTCCATGCCCTTGGGAGCGCGACGCTATCAATAGTCGCTAGCTTGATAGTTCCCTCATCAAGCCTCTGTTTAATGACATATGGTCCTTTCCAAGTAGGATTCATGTGTGATAGGGTAGGAGAAACCCATTTCAAGACGAGATCGCCGATTTCAAAGGTTCTAGTTCAGACTTTAGTGTTGTAGTATCGGATGACTCGGTGTCGATGTGTAGCTGCTCTCAAATCAGCTTCTTTGTGCTTTTTATCTACAAAGTCCAGGAATTCTAAAAGGTGATCTCTATTTATTCTGGGATCATAGTAAGCCACTCAATGAGAAGGAACTTTGAGTTCAATAGGAATGACGGCTTCGGAGCCATAAGCATGGGCGAAAGGAGCTTGGCCTGTCACGAACTTATGGGTGATTCTATAAGCTCATAATGCTATTGAATTCATCTACCCAATTGCCTCTAGCCTTTTCCAATGGACTTTATGATTTTGTTCACAGCTTCAACTTGCCCAATTTCTTGAGGGTGAGTAACTGCCGCATATCTCTTTTTAATATGATGCCAACTGCAAAAGTTTCTGAATTCAATGCTGTCGATTGAGTCTCCTTTTGTTATAATGGTTCATGGAAGGCCATAATGACAGATGATGTTCTGGATGATGAAATTGATTACTTTCTTTGATGTGACAATGGCTAAAGGTTCTATTTCTGCCCATTTGGTTAAGTAATCAACTGCGACGATGGCGTACTCTGCACCACCTTTCAAGATCAATAAGGAACCGGTAATATCTATGCCCCATTTGGAAAACGGCCATGGACTGACCATTTATGTGATTTCTGTCGACGGAGCTCTCAGAACTTTTGCATACATCTAGAACTTGTCACATCGGCTAGTGTGATCAACAGCATCTCGATTGGTAGTCGGTCAATAATACCCATAACAGGTTATTTTCTTCGCTAGGGTCTGCCCCCCAATATGATCGTCACATTCCCCTTCATGAACTTCCTTTAAGACTCATTTTACTTCATCATAAGCAATACACAAAGCAGGGGAATGGAAAAACCCTTTCTATACATGACTCCTTCCTGAATGATATATCATGAAGCTTTGTGGAAAAGTTGTCGCCTTTCATTCCTCTGTTCGGGAAGGACTCCTTATAGTAAATAGACATTAATCGGAGTCATACACGTCTCCTTCTCAAGCTCTGTCTCTAGTACCCAATCAACTTCCATCAGGTTTATGCTTGGAGTGTCTAGTACTTCGACTGGTACCAAGCCCATTTGTTGTGCATCCCCGGTGCTAGCAAACTTTGTCAACGAGTCAGCCTCTTTGTTTTGATCTCGAGAAACGTGTGTAATGTCATAATACTCAAAGCCAGTCATATCTCTTGGACTTGGGTAAGGTACAGGGCGAGTCATTATCCTTTAGCCTAATAGTCTCCCTTGACTTGGTATACTAGCAACTGGGAAGAGCAAAATATTTCGAGAGATTTTATCCCCAGTCCTCTGGCTAGTTTGAGTCTAGCGATCAAAGCGTCATACTAAGCTTCGTTGTTCATCATAGGGAAGTCTAGCTTCAAAGAGTAGCAAATTAATCAATCTTTTGGGGTTAATTGCATAATTCCGACTCCAAAGCAATGATAATTGAATGCTCCATTCATATACATATTCCATCGAATGGTAGGGGCTCCACTTCTCTCTAGGAGATCATCTTGTGCAATGAATTCTGCTATAAATTCTGCAAGAGCCTGTACTTGGATGGCTTTTCGGAGGAGATAAGTGATGTCAAATTGACTCAGTTCGATGTTCCACTTGAGTAACCTTTCAGACATCTCAGGTCACTTTAGGACCCATCGAATGACTGATCGGTGTAAAGTTGATGGGTGAGCCTAAAAATAAAGGCGGAGCTTTTGTGAAGCAAGCAATATGCCAATTTATTTGTCTTCGGTTAATTCCTTTTAGCTCATGTTATTGCTTGCTAACATAATAGACCGGTCTCTAGATTTAATTCTCCTCGCAAAATAATGCGGCACTTATAGCATACGTCGACATTGCCAAGTAAATATACAAGCCTTTATGATCAACCAGCTTTGACAAGATGGAAGGTCTCTCTAAGTTGTTCATTAAAGCTTGGAATGCATTTTAACAATCCTACATTCATTTAAATTTGCTCTTCCCTCTCCTGATCAAATCAAAGAAAGGAATGCATTTATCAGTAGCATTGGAAATAAATTGACTTAGGGCGGTAACCTTTCCATTTAGGCTCTGTACTTGTTTGATGGTCTTTAGCACTTGGATGTTGTGAATTGCTTGAATTATCTCTGGATTAGCTTTGATTTCACGAGCATTGACGATAAAAACCAAGAACTTTCTCGAAGCCATGCCAAAAGAACATTATAGGGGATTGATCTTGAGTTTGTAATATTGGAGGAGATTGAACATTTCTGCTAAATCTCCAATGTGGTCGCTTGATCGTTGTGACTTCATGAGCATATCATCTATGTATAACTCCATCGTTTTTCTAATCTGATCTTTAAACATTCTATTGATAAGGTGCTGATTAGTTGCTCCGGCATTTTTCAATCCAATAGCACTACTACATAGCAATACAATCCAATGTCGATAAGATGGTGTGCTCCTGACCGGGATTTTGCATCGGGATTTGGTTATATCCGAAGTATGCATCGATGAAAGATAACAACTCGCATCCTATGGTTGAGTCTACCAACTGGTCGATCCTTGGAAGGGGAAACTATCTTTTGGATTAGCCTTGTTTATGTCCAAGTAATCAATGCATGTTCGCCATTTTCTTTCTCACAAGTACAGGATTGGGTAACCATTTAGGGTAGAGGGTGTCGCGAATGAACCCATTACATTTGCGCCTATCCATGTCCTCTTTAAAAGCAACATATCTCTCCGGATCCATACCATGCCTCTTCTGTTTCACCAGGACATGCCTTAGGTCAATATTTAATGCGTGGCTTATAATCGCAGGCGAGATACCATAACTGTCAGAATGAGTCCAAGCGAAACACGTCAAGGTTTGCTTGAAGAAAACATGTAAGTTCTTTCATTATCAGGTGACTGAGCTGTGATTTGATCTTTTGGACTCATGACGGGTCATCGTGCTGATGGTAATGTTAATTGTTCGTTCAGCCAGTGCAACCTTGACCTATAGAACCGATGTAGCGCCCGAGCCAAGGCCCAGGTTGTCAATTTTTGGCAATTTGGATGCAAAGTGAGTTGTCCATACCCTTACATTCACCTTTCTCATTTCATTGAGCGTCTCTCAATTCAGCTACATAGCAGGCACGTCCGGTTTCCTGATCACCATGCATAACTTCAACACCATTATCAGTTGGGAACTTCAAAGTCAAACACCATAGGGCAAGAGCTAGTTGAAATGCTTGATCACATTAGCATAATGCTCCATCTCATGTAAACTCTTATCAGTTGGATGCGGTACTTTGACTATTGTATTGATCACTAATCTACATCTAGTCCATGCAGGCACCTTGGCCCTGTGTGGCGCTTATCTTTGGTTGGGGTCAGATGTCCCCTACCCGTCATCCTGCGAGACTTTAACAAACTACTGTAATTTTCTTTCCCGAATCAGTTTCTCAATAACATCTTAGAGATTCCTATATAATGACTATATAATTCATGGAGCCGGTAATATTTTCAAGTTTGATCCTGCTTCTCTATCGATTCTTCCGAAAGTGGCTTCCTATACTGCATGGTTTTGCATGTAAACATGTAAACATTCTCTAGAGATGTATTTAGTGGTATGTAGCTATCATACATTGGAATCCTAAATTTTCCTCTTTCAGAATCCCTGTTTCATTCACAGTTCCGATCGCTTCCTTTCTTTTTTAGATTCGGTTTATTTTTGACATTTAGTTGAACTTTTTTGAAACAATACCTAGACCGTTTCACTACAATGTTACTCTACACTCCCTCTCCATTCTGTCCTATAACATTCCTCTTCCTAGAGCATCTAGCTTTCTCTTTCCTCAAATACTGAGTTTCTTTGGAATAGAAAAGCTCTAACGTTGCGAGTGGTTTGCCAGCTAACTAATCGCCAAAGCTAGAATCTGGATCAATCTCTCTCACTACCACCATCAATATTGAATGGTCATTCATATTATTGACTTCTATGATAGTTGTATGAAATCTTTCCAAGTACTGGAGCGTGGATCATGCTTGATAGGCACAATACATCTTAAGGGTGAGTTGCATGTATATGGAACTGTCTACAAACTTTGTTGCCAAATCGTAAAATCTAGTTATCGGCCGTAGGTGTAATCTTGTAGAACACATCGTCGCTATGCCAGAGAGAGTAATAAGAAAACATATGCATTTTTTTGCATCATCAACTCATGCAGAATCCATCAGCATTTCATATCTCATGATAAGCTACATGGGGTCGGTTTTTCCCTCGTAGGCAGGCATCAACGGCATGCTGAACCTCCTTAGATACTCTATATACAAGATATTGTAGATGAACTAGGTATTGCTTATTGAGATTCCCCAGTTGTCATTGGTCAAACCTTGGTTCTCTCTCAATAGCTGTCTAACTATAGCTAATAAGTCCGACGTTTAGATAGTCGAAGCCATGCGATAGTCATGCTCTACCTCACATGAATGGTCCAATGGATGTCTATGGGCCATTCCACGCCTTCTTAGCTCAACATTCTCTCGATGTATATCATGTAGGTTCCCTTCATCATCATTGCGAGGAGGTAACTGTTATGCACCCACCTGAATTCGAGCATCCAATTCAATCACAACAGCCCTAGCTTGTGCTCCAACATGAAGAGCCATGCTTTCAATTCTGGTGGAGGGATCGATCCCGATCTCTATAAAGGGATACGAGCCGATCAGTCTCAGCAAGCTAGGTTGGCTTGCCTGTTGATATCCAAAGCTTCTGCGTGATGCCCGTCAATTCTACAATGCCTGCGTCTATGGTAATCTCTGATGAACTAGAACTCTCTGATGTAGAATAAGGGATATGGTCCCTTATAGCTTTCCTACGTTGTTGATCTTTGAGTTGGTTCATTAGATCCATATTGGCTTGAATCTGTTGGTTCAACTATCGGTGGCTATTCACTAGCTCTCTCAACATATTTTGGAAATCATCTCTCGCGATGGAATCAGTGGGATTTTGAACATTAACTGGATTGGTAGAATTCATATATGTTGGTAGATTGCTCGGGTCTTCTTGTTGGATGTTAGCATTCCCGTTTCCTTCTACTTTTTGAGAGGTAGATCTAGTGTTCCTAACCATTATTGATAGCATCCTTAGACTTTTGCAAATCTAAGTAGCATGAATAAGCTTTTGGAAGGCGATTACAGATCTCTTTGGGGGATTTATGCAATCCAGTAGCAGTAAAGGATCCAAATAGGGCCGAGAATCCTCTCTCTATCAATGAAAGCATTAAAATGTTTGGACCAAAATTTGTCACAAATACCCAATAAAGATATTATAGAGAAATAAATGAATAATATATAATAAAATCAAAGAGAATATAGCAGTAAAGTAATAAGAAATAAGTAAATAACAAAGACACGAAAATTTATAGTGGTTTGGCATTGTTTTCCTACATCCAATTTAAATAGATAGCTTTATTAATCACTTTGTAAACTGATTACAATAGGGATCAGATGAAAATCCTTAGTTACAATAGAGTACAAAGCAACTAGCAGCGCAAAGTCTGAAAAATGAACAATCAAGCCTATATTTATAGAGGAAAGTGATGAAAATCTCCCTAAAAATGCAGCAGAAGGATCTCCAAAACCATATGGACCCATAAGAGGGAACACATTGCCCAAATCACAAGGAATAGAGAACGGCATTGATCCTTATTTTGGTGGAATTTGGGGGTGCAATCTTATAGGAGCTTTTCCATGTTGTAGTATGCTAAGCCTCCAGGTTTTATGCCAATTAATTAGTAGAACTTATGTTATTGCTCGATCTTTGCTACAATGTGAGTTGTTACCCTGATTATGGCCAATCCTATTGAGGGAAGAGGTCCGATATCTCTCACTTAGTCCTTTTGAGCTACGATCCCTAGGGTGGGCTCCCTAGGATCCTCATGTCTTGTTCCCAAAATTTCATATGTATCGGACTTATAGATCTTGAGGTATTGACTATTTCCCATTGACTTGCACTTGTTTGACAAAAATATGTCAATCCCTATGGTTGAGAGGGATTGTAGCCAGTTCCATTTCTATGTTAAATATATTCCTACTTTGATCATTCTGCATTACGTATCTCTCATTTCTGCCAATAATCATCGCTTTGTACTTACTGGCCTTAACGATAATCAAATCTAACTTGTCTAATCAGTTTGGATATAGCCGGGTCAAAATGCCGTATAACATATATAGACTCATGGAGTTATTGATAGGGTGCTAAGACCAGTGTTGTCTAAAATTCAACAGAATATGGTAGGTGCCTGACTTAAAAAGTCTATAGGGTTCAATTAAGATAAACTAAACTTTAAAATAAATTCATGTCAGGGTGCCAAAACATCACGGTGGTGTTATAAATAAATCAATAGCGTGAAACAAAAGTGTTTTAGGAATAAGATGGGTTATTGATGCTTCGTAAGGGCGCTTGCTTAGGGTGCTTACATTCAATCTCTTAGGAGGGCCAAGGTACTCCGATGATGGAATGAGTGGTCATTTCATCATTGACGTTGTATGGGAAAAAGATAAATTACTGATTGACGGAACTAGGGAGGTAATCACTAAAATAAGTTAATGGTAAATTAATGCACAGTAAGATATATTTAATTTGAATTTGACAAATATGAACATGACATGGTTCATAATTGGATGATAAGTATAGAGTATACTTATGCTCATGATGTGAAATATTAAAATGAGGGGAAAACTCATTCCATGTTTAGCGGCATGGTCTCACTATTTATTGTTTAGGGTAAATTTTTACTCATACCAGGCTTTATGCCCAACCAATGTTTTTATTATTTCTATAAACTCATAGCTACTCATCCAAGCAGGATGAATTTATGATTTAGAGAGATAGCATTTGGAAAAGATTAATTAAGACTTCAAACACGGAGTAGGAGGCTTGTTTAGAAATTAAAAGTTATATTGGAAGTTCCACTGTGTAAAATAAAGAATTATAACTAGTTGAGGGTCGTATAGGCATCTTCATATGTTGAGCGTGACACTTCGAAAACGAAAAGGGTTAATGGTGATGTAATGAATTATGTAAAACCATTTGAGGTAATGAAATTATTTAGCTGCTTTGTTTACTTAATGTTGTGGAAAAAACTAACCTCACTTTGTCACTTGAAAATAATTCTAGTGATAACTCAACAACATCGGTGTCTATTTTTAGGTCTTAAAGTGGGGGATGTTACATTAACATGCATCGTCACATTTATCTGATTGTTCATCTTGTAATATGTTACTCAAATTGTTTTTGTATGTCTCAATTAGTAGTATGTTTATTATGTTGATTTGATTCAGATCAATTTTTCTTATATATCTCCATATATTATATATTCGTTGTGATGGACATGATTTAGATCCTCTATCTCATTTGATTATTTGTTGTTGTTCTTTGTATAGCTTAGATATGTATGTTTTACAACAAATTTACATATGTCTAAGTTGTATTATTTCCTTTCTCTTTTTTTGAAACATTTGATAATAAAAAAGATAAAAACAACTAAATTTGATTTGAAAACCATCTCATAATTTCATAGGACTTGCATATACAAATATAAATAAACTGTATATGTTAATTATCTAAATTTGTTTTGAAAATTGATTTCTTATGTTATATGGTTTATGTTTTGAACACTTAATGCATAAAAATAATATTTTTATATATAATCCACGAATGAGCTTTTATGTAAAATCCATAAAATTTTGTTTCCTTTCTATATTCAAATTTTCGTGTAGGATTCTAAATCCTTTGTTGCCTTTTCAAATTAAAAGTTTGATTTAAATTATTAACTTTACTATACATATAAAGTAAATTGCAATTTTTTGTACATGATTTGTTACTACATTTAAAACATTACTTGCAATTATATATATATATATATATATGGAAACATATATGTATATGTGAATTTAACTTGAATTCTTACATTGGACTTTAGTGAAAAAATAAAATTAACCTTTAACCTTAGCCTCTTCTTTAATTGAGTTAAATCCATTGTTGTTAACATTATATTTTTAAAAAAATGATCAAATTTAATCTCAGTACACATATAAATACATTCACATATATCTATTTTTACATTATTATATACATATAATTTTAAATCAAACTTTGGACACAAAAGACGTATGCAAAGGGTAAATGAGTCAATTGTAGTGTAAATCCCAACATCTACATATAGTACCATTTGTTGGGAAGAATTTTCGTCTTACAACACTTTAAATGGCGATGAAGTAATTATCATATTAATTACCCCAATGATTTTGAATTAGCAAAATTATGTAATATTAAATTTTCCATTAAGTAGTAATTATGTCATTGAGTGCTCACATAATCAGGTATTTTAAAATGTCAAAATTCAACCTATAATTAATTCTAGTATAGATAATGTAATATATAATACTAAAAACTAGGTTGGTAAATAATAAGATTCAGGAAATAGAATACATGAAATTTATGTGGTTTGGAGGTAAAGGAATCCTATGTCCATGGCGGAAACTACTTTTTCTTCTTTTTATATTCTTTGGTACAAATCTCAATGGTAGAAAGTACAATAAAATCTTAAAAGTTTTGAAAAGTGGAAAAGATATAGGTCCCCTTCTTACTATAATGCTTTTTCTATTTATAATATGGTGGTGTACGCAAATCACCATAATATATCTCTTGCTATTGTGTTCCAGCCCTCGAGTCCTACCAGATGTCGTCCGTCCACATTGTTTGTTTGATATACTTCGACGGTTGACGTGAAGTTTGAGGGGAAGGTAAGAATCCTTGAAAACATGGTGAGCAACTTCAAATTTGAGTTGGATTTGCATACGAGTCCTTGGGAGGACAGTAAAAGTTACTCATTGATTTTAAGGCAATGTAGAAATTTTAGGAGTGAGGCTACATCGGTTGGAATGTGCTCCTTGCATGATTCTGTGGTGCATATTTGATACTTAGGCGTGATCATCCTGAGCTACTTTGGGCTTTAGGTGAGTGGTTCGCTTAACTTAGGAATTAGTTTAATATATGTATGAACATGATTCAAGCCGACTATGATTTTAGTTGCCCTTATTGCATGAGTCATTAATAAAGTTGATTTATACCTTTGTTATCTACCTATAAGCATAGATCAACATCACAGCAAAGTTTGAGTGGCATTATGTGCAACCCTTTGGGATGCTTCTAAGTCCGTGTGGTACTGCTTAGGTAGCCCTTAGTATATGCGATGCAGATCTGCTATTGAAGGTTAACAAACTGTATGTTTTGGGGATGTTAACCACGTAGTTTGACTATTCAGTTATTGTGGCTTGTGAGCCCGGTATGTCATTGCCTGCTCTTTATGATTATGTCAGATTTTGGTTTTAGTATCCTGATACAATACCGAAACTGAGGGATGGATGTAGATTTGGTTTCTTTTTGGCCCCCCTTATGAGCGCATGATTGTGTTTGTGATTTCATCCATTTTTAGCTGTAGTTCTTTTAGTTGAGTTAAATGTCATGACTACAGGTTGGCTATCATTCTTTGTCCTCGGTCTTAACAGTAGCAATAAGGCTTCAATTAAATAGTCGATTTCAATCTTAAGTGGCTTGCTTCTCTTTTTATTTTAACCTTTACTACAGGTAGTTCTCTTAGTTTAATTCGTTTATTATCCCGTATTAATATAGTTGAGAAATACAGATGTAACACTTTACCCTCTAAGTTTGCAGTAATTGCGTATCATTGTAGACTTGTCTTTACTCATTCCTGGTCTTCGCATCCTACGAGTTGTTTTCTGGATGTTTCCTTTTAGGTAAGTTTGTTATGTGCTTGGCACAGTCTGCCCACTATTTGGAGATAGGTCATTATTGCTTATATGCGGTGTGGTCAGTACAACTATCGAATGACATCGGTGACCTGTAAAAATTATTTATTTAGTATAGCATCACTGTTCTCATTTCCAAGATTGACGTTGCCATTCATATGTTGTGTTGTTAATACAACCAGCGAACGATGGTGGTGCATATTGAAAAGTTGCTTACTTTTGTTTAGCACCACCGTTCTCATTTCTAGGATTGTCATTATCGTTCATATGCTATGTTGTCAATATAACTATTAAACGACGGTGGTGAGCTGTGAAAAGTTATTTGTTCTTGCGCTTAGCACGGTCTTCCCCACTGCACATTACATAAGTAATGTAGATCGTACAAAGTAAGGTCTGAGGTGCTCTGAGTTCCAAGTCCTTGGAACTTACATTATCGTCAAGTCTTGATAGTTGATATGCTCCATTTGCTAAAAATTCTACTATAGACTAACAGACTACCCAATTTAGCCCGACGCTTCATCTGCTGGATCCTTTGTGTTGGCCATTACAAGTCCACTTTGTAGAAGTTTCTTTCTTTAATCCCGGTGTTAACCCAAAAAATGGATCAACACCCTGGATTGAGTGTGAAAGCAGAAGACCTATTCTTACAGAGCAATAATATAGAAAATAGCTGTAAAAAAAGCAGAGATAGTAGAAAGACAAGAAGATATCTATAGTGGTTCGGCTATCAATGAAGCCTACATCCACTTTATAACTTACTATTAACTGGCTGCAGTTACAATTTGAATCGGATTACAATATAATTGAATCTTCAAAGTTAAATTAAGTCACAAGTACAAGATTTCATTGAAGAATTATAGTGAACCACTAGTTGACTATTGTGTAAAAGGAGAAGAGTGAAGAATAATCTCTGTAGAGTTCTGATGTGCATGTAAATGTGCATATTTTTACCACCATATTTAATCTATTTAAATTAAATAAATGGTCATATTGGGTATTTTAACATGTTTTAACCAAAATCCATATTAATTCCAAATTGTCACATATCCATCTTTATATAGGGGCAAATCGGTCATTTGTGTGCATATATTTCTTTAAGAAAAATTAACTGAAAATTTATATATGTGTGTGTAGGAATTTAATCTCAAATATGAAGGGTTTCATGAAGACACATGCATGCACAACATGAATATAAAAGAATGAAGATGGAAATAATTCAAAGTGAAGATCATGGAGGACCCCACCTACCCACCCCTTAATGTACAAACTAGAGGCGAATGCACATGCTTATCGAATTAATGGCTTCATGTACACCTAAATGGGGATTATGACATGCTAATGATTACTTGATGGCCACACTACCTCAATGGCATTTTGGGCATTCCCTAAAAATATGAATTAGGGTTACATACATGCATAAATACCCATATGTTTCATGTAATTTCTCCTCTCTCCCCTTAGTCTCTTTTTAGTCGGTTTTAGGCTCAAAATAAAACAAAGCTCTCTTCTTTCTTTTCATGGCTACTTGGCCATTTCTCTTTAAGTAATTTTTTTATGCAACTTCAATACATGTTCTTTTTCTTTTCATGCTTATTTACTTTCATGTTGTAGTTTAGATTTATTTTTCATGCAAGTAGAATAGTTTTTCTTTTTCTTGCTTTCATTTTCCTTTTCTTTTTCTTTCATGTTGCAAGCTACTTTTGTTGTTTTAATAACAAATATGAGAGGCTAAACCCCTTCAATTTAGGGGTAATGAAGCTCTCTAATTATGTAGCTTCAACTATTTATTGATTCATGCTCTCTTTTTGTGCTTAATGACGATGATAGAAATGGTTTACTAGTTGTTTTTGCTTTGAATTTGATAGCCTATATTGTTGACACCAAATAGGCTATGTTTAAACAATCACTAACACTAATCGCCTCTTAATCAAAATAGGATTATGGCAAAAGAAAGTGATTTGAAATTAAAATTTGATGGTCTATATTTCTAATCAATACTTAATAGGCCATTTAAAATAGATTACATTTTCATTTTCTTTGTCAAGTTTCATGAAAGTTAGTAAGTGCTTTAAGGGATGTGTTATAGTTTGATGGCTTATGTTGGCTAATCAATAGCACAAATATGCAATACTTATGATAATCACATCAATTAAAGCACTAATGACCATAAAAGAGAGATCATGATTTCATATGTGTTGAACTACATGAACTAGAGAGTGGATTTATTTCCTAAATTGTTACTTAACTTTTATATTTGCTTCTCTTTTCTTTTATTTAGTTATCTAATTCTCTAGCTTAACTTTCACTCGAATTTGGTTTAATTTGATTGAATAGAATTTAAAAATCATCAATTCCCTATGGATCGACCCGTATTCGCCACGTACTACATTCTTACACCGTGCGCTTGCGGTTATTTTTAATTTAAATTCGTTCGTCATTTTCTAAACCGATAGAATTTCCGTCGACGAACAAGTTCCAGCAGCCAGTCCAGAATATCCTCTTTATGTTGCAAGTAGCACTGTATTTATAGGGGTCAGAGAGCTATTAGGCTAGGTTGCTTTGCTAAAAGCTTACACTCAATGATACAAAGGTGCTCCATGAATTTCATTGCGATCCAAATTAACCTGATGGATTGCTAGCGATCCATAGAGCACGGATCGCTAGCGATCAATGTATTTAAGGTATTTTTAGATCATTTCCTTTAGGTTGCATTCCTTGCCTTATGTAGTTGCTTTCCATGTAATTTTGTAGATGTTTCCTTGTTATAATGACGATTCATATACAAGTTGGATTGAACTACGGTTGGAACGAGATAAATCTTTACTTCTCGAACTAAGTTTCTTGGAAGGCTACGAAACTTGGCATACATCCCTAGAAAAGATATTGACTCACCACGCAGGAGGTTTGAATGACCCACAAGGAGTCCTTATAAATCACTAGCAACCTATATATGATATGTCACGACCTAAATTTCAACGTTCGAAAATCGACATCCGTACTTTATTTGTACTCGAATGCCACAGATTCGACCATTGAAATTCGGTTCATGCCGGAGATTATAACACATTAAGTATAACAACACAGCGGAAGAAAAGAGTATATCATATAGTTCCAATAAATACAATATACAATGACATACAACAATGATCTCAATTACATATCAGAGATCAAATACAATGCTACAACGGAATAAATAACTCGAACTTGAACCACCAAGTGAGAACTCCAATATCTGCAACTCCATCTCAAATGCATCAATCCAGAATTAGCTCGAACTCCCAATCAAGTTGTACTAAGCAAGGCCAGTCATCCAAAGACTGAAGAAGACTATCAAATCTCCATTCAAAGACTCGAGAAAACCCTCATAATCAACCGATAACCCCTTCGAGCTTCCAACCCAAAGTTACGAGACCTACTTCGAAATAGAACATCATTCCAAATCTTTGACATCCTCTATCACCTGTGCACCTACACAGTTCGTCGCGACGGCAATTACCTCCGTCGACACCTCCATCTCAACGTCGACCATTCAAACTCAAGACCTTGACCACAAAAACTCCAACTCAAACTCAAAATCGAATTCGACGTGATCAACCGACCTAGAACCCAAAAACCCCCACCTGATATCTCCTCGAACTCGCGACGACGATCACTGGAACGCCTATGCTTCCTTCCACAACTTCGCCAACCTTCCTGCTAGAAATTCCCAAACTCTTTTGGAACTCGATCCACCAGAGGTGATGGAACGAATGCATTTCGACCAACCCTAAAAACTAGGGTTACAGGCAAACTTGATTTTCCATTGCCGCCACCGTGCCGTGAACCCCGACCGGACATTTTTTCCCAAATCTCCGGTCCTTCAACTATCTCCAATGATAATCGCATCCACCCTAACCACGTAGATCATCAGAAGTTGCCAAAAATACTGATAAAACTCAAACTGCTCTCTTGATTCAAAACTAAAAATTGTGGTACCACCTCCAAAAATCATAATATTGTTTAGGAATTCAATTTACATTCCTGGACCAATGAATTAGGATAGTTGAATTTTCACTTATATTAAACATGCACCGTTCTTTGTGGTTACCAGTGAGATTTCAAATTTTATTTTGTCTTAAATAAATTTTAAAACTTACTTCATCAATAAACAAAAAAATTTTTATTTGCATGATAAATCCTAACTGTGATTTGATCAAGAGATAATGAATTTTGAAATAAACTTGAGCCTGGAAACTAAGACAGAGATATTTGAGATGAAAACAAGCATGCACAAGCATCCATATGTCCATATATATATTACAAAAAAATGCATATATACCAAGCATACTCATTCCAGATTTTAATCATGCAACCAAAATTCATATACTTAAAATTTTAGAAAGACTGTTACTCAGCTATTCAAATGAAGAACAGAGCCTTTATTTCTACTTTGAAAAGCTTCTGAACTTTAAACTGTGAGTTGCTGGAAGTAAGATGCTGAAGATTTCGTTTTTTTTTAACCTTGAATTACTGATCTTTCCGGAATGCTTGAAAACAGAAACTGCCTTGATAAATTCTCAGGTTGAAGATAATGTTGTAGACCTTGATTTGCATTCCAGATTTTAAGAATGCTTGCATGCTTGTTAATTTTGATTTTAGGCTTTGTTTCATCTCGGGTTTCGAATTTGAAACTTGAAAATGTTGCAGGCTCTTGATTTTCAGATTGCTTTTAAAACAGAGATGATTACTTGAACATGCTTTGATAAATTCTCAGGCTTGCAAAGAATAGGCTTTAGCAAATGAATAGGTTTTTTTGATTTGAACATGATTTTATGGTTTGAAGAGAAATGTTTGTTTTCCTGAGCTTGCATTTGATTTAGTTCAGGTTTGAAGAAGCATGTTTAAGCTAGATTTTCATCTTGCAAAAGACTTGCAGTTTATCTCAAGTTTTAGAGAAGATGTTTGCAGGCTTTTGAATTTTTGATTTGAGGAGAATGTTGAGTTACAGATTAGGTTTTTGAGAAATTTACAGGGTGAAGTTTTCTTAAGCTTTTGATTTGAAGAGGGTAAATGAAAGGGATGAGATATATGTTTTTATAAAGGCTAAAATGATTTTTTTTAAATAAAAGAAAATTTAAACCAAATGGTGACACTTGTTTTAAGATTTAACATTTTTCATCTTAAGTTGATTATTAATTTACACTTGTTATACGAAGCCTTAATATGTTAACACTTGTAATTAAGTAATCTTTATTTATTTTTAAATGTTCAGAATTTTTTTTTTTACTTAAGAATATATTCTTATGTAAATTTATATATGATTTTTTTTTAAAGAAAATGTAATAAAACTAATTATATATAAAAAGCTCATCCAAATATTTTAAAAATGTCTATCTTTTGAAATTAAAATTCAAATTCAAATTCAAATTAAATTTGAAAGTCCAATTTAAAGTCAACTTTAAATATACATATATAATCAACGCACATATGTATATTATAGGATTTAACCTTTAAACAATTGTTTTGCAAATCATTTGTATTTAATTCAGAATATAACTTTTAAATTATATGTATATTAAAATTAGAAAAAAAATTCTTATGTTTTAAATCCAATATATTTTTCAAGCCATTTATAATTGAATTTCAAATTCAAATTTCAATTTATTCTCAATATTTATTTTGAATCTTAAATCCAAATTCTATTTTACATATATAATAAATAAACAAATATCTTGTTTTATTTTGAAAAAATCAAATAAATTCACAATTTAATCCAAAAATTATATTAATTACTAATTTAATTCAAATTTATCCCCAAAAAGTTTAAATACATTATCAATTCAAATTTAACTCAAAACCGGGGTCGTTACAGATTCCCCCCTTAAAAAAAAAATCGTCCTCAAAATTTGAAAGTAGGGGACAATCCCAAAACTTCATTTTTAACAAAGTAACCTATCAACCATAGTATACAAAGCAAACAATTTTGACCTATCTGGAGTTTATATCCCATACCAACTCATTCTTTTGACTCAACCAAAACAATGATCTCTCTCTAAAGCTTCTCCCTGGAGCTGCTAGGAACTATCAAAGAATGGAAACTTGATGATGTACAAAAGAGGTTAATGGAGAAAGATTTTTTTTCCTTATTGTTATAGGGTATCGACCATTTATAGTCGCATTTCCCTGTCTCCTATCTCGTCCTTTTCTTGCACCCAAACTCACTGTCAGTGGATAGCAAGAGAATTTACTAAGGCCTACGGACGGATATCTTAGGGGTACTCATTCTAGGGTATACTTTACCCTATTTTTAATGAGCTACCTAATGTGTTATACTCCTGAGATAAAGTTTCAACCTTCAGCTCTGATACCAAGATGCCACGACCCAAATTTCAACGTTCGAAAATCGACATCCGTACTTCACTTGTACTCGAATGCCGCAGATTCAACCATTGAAATCCGGTTCATGCCGGAGTTATAACAAATTAAGTATAATAACACAGCGGAAGAAAAGAGTATATCATATAATTCCAATGAACACAATATACAATTCTATAAAACAATTATCTCAATTACATATCAGAGATCAAATACAATGCTACAATGGAATAAATAACTTGAACTTGAACCACCAAGTGAGAACTCCAATATCTGCAACTTCATCCCAAATGCATCAATCCAGAAATAGCTCGAACTCCTAATCAAGTTGTACTAAGAAAGGCCAGTCATCCAAAGACTGAAGAAGACTATCGGATCTGCATCTATAAGCTGGTTATTTGAAAAACTAACTCTAGACTGCCCGTGTGGAAAATTATAGGCACCCAGAGTTTAGGAAGGGAACAGTAAACTCAATGTCAGTCATGGGACTGGTGTGAGCAACAAAAACAGTTTTTTATCTTTTAAAACAAACATAAAAAGAATTTAAGATTGAAATCCATAATTTTTTTGGAAAATGAAACTACCATAAGGCCTCCCGGCACACACATCATGCAATTGCACACTTGGGGGAGATTTCTCCTTATGACAGTCAAATATGCTTACTACGCAAAAATCATTTGATATTATTATTAGTGCATAGTGGAAAACATTTTGAAAGTATAATATTAATCTTAACCAGCATAGGTACCATTATATTATGCCAGCTATACTACCACCTAAGGTGGCAGGTTATACAATTGCAATCGTAAAGCGCTCATATTGTTTGATTGGATTTCCAACAAATGGTCAGGCTAAGGAACTTCTATTGCCACATGGGAACGTCTCTGGAGGGACGCCCCGAGAACCTACCCGGATCTTTGCCAACACAAGGTCGGTTTACTCCCTTCCCGGGAGTAACACCTAAGATATGCCATCCTCGGTCGTTTGCGACCTTTATCCGAGGTACCTCAATCACAAAGCAACATCACACAGTAATAAATTTACAGTGTCCACATGAGTTAAGTATCTGTGCTCCATACCATGATACTACCCTTTTCCAGAAGAAATGGACATACCCTAGGGCGCGACCCCTGCAACCTTGCTGCATCTTTCCTGTTTCGACCATTTCCGGGGTGTGAGGTCTTGATGCAATCTCATCGACATAGCTACGCTTTTTCACAAAGCCATGCTTCGATCAACAAATGATTAGCAGCATTTCGTATGCCACATTACCAAATGGGGAATGTATCACTAGTAACCATCAACTACATAACCTCTGAGCTCGTACATCTCAGAGAATGGTGTTAAGCTAAGAGAATAAATCTCGGCCACCAAACAGAAACATATTTGACAGAAACTGCTTTGACATCTCAAAGTGTAACGTCAGACACACATCCATACAAGTCCGTTCCGGGTTTGAACAGAACCGAAGGCACTTCCAAAGAAGCCCTTGCAATCTAGATATTCACAATCCCGATCGGACTCTCCATCACATATGGAGATCTCTATACCGTAGCAACTCAATGCAGAGTCATTCGATAGATTATCCTATCGTTCTCATAAATACCCAGTCTACACCACCGGTCTTCAAATGCTATCCATAACGCCGTATCATTATTCGGAATGTGTTATATGACATAAGGTCCTCTCCCGGCTAAACTGAATAATGAGCACAATATTTAAAAACATAGGATATTGGGATTTCATTTAAGTCACAATTTTAAAACCCAAAACTTTCCCTTAAATGGTTTAAACAAATTACCATTTCAAATCTTTTTAAACAAAAAGATTTACGTCACAAATTTCACCCATTTTTCACAAAGATTCATTTACAGATTTCAAAACAACTTCCACTTCAAATCGGATTAACTCATCCAGTCTTTAAATCAAAGATTTAATTCATAGCTTTCAAAATCATTTCCAAAGATTCATTCATAACTTCGAAAACCATTTTCATTTCGAACTTGAAATTCTTTTAAACCCAAATTGGAAATTCATTCCTTATATGAAAGCTTTTATTATTTGAAACCAAATAGTTATCATTTTGGAAAAAATCCGATTTCATTTATACAAGTTAAAGCCCTTGGGTTAAATTCAAATTCTTAAAAAAAATATCTTAAAAATGGTTAAAAACCCATATTATATAACTTGTATATCCTTTTTAAACCATAGTTTTCAAATATAGAATTCAATTTCAAATTTTGAACTCAAATTCAAATCAAATTATTTAAATTTCAAAACTTATCAAGTTATTCCAAATAACTTTTATCTTCAAAACTTCTTTTCAAAAGCTTTTCATTTTTAACCCAATTCCATCTCCAAAACCATTTGAATTCAAAAATTCAATTTTAAAAAACCAGTTCAAAAATTTGTGACTTAACCAATTTCCTCATGATATCCATATTTGTGTGTGTATGGTGTAGTCTAGGGGTTATACAATAGTGCAATATCATCAATCATTACAGATTCAAGCACATCAATCATTGATAAGCGGTATAATCTAATAACGCTTATCTCCATTCACAGATTTATAGATAAACAGTGTAAATTTATTACAGAAAATAAATTACATCATCACGGATCACACCAAAATAATTCATAGCACAAAGCATAACATATCAAGGATGTCAACAATTCAACAATCAATGGAATTCAAAACATCCATAAGTAAGATTGTTAAATTCTTAATTAATTTAATTAATCGCTAAATTAAATTACTTGGATTACCTTAATCCTACTTACTTAACAGTAATTAATTATAAATTAATTAATTAATTATTTCTAATTATCTACTTTAACAAATCTTCCTTGACTAATCATTCTTCAATTACATTTAAGTAATTATCCCTTAATTATTTATTCAATTAATTATTCTTTAATCAATCACATTCATTAATCTCTAATTAGTCACATTCAGTAATTAATTATCCTTAATTAATTACATTACTTAATTAACTTCTAAATAAATTTTATCAATTAATTCTTAAATTAATTACACTTTATTAATTAATTACCCTTTAATTAATTACATCAGTAATTACCCATTAATTACTTCACTACGTAATTATTCCTTATAAATTACACTAAGTAATTATACTTAACTCATTATCCAATAATTATTTTAAATTAATTAAAATAATTAATTAACTTAAACTAATCACATTAATTTAATTAATTACGTTAAGTAATTAATTCCTTTAATTACTTTCATTAAGTAATTATACTTAAACAATTCCATAGATGATTATTTTTAATTAATTAATATAATTAATTATTAAAAATGTATCACATTAATTAATTATGTAATAATCCCTAGTTAATGATCTCTCAATAACTATTAACAATTCTTTTATTACTTTTCTTAAGTAATTTAAAATTTAATTAATCATTATTAATTAGAAATTAATTCTTAATTACCAAAAAATTAATTTCTAATTCCTTAATTAATTAAGTACTTAACTGTAAATGAATTAATCTTTAATTACTTAATTAATAAATTTCCTTATTACTTTAATTAATTTTCAAATCATTTAATTCTTAAATTAACTTAAGATGAGATATTTTCCTTATTAATGACTAAATTGTCATTAATATGTTTATTAAAAAAATAAACTTTAAAACTTACTTTTAAATTTCATTTCAAAATTAAGTTTTAAAATATTTACAAATTAACGAAAATTAAAACAATTTTACCACCTCTTAAACTAATGTTAACGAAGCACTTAGCTTATATAAAGGAAATTTATATAAGAGTTTTAAGTCAAATTCCTCTAAACAAATTAAAACCTTTTTCTTAAATAAAAAATTCATTTTAAAACATGCTTTGAATCCAGCTTCCGGTTCAACCCGAACTATACTCGAGTTTGGACTCGAGAAACCCCACCCCTTTTTTTCACTTTCTTTTTAAAAATTTGGTTAAGTTTTAAACCCAAGACCAAACCCTCATAATCACCCGATAACCCCTTCGAGCTTCCAACCCAAATTCACAAGACCGACTTCGAAATAGAACATCATTCCAAAGCTTTGACATCCTTTATCGCCTGTACACCTGCACAGTTCATCGCGACGGCAATTACCTCCGCCGACGCCTGCATCTCAACGTCGACCATCCAAACTCAAGACCTCGACCACAAAAACTCCAACTCAAATTCAAAATCGAATTCGAGGTGATCAACCGACCTGGAACCCAAAAACCCACACCTGAGATCTCCTCGAACACGCGACGACGGTCACCAGAACGCCTATGCTTCCTTCCACAACTTCGCCAACCTTCCCGCTAGAAATTCCCAAACTCTGGTGGAACTCGATCCACCAGAGGTGATGGAACGAATGCATTTTGACCAACCCCAAAAACTAGGGTTATAGGAACACTTGATCTTCCATCGCTGCCACAGTGCCCTGAACCCCGACCTGACGTTTTTCCCAAACCTCCGGTCCTTCAACTATCTCCAGTGATGATCGCATCCACCCCGACCACTTAGATCATCAGAAGTTGCCAAAAATACCATTTCTGATAAAACTCAAACTGCTCTCTTAATTCAAAACTAAAAATTATGGTTCCACCTCCAAAAATCATAATTTTGTTTAGGAATTTAATTTACATTCCTAGACTAATGAATTAGGATAGTTGAATTTTCACATATATTAAACATGCACTGTTCTTTGTGGTTTCCAGTGAGATTTCAAATTTTATTTTATCTTAAATAAATTCTAAAACTTACTTCATCAATAAACAAACAAATTTTGTTTACATTCTAAATCTTAACAGTGATTTGATCAAGAGATAATGAATTTTGAAATAAACTTGAGCCTAGAAACTAAGACAGAGATATTTCAGATGAAAACAAGCATGCACAAGCATCCATATGTCCATATATATTATAGAAAAATACATATATGCCAAGCATACTCATTCCAGATTTTAATCATGCAACCTAAATTCATATACTTAAAATTTTAGAAAGACTGTTACTCACCTGTTCAAATGAAGAACAGAGCCTTCATTTCTACTATGAAAAGCTTTTGAACTTTAAACTATGAGTTGTTGGAAGTAAGATGTTGAAGATTTCATTTTTAAAAAACTTGAATTACTGATCTTTCCGGAATGCTTGAAAGCAGAAACTGCCTTGACAAACTCTCAGGTTGAAGATAATGTTGCAGACCTTGATTTACATTCCAGATTTTAAGAATGCTTGCATGCTTGTTAATTTTGATTTTAGGCTTTGTTTCATCTCAAGTTTTGAATTTGAAACTTGAAAATGTTGCAGGCTCTTGATTTTCAGATTGCTTTTAAAACAGAGATGATTACTTGAACATGAAATTCTCAGGCTCGCAAAGAACAGGCTTTAGCAAATGAACAGGTTTTTTTGATTTGAACATGATTTTCTGGTTTGAAGAGAAATGTTTGTTTTCCTGAGCTTGCATTTGATTTAGCTCAGGTTTGAAGAAGCATGTTTAAGCTCGATTTTCATCTTGTAAAAGATTTGCAGTTTATCTAAAGTTTTAGAGAAGACGTTTGTTGGCTTTTGAATTTTTGATTTGAGGAGAATGTTGAGTTATAAATCAGGTTTTTGAGAAATTTACAGGGTGAAGTTTTCTTAAGCTTTTGATTTGGAGAGGGTAAAAGAAATGAAGGGATGTGATATATGTTTTTATAAAGGCTAAAATGATTTTTAAAAAAAATTAAAACAAATGGTGACACTTGTTTTAAGATTTAACATTTGTCATCTTAAGTTGATTATTAATTTACACTTGTTATATGAAACCTTAATATGTTAACACTTGTAATTAAGTAATCTTTATTTATTTTTAAATGTTAAGAAAAAAGTTTTTTTTTACTTAATTTATTTATTCTTATGTAAATGTATGTATGAATTTCTTTTCAAAGAAAATGTAATAAAACTAATTATATATAAAAAGCTCAACTAAATATTTTTAAAATGTCTATCTTTTGAAATTTAAAATTAAATTCAAATTCAAATTCAAATTAAATTTAAAAGTCTAATATAAATTCAACTTTAAATATACATATATAATCAACACACATATGTATATTATACGATTTAACCTTTAAACAATTATTTTGCAAATTATTTGTATTTAATTCAAAATATAACTTTTAAATTATATGTATATTAAAATTAGAAAAAAATTCTTATTAATTTTAAAATATAGTTTTAAATCCAATATATTTTTAACACATTTATATTTGAATTTCAAATCCAAATTTCAATTTATTCTCAATATTTATTTTGAATCTCAAATCCAAATTCTATTTTAAAAATCAATCAATATGCATATATAATAAATAAACAAATATCTTGTTTTATTTTGAAAAAATCAAATAAATTCAAAATTTAATCCATAAAATTATATTAATTACTAATTTAATTCAAATTTATCCCCAAAAAGTTTAAATAAATTACCAATTCAAATTTAACTCAAAATCGGGGTCGTTACATGATGGATCACTAATGATCCATCCCATTGGTTAATTTTGTGTGTCTCTTCTTTAGTCTTTCTTGGCCTATTCATGTGGTCTTCTTGGTTGATTCTTGAATTATTTTCCCTTGGTTTAGATGTTCTAACTCCTATTGAATTCTGCTGGGTTAAAAATGCGATCAACATTTGGCCCCTAGAGTACACCTTCATTGGAAACAAGGTGTGTTTGGGAAGCAACTGCTTTTGGGTTCTCGTATCGTGATATCTAGCTAATTGTGTCAAGGTTTCCATGCAAACTCGGATTTGGCTATTCAGCCATCTGTTGAGTTTTCGATGTGAATCGTTAAATGCTCATAAACATTTCCATAATTTTTAAGATGTTTGCAAACAATATATAGATCACGCTTGGCAAGTATGGAGAAGATTAGTTGTAACCTGATAGATCGCTAGCGATCTATAGACTTAGCGAAATTTCTACAACCAATCTCCTGTTTACCTTTGCTCAAACAGACCTATTCTCCTTATTGTATGTTCATGCACACTTCTTACGACTCGAACCCATTCACGGCCAAACCCTAAATTATCCTTTGTCATCGTTGCCGTCGATCCCCACCGTTGAGCCTTCTACCATCGACCTTAATTACCTTCGCCATAACTTCGAGCTAAGCCTCAATACCTGAATTGTTACTTGCTTGGATCGTTGTCGATCCTACATAGCTTGGATCACCACTAACTCAAAGTCAAATGCATTTTCTTCTGATTTGAGGATGGTGATGACATGGTTACCATGCTGGTGGTGATTGCAAATGAGTTTGGGATGATCAATGAGAATGGTGAACGAAGTTGTTTGATTGCGATGTGTTGGAGGTAGATACTAGATTCATGCCTTGCACTTGACATATTCTACTATCTTCGTTCAATAAATTAAAATCAATTAGCACATGGCCTCTATGGCTCCATTGAGCTGGTTTACTATGGACTTGATCATCCTAAATTAATTTTACCATCGCACGCTCAATGTACCTGAAAATAGAATGAACATTCTGTGTCGCTTTGGACAACTTATTCATTATCGATCATTGACTGATAATGGGTAAGCTTAGGAGGAATAACTATAATGAATGATATAAAAAGCATTTTCCTTTCTCCATTGCAGGTAAACTATCTGCACAGGATAGAGCGTTCGTAGCGTTCAGGACACTGAGCCCATCCTACATAGACAACAAACTGCACTTGTCCCAGTCGACGCTTGGAATCCGATGAATTGGTATAGGTTAACACCTTTTTAGAATTCAAGCATTGAACACAGGGAAATTTCTAGTTATAAATAGGATTACCAGACCATGTTGGGTACAAGTTCTGTTATATAAAATGAAGCATCCGTCATGCTGACTTAAATCCAGTGGACGAAGCTTGGCACTCTCGGGAACAGAATCATCATCAGTTATGCCTTTGCAAACGGTTCTAGAAGCGCCTATTCTTTGGCACCACTGGCCGAATATAGTCAATTGGTCCGGGTTGGTCCGGTTATTGAACGAATCCTCCAAACTTTACAATTTTACTCAACCCTATAGAGAGAGCTTCCACCGTAATTTCTGCTAAAATACACAATATTTGTTTACATTATGTCATTCTGGATGATGATGCACGCCATCCATTATAAAAGAGTTTTCACACTTGCTTCCTTCAAGGTACATCGCCTGCCATTGGTACATGTGCTTAAATGGTGCAGTGCCCTAATTCAATCATTTCTTGAGAGAGACTTTTCTTAATTTGAGAAGAGCTCCATTTTAGATTCGTCCCAACATATAAGCAATTTTGACTTGTCTTCAGATTTTGTTTATATGAACATTCAGTTGTGCCCTAAGCTTCGATGAGCTAAGATATTTTCTCTCATTCAAGAAGAGAGATGAAAGTTCGTCACTTGTGATCATTGAGGTTCAAAGAAACCTCAAAATCGTAACTATAATTTCAAAGTAACTTGTCCCGGATGAAGAGCAAACATTTCTTCGTTGGATGCCCTAAAGGATTCAATCATTTTGGGACAACAAGCGGTGATTTTTCCCTTCACTTTTTGAGATTTGTTATGACGGTGTGGGATTTTAATAGATTGAATACTCCTTGCAGTTATTTCAAGGCAAAACAAAGATTCATCACTTAATCCCATTTTTCATACTATGAAGGCCATAGATACTAGAGAGAGATCAGTCAAATCTTTGCTAATGGATGAGAATTTGCATCAGTATGGATTGTTGCATCCTAAGAGACCCATCGTCTCCGTTGAATTTCCTTTCCCTGCTCATTCCAAGATTCAAACATGCTCAACTTCTTCATCGTGCGAATCTAAAGAGAGCGGTTTACCAAAAGGAGAAGGTCACTCCGGTGGATCAACTAAGGAAATCCATGAATGAAAAGGCGTTACGACAAACACAAGTAGCTAGATTAGGATGCTCTCGATTCCGGAGGAAGGGGGAGAGGAGTTCAAATAGTGAGAAGTTAAGGCTGGGTGATCGTAGAAAAGGAGGAAGGTGAAATTGAGAGCCGTAGTAGCTATGATTAATCATCTAGCTATAAGGAATTTGATGCAAGTTCTAGTGAAGGAAATTTCGAATCATGTGATGAAACTCTGTGAATTAGTCTCATTCAATCGGATTCGCCTCCCCAAGAGATTATTGTAAAGATGCTCCCTCGGTAGTCGAACGACTTCAAGGTTCTTTGCGTAGGGAAACCGATATCAACTTTGTGGAATTGAGCAACATTTATGTGGACATTGTAGAACTCATAAGAGATGATTTTGAGTTCAAGGGATAGTCTACTCACTCAGATCGTGCTGTTTTTGGAGTTCGCCTGACTCCTACTATAGTCGCTTCTTGACCCGGTTTGTAAAGTCCTTTTAGGCCGCCTACGACACGCCACACACTCCAATAGGGCCACGTACACTCATATATGCGTTATTTGAGTTCATTTTCTATCGCTAAAGTTATTTCATTTTTTTATTAGGTACTATGAGAGGTCATGGACTTTATGAAGACCTTAAAAAATTTACGGATGCACAAAATGGGCCAAGTCAGACTTCAATCCGCCACCAGCCCTGAGAAACTGAGGAAGAATGGAGAAGGAGGAAAGATCGGGAAGTTTAAACTCATCGACGGGATGACATGGACCTAGGTAGAGCTTATAGGGGTGGATATGAGAAGAGGAAGACTTCCGATGAATGGGAAGAGCTATCCAAAAATTCAAAAGTAGATCATGATCCTCATCCTTCCAAGCACCATATATTTGCCCCAGCTCCAGTCTCCACCAAAATTAAGGCCCTGACTTCTACTATTCAAGTTGTTTCATCGACCCTAACTTTGTCAGCTCATGTTGTGGCTACTTCTAGTTCTTCACACCTTCATAGAAGACCTACAAATATTCATCCGTCTGGTCAACCCAAGCTTGAAGCCACGCTCCTCGGATGGTTCTTGAAAGGACTTAAGTTCGATTGTGACCTGCATCTGATTCATAAGTTTTCTTATATGCCCCATCTCTAAGTGATTCATAGTGACTTGGATCGAGCTGAAGGATAGGAGAAATTATGTAAGTAGCTTGCGGACACAATTCATAAAAACTATCAAGAGATCCTTTCTTTTGAGTTGGAAAACGATGACTATGAAAGGATGCTGATGGAACGTGACACCATAATTGTTCAATTGACAAAGGAGGGAGATGCTACCATTTAGGAGAGTAAGAGAAACACTAGTTTGCTAAAGGAATTGAAAGAGGCTCATGCGAAAATTGAGATTGTGTTGAGAGGTGAAATCAAAAAAGCTCACGCTGATCAAGTCAAGTTGAAAAAGGAGCTTGAAACTTGAGATGAGATCATCGAAGCTCAAAAAAGAACTATTGCTGGTCATGATTAAATGGTCGAAGATCATAAGTAGATAATTGCCGATTATGCAAGAATGGTGGAATCCTGAGATGAGATTGTCTCTAACCAGGCCTAAGTGATTGCTTCGCTTTGAGCAAAAGTTGCACAACTTAATGTTCAAAAAACCAAAGTCAAAGCCAAGAAGGCCGTTGTGACAACGGACTACTTGAAGCTGCAAGATGCATTCGAAAGGAAGATGGCGAAGACGGACGACACCATCTTGAACTTCTACGTCAACTCCCTATTGCATTAGGGCAACCTCTACTATCTAGGTACCAAATTCCCATGTATCCTTGCTATGGTTTAGGAAGAAGTCCTAGCCTGTTTCCGAGAAGACAACAACGCTTAAACCAAACAAGAGTTGAAGGATGCATATCTTAATGAAGAATCAAAGAAGGCATATATAGAGGGTCGAGAGATTATTCGTATGGAAAGGATCGAGAAGCCACCGATGTTGCTGCAATTAAAGCCGCCAAAGCACTATCGGAGCCTTTTAGTGTAGGCCTGGCGAATCGTCCATGCAGCATTATGATCAGATATGAATCATTCCAGCTTTGGCTAGCGTCGCTTTGTTGTCTACCACTTTAGTAGGTATCTCCAAAGCCTCAGGTGGTCCTAAAACATCGCCCAAGATCATGCAACCGTCCAAAGAAGGAAATGGTGGGGAGTGTGGGGTTAAGATTCACGGTCACACCTCTGATGCAGCTAACCTCATTGTTTCTCCCGAGTTTGAGGATTTTCAGCTCATACCATAAGAACAAGATGAATTGAATGCTTTTCTTTTCGATTTTATAGATCTTTCTTCTTTAACCACCGAACTACCAATTTCTCAAATCCTGGGGCATACTGCCATTTTGACTGCTTCAACGCTTGTTTCTATGGTTGCTATGATCACCATGCCTTGGTCTGGATAGCAACCAAGGTCAGAATCTAAGAAGATTGCTACGTTACATGGCCTGGACGATCCTTCTGTACCTTTATAGGGTGATTTAGTAGCAGCGGATACTTGAGAGTAGACAGACCAAGCCAGCTAGCTAAGTAAAATTGAACTGTAGATGGTGGTAGTTAAGAAGGAAAACATTAAGGAGAGAAAGTCTTTGAGGAGCTCCCGCAAGTCTTGGTAGCGCAAGATCAAGGGGAGTCTTCCGAAGGAGTTGAAGAATAAGGAGGAGATATAGGCATGGAGCCTATAACTGATATCTCTAGCAGCGATACAACTCCTGGTGGGGATGCTGAGAGGAAGAAGAAACTTCCGACCAATAGCAGGAAGCGAACTGGTGGTAAGAAACACTGACAGGATCAAGTGACGGTGGAGTCAGATATTGGAACTTTGATTAGTTTGACATGTATTCTTTACAAGTGCAGAGTCTGCACTTATTACATTCGTTGTTTTCACATTTGTACTTTTCTTTTTGTTGGCCGACATTGTGTGGGTACAGCCCCCACATTTTGACTTTGTATAGAAAATGTTATAAGGAATGAAAAAATTGATGTTTATACTGTTATCTCTTCTGCGTTCTTCCTTATTTATCACATACTTAGCTTGTTTTTATACTACTTATGTATGTACATGGCACGATTGCTTGTTCTACAATTCCTATAACTCACATTGTCATGCCATGTTTTATAGTCTACGATGCCTTTATTTCCATGATTTCATGCATTACGTACGCCTTTTTTCCAGTTTCATAACTAGATCCATTGTGATTACAAAAATTTTTATTAGACAAAACAGGACTGTGGATTAGTTTTCCTTTCAGCTAAATATTAGTATGTGCGTACTCCCTACTTTACATGGTCGTTTTCTCTGAATATTTGATAAATGACATGTTCATCCAAGCAATTCCTTAGATGTCTATATCCGAATCTACTTTGGGGTTCGTATCTTCGAGAACTTATGACTCGAGCATCTTGGCTCTAGAAATTTTTATGAGTGAACAATTGTAATTCTTTGTCGATCTCTAATTATGAGACATTGCTAGACTCACACCACGTACATTAGATAGTGGGAGGGGATCCTTGTTAGTCCTAGAATATACGAGTTTTTCGACTTTGTTAGGACAATATTGGTACCGACAAGATCTTAATGATTTGCTGATGATACTGGAGCAACATCAAGTAGCGCTTGTACAGAATGTGCGCTTTTTAAGAGTGCACGGCTTATGGAATGCGTGGTTTTTAAAAGGGCATGGTTATGAACTACAGGACTTTTTAAGGGTGCATTTCATATGAAATGCGCGGCTTTTAAGAGTGTACGGCTTACGAAATGTGTGGCTTTTTAAGGATGCATGGCTTTTAATAGTGCATGACTTATAAAATGCATGGCTTTTGAGAGTGTGTTGCTTACGAAATGCATGGTTTTTTTAGGGTGCGTGGCTTACCAAATGTGCGGCTTTTAAGAGTGCATGGCTTATGAAATCTGCAGCTTTTTGAGGATGCATGGCTTACAAAATGCATGGCTTTTAAGAGTGCGTAGCATACGAAATGCGTAGCTTTCAATTTTGAGTCGATTTACTTTCATCTACTCGGTGAATAGGCAGTGTGCACTAGGGTGTGGTTTTACTTCCCCAAGCAGCAAAAGAATAATTTCGAGTCAGTTTATTTTCGTTGACCCGACGAGTACGCGGAGTGTTTTTGGCATGATTTCACTTTCCCAAGCACCTAATGTATGATTTTCGAGTCAGTGTCACCGACCCGGTAAGTAATTTATATGAATACGGTTTTATTGGTTCAATAAACTACAGAGATTTCAATGATAAAATGGAAAGTATAGCAAATTTTGCCTAGTTACAATGCCCTAGTGTTGTTGGGAGGCTTATTTGTGAATATAGGAAATACATAATAAAAGCTAAATAAAGTAATGCCGAAGCGAGTAGCTATTCCAAGCATGGGGAATCTAAATTCCATCTAATGTGGTCAGCTTGAAAGCGCCACCTTCGAGCTTTTCTTGATTGAGTAAGGCCCTTCCTAGTTTGGTTTGAGTGTTCCTGTAGCCAGATAGATTCATTTTAGGACGAGATCTCCCACTTCGAGTGTAAGGTTTTGGACCTCAAAATTGAAGTGCCATGTTATCCTTTTTTGGTGAGCCATAGTCCTTAGCTCGGCTTTCTCATGTTTCTCGTTAATAAATCTAGCGATTCGAGCATGAGCTACTCATTCTCTTTTTGATTAAAGTATTGTTTCCAATGAGAGGGTACTTCCAATTCAACTGGGATCATTGCTTGGGATCCATATGCTAGGACGAATGGAGGGTGTCCAGTTGCTGACTTGTGCATTGTTCGGTAAGTCCATAGTGCAAGTGGGAGCTCATCAACCCAGTTTCCTTTGGCTTTCATCAGCCATTTTTTTATGGTGGACTTGACGATTTGTTTACTGCCTCCACTTGCCTGTTTGCTTGAGGGTGTGCCACTACAGAGAATCTCTTTTCGATGCGGAAATGGTTGGAAATGGCCTTGAATTCTACGCTTTCGAATTGAGTACCATTATCTGTGATGATTTTCGATGGCATTCCAAACCTGTGAATAATACTTTTAGTGAAAAAGTTACTCATTTTCTTAGTGGTATTATTAGCCACTTGTTCTGCTTCGGCCCATTTCGTGAACTAATCTATAGTAACGATAGCATATTTGGCCCTCCTTTAGCAATTGGGAGCACGGCGATCAGGTCAATTACCCAAACTGCAAAAGGCTATAGGTAAACCATTGGCGTAATTTCTATGAATGGAGTTCTCTGTATTTTAGCAAACTTTTAGCATTGCACACATTGCCTGGTGTAGTCTGCTGCGTCACGGTCGAAGGATGGCCAGAAGTAACCATATCAGAGGATCTTCTTCGCTAGAATATGTCCTACAATGTGGCTTCCATAATCACCTTCATGGACTTCCCTAAGGATCTTTTTGGCTTTGCGGTTGGTTACATATCCGAGTAGGGGAGTAGCCTGTAAAGGATTCCATCCCGTAAGATGAACCGTGGTGCCTTCCAAAGTAGCTTCTTTTGCTCGTTCTGATCCCTAGGGAGTGTAACTTCGATCAAATATTTTTTGATCGGCATCTTCCGTGATTGTTCTTCCTCTATGGTTTCCATAATCCAATCGATACCCATATTATCTATGCAAGGTGATGTAAGCATTTCAACTGGGGACAGTCCCATTGACTGAGCATTTCCGAAACTGGCTAGTTTGGCTAGGTGATCCATTTGCATATTCTATTCCCTCGAAATGTGACTTAAAGTGTAGTGCTCGATGTCCTGGAGTAATTCCCATGCTTTTGACAAGTAAAGGGCGAGATTTCCCTTTGCCTGGGACTCTCCTTTCACTTGAAAGATGATTAGTTGAGAATTGCTGTAGATATGCACAACTTTTATTCCTAACTCTTTAATGATTTTTAATCCTGCTATTAAAGCCTCGTAATCTGCTCCATTTTTGGTGGTATGAAATTCCAATCCCAGAGCATAGCAAAAAGATTGCCCATCGGGTGTTTGGATTACCACCCCTGTACCTAAATAGAATTCATTTGACGCACCATCGGCAAATAGCTTTCACTGTAGCACCATGTCTAAAATGCTTTCTTCTTTACCATTCCGCTCGGCAAGTTCAACGATGAAATTTGCCACAGCTTGTCCATTGATAGCTCTTCGGGTGATAAGGGATTTCGTATTGGCTTAACTCGATATTCCATTTCAGAAGCCGGATGATGTCTATAGGCAATACAACACATGTTCAGATTTTGATCCATCAACTCCTTAATGGGATGAGTTAGGAAGTACGGTTCATAGCTTCCTTTATGTGATCAGTAGGCAATAGGCGAGTTTTTCCAATTTTGGGTAATTCTTTTTAGCTTCAGTAAACCGCTTATTGATATGATAGACGGATCACTATACCCTAGCCTCTTCGCATACCAATGCTGCACTTAGAGTATAAGTCAATACAACAAGATAAACGAACAAATCTTACTCGTTTTTCAACTTAAACATGACCGAAAGGGTTTCCATATAATGGAGTAATTCTTCAAAGGCTATTTGGCAGGCATCATTCCATTCGAAATTCTTCTTTCCTTTTTCTAACGCATTGAAGAATGGTATGCATTTGTCAATCACTAGGGATATAATCTTTCCATTTAGACTTTGCAATTCCCTTTTGGTCATGGGGGCTTTGACGTTCCTTAAGGCGGTAATCTGCTCTAGATTACCATTAATGTCCCTTGCATTCAAGATGAAACCAAGGAATTTGCCAGAAGCGACGCCAAAGGAGCATTTCAATGGTTTGATCTTCATTCCGTATTTTTGCAATATCCCAAACATTGATGTTAGGTTGTCTAAGTGATTCTTTGACATGCGTGATTTGACAAGCATGTCATCTACGTATACTTCCTCTTCCCGATCTGATCTTTGAACATTATTTTTACCCATCGTTGGTAGGTTTCCCCTACGTTCTTTAGTCTGAAGGGCATGACTTGGTAACAATATAATCCTAGGTTGGTAATTAAACCAGTATTCTCTTGTTTAGGTTCATGCATTATGGTTTGGTTGTATCTCAAGTAGGCATCCATAAACAATAGTAGCTTATGGATCGCCATGGCGTCAATAAGCTGATCGATCTTGGGAAGTAGAAGCTATCCTTCGGGTAGGCTTTGTTCAAATCCGAGTAATCAATGCAAGTCAGCCACTTCCCATTGGAATTATTTACTAAAACTGGACTTGATATCCATACGGGGTTGGTTGCATCATGAATGAAGCCATTTTCCAATAGCTTATCTACTTCCTCTCTTAGTACAGTAGTCTGTTCTAGTCCCAAGGTGCGTCTCTTCTACCTCATTGGAGTGTACTTAGGATTAATATTAAGTGCGTGACATGCTATTTTCGATGATATTCCACACATATCGAAATGCATCCAAGCAAACATGTCCAGATTAGCATGAAGAAACTTGACTAATTTTTGTCGTGTCTTGGTTCCAAGATATGATCCTATATTTAGTACCGGTGTCAGATCATTCATGTCTATAGCGATAGGCACTATAATCTCTATCGGTGGTTTCCATTTCTCCACTGAACTATTCTTTCTAGGATCCATAGCCTTAACAAATCAGTTGTGGTCCCTAAGCCAAAGGCAGTTCTGCAGTTGCTATGTTGATAGTTCGTGAATGTGCAGAGTTCTCTCCATACTCTTCCCCTTCTCTTTCTTTCTCGTTCGCACAATTCAGCGACGCAGCATTCTCTTGTGACGCACTAGTCTCCCTTTATCATTCCAACCCCATTTTCTATGGGGAATTTCATAGTGAGACGTGTGCTAAGATAATTCAAAAATCAACGAGGGCCGACCGTCCGAAAAATGCATTATAGGTCAACATCTCATCAATTATCATAAAGGTTTGGGTAAGAACCACACTCTGATCCCTTGTTTCGAGTTCAATACGCAGATAAATTGTGCCAACTGGTTGTATTGCATGGCCAATGACTCTTTGGATCTGGGTTCAGGATACATAAGCATCCTTCATGTTAAGCTTCATTTGGTCGAACGTATGTCCAAACAGAATTTATACAGATCCTCCGATATCGACCAACACCCATCACACGACAACGACCCTGATTCCAGTTGTCACTACCATTGGATCTAAAGTTGGAGCTTCTATTCCTTCACTATCCCCATTTCAAAACACAATGTTGTTATTGAGAATGCTCTGCTATTTAGCAGGGGTCTGGTCCTCAATTGCAAAGCAAGCTTCCTTTAGAGCATGCTTGAGTGAACCAGCATATCTTTCCATCTCGCCCCAACCTTTTTATGTTAGATGAGGACCTCCCGAAATGGGGTGTATGACAAGCCTATGTTTAGCTTTCTTGGATCCCTCTCCGCTAGATCTAAATTACTTTCCTTGTATGTTTAGAGCGTGAGGTCCAGTTGGCCGATCGAAATTTCGGGAATTCTTCACATATTATTGGAATTTATTTTATCTAATCAGTACTTCGATCACATGATTCAAATGGCAACACTCGTTTGAATTATGGCCATAGGTTTCATGGAAGCGACAGAACTTCCCTTACTTCCTTTATTGCTTAGACTCTTCTTTCTTAGGTTACTTTGGGCACTCTTTTGTTTCATGAGTTACTAGGTAAATATTCTCCAAGCCGTCATTCAATAGAGTGTATTCTCCACATTTTAGACTTCTAAGTTTCTTTCCACCTCCGTTGCCCTTGCTGGTGTTCTGATGCTGGTTCTTCCTTTTGTGGTCCCTATCTTTCCCAGTGGTTACTTCAGAATTCTTACCATTTTGATTGACCGCCACATTACTGTGAATCGATTCATTTGGTCGCACATTGGTATTTCTATCTTCTAATGTACTTGCCTCTTCCAATCTTAAGTGCTGACTAGCCTTTCGATTGAATTCTTTCATGGTGGATGGTTGCTTCATATTAATCCATCTCCTAAAATCTGTCTCTAGATGGATCGAGCATACCAAGGCCATGAAAAACATATCCTCATTTAGATTGCTTACTTCGAAGACGGCTATGTTAAAGCTATTCATGAAAATTTTTAATGATTCATTGTGTCCTTGGAAGTAACCGGACAAAGACATCACGTCATTTGGCAGGGCCGCGTGTAGTCTAAATTATTTCAAGAAATTCCTAGCTAGCTCGTCAAATGTTGAGATAGACCATGGGGGGAGCCTAATAAACCAAATGGAGACGACTCCTTCCAAATATATGGGGAAACATCTATAACAAACCACATCTGTTGCCCTAGCACCATCCATATTCTACTTGTACTTGCACAAGTGCAGTTGAGGATCAATAGTCCAATTGTAGGAGGGCATAGCTGGTGACATGGTGAATTTCATGGGGTATTCTGCCCTTAGGATATAATCGGTGAGGGTGCTCAATTCGAGGTAGATTCCAATCATCATCCTTTCTACCTATGCTTTCTTCCATCAAGCATCTGACCATGTCCACAATGTATGGCTCACTTTTCCGTTCATCCGCAGGTTGGCTTTCAGTAGCTGGGCCAAGTGTTTGTCTTTACAAATAGTCTTAGTTGGCTGGCTAAAGCCTAGGCTCTCCATTATTTGGGTGAGCCACTACTATAGAGGTCCTTTAGCTGACAATTGGTCATGTGGGTGGAGTTTGATTGTTTGATTTCAATTCTTCTTCTTTAAGTCGCTCGTCTTCCTTAGAGTCAGTATTTGCCACTAGTATGTCCACCCATGGAGTTTTCACTTCTAAGTTGGGATTTGTAGTAGGTGCTTTTGTAGTGGGTGGAGTGTTAACGTTTTCTTCTATCATGATTCTTGGAACTCCGCCCACTACTTCCTTTCACTTTTATCTTTTGTTTCCTCTGTTTAAGCCGAAAACAAATGAATGCCCTTGTTCCGTATCAGCCATGGCTTTAGGCACTGTTCTAGAAGTAGTTAGTGACTGGAGCTCTAAGAGAGCATCTATCTTTTCCATAAGAGCCTTTTGACTGTTTTCCATTTTCTGGTTAATTTCATCAACCATCTTGTTTAATTCTTCCTTAGCCATAGCTTCATGCTACATGGAGGATCCTTCAAATTGATCTTTGGAGTTAACTCCTAACAGCAAGCCGTTGAGGTTGTTGACTTTAATTTACTGAGGGTTTATTTCTTCTCCAGCAATGGTAGCTCCTATGGACCTTCCGGAGGTAGTTCTCTTTCTTCCTAGTGTCATTGATTCTCTATTGCAAATCTTCTATGCAGAGATAGAGGATCTAACTTCTAAACCTATTTGATCCAAAGTAGATAGATAGATCCAAGCCTAAGTTGGGTTCTCAGTGAAAGCACCAAAATGTTAAACCAAAAAATGGATCAACGCCTTAGATTGAGTGTGAAAGCACCAGCCTTGTTCTTACAGCGTAATAATATAGAAAATAAATGTAAAAAGAGCAGAGATAGTAAAAGGACAAAAGATTTTTACAGTGGTTCGACGGTCACTGAAGCCTATGTGCACTTTATAATTTTCTATTAACTGACTGCTGTTATAAGAGGAATCGATTACAGTATGATCGAATCTTCTAAGTCGGATCAAGTTACAGGACAAGAGTTCACTAGAGAATCATAGTGAACCCCTAGATGACTATTGTGGGTAAGGAGAAGAGTGAAGAATAATCTATGGAGTTCTGGTAGCTAGTCCAGAAGATCATCTTTATGTTACAAGTAAGACACTATTTATAGGGGTTGGAGAGCTATTGGGCTATGTTGCTTTGCCAAAAGCCTACACTCAATGATACGAAGGTGCTCCAAAAATTTCATTGCGATCCAAATTAACTTGATGGATCACTAGTGATCCATGTAATTAAGGTATTTTTGGATCATTTACTTTGGGTTGCATTCCTTGTCTTATGTAGTTGCTTTCCATGTAATTTTATAACTAGTTGCCTTGTTTTGATGATGATTCATATACAGGTTGGATTGAATTGTGACTAGAATCAGATAGATCTTTGTTTCTAGAACTAGATTGTTTGGAAGGCTATGAAACTTGGCATACACCCCTAGAAAAGATATTGAATCACGACGAAAGAGGTTTGAATGACCCGTGTGGAGTCCTTATAGATCGCTAACAATTGATAGGGGATGGATCGATCCATCCCGTTAGTTAATTTTTGTGTGTTTCTTCTTTCGTCCTTCTCGGCCTATTCTTATGTTCCTCTTGGTTTATTCTTGAGTTGTTTTCTCTTAGTCTAGATGTTCTAACTCCTTTCAAATTTTGTTGGGTTAAAAAGCCCGGTTAACACCGGGTGTTATCATTTCTTGCCATCCTTTTCGGTATGCAGCCGATACTAGTGTTGCCTCATCCCTTCTTTCCTGAATGAGACCCAAGGCAATTTCCCTTGATTTCTTGTTCTTTTTTGCTGTATATGATATTATTCTATGAGATAGGACCTTTACTTCGATAGGAAGCATGGCCTCATATCCATAGATCGGTGAAAAAGGAGTATGGCCTGTTGAAGATCTGGTCAAAGTTCGGTAGGCCCATAGTACCAAAGATAGCTCTTTCGCCCACTTTCATTTAGCACAGGTCTGAACCACGTCTCAATCCGAATAACGGTTCGAAATATATGATCATTTTAAGATTTTCCTAACACGGTCTGACAGTGAAGCCTCCAAGACCTCCTCCTGCTAAGGCCCGGCCCCGCCTACACCAACAAAGGACCTGCCCTACAACGCCAAGTCTGTACAGGTCCAGCCCAGCAAGGACAGACCGCATATCCAGCTCAATAAGTCCGGATCCGCACATGTCCGGGCCCAGCTAAGTCCGGCCCAGCATGGCCGGACCCCCACATGTTCTTCCCCGTAGGTCCAAACAGCTCAGGCTAGACCTGCATGGGTCCTGCCCAACGGAACCAGACCTAGCATAGTCCGGCCCAGCAGGGCCGTATCCACAAAGGTACGCCCCTGTAGGGCCAAACACCCAGGTCCTGCCTACGAGGGCCAAACCCCACAAGTCCGGCCATCTGGGACTGGGCACCTAGTTCGCCCCCAGGATGGACCCACCAGGTCCAGCATAATGCCGAACCAAGGACCCTCTTGTACTCCCTGTTATATGGTAAATCAAAAGATGTGTCCGTTCATGGAGAGTTACTACGTAGACACTTCCTTTCAAAATTTGAAAAATGACTTGACGACATCTATGTCGACATATCATCTTCCTATATCTCAACATATGCATGTATATTTTGAAAACTTGTTTCTTTTAAACTGTTTTGAAAATCCTATACTTTGTAAAATAATTTAATGCTTTGTAAAATAGTTTGAACATAGTTTTTAACAATTTTAATCTTTGAAATTTTTTTGTGTTTTTGTTTAAATATATAAAAGATAGAAAAATAAGAGATAGAGATCAAAGATTGCTATCAAGGACTTTAACAATATAAGTTATGACTCTATACACTAAATTATCATCTTGAGATTTTCATATCTTGGACTTTGTACCGGTAAGTCTTCATGTCTATCTTTTGAATCTTTATACTTTACATTCGTTGATTTAATTCCTGCGTAATTTCTGAACTATATACAATATAATTTAGCACAACATTATTACCTATATTTTATAAAATTATATATGGTTGTATATGGTTGTTTTCATCAAAATCAATATGCGAGGTATTAATTTTATTTTCTTTCACCCCAATAATCTATTTTTTGGTAGTAAGATTGTAATGTTTCTTTGACCTTCAGCAATCGACACTAATACATACTCGGTATTCACGTGCCGGAGAGGCGGTTCTTTAAAGGTAAGAAAGAAAAATAGACCAAACAAAACCTTACACAAATGAAATAACATATATTATTTCAATATATAATCTTTATAGCGAAAATTAAAATACATTTTTCAGAGTCTATCCTAAGTTTAGTCAGGACAATTATAAATGCCAGTCCTCACAAATACTGAAAAACAACAAAACACAAATGTAGCGGAGATGGAAATAGGTAACCATCTATAGGAAATCTTTAGCTCTAAGCTCCATCAAATTACTCTAAGTTGAACCCGAACTACTTGGATGCCCAGGAAAATTAGTGCGTTCATAATTGAAGGGAAAAGAAAAATAACTCCGGATCAGTCATGAGACTGGTGTGAAAAACTCAAAATAAGCATTTTTAAAAACAAAGGTATCTCATAAGACCACGCCGCACATAAACATGGAACTTGTTTTTACCTTATGATAACCAAAACATTTGTTGTGCAAAGTATAAGGATATTATTTTTAATGACATTCTTTTGAAAACACTCTGTAATTGAACTTATTAATGTTAGCCGAAATTGGTACCATTTATTAAATTTCGGATATGTTAGGCTCTACAAACAAGTCATTAGGAACTTATTGAGGAATGAATTCCATACAATGGCAAGGTAGGTGACTACCTTCTACACAGTACATATCTAGAGGGATGTACCGAGTATACACAAACAACACATCATATCTGACAAAACTGGTCTATCCCTTTTTGGCACTTAGACATGGTCTAGAAAGAAACCAAATATGACATCACCCTGATCATTACCGACCTATCTGAGACGTCTCATAGCATACACCATATACCCGAAATATAGAGGGTTATCCAGAAAGGTGACGATCATACCCTAATGGTTGCGAACCACATACCCTTATGGTGTACCCTATTTTAGCCATTACTAGGTGATGAGGCTTGAGGTAACGATTACTTTTCACCTAACACATTCCACTTAGAATGCCACATTGCCAATTCCATCACACGCTATTTATTTCCACAAATATACAACCTCTGAGTTGTGTGCCTCAAAGAAAGGTGTTAAGAAAAGAGAAATTGCCTTCTCCGCCACCAAACATATGTATGTTTGTAAAAATCAATGTACATGCGTTTTAGAAATGCAATGTCTGAAATTCGTCAAAAAAAGTAATCCAGGAACAAGATAAATCGAAAGAACTATCCTATCACTTCCTATCAAGAATTAACCCTAGAATTAGTAGCAAGAAGTCCTTGTATCGAAGATCTCAAATGAAGAACTACTGTCACTAATAAGTGATATGGGAAAATTCCCTCGAGGATTAGTGACAAGCAGCCCTACATTCCATCTTCCAAATCATAACATTCAGTGTCTTTTATTTTCAAAAACATAAATTGGTTCGAAGTGGTCTTCGGATAGGGATCTCCAAAATTTGACCTTGGTTCCTTCGAACTAATCATCGATAAAAATATGTTAAGTGAATAGGGAATTATTCTTTGATTGTGTAATAACCCGGAAATTTCGATCCTTAAAAATCCAGATAGTTAGAGGAAAAGAAGAAAAGAGATAGAAGAAGAAGGAGAAGAATCAAAAACACCAAAACACATATTCTCACATTCACAGCGGATCAAAATATAGTATCAGATAAAATAATAATTATACAATGGAGAAACTGTATCAATTAATTTACATTAATACATCAGAGTTACAACATTTACATAACACACTGGAATGGTACAATCAACCTGTCCCAGACACTACAATAAATACAGCGGAATGCTCTCCATACGTCCCTGTCACCAAGCTCGCCTCTTGAACTCTAGAACGTCCTTACCTGAAAATCTGTAATACTCGGTCTGACCCGAGCATTACATCAAAGTAACACCCGGGTCAGGCTGGAAACCAGCATGAGTAAACCCATCTAACATGAATGACAAAAGCATACAACTTATATATATATATAACCCAGGAAACTTTTATCAATTACAAGTTCACAAATTGTTATAGACATTACTTATTTCACTCACAAATTTCTAAGTACCAAAACTAAGATTAAATAGTCCAATTCACTTAAATTATTTCATTCCAGCTTATTGATTCCACATATCGATCTATAAAGAATCGAAGTGGTTTCGGGTATTTACTAATACCCGACTCTGGTCTCTTCGAATCCAATGTCATCTAAACCCAAGGTATCCAATTAAATACAATTCAACTTTAATTACCGGATAACACTTTTACACAGCAATTCATAATTGATAGATAATCACATTATCACCGTCCGTCCAACATATCATATCACAAAGCAATTCATATCAGAGATATCAACCGATTCAAAACACTCATCATCATTCAATCATTCATAAGCAAGATTGATCACTTTCATTAATTACATTAATCAATGATCCTCTAATTACTTTCATTAGTTAAATATTTTTAAATTTCATTTAATAATTAACCTTTAACTTAATTACATTCATTAATCAACCTTGATTAATCACAATCAGAAATTAACTTTCCTAAATTACTCCATCAATTAAACCAACTCCTTGATTAATTATATTAATTAATCCTTTAATTACACCGAGTAATTATCACTTAATTCCTTCCGCCAATTAATTATCCTTTAATTACTTCCCATCAAGTAATTTCCTTTTAATTAATTACATCCAGTAATTATCCACTCATTACTTCACTAAGTAATTACACCTCATTAATTACCTTAAGAAATTATACTTAATCTTTAATTAATTATATTTATTAATCACCCTTGATTAATCTCATTCTGTAATTAATTACTCTAAATTAATTACATCACTAAATTAATTTCCCATAACTTTTATTAGTCAATTCTTAAATTAATTACACTAAGTAATTAATTATTAATTACTTCTACTAAGTAATTATTCTTTATATTAATTACACTAGGTAATTAACACAAAATTACTTTCAATCTTCAATTAATTACACCCTGTAATTACCACTACTTATTACTTCATTAAATAATTACACTTTATAAATCTCATTAAGTAATTATACTTAATCCCATCATCAAGTGATTATTTAAATTAATCAAACCAATTAATTAACTTAAACTAATCATATTAATTAATTACATTGAGTAATTAATCCCTTTAATTACTTCCGTTAAGTAATTATACTTAAATAATTCCATAAATGATTATCTTAAATTAATTAATATAATTAATTTTTAAAATTTATCACATTAATTAATCATCTAATAATACCTAGTTAATGAACTTCATTAACTTTTTATAATTCTTTAATTACTTCTCTCAAGTAATTAAACTTATATTAATCATTATTAATTATTAATAAATCTTTAATAACCAATTAATTAATCTCTAATTATTTAATTAATTAAGTTTTAACTATCACTTAATTAATTCTTAATTACTTGATAAATTAATTTCTAATCATTAATTTAAAAAAATCAATTCTTATCTAATTAATGATTCTTAATTACAAAATTAATTATTCCTTAATTAATTTACTTAAACCTTAATTAATTAATTTAAATCCTTTATCACTAAATAAATTAATCCAAATCATTAATTAAATTAATTGATTATCCATTTTAATTACCTTAATAATTTAATTTATTCCAGATCATTAAATCTTAACTAACTTTAAGATAAAATTTTATTCTTGTTAATGATTAAATTATCATTAACAAATGCATTTAAAAAACAATTTAGTTTTAAATTTCATTTTAAATTTAAGATTTTAAAATGAATACAAATTTAACTTTAACAAAGTTTAAAACCAATTTAAAAACCCTTTTATATCTCATGTTAAAGAAATACTTATCTTATAAAAGAAATTTACAAGAGTTTTAAAACAAAATTCATTTTAAATTCAAATCCTTTTAAAATACACTTTGATATTTAAAGTTGTTTTAACAATTTGAATTTTAAAAACTTATTAATCTCTAAACTAGGATACAAATTAAATTTGAATCCAGATTTAAACTTTGTTTAAATCTTTACTTTTCATTTCAAAATTCATTTTAAATTTTAAAACAGACAGGTTTGAAACCTGTAACACATCACTGACTCGAGCCACAACTAAGGACTTCGAGCCAACACACTCCAAACTTCGAGCAATTCCCTTAACAACTCGAGTAAAAACTCAAGTACAAATCACTGCTCAAACCAACCTCACCTTGAACATAAGTGCACCGTGCACATGCACGGTGGCGCCGACCAGTTCTGGTCATCTTCGCGACTCTCCCCCAGTCGGCAATCACATCCTCAGACCCTCCATACTCTGATCCCATCAATTCCCATTCGAAATCAAATTTGGGTAGACAACCCAAAACTGGAACCAAAGACAACGACTGGATCCACCTCATTCTCGCGCCTCCGACCATCGGGGAGTCAGCGCCTCCGGCCATGTCCTCGTCAACGTCCCCTCTACTATTTCCCAAAATATAGTGGAACTCGATCCACTCTACATGCCGAGACGAACAAAAATTCCCAACCTATCCAAACTAGGGTTACTGACCAAATACAATCGCCGCCGCCACCACGATCATCTGCACTCACATCTACTATTTTTCCTCTATTCTCCGATCACCACTGCATCATCAAAGAAAACCCTGTCCCTCCAAACCTCTGAGATCATCAAAAACCACCAGATTTCTATTTTCTGATCAATTCCACCATACTCGATCAAACCCAAACTAAAAATTATGGCATTAGTTTTAAAAATCATGTTCTTGGATGAGGTTTCAGATCATAAGCCTGAAACATTGAATTAATATGTTTGAAAGTTTCACTTATCATAAATTTGCTCTGTTCTTTTTGGTTTCCAGAGACATTCAATTTAAATGTTAAATTAGTTAAAATTTTAATCATTAATCTATGGTTAAACAAACAACTTTTGTTTATATTTTAAATCCTAACAGAAACTAGATCAAGAGAAAATGGATTTTGTTTAAAATCTTAGCCCTGAAACTAAGCACAGTCGATACACTGATACAACAACCATATACACATCCACATATTCATATATATATACACATAAATGCACCAATATATACACATACAAATATACTAATTCCAGATATGAACATGCAACAAATTTTACATACTTAAATTTTAAGAAGTGATGTTACTCACCTGATTTGGAAATAAAGAACAGGGCTCTTAAATTTTGAAAATCTTTAAACTGGGATGCTTCTTTGACTTTAAAAAAAACTTGAGTGCTTGTTTTGAAATTTGAAAACTGAGTTGCTGTCGCAGATTTGCATGCAGGCTTGATTCCAGATTTGAAAAGAAAATGCTCAAGCTTTGAAAATCTCAGATTTGCATAAATGCACGGGCTTGATTTTTTTATTGAAAATGCTATTACAGGTTACTGATTTGAAGCTTGAATTTTTTCTTGCATGATTTTGATTATGGATGGATTTTTATGATTAAAAATGAATTATAGATCTGTTTTTGAGGAGCAATTAACAGATTTGTTTTCTATCTTTGTTTCAGCTGAAGTTTACTTTAGTTTTAGAAAAAGAATAGGAAAAAGAATGGAAGGGAAGAAGGCAAATGTTTATATAAGCTAATTTATGGTTTTTTAAAAATCAAAGAAAATGAAAATAAATCATGACACTTGAAATATGAGGCCTTAAGATAATAACACTTGTTAATATAGTTACTTAATTTTAACTACACTTGTAATAACATAACTTTTATTTATTTTAATGTGAAGTAAAAAGCCTTTTGTTAATTTATTAATTATGAATACTTATTTAAATGCATATGAATTTCTTTAAACAATACGTATATATTTAAATTTGAAAATCTAATTTAAAATCAAGCCAACAATACATATATATTTTAAACAACCTAAATTCAATTTGTAATTAATAATTCTATTTAAAAATTTATTCATCTATATTTAAAAACAACCCATTATCATTATTGTTTGAAAATAACATTTTTTATCAAGTTAAAATAATTTTTAAAAAAGAATTATCACATTTAATTTTTCTTGAAATTTTTGGTATATCACATTCCTCCCCCCTTTGAATCTTTTCGTCCTCGAAAAGGAATGAAGCCGGAATTTATTAAAATAATTATTATCAGAAAAATTACTCTTTGATAAATTTTACTATAAACTCTTTTATTAAGAATTTTTAAAACATTATATTGCCAAAATATTTTTATAAAAATACTTTTTATAACTCGATTTCTCAACCAGTCCATCCTTGTTCTCACAGAAATTCAGTCATATGTTGATTAGGCGTAAGACTGAAAATCTATAAGTACTCGGTAACCCCATTTTCAACACCCAGTGAAAATACTTGAAAAATAATTTTACTGAAAATATAGAAAATATTTTTGAAAATAGAGGAAATATCTTTGGTGAGAATGCTCTGGAAATCATCACCCCCATCCGTGGTCATAATTACATCCTGGGTTACGTTGCCATCGCAGCAAAAGTCCATGTAACTGTAGGCCCTCCGCGCCCCTCGATTACGCCATGGAATACGCGGCAGATAGTAGTTACATTCCAGGGTTACGTTGCCATCACAGCAAAAGTCCATGTAACTGTATGCATCAACTCCCTTGATTTTCGCTGCCAAAAATGAAACTTCTCCACTCCAACATAGGTCCCACCGATGTAAAATCAAACATAGACTGTTGACTCTCAGTGGCACACACGACTTTCGCTATGTCACCATAGGTCGTAGTCTACCTATATAAATTCAAACGTAGACTGTTGGCTCTTAGCGGCACCCACGACTTTCGCTATGGTCTGCAGTAGAATGCAGTGACATCGAGTTAAACTATCGTCACAGCATAACTCAAATGCCTTTATAGGAATCAACTCCCTCGACTTTCGCTACACACTACATATAATCCTCAGGAACTAGTTTTGTCCGGGTTCCTCACAGGATCAACTTTAGAACCCCCCCTTAGGGTTCAAGGTAGTACCAGCAGTGGCACTCTTGAGAAGTTCATTTCAAGGGAGCGCCTTTTTCCCCAAAGCCAATCTCAAAACACTTTATACTATACTCTTATAGTATCTTTTAAATCATACCCTTTATGATTTTCATCCTAATCTCCTTTACACAAAATCAATTCCCAAAATCGATAATTCTCAAACTAGGCTTTTCAAATTCCAATATTGATTTTACCCAAATATCAAAAGCCTTTCCAAATCCAAAGGTTCCAAAAACCTTTCTCATAAGATCCTTTACATACATACATACATACATACATATATATATATATATATATATATATATAACTTTGAAAATCTTTGGATCACTTCAAACTTGAATAAATCCCTTTTCAAACTTCAAAAACTTTCAAAAATCCTTTCCTTCCGGCAATAGATTCAAAAAGTGGAGATTCATTTTATATAACAAAGATATGTAACTTTGTTTATTCCAAATCAAATATTCAAATTTGATTACTCTATAAAGTCACTTATCATGTTACTTTCTTTCATAAAGCAAGTTTCTATCATGGAAATATCCAATTTCCATTTTATTTCATCATATATCTCACAAAATATACCATTCATTTCAAAAACCATTTCACATTTATTATCCATAAATTCTCAATATCAGTTTCATTCAAATCCGTACGATGTACACATACCATCCGTATGCTATATCAATCTGATCGCTCACTCGATCACATAATTTCACTTTCGAACTAGTATCGTCCACCCGACTTCCTAGTGCGGACTTAGATTTGGTTTCTTGATCAGAAACCGTCATTTTCCTTACATAGCTATAACTATGATAGAGAATATCTAGAACCAATCAACAATCCATATCCTGGTTCACCGTCGAAAATCGAATGAAAAATCCTAACTCGAATCGATATACAATCTCGAAATTCTGTGCTCGAATCCGGATCAAATCACTATGCGAATAGAACAATATACATACATCCTACCAATTTATCTTTATTGGTTATTAGCCAAATCAATCTCCTTTTCTATTCACATTCATTTAGATTTTCATTCACTTACTCACAATTGCTTAAATCCTCATTTGGATTATCACCTCAATTCATACCTCAAATGGATATTTAATCATAAACAGTTTGAACTCTGTCCAACTTAAATTTAGAAAATAGCTTGAAAAGTTTAAAATAGATAAGTAATTGAAAAGTAATTATTAGTTTGCAAAATAGTTAAGTAGTTGTAAAATAGTTGTAAATAATATTTAGTTATAAAGCAGTTGAAAAATAGTAATTAGTTTATAAAACAGTTGAAAAATTGTTAAATAGTTCAAAAATAATTGTAAAATAAGTGTAAAATAGTTTGGCTTTAAAAAGAAAGATTGTATATAGTAAATACCTTGGAAAAATTAGTTTATATTAAAACAATTTATATTGAAAATAGTCCAGAGCTAAATAGTTCAACTTGATAATCTCCATTTCCAATTAATTCAATTTAAATTTCCACTCCCATTGAAATTGATCAATAACATCAATTTCTATTGAAATTGATTTAATCCCGATTCAAGTTGAATTTGAAGGATCGATTTCACCCTAGAGGGGGGTTGAATAGGGTGATGGTATAAATTTTAAAAATTAATTGCGGAAGCTTATAAAATTATTTCAACACAGATCACAGAATAATAGCAGCACAAAAAAATAGCAGAATAATAAAATGCAGAAATAGAACGACACAGAATTTACCCAGCTTCGGCAAAACCCTACCTACATGCTGCCCCCAAGGTTTCTACTAGAAATTAGATAGTCATACGCTTACACACGTAAACTCACGACACCCGCTACTGACTGACCTAACTCTACACTCAAAACCCTGCCACAACTCAGCCACTGAGTTGCGAATTCTCAAGCTACGCCACGTAGCTTGTCCCCTAGTCACACGACTAGCAAATACAACGGTTTAAAAAAGAGAACAAATTAAAAACAATTTAAAATACAAAACCCTAATTTATAAAAAATAAGCCCAAATTAACATTGTTAGAACCGGCCCAATAATTAGATGATTAAAAAAAATGCGTCCCCCTTTTCTTCTTTTTATTTTATCGGCCTGGTTCCTTTTTCTTGAGAATAATGTCGTTCGTTCCTTTTCCAGATTTAGGGTTTTGTCAAATTGAAGTGCCGCTCGATACTGTTCAATAGTAGATTTCGATGCTCTTTGATTTGCTCACGGCTCTTTAATTTGGTCGAGTTCGTCTACGATTTCGGTATGTACTTTACTCCTTTTGCTTTGCTGGTTTTGACTTGCTTGAACCCGATGCATTTAAATTGTCGATGATGATGATTGGGGTTTTAATGCTTTAACTCGATCGATGGTTATTGCCAATGATGTTGATTCCTATTTATAGATTTTGACCATCCTAATTTACGTCGTATATTACTTATTTGAATTCGTCAAAATATTTTCTCTGCCGATCGATATTTGTTGAACGTTGATGATTTGATTGACTTTTTCAATTTCGTATATTCTGACACTTGCGTCCCACGGCTTTGATTTTTAACCCGGTCAAATGCCTTTGCTATCACGGTTTCCAATTTGACTTGTTCTGTGGTGATTTTACTGTGACTTCGGTTTTGACTAACTTGATCTTTTACTTGATCAACTTCGATGTTGATTTGTGAGTTCAACTCTGTCTTCACTCATCGTGTTTACTTCAGCCATTTTTTGCTTACGTGAATTTTTTGGTTTCATGAATTTTCTTGTACCTCTGCGGCCTTGACTTGAGATTCTTCACTGCCTGTATTTGTGTCATTCTGGACTTGCACGGGTTCAACTTGAATATGTTTTGACTTTGGTGAAGTGGTTATCGTCTCTGTATATTGTTGCTTCCCTGACCTGTGCATTCCATTCTCATTTGTTCATATATGTGTACTGTGTCTTTGAGTAGCTGAACTTGTTATACTTAAGTTGTTTGGTTGCTTTGTGTAGTTGATTCAGTCTTCATGCACTGATGCATTTGGAGTTGGTCTTGTTGCAGTTTCTATGCAGTGAACTTTGTTGACATGTGCATTACCCTTGAGTCTTGTTCAAGTATCATTTGTTATCTTCACTGCGTTGCATTCATGTTGGTTTAATTGTGCACTTGCTTATTTGAGTTTTACTGAGATTGTCATGTCACTTGATTGTGTATGTTGAGGCTGCTGTCATGTTAGTTTGATTCTGATCTTTTGGTCATGTTGCCTTTAGTTGCTTCATTTGCACACTGCTACTTGTCTGTAGCCTTTGTTCGTCTGCACTTGTACACTCCATACTTTGGTGTCTGGCATTCTTGTACAGCTTCATTGTGGTTTGCACTGCTTCATGTTCGTTGTGTCACTTGTGCATTGTTGTACTTGGTGGTCTTCCATGATGTACAACTCTGGTTATACTTTGTACTTGGCTCTGTAATATTTCGACCTGTACTTGGTGCATTGAGCATATTCACTTGGTTGAAGCTTGCTGTAGCTTTTGTAGCTCCAGTTTCTTAGCTCTGTTCACTTTGAGTTGTTTGAAGTTACCACTTGCTTGACCTTTGTTGCCTCTGTTCATTGTGGTAGTAGCTGTCTTCACTGTCCACCTGTATCATGCTTGGCTTTGTGGTCTGGTTTCACTTGGCTTGTAGTTGATGTTTACAATTGTTCGACCTGGCATTGTGTAGTTGATGTTGTACACTATCTTATGCATTGCCCCATACATATTGTCACTGTTTGATATAGTTTGGATTCAGTCTTTGACTTATGTCACTCATTTTTGGTCGAGACTGTTTTTCCATACTTGCACATTTTTGAGTGCACCTGTGTTGAATCCAGTTTCACAACTCGGGTTTGACCTTGTGCTGAAGTCGAGATTTTATTTGTGTTGCACAACCCGTCTTTTTATTTGGGCTTGACCCTGTGCTCACCTGCCCCCGTAGCATTATCAAGTGTATATCGGTGTGCACGGCCTTGTGGCATGTACAGTGATTCACTGTGCATGTCACATTGTTCGTGTGTGATGAATTCAAATGTAAATGATGACGAACAACCCAAATAACTGAGGCAAATATTATTTTTGAAATTCACATTTTATTTTATATTGCAAAAATATTTCTTTTTCAATTTTACTGCGTTAGTGAATATGTTTGCAGATTGCTCAGATGCTAGATTCTAACTGGAATGAAGTTGAAGATAAAATACGAGTGTGAGTGATATGTAGTGAGGAATTTATGTAAATTAAATTGTGATGTAATTTTAATCAAAGTTGTATATGTATAGTGAGAGCTTGAATTTTTACTATTCAAAAATGTAATAAATATTTGTTTGAATAAAATTTCTGTTTGAATTCAAATTCTGTGTATTTAATTTTATTCAGCAAATATTTATTTAATCTATGAAAAATAAAATAGTACATTAACAAATACAATTAAACGAATGTATATATGTTTATTATCATCAAACAAAAATCATATAAGTGCATATTCAACAATCTCTCCCTTTTGATGATAACAAACATATATTTAAGATTTTGAATACGTTAAATATATTTGATCATTCATATGCTCTAATTGCTCCCCTTATTTAAATGCTTCCTCTCTACATAAAGCTCACCCTACATATATGCATACAAATAAAAATATGCAAATGAGCCTAGATGCAGATAGAAAATTATTTGACATTTGCTTGATTTTATTTGACAAAATCTTAACTTTTCTCTCCCTCTTTTGTTATCAGCAAAAGAATGACAGTGGTAGAGAAAATAGAGATAAAGTGATCGATATTAATTCAACATTAAAACTCAATTGAATATAAATATTAAATTTCAATAAAAAATCAAACAAAAATCATAACTACCCTCGTTAGGCGCATATTCCACTTTTAGAAGTAATGGAAATGATGTCATCATATAAAACCATACGGTTGTATCTGTTTGTGGTACATTTGTATCATGAATTTGAATATCTACTAATCATGCATAACCGTTAGGACTTTTAAATGAGATTAGTAGTATTCCAATTTAATTTTAAAAATGAATTCAAGTATCTTCTAATCACGCATAACCGTGAGGACTTTTAAATGGAATTTGAATCAACTTGTTTATCTAATAAATCAACTTTGATATGCGTTCCATACATGCATAACCGTGAGGACTTTTAAATGAGCATGGAAGCACATAACAAATTCCAAGTAATTCACCCATGCATAATCGTGAGGACTTTTAAATGAGAGTGAATACTTTGGATTTTATTTTGTTTTATAAACGAAAAACGAATGATTCCTGTTTAAAGTACCACGTATCGACAAACTATATTGAATTTTTAATGAGCGATGGTTGATAGAAATATGATAGACATAGAAATGGTTATGGAATCTTTACCCAACAAAATGTTTTATAACTCTTGTTTGAATTTCTAAAGAAATTTACTAATTATACCGTCTTGAGTCATAATATATGATCAATATTAGCACTCATCACTCTTTCAATCACTATTCATCTTTTTGATAATCATAGGGAGTCAGATTAGTCAAAATAACATTTAAAATCAAATTCAAACATAAGTATGAAACCAATTTTTCAAAATGACTAATCTGAAAATATGGTCAAAATTGATTTTCTCGAAGGGGTTTTATAAGAAAATTTTCTGCTATTTGAAAATTATTTGAAATGAAAAATATGCAGATATTTTCTTTGAAAAACGATGCAGTAACTAAATATCTCAAAAATCACGTTCAACTAGTAATTTTTCTATCAACTAGATTACCAGTGTAATCTGCATTTGAATTTCTTTTTCACTTAAAATTATCATTAATTGAATTTGATTGACCAGACCATGAAGTATGCAACAAAATATCTCAAAATAAAATTTAACAGCTTTTCAAATGACATTCTCTTGTATTTGAAATGAAGCCATGTAAATAATCAAAGAACCATGAACATAGAGTTAGCCAAATTATAACCAAATGTATTAATATCCAACAAAACACTATTCTTGATCCAACCTAATATAATCAAAAAAATTAGAGAATTTTATAGTGTTTTTGGCATAAATATAATCGGCCAACTATGCTGAACAAGTCAGAGTCAAAATCATCATCTCTTCACCATCTCAATATTGGCTGATTTTAATTCAGACTATGGTGCGGATCATGACATTTAATATACCGTAAATATACCATTACCTGTTTTACCTTTACGATATTTTTCGTTGTTTATCCATTGAGATTCTGTCACCTTTATAATAGCTAAGGAACTTTGTTTTTTCGCCCGTTGTGTTTCTGGAATAGCCAAAAATCCAAAAAACACTGTTGTTGTTCCTTAGCCTGCCACCACACCTACACGAGAAAAGATTTATGTGACCTATTTATTTTTATAGGTCCATGGTTGTTAGTGGCAGAAGATTTAGAAAAATAATTTTGTGGAGACCCAAAACTGTTTATATATGTTCCTTTTGGCACCCAAATTGTTTAAGTTTGAGAGATTTTATATTTGTGCCTTTTGGAACCCAAATTGGTATGGTTTTCACATGTTTGGCTCTATACCAACAATTATTGTGATCGTGTCCATATTTTGTACAAATTGTGCACATGGAATTTTCTTGATTAATATCGCTTTCAACATTTTCAGATGGATTATATCCAAGTCCTTGTCTAGCTGTGTTAACAGTTTGCTTCCCTAATAGCAGATTCAACGATTTCTCACTTTTTGAAAATTTATCTAAAGTTATTGACAATTGTTGGACTTGTATTTTGAGAGGTTCATTTTCGTTCAATAATTGTGTGCACTTTTTGACAGAATTTTCTCTCCTAGTATTTTCGTTCTCTTTCAAAGTCAGAATTTCATTTCAAGTTTTATATTAATTTCTGATTTTTTAATTTCTTCTTCGAATGTTGGACACTTATCACACTTAGGGATCCTACTTTGATAGGTTTTAACTAATTGGTCAAGTTGTTTATTTAAATCTATCAAAGTATCTTTTTGTGATTCAAGTTTGGCATACTTCTCCCTAAGTCGTTCAAAACAACCATTCACTTCGTGGAAATATATAAGTAATTCCGAATGAGAAAGTTTTGATACCTCACTTGGCTCGTCATCATCACTGTCAGTTATTTCACCATGAAGACACAAGTCTGCTTTTTCATTCTCACTGTTAGCATTTTGATTATCTTCATCACTTGTATTCCACGTGACAGCAAAACTTCTCCTTTTTGATTTCTTTTCAAAGTCGCGTCGAGTTTGAGGACAATTGGGATTGATGTGTCCGGGTTGGTTGCACTTATGACAAATGATCTTTGGTTCTTCTGGATTGTCTAATATTTTATTTATTCTGCTTTTCAATCTTCGATTTAGAGCTGGATTTCCGTATTTGTAATTCCACCTTTTGACTTTCTTTATTATCAGCTCTAATTCCGCTGCTTCGTCATCATCGTCATCACCATCACTTTCTGTTGTTCCTTTGAGAGCCATAGATTTCTTGCGAGTATCTCCTCCTTCACGCTCTTCCTTGATTTCATTTCTAGCTCATAAGTGGTGAGATTTCCGATGAGTTCTTCGACTTTCATTTGTTTCAAATCTTTTGATTCTTGAATGGCAGTCACTTTGGCTACAAAGCTTCGTGGAAGGACTCTGAGGATGTTTCGGACTATCTCCAACTCTGTGTATGATTTTCCAAGAGCTTTTGATTTGTATACGATATTGGTAAGTCGTCCATGCATCTCTTTAACATTTTCTTCCTTTGCCATTGTGAAATTTTCATATTCGCTGCTTAGCATGGCAAGGCGAGATTCTTTGACTTGAGATGTTCCTTCGTGAGTTACTTCTAGCGTGTGCCATATTTCCTGCACAATTAGACAATGTGAGACACGATTAAATTCAAAATGATCCAATGAACAGATAATAGAATTCATAGCTCTAGCATTAGCATTTTGTAATTTATTTTCTAGTTCTGTCCATTGATCCATCGGTTTATCTATTTCCTGATTGTCTACAATTATAGTTGGTGCTTTATAACCTATCTCAACAATGTTCCAAGCGTCAATGGTTTTTAGAAAAAATTTCATTCTATTTTTCCAATAAGCAGATTCACCATTGAACATTGGTGGTCTGACTATGGACTGACCCTCAGCAAAAGCATTATTAAAAGAAGCCATTTTAAAAATTCAAACTTTTAAACAAAACTGATTTTTGAAAAATGAATTTTTAAAACAAAAAAATTGACTTCTATTCCTAGCTCTGTACCGCTTGAAGGATCGATTTCACCCTAGAGGGAGGGTGAATAGGGTGATGGTATAAATTTTAAAAATTAATTGCGGAAGCTTATAAAATTATTTCAACACAGATCACAGATTAATAGCAGCACAGAAAAATAGCAGAATAATAAAATGCAGAAATAGAACGACACAAAATTTACCCAGCTTCGGCAAAACCCTGCCTACGTGCTGCCCCCAAGGTTTCTACTAGAAATTAGATAGTCAGACGCTTACACACGTAAACTCGCGACACCCGCTACTGACTGAGCTAACTCTACGCTCAAAACCTTGCCACAACTCAGCCACTGAGTTGTGAATTCTCAAGCTACGCCACGTAGCTTGTCCGTCACACGACTAGCAAATACAACGGTTTAAAAAAGAGAATACAAATTAAAAACAATTTAAAATACAAAACCCTAATTTATAAAAAGTAATCCCAAATTAACATTGTTAGAACCGGCCCAATAATTTGATGATTAAAAAAAATGCGTCCCCCTTTTCTTCTTTTTATTTTATCGGCCTGGTTCCTTTTTCTTGAGAATAATGTCGTTCGTTCCTTTCACAGATTTAGGGTTTTGTCAAATTGAAGTGCCGCTCGATACTGTTCAATAGTAGATTTCGATGCTCTTTGATTTGCTCACGGCTCTTCAATTTGGTCGAGTTCGTCTACGATTTCGGTATGTACTTTACTCCTTTTGATTTGCTGGTTTTGACTTGCTTGAACCCGATGCTTTTAAATTGTCGATGATGATGATTGGGGTTTTAATGCTTTAACTCGATCGATGGTTATTGTCAATGATGTTGATTCCTATTTATAGGTTTCGACCTTCTAAATTTACGTCGTATATTACTTATTTGAATTCGTCAAAATAATTTCTCTACCGATCGATATTTGTTGAACGTTGATAATTTGATTGACTTTTTCAATTTCGTATATTCTGACACTTGCGTCCCATGGCTTTGATTTTTAACTCGGTCAAATGCCTTTGCTATCACAGTTTCCAATTTGACTTGTTCTATGGTGATTTTACTATGACTTTGGTTTTGACTAACTTGATCTTTTACTTGATCAACTTCGATGTTGATTTGTGAGTTCAACTCTGTCTTCACTCATCGTGTTTACTTCAGCCATTTTTTGCTTACGTGAATTTTTTGGTTTCATCAATTTTCCTATACCTCTGCGGCCTTGACTTGAGATTCTTCACTGCCTGTATTTGGGTCATTCTGGACTTGCACGGCTTCAACTTGAATATGTTTTGACTTTGGTGAAGTGGTTATCATCTCTATATATTTGTTGCTTCCCTGACCTATGCATTCCATTCTCATGTGTTCATATATGTGTACTGTGTCTTTGAGTAGCTGAACTTGTTATACTTAAGTTGTTTGGTTGCTTTGTGTAGTTGATTCAGTCTTCATGCACTGATGCATTTGGAGTTGGTCTTGTTGCAGTTGCTATGCAGTGAACTTTGTTGACATGTGCATTACCCTTGAGTCTTATTCAAGTATCATTTGTTATCTTCACTGCGTTGCATTCATGTTGGTTTAATTGTGCACTTGCTTATTTGAGTTTTATTGAGATTGTCATGTCACTTGATTGTGTATGTTGAGGCTGTTGTCATGTTAGTTTGTTTCTGATCTTTTGGTCATGTTGCCTTTAGTAGCTTCATTTGCACACTGCTACTTGTCTGTAGCCTTTGTTCGTCTGCACTTGTACACTCCATACTTTGGTGTTTGGCATTCTTGTACAGCTTCATTTTGGTTTGCACTGCTTCATGTTCGTTGTGTCACTTGTGCATTGTTGTACTTGGTGGTCTTCCATGATGTACAACTCTGGTTATACTTTGTACTTGGCTCTGTAATATTTCGGCCTGTACTTGGTGCATTGAGCATTTTCACTTGGTTGAAGCTTGCTGTAGCTTTTGGAGCTCAAGTTTCTTAGCTCTGTTCACTTTGAGTTGTTTGAAGTTACTACTTGCTTGACCTTTGTTGCCTTTGTTCATTGTGGTAGTAGCTGTCTTCACTGTCCACCTGTATCATGCTTGGCTTTGTGGTCTGGTTTCAGTTGGGTTTGTAGTTGATGTTTACAATTGTTCGACCTGGCATTGTGTAGTTGATGTTGTACGTTGTCTTGTGCATTTCCCCATACATATTGTCACTGTTTGATATAGTTTGGATTCGGGCTTTGACTTATGTCACTGATTTTTGGTCGAGACTGTTTTTCCATACTTGCACATTTTTGAGTGCACCTGTGTTGAATCCAGTTTCACAACTTGGGTTTGACCTTGTGCTGAAGTCGAGATTTTATTTATGTTGCACCTGAGTTGAACTTGCCTTTTTATTTGGGTTTGACCTTGTGCTCACCTGTCCCTGTAGCATTATCAAGTGTATATCGGTGTGCACAGCCTTGTGGCATGTACAGTGATTCACTGTGCATGTCACATTGTTCGTGTGTGATGAATTCAAATGTAAATGATGATGAACAACCCAAATAACTTAACAAATATTATTTTTGAAATTCACATTTTATTTTATATTACAAAAATATTTCTTTTTCAATTTTACTATGTTAGTGAATATTTTTGCAGATTGCTCAGATACTGGATTCTAACTGGAATGAAGTTGAAAATAAAATACGAGTATGAGTGATATGTGGTGAGGAATTTATGTAAATTAAATTGTGATGTAATTGTAATCAAAGTTGTATATGTATAGTGAGAGCTTGAATTTGTACTATTCAAAAATGTAATAAATATTTGTTTGAATAAAATTTCTGTTTGAATTCAAATTCTGTGTATTTAATTTTATTCAGCAAATATTTATTTAATCTATGAAAAATAAAATGGTACATTAACAAATACATTTAAACGAATGTATATATGTTTATTATCATCAAACAAAAATATATAAGTGCATATTCAACAGAATTAACCTCAATTTCTTTCCAAATTCAAGTCAAATTCCATTTGATTTTAAACCTATTCAACTTTGATTACAATTCCAAATTATTCAAATAAATTTCAAATTGAACCAATTTCGATTCATATCAATTCCAGTTTGAATTAATCCCAACTCCTATTTGAATTTGAACACATTCAACTTCATTTTTATTTCAAAACAATCCAATTCAAATTTTCCATTTGAATTTTTAAACTTATACATCTTCAATCCCGGTTCCAATTAACCATTTAACTTTCCAAGTTAAATCCCAATTTCATCTTGAAATTTCCAATTCAGGTTGCTTATTAAATTATTTAACTTTCCCAAAGTTAAATTCAATTTACTTAATCTAGTCAACCTTACCCAATTTGAATTCCCATTTCAAATTTTAAACTTCCCATTAATAATCATTCCACTTATAAGTTCAAAAACTTATCACTTTAGGTGTCACATCTCATTTCAAATAAAAATTTAAAACTAAACATTAAGAGTTTATTTCAAACCATCTTTGATATTATGTATATTCCTCAGATATACATATTATTTCCTTTACACACAAAGTTACTTTAAATTTAAACCACCTTTGGTTTTAAATTCAAAACAAATTCCTATAAATTTTCAAACAACTCTTGTTTGAATCATGCTCTTTTATTCAAATAATACTATTTATTTTTTTCATTCAAACACTTAGAACAAATTCCCAAATTTCTGAACTTAGATTTAAAACTTCATAATTTAAATTATCTTATTCTAGAAACACTTCTACAAATTCAGAGTTTTAAATTTTCAGTTTGGATCCATTTCAAACCTATCTTCATTCAATTTCAATTTGGTTGTATTTCTATTACCACTTAATTCTTATTATTACTCTTAATTCAATGAATACTACAACCAATTACCTTAATATATTAGAAAAAATATTGCTTAATAAACTTGTATAAGATGCATTTACTTTTGAAACCATTTTGAAATCTTTAAATAAGAAAATAACAAGTACGCTCTTATATATATACACTCAACTCATTGTAGGGTTCCATTGATCTTATCCTTAATGAGTAAACATACTAGAGCCAAGGTTCTCGCTTAACCTTCGGGTCTGATACCAATGTAACAACCCAGAAATTTCGATCCTAAAAATTACAGATAGTTAAAGGAAAAGAAGAAAAGAGATAAAAGAAGAAGGAGAAGAATCAGAAACGCCAAAACACAGATTCTCACATTCGCAGCGGATCAAAATATAATATCACATAAAATAATAGCTATACAATGAAAAAAATATACAAAACACACTGGACAGGTACAGTCAACCTGTCCCAGACACTACAATATAATACAACGGAATGCTCTCCATACGTCCTTGTCACCTAGCTCGCCTCTTGAACTCCAGAACGTCCTAACCTGAAATCTGTAATACTAGGTCTGACCTGAGCATTACATCAAAGTAACACCCGGGTCAGGCTGGAAACCAGCGTGAGTAAATCTATCTAACATGAATGACAAAAGCATACAACTTATATATATATAACCCGGGTAACTTGTATCAATTACAACTTCACAAATTATTATAGACATTACTTATTTCACTCATAAATTTCTAAGTATCAAAACTTAGATTAAATAGTCCAATTTACATAAATCATTTCATTCCAGCTTATTGATTCCACATATCGATCTATAAAGAATCGAAGTGGTTTCGAGTATTTACTAATACCCGACTCTGGTCTTTTCGAATCCAATGTCATATAAACCCAAGGTATCCAATTAAATACAATTCAACTTTAATTACCGAATAACACTTTTACACAGCAATTCATAATTGATAGATAATCGCATTATCACCATCCGTCCAATATATCATATCACAAACCAATTCATATCAGAGATATCAACCAATTTAAAGCACTCATCATCATTCAATCATTCATAAGCAAGATTGATCACTTTCATTAATTACATTAATTAATGATCCTCTAATTACTTTCATTAGTTAAATATTTTTAAATTTGATTTAATAATTAACCTTTAACTTAATTACATTCATTAATCAACCTTAATTAACCACAATCAGAAATTAACTTCCTAAATTACTCCATCAATTAAACCAACTCCTTGATTAATTATATTAATTAATCCTCTAATTACACCAAGTAATTATCACTTAATTCCTTCCACCAATTAATTATCCTTTAATTACTTCCCATCAATTAATTTCCTTTTAATTAATTACATCAAGTAATTATCCACTCATTACTTCACTAAGTAATTACACCTCATTAATTACCTTAAGAAATTATACTTAATCTTTAATTAATTATATTTATTAATCACCCTTGATTAATCTCATTCTGTAATTAGTTACTCTTAATTAATTACATCACTTAGTTAACTTCCCATAACTTTTATTAGTCAATTCTTAAATTAATTACACTAAGTAATTAATTATTAATTACTTCTACTAAGTAATTATTCTTCATATTAATTACACTAGGTAATTAACCCAAAACTACTTTAAATCTTCAATTTATTACACCCTGTAATTACCATTACTTCACTAAGTAATTACACTTTATAAACCTCATTAAGTAATTGTACTCAATCCCATCATCAGGTGATTACTTAAATTAATTAAACCAATTAATTAACTTAAACTAATCATATTAATTAATTAAATAGAGTAATTAATCCCTTTAATTACTTCCATTAAGTAATTATACTTAAACAATTCCATAAATGATTATCTTAAATTAATTAGTATAATTAATTATTAAAATTAATCACATTAATTAGTTATCTAATAATCCCTAGTTAATGATCTTCATTAACTTTTTATAATTCTTTAATTACTTCTCTTAAGTAATTAAACTTATATTAATCATTATTAATTATTAATAAATCTCTAATAACCAATTACTTAATCTCTAAATATTTAATTAATTAAGTTTTAGCTGTAACTTAATTAATTCTTAATTAATTGATAAATTAATTTCTAATTATTAATTAAAAAATCAAATCTTATCTAATAAATGATTCTTAATTACAAAATCAATTATTCCTTAATTAATTTACTTAAACCTTAATTAATTAATTTAAATCCTTAACTACTAAATAAATTAATCCAAATCATTAATTAAATTAATTGATTATCCATTTTAATTACCTTAATAATTTAATTTATTCCAGATCATTAAATCTTAATTAACTTTAAGATAATACTTTATTCTTGTTAATGATTAAAATATCATTAACAAATGCATTTGAAAAACAATTTACCTTTAAATTTACATTTAAATTTCATTTTAAATTTAAGATTTTAAAATGAATACAAATTTAACTTTAACAAAGTTTAAACCAATTTAAAAACCCTTTTAAATCTCATGTTAAAGAAATACTTATCTTATAGCAGAAATTTACAAGAGCTTTTAAACCAAATTCATTTTAAATTAAAATCCTTTTAAAATACACTTTGATATTTAAAATTGTTTAACAATTTGAATTTTAAAAACTTATTAATCTCCAAACTAGGATACATACTAAATTTGATTCCAGATTTAAACTTTGTTTTAAAAATTTGTTTAAATCTTTACTTTTCATTTTAAAATTCATTTTAAATTTTAAAACAAACAGGTTTGAAGCCTGTAACACATCACTAACGCGAGCCACAACTAACGTCTTTGAGCCAACACACTCCAAACTTCGAGCAATTCCCTAAACAACTCAAATAAAAACTCGAATATAAATCACTGCTCAACCTAACCTCACCCTGAACATAAGTGCACTGTGCACATGCACGATGGTGCCGACCAGTTCTGGTTATCTTCGCAACTCTCCCCCAGTCGGCAATCATATCCTCAGACCATCCAAACTCTGATCCCATCAATTCCTATTCGAAATCAAATTCGAGCAGACAACCCAAAACTGGAACCAAAGACAACGACCTAGATCCACCTCGTTCTCGCGCCTCCAATTACCAAGGTGTCAGCACCTCCGGCAACGTCAACGTCCCCTCTACTATTTCCCAGAATATGGTGGAACTCGACCCACTCTAGATGCCGCGATGAACAAAAATTGCCAACCTATACAAACTAGGGTTAAGACCAAATACAATTGCCGCCGCCATGATCATCTCCACACACATCTACTATTTTTCCTCTATTCTCCCATCACCACTGCATCATCAGAGAAAATCCTGACCCTCCTGACCTCTGAGATCATCAGAAACCACCAAATTTCTATTTCAGATCAATTCCACCATACTCGATCAAACCCAACTATAAATTATGGCATTAGTTTTAAAAATCACGTTCTTGGATGATGTTTCAGATCCTAAGCCTGAAACATTGAATTAATATGTTTGAAAGTTTCACTTATCTTAAATTTGCTCTATTCCTTTTGGTTTCTAGAGACATTCAATTTAAATTTTTAGTTAGTTAAATTTTAATCGTTAATCTATGATTAAACAAACAACTTTTGTTTATATTTTAAATCCTAACAGAAAGTAGATTAAGAGAAAATGGATTTTGTTTAAAATCTTAGCTTTGAAACTAAGCACAGTCAATAAACTGATACAACAACCATATACACATCCACTGTAATGACCCGCTATTTTGGACCATTCAAATTGACAATAAAACCATACATATCCGATTTGAATAATTCAAAATACCGAATTGTTAATTAAAATTTGGAAAAACTTAAAATATACATTAAATAAATCAATCACAGATCACAGAGTAATATAACGCAGCGGAATAGATAAAGAATAGTAGTTCATGAAGCTACTATATACATCAGAGTCAGAAAAATACAACCGAGTAGTTCAAATGCAGTGAAGTCTCCAATGCAACAGATGACTTCTCTGAACCAATCAACTGAAAAGGCTGGAATCTGAATCGATAGTTGGATTTCCAAATGAAGCTCCGAACTCCAAAGGTGAGTCTCAAATGCCGTATCGCTCAGTCTGACCCGAGCGTAAAGGCAAAAAAAACACTCGAGTTAGGATTAACATTCTTATATCAATAAATCCAACTCAAGTGAAATATCAACTGAAATACAAATAACTTAAAGGATGTTTGGGATAACCATCCTCTAAGGGTCCATGGAACTTTCTACAAGGTAGAAATATACACCATAACACCGTGGTCATTCCAGCTTAATTTATACTTCAAAACGATATCTCATTTTCACTTCAAATATCTCTATATTTTCCAAAATGGTATTTATATTAAATAATTTATACAGTAAAGTATTTTCAATTTCCCCAACTTAACAAATAGTTCCAACATCAACCTGACCTTCCCATTCAAATTAAATTCAATCTCAATTTATCAATTTAAATTCAACTCAATTTCTAAAATAACCACTTAAATTTTATCGATCTCAAATTCGGATTTATAATCATAAATACCCTTTTATATTTCCATATATTTCAAAACTTTAAGTATTCAACGTTTCATCTAAATTTTCATCCAATTTAGTTTTCTAAATAATAAATTCAAATTTAGTTCAACCTAAATTTTCATTTTAATTCAATTTAGTTGCTAAATAACAAATTCAACTACATTGATTTCAAATACAGATCCGAATCTCAACATAAACCATTTAAATTCCAATATAGTTCAAGGCTTTAATATTTAAATGTTCTATATAACAGTTTCATATAGATCTCGATTTAACCTCATTATTATTTAGTCTTGAAATACTCCCTTATTAGATTCAATATCATTTAAGTAACCTTAATTTACATTTTACTCAATATTTTCTTTAATTTACTTAAACGTGAAATATTCATTAAATCATTTAAATCAAAAAACCAGCTATAAAATCATACCCTTTAAATTTCCCATTCAAAAATTTCAAATCGATTTAATTAAATAAATCCTTATTTAAATACCATTTTTATAAACCCAAATTTATCTCCCAATCTTAATTATTCAATTTATTACAAGAGAATCTATTTGAAATATAGATTTACATAAATACTTAACCATATTATATATATTAAATCAATCTAATTTAAATCAAATATTACTACTAAATCTATATATACAATTTTCATTTATATAATATCTTAAGAATCAAATTTATTAAACCATATATTTCTTTCCAAAATTATAGAAATTATTTTCAAAATATTTATATGGACCAACGGTGTCTGTATATATTTCCTATCATATAGTCAAGTGCTACGGATATTTATCATTTTAATTCGTATACTAAATATATACGGGTGGATATCATTTCAACCCGTAATCCCAAATTCAATTAAACGAAAATCGCTTGGGTTTATCATTTCAACCCATAACGATTTTCTCCTATTCTAAAGTCTGTTCGGGTATGTATCATTTCAACCCATAGTGATTTCTAAACTACAGGGAACTTGCAGAGTGATAACAGAAAATACAATAAAATAACAGGCATATATCATCAATAACAATATAATATAAACAACAGGATATGGTGTCATATCCTGCAGGTGAACAGTTACAGATAATAGCATATATAACAAATTTAAATAACTACAGCAGCATATTTCAATTGTCGTTTCAATTGAAATCAAATTTAATGAATAAAAAAAATGATAATCGTGAGTGATTGCTCACCTGTCGAGGATAGAGAATATAGAAGGAGACACGGATATGCACACTGATACAGACACTGAAATTAAATTTCAAATCCAAGCAAAGCAAAATCGGCACGAATTCAACGATCAAACCTGATTGGCTCGAATTGATGAAACGGGTCAGATCAGAACTGGAACGAGAAGATAAATGGTATAAGCGAACTTTTATAACTACCTATAACTATATATACACATATGAAATTTATATTCTAAGTTCAAACATCACAAATTTAATTTACATGTTTTTCAAACATATAAATAAATGAATAAATCAAGCTTACATTTTTTTTAAATCAACATACACTTAAAAAAAAATACACTAACACCTTTATACCAAACTTATATAACTAGTATATATATATTCTCAAATAGATAAAATAAATGTTTAAATATGAATACCTAAAAGAAAACTTTTTATATATATATAACTATTTCTATATATATTAAATGTTATATATATATATATAATTTAAATCCATCCATATTTTTACATTCAATAACATATTATATTCAACGTATATAAATTTCCAAATTATATATGTGTATTAAAATAATTTATAAAGTAGAGTATTTATAGAATCATCTTAAATCCAAAATAGTATAAATATAATAGTGTACATAACCTATATCAACCAAAAAGAACAAAAGTTGACTATTGTTTCTAAAATATGGGCATAAACACAGACTGCTCTTGTATAAACTGAACTAACTCTTATATAACCAAAAACATATTATAGTTATAAATATACATATATATTCATACATGCTTAAAAAATTTCAAAACATCAATAAAACTAACTACTGACTCACAACATCCTATACAACCAGTTGTATAACAAATATATGATATATACTCATCTTAAAATAGTAAAATATAGAATGACGAAACAAAGCAGCCTGGATATAATATATATATGTGACGCACCAGATGTTCAAAATACATCAAGTCAAAGTACATATTAAAAATTAACTTAGTCTTACTATACATATCATATAATAATAATATATATATAAAACAAAAACCGATTTATATAAACAGACATATTGAAGAATAACATATCAAACTTATGTAAACTTTATGTATACACAAAATGTCATTTATACTAACATATATACACTGTCAAACTCATATATTACTAACATTTACATTAGAAAACTGACATAAATCATTTATACCAAAAATCCTTTTTTTTCATAACATATTTTATAAACATAACATACCAATCTGTTAACAAAACATATTTTGTATAAATATATACACTGCCGAAATATATAATAATACTATAAAAGCTATATATTTTATATGCAGAAACCATATAGCCTGCATATGCCTAACACAAACAACTAATATATATAATAATTTGTACAACATAAACTTATCCAAATATGCAGAAATCATATATACATACCAAAAAATAAATATGTGTTATGAAAATCTATTTCAAACTTATAAATAAAAACTTAAAATAACCAAGCAGATTATATATATATGCTCTAAAACCAACTCACTAGGATACTTGAAATCTTGTATAAAATAAAATATACATATAAATCTATGTTTTAACAAACCTTTCGTATGCTTGAATATATATAAAGCTGCAAGTATAAGAAATAGATATAATATATAAAGAAATACTTACATATAAAGAATGAAAGAAGAGAGGAAACAGTTGTGGGTAGTCGAGCATGTGGTGAACGCGTGGAGCAAAGAGGAATGAGGGGAAGAGTTTTTTCCAGAGAATGAAAAGAAGAAGGAGAGATATGCTTATCATGGGCAATATATATATGCGTTGTTCTTATATATTTTTTCATATAGTTAGTACAAGGTACGCTAAATTTAAACAAAAAGTAACGTATCTAAATTTATACGTTACTTATTTATTCTCTACCTATTAATTTATACGTTACTTATTTATTCTCTACATATTAATTTATAAGTTACTTATTTATTCTCTACTATTAATTTATACGTTACTTATTTATTCTCTGCCTGTTTATTTATACGTTACCTATTTATTCTCTACCTATTAATTTATACTATTTATTCTCTACCTATTAATTTATACTATTTATTCTCTACCTATTAATTTATACTATTTATTCCCTAACTATTAATTTATACGTTTTATCCTTTACCTATTAATTTATTCTATTTATTCTCTACCTATTAATTTATACGTTACTTATTTATTCTCTACCTATTTATTTATACTATTTATTCTCTACCTATTAATTTATACTATTTATTCTCTACCTATTAATTTATACGTTTTATTTATTCTCTACCTATTTATTTATACTATTTATTCTCTACCTATTAATTTATACTATTTATTCTCCACCTATTAATTAATACTATTTATTCTCTAACTATTAATTTATTAAAAATTATTAAAAAAATTGGGTCGTTACATCCACACATTCAAATATATACACAGAAATGCACCAATATATACACATACAAACATACTAATTACAAATATGAACATGCGACAGATTTTATATAATTAAATTTTAAAAAGTGATGTTGCTCACCTGATTTGGAAATGAAGAACAGGGCTCTTAAATTTTGAAAATCTTGAAACTAGGGCGCTTCTTAAATTTTAAAAAAAACTTGAGTGTTGCTTTTGAAATTTGAAAATTGAGTTGCTGTCTCAGATTGTATGCGGGCTTGATTCCAGATTGAAAAGAAAATGCTCAAGCTTTGAAAATCTCAGATTTGCAGAAATGCACAACCTTGATTTTTTTTATTGAAAATGCTATTACAGGTTACTGATTTGAAGCTTGCAATTTTTTTTGCATGATTTGGATTACGGATGGATTTTGATCTTTAAAAATGAGTTACAGATCTGTTTTTGAGGAGTGATTTACATATTTGTTTTTAATCTTTGTTTCTGCTAAAGTTTACTTTAGTTTTAGGAAAAGAATAGGAAAAAGAATGGAAGGGAAGAAGGAAAATGTTTATATAAGCTGATTTATGGTTTACTAAAAATCAAAGAAATGAAAATAAATCATGACGCTTGTAAAATTTGGCCTTAAGATAATAACACTTGTAATAACATAACTTTTATTTATTTAAATATGAATTAAAAAGCCTTTTCTTAATTTACTAATTATGAATACCTATTTAAATGCATATGAATTTCTTTAAACAATACATATATATTTAAATTTGAAAACCCTTATTTCCTCGCTCATGTTTGCTGATGATCTTATTGTTTTCACCACATCTACTATTCAGTCTATCAGCAATTTGATGAAAATCCTCAATGATTTTCACCAGTTCAGTGGGCTTGCTATAAACCTTGACAAGTCCACAATTAAAATTGCTGGAATGGATGCTCCTGCTGTCCTTTCCCTAACCAATGCCTGTCACCTGCCCCATGCTCCTGATAACATCTCATATCTTGGAATCCCTATGAGCTCCACCAAAGTCTCTACATCTCAGTGCATGAAACTCTATGATAAGATCACTCATACCATGAAAGCATGGGCTAACAGGTTACTATCACAAGCTGGAAGACTCACCCTTTTAAAATCTGTCATATTCTCCTTTACCACTTACTGGTCCAGAACATTCATTCTACCCAAAAAGCTTATCCATATGATTAGGAAGGCGATGTGTAATTTTCTTTGGTTTGGTTATATCCACTCTAACAGTCTCAAACCACTGAACTTTTGCAAGGTTGAAACCAAGAAATGTAGGGGTGGCCTTGGGATCATTAACATTCGAAATTGGAACTCTGCTGCATTTAGTTTGCATCTTGATAATCTCCTGAATTCTAAAAACAATATATGGGTGTCATGGACTAAAAAACATCATCTCAGAAACAAAATTTTTTGGTGCATGGACATCCCGCATGGCAGCACGTGGACTTGGAGATCCATCCTCAACCTTCGGTCCATGATGCTTCCATATATTAAGCATATTGCATCTCCTTGTGGCACTGTGAGTTTCTGGAACGATCCCTGGGCTAGACATGGTCTCATTCTTAGCAAAACAATGTCATATAACCAGGTACTTCAAACTGGTATACCGATGGATGCCAAGGCTAAGGACTTCATAAGTGATGGTATCATTTCCTTGCCATACTCCAGCAATCAACTTACACGTCAACTATGGCATGAGATCAGCAGGCAACAGTACCCTATTATCCCTTGTGACAGAGTGTTGTGGTCTCCCGATCTTGTCGAACATTCCATCTCCAAGTTATATGACTGTGTTTCCCATGATTCGTCCGCTCCTTGGTTTGCGTGGGAAAAAAGGGTTTGGAATCAACACTGCAAAGAAAATGATAACTTTCTCCTATGGAAAGTTCTAAGAAATCCCATGAATTTCAAAGACAAACTTCTTCTCATTGGCTTGCTTTCTAATGCGACCTGTAGTTTCTGTAACGATGACACAGAGACAAACGTTCATCTCTTCTTCAGTTGCAAGTTTATACACGGCCTGTGGAATAGAATATCTGCCTTGCTTGGTCATGGTAACAGAACCAGGGATAGCAATAGTGAATGGTGTTTTCTATTCACAGCCACAAGATGGATTAATGACTCCGGTACTTTGTTGCTTCTTGTCCTCAAGAAATTCATCAGGGTTATTTGGAGAGAAAGAATTGATAGAGTCTTCAATGGCAAGTACAAAATTGAAATTGAAATATGGAATCAGTTGATATGCTCGATCAAAGATGGTGTGAGAAATTGCACCTTTGAGTTCACTGACAGTCACAATAGCATTTGGTTCTAACTGTGGTCTTGTTGACCCGGTTTGTTTGCCGCTTTTTGTATTTTGTTTTTGTTTTCCTTCTTTTGTTTTCCCCGTTGTACCATAGAATTGTTATGGTGCAATTTTTTATTGTGTTCGCAATAAACTGGTAGGGACCAGTCAATCCCGCTTAGCTTTGCTAAAAAAAAAGAAAATCTAATTTAAAATCAAGTCAACGATACATATATATTTTAAACAACCCAAATTCAATTTGTAATTAATAATTCTATTTAAAAATTTATTCATCTATATTTAAAAAAAACCCATTATCATTATTGTTTGAAAATAACACTTTTTATCAAGTTAAAATAATTTTAAAAAAAGAACCATCACATTTAATTTTGCTTGAAATTTTCTGTATATCACAGATTGATTAATAAAAATGTCTTCTAGAGATATGTATCTTTGAAACATTCTTTTTGGTATTTACGGAATCAATATAAACCTCTCTTTAACTTTTGAATTACCAAATCAATTTCACAAATCATTTTAGAAAAGATTATTGAGTAAATAGGATCATGGAAACTATACTAATCCTAGTCAATATCGATTTCTGTATTCAAACTTTACTATCCGTCGAATAACAGTGGGATCACCTGTTAAATTCACGCAAATAGTAGAAGGTTCCCTCTATGGAATTTAAATCAAGTACAAGAAGATTATTTCTATGAGATCCAATTTATTTGAATTTGTAAAATTATATCTTTTATACTTTGTGAATTTTGATTAGAGGTAATCAAGTTTATAATCCCCAACGTCGAGCCGGTTCAGGTAGCCAAGGAGGGCAGGCAACTGGTTTCCCAAACCCAAGGCTAGAACAACCTCTCTGTCTCCCATAAAATGATCGAGTTATTTGATTGACTCTAAATATTTTAACATGCTTAATTAACTTTTGATTATTTTAGAGCATCCGGGCTTTCCTTTCGATATGTTCCATTCCTTGATCAGATTTTTTTGTGACACTCACAAATAGAACAAATGTACTATTGGTTTCCGCATACCCAATTTCAAATCTCTGAATTATCTTTATAACTATTTATTTGAAAAGGTTCAAAAAAGATTCGGGAAAGAATAATTAAGTTAAAACCGTTGTTGCAAAAATTATTAAAATTGCCGCGAATAGTATTCCAAGTTTATTTGATCAAAACAACTTTTTGAACATTTAGAAATCCATTTTTATAACTCAAATCTCTTTTAAAACATTTTAAAAGATTTATAGAATTTATTCCATATTTTTAAAGAATTAAAAATAACATTTATAAAGAATCTGTTGCTTTGGTTCCGAACTGCCAAGCCGCCACTACTTTGAAAACTTATTTTACTCATATTTCAAAATCTACTAAACCAAATCTCAATTTTTTTCTTCATCTGATAATTATGATTATACAGGTTCGGAAAATCCTTATCAAGGAAATTTGACTCTGGTTCTTTCATTTAAATGAATTTAACTTTCTATGGTGCGAAACCGTGAACTACCATTACACGACATGCATATTTTTGACTCAATTTTCATAACTTGTCAAAACTTTTCCGAATTAGACTTTATTGTTTATAAAACATTTATAAACCATTTTCGAGAGGTTTAACAATCTCGCATATGCCATTTTATATATTAAAGGAATGTGATTTCCTTTGTGATTTTCGACGTGTATTAAATGTGACTTTTTAATACAATCAAACATCATATAATCAACATCCAAACTAGATAAACAATCATCACAACCAAGCATAACAAAACATATATATCATCCAACATATCATATTACAAATAGAGTTTCTCACCTTCATTTTGACTTGAACTAGTTTTGAATTAGCTATAGCTTCGCTACATTGCTTTCAACTCTTTGGAATTAAGCTCCTAAGCTTTGAATGAGCTTGGCCATGTGTGTGTACTTTAGTGTGTAAGATGAGTTGATGGTTGCTTTTTGGTTTCTTAAGTTTTTAATATTTATAAATATATATATATATATATATATATATATATATATATGTTTAAGTGTATATGTATATTTGTATGTATATTTATGTTCTTGTGTATGTTAGGGTGTGCGTATATATATTATGTATATGCACATGACATATAAACAAGGTTGCAACAACTTTGAACAACTTCCATTCGTTAAACCGTTGAAAATCGGAAAACCGATTCCCTGTCACATTTTTACTTATAAATTAATTTACATATAGATGTAAAAAATATTTAAATTTTTTTTTCATCATATTTAACTAATTAAAAATGATCACATTTCATTTATAAAACCTAATATTAACAATTATTTACAATTTTTTTATTATATCGTTAAAGTGATACGAATTTTCTTATATTTTCAAATCAAGTATATATCTTCATAAAATTATTAAAACCGATTTATTATCACTTTATAACTATTTAAAATTAATTATTATCATTTAAAAACAATTATTTGAATAACTACAATAATTAATAAATCATCAAATCTCAATTCAAATTCATACTTCAATATTTAAATATAATGGCATCACTGATAATGTCATAAATACATTTAATTTCCAAAAATAAAAGAATTGATTTTGTTTCATATTCTTGTTCAATTATAAAAATATGTATACATATCTAGCACCGTGCATGATGTTTTACTGTTTTAGAGGTGTTTTTTAATAAAACTGTTTTCGGCCACTTATTATTATATCTTTCCAAAGAAACTATATTTTGGAACATTCTTCCAAAATAAGTTCATTATTATTAATTATTACTTAAAACTTTATTATTTACAAAAGATAATCTATACTTGAATATTTAAAATAATTTAAACATATTTAATTAAAGAGATCAAATTATGGGTCATTACATGCCATCTAAAAATTTCGTCCCCGAAATTACACCAAAACAACAACTCGATAATTCTTACCCAAAACATTATTTCATAGACTCAATTCAATATGATATACATAGATCACTAATAACATCTGATTTGATCTTTTATTCGAATCCACAACTATAATTTCGAAAGAATATTGATCGATTGATCCTATAGTGCGAACTCCCATTAGGGCTTTCGATCAGAATTTTTAGCTTTCCTTGCATAGCTCTCAACTATGATAAAGAACTTAAGTATACAACCAAAAATCCTAATCAATGTTCATCATCAAGCATCATGTGATAAAAAAAATTCTGACTAGTGTAAACACTTCCATGTTTCGTACTCATATCTTAGATGAGAATCATGTGATGAAATGATGTACGTACTCCATAAGTACTTATTAACCGTTCCAAAATATTTATGAAAACTTTTCATAAAAGTTTATTCACCAAGAATTTCTATCTTATTTCCAAATAAACCATTCAAGTCAAGAAATAACTTGCCTTTTATTATAATAAACCCTTTTACTTATTTTTAAATCAATAATAGTTGCAGTACTTTTGTATTTAATAAAATTTCTTTGTTAGTCAGACTTTCTTATCTACTTTTTATTAATCAAAAATTCTTTTACATGTGTGTGTATCACTTCCACAAATATTTTGAAACAATCAGTTTCAAATTCAAAAGAATATTTTCCACTTTAACTTTTCTTCTTTAATCAAGAACCCTTATTGATTTGGTTTAAGAGATTTATGCAACTACAATGAACAAAGTTGAAAACAAAATAGCATATCATGCACTTTATAATCTTACATCAGTGTTCCAATTCTGAAACATGTCATATCCAAATACACAACTCCTATCTAAGAACATAATTGTAACAACCCGATATTTTTCAGCCATTCGCATCCGCACATGTCGGACTAGAATTGCTCAAAATACCGCGTTGTAAATAAATTTGGAGCAAATGAAATACAATCACAGAATCACAGACACAGAAATATCAGAATAACTCGCAGCGGAAATTAAAATACCATAGTAGTTCATGAAGCTACTATAACAAACTCTCAAAACATAATACATAATATCAGTCTGAAAAACATATACAATAGAAATCTCAATTACATAACAGTTTATCAATATCAAAGCTGAAATAGAACAACTGAAACTGAAGGGATAGATAACTAGACAAGCGGAATCTCCAGCAATTCCTAGCTCCAGAAAAAAATCCAAAGCTAAGCTGTAAATACTCAGGCCGACCCGAGCGTAAAGTAAAACACAAAACACTCGAGTCAGGACAATATATACTTATATAATGTAAACCAACTCAAGTGAACTGTAGTAGAAATGCACAATAACTTAAAGGATGCTTGGGATCGCCCATCCTTTAAGAATCAGTTAAACTATAAATTAAATACATCCCGTGATTAAAATTTCAAAATGGTATTTTATACTTCAAAATCAAATATCATTTCAAAATTCAATATCATTCAAAATCCATTTCAAAATATCAAAAATATAATATCTTCCAAACCACATTCATTTTTATTTAATTTAAATACCATTACAAAACACATTTCAAAATAGTTTATATTTCAAAACAAATTACTTCATTTTAAATCATAAAAATGAAGTTATTATATTTAATAATCAAATTATTAAATTTACAAAATTTTAGTCTTTCAAAATTCATTTATCCACTTAATTTATTAAAACAGATGAAAATTCAACTTTCACAGCATTTAGAAATTGCTACGGAAAGTTACATTCAAAATAGTTCAATTTAATAAAAGATAGCATTTAAAAAGGTTGTAATAGGGTTACATTAGTTTTAAATAAAAATTAGTTAAATTCAATAATTATAGCATTTACAAAAATGCTATAATAACCTTTAATTAAACTTAGCCATTTGGTTCATTATTATCAACTACAGCATTTACAAATGCTGTATTATCATTTACATTAGAATTAATAGCATTTCAGAAATGCAGTTAATTAACTTCAAGTATTCAATATAATTTCACAACAATTATATTTTTATTTGAATCATTTTTGGCTTAGAAAATCATATAATTTCACTTTTAAAACAGTCATTCAAATACCCTTATATTCATGATTTTATAAAGTTAAATCTCCATTCAAAAATCAAAATTTAATAATAATTCACTTATTAAATTCCAACATTAAATTTTAAATTCATTATATTAAATTTAACTTAACATTTAAGTTTAAAATTTTCAAATATAACTTAATTTCATTTTTATTTACTTAAATTAAAATTCACCTTTAAGCCAAATTCACAAATTTCCAATTTTAGTTATATTTCCAAATTTCAACCTAAATATTTATACGTTTCAACTTTATTCAAAAATCATTGATATATTATAAAATCATTTTAAATTCATTTAATTCAAAATATCATAAATTTATCATATTTTCATATTTAATTTAAATTCCATTTATCACAAAATTCTAGTTTCCAAAATAACTTACATTTCAGATTTTCTAACTTTACCATTTATTTATTTCACTTATAAATTTTTAGAAAATCAATAATGCTTTACAAAAATCATTTCTAATCAAATTTAAATCAAAATATTATAATATTTACATTTCTAAAATAATTTAAATTTTTTTAGAAAAACATATTTTAACAACGGGTCTGCATTTCATTTTCTAGCCTAGATGAAGTGATACGGGTAATATATCATTTCAACCCGTAATTTACAAAGAAAACCGGGTTTGATCATTTCAAACCCGCAATCCCAAGTAAAAGAAAATAATTGAAAATCATTCAGGCCTATCATTTCAGCCTATAACGATTTTCTTCTATTCTAAATTCCGTTCGGGTATGTATCATTTCAACCCATAGTGATTCTAGTCTACAGGGAACTTGCAGTGTGATAAACTGATGAAAATAACAGAAAGCATGAAATAACAGTAACATATGGTATAACAAGTATAAATATAGGTGTGAACTTCATATGAATATAATATAGCAGTTATAACAGGATGATATGCATTTACAGATTCAAGTGATGTCAGTTTATCACTATATAAGTACATATTAGTCTGGTGAGATTTACTCACTGTTTTGAGCTGATGACACAACGACGAACTGCACAACGGGATCTACACAAGCACAAAAGCACGATACAGATACGAAATGGAGGAGCCAAGGATTAATTCCTTTGAATACAAATCAAACAAACAATATAACAATTATAAGGTTTCAGCCTAAAAATACGATAAACGATGCTAGAAATTAAGGAACAACAATTAATCAAACACTTGCACTTGCTTCCACCATCACTATGCTCAGCCTATAGGGTGATAAGGTACTGCCATGGGGTGTATATGGTCAGGTATGGGTCATATATGGTCGGCCTAGCAAGGGTAGTGAAGGTATGGAAGTTGCTATCTATGAAAATACAAGTACAAGGCAAACAAGTGGATTTTTGTGCAATTTCAAGCATCGGGCAAGGCTACAAATGGCATGGCCAGACCTGCTGGAGGCTAGGAGATGGCGTGTCAGTGGATTTGGTTTAGGTATGAGCTGGAGAAGGTGGTGCAAAGGGCGGCTAAGGGTGTGGTGAAGTGGTGGAAGTTACAAGGTGTGAATACAAAGGGTTTAAGGCAAATAAGTGGCTTTTGTGCAACCATGGCTCAACCAAAGGACCATTGGGCTCGGCCCCTACAAGGTGAAGGTCAAGTGGGGTCTGGAGTGTCGGCCAAAGGTGGTGGAGGGACTGGTGGTGGCAGCCAAGGAGGTGGTTTAGGTGAAAAATGAAGGGTATGTGCATAAATGGTTCGGCTAGGCTGAACAAGTGGAGTGTTTGCATAAACTTTGGTGGATCTAGTCATAGATGACCACGGCATGGCTTGGTCAGTGGGCTGGAGGAGATGGTGACCTGATGTGGTGATGGTGGAGGCGGCTACGGTGGTGGAGGAGCAAGGCCGAACCTATGATGAAGAAGAACAAGTGCAAAAACCATGAATTCAAGCATAAACAAATGAAAAAAGGAAATAAAGTTTACCAAACTTTCTTCAAAAGCTATGGCCGAAATTTTTGAGGAAATGAGAGAAAAAATGAAGTATGTGAATGAGAAATGAGGGTGGCAGCTGAAAGAATGAAGAGATATGGCCATTTGAGTGAAAAGAAACGTTAAAATGTGAAAAGGTGGGAAAATCAAAAGCCATAGGAAATAAAAGGTCACAAACCCTTTCAATTTACCTTTTATTATTTATGTAAATTTATGTAGCTGAAATAATAATAATATCAGATAATATTTCGAAATTTTCAACCAATATACAAATATATATAATAGAGGGAATTAGGCTGAAGTAAAAACCTGAGAACGCTTTTAGTCTGAAGGACAGAAGTTTTAAAATTTAGTCCGAAGGACAAAAAATGATATATTCATATAGCATTGCACATCCATAATGCTATATTCATATAGCATTACACATCTATAAAGCTATATAGAACACAATTTTATAAGTTTCTGCATACACAAACAAGCAGCTGTGTAATGCTATATGAATATAGCATTATGGATGTGCAATGCTATATGAATATATCATTTTTTGTCCTTCAGACTAAATTTTAAAACTTCTGTCCTTCAGACTAAAAGGGTTCTCAGGTTTTTCCTTCAGCCTAATTCCCTGTATATAATATTTATCAATTATGTAAAGTAAAATTAAGGAAAATAGTTAAAACAGTGAACTAGACTAGCAAAATTTGAAGTTAAATGAAATAATTTTTAGAAAATTCATATAAGCTTGTAAAGTATTTTAAACATAAATAATAACTTAAAATACAAATATATTCACAAAATAAATATTTAAAATTTAATTTAAATATAAAATTATAATGCAGAAAATAGCAGAAAATGGGAAAACAGCCCTTAAAAATAGGAAATCAACACAGTAATTTTTAGAAAAATTCTATTATTATTTTAAAAATATTTAGAGATGAATTTTCAAAAATAAAACAAATTTAAAATAAAATAAAGAAATTTAAAAATGAAGAAAATGGCAGAAAATTAGAAAACAGCCTTTAAAAATAGGAAATAAATACGGTAAATTTTGGAAAAATTATATTATCATTTTAAAAATGTTTAGAAATGATATCACACAAATAAAAAAAATTTAAAATAATTTCAAAATGAAATAAAGTCAAATTTAAATATATAGTCAAAATCTAGGGTTGTTACACTCTCCCACACTCAAATCTTTTCGTCCTCGAAAAGGAAGGAAGCGGAGAAACAACAAGAAAGAGCAATAGGTTGGAATGCATCCCCGAAAGAAGTAGGGAAAAAAAGATAGCTAGGAGGTAAAGCAGGTTGAAAGACAAGGATGAACCATTATTTGAACCATTATACATTTCAATTTTTTTTTAATGATGAATAGTCATTTGATTCAAATCTGATGGTTCAAAGTAAACAATATTTAAAATATTTTAAATTTTTAGAAGGGAAAATTACTGATCAAAATATTCTTTATATAGTACTTTGTCAAAATACTTTTATAACTCGATGTCTTAACAAGTTTACTTTCTTTCCTGCAGACTCTGGCTATGCGTTGATCAGGCGCAAAGCTAGAATTCTCCAAGTACTTAGTATACTTGTTTCAACACCCAGTGAAAATAATGAAAACACTTTTAAAAACAGATATGGAAAGTACAATCCAAACAAATCAACCAAACCGAAACAGTTGTCTAACCATGGATCGCAGATACATAATGGTTACGCCTGGATCCCCCAGGAAACAATCCGTATTCATAAGCTTTCTCAGCCCTGCGAGTTACGCCATGATGACGAGTAGAATGCAGGATACACAATGGTTACACCTGGATCCCCCAGGAAACAATCCGTACCCCTAGGCAAGACTCAGCCAGGCACTTGCGCTACTCTTCGCGACCTACACAGATTGCAGGATACACAATGGTTACGCCTGGATCCCCCAGGAAACAATCCGTACCCCTAGGCAAGACTCAGCCAGGCAGTTGCGCTATATAGTCGCGATCATAAGACCACGGGGATCGCCGTGGAATTCGATGGACACTCGAGTATCATATCCGGAAAACCCAAATCAAAGAGAGAGAATAATATCGATAGAATGAATCCACAGTGTGGCCACAAAGCGGATATCAAGCAAAAGGCACTTTCCATATCTTTACTTCGAAAATATGTATCATATAGTACCCTTCAAAATCACTTTCAAATATCATACTTATATAAAGTCCATTTTATATAAGATTTCATTTCAAATCAAATACTTTTCAAAATACTAGTATATCAAATCACACTTATATAGATTTCGATTATATAAGATTTCACTTTTCAAAATTTGGGTACCCTTTTCAAATCAACAGTTCTCAAATCAATGGTTTACTTATACAAATCATTTTTATATAAGTTCGATAGCTCCCAAATCAAGTATTAAATAAAAGAGGTTCTAAATTTTAAACCATTTCGATATCAAATAAATTTTAAAATCATATATGATGTCACCAAATCATTTCTTTCAAGTTATACATATTCAGTTTCAAAATTTCTTAAAACAATAGGTTTAGAAAATAATCCAAATTTCCAAATCAACAAAATTTAAGTCAAATAAATCCATTTCCATTTCAAACATGTATTCACTTCAAAAGTCATAATACTTTCAAAGTTATGAATCTTTCGAAACCAAAATACTTGAAATCATTACACTTTGAAAATCATAACATTTAGAAATCATGCATTTGAAATCATAAAACATTCCTTAATTCTTTACATTTCAATTTTTTTTTCAATTAAACCAAAATCTAAAATTTCCAATTTTAATTCAATTCAAACCATCAGTTTCAATTTAGTTTTCCAACAAAACCATTTCAAATATTATCAATTTCAAATATAGATTTGATTTACAAAATAAACTATTAAATCTTAAATATGTTTCAAGGCTTAAATGTACCATATTTCAAAACTAAATTTCATAATTTCATATATCTCAAATTTTACTTCATTATTACTTAAATATGTCATTATTTCGCAACATTACATTCGATCGCTCGCTTGATCACACAAGTTCGCTTTCGAACTAGTATTTTCCATTCGACTTCCCTAATGCGGACTTCGATATGGTTTCTTGACTAGAAGCCATCAATCTCCTTGCATAGCTACATACTATGATAGAGAATTATAGAATCAAGCCCAAAATCCATATCAAATATTCGCCATCAAGAATCAAATGAAAAATCCTAACACGAAATGGTGCAATTCACCTCGAACTTGTGTACTCAAACTCGGATCAAATTAATTATGCGAATAAAAAAACGTACGTACAACTTATGTATCTATTCCAACTTGTTAAATAAATAGTTTTATAAAGATGATACTAAGTTAAAACATTTAAAACCAAAATTTTCTCAACATTTGAAGACTAATTTTTATCCAAAACATTTCAAAACTAAATTTCATATTAGTATAATTCAAAATAGTCTTATTTATTTACTTAACAAAACAGTTTCAACATATAAAAAACCATATTGTTTCATACTTGAAACATACAAACTAAACTTATATTCTTTATCAAATACCTTATACCTTTCAAAAAAAAATTTAGCTTTGAAAAAATTAACCTTGATTTGGAAGTGCTCGAATCTTAAAATAGTCGAAGAAGTCATATTTTCAATCCAAGAGTTGAAAATCAACACTAAATCAGTAAATCAATTTCAAAAGTTAGGTTTCAAAATCTGAAACTCGAGAACTGAACACCGGCTTACTTTAAATCTTTTCAAATATATATATATACGGATCTATCTTTCGAATATCAAACCATACTTCGAAATCTGAAATCAAAATTGGTTTCACAAAATCACTCGCAGAGCAAAGCTACTAGAGTGGCCTCTCTCTCACTCAAAAACTCGAAAATCAATGTCGATGATGCATGCATTCATCACCGAAATTATTTTCCAGCGACATAAGTGAGTTCTGGACTTCAATTAACTTTGAAAAACTTCTTTGAAATTCCTTCGAAATCATTGAAATTCATTCGAATACATTTGAAACATTTCTTATTTGAAATATATATATATCTTTAAATCATATTACTATATATATTTTCCAAAATCTTAAAACCGATTTCAAAATACCGGAATTCGATTCCTCGAAATTCAAATTCAAAACCCTTCAGTTATAAATCATTTTTGTATAAATCAAGTTCTTATAAAATTTTCAAAATTTCAAATTCTTTCGAAATTTCAAATTTTCATTTTTGAAAGGAGTATAATCCTTATCGAAAACATTTCACTTTTATATATAAAAATATGGCCATCCTTAATAATTTCGATGTATGCACAATTTCAAAATACAACCAAATACAAATTTCCAAAGGATGATTCAGGGAAGGATTTCAACAAACAAAGATTCAAAATTAGAGGGACTCTAATCAAATAGAATTCTAGTTCGAAGATAAACTCAAACGAAGATGAGATAGTTTAATTACCAAATAGAGGATAGATAAGCCTACATAAATCGCGGGCGAACTTAACCGGTCAACCAAGACTTTAGGAATATAATCAATACGGAAATCTAAGGCAAATCGACCTTCGATCGCCAGAGATAGAATCCGGGTAGAGCAGGAGATAGATAGCATCGACATCTGAGGATACAGAAATCTTCAGTGAATCAATGCCAATTGTAAAGGAGTTTCACCCCTTTACAAATCATTCAAAGATTTACGGAATCATCGCTCTTTAGAGAGGTCATTCCAAAGTAGAGTTACGAATGCTCCAAAATTAAAAGGAAAAATGGGGAAAACAAGACTGGATTCCAGAACAAGTGGGAGTGTTCCAAAGTTCAAGGAATCCTAGTCGATAAGAATCTTAACCAAAAGATTTCTAACAAGGTGGATAACGAAGAGATGAAGTTTGGAAAATCTTGATTTCGAAATAAGAACATTTTTATACCAAAATAGTCTTTGAAAAATCTTTTAAAAATCTTTTAAAAATCATTTTATACTTCAAAAATACGTTCTCTCACAAAGAAAGGATTCTGAGATTGATTTCACTCATTCTAGGGTATTTCTACCCTATCTCTAATGATTTTTTGCCCCGCAGGCTAAGGTTTGCCTAAAACCAAAGCTCTGATACCAACTGTAACAACCCGATATTTTTCAGCCAATCGCATCCGCACATGTCGGACTAGAATTGCTCAAAATACCGCGTTGTAAATAAATTTGGAGCAAATGAAATACAATCACAGAATCACAGACACAGAAATATCAGAATAACTCGCAGCGGAAATTAAAATACCATAGTAGTTCATGAAGCTACTATAACAAACTCTCAAAACATAATACATAATATCAGTCTGAAAAACATATACAATAGAAATCTCAATTACATAACAGTTTATCAATACCAAAGCTGAAATAGAACAACTGAAACTGAAGGGATAGATAACTAGACAAGCGGAATCTCCAGCAATTCCTAGCTCCAGAAAGAAATCCAAAGCTAAGCTGTAAATACTCAGGCTGACCCGAGCGTAAAGTAAAACACAAAACACTCGAGTCAGGACAATATATACTTATATAATGTAAACCAACTCAAGTGAACTGTAGTAGAAATGCACAATAACTTAAAGGATGCTTGGGATCGCCCATCCTTTAAGAATCAGTTAAACTATAAATTAAATACATCCCGTGATTAAAATTTTAAAATGGTATTTTGTACTTCAAAATCAAATATCATTTCAAAATTCAATATCATTCAAAATCCATTTCAAAATATCAAAAATATAATATCTTGCAAACCACATTCATTTTTATTTAATTTAAATACCATTACAAAACACATTTCAAAATAGTTTATATTTCAAAACAAACTACTTCATTTTAAATCATAAAAATGAAGTTATTATATTTAATAATCAAATTATTAAATTTACAAAATTTTAGTCTTTCAAAATTCATTTATCCACTTAATTTATTAAAACAGATGAAAATTCAACTTTCGCAGCATTTAGAAATTGCTACGGAAAGTTGCATTCAAAATAGTTCAATTTAATAAAAGATAGCATTTAAAAAGGTTGTAATAGGGTTACATTAGTTTCAAATAAAACTTAGTTAAATTAAATAATTATAGCATTTACAAAAATGCTATAATAACCTTTAATTAAACTTAGCCATTTGGTTCATTATTATCAACTACAACATTTACAAATGCTGTATTATCATTTACATTAGAATTAATAGCATTTCAGAAATGCAGTTAATTAACTTCAAGTATTCAATATAATTTCACAACAATTATATTTTTATTTAAATCATTTTTAGCTTAGAAAATCATATAATTTCACTTTTAAAACAGTCATTCAAATACCCTTATATTCATGATTTTATAAAGTTAAATCTCCATTCAAAAATCAAAATTTAATAATAATTCACTTATTAAATTCCAACATTAAATTTTAAATTCATTATATTAAATTTAACTTAACATTTAAGTTTAAAATTTTCAAATATAACTTAATTTCATTTTTATTTACTTAAATTAAAATTCACCTTTAAGCCAAATTCACAAATTTCCAATTTTAGTTATATTTCCAAATTTCAACCTAAATATTTATACATTTCACATTTTAACTTTATTCAAAAATCATTGATATATTATAAAATCATTTCAAATTCATTTAATTCAAAATATCATAAATTTATCATATTTTCATATTTAATTTAAATTCCATTTATCACCAAATTCTAGTTTCCAACATAACTTACATTTCAGATTTTCTAACTTTACCATTTATTTATTTCACTTATAAATTTTTAGAAAATCAATAATGCTTTACAAAAATCATTTCTAATCAAATTTAAATCAAAATATTATAATATTTACATTTCTAAAATAATTTAAATTTTTTTAGAAAAACATATTTTAACAACGGGTCTGTATTTCATTTTCTAGCCTAGATGAAGTGATACGGGTAATATATCATTTCAACCCGTAATTTACAAAGAAAACCGGGTTTGATCATTTCAAACCCGCAATCCCAAGTAAAAGAAAATAATTGAACATCATTCAGGCCTATCATTTCAGCCCATAACGATTTTCTCCTATTCTAAATTCCGTTCGGGTATGTATCATTTCAACCCATAGTGATTCTAGTCTACAGGGAACTTGCAGTGTGATAAACTGATGAAAATAACAGAAAGCATGAAATAACAGTAACATATGGTATAACAAGTATAAATATAGGTGTGAACTTCATATGAATATAATATAGCAGTTATAACAGGATGATATGCATATACAGATTCAAGTGATGTCAGTTTATCACTATATAAGTACATATTAGTCTGGTGAGATTTACTCACTGTTTTGAGCTGATGACACAACGACGAATTTCACAACGGGATCTACACAAGCACAAAAGCACGATACAGATACGAAATGGAGGAGCCAAGGATTAATTCCTTTGAATACAAATCAAACAAACAATATAACAATTATAAGGTTTCAGCCCAAAAATACGATAAACGATGCTAGAAATTAAGGAAAAACAATTAATCAAACACTTGCACTTGCTTCTACCATCACTATGCTCAGCCTAGAGGGTGATAAGGTACTGCCATGGGGTGTATATGGTCAGGTATGGGTCATATATGGTCGGCCTAGCAAGGGTAGTGAAGGTATGGAAGTTGCTATGTATGAAAATACAAGTACAAGGCAAACAAGTGGATTTTTGTGCAATTTCAAGCATCGGGCAAGGCTACAAATGCATGGCCAGACCTGCTGGAGGCTAGGAGATGGCGTGTCAGTTGTTTTGGTTCAGGTATGAGCTGGAGAAGGTGGTGCAAAGGGCGGCTAAGGGTGTGGTGAAGTGGTGGAAGTTACAAGGTGTGAATACAAAGGGTTTAAGGCAAATAAGTGGCTTTTGTGCAACCATGGCTCAACCAAAGGACCATTGGGCTCGGCCCCTACAAGGTGAAGGTCAAGTGGGGTCTGGAGTGTCGGCCAAAGGTGGTGGAGGGACTGGTGGTGGCGGCCAAGGAGGTGGTTTAGGTGAAAAATAAAGGGTATGTGCATAAATGGTTCGGCTAGGCTGAACAAGTGGAGTGTTTGTATAAACTTTGGTGGATCTAGTCATAGATGACCACGGCATGGCTTGGTCAGTGGGATGGAGGAGATGGTGACCTGATATGGTGATGGTGGAGGCGGCTATGGTGGTGGAGGAGCAAGGCCGAACCTATGATGAAGAAGAACAAGTGCAAAAACCATGAATTCAAGCATAAACAAATGGAAAAAGGAAATAAAGTTTACCAAACTTTCTTCAAAAGCTATGGCCGAAATTTTTGATGAAATGAGAGAAAAAATGAAGTATGTGAATGAGAAATGAGGGTGGCAGCTGAAAGAATGAAGAGATATGGCCATTTGAGTGAAAAGAAACGTTAAAATGTGAAAAGGTGGGAAAATCAAAAGCCATAGGAAACAAAAGGTCACAAACCCTTTCAATTTACCTTTTATTATTTATATAAATTTATGTAGCTGAAATAATAATAATATCAGATAATATTTCGAAATTTTCAACCAATATACAAATATATATAATATTTATCAATTATGTAAAGTAAAATTAAGGAAAATAGTTAAAACAGTGAACTAGACTAGCAAAATTTGAAGTTAAATGAAATAATTTTTAGAAAATTCATATAAGCTCGTAAAGTATTTTTAAACATAAATAAAAACTTAAAATACCCTTGTTGTCTTGAATCATCTAAAGAGGGTGTGGAAACTCAAAGGCTCTATTCAAGTCAAGTCTGATGGTAATTTGTTCCTCTTCAATCTATCCTCTGATGAGGATAGAAGGAAGATCATCCAGTCAGATCCTATAATTATGAGGAACAAATTGTTTATAGTAAAGGAATGGGATCCCACCATTGGAAATAGTGTAAGTACCATTAAAACTGTTCCAGTATGGATAAAGTTGTCCAACATCCCCCTTTATTGTTGGTCACATTTAGGCATTAATTGGTTAGCAACAAGACTAGGAAAATTTCTCTGTATGGATGAAGCAACTGAAAAGTTAGAGAGGATTGGGTATGCCAAGTGTATGGTTGAGGTTACTGCTATGTTTGAGTTACCTGAGACATTTGCAGTAAAGTTGTTGGATGGAACTACTCAATTAGTTAAGGTTGATTACTTGTGGAAACCAAAGATTTGTAGTTTTTGTAAGGAATTTGGTCATGACATGCAGAACTGTATGATTCAGGGAAAATCTAGTGGAACGAATGAGGAAGCATCCAAGCTTGAACATTCTGGTGATATTATGAATGATAAACAGAACAAGAAGGAAAATTCTAAGGTTGAAGATAAGGAGAAATTTGGAAGGAGGAGTGGATGGAGAAGGGTACCACAAAGGAAGGTTAGGACCAGTGACAATGATAAAAGGTGTGTAGACGATAAAGAAAATGGAAAGGTAATTACCACTGCTCTTCCAGTGATTGGTAATATTGCTGTGGAGGACAAGCCAGATGATACAATGGATAATACTGAAGTTGTGGCGACTGAGGATCCAGAATTACTTCGCGTAGATTCCGTGCAAATTGATGATATACCCGAAGCAATCTTGTGCCATAACCCTTTTAATTCTTTGCGCTGTCCTGAAGTGGGTGAGAACTCTAAGGGAAATATGGATGGTATAAATGTGTTAGGTGAGTTTATTTCACCGGATTTATTGCCATTAAATGCAAAGTCGGCCCAGTTAAAACAGAAAACTGACATATCTCGAGTGAATGGAAACAAGAAAAACATTCCCACTTGTATTGAAGATAATGTTTTGGTGTATTGTAGTTCTACTGTACAACCATGCAAAAGCAGCAACGTATCACATGCAAAGGTGTCTGCCTCTGCAAAATCCTTGCAGTGTCATGAGCATGAATTCATGCAAACCATTGAATCTTCCATCCTATCTCTTTTCCCTCTCTCTGCATCTAAACTTTTGCCATCTCTGCCTGCATCGACTGCCTCCCCTTACACTTTCATCGGATCTCTACCAGGATGGATCTCTCCCCCTGCTGATCCACCCTCTGATCTCCCCAGACCCACAAAGTCCCCCTCTCTCCCTGCTAAGTTCAAATCAGCAAGAATTGATCCTCCTTCAACAAGGAGTAGGGCAGGTGTGTCCCATCTCTCTCTATAGTTATTCATGTTGAACAAAATTGCTGCTTGGAATATAAGGGGTGCCCATAACTCTGAGAAGCTTGACCATGTTAAAACAATCATCCACGACCATAATATCAAAATGTTTGCCATCCTGGAAACCAAGCTGTCTCTTCCTTTATCCATCAGAGCAGCTAACTACATTAACCCATTATGGGAATACAACCACAACTTGAATGAAGCCTCTTATGGTCGAATCCTTGTTGTTCATGATCCTTCTTTTTTCTCCCTCAATCTCATTCTTTCCACCATGCAAATGATGCACTTCCATGTTATCTTCCTGCCTTCCCAGCTTTCCTTCTATATAACCTTTATCTATGCTCACAATGCTGTTGCCTCTAGGCAACCTCTTCTCAACATTCTCCCTTCACTTCGACAAAACACCCATCCTTGGATTGTTCTAGGGGACTTCAACTGCTGTTTGAACCTAACTGATAAGGTTGGTGGTCTGCCACTGTTGCCTAGGGATATTGCCCCATTAAACATTTCTATATCTGATGCTGACCTACAACCTGTTGTTAGAAATGGTGTTCCCTTTTCTTGGAATAACAGAAGCCGTTCTGGTGCTCGTACTTTCTCCAATATTGACCATACTTTTTGTAACGCTGCTGCTATCTCTAGTTGGCCTTCCCTCTCGACTTTCATGCCTCACCCAATCTTGTCTGACCATTCCCCCATCATCCTTACCCTTTCTTGTATGGCTAATGGAGGAAAAAGAGCTTTTAAATTTTATAATGCTTGGGTTTCTGACCCTGAGTATAATAATATTATATCATCATCTTGGTCTATTAATGTGTATGGCAACCCGATGTTTGTTCTATGCAGGAAGTTGAAAGCAACTAGGTTAGCTCTACAGCACTGGGCACATAAAAAGTATGGAGATGGTACTCAACAAATCAATAACATCAAAATTCAGCTGAAGCTTGCTCAAGATATGCTTAATGAAGATCCCACCAACCGTATCCTTGCTAATAATGAATCCAATCTCTTTCTACAGCTCAATGAAGCGCTTAAAACTGAGGCTAGTATGAGGAAGCAGCAGTTACATCAGAAGTGGGTTGCTGAAGGGGATAGAAACACTAAATTTTTCCATGCTTCAATCAAAGACAAGCGTGCTAGAAGCTATATCTCCACTCTCTGGGATGAGGAAGGAAATCTTCTTACAACTGCTGGAGAGATAGACAGTTATCTCCTTCATTCCTTTACTTACCAGCTTGGTAACGGATCTAGCTTTAATCCTCATCTTGATGATCTCAATAATATTCCCCTACCCAAGTTACAAAATGATATGAAGGTCATGCTTGTTGACAAAGTAACTGATAATGAAATTAAAAAAGCTTTATTTTCCTTAAAATCGACCTCCTGCGGAGGGCCAGATGGTTTCAACACTGTTTTTTTCAAGCATAGCTGGGAAATAGTGCAAAATGACTTTTTGGCAGCTGTTCATAACTTTTTTGAGAAATTTAAAATGTTGAGGGAAGTTAATGAAACTAACCTCGTTCTTATACCTAAGGTTAAGCCCACAATTAATGCTGCTTCCTTCAGACCGATTTCTTGCTGCAACATAGTTTATAAATGCATATCTAAAATCCTTGCTGCTAGGCTTGTTCAAGTTCTGCCAACAATAATTTCCCCCAATCAAGCTGCCTTCATTCCTGGTAGAAACATATTAGACAATGTTTTGTTAGCTCATGAGTTAATTAATGGCTATGGCAGAAGCCAGATTTCTCCACGTGCTATGATGAAGATTGACTTAAGTAAAGCCTATGATAGTTTGCAATGGTCTTCTATTGTTCGAATAATGTCAGCAATGCGATTTCCTAAGGTGTTCGTCGCCTGGGTGTATGTGTGCATTTCCACTCCTACGTACTCTCTGAGTTATAATGGGTTATCTAATGGGTACTTCAGAGGGAAGCAAGGTGTGAGGCAGGGGGACCCAATTTCTTCTTATTTGTTTATCATTGTTATGGAGGCTCTCACCTGCATGCTTTCCTCCAAGTATGAAGACAAAAGTGTTGCATACCATCCGAAATGTCAGTACCTTTGCATTTCATCCCTATTTTTTGCCGATGATATAATGATCTTCACGAAACCGTCTGAACAGTCCATTCAGCATATCCACGATATATTGAACAAGTTCCACAGAGCCACTGGCCTCAAACTGAACACTTCCAAATCCCATATTCTGATTGCTGGTTTATGCAGCAATGAGAGGAACAGAATTGAGGATCTTTCTGGTTTGCAACCAATGTCTAATAGCATGACTTATCTGGGTCTTCCTTTGTGTACGTCGAGAATCTCCAAATCTGCTTGCCTTCCTCTTTTTGAGAGAATCACAAGACGGTTGTCGTATTGGACAACTAAACTTCTATCCTTCGCTGGACGTCTTGTGTTGATTAAAGCTGTTTGTTTTTCTATGACTGTTTTTTGGGCAAGAAGTTACATTCTTCCATCCAAGCTTCTCCACATGATCAGAGCTGCAATGATGAGATTCCTATGGACTGGTTCCATTCACAATAGGAAAATTATACCTGTTTCATATTCAATCTTGGAAAAGCCGATAAGAAGAGGTGGCCTTGGTATCATTAACATCAAACAGTGGAATATTGCTGCTATTAGCACTCATGTAAATGCCATATTAGTGAAGAAGGACAGTCAATGGGTGAGGTGGACATGGAGATATCATATAAAGGAAAATGACTTCTGGTCTATGGAGGTTGCTCAGGGTAGTAGCTGGATTTGGCGGAAAATTATGTGCATAAGGCCACTTTTACTTCCCATTCTTAAATTCAGTTTAACCCTTAACAATAATGTGAGCTTTTGGAAGGATCCTTGGGTTAAAAACGGTTGCATCTTAGCCAATCTGTTGACTGCTCAAGATTTGCAGCAATCCGGCATTGGTACTAATGCAAAGGCAATTAATTATATAACTGATGAGAAGTTGTGTGCTCCGAATACTAGTAATCATTCTGTTAACACCCTGTGGAGAAGCTTGGCTAACCGCAAAGTAATTATAGAAAATGAACATGCTCTTTCCTGGTGTGGGAAACCGCATAGCATCAGATTAGTTTACAATCACATTGCTAACGTAGACGAGTTGCCTGCTTGCATTTGGGTCAAAGTTGTTTGGACTGCGTATTCGACTTCCTCTGATAATGTGTTTCTTTGGAGAGCTATTAACAAAGCTATGAAGACAAGGGATAAGCTTATTGCTCTAGGCATGAACGTGGATGACCTCTGTGTCTTTTGCAATGCATCACCTGAATCGGTTGATCACATTCTTTTTGAATGCAGCTTTCTTGTTAACATGTGGATGTCTGTCATGAATAAAGCTGGAGTCGTTGATATTCAAGGTATCTCCTCTGCTGACTGGAATGTCCTACGTAAAGCTACTAGGTGGCGACCTAGTAGATGGGATATAGTGTTCTACGTGCTAAAAGTTTATATACGCAATGTATGGTTGGAGAGGAATACGCGTTGCTTCAAAAATGTGGCATTGTCAGCTTCGAGCTTTTGGATTAAATTAATGAATGAGATAAAGTGTGGGTTACGTGATTCTGGTCATTGTTTCTCCCCACATCAAAATGACTTGTGGGGATAGCCTGATGCTTTTTCTTGTGCTTGGGTTTATGTCTTGCATTTGTGGGGTTTTGTTCTGTGGTGGTTCCTTTTTTTTGTAGGTCTTTGCTTTCTGTTGTTCTTCTCTTCCAATTTTGTTTTCCTTCTTCTGTTGTGTGTGTGTGTTTGTTATCTTCTTTTTTCTTATTTATAAAAATCTGGTAGGGGTCCAGTCAACCCCGCTGTCTTCTCCAAAAAAAAAAAAACTTAAAATACAAATATATTCACAAAATAAATATTTAAAATTTAATTTAAAAATAAAATTATAATGCAGAAAATAGCAGAAAATGGGAAAACAGCCCTTAAAAATAGGAAATCAACACAGTAATTTTTAGAAAAATTCTATTATTATTTTAAAAATATTTAGAGATGAATTTTCACAAATAAAACAAATTTAAAATAAAATAAAGAAATTTAAAAATGAAGAAAATGGCAGAAAATTAGAAAACAGCCTTTAAAAATAGGAAATAAATACGGTAAATTTTGAAAAAATTATATTATAATTTTAAAAATGTTTAGAAATGATATCACACAAATAAAAAAAATTTAAAATAATTTCAAAATGAAATAAAGTCAAATTTAAATATATAGTCAAAATCTAGGGTTGTTACAATAATGCTAATACCATTCATCGCTAACCATCATCACATCTTGTCTCATTCCATATATACACTAAATAGACAGAAAAAACAAGCCTCGTCCATCATACTCCTCATTTTTCTCAATCTTTTGGATTGGAGGTCGTTGGGGCACCCAAATTACATCTCCAACCCTTTCCTCATCACTTTCATGCTCGTTGTCCACATCATTTCCATTTTCCAAATGTCACATCTCTCCTTCAATATAAGGTAGCCATGGTTGTTTCCATGGAACATGACCAAGACCAATCGGTATATCCTGCATTCCTTACCTTCTGCTATTCCTTGCATTTCAACCTCCCACGGGTTTTGAAACACTCTAGGTTCATCTTCAGCTACTTCTGCATTGCCTCCTTCTATTCCATTCCTATTGATGTAAGAACTGGAAGATTCTTCTTGCCATATAACATTTTTTCCTTTCATCTCCCAAATTACATTGTTGTCTACGCTACTGTGGTTTGATATTCATGGTTTTTTGGTCCGCCATAGGTTCAGATTCTTCTATAGATTTGGATTCCTCTTCCATGGGTTAGAGTCCTCTAAGGGTTCCAATTCAGAACTAGATGGATTTTACCCACATTCCTTTCGAGGCATGTGAAGCCCTATCATCGCTGGATGTAATGATCATTTTTGGAGTAGTGGTTGGGATGACCATTTCTACTATTGGGTGCCATTTTCATCCCTTCTGGTGTGCGGGATACATCAATGTTGTTTGGTGACTGCTTTGTTGTTCTTTCTCATCGCTAGAGAAGATAATAAGATTATTCTTTTCTCGCCAATTTGCTTATGAGGACTCCCCTTTAAAATACTTTCTTCCATATGGTTTCTACAAATGTAAACGCAAACGTTTAGACATAGACACTAGCATTCTACCTATTCTAACTCACCAGATGTCAAGCATTAGTATCTTATTTTACTTAGGCATATCCTAATATAAATTGGTCTCAACTATAATCTTTAAGGAAAAGGATTTTTCAAGCGCTTGGTTTTATTTTCCCAAAACCAATATTTGAAAAGAAATTGAGATTTCTATCAAAATGTTTTATCTCCTTCGAAATCCTTTCGAAATCCTTTGTCAATAAGAACATCCCTTATTAATTCTTTTAGTGTTATTATAAACATCTTATAGTTAAACTATGAAATTCTAATCACAAGAAATTTATATTTAGTTTTAACTAACCTGATTTTAATCATCCAAAACTATATTTTTCAAAGAAGTCCCTTTTATTCAAAATATAATCCTAGGTAAAATTATTTCATTTACAAATTTTCAAAACCAAAATCATTTGTATATATCATTAATAAATACACGCTTCTATATAATACTCTCACACTTATTCTAGGGTGTTACTTACTCTATCTCTAATGAGTTACTCATCTTAGGGCATTATTAGCCCTATCTCTGGTGAGACTTTTCCCATAACAAAGCCTAGGTGTTCGCTCAACCTAAGATCTGATACCAAATGTAAAGACCCATTTCTTCGATCTTCGGAAATCGACACTAATACATCCACGGTATTCACATGATGCAAACGCAACTACAGGAGAGGTGGTTCTTTAAAGGTAAGAAAGAAAAATAGACAGAACAAAAACTTACATGAACGGAATAACATACATTATTTCAATGTATAGTCTTTACAGTAGAAATTTATATACATTTATCAGAGTCTATACTAAGCTCATCCTGGGCGGCTATAAATGCCTATGCTCATAAATGCTAGAAAACACCAAACCACAAATATAATAGGGTTGGAAATAGGTAACTTTCTACAAGAAATCTTCAGTTTCATTCAGTTACTCTAAGTCAAACCTGAACTACTTGGCTGTTCGGGAAAATTTAGCACCTTTAGTTAAAGGAAAAAGAAAAATAAACTCCGTGCCAGTCACGGGAGTGGTGTGAGAAACTCAAAATACGCAATTTTGAAGACAAAGCGATCTCATGAGACCACACCACATATAAACACGAAAAGGATGATTGCCTTACGATAACGAAAACATTTACTACGTAAAATATATGGATACTACTTGTAATGATATTCTTTTGAAAACACTTTGCAATTAAACTTATTAATCTTAGCCGAAATTGTTACCATTATTAAATTTCGGATATGTTAAGCTCTATAAACAAGTCTGAAGGCACTTACCGAGGAATGTATTCCATACAATGGCAAGGTAAGGGACTACCTTTCGTACAGTACATCTCTATAGGGATGTACCGATGATACATTAACAACCCTCTGCATCTGGCAAAACCGGTCTATCCCTTTTTATTACTCATACATGGCCTGGATAGAAACCTAATATTACATCACCTCGGTCATTACCAACCTATCTGAGACATCTCGTAGCATACACCACGTACCCAAAATATAAAGGGTTAACTAGAAACGTGATGATCATAGCCTAATGGTTGTGAACTACATAGCCTGACAGCGTACCTTGTTTTAGCCATTACCAGGTGATGAGGCCTGAGGTAATGATTTTCTTTCGCTAAGCACATTCCACTTTGAATGCCATATTGCCAACTCCACCACACACTACTGATTTCCACAAACGTACAACCTATGAGCTCGTATGTCTCAGAGAAGGGTGTTAAGCTAAGAGAAGTTGCCTTCTACGCCACCAAACAGAGGTACGAATGTAAAAATCAATGTATGTGCATTTTAGAAATGCAATGTCAAACATTCATCTATACAAGTTACCTTGGAAAAGAATAAACTGATGGTACTCTCCTACCATATCCTGTAGGGAATTGCCCCTAAGATTAGTAGTGAGAACTCCTTATCGAAGATCTCAAATGAAGAACCGGTGTCACTAATAAGTGACGTGGGAAAATTCCCTCGAGGGTCAATGACAAGCGGCCCTAAATTCCATCATCCAAATCATATAACCCATGTCTTTTATTTTCGAACACGTAAATTTGTTCGAAGTGGTCTTCGGATAGGAGTTTCCTAAATCTGACACCGGTTCCTTCGAACCAATCATCGATAAAAATGTCTTATGTGAATAGGGAATTATTGTTTGATTGATTAATCAAAATAACTTCTAGAGATATGTATCTTTGAATCATTCTTTCCAGTAAATGCAAATCACTAAACCTCTCTTTAACTTTAGAATTACAAAATCAATCTCATATATCATTTTAGGAAACAATATTTAGTAAATAGGATCATGGAAATTATACTAATTCTACTCAATATCAATTTCCGTATTCACCTTTACTATCCATTGAATAACAGTATGATCACCTTTTAAATTCACATGGATAGTAAAGATTCCCTCTTTAGAATTTGATATCAAGTATAAGAAGATTATTTCTATGCAATCCAAGTTGTTTGAATTTGGAAAATTATATTTTGTGTACTTTGGGAAGTTTCGTTCCGAGTAAATCAAATTTATTGTCACCTCTATCGGGTCAGTCTTGGTAGCTAGCGAGGGCAAGCAACTAGTTCCCCAAACCCAAGCCTAAAGACTACCCTCTGTCACCCATAAGGTGGTCAAGTTATTTGATCGACTCTAAATCTTTTAACGTACTTAATTTAATCCGGGCTTTCATTTCGAACTGTTCCACTCCTCGGTCAAATTTTGCTGGCACTTACAAATGGAACAAATGTACTAATCATTTCCACACACATTTTTAAACCTCTTAATCTTCTTTAAATTGCTTAACTATTTATTTGAAAGGTTAGCAAAAGATTCAAAAAAGAATAATTAAGCCAAAACCATTGTTTGAAAAGGTTATTAAAAGTGCTGCAAATAGTACCGTAAATAGTGTTTTTAAAGCTTATCTGATCAAAACATCTTTCCGATCATTTAGAAATCCATTCTTATAACTCAAATCTCTTTTAAAACATTTTAAAAGATTTATAGAGTTTATCCATATTTTTGAAAGAGTTAAAAATATCATTTGAGAATCAAAATATTTTTGAAAACTTGTTTTTCTCATATTTCAAAATCTACTAAACGAAATCTCAATTTTCTTTCTTCATTTGAAGATTATGATTATAAGGATTTGGAAAATTCTTAGCAAAAGGAATTCTGACTCCAGTTCCTTTGTTTAAATGATTTAACTTTCTACGGTGCGAAATCGTGAACTACCGTTACACGGCGCGCCTATTTTTGAACCAATTTTCATAACTTGTTTAAACTTTACCAAATTGGATTTTAATGTTTATAAAACATTTATATACCATTTTAAATTATTTTCAAGAGGTTCAACAATCTCCTATACACCATTGCATTTATTAATGGAAAGTGATTTTCTTGGTGATTTTCGACGTATATTAAACGTTACTAGTTAATACAATCAAACAACATATAATCAACATTCAATGTAACGACCCATATTTTTCCAGTAATTAAAATATTGAATTAAATAATATTTTAGGTTTCAATATTGTATGAAATTAGAAATATATGATTTGTTAGTAAGAAAACAATTAGAATGTAATTTAATAATGTGATTTAATGTGATTGATAACCATTTTAGTGTAATTTCAATTTATTTTAATAACCGTTCGAATATAAATTTATTTATTGTAAATAATAAAATTTTAATATAAGAATGGAATAATTTAACAAATGAATGTTATAATATATGAAATGAACAAAAAATAGTTGTGGCGTAATGATAATTCGTTTGAAATCTAATATTGAATATAAACTGCAATAAGAATTGTTGGAATCCTCTAAAGATAAGTGCATTATAGTCAATAAGTTCAACATAAGAACTTACGTTTTAAATTAAATTAAGATAAACATTTTAATGAAATTTAAGCTTTGACTTGAAAGGAATAAATTGTATGTTTGTCTCAAATAGGAATAACAAATGCTTAATTTGAATATAGTATGGAGTGAACGTTTTGATGAAAGAATAACATAAGTTGTTATTTGGAATGCATCTCGGAGAAGTTAATTTTCAATAAGATAAAACATTTACATTGTAAATAGTGTATAAATTTTGTTGTATATGAAATTTTATAAAATATGTTTGAATTAGTATAAATGAAAAGAAAACAATGTTTTATAATTAGAATTTGTCTGAAATTAGTAATGAAATGAATTGGAATTAGATAAACTGAAATGTTTCAATTAAAAGGAAACATAAATAAAATTGTAATGAAAGAGTTAATATAGGAACTTGCATTTTGTGTCAATGCAGAATGAACATTTTGATTAAGATAATTGCATGTTTTGAGATGTATAGAAACAAAACTTTCAATTTTAATAAGTATGATTTTGGAGAAAAAATTGAATTTTAGAATAATCTATATATACACACATTAATATTAAAAATTTTAAATATATCAAAGGGTTCATGGTTGTGTAAATGTTGTAGAGTCGATTAGAATTACCTTGTATTAACAATTGTACATCAATTACATAAGTTCATATATATTTATTTTTCCATTTTATATATGGTTAAACTTGTAAATTTTTTGCATTAATGTGACCATTATAGTAATTAAAAAGTAAAGTAAATCATTTTATAATGCATAGATAGATATATATTCATTAATTAATAAAATTGTTTGATTAACATAAATAAATGAATAAAGTGATTGGTTGATTGATTGATTGATTGCGTAAATGGAGTGTGGACATATATTAACGTGAAATGAATGTTTTAAAAAAGAAGTAAATGATAAATATGTGTATATTTGGGTTTGTTGAAATGAATTAATAGGAGGAAGTTTTGGAATTTAGATCCCATAGGTTTGTTTACAGTATATAAGTGGTCCCTTCATTTGCTTTGCATTTTCTACCGCATCCACATTCTTTTTCTTTTCATTTTCAAGTTCTTCGTGTAGGTATCATTTGAGCATCCATTTAATTATTAGATTACTCATTCATTTCTTATAAATTAATAGTTGATTCATTAGATTTATTTATAATTAATAATTTCTGCATTCTTTTCATTTGTTTCTTATTTGTTTGTTTTCTCCTTTCAAGCGCTTTACCTGATGTTTTTTCCTTTTCTTTTATCCCATTTTTGTATAAATATCCAAATTAATATTCATGCCATCTAAGCAGCTTCCTTTCATTAGCAACTCTATCTTCTGAAGCTTCATATTAAAGAACCGAAGATTTATTTTTACCTTTATTCATATATCTATTCCTTTACTTCACCTCTTTCGATACTACCATTTTAAGACCGTTTATAATTTTACTTTATTTCAATTCCTAGTTTGTTTATATATACTTTATCAGCTTTTCATTTGTTTTCATTTCATTCCTATAGCCTCATTTCATTTTCCAATTCTCATCTTCTGTAGCTTCATTTCTCCAAACAAACTTCCATCCTATTTTTCTTCTCTCTCTCTTCATTTTCCTCCTCCTTCAATTTTTTATTCTTCAAATTTCCTTCTCTGTTTTTTTCAAAGCTTCCGTTTTCTTATTCCTCAAATCTTTTTTATGATAATCCGCAATTCCGTACCCTTTGAATAGACATAAATCCACACATGTCTGATCCAAAATGCATAGACTGATGGAAAGTCAAGAGAAAGAAAAGAAGAGAGAAGAAGAAAAGAGAAGAAAGAGAGAAGGTAGAACCAAACAGAACAACAAAGAATCTCACATCGCGGCGGAAAACATATAATATCATGATAATGATCTTTACAAAACAGAAACTATATATACATATATCAATCAGAGTACAAGAATTAATCAATAATCACCAACGTGGACAGTTATAGTAACATGTTCTAACAATTGCCGATAATATACAACAACAACTAAGCAGCGGATAATAAACATATATGTGTATACGAAAATGAAAATCTCCAGCTTTTCTGCTAAAGCTCCAAAAGCACTAAATCTAAAATTGTAAATATACTTGGTCTGACACGAACATTGAAAGGGAAGAACGTTCGGATCAGTCTGGTAAACCAACATAAGAAACACACTCAACTGAATTTATTAAATTACCGTATTTTTAATTTATCCAAATAAAAGTATCTCATAAGACATGCCCATAGATAAACACGGACATGTTTTTACCTTACGATAGCTAAAACATTTCATATCAATTCATCTTATATCTTATATTATAATAGTGTCTATTGCAAAAATAATATTAATCATAGCCGAAATTGTTACATTGATTAAACTCCAGCATATAGCACAAAATAGGTAATATAATTAAAACGGCAGGTACGTAGTGGAGCTTGGATTTCGATACAAATGACCAGATGAAGGGGATACCTTCCGATGGGTACACCTCTAGATGGATGTCCTGAGGCACAAAACATTTTCCCTTTACCAACATAAGACCGGCCTACCTCTATAACTAGATGGTACCGAATATGTCATCCTTCAATCATTGCCAACCTTTTCCGAGGGCCCTCATAGCGTACAAACCACAATAATCGGATACATGACGTCATAGCATCTAAAGATATATCTAGAAGAGGATGATCATATCCTACTTGGGAGAGACCTACTTAGCCTTGCCACATCTAACCCTATTTTGGTCATTTTTCGGTTGATGAGGTCTGAGGTAACGATTACCTTTCACAATCAAATATCACATCATTTAGAATGCCACACAGCCATTTCCGTTGACTACTAATTGCCTTCCACAAAAATACAATCCTTAAGCTCATACGTCTCAAGGAGGGTGTTAAGCTAAGAGAAGTTGCCTTCTCCACCACCACTGATGTACGTTTGTAAAAACTAATGTACATAATCTTTAGAAATGCAATGTCAGACGAACATCCATAAAAGTTATCTAGGAACAGGACAAAACGAATGTCCTTTCCTACCACATCCTATTGGGAAATCCTTATGATTACTAGCGAATAGTCCTTGCATTGGATATTTCAAAACGAAGAGTACTGCTACTAGATGTATATTGGGATTTTAACCCCAAATGATCAACGAGCGGTCCTCTACTATGAAAATCCTGAATATCAATATCATCATAACCAACCTGCACAATCGTTGCATATATGTTGGTCCGAAGTGGTTTTCAGATAAATCTGATCCTTTACTCTTCGCACCATCAACGCAAAAGCGTTTCTCAACCTCACACAGAAACTAAGTCTTATAGAATTATCACGTCTCCAACTTTAACCTTGCTATCCTTCGGGCCAAGAAGGAAGCTCGATAGATTGGGTTAATACTCCACACTATACAAATCAACATCCTTAACATAAATGATAATCAAGCCTACACAAAAGGCTACGTTCTAAGTGTACGACTAAATAGTTTCCACATCAAGTCAAGGAACTAAAATGGCCAAATTTGATGGTTGGTTATTTAACTATCAAAGCAATCAAACAAATATTTAGCACCATAAGCAATCACTAGGCTCTTTTAATTAGTCTTTTATTAATTAAATCATCTGCCAAATATTCACTTCAAATTATCTTTAAAAGATATAATTCCAAAACCATTTCACTATTTCAATATTGGAAAACATTTCCATATATTTATTTAATAATAAATAATTCGTAATTCAATTTATTTATTTTTAACACTTAGAAAATATTCTGTATACTTAAATCATGATTAAGTATATTTTTATTCTTTAAGGAAAACATTATCTTTAAACACATTTATTTGAGTCAAAATGAATGTGGCGTAAAACATCGTTACAACAACTCAAAATCACTAGTATAGGGATTCTAAAATTAGATAGATATATAAATCCCATATACTATATAAAACATTACCTTTCGAAAATCATTTACTATAACAACGATGTTATAGTCCATCATTTCCTATACTTCTTGAAAACGTCTATTTCTACAATGAGCGCTGAAATCTATGTATTCGATACTTAACACATTTTAAAACATCTTTAAACCATTTAACTCCATTTAAAAATATCACTATTCAAAACCTTTCTTTAAATTTAAAAGATTATTCACTGTCCAAAATCGTGAATATAAATCATTTACCAAATCGATACTCTACACAATTATTAAAGGATTATCCACTATCCAAAATCGTGGATGTAATTCCTTTAATAAACTTCCACATCTTAACTTATCAAATAACCATTTTGGATTTATAAAACAATGTTTATAAATTCACATTTCTATTGATAAAAAACTTCAAGCTATAAAATTCCTATATTAACCAGTTCCATATATATCTTATTTATATGCCAAAAATACAAATTATAGGTTAATTACTTATAATTCTCTTATTTACAAATTCATTCATTTTATAACTTCACAAATTCATAAATCTATAAATCTTATTTACTTATAAAATCCACTTATAACTTCATTTTAACATTACAAAACTCCTTTATAATTCCTTCATTCAGATTTATAAAAATTCAATTTTGTAAATCTTATATACAAAACCATTTATAATAATTTCAAAAATCTCAATTTAAACTATTTATAAAATAGTTATCTCCATATTTCAAAAATCACATTTTAATATATTTCACAAAATCATAATCTTTTATGACACAAAAATTATAACATTTATTTATTTAAAATAAATTCATTGCGTTAACAATTCATAATTTAATAAAACATCTATTTTCAAAATCACTTGAAAATCCTTTTTAATTGAAATCATCACTTTAACATTTTTAAAATTCCAAAATATGGCCCAACGCTGCAACAGCACTAAATACATCAATTACGGTATCCAAACGTCATATATCATATGATACAGTTTATATATCAATATCTGTACATAAACCAATACTAGTGAGGAATCTAGTGGGATCCCTCCAACCTGTCGCCTACAATAAATATACGTATTAGAAAATATGTACAATGTCCGCTTCGAGGCTGACGCACGTACAAAAGGTCATCCGCTCATATAAGGGAATGTATAAGGTCTCATCTGCTCCAATTGGCAAGAATATATACACAATATATAATATATCATCCAAACAATCATCAATCATCATAAATAAATTTATTTCTCACTTTATATAAAAATATCAGATAGGGAGAAAGAGTGAGTTGTACTACATTGGTTCCAATAGTAGTTGTAGTGTTTTATTCCGAATAAAATTAAACGAGTGTTTAATTTTACCTAAAATTTACACCTGCTCCAATCAACTCCAAAGCAGCTCTAAAAAATAGTGCTCTTCAACACGGATCCAGTGCAATTCGTTTCGTCAAAAACGGAACTCGTATGACAAAGTTATAACATTACAAAATTTATATGAATTTATATAAAATCAATTTCAATTTATATTTTTTAACCTAACTTCAATCAGGGCCGTTCATTTTGCTTGCATCAGATCTAGCTGATGCTTTCATCTTCTTATCCCCGGGCATATTCACGCGCGAGAAAATCCATGCCTCCAAAACCTTGGCCGCCTCCAACTCCATCCTCCGACCACCTGAGGCCAATCAAACACCTCCACATCGAAGCTCCTTCCACCACGCACTAAAATCCAAGCTCCGATCGAACTCGATATCAAAAAGGCCGAGAAAAACGTGTGCAAACCGATGACGAACGTGAGCCAAATCCTCCTCGTACCATACTCGAAAACCCATCATCACCATATGGATTCAAAGATCTCGTTATGCTCCACAATCTTTTAGTTGAAGTTTTTTGCTATAAGTAGATGGATTAGAAGAGATTAAAGGAAGAAGAATCGAAAATTCTGGTCATTTATTTCAAGTGACGGCTAGGGTTTAGAGAAGATAGGGTTTTGGGTTGCAAATGGAAAAAAACAACGTCCTTTTATAAAAAAAATCACGACACTATTCATCGCCAAATTTTTTGAACTAGAAACCAAGCGTGCCGCCAAGCATTTATAGCGTTTTACCCCTATTCCGTACACAACGGAATATATGTCGAAAGCCAATTCGTTCGTATTTGAAAGATAGGTTTTTCAAATTGACTTATTTAAATTTAAAATTCACTTAAACGAATTTCTACGTGTTTTAGCTTGCCACTACTAAACCGTAAATCCGATTAACACGAAATTTGAAATCCTCCAATAATATAACATTGTAGATCCAATGAAATTGGTTTAGTCGAATTCTAAGACCGTATGAAAAATGGCAATTTTTACTCGTTAATTAAATATTGAATATTCAATTTCTATAATTTAACTTTTAATTCAATTTCAAAAGTCCTCTAACATTGTTCTAATTCAAATAGAATTTAAAACAATATTTTAAATCCTTTCCATTCATATTAAATTCAAAGTGTAATTATTTTGGTAATTTCAAATATTAAATTAACAATTTAATTATCCAATTGAACCCAGATATTCGAAATATAATTTATTCAACTTATAAAATTAACTTATGAATATTTAAAATTAATTAAATATACAAATTTCAAATGACTAAAATTCTAAGTTGTTACATTCTCCCCTACTTAAAAGAATTTCATCCTCGAAATTACCAAGTAAGAAAAAGTCACAAAATCCATTAACTTTTTATAAACAACTCGTTCAAACTAGATATCAAATTCATTTAACCTTTTAACTTTTTCCAAAATCCACTAGTTAAACTTCTTATAAGAACGTTTCAAAGTTTTCAATTCATTCATAGTTATCTTTTCAATACCAACTAATATTGTTTGACTTTTATAACTCAATAATCAAAAAATTTGTTATCAAATTTTTTTCGATTTCTCAAAAAATTTCTAATGCCTTAAATTTCAATTTTTTTTGCCATAATCTCCTTTGCGCGGTTCGATCGTAGTAAGACCACAACATATATATATATATATATATATATATGTATGTATGTATGTATGTATATGTATGTATATATCACAAATATACATCTCACCTTCGAGGATGAGGCATCTTGTAAGGAAAAAATATATAAAAGTATGATATGTAATCCAAGATATGTATTAGCGAGCACATACGGCTAATATAGCGTGACAGCGAGCTCCAAATGCAAAGCAAGCACCATCCACACCTACTAAATACTTAACAAAAAAATGATAAACATGTATATATGAAAAGTAATATCAATATACAACATATATACCAATACAATAACTATATATACCAATATAGCAAATGTAATCAAAAGCAACAAATCCAACCATCAAACAACCATCATCCAACAAACCAACATCTGTCCAATAAATTCATACCAAATCAATATAAATACGTTTCACATTAATATTCATTGAATTGGTTTTCAATTTAATCACGTTTGATTCGTTAACGTTGGATTTTATTCGTATTCAATTAGTTTACATTCACTAATTTATATTCAAGTTGGTTCACTTCCAAATTAAATCAAAATCAGTTCTATTTAGATTTACTTCACTTCAAATTTGAATTCAATTATTTTATCTTTCAATTTCATTAATTCAATTTCATACAAATTTCTATATAATCAATTAACATCCATCTAACAACCAATGCATATCCAACATTACACAATTTATTTACTTTACATTCAACATTCATATTACTTCGTTTACATTCAGTTTGGCTCAACACTTATAATTTTGATCAGTTTAATATCTAATCGACTTTCATTAAATTATTCAATTTCCAATTTCATTAGCTTTTAATTAATTAACATCCGCATCCAAGAATTCCATATCAATTCACTTACATTTAATTGATAATTCATTTTAATAGTTGAATTTCATAACATAACAAGTTCATATTTATTTTATTAATCCATTTTGATATCAAATTCAACTTCATTCAACAATACTTAAGTTATATTTCATATCACTTGCATTTACTTTCACTATAAAACTTAAGTTCATTTCTAATTTAATTCAAATTTTATTTCTTTACATTTCATATTCGGCAAATCTAAATTTTCTTCTAACTCATCATTTTATTTAACCTTTACTTAAGTTAAATTTCACATCACTATTCAAATTCATATTTTGTTTTGCTTAACAAAAATTGTTTAACCATTTTATCATTTGGTTTTATTTACATTTTCTCATTTTATAAGTTATACAACTTAGTTATCTAAACTTTCAATTTCATGTTAAATAATCACTTACCACTTAAGTTCGATTTCCATTTCAATAACTTATCTAATCCGGTTCATATTCAATTCAATTTATTTAACCTTACTAAAATTAAATTTTTTATATCATATATAAGTCCAAAACTCATTTTACTTACATTTATCAATTACAACTTGGATTTTAAATTCAAATTTTTTCATCACATCAAAACTTCAATTTCAATTTATTATTGGTAGCAAATCAATCACACAGAAACTCGAAAATGATGTCGACGATGCAACAGTCGTCACCCTTATTATTTCCCAGCAATAGTAGTGAATTCAATGCTTTATATTCTTTTAAAAAAATCCTTTCATATTTATAAATAACATTTACAAATCTTTACATATATAATTTCATTGTTTTACTTCACTTATATCAGATCATTCCACATTTATTTATCTTATTTAGATTTATAACAATATAATCTCTTTAACTTTTGAAAAACAACTTCCAAAATAAACGAAATTCAACATTTCCAAATTCTTGGTTTAAATTCATTTTCATTTGTAACTCGTATTTGTAAATATACTCATATTGGTTCATTTCTCATATATAAGATTATTTCACAATTGTAAATCATATTAAATATAATTCCATACTTTATAATTCATTTGATTGTATAATTTATTCTTTTACAATTGTTGTTTTTATCAAGATTATCCAAATGTTTTTTTATTAACTTATATATATTTACATTTTCAAACATCCAACAATCAATTTATATACGCTTTAATAATTCTGAAGTTGTTTCTTTCATATATATATATATATATATAATATAATAGAGGTAAAATTATTTCATTTACCCAACTTAAAATGATACTATGTCGACTTGCCTCATTTAAGTGTTTAGAAATCCCTATCGATATTATTGCATCCCACATACCGACTAGAATTCACAAACAACTCAACGGATATGCAAACACAATATAAAACATTTTATATTCACTAACCAATATGCGCTCATATATATAATACACTCAAACTCAATCTAGGGTGCTACTGTCCCTATCTATACTAAGTACACATCAAAGCTTATGAATATTCAAAATCTAAGCTTTGATACCACATGTGCAACCTGCAAATCTGTACCCTTTGAATCGACAATAATCCGAACATGTCTAAAAAGCACAGGCTGACGGAAAGTCAAGAGAAAGAAAAGAAGAGAGAAGAAGAGAAGAAAGAGAGAAGATAGAACCAAACAGAACAATAAAGAGCCTTACATCGTAGTGGAAAACATATAATATCATAAAAATGATCTTTACAAAACAGAAACTGTATATACATACATCAATCAGAGTACAAAAATCAATCATTAATCACCTGCCCGGACAGTTATAGTAACCTGTTCTTACAATTGCTGATAATATACAACAACAACTAAGTAGCGGATAATAAACAGATATATGTATACGAAAATGAAGATCTCTAACTCTCTTGCTGAAGCTCCAAAAGTACCAAATCTAAACCAATAAATATACTCGGTTTGACCCGAACATTGAAACGAAAGAACGCCCAGATCGGTGTGGTAAACTAGCATGAGAAACACACTCAACTGAATTTATTAAATTACCAAACTTTTCCTTTATCAAAACAAAAGTATCTCGTATGACACTCCCATGCCATAAACACGGACATGTTTTTACCTTACGATAACTAAAACATTTCATATCAAATCATATTATATATTATAATAGTGTCTATTATACAAATAATATAAATCATAGCTGAAATTGTTACATTTATTAAATTCCATCATATAGCCCAAAATGGGAAATACAATTAAAATGGCAGGTACGTAATGGAGTTTGGATTTCCATACAAATGACTAGGTGAAGGGACTACCTTCCAATGGGTACACCTCTAGATGGATGTGCCGAGGCACAGAACATCTGCCCTCTACCAACACAAGACTGGTCCACCTCTATAACTAGATGGTATCGAATATGTCATCCTCCGGTCGTTATCGACCTTTTCTGAGGGCACTCATAGCATACAAACCACAATAATCAAGTATACGATGTCATAGTATGTAAAGATATATCTAGAAGAGGATGATCATATCCGACTTAGGAGCAACCCACTTAGCCTTGCCGCATCTAACCCAGTTTCGGTCATTTCCGGTTGATAAGGCCTGTGGTAACGATTACCTTTCACAACACATATCACATCACCTAGAATGCCACATGGCCATTTCCATTGACTATTAATTGCCTTCCACAAAAGTACAATCCTTAAGCTCACATGTCTCAAGGAGGTGTTGAGCTAAGAGAAGTTGTCTTCTCCGCCACCACTGATGTACGTTAGTAAAAACCAATGTACGTAATCTTTAGAAATGTAATGTCAGGCAAACATCCACACAAGTTGTCCCGGAATAGGACAAACTGAAGGTACTTTCCTACCACATCCTGTCGGGAAGTCCCTAGGATTAGTAGCAAATAGTCCTTGCATTGGATATTTCATAACGAAGAGACTACTGCTATAGGATGTATATTGGGATATTAACCCCAAACGATCGACAAGTAGTACTTTACTATGAAAATCCCTGAATATCAACATCATTATAACCAACCTGCACAATTGTCTCATATGCAATGGTCCGAAGTGGTTTTCAGATAAATCTTATCCCGGTCTCTTTGCACCAACAACGCAAAGCGTTTCTCAACCTCACACAGAAACTAAGTCTCATTGACTTATCACGTCTCCAACTTTCAATTAGCTATCCTTCGGGCCAAGAAAGAAGCTCAATAAATTGGAATAATACTCCGCACTACACGAATCAACATCTTCAACATAAACGATAATCAAGCCTACATAGAATGCTACGTACTAAGTGTATGACTAGATAGTTTCCACATCAAGTTAAGGAACTAAAATGGCCAAATTTGATAGTCCGTTATTTAACCATCAAAGTAAACAAACAAATATTTAGCACCATAAACAATCACTAAGCCCTTTTGATTAACCTTTTTTTTATTAAATCATCTACCAAATATTTACTTTAAATTATCTTAAAAGATATAATTCCAAAACCATTTCATTATTTCAATATTGGAAAACATTTCCATTCACTTATTTAGCAATAAGTAATTCACAATTCAATTTATTTATTTTCGAAACTTAGAAAATATTCCATATATTTAAATCATGAGTAAGTATATATTCTTTAAGGAAAACATTCTCTTTAAACACATTTATTTGAGTCAAAATGACTGTGGCGTAAAACATCGTTACGATAACCCAAAATCACTAGTGTAGGGATTCGAAAATCAGATAGATATATAAATCCCATATACTATATAAAACATTTCCTTTCGAAAATCATTTACTATAACAACATGTTATAATCAATCATTTCCTGTACTTCTCGAAAATGTCTATTTCAACAATGAATGTTGAAATCTATGTATTCGATACTTAACACGTTTTAAAACATCTTTAAACCATTTAACTCCATTTAAAAATATCACTTTTCAAAACCTATCTTTAAATTTAAAAGATTATTCACTGTCCAAAATCGTGAATATAAATCATTTACCAAATCAATACTTCTACACATTTATTAAAGGATTATCCGCTATCCAAAATCGTGGATATAATTCCTTTAATAAACTTCTATATCTTAACTTATCAAAATAAGTCGATTTTAGATTTATAAAACAATGCTTATAAATTCACATTTTTATTTATAAAAAACTTCCAGTTATAAAATTCTTATATTAACCAATTCCATATATATATATATATATATATATATATCATTTATACGCCAAAAATCTAAATCATAATTTAATTACTTATAATTCTCTTATTCACAAATTCAGTCATTTTATAACTTCACAAATTCATAAATCTATAAATCTTATTTGCGTATAAAATCCACTTATAACTTCATTTTAACATTCACATAACTCCTTTATAATTCCTTCATTCTGATTTATAAAAATTCAATTTTATAAAACTTATATATAAAATCATTTATAATAATTTCAAAAATCTCAATTTAAACTATTTGTAAAATAGTTTATCTCCATATTTCAAATATCACATTTCAATATATTTCACAAAAATCATAATCTTTTACGACATAAAATTTATAACATTTATTTATTTAAAATAAATTCATTTCTTAAACAATTCAAAATTTAATAAAACATATATTTTCAAAATCACTTGAAAATCCTTTTTAAGTTGAAACCATTTCTTTAATATTTTTTAAATTCCAAAATATGGCACTATTCTACAGCAGCACTAAATACATCAATCACGACATCCAAACATCATATATCATATGATAACGGTATATATATTAGTATCTGTAAATAAATCAATACTGGTGAGGAATCTAGTTGGATCCCTCTAACCGGCCACCTGCAACAAATATACATATTAGAAAATATGTATAATGTCCGCTTCGAGGCGGACGCACATACAAAAGGTTATCCACTCATACACGGGAACGTATAGGGTCTCATCTGCTCCAATAGGCAGGAATACATCCAATTACCAATCAATATATATATATATATATATACAATATATCAAATATCATCCAAACAATCATCAATCGTCATAAATAAATTTATTTCTCACTTATATAAAAATATCAGTGAGACAGAAAGAGTGTGTTGTACTCACATTGGCTCCAATAGCAATTGCCGTGTTTTTCCAAATAAAATGAAACAAGCATTTAATTTTACCCAAAATTTACACTTGCTCCAATCAACTCCAAACCAGCTCTAAAATATAGTGCTCATCAGTATGGACCCAATGCAATTTGTTTCGTCAAAAACGAACCTCGTATGCCAAAGTTATAGCATTATAAAGTTTATATGAATTTGTATAAACTCAATTTCAATTTATATGTTTTTAACCTAACTTCAATCAAGGCCGTTCGTTTGGCTTGCATCAGATCTAGCCGATGCTTTCATCTTCTTCTCCTCAGGCATATTCACGCGTGAGAAAACCCATGCCTGTAAAACCTTGACCGCCTCCAACTCCATCCTCCGACCACCTGACGCCAATCAAACACCTCCACATCGAAGCTCCTTCCACCACGCACCAAAGGCCAAGCTCCGATCGAACTCGATCTCACATAGGCCGAGAAAAATGTGTAAAAATCAATGATGAATACGAGCCAAATCCTCCTCATACCAAACTCGAAAACCCATCATCACCTTTTGGATTGAAAGATCTCGTTGTGCTCCACAATCTTTTAGTTGTAGATTCTTGCTATAGTGGATGGATTGAAAGAGCTTAAAGGAAGAAGAATCAAAAATTCTGGCCGTTTATTTCAAGCGGTGGCTAGGGTTTAGAGCAGATAGGGTTTTGAGTTGCAAATGGAAAAAAAAACAACGTCCTTTTATAGAAAATTTCACAACACTATTCATCGTCAAATTTTTCGAACTCGAAACGAAGCATGCCGCCTGGCGTTTATAATGATTTACCCCTATTCCAAGCACAATGGTATATATATCGGAAGCTAGTTTGATCGTATTTGGAAGATAGGTTTTTCAAATCGACTTGTTTAAATTTAAAATTCACTTAAACGAATTTCTAAGCGTTTTAGCTTGCTATGACTAACGTGTAAAACCGATTGACATGAAATTTGAAATCCTACAATATTACAACATTACAAATCCAACGGAACTAGTTTCGTTGAAATCCGAGACCGTATGAAAAATGGCTATTTTTACTCGTTAATTAAATTTAAAATATTCAATTTCTATAATTTAACTTTTAATTTAATTTCAAAAGTTCTCTAACATCGTTCTAATTAAAATAGAATTTAAAATAAATTAGAATTTAAATAATATTTTAAATCCTTTCCATTCATATTAAATTCAAATTCAAATTATTTATGTAATTTCAAATATTAAATTAATAATTTAATTATCCAATTAAGTCCAGATATTCGAAATATAATTTATTCAACTTATAAAATTAACTTGTGAATATTTAAAATTAATTAAATATACGAATTTCAATGACTGAAACTCTGTGTCATTACATTCTTCTTCTTTTTCAAAGCTTCGTTTCTTTTTCAGTTCTTCATCTTCATTAAATTTTCTTCTTTTTTCCAAACATTCTTCTTTTTCCAAATCCTTTTCTTCAAATCCAGGTATACACAAACTTCTCTGTCTCTTCCAAAAATTTCTATAAAAAAAAGAAGATTAAGATAGCAAGGAAACAAATTAAAAGGAGGAAGTAGTAGTGGATTCAAATCCGACTAGAAAAGGGAAATCCATACGGTGAGTGTTTAAACTCACTCACGAAATACTAAAATTTGTTGCAAGTTAAACCAGGTCATATGTTGATAAATTTTTTCTTGTTGGTTTGGAATTTAAATTGATATTTAATTTGAATAGCTAAACTCTAATATATGATAATTAATAATTATTGTGACATTTATTGAATTGGTTAATTTGTTGAATTGGTTGATTTTATGTTGTGATGGATGCTATTGTGATTGAATATGTATTTTTTTCATTTATTTTGATATATCCTTGTTATCCTTCTATAGTTTATTGTAATCATATAAATTTTCATATTGATTATTTAAACACCGAATAAGGATATAAAATCCATAAATTTCATACTTGAGGAAAAAAATTGGTATGTTTAGATGTACTATTTGAACCATAAAAATGATTTTTAGAAATAAATCGTCGTTACCTTATTTGGAAGTTTTCAAAATTCAATTTTGAAACATTGGGAAGTTTCAATAAAATTGAATGTTGAGTGGAACATTCTAATAAATCAAATCTCTTGAACTATGAAATTTAATTGTGAATTGTTCTATAAATTTGTAAGTTACTAGAATGGATCTATTATGAAATCTATTGTATTTTGAATATGGAAACAATAACTGTTCTAGGCATTTGAACCTTCAAAAATGTAGTTATTTGCATTCCTTATTTTATCTAATTTTGACTTAATTTTCATAAGAATTTTAGTTCCGACTCGAGTGTATTATTTTCCTTTACGCTCGGGTCAGCTTGAGTATTTTCAATGTATTGAAGACTATTTTATTTCGAAGGATGAAGACGAAGATGATTCTACTATTTATTATAATTATTCCACTGCATCATGTGTCCGCTACATTATTTATTTATTTCTTATGGATGTATAACTTTGATTTGAATTGTAAAAGTGTAATCAAATGTTATTTATAAAACAGCTTCATGAATAATTTATTTGATTATTATATTTTTTCGTTCCGCTGTGAGATTCTGTGTTTTGTTTTCTTTCTTTTATTTTATTTTCTTATTTACCCCTTAACAATCCTCGCTTTTGAATGGTTTGAATTAGACATGTGTGGTTTATTGTCGATTTAAACCATCCAAAAAGATGGGTCGTTACAGTTGGTATCAGAGCTTTGGTTTAGACATACCTTAGCCTGTTGGGTTATCTCATTAGAGATAGGTTAGTAATATCTTAGAATGAGTTATCTGAGTGTATATATAAGAGTGCATATTTGTTAGTGTTATAAACATATTTTAAATAAATTTTAAAATGAAATTATTTTTCTTAATATTATATGTTATATATAAAGGGATGAAAAATTTATAACCAACATAGTTATTCGTAACGTGTCTGTTTTATGAAATGATAATATTTAATTATTATCATTTATGGTTGATTTGTTGTATTTGTTCAGTTTATAAACATTGGCTATTATTGTTGATTGAAATTATGAACTAAATACTAGTTTAATAATAGTGTACGAAAGAAAATAAAGAGAATAATTAGGATATTTGGTTAAGAAATTGAAGTGTTTTGTTGTGTGAATCTTGTGTTTCGTTGATTGGTAGTTTCAACTATTGAAATAAAAGGGAATATCTTGATATTATGAATAGTCGAAACTTATGAATTAAAATATGAGTTGAAACTTAGTAGGTTTTAGTTATTGTAATATAATGAAATCTTGGCTATATCAATAATTGGAAACTTCTAAAATGAGATATAAGAAAATTGGATGCTAAGTGAATAATGAAATATATAAGAAATTAGAAATTTGTAGCTTGTAAATTGGAAGACATGAGATATTGAACATTTTTAACTAAAATGAATAAGGTAAACTTGTATAGCATTCAATTACATTCTATAAACATATATGTGTGTGTGTGTGTGTAACTTACCCGAAATGTTAAAAAGTTGTAATGTTAAATAGGAACATGTAATGGAATATTATACGAATAAAACTTGAGGAATAGAAGTGTTTAATGGAATTATTTCTATAAATAAGAATTTTGATGTACAAGAAATGTTATGAATGTATGTTAATATTGTGAAATAATTTATATAAGTACATGAAAGAAAGAAAAAGACATTGTATGAACGAATGAAAATAAATTAAAGGTAAATAATGATGTGAAAAGAAATCAATTGAATAAATGTAAATAATATTTGAAATTCGTGGTTTTTTTGGCTTATGGGATGTTTAGGAATGGATACTTCTATTTGTTTAAAGTTGTATGGATAATCTATTAAGTAATTATCCAAGGGTGTTAAGCTTAGGGTACACTTGATAGTATATTTATCACCTTGCATGATTAAAAGTTTCTGAACTAAACAAACCATTGATTTTGATTGCTATCGATGTATGGTGGATTCTTTTGGTGTATAATTAGTTGTATTGTTTGCATAATTAGTTGTATTCTTTTGATATAATTAGTTGGATTTCTCTAATACTGTAACGACCCGTAAATTCTTAATAATTTTTTTATTAATTTAATTAGTTGAATTTTTGTGAAATTTTAAATAATGAAATTTTGAAATATAAATTTGATATTCAGATAACGTCGTCTTAAGCATAGCAACTGATAAATTTTCATCGGATAATATGCAAGTTTATTTTATGTGTGTAATTCTATTTCAGTCAGATAAATTTGATGGTAATAAAATGTTTCCCAAATTTGAATATTTCTCTGTAGAAAATTTGTAAATCGTCTTTTGAGTGAGACGTCATATTATATTTCTTCAAGTTTGGACTTCTATTGCTCCATTTATCTTATTTCTGACGAATTAGCAGCATTTTTGGTACCGATTATCGACTTTTGATTGGATGATCATGTTTGCGTCAAAATTGACCACAAACACCCAATATCGCGAAAGCACCCGTTTATGATCACAAACCAGCAACAATCAATATAGAACTCAGATCTAAGCAATAGCAACCACAATAATTCACAAATAACGATCACAAACACAGGTTTTATAGTGGTTCGGCGATCTTGCCTACGTCCACTTTGTAGCTTATGTCTTTATTGATTCACTTGATGATTTCAATCGATTACAGTGAATTACAGCAAGTTATAGCTCTGATACTTGATTACAACAGCGGTATTGAAGGGTAGAATTGAATCCGGCGGAGTCTGGACGTTGAATGGCGGAAGCCCCCTCTTCCTGAAGGCTTTAGGGTGCTATTTATAGGCGTAGGAGGCCCAGATCTCGCTCAAAATTCGGAAGACTTTTTCTGGCACGTGAGTGGGCCCACGCGACCGACCCCACCAAGTTTCGACTCGATTTGAGATCGATACGAAGTGATTTAAAATCCATCAAAAAATGATCCAATCGAGTTGAAACTTGGCAGGAACAATCTTTACCTTGTATGGAAGCTACTGTGAAAATTTCGTTGCATTTGGATCAGTGGTTAAGGAGATATAATCGATTCAAGTTGTGGTTTTTCGTGAGCACTGTTGCGTTCGAATCCATCACTTCGAATCCGCTCCCTTCGACTCGATCGGTCACGTGGTTCTTTGGTGACGTGGCGCGCACTCCTCGCATCGATCCTATGTCTTCTCCGAGTTGACTGCTTCGCATCCATGATCTTTGCCTCGTTCGTATCGTTGAATGACACGTCATCCAAGCTAGTTTGACTTGGTGGACACGAACGAGTGATTGTTCATGGATTTGAATCTGATGGATGCGAAGACGATCGATACGAAGCAGTGCATAGGCACGAGACCGATCGATTCGAAGTAGGGCATGGTGATGGATTCGAAGTGCCTCGATGGATACGAAACAGTGCTCTAGCATGGATACGAACGTGCTGAGGGGATGCCCATCTGATGGATTCGAACTGATCGATTCGAAGTGATCAATATCATGCCTGATCGGTTCGAAGACGATCGATTCGAAGCGTATGCAAGCCTATGGATTCGAACAAGATGGATACGAATCCTATGGGTTCGAAATGAGCATCTCCTTCACTTTTTGATGGGTTCGAACGACACTCTTTGGCTAACTTTCATCGATCATATCTCGTTCATACGATCTCCGCTTAACCTGAAATTTGGAACACTGGCTTTCAAGGCTTCGCTTGTCATGTCCTATCAATTGTAGCCTGAACCGGGCTCGGACAAAATTCATCGATATCCATAGCGAAGTGAAGTACAACCAATTTCTGAGATGAACTGTCTTTTGTTTTTGACCGATCTTTTGGTATCACGGCTTTGACAAAAAGCGGGATAACATTTGCCCCCTAAAACATGCCTTGCGGTAGGAAGGTGTGTTTTGTAATGCCATGAGCTGGATGTTCATATCCTGTTGATGTCCTGTAAAGGAAGTTACAGTTTTATGTGACCTCAAATAACGACCGTTCGAGATCGATATACTTGAGATGAAGTGCGATCGTTCATGGTCAAGCGCCTAACTTCAAATGACGATCGTTCGGGATTGAGCCATTTGAGGTGAAGTGCGACCGTGCGCGGTCGAGTGGCGGACCTCAAGTGACGACCGTTCGCGATCGAGCCATTTGAGGTGAGGTGAGTTGTACCGTTCGGGGCGAGTTGTGACCGTTCGAGGTCGGGTGCCGTTCGAGGCGAGTTGTGACCATTCGAGGTCAGGTGCCGTTCGAGGCAAGTTGTGTCCCTGGGAGGGCTTGGTATTACCGATGCCAGGGTCACGTTCGGGTGAGTTCCTGGATCGTTTGTATGCCTATTGGAGGCGAATAAGTGTGCCCGAGGGGGTTTGGTATTGTTGATAGCAGGTTCACGTTCGAGTGGGTCCCTGGATCGTTTGTCAGGGTGGCATATCGCCATCTCAGAGCATGCCTAAGGACCGTTCGCGCCCTCGTACATGTGTAAATAGCTTAGCCATTTCAGAATTATCCGAACCTAATATCCATTCAACTGATGAGTTTTGGAACAAAAATGTCCAAACAAACAAAGCCTAAATGTCCAAATCAAAACGAAACAAAAGCAAAGCAAGGATGTCAAAGCGTAAATTCTCAAAACGATAGGGTTAATAGCCATTCAGAGCATGCCTGTGGACCGTTCGTGATCTCGTACATGTGTAAATGATTAACCCACGTTAGTGAGATGTTTACTACTTGTTCATCGTTATTTCAATTAATTGATAACCAAACGATGTCCTGGTTGAGGGTCAACCCTAGCTGATGTAGACGGTGGTCACTCTGGCTCTACCGCTGGAGCTCGTCTCCTCATCTATTGAAGCAGCATACCATTCCTGATGTGCCCTTCTACCTCATCCTTTAGATGCCTACAGTCGTTAGTGTTATGACCGTTCAGTTCGTGGAATAAGCAATATCTGTCTGATTTTCTCTCGTCAGCAGTGGGGTCCCTTCGTATTGGCCTACGGTATGGAACTTGCTCTCGTGTATCTCGGTAGATTCGCTCCAAACTCTCATTCGGCTCTGAATAGGTGGTGAATCGTGCCTCTCTCCGCAGTCGCTTTGACCCTACCACTATCCTCAGCCTTTCGTTTTCCTTTATCCTTGCCTGAGTCCTTTTCGAGAGGCCTTTTGTCTTTAAGCGCGTAAATTTCTATTCCCTCTCCTTTTTCTCTTTCTGCATTCGCATCCTCTAATCGTAAAAACTTTTCTGCCTCGTCGTAGAATTCTCCTAGATCCACAGGTGGATCTTTAGTCAATGAATTTTTGAACTCTGTGCCGTCAGTTACTCCGGACACAGCTGCCATCACCACCATTGATGGATCTGCTCGATCCACCGAAGCTGCTGCTGCATTGAATCGCGTTAGATAACTCCTCAAAGTCTCTCCGGCTTTCTGCTTTAGGGTTTCCAAAGTCATCACATTCTTGGGTCTTGTAATATGAACCCAGAACTGCCTCATAAACCTCTTAGTTAAATCGTTCCATGTTCCGATAGATCCACTCTCTAGTTGTCTAAACCATAATGCTGCAATATCCGCCAAGTACAATGGAAAGCACCGGGCCATAACCTCCTCTGATGCCCCCAGCACTTCCATATGCCTCATATACTTCGTCAGATGAACCGTGGGGTCCGTTCTCCCGTTATACATGTCCAACGATGGTAACTTGAAATCCAGTGGGTTCCTAGCTCGTCTGATTGCTGAAGTAAAAGGACTCCTATTGACATCCTCCAAATCTTTGTTTACCAAGTCGCCTCTCATAGCTCTTCTAACCATCTCCGCCAATCTGTCATTGTCTCCGAGATGCAATCTTTGTTCATTACTTTCAACCTGCCCCCCGAGTTCACGAGGGAACTCTGGGATCTGCCCCCTTGACTAAGCGTTCACTCCTCTGCTACTCCTGGGCTGCGCAAATGCTCCTCTCTCTCTCTTCGAAATCGGATCAACGTTCTCCATGGGTGTGCCTGCTAATCAAGGTGCTATGCTGGATGGTCCTGCTCCGTTCTGGACTCCATCCGCTTCTCTATTCTGTACTCCAAGTTGTCCTATTTGTTGAAATAAACTTTGGATCATCTCCTCTTGTTTCTTCATCATTGTCTCCATCTCGTCTCTAGTGATGAAGATCGATGCTTGATTTGCTCCTGAGGAAGCCTCTTGACTTCCCTGGTGTTCACTTCACTCTGGCCTTGGCCTTCTGCTCGACTATCTCGTCATAATCTCTCAAATCTGAACTTTCAAACTTTCTGAATCAACTTCTAATTGGTAGAACTCCTGAGTTCAATTCTCGGTGGAAGCACCAAAAATGTTGGCGTCAAAATTGACCATAAACACCCAATATCGTGAAAGCACCCGTTTATGATCACAAACCAGCAACAATCAATATAGAACTCAGATCTAAGCAGTAGCAAACACAATAATTCACAAATAACGATCACAAACACAAGTTTTATAGTGGTTCGACGATCTTGCCTACGTCCACTTTGAAGCTTATGTCTTTATTGATTCACTTGATGATTTCAGTCGATTACAGCGAATTACAATAAGTTATAGCTCTGATACTTGATTACAACAGCGGTATTGAAGGGTAGAATTGAATCCGACGGAGTCTGGACGTTGAATGGCGAAAGCCCCCTCTTCCTGAAGGCTTCAGGGTGCTATTTATAGGCGTAGGAGGCCCAGATCTCGCTCAAACTTCGGGAGACTTTTTCTGGCATGTGAGTGGGCCCACGCGACCGACCCCACCAAGTTTCGACTCGATTTGAGATCGATACGAAGTGATTTCGAATCCATCAAAAAATGATCCAATCGAGTTGAAACTTGGCAGGAACAATCTTTACCTTGTATGGAAGCTACTGTGAAAATTTCGTTGCATTTTGAACAGTGGTTAAGGAGATATGATCGATTCAAGTTGTGGTTTTTCGTGAGGGCTGTTGCGTTCGAATCCATCACTTCGAATCCGCTCCCGTCGACTCGATCGGTCACGTGGTTCTTTGGTGACGTGGTGCGCACTCCTCGCATGGATCCTATGTCTTCTCCGAGTTGACCGCTACGCATCCATGATCTTCGCCTCGTTCGTATCGTTGAATGACACGTCATCCAAGCTAGTTTGACTTGGTGGATACGAATGAGTGATTGTTCATGGATTCGAATCTGATGGATGCGAAGACGATCGATACGAAGCAGTGCATGGGCATGAGACCGATCGATTCAAAGTAGAGCATGGTGATGGATTCATAGTGCCTTGATGGATACGAAACAGTGCTCTAGCATGGATACGAACGTGCTGAGGGGATGCTCATCTGATGGATTCGAACCGGTCGATTCGAAGTGATCAATATCATGCCTGATTGGTTCGAAGACGATCGATTCGAAGCATATGCAAGCCTATGGATTCGAACAAGATGGATACGAATCCTATGGGTTCGAAATGAGCATCTCCTTCACTTTTTGATGGGTTCGAACGACACTCGTCGGCTAACTTCCATCGATCATATCTCGTTCATACGACCTCCGATTAACCTGAAATTTGAAACACTGGCTTTTATGGCTTCGCTTGTCATGTCCTATCAATTGTAGCCTGATCTGGGCTTGGACAAAATTCATCGATATCCATAGCTAAGTGAAGTACAACCAATTTCTGAGACGAACTGTCTTTTGTTTTTTACCGATCTTTTGGTATCACGGCTTTGTTAAAAAGCGGGATAACAGATCGTACCACATATATCTACATATCGTTTTGATCGTCTCGTTGTACTGATCTCTACGGTATATTCATTTGTGTGCTTCAATGTCCGACACACGGTGGAATATGTAAAACGGTTGACCGTACCGGCACCGTTTTGAGCCTTTGATTTTCCTTCTGTACATTCATTATTCACCATATAATACCAATAGTCAACTATTTTTTCATATTTCCCCAAATTAAATGTTGGCTGTTGCTATACTTACCGGTTCAATTGTACTTACTTCTATACATTTACACTTCTTTCCTTTCCTTCTTTCGTTTTTCCAGAGAGAAAAATTATATTTGTTGCCTTCGTTTTCTCCCTTCACACTGCCCATTCTCTTTCCCAAAGAATGTCTAGCCTTCACCCTTCACCGCACCATCTTCCCACTTCTCCTTCCCTCCTCCACGCGTGAGCTCACCAATCACTACCCTGACGCCAGTCAGCGCCTCCTCCCTTTGAACCCCCACAGCGAGCAACCGCTTCACCAGCAACCCAAGCCTCGGCCAAGCCGAACCATCACCATCCCACGTCTTCTGCCCGAGATTGAACAAAGCCTCCGACCGATTTCCGCTCCTCCTCCTTCTCGTGCCTCAACCAAGCTCATCGTTTGCATACAAATTATATATGGGTATGTTGCACTTAAGGCCTTTTGTGTGTGTGTGTGCATGTGTGTGTGTATATATTCTCTGTTGGTTTATGTGAAAGTTTACTTTGTCTATTTAAGTCATATTAGTCTATATATTAGTGTATATGAATGGATTCAAGTGCATATATATTAGTTTATACGTATAAAAAAAAGTGTATGTTGCAAGTGATATTTACTGTTTGTTTGCAAATAGTTGATATAATTTTTAGTCTGTTACTTAAAGTATTGATGGGAATGGATTTCAAAAGCTTTTGTATATATAAAATTCACGTAAGATTTGAATTTCATGTAAGTGTATTTACCAACCCATGTTTTACTGGCATCAAGTCTTTATTTTCCATTTTCTGTTATGTCCTATAATCAAACAGTTTGTATAAATGCCTAAATGTTAGTTTTTAAATTATATATTATGATTTTTTAGCATTGGGTTACAGTTTATATAATGGTTTTAAGAAAAGAATAATAACAACAGTTATAAGTTCACTTATACCATTTACCTTCATCGATCCCGTTTTGATTTGATTTTCGTTTATTCCTATTTATCAGCTTTGTTCGTCAAATCTTGTCCATCTAGCGTTGCTTTGGAATTCGTAGCTCATTTCTTTGTCAAATATATCTAGCCTCGAAAGGTGAGCAATCACTCACGATTAACGTTCTTATATTTATTAAATCTGATTTCAATTGAAATGACAATCGAAATGTGCTTTTGTTAGTTATTTACATTGCTATATATATGCCGTTATCTGTATCTGTTCACCTGTGACATCTGACACCATTATCTGTTATTTATATTGATGATATATGCCTGTTATATTATTATCATATCTGTTATCACTTTGCAAGTTCCCTGTTAGTATAGAATTCACTATGGGTTGAAATGGTACATACCCGAACAATCTGTAGAATAGGAGAAAATCGTAATGGGTTGAAATGATAGACCCAAGCGATTTTCATTGAATTGAAATTGGGATTGAGGGTTGAAATGATATATACCCGTATATATTTAAATTGTGGATTGAAATGATAAATATCTGTATCACTTGACCATAGGATAGAAAATTATATACAGACACCGTGATCTATATATAAAAATACGTTGAAAATGATTTCTATGGTTTTGGAAAGAAATATATGGTTTAATAAATATTGATTTTTGATATTATATAAATATTACTTTAGATACAGTTAAATTCTTAGATTTAAGTTATTTATAACTTTGTTTAATATAAAATAAGTTGAATAATAAAGTTTGATTTTATTAAAATATAATAAGGTTAAATATTTATTTAAATTATATTTTAATATAGAGTTTATAATGATTTTAATAAATTAGGTTTGAGAAGATGGATTTGAAATTGATTTGAAATTGTATTTAATTAAGAATTATAATTAATTAAAATTGATTTGGAACTTGTTGAATTTGAGATTTTTGAAAGGATATGAATTTTATAACATGATTTTGGTTTAAGGTGATTAAATGAATATATCAAGTTTAAATGAATTGAAGGATTATTCAATTATTTGAAATTTGGAGCTTTATTTAAATGATATTGAATTTATTAAGTAAATATTTCAAAACTAAATAATAGAAAATTGAATTAAGATACATATAAAATTATCACATTTAAATTTAAAATTTTAGAATATTTAAAGATTTGAAATATATATTTTGAAATGATTTATTTGTGGTTCAAATCTATATTTGAAACCGATATAATTTTGAATGGTTTATTTAGAAGCTAAATTGGAATTAATGATTTAAGATCTAATTAAATTTGAATTTTGAGATTCAAATTGATTTGGAATTAATTTGTGAAATTCGTGGAAAACAATTTTATTATATATACTATTTTAATATTTAAATCGGTTAAGTGGGAAGTATTATGATTTCAAAGCATTATGTTTCGAAAGGGTTTTAATTTCAAGTGTTTAGTTTCGAAAGTGTTATAACTTTGAAAAATTCTATGATTTTGGAAAAGGATATATTTGACATGGAAATGATATTCTATGGGTATGGTTTTGAAATGGATGTGATATTCTATTTTTCAAAGTATAAAATGTTTGAAATGACCACGGTGTTATAATAACGTTTGGTTGTTAAAGAGACCGGGATCGGAAGTTGTCATACTCTCTTCCAACTTCAAAAACCACTTTAACAACTATGTACGCGGTGGAGATTCCAGAATGAAGTAGGATGGTGGCGACGGTCTATAAAGGTATATACGTAGACCCAACTCCCATGGGTTGGCATAAGGTGGCTAAAGCAGGAGCAATTGACGGGCTAATGAGGTAGCTCCTCCTATCGGACATACTTCTTCGTATGCCATTCTATTATTTTGTGATTGATTGATGCACACCTTTGATTTTGGGAGTGTGGCTCAAGGTGGGCAGTAGTGGCTGCTACGCGTTACCACCAGTCCAGAAGTGTAATTGGTATATCTACCCTAGCATTGCCTAGTTGTGCCGTGTCACCTCCCTAGCGCACTTTACTACGAGTTCTGATTTGTGTCGTACCTATGTAGTATCCTCTGGTGGCTTCCCGATCAGGACGGACTATGGTACTGTATAGACTCTTGGCACTATATATGCGTTAAGGTGGAAAATGTAAAGCCTTAACGCTATTTTTAAGCAAGTTTATTTTACTTTAGACATTATTATAATAGTGCATATTACTACATAGTAGATAGTTTAACGGATCCTTAGAGGATGGTTATCCCAAACACCCTTTGAGTTACTTATATTTCAGTTGTTATTTCACTTGAGTTGGACTAATTGATACAAGAATGCTAATCCTCACTCGAGTGTTTTATGTTTTGCTTTATGCTCGGGTCAGACTGGGTGGTACAGCTTTTGAGACTCGCCTTGGAGTTGGAGCTTCGCTTGGAGATCCAGCTATCTTTCCAGCTTGCAGTTATTCAGTTGATTCCAGTGATGTATTCTGATCTTGGACTTGACTATTGTATTTGAAACTGCTGTTGTATCTGATTTAACTCTAGTGTGTGTATATATATATATATATAGCTTCATGAACTACTATTCTTCTATTTCTACCGCATATTGTTATATTACTCTGTGTCTGTGTTCTGTGATTATTTATTTACTGTATATGCTAAGTTTTGCCAAATATGAATTAACAATCTGGTATTTTGAGTAATTTAAATCCGGCATGTGTGGATGCGAATGGTTGAAAATATCGGGTCGTTACAAATACATAATTCTCGCTATTTTGGATTTTATAAGTGAAATACAGGTTTATGGAAGCAATAGCTACTGCTTTTGGTTTCATAAATAAAGCGTGTTTACCCGAAAAATAGGTATAGTTTTGGAAGACGGTTTTATAGCGATATTATATAGTTTTTCCCATGGTTTGGGATGTTTTATTTTTGAAATATGATATATATATATATATATATATATATATTGTTGATGTTATTGTTTTTTCGTGACCTCTCCGTACAAAGGAGACTGCCGAAATTTTTCGTGAATTTTAGACTTTGTGTAGTGAAAATATTTTTAAACTTTAGTAAACTTGAATATGAAGATTTAATTGTTTATTAATTAGTATATTTTTTTAAAATACTTAATTATGTAAATTTAATTGTTTATAAATTGGTTAATTGAATACAGTTATTTTAAGCTTCTTAATTCCTTCTCGTTCCTTTTGCGAGGACGAAAATTTTTGAGTGAGGGAGAGTGTAACGTCTCGTATTTTTCCGATAAATGAAATATTGAATTTAATAAGATTTTAGGTTTCAATATTGTATGAAATTAAAATTTTAATTTTTTTTAGTAGGAAAACAATTAGAATGTAATTTAATAATGTGATTTAATGTAATTGATAACCATTTTAGTGTAATTTCAATTTATTTTAATAACTGTTTGAATGTAAATTTTAGCGATTGTAAATAATAAAATGTTAATATAAGAATGGAATAATTTAACAAATGAATGTTATAATATATTAAATGAACACAAAATAGTTGTGGCATAGTGAGAATTCGTTTGAAATCTAATATTGAATACAAACAACAATAAGAGTTATTGGAATCCTTTAATTGAAAAGAAAAGACAAGTGCATTGTAGTCAATATGTTGAACATAAGAACTTACATTTTGACTTAAATTAAGATAAACATTTTAATGAAATTTAAGCTTTGACTTGAAAGGAATAAATTGTATGTTTGTCTCCAACCGGAGTAACAAATGTTGAATTTGAATATAAATGGAGTGAATGTTTTAATGAAAGAATAACATAAGTTGTTATTTGGAATGCATCTTGGAAAGTTTATTTTCAATAAGATAAAACATTTACTTTGTAAATAGTGTATAAATTTTATTGTATACAAAATTTTATAAAACATGTTTGAATTGGTATAAATGAAAAGAAAACAATGTTTTATAATTAGAATTTGTTTGAAATTAGTAAAGAAATGAATTGGAATTAGATTAATTTAAATGTTTCAATTAAAAGGAAAATAAATGAAATCGTAATGAATGAGTTAATATAGGATCTTGCATTTTGTATAAATATGGAATGAACATTTTAATTAAGACAATTGCGTGTTTGAGACGTATAAAAATAAAACTTTCATTTTAATAAGTATGATTTTGGAAAAAAAATTGAATTTTAGAATGATCTGTATACACACACATTAATATTCAAATTTTTAAATATATAAGAGGGTTCATGGTTGTGTAAATGTTGTGAAATCAATTAGAATTACCTTGTATTAACAATTATACATTTATCACATAAGTTCACGTATATTTATTTTTCCATTTTATATATGGTTAAACATGTAAATTTGTAGCATTAATGTGATCGTTATAGTAATTAAAAAAATAAAGTAAATCATTTATAATGCATAGATAGATATATATTCATTAATTAATAAAATTGGTTTGAGTAGCATAAATAAACGAATACATTGATTGGTTGATTAATTGATTGGTTGATTGTTAACTGATTGATTGCGTTAATGGAGTGTGGACATGTAACAACCGGAAAATTTTAACTCTTTTAATAACGTAATTAACTAAATTTTTGTGAAATTTTAATTAATTGAATTTGGCAATTAAAATTTCATATTTGTAATACGTCTATTTAAACATGACAAATGGAAAATTTTCATCAGGAAATTTGGAAGTTAGTTTGTTGTGTAATTTTAATTTCAATTTAAATCAGTTAAAATTGATGATAACAGGATATTGTTGAAAGCTGAGTATTTTCATATAATAAATTTGTAAATCATTTTCTAAGTGAGACGACTTATTTCCTTTCGTCAAAATTTGGACTTCTCAAGCTTCGTCTATCTTATTTTTGATAAATTAATAGCGGTATGGTAGCGAATATCGACTTTTGACAGGATAGTCGTATCGCTGATATCTATGTACCGTTCTGATCGTCTCGTCCTGCTGGTTCCTGCAGCATATTTATTTGTGTATTTCGAAGTCTGGTGAGCGGTGAAATCCACGAAATGGGTATCCGTATCGGTAATTGTTTTGTGTGTTTTAAGTTTCCAATGTCCTTTCTATTCCACCATGTAAACCTATAGCCATCCGTAGTTAATATTTTCCAACTTTTGACTTTCATTATTCCATGTTCATTGCTATTGCACCGATTGCTTTTATCTGTGTCTCTTTCCATTCCTATTCGTTCGCCCGTGCTTTGAAAGGAAATTTTATAAACAATATACAAGGTTGTTGATGTCAGAAACATGCCTGCTGTCACTTCTTTTCCTCCCCAACCCATACTTCCTCAATATCCCTTCTGGCATGAAAACTTACACTATTATTACATTTTTTTCTTCTTTCGTGCTCATGCACCACTCAAACCCAGCAACCACCATCCGCTCCACCCTCCTCGTGGCCGAGCACCACCCTGACAAGCCAAAACTGTGACGCCCCACCTCTATACCCACGCTAGCCAAGAACACTAAGGTGTAGTGCTGTCAACTGGCACGGAGAATAAGGCTGTTGAGGAGCGACCATCCGTGTGATTGCTTTGTGCGAGCACCGATATGCCAGATAGTAAAAGCGTGCATTTCATTTCAGGAGGAAATCCGACATGCCGATGCAAACTCAAAGCTACTACACAGTGGCTATAATAGTCTAGGAAAAAAATATAAAATAATAACACAGATAATATAAATGCGGAACACAGATGAAACAAAAAGTCTCATATATATATATAATAACTGATGTCAGTTACAATACATTCACACGGTACATATGATACAACTACAACAGTCGACTAAGGAAGTTACATATACAAGTACATTAACGTATCTAATATACATGAACACATATCTTCCTATACAATTTTACAGACTACTACAAATGACGACGACTACTCCAAAAGATATGAAAGAACTTCATAGCTCTAGCAACAACCCAAGGTAGAATATCTACAACCTGAAATACTCGGTCTGACCCGAGTATTAAATTCAAAAGAAAATAATACTCGGGTCAGTCTAATTCAAACTCAGTTATTAGTGCACAGAAGCAATAATAATTAAATAATGAATAGACGACAGTAATTAAACCAAATCAGAATGCAATTCAGAATATTGAATTGAAATAAACAAAACAGTTCAAAACATTTAAATATCAATTAAAATATTAAGTCGAGTAGGGCTGCAGTACACGCACGCGTGCACTTCCTCGCCACTACAGCATATGGAATATGCAAAAGATCAATTAATCAAAACAAGATAGATATCATAAAACCATACCGTGTGGCTGCAGTTCACGCTTGCGTGCACTGCCTTGCCACTACAGTGATGATGTACCCATTGAATACCGTGTGGCTGCAGTTCACGCTTGCGTGCACTGCCGTGCCACTACAGTGATGATGTACCCATTGAATACCGACAGCAATCAAAAACTGCAGAGGTCAAGTTTGGACGACATAAATGCGAACCCAAATGTACACAATGGACGTACACTACTGGTTGCACAAGGATAAAAAAAATGAAACTGAGATGCAACTTGGAGCTGCAGAAATATATAAATGCACATGAACAAGTACTGTGCATATACAATTGCACAGTTCAAAGTTAAAGTGAATACTACGAGATGGAACACCGTACCAATACACATGAATGCACAGTACAAACAAATGCACTAAGTAAGTGCCACAACGATCGTGCCAACAAGCAACAGTGCAACATCAGGTCGAGCACGATGCAAATACAATAAGACAACACATAACTCGAACAATCTCACTTAAATAAGTAGATCATAAATGCTCAAAGATAAGGAAATGCAGCAGCGACACAGCTCACAACAGCGGTGAGTCGGGTACAACCACATGAAGGGACCAGGCCACAAAGAAAAAAAATCAAAATGGTCAAGCAATCCAAAATACAGGATAGCTCGGTGCACAGTATAAAATGAATCACGTTCATATATACTGTGCCACCACTAAAACAATAAAAGCTGCTGTATGAAGGCAGCAAAGCCAAACTATTAACAATAATGCAATGATCAAGCTACTGACCAGACACACAAGTGCACATAGGCACGGTTACTACATAAAGTCATCAAAAATGAAGGTGGGGGCACCATAAACATGGCACCACAACACAACATAAAAGAACATAGAGAGTCAGTACCCAACAGAGGCAAGTCCAAATAAAACACATAGGAAAATTGAAATCAACAAGGTTGCATGCATGCATATGTATGAATACACATACATATTACACCAATTGAAACAGCACTTAGCATAGGCAATTACCAAAGATAGTTCGATCAGAACCATTAAAACTGGGTCGAACCCAAAGTTAAAATGCAGCAAGCACAAATAAAGGCAAGGCAAAAATTGAACAGCAAGAACAAATCAGAAATCAGGTCAGAGAAACAAACATGTGGAACAACAGCAAGTGATGTACACATGAATGCAACAATGAAACTTCTACACCAAAATGCATCAAGCAACCAGAATAGTCACTTGAGAATATGATCTGTCTCAAAATATAACAAATACAACATGTATGCATGTGGTGACACTATAAAATCACACTGCAACATGTACGCAATGACGACCAGGTAGCAACAGAGAATCAAGAAAGACTCGAGTGCTACAAAACTCAAAATCAATGTGTGAACATAAAAATTAAAACCAATGTACAGTTCGAATAATTTTGCATCAGCAAGGAATTTTTTTAAAAGACTGCCAATGAACATCAACTAATCTGTTTAGTCAGACAAGGCAACCTAAACAAAGAATTTAAGGTAACAATTAAATGAACAAGCAGTAGCAATTTATACGAATTTTGCTTAGTGACTGGAATCAAATACATGTATCCACTTTGAATAAAACAGAGAACCAGCAAACCTAAATCAGTGCCATGGTGGTGGGTTCCAATCAAAACTCAACAGTACGAGGTCGAGCATTGTTGAAGACAACATAAAAATCGAACACGGCAAAAGTCGAACAAGCCAAATTCCAAAACAGTTAGAGCCATGATATTCACGAATTCATTTCAACAAGAGTCAGGAAATCAAAGCAACAAAGGAAAAAGAAAACGACTTGAATTAGATGTGAGTGTAAGGCCACTCACCTTGTCGACGAATTGAAGCAGAAATGGTTACGAATCTAGCGGCCGCGAGCACCACGAGAGACGAGCAACCATCGGAATCGAAACCCCCAAATTGGAGCGAAGAAACGAAACCCTAAATATCAGAAGAGGGGGAACGAACGAGACCGCCATTTTCTTCCTTCGTTCGTTTTAGGGCTAGTGAATGGGAAAAATTTAAGAAAGGGGGACAGGTTTTAAAAATAAAAAAAAAGAGAACGACAATTAGCCCTGTAAATTTTCACGGCCCAATAATAAATGGATCACCATTTAATTTCTCAAAGCCCATCAATCTTTATAACAATTTGTAATTTAAATTTTAATTCAAATTTTTAAAACTTCAAAATGGCAATTGACGAAAATATAAATCGTTTTAACGTCGATTATGAATTGACGCGAATATCGGGTTGTTACAGACTCCCCTCCTTAAAGAAATTGCGTCCTCGCAATCTTAAGGAATAAATGGGCAAAAGGTAACAACCATAAGAATATATCAACACACGATGAAGAAATTTGAAATAGGAAGTTCACCATATAGAGCATGAGAGAGAGAGAGCCTGAACGTGTTTGCTCGATGAATTCTCTAGATTCCTAAGTGAAATCCATAGGATTTGAGAACCAATAAACTTTCACGAGAAAAACATCTTTATTTCGAGGGTGCTGAACCCCCGAAGCATTGATGTGAATAGAATGTTGCTCAAAGTCAAATCTGGTGAAACTTCAATTTCTTCAATAATACCGGGCTCAAGAATAAAAATCGGAATTCCTAAGGCATTTCCGTAATTGGAAGACGTAGGAAACGTCATGAATAACAGAAAATTGAGCCGGTAATAAGAGGCGATAAGCCAAGAAACCAATATGTTCAGTGATAGGAAATGGCCCAATATATCGAGGCACTAACTTTCCCGACCGACTGAAATGCACAACACCTATCATAGTGAGACACGAATAATTTAGAACAACAGCGTAGTACAATAACGGTACGTCCAATGAATCGATCAACATAAAAGAACATCAGACGTAAGTCCATAAAAGGAATGAGACGAAGCTCAACAAAACGAAGTACATCGAAAAGTCTGATGAACTTGGTAAAAAGATGATTCCATTCGGACATCATCAAAGAAACAACCACTTGTTGCCAACGACAAGTGCATCGGTAATACGATTTCCCATCCGGGAGTGGTAAAGAATATCAAGATCATAAGATGTAAGGAACTCGAGTCAAAATGGTTGACGCAAATCATGTTCCTTATGAGAAAATAAATATTCCCAAGAAACATGATCAGGGTAGAGAACAAATTTCTCACCCAAAATAATGATGCCAAATTTCTAAGTACGAAATCAATAGCCAAGAGCACTAGATCATGAGTGACATATCTAGTCTCAATAGGCATTTATGATTTAGAAACTCAAGAGACAACACGTTCTCTTATGCAAGATAATGGCATGCAAACCAATACGATTAGCATTGGTACAAACGATAAAGTCTTGGTTCCCTCGGGAATCACAAGAATAGAAGTATCGAAAAAGAGTTGTTTTAAATAATATCCTTTCCCGAAAAGTTAAAACTTTCGAAATTTACAATTTACTTTATGTAATTATCTTTTCAGAAAATTTTAAAATTCAATTTATTGTGTCTGATTGTCTCATCAAAGCGTCTAGGAGATTCCTATCGATATCGTTGATCAAGCGCATCGACCAGAATTCTTAAAGCACTCAATGGGCAATACAATCACAAAATATTCTCTTAATTTTATAAAAGGAATTTACAAATTTTCACCCTCAAACGGACAAGTCCGGAATTAAACGAATTAGTAAAAGAAAGGGGTCATAGTCCTCGATTTTGCTGAAACGTTTAAATCGCTTCCTCATTCTTTTGAAAGCGTAAACTATAAAAATTTTGAAAACGATTTTTATTTTGAAACAATTTTTAAAACACGTGATTAAAACAGCGATATCAGTAGCAACTTCGATAAGTGGATTTTCATTCATGAAAAGTGTCACAAGAATCTTCTCAAAGATAGAAAGGGATATCATACCCTAAACTTGTACTCATAACAAGTCAATGACACACGAATTCACCAATGCACAAGAATTGATAAAACTTATCAATAGAAATCACGAAAATTGGTGAAGCACAAATTCTAGAAATCATCACGAGAAATCCAGAAATCACAAGATAAGAGTATGAAAACTTGAACAGAGTATGAAAACTCAAACGGAGTATGAAAACTCGAACAGAGTATGAAAACTCAAACGGAGTATGAAAACTCGAAGGAGAGTATGAAAACTCGAACGGAGTATGAAAACTCGAAGTAGAGTATGAAAACTCAAACGGAGTATGAAAACTCGAACAGAGTATGAAAACTCAAACGGAGTATGAAAACTCGAACAGAGTATGAAAACTCGAACAGAGTATGAAAACTCGTACAGAGTATGAAAACTCGAACAGAGTATGAAAACTCGAACGGAGTATGAAAACTCGAACAGAGTATGAAAACTCACCTACACGCGAGCATGAAAATTCATCAACACATGTAACGCATAACGAGAACGGGAGCACGAAAACTCACCTACACGCGAGCATGAAAACTCATCAGCACATGTAACGCAAAGCGAGAACGGGAGCACGAAAACTCACCTACATGCGAGCATGAAAATTCATCAGCACGTGCAACGCATAACGAGAACGGGAGCACGAAAACTCACCTACATGCGAGCATGAAAACTCACCAACACGTGCAATGCAAAGCGAGAACGGGAGCACGGAATCTCACCTACACGCGAGCATGAAAAATCATCAACACGTGCAACGCAAAGCGAGACGCTATCTCATGGTTGCAAGCCATTAATTTTGACACACGAATGGCCCGAAGACCGTGGGGCGCTACCCCACATGTGTGAGTCGGAATCACACAGATTGAGGTCAAAACTAACCTCGCAATCAAAAGAAAAGTACGTGTGAATGAAATCACACAAGTGGTGTCTAGACAATCCTCAAAGACCAAGAGATATGTGTGAGACGAAATCACACCGATGAGGCCTAGTCTAACCGAAAAGGTATGTGTGAACGAAATCACACAAATGGTGTCTAGACAATCCCCAAAGCCCAAGAGATATGTGTGAGACGAAATCACACCGATGAGGCCTAGTCTAACCGTAAAAATGATCGTCATGATCAACGAGAAGTGTCAATTACACTAAGTTAGTAAATGTAAAAGTTTAGCTTCATGTCCCATAACCACTTGCTTAACTTAAATATTTACGAACAAACTGTAAATCTTCACTAGAAAATTGTCACATGAGGTTCAATCGAACAAGTCCAAGAATTAACCGACGAAGCAAACGCAAGCGTTTCGTACCACTTGTTTTACTAAGCCGTTTAATTAGATTTCTCATACGAGTGAAATAAAGATTTGTATATACTAATAGATTGGAAAACGGTTTTAAAAACGAGTTTGGTATTGAAAATAGAGTTGAAAACATTTTGATAAAAGAGTTTTGATATTTACTACTAGTATTGAAACCTTTATATTCTTAAAGTGACAAATCACAAAAATGATTGTAGAAACAATCAATCACAAGAATTGACATACGAAGACGTGAATAGAATCCAAACAAATCGATACCAAATTCATTGAAAGGTATGTCCACAAAAATCCCGAAGAAAAGGTCATCAAAGTTGCTAATAAATGATAGCAACAAATCGGGAAACAATCAAGAATCGATTAAATTCGAAAACCAAATCAATTCACTAAGATTAACATTCGAAGACATGAATAAAATCCGAAGAATTCGATTCCAATCCATCAAAGTAGGAATACCCAAAAATTCCTGAAATAGAAGTTATCAAAGTCGACAAAGGTGATAACAACTATCCGGAAAAGAAGAATCGATCAACAATTGAAAAAACAAAGCAGAACGAGCATAAATGCTTGAATGACTTTAGCAAAAGTAAAAGTCAAGTCAATGTCGATATCGACCAGGCAAAGTCCAAGACAATTTCTTTTATACCAAAGAAATTTTAAAACTATCAGAGAGAGGCACATGAAAGCCAACAAACCATGGATAAACAGACAGAGTCGACAATTGAAATGCAATATGTCGGATAAACAGACAGAGTCGACAATTGAAATGCAATTTGTCTCAAAGATTGATACCCAAAACCCAATTGCATGGAGACTCCATCCAGTACACGAATCCGAGATAAGAATGCATATATACAGCAGTTCGAATAAACAACGCGAGTTCAAATCGAAGTGGGTACGAGTTGCAGCAGTATGCAACTTGGTATAGCATATACACAAGGATACTTAGCAGTGCATACTCGAATGAGTAAGTGCAACAGAGAATAGCAGCAATGCTCATGAATAAGAGTTAGGAATTCATACCTAACAAATCAAAGATGATTTTAGATAAAGATGTGAGACAAAACATCGACAAATAGTTGTAACACATGTACTATCTAAGTTATGTTTTATATTTGTTCTAAACCCCAGGCTTTGATACCAAGCTGTGACGCCTCACCTCTATACCCACGCTAGCCAAGAACACTACGGTGTAGTGCTGTCAACTGGCACGGAGAATAAGGCTGTTGAGGAGCGACCATCCATGTAATTTCTTTGTGCGAGCACCGATATGCCAGATAGTAAAAGCGTGCATTTCATTTCAGGAGGAAATCCGACATGCCGATGCAAACTCAAAGCTACTACACAGTGGCTATAATAGTCTAGGACAAAAATATAAAATAATAACACAGATAATATAAATGCGGAACACAGATGAAACAAAAAGTCTCATATATATATATAATAACTGATGTCAGTTACAATACATTCACACGGTACATATGATACAACTACAACAGTCGACTAAGGAAGTTACATATACAAGTACATTAACGTATCTAATGTACATGAACACATATCTTCCTATACAATTTTACAGACTACTACAAATGACGACGACTACTCCAAAAGATATGAAAGAACTTCATAGCTCTAGCAGCAACCCAAAGCAGAATATCTACAACCTAAAATACTTGGTCTGACCCGAGTATTAAATTCAAAAGAAAATAATACTCGGGTCAGTCTAATTCAAACTCAGTTATTAGTGCACAGAAGCAATAATAATTAAATAATGAATAGACGACAGTAATTAAACCAAATCAGAATGCAATTCAGAATATTGAATTGAAATAAACAAAACAGTTCAAAACATTTAAATATCAATTAAAATATTAAGTCGAGTAGGGCTGCAGTACACGCACGCGTGCACGGCCTCGCCACTACAGCATATGGAATATGCAAAAGATCAATTAATCAAAACAAGATAGATATCATAAAACCATACCGTGTGGCTGCACTTCACGCTTGCGTGCACTGCCTTGTCACTACAGTGATGATGTACCCATTGAATACCGTGTGGCTGCAGTTCACGCTTGCGTGCACTGCCGTGCCACTACAGTGATGATGTGCCCATTGAATACCGACAGCAATCAAAAACTGCAGAGGTCAAGTTTGGACGACATAAATGCGAACCCAAATGTACACAATGGACGTACACTACTGGTTGCACAAGGATAAAAAAAATGAAACTGAGATGCAACTTGGAGCTGCAGAAATATATAAATGCACATGAACAAGTACTGTGCATATACAATTGCACAGTTCAAAGTTAAAGTGAATACTACGAGATGGAACACCGGACCAATACACATGAATGCACAGTGCAAACAAATGCACTAAGTAAGTGCCACAGCGATCGTGCAAACAAGCAACAGTGCAGCATCAGGTCGAGCACGATGCAAATACAATAAGACAACACATAACTCGAACAATCTCACTTAAATAAGTAGATCATAAATGCTTAAAGATAAGGAAATGCAGCAGCGACACAGCTCACAACAGTGGTGAGTCAGGTACAACCACATGAAGGGACCAGGCCACAAAGAAAAAAAATCAAAATGGTCAAGCAATCCAAAATACAGGATAGCTCGGTGCACAGTATAAAATGAATCACGTTCATATATACTGTGCCACCACTAAAACAATAAAAGCTGCTGTATGAAGGCAGCAAAGCCAAACTATTAACAATAATGCAATGATCAAGCTACTGACCAGACACACAAGTGCACATAGGGACGGTTACTACATAAAGTCATCAAAAATGAAGGTGGGGGCACCATAAACATGGCACCACAACACAACATAAAAGAACATAGAGAGTCAGTACCCAACAGAGGCAAGTCCAAATAAAACACATAGGAAAATTGAAATCAACAAGGTTGCATGCATGCATATGTATGAATACACATACATATTACACCAATTGAAACAGCACTTAGCATAGGCAATTACCAAAGATAGTTCGATCAGAACCATTAAAAGTGGGTCGAACCCACAGTTAAAATGCAGCAAGCACAAATAAAGGCAAGGCAAAAATTGAACAGCAAGAACAAATCAGAAATCAGGTCAGAGAAACAAACATGTGGAACAACAGCAAGTGATGTACACATGAATGCAACAATGAAACTTCTACACCAAAATGCATCAAGCAACCAGAATAGTCACTTGAGAATATGATCTGTCTCAAAATATAACAAATACAACATGTATGCATGTAGTGACACTATAAAATCACACTGCAACATGTACGCAATGACGACCAGGTAGCAACAGAGAATCAAGAAAGACTCGAGTGCTACAAAACTCAAAATCAATGTGTGAACATAAAAATTAAAACCAATGTACAGTTCGAATAATTTTGCATCAGCAAGGAATTGTTTTAAAAGACTGCCAATGAACATCAACTAATCTGTTTAGTCAGACAAGGCAACCTAAACAAAGAATTTAAGGTAACAATTAAATGAACAAGTAGTAGCAATTTGTACAAATTTTGCTTAGTGACTGGAATCAAATACATGTATCCACTTTGAACAAAACAGAGAACCAGCAAACCTAAATCAGTGCCATGGTGGTGGGTTCCAATCAAAACTCAACAGTACGAGGTCGAGCATTGTTGAAGACAACATAAACATCGAACACGGCAAAAGTCGAACAAGCCAAATTCCAAAACAGTTAGAGCCATGATATTCACGAATTCATTTCAACAAGAGTCAGGAAATCAAAGCAACAAAGGAAAAAGAAAACGACTTGAATTAGATGTGAGTGTAAGGCCACTCACCTTGTCGACGAATTGAAGCAGAAATGGTTACGAATCTAGCGGCCACGAGCACCACGAGAGACGAGCAACCATCGGAATCGAAACCCCCAAATTGGAGCGAAGAAACGAAACCCTAAATATCAGAAGAGGGGGAACGAAAGAGACCGCCATTTTCTTCCTTCATTCGTTTTAGGGCTAGTGAATGGGAAAAATTTAAGAAAGGGGGACGGGTTTTAAAAATAAAAAAAAAGAGAACGACAATTAGCCCTGTAAATTTTCACGGCCCAATAATAAATGGACCACCATTTAATTTCTCAAAGCCCATCAATCTTTAAAACAATTTGTAATTTAAATTTTAATTCAAATTTTAAAAACTTCAAAATGGCAATTGACGAAAATATAAATCGTTTTAATGTCGATTATGAATTGACGCGAATATCGGGTTGTTACAAAAACCCAAACACCTTGGCCTACCTCGCCTCCACCATGAAATGACCCGCCTTATCACTCTGGACCCCGACAACATCCCACATTCTTCACCTCCGTCACCGCCTGCAAGCCTCACTTGACATGCCTCCTTGGCCTTTCTTTGCCCAAACGCAACCAGTATGTCTTCATCTCATGCCCGCCCTTGCATTTCCTAAACCCGAGACTTTGCCCGCCTTCACCATAGTTCCTCCACCCTCCGAGGACAAGCAGCAACCTCCATCGTCCATCACAAAGCCACACGCACCACTCTCCGCCTTCACCATAGCACAGCCGTGTAGATCCAACCATACACCCTGACAGCCCAGACTCACTCCGAGCTCCGCCTTTCCCAATGACTTTCTCCTTCCATACTTCCGGTTCACCCATCCATTCGCTTCTATTTCGTATATATATGCTTTCACGCGTTGCTTTAGTACATTGTTTAAATATATATAACATTTTTTTAAGTATATATTAAGGGATATAGTTTATATTTTATGTATATACAGAGGAATATTTTGTACGTTATTCTATTAGTGAGTATGTTTCAAAGATAAATATATTTAAAATGTATATGTCATTAAGTTTGCATCATTACAGCGGCAGCTTGTACGTCCTCTTCTTTTATTTTATATGTGATATATAATATACTTGGAATATTATATTTTATGTTGAAAGGTATATACATATTGCAGTTTATAAAAGAAGATATCGTATTAAATTATATATATATATATATAAGTTCACATGTTGGTTTTCTTTATATATATATCTTAGTATAAGAGTTTATATTAGTCTGCATGTGATATATTTTGGTTTGCGTGCATATATATAAGTCGGTGTGTAGACAAAATAACCATGCCTACTTTATATATTATATGTTATGTGTTCAAACTTATATTTATTTGTACATATATTATATATACTAGCTGTGCCTCCAAAATTTACTGTATATGTTATATATATTATATGTGTTAAATATATATTCACAATGTATAGCACTTTTATAGATGCTCTTAATAACTCTTAAATGTAAATATGTTAGAATTATTTAATTGAAATTTTGGGAAGAAATATAATATATATAATGATGTTGGTATGTGTTTAAGAAGGAAATAGAGTTTTTGAAATAGAATATATTTTGGGTTTAAGAAGGAAAAAGGCTTATATATAATGAATTTATATTGAAACATGTTTTTAAATTGAACATTAAGTTTTAAATATGATATATATTTGTTTTCCATTAATTTAAGATCTTGCTTTGCCGCTGTCCAGTATGTTGTTTTGTTTGGCATTGTCTGAAAATCTCAGCACTTTTAGATATGCTTTGCTCATGTACGTATCCGTATGCATGTCTATGTCGCCTTCTTCGCCATCGTTGTTCTCTAGCCTCGAAAGGTGAGCAATCACTTACGATTAACATTCTTATAGTTAGTAAATTTGATTTCACATGAAAAGACAATTGAAATATGTTGTTAAATTTGAATTGCTGGTTTTATAATTGTTAAATAGGATATGCCATTATCTACAGTTGTTCACATGTGATATATTACACCATATCCTGTTGTCTATATTTTATTTTATTTATCGCTGATGATATATGCCTGTTGTTGATATATTATATTATTTTCATATTTGCTCTCACTCTGCAAGTTCCATGTTATTAGTACTTCCCTATGGGTTGAAAATGATACATACTCGAATGATATTATAGATTAGGAGAAAATCGTTATGGGTTGAAGTGATAATCCAAAGCGATTTTCATTGATTTGGAATTTTTAGGATTGCGGGTTGAAATGATATATACCCGTAGATATTTAAATTGCGGATTGAAATGATAAATATCTGTATCACATGACCATAGGATAGAAAATTATATATGGACACCGTTGGTCTATATTTTGAAAATGATTTCCAAAGTTTTGAAAGGAAATATATGTGTTTTAATAAATATTGATTTTTAAAATATGATATGTATAAATTTTAGATTTTTAAATTTTATGTTTTAGGAATTTTAAATTTATAAGTTAGTTTTGAAATTATAAATTTTAAGATTTTTTCTTATAGTTTTATTTTCTTAAAAATATATAAAATAAGATTTAATTTAAAAATTTTAATTTAATTGGTTTATAATATGTTTAAGTATTTATTTAAATTTATGTTCATACTTTAAAAATAGATTTTTATAACTTTAATAAATAAAGATTGGAAAAATAAAGTAAAATTGACTTGAAATTTAATAGGTTAACAATTGAATTCAAATAAGGATTTATTTGAATTCATTGATTTTGAGATTTTGAAAAATGTGATTTATAACTTGATTTGATAAAAAGTGATTAAATGAATATTCTCAAATTTTAAATAAAATTGAGATTGTATATTTAATATTGATTTAAATCCATGAAGTGGGGATTTAATAAATTGTTATCAAAATGATTAAGTGAGTACTTTAAAATTTGAATAAAATTAAAGTTAAATGTTGAAATATAAAAAAAAATTATATTGTAAATGGTTGAATATTTAAACTTGAATCTTTGAACTTTAAATTGAAATGGTTAAACTGGAATTGATTTAAATTGAATTTTTAGAATTTAAGATGCTTTAAATCAATTTGTGGAATTGGAAAAAAAAAATCTAATTTGAAAAATATTTTAGCATAATCTCGTTAAATAAATATAAACTATATTTAATTTAAAAATATCTTAATATATAAATTATTTTAATATATAAATTAATTTAATATATAAACTATTTTAATTTCTAACTATTTTATTATATACAATATTTTCAATATCTAAACTGTTAAGTTGGAAATGTTATGATTTTAAAAGTGCTATGATTTCGAAACTGTTATGATTTTAAAACTGTTATGATTTCAAAAGTGTTATGATTTCAAAAGTTTTATGATTTCTAAAGTGTTATGATTTCGGAAGTGTTATGATTTTTAAAGTGTTACAATTCTGGAAATGAATATTATTTAAAGTGAATAATGATGTCAAATTGACATGGTTTTTGAAATGAATATGATATTTTGATATGAATTACGAACTATTTGAAATGAAATGACCACGGTGTGAAATAAGGTTTGGTTGTTAAAGAGACCAAGATCGGATATTGTCATACTCTCTGACAATACCGAAAACCACTTTAACAACCGTGTACGTGATGGAGATTCCAGAACGAAGTAGGATGGTTTGGCGACGATTCGATATGGTATTTATGTAGCCCTAACTCCCATGAGTCAGCTTGATGTGGCTAAAACAGGAGCTATATCGGGCCAAGTGAGGTCGCACCTCCGATCGGACACATTTCTTCGATACCATTCTATTGCTTTTGTGATTTGATTGGGTGCATCTTTGATTTGGGAGCGTGTCACGAGGTGGGCGGTAGTAGCTGCAATGCGTTACCACCAGTCCGGGAGTGCAAATGGTATATCTACCCTGGCATTGCCTCAAGCGCCTTGTTACATGCCCTATCGCGCCTTCTACGAGTTTGTTTTGTACCATACCTATGGAGTGCCCGGTGATAGCCCTCTAGTTTACGGAGGAATTACGGTACTGTATAAACTATAGGAATATATAAAAATGTGTTAAAAGGGATGGGTAATGCCTTAACGCTACTTTAATACTATACTATAGACATATTATAATAGCGTATTGTACTATATAATAGACAGTTCTACGGATCCTTAGAGGATGGGTATCCCAAACATCCTTTAAGTTACTTGTATTTCAGTTGACATTTCACTTGAGTTAAATTTACTGATATAAGAATGTTAATCCTGACTCGAGTGTTTTGTGTTTTGCTTTATGCTCGGGTCAGACTAAGTGTCACAGCATTTGAGACTCACCTTCGAAGATTGGAGCTTTGTTTGAAGATCTATCTATCCATCTTTCAATTATTTCAGTTTATTCCATTCACTTATATTTTGCTTATGTATTAGAGATCTATTTGTATTTGAGATTCTGTTGTATTTTGTTTTAGACTCTGATATTTTATCATAGCTTCATGAACTACTATTTATATATTCCGCTGCTTATTGTTGTAATACTCTACGTCTATGATTTCGTGATTGATTCATTTACTGTATATCCTGAGTTTTGCCAATTATAAATTAACAATCTGTTGTTTTGAGAAATTCAAGTCTGACATGTGCGGATGCGAATGGTTCGAAATATTGGGTCGTTACGGGATGTATATTAACGTAAAACGAATGTTTTAATAAAGAAGTAAATTATAATATGTGTATATTTTGTTTTGTAGAAATGAATTAATAGGAGGAAGTTTTGGAATTTTGATCCCAAAGGTTTGTTTATAGTATGTATGTGGTCCCTTCATTTACTTTACATTTACAGTCACATCCACATTCTCTTTCTTTTCATTTTCAAGTTCTTCATGTAGGTTTCATTTGAGCATCCATTTAATAGTTAGATTACTCATTCATTTCTTATTACTTAATAGTTTCTTCATTAGATTTATTTATAATTAATGATTTCCTCATTCTTTTCATTTGTTTCTCATTTGTTCGTTTTCTCTTTTCAAGTGCTTTACCTGAAGTTTTTTTCCTTTTCTTTTTTTTTTCCATTTTTATGTGAACATCCAAACTAATATTCATGCCATCTAATTAGCATTTACTATTCTCCGTTTCTAAAGTTTATTTTGTTTATGCGTTATTAGTTCTTGTAGCTTCCTTTCATTAGCAACTCTATCTTCTGAAGCTTCATATTAAAGAACCGAAGATTTATGTTTACCTTTATTCATATATTTATTCCTTTACATCACCTCTTTCAATACTACCATTTTAAGGCTATTTATATTTTTAATTTATCTCAATTCCTAGTTTGTTTATATATACTTTATTAACTTTTCATTTATTTCCATTTTCATTCATGTAACCTCATTTTATTTTCCAAATCTCATCTTTTATAGCTTCATTTCTTCAAACAAACTTCCATCGTATTTTTTTCTCTCGCTTCATTTTCCTCCTCCTTAATTTTCTTTTCTTCTTAAAATTTCCTTCTCTCTTTTTTTCCAAAGCTCCCCTTTTCTTATTCCTATTATTAAAATCTTCTTCTTTTCAAAGCTTCGTTTACTTTTTCAATTCTTTGTCTTCATTAATTTTTCTTCTTTTTTCCCAAACATTCTTCGTTTTCCAATTCCTTTTCCTCAAATCTAGATCTATACAAACTTCTCTATCTCTTTCAAAACTTTCTATAAAAAAGAAGACGATTAAGATAACAAGGAAGAAAATCAAAAGGAGGAAGTAGTAGCGGATCCAAATTCAACTAGAAAAGAAAAATCCATAAGGTTAGTGTTTAAACTCACTCACGAAATACTAATATTGTATTGTAAGTTAAACCAGGTCATATAGTGATAAATTTTTTATTGTTGGTTTGAAATTTTAATTGATATTTAATTTGAATAGCTAAACTCCAATATATGATAACTAATAATTATTGTGACATGTTATTGAATTAGTTGATTTATTGAATTGGTTGATTTGAATGTTGATTGTATGTTGTGATGGATGCTATTGTGATTGAATGTGTATTTTTTTTTATGTATTTTGATATATCCTTGTTATCACCCTATAGTTTATTGTAATCATATAAATTTTTATATTGATTATTTGAACACTAAATAAGGATATAAAACCCTTGAATTTTATATATTTACATGAGGAAAAACTAGTATGTTTAGATTTACTATTTGAACCATAAAAATGATTTTGAGAAATAAACCGTCGTTACCTTATTTGAAAGTTTACAAAATTAAATTTGAAACATTGGGAAGTTTCCATAAAATTGAATGTCGAAACTTTGAAACATTTTTATAAACCAAATCTCTTGAACTATGAAATTTAATTGGGAATTGTTTTGTAAATTTGTAAGTTACTAGAACAGATCTATTGTGAAATCTATTGTATTTTGAGTATGGAAACAATAACTTTTTCGAAAATTTGAACCTTAAAAAATGTATTTATACGCATTTTTTATTTCATCTAATTTCGGTTTAAGTGCAAAAGAATTTTAGTTTTGACTCGAGTGTATTAGTTTCGTTTACGCTCGGGTTTGCCTGAATACTTTCAGTGTATTGAAGACCATTTTGTTTTGGAGGATGAAGACGGAGATGATTCTACTATTTATTAAAATTATTCCACTGCATCATGTGTTCCGCTACATTATTTGTTTATTTCTAATGTATGTATAACTCTGATTTTAATCGTAAAAGTGTAATCAAATGTTGTTTATAAAATAGCTTCATGAACTATTTATTTGATTATTATATTTTGTCGTTCTTCTGCAAAATTCTACATTTTTTCTTTCTTTTCTTTTATTTTCATATTTACCTCATTAACAATCCTCTATTTTGAATGGTTTGAATTAGACAGGTGTGGTTTATTGTCCATTTAAACCATCAAAAAAGGTAGGTCATTACATTCAAACTCGATAAACAATCGTTACAACCAAGAATAAAAAACATATATATCATCAAATATATCATATTATAAATAGAATTTCTCACCTTCATTTTGACTTGAACTAGTTTTGAATCGGCTATAGCTTCGCTATGATTACTTTCAACTCTACGGAGTCAAGCTCCTAAGCTTTGAATGATCTTAGCCTTAGCCTTGGTTGCTTATGGTCATACGTTTTGGTGGTGGATGGCTCGGCCTAGGGTGAAGGAAAGCTTGACCGTGGTTCTGATGGGAGAATGGATTGATTTGAAGTGGTTTTAAAGTTTTATACTAATCTATATATACCGATAATTTAGTTTATTTTTGTAATTATTTTCTCCATAATATTTTTGACATAGGAAGCCATTAAAATATCTTGAAGGAGGAAGAAGATAAACAATAAATGTTTGGAATTTATGAAGAAAGGGGTGGATATTTTTAGGGAAAACTTAGAAAAAACTATCTAAACACCTAACTACCTTTTTACCTTCAACCCACACCCTCCTAGTGCTTTATTTTACACAAACACCCTCTTCACGTGTCCTATCTTCAATGTGCTAGCCGATTTATGTGTACTTTAGTGTGTAATATGAGTTGATGGTTGCTTTTTGGTTGCTTAAGTCTCAAATTTTTAATATTTTGAAATATATATGTTTGAGTGTATATGTATATGTTTGTGTGTGTGTGTGTGTGTATGTTCATGCTTATGTTAGGGTATGCATATGTATTTATATATATATGCACATGACATATAAACGAGGTTGCAACAGCTTTGAACAACTTTCATTCGTTAAACCATTGAAAATCGGAAAATCGTTCCCAGTCACATTTTTACTTATTAATTAATTTACATATAAATGTGAAAAAAATTTGAAAACTAATTTATTACCATTTTTAAATAATTTAAAACGATCACAGTTTATTTATAAAACCGTATAAATTGATATTAACAATTACTCACAAAAATTACTATTATATCGATAAAGTGATATGAATTTTCTTATATTTTCAAATCAAGTATATGTCTTCATAAAATTATTACAAATGATTTATTATCACATTATAAATATTTAAAATCAATGTGACGCCCCACCTCTATACCCACGCTAGCCAAGAACATTAATGAATGCTGTCAACTAGCACGGAGAATAAGGCTGTTGAGGAGCGACCATCTGTATAATTGCTTTGTGCGAGTACCGATATACCGGATAAAAATATAACTTTTCATCTCAAGAGGAAATCCGACATACCGACACAAACTCAAAGCTACTACACAGTGGCTATAATTTCTTCGGAAACAAATATAGAAATAAACATAACATAAATCAGTCACAGACAATTCATATCACAAAGGCGGAATAAGATATGAATATTACACTAGAAAGTGTACATCAGAGTAGTGGTCTAAAAAGATCCACAATAATACAAAGGAATAGATACAAGTGCTAGACAAAAGAATAAGTATACATCAAGGAGTCTAAATCTCAAATGTATAAAACAAAAACTACTAATCTAAGAAGTTAGCCAAAAGTCAGAGGGATCAATCCCAAGAGAGAAGTCAAGCCGACGCACCTGTAACATCTCGGTCTGACCCGAGTATTATTTAATAAGAAAATAATAAACGGATCAGTCTAGCTATAAATATCAGATGAAGTGATATATAATAAGAGATATGACGTAAACATATAATAATCACAATGCCAAGCTGTGATAAAATAGTAATTGAAAATCAACAAGAGATTAATCAATATCACAATAATCTACTCAAGATAAAAAGGAATGTCATACTCCTAATTTCATTCACCAAGCCGCAATATATGACACATATATCAATGCCCATCGTAAAAGTTGGTGAAACATAAATTCCAGAATTCAACACACGAGATCCAGAAATCACAAGGAAAGGATCAACGACGTCGTACAGCGGGACATCCGATGAACCAAATCACAATCAAAGGGAACAACGACGTCGTACAGCGGGACGTCCGATGAACCAAATCACAAAGACATAGCACGATGCTAGTCAAAAACCTAAAATGATCGTCATGATCAAAGAGAAGTGTCAATTACAATAAGCTAGTAAATATATGAGCTTAGCTTCATGTCCCATAACCACTAGCTTAACTTAAATATTTACGAACAAATTGTAGATCTCCACTAGAAAATTGTCACAAGAGGTTCAATCGAACAAGTCCAAGAATTAACCGACGAAGTAAACGCAAGCGTTTCATACCACTCGTTTTACTAAGTCGTTTAATTAGATTTCTCATACGAGTGAGGTAAAGGTTTATATATACTAATAGATTGGAAAACGGTTTTATAAACGAATTTGGTATTAAAATAGTATTGAAATCGTTTGAGGAAAGAGTTTTGATATTTACTACTAGTATAGAAAACCTTTATATTTTTAAAGTGACAAATCACGAAGAAGATTGTAAGAACAATCAATCACAAAAATTCACATACGAAGACGTGAATAAAATCCAAAGAAATCGATAAAGAATCCATCGAAATGGATATTCAAAAATCCCTAAAAAGAGTCATCAAAATCATAATAGATGATAACAACAAATAGGATTATCACGAATCGATTTAAATTGGAATTCCAATCCAAAAAGGCAAATTGGACTCAAACAGCAGGTTCAGTCGACTGAACAGAGAATTTCAGTCGACTGACCCTGTACATGGAAATTTTCCAGGTTCAGGAAACTTTCTGTTTCCAGTTTCAGTCGACTGTGCAGAAGTTTTCAGTCGACTGAATCATGCCTGGAAACTCTCGGGTTTCAGGTTCAGTCGACTGAACAGAGTTTTTCAGTCGACTGAATCATGCCTGGGCTGTTTTTCAGCCTTATTCAAATGAAGAGCAAACTCTTCCAAAATGCAATCAGACGAACATTGGCTCTAAGGGTTTATGCCAATCGGCAACCCGGCCCTATATGCTCCTCGATGCATCACCAAAAGCATGATCAAACATCCATAAAAGGATTTTACACAAATTTGACTTAAAAACCCAAAAATTGGAATATTCACAAAACCAATCCAAATCAAGAGCAAATGCACATGAAGAAGTGTTAGGAATTCATACCCAACAACCAAAGATAATTATAGTCATAGATGTGAGATAAAAATCTCACATTTGCACTAAAATTTATGAAGATGAAGCTTGAAAGCAAAGGGGAATCAACCACTCTTCAAATCCAACTCTAGAAGCTTGAATCTAAGCTAAAAAGAAGAACATTTCCTAAGTTAGGTTTAGGAAATTTCTGAAATTCAAAGAGAGAATGAGTTGGAGAAGAAGAAGAGGAAGCTTACCAATGGGTTCTCATGAACTTTGGAGCAAGGAGATGGATTTGCAAAGCAAGCTAGGTCTTAGGAATTTCTATTTCCCATTCTCTTCCTCCATTTTTGCTTGAGCTTGAGTGTTAGGAAAATAGAAGAGAAGTGAATGAAGAGGAGAGTGTTGGAACTGAGTTAAGTGGCTAATTGGCTCAGTCCAACCAAAGCCCTAAGCGGGAAAAAGTAGCAAAAATCAACTTTCTCCAAACATATCGAAGCTTATACTCAAAAAGGTCGCAAACGGCATTTTGAACTCAATGGGGGTGGTCTCAAGTCCCAATTCGACTGTTTGCAAAAAGTAGCTTTTCGGACTAAAATCCGACTAACGATAAAATATTTAAATATAAAATCGATAAATATGCGGGTTGTTACAGACTCCCCTCCTTAAAGAAATTGCGTCCTCGCAATAAGTAAGAAGGAAATATAAGAAGTAACAACCATAGAAGCATATCAATACAAAAGAAAATTTGAAATAGGAAGTTCACCATAAAGTACACAAAAGAGTTAGCAAGAAATCTGGTGAAACTTCAATTTCCACAATAACACCGGGCTCAAGAATGAAATCCGGAATCCCTAAGGCATTCCCGTAGATAAAAGACGTGGGGAACGTCAAGAATAGCAGAAAATTAAGCCGGTGCAACGGCGTAGTACAAAAACGGTACGCCCGAAAAACTAGAAACTCAAACAATTTGGGACATCAGCGTAGTACAAAAACGGTACGCCCAATGAACCCAAGCAAAGACATCGATGTAGTACAAACGGTACATCCAATGAATCAAAAGCAAAGACATCGATGTAGTACAAACGGTACATCCGATGAATCAAAAGCAAAGACATCGATGTAGTACAAACGGTACATCCGATGAATCAAAAGCAAAGACATCGATGTAGTACAAACGGTACATCCGATGAATCAAAAGCAAAGACATCGATGTAGTACAAACGGTACATCCGATGAATCAAAAGCAAAGACATCGATGTAGTACAAACGGTACATCCGATGAATCAAAAGCAAAGACATCGATGTAGTACAACGGTACATCCGATGAATCAAAAGCAAAGACATCGATGTAGTACAAACGGTACATCCGACGAATCAAAAGCAAAGACATCGATGTAGTACAACGGTACATCCGACGAATCAAAAGCAAAGACATCGATGTAGTACAACGGTACATCCGATGAATCAAATAGCAAAGACATCGATGTAGTACAACTGTACATCCGATGAATCAAAAGAAAAGACATCGATGTAGTACAACGGTACATCCGATGAATCAAAAGAAAAGACATCGATGTAGTACAACGGTACATCCGATGAATCAAATAGCAAAGACATCGATGTAGTACAACGGTACATCCGATGAATCAAAAGCAAAGACATCGATGTAGTACAACGGTACATCCGATGAATCAAAAGCAAACAACGGTACATCCGATGAATCAAAAGCAAAGACATCGATGTAGTACAACGGTACATCCGATGAATCAAAAGAAAAGACATCGATGTAGTACAACGGTACATCCGATGAATCAAAAGAAAAGACATCGATGTAGTACAACGGTACATCCGATGAATCAAAAGCAAAGACATCGATGTAGTACAACGGTACATCCGATGAATCAAAAGCAAAGACATCGATGTAGTACAACGGTACATCCGATGAATCAAAAGCAAAGACATCGATGTAGTACAACGGTACATCCGATGAATCAAAAGAAAAGACATCGATGTAGTACAACGGTACATCCGATGAATCAAAAGAAAAGACATCGATGTAGTACAACGGTACATCCGATGAATCAAATAGCAAAGACATCGATGTAGTACAACGGTACATCCGATGAACCGAACACAATAAAAGGACATCGGACGCTAGTCCTTAAAAGGAATGAGATAAAGCTCAATAAAACGAAGTATACCAAAACGTCCGATGAACTTGATAGAAAAATAATTCCATTCAGACAACATCAAAGAGTCAACCACTTGTTGCCTACGACAAAGCGCATTGGCAACACGATTTCCCTTCTCGGGAATAAAAGAATATCAAGATCATAGGAAGCTAGGAACTCGAGTCTACAAGCAGTTCCTTAAGAGAACATAAATATTCCAAAGATTTATGATCGAGATGGAGAACAAATTTCTTCCCCAAAGATGATGATGTCAAATTCCAAAAGCAAAAACAATAGCCTCGAACACTAGATCATGAGTGGCATATCTAGTCTCGATAAGCTATAATGATTTAGAAGCACAAGCGATATCACGTCCTCCTTTGTAAGAGAATGGCATTCCAAACCAATACGACTAGTATCGGTACAAATAGCAAAGTCTTGGTTCCCCTTCAGGAATCACAAGAAAGAATAAGAGTATCGAAAAGAAAGAACTTCTTTTAAATAATTCTCTTTCCCAAAAAGTTAAAACTTCCAAAATTACATTTATCATTATGTAATAATCTTTCTAGAAAAATTTACATTTTTACAAGTCAATATATCGTGTCTGACTGTCTCATCAAAGCGTTTAGGAGATTCCTATCGATAACGTTGATCAAGCGCATCGACCAAAATTCTTAAAGCACTCAACGGGCAATACAATCACAAAATCATCTTTTATAGGATAAATAAATCTCTTAAAAAGTTTTAAGAATATTCTTTTTTCGTTTCAAGAGCAAAAATCCAGTTTTACTTATAAATAAATCTTATGAAAAAGATTTGCAAAATTTTAAATTACTATTTTCATCCAAAATCAATAAATACAAGAATGGTCTCATCGAAATATTCATAGAATATTCGATTTATAAAATGGATGAAATAAGTTGGACAAATTGAATGACAAAATAATTCATTCATAAGAATCATAACGAGTACGGAATGCGGTAAGTGGAATGCTAATTTCCGCAACTCGTAGCAAACGAAAACCGGTGGTAAAGTCAAACTGAAAAGACCTTAACACCCCACAAAAGATTTCTTAGGTGATAATCCTAAGACAAACTCAAAAATACCGGAAAATTTCTCAAACTACATGAATGAGAGAAATAACACTTTCCTTATAAGTGGGCTTAAGGAATAAAATGATGCCATCCAGATGGAATCAAAATCACAAAGAAAAATAGAAATCTTCTTAACAGATTGAAAATGTCGAAGATGAATAATCCACTCGGAAAAATAGGATATGGGCTTCACAATGATTAAGCCAATCCTTGCAGAAAGGTCAATTCCGAAGCCAAAGCAAAAATATTGGCTCGGAAAAAAAAGTCACATAAAACAATCTCGACATCTAAACAAAAGAAAATTGAGTGTTGCGGATCTACCATCCGGATACACAATTCTCAATGAAGTCAATAAGCCCAAAATATTCAAAGGAAAAGAATTGACAAGTTCTTTTGATATAAAAATAATGAGATGAAACCCATATCAAAAAGAGCTCAAATAGAAAGTTCACGAATTAAAACAATGCCATCGTGGATTGAATGAAATTACCTTGACCAAAAGTTGCAGCTTTCCTTCTCACTTGCTTGGAAGCTTAGGACACGAAGATAAAAGATGACCCGAACCTTTGCAATAACGGCAAAAGAGGGGTTTCGGGCACTCCCTTACATGGTGGTCTGTGGAACTACAATTGTAGCATCGTCCATGACTAGAGGTAGGAACATTTGCTACCAGAGTTTGTTGCTTCCCTTTCTTATTAGAATCGGGGCCCTTGAATTTGATAGGCCTCTTCAAGCTATTGTCGAAGTTCTGTTGGGCACGCACAACTTCAACATCACCTTCATTATCGGCCTCTTCAAGACGAAGAGCGATATCAATAAGCTGATCAAACGAAACCTCAAGTTTCAGGAGTAATGGCTTCTTAAGATTCTTATTCAAGCTATAGACAAATCTCTGATTTTTCTTCAATGGGGTATTAATGTACTCAACCCCGTATTTGGACAGAGATTCGAAAGATGCGACATAGTCTGTCACAGAAGATTCACCTTGAACAAGGTCTATGAAACGCCGGGCTAGAGTTACTTTTTCAGCCTCCGGCATAAATTTCGATTCGAATCTTCCCCGGAATTGCTCCCAAGTAAGATCCGCTTCAACGATTTCAGAAATTAAAAGCTCATACCAATCCAATGCTCTTTCTTGGAGCATGCTAGAAGCTACTTGGACTCGATGAAGGTCAATAAGGTTCATGCGAGAAAAGATGCGATTGCATGATTTTAGCCAAGCTTGAATTTCAATAACACTCTCGGATCCCCTGAATGGCCCTCCACCCAAATCGGTGTAGTCTCTGCACAAGCGTGCAAAACCGGATCTAGGATGAGTAGGCTCCTGATTGGGACCGGCTGCTTGAGCGTTCTTAACAAGATCTAGAAGCTGCTGGGCAGACATAAATACTCCATCCTGGGTAGTAGCACTAGATTGACCGGCGCTGGGACGGCCTGGTCTAACCATTTCTCTTCTTTAAGAAAGAAAAAAAGAAGAGGAAAATGTTATTCTCAAAATGAATATCAAGAAATCTTGATAGATAAAACAAGGAATCATAAAAGAAAGTAGGATAGAACGGTACGAAGATCCGAATAAAATCCTAAAGCGCAACTCCTAAGAAAGACTTAGGACATGATCCTTGCTAAATTATTCTACATTGTTCCGAAGTTTGGCTCGGATACCAAGCTGTGACGCCCCACCTCTATACCCACGCTAGCCAAGAACATTAATGAATGCTGTCAACTAGCACGGAGAATAAGGCTGTTGAGGAGCGACCATCTGTATAATTGCTTTGTGCGAGTACCGATATACCGGATAAAAATATAACTTTTCATCTCAAGAGGAAATCCGACATACCGACACAAACTCAAAGCTACTACACAGTGGCTATAATTTCTTCGGAAACAAATATAGAAATAAACATAACATAAATCAGTCACAGACAATTCATATCACAAAGGCGGAATAAGATATGAATATTACACTAGAAAGTGTACATCAGAGTAGTGGTCTAAAAAGATCCACAATAATACAAAGGAATAGATACAAGTGCTAGACAAAAGAATAAGTATACATCAAGGAGTCTAAATCTCAAATGTATACAACAAAAACTACTAATCTAAGAAGTTAGCCAAAAGTCAGAGGGATCAATCCCAAGAGAGAAGTCAAGCCGACGCACCTGTAACATCTCGGTCTGACCCGAGTATTATTTAATAAGAAAATAATAAACGGATCAGTCTAGCTATAAATATCAGATGAAGTGATATATAATAAGAGATATGACGTAAACATATAATAATCACAATGCCAAGCTGTGATAAAATAGTAATTGAAAATCAACAAGAGATTAATCAATATCACAATAATCTACTCAAGATAAAAAGGAATGTCATACTCCTAATTTCATTCACCAAGCCGCAATATATGACACATATATCAATGCCCATCGTAAAAGTTGGTGAAACATAAATTCCAGAATTCAACACACGAGATCCAGAAATCACAAGGAAAGGATCAACGACGTCGTACAGCGGGACATCCGATGAACCAAATCACAATCAAAGGGAACAACGACGTCGTACAGCGGGACGTCCGATGAACCAAATCACAAAGACATAGCACGATGCTAGTCAAAAACCTAAAATGATCGTCATGATCAAAGAGAAGTGTCAATTACAATAAGCTAGTAAATATATGAGCTTAGCTTCATGTCCCATAACCACTAGCTTAACTTAAATATTTACGAACAAATTGTAGATCTCCACTAGAAAATTGTCACAAGAGGTTCAATCGAACAAGTCCAAGAATTAACCGACGAAGTAAACGGAAGCGTTTCATACCACTCGTTTTACTAAGTCGTTTAATTAGATTTCTCATACGAGTGAGGTAAAGGTTTATATATACTAATAGATTGGAAAACGGTTTTATAAACGAATTTGGTATTAAAATAGTATTGAAATCGTTTGAGGAAAGAGTTTTGATATTTACTACTAGTATAGAAAACCTTTATATTTTTAAAGTGACAAATCACGAAGAAGATTGTAAGAACAATCAATCACAAAAATTCACATACGAAGACGTGAATAAAATCCAAAGAAATCGATAAAGAATCCATCAAAATGGATATTCAAAAATCCCTAAAAAGAGTCATCAAAATCATAATAGATGATAACAACAAATAGGATTATCACGAATCGATTTAAATTGGAATTCCAATCCAAAAAGGCAAATTGGACTCAAACAGCAGGTTCAGTCGACTGAACAGAGAATTTCAGTCGACTGACCCTGTACATGGAAATTTTCCAGGTTCAGGAAACTTTCTGTTTCCAGTTTCAGTCGACTGTGCAGAAGTTTTCAGTCGACTGAATCATGCCTGGAAACTCTCGGGTTTCAGGTTCAGTCGACTGAACAGAGTTTTTCAGTCGACTGAATCATGCCTGGGCTGTTTTTCAGCCTTATTCAAATGAAGAGCAAACTCTTCCAAAATGCAATCGGACGAACGTTGGCTCTAAGGGTTTATGCCAATCGGCAACCCGGCCCTATATGCTCCTCGATGCATCACCAAAAGCATGATCAAACATCCATAAAAGGATTTTACACAAATTTGACTTAAAAATCCAAAAATTGGAATATTCACAAAACCAATCCAAATCAAGAGCAAATGCACATGAAGAAGTGTTAGGAATTCATACCCAACAACCAAAGATAATTATAGTCATAGATGTGAGATAAAAATCTCACCTTTGCACTAAAATTTATGAAGATGAAGCTTGAAAGCAAAGGGGAATCAACCACTCTTCAAATCCAACTCTAGAAGCTTGAATCTAAGCTAAAAAGAAGAACATTTCCTAAGTTAGGTTTAGGAAATTTCTAAAATTCAAAGAGAGAATGAGTTGGAGAAGAAGAAGAGGAAGCTTACCAATGGGTTCTCATGAACTTTGGAGCAAGGAGATGGATTTGCAAAGCAAGCTAGGTCTTAGGAATTTCTATTTCCCATTCTCTTCCTCCATTTTTGCTTGAGCTTGAGTGTTAGGAAAATAGAAGAGAAGTGAATGAAGAGGAGAGTGTTGGAACTGAGTTAAGTGGCTAATTGGCTCAGTCCAACCAAAGCCCTAAGCGGGAAAAAGTAGCAAAAATCAACTTTCTCCAAACATATCGAAGCTTATACTCAAAAAGGTCGCAAACGGCATTTTGAACTCAATGGGGGTGGTCTCAAGTCCCAATTCGACTGTTTGCAAAAAGTAGCTTTTCGGACTAAAATCCGACTAACGATAAAATATTTAAATAAAATATTTAAATATAAAATCGATAAATATGCGTGTTGTTACAATAAATTTTAGCATTTAAAAACAAATATTTGAATACTTATAATAATTATTAAATCATTAAATCTCAATTTAAATTCATATACCAATATTTAAATATAAGGGTATCACTGATGATATTGTAAATACATTTAATTTCCAAAAATAAAATAATTGATTTTATTTCATATTTCTACTTAATTATAAAAATAAGTGTACGTATCCAGCTCCATATGCAACGTTTTACGATTATAGAGTTGTTTATCGATAATACGGTTTTCGGCCATTTTATCGGTATATCTTTCCAAAGGATCTATTTAAGGAACATTCTTCCGAAATGAGTTCATTAATATTAATTATCACTTAAACTGATTATTTACAAAACATAATCTATATTTGAATACCTAAAATAATTTAAACATCTTTAATTAAAGTGATCAAATTATAGGTTGTTACATAGTTGCTCGACATGTGAATACCGTTGATGTATTAGTGACGAAGTTTAAGGGTTGAAAAGGCTGGTTGTAATATAGTGGTAATAGGCTTAGGTCGAGCGAAAACCTAGGTCCTGGTGCACTAAACACATTAGAGTTAGGGTAAGTGATACTCTAGAAAAGTTTGAGTGAAAATATATATATGATAGTGCATATTTTTTATTGTTATAAAAATGTTTTATATTCTGTTGATTGGTCCATTGAGTAGATTATTGATTTTGGTCAATACGAGTTGCTAAAGTTATTGATAGGGATCCTGTAACGATCTCGATTTTGAGTCGAATTTAATTTGATAATTTAAATAAATATTTGAAATTAAATTGTGAATTAGATTGAGTTTTTCCAAACAAAATATTAGTTGTTTATATATATAAATATATATATTGATTTTTATTTGGAATTTGAATTTAAAATTAAAATAAATATATATTGAAATTAAAGATTTGGGAAATAAATAAATTTATGATCTGAATAAAATTTATACTTGTTAAAAGATATTTGTTTACTCATTTATAAATACAAATTGATTGTATATTAATTTTTGGATTTGAAATTAAAAAAAAGATATTTGAAAAAAAATTTAAAGACTATATAATTTTATAGAAATTTGTTTTCTAATTTATAATATACATATGTAATACATATTTTGAAAGTAGTATTGGAATTCAATATAATAAATTTTTAAAAGATATTAAAAAGTTAAATTTCAGTTTGATATAAATAATCTATATATGTGTTTATTTATTTAAAATAATTAGATTTCAAACTCAATTTCTTATGAAGAAGTAAGTATAAACATATAATTTTGGTATTTGTGAACTTTATAAAAAAAAAATTGTGTGTTTGTGAAATATATTTATGAAAGCATATGTATATATAAACATAAAAAAAAATGATCACTTTTGAAAGGTGTAAATTTATTAACATAAGGGTTTAATCTAGATTTATAAATTAATTAAAATTTAGGATTTAAACATAATTTTAATCAAATATGACATTTGTAAGATAAGAAGAGTATGTAATAGCAAGTGTTGGAAGAATATAATATGAATTAACAAATGTTAGATAAGTAACTACTTAGTAATAACAAGTGTCAAAAATATTTTCTCATTTGATTTGAATTACATAAAAGTATATTTGAGTAAAACTAAGCTGCATTTTCATTCCCCTTAAAAGGGTAAAACCAGAAAACCGAAAACCAGAAATCCATTTCAAACCTGAACACAAATCTAAAAAAACAAAAAAACTTAGATCAAACAAAAGGCCTCAGCTCATAAGCAATCAAATTCAGATCAACAACTTTGTTTTCAAAACTTTTTTCCAGTTCAAGTTTCCATATTTTCAAATCAGGACAGTGCCTGATCAAATAAAGCAAGATCAGACGCAACTGCAAATTCAAGCTGCATTCAGTCCAAAAGACAAAAGAAAAATCAAATGTAAATTTCATTTCAAAACACTAGCCTGATCAAAGAGCAATTATCAGATCATCAAGCTTCAAAACAACTCAACAGATCAATTTCTAGATTTTAAGCAAAACATTATGCTTTATTCAAATCTATCAGGTGAGCAGACTAACCTATTTGACTTGATTCTGTTGACACTTGTGATTGATATCTGTGTATGTTGTGAATGATGTTTTTCTAAGTGTAAATATATTTGTATATCTCTATATACAGGTAGATAATTGTTGTTTGCATATCCATATAAGGATATATTCATCTCTCTATTTAAATATAGGAGTAAGGCTACTAAAACAAAATTTAAACTGCTCCCTATGTGATAAGTATTAGGGCAAGATCATTAAAGATAAAATGATGTATGAATGTGAACTTATTTTTAAAAATAATTTCAAGCAAAAATATTAAATAAATTTTGTGAAAAACGGTAATTCACAGTAAGATCATAGTATATCATAAAATTCAAACATCTTAACTTTAAAATCAGATTATATAATTAAGTTTATATCACGAATTTATGATTTTAGATACATGTCTCGTGATTTTTAAGCAATTTGATGTCATGAAATTTTAGAATGAACGGAAATTGTATTTTGGGCAATTACTGGCGATCACAGTGGTCAGGGGTCTCGGAATTGACATGGGAGGTGGCTGATGGGATGGTGGTTGTCGGAAAAATCATAGGTGAATTTATTATTCACCGTGGTGGCTTGGCGGTGTCAATATAGGGTTTAAGGTGTTGTTGGAACGTGGGGGTTATCGAGACATTTTGCGGCGATGTTTGTGCATCGGAATCAATGGGACCATGGGGATTAGAAGCACAGGCAAGCGATGCAACTATGGACGCGAAGGCGTGATCATCGATGGTCGAGGGCGGTGATACGTGGAGGTTTTATGGCGAGTATATTCGTTCCTGTGGAGGATGGATTAACTCGATTTTTATTTCCTAGAAATTCCATGAGCCTAAGTGGTCGAGAGGCTCATGTGGGTTAACGGCAACTTGGCGGTGGACGAAAACTTGATGGATTTGGCCTGGTAGGGCGTGCACGTGCACGAGCATAAATGTTATCCGGGAGGAATTGTGATGATAGGAGAAGAAGTTTTGCTCGGGAAAGGTACCAAGTAGAGTCGATTATGGCTCGAGTGGGTTACTAGGCTCATTCGTGTGAATATAACAGCTGTATATTTTAATTAAAACAAAGTTGAAAGGAGGAGAAAGGAAAATACTCAGGTATTGTCTCGGGTTAAACAAGATTTGGCTCGGGTAAAATAATAAGTTAGGCTCGGGCGTGTTTAAATTGTTACCAGATTTCAAATTGAAAAGGTAAACATGTTTCAGGTTTTATATATGACAGTTTTTTTAATTAGACAAGTTTCAAAATATTTTTTAACTAAATAAGTTTCCAAAGGAAAATAAATCAAGTTTCAAAATTTAAACAAATTTAAAACAAGGTTTAAAAATTTAAAATTAAAATAAACGATGTTTTTAAGGTAAATATATTTAACCAAATTTTCAAATAAATCTTAAAGGATTGATGACTTAATTGATTAAAGGACAATTAATGGAGATGCTTAATTAATCAAATCTAGGGTTAACCTATTTATGTGGTTAATTAATTTACTAATGTGATTATAAAAGTAATTAAGGACAATTACTTAATATAAAGGGTTAATTTCATAATGAAATAAATTAGGGATTAATTTATTACTTGAAGGTTAATTAAAGATGAATTTGTCCACGTAATTAGTTTATTTATACTTAATGTAATTAAGGGATGATTTCTTTGTGTAATTACAATAAAGGATAATTAATTAAGATTAATTAATGATAAGTAAATTAAAGGTGATTAATTATTTAAAAATAATTACTTAATAAAAGTAACTAGGGATAAATAATTAATGATTAAGGGTTGATTAATCAAGTGGTTAAAGAATAATTTAATTAAAGGGACAATTAATTCATGTGGATAATTAATTAATGTAATTAATTTGAGAATAATTAACGTAATTTATTTGAGAATGAATAATTAATTAAAGGTTAATTAATTAATGAAAGTGATTAAGAAATGATTAATTAATTAAGGGTTTTCTAATTAATTAATAAATATAACTAAATAAGGATGATTAATTGAAGATTAATTAAATAATTAAAAGTTAATTATTTATGATTTAAAGGTTAATTGATTTATTATTTAAGGTTAATTAATTAATAACTAAAGGTTAATTAATTTATAATAAATTATAATGGTTTGTAATTAATTAATGTTAATTAACCAAGATTAGTAGTTTATTCTTAACTAATCATCTGATTTAAACTAATCCAATGATTAATTAATCTCACTTATGGATGATTGTATTCTATTGAATGCTGTGAATTGTGTGATATCTCTGATGTATGTGCTCTGTTTTGATTTGAGTTGTGATGAATGTAATTTATTTTTCTATGCCAAATTTATATCATTTATCTATGAATCTATGAATGAAGATAAGCGTTATAGATTATACCGCTTATCGATATTGCTGTGATTGAATCTGTGATGATTGATGATGTTGCACTATTGTGTAAAACCCCTGGACTACACCATACACACACAGATATGGATTGCATGAGGAAATTGGTTAAATCATAGATTTTTGAAATGGTTTCAAAATTGAATTTTGAATCCAAATGGTTTCGGAAATGGATTTGGGTTGAATATGAAAAGTTTTTGAAAAGGAGTTTTAAAGATAAAAGTTATCTTGAATAACTTGATAAAGTTTTGGAATTTAAATAATTTGATTTGAATTCAAGATTTGAAATTGAATACTATATTTGGAAATTATGGTTTAAAAAGATTATACTAGTCATAAATGTGTTTATATGGGTTTTAAACCATTTTAAAACAAATATATATTGTTTTGGGAATTTAAATTTAACCAAAGTCTTATATACTTGAAGGGCTTTAACTTGTGCAAATGTAATCGGATTTTTCCAAACGAAAACTATTTGTTTTTAAATAAAAATAACTTTTATATAAAGAAAGGATTTCCAATTTGTGTTGAAAAGATTTCAAATTGAAATGAAATTGTTTTGAAAGCTATGAATGAATATTTGTGAAGGATGGTTGAACCTTGAAGAAGATTTTAAATGATGTATCTTTTATCTAAAAGATTTGAAATGGGAGTTATTTTGGAAATTATGGAAGAATCTTTGGAATTGGTTTTGAAGGCTATGAATTAAGTCTTTGATTTAATGATTGGATGAGTTAATCCAATTTGAAAAGGAAATTGTTTTGAAAGCCGTAAAAAAATCTTTATGAAAGATGGGTGAACTTTGTGAAGTGAATCTTTTTGTTTGAAGATTTGAAATGGTGATTTGTTTAAACCATTTGAAGAAAATGTTTTGGGTTTTAAAGTTGTGACTTAACTGAAATCCTAATATCCATATGTTTTAAAATATTGTACTCATTATTCGGTTTAGCCGAGAGAGGACCATGTGTCATATAACCCATTTCGAATAATGATACAACGTTATAGATAGCATTTGATGACTGGTGGTGAAGACCGGATATTTTCGAAACGGAAAAGATAACTCTTCGAATGTCTCTGCACAGGCTGATCCCTGGTATAGAGATTTGATCATCCTTTGTGATGGGGAGTCCGGACGTGATTAGTGAATATCCGGATTTGCAAGGACTTCTTTGGAAGTGCCTTCGGTTCTATTTGATCCCGGAACAGACTTGTATGGATGTGTGTCTGACATTACACTTTGAAATGTAAAACTAGTTTCTATCAAATTCATTTCCGTTTGGCGGAGAATTTACTCTCTTTGCTTAACACCCTTCTCTGAGATGTACGAGCTTAGAGGTTATGTAGTTGATGGTTACTAGTGATACATTTCCAATTTGGTAATGTGGCATAGGAAGTCCTGCTGATGATTTGTTGATCGAAGCATGGCTTCATGAAAAGCGTAGCATTTCGGACGAGACTTCGTCGAGCCTCACAACCCGGTTATGGTCGAAACAGGAATCGTGGCAGCAAGGTTATTTGGGGGTAGCACCCCCCGAGGGTATGTCATTTCCTTCTGGATTATGAGTGGTATCATGGTATGGAGCCCAGATACTTAACTTTGTGGTTACTGCAAGACTTATTGCTTTGTGGTTTTTGGTTGATAGGTGCCTCGGATAAAGGTTGGTAACGACCGGAAGGTAGCATAATCGTGTCAGTAGTTGCCTAGTTATAGAAGTAACCCAGCTTTGTGTAGTAGAGATCCATTTAGGTTCTCGAGGATGTCCCAACAAAAGCGTTCCATTTTGTGTGGGAAGTTCCTTTGCTTGACCATTTATTGGAAATCCAAACAAAACAATACGAGCCCTGCACTGTTTTAGTTGTATAACTTGCCATGGAATGTGGTGGTAACCTGCTATTGAACATGGTAGCTATAGTAGGCATACAATAATGGTTGTATGCTGGCTAAGATTAATATTATACTTTCAAAAGGTTTTCTGCACTATGCACTAATGATAATATCAAAAGGATTTTGCGTATCAAGCATGTTTGACTATCATAAGAAGAAATCTCCTCCAATTCTGCATTTGCATTGTGTGTGCGGTGGGAGGCCTTATGGTAGTTTCATTTTCTAGAAAGCATTGCGGATTTCAATTTTAAATTCTTTTGCTAATTGTTTTAAAGATAAACTTTTTTTTTGTTTGCTCACACCAGTCCCATGACTGACCCGGAGTTTATTATTCCTTTCCTAAACTCTGGATGCCCATAATTTTCCACACGGACAGTCTAGCGTTGGGTTTTTCAGATAATCAAACAGTAGGTGTAGATTCGATAGCATTCAATCTCTAGATATTAGCAATCGCATTTGGATCGAGTTACTTCATTTGATGGTAGCTCTTGCTTTATGGTTTGGAGTCTTTCTATCTTTGGAGCTTTAGAAATGGAATCGCTATAGTTGGAGTATCCATCTTGTTGAGTTCTGAAGATATTATCTTTTGGAGATATCTTTCCGCTATTGATGGTTGCAATGTCTAGACTATCTTCTGGTGTTGTCTTCCGCTATTGTATATCTTTTGACTCTGATTTGTACTGATATTCAGTTGTATCTGATGTTGTATCAATTGTTTATCAATGATATATATTATTCTTTTTATTCCGCTATGTTGTTATACTTAATGTATTATAAGTTCCGACGAACCATATTCGACGTTTGAATCTGCGGCATTCGAGTACAAGTGATGTATTCGGTGCCAATTTTCGAAGGTCGAGTCAGGGTCATTATAATTGGTATCAGAGCTAAACGTTGAACTTTATCTTTTGGAGTATAACACATTAGGTAAATCATTAGAGATAGGGTGAAGCATACCCTAGAATGAGTATATTCCTAAGATATCCGTTCGTATGCCTCAGTAAATTCTCTTACTATCCACTGATAGTAAGTATGAGTGCAAGAAGAGGACGAGATAGGGGACAGGGGAGCACGACTACAAATGGTTGATACCCTGCAACAACGTAAATAACTCTAATCAATCTTCTTTGATCCAATTTCAATTCTTTTGATTGCTTCGTGGCAGCTACAAGGTGAAGCTTTGGTGTGATGGGCGAATCGGTACAGATAAGTCCTTAATCCGTATTCTCATTATCAGCTTTTCGTTTTAACAATAATAAAATTGGAAATTTTAAATTGAAATAAATAGATGAATAAAATATGAGGATTGTATCAATAAAATGATTTCGGTCAAAACCAAATTTTGAAAATTTTGTTGAAATTCCTGGTGTGGATCAACGTCCGAAGGGCGACAAGTTATATATACTTTGGGGTATTCCGACTTGAGTTTGGAATCCATATCTAGTATTTGAGAATTATAGAAGATTGAATCCATTAGTCTGTTGTTTGGGGTCCAGATTTATTCCATGAGTGGTTAGTTATCCTTCGGACTAACCAATGCCCCTAGTTATTTCGTAGATCTGGTGACCCGAGTATCTTATAAAGTGTTGAATGAATTTGTTCTCGTATCTATTAGTGATATTCTGATTTGGTAAGCCAAATGCAAAATAGATATTCATTTTGACCTTGTAAACAATTTTCTATCTCAGATGTGTTCATCTTTCTTTGTTGTCTCCCTGGCAAATTTCGAGGACGAAATTTTCTTAGGTGGGAATCTGTAACAATCCCCATTTTGAGTCGAATTTAATTTGGTAATTTAAATAAATTTTTGGAATTAAATTGTGAATTAGATTGAGTTTTTCCAAATAAAATATTAGTTGTTTATATATATATATATATTGATTTTTATTTGGAATTTGAATTTGAAATTCAAATAAATATACGTTGAAATTTACGATTTGGGAAATAAATAAATTTATGATTGGAATAAAATTTATACTTATTAAAAGATATTCGTTTACTCATTTACAAATATTTTGAAAAACAATAACTTTATAAATTTAAAAATAAATAACTTTTATATTCGTTTACACATTTACAAATATTTATTAAAAGATATTCCTTTACTCATTTATTAAAAGAAATTGATTGTATATTAATTTTTGGATTTGAAATTTAAAAATAAATAACTTTAAAAAATAAATTGGATTTAAGGACTATATAATTTTATAGCAATTTGTTTTCTAATTTATAATATACACATGTAACATATATTTTGAAAGTTGTATTGGAATTCACTATAGTAAATTTTTAAAAGATATTTGAAAGTTAAATTTTAGTTTGATATAAATAATCTATATATGGATTTATTTATTTAGAATAAATAGATTTTAAACTCAATTTCTTATGAAGAAGTAAGTATAAACATATAGTTTTGGTATTTGTGAATTTTATAAAAAATATATTAATTTGTATGCATGTGAAATATATTTGTGAAAGCATATGTATATAAACATAAAAAAATATGATAACTTTTAAAAGGTGTAAATTTATTAACATAAGGGTTTAAACTAGATTTATAAATAAATTAAAATTTCGGATTTAAACACAATTTTAATCAAATATGACATTTGTAAGATAAGGAGAGTATGTAATAGCAAGTGTTAGAAGAATATAATATGAATTAACAAATGTAAGATAAGTAACTACTTAGTAATAACAAGTGTCAAAAATATTTTCTCATTTGATTTGAATTATATAAAAGTATATTTGAGTAAACCAAGCTGCATTTTCATTCATCTCAAAAGGGTAAAACCAAAAAACTAAAAACCATAAAACCATTCAAATCTGAATACAAATCTAAAAAAACAAAAAAAAACTTAGATAAAACAAAAAGCCTCAGATCATTAGAAATCAAATTCAGATCAACAACTTCAGTTCCAAAACTTTTTTCCAGTTCAAGTTTCCAGATTTTCAAATCTGGACAGTGCCTGATCAAACAAAGCAAGATCAGATGCAACTGCAAATTCAAGCTGCATTCAATCCAAAAAGCAAAAGAAGAATCAAAAGTAAAATTCAATTCATTTCAAAACAATAGCCTGATCAAGAAGCAAGTTAATGATCAGATCATCAAGCTTCAAAACAACTCAACAAATCAATTTCCAGATTTTAAGCAAAACACTGTGCTTTATTCAAATCTATCAGGTGAGTAGACTATCATATTTGACTTGATTCTGTTGACACTTGTGATTGATATCTGTGTATGTTGTGAATGATGTTTGTCTAAGTGTAAATATATCTGTATATCTCTATATACAGGTAAATAATTGTTGTTTGCATATCCATATAAGGATATATTCATCTCTCTGTTTAAATATAGGAGTAAGGCCACTAAAACAAAATTTAAACTGCTCCCTATGTGATTAGTATTAGGGCAAGATCATTAAAGATAAAATGATGATATGAATGTGAACTTATTTTTAAAAATAATTTCAAGCAAAAATATTAAATAAATTTTGTGAAAAAAGGTAATTCACAGTAAGATCATAGTATATCAGAAAATTCAAACATCTTGACTTTAAAATCAGATTATATAATCAAGTTTATACCATGAATTTATGATTTTAGATACATGTCTCGTGATTTTTAAGCAATTTGATGTCAAGAATTTTTAGAACGAACGGAAATTGTATTTTGGGCAATTACTGGTGATCATGGTGGTCAGGGGTCTCGGAATTGACGTAGGAGGCGGCTGATGGGATGGTGGTTGTCGGGAAAATCATGGGTGAATTTATTATTCACCGTGATGGCTTGGCGGTGTCAATATAGGGTTTAAGGTGTTGTTGGAACGTGGGGGTTATCGAGACGTTTTGCGGCGATGTTAGTGCATCGGAATCAATGGACCAAAGGGATTAGAAGCACAGGCAAGCAACGCAACTATGGACGTGAAAGCATGATCATCGGTGGTCTGTGGCGGTGATACGTGGAGGTTTTCTGGCGAGTGTATTCTTTCCAGTGGAGGATGGATTCACTTGATTTTTATTTCCTAGAAATTCCATAAGTGTAAGTGCTCGGGAGGCTCCTGTGGGTTAATGGCAACTTGTGGCAGACGGAAACTTGACCGGAGTTAGCCTGGTACGGCGTGCACGAGCATAAATGTTATCTTGAAGGATTTGTGATGATTAGAGAAGAAGATTTGCTTGGGAATGGTAACGAGTAGAGTCGATTGTGGCTCGAGTGGGTTACTGGGCTCATTCGTGTGAATATAACAGCTGTATATTTTAATAAAACAAAGTTAGAAGGAGAAGAAAGGAAAATGCTCGGATATTGTCTCGGGTTAGACAAGATTTGGCCCGGTAAAATAATTAGTTAGGCTCGGGCTTGTTTAAATTGTTACCAGATTTCAAATTGAAAAGGGAAACATGTTTCAGGTTTTAAATACGACGGTTTTTTTAATTACAAAGTAATTTTTTATTTAAATAAAGTTTGAAAGTATTTTTAAACGAAATAAGTTTCCAAAGGAAAATAAATCAAGTTTCAAAATTTAAATAAATTTAAAACAAGGTATCAAAATTTAAAATTAAAATAAACAAAGTTTTTAAAGTAAATATATTTAACCAGATTTTCAAATAAATCTTAAAGGATTGATGACTTAATTAATTAAAGGATAATTGATGGAGATGATTAACTAATCAAATTAAGAGTTAACCTATTTATGTGGTTAATAAATTTATTAATGTGATTAATAAAAGTAATTAAGGACAATTACTTAATATAAAGGGTTAATTTGTTAATGAAATAAATTAGCGATTAATTTATTACTTAAAGGTTAATTAAAGATGAATTTGTCCATGTGATTAGTTTATTTATACTTAATGTAATTAAGGGATGATTTCTTTGTGTAATTATAATAAAGGATAATAATTAATTAAGATTAATTAATGAAAAGTAAATTAAAGGTGATTAATTACTTAAAATTAATTACTTAATAAAAGTAATTAGGGACAATTAATTAATGATTAAGGGTTGATCAATCAAGTGGTTAAAGAATAATTTAATTAAACAGATAATTAATTAAGGTAATTAATTTGAGAATGAATAATTAATTAAAGGTTAATTAATTAATGAAAGTGATTAAGAAATGATTAATTAATTAAGGGTTTTTTAATTAATTAATAAATATAATTAATTAAGGATGGTTAATTAAAGATTAATTAAATAATTAAAAGTTAATTATTTATGATTTAAAGGTTAACCGATTTATTAGTTAAGGGTAATTAATTAATAATTAAAGGTTAATTAATTTATAATAAATTATAATGGTTTAGTAATTAATTAATGTTAACTAACCAAGATTAGTAGTTTATTCTTAACTAATCATCTGATTTAAATTAATCAGATGATTAATTAATCTCACTTATGGATGATTGTATTCTATTAAATGCTGTGAATTGTGTGATATCACTGATGTATGATGCTCTGTTTTAATTTGAGTTGTCATGAATGTAATTTATTTATTTGTTCCAAATTTATATCATTTATCTGTGAATCTGTGAATGAAGATAAGCGTTATAGATTATACCGCTTATCGATATTGCTGTGATTGATTCTGTTATGATTGATGATCTTACACTATTGTGTAAAACCCCTGGACTATACCATACACACACAAATATGGATTGCATGAGGAAATTGGTTAAATCACAGATTTTTGAAATGGTTTTAAAATTGAATTTTGAAACCAAATGGTTTTGGAAATGGATTTGGGTTGAATATGAAAAGTTTTTGAAAAGGAGTTTCAAAGATAAATTATTTTGAATAACTTGATAAAGTTTTGGAATTTAAATAATTTGATTTGAATTCAAGATTTGAAATTGAATTCTATATTTGGAAATTATGGTTTAAAAAGATTATACGAGTCATGAATGTGTTTATATGGGTTTTAAAACCATTTTAAAAATATTGTCTTGAGAATTTAAATTTAACCAAAGTCTTATACTTGAAGGGCTTTAACTTGTGAAAATGTAATCAGATTTTTCCAAAACAAAAACTATTTGTTTTCAAATAATAATAGCTTTCATATAAAGAAAGGATTTCCAATTTGTGTTGAAAAGATTTGAAATTGAAATGAAATTGTTTTGAAAGCCATGAATGAATCTTTGTGAAAGATGGTTGAAGCTTGAAGAAGATTTTAAATGATGTATCTTTTATATAAAAGATTTGAAATGGGAGTTGTTTCGGAAATTATGAATGAATCTTTGGAAATGGTTTTGAAGGCTATGAATTAAGTATTTGATTTAATGATTGGATGAGTTAATCCAATTTGAAAAGGAAATTGTTTTGAAAGCCATAAATAAATCTTTGTGAAAGATGGGTGAACTTTGTGAAGTAAATCTTTTTGTTTAAAGATTTGAAATGGTAATTTGTTTAAACCATTTGAGGAAAAGTTTTGGGTTTTAAAGTTGCGACTTAATTGAAATCCCAATATCCATATGTTTTAGAATATTGCACTCATTATTCGGTTTAGTCAGGAGAGGACCTTGTGTCATATAATCCATTCCGAATAATGATACGACGTTATGGATAACATTTGAAGACCGGTGGTGAAGACCGGATATTTTCGAAAGCGAAATGATAACTCGTCGAATGTCTCTGCACCGAGTGATCTCCGGTATAGGATTTGATCATCCTTTGTGATGGGGAGTCCGGACGTGATTAGTGAATATCCGGATTTGCAGGGACTTATTTGGAAGTGCCTTCGGTTCTGTTCGAACCCGGAATAGACTTGGATGGATGTGTGTCTGACATTACACTTTGAGATGTTAAAACTAGTTTCTATCAAATACATTTTTGTTTGGTGGCGGATAATTTATTCTCTTAGCTTAACACCCTTCTCTAAGACGTACGAGCTCAAAGATTATGTAGTTGATGGTTACTAGTGATGCATTCCCAATTTGGTAATGTGGCATACGAGTGCTGCTGATCATTTGTTGATCGAAGCATGGCTTCTTGAAAAACATAGCTTTGTGGATGAGACTTCGCCGAGCCTTACAACCCGGTAATGGTCGAAATAGGAATCACGTCAGCAAGGTTATTTGGGGGTAGCGCCCCTTGAGGTTATGACATTTCCTTCTGGATTATGAGCGGTATCATGGTATGGAGCCCAGATACTTAACTTTGTTGTTGGTACAAAACTTATTGCTTTTTGGTTGTTGGTTGATAGGCGCTTCGGATAAAGGTCGGTAACGACAGGAGGTGGCTTACTCGTGTCAGTAGTTACCTAGTTATAGAGGTAACCTGGCCTTGTGTAGCAGAGATCTGGTTAGGTTCTCGAGGACGTCCCTCCAGAGGCATTCCATTTTGTGTGGGAAGTTCCTTTGCCTGACCATTTTTGGAAATCCAAGCAAAACAATACGAACCCTGTACGGTTTATTTGTATAACCCGCCATGGAATGTGGCAGTAACCTGCTATTGAACATGGTACCTATAATAGGCATACAATAATGGTTGTATGCTGGCTAAGATTAATATTATACTTTCGAAAGGTTTTCTGCACTATGCACTAATAATAATATCAAAAGGATTTTGCGGATCCAGCATGTTTGACTATCATAAGGAGAAATCTCCTCCAATTCTGCGTTTGCATTGTGTGTGCGGTGGGAGGCGTTATGGTAGTTTCATTTTCCAAAAAGCATTGCGGATTTCAATTTTAAATTTTTTTGCTGATTGTTTTAACGATAAACTGTTATTTTATTTGCTCACACCAGTCCCATGGCTAACCCGGAGTTTATTGTTCCTTTCCTAAACTTCGGGTGCCCATAATTTTCCACACAGACAGTATATAGTTGGGTTTTTTAGATAATCAAATAATTGGTGTAGATTCGATAGCATTCAATCTTTGGATATTAGCAATTGCAGTTGGATCGAGTTGCTTCACTTCAGCATTGATGGTAGCTCTCGCTTTCTTGTTTGGAGTCTTTCTATCTTTGGAGCTTTAGAAATGAAATCGCTATATGTTGGAGTATCTATCTTGTTGAGTTTTGAAGATATTATCTTTTGGAGATATCTTTCCACTATTGATGGTTGCAAAGTCTAGACTATCTTCTGGTCTTGTCTTCCACTATTGTATATCTTTTGGCTCTGATTTGCATTGATATTTAGTTGTATCTGATGTTGTATCAATTGTGTAGTAATGATATGTATTATTCGTTTTCTTCCGCTGTGTTGTTATACTTAATGTGTTATAAGCTCCGACGAACCAGATTCGACGTTTGAATCTGCGGCATTCGTGTACAAGTGATGTATTCAATGCCGATTTTCGAAGGTCGAGTCAGGGTCGTTATAGATCCTTAAAATACTTGAACAAGAAAAATGACATAGTATTGTTTTGGAAATTGGTAAATAAAATAATTTTACGTAGGATTATATTTTACACATAAAAGAATAATTTTCAAAAATTGATATAGTTATTAATGATTTGTTTATTTATTAGGAAAAGATAATATTCTAATATTAGTATTTATTGTTTGGTTATTCATGCTCCTCCATTTTAGGAGCATTGACTATCGTTCATTGATTACTATACTCATCCAATATAGGTGCATTTATTAGTTTGATTAAATATGAACACCTTATGAATTTAGTTTCGCAATTTGACGATAAGGTGTTCGGTAGTAATGTTGCTATAAAGTTTATTCTGATACAAGAAGGAATGATTTTATATCAATATGATTTTAGGAATTAGGTTTATAAATTATCTTTTAAAATGAAGTGAATTATTGAAAATTTAAAATTCCAGTGCTTTTGAAAAAGATTCCAAATGATCTATGGAAAAGGTGATGACGGTAGTACTTGAAAGTATTTGAAAGTATAAGTATTTTCAAATAGAATTTTAAAGTTACGTACATTTTCTTTGGATAGTTTAGGGAATTAGGCTAAATTAGTTTTGTAGTAATCTAAATAATCATCTAAGTGACAATCAGATGTTTGCTTAGGAAAAAGCTGCAATGCACTTAGTAAATTATTCCCTTTGTCATTGTACGATCGTAACAAGTTTGAATCCAAATGAACCTGAAAAGGAAGTAGTAGATATTTGTTAAAACTATTTATATGGGTATGTATACAATATTATTTCAAAAAAGGATTCAAAAAAGAAAAAGTATTTTTATGTTAACTGGTTTGAGTTGCTCGAAATGACTTTAAATGGGAAAGAGATATGTTTAGATGGTAAGCACTTCTCTTAAGTATTACCCTTCTTGGTAAGGGGATGTATGATACTACTTGGTAGGACCAAGTTCCTTGTTATGATTTTTGTGTTACTTGATCAATATGCATATTATATATTGATTAAAATATACAGTATCATTTCAAAAAGGTTTTGAAATATAAACTGGGTATTTAGTTCTTATGTTTCCTTAAAGAAAATGGATCCAAAATAAAAAGGTAGTTTGATAAAAGAGTGTGTTGGTAAATAAAATTTTATATGGGTATATACCACTCTTAGTTAGAGACAAAATAAATTAACAAAAATTTTAAATGGGTTAAATTTAATAAAAAGGTTTTAACAAGCTTTGTTTTATTAAACTGTGTTATATATTTTAACATATAAGTAGTATAAACTATTTCATGCTATTGGGCCGACTAATAAATGTCTTTACCAATAGAGATGTTTAAGGAAAAGTAGACTCTAGGACTGAGTTGGGATACCAGCATCCTACTCTTCTTAGCTACTTAGTAGACCAAATAGGTAAAGGGGTCGAAGAGGTCGACTCAGTTTTAAGACTCATATTTTTTATTTTCGGCCTGGATTTGAATTTAAGAAGAGATAAAAGATCAAATCAGATAATTGTATATAATCTCAAGATGTAGTAAGGTATTATACAAGTTTAAAACTTAAGTTATATTTTATGAAACGTTTTCATAAATAATTTTGGAAAGTAAAAAGAACTGGAGTAGTATAATTATTAAGTTGTCCTAAAGGGACGGAACTGTAAGTTGAACTTGGATCATTTTATTCGCATGATAGTTCTTGATCCAGAGTTTGGCCACATGATTTCTTGGTGTTATACACCAGTCCGAACTAAGCATTTTCACTCGATTCTCAACGGCGAATACTTGGGATGGACTTTTGGGATGGTATGAGTTTCACATCATAGTTTAGGACTATGTGAGGAAAACAAAAGTATTAGATCAAGGAACTGGATCAGAGTTCCGTAATGGAGAAGTTTAGTGAAAATACTAGTTTGGTTGAGAAATTTATGTACCCGAGTTAGTGATCAGATCAAATATTGTATATGAATGATTCATGCACACCGTACATGCTAAAGTAAAAGGGTTAACATTTTGGGTTGTCTTGCTTCCTTCTTCGTTTGATTGAGATGAAATTTTAGGGTCGAATTTCGTTTAAGAGGGGAAGGATGTAACGACTCGGAATTTTATCACTTTGATTTGAGAGTATTTAATTAAACTTAAATATTATATTAATGATTTTAATAATCAAATAACTTATTTTAATTAATAAATAATGATGAGGAACTCATTATAGAAATTTGTTTACAAAAATAATGAATGATGATGGTAAACTATTATTTAAAAATTTATGTGATTAAACCGGTTTTAATAACAATTCATTTTAATTAACGTATGAAATTATCATCTCGGTGAACTATCTCGATTTTGAAAAACTAGTTCCATCAGAACCGGAATAACGAGTTGATGTTCATAGACGAGTTTTGTGGCAATTAGGCATCCCATATGATTGTGCGAGCTTGGAACATTCGACGATTTAATTAAGAGAATTAAATGTAATATCATTTCACTGCAAATACCCTTTTACACAAAACCTTTTCCTCACCCTTCACTATTCCTCCCTCTCTCCTTTTCTTTTTATTCTTGGCTGTAAAAAAATTACAACAGCCTCCCTCAAACAATGAATTATTACTGGAGCTATAGCCTAAGAAATCCATCAACGTTAAATCTGTTGAGCTTAAGGAGGAAGGGACTTAAAATCCATAGCCTTTGAATTTAGTATGGAGGTGTTTGGGGGTACACGATGGGGAGTTGGCTGAACGAGGTTTTCATTTTTCATCGATTGGAGAGGAGTTAATCCAAGGGGAGGTTGGCGTTGAGTTTCTTGTGTGAAGGCGAGTCGGTGATGATCATTTGGCGTGGTCCAATGTAAGAATAGGAGTGTGGCATTTCCAAGTCGTAGGGGACATGCTCCATGTTGCATTTTGTTAGCAGAGGTTGTAGGTGAAGCGATTGGGATAGAAAGAGAGTACGTATGAGGAGAAGATCAATGGAAGCGACGGTACAACATTTCATCAAGCGTGGAGGAAGAAATCGATGATGGAAGAGTTTGGCTTTGGGTGTTTTTGTGTACATGTAGTGAAGTGGATTTGGGAAAGAAGAGGATTTGGATCATTGAGGTGATTAATTAGGTTAATTAGTTTATAATTAATATTTTAATCCAAATTCTTAAAAAATTTACCACTCTTGCATAAGAGGTCCAAATCGAATGCGATCTTGTGTATTTGTGCTTCCAGGAGTGTTATCTATGTATTAGAGCTGATTTCATCATGTTTTGCGCAAGTAGGTTTTTTAGCTAAAATTGAACGCTATTTGATTTTAGATTGAATAAGAACAAATAGGCATCGGTTGGAATTTCGGTGAGTTGACTCACCTTTGATTGAACACTTTATGATATATATGTTGATATAAATTTTTATTAGTATGTTTGAATGATTTACTTGTTTGATTTGGTTGAATTCCCAGTGTGGAAAGTGAATGACATATAAAATGAAATACAAAAACTTGGGAAATGGTATAGAGGGATCCTAAGGAATTCCTCACCATTGTTGATTTTAATTCTGTAACATCCTGCTATTTTGGACCATTCAAATCGAAAATAAATCCATACATGTCAGACTTGAATAATTCAAAACAACAGATTATTAATAAATTTTGAGGAAAATAAAATCAATCACAGAATCACACACATAGAATATTAGAATAACTCACAGCGGAATAAAATAAACATAGTAGTTCATAAAGCTACTAGATACAAAGTTTCAAAACAAGTACAAAGTACCAGAGTCCGAAAACAGATACAACAGAAAATCCAAATACATAATTCCACTATACATAGATAATGCTGAATGAAAATAAATGAAATAGAAATAACAGATAGATAGCTAAATCTTCTGCAGATCTCTAGCTCCAAAGGATGAATTCAAAGCCGTGGTACTCAGGCCGACCCGAGCGTAAAGCAAAACACAAAACACTCGAGTCAGGACATACATACTTATAAAACTGTAAATCAACTCAAGTGAACTGCAATAGAAATGCATCGGTAGCTTAAAGGATGCTTCGGATCACCCATCCTTTAAGGATCCGTTAAACTATCTACTATGTAGTACAATACGCTATTATAATAATGTCTAAAGTAAGATAAACTATCAAAATAGCGTTAAGGCGTTACCCATATCCCCCTTAACACATTTTTATATACTCCCATAGTCTATAAAGTATCGTAACTTCCCGTAAATTGTGCTTATCAGAGGGCACTCCTTAGGTATGGTAGAAAATAAACTCATAGTGGTCTCGATAAGGTAGGTGACATGGCATAATTAGGCAATGCCAGGGTAGATATACCAATTACACTTCCGGGATGGTGGTAACACATAGCCGCAACTACCGCCCACCTCGAGCCACACTCCCAAATCAAAGGGGTGCCCCAAATTAATCACAAAGTAATAGAATGGCAATCGAAGAAGTGTGTCTGATCGGATGAGCTACCTCACTTGGCCCGTCGATTGCTCCTGTTTTAGCCACCTTACACTAACTCACGAGAGTTAGGTCCACATATGTACCTCAAATAAAAGTCATTAACCACCTACTTCATTCTGGAATCTCCACTGCGTACACAGTTGCCAAAGTGGTTTTCGAAATTGGGAAAGAGTACGACAATTTCCATTCCCGGTCTCTTTAACAACCAAACGTTATTATAACCCATGGTTATTTCATTTATAAATGGTTTATATTTCATCTCAAACATATTCATTTCAAAACCATATAAATACAATATCATTATTCTTTAAAAATAATATTCATTTCTAAAGTTGTAACACTTTCAAAATTTATAAATTTAAATATAACACTTTGAAATCATAATGATTTAGAAACCATAGCACTTTAAAAATGTAACCTTTATAATCATAGCAATTCGAAAACAATATATTTTAAAAGTAGTAGCATTTCAAAAACATAACCTTAAGTCATCATAGCATTTTGGAAAAGTGATACTTAAAAAATCATAGCATTTTGGAAATGTAACCATAAAGAATCATAGCATTTTTGGAATGTAATACTTAAGAAATCATAGCATTCTGGAATGTAAACTTTCCACTTTAACATTTTATATAATCAAAATATTTAGGTACTTACAATTTTTAACATGGTTATTTTATCATTTCTATTTTATTATACTAATTCAATTATTTGGATATTATATAAACCATGCTTTTAGTTATTACTACAACATCCAATTTAAAGCTGAATTCCTTATGTTAAGTTAAAAGTATATTACTAACTTACATTTTATTATTACAGTAAGTAACATTTATTATTTTAATCATTTAAAATATACCATTACATTAATTAAAACTTACATGTTAGCAACACCCTATTAACTTACATTTTCCTTTTATAGTAAAGAACATTGATCAAACTTAAATGACGGTAAGTAAATAAGTGACCTCCAAATACTTACCCTAGAATGGTTTGAATCAAGAAAATGGCGGCCTCTCCTCTCTCTTTCTCGATTCCTCCTTCTCCCTCTTCTCTAATTCCTCCTCCTCCTTCTCTGCCTCCTTTACATCCGATTCTTTCTCTTCCCTCTTCCCTGACTCATCCTACCTCTTTATCGCATCCTACATCTTTTCTTACTTCAACTTCATCCCTGATTCCTCCTCCTCCTTCATCTCTGTCTCCTCCTTATCCTTCTTCCCTCTTTCCTCCTTCTACTTCTTCTGTTCCGAATCCTTCTCTGTCTTCTTTTACTCAACCATGCCTGAACTCTGAGAAACAATCAACATTGTTATCAGATACTAAATTTCCATCTCTATCTGGTAACACGAATCCTTTGCTGAGTAATAACCCTTATCATTCCATATTGGTTTCTGAATCTTATAATAAGTGGTCATTGCTATTCAAGAAAAAACCTAGAAATGCTGGAGTGTTTGTTCCTATTCGGTCTGATATTAAGAAAGATGGTTTTTCGAAACCTTTACCTGAAGAAGTTAAAAAAGAAGGAATAAAATACTGGTGTGATCATTTGGTTGGATTTTTCTTAGATGAATCTCTTTCTTATTTGACTGTAACAAAGTATCTGAGAAGTATTTGGAGATTAAAAGGTGAAGTTGACATTAAATCCAATAATGAAAATTTCTATTTCTATTTCTCGAATGATATAGACAGAATGAAGATCTTGCAATCAAATCCTATCTTTATTAAAGGTAAAATGTTCATTATTACAAAATGGAATTTGTCTTAAGAGCAAATTAAAAAAAGTTCTAGTTTGGGTACATTTTTATAGAATTCCTCTGATTTCTTGGACTTTAATTGGTATTAATTGGTTGGCTTGTCATGTTGGAAATTTGATTTGTCTAGATGAAAGTACTGAAAAATTGATAAGATTCAAGTATGCTAAAGCTTTGATTGAAGTATCTCCTGATTAAGAACTTCCTGAGTATATAGAAATTGATGATTTAGGTGATAGCTGTCCTCATGTCAAGGTTGTATATGATTGGAAACCAAAAATTTGTTGTAAGTGCAAAGTGTTTGGTCATGAAACTAAGGATTGTTCAGGAAATTGTAAGATTGAGAGATTTGAAATTTCTAAAAGTGATATTGGAGCTGCTGATTATAGTGAACATAATGAACAGAATATTACATAAGGAAAGGTACTGAAAACTCATTATTCTGGAAATTTAAATTTGAAGAATAAGAAAGTCTGAAGGAGAAAGGAAAAAGATCAAGAAGTTCTTAATGTTTGTAATAATGGGAATAAGAAATCTAATAATCTTTTATTTGATGTTGGAGAGAAGAATTTGGATCAAAATCAGGAAGTTCAAAAGAAAACAGTGAACTATAATGATAAAAGTATTTCAGGTTTTAGTAATGAGCAAATCAAATTAGATGGTATGGGTTATAAGGAGAATATTATTACTTCAAATCCATTTATGGTATTGTCAGATGTTTGTGAAGATACTATTATAATGATACAATAAAAGAAAATGAGACTTCAAATTCTCAATCTGGAAACAATCAGGAAAATGTTTTATCCTCTGAAAATCATGACTCGGATGCAGCTAATATGTATAGTTCTGTTGCAAAGGATTCTGCTACTACAACAGAGATACTGGATCATAAAGAGATTTTGGTAGAAAGCTCATTTGTAAATAAGGAATGTCAACATCACAAAGAAACAGCTAACTCAAAAAATGCCAAGCCATTGGAATCACCTATTTTTGTTGAACAAGGAAATTATGAAAATATTAAAAATTCTGTGTCTTTGGAAAACAGTAATGAGAATATCACTCAACAACTTCACCTTATATCAATGTTACTCCTCCTGACCATCTAATTTTACCACCACCTTGTAATTCAAAGGAGAATGTAACAAGCAGGTATTTTTCAACCATTCGCATCCATTATAAGCGTATAGGTAGACACTCATGCCGGAATTGAATTGCTCAAAATACCGCATTGTAAATAAAAATTTGGCAAACCTCAGAATATACAGTAAATAAAAATCACAAATCACAGACACAGAGTATTTAAAATGCAGCGGAAGTTGAAGAACTAGTAGTTCATGAAGCTACTATATAAAAATATCAGAGTTAAATAAAATACAACAGAAGAAAATAAAGTACAACTGAAGTCTCAAGATGACAACCAAGTACAAGCTGAATAGAACAACAGAACTGGAATAGATAAAACTAGATAAGCAGATATCTCCAGCGATTCCAATCTCCAGAAAGCGGAATCCAAATCTGTGAATAACTCAGGCTGACCGGAGCGTAAATAAAAATACAAACACTCGAGTCAGGACATACATACTTATACAATGTAAACCAACTCAAGTGAACTGTAGTAAAGGTACAATTAACTTAGAAGATGCTTGGGACCGTCCATCCTCTAAGGATCCGTTAAACTATTTCTATGTAGTAATATACGCTATATACAGTAGTGTCTAATCAGTAAAGTATAATCATACAGAAAATAGCGTTAAGGGGATGGTGAACCTTAACGCGGTCGGATCTTTAAAACCAAAATCGTAGTAAGCTCGATATAAGGAGATGACACGGCATGCGAGGCAATGCCAGGGTGGATACACCGTTTGCACTCCCGGACCGGTGGTGACGGCAAGCCAGCAGCTTCCGCCCACCTCGAACAATACCCCCGAATCAAAGTGGCGCCACATATCGAATCACAAAAGTAATAGAATGGTTTCCGATGGAGCATGCTCGATGAAAGGGTGCGACCCTTTGTGTAGCCCGGTATAGCTCCTGTTTTGGTCATTTATGCCAACTCACGGGAGTTGGGTTCACGTAATATACCTCGAGAACGTCGCCACCATCCTACTTCATTCTGGAATCTCCACCGCGTACATAGTTGTTAAAGTGGTTTTCGGTATTGGCCGGCTATAAGACAATATCCGATCCCGATCTCTTTAACAACCAATCGTTATTATAACCCGTAGTTATAACTTTAAAACAATATTTTATACTTCAAAAATAAAATGTCATTTCAACCCAAACCTTTATCAAAATAAAAATTAAATCATTTCCAAACCATTTCAATATATCATCATACCATATCTTTCAATTCAAATATTTATCAAAATAAATATCAAGTCATTTCTAACCATTTCAATATTTTAAATTATCGTATCCTTTAAAATCTTCCTTTCAAATCATTCTAATACATCAAAATATCATAGCCTTTCAAAGCTTCATTTTTCAAATCATTTAATATCAAAATATCATATCTTTTAAAACTTCATTTCAAATCATTTTAATATATCAAAATATCATATCTTTCAGTACCACATTTCAAATCATTTTAATATATCAATATATCATATCTTTTCGAAACCACATTTCAAATCATTATTCATTTTATTAAATTTAAAATACCATTTCAATTCATATTTCAAAATAGTTTATATTCCAAAAAATCATTTTTAATCATAAAAATGAAGTTATTATGTTAAAAATTAAATTATTAAATTTCCAAAATTTTCAACTTTCAAAGTTCATTTATTCACTTACGTTTGTCAAAACAGTGAAATTCCACTTTTTGCAGCATTTAGAAAACGCTACGGAAAGTTACATTCAAAACAGTTCAATTTAACAAAAGACAACATTTTAAAATGTTGTAATAGGGTTTACTTAAATTCCAAATAAACTTAGTTAAATTCAAAAATTATAGCACTTACAGAATTGCTATAATAGTTTTTAATTCAATTTAGCTTTTTAGTTCATTATCATCAACTACAGCATTTACAAATACTGTAATATCATTTACATTGTAATTAATAGCATTTCAAAAATGCAGTCAATTAACTCCAAATATTCAATATAATTTCTCAACCAATTATATTTTTATTTAAAACATTTTTAACTCATAAAATCATACATTTTCACATTTATAAACATCATTTAATTTTCCTCAAGTTCATGATTTTATAAAGTTAAATTTCCATTCAAAAATCAAGATTTAATAATAATTTACTTATTAAATTGCAATGTTCAATTTTAAATTCCTTCCATTAAATTTCAGCTTAACACTTAAGTTCAAATTCTCAAATATAACTTAGTTTTATTTTTATTTGCTTAACTAAAAGTTCACTTTTAAGTCAATTTCATAAATTTCCGATTTTAGTTATATTTCAAAATTTCAACTTAAATATTCATTCATTTCATATTCAACTTTATCAAAAATCATTAATATGATATAAAGTCACTTTAAATTAATTTAAATTCAAAATATCATAAATTTATCATATTTTCAAAGTTAATTTAAATTCCATTAAAAATTAAATCAAAATTTCCAAAATAACTTACATTCATATTTTCTAACTTTTCCATAATTTATTTAACTTATAGATTTCCGAAAAATAAATAATACTTTACAAAAGTTATATTTTTATTAAATTTCAAATCAAATATTATAATAATTAAATTTCTAAAATATGATAAATTTTTAGAAAAACATATTTTAACTACGGGCCTGTCTATAATTTTCTACGCTAGGTAAAGTGATACGGGTAATATATCATTTCAACCCGTAATTTACAAAGAAAATCCGGGTTTTATCATTTCAAACCCGCAATCCCAAGTTAAAATAAATTAAATAAAAACCTTCAAGCCTATCATTTCAGCCCATAACGATTTTTCCCTATTCTAAAGTCCGTTCGGGTATGTATCATTTCAACCCATAGTGATTCTAATTTACAGGGAACTTGCAGTGTGATAAAATGATAAAATATACAAAATAGCATGAAATAACACTAACATATGATATAACAGGTGTTTAAGCATGGGTGAACATCATATGATAATAATATAAGCATATATAACATGATAATATAGTTCTACAGATTCACAGGGTGTCAATTCACATTTGTATAAGTATAAACATCTGGTGAGAAATACTCACATGCACAAGATGAAGAACGACACCAAAGCACACGATACAGACACAACGAAGGCACGACAACAGTACCATGATTTGAGAGTGGAGAGACAAATATAATTGCCTTGTATACATATAAACAAAACAATTCAAAATACATAAGTTTTTCAAATCCAAATTACACTAAACGACACTAGGAATCAAAGCCCAAAACAAAGACAAATGCTTTGCACTTGTTCTCAACTTCACATACTTCAGTTACGAACTGAAATAGCACAGTCAAGGCATGTATAAAGGTCTGGTTTGGGTCCATAGTGGTCATCCTATCATGGTTTAAAAGTGTGGAGATTTATAGGTGCAACAAGTCAACACTATAAGGCACTTTCAAGGCAAATTCAACAACTCTATGCTACAATTTGGTTCGTCCATAGGCTCTAGGGTCATGGTCAGATACTCAGGTGGTGATGGCTGATGTGCCAGGGGGTGGTGGTCAGGTCAGAGCTGGTGATGGTGGTGGAAGTGGCGGCAAAAGGTGGATGAAGGTGATGATACCAAAACTAGGTCAGCTTGAGTGCATAGGTGATGGATTTGTGGATTTTGGTGGTGGTGCTTGCCTTGGGGTTGCTTGGCCTACCATGGTGGTGATCTAGGGTGGATGGTGATCAAAGAATAAAGTGGTGGAGGTTGGCCTAGACCTGGTTGAGGAGGAGTGGAGTCATGAAGTTGAGAACAATATACAAAATCACTTAGAAAAGCACAAAAACAAGAAGAAAAAAAAAGCTTTACCAAAAAATTTTTGGAAATCCATGGCCGTGAGTTTTTTGCTTGAGAAATGGATCAAATTTGCATGAAAAAGATAAGAGAATGCAGCTGAAAAGAATAGAGAAAGGTACGGCCAAAATAAATTGATGTATTGATTGAAAAAGAAACGGTGAAACGACTTTACGTTTCTTAGCTTTTAAAACCTTCCATACTTCCTTTTCTTTTAAGTCAAGTAAAACAAAATAAACGTCAGCAAGTACATCTAAAAACCGAAACAAAGTGAAATAAAATAAAAATATATAATTAAATTTAAAGAAAATATAAAAAGAATTAAGGAAATTGCTTAAAAATTGAAAACAGGGTTCAAAAATTACAATTAAAACATCAATGGCTTTGAAAAAATATCTACTTCATTTTAAAAATATTCTAAAGAAAAAATTTTGAAATAAAATAATTTATTTATCATTTCTAAAATAAAATAAATAATTAAATTGGAGAAAAATAGAAAAGAACTAAAGAAAATGTTTAAAAATTGAAAACAGGGCATGGAAATTACAAGAAAAATACAGCTAGCTCTAGAAAAATTCCTACCTCACTTCAAAAATATTAAAAGACAAAAACATATATAAAATAACATATCAATACATATTACAAAAAAACATGACAAAGAAAAATAAAATTTATACTATTTAAAATAACAAAATTGCAGAATAAACAAATTGCACTGAATATTGAAATATACATAACTTTCACAAGTTAAATCTGTTTCCAACGAAACAAAAAGCAGTGTTCTTAAAATTTTATGTACTTTCATAATAAAAGATAAAATTTAAATTTTCAAACTTTTAAAATTTTAAAATAAAAGTCAAAGTTTGACTATTTTGACCAAAAACTCACGTTTTGGAAAATATTCTTTTTAGTCATGCTTTGGAATGATAATTCATATCAAAACTAAAGTTTATCATTCAAAATAAATAAAATAAGTTTTTAAATCAAAAATTTAATTAAAATAATTAAAATATACAAAAAAAAAATCACAAAATACAGGGTTGTTACATTCTCCCCCACTCAAAACTTTTCGTCCCCGAAAAGGAATGAGGTACGGGAAAGCATAGAAAAAGATAAAGTGAAACAAGATTAGGACAAGATGACAAGGAGAAGGAAATTATACATGATAACTATTGTGATAGGTAAGTTTAACAAGGTGGATATGATCTTTCCAAGATCCTTCGGAGTCAAGAACACAAGCACGAAAATGTGGATTCAAAATGAGTACCAAAGATTACAGAAGATTTCTAAACAGAAAGATTATAGAAAGATGCCTATACCAGCCTATAGCAAGGTGAGGATGATAAGGAAAACCAAAAGATAGTTTGAAACACAAAATAAGGAAATAAATTTGAAAGCATGGAAATTTCAACTTAAATTGAGAATAAATCTTTACACAAGTTAAATAAATCTTAACTATCCCAAATTTCATTATCTTATTATCCAATCATCTTAAATTGACAATTTTTAAATCCATGGGTTTGAAAAATAATCATTTATTACACTCACAATGTACTTAATAAATTTTGTTCTTCTTATTCCTAATTAAAATTAAATTTATTCCTCTCAATATATTTATCACTCATGTTAAATATACTTATACTTATTGTAACTGCTTTCTTTTATTCTTAGTTCTTTTAACATTATTTTATTGTAAGTTATTCAATTACCCTTTATTATATTTACCTCTGTTAATCGTTTTAAAATTTAAGTGTATAACATTTATTATAACTACTCAAATTTTATTTATAAAATCTTTTTATATTGTATATTATCCAATTACATTGTTAACTTCTGAAGTTATGGTAAGTTATATTGGAATGCAATTGAGTATTATACAAATAAAACTTTCCAATTCAATTATCTCAAGTTTAAATCATTTATTCAAAAAAATTTATTTTCTTTTTTTAAATTGAAATTATTCTTTAAAAATAAAATTTAAGAATTAGATTTTCGATTTCTTCAAACCATTTAGAGATAAGTAATAATATATACATAATATGTCAAATCAAATTTCAATCATATATCTATATATCTATATATATATATATGTATATATTAAAATCAAGTCATATTTTAGAAATTCAAATCAATTAAATTTCCCAAAACAAAGCTGTAGCAAGACTACAGAGCGGTCTCTTCACTTCGAAACTAGAAAATGAACGTCGATGATGCTGCAGCCATCACCGAAGTTATTTCCCAGCGACAATGAGAAGAGCACTAATTTTAAACTTTAAAATTCTTTGGAAACAAATTTCTATTTGAAAATACTTTAAATAATATAACCTTTTTAAAACTTTAAACACAAGGTTTGAAACCATCGGAAATTAAATTCTCAAATTTCTTGTTCTATATTCATTTTAGTTCCCAAATCAATTTATAAACTACTATCTATAAATTCATTTATAGAACAATAAATGATAAATTAAGTATTATCATTTCAAATAATCAATTTAAATCAGTTTATTAAGTTCCATAAATTACTTATATATCGAAATTTATTTCATTAACCAAATTTTAAAATAATATTGTGTCAGTTTGTTCTGTCAAAGTATTTTGGAAATCTTATCGATAGCGTTGATCAGACGAATCGATCAGAAACCCAATTCAACATCAACAACTCAAACAACACAATATATAAAACAAAACATAGATATACAAGTATAATTCAAATGTTTGGAAATAGGTTGGAAACAAAAGACAAGATGATTAAATAACAAAATAGGGAGGTGGATAAGCTTAAAGAAATCACGGGCAACATTTACCGGGTCAACCGTGGCTTAAAGAATAAGATCAATGTGGATTTTTCTAGGGTAAATCTACATCCTATCTCAATAGATAAAGTTTGGAATAACAAAAGATATTAGCATCTAAACCAAGGATAGATAAGAATCTCTGGTGAATCGATGCTAATTGTAAGGGAGTTTCCCCTTTTTTTCAATTCAATTTGAAATTGGCACGACCGCCGACTCACTAAAAAGATCATCTGAAGCGGAGTTATGGAATACTCCAGAGTCAAAAGAAGATGAATAATGAGGGATACGAATGGATTTTGGAACCGTAGGGAACGTTCCAAAATTCAAAGGAATCGAGTCAAAAGAGAAGAGATTCAAACTCTAATGAAAGTGATTCTGTAAATACATTCACTCCATATGCTGAGTTTTGGCTAGAGCTACCAAAGCTCTAATACCAACTGTAACAACCAGGTATTTTTCAACCATTCACATCCATTATAAGTGTATAGGTAGACACTCATGCCAGAATTGAATTGCTCAAAATACCGCGTTGTGAATAAAAATTTGGCAAACCTCAGAATATACAATAAATAAAAATCACAGATCACAGACACAGAGTATTTAAAATGCAGCGGAAGTAGAAGAAATAGTAGTTCATGAAGCTACTATATAAAAATATTAGAGTTAAATAAAATACAACAGAAGAAAATAAAGTACAATAGAAGTCTCAAGATGACAACCAAGTACAAGCTGAATAGAACAACAGAACTGGAATAGATAAAACTAGATAAGCAGATATCTCTAGCGATTCCAATCTCCAGAAAGCGGAATCCAAATCTGTGAATAACTCAGGCTGACCCAAGCGTAAATAAAAATAGAAACACTCGAGTCAGGACATACATACTTATACAATGTAAACCAACTCAAGTGAATTGTAGTAAAGGTACAATTAACTTAGAAGATGCTTGGGACCGTCCATCCTCTAAGGATCCGTTAAACTATTTCTATGTAGTAATATACGCTATATACAGTAGTGTCTAATCAGTAAAGTATAATCATATAGAAAATAGCGTTAAGGGGATGGTGAACCTTAACGCGGTCGGATCTTTAAAACCAAAATCGTAGTGGGCTCGATATAAGGAGATGACACGGCACGCGAGGCAATGCCAGGGTGGATACACCATTTGCACTCCCGGACCGATGGTGACGGCAAGCCAGCAGCTTACGCCCACCTCGAACAATACCCCCTAATCAAAGTGGCGCCACATATCCAATCACAAAAGTAAGAGAATGGTTTCCAATGGAGCATGCTCGATGAAAGGGAGCGACCCTTTGTGCATAGGTGATGGATTTGTGGATTTGGTGGTGGTGCTTGCCTTGGGGTTGCTTGGACTGCCATGGTGGTAATCTAGGGTGGATGATGATCAGAGAATAAAGTGGTGGAGGTTGGCCTAGATCTGGTTGAGGAGGAGTGGAGCCATGAAGTTGAGAACAATATACAAAATCATTTAGAAAAGCACAAAAACAAGAAGCAAAAAAAAAGCTTTACCAAAATTTTTTTGGAAATCCATGGTCGTGAGTTTTTTCCTTGAGAAATGGATGAAATTTGCGTGAAAAAGATAAGAGAATGCAGCTGAAAAGAATGGAGAAAGGTACGGCCAAAATAAATTGATGTATTGATTGAAAAAGAAACGGTAAAAGAAACGGTGAAACGACTTTACGTTTCTTAGCTTTTAAAACCTTCCATACTTCCTTTTCTTTTAAATCAAGTAATACAAAATAAAATTCAGCAAGTACATCTAAAAACTTAAACAAAGTGAAATAAAATAAAAATATATAATTAAATTTAAAGAAAGCATAAAAAGAATTAAGGAAATTGCTTAAAAATTGAAAACAGGGTTCAAAAATTACAATTAAAACATCAATGGTTTTGGAAAAGTATCTACTTCATTTTAAAAATATTATAAATCAAAAATTTTGAAATAAAATAATTTATTTATCATTTCTGAAATAAAATAAATAATTAAATTGGAGAAAAATAGAAAAGAACTAAAGAAAATGTTTAAAAATTGAAAACAGGGCATGGAAATTACAAGAAAAATACAACTAGCTCTAGAGAAATTCCTACCTCACTTCAAAAATATTAAAAGACAAAAACATACATAAAATAACATATCAATACATATTACAAAATAATATGTCAAAGAAAAATAAAATTTATACTATTTAAAGTAACAAAATTGCAGATTGCACTCAATATTGAAATATACATAACTTTCACAATTTAAATCCGTTTCCAACGAAACAAAAAGTAGTGTTCTTAAAATTCTATGTACTTTCATAATAAAAGATAAAATTTAAATTTTCAAACTTTTAAAATTTTAAAATAAAAGTCAAAGTTTGACTATTTTGACCAGAAACTCACTTTTTGGAAAATATTCTTTTTAGTCATGCTTTGGAATGATAATTCATATCAAAACTAAAGTTTATCATTCAAAATAAATAAAATAAGTTTTTAAATAAAAAATTTAATTAAAATAATTAAAATATACAAAAAAAATAAATCACAAAATACAGGGTTGTTACAGAGAATATTGTGGAACAGGTTATATCAATTAATAAAAAAGGAAAAAGAGGTAAAAAGAAAGTTTCTTTTAATGTATCAGCAGATGATCTTAATATTGGGAATAACTATAAAATGGATGAAATTCAGCCACACTTCTGCAACATCTTATAAAGAATCTTCAACTCATTAAAGTGGAAATAGACATACAAGGAAACATCCTACAATTCTGATATCACCTAAACTATTATGATGAAGCACAATAATGTAGCATATTGGAATATCAGAGGAGGGAATTTATTATCAAAGCAATCTGAAGTGAAGAATTTGATAAAAGAACAAAAATACAACTTATTGCTATAAGTGAAACAAAGTTAAATAAGGCAAAGGCTGGATTAGCATGCAAAAATATTGCTCCAAATTGGTCATATGAAGATAATTTGCAAAGTGCTCCATATGGAAGAATTTTAGTTCTATGGAATACAGTTTTCTTCAAAATGACAAAGATAATGGAAGATGATCAAATTATTCATTTCAATGCGATATCCTTACCTTCAAATACATCTTTTTATTACTTTTGTCTATGCTCAAAATAGCTTAGACAGAAGACTTTCATTTCTCTCCAATCTGTCATCTCTTGTTCAACTTAATCTCCTATGGATAGTTCTTGGTGATTTTAATTGCATGTTCTCTTCTGATCAAAAATTTGGTGGTACTCCTCTTTCTATAAAGAAATAACTCCATTGAAACAAGCTTTAATCAATTCATCTCTCAGTAATATTAATTTTGTTGGAGCTGAATCTACTTGGAACAATAAAAGCAAAAATGGCCCTAGAACTTTTTGTAAACTTAATCATGCATTTCATAACATTCATTCTGTTAATCTTTGGCCTAACCTTCTATGTAAATTTCTGAACCCTTCAGTATCTGATCACTCTCCAATCATTTTATCATGGGGAGATTATATTTTAAAAAAGAACCCTTCTTTCAAATTTTACAAATCCTGGACTAACCATAAAGATTCCATAACATTGTATTGCAGGTATGGCAGGAATTAATATTTGGATATCCTATGTATATACTCAAAGCAAAGCTTCAAAAGTTGAAATACAAATTAAAATTTTGGGCTAAAGACAACTTTGGTGATGGTTCAAAAATCTCTGATGGAATAAGAAATCAGCTAATTCACATACAATATCAACTACAACAAAATCCAATGAGCACAATTTTAGCTTGCAAAGAATCCGAGTTATCAAAGGATTTGCATGAGGCACTTGAAGTTGAAGCTTTAATGAGGAAAGAAGTACTGCATGAAATTTATTGAAAAGCATGGAGATAGGAATACAAAATATTTTCATGATGCTATTAAAGTTAAACAGGAAAAAGGAAGGATTTTGTGCATTAAAGATTTGAATGTAGCTTTGCAGGAGAGTGATGATTCAATTACTAAAGCTTTCATAGACTATTTCTCTTTTATTCTATCAAATCCTAAGCCATTGATTCCAAAATTCTTACCACTATTTAAATTACAAACTCCATTCTTGGATGATCATCAAGCTAATAATCTGATTAAGGAGGTAACATCGGAGGAAATTGAAAGGGCAATTTTTTCTCTTAAGCCTGATAGCAGTGGTGGCCCTGATGGCTATAATGCTTTTTTCTTTCAGAATTCATGGAAAATTATTAAATTAGATGTTATCAAGGCTATCCAATATTTTTTCTCACATAACAAACTACCTATTGGTGTAAATACAACAAATATAGTTCTGGTGCCAAAGAGTAACAATCCAATCAATGTATATAGCCAAGATTATTGCAAGTAGACTACAAACAGTACTGCCATCTATCATTTCTAGAAATCAAGTTGCTTTCTTGCCTCAAAGAAATATCAGTGATAATATTTTATTAACTCAGGAACTTTTAAGAGGTTATGGAATTGCAAGTATTTCTCCTAGATATATGTTGAAGCTTGACATCCAAAAAGCATTTGATTATGTTTCATGGAGCTCAATTATAGCAATACTACCTAGAATGAATTTCCCTAAACCAACGATAGTCTGGATTTATACATTTATTTCAACCACCCACTATTCTATAATAAGAAATGGATGTGCTAAAGGTTATTTCAAAGGAACTCAAGGGGTTCGGCAAGGTGATCCAATATCTTCTCTTTTGTTTATAATTGTAATGGAAATAATGAATTCTCTTTTAATTGAGCAAGTACAATTAAAGAAATTGGAGCTGCACCCAAAATGCAAGGATCCTCTTATATCACATCTTTTATTTGCGGATGATCTAGTAATTTTCACTAAACCAACTTCATATAATATTTCTGCAATACTTGAGGTTCTGCAGATTTTCTATGATACTACTGGATTAAAGATAAACTTCAGCAAATCACACATATTATTAGCAGGACTTAATGCTAGTCTGAAAGATGAAATTTTAGCTCGATCTGGTCTTAAGGAAATGAGTCATAATGCTAAATACCTAGGTTTACCTCTTATTACTGCAAGAATTACTAAAACTGATTGTCTCCCATTATATGAGAGGATTATAGAAAAACTATCTACATGGCCAAATACAAAATTATCACAAGCAGGAAGGCTGGTTATTGTTCAGAGTATAGCAAGTGCAATGGCAAGTTATTGGATGAGGCATTACATTCTTTCAAATAAACTTATATCTATGGTTAATAGTGCATTGAATAGGTTTTTTTGGCATGGTGATCCTTTTTCTAAAAAGCTCATTCCAATTTCATATAAAAAGGTTCAGCTACCAAAGTTTAAAGGAGGACTTGGCATTACAAATATGAAACTGTGGAATATTGCAGCATTATCTACATACTTTGATAAAATTCTATCTGACAAAGATGATTTATGGACTCAGTGGATTAAGAAAAATCTATTAAAAGATAAGGACTTATGGTCAATTAACTTTCCAAATGTTTGCAGCTGGAGTTGGAGAGGTTTACTAAAGCTTAGAAATACCTTTCTTCCAATGATTCAGTGTAATCCTCTTGAAATAATGATTTATCTTTTTAGTCAACTCCTTGGGCTAAAAATGGTTTCATTATTCAAGAAAGTTTATCTTACTCTTTAAAAAAGCTGACTGGTATTCCTATTAATGCAAAAGCTTCAACATATATTAATGAAAGATCTATTATTCTACCTTACTACAGTTCAAATCTGGTTAGGAATTTATGGCAAACAATATCTTCTTTGACTCTACCATCATCAAAGCAAAAAGTTCTCTGGTCCAGTAAAGGAAAGGCACACTCTATATCTCTGGTGTATAAAACTCTGGTGGAAAATAAAAATTCAAAAATATTTCCATGGGCATCAAGAATCTGGATTAACAAATCTCCAGCTAAAGAAAATTTATTACTATGGAAAATTATGGCAAATGCTTTGAATACTAAAAAGAAATTGACATACCTTGGTGTTATTAGCAATGAAGAATGTGTACTATGTCATAGTCAGCCGGAAACAAATATTCAATTATTTTTTGAATGTAATTTTGTTTTTAGAATCTGGTGCAGGTTACATGCTAATGGAAACTTTCACAAGCCTGTCAGAGCCTCAAGAATTGAATGGTTCAATATTTTCAAAGCAACAAGGTGGAAAACTCCAAACACAATGATTCTTATGATTGTATTGAAGGCCTTTGCATATGAGATATCGAGTGAAAGAAATAGAAGAATATTTAACATGAAGATGGATGATCCAGATGCTATATACAGTATAATAAATAAAAGAATAATAAAAAGGATTAGCAGAATGAAATGAAAGAAGGAATGCATTGATCAAGAAATAGTTTTTGTGTTATTATGTGAGATTCTGTTCTTTGTGATATGTGTATTGATGTAAGACTGGACTGATTTGTAATCTCTCTGTTTTTGAATAAAACGGGCAGGGATCCCTTAGCCCATTGCTTTTCAAAAAAAAGAAGAACATTGATCATTTTAATCAGTTTAAAATACACCATTACATTAATAAAAACTTACAAGTCAAATGTATGTTTTTAACTCACACTTTATTATTACAGTAAAGAGCATTTATAATTTTAATCAATATTACATTAATTAAAACTTACATGTCAAATGTACGTTTCAACTTACATTTTATTATTACAGTGAAGTGCATTTATCATTTAATCAATTTAAAGTACACCATTACATTAATTAAAACTTACATGTCAAATGTACGTTTCTAACTTACACTTTATTATTACAATAAAGAGCATTTATCATTTGAATCAATATCATATTCATTAAAACTTACATGTCAGAAGTACATTTTTGAACTTACATTTTATTATACAGTAAAGAACATTTATCATTTTAATCAATATTGCATTAACTAAAACTTACATGTCAAATGTACATTTTTAACTTACATCTTATTGTTACAGTAAAGAGCATTTATCATTTTAACCAATATTGCATTAATTAAAACTTACATGTCAAATGTACATTTTTAACTTACATCTTATTTTTACAGTAAAGAGCATTTATCATTTTAATCAATATTGCATTAATTAAAACTTACATGTCAAATGTACATTTTTAACTTACATCTTATTATTACAGTAAAGAGCATTTATCATTTTAATCAAAATTACACTAATCGAAACTTACATTTTCTAGGTTAGAGTAAATTACCATTTTAAAGACAAATTAGGCTATTAAATTCCAGTTAAATTTTATATTATAAATTAAATTCCCAAAAATTACATTTTCAACCATTTATTTTCTTATAAAATTTAACACATGTAAATAAATATGTAAAAAATTTCAGAAATCATTACATTAAAATATTAGTTGAAATTCATATATTAAAATCTAAAATACTTAATAATTTTTAGAAAATTATTTTAAAACCAACCATGGAGTCTGTATAAAATTTTCTAACCTAGGGTCAAGTAAATACAGATTTATATCATTTCAATTCAAACTTATTAAATTTTCAGGTTCATTTCATTTCATACCCTCAATCCCAAGTCAAATAAAAATTGCTCAAACCTATCATTTCAGCCCATAACAATTTTTCCTTAATCTAAAGACCATTCGGGTATGTATTATTTCGACCCATAGTGAAAGAACTTGTAGTGTGCAGAATATGAAATAAACAGAATAATAAATAACATAGCATGGCATACGATCATAATAGGTATAACACAAGATGGAATAACATAACATAATCATAAATGGAATTTCTAACTTGCACATAAATATCAATACAATCCAAATGACATCAATTCACAAAAATGTAAGTATGTAGTCAAGCATGATTACTCATCATCTTTAGCTAGAGAAAAAGATTCCAAACAACCACAACAAGAATAAGCACGACAATCACGAACAAGCTTGAGTGGGAGGAGAATCCAAATCCAAATCTTAGAAAAATCAATCAAATACATATGTAAATAAATACTTTTGCATAGAAAAAATATATATAAAAGCATAAATTTTATTTTGAAAAATACATGAAAGGGCTAGCCTAAGGGCAAATAGGCTCGGTCATAGGAGGGTTTGGCTTGGCCTAAACTTAGCTTTGGACTAGGCTAGGTTCAGCCATGGCAAACTCAAGTGGTTCGGCCACTTTTGTGATGAAGGGTTCGTCCTATAGGCTGGGGCTTGTGGCTACAAGGCTCGGCCTCGGTGTAGTTTTGGGTCAAGGCAAGGCTAGCGTTAGGTGGGGTTCGGCCTACATGGTCATGGCAAGGCTAGGGTTAGGGTTTGGGAAGGGATAGCGTTCATGGCCAAGGCAATAGCAAGGGGGCGGAGGGTTTTGGAAGGGGATACAAGGTGTTGATGGCCGAAATTTAGAGGAGGTAGGTTCGGCCTAGGGGTTTGGTCATGGCTTGGGTTTGGATGGTGGAAAGGTGATGGTTATGGAGAGAAGGAGGTCAGCTGTGATTGGAGAAAAAGGAGGAGATGGTAAGGTATGGCCGAAATTTTGAAGGAGGAAGAAGGAAGAATATAGAGAAAAATAGAGAAAAATTTGAGAAAGGGGAAGAAAAAATTACTGTGATTTATTTCAGAGCAGAGATGAGAAATGAGAAATGAGAAGACAGAAAATAATTTTGTACGTACTTTGTTTCTCAACTGATGGCTTTTCAAATGAACAGACAATACAGATGGCTTTTTGAATACCCTAGCCCATCAGTCTAAGCCCAATAACAAAAGAGAAAATAAAACATGAAAACAATTGCGTGTAATACGTTGAAAACTGCAAATTTGGAGAAGTAAAAATTAGAATTTTACGAAACGAAAAGCAGAAAAAAGGTTAGAATCAAATCCAACTTCATAGAAAAAGAATAAAGTTTCAAATTCCAAATTTAAAATTTCAACAGGAAGTCAAACTTTGACCAAAGTTGACCAAAATTTGAATTTTTAGAAAAATCTTTATTTTCTTAAATTTGGAAGAATAATTTCATCAAATCCCAAAATTATACATTAAAATTCCAAATTAATCAATTTTAAAATAATTTAAAATCAAAGTTTCAAATAAATTTCATTTAAAAAAATTGTAGAAATTATAGGTTGTTACAAATTCCATTTATGTACTTGGTGTATAAATTGTTGAATGCCAAAAGCCTGGTAGCTTAGCCTTATTGGATGTGACTTTGATATGTAACAAAAGTCGAACTTTTTTAGTGTAGATACATGAAAGCAATTATTTAGTGCTATGGTAGACTTAGGCCTCATTTTAGCATTTTGGAAATAATACCATTTGTTGTTTTTTGCATGAAAATAGTTTGATTCGGAGGATGATTTTAATGTGACTTTTGCAATTTCAACATTATTTTATTTTGAAATAGTTTTTGAATTACTCTAATTTACTCCAGCCTTTCTGTTAGTCTCTTCTAATTTATATGAAAATGTTTAAACATGTTTCGGGAAGTATTTATTTTATTGAAAGTTGATGTAATAATGGATGTTTATTACCAAAAAAAGGGTTTATCTTTTATAATGAAGTGATACCATTTTAAAAGAAGATAGAATTATTTTGGAATAAATATTGATGAAACGCTGTATATAAAATGTTGTATAGAAAGACAGATTTAAAAATGGTATAAATAAAAGTGTAGATTTATAAACGATATTTTATAAATGGGATACCATTTGATAAATTGGAATAATAAATCACATTTGTAAATTTATAGTGATATATGGAATGGTTGTTTTATGGAAAGTATTTAGTCCTCTCTTGGAACTAATGGATGATGATAAGTATATGAGATCTAAAATAAGGAGATTTATAAAAGACATTTTATAAATAGAAATGAGAATTATAAAAGAAGTTATATAAACAGAAAGGAGATTTATAAAAGGAGTTTATAAATATAAAAGATATTTATAGAAATGAATTTTATAAAAGGAAATGAGATTTCATTTCTATAAATGATCATTTTAAATTATGGTGGTATGAAAGTACTCATTTCATATTTACACTAAATTCTGAGGTAGGGAAGCTTATCTGTAACAACCCGAGATTTTAGGGATTACTATTAACATTAAATTATAATGCAAATTATAATTTAATATTGTGTTTAAAAATGAATTGGATAATAAAATGTGGGATTATATTTTTTATTTTATATAAACAATATCTGGATAATTATAATTTAGGATTTGAAATTTAAATAAGTCATATTATTTTATTTAAAGCCTATTTCAACATTCGACGGTTGAAAAAGGTGTAAATGAATGAAATAAAGTTTGAAAAACTTTATTTTTGGATTTGTATTGAAAATATATAACTGTGATGGTTTAATTTTTGTTAATATTAGTAATGGAAATTTATTCCAATGTTAGCCTTTTATTGTAAAATAAAAGGAATAATACGAAGACAATAAAATTTAGAAGTGTAACTAAGCTTGGAATGATGTATTAATGTTATAAAAATGTTAAAACATTTTAATACACTTCGTTAGACTTAACAATAAATTTTATTTGGTTGAAATAGATGAAAATAGTGATTTTTCACTAAAAATGGGAATATTGGTAAATATTGTTAAATATTGTGTTATATGGGGGAAATTAATATCTTTAATTGGAAAAAATATTTTAATGATTAAAAAGTGTTAGAATGATTTATTGCAGTTTATTTGACATGAAAGAAATTTTTTTTAAAATTATTGCATTAAAAATAGTGTTTTTACACGAAAATGGTGTAATTTGTAAAATATTGTCTAAGATAGGGTTTTATTTATAAAAATAACTTTTTATTGTCGAAATAATTTTTTATATAATAACAATTTTATTGCAAACAATTTGTTGTATATATTTTATTTGGTTAAAAATGAGAAAACTAGTGTATAAATTGATTAAATAGGTTAAATATGTTTATAACATAGGAATTTCTCTAAGTATATTAGTCTTGGGCTTAATTGGGTAAGGTTTGAATCCATTAACTCTCTCTAGAACCATCTGGAAAAGAATAAATAGGTGTACGTACCCTTTTATTCTCATCTTCCTCCCCAAAACAAAAGATACAGTAAATAGAGAGAAAGAAAAACAATGACTTTCTCTAATTAAAACTCAATTCCACTCAATTTCGCTGCTAATTCAAGAAGAACTTCAACAAAATAAAAATAGATTAAAGGATTTCACCTTTAAGCTCAAATATTTCTTCATAAATTTGGGTATTTTCTATCTAAAATTAAAGGTGAGTTTAAAACTCACATTTTCTAGCTTTGAATGAGATTTCAAGGTAAGAAATCTCAATTTTGTATGTTACATGTTTATTTATGAAATTGCCGTCAGTAAATTGGGCATATCTCTTTCGTTTTAACTAATTATAGATGTTCTGGAAAGCATAGACATAGATCTACAAGTTTCCTTTTTTGAGTTTTCTAAAATTTTGATGTTTTCTTGATCAAAATCGTGCTTGTTTGTTGTTGTCCCGAGAGCAAATTGACAGCAGCAACAATCATAGGCTTGAGAAGTGTTTTAGCCATAAGTTTTTCGTTTCTTATTAGGTCAAATTTTTTTTTCTGGAAAATAAATTCAATATGGAGTAAATTATCTTCAGGTTTAAATTTGATATTTTACTATTTACTGACCTAAAACAGATTTGTAAGCAGAAGTATAGTTATGTCTTTGACAGAATTTCTTGAGTTTGAATCTGATATTGTTTGAGCTATATCTTTCTCGATTTTGATCGGAATTCGATAAGTTTAATGTTCCGAAAAGAACAATTTATTACTACAACTTTTATTCATTGAGCGTTCTAAAATTTTCAGGTTAACTATGTCAAAATCTAATTTTTCTACTGCTAACCTGAGAGCAAAACCAATATTTGCTCTGCGTTTGAAACTGAAACGAATTTGACCATAAATTCTTCGTTTCTTAACCGAATTTGATAATTTTGGATGTTCCGGAAAGATTAGGTCATATTCTACAATTTTTTTCATTGTATTTTCTATAATTTTGAAGTTTGCTTGGTCGAAAGTATGGTTGTATGTTTCTATTCTGAGAATAAAATGACAACAACAATCATTGACCTTAGAATTGTATTAACTCGTTTCTGCTCTCATTCTCTTCGGTTTTGATGAAGTTTTTGACAAATTTTAAGAGCTATGATGCCTATTAGTAGGCTAGCTATATTTTGAGAATTTGAAATTCAAATTTAAATGGAATTTGAATTGATTTCGGGTTAAATTTGAATTGAATTGTATTGAATTCAAGTTATCGGTTTTGAGATATCCCTCTTAGTTTTCATTGCTTTCGAGAACGGTTTGCACTAAACCATTTTTGAGATGTATGGTCATTTCAAATTATTATTACATACTATTTTTTAAAATTATTTTTGTAAATAAGGATAGATTTATTTCCTATAACAAAGGAATTTCAAATATTGGTTTTAATAATCGTTTCTGGAAAATCGTTTTAAATTTCTGTTTTCTCTAATAAAATTATTTTATAAATAAAATTATTTTATAAATAAAATTACTTATTTTTATGAATTTGGAGCATAAGAAAGACAATTAAACGTTAAAGTAAAACCTGTTGTATGGGACACATGGATAAACTTTATCGCTTAATATCGCACTTATATGATCGAAACCCTTTCGATGAACTGTTTGAGATGATTTAAGATGTTATTAAATTTTGGGTAAGTTATATGGTCCGAGAACTCCAATTTAGGAGTACATTCGATGAAGGAACATTTTAAGATGTGTTTCTTAATCGCCGCTGAAATGAGGTGAATTAAGAGCTAAAAATTCCTAATTGGAATTATGGTTATAAATAACCATCTATATGTTACTTTTACTTGCCGATGAGATGATGTAAGCTTCTTTATGATGATTTTATAATGTTGAGATGTATTATGAAATTTTTTACTTGTCGATGAGACGAGACAAGTCATGATGCCACTAGTACTCGTCAATGAGATGGAGCATGGTATTGTATTTACTCGCCAATGAGATGAGGCCGAGTATATTTTCATGATGTTTTACTAGTGTTGTACAAACTAACGGCTAGTAAACCGTTAGGTGCGAACGTATGGTATGAGACGTACGTTAACACCTATTGGGTTCCTATCCGAGAAATTAAGACACATTCACGATGTTTACTAGTATTACAGACAATGAGTACTTGATTGGAGTCATCACGATGCAGTTGCTACTTCGATCATCACGATGTTATTAACTCGGGTCTTTATGACTGGGAGTCATTATGATGTTATAGACTATAGTCACTCATGATGTTCATGATGTTAAGATGTTATTAGACACCAGTCATCACGATGTTTATGGTACCAAATAGTAATACTAGTCATGATGTAGCACGCGTAGCATTGCTTCGGCACGCAATCAAGGATCTGAAGAATCCGCGATTTCTTTGAGTTTTGATGTATTAGACTTCGTTGTCTTTAGATGATTATTACATTGATAGCTTAGTGCCAGATTAGATGTATACATATATGGTGAAATCATTTATGATGTTACTCTTTGATTGAGTTATTTTCATTATGGATTGATGATTTGATGATTTTATAAACTACTTGATGTTAAGATGGAGTTGAGATGTATTTATATATTTATACCATTGAGATGAGCTATAAATGATTATAAAGAATCTTTTATGATGAGTTTTAGTGATGGATTTGAGATGTATCTATATTCATACCGATGATATGAGGTATGACTAAGTATGATGCTTCTTATATAATTGGGTTTTATTTTTTCTTGAATGATCCTTGGGATGTGCCAATGAGATGAGGCACATCCATATGTTTTGTATTCTATGTATGAAGGATATGTACCTTTGATGTATTGTTATATTGACAACCACTTCTAAGAAGATAGTTGAATCATTTGAAGTCATTATTCATATTCCTTTATACCGTCGATGAAATGAGGCAAAAGCGATGTTTATTGAGTCTTATCTTTGAAACTTTGCTCGTCGATGTTCCATTTGCTTAAGTGTCAGTTATGCCACTTAGTATGACTTTATCATCATTATCTCTTCTACTTGCCAAGAAGAGATGTTGTTCTTTCTTATGATGTTAAAACCCTGTTTAGGGCATAGCATCCTTTAAGAAAAAGGATATCATAGCTTTCACCTACCTATCCTTATCGATTATTCTGTTTAATTGATGATTTTAGCTGGCCTAACCTGTGTGTTTTCACTCGAGTCAGACTGAGTTGTTTCAGGTATCATCTATTAGGTTTAGCTTGAAGTTGATGTTGGATATCAGCTCATATTTCAGTTGAGTAGTTTATTTCTTCCGCATACTATGATGTTTTTACATTTAATTTGATATATATGGTGTGGTCGTGTACCACCTTTATTGTATTCATATTGTATTGTACTGAACATGTATCAGGTATATGTATATGTATGATGTTGGTCATTGTTCTGTGATGTGATTTACATTCAAATATTGTATTTTGTTCTGATAGATCCATTAGCCACCTATAGTTTTGGATTAAGCATTTATTGGGTATGTCGATCCATATGAGTTGGAAAAAAATTTATATTGCATTTATCGATGTATTCAATAGATGTTTAAGACAAAATTATAGATGGTCGCCCTTAACCAGCCCTATTCTCCGCTTTATTAGACGGAATAAATTGTTAATTCTCTTTGCTAAGGTGGGTCTCCGGGTGGGGCGTTACATCATCTATGTCTATAAGAATTTATAATGTATGTCAAGGCAAGGATAGTACACTAACTTGTCCGACTTCATTGTTAATAGAGGGGTAATGCAAGTTTGAAATTGAAAAGTGGTGGTAAGTATATTTGGTCTAATTTCCATACGATCCATTTATTTACATCAAAAAGGAAAGTGGTTTGGGTTTATATCAAACAATATATTTAATCAACGTTTGTTTTGGCCATTTAAATATGATTTTGGAAAAAGGAAAATCTTACTTAAGATTTGCGAATATACTTATACCACATATATAATCATATGGATATGTTTTCTAAGTATTGAAAGTGAAATTTTTTAAATGTTACTTATATAGTTGAGGTAAGTATATTAATACTCTTTCAAGTATCAAAAAGAGTAGAGAGGGTTTGTGAATATATCTTTTGTGTATGTAATTTAATATAAATATTTAAAAGGAGATTTTAATTAATTAAAGTGGCTTAGTGGTTGCTTATGTGACTAACTCATGCTTGGTTTCCATATGAAATTAAATCTCTAATTTGACTGTTTGCTTTTTAATAGTTGAATAGTCGACTATTGGATCTTGCCTAGTTTTGAAACTATCGTTTGCTGGTTTGGAAAGACCGAGATCGGACAAGCATGAGTTATTTGAGGGCAAAAGCATTCGAATGGAAGACATTTGGAAGATGATGGAATTAAAGATGGAGTTCTTTGGAGTGCAAGGGCTACTTGCTACAAATCCCGAGGATGGTTCCAAAAAGGATGTAGTAGAAGTAGTGCCTTTAGTTTGTTCATATCCTGAACAATTTGTATGGATGAATGATGGCATTGCATTGTTTTCTATAGGGCAGTGTTAGCACTCCAAATGAGATTTGCTAAAAAGGTAAAACAAATCCCAAGTTTCATGCCCGATAATGACTAAAACAAGGGACATGCTACAAGAATATATGGTTCGCTACAATTAGGGTATGATCATCACTTGTATCTAGATCAATATTTATGGATTACATATGTTGTAAGCATGGAAAGAGTTGTCAAGTTGGCAGCTGGTGTGATGATCATATTTGGTACTATCTAGTAGAGTGGTAGGCCAATCTTGTCATGTAGGGGTTGCAAGGTGTGTAACCTTGGTACATTTTGTCTAGAGGTGTACTATGACGAGCGGAACCCCAGTTGCGCTGTCATTGATGGAGTCCATTTTCCAACATGTGCCTACGCACTAGTTATACAACAAATATGATGGAATGTGAGATGCAAACATTTCAGCTATGTTGTATATTTATTTCAAACCCTTGACATTATTATAACATCACAAGATTTTTTTAATGAAAATGTTTTGGTCATCATAAGGTAAAATTCCGTCCATGTTACGTGCGGCGTGATCTTACGAGATACCTTTTATATTTTGAAGAGTTTTATAAATATATAAATCCATACGATTTTAATTTTGCACGCTGGTTTATCAGACTTATCTAGGTGTTGTTTTCTTATAATACTCGAGTCAGGCCTGAGTGTTATTCCAGATTTAGTTATAGAAGCTTTGGAGCTTCAGAAAACGAGTTGAATGCATCCAAGACCTATTCACATATCTTATTTTCTGCTGTATTTCTTATTTTATATTTATTTGTATTTGTGAGGACATTCTATTATAACTGTCCAAGATGAGGATATTTCAGTTTACTCTGATTGAGGTATGTATATTACAGTTTTCTTTTACAAAGATCGTGTGTACATTATATATATTACTCGTCATAATGTGAGGTTCTGTTCTATCTTTTATTTTCTTTCACCCCGATAATATGTCTTTCTGGCTTTCGAATGCTCGGCATACGAATACCCTAGATGTATTATTGTTGACTTTTGAAGGTCAAAAAGGCCAGTCATTACATGTTTAATCACGGAACAGTGAGAAGTGGACCAATTGCAACTAACAGCTTATAAGATAACATACGACAAAAACACAACATAATCAGTCGTGGCGTAGTAAAATTCATTCACAACTATGAATTCAACACATATACTATAGTACCACATGCTTTTTTCACTCATGCAATTTAAACTATAGTATGTAAAGAATACACATCAACAAAATGTGAAACAATCTCAACTGTAGATAACTCCATACATAAGTCAAAACATGTATCTCAACAAACCAAACATAATCGCCTATAACAAAAATACAAAACAAGATTTAGGTTGGACCAAACATGCATGCACATATAAGTACATAGATCAACCATCGATATAGCTCACTAAAATAAAGTACACATACTCAAAACAATTGGATATCATCGTCGCATTGGCATACCAATAAATAAAACATGTGTTATAACTCCTAGATTGATCATACATATTTAAACCACAACTATAGCTTCTCACTAAGCACAAAGGATACACGATAACCCATGCGACCATCACTATGGTCAGTAACTACCTAACACTGTAGCCTTACAAAAGCCTAAAGTAGCCTATTATCATCACTAAGGCGAACACCAAGATCCCATACCTAACAGTCCTCGCCACCACTAAGGCGAATTAGACCACCACTAAGGACTTGCATCATCACTAAGATGCTTTGAATATACAACAATTTGTGACCATCATCAAGGCCTCCAATCATCATAGCCATTATTAAGGCTTCACATCGTCATAGCCATCACCAAGGCTTTACATCATCGTAGCCACCGCTAAGGCTTCGCATCACCATCAAAATTCTTTTGGATACTTAATAAATCATATGGCCATCACCAAGGTCAGTGACAAACCACGTTGTAATTTGATTCGATGTTCAATCACATACCATCACCAATGTATTGCCAACCACAAGGCATGCCAGACCATCACCAAGGTCCAAGATATGTAGGTGAGTGCCCTCATATACCCTTGCCCCACGAAACACTTGTCACATCCAAGGTTAGGGATGATCGCATATGCACATGACTAGAACACACTATGTCTCATCACATCAATTTACCTTGTCGAACGTGCCTCCTGGGACATCACCAATCCTAGATAAACTTGTTTCACCTCGAACATCGCCAAGTCCACTTACACTTCTCACCTGAAGTACTTAACCTAAAACAGTTCGCACCATCGATACATTAAAGTTCAAAACAACCAACTTGGTTCCTAGAATTTCCTTGCGCTTGATCCAAAGCAAACCACCATTTTTCTTAGGCACTGCTCGAAGTCTGCTAGAGAAATCGCCACATCATCCACTATGACCAATCCAAAATGTCTCTAATCAACTCATTAGTCTCTCCAATGCATATCCTTGGAAAGTCAATGTTAGATAACTACCTCATCATAAAAAATTAACTGTAATTTAACCAAGAACACAATATAAATAATCAGAATATGTCAAATAAACAAGAAATCAAACAAACAAGCAAGAAACAACATAACGCAAGCAAAATAAATTAATTTAAATAAGCACACGTAAATGAATAAACAAACATAAGAAAATATGCAGTATAACTATTAGTAGTAATACTGCTATTAGTATTAGTACTTTTATTTTCTTAATTGGAAATAAATTATAAAACAACAAAACAATACAGAAAATTCAAGTATCACAAGCTAAAACAAGTAAAAGATCACAATCCACACATCGAAATCGGCAGTTCCAACATCATATCCCAACTTTCTTCATGGAAAGGAATAACTAGACATCCTTGTAACTGCTTAGGGAAAGTCACACGCAATGGTCAAAAGGGTAACATTGTCGTAATGGGTGTCGGGGAAGATCAAGCTCAACTTGCCCAATCATCTCACATCCTATGTCACATAAAATACTTGTCAACAAACACAACCTAAATTCATTATTCTAATCAAATATCTTACTTTCTCAAAATGCACTTTTGAATCAAATTTTTTCCATCCTTGTAAAATATTTTCCCAAAATATTTAACCAGTTATTTTACAATGCGTCCTTTTCACAAAAGAAAAAAAATATATTTTCATATTCATAACAAAACATTCTTTTCTAGAAATTAGGTACTTCACTAGTCAAATTCTTTATCCAAAAATGCTTTGTTTCAAACACTGTCTATCAAAATAAATATTCTGTACGTGATAGCGCATGCAATTAAAATTAGCTTCTACACAAAAGCTTTTCAAATTCCAAGGATGTTTTTTTAAACAAAACACTTTATTTAAGTAAAAAAAAGTTTCCCACTCTTTACAGAAAAATATATTTCTAAAAACATTCACCACAAAAATACATTCAAATATTTTTATCTCTAAAATAACTTCTCGAAAGTATTTCTGTCTCCAGATATCTTTTTACCAAATATTTTTTTTACCACAATGCACCATCAAAACTAGTTTTCCTCAAGTAGAACATATTATTTTCGCTTTTATAATATTTTGGTAAATCGCTTTAAGTTCAAAAACCTGCATTTTCCCTTCTTAAGTAAAGTAGATTTTACAATTCAAAATGTATATTTTGAATATTACTATTTAAGTTGAAATCCTAAAAAAATAGATCTACTTAGTAAGGTTAGGCTTTAATGTCATATGTGTGTCACTTAGGCTATAACCATCATTTAACCCATCCTATAAGTTCTCATCCTACTCTGTTCTTACAATATTTATTCCTCGCTTAAAGTTCACTTTAATTAACTAACATCTTAGGATGATGTGATGGTGGTTATGCACATAACCCATACATACAAAATATGCGACCATCAATAAGAACGTTCTCTCATTCTAAATTTTTAACCCAACTTAAGATGTAAATTTAATACAACCTAAGTGGTTAATTGACACAAGGCTCGGGGAATCGCTAAACCTAGTTCTAATACTAGGTGGGATACCCCACTATTTTTAATGTTTAAAAATAGTTATAAACACCAAAAAATACGATTACAAATAATTTTTAAATGAAAAACAGTGGATCATCTATTTAATTTTTAATTTCAAAACTATGGATGAAAAAAGAAAACCTCACGGTGGAATCAAACATCAAATATAAATGTACATTAACTCATTAGTACGATTACTATACAGGATCGCCACACCAATCCACATTTTGATACATTAATCATTAGTTACTCAAAAATAGTGGTACAAAAGAATACACTAGAGTGGTTATCTACAGTATAGCCTACATCCATATTTATTTTCCCTCTTCTGCTCCCACTTGTAACTTCACACCTGTAATGATATATGTACACACACATATATGTATATAGCCACACAATAAAAAGGGAAAGAGTATCAACTATATTTGGATTGCGTCATATTCTATACACTACGATCATAGACTCGATAACTATTTCATAGGGAAAAGCTTCCTATGTACCCTTTTTGGAGGATCAAGCCTATGTAGTTCTTTTTCCTGCTCTTCTGCTACATCCAAATACTTTTTAGCACACAACAACCATTGTATCCATGCAACTAATGATAGTAGGAAACACTACTCCTACTAAACCATCATCAATCACAAAATGTGCACTAACCCGTTATATTAGTAACACGAATACAAAATCTCCCGATGTGTACTAACCCACCATATTAGTCATTCAAACACCAAGTCTCCAAATGTGTATTAACTTACCAAATTAACAACGCGTACATCAAATCATCAAATGTGCACAACCTAACTATATTAGTAACACAAAATTAAAAACAATCAACCATACACTACGTAATAATAAGGTAATGAACCGCCTTTTACCAAAGATGACACTCAACACATTCTCGGTATCCTGCGCCGATCATTTCGTTGTTGGAAAGACAGGTCATTAGGGGTGAAAGAAAGAAAAGTAGAAGAGAAGAAACTAAATAATACAGAATCTCACAACACAACAGAACAACATATATTACTTAATATAATATAGTACAAAGTCATTTCAAAATGTTGCATCAGAGTCAAACTAATACAAGTTCTAGCCTAGGACGGTTATAACAGCCAGTCTTAACAGATACAATATACATATAATATTTCGAAAATAAGGAAAAAAAACTAGTTATCGATGAAGACACCTGTTCCTAGCTCCTCCAAGGTAAATCTGCGGAAAAACATGAACTGCTTGGTTGCCCATTCAGATTTGAGTACCTAAGAGTTTAGGAAAATAAAATAAACTTTAGTTTAACATGGGTCTGGTGTGACTAAATTGTTAACTTTATAAAAACTTTTAAATCGAAAACATCTCATAAAACCACGTCGCATAGAAAAACGGACGGGTTTTTACATTACGATAACCAAAAAATTTGTATATAAAACCCAATGATATTATAATAATCCCTGTGGTTTCAAATACATATCAAAATAGCTGAAATTGTTACCCTATTAAATTCCAGCATACTAGGCTCTAGAATCAAAAACCGTAAAGTCATGTATCGGAGATTGGATTCCATACTGTGGCAAGGTAAGGGACTTCCTTTTGATGGTACACCTCTAGAAAATGCACGAGAGTCTGACAAGAACTTCTTATACCCCTGCTACACAAAGCCGGTTTCCCCTTTAAGATGGAAAAACAGATTACCTCACCTCTTTTTGACACCAAGGCCGTATACTACCACCGTGTTTGTGCACAAAACAACTCGATTATGGACAATTTAGAATGGGATGGAAGCTCCTAGCAGTAGCTGACCACATGGTCCTGCTACATACCATGTTTTTGTCATTTCCCAGTTTGGGACGCTCGTGAGGACACATATTTACCTTCTTCCTCTTAGAATACCATCTTGGAATGCTAACGCTACCCTCCAAGTAGAGATATAATGCCAGCATTCATTCATGCAAGTTGTTCCAAGATCTAACAAACATTCCACATTACTATCTTTCATTGTGGAATCACCCTCAGAAAGAATAGTATAACTCCACAGCATATTTTAGTATGATTTAACATTGTTTGTTGTTAGCTTGGAGTGGTTTGAATAAATACGAGGATCGGTGCCTCCAAAACTAACGATAATTTATGGCTCACTTCCATATATTTGTCTAAAACATTTGTCTCCAAAGCCTCAAAAGAAATCTGTATTTAATAAATCTCTTTCCAAAACATTTGTCTAAAACATTCGTATGCTTATCTCTCTAACATAAGTATATTCACAAAACGTTGCGAATAACTTCTTACTTCCAAATCATGTTAAAAAGGATTAAACAAATGTTGTGTAATTGGATTATCTTAATGCTTAAGATGAATCATATTAATTTTTCAAATTAACAAACATATAATTAAATTGTTTAATCAAATAAATGAATTTATTGAATAAAATTAATTCAAAGTTAATTAATTAATATGCATATATACATACATACATACATACATACATACATATATATATATATATTGATATGTATTTATAAAAAACTATAAATGCTATGGTTAATAATTTATCTAAATATTTTAATATGAATAATATAAAATTTTAGAAATTTTTATAAATTAAATTCATCAAATATGAATTAATTAATAAGTAATGAAATTAACTATGTATGATTTGATTAATAATATATATATATATATACATATTATATAAGTTAATTAAATTATTAAAGTTATAAATAATTAAAAATTAATATAACTATATTTGGATAAACATGTATAGAACTATAATAAACCCAACTTAGGTTTAAAAAATACATATTTGTATTGTACATATACCATGATTTCAAATCTGTCCAATATTGATTATGCGTCATTTCTTAAATCAATACCACTCAGTGTATACATATATTAAAGATAGTGAATCCATAACATATAACTTTCCCTCCAACACACACACACACACACAGATATATATATATATATATGTGTGTGTGTGTGTGTGTGCAAAAGCATGCTGATTTTATAGTGAAGCATCCACTTTTATTACCAAAATAAATTACACAAAAATAATCTAAAAAACAAAATATAAAAGCAGCCCAAAAAGGAAATGGACGATAATGAAAATTCAGTTAATACTCCAATAAGAAGAATTAACATGAACTTTGTAACGACCCATAATTTTAACACTTTAAAAGTGGGATATTTAATTTTTTTAAATATTCAAATGTATAATTTTCAAACTTAAACAATCAAGTTTTATATGATAAATAAGAATGGTAACTTATCTTTGATACTAAATAAAGATTTTGGATTTCAATTGTAAATTTTACAAAAGTCGGATTTCGATAAAGTATGATAAATAGTTGAGAATTTTTTTAAAGAATAAATAATTCCTTTTAAAAATATATATAGTCGATATCAAACTCATTTGAAAATAATAGTAATTTAATTCATAATGGTTTGATAAATTATATAAAACTTGTTCTATAAAAGTTGGCAAATTTCGTCGCATATCGATAAATCGGTGTCGTATTTTTATAAATAGATTTGGTTATTATTTTATATTATTTTATGAGTCAAATATACTTGTTTAATTATTTAAATATAATAAGATATTTATTTTGAAGTTTGGTTTACATGAATAAATAGTTAACAAAAACGTCAAAATGTGACCGGATAACGTTTTGTCGAAAATCAACGTTTTGTTCAAAATAATTTGCCGGAACATTATCGCATCTTGGTTAACATATTTTAACATACATATTACACATTTTAATAACGAAACATGTTTACTTTTACTTAATAGGATTAGAAAACTTCTAGAAGTCATTAGTAAAAGTAAGGAAGAATTAACAAAAGTAAGAAAAGTAAACATCAAATCACATCAAATCAAAATCCAACAAAATAATTACTTTTCTTTACTTAACCTTTAAGTGACTAAGATATAAAGTAAGAAGTGAAAGGATGATGTTAAGTATTGAAAACGTGGATGTTGCTTTAGGTTAAAATAAGGATAGTTTGGTAATTTGGTAAGAGGTTATTTTGGTAAATTTACCACTTCTTTCTTTTTCTATAAATGCCCACCTCGTTCTTCACTTTCATTCACATTTCTTCTTCTTCTTTTCTCAAACTTATTCACCTTCTTCCTCTTCTCTTTATTGGCTTCCAAACCATAGAAAAACCTAGAAAGAAATAATGACAAAATATTTACAAAATACTCAAAATAAATCGATGTTCATTCTCATCAAATCAACCTCCTCTTTTCTCCATATTTTACCTCTTCTTCCCTCGGCCATAACTTCTTCAAAACCGAACCAAAATGCAAAATTATTTTTTCTAAATCATGTATTTTTCTAGTGGCTACAACTTCATATTGACCACTTTATCTCATTCTAAATTTAACTATGTTAAAAGTCCACTGCTTTCTAGTGCATTCTCTGGCCCAGTTTTTAAGATAGAGAATAGCCTGTTTTGTTTTGATTATAACTCGATCATAAATGATTCAAATTAAGAAATTCTTTTTTTAAACCATATTAAATTCCATTGGCTATAACTATTATGTTGATCACTATTTCCAGTAATGAGGTTTGCTATACCTGAAACTTAATTCTTTGAAGTACATTTTCGGGCTTTATTTTTGTCAATCCGACAATACCTCTTCTTCATTCTATCATATCTGCCTCGGAAAAACTTGGTTTCAAATGAATATTTTTTTCAAATTCAAGAGAAAACAATTTTCAACAAATTTTTAGTTAACAACTTTTCTAAATTTTGAGATTTAGAGGACCTAAAGTTAGACACAAATATCCTATTTTCGGATCTTAATCTTGAGAATTAAAGTTTAAAGCTCTATCTCTTCTTCTCTATCCTTTCGACCAACCTCCATCTCAAGCCTCAGCCAAGCTATTGGAAGGGAGAGGGTGTTCTTTTGCTAGCATTCCATGGAGTAGGAAGTAGTTAGTGAAGTGTTGGTTGATTAGAATATTGGTAAGAAGTTTATCGCTTTGGTTTATGGTGAGAAACTCTATTTAATATCTATATTTACATATATACATGTTTTATGGCGTGTTATGATTGCTATGGATGCTTATATATGCTTTGATCATCAAGTATTGATTGTTTGATATGATTGTTAAATTGTTTTATCGAATCATGTTAATACACGTCGATAAGCACAAAGGAAATCACTTTCCGTTTAAAAATAAAATGGTGTATATGGAGTACTTAAACCTTTTGGAAATTGTTTTAAAATGAGCTATGTGGCATTCAAAGGGAAAAAAGGTATGCTATGTGAAAAGGTAATCATTGCCTTGAGCCTCATCAACCGGAAATGACCGAAACAGGGTTAGATGCGGCAAGGCTAAGTGGGTCATTCCCAATTAGGGTATGATCATCCCCTTCTAGATATATTTCTTTCCGCTATGTTGTTCGGGATGTAAATTAATGTGGTTTGTATGCTAGAGCGCGCTCGGTTAAAGGCCGTAATGGCCGAGCGATGACATATTCGGTACTATCTAGTTACAGATGTAGGCCGGTCTTGTGTTGGTAGAGGGTAGATGTTCTGTGCCTCGGGACATCCATCTAGAGGTGTACCCATCGAAAGTAAGTCCCTTTACCTAGTCATTTGTATGGAAATTCATTCTCCAATAAGAACCTATGGTTTTGGTTATAGTGCTTAGTATGTTGGAATTTAATAATGGTAACAATTTTGACTAAGATTAATAAGTTTATTTGCAAATATTTTCAAAGAGATGTCATTAAAAATAATACAAATGTTTTGATATAAATTTTGTTTAGTTATCATAAGGTAAAAACCCATCCGTGTTTATATGTGGGCGTGGTCTTATGAGATACTCTTTCTTTTCAAAGGTTTTTAATCAAAGGCTGATATATGGCACTGTCATTTATTATTGAGTTCTTCCCACGCTGACTTATCAAGCTTGATCTGGGTATTTTTAATAGTTGGGCCAGATACGAGTAGTTTCAGTTTTAGTTGAAGATGGTTGAAGTTTCCAGAGGAGAGCTAGAGATATTGATCTATGTATGGACATATTCTATTATCCATTGTGGTTTTTTAGTTTTAGTTTGATATTGTCAGCAATTGTAAGGACGGATGTTTATAACTGTACAAAGCTAAATTTAAGTTAGACTCTGATATATGTAATGTAAAAAAATTCCGCTATAAAGGTATTTTTTTCAATGTTATATAGTATTCCGTTCGTGTGGGATTCTGTTCTATCTATTTTGTTTATTACCTTTCATGTTCCATCTTTTCGTGCAATTTGAGTTAGACATGTGTTGTTTATTATCAATTCAAAGGGTACAGAAAAACGGGTCGTGATATCCAGTATCAGAGCTGAAGGTTAAACGAGAATCTTGGCTTTGTTGGGGTAAACACTCATCAGAGATAGGGTTAGTAATACCCTAAGATGAGTAACTCATTATATATAGGGTTAGTAAAACCCTAGAATGAGTTGAGAGTATCATATATGACCACATATTTGTTAATGTTATATATAAAGTTTGTGTTTTGAAAAATTGGTAAATGAAATAATTTACCTAGGGTCACATTTTGATTACAAAGTACATATTTTGAAAGGTTATATAGTTTGAAATCAGGATTAGTGAAATTTGAATATGAACATCTTGTGATTAGAATTTCACAGTTTGACTATAAGATGTTTCATAAAGGTAATCGATAAGTAAGAAATATGATATGGTAATTAAGATCTTTAATACTTATTCTAAAATAATAAATTAAGAAATGACAATGTTAAGTTACTATCATAAATTAATCAAACTGTTTGATTTAAAATTTTAAGCACAAATATCTTGTGAATTAAGTTTCACAATTTAACTTCAAGATGTTTGCTAATAAGATTGGTTTAAGAAATGAAAATATAGGACAAAAATGTATTGAACAAATAGAAAATGATTATTTAAAAGGTAAATGTAAGAGGAATGAGAATTTAAATTTGAGTAATTTAAAAGAATAATGGTAATTTAAGTGTAGTTAATTAATATAAGATAAATTTATAAAAAGAACTTATAGGATGGGTTTTATAAACAAAAGTAGTCTCTAAAGGATTTTGAAAATAACATTTTCAAATAAAAGAGATATTTTATGATAACTAGTTCGATTGGCTCGAAAATAAACTAAAAATGGGCAGGAGATGTGTTTGGATGGTAAGCAATTCTCTTAATTATTACTCTTCTTGTTAAGAGGATATATGATACTATTGGTAGTACCCTGTTTCTTGGTATTATTTTGGAGTTACCCGATCTATATATTTTCTTAAGTAAAAGAGATAATGTGAATCGTTAATTGATAAATTGATTAATAATATTTATAAAAATGTTTAAACTAAAGATAAATTTGGAATCACTGATTGATAAGATAAAGCGGGATTCTCGACGATTTTGGACAGTCAAAATTTTTTGAATCACACCCAACTCAGATCTAAGGAACTTATGAATTTTTTTGGTAAAAGATGAATAATTGCGAAATATTTTGAGTAAATGGAATTAGATAAGTATATTTATAAATGTGATTATAAATAAAAAGAATTAAAAAGTGGAGAAATTTATAATAGCATTAAATCAGAATTAATTTTGTAATTATGAATTTGAAATGATAGTAACCTATAACAAACTGTAATTCACCTGGATATAAAACCGACCGGAATTTGGGATGTGTATATATACTATTAGGATGTAAAAGGTATTATATAAAACTAGATTTAAGTCATGAACTATTTGTACACTTAAGTAAAATCATGACTCTTTAAAATGTAATTATAACCTGGATAAAGTATTATTAATGAATTCTACCATTTATTAAGGATTTGGACTAAAGTTTTTCGAAGTGATGTATTTACATGGTTGTGTTCATAATAAATAATAAACTTAAGTAATAGTTTTACGAAATGATTCATAAACAATATTTGTTTTAAAGAAAATATACTAAAAAATTGAATGTGAAAAATAAAGGATGGGAAAAGGAGAATTTGGTATAATTGAGAAAAACCAATAATAATAAATACGTAATTTATATTTAAATCATTTCGTCACACAAATTTTGATCTAATATCCGAGCATGGAACTTTGATGTGTTTACACTGATCTGGAAAAGAATTTGTTACTCGAATTCTTGACAGCGAGCATTGATGATGTTTTGTGGTTAGTTACTTGAGTTTTCTATCATAGTTGAGAGCTATGCATGGAAAGCATGTGTATCTGATCTATAATCTTGATCAGAGTCCGCAATAGAGAATCGGGGGGTCGATACTAGTTTGGAAATAAATTTATGGATTCAAATAGAAGACGAAATCTGATATTTTATACGAATGGTTTGGGTACATCTTATGGATTTATAATGATTTAGGTAAAAAAATTGTGGGTTTAAGTTCAGGGTAATTTAGGGGACGAAATTCTTTTAAGCAGGGGAGAATGTAATGACCCATAATTTTTAACACTTTGAAAATGGTATTTAATTATTCAAATGTATAATTTTCAAACTTAAACAATCAAGTTTTATACGATGAATGAGAATGGTAAACTTATCTTGGATATTGAATAAAGATTTTGGATTTCCATTGTAAATTTGAAAAAGTCAAATTTCGATAAAGTATGATAAATATTAGAGAAATTTTTTTAAAGGATAAATAATTCCTTTTAAATATATATAATCGATATCAAACTCATTTGATAATAATAGTAATTTAATTCATAATGGTTTTATAAATTATATAAAACTTGTTCTACAAAAGTTGATAAATTTCGTCGCATATCGATAAATCGATGTTGTATTTTTATAAATAGATTTGGACATTATTTTATAAGTCAAATATTTTTTTAATTATTTAAATATAATAAGAAATTTATTTTAAAATTTGGTTTACATGAATAAATAGTTTAACAAAAACGTCAAAATGTGACCGGAAAACGTTTTGTCGAAAATCAACATTTTGTTCAAAATATGTTGTCGTAACGTTATCGCACCTTGGTTAACATGTTTTAACAAATATATTACACATTTTAATAACTAAACATGTTTACTTTTACTAAATAGGATTAGAAAACTTCTAGAAGTCATTCGTAAAAGTAAGTAAGAATTAACAAAAGTAGAAAAGTAAACATTAAATCACATCAAACCAAAATCCAACTAAATAATTACTTTTCTTTACTTAATCTTTAAGTACTATAACATAAAGTAAGAAGTGAAAGGATGATGTTAAATACTGAAAAAGTGGATGTTGCTTTAGATTGAAGTAAGGATAGTTTGGTAATTTGGTAAGAGGTTTTTTTGGTAAATTTACCACTTCTTTCTTTTTCTATAAATACATACCTTCTTCTTCACTTTCATTCAGATTTCTTCTTCTTTTTTTCTCAAGCTTCTTCACCTTCTTCCTCTTCTCTTTAATGGCTTCTAAGCCATAGGAAAAAACTAGAAAGAAATAATGTCAAAATATCTATAAAATATTCAAAAGAAATCAATGTTCATTATCTTCCAATCAAACTCCTCTTTTTTCCATATTTTACTTCTTCTTCCCTCGGCCATAACTTCTTTAAAATCGAACCAAAATGCAAAATTCATTTTTTGGAATCATGTATTTTTCCAGTGGCTATAACCTTTGTGTTGACCACTGTAACGACCCAATTTTTCGACACCTAAAAATCCATATCAATACGTCCACTATATCAAACGCCGAACAATCGAATGTCGAAAAACCAAATCATTAAGGTTAAAGAAGAAAGAGAAAGAAGAAGAAATAGAAACAATATCAGAATCTCACAATTGCAGTGGAACAATATATAATAAATAAATGACTAATCTTTAAAACAGAAGAACTATATCTGTTTATACATTACATGATCAGAGTACAACATCAACAAAACACAACACTGGATGGTTATGATAACCTGTCCACATGGGAGCTGAATTTTGCAGCAAACCATACGCAGTGAATAATACATCATATACGTGATACGCCTCGCCATCCAGCTTGTCTCCTGATATCCACAGCATACTTTCCTGACCTAGCTCCAAAACAACGATAACCTAACTCTAGGATGCCCGTGTGGAAAAATATGGGCACCCGAGTTTAGAAAGGGAAAAATAAACTCCAGGTTAGTCATAGGACTGGTGTGAGATCTAAAAAAATAGTTATTTGCAAAAAAGAAAAGGAAAAGAAATCAATTCATGCTTTTGGAAAATTAAAATACTATAAGGCCTCCCGGCACACACACAATGCAATCGCACAGTTGGGGAAGATTTCTCTTTATAGCAGTCAAACATGCTTGATATGCGAAAATCCTTTTGATATTATTATTAGTGAATAGTGTGGAAAACATTTTGAAAGTATAATATTAATCTCAGCCAGCATAGGTACGATTATATTATGCCTACTATAGCTACCACCTGAGATGGCAGGTTCCACGACTGAAATCGCAAAGGGCTCGTATTGAGTGATTGGATTTCCAACAAATGACCAAGGCTAAAAAAATCAAAATCGAACATGTGCATTCGTTTAGTTCATCACGAGGCAGACGTCTGTGTGGTCTCGATCATCTGGTAGGCGCGACGGCATCAGAGCATGGCAAGTGATGGCGAAAGCTCCAGATTTGCGAAGCTCTATCGAACCTGGGCCTCGATTGCTATGGAAACTGGGTTGCGGTGACGCATTGGAATTCGCAACCCAAGGAATGATGGCACACAATCTCAAAGGCGCTGCTAGGGTGCAGTGATGCGGCGGCGCTGTGTTGGAGTGGCACGCGAGTCGAGGCAAGGAGTATTCGTTTTCCTTCCTTTTCGTTTATATTTGATTTAATAAAAAGTATATTTAAAGATTGAAATAAAAAAATAAAATATAAATTTTAAATCAAATAGGAGAAAATAATACAGCAGTTTATGAAAACAAATTTATTATCTTCAATTCATATATTAATGTACCTACGGGTATATATAGGCAGTAAGATAAATTTCTATTCTTATCTATAGGAAAAAAACATATTTTTAGATATATACTCATACCTGTTTTAAAAGTAAATATATACGTAAATAATCGGTAAATACATATATCTATTTAAGAAGGAAAATATATATATGGGTTTTAAAATGAGTAGAGTTTATATAAAAATTAAAAAAATTATATAGTGTATATACGTTTTTTTTATATATGTAGTTTCAAAGAACAAACAATATACACACACACACAATTCCACTTACAATTTAATTTTAAGTAATGATGTATTATAGAATTTAATTTGTTTAATAAATTTAAATTATTAGTTTAAAACCAAGGTGTTAGTTAAGTTAAATAAGTAATTAATTGTTCGATCATTTCAAATATTAATAAACTATAAATGTTCATACACGGTTTAAAATTTGTGAAAACAAGCTGGAAAGGAAATGGATTGCAAAACAAAAGCAAAGGTGAGATCTTCTCACTCAATCAAATTACCATGTTTAGTTTAAATAGTTAAATTTAAATTATTGGATGTACTTGGATGAATCTGATAATTTATCAGCCAGGTGATATTATATATAGTAGCGCGCGTGTGTGTGTGTGTGTATTGGAGTGATTGATTTTCTGCATTATATAGCAGATGAGACCTTATGCGTCCCACATAATAGCGGATGACCCTTTATACCACGATATCCCGCCTTAAAGCGGGATTGGTATTTAATTTGTTATGTTAACATCTGTAGATGCAGGGAAACAGGTTGGAGGGATCCAACTGGATTCTTCAAATGTCTGAATTTATTTCATATGTTGTGATATGATTTATTTATAATCTGTGTTTGAATATATTGGTAATTGAATTTATTGAAGGCTATGGTTTGGCCGAATATATTTTGGTATTTTTAAGATACAAGAAATATAAAAATTGGATTTTTGGAAGAAAATTAAAGTAGAGAATTTTAAGTAAATAATTTTAGAGAATGGGACCAATTAAAAGAAGGAATTTGGAGCGGATGTTAAATGGTTTGGGAGAAATAAAGGGAGAATTTTGAAATCAAGTATGAAATTGGTTTTTTCTAATTTAAATGGAATTTAAATCATAAATATAGGTGTGAATATTGGATTAATGTGTTTTCAAATAAATTTGGATAAGTAAAGGAGTAATTTTTAAATGGAGTAAATTTTGAAAATCGATTTGGAAATCGATTTAGTGTTTGAGAGTAAATTTTGGAAATCGATTTAGTGTTTGAAAGTATATTTTGGAAATCGAGTTGAAAATCGATTTAGTGTTTGAAATAGCTTTGAAAGAAGGATGAGACTATGGAATTTATAAATTGGGTTTTATAAAGAGAATAATATATTAATGGTTATTTGGAAATATAAATTCACGATGGAATTTATAAAGGAATGGGTTTTTTTTTTAAATAAATATATGTTTATTTTTAAAAGTGTGGAAAGAAAATTTAGGAATTTGGGATGTAAATTGAGATAAATCGAGAAGAATTTATTAATTGATTTAAATGGACTATTTTGGAATGGAAAGTATATTTTCCCTGGAAAGTCGAGTATGTTTTCAAAGTAGCTTTTAAATATAAATTTAAAGTTCAAAAGTTGGTTTAAAAAGAATGTTTTTGGAGAAATCATTTTCTTAAATTGTTTTTAAATTTTTAAAGTAAATATTTATTAAGTTAAATGTAGAAGTGATTATTTTAAATATTTAACTAGTATTTGATTTAGAAGATGGTTATTTAAATAATTATACTCTATCTAATAATTTATCTAAAATAAGTTTGGGCTTAAGTTTTACGTGAGATATTAGTATAAAATTTCATAAGTAATGTTTTAAATAAAGGGTTTAAAGTAATTTTTATTTTAAGTGTTTCCAAGTATATATTTTTGGATAAGTGATTTAAATTATTTTAAAAGTATTCGGACTTGGCAAATTTTCAGTGGAAATAAACAATATTTGGAATTTATTCCGCGAGAGGAAAGTGATTTGAAAACTGTTTTCAAAAGGTTGAAGTGTAGAAAAATTTATATCTTGCAAAGATATTTTGAAATAAATAATTTGGGAAAATAATTTAAATCTGATGGTTGTTTATGGATGTTATTTGATAGTTAAATAACCAACCATCAATATTGGCCTTTAAGTTGGCATTTGAATTTCAATGAGACGTGGGGTCAGATTCTAAATGGTTATCCGAAAACCACATCGAATCTTAAAGGTGGATCTTTTGTCTAAAATATCAAAAGTGGAAATTTGTTGTGACTTAATTTAGATCTGAATGTATCCACTTTTTTTAAAATAAGCGCTCATTATTCGGTTAAGCCGGGAGAGGACATTAAGTCATAAAACTCATTCCGAATAATGATACAGCGAAATGGGATTGCATTTGAAGACGGTGTTGAAGACCGGACATTTTCGAAAACGAAAGAATTACCTATCAATTGTCTCTACACTGAGTTGCTCCGGTATAGAAATTACCCTATGTGATGGGGAGTCCGGACGTGATTAGGGTATGTCTGGATTTGCAAGGACTTTTTCCTTAATTGAACGAAGTGCCTTCGGTTCCATTCAGACCCAGGATAGATTTGTATGGGTGTATGTCTGACATTATACTTTGAGACATAAAGCTAGTTTCTATCAAATACATTTCTGTTTGGTGGCAGAGAATTTATTCTCTTAGCTTAACACCCTTCTCTGAGACGTACGAACTCATAGGTTATGTAGTTGATGGTTACTAGTGATATATTCCCAATTTGGTAATGGGGCATGCTAAGTGCTGATCATTGGTTGATCTAAGCATGGCTTTTGTGAAAAGCATAGCTTTGTGGGACGAGACTTCATCGAACCTCACACCTCGGAAATGGTCGAAACAGGAAGGATGCGGCAAGGTTATGGGGGTCGCGCACCTCAAGGTATGTTCATTTCCTTCTGGATAAAAAGTGGTAGTCTGGTATGGATCCCAGATATTTAACTTATGTGGATAAAAAGTGGTATTCTGGTATGGAGCCTAGATTATTTTACTTATGTGGTTGTTGGTTGTTGAGGCGCCTCGGTAAAAGTAGTTTACGACCGGGGGATGACATACTCGTGACAGTTAGTTACCTAGTTACAGAGGTAACCTGGCCTTGTGTTGGCAGAGATCCGTTTAGGTTCTCGGGGCGTCCCTCCAGAGGCGTACCCTTCGGATAAAGGAAGTTCCTTAGCCTTGACCATTTGTTGGAAATCCAATGTAACAACCCAACTCTACTCCTCTTCATTCATTCCACTCCTCATTTCCTAACACTCTCAAGCTAAGGTAAAAATGGAGGAGAGAAGAGGAAATTAAAATTACGAAGCCCTAATTCCCTTAGGAATTATCAACTTCAAGCTAGAAATCGAGGAGAAACTTAGATAGGCATCCTCTTCATCTTCTCCATCTCAATCCCTCTTCAATTTTTAGAAACTCCTATAACCTAACTTAGAAAAAACTTCACCTTTGATAATAGATTGAAGATTCTAGAGGTGTTGTTGAAGAGAGATCAATCTTTGCTTGTTTTAGAGCTTCTCACTTGTGTTTTTGAGTAAAAGGTGAGTTTTTGAACTCACATCTACGTCTATAACTTTCGTTGTTGTTAGGTATGAATTCCTAACATCTATCTATGTTCATTTGATTTGATTTGAATTGATTTGGTGAATATTCCAATTTTTGGTGTTTTATAGTCAAATCTTTAAAAATCCTATCTTTAATGTTTGAACATGTTTTTGGGGTGTATCGAAAAGCCTATAAGGCTGGGTTGTCTCTTGGCATAAATCCCTAGTCTCCGTTGCTCGTTTGATCATTTCCGGTAGGATTTTAACCTTCTTGGGGCTTGGCTGAGAATACTGCAAATTGCAGTTCAGTTGACTGAACGATATGTTCGGTCGATTGAATCTGGGAGATAGAAAATTCCTGTCCCTATGCCATTCAACTGACTACAGTGTTCAGTCTTCTGAACCAGGAAACCGAAAGTTTCCAGACATAGAATCAGTCGACTGACTACAGGTTTCAGTCGACTGAACCTGCTTCTCTCAGCCAATTTTGCCTTTTTGTGGAGACTTCCAATTTTTAATCGATTCTAGTGGATCTGATTAGTTGTTATCACTTTTGTTGACTTTGATAACTTCTTTTTTAGGATTTTTTCGGAATATACATTTTGACGGATTCAGTATCGATTTCTATAGATTTGATTCATGTCTTCGTATGTGAATTTTTGGTGATTGATTGTTTTTACAATCATTTTTGTGATTTGTCACTTTGAAATACAAAGGTTTCTGTAGTAGTAGTAAATATCCAAACTCTTTCACAAAGATGATTTCAACTCTATTTTAAAGCTCGTTTATAAAATCATTTTCCAATCTATTAATATATACAAACCTTTTCCTCATTCGTTCGAGAAATCTAATTAAACGACTTAGCAAAACAAGTGGTATGAAACGCTTGCGTTTACTTTGTTGGTTAATTCTTAGACTCGTTCAATTGAAACTCTTGTGACAAATTTTCAAGTGGGAATCTATAATTTGTTCGTAAATATTTAAGTTAAGCCAGTGGTTATGGAACATGAAGCTAAACTCATTATTTACTAGCTTAGTGTAGTTGACACTTCTTATTGATTGATGATGATCATTTAGACTAGTAATGTGCGATGTCTCTTCGTTTGTGTGGGTGGACTAAACCCCATTTATGGAGTTTCAACTCAAAATTGGTGGGGTACGACCCATGGCCTCAGGCCGTCTGTGGAGCCTCGGCTCAAAATTGATGCTTAGCGACCACGGAATAGCGTTCCGTTGGCGATGCACGTGTTGGTGAGTTTTCATGCTCCCATTTGTGATAGGCCTCCCCCTTTTGTGTTTTCTGGATTTCTAATTGATGATTTCTAGAATTTGTGTTTCACCAATTTTTGTGATTTACATTGATATGTTCTATCAATATTTGTGGTTTGGTGAATATGTTAAAGAATATGACATTCTTTTTGGTGTTTGAGTGCATACGAGATATTGTATGATTTTTGTGTTATCTAATGTGTACTTGTCATAGTATGACATTATTATTATCATACATCTTTATTATATCTCTTATCCTATCTCATTTTATATGGTATTTATAGGTAGACTGATCCATTTATTATTTTCTTCTTATATAATACTCGGGTCAGACCGAGGTGTTACAGGTGCTTCCACTTGACTTCTTAGCAGGGACTAGCATTTGACTTTTGGCTAACTACTCTAGTTTAGTAGTTTTTGTTATTATACATTCGAGATAGAGACTCCTTGATGTATACATATTCTTTTGTCACTTGTACCTATTCTTTTGTGATGTAGTGGATCTTTTATGACCATTACTTTGATGTACACTTTCATGTGTTATATTCATATCTGTTTCTACCTTAGTGATATGAATATCTGTGACTGATTTATTTTATGCTTATTTCTATATTTGTTTTCGAAGTCCACATAGCCAATGTGTAGTAGCTTTGAGTTTGGTATTTGGTATGTTGGATTTCCTCTCGAATTGCATGCCAAACTATCTTACATATCTGTACTCGCACAAAGCAATTACACGGATGGTCGCTCCTCAACAGCCTTACTCTTCATGCTAGTCGACGGTATTACCCCGTAGTTTCCTTGTCTAGCGTGAGTATAGAGCTGGGGCGTGACAGCTTGGTATCAAAGCGAAACTTCAGAACAATGTAGAATATTATAGCAAGGGTCGTTGTCCTAAGTCTCTCTTAGGAATCGCGCCTTAGGATTTAATTCGAGTCATTGGACCCATTCTATCCTATTTTCTTTTATGATGCCGTGTTTTATCAATCATGATCGTTTGATATTCATTTTGAGAATAAAAATTTTCTTCTTCTTTCTTTCTTTCTTAAAGAAGAGAAATGGTTAGACCAGGCCGTCACAGCGTCGGTCAATCTAGTGCTACTTCTCCGTGTGGAGTATTTATGTCTGTCCAATAGCTTCTAGATCTTGTAAAGAATGCTCAAGCTGTTGGACCTATTCCTGAGCCTACTGACCCTAAATATGCATTTACATGCTTGTGCAGTGATTATACCAATTTGGATGAAAAGCCATTCAAGGGTTCCGAAAGCGTTATAGAAGTCCAAGCATGGCTTAGAACATGCGATCGCATCTTTTTTCGCACGAATCTTATTGATCTACATCGTGTTCAAGTAGCTTCTAGTATGCTCCAAGAGAGAGCATTAGATTGGTATGAGCTTTTGGTTTCTAAGATTATTGAAGCAGATCTTACTTGGGAGAAATTTCGAGAAAAGTTTGAGTTGAAGTTTGTGCCGAAATCTGAAAAGTAACTTTAGCTCGGCGCTTTATTGAGCTAGTTCAAGGTGAATCTTCTATGATGGATTACGTCACATCTTTTGAATCCCTCTCTAAATATGGGGTCGAGTACATTAATACCCCATTGAAGAAGGATCAAAGGTTTATTTAGGGGTTGTAACAACCTCAAAAATCCATTACTTCTAAAATTAGAAGTTTCTTTCGACCAGCTTATTGATATCGCTCTTCGACTTGAAGAGGCCGATAAAGGAAGCGATGTTGAAGTTGTGGGTGCCAAACAGAACTTTAACAATAACAAGAAGAGGCCTATTAAGTTCAAAACTAATTCCAACAAGAAAGGGAAAAAAGAAACTTCGATAGCAAAGACTCCTACCGCTAGTCATGGGCAATGCTACAATTGTGGCTCTAAGGACCATTATGCAATTAAGTGTCCGAAGCCCCTCACTTTTCGCTATTGCAAAAGTTCGGGTCATTATATATCTTCATGTCCCAAACTTCAAAGAAAGAACGAGGGAAAGCTAAATGTTGTGCAAGCCCCTAGTAACACTTCTCATGGTCAAGTTATTTCTCATTCTATCCTTGATGGCATTATTATGTTTCGTGATCATCCTATTTGAGTTCTTTTTGATACGGATGCATCCCATTCTTTTATATCAAAAGAGCTTGTTGATACTTTTCTTTAAATGTTGTGGGCATGACTTCTTTGATAATTTCAAATTCGGTTGGTGTACCTGCAACACTCAGTTTACTTTGTGAAGATGTCGAGATTATTTTATGTGATTATGCGTTCGGACCCGATTCGCATGTAATGTGTTATTCAGGTTTCGGAATGATTTTGGGAATGGATTGGCTTAACCATTATGAAGCCCATATCCTATGTCCTGAGAGGACTATTCATTTTCGACATCCAAAATCTGTTAAGCAGATTTCTATTGTTCATAGAGATTCAGATTCTAATTTGACAGCATCCTGATATTCTATAAATCCCTATGATGACGATAATGATGATGAGGAAGTTGTCATTTCCCTCATTCACGTTGTTCGTGAATTTCCCAACATATTTGAGTCCGTCTTAGGATTACCCCCTAAGCGAGCAATCGAGTTCAGAATTAATCTAATCCCTTGAGTTCTACCTATAACTCGTCCTCCTTATCGTATGTCCAATAAGGAAAATGAGGAGATGCGTAAACAATTATCCAAATTGGAAGTAAAACAGTTTATTCATTCTAGTTCCTCTCCTTGAGGAGCTTTAGCTATTTTTGTGAAAAAATTCGATGGTACACTTGGGCTTTACGTTGACTACCGCAAGCTTAATGATCTCACCATCAAGAATAAATATCCCTTACCTCGGATTAATGATCTATTCGATCAATTTAAAGGTGCTAGAGTCTTTTCACAGTTAGACTTAGCAACCGATTTTCATCAGCTTCATATTGCATGGGATAGCATTCCTTTGGTATCGTTCCGTACCCGTTATGGATCTTATTAATGGCTTGTTATGCCATTTGGTTTAACGAATGCTCCAGCTTATTTCGTTGACCTTATGAATCGAGTGTTCAAAGACTTCCTCGATCGATTTGTTCTCATCTTTATAGATGATATTCTTGTTTATTCTAAAACCAAGGAAGAGCAGAAAAGCATCTTCGGATTGTGTTTGAAACTCTTAGGAGCAATTAATTGAAAGAAAAAAAATTCTAAGTGCCACTTCGGCAATCTCATGCGAAATTTCTCGGGCATATTATTTCTGAATCCGGAATTTCCGTGGATCCTTCAAAGATTGAGGCGATTCAAAATCTGAAGAGACCGGAGAGTGTGATGGAAATTCATAGCTTTCTTGGATTGGCAGGCTGTTACCGCCGTTTCATAAAAGATTTTTCTAAAATTTACGTGCCTCTTACTAGTTTGATAAAGAAGGGAGTGAAGTACATTTGGTCAGACAAATGTGAAGCTTCTTTTCAAAGATTAAAAGAACTAATTTCTGATACTCCTATTCTTGTTATTCTCGAAGGGAACCAAGACTTTATTGTTTATACCGATGCTATTCGTGTTGGTTTGGTAGTCGTTCTCATGCAAAGAAAAAGTGTGATTGCTTATGCTTCTAGGCAATTAAAGCCTGTCGAGACTAGATATTCCACTCATGATTTAGAGCTCGCGGCCATTGTTTTCGCCCTTAGAATTTGACGTCATTATCTTTTGGGAGAGAAATTTGTTCTCTATACCGATCATAAATCTTTAAAGTATTTATTTTATCAAAAGGAACTTAATTTGCGTCAACAACGTTGGCTCGAGTTCCTTGCATCTTATGATCTTGATATCCTTTATACTCCTGGAAAGGGAAGTTGTGTTGCCGATGCCCTTAGTCGTAAGCAACAAGCGGTTGTTTCTATGATGTTATCCGAATGGAGTGACCTCGATATTTTGTCCACTTGTGAGATTCAAGATCGTGAATCCGATTCATGTTCATCTCTTATTTTATGTAGCCTTGAGGCTCATCCTTCTCTTTTAGACCGCATTCTTGAAGCTCAAAAGTAAGATCCCGAATTGGTTCTTCTTAGCCAAAGTTATCGGGATAGAAATAGTGATCGTTTAAAATACTTTGAAATCGATGCTCGTGGCGGCATTCGAAAATTTGGTAGACTTATCATGCCAAATATTAGTGATCTTCGTAGAGATATTTTAAAAGATTCTCGTCATTCTAAATTTACCATTTATCCTGGTAGTAGTAAAATGTAAGCGGATATGAAGCGACTTTATTATTGGGATGGAACGAAATCTAATATTGCTAACTTTATCAAGCGTTGCATTACTTTCCAACTCGTTAAAGCTGAGCATCAAAGGCCCGGTGGGTTATTGCAATCTTGGATATTCCAGTTTGGAAGTGGGATCAGGTCTCTATGGACTTTTTTGACGGTCTTCCCTATTCTCATTCGGGCCATGACAGTTTTTGGTTGATTGTGGATAGACTTACAAAATCCGCCCATTTTATTCCCGTTCGGTCTAATCGGACCATACCTCTTTTAGCCAAACTTTATGTTAAAGAAATTGTTAAATTGCATGGAGTTCCTACTTCTATTGTTAGCGATCGTGATCCATTGTTTACTAGTGGATTTTTGAAGAGTCTTCAAAAAGCTTAGGGAACGAATCTTGATTTTACCACTGCTTATCATTCCTCAATCCGAGGGACAAACTGAGCGTGTGAATCAATCTCTTGAAGATCTCCTTCGTGCATGTATTCTTGATTTTAGTGGAAGTTGTGATGACCATATTTCTCTTGTTGAGTTTTCCTATAATAATAGCTTCCAATCTAGTATTGGTATGACACCTTTCGAGGCACTCTATGGAAGGCCATGCCGATCTCCTTCTTGTTGGCTTGAGGCCCGTGAGAAGCTGGTTTTAGGTCCAGATTTTATTCGTGATGCCATAGAAAAGATTGACCTTATTCGTCATTGAATGAAAGAAGTTCAAAGTAGACCAAAATCCTATACCGCTAATCGAAGAAGGAAATTAGGATTTTCTGTGGGAGATTTTGTGTTTATTCGTGTTTCACCTATGAAGGGTTTTGTGCGTTTCAATCGATCGAGAAAATTAGCACCACGATATATTGGTCCATTACCCATCACCGAACGCATTGGTTCCGTGGCTTATCGCCTTTTATTACCGGCTCAATTTTCAGCTATTCATGACGTGTTTTACGTTTCTCAACTACGGAAATACCTTAGAGATTTCGATTCCATTCTTGAGCCCGGTGTTATTGAAGAAGTTGAAGTTTCGCCTAATTTGATTTATGAGAAACATCCTATTCGTATCATTGCTACGGAGGTTAAACGTCTTCGTGATAAAGATTTCCCGCTTGTGAAAGTTTAATGGTCCTCAAATCCTAAGGATTGCTCTTGGGAATCCAGAGAATTCATCGACCGAACACATCCGGACTTACTCTCTCGAGCTCTTTGGGGTGAACTTCTTATTTCAAAATTTCTTTTGTGTTGATATGCTTTTACGGTTGTTACACTTTGTTTTCTTCTTAAGTATTGCGTGGATGCAATTTCTTTAAGGAAGGGAGTCTGTAACAATCCGCAAATTTTATGATTGTATATTTAAATATAGCATCGTTAGTCGGATTAAGTCTGAAATGTCACTTTTTGCAAACAGTTGAAGTAGGACTCGAGACCCCTTCCATTGAGTCCAAAATGGTGTTTGAGACCTTTTTGAGTATAAACATCGATATGTTTGGAGTTGAATAGAATTTTGATATTTTCATTTAGGGCTTTGAGTTTGGGTTTCAGCCCACTAACCTAACAAATAACCCAACTCCACTCCTCTTCATTCATTCCACTCCTCATTTCCTAACCCTCTCAAGCTAAGGTAAAAATGGAGGAGAGAAGAGGAAATTAAAATTCCTAAGCCCTAATTCCCTTAGGAACTATCAACATCAAGCTAGAAATCAAGGAGAAGCTTAGGTAAGCATCCTCTTCATCTTCTCCATCTCAATCCCTCTTCAATTTTCAGAAATTCCTATAACCTAACTTAGGAAAAGCTTCATCTTTGATAATAGATTGAAGATTTTAGAGGTGTTGTTGAAGAGAGATCAATCTTTGCTTGTTTTAGCGCTTCTCACTTGTGTATTTGAGTAAAAGGTGAGTTTTTGAACTCACATCTACGTCAAACTTTCATTGTTGTTAGGTATTAATTCCTAACATCTATCTATGTTCATTAGCTTTGATTTGAATTGATTTGATGAATATTCCAATTTTTGGTGTTTTGTGGTCAAATCGTTAAAAAACCTATCTTTAATGTTTGAACATGTTTTTGAGGTGAATTGAAGAGCCTATAAGGCTGGGTTGTCGCTTGGCATAAATCCCTAGTCTCCGTTGCTCGCTCGATCGTTTTCGGTAGGATTTTTCCCTTCTTGGGGCAAGACTGAGAATACTGCAAATTTCAGTTCAGTCGACTGAATCTGGAGGATAGAAAATTCATGTCCCTGTATCAGTCGACTGACTATAGAGTTCAATCGACTGAACCTGGAAACCAAAAGTTTCCAGGCGTAGAAGCAGTCGACCGACTACAGGGTTTAGTTGACTGAACCTGCTTCTCTTAGCCAATTTTTCCTTTTTGTATGGATTTCCAATTTTAATCGATTCTAGTGGATCCGATTAGTTGTTATCACTTCTCTTGACTTTGATAACTTCTTTTTAGGATTTTTTTTGGAATATCCATTTTGATGGATTAGGTATCGATTTCTATGGATTTGATTCACGTCTTCGCATGTGAATTTTTGGTGAATTGTTTTTACAATCATTTTCGTGATCTGTCACTTTGAAATACGAAGGTTTCTATAATAGTAGTAAATATCCAAACTCTTTCTCTATGATTATTTCAACTCTATTTTAAAGCTCGTTTATAATATCATTTTCTAATCTATTATTATATACAAACCTTTTCCTCATTCGTTTGAGAAATCTAATTAAACGACATAGCAAAACAAGTGGTATAAAACGCTTGCATTTACTTTGTCGTTAATTCTTAGACTCATTCGATTGAAACTCTTGTGACAAATTTTCGAGTGAGAATCTACAATTTGTTCGTAAATATTTAAGTTAAGCCAGTGGTTATGCGACATGAAGCTAAACTAATTTATTTACTAGCTTAGTGTAATTGACACTTCTTGTTGATCAACGATGATCATTTTGTGATTTAGACTAGCAATGTGTGATGTCTCTTTGTTTTTGTGGGGGGACTAAACTCCATTTGGGTAGTTTCGACTCAAAATTGGTGGGGTAGCGACCCATGTTCTACGGGTCGTTTGTGGAGCCTCAACTCAAAATTGATGGTTAGCAACCATGGAATAACGTTTCTGTTTATGATGCACGTGTTGGTGAGTTTTCATGCTCCCGTTTATGATAGGCCTCCCTTCTTTGTGTTTTCAAGATTTCTAATTGATGATTTCTAGAATTTGTGTTTCACCAATTTTTGTGATTTACATTGATATTCTATCAATATTTGTGGTTTGGTGAATATGTTAAAGAATATGACATTCTTTTTTGCGTTTGAGTACATACGAGATATTGTATGATTTTTGTGTTATCTAATGTATACTTGTCACAGTATGGCATTATTATCATCATCATATGTTTTTGTTATATCTCTTATCCTATCTCATTTTATATGATATTTATAGCTAGACTGATCCGTTTATTATTTTCTTCTTAAATAACACTCGGGTGAGATCGAGGTGTTACAGGTGCTTCCACTTGACTTCTTAGCGGGGGCTAGCTTTTGACTTTTGGCTGACTACTCTAGTTTAGTAGTTTTTGTTTTCATACATTCGAGATAGAGACTTCTTGATGTATACATATTCTTTTGTCCAACACTTGTACCTATTTTTTTGTGATGTAGTGGATCTTGTATGACCACTACTTTGATGTACACTTTTATGTGATATATTTATATCTGTTTTTGCCTTAGTGATATGAATATCTGTGACTGATTTGTGTTTTGCTTATATCTATATTTGTTTCTGAAGTCCACATAGCCATTGTGTAGTAGCTTTGAGTTTGTATTTGGTACGTCGGATTTCCTCTCGAATTGCATGCCAAACTATCTGATATATCGGTACTCGCACAAAGCAATTACATGAATGGTCGCCCCTCAACAGCCTTATTCTTCGTGCTAGTTGACGTCATTACCCCGTAATGTCCTTGGCTAGCATGAGTATAGAGGTAGGGCGTGACATCCGATCACTCAATACGTGCCCTTTACGGTTTCAATTGTAGAACCTCCCACCTAAGGTGGCAGCTATAGTAGGCATAATATAATGGTATGTATGCTGGCTAAGATTAATATTATACTTTCTAAATGTTTTTCCATACTATGAACTAATAATAATATCAAAAGGATTTTCACGTATCAAGCTTGTTTGACTATCATAAGAAGAAATCTTCCCCAAGTGTGCGATTGCATTGTGTGTGTGGCGGGAGGCTTTATGGTAGTTTCATTTTCCAAAAGCATGAACAGATTTCTTTTTATTTCTTTTGTACAAATAACTATTTTTTATCTCACACTAGTCTCATGACTGACTCGGAGTTTATTGTTCCCTTTTCTAAAATCTAGGTGCCCCTAATTTTCATACGGGCAGCCTAGAGTCAGGTTATCGGTAGTTCTGGAGCTAAGTCAGGTAAGTCTGTTGTGGAGATCAGGAGATAAGCTGGATGGCGAGACGTATCACACGTATATGATGTATTATCCGCTGCATATGGTAGGCTACAAAATTTAGTTTTCATCTGGACAAGTTATCATAACTGCCCAGTGTAGTGTTTTATTGATGTTGTACTCTGATTATGTAATGTATAAACAAATATAGTTCTTTTGTTTTAAAGATTAGTCATTTATCTATTATATATTGTTCCTTTGTGATTGTGAGATTCTGATATCGTTTCTACCTTCTTCTTCTTTAACCCTAACGGTTTGGTTTTTCGGCATTTAATACAGTGGATGTATTGATGTCGATTTTCAGCGTTGAAAAATCAGGTCGTTATAAGTGGTATCAAATTCAAATTCAAATCGTCTCGATTTCCACTACTCACAATCTCGATCTTCAATCGAGGCATGCCGCTAGGCATGCATAAGGTTATAACCATACTTCGAACGCATTGAAAAAGGTTTCGAAGCCAAATTCGTTCATACGGAGAAGATAGCTTTTTGGACCAGTTACTTATTTTAAATTTAGATATAAATTTCAGCGCTTTTATCAATCGTATGGTCACATGACAACTCCAAACACTACGAAAATTGAAATTCGATAACAATATACTATTATGGATCTAAAGGAACTAGTTTCGTCGAAATCCGAGACTGTATATCGGAAGGCTATTTTTAAATATCGATTTAAACGATAAAATTTCAAACTGAAAAAAACAATTTTAAATTAAACTTTTAAAAGTTCTGTTATCTCCAATATTATCAATATGTATTTTACAAGCCTTCAAATTATTTTTAATAGGCTTAAAACTGAAGATTCAATATTTTACCTAACTTTCAATAATTAAATTTAATAAGTTAATTGCCAAATTCATAATGATATTTGAAATTCAAGTTAAACTAACTTTCAAATATTTAAAATAAATTAAATATTTCAATTCCAAATATCCAGAAATTCTGGGTCGTCACATTATTTCCCCCTTAAAAGAATTTCGTCTCCGAAATTACCAGTTAAGAAGAATGGTCCACAACCCGTTTATCATTTTTCCAATTTAAATAGTTTTAAACAACTTCCTAAAATCCAACAGTTTCTTTAAAAATATTTTTTTTAAGACACTATCATTCTTACTAACTTCTCAACCCCAACAATAAGTTCCAAGCAATATTATTTTCTCCACAATTAAAACTTTAAATTTAAATCCAAATTTTAAATTATCCAAATTTCTCAAAAAAATCCTGACTCCCGAAATTTTGAAAAATTTCGCCAACGTCTCCTTTCCCCGGCTAGCTCGGTACGACTACAAAATGCCACAACGGGCCTCCATATTTCAAAAAGAAAACAAAAGGCCAAGTGGCTAGTCCAGAAAATCATCAAATTTCATACAGAAATTTAAATACATACCTTTTGACGAGAAATTTCATTTATCTTCGAAATCAAAAATCCAGTTCCTTTTTCCTTTATAACACCTGTATATCCTACTCAGTACAATATCCACTCTTAGCGTTCAAAATCATTTATACCTTTCTTTACAAAAATTTCAATATCTATTTTATTCAAGCTCGTACAAGTTATATCATTCGTACGCAATACCAAATTCGATCGCTCACTTGATCACACAATTTCACTTTCGAACTTGTATCGTCCACCCGACTTCCTAATGTGGACTTAGATCTAGTTTCTTGATCAGAAACCGTCATTCTCCTTGCATAGCCGTAAACTATGATAGAGAATTTCCAGAATCAATCAAAAATCCATATCTATGGTTCGCCGTCAAAAATAGAGTGAAAAATCCCAACTCGGATCGATATAATTATCTCGAAATTCTGTGCTCGAATTCTGGATCGAATCACTATGCGAATATAGTAATATACGACATCCTACATATTTATTCCAATTGATTATTAGTTATATCAATTCTCTTTTATTCACATTTATATTGATTTTTATCCAAAATTTTCATTTCCCACACTGTTATTTACTCCATTCAAATACTTAGTTTATTTTCCCAATTCCAGATTTTACTTAAGAATTTCACCATTTATTTCTTAAGTTCAATTATACACTTCTTATATTTATTTCCAATTCAAACTCAATTTCAAATCTATTTAACTTACTAATTTATTTATCACTTCGCTTCATTTCCAAACTTTTTATTTCTTTTAGTTCTTTCGAACAAATTCTCAAATTTCACTTTACTTTGCATAATCTGAACCAAGTATCATTCCAATATTCAATTTAAATTCATTACTTTATTTTCAATATTTATAGTTTTTTAGCCCAACTTGACTAATTCTTCTACTCCACCTTATTTAACACAATTCAACTTCAATTCCAATGTTCAGCTTGGATTCCATTCACTTTACTTAACTCAATTCAATTATGTTCCATTTCCATTCGAATTTTTGAACTTATAATTATTTCATAACCATTTTTAAATAAGATTTTAGAGTTTAAATAATCACTTAATATTTCAAAATCACTTTTGAAATCAATTATAATACTAAATCAAACTATTTCAAAATCAAACTCAATTTCACAAATATTCCCAATTCAAAACATTCGCGTAGCAATTCCTCCTTTGGAAACTCGAAAATGAACACCGATGATGTCGCAATCATCATTGGAATTATTTTTCAGCGACCGAAAAGAGTTTAGTGCTTTCATCCCTTCAAAAATATTTTTCAAATATTTTTAAATTCCAAATCCCACCAGATCTCATGTCCAATTCAAAAATATTTCCCAAATAATTTCACCATATTTTTTCCAAAACCTTTGAAAATCATTTTCAAACTCAAGGGAATTTAATTTCCAAAATTTTGAATTCAAATCCTTTAATCCCTATTCAAAATTACTTTGGCATCTTATTTTCAAATTATAAATCACATTTAAAATTCACATTTCAAATTCCATTTTGTTATATGAATTATTTCTTAGCCGTTGGTTATAATTTCATTTCTTATTCTTCACACTTAAATGATAATAATTTAATATTATCACTTCTTGAAAACCAAGCAACCACATATAACTATAATAATTTATGGAAAATTATTTCTTTTATATACAAAAATAATTTGGGTAAAATCATTTCATTTACCCTATTTTATAACAATGTTGTGTCAGTTTATATTATTTAAGAGGTAAAAACCCCTATCGGTAATATGGCATCCCACATATCGACCAGAATTCATAAACACTCAACCGATAAGTTAGCACAATATAAAAACAATTTTATATTCACTAACAAATATGCGCTCATATCTATTATTACACTCATTCTAGAGTACTACCTACTCTATCTCTAATGATTAATACCCACCAAAGCCTAGGTATATCGCCAACCTAAGCTCTGATACCACTTTGTAACGACCTGATTTATCAACGCCCGAAAATCGACATCAATACATCCACTGTATCAAATGCCGAACAATCGAATGCTAGAAAACCAAATTGTTAGGGTTAAAGAAGAAAGAGGTAGAAGAATAAATACAAACATGAAAATTTGTAGGACGGTGCAATATGGATATACAATAATGCAGAGTACAGAGATAATAGCAATGTAGTAAATAGTGCGGAATATAAAAGCAGTATAATAATAAAAATAATAGCAGAGATTTTTATACTGGTTCGGAGCACCGTCCTATGTCCAGTCCCAGACTCCTTCAAGAATTTCACTAAAACGATGATCCTCACTTAACTCGGAGGAACAGGTATACGCATTCTGAGCAGCAGAACAGACACTTCAGCGGTAGAACAGGATTTTCGCCTCAACAGCAGAGGAGGACTTCACAGATACAAAAGAATATCAGACACTGTGTATTCTTGATAACATTGATTTGTCTCTTATATTACGGAGCTCCTATAATCAAATCCTCAAGTATATGAAGTGTATATGAAGATATAAAGAGAAGGTAATGCTAAGAATCGAAGATTATGAAAGTTTATTCGAAGATTCAAAGCAATAAAATGCTTGTTTGCTGTTTGAATGTAAGTATGAGAGCACAAGAAGAATATAAGATAGTTAGAATGATTTTCAGTGAATATGAAGTGTTTGGGAACATATATTTATAGTAGTCAGAGGGTTACTTCCACTGGTGAGGAGTTCTGACCAAAAGAAGCAATCATTTCCGTTCAGAGAAGGATCGCAAGCTTTCGCAGAATGGAAATGTCTATTCAAAATATGATAGTTGAGTTCAGGTTAGTCGACTGGTCGTTGTTGGTCAATCGACTGAACATGCAACAAATTTAAAAATATAAGCAGTGCATACTCGTGTATTTACACCAGTCAGTCGATTGGTTGTTTGCAGCCAGTCGACTGGATGTAGTGTTTTTATACTATTAGCTCTGTTTGATTAAAAAATGATAACAATGAAGTGCGGACTACTTGAGGATAGATTTTAACAATTTCTAAGACTTGAACATAAGTAATAAACAATGAAAACATAGATTCAAAGTCTTAATATCACCATAGTACTTTGATTCTCTTTTTTTGTTGTGATTTGATCGTGCATTCTCTTTTTCTTCTAAATTGCTTTGTCATGAATCAAAACTAGTGATTCAACATTCTCTCCCTTTTCGATTGATGACAACTTGTATATAATAATCCTAGAGAACACATATAAAAACTCTCCCTGAATATATGACACTTCTTGTACCTACATTAAAATGGTTAATACACTTTTTCTCCCCCTTTGTCATCGACAAAAAGGAGACATATCAGAATAATTTCAATACTAATTGCAGAAAAGAAGAAAAAAAATCCACAGTGAGACTAATTAGTACAAGTCTCAAAGATAAGAAATAAGCAAACAAATATTCAAATGTTCAAACTGAAGGATAAGAGTACCAATAAGAAAATAACAATAGTACCTACTAGACTTACCAACCAATCAACAAAAGGAAACTCATTCATCAAGATCCCAATTATACTCTCCTTCCGGTGTAGTCTCCTTCCCTGGTCTAGAAGTGCCTTGGGCACCACTGCCTACTCCACTAGTATCGCTACTGGTATGCTCCTCTGATGTAGACCATGTAAATCGAGGTGCTAGACGTTTGCCTTGGGCTACGGAGGTCGCAACAGTGGAGGAAGAACATGATATGGAATCACATAAAGTAGAGAAGAAGCCTTTGATTTTATCAAGCTTCTTATCCATTTTCTTTAGTCTTGAATCCAGTATAAGTTGATTTCATGAAAGGATTTCAATGGATTCACGGGTGCTGGAGGAGGTAGCAAAACGAATTTCTCCTTCTTCTTGACGAGTTTCCGGCTCTCTAATTATAGGACCTCTAGATTATTGTTGAGCTTGTTGGCGTTTCCAATCTTCGTATGCGGTAATAGGCGGAGGTCTTGTTGGTAGCTTCGTAAGACTTATGGTCCGGATATTGATCATTCCAATAGTAGAGAATTCTAAATCAGGGTGACGGACACCGGCATCTAGAAGAAGTCTCATTATATACTCGCCAAAGTAAATAACATTCATATTCCCATAGGGAAAGGTGAGAAATTCATCCAAAGTACATCGTAACCAATTTACGCATATATTTCCCCATATTGCATAGAGAGCTTTGAAGTTTTCTAGATATAATAATTCATATGATCCAGTTCGTGGGAAAATAGACTGCATAAGAGTTTTGTGCAAGATTCGTGCTTTCGACCGAAGAAACTTAGCAATTTAGTCATATCGTCACCTATGACCATGTGACTAATTCCATCTCTCTGTCTTGTATTGCACTCGACATCATTCAAATCAATACCTTCATTGGGAGATTTAAGGATATGTGCCATTCAATCAAGTGAAAAAAAAACTTGTTGTCCACAGACCAAAATCCATACACAGTTATTTAGATTAGACGGTTTTTGTTGGCCAAGATTGAGATTTGCATAAAAAAGCTTTACCATGAGATGATTAATGTTGTGGCGATTGGAATTGTAGTCGAGTAGCGACTCTAGTCCGCATCTCCACATCAATTCTTGAAGAGAATAAGCTCCAAAATTAGAGTAAACCATGAAAGAACCTTCATAGATTCTTGAATTTTTCATCTTTTCCCATCTTTCTGTTGCGGTTGCGTCGTATAGCCAATGGGCGACATGAGTGTCAACGAAAGATGAAGAGGCTTGTTTTGATCGTTTAGATCTTGGAGGAGCCATTAATTTTAAGCTTTTGAGAGAGAATTTGGGAAAAATGAAGATTAGGTTTATGGTAGGTGAAAAGAATTATGAAGAAGGTAAAGTGAGAAGAAGGGGTAAATGGGTTAAAAAGAAGAGATAACGGTTAATTTGTTCAGCCAGTCGACTGGTCGAGATAGGTCGGTCGACTTATCGCAAACCCAAGAGTTTTCGTTCTCTGTGAATAGTCGACTGTCCTATTTTTTCAGTCGACTGGCTGTAGAAAAAAATGCTAGAGAATTATAAAGCAGTTTCTTCAATTTTATTCAAAGATTGATGAAACAAAAATATACATGAATAAAGTTAACATGAATATGGAACAATAAAACACAAGAAAAAATTAATTATTTTGGAGTCTTAGGAGAGCATTCATCTGGTTCAATCTTGGTGATTTCAACGTAAGGTTGTAGAGGAGACCAATAGTTTAGGAATTCCCAAGAGTTTGGAGAAACAGGAGGTTGCTGTGGAATTTGTTCCCATGGATTTCAGCCAGATGAACGTTGACGAGACGATTATGGTTCAATAACGTCTTTCTTTGGAGATTTGCCACAGAATTTGAAGGCAATTGATTCTATAAGGCTAAGATGTCTGGAATTTATTCATTGTTCATAGTACATCTCTCTTTGCAAGTTGATTTTCTCCCTTTGATAGTGGTGGATGTCGTCTATTTTCTCTTTAGTTTTTGGAGAAATAAAAAGTGATCTCCTTGACTTCTTGCTATTTGGTGTGTATCCAGTGTGATATTGTCCCCAATCATGAGCTGGTTCATTTCTAGGAGTAGGAGTGGCTAACGAAGGAGTTGAGCTATTTAATGATGGTGTGGTATATGATAGATTAGAATTGGATGAATCATAAGAGTCATGAGAAGCCATTTGAAAAAAAATTGAGGAGTTTGAGAATAAAATGGTAATGGTGATAGCTATAATATTAAAAGTATATAAAGAGGAGATGGACCAGAATTTGATGGCCAGAAATTGGAATTAATAATAGCTAGAGGAAATAATGTATGGAGGGAATGGATGAAAATAATTTGAAAAAATGAATGGTTATGGGTTGGTGTGGTATAAGCTAAACCAAAATGTGTAGCTCAATAAGAAAAATAATATAGCATAACTGGTAAAGTATACACTTACCAGCCATGAGACCAGAGTTCAAGCTCCAGTAGTTACATTATTTTTTGTTAACCGAAATTTTGAAGAATAATTATAATCAAGCTTCTAGTTGAGACAAGAAACATTAATAACTCAAATGGAAAGAAACAAGCGTAAATCTATAACCAAGAGATCATGAGTTCAAGTCCCTTTAGAGTCATAAAATTTTTATTTTTGTCAAAAATTTTCATTAAAGCTTTTTGTATATGATTATTTTATAAAATTGTGCTATGAAATCTACACAAATATAAATAGTATAATTTTAAAAAAAATTGTAAGAAAAAATTTATAAATCTTTAAGACGACTCCAAGTTCTCATCTTAAGTGGATGAAAGTATTTTCCTTTAAAGGTTTTGTAAAGATATTTGCCAATTGTTTGTCAGAGGAAACAAATTCTAGATTTATGAAATATTTTTCAATATTATCACGAAGAAAATAATGACAAATTTCAATATGTTTTGTTTATGAGTGATTGACAGGATTTTTAGATAAATTTATAGCACTAGAATTATCACAATAAATAGTTGATTTGGATAAGTTAAAACCAAAATCTTGTTTTGTTTGTTCCACATAGATAACTTGAGCACATGCCAAAGCTGTAGACATATATTCTGCTTCACATGTTGATAATGAAACATACTTTTGTTTCTTACAAAATCAAGATACAAGAGACTGTCCAATGAAGCGAAAAGTCCCACTTGTACTCTTTCTATCTGTCCGACTTCCTTCAAAATCAACGTCATTATAGGATACTAATTCAAAAGAACATTCCTCTGGATAGAATAGTCCAAAATCCTTGGTTTTATTAATACCATAATATGCATTTCACTGCTCGTAGATGTGATTCTTTGAGATCTGCTTGAAATCGTGCACACAAACAAACACTCATCATTATGTCAGGTCTACTAGCTGTTAAATATAGTAACTATCCAATCACACTTCAATATAATTTTTGGTCAATAATTTTTCCACTCTCATCTTTATCAAGATGTATGGTGATACTCATAGGAGTTGGTTTGGTAGAAGTATTTTCCATACCATAGCGTTTAATTAAATTGTTACAATATTTTTCTTGATTTATAAAAATACCATTTTATAATTGTTTTATTTGTAAGTCTAGAAAATAATTTAATTCACCCACATATGACATTTCAAATTCTTTGGTCGTTATTTTAGAAAATTCCTGATAAATCATTTGTAGATCCAAAATACTATCATCAACATAAATTTGAACAATTAAAATACCTTGCTTGTTTCTTTTAATAAAAAGAGTTTGATCAACCTTCCCAATTTCAAAACCATAATCTATTAAATACCTTTTAGGATGATCGTACCAAGCATGAGGTGCTTGTTTCAAACCGTATAAGGCCTTTTTAAGTTTATAGACATGGTTTGAAAATTGTTCATAAACGAATAAAAGAGGTTGTTTAACATAAACTTTTTCTTTTGTAAAACCACTTAAAAAGGCACATTTAACATCCATTTGATATAATTTAAGTTATGAAAACATGCATAGGCTAGTGAGATTCGTATTGCTTCTAATCTAACGACCTGGAGCAAACGTTTCTTCATAGTCAATTCTTTCTTCTTGATTATATCCCTGTGCAACTAATCTAGTTTTATTCCTAGTAATATTTCCTTGTTCATGTGCTTTATTTTTAAAGACCCACTTTGTATCAATAATTGTTTGATCACTAGGCCTTGGAACAAAATCCCTAATGTCATTTCTTTCGAATTGGTTTACCTCTTCATGCATAGCAATTAACCAATTTTCATCGGTGGATACTTCTTTAATATTTTTAGGTTCAATATGAGAAAGGAAAGCTACATGGCCCATTTGATTTAATTGACTTCTTGTTCTAACAGTTGAATTGAGTTCTCCAATGACATTAACGGAAGGATGATCCCATAATAATCTAGATGGAAATCTTAATTCATTATTATTGTGAACTATGTTTTCATTATTTTCAAAATTTGAAATTTCTATATTTGTGATATTATCAGGAAATTCTTCATCATCTCTTATACTTGGTACTTGATTAAAATTTTCATCGAAGGATACATGAAGTGTTTCTTCGATGATATTGGTTCTTTTATTATAAATTCGATAAGCTTTGCTTCGATTTGAATATCCTACAAAGATTCCTTCATCGGATTTTGGATCGAATTTTCCAAGCTGATCTTTTGTGTTTAAAATGAAAAATTTTGAACCGAAAACTTTGAAATAAGAAATATTTGGTTTTCGACCATTTAGAAGTTCATAAGGAGTATTCTTAGTTAGTGGTTGAATAGAAACACGATTCAAAACATAACAAGCTGTTGCAACTGCTTCAGCCCAGAAATGTTTTGGTAACGTACTTCCATTTAACAAAGTCCTTGCACATTCTTGTAAGGTTCTATTTTTACGTTCTACAACTCCATTTTGTTATGGAGTTTTAGGAAACGAAAAATTATGGAGTATTCCTTCTTCTTACAAAAATGTTCAAATGCTTCGTTTTCGAATTTACCTCCATGATCACTCCTAATGTTTTTGACTTTCAATCCCTTAAAATTTTGAGTTCTTTTGACAGAAATTTTGAAATTTTCAAAAGTATCACTTTTATTTTTCATAAAAATAGTTCAAGTATATCTAGAGAAATCATCAACAATACAAACACATATCTACTGTGATTAATGGATTGTACTTGTGTTGATCCAAATAAATCCATATGTAGTAATTCAAGTGGTTATAAAGTTGAAATAACCTTTTTAGATTTAAAAGATGACTTAGTTAATTTTCCTAACTGACATGCATCACAAATATGATCAATTTTAAAATTCATTTTTGGTAGACCTTTTACTAAATCATTTTTAGAAAGCTTATTTATAACTTTGAAGTTAATGTGACAGAATCATTTGTGCCATAACCATGGATCATTTTCTTTGGTTATTAAACACATATTTTATTTATGGTTTATTTTCATATTCAGGACATAGATATTTCAGTCTCTATTTCCTTCAAAGTAAGATTTTGACCAAAAATACTACATCTATTTTCAGAAAATGTGATTTTGAATCCTTTGTAACATGATTGGATGATACTAAGTAAATTATGCTTCAAATTTTTGACTAATATAAAATTTGAAATAAGAGGTAAATTTGAAATACCATTGTTGCTCACATCACCTTTGTCGATGATATAGCCTTTGGAATTGTCTCCAATGTGATAGAGCCTCCATCTGAGTAAGTAATGTTTGATAGCATATCTTTATCTACTGTCATATGTTTTGAGAAACCACTTTCGAGTATCCATTTTCCTCTCTTTTTATGTGGGACCTGCACAAATAAAGAATTATATTGGTACCCACCTTTTGTTAAGGTCCTAAGAGTTAGATCTTAGAAAACCAAACCCAAGAGGGTTGAGTGTCCCATTTGAAAATATAATCTTTATTTTTATGAACTGTTTCCAAAAAGTTATTAATATATTTCTTCCTAATCAAACCGTTGTTTGTTTTAGGAACCCAAATTTTTTATGTTTTTCGAGTTAGTATTCCTTTTTGACTGTTTTATAGTAGGCTTAATATTTCTCCTAATTTCCTTTTTAGCCGAGCTTTTGTTTTCTTAACATATCCTAATCCTTTCCTACTTGAAACAGATTGACAGCTATCAATAATTTTAGATAAAGTTTCTCTTCCTTTATTAAATTTTGAAACATTTTTGGTGATGCTTTCTAACTTAGTTTTGAGATTAGTATCTAATTCTATCAATTTTACTTTTGTCTTTAATTCGCGATTTTCAGAAACAAGAGCGTCATTCTTTTCTTTTTGAGTTTCAATTTCTTGACCCAAAAGAGTGAGTTGAGAATTAATATTAGAGAATGATTCTTGTAATTTTTCAAGTTATTCCTTTAGTATTTTCTTCTCATCTTTAAGCATATCTCTTTCGAATTATGCTTTGTTCTGATGTTCACGAGTCTCCTTATATTTTCTTTTGAGAATTTTGAGAGTGTCAACTAGCTCTGAATTTATCTCTATCATTTCACCAAAGGTAAAATCACTAACCTCATTTTCAGTAGCCATGAAGCAAACATTGGCTTACCCGTTTTCACTGTCACTACTACTATCTGATGAATAGGTATCTGAATTATCCCATGTCACAGAGAATATTTTCTTTTTCTTCTCTTTTCTGCCCTTGTTGAAGTATTTTGTCTTTATTTCTGGACATTCTTTTTGGATATGACCTTTCTTATGGCAATTAAAACGTTCCAGTACTAAAGATGATGGTTTATTTGGAAAGTTCCTTTTTCCTTTGTTTCTGTTGTTTTTCGGAATTTCAAGAACTTTTTGAAATTTTTGACAGTAAATGCTAGATCTTCTTCATCTGTACCTTCATCCTTTTCTTCTTCAACATGGAAAGCTATGTTCTTTTTGTCCCGTGCTTGTACTCGTGTGCTTGCAAATTCACTTCAAAGGACATTAGATTTCCTACTAACTCTTCTGGTTTTATGGTAGAGAGATCATTAGCTTCTTCAATAGCCAAGACTTTTCTTTCCCATTCATCCGTTAAATAGTTTAGGATTTTTGGTACAATATCAAAATCAGTGAACTTTTCTCCTAGTCTTAATAGTGAAGGATAGATATCTTGAAATCAGGAGTACATATCATCGATGGATTCATCTTGCTTCATTTTAAAATTTTAAAACCGACTTTTGAGCGTAGAGATTTTGCTTTGTTTGACTTTGTTAGTTCCTTCATGTGTGATTTTAAGTGTTCTGCATATTTCATAAGCAGTTTGACACATGCTTACATGATTAAATTCATTTCTACCTAGTGCACAAAATAACATGTTCATAGCTTTATTATTGGCAGAAGCATCTAATTTTTGTGTGTTTGTTCATGTGGAGTATTCTCCTGTAGGAAGAGTGTATTCATTTTGTGTGATATTCCATGATTCAAAACTATTTGACTGCATATAGATTCTCATACGAGTAGCCCAATAATTATAGTTCAAACCATTGAAAAATGGAAGTCGTGCAGTGGATTGACCTTCAATAAAACTGGTGTTAGTGCTTGTAGTGCTAGTGCTTATAGTGATAGTGCTAGTGTTACTATCCATATTAGCAAAGAATCAAATAACTATGTTACGGTTAGATGAAACCAGGCTCTGATACCAAATGAAAATTTGTAGGACCGTGCAATATGGATATATAATAATGCAGAGTATAGAGATCATAGCAATGCAGTAAATAGTGCAGAATATAAAAGCACTATAATAATAAAAATAACATCAGAGATTTTTATATTGGTTCGAAGCACCGTCCTACTTCCCATCCCAGATTCCTTCTGGAATTTCACTAAAAAACAATCTTTACTTAACCCGAAGGAACAGGTTTACACAATCTGAGCAGCAGAACAGACACATGAGCAGCAGAAAAGGATTTTCGCCTCAGCAGCAGAAGAGGACTTCACTAATATAAAAGAATATCTGACACTGTGTGTTCTTGATAACATTGATTTGTCTCTGACAGCACAGACCTCCTATAATCAAATCCTCAAGTATATGAAGTGTATGTGAAGATATAAAGAGAAGGTAATGCTAAGAATCGAAGATTAAGAAAGTTTATTTGAAGATTCAAAGCAATAAAATGCTTCTTTGCTGTTTGAATGGAAGTATGAGAGCACAAGAAGAATATAAGATAGTAAGAATGATTTTCAGTGAAAATCTCTATACCGGAGCAATTCAGTGCAGAGACAATCAACAGGTATTCCTTCCGTTTTTTGAAAATACCCGGTCTTCAACCGTCGTCTTCAAATGCAATCCCATTTTGTCGTGTCATTATTCGGAATGGGTTTTATGACTTAATGTCCTCCCCAGGCTAATCCAAATAATGAGCGCTTATTTTAAAAACAAGTGGCTACATTCAGATCTAAATTAAGTCAACAACAAATCCATTTTTTTTCTTTTAAACAAAAGATCCACCTTTAAGATTCGATATGGTTTTCGGATAACCATTTGGAATCCGACCCCCAGTCGCATCGAAATTCAAAGGCCATCTTAAAGGCCAATATTGATAGTGGATTATTTAACTATCAAACAATATTCACAATAATCATCAGATTTAAATAATTTTCTCCAAGTTATTTATTTATTTATAAATATCTACGTAGATATATTTTCACACTTCAACCCTTTGAAAACAATTTTCAAACTACTTTTCTCTCGTGGAATAAATTTCCAAATATTGTTTATTTCCACTAAAAATTTGCCAAGTCTGAATACTTTAGGTTTTTAAAATAGTTTAAATCACTCATCCAAAAATTTATACTTAGAAACACTTAAAATTAAAACTATTTTAAACACTTTATTTAAAATATTAGTTATGGAATTTCATACTAATATCTCATGTAAAATTAAGCCCAAAGTAATTTTTAAAATAAATTTTTTGGATAAAGTAAAATTATTTAAATAACCATCTTTTAAATCAAATACTAGTTAAATCTTTAAAATAATCACTTCTATAATTAACTTAGTAAATATTTGCTTTAAAAATTTAAAATAATTTAGGAAAAATAATTTTCCTAAAAACATTCTTTTTAAAACCAACTTCAGAACTTTTAATTTATACTTAAAAGCTACTTTGAAAACATACTTGGCTTTTCAGGGAAAATATACTTTCCATTCCAAAATAGTCCATTTAAATCAATTAATTTTACATCCCAAATTCGTAAATTTTCTTTCCACACTTTTAAAAATAAACCAATATTTATTTTTAGAAAAAATTAGCCATTCCTTTATATATTCCATTGTAAATTTATATTTTCCAAATATCCATTGATATTCTATTCCACTTTATAAATCTAGTTTATAAATTTCATAGTCTCATCCTTCTTTCAACACACAGTTTCAAACATTATTCCAAATCGATTTCCAAAATTTACGTTCAAACACTAAATCACTTTCTAAATTGATTTCCAAAATTTGCTTTCAAACATTAAATCAATTTCCAAATCGATTTTCAAAATTTACTTTCAAACGCAAAATCAATTTCCAAATTGATTTCCAAAAATTTAGTCCATTTAAAAATTACTCCTTTACTTATCCAAATTTATTTCAAAACCCATTAATCCAATATTCACATATATATTTATGATTTAAATTCTATTTAAATCAGAAAAACCAATTTCATACTTGATTTCAAAATTCTCCCTTTATTTCTCCCAAACCATTTAAAATCCATTCCAAATTCCTTCTTTTAATTTATCCAATTCTCTAAAATTATTTTACTTAAAATTCTCTACTTTAATCTCCTTCCAAAAATCCAATTTTTATATTTCTAGTATTTTAAAAATACCAAAAATATATTCTTCCAAATCAAAGCCTTCAATAACTTCAATTACCAATGTAATCAATCACTGATTATCAATAAATCATATCACAGCACATGAAATAAATTCAAACATTTGAGGAATCCAATTGGATCCTTCCAACCTGTTTTCCTACATCCATAGATGTTAGCACAACAAATTAAATATCAATCCCGCTTCAAGGCGAGATATCGTGGTATAATGGTCATCCGCTATTATGCGAGGCATATAGGGTCTCATCCTCTATATAATGTGGAAAATCAATCACTCCAATACATACATACATAAATATATATATGTATGTATGTATTTATATACATATATATATATATATATATCACCCAACAGATAAATTATCAAATTCATCCGAGCACATCCAATAGTTTAAATTTAACTATTTAAATTAACTAGGCAAACCAATTTTAGTGAGAAGATCCCATCTTTACTTTTGTTTTGCAATCCATTTCCATTCCAACTTGTTTTCACGATTTTTGACCTTGTATAAACATTATACAGTTGACTAATATTTTAGATTATCGAACTGCCTATTTCCACCTATTAATTTAATTTAGACTAATAATTTAATTAAACAAATTTCTTTTAATGAACAAATTTTTTTTAATAATTCTTAGTAACCAAAATAAATTAAATAAATTTCATTAAATAAATTAATCAACCTACATACATATTTAAAAAAATTCTCAAACCAGACAAAGCTTCTACTTTAAACTATATATATTTTATTAAACTAAAACAGAATTTGCTTTGCTGTAAAAATTCTAATACATATATATTTGTAAAAATCTGGATTTAAAATTTCTGTATATATATATATATATATATATACAGATTTTAATTTTTGAAAATAGATTAATATTACATACCCTCACTGCTCAAAGAACCAAGGCTACCCTTGCGACCATCGATCGACTACATAACGTCGCCAGAGACCTCCACTTGACATCACGCCCACTCCTGACCCATCGCCACCTGCCCCGCCATCATGAACAACTTAGTAAGGTCGATGCCCTACTGCAAACCCCAATCCATCGACGACAAGGCACAGCCCTGACGCGAGCTCGCCTAAATCTTCGATGACTCGGCCCCTTCCCACTTCAATGCCTGCCGCCCCTCTTTGCTTGCGCCACCATTATTTCCCCCTTCGTGCTGAAGACGCGAATCAAGGTGACGTTGAGGCCTAGATATTGAAGGTCTTCGCGATTTCAATTCGAAATTGAATCGATTTCGCTGCTCACTTATTTTTTTAAATGAACTGTCGATTTTTTTTCACTCGGCCATTTTCGTTTTGAACGAAATCATTCTCTCCTATTTTTTTAGTATGAAATCAAATGAATTCGGTTGTTAGATTTTGAACGATGAAGATAGTTTTTTTCATTTCTTTTTTTATTTTCATAAAACGAATGCGTGTTATATTAAACAAAAATAAAGAAGCATGTGGTAAAAATTGCAATACGTGTTATGCAGGGTCTTGACACAAAATTTTAATGCAACAATATTATTTAAATTTAATTTCGAATTCAAATCGTCTCGATTTTCGCAACTCACAATCTCGATTTCTAATCGAGGCATGCCGTAGGTGTTCATAAGGTTATACACCTATTTTGAACGCACTAGAAAGGGTATTGAAGCCAAATTCGATCGTATGGAGAAGATAGCCTTTTGGACCAGTTATTTATTTTAAATTTCGATATAAATTTCAGCTCGTTTATCAATCGTACGGTCACACGACAACTCTAAACACTATGAAAATTGAAATTCGATAATAATACACTATTACGGATCCAATGGAAATAGTTTCGTCAAAATCCGAGACTGTGCCTCGGAAGGCTATTTTTAAATATCGATTTAAATGATAAAATTTCAAACTGAACTAAATAGTTTTAAATTCTACTTTTAAAAGTTCTATAATCTCCAATATTATCAATATAAATTTTACAAGCCTTCGAATTATTTTTAACAGGCTTAAAACTGAAGACTCAATATTTTACCCAACTTCCAATAATTAAATTTAATACTTTAATTGCCAAATTCGTAGTGATATTTGAAATTCAAGTTAAACTAACTTTCAAATATTAAAAATCAATTAAATATTTCAGTTCCAAATATCTAGAAATGCTAGGTCATCACAACCACTTTGTCTCATTTTAAATTTAACTATGTCAAAAGTCCACTTCTTTCTAGTGCATTCACTGCCCAATTTTTAAGACAAAGAATAGCCCATTTTGTTTTGATCATAACTTGATCAAAAATGATCCAAATTAAGAATTTTTTAAACCATATTGAATTTCAATGGCTATAACTTTTATTTTGTTCACTTTTTCCAGTTTTGAGGTTTGTTATACCTGAAACTTAATTCTTTGAAGTACATTTTCGGGCTTAATTTTTGTCAATCTGAAAATACCTCTTCTTCATTCTATCATATCTCCCTCAAAACCACTTGGATTCAAAAGGCTCTTCTTTTCAAATTCAAGAGAAACGAATTTTCAACAACTTTTCTAAATTTTGAGATTTAGAGGGACTAAAGTTAGATATAAGATATCCTATTTTTCAGATCTAAATCTTAGGAATTCAAGTTCAAAGCTCTACAGCTTCTTCTCTATCCTTTCGGCCAACATACATCTCAAGCCTCAGCCAAGCTATTGGAAGGGAAAGGACTTTTTTATGCAAGTGTTCAATTGCGTAAGAAGTAGTTAGTGAAGTGTTGGTTGATTAGAATGTTGGTAGGAAGTTTATCGCTTTGGTTTATGGTGAGAAACTTTATTTAATACACACACACACACACATGTTTGATGATGTGTTATGATTGCCATGGATTCTTATATATGCTTTGATCATCAAGTATTTATTGTTTGATATGATTATTAAATTGTTTTACCAAGTCACGTTAATGCACGTCGATAATCACGAAGGAAATTACTTTCCTTTTGAAAATGAAATGGTGCATATGGAATGCTTAAATTTTTGGAAATTATTTTAAAATGAGCTAGAAATGTTTTATAAACATTTAAATATGTTTAAAGAAATAAAGAAAGAAAATCAGGATTTTATCTTGTATATTTGAAATATGTCCAAAACAATTTTCTAAAAACATCGTGGTTTTGCAGTTCGGAATCCAAAAAGGGATTTCTTTGTAAATGATATTTTTAAATAATTAAAAATAAGAAATAAATTTGATAAATCTATTAAAATGGTTTAAAGTGATTTGGAATGGAAAATATGAATTTTCAAATATTAGACATTTGTTTAAATCAAATAAGCTTATATAGCACTTTTCGCAGCACTTTTATACTATGAATTCTATAACCTTTTAAATATAGTTTTAACTTAACAATACTTTCCTATATATTTTGTTAATAATTTTAAAAGAATAATTAAGTAATTTAAAGATTATTTGGAAATTTTAATAAGAGTTTGAATAAATGGTTAAGAGGAATTGTTTATACCACTTAAACAAAATGTAAAGAATATGGAATTTATTAACAAGCTGAGTATGCTGAAACAACTAGTACATTTGTCCCACCTGTGAGATTTGCGAAAATAAAACAAGGTGTTTAAATAAGGTTAGGAATGGACAAACCAATGCCCTGAACTTACCTGGCCTGTATTTTCTCTTTTTAGGCGAGGTATGGAACAGACTGAAAGGAAAGCCCGGATGCTCGGAAAAGATTATATCAAGTTTTCCAAAATTAAAGAAGATTAGTATTATCTTAAATTTAAGCAAACTCCAAAATGAATAAACAACAAATTGGATTGGATCGAGATAATCTTCTTATACTTGGTATTAAATTTCGAAGAGGGAACTTGTTCTATTCGTGGAATTTAAAAGGTGATCTCACCGTTATTCCGCCCATAGCACTTGTTGAATACGGAAATTGATATTGAGTAAAATTAGAATGATTTCTATGATCCTATTTACTCAATAACATTTTCTAAGATTGATTCTAGGGTATACAGTAAGCAATGTCGTGAATAACATTATTTTTGACCGGCCTAAAAGTTAAGGAATTTGGATCGAGTGTTAAGTGAGGAAATTTGAAATATTATCCAAAGCAAAAGAATGAATTAACGTAGAATTACTCCAAGACAAAAAGAAATCTTCGATTAAGATTTAATAAATGATTTAGAAAAGATTTCCTAAGTAAAAGAGAAAATGATTGGAATTATTCCAAGATCCAAAGAGGTGAAAAAAATGAAATGATTTAATAAATGAGGCTTAATGATTCCATATACACTTGAAAAGAAATGGAATAAATTGAAAAGAATATATCTAAGAAAAATATTTTATAAAAGATGAAGTAATTGATTGATGATTGATATCTACTTATGAATTTTATATCTTTTTATCGTTAATTGGATTTCGATGGAACCGAGGTTGGATTTGGGTGATTCTTATCTGAAAACCACTTCGAACCAATTTACATGTTTGAAGATCGAAGATGGAGATATTGAGACGAATAATAACAAGGGACTACTTGTTGGTTAATTGGGGATAAACTCCCGATTCACTATATTGTAGCAGTGGTCTCTTTGTTATGAAAAATCTTAGAACCACAAGGACTTCTCTCCTAGTAATGGTCGAGAAAAGTACATTCTGTTTTGTTTAGTCCTAGAACGACCTTGTATGGATGACTTTCTGACCTTGCATTCTAAATCACAATGAGTGGTCTCTATAAATATATATCAGTCGGTGGCAGAGAAAACACCTTCTCTTAGCTTAGCACCCTTTCTTGTGACATACGAGCTCAAGAAGTTATATGTTTGTAGAAATTAGTCATGTGAATGTGGAATGGAAATGTGTCATTCAAAGTGAAAGAAGATGTTCTATGTGAAAAGGTAATCATTGCCTCGAGCCTCATCAACCGAAAATGACTGAAACCGGGTTAGATGCGGCAAGGCTAAGTGGGTCATTCCCAATTAGGGTATGATCGTCCCCTTCTAGATATATTTTCTCCCGCTATGGCGTTCGGGATGTAAATTAATGTGGTTTGTATGCTACAGCGTGCTCGGTTAAAGGTCGGTAACGACCGAGGGATGACATATTTGGTACTATCTAGTTACAGAGGTAGGCCGGTCTTATGTTGGTGGAGGGTAGATTTTTGTGCCTCGGGACATCCATCTAGAGGTGTACCCATCATAAGGTAGTCCCTTCACCTGGTCATTTGTATGGAAATCCAATCTTCAATAAGAACCAACGGTTTTGTTGTAGAGTCTAGTATGCTGGAATTTAATAATGGTAACAATTTCGGCTAAGATTAATAACTTTATTTGCAAATGTTTTCAAAGCGATGTCAATAAAAATAATATCAAATGTTTTTTAAGTGTTTTAGTTATCACAAGGTAAAAACCCGTCCGTTTTTATATATGGGCCTGGTCTTATGAGATACTCTTTCTTTTCAAAGGTTTTTATTCAAAGCCTGATATATGACACTGTCATTTATTGTTGAATTCTTCTCATGCTGGTTTATCAAGCCTGATCTGGGTATTTTCAATACTCGGGTCAAATCCGAGTAATTTCAGGTTTAGTTGAAGACGGTTGAAGTTTCTAGAGGAGAACTGATGATATTCGTCTACGTATGGACGTATTCTATTTTCCGTTGTGGTTTGTTAGTTATAGTTTGATGTTGTCAGCAATTGTAAGGATGGATGTTTATAACCGTCTGAAGCTAAATTTAAGTTAAACTCTGATATATGTAATGTAAAAGTTTTCCGCTGTAAAGATATTTGTTCAATATTATATATTATTCCATTCGTGTGGGATTCTGTTTTGTTTATTTTCTTTATTACCTTTCATGTTGCATCTTTTCGTGCAATTTGACTTAGGCACATGTGGTTTATTGTCGATTCAATGAGTATGGAAAAACGAGCCGTGACAAATTTAATCCCTAGGAATGTATTAACCCTCAGAATTTTATAAAAGATGAGGGAAATAGAAAGTTTGATCTCCTTGAACAAGAGCGCATTCCTTTCCTCCCAAACCACATAAAGAACCCTTTTCATTAACTTCAACAAAAGATTAGAAGTTGTGTTCCTCTAACAGGTAGTTTTGAAAATGATTAACCATTTAGTAGAATGATTTCTAAAGGAGAATGCTTATCGTAATGAAGAAGAATCCTCCTCTATAATTTGTGAACATATAAGCAACTAAAAAAATGTTCTATTTTTCAGGAGCTCGAGAACAAAACAAACAATTCGTCGAATTTACAATTGTTCTTTCGATAAGATTATCTTGCGTGTGCAAGGCATTTTGCATAATTTTCCACATCAAAAGGCTCTCTTTAGGTCTAGAACCCGAATTCCAAATTCTCCTATGCCAAGCGGATAAGTTGGGGTGCTGAGAGATTATTAAAGAGTTACACACCAAGGACATAGAATGGTTATACTTGTCATTCCAAAGAATGTTCATATTTGTTGAAGCCGAATATGCGCTTTGTATTTGTTTCCCCAAAAATCTAACAATGGTAGAACTTGCAGATGGAAGAATTACAGATCCATAGTGTATATAATCATTATCTATTCCAGATTCTGAAATTCCAGTTACGACCTTCAAATTATAATCCATCAAAGAGGATAAGATGATGCCACTACTACTCTATGGAGAATGCCAAAAGGATTCAAACTGATTACGTCTTATCATTGGGAGAATTTTAATTCTAAGATTGAGAATGCATCTCCAAGTTCAACTGGTTTCCTGAGGAATATCAATGGACCAAAAGTTCCCATTTTTCAAATTTTTATACGAAGTCCACAAAGAAGTAAGTTGCTAACCGTATTTAAGGTTAGATTGAAGTGCCGAGAGACGGTTGCTTGATTCCAAAGCTTAAGATTTATAATACCAAGACCATCATATTTATAGGAAATTGAGTTTTTTTATATAAGCTATAGGAATTAGCTTATTGGAATAGAGATTGCTAAATATTCAGCTTTAGAGTCAGAAGTTGCGGGCTAGAAAAAGAAACTATTTCATTAATTGCATTCAAGGCAATCCTGTTATACCAATTTGTGTAGACCAGTCATGCTTTTAAAAATATCCAAGGCCTTAAGATTTTTTGTTATAGATATTACATTAGGCTTTGTGAATATCAATAAGTAATCTACAAACATAAGAGGAGATATTTTATATTCTTTAGATTTAGCGTGATACTCTACCAACTTATCATTAACCTATTGATTCATAATACTAGTTAGCAACTACATAACTGAAATAAAGGGAGATGAAGAAATTGTTTCCCCTGTTTGATACCCCTAATTGATGAAAAATAGCCAAAGCTTTCACCATTCAAGGATAAGGACAATTTTTGTTAGAAATGCTGTATGGGGCCAAGCAGAAAATGGAAGAGGGAAGTTCATCCTAGACATAACAAATATGATTATAGACCAGTTTATAGTGCCATGGGCTTTTTGAATATCTATCCTGTGGACATACCTTAGAGATATTTTTTTCCTATTATATCCTTTCATTGATTCTTGCGATAGAAGAATATTTCCAGTTATTGATCTTCTATGCAAGAATCCAGTTTGATTTACAGAAATAATATCATTATGCATTCTTTAATTCTACTAGATATTATTTTAGTAATGCACTTATATATGACATCACAACAAGCTATTGGACCAAATTGGGAGACATCTTAGAGCAGATCAATCATAGGAATAAGAGCCAACTTTGTATGACTTATACCACCTAGCATAGTATTGGTCTTGAAGAAGTGATGGATTGCTTTGATGAATCATTACTAATAATGTCCCAAGAAGATTGGAAAAAAATGAGCAGTGAAGCCACCTGGACTAGCAGAGCTACATAGTTTCATATCAAATAAGGCCTTTCTAATTTATTGCTTAGAAATTTGCAAGATGAGATGGAAGCTAAGGAATTAGATATTGCTGGGATTTTGAGATGATGAAGAGGGGAGAGATCAGTGAACATTGAATTAGGGTTAGAAAGGAGATGAGTGCATTTATATATTAAAACATTACTTTCACACTATATGTTGTTGAGATTCCTCAAGCTAAGGATGTTATATGTAGTACTACTAATATATTAACTAGATCATGTAAGAGATATGCACATATATGTTGATATTCCGTAAGGTATATGCATTATACTTAGGTCGTCGCGAAATGATAGGCATGAGCGAATAAGCTCTTTCAATTTGTTGATAATCCTTAAGGCCAAGATGAGACTAGGATAATGACTATAGGTTTGGAGTTGTATATGATACGAACAATAAGGTGTTATCCATTGCATGCGAGCCTATGATTTGTTGATAATCCTCACTGTAAGAATCCTAAGGAAAGCAAGTTCTAACACACAATAGGAAATTAAAAGATTCTTATGCTTTTCTTAATGTTTTGAGAAACATAAAAAGTTAAGGGAACCTTAATTGAAAAATAAAATGAATACATTAATTTTGTAATATCGTAGGAATATATGCTGTAAAGTTGAAACAATACACTTCATGCAACTAATATAATTGATAAAATAGTTATGAGTTCAAATATACTAATGAACTGAATTCAGGCTAACATAGAAATCTAAAATAAACTTACCAATAAATCTTTGGCGTGTTGTCACTTTAAGCCCTATAGAAGAGTCAAATAATATGATTGCTAAAACATTCGTGCCGTGATTTCTTAGGTATTTATTTGCCCAAGACAATGTATTACCTTCTACGAGTTTTTAACCATAAAAGCAACATAAAAATGTAGATACTTAGTCCATATTCAGTCATATATAACTGTTATATGTGAATGGTTTTTATTCATAATGTTTGAAACTTTGAAAAACTTAGTTCATTCTAAATAAGTAAGTAAACCATAGTGTGCAATCATGCATTCAATACAATTGAGTACAATAAGGATCTTGTTATGTTAGATAAGCACTAAACCAAGAGCTATATGATGTATCTGTGAATTCTTTCACTGAAATGTTGATTGGTCAATTTACTGAAAGTTCTACAGATTAGACATCCTTAAATGTTAAGGATGACCAAATGCATTTTGTAAAGAGTTCATTATGTTCTTGTGCTAAGGGTTTTGTTTGCGCAAAAAATGGACAAACACCTCCAATCCGTATGATTTAGTTGATTATATGTTATTTTCAAGGTTTTAGGTGACTTATGCAAATATGTAAAAAGCAAGGACGAAACTGTAAAAGACACACAGATTTATAGTGGTTCGGCCAGAACGTGCCTACGTCCACTTTATATGTTATTCTCCTTTTTCTTTCGGATTACAAGTACAAAGCTTTGTATACAAGTATATGAAAGTTGTTTGAAAGTTCCTTCCGTGCTTGAGCTCTCAAACTTGTCCGCCATTGTTGTACCCCTGCCCCTCTATTTATAGAGTGAGGTTGGGGGCAGGGGTCTTGGATGTATATAGCTGTTGGTGGACCTGGGCTGAAGTAATCTGGACGGGCACATCTGGTTCGGTGGCAGGAGATGAATGGATCGGTGGGGCTTTTGTTTCGGTGGTAGGTGATTCGGTGTTGCGTGGAGATGGAGACTTGGACCGGCGTTGGATGGTTCGGCATGCAGGGTAGTGGGTGTATGGTGGACCGGTGGTGAATGGTCCGGTAGTGGAGGAGAAGCTTTGGTTCGGCTGAGGGGTGGTCCGATAGTGGTCCTTCATCATCTGGTTCGGCGGTCTGGCAGCGTGTTGGTTCGGTGATGCTTGGGAGGTAGGGTGATTCGGCATTTGTGTGGGGTGAATCTGGTTCGACGAGACCCTGGTTCGGCGAGGCTTTAGTCCGGATGAAATCATACCCAACACTTGCCCCCCAAAGTAGGGCATGTGCATGTGCATGGCTTACTTTGTTTTACCTGGGTCACCTTCATTCGGCCTTGTGTGCCGAGCCAGATGGTCCGGTTTATTCATGCTTTACCTATAAATATGGGCTCAAGCCCTTCGCCATTCCTTACCAGCCGAATCAGTAGGACACCGAACCAAACCCGTTTGCTTGAGATAACCGAATCGCTTGAGTGCCGAGTCTTTTCTAGCTGCCGATCCAGGTGAGCTTGCCTCTGCCGAATGAACTTTATGGCTGGGCTACCGAATGAGATTGGGAATTCTGTGTGCCGAATGAGTCCCTTGCCGAATGGAATTTTATACTTGAACTATTAGTGAAACTCTAGATTTATATATGCTGGCTCGCTTTATACACTTGTTTGCTTATATCTCTGTACTCCTTGTACTAACAATATGTCTTTCGCCTTTGTGTATGCAGATAAATGTCTCGCAAAGCGGAAATTCGATCGGATAGAAAGAAGTCCAAGGATAGAGAAGAGTCTTCTTACGTGCCCCCAGCCTAACCAGGACCGGTGCAACATGGACCTGCCCCGAGGTCGTTAGTGGATGGGTACGGTCCCCAGGAACTTCTGGTCTCCCCTCCTAATTGCTTTCCTAGCTCCCTGAAGGAGGAGAAACTTGATGTTATATCTCGTTCCTTCGGAATAGATAGAGCGCGCATGCTATTGCCGGGGGAGGGAGTGATGCCGTATGACCCCCCCGAAGGCTATTTTGCTTACAGCAGATATCATTGCATGTGTGGTGCTATCCCGCCTCTCAACGCCTGGATAGTTAGCTTTATCACATATCTGAAGGTGGCTCTATTCCAGCTTCAGCCTAACTCCTACGCCATTCTGGTGAGTCTTTTCGTCATCTTTCAGAGGAAATATGGGCGTCCCCCTTCCAACCGGGAGATCCGATATCTGTACAACTTGAGAGGCTACAAAAAGGGGTCTCCATATATCAGTTTGGAAGCGGCCGTGCCCTTTAAGCCTGTTTTGGATTTATACTCGAAGCTTAGTATGTTCAAGAAGGAATGGTTTTTCATTAGGGATGACCCTGTTTCTTTCCGCCTTTTCACTTCCGGCTGTAAGTTGAACTTCATTTATATTTTCCTTGTCCCGATCACAATGCTTCTTCTTATATGCTTTTATTTCTTGCTAGCAACAGGTGGCTTTGCGGTTGTGGAGAATGTTTCCTTGGCACGGATGGCTGCTGAAATAAAGGTCATTTCGGGAAGGGATAGGTCGGCCTCTTACCTGATCAGGAACGCCACTCTCCTGGAGTATAACTTGATTCTGCCACATCAATCTGTGGTTAAACAGAGAGATACAGCCGAGGAGAGGGCTGCTAAAGCAAAGGATGGGGCTACTGCGAAGAGTAGCAAGAAGAGACCTTTCTCGGTGCCTCCAGCCGTTGGGGGAAAGAAGCTTAAGAAGTCTGATGGACCCTCTCCCAGTACATGTCCAGATATTCCGGAGGAGGAAGGTGGAGAGGAGGAAAGAGACGAAGAGGAGAGCGGAGGAGATGGAGAAGGTGAAGGACAGAGTGGTAGTGGTGTCGGGGCTTTGTCTTCTGAGCAGGCAGGGGAGATCCAGGAGTGGACGGATGATGCCTTCCGCCAGGCTTTTGAAGCGTTGGAGGAAGGATCAGCCTCGGTGAAGATGGCAAAGGAGGTTGACAAGGCTGGGGCTGACGCCGATCCATTCCCTAAGAGTTCTTCAGCTGAGGTGGCTCCAGCGATTCAAGGTGAACTCTTGACTTCTGCAGATTCCATTTATGATAGGGACTTAGGAATATTTTATGGTTCGCTTCCGTCCTGGACTTAGATTCAGGACTTATTGCAGTATTCTCCTTCTCCGCAGGGTTTGTATAACAGACGTGCCTTCTCATTCTTTTTAAGTTAACATATTTCTTGAATTATGGACCCTTGTATGTTCGTAACACTTGTTCTTTATTACAGGGGCAGGCGAGGTGGCCAAAACTTCAGACGTTCGACACCGCCTTGAACAATTCAAGTTGATGAGAGCTTCTACTAAGCCGAAGCCGCCAACCGGCCGTTCCGGGGATGTAGTTAGATATCGTTCTCTTCTTGGAGTCATTGAGGAAGGTATCCAGCAGAGGAAGAGTAGGCGTTCCTTGTTTGATTCACCACCCAGTCCTCAGCCTTCCCAAGATACCGCGGAGGAGACCACGGAGTTTGCCCCCTCTCCGCCTTCTTCCGAGAATCCTACTGTGATCCGCATAAAACGTCCCGACGTGCCTCACAATCCCTTTGCCGGCCACCCGGATTTGGACCCAAGCTCTCAGGATATATTATTTGACGAGTCCACGGGCGAGCATCTTCTCCCCCGCAATCCCATGGTTCGGATTCTTGATGTGGCTAAGTCCCTAGATTTGGATCTGCTCACTACTCGGATAGCTGCTATGGGGGACGAAGCCAAGGCCAACATTGACCGGGTCGCGGAGGAGGTCAAGAAGTTGATGGAGCATCATGCTCGACTGGCTAGGGCTGGGGAGGAAATCGGGAGTGCTAACATCCAGCTGCGGCTACAGGTTTCTGATCAGGCCAAGCAGCTTGCCGATCAGGCTATCCAGATTTCTCAGCACGAGGAAGCCTCCAGGCAGTTGAAGGAGAATCTGGAAAAGGCCAGTAGGGCAGAATTGCGAAAAATGGAGGCTACTTGCAAGGGGTGGATTGATATGGCCATTGCGACGGTGGATGAGGTTCGGAATGCGGATCTCGAGCGGATTGAAGAGTTGTATGGGAGGCTTGAAGCCGCAAAGCTTGCTCAGGCCAAGCTAAAGGAAGAGATGGAGGAAATGAGGAGGTCTCTCCAGGCTGACCGCCTGAGATATCAATCGGAGAGGGATGTTGTCGTCGCTAAGTTGTTGTCTTCCGAGGCGCGGGTGAGGGAGTTTGAGGAGAATGAGGGGATGATGGATGAGATGTTGCAGGATATGCACTTCCGTACCTGGAAGCAGGGTAATCTATCCTGGATGGATGACTATCCCCGGATCATGGCTAGGATATATCTCCGGGCTTTGGAGGAGGCCAAGGCCGATGCGGATAAGGAAGGTGGAGCGGCATTCAGGATGGACGTGGTAACCGTCCAGTTCTCAAAGGAGGAGAAGGTAGCAGTGAAGGAGGGGATGCGGCTGCTTGCTGTGGAGGAAGCCGGTGTGCAGTTGGGGGATGAGGACCAAGAAGAAGGCGTCGGTGAGTTTTCCCTTTTTAGCTTTTCATAACTTGATCGTTCGCTGTTTATCTGATGGATTCTTCTTCTGAATTGGACAGGTGGGACCTCTGGTCAACATGCTGGGAGTTTCGATCCAGCAACCAAGTAGATTCGAAGAGCTGGTTCTGAGGTGTAGTGGTTAGCACTAATACAGCTGGTTACCTTTTGATTTCTTTTTATTGCTGTTCATGTTAGTCCAAAACATTGATGTAACTATAATAATATTGTTTGTGATGAATGACTTTATGTAATTTCATAACATAAGCTGATTCCTTTATGTTGGAATTTTACCGCTATTTTGTTGTGCTGTGTAAGTGATGTAACTATGCATGTTACTAGTGACTTGACTGTGTCTGATGCCAAGTTTTTTGCTTAAAGTATAATTTTCTCATTTTGCAACGTAAATGTGATGTGTGAATATGAACTGCAGCTATGCATTAATGTATAAAAGTAGAAGGTACCGCCCTTCATGTTTCGGCTGTGGACGGCAACTTTGTGCGCCCTGTAAGACTAAGCATGGAATGCTGTTGAGTGTCTCGTTATCCGATTGTAAGTTTCTGTTCCCATTAGCGAACGTTCCCTATTTCATGTCCTGTACTTTCAAGCACCGCTACGGAGAATAGGAGAAAAGTTTTAAATGAAACTGAGATATAGGAAAAGTAAAACTTCCAGTCACGGAAGGCCGTCGATGTGCTTAAGTTCGTGGAAAACGGGTTTTGTAGTCACTTTCCCTAGCTGTGGGTCTTGGAGACATTTGTCACCCATCTTACGCCTCTGCGGGGAGTTTTCTTTTTTACCACAGCCGCACTTAAGACACATCGGAGTCGATCGCGCACAGTAACTACCCGGGCCATTATGGCCCGTAATCGTGGGTATTATTCGATTTACTGTGGCCGGCTAGCATGGGGGCCGATCGTCAACTATGAACTGCCCCTGGCTGGCCACACCTTATGTTGGGGCTTATGATCGGTTCACAGTTGCCGGTGAGCCGAATCGCTGTAATGAGCTGCCATCAGCTATAGTCGGCCTTTTTTTGATGACTTATACTCGGCTTATTACAGTCGGCTTTAAGGGCCGAGGCAAACAATGAGTTAACTCGCGGTAGAGGGATAACGGAGCAAAGTGTCTCATTGGCGAGGGCATAGGAGCGTAGCGTACCTGTTAGATTTTGTCCAAGTGGAGTTGTGTTGTGAAGCTCTGGATTGAAATGTCATCTGCAAAGGATTTTGTTCAATAGCAAAGGATAAAGCTTCACAAGTAGCCAAGATATAAAGGAACAAGTTAACAAGAGCCAAGTTTTTTAAAGTGGTTCAGCACGAAAATGCCTACGTCCACTGATTCTCTTTGTTAATTCACTTCATATGGGCAGTACAAGTTAAGAAAAGTATCGACGGAGGTGTCGGATGTTCCATGCCCTCTGGAACACCTCTCCGTCCATTGTTGACAAAATATAAGCTCCGTTGTGGAGATCTCTATGAATTACATATGGTCCGTCCCAGATGGGGTCCAGTGCCCCGGGGCACGGAAAGATTCTCTTGAGGACAAGATCTTCTTCTTGTAAGCTGCAATGTTTGACTTTGGAGTTGTATAGTGCTGCCACTTTTTGTATGTGAGCTGCTGCTTTGAGTGCTGCATCATTTCTTCTCTCCTCAATCAGATCCAAAGACATGAGGATGAGTTCTTAGTTCTCTTCCGGGCTGTAGTGGATCCTACGGTGAGAGGGCACTATAGTTTCAACTGGGAGCATGGCCTCCGATCCGTATGCCAAAGAGAAAGGAGTATGCCCTGTTGAAGTTCTGTAAGATGTGCGATAGGCCCAAAGTGCCGTAGGAAGTTCGTCCACCCAAGCGCCTTTCGACTTTTCAAGTTTCTTCTTGATTAAGGTTTTGAGGATCTTGTTGACAGCTTCGACTTGTCTGTTTGCTTGAGGATAAGCTACAGATGAGAAGCTTTTGTGAATTCCGTGCTCTTGGCACCAATCGGCGAATTCCTCGCTGTCAAATTGAAGCCCGTTGTCTGATATGATTCTGAGTGGAACTCCGTACCTGCACAGAACGTTTTTGATCAAGAAGTTGATAACTTTAGCTGAAGATATTTTATTCAAAGGCTTCGCTTCCACCCATTTGGTGAAATAGTCAACTGCCACTATGGCATGTCTGGCCCCGCCTCGACCCATCGGCAGTTCGCCAATTAAGTCAATTCCCCATATTGCGAAGGGGAAGGGCTGGTCATCTGAGTAATTTCATTGGTTGGTAGTCGAGGAATCTTAGCAAATTTCTGACATCTGTCGCATCTTCTGACGAAGTCTAAGGCATCTTTGTTTAAAGTGGGCCAGAAATACCCATATCGGAGTATCTTTTTCGCTAAGGTCTGCCCTCCGGTGTGGTCTCCACAACTTCCCTGATGGATATTGGATAGAATTTCCTTGGCTTCTCTTCCAGCAACGCACTTCAATAAGGGGTTAGAGAAGCCGCGCCGATAGAGGATGCCTTCTTGCATTGTGTAGCGGGAAGCTTTCATTAGAATTTTCTTAATTTCACTTCGCCCGTCGGGTAGGGTGCCGTTTTGTAAGTATTCTCGGATAGGGGTCATCCATGTTTCTTCTTCGGTTGCAGCTATCAGATTTACTTGCTCGAAACTCGGGGTTAGTAGCCTTGAGACAGTTGTCGTTCCAGAAATGGTACCATCTCCCATGCTAGCTTGCCTTGCCAGCTCGTCGGCCTCTTGATTTTCTTCTCGAGGAATGTGCTTGATCGAGTAGTGATCCAATTGATTGAGCAGCCGCTTGGTTTTTTTCAGATATGCCGTGAGACGCTCTCCTCGAGTCTGGAACTCCCCTAGTATTTGGTTTACGATGAGTTGCGAATCACTGTGAAGACATAAGGAACTGACTCCGATCTCCAAGGCAAGCTCTAATCCGTCTATTACTGCTTCATATTCGGCATCATTGTTGGTGGCAGCGAATTCCAATCTTAGGGCGTAGTGCAGCTTCTTTCCCCTGGGGGTGATTATCACGACACTTGCCCCGGAGCCTTGTTCGTTCGACGCCCCATCTACGAAGAGATTCCATTTGACGTCTTCTAACACCTCGGATTGCTCCCTACCTTCACCGGTGGTGAATTCAACAATGAAATCGGCCATAGTTTGTCCCTTGATGGCGGTGCGGGGATGGTAGGTGATATCATATTGACTCAATTCAATGCACTATTTAAGTAACCGCCCAGAGGTATCGGGACGATGAAGTACTTGCCTTAGTGGTTGATCGGTTAGAACTCGGATGGAATGAGACTGGAAGTAGTGTCGCAGTTTTCGTGACGTGATTAGTAAGCAGTATGCTAGCTTCTCAAGTTTAGGATATCTGGCTTCTGCCCCCATGAACCTTTTGCTTATGAAGTACACTGGCCGTTGTGTGCGATTTTCTTCTCTTACCAGAGCGGCGCTTAGAGCATGGGATGACACAGCAAGATATAGGTATAGTTCTTCGCCTTCATTCGGAGTCGAGAGTACCGGTGGCCGTTGGAGGTGCTCGATTAGGTTAAGGAAAGCCGGTGAACATTCGTCGGTCCACTCGAATTTTCCTTTGTCTCTCTTTAGGGCTTCGAAGAAAGGGACACACTTGTCAGTTGCTTTGGAGATGAATCTGCTTAGGGCGGCCACCTTCCCGTTTAGGCTTTGCATTTCTTTCCGAATGGATGGTATTTTGATATCTTGCAAGGCTCAGACTTGTTCGGGGTTTTCTTCGATCCCTCTGACATAGACGATGAATCCCAAGAACTTTCCCGATGACACTCCGAAGGAGCACTTTAGAGGATTCAGCTTCATTCCATATTGGCGGAGTACTTGGAACATCTCATCCAGGTGGCTTACATGATCGTTGGCTTTTCTTGATTTAACCAGCATGTCATCCACATAGACCTCCATAGTTCGTCCTATCAGTTCTGCAAACATCTTGTTGACGAGGCGTTGATAAGTAGCTTCGGCGTTTTTAGGTCCAAATGGCATTACCTTGTAGCAGTACAATCCTCGGTCAGTGATGAAGCTAGTGTGGTCTTGATCGGGGGCGTGCATAGGGATCTGGTTATATCCTGAGTATGCGTCCATAAAGGATAAGAGTTCGTGTCCGGCAGTGCTGTCCACGAGTTGGTCGATTCGGGGGAGTGGGAAGCAGTCTTTTGGGCAAGCGTCATTTAAGTTGGAGAAATCAATGCATGTTCGCCACTTCCCATTAGCTTTCTTTACCAGTACCGGGTTGGCAATCCATTCCGGGTAGATGGCTTCATGTATGAAGTCATTGGCCAGTAAGTTCTTTACTTCTTCCTCGAGGGTCGCTGATCGTTCTGCCCCCATACTTCTCTTCTTCTGCTTTACCGGCACCTTGGTAGGATCAATGTTCAATGCGTGGCATGCTATGTCCGGGGAGATTCCAGTCATATCAGCGTGCGTCCATGCAAATACATCCATGTTGTGGCGAAGAAAATCAATGAGTTGATTCTTTAGTTCTCTTTTTAACTGAGATCCGACTCTCAGCAGTTTACTTGGGTCGCGTTTGTCTACAGATACGAATTCCATAGCCTCTGCAGGCTCGGCGGTAGCCTCCTCCTCTTTGTCCCTGGGGTCTAATTCATTGAAAGGATCACTGGTATACCGAAGAGGAGGGGCTTTCTTTAGTTGCTACGCTTCCAAGCTTTTCATGCAGAGAATAGTCTCTGCATTTTTCCCTTTATCTCTCCTGCGATTATTGCGAAGCTCGGTTACATAGCAGTCCCGAGCGGCATCTTGATCCCCTTCTACTTCTCCCACTCCATTATCCGTTGGGAACTTCATCTTTAGGCACCATGGGGCAAGGACAATTTGGAAGTCAGACAAGGCAGGTCTTCCTAAAAAGGCATTGTAGGCCGAGTGGTTGTCTATTAGCACGAATGTTTGTTTCCGAACGGCGGAGCGGGGATGACTTCCCAATTCAACAAAGAGATCCAATTGTCCGAGGGGCATCTTTGCTTCTCCAGTGAAACCGTGTAGTGGTTTGTTGCAGGGGGATACATCCTTCATCGACAGCTTCATTTTGTCGAAAGCATGCTTGAATAGGATATTTGCTGAACTTCCAGTGTCTATTAAAATTCGGAAAACTTTGGCTGGACCGAACCAGGCAGAGATGACCATAGGGTCCATGTGTGGGTACTGCCTTCCTTCTAGGTCGCGCCCACTAAATGTGATGTCATTATTTTCCTTCCGCTTAGGGTGGCGTTCTTCCATAACAGAATTGACGCAGTCTTCCTCACTTCTGAGTGAGTTTCCATATCTTTCCATTTCTTCCCAGCTCTTGTCGGCGATGTGTGGCCCTCCTGATATTGTATGGACCACTATCTTCTCTTGGCTGGAGCCGTTGGCGTTGCGATTTCCTCCGCCTGTCTCTGGGTGGAGCTGCCCTAGGTTTTCCTTGGCGGGAGCTGGTGTCCTGTCCTGGCCCTTTACATAGCGTTCCAGCCTCCTTCTCCTGATATGTTCTTCAATTAGGTCTCGGAGATGGCGGCATTCATTGGTATCGTGCCCATGAGACTCGTGGAAACGGCAGAATTTTCCGGACTGGATCGCGCGATCTGACTCTTTCTTGTACGAGGGGCGCTTGTATGTAAGTTCGTCCTGGGTGGCCAGGAATATGTTCTCGACTGTTTCATTCAAGGGAGTGTAAGCGTCAAATCTCGGTCCTGGTCGGTACAAGCGCTTTTCTCCCTTCTTGCCCCCTGTATTGTCTCTGGAGTCGTTTCTCCGAATGTCCTTCGTTGCGGCGGGGGCGTTTCCATGAGCCGCTTTAGCCTGTGGTCCTGTCTGCCTTTCAGTGGCAACCTCTTCGAGTCTCATGTACTTCCCAGCTTCATGGAAGAAATCAGGCAAGGTAGCTGGTTTTTCTTTAGTTAGTCTTCTGGCAAACTTGGTATCTGGATGCACACCGCTACAGAGGGCCATTAGGGTGAGTTTCTCATCAGCATCTTGGACTGCGACCGCTGCGGCGTTGAACCGGGTTAGATATTGTTGCAGTGTCTCTCCGGATTTCTGTTTGACAGTAGATAGGGAATAAGCATCCTTGGGTTGTTCCACATGAATGCGGAACTGGCTAATGAACTTTTCTTTCAACATCTCCCATGAGCTGATAGATCCTTGGGGTAGATGGCAGAACCAAGAGGTAGCTAGGTCTGCTAGGAATAGTGGAAAGCATTTACACAACACTCCTTCCGTTGCTCCGCTCATGAGCATATGCTGTGTGTATCTCTGCAAGTGTACAACGGGATCGGAAGTTCCCTTGTACGGTTCCATCGTCGGCATTTTCCATTCTCGGGGGGTGATGGCGGTTTCGATGTCGCGGGTGAAAGGGCTGGTTACCCTAGCGCCTATCCCTCGATCCCTTTGCTCCCGTCGGACGCATTCCCTGAATAATCGTGCCATTCTTTCATCAGACTTTGGAGCGGACAAAAATGAGCTTGGTTCTTCCCTGCGGGATCGATCTCATCCAGATGACCTGTAGAGATGGTATAGCCTATCACTTCTGACGTTATCCAGTGGCTGTCTTTGACTGCTCGGATGCATGCTAGGACCAGCTACAGTTGCCCCCTGTCTTGATCTTCCCCTGTGGGGTTCTGCTTCGAGCATTTCCATGGGGTCAACTTCGGGCTGGGTTCTAGCTCGGCTCCGTTCAGCGGGGTTTCTATGATTAGGCGGCATGACCGGCTCAGCTACATCCGATCCTCGCCTGGTGCCTCCCCCATTGGGTTCGGTTCCAAGCGCTTCCTCGAGTCGGAGTTCGGACTGAGTCCGGGCGCGGCCCCTATCATTGTTGTTCCTGTTGATAGCTTCTTCGAAGAGGGAAAACCTTTGTTGTCTCTGAGATCCTTCAGATTGAGACTCCCCCCATGATTTAGTGTCGCGGTTGGATTCTTCGGCATCCCTCAAGCGTGACATGAGTTGGTTCATCAAAGCTTCTTGTTGGGATGCGAAGCGGTTAGTCACTTCAACCACGACTCTGTCTAGGTCTGCCCTAGTGATTGCTGCCGGTTGTTCCGCGGCAGGGGCTGTCGGAATTACCTGATCTACATTTGGCACTGCTGTCGTAGTGGGACGGTTCTCTTGATCTGGATCCACTGGATCTGGAGCGCTGCTGGTTGCAACGTTCTTTCCCTTGTTGGCGTCTTTTCTCGGCCTGGAAGTCATGTTTCCTAGGCAATGAAGGGTGAAAGAAGGTTGAATGAGGGAAGCTGAAGCTTCGAGTTCCAAGCTCTCAATGAAAGCACCAAAAATGTTTGCGCAAAAAATGGACAAACACCTCCAATCCGTATGATTTAGTTGATTATATGTTATTTTCAAGGTTTTAGGTGACTTATGCAAATATGTAAAAAGCAAGGACTAAACTGTAAAAGACACACAGATTTATAGTGGTTCGGCCAGAACGTGCCTACGTCCACTTTATATGTTATTCTCCTTTTTCTTTCGGATTACAAGTACAAAGCTTTGTATACAAGTATATGAAAGTTGTTTGAAAGTTCCTTCCGTGCTTGAGCTCTCAAACTTGTCCGCCATTGTTGTACCCCTGCCCCTCTATTTATAGAGTGAGGTTGGGGGCAGGGGTCTTGGATGTATATAGCTGCTGGTGGGCCTGGGCTGAAGCAATCTGGACGGGCACATCTGGTTCGGTGGCAGGAGATGAATGGATCGGTGGGGCTTTTGTTTCGGTGGTAGGTGATTCGGTGTTGCGTGGAGATGGAGACTTGGACCGACGTTGGATGGTTCGGCATGCAGGGTAGTGGGTGTATGGTGGACCGGTGGTGAATGGTCCGGTAGTGGAGGAGAAGCTTTGGTTCGGCTGAGGGGTGGTCCGGTAGTTGTCCTTCATCATCTGGTTCGGCGGTCTGGCAGCGTGTTGGTTCGGTGATGCTTGGGAGGTAGGGTGATTCGGCATTGGTGTGGGGTGAATCTGGTTCGGCGAGACCCTGGTTTGGCGAGGCTTTAGTCCAGATGAAATCATACCCAACAGGTTTACTTTTGAATGGTTCGACTATTTTGAAAGGAAAGTGAATGCATAGGAGCGAACATAACTTATGTATAGTTAGGATAAAGAGAGTGAATAGTCACTTTTGCTTAATGGAAACAGGAAATTATTATCAAGGACAAAATTTCACAGCTTTTTAGCCTCAAGGACAGACCATCAACATTTTATCCCGAAGGACAACTTTCTGTAGGTATCAGTTTTTAGTTATTGATAGCAGTCTTTAGGTATCAGTTTGTAGTTATCGGTAGCAGTTTTTAGGTATCAGTTTTTAGCTCGGTATCAGTTTTGTTGTCCTTATGAATAATTTTGGAAAATATTTTCCCTTGTGAATAATTTTTAGAAGAATGTTTGTCCTTATGGTAAAAATATTGAGGTCGTGTCCTTGAGGCAAAAAATATAGGAATTTTTGTCCTTTAAATTAATTCCCCCTAATGGAAAGACATTAGAAATGAGAATTGTATAAAATACAAAAAGATCTATAATATGGAATAAGAAATTTGATTTCTATTCCAAATGTATTTTCATATAGAAAATTATTTTCTATGAATGTTATTTCTTTAGTTTCAAGGTATTTTATGCGAAAATCTCTACTTTAAACTAATTATAATGTATAAAATAAAATCCCTTATTGAGTGACTGAATGGAGATTATTTCATATGCTACCATCATAATGGCACTAATAGTGGGAGCATATCATGTAATACTTCTTAGTAGATGCATCAAGTTATAGAATAATTATTTTTGTAAATATATCAAATTATTATTTATTAAATGATATTTGTTTTCATTATTAACTGGAAATAAGATATAACTTCATTGACATAAATATCATGCATATTTAGTGTAAAATAAATATATAATAAAAGTGATGCATTAGATTTTGGAAGTATGGACTATGCCATTTCTTTGAGAAATAATTCAATAAGACTGTAAATCACATGGTATAGATGAATTGTATCTCAAAAGATTAAGGAAGAAGCATCCATTTAATATGAGCGACAATAGAGTTATTGAACTCTTTGGATTGATAAATATTGATACATCCAGTTCAAAGTCTAATTAACGGACTCACTCACTTTGTTAAATTAACAAATGAATTGTCGTAGAAATAAAAATGTGTATTTGATACATAAGTATTGTATTTATAATAAATTCATAGAATATGAACAAAAGTAGAAAACATTACATGCAAAATAAATAAAAGGAATTACATTTGATTGAATACATGAGTGTATTGCAAAAGAGTTCCAAATGTATCTAAACGAATAAGATTCAATCTCAAACGTCACTCCTTCCTATGATACACAATGATGTATCGATAAACATAATCGGACTTTTTTGAATAAAATAAAATTAGTGATGGGAAAGTTGTGTTAACTTCTTCCATTAAGGACGAGTACTTAAGAGTAAATACACAGGTTAAATTTAATTTCAAATGAAGAAGAGTTTATGAGATGTTATTTACATAAGATATGAGTTGATAAGAAACTTCGATCTTAAATAGTTTAAGATGTGTGGTTGTATAACTTACCTTACTAATATAAGTTTTCAAAACTTAAGATTAAATCAGTTCATTTACATATAAAAGGAAGTTCATAAATAATTCCAAATGCCTATTTTATCATATTGAGAAACAATTGTTGTTTCTAGAAACAACACCTTTATGATCATAGGAATCTCTTTTAGAAATTAGTAGTAGTATACTAGACATGCATATAATTCGAAGACTCAAACAGAGAAACTGATTACATAAGATGAAATAAAATCAACTAAGCCTAAAATGGACACAAAATACAATAGAATTTTTAATAATAATTCTTGTAAAGTAAAGAGAAACTATGAGTTTCTCATTAATGTCGAGAAAAAGAATATTTTGTAGTAATAATTTCCTTAGTTACCAATAAACCTTTAAGTGTATAAATTATGCCATATGGAAAAATGCTTTAATTACAAAATATAGATTCTAAGTAAACTATTAAAATACGATTTTGATAATTGCGCCCAAATGGATGTGATCCATCGGCTACAAGTGCATCTTCAAGGAGATCGATGTAGTTGAAATTATAAAAGTAGCATTAATAGGAAATCGCTTCATCAATTTCAAATGCTGAAATTAGTGATGTAATTTTTTCTAGTCAATATGCTGAAAACCATTTAGATTATACAAGCAATTATTTCATAATTTGATTTTGAGTTTTGACATTTTGGCATTGAAATAAAACTTCTAAATAATGATTTAAAAGTGACTGTTTGCATAGGACAACAAAAATGTTTCAATGTCAGTCAGAGTGATAATATGATTTGTATTTTCTGGATATAATCCAAAATGACGGACATCGATTGCATTTTTCTATGAAGCTAGTGTTTACTATAACAATAATATGGCTACTATGAATCTATGCTAGCTGGATTAACTCTATCTCGAACACTAAAAATTCCAAGAACTAAAGTGTTTAATGATTCACAATTGATGGTGAACCAACTAAACAAAAAATTTCAAATGAAAGATGCTCGATTGATTCAATATGTCAAGAAGATACATGAGATGCTGGCTCAATTTGAAGATTTTTCAATCCACTAAGTCCCTAGGGAGAAGAATGCATAAGTAGATTCATTAGCAAAACTAGCAAGCTTGCATGGAGCACTTGTGGGAAAATAGTGCCTATTGGATTTCAACGAAATATCCACGCATAGAATTGAGAAAGAAGAATCAAATAATGAGGTTTTGGTTTTTATTTGCTTGCAAACTCAACAACTGCATAATAATTTAGACAACTCCGGAGAAAGAAATGGTCACTAATCAATCTGTGTGGAGGTAAAAAGTGGATAATCATAAGGAACAATGTGTAAATAGTTGGATGGCACCAATAGTAGAGTATTTGGAAAAGGTAACGCTACCAAGAGGTATGAATGAGTCAAAGAAGTTGAAATATCAAGTGCTATCCTATACTATGATTAACAGGATATTATATAAGAAAAATATTCAATCCCATATCTAAGATGCATAACTCCGGAGAAAGAAATGAAGCTATTAATTAAGGCCCATGAAGGATTTTGCAAAGGTCATTCCAATGACATAAAATTATCAAAGAAAGTGATGAGACAAGGGTATTATTGGCCTTGAAAGAGCGAAGATGCTTTAGATTATGTCAAAAGATGTGACAAATACTAGAGGTTGTCAAGAATTTCAAGCTTGGCCCAGAGTGAATTAACTCATCACACAAGTCATTGGCCTTTTGATGTATGGGGAATTGATTTGGTATGACCTTTACCTATCTCAAAAGGAGGTGCGAAGTTTGCGGTAGTGGCAGTTGACTATTTTAACACATGGGTAAATAACGAGCCATTGTCTAACATACTCGCAAGAAAAGTTTAGAAGTTCATAAATAAAAACATTGTTACTTGATTTGGACTTCCGTACAAAATATTTCTGATAATGGAACTCAATCTAATAGTGAAGAATTCACTTTTATGGTGAAAGGAATAGGATAATGAGTAGTTTTTTTATTTAGAGCACCCTAGACAAGCCAACAGAGCGGTACAATCTATGAATAAGACTCTTAAGAACATCTTAAAGAAGCGATTAGATAAGGCAAAAGTAAATTAAGTGAAAGGAATAGAACATGTAGAGCTTCCTGTAAAATAACCACTGGACACAACCTATATTTGCTAACTTACAAATTTGAAGTAATGTTGCTTGTTGAAGATCCATTGTACTAAAGAATTGCATATTCTTAAGGACAAACAAAAAATCAAAAAAAGTAATCATTGGACTTAATTAATGAGTTAAAGGATTAAGCCGTGTTACTACTAGCAAAAAATCAATGAAGAATTTCCAAATATTGTAATTCAAAGGTGGGAGGTAGAGAATTTCAAAAGGTCGATTAGGTACTTAGAAGAGTAATGGAAAATACCAATGAACCAATAGATGGTCCATTAGGACAAAATAGGGAGGGACCTCTGGTCATTTATAACATAATACCTCTAGGGATCTACCACCTAAGTATACCAAGAATGTGGAATGCTGAACATTTATGACCATTTTTCACTACTTTGGATGAACAAAGAGAGAAAGGATTAGAAGATATCCATTTCTATGAAAAGGTTTGTATAAAGTTTGATAAAAGAAGGAATTCTTAAAAAGGGAATATTTTGGAACAAATATTTTCAAGAAAAATGAAATTTCGAAAATAATAAACTTTTCTGAATCCATATGCCTGGGGACGAATTGGAAAGGTATTTTCAAAATATTTTAAACCGATTTACAAAATGATTTTGCATAACTTTTATTAGTAAAAAAATGTAAACAAACAGGCCTCGAACAGAAACACAGCTCATACTCTATAAACAAAAAAAAGTCCCAACAATGTCGGTGAGGTTCTTTAAGCAGAAGCACGACTTATACCCTATAGTAGAAAGTAAATTCTTTGTCCCACTTCTAGGTCTAGCCAAAGCAACCAACCAAGTAATGGAGAAATAAAGCCTTTGTCCCACCTTCAGTTATGGCCAAAAGCAACCAACCAAAGAGCGATGGTCAATTAAATATTTAGTCCTACCTTTAGGTTTTCCTAAAGTAACCGCCTAGAGGTGGTGGTCAAATAAATCCTTTGTTCCAACCTCCCGACCTAACCAATGAAATCATCCAAGGAGTGACAGTCAGTTAAGCCTTAATCTCGCTCCTAGCTTAGCTAAAGCAACCACCTAAGGAGTGGGGGTCAAATAAAGCTTTTGGTTTTGCACCGGGCATGGCTAAAGCAATCATCTAAGTAGTCATGGTCAAGTAAGCCTTTAGTGCCACCTTCGGGCCTGGTTAAAGTAATCACCTAAAGAATGGAGGTTAAGTAAAGGCTTTGGTCCCACCTCCGAGGCTGGCCAAAGCAACCATCTAAGGAATGACGGTCAATTAAGCCTTTACTCTTGCCTTTGGGCCTGGCTAAAGCAACCACATAAGAATTGATGGTCAAACAAAGCCTTTGGTCCCATCTTCAGGTCCGACCAGAATAATCACCTAAAGAACAATCATCTAAGCCGAGGAAATAATCGGTTAAAGGCTGTCTAAGAATCACGTTTACAAAAAAATAACTTCGTAAGAGTAATGAAAAATATGTTATGAACAAGCAATCATTTAAAAATAAAAGAAGAAATCTTAAAATAGAAGTTTATTTAACCTAAAGCATGAGCATGATAGAGTAAGTGGCATGCCCTAGAGGCAATTATGTAATTTATCTAACTTGATAACCAGTCTTGTTCATAATAAAAGTGTTTGGTTTCTATAATGTATTCTATTATCTTATGACATAATTAATCAAGTAATTTAAAGTATATAAAATAGAAGATCCTTAAATTATATGTTATGTGATAGAAAATATAATATGTTGTAATCATTAGAAATATATCACATTAAAATAACCTATTAAATTAAATATTCCAAGTTAACATGTTTCAAGAAAGAATATCGACTCATCTGCTGAGTTTAAATGTTGGGCAATGTATTACTCATGGCCTTTGGGGCACCAAGGGTTACGTATTGATATTTATTGGATAACAATGGAATGATTAACTCGAGAGTTTGCTATTGGTTAATTATCACTATGGCTAAGCAGTAGACCTTGAAGTGACGATATTGTATAGTTCCCTTGACTTAAGAATATTATGGAACTTCAATAAGGATAGTCAACTTGATTATAGTTAAATCATGACATGGCATAATTCATTGAGCAACTGTAGTCGGGTGTTATTTTCTTATAGTGCTTAGGTCAACCCGAGAATATTTTCTAGATTTAGCTAGAAGCTTTAGAGCTTTCAAGAAACGAGTTGGATTCTCCAAGACGTGTTCACATATCATATATTCTTCCACTGTTCTATTTTGTTTTGTTCTTGTTTGTATGTATCAGCAATTGTATGGATGGGTTGTAATAACTATCTAGGCTGATAATAGTTAGTGTCCTCTGATGATTTTATATTAAAGATCTTTTCTTTTGTAAAGATCATTGTTATATTATATAATTCTTGTCACATTTGCAACACTTGTTCTGTCTTTTCTTTATTAACGCTAAATGACCTATCTTTCATAAACTTAATTGATCGGCATACGAATACCGAGAATGTGTTAAGTGTCATCTTTAGGTGTTATAAGAGCAGATCATCACAATGTGGTATCATAGCTTAGGTTGAACGAACACCTAGGTCTTAATGGGGTAAACTCATTATAGATATGGTTGGCAATGCCTTAGAATAGGTAATTCATTAGTGATGGGGTTAGTAACACCTTAGACTAAGTTTGAGTGTATACATGAGTGTGTATTTATTAATGTATAAATATGTTTATATTGTGTTATTTGATCTGTTATGTTTTAATTTTGGATTCTGGTCAATACGAGTAGGTAACATCATTGATAAGGATTTCAAAACACTAGAACAAGGTCAAACCAACACAATGTTGTTTTAAAATTGGTAAATGAAATAATTTTACCTATGACTATACGGCGTTCGATGATATGTTGGGTTAAAAGTAGATTTTAATAAAAGATGTTTAATAAAAATAAATATTTCAAACTAATTTATAAAAGGTTAATTTTAAATCGGGATTATAAGATATATTTTGAAAATAAGATAGATTTTACGAGAATTTAAATCTCATTGGCTTTGATATAGTTAGAAAATGACTCTTGGAAAAGTAGTAAATATTTTACATAAAAATACTTTAAGGTACAAATATTTTAAACAGAAATTTGAGAGTGATGTTTTTCTTCGGACAGTTTGCGAAATGAATCTCGATCTGCTTTGTGATAATCAAAATAATCTTCTAAGTAACAATCGAATGTTTGCTCAGGCGGATGAAGTAGTGCACTTGGTTACTTATTCTCTTATCATTGTACGATCAAAACAAGTTTGACTCCAAATGAATCCAAAGCAACTGGATGATAAATATTTTGTTAAAAACTAGTGGGAAATATATATACAGAATTGTTTCAAAAAGGGATTTCAAAAGGAGAAGTATTTTTATAATTAACTAGTTCGAGCGACTCGAAAGTGACTAAAAATGGGCAGGAAATGTGTTCAGATGGTAAACATTTCTCTTCAATATTACCCTTCTCGGTGAAGGGATAATTGATACTATTTGGTCATACCTATTTCCTTGATATCATTTTAGAGTTACTCGGGCTATATGTATATGTACTATGGGTAAAGTATATAGCATCATAAAGATTTTTGAAATAAAACCCGGGTATTTGGCTCCTAAGTTTTCAAAATAATATGGTAATTTTATTATAGAGTATATTAATAAATGATGTTTTAATTGAGTCAAACTTAATAAGGAGGAGTAATAAACTTTGTTTTATTAAAATGAGTCTTTTGATATTAACATCTAGGAAGTGAAAATTTATTTAATATTAATATGTCGGCTAATAGACGTCTTTGCGTTAAAGGTGTCTAAGGAAGAATAGACTATAGGACGAAGTTTGGATACCAACATCTTACTCTTTTTAGTTACTTATTAGACCAAACAACTAAAGAAGTTATATTGGTCGACCTGGTTTTAGAACCTAAATTTTTTTGGGCCTACATCTGAATAAAATGAGGTGAATAGGACTTAAAATCAGATGTTTTGTATACACTCATAGGATGTAGAAGAGTATTATACAAGTTAATAAATTAAAATGATTTTATGAAAGGATGTTATAAATTATGTTATATCATTTAAAAATATTTGAACCTAAGATGAAATTTTTGGGAAAATGTTTTCATAAATATTTTTGGAAGGGTAAAGTGTAGTTGGAGAGTATGAACCTTTAGATGAGTACGTAGGCTGTACACAGATCATTTTTCCTTCTCACACAATTCTCGATCCAAGATTCGTGTACATGACTTGAGGTGTTTGACACTATTTATAAGAAGGATCTATCACTAGATTTTGTCGGCGAACATTTGGTGAGGGTTCTTAATAAGGAACCAAGGAGAATGGAGGTTTCTATTTAAGAAACCGATAGGAGTCCGCCTGAGGGAATTAAGTGAGCGATGCTAGTCGAAAGTGAGACTATGTATTCAAATAGATGATCGAATCATATTTTGCATAAGAATGTTATAAATACATCATCTGGACTGATGCATAATGTTGGGTATTCTAGGATTAGTTTGTTTTTCTAGGTTTAGGGCTATGGTAAAATTTTGGGGTCAAAATTCTTTTAAGGGGAGAGTATAACGACCCAGAATTTCACTGATTAACCTATGAATATTTATTTAATTTAAATATGCAAATAGTAGGTTTTATAATAAGAATAAAACTCTTTTAAATAGTAATTAATGATGGCGAATTAATTTTCAAATTTTGTTTGCAAAAATAATTAGATCGAAGAGAAATTGAAAATGCGACTGGAATCCTTTTTTGAATTTTCGACTTTTCATCTATTAAAAGTTTTCGAAAACATTGTGAACATATTAGCTAATATATATACATGCATAGTAATTTAAGTATGTTAAATTAATAATATGATAAGAATTCATTTACTTAAGTTAATTTAAAACATGATATGACTTTTTACTAAGGATTTTTAAATAAAAGTCATAATTCATCACAACGTCTCTAAACATTAGTATAATGGTGTATCAATAGCATGTTTGGAGCTTCAAGTGTGAAGGGAGACAAGAAATCACATGTGGTACAAGGTGGAGGGAGGTGTTGGACATGGTGAGGTGGACTTGATGACGTGGCAAGAAGATGTGGAGGGTAAAGGACATAAGGGTGTTGTGGTAATTACCTTATGCATTTCATATAAAAACAATTTTCTTTCTTATTTTCTCATCTTCCATTCTCGTTTAAAAACTCCATCATCTCCTTCTTGAAAACTTCTATGGCTTCCTAAGATTTCTAAAATTTGAAAATCTTTATCACACACGTTTAACACTTTAAAAACCTTGTTAAACCCCTTACTTCTCTTCACACACCCCTCTTATACCAAAAACATGTCAAAACTCCCTTTTAAACATAGGGCTGAACCATGAAGCCTCCATGACCGAACCTACCATGGCCTTAAGGCCTTCAAAATCTCTACTAGAAAGCATGGATGTAGGTCGTATACAAGTTCTAGTAAAGTTCATGTCCTTTTAGTTAACTCTAAGGTGAGAAAGCTAAGTCTTTTATTAAAGTTTCTAACATTAGTTTTAGAGTATTCCATGTTGTTAAATCATAGCATATTTGGGTGGATATGGTGTTGATTTGTATATGCATATATATCATTGTATTTGTTGTTGAGTTTGACTTGAAATTAAAATCTAATGTTGCGATGTTTAGGAAGTTATGATTTTTCTTATGTCCTGATTGTGGTGACATGTGAATGAATGATTTGATTCATGTATGTGATGCACATGCTAAGAAAGTTAGCATTTAGACCGTAGAATCGACATAGAAATCTCTTATTTTCAAACAAGTTTTACATAAGTGTTTTTCTAAAAAGTGTTTTTTTAATCTTTACTCTTAGTTCCAAACTCTTTGACAAAGTTATAAAAACAAGTTAGAACCATAAAGTTAAAGATTATAAAGGCTATTTGGAATGGAAAGCAAGTTCAGAAATTATGGATCATATAAAAATAGTCCCTATAAATGCAGTTCGTAAAAAAGAACTCTTTTTACAAATTAAATTTTGTTTTCATTTTGGACATTTTTTGTAAGTGGTTTCATTATTATAAATATTTAAAAGTAGTTTTTATTTATTTATTTAATTATTTATTTAGTGATTATTTGTTTACTTAATTTAATAATGGTGATTGGTACTCAATTGATTAATTAAGTAAGGTAATTAGTACTTGATCATTAGCTAATAAAAGAAATTAGTACTTAAATATAAATTAAGTTAATTATAATTTGTTAATTATTATATAATAATTTATCTGAGGATTAACTATTATTAAATTAATAATAAAAGGTCAATTATTATTAAATTATTATTTAAAAGAGAGTTTAACTATTTTATTAATTACTAGTTAAGTTAAGATTTAATTAAGATGTAGTTAAGATTTAATTATACTTAAATGAAGGTTTAATTGATGATTTAATTATTAATTATGGATTACTATATAATTTAACTATAAATTGAGGTTTAAGTATTAATTAATTATTAACTGAGATTAATTAATAGCTAATTACCTTTTTAAGGATATAATTATTATTTTATTATTTATTTAAAGTTAATTATTGTTTAATAATTAATTAAATGTTTGATCATTATTAAGCAAAGGGTTTAATTGTTATTTAATTATTGAATAAAGGTTTTGATTTTAAATCACTTATTTTCAAAGGTCGATTTTTGTTTAAAGCTAGCAATCTTTTATAAGAATGTTTTAAACCAAGGGATTTGTTTGTCGACTACCCTCAAGTAACCTCATATGAATATGAAACCCAATGACATCTATTTAGCCGAATAAATCACCATTTTTCTAACATTTACTTGGTAGAATAAATCACGGTTCTATCATAGTTCATCAGAGAAATTACGTTGACATCTTTTAGGCAGAATAAAAACCCATTCTGCTATTATATTAACTTGGACATGTGTTTAACAGAAAAATACCAGTCTGCTATTATAGTAACTTGGACGTTTACTTATATATTGGTTGATTGTTATTAGCCGATTCCCTTTACATATCTGCTTGTTATGTAAACACCAATGTGATAACCGGAAAGTTAAACTTAATCAAATGTGAACCATTGTGGTTGCTAAGCCTCTTTCTGAACTTGTAAAGTCAAACATTTAACTTTTGTCCATTTTGAAAATGGTTTTATCATTTTTAAATATTATATTTGAAGGATAATTAAGTTATTATTTTATTAAAATGTTTGAAGTAAATTTAATACATTTTAAATGATTGTTTAATTATTTTGTTAATAGGATTTAAAGGTAATTAAATAAAGTATGTTTAAATAATAAGTTGTTTAAATGGTGTCTTAAATAATTGATTTTATCCAAGGAAATTTATTGACTAAAGTTTATTAAAGAAGTTTTTTTAAAAAGAAAAGTTTATAAAAGAAGTTTTACAAATTGAAAGGAGACCTTGAAATTAAGGGAGAATTTTATTAATGATTGTGGATATTTATAAAATAGTTTTATAAATGATTTTGGACATTTATGAAGGAATTTTATAAATGATTTAGGATGTTTATAAAAGAGTACTATAAACAAACTTGGTGATTTATAAAGAGTTTTATAAATGGATTGGATTTTTTGTAAAGGAGATTTCCACAAATGAAAAAGATTCATCAAAAGGATTTACTAAAAAAACTTTAAAAGAAAACAGATATTGGATTTCTCGTAACTGACCTTCTTAATTATGGCATATAGAACATTCTTCCATACTTGACACCGAAGGAATAATGTGTGGGGTTATCCTTGTATCTATTTTAAACATTTTGATCCTTTTGATATGATTTTGAAATAAGAAATCTTTTACAATGTTTTGTGAATATGCTTATGTGGACAAACATTTTGAAAAGAGATTTAACAAATGAAAGATTTTTTAAAATGAGGCTTAGATTTTGCTATGTGAAATTAAATCTATGGATTGTTGGTTGTTTGTTTATTTGATTGCTAAATACCCGATCAAAACTTGGCAAGTTTTGAATTAGGAATTTAATAAGAGCTTAGCGTGTTCATACAGTCTAAGATCCCTTAGAAGAACTCAATTTGGTGAAATGACTCTCACATTAAGGAACATATTAGAGATCCAATTGGGGATCTGGTGTAGTCCACTTATTTTTTTAAAGGATCGAGATTAAGTCATCCAGAAATTATCGGTTGTTGGTTCAGGTAACCCAGAATGGATGTGTTATTCAGAAACCACTTTGAGCCAGTATGAGCATCTTGAAGATGTTCGAAGACAGAGTTCTTTGAAATGCAAGGGCTACTTGCTACTAATCCCGAGGGTGATTCCAAAATGGATATAGTAGAGGCAGTCCTTCGGTTTCATTTAGACACATAACGAACTTTTATGGATGAATGCTGACATTACGTTTCTGCCTGAAGGGCAGTTGACGCAACGGATTAATCGAAACAAAATTCAATCGATGGAATGTAGCAATCGGTGAGTTGTAGTTACCAAAATGCCCAAGTTCGTTGATCCAAAGATACCGAACTCTAGCTATCTCAAACACGTTGATAGCGCACTATACCGTGTTTAAAGATCTACGATTCTTCGCACGTTGATCTAGCGCACTAGATTCCGTGAATCGGCTTCTACGATCGTTGAATCGAGCGCACTCGATTAACCAAAAGAGGAGATAGGAGATTACACTCAACTACCAATTGGAGAAGAAAGCACAAAGCAATCAATAAGAAATTTTATTAAAAAAATCAACTACTTCATATGTACAACACACGCCCCTATTTATAGAGTTTTCGACCCAGTCCCTAAGTCGTTGCCGACCTACGACCCAACTTAAGTCGTGACCGACTTAACAAACGTGACTCAACCCCTTTACAATACAGCCCAATGTACACGACTCAACCCCTGGCCGACTTAACAAGTACGACCAACTCACCTGACTCAACACGACCGACTCATCATAGGTCGTACGCGACCTAACACTTCCCATTCATGACCGAGTTAAGCAATACAACACACAACATATGTACACGACTTAACACCCAACACAACTCATAGGTCGGTAACGACCTAAAATACAACACGACCCAATCCCCTACGACCTAAAATAGAAGACAGTTCAGCTTGCTTCGATCGGAACTCGGCGAAGTTATCCTGTTCAACATCACTAGCTCGTAACTCGGCACAGTTATCTCGTTCAATATCATTAGGTCGAAGCTTGTTAGGTCGGAATGCTTCTTCCTGTGTTTTCTTAGGTCGGAGACGACTCAAAACTCCGTTGTTAGGTCGTGACCATGCTTTCTTAGGTCGGACTACCTTCCCCCTTGGCTTGTTGACTCGTGGCCCTCCTTCCTTAGCTCGGCAACGACTCATGCCTTCACTGAGTCGTGAATGACTCATCACACTACACCACAAACTCATGTTTTCAGGAATTATAGTTTGCACAACTTCTTCTCTGGCCTTAGCTGCATCATCCTCCCCTGGTTGAGAAAAATTCGTCCTCGAATTTGCAAATTCTTTCTCATCAAAATGTTCATCTCCATAATATGGCACAAGGTGCTTAATATTGAATACATCAGAAGTGTAAATATCCTCCGGCAGCTTCAACTTATAAGCATTGTTATTAATTCGTTTCACAATTTCGACAGGACCAATTTTCCTGGCTTTCAACTTATTATAAGCACCTACCGGGAAACGATCCTTCGTTAATACAGCATAAACTAAATCACCTTCTTTAAATTCAACATTTCGTCGTTTCGAATCTGCAAACTTCTTATATTTCTCATTCGATTTCTCCAATCGTTCCTGAATGATCTTATGACATTCAGTCAGCTCATCAACAAAATCGACAGCTCGTTTAACTGCTCCCTTCGTCTGTGGTGCGACTGCTAAATCCAACGGTCCCCTGGGTAAATTTGAATACACAATCTGAAACGGACTGAATCCCGTGCTACGATTCACTGCATGATTATGTGCAAATTCAGCTTGGCATAACTTCATGTCCCAACTTCTCAAATTATCCTGTACAAGACATCGCAACAAATTTCCCAATGACCTGTTAACAACTTCTGTCTGTCCATCAGTTTGTGGATGATAAGCACTACTAAATTTCAGTTTCGTTCCCACCATCTTCCACAAACTCAACCAAAAGTGACTCAGAAAACGAGTATCTCGATCAGAAACAATAGATTCTGGTAAACCATGCAATCGATATACCTCCTTAAAGAATAATTGTGCCACCCGAACTGCATCCGCTGTCTTCTTGCAGGCAATAAAATGTGCCATCTTCGAAAACCTGTCCACCACAACAAATATCGAATCATTTCCCCTTTGAGTTCTAGGCAAACCCAAAACGAAATCCATGCTAATATCTACCCATGGCTTAGATGGTACTGGTAATGGCATATACAACCCTGCATTCGTTGCTGTTCCTTTAGAAACCTGGCAAATATGACATCTCTCCACGAATCTTTCAACCTCTTTTCTCATCGACGGCCAAAAGTAAGACTGTGAAATCAACTGTAAAGTACGATCACGGCCCACATGCCCTTCCTCGTGCAACTCTTTAATAATTTTCAATCTCAAACTACAATCTGGAATGCATAATTGATTTCCTTTAAACAAGAATCCATCAACCAACATAAATTCATCGGTACTCCCATCCTTCACTTTCTCAACATATTTCACAAAGTAAGGATCTTCTTCAATCATCTCTGGCAACATTTCAAACCCCGTCACTCCAACTTTCATTGTCGTTAATAAATGACTCCTCCTACTCAAAGCATCAGCTACTCGATTTGTCACCCCTGATTTGTGCTTAACGACAAAAGTAAACTGCTGTAAATATGCAATCCATGATGCATGTCTCGCTGAAATTTTATCCTGCCCCTGTAAGTGCTTCAATGCCTCATGATCAGTGTACAGAACAAATTCTTTCTGAAATAGATAATGTCTCCAATGTTTAATCGTTTGCACCACAGCATAGAATTCAACGTCATATGTGTTGTATCTCATCTTCGCCCCTGATAACTTTTCACTGAAATATGCAATAGGTTTTCCCTGCTGACTCAACACTCCTCCAATCCCAACCTTTGATGCATCAGTATGTAGTTCAAACAATAACTGAAAATTAGGTAGAACAAGAATTGGTGCAGACGTCAACAATTCCTTGATCTTCTCAAAAGCAATCCCCGCTTCTTCTGACCATACAAATTGTTTCCCTTTCATGCAATCGGTAACTGGTGCCATCACACTACTGAAATGTGGAATGAACCTTCGGTAGAATGATGCCAATCCATGAAAACTTCTAACTTCAGTGATAGTTCTCGGCTGTGGCCAATTTCTAATAGCTTCAACTTTACTCTGGTCAACTTGAATACCTTCTCTTGAAACAACATAACCCAGAAATAAAACTCTGTGCGTCATAAACACACATTTCTTCGTAGCAGCATAAAATTGTTCCTCACGAAGAATAATCAATACTTCCCTCAAATGTAGAACATGCTCCTCCGTACTCCTGCTGTATATCAAAATATCATCGAAATAAACCACGACGAACTTCCCAATGAATGGTCTAAAGATTTGATTCATCACCCGCATAAATGTACTAGGTGCATTAGACAAACCAAATGGCATAACCAACCATTCGTACAACCCCTCTCTCGTCTTGAAAGCTGTCTTCCATTCGTCTCCAGGTCTGATTCGAATTTGATGATAACCACTCTTCAAATCAGTCTTCGAGAATATAGTTGCCCCACTCAACTGATCCAACAAATCATCCAACCTCGGCATAGGAAATCTATATCGGACAGTGATCTTATTCAAAGCTCTACTATCTGTGCACATCCTCCATGTTCCGTCCTTCTTTGGTACTAACAATGCTGGCACGGCACAAGGACTCAAGCTTTCCTGAACACGTCCCTGTTCCAACAACTCTTCCACCTGCCTTCGTAACTCCTCATGTTCCTTCGGACTCATTCGGTAGTGTGGTCGATGTGGTAACACTGCTCCCGGCACAAGATCAATCTGATGTTGAATGTCTCTAAGTGGCGGTAACTCCTTAGGTAACTCCTCTGGAAATACATCTTCAAATTCTTTCAAAATTGGCTTTGCTTCATCTGGAATCTCAACTTCTTCACTACTCTCTCTCCCAATCAACAGAAATACTTCAGTCTCTTCCTCAACTTCCTTGACAAACTCCTTCAAAGTCAACAGAGTTTTCAATTCCTCAATCTCTTCTAGCTTGCTCTCCTTCTGCTGTTGCTTCTTAGGAACCAAAGTGATTTTAGTACCCTCGAACATGAAACTGTAACTGTTGGCACGACCATCATGTTGTACTACTCTATCAAACTGCCACGGTCTGCCCAACAACAAATGACAAACATCCATGTCTACAACGTCACACCAAATTTCATCTTTGTATTTCTTCCCAATAGAAAAATTAACACAAGCCCTTCGACACACCTTCACTTCACCACCCTTCCTTAACCATGCTAACTTGTACGGTTTAGGATGCTTCTCGGTTTTCAAGTTCAACTTCCTCACTGCTTCTGTAGAAATAATATTATCACAACTCCCAGCATCAATAACGAACTTGCAAACTTTTCCCAGAATAGTGCATGTCGACTGAAAAATATTGCTTCTCAACCAACTACAATCCTCCTCTTGCTTTGGTGTAAGACATGACCTCCTCATCATAAGATTACAACCTTCATCTCCAAACAATTCTTCTTCCTCCTCAACATAAGGTGTATCTGAACATTCTGCCTCCTCACCATCATCCTCCTCAACTTCTGCAACCATTGCTCTCTTCTTCGGCTTCGGACATTCGTTGCTTTTGTGACCCAACTCCTGACAATTATAACACTTGAACCCACTGCTAACCTTCGCCTTCTCAGCCTCCTTCACCACTGGCTTTGAAACAGGTTTAGGAACATTAGAACTTCCACCAGCACCCCTTGCTTGATTATTGGAATTAGTAAACACACCACCTCCACGCCTTCCTTGCTTCTCCCAAGCCAACGCTTTCTGATGTGCCTCTGCAACTGATCTAGGATCAAACATATTAACCATATCCTGGATCTGCATTCTCAATCCCCCAATGAATCTAGCAGTTAGCTGTTCTTCTGTTTCCATAATATCATTCCTGGCAATGAGTTGGTAAAATTCATCAGCATAATCACTAACAGATTTTGTCCCTTGCCTCAGATTCTGCAACCTTTGGTACATAAGTGATTGGTAATTATAAGGTAAGAAAGTAGATCTCATCAATTTCTTCATCTTATCCCATGATTCTATCTTTGACTTTCCCATTCTCTCCCTAGTAAGTTTAGTTTGTTGCCACCACGCCAAAGCTCTCCCCCTCAACCTAGTAGCAACCAACTTCACTCTTCGATTCTCCGGGACCTCCTTGAAATCAAAGATTTCCTCCACATTAGACAACCAATCTAAGAACTCTTCAGCAACCATCCCGCCTTTAAATTCCGGAATTTCCATCTTCATACCCGATTCCCATCGTCGATCATCTTCAACATCCCGATAAGAATTTCGAACTTGGTCTCGATCTCGATAATGAATACTAGCTCTATCACCTTCTTCAACAAAATCAAAAGTACGTCTACATCGATCTCGACCATTATCATCCCTTCGCTCATGCATGCTTCTTTGACTATGTCTCTCTTCATCTCTATATGCTTCATGTTCAAATTCACGTCGACTTCTTCCCTCTTCATGTGCATAGTCATGATGATCTCTTCGTGATGAAATTGATGTTTCTCTTCTATCTCTACAAGAATGTGGCGATACCCTCCTCGCTTCCGTAACCGATGGCGAAACTCGGTTTCCTCCATGGTTCGAGTTTGGTGATCTCCTCCTTTGATTCAAATCATTCATCAATTTCTCCAATTTACCAATGCCTTCATCAAACTTCTCATTAATACGTTGTTCCATAAGCTCGGCTTCTTCTCTACGATACAAAGCTTCAACGTTTTGATGACGATTAGCTCTCCTTGGTGGCATGATTGAAAACTTCACAAACTTCTACAATTCAAACACAAAACTCCAAAGTTTCAACAAGTTACGGTTCAACAATTTGTCTCGGCCTCCACTTGTCTCGGCAATATGAAACGGCTCAAGTGAGGTCGGCTCCAATTCAAGCACAAGGCACGGTTCAACACTTCTTTAGCTCGACACAAGCTTCTAATGATCCTCCCTAGGCTCGGCTACTTCACAAGTATACACGGCCCAACTCAAACACTTCAACAAACTACAAATTCAAACTCCTTTGCTCACTTTGATCCAAAATGTAATGGATCAAACAATTCAAACTTGTTGCAACTTCAATATGAACACAATGAACTCCTTCAAACTTCAAAAACTTCAAAAACTTCAAAAACTTGGCTCCAAGAATCAACTTAGCTATGATTGGCTAAGTATCGCTCTGATACCAAATAATGACGCAGCGGATTAATCGAAACAAAATTCAATCGATGGAATGTAGCAATCGGTGAGTTGTAGTTACCAAAATGCCCAAGTTCGTTGATCCAAAGATACCGAGCTCTAGCTATCTTTAAACACGGTATAGTGCGCTATCAACGTGTTTGAGATAGCTAGAGCTCGGTATCTTTGGATCAACGAACTTGGGCATTTTGGTAACTACAACTCACCGATTGCTACATTCCATCGATTGAATTTTGTTTCGATTAATCCGCTGCGTCAGCAGTGTTAGCATTCCAAGAGGGAATTTCTATGAGGAAATGGTAAGAGCATAGCCTCTCATGCCTTAAAACCCGAGAAATGGCAAAAACAAGGTAGATGCGGTAGGGCTATGTCGGTCGCTCCCATAAGGGTGTGCCATCACCTTTCTAGATTATTATACTATGGATTTGGTTTTGCATTAGTGTAACGATCTAGAATTTTGGTCATTTGCTTTTGAAATGTTTGTTCAATTTAAATGTTTAAAATAATGGTTTAAAGGGTTAATAACTTAAAAATCCAAATATGGGGATTTATGTTTAAACTGAATAATTGGAATTCAAATATAGAGATTATTTAAAATAATTGAATTGGAGAATTTATTTTGAATAGAATTTCAAATAACTAGATTTTTAATTGAATATTAATGCAATTAATTTATTAGGCTTATTTAACTCGTTTTAATTAAGAAAATAATAACGATAAATTTAATTGTTAATTCAATTATAGCAATAACAATTCAAACAAATAATCGAGAAATATATTATTATTTTACGATTGGATTTCTATTGATGTATTTTTAATTAATTTATTTGATTTTTCTATAATTAAATTTGGAAAATATTTAAATTTTTGTCGACGTTTTATCGTCAAATAGAAGTGTTTTTGTAATTTTACAAAACTCAATAACCAATGTTTTTTCCTTATAGATTAAATCTCTGGTTGAATTGAATTGTTACTTAACACGTTAATGATATAAACTATATTATTTAATTCAAGAAATTGTAAATTAAATATCTCTCTCGTTTTAGGTCAGAATTTAATGCGGTCAGACACGTTAGGATCATATTGACATGTAATACATTTTGGAATTGAATTGGTTAAGATCTAAACTTGCAAAATTTTAAGCTAAACTCAAATTTAGACGGAAAAAGAACGCTCCGGCGACAACTAGAATAATTGTGAGTTAAACTCATCTTTTTGGTTAACCAGTAATATTATATAGTTGAAAAAAATTATTGATTGAATGTTTAGATGATTTACTATTTTACCAGTTGGTTTGGTTTTATTCCTGGCCCTGGAGCCGATGACCTTTTTTATATACCCTACTAGTAGCGAATAACCCATATATTGGATTTTATACTATTTGTGATGCAAGGAAATAAATTGGAGCGATCCTACAGGATTCCTGACCAATGTTGATTTATTTACATATAGATGCTAATGTATATGAGTTATGATGCAAGGGGATATGTTGGAGAGATCCAACAAGGTTGCCCACCATTATTGAAATGTTTTCAATAATATTCTTGTCGTATGATTGTTAAATATCAAACATGTTTGTTAATCCTATGGGTTATGACATTATTATATGTTCAACTTAAACCCTATAGTGATATAAAATCAAAATCAATATCGGTTAAACATTGGGTAGCTATCGGCCTCATTATTAGTATTTTGAAAATACTGTAAATTGCCATTTGAGTTGGAATTGGTTTTTGAGACAGGAAATGATTTAAAATTTTGAACTTGGATTTTGAAAATATTTTATTCTAAAAGGTTTAATTTCTATTTTACTCCAACCTTTTTATCTGTCTTTTCTAAGTTATCTATTTATATGCTATTATTTTAAGATTATTTATATTTAATATTGTTTTTAAAGATTATTTATTTATATTTAATGTGGTTTAAAGTTATTTATCGATATTTTAATATTTTGAAAAATAGATTAGTTAAATAACCAATATGGTTTGAAATTAATAATAATGGTTTATTAACAATGTTTCAGAAAGTAATTACCATTATTTGTAATATTTTTGATGATTTATTTATTACTATTCTATTAATACTGTTTGAAATTATCAATTAAGGATTAATTATTATTTTATAATTTATTTAAGGATTAACTATTATTATATTAATTATAAAAGGTTGATTATCATTAAATTATTATTTAAAAGAGAGTTTAAATATTTAGTTGATTGTTATTAGCCGATTCCCTTTACATATCTGCTTGTTATGTAAACACCCATGTGATAACTGGAAAGTTAAACTTAATCAAATGTGAACCATTGTGGTTGCTAAGCCTCTTTCTGAACTTGTAAAGTCAAACATTTAACTTTTGTCCATTTTGAAAATGGTTTAAAATTTATTATCATTTTTAAATATTATATTTGAAGGATAATTAAGCTATTATTTTATTAAAATGTTTGAAGTAAATTTAATACATTTTAAATGATTGTTTAATTATTTTGTTAATAGGATTTAAAGGTAATTAAATAATAAGTTGTTTAAATGTTGTCTTAAATAATTGATTTTATCCAAGAAAATTTATTGATCAAAGTTTATTAAAGAAGTTTTTTTAAAAAGAAAAGTTTATAAAAGAAGTTTTACAAATTGAAAGGATACCTTGAAATTAGGGGAGAATTTTATTAATGATTGTGGATATTTATAAAATAGTTTTATAAATGATTTCGGACATTTACGAAGGAATTTTATAAATGATTTAGGATATTTATAAAAGAGTATTATAAATAAACTTGGAGATTTTAAAGAGTTTTATAAATGGATTTGGAGTTTTTGTAAAGGAGATTTCCACAAATGAAAGAGATTCATTAAAAGGATTTACTAAAAAAACCTATAAAAGAAAACAGAGATTGGATTTCTCGTAACTGACCTTCTTAATTATGGCATATAGAACATTCGTTCCATACTTGACACCGAAGGAATAGTGTTGGGGGTTATCCTTATATTTTCTTTAAACATTTTGATTCTTTTGATATGATTTTGAAATAAGAAATCTTTTAAAATGTTTTGTGAATATGCTTATGTGGACAAACATTTTGAAAAGAGATTTATTAAATGAAATAATTTTTAAAATGAGGCTTAGATTTTGCTATGTGAAATTAAATCTATGGATTGTTGGTTGTTTGTTTATTTGATTGCTAAATAACCAATCAAATCTTGGCGTGTTTTGAATTAGGAATTTAATAAGAGCTTTGCGTGTTCATACAGTCTAAGATCCATTGGAGAACTCAATTTGGTGAAATGACTCTCGCTTTAAGGAACATATTAGAGATCCCCTTGGGGATCTGGTGTAGTCCACTTATTTTTTAAAAGAACCGAGATTAAGTCATCCAGAAATTATCGGTTGTTGGTTCGGGTGACCCAGATCGGATGTGTTATTCAAAGACCACTTTGAACTAGTATGAGCATCTTGAAGATGTTCCAAGGCAGAGTTCTTTGAAGTGCAAGGGCTACTTGCTACTAATCCCGATGGTGATTCCAAAATGGATGTAGTAGAGGTAGTCCTTCGGTTTCATTTAGACACATAACGAAATTTTATGAATGAATGCGGGCATTACATTTCTGCCTGGAGGGCAGTGTTAGCATTCCAAGAGGGAATTGCTATGAGGAAATGGTAAGAGCATAGCCTCTCAAGCCTTATAACCCGAGAAATGGAAAAAACAAGGTAGATGCAGCAGGGCTATGTCGGTCGCTCCCATAAGGGTGTGCCATCACCTTTCTAGATAATTATATTGTGGATTTGGTTGTGCATGAGTGTAACAATCCAGAATTTTGGTCATTTGCTTTTGAAATGTTTATTCAATTTAAATGTTTGAAATAATGGTTTAAAGGGTCAATAACTTAAAAGTCCAAATTTAGGGATTTATGTTTAAACTAAATAATTGGAATTCAAATATAGAGATTATTGAAATTAATTGAATTGGAGAATTTATTTTGAATAGAATTTCAAATAACTAGATTTTTAATTGAATATTAATTCAACTAATTTATTAGGCTTATTTAACTCGTTTTAATTAAGAAAATAATAACGATAAATTCAATTGTTAATTCAATTATAGCAGTAACAATTCAAACAAATAATCGAGAAATATATTATTATTTTTACGATTGGATTTCTATTGATGTATTTTTAATTTATTTATTTGATTTTCTATAATTAAATTTGGAAAATATTTAAAAAAAATCGACGTTTTATCGTCAAATAAAAGTGTTTTTGTAGTTTTACAAAACTCAATAACCAATGTTGTTTTCCTTATAGATTAAATCTCTGGTTGATTTGAATTGTCACTTAATACGTTAATGATGGTAATTAGTTTATTGAGTGAAATTAGTGTATATAAACTATATAATTTAATTCAAGAAATTGTAAATTAAATATCTCCCTCGTTTTAGGTTAGAACTTAATGTGGTCAAACGCGTTTGGATCGTATTGACATGTAATATTTTTTGGAATTGAATTGGTTAAGATATGAACTTGCAGAATTTTAAGCTAAATTCGAATTTAGACGGAAAATGAACGCTTCGGCAATAACTAGAATAATTGTGAGTTAAACTCACCTTTTTGGTTAACCAGTAATATTAAATAGTTGAAAAAAATTATTGATTGAATGTTTAGATGATTTACTATTTTACAAGTTGGTTCGGTTTTACTCATGGCCCTGAAGCTGATGACCTTTTTTATATACCCGACTAGTAGCGGATGACCCATATTATAGGATTTTACACTATCCGTGATGCAAGGAAATAGATTGGAGTGATCCTACAGGATTCCTAACCAATGTTGATTTATTTACACATATAGATGCTAATGTATATGAGTTATGATGCAAGGGGACAGGTTGGAGAGATTCAACGAGATTCCCCGCCATTATTGAAATGTTTTCAATAATATTTTTTTCGTATGATGTTAAATATTAAACCTATTTGTTAATCCTATGGGTTATGACATTATTATATGTTCAACTTAAACTCTATAGTGATAGAAAATCAATATCAATATCTGTAATAGTCCGCAAATCCGTACCCTTAGAGTTGACTCTATTTTCCCTCAATCAACTCAAGGTATACGGAGATATGAACCATTTGGGTTAAAGAAGAAGAGGTAGAAGAAGAACATAGAAAACAACATCAGAATCTAACCATCGCAGCGGAATAAAATATAATAGATAAAAATTGATCTTTACACACAAAAAAATACATCTGTTTATACATTACATCATCAGAGTGCAGCATCAGAGTTCAATACAAACAACAACACAACTCAAGACGGTTATAATATCTCATCCTTCCAAAAAACCGAATACACAACGGAATATATCATACAAGTATGGAAGTATGTATCGCCATACAGCTCCACTGCATCCTTTCCTGTAATCTATAATACTTGGTCTGACCCGAGCATTATAGTTAAATAATACCCGAGTCAGCATGGAATACCAGCGTCAGAAACCACACTCAAATTGATTATTAAAGTTTCAAAACTCTTTGAAAACAAAAGCATCTCGTAAGACCACGCCACAAATAAACATGTCGGGTTTTTACGTAACGATAGCCAAATCACTTTTTATCAAAATACTATGATATTATAATAGTGTTATTATAAAAGTACTTATTCAAATAGCCGAAATTGTTACATTTATTAAATTCCAGCATACTAGCCACAAAGTGGGTAATACAAACAAAACCGTAAAAGACACGTAGGGAGAATGGATTTCCAACTAATGACTAGGCACTGGGGTACCACCTGTCACAGTATGTGGCCTAGATCACCGTACCGAGGATTACTCCTAATCCCCTGCAACACAAGACTGGGACTACCCCTTACTGGATAATCTCGAGTAAGATCACCCCACGGTTGGGATCAGCAATCGCACCACTAAGCCGAATAAAAGGGACATCTAGACAGGGATGACCTCACCCTAATGGGTGCTACCCACTTAGCCTTGCTGCATAACCCATGATTTTCAGTCATTCTCGGTTGATGAGGCTCAAGGCTAAGCATTACCTTTTTAGAACATTTCAGTTAGAATGCCCATCGTCCACCTGACGATGCTCCGAAAGCATTCATCCATACAAGTCGATCCCGGGTTCGAACGGAACCGAAGGCACTACTCCTACACATCCATTTTGGAATTACCCTCAGGATTAGTAGCGACTAGCCCTTGCACTTCACTGCTCCATCTTCGAATCCGAACTCGTTTTCCCCATGAAAACGTACAAACCAGATCGAAGTGGTTTTCGAGAATTTAATCCCGATCCCGGTCTCTTCGAAACGATCAGCGCACCAATATTGATAGTCGGTTATTTAACTATCAAGTAACATTCGCAAACAACCATCAAACATAAATAATTTCATCAAATTATTTATTAATATCAAAAATGCCTTCGCAAGATATATTTCCACTTTTTAAAACTTTTTGAAAATAGTTTTCAACCCATCCTCCTCTCACGGAATACAATTCCTAAATATTTTCTACTTCCACTAAAATCACCAAGTACAAACACTTTAGATTTTAAAATAATCTAAAACACTTTATTATAAAATATCTTTTAAGACATTTAAGTTAAAAACTACTTTAATAGTTAGCCGAAAACATATACTTTAAGAATATTCAAAATAAGGCTTCTTAATAAAATATAAAACTAAATTTTTAATTTTTTCTTAAAACAAATACCAAGTCACCATTAAATAATTACTACAATAATAGATTTGAAAAATACTTACTTTAGAATTTAAACATTTAGAAATAATAAATTTTCTAAAACATGCTTTTTAAAATAACATTAAAACTTTTAACTTATATTTAAATAATTGCTTTGACAACGTACTTGGCTATCCAGGGAAATATACTTCTCTTCACATCCTTTAAAAATAAATCACTATTTATTTCCAAAACAAATTTACTCGTTTCCTTAATAAATTCCCACTGTGAATTTATTCTTTCAAATATCCACTGATATATCACTTCGCTTTTATAAACCCAGTTTATAAATTTCAAGTCTCGCTTCTCTTTTAAAAATCCCGGATTTAAACACTTAATCAATCTTCAAATTGATTTCCAAATTACTCTATGTTGGAATAAATTCCTTTACTTACTTATTTACTTCAAAACCCATTAACTTCGTATTTTTAATTCTTATTTGTGGTTTAGAATCTTTTAACTGAAAAATACCAATTTCAGATTTCCCAAATTCCTTCTTTATCCCTTTAAATAAATTTAAACCTTGAACTTTAAAATAAATTCTTTATTTCTTGATATAAAATCACTTAAGTTTAAAATTCATTATTTCTCTGCGTATTCAAAATCCCTTTTTCATACCCGGAATTTATTAGGATTTAAAAATCACTTTTATTCCTTTCCAATGCATTATTTTTATTCAAATTCTCTACAATTATTTTACTTAAAAATTCACTCTTTTATTTTCTTTTCAAAAATCCAATTATATATATTTTGATAACTCAGTGTACCGAAATATATTCAAGCAAACCATAGCATTCAAAATTCCAATTATCAATATAATTCATCACAGAATATCAAATATTCATAACACAAAATATTAAACAATCTAAATAATTTTGAGGATCCAGCTGGATCCCTCCAACCTGTTTCCCTGCATCTACAGATGTTAGCACAACATAACATACCATTTTCAATTCGAGGTGGAATATCGCAGTATATGGGTTTTATACAATATCATCCGCTATTATGCGGCGCATAGGGTCTCATCCGCTATATAATGTGGGAAATCAATCACTCCAATATATGTTATATACTACTATATATAATATAGCACATCAAACCAATTCAATCATTCAACCAATTATTTAAATTTAACCATTTAAATTTAAACAGAAATCCAAAAGAGTGAGATTAACTCACCTTGATGTTTGCAATCCAATCCAAATCTCGACTTGTTTCCTTCATAGTTTTAAACCTTATATAAACATCATACGATTTATTAATATTCAAACAAATCGAAAAATCATTTACCGTTTAATAAATTTATTTTAAATTAATAGTTTACTTTTAAACTAACATTTTCTTTTAGAAACCTTTTTGTGACTCAAATAAATTACATAAGTTTATTGATCAACTTAATCACTATAACACCTTATTTAAAAGAATTAATTATTTTACATAAACTAAATTTCCTAAATAAATAAATTTTAAGTTACAAAATAATTAAATAAATAGATTTTCAAAATACCTTATTTTTAAACAACCAAGCAGGTTTGATATGTATACTTATAATTTCAGATAACACTACAGAACCCCTTATCTCTTCCAGAGAATCTCCTAATTGTTCCAGAGCAACTAGAAAGAGATTCTTTAACCAAAAAGAATTCAGTTCAGATGTAGGATACCTATCCAGAAGTTTTCGCAACTCAATCATGTATGATGGAATCATCAAAGATTTTCTCTTTTCTAACTCTGTCTCTAACTCACTAGAGGCTCGGGAAAAAAAGAGAAGATGGACACGAACGAGATATCCAATATTTCCATATGCGCCCAAAATCATCATATAAATAAAACTGTATATATCAACATAATTTGGATAAGTCCAACTTTATATTAATTCCAACATATTTTCCAAAATCCTTACTGCTGAAACACTTTACTGTATATGTATATATATGTATATTTACAATCTGAAGTTTTTAAAACTTAATGTAAGATCCAGTATTGAGATAATTTCCCCACTTATATATATAGATATCAACACATATATATAAAAATCAAAAAACAAACCTACAACCACAAGTACGGTCACCAAAAGGAAATTCAAATCCTAGCGTCGATCGAACTGCTCCTCGAACCCAGCTTCGACTATGCAAATTCAAGCAGGAGCCCAGGTTGATCGATGCTGCCACCACGAACCCGAGCCCCAGCCTCGTGATGCCCAGAGTAGCTCGAATCCATCACCAATGCGTCGCGTTCTCTACTCCTTCTCTTCCAGTAATGGATTGAGCAGGAAACCCTAGCCTATCAATCGCGGTGCTTCTTCAAACCGCGAGCCTTCACAAGCTCGTACTCGCGTGCCTTAGCATCTGTCGCGATTCGATTTTCGAACGAGGCGAGCGACTCGAGAATTCAGGCCGAGCAAAAGAATAGGTACTATCGATTTTATTATTATTATTTTGAATTGAATTCCAGCTGGGGATTTCTAATATTCGAATGAAAAAGGATTTCGTTCGGCACACTATATTTCATTTTATTTTGGATGAGAAGGAAGGAACTCGTATACTGTAACGACCCAGGATTTTTATTAATTAAAATTTGAATATTTAATTAATTTTAAATATTAATAAGTGAAATTTATAAGTCGAGTAAATTTTATTTCGAATAATTGGATTTAATTGGATAATTAAATCGATAATTTAATATGTTAAATTATGGAAATAATTGAAAATCGGGTTAAATATGATTGAAAATGATTTGTAAAATTTTATTTTAATCATGTTGGAGTTAGAATGATATTTTAGAACTTTTAAAATCGAATTAAAAGTTAAATTGTGAAAATTGAATATTTTAATATTTAATTATCGACTGTAAATTAGCCAATTTTTGAACAGTCTCAAAATTGGACGAAACTAGTTCCATTGGATCCGTAATAGTTAGTTATTACCGGATTTCAATTTTCGTGTCAATCGGAGTTGTCGTTTGATCGTGGCAGCTCGAAACGCATCGAATTATTTTTAATATTTATTTGGCGAGTTAAAATAGCCATTTTTCAAAAAGTCTCGGATTTCGACGAAACCAGTTTCATCGGATCCGTAATGTGATATTATTGTATGGTTTCAAATTTCAAGTCGATTGGATTTACCGTTTGTTCGGTGCAAATTAAAACGCCTAGAAAATCGTTTAAATCAGTTTAATTTAAATCGATCGTTTGTTGCCATAATTCGCACAGATGTCCGAATTAGCTTCCGAAACCTGTTCCATTGTGTCGGGAACGCGGGGTAAACCCTAGGAACATCAGTTTCGGCGCGTAAATCGGAGTTTAGAAAACCGGAATGAATAGTGTTCAAAAAAATTTCTATAAATAGGCTCATAAATCAAAAAAAATAAAAAAATTGCTAGGGTTTCATCACGTTCGTGTCCGCCACTTCAAAACCAATGGCCGACATCTTCTTCACCTCTTCTCTCTCGTTCTTCCAATCCATTCACTTTTAACAAATGTCATCAACTACAAAAACGTCGAGCGCATTGAGTTCCACTATATCAACGGTGGTGATTGAAAATCATTGAGTGGATTGTCGCGAATTTGGGGTTGAAGTGGCCGGCTTTGGTCACGTTTTTCGAGGAGAGGAGGGCACTAGGGGCGTGCGGTCACTGGCCGGTGGAGGCTCTGGGGGAGGCGCACGTGGTGGGGGTCATTGATCATGGTAAAAGTCGTCGTAGCTAGCGCGGCATGTAGGGTTTGGTTGCGTGTTTCATAGCCTGGGTGAGGAGATGCTTCCGTGCGCGTGAAGATAGAGAGGGAGGGGGGTAGTGTGATGTGCGGCCCAGATTGCTTTGAGTTTAAGAATGTAATATAAATGTAAATTAGTTATATTTATAATTCGTGTATCTTAAAAACAATGTATCTCTTTCATACGAGGTCGGATCGTGACGAATCAAAGTGCGTTGGAATCGTATCGTCGAGCACTTCGCGATGCAACTGATTTGGAGTCGTTTGGAGTTAGTGAAAATTTCGGGTAAAATTAAACGCGCGTTTAATTTTATTTGAAATAAAAGCTAAAATGGAATTGAAATCAAGGTGAGAACTTCTCACTCAATCGAATCGGTTTCGATTTTATTTTAAATAGTTAAATATAAAATATTTGAATGCATGTTTGAATGATGATTGTTATCTATTGATTGTTAAAATAGACATTATACGCCGTTAGTAAGCGGAGGTTATTTATTAAAAACATATACCGCGAATATTTCATAAACAGTGAAATTGGTATTATATATAATAGCAATATATATATATATATATATTGGCATATGTATATATTGCAGTTGTTGATTTCCCGCATTTTTTAGCGGATGAGACCCTATTGCGCCGTCTATTAAACAGATAGTATTTATAAATCCCATATACCACGATAATTCCGTACTGGAGCGGAATTGATATTGTGCTAACATCTTTGGATGCAGGAAACAGGTTGGAGGGATCCAACTGGATTCCTCAACTGTATTGATTTATTTACAGATATTGTGATATTTGTTGATTATCATATCGATATATGATATTTGAAGGTCGTGATTGACTATTTGGTGATGTTTACATCATCAGATCCATTTTAAAGTTTAAAAATAATGATTTGGGTTTTAAAAGGGTTTTAAAGTGATTTTTGAAAGTATATGTTTTATTTAAAATTTTGAATTGATTTATTTTAAATAAATTAACGTTATAAGTTTAATGTTATAAAAGTTATAATCTTTGTAAAATATAACCCAATCAAGATTTTTGAAATAAATAGTGATTAATTCATAAAATGGTTAAATCGGGAATTTTGAATTATTATAAACGATTTATATAAAAGATTTAAAATATTGATATTTATGGATTAAAAATATAGGAATTGTGAAACCTGTTTTATAAGTGTAAAAAAGAAATATAAATGGATTTTATAAGTGAATGAAGATTTATAGACTTATAAATCGTGAAGTTATAAATATAAATAGGTTTTGTAAAATAAAAGATTTATAAGAGATTAGCTTATAAATCGGATTTTGGCATTTAAAATAAGATAAAAAGGGTTTTTATAAATAGAAGTTTATAAAAATACAAATGGAGTTTATAAACGTTGTTTATAAATCCGAAATCAATTGAATTTGATAAGTTGGATATAGGAATGTATGAAAGGAATTATATTCACGATTTTGGACAGTGAATATATTATTAAATGAAATGGATATGTTTTGGGGAAGGAACATTATAAAATGAAGTGAATGATTTTAAAGACGTTTTAAAATGCATTGTGAATCGAAACCATAGATTTCAACATTTATTGTTGAAATAGACGTTTTCGAGAAATAGAAGGAAATGGTGGACTATAACATTGTTGTTATAGTAAATGATTTCCGAAAGGAAATGTTTTATATAGTATTGGGATCTACATATCTATTTAAACTTTGAATCCCTATACTAGTGATTTTGAGTCGTCGTAACGATGTTTTACGCAACATTCATTTTGGACCCAAATAAATGTGTTAAGAGAATGATTTCCTTAAAGAATGAAATATATACTAAATTTTGATCTAAGTATATTGAATATTTTCACATGTTGAAAATAAATAGATTTGTGATGTACTTATTATTAAATAAGTATGGAAATATTTTTCCAATGTGAAATGAATGTTTAGAATTTATCTTTTTAAAGATAAATTGAAAGTGAATATTGAAAATCGATTGAAAATCGTATATCATAAATATTTTGGGATTATAAATTCACTATGGAATTTATAAAAGAGAGGGGGAATTAGTTTAAAAATAAACGTTGATTTATTTTTAAAGTGTGGGAATAAATTTACGAATTTGGAACGTAAATAAAAAGTAAATCGTTAAGGATTTATTTAAATTGGTTTGAATGAACCATTTTGAAATGAAAATATTTCCGAGTAAGGAAAAGTGATTTGAAGAATTGTTTTCAAATGTTGAAGTGTGGAAAATATATATATCTTGTAAAGATATTTTAGAAAATAAATAATTTGGGGAATTATTTGGATTTGGTGATGTTGAGCATGCCTATTGATAGTTAAATAATCCGACTATCAATATTTACCTTTAAATAGGTATTTGTTGTGATTGTTTGAATTTGAATGCCACACTTATTTTTGAATAAGCGCTCACTATTCGGGTTAGCCGGGAAAGGACCTTGGGGTCGTATAACCCATTCCGAGTATGTGATATGTCGTTATGGATTGCATTTGATGACCGGTGTTGAAGACCGGATGTTTGTGAGAACGGAAGGATTACCGTCGAGTTACTCTACATCGGCTGATCTCCGATATAGAGGTTTTATCACCCTTAGTGACGGGAAGTCCGGTCGTGATTAGTGAATATCCGGATTGCAAGGACTTCTTTGTAAGTGCCTTCGGTTCTGTTCGATCCCGGAACAGACTTGTATGATTGTATGTCTGACATTACAAATTGAGATATAAAGCTGATTTCTTTCAAATATATTTCTGTTGGTGGCGGAGAATTTATTCTCTTAGCTTAACACCCTTCTCTGAGACGTACGAGCTCGGAGGTTATATAGTTGAAGGTTATTAGTGATATACTCCCAATTTGGTAGTGTGGCATGCTGAGTGTTGCTGTGAAATGATCATTGTGTTGATCATTTGTGATAGGATCATTTATTTGATCGTTTATCTTGGTAATCATTTCTATGATCATTTGTTGACCCAAAGCACGGCTTTTGTATAAAGTATGACTTTGTGGACGAGACTTCGTCGGACCTCACACCCCGGAAATGGTCAAAACAGGAAGGATGCAGCAAGGTTATTAGGGGTTGCGCCCTTTAGTGTATGTCATTCCTTCTGGATAGAGGTGGTATCATGGTATGGAGCCCAGATATTTAACCTATGTTGTTACTGCATATTTTTGTGGTTGTTGGAAATCGAGGATCCTCGGATAGATCGGTTACGATCGGGGGATGACATATTCGTGTCAGTAGTTACCCAGTTAGGGGTAACCCGGCCTTGTGTTGGCAGAGATCCGGTTTGGTTCTCGGGGATGTCCTTCCATAGGCATTCTCATGTGGCAATGGGAAGTTCCTTGGCCTGACCATTTGTTGGAAATCCAATTCCCAAAACGAAACCCTGTACGGTTTTAGTTGTAGAACCTGCCATTCACTTATGGTGGCGCCCCACTGTTTGGATGGTAGCTATAGTAGACATAGTTCGAAATGTCTATGTTGGCTAAGATTTATATTCTATTTTCGAAATGAATTTTGCCTACACTATGCACTAGTAATAATATCAAATGTTCTTTTAATGCGTATCAAGCATCTTTGACTATCATAAGGAGAAATCTCCTCCGATTCTGCGTTTGCATGTGTGTGTGTGCGGGAGCCCTTATGGTAGTCTCATTTTTTTTTAAAAAGCATTTCGAATTGACTATAAAATATTCCTCTATTTTGATTTTAAAGATAAACTGTTTTGAGTTCTCACACCAGTCACATGACTGACTCGGAGTTTATTGTTTTCCTTCCTAAACTCTGGGTGCCCACCAATTTCCACACGGGCAGTCAAGAGTTAAGGTTTATTCAGGATATTCAGGAGTTGCAAGAGGCAAGCTGGATGGCATGGCGTATTACTAATTTATATAGTATTTCTTTTTCCGCTGCATTGTTTGTTGTTGTATGTTGTTGTACACTCTGATGATATGATGTAATGAAATGAAATGAAATGTAATGTAATAACTGATATAGTTCTTTGTTTAAAGATTATTCATTTATCTATTATATGTTGTTCCGTTGCGATTGTGAGATTCTGTTGTTGTTCTGTTATTTTTTTCTGTTCTGTTCTATCTTTTTCTATCTTCTTCTGTCGTTTTCTTCTTCTTAAACCCTAACCTTTCGGTTTTTCGGCAACGAAAAATCGCAAACGTTACATTTGGTATCAGAGCATATGGTTAAGCGACAACCATGGCTCTGTTGGGTATTACTCATTAGAGATGGAGTCGGTAGTACTCTAGAATGAGTTGAGTGTAATAATAGCTATGAGAGCGTATTTGTTAGTGAATATAAAATTGTTTTATATTGTGATGATTGGTTTATTGAGTGGTATATGAACCTTCGTCGGCGCAGCCTCGAAACTGAATCGAAGGGGTTTCTAAACACTTGAATAGAACAATTCGGCACAATATTATTTTAAATTGGGTAAATGAAATAATTTTACCTTAATTATATTTTTATATATAAAGGAATAATTTTTCAGAATTATTAAAGTATATATAAGTAGATTGTTAGTTGTTTGAATAATCTAAATAAAAGAATAATTGTATAAGCAAATGAATTATAAGAATTGAATTATAAATTAATGTGATTTACAATTGTGAAATAAACTTATATATATAAGAAGTGAAACTATATGGATATATCTATGAATATGAGTTGTAAATAAAAATGAATTTAAAGTTAAATAGAAATATAACTTAAGAGATGTTGAATGAAGTTGATATGGGTATCAAAGTAAATTAATAAAGTTAATGATAAATGTGAACTTGAGTTATATAAATGAAATTCAACTTTTGTAATTGAATTGAATAAATCAATTGAATGTTAAGAATTGATATGGAAAAATGGATGAAGTATTAATTCATTAAAAGGCTAGTTGAATAAATTGGAATGGAAATCAATTAAAATTTAACCAAATTGAATGAATATAAGCAAAGGAATTTGGTTGTAATTAATAAACATTGGTTGTTATTTGATTGTTGATTGATTGTATATAATTCATTAAGTGTTAATGAAAGTGAATTAGCGAAATTGGAAGCTATGTAATTGAATTCAAATTAGAAGTAAATAAATTTGAATAGAATTGGATTTGATTTGGAAGTGAACCAACTTGAACATAAATTAGTGAATATGGACTAATTGAATATGAATGAATGAATGTTAGTAAAATTCTAATGTAAATGAATCAAATGTGATTCAAATTGAAAACCAATTCATTGAATATTAATGAGAATATGAATGAATATTTAGTTGGTTGATGGTTTCATTTGTTGCTTTAGTTACATTTGCTATATGGGCATATATAAATGTTGCTATATGTTGTATATTGATACTATTTTCACATATGCATGATTCTCATGTTGTTGTTGAGTGTTTAGTAGGTGCGGATCGCATTTGCTTCGCATTTGGAGCTCGCTTTCGTGCTATATTAGCCGTATATGCTTGCTAATAAAATATAAGGTACATATCTCGGATTAAATATCGTACTTTTACACTTTTTTCCCTTCGGGATGCCTCATTACTTGATGAGATGTATATTTGTGATATATATACTATCATTTTTTTTTTCGGATCGAGCCGCGCAAAGAAGACTATGGCGAATTTTTCCGAAAATTTAAGGCGTTAGAAAAATTTGAGAAAATTGGGAAAATTTTGAAAATTTTAATTTTGATTTGGAATTGAAAGTTAAACAATAGTAGTTGTTTTTGAAAAGATAACTAAGTATGATTTGAAAACTTAGTAAGTTATTGTAAGAAGTTTAATTATGGATTTTGGGAAAGTTAATAGATTCTGTAACTTTTCTTACTTGATAATTTCGAGGACGAAATTCTTTTAAGGAGGGAAGATTGTAACGACCCAAGATTTTTATTAATTAAAATTTGAATATTTAATTAATTTTAAATATTAATAAGTGAAATTTATAAGTCGAATAAATTTTATTTCGAATAATTGGATTTAATTGGATAATTAAATCGATAATTTAATATGTTAAATTATGGAAATAATTGAAAATCGGGTTAAATATGATTGAAAATGATTTGTAAAATTTTATTTTAATCATGTTGGAGTTAGAATGATATTTTAGAACTTTTTAAATCGAATTAAAAGTTAAATTGTGAAAATTGAATATTTTAATATTTAATTATCGACTGTAAATTAGCCAATTTTTGAACAGTCTCAGAATTGGACGAAACTAGTTCCATTGGATCCATAATAGTTAGTTATTACCGGATTTCAATTTTCGTGTCAATCGGAGTTGTCGTTTGATCGCGGCAGCTCGAAACGCATCGAATTATTTTTAATATTTATTTGGCGAGTTAAAATAGCCATTTTTCAAAAAGTCTCGGATTTCGACGAAACCAGTTCCATCGGATCCGTAATGTGATATTATTGTATGGTCTCAAATTTCAAGTCGATTGGATTTACCGTTTGTCCGGTGCAAATTAAAACGCCTAGAAAATCGTTTAAATCGGTTTAATTTAAATCGATCGTTTGTTGCCATAACTCGCACAGATGTCCGAATTAGCTTTCGAAACCTGTTCCATTGTGTCCGAAACGCGGGGTAAACCCTAGGAACGTCAGTTTCGGCGCGTAAATCGGAGTTTAGAAAACCGGAATGAATAGTGTTCAAAAAAATTTCTATAAATAGGCTCATAAATCAAAAAAAATAAAAAAAAAATTGCTAGGGTTTCATCACGTTCGTGGCCGCCACTTCAAAACCAATGGCCGACATCTTCTTCACCTCTTCTCTCTCGTTCTTCCAATCCATTCACTTTTAACAAATGTCATCAACTACAAAAATGTCGAGCGCATTGAGTTCCACTAGATCAACGGTGGTGATTGAAAATCATTGAGTGGATTGTCGCGAATTTGGGGTTGAAGTGGCCGGCTTTGGTCACGTTTTTCGAGGAGAGGAGGGCACTAGGGGCGTGCGGTCACTGGCCGGTGGAGGCTCTGGGGGAGGCGCACGTGGTGGGGGTCATTGATCATGGTAAAAGTCGTCGTAGCTAGCGCGGCATGTAGGGTTTGGTTGCGTGTTTCATAGCCTGGGTGAGGAGATGCTTCCGTGCGTGTGAAAATAGAGAGGGAGGGGGGCTAGTGTGATGTGCGGCCCAGATTGCTTTGAGTTTAAGAATGTAATATAAATGTAAATTAGTTATATTTATAATTCGTGTATCTTAAAAACAATGTATCTCTTTCATACGAGGTCGGATCGTGACGAATCAAAGTGCGTTGGAATCGTATCGTCGAGCACTTCGCGATGCAACTGATTTGGAGTCGTTTTGAGTTAGTGAAAATTTCGGGTAAAATTAAACGCGCGTTTAATTTTATTCGAAATAAAAGCTAAAATGGAATTGAAATCAAGGTGAGAACTTCTCACTCAATCGAATCGGTTTCGATTTTATTTTAAATAGTTAAATTTAAAATATTTGAATGCATGTTTGAATGATGATTGTTATCTATTGATTGTTAAAATAGACATTATACGCCGTTAGTAAGCGGAGGTTATTTATTAAAAACATATACCGCGATTATTTCATAAACAGTGAAATTGGTATTATATATAATAGCAATATATATATATTGGCATATGTATATATTGCAGTTGTTGATTTCCCGCATTTTTTAGCGGATGAGACCCTATTGCGTCGTCTATTAAACGGATAGTATTTATAAATCCCATATACCGCGATAATTCCGTACTGGAGCGGAATTGGTATTGTGCTAACATCTTTGGATGCAGGAAACAGGTTGGAGGGATCCAACTGGATTCCTCAACTGTATTGATTTATTTACATATATTGTGATATTTGTTGATTATCATATCGATATATGATATTTGAAGGTCGTGATTGACTATTTGGTGATGTTTACATCATCGGATCCATTTTAAAGTTTAAAAATAATGATTTGGGTTTTAAAAGGGTTTTAAAGTGATTTTTGAAAGTATAAGTTTTATTTAAAATTTTGAATTGATTTATTTTAAATAAATTAACGTTATAAGTTAAATGTTATAAAAGTTATAATCTTTGTAAAATATAACCCAATCAAGATTTTTGAAATAAATAGTGATTAATTCATAAAATGGTTAAATCGGGAATTTTGAATTATTATAAACGATTTATATAAAAGATTTAAAATATTGATATTTATGGATTAAAAATATAGGAATTGTGAAACCTATTTTATAAGTGTAAAAAAGAAATATAAATGGATTTTATAAGTGAATGAAGATTTATAGATTTATAAATCGTGAAGTTATAAATATAAATAGGTTTTGTAAAATAAAAGATTTATAAGAGATTAGCTTATAAATCGGATTTTGGCATTTAAAATAAGATAAAAAGGGTTTTTATAAATAGAAGTTTATAAAAATACAAATGGAGTTTATAAACGTTGTTTATAAATCCGAAATCAATTGAATTTGATAAGTTGGATATAGGAATGTATGAAAGGAATTATATTCACGATTTTGGACAGTGAATATATTATTAAATGAAATGGATATGTTTTGGGGAAGGAACATTATAAAATGAAGTGAATGATTTTAAAGACGTTTTAAAATGCATTACGAATCGAAACCATAGATTTCAACATTTACTGTTGAAATAGACGTTTTCGAGAAATAGAAGGAAATGGTGGACTATAACATTGTTGTTATAGTAAATGATTTCCGAAAGGAAATGTTTTATATAGTATTGGGATTTACATATCTATTTAAACTTTGAATCCCTATACTAGTGATTTTGAGTCGTCGTAACGATGTTTTACGCAACATTCGTTTTGGACCCAAATAAATGTGTTAAGAGAATGATTTCCTTAAAGAATGAAACATATACTAAATTTTGATTTAAGTATATTGAATATTTTCACATGTTGAAAATAAATAGATTTGTGATGTACTTATTATTAAATAAGTATGGAAATATTTTTCCAATGTGAAATGAATGTTTAGAATTTATCTTTTTAAAGATAAATTGAAAGTGAATATTGAAAATCGTATATCATAAATATTTTGGGATTATAAATTCACTATGGAATTTATAAAAGAGAGGGGGAATTAGTTTAAAAATAAACGTTGATTTATTTTTAAAGTGTGGGAATAAATTTACGAATTTGGAATGTAAATAAAAAGTAAATCGTTAAGGATTTATTTAAATTGGTTTAAATGAACCATTTTGAAATGAAAATATTTCCGAGTAAGGAAAAGTGATTTGAAGAATTGTTTTCAAATGTTGAAGTGTGGAAAATATATATATCTTGTAAAGATATTTTAGAAAATAAATAATTTGGGGAATTATTTGGATTTGGTGATGTTGAGCATGCCTATTGATAGTTAAATAATCCGACTATCAATATTTACCTTTAAATAGGTATTTGTTGTGATTGTTTGAATTTGAATGCCACACTTATTTTTGAATAAGCGCTCACTATTCGGGTTAGCCGGGAAAGGACCTTGGGGTCGTATAACCCATTCCGAGTATGTGATACGTCGTTATGGATTGCATTTGATGACCGGTGTTGAAGACCGGATGTTTGTGAAAACGGAAGGATTACCGTCGAGTTACTCTACATCGGCTGACCTCCGATATAGAGGTTTTGTCACCCTTAGTGACGGGAAGTCCGGTCGTGATTAGTGAATATCCGGATTGCAAGGACTTCTTTGTAAGTGCCTTCGGTTCTGTTCGATCCCGGAACAGACTTGTATGATTGTATGTCTGACATTACAAATTGAGATATAAAGCTAATTTCTTTCAAATATATTTCTGTTGGTGGCGGAGAATTTATTCTCTTAGCTTAACACCCTTCTCTGAGACGTACGAGCTCATAGGTTATATAGTTGAAGGTTATTAGTGATATACTCCCAATTTGGTAGTGTGGCATGCTGAGTGTTGCTGTGAAATGATCATTGTGTTGATCATTTGTGATAGGATCATTTATTTGATCGTTTATCTTGGTGATCATTTCTATGATCATTTGTTGACCCAAAGCATGGCTTTTGTATAAAGTATGACTTTGTGGACGAGACTTCGTCGGACCTCACACCCCGGAAATGGTCAAAACAGGAAGGATGCAGCAAGGTTATTAGGGGTAGCGCCCTTTAGTGTATGTCATTCCTTATGGATAGAGGTGGTATCATGGTATGGATCCCAGATATTTAACCTATGTTGTTACTGCATATTTTTGTGGTTGTTGGAAATCGAGGATCCTCGGATAGATCGGTTACGATCGGAGGATGACATATTCGTGTCAGTAGTTACCCAGTTAGGGGTAACCTGGCCTTGTGTTGGCAGAGATCCGGTTTGGTTCTCGGGGATGTCCTTCCAGAGGCATTCTCATGTGGCAATGGGAAGTTCCTTGGCCTGACCATTTGTTGGAAATCCAATTCCCAATACGAAACCCTGTACGGTTTTAGTTGTAGAACCTGCCATTCACTTATGGTGGCGCCTCACTGTTTGGATGGTAGCTATAGTAGACATAGTTCGAAATGTCTATGTTGGCTAAGATTTATATTCTATTTTCGAAATGAATTTTGCCTACACTATGCACTAGTAATAATATCAAATGTTCTTTTAATGCGTATCAAGCATCTTTGACTATCATAAGGAGAAATCTCCTCTGATTCTGCGTTTGCATGTGTGTGTGTGTGGGAGGCCTTATGGTAGTCTCATTTTTTTTAAAAAGCATTTCGAATTGACTTTAAAATATTCCTCTATTTTGATTTTAAAGATAAACTGTTTTGAGTTCTCACACCAGTCACATGACTGACTCGGAGTTTATTGTTTTCCTTCCTAAACTCTGGGTGCCCACCAATTTCTACACGGGCAGTCAAGAGTTAAGGTTTATTCAGGATATTCAGGAGTTGCAAGAGGCAAGCTGGATGGCATGGCGTATTACTAATTTATATAGTATTTCTTTTTCCGCTGCATTGTTTGTTGTTGTATGTTGTTGTACACTCTGATGATATGATGTAATGAAATGAAATGAAATGTAATGTAATAACTGATATAGTTCTTTGTTTAAAGATTATTCATTTATCTATTATATGTTGTTCCGCTGCGATTGTGAGATTCTTTTGTTGTTCTGTTATTTTTTTCTGTTCTGTTCTATCTTTTTCTATCTTCTTCTGTCTTTTTCTTCTTCTTAAACCCTAACCTTACGGTTTTTGGGCAACGAAAAATCGCAAACGTTACATATACTGTTTTTTTTACAAAAAGAATAACATATGAGAGAAGCTAAGGAAACGTATACACTTTAGCCTGCAGGAAGACAACTATGACTTTGACCCTGATGTGAACATATTAATAGCTGATGTAAGTCTTGACCAATCAACAAAAAATATATACATATTTATTTTAATTTTAAACCGTCTCGATTATGCAACTTAAAATCTTAACCTCCTAGCGAGGCGTGCCCCTAGGCGTTTGTAATGTTAAACCCCTATTTCGAACACAATGGAAAAGGTTTTGAGCCCTAATTTGATCGTATGGAGAAGATAGGTTTTGGACTCAGTGATTATATTAAATTTCCGATATGAACTTCAGTGTGTTTATATATCGTATGCTCACACAACAACTCCAATCACTATGAAAATTGAAATCCGATAATAATACAATATTATGGATCCAATGGAACAAGTTTTGTTGAAATCCGAGACTGTGCCTCGGTAGGCTATTTTGAAATGTCAATTTAAACGATATATTTTCAAAACTTAACAAAACACTTCCAAATTCAATTTTAACATTTTTACTGTCTTCAGTACTATCAATATAAATTTTACAAGCTTTTAAAAAAAAATTAACAAGCTCAAACTCAAGATTAAATATTTTACTCAATCTTCAATTATTGAATTGAATAATTATTTTATTCAACAAATTGTTGTATCTACATTCTGAATGGATAAATCCAAGTTTTCCATATTCAAAATGAATTTATAATTCAATTTCTATATTTAAAACAATTTAAATATTTCAGATTCAACGCTGAAAATTCCGAGTCGTTACAATCCTCCCCCCTTAAAAGAATTTCGTCCCCGAAATTACTAAGGCAGAGGAATGCTCCAAACCCATTAACTTTACAAAACCCACTTAGTGAAAATATCATACTCACTTTCCTAACCCTTTGGTTCCAACTAAACAATTACCTTCAATTTCCATTTCCAAAATCCCTTATTTCAATTTCAATTTGAAATCGTTTTGTCGCTAATAAAAAGTTTCCTAAAAATTTTCGAACTCCCAAAATTTTCGAAATTTTTTGGCAGAGTCTCCTTTGTACGGAGGAGCTTTTGCAATTTGTCAAGAGATATAAATATATATACATCGACCCACCAGGTAGGAAAAACAAAAAAAAACAAACAATAGTTCATATTTCCTAAATTTTATTGCGTAGGCGTACCTTTATTTTGCATTTTTAAGCAAGCAGCTTATTATTTAGCAATCAGCGCAACCAAAATCCTGCCAAACGTCCTTCAGATACCTGTACTTACTCAATTTAAACATATAAGCACTACATATAAGAAGTTTATAGCATTTCACTTATATTTGAATAGCTAAAACATGGATTCTATAACAATGCACATTATATACTTTCATAAGCACATATGTAAGGTTTCGACACTTATTTCAATTGCTTTCAATCAACTCTCAACCCATACTAATCAGTTTAAGTGATTTACAACTCATTTTCTTGCATATGATTCATTTTTAAACTAAACGAACTTATATTCATTTCAATTGATTCAAAAATCAATTTTATTTACTTCTACTAATTCGTTGAATTTTATTTAATCTCATTTTCGTCAAACGACAATTATTTCTATGCAAATTCGGCGATATTTATGTGAACAAACAATTACTTAAGCTTATAATAATTTTAAATTGATTCCAATACAATTTATATTAAATTTTATTCCATTCTAACTTATTTACAAACCAATCACTTGCATTTCATTCATTCCCGCATTGGTTTCATTTAAACTCATTCCATTAAGCTTGACAACATTCCATGCTAATATTAATAACTATTTCCCAAATTAATTTAATCCAAACTTTTATTTACTAAACTTTCACCCTTCCTCGAAGCCAAGCTTCTATAAATTTTAAACTTAAGTTAATTTACCTTAATTTATTTCAACTTCAAACTTAAGTTCACTTCTATTTGATTCTCATCTAATCAAATTCCATTTAATTCAGTTAGCCCATCCATTTCATTTTAATTCACCTTCTCAATTTATCAATATAATATCCAAGCACATACTTAACTCATTTATACTCATATTGGATTTTATTTGTAACTCAAATCATTTCTATTATAATCCAATTCCATTTTATTTTTGCAACATCTCCACTTATTTTAATTCATTATCAATCCAAGTCGAACTCTATTTATAATTCGAGTTTATTTCCAAACTTCATTATTAACTTACAATCCGTTTTATTTAACCGAGTTAAATTTTATTAACATACTCTATCAAATAATTTATTTAGCTAATTAGCTTACTTCCAACTTTTAAATCAATATTCGATTTTATTACAAAAATCACTTCATTAAATTTTCCTGAGTTCAATTTTTTTTCATAATTCCAATTTGGATTTTCTTTCATTTTCCAAAATTCCAACACTTTTATTTCGGCTTATTTATTCCCTTTTTACATTTTTATAAGCTACTCACTTTTTAATATTCATACTTCTCCATCCATTTATAGTCAATCACATTTTCACTTTACTTTTAACTAGGGATTATATTTTTATTTCAATGCTTTTCAATTTTATAAGCTTCCAAAGCTTGTTTATCCCAATTCAATACTTACTTAGTTTACGCTTATTTATTTAAGTAAGAATTTTAGTACATTCAATATTATCTATAACACAACTGAATTTATTTAAATTCAATTTTATTTAACTTAACTTCAGTTAAATCTAGCATCATATCATTCTCTTTAATCCACTCAATCCACTTGAATTTAAATTAAATAAGAACTTACTTTCACTTAATATCATCTACATCTCAATTTATTTCATTACAATTCAATTTCTACTTAATTCAAATCCAATTCATTATTATTAACTTTGCTTAAGTAATTTAGTGCTAATTAATTTATTTCTCAATCCAAATTTAACTTTTATTTTTCCATTCTAATCACATTCAAGATTTACTAATTTATTTCTTCCAATCATCAATTAAATTTCAACGTTTAATCTTAATCCAAGTTAAATCCTCATTTTTTAACTTTCACCTTTAAATTTTAATCCCAAAATCCAATCCCCATATTCCTCATCAAAATCATTTACCATTTATAAGTTTATAACTCATCTTCTGATGATCTCTAAATTGTCTAAATAAGGATTTCAAGATTTTTTTTTAAACATTTGGCTTTTGTTTCAAATCATTTTGAAATCACCAGTATCTCAAAAACACACTTCTCAAATTTTTAAACAAATCCTGGTTTTTATCCCCACCATATTTCCTTGGAAATATCAAAACAAAACTAGTTCTTCTGAACAAATCAATTTGGCAGCAATCTGTCACTTAGAAACTCGAAAATGAATATCGACGATGTTGCAGTCATCACCGAAGTTATTTTCCAGCGACTGAAGTGAGTTCAATGCTATATCCCTTCCGAAAATTTATTTGAAACAATTTCCTTTCAGAAATACTTCTAAAACAATAATGTTATTATTTGTCTTCAAAACACTTTGAAAAACACTTCCAAAATATTCGGGGTTTTAAATTTTTAAATTTTTACTTAAATCAAATTTTAACTTTAATTCATTTGTATAATTTATGCTCATACAAATTCCCATTTGGTTATCCAGGTCATTCCAATTTGTATAATCTTATTTGTTTAAAATATTATCATCCAAACATCTGAGTTATATAACAATTTAAGAAAATATTTCCTTTATATCAAAATATATTTTTGGGTAAAATTATTTCATTCACCCACCGTTAAAACAGTACTGTGTCCATTTATCGTGTCAGATGTTTATAAACTCTTCTCAAATAGCGGGCAACTTACCCGATTAGAATTAATATTCCACTCAATCAATAAGTCAACATAATATTAAAATAACTTATATTCACTAATAATATGCGCTCATATCTATTAATACACTCAAACTCATTCTAGAGTACTACGGACTCTATTTTCAATGAGTAATCCCCACTAGAGCCAAGGTTATCACCAACGTAAGCTCTGATACCAAATGTAATAGTTTAGGCTTTTCAACAATCGACAGCGGCTCACTCGACTAGTAGGCTTTTCAACCATCCCAGCCCCATCGTGGTCACAGTGATACCTCGGGTTTGCTTTTACGGCCAGCCTCTCGACTTTCAACCAACCCCACAAGGCCTTATACTACCCCGGGGGACATGTAGGGGTAAGAGTCTCCCGTTCACCACCTAACGCAAAGCGAGAACCCCTTATCATGCTGTAATCTAGCAAACCCGATCCCGGTCTCTTCGAAACGATCAGCGCATTGGCCAATATTGATAGTCGGTTATTTAACTATCAAGTAACATTCACAAACAACCATCAAACATAAATAATTTGGTGAAATTATTTATTAATCTCAAAATATCTTCGCAAGATATATTTCCACTTTTCAAACCTTTTGAAAATAGTTTTCAAACCATCTTCCTCTCACGGAATACATTTCCCAAATAATTTCTACTTCCACTGAAATCACCAAGTACAAACACTTTAGATTATTTTTATAATCTAAAACACTATATTATAAAATATCCTTTAAGACATTTAAGTTAAAAACTACTTTAACATTTAGCCGAAAACATATACTTTAAGAATATTTAAAATAAGGCTTCTTAATAAAATATAAAACTAAATTTTTGATTTTTTTTCTTAAAACAAATACCAAGTCACCTTTAAATAATTACTACAATAATAGATTTGAAAAATGCTTACTTTAGAAATTAAACATTTAGAAATAATAAATTTTCTAAAACATGCTTTTTAAAACAACATTAAAACTTTTAACTTATACTTAAATATTTGCTTTGAAAACGTACTTGGCTATCCAGGGAAATATACTTCTCTTCACATCCTTAAAAAAATAAATCACTATTTTTTTAAACAAAATTTACTCATTTCCTTAATAAATTCCCACCATGAATTTATTCTTCCAAATATCCACTGATATATCACTTCGCTTTTATAAACCCAGTTTATAAATTTCAAGTCTCGCTTCTCTTTTAAAAATCCCGGTTTTAAACACTTAATCAATCTTCAAATTGAATTCCAAATTACTCTATTTTGGAATAAATTCCTTTACTTACTTATTTACTTCAAAACCCATTAACTTTAGACTTTTAATTCTTACTTATGATTTAGAATATTTTAACTGAAAAATACCAATTTCAGATTTCCCAAATTCCTTCTTTATCCCTTTAAATAAATTTAAACCTTGAATTTTAAAATAAATTCTTTATTTCTTGATATAACATCACTTAAGTTTAAAATTCGTTATTTCTCTGTTTATTCAAAATCCCTTTTTCATACACAGAATTTATTAGGATTTAAAAATCACTTTTATTCCTTTCCAATTCATTCTTATTTTTATTCAAATTCTTTATAATCATTTTACTTAATAATTCACTCTTTTATTTTCTTTTCAAAAATCCAATTCTATATATTTTGATAACTCAGTGTACCGAAATATATTCAAGCAAACCATAGCATTCAATATTCCAATTATCAATATAATTCAGCACATAATATCAAATATTCATAACACAAAATATTAAACAATCTAAATAATTTTGAGGAATCCAGATGGATCCTTCCAACCTGTTTTCCTGCATCCATAGATTTTAGCACAACACAAAATACCAATTCAACTTCGAGGTGGAATATCGAGGTATATGGGTTTTATATAATATCATCCGCTATTATGCGGCACGTAGGGTCTCATCCGCTATATAATGCAGGAAATCAATCACTCCAACATATACAATATACTCCTTTATATAATATAGCACATCAAACCAATTCAATCATTCAAGCAATTATTTAAATTTAACCATTTAAATTTAAATAGCAATCCAAAAGAGTGAGATTAACTCACCTTGATGTTTGCAAGCCCAATCCAAATCTCGACTTGTTTCCTTCATAGTTTTAAACCTTATATAAACATCATACGATTTATTAATATTCAAAAAAATCGAAAAATCATTTATCGTTTAATAAATTTATTTTAAATTAATAGTTTACTTTTAAACTAACATTTTCTTTTAGAAACCTTTTTGTAACTAAAATAAATTACATAAGTTTATTGATCAACTTAATCACTATAACACCTTATTTAAAAGAACTAATTATTTTATTTAAACTAAATTTCCTAAATAAATAAATTTTAAGTTACAAAATAATTAAATAATAGATTTTCAAAATACCTTATTTTTAAACAATCAAGTAGGTTTTATATGTAAACTTATAATTTCAGATAGCACTACAACACCCCAATATTTCCATATTTGCCCAAAATCATCATATAAAATTACTTTCTTAAAACTGTATATATCAACATAATATGGACAAGTCCAACTTTATATTAATTCCAACATATTTTCCAAAATCCTTACCGTTGAAACACTTTCTTATATATGTATATATATATTTATAATCTGAAGTTTTTAAAACTTACTGTAAGATCCAGTATTGAGATAATTTCCACAACTTATATATATATATATATATATATGCGTGTGTGTGTGTGTATATCAATACATATATATAAAAATCAAAAAACAAACTTATATCCACAAGTACGGTCAGCAAAAGGAAATTCAAAACCTAGCGTTGATCGAACTGCTCCTCGAACCCAGCTTCGACCATGCAAATTCAAGAAAGAGCCCACGCTGATCGATGTCGCCACCACGAACCCGAGCTCCGGCCCCGTGATACTCTGAGTAGCTCGAATCTATCACCAATGCATCGCGTGCTCTACTCCTTCTCTTCCAGCAATGGATTGAGCACGAAACCTTAGCCCATCGATCGCGGTGCTTCTTCAAACCGCGAGCCTTCACAAGCTTGTACTCGCATGCCCTAGCATCTGCCGCGATTCGATTTTCGAACGAGGCGAGTGACGCGAGAATTCAGGCCGAGCAAAAGAACAGGAACGATCGATTTTTTTTGAATTGAATTCTAGCTGAGGATTTCTAATATTCGAACGAAAAAGGATTTCGTTCGACACACTATATTTCATTTTATTTTGGATGAGAAGGAAGGGACTCGTATACTGTTTTTTTTTTTACAAAAAGAATAACGTATGAGAGAAGCTAAGGAAATGTATACACTTCAACTTGCAGGAAGGCAGCTATGACTTTGAACCTGATGTGAACATATTTAAAGCTGATGTAAGTCTTGACCAATCAACAACAAATATATATATATTTATTTAAATTTTAAACCGTCTCGAATCTGCAACTTAAAATCTTAACCTCCTATCGAGGCGTGCCGCTAGGCGTTTATAATGTTATAATCCTATTTTGAATGCAATGGAAAAGGTTTCGAGCCCTTGTTCAATCGTATGGAGAAGATAGCTTTTGGACTCGGTTATTATATTAAATTTTCGATATGAATTTCAGCGCGTTTATATATCGTATGCTCACACAGCAACTCCAATCACTACGAAAATTGAAATCGAATAATAATACAATATTACGGATCCAATGGAACTGGTTTCGTCGAAATCCGAGACTGTGCCTCGGAAGGCTATTTTTAAATATCAATTTAAATGATATATTTTCAAAACTTAACAAAACACTTCCAAATTCAATTTTAACACTTTTACTATCTTTAGTACTATCAATATAAATTTTACAAGCCTTTAAAATATTTTTAACAAGCTCGAAACTCAAGATTAAATATTTTACTCAATCTTCAATTATTGAATTGAATAATATTTTATTCAACAAATTGTTGTATCCACATTCTGCATGGATAAATCCAAGTTTTCCATATTCAAAATGAATTTATAATTCAATTTCTATATTTAAAACCATTTAAATATTCTAGATTCAACGTTGAAAAATTCGGGTCATTACAATATCGGTTAAACGTTGGGTAGCTATCGGCCTCAAAATTAGTTTTTTAAAAATAATGTAAATTGCCATTTGAGTTGGAATTGTTCTTTAAGACAGGAAATGATTTAAAATTCTGAACTTGGATTTTGAAAATATTTTATTCTAAAAGGTTTAATTTCTATTTTAGTCCAACCTTTTTATCTAGTCTTTTCAAAGTTATTTATTTATATTTGGTATTGTTTTAAGATTATTTATATTTAATATTGTTTTTAAAGATTATTTATTTATATTTAATGTGGTTTTAAAATTATTTATCGATATTTTAATATTTTGAAAAACTGATTATCTAAATAATTAATATGGTTTGGAAAGTAATTACTATTATTTGTAATATTTTTGATGATTTATTTATTATTATTCTATTAATACTATTTGAAATTATTAATTATAAATTTGATGATGTTCTAAAGTTAATAATTATTATTTATTTAAAATGTTTACCATTCTTTTTTTTAGCAAGGCTAGCGCCAAATTTTATTACAAAGAAACAATAAAATGAACATAGCTAGGAACATGCTCTAAGCTATAATCACACAAGAGAATAAACGAAGAAAGAAAATCATACACACAAAGACACACATTGGAAGAAGAACCCAACCAAAACCATAAGAAGAACCCGAAGCAAGGCCAGGATTATCTCCAAGCAGTTAGCATGACATCAGAAAAAACTGTCAATCTCATCATGGCTTCTAAAATTTCATTTTTCAATATTTTTCATAGTGTTTCACCGTCTCTCCTCTTCTTCTCAGAACATATTCGATTTCTTTCTGTCTAGATCATTATCAGATATTTCTTAACACACAGTGTAATGAGACGAGAAGCAGAAGATCTCCATCTTATCGGGTTATAAATCATGTTCTAGTCAATGTCATTAGCACCAGATTGTAAGTTGTCACCTGCCATGGCCATCAACCTTCTCCATCAGATGAGATTCTCATCACGGCCAAAGAAAATGTGATTACATGACTCATTGCTATCACCACAGAAAAAACACAAACTACCATGGTCAAGCCCCGTAGCAGGACATTCCTTGTCAACAAAGTCACATTTAGCACCTTTCAAAACATTAAATTTTCCTTGGGGGAAGAATCGGAGTCCAAGTTATTTTCTTTGATCTACAAGTTGGATATATTTCAGTGAGAGTTAAAAGTTTATACACATGGGCAACTATATGTTTTTTCGCTTCCTTAAAACAAGATCTTGACAGACAGAAGGATATGTTTTTGCCTATAAGAGATCCCAAGCAGCTCTTATGTCCTGATTTTATGAGTACGGCAGTTTTAGGTGGCCATTCATAATATAATCTAAAACCTTGGCTTCCTTTGCAATTCCTATTGAGTTATGTTCTGATAATGGAAGTGATTAGATAGTATCATACCATTAGCTCCCCAAGGCTTAAACCATAATTTTACAGGGGAAATCTCAGACATTTTCATGAGAATGAAAGAATGGTAAGTTTCTTTCAATCCAAGTAATCTTCTCCAAGTCCAGTTGCATGATTGGGGGAGTTCCATACACCAAAAATCTTTCATACCAATCATATGTGCCCATACCTATCTCACCTAGATACTCTCCTTCTTAGATAATATTGAATTAAAGTGGGCCTTGAATGCAGACTTGTTCCAGAGACATAAGTTCTTAACACCTTAATCTCCTTTGCACCTTGGTATTTCAAATAAGTTGAAAGGGCAAGGCATAGGCTATTTCATGTGGATACTTCCATACCAAAAAAACCTCAACATTGCACTTCTATTCAAGCCTAATAGCTTATTAGGTAAAATGAATGCTCCGCCCCAGTAAATAATCATGGAAAAGCTTACAAACTTGATTAATATGAGGCGACCAGCTTAAGATAGCATCTTATTAGCCTAGCTATCCAAGGTGGCGGTGATTCTATTGTAAAGGGGAAGGCAATCAGCAACTGTTGTCCTAGAGGTAAGAAGGAGCAAACCAAGGTATGTAATGTCATGATTCATTTGCTGAAAACTAGAAGCAGTTGACAATTCAATAGACAGGTTCATGGGAATTCCAAAAAATATAATACTTGATTTCGCCAGGTTAAGGTTGAGGCCAGTTATAGAAGAAAAGGATGACAAATTTGAGAGAATGCCTCGAATTGAAGGCATGTTGGGTTTTTAAAATTCATTATGTCATCAGCAAACATTAAAGAGGCTATTTTTTGATCTTTACACCTCGGATGGAACTTAATTTGGTTGGAGTTATACCTCTGGGAGATTAGTCTAGTGAAAACTTCCATAACAAGGATAAAAATGTTCGAGGAAATTGGATTCCCTTGTCGAATTCTCTATTTGCTCTTGAAATAGCCAAAAGAACGGCCATTAAGTATGCGAGAGAAGCAAGGTGAAGAAATACACTCATACACCCAGCCAACAAAGGCTTGGGAAAACCAATCAAAGCCAGAATTCTGATTATAGAAATACAGTGAACAGAATCATATTTATTTTCTTTAAGTCAAGCTTCATCATGGAAGTAGTGGGATTTTTTGCACTTCCATAACCAAAAAGGTGCTCATATGCTTGGAGAACATTGTCTAAAATATTCCTGTTGGGCAGAAATTCTACTTGATTTGGTGATATAAGGCCAGGGAGAACTGTAATTAGCCTTGTTGCTATAATTTTAGATATACACTTGTATAATACATTGCAGAAGAAGATGGGCCTGAAAGAGCTAACCGAGGAAGCATGAGATGTTTTCGGGATTAAAACAAGGTTTATTGCATTGACTTGTAGGAGTAGCTTGCACTTATCAAAAAAATTATGCACTGCCCTACAAAAATCATTATGTATGATATCCCAGCTAGTTGTAAACAAGAGCACATTGAATCCATCTGGTCCTACGCAAGATTTTTTGTTCATGCAGAATAAACATTGCATTATTTCTTCATTAGATACCTTGCTGACAAGAGAAGAGGCCTAATCAAAACTGAGCGTTGGGAGGGGAATTTCATCAAGCATATTTAAATCAGGAGATATACTGGCATAGTTACCTAGGAGACCATTATAGAAATTGAGGAAAGCACTATCAACTTAATCATGTGAAGAATATAAGCAGCCATCGCCCCCATGAATTGAAGTTATGTTTTCCCTAACCTGCTTCATTTTAATAGAAGCGTGAAAAAATGCAGTATTCCTATCACCATCTTAGAGCCATCTATTATGTAGCTGCTAGTTTTTCATACCGCTTTCAATATCAAGAGCATGGTTAAGAGTAACAAAAAGTCTAAAAGATTTAATTTTTTAGAACCATCACCATAAAGTTTAAAAGCCCAAACTCTTAGAGAAGCTTTAACGTTATTGAGCCTCCTGTAAAATTTGAACATAGGATTACCATAAATTCTTAAAGACCAAGCATACTGAATAACGTTTTTATAATCTGGGACTCAAGCCAAGCATTAAAAAATTTAAAACTTCTTTTCTCCTTAACTATGGAAGACTAGAGGTGAAAATCAGAGGAGAATTGTCAAAGAGAGTAGGGAAGGGGATTAGGATAGAAAGATTCGGTCATAGATTAAGGATTTGAAGTTACAGAAGGCATATGGTCAATGGAAGAAAAGGTCCTCACCCCACTTTGACTCCTATTATCCGTGTGTATTGAGCCCAAGAAGACACAATTTTGATGAGATTCAATTCATTGATAGCAGTGTTTAAAGGTTGCATATCCCTTAGCAAAAGAGGCATGCCACCTTTTTTATCATTTAAACTCAAGCAGCAGTTGAAATCACCCATGAAAATCCATGGGTGAGTTTCTTACCGAAGATTAGGAATGAAATTTAAAAGAGTGTGTCTCGAAGCAAAAGAATTATCAGCATACATTATAGTCAGGTAAAAGGAAACAAATGGTTGCAAGCATGTTACATGAAAGTGAATAAATTGTGTAGAAGAGATAATAGTTGACAAGGTAAAAGTAGCGAGTGATAAAGAACACAGATCCTACCATACTCAACATCATTAAGGTTATGATGAAGAGTCTAGCTGGGGTTTATATAGTTGGCTGCACGAATGGTAAATGGAAGATTAAGTTTTGTTTCAAGTATTGCAACTATTTTGAGCTCATGGGAAATGATGATGTCTTTGACCTGATCAAGTTTAATTTGATTGTGAGCACCTCTTATATTTCAAGAACCTGTGTTTGGTATCATCATAGAACTATAGAGATTGGTGGTAAGATATTTTCTTGCTCCTAGTTGTAGAAGAATTTTATATGGAAGTGGTAGATAAGTCACACTGTAATTTTAACCGATGCGTTTTCTTTTTGGAAATTGAAGGAACAGAGACATGGTTATCAGATGACAAAGATCCAGTGACAGCAGAAAGATGTGGGTTGTTCACCCAACCCAGCATAATAGTGTTATTGACATAAGGAAAGGATGATAAAACAGAAATATTCTTGGGGACGGATGAACTGGGAGGAGAGGAGGGATAGGCAGGGAAAGAAAAGGATGGTGATTCAGGCACATGAGTTTCAGATTGTCTGTGCATGCTGAAAACAATGTGTTTGAGTTGCTTTTCGAGTGATGCACAGAAAGATGCTTCAGCTGGCTCATTACTTATTGGATTGCAATTAACATCAGGAATAAGAGAAGAAATTTGCTGTAATTTGTCAGAAGGAGGTGATAAAGATGAAATGTTACTTTGTTGCATAGTCCCTGTGTCAGTGCGCACTTGCACAGACATATCACTGTGACAACTGGCTTTTAAAATGAGGCTATCACCACGCACTTCATTGTCTTCGAGACTTTCCTTGGTAAATTCATGGCATGCTTTGGGGAAATTACACTTCTCAATTTCAATGGGCACCTAACCAGATATTTTCCTTTGTTTCAAAAATCCCTTGTCATGTTGTAAAACAATCTCTGGTGTCGCTTCGTGACCATGCTCTGATATCTCTTGATCCTCTTCGAGACACTAACCATCTTCCACCTCGATATCATTTCAACAGCCAAAATCATTACCAATACTTACATTAACATCATACTCGTTGTCATTTTCACCATCCAATGTGCTAAATTTATTGTGTGTGTTAACATTGCTTTCACCCTATAAGGAAATGGCAGATTGTTTTGTAATTTCACAATTTCCATTTTCCTCAAACTCAATACCAATAAGAATAGAACTTTTGTTCCCAATAGCCACATCACTGCAATTTTCATTTTCTTTACTGTGTTTCTGATTATATCCTTTATCCTTTTTTTATAGTGAGATATTCTCTTCCAAACTTGTTTCAATTTTACTGCCTTGTTCATTGCATCGGTATTGGAATGAACATCATTTTTTTTGCCGATCCTTACCAATTTCCACATTTTCATCCTACTTATTATTACAATTTGCTAAAAGGCAGGAAGTGTCAGTGTGCCCAAACTCTTTACATCTGATGCAAATTTCTAGTTTCCAGAGGTAATTCAATTGAACCATCTGCTCACTTCCATCAAGCAACTTCACTAGAAACTGTTCTGTTAAGAGAAATGAAGATTCACTACCCGAATATCTCTTTAGCATCTGATATTTGAAATAATAATGTAATGGGCCTGGGCCTATGTTTCAGCCCATGTACCAAGTATATTGTATATAAATACGTTGAGATTGTAATAATGTTTGTATCGAATTATCAATAATACAACTTTATCATTTCATTAAAATTCTCTTTGTGGTATCAGAGCATCTAGCTTAACAGCATTCAAAAAAATTTGATCTGAAATCATTCAGCTTAACAGCATCAATTCAAATTCAATCAAAAGATCATTTAATATGAAGAAATCAAGATAACACCATCAGTGTAATCCTCATCATTTGGTGTTATCTTCAACCCTCAGATCATTTTCATCATCAGGTTGTTTAAAACTCTATCCCTAAGAATTAGTGCCTTTGCCAAGAAGATCATACAATCTTCGGCTGCTCAAAATTCTCAAAGAAGAAGTATTCAGAAAAAATTCACATTTTAGAAAGCAAAAATCAATAAGTCGTATCAGAAAGAAGAAAGAGGCAGTGCCTTGCCAAGAAAACTATCAGAAAACATTCATCATTTAATCTTCTGGCTACAACATACCTGGAAGATTCAGATTGTGATTCTTGCTTACTGAAAAGAATTTTCTAGTTCTTTAATTCCTCATTTTCTTCAAGATACTTCATCATGGGTGATGAAAGCTCAGCCACATCATCAAATCCTCAAAGTTTGTATCAGACAGCCACTAAAGGCCTTCTTAAAACAATAATTAGCCCATAGAGTCAACTTATCACAGCACAGCTCGAAGAAGATAAATATCTTCTTTGGAAAGTTCAAGTCGAGACAGCAGTCAGAGGCTATGGCCTCGAAGGATTTCTTTTGGGTACTGTGCCAATTCCTCCAAGATTCTTAACTAATCAAGAAAACAAAAATGTCAGCAATGAAGAATACACAAACTTTCAGAGACAAGACAGTTTAATATGTTCATGGCTTTTATGTTCTATAAGTATGAAGCTACTGCCTCAAGTCATAGGAAGCAAAACAGCAAGAGGAATATGGACCACAGTTGAGAGAATTTTTAACTCTCAATCTGCAGCCAAGATAATGCATTATAAAAGAATTCTTCATAGTATCAAGAAGGACAATCTATCAATGGGTGAATATCTAGCAAAAATTAAAACTACCTGTGACTTGCTTGAAGCAGCTGGTCACAGAATTACTGAATCAGAACAAGTACTAATTATATTAAGTGGTTTGAACGATGAATATGAGTCAGTTGTTGCAGTCATATCATCTCAAAGATCAACACCTCCTATTGAAGATGTGCATTCAATATTACTTGCACATGAAGGAAGAACTGACTTCAAGAAACCAGTAGACTCAGACATGTCAATTAACTATGCAGCTAGCAATAAAAGTAAGAATCAGAACAACACTAAAGCAGATCAACAAAATCAAAGAAGTGGTCAGTCCTATAGAGGAAAAGGCAGAGGAAGATGGAGTGGCAATAACAAACCCAAATGTCAAATTTGTGAAAGGATTGGACATACAACACCTAAATGTTACTTCAGCTTAAATCTAAACTATGTTCCAGGGAAGAATTCTAGTAACCAAAGGAACAACAACTATACTGCAAACTTAGCACAAGTGCAATCTGGGGAAAGCAATCAGGTAGACAACAACAGAAATCAAAGAACAAGACCAGAGCATATACAAGATGATGCATGGTATCCAGACTCTGGAGCAACAAATCATATTACAAAAAATCTTGACAACTCAAACTTGGGATGCAAGGAGTATACAGGTACACAGTCAATTTCAATGGGAAATGGTGAGTCTATAAATATCACTCATTCTGGGAAAGCACATATCAGAGGTGCTAGACAATTATTTCTAAATAATTTATTACGAGTACCAAAAATCAAAAGAAATTTAATTAGTGTTTCTCAGTTTGCTAGAGATAATAATGTTTATTTTGAGTTCTTTCCAAACTACTGTTTTGTTAGAGACATTCTAACTAAAGAAGTATTATTGCAGGGTGATGCTGACAGAGGACTTTATTGTTTCAGAGTAGTCAATCAAATCAATCATGGAAAAGATCATCAAAATTGTAATCTGTCAGAGGCAACACAGATTGCTAATCATAATAATGTTCTAGATCAATGGCATTATAAGCTTGGACATTCAAACATTGATGTTGTTAAACAAGTTCTCAGTGATAATAAAATTGCTTTTGATAATAATGCATCACCATATGTGTGTACTTATTGTCAGATGGGTAAAAGTCACAAGTTGGCATTTAATTCTTCTAACACTGTATATACAAAACCCCTAGAACTAGTAGCTATGGATCTATGGGGTCCTACTCCAGTATATTCAGATTATGGATACAAATACTATATATCATTTATTGATTCTTATTCTAGATTTACCTGGATTTATTTCTTAGAAACCAAGTCTGATGCATATAATGCTGTAATACATTTTATATCAGTTGCTGAAAAACAGATTGGCTGTTCAGTTAAAACTGTACAATTTGATGGTGGTACATAATTTAAGACTCTCATTAATTATTTCAACAAGAGGGGAATAGTTCATAGAATAACATGTCCCTATACTTCAGAGAAGAATGGGCTAATAGAGAGAAAACATAGACACGTAGTTGAGATTGGACTTACTCTTTTAGCTCATGCATCTTTGCCTCTAAAATTTTGGCCTGATGCATTTGATACAGCAGTTTATTTAATTAACAAACTGCCAACAAGAGTTCTAAAAGGAATAAGTCCAATGGAAAAGTTGTATAATGTAAAACCAGACTATCAAAGTCTAAAAACCTTTGGATGTCTATGTTTTCCCTACTTAAGGCCATATAACAGAAACAAACTTGAGTTTAGATCTCAACCATGCACTTTTATAGGATACAGTACTAATCAGAAGGGATACAAGTGCTTGGATAATAGAGGAAGAATTTTTGTTAGCAGACATGTTGTATTCAATGAACATGTATTTCCTTTTAGTAATGCAGATATTAGGATAACAAAGAAAGTTGTTAATCCAAGGACTTCTATACCTGACATACCTATCTGCTCTAATAACTGGAAGTACAAAGAAACCAAAAGGACTGTTGAAGATCCTGATTCACCTTCTTCATCAGACAATGAACCAGGAGAAGCTTCTAACTATCACAGTCAGTCTCCATTGCAACCTGTCAGTCAAGATCAACAAATTAATGAAGAAAATACAAGTTCTCAACAGAATAACATTGCAAATAACAGAGATCAAACAAACAAAAGTATATGTCAGGACAGACCCAGTCATCCCATGATCACTAGGGCCAAGAGTGGTATATTCAAGCCAAAGCTTTATATAGCAACCACAATAACTGAAGAGCCAGAAAGCTTTGATCAAGCTGTCAAAGACAAGAACTGGAAAGCAGCCATAGATGAGGAGTACAATGCTCTCATTAAAAATAAGACATGGGATTTAGTTCAACCTCCAAGTAATAAAAACATAGTGGGGTGCAAATGGACATACAAACTCAAAAGGAATCTAGATGGATCTGTTCATAGATATAAAGCAAGACTAGTTGCTAAAGGCTATACACAGCAATATGGATTTGACTTTAATGAGACTTTCTCTGTAGTAGTTAAGCCAACAACAGTGAGAATTATACTCACTATTGCTTTGTACAAAAACTGGTGTATTAGGCAACTGGATGTTAATAATGCATTTCTGAATGGTGTTCTACAAGTACAGATATATATGGAGCAACCACAGGGATATAAGCAGAATACAGATTATGTGTGCAGATTAAACAAGGCCATATATGGGCTTAAACAAGCTCCAAGAGTCTGGTTTGATAGACTGAAACACATTTTGATGAAACTTGGTTTTCAGTCTACCAAATCTGACAATTCTCTTTTTATTAGTAATAATAAAGAGTCCGTAATATATATTCTAATATATGTTGATGATCTCATTATTACAGGTAACAATGGAGAAGATATCAACAAACTAATTATGTACTTGGACAAAAAAAAATTCAAAGATCTCGGAGAAATCAACTACTTTCTGGGGATAGAGATTATTAAAAGGCCAAATTCAGAAATAATTCTCAGCCAAAATAAATACATAACTGAAATACTGATAAAGTCTAAAATGCATGAGGCAGATCATCAATTAAATCCCATGATAAGCAACTATCAACTTCCAAAAAGGAAGGGAGAACCAATATTTAATGTTAAAGAATACAGAAGTGTTGTTGGTGCATTACAATATGCAATAATAATCAGGCCTGATATATCGTACAGTGTTAACAAAGTCTCTCAATTTGAGCAGAAACCTCTAGATGAACACTGGAAAGAAGTAAGGAGAATCTTACGATACTTAAAAGGGACTGTTAACTATGGTTTATCATTCAAAAAGAGCAACAATCTTAATATCATAGGCTACACAGATTGGGGAACAGATCCAGATGATGGAAAGTCAGTTTCTGGATATTGCATCTATTTTGGAGGAAATCTTATATCATGGTGTTCTAAAAAGCAGGATACTATCTCAAGATCAAGCACAGAAGCAGAATACAGGAGTTTAGCTAGTGCCACAATAGAAATTCTATGGATCAAATCTTTACTAAGTGAATTAAAAATTGAATTAGATCATAAACCAGTCATATGGTGTGATAATCTAAGTACGGTTCACATGTCAGCCAATCCAGTTCTTCATTCAAAGACAAAGTATATAGAAATTGACTTATATTTTGTACGAGAGCAAATAATCAAGCAAAAACTTCAAGTCAATCACATACCAGCAACATATCAGAGAGCTGATGTGCTTACCAAGGCACTATCAGCAAAGAATTTTACCAGATTTAGAGATGAGCTCAGGGTGAAATCGAGCATCAATTGATTCAACATGCTGAAAAGAAAGGGCCAGATCCAAAGAACATCAGTGGATCTGAAAGCTAGATCTTACTGGAAAGTGGTTGTGGTGATGTCGCTCTCATCACTTAAATCATTCCAGAGCTTTTCGATATGAAGATTCTGATTACATGAAGCTTAAAGTCTCAGATCTGAAGAATATCCCCAGATCTGTAACTTATATACCACTTCAAGCAGTAGATCTAGGGTCCAAAACCTCGCCTTCTCTGATAAATGTCGCTACTCATCTTAGTGACTCCCCAAAGCTTTTCGAAAGAAGATAAAATCTTAATTTCAAGCACAACGAAGCTACATGGAGTCATCTTTCATAGATTCACTCATGTTTCTCTGTACTTCACCGAGAAAGTCACCAGTTTTAGAAATTTTCATCGCAGTCGCCATAACCCTAGACTCGGTTTTGAGGGGGGTGTTAAGAGAAATGAAGATTTACTACCCGAATATCTCTTTAGCATCTGATATTTGAAATAATAATGTAATGGGCATGGGCCTATGTTTCAGCCCATGTACCAAGTATATTGTATATAAATACATTGAGACTGTAACAATGTTTGTATCGAATTATCAATAATACAACTTTATCATTTCATTCAAATTCTCTTTACCAATAACAACTGCTCAGGGGTGACTTCTACCAAACATTTCACAAAGGTTATACGCTTAAGGTTTTTAGTGGATTCATCCATACATAAAAACCTACCAATTCTCGAAGCAATCCAATTTATTCCATAGTGTGACCAAGCATATAGAGGATGTTGCTGAGTTTTATCCACACAGGGACAGATCTTATTGTACCACGGCTATTACCTAATGAAGCATTCCAAGGCTTTATAATAAAAGGCTTACTTCTCATGATAATGGGGTCTACCTCAACAATCCTGCTGCGATCATCCATAGAGGAAAAATTGAAAAGAAATAGGAAACCATCTGATTTGACAAACACCTCCCATTTGGAACTTTAAAGTTTTTTCAAGTGATATAGTACAGAAGAATACGAAAGAGGTTTGTCAGGAAAAAATCAACAAGGAAGTCCTTCTAAACTTCATTGTCAGCCAAAATGATGTCTGTAGAAGGCAAGAGAGCTTCACCATAGAACTCCAGCGGTATAACTAGAGGGGTTTCAATTTGGAAAGGGAAGACCAAGGCTGAGAAAAAACAGATGACAAAAGTGGGAGATCAGAAGGAGACGGAAGGAGAGGCACAGCAGGGAGAGATAGAGATGAAGGCAGAGGGTCGGGGGCAGGCAGCATAAGGATATGGGCAGTAGAATGAGGAGACGGAGGTAAGGATGAAGAGGATGGTGGGATGTACGAAGAGCATGGGACAGAGTACGATAAGGAAGGAAAGAAGGACGTGGTTAAGGCGCTCATGAACAGGAGAAAAGAAGCTTTTCATTCTGAAAAGTATTTTAAATGTTTATCATTCTTAAATATTATTATATAATAGTGGTTTTGAAGTAAATGGTTATTATTTATTATAAACGTTTTTCGAGACTCATGAATAGAGTTTTATAAATGGACTTTGGTTTTATAAGAAGACTTTGTAAAATGGTCAAAAGACTTGAAGGAAGATTATTTACAAGGTAAAGGAGTTTATAAATGGTTAGATATTTATAAATGAAATTTAGAAATAGGATTATAGATTTATAAGTGGAGTTTTGTAATTAGTTTAGGGAATTTTTTTTAAAGGACAAATAATTTAAATTTTTTATTCATAAGGACACGCACAAACAAATTTCTTCAAAAGGATAGGCCCAAAGCCCATTCGCATGTTAAAAAAAATTCTCCGTTTCCATCTTATGTCTTCCTGGTTGACTTTCAAATCCACTCATCTTCACAAAGGAAAGTATAATTAAGAAAAAATGGACGACAAAATCGCAACCTCCATCTCAATCGCATACGTCAGAAAATAAAAAACAAGCAGAGTTTGAGAATGAATCGATATCGTATCACCTCAATCCGATATTCGACAAAAACCTGATAGCACCTCATTCTGATTTTCAGTTCGAATCTGGCAACAAAGAACCTCAATCGGATAATGGAGCCGAAATTGAAAACCTAGAATGGGAATTTGATACCATAGCAGTTGTATCGGATAATCTTCATGAAGCAAATATCGTACCTGCAATAGATACGCGGCAGGAATCTGCAAATTTAAGATTATTAAAAAGAACGTATTTTTGTTTTTGTTACCTGCCAGGCATGTTGGCAGCTCCTTATTCGTGTCATTTATATATATTCACATATGTGCTCTCCTCTACACATAGAGGATCACACATTTTTCTCAAAAAGATTATTAAAAAGAACAATGGAAGAAGATATACAGCAAAAAAGGGAAAGAAGAACAAAAAGGAAACATGAAGAAACAAGAACAGAAGAAAATGTAAATGATATTATGAAATTAAGCTTAACAAAACCATTGTAGATTTATTATGATACTATTGAACTTATTTTACAGAAAAATGAAGAAACAATGCAGGAAAAAACACCTGGTGACAAATCAACTATTCAACAAATGCCAAAAAGAGAATTAAGATCGAAGATGAAAAATGACAAAATAATTCAGCAGGAACTTCAACAGGCAACTAATACCATTAAGTTATTAAAATGAAACTATTAAATCGTTAGATGTATTTTAATAGTGTTAATATGTTCAACAGGAAAAAGCACAAACAAATAAGGGAAAACAAATAGCAGTTGGACAATATAAAGATGATCAAGCCAACACAGTAAAACTACAAGCCATATCAGTTTTTAAAAATTTCATGTTCAAAAATGATACCTATAGTTTGTTTGGTAGAAAACAAAGCTTAGTTGGTTAAAAAATAGATTTGCTGAAAAACTAATACTAATATATTGATAGTAATAGTTGGTTAAAAAGCTTAGAAGACAATTGCCATTTGTTACAAAACTGATACTAATATATTGAAAATATGATACCAAACATCAGCTAGAATTAATGTGATAATTTGTATCTAGGAAAATTAATAGTGATACCTATTGTCTAATGGTGTGTAGCTGATTCTTTTTAGCTTATAAATTATTTCACCATCTTTTTTCTAGGAAAACTAGTACTAAATTCTTACAAAATGGTACCCACCGTATAAAATGTTTTAGTTCTTATGTCAATGTTGTAATTTTTCAATAAAATGATACCTATAATTCACAAAATGATACCCACTGTATAACAAACTGATACTTATATTTCATTGTAACTTGTAATAAAGATAACAAAAATGTAACATAAAAATTATACATGCAATATGTTTCTTTAGAAATAATTATGTAGCAGTTTTAGAAGTATTTCTGCCATAATTTTTTAAAAATTGATACCTACATTTAGCAAAAATGATACCGAATTTTGGCTAGATAAAAATACCATATTTTATCTCATGTTTAAGAAAACTGATACCACTATATCATGTTATACATTGATTTGTTTCAATGCTGTTTTTTTCACTAACAACTTAATGCTACATTTTCATGAAATAGGATGATGATGATTTTGGCAATCCAACTAAGAAAACCATGCATACAACATCAAAACAAACAATTAAACAAACATGTAGCAAAATCTGAAAATGTTAAGCCAGAAAGTGCTTATAGATGTGGCTTACAAGCTATCTTCAAGATATTAAAATTGGTCAAAGAAAAAAATGGACTAACCAAAAAGAAATTTGACATCTTAAAGAAGACACCCTTTTACAACTTCTTCAAAGTCATATATGAAGAAAAAATAACAATGAAAGAATGCAAAAAAGCATCAACAAAACTTGGATGCTTTGTACAGCTGCTACTGTATGGAAACTGATACCTTCGTCTTAGGAGAAGACAAAATGAAGGTCACTGCCAAAGATATAAGCTTGCTGTTTGGACTGCCATTAAAAGGAATAAATATAGAACCAACAAAAACATTGACGGGAAAAACCATTCCACTAAGCTGCAAGGAGTTTGCAACTAGAAACTTTGGCACATGTACGTACATAACAAGAAATGTTGTGGAAAGAAGAATAAAACAAGAAATATCAAAAAGGAAAAAAGAAAATGAAGAAGATCTGCCTCTATTGATAATAATGCAAATATTATTGACATTTTTCTCTCCCAACAACCAACAAAAACTAAGATGAGGAATTCTACCATATCTGATTGATAGTGAAATAATGCAAACTGTCTCATGGCCAGAAACAATAGAGAAAAATTTTAGTAAATTTGTCAAAAAGTTTATCTCCAAGCCAAGAAACATGTCTAGATGCTCTATGCTTCCATTGGTAAGATGTGTTATGCAGAATATTATTAGTTGAAAAAAAATGTTATATTCAACGTTCTTATCTAATTATCTTTGAATGTTTATAATATTGCATCTGTGAGAAAATGAACCTCATCCAACCTCGAAGGCAACTTGTTGAAGATTTACCGAGATTTGCACGATGGGATGTAAGAAAACTAAAAGACATTGTTGTGAAACAACTTTTGAATGACACAAAAGTTGGCAGTGTAAGTTAAAATTAATTCTTACTTACACAGACACTAGTGAGTATCAGTTTACATTTTATGTTCTCTCCGTCCATAGTATCAGTTTGAACACATAGAATAATTTTTTTTGTCTGCACATATCAAGTATGCCTCTTTGTAGTATCACTTTAGCTTCTGATTAGTATTAGTTTCAATATGTACCTTTAAATTTTTGTTTCCATAGTATCAATGTGTCCTTGGCATAGTACATCTTGTCCTCGACATAGTACATCTTGTCATTTTGTACATATCAGCTATAATATACAATAATACTTGGTACCATTTTTAACACTGCACACAATCAATTAGTAAGTGTGCATAGTACCAATTTCATTACTATTCTATTTTCTTCTATTAAACTAATCATTTATTAATGTAAGTTGTAACTTATAAGTTACAAAATAGTATAATAAAACATTTGCATTTAAATTTTAAACAAAATTACTATTTTAATTACACAGGTAAAAGAAATAAGCACTATTCTTCTACATGAACACAAGCTACTCCAAACAGCATCAAGAAAAGAAGAATCAAGCAACAAAAGAAAAGAGAACCAATGGAAAAAAAAGAAGAAAACGAAGATGCTGAGCAGAGTACACAATGTTTTGAAGATTTAGTAAGCCTTATTGTTTTGCAAACACACATTAAAGATATGGAAGAAGAAAGAAAGAAAACAAAGAAGCAATTAGAGAAAGAAAAGAAGTTAAGGATAGAGGTAGAAAAAGAAAATTTGAAATTGAAAGAACAACTGAAAGAACTCAAATCAAGACTGGAAGAAAATGAAAAGAAAAATTCAGAAGTAGAACTAGAAAATAAGCAAAGCGAAGTTGAACATGAAAACACTCTAAATGAACATGCGCATGAAGAAACAGAAATAGAAAACAAGGAAAAGAAATCCACAACTGAAAACAATGAAGGTGACAATGAAGACAGAAATGCTGAGTCTAATGTTGAACAAGTGCACCAAACAAGTGCTGACACTAATACAAAACAAGTGCACCAAACAAGTGAAAAAGAAAGTACATGCATGAAGACTGAAACAGAAACTCAAATGGATGAAAATGTGCTCCAACCAAATGAAGATAAAGATATGGACAGAAAAGAAAAACGTGAAGACATATTGAACAAAACAAATGAAACAGTGTTCCAAACAAATGAAGATAAAACAGCACAAAAAGAAATAAAAGAGGCTCAAAAATTGGAAGAAGATACCAATAAAGAGAGGAAAGTTGCACTAGACTTAACACCTCCATCTTTCAATCTCAATATCACACAACAATTGCAAGAGGGAATAACAGAAAAGGACAAAGAAAACAAAGCAGCAAAATCTCCTGGTCGGAAAAGGAAACAAACTGTTCATAAGCAATCTTCTTATGTGAAAAAGAATAAAAACAAGAGAAAGGAAAAAAAAAGCCCCAGCTTTGAATATGGTCAGAGAATGAAAAAAAAAACAGCAAAAAAACAAAAAGCTGAAGAAAATGAAAATGAAGAAAAACTAGAAGAAAATGAAAATGATGAAAAAGAAAGTGCAAAAGAGTCAATCCCAATGCCAATTCAAGTAATAGTGCCAACACTATCAAATTTAGGACTAGGACACTGCAGCAAAACTTTGGCATACTTGAATATAGAACAACAAAATACAATCAAAACTTTCTTTGCTATGACAACATCAAATGAGTAAGCTTACAAACGTATATACTAATTTTGCTGGTTAAAATGACATTGTATAATTGATATGTGCCTTATTTTCTTAAAACAGAGATATAGCATCGACAGATAAAGACACAATTAGAGGAGGATGTACAATAACAAAAAAAGTACCACGACAACTTCTTGAAGAGAATGCCACACATGGATCCGTAACCACTTTTTTTTCTTAATAATACTGCTACCAATAAAAATAATTACAAAAATAATGTCTACTAGCTATTTCCAGTGCTATTTATACCAAAACTGATACCTACTTATAACCAAAAATGATACCTAAGTACTATATATTACAAAGTGGTAGTCTATTACTTGAATGGTGTATTAACTGTCATGTATGACAAAATAAATACCAAAATAGTGCAACACTAATTTATTATAGCAGTTGATATCAATTCATACTTTTCTTTTCTATTAGCAATTGATTTAATAGCATGTTCAAAAATGATACTAAGTCAGTGCAAAAATGATACCCAGAAGCTGTTTGATCATATTACATGCTTATTTTTCTTGTAATTGGTAATATATGTTACCATTATTAAGATAAAAGATACTAATTATTATTGAATATTGTTTCACCAATAACAAAACTTACATTTTCTTGTTGTTAATACAAATAATTGACTGGTATTTATCTAAATGTGGGCTGAACGAGCACAACTATGCATTCACAACAATAATGACGGTAAATAAAACTTTAATATGCAAGAATATCATAAATGGTACATATATATTGAATTCTAACTTTTTTTTTTGTTTAACAGCAGTCTATAGTTTTCAATATCCATGGAATTATGAAATCTTTAGTGCTGCCTTTCCTTGAACAAATTGTGGATGATGAATACACAGATGTTATATATTTCCCATTGCATTGTGAATACCATTGGACACTAGTAGTTTGACATACCCAACAATGCAATGGAGTCATCTAGATTCTAGACGTCCTAGAAGAAATTCTAATGGAAGAAACAACCCCAATCTAAAGCAGGCAATGATATTGGTATGATGTATTTTTGTTATGAAGCAAAATAATTTAATTAAACAAATCAAACATTAACTAACTTTGTATTGTTTTGTTTTCAATAGAGAAATAAAATTGAAGAAATGCTAAAAGAAATTTGGAAGAAAAAAAATATACAGGGTAAGAAAGTGAAGGCAAATGAAATGCATCAGATACCATGTGCACAACAAGGATCAGACATGTAAGTTGTTTATGTTGTTCAAAATGATACCTACTGATAGTTAAACTGACACTGTAAATTTTCTTTTAAACTAATACCTAGATACACAAAACTGATACTACAAATATTCTTTTAAACAGGCTTGACTGTGGTATATACGTGATGATATTCATCATATCATTGAACAAAAGTCAATTACCATTACAAATAGCCCCTGAAAAAATGCTGAAATCTAGAGCAAGAATTGCACGTGAGATATTGATTGACAAAGAGCACTGCTGGAGCTTAGCCAAGTTCATGTCTAGTTTGGAAGAAGAAAGATAAATGAACAAATCAAACAATTTGCAAAAATATAACCGATAACCTGTCAAGCAAAGAAGAAGCTGTAGAAATTGAGAATTTTGTGTGTTAAAGTAAATCATTGTATTGTTTCACAATTAAATTTGATACTTATGAAGTAATGATGCTCTATTGCAATTTGGAACTTGTGAAGTAATGATGTTCTATTCTTAAAACAATGCTGATCTTACTTGTAAAAACAATGATAAACTCCTGGAATGATTTGCTGTAATTGATGTTATTTTCTTTACCTGTTTTTTTATATTATAACAAAATTATATATTGAATGTTCAATCAGGTAACTATTGATCCTACATAATATTGCCAGTTTTATGATGCAGCTACCAGTTGTATAATAATGTTATAAGATTTTATATCATATATCAGTACAAAACAGTAACTGGGTATTAGTTTTAATAACTATTAGTATCAGTTTTACTAAAACTGACACTCAACATACTTTATGAAACAACAATTAGTGCCAGTATCAGTTTTTTCTAACGCAACAATCATTATGATTATTTATTAGTACTAGTGTCAATTGTAGCACGTATAATAATACACAAAACTGATATTAAAAAACTAACCAAAACCGACACTAAAGTCCTTTATATCCAATCAAACAAATATTATCTCCAACCACTAGAAAGCATGTATCAATTCAATCATTTTGTTCAATCAATTACATAATGATTATCAGATTCCATATACTATGCTCTCATCTTTATTATAAATAAGTGAAAATACAAAATTGAACAAAACTGATATCACACAATGAAAAAATGATACCATATTTTGTACCAACAGAATGTGTAAAATGATACTAGATAAATGATACAAACAGTATGCAAACAAATATCAAAACAAATTTTTGGAGTAAATAAACAAATAAATAAACACCGGAACCGATACTGTAAAAACATATAACTAATAATAAAACTGATACTATCACTTATACTAAATAGCTGAAATCAAAATCAATTTGATAATACGCTATACTGAATACAAATTAATAACAAGGTTCAATGACAGTAAAGCACCAAAACAAGTCACACATCCACTTATTAATTTGTACAAATTCAAAATGTAAAATCAAATCATATCCTCTTCAAATCTTGACAATTCCGTTTATTATGACCAAATTGCTTGCACTCGCCACATCTATTTTGCTTGTTCTGAAAATATGAAAATCCTCTTTTGCGCTTAATTGACGGTCTACCAGCGCCACGTTTCTCCTTTGGTGTATTGATAACATCTTGAATACTACCATCAACAATAGGCCTATCATAATTTGGAATAGGATTTATAGCATTGGCATAAGAACAGCGATAAGCATCAACAGTGAAATAATACTCAACAAAATCATATACAGACAACTTAGACTTGTTCGTACACTTTATAGCATGAGCATAAGGAAATCCTATAATTTTCCATTGGTTGCAACTACAGACACGTTCCTTCAAATCAACACAATGAGAGTTTGGGGATTTCACTTCAAAACAAAAATCAGAAGATTTATATACATCCCATCCAAATCCTTCTTCAATCAATTCACCTAAACGCAATTCCATAGAAGGACAAAGAGCTGTTTTCCACAAACGACAATCTTCTCTCCTTTTAGCCATTTGTTTCATAACCTTAACACGAATACCATCTAAACACAAAGTAATAGGCAATGCTCGTTCATCTAAAATCCAATTATTAAAACTTTTTGCAACATTAGAACTATATTTACCATAACGTTTCGCTGGAAAAAATAAATCCACCCACTTATCAAATGGCTTATCCTTTAAAAAATTTACACCAGCAACACCACCAATTTGACAGAACTTAGAATGTGCGCCTTCAAAGACATAAAGATTAGAAGCTCTAGAACAAATTTTGAAAAGATCAACAATAGACACATTTGCATTTTTGGCTTTTACAGCTGAAAGAAGATTTTATTCCATATGCAAATAGCAATAACTGTGATAAGCTATAGGAAAAACATCACGAACACCTGAAAGCAACCCTTGGTGACGATCTGACATAAAAACCAAAGTACGATTTTCTTGAAGCATTTGCTTTAAATGGTTCAAAAACCATGTCTAGTTATCTACATTTTTTATAGAAACAACACTCATAGCTAAAGGGAAGAAACCTGCAAATACAAAAATAATTTGTAAAAAAAAGTAAAACTAATAATGACCATAAATCTAAAACAATTCATGAAACTGATACTTATAGTAAAAAAACTGATACCGAAAACCTGATACAACCATAATTAAAATATTGATAGACACGACATTATGCATATTAATCTTCATTCTAGCACAGCGAAGTAACGAACATTAACATATATTATGATACAAAGGAAATTCTAATACTACAAAACCGTATTTGATACCATATATTAACATACTTGAAATTGATACTAACATTATACACAAGCTGATACTAATCTCATGCTAACCAGTATAAAATTATAATGTCAAATACAAACTTACAATTCAATACAATGCAAATTCTGATACTACAGACTTGTTAACTGTAAACTATATATCTTAAAACTGATGCCAACATAATACAAATTATGATAATAGATTATTATTAATGCTAATGCCAACTATTATGATCTCAATACAAATAAATCAAAACTGAAAACAAAGACATACCTTAATCACCATTTTTTGCAGTAGCACCCATCAACACACCAGGACGTCCCTTCAAGTGAGTGGCATCTAAGAATATCATAGGACGACAATGCTTGAATCCAAGTGAACAAGCACCAAAAGCAATAACCACCCTCTCAAATTCATTACTACAAGGATCAGCATCCATTTCAACATAACTATCTAGATTAGACTTCTTCACTGATTCCAAATACCAACTCAAATCATTATAAGACAAAGCAACATTACCATGCAACTCCATTAATGCAAGTTGTTTCCCATGATAAGCATAACCGGAAGACAACTGAAAATTGTATTCTCTTCTAAAATCAACTATAATATCATTAGGCTTTTTACTAGGACAATCACAGATCTCATCAATAATCAATGATTTAACAAATGAACTAGATATATGTGGATTATTCACATTTCTAACACGAGCTCCACAAGAATGATCAGCAACCATATTTCTAATAAAGAACTTTTTCAAATCTCCAGAATCACAAGAAGCATGGACTTTGAAAAGACAACCATCCTTATATGAAGAGCAAATTATAGTAACTCTTGTAGCACAATTCTTTAAAAATACTAATTCATATCCTTTCTGAAGTTGACACGCCATCAAAAATTCTCTCAAATGCTTAGCTCCTACAAAACAAAAACTAGCAAAATCAGAAATGCATAATTTGGACCCTCTCCTCAACATATCTTTTAAATAACTTTTACCGTTAACAACAACATTTGAACAGACAGATACAGTAGAAGATGAAGAAGCACGAACATAAGATGAACTTGAAATAGAAGCACCATCAACATATTCCAATTCAGAACCCTTAACCTTAACAGTAAAACCAAAGAAAGAATTTTTCTTGTATGGCTGAAAAAAAATTATGCTCTGAATATCAGAATCAGTGTCAACCATAATAACTTTGTCCTCAAGTACATAAGAAATTTGAATAGAAGAAGGAGTTAATTGAGATCAACATCGACATATCTCATTCTTCAAATCATACGAAGAGCAATCGATGGACAATCGAGTGCTAAAAGTGTTATTACTCAACACAAACAAACAAAGAAGACTGTCATCCCCACTACAGAAAATAAAATAAAAATAAACATTAGTAAAAATATGTTCAATATAGAACATTAATTATTCAATTTCACAAAACTGATACTTACCGTATACAAAACTGATACCTAGTTACTCATAATAAAAAAATGATACTAAGAAAAAAAAATGATACCCAAAAAATGAAACTAAAATATGATACTTTTCCACTATATCACAAAATTATATACAACCCAAGCAGTAATACTTTTCCAATCATCCCAATATTAATGCACGAAAATGCAAGATAAATAAAATAAAAAAGCAAATTAAAATACAACACTGCATAAAGAAAAGAATAATAATGAAAAACCTGTTGCTACTTCCATAATTTGCCATAGACGAACGAACATACAATGAGAACAGCAACACTGCATATCAATTGTAAAAACGATCACAATTACAAATCACGGCCAAATTTTTTAAATCGAATAGATAAACAACAAAAAATACAGTAATATAAGCATACCTAATTAATACGATTTGAAGAAAAATGAGATCACAGTACAAATATGAAAAGAACGAGATCAACAAAACGCACAGAAGGAAAAAATGATCGATGAACTACCATTAGCAGAAGGACGAAATTCAAATAACCGAACGAAATAGATCGATATTTTTATTGCGAGAGAGATATTTGATCGCGACTGAAAAATCTGATCGCGACTGAAAATTTTGATCGAAAGAAAGAGGAAGAAGCGCACGAAAGTGGGCTAGAAAGAAAAAACGATGTGGGCTGGGAAGAAAAACGATAATTTTTCCTTTAGAGAAAATTATTACCGGGCTATCCTACATTAGAAAAAAAGCGCTAAACACTATCCTTGAGGAAAATTTCTTGATTAATTTATGGATTTATAAAGATTTTATAAAAGATTTGAGAAATGATCTAGAAATGTTTATAAATAGTTTTATAGATTTATAAATAGTATATAAATGATTTTAAAGATTTACGAAGGAGTTATAAATGATTTTAGAATTGTACAAAAAGAGAAAAATCTTTCTTAATCTGTGAATATACTTATACCGTAAGACATGTAGTTGGATATTTTTCCAAGTCTTGAAAATATAGGGACTTGTGGGTATATCTTTGTAAAAGTATTTTTATAAATATATAAAGTGAATGGCCTCCTCTTCTCGCATTGCTTCAAACTACATCTTCTAGAATAATTTCCAGGCTCCTCCCTCTTCTAAATCATTCTTCACTAATTCCGACTAGCAACCTTGCTTTTTTCTTAAGGTCGAGTTTCTCAAGACTCGTATTCGTGATCCACTTATTCCAATCCAGCCATCAAGAATTGGATCGTCTCAAAAAAGAAGATTCTACTGTATATGTGGGGTTATGCGCATTTCGCTAGAGATTGTAGATTACCTTTGCGGTGGTTTAATTGTGGAAAGTACGCGCATTAAAAAGTTAGTTTTTTGAAGACTTCTGGTGACTGTAATTCTAAGTGTTTCAAACATCTTAGTATTCCAGTGCACGGTTTTCAATTTGTTTTAAAGCTTTTGAAGTTTAAAAGAATCCTTTTAGATTTTTTATGGGTTCGAAGAGATGAAAGTTTCAATTTCCTGGAGGATATGTTTAATCACTTTGAATTGTTAATGCTGTAAATATAGGAATGAATTATAAGAATAAATTTGGTGATACAAAATTCGTGAATGATATTAAAGAAGTTGGTTTGGGTTTTTCTTGTAAGGTTGCTTCTGAGAATGATTTGAGGTTATTGGATTGTTATGATTTTAGGCTTTTTGCTAATGATTTCATTGTTCCCATTAATGATGATTCATTGCTAGATGATGTTCCTCGAATTATATTCCCTGACTGTATGAGCTTAGATCCTTCTGTGTTGAAGTAGTCTAAGGTTAGTCAGTTGGTCGACTGTGTCATGTGAGTGGGAGGATAACTTGACTGTCTTTGATGATGATGTTATCCTTGACATTGATTATAATGTTAACAAAAAGAAGAGTTCTGATTTTAGTAAGTGGAAAAATTCTATTTTCAAGCTTTTAGGTTCTGATTTCAAGACCAATTCTTGTAGAGAAAGGAATTTGTAGATTGAAACTTCTAATTGTTTCGTTAATTTAAGTGACTCGGGCATCCTAACTGTTTGCTCTGAGCATTTTCTTGGATCTGCTTTTCATATATCAGGTCAGAGTTTGGTTGTAGATGTGAATGGTTATGGCTATTTTTTTAGGGAAGTTCTCACATGTTGAACTGGAATATGGATAAATTAAAGATGCACACTAATAAGTTGTTGGGTTCATTGTTTGATTGTTCTATTATTTCCAATTTTATGGATGGTATTAAGGAGATGCGTAGGGTCATGTTTAGATCACTTTTGAGATCTAGTGTCATGATTGACTATGTTGTTTTGATTGCTCCAGTTTCTGATAGGGTATTAGATTATGTTTTTTCGATTGACTTATCCTCTATAGTGATTGTTGATGGCAAGTCTACGATTGGATATGAGGAGAAGTCTAAATATATGGATGATGATTTGGTTCACTGTGATATTGCTGAGGAGTCTTTGGGTACTGTTTTGAATGATGATGTGCTTGTAAATGTGGAGATAGTGGAATGTTTGAATAGTGTTGAAGCGTGCTTTGTTGATACTGAATGATCTCTGTTTTCCATCTTGTAGAGGTTAGTTGCATGGTGAATGTTATATTTTTAGATAGTGATAAGGCTAATTTTGACGCTGGTGTGAGTTTCACGAGACTAGTTTTGCTTGTAAAGGCTTTCATAGTGGACTTTTTTGATGCATCAGGAATATCTTCTATTAACACTAGCGAATGCGATTTTGATAGGTTGATTTTTTATAATACTGGTGATTTTAGATTTATATAATAATGTTGTCTTGCATCACTAAGATGATCTCCACCATCTTTTATTCATACTTGCGTTTCTTCTTATACACCCAAAGCTGGTAAAAGAAGTAATTGGAGTTTGTCATCAATAAACATTAGAAGGAGTACTAATTTTAAACTTAATGCTTCTTTATCTCATGCATGAGGGATGATGGCTATTTGAGGTGTTTTTATGGTGATAGTTGTTTTGGTGGCTATTTGTGTCTTGTGTTGTTGCGGTTTGTTTTTTGCGGTTTTTATGGTTTGGTCATTGAGGTTGACGTTGTGGGAGTTGTTTTTGGTGGCTGCTCTCTTTTTGAAATAGGCTTGGGTTTTTTGTGTCTTGTTGGAGTAGTTTGTTCAGGGAGTGTTTTTTATTCATAGGCTTTTGTATAGAGGATTTTAAGCTACCTGATAGGCTTGTTGGCAGCTCCTTGCTTTTGGTAATATATATGTGTATGCATATGTGCTCTCCTCTATCTTAGAGGATCACACATTTCTCTTAAAAAATAACATATAAAGTGATTTTAATTAATGAAAAGATTAATTGAAGAGGCTAGTGATTGCTTATGTGCTTAACCAATGTTGGTTTTCCTAATGAAATAAATCCTCAATTATGATGCATGCTTATTAATAGTAAAATAAATGACTATCAAATATGGACCCAAAACGTAACTTTGGAAATATCAAGGAGAAACATGTGAGTTATATGGCATAGTCATCACCGATGATGTTGTACGGTGCGTATATATCTCATTTCGTTCTCCTAAGAAAAATAATAAGGAAATCCATTCCCTAATGGATAGGAGGTGATCTCTGCTCTTACCTTTGACTGTTTATTTCCTAAAGAACCAGGGTTGAGTTTACCGAAAACTATCGAATGTTGTATTTAAAGAGACCGGGATCAGATATGTTATCCGAAAATGTAATTGCCGAGAATTTTTATCACTTGAAATATGGACATTTAAATACAATTCTAATAATTAATCAATGGATTTTATAACCCAAATAAAATCCTTTAAAATAATAACAAATGATAGTGAAATCATTTTTAAACTTTGTTTAAAAAATAATTAGTTCGAAGAAAGATTGAACATGTGACCGAAAGTCGTTTTTTGATTTTTCATCGACTAAAAATTATCGAAAATGTTGGAACACTTTTGGTTATACATTCACACATTTATTAATCATCTTAGAGATGTTTGATTGTATGTGTACATGCATGTACACTTTTGTATGTATGTGTTTATAAATAAGATAAAGTTTTTATTTAAAAGTTTTAAAAAAATATTATAAAGATTCCTTCTTCACATTATGTACAAAGGGGAAAAAGTATGTTTCTTTTGACATGAAGTGGGGGTTTACTTGGTGGGCGGATGTAAGGTGGTGGAAAGGGGAGAGGTGGGGTGGCAACATGTGAGGTGGGGTGGCAACATGTGAGAGGGGGGGCAAAGTACTAAGGCCATTTTGGTAAATTCACTTGTTAAGATATTATAAAAGCAAACTTTCCTAATTCATTTTCATTTTTGTCTTTCTTATCTTCGTTTCCAAACTTCCTAAGCTTTTAAAAATTCTTTCATGGCTACTAAATTTTTTCCAAAGTTATAAAAAAAATCGTAGTTTTCTACTTGAAATTTCTATAAAAGATTGCTAAAGCACTTCTACATCTATATCTATACATTTCTTTCAAAGTTCAATCCCACATTCACCCAAGATCACCAAGGCGGTACCCTTTTCCTCCTAGGTCTGAACCATTTATGCAAGTTTAGGCCAATTAAATACTTCACTTTTCCAAGAAAATACAAAGGCTTAGGTCATTCTCAAGTTCAAGGAGAAAATACTTTAGTCCAGTTGAATTTCGGTGTGTAAATTCTAAACTTTTGGAAAAGATGATGCCTTTACTTTAACAATGGTTATATATTTGAGTACATGTTGTTTATATTTGTGGATTACGATATGGTCTGGCTATATATGTATGTGATGTCTTGAGTTTTAGTTTTGGACTTGAAACGATGGATTAAGCGATGTAGTGGTTATAAAGTTTTGATCTTCGATGTGTATGGTTTGCAAGATGTAATCTTGGATGTTTGGTGATGGTATAAATTAGTATTCATAATCTTAGGTATATGTTGAATGGTTTGGAAGGTAGATATGTTACTTGTTGAAAAGGACTTGGGATCCTTTTTAAAAATCAAATAGTTTACTAGTTCTGATTTTATTAAATGTTTTCTTTGGTTTCTAACCTAGAAAAGTTTTGTTTAAAAACACTTCTAAATTAGCTTAAAAGGAAAATATTAGTAGAGTTTAAGTTTTGGATGGTAACTTAGAAAAGTAATTCCAAGCTATGGCATCCATAGTGATAGTCGTTATGAATGTAGTTCGTAAATATGCGGTTTTCATGTTTTTTTAAGTTTTCTTTTAAAATTGTTTGAAAAACCATTTCAAACTGAATTAGAGATTATAACACTTGATTAAATCTTAACTAATGAATTTAATAATTAATTAATTTATTAAAAATAATTGTTAATTAAGTAATTAAGTTAAGTAATTAGGGTTTAAGAATAATTAATTAAATTTCATTCGTAGGTAATTAAGAATGTTTCAATTAACGATCAATTAAGTTAAGAGGTGGTTATTTTAATTAATTTATTTAATCAAGTTAGTTACTTTTAAATTAATTATTTAGTTAGTATTTAATTATTTTATTAATTAAGTGTTATTTATTTACTTAATTACTAATTAATTAGGCTTTGATTTAAAGTAAATGTTTATTAAATAAAGGTTAGTTATTTATTTATTTTAACTAATTAGGGTTTAAATTTTTAACTAGAGTCTAATTATTTTTTAATTAATTAATGGTAATTATTAGTAATTAATTAAGACTTAGTTAAGATTAATTAAGGTTTAAATTTTGATTTAAGTATGATTAATTAAAGATTAATTACACTTTAATTTATGTTTTAATGATGCTTTATTTATTATTTATAAGTTATTTTAAACTTCAACAGTTTTTTATTTTAAATCAACTTTCTACTTTCAGTGAATTACGTTTAAACCAAAGGATCTCATGTTCATGCCATTAAGTAGTCAAACAAAGTGAAGTAGTTAAAATAAAACATTGACACGTTTTATTAGAAGTAAGTCGACTTATACTTATCAAAAATACCGCATTTCGAAAGTGTGATGAATACAAGGAAGTTAATTTCGATAAGCGGGTCATGATAATTTAAGCATATGAAATATATTTCCATATGTAAATCTTTTCGCCCTAATAGTCGAGTTATCCACTATAATGACTTCATCCTTTAACAATATCGAATGTTGGTTTATAGAGACCAGGATCGGATAGCAGTTGTTATTTGAAAACCACTTTGAACCAACATAAGCGTTCAAATTAGAAAAAGTGAAGGCAAGGTCCAAGATGAAGACTTTGAGGTGCAAAGGCTATTTACAACTAACCCCGAGGGTGATCCATAGTGTAGTGGAAGTAGTTCCTTTGGTTCATTCATCTTTTGAACAACTTGTATGAATGAGTGTAGACGTTGTGTCAACATCTGGAAGGCAATGTCAACATCCCAAGTGGCGGTGCTATAGTAAAGGTAAATGTAGCCTCAAGCCTCATCAACAGGAAATGATCAAAATGGGTATGCAGCAGGGTTATTTGGGTCGCTCCCATCAGGATATCTCATCACCATATCTAGAACAAATATTTGACCCATTTTGTATGCTTTGGTATGGTTACTGATCCCAACCATGGTGGTGATGGATTTGGTACTACTAGTCAATGATAGGTCGGTTCCATGTAGCAGGGGTACAAGATGTTCTTGTCAAACCCTAGGTGTATTTTATCTAGAGCTACACCTTTTGGAAGGTAGTTCTTTACCTGGTCATGTATGGAATCCATTCTCCAATAAGTGTCATAGGAATTTGCTTTTACCAAAATATGTTGAAATGTGAGATGGAAGCATTTCAGCCATGTTCTATTTTACTTAAACCCTAGACATTATCATAATATCACTGGATTTCCATATAAAGTATTTTGGTTATCGAAACGTGAAAACCCATATGTGTTTATGTGCAGCATGGTCTTACAAGATACCTTTGATTTTAAAAGTGTTTTTTTAAAGGTAATAAATTTAGTTGTTTGAGTTTAATCAAACCAAACCCATGTCCGATCTAGAGTTTTATTTTCTTTCCCTTAAACACTAAGGTACTCAAATTTTTATAAGTACTCAAGTGATCCAAGTTTCCTATGATTGCATTTTGGAAGAGCTGGAGCAGGTGATTTAAACGTTAGCTAGATATTATCTTAATCCGCTTTGTATATATGTACGTATTGTGTATTAGTGATGTAAGGACAGGTAGTTATAACTGTCCCATTTTGGAACTTCTACTTTTATATCTCTGATGAACTATTATGGCAGTATCTATGTAAAATCTCATGTTGATTAATGTATGTGTTTCACTCCATTATGAGATTCTGTGATTATTTTGTTTTTTCTTCTTATCTTTCTTTTTCTTCTACCCTTAACGACTCGTCTTTCGGAGTAAGAAAGGCAATTCATTATAGAAAACAACTTCGATCCAACTCAAGCATTCTGAAGTGAAGACATCTTGAAGATGATGGAATTCAAATACGGAGCTCTTTGAATTGCAAGGGCTACTTGTTACAAATCCAAAAGATGGTTCCAAAATGCATGTAGTAGAAGTAGTGCCTTTAGTTTGTCCATATCCTAAACAACTTGTATAGATGAATGATGGCATTTTGACTGTTGCCTGAAGAGCAATGTTAGCATTCCAAGTGGGAAGTGCTATATGAAAGGTAAAAATGTAGCCTGAAGCCTGATCAACCGAGAATGACTAAAACATGAGAGATGCAGTAGGGCTAAGTAGGGCGCTCCCAAGCAGGGTATGCTCATCCCTGTCTAGAGTCAATATTATATCCCATTTGTATTCTTCGAGGCCATTTAACAAAACGGGTAATCATACTCGGTACTTTCTATTAAGGTGTAGACCGGTTATGTGTTGGCTAGGGTCGGTAGGTTCGACCTTGGTGTTAATTTATCTAAAGATGAACCATGACGGGCGGTATCCCAGTAGCCCTATCATTATATGGAATCCAGTCTCCAATAAACACCATACGGACTTAATTGTGCCTAACTATTTTGAAATGTGAGATGCAAGCATTTCAGTTATATCATATTTTACTTTGAACGTTGAGATATTATTATAATACCATTGGATTTTCTAAAGAAAATGTTTTAATTATCGTAAGATAAAAAATCCATCCGTGTTTATATGTGGTGCGGTTTTACGAGATGCTTTTATTTTGGAAATAGTTTGATAAATTTAAAATCCATTTGTTGTGTTTTCTCATGCTGGTTACCAGACTGATTCAGGTGTTATTCCCTTTCAATGCGTGGGTCAGATCGAGCATATTTACAGATTGCTTTGGATGCAGTAGAGCTTAGGAGACAAGCTAGAGGTCCAAGACATATCTACGTATTTCTTTTTGTTCCATTGTGTTGTCTGTTGGTTGTATTTATCAGCAATTGTAAGGGCATGTTGTTGTAACCATCCAAGCTAAAATAGGTTAGTGTACTCTGTTGATGTCTAGATGTATATTATACTTTTATCTCTTTGTAAAGGTCTGTTTCATATTATAGATTATTTATTTCATTGTGAGATTTTGTGTGGTTTTAGTTTCTTTTTCTCTACTTCTTCTGTTCTTGTCTTTTTTCTTCTTCTCTTCCACTAACAATTGAGTTTTTCCGCATTCGATTACTTGGTACACGATATAGTTAATGTATTAGTGTCAATTTTTGAGGGTTGGAAATCCCCACTATTACAATGAGAGCTTTCTATAAAGGTTGGGAACAACCAGAGTGATGACATATTCGGTACTATCCAATATGGGGTATGCCTGTCTTATGTCGGTAGAGGGGAAAATGCGTTTGTAGCCCTCGGTACATTATCTAGAGATGTACTATACTAAAGGTAGTCTCTTACCTTGTCATTGTTGGAATCCATTATCAAATACATGCTTTACCGTCTTAGTGGTGTCCAACTATGTTAAAATATGAGGTGCAAGAATTTCAGCTATTTTATATATTTATTTTAAACCCTAGAAATTAATATAATATCAAAAGATTTCTTATAGAAATGTTTTTGTTATCGTAAGGTAAAGGCTCGTCTTTGTTTACGTGCGGCGTTGTCTTATGACATACCTTTTCTTTAAAAAGGATTTTCAAATGTAAAAAATCTATATGATTAATTTGATTGGGCTTTCTCATGCTGATTTACCATACTGATCTGGGCGTTATTTTTTTATAATGCCCAGGTCAGCCCGAGCATATTTTCCAAATTTAGCTAAATGTTTTGGAGCGTTCATGAGACGAGATGGATTCTCCAAAATGTATTCATATACCTTATAATCTTTAGTTGTTTTGTTCTTGTCTGTATTTATCAGCAATTGTAAGGACAGAGTTTTATAACTTTCCAGACTGATAATATGTTGTATGCTCTAATTATTGCATATTAAAGATATTTTCTTTTGTAAAGATCATTATTGTATTATATATTTCTTATCACATTTGTAAGATTCTATTCTATCTTTTCTTTCTTTAACCCTAAATGACCTGCCTTTTGGACACTTAGTTGATCGGCACACGAATACCGATGACATATTAGTGTCGTCTTTTGATGCAAGAAAGACATACCGTTACACAAATCATCCAATATTACCTTTGTTCATATTTTTCCTATTTAAAGGACTTCTACGTCATTTTAATCAAGTTCCATTTTTATACTTAAAATGAAGAATTTTAAAAGAACTTCCAAAATTATGAAGTAGGAAAAATCATTAAGTCCAACTTACGCTCTAGTTTGCATTAATTTCTAGAAAGAAAAATCTCCTTTTTTGAAAATGTTTAAACCGAGAACTTTTTGACCCAATTTTTTTTAAAATGAGAGCTTAGAAAATGAAAACCTTTTTACCAATAATCTTTTTATCGGATCTTCTAACTGCACAATTTCTTTTTAAGGTTTTCTAAATTTTCTTGCTTTTTCTAAACAACAACTTCTTAGTAAATCTTTTGAAAAATCCATTTAATATATTTCATGGAAGTTTCTAAAGAAAATATTTTTATCAAATTAGTTTCACCTAGGGTTGGATTTTAGAAATTGACTTTTTTGTCCTCTTTATTGCTTTTTCCTCTTCTATTATCTCTTACTTCTAGATGTTTACAACTTACTATCTTGTAGTATTTAATTACTATCTAAATTGCTTATTCGTTATTCTTATAAATGTCGCTTATTCGAAATAAATGTTTATTATTCTAACTAATAATTTCTAAATACATTTACTTATTCATCCAACTTTTCCCATTAAAAGTTCTTTATCCCTCCATAATTACTCAAATAATCTCTTTAATTAGTCCATTAATATCCCTATTAAATTATTGTAACTCCTAATTTATTGCTCGTTTATTGTCCTGATAAATTTAGATTTACAGTCTTTCCATTTATATTCCTTATGATACGACTAACACCGCATATTCCTTAGTACATTCATTTTTCCAACCCATAGTTGGCTCATCATCCTTTTGGAATACGGCGCGACTACTTCTATAGTCGAGATTTATAGAGTAATCTCAAATTAAGTATACATGCATATATATATATAGTGAATTTTTGAAAAATACATTCAAAAATAACAAGTACGTCATTCATACGTACACATGTCCCCATTGATCGGGTAACCCAATCTCTAATACCACATATAACAACTTTCCCTAAGACGGACTTAACTCCGACGAAACAAAAGCTCATCGAACCTTAGGCCTATCTCAAGGAAAATTGTTAATTTAACAAAATTTTGAACAATACATAGTACACTGAGCTATCTATACTTTCAGAATCTTACGATGGAATAGATAAAATATAATATCAGATATAGGTACCCATTTCAAAAAGAAAACTATTTTAGAAACAGAACGTGTAAAATATTACATTTACATAAGGCCTCTATAGTACAATATTTAAAATACATAATTGTTTGAACTATGTGCAGTAAAATAACATAACTGTTTGAACTGGTCAACTGCTACCCTCAGGTGGTCGATCGGTCTTTGTTTTATGGCCATGATTTATTTCCCATTTTAATTTTTGTTGATTTTATACTTTACTTACTTATGTTGCCAAATGTTTTCCTAAACCTTAATTCTTTGCTAAATTTTAAAATTCAAACTTAAAATTTTAAAATTCAAATTTAAACTTATTCGAATTAATTTAAATAAGGAAATATCAAACATCCATAACTTCTTTGTTTGAACTCCAATTTCAACATATTATATGTAGAAATTGATCGGTAAATCGCTACAAATGGAATGATGCAATTTCCATGACCAAATTTATACATTTACAAAATTTACATTTTTAACTTTATTTTAACTATTAAATTTCTTAATAAATTTCTGGGGTGTTACAACTACCACTGGTGGCATCGGCGTACATGAAAATTTCAAAATCCTAACAACTTGCAAAACGTTACATATTTATTTCTTGTTTTTGTAACGACCATAACTTCTTCATTTTTCACTCGATTTTGAAAACTTTTTCTCCTAAATTCAAATTAAAGTCTCTACTGCACATCTTATTCCATTTTTCCAAAATTCTTCATCGAAATCATTTCCAAATTTCCTCAAAGTAGGTATTTTGTAAAACTAATTTTCAGAATATTATAAATACACTTCCTCACACATATATATATATTAAATACACTTAAAAATCACTATAAATACAAAACAAAAATATAAAAGGGCCTGAAATATAATATGAGACATTTTTACTTAATTTTATCTATATTTATATTGTATGTTTTGATATTTATACATTAATACACACGAAAATAACACTTTTTAACATATTACTAGATAATGCATTTAATTATTTAAATACATTTAAATTTAAATTTATTTTCTGCAATATATCATTTCATCTCTGAAATCATTTTATAAACTATTTATTAGATCTTATATGGTGTTTTTCATATATTATACATATATATATAGTGGAAAGATAAATGCAAGGTTGTGAAATACATACATACATACATATGTATGTATCATCACAAACTTGCATTTATCTTTCCACTTCACTCAAACCAATATAAATAATAAGTTTCAAAATATATTCTCTAATTTATAGAATTACGCATCAAATATTTCATATTTTACCAATCCGTTCATTCCGGTATGAATTCAAGTCCTTATTTATCAACCTTCAATTCAATATTTCTTTTTTTTGGCCAAACATCAACATAATTCCAATTTCAATACATATACTAAACATCATATCACTTAATTTCAGATTTCATGCATTCTTGATTACTTTCCAACTTAGTAACTAGCATAATTAATCCTAAAGCCGAACCCTCATCATAGATCAAAATCATATTGCTACATTATATTTGAATTATAGATTAAAAAGACAAGCCAACTCATAAATTGAAGATTTAAATCTCAAAATCCTCCACTGTTTGGACAGCCGCACACACCAACTTCATAACTTCCTCTAGATCCTTTTCTATATCGTAGCCTTTGCTATCCCCATTAATTTTTCACCGGTTTCGTCCAATTTCTTTAAGAAATGAGAGAGTTACTGAAGGCAGTTTTTGGATAAATGGGAAGAAGAAGAGAAGGAAGAAAATGAACGTATGTATTTAGATTTAGGCCTTTATATAATTGGAGTGATGTGTCTCTACAAATTTTTTAATTCAACTTTCAAATTTTTGGGTCAATCGCACTTGGCCCAACACAAACCCATGCCCCTAACATTATCGTGTGGCCTATGATTAGAACAAACCAATATATCATCCTAACCAGAAAAACAAGCCGGTCGCAATAACGTATGTTTCTTTATCAAATTCAATTGTTCGTAAAATAATCATTTTGTTCTTATATTTTAAATTCACCATAATATCCTTTTAATATTTTTATTATTACTATAAAAATATAGAGTATTACATTTTCCCCTATAAAATGAATTTTCTCCCCGAAATTCCTAAAGGATAAAGAATGTATTTCTCTTTCACGTATCACGTACCACATACATGACAACATACCTACATCACATTCATAAACAAATGATATAATTCATCCAAGCAATCATCCATTCACATAATAATCATTACACATATACATGTGAGATATACTTGGTCGTAAATATAGTACATCATAACATGTAAGCATATGATATGATCACGGCATGTGATACACAGAATAAAATGCAAATATACAATTATGGCCACTTAAATGAGTGTAAAGATCATGACATTTTAGGCATGAGTGTAATACATCGTAATACATCATATGAAATTTATACGAATGCGTCAGCCATAAAGATAATAATGGTTATGATATATCAATATATATCAAACTACGCGACTAAGATCAACCACTCAAAGCAACCAAATTCTAAACTAAGCATCAAGTAAATATATATACAATAAGCATTCAACTCTACCTAATTGAAGTAATATTCTAACAAACAAACCAGTGGAATGGTGTTCCTAAAAAGTGTTATATGGAAATTTTGGGTCCCCACATCGGCTTCACGAGTTCCCTTAATTGGATCTCTTATCCTATCTTAACTAAATAAGTTCCATTACCAATACACATACTAATTGCCCAATGCTAATATCAAGTATATGTGCACCCTTATCGCCTCTGCAACTCATGCTATTAATCCAAATATCGGATGGTAAAATGACCAATAATAAGTAGGTTTGGCCATTGCTTCAACTAAAATGCAGTTTCATAAACTCAAATTTCACATACACCATACTTCATATATATAAAATCTTAATAATCCAACAGCCAACTATCACTTCATTTTTGGACGTTGGGGTAAGATACTCAAAAGCGGGTAATTTCCTACCTAAGCAACTAATAACCAAAATCACTGTGTGATTCTCTATTTCCAAAGAACATCAAAACAGACGATGTCCTAATCTAGTGAACTTATCATATATTCTACTTCGAATTCCAATTCAATTCAAGTGGTATCAATTTTCTTATGAAGCTACCTTTTAAAACTTCCAACCAATATGACAATAAAGGATCACTTTTTCAACGTATGCAAATTAAATCATAACTCCTACAGCATACAAACAAAAAATAATTCAAACAAAAGGAAATACTAATTTATTCAACCATTCAAAACAAGTAACCAATTTTATAGACCTAAGTGATAATATAGACTAAGTGAAATCCTAAAATAATGTTAGTTTATGTTCAACTATGTAGTACATAGCTCATGTGCACCTTATGTGCAACATCAACCATGCATCCTTCGGTCCCTACTTCCAATCGAGTTCCTTTGAATAGGAAGCCTCTTTTTCGCTTTTAATTATCCATTTCCATAAGTCTTCTAATGGTTCTATTTCTAAATACAACTTTGTACCATTTTAACTTTATGATATTGTAGACGAGACAACTCAATAGGGACGGTGTCTTGCCATATTAATCAAGTGGTCATAATTCAAAAACTTGAGTAGCATCGTACTTGTAAAACACCTCTAGGAACATCATAATATAAAAGGTTCTGGCATAGTGAAAATGGTGTTAGAACCTCCAACTTATGTTTCAATGATAACAACTATACAATCATATACATATACAGACTTTAACAAGATTGTAGGTATACACTACAAGCAGACACCACGATCGAAGATATTGAGACTCAAAGAGAAATGAAGATTCATTGATTGTACTAAGGTTATTCTAATGTGAACGAGTCCTAGATAAAATATTGTTAAGGTCTCCTTCAGTATATATGCATACACGATCACACACAATTTTATATACATCAAAATCTACTAGAAAACTATTTTTTCTGCTCATAGACATTTGAGGTATACTCACATATGTCTGTGATAAGTCTCGGGTTAAAAATTAAAACTACTCACAGACATATATCACGATAAAACTATCATATTTGAAAAGACACTTCTTTTTGATACAAAAGGAAATCACCTTTCATGAAGAGTTTCAACCACTAAAACGAAATCACTTACTTAACTTGACTCTATAAATAACATCTTGTTTGAGAATTAGAAATCACTAAAACGAAATCATCTGCACCTCTTTAATTCTATAAATAGCATCTTGTTTGAGAATTAGAAATCACTTGCTTAACTTGATTTGATATATTCTTTACTTCTTGATTTCAAAGCACTCTCTTACATATACACTGTTTACATAATCACGATCCATTATAACCTTTTGGTTAAATCACTTCCTATAACTCAAAGCAATCATATTCATATACTGAAAGGAGATCATAGGAAGATTTGTCTTATAAATCAAAAACTGTGTTATTGGAACATAAGATTGTCAAAGACACTTTTGTATTAAGTATATTTCTCCAGGCAAAGTGAGGATAGTTTGTTTAAAGGAAATACCGAAGGGGAACTTCGGGACTAGACGTAGGACGAGTCTGAACTAGTATAAAAAATCCGATTTGTCCGCTTTTTATACTTTAATATTTATTGTCCCCTATTGCATTGATTTATATATTTGCATATTAACACAAGTTAGATAGTATACGATCTACTAGACTTTCAATTGGTATCAAAGCTTAGTCATTTCAATCTACAATAACACGTAATTGAAATTATTAATATGGCAAGTAAATTTCAAGAAGGTCAATCAACCGCATGTCCCCCACTATTCACTAGTTCTAATTATGCTTGTTAGTCAACACACATGCAAATTTTTATGGAGCAAAACGTGTAACAACCTTAATTTTTAGTAACATTATTTTAGGATATTTAATTAGTTAAATTAAATAAAATTATATGATGATTAAGGGTTGGAGAATTGTGTTAATAGAAAGGTAGCCATGCCATGTTCATAAAAGAATTAAAATGTGTAACGACCCAACTTCTAGTCTCCAGGAAGTCGTATCGCTAAGAAGAAAGAAAGTGATAGAAAAGAGAAAAGAAAGGAAAGAAAGAACAGACAACATCAGAGCCTCACAGCGGAATCGAATAAATTATAATATATCACATAAAACTTTACATAGTATCATATACATCAGAGTAATACAGCTAATACAACACAAACTAGACAGTTATAATCATCTGTCTAGCAATTACAATTCAAGTACATCAGAGAAAACAGATACAACTCAAACACAGCGGAGCTACTAAATATATCTACACGCTGAAGCCTCATGCTCCATTATCTCCTCCAGAACTTGATCAAAGCAATCCTGAAACACTTGACTACTCATACGTAATATGAGTACCCAAGAGTTTAATAAAACAGAAAATAAACACTCAGGTCAGACAGGGGTCTGGTGTGAGTAAACGGGGATAAAAATTGCTTAACTTTAGAAAATCCTTTAAAACAAAAGGTATCGCGTAAGACTTCCCACACATAAACATGGAAAAGTTTTTACCTTACGCTAACCAAAACATTTGATAGGAAATCCAGTGATATTATAATAGTGTCTAGGGTTTTCAAAATAAAATACAGAAATAGCTAGAATGCTTACATCTCACGTTCCAACATAGTTGGACACAATCAAAACCGTACAGGCACTTATTGGACTATGGATTCCATCAATGGCAGGGCTACTGGGGTACCGCCCGTCACAGTACGTGGCCTAGATCAACGTACCGAGGAGTACTCACACTCCCCTGCAACACAAAGCCGGACCCGTTCCTTACTGAACAGTTCTGAACAAGACAACCCCGCAGTTGGTGTACACTGACAACTACCCACTAAGCCGAATAAAAGGGACCTCTAGACAGGGATCAATCTTGCTCTCCAGTGGGTGCTACCCACGAAGCTTTGCTGCACCTCCCCTGTTTTAGCCATTCCCGATTGATGAGGCTTGAGGCTACGATTACCTTTAGAGGACACATCTCTTAGAATGCTCATCGTCCACCTGACGATGTTCTGAAAGCATCCAATCCATACAAGTTCGTTCCGGGTTCGAACGAAACCGAAGGCATTATCTCGTTACACTCATTACGGAATCACCTACAGAGTTAACGACGATAACCCTTGCACTTTAAGTCACCATCTCGAATCTATAAGTACTATTCCGTCAAACTCACTACGGAATCACCCATAGAGTTATATTGACGTATAGCCCTTACACCTCGAGTCTTCACTTGCTCCACTTGGATTAACGACCTAACGTTTATTTGGAATCGATGTGGTTTTCGGATATCCAAATATGGAAACCCGATCCCCATCTCATCGAAACCAAACGCCATCTTAATGTCCAAGTTATACTTAAAGGTTTTAAACAATTAACTTATTCCATTATTATCTAATTCACACAGATAGATAAACTATATCTCACGATAGATAATCACATTCATAAAATAAACAGATAATCTGTATCATCCATAAACAGATAACCATCACAACCAATAATCCATCACAAACCATCATACTTAAACCAAGCATTCATATCATACAAATACAACTCATCTCATTACTGAGATCACAACCATTCAATCAATAACATCCATAAGCAATGATTCATTAATCATCAATTATAATTAATTTAAAATGAATTAAATTAATTACAGCCATCTCTAATTAATTTAAAATAAATTAAATTAATTACTCATCTAAATCCTGCTTAACATCCATTAATTAATTAACCCAGTTAATTAATTACTTCCTAAGTATTTAACTTGATTAAACATCTTGATTAATCATTTATTAATTACAATAAGTAATTAGTCTTTAATTAATTAACCTTAATCATAAGTAATTAACATTTAATTACTCATTTATTAATTAATTATAATTAATTATATTTGTCCTTAATTAATTACAATTAATTAATCACTTAATTAATTAATTATTACTTAATTAAACAATCCTTAATTACATCATTAATTATAATAATTAATGATCTCCAATATTTAAATAAATTACTTAATTAAAATTAATTACATTTAGTAATTAAACTAATTATTAATCACCTTGATTAATATTAAGTTTAGTAATTACTTTCTTTAATTACTCATTAACAAATTAATTATTCAATAATTAATCATTAATTAATTCCTTAATTAATTCCAAAAGTAATTATCCAAATTACTAATTACATTTCAGTAATTATCATTATTACTTTTCTAAGTAATCCTGCTCCACTAATTACATTAAGTAATTACATTCTTAAAATCATCCAAATTGATTACAATAAGTAATCAATTCCTTAATTATTTTAACAATTAATTATACTTAACCAATTACAATTAATTATATTCAATTAATTAATCTAGTTAATTATCAAAATTAATTACATTAATTAATTACTAAATTATCCTTAGATAATTATTCTTATTAATTAACACATTTTCAATAATTACATACTTAAGGAAATTTGAATTAGATTAATTATTAATAAATCATTTCTAATTAATAATTAATCTAAATCATTATTTCAAATGGAATAATTAAGTAAATTCTTAATTATCTTAAATATTTTTCAAAATAATTCATCTACTAATTATTAATATTCAAATGTATTTAAAACCAAACATTTCTAAATTTAATTCAAATTCCATTTTAAAATTTCTAATGTTTAACTGTTTAAACATTTATCCCAAATTTTAAATAAATAAAACTCTTAAAATAAAATGAATGCTAAAGAACATTCATTACTTAAATATAAGGAAAGATTTAAAATAAATTACTTGATTAAAATAAATTAATCTTTGAAATAAATTGATTATTTCAACTTTCAAATTTAAATTAAACACTTCACATTTTAATTCAATACTAATGGAAACTAAATTCTTTCAAGTTTAAACTTGTTTGAAATCAATTTCTTTAAACATTTGAATATGTTCATTTCAAATTTTATTTTTATTTTTTTATTTTTTTATACAAACTGGTTTTGAAATCAAAACTGATTTCCAAAGAAACTTGGAAACAGTTTCAATTTGATTTCAAAATACATTTAAGTTTTGCAAAGACATTTAAATTTGTCCACACTATCAAAACTTACAAAAACTGTTTTAGCTTAATGTCTGATTTTAGAATCAAACCTGAACTTATTTTTAAACTTGATTAAAACTGAATTTTTAATCTTGCTTAAAACATTTAAATGTGTACATAATTTAAAATCTAACAAAACTGTTTTGAATTGAAAATCTGGTTTTAAAAATAACCCTGAAACTGTTCTTAACTTGATTCAATACTCAGTTTAAATCTTGTTTAAATTTAAGATTTTCATTTTTAAAAACTTTGAATTTCAAATTTTATTTGGATGCAGATCCAACTTCCACTTAAATCAAGTTGCAACTTAAAATATGAGTTTCATTCAAGAATCTAAAAACTACAAAATTTTCGGGTTTAAAAACCTGAAACTGTTTTAATTTTGATTTAAAACTGAATTTAAATCTTGTTTAAATTTAAGGTTTTCATTTTTTTTTAAATCTTTGAATTTCACACTACATTTGAATTCAGTTTTTTATAATTTATACTTGAATCAAAATTCAAAATATGAATTTTATTTAAACTACAAACTGCAAAATCACAGGTTTTAAAACCTGAAACTGTTCTGTTTTCAAATCTTGATTTTAACAAAATTTAAACCTTGTTTAAATTTTAAAAAATTATTTTTAAAGCCTTGAACTCAAACTCCATTTGAATTCAGACATAACTTATATCTAAATCAAATTAAGATCTTTAAATTATAATTTTTTAAAATATGAGTTTTCATTCAAAGTTTAAAACTGTAAAATTACAGATTTAAAACCTGCAACCAAACCCGAGAAACCCCTCCTATTACTTCGAGTTTCCCTACTCCTTGCTTCGAGTCAGAAGCACAAAAACCCTATGATAGCTTCGAGTCAAAAACCCAGCATCTCAGAAGTTCACTAGAACTTCAATATTGCACACTGAAACTAGTTTTTTTTTTAAACCTGGAAACACTCATATCACCACTCCTCTCTCTCTCTGATCAAATATCACCAAATTCCTTCATTCTCTCATCAACATTCTACCTACAGGAAGTATTCTAACCCCAAAATTCCACTAGCCTATCAAATGCATCAAAAATTCTTTCTGTTCAAACAAAATGCTACTTTACACAGTTTATTTTAAAAAGTGAAATTGGTTTTATTACTTTCTGATTTTTAACATGCATCAATGTTATAATCTTGTTAAAAAAATAATGATATTGGTATCCTGATTTTAATTAAAAATACTCACAGCTATAACCATTTCAGAAGTAGCAGATTTAGACTTAAACTTATTTTAACTAATTTATGATTTCCAAAACCTAAATTTATACTAACAAACATATTCTGTTTATACATATCAATCCTAACATAGAATTAAATTTAGAGGTAAAGGTTTTTTTTAATTTAAAATCTTAGTTTTAGAAACAAACAGGTATGCATATTCCTGGCCAGAGCATCATATATATACATGGTTATATATGTATACAAAGAGCTTTCATCATAATTCAATCATACAAACTTGCTTATTACTATCAATACACATGCAACAGATTATTTAAGCTTTTCCATTTGTGAAGTTATTTTCCTCAAAACAAAATGAATCTCTGCAGTTTCATCCACAGCAGTATATATATATTTTTAATGACAGCTTTTCTTTGAACATGAGTTCTAATACTTGCATGTGAATATATATTTAAAACAAAACTGTTTTTAAAATTAAAAGTTTACTCACATCTAACAACTGAAGATGCAGAAACAATTCCAGAGATGCATATTTCAATTTCCAGGAGCTGCATATTGAAGCTTCAAGATGAAATCTGACTTTCATTTGATTACTGGAATTGCTCTCCTGTCTTGATTGTTGATTGCTTTTATCTTGTTAATGAATGCATACAGACCCAATCTCAATTGCATAGATTTGCAGATGAATTTATGGAAGAAAGAGATTGCAGATTTGAAGATGTTTGTATAAATTGATTTGCAGATAGGTTTTCAGATTTGAAATTGTTATTTGCAGATTTGAGGAAATTTGAAGATCGGTTTGCAGATTTGAGAATTTGTAAATTTTCAGATTTGTAGTTTGCTTTGAAGAAATTGATTTGTATTTGGTTCTTGAACATAAGTTAGAAATTGGATTTTTGGATTTTCAGATTTTCTGAAATCTGGTTTTCAGGTTTTCAATGAGAAAAAGTTTGAACAAAGAAAAACATTTGTTATATTTTCTTATTTAAAAGAATGAATTTCAAAAATTACAACATGCCACTTGTTATGTTTAGGTGTAGATAATTTTACAAGTGTCTCTTTTATGATTAAGAGCTTAACACATGTATTTTCAATATTTAAAAACAATTCCCAAATTTATATATATATATATTTGAACTTATCTTAAAGCATTTCTAATTAATTTTTAGCAAGTTTCAAATGTTTATTAACATTAGTTTTTAAATAAAAACATATACACTATGAACTTCTTTATAAAACTATACATTTCAAATGTTTGTTTTTTTTTTTTAAAATAACATTTTTTTTATGAAACTAAATTTCAAAAGAAAAGAAGATTTTAAAAAAAACAAAACAAAATAAACCTTTATTATAAAAATGAAATTTAAACTATATTTATTTTTAAAAACAAAATAAATACTTACTTACTTTTTAATAAAGATATAAGAAAGATTTTTAAAACAAACTTTAGAAAATTTTACAATACTAATTTAAATCAAATTAAGTCAATTTACAATTTATACATTTATATATAATAATTAGGAAATATCCTTTATTTAACATAAATTAAAAATTAAAACCAAATCCTCTATTTACAATGTATAAACATTTATACACCATAAATAAAATATTTTTAAATCAATTTAGAAAGATAATTTATTACTTAAATATTTTTAACTTTGAAAAGAATATCATTTAACAAACCAAATAATTATAATTTCCAAAAGAGAATTCCAATTTGAGTTTATTAAATCAATATTTTCACATTTTAAAATAATTATCAATGAAATTATTAAATAATTATTGCCTAAATTTCCGGGACATCACATTCCTTCCCCCTTAAAAGAATTTCGTCTCCGAAATTTAAAAGCAAAGGTAATTTAATAATTCCATACAGATTTTAAATTTAAAATAGCAAACATATATTATCAACCAAATACTAGCAACCATAACAACCAATTTAAACAAAACAATTCTAATTATCCAGACAAAAATTCTGGATAGAATTCCCTAGAGTTTCCCAGGTACAAACACCGGGACACTCGCCCTACAGAACCTAAACTAGCCATACCACTCAGATCTAAAGCTCCTATATATCTAGATCTACAAATCTAAACAGAATACAGGACTACAGATATGTCCTGATCAACTCCTAAATCTCACAGAACTACTGATTCTAAAACCAGAGATAAACCATACACGTACTCCCTCAGAGATACGTGAAAAACAAAACAAATTTCAGCCATCCGAACTGGAAATTCAATCCTGTAGACCAGACACTTAATTCTCAAGAGAAAACAGAAAGATTCAATACTCAAATCCACAAATCTCTCATATCGATGCTGGGTTGCCTTCAACTTCTAGATCAACCAAAATCCATCACACAAACTCTACTACGGAAATATCAGAAGACTTCAGACAACTACCCTTTCTGGAAACAAACAGATACAAAACAATCAAGTCTCCTGATCCAAAATGAATTTCCTGTAGAAATCTTCTGATCCAAGACAAAACTCAAATTTCCAAAGAATTGGTGTTGCTCCTATCCTGGAATAGCTGCCACCATGCTTCCACTGCGCAACTCTGATTCGAGAATGTTGTTGATGAACACAAATATAAACTTAATCAACTTATCTCAGAATATTGTTCATCAAATTCCATAAATCTCAGTGACCTATCCGATTCGGTCATAAACACCACAACAAAAATTTAACCAGAAAACTGGATCCAATCAATCCTGTCAACTTATATAGATCACACTCAAAGAATCTCCTAAAATGCTGAACCATCGGTAAAGCTCCAAGAACCAAGTCGGAACAGAACTCAATCTCTCGATGCGGATGCAAATCTTGATTCCTTCGAAGATATCCAGAAAATACCACTTTGATAACTCAAACATCCTCTAAAGATGTTTCAATCCAAACAAAGATTACTCAGAGAACTTCTGAACCATCGCAAGTCACTTTTGCGATTCCACTCAGTTCAGGTTCCAAGAAATCGTTCTCTCATCAACAATCAGAACAGCTAAAGCCTTCAAAACAAAGAAGAACTAGTGGTCTTCCTCTAACCACAAACATCACACCCAACTGAGCTTCCATAAGAAATGGACAAGCTCCACCATCTGCCTGGACTACTGATAGAAGAATCACAGAGATTTCTAAACCATCGAAGTACAGGCCACTCACTGCTGCTACTGCTGCCAAAAATTCCTTATCCAAAAACTCATCGAATCCCAAAGCTACACTAGCCTCTTCACAACAGAGTCTTCCAAAAGACAGATATCTCTCAGGAAACTCGCTCCCAAACCAAGCTCAAAACACTCTGCCAAACTGAGTCTCAACTCAAATACAGACAGAACTCCTTCCTGAAGTTGCCAAAATACCATAATATCCTTGCTGGCTTCAGAACTCCCAACTAATCCAAACTCAAGAAAATCCACTCACCCGAGTGAAATCCAGCTTACAATCCAAAAATAAACTCCGAATCTTAAAAAGATTTCCTTCAAAGATCGGTGAAATTTTTTACCAACTGCAGAACTACTCAAGATGCTCACCACTGCCCTAGCAGATCACCCCAACTTCAACCACTCAAACTCCAACCATCGGTAGTTGTGTTACACACACTACTACCATATCTACCTTTATTACTTATCTTGGAAAACCAAAACAGATAACCCAATCAAATAGGTAGAAATATATATATATATATATATATATATATATATATATTAAAATTACAAATACGCTCTCTCAAGATAGACACCATTCCAGAGTCTAGGCATTCGCTCAACCTAGAGCTCTGATACCACAATGTAACGACCCAACTTCCAGTCTCCAGGAAGTCGTATCGCTAAGAAGAAAGAAAGTGACAGAAAAGAGAAAAGAAAGGAAAGAAAGAACAGACAACATCAGAGCCTCACAGCAGAATCGAATAAATTATAATATATCACATAAAACTTTACATAGTATCATATACATCAGAGTAATACAGCTAATACAACACAAACTAGACAGTTATAATCATCTGTCTAGCAATAACAATTCAAGTACATCATAGAAAACAGATACAACTCAAACATAGCGGAACTACTAAATATATCTACACGCTGAAGCCTCATGCTCCATTATCTCCTCCAGAACTTGATCAAAGCAATCCTGAAACACTTGACTACTCATACGTAATATGAGTACCCAAGAGTTTAATAAAACAGAAAATAAACACTCAGGTCAGACAGGGGTCTGGTGTGAGTAAACGGGGATAAAAATTGCTTAACTTTAGAAAATCCTTTAAAACAAAAGGTATCGCGTAAGACTTCCCACACATAAACATGGAAAAGTTTTTACCTTACGCTAACCAAAACATTTGATAGGAAATCCAGTGATATTATAATAGTGTCTAGGGTTTTCAAAATAAAATACAGAAATAGCTAGAATGCTTACATCTCACGTTCCAACATAGTTGGACACAATCAAAATCGTACAGGCACTTATTGGACTATGGATTCCATCAATGGCAGGGCTACTGGGGTACCGCCCGTCACAGTACGTGGCCTAGATCAACGTACCGAGGAGTACTCACACTCCCCTGCAACACAAAGCCGGACCCGTTCCTTACTGAACAGTTCCGAACAAGACAACCCCGCAGTTGGTGTACACTGACAACTACCCACTAAGCCGAATAAAAGGGACCTCTAAAAAGGGATCAATCTTGCTCTCCAGTGGGTGCTACCCACGAAGCTTTGCTGCACCTCCCCTGTTTTAGCCATTCCCGATTGATGAGGCTTGAGGCTACGATTACCTTTAGAGGACACATCTCTTAGAATGCTCATCGTCCACCTGACGATGTTCTGAAAGCATCCAATCCATACAAGTTCGTTCCGGGTTCGAACGAAACCGAAGGCATTATCTCGTTACGCTCATTACGGAATCACCTACAGAGTTAACGACGATAACCCTTGCACTTTAAGTCACCATCTCGAATCTATAAGTACTATTCCGTCAAACTCACTACGGAATCACCCATAGAGTTATACTGACGTATAGCCCTTACACCTCGAGTCTTCACTTGCTCCACTTGGATTAACGACCTAACGTTTATTTGGAATCGATGTGGTTTTCGGATATCCAAATATGGAAACCCGATCCCCATCTCATCGAAACCAAACGCCATCTTAATGTCCAAGTTATACTTAAAGGTTTTAAACAATTAACTTATTCCATTATTATCTAATTCACACAGATAGATAAACTATATCTCACGATAGATAATCACATTCATAAAATAAACAGATAATCTGTATCATCCATAAACAGATAACCATCACAACCAATAATCCATCACAAACCATTATACTTAAACCAAGCATTCATATCATACAAATACAACTCATCTCATTACTGAGATCACAACCATTCAATCAATAACATCCATAAGCAATGATTCATTAATCATCAATTATAATTAATTTAAAATGAATTAAATTAATTACAGCCATCTCTAATTAATTTAAAATAAATTAAATTAATTACTCATCTAAATCCTGCTTAACATCCATTAATTAATTAGCCCAGTTAATTAATTACTTCCTAAGTATTTAACTTGATTAAACATCTTGATTAATCATTTATTAATTACAATAAGTAATTAGTCTTTAATTAATTAACCTTAATCATAAGTAATTAACATTTAATTACTCATTTATTAATTAATTATAATTAATTATATTTGTCCTTAATTAATTACAATTAATTAATCACTTAATTAATTAATTATTACTTAATTAAACAATCCTTAATTACATCATTAATTATAATAATTAATGATCTCCAATATTTAAATAAATTACTTAATTAAAATTAATTGCATTTAGTAATTAAACTAATTATTAATCACCTTGATTAATATTAAGTTTAGTAATTACTTTCTTTAATTACTCATTAACAAATTAATTATTCAATAATTAATCATTAATTAATTCCAAAAGTAATTATCCAAATTACTAATTACATTTCAGTAATTATCATTATTACTTTTCTAAGTAATCCTGCTCCACTAATTACATTAAGTAATTACATTCTTAAAATCATCCAAATTGATTACAATAAGTAATCAATTCCTTAATTATTTTAACAATTAATTATACTTAACCAATTACAATTAATTATATTCAATTAATTAATCTAGTTAATTATCAAAATTAATTACATTAATTAATTAATAAATTATCCTTAGATAATTATTCTTATTAATTAACACATTTTCAATAATTACATACTTAAGGAAATTTGAATTAGATTAATTATTAATAAATCATTTCTAATTAATAATTAATCTAAATCATTATTTCAAATGGAATAATTAAGTAAATTCTTAATTATCTTAAATATTTTTCAAAATAATTCATCTACTAATTATTAATATTCAAATGTATTTAAAACCAAACATTTCTAAATTTAATTCAAATTCCATTTTAAAATTTCTAATGTTTAACTGTTTAAACATTTATCCCAAATTTTAAATAAATAAAACTCTTAACATAAAATGAATGCTAAAGAACATTCATTACTTAAATATAAGGAAAGATTTAAAATAAATTACTTGATTAAAATAAATTAATCTTTGAAATAAATTGATTATTTCAACTTTCAAATTTAAATTAAACACTTCACATTTTAATTCAATACTGATGGAAACTAAATTCTTTCAAGTTTAAACTTGTTTGAAATCAATTTCTTTAAACATTTGAATATGTTCATTCCAAATTTTATTTTTATTTTTTTATACAAACTGGTTTTGAAATCAAAACTGATTTCCAAAGAAACTTGGAAACAGTTTCAATTTGATTTCAAAATACATTTAAGTTTTGCAAAAACATTTAAATCTGTCCACACTATCAAAACTTACAAAAACTGTTCTAGCTTAATGTCTGATTTTGGAATCAAACCTGAACTTATTTTTAAACTTGATTAAAAATGAATTTTTAATCTTGCTTAAAACATTTAAATGTGTACATAATTTAAAATCTTACAAAACTGTTTTGAATTGAAAATCTGGTTTTAAAAATAACCCTAAAACTGTTCTTAACTTGATTCAATACTCAGTTTAAATCTTGTTTAAATTTAAGATTTTCATTTTTAAAAACTTTGAATTTCAAATTTTATTTGAATGCAGATCCAACTTCCACTTGAATCAAGTTGCAACTTAAAATATGAGTTTCATTCAAGAATCTAAAAACTGCAAAACTTTCTAGTTTAAAAACCTGAAACTGTTTTAATTTTGATTTAAAACTGAATTTAAATCTTGTTTAAATTTAAGGTTTTCATTTTTTTTTAAAACTTTGTATTTCACACTACATTTGAATTCAGTTTTTTTAATTTATACTTGAATCAAAATTCAAAATATGAATTTTATTTAAACTACAAACTGCAAAATCACAGGTTTTAAAACCTGAAACTGTTCTGTTTTCAAATCTTGATTTTATAAAAAATTATTTTTAAAGCCTTGAACTCAAACTCCATTTGAATTCAGACATAACTTATATCTAAATCAAATTAAGATCTTTAAATTATAATTTTTTAAAATATGAGTTTTCATTCAAAGTTTAAAACTGTAAAATTACAGATTTAAAACCTGCAACCAAACCCGAGAAACCCCTCCTATTACTTCGAGTTTCCCTACTCCTTGCTTCGAGTCAGAAGCACAAAAACCCTATGATAGCTTCGAGTCAAAAACCCAGCATCTCAGAAGTTCACTAGAACTTCAATACTGCACACTGAAACTAGTTTTTTTTTTAAACCTGGAAACACTCATATCACCACTCCTCTCTCTCTCTGATCAAATATCACCAAATTCCTTCATTCTCTCATCAACATTCTACCTACAGGAAGTATTCTAACCCCAAAATTCCACTAGCCTATCAAATGCATCAAAAATTCTTTCTGTTCAAACAAAATGCTACTTTACACAGTTTATTTTAAAAAGTGAAATTGGTTTTATTACTTTCTGATTTTTAACATGCATCAATGTTATAATCTTGTTAAAAAAATAATGATATTGGTATCCTGATTTTAATTAAAAATACTCACAGCTATAACCATTTCAGAAGTAGCAGATTTAGACTTAAACTTATTTTAACTAATTTATGATTTCCAAAACCTAAATTTATACTAACAAACATATTCTGTTTATACATATCAATCCTAACATAGAATTAAATTTAGAGGTAAAGGTTTTTTTTAATTTAAAATCTTAGTTTTAGAAACAAACAGGTATGCATATTCCTGGCCAGAGCATCATATATATACATGGTTATATATGTATACAAAGAGCTTTCATCATAATTCAATCATACAAACTTGCTTATTACTATCAATACACATGCAACAGATTATTTAAGCTTTTCCATTTGTGAAGTTATTTTCCTCAAAACAAAATGAATCTCTGCAGTTTCATCCATAGCAGTATATATATATATTTAATGACAGCTTTGCTTTGAACATGAGTTCTAATACTTGCATGTGAAAATATATTTAAAACAAAACTGTTTTTAAAATTAAAAGTTTACTCACATCTAACAATTGAAGATGCAGAAACAATTCCAGAGATGCATATTTCAATTTCCAGGAGCTGCATATTGAAGCTTCAAGATGAAATCTGGCTTTCATTTGATTACTGGAATTGCTCTCCTGTCTTGATTGTTGATTGCTTTTATCTTGTTAATGAATGCTTACAGACCCAATCTCAATTGCATAGATTTGCAGATGAATTTATGGAAGAAAGAGATTGCATATTTGAAGATGTTTGTATAAATTGATTTGCAGATAGGTTTTCAGATTTGAAATTTTTATTTGCAGATTTGAGGAAATTTGAAGATCGGTTTGCAGATTTGAGAATTTGTAAATTTTCAGATTTGTAGTGTGCTTTGAAGAAATTGATTTGTATTTGGTTCTTGAACATAAGTTAGAAATTGGATTTTTGGATTTTTGGATTTTCTGAAATCTGGTTTTCAGGTTTTCAATGAGAAAAAGTTTGAACAAAGAAAAACATTTGTTATATTTTCTTATTTAAAAGAATGAATTTCAAAAATAACAACATGCCACTTGTTATGTTTAGGTGTAGATAATTTTACAAGTGTCTCTTTTATGATTAAGAGCTTAACACATGTATTTTCAATATTTAAAAACAATTCCTAAATTTATATATATATATTTGAACTTATCTTAAAGCATTTCTAATTAATTTTTAGCAAGTTTCAAATGTTTATTGACATTAGTTTTTAAATAAAAACATATACACTATGAACTTCCTTATAAAACTATACATTTTAAATGTTTGTTTAATTTTTTTTTTAAATAACATTTTTTTTATGAAACTAAATTTCATAAGAAAAGAAGATTTTAAAATAAAACAAAACAAAATAAACCTTTATTATAAAAATGAAATTTAAACTATATTTATTTTTAAAAACAAAATAAATACTTACTTACTTTTTAATAAAGATATAAGAAAGATTTTTAAAACAAACTTTAGAAAATTTTACAATACTAATTTCAATCAAATTAAGTCAATTTACAATTTATACATTTATATATAATAATTAGGAAATATCCTTTATTTAACATAAATTAAAAATTAAAACCAAATCCTCTATTTACAATGTATAAACATTTATACATCATAAATAAAATATTTTTAAATCAGTTTAGAAAGATAATTTATTACTTAAATATTTTTAACTTTGAAAAGAATATCATTTAACAAACTAAATAATTATAATTTCCAAAAGAGAATTCCAATTTGAGTTTATTAAATCAATATTTTCAAATTTTAAGATAATTATCAATGAAATTATTAAATAATTATTGCCTAAATTTCCGGGACATCACAAAATGTAATAGAAATGGAAGTTAGAATAGGAAAAGACACATTCATATACCCGAAAACCTTAAGCCATACTCATTCTCATGTTCATTATTTACATTCGCTAAATAAAAACCAATACTAGAGGTCGACCACCGTTAAGAGAAAACAAGAGAAGATTTCTAAAGGAAAGCTTAAGCAAGTTAATTAAAGATCAAAACTCGATTCCTTAATCACAAACTAAGGTGAATAATGACTACTTCTTATGTTTTTAATTGGTTTTTGTTTTAGATTGAATCCGAACTATTTTGCAAGTTTTTGCCATGATTTCGATTGATAAATTGGATATATATATGCTTGTTGATGATTTGTGCTAGTTCATATAGAATTTTATGATATGTTTTAATGTGAAAACCCAATTAAATGACATCCAAATGCCCTGCGATTTTAATATATGATCAAAAATGATATTTCACAGATGGGTTTCGATTTTCATAATTTTTTGAATTAATGCTGATTTAATATTAATTTTCAAGTGAAGAACATGGTTATTTTGGTTTAAAGTTAATTACGGCTATTCTATGATGATTTTGGTCAGAAATTAATATATGTGAGAAAACATATTAAATGTGATTTAAGGGATTTTTTATAAATTTTTCCTTAGTTTTTAAATAGATATATAAAATTATTTAAGATATGGGACTTAAATATTTTATATATTTATAAAAGGAGAAGGGTATTTTGTAAATATTTTAATTTGTTATTTTTGAAATTTTCCCAGTATTTTTAGAAAAGGAGTTAGCAACAAATCATGTTTTGGCATACAAGGCAGGTTAATTGAAAAGAATTGCTTTAAAAGGTTAAAAATTAGTTTATACATGTTTTGCCATTTTCGACACCTAGCTTTCGACAAAGTACTTTCGCCTCCATCACCAGCGAAACAAATGCGCATGGTATAAAAAACAAAGCACGCAGCAAATTGGATATAGGCAAAAGGTATGTAGTCGAAACATAGGGTTTTGATAGAGTCCATGCTTTACTTTGTTTTTAAATGAAAATGCATCTACTTTTCTTTTGCATTAGACTTGATTAGCCTTCGACTGGGTCAAATTTTTTTAAAGGAATGGTTTCGAAAGAGGTTGCGCTTTCTGTTTTAAGTAAATGCTTTCGAAGGGGCCGAACCCCTTGCTGCTGCCTTTTTCCTTTCAAAGAAATGCCTTGGAAATGGCCCCATGTATTCAAATTAAAGACGCTTCTCCAGCACTTTCGAAGGGTTGGTTTCGACACCATCACTTCTTTACTTAGGAAATAGATTTTGGAAAAATGCTTTCTACTTAGATGTTTTGTGAACTTTTTGTTCTATTGAAAGCTGGACCCAATGATTTCGAAAGGAATAGTTTTAAATAGTTTCGAAAGGTTATTCTGTATGTTTTTCTTGAACCCAAATGCTTTCGAAAGGTTTGATTTTATGAAAAGGATTTAGTAATTTTGAAAGGTTTAAGATAAAGGTTTCGAAGGGGTGGTTCACTAATGGTTTCGAAAGGTTTTGAATGGAAGGTTCCAATGTTTTCGAAAGGCAATGACATAGTGTTTTGATAAAAAGATGTCAAAGGTTTTAAAGCTTTCGAAAGAAAGGTTTTTCAATGTTTCGAAATCTTTATTAAGAATGGTTTCGAAAGGTATGATTTGGCCTTTCCGCCTAAGGTTATAAAGCAAAGTAGATACTTCGTTTCGAAAGGAGTGCTTTCAATGGATTCGAAAGGGGTACTTTAAAAGGTTTAAATGTTTTCATCAACAAAGTTTTGTGTAAAGTATGTATAAGATGGCAAGGTGATTTGAGTAAAGCATAGAGTATATTTTCCTTGTTTAAAGTATGATTTAAAGTTTTAAATCAATTTGAGAGAAAATGTTTTCAAGGAAAATTTTATGGGTAGAGGCCCTAAGTAAAGTGACTTGGATATTAGAATACCAGATGGGACTGGTATAGGGTCGCGCCCTATACATTAGCTATTAGCCCCTAGCTTATTTTGTCCAAAATTTCAGTGTATAGGGCTTTGTCATAGGTAAGACTAGAATGATGTTACACACGGAAAGGAATCTATAGAGGAGAAATAGGTTATTGGTGAGCCTGCAAAACCATTCAGGCCAGTTGACCCTAGAGAACTAAGTTAAGAACGGACCATCCAGAAGAAGAGTATCTAACAGAAGTTAGATTATTTGTTTATTTTATTTGGTAGGCTTGAGTCAGCCAAAGGTTAGTAGTTAGCCAAACAAAACTATAGTGTTCGGACAGATAGTCTATTTTTTACCTGATTTATATACTTAAATGATATCACTTTATTGTTTTAACTAGTTTTGGTTGCAGGATTAAGATTTGCAAAAGACATGTTTTAAAATGATATTAGTGAGGGGAAACCCATTCCGCTAAGCGGCACGATCTCACTTAATATTAAATAACCGAGATGTATAGTATAATTCACACCAGGCTTTATATCTTACTTGAAGTTTATGTTTTTATTCTTAAACTTTTGGGTGCTCAAAATTGATTTGAGTAGAGCGAGGGTTGACGATTTTCAGGTTTTAGTAGGTGGACGAATAAAGCTTCAGAAGATGAGCAAGAGGCTGAAGTTAGCTATGTAGGAGTTGTTAAGTTTTTATTTACACTGTATTGTATTAAGTCTATTACGACTATTTAATACTCCGGACATCCAAGGGGCATCTTTATATGCACTCTTGGCGTATTTATGTAACAGTCATAATTGATCTGAAACTGGGAAACGTTTGGGATTATGTAACTTGGATATGAAATGTTGTTTTGAAAAGTAATCAGAAAAGTGTTCAATCTATGATGATTTTATTTCATATTCAAGTGCTTTTGATATTATGGATACCATTACTATATTTGGTCATCGGATGTTAATACTATGGATGATTACAGCAATTGTAGCGCTCTGCTTCGAGCCTCCAAATAGGGGATGCTCCAACTTGGTATCAGAGCATAGGTTTATGAAAAACTTTAAGATAAAATGATTTTTTTTTGAAAAAATAATTCTAAGGAATTAGAGATAAGATCAGGTTATGGGATAATGCTATAGTAACATTTTCCATATATAAGTATACGCTGTATCTCTATTCTCCTAACTCTTTTAGGCTATTCTTCCATATCTTACGAGGCTTGAATAAAGATATGGACGCTAGAAGTGGAAAAGTTAACCTTGGAGGGGGAAGCATGACTACAAATGGAAATGCCAAACCAAATACGAGAAGGAACCATAGTCAAGCACGAGCTTGAAATGTGGGCGTTGAAGTCCTGACAGTTGACATGGGAGCAATGTATTAGCTCTTTGTCAACATGATGCAGGTGGGAGTTGCTGCTGGATTAATGGGAGGAAATGCTGGAGAAGAAGTTCAGGGAGTTCCAGTAGTCAACAATTATGCTATTCGGACTAGGGATTATGCTCTGTTGGAAGGAAAGACATTTATTGGTAGTGAAGATGCAATCGAAGTAGTGAATTTGTTGCTTCATTGCAAGAGGATTTTTGTTGATATATGGCTCAATGAGGAGCAGAAGAGATGACTTGTTTCTAGACAACTTTAGCGAGCAGCGCTGCATTGGTGGAATAACATTACAGTTGGAGTTAATAAGGAGATAATAACATGGGCTAAGTTCAAGAGGAGGTTTGGAGAGAGGTTTATGTTAAAGATTGCTAAGTCTGCTCTGCTTAGGAAGTTTGCTGAGTTGGAGCAGGGAGACATGACTGTGTTGGAGTATGCTACAAGATTTGAGGAGTTGACGAGGTATGGCTATGCTACGGTGGATATTGTGATTAAGAGGAATGCAAAGTTCATTAAGGGGTTGAAGCCTGAGCTTGCTAGGGCAACGTTACCGCATATCAGGGATCCATGTGACGTTGTAGCAGAAATAGCTTTAAGGAATAAGGATATGCTTGCTTTTGAAGAGAGAAATAGGGCAATGGAAGTCTAGGTGGGGTAGAGTCAAAAAAGATAGTTCTTCCATGAAAGGAGCTCAAAAGTGTGGAGCTTCAAAGAATGGGACGTCGGAGGTTTTCTTCTTTAAGTGTGATAAGAAAGGGCATATTTTGGTGAAGAAAATGGTTATTTTGGTTTAAAATTAATTACAGCTATTTTGTGATGATTTTTGGTTAGAAATTAATATATGTTAGAAAACATATTAAATGTGATTTATGGGAATTTTTATAGATTTTTCGTAACTATTTTAATAAATATGTAAAATTATTTAAGGTATAGGACTTAAATGTTTTATATATTTATAAAAGAAGAAGGGGTATTTTGTAAATATTTTAATTTGTTATTTTGTAACAACCCGACTTTTAGGGATACTAAATTGAGAATCAACTTAATAAATGGATAATTAATTAGTTAATAATAATAAATAATTAAATATTTATGGAGAAAATAAAATAATAGATAAATGAAAAAAATGGGAATTTAATATTACTAGCGTTGAGAGGAAAATAAATGGTAACAAATTCGTTTGCTTTTATTTGGAGTTATAAATTGTTCCTTCTTGAGGTAGTGTAATTTATTTTAATAAATGAACCATTTTATTAACCTAAAATATTTGGAAAGTTAAACATTGAGAATGTTATGTTATTTATATTTTTATGTAATAATGGTAACTAATTTCATGAGGTAAAATGCATTTTATGTATGAAAAGTTTAGATAAAAATTTTTTTACGTTGATTTATAATTTGGTATAAAAGAAAAGAAAAAGAAAGAAAGAAAGAAAGGTAAAAGAAAAAAATAAAATAAAATATCTTTTTATAATGTCATGTAGGAAAGATCTAGAAAGTGAATAAAATATTGTTAAGTAAAAGAAAAATCTAGAATGAGGACAAAAGATAATGAATAAATTGTTTTAAAAAGAAAAAAAAGAAGGAAGAAATAATAAATTAAGGTTTAATTGAGAGAAGATTCTAGAGTAGGGGCTTTACAATAAAAATACCCCTCTCCTCAACCCTCCCTTTACTGTACGTATACAGCACAGAAAGCAAAAAGAAAAAAAACAGAGGAAGAAAGGAAAACCTAATTGCTAACCCTCTCATCCAAATCAAAAAAAAGAGAGAGAAGAAGAGAAACAATTAAATCTAAGATTCCCAATTCTGGAAAGTAAGTATCGCTAAATCACTTTTTTTCTATTTCATTCTTTTGTTTTATGTGTAGCTATTTAGGGTTTTTCTCTTTTGTTAGCAATTGAAAGGAGAAGCTTCAGCAATCAAAGGCTAGCTGATTTAGGGCTTGAAGATTGCTAATTGGTGTTTAGGTGAGTGAAGTTATAATCATGTTTTGTTTTGTTTTATTGTTTATGTGTGCATGCAAATGTAGGGTGAAATTCTGGAATTATTGTTCTTTGTTCATTTCCTACGTTATGTGGTTAAGGGAATTATTGGATTGAAAAAAAATGAGAATGAGAATCAATGCATGCAAAATGTTTTTTTATTTGCCACAATGAGCTGCAGTTTTCTTCCCATGAAAAAAAAAAATGCTTTCGGAACTGCACTGTGCAGTCCAGATGAGGCTGCAGGTGCAGCCCCGACAGCAGCCCAGATTGGGCTGCAGAGGTGCAGCCTGGGGCTGCACAGAGGTGCAGCCCAGACGGGCTGCAAATGTGCAGCCAGGGGCTGCACAGTGGCAGCCCGGGTGCAGCCCGGGCGCAGCCCGAGCGGGCTGCGGGTGCGGCCCGAGGCCGGCCCGGGGGTGCAGCCCAGGCGGCCCGGGGAGGTGCAGCCCAGGGCTGCAACCGTGCAGCCCGGCCGGGCTGCACCCGTGCAGCCCAGGGCTGCACAGGGGCAGCCTGGGGCTGTACAGCCCAGGGCTGCACTGGTGCAGCCCAGGCAGGCTGCAGAGTTGCAGCCCAGGCAGGCTGCACCAAAGTTGGGGGAAAAAAAATTTTGAAAAAAAATAAATTTTATTAAAATTAATCTAAATGATTGAATTAAATTTATTTTGGTTAAAGAAGAAAAGTATTGTATTATCGATAAATATGTGTTTGAAAAAAAAAAATAACAATATGTAAATAGAACATTTTAGGATTTTGATTACGTTTTTGAGTACTAAACTTGCCTTTTTAATTAAATTAATTGTTATTAAAAAAATTTAACTTAACGAATTTTTTTTAATAATTGTAATCCAATGAATGAGATTTTTGCGTTTCGCCTTAATACATAAGTATGGGGTACTTATGTGTTAATGCGAAACGGAGATGTAATTATTTTCTTTTATACACACAATTATTTGCTAAATTTTATTTGCTTTTGAATATTATAATGGGTTTATTAATGGAATTTTTGGAAGGTGATTGTCATCGTTGACTTTTACTTTTAAGAAGTGTTTTAAAATTATAAACACTTTGATTTTTAGGTCGGGATAGATTGGACTCTGTTGTACCAATGGGCCAAAACTCCACCTTGGCCGACCTGATTCAGGATCGCTACCTGAATCGGTGGTATATCACATGCCCTTTTACCATCAAAGGTCAACGGTCTGCTACATAGGGCTAATCTTATTTTTGATCGGGATCTCCGATCGGCGGGTCACGGTCTATAAAGGATGGAGGCGTGGGGGTCCCACGTGTAGATCCGTGAACGGGTAGCATACGGCCTTTGCCTTAGACCGTCTTGGTTATCCTGGGTTGATCGCCAGGTGTATTATGGCGTTATGAGTAGGTTACGGGGTTGATGTCTCCATGCACGCTTGAGCTCTACCACTGTGATTTTACAATACTAGCGTTTGTTTATTTAGTATTTTATTAGTCATGTTATATTTATCCCATAATTCCCATAATGCAATTTTCTTTACTTTATGATTTTTGGAAAGTATTAAAGTTGATTTTGAAACCCAGTATCTTTGGAGAATGTGTGTATGAACTTATTCTTTGTGTTACAAATGATAATTGGGTTGGTATCGTGTTGGATTATATACGATTTGTTTGGCCTAAAATCATTATTTGATTAAGGGAATTGTTTATGAAACCAAATTTGCATGCTGGTTCTCACACACATATATGCCTCATGTTGGTTTATACATGCGGCGCTTTCTTTTCCTTTTGTTGATTGAGGCAATTATTGCTCATAGACCTTACTTCACTCACACTAGAAATAGTCTGACCCGTGTGATTTGTTTTATAATCCTCGGGTCAGTCTGAGGATTATGGTTGCAGGTTAGGTTGCGTGGACTGTAGCAGCACTCATATTATTTTCCACGTTTTGGGGTTTTAGACTTTTCAGCTTGGACTTAGGAGTAGTTAATATGTATTATGGTATGTAAGTTATTATGTATTTTGGAAGTGATATGTACTATGGACTATGTATCGTGGACATTATGATATGTATTATGCATTTTGTTGTTGTTGTGTTGAACTGTACATTCTATTATATTCTATACTATGTAACCTGGAAATTTTTTATCTTGTACCATTTCTTTGAACCAACACTGCGCACAAATGGTAAGTAGAAAGAAAAAAAATCGAAAAATTTCTCGTGCCAGTGTTAGTTCAAGGGAATGAGTACAACATTTAGCCCTATCGAGTCCCATTCTCCGTGCTTTCCGACAGTAATACTTAGTATTGCTCTTGGTTGGCATGGGTATAGGGGCCGGGCGTTACATTTTTGGTATCAGAGCGAGGTTAACAATAGTATAGAATATATTTAGAATATAAGTTAGCACAAAGCAGTAGAAGCATTGTACATGTCTATATACCATAAGTATCACTTCCATAATATAATAATAGTCATACATGCCTAAACCAAAACCCAAATCTTTGATCTTTTTATTATGAGAATTATTTTAATTCCAGCATAACAACATTTCTCACTATACAGAGTAGTGAGAAAGATGGCTGGAAGAACTCACCGTCTGATTATGGAGCAGTGGTTAGAGTTGATGCGGAACATGCCACAGGCTGCACCCGCTCCTAATGCTGCTCCTAGAGTTGATTTCGCTCGTATGTGTAAGGATTTTGTGAGCCTTGGAGGAAAGCCCTTTCATGGTAATGAAGGTGTGGTTGGAGTTCAGGCTTGGTTGAAGACATGTGAACGAGTCTTTGGACACATGGGTGTGACAGACCGTTAGAAGGTCCAGATTGCTTCTAGCTTCCTCCAAGATGGTGCGTCTGACTGGTTCGATGTGGTTAGTGCTGAGATAGGTGAGGAGGAGCTTACATGGGAGAGATTTAGGGAACGATTCGAGTTAAGGTTCATTCCTGAGGCGGAGAAGGCCATCCTCGCTCGTAGATTTATTGAGCTGAAGCAGAGAGATATGACAGTTCAGGAGTATGTCAATACCTTCAACTCCCTCTCTAAGTATGGCCCCGATTTGGTCAACACTCCTTTCAAAAAGAACCAGAAATTTGTGGATGGTCTACGTAGGAAGTTGAAGGAACAACTTTTGACTCAGCTTCGCTCCACTTTTGATGAGATAGTTGATTTGGCGATGAGGTATGAAGACTTGTATCGGGAAAGAGATGATGCACCACCGAACCGACAGAGTTTTGTGCCTAAGAGGAAAGCACCATTTTTCCCTAAGAAGAAGCAGAATCCTCAGAAGAAGCATAAGAAAGGTCAAGCTTCGGGCTCCCAGAAGCAAGATAAAAGTGGAGTGAAATGCTATAAGTGTGGAGTAATGGGACATTTTGCTAATAATTGTCCCCAGAGACAGTGTTATGAGTGTCACCAGACTGGTCATTTGAAGAACAACTGCCCACAGCTTATGAAGAAGAAGCAAGCAGCTAAGCTGAATGTGATGGAAGGAGATCCAGGCCTGAGTCAGAGGAAGGGAAAGCAGGTGGCGGTCATGGAAGGTATGATTCCTTTCAGAGATACTTTCATTCGTATACTCTTTGACACCGGTGCCTCCCATTCTTTCATATTTAAGGAATTAGTTGATAGATATGATTTGGAAATTGTTTACCTCGTGACATCTCTAAGGGTTGCGAATCCCATTGGTGGGTCAGCAACACTTGGAATGTTGTGCAAAGGCTTTGAGCTTTCCTTTTGCGGACTCTCTTTTCTCTGTGATTTGCATGTATTTGAGTGCCTTGGCTTTGATATTATCTTGGGGATGGACTGGTTGGATCGTTATGATGCACAGCTTTCCTGCTCAGACAGAGCCGTTACTTTGAAGCATCCATCCTATAAAGGGCTTGTTAATATGACTCTGGATGTACAGAGCTCTAGTGCTTATGTTTCTTTGTTTTCCATGGAGTCACGAGAGGAAGATGAGATAACCAAAGTACCAATTGTCAGAGATTTTGGTGATATATTTGAGCCTGTTACAGGCTTACCACCAAAGAGAGCCGTGGAGTTCCGCATAGATCTAATCCCTGAAGCCCAACCAGTCAGTCGACCACCTACTCGTATGCCGCAAGTCAAGATGGAGGAACTTCGTAAGCAGTTGACTGAATTGGAAGGGAAGCAGTTTATCCGATCTAGTAGTTCTCCTTGGGGAGCTGCTGCTGTGTTTGTAAAGAAGGCGGATGGCTCTCTTCGTTTATGCATTGACTACAGCAAGTTTAATGAGCTGACCATAAAGAATAAGTATCCATTACCTTGTATTGATGATCTTTTTGATCAGTTGAGTGGAGCAAAGGTCTTTTCCCAGCTGGACTTAGCCACTGGATTCCATCAGTTGAGAGTAGCGGAAGATAGCATTCCCCTTACTGCTTTCCGCACTCGTTATGGTTCATACGAGTGGCTGGTGATGCCGTTTGGGCTTACGAATGCTCCTGTATACTTTGTAGACCTGATGAATAGAATATTCAGAAGCTATCTTGACCAATTTGTCCCGGTCTTTATTGATGACATCCTAGTGTATTCCAAGTCTGAGCAAGAGCATGAAGGGCATTTGAGAATGGTTTTGGAGACCTTAAGGGACATAAGCTAAAAGCTAAGTTCTCCAAGTGCCACTTTTGGCAGAAAGAGGTAAAGTTTTTGGGCCATATAGTCTCTGAATCCGGTCTAGCAGTGGATCCTTCTAAGATTGAGGCCATACAAAATTGGAAGAGACCAAAATCTGTTACCGAGATACGGAGCTTTTTGGGACTAGCTGGTTACTACCGACGTTTCATTAAAGATTTCTCCAAGATTGTGACTCCTTTGACGAGGCTGATGAGGAAAGGAGTTAAGTATGAATGGTCAGATAAGTGTGAAGAAGCTTTCACAAAGTTGAAGGAGATGCTCACTAACGCTCCATTTTTGGTGATTCCTGAGGGTAATCAGGATCTTGTGGTCTATACTGATGCCAGCGGGTCTGGCCTTGGAGCAGTACTGATGCAGAAAGGGCGAGTTGTGGCTTATGCATCTAGGCAATTGAGGCACAATGAGGTTCGGTATGCTGTGCATGATTTGGAGCTAGCAGCTGTGGTTTTTGCTTTGAAGTTGTGGCGACACTATCTTATGGGGGAGCGGTTTGTTCTCTGTACAGACCATAAGTCCTTGAAATACCTATTTTCCCAGAAGGAACTGAACATGCGCCAACAAAGGTGGTTGGAGTTTTTGGCAGCCTAAGATTTTGATATTCAGTATACTCCTGGGAAAGGAAACCGTGTTGCGGATGCCCTCAGCCGTAAACACCAGGCAGTTGTATCGATGATGGTGGCTGAATGGCGTGACTTGGAGGTGTTAGCTTCTAGTGGGATCTGTTACAGTATGCCTACTCATAGCTCAGGGAGAATGTTAGCTAGCTTGGTTGTGAGACCAAGTCTTATGGACAGGATTTCTCTTGCTCAGAAGGAAGATTCTGTTACTTTAGATCGTATTCATCGGTTGAAAAATGGAGAGGAAGCTGACGACCTGAAAGGTTTTGAGATGGATGCTCTTTGTTGTTTGAGGAAGAAGGGTAGAATCTTTGTACCTAATGTGGCAGGTCTTAGACAAGAGGTGATGAAGGACTTCCATTGTTCGCGATACACTATTCCCCTAGGTGGCAGCAAGATGTACATGGACATGAAGCGCATATATTACTGGGAAGGAATGAAGCGTGATATAGGTGAATATGTTAAAAATTGCATTACTTGCCAACTGGTGAAATGCGAGCATCAAAAGCCTAGCGGTCTTCTTCAGCCCTTGGAGATTCCATTATGGAAATGGGATCAGGTATAAGTGAATTTTTATTTTATAATGGTTCACTTATATAAACCCTTATTTGTGATCCAATTAGTGTTCCATTAATACTTTATTTAGGTATCAATGGATTTCATTGATGGCTTGCCTCGATCGAAGCAAGGGCATGATAGCATATGGGTAGTAGTGGATCGTTTGACAAAGTCTGCCCATTTTATTCCTGTCAAGGTAAAGAGGACTGCATCTTATTTGGCGAAGCTGTATGTGAAGGAAGTTATTCGTCTCCATGGTGTACCTAGTGCTATAGTTTGTGACAGAGATCCATTATTTACTAGTGGATTTTGGAGGAGCTTACAAGAAGCTTTGGGGACGAAGTTGAATATTAGCTCAGCCTATCATCCTCAGTCCGATGGACAAACTGAGCGAGTCAACAAGATATTGGAGGATTTGTTGCGATCCTGTATTCTGGACTTTGGAGGGTCTTGGGAGGACCACCTGTACTTGGTAGAGTTTTCATATAATAATAGCTTTCAGTCTAGTATAGGCATGGCTCCTTTCGAAGCACTGTACAGAAGACCTTGTAGATCTCATGCATGCTGGCTTGAGACTGGAGATAAGTTAGTTCTTGGTCCCGACACTGTATGTGAAGCTTCAGAAAAGGTAGAGATAATTAGAAGGAGGATGAAGGAAGCACAAGATAGACAAAAGTCCTATGCAAATAAAAGGAGAAAGGACATGGAGTTTAGCATCGGCGGTCATGTGTTCGTGAAGGTTACTCCTTTAAAGGGGGTAATGAGGTTCAGCAAGACTGGTAAGCTTGCTCCTAGATTTATTGGGCCTTATCCTATTATGGAGCGGATTGGGAAGCTTGCCTATAGAGTTGCTTTACCTGAACACTTATCAAGTGTGCACAATGTCTTTCATGTGTCACACTTGAGAAAGTGTTTGAGGGATTTTGAGGAGGTGATAGAGCCAAAGCAGTTGCAGCAGCTTGGGATCGCTCCTAATATGACATATACTCGAGAGCCTATCCGTATCATTGCCTCTGAGATGAAGATGTTGCGTAGTAAGGTGGTTACACTAGTCAAGGTGCAATGGTCGAGCAATCCGAAGGACTGCACCTGGGAAACACAAGAGTCGATACAGAGGCATTATCCTGAATTGTTTGGCGCTCGAGTAAGGTATGTCTTATTCTTTTAGAATTTAAATCAACAAATAAAGTTACAGATATCGCCCTTACGTAGAAATTGCGAGGACGCAACTTTTGTAAAGGGGGAAGTCTGTAACAACCCGACTTTTAGGGATACTAAATTGGGAATCAACTTAATAAATGGATAATTAATTAGTTAATAATAATAAATAATTAAATATTTATGGAGAAAATAAAATAATAGATAAATGAAAAAAATGGGAATTTAATATTACTAGCGTTGAGAGGAAAATAAATGGTAACAAATTCGTTTGCTTTTATTTGGGTTATAAATTGTTCCTTCTTGAGGTAGTGTAATTTATTTTAATAAATGAACCATTTTATTAACCTAAAATATTTGGAAAGTTAAACATTGAGAATGTTATGTTATTTATATTTTTATTTAATAATGGTAACTAATTTCATGAGGTAAAATGCATTTTATGTATGAAAAGTTTAGATAAGAATTTTTCTACGTTGATTTATAATTTGGTATAAAAGAAAAGAAAAAGAAAGAAAGAAAGAAAGGTAAAAGAAAAAAATAAAATAAAATATCTTTTTATAATGTCATGTAGGAAAGATCTAGAAAGTGAATAAAATATTGTTAAGTAAAAGAAAAATCTAGAATGAGGACAAAAGATAATGAATAAATTGTTTTAAAAAGAAAAAAAAGAAGGAAGAAATAATAAATTAAGGTTTAATTGAGAGAAGATTCTAGGATAGGGGCTTTACAATAAAAATACCCCTCTCCTCAACCCTCCCTTTACTGCACGTATACAGCACAGAAAGCAGAAAGAAAAAAAAAAGAGGAAGAAAGGAAAACCTAATTGCTAACCCTCTCATCCAAATCAAAAAAAAAAAGAGTGAGAGAAGAAGAGAAACTATTAAATCTATGATTCCCAATTCTGAAAAGTAAGTATCCCTAAATCACTTTTTTTTCTATTTCATTCTTTTGTTTTATGTGTAGCTATTTAGGGTTTTTCTCTTTTGTTAGCAATTGAAAGGAGAAGCTTCAGCAATCAAAGGCTAGCTGATTTAGGGCTTGACGATTGCTAATTGGTGTTTAGGTGAGTGAAGTTATAATCATGTTTTGTTTTGTTTTATTGTTTATGTGTGCATGCAAATGTAGGGTGAAATTCTGGAATTATTGTTCTTTGTTCATTTCTTACATTATGTGGTTAAGGGAATTATTGGATTGAAAAAAAATGAGAATGAAAATCAATGCATGCAAAATGTTTGTTTATTTGTCACAATGAGCTGCAGTTTTCTTCCCATGAAAAAAAAAATTGTTTTCGGAACTGCACTATGCAGTCTAGATGAGGCTGCAAGTGCAGCCCCGACAGCAGCTCAGATTGAGCTGCACAGGTGCAGCCTGGGGCTGCATAGAGGTGCAGCCCAGACGGGCTGCAAATGTGCAGCCAGGGGCCGCACAGGTGTGCAGCCCAGGGCTGCACAGTGGCAGCCCGGGCTCAGCCCGGGCGGGCTGCGGGTGCGGCCCGGGTGCCGCTCGGGTGCAGCCCGGGTGCGGCCCGGGGCTGGCCCGGGGCGGTGCAGCCCAAGGCTGCACCCGTGCAGCCCATGCGGGCTGCACAGGGGAATCCCGGGCGGGCTGCCCTGGTGCAGCCTGGGGCTGTACAGCCCAGGGCTGCACTGGTGCAGCCCTGGGCTGTACTAGTGCATCCCAGGCAGGCTGCACAGTTGCAGCCCAGGCAGGCCGCACCAAAGTTGGGGGAAAAAAAATTGTATTATCGATAAATATGTGTTTGAAAAAAAAAAAATAACAATATGTAAATAGAACATTTTAGGATTTTGATTACGTTTTTGAGTACTAAGCTTGCCTTTTTAATTAAATTAATTGTTATTAAAAAAAATTAACTTAACGAATTTTTTTTAATAATTTTAATCCAATGAATGAGATTTTTGCGTTTCGCCTTAATACATAAGTATTATGGGGTACTTATGTGTTAATGCGAAACGGAGATGTAATTATTTTCTTTTATACACACAATTTTTTGCTAAATTGTATTTGCTTTTGAATATTATACTGGGTTTATTAATGGAATTTTTGGAAGGCGATTGTCATCGTTGACTTTTACTTTTAAGAAGTGTTTTAAAATTATAAACACTTTGATTTTTGGGTCGGGATAGATTGGACTCTGTTGTACCAATGGGCCAAAACTCCACCTTGGCCGACCTAATTCAGGATCGCTACCTGAATCGGCGGTATATCACATGCCCTTTTACCACCAAAGGTCAACGGTCTGCTACATAGGGCTAATCTTATTTTTGATCGGGATCTCCGATCGGCGGGTCACGGTCTATAAAGGATGGAGGCGTGGGGGTCCCACGTGTAGATCCGTGAACGGGTAGCATACGGCCTTTGCCTTAGACCGTCTTGGTTATCCTGGGTTGATCGCCAGGTGTATTATGGCGTTATGAGTAGGTTACGGGGTTGATGTCTCCATGCACGCTTGAGCTCTACCACTGTGATTTTACAATACTAGCGTCTGTTTATTTAGTATTTTATTAGTCATGTTATATTTATCCCATAATTCCCATAATGCAATTTTCTTTACTTTATGATTTTTGGAAAGTATTAAAGTTGATTTTGAAACCCAGTATCTTTGGAGAATGTGTGCATGAACTTATTCTTTGTGTTACAAATGATAATTGGGTTGATATCGTGTTGGATTATATACGATATGTTTGGCCTAAAATCATTATTTGATTAAGGGAATTGTTTATGAAACCAAATTTGCATGCTGGTTCTCACACATATATATGCCTCATGTTGGTTTATACATGCGGCGCTTTCTTTTCCTTTTGTTGATTGAGACAATTATTGCTCATAGACCTTACTTCACTCACACTAGAAATAGTCTGACCCGTGTGATTTGTTTTATAATCCTCGGGTCAGTCTGAGGATTATGGTTGCAGGTTAGGTTGCGTGGGCTGTAGCAGCACTCATATTATTTTCCACGTTTTGGGGTTTTGGACTTTTCAGCTTGGACTTAGGAGTAGTTAATATGTATTATGGTATGCATGTTATTATGTATTTTGGAAGTGATATGTACTATGGACTATGTATCGTGGACATTATGATATGTATTATGCATTATGTTGTTGTTGTGCTGAACTGTACATTCTATTATATTCTATACTATGTAACCTGAAAAAATTTTATCTTGTACCATTGCTTTGAACCAACACTGCGCACAAATGGTAAGTAGAAGGAAAAAAAATCGAAAAATTTCTCGTACCAGTGTTAGTTCAAGGGAATGAGTACAACATTTAGCCCTATCGAGTCCCATTCTCCGTGCTTTCCGATAGTAATACTTAGTATTGCTCTTGGTTGGCATGGGTATAGGGGCCGGGCATTACATATTTCTAAAATTTCTTAAGTACTTTTAAAAAAGAAATTAGCAACCAATCATATTTGGAGACACAAGGCAGGTTAGTTGAAAAGAATTGCTTTAAAAAGTTAAAAATTAGTTTATACATGTTTCGCCACTTCCAGCACCTAGGTTTCGACCAAGTACTTCTGCCTCCGTTACCATCGAAACCATTGTGCATGGTATCAAAGACTTGGTATACAGCGAATTGGACATAGGCGAAAGGTATGCAGTCGAAACATGGGGTTTCGAAAGATTTGATGCTTTACTTTGTTTTTAAACGAAAATGTGCCTACTCGCTTTTACTTTCGTCTTGGTTAGCTTTTGACAGGTCAAATTGTTTTAAAGGAATGGTTTTGAAAGAGGTTGTGCTTTTTGTTTTAAGTAAAGGATTTTGAAAGGGTCAAAACCCTTTACTGTCGCCTTTTTCCTTTCGAAGCAATGCCTTCGAAAGGGACCCCTTGTTTTCAAATTAAAGTCACTTTCCAATGCTTTCGAAGGGTTGGTTTCGATGCCATCACTTCTTAGCTTAGGAAATAGCTTTCGAAAGAGTGCTTTCGACTTATATGTTTTGTGACCCTTTGTTCTGTTGAAAGTTAAACCCAATGGTTTCTAAAGGAATAGTTTTAAATAGTTTTGAAAGGTTATTCCACATGTTTTACTTGAACCAAAATTCTTTCGAAAGGTTTGATTTTATGAAAAGGATTTGGTGCTTTTAAAAGGTTTAAGATAAAGGTTTCGAATGGGTGGTTCCCTAATGGTTTCGAAAAGTTTTGAGTTGAAGGTTTCAATGTTTTCAAAAGGAAATGTTATAGTATTTTGATAAAAGGATGTTAAAGGTTTAAAGCTTTCAAAAGAAAGATTTTTCAATGTTTCTAAAGGTTTATTAGGGATGGTTTCGAAAGGTATGATTTAGCCTTTCGGCCTAAGGTTATAAAGCAAAGTAGATACTTGGTTTCGAAAGGGATACTTACAATGGATTTGAAAGGGATACTTTCAAAAGTTCAAATGTTTTCATCAGCAAAGTTTTTGTGTAAAGTACATATAACATGGCAAGGTGATTTGATAGAGCATGGAGTATATTTTCCTTGTTTTAAAGTATGATTCAAAGGTTTAAATCAATTTAAGAGAAAATATTTTCAAGGAAAATTTAATGGTAGATTACCTTAAGTAAAATGACTCAGATATTAGAATACTATATTCGACTGGTATAGGGTCGCGCTCTATACATTAGCTATTAGCCCCTAGCTAATTTAGTCCAAAATTCCAGTCTGTATGGCTTTGTTACAGGTAAGACTAAAATGATATTACACACAGAAAGGAATCTATAAAGGTGAAATAGGTTACTGGTGAGCCCGCGAAACCATTAGAACCAGTTAACCATGTAGAACTAAGTTAGGGATAGACCGTCAAGAAGAGGAGTATATAACAAAACTTAGATTATTTGTTTATTTTATCTAGTATGCCAAAGTTAGCCAATGGTCAGTAGTAAGCCAAACTAAAATATAATGTTCGGGCAGATAGTCCGTTTGTTACCTGATTTATATGCTTACATGATATTTGATCTAAACTTGGGAAACGTTTGTTGGGATTATGTAACTTAGATATGAAATGTAATCAAAAAACTATTTTAGCCTGTGGTGATTTTATTTCATATTCAAGTGCTTCTAATATTATAGATACCATAAACATTACCGTATTTGGTCGCCGGAAGTTAATACTATTGATGACTACAACATCTGTAGCGCTTAACTTCAGGCATCCAGATAAGGGATGTTACAAAACAGTTTAGAAATATGGTTGGCATCTCAAAATCAATATGAAGCACCTAAAACCGATATAGGCACATGGACTGATGCACAAAAAGCAGAGGGTCTAGTAATGCTAAGGCTATGTATTTTTTATTTTGCTCATTCGATAAAAATGAATTTTCACGAGTCACGTTATGCGCTACTACTTATGATATATGGCATGCATTATAAATTACCCATGAGAGCACAAATAAAGTCAAGAAAAAAAAAATATATATTCTAAAAAAATCAATTTTCATCTTTTAAAATGAAATCAAATGAGTCAATTATTGACATGTATGCTAGATTTCAAACTATACAACATGACCTTATGGCACTAGGAGTTAAATTCACTGATTTAATTTTGAATCTCTAACAAACAAATGGGAAAGAAAAGTTTTAGACATCAAAGAAGCTAACGATCTTTCCTAACTCAAAGTCAAAGAGTTAATAAAGAAATCTGATGTCGTATATAGTAAATTTATAGGCAGAAAAGAACAAAATCAGGAAAAGAAAAACCTCGCATTTCAGGAAAACAACGACAACTCTGACTTGGAAGAAGATGATAGTGTTCATCGCTAGAAATTAAAACCAGTTCAAGAAGTTCAAAAAAGGTGATGAAATTTCAAAACAAAAGCAACACTAATTCCTTAAATCAAACAACAATGAAATGCTTCGGTTGTAATAAATTTGGCCATATGAAGAATGACTGTCCACTACTAAACAATGATTAAAAGGAAAACAAATTCAAAAATTACAAGAAAAAGAGAAGTGTATTTTAAGTAACTTGGGATGACTTCGACTCTTCCTCTTCATTTGATAGTGACAATGACACAAAACAAGCAAATGTTTGCTTCATGGCTAGCACAGACGAGGTTCGTCCTAAATTAACATATGATGAACTTCTTGAAATTAGTATAGAATTAGATGACAAGTATAAAGAATTAAAGAAATTAAATAAAGAAAATATAGGAAAATTAAACAGAGGTGAATTAGAAATTGGAATGTTAAAAAACGAGAGAAGGATTTTAGAAAAAGAATTAGAACTAGTACAAATGGAATGCAAAAAACTATCGTCTCAAAATGCTACTCTAACATATGATATAGAGAATAACAAAATAGAGAAATATAAACTTGAAAAAGGAAAGTATGAATTAAAACAAAATTTATAATTAGCTAATATAGAAATTTCCTATCTCAGAAATAAATTAGATAAAATTACTAACAATGTTTCAAAGTTTAATAAAGGAAAGAAAAATTTAGATAATTAGATAAAGATTTCAAAACCATCAAGAAATAGGAGTGGTTTAAGATTTAACAAAAATAATCATAAATGTTCTGGAAATAATCCAGTCTCTAATAATAATCGAAATTTTAAGAGTATAGTACATTATGTAAAAAAATTAGAAAAACAAAATCTAAATATGAAAATAAGAGAACAAAAATGATTAAGGTCTAGAGTCCTAAAACTAATAATAAATTGATTAGACAAAAAAACATAGATGTATATCTAAAAGAGATAGTTCATAGTGAAAATTACATTTCCAAAGGTTCCCAACCCTCATGGGTATGGCTACCTTCTCCTACTAACCCATACCTTAACAAAGGATGTGGGTAACAATTAAAATTCTTTGTCATTTTGCAGGTACCCAAAAAAAAGGAGAAATTGATACTCGATGGTGGATGCTCCAAACATATTACAGGAAATGCACACATGCTATCAAACATCACTAACATGGACGGTGGCACGGTCAATTTTAGGGATAATTCCAAAGGATATGTTACTGGAATTGGAAACGTCATCAATGTCGGCACATCAACTTCTCCTATTATTTCAAATGTCTTATCAGTTAATAGCTTAAAACATTATTTACCTAGTATAGGCCAATTATGCGATGAGGGACTTCGCATTTATTTTGAAAACGATAAATGTAATATCTTTGATCAAAATAAAATTTTGATTTTTGAAGGAACAAGAAATTGAAACATTTATATTCTAAACATTAATTTTAATCATAATAAAGACTTATGTTTAGCCACAAACATGATGACCCATGAATATGGCATAAAAGATTTTTAATATAAATTTCAAATATATAAACAAATTAGCTAAAAATAATTTATTAAGTGGATTACCCAAAATAAATTTCAAAGTTAAAAATCTATGCGATGCATGTCAACTTGGAAAATTAAAGAAAAAATCGCTTAAATCTAAAATGGAAATCTCTATTAAACAAACTCTTAAATTACTTCATTTGGACTTATTTGCTCCAACTCAAGTATGTTCGATAAATCATATTAAATATGTTTTGTAATTGTGGACGATTTTTCAAGATGTACTTGGACGTAATTTTTTAAACATAAAAGTGATACATTTGAAATGCTTAAAATTTTTGCTAAATGAATTAAGAGTCTAATGGATTTAAAAATAAAAGGTATAAGAAATGATCATAGTGGAGAATTTGAAAATGAATTATTTACAAACTTTTGAAATAAGATCGAAATTATTCATAATTTTTCATTTCCACAAACACTGTAACAAAATGGAGTAGTCGAAAGAAAAAATTTCACCTTACAAGAATGTGCTCGAACTCTCCTAAATGGCAGTAGCTTACCAATGAATATTCGAGACGAAGTAGTAGCTACTGCTTGTTACATACTAAATCGAGTAACTCTTAGACCTATGACTAAAAAAACATGTTATGAAATGTTCTACAAAAAAAACCAAAAGTACCATATTTTTCAAATATTTGGATCAAAATACTTTACTCTAAATACAAAAGATAATCTTTGTAAATTTGACTCAAAGCCGACGAAGGAACTTTTGTTGGATATTCTAATCAAAGTAAAGCTTATAGAATTTTTTACAAACAAGAAAATGTTAAAGAGGAAAGCCTTCATGTCTCATTTGATGAAAACTTCAAAATTATAAATAAAGACGACGTAGAATTTTTTGACACTGATCAAAATAGAGCCATTGAAATTATGACTGAAAATAATAATAATCAAAATAATATGATTGAAAATAACAATGATTCGAAATCACCACCCCGTATTTTAAAAGATCATTGATAATGTAAATGGAAATCTAGATAACAAAGTTTCAACTAGAAGACAAATAAGTCAAATGAGTACGTAGCGTTTATATCTATTTTGGACAAAAAAATTATAAGAAGCATCAAATAATGATTTCTGTATTTTAGCTATGCAAAAAGAACTTAATCAATTCAAACGAAATAATGTTTGGGAATTAGTATCAAGGCAAATGATCAATCAATAATTGGAACAAAATAGGTTTTTTAAAAAAATGCCAACAAAAATGGAAATATTATATGTAATAAAACAAGATTAGTGGCACAAGGATATAATCAAGAAGAAGGCATTGATTATGAAGGGAATTTTGCACATGTGGCTCGTCTTGAAGCCATAAGAATATTACTTGCTTTGCGTGTCATCATAACACTAAGCTATTTCAAATGGATGATAAAAGTGCTTTCTTAAACAGTTTTATAAAAGAGAATGTTTACGTAGAACAACCACTGCTATTTGTTCATAAAAAATATCCAAATCATGTTTTTAAACTTAAAAAGCATTATATGGTTTAAACAAGCACCTCGGCTTGGTATGATCGATTAAAATCACATTTAATTAATTTCGGTTTTCACATTGGTAAAATAGGTGCAACATCATTTACTAAAAGAGAATGTAAGGATATATTAAATGTTCAAATTTATGTTGATGACATTATATTTGGATCTACTAACGAAAATTGATATAATCAATTTTCTACAATAATGACAATTGAATTTGAAATGATTCATATGGGTGAATTAAATTTCTTTTTAGGATTACCAATAAAACAATTAGATAATGGAATTCTTATAAATCAAGAAAAATACTGTAAAGAACTACTAAAATGTTTTGTAATGGATAATACATTAAGTAAACATACTCCAGTGAGTACTTCTACTCATCTAGACATAGATGAACATGGAAACGAGCTTGATCAAAAACTATATCGAAGCATGATAGGATCCTTATGATACTTAACCGCTAGTAGACCAGATATTACGATGAGTGTTTTTTTATGTGCAAGATTTCAAACACAATATAAAGATCATACCATCGGGCAATTAAACGGCTTTTACGATATTTAGCCAACACTAAAGATTATGGACTATTTTACCCAAAAAGGGGAGATTATTGGAACCTCCAACTTATGGTTCAATGATAACAACTATACCATCATATACATGTATAGACTTTATCAAGATTTTAGGTTTATACTACAAGCAGATACCATGATCGAACATATTGAGACTCAAAGAGAAACGAAGATTTATTGACCATACTAAGGTTATTCTACTATAAAAGAGTCCTAGATAAAATATGTTAGAGGTCATCTTGAGTATACATGCATACATGATCACACACAATTTTATAGACATCAAAATCTAGTGGAAAACTTCTTTTTCACCTCATAGACGTCTTAGGTATACTCACAGACATATGTGATAAGTCTCGGGTTAAAATTTAAAACTAGTCACAGACGTCTGCCATTATACCACAGACATATGTCATGGCAAAAACTATCATATTTGAAAAGACGCTTCTTTTTGAAACTAAAGTAAATCATCTTTCATGAAGAGTTGCAGCTATTAAAACAACAAGGTTTCTTAAGAGTAATAACTCTTCATCTGCACCTCTTTGATTCTATAAATAGCATCTTGATTGAGAAGTAGAAATCACTTATTTAACTTTATTTCAACTATTCTTTACTCTCTTGGTTTCAAAGCTCTCTCTTACATATACACTATTTACATACTCTTAATCCATTATGACCTTTTGGTTAGATCACTTCCTATAACTCAAAGCTATCATATTCATATACTCAAAGAAAATCATAGGAAGATTTGTACTATAAGTCAAAAACTGTGTTATTAGAACACAAGATCGTCAAAAGCACTTTTTTATTAAGCCAATTCCTCCAGGCGAAGTGAGGGTAGTTTTTTTAAAGGAAATACTGAAGGGGAGTTTCGAGACTAGATGTAGGACGGAAGATCTGAACCAGTATAAAAACTCCGGTGTGCATGCGTTTTATATTTTACTATTTATTGTCTACTATTGCATTGTTTTATATACTAGTGTATTATACACAAGTTAGATAGTATTTGATCCTCTAGACTTTCACATGATAGCGAACTCATGTCACTTCTTAGAAGAAAAATATATCCTTTTACTCGATAAACTCTGAATTATCTAAATATAACCATAAGAGGCTCACTTTCAGTTACGACAACAACTCAAATACCATCATCTTATAAATATCCCCACTAAATAAATAAATGGTAAAACATAACTCTCTTTTTCGGTACCTTTCAACTTCTTAAGTCTAAACAAATATGTGTGGTGTAATATTACTTGCAATGTCAAACTAATGACACCCATTCATAGTCAAAAAAAATTCTATAAAATAAATATGTGTGGCATAATGTTATCCATGATATCAGAATAACAACACCCAACCATACGCCAATCAAATCATCTATCCACATTAGTGATGCCAAATAGCAAAGTGAATATATGTATATATATCATTCGCCGCCATCTTTGATCATTTTCCATAATGGTAGAGAATAAAAAGGTGTGAATGTCAACTATTTAAAAATATATATTATGGACCAATTATCGAGTCTTGTCACATCATAACATCATTGGGTCACAAGGACCCTATCGTAAAACAAACTCTAGGCCCTTTAAAATAGAATCTTAAAATATATTCAATCAATTAGTTAATAGGATCCAATCAATTGAAATTGTGGTATCAACTATGTACCTTTTTATTATTCTAACTTTCCAAGTAGAACTCCTCTTAGATTATATCTTCAAAACTTCCAATGCCATCCAAATACCCTTTAGGCCCAACCTCTTTTATATAGATCTTATTCCAACCATTTGAACTATGTTGATGTATTTTAACTAAAATAATTTAAATTTATTTAACCAAATTATGATCTCACTTTTACCCACTTGGAAAGTTTCCTATCAAATTTTCAATCTTCTCCTATTATCATATTTCAAAATGGTATGTCAACGGACCTAGAAATCTTTTATTTTCTTAGGAAGGAAGAAATTAGAATTGAATTATAAATGTGTATGAGATTCCAAGTTTAAAGGATGGATAATAATTTATCATTGCGAGACTATCAAGATCACGTCCTACAACAGGACTATGCCCAATCAGGCACTCCTTATCTAGGTCGACCTCTTAGTCTTTATCCAGTAACATCCCATAACAATTCATCCAATCTATTTTCAAAATTAGTCCATACACCAAAAGAATTGGTACATATGTGTCACTAAAGGACTCTACACCACATAAACAGTTTCAAGTCATGGCAAATCATAAATAGATGGGTCTATCCTTACGAAGGATTCGACACCTGTATTGATTCATGCACTATGTGAGATTTACTATGTAAATTATCTACCATACACCTTATATAAAAATTAATGACTTACCTCCAATCGTGGTCTACTCCCCTTCATTCCGAGCAACTGGCAGTATACTTGCACTTGGATCGCCTCTAGTGCATAAGCTTTCACGATTTTACCTCATTTCGACATGCTTTAGCATTAGTTCTTCACTTTACCACACTGGTTGCAATTGCAATACTTAATCTTTGATATGTTTGCTCTACAATCCTTTGATGGCCCTTCATCTTGGATCTCCTACACGGGATCATTGGTTTCTTCCCCTAACCTCCTTAGTGTTCATTTCTTTTTCACTTGCCATGCTGCTAGTCACCTCTTTCTTAGGATCCTTCTCCTTAACAAGTTCTTCATTAAGTGAGTTCAACAATGTTTCCTCAATCAAACCTTTAAATGTGGCTCCATACGGTATTTGGTTATGTGTTAATTCCTTTAATGGCGAATTAAATTGTAACATCACTTTACTTGGAGGCCCAAAACTAACGGCTACAGATGTTGCAGTCGTCTATAGTTGTTGACCATCAGTGACCAAATATGGCGGTGTTAGGTACATTGATATACAGATCAAAAGAATATGGAAAATTTTAACAAATTAAAATCGCATTTCCACATTCCATTCAAAACATTCCATGTTAATTACATAAACCCACACACGTTAGCCACGTTCGGGAAAATATAATTATTACACATATGCCAAGAGCGACATATGAAGATGCCTCCTTGGTTGGCTAGAGTATATAATAAGGCTAGTAAATCTGCCTTTAAATCCAAAATACTTAGCAGAAAGGATAACTCTAAATAACCAACTTCCTCCTGCACGCCTCTGAGCTTTATTCGTCTAAGAAGAGTACCTAGAAACCCTAAACCTAAAATTAATAAAAAGCAATTGAGTACTCGAGAGTTTAAAGGAAAACAAAAACTTCGAGTCAGACACAAAGCCTGGTATGAATAATAATCTAACATCTCAATCCATTTAGATACCTAATGAAACCATGCCACTTAGCGGAACAAGTTTTCGCCTCACTAGTATCCTAAAAGCTTTTCAAACCCATACATTATGCTCATGTATCCACAATGATTAAAAACATAGTATTTCTAAAATATTATGAAGATATTTATATATAAATTTTTTGGATTTCCCATCCCTAGTTTAATTGACCCCCGCCATATTTATAGTTTGTAGGGCCACTATTAACCTATTAGTTTACATGGATTTAATAATAACCTTTTCATAATTTATAGACACCCTGTCATATTTCATAGTTTTCATGGGATCACTAAGAACCTATAAGCCCCTGCCAATTGACTTAATAAATTCATATGCTCTTTTGAGCCTGTCGGTCTTTCCAATAACTCCACTCTTATCCTAGTTTTCATGCGTTGATTAGCAAACCTTTGGATTATTCTAGTAACTCCATTCTTATCCTAGTTTTCATGGATTGACTAGGAACCTACTGTTACCTCCAATAACTTCTTTCTTATCCTAGTTTTCATGGATTGACTAGGAACTTTTTGACTGGCGTCAATACTTAATCCGGATATAAATTTCATGGGTCCACTACAAACCAATTGACCCCTGCTAATCATCCTTAATTCATAATTTTCATGGGTTCATTATGAACCTATTGATTACCCCCAATAAATTCCTAACCATAGATTTCATGGATTTACTGTGAACGTATCTCCCAGACGACTTCAACGTTTAAGCACCTTATATTTTGGTCTCCCTGACTCTCTAGATGCAATTCTATTCATTTAGGAGTTTAATCCATTTATATTCACTACTGGGTTAACCTAGATGGTTCTTCTACCCCTTTATTCCTAAAATACAGTTAATGGTCCTTTATCATGTAAACATATTCATATTTAAATAAGTAAACATAATAACTTAGCATTACTACACTTGTGGGTTTAAGGCCCTTGAAATTTTTTCAAATAAAACATAGTTAATCCCTTTAACCTATATTTTTATCAAGCCAATACTTCTTCAAATTTACGTACTTAAAGTCATTTCAAAACTCCTTTATTTAGCCATGGGTTTTTTCCATCAAAAATGAGTTTGGGTTTGAAAAGCCTTTCGACACCTTCGGAACCTAACTTTCGACTTCATTGGATAACCTCCTTCGAAAGCATTAAATTCCATCTTTACAACATGAGGCTCCTGCCTTTCAAATACTTTCAAACATCTTTTTTGAAATCATCTAACCATTTAAAAGTATTATCATATAAGAATAAAAGCATAGCTTCGAAACCATTCAAAAATACCCCTTTTGAAAGCTATTAAAGTTACCCTTCGAAACCATTTAAGGTTACCCTTCAAAACCATTACCTTTCGTAGCGATTGGGTTTATATTTAAAATAAAATTTTTGGGTCAAAGTGAACATATGTGAAAGCATCTCTTTCAAACCCATTCTTTATTTCATAAAAATGTTTGGGGGAAACTTGATGGTGTCAAAACAATCCTTTCGAAAGCATTAAAACATGCAGGTAAAATAAATGGAGGTTGGCTTCGAAACTCCTTTCAAAACCGTTGCCTTCAAAACACCTAAACCCTTTCGAAAATAATAGGAAGCGGCTTATATTTATAAAATAAACAACACCTTTCGACAGCATTGATGTCTTCAATACCATCGAAAGGTATCAAAATCATATAAGGGTTTCGACTTGGTCGAATCTACCCCTTCCAAAAGCTTCGATAAATATCTAAGTAACTCCTTCAGAAGCTACTACTTTAAAACAAAGACGTCAGCTCTCCTTTGAAAGATTCTTTTAAAATATCCTTTTGAAACCATTGGTTCTGACAACTTCGAAACCCTTTTGTTAATAGGCAAGCACTTTTTCTTTTAGAAGCAAAATAAAACAAAGGAACCAACCCTTTTGGAAGCTATGATTCAACACTCTACCCCTCTCCTTTCTCCAATCCACTATGTACCATCAAAATAATACCATATGTATTGGTTTACTGGTTTCGACCTAAAGATTTAACTAGGTTGGAGGGGGAAGCTCTAGGTCGAAAGCTCTTTCCAAACGGAGTGGAACCTGCTTTTCTGAGCCAAAGACTATTTTTACTAAATAAAGCAAACTTTTTGTAACTAATTTTCCCACTTGTAAACACATGATTGGTTACATTAAACTTTTAGATTATTTTACTAAAATTTGCCGCATTTTCCCAGATCTAATAACTAAATAACATTTCACAAATAATCCCTTTCTATTAACAAAACAATTAAATCATATAGGTCCTCCTTTCAAAATAATTTAACTTCCATACTAAATCACTTACTATAAATCCCCAAAAATACCAGAAATTCACTTAATCATGCTGCCTAAAATATCAAAATTTCAGAACCAAATCCTTAATATAATTCCTAAATAAATTTATAAACCAAAATAACCATATAAAATTCATAAGTAATTCCCTACGGCTTGGAAAATTGTAAAAATTGAAACCCAACTCCAAAATTATTTTTCTGATAACATAAAATTTTCCCATGGAATTTAAGAATATTTTAACCTCGTTTTTACCTAAACCATGCATATTCTACTTTTAAACAATCTTGTTTAAACTAATGAATTATAAATCAAGCATATCAACATCCAATATATCATAAAAAAGAGTTTACCCTTAAATACGAAAACATAATATTATAGAAATCAAAATAGAGATGTAGTGATTATTCACCTTAGATTGGAGTAGGAAATTGAAGATTGACTGAGATTGATTTCTTCTAGCTTGATCCTAAGCTTTAGATTTGATTTTGCCTTCTTTTCTTCTTTCTAATGGTCGGCCTTGGGATTTGATTTCTTACATTTGTTTTACTTATGAAAAATGAAAGTGAATGGCCTAAGTGTAACATCCCAAAATTTTGAATTTTAAATTCGGTAAATTATTTGAACTTTTAAATTTAGATTGAGAAATTTCAAGAGAAATAAAATATTATTAAAGAAAAGAAAGATGTATGGAGTTAAATAAATATTTGATAATTTAAGTTTTAAATAAATGATAAATAAATGAAATATATAACAAAACAAAAAAAAATTGTATTTATCAATAAAATAAAACATGTACAAATTAAAATGTTGATTAGTTCAAGCTTTGAATAGAAATAAAATTTGGAATGTATGTTGTAACAAAATCATTTAGTTATGAGATGACATAGGAATACATATAAAGTTGTAAACAAAAAAAAAATATAAACAGGAAGCAAAGTAACCAAACAAAACAAGACTTAGTACTTAAGAAAAAAATCAAACAGCATATGTTGTTAGTATACAAGGAAGCATGGTCATTAATGCTTTCATTAAATGCCATCTACTCTCCAGCATGAACAAGATCACATCAGCCCAATTCAAGCATCGGTTTAGCCAACAGAAAAAGAAATATAAAATGCCGAGCAAAAGAAATATTGTACTTGCCTATACCTCAGCCTGTACACAAACCCCTTCATATATATGTACACAAACCTTTGGTTCGTTCAAAGGAAAACCCTAACAAAGATCAGAAAATAAAATAGAAGAACATCACTTTATATTCAAATTTGAAAAACAATTTACTGAAGAAAGAAAAAGGAGAAGAAGATCAAAACTATTTCTTTTTCAAAATAGAAGCATCTCTGTTCATTCATATTTCAATGTGAGTAAACAATTTAAAAAAGAGATTTTAAGTATATTTATTTGTTGTTTGTTAATTTGAAGATTTGAAATTGTTTTATTATAAAATCTTCCCTGTATATAAATATTAGTAGGTATGAATGTCTGAAACCATCTCTTTTTTTTGTTTCAGAGCATCAACCTTGTTCAAAAAACCTAATCCTTATCATTCGATCGTTGTTAGGCCTTGACTTCAAAAGTAAATATGTGTATTTAGGTATAAACTAAAATTTAAAAATAGTTTCAAACAGGTTAAGTTTATACAGTAAAAAAAATTGTGTGTTTACAGTGTAAGATTCAAATTTGGAAAATTTTGAATATAATGATTTGTTACTTCAATCATACAATGTGAATTCTTTATCAAAAATTGGGTTTTTTAGATGTAAATAATGATTTTTAAGTGGGTGTTGAATGTGCAGTTCACATTTGAACAAAATTGGCATTTTGATCAATTTCTAATGACCGAACAAGTTTTAGATGCTAAGATTTTGCTTGAAGCAAGTTGAAACATTGAAGACTGCAGGAAAATTATCAAAGAATTTTTCTATTGCATAAATTTGAGGTACGAGTTCAAAGTAGGGTTATATTTGAGTTTTCTTCGTGTTTGGAAATAGGGTGATTTCATCACCTAGGAACGATCGAGGTTCATGAAACTGAGGGAAATGTTAGCGTGGGGGGTTGACATGATCTGGCCGAGGTCGCGAATTTTCTGGTGATCTGTGCGAGGAGAACGAGGCGAGTTGGTCTGAGACGTTCGAGTTACAGTTCGATGAATTGGTGAATTTTTGATTTCGAGTTTCTAACAAGTACACTCTCTCATATATACACTCAATGACTCATCACAGGGTATTACTACCCTATTAATAAAGAGTCGAACCCCACAAAGTAAAGGTTTATCGCTAAACCAAAGCTTTGATACCAGATGTAACATCCCACCTTTCTGTACGCTTTAAATCGACGATGAACCATACACATCAGACTTAAACCATACAGAAGGGCGGATTGTTATGAGGTAAATAAGAAAAAGAAGAGAAAGAAATAGAATAAAATAAAATCTTGCAGCAGAACGATAAAATATAATAATCAAATATACGGTTCATGAAGCTGTTTTACAAAATATTCGATTATACTTATACAATATTTATCAGAGTTACACATACCAGAGAACAAATAAAAAATGCAGCGGAAAGGCGTGATGCAGTGGAAAATATAGTATATAATAATAATAATACAATCTTCGTCTTCGTCCTCCAGAAATAAGATCTTTAAACCCTGAAATGCTCAAACTGACCCGAGCGAATTGAAAGACAAAACACTCGAGTCAGAACTAAAAGATCTTATGTAAGTTAAATCAATAGAAGTAAATATGAGTGGAACGGCTTCAGTGATGTTTACGGAATTTGACATCTCCTATCCAGTGTCTAACGTGAGTGCAATAACTTAAGAGATGCTCGGGATTCACATCTCCCAAGGATCTGTTAAACTATTTACTATGTAGTAATATTTCGCTATTATAGTAGTGTCTAATAGTAAAATAAACTTACTTTTAAATAGCATTAAGGAGTGACCCAATATTCCCCTTAACACAATAATAGTTCCAGTAGTGCATCCAGTATCAGCGCATCTGTGACACCCCACTCCGAGACCCACATTAGAAAAGAGTACTATTACATAATACCGTCTGTTAATACGGAGAATAGAGCTGGATAGGAGTGGCCATCTATAGCCTTGCCTTAATTATCTATTGAACACATCGACAATTTCCATACCCAGAGGATCGACGTATCCAATAAATACTTAACACAAAGCCATAGGTGGCTGAAGGATCTATCAGAACAAAATGTAACAACTCAAATGTAATATATATCACAGAACAGTAGATCATCACATACACATATACTGATACATAACAGAGTATACGAAATGATACATGTCAAGTGGTATAGCAGACCACAATATACAGGCGAGTCAAAGGAATACATATCAAAGTTACAACCAAAAAGGACTACACAAAAAAATATAACAAAAAGGAGCTAGCGGAATAGTCCATGCGGAAGCAAAAGAGGCTAAGTCCAAAAGTACCTAACCTTTAACGTCTCGATCTGACCCGAGTATAAAATACATGGGTCCGTCTAGTTAAACGAATCAGTTAGATAAACTGAGTAATAATGAACTTGCAAGGTCATAAAGTGCAACAAATATCTCTAAAAGAGATATCTCAATCATCTAACAATAGATGAATCACAACAAGCCTCATATCATCAGCAACTCAAATAAACTGGATATGAATATCCCAAATCAAGCCAAAAAGGCAAATAACAAATACCAATAAAGGTATCACAAGTTCCACAAGGTAACCGCTATATATCATGTGGTTCAAAGGACCTACACCGAAAGGCGATACGCTAGGGGATATAAATATCAATGAAACAAAAGAAATGCATGTGCTCAGTACTTATAAACAAGGGTTCATAAGCCCGAAGGCACAAACCCAAATATCTCTGGAGCGGTGATGAAGGACCAACTCCAAAAGCGATACTATAGGGCAACAAACCAGAAGGCACAAACCCGAAGGCACAAACCCGAAGGCAACATACCCGAAGGCAACAAACCTGAAGGTACAAACCCGAAGGCAACAAACCATAGTGGCGAAGGTCCGAAGGCCCAGTACTGGACACCACTAACTGCCAATATGTGTCACAAACTCCTCGGTAGGAACCAAGGTTTTAAATCTTGGATTTCGGTCACGTCTCGTCTCGAAGAATTTAGAGAGCTTATCTCGTATCGGGTGAGATCTCGAACGAGATGAGTGCATCTCGGTCGTCCCTCTCGGATTTACATCTCGGTTCCTAAAATTCATTTCGGAGTTATCTCGGAGTATATGTCTTGTCGAAAATTAGTTTTCATACACCTAAATTTATAACACTAGTCACTACCTTAAGGAAAACACTATGCACTTACCTTAAATATATCACACACTTATCATTAGTAATTTAGTATGGAAAAATATCACTTGTATCATGTAAAATAAACAAATAACTAGATTTCATGAATAATGTTTAATATAATGTCATATGACATAAAGTAGATAAAAAATAAACCATAGCATATGCACCTTTACTTTATTTGATCATTCACTTAACTTTTCTACACAATATAATGTCTCATTTCTACCTTTTATGTTTTATAGTACCGCAAGGGAAATCTTAATTTTATAACTTTAAATACAAAAATCCACAAGTAGAATTAAGATATTCTATGTCTGATTATAGTATTTAATTATTAGCTAACAAAATCTCATTAAGCAACTAATAACATAGATATTTCAAACAAACGTAGAAAATAGCATACATAGTACAAACAATTTTCAAACATTTAGTAATTTTATAATAAAAGCAAAAAAATAATGTGCGAATGAACATGTAATCATCAAATGAAATTAATAGATGAAATAGAATTCCTTTATTACTTAATAATAAGCCTTGAGGAAAAAAATTATAGCAGCCATGACTAAATGAAATCAAATTGGGAATCCATTTGGAACATAAAGTTAAATAAGCGAAGCCTAAAATTTATAGCCACAAAAAAATAGGGTTAGGAAAAAACTTAAGAAAGTGTCGAAAAAAGAACATTGAAATCGGATGTATATTAATTTGGATCAAAAAACTAAATGAAAATCATAAATTGAAAACTTACCATAATCGATGTAGATTTTACCATCTTCTTACACTTGTCACTACTGTAAAATAAAAAAGACGAATATTAAATGAGATTTATATAAGAAATAAGGGTTAAAAAAGTACAATTAAGAAGGCTTAAATTAAGGTAAAGGATGAGTCTGCCCAATACGGAAAAAAGTTGATTTTTTCCAAAATTTAACAACTCGGCCGATATCTTGCAATTAAATATCGTCCGAGATATCGAACGAGATACTGAAATATCATCCGAGATTTGGGTCAGACGAGATTCAAATGAAATAGCCTGTTTCGAATCGCCCAGGCTTAAAAACGAGATCTCGGCCGAGATGAGCGAGATTTAAAACCTTGGTAGGAACCCGAAAATGTTAACGTGAGTCCCATACCACGCGCTAGCACTAAACGGTTTACTACCCATTAGTCAATTTCACACTTAAAGCAATACAAAGTTTACCTCATCTCATCGGTAAATGAGACCCAAGGTCAAACGATCAAACGAATAGATTAGGAATTAACTGAAAAGATGAATGCACGTGTTCATAGCATGCATTTTATCTAATCATTTACTTCTCCTCCCTCTTCGCTTGGAGTGCAAATCTGTGTATTTTATATAGAATTTATAAGTTAGAGAAACGAGTTTTTAATGCAATTTAAAATCACTTTATAAATCTCTTTTGTAATTTTATACTTGAAATTATATATATATATATATATATATATATATATATATATATATATATATATTATTCCAAACTAATTTACTTGAAAGACATTTCAAAACTCATTTATAAAACCCGTGTATGAAATCTAAAGAGAAGTCATCGAAGACAATTGTAACGACCCAACTTCCAGACTCTAGGAAATCGCATCGCTAATAAGAAAGAAAGGGATAGAGAATAGAAAGAAAGAGAAGAAGAAGAAAACAACACATCAGAATCTAAACAGCGGAACGAATAAATTATATTAATAACATGAAATATTTACATAGTTTACAAACACTATCAGAGTACACAGATAATACAACACATACTAGACAGTTATAAACACCTGTCTAGTTATTACAACTCAATCAGTACAAGAAACAACTCAGAGAAAACACACAGCGGGAAAACTATATATATATATATATATATATATATATATATCTACACGCAGAAGCCTCCTGCTCCATTGCTCCTCCACAATTCGTCAAAGCTAACCTGAATCCTAACCTGAATCCCTTGGCTACTCGTAAAAATTTGAGTACCCAAGAGTTTATGAAAGACAAAAATAAACTCCGGGTCAGACATGGGTCTGGTGTGAGTAACAAGTTAAAGTTGCTTAACTTTCAAAAACCTTTAAAAGAAAGGTATCACGTAAGACTTCCCACACATAAACATGGAAAAGATTTTACCTTACGCTAACCAAACATTTGATAGGAAATACGATGATATTATAATAGTGTCTAGGGTTTTCAAATAAATATGAAATAGCCGAAATTGTTACATTTATTAAATTCCAGCTATTAGCCACAAAAGTGGGTAATACAATCAAAACTGTTGGCACTTATTGGATTTTGGATTCCATACAATGGCAGGGCTACTGGGGTACCGCCCGTCACAGTATGTGGCTTAGATCACGTTACTGAGGAGTACGCCCGCTCCCCTGCAACACAAGGCCGGACCCATTTCTTACTGAACAGTTCCGAACAAGACAACCCCGGCAGTTGTCGTGACCAACCGCCCACACAGCCGAAATAAAAAAGGACCTCTAGACAGGGATCAATCTTGCTCTCTAGTGGGAGCTACCCACGAAGCCTTGCTGCACCTCCCATGTTTTAGCCATTCCCGGTTGATGAGGCTTGAGGCTACTATTACCTTTATAGGACATCAAATCTTAGAATGCTCATCATCCACCTGACGATGTTCTGAAAGCATTCAATCCATACAAGTTCGTTCCGGGTTCGAACGAAACCGAAGGCATTATCTCGTTACACTCATTATTGGAATCACCCTCGGAGTTAACGACGATAACTCTTGCACTCTGATTCACCATCTCGAATCTATAAGCACTATTTCGTCAAACTCATTAAGGAATCATCCACAGAGTTATACTAACGTATAGCCCTTACACCTCGAGTCTTCACTTGCTCCACTTGGATTAACGACCTAACGTTTAATTGGAATCGATGTGGTTTTCGGATTCCAAATATGGAAACCCGATCCCGGTCTCATCGAAATCCAAAGCGTGTCTTTAGGGTCCAAGTTGTTTTAAGTTTAAAACAATTCAATCTAATTATCCATATACACACAGATAGATAATTCATATCATCATAATAGATAATTAATATTATCATAAACAGGAAATCATCACAAATTGATAATCTATATTATCATCATCAATAGATAACTTATATCATCATCACAATGCAACCAATGCATCCATATCACACAACACTATTTATCTCATGTCTGAGATTCAAACCATTCAAGTCAAACCATATCATTCATTCATAAGCTAAGATTTATAAATCTATAATTAATTTAAAATGAATTAAATTAATTACTTCTATCTCTAATTAATTTAAAGTGATTTAAATTAATTACCTATCTTTAATTAATTCAAAATGAATTAAATTAATTACTTCCTCATTTTAAATCTTGCTTACTTAACCATTAATTGATTATCAATCAACTAAATAATTATCCTCATATTAATCACCTTAATTAATCACCCTTGATTAATTATCCTTTAATTACATTCAAGTAATTATCCTTTATTAATTTTACAAATTAATTATCCTTAACCAAAATCAGTAATTAACCTTTAATTACTTCATTAATATATTAATTATAATTAATTACATTAGTCCTTAATTAATTACATTAATTAATTACTTCCTTAATCACTTATCGTTGATTAATTAATCCTAATTAATTAATCCTTAATTACATCATTAATTATATTAATTAATGAAATTAAATTTAAATTAATTACTTTTTAAATTAATTACGTTAAGTAATTAACCTTAATTAAACCACAATTATTAATCATTCTTGATTAATTACATTTAGTAATTAACTACCCTTAAGTACTTCCTTAATTACTTCTAAATTAATTACCTTTAGTAATTAATTATATTTATTAATCGATCTTGATTAATCTCATTAGTAATTAATCACTCTTAATTAATTACATCACTTAATCATTTCAAAATGACTTAATCAATTAATGCTTAAATTAATTACACTAAGTAATTAATTATTAATCACTTCCACAAAGTAATTATCATCATTATTATTTACACAAAGTAATTAATCCTAAAATACAATACTTCAATTAATTACTTCTAGTAATTTATTTATCTTAATTACTTTTCTAAGTAATTATCCCTCATTGATTACTTATCAACCCATCTAAAAACTATTCTAAATCAATCAAACTTAATTAATTAATTTAAACTAATCCAATTAATACATTAATTACAAAGAGTAATTAATATCTTTAATTATTTCCATAAAGTAATCATACTTAATTAAGTTTCATAATTGATTATCTAAATTAACTAATCCAATTAATTATCAAAATTAATTACATTAATTAATTAATAAATAATCACAAGTTAATGACCTTCATTAACTTATTAACAAATTCTTAATTATCTTTCTTAAATAATTAACTTAATTAATTAATATTACTTACAAATTTAATTAACCTTAATTAATTTCAAATCTTTAATTAACTAAACAAATTAATTAATTAAATTATTTAAATTACCTTACTAATTTAATGAATTAAAAATCATTAAATCTTTGATTTATTTTAAAATAAAACATTTCTTATTAATGATTACATTATCATTAATAAAGTAATTTAAAACACTTAACTTAAAATTTGATTTCAAATTACATTTTAAATTTTAAATTTAAAATGAAAACCAAACTTAACTTTATCAAAGTCTTAAAAACATTCTAAAACCTTTTTAAACTTATGCTAAATAATTTCTCATATTATAAAGAAGTTTAGAGGAAATTTAAACCCATATTTATAATACAAATCATATTTAAAATATGATTCAATTTCAAAAGTTGTTTAAACATTTCAAAATTAAAAAAAAACTTCTTTTATTTTCAAAACATAATTCAAATTTGAATCTTGTTTCCAGATTTAAACTTATGTTTAAATCTTCTATTTTAAATTTTAAAACCTTATCTCTAAATTCAATTTAAGTAAACTCTTTAAAGTTGTTAAACATTTTACCATTAAAAAGTTTGAATTAAATTTAAAAACTGGAATTCAAATCTTAGTTTGAAAGCTCTACTTTTTAAATTTAAGTTTTAAATTCCTGTTTAAAAAAACTGTTCCAGACTTTAAAACTTAATTTCCTTATGAAATGGGAATATACAGGTTTCCCAAAGAAACCTGTAAACATTTATTTTAAAAAATTTGAATTAAATTTAAAACTGGAATTCAACTTAGATTGAAAACCATACCTTTTTAAATTTAAATTTTAAATTCTTGTTTAAAACTGCTTTAGATTTTTAAACAAATCTTTGAATTGAAAATTTATACAGGTTTTCAAAGAAACCTATTAACATCAGAAAATGCCCGAGCTTCCCTTGATTTACTTCGGGTAAATCCTTACTCAACTTCGAGTAAAAACTCGACTTTCCCGAGTAAATCTTGAGTCTTAAACACTGCAAACCCAAACAGTTCCCTGTCACCATCTTCTTTACCGTGCACATGCACGGTGGTCTTGGCCACCTCCAGCCTCCACCCAGGCAACAAGCAAATCGCCGACCACCCCTACATCACCTCGCGATCATCAAAATCACTCAAAACACTCGAAATCAAATTCGAGAATCCCAAACCAGAACCTGGCAACAACAGGCACCATAATATCTCAAACCTGGAACTTCATCGCCGTCCACGTTCCAATCACCGTGGCCCCTAGAACTCCGGCGTCTCTCCCTCAACATGCCTACCTTCATCTACCTGAATCTCATCTCACTCGATCAACTTGAGATTCACTACTGATCGAAAAATCAAAACCCATCAAAACTAGGTTTACAGAACAAGATGATCCACCACTGTCACTTCGATGATCTTCCACCTCCACCACTATTCTTCCTCCACTCACCCATCACTCGTCCGTCATCGGAAGAAATTCCAATCCCCCAAACTACTGAGTTCATCAGAAATTACTAAATTCTTATTTTCTGGTTAAACCAGAAATATATCCAAACCACTTCACTAAAAACAGTGATTTTAGTTTTAAAAATTCAATTTTGGTTTAAGAGATTGAGTTAGATTCCTGAGTACAAGAATCATGATATTTGAATTTTTGACTTATTTAAAGATGGGTCTGATATCTTATTTCTTACAGAGGCAATTCTAATTGTTTCTAACTTAAAACAAAATTTAAACTTAGCTTATGATATATAACATATATTTGGTTCAATGTTTAAGTCATAGATTGAATTACTAACATATGATATATATATATATATATATATATATATTCTGTTTATCAGTTTATCTTTTTGAATCTAGAACTATACCAGAAAGGTTACAAACATACAGTTATCTACACAACCATATTTCATACAATGCTAAAATTATAAATTCCTTCATATACATACTTGTTTTCATAGATATCAGGCAACATAACTATTTATCTATACATTTAATAACAGTGATGTTACTCACCTGGGAATAGCAAGAAACAGAGGCAGAGATTTTGAAACTGATTTCAAAATTTGCAGTTGGAAACTTTTACTTCCATGCTCAAAAACCGAGTTGCTGTTGAATTAAACTTGCATGCAGGCTTGACCCCGGATGCTTTTGAACCTCTTTAATTTGAATGCTTTAAATTTTAATAAAACTTGCTTCAGACCTCTGGTTTAAAGAATGCAGGTAAGCCTTTCTGTTGATTTCCAGAATGCAGAAGGCAAAAACCCAGATTCATTTGAAATTGCTTGAATTTGTAAACTTGCAGTTGCATGCATTTGGAGTTTTGTAGAATGATTTTCAAGTTGATGAATATGGAAGGAACTTCATATTTTGGTTTTAAAAAGAATTTCCAGATTTTTTTTTTGAGGATGAATTACTGATATGGATTTTGGTTAGAGAGGAGTAATTTCAAGATCTTTGAATGAAATTGTGGTCTTTGAGAGTTTGTAAACAAATTTTGTTTTCAGCTGAGATTTTTTTTCTTCTTCTTCTTAACTTTGAAAAAAATGAAGATTTAGAAAAGGAAGAGCTTGAAGAAAACATGTTTTATATAGGTATAAATGATTTATTTTAAAAATTAAAAGAAAATTAAAACGAAAAGGACACTTGTAAAAAAGAACTAACACTTGTCTTTTGCAATAGTTCATTTACTAACACATGTTATTTAAGAAATTAGAATCTTAACACTTGTCATTATACATATTCTACTTTTTATTTAATTTAAAAGATAAATAAAATCCTTTTTTTATTTAAATACATATAAAGTAGTTTGCATAAATGAATGGATATGGTATTTCTTTTTATTGAAGTAAAACAATTTACATAAAAGTGAAAACTTATTTACAAGATCTACATATATTTATTAATTTGAATTTCAAAATTAAATCAAATTCAAATGTTATTTATGCATTAAAATTCCACTTAAAACTAATTTATATTAACATATTAAATTTAAAAATAATAATATTGTCTTTAAAAACATATCTACATTTATACATTTATTATTATTATAAAATATCATATTTATTAATTTTTGAATAATTTATAAGAGAAGTTATAAATTACTTATCTTATTCAACTTAATTAATTACATTAATGTTTTAATATATAATTGGTATTTTTAAAATTTTAAATTTTTCTAAATTATAATTATTAAGCTATATTCAAAAAGAAATAAAATAAACTTTTTTTTATCTTATAAAAATTTAAACCATGTTTAAAATACAATTTAAAACAATTTCTTTAAGTATTTTAAACCAATTAGTCATTTATTAAATAAAATAAAAATCTTCAAATTATCAAATGAATATTAGAATTTTAAAAACCATATTTTATTTGTTCATTTAACTTCAAATCAAACTTATCCATTCACAATATATATATATATAAATATATACATACATTATAAATAGGAAAACAATTATTAGCTTTTAAAAGATAAAATTCATCAATTACACATTTATTTAATTGGATTATTAAATCAAGTAAATTTTTATTAAAATTTTATCAAATCAATTTAATTTTAAATATAGATTATTAAACTGATATTGCTCAAATTTCTGGGATATCACATTCCTCCCCCCTTAAAAGAATTTCGTCCCCGAAATTTAAAAGCAAAAGTAATTTAATAATCTCATTTAAGATTTTAAATTTAAACACAAGCATATATCAATCATATGCTAACAACCATAGCAACCAATTTATCAAATCAAACAAATTTAGTTATCCAGATAAAATTCTGGATAAATTTTCCACGAGTTTCCCCAAGTATATATATATATATATACCGGGATACTCGACCTACAAAATACAAACAATCTAAACTACGAAGCTACAGAGCTCCTACTTATCTAGATCTACAGAACCAGACAGAATATCAGACTACAGACGAGTCTGACTCAATAACCAAACCTTCTTGAACAGCTGGTTCTATTTCCAGAGATAACTCATACACGTACTCCCTCAGAGATACGTGAATCTCATCGAATCCTAGTTATCCAAACGGGCAATTCAATTCTTGAAAACCAAACACCAATCCAACCAAAACACAGAAGAGATCCAAAACAAAACTTTGACTCCGGAATTCAAATTCCTTCGTCTCTTATCCAAACTGATCAGCTCAACTCTTGCTGATTCCTCTAGAAACAAACAGAACCAAAAACATTCCAACCCAATGATCTCTTCAAGATCAATCAAGACCAAGATCACCAACTCTACTCATCAACCATTAGAAGAACAAACTCACTTCTTCTATCCAGAAAAGACAAAACAGAAATACTCCCAAACTGCTTCCGCTGCACAACTCTGAACTGGCACAGAAGACACCGCTGATGAAGAATATGAGCACAAACTGGACATCACTTCCCAGAAATATGGCTCAACATATCCAAGAAAACTCGGAAGTTCTGCCAATCCTGAGCTGCCTTACCAAACCTTTCTCGATAAATCATCCTTCTACTAGCTGATTCACCGGTAGCCCTCCTGGAATCCAGACGATAAGAAAACTCAATCTTCAGAAGTGGACAAACTTCCGACTTCTCAGAAGACAACCAAAAATTCTTCAATACCTCAAAAGAACACTCAAACTATCGCAAATCACTTTTGCGATCAATATAGACCAATTCCCAAACAAAACTGTTCTCTCTTTACCAAACAGAACAGCTTACTCTTAATTAGCCAATCCAATAAAGTATTGGGTCCACTCTGCTGCTTCTGAACTTCACCTTCAGAAACTACTAAGCCTGAAAATCTTCTGTCAACACAGAACACTCCGAGCTGCACCGCTGACACCGATGCCAAAGGCTCCTAATCAAAGCTCTTTGCGAAACTCAGACCTCAAAGCCGAACTCCAACAACTAGCTGAACCCAGCCACAACACCGAAGCAGACACACTTCCCAAAACTTGTTCCAAAGAAACATCTTCGGACACAATACACAGTCACTGCATCTCATCATGCAGCTACCACTTCCTGAGGTATCAAAATACCATTACACACTTTTTCCAAAACGAAAGATCCAAACTCAACTCATCCATCTTCAAAGATGAACTCTGAACCTTAACAGGTTACCTTCAGAGATCGATGAAATCTCTACACCACTGCACAACTCACTCGAGACGGTATTAGGTCTACAGTCTCGACAAATTCACTTCCAACCTCAAACATTCAAACTCCAACCAATGGTAGTAATCGTGTTACACACACCACTACCTTATCTACCTTTATAATTTATATTGGAAAAACCAGAACAGGTAAACCAACAGATAGGTAGAAATAATAAATATATATATAGATATATATCAAAACTACAAGTACGCTCTCTCAAGATAGACACCACTCCAGAGCCTAGGTATTCATTCAACCTAATGCTCTGATACCACTGTAACGACCCAACTTCCAGACTCCAGGAAATTGCATCGCTAATAAGAAAGAAAGGGATAGAGAATAGAAAGAAAGAGAAGAAGAAGAAAACAACACATCAGAATCTAAACAGCAGAACGAATAAATTATATTAATAACATGAAATATTTACATAGTTTACAAACACTATCAGAGTACACAGATAATACAACACATACTAGACAGTTATAAACACCTGTCTAGTTATTACAACTCAATCAGTACAAGAAATAACTCAGAGAAAACACACAGCGGGAAAACTATATATATATATATCTACATGCAGAAGCCTCCTGCTCCATTGCTCCTCCACAATTCGTCAAAGCTAACCTGAATCCCTTGGCTACTCGTAAAAATTTGAGTACCCAAGAGTTTATGAAAGACAAAAATAAACTCCGGGTCAGACATGGGCCTGGTGTGAGTAACAAGTTAAAGTTGCTTAACTTTCAAAAACCTTTAAAAGAAAGGTATCACGTAAGACTTCCCACACATAAACATGGAAAAGTTTTTACCTTACGCTAACCAAACATTTGATAGGAAATCCAATGCTAATATAATAGTGTTTAGGGTTTTCAAATAAATATGAAATAGCCGAAATTGTTACATTTATTAATTCCAGCTACTAGCCACAAAAGTGGGTAATAAAATCAAAACCGTTGGCACTTATTGGATTTTGGATTCCATACAATGGCAGGGCTACTGGGGTACCGCCTGTCACAGTATGTGGCCTAGATCACCATACCGAGGAGTACGCCCACTCCCCTGCAACACAAGGCCGGACCCATTCCTTACTGAATAGTTCCGAACAAGACAACCCCGGTAGTTGTCGCGACCAACCGCCCACACAGCCGAAATAAAAAGGGACCACTAGACAGGGATCAATCTTGCTCTCCAGTGGGAGCTACCCACGAAGCCTTGCTGCAACTCCCTGTTTTAGCCATTCCCGGTTGATGAGGCTTGAGGCTACGATTACCTTTATAGGACATCAAATCTTAGAATGCTCATCGTCCACCTGACGATGTTCTGAAAGCATTCAATCCATACAAGTTCGTTCCGGGTTCGAACGAAACCGAAGGCATTATCTCGTTACACTCATTATTGGAATCACCCTCAGAGTTAACGAAGATAACCCTTGCACTCTGATTCACCATCTCGAATCTATAAGCACTATTCCGTCAAACTCATTACGGAATCACCCATAGAGTTATACTGACGTATAGCCCTTACACCTCGAGTCTTCACTTGCTCCACTTGGATTAACGACCTAACGTTTAATTGGAATCGATGTAGTTTTCGGATTCCAAATATGGAAACCCGATCCCGGTCTCATCGAAATCCAAAGCGTGTCTTTAGGGTCCAAGTTGTTTTAAGTTTAAAACAATTCAATCTAATTATCCATATACACATAGATAGATAATTCATATCATCATAATAGATAATCAATATTATCATAAACAGGAAATCATCACAAACTGATAATCTATATTATCATCATCAATAGATAACTTATATCATCATCACAATGCAACAAATGCATCCATATCATACAACACTATTTATCTCATGTTTGAGATTCAAACCATTCAAGTCAAACCATATCATTCATTCATAAGCAAAGATTTATAATCACAGCATCTATAATTAATTTAAAGTGAATTAAATTAATTACTTCTATCTCTAATTAATTTAAAGTGAATTAAATTAATTACCTATCTTTAATTACTATAAAATGAATTAAATTAATTACTTCCTCATTTTAAATCTTGCTTACTTAACCATTAATTGATTATCAATCAACTAAATAATTATCCTCAAATTAATCACCTTAATTAATCACCCTTGATTAATTATCCTTTAATTACATTCAAGTAATTATCCTTAATTAATTTTACAAATTAATTATCCTTAACCAAAATCAGTAATTAACCTTTAATTACTTCATTAATATATTAATTATAATTAATTACATTAGTCCTTAATTAATTACATTAATTAATTACTTCCTTAATCACTTATCATTGATTAATTAATCCTAATTATTTAATCCTTAATTACATCATTAATTATATTAATTAATGAAATTAAACTTAAATTAATTACTTTTCAAATTAATTACATTAAGTAATTAACCTTAATTAAACAACAATTATTAATCATTCTTGATTAACTACATTTAGTAATTAACTACCCTTAAGTACTTCCTTAATTACTTCTAAATTAATTACATTTAGTAATTAATTATATTTATTAATCAATCTTGATTAATCTCATTAGTAATTAATCACTCTTAATTAATTACATCACTTAATCATTTCAAAATGACTTAATCAATTAATGCTTAAATTAATTACACAAATAATTAATTATTAATCACTTCCACAAAGTAATTATCATCATTATTATTTACACAAAGTAATTAATCCCAAAATACCATACTTCAATTAATTACTTCTAGTAATTTATTTATCTTAATTACCTTTCTAAGTAATTATCCCTCACTGATTACTTATCAACCCATCTAAAAACTATTCTAAATCAATCAAGCTTAATTAATTAATTTAAACTAATCCAATTAATATATTAATTACAAAGAGTGATTAATATCTTTAATTATTTCCATAGAGTAATCATACTTAATTAAGTTTCATAATTGATTATCTAAAATAACTGATCCAATTAATTATCAAAATTAATTACATTAATTAATTAATAAATAATCACAAGTTAATGACCTTCATTAACTTATTAACAAATTCTTAATTATCTTTCTTAAATAATTAACTTAAATTAATTAATATTAATTACAAATTTAATTAACCTTAATTAATTTCAAATCTTTAATTAATTAAACAAATTAATTAATTAAATTATTTAAATTACCTTACTAATTTAATGAATTAAAAATCATTAAATCTTTGATTTATTTTAAAAAAAAACATTCCTTATTAATGATTACATTATCATTAATAAAGTAATTTAAAACACTTAACTTAAAATTTGATTTCAAATTACATTTTAAATTTTAAATTTAAAATGAAAACCAAAGTTAACTTTATCAAAGTCTTAAAAACATTCTAAAACCTTTTTAAAACTTATGCTAAATAATTTCTCATATTATAAAGAAGTTTAGAGGAAATTTAAACCCATATTTATAATACAAATCATATTTAAAATATGATTCAATTTCAAAAGCTGTTTAAACATTTCAAAATTTAAAAAAAAATTCTTTTATTTTCAAAACATGATTCAAATTTGAATGTTGTTTCCAGATTTAAACTTATGTTTAAATCTTCTATTTTAAATTTTAAAACCTTATCTCTAAATTCAATTTAAGTAAACTCTTTAAAGTTGTTAAACATTTTACCATTAAAAAGTTTGAATTAAATTTAAAAACTGGAATTCAAATCTTAGTTTGAAAGCTCTACTTTTTAAATTTAAGTTTTAAATTCCTGTTTAAAAAAACTATTCCAGACTTTAAAACTTAATTTCCTTATGAACTGGGAATATACAGGTTTCCCAAAGAAACCTGTAAACATTTATTTTAAAAAATTTGAATTAAATTTAAAACTGGAATTCAACTTAGATTGAAAACCATACCTTTTTAAATTTAAATTTTAAATTCTTGTTTAAAACTGCTTCAGATTTTTAAACAAATCTTTGAATTTAAAATTTATACAGGTTTTCAAAGAAACCTGTTAACATCAGAAAATGCCCGAGCTTCCCTTGATTTACTTCGGGTAAATCCTTACTCAACTTCGAGTAAAAACTCGACTTTCCCGAGTAAATCTCGAGTCTTAAACACTGCAAACACAAACAGTTCCCTGTCACCATCTTCTTTACCGCGCACATGCACGGTGGTCTTGGCCACCTCCAGCCTCTACCCAGGCAACAAGCAAATCGCCGACCACCCCTACATCACCTCGCGATCATCAAAATCACTCAAAACACTCGAAATCAAATTCGAGAATCCCAAACCAGAACCTGGAAACAACAGGCACCATTATATCTCAAACCTGGAACTTCATCGCCGTCCACATTCCGATCACCGTGGCCCCTAGAACTCCGGCGTCGTCTCCCTCAACATGCCTACCTTCATCTACCTGAATCTCATCTCACTCGATCAACTTGAGATTCACTACTGATCGAAAAATCAAAACCCAGCAAAACTAGGTTTACAGAACAAGATGATCCACCACCGTCACTTCGATGATCTTCCACCTCCACCACTATTTTTCCTCCACTCACCCATCACTCGTCCATCATCGGAAGAAATTCCAATCCCCCAAACTACTGAGTTCATCAGAAATTACTAAATTCTTAATTTCTGGTTAAACCAGAAATATATCCAAACCTCTTCACTAAAAACAGCGATTTTAGTTTTAAAAATTCAATTTTGGTCTAAGAGATTAAGTTAGATTCCTGAATACAAGAATCATGATATTTGAATTTTTGACTTATTTAAAGATTGGTCTGATATCTTATTTCTTACAGAGGCAATTCTAGTTGTTTCTAACTTAAACAAAATTTAAACTTAGCTTATGATATATAACATATATTTGGTTCAATGTTTAAGTCATAGAATGAATTACTAACATATGATATATATATATATATATATATATATATATTTAATCTGTTTATCAGTTTATCTTTTTGAATCTGGAACTATACGAGAAAGGCTACAAACTTACAATTATCTACACAACCATATTTCATACAAAGCTAAAATTATAAATCCCTTCATATACATACTTGTTTTCATAGATATCAGGCAACATAACTATTTATCTATACATTTAATAACAGTAATGTTACTCACCTGGGAATAGTAAGAAACAGAGGCAGAGATTTTGAAACTAATTTCAAAATTTACAGTTGGAAACTTTTACTTCCATGCTTAAAAACTGAGTTTCTGTTGAATTAAACTTGCATGCAGGCTTGACCCTGGATGCTTTTGAACCTCTTTAATTTGAACGCTTTAAATTTTAATAAAACTTGCTTCAGACCTCTGGTTTAAAGAATGCAGGTAAGCCTTTCTGTTGATTTCCACAATGCAGAAGGCAAAAACCCAGATTCATTTGAAATTGCTTGAATTTGTAAACTTGCAGTTGCATGCATTTGGAGTTTTGTAGAATGATTTTCAAGTTGATGAATATGGAAGGAACTTCAGATTTTGGTTTTAAAAAGAATTTCCAGATATTGTTTTTTTGAGGATGAATTACTGATATGGATTTTGGTTAGAGAGGAGTAATTTCAAGATCTTTGAATGAAATTTTGGTATTTGAGAGTTTGTAAACAAATTTTGTTTTCAGCTGAGATTTCTTCTTCTTCTTCTTAACTTTGAAAAAAATGAAGATTTAGAAAAGGAAGGGCTTGAAGAAAACATGTTTTATATAGGTATAAATGATTTATTTTAAAAATTAAAAGAAAATTAAAATGAAAAGGACACTTGTAAAAAAGAACTAACACTTGGCTTTTGCAATAGTTCATTTACTAACACATGTTATTTAAGAAATTAGAATCTTAACACTTGTCATTATACATATTCTACTTTTTATTTAATTTAAAAGATAAATAAAATCCTTTTTTTATTTAAATACATATAAAGTAGTTTACATAAATGAATGGATATGTTATTTCTTTTTATTGAAGTAAAACAATTTACATAAAAGTGAAAACTTATTTACAAGATCTACATATATTTATTAATTTGAATTTCAAAATTAAATCAAATTCAAATGTTATTTATACATTAAAATTCCACTTAAAACTAATTTATATTAACATATTAAATTTAAAAATAATAATATTGTCTTTAAAAACATATCTACATTTATAAATTTATTATTATTATAAAATATCATATTTATTAATTTTTAAATAATTTATAAGAGAAGTTATAAATTACTTATCTTATTCAACTTAATTAATTACATTAATGTTTTAATATACAATTGGTATTTTTAAATAATTCCAAATTATAATTATTAAGCTATATTCAAAAAGAAATAAAATAAACTTTTGTTTATCTTATAAAAATTTAAACCATGTTTAAAATACAATTATACAATTTAAAACAATTTCTTTAAGTATTTTAAACCAATTAGTCATTTATTAAATAAAATAAAAATCTTCAAATTATCAAATGAATATTAGAATTCTAAAAACCATATTTTATTTGTTCATTTAACTTCAAATCAAACTTATCCATTCACAATATATATATAAATATATATACATACATTATAAATAGGAAAATAATTATTAGCTTTTAAAAGATAAAATTCATCAATTACACATTTATTTAATTGGATTATTAAATCAAGTAAATTTTTATTAAAATTTTATCAAATCAATTTAATTTTAAATATAGATTATTAAATTGATATTGCTAAAATTTCCGGGATATCACAACAATAATGAATGATAACAACAAATCGGATAATCACGAACCAATAAAAAGTTGGAATGACGAGCAAATTAGACAATTTAGGCAAAATAGGCAAAATAGGAGCAGGTCAGTCGACTGGCTCTCTGAGAACAGTCGACTGGACCAGACCTTAAAAAACTCTCGGGTAGCAGGTCAGTCGACTGGACTCAGAGGGTCGGTCGACTGGTGCCTGTTTTCCAGGTTTTCCAACCTATAAAAATAAAGAGAAAACTCGACCAACTCACGACCAGATGAGCAATGGCGCTAGGGGTTTATGCCAATCGACAACCCAGCCCTATAGGCTCTTCGATGCATCACCAAAAACATGATCAAAACATCAAAGCTAGGATTCTCAAAGATTTGACTCCAAAATACCAAAAAGTTGGAATACTCATAAAGCCAACTCAATCCAAAGCCAATGAACATGGATTAGAAGTTAGGAATTCATACCTAACATCAATGAAGGATTTAGACATAGATGTGAGACAAAAAGCTCACCTTTTAACTCAAAAACAATGATTGAAAGGCTCAAATACAAAGAGAAGATCAACCACTCTTCACTTCAACTCTAAAAGCTCCAATCTAAGATCACATCAAATATTTCCTAAACTTAGGTTTAGGAATTTTGAAATTGAAGAGAGAAAGAGTTGGAGAAGATGAAGAGAACGCTTATCAATAGCTTCTCCTTGATTTCAAGCTAAAACTTGGATTTTTCAAATGAACTAGGGCTTGGAGTTTCTATTTCCCATTCCATTGCCCCATTTTTGATGAAGTTTGAGTATTAGTAAAAGTTATGAAGTATTGAAGAGGAGGGGGGGTGGAACTAGGGTCTTAAGATAGAACATTGGGCTGAAACCCAAACACAAACCAAAGTGAAAAAGTAGAAAAAATTCTACTAACTCCAAACATATCGAAGTTTATACTCAAAAAGATCGCAAATGCTATTTTGAACTTAATGGAAGTGGTCTCGAGTCCCAATTCGACAGTTTGCAAAAAGTAGCTTTTCGGACTAAAATTTGAAGAACGATGTCATATTTAAATAAAATATTGAAATATACAATCGATAATTGTGTGGGTTGTTATAGACTCCCCTCCTTAAATAAATTGCGTCCTCGCAATACTTAAGAAGAAAATAAAGAGTAACGACCATAAAAGCATTCCAACACAAAAGAACATCAGAATCACAAGATGTAAGGAACTCGAGCCAACATTGTTGATGCAATTTAAGTTCCTTATGGGAAAATAAATATTCCAAAGATTTATGATTGGAGCGGAGAACAAATTTCTCTCCCAAAAACAATGATGCCAAACTCTAAAAGTGAAATCAACAGCCGCGAGCACTAGATCATGAGTGGCGTACCTAGTCTCGATAGGCTTAAATTGTTTAGAAACATAAGTGATATCACGTTCTATTTGGCAAGAGAACGGCACCCAAACCAATACAACTAGTATCGGTGCAAATAATGAAATCTTGGTTACCTTTCGGAGCCACAAGGATATGAGTATCGAAAAAGAGTTCTTTTAAATAATCTTCTTTCCTGAAAAGCTAAAATTTCCAATATTACAATTATCTTTATGTAATCATTTTTCTAAAAAAATTTACTTTTTATAAATCAATTTTATTGTGTCAAAATGTCTCATCAAAGCATTTAGGAGATTCCTATCGATAACGTTGATCAAACGCATCGACCAGAATTCTTAAAGCACTCAATGGGCAATACAATCACAGAATCATCTTCTATATGATAAACATGTTTCTTAAAAACTTTTAAGAATATTCTTTGTTCGTTTTAAGAACAAAAACCCAATAATACATATAAATAAATATTATGAAAAAGATTTGCAAAATTTTAAATTGCTGTTTTCATCCAAAATCAATAAATACACAAATGGAGTCATCGAGATATTCGTAGAATACTCGATTCATAAAATGGATGAAATAAGCTGGACAGACTGAATGACATAACAAGTCATTCATAAGAATCATAACGAGTGCGGAATGCGGTAAGCGGAATGCTAACTCACGCAATTCGTAGCCAAATGAAAATCGGTGGCAAGGTCGAGCTGAAAAGACCTTAACACCACTCAAAAGATTGCTTAGGGGATAATCCTAAGACAAGTTCAAAAATACCGAAAAATTTCACGAACTACCCGAATGAGAGAAATTATATTTTTCCTCATCATATGGGTTTAAACAATAAAATGATACCATCAATTTGGAATCGAAATCACAAAGAAAAAAATAGAAACCCTCCAAAATAGATGGAGACATACCTTTTCCCTGAGAAGAACCTCCAGAGGCATCCACTATACTTAGCTTGCCAGATAGAGAATTATTCGGAGCAATAGGACAAGTGGAAATACGATGGTCTTCCTTCTTGTAGTAGCGGCAGAAGAGAGGCTTAGGACACGCTCGAATTATATGATCAGGAGAGCCATAATTGAAACACTTTTGTATGGAAGGTGTTCCAGCAGAATGAGACTTAGAATCAGATTCAACGGGCTTTTTCTTCTTGGAAGGGAAAAATTCCCGCTCATGAAATGGAAACTGCTTTTTGTTGGGGTTCTTGCGAACCTCAACATCATCACCACTATCACACTCCTTCTCGATGGCTTCGAGAAGAAGTGCCGAATCAACCAACTCCTCAAAAGAAAGCTTAAGCTGGAGCATTAAAGACTTCTTAAGATATTTCTTAAGACCAGAGACAAACTTCAGATTCTTCTTATAAGAGGTGCTAATGAATTCGAGACCATACTCAAATAAGGCCTCAAATGTTGCAACATACTCAGAAATGGAAGACTCCCTTTGCTTCAATTCAAGAAAGCGACGGGCCAATAAAACTTTCTCAGATTCAGGAACGAACTTGAGTTCGAATCGTTCCCGAAACTGAGTCCAGCAAAGAGCAGACTCATCAATTTCTGCTATAAGAAGCTCGTACCAATCAAGGGCACGCTCTTGCAATAAGCTAGAAGTTACGAGAATTATATCATGATCAGAAAGATCCATGTGGAAGAAAATACGCTCGCACGTGCGAACCCAAGCTTGGACTTCAAGAATAGACTCGAAGCCTTTAAACGGCTTTCCCCCCAGATGAGAAAAATCACTGCACAGAGGTGCAAAAGGCAGGCTTACGAGGAGGAGATACCCGAGTAGGCGCTGGAGGCTGAGTGCTCCTAAACAACTCCAAAAACTGATCAGCAGACATATAAACGCCATCCGGATGTGAGCCACTGGATTGCCCAGCATCCGAACATCGTCCTCTGCCTCTTCCAGCCATAAGCTGAAAATTTAAGATAAGATAGAGATTAATCACAAGGTAGATATCACTCATACAAATGTGGAATACAACGGAATAAAATGCATCCCTGGACATATTCCCAAATCCTATCTACCCCAAAGGCACGGAAGAAATAGAGGCACGATGATTCAAAGATTTTTAACACTTATTACACTTCGATGTACCATAATATGTGCTACTATTCTGTGTTTATCATATTTTGTTCTGAACTCAGCTCAGATACCAAGCTGTAACGCCCCACTACGAGACCCACATTAGCAAAGAGTATTATTACATAATATCGTCTGCTAATAAGGAGAATAGAGCTGGATAGGAGCGACCATCTATAGCCTTGTCTTAACTATCTATTGAACACATCGTCAATTTCCATACCCAGAGGATCGATGTATCCAATAAATACTTAACATAAATCCATCGGTGGCTGAAGGATCTATCAGAACAAAATGTAACAACTCAAATGTAATATACATCACAGAACAGTAGATCATCACATACACATATACTGATACATAACAGAGTATATGAAATGATACATGTCAAATGGTATAGCAGACCATAATATACATGTGAGTCAAAAGAATACATATCAGAGTTACAACCAAAAAGGACTAAACAAAAAGCTATAACAAAAAGGAGCTAGCGGAATAGTCCATGCGGAAGCAAAAGAGGCTAAGCCCAAAAGTACCTAACCTGAAACATCTCGGTCTGACCCGAGTATAAAATACATGGGTCCGTCTAGTTAAACGAATCAGTTAGATAAACTGAGTAATAATGAACCTGCAAGGTCATAAAGTGCAACAAATATCTCTAAAAGAGATATCTCAATCATCTAACAATAGATGAATCACAACAAACCTCATATCATCGGCAACTCAAATAAGCTGGATGTGAATATCCCAAATCAAGCCAAAAAGGCAAATAACAAATACCAATGAAGGCATCACAAGTTCCACAAGGTAACCGCTATATATCATGTTGTTCAAAGGACCTACACCGAAAGGCGATAAGCTAGGGAATATAAATATCAATGAAACAAAAGAAATGCACGTGCTCAGTACTTATAAACAAGGATCCATAAGCACGAAGGCACAAACCCAAATATCTCTCGAGCGGTGACGAAGGACCAACTCCAAAAGCGATACTATAGGGCAACAAACCCGAAGGCACAAACCCAAAGGCACAAACCAGAAGGCTACATACCCGAAGGCAACAAACCTGAAGGTATAACCCAAAGGCAACATATCCGAAGGCAACAAGCCGTAGTGGCGAAGGTCTGGAGGCCCAGTACTGGACACCAATAATAGGCAATATGTGTCACAAACTCCTCGGTAGGAACCCGAAAAATGTTAACGTGAGTCCTATACCACACGCTCGCACTAAACGGTTTACTATCGTTAGTCAATTTCACACTCAAAGCAGTACAAAGTTTACCTCATCTCATCGGTAAACGAGACCCAAAGATCAAACGATCAAACGAATAGATTAGGAATTAACTGAAAAGATGAACGCACGTGTTTATAACACGCGTTTTATCTAATCATTAATTATCCTCCCTCTTCGCTCGGAGTGCAAAATTGTGTATTTTATATAGAAATTATAAGTTAGAGAAACGAGTTTTTAATGCAATTTAAAATCACTTTATAAATCGCTTTTGTGATTTTATACTTGAAATAATATATATAATTATTCCAAACCAATTTACTTGAAAGACATTTCAAAACTCATTTATAAAACCCGTGTACGAAATCTAAAGAGAAGTCATCAAAGACAATAATAAATGATAACAACAAATCGGATAATCACGAATCGATAAAAAATTGAAATCACAAGCAAATTAGACAATTTAGGCAAAATAGGAGCAGGTCAGTCGACTGGCTCTCTAAGAACAGTCGACTGGACCAGATCCTGAAAAACTCTCGGGTAGCAGGTCAGTCGATTGGACTCAGAGGGTCAGTCGATTGGTGCCTGTTTTCCAGATTATCCAGCCTATAAAAATGAAGAGCAAACTCAACCAACTCGCGAGCGGACGAGCAATGGTGCTAGGGGTTTATGCCAATCGACAACCCAGACCTATAGGCTCTTCGATGCATCACCAAAAATATGATCAAAACATCAAAGCTAGGATTCTCAAAGATTTGACTCCAAAATACCAAAAATTGGAATACTCATAATACCAATTCAATCCAAAGCCAATGAACATGGATTAGAAGTTAGGAATTCATACCTAACATCAATGAAGGATTTAGACATAGATGTGTGATAAAAATCTCACCATTTAACTCAAAAGCAATGATTGAAAGGCTCAAATACAAAGAGAAGATCAACCACTCTTCACTTCAACTCTAAAAGCTCCAATCTAAGATCACATCAAATATTTCCTAAATTTAGGTTTAGGAATTCTAAAATTGAAGAGAGAAAGAGTGGGAGAAGATGAAGAGAACGCTTACCAATAGCTTCTCCTTGATTTCACGCTAAAACTTGGATTTTTCAAATGAACTAGGGCTTGGAGTTTCTATATCCCATTCCATTCCCCTTTTTTGATGAAGCTTGAGTATTAGGAAAAGTTATGAAGTAATGAAGAGGAGAGGGGGTGGAACTAGGGTCTTAAGATAGAACATTGGGCTGAAACCCAAACTCAAACCAAAGTGAAAAGGTAGCAAAAATTGTACTAACTCCAAACATATCGAAGTTTATACTCAAAAAGACCGCAAACGCCATTTTGAACTCAATGGAAGTGGTCTAGAGTCCCAATTCGACGTTTGAAAAAAGTAGTTTTTCGGACTAAAATCCGAAGAACGATGTTATATTTAAATATACAATCGATAAATATGCGGGTTGTTACAGCATCTCCAGATCGGGAGACTACCCCATATACTCCACGGGCTATGGGATAAAACAAACTCGTACAAGGCACGCTAGGGTAGGTGACACGGCACAACTAGGCAATGCCAGGGTAGATATATCAATTACGCTTCCGAGCCGGTGGTACCGCCCACCTCGAGCCACACCCCAAATCAAAAATCAAAAGTAGCCACCAAATCAATCCAAAAGTCAGAGTATAATATCGAAGGGATGTGTCCAATAAAAGTTGCTACCTTCATAGCCCGTCGATCGCTCCTGTTTTAGCCAACTTACGCCAACTCATCGGAGTTGGGTCCATGCATTTACCTCAAAGGAAATGTCGCCACCTTTCTACTTCATTCTAGAATCTCCACCGCGTACACGGTTGTCAAAGTGGTTTTCGGTATCAACAGAGAGTATGCCCATATCCGATCCTGGTCTCTTTGCCAACCAATCGTTATTATCACACCGCCGTCATTTCAAAATAATTATACTTAAAAACCAGGATATAATATTCATTTCAAAACCATATAAATACGACATCATTTTGGTTTTAAAAACCAAATCAATATGATATCATTTATAAAACCCAAATGATATAATATCATTTTTATTTCAAATATATAATTTTCCCAAAATCATAGCATTTTCAAATCATAATACCTTGAAACCCATAACTTTGAAACATAACTTCCAAAACATAAATTGTTTAATATTTAATTACTTTATAAAATAAATTAGCTTCTTTAATTTCACAAATCAATTCCAAATACAGATTTGAATCCCCAAATAAACCATTTCAATTTCCATATATTTCAAAGCTTCAAATATTCCACCATTTCAAAACTAATTCTTTGATAATCTCATATACATCAAATTCAATTACTATTATTTAGATTTGAAATGTTTGCGTAACAAATCCAATATTATTTAAGAAAAGTTTTAACTTCACCTAACTGGATATTCTTTCAATTTATTTAATTTGATATATTCATTTAAATCAACTTTATATATATTTAAATCACTCTAAACCAAATCAAGTTATATGAATCATTCCCTTTAAAATATCAATTTTATTTAAATTTCAAATCAAATTTATTCGAGTATAATTCTTAAATAATTCAATTCAACCCAATTTCATATTTATCTTCTAACTTAATTTTTTATTTAAGTCATTAAAACTCTATATATACAATATCTTAAACATGTACTTAACCATATAATATAAAACAATCAAACTCCATTATTAGGCTTATTTTTATTAAACATGTTTATACATAGCTTAAATTCAAGAATTTAACTATATATATATAAAATAATATTTATATAACATCAAAAATTAATATTTATTAAACCGTATATTTCTTTCCAAAACCATAGAAATCATTTCAAAATATTTTTATATATAGACCATGGTGTCTGTATATAAATTTCTACTCTATGGTCAAGTGCTACAGAATATTTATCCTTTCAATCCGTAATTTGAAATAAAAAAACGGTTATATATCATTTCAAACCGCAATCCCGAATGAAATAAATTGCATAACAACTTGTAGACTATAACAACATAAAATACAGCATCCATTCACCCAATATCAATCATCAACCATTTATCACAATCATCATTCAATTCAAACAATAACATTAATATAGAATAGAAATAAATAAGAAGTAAATACTGGCAGTTTATATTCAATAATAAATTGAATACCAATTTAATTAAATAAAATTCAATTTTAACTGGAATGATGATAAAAATATATCAAATAGCAATAAATAAATTTCTAATCACATCAGAAATTAATTTAACACACATAAGAAATTTTAGAAATTGTGAGTGGGTTAAAACACTCACCTTTTGAATTTAAATTGAATTAAAATCCAATTTAAACCCAAAATTTGAATAGTCTTAGAATCCATCCAAATCCATGTGGAAATCTCCGAAATTCTAATACGAGCCTAGCGGAGAAAACCGCACGTGAAACGGACCTCGTATGTAAGAGTTATACGCATTAGAATGATTGAAATTGAAATTAAAATAAAAATAAAATAATAATAATAATAATAGAAACATTACCCACGTCAGCACTTCCTCACGCAAAACACTGTTCATACTACCCCTAACCCACGCTGAAAACGATCGAGCTGCCACCCTTTATCGCGAAATCACCGCCAACGCATGCGTCACCGGCGTTCGAGCCAAGCTTCGCCCCTCCCTACGAGCCGCCGCGTCAGGCGCACGCCTTCCTGGGCTGCGCGACCCCCTTCTGACCACGGCGAAAAGCTACAGCCACCGAATAAAAAGCCAAACCCTAATTGAATTGCCGCGCTCGATCTGACCGTCAATCCATCAAATAAACTACGCTGATGCAAACCCCTCGGCGATCTCTACACGACCCCTCAATCAATTTGATGATCCGTCGCAGTTGATTACGATGCAATGGACGGCCGAGAAGAAACCATCAATTTCTCAACAACTGGTGATTCGAATTGGATAATGAAACATAGAAGTCAGATGCGATCTTCGAGAGCTTTTTGAGGATATAAAATATGATATAATTTGTGGAGTTTGAAATTTTGGCTTTGGATTTGATTTGAAATTGGAATTGGGAATTTTTGTTTTGTCTGCCATTGAAATAACGAGCTGAGGGGAATTGCACGTACAAACAAATGACAATGAGGGACAATTAGGGTTTATAACAGGGTATATATAGGCAAGCTGAAATTAGAATAGATGGACACGATTGATATACGCGTTGAACGATAAAATGTCCCGAAAAGCCCGTTCTGACTTCGGAACGAAATTGGGTCAACCCATATATCAAAATAGATGTTTTTAAAAATTTTAAATGCGATGGAACAGGTTTCAAGTCCAAATTCCATCGTATGAAGAAGTTATGCTAAAATCAATTTATTTCAAATTGATTTCAATTTCATCGATTTCAAGGCGTTTCGAGTCCGCATGAGCAAACGACAAGTCCGATCGCTACGAAACTTGAAATCTTATAATAATTAACCGTTACGGATCCGATGTAACTGGTTCCATAGAAATCTGAGTCACTGGCCATAATGGCTATTTTTACATTAATTAAATAAATTTATAATTAATTAATTAAATCAAATCAAATCTTAAATTTCAATTGTATAATTGACAAATTTTACCCCTTTCAATTTTCTTAATCATTTACACAAACTTAAACAAATTTATATGTCAATTTAGAGTTGATAAATCTATAAATTTCATTGTTAACTTTAAATTTCATTATATTCAAAAATTATAATATAAAAATCCCCAAAACCCATTTCTTAAAATTTTAAACCTTGTTATTCACATCTCTTATCACCATAAGGATGCAACTAACATTGGTTCATGATTTATTACATTAAAATCTCCAAATTTCATCTTAGTTTCAATTAACGAAATATTTAGATATTTCATTTAATTTCAATCAATCCAATTATTAGTCCAAATCCTAATAAATTGATAACTCTTTATTTCCATTCTTTTAAATTCCACAAATTGTCACATTATAAATAGAATTAACATTATTTCCAATTATTCCCTTAATTTACACCAACATAACCTTTAATTTAGATTTATTGCAATATTTTACCTGTTTTAATTTAATATACTAAATAAATAATTACTTTATAATAATTGTTGCCACCAACTCTTAATCATATTTATATAAGTTATCATTTCCAAACAATTACATACAAAACATTGATTTTATTAAATCACTATTTATTCATTATTAATTCATTGATTAATTTAATATTTACATTTATTTTTCTTATATTAAATTATTACCAAATATTCCTATTTACAATCAATTATAACCCTGCAATTGTTTCAATCAATTGGGATTGCATTGAATTAATTATTTATTAGCTTACATCAGCATTCTTACATTTCATTCCCATTATTAATCCATTATTACCAAATAGATAAATTACCTTAAATTGCAATTTGATTACCAATTTTATTTAACACATTAAATAAATAAATTACATATATTAGTGTCACCTATTTACTTTTCTTCCATTTAAAAGTTTATTACTTACCATTAACACTGTATTATTTCATTAATTCATTCAATACTTACTTTTATTTAACTATCTTCCATTTTATAACAAAGTGCACACTTTCCACTCTTTCGTTATTGGGATTTTACTCCAATTGTCCAAAATTAGTTTTAAAAACAATTGCTACACCTCATCTTAACATTTACTTTAATATAAATTATAATTTTTTTATTTCTTTCAAATTTACTTACAAAAATCTTATTAATTTAACTAATTTTAGTCATCGAAAATTTACGGGTCGTTACACCCTCTCCCACTCAAAACTTTTTCGTCCTCGAAAAGGAAAAGAAGAATTAGGAAATCAATATATTTTACTTAAAACGTTAAATTTATAAACAATAAATTTTACAAAATTAATTAATTCAAATAAAATATACCAATTTATAACCATTAAATCTTTTTATACTTAAATTTATAAAGTTTGGAAACATTTTCAAAATATTTTCTAAGTCCAAAATTTATGGAAAATTTCGACAGAGTCTCCTTTGTACGGAGATGCTCGGGAGAAAATATAATATCAAATATAACAATATATAACATATATATTTCAAAATAATATGTATCCCAACCCGGGAAAAAAATATAATAACTCTATAAACCGTAATCCGAGACCGTACGTATTAGTCGGGCAATTTACGCTTAATTATGAAACCAAAAGCAGTAGCAATTGCTTCCATAACCTGTATTTCACTTATATAATCCAAAAGGAGTTCACAATTATATAAAATGAAATGTTAAAGTTGTTTCAACCATAAACAAACAAATCGATACAAACAACAATCATTTGAACAAGGCATACAATCATCACATAGAATTAACACAAATCAATCATTCATTCATATCAAACGAACAACTAGTTATTTGGGTTCAAAACTTTAAATTGTACGGAATGAAAAATAAACTACTAAGTGTACCCTTCACTCAACAGTCTTAGGTGAAACTAAATAGATTATTCATACATCCAAACAAATTTAAAGTATCCTTGCCCAGACAACCATAAACCAAACAAACAACAATTTCAAATAACAGATCCCTTTCATTCTTATTAATTTCATTGCCTAACATTTGTTGTTTGATTCCCTTTTTCTTCATATAATGGTTTATCTTTTTATTTAACATTATTTCTTGAAATTTTTTTTTTACTTTTTTTATTTTTTCGTTTTCTTTTCCTTTTTTTACATTACATTTCTTCATTTCTCAATTTCATTCATTTATCAATAGTATCCAACATTTCCTAAGTTCAAAATCTTTTACTTACAATATTCATCTTTCTACTTATATTATTACATATTACTTCAACCTTTGCTTAAGTTTATTATCATTTATTTATACTACTTACCTTTCTTTTCTATTACATTAGTAGCATTGCAATTATACTTAAGTCCATAACAGCTAGAACATCAAATTCTTATTATTTAGAGAATTTCATTGAGTACTTTCATTGTTTCAAATTTTTACTTGTATAATATTCTATTACATTTTCTTATTAAACATTGCAACTTTTATCATTGGGTAAGTTATTTATATATGCTTTTAAGAATGCAATTAAAAATCATACAAGTTTTTCTCATTTCTTTTAATTAATTTAATATTCAAAAATCATATCTTTTGTTTTATAGGTTACAATTTCATCTTTCTTGAAATTTCATTTATAACTTAGCATTGGATTCTATTATTTCATTTATAGGTTTTCATTATTAGTTAAATTCTATTTCACTAAGAAAATTGAAACTATTAATTAATGGAAAATTTAAGAACTAAATACCGGGTTAAATTTCAAACCATTTTAAAATAATAGATAAATGTATATACTTACAGCTTATATATCCAATTATATTTAAAACAATTTAAAATTTATATTTGTTTATCAAAATAAACCCGTAGTAAAACTACTACAGTGTCCTTCCCACTTCGAAACTCGAAAATGAATGTCGATGATGCGTGCACTCATCACCGAAATTATTTTCCAATGACAGAGAGGGGAGTACAACACTTATTTCTTTCCAAAAATTTCTTTAAAATAATTCTTTCAAATCTTTTTGGAATATTTATATCAGAAAATACTTCTAAATACTATTACTATGTTCCAAATCATTCAAAAGAAATTTCCCAAAATCCCGGACTTAGGTCCTAAATTTTCGATTTTCATTGATTTTATTTTCAAATCCTACTTTACTAATATTTATAGATTACGCTACCTAACAACCAATATATTACAACCAATATAACCTTTATAAATAATTTATTTTATATATAGAAAATATAATAGGAAAAATTATTTCATTCACCTATATTCAAAACAAATATTTTGTCGGTCTGTCCTATTAAGTGTTTAGAAATCCCTATTGATGTCATAGCGTCCCATGCATCAACCATAATTTATAAATAAAAAACGGAACAAATTAACACAATATTAAAACCTTTTAATAATACTAACAAGTACGCTCTCTCATATATACACTCAATGACTCATCATAGGGTATTACTACCCTGCTAATAAAGAGTCGAACCCCACAAAGCTATGGTTTATCGCTAAACCAAAGCTATGATACCAGATGTAACGTCCCGTCTTTTTGTACGCTTTAAATCGACGATAAACCACACACATCAGACTTAAATCATACAGAAGGGCGGATTGTTATGAGGTAATAAGAAAAAGCAGAGAAAGAAAAAAAAATCTTGTAGCAGAAATAATAAAACATAATAATCAAATATACTGTTCATGAAGCTGTTTTACAAAATATTCGATTATACATACAATATATATCAGAGTTACACATACCAGAGAAAAAATAAAAAAATGCAGCGGAAAGGTGTGATGCAGTTGAACAATATAGTATATAATAATAATAATACAATCTTCGTCTTCGTCCTCTAGAAATAAGATCTTCAAACCCTGAAATGCTCAGACTAACCCGAGCGAATTGAAAAGACAAACATTCGAGTCAGTACTAAATGATCTTATGTAAGTTAAATCAACAGAAATAAATATGAGTGGAACAGCGTCGGAGATGTTTATGAGATTTGACATCTCCTATCCAGTGTCTAACGTGAGTGCAGTAAATTAAGAGATGCTTGGGATTCACATCTCCTAAGGATTCGTTAAACTATTTACTATGTAGTAATATTTCGCTATTATAGTAGTGTCTAATAGTAAAATAAACTATTACTTTTAAATAGCGTTAAGGAGTGACCCAATATTCCCTTTAACACAATAATAGTCCCAGTAGTCCATCCAGTATCAGCGCATCTCTAGATCGGGTGACTAACCTAAATACTCCACGGGCTACGGAAGAAAACAAACTCGTACAAGGCGCGCTAGGGTAGGTGACACGGCACAACTAGGCAATGCCAGGGTAGATATACCAATTACGCTTCCAGACCGGTGGTAACGCGTAGCAGCTACTACCGTCGACCTCGAGCCACACCCCGAATCAAAAATCAAAAGTGTCCACCGAATCAATCCAAAAGTCAGAGTATAATATCGAAGTGATGTGTCCGATAAAAAGTGCTACCTTCTTAGCCCGTCGATCGCTCCTGTTTTAGCCACCTTATGCCAACTCACGGAGATCGGGTCTACGTATTTACCTCAAAGGAAATGCCGCTACCTTCCTACTTCATTCTAGAATCTCCATCGCGTACATGGTTGTCAAAGTGACTTTCGATATCGACAGAGAGTATGTCCATATCTGATCCCGGTCTCTTTGCCGACCAATAGTTATTATAACACCACGGTCGTTTCAAAATAATCATACTTCAAAACCAGGATATAATATTCATTTCAAAACCTTATAAATACGATATCATTTTTGTTTAAAAACAAAATCAATATGATATCATTTATAAAACCCAAATCAATATAATATCATTTTTATTTCAAATATATCCTTTTCCCAAAATCATAGCATTTTCAAATCATAATACCTTGAAACCCATAACTTTGAAACATAACTTCCAAAAGTTAAGTGGTTTAATATTTAATTACTTTATAAAATAAATTAGCTTTTTAATTTCACAAATCAATTCCAAATACAGATTTGAATCCCTAAATAAGCCATTTCAATTTCCATATATTTCAAAGCTTTAAATATTCCACGATTTCAAAACAAATTCTTTGATAATCCCATATACATCAAATTCAATTACTATTATTTAGATTTGAAATGTTTGCTTAATAAATCCAATATCATTAAAGAAAACTTTTAGCTTCACCTAACTGGATATTCTTTCAATTTATTTAACTTGATATATTCATTTAAATCAACTTTATATTCATTTAAATCACTCTAAACCAAATCAAGTTATAGGAATCATACCCTTTAAAATCTCAATTTTATTTAAATTTAAAATCAAATTTATTCGAGTATAATTCTTAAATAATTCAATTCAAACCATTCATATTTATCTTCCAACTTATTTTTTTATTTAAGTCATTAAAACTCTATATATACAAAAACAAGTACTTAACCGTATAATATAAAACAATCAAACTTCATTATTAAGCTTATTTTTATTAAACAAATTTATACATAGCTTAAATTCAAGAATTTAACAAAAAATATAAAATAATATTTAATAATATCAAAAATTAATATTTATTAAACCGTATATTTCTATCCAAAACCATAGAAATCATTTCAAAATATTTTTATGTATAGACCACGGGGTTTGTATATAATTTTCTACCCTATGGTCAAGTGATACAGATATTTCCTTTCAATCCGTAATTTAAAATAAAAATACGTTATATATCATTTCAAACCGTAATCCCGAATGAAATAAATTGCATAACAACTTGCAGACTATAACAACATAAAATACAGCATCCATTCATCCAATATCAATCATCAACCATTTATCACAATCATCATTCAATTCAAACAATAACATCAATATAGAATAGAAATATATAAGAAGTAATTACTGGCAGTTTATATTCAATAATAAATTGAATACCAATTTAATTAAATAAAATTCAATTTTAACTGGAATGATGATAAAAATATACCAAATAGTAATAAATAAATTTCTAATCACATCAGAAATTAATTTAACACACATAAGAAATTTTAGAAATTGTGAGTGGGTTAAAACACTCACTTTTTGAATTTAAATTGAATTAAAATCCAATTTAAACACAAAATTTGAACAGTCTCAGAGTCTGTCCAAACTAGAGCCAAAATCTCCGAAATTTCAATACGAACCTAGAGGAAAAACCGCACGTGAAACGGACCTCGTATGTGAGAGTTATACGCATTAGAATGGTTGAAATTGAAGTTAAAATAAAAATAAAAATATAATATAATAGAAACATTACCCACGTCAGCACTTCCTCACGCAAAACACTGTTCATACTACCCCTAACCCACGCTGAAAATGATCGAGCCGCCACCCTTTATCGCGAAATCACCGCCAACGCATGCTTCACCGGCGTTCGAGCCAAGCTCTGCCCCTCCCTACGAGCCGCCGCGTCAGGCGCACGCCTTCCTGGGCAACGCGACCCCCTTCAGACCATGACGAAAAGCTACATCCGCCAAATAAAAAACCAAACCCTAATTGAATTGCTGCGCTCGATCTGACCGTCAATCCATCAAACAAACTACGCTGATGCAAACCCCTCAGCGATCTCTACATGACCCCTCAATTGATTTGATGATCCGTCGCAGTTGATTACGATGCAACGGACGGCCGAGAAGAAACCATCAATTTATTAACAACTGGTGATTCGAATTAGAAAACGAATCATTGAATTGAGATGTGCTCTTCGAGAGCTTTCCGACGATATAAAATATGAAATAGTTTGTGGAGTTTGAAATTTTGGCTTTGAATTTGATTTGAAATTGAAATTGGGAATTTTTGTTTTGTCTGCCATTGAAATAAGGAGCTGAGGAGGAATTGTACGTACCGACAAATGACAATGAGGGACAATTAGGATTTATAACAGGGTATATATAGGCAAGCTGAAATTAGAATAGATGGACACGATTGATATACGCGTTGAACGATAAAATATCCCAAAAGCCCGTTCTGACTCTGGAACGAAATTGAATCAACCCATATATCAAAATAGATGTTTCTAAATATTTTAAACGCGATGGAACAGGTTTCAAGTCCAAATTCCATCGTATGAAGAATTTTTGATAAAATCAATTTATTTCAAATTGATTTCAATTAATTTCAATTTCATTGATTTCAAGGCGTTTCGAGTCCGTACGATCAAACGACGAGTCCGATCGCTACAAAACTTGATATCCTATAATAATTCACCGTTACGGATCTGATGAAACTGGTTTTGTCGAAATCCGAGTCAGTGGCCATAATGGCTATTTTTACATTAATTAAATAAATTTATAATTAATTAATTAAATCAAATCTTAAATTTCAATTCTATAATTGACAAATTTTACCCCTTTCAATTTTCTTAATCATTTACACTAACTTAAACAAATTTATATGTCAATTTAGAGTTGATAAATCTATAAATTTCAGTGTTAACTTTCAATTTCATTATATTCAGAAATTATAATATAAAAATCCCCAAAACCCATTTATTAAATTTTTAAACCTTGTTATTCACATCTCTTATCACCATAAGGATGCAACTAACATTGGTTCATGATTTATTACATTAAAATCTCCAAATTTCATCTTAGTTTCAATTAACGAAATATTTAGATATTTAATTTCAGTTAATCCAATTATAGTCCAAATCCCAGTAAATTGATAAATCTTTATTTCCATTCTTTTAAATTCCACAAATTGTCATATTATAAATAGAATTGACATTATTTCCGATTATTCCCTTAATTTACACCAACATAACCTTTAATTTAGATTTATTGCAATATTTTACCGGTTTTAATTTAATATACTAAATAAATGATTACTTTATAATAATTATTGCGACCAACTCTTAATCATATTTATATATGTTATCGTTTCCAAACAATTACATACATAACATTGATTTTATTCCATCACTATTTATTCATTATTAATTCATTGATTAATTCAATATTTACATTTATTTTTCTTATATTAATTTATTACCAAATATTCCTATTTACAATCAATTATAACCCTGCAATTGTTCCAATCAATTGGGATTGCATTGAATTATTTATTTATTAGCTTACATCAACATTCTTGCATTTCATTCCCGTTATTAATCCATTATTACCAAACAGATCAAATTACCTTAAATTGCAATTTGATTACCAATTTTATTTAGCACACTAAATAAATAACATATATTAGTTGTCACCTATTTACTTTTCTTACATTTAAAAATTTATTACTTACCATTAACACTGTATTATTTCATTAATTCATTCAATACTTACTTTTATTTACCTATCTTCCATTTTATAACAAAGTGTGCACTTTCCACTCTTTCATTATTGGGATTTTACTCCAATTGTCTAAAATTAGTTTTAATAACAATTGCTACACCCAATCTTAACATTACTTCAATATAACTTATAAAAAATTTATTTCTTTCTAAATTTAATTACAAAAATCTTATTAGTTTGACTAATTTTAATCATCGAAAATTTACGGGTCGTTACATCCTCTTAACTGGTAATTTTGGGTACGAAATTCTTTTAAGGGGGGAGGAATGTGACGACTCGAAATTTCTGGATATTTTAAATTGAAATATTTAATTTATTTTAAATATTTGAAAGATAATTTGACTTGAATTTCAAATATCACTATTTGGTTGACAAATAAACTACTGAATTAAACAATTGGAACTCGGGTAAAGTATATGAATTCTGGCATTTCGAGTCCGTTAAAAATAATTTGAAAGCTTATAAAATTTATATTGATCATACTGGAGATAATAAAACTTTTAAAATTTGAATCTAAAACAGTTTTGTTCATTATGAAAATATACTGTTTAAATCGATATTTAAAAATAGCCTTTCGAGGAACAGTCTCAGAATTCGACGAAACTAGTCCGATTAGATCCGTAATATTGTACTATTATCGGATTTCAATTTTCATAGCATTCGGAGTTGTCATGTGATCGTACGATAGATAAACGCGCAGAAATCTATCGGAAAATTTAAGATAATAACTGGGTCCAAAAAGCTATCTTCTCCATACGATCGAATTAGGACTCGGAACCTTTTCCATTGTGTTCGAAATAGCTGTATAACATTATAAATGACCGGCGGCATGCCTCGATAGGAGATCAAGATTTTTAGCTCGATTTCAAGACGTTTGAATTCAGTTTAAATTAAAATTTGTATATTTTGACCAGTCAATAACTGTAGTTTGTGATCCAACACATAGCTGGCCTTTTTAGACACTTGTCGACCCATGTAAACATGTGTCTCGTCCTTTCTTTGAAATTGCAGCCGAGCCCTTCTCTTTAATTTCAAAACTTCATAAAAAAATTCTATCGTTCAAATAAGATTGCCACTCTCTTCCTTTCGAGTCAAATTCAAGCAGCTCGAAACTAGTGAAACCAATTCGAAATCCAGAAATGATTTCTAATTTATGAGAGACGTGAGGGAATCAAGCATGCATTCTAGGATGGCATCGTCGATTTCGTGATGAAGTCGATGGGGCGGCTCGTGATTAAGGTTGGGCCGACTTGGGATTCGTGGTGGTTCCATTGAACTTCGCCGGGTCAATGCTGTGTTCGAGTTTAGTTAGGGGTCGCGACAAAGCTGGAGCTAAGGTTCCATTGTTCGTGCCTGGGGATCGGCGATTGGTGATTCGAGTATCTCATGGGTTCTTCTAGCGTGATGCAGCCATGTTCCTGGTAGCATGATGCTCGAAGGAGGTTGTGGAAGGAGTTCGTTGTACCAGGTGCAGGGTCGAACTTCGATGAAAGGGAGGCTTCCGTTGGAGGCAGTCGTGGTCGATCTTAGGGGTTTGAGCAGAGCGCGACAAAGAAGAGGCGACCGTGTGTGAGCAGGTAAGGTTAGGGGATTTAAATTTAACTTAATTTAATGTGTATATATATATATATATGTGTTAAGGAATATATTTCTATTTATAAAATTTTATAAATACATATTTGGGAAAAAAAGGCACTTACAGTAAGAAAATACTGTCTGTTTACAGTAGTTAAAAGAAAATGAATGAGTAGGAAATATTATATATAGAAAAGGTTTTGGTATCTATATATACTATATTTATAAGGTTATGTGTTTTCAAAATAATATAAACATACTTATACACATTTTTATTTTTACTAGTTTAGGTTTTAAAATAATGTTTTTAGGGTAATTAATGTACCTAATAAACTTATCTAATTTATCTTAGTACTGAAAATAATTTATTACAGGAAATTAGTTTGATTAAAAAATTTAGATTACGTAAAAATTTATTAAATGAAAAAAAAATGTTTCATTATCTCGAATAATTATAAACAATCTAATGTTTATACAAGGTCAAAAATCGAGAAAACCAAGTCAAGTTTGGAGTGGACTGCAAACAAATTCAAAGGTGAGTTAATCTTACTCATTTGGATTACTGTTAATTTAAATAGTTTGAATCTAAATTATTGGTTGAATAATTAAATTGTCTGAATATGGAATATTATATAGTAGTATATATTGTAGTGATTGATTTCCCGCATTATGTAGCGATGAGACCCTATGCGCCCTGCATAATAGCGGACGACCCCATATACCACGATATCCCACCTTGAAGTGCGATTGGTATTTTTATATTATGCTAACATCTCTAGATGCAGGGAAGCAGGTTGGAGGGATCCAATTGGATTTCTGAAAATATTTAGATTGTTAATATTCTGTGATATGATTTATTTGATAATCTGGGATAGATTATATTGGTGATTGAAAATATTGAATGCTATGGTTTGATTGAATATATTTGGGTATACTGAGAAATAGAAGTTAAAGATTGAATTTTTAAAGGAAAATAAAATAGGAAATTTTTAAATAATTATAGAGAATTTGGATAAGTTAAAGAATGAATTGGAAAAGGATAAAAGTTGATTTTAAAATTCTAATAAATAAATTCCAAGTGTGGGAAAGGAGATTTTTGAATAAATAGGAATAAATGAATTCTTAAATTTAAGTGATAATAAAGATTTATTTTTAAGTCCAGAATTTAAACGGGTTTGGAAGGAATAAAAGAAGAATTTTGAAATAAATATGAAATTGGTGTTGTCACTTGAAAATAAGATTTTAAATCGTAATAAAGAAGTTAAATCTGAATTAAATGGGTTTTGAAATAAAAATGGAGTAAGTAAAGGAATTTATTTTAAAATGGAGTGAAAATCTGAAAATTGATTTGGAAATTGATTTAGAGTTTAAAATTGTGTTTTAAAAGAAGATGAGACTATGGAATTTATAAACTGAGTTTATAAAATGATATAAGATATCAGTGGATATTTGGAAGTATATATTCACGATGGAGATTTATAAAGGAATGGGTAATTTGTTTTAAAAATAAATAATGGTTTATTTTTAAAGGTATGAAAGAAAAGAGCATTTCCCTGAAAAGCCAAGTAAGTTTTCAAGCAGATTTTAAGTATAAGTTGAAGTTTTAAAATTGTTTTTTTAAAGGAATATTTTTAAGAAATTATTTTTTAAGTTGTTAAAATTTTTAAAGATAAATATATATTAAATTAGTTACAGTGGTAATTGTTTTAAAAGGTTAATTGGTATTATGTTTTAAAAAGATAATTATTAATATTATATTTTATAAAGTAGTTTTATTTTAAAGATAGTTTGGTTAAAATTTTATTCAAAAACTTGATAGAATTTCGTAACTCTTATTTTAAAATTTAGTTTGGCTTAAGTTTTATTTTAAAAATTAGTTTTATATTTTATAAAGTAGTTTTATTTTAATATTTTTAAAGTATATATTTTTGAATAAGTGTTTAAGTAGTTTAATTTAAATGTTTTAAAGTATATTTTAAAATATGATTTAGATTATTTAAAAATCTAAAGTATTTGGACTTGATGATTTCAGTGGAAATAAACAATATTTGGGAAATTTATTCCATGAGAGAAGGTGGTTTGAAACTGTTTTCAAAGGGTTGAAGTATGGAAAATAGCTTGCGAAGTTATTTTGAAATAAATAATCTGGAAATTATTTAAATCTGATGGTTGCTTGTGAATGCTATCTGATAGTTAAATAACCGACTATCAATATTGGCCAATGCGCTGATCGTTTCGAAGAGACCGGGATCGGGATTTATTTCTCGAAAACCATTTCGATCCAGTTTGAACATTTTCGTGAGGAAGACAAGAGTTAGGAGTCGAAGATAGAGCAGTGAAGTGCAAGGGCTAGTCATTACTAATCCTGAGGGTGATTCCAAAATGGATGTAGTAGGAATAGTGCCTTCGGTTCCGTTTGAACCCGGAACGGACTGGTATGGATGAATGCTTTTAGAACATCGTCAGGAGGATGATGAGCATTCTAACTGAATGTAAGCTAAAAATATAACGCATAGCCTAGAGCCTCATCAACCGGGAATGACTAAAACAGGAGAGGTGCACACAAGGCAAAGTGGCAAGCAACCAATTAGGGTAAGATCACCCCTATTTAGATGTCCCTTTAGTTCGGCTATATAGGCAGTTGCTGATCTCAACAGTGGGGTGAACTTATTCGGACTATCCAGTAAGGGGTAGCTCCGGTCTTGTGATGCAGGGGATCAGGGTGGATCCTCGGTACGGTGATCTAGACCACGTACTATGACGGGTGTTACCCCAGTAGCTCTGCCATTGATGGAAATCCATTCTCCCTACGTGCCTTTACGGTTTTGTTTGTATACTACTACTAATAAATAATGTAGTCGAAGTTTCACAGCAAATACTACTACTATCAATTCAAGATCAGGAGAGGCGTATCTCACTTTATTTGGTTTGAGTTATCTTATGCATAAGTTACAACTCTATATTTCTACATCAACACAACACCAAGACAAGTCCCGTGGGTATCTATATAAGTAACGAGATCTTGGTATCCATCGACAACTATTAAAATTGGGTCACTTGAAAGTGGCTCTTTCAATTTTAAATAAGCTTCTTCACATTTGTTTGTCCAAACAAACTTCTTCCCTTTCTTCGTCAATTGAGTAAGTCAAGTAGAAATTTTGGTTAAGTCTTTAATAAATCTCCAGTAGTATCTGACTAATCCTAAGAAAATATGAATTTCTACTACTGATTTCGGACGCTTCCATTATTGAGTTGCTTTGACCTTTAGCAGATCGACTGAAATACCTTTTTTCAAAAATAAAATGTGCTAAAAATTTAACTTCCCTCTACAAGAAATGGCACTTTTAAAATTTAGCTTTAAGTTGGTGTATTCGCGGAGTTTCTATCATCATTTCCAAGTTAATTACATGCTCTTCCTATGGAGAATACGTCTTGTTTGATTATAACAAATATGTTCTGATATTTGATTTTGTTTTCATAGTGTGTTATAGTTTAAAAATCATCAAAGCACAATTTTGTTTCTAATTAAATTATCATTCACTACGACTCATATACCTGATTTACAGAGTTTGCATTTTCAAACACGTCCAATTTTATTCGTAAAGTAATATATGTTTATTGCTTGTATCAAGAAGAAAGTATTGTCAGATATTGTACTAAATCTCTTCTGAATAATAGTAATAAATATTTGTTATATTTCATGTGTTTATCAAAGTTGTATATTTAAAGAATTTTGATTTCAATTAGAGACTTGGAAGACATAAGAGATTTTTGTCATGGAAATTCCAATTAAATTGAGATATATTTCCATATTCAAAGACTGACCGTGTGCAAATAAAGGTTTTGAAACAAATGTATTGAAGGCAAATCATCTAATAACATTACACAGAATTAATCATAAAGGGAAATTGAATCAAGGAGAGATTCTCACGCACTGCCTAATCTTATTGCATATGTGAAATACAAGTACTATATAATATAGAGCTTTCTTCATAAAATAGATTATCGAATTCATAACACTTCATTATTCAACTTTATACAAAACTTCTGTTCATCGGTAACTCAACACACACAAAAAATCCGATCATATCAAAATCTATATCGCCTCCATCACAAAACTTGAAGCAGCAGAGCATCAAAGAAACATACAATATTCTGGCCATCTGATCAACTATCACTATGCATCAACAATCAAAGTAAAATTAAGGTTTTGAGAAAATCAAGTTCATCTCATATCCCGCTACAGTACATCCAATCCAACTTCAGGTGGCATATATCTCAATAGCAAACAGGGCATCACTGTCATACTTCATCACGTTCTTACCTCAGATCATCATCGCCAGCAACTCTAGCAGCCGCAACATCATCAATGTGAACCAAATGCATAGCAGTAGTGATTGATGAGCAGTAGTGAGAACAGTGCCATCAAGCTACGATCTCTGATTTCATCTCAAATACCATTAGCAATGTGAGAAATTACTGGGCATGACTAACTTAAGGTTCCAATCTGCAGAAGCATCTCCAGATCCAAATGCATAGCAGCAATTGACAAGGCTCCAAGCGATAATGACTTTCTAGGTGAAGTTCCAAGTAGTTGGTGGTAGTGGCATTCGAGCTCAGAAGGAGGGTGAAATCATCGATCAAATTGTTTCTAGGTGAAGTGAATTTTAACTTGGAAATGGAAATAAAAGCAAGGGACCTATGGCTGAATTAAAGTGTGCACATGATTCAAAAAGGAGAAGAGAGTTTAAGTTTAATTGGATTATTTTTTCGCTCTAATTTATTTTGGCTATTGAACTCTAGACTTTAACTTTGGAGCTACGTGTTACAGTTTGGGGGATTCCGATCTCGGGCTTTGAGTTCAGGTAGAGAAATTAAGCATAGAGTTAAAACATTTTTTTAGTAGGGTCCGCGAGATTACTATTTATAAGCATTAATAAATTTGAGGACAGCCGCATTAGGCCGACATTGGGTATATGTTGTGTTATTTATTTTCTGCAATTACGTTTCCACACTCCATTCTCTATTTTATCAGTAAACATGTTGAGCAATTTTCAATACCCTACTTACCCTTCCTCTATGTTAGAGTACTCAGATCCTACAAGTGGTATTGGAGTCTTCGTGCTAGGTTTACTCTAGAAACATGTCTAATTCAAATAATGCTTTTTCTAAGGGTCGGTCGGCAGTTAGACCATCTATGTTCGATGGGACTGATTATACTTACAGGAAGGCTAGGATGAAAATATATTTTATCTATATTGACTATGATGTTTGGGATATTGTAGAGACAGGGTACAATGTATCCACAATGATAATCAATAGTGCAGAATTCCCTAAGCACAAAGACAAATGGGATGTAGCTAATAAAAAATTGTTTTCATTAAATGCTAAAGCTATGAATATTCTTATTTGTGCTCTTGATAGGACTAAATTTAATCAAATTTCTCATTGTTTGACTGCACATGAAATTTCCACACTTTGGAGGTTACATATAAAGGCACATCTCAAGTCAAAGAATCTTGTCTTGTCCTACTCAGCAATGTATATAAGAATTTTTTGATGTTAAAGGACGAAAGCATAAAAGAGATGTGTTGATGTTTTTTAATGTTGTTATATAATTCCAAAGCTTTGGGCAAGGTGTACACTGAAGTTGAGTTGGTTTGGAAAATTCTAAGAATTCTTCCAAAGAATTTTGACGCAATGGTGACCACGATATAAGAATCCAAAGATTTAGAAAAACAAAGCATTGAGGAACTGATTGGAAATCTGATGACCTATGAAATTAAAATGAAAGCCAGGGAAGACTGTAACACTTCAGACTCTAATAAGAAGTCAATTGCACTCAGCGGCACTCTTAATAGCGATGATGAGAATAATCCTATTACTGAGCTAACAAGGTTGATAAATGGTCAGAAAAATTGGTCTAGAAGAAATTCTAAGACGATAGTAAAGAGAAAAGGTGTTAAGTCAAACCACCCCAAAAGCTCAAAAAATTCGGATGAAGAAATCATTTGCTACAAGGGCAGAAAGCCGGTCACATCAAAACTAACTGTCTGTTTGATTCAAGGTGAGAAAGCAAAGAAAAAGAAAAGGCGGGCCTTCTTGCAAATTGAGATGATGGAGAAGGAGAATTGTGCACTGATAGTGGTAATGCAGAAGCAAATCTATGCTATGGGACATTCAACTCATGATGATAGTGATGATGACTTCGAGGTATCAAATTATACTTATCAAAATTTTCTCTTAATATACCATGAATTTGCGAGAACAACTGATAATCTCAATCTTAAGAACCAAAAATTGAAATCTGAAAAAGCAAAGCTATTTCGCATAGCGTTAGAAACAAAACTTGAAAAATTAAAGCAGCGAGAAAGCTTGATGTGAAAGCTGTCAATCTTTTAATAATGAGTTGAATGAATGTAGGATTAACCTTAACACTCTCAAAGATGATATATTGATTTTCAAGAAAGATGTTGATGCAAAGAGGGAAAATTTCATTAATAGACGTACCATGCTAGTAGAAGAGAACATACCACTTAATTCCAAACTCCAAATCCTTTAATCAACTATTAATAAATTTTCTAGAGGTGAAAAGTCATTGAATAAGCTTTTGGAAAATCAACTATACGCGAACAATAAAAAAACTTTTGTTTTGGTAAATAACAACACAATAGGGAAAACATGACTAACAATGCATAAGGTAGAAGCATATTTCCAAAATGTCTATGTTGTGGTAAAACTGGACATAGTTTCAGTAGATGTTGGTATAGAAACAAGTGCAAAATGTTAGACAAATTTGGGTTCCTAGAGGCTCTCTTGACGATTTTAGTTGGAATAGGAACAAATGCAAAGATGTTCGATGAATTTGGGTTCATAAAGGCTTCCTTGACAATTTTGAATTACCAAGCTCTAGTGTCCCTAAGCTAGTAGACCTATGAAGTTTTCTTCTTCTTCCTTTTCTTGCTATGTGCAGATACGTTACGGGCTAAGGAGCAACTACGATGGAGGAAGATTTCGAGCTTTTCTAAACATTTGATGAGCGTTAAATTATAATGTCCCTTAGCCTAGGAAATGAAGTGGAGTTCCACTAACTTTGGATAAAAATAGTGAATACAAACACAACTTCAAAGATGATCTTGATGAGAAATTCTAATGTTGGAGCCAATTTTGTTTGATATTGTGGAATATGTAGTATGCTTGTTTGATGATTCTTGATTTTCACTTGAGACTGATAATAAGAGATCATGAAATCAGATATTAAACCGGTGTCTGAGGTACCATTATACACCACCACGGAACATAAAGAGTACAAGTGGTATCATTGTTCACCACCTTCGACAGCCCATATAATAAGTGGTATGCTTAAATTATAACTTTTTATTTCTTGTCAGAACATCTTGTATGACTTCTAACCATTGGTATTCCTCTAGTTTGATATTTTTGATAGCTCGTAAGTCTCACAGATTGACAGATATTCCACACAATTGTTCATGCACATATGGAGAATTTACGTTGTGTTTTCTATTTTTATTTTATTTTCAAAAATGCAAAATGATGTTTTGTTCTTCCTTCTTACAATTTATTTATTTTTAGAAAACAAAAAAAAATCAAAAAACTGTTTTTACTTTCTTATGATTTTTTTCTTGTTTTTCTATCCATATTCATTCATGATGTGAATACTTTGAAATGAAACATTTTGGATGAATCTTTGACACAAATTTTTGATGAAAAACTTCCTTCTTATGAGATGAGCTTTGACATTCTATATTTGACATGACTTTTTGCAAATGATTCTATGAAATAAAAATTTCAACCTTTGTGATAAACATTTTGAGATGCGTTATTGGTATCCAAAACTTGAGATGGTTGGAGGAGAATTTTTTTAGCTTTGTGATGAAATTCTTTAGGACTAAGCATTTGATTTTCTATTTTGATATATTAATATGTATACCCTTGGTCCATGTGCTCCTCTCTATGCAAATAGCTATAAAACCAATTTGTATTGCGTGTTCAAGGTAGAATATAAAATGAAAATATTTTTGAGATATTTTTAGAGAGTTAACTTTCGAAATCATATCACGATCGAATGAACTTTCTTATCTGATTTTTAAAAGTATTTATATTGATTACATGGAAAATTGAGGATATTGTATCTTATAATTGAATAAATAATGACATTATGATTTTTATTCTAATCAAACTACATTATAGTTTCTATTTTTAACAATTGTATATCCCATATCACTTCTGAATCTACCAATTATATTTTATCGTTTCACCTTTAATTTCTTTTTTTACTATAACTCTTATTCTTTTATGAGTTAGCTAAATTGACAAACCTAAAATTTATTATTTAACGCATACTAAATATAAAATTACACATATGATATATCGGACTTCCTAACTCTCCAACATGCCTATAAAATAGGTGTGTCGATACTCGTCGAGTAATTTCCATCCAATTCTAAGAGACCTTGAGGCAATGCATTGATGGAAGGTTCTTAATCTCATCTACGATGAGGTAGGGATAAGTTATTCTAACTTAAATAATATATTTCTTGGTCACATTCATTCTCATCTAAGATACCTGTAATGCCCCTGAATTCTAGTTAACATTATTCGAGATATTTAATTGGATAAATTAAATAGAATAATGTTCATAATTAGGTAGATGAGATTAATAAACCCAATGGCCATGTCTTAATGAATGAACTAAAATAAGACTTAACTAATTTAAGAAGGAGTAATTTCCTAAGGGGTAAACTTGAAAATGGGGATACATTTCTTAGTAAAAATATCTTCCTCCACTTTAATAAATTTTCACTCTCTCATTCATAACTCCTCACCTATACTTCGTTCGACCATTAAATGCTCCATGAAGAACATAAATTGAAGAAAAAGCTAAGGAGTTAAAGATAGGAAACTATCTCATTCTCCAATTAACTAATCAAGTTGAAAAATCATGTTTATCATCTCATTTTTCTGTGCTTGGATCGGTTATGGGCTATATCCGATTCATGTTTGTGATTTTAGTTAGAATATAACCATTTAAACCTTTGTTTGGATAAGAAGTGGGTGTTTTAAATGTTAATGGGCTAATTAACACACTTGTATTTGGTTTTGTCTAAATTCCGAGTTGTGTTGCTCTTCGTATGCTTTGAAAGTTTAATATGTTGAAGTATATGATTTATCAGATTTTTGGGATTTTCCTTAGTGATTTACTAAGGCAATTAAATTACTTAAGCCTAAGGGCTAAACTGAAAAATGACTTTCGAATTGGTTATACTCGAAGAAAAATTGCTTTTGAAATTTGTTGGGAAAGAAGAATAGTATTTTAAGAAAAAGGTTAACTGTTTATACTTTTACCGTTTGAAAGTACAGGAGGAAGCCTCTTGACCAATCAGAATTAGACAAGCAAGAAGAACCATCACTTCTATAAGCCTAGAACTTGCTTTCGATTACATAGCCCGCTTTCATCCTTTTGACTAAGTCGAAAGGTACCTTTTGTCTAAGTCAAAAGGTAGCATTTACCTTCCGCCTAAGTTGAAAGGTAGAAATGGTGTTAGAAGGAAGATAGGCAAAGAGATGGAGTCTGCTTCCTTGGCTTTCAAATGGAAATATAAATGCTTTCGAATTAATAGGTTTTGAAAAGGGATCCTTCGACTCCCTCATTTTATAAAGACAAAAATTTTATACTTGAGAAGAGTTTTCGAAGGGAATCTTCGAAAATTTAAACCTTCAAGAGAATTGTTTATATGTTTTCAAAAATACGTTTTATAAATTTGCGACTAAGTCGAAAGGTGGGAGAGGAAAAGGAAGGGGTTACTTCCGAACCTTCCTATTTTTTTTAAAATAAAATAAAAGTTTTAATACCTTTCAACAAAGTCAAAGTGTAAACCTTCTGACATGTTCAGAAGTATACTTTCGAGAAGTTGGTTCCAACACCAACATTTCATTGTTTTTAAATGATTTCTAAAGGTTTTGAAGGGGTTACCTCTAATGACTGCAAAAGGTATTGAGTTCATTACTTTCAAAAGGTTTATAAATGATCTTATACGGGGGAATACCCTAGGTATTCGACAAGGTCGAAAGGTAGAACCTTTCGACTAGGTCGAAAAGAAACCTTCCAACAAGTCGAAAGATAGGAACTTTCGACAAGGTCGAAAGGTATGATTTTGTGATGCTTTCAAAAGGAGGGCTTTCGAAGAGGCTAACTTTGAAGGATTATTTGCTTTTGAATGGGACTTCATTCGAAGGGTTGTAAATGGTGGTTTTTAGCCATTTTTCTTGAGCAAAGTTTTGCTAATTCGAAGGGGTTACTTCAAAGGGTTATATCATAAAATACTTATCTTTGACTGAATATATAAGGGGATCCTTATTTAAATTAAATGTTATAAAACGATGGGGACACCGGGGTAGGTTTAATGTTTTATATACATAGTTTGGGTTACAAACAGAAATATGCTTTCAGAAATATACATTGGGGCTATCAGTGTTTTTTTATTAAATTTAACCTAGTTGGGGTTACCAATGGAAATAGGTTAAACAGGTGGTATATCTAGGGAAAATAAGTAATCATGGGGATCATGAATTTTTATAAATAATCATAGGGATCATGTGTTTTAGTTGGCCAAGTTATGGGTTCTTGGTTAACCTAAGAATACCATGGAATGTGCGGTGGATAGCCCAGATCAACTTTCTAAAGAAAAGAAAGTTTTACCAGAGGTGGGTAGCCTTGGGATTTAGCACCCAAGGGTTCATAGTCATCCTAAGAAAACTATGTAGTGTGTCATGGATAGCCCATACCCTCTTTTATAAAACAATGTACGATGGATAATCTGCATTTATTTTTATAAGGATTTGGGATGGATAGTCCTATTAAATTATGATGGATAGTCATTTTAAAGGTTTTAGAGGGGAACTCTAATAAATTGATTTTAGGTGGGAAATACAATAAATTTCTTTTCGATGGGATAGTATAATGAATGGGTGGATGGGATATTTAATATATATGATTTATGGCTTCATTTCATATTATGTTAAGACCAATCATTTTCGGTGCAGGAGCATAGTAAATGATTTGCATGTTTTGTTTTAGATACTAGTGAAGGTACAACCCATTGCCCTGGGTGGGGTGGTCTCACTAGATATTTATTTATGATAAGAGATGACAGGGGATTATTCATACTAGACTTATTGTCTGACTCGAAGTTTGTGTTTCTCCACAAACTCTCGGGTACTCAAAATTAATTTGAGTAGTCTGTGAGTGGGAAACTTTTAGGTTTTTGGACGACTAAGCTTCCGGAGACGTGCAGGAGGCAGTGTTAGCTATATAAGAGCTATTTTATGTATTCCGTTGTGATGCACTAAGAACTATAAAATTCGTATTATTAGTTCTCTAATCATCATAGAGGGACATCTTCATATATCGCTCTTGTCGTATTTTGTACATGTATATGTGATCTGAAAGTATTTAACATCTAGGATTATGTAGTTAAATCTGAATATTATTCATAAGAAATGAGAAATTCTGTTTTGTTGAAGTTTAAAATTTTTCATATTCTTGTATTCCTATGTATCAATAATAACTATGTCACATTCGGTCACCAAGAAATAACAACTACAGATGACTGCAACATCAGTAGTGGTTAGTTTTAGGCCTCGCAAGATGTGATGTTACAAGTTAGTATCAGAGCATAATTTATGTACTTAAAAGGAATTTAAACCTCAAAAGATTTTTCTTAAGCATAATCTAATGAATTTAAAATATGGTTGGGTTTGGTTAGGCGTTATGGTAACATATGTGTACTTTGCTATAAATACCTAAGTATGTATTCCCCACTCTCTTAGACCGTTCTTCTATATCTTACTAAGATTGGATTTCAAGTAGTAAGGAAGTAAGATATGAAGGTAGGAAACAAAAGAATGAATCAAGGTGGGAGACGCACCACAACAAGCGGAAATGTTCGACCCGATACTATGAGCAACCAAGGTCGACAGGCAAATGCAAACCCAGATGTGAATGCTAATGTTGGTGCTGAGATTCCTCCGATTGATATGGGGATAATGTATCAGTTCTTCATGAATATAATGCACGTGGAGCAGCTGTGGAAGTAGCTGTAGGGAATGTTGGAGAAGCTAATCAGATGGCCCCAATTAGCAATAATTATGCCAAGCCGAGCAGAGATTACACTAGCCTTGGAGGGAAGCCTTTTCTTAGAACCGGGGATGCAGTAGGAGTGAAGAACTGGCTATTTCATTGTGAAAGGATATTTGCAGATCTTAGCTTGACGGATATGTAGAAGAGGAAACTTGCTTCAAGGTAATTGTAGGGAGCAGTATTATTTTGGTGGAATGGAGTTACTGTAGGTGAGCCAAAGGAAGACCCGACTTGGGATGAATTCGAAGGAGGTTCGAAGAAAGATTTCTATCAGAGGTTTCCAAGTCGGCATTGCTCAGGAAGTTTGCAGATTTAATCCAAGGGATAGATCAGTGATTGAGTATGCTACAGAGTTTGATGAGCTATCCCATTACGGAGATGCTACTGTAGATACTGTCATTCAGGGAAATGAAATGTTTATTAGAGGGTTGAATCCTGAGATCGCCAGAGCAACCATGCAAAACCTTCGAGATCCGTATCATATTATTGTTGAGATGGCTATTCAGAATGAAGAGATGCTTTCTACTTTTGGAAAAGGTAAACCAATTGAGGTTCAGAATTTTCAGGGTAAGAAGTGGAAGTTCTTCAAGAAGAAAGGTGCCCGGTCAGGGGTAGCAGCTAAGAAGAGAAAGGCTGATATTGTTTGTTACATGTGTGACAAGAAGGGAACTATGCTATGTATGTCGCATGGGTGATGGAAGAGCAGTTGCAATAAGGCCGAATGTGAACTGCTACAACTGTGGCCAGATGGGGAATTACAAGGACAAGTGTCTCGAGGCTGCTAAAGATAGAAAAGGAAAGGTCTTTGCATTGGAACCCTCATCCTCTAGACGAACAACTGCTGAGAAAGGAAAAGCTATGATGGAAGGTATGCTTATGGTTCATAGTACTCCGGTTTGGATACTATTTGATACCGGTGCATCGCATTCCTTTATATCTCAGTATTTGATAGTTTGCTTAAATCTAGAACCTTTATACCTTATTACTCCTTTAAGGTTTGTGAATCTTATAGGAGGGTATGCAACTTTAGGAATGAGATATGATCGGGAAGAACTTGATTTGTTAGGTCATATATTTGCATGCAGTTTATATGTTTTTGATTTCGTGGGTTACAGGATCATATTTGGTATGGATTGGTTAGATAGATATGATGCTAGATATTTTGCCATGAGAGGGAAATATCATTGAGACACCCTAATAGTCGTAACTGAGTTATTTACTCAGTAAGGAGTTCGGACGGAAATGCTTACGCATTATTGGGTACCATGGGAACGGAAGCATAGTTGAAGCAGGTTTATGTTGTAAGAGAGTTTGCAGATGTGTTTGAATCCGTTTTGGGCTTGCCACCGAAAAGAGCAATCGAGTTTCGGATAGATCTCGTATTGGGAGCTGAACCCGTGAGTAGACCACCTACAAGATGTCAGCAACCGAGATGAAGGAATTGAAGGTGGAGCAACTATGTCACCACCTAGCAGGAATTTAAGGTAGACCACCTAGTAGAACATTACCAACCATTGAATCTGACAGTGTAACACTAAGGCCCGAGCCTATTGTTTGATATGACTATTGGCCATGACCACTTGGAGGCCTTGGAATAGATCTGGAGGATTGTTACCAAAATTCATAAACAAATTACATGTACATTGAAATGAACGTAATAGTTCAACTACTTATATGGAAATTCACATAAGAGCCCAATAGAAAACAAAAAACTTATGTTCACATTATAGTTTTCATGATCATAGTACACGTTATTCCAAAAATAGGAACTCAAGTCCATACAACCACGGCTAATGAAAGAGATGACTGCGCTACCTATATATATATATATATATATATATATATATATATATATATATACACACACACACATACACGGAGTCGAAGTGATGGCTATTTCTTTGACTTTCTCCCTTTCTTGGATTTCCTGGGAGTAGTGCCACTTTTGCTTCATTTTCTGGATCCTTTGCCTCCTTTAGCAGGAGAGCTTATAGAAGTAGGAGAAATTTCACCAGGAATCAACCCACGAGGTGGAATAATTTGCAGTGGCACAAGATGAGGATCATCATTGTCCACCTTGACAGGCTCAATATTATTTTTCTTTTTAGCAACTCCTTCTTTTCAATCTTCTCTCTCAAGATAATATTATTAGTGTGTTCGAAGGCACCGGTAATCATTACTTCGTCATACTCATCTGCTGGGAGCGGGTCTTTGACCTTATCATAATCAAGAGCTCCAATGACTTGAGCATTGGGCCCCAGTATATCAGTAGCTGCTGGAACCTAAGTCGTTTTCTCTTGTTGCTCTATGGTAGCATCACTCTTGGGTATTTGACCGGGGCTCGAAAGACATGCAAAAAATTTCTAAAATTGGGAGATAAGATTAAAACCATTGGGAGCGAAGAATAAAACATTTCATATACCGAGGAGTAAAGTTCAATAACCGCATCCAGTTGGCTCTCCATGGTTGCTGGAGTACCTCCTTCTAAAATAGGGGACAATACTTTAGATTGGTAACTGGGCTTGTCTGGATCATAGCCTAAGTCCTGCTCTATGTCTAGGGAGAGTGATGCTCCGGCGCTTTGGGAAGAAGAAGGACCCTTAGGATCAACCCCTGAAGATCCAACAATATGTTCCCTTTTCTCGATAGGCATAGAAAGTTGAAGTATCTGAGTTTCATGGTAGCCAAATCCAAGGGTTCATTTCCAAGAAGAATTTCCTACACTAATTATTCTTTATTAAGTTTAGCTCCACCCAATTCTCTCTTCTTCATCTCAATAATTTGCTTCCAAGCTTTAGCAAGTGATTCAAGATAACCCTCACCAAGAAAACTTAAGTCACGGTGGATGAGGACTTTGGCATTATACTCGATGATCAATGGATCGAACAAGTCCTTGATTTCATTTAGTTAGTTCAATCATTTCTTTGCGGCCTTCTTCTCGAGCCTCCTCTTTAAGAGTTTGAATTTTAGTGAGTTTCACATCAAGCTTAATTTTTAGGCTCCTAGTCTTGACAGCTTCCTCGTAGTACTTCTGTAGTTCTTCTTGGGCTTCAATTTTCTACTCCTTTTCTTTTTTGTGAAGCACTTCGAGTTCCTCAACCGGTAGGAAAAAAAATCATTTTCCTTTTACAAGGAATCTTTGCCTAGAGTAAGTGCTTAGTTGTGATTGATGGCAATGTCAAGTTTCTTTTTATGAGAAGTTTCTAAATGGCTCACTTTTGTCGTTTCCTTAGCATTTTCAAGGCTTTAGCAAGTTGTGTTTTCAGTTATAACAATTCAGCATCCTGATGTTTAATTATGTCCTTATCATGTATTACTTCTAACTTAAGGCAGTCTATTTCATGTTGCCACTCAATGGACACTTTAGAATTTTTTTCTACCAAATGTTGGAACGATTCGTGCTGCGTGAACACATCATTGACGCATGTAAGAGAACTTGCTTTGGCATGTTTTGAAATCTATGAACTGAGAGAAGGAATTTAAGCCCATCAAAGCAAATTTTTGGAAAGTTGGCCTTAAGCTCGGCCAATTTCTCTACTGTAGAAACATCGAGAGTAGGGATAGGCAGAGACGAATCAGAAGGAGTAATTGGACATTTACTTGTTCTATGCTCATGGGATTGTTTAGACCTCAAGGAGCCAGAATGCAGCTCATGAGGTGTGACGATTTGAGGGCCACGATAAGGAGGCTAGTTTCCACCATAAGCAAGAAAATTGGACTGTTCTCTTTGGAGTGATGTTTGGGACTGGGACTTGTGTTTGAAAAAGTAGGATTCCCTTGAATGACAGCTTTTATTTCGTCCCTCGTCTTTCCCTATGTTCCGGCTAGATTCTGAATCTTAGCCAGATCGATAATACGTTGAAGAACCTCTTAAGTGATCGAAGGCCCAAGACTGAGTCATTGCGCCTGCAAAGACTAAATGAGAGCTTATGAGTAATTATTGTATGAAAGATAAAGAGTATGTAGTGAAGTGCATGTGGTCGTGAGTGTCCTAGTGTTTCCACGAGACAGACCGATGGTTATAGCTTTGCTCATGGGTGCTCTCTCTCCTTTATCAAAGGTATGAATGTCTTCAACACTCCTAGTAGGAGAATTAAGCCATTTATTGTTGATATTCGAAAAGTCGTAGGTCATGGTATCATTTGGAATTTGAAGATTTGAAAATCCCTTTAGTGAACTGTCCAAGTGTTAAGAAGATGATTTTCTTTGATAGAAGTAACAATAATTTCTAGATCCATTGCGGTCTTTCTTCTACCAAATCTGCATGCTAGCCTTTTCTTTCTCTTAATGGGTGTTCGAGGTTGTGTGACTTACGATGGTTTTACCATAGGCACCTTCTCTGGGCCTGCATCAGCATCATCAGGTTTATCAGCCTGGAAATCCCTAATCTCACCCTCTTCGATATTGTCCTAAGCCTCCTCGGATGAAGGCATGATAGGATTCATAGTATCCATTACCTTCTTTATGACATTACGCGGCAATGTCGCACTTTTAGGGAGCCCAATACTATAGCCTTCCTCTAGTTGCTCGAATAAAGAAAGTGACTTGTCAGTTACAAAAAGTTTGATGTCATTATCTTCGACGGGAGTAGCACGAATGGCGATGACTGCTCTTAAAAAATTGGTTTCAGGACATGGGTGGACACCTAAAAAATTCCATATGTTAGTAGATTCAAAGTAAAAGTTACGACTTGGATTAGCGAACTTGAAAAAGAAATGAAAGTAATAACTATTGCCTCGTAAACTCGGGCGAATATCGTGCATAAAACTACTCATCCTTAAAAAAGGAAGTTTATTCCAAGCGCCTGTCACGACTTAGCAATTCAGCGAGGGTTCAAGAAAAACATAGAAGGGACTTCACGATCGCCATTTGAAGTTGTAAATGAATCTTATGTCTTCGGGAGTTGATGGATGAAATAAAACGCTCATAAACAACAAGAAGGTTCCATGTATAAAGGCGTAACTATTTGGATGGAGTCGAGTAGGAGCAATTCTTAGGTATTTCGTCATCTCTTGAATAAACGAGTTAAAAGGCAATAAGCATCCGACCCGACAAATAAATTTATTACACGTTGTCTACCCACACTAGTGGTAAGTGGGGCCTGTTGTTTATTAAAAGGACCAAGATGTCTACAAATGGAATTCCATGAATAGAATATAGCCAACGAAGAGCGGCCTCACCAATTCAAGAGGCATTTCAGTCTACTGGGTTATTTAGAAGAATAACACACTCTACTTCATCAGGAGGAGGACTTATATCCTCCACTAGGAGTACCAAAACATCCGAGAAAAGATCGACCGATGGGCTAGAAACTTCTGTCTGTTCTGCTTGGTAGCTGGAGAAAGCCTGCCAAATATAGTCGTAGAACTTGATTTTGCTTCAGAATCGATGTGTTGCATCGCTAGTTCAGAAGACATGCCAGCTAAACGCTTTATGCATTTGGAATCCATATTAGCTATACTCAATAGATAATCGAGGTTAGAAAAGTTAAATTGTTCCCCTTGTTAAGTGTGAGCTAATGCGGTGCAGTGTATAACAGATATAAACAGTTTAAAATCAGAAAAACGAAGTAAAACGATGAGACTTGGAAATTCGACCAGAGTGACCATCATCACTGCCCGTTTCAACTGGTGAAAGACTGATCGATTATGATAGCATTGGGATCGACTATCGGCATATAGGAGTGTGAAGTTTGTCGTCTAAGTCCATATGCAAGTTTTTAGTCTATATTGAAAGTTCCAGAAATTTGATTGTTCAATCTCAAGTTCCACAATGAATATGCACGTTTGATCATTCACCTTCATCATATGTCCAAGCTCGTTAAGATAAATTAATGGTGATTTTTGAACAAGTTAGGTTGGATTAGTTTACAAGTTCAAAGAGCCAATACTTGAATTTATGCCGATCCAATGAATATGTCGATCGCTATCGCAAAAATCCTATGCAGATCCCTCTCCTCAAATATATCTACCAATCCCTAAGACCGGCCGAACCTATAGAATGGCCGATCCTTATGGATAGGCCGATCCATTTCCTATGGCCTCACAATAGAACCTTCACCCCTTAAACCACCGAACCCTTCAACAAAACCTTCCTTACCGATCATTTACCCAGACTCACTAACACCGATCCTTGTCCTACCACAATAGTGTTGAACCCTACCTAATCAATCCCTTCATTCTTCTATTCCTAACCTTCCTTCCATCGAAATCAGACATGGAACCCTCATCTTTTCTCTTCCTACCCTCTTACATCTCCAACTCATTCTACAAATTTTCTAATCATTCATCTCTCCCAAGTTGCTAGTCATCACGGCCTCGAACGCCATCAAATTATCATCTACTAAATTGAATCCATTGTGTTTCCTTAAAATAGAAAGCAAAATGTAAGCTCACCTAAATTAGTCGAAGAAGAACTGTGAGGAGGAACAAAGATTGGGTTGCAATCTAATTGAAGATGAGGTGGTTGTAACAACCCGGTATTTCGCGTCTATTTTTAATCGACATTAAATGATTAATATGATTGCAAATTTCCATTTGAAGTTTTAAATTTTGAATTTTTAAATTTCTTTTATTAATTTATATTGTTTGATGCTGTGAAGTTTTCGAGTTATAACCGTTCCCCTCTTCATTTCTGTTGGCTAACCCGATCCCTCTCTCTCATTTTCAATTATTCGAACCCTAAAACCTAGCTCACGAAGAAAATAGAATGGAGGCGGTCTCGTTCGTCCTCTTCTCCAAATTAGGGCTTGGGATTGTGGTGGCCGACCTTACTCTCTCGTTGCTCTAGCGTAGCGCGTCTCTGTGATGCCTCAATTCGTCGACAAGGTGAGACTTTCTCACATCTAATTCACTCAAAATATGAGATTTCGTTCGTTTTTGTTTTCGTGGCCATCTTTGTTTCGATATTGGGTTATTGACTGTGTAAATTCGTATATGTGAGTGATTTATTCACTCACATCTTCTGATTTACTTTCGTATATTTTTGATTTCATGATTTTCTCGGCTTTAAATTCTATGATATTATGTTGAATTCGTCAGTTGATTTTTACTCTGGCAGTTGATATTCTTTTGAGGTTGAGATTGATCTCTGATTTATCAAATCGTATAATTTGTTTGCTCGATATTCATGGTATTGAACATTGTTGGCTTCGGCTTATTTGTCCTAGTTCGTCTTCTTGTTTTACACGGCTGTGATAGTTTTGATTCAGTTGTCTTTGATTTTGACTTTGATTTGAAATACGGTTTGGCGATGTTGATTTTTGGGTGGCTTCGTACCTGACTTGTTCACTTTGTAATTCCTGGTACAAGCTATTTTCTCGGCTTGTATCTTGATTATTTTTAAAACTGTTGCTCTGATTATCTGTGTTCAACCCCGAGCATTATTGCTTCCTTTGTTCATTTGTTCATGTTGCATGAAGGCTTGGAGTCTTTATATACATTTTGCACATTGGGTACTGTCACTACTTCGAGCTCATATATATGTTTCTATGTTGTTGAAGTGGTAGTCTTTGGGTTGAAATTTTCTTGAGTGATTTCCAATTTTGCAGTAATCTGTTGGTTTCTGTATCTTGTGCTCGAGTTCTTTGCACACTGATGCACTCTGGAGTTGGCCTTGTTGCACTCTTTCTGGTCATCTTATAACATGCAGTGTTTATATTATTTCCCTGATGCATTTTACTTCGCATCTCCATATGCACTCGGGCTAGCCTGTAGCACGCAGTGTTCATGCCATTTCTCTGATGCAATTTATTTAGCATCTTCATTTGTTCTACTAATTGCCGAATTTGATGTCGAGGCTGAAGTATTCATGTGTACATTCCCTGTTGCACCCATGTGCATTTTCATTTATGTTGCAATCTCTAGATGCTGCTGGCTTTGGCTTGTGGTCTTGCTTTATTTCTTTTGATTGTGTACATTTGTTGAACCTTCATTGACCTTCATGTGCATATGCAGACTATGCTTGTGTGGGTTTATGCCTTCATACTTGTGAACTGGTCTTTGACCATTTTCTTGTAACTGACCACTCATTTGTTGCCTGTCTCTGGTTTTGAACTTGTATTCAAAACTGGTCTTTGAATCACCATGTTTTCATGCCCCTTCTTTGCTCAAGTTCACTCTGAGTTTGGTTACCCTTGTACCTGAAACATTGACTGATTGATTGCGTGCAAGTGTATGCTTGCTGCGTATTTTCTTTTGTCACATGGATTGCATCCTGGTACTTTATTTTGGGTGCTGTTTTGCACTGTTGTCATGTGATCTTAAAGTCTTTCCCAGTTGCCTTGACTTTGGTTGTTGCATTGAGTCGAGTCATGATTGCAGTGACTTGACCTTTGCATTTTGTTGTTTTCAAATTCACTTGAGTTGAATCCGGTACTTCGGGTTTGACCTTGTGCTCGTTTGTGAATCTTCATTGGGTACATCATCACTATAGTGGCAAGGCAGTGCACGCAAGCATGAACTGCAGCCACACGGTATTGAGTTTTTGGGCACGACATCATTATAGTGGCAAGGCAGTGCACGCAAGCGTGAACTGCAGCCACACGGTATGGCGTGTATGATATTCTTTTTGTTTTGACTTATGGATCTTTTTGCGTATTCCATATTCCGTAGTGGCGAGGCAGTGCACGCGTGCGTGTACTGCAGCCCTACTTGAATTAATATTTTGATGGATATTTCAATGGTTTGAACTGTTTGTTCATTTCAATTCGATATTCTGAATTGCATTCTGATTTGGTTTAATTACTGTCGTCTATTCATTATTTAATTATTATTGCTTCTGTGCACTAATAACTGAGTTTGAATTAGACTGACCCGAGTATTATTTTCTTTTGAATTTAATACTCGGGTCAGACCGAGTATTTCAGGTTGTAGATATTCTGCTTTGGGTTGCTGCTAGAGCTATGAAGTTCTTTCATATCTTTTGGAGTAGTCGTCGTTATTTGTAGTAGTCTGTAAAATTGTATAGGAAGATATGTGTTCATGTATATTAAATACGTTAATGTACTTGTATATGTAACTTCCTGAGTCGACTGTTGTAGTTGTATCACATGTACCGTGTCAAATGTATTGTAACTGACATCAGTTATTGTATATATGAGAATTTCTGTTTTATCTGTGTTCCGCATTTATATTTATCCGTGTTATTATTTTATATTTAATGTTCTAAACTATTATGAACCATCGTAGTTCGTTTTATACTGGAATTGGGGTATTTCGATGGGAGAAAATAAACCAGAGATGAAAAATGAAAGAATATATATATCACTCCTATCGAGATAACCAATACTAGTGTAAGGCCAACTATTGATGGCCGCTCCTCAACAGCCTTATTCTCCGTGCTAGTTGATAGCACTACACCGTAGTGTTCTTGGCTAGCGTGGGTATAGAGGTGGGGCGTCACAGCTTGGTATCAGAGCCTGGGGTTTAGAACAAATATAAAACATAACTTAGATAGTACATGTGTTACAACTATTTGTCGATGTTTTATTTCACATCTTTGTCTTAAGATCATCTTTGATTGTTAGGAATGAATTCCTAACGCTTATTCGTGAGCATTGCTGCTATTCTCTATCGCACTTGCTCACTTGAGTTTACACTTCTAAGTATCAGTGTATATATGCTCTACCAAGTTGCATATTGCTGCAACTAGTACCCACTTCGATTTGAACTCGCATTGTTTATTCGAACTGCTATATATACGCATTCTTATCTCTGATTCGTGTACTTAATGCAGTTTCCATACAATTGGGTTTTGGGTATCAATCTTTGAGACAAATTGCATTCCAATTGTCGACTCTGTCTGTTTATCCATGGTTTGTTGGTTTTCATGTGCCTCTCTCTGATAGTTTTAAAAATTTCTTTGGTATAAAAGAAATTGTCTTGGTCTTTGCCTTGTCGATATCGACGTTGACTTGACCTTTACTTTTGCTAAAGTCATTCAAGCATTTATACTCGTTCTGCTTTGTTTTTCCAATTGTTGATCGGTTCTTCTTTTCCGGTTAGTTGTTATCACCTTTGTCGACTTTGATAACTTCTATTTCAGGAATTTTGGGTATTCCTACTTTGATGGATTTGGAATCGAATTCTTTATATTTTATTCACGTCTTCGAATGTGAATCTTAGTGAATTGATTTGGTTTTCGAATTTAATCGATTCTTGATTATTTCCCGATTTGTTGCTATCATTTATTAGCAACTTTGATGACCTTTTCTTCGGGATTTTTGTGAACATACCTTTCAATGAATTGGGTATCGATTTCTTTGGATTCTATTCACATCTTCGTATGTGAATTCTTGTGATTGATTGTTTCTACAATCATTTTTGTGATTTGTCACTTTAAAAATATAAAGGTTTCAATACTGGTAGTAAATATCAAAAACTCTTTTATCAAAATGTTTTCAACTCTATTTTCAATACCAAACTCGTTTTTGAAACTGTTTTCCAATCTATTAGTATATACAAATCTTTATTTCACTCGTATGAGAAATCTAATTAAACGGCTTAGTAAAACAAGTGGTATGAAACGCTTGCGTTTACTTCGTCGGTTAATTGTTGGACTTGTTCGATTGAACCTCTAGTGACAAATTTTATTAGTGAAGATTTACAGTTTGTTCGTAAATATTTAAGTTAAGTAAATGGTTATGGGACATGATGCTAAACTTTTACATTTACTGACTTAGTGTAATTGACACTTCTCGTTGATCATGACGATCATTTTTACGGTTAGACTAGGCCTCATCTGTGTGATTTCGTCTCACACATATCTCTTGGGCTTTGAGGATTGTCTAGACACCACTTGTGTGATTTCATTCACACATACTTTTCTTTTGATTGTGAGGTTAGACTAGACACCACTTGTGTGATTCCACTCACACATACCTCTTTTGATTTTTTGGTTAGTCTGGACCTCAATCTGTGTGATTTCGACTCACACATGTGGGGTAGCGCCCCACGGTCTTCGGGCCATTCGTGTGTCAAAATTAATGGCTTGCAACCATGAGATAGCGTCTCGTTATGCGTTGCACGTGTTGATGATTTTTCATGCTCGCGGGTAGGTGAGATTCCGTGCTTCCGTTCTCGCTTTGCGTTGCACGTGTTGATGATTTTTCATGCTCGCGTGTAGGTGAGATTCCGTGCTCCCGTTCTCGCTTTGCGTTGCCCGTGTTGGTGATTTTCATGCTCACGTGTAGGTGAGATTCCGTGCTCCCGTTCTCGCTTTGCGTTGCACGTGTTGATGATTTTTCATGCTCGCGGGTAGGTGAGATTCCGTGCTCCCGTTCTCGCTTTGCGTTGCACGTGTTGATGATTTTTCATGCTCGCGTGTAGGTGAGATTCCGTGCTCCCGTTCTCGCTTTGCGTTGCCCGTGTTGGTGATTTTCATGCTCACGTGTAGGTGAGATTCTGTGCTCCCGTTCTCGCTTTGCATTGCACGTGTTGGTGAGTTTTCATGCTCGCATGTAGGTGAGTTTTCGTGCTCCCGTTCTCGTTATGCGTTACATGTGTTGATGAATTTTCATGCTCGCGTGTTGGTGAGTTTCCATACTCTCCTTTGAGTTTTCATACTCCGTTTGAGTTTTCATACTCTGTTCGAGTTTTCATACTCCGTTTGAGTTTTCATACTCTGTTTGAGTTTTCATACTCCGTTTGAGTTTTCATACTCTGTTCGAGTTTTCATACTCCGGATCGAGTTTTCATACTCGCGTTCGAGTTTTCATACTCCGGTTCGAGTTTTCATACTCGCGTTCGAGTTCTCATACTCTTAGCTTGTGTTTTCTGGATTTCTTGTGAGGATTTCTAGAATTTGTGCTTCACCAATTTTCGTGATTTCTATTGATAAGTTTTATCAATTCTTGTGCATTGGTGAATTCGTGTGTTATTGACTTGTTATGAATACAAGTTTAGGGTATGATATCCCTTTCTATCTTTGAGAAGATTCTTGTGACCTTTTTGATGAACGAAAATTCATTGGTATTATATTTTGATGCCAATTATTTCGATGAAATTTTGACGTATGTCGAAGTTGCTACTGACATTGCTATTTTAATCACGTGTTTTAAAAATTTGTTATTCTTCAAAATATTTCAAAATATAAATCAAAATTGTTTTCAAAATCTTTACGATTTGCGCTTTCAAAAGAATGAGGAAGCGAATTAAACGTTTCAGAAAAATCGAGGACTATGACCCCTTTCTTTTACTGATTCGCTTAATTCCGGACTTGTCCGTTTGAGAACGTAAAATGTTATTTATTTAAAATACACAATTTAACACTTTCAAGGAAACGATGAAGTGAATTAAACGATTTAGTAAAACTCGTGGTTATGAGTCTTGTGCGTTTGCTATTTCGGTTAATTTCGGACTCGTTAATTGAAAAATTTGTAATTTGAAATTTGATTACCGTTGTGGTAATTTCTGATTATCGTTTTGATAATTGGATGTTTATGATTTCTGATTTATCGTTTTTGATAATCAGATATTTATTGTTTCTGATTATCGCTTGTGATAATCAGATATTTGAGATCTAATTATCGTTTGTGATAATTAGATATTTGTGATTTGATTATCAATTGTGATAATTAAATAATCGTTGATTCGTGATTTCTGATTTATCGTTTTTGATAATCAGATATTTATTGTTTCTAATTATCTATTGATAATTAGATATTTGAGATTTAATTGTCGTTTGTGATAATTAAATATTTGTGATTTAAGATTGATTTTCGATTTTGATAATCGAATACTTGTTGATTTGATTATCGTTTTTGATAATCGAATATTTGTGATTTGAGATCTCTGAATTATCTATTGATAATTAGATTTTGTTGATAATTTGTGAATTTCCTTTATGAAATTAAAAGATTTCTTTGGCGTTTATATTGTACTACGCCAGTGTACCGGCTCAATTTTCTGCTATTCATGACGTTTTCCACGTCTTCCAATTACGGAAATGCCTTTGGGATTTCCGATCTTTATTCTTGAGCCCGGTATTATTGAAGAAATTGAAGTTTCACTAGATTTGACTTTGAGCAAACACGTTCTGGCTTGCTCCTTCATGCTCTTTATGGTGAACTTCATATTTCGAATTTCTTCATCTTGTGATGATATGCTCTTTTGGTTGTTACCTTTTGCCCATTTATTCCTTACGATTGCGAGGACGCAATTTCTTTAAGGAGGGGAGTCTGTAACAACCCGGTATTTCGCGTCTATTTTTAATCGACATTAAATGATTAATATGATTGCAAATTTCCATTTGAAGTTTTAAATTTTGAATTTTTAAATTTCTTTTATTAATTTATATTGTTTGATGCTGTGAAGTTTTCGAGTTATAACCGTTCCCCTCTTCATTTCTGTTGGCTAACCCGATCCCTCTCTCTCATTTTCAATTATTCGAACCCTAAAACCTAGCTCACGAAGAAAATAGAATGGAGGCGGTCTCGTTCGTCCTCTTCTCCAAATTAGGGCTTGGGATTGTGGTGGCCGACCTTACTCTCTCGTTGCTCTAGCGTAGCGCGTCTCTGTGATGCCTCAATTCGTCGACAAGGTGAGACTTTCTCACATCTAATTCACTCAAAATATGAGATTTCGTTCGTTTTTGTTTTCGTGGCCATCTTTGTTTCGATATTGGGTTATTGACTGTGTAAATTCGTATATGTGAGTGATTTATTCACTCACATCTTCTGATTTACTTTCGTATATTTTTGATTTCATGATTTTCTCGGCTTTAAATTCTATGATATTATGTTGAATTCGTCAGTTGATTTTTACTCTGGCAGTTGATATTCTTTTGAGGTTGAGATTGATCTCTGATTTATCAAATCGTATAATTTGTTTGCTCGATATTCATGGTATTGAACATTGTTGGCTTCGGCTTATTTGTCCTAGTTCGTCTTCTTGTTTTACACGGCTGTGATAGTTTTGATTCAGTTGTCTTTGATTTTGACTTTGATTTGAAATACGGTTTGGCGATGTTGATTTTTGGGTGGCTTCGTACCTGACTTGTTCACTTTGTAATTCCTGGTACAAGCTATTTTCTCGGCTTGTATCTTGATTATTTTTAAAACTGTTGCTCTGATTATCTGTGTTCAACCCCAAGCATTATTGCTTCCTTTGTTCATTTGTTCATGTTGCATGAAGGCTTGGAGTCTTTATATACATTTTGCACATTGGGTACTGTCACTGCTTCGAGCTCATATATATGTTTCTATGTTGTTGAAGTGGTAGTCTTTGGGTTGAAATTTTCTTGAGTGATTTCCAATTTTGCAGTAATCTGTTGGTTTCTGTATCTTGTGCTCGAGTTCTTTGCACACTGATGCACTCTGGAGTTGGCCTTGTTGCACTATTTCTGGTCATCTTATAACATGCAGTGTTTATATTATTTCCCTGATCCATTTTACTTCGCATCTCCATATGCACTCGGGCTAGCCTGTAGCACGCAGTGTTCATGCCATTTCTCTGATGCAATTTATTTAGCATCTTCATTTGTTCTACTAGTTGCCGAATTTGATGTCGAGGCTGAAGTATTCATGTGTACATTCCCTGTTGCACCCATGTGCATTTTCATTTATGTTGCAATCTCTAGATGCTGCTGGCTTTGGCTTGTGGTCTTGCTTTATTTCTTTTGATTGTGTACATTTGTTGAACCTTCATTGACCTTCATGTGCATATGCAGACTATGCTTGTGTGGGTTTATGCCTTCATACTTGTGAACTGGTCTTTGACCATTTTCTTGTAACTGACCACTCATTTGTTGCCTGTCTCTGGTTTTGAACTTGTATTCAAAACTGGTCTTTGAATCACCATGTTTTCATGCCCCTTCTTTGCTCAAGTTCACTCTGAGTTTGGTTACCCTTGTACCTGAAACATTGACTGATTGATTGCGTGCAAGTGTATGCTTGCTGCGTATTTTCTTTTGTCACATGGATTGCATCCTGGTACTTTATTTTGGGTGCTGTTTTGCACTGTTGTCATGTGATCTTAAAGTCTTTCCCAGTTGCCTTGACTTTGGTTGTTGCATTGAGTCGAGTCATGATTGCAGTGACTTGACCTTTGCATTTTGTTGTTTTCAAATTCACTTGAGTTGAATCCGGTACTTCGGGTTTGACCTTGTGCTCGTTTGTGAATCTTCATTGGGTACATCATCACTATAGTGGCAAGGCAGTGCACGCAAGCGTGAACTGCAGCCACACGGTATTGAGTTTTTGGGCACGACATCACTATAGTGGCAAGGCAGTGCACGCAAGCGTGAACTGCAGCCACACGGTATGGCGTGTATGATATTCTTTTTGTTTTGACTTATGGATCTTTTTGCGTATTCCATATTCCGTAGTGGCGAGGCAGTGCACGCGTGCGTGTACTGCAGCCCTACTTGAATTAATATTTTAATGGATATTTCAATGGTTTGAACTGTTTGTTCATTTCAATTCGATATTCTGAATTGCATTCTGATTTGGTTTAATTACTGTCGTCTATTCATTATTTAATTATTATTGCTTCTGTGCACTAATAACTGAGTTTGAATTAGACTGACCCGAGTATTATTTTCTTTTGAATTTAATACTCGGGTCAGACCGAGTATTTCAGGTTGTAGATATTCTGCTTTGGGTTGCTGCTAGAGCTATGAAGTTCTTTCATATCTTTTGGAGTAGTCGTCGTTATTTGTAGTAGTCTGTAAAATTGTATAGGAAGATATATGTTCATGTATATTAAATACGTTAATGTACTTGTATATGTAACTTCCTGAGTCGACTGTTGTAGTTGTATCACATGTACCGTGTCAAATGTATTGTAACTGACATCAGTTATTGTATATATGAGAATTTCTGTTTTATCTGTGTTCCGCATTTATATTGATCCGTGTTATTATTTTATATTTAATGTTCTAAACTATTATGAACCATCGTAGTTCGTTTTATACTGGAATTGGGGTATTTCGATGGGAGAAAATAAACCAGAGATGAAAAATGAAAGAATATATATATCACTCCTATCGAGATAACCAATACTAGTGTAAGGCCAACTATTGATGGCCGCTCCTCAACAGCCTTATTCTCCGTGCTAGTTGACAGCACTACACCGTAGTGTTCTTGGCTAGCGTGGGTATAGAGGTGGGGCGTCACAGTGGTGATCTAATATCAAATGCAGAGATGGGTTTGATGGTTGAGTGAAGGAAGATGGTTCGGTTAACAGGGAAGTAGAAAAGAGTTCGGTTGGAATACAAGCTTATAAGGAAGATAAGAGAGTAAATGAATGAAGAAAAGAGAAGTGTTAGCTTTATATATATGTGTGTGTGTGTGTGTGTATATATATATATATGTCTGTATGTATGTATGTATGTAGGTGAGGGTTCGACCCAAAATGTTAAGTGCGTAATATAGAGAGAGGGATCGACATAAAAAGCTCGCCGATCCCTATTAGCATGGCTCAAAAAAGGGATCGACATATTGCATGCTAACGCCTATACATCTTTACAAAAAAATGGAGAAAGTAAAAGGAAAAAATGGTTTCAAGGGTTTGACTATGAACATGAGTACATACTAAATATTATAGAAATTGACAACGATACAGAAGTGTTCGAACACGTCCAAAGCCGACAAAAAAATAATATATATGAATGTGAATGATTTAAAAGTTCAAATTTTTGAAACCAACATAAAATTAAATCAAACCTAAAACCTTCAAGTTCAGGATGGACTGGATAACAAAAGTTTGTAAGTATTGCGAAACAAAACTTATATATACTGATGGAATGTAGCACTGGATTTATGTTATTGGAAATCGACCAAGCATCATGGCTATTAGTGAGAAATTCAATGCCTTGGAAAAAAAATTCGACAAAGGAATAACAAAGTTCAAGAAGCTAGATGGACCGCTTTTCGACATTTCAGACTTGTTTCGATTCAAAGCACGCCATGTTAATTACAAGACGTACTTTGGGGCAAGTGTTATCTGGTATTTTAGCCCAACTATATTGAACTGGCTGGACAAGTTAGAGTCGATTGCAGTCAAGGCCGATGAATCCAAAATAATGACTGTGGAACCCAAAAGTCAAGTACTGATGGTTATATCTAGACCGCTTTAGGTATGGAATATTGCTTAGTCAAATGAGGGGATCATAATGGTTAGCTACTTGATAGGGTTTGGCATACTTCAGCTTACAAATAAGGGATCGACATAATTGTGTAACGAAGGGGTCAACATAATTAAGTAAATAAGGCATTGGCATAGTTGGTTAGTATTGATTGGCATACTTTAGTTGACAAAAAAGGACTCGGCATAATTTAATGAGAAGGGATCGACATGCTTTCCTAGGAGGTATGTATTTTGGCAGGCTCAGTTGATGAGGGATCGACATCGAACCAATTTTAAGTGATCTCATACGTTCAGCGATCAATATCTCAAGATTTGTAAATCCAAAGCATATGAAATTTAGAGAGCAAGGTATATGGACCGTAGTGAACATACCCTAGAGATCGCACATCAAATGGATAAAGATGGAGGGATCGGCATAAACCTTATGAGAGGAATCGACAGAAGATAGTGCACAAGCAATACTAAATCGAAGATCATGCAATAATTTTAGCTCCTTTGGTCCAAATGACATAAGATTTGAAGAGCTAACATATAATGCATGTAGAAGCCACCTAGGGATCACTGCCCAAAAATGAAATAATAAAGGAATCGGTACCGATCCATCTTCATGGGGATTGGGGCCTAGCAACCCCTCTGGTGGACCCATGTAGGTTAGAAGGTCCTATACCCGAAGTTTTAGAGAGATTGATGGTCGTCTTCACCTATAAATATTAGCCTAATAGGTCATTCTGAGGATCTCTATGCTTCTTTTTACTTTAGTCCTTATTGAAATCAAGTTTTCTCTATTCCTTCCTGCTGCAATTAGAATTTGAAGTGATCAATAAAGATAATCTTCAAAGTAGACGTAGGCATACAACGCCGAATCACTATAAGTCTCTATGTTTCTAATTATTGCTTTTTATTTAGTTATTCAATTCCTTAGTTTTAATTTTACTTTCTTCACTTACTTCTCTACATCAATTTGTTCTTGGGTGTTGTAGCCAATTTGATAGCAAACAATTATTATATATAATCAAATTACAGGATGTTACAATGTTAATCAATTAGCTTCTAATAATTGTTTAATTTAATTAACCATATTAACTAAATATATTAAAATTTTAAAATTATTTATTTTAATTTCTCAAAGCAATTTTTTGAGAAATTTGTATTTATTACATAGGTTTTATAAAAATTTCCTTTTATATTTTAAATTTCAAGTGTATTTAAAATTTTCAAACTGAATTTTGTAAATTTTCCTAAGGCCAAATCAATTTGGGCCTTTTTAATCGGATCAGTCTTTTAAACCAATTCTAACCATGGGTCAGGCCGACAGCCTGAGAGTAAAGAATACTTGATTATTTAATCCTAAGCCTAGACACTTTTATACACCCAACGGATATGTAGGTTAAATTAGTTGGCCACAAAGTTGCTAATTACATAGCACATACCATTTTGGCTCTGATACCATGAATTAGCCGAGCTGGTTTACATTGGGTAATAGATCTAGATGTAATCACATCAAGATCTAAAATGAGAATGATAGAAAGGTGGTATCAATAATTAATCACACATTCCTCTTTTGCAAACATTCTACTAAAAGTACACCTAATCATTAATTGAAATGACAAGTAACAATAAAATGTATAACGTGACAAAAATAACAAAACAATAATAATAACGCCATATACATGTGTAGATATTGGGATTTATATCTACGATATGTATATTCTCCATCATATGTGTGTGTCAATCAATTGTCTCAATTTAATGTCATTTTTTAAAATGTATATTTGGTTACAAAACATTATGAAATCTTGAATTTTATCAAAGATAGATTAGACAAAACTAAACATAAATTACTGATATAAATTTCAAAATTCAATTTTAAAGTTAGAAATCTAAATATATATTGGAAAGTTTTATTAACAATCAAGATTTGGATTACAGATGATTAATGAATTTATCTTATGAATTAATTACTAATAATAAATTGTATGTTTACATTTATATATTTATGAAGTTGAAAATAATTTCAATTATTGAAACCATGCACACACAAACATGAACCTACATCTTTAAATTTGATTTGTCATATAAACATAAGATTCACATATTTCTACGTACTTTTTTATGTACATCTATAATAAATTTGTGTATATGTAATACGCTTATACATAAAATATTTAATTTTATCATTAAAATTTAATGCAATTTAAAATAAAACAATCAAAAGGAAATTATAAAATCAAAACATACACATACGTATGGAATAGGATATAAACGTATTTCATGTTTCAAAATGATTCGAATTAACATTGTTTAATTCATTAAAAACATAAATTACACTAGAAAATCATTATATACATATGGAGTCATATATATAGATTATATTATTAATTACACACATAAACATTATAAATTTTAAACAAATGAATTAAATCAAATCACACTATTCAATTAATTGTTTAAAATATGACGTTGATTTTAGATCATTTTGAGGCAATGATACATAAAAATGCATATTGTAACAACCCAAAAATCTGGTAATTTGATTTTAAATGTTTAATTAATTTTGAATATTTAAAATAATTGAATTTTGGAATTAAATAACTTATAATTCAAATATAGGAAATGTTTGAATATTTCAATTATGACATTTAATATTAATTAAATGGATTAAGCAATATTATTAAGCTCATTTTAATTAATAAATAATATTGGTGAATTCAATTTGTAAATTTATTAATAGATATAATTAGATTGGATAAATATCGATAATTAAATATAAAACGATATTTAAATCTAGGAAATTGCCATTCTGGGTCATTATCTCGGATTTCGACGAAACCAGTTTCATTGAATCTACAAAATTAATTATAACATGCCGCAAATTTCACGGTGATCAGGCGAATCGTTTGGTCGTGTGAGTTCGAAACGCGTACAAATTAATATTGGAAATTTAATATAATAACTAGGTCTAAAAAGCTATCTTCTGCATACGATAGAATTAGACCTTTATACCAATTCCATTAGGTTTGGAATAGGGGTTTAATATATAGAATGCTAAGCGGCATGCCTTATTTGGAATTTGAGATATTTGGGTATGTTTTATTGAATATTTCAAAATTTGAATAATGTATATTTATATTCGGCTATATTCTCACCATGCCTTCATTACATTAGCCTTAACTAACCCAATTCTTTCAGTGTCCATACCCTTTAAATCTATTTAGACATTGCCTGTAATAATATGAACACTTTGTTTTTTAAATTCAAACTTCAAAATTCAAGAACTGTAGTTATACGTCTCTAAAAAATCATGAAACAAGTTTTAAAAATCTCATTTCAATTAGAGAATCCATCTTATACCTGAATTGTAGCTCGCACCATTGTTTTGGATGATCGACCATGAACACGACGAACTAGGGTTTCGATTTGGCCTCGATTGGTTAGGAATTGGGAAAAAATGGGATTGGATTCCAGTTCAATAGAGTTTTTAGCATCTATAGCCAAGAAATGGTGAGGGGCGACGATGGTTTAGGGGTGGAACCCGATGCGGTAACAAGGGAAACTTAATGATGTCGCAGTTTGTTTGGTGGGCTCAAATACTTAGTGGATGGCTCAAGCAAGTAGAGATCGGGGAGAGGAAGCCGTTGGCGAAGACGGATTTGAATTTCGTTAAGTGAATCTCTGTATTATTGTTTCCATGTGCACATCCATGGTGATGTTCACTGTATGTGTATGTTTATTTGGGAAAGAAGGAGGAGGATGGAGTAAGGGTAAAACTTATAAATTAATAAAAGATGTTTAAATTTCAATTTAAATTATCGATAATTTATAAATTTTGTGTCTCGCTCATATGAGGTCGGATTCGAAAGCCATTTTCTACGTTGGATTTGTAATGTTAAGATCTTCGCGATGGAGTTAGTTTAGTTGGATTTGGACCAAGTGAAAATTTAGGATAAAATCGGACGATCGTTCGATTTTAGTCCAAAATCAGGACGTTTTGACGAAAACAAAAACCAATGAGAGTTTAAATCACATTAAATTTTATTATATCATATCTATGATGTTATAATTTTTTTGATTGCTTGGATGTTAATTAAATTGTTTCATTGATTGTTTGGTTGCATTTCCGTTTGAGAATTGGATGACATATTAATTTGATCGTTATAAAACCATATGATTATTTATTGTTTGCGCCAAAATTGGTCACAAACCCCAAGTATTGTGAAAGCACCAGTGTTGGAATATAAATCAGCAATATCCAAACACAAATCACAGATCTAAGCAAGCAACACACAGCAAAATAGAAATTATGAACAAGAACACACAATTTATAGTGGTTCGGCTATCTCCGACCTACGTCCACTTCAAAGGTTTTAACTTTTATTGATGTTCTTTGTTGATTACTCTTGATTACAGCGGATTACAGTTGATGATAGCCTTGAAATCTGAATACAACAATGATAATGAAGTATGTAATTCAATCCGGCAGAGTCTGGACGTTCAATGGTGGAAACTCCCAAAGGTCCCCCTTTCTGTTGGCTCTGGGGCTCTATTTATAGGCGTTGTAGGCCCAGCTCTCGCTCAAACTTCAGGAGACTTCTTCTGGCATGTGAGTGGGCCCACGCGACCGACCCCACCAAGTTTCTTCTCGATCTAACATCGTTTCGAAGTGATTTCGAACCCATCAAGAAATGGTCCAATCGATCTGAAACTTGGCAGGAGCAATCTTTATCTTGTATGTAAGCTACTGTGAAAATTTCGTTGCATTTGGATCAGTAGATTAGAAGATATGATGGATTCAAAATGGGGTTTATTGCATGGCTGTTTGGTTCGAAACCATGCTTTCGAACCGATGGTTTCGAATCCATGGTGGCATGTGTCTTCGTGTCGACGTGGAGCGCACACTTCGCTTCGATCCGGGTTTCGCTCCGAGTTGAATGCTTCGAATCCATATATCTCGGCGCATTCGAACCGATGGAAGACACGTCATCATGGTTGGTTGACCCAGTGGGTTCGAACTAGACTTCGTGATGGGTTCGAACTGGACTTCGTGATGGGTTCGAACTGGACTTCGTGATGGGTTCGAACTGGACCTCTGTGATGGGTTCGAACTGGACTTCGTGATGGGTTCGAACTGGACTTCGTGATGGGTTCGAACTGGACCTCTGTGATGGGTTCGAACTGGACCTCGTGATGGGTTCGAACTGGACCTCCTGATGGGTTCGAATAGGACCTCTGTGATGGGTTCGAACTGGACTTCGTGATGGGTTCGAACTAGACCTCGTGATGGGTTCGAACTGGACCTCGTGATGGGTTCGAACTGGACTTCGTGATGGGTTCGAACTGGACTTCGTGATGGGTTCGAACTGGACCTCTGTCATGGGTTTGAACTAGACCTCGTGATGGGTTCGAACTGGACCTCGTGATGGGTTCGAACTGGACCTCGTGATGGGTTCGAACTGGACTTCGTCCATTCCTCTTAACTTGAATCCATCATAACTTGAGCATACGACCTCGGATTGACTTGAAATTTGAGATGCGGACTTCTATGATCTCTCTTGTCATGTCCTATCAATTGTGGCCCGATCCGGACTCGGACAAAATTCATCGATATCCATGGTTATCCTGCAATGCATGGTCGACATTCAAGAATAATAATCATCAATTTTTAGTAAATTTTGGGTATCTCAACTTTGCCAAAAGTTGGGATAACATTTTGCCCCCCAAAACATGCCTTTTTGTAAAAGGTATTTTTTGAACGGTCTTATATCAAGTGTAATAAATTCATGTTTCATCCATAGCTGTGGTGTTATCAATCAAGTTTATGGCTGTTCGAAGCCAAATCAGCATCTGTTCTTTCCGTAGAAGTTGAGGATGAAGTTTCATAGTCTCTCTGGACTATTATTGGCTACTCCGAACCCTTACTAAGTCCATTCTAGACTTAGTGATTGAATAGAAAGATCCTATTGCACTCTAGCGTTGCCTTTTATCCCTTGCACTCTGGTCCCGGTTAGGACATATAGCGATCTCATGGTCGTTCTAGACCGATCATAGCCTCTCCGGGCTCTTGCTGGATCCCATCATGTCACTCTCCGGTGAAGGGGAAACAACGCTTAAATGAGTTGATCCTGTCGTTCTCCGACGAAGCAACTCACTTCTTGCACTCCGGTTCAGTGTATCTGAACATTAAGCGATGTCTTGGTCGTTCGACACCGATCATAGCCTCTCCGGGCTCTTGCTGGATCACATCCTATCACTCTTCGGTGAAGGGGAAACAGCGCTTAAGTGAGTCGATCCTGTCGCTCTCCGGCGAAGCAACTCACTTCTTGCACTCCGGACCCCACCTCTCCGGGTACGGTCATAAAGCGATCATGTTTATATTGAAATTTAATGTTCATCCTTTGACTCTCCGGTCAAAAGGTTTATTGCAAGAGATTCTAATTTATTTATTAAAATTCGAGTTCTAGATGTTCAATCTCAAACATCAGAAAAAAGCTAAACATTGCCTCTCCGGGCATATCGGTTTATCTCCATCTCAGAGCATGCCTAGGGATCTCTCCGGTTCCCGTACGTGTGTAAGTGGAGTAACCGTTTATTCTGAAAATAAATCTAAATAAAATTATTAGACCGAAGTCCAAATCCTGGACTTGGCCCTTGCCATCTTTAATCAGTTGATGATGAGTCGTGATCCCGATCCAGGATCGTTCCTGTTAGGTGGAGGCGGTAGTCGTTCAGGTCTTGCTGCCGTTGTCCGTTCTCTGACAAATTGTGGCGGTCTACCACCCCTAGCATGTTCTTCTACCTCATCCTTTAGGTGGCGGCATTCATCTGTAGTGTGCCCATCCAGCTCATGGAATAGGCAGTATTTTCCAGTCCTGCGCTCCTGCTCGGTGGGATCCCTTATAGGTGGCTTTCGATAGGGGAGTTGCCCCCTAGTTTCAGTGTAGATTCTTTCTAGGCCTGCAGTCAGATCGGTGTACTGCCTAAATCTTGGTTCTCGGAATTTCTTTCGTTTATCAAGACCATCATGTCTGTCGTCCTGTTTCCTCTTTCCCTTGTCCGCTCCGGACTGTTCTCTGGAGGTTCCTTCGCTTTGCGCGGTATTTATTTCACGACTCTCGATTCGTGATTCTTCTAATCGGATGAACTTTTCAGCTTTATGAAAGAATTCTCCAAGATCTTGCGGTGGATCTTTAGTTAGAGAATCTTTAAACTTGGTGCCTTTCGCGACTCTTGCCACTGCCGCCATTAAAATCATTGATGGATCCGGGCGATCTACAGAAGTCACTATCACATTGAATCTCAGTAGAAAATATTTTATGGACTCTCCGGTCCTTTGCTTGATCGAGGCTAGAGTCATCACACTCTTGGGTCGCGTCACGTGGACCCTAAACTATCTCATGAAGCAATCAACAAGCTCGCTCCATGTTTTGATTGATCCAGTCTCCAGTTGTCTGAACCATAGTGTAGCTAAATCTGATAAATATAGAGGGAAGCATCGTGCCATCACTTCCTCGGATGCCCCCAGCACTTCCATGTGCCTAATATATCTGGTAATATGCATGGTTGGGTCTGATCTCCCGTCATAAGGTTCTAGCGCTGGTAGTTTGAACTTTGGAGGGTTCCTTGCGTTTCGGATGTTTGGAGTGAATGGACTCCGATTAACTTCTTCCAGACCTCCGCTAGGCAATCCTCCTCTCATGATTCTTCGCATGTGGCCAATCATTTTCTCGTCTCCTTCCAGTGGTTGACCTTTTGTTAAACTTCTATCCTGCCCCCCGAGCCTTGAAGGGAATTCTGGTACGTATTCTTCTGGTGGCTCGTTAGCGTAAGCATTGGCTCCAGTCTGTTGAGCTCTGTCTGTTGGTCTTCCAGTATCGGACCCTGAGGCTCTCGCCCAAGGCCTTGTTGACCACCTTCAACTCCTGTATTCTGGTCTTGAACCTGACCTTCATTAGCTTCTGCAATCCTGATTCCTTGTCCCGCACTCGTAGCTGTTGTAGTTGGTCCAAGGTTTTGCATGTTCGTCGCCCTCATCTGTTCGAGGAAATTCTGCAGCATCTCCTGTTGACCCTTCATCATGCTTTCGCGTAATGAATTAGCCATAGCTTCCATCTCGTCTCTAGTGATGTAGACGGAAGCTTGTCCTTCTCCTGATCCCGAGGATGCTTCTTGGCTTCCTCCTTGTTGGCTCCTATCAACTCTTTGTCTTGTTTGTCGAGTCATTGCTTCTGAATTGGAATTCTTTAAACTTTCAAATCTGAATTCTGAATCTGTTGCAGCGGGTGCTAGTCCTTCTCAGTGAAAGCACCAAAGTGTTTGCGCCAAAATTGGTCACAAACCCCAAGTATTGTGAAAGCACCAGTGTTGGAATATAAATCAGCAATATCCAAACACAAATCACAGATCTAAGCAAGCAACACACAGCAAAATAGAAATTATGAACAAGAACACACAATTTATAGTGGTTCGGCTATCTCCGGCCTACGTCCACTTCAAAGGTTTTAACTTTTATTGATGTTCTTTGTTGATTACTCTTGATTACAGCGGATTACATTTGATGATAGCCTTGAAATCTGAATACAACAATGATAATGAAGTATGTAATTCAATCCGGCAGAGTCTGGACGTTCAATGGTGGAAACTCCCAAAGGTCCCCCTTTCTGTTGGCTCTGGGGCTCTATTTATAGGCGTTGGAGGCCCAGATCTCGCTCAAACTTCAGGAGACTTCTTCTGGCATGTGAGTGGGCCCACGCGACCGACCCCACCAAGTTTCGTCTCGATCTGACATCGTTTCGAAGTGATTTCGAACCCATCAAGAAATGGTCCAATCGAGCTGAAACTTGGCAGGAGCAATCTTTATCTTGTATGTAAGCTACTGTGAAAATTTCGTTGCATTTGGATCAGTAGATTAGAAGATATGATGGATTCAAAATGGGGTTTATTGCATGGCTGTTTGGTTCGAAACCATGCTTTCGAACCGATGGTTCGAATCCATGGTGGCATGTGTCTTCGTGTCGACGTGGAGCGCACACTTCGCTTCGATCCGGGTTACGCTCCGAGTTGAATGCTTCGAATCCATATATCTCGGCGCATTCGAACCGATGGAAGACACGTCATCATGGTTGGTTGACCCAGTGGGTTCGAACTAGACTTCGTGATGGGTTCGAACTGGACTTCGTGATGGGTTCGAACTGGACTTCGTGATGGGTTCGAACTGGACCTCTGTGATGGGTTCGAACTGGACTTCGTGATGGGTTCGAACTGGACTTCGCGATGGGTTCGAACTGGACCTCTGTGATGGGTTCGAACTGGACCTCGTGATGGGTTCGAACTGGACCTCCTGATGGGTTCGAACAGGACCTCTGTGATGGGTTCGAACTGGACCTCGTGATGGGTTCGAACTGGACCTCGTGATGGGTTCGAACTGGACTTCGTGATGTCGAACTGGACCTCTGTCATGGGTTCGAACTAGAGGTCGTGATGTGTTCGAACTAGACCTCGTGATGGGTTCGAACTGGACCTCGTGATGGGTTCGAACTGGACTTCGTGATGGGTTCGAACTGGACTTCGTCCATTCCTCTTAACTTGAATCCATCATAACTTGAGCATACGACCTCGAATTGACTTGAAATTTGAGGTGCGGACTTCTATGATCTCTCTTGTCATGTCCTATCAATTGTGGCCCGATCCGGACTCGGACAAAATTCATCGATATCCATGGTTATCCTGCAATGCATGGTCGACATTCAAGAATAATAATCATCAATTTTTAGTAAATTTTGGGTATCTCAACTTTGCCAAAAGTTGGGATAACATTTATATATTATGCATAACCATTATTTTACAAGGAAAATCTATAGAGAGACCCTCAGAGGTCTCCCCGCCAATAAATCATTTATTTACATCCATATGCTATCATTGATGTTTAATTGAAAATAAATCCTGATATCACATTTAACTTGTTAATTGTCGTTATAGCGATTTTCGCAATATCGTCATTTATTAAATTCCATCCCAAAACTCTGTCGTATAAACTTGAGCTTGTTTTTTCGTTAAATAGAATATTAAAATAAATTAATCATTCTGATTAACCAAAATTTAAAATAATTAATCATTTTAACTAATGATTTTGAGATTAATCAACCAATTTAACAAATGATGTTTAAAATTGGTTTATCTTTGTTTTAATTGAGATGAGATTTAATTAATCATTTTAACTAATGATTACTTGAGCTTATTTAATTATTTTAATTAATGATGATTGGAATTAATAATCATTTTAATTAATAATATTTAAAAGTAATTAATCATTATAAATAATGATATTTGAATTTGACCATATAATTTGGCCATATAAGCCATCAAGTAACATAAAATTTTCATAATTTGGCCATATAAGCCATCAAGTAACATAAAATAACATAATTTGGCCGTATCTCCCCCCCTCTCTTTTCATAATTTGGCCATATAAGCCATCAAGTAACATAAAATTTTCATAAATCTTCATGAATTGTCTTTTATTCAAACACAGGTTTAAATTTACACCGTTATCATATATCAATGCTCGCAAATATAAGCTTTTAATATTAATTAAAATAATTCCAAAAAAATCCAAAATATCGAACAAATTGAATAATAATAATTATTTCTCAAATACTAGTTAATTTAATTAGTTTGCAACATTTTATAAATTAATTAAATCATGTTGATAGACTTAGTGATGTGAATTTAGTTAGCGATTAATTTTGAATAATTCAAATAGAAATGTTCATACACCTTAGCTAGTGGTGTGATAGTTCGGTCGAAATCTTCGCTTATAGAACTTTTTAGTAAAATTCAATTCCACATTTTTATGAAGCGTACCTTTTAACAATGATTATTTACATGCATAATCTTCATCAACACCATATTGCTTTAAAATTTATGAAACTTGGTTTTGGTTAAAATTCCAAAATTATCCTTATTCAACTTAGCACATGAACAAAGTCCTTGGTTTAATAATAGCATTACTATTAACCATATATGTTAGCCATAGTTTTTGACCTTGAGTTGACTACATTTGACCATAATACTACTTTATACAAGATAGGAGACAAATTCTCTATTGAATGATGTTTCACTTCTAATGCTTTAACTTGGACCTAATTATAACCGCTCAATGGATAGCGACGCCATGATTTAACTATAATCAAAGCAGAGTATTTACATGCAGTATTTTCAACTCGAGGGAACTGTGTAACAATGTCACCCTAAGATTTATTGTTTGACCCATTTATTATTAAACATCTGTAAACTCTCACACGATTTATTCCCAGTAATCTAATAACCATAGGTACGTGACTCCTTAGTGCTCCTAACGGCCATGACTAGTGCACTGCCCAATATATGGAGAGAGTTACACACTTTAGTCTTAACAGGTATCCATATCTTTTCTTGAAATATCTTAAATAGGAATATTTTAAATGAATAGTTATTTTGTTGTATGATTAGTTACTCATGATTGCAACTATTAGAAAATGTGATCACATAACATTTAACTTAAGACTTTTCTTATTATATACTTTAAATTAATTATTTAATTATATCCCAGTATAACAAAAATAAAAAAAATAAACACTATTAGATGGACATGGTTGACTGTAAAGGTAGATATATATATAACAATATACACATTTACCCCTAAAGGATACCACTCCCACTTGCACTTGGAGCGACAATGTCAACCCTTCGATAAGTTTGCTTAGAAGTGAGTCCCTTTATGGATTGACATTCTATATTATCTTCATTATCTACTCTCTTAATCGGCTCTTTCTGCTAATGATAAGACGCCTTGGGTAATAGCTGGGATTTTTCACCCTTGAAAATCGACACTAATACTTCCACTCTATTGTGTGCTGAGCAATCGAATGCCAGAAAACCCGATTGTTAGGGAAAAAGAAGAAGGAAGAACATAAGAAGAAACCAAGCAACATTGTACAACATCATCTGAGATGATTGTCCCATATAACTCACGTGTTTCTCCTAGATATTTCTAAAGTTATATTTTGGTTCCAAATTTGATAGTCAGTCATTTAACTATCGAATAACAAACATTCAAATCGAAAATTTAATTCCATAGGGAAAACTGTAACGACCCGTAAATTTTTGAAAAGTTAAATTGGTTAATAAATTTTGTTATTTAATAGCAGAAGAAATAGAAATTTGTGATTTATTAATGGGAAATAATAACTAGAATGAGTTGTAGGAATGTTTATGTAAGTTAATTATGAGCAACTTGAATGAGATTGTAATTGATTGAAATAACATAAGTGTTATACTTGGTTTGAAAATTGAATATGAGAAACAAATGTAAATATTTAATTATTCTATGAAATAGATAGTTAATGGTAATCGAATAAAATCAGTATTATATGAGAACTGTAATAATTGTTTGTGAATAATGAATTCATATTCATGCACATTTCACATTTTATTGCTTTTAATAACTACTATCTCATTCATTTTTTTCTCTACCTTGTTCACATTCACATTTCAACCATCCACATTAAATAAAAAATCAAAAACTCTCTCTTTATTTCATAAAACTTTCATTATTCTCAGTCTATTCATTTTCCATTCTTATTGTTAACTGTACATTCTCTTACCTACTTTTGTTCAGCCTAATTCTTATATACCTCTTGTATTTTCATCTAAGCGTTTATTTTTACATGTTGCAACTTTTAGTATTCATTCTTTTTTATAACTTCTGCCTGCACTAATTCTTCCATTAACTTTTCGTTTCTAATGCGTTAAATACTCACATGTTCATGCACATTAACTTATTCAAACTTGCTATTTTTCATTTATAAGCTTCCAAATGCTCATATTCTATTTAGTGTTAACATTTTTATAAATTAACTCATTAGTGAATATTAACAATTCATATTTAATGCACGTGCATCATTCATGCTAGCCTTTTCATGTCTATGTTTATTAAACACATAACCACATCGTTTCTTTGAAAAGCTTACGGTATTTTTGTATTCTTTTGTCACCTCCTCTTTTCACAAACTGTGCTGCTCCTCCATATTTATTTCTTCTCATTCTAATTATTTTTCTCTTTCTTCCAACATTTATGCCTTTTGCATGCTTTAAACAAAAAGAATACACATGAATGCCTAAGCCTTTAGTGTTTTTCCAATCCTTCCCCTAGGCATTTGGCAATGTGAGTCAATCAATGTTTTATTTTATACATTTTCTTATTAAATTTGTGTATATACTATTTTATTAATATTTCGTATAACTTGAATTTGAGTTCTGGGTCATCTTTTATTTTGTGTAACGTTACATTGGTTGTTGTATTCAACTTTATTTATTATATGTTAATTTTGTTTAAAACGGGTGTATAAAAAGTATATTTAGTGCTATTATATTTGATTGAGTGGAACATGCAATTAATTAGATCCTAAGTGGTCCCTTCATTTCCTTATTATCCAATACACCTGCCACTATTTCCACATTTTGGTTTTATTGCAATTCTCTGATGTAGTTGAAACGTGAATTCTCATCCTTTCTCATTCTTCTGTTTCGTTTATTTTATTACCCAAAGCATTTACTTAGATCACATATCTTCATTTTATTTGTCCCTTCCATACTATTTCATTTGTTACTTTCCTTTCTTCTTTTGTTTCATATCATATCTCATTCTTTCTTCTAGGATATTATTATTTTTCAAACATCAGGGCCTCTATTTTTTTCTTCAAAATATCAATGTCAACATAACTTTATACCTCCACTTAGTTACTGCCAATTCATTTTTACTGAAGATATGTTCAAAAAAAAGTGTGAACATCTATTTCTTCATCAACCACATCCACACCTTTTCTCATCACCTTGCCTTCTTTTGCAAGAAGCTTTTAAAAAAATAAACAATGAGAATTAGCTTTCATGGTTTTGGCTTTCTGCTTCTTGCATTTGTTTTGGGTACATCAAATTTGAAAACGTGAGTTATTAAAGTTTCTTATTTTAATAATTAAATGTGTATGTATTTTTTAATATATCCTTATAACCTAAATATCTTCACATACGAGCTCCATACATGCGTAGTTTCTTCCGTTGGACGCGTATTGGAATTTCTGACGACATGAAATAGGTTTGGTTGAGTTTGAAGACTGTTGGAAAGACATCTTTTCTTGGATTTTTGTTTTCTAAATATCAAAGTCTGAGCTTTTCAGTGTATTGAAGACCATTTTATTTTCTGGAGGATGAAGACGAAGATTTAGTATCTTATTTCTATTTATTATTATTATTCCACTGCTTTCTACGTTCCGCTACAATATTTTTTTATTTTCTGATGTATGTATAACTCTGATTTGAATTGTAAAGCGTAATCGAACATCATTTGTAAAATAGCTTCATGAACTATTTATATGATTATTATATTTTATCATTCCGCTGCAAGATCCTGTGTTTTTTCCTTCTTTTCTATTATTTTCTTATTTACCCCATTAAAAACCCTCCCTTTTGTATGGTTTGAATTAGACATGTATGCTTTATTGTCGATTTAAACCGTTCAAAAAGGTGGGCCGTTACAAAAACCAACATTGGTTAAACAAATATGCAACCACCAACTTCCTAAATAACCCTTTGATTAATTTAAATCACTTTGTAAATTGCTTGTATGAAATACCTTTATAAAGATTTATCCATAAAACCCTATATTTCAATACTTGGAAAATATACCAATACACTTATCTCAACACTATAACTATGTTCACAATAGAGAAAGTTCCCTTTTTACACAATTCTATAACAAAATTACAAATTTCCTTATAAATCTCTAAAAATCATTTAAACACGTCTCTAGTTCGCTTCTTAGATCATTTACAAACCTTTTACAAAACAATAAAACTAATTATGAAACTCCTCTTATTGAATTATAAACCAATTTCTAAAATTCGTTTATAAATAACTAATCATTTATGAAACCCTCTTTATACATCATAAATAATTTCTCTTTTAAGTCTTCAAAATATTTTAATTTCCTTTTTACCAAATTCTAAACTGTTTATCAACTTCTACCTATACATTGTATATATTCTTCCTTTGAGCATCCAAACCCTTTTATAAAACTCTTCTTATAATCCCAAGTCTATTAATAAAACTCTATTTATAAATGTTTATAAATAAATAATGATCATTTACTTTAAAACCACTATTATATAATAATATTTAGGAATAATAAACATTTAAATAAATAATAATTAATAACTCCAAAAAATCTATAAAAATAACAAATAATTTTAAAACATTACTAAAAAACATTGAAAATTAAGATTCACCATTATTATAAATAGTAATAATTAATTTCCATGAAATTATTAATAAATCATTTTTATTAATTTCAAGACCTATCTATTTTAAAATAATTAACTTTTAAAATATTAAAATATTAAAAATAACTTTAAAACAACATTAAGTATAAATAAATAATATTTAAAACAATATTAAATAAAAATAATCTTCAAGAATTTGAAAAAAAATCTTAAAACAATATTATAGATAACTTAGAAAAGGCAGATAAAAAGATTGGAGTAAAATAAAATTTAAATCCTTTAAAACAAAATATTTTCGAAACCAATCTTAGATTTAAAATCATTTCCCATCTCAAAACCAATTCCAACTCAAATGGCAATCTATAGTATTTTGAAATACTAATTTAAGGCCAATAGCTACCAAGCTCTTAGCCAATATCTTATTGGTTTTCTACCACTATAGCATTTAAGGTGAACATATAACAATGTCATAATCAATTGAACCAACAAACAAGTTTAACATCCAAAATTTCATATGATAGGAATATTATTGAAATTAACATCAACAATGGCGAGAAATTCAGTTGGACCCCTCCAATCAATCTCCCTATATGATGTGCACGTAAATGTGCAGATATTTACATCCATATATTATCTATTTTTATTTAAATAAATGTCATATTTGGGCATTTTAACATGCTTAAAACTAAAATTCAATTATTTTCAAATCATCATATATTCATCTTCATTCATGGGCAAAATGGTCATTTTTGTGCATGTATCAATTTGAGAATTTTTACTTGGACATTTTTTTAATGATTTTTATAGGAATTTGGATGCATATAGAAGAGGCTTTTATGAAGATACGTGCACGCACAGATGAATAAAAAGGAATGAAGAGGGAAATAATTTAAGCTCATGATCATGGAGGACCCCACCCACTTACGTAAATCCACAATTACGAGCTAATGGTCAACTAAGTGGAGGTTAAAGCTTCATGCACATTTAATGATGATTTAATTAGTAGCTAAAGGTTACTTGGTGGCCACACTTTGAATTAGGGTTTTATACATATATAAGTAGCCCTCTTATGTATATGTAAAGGATCTTCTACCTTTCATTTTACTTAGGAAATTAAGAAAGCAAATTGTAAGCTCAATGTTACATGAAATAAAAATGGCTTCCTAACCTCTTTCTCTTCTCTTTTCTACATGCTTTAATTTACTTTTTTGCTCATTTTTATTCTTATGCTCTCTTTCATTTTATGTTCACAGTTTAAATTTACATTTATGCACTAGTTTAGTTCATTTCCTTTTAGTAGTTAATCTTCCTTTTCTTATTTATTCTCAACTTTATTTTATTTTCAATGTTGAAATCTCTATATGTTTAAAGATAACACAAATGAGAGGCTAAATCCCTACAATTTAAGGGTAATGAAGCTTTCTTCTATCATGCAGATTCAACCTAAATTTTCTATGCATGATCTCTTTTGTGCTTCATGAGAAAATGGATGTTTATGTTTTATGTTGAATTTGATAGCCTACTTTGTTTATAATAAATAGGCTAATTTATCTCATTAATCACAAATTATCTCTTCATCCAAATATGATCATGGCAATGAAGTGAAGTTTAATCAAAATTTGATGATCTATGTTACTAATTAATAGTAAATAGTGTTAGTCTGTGAGATGATGGTTTTGATGACAACAACCTTAGAATAAATTATAAAATATAAACACTAACATTATAAGTTTAGATATATATGTATATGCAGGATTTCACCATGCAGGTACCAAGAATGAAGACTGTACGGTATAAAGATTCAAGATATCAAGATTGAAGACTCATGAATATCAAGATTATCAAGAGTTCAAGTAATTTATTCTTTAATTAGAAATTTTGTTAAAACTCCTAGAAAAGCGCTGACATCTTAAAATCCAATTTATTGTGGAATGTAATCCACTTCGAGCCTGTTAAAGGAATGGAACCCTAAGTAGGATGGAACCTATGAAAAATCTAGTGGAACATCATTTTGTATCCGCTAACTTTTTATTCAAAATGATTATTCAAAATTATATCTTGTTTTTAAAATGATTTCAAAACCTTCCTTTTAAAAGAATCAAAAACATCTATTATGTTTTCAAAAACTTTTAGCCTCAAAATAATCTTGAATTTCAAAATCAAATTATCCTTGGTATTAAACTATATTTTGATATAAAAGTATATTTATTTTTTTAATATTTATATATTTAGATTTAAATATAAAATTATAGTAAAATTTCATATATACCAAAATATTATTCTATATATTTATTTATGTATTTCAACTATATTTAAGTATATTTTTATATGTTTAAAATAGTTTTAAAATAAGATAAAAGTTATTTTCAAAGAAAAACAAAACATCAAAAATTTCTTTGGGATGTCGACATGCCCAAGTACCCCATGTCGACATAGTGTCAGTTGAGTTCAAAATTTAAATTTCAAAAGAAGTGTCTATTCGTCATAACTCTTCACGAATGGACATGGCTGTTGTTCCTCTATAAATAGGGGTTGGTTTCAATGAATTTTAGTTCAGTTTTTCTGGTTTTCACTCCTCTTCTTCTTCCACATTTCTATATACATTTTCTTACCATTACTCTATCGAAATCAACATTGAATCTAACTAGATCATTTCTGGTTTGATTCTCTATCACTATCTCAACAAGATCCTCAGTGCTATTCAAAGTTATAGGCTTTTTGTAATTAACTTAGCGAGAAAAGGTGTGATTGTAGCCTTGGAAATCAATCAAGCGAGATAAGATGTGATTATAGCCTTGGGAAATCAATTGGGTGAAATTGTTTCCCGAAAAATCAAGTATCTCTACCCAGAGGATTGTGATTCTAGAGGATGTACCTCGTTGCCTTCAAATCGAGGGTGTAATTGCACAATTGCTTTTGAAAGGAAATTCGTACTTGTGTGCGGGACTGGATGTAGGGTAATTCTGAACTAGTATAAAATCCGATGTGTTCTTTCCTTTACTGCTTTTACTTTATTTCTACATCCGTGTTTGTTTCTGTGATCATATATGTGTTTGAATATTGCGTACATCTGTGTTCAAATTAACATAAACTTAAAAAGATTTAGTAATTCTTTGTAAACACTATTCACCCCCCCTCTAGTGTTAATCTTAGCCTTAAGGTCCGCATTTCTCACATTTGGTATCGGAGCAAGGTTTTCAAAGTTTCATAATCTGATTTTTGAAAAAGTTTTCAAAATGGCTACCAACACTTGTACTGTTACTAACACTTCTATTCCTATCACTAGTTCATTTGTAGAACGTCAGCCTACTGTCAGACCACAACTTTTTAATGGTAGTAACTATGCATATTGGGCATGCATGATGAAAATACATTTACAATCTATAGGATTAGACACTTGGAATATCACACAAAATGAATATTCTGAACTCACAACTGATTTTGCACAGTGGACCGCTGAGCAAAAGACTGTTGCACAAAATAATTCTAAAGCAATGAATATTCTATTTTGTTCACTAGATAGAAATGAATTTTATAGAGTGTCAGTTTGTAAATTTGCATCTGAAATCTGGAAAACTTTGCAAGTGACTCACGAAGGAACAAGCAAAGTTAAACAGACCAAAATTTCCATGCTCACAAATCAGTTTCAATTATTTAAAATGAATTCTAATGAGTCTATTTTCGATATGTATAGTAGATTTCTGGATATTGTGCATTCTTTAATATCCTTGGGAAAGGAATTTTTGGAAGAAGGTCAAGTGAGAAAAATTCTAAAATTCTCTTACTCCAGAATGGGGTCAAAAGATACTTGCGATCGAAGAGGCAAATGACATCAGTACTTTAAGAATAGAAGAATTAATTGGAAATCTAATGTCGTTTGAAGTTCAGATGATCGGGAGAAGGGAAAGCAAAGCATCTGAAAAGAAATCAATGGCATTCAATGCATTGACCAATGGATCAGACTCAAACAGTGATAATGATGAAGAGACGACCTTTATGACCAAAATTTTTAGGAAATTCCTGAAATACAGAAAGATGAATAATCTCAAGAGAAACAACTATAAGAACTCTGGAAATCAGAATGTAATGCCAAATAATGTCAAATGTTTCAACTGTGATGAACCAGGCCATATCAAAAGAGACCGTCCTTATCCAGATAAGGAAAATCCTCCTGTAAACAATGATCCAGCAAAGAAACAGAAGCGTGCATTTACTGCTACTCTAGATGACTCAGACTTGTCCTCAAGTGAGGATGATCAAACGACAGATAATTCAAACTTGTGTTTCACAGCAGTTCACGACTTTGACGAATTCAGAGAAACGAAGTCAGAAAAAGGTACACATTTACGATATAATTGGTTGAAATTGCATGCTTAGAATTAGATGCTTGATTGCTTGATTGATTGATTTTGAATTGGTGTGTTATTTGAATTTTAAAATTTTACTATTATTTTTTTACTTTTATTATTATTTTATTATTATTTTTATTATTTTCATAAGTATAATAATATATTGAAAATACTATAATTTTAATAATATTCAGATATATATATACATTAAATATAACAAGTGTGTATATATATTAAAGTACTTAGGAAAAATAAATCATGGAAATTCATAGGCACATGTCGACATGGCCCTTACCATGATGTCGACATGGGTACCAGAATTTGAAATTCAAAATTTGAATTCAAATGGCTGAATTTCCCTCCATCTTTTCACTTCATTCAATTCTCTGAAAAGGCATCTTTTGAGCAGAGAACATGTCCTTTGAAAATCTATTTATTCACTATCTTTTATCATATCTCTTCACTCTCGTTTTCAAATTCAAACTCTCTCTTCAAAGCTTCAAGCTCTCCGCTCTCTACTTTAATGGCTTCTTCAAGCAACCCCTCCACCATGAGAATTTCCAGAAAGATAAAAGAGCAACTCTTCAATGATCCGGAGGCAATAAAAGCATATATCAATTATGCTAATTATGCCAAAATCCATCCTGGAAAGTTTGCTATCTTTCAAGATTTTTCTTCTTATGAAATTAATTCTCTTTTTGCAAACAATCAAATTCTTAGTCTTGTTGATGCTTCTCAAAATGATTTTGTTTGCTATCCAAATCTTATCAAAATTTTCTATGCTAATTTAAACCATGGATTTTATAATGGAAATGAGGATGAAATTTTGAGCAGTGTCAAAGGCAATAGAATTGTTTTGAATTTTGATCTTTTGGGTACCATTCTCAATTGCAAGAGTACGGGAATGGATCTTTCTAGTTTTAAAATCGATGAAAATGATCGTGAGACATTTCATCACTCTTTTGAAGGAAATGATGATTTTGAATTTAAAAATTGAAACTTTCGACCAAAAGCAAGAATTATCAATCTTCTTTTGCAACATACTTTGACCCCAAGATCGAGGAATTTTATTAATCCTACTTCAAAAGTTTGCAAAGCACTTTTTTCTATTTTTGGAAATTATGATATTAATTGGGCGTAAGTTATTTTGGATGAACTTCGTCCCAAAAATCTTGAATTGGGTGAGAATACTTTGTATCATGGAATTTATCTCACTTGGATTTTTAACTATTTTGGAGTGGATTTCAAAGGCGAAGAATTTGATTCTAGAAAAGTTTTCAATCGTTCCAAAATTTCGCTTATGAATATTCCATTTGTTTTTCAACCTTATGAGACTCTTGTCGAAAAGGAAGAGCGTTTGGCTCATGAGGAGACGGAAGAAGAGGAAGAGGAGGAAGAAGAAGAAGAAGAAGAAGGGGATGAAATGGAAATAGAAGAAGAAGAAGAAGAAGGTGAAACTTCTTTGGAAAGCATTGACTATCATCCTAATCCATCCAACAAAACCCTTCTCAAAAACCAAAAGACTATTGTTGAGAATCAACGGATTCTTAAACGATCCATTAGTAAGAAGTTGGACAAAATTTCATCCAAGATGAACAAGTTTATTTCCAAAGTCATCAAGAAGCTTGGATTATCTTAATCGTCATCATCCTCTAACTAGTTCTACCTTTTCATATCTCATTGTATTTGTTTTAGTTTATTTTGATTTGAATGTTTGTGTAGTGCTTTATGATTAATCGTTTTATCGTCTTAGTAGGAAATGAAATGAAATTTCTTTTCTGTTATCTAGCTTATCTTATCTCCAGAATAAATGTTAGTATATTATATATATATATATATATATATATATATATATATATATACATACACACACACAATTATTCAAAAAATTAAAATAAGTCACAAAAATTCACTGCCATATGTCGACATACCACCTATGGCCATGTCGACATGTACTGGTCAGAAATGTCACTTCATTTTGAATTTGAAATTTGAATAACTGCCATATGTCTATTCATTTCAAACGAATTTCTACACCTACAAACACCTATTTCTCCCAGAATTCATCACTGAATATTATTTCTTATCTACTCTATCTCTCATTCTTCTCACAAATCCAAATATGGCTAATCCAATTCATAATTTATCCGAAAATCTTGAAGAAACTCTTAATTCATTCAAGAATATTTTCTCGTTCATTCTTCATAACCAGCAACACTTAGAATTGAGTCAAATGCAGATGATCAAGGAGCAAGAAAGGCATTTCGATGCTATACGATGGATGATTTCCTCCCTGCACAAAGATAATAACCAAGCACATCCTCCAGTCTCTCTCACCAATGACAATGAAATTTAGGATGCTATTAAAGCAGACCCAATCGTTGGAGAAGAAGGATGGGTGGAAGTTCCTCGTAACGTTTGATTTTATTTAGTTGCTTTGTTTGAATTGTTTGCTTTGATTGATTTGATTTCATTTGCTTTGGCTTGGTTTGATATTGATTGATATTTAGAGAGGAATGATGTTTGTTGTACAAAACATGTATAATTATACATTGATATGTATATAATCTTTAATTCATTATTGTGTCTATCAATATAATTATCTCTTAATTCTATATTTCATTGTATAAGTTTATTAATGCAGGTATTTTAGTCCAAGAATGAGGGGGAGTTATATAGTTTGGAGATGGTTTTTTGTTGATGACAAAGGGGGAGAAGTATAAAGTAGAATAGTTAGGCAAAGATTAAGGGGGAGTTATTAGGATAGAAGTAATATTTTATAAACAAAGGGTGTCATCATCAAAAGGTGGAGATTGTTAGTCCGTGAGATGATGGTTTTGATGACAACAATCTTAGAATAAATTATAAATACTAACATTATAAGTTTAGATATATATGTATATGCAGGATTTAACCATGCAGGTACCAAGAATGAAGACTGTATAGTATAAAGATTCAAGATATCAAGATTGAAGACTCATGAGTATCAAGATTATCAAGAGTTCAAAGTTCAAGTAATTTATTTTTTAATTAGTGTTAAAACTCCTAGAAAAGCACGGGCGTCTTAAAATCCAATTTATTCGTGGAATGGAATCCACTTCGAGCCTGTTAAAGGGATGAAACCCTAAGTAAGATGGAACCCTAAGTAGGAGGGAACGTACGAAAAATCTAGTGGAACATTATTTTGTATCCGCTAACTTTTTATTCAAAATGATTTTTCAAAATTATATCTTGTTTTCAAAATGATTTCAAAACCGTCCTTTTAAAAGAATCAAAGACATCTATCCTGATTTCAAATACTTTTAGCCTCAAAATAATCTTGGATTTCAAAATCAAATTATCCTTGGTTTTAAACTATCTTTTAAAATAAAAGTATATTTAATTTTTTAATATTTATATATTTAGATTTAAATATAAAATTATAGTAAAATTTTATATATACCAAAATATTATTCTATATATTTATTTATGTGTTTCAACTATATTTAAGTATATTTATAAAAGTTTAAAATAGTTTTAAAATAAGATAAAAGTTATTTTCAAAGAAAAACAAAACATCAAAAATTCCTTTAAGATATCGACATGCCAAAGTACCCCATGTCGACATAGTGTCAGTTGAGTTCAAAATTTAAATTTCAAAAGAAGTGTCTATTTGTCATAACTCTTCGTGAATGGACATGGTTGTTCCTCTATAAATAGGGGTTGATTTCAACGAGTTTAAATTCAGTTTTTCTGGTTTTTCACTCCTCTTCTTCTTCTTCCACATTTCTATATACATTTTCTTACCATTACTCTGACGAAATCAACATTGAATCTAACTAGATCATTTCTGGTTTGATTCTCTATCACTATCTCAAAAAGATCCTCAGTGCTATTCAGAGGTATAGGCTTTTTGCAATCAACTTAGCGAGAAAAGGTGTGATTGTAGCCTTGGAAATCAATCAAGCGAGATAAGGTGTGATTGTAGCCTTGGGAAATCAATTGGGTGAACTTGTTGCCCGAGAAATCTAGTATCTCTACCCAGAGGATTGTGATTTTGGAGGATGTACCTCGTTGCCTTGAAATCGAGGGTGTAATTGTGCAATTGCTTTTGAAAGGAAATCCGTACTTGTGTGCGGGACTGGATGTAGGGTAACTCCAAACCAGTATAAAATCCGGTGTGTTCTTTCCTTTACTGCTTTTACTTTATTTCTGCATCTGTGTTTGTTTCTGTGATCATATCTGTGTCTGAATATTGCATACATCTGTGTTCAAATTAACATAAACTTAAAAAGATTTAGTAATTATTTATAAACACTATTCACCCCCTCTAGTGTTAATCCTAGCCTTAAGATCCACAATCCGCATTTCTCACAAATAGATCATGCTTAAATTAGATTTTGGTTTCATTTTCTATGACATGTTTCATGAGATTTGAAAAAGTAGGACTAGAGTTGTATTATAGTTTGATGGTTTGATTTATGTTGATTAATAACTCAAATAGGTCATGCTTATGATAAATACACCACTAATCCTACTTAGATTAAAAAGAGATCATCATTTGATTTTATGTTGATTTATGTGAAAAATATAAGAAAGTGGATTTTCCTCTAAATTGAATTTCAATCTCATAATTTTTAATCTCAACATTTGTTTAGCTATCTAGTTTTCAAAACAGTCTCATCATTCGGTTTAATTTGATTGAGTAATTTTAAATTTAATTCTTTCCCTACGGATCGACCCATACTCGCCATGTACTAACTTTTGTACACCATGCACTTGCGGTAAATTTTAATTTGAAATTTGTCAACGGTTTTTTAATTCGACAGATATTCAATTGTCAAAAACTGTATCATAAACAATATATTATTATATAATGTGGGTCATCTGCTCCAAGGGCAAGAATAAATCTAAAAAGCTGATAAAATAGTAAATCATAGAAAAATTCAATCAATGATTTTTTATCAACTATATAACATTATTGGTTAACCAAAAAGGTTAAATTAACTCATTGGAATCCCAATTGTCGCATTCGTGTTTTGGTTTCGTCTGAATCCAAATGACGTTCGAATTCAGCATAAAATTCAACAGGCTCCATTCATTGCCAAACCAACTCCATCCTAAGTATCCGTTGATATGATACTAATGCGACTAACCACGTTCAATTTTGACCTAGTGTCATCAAGTTATCGCCTTTATAAGTATTCAATATATATATATATATATATATATATATATATATATATTGTCGTTGACTATATCATTTGCTTATTAATAACCTAGGTAAAACACAAATCCACCCCATTAATCCTCCGTATCCCTCTCTCTTTCAACACCCAGCATGCTAAAAACATGATGCGACAACCACCTTGCCATGACTCTCTCCGACCTCGTCACGCCTCCACCTCCTTGTCGATCGTAGTCCCGTCCGCATACTCCTTAATGTCCATTGCTAGCTCGAAAACCCAAGAGAATGACACCACGTTCGATGTTAGATTGCGGCTACCATAGTCAATGTCACGCCGCCGCACCACTGCCAAAGGGAAGCTCTCGCCTTCCTCGACCTTTCTTCTTCAGAGACTCTCTCCCCTAGACTAACCATGCCACTACAATTGGCGAAAGGAAATCACGATCCATCTAAAAAATTGCACCGCTTCACCACGAATCAGCCCAATCGAACCATATAATCTCCATGTCTCGTCGTCGTGGTCATGCTGCTAATTGAAGTTGTCATCAGATTTTGCCTCGAGTAGCTCCAATCATTGGTGGCCATAGGATGAGAGGAGTTTGGTTTTAAAATTTTGATGAAATCATTTCTTTTCTTTTTTTGGTATAGAAGCGATAATATAGTGGAGGGAATGGTAAAGACGTAGGGAAAAGCATGGGGAAAGGCATGGTATAGGTATGGTGTGGGTATGGCTTAATATATTATTTTAATAAGAAAATATCTAGCTTTAAAATCCCGAAAACCTTGAACTCCTATAGACACGTGCTACCTGGCGTTCTATACTAAATACCCCAATTCTGAATACAATGGAACTAGTCTCGAGACCTAACTCGATCATATACAGAAGATAGCTTAAATCTAGTTATATTATATAAATTTCCTATAATTAGTTTCTATGCATTTCAAGCTTGCACAAGCAAACGATACGTCCGATCGCCATGAAATTCGATGGCATACAATAATTTACTATTATGGGTCGAATAAAACTGGTTTCATTGAAATCCGAGATAGTGCCCCGGAAGGCTATTTTCACATGTTCATTAAAATAAATGTTTATTAAAACCAAATAATACTTTTAAATCTAAGTTTAAAACGTTTATCATTCAATCTTATTTATTCTGAACTAAAATAAGATTTCAAAACCATTTTTTTCACATAAAGTTCAGGATTTAACTATTTAACAATTTCAAATACTCAGGTAATCATTTTATTTGAAATTCAAGTTACAATATTTAAAAGCAAAGTAAATATTCCAAATTCAAATAATTGAAAATTCTAGGTCATTACACTCTCCCTCCCTTGAATGAATTTCGTTCTTGAAATTTTCAAGGTAAGAAAATGCCACAAAATCCTTAAACTTTTCAAAGCTTATTGGTTGAAATAGATTACCAAATTCTTTAAGCCTTTTACTTTCGAAAATCAATTTGTCGAAACATTGTTATCAAGTTTTCTAAGTCTTTAATTTCATTCATAGTTACTAACTAATATCATCCCAAGTCATAACATAAACATCAAAATTTGGTTATCAATATTTTTCAAAATCCTGAAAAAATTTCTCACGCCTTAAATTTGAAAAAAATTTTGTCAGCATCTCATTTGCATGGTTCGCCTGAATTTTTTTACAATATATCTGATCACAAATATACAACTCATCTTCATGGAAGAAGCATCCCACGGGGAAAAATATAAAAATACGAGTTGTAATCTGAGATGTGTACCTTTTATTAGCATTAGCAAGCATATACAATCAATACAATGTGAAAATGAGCTCCAAATTCGAAGCATATGACATTCACACCAACTAATCACTCAGCAACTAATGAGAACAAGTATAGGAAAGTAAAACTAATATATGATACGATTTAATCCAATAGCCATATTCAATTGAGCAAATGTATCCAGAGAAACCATCAAACAAATAATATCCATCCAATTAATTCATAACCATATCAATTTACATTTTCCAATGTCAACATTTAATTTATTAAAGCCTGTATGATGTATATACACCATCCATACACAATATCAAATCTGATCGCTCGCTTGATCAAACAATTTTACTTCCAAACTAGTAATGTCCACATGACCACTCTAATGCAGACCCAGATCCGGTTCGTTGATTAGAAATGGCCATTCTCTCTACTTGTTCATATACTATGATAGAGAATTTAAGAATCAATCAAAAACCATGTTCAGCGTTCGCCGTCGAGACTCGAGTGATAAATCCTTGGTCGAACCAATGTAAATCACCTCAAAATCATGTGCCCAAATCTAGATCAAATTGTCATGTGAATAAAATAATGTATGGACAACTTACATATTTATTTCAATAGGTTTCTGTTATATCATGTTATTTTCTATTCAAATTCTTTTATTTACATCCATTATTCATAATCATTATTCACAGTGCTGTATTCACATTCATTTATTACTTAGTATATTTCTTTCAATACCAATACCACTTAAAAACCATTCCATTAAATTTTACTTAAGTTTATAATAAACATTTTATACAAAACATCTCATGTTGATTTTCACTTCACTACTTAATTCCATATCCATTTTGAATCAACTACAATTTCATTTAACTCATTTCATTATTCACTTTATTTACCCTTACTTGAGTCAAATTCTCTTTCAAATTTCATTTTATTTAACTTAACTTGACTTTGTAACGACCTATCTTTTTGGACGGTTTAAATCGATAATAAACCACACATGTTAGACTCAAACCATTCAAAAGAGAGGATTATTAGGGGTTAAATAAGAAAAAGAAGAGACAAAAAACAAAACACAGAATCTCACAGCGGAATGAAAAATATAATAATCATATAAACAGTTCATGAAGTTGTTTACAAATAATATTTAATTACACTTTTACAATACATATCAGAGTTAAATACATCAAAAATAAACAAATAATAGAGCTGAACAACATGATGCAGTGGAATAAATATAACAAATAGTAATAATATGCTAAATCTTCGTCTTCATCCTCCAAAAATAAGGACTTCAACATTGAAAAGCTCAGACTGACCCGAGCGTAATGAAAAGACGAAACGCTCGAGTCAGAACTAAAAGTATCTTATGTAAGTTAAATCAACAGTAAATAAATATGAATGTAACGGCTTTGGAGATGTTTACAAGGTTTTACATCTCCTATCCAGTGTCTAACGTGCGTGCAATAACTTAAGAGATGTTCGGGATAACCACCTCATAAGGATCCATTAAACTATTTACTATACAATAATATACGCTATTATAATTTGTCTATCAGTAAAGCAAAGTATTAAAGTAGCGTTAAGGCATTACCGATATCCCCCTTAACACAATTTTATATATTTCCATAGTCTATACAGATACTATAAGCTCCACCAAACTGGTGGTTTACTCAGTTAGCTCTCCATAGGTACGGTACAAACCAAATTCGTAATGGGTGCGATAAGGCATGTGACAAGGCACGCGAGGCAATGCCCAGGGTATGATACTACTGTTTTGCAGATCCGAACTGGTGGTAATGCATAGCAACTACTACCGCCCACCTCGAAAGACACTTCCGAAATAAAATCGAAGGGTGGCCACCAAATCAATCATAAAGTCATAATATGGTATCGAAGAAGCATGTCCGATCGGAGATTCGACCTCACTTGGCCCGACGTGGCTTCTATTTTAGTCACATCAAGCTGACTCGAGGGAGTCGGAGCTATGATAATGTCTCATACAGAATACTTTTTCAAACCATCCTACTTCATTCTGGAATCTCCACCATGTGCACAGTTGTTAAAGTGGTTTTTGGTATTGGTGGAGAGTATGACAATATCCGATCTTAACAAACAAATGCTTATTTCACACTGGATGGTTCTTATACATTTCCAAAAATCAATCCATAATTGATATCAAAATATCATATTCTCAAAATCATATCACTTTCGAAATCATATTCACTTTTGAAATCATATTCACAAATGGGTTAAATTCTCATTTTAGAATCATCATATTGACCCAAAATGTCATTTCACCAGAAAATATAATTTCAATGTAGGTTATATCATCATTTAACCATATTTTCTTTTAAATAAATGATTTAAATAAAAGGGAATTTCACCAGAATGACAAATTTTGCAGTCCAATTAGTTTCTAGGACACACATTCAAAGAAATTACTTTCAAGGCCAAAGTCAGCAGAATAATTACTTTCAAGGACAAAGTCAGCAATCCAATTACTTTCAAGGACATAATTTCATAGGTTTTTAGGCTCTAGAAACTAATTATTTTGTGTTTTGTCCTTAAGAGTAATTATTTCAGTTGTGTGTTCTAGAAACTAATTCAACTTGCTAAAGAGACCCTTGTGGCTAATTTCCACTAAATATAAACTTCAACTTTATAAAGTCTGAAATTTAGAAAATAGTTTAGATAATCATAAATAGTTTTAATAGTTTTAAAATAGTTTAAGATAGTTAAAATACTTTAAAATAGTTTAAAATAGTTTAAAATAGATAAAAATAGTTTCAAATAGTTAAAATGGTTTAATTGGTTTGAATTATTTTAAAACAAATTAAAATAGTTTAAATAGTTTAAATTAGTTTAAAATAGATTAAAATAGTTTAAAAACAGATTTAATACAGTTTTAATAGTTTAATATAAAATAGTTTGATTATTGGAAATGGTTTATATAGTAAATATTTTGAAAATCTAAATAAATTTGAACTTAAAATAATATATTTTTAAACAATTTACATTAAAATAATTAATTTGAAATTGATATAAAATTAAACTATTTCTTCCATTTCAACAAATCTGGACCATATCCAGATTCCAACAAAACTAAATTTTCTTTCAATACAAATTCCAAAAAATCATTTCAATTTATATCAATTTCAAATTCATGTTTGAACAACAATTTTAAAGCACTTCAAATTCCTAGATTTCAAAGTTTAAATATTCATGCATTTCAATAACTCAATTTCGAAAAATTTCATTTATACTTCAAAATTCAACTTTGAAATTTCAATTTAAATTCCTTTAACAATTTCTTTAAACAAATTTCCATTTTAACATTTTAAAGCTTATATTTTGAAAATAATACAGTTTATATAAGTTAAATTTTATTTCAAAATATCATTTAACTAGATTCAAAAATTAAGGATTTAAAATCCTTTAATTATTACTAGAGCGAGCAACAATCTTATTCATTAGTTAAATATCAACAGAAATTCTTGTTCGGTAGTCTACACCGGACCAAGGCACTACTAGATGAAGGCATTGCTAAACCAAAATGCACCAAACCATGGATGTTGAGCATGCTAATTATGGAAGTTCTAGACCTAATATTTTATATATGGAAAGTCCCAAACTGATTGAGTTAAATATGGAAATTTCCTATTTCATAGGCCTAACCTCCCTATATCTTCACTTCTATAAATACCTGAGCATGATAGAGTAATTGGAGGAGGGAGTGAGAACTTGTAATTGCCAAACAAGAACAGGAGAACATGAATAGGTGAATAAGAATAGCCAAACATGAATAGAAAAATAGGAATTTCCAAACAAGAATAGGAAAAAGGAATATGCAAACATGACTAAACAAACATGAATGGATGAATGGGAGTAGCTGAATCGACTTCCTAGAAGCTATACCTTACTGTTTACTAAGCTACAAATCATTATGTTTTATATACTAAGCATTGTTGTAACGACCCGAAATTTTCGAACCCAAAAATTCCAGATAGTTATGAAAAAAGAAGAAAGAGATAGAAGAAGAGAAGAAGATCAGAAACATCAACATCTCACATTTGCAGCGGATAAATATAATAATAAATATTATCACTTTACAAAAGAATATTATATCCTCCGATTACATTTTGATACATCAGAGTTACATACATACATACATACATACATACATACATACATACATACATACATACATACATACATACATACATACATACATACATATATATATATATATATATATATATATATATGGACACTAAATATACACAATTATCATGTCTTAGATTTACAATAATATAATACAGTGGAAATACTGTATACATTCTTACCATCTAGCTCGCCTCCTGAGCTCTAGAACGTCCTTACCTGAAAATCTGTAATACTCGGTCTGACCCGAGCATTACATCAAAGTAACACCCGGGTCAGGCTGGAAACCAGCGTGGGTAAATCCATATAATTTGAATTTCTAAGTTCAGATTTTAAAGAAACCCGGGTAACTCGTGCTTCACTGCGAGTTCACCACTTGATATGCTCAGCACTTATTTCACAAATCAAATTCTAAGTATTCTTACTTCGTTCAAAAGTCCATATTAATCCATTTAATTAATTGATTCCTCACATCAAATCTATATAAAATCATGAAGATTACAAATTGAAGTGATTTCAGGTATTACCGATACCCGACCCTCGGTCTCTTCGAATACAATATCATCTTAAACATAGTTATTTAAGCTTTAAACAAAACCTATTTATACTCATAGTATCAGATTCACGAAGCAACTCCATTCCAGATAGATAATCCATATCAAACACCATATCACATAGCATTACTATCACATACCAAGATAACAATAATCTAAAGCATTCCATAATATTCGGCCATCAATAAGCAAAGATTTAATCATATTATCTCTAACAAATTCAAAATTAAATTAGTTACTTCCATCATTATAAATTCTGCCTACTTAACCATTAATTAATTACAAATCAATTAATTATTCTCTAATTATCCATCTTAACTAATTACCCTCGATTAATTATTCTTAATTAATTTAATTTAGCTCCAATTAAATTAGTTACTGACTTAAAGCACCTAGCTTATCTTAAATCTTGCTTACTTATCATTAATTTATTACAAATTAATTATTTAATCTCCCATAAATTTCCTATCGTGAATTAACTATCCCTGATTAATTAACCTTTAATTATATTAAGCAATTTTCCTTTAATTAATTACATCGATTACTTATTCTTAACCAATTCCATTAATTAGCCTTTAATTACTCTTATTAATTTCATTAATTAATGATCCTCAATTTTTTTAATTAACTATCATTAATTAATCATGATTAATTACCCATTCATTAATTCAAGATCTATACTATCTTAAGATAAGTCATTATCTTACTTAATTTTCATCACTAAGTTTTCATTTGAAAACACTTTTGAAGAAAGTTAGATAATTAACCTATTATAGAATTTTATTAAAACAAACAAATTTAAATTAAAAAAAAAACATTTGACTTTCCAACTTATATTGAGATTTTTTGAGAACTTAACTCACTTATTATTCTTATAAAAGAAAACTTGTCTAAAGGTTATTATAAAACTTGCTAACCGACTTATACCTGTAATTTGCTAACTCAAATTGCTCATGCTTTTAAACTTTGTTTAACGTTTTAATTTTAAACCCAGGTTAATTTTCCTTGGAAAAAAATTCTTGGCGAATACCTTATATTAATTGGAAACTTGATAACGTCCGAGTTTGAAGCTTATTCAAATTCATTTTTATAGCTTCAGGCCAACGAAACCCAAACCAACGATAAATCATGCGAATGCCTCGAGAACGAAATCTAGTTTCGTCCCAAATTTCCCGAAAGTCTTCCCCTTCCTCCATTCAAACTCCAATCGAGGTATCAGTATTCATGTGCACGTGCACTGTGATCACGGCCATCTACGATCGAAGTTCTGGCCATCGACCAGTCTGCTACAACCCATGCACACCACCAGAACACCCAGCATTCCCAAACAACAACGAAATTGAAATCGAGCCATCTGATTCAAAACTGGAACAAAACGACTCTCACGAAACGCCCCATTCTTCCTCCACCAATCATCAAAGGGCATGTGCTCTTGGTCAAAGCTTCGCTTGACTTTCAGGCTTCGATCGCCACCGGTGCGAACTAATCCGGTCAACTGAGGATGACGCAGCACCAAGAATTCGACCCATACAGAAACACAAGCTTAAACTCTATATCGTCAAAGTACGGCCTCTACGACGATTGATAAATTCGTCAGGCATTTTTACCGAAGTCTCCAGATCCTCCTCCACCTTCACGCACAATTCTGACCATATAAAATATTCCGATCGCCAGAATTTGCCACTAGACCCAATTTCTATCAACATGCAATATCACGACATTTACAAACCTAAAATTTGTGATCTTCATCTTAAAAATCAAGTTTTTGAATGACGATTCAAATTGTGAATTCAAATCAACAAATTAACATGTTTGAGTTTTACATATTTAAAGAAAATCTATTGTATTTTCAAACTTCCCATAAAATTTTAAACCAATAACACTTGAAAATATTTTTAAGGTTAAGATCTGGTTGATTCAAACAACTTTTGTTTAAACATCAAATCCTGAAAAGGATTAGAAGATGAGTATTTGATTTTCTTAAATTATTAAAGCCTGTAAACTTTAAACAAAGAAGTATAAACATTTATACTATCCTGCATACACTGAACCTTCCTATATACAGATATGCAACATGATTTACATCCATAACTTCAAGTATTATCTTGTACATCAAGATTTAAATTAGATTAAGTTTCTTAAAAACAGTAGCTTACTCACCTGAAAAAAAAAGTTTGGGAACAAAAAATAAATTCTAGAAGCCACTACTTGATTTCCTTTAAATCTTCTTGCCTCATTGTTGTTGAATGATATTTAAGTTTGTAATGATGTTTATTTTCTTTTCTCAGGTTTGCAAAGTTGAGAACGAACAAGCATGAGAGGATGCTTACATAGAAACAGCTTTGAACAGGGGAGGCCATAATTAGTACAAACTTTACTATCAGATTAGATATTTTAGTATGGAGGCTGAAATGATTTTTCTTGCAACTCGAATGACCAAAGTTGTGCTGAGATGATAGTATCTAATGTTAATGTTTCCCATCTTATTTACATATTTATTTTATTTGATTTTTTTTATATGTACATAGATTTTGTTTCTTCTAGCATACACCTATGAAATTCACACACATTGTTTTCTTACCTGACTTTGCTTTGCTTAATATAAAATTGTTAATATTTTTTTTAGTTTTAACTTGTGTATTTACTTTACGTTTTCATAATTCCATAAAAGTTATCCTATATACTTATCTCTATTTCTAACATTAATCCTAGTTTCTATTTTATTTTAAGCTTAACTATTAAACATTTATTTATATTAATATATTTATACTTATATTTAATATTGATAAGATAAATTTTAGTTAAACATTATTAACTAGATTACATCCATATATATATTAAGATTAAATGTTAATAAAGTGGCATTAATTTAATTATATAAGATAGGTTTTATTGTAAATATTTTTAAAAGACTTTATTTAAATTTTCAATCAAAATTCCCTTTTAAAAATACATATGTATATAAATAAATGGCAAATATTGCAAGAGTTTTAGTTGTTTTTAAAATGACAAGTTCACATTTTATTTGATTGGATTAATTATTTATTAAAATAATATTGCCAAAATCCTGGGTCGTCACAATTGTACCAAACATCTTTAACAAGGCTAATGAAAATTGACAGTGGATGTAAGCACATTTTGGTCAAATCATTATAAATTTTTGTGTTCTTTACTTTACTACAATTTATTTTCTGCATAACTTATTTTGAATTCGGTGTCTGAAAATCAACCATAATACAAATATTATAGCTATGCCATAGGCTCAATTTTTGCAGTTCTACAACAAATTGATTGGAGGTGTTTGCCTATTTCTGGAATAAACATTTTTGATACACTCACTGAGAACTGATTCTCAACATGCTTCAAGGTCAAAGAATAAGGTTGGTGCTACCAATAGGAATGCAGGGAACATCCGCGCACCCAAACAGACGACTGCTAATCAAGATGATCATTCAGTAAGCACTCTGGTGCTAGTAGACACAATTAGAAAAGGCCACCTAGATAAAATTGTGGCCAACCAAAATGAAATGATTCACTGCCCAACATCAAGCAATTGTGGACCAACTTATGACATTTTGGGGCGGCTACAACTATTGGTCACAACATTGGAACTAAAAGGCGATCCCAGACAGGGGATCTAGAAGGTGAATATAGGAGAACTATGGCAATGAATTCGATCAAGAAAGTAATAAAGTAAGAAGGAATGTTTGGAAGATGAAATGAGCAAGATTTCAGCTAGAAGATGAACCGATGGAACTATTCGGCACCGAACCAAATAGTGATGATGCCGAACAGGAGATAGCTGTAGCTAACGCTTCTTGTTTCCTCACTGCAATATTGGTCAATGAAGGAAAATACGATTACCGAGGTCAGTTTAGATGCCATTACCATGCTCATAACTGAAGATCGAGCCATTATAGGGAGGATGAAAGAATTAACTCCCATCAAAAGGAAAGATCAAGCCATTATCGCTAGTCACCCAAACCGGCTAATAGGATACTTAAATTATAAGAGAATGCGTTTGATGCGAACAGGTGGAGTGAGCTATTGGAGCTTGGTTTAGCAATCCCTTCTCTTTAGAGGTAAAGATTACCAAGAAACCCAGAGATTTCTATGTGCCTACCAAGGAGCTATACAAAGGACAAACTAACCCCGTATTACATTTACAATGGCATATCCAACATATGCTAATGAGCGGGGCTATAGAGAAGTCTCGTGTAAGTGCTTTCCTCTACTCTTGGCCAATTTAGACAATATGTGGTTTTGTTGTTTAACCTAGGATCAGTTCATTCTTGTGCGATGTTAAAGGAGAATTTAATTACTCAATTTGGGTACATGTTGAACAACCAGAAAATCCATACCATTGTCTGATGTAAAGTAAAGAGAGATCGAGTTGCTATGACGATTCCTATCTCAGATTAATGTTGTATCTGATGGATTTCAAAGCGTAGAAGAAAGGCTTACCTCCATGGCATTATGCAGTGGGATACACCCAAGAACAAAGTTTGCTAGGAGTTTGTTAAAGGAGGAACTAGAATTTTTCTAGAGTTCTTCTATGAAGTGAAAAAGTGCACAAGGTTGGAAGATGTTGTAGTTCTTCAATGAAGCAGCAAAGTACACGAGGTTGGAAGATGTTGCATCAAAGAGATAACCCAGTATGATAACTAAAGTTTGGGAATCACCTAGCAGTATGAATTTTATAATGAGGGGAAATGGAAATGACTTTGCTAATAATAAAGACAATAAAGAAAGTGTATCAGTCAAGAATAAGTGGAGCATAAAAGATTTAGGCATCGAATTTGATGCTTATATAGACCTAAATAACATTATTAATAACATTTATCTAAAAATTAAGATGGAGTTGAAATAAAAGAGGCCTCAACTTAGGAAGAGATAGAAGGTGATCTAAAATTTGAGAAATGTTATTGTTTCCATGATTCCTATGGACATAATACCAATGAATGCCACTACTTATATTATCTTATTGAAGCATATACAAGGAAAACGAGTGGAGCAATACATTAAAAGCCCAAGTGGCCCTCCAATCCCCATGCATCAACCACCGAGGCAATCACAACATGGTAATGGTGGATAAGGAGCCAGTGCTATTCACACAAATAATGGATGTATGGTGATTAATACTAGAATGAAGGCCTCATGTAACTAATATGTGTTGGGCTGAAATGGAGAGGTATGCCAAATCTTTGAAGAATGGGAATGATTTCATGTGCAACATAGACCAAGAGCGTGATGCTAAGACCTTTTGCTAAGAGGAGGTAGAAGTCACTTTCAAGTTTTAGTACTTGCATAGAAAATAGTGCCCATACACTTGCCGACCCCGGCAATGCTTAGCCCAGCGACCATTCAGGATATCAGGAGTTCCATCAATATTCTATTCAAGAATACTTTTGAAAAGATGGAATTATCTATGAAGAACATTAGTCCACACAACAAGAAGCTACATGGATTCACTGGAGAAAGAAAAGGCCCTAGGAAAGTTGGACTTATTGGTGGAGCTCAAGGACCGTCGAAGATTAGCCATATGAAAGTAGACTTTTTCTTTGGTGGTCAATTACTTAGTGTATAACGCTTTCCTTGAATGACCATCTTTGCTATAGTTTTGCATAGTTGTATCCTAGTGGATCTTAAAGTGAAATTTCATGCAGCTAACGGAATTGGAACAGTCAAAGGAGACCCAGATGCTACTAAGGAGTGCTGTGTACAGAGCTTTGTGAAAATCAATATATGGGGAAAGGAGTGAATGTAAAGAAGATTATTTGCATGAAAACTCTAATGCACTGCAATCAAGGAAGGGGGCGCCTACTTGGGCGGTGTTCCTCTTAACGAACTGGACCTTAAAGACATAGAAGGGGGCAATGGTAAAACCTATGGACGCAATGGGATTTATAAAGGTAGATGAGCATGACCAACTAAACTAAAGAAAACCGGATCCTGCCTGGTATGGTCTTTGAGATCACAACTGGTGGGTTTCTTAAGGAATAAACAAGAATTGTATGCATGGTCACATGCTGACATGTATATGATTTCTCCTTACATTTCATGCCATGCATTTAACATTGATCCAAAAATACTCCCAATAAAACATAAGAAGAGAAATATAGACCTTGACCGATCAGTGGCCTTGAATGTGGAAGCATTATGCCATAAAGTGAACCTGACAACAGGGATCACAAAACATATGGTAAATTTTCCGTTATCCCACTTTTTCACATAATATATAGAAAAATCATATGTTTTATGACATAAACCATGAAATCATTTTTTCATAGAGAGTTCATGCTTGTCATTAGACAATATTTTAGCGTCGTGTAGAAAATTCACCCTTTTAAGGTCCAAACCGAGCCTTGTTTTCAGACAATATATATATATATATATATATATATATATATATATATATATATATCTGTTGTTTGATTGAAGTTATCAAAAAATTTAGTTTTTGCTCCATGTCAATATTTTAGTTTTCCTCTCAACATGGTCAACATAGTATGTTCCCTCTTATAATTAGTGTTGTTTTTAGACAATATTTATCTATTATTCAATTGAAGTTATCAAAAAATTTAGTTCTAGCTCCATATCAATATTTTGGTTTCCCTCTCAACATCGTATTTTTCCTTTAATAATTTGTTTTCAGTTTCTTGCTTTCCCGATACTCTCTTACTATCAAAACCCAATCTTAATGGAACTCGAGTCTCATCTTGGAGGCGGAACCCTAGCCTCTATGACGGAACCATGGCTTATTCCAGGGCCTATTATTGATTAAGGTATACCCCTCTTGTCTTCTATTTTGAAAATTATGATGAGGAATCTTGTGATTCTTATTGGTTATTATTGGTTGTTGGGAAATTTGGCTATTGTGCTTACTGTAGTTGTGCTTATTGCTATTGTTCTTCTTCTTGTTGGTATCTCCTCGTCATTTCCTATTACAAACTTACAATATCCTTTAGTATTCGAATTGCTTTGATTAGTTAGGCTACTCCTTTCTGCATTTGGTTTTTATTCAATGGTTTCTACTCTACTGTCCGTAGTGTTATTTAGTATTGAATACAAAACGGTTTCTACTCAAATATAATGGTTTGATTGGTTTCTACTCTACTATCTGTATTTATCATTATGGTTTTCAGTTTCTTTGAAAACATGATAAACTTAGTTTATTTTGTTTAGTTATTGATGAATAAACTCGATTATAGAATAATAATAAACTTAGTTCATTTTGTTTAGTTGTATATGGATAAGTCATGGATGCATGTTGATAGACGTTCACACAAATTTGATAAGGAACTAGAAATATTTTTTGAGTTTGCATTAGCTAATGGTAGAGTAAAAAGAATATACAATGTCCCTATTTAAAATGTTGCAACACAGATGGATTCTCTATTTAAATTATTAGGACCATAGTTGTTTGAATGACATTAATGAGGGTTATCATCATTGAAAGTTCCATGGTGAACCAACTATAGCTGAGTCAAAGCTTAATATTTGAGAAGAATCTGAAAGTCGGGATGGGTAATATCATAGTGGTGTGGGGGAGGATGAGATAGATAGGGAAGAATGTGAGGATGAACATATGTCAGATTACTCAGTTGAGTTTTTGAAGTATGTGGAGGATGGTGATATGTCTTTATACCCTTATTGTACGAAGACAACTAAGTTGAACGCTTTGATTCAGATTTACGATCTGAAATCAAGGCATAGCATGATTGATAGCTATTTTACAGACATGTTATTATTGCTTGGGGGTTTTCTTCCAAAAGATAGCCTAGTTCCACACTCCTTGTATGAAGCTAGGAGGATTCTTGATACATTAGGAATGAAATACAAAAAAATTCATGCTTGTCCTAATGACTGCATGACATATACAGGACAATATGCTGCTGGTGGTTTTTGCCACACTTGTGGAATTTCACGCTGGAAATTAGGGAAGGATGAAAATGAATTAATAGATGTTACTGCTAAGGTTTTGTGGTACTTTCCACTAGTTCCAAGGTTGAAACGAATGAACCAACCGACAAAGACATCTGTAATGACCCATAATTTTCCGATAATTAAATTATTGAATTTAATAAGATTCTGACATTTAATATTGGAAGAATTAAACTTTTAAGATTTATTAATGGGAAATAACTAGAATGAGATGTAATAATGTTAATTTAAGGCAAATGATAACTATTTTAGTGAAATTTAATTAATTGAAATGGTTGTAAACATAAAATTTGGTTATGCATTGTAAATAAGGAAATAAACCATATGTTGTATTAATAGGTGAAATAATATGTATTGATTGTAATTGGATAAAATCACTGGTGTAAGTAGTTATAACATTTTTTTTGTAGATAATAAACTTATAAATGTGATTAAATTAAGAAAAAGGTGATAATAGTTATTTGTTACCTATTTATTTAATGTATCGAGTTAAGTTGGAAATCAATTATAATTAAATGTAATTAAATATTACATTAATATGAGTTAAGATGATAACTATAAAATGTGAATTAAAATGATAGCCGAAGAATATCAATGTAATAAATGGTAAACCAATCTTAATTATATCCATCGGATAGTGATTGATTGAATAAAAAGATTGAAATCAAACTAAATCAATTTATTCGGTTTTAATTTATAATTAATGTGAAAATCGACAAAAATCCATAACTGAAATATTGCAACTAATATGGTAAAAGATGATAATGGTAGATTTTGATATAATAAGACATAAACCAATGTTAACTATATCCATAAGATGATAATGGATTGAATAATAAGATGAAAGATCAAATAAATGGATTTATTGGAATTTAATTAACAATCAATTGAACTAATTGCTATTGAAAATGAACACTGTAACTAGTGTAATATTCAACATTGAATTGATATGGAAACTTGTTTTAAAAGATTATAAGTTACTAGGTAATCAAAAATGATAAAATTTGTTAATTATAAAATTGGAATTGAAAGAGTAATTTAATATAATTTATTTAATTAATGTGAAAATAGCCATTTTGGCTACTGTCTCAGATTTCGACAAAACCAGTTTCATCGGATCCGTAACGGTGAATTATTATAGGATTTCAAGTCTTGTAGCCATCAGACTTGTCGTTTGATCATACGGGCTCGAAACGCATAGAAATCAATTTGAAATAAGCTAATTTTAAAAGCTAACTTCTTATGATGGAATTAGGACTTGAAACATGTTCCATTGAATTCAAAATATCGAAAACATCTATTTTGATATACTGGATGACCTATTTTCATTTCGTAGACGGAACGGGCTTTTCAGATCGTATTGTCATTTCGAACCAATTAGATACATTCATTCTTTCTTATCGCGCCTCATTCATATGCGGATTGAAATGATAAATATATGTATCACTTGACCATAGGGTAGAAACTTATATACGGACACCTGATTGGTTGAATCAAATGATTTTAAAATCCTTAAATATTAAATCCAATTAAATGATATTTTCAAATAAAATTTGATTTGTACAAACTGAATTGTTTTCAAAAATCCAGGTTTTAATTGTTTAAATTGGAGTTGGTTAATGAATTGTTTAAAGAATAAAAATGGAAATCTCAAAGTTGAAATTTGAATGAAATTTATAGAAATTGTGTTATTGAAATGTTTGAATAATTAAACTATGAAATCTATAAAATTGAAGTGCTTTAAAATTGTAGTTCAAAAATGAGTTTGAAATCAATATAAATTGAAATGATTTTTATGGGAATTTGAATTGAAGAAAAATTAGTTTGTTGAAATCAGGATATGGTCCAGATTCTTTGAAATGGAAGAAATAGTTTAAATTTGTTATTAATTTCAAATTAATTATTTTAATATAAACTATTTGAAAATATATTATATTAAAATTCCAATTTGTTTAGATTTTCAAAGTACTTATTATAAAAAATATTTCAATAATCAAACTATTTTATATTAAATTAATATATTTAACCAATTTTAAACTACTTTGAACACTTTAAGCTATTTCAATCTATTTTAACTATTTTGATCTATTTTAAACTGTTTTCACCCATTTAATCTATTTTAAAGTATTTTAAACTATTTTAACTATTTAAAACTATTTTAAAACTATTTTTAAACCATTAAAACTATTTTAAAGTATTTAAACTATTTTCAAGCTAATTATGACTATCTAAACTATTTCCTGAATTTCAGATGGTGTAAAGTTGAAGTGTTTATATTTAAATCCTTAATTTAAAAGCGAATAAGGTTAAATGACGTTATAATCTAAGTTGGGATTTGTAATGAAATCTTCTGGTGAAATAACATATTATAAATAAATATGATGATTTTGAAATGAGGATTTAACCTATTTGGTCGATATGATTTTGAAAATGAATATGATTTTGAAAGTGATATGGTTTGAATTGAATATGATATTTTGATATCAATTATGAATCGATTTTGGAAATGCAAAAGAACCATCTAGTGTGAAATAAGCGTTTGGTTGTTAAAGATACCAGGATCACATATTGTCATACTCTCTGCCAATAGCGGAAACCACTTTAACAACGGTATACGTGGTGGAGATTCCAAAATGAAGTAGGATGGTTTGGTGAACGATTCTGAATGAGGTATTTACGTAGCCCTAACTCCCGTGAGTTAGCATGATGTAACTAAAACAGGAGCCACACCTGGCCAAGTGAGGTCGCACCTCCAATCGGACATGCTTCTTCGATACCACATTATGATTTCATGACTGATTTTATGACCAACCCTCGATTTTGATTATGGGAGTGTGTTCCGAGGTGGGCGGTTGTATCTGCTATGCCTTACCACTAGTACGGATCCATAAAACGGTAGTATCCTACCCTGGGCATTGCCTCGCGAGCCTTGTCACATGCCTTATGGCACCTTCTACGAGTTTGGTTTGTACCGTACCTATGAAGTACTCACTGAGTAAACCTCCATTTAACGGAGGAGCTTACAGTATTTGTATAGACTACGGGAATATATAACAATGTGTTAAGGGGGATATGGGTAACGCCTTAACGCTATTTTAATACTTTACATTATTGTAGACACTATTATAATAGCGTATTGTACTATGTATGTATATAGTTTAATGAATCCTTAGGAGATGGTAATCCTGAATATCTCTCAAGTTATTACACTCACATTGACACTGGATAGGAGATGTCAAAACCCATAAACATCTTTGACGCAGTTACACTCATATTTATTTACTGTTGATTTAACTTACATAAGATCTTTTAGTTCTGAATCGAGTGTTTTGTCTTTTCAATTTTCTCGGGTCACGCTGAGCTTTTTGTTATATCGAAGAATGCTTTTCTAGAGGACGAAGATAGAGATTTGTATAATATTATTATTTATTATGTTCCACTGCATCATGTTGTTCCGCTGCGTTATTATTTATTACTGTTGTGTATACTCTAATCTGTATTGTAAAAGTGTAATCAAATGTTATTTGTAAAACAGCTTCATGAACTGTTTATTTGATTATTATAATTTGTTGTTCTGGTGTGAGATTTTATGTCTTGTTTTTCTTTCTTTATCTTCTTTTTCTTATTTACCCCAAACAATCCTCCCTTTTGAATGGTTTGAGTTAGGCATGTGTGGTTTATTGTCGATTTAAATCGTCTAAAAAGGTGGATCGTTACATTTGGTATTAGAGCTTTGGTTTAGCGATAATCTTAGCTTTGTGGGGTCTGAATCATTAGAAATAGGGTTAAAACCCCTATAATGAGTTTGAGTGTATATATGAGAGAGCGTACATGTTAGTGTTATAAAATGTTTTATATTGTGTTAATTGTTCTGTTTAGTATTTATAAATTTTGATCGGTACATAGGACGCAATGACATCGATAGAGATTTCCAAACACTTAATAGGGCAGATCGACACTATATTGTTTTTAAATATAGGTAAATGAAATAACTTTTCCTAGTATTATATCCTTTTATAAAAGCATAATCTTTACAAATGATATAGTTGGATGTAATATGTTCGTAGCTAGGTAGTGAAATTTTATAAATATTGAATTGTAAAATAGGATTTACAAATAAAATGAATATAAACTGAAATTTTGAGAACTTAAATTCCTGGATTTTGAAAATTTCTTTCGAATGATTTTGGAATATGATATTGGTATTATTTGAAAGTATTTTCTATTATAAATATTTCAAACTGATTTGAAGGAAATGTTACAAAATTTTTTTTTGAAGTAAATTAGTTCTATTCTTTGCCACTGTCACTGGAAAATAATTTCAGTGATGAATGCACGCATCATCGGCGTTCATTTTTTAGTTTCAAAGTGGGAAAACCCACTGTACTAATTGTACTACACATTTGTTTTGATAATGAATCTTAAATTTTAATTTCTAATTAGGATTTAATATATAAGTTAGGGGTGTGTGTATATATATTATTTTAAATAATTTGAAATGTAACACGGAGTTTAGTTTTTAAAGCTTTCTGAAATTAGTAGATTTCAATTATTATAATGAACTGAAATCTTGACTATATTAATAATTGGAAAGTACTGAAATGAGAAAATAAGAAATTAGATGCTAAATGATTAATGAAATATATAAGAAATTAGAACTTGTAAATTAAAGAACAATGAAAAAAGAAGAAAACATAACTATTGAACATTTTGCTATATAAAATAAATGAGATAAACTTGTAACATTCAATTACATTCTAAAAGACATATATAACTTACCAAAATATTAAAAGTTGAAATGTTAAATAAGAATATATAATGGAATATCATACAAGTAAAACATAGGAAATGAAGTGTTCAATGGAATTATGTTTATAAATGAAGAATTAAGATGTATAGGAATGTTATAAACTTAAGTTGATAATTTGAGATGTTAGTAATTGAATTTGATTGAAAAAAAGTGAATACTAAACGAATATGAATATAAACTTAAGTGATGTTTGAAGCCAATTATAATTAAAGTAAATAGTAAAAGTGAATACTATATGTGAAAGAAATAAAAGTGGAAGAAAAAGGAAGAATAAAAATCTAAGTATGAATGCTTCACAAATGAATATTGATGTTAAAAAGGGAAATCAAAGTAAATAATAAATGTGAAGTACACTGAAATAAAAAGTGTGCAATACTTAAATAATGAATTCATCGATTATTTTAAATAATTGAATGGAAAAAGTGATCATGTAAGTAAATAAATGTAAAGAAATGGAAAATAGCATTGTATCTTTAAATGAGAAATGAATTTAGTAAGTGATGAATGTAAATTAAATAAATAATCATTGTATAAAGAAAAAAGGAAATGAATAGTAAATGATGTGAAAGGAGGTTTATAAGAATAAACATAAATGGCATTTGAATTTATTGGTTGTTTGGCTTATGGGATGATTGGGAAGTGATACTTTGAATTGTTTAGGATGTATAAATAATCTATTAAGTTTTATCTAAGGCTGTTGAGCGTATGGTATACTTAGTAGTTTATTTATCATTCTATACGATTAAAAATTTCTAAACTTGAACAAACCATTTGTTTTAGGCTATGGATAGATGGTTGATTACTTTGATTGTACGTGATGATTGTACAGTTTTGTTTGCAAGTGATTGTTGTTATGTTGTATTGGTTTGTTTGCTATTGATTGAAACAACTTAAATATTTCTCTTTTACATAATTATTAACTTCTTTGGATTATATAAGTGAAATACAGGTTTATGAAAGCAATATCTAATGCTTTTGGTTTCATAAATACGCGTTGTTTGCTCAACAAATATGTACGTTTTCGAGTTACGGTTTCATAGCCATATTATATTGTTTTTCAAGTGGTTTGGGTTATATTATTTTGAAATATGATATATATATATATATATATATGATTTTTATTGATATTATTATTTCTTCCGGACCTCTCCGTACAAAGGAGACTCTGCCGAAATTTTCCATAAAGTTTGGACTACGAAAATTTTGAGAAAATGGAAATGTTTTTCAAACTTTTATTGAACTTGAATATGAAAGGATTTAATTGTTTATAAATTAATAAATTATATTTAAATTATTTAATTATGTAAATTAATTATCTATAAATTGAATACTTTAAATAAAATATATAAATTCCTTAACCTCTTCCTTTTCTTTTTCGGGGACGAAAATTTTTGAGTGGGGAAGAGTGTAATGACTCGTAATTTTTCGATAATTAAATTATTGAATTTAATAAGATTTTGTAATTTAATATTGGAAGAATTAAAGCTTTGAGATTTATTAATGGGAAATAACTAGAATGAGACGTAATAATGTTAGTTTAAGGCAATTGATAACTATTTTAGTGTAATTTCAATTAATTGAAATGGTTGTAAACATAAAATTTGGTTATAAATTGTAAATAAGGAAATAAACCAGATGTTTTATTAATTGGTGAAATAATATGTAATTAATTAGAATTGGACAAAATCAGTGTTGTGTAAGTAGTTATAACATTTGTTTGTAGATAGTAAACTTATAAGTGTGACTAAATTAAGAAAAAGGTGAAATTGTTATTTGTTAACTATTTATTTAACATACTGAGTTAAATAGAAAATCAATTGCAATTAAATGTAATTAAGTATTACGTTAATATGAGTTAAGACGATAACTGTAAAATGTGAATTAAAATGATAGCTGAAGAATATTGATGTAATAAATGTTAAAGCATTATTATTTATATCCATTGGATAGTGATTGATTGAATAAAAATATTTAAATCAAATTAAATCAATATGTTGGGATTTTAAATTATAATTAATGTGAAAATCGATAAAAATCCAATATAATTGACATATTGCAACTAATATGGTAAAAGATGATAATAGTAGATTTTGATGTAATAAGATATAAACCATCGTAACTATATCCATAAGATGATAACGGATTGAATAATAAGATGGAATCCGGTGTGAAATAAGTGTTTGGTTGTTAAAGAGACAAAGATTGGATATTATCATTCTCTCTGCCAATACCAAAAACCACTTGAATAACTATGTGTGTGGTGGAGATTCCAGAATGAAGTATGATGGTTTGGCAAACGATTTTGTATAAGGTATTTACGTAGCCCTGACTCCCATGAGTCAGCCTGATGTGACTAAAACAGGAGCCACGACGGGCCAAGTGAGGTCGCACCTCCGATCGGACATGCTTCGTCGATACCATGTCATGATTTTGTGATTGATTTGATGGCTACCCCTCGATTTTAGTTATGGTAGTGTGTTCCAAGGTGGATGGTAGTAGCTGCTATGCATTACCACTAGTCCGGATCCGCAAAACGGTAGTATCCAACCTTGAGCATTTCCTCGCATGCCTTGTCACATGCCCTATCACGCCTTCTACGAGTTTGGTTTGTACCGCACCTATGGAGTGCTCACCGAGTAAACCTCCAGTTTACGAAGGAGCTTGCAGTATCTGTATAGACTACGGGAACATATAAAAATGTGTTAAGGGGGATATGGGTAACGCCTTAATGCTATTTTAATACTTTACTGCAGACACTATTATAATAACGTATTGTAATATGTATGTAGATAGTTTAACGGATCCTTAGGAGATGGTAATCCCGAACATTTCTTAAGTTATTGCAGTCATGTTGGCACTGGATAGGAGATGTCAAAACCCGTAAACATCTCTGACGTCGTTGCACTCATATTTTTTTGCTGTTGATTTAATTTACATAAGATCTTTTAGTTCTGAATCAAGTGTTTTGTCTTTTCACTTCGCTCGGGTCAGGCTGAGATTTTTAGTATATCCAAGACTACTTTTCTTGAGGACGAAGACGGAGATTTGTATATTATTATTATTATATTTATTCACTACATCATGTTATTCCGCTGCATTATTTATTTATTACTGTTGTATATACTCTAATCTGTATTGTAAAAGTGTAATCAAATATTGTTTGTAAAATAGCTTCATGAACTTTTTATTTGATTATTATATTTGTTATTCCACTGTGAGATACTGTGTTTTGTTTTTCTTTCTTTCTCTGCTTTTTCTTATTTACCTCATAACAATCCTTCCTTTTGAATAGTTTGAGTTTGACATGTGTGGTTTATTGTCGATTTAAACCGTCTAAAAATGTGGGTCATTACAACATCAAAGAATCTTACATGGCATGACCATGGAAGGAAGAAAGATGGAACGATGCAACATCCAACCGATTTTCCAACTTGGGATTTAATCGACAAAAAATGGCTGGAAATTGGTAGCGAGCCTAATAACCTCAAATTATCCCTATCATCAGACGGATTCAATCCCTTAAACTCCCAAAGTGGCAAGTATTCTTTTTGACCTATTTTGCTTATGACATATAATCTTCCTTTATGGCTGTGTATGAAGAGGAAGTTTATAATGTTAACTTTATTAATTTCCAAGCCGAAAAAGCCTACTAATGATATTGATATTTATATTCAACCCCTAATAGATGGTCTTAAATTATTATGGGAGAAATGGATTATACATGCACTAAGAGTTGGATACTTCATATTGAGAGCCGTACTCCTTTGGATTATTAATGACTTTCCCGCTTGTGGGAATTTATCTAGTAGGGTTGTAAAGGGTTACAATGCTTGTCCAATATGCATCCATAGGACTAATCAAGATACATGAAGCATGGTAGGAAAATGTTGTTCATAAGGCATTGGAGGTTCCTACCACGACATCATCCTTATCGAAGACATAAAAAAGGTTTTGCCAACATAGTAGAGGACATGGCTCTTGTTACATTAACTAGGGAAGATGTGTTAGTAAGAGTGGAGGGTGAACCATGAGTTCGACAAAAAGAAGGATCAAACCTGTATAGAAACAGAAGTCTGCTTTTATCAACTAGAATATTGGTCATATATTCCATCTTGACATATACTTGATGTTGTGTATATAGAGGAGAATTGTGTTGCGGCCCTTCTTGCCAAGAAAGACAATAGACGGGGTTGTTGCCGGTTTAGACATGCGAGCGATGGGTATTAGGAAGGATTTGCTAGCTAAAGATAGTGCCAAAAGTTTGGAGTTACCTATGGCTAGTTAGAACTTACTTGTAAATGAAAAGAAAATTGTTTGCAACCCTTTCTTTGACATGATCATGCCAATAAAATTTTCATCTAATGTTAGGAAAAATGTCTCTATGCATGATTTGAGACTTATTGGTCTTCATTCGCATGGCTATCATGCACTATTATAATTTCTTCACCCTATTGCATTGCATTCTATTCTAGAGAAGCCAATGAGCTATGCAATCATACGCATCTGCTTATTCTTCAAGGCAATATATGCCAAAGTGATTATCTTTTGAAGTTGGAAAAAATGCAAGCAGACCTAGTAGTTAAAATCTGCTTGCTTGAGAAATACTTCCCTCCATTTTTTGACATTATGATTCATTTGACTGTTCATCTAATGGAGAAGTAGAGTTATGTGGTCCTGCTGTTTCTTGATGGATGCACCCCCTTTGAAAGATATATGAAGGTATTTAAAGGATTGTTGAAAAGTCATAGACATCTAGAGGGGTGCACAGAAGAATGCTACATAGTTGAAGATGCAATTTAATTTTATGCTGAACGTACGCTTGACAATCCAATACTACTAGAATTCCACAAAGTTGCATATCGGACATCCGTCATGCCAACAAAAGAAAGTCAAAAGTGTGATAATTAGCAATTTATGGAAAGATGTTTGATTAAGCACTTCTTTGTGTATTGCACAATACGAAGGATGTAAGGCCCTACTTTGTGTAAGTTTTACTCAACTATATACTGCTTTTTGAATAAGTGGATTATATCATAATTGTTTACTATGTAGCTAAGTGGTTTGAATTTATGTTAGTCCAATGTAAGACTGCATCCACGCCGTAGCCTTTCCAATTGTTTCCCCTTTGGCACTATAGACAACCTTCTATCTCTTTCCCCTACAAACTCACTTGTTAATGCGGTACACCATCACCATTCCTCACTTCAGCAATTGCAATCCACCAGCTACGTTCTCAGCTCGTCCTCAGTTATTTTCCTCTTTCCATGATTGCTACCAATTGAAAGTGACTTGGATGTTGCCGCAGCGTTTTTGGATGTGGAACCAACCTTCTTCTTTATCGTCATTTTAGGTTTTTTTTGGCTTGAAACTTTACGGCCTGAACCATGAATGTCACTTGTTTGGCGGCAGCACACGCTCTTTTAGAGCCATTATCTAAAAATAAAGAAGTTAGAGAGCCACATGAAGTGAAATAAACATGGAAACCCTTAGTAGGCGGAAGTAATCCACACAAATATGTAGAAACTCAAAGAAATTTGACAAACTCAAATATATCAATGAATACAAGCATATAATTTCAAGCAACAAAGAACACAAACTCAATGTAATCCATAGCAGTCTTCATACATTTTCAAGCATATCAAAGAACACAAACTCACAGCAATTTGACAAAATAATCAACCATAGCTTATTTCTATGGTTCATTTTCATAAAGCATAAATAATAGCGATGGCATGGGTATTGGCAGAGTTAAGGTTATTGATATGCACGTAATTGTGCATATATTTACATCCATATTTTATCTCTTTTTATTTAAATAATCATCACATTTGGGCATTTTAACATGTTTAAAATCAAAATTCAATTATTTCCAACCATCATATTTTCATCTTCATTCAGGGGAAAAACCGTCATTTTTGTGCATGTGTCAATATAAGAATTTTACTTGGACATTTTTTGATAATTTTTATAAGAATTTGGATGCATATGGAAGAGGCTTATATGAAGATATATGCATGCATAAATGAATACAAAGGAAAGAAGAGGGAAATAATTCAAGCCATGAACATGGAGGACCCCACCCACTTACCTAAAAGTACAATTTGGAGCTAATGGACAACTAAGTGTAGGTTAAAGCTTCATGCAAAACAAATGATGGATTAATTAGTGGTTAATGGTTACTTGTTGGCCACACTTCCTAAAGGGCATTTTAGGTAGCCCCCTAAAAATAGAATTAGGGTTTTATGCATGTATATATAGCCCTCTTATGTATATGAAACTATCTTCTACTCTTTCATTTTACTTAGGAAATTAAAAAATCAAAGTGTAAGCTCAATGTTCTATGAAATAAAAATGGCTTCCAAGCCTCTTTCTTCTCTCTTTTCTACATGCTTTTCTTTTTTTATTGTTAACGTTTATTTCTATGCTCTCTTTTCCTTTATATTCATAGCTTAGATTTACATTTATGCAAGTAGTTAGTAGCTAATCTCTTTTGCTTTCTTTGCTTATTTTCTGTTCTCTTTTCTTTTTAATGTTGAAATTTATTTGTGTTGCTTCAACGCCACAAATGAGTAGCTAAACCCCTTCAATTTAGGGGTGGTGAAGCTCTCTAACTTTATGTAATTTCAACATTTTTATGATGTATGATCTCTTTGTTTATGCTTCATGAATGTGAATTTTGATGTAAGTTTATACAAGTGGGTTTGATAGCTTATATTGCTTATGCAAATGAGCTATTCTTATTCAACATAGACACAATTTACATCAACATTTTCTAATTAATTTTTGATTATGAAATGAAAGTAAAAATGAAATTTGATGATCTATGTTACTAGTTACAATAGTAAATAGATCATACTTAAAATAGTTTTTGCTTTGGCTTCTTTTTCATGAGAATTATAAGTGGTATAATTCTTGTACTATAGTTTGATGGTTTGAGTTATGTTAACTAATAACATAAACAAACCATACTTATGATAAATGCAATGATTATTTCACTTAATACCAAAGTTAGAGATCATAAATTATGTGTTTGTTGATTTACAAAAATTTGAGAGTGGATTTGCCTCTAAATTGTTCTTTAGTCTAATAGTTTTTAAATCACATTTTTCTAGTGTTAGCCTCATTTTATTTCTAGTTAACAAATCCTCCTCGACTTTGGTATAATTTGATTGAATAGAGTTTCAAAATCATCAATTCCATGCGGATCGACCCGTATTCACCGCGTGCTACATTCGTACACCGTGCGCTTGCGGTTATTTTTAAATTTAGATTCGTTCGACGGTTTTCTAAACCGATAGAATTTCATCGACGAACAGTTATTAAAGATAAAGGTCTGATTCTTGCAGTTAAAAACTTGAGTATGTTTGCAGTGAACAAAGGAACAAAGTTGCACAGGTCTGCTCCTATGAATGATGATTGTAAGGGCACAAAAGAATAAATAATAGTGATCGCATGGATAATTCTATGAATGCAAATTTTATTGAGGCTTTTGTAAAGGGTCCATCTAACATTCTCATAGTAGTAGATTTTGAGCATAATAATGATAACAGAGTAAAATTTTCATTTGGTGTTCATGAAACTGCTAGTTATGATATAGTTATTAACAGAGTTTAGGTTGTAATGGATAAAGGATTCAACTCCTTTCTTGAAGTTAATTGCTCTTGAATAATTGCTATGAATGGTGAAGAAAGTTGTGCAATATGTTTGATAATGTTTTAATTGTTAGAGGCTTTGTAAATTCTATATATAAAGAAAGAGTAGTGGCTGCAATGGTAGGCTAGGAAGTTCTGCTCGATATAGTGGAGAAGTCCGATATTATATTTCCGTCTAACGGTCAAAAAATAAATATAATTACTTGCACGCGGTGGAAGAAGAAGCGAATTGCTCTGTTCCCGTGAATGATGAATACAAAGAGCATAAAAAATTATTTTCAAAATCGGATATTAGTTATGTTCCTGCTCTAAACATTGGCGATGGCATTGATAACTCATTGATTAGCAATATTATAGAGGTTGTTATAAAGGGAGATTTAAGCACTTTTGTCGTAACTAATAGTGAGTGTAATAATGATATCAAAACTTCACTTTTATCTTAACCGACAAAGAGAGAGACAAGCGTAGGAAATCAATTGATGTCAATGGTGCTGTTCGACGTAGTGTTAGGGTCCGTAGCAGTCATTCTTCGATTATGGATGATTTGCCTAATTCGAGCGCTATAAGTGACACTACGAATTCTGGCTCTGGTATGGCTTCTGTTTTAGGTAGTACTTATTCTTTCTATGCTTTAGGTAGTTTATCCACCAGCGAGTTATGTCAGTTATCTAGGGATACCACTTTTGTTTTTACTAATTTTGAATTAGATACTGCTTACATTAGGAATATGGAAATGGAGAGGGTTAGATCATCTAGATCATGAGGATTATTAGATGGAATATTAGGGGTCTTCATGATTAAAATAAATGTGACAAAATTAGAGCATTTTTTTTAAAGATTACTTTATTGATATCGCCCGCTTACAAGAAATAAAAATAGATTGTCCCGATCTTTGTTTTTATAGAAGATTAGGGCGTTAATATTTTCGACGTTGGGCATATTTACCTTCAATTGGAGCTTCGGGGGTTTACTTATAGGGTAGCATGATAATTCTTTTAAATTTCTTCAAACTATTACTAAGCAACACTCTTTACATATTATTCTCATTAACCTTAGTGATAATTATTTATTAATATAACTAATATTTATGGACCAAACTCGAAAATTGGTCGTCGAGTTCTATAGAGTGAATGTCTAGAATTTAGATTATTTGCTCCTGGATCTTGGATTATGGGTGGTGACATCAATGTTACGTGTTTTTTAGGGGAACGATCACCTCGGGAAGGTGATTTCTCTTCTATGGAAGAATTTGATCAATTCGTTATTAGTGGTAACTTGATAGAATTGCTACTAACTAATAGAGTCCCCTTCATTGGCTTTTTTAGGTAGATTTTTCATGAGTCACAAAATCAAAGATAAATTTTCAATTTGTAGAGTCACTAGTTTGCCTTATGCTTATTTTAGCCTTTGCCCTATCATTCTTACATGTGATCATCATAAAATTGTTAATAAAACTTTTAAATTTGAAAAAAAGTGGTTATTAGAATCTTACTTCCCTAGTCTAATTAAAAATAAATGGATTTCAATGAATTTTTATAATATTAGAAATACGGATAACTCGGAAAAAACTTAGTTTTAAAACTTAGAGGTCTTAGGAAATTTCCTAAAAATTGGAATAAGAATATATTTGGTGGTATTAAAATTAAAAAGAATAATTAACTTTTTGAAATGCTTAAAATTAATAAGATAGAAGAATCTAGACAACTAAATCTTGGATAGAATAACGTACTTGCTAATTTAAAAGAAGAACTTAATTAATTTCAGAAAAAGAAGAGGTTATGTGGAAATAGAGATCTAGAATTCAAAGGATTAGTGAAGGTGATAATAATGCAATTTTTTATAATATAGCTAATGGTAGAAAACGTAGCAACACAATCAACTCTATTTTTGTGAATAATGTTGAATTGGTTGATAAAAGGGATCCAAAAAAAGGCCTTTACTGATTACTATAGGGATATTTTTGGCAATAAAAACTAGCATAGAATAAATGTTAGATGGAATGAACTATATTCTATCGAGTCTAGAGTTAATCTTAATGATATCGATAATCCTTTTTCTGAAGAGGAGATTTTGAAGGTTATTAACGATATGCCTAGTGATAAAGCCCTGGGTCTCGATGGTTTTCCTATTTTATTTTACAAACTATTTTGCAATGTATTAAATTTTGATTTAATTAACACGTCTGACAAATTTTATAATGGGCAACTACAATTAGGAAGATTTAATTTTGCAAATGTCATACTATTGCATAAAAAATGGTGCTAATGATTTGAAAGATTTTAGACCAATTTCTTTAATTAATTATTTTGTTAAAATTATTTCAAAAGTTTTAGCGAATAGACTTAGTATAAAAATGAATGATTTAATCAATTGTTCACGAACCACATTCATCAAGGGTAGAAATATCCTAGATGGAGCGGCTGTTGCTCAAGAGTACATTAATTACTGCTGTAAGAGTAACATTATATGTGCGCTTCTAAAACTTGACTTTGCGAAAGCTTTTGACTTGGTTGATTGGGATTTTCTAATTGATATGTTATTAGCTAGAGGTTTTAGTCGTAAATGGATTGGTTGGATGATGACATTGTTTAAAACTGGTAATTCTAGCATAATGGTTAACGGAATTTTGGAGAGTAAAATACGGTCAAAACGTAGCTTACGACAGGGTGATCCTTTATCGCCTCTCTTGTTTAACTTAGCTGCCGATGTTTTCGCTACGATAATTAAAAAGCAGTTGAAAATGGATCTTTAGGATGCGTAGGTAGTGAAATTTCATGTAATGGACTCTATGTTCTTCAATTTGTAGACGATACCTTATTATTTACTTCTCATTTGCCAAATCACATCATTACTCTTAAATTTATTTTATACATCTTTGAACTACTTTTAGGACTAAAAATTAATTTTGATAAAATTTCAATTTTAGTTTTAAGTGACGCTAAATTGTAAAACCATGAATTTCCCTATTGATTATCTTGAATATTTTATACTAAACTTAAACATGATGACTGGATAATTATGATGGATAAAATTAAAAATATAATTTTCGATTGGAATGGGAAGTTTTTATCGAAAGCGGGTAGATTAGGTCTTATCAATTCTGTTTTATCCCCACTTTCGATTTATTGGATGTCTATGCACCTTTTTCCAGAATGGGTAATCAATAAAATTGATAAAGTAAAAAGGGATTTCTTGTGGAGTGGTGATAATCCTAGCAGTAGTCTAAAATGTTTGGTTAACTGGAAAACCATTTGTAAATAGAAAAATAAGGGAGGACTAGGTGCTATTAATTTACGTAACATGCACATGTCTTTATTAGGGAAGTGGTTGTGGAAATTTAAGGATATAAATGATAATTCTATTTGGAAAGAAATTGTATCTAAACATTATTATAATGGTAGTAATAATTTATACCAAATTACACCTATGGTTAAAATTAATTTATCTAATTTTTGGAAATCAATTTTAAAATGTCATGATATTTACAACCTTGGCACTAATACGATTGTTCATTCAGAAAATAATACAACTTTTTGGCATGATCATTGGATATCTGTCATTCCTCTTAGGCTCGAATTTAAATAACTTTTTGACATTTGTAATTTTAGAAATGCTTTAATTATTGATGTTTTTTCTTCCAGATAATGATCCCCTTGGAACTTTAGTTTTAATAGAATCTTAGAAGGTGCAACTCTTAAAAAATTTACTTTATTATGTGTAAGATTGAATTTATATAATATTAATAATGAAAATGATATTATTAATTGGGAATGTGATAAAAGTAAGAAATTCACTTCTAATTCATTGTATAAATTCTCACTTTCTCGGGCATTAATAACATTTTTAATCTTATTTGAAAATCAAATGCACCACCAAAATGAAGATTCCTATGTGGTTAATGCATGGGAAGCTAAATACTATTGAACTTTTAAAAAGAAAGAATTTGCCAATTATTAATAAATGTTCTTTTTGTAACTTTTATTTTGAAAATATTAATCATATATATTATGATTGTAAGGATACTTGTTACATTCTTAATAATACTTTTAAATTTTTTAAAATTATTCTTACAACTAAAGTTACTGATTGTGATTTTTATGGGAATAGCATAAGTTTTAAGTTTAAAAGGGGATATAGACTTTTACTAGACACTTTATTCACTATAATTTGTTGGTATATCTGGTGTGAGAGAAACCAAAGACTATTTAATAATAACAATAGTCATATTGATAGATTGGTAATAACAGTAGCATTATTTTGTTTCAATTGGATCTCACGTTCAAAATATAAATTAGCAAAAAATAATCATTTTAAAGAATATCTTAATAAGGTTAGAGAAAGCATTGAATTATTTAAACAAAAAATCAACATTTTAAACATTAATAACTACAACATTAACATTTATTCAAATTTGAATGAAGATTTTACCGATTGTCATAATGTTCTTTTGATCAAAGGAGCGTGATGTTAATATTTTTTTAGGTTTTTATAAAAATATATAAGTATATAATTACATTTTTGTTAACATCTAGCCTTTTAATTTCCTGATCATAATCTCATAACATAAAAGTAAGTTAAAATGCGGCATAATGAGTATGACCATTTTATTAGTCTAACTCTTATTATAGTTTCTTTGTTGTCTTATAGTTTTAACTCTAGTTGTATTACTTTTATTTAATTAATGCATATATATGTATATAAATTTTATTTATATGCATACATATGTGTATTATTCTTATATTTTTGTATAGTTTAATCTACAGGTACAGGTTTAGGTAAAAATTGGTATAAGAATGCTATTTGCTGGGTTTTAAGGTTTTTGTTGCCAGGATTGTAGGATTTTTGTTAGGAGATATTTCATATTTTAGATCTATATCATCCACGCTAGCTGTGAGGCATTCATTCTCTAGTAGAGCTGCTTGTTGTTCTCATTTGTTCACATGGATGAACCATGGTTTATATTGAGTTCTTCTAACAATTCATTATCGGACGGTGGCCTTGCCAGAGTTCTATATTGAGGTGTAATAAGTGGTGAACTTTTCGAAGCTCATTCAAGAAGTTACTTGAAGTTGTTATCTTAGATTTTTCTGTGTTATGATTTGTCACCTTCCATGCATGTTGGCAGCTCCTTTACTATCAGTGATATATATACACACACATATACACATAATTACATACATATATATATGCACATGTCTGCTCTCCCTTACTTTAGAGGATCACACATTTTCTCTCAAATTTTTTTTACTTAAAACTTTTAAATTAATTTAAAATTAAATTAAAGTTTGAATTTAAAATCAAAACTTAAAATTAACTTTAATTTTAAATTAACAATGAATTTAAATTAAATTTGAAATTCTTTAAATTAACTATAATTTTGATTAAACCTGTCCTTTCTGCTATCCCTACCTATTGGATTTCATTTCACCAAATTCCTAGATGGGTTATTTCAGTCATTAACAAACTACACCGGTCTTTCCTCTGGCATGGCATATAAGCTAAGAATTTAGTTAGTTGGTCAATTGTTTGTAAAGATATGTCTCAAGGTGGTCTGTATTCCCAACTTACTCTACTTCTACCTGCCACTTCTTTCCAAATGGATTTGGCACTATGTCTCTTTTGATACTCCTCTCTAGAAGCCCTGGATCCTAGCTAAGCATTATAATTCCAGTCCCTTCCGTATCCTCCTCTCCACTACCACCAACAACCCTTCTCCTTTCTAGGCTGGCGTCCATTATTCCATCTCGTGGGTTTTCCACTTTTTTCAAGTCCAAATTGAGAATGGTCGTTCCTGCTCTCTCTGTCATAACTCTTGATTTTATGACTCCCCTTGTCCAATTCATTCCCTGACCTCTTCTCAGTGGCCTCCAACAAATCCCATTCTGTTGCCGAAGCCATCTCCCTTGGTATCCATCGCTTCTCCTCCGACCTCACTATCTTTGGCTCTTCCTCTCTCAACTCCTCCAAATTCTACGCATCCTTCAGCCCATCCACCTTTCATCACCCCCTAACACCTTCTACCGAGGTTTGACCTCTACGAAATCTTTCTCGTTTCTTAATGTGGTTTCTTACTCTTGACAAAGCCAACACTGAAGACAGGCTCATTCGCAAGGGCATCATGATTAATCCTTAGTCTGTCCTTTCTTTCGCTTTCTCCTTTGACTATGACTTCTCCTACTATGTTGGGCGACTTGTAGCATGCACCTGCTTAGCTACGTCCCTATCGTCTCCTTCATTATGACCACATGCAATATTCTACCCCTTGCCGGGACTTAGATTTCTTCATTGCTGTCTTCAGTTAGGCTATTTGGCATGAGAGGAATTTGTGCTGTTTCAAGAATGCTTTGCAATCCAAACTAAGAATTTGCTATAAGATTGCTTATTTTTCTACTCTTGGACATGTGGGAGAGCTTTGTCTCCTTTACATCTGTGCATTTCCCCTACGAATTCTCGGAGATTCCAAATAGCGGTAGGGCTGGCCACTCCTCCCATTGTGTCTTTACTCATCCATGGTGAAGCCCTTATTTCGGCTTCTGCCAACTTGGCTATGCAGCACATTTCGGTTCTATAGTTGGAGCTGTTGCATGCATGGAGTTTAGGTTTTGATGTTTTATTTTGCTACTTCTTCCTACTTTTATTTAAGTTTTTCGATTTTGTGTTGTATTTATCTCTACATTTCCTACTTAAGCTCTTCATATTGGCTATCGGTCAATCATGTTGGACGAAACTATATTATAGCTATTTTATTATCTAATCGACTTTGTCGTCTAACACTACACAATCGTCCTCCTAAAAAAATTAACTTTAATATAAGCTTTAAATTAAGTTTAATATAAACTTTAAATTAATTTTAAATTTAATTTAATTTTAAATTTAATTTAAATTAGAAGTTAAAATTTTAAATTAACTTTAATTTTATTTAAAAAACCTAAAACTTAAAAATTAAATTAACTTTAAAAGTTTAAACTTAAAACTTTAATTTTACTTAAAACTTCTAAATCAAATTTTAAAAGTTTAAACTTAAAACTTAAAACTTTAAATAACTTTGATTTTAAATTAAATTAATTTACATTAAATTAACTTTAATTGTAAATTAACGTCAAATTAACTTTAATATAAAATTTAAACCAACTTTAATATAAACTTGAAATTAACATTAATTTTAAGTTAACTTAAAACTTTAAATTAAATTAAATTGAAAGCTTAAAACTTTAAATTAACTTTTATTTTACTTAAAACTTAAAAATTAAAAATTAAATTAACTTTTAAAATTTTAAAGCTAAAACTTCAATTTTACTTAAAACTTCTAAAGTAACTTAAAATTTAAATTTACTTTTAAAACTGTAAACTTAAAACAATAAATTTACTTTAATTTTTGTAACGACCCATCTTTTTGGACAGTTTAAATCGATGATAAACCACACACATCATACTCAAACCATTCAAAAGGGAAGATTAATATGGGGTAAATAACAAAATCAAAGAAAGAAAGAAACAAAACACAGAATCTCACAACAGAATGATAAAATATAATAATCAAATAAACAGTTCATGAAGCTATTTTATAAATTTGATTACACTTTTACAATACAAAATCAGAGTACATACAACAATAAAAAATAATAATGCAGCGGAACAACCTAATGTAGTGGAGATGATAGAATAAATAGTAATAGTACTAAATCTTCGTCTTCGTCCTCCAAGAGCAGTCTTCGATATACTGAAAATCTTAGAGTGACCCGAGCGAAATGAAAAGAAAAAACACTCGAGTTAGAACTAAAAGATCTTATGCAAGTTAAATCAACAGTAAATAATATGAGTGTAACAATGTCATAGATGTTTACGGGGTTTGACATCTTCTATCCAGTGTCAACGTGAGTGTAATAACTTAAGAGATGTTCGGAATTCCATCTCCTAATGATCCGTTAAACTATCTGCATACATAGGAAAATACGCTATTATAATAGTGTCTAAAGTAAAGTAAAGTATTAAAATAGCGTAAGACGTTACCCATATCCCCCTTAACACATTTTATATATTCTCATAGTCTATACAGTATCATACGCTCCTCCATAAACTGGAGGGTTACCCAGATGGCACTCCATAGATATGGTACAAAACAAACTTGTAAAAGGCACGATAGGGCATGTGAACACGGCACTCGAGGCAATGCCAGGGTAGGATTCTACCATTTGCACTCTCGGACTGGTGGTAATGCATAACAGCTACTATCGCCCACCTCGGAACACACTTCCATAATCAAAATCGAGGGGTGACCACCAAATCAATCACAGAGTCAAAATATAGTATCAAAGAAATGTGCCCGATAGGAGGAATGACCTCACTTGGCCGGTATAGCTCATGTTTTAGTCACATCTAAGCTGACTCACGGGAGTCAGGGTCAAGTAAATACCTCATACAAAATCGCTCTCCAAACCATCCTACTTCATTTTTGGAATCTCCACCACATACATAGTTGTTAAAGTGGTTTTAGACATTGGCAGAGAATATGACAATATCCAATCCCAGTCTCTTTAATAACCAAACACTTATTTCACCTCGGATGGTTCTTTTACGTTTCAAAAATCAATTCATAATTAATATCAAAATATCATATTCGATTTCAAACTATATCACTTTTGAAATCATATTCACTTTCAAAACCATATTCACTTTCTAAATCATATCGATAAGATAAGTTGATTAGATCCTCATTCCAAAATCATCATATTTACTAAAATATATCATTTCACTAGCAAATATCATTTCAAATCACAACTTCAGTTATAACGTCATTTAACCATTATCACTTTAAAATTCAAGGATTCCAATATAAGCACTTTCGCTTTACATAGTCTGATATTAGAAAATAGTTTAGATAGTTATAAATAGTTTAAATAGTTTAGTATACTCTAAAATAAATATTTAAATAGTTAAAATACTCTAAGATAGTTTAAAACTAGATTAAAATAGTTTAAATGGATTTAAGTTAGTTTAAATAGAATTAAAATTGTTTAAATAGATTTAAAATAATTAATATAGATTTAAACTAGCTTAGATAGATTTAAAATAGATTAAAATAGATTAAAATGGGTTAATTAGTTTAAAATAGGTTAAAATGGATTAAATTGCACTAAATAGATTAAAATAGTTTAAATTGATTAAAACAGTTTAAAATAGATATCAAAGTTATATCCAACCATTTTCGGTAACTCAATTTCGATAAATTCATTTATATTTGACAACTCAACTTTGAAATACCAATTTAAATCCTTTGAACGATTCATTAAATCAATTCCAGTTTCAGCATTAAAGCTTGGATTTTCAAAAATAATTTATTCTATATAAATCAATTTATATTTCAAAATACCAATTAACTGAATTCAACATTTAAAAAATTAAAAATCATTTAACTTTACAAATTCGGTGTCCGTATATAATTTTCTACCCTATGGTTAAGTGATAGGATATTTGTCATTTCAATCCGTAATATAAAATTTTACAGGTATATATCATTTCAACCCGTAATCTAAAAGTTTAATTTCAAATACATGAAATCGCTTGAGTCTATCATTTGAACCCATAACGATTTCTCCCTAATCATCAAATCGTTCAAGTATGTATCATTTCAACCCATAGGGAACTTGCAGTGTTAGAACAATATAAATATAACATCCAGTCATTCAATATCAAAAATCAACATCCATCACAATCATCATCCAAATCAACCAATAAATAATAACAGTTTGTCGATTATCAATATTAGGTATTAACTGGAAATTTAAAATTCAATATTAAATTATATGACGATTAAATTCGATAAAAGTCAAATTTAACTGGAATGATAATTTAAATATATCAAACATCAACCAATCAATTTCTAATCGCATCATAAATATAATTTAACTAGCATAAGACAATTTAGTAGTTTTAAATGAGTTAAAACACTCACCTTTGACATTTCGACGATTTAAAATCCCATATTAGCCCAAAAATAAAATAGTCTCTTAATGCAGCCAAGCCTAGTCAAAATGTCCGAAATTTCGATATGATTCTAACAAAATAAACCGCGTATAAATCCGATCTCGTATGGAAAAGATATGTGTATTAGAACGATTTGATTTTAAGTTTTAAATTAAATAAAAGAAAACGAAAAAATAGGAACACGCCATCAACCATCGTTCCTCACGTGCGTGAACACCCCCCCCCCCAATCTCCTGAACGTTCGAATGCGAATAACACTCACATCAGCCCTACTTTGACCAAGAATGCCCTCGACCACGATCGCCTGACCCTAGATCAGCCACTGCCGTTGGCCTGTAGTCGACCAGGCACCCCATGGCCACCATCGGCCACCTTCGGCCACCCCAAGTCCATCGCCGCCTCCATACAGTAATTTGCAATTTCTGGCGAAACTCCTATCGTTTAACATGAACGAATACCATGGCCGATGCCTAATCATCGTCCTCTTCCTAACGCAGCTTCCCGATCGTCGATCGGATGAAGATCCACTGTTAGATCCTTCAAAAACTAGAATGGACGGCTGCGGTTCATCCTCGATTTCTGGACAAACGGTGATTCAATGGCAAAAATAAATTGTGGATCTAGGTTAGGCTCGTCGAGAGCTATGAAATAGTATATAATTTTATATGGTTTGGAGGAGTTTGATTTTCTGAAACTTATTTGGAGATTGAGTTGTAGCGTTTGGAATTGGAATTTATTTCTGCTATTAAAGAAAGGAGCAGACAAAAATTGTATGTACTGGAATGAGAAAAATGACTGCTAGGGTTTGAGAAACAAGACTATTTATTTTATTAAAGCCCGATAAGAATGAATAACGTATCGAATTGTTCGAATTGACAATAACGACCCAAAAAGCCCATTTCGCTTCCGAAGTGAAAGTGGATCACCCTATATATCAAACTAGAAGCTTTCAATGTTTTAAAACTCTATGGAACATGTTTCAAGTCCTAATTCAATCGTATAACGAAGTTAACTTAAAATATGCTTATTTCAAATTGTCAATTAAGTTAACTAAATTGATTTCTAAGCGTTTCAAGTCTGTACGATCACACGACAAGTCCGATCGCTATGAAAATTGAGATCCTACAATAATTCACCGTTACAGATCCGATAAAACTGGTTTCGTCCGAATCCGAGACAGTGGCCAGAATGGCTAATTTCACGTTAATTTAATAAATTTTAAATTAATTAATTAATTTACTTTTTAGTTCAACTTTTATAAACTAACAATTTTCACCATTTTTGATTACGTAGACATTTACAATAATTTAAAACAAATTTACATGTCAATTAAGTGTTAATTATTACACCAGTTACAGACTTACATTGTTCAATTTCTATTGAAATTAAATCAAATTGATTATAATTTAATTCCAATAAATTGATTTAATTTGATTTCAGTCTTTTTATTAAATCAATCGTTACTCTATAGACATAGTTAACATTGGTTTATGTTTTATTACATTAATATTCCCTTTTATTAATCTTTTACCATATTAGTTATAATATTTCAATTATATTAAAAAAAAATCGATTTTCACATTAAATAAAATTTTAAATCCCAATTAATTAACTTATTTAGGTTTCAATCTTTCTTTTAAATCAATTATTACCTTATGAGCAAATTGACATTTCTGTACATTTTATTGCATTCACCTTTTACGGTTATCGTCTTAACTCACATTAATGTAACATTTAATTACATTTACTTGCAATTGATTTCAAATTTAATTCAATAGATAAAATAAATCGGTAACAAATGTCAATCGTTACCTTTTTAATTTAATAACATTTGTAAGTTTGTTTTCTACACAAAATACCATAACTACTACCACAATACTACTTTTGTCAATTACAATTAATTACATACAATTTCATTAATTTATACACATATAAATTATCAATTACTCCTTTAATCTAATTTGTCAATTAATACACACATCATTACAATTTATTTACAATCTATAAACAATTATAACTTTTTAATCAATTTAATTAATTGGGATTACATTTAAAGCAGTTATCACTTACCTTAAATTAGTACTATTACATTTCATTCCAGTTACATTTTTATTATTAAATCACAAAATTTTATTTCTTCCAACATTAAATCATAAAAGCTTGTTAAATTAACTATTTTTAATTATCGAAAATTATGGGTCGTTATAGTCTCCCCGACTCAAAACTTTTCGTTTTCGAAAAGGAAAAGAAAGGAAAAGAAGGAATTAATATCTCTTATTTAAAATATTAAATTTACAAACAACCAATTTACATAATTAAATAATTTAAATAAAATATATCAATTTACAGATAATTAATTTCCTTTCATATTCAAGTTAATAAAAGGTTGAAATTTTTTACTTTCACAAAAAAATTCTAAGTCTAAAATTCATAGAAAATTACGACAGAGTCTCCAATGTACTGAGAGGTCTGAAAGAAATAATAATATCAATAATAACAATATATATCACATATTTCAAATATAATATACCCTAACCACGAGAGAACAATAAAATATCGCTATAAAACCATAATCCGAGAACGTACCTATTTGTCGGGTACACAACGCTTAATTTATGAAAACAAAAGCAGTAGCTATTGCTTCCATAAATCTGTATTTCACTTATATAATCCAAAAGATTTAGAAATTATATAAAAGAGAAATATTTACGCTGTTTAAATCAATAACAACAAATCAACACAACATAAATCGATTACTTACAAACAAATCGTACAATCATCACATGCAGTCAAAGAAACCAATTATTCATCCATAGCAACCAACAAATGGTTTGTTCGGGTTTAGAAACTTTTAATCTTATAAAATGATAAATAACTAATAAATATGCGATACACCTAACAGTCTTAGATAAAATTTAATATATTATTCACACATTCTAAATAATTTAAAGCATCACTTCCCAACCATCCCATAGGCCAATACAAACAATAAATTTCAAATGTTGTTAAGTTTATTCTTATAGATTTCTTTTCATATTATTTATTGCTTGTCTATTTTCATTCATACAAAGCTTATTTAATTAATTTACATTCACCACTTATAATGTTCATTTCCCATTCATTTATACAATGCCATTTTCCTCTTTCATTACTTTGCATCCATTGCTTACATAAGTTATTCCATTTCAATCATTAGATTATCCATTATTATGTAAGTCTCTTCACAATTTAATTCGCCATTAATGGATTATTTCTTTTTCACATTCATTCTTCCATATATTGTATTATTGAATATTAAATCCATTTCTATCTCATTTCAATGTTTTCTGAAGTTATAATCATTCAGTTGATATAGTACCCATTTAAATTATAAATGGCTTTAACATTAATTTAAGTTTATAATTATTTACTTAAAGTATTCACCTTTTACTATTCAATCTGATTATAAAATAGCTTAAAATGTTAACTTAAGTTTATAATCATTTTTCTTACATTCTTCATTTTTCTATTACATTTGATTTGTAACATTTCAAATTATTAACCTAAGTGTACAACGTTTTATAACATCATAATCCTAATTTATAGAAAAATTCTATTGAACCCTTTCTTTATACTTAAGCTTTACTAGTATAATATTCTATTACATATTTTTATTAACATTTCAACATTTAATATTTTGGTAAGTTATATATTGTTCTAAGAATGTAATTGAATGTTACACAAGTTTATCTTATTCACTTTAGTAAACAAAATGTTTAATAATTAAATCTTCTAAAATTTTATTATTCTCTAACCTGCAAGTTACAAATTTCCAATTTCTTATCTACTTCGTTAATCTTTTTAACATCAAATTTCTTTTTCTCATTTTAGAAATTTCCAATTATTAACATAATCAAGATTCCATTCATAACAATAATTTCAATTGCTAATTTACAGAAACTTAAGAACTAAACAACCGGGCTCCATTTCAATCCTTTTAAAATAATTTATATATACTCATAACTTATATACATACATACATACATACATACATACACACACACATATATATATATATATTGTAACGACCCGCTATTTTGGACTATTCGCATCCGCACATGTCAGACTTGAATAATTCAAAATACCGAATTGTTAATTTAAATTTGGCAAAACTCAGCATATACAGTAAATATATAATCACAGATCACAGACACAGAGTAATAAATGCAGCAGAAACAAAAGATAATAGTTCATGAAGCTACTACATACATATTAGAGTTAAATAAGGTACAACAGAAGTCTCGAATGCAATAGTCAAATACAAGAATGAGAATATATCACTAGAATCAACTGAATATCTGAAAGTTGGATAGATGGCCGGATCTCCAAGCGAAGCTCCAAATCCAAAGGTGAGTCTCGAATCCTGGTACACTCAGTCTGACCCGAGCGTAAAGCAAAACTCAAAACACTCGAGTCAGGATCAACATTCTTATATCTATAAATCCAACTCAAGTGAAATAACAATCGAAATAAAAGTAACTCAAAGGATGTTTGGGATAACCATCCTCTAAGGATCCGTTAAACTATCTACTATGTAGTAATATACGCTAATAGATAGTGCCTATCAGTAACATAAAGTATCAAAATAGTGTTAAGACGTTACCAATTATCCCCCTTAACACATTTATTGTAAGTGTCATAGTCTATACAGCACTGTAAACTCCACTGTAAACTAGTGGGATATCAGGGAGTACTCCATAGGTATAACACAAAACAAATTCGTAGTGGTCGTGTATATAGGGATATAAGTATGACAAGGCACATGAGGCAATACCCAAGGTATCCGGACTGGTGAGAATGCATCGCCGCAACGATCGCAATACCGCGAAACAACACTCCCAAAATTCAAGGGTGCACACCAATCAATAACAAGTAATGAGTAGCCTATGAAGAAGTGTGTTCGCTCGATGTGGCTAACCTCATTTGGCCTGACATGGCTCTTGTTTTAGTCATTTCCAATTTGACACAAGTGTCAAGGCTATCCATTATCGTTCTCTTTCTTCAGTCATCACGTACATCATTCCAACCACTTCATTCTGGATCACACTCCGCGTATTGTTATTAAAGTGATTTTCGGTTTAGACAGTGAGCATGTCCCTAATCGATTCCGGTCTCTTTAATAACTTTCGAAATTATAACACCGATTGGTCGTTTAATATATTTCAAACCAAATCAAATTCAATTTCAATTAGAATTTTATAAACCAATATTTCATTTGTCTTTCTAAAACAATTTCCAAAGTTTACTTTTCATAACTTTCAAATTTCCATTTCAAATCTCTATAATTCAATTCCAAAATTTGATTAAAACAATTCAAATATTCATTTAAATTCGTATATAAGTTTCATTCCGTAATCATTTAAAATAAACTTAATTTACCTTCAAACCAATTTAAATTCATTTATCGATTTCATTCAATATTCGTTAAGTTAATTTATCAATCAAAACAATTCCTATTTAAATTCCAACTCATTATATCAATTACTTAAGTTCAACTTCATTATATCAAAGCTTACAAATTTAATTAAGTTAAATTCGCCAAATCAAATTCTTTAAATTACAAGTCTTACATTTGTCTCAATAAAACGAATTTTATTTCTTGTTAAAGAAATTAAATTTCATTTATTTATTTACTTAGTTACAAAGTTCAAAACTCAGTTAATAAAGAAACTTAGTTTCACTTATTCAAGAAGTTCAATTTCTCTTAATAAAGAATTCAATTTAATTTAATTATTAAATAATTCAATCTTATTCAATCAAACTTAATTATTAACTAATTTCAAAATTTAATTATTAATAATTCCAAATTTAATTATTAAATAATTAATTTTTAAACAACGTTCTTTCATTTACTACTATGTTAATATTTTGTTTCAGATTTTAAATATTAACATTTTCCTTTCATTAAAATTTAAATTCCAACTTTATTTCAAAATCGTATTATCATTCAAATAAAACCTTTATTTTATTTTACATCAAATTATTGACCAATCTGGTCTTTATTTGATGCTCTATCCTAAGTCAAAGTTTTATTTGGGTATTTATCATTTCAACCCTATTCCATTTCAATTCAAAAATCAAAGCATAGCAAAGGAAACTTGCAGTGTGATAACTGGAATGATGTCAAAATAGATAAACAAGCAACATCAAACATCAATAACAATCCAATAATTAATTCAAATAATCCCAAAATAATCGTATTAATTTACATTGTGGTTTATGCAAATTAATATAATTATTTCTAGAATCTACACTATCATTTCATGTAGATTAAAGATTATTACACCAATATTTATGCGGTTCTTCACTTGATATTTATTATTCAATTTCATACTACATCAATTTAAATCACATACATTTAAATGGTTCAAGGTGTACTTAACCAAATTTCTACGTGTCAATTCATTTAACATTTAAATGGGGTTATATTATACAAATTAACTATATCAATTTCAAATTATTAACTATCATATATCAAACTCAATTGCATATTATTTATCACTTTAAACATTAATAATTTTACGTCCAATGTAAACATCAACAATCAATCAATTATCAACCAAACTGGATTATTATCGTATAAGTAACAGATAATGGTGTCAGATGTCACAGGTGAACTGATACAGGTAATAGCATATACAACAGTGTAAATAACCAACATGAGCATATTTCAATTGTCGTTTCAATTGAAATCAAATTTAATAAATAAAAGAACATTAATCGTGAGTGATTGCTCACCTTTCGAGGTTAGAGAGATTTAATGCTAGAGTGAGTTACGATTCCAAGCACAGACTTTTAAAGCAAAGCACGATGGACTCGAGTTCGACGGACAAGCTGATCAATAGGAATAGACGAAATCAAATCGAAATTGGATTAATGAACAAAATTTGTATAAGTGAACTAACAACTATACACACACATATATATAATTATTTGCGAAATCATATTCTAAATTTAAACACATATTGAAATAAAACATTTATATTTATTTTCAAATCAATAATTTAATTTTAATATAAGATAACAACTATCTACGTATATAAACTATTAAACATATACATTTAAACCAAAATAATATATTTAACAAATATATGCAGACTAAGCCTATATATATACGAACATTGTATATAAAATCAAAATATTATACATTGAAAATCAATTAAAACTTATATGATATAATTAATACAAACCAAAACTATGCCAAGTTATATGAGATCCAACTATAATCACTTTAGGTGTGCCAAAACACGTATATACACAATCAGACCTCAATCCTATATACATATAAAACTTTGATAAAAGACGCAAATGTACACATGAAATCTATATTAAAAAAATATGTATAACTCATAAAAAATTATACTGTCACATTCATAAACAGTACGTGTATATTTATAGATTTAATATCTTACATATAAACCATATGTATAAATAACCAGATCCAAAGTATGAACTTATATAACTAGTATTGTTCATACATTCGGCCGCATATATTCAAACACAAACCAAGTTTATAAACTAACGTATAAAGCTAATATGTTACGACAGCCCCCTTTATAACTATCACAAGAGTATAAATGCATAACTCACCCAAAACAATACAAGAGTTCGAGCTGGCAGAGGGTGAATGGCGAACAAGTAGGCACAGAGCGAGGCATGGAGGTGGAAGCACGAACACCAAGCGAGGTTCGGCTGGAAGTTTTGGGGCGAAAGTTGCTGTGCGTGGTGATTGATGTGGTCGGGTTTGGCTTTGCAGTGGATGAGAATGGAAAAGAAGACGGCGGATCTAGGTTGTTTTAGTGGAGGCGTACGCCGAGAGGAATGGTGCGAAGGATGGTGGCAGTATACTATCCCCAATGTACTGTGCCAGCTGTGAGAATATTAACAATGCAGATTCCTGTAGCTTTACGGAGTTTGAAATCACCGATTGGAACATGAAGGGAAGTAGCTCGGCCATGCGTTGTCGGGAAGGGGAGAGGAGTGGATAAGGTGAGAGAGTTTAATGGAGAATGAGTCGGGGTGGTTGTCTCTGATGACGTTGAAGATGCTTTCAGCATGGGAGCTTTGGTCGTTTTGGGAGGACATTAGGTGAGAGATTAGGGTTTGAAAAGGAGTTAGATCGGATGTGTTCAAAAGAGATGCTAGTTGTTGCCGATCCATTGTGCGGATGAATGAGGAAGATGGAAGAAATTCAGGTGGTGGCTAGGGTTTAAGGAGATTTAAGAGACCGTGGTCTGCTAATACATTTGTTTCTTTTATTTTTACAATTTCGAGAAATAAATATTGTTTTGAACTCCGAAACGTCCTTCCCATTCCCAAGTCTCAACCACCAACTACTAACCCCCCCCCCCAATGAATGCACCGTAACTAAAATAAATTTTCAAATTTTTTTTTGATTGGGTACAAGTTGTTTAGTTTGGGCTGAATACGATTTAACCGGTCCACCCGAAACGGTTAAACTAACGCAACTGATTACGTCGGGCTTCGATTCACGCAAAAGAATATACTGTTTTAATCAACGCGATGAAGCGCTTCCAACGGTACACATATAATTATGGTATGATTGAATTATAAGAATTCGAATTTTATACCAGCGGAAAATGCAGGAAAAACGCAGAAAAATAGGACCAACGGAGCTAAAGAAGTCCGAATTTGGAAAACGAAAAATGACGTCTTACTCTGAGGATGATTTAGAATTTTTCTATGTAAAAATATTCAGGTTTCGAAAATATTTTATTTTCATCAATTCCTAACTGATTAAATTGAAATAAAATTACACACGAAATAAACTTTCATATTTTCGGATGAAAATTTACCAGTAGCTATTTTTAACTAGACGCATTTCAAATATTAAATTTTTATCTTAAAATTATATTATTTAAAATTTCACAAAAATTTCAACTAATCACATTATTAAAATAGTTAAAATTTACGGGTTGTTACACTCTCCCCCACTCAAAACTTTTCGTCCCCGAAAAGGAAGGAGATAGGAGAATAGAAACAACCAGAAGAAAATAGACTTGAATCTCAAAATAAAACAGTTAATTTAAACCATATAAATTTAAATTTAAATAAACTTATATTCAACAATTGGTTTTTAAATTCAAGGTTTCCATTAAATTGGTTTAACTTCACATTTATTAATGTTAGATACAAAAATGTTTCCTTCAAAACAAAATTCAATTTAAATTCAATCAATTCAAGATATTTCATTGAGTTGATTTTTTTCAATTTATTAATTCCCTCAAAACAGAATTTATTTATCTCATTTATTGTTCTATTAACTTATCATTCTATTCATCTCTATTATCATTTTTTAATTAAATTTAGTGTGTAACATTTATTATAACACTCAAATGTATTTATAAAATCATTTTATATTGTATATTATCCAATTACATATTCAGCTTCTGAATAATTTAGGTAAGTTGTATTAGAATGAAATCGGGTATTATACAAATAAAATTCTCCAATTCAATTAGCTTAAGTTTAAATGTTTATTCAAAATTTCAGCTTCATTTAATAATTGAAATCGTCCTTTAAGAAAATTAAGAATTAAATTTTCAATTAAATTCAAACATATTAGAGATAATATATATATTATATGTCAAATCAAATTTATAATCATATACTTATTTATATATTATAAATCAAGTCGTATTTTAGAAATTTAAATCAATTTATTTTTTCCAAACAAAAGTGTAGCAGGGCTACTGAATAGTCTCTCCACTTCGAAACTCGAAAATGAAAGTCGATGATGCGGCCGTCATCACCGAAGTTATTTCCCAACAACAAAGAGAAGAGCACTGATTAAACGTCTAAAATTTCCTTGAAATGATTTCAATTCAAAAATACTTTAGAAAATATACATTTGAAAACCATAGTTCGAAATTATCGAAAATTAAATTCTCAAACTCTAATTTAAATTCACTTCAAATTCCAATCAAATTATACCCAAGTTTATAAACTCATTTATTTATATTGCCAAAGTCAATGGTTTGCAAAACAATAAATGATAATCAAATATTATCATTTCAACAATCAATTTTTAACAGTTTAGTTAAAGAAAATTCATACTTATATATATAATATAATCATGCAAACTTTATTTTATTTACCAAATTTGAAAACAATATTGTGTCAGTTTGCTCTGCTCAAGTATTTTGGAAATCCTATCGATAGCGTTGATCGAACGAATCGATCGAAAACCCAAATCAAGATCAACAACTCAAACAACACAATATATATATAACATTTTAATATTAATTTACAAATACACTTTCTCACTTGACGATACAATAATGGATTTCGAGGCAAGGATAGAGATTCAAATTTGATGGACTCAATCAAAGAGAATTTTTGATTCGAAGATAGGTTCGAAACTAAGATAAGATGATTAAATAGTAAAAATAGAAAGATGAATAAGTTTATTGAATCGTGGACAACCTTAACCGGGTCAACCGAGACTTCGAGAATAAGATCGATGCAGAATTCCGAGGCAAATCTACATTCGATCTTAAGAAATAGAATTCAGGCATGGCATGGGATGGATTGTTAGGAAATCAATTCTATGGTTTCGATGATAACAACTATACAATGGAAATCGAATGTACATATATATCTATATTTACAGGTAGATGATAGAGTAACATCACCAACGAGACAAAAATAAGACTTAAGAGAAGTATCAAAAGACTTCAAATCGGTAGAAGTTGAAAAGGAGTGGCACAGACAAAAATAAAGCAACATGCACAGTTTCAGACGTCTGAGTGTACTAGCCGGATGTGTGAATGTTTCCTCTGGTTTGCAAATCAGACAGAATCAGACGTCTGGTTAATATGCTCAGACGTCTGGTTAAACTCTCTAGTTCACACCTCAGAAGGAAACAAACGTCTGATAATAAACTCAGGCGTCTGAATAGCAACCAGACGTCTGGTTAATAAACACAGACGACTGAAATGTTACCAGACGCAAAAAAATATATGAAGACCAAACGTCTAAGGATACTTTCCAAATGTCTGATTATAGACTCGGCTGTGTAATTTCAAAGACCAACTGTCACATCCAAAAAGACATGTTTGCTCCTCTTCACTGCAACTCTTCATCACCAACAGGAGCAACTATACAACGATTGTTAATGGTTGCAACTACACAAAGAATCTTTCTACCACTATAAATAGCATCGGGAATTCAAGAGAAGATCTAACCTTACTTATGCTCTTAATTCCTATACTCTGACTTATACCTGTTCTCTAACAATCAACTACTTGTATTTAACACTTCCATATATTCAGAACTCATTATTCAATATCCTCTAGATAGATATACATATATATATATATATATATATATATATATATATATATATATTGGAAGCATTTGTAATCAATAGTCAACATTCGTGTTATAGAACACATTCTTGAAAAAGAAACTCTGTTATTGTAAACCTATTCCTCCGGGTCAAGTGAGGCTTAGTTGAAAGGAAATGCCAAAGAGGAGCTTCGGGACTGGACGTAGAACGAGAGGTCTGAACCAGTATAAAATCCTGGTATGATTATTTTAGTTTACGTTGCTATTATTATCTATCAAGTTATATTATATAGTTAGTTGTTCATACTTGCATATATATCATATACGATCCACTCATATAGACTTTTAATTGGTATTAGAGAAAGGTTTTGATCAAATAACAGTAACACGTTTTTGAATCAATTTAATATGGCAAGTATTTTCAAGAAGGACAATCCACTGCACGATCCCCACTTTTTAATGGATCTAACTATGCATATTGGTCGACACGTATGAGAATTTTTATGGAAGCTAATGGTCTTGAAAATTAGTCAGCCACACAAGATAGATATGAAGCACCTACTACTGCTATGAACACTTGGACCGATGCACAAAAGACCTTAGCATCAAATAATGCTAAAGCTATGAACGTCTTATTTTTTTCTTTAGACAAAATGAATTTTCATGTGTCATGTACTGCATTTGATATTTGGCGTACCTTACAATTTACACATGAAGGTACAACAAAGGTCAAACAAACTAAGATTTCGATTTTGCAAAACCAATTTTCTTCATTTAAAATGAAGCAAAATGAAACTATTATTGACATGTATTCTAGATTTCAAACTATCCAACATGATCTTATGGCATTAGGAGTTAAATTCACTGATTTTGATTTAATATCTCGAATACTCAACTCTTTGACATCAGATTGGGAAAGGAAGGTTATAGCTATAGAAGAAGCTAATGATCGTTCCACTCTCAAAGTTGAAGAGTTGATAGGAAATTTAATGTCCTATGAAGCTAACTTGCAGGCACGAAAAGAACTTAATTCGGAGAAAAAGAATATAGCATTTCCAGCAACAAAAAATGATGTCTCTGATCTAGATGAAGAAGAAATAGTTTTTATTGCCAAGAATTATAATAGATTCAAGAAATTTAGAAAGATGACCAAGTTTCAAAAAGAAGGGAAGTCCAACACAACAAACATATCCCAAATCAAGTGCTATGAATGTGATCGATACGGACATATGAAGAAGGATTGTCCTAAACTCAATAATGAAAAAAAGAATAACAAAATTCAAAATTTCAAGAAGAAGAAGGCGTTCAAAGTAACTTGGGATGATTCAGATTCTTCATCTTCTAAAAGTGATAGCGATAATGACAGAGAACAAGCTAATGTATGTTTTATGGCACAAACTGAAGAGGTATGTCCTGAACTTAGCTACAATGAACTATTAGAACTTAGCATGAAACTAGTCGATAAATTTAGACAAATAAAAAAAATAACAAAGAATATATAGTCAAAATAAATAGATTAGAACTTGAGGTAGGAATGTTGAAAGATGAAAAAATTATTCTAGAAGAAGAACTTGAAATATCTCAACAAAAAATCAAAAATAATATGATAGAAAGTGAGAATATTTCTATAGAAAAAGAAAATTTGTTAAAAGAAAATATTGATTTTAAAAATAGTATTGAATTGTTGAAAATTGAAAATATAGAGTTGAGAGAAAAATTATATAAAATTACCGATAGTGTGTCAAAATTTAATAAAGGTAAACAAGATTTGAAAAATCTTATCAAAACCTCAACCATCAGGTAATAAAAATGGAATAGGATTCAAAAATTATTTTAAACAAAAAGAAAATAATGCTAAAAATAGTAGACATATAAAAGCTAAAAGTTTGTCTAAGACTAAATTGAATACCAATAATATGAAAATTTGGATTCCTAAACAAATAATAATTTGATTAGACAAAAGCGTACTAATAATTATTTAGAAAATATAGTCTATAATAAAAATTATATTTATAAAGGTACCAAACCATCTTGGGTATGGCTACCTTCCTCTAACAGATAGGACCCTAATAAAATATATGGGTACCAATTAAAACATTTTCTATTTTGCAGGTACCCAAAATAAAAAAATAAGGAGAAATGGATACTAGATAGCGGTTTCTCCAAGCATATGACCGAAAATTCAAAAATGTTATCAAATATAACATACATCGATGGTGGAACGGTAACCTTTGGAGACAATTCAAAAGGATATGTCATAGGAATTGGAAAAGTCATCAACTCTGGTATATCTAACTCTCTTATTATTACAAATGTTTTATTAGTAGAAAATTTAAAACATAACTTGCTAAGCATTAGTCAATTATGTGATAAAAGTTTTCAAATAAATTTTGAAAAAGATAGATGCAATATTTTAGATAATAACAAACAACTCATTTTTGAATGATTTAGAAACAAAAACATTTATGTATTAAACATGAATATAAATAAAAATTCAAACTTATGTTTAACCTTCAAACATGATGATCCATGGTTATGGCATAAACGATTTTATCATATCAATTTTAAAAGTATTAATAAATTGGCAAAATATGAGTTAGTAAGAGGATTACCTAAAATAAACTACAAAGTAGAAAATTTATGTGATGATTGTCAAATTGAAAACTAAAGAAAAGCTCGTTTAAATCTAAAAATAATATTTCTACAAAACAACCATTAGAATTATTACATTTAGATTTATTTGGCCCAACACAAGTACGGTCTATAAATCACAACAAATATGTGTTCGTAATAGTCGATGATTTTTCAAGATATACATGGACTTTATTTTTAAAACATAAAAGCGATACTTTTGGTATGTTTAAAATATTTGCTAAAAGAATTAAAACTCAAATGAATTTAAAATTAAAAATATTAGAAGTGATCACGGAGGAGAATTTGGAAATGATCTTTTTAAAACTTTTGCAATAAGAAAGGTATAACTCATAATTTTTCTCTTCCTCATACACCTCAACAAAATGGTGTCGTAGAAAGAAAAAATCGTACATTACAAGAATGTGCACGAACATTACTAAATAGTAGTGGATTACCAAAACACTTTTGGGCTGAAGCTATTGCAACATCCTGTTATGTACTAAATCGAGTAACTGTTCACCCCATGACTAAACAAACTTGTTTTGAAATGCTTTTTGGTAAAAAACCTAAAGTATCATACTTTAAAACTTTTGGTTCAAAATGTTTTATATTAAATACAAAAGATAATTTAGGAAAGTTTGATCCAAAAGCCGATGAAGGTGTTTTTGTTGGATATTTGGAATGCAGCAAAGCATATAGAATTTTTAATAAACGAAATAATACTATTGAAGAAAGCTTACATGTCTCATTCGACGAAAATCTTTTTAAACATTATATTAATGATGAAGAAGAAATTATTCCACCAACAAATTCAACAAACTCTATCACTAATGAAACGAATAGTCAAAATAACACTTTGATGTCATCTCCTAGAATTCTTAAGGATCATCCACTAGATAATATTATTGGAGATCTTAATTCAAAAGTAACTAGAAATCAACTCAATCATATAAGCCATATAGCATTTGTGTCAAACTTTGAACCAAAGAATTATAAAGAAGCATCAAATGATAATTTTTGGATAATAGCTATGCAAGAAGAATTAAATCAATTTGAATGTAACAACGTATGAGAATTAGTACCAAGACCTGAAGATCAATAGATAATAGGAACAAAATGGATATTTAAAAACAAAGCAGACGAGAATGGAAATATTGTTAGAAACAAAGCACGTTTGGTTGCTCAAGGCTATAATCAAGAAGAAGGCATAGATTACGATGAAACGTTTGCTCCAGTAGCAAGATTAGAAGCCATTCGTACATTACTCGCCTTTGCAACCATAACAATTTTAAACTATTTCAAATGGATGTCAAAAGTGCCTTTTTGAATGGTTTTATTAAAGAAAATGTATACGTCGAACAACCACCACTATTTGTTCACGAAAAATATTCTGATCATGTTTTTAAATTACACAAAGCACTATATGGATTAAAACAAGCACCTCGTGCATGTTACGAACGTCTTAAAAATCACTTAATAACATCTGGTTTTCATATAGGAAAAATAGATACAACTTTATTTATTAAAAGAGAAGATAACGATATTTTGGTTGTACAAATCTATGTTGATGATATCATCTTTGGTTCAACCAACGAAAAACTATGTAATCAATTTTCTAATATTATGAAAAATGAATTTGAAATGTCACACATGGGAGAATTAAATTTCTTCTTAGGTTTACAAATAAAACAACTCGAAAATGGAATCTTCATTCATCAAGAAAAGTATTGTAACGATTTATTACGACGATTTGAAATGGATAAAACATCAAGCAAACCAACACCAATGAGTACCACTATTCACTTAGAAAACGATAAAAACAGAAAAGATTTTGATGAAAAATTATATCGTAGCATGATTGGTTCTCTACTTTATTTAACGGCTAGTCGACCGGATATTATGATCAATGTATGTCTTTGTGCTCGATTTCAAGCAAAACCAAAAGAATCTCATCTAAGAGTGGTTAAGCGAATTTTACGTTATTTATCTAGCACTAAAGATTATGGTTTATGCTACCCTAAAGGATCATCATTTGAACTTGTTTCATATAGCGATGTAGATTTCGGTGGATGTAGAACAGATCGTAAGAGTACTAGTGGAACTTGTTATTTTATCGGACAATCTTTAGTTTCATGGTATAGTAAAAAAACAAAATTGTGTTTCTCTATCTACTTGCGAAGCCGAATACATCTCCACCGCTCTAGCATGTGCGCAAGTGATATACATGCAACAGACATTAACGCATTTTGGTAAAATTATCACCAAATCTCCAATTTATTGTGATAACACAAGTGCAATTAATTTTTCAAAAAACCCCAGTTAATCACTCACGAACCAAACATATAGATATAGGACATTATTTTCTACGAGACAATGTTGAAAAAGGAACCATTTCATTAGAATACGTAAATACCGACAATTAAGTAGCCGCTATCTTTACAAAACCATTAAATGAACAAACTTTCTCTAAACACAGACGAAGTTTAGGTATTTGCTCACTAAATGACCTTCTTCCTTAATAATATATATATATATATATAAATATTTTTTAAGGCTAAAATTAGTCACCATAGTAATCACCACAATTTATATCATTGATTTCTACACCTTTAAACTTTTAGAAAATTAGTTTGCCTATATTTAATATTTTCAGCATATAAATATAGCCAAACACAAATACTACATTCAAACAACTGATTTTTTTAATAATAAAAAGGAAAAATCAAAATATAACAATGTCGTTAGAAGATTCATATATATCTATCTCCGTCTCGACACCAACAACGGACAGCTCGGTTGACACCCCACAACGACTTCCGACACCTACACCAAAGCAAGAGCCAACATATAGGTGGTCTTCGTATCGTACGGGTTTTACTCCGGATAATAAGAAAACTAAAAGTTCTCTATTTATTTCTCCTAACACAAAGGAGAAAATTGATGAAATCCATCATTACCAAAAACAACAGATGGATCTTCAATGAGAGATTTATTTCGAACAAAAAGTTACAGCACGAAGGTTAAGCTTTCTCGAGCAAGTGGCGATGAAGTTTTGTTCGTCCCAAAAGAACAATGTTTATGAACCGCTACCAAAACCTTATAGTTCATTGGATCCATCTTCTTCATATCATACTTCTTCAGATCCCTCACCAAGATGATTTTCTGGCTCTCCACGGACTCACGAACGTGGAAATATATGGTCCCCACTTAGACCATGAAAGGATAATGAGTCAGAAAATTCAAAAACTCCATCTCCATCTAAATAAATAATTATATTAAGTATTGAATGTATATAAACTTATTTATTATTATGTTTTTACAACAATAAAGTTATTTGTTATCTACATTCGATATATAAGTGAAATCATCACAATTTAAGTCATTTTTAGCTCATCTGCAATTTTCAGACGTCTGTGTTTATTAACCAGACGTCTGGTTGCAATTTTCAGACGTCTATCAACAATTGCCAAACATCTGACACAAGGATATACTATTCAAAATTTAGGAGTGTGCATATATCAGACGTCTGATATACTCCCCAGACGTTTGAAATGTTGTTCTGTCTCCTCCAAATAAAATTCAGACCAATCCAGACGTCTGAAATAAGATCCAGACATCTGCCTTAGTTTTCTGTTTCGAAATTAAACAAAAACAGACGTCTGTTTTCAATTCTAGACATCTGAAAAATCTCACTGTATCTACAATTTTACAACTATGCTCAAAACCAGACGTCTGGGTCACAAAGCAGACGTCTGATTTTATCCTCTGGACAAAAATTAGGGCAAACCAGACGTCTGATTTTTTTGATCCAGACATCTGATTCCCAATCGACCTTTTAAATTCGAGCCGATAACGTCATTTTTATTCTTTTATCCCAAAATTATACATTTACGATTTTCTCAACGTCAATTTTCGTACCCAAACGTCAACTCTGCAAATATAATAAAGATGCCTCCTCGCACTAAGAATCCTAAAATGACGAAAAGAAAGCAAGATCAACCCACCACATCTTCAAATCCCCAGGTTTGCTCCGACGACTAAATCGAGCGATGGATGAATAAATCCCCCCATTCTATAAAAATGTATGAAGCTATTCATAAGAAGAAACTTCATACAGGACCATTCTACAATCTTCTTAAATTCCACATGTATGATTTAGATGAACTTTGTGAAAGTGCTGGTTTGGAAACCCTAATCTCGTTTACTCCTAATGATGTTCAAATAGATCAGTTAGCTATATTTTTATTCTACGCCAATCTAGATAGTACTTCAGTTTGGAATACCGAAGATGAGGACAACTGGCTATGGTCAAGCGTTTATGGGAATACTATTCGATTAACTCCGGGTTTAATAGCCAGAACCTTAGGATGCTCCGATACCAGGGAGGATTTGCACAACATTCCAGATATGCGTTTTAAGCCACGGAATAGTATTACTCATCAAATATGGGAGGACGAAATGCCGAAATTCGCTTCAAAATATTTACATCCAAAAGCCCGACTCCTGACAAGAATGATAATAAATACAGTGGTTCCACGTATGGGGAGTCACGAGCAAATAACGGAATTGGAGCACAAAGCTCTGTATGATCTCTTTAGTGGAACTCGGGTAAATTGGTCAAAATTCATCTTCGACGAGGTCAAACACTTTTGAACTCGCTCAAAGCCATCGATCATTTACCCTACCTATATTATGAGACTTCTTCGTGCACATAATATTCCTTCCTATTTATCAACGTTCGAAGAAATTTCGCCAAAATATGCTTCCACAAAATTCTTTTCTTTGATGCACATACCAGAAATTCCTCCAGATATTATGTCCTTCGAAGATTGGACACATAATCGTCAATCTTGAAGAGTTGAGCCTCCTCCTCAACCACACATTGATCTGTCCCAAGAGGAAGAACAACATCGAGAAGTCACTCCTCCTCCTCCCGCACCATTTGATTATCTGGGACAGGACGAAATTATAGAGACTCAATTGGAAACAAATCTAAATGAAAGCATTCGAGATCTCACACTTCAAAACATCCATACATTATCCCAAAATCAAAAATATTTGGCTAGGCGAATTGACAAATTTGAAAGTTCATTTGCTACACGACTACCCACAGTTGAAGAATCTCTTTCGACTGTTTTATCGGTTCTTAAAGAAGTTTTACAACGAGTTCGTGGTCCAACACCATCCTCTTAGGATTGGGCAACCCCTGTACCTTCTCCTCCTGCAAAACATTCCAAATTATTTGAGGATGAACCTCCAAAGGAAGCTTTGACATCTCCTTCAAAAACTAGAACTTCTACAAAAGAAGAACCAAAGGAGGGTGATACAAATCAAGCTTCACCAAAGGAGGATGATCCAAATCAAGCTTCTCCAAAAGAACTCTAAGAATTTAGAATTGTAGTGTTTATATTTTGTACAAATCTATGTATGTAACTTCTTCATGTTATTAATGAAAATTTTCTTTTTGATGATTGGCTTAAATATTATAAATTCTTTTTGATAATGTCAAAGGGGAAGAAATGTAGATAGAATCATAAAACATTAAAAATAAGCACATATTCATGGGGAGATTTCTAATATATATATATATATATATATATATATATATATATATATATAAGTACATTGAATAGTTGCCATCATCAAAAAGGGGGAGATTGTTAGGAAATCAATTCTATGGTTTCGATGATAACAACTATACAATGGAAATCGAATGTACATATATATCTATATTTATAGGTAGACGATAGAGTAACATCAACAACGAGACAAAAACAAGACTCAAGAGAAGTATCAAAAGACTTCAAATTGGTAGAAGTCGAAAAGGAGTGGCACGGACACAAATAAAGCAACATGCACAGTTTCAGACGTCTGAGTGCACTAGCCAGATGTCTAAATGTTTTCTCTGGTTTGCAAATCAGACAGAATCAGACGTCTTGTTAATATGCTCAGACGTCTGGTTAAACTCTCTCGTTCACAACTCAGAAGGAAACAGACGTCTGATAATAAACTCAGACGTCTGAATAGCAACCAGACGTCTGGTTAATAAACACAGACGACTGAAATGTTACCAGACGCAAAAAAATATATGAAGGCCAGACGTCTAAGGGTACTTTCCAGATGTCTGATTATAGACTCGGCTGTGTAATTTCAAAGACCAACTGTCACATTCGAAAAGACATGTTTGCTCCTCTTCACTGCAACTCTTCATCACCAACAGGAGCAATTATACAACGATTGTTAATGGTTGCAACTACACAAAGAATCTTTCTACCACTATAAATAGCATCGGGAATTCAAGAGAAGATCTCACTTACTTACTTATGCTCTTAATTCCTATACTATGACTTATACCTGTTCTCTAACAATCAACTACTTGTATTTAACACTTCCATATATTCAGAACTCATTATTCAATATCCTCTAGATAGATATACATATATATATATATATATATATATATATATATATATATATATATATTAGAAGCACTTGTAATTAATAGTCAACATTCGTGCTATAGAACACATTCTTGACAAAGAAACTCTGCTATTGTAAACCTTTTCCTCCGGGTCAAGTGAGGGTTAGTTGAAAGGAAATTCTGAAGAGGAGCTTCGGGACTGGACGTAGAACGGGAGGTCTGAACCAGTATAAAATCCTGGTATGATTATTTTAATTTATGTTGCTATTATTATCTATCAAGTTATATTACATAGTTAGTTGTTCATACTTGCATATATATCATATACGATCCACTCATATAGACTTTTAATTGGTATCAGAGCAAGGTTTTGATCAAATAAAAGTAACACGTTTTTGAATCAATTTAATATGGCAAGTATTTTCAAGAAGGACAATCCACCGCACGACCCCCACTTTTTAATGGATCTAACTATGCATATTGGTCGACACGTATGAGAATTTTTATGGAAGCTAATGGTCTTGAAATTTAGTCGGCCACACAAGATAGATATGAAGCACCTACTACTGCTATGAACACTTGGACCGATGCACAAAAGACCTTAGCATCAAATAATTCTAAAGCTATGAATGTCTTATTTTGTTCTTTAGACAAAAATGAATTTTCACGTGTCATGTTATGCACTACTGCATTTGATATTTGGCGTACCTTACAATTTACACATGAAGGTACAACAAAGGTCAAACAAACTAAGATTTCGATTTTGCAAAACCAATTTTCTTCATTTAAAATGAAGCAAAATGAAACTATTATGGACATGTATTCTAGATTTCAAACTATCCAACATGATCTTATGGCATTAGGAGTTAAATTCACTGATTTTGATTTAATATCTCGATTACTCAACTCTTTGACATCAGATTGGGAAAGGAAGGTTATAGCTATAGAAGAAGCTAATGATCGTTCCACTCTCAAAGTTGAAGAGTTTATAGGAAATTTAATGTCCTATGAAGCTAACTTGCAGCCACGAAAAGAACTTAATTCGGAGAAAAAGAATATAGCATTTCCAGCAACAAAGAATGATGACTCTGATCTAGATGAAGAAGAAATAGTTTTTATTGCCAAGAATTATAATAGATTCAAGAAATTTAGAAAGATGACCAAGTTTTAAAAAGAAGGGAAGTCTGGTTAAACTCTTGGTTCACAACTCAGAAGGAAAAAGACGTCTGAAATATTACCAGACGCAAAAAAAATGAAGGCCAGACGTCTGAGGGTACTTTCTAGACGTCTGATTATAGACTCGGTTGTGTAATTTCAAAGACCAATTGTCACATCCAAAAAGACACGTTCACTCCTCTTCACTGCAACTCTTCGTCACCAATAGGAGCAACTATACAACGATTGTTAATGGATGCAACTATACAAAGAATCTTTCTACCACTATAAATAGCATCGGGAATTCAAGAGAAGATCTCACCTTACTTACTTATGCTCTTAATTCCTATACTCTGACTTATACCTGTTCTCTAATAATCAACTACTTGTATTTAACACTTCCATATATTCAGAACTCATTATTCAATATCCTCTCTCTGTATATATATATATATATATATATATATATATATATATATTGGAAGCACTTGTACTCAATAGTCAACATTCATGTTATATAACACATTCTTGACAAAGAAACTCTACTATTGTAAACCTATTCCTCCGGTTCAAGTGAGGGTTAGTTGAAAGGAAATTCCGAAGAGGAGCTTCGGGACTGGACGTAGGACGGGAGGTCCGAACCAGTATAAAATCCTGGTGTGATTATTTTAATTTACGTTGCTATTATTATCTATCAAGTTATATTATATAGTTAGTTGTTCATACTTGCATATATATCGTATACGATCCACTCATATAGACTTTCATAGATAGCATGGTAAACCGAGGATACAGAAATCACGGGTAAATCAATGCCTATTTTAAAGGAGTTTCACTCATAGTGATTCTATTCTAACAGGAAACTTGTAGTGTGAACATATACATATACAACATAAACAATGTCAATATAACAAAATAATGTCATATATCAAATGTCAACTGATAATTAACAGTTTTAACAAAGTAATAACATGAAATAACATATCATATAATCATCATTTAATTGCATAAACATTTTATATTACTATACACTTGACATCCATTCACCAATTCATAAGTAAAATGTCAGAGTGAGAACGACTCACCTTTTCAAACTGGAGTTAGCAAATCGAACTGCACGAAGGAATTCCAGAAAGCACGATATGGCACGATATAGCACAACTATGATTTGAATGAATAGAGAGCCCTTGATATTGACCTTGTATACAATAAATAAACAAGACAATATAAACATATGTATTCAATACAAAATACATTAAAACAATTGGAAATTTAAAACCGACAAGGAATAGAATGACTAGACGTTGCTTTAACCATCCAAATGCTTGGACATGACATCATTTGGCTCAGCCATGATCAGGTCTAGACCTAAAATGCTCATCCAATGGTCAGCAAAAAAGAAGGCAAAACAATTGGATGTGAGGAGGTAGGAGTTACAACATCAAAATGCAAAGGGACAAAGCAAAAGAGAAGGGTTTTGGACTCAACAAGGCTCGGCCTTGGGTCAAATGAGGCTTGGCCATGCTTGCTTCAAATCTGGACAGAGGTCAAATGATGGCCAGAGGTGGTGTAGGCAGGTGGTGGTGGAGCTAGGGGTGTGGCCGAAGCCATATGTGAAGGGGGGTGGTGAAACTAGGCTTGGCTAGGCATATTTTGGTGGAGTGCTTTGCAAATTTTTGGGCTGATGGCTTCAATTGGATGGCACAGCTTGACATAGTCAGAGGAGAGGGGGTTGGAGCTACTGTAGATGATGGTGGAGATGATGGTGGTGATGGTGGGTGGTAGGTGCCTAGCAAAGCACAAGAGAGAGTGAGGCAAAAATCAATGAAAAATAAGAAGTAAAATGAAAAGAAGAGAGAAACCATTACCATGTTTTTTAGAGATGAAGATAGCCGTGCATTTTTTTAAGATGGTGAGAAGTTTCTCATGTGAATGAAGGAAGAAATGTATGGTTATGCAAAGAAATGGATGGATAAACCAATGAAAAGCCAAAAGGAAAATGAAAAGACAAGTGAGTGAAAAGTCACTAGAAATGAAACGTCTTTGTCTCTTCACATTTCCATTTTCTTTTAAATCAAAATAAAATAAAATAAATTTCAGTAAATAAAAATAAATAGATGAACAAAATAAAGTGAAAAAAAGAAAATAAAAAATATATTTTAGAAAAATATAAAATAATTATGAAAATAGTACAATAATAGAAACTTGGGTGAAAAATTGTAGATAAAATACAACAAGCTTTGAAAAATTATAACATCACTTTAAAAATAGTTTAAAAATGAAATTACATATATAACATGTCATATTACACATATATTCAAATTAGAACAAACAAAAATATTATTTATATAAACTAAAATAAACAATTTTGTTAAATAAAACAATGTACATACAATATTGTAAAAAGCATAACTTTCACAATATAAATCGGATTTCAACGAAATGAAAAGCAATATTCTTGAAATTTTATTTATTTTCATAATAACAGATAAAATTCAAAATTTTCAATATTTAAAATTTAAATTTAAAAGTCAAAGTTTGACCAAATTGACCAAAATTCACATTTTCTGGAAATATTCAATATATTCAGGTTTGAAATTATAATTCACATACAAATCAAAATTAATATTTAAAATAACAAAATTATTCGTTTTAATAAATAAAATAAAGTTTTATCCATAAATAAAAATAAAGTTTTTAAATCAGGAATTTCGATTAAATAATCAAAATATACAATTGAAATAATCACAAAATACAGGGTTGTTACACTCTCCCCCACTCAAAACTTTTCGTCCCCAAAAAGGAATGAGGTATGGGAAAACATGAAAAATAGAATGAAATAGGATTAAGACAAGATGATAGAATGATTGAAATTTTACCTGATAACTATTGTTATAGATAAGTTTAATAAGGTGGAGATGATCTTCCCATGATCCTCCAGAATCAAGAACACAAGCACGAAAAAGATCTTCTAGAATCTGATTCACCCTTTCCGCTTAACCGACGGTCTGTGGCTGGCAAGCAGTGTTCAGATTCAAAAATGAGCACCAAAGATTATCAAAGATTATAAAAAAATTTCTAAACAAGCTGGTATAAGCAATAGCCGCCCTATTCTGTTACACGATAAGGGAAATAAGGACAACCAAAAGATAGTTTGAAAAACAAAAAAAGATAATAAATTTGAAACCCTGAAAATTTCATCTTAAATCGAAAACAAATTTTACGTAAGTTAAATAAATGTCAACCGTCTCTAATTTCATTATCTTATCATCCAATTATCTTAAATTAACAATTTCAAAAATCATGGATTTGAAAAAATCATTTATTATACTCACAATGTACTCGATAAATTAATTCTTCTTTATTCCTAATTATAATTAAATTTATTCCTCTCAATATATTTTATCACCTATGTTAAATATATTTTTACTTATTAAACTGCTTTAAATTTATTCTTAGTTCCTTTATCATCATTTTATATTGTAAATTATTCCATTACTCCTTTTTCTATTTACCTCTGTTAATCTTTTATAACTAAATCTTAAGTGTATGACATTTATTACAACCACTCAAATTTAATTTATAATTTTTTCATATATTGTATATTATCCAATTACATATTCAACTTCTGAAAATTAAGGTAAGTTATACTGGAATGAAATTGTGTATCATACAAATAAAACTTTCTAATTTAATCATTTCAAACTTGAATATTTATCCAAATCTTGAAATTACACTTAAAAATTATCTTTCAAGATAAATTTAGGAATTAAATTTCCAATAAATTCCAAACTATTTAGAGATAAATAAATGCACATATACTATATATATCCATTCAAATTTATATCATATATCAGCATATGTTATAAATCCAGTCTTATTTTAGAAATTCAAATCAATTAAATTTCCCAAAACAAAACTGTAGCAAGACTACAGAACGGTCTCTTCACTTCAAAACTTGAAAATGAATGTCGATGACGCTACAGTCATCAACGAAATTATTTTCCAGCGACAAAGAGAAGAGCACTAATTTTAAACATTAAAATTATTTGGAAACAAATTTCTGTTAGAAAACACTATAAACAATATATCCTTTAAACTTTAGACACAAGGTTTGAAATCCATCGGAAATTAAATTCTCAAATTCTTGTTTTAAATTCATTTTATATTTCCAAATAAATTTATAACCATCTTTATAGTTCCATTATTTATTTTTAAATTAAGAGATAATAATATATAAGATCAAATATTATTTCTTAACAACCAATTCAATTAAATCCAGAAAAAGATTTATAATATAGTTACAAATTTTATTTCATTACTAAATTGAAAACCAATATTATGTCAGTTTGCTCTATTCAAGTATTTTGGAAATCCTATCGATAGCGTTGATAAGACGATTCGATCGAAAACACAAATCAACATCAACAACTCAAACAACACAATGTATAAAACAATTTAAATATTAGTTTACAAATACACTTCAAGAATGATTGAAGATAAGTTGGAAACAAATATAAGATGATTAAACAATAGAATAGGAAGATGGATGAGCTTGTATAAATCGCGGGCAACCTTAACTAGGTCAACCGTGACTTAAAGAATAAGATCGATGTGAATTTTCTAGGGAAAAATCAACATTCGGTCTCAAGGGATAGAGTTTGGCATAATAAAAGATACTAGCATCTAAACCGAGGATATAAAATCCTTGGTGAATCGATGCTATTGTAAAGGAGTTTCACCCCTTTATAAATAATTTGAGATTGGCAAGACGGCCGACTCATTATAAAGATCTTTCGAAGTGGAGTTACGGGATACTCTAGAATCAAAAGAAGATAAATAGTGAGGGATAGGAATGGATTTTGAAACCACAGGGAACGTTCCAAAATTTAAAGGGATCGAGTCAAAAAGGAAGAGTTTAACTCGAATGAAAGTGATTCTGTAAATACATTTACCCTATATACTGAGTTTTTCCTAGAGCTACCAAAGCTCTGATACCAAATATAACAACCTGATATTTTCAACCATTAGCATCCACACATGTTGGACTTGAATTGCTCAAAATACCGCATTGTAAATAAAATTTGGCAAATCTCAGAATATACAGTAAATAAATAATCACAGATCACAGACACATAGTAAATAATAACGCAGCGGAAGTGAAAGGAATAGTAGTTAATGAAGCTACTATATAAAAATTAGATACATCAGAGTTAAACAAAATACAGCAGAAGAGTAACAAGATACATCAGGTACAAATCGGAATAAATCACTAAAATCACTAAATACTGAAAGCAGAATATATGACTGGATCTTCAAGAAAAGCTCCAACTCCGAAGGTGAGTCTTGAATGCTGAATCACTCAATCTGACTCGAGCGTAAAGCAAAAAACAAAACACTCGAGTCAGGACACAAATACTTATGAACTGTAAATCAGCTCAAGTGAACAGTAACAAAATGCATCAGTAACTTAAAGGATGCTTGGGATCGCCCATCCTTTAAGGATCCGTTAAACTATTTACTATATAGTAATATTGCGCTATTATAATAATGTCTACAGTAAAATAAACTTACTTTAAAATAGCATTCCGGGCTTACCCATATCACCCTTCACACCTAATAGTCCCAGTAGTCCATCAAATAACATGATATCTCCAGATCTGGAGACTATCAGAGGATACCACATGGGCTACGGGAGAAAAACAAACTCGTAGTAAGGCTCGCTATGGTAAGTGACATGGCACACAAGGCAATACCAGGGTAGATATACCAATTACGCACACGGGCTGGTGGTAACGTAGTAGCCACATACGCCTACCTCGGAACACACTCCCAATCAAAATTGGAGGATGACCATCTAATCAATCACAAGCAAGAGTATAGTATCGAAGGAATGTGTCCGACCAGAGGAGCTACCCCTCTTGGCCCGAGATCGCTTCTGTTTTAGCCACCTTAAGCCAACTCACTGGAGTCGGGTCCACATAGTATACTCCAAGAACGTCGCCACCAACCTACTTCATTCTGGAATCTCCACCGCTTACATAGTTGTTAAAGTGGTTTTCGGAGTTGGCAGAGAGTATGACAACTTCCGATCCCAGTCTCTTTAACAACCAAACGTTATTATAACGCCATGGTCATTTCAAAATAGTTTATACTTCAAAAATCAAATCATTTCATTTCAAAACTATATTCCTTTCAAGATAGTTTATACTTCGAGACCAAAACCATTTTTACTTCAAAACTATATTCAAATCAAAATAGTTTGTACTTCGAAACTAAAACCATTTTTACTTCAAAACTATATTCAAATCAAAATAGTTTGTACTTCGAAACCAAAACCATTTTTACTTCAAAACTATATTCAAATCAAAAAAGTTTATACTTCGAAACCAAAACCATTTTTACTTCAAAACAATATTCAAACAAAATAGTTATACTTCGAAACCAAAACCATTTTTTATTCCAAAACTATGTCCAAGTCAACACGATATCATTTCCATTTCAAACATATATTTACCTTTCAAAAAACATAATACTTCAAAGTTATAACTCTTTCGAAACCAAAATACTTGAAATCATTACACTTTTAAAATCAAAACATTTCGAAATCATACATTTGAAAATTTCAAATTTATTCAATTAAACTCAATTTTCAAATTTCCAATTTAATTCAATTCAAACCATCAGTTTCAACTCAATTCAGTTTTCCAATAAAACTTTTCAAATCTTATAAATTTCAAATATAGATTTGATCTACAAAATAAACCATCCAATTTTAATATATTTCCAAACTTTAATATCCCACATTTCAAAACTAAACTTTATAATTTCATAAATTCATATCTCAAATCTAATTTCATTATTATTTAGTTTTGAAATATTCATTTCATAAATCCAATATTGTTTAAATAAACTTAAATTACAATTAAACCAAATATCTTTTCATACAAATATAAACTTCAGATATTCATTTATCAAAATCAAATATCATTCCAAATTCACATTCTTTATCAAAATAAAGATTATATCATTAAAAACCATTTCGAAATCATTAAAATATCATATCCTTCAAAACCTCATTATCAAATCATTATTTGAATTCAATTTCAAGTATTCAAATTTAAATATCATTTAAAAATCAAATATGTCATTCATTTATTATTTCAAATATCATTACAAAATACATTTCAAAATTCCATTCAAAAATTCATTTATCTAATTTGATTTCATTCAATTTAACACATAACTAAGTAAAGCTTATTTAAATTCAAATTCAATGTAAATTCCTTAAAATTCAAATTTAAATATTAAATTATATTTAAAACTCCTTATATTTCACAAATAATCAATTGTAATAGTTAAATCATTTAACACTTTAAAATATAACCCAAAAAGTGTTAAAATCTATAACATTTCAAAACATTGACAAAATATAGTAACGACAACGTTTATAAAGTGCTATCATAGCTTATAGTTTCCAAAATAGTTAGTTCAAGAATAACGACATTTATAAAATGCTGTAATAGATATTTAGTTATTTCAAACATAGTTAAGTTCAAAACAACAGCATTTAAAATGCTGTCATAAGACTACAACATTTTTAGGAAATGCTGTTAATAAAATTTCAGATTTTATTTTAACTTTTCAAATACAATAAAACTTTAATTCTTGTTATTTAAATTTATAAATCATATTTCTAGACTTCAAAATTTCATATTTAAATCACTTTAACATAAGATTTACCATAATAAAATTTTAAAATCAAATGTTCAATTTTTAAAACTCAATTCATTTATTAAGTCAAAATTTCACTGTTTATTAACTTATAAATTAAATAAAACTTGGCATTTTACTTTAAATATCATTTCAAACTTTAAATTTAATTTCCATTTTTACTTACATTTTTTTAAAATAAAATTTAAAGTCGAAAATCACATTTATTTCAAATTTACGTACTTAAATTCACAAATTAAAAACTTAAGATTTAACCTTAACAAAACCATAAAATATATATTTTTAATCAAAATTTCATACTTTTAAAAATATATATCTTAATAAAATCATTTAAAAATATACCACGGGGTCTGTATATAATTTTCTAACCTAGGTCAAATGATACAGATATATATCATTTCAATCCGTAGTTTAAAAAGGAAACCCAGGTTCTATCATTTCAAAACCTGCAATCCCAAGTAAATAAAAGTAAATAAAAATCGCTCAGGCCTATCATTTCAGCCTATAATGATTTTTCCCTATTCTAATGTCTGTTCGGGTATGTATCATTTCAATTCATAGTGATTCCATTCTAACAGGGAACTTGCAGTGTGAACATATACATATACAACATAAACAATGTCAATATCACAAAATAATGTCATATATCAAATGTCAGGTGATAATTAACAGTTTTAACAGAGTAATAACATGAAATAACATATCATATAATCATCATTTACTTGCATTAACATTTTATATTACTATACACTTGACATCCATTCACCAATTCATAAGCAAAATGTCAGAGTGAGAACGACTCACCTTTTCAAACTGGAGTTAGCAAATCGAACTACACGAAAGAATTCCAGAAAGCACGATATGGCACGATATAGCACAACTATGATTTGAATGAATAGAGAGTCCTTGATATTGACCTTGTATACAACAAATAAACAAGACAATATTAACATATGTATTCAATACAAAACACGTTGAAACAATTGGAAATTTAAAAGCGACAAGGAATAGAATGACTAGACCTTGCTTTAACCATCCAAATGCTTGGCCATGACATCATTTGGCTCAGCCATGATCAGGTCTAGACCTAAAATGCTTATCCAATGGTCAGCAAAAAGAAGGCAAAACAAATGGATGCGAGGAAGTAGGAGTTACAACATCAAAATGCAAAGGGACAAGGCAAAAGAGAAGGGTTTTGGACTCAACATGGCTTGGCCTTGGGTCAAATGGGGCTCGGCCATGCTTGTTTCAGATCTGGACAGAGGTCAAGTGATGGCCAGAGGTGGTGTAGGCAAGTGGTGGTGGAGCTAGGGGTGTGGCCGAAGCCATATGTGAAGGGGGTGGTGAAACTAGGCTTGGCTAGGTATGTTTTGGTGGAGTGCTTTGCAAATTTTTGTGGTGATGGCTTCAATTGGATGGCACGGCTTGACATAGTCAGAGGAGAGGGGGTTGGAGCTACTGTAGATGATGGTGGAGAGGATGGTGGTGATGGTAGGTGGTAGGTGCCTAGCAAAGCACAAGAGAGAGTGAGGCAAAAATCAATGAAAAATAATAAGTAAAATGAAAAGAAGAGAGAAACCATTACCATTTTTTTTAGAGATGAAGAAAGCCGTGCATTTTTTTTGTGATGGTGAGAAGTTTCTCTACTGAATGGAGGAAGAAATGTACGGCTATGCAAAGAAATGGATGGCTAAACCAATGAAAAGCCAAAAAGAAAATGAAAAGACAAGTGAGTGAAAAGTCACTAGAAATGAAAGGTCTTTGTCTCTTCACATTTCCATTTTCATTTAATTCGCAATAAAATAAAATAAATTTCAATAAATAAAAATAAATAGATGCACAAAATAAAGTGAAAAAAAAGAAAATAAATAAATATATTTTAGAAAAATATAAAATAATTATGAAAATAGCACAATAATAGAAACTAGGGTGAAAAATTGTAGATAAAATACAATAAGCTTTGAAAAATTATAACATCACTTTAAAAATATTTTAAAAATGAAATTACATATATAACATGTCATATTACACATATATTCAAATTAGAAGAAACAAAAATATTATTTATATAAACTAAAATAAACAATTTTGTTAAATAAAACAATGTACATACAATATTGTAAAAAGCATAACTTTCACAATATAAATTGGATTTCAATGAAACGAAAACAGTATTCTTGAAATTTTATTTATTTTCATAATAATAGATAAAATTAAAATTTTCAAATATTTAAAATTTAAATTTAAAAGTCAAAGTTTGACCAGATTGACCAAAATTCACATTTTTTGGAAATATTCAATATATTTAGGTTTGAAATTATAATTCACATACAAATCAAAATTAATATTTAAGATTAAAAATTATTCATTTTAATAAATAAAATAAAGTTTTATCCATAAATAAAAATAAAGTTTTTAAATCAGGAATTTCGATTAGAATAATCAAAATATACAATTAAAATAATCACAAAATACAGGGTTGTTACAAAATACGCTCTCTCGTATATACACTTAATGACTCATTCTAGGGTATTCTACCTTATTCTCTAATGAGTCAGACCCCACAAAGCTAAGGTTATCGCTAAACCAAAGCTCTGATACCAACTATAACGACCCATCTTTTTGGCTAGTCTAAATCGATGATAAACTACACATGTCAGACTCAAACAATTCAAAAGAGCAGATTGTTATGGGATAAATAAGAAAATTAGAGAAATAAAGAAAAAAATATGTAGAATCTCATAGTGGAATGACAAAATATAATAATCAAATAAACAGTGCATAAAGTTGTTTTACAAATAACATTTGATTACACTTTTACAATATAGAATCATAGTACATACAACAGTAATAAATAAGTATTGCAGCGGAACAACATGATGCGGTGGGGATGATAGAATAAATAGTAATAGTACTAAATCTTCGTCTTCATCCTCCAACAGTAGTCTCCATTATACCGAAAATCTTAGACTGACCCAAACGAATTGAAAAGACAAAACACTCGAGTCAGAACTAATTGATCTTATGCAAGTTAAATCAACGGTAAATAATATGAGTGTAACAGCATTAGAGATGTTTACAGGGTTTGATATCTCCTATCCAGTATCAACATGAGTGCAATAACTAAAGAGATGTTCAAGATTCCATCTTCTAAAGATCCATTAAACTATCTACATACATAGTACAATACGCTATTAAAATAGTGTCTACAGTAAAGTATTAAAATAGCTTTAAGGAGATACCCATATCCCTTTTAACACATTTTATATAATCTCATAGTCTATACAGTATCGTACGTGCCTCTGCAAACTGGAGGTTTACACAGAGGGCACTCCATAGGTATGGTACAAAACAACTCATAGAAGGCGTGATAGGGCATGTGACACAGCGCTCGAGGTAATGCCAGGGTAGGATTTACCACTCCCAGACTAGTGGTAACGTATAATAGCTACCACCGCCCACCTCGGAACACACTACTATAATCAAAATCGAGGGATGGCCACCAAATTAATCATAAAGTAAAAATATAGCATCGAAGAAATATGCGTAATATGAAGAATGTCCTCACTTGACCCGGTATAGCCCCTGTTTAGTCACATCTAAGATGACTCATGGGAGTCAGGGTCACGCAAATGCCTCATACATAATCATTCATCAAACCATCCTACCTTATTTCTAGAATCTCTACCACATACACAGTTGTTAAAGTGGTTTTCGATATTGGCAAAGAGTATGACAATATCCGATCCCAGTCTCTTTAACAACCAAATGCTTATTTCACACCGGATGGTTCCTTTACATTTCAAAGTCAATTCATAATTAATATCAAAATATCATATTCGATTTCAAACCATATCACTAATGAAATCATATTCACTTTCAAAACCGTATTCACTTTCTAAATCATATCGATAAGATAGGTTAATTAAATCCACATTCCAGATCATCATATTTACTCAAATATATCGTTCACTAGCAAATATCATTTCAAACCACAACTTAAGTTATAACATCATTTAACCATATTCATTTAAAAATCAAGGATTCAAATATAAGCACTTCCAGTTTACACAGTCTAATATTTAGAAAATAGTTATAATAGTTATAAATAGTTTAGTATAGTTTAAAATAAATTTTTAAATGGTTAAAATAGTTTAAATTGATTTAAGATAGTTTAAATGGGATTAAAATAGTTTAAATCGATTTAAATTAGATTATATAGATTTAAAGTAGATTAAATAGATTTAAAATAGATTAAAATGGGTTAATTAGTTTAAAATAGGTTAAAATGGATTAAATTATATTAAATAGATTGAAATGGATTAAAATAGTTTAAATTGATTAAAATAATTTAAAATAGATTTCAAAGTTATATCCAAACATTTTCAATAACCCAATTTCGATAAATTCATTTTTATTTGATAATTCAACTTTGAAATTCTAATTTAAATCCTTTGAATAATTCATTAAATCAATTCCAGTTTAAGCATTAAGGCTTGGATTTTCGAAAATAATTCAGTTTAATCAATTTCTATTTCAAAATACCAATTAACTGAATTCAAAATTTAAAGAATTAAAAATCATTTAATTTAACCAATCCGGTGTCCCTATATAATTTTCTATCCTATGGTCAAGTGATACGGATATTTATCATTTCAATCCGCAATTTAAAATTTTATGGGTATAAATTATTTCAACCCGCAATCCCAAAATTTAGTTTTATATACATGAAATCGCTCGAGTCCATCATTTCAACCCATAACTATTTCTCCCTAATCTATCAGATCATTCGGGTATGTATCATTTCAACCCATAGGGAACTTGCAATGTTATAACAATATAAAATATAACATCCAATCATCTAATATCAAAAATCAAACATCCCTCACAATCATCATCCAAATTGACAAATAAATAATAACAATTTTTTGATTATCAATATAAGGTATTAACTATAAATTTAAAATTCAATATTAAATTATATGACGATTAGATGTAATAAAAGTCATATTTAACTGGAATGACAATTTAGAAATAGAAACATCAACCAATCAATTTCTAATCACATCATAAATTTAATTTAACCGACATAAGACAATTTAGTAGTTGTGAGTGGGTTAAAACACTCACATTTGATTTTTCGACGATTTAAAATCCCATATTAGCCTAAAAATTTAACAGTCTTAGAATTCAACCAAACGAGTGTTAAAATGTTCGGAATTTCAATACGATTCTAATGAAACAAACCGTGCATAAATCCAACCTCATATGGAAAAGACATGCATATTAGAACGATTCGAATTCAAGTTTTAATTTAAATAAAAGAAAAGGCAAGAAAGGAACACGTCATCAACCATCGTTCCTCATGTGCGTAAATCTCCAGAACGCTCGAAAGCAGATAATACTCACAGCCGCCCTACTTTGACTAAGAACGCCCTCGACCACGACTGCTGACCCTCGATCAGCCACTGCCATTGGCCTGCACTCGACCAGGCGCCCCTATGGCCACCATTGCACTACCTCCGGCCACCCCAAGACTGTCGCCACCTCCACATAGTAATTTGCAATTTCTAGCAAAACTCCTGACCTTTAGCGTGAACGAGTACCATGGCCGAGGCTTGCATATCGTCCTCTTCCCAATGCCGCTTCTTGATCGTCGATCAGATGAAGATCCATAATTGGATCATCTAAAACCTTGAATGGACGTCTGCGATTCATCCTTGATTTCTAGTAAAATAGTGATTTGATGGAAAAAATGAATTGTAGATTTGGGTTACGATCGTCGAGAGTTTCGAAATAGTATATAATTTGATATGGTTTGAAGGAGTTTGATTTTTTGAAATTGGTTTGGAGATTGAATTGTAGCATTTAGAATTGGGATTTTTTTCTTCCATTGAAGAAAGGAGCATACAGAAGTTGTACATACTGGAATGAGAAAAATGACTGCTAGGGTTTGGAAAACAAGACTATTTATGTTAACAAAGCTCGATAAGAATGAATAACATTTCGTATTGGTTCAAATAGACAATAACGACCTGAAAAGCCCGTTTCGCTCAGATGCGAAAGTGGGTCACCCCATATACCAAAATAGATGCTTTCGATGTTTTTAAACTCAGTAGAATAGATTTCAAGTCCTAATTCTATCATATAAAGAAGTTAGCTTAAAATCAGCTTATTTCAAATTGATTTCAATTAAATTAACTAAATTGATTGCTACGCTTTTCTAGTCCATACGATCACACGAAAAGTCCGATCGCTACAAAACTTGAAATCCTACACATTGCCCACTAGCCAGCTACATTGAAGGTGCTTTGTCAATGGGCTAACACATCCTTGAAGAATGGGGTCGGCATTAACACCAATTTGGACGAGGATATATTTGGTATCCATACAAAAGTGGCTATCTTCTGAAGAGATAAACATGCGATCACAAATTTTGTTGATACATCTACTCAAGTCATTGTTTTTTATATGATGTAGATAGCTGTAACAGCCTTAATTTTGAGTTACATTATTTAGGATGTTTAATTAGTTAAATTAAATGAAATAATATGAGTTGGTTATAGGGATTGAGATTTGTATAATTTAAAGGGTAGTCATGCCTAGTTAAACTAATAAAGTAACTAGAATTAAAATGAAATAGAAAAGAAAAATTAGATAAGGGTACTATAGGAATAGGTTATATTTTTATACCCTAAACCGTCATACCATATCATTCTCACATTCACAAGCAAATTAAAGCTAAACCAATGGCCGGCCACCATCAAATAGAAGTAAAGGGAAGATAAGGAAGAATTAAGAGGAAGCTTAATCAAATTCAATCTAAGATCAAATCTCAACTCTTAACAATTAAGCTAAGATGAATAATTATTACATCTCACATTTTTGACATTTCAGTTTCTAGACTCAGATCCAAATGTTTTTGCAACTATATTGCCCTTTTTTGAATGATGTTTGGATATATATACATACATACATACATACATACATACATATATATATATATATATATATATGCTTGTTGATGAATTATGCTTACTCCTATTGATTTTATAACCTGTTTTGAATTGAAAATCCTATAAAATGACATCCAAGTACCTTGTAATTTTAACGTATGGACAAAAATTATATTTTAGAGATGTATTTCAAGTTTTATAATTTTCTGAACTAATGTGGATTTATTATTAATTTTCTAGTGAAGTAAATGGTTATTTGGGTTTAAAAATTAATTATAAGTATATATATATATATATTTCGGATCAAAAATTTAAACATGTTAGAAAACATATTAAAAGTGATTTATGTGAATTTTTGTAGAATTTTTCTAAGTATTTTAGTAAATATATAAAATTATTTAAGGTATAGGACTTAAATGTTTTATATGTTTATAAAAGGACTAGGGGCTATTTGCTAATGTTTCAAAATGTTAATCTCTGATGTTCGACAGCACCTTTCAGAAAAGATTTTGAAAAAGAAAAGGCAACTAATTATATGATGAAAAATAAGCAAGTTAACGAATTAAAGAGTTCAAAATCAGATTTTCTAAGGTTCGTTGTCTCACCATCTTCGGCGGCTAACTTTTGACTTAATACCTCTACCTCCAACCAGAAAAAAACATATACGCACTATCAAAGACTTGGTACATAGTGAATTGAACATAGGTGAAAGGTATAGTGTCGAAACAAGGGGTTTCCAAGGGGTCAAATCCTTGTTTTGTTTTCTAAAGGAAAAGCGCCTACTTTGCTTTCCAATAAGATAGCCTTCGACTTGGTCAACTTCCGACCGGGTCAAATTTATTTAAAAGAAAGGAGATTTTGAAATAGGTTGCGCTCTTACTTTAAGTAAATGCTTTCGAAGGGGTCGAAACACATACCTTCTGCCTTTATACCTTTCGAAGCATTGCCTCCGAAAGGGACCATTTGTTTTAAAATTTGAGCCGCTTCTCCAAGCTTTTGAAGGGATTGATTTCGACACCATCCACTTCTTTACTTAGGAAATTGCTCTCGACTTGGTTGTTCTAAGACCTTTTTTGATCTTTGAAAGTTAAACCGAAAAGGTTTCGAAAAGAATGAATTCAGATGGTTTCGAAAGTCCTTCCACATATTTTGACTTGAACTCAATGCTTTCGAAAGGGTTGTTTTAAGTAACGTATTTTAATGCTTTTGAAAGGAAACTAATAAATGTTTCAAAGGGGAGGCTCCCTAGTATTTTCGAAAGGTATATGATAAAGGTTTTGAAGGGGGTGATTCTCTAATTTTTTCGAAAAGTTTTCCTTAGTGTTTAAATGGAAGGTTTCCAATGTTTTCTAAAGGCATGATTAATGTGTTTTAAAATTGGATGTCTAAGGTTTATAAACCTTTCGAATGAGATGTTTTCAATGTTTTCGAAGGGACTATGGTAAAAGATTTAGAAAGGTATGTTTTGGCCTTTCGACCTAAGGTTATAAAGTAATGTAATTTACTTGTATCAAAAGGGGCACTTTCAAGGGTTTTGGAAGGGGCACTTTATAATGTTTCAAAATAGATTATTTAAAGGTTTAAACAAAGGTTTCGAATGTTTTGATCAACAATATTTTGAGTAAAGCATATATATTGGAAAAGAGATTTGAGTAAAGCAAATAGTATGTTTTCCTTATTTAAGTTGATTTAAAGAGTTAAATCAATTTGGTTAGGTTTTCAAGGGAAATTTAAAGGGTAATTAACCGTAAGTAAAATGACTCGGATATTCATATACCAGATGGGATTGGTGTAGGATTGCGCCCTATACATAAGCTATAAGCCCTTAGCTAATTTAGTCCAAAATTCTAGTGTGTAGGGCTTAGTCACAAGTAAGACTTAAATGATGGTTACACACAGAAAGAAATATATATGTACAAAGAAGAAGGATGGGTTATTGGTAAGCAAGAAAAACCATTAGGATCAAGTGACCATTAGAGAAGTAAGTTAAGGACAGATCATCCAGCAGTACATCTAATAATTGTCAGATAATTTGTTTAGTATGCCTAGTAGGCCCGGGTCAGCCAAAGGTTAGTAGTAAGCTAAATAAAACAATCTTGTTTAGGATAGATGGTCCATTTATTACATGTTTTTGAGCATATATGATATTTGCTATTATTGATATGTCAGTTTGATTAACCGTTTTAGTTGTTGGTTTTTGATTTGCAAAAAGATATGTTTCAAAGGGATATTAGTGAGGGAAAGCCCGTTCTACTACGTGACATGGTCTCACTTAATATCAGTAAACCGAGATGCAAGAGTATTATTCACACTTGGTTTTGTATCTGACTCGAAGTTTATGCTTTCCTCATTAAACTCTTGGGTGCTCAAAATTAATTTGAGTACACTGAGAGTTTGGGTTTTCAGGATCAGTAAGTGGACGAATAAAGCTTTCGGGGACGAGCAGGAGGCTGATGCTAGCTATATTTAGAAGTTTTTTCATTTTATTTCCGGTATGTTGTATTAAGTCTGATATGACTAGTTAGTACTCTTATCAACCAAGAGGGCATCTTCATATATCGCTCTTGGCATATTTATGTAATAATTATATTTGATCTTAACTTGGGAAACGATTGGGATTATGCAATGGACTATGAAACACGGTTTGTGAAATGTAATAATAAAAATTGTTTTATTAGTATGTGATTTTGTTTCATATTCATGTGCTTCTAATACTATGAATACTATTAATATTATCTTATTCTTTTGTCATAAGTTAACATTATAAATGACTACAGCATCTGTAGCTCTTAGCTTTGAGGCTCAAGATAGGGGATGTTACAACTTTGTATTAGAGCATAGGTTTATGAAAAACTTTAAAATAAAATGATTTTTGAAAAAATAATCCTAAGGAATTTGAGAAAAGATCAGGGTATGCGGTAATGCTATAGTAACATACTTGTATTTGCTATATATAAGTATATGCTATATCTCTATTCTCCCATTTTTATTAGGTATTCCTCTATATCTTATGAAGTTTCGAATGTAGATACGGAAGCTAATGGTGGAAGAGTTAACCTTGGTGGGGAAAGCACCACAACTAATGGAAATGTTTGACCAAATGCCAGGAGAAATCAAGGTCATGCACAAGCTGTAAATGTGGGTGCTGGAGTCCATCAAGTAAACATGGGAGCAATATATCAGTTCTTTGTCAACATGATGCAGGCGGGAATTGATGCTGGAGTAGTTGAAGGAAATGTTGGAAGAGGAAACCAAGAAGCTCCAATGGTGAATAACTATGATATTATGAGTAGATATTTTGCTCAGCTGGGAGGAAAGCCGTTTATTAGTATTGAAGACGCAATCGAAGTAGAAAATTGGCTACTTCATTGCGAGAGTATTTTCGCTGACTTAGGGCTCAACGATGAGAAGTAAAGGAGACTTGCTTCTAGACAACTTCAAGGGGCAGCACTGTTTTGATGGAACAGTATGACAATTGGAGTCAACGAGGAAAATATGACTTGGGCTGAGTTTAAGAGGAGGTTTAAGGAAAGGTTTATGTCAAAAATTGCTAAGTCCACTCTGCTTAGGAAGTTTGCCAAGTTGGAGCAGTAAGATATGGCTATGCTCGATTATGCGACCAGGTTTGAGGAGCTAGCGAGATATGACTATGGTACAATTGATACTATGATTAAGAGGAATGAGAAGTTCATCAGGGGGTTGAAGCCTGAGCTTGCTAAGGATATGTTAGCACATATTAAGGATCCAAGTGATGTTGTTATTGAGACGACCTTAAGGAATGAAGAGATGCAAGCTTTTCTTAAAAGAAATAAGGCCAAGGAAACTCAAGATGGGTAGAGTCAGAAGAGAAAGTTTTTTCAAAAGGAGCTGCTAAGAAGGGAAAGGCAGAAGTGGTCGGTTACAAGTATTATAAGAAAGGACACTATGCTCATGAGTACTAGACATGCAAGGGAAGGAAAGCTGCTGAGAAGAAAGGAATAAAGTGTTTCAACTATGATCAGATTGGACACTATAAGAACCAGTGGAAGGAGCTAGACAAGGATGGGAAAGGAAAGATGTTTGCATTGGAACCAACTACCTCGAGACCAACAGTAGAGGAAAGGGGGAAAGTTGTGTTGGGAGGTACGATTTTGATTTATGGTGTATCAGTTAGCGTTTTATTTGATACCGGTACATCGCATTCTTTTATATCTCATTGTTTGGTAGATAAGTTTTACCTAGAACCCTTATACCTAGTTACTTCCTTAAAGGTCGCAAATCCGATAGGAGGGTATGCAACACTTGGGATGAAGTTGACCACATAGAGTTTGAATTGTTAGGTCGTGTATTTTCTTGCAGTTTGAATGTGTTCGAATTCGTAGGGTTCAGAATTATTTTGGGTATGGATTGGTCAAGTAAATAAGTAGCTAGGATATTTTTCCATGATAGGAAAATATCACTTAGACACCTTGACTGTAGTGATTGGATGGTATACTTCATTGAAAACCCTAGTTTTGAGGTTAATGCTTTATAGGTGGTTTGGAAGAAGAAGACGAGTTGAGACAAGTTTTCCTTGTTAGAGAATTCACAGATGTCTTTAAACCTGTAGTAGCATTGCCATCGAAATGAGCCATTGATCGAGTTTCGGATAGATCTGGTAGCAGAAGTAGAATCGGTGAGTAGACCACCAAGCAGGATGACACCTACCAAGATGAGGAAGTTAAAGGTGCATTTGGTGGATTTAGAGGCAAGAATTTTATCAGAGCAAGCAGTTCACCTTAGAGAGCACTGCAGTGTTTACTAAGAAGCTGGACGGATCGTTAAGGCTGTGTATCGATTATAGTAAGATGAATGAGAAGACAATACAGAATCGATACCCATTGCTTATAATTGACAATTTGTTTGATCAGTTAAGTGAAGCCAGTGTGTTTTCCAGTTTGATTTAGCAACAAGTTCCATCATCTTAGAGTGGCAGAGGGTGGTGTTCCATTGATGGCGTTTAGAACCAAGTATGGATCATACGAACTGATAGTAATGCCATTTGGATTAACCAATGTACCAGCTTCTTTGTAGATTTGATGAACCAAGTTTTCTGAGAGCACTTAGATAGGTTCGTTTTAGTTTTCATATATGATATTTTGATATACTCTAAGGATGAAATAGAGAATGAAGTTCATCTTAAAGTGGTCCTTGGGACATTGAGGCAACATTAATTGAAGGCAAAGTCTCTCCGAAGTGTCATTTCTGGAAGAAGGAAGTGGAGTTTATTGGTCATGTAGTCTCAGAGAAAGGGTGTCCTGTAGATCCGACTAAGATCGAAGCAGTAAATAATTGGAAGAGACCCGAGACAGTAACTAAGATTATGATTTTTCTTGTATTAGTTGGGTATTATCGAAGATCCATTGAGGATTTTACATGGATAGCAACACCAGCGACCAAGATAACATGGAAGTTGTGAAGTTTGTTTGGATCGATAAATGTGAGGAGGTATTCCAGAATCTAAATCACTTATTGACTAATGCACCTATGTTAGCTGTACCAAAAGGGAATCAGGAATTAGTACTATATACATATGCATGCAGAATAAGCTTAGGAGTTGTGTTAAGGTAGAGAGGAAAAGTGATTGCCTATGCATCTCGACAGCTTAAACCACATAAGGTTAGGTATACGACTCACGATTTGGAATCAGCTGCAGTAATTTTTGCATTGAAGTTGTGGAGACATTACCTTTTGGAAGAAAGATTTGAGTTGTATATGGATCATAAGTCGCTAAAAAATTTATTCTCTGAGAAGAAGTTGAATATGAGACAGCTGAGGTGGTTCGAGTTTTTGGCCGCTTATGACTTTGGTATTGAGTATACACTGAGAAAGGGGAATAAGATTTTGGACACACTTAGCCGAAAACATTAGAATGCAGTGTTGGCAATGATAGTTGTGTGGAAAGATTTAGAAGAGTTGACGACATGTAGAGTGCAGTGGAGATGTGAAGTTAGATATAGTTAGGAGACATATATGTTATCATGTTTAGTGGTTCGATCGGTAATGATCAAAAGAATTGCTTCTAAGCAAGGAGAGAATCTAGTATTAGCTGATCGAATTAGGATGTTAAGGGATGGAACAAAGAGCGATGACTTGAAGTATTTCAGTTTGACCAAAAGGGGTGGTTGAGAAAGAAAGGAAGATTATGTGTTCCGAATGTGGGAGACATTAGGAAGGAAGTTCTTGAGGAATGCCATCGTTCGAAGGTCACTATTCATCTGGGAGGAATTAAAATGTATCAGGGCATGAAGAGGAGTTTATTCTACAAAGGCATGGATAAAGCAATGCTTAAACTGTCAACAGGTAAAGGCCGATCATCAGAAACCAAGCGGGTCACTTCAGCCTTTAGATGTTCCAGTTTGGAAATGGAATTCGATTTCAATGGATTTTACAGATGGGTTGTCAAGCTCAAGTAGAGGAAATGAAAGTATATAGGTCATAGTGGATAGGTTGACTAAGAGTGCACATTTCATTTCGTAAATTCAATCAGAACGACACCTGTTTTAGCTAAGCTATTTATGAAGAATATAGTTAGACTTCATGGAATTCATAGTAGTATAGTAAGCGATAGAGATTCCTTATTTACTACCGAGTTCTGGAAGATCTATATGAGACTTCGGGTACTAAGCTCAAGATGAGTACCACTTACCATCCATAGACGGATGGAAAAACGGAGAGAGTTGACAAAGTTTTAGAAGATTTATTACAAGCTTGTTTGCTAGACTTTGGAGGATCATGGGAAGACCACATAAACTTAGTCGAGTTTTCATATGATAAGTATAGGGATGGCACCTTTTGAAGCTTTGTATAGAAGGCCATGCAAATCTCCCATTTCTTGGTTAAAGACCGGGGATAGGTTAGTTCTTAGTCCAAATTTAGTTAGAGAAGCTGTAGAAAAGATTCAGATCATTCGAGCTAGGATGAAGGAAGCTCAGGCTAGGCAGAAGAGTTATGCCAGTAGAAAACTGAAAGAATTAGAGTTCTCAGTCAGAGACCAAGTTTTCATCAAAGTGTCACCGATGAAAGATGTGATTTGGGAAACTGGGAAAGTTGGTGCTGAGGTTCGTTGAACCATTTCCCATTGTAGAGAGGATCGAAAAAAATTCACATATAGAGTAGAGTTACATAACGGCTTGGCAGGAGTCCACAATGTTTTTCATGTTTCTCATCTAACGAAGTATATACGGGATCCAGAGACTACTACAACACCGAATGTATTAGATGACTTAGTAGTGGAACCGTATTTGACTATAGTTAAAAAACCAGTTGGTATATTCACGAGAGATGAGAAGAAGCCATGGAAAAAGACAATCAGATTGGTCAAGGTCCAGTGGAGTGGCGATGAGAGAGACTATACTTGAGAAACTGAGAGCAGGATTCGAGCTACTTATCATGACTTGCTTCGTGGTATGTTTTACCTTTTTGATTGATTTTGATGAATAATTATTGTAATATTGTAACATACCAAAATTCATCAATTCAAAATGGGTAAAGGTTGAACTTTTATAATAAAATTTGAAAATTTTCTAAATAAATAAATGATGATATAAATGAACAAGAATTTCAAATTTCTTTTAAGTTTAAAAAATTTGAAATATTAAAAGTTTTTAAAATCATTTGAGTTTAACTTTTATTCATATATATAAATATATATATATGTGTGTGTGCATACATAGGTAGATTTGAATTTATATATTGGATTTGATTTTCAATTGAATTTAAATTTTAAAATGAAGTGCTTGGTAAAAAAAAATTTGCATTCATATATACATATCTATGAAAATTATTTAATATGTATTAAAAATTCAAAACACTTTCTTTTGATAATATGCATTGACATAAAGCTAATATTCATTAAGGAGAAATATAAGTTTAAAAATAAATTATATAATGTAAAACATTAATGTTAATAAAGAAAAATCTTTTCATTACAAGTGTTAAATTGAGAATGACCATAGTGACAAATGTAATTCAAGGAAAGAAGAAAAGTAACAAGTGTCCTTTTATTAATTTCTTTTCTTAAGTAATTTTTTTTTAAAAAAAGATAAACTTATACAATATCTTCTTTCCCTTACTTTTATTCATTTCAAAGTGGAATTTGTGCAATCTTTTATTTCAGGAAAAATATCATCATCAAAAGAAAAACAAACTTACTTTGTCTCAACAAATTGAAATCAAGAAATATATTTTAGAAAAGAAAGAAAAGATCTGTAACAAATTTCCCTTTGTTTCTCAAGCTAGAAGAAGAATCCCAATCTTCAACAAACACTACAAAATCAAGCTGAAACTTCAAAGAGATAAAGAGATTCAGGGGTCAACTTAAAAAGAAAAAAAAAACTGCAGTTCACAAAGTTTAAGTTGCAGGTCAGAATCTCATTTCTGTTTCAACTAAGATTGAAGTAAGTAAATATAATTCTATTTATTTTGTTGTTAACAAAAAATTAAATGAGTAGATACATCAAAGTTTAAACTCGCTTATGCAAAATTTACTGCAGATAAATAACTCAAAGGAAATCAAGCTAAAAAAAATTGCAGTTCAAAGAGTTACAGAATTTCCCTCTGTCCACTTCTGTTTTCAATTCCAAATTGGTGAGTAAATTTTTCAAGGAATTTGATTTTTTATCTGGTTGATTTAATACTTGATATATGCAAGTTGAAGAATAGTTTGCATGCAACAAAATTTGAATGAAATATGGTTTTTTACCTGCGCATGTTGATGTACAGAATTATAAATCCTGTTCTAGCAACAGTTTTTGGGAAAAACTGTATTAAACCCAAATTCATTAATTTTGGTTTGGTTAGATTGAAGTATCAAAACAAAAAGTGTATAAATTCATTTTCGATTTAAAGTTTAAACATTTAAAAAATATTACCCAGGATTTAGAACCTGGAACAAGCAAATCACAGTGAAATCCAATTTATAACTAAAAACTTAAATTCTTTGATTATTAAATTTGATCATACAAACTAAATCATCTTTAGAATTGTTGAATTTTAAGATTAAAATCATGATTTTAAGTTACATGTGGGGGGAGCATTTTGACTTTGAACTGAGATGCACAATTAGGTTTTTCTGGCGACTGAAGCGATTTGAGGGGCCGAAACTTTGCTTGAAGGTGGTAGGGGAGTTGTCGAAGCCAAGAAAAACATGGGGTGATTTTTCCAATCACCGTGGCGTTAGGGTTGATCGATGAAGGGTTTAAGCCCTAAAATGGGTTACGGTCAAATTGGTGGCCACTGTCGTGCCTACGAGTGATCGAGTTGTTTGGGATCTGGGAAATCGTAGGGGAAAGGGTTAGCTAGCTGTGGCCGGAATCGTATGTAGTCCGGTGGTCGGCGTGGGGCGTACGGAGTGATTTTCTGATGATGCTGCTGTACCCATGTTGATCGAGATAACTCGATTTTATTTTCGAGTTTCATCTGTGCTTTTTAGTGTTTGGGTAGCGGTTGTGGGTTGAAATTGGTCTGTCGGTGATGGTCTTCGAGGCCGAAAGGGTGACGTTGATCGGTGCAGGTGCACGCGATGGGTTATGTGTCAGGTTGATTTGGTGGGGGAAGATAGAGGGTAGCTCGAAGTAGTAACCGGGGGAAATGGATGGAAACTCGAAGGCATGCTCGGGTTTAGATTTACATTGTATCGATTGGTTTTGTACTTAACCAAATTTTCAAAAAATTGGGTCACTCGTGTCAAATTTTGGGGAAACTCGAAGCAAGCAGAATAAACTCTCGGGGAAGACTCGAAGGGGTTCGGGGGAAATCAGTATACAGGAAATTTTGCCCAAATAAAAACAAGAAATTTCAAAACTTTTAAAATTTTAAAAACTCGTGTTTTAAAAGATGGTTTTGATTTAGATTTAAAACAACTTAATGTTAAGTAAAGTAACTTAATTCTTGCCACATTACTTATATAAAAAAAATCAGTTATAAAATGTAATTAAAAATGATGTTAAAGATGAAATGTTTTACAAGATAATTTTTGGTCTCTCAATACGATTCTTGTGATAAATTTAAATTAGTTTTCAAGGGAAATCAAAATGGTTAACAAAGTTGTCTTTTGAATTTTATAAATGATTTACTTATGTAATAAACGATTTACTTAAAATAAACTATTTAAATCAATTACTTAATATTTAATGATTATTTAGGGATTAATTTATTAAGATAATTAATTAGGGAAATAATAAATTAATAAGAGTAATTAAGACTTAATTAATAAATAATTAAGAATGAATGAATTACGGAAATTAATTAAGGGATGATTTAATTATGAAGATAATTAAAGATTTAATTAATTTTAATTAAAAATAACTAATCATTGACTAAAGATAATTAATGAAATTAATTATGTGATTAATTAGTTTAATTCACACAATTGTTTCCTCGTAGCTGTGTATGATTGATAACTATTGTATGATGGGTATTAATTGATATCTCTAATTGTAATTGTGATGCTATGCGATATGAATTGTTTGTGCTGAGCTGTGATCCTGTATTTTTATGTGAATGTGAAACCCCTTTGGCCCGTAAAACGGCTTTTGAATTTCGATGCGACAGGGAGTCGGATTCCTGTTGGTTATCCGAAACCCACATCGAACCTGTGAATCTTTGTGAATGACATGTTCACATGTTTTAAAATTGACGCGCACTATTCGGGTTAGCCGGGAAAGGACCTTTGTGTCATATAACCCATTCCGAATAGTGATTCAACGAATGGAGAGCATTTGAAGACCGGTGGTGAAGACCGGGTGTCTTCAAAAACGATAGGATAACCTATCGATTGTCTCCGCACCTAGTTGCTCCGGTATAGGGATTCCCTAAGTGATGGGAAGTCCAATCGGGATTGTGGACGCCCAGATTTGCAAGGGCTTCTTGCTTTATTGGACGAAGTGCCTTCCGTTCTGTTCGAACCCGGAACAGACTTGTATGGTCGTGTGTCTGATACTACACTTCGAGAGATAAAGCCGATTTCTTTCAAATACATATCTATTGGTGGCGGAGAATTTATTCTCTTAGCTTAACACCCTTCTTTGGGACATACGAGCTCAGAGGTTATGTAGTTGAAGGTTATCAGCGATATACTCCCAATTTCGTAGTGTGGCATGCTAAGTGTTGATGTGTATTGATGATCAATTTCTGATCATTTGTTGATCAAAGCATGGCTTTTGTGAAAAGCGTAGCTTTGTGGACGAGACTTCATCGAACCTCACAACCCGGTAATGGTCGAAACGGAAAAGATGCGGCAAGGTTATTGGGGGTAGCGCCCCTTAGGGTATGTGCATTTCCTTCTGGATAGAAGTGGTATCATGGTATGGAGCCCAGATACTTAACTTATGTGGATATCGCAAATATACATTCCTTTGTGATTGATGTTGGGGCCTCGGATAAAGGTTGGTTACGACCGGGGGATGGCATACTCGTGTCAGTAATTACCTAGTTATAGAGGTAACCCGGCCTTGTGTTGGCAGAGATCCGGTTAGTTTCTCGGGACGTCCCTCCAGAGGCATACCGATGTGGCCTAGGAAGTTCCTTAGCCTGACCATTTTTTGGAAATCCAATTACCAATACGAACCCAGTACGGTTTTAGTTGTAGAACCTGCCATCTAATATGGTTGCTATAGTAGGCATACTATAATGGTACGTATGCTGGCTAAGATTAATATCATACTTTTTTAAAATGTTTTCACACTATGTACTAATAGTAATATTTAAAGTGTTTTCTCGTATTAAGTATTTTTGATTGTCATAACGAGAAATCTCCTCCAAGTCTGCATTTGCATTGTGTGTGTGTGGCGGGAGGCCTTATGGCAGTTTCATTTTCAAAAAGCATTACGAATTTCTTTCAAATTATTTTGTTGCTTTTGATTTAAAATAAATTGCTTTTATTTCAAACAACTGTTTTTGGTTTACTCATACCAGTCCCATGACTGACTCGGAGTTTATTGTTTCCTCTCAAAACTCTGGGTGCCCATAATTTCCACACGGGCAGCCTAGTAGCAGGTCTTTCGTGTTTTATTGCTAGCTGGATTTTAAAGTCGTATGGTTCGAAGGTTTTTGGTTTTGAAGTCCTTTTTGCCTTGGAGATATTCTGAAACTTTTGGATCTCGAGGTTCTCAGTTTGGAAGTTCATTATTGCTTTATCTCTTTAAAGACTTTCTTGGAGTGATCACATGTTGTTCTGTTGTGATGGTCTATTTTGGAGTTGTGTTGTATATGTATAAAAATACTCTGATGTTGGTGTTGTTGTTGTATTGATATTGTGAGATGTTGTATCTGGGATATTGATGTTGGCAGTTTTATTTTCCGCTATTTATACTCATCTAATTGTTGTTATAAGCTCCATCCAAACTGAAATTCGACATTGGAATCTCCGGCAGTCGAATACAAGTGAGGTATTTGATGTCGATTTTTGAACGCTGAACTTCGGGTCGTGACAAATATTAAGGACAAAATTATTAAGGAAGGGATCCTATAACAACCCTAATTTTGAGAAACATTATATAGGATATTTTATTAGTTAAATTTAATGAAATAATGTAAGTTGGTTAAGGGATTGAGATTTGTATAATTTAAAGGGTGGCCTTGCCTAGTTAAACTAATGAAGTAAATGGAATTAAAATGAAGTAGAAAAGGAAAATTAGATAAAGGCAATATAGGAATAAGCTATATTCTTGTACCCTAAACTCTCATACCATATCATTCTCATATTCACAAGCAAAGTAAAGCTACAACATAGGCCGACCACCAGTAAAGAGAAGTAAGGGGAAGATAAACAAGAATTAAGAGGATAAACTTAATCAAATTCAATCCAAGATCAAATCTCAATCTTAAAAACAAAGCAAAGGTGAATAATTGTTGCATCATCTATTTTTGGTGTTTCGGTTTCTAGAATCAGATCCAAATGTTTTTGCAAGTATATTGCCATGTTTTGAATGATGTTTAGATGTATACATGCTTGTTGATGAATTATGCTTATTCCTATTGATTTTATGACCTATTTTGAATCGACAAAACCTACCAAATGACTTCCAAATGCCTTGCAATTTTAATATATGGTCAAAAATGATATTTTAGAGATGGATTTCAAGTTTTATAATTTTATGAATTAATGTGGATTTACTATTAATTTTCTAGTAAAAAAAATTGTTATTTATATTTAAAAATTAATTATGACAATTATATATATGTTTTGGGTCAGAAATTTAAATTTGATAGAAAACGTATTGAAAGTGATTTATGTAAATTTTTGTAGAATTGTCCTAAGTGTTTCAATAAATATATAAAATTATTTAAGGTTTGGGACTTAAATGTTTTATATATTTAAAAAGGAAAAGGAGCTATTGGCTATTGTTTTAAAATGTTAATCTCTGAAATTTGGCAGCACCTTTCAGAAAATATTTTGAAAAATTAAAGGCAACCAATTATATGATGACAAATAAGTAGGTTAGTTGAAAATAATTACTCTATAAAGTTAAAAAATTAGATTTTCTAAAGTTCTGCGGCCTCAGCATCTTTGGCAGCAACCTTTCGACTTAGTACCTCCACCTTCTACCACATGGAAAGAAATGCACATGGTATCAAAGTCTTCGTAAGTAGTGAATTGAACATAGGCTAAAGGTATAGGGTCGAAACAACGGTTTTCGAAGGGGTCTAAGCCTATTTTTGTTTTCTAAAGGAAAGCGCCTACTTTGCTTTCGAATAAGATAGCCTTCGACTTGGCCAGCTTTCGATGGGGTCAAATATGTTTAAAAGAAAGGAGCTTTCGTAATAGGTTGTGCTCTTGTATTAAAAAAATGCTTTACCTACTGCCTTTATACCTTTCGAAGTAGTACCTTCATAAGGGTCCGTTTGTTTTAAAATTAGAGTCACTTCTCCAATGCTGTTGAAGGGACTGGTTTCGACACCATCCACTTCTTTACTTAGGAAATGTCTTTCGACTTGGTTGTTTTAAGACTCTTTTTGATGTTTGAAAGTTAAACCCAAAGGTTTCAAAAAGAATGACTTCGGACGGTTACAAAAGGTCCTTCCATATATTTTTACTTGAACTCAATGTTTTCGAAAGGTTTGTTTTAAGTAGTGTACTTTAATGCTTTCGAAAGGTAGCTAATAAAGGTTTTGAAGTGGAGAATCCCTAGTATTTTGAAATGTATACGATAGAGGTTTTGGAGGGGTGTTTGTCCAATGTTTTCGAAAGGTTTACTTTAGTGTTTAAATGGAAGATTTCCAATGTTTTCGAAAGGCATGATTAAGGTGATTTAAAAGTGGATGTCTAAGGTTTATAAAGCTTTCGAAAGAGATTTTTCTAATGTTTTCAAAGGGACTATGGTAAAAGGTTTCAAAAGGTAAGTTTTGGCCTTTCAGCCTAAGGTTATAAAGTAAAGTAATTTACTTGTATCGAAAGGGTTACTTTCAAATGTTTCAAAAGAGATTGTTTAAAGGTTTAAATAAAGGTTATGAATGTTTTCATCAACAATATCTTGGTAAAGCATATATCATGGAAAAGATACGAGTAAAGCAAATAGTATATTTTCCTTGTTTAGGATGATTTAACGAGTTAAATCAATTTGAAAAGGTTTTTCAAGGGAAATTTAAAGGGTAGCTAACCCTAAGTAAAATTGCTCATATATTTGTATACCAGATGGGGCTGGTGTAGGGTCATGCCCTATGCATTGGCTATTAGCCCATAGTTAATTTTGTCCAAAATTCCTGTGTGTAGGGCTTAGTCACAGGTAAGACTTAATTGATGGTTACACATAGAAAGGAATATATATGTACAAAGAAGAAGTATAGGTTGTTGGTAAGACGGAAAAACCATTAGGATTAGGTGACCCTTAGAGAAATAAGTTAAGGACAGACAGTTATTACCTGTTTTTGAGCATATATGATATTTGATATTATTGATATATCATTTTGATTAACGAGTTAGATTGCTGGGTTTTGATTTTAAAAAGATATGTTTTAAAGGATGTTAGTGAGGGGAAACCCGTTTCGCTAAGCGGCATGGTCTCACTTAATATCAGTACTGAGATGTAATAGTATAATTCACACCAGGCTTTATGTCTGACTCAAAGTTTATGTTTTCCCCTTAAACTTTCAGATGCTCAAATTTAATTTGAGTAGATTGAGAGTTTGGGTTTATAGGTTTAGTAGGTGGGCGAATAAAGCTTCCGGAGATGAGCAGGAGGCTGATGCTAGTGTATTTAGGAGTCGTTTTGTTTTATTTCCGCTATGTTGTATTAAATTTGATATGGCTATTTAGCACTTTGATCAACCAAGGGGGTATCTTCATATGTCTCTCTTGGCGTATTATGTAATATTATATTTGATCTGAACCAGAGAAACCATTGGGATTATGTAATGGAATATGAAACATAGTTTGTGAAATGTAATCAAAAAAGTAGTTTTTTTAATCTGTGATTTTGTTTCATATTCACGTGCTTCGGATATTATGGATAGCATTAACATTCCCATATTTTGTCGCTGGAAGTCAATACTATAGATAACTATAGCATCTGTAGCATTTAGCTTTGGACCTCAAGATAGGGGATGTTACAGCAGCTATTAATTACAGTCAGCATGTTAATGTTAAATGGGAGTGTGACCCAATATTTAATGTTGCGTTGGTGTTAATTATTATTTTTTATATGCTTTTGTAGCAACCTTTATGAAGTACTGAGGAAATCTATGGTAACAAACATGATTGCCTTTGTAGACCGTGCTTATACAGGTGCACTTTAATGTGGAAACTCAACTAAAAGAAAAGATCATTGAATGAGTAGTTTACTATTGACCCACAAACCTTAGCCAACTATAATGAACCAGGTTTACCCATAATCAGGTAGTAATCAAACAATAAACCAATTTTACCCATGATTAGGACATGATTGCAGAGCCATAGTTTGCCATTGACGATGGGACCATAAATCTTGGTTGGCAATAGTGAACTGGATTTATCCATGATCGAGACATGATTATCGACTGAATAGTTCACTATTGACAATTGACCAACAAATTCCGACTGGCAACAATGAGCCAATTTACTTGGGATCGGGATATGATCTCCGACTAGGTAGTTCATTGTTGACGATTGGCCTCTAGACTTACTTTATCTAGATATAGAAAGAATTCCCATCTTACGATGTAGACAAATTCACTCGAAAGAAAGGCAAAGAAACCAAAACAATAAGGATGCATGGGAATGGACCACAAAGGCACTCCACTAGAGATCGCTCATCTTGCCAAACTTGACAATTATTGATCCTATGCAAGTGTGCAAGATAGCAATGAAAAGACATTCGGTCAGATATCGCTTACCCTACCAAACTTGATAGTGCTTGATCCTGTGCAAGTACACGAGATAGCGATAAGAATATTTTCAAAAGAGCTAATAAAACAATGGAGTAAGACTTAAGAAAGATTGCTCGCCTGATCGAACTAGCCAGCGATTGATCCTATGCAAATATGCCGAGGGAAAAGGAAGAGTTGCTCGAAAAGCTTACAAGATAGGAAGGACTCGGATCACAAAGAACCGCCTACCTTGCCCAAATTATTAGTGATAGAACTTATACAAGTATGCATGGTAGCATTGAAAAAGATTCTAATGGAAAAAATACGGTGCTTCGTCGAAGAACCATAAACCTTGTTGAACACGACATTAATCCTATGCAAGAGTGCAAGGTAGCAACAAAGTGTTTTTCGAAAGTGCTATGAAAATAGCAAGGATTACCAATATGCTTACGCTGTTGAAGTTTTTGATGATTAAACATGTGCAAGTGCTAAGGTAGTGATGAAAAAATTGATGACAAGCTAATGGAGCAAGCTCGTTGTACGACCATAACACGACAACTAATCATAATCAGATATTATAATTCAATTTACAATTATGTAAAAGGTATATATGCATTTATGTAAGCGTTCATACAAGAAATATAAAGTGTGAGATGGGGAAAGCATCTGCCATAGATGAGGCTAACATTAAAATAAAATCAACATTAAATTAAAGCATTAAATATCATGACTCATACCAAAAGACACCTGAGCGAAAACTGCTTACCTTATGGAAATTTTTGGTAATCGATCCAAAACAAGTAGTACGGTAGCGACAAAAAGGTTTCCAGTGGAACAAGAAAACTTGGCAATCATATGGAACAAACATATCATGATAGCCAGGTACGGAAAACATAATTACATATTACCATATGGTACATGCATGCTTGTTTAAGAGCTTATGCAGTAAAGGAGAATATGGACATGAATAAATATCAAACAAAAAATGCATAAATAGCAAATAAAGAATAGCTTCACATCACAAGTGCAGAGTTAGCATATTTCCCAAACTTTAATAGAATTCACTTACCTAGCCAAGCTTGTTAGTGATTGATCATTTTCAGGAATGCATGGTAGTGGTGAAGGAGTCGCTGGCAGAGTAACTTGACAATCGTATGGGACAAATACATCACAACCACCGACCTTAACCAGGCAAACCTAAATGAACACAACAAAATATACATCTTTGAGTCCATGTACGATGGAAAAATAGTATATACCTTTTCCTAGAACACCTCAATATACTCAAAATTTTCATGAGACAATGCACCGACCTCAGGACCTAGGGGCAAGAAAGCTAAGCTAGTGGGAGCAATGCCTCATTAAACATGGATGAGAATCAAAGGGAAATCATTCTAGATTCTTATACTATAAAGAAAGCTCCTATAAATATCTCATGGATGAGAATAACTAAGAAGGAGAATGGACGAGCAATAATGCAGACAAGCTTGGATCTTTGGAAACAACCTAATCAAATCTCTATCGGGTAGAATCTTGCCTTCCTAAATCTCTAAACACTTCTAAATAACAAGGAATCATCTCTACTTTATCCAATCACCTTTAATTATCTAATTAATCCTCCAACATCAAGTTATAGACCTTATAACATCAGATTTTCACCAATCATAGATCTAGAAACCCATAATTATTGTAGCCAATCCAGAGAGATCCAACAAGCATTGTAGCAATCAAAGATCAAAGCATTATCCCTTGGTCAGATTTCTATGATATGAAGGTGGGAAGATTAAAAGATAACACAAAGAAAGTAAGATGGAACAAATTCTAGGTGCTTGGTTCGGTAGACACTGGAATCAATCTCTTGGTTTGGTAGTTGCTAGAAGATCAATAATCTCGTCCAGTAGTTGACTACCAAATAGAGATTCTTGTTTGGTAGTCTACTACATGACAAGTCACTATCAGCCCGAGACTATGTTGAACCAAGGAACTGCAAAACTAAGGCTTTAACGGGTCAAGGAACAATTAAATTAAGACGTTGCTAAACCCAGGATGTCAATCAAGCTGATTATGGAAGTTCCAGATCAAATATTTTATATACGGAAAGTACATAACCGAATGAGTTAAATATGGAAATTGCTTATTTTATAGGCCTAGGCTCCTTATATTTTCACTTCTATAAATACCCAAGCATGAAAGAGTAATTGGAGGAAGGAGAGGAATGCCTAACAGTATTAACAAAACAAGAATAGGCGCACAAGAATAGCCTAACATGAATAGATATATAGGAACAACCAAACAAGAGTAGCCAAATAGGAATAATTGAATAAGAATAGTTAACATGAATAAATAAATAGGAATATATAAGCATGAGTAGCCGAACAGACATCCTTGGAGCTATGACTTAATATATATTTAGCTACAGATCATTGTATTTTTTATTCTAAGCATTGTACCAAAGATCTATAAGAAGGGCAATGACAACGTACAATGGATGTAGGCTCCATTTTATTATAAATCTTTGTATACTTTACGTTACTACAATTTATTGTCTGCATAATGTCTATTGTTTGAAAATCAATTATAATACAGTTCTGACAATTAAGCCATATACTCAGTATTCAAAGTTCGACAGCAAATCAATTAGAGGTGTTTGCCTATATTTTTAAAAAATTAATAAATTACCTTTGAAAATCTTTGCATATATATTAAATCATATTAACAAATGAAATTATAATTTTACAAGCATGAACAATTTTAGTTTTAAACAAACGAATAAAATAAAATCATATCATCCATGTTTGCGCCAAAAATGGTCACAAACCCTAAAAGTAGTGAAAGCACCAATGTTTACGCACAAAGTCTCAATATCCAAACACAGATTACAAATCCAGATAATGAAGAGAGTAAAAGTGAAGAAATAGCAAAATTAAAATGAACGAAAGTAAAGAGAAGACACAAGATTTATAATGATTTGGCTATCTTCGGCCTACGTCCACTTTGAATTGATCCTTTTATTCCTTTTATACTATGATTATAGTTACAACCCTTTGAATATCAATAGCCAAAAATTTCAAAGTCTAGCCAAAAGAGAAGAAGATAAAAGAGAGCGAAGAGAAGAAGATCCCTTTTCTCGAGCAATTCTCTTTCTATTTATAGGTGGAGATTTGTAAAGATCTTGCTGAAAATTAGGCAAAGAAGTCTCTTGGTACATGTGGGGCCGTATAGAGAGCTGCGAGGCCCACTTGCATGATTTTGGGATCGATCAGGATGAATAATCCCCATGTCAAAATGAGCTGCAATCGAGCGTGGTGAAAGATGATAGTACAAAGTCCTTGCTTTCCAAATTTCATGAAGTTCCAACATGTACTTTTCAAGATATGATCGATCCAAGTTTGTTACTAGTGAAGTTGAAGCTTTCATATCCATAGATCTGTATCCATCATTTCTTATCCATCAGCAGCACTCCATCGTTTTTGTGTCCATCCGAGTCTTGCACTATGATCCATGCGATGCATTCCAGTTTTTGACTACTTCTTTCGTACCGGTCGATACGAATGATCGATACGAAATATTTCCAAGTGTAGTTTCCTTTGTATCCATCGGTTGCTTTATTCCTCGTATCGATCCCAGCTTTAATTGATACAAAGTGTATCGATCAAAACCATTTTCCTCGATTCGTAGTCAAATATACCGGGTCTTCAACATGCTTTGTCATATCCATCTGATCGATATGCATGTATCGATATGAAAACAACAATCCACATCCATCAACCTGTATCCTTCCTTGAGTTGCCTGATCGATACGAATTGTATCGATACGAATATCGATCGATCCAACCAAATGTAAAGCACATGTGTTAATCCAAATCCGTATCCATAGTGATCAAAACGAGAGTATCGATACGAGCCAGTTTTTCATGAATATATTTCCATCGATAATCTGAGCATATGAACTCCGATTGACCTGAAATTCATAGTGTGGCCTCACCGAGCCTTTTTTTCATTTTTGATCGATCCCACCTCGATTGAATCTTGGTCCAATTTTAACATTATCGATCATAGCCTTCTCTTCAATTGATCTTCGATCTTGATATCCATCCTTTTTGGCCAATTTGTTGATATCCTGGCTTTGACCAAAAAGCGGGATAACAATTTCCCCCTAAAACATGCCTTGCGATAGGAAGGCGTATTTTGAATAGCTTTAAATCTGACATCCAACCTCCATACTCCGCTGATAGCCATAGCATCCAATCCATTTAGCCAGTCCATCCAAGTCCAATGACCAATTCCATATCTAAATCCTTTCAGAATAATCAAATCCAAATCCATGACCAAAACCAAAGTAATGAACTCTCCAGGTTGATAACCAAATCCGGGACCGCTACGGGCCCTTAGCCAAATCTGGGACCACTCTGGATCGTTGCCAAAATCCTTATTTGGTCATAGCCACTAATCAAATCCATGACCTCTTTGGGTCGTTAAGTAAATCCAGGACCGTTCCGAGTCCATATCCAATCCTCATCCATTCACAGCCGAATTACTATCCATTTCGAATCTTGGGAGCCAGTAATTGAATCCTATGATCTCTCTGCACCATTGATGGTCTCTCTGAACTATTGACGGCCTCTTCGGACCCTTGCTAAGCTCGATCCGAACTTAACGACTAAATAGGAAGACCCTGTCACGCTTCGGCGAAGTAATCTATCCCTTGCACTCCGGCCCCGTTGAGGGAATATAGCGATGTCTTGGTCCTCCTAGACCGATTACAGACTCTCTAGGCTCTTGTTGAATCCCATCCTATCACTCTCCGGTAAAGGGGAAACAACATCGAGCAAGCCGATCCTGCCGCTCTCCGACGAAGCGGCGTCACTCCCTACACTCTGGTTCAATATCCTTGAACATCAATCGACGCCATGGCCTAAGTCCTAGACTGATTACAACCACTCTGGGCTCTTGTCGAACCACAATCAAATCACTCTCCAATAAATAGGGAACAATGTCAAGTTAGTCGATCCTATCGCTCTCCGACGAAGCGACTCACTTCTTGCACTCTGGTCCCTGTCTCTCCAAACTGGATCATAAAGAGATCGATTTCCAACTGACTTTTAGTATCCATCCCTTAACTCTTTGGTTAGGGATTTGTTCCATAAAATCTAAATCTATTTATTAAACCTAAAATCCAAATGTCCAATGAAAAAAACCAGAAAAAGCTAAGTGTTGCCTCTTCGTGCGGAGTGGTCTACTACCATCTCAGAGCATGCCTGGGAATCGCTCTGGTTCCCTTAGATGTGTAAGTGGCATAGCCGCTTTATTTTTAGAAACAAAACCAGAAAGATCATTTGATAAACGAAGTTCAAATCCTGAACTCAGCCCTTGCCATCACGATCAGCTGATGACGTGTCCTGGCCTTGATCTAAGGTCATTCATGTTTGGTGCAGGCGGTAGCTACTCGTGTTCTATCACCGTTGTCTGATTCCTCACATATTGTGGCAATCTAACACTCCTGTTGTGTTCTTCCACCATATCCTTCAAGTGGCGACATTCATCTGTGGTATGCCCTTCTAGCTCATGGAATGGGCAGCACCTCCCGCTCCTGCGCTCCCGCTCTATGGAGATTCTTACTAGGTGGTTTTCCATAGGGGAGTTTCCCCTGTGTTTCCATCAAGTCTGTGTATGTAGTGAGTTTTGGTTCTCGGTCTCTCCTCCATTTATTAGAACCATCGTCTCCATCATCCTTCTTTTGCTTTTCTTTATCCCTCCTATGTCCTCTAGACGTTCCATCGCCTTGCACGGCGTACACCTCTTGCCTTTCAGCGCGTGCTTCCTATAATCGTATAAACCATTCTGCCCCATGGTAGAAGTCCCCGAGATCCTGTGGTGGATCCCATGCCAATGAGCCTCTGAACTCAGTGCTTTCTGTAATTCCTGCTATCTCCGCCATCAAAATCATTGATGGATCCGAACGATCCACCGAAGCTACGGCTGCATTGAACCACATCAAAAAATTCCTTACGGACTCTCCTGCCCTCTACTTCATTGATGCCAATGTCGTTATGTTCTTGGGTCATGAAACATAAACCTTGAATTGTCTCATAAAGCGTTCCACTAGTTCACTCCATGTCCTGATCGATCAATTCTCTAGCTGTTTGAACTAGAGCGCAGCTAAATCCATCAAGTATAATGGGAAGCATCTTACCATAACCTCCTCATATCCCCCCAGCGCTTACATATACCTGATGTATCTGGTTATGGCATAGTTGGGTTGACTTCCCATCATAGGCCTCCAGCATTGGTAGTTTGAATTCTAGAGAGTTCCTTGCATTTCTGATATTCGAAGTGAACAGACTCCAACTAACTTCCTCCAAGTCTTTGCTCGATAGCCCTTCTCTCATAATTCTTATTATTAATCCAGCCATCCGCTCGTCTTCATCCGGGGGTGGCCTCCTATATGCGTTTGCATTCCACCCTCCGAGGGCATTCCATGTAGTACTCTTCATGTTGCTTATTCGCATTTATGTTGGCCCCACCTTGTTGAGCTTCATTCACGGGCTTCCAATATCTGATCCCAAGGGTCTGCCCCTAGGCCTTTGCCGATTCCCTTCACGTTCTCAAATCTGGTTTTGGATCTGACCTCCAGAGACTTCTATAGCTTTGACTCCTTGTTCAACATTGCCGACAGCTACGGTTGCTCCATTTCCTGGGTTCTGGGTTCCAGCTGTGCCCATTTTCCAAATGAGATTCTACATCTCTCATGTTGTCTCTTAGTAGTCTCTCTTGCATGGAATCCATCATTGTCCACATCTCATCCCTTATGATGTGGATAGATGCCTGATCTACTCCAGCTCCGGAGGAAGCCTCTTGACTTCCAACTTGATGGCTCCTTTTTGGTAATGTCATTCTAGCTAATTGCCTAACCATGATTCCTCCTAGATCTGATCCCTTAGCTTCCAAATCTAAACTCCAAATCTCATGTAGCGGGTGCTAGTCTTCTTAGTAAAAGCACCAAAGTGTTTGCATCGAAAACGGTCACAAAACCAAAAAGTAGTGAAAGCACCGATTTTACGCACAAAATCTCAATATCCAAACACAGATTACATATCCAGGTAATGCAGAGAGTAAAAATAGGGAAATAATGAAATTAAAATGAAAGAAAACAAAGAGAAGAAACAAGATTGATAGTGGTACAGTTATCTCCGGCCTACGTTCAGTTTGAATTGATCCTTTTATTCCTTTTATATTGTGATTATAATTACAATCCTTTGAATATCAATAGCTAAAAATGGCAGAGTCTAGCCAAAAGAGAAAAAGATAAAGGAGAGCAGAGAGAAGAAGATCCATTTGAGCCATGTTATTTCTATTTATAGATTGAAATCCGCAAAGATCTTGCTGAAAATTAGGCAGAGAAGTCTTTTTGTCCATGTGGGCCTGTATGAAGAGTTGCAAGGCCCACTTGCATGCTTCTAGGATCGATTAGGACGAGTACTCTTCACGTCGGAATGAGCTGCGATTGAGCATGGTTAAAGATGATAATGCAAAGTCCTTATTCTCAAAATTTCATGAAGTTCCGACATGTACTTTTTGAGATATGATCGATCCAAGTTTGAATTTATTAGTGAAGCTGAAGCTTTCATATCCATATATTCATATCCATCATTTCATATCCATTAACAGCACTCCATCGTTTGTGTATCCATCTAAGTCTTGCACTGTGATCCACGCAATGCATTCCAACCTTTGACTGCTTCTTTCGTATTGATTGATATAAAACACTTCCAAGTGCAGTTGCCTCCGTATCCATCGGTTGCTTTATTCCTCATATTGATCCCAGCTTTGATCGATACGAAGTGTATCGATCGAAACCATTTTCCTTGAGTCGTAGTCAAATCCATATCAGATCTTCAACATGCTTTTCCTTATCCATTTGATCAATATGCATGTATTAATATGAAAACAACAATTTGCATCCATCAACCTGTATCCTTCCTTAAGCTGCCCGATCGATACGAATTGTATCGACATGAGATGTATCGATACGAATATCGATTGATTCAAACCAAATGTAAAGCGCATGTGATTATCCAAATCCATATCCATAGTGATCGATACCAGAGTATCGACACGAGCCATTTTTTCATGAATATTGATCCGTCCATAACTCGAGCGTATGATCTCCGATTGACCTGAAATTAAAAGTGTAGCTTAAGCAAGCCTTGTTTATCATTTCAATCGATCCCACCTTGATTGAAGCTTGGTTCAATTTTGAAGGTATCAATCATAGCCTTGTTTCCAATCAATCTCCAATCCAAATATCCATCCTTTTTAGCCAATTTGTTGATATCGTGGCTTTGAAAAGCGGGATAGTAATCCAAATTATTATGTTAAATATGATGTCAATTATAACTAATAGTAAGAAAATGATATATATAATCATTATAAACATATATAATAAATATAAACATAAAAAAATATTATTGATCTGGCCAATAAGTTACATCTTAATTTGAGATTTCTCCTCGGATCTTTGAGTAGTTCCACATCCAACGTTGCAAGAGGAGGATGAACCACTTTTTTGTTTTTAGTTAATATTTTCATTTAATTTGGTTTTTTTGGAGTGGAAGATTTTATTTTTGTCGTGGCAATGGGGAAGAAGAGAGAATGAGTGAAATTGGAAGAATGGATGAAAACAAATTAATGAATTTATTTTAATTGAAAGAATGAAACATATCCCTTCCCTTCAACCGAAATTTCCATAATCTATTATCTTAATTTTTTTCCCTCTTCACCTTTTCTCTTTTTATTATTTGGTTGGCACATGTGCCATCAAATTCCATAAATATTCCTTAAATACCATCATGCAATTATCTTTTATTCTAATATGTTTAAAGTTACACAGACACTTATATCGATGGGCATAAATATAACTTTTATATATGTACTCAAATAATTCTAAATAACTCCAAAAGATCAAATAAAGTAATAATAATTAATATTTCTTCGATATTAATTAATTTCATTAATTTATTATATTTTTTGAATTAATTAAATTATGTGGCTTTTTGGAGAATTCACAAATAAGGTTATGAGACTCAGAGGTGTGAATTCAGTAAGCAATTAATTTGAGTATTTCAAATATTAACGTTCATATGTCACCTTTGCTAGTTGTATAATAGTTGTTTGAATTCATCGCTTATAAATCTTTTAGGCAAAATCTAATTTCACATTTTCATAAAATGTACCTTTTAGTAACGATTATTTTCATACATTTCTTCGTCAACAATAAATAACTTTAGGGTTTATGTAATTTTGTTTTGGTCAAAACTCTAATATCATTCTTATATAAATTAATTATTCCATAACAAAGACTTTTGTTCAATAATATCATTTATTATAAACAATACTGTTTTGGAAAGTGGTTTGGACTTTAAGTTGACTAAAGTTGACATTAATACTAACCTCACACAACCGAGGAGATGAATTCTCTATTGAATAATGTTTTGCTTCCAATGCTTAAGTCAAACCAAACTATATTTGCATAATAAATAGCCATGCCATGATTTAATTATAATAAAAGTGGAGTATTTACATTCAAGTTCCACGATATTCTCAAGATAAGAGAATAGCGTGTTAGAACCGGGTCAGTCATAAGCATATAAATAGATAGATTCCAAAAAAATTGCAAATTTCGACATTTAGGGCCTATGAATTCTAAACGTATATTAGATCAAATCTAATTTGTTATTAAATAAAATCTTATTTTACTTAAATTGGTTAAATAGAGCTTGAATTTAATTTAAATTTAAATGCATGAGTGTATCAAATATACCCTTTTTTGTAACAACTACTTGTTAATTTAGAAAAGGAAATCATTCATTTCTCTTTCTAAAACTAATGCAATTAATTGAGGGAAATTTTTGCTTTATTTGAAGAGAGAAACCTTTCATTCCGCTTAGTTTAACTAAATTGAATGATTTGTTGAATGTCATCACTGAGCAACTTATACATAGCATAAATTGCGAACATATCCAAATATACTATATTGAATATAGTGTAAGTGCAACAAATAAGTAGTATATATAGTTAATGTGACTATGTATAATAGTGAGATTTACACCACAATGGACTATTTGTCCCTTTGTATATGCCTTTGTTTTCTAAAGTTTTGACTTTAATATATATATATATATATATATGTATGTATGTATGTATGTATGTATGTATGTATGTATGTATGTATGTATGTATGTATGTATGTATGTATATGTATGTATATGTATATGTATATAATAGACAAGTTTACATATGTATATGTTAAAAATAAGTTTGCTCATATTGTATGTTTTTGAATAAAGACTTAACAATTGTAACACTAGTCTTAATTAAGGAAGAGTTTGGAAATCAATTATACAATTTTACACTAAAGTCCATTTTGATTTACTTAAAATAACATAAACGCAAGTGTGTTTATGTGTGCTTGTGCATATATAATCGCAAGTATGTTCTAAGTTTAAAATAACACATGTATATATAAAGATTGAAATTCAAGTAACATATATGTTTAATTCAATGTTAACGAATTTAATTCGATATTTCAAATTAGGTAGGAAATATAAAAGTTTTAACTTGATATAAAAGGCCACTTATGAATATTGAACAAAAGGAAACTTAAACTTTTGTGAATATAATAACCAAAAGAATTATTTTCTAGAAATAACCATATACGTAAGAAATCAATTTCAAGGTAAACTTAAACAATCATTAAATATAGTTTATTTCTGTTAATGTATATAAATGTTATAAAATTTTACATAACATAATAAAATAGTTTTACATTTTTTCTATTTTTTTTATAAACAATAATTCTAAAACAATGACAAAAGTAGTCGGACAACTTCGACACATGCAAATTCATTGTAAGGTAATTTAGATATAACTATACGAATAATGTAGATGAACAATTAAATGAGGTAAATGATTTGAAATATATCAGTCATAACAAATACGTAGTCAGTGGAGAAGTAGAAAAAAGATCAAAATTAAATCAACTTTGTGGCGACACACCTTTTTGGATGGTTTAAATCGACAATAAACCATACATGTCTAACTCAAACCATTCAAAAGGGAGGATTATTAATGGGGTTTAATAGGAAAAAGAAGATAAAAGAAGGAAACCAAACACAGAATCTCACAGTGGAATAGTAATCAAATAACGGTTCGTGAAGCTATTTTACAATATACATTTGATTAAACAATTTTTTTTACAACAATCATGTTGATTATGCGCTTATATGATTTTTGTTTGTTGATAATAAACATATATACATTCGTTTAAATGTATTTGTTAATGTACTATTTTATTTTTCATAGATTAAATAAATATTTGCTGAATAAAATTAAATACACAGAATTTAAACAGAAATTTTATTCAAACAAATATTTATTACAATTTTGAATAGTACAAATTCAAGCTCTCACTATACATATACAAGTTTGATTACAAATACATCACAATTTCATATTTACATTTAACCTCACTACACATCACTCATTCACTCAACTCGTATTTTATCTTCAACTTCGTTCCAGTTAGAATCCAACATCTGAGCAATCTGCAAAAATATTCACTAACATAGTAAAATTGAAAAAGAAATATTTTTGCAATATAAAATAAAATATGGATTTTGAAAATATTATTTGCCTCAGTTATTTGGGTTGTTCATCATCATTTGAATTCATCACACACGAACAATGTGACATGCACAGTGTATCACTGTACATGCCACAAGGACGTGCACACCGATATACACTTGATTGATTTACAGGAACATGTAAGCACAGGTCAAACCCAAATTATCAGATTCAACTCAGGTGCAACATAAATAAAATCTCGACTTCAGCACAAGGTCAAACCCGGGTTGTAAAACTGGATTCAACTCAAGTGTAATGCACATTCTACACAAATTCAAGAAGGCACCAATTAACAAACAAGTGCAAAGGTCAAGCCATCACTGCAAACTCGACTCGACTCAATGCAATTCAAACTGCAAGTCCAAAACAAGTGCACATATGTCAAGTAAAGACTCAAGACCACATAAGTCGACAGTGCAAACAAATAGCATAAGAAAATGACTCAGTAATGCAATGCCACAGCAAACAAATGCCAGGTCGAACAATTATATACATCAACTACAAACATCAAGTGCCGACCAGGAAGCAATTCAGATCAACACAGCAACAATGGTCAGGCAATATGCATCATGCACAGGTCAGGCCGCAACAAAATGTAACAAAAGCAAGCCAAGGCAACAATGAATGGGAAATGCAATATGAATGAACTTGCATATGCATAACAACCAGAAAATGCTCAAACTCAGGTGGACAGCAAACAACAGTGCACTGAACAACTCAGAAATATGCAACCTGAACAATAACTTGTCCAGACCAGGCTACACAATGACAAGGTGCAGACGAGACCAAATATACAACCAAAGAAGAAAACCATCAAGCCAACACAGCAATGCATGAACCAAGTAAAAAGCAAAGCATATACAGGAATGCACCAGAGTGTAGGCAACAGAGCCAAAGCAACTCAGAGAATATATGCAGAGTCATGGAATGGCAATTTCTGTATTCAAGTTCAAGCACACATGAAACAGTGCAAGTTTCATACTCGAAAACAAATGACAGTGATTCAAACTACTCAATGATGCAACATTTTAAAATGCACAAATATGCTATGCAGTGAAGTCAAAGAAAACAGAGAGTACAATATGAAGACGTCAAGTAGAGCAACAATGCACAGACTCAAGGCGACAAAGAATGGCCAGAACCAAAACTTGACTACAAGAACAACATGGAATCAAAGTGAAGATCAAGTAAAGCATACATATGATGCAAGACCAGAGAACTGCACAAGTAACCAAAGCAAACAGAGGTGGCAATATGAAACAGCTACAACTCAAATGCAAATACCACAAATCCAGACTGCATGATGAACCAACTACATAACTCGAAGCACAAATGCACATATAGCAGTAAAGTACACAAGCCAATCCAAACAATAGCAAGCAAATGCAAGCTAACCGACATATGAACAACTACAACAGGTCAGGGAAGCAACAATTGTATAGAGGCAAAAATCACTTCACCAAAGTACAACTGAAATCAAGATCAGCATTGAAACAAAGATGGCCAGAGCTAAATTACACAGGGGCCAGAAATTCAAGAAGCCGGAATTACAGAAATTGGAACAAGTCAAAAATCAAGTCGAAGTCAAACATTATCCAGCATCAAGCCAAAGCCGTGATCAAAATTTCAATGTTGAACAAGTCAAAGTCGAAACCGTGGTAACAAAGAAAATTGACCAAGTTAAACATCACTACCGTAAGATTCAAGTAAATAGAAGAAGTCGGAATCAATCCCAAACGTCCAAGTAAATACGAATGGCCGATCAAACAGGATTGAATAAATCAAATATATTTTGTGCGAACGAAAGACTAGGGGATCGAACCCTATAAATTGAAATCATCATCGGCAATTTTTCTGTATCGAATTCAAGCATACAAACAGAAAAGCAAAAAGAGCAGAAAGTACATACCGAAGCTTTTCGAATTCGATCAATTCGAAGCAGTCGAAGCGTACCAAAGGAAACCATCGATTGACAAAGGAACGCCGAATCAATATTTCAATCGAGTATTTACAGTCGCTAGCTTCGAATTTCAAAAACCCCAAATTGGATCGAAGGGACGAAGCCCTAAGTTAGCTTCAAAGAGGAACGGCCGCCATCTCCAAATAAACGAACGAAGAAACTAAAAGAGACGGGCCGAATAATAAACAAAAGGGGCCGGCTATTTTAATAAGGGATTTTAATTGTTTAAATAGGGTTTTTTATTAAAATTTTTTTAATTGTATTCTATTTTTAAAACCGTTTAAATTTCTAGTCGTGTGACTAGGGGACAAGCTACGTGGCGTAGCTTGAGAATTCGCAACTCAGTGGCTGAGTTGTGGCAGGGTTTTGAGCGTAGAGTTAGATTTAGTCGATAGCGGGTGTCGCGAGTTTACGTGTGTAAGCGAGGGACTATCTAATTTCTAGTAGAAACCTTGGGGGCAGCACGTAGGCAGGGTTTTGCCGAGCTAGGTAAATTCTGTGTCGTTCTATTTCTGCATTTATTATTCTGCTATTTTCTGTGCTGCTATTGTTCTGTGATCTGTGTTGAAATTATTTTATAAGCTTCCGCAATTAATTTTATAATTTATACTATCACCCTATTCACCCCCCCTCTAGGGTGAAATCAATCCTACAAGTGGTATCGGAGGTAGGAATAGAAGTCAATTTTTTTGTTTTGAAAATTCATTTTTCAAAAATCAGTTTTTGTTAAAAAAGTTTGAATTTTTAAGATGGCTTCTTTTAATAATGCTTTTGCTGAGGGTCAGTCCATAGTTAAACCACCAATGTTCAATGATGAATATGCTTATTGGAAAAATAGAATGAAATTTTTTTTGAAAACCATTGACACTTGGAACATTGTTGAGACAGGATATAGAGCACCAACTATAATTGTAGATAATCAGGAAATAGATAAACCGATGGATCAATGGACAGAACTAGAAAATAAATTACAAAATGCTAATGCTAGAGCTATGAATTCTATTATCTGTTCATTGGATCAATTTGAATTTAATTGTGTCTCACATTGTCTAACTGCACAGGAAATATGGCACACACTAGAAGTGACTCACGAAGGAACATCTCAAGTCAAAGAATCTCACCTTGTCATGCTAAGCAGCGAATACGAGAATTTCACAATGGCAAAAGAAAAAAATGTCAAAGAGATGCATGGACGACTTTCCAATATTGTATACAAATCAAAAGCCTTTGGAAAACCATATACAGAGTTGGAGATAGTCCGAAAAATCCTCAGAGTCCTTCCACGAAGTTTTGAAGCCAAAGTGACTGCCATTCAAGAATCAAAAGATTTGAAACAAATGAAAGTCGAAGAACTCATAGGAAATCTCACCACTTATGAGCTAGAAATGAAATTCAAGGAAGAACGTGAAGGGGGTGATACTCGAAAGAAATCAATAGCTCTTAAAGGAACAACAGAAAGTGATAGTGATGATAATGATGATGGAGCAGCAGAATTGGAGCTGATAATAAAGAAAGTCAAAAGGTGGAATTACAAATATGGAAATTCAGCTCTAAATCGAAAATTGAAAAGCAGAATAAATAAAATACTGGACAATCCATAAGAACAAAAGTTCATCTGTCATAGGTGCAACCAACTCGGACACATCAAGCCCAATTGTCCTCATAATCGACGCGACTTTGAAAAGAAATCAAAAAGGAGAAGTTTTGCTGCCACGTGGAATACAAGTGATGAAGATAATCAAAGTGCTAACAGTGAGGATGAAAAAGCGGACTTGTGTCTTCATGGTGAAATAACTGACAGTGATGATGACGAGCCAAGTGAGGTATCAAAACTTTCTCATTCAGAATTACTTATATATTTCCACGAAGTAAATGGATGTTTTGAACGACTTAGGGAGAAGTATGCCAAACTTGAATCACAAAAAGATACTTTGATAGATTTAAATAAACAACTTGACCAATTAGTTAAAACCTATCAAAGTAGGATCCCTAAGTGTGATAAGTGTCCAACATTCGAAGAAGAAATCAAAAAATCAGAAACTAATATAAAATCACTTGAAAATGAAATTTTGATTTTAAAAAGAAAGTGAAAAAACGAGGAGAGAGAACTCTATTAAAAAATGCACACAATCGTTAAACGAAAATGAATCTCTCAAAAAACAAGTCCAACAATTGTCGATGACCTTAGATAAATTTTCAAAAGGTGAAAAATCGTTGAATATGTTATTGGGAAAGCAAACTGGTAATACCATTAGACAAGGACTTGGATATGGTCAATCTGAAAATGTTGAAAGCGATATTAATCAAGAAAATTCCATGTGCACAATTTGTAGAAAATATGGACACGATCACAATAATTGTTGGTAAAGACCCAAACATGTGAAAACCATACCAATTTGGGTTCCAAAAGGCACAAATATAAAATCTCTCAAAGTTAAACAAATTTGGGTGCCAAAAGGAACATATATAAACAGTTTTGGGTCTCCACAAAATTGTTTTTCTAAATATTCTGCCACTAACAACCATGGACCTATAAAAACAAATAGGTCACATAAATCTTTTCCCGTGTAGGTGTGGTGGCAGGCTAAGGAACAACAATAGTGTTTTATGGATTTTTTGGCTGTTCCAGAAACACAACGGGCGACAAAGCAAAGTTCCTTAGCCTATTATAAAGGTGACAGAATCACAATGGATAAACAACGAAAAATATCGTAAAGGTAAAACAGGTAATGGTATATTTATTTGAACGATATATTAAATGTGATGATCTGCACCATAGTCTGAATTAAAATCAGCCAACATTGAGATGGTGAAGAGATGATGATTTTGATTCTAACTTGTTCAACATAGTTGGCCGATTATATTTATGCCAAAAACACTATAAAATTCTCTAAATTTTTGATTATATTAGGTTGGATCATAAATAGTGTTTTGTTGGATATTAATACATTTGGTTATAATTTGGCTATCTCAATATTCATGTTTTTTTATTATTTACTCGGCTTCATTTCAAATTCAAGAGAATGCCATTTGAAAAGCTATTAAAATTGATTTTGAGATATTTTGTTGCATACTTCATGGTCTGGTCGATCAAATTCAATTAATGATAACTTTTGAGTGAAAAAGAAATTCAGATGCAGATTACACAGGTAATCTAGTTGATAGAAAAATTACTAGTTGAACGTGATTTTTGAGGCATTTAGTAACTGCATCGTTTTTCAAAGAAAATATCTGCATATTTTTTATTTCAAATAATTTTCAAATAGCAGAAATTTTCTTATAAAACCCCTCGAGAAAATCATTTTTGACCATATTTTCAGATTAGTCATCTTGAAAATTTGGTTTAATAATTATGTTTGAATTTGATTTTAAATGACTATTTTGAGTAATCTGACTCCCTAATGATTATCGAAAAGAAAAATAGTGATTGAAAAAGTGATGAGTGTTGATATTGATCATATATTATGACTCGAGACGGTATAATTAGTAAATTTCTTTAGAAATTTAAACAAGAGTTACAAAAAATTTTGTTGGTAAAAATTCCATGACCATCTCTATCTCTATCATATTTCTGACGACCATCACTCATCAAAATTCTATATAGTTTTCGATATGTGGTACTTTAAGCAGGAATCGTTCGTTTTTCATTTTACCTTTTTTTTCTTAAAAAAAAGAAAAAGAGGTTATAATAATAATAAATAAATACCAAAGTATTCACTCTCATTTAAAAGTCCTCACGGTTATGCATGGGTGAATTACTTGGAATTTGTTATGTGCTTCCATGCTCATTTAAAAGTCCTCGCGGTTATGCATGTATGGAACGCATATCAAAAGTTGATTTTTAAAATAAACAAATTGATTCTAATCCCATTTAAAAGTCCTCACGGTTATGCGTGGTTAAAAGATACTTGAATTCATTTATTTTTTAAAATAAAATTGGAATACTACTAATCTCATTTAAAAGTCCTAATGGTTATGCATGGTTAGTAGATATTCAAATTCCTGATATAAATATACAACAAATAGACACAACTGTATGGTTTTATATGATGACATCATTCCTATCATTCTAAAAGTGGAATATGCGCCTAATAAGATATTTATGATTTTTGTTGAAATTTAATATTTATATTCGATTGAGTTTTAATATTGGATTAATATCGATCGTTTTATCTCTATTTTCTCTAACACTATCATTCTTTTGCTGATAACAAAAGGGGGAGAGAAAAGTTAAGATTTTGTCAAATACAATCAAGCAAAGGTCAAATATTTTCCATTTGCATCTAGGCTCATTTGCATATTATTTAATTGTATGCATATTTGTAGGGGGAGCTTTGTGTAGAGAGAAAGCATTGAAATAGGGGGAGCAATTAGAGCAATCAATGATCAAATACATTTAACATATTCAAAATCTTAAATATATGTTTGTTATCATCAAAAGGGAGAGATTGTTGAATATGCACTTATATGATTTTTGTTTGATGATAATAAACATATATACATTCGTTTAAATGTATTTGTTAATGTACTATTTTATTTTTCATAGATTAAATAAATATTTGTTGAATAAAATTAAATACACAGAATTTGAATTCAAACAGAAATTTTATTCAAACAAATATTTATTACAATTTTGAATAGTACAAATTCAAGCTCTCACTATACATATACAAGTTTGATTACAAATACATCACAATTTCATATTTACATTTAACCTCACTACACATCACTCATTCACTCAACTCGTATTTTATCTTCAACTTCGTTCCAGTTAGAATCCAGCATCTAAGCAATCTGCAAAAATATTCACTAACGCAGTAAAATTGAAAAAGAAATATTTTTGCAATATAAAATAAAATATGGATTTTGAAAATATTATTTTCCTCAGTTATTTGGGTTGTTCGTCATCATTTGAATTCATCACACACGAACAATCTGACATGCACAGTGTATCACTGTACATGCCACAAGGCCGTGCACACCGATATACACTTGATTGATTTACAGGAACAGGTAAGCACGGGTCAAACCAAATTATTGGATTCAACTCAGGTGCAACATAAATAAAATCTCGACTTCAGCACAAGGTCAAACCCGAGTTGTAAAACTGGATTCAACTCAAGTGTAATGCACATTCTACACAAATTCAAGAAGGCACCAAATAACAAACAAAGTGCAAAGGTCAAGCCATCACTGCAAACTCAACTCAACTCAATGCAATTCAAACTGCAAGTCCAAAACAAGTGCACATATGTCAAGTAAAGACTCAAGACCACATAAGTCGACAGTGCAAACAAATAGCATAAGCAAATGACTCAGTAATGCAATGCCACAGCAAACAAATGCCAGGTCGAACAATTATATACATCAACTACAAACATCAAGTGTCGACCAAGAAGCAATTCAGATCAACACAACAACAATGGTCAGGCAATATGCATTATGCACAGGACAGGCCGTAACAAAATGTAACAAAAGCAAGCCAAGGCAACAGTAAATGGGAAATGCAATATGAATGAATTTGCATATGCATAACAACCAGCAAATGCTCAAACTGAGGTGGACAGCAAACAACAGTGCACTGAACAACTCAGAAATGTGCAACCTGAACAATAACTTGTCCAGACCAGGCTACACAATGACAAGGTGCAGACGAGACCAAATATACAACCAAAGAAGAAAACCATCAAGCCAACACAGCAATGCATGAACCAAGTAAAAAAGCAAAGCATATACAGGAATGCACCAGAGTATAGGCAATAGGGCCAAAGCAACTCAGAGAATATTTGCTGAGTCATGGGATGGCAATTTCTGTATTCAAGTTCAAGCACACATGAAACAGTGCAAGTTTCATACTCGAAAACAAATGACAGTGATTCAAACTACACATGAAACAATGCAACATTCATACTCAGAGAATATAGCGGGTGTCGCGAGTTTACGTGTGTAAGCGAGGGACTATCTAATTTCTAGTAGAAACCTTGGGGGCAGCACGTAGGCAGGGTTTTGCCGAAGCTAGGTAAATTTTATGTCGTTCTATTTCTGCATTTATTATTCTGCTATTATTTGTGCTGCTATTGTTCTGTGATCTGTGTTGAAATTATTTTATAAGCTTCCGCAATTAATTTTATAATTTATACTATCACCCTATTCACCCCCCCTCTAGGGTGAAATCGATCCTACAAATCAGACCAATAATGATGCAGTGGAATAACACTAATAATGTAATATACCAAACTCCATCTTCGTCCTCCAGAAATAATGTCTTTAAACATCGAAATGCTCAGACTGACCCGAGCATATGGAAAGACAAATAACTCCAGTCAAAATTACAAGTTCTTATGTAAGTTAAATCAATAACAAGTAAATATGAGTGTAATAGTTTCAGAGATGTTTACGGGATTTTACATCTCTTATCCAGTGTATAACGTGCGTGCAATAACTTAAGAGATGTTACGGGATTTTCCATCTCTTAAGGATCCGTTAAACTATCCATATGTAGTCAAATACGCTACATATGTAGTGTTTAGCAGTAAAGTAAAGCATTAAAATATCATTAAGGCTTTACATCGATCCTCATTAACACATTTTAAAGAATTGTCCTACAATTTTCCTTTGTTGCTACCAGTAACATTGGTAGTCAAGAAGGTGCCGTGATAAGGCCACACTAAAACAAAATCGTAATGATTGCGTATAAGTATATAAGTATGACAAGGGATGTGAGGCAATATCCAAGGTAGGATACTACCAGATCGGGTCGCAGGGCTGGTGGTAATGCATCATAGCCACGACCGTCCACCGATTCCAACACCCCCAAAATAAAATCTAGGTGCACCGATCAAGCCAACATCAATATTAATACGAAGAGGTGTGTCCGTTAGGGGTAGCTAGCCCACTTGGTCCTTACTAGTCATCCTGTTTTAGTCATTTCAAATTGGCATAAGTGTCAGGGCCATCCATCATCGTTCTCTTTCTTCAAATCTAGCAAATGTTCACCAAATCCAACCACTTCATTCTGGATCATCCACTAAGTACATAGCTGTTAAAGTGGTTTCAATATTGACAGAGAGTATGCCAATAAAAGGCCCGGTCTCTTTAACAACCAAACGTAATTTTCACACCTCTTGGTTCTTTTACATTTCAAAACCAATTCATATTTGATACCAAAATATCATATTCCACTTCAAAATATCAAATCATCATATTTACTCAAAATATGTCATTTACAGTTGAAAATATCATTTCAAATTCCAATTTGGGTTGTAACCTAATTTAACCATATTCGCATTCAAACCAACTATTCAAATATAAACATTTCAACTTTTCACAGTTTGAAAGTTTAGAAAATAGTTTAAATAGTTTAAAAAATTTAAATGGTGGATATAAAATGGTTTGAGTATTGAAAGTGGTTTACATAGAAAAATAACTTGGGAAAATTCTAAATAATTTGGATATTAAAAATATAGATTTTAAACAGTTTATATTAAAATAATTTATTTTGAAAATAGTATCAAATGAGACTGTTATCTTCCATTTCACAAATCTGGACCTATGTCCAATTTCAAATCAATAACTCAATTTCCAATCTTTCAATTCAATTGACTTAGTTTAGATTTAATGCCAAATCAACTTGATTCCAATTTCAATTCGAGTTTATCTTCGGTTTTCAAAGCATTCATTTTTAATTCAACAATTCAATTCAATGATTTAAATTTCAATCTAATTCTTAATTTAAACCATTTCAATTTATATCTATTTCAAGTCCAATTTCAATTTACTGATTTAAATCGCTTAAATAAAATTAAACCACATTGTTTAATTTTAAGATCCAAATCTTTAAAATAATTCAATTTCCAAAATTAAAGTCATATATCGATTATACTTCATATTTCAATTTTAATTCTTTAAAACGGTTTCCTTTTTACAAATTCCAGTTTCAACACTTCAAAGCTTGAATTAGAAAATAATTCAGTTCATACAAATCCATAGTTTATTTCCTTTAAAATAATATCATTAACCAAAATCCAAATTCAATATTTTGAACCATTTAATTTTACCAATCCAGTGTTCGTTTATAATTTTCTACCATATGTCCTAGTGATCAGTTATTTCTATTTTAATTATAGGGATGGATATATATCATTTCAATCCAAATCAAAGTGTCATAGGTATATATCATTTCAACCTATTTCTTAATTTATCCAAAAAAAAATAACAATATATATGTTGTCACTAAATATAAAGAGTGATAACATAGATATATAAAAATAAATAAACATCCATTCATCCAAAATCTCAATAAATAAACATCCATCATAATCAACATTCAAATCGGGGAATAATTCACAACAATTTATTGGTTATCAATATCAGGTGTTTCACTAGCAATTAAATCTAATGTTAATTCAAATGTTAATTTACTTCAATATAAAATTACTATTAAAACGTCAATTTAAACTACCAAATAGCAACCAAATAAAATTCTTATCACATCATAAATTTAATTCAATGAACATAGGAAGATTTAGTATTGCGTGATTGGGTTAAATCACTCACTTTGATTTATAGTCGATTAAAAATACAAATAAAATCAAAAATTCTAAAAATCTCCAAATTCAACCAAACTAATTTCATGTTGTCCAAAATTTCGATACGATCCCAGTGGAAGAAACCACGTCCAAATCCGATTTGGTATGCAAAAGTTATGAGGGTTAGATGTTTGAATTTTAAAATTTGAATTAAACAATAAAATAAAGGCAAAAACGTAAATATCTATACCTCTCTACCAAATCCTAGCATTAACACACAAAGTATAGACCCATCAGCGCAATTCTTCATGTCGACGCTGCGACCAACTCCGGCAATGGTTCGATGATCGGCACTCTCCCCGAGAACCCACTCGTCCAGCCGCGACCACCTCTTGACGCCGCTATCTTCGGTTGCACGACCATGCTCCGCCGCAGTCGCTATGATTGCTCAATTTTTGGAGAACCTCATCGTCTTTAAAACGATCAAATCGCATGATTGAAACCTCTTGGCCGCCTCTACACCGCAACACCACCTGATCGCCTTGTCGTCGAAGTTTAGCCGTTGATCGACAAGCCCTAGTTCCAACGATCGTGACTGTTTTGGTGATTTCTGGACAAATTGAAACTCCATTGCAAAAATGAACTATGTATATAGATTACTTTTGTTGAGAGCTCCACGATGATATATTATATGACATGATTTGAGCAGTTTGAGTTTTACGATTTGATTTGGAATTGTAATTTAGGGTTTTGTGATGTCTGCCATCGCGAAGGAACATATGAGATAGAAATTGTACATACAGAAGATAAATATAAAAGCAGCTAGGGTTTATAACAGCCTACATGTAGGCAGAGATTGAATAGAAATGGATTGAATAGAACGATTGGATTGAAGCGATAACGAAGACCCGAAAAGCTCGTTTCGTCCCCGAAACGAAAATAGGTCATACCATATATCAAAATATAGGTTTTCAATATTTTTAAACTCAATTGAACCAATTTCAAACCCTAATTATATTATATATAGAAGTTAGCTTTTAAAATCGAATTATATTCATTTAAATTCCTTTAATTGATTTCTATGCGTTTTGGGCTCGCAGGATCAATTGATATGCCAGATTGCTACAAAACTTGAAATCCTATAATAGTTCACTATTTCGGATCCGATGAAACCGGTTTCGTTGAAATACTAATAGTGCCCAAAAAGACTAATTTTACATGTTAATTAAATAAATTATTATTTTAAAATCAATTTAATCACTTTCATAATTAAAATTTAAAAGTTAATAATTTTCTACACAGAAATTTATAATATTTTAAAATTAAATTTTCCATGTTAAAGTCAAGATTTAAATATTACATACATTTCAACATTCAATTCCAACTGTAATAAATCCCTTCACTATAATTTAAATCCCACACAAGTTCTTTATTTTGATTTGAATTCTTATATTAAATCAACTATTACCCTATGAATTAATTAAACATAAGTTTTCATTTTATTATTCTCATGCTCTATGGTTAACGTTTTTTACCATATTAACTGCAATATTTAATTATACTAAATTTCATTGATTTCCAACTAATTTATAAATGATTAAATAATGAGGTGATAAATAAAACAATTATTATATGTTAGTAATCCAAACACATTTCTAAACTTATTGTTTATAAAGCTAATAAATTTATGTACTAATTAATTGATTTCATATTCTATATTAAACCTATTTCAATTAATAACATATTATTTCACCATTAATACATAATTTAATTTAAATCCTTATTTACCATTGTAATAGCAATAATTGAAATTACATTAAAATAGTTGTTAATTTCATTAAATCAACATTACTAAGTTATATTCTAATAATTTTTTACCATTTATAAATCATAAATTTAATTTCTCACAATATTAACTTCCAATATCTTATTAAATTGAATATTTTTAATTTTAAAAATACAGGTCGTTACAATCTCCTCCACTCAAAACTTTTCGTCCCTAAAAAGAAACAAGAAATTTGATATAAGTTTATTCAAAATAATCAATTTATAAATATTTTAAACTTACATAATCAAGTTTAGTAAAAATTTGAAATAACTTACCTTTCACAAAAAATATTCTAAGCCATAAATTTTCAAATTTTTTTGGCAGAGTCTCCTTTGCAGGATAGGTCCAGAAAAATAATAATATCAATAACTACAATATATATCATATTTGAAATATAAAATATCCCAAACCATGGGAAAAATAATATAATACTACTACAAAACCATAATCTGAAAAGGTACCTATTTGTCGAGCAAACAAACTTTATTTATGAAACCAAAAGCAACTGTTATTGCTTCCATAAACCTATATTTTACTTACATAATCCAAAAGAGATAAAACTATGTAAAATAATAATATATTAGTTGTTTCAATTAATAGCACAAGCAACATACAATATATAATAACCATATGCAAACAAACCATTATATATGCAACAAAGGAAACTATCAAACATCCATAGCAACCAAACTCATGGTTGTTCAGGTTCAGACACTTTTCATCGTACAAGGGTAATGAATAAACTAGCAAATGTACCTTACGCTCAACACCCTTAGATAATTATTTAATAGATTATTCATACAACCTTAAATAATTAGAAGCATCCTTTCCAAAATTTCCATAAGCCAACAACATAGAATTAAATATTATTTAAGCTTATTCTATTAGTTTCTTTAACACATCATGTACTTTCCTTTTATTTTTCAATTCTCATTCATTCATACAAGATTATCTTTTATTAATTTACATTCATTTACTTACCTTGATTGTATTTTAAAATCATCAATGAGTCCATTACTAAAGTGTTACCTATATTTCATTGCAGTTTAATTCACATTTATTATTATATAACTTATGTACTTAGTTTCCATTAAGTATTGATATGCATTAATGAATCATTTTATAGTTAAGTTTCTTTATTCTTTGATTCCCATTTATTTCTTTATATATGGCACCATTTAATAATAAACTTATTCATGAATCATTTCGATCATTTTCTTAAGTTTCTAATCATTTACTTAAATAGTGTTCACTTTTAACTATTCAATTTAATTATTAGCATTTCAAAACAATAACTTGTGTATATACATTACCTGTGCTCTTAATTCTTCATTTACAAATATATTTTCACTTTGAAGCATTTTTGTTACTTAAGCTTTTACTTGTATAATATTCTATTACATATTTATATTTAATATTTCAACTTTTTAAACATTTCAAGTAAGTTTTATATATGTTTTTAGAATGTAATTGATGTTATACAAATTTATCTTATTCATTTTAGTTAACAAAAATGCTCAATAGTTTACATCTTTTTAATTTTCGTTATTTTTTAATTTGCAGGTGAAAAATCTCCAATTTCTTTATAGTTTTGTTAAACATTTAGATTTTAATTTCTTATTTCTTATTTTTAGAAGTTTCTAACTATTAAATTTTCATTTTATTTCTACAACTGAATCATTAATTAACAAGAACTTAAGAAATCAAATAGCAGGTTCATTCTAAATCATTTTGAAATAGTATATATACTCATATCTTATATATGTATGTATGTATGTATGTATATCAAATCATACTTAGAAGTTTAAATCAAATCTTGTCTATCGAGACAATTGGGTAGAAAATTTGTTTTAGTGGTCTTCCCACTTTGGAACTCAAAAATCAACGTCGATGATACTACACATCATCACTGAAATTATTTTCCAGCAATGGAAGAGGGGAGTACAGAACTTAGTTCCTTTTTTAAAATTTCTTAAAAACATTCTTTTTAATCCCATTGAAAAAAAAATTATCTGAAAATACTTCCAAATAATACTAATATTATTTTTCAAATCTTTGAAATCCAATTTCAAAACACCAGAATTTAAGTTCTTAAATTTTCATTTTAAATTCATTTTATTTGTAAATCATAATTTATAAACCGTATTTACAAAATTATATTTCTTATAACATACAATAGTCAATAGTTTTAAGAACTTTAACTAGTCAATAATAAATGACAATAATTAAATATTATCATTTACTAACATCCAAGACAACAAAAAAATCAAATCAATTTATGAAAAATTATATATATATATATACACACACACACAAAATATAATACTAGGTAAAAATTAATTCATTTACCTATTTTCAAAACAATATTGTGCCCGTCCATCTTGTTCAAGTGTTTAGAAATCCCTATGGATACCATAGTGTCATATGTACCGACCGAAATTTATAAATACTCAACAGATCAAATTAACATAATACGAAAACTTTTTATAGCACTAACAAATACGCTCTTTCATAAATATATACACTCAGACGCATTCTAGGGTACTAGTAACCCTATCTTTAATGAGTTAACCCCAGCAGGCCAAGGTATCTCTAAACCTTGCCCTGATACCAACTGTGACGACCTACCTTTTTGGATGGTTTAAATCGGTAATAAATCACATATGTCTAACTCAAACCATTCAAAAGGGAGGATTATCAGTGGAGTTTAATAAGAAAAAAAAAGAAAAGAAGGAAAACTAAACACAGAATCTCACAGTGGAATGACAAAATATAATAATCAAATAAACAGTTCATGAAGCTATTTTATAATATACATTTGATTACATAGTTTTTTTTACAAAAATCAGAGTATAATTAAAAACATACCAATAATGATGCAGCGGAACAATACTAATAATATAATATACCAAATTCTGCCTTCGTCCTCTAGAAATAATGTCTTCAAACACTGAATGCTCATACTGAACCGAGCTTAATGGAAAGATAAAACACTCGAGTCAGAACTAAAAGTTCTTATGTAAGTTAAATCAACAACGAGTAAATATGAGTGTTATAGCTTTAGAAATGCTTATGGGATTTTACATCTCTTATCCAGCGTATAACATGCGTGCAATAACTTAAGAGATGTTACGGGATTTTCCATCTCTTAAGGATCTGTTAAACTATCTATATATAGTAAAATATGCTACATATTTAGTATCTATTAGTAAAGTATTAAAATAGTGTTAAAGCTTTACATTGATCCCCCTTAACACATTTTTAAGCATTGTCCTATATTTTTCCTTTGACATCACCAGTAACATCGGTAGTTAGAGGGGAGTCGTGATAAGACAAAACTAAAACAAAATCGCAGCGATCGCGTATAAGGATAAAAGTATGACAAGGCACATGAGGCAATACCCAAGGTAAGATACTACCAGTTCAGGTCGTAGGGCTGGTAGTAACGCATCGTAGCCACGACCGCCCACCGTGTCCAACACCCTCAAAATCAAATCAAGGCGCATTGATCAAGCCAACATGAATAGTAATACAAAGAGATGTGTCTGCTAGAGGTAGCTAGCCTACTTAACCCTGAAAGCCGTCCTGTTTTAGTCATTTCAAATTGGCACAAGTGATGGGGTTGCCGTCATCTTTCTCTTTCTTCAAATCCAGCAAACGTTCACCAAACCCAACCACTTTATTATGGATCATCCACCACGTACATAGTTGATAAAGTGGTTCCACTATTGATTGAGAGTATGCCAATAAGAGGTCCTGGTCTCTTTAACAACTAAACGTCATTTTCCATATTGTTTGGTTCTTTTACATTTCATAACTAATTCATATTTGATATCAAAATATCAAATCATAAATTTACTCAAAATATGTCATTTTCACTTGAAAATATTATTTCTAAAACACCCCATACCCCTCAATATACACAAAAGGACACATTAAAAGCGTGGTGCGTTGTAGGTATAACTGGAACTAACAGAGACTAAGATTCACAAGCCAAAAATAGGTAAAAATAATGGAAACTAAAACAATAACTTATTTAAAACAGAACTTCATAAGCCAAATAAGTCATAATACAACATACATATCTCAAAATCCAGCACGTCTCATGAAATAAAAACTCGTAGTCTCAACAATAACCAGAGTACATATATCCCTCATAATAAGCCAGTACACAAAAAGAGCTAAAGCTAGAGTAAAAGAAATACATAGTAGAAATCTCCTCCAACAATCCTCCAAGTAACCGCAATCTACTATCCTCTTCCTTGATTGCCTATGGGGGAAAAGAGGAAAATAGAGGAGTAGGTCAGACTAAAAGTCTGGTGAATGATAGTAACTACTAGAATCTTTAAGAAAAGTAAAAGTAATATACCCTTCAATAGTTCTAGTATATGAAAGGAAATAAAGGAAATAGGAAAGAGGTAAACTAAAAATGAATGTGATTGAACTATCGCTCAATTAATAAGATAGGTTTACTTTGATTGTTTGCACTTGTCTTTGATAGCTACTTGATAAGGCTGAATTCCTAATCCTATAATTAGGCTAAAAGCCTAAATGTACCCTTTGATCGGCCTTCTACTAATGTGTCTACTACGGATCGGACCCTATGGTCCCTAATAGAAGATGTCTACGGAAGACACCTACTAAGCGCTTTGGACTCAAAAGCGACTTATCTCCCCTAATCGATGTCCCATGCTCGGTCATCGCTGGTTTGCACTATCTATTGCTCCCTCCTTTGGCCTTTTATTTACCCTAGACAGCATAAGCATACCATCGTCTCACTTTAGGCTATTGTGAGACATCGTGTCCATAGAAAATAGGGAATGTTGTTGGTACCGGTCCCTATCAAAAAGTAATCTAGTTGCGTCCCTTACCCAAATTCCTATGATTTAGTCTTTTAATTATTGACCTCTTATCTACCCTAAACAGCATAAGCATGTTCCAAGGGAAATGTTGCCAGTATAGGATCCTTTCTTTTAACCATTGGCCACTTATCTACCCTAAATAGCATAAGGGAAATGCTTCTGGTATGGATCTTTTCTTCTATCTGTTGACTACTTATCTACCCTAAATAGCATAAGGAAAATGTTACCGGTACAAATCTTTTCTTTTATCTATTGACCACTTATCTGCCCTAAACCCCTTGATGTGCACGTAAATGTGCATATTTTTACCACCATATTTAATCTATTTAGATTGAATAAATGATTATATTGGGTATTTTAACTTGTTTAAACCAAGATTCAAATTATTTTCAAATTGTCACATAATCATCTTCATACAGGGGTAAAATGGTCATTTTTGTGCATTTATTAAATTGTAAAAACTTACATGGAATTTTCTATGTTGTTTTGTAGGAAATTTGGTGAATTTTACAAGTGGTTTTATGATGAAATATGCATGCACAAAGAAGATACAAGAGAATGAAGATGGAAATAATTCAAAGTGAAGTACATGGAGGACCCACCTACCCACCACCTTAATGTACAAATTAGAGGCTAATGCACTTGTTTATGAAATTAGTGGCTTCATATACACTTAAATGATGATTAGTAGAAGCTAATGATTATTTGGTCTCCACACTTTCTCAAGGATATTTAGGCATTTCTCAAAAATATGAATTAGGGTTTAACACATGTATATATACCCTTTATGTTTCATGTAACCCTCTTCTTCCTTAGTCTCTCTTTTAGGCTCTCTTCTCTTAGAGAAGTAAAATGAAATCTCTCTTTCTTATCATGGCCATTTAGCCATTTCTTCTTTTATGTAATTCTTTTTTATGCAATTTAATACATGTTCTTTTCCTTTTCTTGTTTATTTCCTTTCATGTTGTAGTGTAGATTTACATTCATGCAAAGTAGATTAGTTTAATTATTGTTAATTAGCTTCTCTTTTCCATTAGCTTTCATTTTTCTTTCTTTTTGCTTTCATGTTGCTAGCTACATTTGTTAATCAAATGACAAATATGAGAGGCTAAACCCCTTCAATTTAGGGGTAATGAAGCTCTCTAATTATGTAGCTTCAACTATTTGTTAATTCATGCTCTCTTTTTGTGCTTAATGATGATCAATAAAGTGTTTTATTTGTTAGTCTTGCTTTGAATTTGATAGCCCATGCCGTTGGCACTAAATAGGCTTTTCTTAAACAATCAGTAACATAAATGCCTCTTGTAACAACCTAAAATTTCGACCTTGAAAATTAGAATGCCGAAATTTCAGATAGTTAAAGAAAGAAGAAAAGAGGTAGAAGAAGAACAGGAAACAAAAACACAGTATCTCATATTTCGCAGCGGATCAAAATATAATAACAAATAATAGCATTTATACAAAGAAAAGCTGTAATTATTACTTTACATTCAATACATCAGAGTTACAAATATTTACAAATAGACTAGACAGTTGTACACTTGTCCCAGTCTAATGTCACTACAAACTCAAATACACAGTGCTAAACTCCATACATTCCTGCCATCCAGCTCGTCTCCTGAGCTCTAGAACATCCTAACCTGAAAATCTATAATATTCGGTCTGACCCGAGCATTACATCAAAGTAACACCCGGGTCAGGCTGGAAACCAGCATGAGTAAACCCATCTAACATGAAAAACTGATGCATAAAACTTATTTAAAACCCGGGGTAACTCGTACTTTATTACGAATTCTTTCTTGATAAAGCCAATCACTTATTTCACAAAATAATCACTAAGTACCCTTAGTTTCAATAGTCCAATTTACTTAAATTATTCCATTCCAGATAATTGATTGCACATATCAAGTTATAAAGAATTATTGAAGATTTTAAATTGAAGTGGTTTTGGGTATTTTCTGATACCCGGCCCTGGTCTCTTCAAATACAATATCATCTTAAAAACAAAGCTATTTAAGTTTTAAACAATTCCATTTATATCCAGAATTACATATTTACATAGCCATTCATCAAAGATAGACAAAATTTATTATCACAGTTCAAACCAAACATAACATATCGCATAGCATCACAAATCACTTATCAGAAATATCAAATAATCCAAGGCATACAATATCATTCAATCATTCATAAGCAAGATTAATTAGTCACATCATTTCTAATTAATTTAAATAAATTATATTAATTACTTCAATAACCTTTTAAATCCTGCTTACTTAATTATTAATTAATTACAAACCATTAATTTATCATCCCTTAATTACCCATTAATTGTCCCTAATTACTTCCATTAAGTAATTATCTCACTGGTTAATTATACTCAATTAATTAACCTTTAATTATTAATTAATTTAACCTTTAATTAATAATTAAATTAATTAATCCTTAACAAATTTATCCTTTAATTTTAAGTAGTTAATCTTTAATTACTTAATCAATTTATCCTTAGTTATGAATTAATTAATCTCTAGTTAATTAACTCAATTGCTTAATTAATTAATCTGTAATTATAAATTAATTAATCTTAATTACTTAACTAATTAGTTCTTAATTATCAATTAATTAATCTCTAATTAATTATCTATAACTCTTAATTATTAATTAATTAGACCTTAATCATTAATTAATTAAACTAATTAATTACACTTAATTACTTTATTAATTTAATATTAAATCATTTAAACCTTTATTAACTTTTAAGATAAATCATTTATCTTATTAATTACTTAACTATCATTATCATATAAATTTTAAAACATTTTCTCTTTAATTAACTACTTAATTATATTTCTAATTAAGTTTTAAAATAACTTAACAAATTAACTTAACAAATTTAAGTTAAACAAATCATATAACCTCCTTCAATCAAATAATTTAAAAACACTGTCATATAATAGTTTAAACTAGATTAAATTTTAATTTAAAATTTATTTTATAATTTTTTTTTTAAAAAACCTGTTTATAACCTGCTTCGGGTCCAACCCGTGTAATACTCGAGTCTTGGCCCGAGACTATTTCTTTTTTTCAAAATTTTGTTAAAACTTTAAAACCCAAAAACATGATTTACACTCACGATCCACTCAAATATGAACCCGAGCCACCTGCCCTTATGCCCGAGCTTCCCTTCGAGTCAACTTCCATTCCCAAACTACAGACATCATAGACATATGTGCACCTGCACAGTGCAACGGTGACGCTCCGTTCACCCTTGCTATCGCCACCCAGTTGATGATGAGCCATCCTTTCGTTTCTGACCAATTCAAAATTTGTTTGGAACACAAATTCGAAATCGAGGAAATCTCGATCAACCTGGAACCTAAACCACTGCCTAAAATCTCCCTCAAATCCACGTCGCCGACCACCAGAGATCAAGTAACCCCGGCCACACACTCGTAGGCCTTCCCCACAGCCTTCCCGCAAGTCCTGTGCAACTCAATCCGCCAGAGACATCGCGGTGACCCAAAATTCTAGCCTCGACACAACCTAGGGTTAAAACCTATTCCGACCCACCGTCGCCGCCACGGTGGCTTAAACCTCCTTCCACCATTTTTGCGAACATCTCAGATCACCACGCCTGCATCAGCAAAAACCCCGACTTTCCTAGGTTCCCTGATCGCTAGAAAAACCCTCAAACCTATTTTTTGGTCAACCTTGAAATACTCACTCAATCTCAATCTAAAAATTGTGATTTCACTTTTAAAATCATGATTTTAGATGGTGTTTTAGATTATATACCTGAATCGAAGAATTAAGATGTTTGAATTTTTACATATCTTAAGTTTTCCACTGTTCTTCTTGGTTTTCCAGTAAATTACAAATATAATTTACTTAAATAAAATTTCAAACCTTAATCTATGCTTAAACAAACAGATTTTGTTTGAAACCGAAGTCCTAACAGTGATTAGATAAAGAGATATTGAATTTTGATTTATTTTCAAATCTATAACTATGAAACAGAGAAGAACTGACGTGCACAGTTCAAACACAATCAAACATACTGGATTCACACTTGTACATACACATGCAAAGCACAATTCATTCCAGGAATCGCATGCATAGATTTTAATTTACCTAAACTTTTCAAATACAAAGTTTACTCACTTGTTTAAAAGATGAACAGAGCTTTTGAAATGGTTTTGAAATTTGAAAACTTGAATGCCTCTTTGATTTTGAAAATTGAATGTTATGATCTCTTTGAAACTTGAGTTGTTGTGATCTTTTTAAAAACTGAAATGCTTTATTACTGGAAACTTGTTGCTGTAAATCTGTTGTTGTTGAGATGATTTAACTTTGAAAACATAGATGATCTTGCTTAGATTATGAACTGGAAACTTACTTAGTTGATTTCTTTGATTAATCTCTGGTTTGAAAATTTTATTACAGGCTTTTGTTTTGAGTTTGTATATTTATTACAGACTTGAGTTTTCTTTGTGTTTTGAAATAAGGTAGGAAAAAAAAGATGAAGAGGAAAGATAGATGTATATATAGATTTAAGTATGATCTATTTAAAAAATTAAAGAAAAATAAAATAAAAATAGGGACACTTGTTTATTCGTCAAGCATTTGTCATTTACATTTGTTTATCACCTTACACATGTTATTAACTAGCTTTATAAACTAACACTTGTAATTATGCACGAGCTTATTAATTTTTAAATGATTTATAAAGCTTTCATATTTAATTCCTAATTAATAAATACTTTTCTTAATTTACATAAATAAACGCCTTTAAAGAAAATAATATAAAACAAATTACATTCTAATAAAATCATACATACATATCTTTAAATCAAAATATTTTAAGATATCAATCTATTAAATTTCAAATTTAAATCTAAATTCAAATTCAATTTAAAATATAATTTAAAATCAACTCAAATATATATATATAAACAAATACAAATTCAATTTGAACATAATAATCCTATTTAAAATTTATTCATATATATATATATATATAAACAATCATTAATATATATTTTTAAAGAATAATTTGTAAATTTTAAGTAATTATATTAGGAGATTATCAAATAAATATTTATCCACATATAATATTTATTATTAGATTTATTTTTTCAATCTATAAATCAGTATTTTCAATAGTTAAATCAGATAACTATCCAATTATCTGATGCTTAAAAATCCGGGTTATCACATTCCTCCCCCCTTTGAATCTTTTCGTCCTCGAAAAGGAACGCATCCAGAATTTATTCTACCCAAAATCTAATAAATTATTCTTTGATCAATTTTAAAACACTTTTAAAAATCCACATAACATTATAAAATAGTTTTATAAAATATTTTTTTTGTAATTCGATGTCTCAACCAGTCCATCCTTGTTCTCACAGAAATTCGTTCATACGTTGATCAGGCGTAGGACTGAAAATCTATAAGTACTTAGCCGACCCATCTTCAACACCCAGTGAAAATATTTGAAAAAAATTTTCGAAAACTTTATGAAAATATAGAAAACATTTTGAATTAAAGAAAATATCTTTGGTGAGATGCTCTAGAAATCATCACCTCTCCATGGTCGTAGTTAACCCGATGGTTACATTGCCATCCCGGAAAAATCCATAGATAACTGTAAGCACTCCGTGCCCCTCGATTACGCCATGGAACCCGCCACAGATCGCAGTTACATCCCGGATTAAAGTCCATGTAACTGTAGGCATCAGCGCCCTCGATTTTCATTGCCAAATGAAACCTCACTACTCCCCATAGGTCACAGACTACATCAGTCAAGTCCTAATGTAGCCTTAGGCTCTCATGGCTTCTCGACTTTCGATATGTCTCCATAAGTCACAGTCTACCGATGTTACGTTGCCATCACGGCAAAATTAAACGTAGACCGTTGGCTCTCAACAGCACACACGACTTCCGCTATGGTCCGTAGTAGATCACAGTGACATCGAATTACACTATCATCACAGCATAACCCAAATGTCTCTGTAGGCATCATCGCCCTCGACTTTCGCTACCCACTACACATAATCCTCAGGAACTTCAGTTTGTCCGGACTTTCTCACAGGATCAACTTTAGAGCCTCCCCTTAGGGCTCAAGGCAAACCCACCCCATTGATCTCCTAATGAAGTTCATTTCGATGGGAGCGCCTTTTTCCCCAGAGCCAAATCTCAAAACATTTTATACTATAAACTTATACTATCTTTCAATCATATCCTTTATGATTTTCATCAAAATCTCCTTTACACAAAATCGATAGTTCCAAACTTGGCTTTCCAAACTCCCAAAATTGATTTTCATAAAAACCAAAAGCCTTTTCAAAATCCATAGGTTCAAAAACCTTTTCCAAAATCATTCTCAAAACCTTATATATATATATATATATGTATATATATACACGCACACAACTTATCCTTTCTAACTTGAAAATAATCTTTGGATCACTTATATAGATTCCCCCTTTTATACTTCAAATATTTTCAAAAACCCTTCTTCTGGCTACAGATTCCACAAGGGGAGATTTATCCTATATATATATATATATATATATATATATATATATATAACTTTGCTGTGCCAAATCAGCATTAAAATTTTATTTTCTTTTATAAAGTTAATCACCATATCACTTACTTTCATAAAGTGAATTTCAAAAGATATCCAACTCCCACTTATTCATATATATATATATATATATATATATATATATATATATCCAAAATATACTTTTCTTTCAAAAATCATTCCTTATTTCTTCAAAATTTCAATATCAATTCTATTCAAGCATGTACGATGTACATATATCATCCGTATGCAGTATCAAATCTGATTGCTCACTCGATCACACAATTTCACTTTCGAAGTAGTATCGTCCACCCGACTTCATAGTGCGGACTCAGATCTGGTTTCTTGATCAGAAATCGTCATTCTCCTTACATGGTCATAACTATGATAGAGAATTTCCAGAACCAATCAAAAATCCATATCCAGGGTTCGCCATCGAAAATCGAGTGAAAAATCCTAACTCGGATCGATAAACTATCTCAAAATTCTATGCTCGAATCTGGATCAATTCACTGTGCGTAGAATAATATACGTACATCCTACGTATTTATCTTCATTGATCATTAGCTAAATCAATATTCTTTCCATTCACCTTCATTTTGATTCCATTCACTTATCCTCAATTGCTCCCAATTTCCATTTAGGTTAATACTTTAATTTTTATCTCAATTGGAATTCAATTATAGACAGTTTGCACTCTGACCAACTTCTATTTAAAAAATATCTTGAAAAAAAATTAAAATAGATACGTAGTTGTAAAATAGTTATTAGTTGCAAAATAGTAGTAGAATAGTTAAGTAATTATAAAATAGTTGTAGAGTAGTTAAATAATTGTAAAATAGTTGGATAATTGCAAAAATAGTTGTAAAACAGATGTAAAATAGTAATTAGTTTTCAAAATAATTGTAAAATAAGTATAAAATAGTTTGACTTTTAAAAAGAAAAGTTGTATAGTACATAGCTAGGAAAACGGATTTAAAATAGTTTATATTAAAACACTTTATTTGAAAAAAATAGTACAGAGCTAAACTGTTCAATTCCCAATCTCCATTTTCAATCAATTTCCAATTTCCACTTCGTTTTAAATTGATTCAATTTCAATTCAATTTAGATTAACTTTTATTTCTATCCCAAATTCACATCAATTCTCCATTTCAATTTAAACTTATTCAACTTCAAATTAATTCAATTCAAATTTTCCATTTGAATTTTATGCTTATCCATCTTGAATCACAATTCAATTAATTCAAATCAAATTCAATTTGAACTAATTTCAATTCTAATCTTAACTTTAAACCATCTCGGATTATATAAATTCGAGTTAAATTTTAAATGTTGATTTAATCTCTTAAATCAAATTAACCTTTACTTTTAAATCAAATCAACCTTTATTTTTAATTTAACAACTTAAATCTTTAAACCATCTAATCCTGAGTCCAAATTTCATAATTCCATTTAAATTTCCTTTACTTGACTTATTTCAAAATTCAAATAAGAGTTCAAAACTTATTAAATGATTTAATCTTCAGAATCCAATTTATTATCCAATTTTAACTTCAAACTTTGAAACCGATTCTCTACAAATTTTAGTTTGCAAATTCATCTTTAACATTTGAATCTTAAGTTCAAATTGATCCTATTCTATAATTACAATTTTGTTCAAGAATTAAGCTTTTAAATAGTTTCAAAATAAGGCTATCTTTTCATTTAATTTCAGTAATGGACATATAGACTATTTCAATCCATTTCTTAATTCATTTTAAACTAATCCAATTCACAGTTTAAGATTATTAATAATGACAGGATGATATCAGAATAAAATAAATAAACATTCCAAATTATTATAAAACAACCTTCCATAACATCCATTACCCATTTCCATATCTCAAATCCGTTTTTGAGATCACATCTAACTCACATTTCAAATCAACCCATTTAACTTTCTATGTTAAATCTCAATTTCATCTTGAAATCTCCAATTCAGGTTGTTTGTTAAACTTTTTAACTTTTCCAAAGTTAAATTCATTTCCATTTAATCTAGTCAGCTTTACCTAATTTGAGTTCCCAATACAAATTTTAAACCTCAAATTAATAATCTTCTCACTCATAAGTTCAGAAACTTATCACTTTGGGTTTTCATATCACATTCCAAGGGAAAATTTAAACTCAACACTTAGAGTTTATTTCAAATCATCTTTGATATTATGTATATCCCTCATTTTATATATTCATTTCCTTTTACACACCAAGTTATACCTTAAATTTTCAAACCACCTTTGGTTTTAATTCAAAACAAATTTCTTTTTAAATTTTCAAACAACTTTTGTTTGAAACAGGACCCTTTCATTCAAATAATACTATTTATTATTTCTTTTAGCACTTTGAAACAAATTCCAAATTTTCTAGACTTAGATTTAAAACTTCAAATTTTAAATCATCTTCAATTCGAATTTATAAGTCATACTCACCTAAATGTTTACTTCCCCAAAACATTTCATTATTAACTTATTCTTAAAACACATTTACAAATTCAGGATTTTAGTTTCAGTTTGGATCCATTTCAAACTTATCTATATAGTTTATATTATTCAATTCCTATTTGGTTGTATTTCTATTACCACTTAATTCTCATTATTATAATTTTTATTTTAAAGATCAATAACCAACTATCTTAGTATATATAGTAATTAGAAAACCATTGCTTTATATCATAATACAAGCTTTTATATAAACTAATTTTAAAACCATTTTAAAATCTTTATATAAGAAATTAACAAATGCGCTCTCATACTAATACACTCAACTCATTCTACGGTACCATTGACCTATCCTTAATGAGTAATCCCACGCTTAACCTTCAGCTCTGATACCCAATGTAACAACCCAAAATTTCGACCTCGAAAATTTCGAATGCCGGAATTTCAGATAGTTAAAGAAAGAAGAAAAGAGGTAGAAGAAGAAAGGTAAACAAAAACACAGAATCTCACACTTTACATCGGATCAAAATATAATAATAAATAATAGCATTATACAAAGAAAAGTTGCAATTGTTACTTTACATTCAATACATCAGAGTTACAAACATTTACAAATAGACTAGACATTTGTACACTTGTCCCAGTCTAATATCACTACAAACTCAAATACACAGCGGTAAACTCCATACGTTCCTGCCATCCAGCTCGCCTCTTGAGCTCTAGAACATCCTAACCTGAAAATCTGTAATACTCGGTCTGACCCGAGCATTACAACAAAGTAATACCCAGGTCAGACTGGAAACCAGCTTGAGTAAACCCATCTAGCATGAAAAACTGATGCATAAAACTTATTTAAAACCCGGGTAACTCGTACTTTACTACGAATTCTTTCTTGATAAAGCCAATCACTTATTTCACAAAACAATCACTAAGTACCCTTACTTAGTTTCAATGGTCCAGTTTACTTAAATTATTCCATTCCAGTCTATTGATTGCACATATCAAATTATAAAGAATTATTCAAGATTTTAAATTAAAGTGGTTTCGGGTATTTTTTGATACTCTACCCTGGTCTCTTCGAATACAATATCATCTTAAAAATAAAGTTGTTTAAGTTTTAAACAATTTCATTTATATTTAGAATTACATATTTACATAGCCATTCATCACAGATAGACAAACTTTATTATTGCAGTTCAACCCAAACATAACATATCACATAGCATCACAAATCACTTATCAGAAATATCAAATAATCCAAGGCATACAATATCATTCAATCATTCATAAGCAAGATTAATTAGTCAAACCATTTCTAGTTAATTTAAATAAATTAAATTAATTACTTCAATAACCATTTGAATGCTGCTTACTTAATCATTAATTTGTTACAAACCATTAATTTGTTACTTCCATTAAATAATTATCCAATTGATTAATTATCCTCAATTAATTAATTGTTAATTAATTTAACCTTTCATTACTAATTAAATTAATTAATCCTTAACAAATTTGTCCTTTAATTTTAAGTAATTAATCGTTAATAACTTAATAAATTTATCCTTAATTACGAATTAATTAATCTCTGATTAATTAACTCAATTGCTTAATTAATTAATCTCTAAATATAAATTAATTAACCTTATTTAACTAATTAATTATTAATTATTAATTAATTAATTTCTAATTAATTAACTATAACTACTAATTATTAATTAATTAGACCTTAATCATTAATTAATTAAACTAATTAATTACACTTAATTACTTCATTAATTTAATCTTAAATCATTTAAACCTTTATTAACTTTTAGGATAAATCATTTATCTTATTAATTACTTAACTATCATTATCATATAAATTTTAAAACGTTTTCTCTTTAATTAACTACTTAATTATATTTCTAATTAAGTTTTAAAATAACTTAAAAATTAACTTAACAAATTTAAGTTAAACAAATCATATAACCACCTTCAATCAAATAATTTAAAAACATTGTCATATTATAGTTTAAACTAGACTAATTTTAATTTTTAAATTTTTTTCATAGAACTTTTTTAAAAACCTTTTTATAACCTACTTCGGGTCCAACCCATGTAATACTCGAGTCTTGGCCCGAGACTATTACCCTTTCTCATTTTTTCAAAATTTTGTTAAAACTTTAAAACTCGAAAACATGATTTACACTCAAGATCGACTCGAATATGAACCCGAGCCAGCGCCCTTATCCCCAAGTTTCCCTTCGAGTCAACTTCCATTCCAAACTACTAACATCACAGACATATGTGCACCTGCACAGTGCAACGGTGACGCTCCGATCACCCTTGCTATCGCCGCCAAGCCGACGGTGACCCATCCTTTCGTTTTCGACCAATCCAAAGTTCGTCTAGAACCCAAATTCCAAATCAAGGAAATCTCGATCAACCTGGAAACTAAACCACTGCCTGAAATCTCTCTCGAATCCACGTCGCCGACCACCAGAGATCGAGAAACCCTGGCCACACACTCACAGGCCTTCCCCGCAGCCTCCCCCCAAGTCCTGTGCAACTCGATCCACTAGAGACATCGCAGTAACCCATAATTCCATCCTCGACACAACCTAGGGTTAAAACCTATTCCGACCCATCGCCGCCGCCACGGTGGCTTAAACCTCCTTCCACCATTTTTGCCAACGTCTCCGATCACCAAGCCTGCTTCAGCAAAAACCCCAACCTTCCTAGGTTCCCTGATCGCCAGAAAAACCCTCAAACCTATTTTCTGTCCAACCTCGAAATACTCAGTCAATCCCAATCTAAAAATTGTGATTTCACTATTTAAAATCATGATTTTAGATGGTGTTTTATATTATATACCTGAATCGAAGAATTAAGATGTTTGAATTTTTACATATCTTAAGTTTTCCATTGTTCTTCTTGGTTTTTCAGGAAATTACAAATTGAATTTACTTAAATATAATTTTAAACCTAATCTATGCTTAAACTAATAGATTTTTTTTGAAACCCAAGTCCTAACAGTGATTAGATAAAGAGATATTGAATTTTGATTTATTTTCAAATCTGTAACAATGAAACAGAGAAGAACTGACATGCACAGTTCAAACACAATCAAACATACATGATTCACACTTGTATATACACATGCAAAGCATAATTCATCCCAGAAATCACATGCACAGATTTTAATTTACCAAAAATTTTTAAATAAAAAGTTTACTCACCTGTTTAAAAGATGAACAGAGATTTTGAAATTTGAAAACTTTAATGCCTCTTTGCTTTTGAAAACCGAATGTTATGATCTCTTTGAAATTTGAATTGCCGTGATCTTTTTAAAAACTGAAATGCTTTGTTATTGGAAACTTTTTGCTGGAAATCTGTTGTTGTTGGGATGATTTAACTTTGAAAACAGAGATGATCTTGCTTAGATTATGAACTGGAAACTTGCTTAGTTGATTTCTTTGATTAATCTCTGGTTTGAAAATTTTGTTACAGGCTTTCGTTTTGAGTTTGTATTTTTATTACAGACTTGAGTTTTCTTTGTGTTTTGAAAATGAGATAGGAAAAAAAGATGAAGAGGAAAGATAGATGTATATATATTAAGTATAAAAAAATTAAGGAAAAATAAAATAAAAATAGTGACACTTGATTATTCATCAAACATTTGTCATTTACATTTGTTTATCACCTTGCACATGTTATTAACAAGCTTTATAAAATAACACTTGTAATTATGCATGAGTTTATTAATTTTTAAATGATTTATAAAGCCTTCATATTTTATTTCCTAATTAATAAATACTTTTCTTAATTTATATAAATAAAACCCCTTTAAAGAAAATAATATAAAACAAATTACATTCTAATAAAATCATACATATGTATCTTCAAATCCAACATATTTTAAGATATCAATCTTTTAAATTTCATTAAATCCAAATTCAAATTCAAATTCAATTTAAAATCCAATTTGAAATCAGCTCATATATATATATGTGTGTGTGTGTGTGTGTGTGTGTGTGTGTGTGTGTGTATTTAAACAAACACAAATTCAATTTGTAAATAATAATCCTATTTAATACCTATTCATATCTATATATATAAACAATCATTAATATTTGTTTTTAAAAGAATAATTTGCAAATTTTAAGTAATTATATTACGAGATTATCAAATAAATATTTATCCAGTTATAAATATTTATCATATTTATTTGTTCAATCTATAAATCAGTATTTTCAATAGTTAAATCGGATAATTATCCAATTATCTGATGCCCGAAAATCTAGGTTATCACACCTCTTCATCAAAATATGATTATGGCATAAGAAAGTGGTTTGAAATTCAAATTTGATGGTCTATATTTCTAATCAATGGTTAACAGACCATACTTAAAATAGAATTCATTTTCATTTTCATTGTCAAGTTTCATGAAAGTTAGTAAGTGGTTTAAGGGGTGTGTTATAGTTTGATGGCTTATGTTGACTAATCAATAGCACAAATATGTCATACTTATTATAAACACATCAATTAAAGCACTATGACCATAAAAGAGAGATCATGATTTCATATGTGTTGAACTACATGATTTCATAAAATGAAAGCTCTCCTTTCTTTTAATTAGTTAGTTAATCCTCATTTTCTAGCTTAAATATTCACAAATTTTTGGTTAATTTGATTGAATAGAAAATTTAAATCAATAATTCCCTACGGATCGACCCGTACTCGCCACGTACTTCAATAATACGTCATGTGCTTGCGGTTATTTTTATTTCAAAATTCGTTTGGCTATTTTCTAACTCCATAGACATTAAGCCGTCCGAAAAAGTTTTTAGCGCCGTTGCCGAGGAGCTGCTTTGATTTCAATTTTCTATTCTTCGAATTATTTTTGTTTGATTTTGTGTGTATTTGCATTAAAATAAAAGAAAATTTGTGTGTTTGTTTTGTGATTTGTGCTTTCATTTTGATTTGTGTGTTTGTTGTTGTTTTAATTGCCTTCGCATTTGCATATTAAAAAAATAGTTACATTCAAGTTCATTTCAGAAAAAAAAAAAAAAAAAAATTCATTTCATTTTCAGTTACATTTACAAATTTTCCATTTACGTTTGGAATTTTCAATTTACATTTTCAAAACTTCCTTATTACAATTTGTGCTATTTCTCTCTGCCTCGCTCTCTCTGTTCTTGCTTACTGCTTCTCCTACCATCAATTCATCTCCATCACAGCCACTTCACAATCCTCTCTGACCATTTCATTGGCAACCACTACTACTACTACTTGCTGTTGCACTTCCTCATACTACCTTCTACCATTTCAAAACTGCCATACACCACTACACATAAAATTTCAGCCATTCGTCCCTCCCTTCAAACCCTACAAGTGCAGCCATCATCTCGCATATACACACCTGACATACCACTGCACTATAACCATTTCCAGTCAATTACCCTTCATCATCCATTTCCCCTCCCTGTCAATTTCTTCCTGCCTTCAACAAAGCAGTTCCACTCTTCACAACATCCACTGTGTCATTCATCCTCTTTGTTCATCTAACATTTCAGTTAAACTACTGTCAACACAAGCCTCTGTTACCACCTTACAAACTTCACAACAACACCACTGCAAATCTATTGTCAGTGCACACAACGGGCATCTAGTACATCACCACGCTACTCATCCTTCCACATACATCAACTTCCTGCCATCCACATCCCCTCTACAGCATTCAAATCACAAACATTTAACACTGTTTTTGCTGCCACAATATTCAGCCCCACTCCTACAATTTTCCTGAACTTCTATCGTCTTCCTTCCATTGCCCAAAAGCATCACAGTGCACTGCACCGCAGTTCATTACTACCGTCCCTCCTCTGCCAAACATTCCAACACTGCTACCTTACATTCCACCCAAACACTTCACTGCCTCTACTTCATCAACAACAAAGCCAACAAACCAACCCTCTCCAACATTATACACTGTTGCCACAAAACCATGGAGCATTACCATCATCTTGCCATCCATTTCTATCTACCGCTGCCATTTAAAGAAAAAAAATTCCTCTACTTCTCATTTATATACCTGACTGTCCCACAACAAACTTCACACATCATAACTATATAACACTCCTATCCACTACTCAAACATCCACAGCACCTCCTTTCACATAAACCTGACTGCATCACTGTCGCATAAGTCTGACCATCCTGCTGTATCCCATACAAACCAACCGGCAACTCGAACTAACTCCTCCATCATTCCACAAACTTTCTATCGAACCATACAAGCAGCATCAGCTTCCCTCGTCTCATTCGAATTGCAACCTCAACAGCCATCAAGTCCAATTCTCTGCAACCTGCCGAACATTCCACTGTTTACCCTTTCACGGTGAGCAACATCAAACCCGAGCATTTGCTACTGCCTACACCAATCTTCACATACGACAGTCTCCCCAAACCCATCCACTGAAGTATCCCCAACCATCGAGTTGCCATTTCAATGTATACTACAGCACTCGAGCATCACCTCAAACTCACAGACATCGCCACCTCCACGTCACTTAAATGTTTTACTGCCTTATTCACCAAAGCTGCAAAACACCTACAGCCATCTACTCGAATCGCCAAATCGATCATCATCACTGAAACACCAGCAACTACATCGTCTACCACCTCGACAGTGCGAATTCGATCACCATGATACGGATCGAATCACCAAATTCCCAAATGCACTCTGAGAATCAACTACGCAACTCGAACCACTTCTCATAATCAACCCAATTATTGAACCCATTGTGAATTTTGATTATCGAGCCAATTTGGCCAATCGTCGAACAAGTTTTAGAAAGTTGGCAGGAGGTTTATGAATTTTGGGATGCATCGAATTGAATTGCATTTTAAAGATTTTAGAGAGAATTTTTTTAAGTATTGAAGAACGCTGCCATTAATTTGGGTTTAATTCGTGAAAAAAAATGGGTTGCTGTATCTCTTGTCTACGTGGGCCGACGATTGTTTGTGGGCTTGTGAAAGTTTTAAAATGTTAGTTTAATTTGTTGAATTCTCTTTTTAGTTTAAATTGTTTTCAAACTTTATTTTGTATAACTCTTGATTTAAAACGAAAAGAATTTTTTTTTAAAAAAAGCTAACAAATAGATTGTTGTATGTGTTTATTTTTGATTTGTTTTGTTTTTGCTTTTAGTTCAAAAAAAAAAGTTGTGTATATATATATCTTGTTTTATTTTCAGGTTTCAAAAACAAATTGCCGGCTTACTTATAAAAAATTGCTGCTTTCATCCCCACTTTTATTTGAATTACATTGTTGATTGCTTGCATTTGAAAAAAATTTCAAAACGAAATCAAAAATCCATTCGTAGTTGCATTGTCAATATACTTTTAATTTCTACTTTGCATTTCACCTTAGAATTGTGATTAGCAATAACGGTTAGACATCGATAACACTTAATTGTATATTGACAATTTATCTTCTTTGAACAATTTAATTTCTTCGTGTCTATGCTACGGCATAATAATAACCATTTATAAATAGTACGGTAATTTGTAAACATTATAGTGGTTGTTCCTCTGAATGTACTTAAACCTTCGGCTGCATTGCTACGGTGATTAGTGGTGCACTCATAAATCCTGCACGTTATCTGGCTGAGAACTATCTTGTTGAATTAAGACAATGTGTCATTATACATTTTTGGGTTAACTTAGGATAAATCATTTGTAAGTAATCTTGCATTCATTTAGTTGCATTGGTTCATGCATGTTTTTAAAAAAAATTCAAAATCCAAAACTAAAAAACAAAAATTGTAAATATTCCTCTTCTTTTCCTTTGAAATTATTAAAATCCATTTCCTTTGAAACTTCAAAAATCCAAAAAAAAAAAAGTTTGAAAAACCAAAATTCAAAAAAAAATTAAAACCTTTTCAAAAACAAAAAAAAAATGAAAACAAAAAAAATCAATTTCCCTTTTGAAAAATAAATTTTATTTGTAAATATTTTTCTTTTGTGAAAAAAACCAAAAATATTCTTGAAAATGTCTGAATTTCCATATTAATTTGAATTTTACCATAGTTATGAAAATCAATGTAATCCATATGATTTCTCTCCTAATTCGTATGGATATTTTAACGACAAGTTTTGTATAAACAATTCAAATTTCGAACAACAAAATTTTCAAAATAATAACCAACCTTCGACTCTCGAAAATAGCATTGAAATAATTTCATCTTTACTCGAACTCTCTACACAACAAAATCAAGAGATAAATGATTTGTGCAATTCATATTTGTGTAATAACTCGAGTCAAAGATTTCAAAATTTGAATTTAATTCAAAATTCAAACGATTTCGATGACAACCCATGCCAATTCAATTTTGAACTCCAAAATGAATTTCAAAATCAAAACAAAAATGTGATCCACTTTTCAAATAATTTTGGCAATGAGAATAATCTTGACTACGATATGAGTGAAACTTTTTGTTTTCAACAAATTCAAATCGAAAATTCTCAAGTTAATAGCTATAAATCGGATTTTGTTGAGCAAATGAACGAAATTTACGATGATCACATGAATTCGTTGTTTGAAACATATATGAAACAACATGAAAAACAAAATCAAATCCCAACGTGTGACGAGTCAAATAATAATCCATCTTTTACCCAAATCGACGATTTTCAAATAACAACTTTTGAAATTGAAAATAACAGTCTTAATGAAGTTGTCGAAAACATGTTAATTGAGTTGGATTTCAATTCTTTTGAAGGTGTGGAACCAAATTTAAAATTCGATCTTCCTTTTATCGATTTCAAAAATTTGAATACAACAACTTTGGATTTTGAACTTGAGACATGTAATAAAGTTGTTGATAGTCCAATAAAGGAAGGCACATTTAATGAACACGGATATTTTGGACTTTTCGATGACGAGTTATTAAATTCCGACAGGAAAGATGAAAATCACCATTTTGATTTTGAAATCACTAAAAATGTTTTCAATGACAAGCTTGAATTTCAAATTGGTGAAAATAAACTTGAACTTCAATAAATTGTTTTATCGCCCCCAAAAATCATCGAAAACAAAACAACTCGTACTATTTTCGATAAAACAACATTCATTTTTCCAAATCAACGTTCAACTTCGAAATCTTTTATGGTTTGGTTTTTCGCGTCTGAGCTGCGTCTCGCATACTCGACGAGACAAATGAATCGGTCTTTGAAGACCGTTTCATTTACTTTTTGACGATATACTTTCTGAACTCTTGTAAATAATAATCTTTTCGTTACTATGTAAATATAGATCATCTTTCTTTTTTTTCTTTTTTTCCTTCCATTTGGGTTGACTGTGGGGACACAGTCAAAATCTAGTGTGGGAGGAGACCCACCTTCTTTTTTTGATTTTTCATACTTTATTTTACATTTTCTTTTCAAATCCTAAAACAAAAGGAAACAAAAAAAAAACAAAAACTAAAAAAAAGAATTTTTTATTTTATTTTTAGCATTTTGATTTATTTTTAAAGAAACACTAAAGGATAAATATATGGTTTTAGTTTATTAAATTGTAATTATTGAAATTTTATTTGCCTTAACAAAAATAAAAATGAAGTTTGATTACAAATAACGATAGTTTAACTAATATATAGGAAGGTTCATACATGATAATTATGAAATATATCCTAACTGAAAATCTTTGTTTTAAAAAGTGGTTGATTTAAAGTAAATGATATAACATTTTTTTGTCTTCTAGGTTAAGTGGAGCTAAGATTATTTTGCAAAGCTCTCTCTTTAAAAAAAATCATTTGTATATATGTAAATATTTTCTATTAACACTTACGGTCGACAGGTGTACACATTTGTGTGTACACTCGCCATGCTCTGCACCTTTCTCACGTAAGCCCGAAAGGCAGTGCACGATCGGTATATCTGGCCTCAATTTATCTGAGCTAGCTGTACATATAAAAAAGCTTTTTAATAACCCTACAGTCAATAGGTGTTTACACTCGCGTGTTCACTCGCCACGCTCTATACTCCCCTCACTTAAGTCCGCAAGGCAGTGCATGGGTAATATATCTGGCCTTAGTTTACCTGAGTTAGGCATATAAATATAGTAAATATCAATAAAATTTTCAAAAATACAAGAGAGAGTAAGCAATTGAAATCCTAGCACTAGTTTTAACAGATTTGATTTGACTTGTTATTGAAAAGAAACGAATATACAACTTTGATAAACTTTGATAATCAACTAAGGATCCATTTTATAATTACACTTTGTCATCAACTGAAATAACGAGTTAAACTATAGTCTATTTGTTATGATAACTTGATTTTTATTGGAAATTTTGACGAGTAAATGACTTAAAATTTCAAGATAATAACCAAAACTTATATTTAACTTATTTGTATCGAATTAAAAGTAAATCATTCACTGTAAATATTTTCAAAAATTCGCATTCATCTCTTGTAAATAAATCTTGCATTTTGTAAATATTTTCATCCTATATTTGGATTTTATGGGTAGTATCCATTGAAAAACCTCACGAGACAAAACTCGTCCTACCGGGAACACCCATAGGTTTAACGGCTGTTGCATACGCCCAATGCAATCGTGCACCATATGAAAACGGATTTATCTTAGTTTTTCTTTATTTGAGGAGGAATAAAAAGATAAGTGTGGGGGTATTTGATGTGCACGTAAATGTACATATTTTTACCACCATGTTTATTCTATTTAAATTTAATAAATGATCATATTGGGTATTTTAACTTGTTTAAACCAAAATTCAAATTATTTTCAAATTGTCACATATTCATCTTCATACAGGGGTAAAATGGTCATTTTTGTGCATTTATTAAATTATGAAAACTTAGTTGGAATTTTCTATGTTGTTTTGTAGGAAATTTGGTGAATTTTACAAGTGGTTTTATGATGAAATACACATGCACAAAGAAGATACAAGAGAATGAAGATGGAAATAATTCAAAGTGAAGAACATAGAGGACCCCACCTACCCACCACCTTAATATATAAATTGGAGGCTAATGCACATGCTTATGGAATTAATGGCTTCATGTACACTTAAATGATGATTAGTAGAAGAGAATGATTACTTGGCCTCTACACTTTCTCCAGGGTATTTGGGCGTTCCCCAAAAATATGAATTAGGTTTTAACATATGTATATATACCCTTTATGTTTCATGTAACCATCATCTTCCTTAGTCTCTCTTTTAGGCTCTCTTCTCTTAGAAAAATAAAATGAAAGCTCTCTTTCTTCTCATGGCTACTTAGTCATTTCTTCTTTTATGTAATTCTTTTTTATGCAATTTAATACATGTTCTTTTCCTTTTCTTGCTTATTTTCTTTCATGTTGTAGTGTAGATTTATATTCATGCAAAGTAGATTCGCTTTAATTCTTGTTAATTAGTTTCTCTTTTCCATTAGCTTTCATTTCCCTTTCTTTTTTGCTTTCATGTTGCTAACTACATTTGTTAATCAAATGACAAATATGAGAGGCTAAACCCCTTCAATTTAAGGGTAATTAAGCTCTCTAATTATGTAGCTTCAACTATTTGTTAATTCATGCTCTCTTTTTATGCTTAAAGATGATCAATAACGTGTTTTATTTGTTGTTCTTGCTTTGAATTTGATAGCCTATATTATTGATACCAAATAGGTGTTAGTCCCTGAGAAGATGGTTTTGATGACAACAACCTTAGAATAAGATTATAAAATAAATACTAACATTATAGTTTAGATATATATATGTATATGCAGGATTTAACCACGCAGCTATTAAGAATGAAGACTGTATAGTATAGAGATTCAAGACTGAAGATATAAAGATTGAAGACTCATGAGTATCGAGATTATCAAGAGTTCAAGATTTCAATAACAACTAATTTAATTAGGAATTTTGTTAAATCTCCTCGAAAAGCAATGGCATCTTAAAATCCAATTTACTCGTGGAATGGAATCCACTTCGAGCCCGTCAAAGGGATGTAACTCTAAGTAGGATGGAACTTACGAAAAATCTAGTGGAACATTGTTTTGTATCCACTAACTTTTATTCAAATGTTTTGCAAAATTGTATCTTGTTTTCAAAATGATTTCAAAATCTTCTTTTTAAAAGAATCAAAAACATCTATCCTGCTTTTAAACACTTTTAGCCTCAAAATGATCTTTATCTTCAAAATCAAATTATCCTTGGTTTTAAACTATCTTTTAATTATAATATATTTAACTTTTAATATTCATACTTAGATTTAAATATAAAATTGTAGTAAAATTATATATATATATATATATATATATATTATTCTCTATACCTATTTATGTATTTTAACTATAGTTAAGTATATTTATAAAGTTTAAAAATAGATTTAATACAAGATGAAAGTTACTTTTTAAGAAAAACAAATTATCAAAAATTACAAAGGCCTGCCAACAACCCCAGTCTACCCTTGTAGACAAGGTGGCAGTTGATTTCAAAAATTTGAATTTCAAAGGAAGTGTCTATTCGTCATATCCTTTCATGAATGGACATGGCAATTGTTCTACTATAAATAGGGGCAGTTTTAAACGAATTTAAATACATATTTTCTCTGATTTTACTCCTCTTCTTCTTCCACATTTCTTTATATACATTTTTACCATTACTCTGCTGAAATCACCATTGAATCCAACTAGATCATCTCTGGTTTGATTCTCTATCACTATCTCAACAAAATATCAGTGCTATTCAGAGTTATAGACTTCTTTGTAATTAATTGAGTGAGGAAAGGTGTGATTGTAGCCTATGAAATCAATCAAGCGAGAAAAGATGTGATTGTAGCCTGTGAAATCAATTGGGTGAGCTTATTGCCCGTAAAATTAAGCATCTCTACCCAGAGGATTATGAATCTAGAGTGGTGTACCTCGTGGCCTTGGAATCGAGGGTGTAATTGTAAAAATTGATTTTGAAAGGAAATCCGTACTTGTGTGCGGGACTGGATGTAGGGTAACTTCGAACTAGTATAAAATTCGGTGTGTTCTTTCCTTTATTGCTTTTACTTTATTTCTGCATCTGTGTTTGATTCTGTGATCATATCCGTGTCTGAATATTGCATACATTTGTGTTGAAATTAACATAAATTCAAAAGGATTTTGTAATTCCTTAAAACACTATTCACCCTCCCCCTCCAGTGTTAATTCTAGCCTTAAGATCCGTAATCCCCATTTCTCACATTTGGTATCAGAGCAAGGTTTTCAAAGTTTCATAATATGATTTTTGAAAAAGATTTTAAAATGGCTATGTTTAAAAAACTTGTTAATACTAGTTTAGAAATATTCAGATGATCATTGTCTCTTGAGTCTGCATATAATAAATATTCAAATTCAAGTTGTCTACCAAAATTTTATGATGTGCAAGAAACATGCTTTATGGGTGTTGAGAAATCAATTCACAATGGAAAAATTGTGCAGATCAAAAAGAATAAATGGATACTCGATAGTGGATGCTCTAAACACATGATTGTTAATCCAGATATGCTGAATGATATAATATACAAAGACAGAGGACTGGTTAACTTTGGAGACAACTCAAAAGGATATGTGATTGGCATCGGCAAAGTCGGTAATTTTGAAACTCCTATTATTACTAATGTTTTGCTAGTTAAGAATTCGAAATATAATCTACTAAGTATTAGTCAGCTTTACGATAAAGGATATAAAATTAAATTTGAAAAAGATAAGTGTCATATTGAAGATAATAATGCAACCATAATCTTTGAGGGAATTAGGAAAAAGAATATTTATATTCTTAGTTTAAAAGTTTCAAATTATCATTTGTGTCTTTTGGCCAATACAAGTGACCCTTGGATTTGGCATAAGAGATTTGGGCATTTGAATTTCAAACTCTTATCCAGACTGTCAAAACATGATTTAGTAAGAGGTCTTCCTAAAATGAACTTTAAAGCAGATAGTTTATGTGATGCATGTCAATTAGGAAAACTTAGAAAAAGTTCTTTTAAATTAAAAGATATGATTTCAACCTCAAAACCTCTTGAATTACTTCATCTTGATTTATTTGGTCCATCTCAAATTCTATCAATAAATCATAGTAAATATGTTTTTGTAATTGTAGATGATACCATTTTCGGATCAACTTATTTTGAAATGAATAAAGAATTTTCTGAAATAATGACAAAAGAGTTTGAGATGAGTCATATGTGTGAATTAAACTTCTTTCTAGGATTGCAAATAATACGATTAGATAATGGTATCTTTATAAGTCAAGAAAAATATGCTAAAGACCCAGTTAGTAAATTTGGTTTGACTACTGCAAGTGAAAAACCAACTCCCATGGCAATCATTGAGTACCTAAGTAAAGAAGATCTCTTGAAAGATGTAGATCAAAAATTATATAGATGAATGATTGGATCACTACTCTATATCACTGCTAGTAGACCTGATATCATGCATAGTGTTTGTCTCTGTGCAAGATTTCAATCCCAACCTAAAGAGACCCACTTAAAAGCTGTAAAACTTATCATAAGATATGTTAAACACACCTTTGTTTATGGCTTATTTTATCCTAAAAATGATTCTTTTGAATTAACATCTTACTGTGATGCTGATTATGCTGGTTGTAAATCAGACCGAAAAAGTACAAGTGGAACTTGTCACTTTTTGGGGCATTCTCTGATTTCCTGGTTTAGTAAAAAGCAAAATACAATATCTTTATCAACAACTGAAGCAGAGTATACTTCTTCTGCTTTGGCTTGTTCTCAAGTAATATATATGCAACAAACTTTAAAAGGTTTTGGGTTAAATATCTCAAAATCACCAATTTATTGTGATAATACTAGTGCAATAAATTTATCCAAAAATACTACTCATCATGCTCGAACTAAACATATTGATATCAAACATCATCTTCTTAGAGATAGTATAAGTAAGGAAGTAATTACTCTGGATTATATCAATTTCGAGAACCAAATTGTTGATATCTTAACAAAACCCTTAAATGAATCTATATTTACTAAATTAAGAAGAGAATTATGTATTTGTTCAATAACTGAAATACAGAATATAAATAACGAAGTATAATTAAAAATTAATTAAAATAAATAAAATAGTAAAAATATAGGTACCATGTCGACAACCCCCTTACCCGTGTCGACAGGTAATGATATTTTTTACTTTTGAAATTTTCCCACCAAAATTCAAATAAGTGGTTATAAATTCTTCTTATTTCAAAATTTTGTTCATTATTTCTGTCCTTGCTTTGATCTATCTTCTGAAAACAATTAAACAATGGCCCCCACTTCCAAATCAAACAAAAATTCAACCTTTTCGTTCTCTTCTCCTTCTATTGGACCATTTCATCGAACTACGCTTGCACGAGTGATGAAAATGGAAGATTCTTTGAAGGATGCACTGCAACTAATGACTGAAATTCAAGTAGTGCAACTTATAATGGCCAAAGAACAAGAACGGCAAGGAAAAATCCTTAGAAACTTACAAAAGTTCCTAATGGACAATCACGCTAATCTGATCTTGAATGATGAAGAATCTTCAGGAGATCAAGTGCAAGAGGACAACGAAGAAGAAGAAGAAACCTTCATGGAAGAAGAGCATGCTGAAGATGATGACAAAGTTTTTTGCATTGGTGAAGTGTGCTTTGGCAAGGATGGACTAGTCGAACAACGTGGAAATTTCTGTTTCCACTACCCAAATTGCTCGATTCATAGATCTCCCATTTTCAAGGACGCTCATTAGTCTCTTTTCTCTCTTTCTTATTGTTATATGATCTTACTTTCTTCTTCTACGCAAATGTAAATATAACAATAAATGATTAATAAATGATTTGTGTTCTTATATTTAAATTATCACTATTATAAGTATTATCATATATGGATTCTTAGTTAGGATAGTTGGTTATTAAAGACTAAGTTTTAATTTTAGAATTAAGTGATGATTATTTATGATAACACTATCATTATAATCACATGTCATATAGTATTAGATTAAGGGGGAGTTATATAGTTTTGGAGTTAGTTTTTGTTGATGACAAAGGGGGAGAAGTATAAAATAGGATAGTTAGGCATAGATTAAGGGGGAGTTATTAGGATAGAAGTAAAATTTTATAAACAAAGGTTGTCATCATCAAAAAGGGGGAGATTTTTAGTCCCTGAGAAGATGGTTTTGATGACAACAACCTTAGAATAAGATTATAAAATAAATACTAACATAATAGTTTAGATATACATGTATATGCAGGATTTAACCATGCAGGTATCAAGAATTAAGACTGCACAGTATAGAGATTCAAGATTGAAGATATCATGATTGAATACTCATGAGTATCAAGATTATCAAGAGTTCAAGATTTCAATAATAACTAATTTAATTAGGAATTTTGTTAAAACTCCTAGAAAAGCACTGACATCTTAAAATTCAATTTATTCATGGAATAGAATCCACTTCGAGCCCGTTAAAGGGATGAACCCTAAGTAGGATGGCACCTACGAAAAGTCTAGTGGAATGTTTTTTTGTATCCACTAACTTTTATTTAAACGTTTTACAAAATCATATCTTGTTTTCAAAATGATTTCAAAATCTTCCTTTTAAAAGAATCAAAAACATCTATCCTGCTTTTAAATACTTTTAGCCTCAAAATGATCTTTATCTTCAAAATCAAATTATCCTTGGTTTTAAACTATCTTTAAATTATAATATATTTAACTTTTAATATTCATACTTAGATTTAAATATAAAATTATAGTAAAATTATATATATATATATATATATATATATATATATTATTCTATGTACCTATTTATGTATTTTAACTATAGTTAAGTATATTTATAAAGTTTAAAAATAGTTTTAATACAAGATGAAAGTTATTTTTAAAGAAAACAAATTATCAAAAATTACAAAGGCCCGTCGACAACCCCAATCTACCCTTATCGACAAGGTGGCAGTTGATTTTAAAATTTTGAATTTCAAAGGAAGTGTCTATTAGTCATATCCTTTCACGAATGGACATGGCTGTTGTTCTACTATAAATAGGGGCAGTTTTAAACGAATTTGTATATATATTTTCTCTAGCTTCACTCCTCTTCTTCTTCTATATTTCTTTATATACATTTTTACCATTACTCTATTGAAATCACCATTGAATCTAGCTAGATCATCTCTAGTTTGATTCTCTATCACTATCTCAACAAGATCTCGGTGCTATTCAGAGTTATAGGCTTCTTTGTAATTAATTAAGTGAGAAAAGGTATGATTTTTGCCTGTGAAATCAATCAAGGGAGAAAATGTGTGATTGTAGCCTGTGAAATCAATTGGGTGAACTTGTTGCCCGTAAAATCAAGTATCTCTACCCAGAGGATTGTAAATCTGGAGTGGTGTACCTCGTGGCCTTGAAATCGAGGGTGTGATTGTAAAAATTGATTTTGAAAGGAAATCCGTACTTGTGTGTGGGACTAGGGTAACTCCGAACCAGTATAAAATGCGGCATGTTCTTTCCTTTATTGCTTTTACTTTATTTCTGCATATATGCTTGATTCTGTGATCATATCTGTGTCTAAGTATTGCATACATTTGTGTTCAAATTAACATAAATTCAAAAAGATTTAGTAATTCTTTAAAACATTATTCACCCCCTCCCCCTCTAGTGTTAATTCTAGCCTTAAGATCCGTAATACGCATTTCTCACAATAGGCTATGCTTAAACAATCACTAATACAAATGCCTCTTCATCAAAATATGATTATGGCATAAGAAAGTGATTTGAAATTCAAATTTGATGGTCTATATTTCTAATCAATAATTAATAGACAATACTTAAAATAGATTTCATTTTCATTTTCATTGTCAAGTTTCATGAAAGTTAGTAAGTGGTTTAAGGGGTGTTTATAGTTTGATGGCTTATGTTGGCTAATCAATAGCACAAATATGCCATACTTATGATGAACACATCAATTAAAGCACAAATGACCATAAAAGAAATATCATGACTTCATATGTGTTGAACTACATGATCTAGAGAGTGGATTTATTCTCTAAATTGTCACTTAACTCTTATATTTGCTTCTCTTTTCTTTTAGTTAGTTAGTTAATCCTCATTTTCTAGCTTAAATGTGTTCAAACTTTTGGTTAATTTGATTGAATAGAAAATTTAAATAAACAATTCTCTACGGATCGACCCGTACTTGCTACATACTTCAATAGTACGTCGTACGCTTGTAGTTATTTTTATTTCAAAATTCGTTCAGCTATTTTCTAACTCCATAGATATTTAACCATCCAAACACCCCTAAACTTCATAAGGAAAATGCTGCTAGTACGGATCTTTTCTTTTAACTATTGACCACTTATTTATCCAAAACAGCATCAAGGAAATATTCCCGGTAAAGATCTTCTTCTTTTAATTATTGACCACTAATCTACCCTTAACAGCATATGGAAAATGTTGCCGTTACGGATCCTACTTTCATCTTTGCTTATTAACTTAGATAAATTATTTAAATAAGCCTTTATTATTATCTTCACTATCGTTGCTGATTAATTTATCCTAAGTCTTAAAATAACCCTTACTCCGCTCTTTTTCTTATTATAACTTACGTTATAATCATGCTTATTACTTAACCCAACGTCTAAGTGTGAAAAAAAGCTTCCTTCATCTTTTATTCTTTTTAATTATAATTCTAAGTTATAACTAGGCTAATCTTCTTAGTTCTGTCCAACTAATAATTAGGCATAATTTCTGTCTAATTACATTTAAATTATAGTCTTTGTGATTTACATCTCATATACCTTCATTTCAGATTTCTTATAATTTAATCTGATTTCACATTAATTCTATTCTAATCCATATGCGAAGAAGAAGAAGAAATAAAAAAACTAAAAATAAAGGAAAATCCAAGGCGTCGAAAGAATATGTAAGTAACGCATAAATAACAGTAATTAAACTAAAATACTATAAATAAACTGTAATTAAATGAAAAAGCTATAATTAACACAAATAAACAAAAATTAACTAAAAATAGCTAGAAGGAATAGACTGAAAATAATTATAAGAACTGTAAATAAATTTCAAAAAAGGTTATTCCATAAATTGTAGTAAAATTACAACTATTGGAAGCCCTATTATTTTAAATTACTTGATGAAATTTCAATAATTACAATCACTCCTCTATGGTCCTGAGCTCTTCCATTTAGGCCTTCTCGCTGCTTGAGGGTATTAAAATATTTTTATTAAAAAGATTCTCTCCTTGGAAAATTATTCCTTTTAGGGTCCTTCCTGAAACGGTGAACCCAAACGGAGAAAATCTAAAATGAGAAAGTGTTAAGCCTAGGGTTTTATTTATAAGTGTAGAAGTGGATCTCAGACTGTTGGATTTGAGAATTGAATAGGATGCAACCACATCATAGGCTAAATAGGAGCCGTTGGATGGAAGCATGGAAGGACCATATGAGCCAAAGGAATGAAAATGACGTGTAAAAATCGCACAGTATGAGGAAGAAATCTTCTTCGCTTCATACATTGGGCGGGTCGACCGCCAGGTCGACCTTCACCCCACTAGTCGACTGGTCGGTCGACCTAGGTGATGGTAAGATCGACCTCCTGGTCGACCTAGCCCATATTATTATTATTATTATTATTATTATTTCGATTTCTTGATTAATTAACTTGTTCATATTTGCTTGATTCTGACATTCTATACATGAAAATTGACCAGAAAATTACCACAGACACAATGCTGCAACTCCCGTGGTCCAATATGATAAATTCACAAAGTTATTTTATCATTTAATTAATTAATGAATTAATTATTATGGGTTAAATTTTGGGTTGTTACATTCTCCCCTCCTTAAGGGATTTCGTCCCCATAATCTCTAAGGATAAAAGAATGAACTAATGTTTTATTTCAAGTCCTACAACCAACTACTCAACCATCATCCATTCATTCATTGTCCTTAAGTTTTTCTAATGCAATTTATGATACTTATGCAATTAGTGTAGTGTAAATGTCCAAAACTAATGCAAAAAATTAGGCGGTCCAATTATTCGGTTGACCTCCTTTTATGCAATCATGTCTGTGCCCTATATCCAAATGAATGCAAAAAATTTCTAATGATAAATGACATTTCTATATGCATGCTACAAACATCATCCAAATACAACAACCATGTGAAAATCATCCATTTATAGCAAGCATGGAAAATAGAATAAAATGCGCAAACATCCATATGTGTACGCTCTAGTGACCTAGTTAGGCCGATCCCTAAAGAATAATAGTGCCTAGTGTACCTATATGCATCCATTAGCAAAGACTTGCAATCACTAGCATACATCATTCATAACATGTTCTATTAACATGTTTACGTCAAATCCTACCATCCATAGACTAAATCATAAGTTCTGCCTTCCCAAAGGATAATAAAGGAAAGAACCTATTCAAAACTAGAGACAGAAAATAGGAAATTCGAAAAATTATTATCTAAGGAATGTGGATACGAAATATGAATTTTCTCCCAACCAAACCGATCCTCCCCGAAGTCTTCTTAACTATGTCGGAACCAAGGCAATCCCTCTATAGACCCTGTCCAACACGAAGGCGACTTGCATGCTATTTCATAAAGAGCTTCGAAAGGTTCCACTCTAATGCTAGTTTGAGAACTACTTTCTTATGCGAATTCCACTAAAGGAAGATTCTTTACCTAAGTTCTTCCTAAATCAGGAATATCCATTCCCAACCATGCGTGTCTTATAATTTTACTAACTCCATTTATTGTTCTTCTTTAGTCTTCTCACATGAATCAACATTCCTAGGTTCTCACTAGTGTCTTGTACACTCTACGGAAACTCTATAATTACTTTCAAAAGTAATTACTGTCGTTTCCTTTGTAGCCTATACCTTTTCCGTTACACCTAGGAAATGGTTCCTATCTATTTCACATTTAGGAGTTTGGTTCGATGTTTATAGTCCCATTTTAAAAATTAAGGTTCTATTTTTTTTAAAACATCAAATCCCAAAATCTTTGTCTCTAAAAAGTGTTATTTTTTATTTTCTATTAAATTCAAAAATATTAGGTTACTTAAAATATTGTCTTTCTAGACTTGCTTCTTCACAGTTTTTTTCTTGAATTTACATTATTCCCTAAACCTAGAGGGAAAAACTTTCAAATTCAAAGTCCAAAACTTATTCTTGTTTTCTTTTAAAGACTTTTCAGTTTTGTATAAAAATTTGAATTTTCAAATTCTACTTTTATTAAGTTTTTCATTTCCAAAACTTATTTAGTTTTTCACCAAACCATTTTTTTTAATATTTTTAAACTGTTTTCATGTGTTTGCAAAACATCTTCTTATTATACCTTACGATCTCATACCTAAATATATTGGAACTACTTTCCCAAATGAGAAATTATGAACGCTAAAATCTTCTATGAACCTTTTAAAAGAGAATTTTATGTTTATGTGAAATTACAAGGAACTTATTTTATATTTTTCGAAATAGGCTATACAAAATATGGTGTTTTTCATACCTTGTATATCTCTTTCATGTATTCCTTGTAACTTACACAAAACATTTTTATTGGTTTCATAGAAAATTATACCAATAATTTTTTCATTCCAATAGATTAAAGTATGTTTAAATTATATTTTCTTACGATAGACATCTTCTAATATCTAACTTTTTCTTTCCAGAAAAACTAATCTTCAAAACTGTTTTAATATATCCATAACCAAAAGCATTTTCTTATATCTATTTAATTAATATGTGTATTCACAAATTATTTTTATTTTTATTCTTAGAAATTATCTTTTAAAAATACATTTTTATTTGGGTTTAAAACAGATGTTGCGTAAGACACTATTACTACAACCCAAAAATTCTAGTGTATGAATTTAATTAAAAATAAATACTAATAAACCTTACCTACTATGTAAAAACATTTCCTTTGGAAGTCACCTACTATAACGGTGGCGTTATAGTCTATGCTCCTTTTATTTTCATGAAAACATCTATTACAACAATAAACGTTGTAATTTACGTTTTTGATACTTAATACATTCTAGGTTTTTATATTTAATATCTTTATTTACTTACAAAGAAACTAGTGAGCTATATATGCTCTATAATTCTTCAAAAAGAATTTCACATTTAATAAAATTTATATCCTACAAAAACAATTGAAATTTCTTACCATATTCCCAAAACCTAATATTTACTTTAAAAATATTGACAATTATTCTTTTCAATTCTAATAATTTCATTTTATTGGGTTAGCCATAAAGTGGATTTTTCTACTTACTACCCTAGGAGTATCCTTTATAAACCTTGGAAATCTCATTTACTTGTTCAAAGTCTTATATTTATTCTAAGGTATCACTGTTAAATCCACTTATATGAAACAATTGTAATTTCTACAACTACATACACATGGGCTATCTTCTGTGCATCTCCAATCTTTGCCTACCTCTCTTTGGATTTTCACAATTCGAACCTAAATGTACAAAATCGTTTCTCAAAATCTTTCCATGTGTAGACCTTCTCCATGCCCCAAGAAACACATTTCCTTATGCCAAAAGTGATACTTCAAGAACTTTGTTTTTAGCTGAAGAATGTGAGGTGTATGAAGAACCTTCTCAAAATGTTTGAAAAATCTTTAATGACTGGAACTAAATCTAGCTTTCCTAGTAGCAAATCAAAGGAATAAAAGAAGCTCAACATGACTGACCCCTGCTGGTTGCAAGAAACCTCAAGAGTCCTACCACTGCATGTTTCTATTCTAATGACTCCCCTTTCGTGGTCTAATATATCTCCATATGTGGATAGAAAATCTATCCCCAAGATCATCCCATACCCTAAAAACCCCAAAACATAGGCGTCATAGTCAAATTCTAGGCCTAGGATAAAAAATTTCAAACCCCTACAAACCATAGATAAACGTACTGATCCTCATATGGGGTTTGAAACAATTATGGGGTCTACTACTAAGGAGACGTCTAAGTGCAAACAACCAAACAAGGAGCTGAAAATGAAAGAATGTGATGCTTCAGAATCAAGAAAAGTCCGAATAGGAAAAATCTGGAATAGAAATCAAACCTTATGATGTGATTTTCCTACCTCTATCTGGACCACTACTAGAAGGAACTGCATCCAAAGCCTATACTTGTGCTATATGTGTGCCTGCTTTTTACCTGTTCTGTGAGGACAAGTTCTACCAAGGTGACCACGTTGTCCATAGTTTAAACACCACCTCTTCGTCACTTTATTCTTACAGTCCCTTGTGTAATGACCAACAAATCTATGGTTATTGCATTTCCTTCTTTTCTGGATTTGCTTCTGAGGTCCTCCCTCTTTCCTCTTGTCCTTATCCTTCTACTGCTTCTTAGAGCTTGTAGGAACCTTCTCAAGCTCCCTCTTCTGCTGCCAAGATTTAGGTTGTACTCTCTGTCAGTCCTCTAAATCTAACCACTTACATATCCTCGAATCTAGCTTGTGTCTCCTCAGAATCCTCCATGCAAGAAAATGTCTTGCCTTCCAGATTAGCGAAGTCCTTGCATAGCTTAGAGAAATTGGCTGCTGCAGGTGGGTTGATGGGATTCCAACCCGGTGGTGCTAGAATGGGCGCTTGCCCTTGCACCTCTGGAGTCGTAGCTTGTAGGTATCTACGAAACCAGCCTGGGACAGGGATACCCTTTGGAAAATTAAAGGCAACCACCATTTTATGTAAAGAAAAAGTGAACTTAGGTTCGAAAGAATCAAAGGAGGATTGAACTAGACTTTGAGGGGATTTTTATAAGAACTCTTTTATACTTGAAAACTATTTCTAAGAGTTTCTTTCTGAAAAATACTTTTAAAACAAGTTATTTTGAAAAATTATTTACTTTTAAAACAAATTTTAGGAATCCTATAACCTTACGCTCTAATACCAAGTAAAACACCCCCACACCCCTTAATATAACCAAAAGGACACATTAAAAGGCATGGTGCGTTGTAGGTATAACTGGAACTAAAAGAGAATAAGATTCATAAGACAAAAATAGGTAAAAACAGCTGAAACTAAAATAATAACTTATTTAAAACAGAACTTCATAATTTCTTCATAAACCAAATAATTCAAAATACAACATACATATCTCAAAACCCAACATGTCTCATGAGATAAAAACTCGTAGTCTCAATAAAAATCAAAATACAAATATCCCTCACAATAAGCCGGTACACAGAAAGAGATAAAGCTAGAATAAAAGAAATCATGGTAGAAATCTTCTCCAAGAATCCTTCGAGTAACCGCAATCTACTGTCCTCTCCCTTGGTTGCCTATGGGGAAAAAGGGGAAAATAGACGAGTGAGTCAGACTAAAAATATGGTGAATGATAGTAACCACTAGAATCTTTAAGTAAAGTAAAAGTAACAGACTCTTCAATAGTTCTGGTATATAAAAGGAAATAAAGGAAATAGGAAAGAGGTAAACTAAAAATGAATAGATTAAACCATCGCTCAATTAATAAGATAGGTTTACTTCGATTGTTTGCACTTGTCTTTGATAGCTGCTTGATTAGGTTGAATTCCTAATCCTATAGTTAGACTAAAATCCTAATTCTACCCTTTGATCGGCCTTCTACTAATGTGTTTACTACAGATTGGACCCTACGGTCCCTAAATTGAAGACACCAGTGTCTATGGAAGACACCTACTAAGCGCTTTGGAACTCAACAGCGACTTATCTCCCATAATCGACGTCGCACGCTCGGTCACCGCTAGTTCACACTATCTATTGATCCCTCCTTTGATCTTTTATTTACCCTAGACAACATAAGTGTACCCTCATCTCACTTCAGGCTATTGTGAGACACCATGTCTATAGAAAATAGGGAATGCTGTTGGTACTGGGCCCTATCAAACAATAATCTAGGTCCGTCCCTTTTTCAAATCCCCATGATTTATCCTTTTAATTATTGACCTCTTATCTACCCTAAACAGTATAAGCGTGTCCCAAGAAATACGGATCCTTTCTTTTAACCTTTGACCAATTATCTACCCTAAACTGCATAAATGAACTGCTGCCGATACGGATCTTTTCTTTTATCTATTGACCACTTATCTATCCTAAACTGTATAAGGAAAATGCCGCATGTATGGATCTTTTCATTTATTTATTAACCACTTATCTATCCTAAATAGCATAAGGGAAATGCTGCCGATACAGATCTTTTCTTTTAACTATTGACCACTTATCTACCCTAAACAACACTTGGGAAATGCTACCAGTATGGATCTTCTTCTTTTAATTATTGACCACTTATCTACCATAAACATCATAAGAGAAATGTTGTCGGTACGGATCCTACTTTTATCTTTGCTTATTAACTTAGATAAATTACTTAAACGAGCCTTTATTAATATCTTCACTATCGTTGCTTATTAATTTATCCTAAGTCTTAAAATAAGCCTTATTTTGTTCTTTTTCTTATTATAACTTACATTATAATCATGCTTATTACTTAACCCAAGGCCTAATTGTGAAAATACGCTTCTTTCATCTTTTATTCTTTTTAGTTATATTTCTAAGTTATAACTAGGTCAATCTTCTTAATTCAGTCCAACTAATAAATAGGAATAATTTCAGTCCAATTCCATTTATATTACAGTCTTTGTGATTTACATCTCATAGTCCATTATTTCATATTTCAAATAATTTAATCCAATTTCACATTAATTCTATTTTAATCCATACATGAAGAAGAAGAAGGAGAAATAAAATAAAACTAAAAATAGAGGGAAATCCAAGGCGTAGGAAGAAGATGTAAATAACACATAAATAAAAGTAATTAAACTAAAATACTGTAAGTAAACTGTAATTAAATGAAAAGGCTATAATTAACAGAAATAAACTAAAATTAACTGAAAAAATAGCTAGAACGAATAGACTGAAAATAATTCTAAAAACTGTAAATGAATTACTAAAAAGGTTACTCCGTTAACATTATAACTAAACCAATCTTTTTAATTCAGTCCAATTAACATCATAATTATGCATAATTTCAGTCCAGTTCCATTTATATTACAGTCTTTGAAATTTATTTCTTATAATTCATTATTTCAGTTTTCTTACAATTTAATCCATATTCGCTTAATCCAATTATAATCCATACGCGAAGAAAAAAGAAGGAATAAAAGATAACTGAAAATAAAAGAAAATCCAAAGTGTAAAAAGAAGATGTAAATAACATATAAATAACAGTATATAAAATAAAATACTATAAATAAACAGAAAAGCTATAATTAACAGAAATAAACTAAAAGTACTGAAATGAATAGCTGAAAGGAAATAGACTGAAAATAATTCTAAAAACTGTAAATAAACTACTGAAAAGGATATTCTGAAAATCATAGTAAAACTACAACTATTGGAAACCCTATTATTTTAAATTACTTAAAGAAATTTAAAATAATTATAATCACTCACCAATGGTCCTGAGCTCTTCCCTTTAGACCTTCCATTATCCACTTGAGAGTATGAAAATATTTTTATTGAAAAGATTCTCTCCTTGGAAAATTATTCCTTTAAGGGTCCTTCATGAGAAGAAGAACCCAATCGAAGAAAATCTAGAGTGAGAAAAAGTGTTAGGCCTAGGGTTCTACTTATAGATGTAGAAGTGGATGTCAGACTGTTGGAGTTGGGAATTGAATAGGATGCAACCACGTCGTCGGCTGAATAGAAACCATCAAATGGAAGCACGAAGGGACCAGATAGCCAAAGGAACGAAAATGACGTGTTAAAATCGCAGAGTACAAAGAAGAAATCTTCTTCACTTCATAAATTGGGTGGGTCGACCGCCAGGTCAACATTCACCCCCCTAGGTCGACCGGTCGGTAGACCTAGGTGATGGTTAGGTCGACCTCCTGGTTGACCTAGCCCGTATAATTATTATTATTTTCGATTTCTTGATTAATTTGTAACGTGTTCATATTAGCTCGGATTCTGACGTTCTATATATGGAAATTGACCAGAAAATTACCACGGACACAATGGTGTAACTTCCATGGCCCAATTTTGATAATTTTATAAAGTTATTTTATCATTTCATTAATTAACGAATTAATTGTTATGGGTTAAATTTTGTTACAATTTCAAATTCTAATTTGGGTTGTAACCTCATTTAACTACATTTGCATTTAAATCAGCAATTTAAATATAAACATTTCAACTATGCACAGTTTGAAATTTTAAAAAATAGTTTAAAATAATTTAAATAGTTTAAAGATTTAAAATAGTGAATATAAAATGGTTTGAGTATTGAAAGCGGTTTACATAGAAAAATAATTTGGGAAAATTCTAAATAATTTGGATATTAAAAAGATAGATTTTAAATAGTTTATACTAAAATAATTTATTTTGAAAATAGTATCAAATCAAATTGTTTCCTTCCATTTCACAAATCTGGACCCATGTCAAATTTCAAATCTACAACTCAATTTTCAATCTTTCAATTCAATTGACTCAATTTAGAATTAATGTCAAATCAACTTGATTCCAATTTCAACTCAAGTTTATCTTCAATTTTCAAAACAATCATTTTTAACTTCAAATTCAATTTAATAATTCAATTCAATAATTTAAATTTCAATCCAGTTCTTAATTTAAACCATTTCAATTTATATCAATTTCAAGTCCAATTTCAATTTACTGATTTAAATCACTTAAATCAAATTAAACCTCAGCGTTCAATATTAAGATCCAAAATTTTAAAATAATTCAATTTCCAAAATTAAAGTCATATATCGATTATACTTCATATTTCAATTTTAATTCTTTAAAATAATTTACTTTTAACAAATTTTAATTTCAATATTTCAAAGCTTGAATTAGAAAATAATTCAATTTATATAAATCTACAATTTATTTCCCTTAAAACAATATCATTAACCAAAATCAGAACTCAATAATTTAGAACCATTTAACTTAACTCATTCGGTGTCTGTATATAATTTTCTACCCAATGGCCAAGTGATCAGTTATTTCTATTTTAATTATAGGGATGGATATATATATCATTTCAATCCAAATCAAAGTGTCATAGGTATATTTCATTTCAACCTATCTATTAACTTATCTGGAAAAAATTAAATAATAGTATATATGTTGTCACTTAATATACAGAGTGATAACAGAGATGTACAAAAATAAATAATCATCCAATCATCCAAAATGTTGACAAATAAACATCTATCATAATCAACATCCAAATCGACCTATAATTCACAATAATTTATCGGTTATCAATATCAGGTATTTAACTAGCAATTAAATCTAATATTAATTCAAATGTTAATTTAATTCAATATAAAATTCAAATACAATTAAAATGTCAATTTAAACTACCAAACAGCAACCAATAAAATTCTCGTCATGTCACAAATTTAAGTCAATTAATATAAGAAGATTTAGTATTTATGAGTGGGTTAAATCACTCATCTTTGATTTATAGTCGATTAAAAATCTAAATAAAGCCAAAACTTTTAGATATCTCCAAATTTGACCAAACTAATTTCATATTGTCCGAAATTTTGATATGATCCCACTGGAAGAAACCGCGTCCAAGTCTGATTTCGTATGCAAAAGTTACGAGGGTAAGATGTTTGAATTTTAAAATTTGAATTAGAAATAGAATAAGGGCAAAAACATAAACACGTATACCTCTCTACCAAACCCTAGCATCAACACACAGTGAATAGACCCATTAGTGTAGTTTTTCACATCATTACCGCGACCAACTCCGGCAACGGTTCGATGATTGACACTCTCCTCGAGAACCTACTCGTCCAGCCGCCCCCACCCCCTAACGCTGCCATCTCTAGTTGCGCGACCAAGCTCCACCGCCGCCACCATGATTTATCGATTTTTGGTGAATCTCATTGTCTCTAGGGTGATCCAACCACATGGATTGAAACCTCTTGGCCGCCTCTACACTGCAGCCCCACCCGATCACCTCATCGTCGAAGTTTAGCCGTTGATCAATAAGCCCTAATTTCAACGGCCGTGACTGTTTTGGTGATTTTTGGATAAATCAAAAATTGATTGCAAAAATGAATTACAGATGCAGTTTACGTTCGTTGAGAGCTTCGCGATGATATATTATATGACATGATTTGAGCAATTTGAATTTTTCGATTTGATTTAGAATTGTAATTTAGAGTTTTGAGATGTCTGCCATTATGAAGGAACATATGAGATATAAATTTTATATACATAAAACGAAAATAAAAGCGGCAGGGGTTTATAACAGCCTATATATAGAGGGAGATTGAATAGAAATGGATGGGACAGATTAATTGGGTCGAAGCGATAATGAGGACCCAAAAAACCCGTTTCGTCTCCGAAACAAAAATAGGTCATATCATATATCAAAATATAGGTTTTCAAAATTTTTATACTCAGTGGAACCAATTTCAAACCTCTTTTATTTTGATTTGAATTCTTATATTAAATCAACTACTACCTTATGAATTAACTAAACATAAGTTTTCATTTTATTATTCTCATGCTCTACAATTATAGTCTTTTACCATATTACTCGCAATATTTAATTACATTAAATTTCATTGATTTCCAACTAATTTTAAATGGATTAAATAATAAGGTAATAAATAATTTTTTTATAAATTAATAATCCAAACACATTTCTAAATTTATTGTTTAGAAAAAAAAAGCTGATAAATTTACGTGCTAATTAATTGATTTCATATTGTATATTAAACCTATTTCAATTAATAGAATATGATTTCACTATCAGTACATCATTTAATTTAAATCCTTATTTACCTTTGTTATAGCAATAATTGGAGTTACATTAAAACAGTTGTCAATTTCATTCAATCAACATTATTAAATTATGCTCTAATAATTTTTTTTCCATTTATAAATCACAATTTTAACTTCTCACAATATTGACTTTTAAGTTCTTATTAAATTGAATATTTTTAATTATCAAAAATACGGGTCATTACAAACTTGATGATCATATAATTAATTGAGGTGGACATAAAAGGGGATATGAGTTATACTACAAGATGAACACACAAAATAAAAGAGATGCAACATGAATAGAATCATAACCATGTAAACATGATCAATATTCAATTAATTAAAATTAGAATTTCCTAAAAATGAAGCTAAGTATTTGCACCTTGAATAATGAACAAAGCTCATAGATTTAGTTGAATCAATCTCTAGATCTTTCAAGGATGAAGAGGCAATAACCCCCTTTTGGGGCAATACCACCATGAAAATTTGACCACTACATAATCGAAGGAAGATAGAAAATTTTGTCAGGAGAGAATTAAATTGAACAAAATAAATGAAGGGAGATTCATTTTAAAGAGTGATGGAAACCTTTCCTATTCCTTCCTTAAAACCTTCCCTTTGAATTCTTTATTAAATCTCAATAAAATCCACTCCCTCTTACATATGCATGGTCGACCATATATTGTGCCACATGGGCGTAACACCTCATATTTTCAATAACATTATTTAGAATATTTAATTAGCTAAATTAGATAAAATAATGTTATGGTTAATAGATTGGGATTTGATTGTAATCAAGGGTAGCGGTGCCATGTTAATATGTAAATATAAACGAGAAAACATAAGTGTAAGTGTTAGGAAATAAGTAAGGGTAAAATAGGAAAATGAACATTCTAATACCCTAAACCCTAGCTGTGAGTCCTCAATTGAATTCATTTCTGAAAAAATTAAAAAATTAAAAGAGAGGTCGACCATCGTTTTTAATCTCCAGAGAAGTTAAGCTAGGATTTTCAAGAGGAAGAAGTAAATCAACTTGTGTAGCATCAAATCTCACATCTTTAATCACAAAGTTAAGGTGAATGATAACTACATCCCATTTTCCCTATAGTTTTCGATTTTAAGGTTAACCCGAAATGATTTTTCATGATAATGTCATGTTTTGGATGATTAAATGTTCATATATAATTGTTGGTGATTTACGCATGTTCATACTGATTTTATGATATGTTTTGATGTGAAAACCTTAGTTAATGACATCCAAATGTCTTACAATTTTAAATGTAGATTATAAATGGTATTTAAAAGATGAGTTTCAATTTTCATAATTTTTCGAATTATGGCGGATTTTATATTAATTTTCTAGCGAGGAAAATGATTTATTGGGTCATAAATTATTTACGGAAAAATAAATAATTATTTGGGTCTAGAACTTTTATGTGTTAGAAAACATTTTAAAACAGATTTTCTAGGATTTTTCTAGATTTTTCCTAGGTGTTTTGATGAATATATAAAATTATTTTACGTATGGGACTTAAATGTTTTATACATTTAATTAAGGAGAACGGGCATTTTGAAAAATAAAATCATTGTTATTTCTAAAATTATTGGCAGTAGTTTTCTGAAAAGTATTTAGCAACCAGTGAAATTTGACAAAAAAGGTAGGTTAATTAAAAAGTTTTCTCTTTCAATTAAAAACAAAAATAACACGATTTTAGCATGTTCTGGCACTTTCGGCATAGGGTTCCGACCCAGACTTTTGCCCTCAATAGTTTCGAAACCAAAGCGCATGGTATCAAGCTACTTGGTACGTAGCCTTTTGGATAAAGGTAAAGGGGTATTTGGTCGAAACCTTAGGTTCTGAAGGGGTTGGAGTATATTTGTTTTAAAAACCAAAGGTAGCGCCTGCTTTGCTTTCAAATGAGACAGGTTTTGACTCAGTTTCTTTCGGTTGGGTTAAATTATTGCAAAGGGAAGGTTTTTACTCGGTTGCACTCTTTTGTTTTCAATAAAGCTATCGATGGGGTCGAAACTCCTAACCGCTGCCTTTCTACCTTTCGAAGTAAATGGTCTTGAAAGGTATACGTAACTTTTAAAAGTTAGCCACTTCTCCCATGCTTTCGAAGGGATGGTATCAAAACCATTGCTTCTTTACTTAGGAACAAATTCAAAAGGAAGGTTTCGACTAAGATCTTTTAATTGACCTTTTTTTATATAACCCAAATGGTTTGGAAAGAGTTGATTTATATGGTTTCGAAAGGTGTTTTTCCAAATGTTTTAAATTGAGCCCAATTGCTTTTGAAAGGTTTGAGTTTCAAAAGATTTGATGCTTTCGAAAGGTATTTAAATGGTTTCGAAGGGGTGGTTCCCTAAAGGGTTTCGAAGGAGATGAAAGGTGTTATTTTTTGATGATTTCGGAAGAGTTGAAATGGAAGGTTTTACTAGGTTTTTAAAGGCAAAGTTTTAAAGTATCTTGAGATATAAAGCCTAAAGTTTTAAATCTATTGCAAGGAAGGTTTCAAAGATCTCGATAGAGTTTAAGTATGGTTTCGAAAGAAAAGGTTTTGGCCTTTCGGTCTAAATAAATAAAGGGTTTCACTCGGTTTTGAAAGAGATACTTTCAATCGAATCGAAAAGGGTACTTTAAAATAATTAAAGGTTTTTCATCAACGGAGATTTGAGTCAAGTATATATAGCATAGCAAGGTGGTTTCGAGTAAAGCACAGAATATAAATGTTTTCCTTGTTTAAATTTGATTTAAAAGGTTTTAAATCAATTGCAGATGAAAAGATTTTCAAGGAAAATCATGGGAGGTTATCTCTGAGTGAAAATGACTTGGATATGAGAATATCATATGGTACTGGGTATAGGTTCACGCCTTATACATTAGCTATTGGCCCTAGCCAATTTATTCCAAAATTACAGTTTGTAGGGCTTTGTCACTGGTGAGAATAAAACTATGATTACACACAAAAGGGAATATATATTTGTATACTGATAGGTTATCGTTGAGCCCACAAAACCATTAGGATTAAGTGCCGCTGGGAGATGTTGAGTAAGGGATAGACCATTCAAAAGAGAAATATTTAACAGATAGTTAGGGAAAGACCATCCTGAAGTGAAGTGCCTAATAGATATTATGAAACGACCCGTAAATCCGTACTCCTTGAGTCAACACTATTTTCCATCAATCAACTCAAGATGAATGGAGATACGAACCATGAAGGTTAAAGAAGAAGAGGTAGAAGAAGAAAATAGAAAACAACGCTAGAATCTTACCATCACAACAGAATAAAATATAACAGATAATAACAGATCTTTACACAAAAGAAAACTATATCTGTTTTATACATACATCACCAGAATACATCATCGGAGTTCAACAACATTAATAACATACAACTGGACAGTCATATAAACTTGTCCACAAAATAGAATACACAACGAAGTAATAATCAAGTACGGAAGTACATATTGCCATCCAACCCCACAGCATCCTTTCCTGTAATCTATAATACTCGGTCTGACCCGAGCATTATAGCTAAATAACACCTGAGTCAGTCTGGAATACCAGCGTGAGAAAACCACACTCAAATTGATTATTAAGGTTTCAAAATCCTTTGAAAACAAAAGCATCTCGTAAGACCACGCCACAAATAAACATGTCGGGTTTTTACCTTACGATAGCTAAAACACTTTTTATTAAAATCCTCTGATATTACAATAGTATCTATTTACAAATACTTATTAAAATAGCCGAAATTGTTACATGATTAAATTTCAGCTACTAGCCGCAAAGCGGGTTCTACAAACAAAAACCGTAAAAGGCGCGTAGGGAGAATGGATTTCCAACTAATGACTAGGCACTGGGGTACCACCTATCACAGTACGTGGCCTAGATCACCATACCGAGTATTACTCCCAATCTCGTGCAACACAAGACCGGGACTACCCCTTACTGGATAATCCCGAGTAAGATCACCCCACGGTTGGGATCAGCAACCGAACCACTAAGCCGAATAAAAAGGGACATCTAGACAGGGATGACCTCACCCTAATGGGCGCTACCCACCTAGCCTTGCTGCATAACCCCTCATTTTCAGTCATTCCAGGTTGATGAGGCTTGAGGCTAAGCGTTACATTTTAGAACGTTTCACTTAGAATGCCCATCGTCCACCTGATGATGTTCCGAAAGCATTCATCCATACAAGTCCGTCCCGGGTTCGAACGGAACCGAAGGAACTACTCCTACTACATCCATTTTGGTATCATCCTCAGATTTAGTTGCGACCAGCCCTCGCATTTCACTGCTCCATCTTCAAATCCAAACTCGTCTTCCCCACAAAAACGTACAAACCGGATCGAAGTGGTTTTCGAGAATTTAATCCTGATCTCGGTATCTTCGAAACGATCAGCGCATTGGCCAATATTAACCTCAAAATATCTTCGCAGGATATATTTCCGCTTTCAAACCTTTTTGAAAACAGTTTCCAAACCATCTTGCTTTTACAGAATAAATTTCCCAAATATTTTCTAATTCCACTGAAATCACCAAGCACAAACACTTTAGAATTCAAAATAATTTAAAACATTTTATTATAAAATATACTTTAAAACATTTAAATTGAGAACTACTTCAATACTTTATTAAAAATATATACTATAGGAATATTTGAAAATGAGGTTACTTTATAAATATTAAACTAGATTTTCTCTTTTTAAAACAGAATACCAAGTCATCTTTAAATAATTACTACGATAATAGATTTGAAAAATACTTACTTTAGGATTTAAACATTTAAAAATAATAAATTTTATAAAACATGCTTTTTAAAACAACATTAAAGCTTTTAACTTATATTTAAAAAAATTCTTTGAAAACGTACTTGACAATTCAGGGAAATATACTTCTCTTCACATCTTTTAAAAATAAATCACTATTTATTTTTAATTTTTTTTTCTCATTCCTTTAATAAATTCCCTTCGTGAATTTATTCTTTCAAATGTCTACTGATATATTACTTCGCTTTTATAAACCCAGTTTATAAATTTCTTAGCCCCATCCTTCTTACAACTCCAATTTCAAATACTTAAATCAATTTTCAAATTGATTTCCAAATTACTCTATTTTGGAACAAATCCCTTTACTTACTCATTTACTTCAAAATTTCAGATTTAATTTCTTAATTATGATTAAAAGCCCTTTTTAACTGAAAATACCAATTTCATACCCTTTGTCCAAATTCTTTCTTTATTCTTTTAAATAAATTTAAATCATGGATTTTAAAATAAATTCTTTATTCTTTTAGATAATCTCACCTAAGTTTTAAATTCTTTACTTCTCCTTTAATTAAAAATCCTATTTCCCATATTCGGAATTTTATTCATTTTTTAAAAAAAATTCACTTTTATTCTTTCCAATTTATCCTTCAATTTATTAAAACTTCTATAATTATTTTACTTAAAGATTTTCTCTTTTATTTTTCCTTTTCAAAAATCCAATTCTATAGATTTTGATAACTCAATATATCGAAATATATTAATTTCAACCATAGCATCCAATATTTCAATTATCAATGAAATTCACCACAGAATATCAAATAATCATGATACAGAATTATTAGAACAATCTATAAAATTTTGAGGAATCGAGTTGGATCTCTCCAACCTGTTTCCCTACATCCATAGATGTTAGCACAATATAAAATACCAATTCCAATTCGAGTTGGAATATCGCGGTATACAGGATTAATATAATATCATCTGCTATTATGCGCATAGGGTCTCATCCGCTATATAATGCGAGAAATCAATCACTCCAATATACTATATACTACTATATATAATGTAGCATATCAAAACAATTCAATCATTCAATCAATTGTTTAAATTTAACTTTTTAAATTTAAATAACCCAGATGAGAGAGATTAACTCACCTTTATTGTTTTGTTGTCCATTTCCTTTAGGACTTGTTCTTCACGATCATTGACCTTGTATAACATTGTATGATTTATTAATATTTGAACAATCGAACAATAAATTTCCAGTTGATGAATTTTATTAGCTAATGGTTTAATCTTAAATTAATAATTTTCCTTTGATAAAACCATTTAGTAACTAAAATAAATTTAATAAGTTAATAAAACAGGTTAATCTCCATACCACAATATTTTAGAATAAACTAGAAAATTTGTATGTATGTTTATTTATTTTTATTTTATTTTTCTCATTTTCAAACTACTTATAACAAAATCTATATAGGTTTCTTTAAAACCTAATTGATTAATTTTTTTCCTTCTTTTCTTGTGTAAACGTCCAAATAGTATTTCACTTTACTCTAAAAATTTGATTTTTTTTAACATTCTTTCTTTTAAAAATAAAAACCTTACTTTCTGTGACTTTATTTCCTATTATACACACACACACACACATTTTCTAATTTACTTATATATATTTACAATTTAAGTTTTAATAGAAAAACAAACTCAAGAATACCTCACAATCGATCGCGAGCCCCCAGGCAGTCATCACCACCACCACCCCAATACGAGCTGCTTGCGACTCACCTCGCCCCCAAATCTAGCCACGACACTGTCAATTGCAGTGACTGGTCCTCCCAAACCTCAACCGCCTTATCAAAATCTCCTCTCTTTGCAATCCAATTCGTAAAGGATGTCATAACAACGTGATCCACTTCAACACTAGATTCCACCATCATATCAAAGCAATGCCACATGGATATCAACTGCCCAGCTTCATCGAAGATGTCGATTATGGTGGTGAAGGTGTACTTGTCATGCTTGAATTGAAGTTTGAGGTGGGTGTGGGCCCAATTAAAGAACAACCATGATTTCTGGAGAGGCGGATGTGTTTTGAGCACTTTATTGATAAGGAAAGAGTCAAGCTTTGGTTTTAGGGCTTGGAGGTGGGTTTGGGTTTCCGGCCATGGCAAGTAGCAGAGCAAAGAGCAAATGTGGTGGACCATGTCCCTGGTGTATTCCAGTTCCGGGTTATTGGATTTTTTACTGGGTTTGGTTTTAGGGTTTTCGTTGTGGTTGCGGTGGCTCTGGCGACGGCGGAAGGAGGAAATGGAGCGGCGAATGTTTGAAGTGAAGCTCCACATTCGTGGGTGTATGTGTATTTTTTTCTTTGAAATCGAACTGATTCGTTCGATAAATATATATATATCTTCAAAAGATCGAATTGCTTTCAAAGGAAGACAGGGTAGCGGTACGATAAGGACACTGGATAGCGTGTTTGAAAAGGAACATAAAAGTTCTGAAAAGAAGGGAAAAAACATTGATGTGAACGCTGTAAATCAATGTAAATATATTATATTATTCAGGATTATAAAAATACTTGTTTCACGCAACTAAATATCTCGAACTCCTATCGAGGCATGCCGCTAGGCGATTATAATGTTATACCCCTATTCCGAATGCAATGGAAAAGGTTTTGAGCCCTAATTCGATCGTATGGAGAAGATTGCTTTTTGGACTCAGTTTTTATATTAAGTTTCGATTTAATTTTCAGCGTGTTTACTTATCGTACGACCAAACGATCACTCCAAACACTACGAAAATTGAAATCCGATAATAATATAATATTACGGATCCAATGGAACTGGTTTCGTCAAAATCCGAGACTACGCCTTGGAAGGCTATTTTTAAATATCAATTTAAACGATATATTTTCAAACCTTAACAAAACACTTTCAAATTCAATTTTAACACTTTTACTATCTTCGATACTATCAATATAAATTTTTCAAGCCTTTGAAATATTTTTAACAAGCTCGAAACTCAAGATTAAATATTTTACTCAATCTTAAATTTTTGAATTGAATAATTATATTACTCAACAAATTGCTGTATCTACATTTTGAATAGATAAATCCAAGTTTTTCACATTCAAAACCAATTTATAATTCAATTTCTATATTTAAAATCATTTAAATATTCCAGATTCAACGCTGAAAAATCCGGGTCGTCACATTCCTCCCCCTGAGTCAACACTATTGTCCATCAATCAACTCAAGATGAACAGAGATACGAACCATGAATGTTAAAGAAGAAGAGGTAGAAGAAGAAAATAGAAAACAACATCAGAATCTTACCATCGCAACGGAATAAAATATAATAGATAATAATAGATCTTTACACAAAAGAAAACTATATCTGTTTTATACATACATCACTAGAATACATCATCTGAGTTCAACAACATTAATAACATACAACCGGACCGTCGTATAAGCTTGTCCACAAAACTGAATATACAACGGAGTAATAATCAAGTACGGAAATACGTATCGCCATCCAGCCCCACAGCATCCTTTCCTGTAATCTATAATACTCGGTCTGACCGGGGCATTATAGTTAAATAACACCCGAGTCAGTCTGGAATACCAGCGTGAGAAAACCACACTCAAATTGATTATTAAGGTTTCAAAATCCTTTGAAAACAAAAGCATCTCGTAAGACCACGCCACAAATAAACATGTCGGGTTTTTACCTTACGATAGCTAAAACACTTTTTATTAAAATCCTCTGATATTACAATAGGGTCTATTTACAAATACTTATTAAAATAGCCAAAATTATTACATGATTAAATTCCGGCTACTAGCCACAAAGTAGGTTCTACAAACAAAAACCGTAAAAGGCGCGTAGGGAGAATGGATTTCCAACTAATGACTAGGCACTGGGGTACCAACTATCACAGTACGTGGTCTAGATCACCGTATCGAGGATTACTTCCAATCCCCTGCAACACAAGACCGGGACTTCCCTAAACTAGATAATCTCGAGTAAGATCACCCCGCGGTTGGGATCAGCAACCGCACCACTAAGCCGAATAAAAAGGGACATCTAGACAGGGATGACCTCACCCTAATGGACGCTACCCACCTAACCTTGCCACATAACCCCTGATTTTCAGTCATTCCTGGTTGATGAGGCTTGAGGCTAAGCGTTACCTTTTAGAACGTTTCACTTAGAATGCCCATCGTCCACCTGACGATGTTCCAAAAGCATTCATCCATATAAGTCCGTCCCGGGTTCGAACGGAACCGAAGGCACTACTCCTACTACATCCATTTTGGAATCATCCTCAGGATTAGAAGCGACTAGCCCTTGCATTTCACTGCTCCATCTCCGAATCCAAACTCGTCTTCCTCACGAAAACGTACAAACCGGATCGAAGTGGTTTTCGAGAATTCAATCCCGATCCCAGTCTCTTCGAAACGATCAGCGCATTGGCCAATATTGATAGTCGATTATTTAACTATCAATTAACATTCACAAACATCCATCAAACATAAATAATTTCTCCTGAATTATTTATTAACCTCAAAATATCTTCGCAAGATATATTTCCGCTTTCAAACCTTTTTGAAAATAGTTTCCAAACCATCTTCCTTTTACAAAATAAATTTCCAAAATATTTTCTATTTCCACTGAAATCACCAAGTACAAGCACTTAGAATTCAAAATAAATTAAAACATTTTATTATAAAATATACTTTAAAACATTTAAATTGAGAACTACTTCAATACTTTATTAAAAATATATATACTATAGGAATATTTGAAAATGAGCTTACTTTATAAATATTAAACTGGATTTTCTCTTTTTAAAACAGAATACCAAGTCACCTTTAAATAATTACTACGATAATAGATTTGAAAAATACTTACTTTAGAATTTAAACATTTAAAAATAATAAATTTTCTAAAACATGCTTTTTAAAACTACATTAAAGCTTTTAACTTAAATTTAAAAATTTGCTTTGAAAACGTACTTGGCTATCCAGGGAAATATACTTCTCTTCACATCTTTTAAAAATAAATCACTATTTGTTTTTAAACAAATTTTCTCATTCCTTTAATAAATTCCCTTCGTGAATTTATTCTTTCAAATGTCTACTGATATATTACTTCGCTTTTATAAACCCAGTTTATAAATTTCTTATCCCCATCCTTCGTACAATTCCAATTTCAAATACTTAAATCAATTTTCAAATTGATTTCCAAATTACTCTATTTTGGAATAAATCCCTTTACTTACTCATTTACTTCAAAATTTCAAATTTTATTTCTTAATTATGATTAAAAGCCCTTTTTAACTGAAAATACAAATTTCATACCCTTTTTCCAAATTCTTTCTTTATTCTTTTAAATAAATTTAAATCTTGGATTTTAAAATAAATTCTTTATTCTTTTAGATAATCTCACTTAAGTTTTAAATTCGTTACTCCTCTGTTTATTCAAAATCCCCTTTTCCATATTTGGAATTTTATTTATTTTTTAAAAAAAAATTCACTTGTATTCTTTCCAATTTATCCTTCAATTTATTCAAACTTCTATAATTATTTTACTTAAAGATTTTCTCTTTTATTTTCCATTTTCAAAAATCCAATTCTATAGATTTAGATAACTCAGTATACCGAAATATATTAATTTCAACCATAGCATCCAATATTCCAATTATCAAAGAAATTCACCACAGAATATCAAATAATCGTGATACAGAATTATTAGAACAATCTATAAAATTTTGAGGAATCCAGTTGGATTCCTCTAACCTGTTTCTCTGCATTTACAGATGTTAGCACAATATAAAATACCAATTCCACTTCGAGGTGGAATATCACGGTATATGGGATTAATATAATATCATCCGCTATTATGCAGCACATAGGGTCTCATCCGCCATATAATGCGGGAAATCAATCACTCCAATATACTATATACTACTATATATAATATAGCATATCAAAACAATTCAATTATTCAATCAATGATTTAAATTTAACTATTTAAATTTAAATAACACAGATGAGTGAGATTAACTCACCTTTATTGTTTTGCTGTCCATTTCCTTTACGACTTGTTCTTCATGATCATTGACCTTGTATAACATTGTATGATTTATTAATATTTGAACAATCGAACAATAAATTTCCAGTTGATGAATTTTATTAGCTAATGGTTTAATCCTAAATTAATAATTTTCCTTTAATAAAACCATTTAGTAACTAAAATAAATTTAATAAGTTAATAAAACAGGTTAATCTCCATACTACAATATTTTAGAATAAACTAGAAAATTTGTATGTATATTTATTTATTTTTATTTTATTTTTCTCATTTTCAGTCTGCTTACAACAAAATCTATGTAGGTTTTTTTTTAAATCTAATTGATTAATTTTTTTCCTTCTTTTCTTCTGTAAATGTCCAAACAGTATTTCACTTTACTGTAAAAATTTGATTTTTTTTAACATTCTTTCTTTTAAAAATAAAAACCTTACTTTCTGTGACTTTATTTCCTATTATATATATATATACATACACACATTTTCTAATTTACTTATATATATATATATTTACAAATTATGTTTTAATAGAAAAACAAACTCAAGAATACCTCACAATCATCACGAGCCCCCAGCAGTCGCCATCACCACCACCCCTATGCGAGCTGCTTGCGACTCACCTCGCCCCTAAATCTAGCCATGACACTGTTAATTGCATCGACCGCTCCTCCCAAACCTCAACCGCCATATCAAAATCACCTCTCTTTGCAACCCAATTCATAACGGACGTCATAACAACATGATCCATCTCAACACTAGATTCCACCATCATATCAAAGCAATGCCACATGGATATTAACTGCCCAGCTTCACCGAAGATGTCGATCATGGTGGTGAAGGTGTACTTGTCATGCTTGAATTGAGGTTTGAGGTGGGTGTGGGCCCAATTAAAGAACAGCCATGATTTCTGGAGAGGCGGATGGGTTTTGAGCACTTTATTGATAAGGAAAGAGTCGAGCTTTGGTTTTAGCGCTTGGAGGTGGGTTTGGGTTTCCGGCCATGGCAAGTAGTGGAGCAAAGAGCAAATGTGTTGGACCGTGTCCCTGGTGTATTTCGGTTCTGGGTTATTGGATTTTTTACTGGGTTTGGTTTTAGGGTTTTCGCTGTGGTTGTGGTGGCTCTGGTGGCAGCGGAAGGAGGAAAAGGAGTGGCGAATGTTTGAAGTGAAGCTCCGTATTCGTGGATGTATGGGTATTTTTTCTTTGAAATCGAACTGATTCGTTCGACAAATATATATATATATATATATATATATATATATATATATATATATATCTTTAAAAGATCGAATTGCTTTCAAAGGAAGACAGGGTAGCGGTACGATAAGGACACTGGATAGCGTGTTTGAAAAGGAACATAAAAGTTCTGAAAAGAAGGGAAAAAACGTTGATGTGAACGCTGTAAATCAATGTAAATATATTATATTATTCAAAATTTTAAACTTCTCGTTTCACGCAACTAAATATCTCGAACTCCTATCGACGCGTGCCGCTAGGCGTTTATAATATTATACCCCTATTCCGAACGCAATGGAAAAGGTTTCGAGCCCTAATTCGATCGTATGGATAAGATAGCTTTTTGGACTCAGTTTTTATATTAAATTTCGATTTAATTTTCAGCGTGTTTGCTTATCGTACGGCCAAACGATCACTCCAAACACTACGAAAATTGAAATCCGATAATAATATAATATTACAGATCCAATGGAACTGGTTTCGCCGAAATCCAAGACTACGCCTCGGAATGCTATTTTTAAATATCAATTTAAACGATATATTTTCAAAACTTAACAAAACACTTTCAAATTCAATTTTAAATTCAATTTTAACACTTTTAATATCTTCATTACTATCAATACAAATTTTTCAAGCCTTTAAAATATTTTTAACAAGCCCGAAACTCAAGATTAAATATTTTACTCAATCTTAAATTTTTGAATTGAATAATTATATTATTCAACAAATTGCTGTATCTACATTCTGAATAGATAAATAAAATTTTTCACATTCAAAACCAATTTATAATTCAATTTCTATATTTAAAATCATTTAAACATTCCAGATTCAACGCTGAAAAATCCGAATCGTCGCATATTAGATTAATTTGGTTAATATTGTCTGGTAGGCCCGAGTTAGCCAAAGGTTAAAAGTTAGCCAAACAAAATTTATGTGTTTGAACAGATAGTTCGTTCATTGCCTGATAATTATATATGTTTACATAATGATGCTTTACAGTTTTTGATCAGTTTTGGTTGCAGGAAACAATTTGCAAAAGATATGTTTTAAAAAAATGTTAGTTGGGGGAAACCCGTTCAGCTAAGTAGCGTGGTCTCACTTAACATTATTAACCTGAATGTATAGTATTTTCACACTAGGCTTTATGTCTGACTCGAAGTTATGTTTTCCCCTTAAACTCTCGGGTGCTCAAAAATTTATTTGAGTATGCTGAGAGTTGAGGTTCTTTCGGGTTTTAGTATGATGACGAATAAAACTACCAGACGCGGGCAGGAGGCTAACAGATAGCTATTTAGGAGTTTCATTTCTTTGTTTTATGTTTATTTCCGCTATATATGTATTAAGTCAATTATGACTGCATGACTTGATCATCCAAGGGGGCATCCTTATGCGGCTCTTCGCATATTTTGTAATAAGTATATTCTTATCATTAAGTGGGCAACGTATTGGGACTATGTAATATGAATATGGAACACGTGTTTTGAAATGTAATGGAAAGTTCTGTTTTGAAATCTATGATTTATTTCATATTCAAGTGCTTCTGATAAAATAGATACCGTTAAAATAGCCATATTTAGTCGTCGAAAGTTAATACCATGGATGACTACAGCATCTATAGCGCTCAGCTTTAGGCCTCTAGATAGGGGATGTTACAGCTTGGTATCAAAGCATAGGTTTATGAAATAATTTAACTAAAAGTGATTTTTGAAAACATAATCCTTAGGAATTAGAGGTAGGATGGTATGGAATAACGCTATAGTAACGTACTTGTATTTATTACATGTAAGTATACGCTCTCTCTCTAGACTCCTATCTTTGTTAGCTTATTCTTCTATATCTCACAAGGCTTGAATACAGATACGAATGGAAGAAGAGGCAAAGTCAATCTAGGAGGAGACAACACCACCATAAATGGAAATGCTCGACCAAATGCTAGAAGTGGTCTAGGTCAGGCTCAGGCTGAGAATGTTGGTGCTGGGGTTCCCTAAGTAGACATGGAAGCCATGTATCAGTTTTTCATAAACATGATGCAAGCTGGAATCGCAGTTGGAGTTGTTGGAGGTAATGTTGCTGGTTGAGGAGTTCAAGAAGCTCCGATGGTCAATCAGCATGCTCACTTGAGCAGAGACTATACTAGGCTTGGAGGAAAACCTTTTATCGAAACGGAAGATGCTATTGAGGTAGAAAATTGTCTGCTACATTACGAGAGGATTTTTGTTGACCTAGGGCTCGATGACATGGAGAAAAGGAGACTTGCTTCAAGATAGCTTCATGAAGCTGCTTTGTTTTGATGGAATACTGTAACTGCTGGCGTGGATTAAGAGACTGACGTTGGCGGAGTTCAGGAGGAGGTTTTAAGAAAGGTTCATGTCAGTAATGATGCAGTCTGTCTTGGTCAGGAAGTTTTCTGAGCTGAAACAAGGAGAAATTTTAGTTCTAGAATATACTAGAAGATTCGAAGTGTTAGCCCGTATGGGTATGCCGCTGTTGACATAGTGTTGAAAAGAAATGAAATGTTTATTGGAGGTTTGAAGCCGGAGTTGGCTAGGGCTACTTTACCACACATCAGAGACCCATATGATGCAGTGGTGCAAATGGTGTTAAGACATGAAGATATGTTAGCTTGCTTGGAGAAGAAGAAGGAGAAAGAAGTCCAGGTCGGATAGGGGCAAAAGAGAAAGTTTTTCCACAAAAAGAATGCTAAAAAAAGGAGGTGCGTCAAAGAAAGGAAAGTTTGAGATGGTCTGCTACAAGTGTGATAAGAAAGGCCATTATGCTCATGTTTGCATTAGAGTCTGCTACAAAAGGGGATAAAGGCTAGATGTTTGCATTGGAGCATGCTACATCAAAGCCGACAGTGCAGGAGAAGGGAAAGGCTATGTTAGGAGGTATGCTTCACATCCATGATATATCTATTAGCATTCTATTTGATACTGGTGCACTCATTCTTTCATATCTACATAATTGGCAAATAAACTTAACCTAGAACCCACATATTTAGTTACTTCCTTAAGAGTAGAAAACCGGATAGGAGTATATGCGACACTTAGGACAAAGTGTGAACACTTATAGAGTTTGACTTGCTAGGTTACGCCTTTGTTTGCACTTTGCATGTATTTGATTTTGTTGGGTTCGGACTTATATTGGGTATGGATTGGTTAAGTAATTATGATGCTAGGATATTTTTCCTAGACAGAAAAGTATCACTTAAACACCCGGACTATAATGATCAAATAGTTTATACCATAGAAAACCCCAGTTGTGAGGTGAATTCCTTATTAGGTGTTATGGAGTTCGAAGATGAGTTGAATCGCATTTTTGTAGTTAGAGAATTCGTGGATGTGTTTGAGCCTGTAGTTGGATTGCTGTCGAAACGAGCCATTGGATTTTAGATTGATTTAGTGCCTAGTGCAGAATCGGTGAGTAGGCCTCCAAGCGGGATGAAACTAACAGAGATAAGGGAGTTGAAAGCTCAGTTGGTAGATTTGGAAGGAAAGAGTTTCATTAGACCAAGTACTTTGCCTTAGGGAGCAGCATTATTTGCTAAGAATCCGGATGGATCGTTAAGGCTATGTATCGATTATCATAAGATGAATGAGAAGACGATAAAGAATCGATATCCACTGCCAAGGATTGATGATTTTTTCGATTAGTTGAGTGGAGCTAAGATATTCTCTCAGTTAGATTTGGTGACAAGATTTCATCGGCTTAGAGTAGCTGAAGATAGTATACCTTTAACAGCGTTTGGGACGAGATATGAGTCATATGAATGGTTAGTTATGCCGTTCGGATTCACTAATGAACTGGCATTCTTCATAGATTTGATGAATGAAATCTTCCAAGAGCACTTGGATAGGTTTGTGTTAGTCTTCATAGATGACATTCCGATATACTCTAAGGATGAGAAGGAGCATGAAGTCCACCTTAGGGTTGTGCTTGAAACATTGAGGCAGCATCGGCTAAACAAAATTTTTCAAAGTACCATTTTTGAAAGAGAGAAGTAAAGTTTCTTAGTCACGTGATTTTGGAGAAAGGATTGTCAGTTGATCTAGAAAAGATCGAAGCCATTAATAATTGGAAATGACCATTATCGGCAACTAAGTCCTTGAATTAATGGGAGATTATTGAAGGCTTATAAAAGATTTCTCATTGATTGTAGCGCCAATGACTAAGCTGACACGAAAGGTTGTAAAGTTTGTATGGACTGATAAGTGTGAGGAAGAATTTAAGACCTTGACGCACTTGTTGACCCATGCACCTATATTAGTGGTTACGGAGGGAAATCAACATTTAATTGTTTATACTGATGTGTGTGGTACTAGTTTGGGAGTTTTACTCATGTAGAGGAGTAAAGTAATTGCCTACGCTTCTAGAAAGCTTGGACCACATGAGGTTAGGTATCCAACATATGACTTGGAGTTAGCTGTAGTTGTATTTGCATTAAAGGTGTGGAGGCATTACCTTTTGGGGAGATATTTGAGCTTTATACCGATCATAAGTCGTTGAAGTACTTGTTCTCTCAAAAGGAGCTGAACATATGACAGCAAAGATGGTTGGAGTAGCCGCTTATGATTTTGTAATAGAGTACACACCCGGAAAAGGAAACAAATTTGCAGATGCACTTTGTAGAAAGCATCAGAATGTAGTGTTAGCCATGATAGCAAAATGGGAAGACTTAGAAGCCCTGCTAGCTTGTAGAGTACAATGTAGATACGAAGTTGAGTCTGTTAGGTTGTCTTGTTTAGAAGTCTGACCAGTAATGATGGAGAAGATAGCTTCTAAATAGGAGGAGGATCCAGTTTTGGCTAAACGGATCAGAAAGTTAAGAGAAGGAACTGAGAGCGATGACTTAAAGCATTTCCATCTTGGCCAAAACGGATGGTTGATAAAGAAGGGTAGATTAGTTGTTCTAAGTGTTGGAGACATAAGGAAAAAGATTTTAGAGGAATGCCATTGTTCAAAGTTCATTATCCATCCTGGAGGAACAAAAATGTATCAAGATATGAAGAGAAGTTTCTTCTGGAAAGTCATGAAGAGGGGTGTTGGCTTATGTGTGAAACAGTGTTTGAATTGTCAGCAAGTGAAAGCAGAGCATCAAAAGCTAAGAGGATTACTTCAGCCATTGGACATTCCAGTTTGGAAGTGGGATTCTATTTCTATGGATTTCATAGATGGGTTACCGAGATCAAATAAAGGGAATGAAAGTATATGGTTTATAGTAGACAGATTAACCAAGAGTGCCCATTTCATTTCGGCCAAGGCATATTGAACAACACCTGTATTGGCAAAGTTATTTATGAAGAATGTAGTTAGACTACATGGAATTCCTAGTAGTATTTTTAGTGATAGGGATTATTTTCTTTCTAGTGAATTATGGAAGAGTCTAAGGGAAGCTTTAAGGACCAAGCTCAAGATGAATACCGCTTACCATCTACAGACTGATGGGAAAACGAAAAGAGTTAACATGATCTTTGAGGACTTGTTGTGAATTTGTGTATTAGACTTCAGGGGATCATGGGAAGGCCACCTACATCTATTCGAGTTTTCGTATAACAATAGTTATCAGGCTAGTATAAGGATGGCATCGTTTGAGACTTTGTATGGAAGACCATGCAAACCCCCCACATGTTGGTTAGAGACCGAGGATAGATTGGGACTTAGTCCTGATTTGGTAAAAGAAACAGCATAAAAGATTGAGCTGATAAGGGCAAGAATGAAGGAATCTCAATCTAGGTAGAAAAGCTATGACGATAAAAGATGAAAAGATTTAGAGTTTTCGGTCGGTGATCATGTTTTCATCAAAGTATCACTGGTGAAAGCTGTTATCATATTCGGGAAGATGAGAAAGTTAGCACCGAGGTTTGTGGGACCATTTTCCATTTTAGTAAGGATTGGGAAACTCGTGTATAGAGTAGAGTTACCAAGTAGTTTGGCAAGAGTCCATGATGTATTCCATTTATCTCATCTTAGAAAGCGCGTCAGGGATCCAGACACTCCTATAGCAACGACAGCGTTAGAGGACTTAGTAGTTATTACTCGGCTGCTTGATCCGACTATAGAGCGATAGTTGCAGAGGCTATTGTTGGGCGTAGATGGGGTTCAAGCCAAAAGTGATGTGGAAATATAAGGGTCCGATGTAACTCAATTAGTATGATAGGCGCATGGTTCGGCCTACATGTATGGTTTGACGTGTTTGAGTGGCCCAGTACATTTAAGTTGATCGGCCCTAATTGTTGTTCGGCCTTAGGAGTGCCAGTTCATGTGTCGTTCAATCTTGTAGGATGGCATGTTTCGACGGTCCACGAGGTCAGAGTGGTTCGTTGTGCATCGCTCGGTCAAGGAAGGAAAGCCAAAGCTGCTTTGGTCGACTGAGGCTCGGCCTTGGTGGCTTGACGTATGTGGGTCGGCATTCATATACGGTTCTGCTTGGTCAAGGAGGACCGGTCATATATGGCTCGGCACATATATTTCATCCATGGTGAGAAGGCTGTGGTGAGTCGGTCACGTATGGCTCGGCATGTGTCACTCAGTACCTATGGTTCAATAGCTTGGGCCTATTCCTGGAAGCTCAACATATTTGGTTCGAAATGTATAAGAGGAGCCGACAAATTACCACAGGGGGATACGGTCGTTGCTTTCATGCTTCGAGTCACGTACCTAGTTCCTCCAAGTCATGTAACAGCTCGCTTCGAGTCATCTACGGGAAAAACCTTGGTTCGGCATTGTGTGGGTCGGTGATAGAGGTTTGGTTCATCGGGATCGTCGACCTGAATCATTTCTGGTGGGTCGAATTTTCTTGTTCATGGGACTGCACATGGGAACCCGCCTACCTTCGTCTATAAATAAAGGGGCATGGGTCTAGTTAAAGGGGGATTTTTTCGAGAATTCCAAAGAGACTCTGCTATTTTGGACACTCACTTCCTTTCTGCTACAACTTGTATTCAAGCTGTTTTTTTTACGGATTGTATATGTTTTCAAGTATTTGGAAAATCAATAAAGATTGTATTCAAAGTGGACGTAGGAAGTTATGCCGAACGACTGTAAATCTGGTGTTCTTGTTTTTTTGCTATTGTTTTTGCATTCTATTGTGATATTCCTCTGTTTTAATTTACCATCTTCATTAATCTCTCTGTAGAAATCTATTCAAAGGTGTTAGTGACCAATGTTGGTGCTAACATTTTGGTGCTTTGACTGATAATTGAATTCTCAGCTTGATTGGATCTCGTCGTCTACTAGTGGATTTCCCCATTTGCGAGATAGACCCAGTTGTTTACCAGCAAACTTCATATTCTACTCAGATTTGAAAGAAATCTAAAGGAAGCTGATAGCCATAGTCAGAGAAACTAAGTCTACTTCCCTTGTTTTTTTCAGATTTGATTATGCTAATTTTCTTGTTTAGAGTTAATCAAGTGTTCATGTTCATATGAAAGGATTGGATTCACTAATGTACACAAGATCTGGGGATTGGATGTTGAAGTTTGCACTCAAGTCGAATGAAGGCCGGCCCTCCTCTGAAGGCAATTCAACCGATCTTTCATATGGCCGAACCCTCACCAAGGCAAAAAGGCATATGCCGACCGCTCCAGAAAAGGCGTATGCCGATCGCTCCAGAAAAGGCCTACTCCGAACGCTCCATAAAAGGCATATGCCGGCCACTCCATAAAAGGTGTGTGCCTACTGCTCCAGAAAAGGTGTATGCCGATCGTCCTTGGAAGCGTATATGCTGATCGCCCTAGAAAAGGTGTATGCCGATCACCCCGGAAAAGGTATATGCCGAACGCTACAGAAATGGTATATGCTGATCGCTCCAGAAAAGGTATATGCCGACCCCTCCCCATTGTATACCGACCCAGGGTTACTGATCGTATGCATACTAATCCCCCAGTGTGTAACGACCTTGACTCGACCTTCGAAAATCGACATCCAAATACTTTATCCATATTCGAATGCCGTAGATTCAAGCGTCGAATCTGGTTTGCCGGAGCTTATAACACATTAATTACAACAAAACAGCGAAAAAAAATGAATGATTTTATTGATATACAATATTAGATAAAACACATCGATATAAATGAATATCAATATCAGAGATACAAGATAACAACGGAAGAATAATAGAAATAGCAGAAGAGATAACATCAGCAGCGAAAAGATAACTTCAATACCAAAGCTTCAAAGACTCCAATCCAAGAAGCTTGAACCACCATCAATGCTGAAGTGAAGCGAACTCGATCCAAATGTGATTGCCAAACCACAGATTAATTTATTCTTTTAGCTTAACACCCTTCTCTGAGACGTAGGAGCTCAGAGGTTATGTAGTTGATGGTTACTGGTGATACATTCCCAAATTGGTAATGTAGCATACTAAGTGCTGCCAATCATTTGTTGATCGAAGCATGGCTTTTGTGAAAAGCATAGTTTTGTGGGACGCGACTTCACCAGGACCTCATAACCTGGAAATGGTCGAAACAGGAAGGATGCGGCAAGGTTATCGGGGGTCGTACCCCTTAGGGTATGTCCATTTCCTTTTGGATAAAAAGTGATATCATGGTATAGAGCCTAGATATTTAACTTATGCAGTTTCTGCTTTGCTGTTGTTGCTTTGTGGTTGAGGGCCCTCGGATAAAGGTCGGTAACGACCGGAGGATGGCATACTCGTGCCAGTAGTTACCTAGTTACAGAGGTAACCTGGCCTTATGTTGGCAGAGAGCTGGGTAAGTTCTCGGGTAGTCCCTCCAGAGGCATGCCCATATGGTATAGAAAGTTCCTTAGCCTGACCATTTGTTGGAAATCCAAAGAGTCAACACGAGCCCTTTACGATTGCAGTTGTATAACCTACCACCTCATGTTGAAACAATAGCAGGCATAATATAATGGTACCTGTGCTAGCTAAGATTAATATTATACTTTCGAAATGTTTTCTGCACTATGCACTAATAATAATATCAAAAATAATTTCGCATATCAAGCATGTTTGACTATCATAAGGAGATATCTCCTCCAATTGTGCACTTGCATTGTGTTTGTGTGGTGAGGCCTTATGGTAGTTTCATTTTCCAAAAAGCATTGCGGATTTCTTTTTATTTCATTTTAAAGATAAACTGTTTTTGTTTGCTCACACCAGTCCCATGACTGACCTGGAGTTTATTGTTCCCTTTCTAAACTCTGGAAGCCCACAATTTTCCACACGGGCAGCCTAGAGTCATATTTCCAGATAATCAGCTAGTAGATATAGTTTTGGAAATCTTTGGAATCTGTGGTTTGGCGATTGCATTGTGCTTCTCTTCAATATCCGGACTTACCTTGCTTAATACAACATGATGGTGGTTCGAGCTTGAAGTTTAGAGCTTTGGCAATTGGAGTTGCAGTTATTGTGTTTCTTTTGGAAGACCATTTGGTGCTATATTTCCGCTGCTGTTATTCCATTGTTGTATCTTGTGTCTGATATTGATAATTCATTTGTATCAGATTGTTGTATCCATTGTGTATCAATAAAATTATTCATTTCTTTTCCACTATATTGTACTTAATGTCTTATAAGGTCTGGCGAACCAGATTCGATGTTTGAATCTGCGGCATCCGAATACGGGTAAAGTATTTGGATGTTGATTTTCGAAGGTCAAGTCCGGGTCATTACAGTGGTATCAGAGCTGAAGGTTGAGTAAGAACTTTATCTTAGGAGTATAACACATTAGGTGACTCCTTAGAGATAGGGTTACAAATTCCCTAGAATGAGTATATCCCTGAGATATCCGTCCGAATGCCTCAGTAAATTTTCTTACTATCCACTGACAGTGAGTATAAATGCAAGAAGAGGACGAGATAGGGGACAAGGGAGTGCCACTACAAATGGTCAATACCCTGTAACAACAAGGAAGTGACTTTTTCCTCAACCTTGTTTGTTCATCATCGAATTTCAATTTTATGATGACTTTGTGGCAGCTACAAGAAGAAGCTTTAGTGTGATGGTGGCCATGCGAATCGTGTAGATAAGTTCCTATTTTGTATTTTCTTCGTCAATTCCTATCAACTTTTCGTTATAATTTTAATGAATTTGAAATTCTATTTGAAATAAATTGATTAACAAATATAAAGTTAAATTGGATTTCGGTCAAAACCGAATGTGATTTCTTGTGAAGATCAAAGTCCAAAAAGGGACAAGCTAGTGTATACTTTGGTGTATTCTGACCTGAGTTTGGAATCCATACCTAGTGTTTGAGAATTATGGAAGATTAAATCCATTTATTTATTCTTTGGGGTCCAGATATATTCTACGAACGGTTAGTTATCCCTTCGAACTAACCAATGCCCCTGCATATTTCGTAGATCTGGTGACCCGAGTACATTACGTAGTATTGAATGAGTTCGTTCTCATAATTATTAATGATATTCTGATTTGGTAAGCCAGATGCAGAATAAGTATTCAGTTTGATCTAGTAAAACATTCTCCGTCTATTCTTTGTTGTCTCCCTGTCTAGCAAATTTCGGGGACGAAATTTTCTTAAGGGGAAATCTGTAACGATCCCAGTTTTGAGTCAAATTTAAACTGATAATTAATAGAATTTTTTTGGATAAAATTGTGAATTAATTTTAATTTTTTCAAATTGAATAAGATATTTATATTTATGCATATAACTTGATTATAAATTGAATTTTAAAATTGAAATTCTAAAATAATTAGTTTTAAGGTTATATAAGTATATATGTAAAAGGAAATGGATTCATCTAAATTGAAAATATAACAAACCATATTTAAGCATTAATTAAACATGCAAAATATAAGTGTAAAGATTTTTAAATGAATTTAACAAATGTAAACCATAAGAAAACATAATATGTATATTAATTTATAAGAACATAAGTAATTTATAAAATAAAAGGGTTTAAAACATAATTTATAAATTAATTTAAATAAGGGTTTAAACATAAATTGGATTGTTTTAAACAAGTGTAACATTTTAAAACATGAAATTAACAAATGTAAGTTATAGACAAATATGCATAAACAAGTGTAGCCATTTTATCTTATAAATTAACAAGTGGCAAATAAAATTTTCTTTTAATTTGAATTTATAAACATCATGTATAAGAAAGATAATCAGGCTATTTCCTAAACTCATCACTTTCATCTTCTCTAACCTGAAAATGAAAAAAAAAAAAATCAAACTTAAACAAAAGACCTGAGACAAGAGAAAAAAATGAAAACAATTAAAGGATCTTAAAACCTGAAAGTAATTCAATATCAAGCTTCAACTTGATTCAAAACCTGAGCAAAACAACCTAATCAAGCAAGACTCAAGATCAATTCAAACTAGAGTAAAGCATGCAATAGAATTAAGTTTAAATTCATCAAACAAGCTTCAAGTTCAACTCAAAATAAAATCAGACTTCAATCTTCAACCTGAAGCAACTAATTCAATTCTCAGATCAAACAAGCAACCTGGAAGCAAGAAGATCAACATCATCTCAAGCTAAATCAAGTAGCAGATTAAATAAAGCTTAAAACCCAATCAAATATCAAGCATCATATCAAAGATCAAAGTTTTCAAACTCAAATTCATTTTCCAGGTTCTATGCTTCTGTGTTTTCCAAGTGAGCCAATTTTTAAACCTATATATATATTGGTTTGCATGTGATCAGTATTGGATGTATGTTTGTGAAATATGTTTGCATATGTGTAAATAAACATGTGTGTGTGTGTGTGTGTGTGTGTGTGACTGTGTAATGAGTCTGTGTGCAGACATGTATCTCTGTTATAAGTTACAGGTTTTCTAAGCCTGATTCAAAAATACAAATCATCCACCTAAATGATTTTTAGGCTTTGATCTCTAAATTAAAAGTGTTTGCATGTGTATAACATCCTTCTTAAAAATTGATTCAAGTGAAAATATTTAGTTAATATCTCGGAAATAAAATATTACAGTAAAGAATCAATGAGTGTCAGAATTTTGATTATCAAATTTCCATGCTTTGATTATATAATTGAATTCTTTTACGAAAATGATGAATTTTAATAATAATATGGTGATTTTAAAGTTGATGGATATTGAGAATTTTGGGTTGATCGTATATCGGGTTATGGTCAAATTCTGACGATTAGCGATGTGTTGGTTGTCGTGCTTGTTGCTTAAGGGGGGTGATAGGCTGGGGACTTCGGGAAAAATGGAATCACATTTTTCTATTCATCAAGGATGGTGATGCAACGTGATCAAGAGTTCTTCGAATAGGTTTGGTCGATGTTGATGATCGAGCTCGTACAACATCGATAATTGATCGTAGGTGATCGCACCAAGGGGAATTTATGCATAAGGGTGTGATGAAGCTTTGGACGAGGCGGCGATGTCTCAAGTGGTCGGAATCAACGTCGGCGAGGCAATTTTGTTGTTCAGGATTGGGTGCCTGTAAGTGTGATAGCTTGATTTCGTTTCTCAAATGATTATGTCGAAATGGGTGGTCGGGAGGCTCGTGGGAGTTGTCGGCAACTTGTTGAAGGGATAAACGTTGGTCGGAGGGTCGACGATCATCGGTGCACGTATACGCGTGCATCTGCGTGTCATAGATTTGGGAAGAAAGAAGAAGGGGCAGGCTCGGGTATATACTCGGGAAGATGATGGTGGGGCTCGAAGTTGTTCTCGGGCTCGTTTGGTTAGATTCCATGGTTTAAATTTTAACAAGTTTTTAAAAAAAAATTGAAAATAAAATCTGTACTAGGTTAAGTTATAAAACAAATATTATATCAAGGTTTAAAACTAAAGATATGAACAAGTTTCAAAGGTAAAATGTTAAGGTTAATTGTTTTTAAATTGTTTTGAAAATTAATTCATTTTGAAATAAATTATATGATGATAATGAATAAATTTCTAAGTATTTTCAAATGGAGTTTGATAATGCTTGAATTAAGCAAGTGTTTGAAATAAGTATATTAGAAATTTTAATTAAGATATGATTTTGACTAAATTTATTTCAATTCAAATATGTTGTAATGATATAATTAAGCGATTAATTAAGCTATATGGTTTATCTTAATTATTTAAGGTCTTTGTAGTTCAAAATATAATATCTTAGTTAAGTCAAGAATAATTATTTAATGAAAGTAATTAAAAGTTATTTGATGGAAGTAATTAAAGGATAATTACTTAATAATTAGAGGTTAATTAGTTAAAGTGATAAATTAAAAGATAATAATAATTAAAGGTTAATTAAGTAATTAAAGGATAATTACTTAATAATTAAAAGTTAATTACTTAACAGTTAAATGTTAGTTAATTAAAGTGATTAATTAAGGAATAATTAATCAAGGTGATTTATTAATTAACGTGATTGATTAAAGGTTAATTAATTTATAATTAAAAGGAATTTAAGTAAATTAATTAAGGGTTAATTAATTATGTAATTAACTTAAGGTTAATTTATTTATTTAGTTAAGGGATAATTAATTACTTAAAGGTTAATAACCTAATGAAAATAATTGAGGATAATTAATCAAGTGATTAAAGGATAATTACTCAATGTAATTAATTTGTGAATTATTAATACAAGTAATCACTTATTGTAATTAATTAAAGGTAATTAATTAAATGGTAATTAATTAAAGGTATTTATTCTCTTAGCTTAACACCCTTCTCTGAAACTTACGAGCTCAGAGGTTATGTAGTTGATGGTTACTAGTGATACATTCCCAATTTGGTAATGTGGCATACTAAGTGTTGTTGATCATTTGTTGATCAAAGCATGAATTTTGTGAAAAGCGTAGCTTTATGGGACGAGACTTCGTCAGGACCTCACAACCTAGAAATGGTCGAAACAACAAGGATGCGGCAAGGCTATCGGGGGTCACGCCCCTTAGGGTATGTCTGTTTCCTTCTGGATAAAAAGTGATATCATGGTATGGAACCCAGATATTTAATTTATGTGGTTGTTGCTTTGTGGTTGAGGGCCCTCGGATAAAGGTCAGTAACGACCGGGGGATGGCATACTCGTGTTAGTAGGTACCTAGTTACAGAGGTAACCCGGCCTTGTGTAGGCAGAGAGCTGGTTAAGTTCTCAGGGCGTCCCTCAGAGGCGTACCCATGTTGCTTAGGAAGTTCCTTAGCCTGACCATTTGTTGGAAATCCAAAGAAACAATATGAGCCCTTTACGATTGCAGTTGTATAATCTGCCCCTCAGGTGGTAGCTATAGCAGGCATAATATAATGGTACCTATGATGGCTAAAATTAATATTATACTTTCGAAATGTTTTCTGCACTATGCACTAATAATCATATCAAAAAGGATTTCACGTATCAAGCATTTTGACTATCATAAAGATAAATCTCCTCCAATTGTGTGTTTGCATTGTGTATATGCGGGGAGGCCTTATGGTAGTTTCATTTTCCAAAAAGCATTGTGGATTTTTTTTATTTCTTTTTAAAGATAAACTATTTTTGTTTGCTCACCCCAGTCTCATGATTGACCTGTAGTTTATTGTTCCCTTTCTAAACTCTGGGTGCCCACAATTTTTCACACAGGCAGCCTAGAGTCATATTTTCAGATAATCAGCTAGTATATATAGTTTTCGCAATCTTTGGAATTTGTGGTTTGGCGATCACATTGCGCTTCTCTTTAATATCTGGACTGAACTTTCTTAATACAACATGATGGTGGTTCGAGCTTGAAGTTTAGAGCTTTGGCAATTGGATATGTAGTTATTGTGTTTCTTTTGGAAGACCATTTGGTGCTATATTTCCGCTGCTGTTATTCCACTGTTGTATCTTGTCTCTTATATTGATAATTCATTTGTATCAAATTATTGTATCCATTTTGTATCAATAAAATTATTCATTTCCTTTTCCGCTGTGTTGTTGTACTTAATGTGTTATAAGCTCCGACGAACCAGATTCGACGTTTGAATCAGCGGCATTCGAATATGGGTGAAGTATTTGGATGTCGATTTTCGAAGGTCGAGTCAGGGTCATTACACTGGTATCAGAACTGAAGGTTGAGCAAGAACTTTAGCTCAGGAGTATAACACATTAGGTGACTCATTAGAGATAGGGTTACAAATGCCCTAAAATGAGTATATCCCTAAGATATCCATCTGAATGCCTCAGTAGATTCTCTTACTATCCACTGATAGTGAGTATGAATGAAAGAAGAGGACGAGGTAGGGGACAGGGGAGCACCGCTACAAATGTTCAATACCCTGTAACAACAAGGAAGCAACTTTTTCCTCAACCTTCTTTGTTCATCATCCAATTTCAATTTTCTGATGGCTTCATGGCAGCTACAAAAAGAAGCTTTGGTGTGATGGTGGCCATGCGAATCATGTAGATAAGTTCCTATTTCGTATTTTCTTCGTCAATTCCTATCAACTTTTCGTTATAACTTTAATGAATTTGAAATTCTATTTGAAATAAATTGATTAACAAATATAAAGTTAAATTGGATTCCGGTCAAACCAAAGTTTTAAATTTTTGTTGTGATTTCTTATGAAGATCAAAGTCTGAATAGGGACAAGCTAGTGTATACTTTGGAGCATTCCAACGTGAGTTTGGAATCCATACCAAATGTTTGAGAATTGTGGAAGATTAAATCCATTTATTTATTGTTTGGGGTCCAGATATATTCTACGAATGGTTAGTTATCCCTTCGAACTAACCAATTCCCCTGCATATTTCGTATATCTAATGACCCGAGTATATTGTGTAGTATTGAATGAGTTCGTTCTCATAATTATTAATTATATTCTAATTTGGTAAACCAAATGAAGAATAGATATTCAGTTTGATCTGGTGAAACATTCTCCATCTATTCTTTGTTGTCTCCATGTCTAGCAAATTTCGAGGACGAAATTTTCTTAAGGGGGGAATCTGTAACGATCCCGGTTTTGAGTCAAATTTAAATTGATAATTAATATATAAAATATGGATTAATTTGTGAATTGATTTTAATTTTTCCAAATTAAATAAGACATTTATATTTATGCATATAACTTTATTATAAATTGAATTTTGAAATTGAAATTCTAAAATAATTAGTTTTAAGGTTATATAAGTATATATGTAAAAGGAAATGGATTTATCTAAATTGAAAATATAATAAACCATATTTAAACATTAATTAAACATGCAAAATATAAGTGTAAAGATTTTTAAATGAATTTAACAAATGTAAACCATAAGAAAACATTATATATATATATATATATATATTGATTTATAAGAACATAAGTAATTTATAAAAGGGGCATTTCACCAGAAGGATAAATTTTGCAGTTCAATTAGTTTCTAAGACACACATTCAAAGAAATTATTTTCAAGGCCAAAGTCAGTAGAATAATTACTTTCAAGGACAAAGTCAGCAGTCCAATTACTTTCAAGGACATAATTTCGTAGGTTTTTAGGTCCTATAAACTAATTATTTTGTGTTTTGTCCTTAAAAGTAATTATTTCAGTTGTGTGTCCTATAAATTAATTCCACTTGCTAAAGAGGCCCTTGCGGCTAATTTCCACTTTATAAAATGAAAGGGTTTAAAACATAATTTATAAATTAATATAAATAAGAGTTTGAACACAAATTGGATTGTTTTAAACAAGTGTAACATTTTGAAACAAAAAATTCACAAATGTAAGTTAAAGACAAGCATGCTTCAACAAGTGTATCCATTTTATCTTATAAATTAACAAGTGGCAAAATATTTTTTTAATTTGAATTTATAACATAATGTATAAGAAAGATAATCAGGCTATTTCCTAAACTCCTCACTTTCATCTTCTCCAATCTGAAAATGAAAAAAAAATCAAACTTAAACAAAAAAACCTGAGATAAGAGGAAAAAACCAAAACAATTAAAGGATCTTAAAACCTGAAAGCAATTCAATATCAAGCTTCAACTTGATTCAAAATCTGAGTAAAACAACCTAATCAAGCAAGACTCAAGATCAATTCAAACTAGAATAAAGCATGCAATAGGCATTAAGTTAAAATTCACCAAACAAGCTTCAGGTTCAACTCAAAATAAAATCAGACTTCAATCTTCAACCTGAAGCAACTAATTCAATTCTCAGATCAAACAATCAATCTGGAAGCAAGAAGATCAACATCATCTCAACATAAATAAAGTAGCAGATTAAACAAAGCTTAAAACCCAATCAAATATCAAGCATCAGATCAAAGATCAAAGTTTTCAAACTCAAATTCATTTTCCAGGTTCTCTGCTTCTCTGTTTTTCCAAGTGAGCAAATTTTTGAACCTATATATATATTGGTTTGCATGTAATCGGTATTAGATGTATGTTTGTGAAATATGTTTGCATATGTGTAAATATGCCTATGAGCATATATATATATATATATATATATATATATATATATATATATATATATATATGACTGTGTATATGTGTCTATATGCAGACATGTATCTCTATTATAAGTTACAGGTTTTTAAACCTGATTCAAAAATACAAATCATCCACCTAAATGATTTTTAGGCTTTGATCTCTAAATTAAAAGTGTTTGCATATGTATAACATCCTTCTTAAATTTTATTCAAGTGAAAATATTTAGTTAATATCTCAGAAATAAAATGTTGCAGTGAAGAATCAATGAATGTCAGAATTTTGATTATTAAATTTCCATGCTTTGATTGCGTAATTGAATTCGTTTACGAAAATGATGAATTTTAATAATAATATGGTGATTTTTAAGTTAGATATTGAGAATTTTGGGGTTGATCTTATATCGGGTTATGGTCAAATTCCGGCGCTCAGCGATGTGTGGGTTGTCGTGCTTGTTGCTAGAGGTGGGTGGTAAGCTAGGGACTTCAGGAAAATTGGAATCACATTTTTCTAGTCATCGTGGATGGTGATGCGACGTGATTTTGGGTTCTTTGAATAGGTTTGGTTGACGTTGATGATCGAGCTCATACAACATCGATAGTTGATCGTAGGTGATCGCACCAAGGGGAATTTGTAAATAAGGGTGCGACGAAGCTTTGGACGAGGTGGCGATGTCTCAGGTGGTCGGAATCAACGTCGGCGAGGCAATTTTGTTGGTCAGGATTTGGGTGCCTGTAAATGTGATAGCTTGATTTCTTTTCTCAGAGGATTATGTCGAAACGGGTGGTCGGGAGGCTTGTGGGAGTCGTCGGCAACTTGTTGAAGGGATCGACATTGGTCCGAGGTTCGGCGATCATCGGTGCACCTATATGCTTGCATCTATGTATCTGAGATTTGGAAAGAAAGAAGAAGGGGCAGGCTCGGGTATATACTTAGGAAGATGATGGTGGGGCTCGAATTTGTTCTTGGGCTCGTTTGGTTAGATATCCGGGTTTAAATTTTAACAGGTTTTTAAAAAAAAATTGAAAATAAAATATGTACCAGGTTTTTAAGTTATAAAACAAATATTTTATCAAGGTTTAAAACTAAAGATATGAACAATTTTAAAAGGAAAAATGTTAAGGTTAAACGTTTTTAAATTGTTTTGAAAATTAATTGATTTCGAAATAAATATATGATGATAATAAATAAATTTCTAAGTATTTTCAAATGTAGTTTGGTAATGCTTGAATTAAGCAAGTGTTTGAAATAAGTATATTAGAAATTTTAATTAAGAGATGATTTTGACTAAATTTATTTCAATTCAAATATGTTGTAATGATATAATTAAGCGATTAATTAAGGTATATGGTTTATCTTAATTATTTAAGGTTTTGTAATTAAAAATATAATATCTTAGATAAGTCAAGAATAATTATTTAATGGAAGTAATTAAAAGTTATTTGATGGAAGTAATTAAAGGATAATTACTTAATAATTGGAGATTAATTAGTTAAAGTGATAAATTAAAAGATAATTAATAATTAAAGGTTAATTAAGTAATTAAAGGATAATTACTTAATAATTAAAAGTTAATTACTTAACAATTAAAGGTTAATTGATTAAAGAGATTAACTAAGGGATAATTAGTCAAGGTGATTTATTAATTAATGTGATTGATTAAAGGTTAATTAAATTATAATTAAAAGATAATTACTTAAATTAATTAAGGCTTAATTAGTTATGTAATTAACTTAAGGTTAATTTATTTATTTAATTAAGAAATAATTAATTACTTAATGCTTAATAACCTAATGAGAATAATTGAGGATAATTAATCAAGTGATTAAAGGATAGTTACTTAATATAATTTATTTGTGAATTATTAATACAAGTAATCACTTATTGTAATTAATTAAAGGTAATTAATTAAATGGTAATTAATCAAGGGTTAACTAATTAATATAATTGAGAATAATTAAATGATTAAAGGTTAATTATTTAATAATTAATGGTTGATTGATTTATTAATTGAGATTGATTAATTAATAATTAAAGGTTAATTAATTTATTATTAAAGGTTAATTAATAAATGATTAAAGGATAATTAATCAAAATGGTTTGTAATTAATTAATGTTAATTAACCAGGATTTGTAATTCATTCATAAGTAATTAATCTGGTTTAAATTAAATATAATCAGATGTTAATTGATATTACTTATGAATGTTTGGATTGTATTGAATGCTTTGAATTGTTTGATATCCCTGATGTGTGATGTGTTGTGATATGATTGAGCTGTGAACTTTGATTTATTTACCGGTATTGAATTTACATATTTATCTGTGAATTTTTGAATGAAGATAAGCGTTATAGGATTATACCGCTTATCGATATTACTGTGCTTGGATGTGATGATTGATGATATTGTATTGTTGTGTGTAAAATCTGTGTACTGCACCACAAACACACAAATATGGATTTCACGGGAAATCGGTTAAGTCGTAGATATTTTGAATTTAAATACTATTTTATTTAAAAATTGAATTTTAAATCCAAATGGTTTTGGAAGTGGAATTAGTTTGAATATGAAAAGCTTTTGAAAAGGAAGTTTTGAAATTTGAAATTTAGTTTTGAATATAATATGTCCGATTTAAGTTTTGAAATTATTTTGGAACTTATGGCTTAAAAGGGTTATATAAGTTATACAATATATATATGTATTTAAAACTATTTTAAATACATTTTTTTTGGGAATTTGAATTTAATTCAAATAGAACTTGCCGATGATACGGCAGTTCACTGATTTTTCTGGTTTATACTTTTAAAAAGGTTATAACTTGTGTATATTTGATCAGATTTTTCCGAAACAAAAACTTTTTGTTTTCAAATGATAATTGCTTTCATATAAAGAAAGAACGTCCAGTTTTTGTTGAAAGGATTTCGAGTTGTGAAATGGAAATTTTTTTGAAAGCTATGAATGAATCTTTGTGAAAGATTGGTGAACATTGTTTCAAATTGAAGTGGATTTTAAAAGGTAAATCTTTTGTTTAAAAAGATTAAAAGTGGAAATTTGTTTAAACCATTTAAAGGAAAGGTTTTCGGCTAAAAGTGTGACTTAACTATGATCCAATATATCCATATGGTTTTAAAATTAAGCGCTCATTAATCGGTTTAGCCGGGAGAGGACTTTATGTCATTAAACTCATTCTGAATAATGATACGACGAAATGGATAACATTTAAAGACCGGTGGTAAAGAACGGGTATTTTCGAGAATGAAAGGATTGCCTGTCGAATGGCTCTGCACTGAGTAACTACGGTATAGAGATCTCCATATGTGATGGGGAGTCCGATCGGGATTGTGAATACCTGGATTGCAAGGGCTTCTTTGAAGTTCCTTCGGTTCCGTTCGAACCCGGAACGGACCTATATGGATGTATGTCTGGCATTACACTTTGAGATGTAAAGCTGGTTTCTATCAAATACATTTCTATTTGGTGGTGGAGAATTTATTCTCTTAGCTTAACACCATTCTCTGAGACGTAGGAGTTCAGAGGTTATGTAGTTGATGGTTACTCGTGATACATTACGAATGTGGCTTACTAAGTGCTGATGATCATTTGTTGATCAAAACATTCCTTTTGTGAAAAACATAGCTTTGTGGGACGAGACTTCATCAGGACCTCACAAACCGGAAATGGTCGGAACAGGAAGGATGCAGCAAGGTTATCAGGGGTTGCGCCACTTAGGGTATGTCCATTTCCTTCTGAATAAAATGTGATATCATGGTATGGAGCCCAGACATTTAACTTATGTGGTTGTTGCTTTGTGGTTGATGGCCCTAGGATAATGGTCAGTAACGACCGGGGGATGGCATAATCGTGTCAGTAGTTACCTAGTTACAGAGGCAACCCGGCCTTGTGTTGGCAAAGAGCTGGTTAAGTTCTCAGGGTGTCCCTCCAGAGGCGTACCCATGTGGCATAGGAATTTCCTTAGCCTGACCATTTGTTGGAAATCCAAAGAAACAATACGAGCCCTTTACGGTTGCAGTTGTATAGCCTGTCACCTCAGGTGGTAGCTATAGCAGGCATAATATAATGGCACCTATGCTGGCTAAGATTAATATTATAATTTTGAAATGTTTTCTGCACTATGCACTAAAAAAATATCAAAAAAGATTTCGCATATCAATCATGTTTGACTATCGTAAGGAGAAATCTCCTCCAATTATGCACATGCATTGTGTGTGTCCGGGAAGGCCTTATGGTAGTTTCATTTTCCAATAAGCATTGCGTATTTCTTTTTATTATAAACTGTTTTTGTTTGCTCACACCAGTCCCATGACTGACCTGGAGTTTATTGTTCCCATTCTAAACTCTGGGTGCCACAATTTTCCAAACGGACAACCTAGAGTCATATTTTCAGATAATCAGCTATTAGATATAGTTTTGGCAATATTTGGAATCTGTGATTTGGCGATCGCATTGTTCTTCTCTTTAATATCCAGACTAACCTTGCTTAATACAACATGATGGTGGTTCGAGCATGAAGTTTAGAGCTTTGGCGATTAGAGATGCAGTTATTGTGTTTCTTTTCGAAGACAATTTGGTGCTATATTTCCGCTGCTGTTATTCCGCTGTTGTATCTTGTCTCTGATATTGATAATTCATTTGTATCAGATTGTTGTATCCATTGTGTATCAATAAAATTATTCATTTCTTTTTTCGCTGTGTTGTTGTACTTAATGTGTTATAAGCTCCGGCGGATGTTTGAATCTGCGGCATTCGAATAGGGGTGAAGTATTTGGATGTCGATTTTCGAAGGTCGAGTCTGGGTCGTCACACAGTGTATACCGACCCAGTGTTACCGATCTTATGCGTATCGATCCCTCTGCTGAATACTGATCCGTCTCTCAAAAAATCATCTGACCGGTCTCTATACCCCAAAAAAATCGAATACGATCAAAATTTTAAGAAAATGGCTCTAAAAAAATTTCGGCTACAATGCACCCGAACCCTTTCCTCAGTGCAGTGCCTCCGCATGTTGCATTTGAAAATCAACTCAAAGTTGGTCCATTCTATTTATATCCCATAGGTCTTGTGACCGACCAGGGGATAGAGGATCAAGCGACAACTTTTAAATGGCAACCGCTACTCAAATGATACTCCCAATGGTTAGAGAACATGGATGAGACAACTACAAGCAACGTTCCTCACTGACCGAACACTTTGAGTTTAGTGACTCCAAGCGAACCAATGATTGACTCCAAGCAATTTGTTCCAAATTCTCACAAGGATACCATACTGATCGCGTTTGAGGGGAATCGACCCCAGATATATTTTGGCAGCTAGTTAGCTGAAGAGCCACCTAAGACCTTGGATCGTTTTTGTTAAAAAGTGAATCAAAACTAAGGCGAGGAGGAGAAGAGCAGACTAGGAGAAATTACAATACAAGCCTGTTGGCTAAGGACTCAGACTCCAATAGACGAACCAAGATCTTAAAATTCGACTCATTTGTTGCTTTGAAAAACTCAATCGATGGCCTCTACTTGGAGACTCATGACTCAGGGAAATACTAAAAAGTAGCCTCGAGAGTCCACCAATGCCTAGAGAAAATGTGGGGAATGTTGTATATCCCAAGATGCATATGTTCCTAACACTGGCGATTACAAACACCTCCGAGATGTGATCGGAAAGCTAATTTGAAAAGGAAAGCTTCGACATTATGTGCAAGCCTTGCAGAATAGCAAGCAGGGAACTTCCGATGCCTATCGATAAAGAACTCTAATTATCAAATGGACAGTTAACAGTCGATGTCCCGTTAGAAGGGGCTAGGGGCAGAGTTGAATATTGAGCACACGTTGCTGCTTCACTTATCAATGAGATTTATACCAATCTTTCTTAAATTATTTCTATTTCGATTTCAATTGTGCTTTGAATTTGATCGAATTGAACTAAACTTCTTCCAAAACAATGCAGGTGACCAAGTACTCAGAGTTGGCCGCCAACTAATCCACACAGACCTTGATTGGACCTATGGAGTTTCATCAAGACGAGCATGATTCGATCGCTTATCGTCAGCCATCGTCAACCAGAGCGCGGACTGGAGTATAAATGACTTGAGAAAAATCTCTAAGTTCCTGAAGTGGACTAGAGCACTCTGAGTCCACAGAGGCGGACTAGAGTATAAATGACTTGAAAAAAATCTCTAAGTTCCTAAAGCGGGCTAGAGTACTCTGAGTGCCCAGAGCGCAGACTGGAGTATAAAAGACTTGACAAAAATCTCTAAGTCTCTATATTGGACTAGAGCATGCTGAACCCCTAGAGTGCGGGCTAGAATATAAACAATTTGAGAAAAATCTATAAGTCCATGAAGCGGACTAGAGTACTCCGAGTCCCTAAAACGCGGACTAGAGTATAAACGACTTGAAAAAAATCTCTAAGTCCCTGAAATGGACTAGAGTACTCTGAGTCCCCAAAGTGCGGACTAGAGTATAAACGACTTAAGAAAAATCTCTAAGTCCCTGAAGTGGACTAGAGTACTCTGAGTCCCCATAGTGCGGACTAGAGTATAAATAATTTGGGAAAATCTCTAAAACCCTGAAGCAGACTAGAGTACTCTCAGTTCCCAGTGCGCAGACTAGAGTATAAATGACTTGAGAAAAATCTCTAAGTCCCTGAAGCGGACTAGAGTACTCTGAGTCCCCAGAGCATGGACTGGAGTATAAACAACTTAAGAAAAATCACTAAGTCCCTGAAACGGACTAGAGTACTCTCGGTCCCTAGAGCGCAGACTAGAGTATAAACGACATAAGAAAAATCTCTAAGTCTCTGAAGCGAACTAGAGTACACTCAGTCCCCAGAGCGCGGATTAGAGTATAAACGACTTGAGAAAAATCTCTATGTCCTTAAAGCGGACTAGAGTACTCTGAGTCCTCAGAGCATGGACTAGGGTATAAATGATATGAGAAAAATCTCTAAGTCCCTGAAGCAGACTAGAGTACTCTGAGTCCCCAGATCGCGGACTAGAGTATAAATAATTTGACGAAAATCTCTATGTCCTTGACTGTGGACTAGGGCATAAACCATTCGACAAATCTCTGAGTCCCCGGAGAGTGGATCGAAGCATGAACACAAATTGGACGCTAGTAAAACGGAGAAAGAATTACTCTAAGTCACCAGAATGCAGAGTGGTGTATAAACATCGATAAATAGATGAGTGGATTCTGACCGTTCTCTATTTCGCAAGCTTTGGCCTGAAATCAACAAAAGGAGTATTTACTCGCTAAGGATGGATCTCGGCCATCCGACTTATGGCCCGGCCAAATCAATGCTAGAGGCAGAAATACAAATCACCCAAAGCTGAATACGATAGCTCATTATAGCTCTATTCTGGAGTTCTTTACAACTTAAGGCAACGGCTGTAAGGAGGCCTCAATATAGAACTAATCAAAACGACATCCAAAGCTACGAGCTACAGACTATATCATACCTCATATCGAGGGCCGATATCGATCCGCACCAAGCACATACAAATATGGCCCAAATGTCCCTTGAAAAACTATGGCCACCAAAGTGTGGAAAGGAGAGTAAACCATGAAGACTTGATCATTAATTCTCCAGCAGCCTCCTTCGGTCTATTAGGAGGAATGTGAAACTAGATGAGCACGACCCGACTGCACTTGAGCCCACTTTACCCCAAGATCTGATTACAGAACATGAACCAAAGTGGATGTGGCTGACCATCCAGTACCCAACTTATGCCCAGAAACTGACGAGGCATTGAAGTATTCTCCTTGGAATGAAAACAACAATACAATCCAGGACAGGCAACGCTCAGCCTCCCATCAGCTAACCTGATCCCACAATTCAATGGGAAAGAGAGTAAAGCTAAAGTGGGCATGGCTGGCCTTCCTACTTATTTTTATATCCCCCAGAATTAAGGGTACGAGTGAGGAGCAGGATGAATGTGAAACGACTATTCACCGATCAACTCTATGTCTTTAGAGTTTAGTTGGGGGTATAAACATAGCTAGGACAATACTCAATCGTCCACACGGTACATTTATCAACCCAAGACTGGGAGCAGAAGCATGATCATCCAAAGACTGGCTATGATAGCTTAATATTGAAACTTATATATAGTGTTTACATTATTCAAGGCTACAACCAAAAGAATGCCTAAAGATAGCATCATTACATCGATGCCTAAGCTCATGGACAACTGACTATCACTCCAACTCGAAGGACAGGTAAAGGATCCTGAATGCATTGAATGAAAAGCACATTACTCAAATATACAAGAAAATTCAAACTCAAAGCAAAATCCAACTATGCAGCTTCATGCAACTTGAGGCCGACCCCTACTCGACAATTTCTTCAACATGCTTCTCAACCTGATCTTTGGCAATTTTCGGATAATCGATCAGAGCATTCAGAGCCCTTCACTATCAGACTTAATAACTCATGACAAGACTTTAGGATTCGACCAGAGTAACCACCAACATTGACCGTCCCAACCATATTTCACATTGAATGTTACCCAAAATAGTTACATCTGAACTCAAAGAATCCAAGATTGCATCCGCTAAACTGCGGTCGACATTACAGTCGGCCATGGCGACCCTTTACGGGTGTTGAAGATCAGATCATAGCTCAGTGCAATGATCACAAAAGAATCAGCTGGATTTTTCTAAATAAATGATGATATGTTCCCTTGAACCCATTATGACATGTGTGTGCCACCGACTATCGTGAGCCATGCATTGAATATCGACCCGAAGCTACAAAATCTAACCAATTATGATAGGTCATACAATGACCTGAGATGTCTGAAAGACTACTTAAATAGAATATCAAACTAAGCCAATTCAATATCAGTCATTTCCCTTGAAGAGCTATCCAAGAATGGAAATTAGCATACCTCATATCTGAATTCATTGGATCAGACGATTACTCGAAGAGTAGTGGAGAACCAACCAACAGTTGGAAAATGTGCGCAAATGGAGCATCCAATGATCAGTGTTATGGCGCAGGAGTCATGTTAATGTCTCCTTAGGAACGATCAATCCGCTACGCCCTAAAAATCGATTTCCTTGTAGCGGACAACGATGCTTAGTATGATGCCTCGACCGCCAGCCTAAAACTTGCTAGAGAACATGGAGTGGAAACTTTACTAATCTTTTGTGACTCCTGATTGGTAATATGAAAAGTTAGGGAAGTTAATCTTGCCGGGGGCATTGTCTTGCTCTTTATCTCGGTCTGGTCCAAGAGCCACTAGCCGACCTCACATATTATATCATTACACACATTCTCCATGAAAGAAATGAAAAGAGTCAAGTCACTGACCAGTTTCAGGGACACCCAATGGAAAAAATTTGTTTCGGTTGAAATACTTTATATTCCAAGCATTGATGGATGAAATCGACTAGATCTTAGAGACAGAGCCAGAAAAGGGGCCATGGTTGACTCCTATCAGAGACTATCTACAGTGAAGAATTCTTACTGAACGAAGGAATGGAAAACGACAGATCCTCCTCAAAGCTTCATGCCAAATCATCCAAGAAGAAGTCATGTGTAGAAAGGAGTTTATCCATTCCTATGCTTTGGTGTATCATCCATGATGATATCAAATGAGTCTTGAGTGAAGTCTATGAAGAAGAATGCGACGATTACATCAGGAAGAAAACCCTGACAAAGAAAATACTCTGTTACGGGTATTACTGTCCAACTATCAATCAAGATGCGGTTGATCATGCTAGATAATGCGACGAGTGCAAGATGTTTGCAAAAAGTCCAGGAGCCCCACTAATGGAATTACTCAAATGGCTAGTCCATAACCGTTTGCCACTTAGGGGCATTGACATCATCGTCTTCTTGCTGATCCTAAAAGTGGTGCGAAATACGCCATCGTAGCAGTTGATTACTTCACCAAATAGGAAGATGAAAAACTTTTAACCATGACCATGATGAAGCAAATAACCAACTTCATTGTTTGTAACATTATCTGTCCTTGTGACCATCCATGATCCATTACAACTGGTAATGAATCTCAATTCGACAGTGCTAAATTTTAATGACTTCTACCGTCAGCATCATACTGAAAAGATATTTATGATATTTTCTCTCCCTCAAGCAAATGGACAGGTTGAAGCTGTGAACAAAATCATATCTATTCTGAAGAGAGGTTTGGAAAAGGCTAGAGGTGAATGGGTGGATGAACTCCCTACATCATTATGGGCTTATAGAACTACCTATGGGTCCGTAACTGGCCATACTCCTTTCATCCTTACTTACGGCTCTAAGGTCGTCATCCATGTAGAACTTAAAGTCCCCTCTCATCGAGTGGCCGATTACAACCATTATTTCACAAAAAATATGAACAAGGAACTGCAATCGAATTGCAATTAAAATAGATGAAATTGGGAACGACTTACGAGCATATAAAATGCATCTGAGAGCCAATGGCAAGAACGAGTAACCAAACATGCACGTGTATATTCGTAAAAATCGACTTCTTGAAATCAACAGAAATTGAATTTTCACTTAGGATTATTAAGAAAAGACTGGATCAGATAGCCGAAGCTTACTAGCCCAATAGATCCAGACCCAGATGGACACTGATGAACTACAATCCTGAATTCATACAATTGAGAATCGACCAAGCGTCATACGACTAAAGAAGGATATGACACATTGGGAGAATAAAATTGAAGGATAATGACTATTCAAGAAACATGATGGATTTCTTTCTGGAGACTCTAACTTGCTTTGATTCAAATCACCTCATGTATGCAACAAGACATATTTTGGAGGGAAAATGTTACCCGATTGCTTGACCAGGCTATAGAGCGATAGTTGCAGAGGCTATTGTTGGGCCTAGACAAGATTCAAGCCAAAAGTGATGTAGAAATATGAGGGTCTGATGCAACTCAATTAGTATGATAGGCGCATGGTTAGGACTACATGCATGGTTGGGGTGTTTGAGTGGCCCGGTACATTTAAGTTGATCGACCTTAATTGTGGTTCGGCCCTAGGAGTGCTGGTTTGTGTGTCGTTCGGTCTTATGGGACGACATGTCTCGCTCGGTCCACGAGGTCATAGTGGTTCATTGTGCATCTCTCAGTCAAGGAAGGAAAGTCAAAGCTGCTTTGGTTGACTGAGGCTTGGCCTTCGTGGCTCGGTGTATATGGGTCGGAATTCATATGCGGCCCGGACGTTGTGGTTCGGCTTTGGCTGTACGGTATATGGTTCGGTATGGATCTGCCTAGTCAAGGAGGACCGGTCATATATGGCTCCACATATATAGTTCGGCCATGGTGAGAAGGATATGGTGGGTCGGTCACGTATGGCACGGCATGTGTCACTGGGTACCTATGGTTCAATAGCTTGGGCCCATTCTTGGAAGCTTAGCATATTTGGTTCAGAATGTATAAGAGGAGCCTACAAATTACCACAGGAGGATACGGTCGTTCCTTTCATGCTTCGAGTCGTGTACCTAGTTGCTCTGAGTCATGTAACAGCTCGCTTCGAGTCATCCATGGGGAAATCCTGGTTCGGCATTGCATGGATTGGTGATAGAGGTTCGGTGCATCGGGATCGGTCGACCTGAATCATCTCTTGTGGGCCAAATTGTCTTGTCGTGGGTCTACATAGGGGAACCCGCCTACCTTCTTCTATAAATAAAGGGGTAGGGGTCTAGTTGAATGGGGATTTTTTCGAGAATTCCAGAGAGACTCTATCATTTTGGACACTCACTTCCTTTCTGCTACAACTTTTATTCAAGCTGTTTTTTTACGGATTTTATCTGTATTCGGGTATTTGGAAAATCAGTAAAGATTATATTCATAGTGGACGTAGGCAGTTACGCCGAACCACTATTAATCTGGTGTTCTTGTTTTTTTTTGCTTTTTTTGCTGTTGTTTTTTCATTCTATTGTGATATTCCTCTGTTTTAATTTACCATCTTCATTAATCTCTCTACAAAAATCTATTCAAGGGTGTTAGTGACCAATTTTGGTGCTAATAATAGTGGAACCAGATAAGACAATAATTAGGAAGCCTATCCGGATAGTCACAGGAGATGAAAAGAAGTTGATGAACAAGACAGTCAGATTAGTGAAAGTCCAGAGGAGTGACTGACGATGCTAGTGACTGTTTGAGAGACTGAGAGCAGGATTGGAGACGCTTATTTTGATTTTTTATGACGGTATGTTTACCTTTGATTGTTTGATGTGTTCCTTATCGTAATTTTAAGGACGGAATTCTTTAAGAAGGAAAGATTGTAACACCCCATATTTTAATTAATACTATTTATTAATTAGCTAAATTAGATAAAATAATGTCATGATTAAAAGACTGATATTTGATTATAATCAAGTGTAGTCTTGCCATGTTAATATGTAAATCAAAATGAGAAAACATGAGTAAAAGTGTTAGGAAATAAGTAAGGGTAAAATAGGAAAATGAACATTCTAATACCCTAGACCCTAGTCGTGAATCCTTACTTGAATTCATTTGCAAAAAAATATAAAATTTAAAAGAGAGGCCTGCCACCATTTCTAATCACAAGAGAAGTTAAGCTAGGATTTTCAAGAGGAAGAAGTAAATCAACTTGTTCAACATCAAATTTCACATCTTTAATAACAAAGCTAAGGTGAATGATAACTACATCTCATTTTTCCTATAATTTTCAGTTTTAAGGTTAACCCAAAATGATTTTGCATGATAATGCCATGTTTTGGATGATTAAATGTTCATATATACTTGTTGGTGATTTATGCATGTTCATATTGATTTTATGATATGTTTTGATGTGAAAACCTTATTTAATGACATCCAAATGCCTTGTGATTTTCAATGTAGATCGAAAATGGTATTTTAGAGATGGCTTTTGATTTTCATGATTTTCTAAATTTTTTTGGATTTTATATTAATTTTCTAGTGAGGAAAATGATTTATTGGGTTATAAATAATTTATGGAAATTTAAATAATTATGTGGGTCTGAAATTTTTTATGTTAGAAAACAATATTAAAATAGATTTTATGAGATTTTTTAGATTTTTCCTAGGTTTTTGATCAATATATAAAATTATTTAAGGTATGGGACTTCAATGTTTTATATATTTAATAAAGGAGAAAAGGCATTTTGAAAAATAAAATCATTGTTATTTTTGAAATTGTTGGTAGCACTTTTCTTTAAATTATTTAGCAACCAATCAAAATTTGACGAATAAAGACAGGTTAGTTAAAAAGTTCTCTTTTAAGTTAAAAACAAAAATAACACAATTTTAGCATATTCTGCCACTTTTGGCACAAGGGATTCCGACCCAGACCTTTCGTCGTTAATGGTTTCAAAACCAAAGCGCATGGTATCAAGCTACTTGGTACATAGCATTTTGGACAAAGGCGAAGGGGTATTTGATCGAAACCTTAGGTTCCGAAGGGTTGGATTATATTTGTTTTAAAAACCAAAGGTAGTGCCTACTTTGCTTTCGAATGAGGCAGGTTTCGACTCAGTTGCTTTAGGCTGGGTTAAATAATTGCAAAGGGAAGGTTTTTACTTGGTTGCACTCTTTTGTTTTAAATAAAGCTATCAAAGAGATCAAAACCCTTAGCTACTGCCTTTCTACCTTTTAAAGACAATGGTTTCGAAAGGTATACGTAACTTTCAAAAATTAGCCACTTCTCCCATGCTTTCGAAGGGAATGTTTCGACATCATTGCTTCTTTACTTAGGAATAGGTTCAAAAGGAAGGTTTCGACTAAGATGTTTTAATTGACCTTTTTTATATAACCCAAAAGGTTTGGAAAGAGTTGATTTATACGGTTTTGAAAGGTGTTTTTCCATATATTTTTAAATTGACCCTAAGTGTTATCGAAAGGTTTGATGCTTTCGAAAGGTATTAAAAAGATTTCATAGAGATGGTTCCCCAAAGAGTTTCGAAGGAGACGAAAGGTGTTATTTTCTAATGGTTTAGGAAGAGTTGAAATAGAAGGTTTTCCAAGGTTTTTAAAGGCAATGTTTTAAACTATATTGAGATATGATGTCTAAGGTTTTAAAGCATTCGAAAGGAAGGTTTTAAAGGTTTCGAAAGAATTTAAGTATTGTTTCGAAAGGAAAGGTTTTGGCCTAGATAGATAAAGCATTCCACTTGGTTTCCTAAGATATACTTTCAATCAAATTGAAGGGGTTGCTTTCAAATGTTTAAAGGTTTTTCATCAAAAAAGATTTTTGTGTGTTGTGTATGCGTGTATAGCATGGCAAGGTGATTTTGAGTAAAGCGTTGAACATAGATGTTTTTCTTGTTCAAGTTTGATTTAAATGGTTTTGAATAAATTTCAGATGAAAAGATTTTCAAGGAAAATCATGGGAGGTTATCCCTTAGTGAAAATGACCTAGATGTTAGAATACCATATGGGACTGGTATAGGGTCGCACCCTATACATCAGCTATTGGCCCTAGTTAATTTATTTCAAAATTCTAGCTTGTAGGGCCTTTTCATAGGTACGACTAAAATTATGATTACATACAAAAGGGAATATATGTTTGTATACAGATAGATTATTGGTGAGCCCGCAAAACCATTAGGATCAGATGACCCTGAGAGATGTTAAGTAAGGGACAGACCGTCCAGAAGAGAAGTTTTTAATAGATAGTTAAGGATAGACTGTCCAGAAGTAAAGTGTCTAATAGATGTTAGATTAATTTGGTTTGTATTGTATGATAGTCCCAAATCAGCCAAAGGTTAAAAGTTATCCAAACAAAACTTATTGTTTGAACAGATGGTCCATTCATTACTAGATAATTATGTATGTTTACATAATGATGTTTTACGATGTTTAACCAGTTTTGGTTGTAGGAAAATATTTGCAAAAGATATGTTTTAAAAGAATGTTAGTGAGGAGAAACTCGTTCCACTAAGTGGCGTGATCTCACATAACACTAATAACCGGGATTTATAGTATTATTCACACTAGGCTTTATGTCTGACTCGAAGTTCATGTTTTCCACTTTAACTCTCGAGTGCTCAAAAATTGATTTGCGTAGGCTAAGGGTTGCGGTTCTTTCAGGTTTTAGTAAGATGACGAACAAAGCTACCAAAGGTGGGTAGGAGGTTAACGGATAACTATTAGGACTTGAAGTTCTTTGTTTCGTTGTGTATGTATTAAGTCAATTATGACTATATGACACTGATCATCTAAGGGGGCATCCTCATATGCTGCTCTTGGCGTGTTTTATAGTAACTAAAATTTATCATTGCCTAGGAAATGTATTGGGATTATGTAATATGAATATGGAACATGTGTTTTGAAATGTAATGGAAAATTTTGTTTTGAAATCTGTTATTTGTTTCATATTCAAGTGCTTCTAATATTATAGATACCATTAACATAGCTGTATTTAGTCGTGGAAGTTAATACTATGGAAGACTGCAACATCTGTAGCGCTTAGCTTTAGGCCTCTAGATTGGGATCGTTACAATGGGCCCTCAACAAAATCCCATTAGCTTTAATCCCATTTAAATCTAATTTAAATATTTTACCATTATCATAACGCGAATTCACAAATTTTATGTACGCACTTTATTAAATATTAATGGTATTCAAAATAATGAAATAAATTCAATAATTAACATTTCATAAATTTTAACTAACTTAATTTATTTACAATGATTATGTATTAATTAAATTATGTGGTTTATTCATAGTATTCATCATTTCAGTTGTGCGACTTAAAGGCGTAAACCCATTCGACGATTAATATTAAATAATTTAAAATATTAATGTTCACATTTCACCTTAGCTAGTGGTGTGACATTTTGGCCAAATTTATCTCTTGCACATCTTTTGGTAAAATCCAAATTTACTTATTACAAGTGGTACCCTGTAGTAAAATTGTTTACACTAGTTCCCTTCATCAAAAGTATATAATATCAGGACTTATGGAGTTTGGTTTTGGTGAAAATTCCAACATCGTCCAAGTTCAACTTTTGTAAGTCCAGACACAAAATTCTTGGTTCGATATTTATAATTATTGTTAATCATACTGCTTTGGCTAGAGACTTTGACTTTGAGTTTATTACAGCTTACTCTGATACTAACCACAAATAACCGAGGAGATGAATTTTCATTGAATAGTGCTTCACTTTCGCTGCTTTAACTTAGACCCAACTATAGTCGTTCAATGGACGTTATACCATGATTTAACTATAATCAAGATGCAGCGTCCATATTGAAGTTCTATAGTACTCTCAAAATTAAGGAACTGTATGGCATCGTGATTTCGAGATTGTCTGTTTGACCATAGTTATATTAACCAAATAAGAACTCTCGAGTGAGTCATTCCATAGTTATCCAATAACTATCAGTACGTAGCACTAATCTTGAGTTATTCACCACCCGAAATTTGCAAAGCTTTACGCAATTTAGTCTCAACGGATATATCAATATCCCGTCTTGCTACATCTTAGCTTGGAATATTTAAAATAATATGTTGCTTTTAATACAACAAGTTTCTCATGATTACAATATTTTGTGATTACTATCACATAATATATCAGTTAACGATTTTCAATTTAATATACTTTAAATTAATTAACCGATAATATAACAAGTATATAATAGAAAAAACACCTTTTGCATTGAACAAGATTGGTTATCAAGTTAGATATGTGTAACAAATAACATAATTGCCCTTAAGGCATACCCCTAATCCTACCAATCTCCCTTTTGCACTTGAGGCCAATTTTGGAACCTTATTTCAACTCCTTTGCTCAATTTTCTCAAAAACTAATCGGGTCGGTCTCTTAGTGAACGGTCTGCTATTTTGTTTAATTTATCTACTCTGACAATCAACTCTATATGACACTAATAAAATGACTTTATCATGTGGAACTATTCAGAGTAAGTTTTTCAACTTCTAGTGAGCTCTAGGTTTTATTATGAATTGTATCATGGCATTGTTATCATATAACAATGTCATGGGATTCTCTACATTTGGAATCACTCTCACCTTAGTTATAAATTTGTGTATTTATTTATACTCCTAACATTGCAACACTATTTAAGGCGTTGTACTTAGCCTTAGGTTGAATCAGCCGCTACTTATTGTTCGTAATATTTCCAACTTAATGTTCTTAAATAAAGTTTGAACATGAATTTAGGATTGACATACTATACTCGATATCATCAATGAAGTTCGAGTCTAAGAACTCCTTAATAAGGAGTTCGTTGTTTCTATAAACAATTCTATGGTATTTAATAAATATTGGAGAACACTTTAAACTATCATTTACTGATCTTACTTTAGATTTGATACTTGCTCTGTGTATGAAATACATGAGCGAAGTGTGATATTGTAATAATATAACATGTATGATAATTCCTATTGCTAATGCATAAGGAACCCCTCCAACATGCTCCATCTTAAAAAATTTATTACCGTGTCTGCATGTATCATTTTGGAATGTCCCATCATCCTTTTACACTAATTATAATATTATTGTTTTTGAAACCATTGTCATGCATTAAACAACCAAACTGAAGTGAATTCAATATGAATACATCGTTAATAATCATAATATTTTTTTTTACTTACGGTTTTAGAAAAATATTTTAGTATACATTAATATTCTTTCTTACAAACACACACCCCCTTTGTATTTTGACCGAAAGTCAAATTATCTACATCAAAATACATAACTTTAATGCTTATCAAATAACACTTTTGTATTATTTCATTGATCATATCCAATACTCACAAATTCAGATATCACTTCTACTGGCTACGAGACATTTTAGTTATGATGTGAAAACCAATATAAGATTAATACTGATCCATAGACTATCGATCCATAAGATCATCTTGTAAATACTTCGTAGAATCATAAACAAAGTTCAAGTGGATGTAGGCTTAGGCCAGTGATTAGCTGAACCATTATAATTGTTGTGTGTGATTTTCTCTCGTTTGTCGTTTATATTCTTTACTTTATTCCCTTATATAATTTTTTGGGTATTTTTACCAACTTTTGGCTTAAACATTTTGGTGCTTTCACTAAGAATGTATTGTTTATTCAGATCAATTTTCTACTTTTGGATTGCCTAAGTCCATAAAGTAGATTCATTAGTTTTGTTCCTATAATCCATGACGTGCAAAATCTATCACAGGATCAGCAAAAGTAATGACTCCATGAAATACTACAGAAAAATATGCAGTTTTTTGGCCTGCTACCGATGTTGAGAACACTGTCTCTCAACTTTTAAAGAAGTTGCTAAACCCAACACTGTTGAAATTCAAAGTTCCTTAGACATTATATTATGGGTTGAGATGGATAAGATAATGAAGGAGTTAAATAACAAGCTACATGAAAGCTAGGATGAAATAAGGAGAAAGATGAAGGAAAGCTTGGATTTACTGAATGAATTATCCTATATTTGCAAAAGGAACATGGGGGAATTATCGTCTTTCGACGTAGAATAAGAAAGTTCTTCATCATCTGGTGGAAACACATAGAAGGGAAGCAAAAAACGAAGAGAAAGGAAATCAGGACTTTGAAAAGTATGGATAATGCTTAGAATGCAAGAGCATGGATCGATACATATCTATTCCTTAGGGATGGTACTGATCCTTCTCATCGCGACTTAGGTATTAGAGGCGTTGTTGGGTTAGATAATGATGTTGGTGGTGGAGATAGTCGCCACTGTTGATCCATCATACAAGAATCATAGAGACTGTAACACCTCACGTTTTTATATAATTAAATAAAATCAATTGAATTAACATAATTGCAAAACAGAATATGAATGTCAAATATACGCATTTAAGAATTAGGAGGTTACAAAAATTTATGCGAGCAATGAGTGTGTGATTAATTGACGTATAAAGTAAGTAAAAGGGGAATTTATTAAGAGACATAAAGGCGTCAATTAGTCAGAGAATATGTCACTTTCATAACATTAATTAATTATTCTAATAAAAGGAAATGTATGTGGAGAATAAATTAAATGATAACATACATATATCAATTTATAATTGACGAAATCAATTAATTAAGAAATTAATTAAAGATATTATGTGAGTGTCGATTAATAAAAGAGGGAAACTTATATATCAATTAATTGTGTAATGAATTGGCAGTTTAAATATATACAACTAATAAATGTGTGATTGACTGATGCATAGGAATTAATTTGGATATCGATTAAAATGGGAAAACGTGTTAATTAATTAATTGGCAATCAGTTGAGCGTTTTAAAAAGGGTGTCAATTAATCAAAGAATATGCCCTTGTTACAATAGCTAATAATGTAAATTGATTAGCTAAAAGAAAACGTTAGTTATAGGATTATTTGTTTCCAAGTTAAAAGAAAGAAAAAAAGAATTGGAATGCGTACACAAATCAAATGGAGTAATTAAGTTTATGATGAAGGTAAGTTAATAAGAATAAATTAAAAAGTACAACTTTTATATACAATCAATTAATAGAGGTATTAATTGACGTGTTTAAATAGGTAAGAAATTATAAAGTATAAGAATCAATTAATATTGGATATATATATATATATAATTTAATTACTTAGGTAATTAACGGGAGAATCTTATTTAGAAGGGAACGTAAATTAATAGGGTCGTATAACAAAGAAATAAATGAATAACGTTGGAGAATTATATGTTATAAGCTAACAAAAACAACTCAATAAATGATGGTGAGGATTGTTTTTATGGCTAATCGGATGGTTCATAGTTGTTCACTACACCTATAAATTGAACGTAAGTTAATCCTAGCCCACACTATTTTCTCTGAGTCAGCTGCTATCATTTAAAGTAAACTCCTCTTCTCTTCTACCTCTTCCTTTCTCCTCTATCAATCAAATCTTTCCCAAAAAAAATTGAGCAAGAATATACATACAAGAAAATCAAAGAATTGTGCAAAAAAATCATTGAATTTATAGCAAATTAAAAAGGAAGAAAAACGGATAGAAGCGTAGCAAATTAAGAGGGATAGAGATTGGAGCTAAGGACGACATGTGAGTGGATTTAATTATATTCTTTTATGTTTATAATATATATTACCATTGAATTTCCGTTAGATAATTTATTCCAGCAATTATTTCTATTAGCTATGCAAACACTATATATTTTATTTATATTTAATTAGGCTTGACAGTTAGAAAAGGCGTAGGCCTAAAAGTAAGAAATTTATAATTATTTACATCTATTTTAAAAGTCATAATTTAACCTTAATATTGGTTCCTTTTATTCCCTTTTTACGCAAATAATATAGTTAGAAAGAGAATTCGCGATTATGGATTAAAATACTAGACTTTATAGAAGTAGATGTAAAATAAGAAAATTTGAAATTTGAAATAAAATTAGAAAAGCGAAATTCTGCAATAAATTACTCTGAATGGAAATAATAGATTTATCTGATAATTTAATTTGGGAGTAAGTAATAGATTAATTGGTTGGTTTAGAAACTAGAATACATTTCTATAATTTAAGAATTAAAAGATAACGATAAACGTAACTACAAGAATAAAAAGAAAGAAAAAGGGAACTGGTGTAAAATAGAGGGACCACCGTATTTTACACTAGTCCAAAATAATAAAAGAAATATCTTGCAGTTATAAATTATTGTTTATAGTATTATTTAGTACTAAATTATGGAAATAGATTTTAGTATAGCTTTCATAACTAACCAAATAAAATAAAATTACTTCCTAGAATAAAAGTAAATAAAGAATTGTATGAAATGAATCAAATAAATTATTAGATAAGAAATTAAGGCTGTGATTAATAAATGAACCAAGGTCTGCTTCACCTTGCAGACTATATAAAAAGACAATTATTATGATAAGTTAATTATATAATAAAATTGAATTAAAAGGAATTCTATATCAAAATAAAAGAACACAGACTAGAACAGAAAAGAAACACTCGTAATTATATACAGATTTTAAAATAAATAATAGTAACAATTACAAGTATAATTATAACATAAGTTAAGATTAAGTAAAAGAATAGAAAGGCTTATTGGGAACTTAGAATAGATAAGCAATGATAGCAAAGATAATACTAAAAGCTTATTTTAGATTTCTATTAAATTAATAAGTAAATAGAACAAAAGATGCTTATTTAATAAACTTGAGACTTAAATTAAATTAAGTTAATAAGCAAGAAGTGGCAATACTAATAGCATTCCCTATTAGATCAATGGATGTTTGTCTCACAATAGCCAGAAGCGAGACGAGGGCAAGAATACGCTAATTATGGTAAATAAGTAGCCAATGTAATAAGAAAAGTAAACTAAATGCAAATTAAAAGATTAGACTTAGGGTCTAATAAAAGAATTTAGATGCGTTTGGAGCAGCCCAAAGGATGAAGCGCCTAACGAAGCAATTCAACATGGATTTCATAAATGGAGAAGCACGTCCAACTTAGTATTTTTCGGCTTTAAAGAAGTACGAGAGTTTGACGGGACGTGAGGACACTCTAGGATGGCTCTCTGGGTAGGCCTAACGAAGCTACATCCCCAGAGGTACGTCTGTAAGTGTTCCATAAAGAGTGTATGCCTTGACTGCATTTGCATTGTACGCTTAACAAAGTGAACCTTTATAGGCAGTCAGAAGGGATTTGTGTTCAGAGTAGGGTATTCGTATACCCAGTCCTTGCTAGTAAGGTTAAGGATAGTCACATGCGGATATCGGCCAGCATCAAGACCAGAAATGATTTTTGGAAAAACTAGAGTTAAACCAACATGCCAATGATTCTTTCACTATCGAGACATTGGATGGAGGGACACTGCGTGTTGGATGTTAGATTGTTTGCAGTAGGTCACGTCCACTTAACTCTTTATAAGTCTATCAATTAGTTGAAGGGTGGATGCGTGGAGCCATAGCACGATGAGAAATGGACAGACCAACTAGAATATCTGTATTATAGGCCGAACAAAGTGGTCCTTTACAGATATAGAAAATCCCCAACCGAGTTCCGTACAAGCTAGACCTAGTTGGCGGGATTCAGATAGTAGATAGAATGATTATGTAGTCTTCATTGTACGCATTGGGTGGTACATTATGGATGTTCGAGCATTGGTATAGACTAGTGCGAGTGTGATTTACGTTTTCATAGTAAGTAGTGGTGCATTTGTATTGTAGGCCTTACAAAGTGGTTCTTTACAGATGTAGCTACGAAACGCCAATGAAGCAAAACGATGGAGTAGCTGTATTGTAGGCCTTACGAAGCGGTCCTTTACAGATGTAGTTACAGAACTCTCTCGAAGCTAGACGATGGAGCCCTTTTCAATGAGGATACGGAAGGTACCATGGGTGGTACCTAAGACCAATATGGTCATTGGGCATATAGCTACATATATGTATATATTGGTTATTTGGACTTAATCTACTGTAGAGTTGATGGGGACGGTTTACGAATAGAAGTGAGAATATTTAACCTAATAAACCTAATATAATAGTAAATTGAAATAAAAGAATATATGTAGAATTAAGGCTAGAAGTATATAATTTATTCATTCACCAGAACTTTTGTTCTGACCCAACCTCATAACATTCTACAGGTTAGGTAGATGGTAGAGACTTCTCAGCTATGTGGCACTTACTTAAAAAAATGTTATTATTTGAGTGAGTATTTACTTACTATTATATTTTAATCAGTTCCACTATGAGATAATTAATTGAGCTCTAATATATTTATCTTTGCCTATTTGTAGAATACCAGATACCTAACTCGGACTTTAGTGGGATTGGGTTCTAGCATTTTTGCGAAAAGTCCGGACCACTGGAATTCGGGTTTTTTACATTTGGTATTAGATCCTAGGTTTAGGGTTCCTAGGTAAATAGTGAGTGAACGTATTTGTAACTTTGAATAAAATATAAATATATTATTTACTAAAATCCAAATAGTCCCCAACCAAAGATTGTAACATGTGGAATGTTTTTAGAAGTATAGTTGTGCATAGTTTGCTAATTGGGTTTGGGATGACCCAAGTATGTTGAGCCCTATGTTATTACCGATTTATAGGATAAAAATATGCCATGTTTTGAGAGAAGATTGGTATCCATATGTTATATGAAGTGGAGAAGTTCCCTAGGGATAGTAGAGAGAGTGTTTTCATTTGGAAAGGAATAAGAGGTTTTAGTAAGAAGAAAATCTACTTTATGTCTAGCCCAATAAAATTGACACTTTTGGAATTGAAAATTTGAAAAATATAATTGTTAATATATTTAAGGAAGTAAAAGTTGGGTTTTTGAAAAAAAAAAGTGGCGTGAAATATAAATTGGTTTTTATATGATGTAAATTTGGTTAAAAGTGAAATTCTTTTTGAAGAATTATAGAGGGTGTATAGCGCGCTAGTTTCCTTATAAGTAAACAAAGATTTTAAATATAAAAACCTAGAGTGTGTTAAGTATCGAAAACATAGGTTACAACATTTAATGTTGTAATAGATATTTTCGGTAAAAAAAAGGAAGAATAGACTATGACACTATTGTTATATTAAGTGACTCCCAAAGGAAATGTTTTTAACATAGCATATGGGATTTATTAATATTTATTTTAATTGAATCCATAAACTAGTATTTTTGGGTTGTAGTAACGATGTTTTACACCACATCTATTTTGACCCAAATGAGTTTGGGGGATAATTTCTAAAGTGGTTTGTATGTACACTTATTATTTAAATAAGTATATGAAAATATTTTCTTGTTATAAAGCAGTAAAATGAGTTCTTTCAAAAAAAATAATGTACAATAAATTAATGAATTTAGTATGAAATATCTTATCTAAGTGAACATAGAGTAAACATAGTTTAATCTATTGAAATGAAATGAAATGAATAATGATATAATTTTCTATGAATCATAATAAATATGTTTTGTGCAAGTTATAAAGAATACGTGAAAGAGATGTACAAGGTATGGAAAGTACCATATTTTGTATAGCCTGTTTCAATAAAATATAAAATAAATTCCTTATAATTTCACATAAACATGAAATCCTCCTCTAAAGGATTCGTAGAAGATTTTAGCGTTAAGAGTTTCTCATAAGAGGAAGTAATTCCAATAAATTAAGGTATAAAACCATTAAGTGTAGTATGTTAGAAACTCCTTCAAGGTTAGGTAATTGGAAGAGTAGGAAACTTAAGAGATTTTTGATAAAATAATTGTTGTTATCTACTCCAGTTTTAGTAAATTTGATAATGTATGGAAAAAAAGATATTTTGAAAACATGTGCGATCATTTTTTTAAGTCAAGAAAAAAAAGAGAAAGATGGTTTGGTGGAAAAGTAAATATGTTTTTGAAAATATAAAATTTTAAGTAACCCGGTACCTTTGAACTTAACAGACAACTTCAAAATAACACTTTCAAAGGGAATAGTTTTAGGATTTGACATTTCAAAAATTTAGAAGCTTTAATATTTGAAGAAAAATGATAAATACCAAACCGAACCAGACTTTTAAACATGGAGTATATAGAAATCATTTCCTAGATGTAACGGGAAAAGTACAAGACTATAGCAGTAATTACTCCTAGTAGTAATAATAAAAGTTTTCGTATGGTGTATAGGACACTAGTGAAAACATAGAAATATTGCTTCACGTGTGTAGACTATAGAAGAATAGTGAAGTGATATTAGTAAGATAGTAAGACACGCGTGGTGGGAAAAGTAGACCTTAGTTGGGAAAAAATGAAGAGTAAAGAGAATTTCACCAAGCTTAGTTTCCTTTTTAGATAGAGACTGCATATATTAAAACATTTATTCATTGCAGTAAATGAGACTTAGTCATTCCTTTTTTAGCATGGAATAGAAGAGATGAATAGATCTTATTCGTCATAAGTAATACAGTGTATGTTGGTAATAAGTAATAGGCAGCAGGAGGATCATGTGAGTTACTTGGATTCCTAGAGTAGGAGCTTTCTATGTCAAAGTGGACATGATCCTAGACCTCCTTGCCCTAGATGATAGCTGTGTTTAGTTGCTGTATAAAAAAAGAGTAAAAGCAGAATAAGATAACTGAAAGGAAAATAACAAATTTAAAGAAAGCGATAGGAACGTCAACATAAAAATTTAAAAGAGATATTTTCTTATGTAAATTGTGCTTGGAGTAGTAAATATTTTTTTTTTAGAATAGTAGCCTAAATTCCAAGTACGGAGGAAGATGTGCGCAAAAGAAAATCGAAGAAATATGAAGTTTTCCGTTTTACCTTCTTTCTGACATAAGAGATCGAATTCAGAAAATTATATTTTCTTAAATTCGAATATTTAAAGTTGTATGGTAGGATTTGGATGCAAAAATCGTTAACTACACCCATATCAATAGGTGTGTGGGAAAAATTGGATGAAAGGTGTTTAATTTTTCAAAAGATTGCATTCATATAGAAATTGCAATAATATTTAGGACGTGTGCACCATGTTTTAAAAATAAATTTTTAAAGAAGCAAAGCATTCATATAAGAGGTACCGCTTAGAAATTCATATACATGCATATATTTTGCATTGAATAACACTTTTGCACAAGAGCACGGGTGGTCGAAAAATTGGATGTATACAAAATGGATGTGATTGATGCGAGGAATTACATAATTTTACCCTTGTCGAATTTTAGGGACGAAATTTCCTAAAGGGTAAGAGAATGTAACACCCCGCATTTTTATATAATTAAATAAAATCAATTGAATTAACATAATTGCAAAACGGAATATAAATGTTAAATATATGCTTTAAGAATTAAAAGGTTACATAGATTTATGCAAGCAATGAGTGTGTGATTGATTGATGCATCAATCAATTAAAAGGGGAATTTATAAAGAGACATAGAGGCGTCAAGTAGTCAGATAATATATCACTTTTATAACATTAATTAATTAAGGAATCTTCTAATAAAGGAAAATGTATGTGGGGAATAAATTAAATGATAACATACATGTATTAATTTATAATTTACACAATCAATTAATTAAGAAATTAATTAATGACATTAAGTAAGCATCAATTAATAAGAGCGGGAAACTTATATGCCAATTAATTAGGTAATGAATTGGCGGTTTAAATATATACAACTAATAAATGTGTGACTGAGTGACGCATAGGAATTAACTTGGACATCGATTAAAATGGGAATTTAAACGTGGCAATCTAAAAGAGTGAGAAATTCTCACCTTGATTTTTATTTGTATCCCATTTCAATTTTAAATTAAATTGAACATCGTTCAATTTAAATTAAAATCCCACTTGCCTCCTAAAATCTCCAACAAATTTTGTTAACTGTGATGACCCGCCCTTTCTACCCCCGAAAATCAACGTAAATACGCTCATTGTATAATACGCCGAACGATTGAGTGTTGGAAAGATAGATTGTTGAGGGGAAAGAAAAGTGGGTAGAAGAAAGAAGAAAACAAACAAAATAGAATCTCACAGCGGACTGAATAACATATAATATAAATAGTTCTCTTGAAACGACCCTGACTCGACCTTCGAACATCGACACCGAATATATCACCCGTATTCGAATGCCGTAGATCCAAACGTCGAATCTGGTTCGCCAGAGCTTATAACACATTAAGTATAACAACACAGCGGAAGAAAATGAATAATATCATTGATATACAACAATGATACAACTAATTAATAAATATTATCAGAGATACAAGATACAGCAGAAAGAAATAACTCCAAAAGATAATATCTTCAGAAGTCCTCAAGATAGATACTCCAACATATAGCGACTCCATTGCCAAAACTCCAAAGACTCCAAAAGCTTGAACCACCAACATGTTTCCAACGCGAAGCGAGAAATCCCCATCACGTTGTATTAAACAAACTAGATAACTCCAGAGTGAAGCAAGTGTGATCGCCAAGATCCAAAGTCTTCAAAGATATCGACTCTATATCCATTATTTGATTATATGAAAATCCCAACTCTAAACTGCCCGTGTAGAAAATTGTAGGCGCCCGAAGTTTAGATAGGGAACAATAAACTCCGGGTCAGCCATGGGACTGGTATGACAAAACAAAAATAGTTTATCTTTAACAAAAGCAAAACAAAAGAATTTAAAAGAAATCTGCAATTATTTTGGAAAATGAAACTACCATTAAGCCTCCCACCACACACACAATGCAAACGCACAATTGGAGGAGATTTCTCCTTATAATAGTCAAACGTGCTTGGTACGCAAAATTATTTTGATATTATTATTAGTGCATAGTGGAAAACATTTGCAAGTATAATATTAATCTTAGCTAGCATACCACATTTCTTCGCACGCCTACTATAGCTATCATGTTTAATAGCAGGTTACCGCCACATTCCATGGCAGGTTATACAAATAAACCCGTACATGGCGCGTATTGTTTCTTTGGATTTCCAACAAATGGTCAGGCTAAGGAACTTCCTATTGCCACATGGGTACACCTCTGGAGGTACGCTCTGAGAGCCTACCCGGATCTCTGCCAACACAAGGTCGGGTTATCTCTGTAACTAGGTAACTACTACTCGAGTATGTCATCCCCTGGTCATTTGCGACCTTTATCCGAGGATCCTCAACCACAAAGCAACAACCACAAAGTAATAAATTTGCAGTAATCACATGAGTTAAGTATATGAGCTCCATACTATGATACCACCCTTTTCCAGAAGGGAATGACATACCCTAAAGGGCATGACCCACATAACCTTGCCGCATCTTTCCTGTTTCGACCATTTCTGGGTTGTGAGGTCCTAATGCAATCTCATCCACAAAGCTATGCTTTACAAAAAATCCATCCTTCAATCAACAAATGATCAGCAGCACTTTGTATGCCACATTATCAAATTGGGAATGTATCACTAGTACCCATCAACTATATAACCTCTAAGCTCGTACGTTTCAGAGAAGGGTGTTAAGCTAAGAGAATAAATCTCCGCCACCAAACAGAAATGTATTTGACAAAAACCAGCATTACATCTCAAAGTGTAATGTCATACATACATCCATACAAGTATATTCCGGGTTTGAACAGAACCGAAGGCACTTCACAAAGAAGCCCTTGCAATCTAGGTATTCACAATCTCGATCGGACTCCCCATCACATATGTAGATCTCTATACCGCCGTGACTCGGTGCAGAGACATTCGACGAGTTATCCTTTCGTTCTCGAAAATACCTGGTCTTCACCACCGGTCTTCAAATGCAATCCATAATGCTGTATCACTATTCGGAATGGGTTATATGACATAAAGTCCTCTCCCCGCTAAACCGAATAGTGAGCGCTTAATTTAAAGACATATAGATATATGGGATCTTAGTTAAGTCACAACTTGAAGCCCAAAAATATTTTCTTAAAATGGTTTAAACAAATTACCATTTTCAAATCTTTAAACAAAAAGATTCACTTCACAAAATTCACCAATCTTTCACAAAGATTAATTCATAGTTTTCAAAATTATTTCCCTTTCAAATTGGATTAACTCATCCAATCCTATAATCAAAGATTCAATTCATAGCTTTCAAAACCATTTCCTTTCAAATCTTTTATACAAAAGATACAACTTTTAGATCCTCTCCAATTTCAAAACAAAGTCCAACAATCTTTCACAAAGATTTATTCATAGCTTCTAAAACAATTTTTATTTCAAACTTGAAATCTTTTCAACATAAATTTGAAATCCTTTCTTTATATGAAAGCTATTATTATTTGAAAACAAATAGTTTTCGTTTCGGAAACATCCGATTGCATTTGCACAAATTAAAGCCCTTCAAGTATAAAACTTGGGTTAAATTCAAATTCCCAAAACAATACTTTTAAAATAGTTTTAAACCCATATAAACACATTTATAACTTGTATAACCTTTTTAAACCATAATTTCCAAATATATAATTCAATTTCAAATCTTGAATTCAATTTCAATTCAAATTATTTAAATTTCAAAACTTTATCAAGTTATTCAAAATAATTTTTATCTTCAAAACTCCTTTTCAAAAGCTTTTCATATTTAACCCAATTCCATTTTCAAAACTATTTTGGATTCAAAATTCAATCTTTAAAACCATTTCATAATATTAGATTCAAATATATGTGACTTAACCAATTTCCTCGTGTAATCCATATATGTGTGTGTATGGTATAGTCCAGGGGTTTTACAAAGTAGTACAGCAACATTAATCATCACAGATTCAATCATATCAATATCGATAAGCGGTATAATCTATAACGCTTATCTTCATTCACTGATTTACAGATATATAATATAAATTTATCACGGATAAATAGATTACATTCATCACATCTCAAATCAATTCAATTCATATCACAAAGCAGCACACATCAGGGTTAACAAACAATTCAACATTCAATAGGATTCAAACATCCATAAGTCAAAATAATTAATCATCTGATTAATATTAAATCAGATTTAATTACTCATGAATAAATATTAATATTAATTAATTACAAACCTTTAATTAATTATCCTTAATCATTTATTAATTAACCTTTAATTATAAATTAATCAAACTTAATTAATAAATCAATCAACCTTTAATCATTAAATAATTACCATTAATTACTTAATTATTCTTTAATTAATCATATTTATTAATTAACCCTTAATTAATTACCATTTAATTAATTATCCTTAATTAATTACAATAAGTAATTATCCTTAAGTAATTAATTACCCTTAATTACTTTCATTAATTGATTCTCCCTTAATCACTTTCATTAATTGATTCTTCCTTAATCACTTCCATTAATTGATTCTTCCTTAATCACTTTCATTCATTAATTCTTCGTTAATCACTTTCACTAATTAATTAACCTTCAAATTAATTAATTATCCCTAAATTAATTACCTTAATTAATTAATTACATAAAATAATTATCCTTTAATTAATTTTCCTTAATTAATTATATTAATTAATTATCATCCCTTAATTTCACATTAATTAACCTCTAATTAATTAACTTACAACCGTTAATTATTTATTAATCCTTAATCGTAAATTAATTAAATTAATTAATTACCCTTATTAATTTAATTAGTTTCAAATCACTAAATCTTAATTAACTTTAAGATAAAATATTATCCTTATCAATGACTTAATTATCATTTACAAATGCCTTTGAAACATTTTACTTTTAAATTTACTTTAAATTTCATTTCAAATTTAAGATTTAAAAATGATTACAAGTTTATCTTAACAAAATTCGAGTTAAGCAAATTACAAATCTCTTAATCAAATAGTAAATAAAACTTATTTGATACAAAAGAAATTTATATAGAAAAAATATTTTAAATCAAATTTATTTAAATTCAAAACTTTTTTTTTATAAAAACTTTCAAAATTCTGTTTTAAAATGATGCTTTGGGTTCAACCCGAAGACTACTCGAGCATTAACCCGAGAAAACCCATTTCTTTCTTTTTTTTTTTACAAAATTTGTTTAAATGTTAAGGTTAAAATCTGGAAGAACTTCACTCATGAATCAACCCGAGACATTACTCGAGTCATTACTCCACAAATATGAGCCTTCCTTCAAGACGAAACCACAAACCAAAACTCTGACATCCCCTGACACCTGTGCACCTGCACAGTCCATTGCGATGACAACTACCTACGCTGATGCCTCCATCTCAATGACGATCATCCAATCTTATGACCCCGACCACCAAAACCCCAATCACAAACTCAAAATCGAAATCGAGGGACTCAATCAACCTGGAACCCAAAAACCCCTCACCTGTAAACCCCTCGAATTCATGATGCTGATCACCAGACGAGACTCCTTGACTTGAGAAGTTCCTTCGTGTGTCACCTCCAAAGTGTGCCAAATTTCCTGTGCTGTTGTACAATGAGAAATTCTATTAAATTCATTTTTATCAAGAGCACATATCAAAGCATTCATGGTTTAGCATTTGTCGTTTTCAATCTTTTATCGTTAGCATCCCACCTATCCTTAGGTTTAGGAATCTCAGTATCACCAACGATTATAGTGGAAGGTTTATAACCAGTTTCAATAATATCTCAAACATCATAATCAACGGAACTAAGGTAAATACTCATCTAACTTTCCAATAAGCATAATCATTCCCGTTAAACATGGGTGGCCTAACAATAGATTGCCCCTCAGAAAAAGCACTATTTGACGGATTCATGACTCTAGAGTTAAAGAAAAATACCTTGCTCTGATACCACTTGTAGGATCTAGATTAACCCTAGAGGAGGGGTGAATAGGGTTATAGCAAATTTTCTCGAATTAAACACAGAAATAAACTGCAGAAATAAATATGCTGAAAAGTAAATCACACACAAAATTTACCCAGCTTCGGCAACCCCTGCCTACTGCTGCATTCCCAGATTTCTATTAGAATTAAACAATATCACGCTTACAAACACTCTACTAGGCTCGCAGACCCTTTTGCTCCCGCTCACAAACACTCTACTAGACTCGCACACCCTGCTCCCGCCTATAGAGTTTCGCTCACTCGCAAACACTGCTCCCGCCCATAGAGCTTTGCAAACTCGCACACCCTGCTCACTGAACTAATTCTAAATAGACAATCTGACACTACCTAATCTCTAGGTGGTGATTTACAAATTCTTCGACTCGAAAAGAAAAACAAACTTCAAAATTAAAACCGGAGCAAAAATTAAAATACAACTTGAATGCGTAATTTTTGCTCAAAATAAAAACTAAAAAACCCCTTTAAAATTAAACCCTATAAAATAACTTAAGCCCCTTTTAAAACTAACAAGGTCGACCCCTTGTTTTCCTTTAACCCAATCCACTGTTGTTCCTTTCTTCTCCTGAGAATAATGTCGGCCGATTCTCTTTGCCACTAATTTAGGGCTTCTGTCTTCGATTCAAAATTGGGGCTTTCTGATGATCGGTGCTCTGACTTGCGTTGCTCTTGCTCACGCTCGTTCTCTGATGATTTATGCTTGTTGCTCGCTCGATCGAGTTGTTGATGATTTTGGTATGTAATTTCTTTTGTTGCTTGTTTGATTGCTTGCTCTTTAACTCGATTTTAACTCAATAGCCGATGATGAACTTGGGTTTTCGATTGATAGTTTGATTGTGAATTGAAGCTCCTATCTGATGATGATACCTTCGGGTTGAATTTATATGAACTCGTTACTTTCCATTTTCACAATTTCCTGATATTTTTGTGTCTTGATTTACACTGCTTTGTTTTTCCAACGTTCGATTTCGCTTGATTCACACGGCTTTAAAACTTTCCTCTTTTTGACATCTCTGACCATTTCAAAAATAAAGATACGAATTTGATACACTGTCATGAATTCGAATTGGACTTGGTCTGCTTGTAGTCTCTGGTATTTTATTGCTGACTTTTTCATTGCTGACTTTTTCACACGGCAACAACTTGTTGATTACCTGTAGTTGCTGCTATATTACTTCGAATTGCATTCACTTGCTTGTACTTGTGTTCTGGTCATTCCTTCTATTTATGTCGATACTGGCTATAGTTGAGTTGATACATTTGTCAGTTCTACATTTATTTCACTTGGTATCGCTGTATCCATTCTGTTGCACTTTGATGTTGTATATGTGATGCATTCATTACTGCAATACTTGTTGCACTTTAGTTGTTCACCATGTTGCATTCATTCCATTTTGCATTGGTGCAGTGCTGTCATGTTGGTTGTTACAGTCCTGATCTTGTAGTTGTACACTTTGGCTTCACTGTGAACTTCACCTGTGATATTACTCGAATTGTAGTTGTGTAGTTGCACTTGGTCATTTTACCTATTGTATCTGAGTTGAGTAATTTCCACTATGACCTTCATGCTTGGATATTGAGATCCTGTTTGCATGCTGGTGACATTCATGTTGCAGTGACATGTTTTCCTGTATTCATGTTCTTGCAATCTTCATTTTCGACCTTGACTTTGAGCTGGAATTGGACATGTTGGCACTGACTGTTGTCTTTGTGGTCTTCTCATTGCATATGAACTTGGTCTCTACTTGATGATGTAGTCTTCAAGTATATTTGATTGCCATATCATGTGCTTTGCATTGAGTTCATTTGAGATGTGACTCTGATCTTTATCGGCACTGGCTGTTCATTGCTTGGTCTCTGTTGCATGCTTGTTGTTGCATGCTTGTTTGTATGTTGCACTTGTTACCTTCACTGTGTTGCACATGCTATATTGTATACTTATGTTGTCTCTCTGACTTTGCTGTATACATGCTTTTATGCTTGTGACATTCCTCTGCCTGGTCGACTTGTGGTTTCATGCTTCATGCATGTTTTCTGTTCATATGCTCTTGGTGGCATTTCTTTGTGGTTCAGTGGTTCAGTGGTTCAGTGGCTTACTATTCTGTGTAATTTATTTTATTCAACAAATATTTATTTAATCTATGAAAAAACAAAATAGTACATTACCAAATACATTTAAATGAATATATATGTTTATTATCATCAAACAAAAACATATAAGTGCATATTCAACAGGTTGATGTATATATATTTATCTCTGTTATCATATTGCAAAAGGTCCTCCGTACAAAGAAGACTCTGCAAAAAAATTCGAAAATTTAGGGTGTTAGAAAATTTTTGGAAATTTTTTTAACGACGGTTTGGTTTCAAATTAAAATTTGAAATAAAGAATTTTGGAGTTAGAATTGAAAACTAATTGGTTGGACAAAACAAAAGGATTAGAAAAGTGAATATCGAATTTTAACTAAGTGGGTTTTGATAAGTTAATGGGTTTGGAGCGTTTTTCCTGCCTTAGCAATTTCGGGGACGAAATTATTTTAATAGGTGAGGAATGTAACGACCCGGATTTTTCGACGGTTAATTTTAAATATTTAAATGGCTTAAATAATGGATTTGGGATTATAATTTAGTTCTTAAGATTAAAACTAAAAATTTAAGCGGTTTCGAAAATTTTGAAATCATCAATTTAATCGACGATTTAAAATAGCGATCCGGGGCAGTCTCGGAATTTGAACAAACCGGTTCCATTGGATCCGTAATATATTATTGTTGGGTTTCAAATTTCGTTGCATTTAGAGTTATCATTTGATCGTACGGGATAGAAACACGTTGAAATTAATATCGAAAATTTTATATAATAATTGGGTTCAAAAAGCTATCTTCTCCATACGATCGAATTAGGACTTAAAACCTTTTCCATTGCATTTGAAATAGGGGTATAACATTATAACGCCTAGCGACATGCCTCGATAGGAGTTTCGAATTTTTAGTTATGTAAAACAAGATATTTTGGTTATAATATAATATTCAAAACTTCAAAGTCAAACTCTATTATCTCCTATAGTCGGTATACCTTGATCGAAAAGCCAGCCCTTCCTTTTTAAATCGTGTTTATCTCTACCTTTCTTCCTTCAGGCTTACCGAAAACAGAAAAAGGGAAGAACTCGAATCTATTGATTTCAAATATATATATATATATATATATACATATATACATATACATACATATATATATATATATATATATATATATATATATCTGTGTGTGTGTGTGTGTGTGAAAGTAACTATGCTCTGATACCAAATGAAGGTTACTGTACTGAAGGGTCGAAATGGACAACAGTTGTAAACAATGTAAATGTAGTGGTAATGCGATATAAACTAAGTTATCTACTTATGCCAAATATGAGTATAAAAATAACTAGTGCGGAAAATAATAGTAAAGTAAATCAGAATAAGCACAGCAAGAGTTTTTATACTAGTCCGAACTTCCCGTTCTACTTCCAGTCCCAGACTTCCCTCTATAATTTCACTCAATAATCTCTCACTTAACCCGAAGGAATAGGTAAACAATACCTGAGCAGTCAAACAGGCCGCCTCAACAGCCGAAGAGGACTTTTGCCGCCCGAACAACAGAACAGGACTTTACCGCCTGAGCACCCGAATAGGACTTTGATTACAAAGTAGATTGTCTTGACCTTGTGTGTTCTAATAACACGGATTTGTCACTTGTAGTACACCCTTCCTACAATCTTTTCCTCAAGTATGATGTGTATAGTTGTGTATATATGAAGATTAGGAAGTTTCAAATTGCTTTAGAAATATAGAATTGTGATTGTAAGCAATGAGTGTATGAATTCAAGAGAGTAGTTGATTCAGAAAATATGACTCATGTATAAGCAAGTAATTCAAGTAAGTTGATCTTGAAATTCATCATATATATAGTAGTTAAGGAGTTGCAACTTCTGGTGAAGAGTTCTCAACGAATAGCAATGGTTGCAACTCTTCGCGAGGAAGAAGGCTATTCGAAAAGGAAGTGACTTTCAAAAAAATAGCAGTTGGAACTAGGTCAATCGACTGAGAAAAAACGAACAGTCTATCGAATATTCAAAGATAATGTAAAACAGTACATATCTGTGTACTGAATATGGTCAGTCGACTGAATTTGAAAATATAAACGTGTATACACATGTGCACAAGTTCAATAGGCCGTTTATAGATATTCAGTCGACTGAATGACTTTGTTCAGTTGACTGAATTCTATTGATAATCAAAAATCACCATAGCTCATTTGGTTAGAGCACTTACCTTCTAAACTAGTGACTCGAGTTCGAGCCATGCTCCATGCATTTTTTGAAAACTTGATTTTGATTAAAATATGCATGCAAGTTTATTTGAATGTGAATGATGATTCTTGAGGAAAGATTTTAACAAAGCACTAAACTAGACTTTATATATATATTTGATGACTTCTGTTAAAATATATAACTATATGATCCATACTTTGAATCATTGAGTCCAGATGTTGTCGTAGTCACAGATTCATGAATTGTTGTTTCATGTCAGCAATCAAAACCTATGATCCAACATTCTCCCCCTTTTTGATGATGCCAACTCCATTTGCTACGTATGAACCTTCGACAAGCTTTGTTGACTTATCTCTCCCCCGGAATATATTCTTGTAATTGTGTTATAGATTTCTCCCCCTGAATCTATGGTATATATTCCTGTAAATAATTAATCTTTTCACCCCCTTAATCCGTGCTTGCATTGTTTATTCCTGCAAACAGAGTTAGAGCGATATCTTTCTCCCCCTTTGTCATCGACAAAAAAAGAGAGTTTATGTATTATAATTGTAATCGTTTATTCCTGTAATTGTGCACTGATACCAAATGAAAATGCTTTGATACCAAATAAAATTGACTACTCCGTCTAGTTATCACTTAGGATCGTGTAATATGGAACTTATTATAATCTAAATACTGAAACAGATAATAATAGTAAAGTAAATAAGAATAAGCACGCCAGGAAGTGGTAGAGAAGTGAGTTTGGGGAGTGCTTGTAACTGCAATAGTAATTGAACAGTGAAACAGAGAAGTGTGCACAACGCACAGGAAGTATGCACAGTTTGTTTTTTTTTGTTGTAAATGTGTAAAAAAAATGAAAGATGTAAATGCAAAAAATGAAAATGCGAATGAATATATTTTTTTTTTGAATTTATGTTGCGTTTTTTTTAATAATCAAATGAAATGCAAACTAAAAGAAACAAACAACAAATCATATGCAACACAAACACACAAAAATTTCTTTTTCTCTTTTAAATGCAACACACACAAAATAAAAACACACAAATATCAATCAAAAATAATTGGAAGAATAGAAAATAAAATCAAGACAACTCCCGGCAACGACACCAAAAACTTGTTAATCGGCTAATTTTCTATCGGTTTAGAAAATAGTCGAAAAATTTTAAATTAAATTTACCGCAAGCGCACGGCGTACACTTGTAGTACGTAACGAATAGGGGTCGATCCGCAGGGAATTGATGATTTTAAAAATTCAATTCAATCAAATTATATAAGGTCAAGTGATTGTTAACTAACTAAAAGAAAAGAAAAACAAGCTAAAACTAAGGAAAATAAAAATAAGAGATTAAAGAGCAATTTAGAGGCAAAATCACTCTCATGATCACATAAATCAACATGATGAAATTATGATCTCTTTTTGGTCTTTGTGAGTTTAGTTGATGCATTTATCATAAGCATGACCTAATTGTGTTATTAATTAACACACTTAAACCGTCAAACTTTAATGCACTCTTTAATCCACTTACTAACTTCAATGAAAATGATATGAAATTAAAAGTAGAATCTATTTTAAGCATGTCTTATTAACTATTGAATTAGAAACATAAACCATCAAATTTTGATTCTAAATCCACTTTCATTACCATGATCATATGTAGATGAAGATGTAATTAGTGATTCATATGACTAAGTATAGCTTATTTGTTTTGAACAACATAAACTATCAAACTCAATATTAAATACGAAATCACACAAATGTCCAACTTTCCATTAAGTACAAAAGATACATAACATCAAAATGTTGCATCTACATGATTCAAGAGAGCTTCATACCCCTAAATTGTAGGGATTAACCTCTCATTTGCGTTATCATATTAACACAAGTAGAAAGCAATATGAAATATAAAAAACAACAAGAAGAGGAAAACGAAAGCTAATGGAAAAGAGAACTATTCTACTTGCATGAAAGTAAATCTACACTACAAACATAAGAAAAGAAGAAGCATGTAAATAAAAGAGAATTAGCATTGCATAAAAGAAAGAAAAATTACATGAAATAAAATGCTAAATAGGCATGGAAAAAGAAGAGAGAGGAGCTTTTTATTTTGAGCCTAAACTAAAACTAAGAGGAACTAAGAAAGAGGAGGGTTACATGAAACATAAGGGGAATATATACATGTCTTAAACCCTAATTCATATTTTTAAGAAATGCCCAAAATACCATTGAGAAAGTATGGAGGCCAAGTAATCATTAGCTTCACTAATCATCATTTAAATGTATATGAAGTCCTTAATTCAGTAAGCATGCGCATTAGCCTCTAATTTGTACGATAAGGTAGGTGGGTAAGTAGGGTCCTCCATGTTCTTCACTTTGAATTAATTCCATTTTCATTCTTTTATATCTTCTTTGTGCATGCATATTTCATCATAAAACCACTTGTAAAAGTCACCAAATGTCCTACAAAACAACATAGAAAATTCCAAGTAAATTTTCACAATTTAATAAATGCACAAAAATGACCATTTTACCCCTGTATGAAGATGAATATGTGACAATTTGAAAATTATTTGAATTTCGGTTTAAACAGGTTAAAATACCAATACTATCATTTATTCAATTTAAATAGATTAAATATGGTGGTAAAAATATGCACATTTACGTGCACATCATTTATGCCTAAAATGGCTAAAACATGCTAAAAGCATGATCCTCTTGTTTTTAACTTCAAAGAGATAACTTTTCAACTAACTTGCCTTTGTTTATCTAATTCTTATTGGTTAACATCTACTTTTCAGAAAAGTGCTACCACTAATTTCAGAGTTAAATAATAATTTTATTTTATAAAATGCTCATTCTCCTTAATTAAATATATAAAACATTCAGTCTCATACCGTAAATTAATTTTATATATTCAACGAAACACTTAGGAAAAATCTAAAAAAATCCCAGAAAAATCTATTTTAATATGTTGTCCAACATATGAAAATTCCAAACCTGAATCCTTAATATATTTTCCACAATAAATTTATAAACCAAAATAACCATATATTTTTTTGAAAATTCATAACTTATTCTCCATATCTTGGAAAATTATGAAAATTGAAATCCAACACCAAAATTATGTTTTCTTTAACATAAAATTTTCCCATAGTATTTCAAGATCATTAAATCTCAGTTTTACCCTAAAACTATGTTTATCTCCTTTTAAACAACCCTGTTTAATCCATATAAAACATAGCTCAAGCATATCATCCTTCAATATATCATAAAAACAAATTTACTCTTAAATCTGAAACCATATGATTATAAACCCAAAAAAGAGAAGCGGAAATTATTATTCATCTTAGACTGGATAAGGAAATTGAAGTTCCATTGAAATTGATTTCTTCTAGCTTGAATGCTAAGCTTTAAGTTGATTTTCTCTTCTCTTACTTCTTCCTAATGGCCGGCCTGCTTCCTTACGGTTATGAATTTTTTTTTGATAAAATAAACATGTATGACTAAGGATAATAGTACAAAGGTGGGAAATATAGGTGGCTAATTACTCTAATACCGTTATGTTCAATTGCTTAATGCTTAATCATTTATATGTTCATTTATTTATATAAGCACGACCACTTAATTCATTAATCAACCCCAATCCCCTTATCTACGTTATTCTGTTTAATTTATCCAATTAAATATGCTGAATAATGTCAAATAAAAATTAGGGGTGTTACAACTCTCTTCTTAGCCGCCATATTTTTCTTCTACTCTATGTCCCATGCCTTCACCTCCTCTACGGTCCGCTTCTTCAATGCAACCACATCATGCCTAAACTAAGAGTGTGGGTCCCAGCTTGAAAAAAGTAATGGTTACCCAATAGGAAAAATAAGGACTTAGAAAAATATATGAAACTTAGCTAAAAGCTCTCTATAAGGTTCACCCCAAGAATGATCTCAATCAGGTGACCTGGCAACCTCAACATAGGTCAATGTGACTATTCCACTATTTTTGCTATTATCCCCACCACGTTGTGGAACAGCCCGTGCAACCCCTTTTGGTTCTGCTCCCTTATGAAGCTAATGTGAGCATTTCCAATGAGTTTCTTCTTGCAATCAATAGGATCACAGTTCCTCTGAAAACGAAAGGGAAAGGCTAGACATCGATTGTTCCTAGTTGGTCTTCCTCTGTCCGTAGCCGCTTAAGGACTACACCTTGATGATCCCTCTGCTACTCGCCTTCGAGGAGGTAGCTTCGATAATGAACATATAGGAAGGCACGCTTGTCAATGGCACGATGAGGAATTCAGGCATAGTTTCACGGAAGGAGGAGTGACGGTGACTTGCTATTGAGAGGTATGGGTGGCGATGCGAGTGTGAGTCTCGTCAAGCCTAGAAAAATATGTTTCAACCACTGCATAAAAAATAAGAAGTTAGAATCTCATACATGACTTGAGAATAAAATAGAAAAAAAACATAACACATAAGAATGTGTACGAATAAGATAATTATGAACAACAAAGAAAAGAACTAAAATTCTATTTATCCTCGGTGGGCAGAGTGATGCTTATTACTAACTAAGGGCGGACAATGAGACTCGCTATCACTCTAAGCGCCTAATACCTCTATAAATGGACACGTACTATGTGGAAGACTACAGTTTGGGAAATGAACCATATGAGGAAGGGAAGTCTTCGGAGGAATTCAAACTTCCAGTGTGTTTAGGAATTCAAACTCAAGACGTAAAGTGGTTTAAAGAGTTGTTTCTCCTATGTTGAATGTGCTAAGGCTGATCCATTAAGGTTGAAATGAAGAATTATAGCTTATATATCCCTTAATATCATCAATAGTGAACTTACTAAGCATAATTAATGAGTAAACAATAATAATATTTACTTCAGAAAACCAATTCTGTTTATACTAAAGGAAGGGGTTATTCACCTACCCAAAGATTTGGATCGTTTCGGTACCTTTAATTCCTAAAATTGTATTTACAATTGTTGGTTACACACACAGACATACATACATACATATATGCGCACACACCCAATGTGTTAGGCAGCTCCAAGTTGCCAACCCACCATTTTGAGCCTTAGTATCTCCATTTCATCTCAAATTCTACTCTCGCCCTTTGTATTCCTCTCTAATATTTCCATTGCAATTTTTCCAACTATCACCTGAATCATCACTAAATTTATCACTCCATAATTATTTATTTGCCTGGACAGATGTATCTATTTAGAAGTAGCTCGACTTACCTAACCACATTTTATTGGTGATATTGTTTTCATTGTAATTTGAAATCAAGTAATACTTTTTTTGCACTATTGAAATTCTTGGCTATCTTCTATCGAAGTTGATTAAACTGGGATGATCTTAATATTTGTGTGACATTCCCATTTGGAGAATTGAAAAATGAACATCGATGATGTTGTAGTGATCATCAAAATTATTTTCAAGCGATGAAATATGATTAGTTTTTCTGTAACATTAAATAACGAAAGCAGCTAAATACATTTCATTACATACATACATACATATATATATGTCTTTATATTTTTTTTCCAAAAATGTGCAAGGGTATATGAAAAACACAAATAATAGTGACATGTTTGACATATGAAAATGCTAGCATGTCCACTCAGTTAGTCATAAATCCTGGTTTTACAATAGTTGAATAAAAATAAAATACTAATAACTAGTAAGCCTCCATTAGTCTTTAGATCTTTATTCGTCTTTAAAAAATGACACGGCCAATCCCAAAAAGTCAGCCCAATCAACTAAGTACCCATTAGTTTATAGAGAAAATAATACAAACACATGGGATAGACATAAAGCTTGGTATGAGTAATACTTCATTCTAAAATAAGTAATATAATAAGACCGCACCGTCCACCCAAACGGGTTTTCTCCACACTAGTTCATCAACAACAACTACATCACATTAAGTAATATCAAGAGCATGCATCGAAGTATGAATACAATCATATAAGAATTAGTTCATCATAAGTATACCTTATACTTAGTAACCTATAATGGTCTATGCCATACAATCGTTATTTCAAACATAAGTATAACACATACATATTGAAAGGGGCAGTGGATTAAGGATCTTAAGGCTAATTTAACACTAAAGGGGGGTGAATAGTGTTTAATGGATTCTAAGACTTATATGGACTAAATTGAAATTATGGCATAAACAAATGCAGAATTTAATCACAAAACAATCATAGAATCAAACACAGATGCAGAAAGTAAAAAAGCAGTAAAGAGAAAGAACACATCGGATTTTTTACTGGTTTGGAGTTACCCTACATCCAGTCTTGTACCAAGGCAAACCACCTCATACGGATTTTTATTATAAAAATTTTGAGATTACAATCCACAATTTCTAAAGGCCATGAGGTACCCTCCTGTCTCACGAGTCCAGGGCAAACTCTCTTAATTTACGGGACTCAAGATCACCCAATTGATTTCCAGGCACAACCACACCTTATAGAGAGACTCGATAAACTTTTGATTACAAATTGATCCTATAACTCTGAATAGCACTTTGATATTCGAGAGAGGACAGAGAATCAAACAAGTATGAGATTCTAATTTGATTCACTTGCGAATTCGGCAGAATTTCGGTACGATCTTAAAACTATGAAAATTTTAGAATATGGATTTGTGGAGAAGAAGTGAAGAAAATAAGAAATTATTGGTTAAAAAATTCGTTCATGAAAGCTATTTTTAAAGTACCAATGATCATAACCATTCGTGAAGAGATTTAAACGAATAAACACTTCTTTTGAAAATTGAAACTTTTGAATTCAACGGCTACCGTGTCGTGGGGTATCCCATGATGTCGACATCCCTATGTTAAAAAACAATGTAAAATTTGTTTTGAAAATGAAGTTTAAAATAAGAGTTTATTTAAAATCAAAAACAAATAATATTTTAAGGCTAAAACATCTTTTTTGAAAATCATTTGAAAAGATAATTTTAGGGCTAAAATATTTTGAAAAGCAGTTTTGAAAATCATTTTGAAAAACCATTTTGAAGTAGTTTTGCAAGCTTCTTCTTGCAGAATATCTCATCACATCAGGATTCGAGAACTTGTACAAAACTAGGATGTTCGTGGGTTAGTAAGCCACTTGTCATAGGTTTGTAAGCTACTTGTCGTAGGTTTGTAAGCCACTAAGAAGGTAGAAATAGGTTCCATCCCAAATGAAATTTAGAATGAAGATTTTCGTGCTATTATGAAGTTTGAACAAAAACTAGACACATATCTTGAAATTTTGATCTTGATGCTCTAGAGTCTTCAATCTTGAGTCTTGAGTCTCTATACCGATCAGTCTTCAGCAATTAATACCTGCATATATATCTTTATATCATGCATATACATAGCTATCTAGATAACAATGTTAGTATATATTTTATAATAAGATAAGTTAAAAAGGTTGTTGTCATCAAAACCAACATCTCAGTTCCTAACAATCTCCCCCTTTTTGATGACGACAACCTGTATTTATAAAATATATTTACCATACCATAACTCCTAACTCCCTCTTACTCCAAGACTCCTCCTTACTCCAAGCCAACTACTATTTTATAACTTCTCCCCCTTTGTCATCAACAAAAACTCCTTACTAATAAATTCCTGGAACTTGATATAAGATAATCAATCATAATAGAGTAATCCATATATAAGTGTAATAAGTGCTAAGTGTGATCATAAGTATGAAATGTGATCATAAGTGTAATCCAAAAAGTAAATCAATCATCAGCCAATCATATTTACAGTAATTATTCAATCCAAACATATATATACAAACCATACCAAATAAGTTAAGTCAATTAAGTTTAAAAACACACCAATCAAATCACGCAAATAACATACATAATGACTAGACATTCCTTAATACTTCCACCCATCCATCTTCTCCAAAGATAGGGTCTGCTTTGATGGCATCCCATTCTTCTTTTTCTTTATCGAGAGTGACTGGTGGATTTCCTTTGAGATCGTCCTTGTTAAGGGCTGAGATCATCCTACGAAGGGCGTATAAATGTCTCTCTTGCTCCTTGATCATCTGTATATTACTCAATTCTAAGTGGCATTGATTATGAATGTAAGAATATTCTTGAAGGTAGTGAGATTTTCTTCAAGATTATCACTTAGATTCTTAATCGAAGAAGCCATAATTCAAGAAATAGGAAAAACTATGAAAGGGAGTGATTAGATATGAATTTTGACAATTTATACTGGAAGAAACAGATATATATAGGGGTAGAAAGTCATTTGAAATGAATAGACACAAGCTAGTTACATGAAATTAAAATTTGAAAGTGTAACTATTTTCTGCCCGTTGTATGTCGACATGGAGGGATGGTGTATGTCGACATTCCTCTGCCTAAAGTGACATTTTTCTTTGTTTGAATATTACGAACAAATCTATTAAACTAAAATTTGTATAATATAAAAACAAGCAATTACAGAGACAAGTGAAGTTGAATAACAGGAAATGAAAGATTTCATTAATAATTCTAATCAACATTACATAAGATAATCTAATATTAACTAAAATAAAGAAAATACAAAGATAGAACTTAAGATAACATGAATTAAAACTAGTTAGATGAAGTTGAATAAGATGATAATCCAACCTTTCTACTCATTTTCTCAAAGAACTTCTCGATTTTAGTGGAAATCTTATCCATTTTCATACTCATTGATCTTTTAAGTGTCTTTTGATTTTCCACTATAATTCTTAGATTATTGAGAATGGTCTTGTTGGATGGATTAACGGGATTATTAGGATATTCAATACTCTCTAAGGAAGTTTCTTGATCTTCCTCTTCCTCCTTTTCAATTTCCATTCCTTCCTCTTCTTCTTCTTCTTCCTCCATTTCTTCCATCTCTTCGTGAGCAAGTCTTTCTTCCTTTTCCATAAGCGTTCATATGGTTGAAACACTAATGGAATTTTCATAAGGGAAATGTTTCCATGGTTGAACACTTTTCTAGTTAAAAATTCTTCCCTTTCGAAATCAACCCCAAAGTAATTAAAAATCCGAGTGAGATATACGTGTTTTCACCCATAGTAAAATTCTTGGGTCTTAGCTTATCCAAAATAACTTAAGCCCAATTGATATCATAATTTCAAAATTTGCAAAAAGAGCTTTGCAAACTTTCAAAGTCGGGTTGTTATAGTTTTTCGATCTTGGTATAAGAGTGTGTCGGATAAGAAGATTAACAATTCTTGCTTTTGAACGAAAATAATGATTTTTGAATTCAAAATTATCATCCTCTTCAAAATGTGATGAAATGTCTCTTGATCCTTTTCATTTATTTGAAATTTCGAGAGATTCATTCCGGTATACTTACATCCCAAATATTTCTCAAAATTTCACAATCCAAAACAATTTGTGTTCCTCTAACACTACTCTAAATTTGTCCTTCTTCCCCATCATAAAAAACATGATTCAAATTCGCATAAAACACCTTAACAAGATTTGGATAACATACAAAATCATTTTGTTTATTATCTACTAAACTAAGAATAGAACATTGTTGAAAAAGATTTTCAATTTCATAAGAAGGGAAATCTTCAAAAATAGCAAATTTTTCTGTATGAATTTTACCAAAATTTACATAGTTGATGTAAGCTTTGATAGCTTCTAGGTCATTAAAAAGAAAGTTTTTGACAGATTTTGGAAGCCTGATGTTGTTAGGAGTGCTTGAAGAGGCCATTGAAGAAGTTTGAGAGGAGTAGAACATAACGAAGATAAACTTGAAATTTGAAATAAAAGAGAAAAGTGATGATAAAGAGAGTGATATAAATAGAGATTCCATAGACATGTTCTCTGGTCAAGAGGCATCTTTCCTAAGCATAGAAGTTGGTGAAAAAGTGGAGGGAAATTCAAAAGTTTGAATTCAAATTCTGAAATCAAATTCTCAGGAGCATGTCGACATGGGGTATTCGGGTATGTCAACATGTGCCTATTGAATCAAAGGACAAACTTCTATTCCTCATTTCTAACAAATGTATATATTATATCCTATATTCTAATTATATAATTCCTATGATAACATTAAATATAATAATACTTAAATATTAATAACTTAATATTTAAAATATTTTTAAAATAATATTGTTTTTGAATTTAAAATTCAAATTTCAAGGGATAAATTTGAATTTAAAATTCAAAGAATTAAAAAAATCAAGTAAACAAACAAGCATCCATTCAAACAAGAAAAATTAAAAATAATGTAAATGCGTACCTATTTTCAGAACCATGCTCTCATCATCATCTGATTCATGAATAGCAGTGAAACACAAATTTGAATTATCCGTCTTCTTTTCATCGTCACTGGATGATGAGTCTGAGTCATCAAGAGTTGTTGTGCATGCTTTCTTTCTTTTCCTTGACAAATCATCATTTAGAGGGAACAACTATTTATCTGGATACGAACAATCTTTCCAATGATGCTCGACTTTATTCCAATTGTAGCATCTATCATTGTTGACATTCTCCGTATTATTTTTGAAATTCCTTTGATCATTTCTTTTGTAATTATTCATTTTTCTATATTTTAAGAATCTTCGAAAGTTTCTTGTCATGAAAGCAATCTCCTCATCATTGTCTGGTTTCGAATCTTCAGTTGTTGCATTGAATGCTAATGACTTCTTTTCTGTAGTCTTGTTTTCTCTTCTTCCTTGCAGTTGAACTTCATAAGATATCAGATTCACAATCAATTCTTCTATTTTCATTAGACTGATATCATTTGCTTCTTCGATTGCAAGTATCTTTTGATCACATTCTAGAGTGAGTGAATTTAGAATTATTCTGACTTGGTCTTCCTTCGAAAAGCTTTTTCCTAGTGCAGTTAGTGAATGAACAATATCTTGAAATCGATAATACATGTCGAAAATGGACTCAATTGCATGCATTTTAAACAACTGAAACTGATTAGTTAATATGGAAATTTTAGTCTGTTTAACTTTGCATGTTCCTTTATGAGTACTTCCAAAGCTTTCTAGTTTTCAAATGCAGACTTACAAACAGACACTCTATTAAACTCATTCCTATCTAGTGAACAAAATAATATATTCATGGCCGTTGAGTTATTTTGTGCAACACCCTTTTGCTCAGCAGTCCATTGGGCAAAATTGGTAGTTGGCCCAACATGCTCAGTTCATGTGATATTCCAAGTGTCTAATCCTACAGATTGTAAATAAATTTTCATTCTACAAGCCCAATATGCATACTTACTGCCATTGAAAAATGGTGGTCTGACAGTAGACTGTCCTTTTATAAATGAACTAGTGTTAGTAATAACAGAACTAGTGCCAGAGTTGACATTACCAGTGTTGGCAGCCATTAAAACAATTTTCAAGTTACAGATTATGAAAACTATGAAAACCAATGCTCTGGTACCAATTGAAAGGGATAGTGGATTAAGGATCTTAAGGCTAATTTAACACTAGAGGGGGTGAATAGTGTTTAATAGATTCTAAGACTTGTATGGACTAAATTGAAATAATGACACAAACAAATGCAGAACTTAATCATAGAACAATCACAGAATCAAACACAGATGCAGAGAGTAAATAAAAAACAATAAAGAGAGAAAATACACTGGATTTTATAATGGTTCGGAGTTACCCTACATCTAGTCTTGTACCAAGGCAAACCACCTCATACAGAATTTTATTATACCAATGTTGAGATTACAATCCTCAATTTCTAAAGGCCTTGAGGTACCCTCCTGTCTCACGAGTCCGAAGCAAACTCTCTTGATTTACGGGACTCAAGATCACCCAATTGATTTCCAGGCACAACCACACCTTATAGAGAGACTCGATAAACTTTTGATTACAAATTGATCCTATAACTCTGAATAGCACTTCGATCTTCGAGAGAGGACAGAGAATCAAACAAGCATGAGATTCTAATTTGACTCACTTGAGAATTCAACACAATTTCGACACGATCTTAAAAATATGAAAATTTTAGAGTATGGATTTATAGAGAAGAAGAAGTGAAGAAAATAAGAAATTAGTTGGTTAAAAAATTCGTTTGTGAAGGCTATTTATAATGTACCAACGGTCATAAACATTCGTGAAGAGCTTTAAACGAATAGACACTTCTTTTGAAAATTGAAACTTTTGAATTCAACGGCCACCATGTCGATATGGGGTATCCCATGATGTTGATATCCCTATGTTAAAAAAATGTAAAATTTATTTTGAAAATGAAGTTTAAAACAAGAGTTTACTTTAGAACCAAGAACAAATAATATTTTAAGGCTAAAACATCTTTTTTGAATAAGACCCTAACCTTCTCTCTTTTTCACACTAAACCCTAACCGCCACCTCTCTATTCTGTACGTAAATTCTTCTTCTTCCTCCTCGAAAACTTCTCAAATCTAAATAATTTTTCTATTCGCTTCAAAATTTTATACATAAAAAATATAATATAGAAATATAAAATCAAAATTAAATGAGAAAGATAAAAGGATGGGTGAACCAATCAAGCTTGGAGGTCTAGGAAAGGAGATTCAAATCAAGTTAGAAGAAGAAAAGCTTTGAAAAAGAGAGTGAATCTAATTACAATGTTATGCTAATTCGTAAGTATTTAAATTCCTTTATAATCTACCTGAATAACAATGTAATTGTTGAATTTGGAATAGTAGCTTTAACATGGAATGTATATGATTTACAGTTCAGATATAATTGAAGTGGTAATGAGGTAAAAAAAACTACGTGTTAATTTCATAGAAATAATTATTGAAAAGGGAAAAGATAGGCTAGAGTAGTCCACCTTACATTCTATATATTTAAATTTTATAAAATAAATATTGGTGTGATTTGATAAATGTTTGGGATTATAATATTAAACATACTTTTATTTCACCTCAAATATATTATATAATTTGAAATATAAATATATTTTGATACAAATAGGTGGTTCATTGGAGAATTTTATACAATCATTAAGATTAACTAGCTGATGTTGCATGTAAACAAATATAGAAATCACCACCAAAAGATTTTTAAGATAATCCCTTAAGTCAATATTTGCAACCATAAAGAAGGCGAACAAAAATAAAAGAAATAAATTAATTGTAAAAATCTAGAAAACCATGACTAGACTTCTGAAACATTAATCAAGCATTTGAATTAAGGTTCAGATGTTTGGATTTCAAACAGTCTTAACCTAAAAGAACTAAGTTCAACTTTGACTCAATTTTGATGTCTATATTTTAAACGGTCTTAACCCAAAAGAACTCAATTAAAATTTGACTCGATTCAAATGTCTGAATCTTTCTTCAAACGTCTTTAATCAAAGTCGGATTCGATCCGATCCGGTCGTTCGTAGAGCTATTTACTCGATCGCAGACATTTCTGCAACATTTCTAAAAGAGGAACGAATAGTCAATTTTGAACATTTGAGGAGAGAAGGCAGATGTCTAAACTCGGGAAAACTATTTTCTTAAATAGGTCTATACATTTGATATATTTTTCAAATGTCTGAATTGTTTCAGCAAGCCTAGGTTAATCCTGGACTTGGTACAAGCTAAATAGGGCGAATAGGGAACTTATTCCTATTTTCTCGACTTTTAGGAGTTCATGTAGCTTCATGGAGTAGGTGTAATAGAAGTACCAGTTATACACTGCATGGACTTAGGTTCATACTTCATGGCGGGTGTAATGTGGAACTCGACAAAGCATGCCATGGCAGCACAAATAGAAACTCTTATTGTTATTAGAGCACGGCCAATCATATATTAACATGTTGGAATCAAGGAAGGGGGAGGAAGACATTCACAATCGTAAGTTTATATGCCCGAGAGGTGCTAATCCTACGAGGGAATAACTATAGTGAATTTTGTAGCTTCGAGTTAAATGAAAAAGTGCAGAGGACACATTTACCATTGAGAAGGTGACATGAATGCTTTGGTAGGCCATAAATGTTTGAGCTAAGGCGCGAGCTCAGGCATTGCGATATTCACTCGGTGTGTAACTATGATATTCATTATTTGTCATTGAGAATGTTAACTCAATGTTGGTTAGGATATTATTTATTAAGATCGTATATTAGGAATTGACCTAGAGTATCAGTTGTAGGTTGTTTAACTCTCAGTACAAAACCTTTATAAGTTATGGTTGCTGTAGGTGTAATAAGAGTTATGCCATAGTTTGTAATGTAACCAATCTTTTATATGTACTACATGAACACAAATAGACACTTAGTTTGTCTATTTATGGATGAAATTAATTGCTTGTGAACACCATACACTAGTAATACAATTAATTCACTAGACTTTGTCAAATCCACCACTTTTCTTTCCCTTTTACACCACTTTCCTTTCCCTTTTACACTCACTATAGAAAGACATGTCAATAGGAGATTAGGCCAGGACACGGTGCATAAGGGAGAAGACTTGGCACCCAGAGGTATATTACTCATAATTATTCTCCATGTACTTTATACTGCATTATTATATCAATCAGACTTTATGTTGTTATTTGGAAACATTGTTGTATGGACTACTTTAAGTTGAGACTATTATTTGATTTAATTATTTTCAGTATTTATAATTTATTTCCTTTCGTTGTGAGGTCTAAAAGTGTAGAATACTTTAAATTTTATATTAGTCTATGTATAATGTAATGTTTTAGAACCTCGACTACTCGTACTTTTTAGCACAATACAAGTTCGATGGCCACTTTAATCCTTGAATCAATTTATTTCAGAGGTGTAAGTTATCATAGTTGGTATTGGAGCTTAGGTTCAAGGTTCTTAAAGGATTAGTCACTTGTTTGTACTTGATTAATTCTAACGTTCTAATTATGTCTAATGCGAATATTGACATGTATCATATTGTGTTAATTATGTTTATATTTTTAAATTCCTAGCACGGTTATATGTATTTATATATTTATTTTTATGTTTCTAGTTATTGAATGTTAAGCGCGGTTATTTGAATTTGAAATATTCAGTTAATTTTAAATTTTGAAAAATTAATTTTATAAGTCAAACAGCTTAAATCTTAAATATAAGGATTTAATAGATTTAATGTGAGTAAAAATGATTTTGAAAGATGATTTAAATTCTGTTTGAATAAGAATGAAGATAGTAAACTTTTAAATTTGAATTATAAGCGATTAGAATGGTTTTAATAATAATTCGTTTTAACTAACGGATGAAAATAGCCTTTCGGGGCACTGTCTCGGATATAAAGGAAACCGGTATCATTGGATCCGTAATAGCGAATTATTGTATGTTAACAATTCCATGGCGATCGGACGTATCATTTTTTTCGTGCGAGCTAGGAACATGTAGAAATTGGTTCAAGGAATTTAAATTAATATAATTTCGTTTTGAAAGTTAATTCCTATATATGATGGAATTAGGCCTCGATACTAATACAATTGTGTTCGGAATAGGGGTATTTAATATGTAACGTCATACAACATGCCTCGTTTGGAGTTTGAAATTTTAGAGCATAAATAGTGCTTTGAAAATTTTCTGTAATAGGACGTCAACATCCTTCATTTTGCACAACCCTAAACCTAGTTTCACCAGCCGCCATCTCTTCCTCCAAATTAATGGTCCATATCCATCGCAACCACCATGGCCATTTTCAGGAAAAATCCCCAACTATAAACTTGTTCACGACAAGGTGATGAGGCTATTTAACAATTGGATCGACCTAAATCGAAGAATGACGAAGGCGAGATAGGCGACGAGGTTGGTGGCTATGGAAAGATGGAGACTGGGGAACTCGACGGTGAACTCGCAGCGGTGTGCGATCAACTATGGCAGTGGTGATTTTGAAATGAATGGGGATGTTGGTTTTGAAAAGGAGTTCGACCTGGGTTTGGTAAGGAAGTAATTAAGGGTTTAGAACTTAATTAATCTAAGTTAATTAAAATTTAAATAATCACAAATATTCTAACGTCTGTATCTTGTCCATACGAGATTGGATTTGGACGCGTTTAGTCACGTTGCGCTCATTACAATGAATACTACGTTATGGAATTAGACTGGAGTAGTTTTGATTGTAGAAATTTGTGTTAAAATCGAACATCCATTCTATTTTAATTCAAATCGGAACGCTTCGGCGAAAACTGGAAATTTTGGTGAGTTAACACCTCTTTGGCCCACTTATGTTTTATCTAACTATGGATATTTTTATTTATGCTTTTTGTTGACTATTGGATGATTTACTGTTTTATCAGGTGGCTTGAATTTTTTCCCACCATTGGAGCGGATGATCTTTTTATATATACCCGCCTAGTTGCGGATGACCCCTATTATATGATTATTTATTGTATGTGATGCAGGAGAACAGCTTGGAGGGATCCAATAGGATTCCTCATCAGTATTTGATTATACTTTTCATATATATTATGAAACATGATTTGTTGGATATCATATTTGATGACATGGACATGATTTTGCTTATTTAGTGCTATAGTAGCACTTGGCCTTATTTTTGGTATTTCGAAATAATATAAAGTGAAGATTTTGATTTAAGAGGATTTTTAAAGTGATTTTGAAATAACATATGTTTTTAATAATTATTCTTGAATTATTAAAAGAAGGAGTTTATTCTATATAAAATAAAAAGTATGGTTTTTGGTATTATAAACTAATAGATTTGCGAAATATGTTAAATAGAGATTTTTGAACTATATTATAAAGGTTTAAAAACTTAATAAATAAGTCCATCTTTTATTTTAAATAAAATACAGTTTTAAAGAAGATGAAAATAGTTTAAAATAAATATATCTGAAATGGTTTATGTAAAAGATTTATAAAAGTAATATTTTATAAATCTAGTAATAGATTTATGAACGGTGTTTTATAAACATTAAAAATGGATTTTTAATTGCTATTTGGTAAACTGGTTTATAAATAGAATTTTATAAATAAATAGATTTTAGAAAAACAAGTTTCATAAAATAGAATGGATAATTATAAACATAGTTTTATAAATATGGAAATGATTTATGTTGAGATTTGAATATGTATTGTTATAAAAGAAATACATTCACGTTTGAAATGTTAAAATAATCTTTTGAAGGAAAGTTTTGAAAGTAATATTTTTCGATGGAGTTAAATTATTTTAAAAGGTGATTTAAAATGTACTAAGGGATGAAGACATCGATATCAACATTTATTATTGCGATAGCTTTTTTCGAGAAAGCAAGGAAGGCACAGACTCTAACACTGTTGTTATAGTAAGTGATTTCCGAAAGGAAGTTGTAACGACCCGTAATTTAACCTCTTTAAAATATGATTGCTTAATATATTTTTAAAATAATTAATAAATGTATTTTATAATTTAAATAAAAACACTTTTAGTGATGATATAATGGTTTTCAAATCTTTTTTTGCAAAAATAATTAATTCGAAGAAAAATTGAAAATGTGACCGAAAATTGTTTTCTGAATTTTCAAATTTTCTTCGTTTAAAAGTTGTCGGGAACATTTTGAACTCTAGTGTAAATGAATTCACTTTCATTTATAAATAAGATAGCACAATTTAGAAGTATAAATATATTCTTATGTTTAGGAAATTATGATGTGACTTTTTATGAAAAACAAGATAAGAGAAAAATGTTTAAAATGAAGATTCCTTAAGGAGCACATTTAAACATAAGGTACAAATGCATCTATGGCATATTAGCTAAATTTTTCATCAAGGGGGCAAGGAAATTTTGGAATTTATGGCGAAGAGACAAGGGTGAGGTGGCATGGTGAGGTGGTGCAATGTTGTGGAGGGTAAACTACATAGGGGTAGTTTAGTAATTTGTTTAGTTCATTTTATACAAACACAAATTTCCTAATTCCTTTTATCATTTTATCATTTCTAATTTCATTTTCAAAACTTCAGCAAGCTTTCTCTATGTTTCCATGGCTTTTATGGTTATTTCAAAATTTTAAAAATAAATTCTTTCCATTCTAAACTCTTAAAACCCTTGTTTAAAAGCTTCTACTTCATTTCTTACATTTTCTTTTGCCAAAACAAGGCCACACCAGCTCTTCACTACTTAGGTCGAGCTATCCTAAGTCCTAGGCCAAGCCATATTGCCTCCTAGCACACAGAAATCAAGTCTTCTCAAAAAAACCAAGATCTAAGTTCGATCCGAGATTTAGTGAAAGTTCTTTTCGATTTAGTGGACATTTCGGTAAGTAAAATTCTTACCTTTCAAACTAAGCTTTTAACATTAATATTATTTATTTTATTACGGCTTATGAATGCTTTTATATATAATATCATGTGATGAATGTTGGTTTAGTTTATGCTTTGAAAAGTTGTCACCTTGATAGTTAGTAAGCGAGTTAGTAAACATCTTGAATAGTTAGTAGTAAAAGCTAAATATATGTTAGAGATTGCTTTCTACATGTTGTATAATAGTTAAGTACCTTGTTTTATGCTTTATTTATGGTTATATGATGTGTAGATGTAAAGAAAGTGGCATGAAAATAGTCGTCGAAGCGTTCGTATAGCGACAATCGCTATATCGGCACTTTCGACAAACACACTCTTATCGAAATCTTTTGGACTATTTCTCAAGCTTGGGTTTGTTTTATAAGTCAAGAAAGTTTTTGAATAAGAATGATTTCAAGTTTCATTAGTTGTTTTAATAATATTTTTTTAAAATTTATTTAATAAGGATTAAGGTTAATTAATTAACTTGTTAATGATGTGTTTTGAATTTAATTAATTACTTTGTTAATGATGTTTAAAATTAATTAACCATGTTATCTAATGATGATCGAGTTTAATTAATCTCTTAAATAATGATAGATTAAAGTTAATTAATTATTTTAACTAGTGATGTTAAAAATTAATTATCATTTTTAATTATTTACTTTTAAAGTTAATTAATTAGTTTTAATTTAATTAATCTTTTCCATTAATGATATTTTAAATTAGTTAATCCTTTTTAGTAAATGATATTTTAAAATTAATTAATCAACTTAAGTAATGAGATTTAAAGTTAATTAATTTATTTAATGATGTTTTAAAAATAATTAACCCTTTTTAATTATGGGTATTTAAAGTTAATTAATCAAACAATTAATGAAGTTTAAAGGTATTTAAAAATTCTTATTAATGTTAATTAAAAATAATCAACATATTTAATAAGGATGCTTTAAGTGATTAAATCTTTTTGACAATGGTGTTTTTAAGTTAATGAACCATTTTTACAAAGTTGTTTTAAAGTTAAAAATTTGTAATGAGAAGCCCAAGCACGAATTTGGTTTTAAAAGAAAATTTTCAATTCGGCTATGGAAAAGAAATTTCCATAAACGATATCGCTTATATGGAAAAAATTTAGTCATGCTCTTGGCACCAAACGTCGAGGTATAGAAACTTGTCACTATCTTAAAAGTTAAAATTGTCATCAAAACAATGCCTAGAGGTAACACTACCTTCACTTGTCCGACTTTATTTTTAACCAATAAATAGTACAAGTTTGGAATCGATAAGTATAGTAGGAATATGAGGTCTACTATCCATGTACGATAATTTTGTTATTTTTGATAGTCGGTTTGTCGACTATCGATTATCTCAGCCTTCTTTGTATTTCGTCACTCTTGGGCAATGTGTTGCTCACTTGAGCTTTGTCATCCTTTATCGGAAATGACTAAACCAAATGAGCGAGTAGGAGCCAAGCTATACGGGGTTGTTCCCATTAGGGTATTTTCATGTCCACTCTAGATTTGATTCGGTTGTGCACATTGAGATGTGAAATACTCGGATTCTCGGTAACAGTTGACGAGGTCCGGTGTGGAGGTTTCCTAGAGCCATCAGAGTTCTCAAGTACATGTTATAGAGGTATACATTTGGTAAGGGGGTGCACTCTCCTTGTCATTGTTGGTTAATTTTATTTTCCTTATTGATTCAAACCTTTGAATTTGATTCCCTTAATTGCATTGGGAAGAGTATAACAATCTTCATGATGTTAATTATTTATATCCATTCTTTAAAATTGGATGTTGTTCTTGTGAGAGGAAACACATTCCATGTTTGGTGGCATGGTCTCAAATGTTTTTGCTTTACTATGCTTATTATTTAGAGTTTTACTCATACCAGACATATTGCCTGACTCGAGTTGTTTTTTTTTTCTAAACTCTCGGGTACTCATTTATATTTGAGTAGTCCGAGAGTGGCAGAACTTTTGTGGGCTCTTTTGAAGGCGACGCACGAGTAAGAGGATTTATCTAATTATCTGTATATTCTGCTTTTTATTTAGTTTGTGTATGTATATTTTATCTCAGCATGTGTAAAGGCAAGTTGTTATAACTGCCTAAGATGATTATAGTACTTTTGTGTAACTTTGACAACTCCAATTTTGGGAGTAAGCTTATGTACTATATTACTTTTATGTTTTATTTAACAGTTTCATTGTGATATTTTCTGTTCTGTTCTTTATTTTTACCCCACGATAATTCATCATTCATATGCTTGGGAAACAGCATACGAAAATCGTGGATGTACTAAGTGTCGTTCCCAGGGGTCAGAACGGTGGGATGTTACAGAAGTGTTTTATAGAGTATACGAGATTTATATAAATATGCATAGTCGAATCCTTACTATTGTTTTGGGTTATCGTAATAATGTTTTACGCAACATTCGTTTTGACCCAATAAAGCGCGTTTTGGAAAATATGAAGCTTTCCTCGAAAGATTTATAAATATACTTTATTATGGATTTAAGTATATAGAGATATTTTCTAAGTGTTGAAAATGAAATGGTTTGTAAATATTCTTATTTCATTAAGATAAGTATATGGAAATGTTTTTCAAATATTGAAAGATTAAAATGGTTTTTAGAACATATCTTTTTAAACATATTTTGAGATAAATATTTGGAAAGTGATTTAATTAATAAAAGATTAAATGAACAGGCCTGGTGACTGCTTGTGTGCTAGATTGTATTTTTGGCCATTTTTGATTCCTTGACTTGATGTGGGAATCGATTAGTCGTGCACTTAGTACGAGGCCAACCGAGTAGGCTTGATTATCTTTTGGTATTAAGAATAATTATTCAAGTAGAGCGGGTGACTATGGTACTCTAATCTATTGAGCTTCCTTCTTGGCCAAAGGATAGCAAGTTGAGAGTTGGAAACATGATAAGTCTATGAGATTTGGTTTCCTTATGAGGTTGAGGGCGATTGTTGATCCAAAGAGACCGAGATCAGATTTATCCAAAAACCACTTCGGACCAACTTATGCAATTGAAAGTGCAGATTGGTTGAAGATGATGATTTTTGAAGACAGAGATCTTCATGATGTAGAGCGGCTTGCCACTAGCCCCACAATTCCATATTATATATATAGTGGTAGTAGTGCTTTATTCTGAAAAACTTTGATGCAAGGACTGCTTGCTACTAATCTTAAGGATGATTCCTGACAGGATGTTGTAGGAGAGTGCCTTCTGTTTGTCCTGTTCCTAGACAACTTGTATGGACAAATGCCCGACATTACATTTCTAAGAACCATGCACATTTGTTTTTACAAATGTACATTTGTTTGGTGATACAGGAGGTAACCCCTCTTACATTTAATACACTTCTCTGAGATGTACGAGCTCAGAGGTTGTACTTTTATGGAAATCAATTAATGTGCTATTGTAAATGGCAATGTGGCATTCAAAGTAGGTTTTGTTGCTTTGTGTAAGGTAATACGTTACGTTAGGCCTCGCATCTCAGGAATGACAAAAACAAGGTAGATGCAGCAAGCTCTGTGGGTTGCCCACATTATGATATGGTCATCACCTTTCTAGATTACCTTCTATATATCAGGTATGTTGTGTATGCTTGTGGCCACTGATAGGTCGAGAATGACCCGGGTGATGGGATATTCGGTGCTATCTACAGTAAAGTACGTCAGTTTGTGTAGGTAGAGGACCATCTACTGGTGCCTCGATGCATTTTTCCAGAGATGTGCTGTTAGAAGACAATCCCTTACCTTGTCATTATTTGGACTTCACTCTCCAATACGGGCCTTTATGGTTTTAGTTGTAAACTTATTATGTTGGAATTTAATAAAACAATTTCGGCTATGATTAATACGTATTTGTATCCCAACCACTATTATAATATTATAACATGAAATGTTTTGGTAATCGTAATGTGTTACCTGGTCGCTTGGCCTGGCTACATGATGACAGTCCTAGAGGTTCTTGATTTGGTCGGAGCCAGACTCTAGCCAGTAAGGGGACAGAGTTGTATTAACTGGGCCCAAACTATGTGGGTTGGCCTATATACATGGCTCGGCCTATAGGCATGGTTCGACGAAGGGAAGGGAGGTGAGTGTCACACGGTCTTATGAAGTAGTGTATGCCGCTCGGCCAAAGAGAGATTTTAGGAACAACGTGTATATATATATACCTTGGCTCAGTCTTGGAGAGGGGATCATCGCTCGGCCAAGATAAGAACAACAAAGTGGCTCAGTTAAGACGGGTTCGGCCTCCATCGTTCAATATAGGTGAGGCTAATCTTAATGATTTGGCTGGTCGTGGACTGGCCTCAGAAGAACTGTGACACATGCCGCTCGTTCAAGATAGTTCACCGTGCATCGTTCAGTCAAAAGGGTTTGGAACTGATACACTTCTTTGCTTCGGGTCGTACTGCCGCCTGCTTCGAGCCCTTTCATAATCTGCTTCGTGTCAACGGCAAGACTCCCACTGGACCGACCGAGGAGGCTCGGCAATCACCGTTCGGCATGCCTGGCTTAGTGAGCAGAAGTCACCTACTATGGGCCGAGATACCTTGTTCCTGGCCCGTGAAGGAATCCAGCCTATCTTCGCCTATAAATAGAGGGATAGAGGAGTAGTGAAGGGGGACCTTTTTTCGAGAACACTGGGGAGACTCTGCCATTTTCAAGACTCGTTCCTTTTCAGTTAGAACTTGTATTCAAGTCGTTGTTGTGCAGATTGTATCTATATTCAATTATTTGAAAAAGCAATAAAGATTAAACTCAAAGTGGACATAGCCAGTTATGCCGAACCACTATAAATCTGGTGTTCTAGTTTTTGCAATTAATTTTGCATATATTCCTCTATTTTAATTTTCTATCTTCATTAATCTCTCTACACAAATCTTTCTTTGGGTGTTAGTGACAAATTTTGGTGCTAACATTTTGGTGATTTCATTGAGAATCGCATTCTTAGGTTGTTAGGATCTACTTTGTTGCTACTGGATTAAAGAAATTCCCTGAAGGGTATCCAAGTCATTCTCAGAAAGTCCATTAATTCTACTCAGAGTTCTTACCAATAACTCTACAATGGGAAGACCTCGTACCAGATCAGCCTCACACAACGCGGACGTCAACGAGACTGCTAGTGTCTATCAAGTAGTACCCAGCAATCAACAAGTTAATCCAAACATAGGGACTACCGCTGCCCAAAATCAAATGGAAGTTGTCACTAGAATAGAGTTCAACAAGCTGAAGAGAGAACTCATGAAAAGTAGGAGACAACTTAATGAACATATTCAAGCTAACGCCAACCTCATGACTCAGCTTACTCAACAACAACATCAGAATGCTAGAGGTAGCCACGCTCCTTACTCCTCATCTGACTGCTCGACTTCGTCCGATGAACCTCTTAGGCGTAGACGCCGTAGAACCGAGACAACACAAGCAGGTGTTACTGATCGATCAACCAAGGATGGTCCATGTTCCCTACCGGGAGCCATGGCCCCTCACTTACATCAAGGAAATCACACCCAATCTGAAGTAGGAAACTTAGGATCTGGAGCACGAGTGGAAGCTGGACGGCCAGCTCACCAAGGTCCTAATGAATCTAGTCCCCAGGATACTCGCTTGGTAGATCGCCAACAGAGGAGACACCAACCACAAAGGTCTCATAGGACAAATTCTAACCTGCCATCTTCCATACAAACCCCAGACCTATCAGCCATGGTCAGACAACTGATGGGAGAAAATCAAAGCTTGACTAATGATGATTGGGGGATATCCAGGCGTCATACTCCATTCACATGTACTATTCTATAGGCCGAGTACCCTAGGAAGTTTAACATGCTAACTATTCTGGCCTACGAAGGGAAGACTGATCCCCAACAGCATGTGATGAGATGTGAATGGATGATGGATTCAGCTAGAGCAAATGATGCAACTAAGTGTAGATGCTTCCTAATAAATTTATCTAGAATCGCTACCATGTGGTTCACCCGACTCTCTCCGCGGTCCATCTCCAGCTTTGATGAATTAGCGACGAAATTTGTGGAATAATTCAGGATTTATGCCACTCGTCCCAAGGATGTGATGTCCTTGTCCAGTGTGATTCAGGCTCCAGGGGATTCATTAAAGGTGTACTTGCAGAGATTTCATGTTGCGGTTACTGAAGTTAGCACCCAAATGACCATGACATTCTGATGGCTGTCATGCGAGGGGTAGATCCGGATTCAGAGTTTGGTGATTGGCTGGCAGGAAAGCCTCCAACTACACTAAAACATTTTTATTCCAAGGCGCATCAATTCATAAGAAGAGAGGAAGCCAGGTGGACGAGGCAAGACAATGCACCAGGGCCTGGCAAGAAAACTGTGAAGGGCAACATTACTGTAAAACAATCCGGTGATAACTCGGGGAAGGTCCAGGTCAATGTCTAGAACAAACCAGGGCAATCGAAAGGAGCCGGAGTGTTATGTGGCTGAGCTGAGAGAGGCCCAGCGAAGAGAGAAAGGAAAGGTTGCAGATAGCTCCGTACGCACCTGAGTCACTGAAAATTGACAAGTAGTGCCCGAGCCCTGGCTCGAGTAGCATGATCGGATCTATAGAGACATATATCCCAGAGACGATGATGACGAACCCAGGGAGGCAAAAGCTGCACCGGATGAACTGACAATTGACATTCTAGTCAGCCGAGATGACCCATCGTGAGTACTTAATATTGGATCACAACTCAACCCCTCGACGACCGAGGATCTCACTTATTTCCTCCGAGCGAATCTGGATGTTTTCACTTGGACACATTCTGATATGTGGGGGATTCTCCCGCCATTGCAAGTCATATGTTGAACATAGACCCGAGGTACGTACCAGTAAAGCAAAAAAAAAGAGACATGGACCCAGAGAGATCCACTGCTCTCAGAGAGGAGGTGAACAAACTTAAAGCCAATGGGTTCGTCCACGATGCCTTCTACTCTAAATGGGTGTTTAACCCCATGCTAGTGAGAAAAGAAAATGGGAAATGGAGAACCTGCATAGATTACTCTGATCTGAACAAAGCATGCCCTAAGGATAGTTTCCCTTCACCCAAAATTGACCAGCTGGTTGACCAAACGGCAAGACAGGAGTTATTTTCATTTATGAATGTGTACTCGAGATATAATCAAATCCTGATGCACATTCCAGACCAAGAACACACTAGTTTTACCACAGATATTGGGCTATATTGCTATGTGATGTCTTTCGGATTGAAAAATGCGGGAGCAACTTATCAGCGTTTGGTGAATCAGATGTTTAAAGATCAGATTGGTAGAACAATGGAAGTTTATGTGGAGGACATGCTCGTGAAGTCATGGCAGTCAAACGACCACATTAGAGACTTGTCAAAAATGTTTGATATACTCAGATATTATGAAATGAAAATCATTCCTCTGAAGTGTTCCTTTGGCGTTGCGTCAGGGAAGTTTTTGGGTTTTTATTGTCAATGCATGGGGAATTGAAGCTAGCACAGAAAAGATTCAGGCCATTCAAGACATACAAGTGCCCAGAACTATAAAACAAGTACAAAGTCTGAACGAAAAAGTGGCTGCAGTCGATTCATATCCAGAGCCATAGATAAGTGTATTCCCTTCTTTGATGTAATAAAAAAAGGAAAGAGAAATTTCGAATGGACGCACAGCTGTGAGGATGCATTCCGAGCTCTGGTAAGGCATTTGGAAAGTCCCCCGGTGCTGTCGAAGCCTATAGATCATGAAATGTTGTATGTATACTTGGCCATATCTCAACATGCCATCAGTACGACTTTGGTTCGCGGAGAGGAACGAGTTCAAAAGCCGATGTACTATGTCAGCAAACCTCTGAAGGGGGTAGAAAGAAATTATCTTAAAATTGAGAAGCTAGCCTACTGCTTGGTGACTGCATCACGCAAGCTTCATCCATACTTTCAGGCACACTCGATCAGTGTTTATACCGATCAACCCTTGCGATAGGTACTCCAGCGATCAGTAACCTCTGGAAGGATGTTAAAATGGAATATCGAGTTGAGTCAGTTCGATATTACCTACCTGCCACGAAGGGACCTACAAAGGCAAGCGCTAGCGGACTTCATCGCTGAATTTACTGTATCAGATGAACCAAATAGTGATGATGTTATCCCCTCTATTCGATGGAAACTATACACCGATGGAGCATCCAACGACCGGTGTTTTGGGGCTGGTATAATTCTTGTGACTTTTGAAAATCGATCAATTTGTTATGCATTGAAGCTCGATTTCCCAACTACAAATAACGAAGCCGAATATGAATTATTGATTGTTGGCTTGAAACTTATTCGAGAAGTTGGAGTGAAATCAGTTGAAATCTTTTGCGGTTCACAATTGGTGGTGTACCAAGTGCGGGGAGATTATCAAACGAAGGGGAAAAGCCTTGCTCTGTACCTTGCCCGGGTTCAAGAACTATTGGAAGATGTTGAATATTACGATATTTCGCATGTCCCCCGTGAACAAAACAAAGAAACCGATTCAATGGCAAAATTTGTAAGTACTAGCGATGCATGGCAAATAGGATTGGTTCCCATCGAAACCTTACATGCTTCGAGTATAAATTTGATGGAGGTAGATTTCATGTTAGAAACATAAATCAAGAAGGAGTCATGGTTAACCCCATCCAAGCAATACCTGCTACACGGGGTCTTGCCCAAAAGAAAGAGCGAAAGACGACAAGTCATTCGCAAAGCTTCGCGATATGTAATGTAGGACGGAATAATATATCGAAAGGGATTCTTGGTCCCCTTACTCCGGTGCATTGCCCACGGTAAGATAAAATGAGTCCTGAAGGAAGTTCGTGAAGAAGAATGTGGTGACCATACTGGGAGGCAGACACTAGCAAAGAAGATCCTCCGCTATGGATACTATTGGCCAACTATAAATCAAGATGCTACAGACTACGTAAGGAGATGTGACAAATGTCAGAAGTATGCAAAAATACCAAGAGCTCCACCAACGGAACTCACACAAATGGTTAGTCCCTGGCCGTTCGCAATATGGGTAATCGATATAATCGGTTCCTTGCCTATATCCAGAGGTGGTGCAAAATATGCAATAGTTGCAGTCGACGACTTTACCAAGTGCGCGGAAGTAGAGCCCTTGGCCACAATCACTACCAAGAAGGTCATTTATTTCATTATACGAAACATTATATGCCTTTTTGGCCTCCCACGAACTATCATTATGGACAATGGAACTCAGTTCGAAAGTAGCGAGTTCAAAGAATTTTTTCAAAAGTATGGCATTGAGATAAGTTTGCAGCAGTTACTCATCCAAAAGCCAATGGACAAGTAGAAGCCGTGAACAAAATAATCAAGTCCATATTGAAAACACGTTTGGAAAAGGATAGAAGCAAGTGGGTGGATGAGCTTCCAACAACACTTTGTGCTTAAAGAATAACTCACAAGTCCACGACTGGCCATACTCCATTCACATTGGCATATGGCACGAAAGCTGTTATACTCGTGGAACTTGAAGTTCCTTCACATCGGGTAACAAATTACGACCCTAAGATGAATCGGGATCTCTTACTGAAATCACTGGACTTTGTTGATGAAAAACATGAAGAAGCTGATTTAAGGGCGGCTGCATATAGGCACCAAGTCGCTCGATATTATAATGAAAAAGTCCGACCGAGAATCTTTGATGTGGGCGATCTCATTTTGAAGGGAGTTTTCCCAGTCCCATCTTATATGAATCCCACATAGGAAGGTCCATATGTCATTGAACGGAGGCTTGGAGAGGGAACGTTCATGCTAGCGACCATTGATGGCGCGACAGTCCCTCGAGCATGAAATAGCAAGCATCTGCGACGTTATTATACTTAGTCTATTTCTTTTGCTTTTAGTTGCAATTATTTCTAGTGTATTATTTCGTTAAATTTTAGTTTTCGACATGTAATAAGACAATTCAGTTTGTTTTCATTAATAAAGGCTTGAAACCAACTTTTCCATGAATTATTGATGTTTTCATGTGTGATAATTCTATGGCAAAAATTAAAGTTACATTGTTCTGTCTAGCGTATGAACGTGCACAAAAACTAAAATCTCTATGTCCTTGGAGTGCGGACTAGAGTATAAATGACTTAAAATCTCCAAGTCCCCAGAGTGCGAACTGAAGGACTCTGACTCCCCAGAGTGCAGACTAGAGTATAAACGACTTAAAATCTCCAAATCCCCAGAGTGCAGACTAGAGTACTTTGAGTACCAGAGTGTGGACTAGAGTATAAACGACTTAAAATCTCCAAGTCCCTGGAGTGCAGACTGGAGTACTCTGAGTCCCCAGAGTGCGGAGTAGAGTATAAACGACTCAAAAATCTCCAAGTCCCCAGAGTGCGGACGGAGTACTCTAAGTCCCCAGAGTGCGGACTAGAGTATAAACGACTTAAAATCTCCAAGTCCCCGGAGTGCGGATTAGAGTACTCTGAGTCCCCAGAGTGCGGACTAGAGTATAAACGACTTAAAATCTCCAAGTCCCCGGAGTGCGGACTGGAGTACTCTGAGTCCCCAGAGTGTGGACTAGAGTATAAACAACTTAAAATCTCCAAGTTCCCGGAGTATGGACTGGAGCACTCTGAGTCCCCAAAGTGCGGACTAGAGTATAAACGACTCAAAAATCTCCTAGTCCCCAGAGTGCGGAATGGAGTGCTCTGAGTCCCCAGAGTGCGGGTTAGAGTATAAACGACTTAAAATCTCCAAGTACCCAGATTACGGACTGGAGTACCTTGAGTCCTTAGAATGCGGACTAAAAGTATTCTAAGTGCCCGAAGCGTGGAATAGAGGATCTACGATTCTCAAAAAAAAAATTCGAGTCACATGAAGGTGAACTAGAGCTTGTGTAACTCACCAAATTCCGAGTCATGGCAACAAGTTAGACAATAAGATGAAAAACGAAAGTCATCGAAAAACAAAGAAACTAAGTTTTATTCACAAATCCAAAAACAAGGTTCCGCTACAATCCCTCCTAAACTCGGAGTCAAAAGCCTATTTACATTGGATATGAAAATAAATAGAAACAATTGCATAATCCAGGCTAACTCTCGTTGAACGAGCATGATAGCTGCTTCTTTGACGTCTTCTCCTTCCTTGGTTTCTTAGACGACTCCTCCCCCCGCGTTTTCTCTTGGATGCTTTTCTTGCAAGGGATGTGGTGTTCGAGGAAGGAAGAGGAACTTCCAGTGGCCTAGTCCCACTGAGGAGAATGACCTTCAAAGGCCTGTTCAAGGGATCATCTAGTTCCACTACTTGAGGCTCGACCTTGATTTCGGATTTCTTCTTCTTCTCTTCCATAAGCTGCTCCTCTATGCTCAATTTCAAAGTATGTCCAGAGGCGCCTCTAATTTCAACCTCGTCATGTTCTTCGACGGGCGATGGATTTTCATATTTTTCTTCGTTAAGCGCCTCGATTACTTGAGCGTCAAATCCGAGAGTCTCTCCCATTTGAATTGCCTCTCCCATTTTCACCTCCTTCTCCGTGGCGACATCGCACCTTGGAGTTGGCTCGAGATCAGAACGGCCTGCACGAAATCATAAGAGACAAATATTAGAATACGTTAACAACTCGTCGAAAACGACGGCCCTTTGAATTTTGAGAAGAAAAGTTATGTATTGGTTTCTGGTTGACTCTCAACTTCCAGGGAGTTTCACCCTCTGGAATGGGAGATAGAACATGAACATCAAGGCCAGGATCTTCTGGGTCGTAGCAAATGTACTGCTCGAAGGGGTCAAGTGATGGGCGACCAATCGGTTGATTAGGAGGAGGAACTAATGACTCGGTTCCAAACGGGCCGACAATGTCATTCTTTCCTTTTGGCAAGGAGGAGTCTCTGCTATAAAGAGCCTTCGCTGCGGACAAGTCCGAAGGCTCATTCCCTCGGAGAAATTCCTTCACTAAAGCTTCTTCGTTAACCTCTTTGGTTCCCGACTCATCCTTTTTGATTTTTAGTAAAGTGTCACATGCTTCAGCCAAAGATTCGAGGTAGCCCTCACCAAGAAATGTTAGGTCGTGATGCATGAGAACTCGAGCATTGAACTTGGCTATGAGCGGATCAAACATGCACTTAATCTCCTCCTTACCAGCCTCAGCAGCTGCCTCAAGGCAAGAATCAATCTCCATGAACGCTATTCTTTTTCCTTCCTCACGGGATTCATCCTTCAGCGTCTCAGCCTTGGAGAGTTCTTCATCGAGCTTTGTTTTCAGGAGTCGTGTAGCAACAATCTTGTCACAGTATCGTTGCGACTCCTCCTGAGCAGTAGTCTTTTCTTCCTTCTCTTTGAGAAATAGCTCTTCCAACTCTTTGACTCGTTGAGCGAACACGTCTCTCTCCTTTTGAATGGAGTCTTTCTCTAAAGCTAAGGAATCGCAGCGTTGAACCGCTTCATCGATCTCTTTCTTATATGTGGCCTCCAGAAGTTTAACTGTCTCAGCTGTGTCTTTAGCATTTTCTGAGCAGTTTCAAGCCGAAACTTGTATAAGAAAAGCTCTTCATCCTGGGCTTTGATAATGTCTTTGTCATGGATGGCTTCGAGTTTCAGTCGATCAATTTCATGTTGGCGTTCGATAGAGACTTCTAAAACTTTTTCTGCCAAGTGAACAAATGTGTCGTGTTGAACGTAGATATCATTGTTGCAAGCAATGGCACTTTTTTAACGTGCCCTGAAATGTGATGAATCATTGGAAGAAACTTCAAACCATCGAAACATATTTTTAGGAACATGGCCTTAAGCTCGGCCAGTTTTTCCGCTATCGACGGATCATGTGCGGGAGCAGAAGAAGATTTTCTAGAGACTATAGGTTTTTTGTGAAGTTCTCGGGATTGCCTAGTGCTAGATGAACCAAAGTGTTGGTCGCGGTGAGTATCGGACTGTGACCCCTTATGAGCAGATTTCTCCCTGCCTTGCTCTGGTTGAGAGGGAGAATCGTGAAGGTATGAAGACTGATTGTAAATTTTCCTTCGAGATGATGAGTCCCGGGAGTGATAGTCCCTATCGTTGTCGTTGTCTCTAACTCGGTGTTTTTCGAAGCTCGAATCCCGACCGAAATGATGGAAAATAGAGGACCCGCGAAGGCAGTCGAATCCATGAGAGCATCCCATATCACCTTCACAGAAATTAAGCGAACACGAGTTAGTAAGAATAATATGATGGATGAATTTTAAGTGCGAGGTGAGGTGTAGGTGTTATCGTGTGTGTCCTAGTGTTTCCCCCCGACATACCAGTTTCTTTAGCTTTACTTATCAGAGTTTTTTCTCCTCGATAATAGGCATAAACACCTTCATCGCCTCTCGCGGGCGAATGAAATTTTAGGGCTTCTGCATCGTTGAAGCCATAATTAAGAAAGTCATCAGGAATAGTAAGGTGTGATAAACCTTTCAGTGAACCCTCAAAGTGTTGTGGAGACGGCTCTTTCTCCATTGGAGTAATTGTGACCTTTGAGGTTCCGCCTACTATCTTTTTCCTTAGTTTGTAAGCCAGCTTCTTTTTTCCCTTTGAAGGGGGAGGCGGTTCATCAGTTCCATGTGCCTCAACCACCGATTCTGGAGAAGGACTTACATTCTCACTCGGTGCTTCTGACACCCCAGTCTCTCTAATTTCACCTTCCTCGGATACATCGAGGGTCTCTCTTGTCGAGGGCATCGAAGGCCCAGCTTGCCTTTTTCCTTTATTCAAGACCGGTCCGGTTGTAATAATGTTGTGCAGGAGACTTATTCGGCGACCTTTCGCCAACAGCCCAAACCTTGAGAGCGTTCCATTAGAGATGATGGACTTGATGTCTCGGTCTCTCACGGAAACAGCTCGAATAGCTTCGACGGCTTCAGAGTATTCGGAACCTTTGGGACGCGGATTGATACCTGTAAGAATCGAGAAAATGCTTAGAAAGAACGCACTTCCTATCGCATACAAATATTAATCCAGAAAAGGAACTTACTCCCTTCTAGCCATCTCCTCGCAAAGCCAGGGGGCAGCGCACGTAAAACCATTCCTGCTTATATTGGGAGAATTTGCTTCATGCCATGTCAGGATTTGACATTTAGAGTGTGGCTCGAGGAATATAAAATATGGGCTGTCGGACCGTCTCTTAAAATAGTAGATATAGAGGATATCACCAGGAGTGGGAAGCCTGAATAAAATGCTCATGAAAAGGATGCATGTGCGGTAAAGGAACGCGTGACTATTGGGATGCAACTGAGTTGGGGCGATCTCAATATATTGAAACACATGATAGAGGAAGGAGTTGAAATGTGGCACACTACCAACCCAGCACATGAATTTGTTGCATGTCGTATATCCAGCCGGGGGCAGGTGAGGATGACCTTGTCTCAGTGGAACAAGTACATCGTCATAAGGAATTCCATGGATTGAGCATAGTCGGCGAAGAGCGTTTTCATTGATTCTCGAAGTTTGAGAATCAACGGACTGTCTAGGATGATTGCTTCATCTATGGCATCAGGAGCCAAGTTAACAGACGTGGTCGTTGGACTCGGGATATTCTATGCAGGGATTGTTGATGGATTCGAAGTTCTCACTACTTCCCGATGACAACTTGGCTCAGGTTTATCCGAGATTGTGGCAGAGCTCGACTTTCTAGACATCTTCAATGAGCGTTGAATTTGGATAAACACATGTTTAAACTATACTTGAAAGTCGATCGATGTCAGATATAATAAACAATGAAATATCACCCCCCCCTCCCCCACGTGTGGTGTGTGAACTAGTGCAATCGTTCAAGCATGAGTATAAGAGTTAAAGATCGATGAAGTATGAATGAGCATTAAATTCTCATCTTCGAAGACCATCATCACTAACCGTATACGAGAACTTGTCCTATGTTCGGTAGTATGGGCCTCGGAATCGAACATTGGAATTGTGTGTTAAAGGCCGTTGTTTACTTTTGTTAAGTTAAGTTTGTGTTTATAATCTTTAACACTATGAAGTCATTAGTCAGAATCAATCCCATATGCATATGTGTTTGGAGTCGTATCATTATTCATTGTTTTACGACCAAGTGTGGGAACATGTATATTTGGCATAGGTAAAGTTCGAATTAAGGTGACTTTGATTATCAATGCCGACCCCACGGTCTGGAGCCAACCGACACCGTAGACCAGAAGCACCGACACACTCGCTTTTCTCCCTCCTATTTCCTCAAATCACCTAACCATTCTCCTAGGTGCCCACCGACCCACACTATCCCTTAAAACCAAACGGTCACATTTCTAAACATATAATGACCGACCCACTCCACCTAACTCTGACCGACCCGCAATGACAGGCGGAGTTGGAAAAACACACTCAAGCTCCCTTAATGTGGCTGAACCGCTCTCTTGCTCTCAATGCTAAACCAGTCCCGCTCGGTAATATCGATCCTTACCTCCAACCAGGGTTTATCGACCTAGCCCTGCTCCAAAGACTTGTCATCTTGACTCCCTAACTCTCTGCAACATCGACCTCAAGACTAATGCTACCCAAATTCACTTAATAACCCTAAACAAGCGCCAGTCCTAGAACGTGACCTCCATTATGGTTTTCTCCTCTTCGCTATCTCCTACCAAACCTGTGAACTCAAACTCAGAATGTGATTCTAGACCTAGCGAAGTGGGCAGGACGAGAAACTCATACCTATATGAGAAGCGTGAGACTCGTAACGGTTGTGGGGCTAAGAGATGGGTATTGTTCGAATTAATCGGCTATTGGAGTTTCGGTATTAGAGGTCTGGGTTTGGAAAAGGGAAGGATGGATTAATTGGTAGACGGTGATTGGAAGAGAAAAGGTTGACTGGCTTGTGAGAGAAGAACAAAAGTAGGAAGAAGATAAAGGAGTAGAGGGTGGGGGATTTTATATGATGAGCGGGGAAGGCGAACAGGCCTTAACCGGTAGAACTGGTCAACTAGACTAAATAGGTCAAAGAAGGAGAGCGTGGATCAAGCGAACACATGGTTCGGTATCGATATGTCGAGCCGCATTTTGCCTTGCAATAACAATGGACCAATGAAGATGCACGTATACTTATACACGTACGCACATGTTTACATATTCGTATGATGTTCTCAAAGTTCTCCATGCTTTAGTCTTCTAGAAATTGGATTCACCCGATTTTTGAAAAATTAAAAACGAGGCTTAGGTGTATTCCATACCAGATGGTTACCATTTGGAACGAGTTAACACCATGGTTACCATTTTGAACGAGTTAACACCTGAGAGTGAAGATTGACCACAAATTCAAAGCGCATCACGTTGGTCCACATAATGCACTTTGGGGGGCAAATGTTACCCGGTTGCTTGGCTTGGCTACATAATGACAGCCCTAGAGGTTCTTGATTTGGTCGGAGCCAGACTCAAGCTAGTAAGGGGGTGGAGTTGTATTAACCGGGCCCAAACTGTGTCGGTCGGCCTATATACATGGCTCGGCCTATAGGCATGGTTCGGCCAAGGGAAGAGAGGTGTGTGTCGCATGGTCTTATGAAGTAGTGTATGCCGCTCGGCCAAAGAGAGATTTTAGGAACAACGTGTATATATGTCTCTTGGCTCGGTCTTGGAGAGGGGATCATCGCTCGGCCAAGATAGGAACAACAAAGTGGCTTGGTTAAGATGGGTTCGGTGTCATTCGCTCAGTATAGGTGAGGCTAATCTTGATGGTTCGGCTGGTCGTAGACCGGCCTCAGAAGAACTGCGACACATGCCGCTCGGTCAAGATAGTTCACCGAGCATCATTCAGTCAAAAGGTTTTGGAACTGATACACTTCTTTGCTTCGGGTCGTATTGATGCCTGCTTCGACCCCTTTTACAATCTGTTTCGTGTAAATGGCGAGACTCCCACTGGACAGGCCGAGGAGGCTCGGCAATCGTCGTTTGGCATGCCTGGCTCGGTACGCAGAACTCACCTACTATGGGCCGAGATACCTTGTCCCCGGGCCCGTAAAGGAAATCCAGCCTATCTTCGCTTATAAATAGAGGGGCAGAGGCGCAGTGAAAGGGACCTTTTTTCGAGAACACCGGGGAGACTCTGCCATTTTCAAGACTCATTCCTTTTCAGTTAGAACTTGTATTCAAGTCATTGGTGTACGGATTGTATCTGTATTCAATTATTTGAAAAAAATAAAGATTAAACTCAAACTGGACGTAGACAGTTACGCTGAACCACTATGAATCTGGTGTTTTATTTTTTGCAATTAATTCTGCATATATTCCTCCATTTTAATTTTCTATCTTTATTAATCTCTCTGTACAAATCTTTCTTTAGGTGTTAGCGACCAATTTTGGTGCTAACATAATGTAAAAACCCGTCTGTATTTATGTGTGGCATGGTCTTACGAGATACCTTTATTTTAAAGGTTTTCATAAATTTAAAATCCAATTAAGATGTGTTTTCCCATGCAGGTTTACCAGACTGATACGGGAGTTATTCCATTCTGATGCTCAGGTCAGACCAAGTATATCTACGGATTCAGTCTGGATGATTTGGAGCTTTCGAAGATGAGCTGGAGGTCTTCAAGTCATATTCACATATATGTTCACTTTCCACTACGTTGGTTGTTTAAAATTATCAGCATTTATGAGGACAGGTTGTTATAATTGTCCAAGCTGATGATTACTGATTGTTGTTGTGCTTTGATGGATATATGTATATTACAGTTTCTCTTTTATAAAGATCATTGATATTATATTTCATATTGTTTCGCTACGTTGCGAGATTCTTTACTATTTGGTTTTCTTTCTCTCTTCTCTCTTCCATTTTTCTTCTTTCTTTCCCCTAAATATTCACTTTTTTGCTCAATTTAAGTTGGACATGTGTGGTTTATTGTCAGCTTGAAATATGTCGAATTGCGTGTCACATAAACGAATTTATTTGAATTCAATACTTAATAATTAATATTCTGAAAATAAAATTTTAATTAACTAAATTCTATTTCATATAATATTATAATTTAATAAATTGAATTAAATTAATAATTTATTTTCATATATTATTTTGTAATTGAACAAAATGCTTTAATTGAATATAAAATATGTTTAAAGTGTAAATAATTGTTATGCCATTAAAATAGAAAAAAATAATAAGCGGTGCGGCTATTGGATTATATTTCTTAAAATGAAGTGCTAATCAGATTGAAATTTGCTTACAAATAAATACAAGAGTTGTTTAAAATGAAAGAAAAAAAGAAAATTAAATTAGTTAATTTAAACTTCCCTAATTAATGCCCAAGCCAATTTCTAGTCCAATACTTACTCTGTTTTTGTAGAAACTTCCTTTGGCTTCTACGTTTAAAAGCTGTATCCTTCCTTCTTTCCAAACTATTCCCTACTTTACCTTTATTTCCGAACTACGATTAGCGATGTAGCAGGCGAACGCGACATGGAGGCACGGCTACGAAGCCGCAGATGACTGGGGACATTGCATCTTGGTGCCACGATTGAAGGAAGGCAACTGTGTTGGTGTAAACCAAAATTAAAGAGTCGTGTCTGCTGATGTGAAAAGTCATGTCTATTCGAATGAAGAGTCATGTCTATTCGAATGAAAAGTCATATCCGTTCACTGAAAAGTCGTGTCTATTGAAATGAAGAGTCGTGTCTATTAAGTAAAAGTCATGTCTATTGAAGTGAAAGGGTGTCTATTCAAAAAGGTTATGTCCGTTTGTAAGGGTTGTAAACCACTACATATGTGGTCATTTTGTTGTGTTGTATGCAAGTTGTAGGCAAGACAAAAAAGCAAGTTATAAAAAAATTGTCTATTCTCCTCTAAAATTATAATTCTCTCTCTTTTTTCTACTTTAACAAATTGGTATCAGAGCTTGGTTGAAAAATGTCAAACAACCTTGTCTCCCTTGTTCCTTGATTCAACGGTGAAAAGTTTGATTATTGGAGCAATCTAATGAGGCTCTGTCTTGAATCTCAAGACTTGTGGACAATTGTTGGAGAAGGTGTTGGTGCGCCGGAAGATGAGACGCAACTCACAGTTGCCCAAAGAGATCTTCTGAAAAGCAAAAAACAGAAAGATCGGAAGGCTCTCTTCCAAATCTATCAGACACTTGAAATTCAAGTTTATGAGAGAATTTCAAAAGTTGCAAATGCTCAGGAGGTTTGGAAAATATTGAATACAACGTACTCTGGCCAAGATCAAATAAAAAAGGTTCGCCTGCAGTCACTACGAGCTGAATTCGAAAAGCTCAAAATGAAGGATAGTGAGAAAATCTCAGAGTATTTTACTCGTCTCACTTCCATCATAAATCAGATGGCTTCAAACGGAGAAGTCGTGTAGACTCAAAGAGCCGTTGAAAAAATTATACGGAGCCTACCAATCAAGTTCGATCATACTGTGGTTGCAATTGAGGAATCAAATGATATTGCTTCACTTTCTCTTGAAGGCTTGCAAGGAAGGCTGGAAGTTCATGAGGCTAGGATCTTGATGAGAAGTAAACAAACAAATTCTTCTCAAGATCAAGCCTTAAAATCTCAATTCACATCCATAAAAGTTCAAGGCCCATCCCATGGCAAAAGTAACAGCATGAATAGTGGAAAACGTGAAGAATCAAAGGAGGAGAAACCATCATTCCAAAATAACAAGGCGCGAGGAAAATACAAAGGAAAAAAACCATATTTTGAATGCAATTTCTGTCACAAGCTGGGTCATAAAGCAAATGATTGTTGGGAGAAACATCCTGAAAAGAAACCAGTTGCTGGTTTTATGCATAATGAAGCAGAAAAATCTGAATCTTTGTTGATCGCTTCGGATGGAAATGTTGAAAACGTATGGTACTTGGATAGTGGTGCAAGTAGGCATATGACTGGAAATAAAAATCTATTTTCAAGTCTTGTGGAAGCTGATGATGGTCAGGTTACTATTGGAGATGCAAAATCATACAAAATTCAAGGTGTTGGCGAAATTTCTTTCAAAACCAAGGCTGGAAAAGTTGAAAAAATGTTGGAGGTTCTTTATATACCAGGCATACGTAGCAATCTTCTTAGCGTCGGTCACTTGCTGAAGAAAGGATTTGATTTTCGATTCGTTGGAGATCAATGTAGCATGAAGAAGAACGACCAACAAGTGGCAAATATTGGATGGGATCCAACAAATTATTTCTGATCAAACTTGACATCGTAAGCAGTATGTGCATGATTGCTACTTCTAATGATGAAGTTTCCAAGTTATGGCATGAGAGGTTTGGGCATTTAAACTTTCGGAGTTTGAAGGAGATGTCTACCAAAGAAATAGTCCGAGGGCTTCCTAAATTTGAAGTGATAACGAAGCATGTGAGGAATGCCAATTAGGAAAACAACATCGTGAATCTTTCCCATCCAAATCGAAGTGGATTTCTCAATCACCTCTGGAGCTTGTTCACACCGACCTCTGTGGACCAATGCAAATGCCATCGCTTGGAGGCAGCAGATATTTCTTGTTATTTGTTGACGATTACACAAGAAAATTTTGGGTTTATTGTGTCAAAGAAAAATCAGATGCCTTCTCTTGCTTCAAAGAGTTCAAATTTCAAGTTGAAAAACATTCTGGTCATCAAATAAAAAATCTAAGGAGTGACCGTGGAGGAGAATACATGTCCTCTCAGTTTGAAGAATTCTGCCAAAATCATGGAATCCGCCATGAGTTAGCTGCTAGGTACACACCTCAACAAAACGGAGTCGCAGAGCGCAAAAATCGAACAATAATGAATATGGTCAGATGCATGTTGAAGAATAAGAACTTGCCTGCATGTTTTTGGGCTGAAGCGGTCTCTTGTGCCGTTTACTTAATCAACCGATCACCAACGAAGAGCTTAAAGGATTCCACTCCAAATGAAGTCTGGTATGGCAAGAAACCAAATGTTGCTCATTTAAAAACTTTTAGTTGTCTTGCATACTCTCATTTTCCTGATGCTTTAAGATCGAAGCTCGACGACAAATCTGAAAAAGGCATTTTCATTGGTTATAGCCAAAGGACTAAAGCTTACAAGCTTTACAATCCGAAGACGAAGAAGATGATTATTAGCAGAGATGTTCGCTTTGATGAAAATGGTTGTTATAATTTTTCAGATTTTGCAGAATTACCTAGATGGCAAACTCTAAATCTTGAAGAGGAAACTTCTTTGGAACAAGGTGTTGATGCTGATGTTGGTATTGAAGAACAACAGCCTAAAAATAATGGGTTGAGCAGGAGCAAAATTCACCACCAACGGCGGAAAGAAGGACGCGATCCTTGAGAGAAATCTATGATGCAACCGAAGAAGTTGACACTACGGATCATGTATATTTTGCATTTTTTGCGGGAGAAGATCCAATCACTTATGAAGAAGCATCAAAGGAAGAAAAATGAGTAAATGCAATGAAGGATGAAATCAAGTCTATTGAGAAAAATGGTACGTGGGAGCGTACCACTTTGCCTTCACACAAATCAGCCATTGGTGTAAAATGGGTGTTCAAAACCAAAACAAATCTTGATGGCTCCATCAACAAGTACAAAGCACGTTTGGTTGCAAAGGGGTATAAGCAAAAGGAAGGGGAAGATTTCAATGAGGTATTCGCTCCTGTCTCTCGACTTGATACAATTCGATTGGTGATTTCTCTTGCTGCCCAAAATGGCTGGAAGCTGCTGCATATGGATGTGAAATCAGCTTTCTTGAATGGTTTTCTTCAAGATGAAATTTATCTTCAACAACCTCCTGGTTTTGTGAAGAGGGGCGAAGAGGAAAAGGTGTATAAGCTGCGGAAAGCTTTATACGGGCTGAAACAATCCCCCCGTGTATGGTATGATCATATCAATAATTTCTTCTTAAAGAATGACTTTGAAAGGTGTCCTTTTGAACACACTCTTTACATGAAGAAGCATTCAAAAGGAGGTTTCATGATCGTGAGTTTATACGTGGATGATCTGATTTTTACTGGAGATAATATGGAGATGTTATCTGAATTCAAAAATTCAATGATGAAGGAGTTCGAGATGACGGATTTGGGAGAATTACATCATTTTCTAGGGATAGGTGTTCAGCAATCAAAATGTGGGATTTTTATCTCGCAAGAAAAATATGTTGCTCAAGTATTGAAGAAGTTCAATATGATGAATGTAAATCCAGTTTCAACTCCTTGTGTTGCAGGTTTGAAGTTGTGCAAAAATGGTGAAGGAAAGTTTGTGGATCCAACTATTTTTCGAAGCCTAGTTGGAAATTTGATGTATCTCACTGCTACAAGACTCGACATCATGTACGCAGTAAGCTTGATTAGCAGATTCATGGAGAAGCCTTTCTCAAACCATTGGGAAGCTGCAAAAAGAATTTTACGATACGTTAAAGGAACTATTGACTATGGCATTTTCTATGAAGCTCATGTGCCTGTGAAGCTTGTTGGATATACGGACAGCGATCTAGGTGGAAGCATCGATGATTCAAGGAGTACTTCGGGTTATGCATTTAACCTTGGAAGTGGAATTATTTCTTGGTGTTCAAAAAAACAACCAGTTGTGGCACTTTCTACCACCGAAGCGGAGTATATCGCAGCATCTCTAGCAGGATGTCAAACTTTATGGCTAAGAGGAATTCTTGAAAATCTAAGCTTCAAGCAAAAAGATCCTACGATCATTTATTGCGAAAATAGTTCTACTATCTCTGTCTCAAAGGATCCTATTTTGCATGGAAGAACTAAACATATTCATCTACGTTTCCATTTTCTACGAGAACTCGTTCGTGAAGAAGAAGTGAGTCTTGAGTATTGTCGAAGTGAAGAACAAATTGCTGATATCTTCACAAAGCCGCTTGGAGGGACTGCTTTCTCAAGAATTGTTGCTGCATTAGATGTTCGAAGGAATTTTGGTTTAGGGGAGGCATTGTTGGTGCAAACCAAAATTAAAGAGTCGTGTCTGCTGATGTGAAAAGTCATGTCTATTCGAATGAAGAGTCATGTCTATTCGAATGAAAAGTCATATCCGTTCACTGAAAAGTCGTGTCTATTGAAATGAAGAGTCGTGTCTATTAAGTAAAAGTCATGTCTATTGAAGTGAAAGGGTGTCTATTCAAAAAGGTTATGTCCATTTGTAAGGGTTGTAAACCACTATATATATGTGGTCATTTTGTTGTGTTGTATGCAAGTTGTAGGCAAGACAAAAAAGCAAGTTATAAAAAAAATTGTCTATTCTCCTCTAAAATTATAATTCTCTCTCTTTTTTCTACTTTAACAAACTGGTCGTGCGTGGATGATGCTGGGCCATGCGTGGTCGAGGGATGGATGGCGAATTCAGCAGGCAACTTCAGCCGAAAACGGCAGAATGATGGCGGTAAGCAGAGGCACCAAGTCTAGATTGGGAGCGGACAATGAAGTGTATACTACGCTGATGTGATGGAAAGAGGTGTGCTGCTCCGAAGTGTTGCTCATGGCAATTGACAGCGGTTGAAGGTGGGGAAGTTCGAAGGCGTGCGGCAGTCGTGGTGATAGTGGCTGAAGTGGATGCATCGAGGGTTCTCGATTGGAATTTTAGCGAGTATTTGTGCTCACAATTATATCGCTATATTTATCACATATATCATTGAATTGTTTGGATGAATCATTGGTTTAATTGATTGTTTATGGTTGTTTGTGTTTGGATTGTCAGTATATTGGTTTGAAAGTGAATGATATCAGGATAGTTGATGGTTTGTGTTGGTTGGATGTGTCAATTTGCAAATGGAACTCTATCCCATTGCGAATTGAAGTGTGTATGTTGGGGCGGCAATATAGACACAAATTGAGAACACAAAAAATCACGGTCGTCGGATATTTTTGTCCTTGTATGAAAGGTGGAAATTAAGGGGCAATCTAATGATCCAGATTTATTGTGTCATCAATCGTGTCTACATTTTGTGTCTAAATAGACTTTCTCTATATATACTAGTATGGACCCGTGTTTCGCACACGCGTTGTTTGTATTATTGTAAATGTTAATATTTTGTTTGAGTGCAAACATGTAAACAGAAAGCAAGGGCATTTTTGGAATTTCAAAACGACATCGAGTAAATTAGTTCAACCAATTTTCTTTATCAGTAGTAGATATATATGTACGCACACACGCATGTATGTATACTTATTTGTATGTCGATATGTGTGTATTTTATAGATGATCAAAGTTCGATGGAACTCACTCGGGTCACACGATAAAATTCATAGTGTTGATTGGTTGATAAATATTCGTAGAGTAATTTTACTCCATAATTTATATATTTGGATATTTATTATTTATTTTACTATTTTAAAACATTATTTTGAAAAGTTATGAAAAATCTATTGAAGGATTTTGAAAGTTTATTAAAAGTATTTTACAAATAATCTATTAAAGTATTCTGTTAGCTATTTCTATACTTACAAATATAATTTGAATTATAAATATACATTTAACTTTCTTTTGGTTATAAAACTCTTTATAAAATCAATATTATAACATATTATAAGCAGGGATTTGTTTTAATGGAGAGATATAATAGTTGTAAATCATATAATTCTTTCCAAATTGTTTGAGCCTATGGGTCTCAGTACCATTTAGAGACTGGTTCCACCAAGTACAATTAGCTTTAGGGCACGTGCTCTTTCCAGCGTACCAGAAGCATGCATCTGCCTTAACATTCTTATATGATGCAACAGATGGTGCTAATCTCCAATATTTCTGGACTGAACCACCTTATGTTGCCCAGTTCTCTACATCCTACAAGCTTGAGTAAAGGGGCATCGGTTGAGACTTTGGCTACGGGATGCCTATAGATGATTCAATGTTTAAAATACTCCGATCGTTGTATTCTCTACCTGAAAGCTGCATGAATGTTTCTGTAAATATTGGCTTCATCTTTTATTTGATGTTCTCACATCTATGCATGCCTAGTTTGTTTTTTTAAGAGTGCAACCACTAATATATTTAAAAATTCAAAAGTGCGTTAGTTAAATACTTTACATTATTTGCTTTAGGTTCCATAATATTGAGTATTTAATGGAGATCTACTCTAGGATCCAGCCACAAATAAAATTGCTTCTCCTTATCCCCTTTTCCCTGTGAGAAAACATTAGTATGCATAGTGTATGGTTGGCCATTAACATTTCCTAAGAATTCGAAGTCTATCTTGTCACTATAGTTGCCTTGTGACGACAACTGCAAGATATATAAAATAAAATAAAAATTGTAATTGCGAATGTTGGAATATGCAGGAGTGAAAAAGGTTTTAAATTTATTCTGACATTTTAGTGTGAGTACAAATTTAATTTCTATAAATATTTTCTGACAATAAAATGAAAGAAAAAAATATTTTTGAATTTTTGAAATAAATGTTGAGTAAGGTATTTTTTTGCAGGCATGACAGCGGAAACATTCTGGGTGCCAAACAGCAGCCATACAACTAAGAAAGCGACCATGGCCAATTTCACTATGAAATGATATATGGTGATGGTTGGGAATTGTGTATGATCTCAGGAGGTATATGAGCATGAGGAGGTGAACCAACATTGGCAGCACACTTGTTTTGTAATATGGTAGTTCTGTTGTCCATAGTAAGGTAGTTTTTACAGAAACAAATAAATTCATGTTGTATTTTGTATTGTATTTTATCTTATGAAGTCTCTCGGAAGATGTGTTCCCTAATCTTAGATATCTCATGCATATGTATAACTTTTTTGATACTTTTTTGTTAAAGCTACCTAAATAGTGTAAAACAATTTGAATTGAGCAGACTTGATATATGAATCCCCTTCGAGTTGAAATTCCATGGTAGCATTTTTCATATTGCACAAATATTAATAGATGTCAAATTTTGTTCTAGAAAAGAAATGCAACATTAAAAGAAAAGAAAAAATGTTAAACGGAAGCATTACAGATACTCAACATTGCTTTTTTGTGCGTGTATGTTTCACCAACTCTAAGACCTTCAATGTCTTAAGTTATAAACATTATAGGAGGATCAATTCCTATACAACCCTTGCTTAATCATATGAACTTATCAACAATATTTCTCAGCATTTCTGGAATAAGAAGAAACTTATCTATTTACAACCCTTGCTTTTATAACCATATGTGTACAATTTATCTATTTATACTTGAATATATACTATGGACTTCAATCTCTTCAAACTATATTACTCGTTACAAAAATGTGAACAAAATTCCAAAACAAAAAGAATTACAGAATTTATGCACTATAGAATACAAGCAGAGTATACGGAAGAACAGAAACAACTGTGGTGTTGCATTTTTAATGAAAAAATACATACATGCACGTATACATATATATACACATATGGTGTTGGACTTGTTGGAATTTCGTGGGCATATGGTGCAATGTTCTGCTTTGGCCATATTTCTGGAATGAAAGGTTTCGATGGTTAAGGTGCTTTTTAATGTGATATGCATTGGTGTAATATGTGGTGATGGGCTTGTTAAGGCATTGCAAAAGGATTTTTACGTTAGACATGGTGGTGGTGTTAACATGGTGAGTGATTGATATTCAACTGGAGCTGGACCTGCTACTGAAGTTATTGGTGCTTTTGTATTCGTGTACATTGTTTTTCTCTACTACTGATCCTAAATGCAATGCTGGTAATCCTCATGTGCATGTAAGTGATTATACTGAACTGATACGAGTACTTGTTTTGCAAGATAAGCAGTAAAATTAATAAGAGAAAATGAGATAACGATTTACTCAGCAGTCTTCAGTGATCCGCTTACATATATGAAAGGAGTTATATCACAGCCACTCATCAAGTCAAGGATCATCACTGACGTATCTTGCATTACTTTTACATTATTATGTATTTGGGCCAGATTGTTTAAAGTCCGTCATTGTGTATTTAAATAACGACTGCACAAGAGATTTTGTAACTCTCATTTATTTTTCATTTTCATCAATAAAGCATTTCATATTCAGTTTCAAGCCTCTCTTCAATACTGAAAATTATTTCAATCAAAATCTTTCCACAACACAAATTATCTTAACATGGTATCAGAGCCAATAAAGGCTTAACAGCCATCTATTCTGTTGATCGAATCCCATCAGAAACTGTGTCATCATTTGGACGACTAATCTTCATCAGAAACTAAGTTCATCATCTGAAGAGATTATTGAGTCGGTGATACAATCCAGTGCCGTGCCTAACAACAGTGGCTGCATCAAGATTCATTCACATATTCTCACAGAAAATTAGTCAAGAAAACCAGAAAACAAAGAAATCAAGAAATCAAGAATCATCTCAAAACTAAAGAAGGTGCCTTCCAGCGCAACGTATCAGATCAAAGAAGAGATCATCATTTATGTTGCACGGTTGCATCAAATTCACTGTGTGAAGTTCTTAACTCAGTACCTTTATTTTCTGCATTGATTGAATATTTTCTGTTGTTCTGCATCTCCATTGTTTGTCTGTATTGGATCTTGTCTTTTGAAATCATCATGGGTGATGAATCGAACAATCAACCCAACATGGCAAGCTCAGCTAATGAAAGTAACAGTAGTCTGCCAAGTATTACTGCAGAGAAACTTATCAAAACAGTGATTAGCCTACAAAGCAATCTTGTCACAGTCCGATTGAATGAAGATAATTTTCTTCTTTGAAGATTACAAATTGAGACTGCAGTTCAAGGATATGGACTTGAAGGTCACATTCTTGGAACTATCACCATTCCTCCCAAATGTATAACTGATCAAGAAAATAAAATTATCAGTAATGAGGATTATGTTAAGTATCACAGGCAGGATAGATTAATTTGTTCATGGTTGTTATCTTCAATAAGCACAGACTTGCTATCACATGTTATTGGATGCAAAACTGCAAATGATATATGGACAACTATTGAAAAGGTGTTCAATACACAATCAGCTACCAAGATAATGTATTATAAAAGACAACTGCACAATGTAAAGAAAGACAACAGCACCATGAGAAAATATATCTTCAAAATCAAAGGAATATGTGATTCACTAGAGGCAGCAAATCACAAAGTCTCAGATTCAGAACGCATTCTGACCATCCTCAATGGATTAAGTAAGGACTATGAATCAGTTATTGCTGTTATAGCATCACAAAAGGATTTACCATCACTTGATGATGTTTATTCCATATTACTTTCTCATGAGGCCAGAATTGATAATAAAAGACCACAAGAATCAGAATTTGCAATCAACTACACAGCCATTTCAAGAAACAAAGTTCAAAATAACAACAAGTTAGATCAGACTATGCAGAAAGGGGGCACGCAGAGAGCAGGTTACTCAAACAGATCAAGAGGAAGGAGCAGATACATCAATAACAACAGACCAAAGTGTCAAATCTGTGAGAAGATTGGACACACTGTTGTAAAGTGCTATTTTAGATACTCTAATCAGAACAATAATCAAAAAGGTGGAAATTACCGTGTCAACATAGCTCAAACTAGTTCTAACAGTCAACCAGATAACAAGGATCACAATGCAAGTGAAAATAATCAAATCATGAATGATGAATGCTGGTATCCAGATTCAGGAGCAACCAACCATATAACAAATAATCTTGACAGTCTAAATCTTGGCAATAGAGAATACAAAGGTAAAAAATCCATTTGTATGGGGAATGGTAAGTGTATCAATATCTCACATATAGGAAATGCTACTATTAAAGGGAAGAAACAATTGTTTTTGTACAACTTGTTGAGAGTACCAAAAATAAAAAAGAATCTCATAAGTGTATCTCAGTTTGCTAATGATAATAATGTTTATTTTAAGTTCTATCCTAAGTACTGCCTTGCTACAGATATACTAACTAAAGATGTTTTATTACAGGGTGATGTTGAAGGAGGATTATACAGATTTAAATCTGTTAGCAGCAGCCAACACACAAATGAGAAAAACTGTTGTAATTACTGTGAAATAGAAAATAGTAATAGTATTTTTTATGTATGGCATTATAGACTTGGTCATCCCAGTACTAAAATTGTTAAGCAAGTTCTCTCTGAAAATAATATAGTATAGAATAATATACCTCTTCCCTATGTGTGTACCTATTGTCAGATGGGGAAAAGTCATAAACTACCATTTGGTGATTCTGTAACAAAGTATTCTAAGCCACTCGAACTTATTGCCACTGATCTTTGGGGGCCTACCCCAATACACTTAGATTATGGATTTAAATATTATATATCATTTGTAGATGCACACACAAGACACACTGGGATATACTTTCTGAAAAACAAATCTGACACATGCAATGCTGTGATAAATTTCATTACAATGATTGAAAAACAGCTTGATTTGTATGTCAAAACCATACAATCAGATGAAGGGGCTGAATATGAGCCACTTAAGGATTATTTTAAGGTAAAGGGAATAATTCATCGCTTTACCTGTCCCTATACTTCGGAACAAAATGGTTTAGTAGAAAGAAAACATAGGCATATAGTAGAATCAGGGCTTAGTTTACTTGCTCATGCAAATCTACCACTAAAGTTTTGGCCTGAAGCATTTAGTACAGCTGTCTATCTCATTAATAGACTGCCAACCAAAACTTTAGATGGTACATCACCCATTGAAAAGTTGCAAGGAATAAAACCAGATTATCATAGTTTAAAAGTCTTTGGATGCTTATGTTTTCCATGTTTAAGATCCTATAACAACAATAAATTAAATTTCAGATCAAAACAATGTACCTTTCTAGGATATGCATCTAATCAGAAAGGGTACAAATGTATGGATAATACTGGAAGGATCTTTGTAAGCAGACATGTCATGTTTAATGAAAATGTATTTCCTATTAAAGATCCTGAAGTAAGAACTATAGGAAAAGTCCACAAACCATATGTGTCTATACCTGATTTACCACTGATATTTGAAAACAAGAGCTCAGTAGAGATGAGGAGGACTATTGTTGATCATCAACCACACTCACCAATATCTGCTCAACAAAATCCAGAGTGGGAAGATGATCACAGTCATGCCATCCACTCACCTACACATCAAATAAATGAGGAAGGTCAAAATTATGATACAGAAAACAGTATTGGTCACAATGAAAATACTGTGTTACCTCAAACTGAAGCTCCTGTCAGACCTAGCCACCCCATGATCACCAGAGCCAAAAGTGGGATATGCAAACCCAAGACATACATTGCCAACATAAATATTGATGAGCCATGTACATTTGATCAAGCTGCAAAAAACAAAAACTGAAAGGCAGCAATGGATGAAGAGTATAATGCTCTTATAAAAAACAAAACTTGGGATCTAGTATGTCAACCTGCACACAAAAATATTATAGGTTGCAGATGGACATACAAGATAAAAAGGAATCCAGATGGATCCATCAATAAATATAAGGCAAGATTAGTTGCCAAAGGGTACACTCAACAGTATGGGTTTGAGTTCACTAAGACATTTTCCTCAGTAGTCAAGCCCACTACTATAAGGCTTACCATCACAATTGCTCTATATAAAGGATGGAATATAAGGCAATTGGATGTTAGCAATGCCTTCTTAAATGGTGTATTAGAAGAAGAAATTTATATGATGCAACCACCTGGTTATGAACAAGACTCAAGTCTTGTGTGTAAACTGAATAAAGCGATATATGGGCTAAAACAAGCCCCAAGGGTATGGTTTGATAGATTGAAATCAACTTTAATGTCAATAGGATATCAATCTATCAAATCAGACACCTCACTGTTCATTAAAAGTAATACATTCTCAATCATTTACATACTAATCTATGTTGATGATTTAATTGTTACAGGAAACAACCAGGATGAAATCAATCAAGTCATATGCTATCTGAACAAGCAGTTCTCAATCAAAGATCTGGGACATATCAACTACTTTCTGGGAATAGAAGTACACAAGATTTCAAATTCAGAAATCATTTTATGTCAGAAAAAATATATAACAGAACCGCTTGCCAGAACAAAAATGGAAGATGCTAAACCTATGGCCACTCCTATGATCAGCAATCAAAATTTAAAAAAACAGAGGAGAAGCCATAAGCAATATTAAACAATATAGAAGTGTTATAGAGGCATTACAATATGTCACTATAACGCGACCTGATATTGATTTCAGTGTTAACAAGCTTTCTCAATTTATGCAGAACCCACTAGATGAGCATTGGAAGGCTGTGAAAAGGGTTCTCAGATATCTAAAAGGAACAATCAATCATGGACTGACATTCAAAGCAAGCAAAGATCTCAATATAACAGGGTATGAAGGCTCAGATTGGGGTACTGATCCTGATGACAGAAAATCAGTTACAGGATACTGCATATTTGTTGGAGGTAACTTAACATCATGGAGTTTAAAAAAACAGTCAACTATTTCTAGATTCAGCACTAAGGCCGAATATAGAAGCATAGCCCGTGCAACAGCAGAAATAATGTGGCTACAGTCAATCATAAAGGAACTAAAACTAGATGCAAACATCAAAGTAACATTATGGTGCAATAATCAGAGTGTCGTCTACATGACTGCAAATCATATAATGCACTCAAGGACTAAACATATTGAAATAGACTTACATTTTGTCAGAGATCAAGTGCTCAAAGGGAATTTATAAGTAAACCACTTACCAGCCACTTACCAAATGGCAGATACACTGACAAAGTCACTGTCAAAAAGAAATTTTCTGTAATTCAAAAGTGACCTTAGATTTATAGAAAATCGATCTTCAGTCAAGCAAAGCCAATAACAATCAGAAAAAGCATCAATCTACTCTCAATCGGAGCAAGACAGATCAAAGTTTCAAGAAACAACTCAGATCTAATCAATTCAGAACTCAAAATTGACATGTTCTTCATAAGCGAAAGTTGAGAGACGAAAGGATCGCAAGTCATCAACTTTCGCATGGCACAGCTCAGAAACCCTCTATCATAACTCAAATCAATAAAGATCTTCACTAATTTCTACTGGAAATCGATGATATTACTCAAACCCTAACCCTGAGAGAGCTAGGGTTTGAAGGGGGGAATAAGAGAAAATGAGATAACGATATACTCAGCAGTCTTCAGTGATCCGCGTATATATATATGAAAGGAGTTATATCATAGCCACTCATCAAGTCAAGGATCATCACTTCCGTTGCTCGCATTACTTTTACATTATTATGTATTTGGGCCAGATTTTTTAAAGCCCATCATTGTGTATTTAAATAACGACTGCACAAGAGATTTTGTAACTCTCATTCTATTTTTCATTTTCAGCAATAAAGCATTTCATATTCAGTTTCAAGTCTCTCTTCAATACTGAAAATTATCTCAATCAACATCTTTCCACAACACAAATTATCTTAACAAAAATTTATAATGATTAATGCAGGTTTTGGCACCTCTTCAATTGGATTTCAGTGTTTCTGGAGCACTTGGCAGTTATTCCTATCACTGGATCGGCCATTAATCCTGCTTGTATTTTTATTGTATGTTTATAATATGAAAAATGGTATCTCATTATTTATTGGCTGCTATGATTTATAGTTCAGTTACATCCTTTTTTCATATTCTTTGTGCACTAGCATTTGAATTTTGAACATATTAGCAATGCTTTGTTAGTTGATTAAACATTTATTGTCATTTGGCTTCATTTCATCCTCGGCAGTTTAATATAACATTTTATGCAGACGAGAAAGATGATCCATGGACCCAAAAAGGAGATGTCACTCTTGGCCTAGCAATATGTGAAGGTGAGGATGTATTTTGTGTTTCTCACATTTTGCATCTTTCAATGGTACATTCATTTTGAGTTTTTGACTTAATCTATGCTCAATTTCTCTCTGGTAAATTTTGTTAATTTTTTTGTTTGGCTTTTTGTAACATGTTGCAGATTTGGTTGGAAGGGAAACTCTTATTCACATTACAGGTACCTTTTATTTACCATTCAATTTTGAATAATTAATTTTTATCTAGACAACTATTGAAAAAAATTCATTTTTTACATAGGAAAAAATGGTTCATTTTGCAAAGAACAAAAAAAACATAAGAAATTTATTATGTTTGAATAAAGTAAGCATCCTATAGGTCATTTTCTTGAAAATCTTATTATATGAAGTGTGATGAAACTGGCACATTTTCAAATCTTATTTTATAAAGTTTTGATGAAACTGGCACATTTTCAAATCTTTACCAATATGCCGAAATATTAAAAATCCTACCTTTTGTAGTCAGGTGAGGCTTGGTATACATACATTAAAATTTCGATGCCATGTGGATCCATAATTCCCAAGATAATAAATTGTCTATTATATTTTGTTCTACTTCTATGTCACATTTCCTTTGTAGTCTCATACTAACATTAATGTCTTTATCCTACATAACACTTCGATTGATCAACACCTAAAAATCAAATATAATTACATAACAAGTGAGGCTAAATATACTAATGCAGGCATAATGAAAAACATATTGACCCAATAGTATATAAACATTCAAGTAAACTATGTTTACAAAATTAAACTATGTTAACTAAATTTATAAGTTTTATAAAAATTGAATAATTTCTAAAATTAACTAAGTTTTAGAACACTTAAATAAATTGACAAAAATTAACTATGTTATATAAAAATTTAAATGAGCTAAACAAGTTTTATACAAATCAAATAATTATCTACATATTAAAAAAATTATAAATGTAAATATATCTACAAAAATCAACCAAGTTTATAAAAATTTAACGAAGTTATCTAAGATTTTTTAAAATTAAATAAATTTATAAAAATTAACCTAATTTCTAAAAAATAACTAATTTTTATAGAAGTTAAATAAGTTTTATAGAAATTAAGTAAGTTTATAAAAGGGATTTTTAGGCTCAAGGAAAAAGTTGTAGAAAAATTTAGTTTTAGAGGCATGAAGTTTGTTTTTTAGGCTGAAAGACACTTTTTAGTGCAAATCACAGAATGATAGTTGTAACTATCATTTTCAGTTTACACTAAAAAATGTCCTTCAAACTAAAAAGAAACTTGTTGTCCTTGGGACTAAATTTTTTTGCAACTTTTTCCTTGTGCCTATTTTCCTGCTTATAAAAAATAACTAGGTTTATAGAACTTAATTAAGTTTTTAAAATAATCTAAATTTATAAAAATAATAAAGTTAGTAAAAGTTGACAAAGTTTTATAAAAAGCTAACCATGTTTTATAAAATTTTACTTAATTTTTATAGAATTAAACTAAGTTAAATTAATTATAAAAATTAACTACTTTAACCAAATTTTATAAAAATTGAATAATTTTTAAAATTAACTTAGTTTTAGAAAAATAAAATAGAGTTACAAAAATTAACCGAGTTGTATAGATATTTAAATAAGTTAAACAAGTTTTATATAAACTAAATAATCATCTAAATATTAACAAAATTTTGTAAAAAGTAAGCAAATTTATAAAAACATAATTAAGTTTATAAAAATTTAACAAAGTTATCTAAGTTTTATAAAAATTAATTTTTTTTTTATAAAAATCGACCTAATTTATAAAAATTAACTAATTTCTGTTGAAATTAACAAAACTTTATCAAAGTTAAGCAAGTCTGTAAAAAATAACTAAGTTTATAAAATTTAATTGAGTTTTTAAAATAAATTAAGTTTATAAAAATAACAAAGTTAATAAAATTTAGCTAATTATTATAAAAGTTAACCAAGTTTTATAAACATCCGACTAAATTAATTAAATTTGTAAAATTTAGCCAAGTTTGATTAAAAAATAGTTATGATTTATAAAAATTTAACTAAATAACAAAGTTTCAACAGAATTTATCAAGTATCATAAACTTTTTGCTAAGTTAATTAAGTTGCTAAAAATTAGATAGGTATTATAGAAATAAATCATATTTCATAAAAATTAAATAAGTTTTAAAAGATTAATGGTATCTGTACTAGTTTATATATAATAGTGGTTTGGTATTAAAGAAGTTCATAAATATCATATATTGTTGTTCAAAAGTGTCACTTTATATGCATATTTTTCATGAATCATGTCTATTACGACTAATTATTGAACTTTTTCTTTATAGGTAACTAATATATTTGGTGCTAGTAAGTAGCAGTAAGGTGATTTGAAGTAATATATAGTGTCATGTGTATATGGTTTGAATACTTCTATGTATCGTTTTGGAAAGAATGCTTATGTATGATGTTAGTTTTTTATTTGCATTTGTAATCTTTGTACGTAGTTATAAAACATGATGAACACATGTTTTTTTGGTGTAATTTTATTTGTTTACATATAACGTATTAGTAATCAAATGTGATCTTAGTGATATTTCAGATTCTTTATACATATATGCATTGAAACGTCAAAAGGCAGTGCAACTTATGCAACGAGATGATAGCTTTAAACAATGCCATAAAAGGTAATAATAGTGTTTTTAAAGCGCTATAGTATGCAACTGTTAGTAGCAGCTCAAAACCGCTATTGTTAAGAGAGTTTTGATAATGTTGGTAAAGCGTTATTGTTAGGAACTTTTATAGCGTTTTATTCTCGCAGTCTAATAACCCTTTCTATTTATAACATGTCTTTTAACAGCATGTGCATAAAGGCTATCAAACCAATTTATAGCTTTTCCAAAGGCTGTTAGAAGTACTTAGTGATAGCGTTTTTGGTGTTACTATCGTACATCACAGATCTGTAACAACGTGTTGATAAGCGTTCATAAAATCGCTATCAAAGCCTTTAATAGTGTTTTTGAAATGCTATTAAATTCCAAACAGTTGCAATGTCTTAAATTTATCGTTAACTTAGCCATTTCAACAAAACTCATATAGAATTAATCTATTATCATTAAAACATGTTTATCGTCGTTATAAGTAGAAAATATATACAACATCTATACCTAAATAAGTGCGGATGATATATAGGGTTAGTATTGCTCATCTACATGAAAAGCTTGACTAAAATCCTTTCTTACCTTAGGAAATGAAACTTGAATTTGTCTTTAACCGATCTCCCTCTTTTCCTCCTAAGAATAGCGGCTAAGCTTTAATATTTAGTTTTGATTTGATGTAATGAGGTAATGAAGAAATAGTGTGTTTTTACAGGTATAAGGCTAATAATTTAGGCTTTTGGGCTAAATACCCTCCTGCTTAATCTTATTAAACATTAACACCTTATTTCACAAAATTCCCTTTTACCCATTTACTTTTATGACTGAAAATTATTTTAGTAATAAGTACTCTAGTTTAACTCAATCAACATTTTAAATGTCCCGCACTTTATTAGTTAAATTTCTCCTTGAGTAATTCTCTTACTAAACTTCTATAATAATTATATAATTAATCATATTTTTAATTAGGACCATATTATGGGACTCCAAAATATGGGGCGTAATGGACTGCCCTCCTTACAGGATTTTCATCTTCGAAATTCGAATAAGATGGAGTCGTGACTACTATCATCAATGTAAAGCGTACATCCAAGTACAAGTAATCACATCTAGAATGTGCTAATGTAAATTCACAACGTAAAATGTACGCAAGTACACATAATACATTAATAGCCTACTAATGTAAAACCATTAATTATAATTTATTATGTAACTACCACCACATAATCATATCATAAAACATGATACAATAGTACAGCTACTAGTAATACAATAGCAAACAAAGCACTCTTCTAACATCCATGAACATCTAAATCGACTCAAAATAGATACAAATCTTACCTCTACCTCCCAAGTACAATTATCACTATCGTCAGCCCATTGGATGCGAACAAATCTAGTAACTTTATTATTTAACTCCTTCATATCGCGAACTACTATTCTTTTTTATCTTGAAAATATTTCAAATCCGGTTCGACAAACAATCCTCAGTGGTCCTTAATTCCACTACCGTACTTGGGTTATGCACACATATTCTAAAATATGAAATATTATATGTGTACCCGCTAAACTACTATGTATCTCGAGTCGATAATCGGGCTTACCAATCCTCTCTATCACAAGAAGTGGACCTATATATCTTGGAGCCAATTTCTCACCTTTCCAAAGTGCACAACACTTTACATAGGTGAAACCTTATGAATACATGATCAAAAGGCTGCAAACTCCGTCTCTTTATGTCTTTTGTTAGCCCAACTTTTTTACGTTCACCGTCTAGCCTTCATTTTGACATGAATTAAATTTATCTTCTCGATAGCATCTATTACCAAGCTGAATCCTAAATGAGCCTATCTCTTATGTCCAACTAATAAATAGGTGATTTATACAGTTTTCCATAAAATGCCCTAAATAGTGTCATTCCAATAGTTGACTAGTAACTGTAATCATAGGAAAACACCAGTATATGCAAATAGTCTTCCTAAGACCCTCCAACATCTAGGACACATGCCCTTAGCAAATCCTCTAAAACTTGATTTGCCAAATTTCTTGACCATCTGTCTGTGGATGGTAAGTTGCATTCAAGTTCAATCACGTGCCCAAATGACTCTACATACATCTCTAAAACTCAACTCACTAGTAAATAATGGATCTCTACCGTTAATGATGTTGCTCGGAATCTCATGAGGTCTCATTATATTCTTCACATATATAGCCTCGCTAAGCTAGTTGCCATCCTTCTCAAATTTACTGGGATAAAATGGGGCCTCTTAGACATTCTATCAATTATTATTTTATATATGATCAATTATTGCTCTCGATCTTGTCAATCCATCTATAAAATCCATAGAAATCAAATCCAACTTCCTAGTAGATACTTCTAAGGGTTGAAGTAAACCGTTTAGCTTATGATGCTCGGTTTTCTCTTGTTGACATGTGAAACATTTTTCCACACATTCGCTAACATCCCTCTTCTTCCCTTTCAAAATCACACTCATTTCTTGTTGTGATACATACTCATTCCTTTGAGATGAATTGTAAACTTGGATCAATGACTCACCTCTAAAACTTCCTTTAGAAGGTCTCTCACATTCTAGACACATTATCTTCCTTCCTTTCTAAACCATCCTCTTGAATCCATTTAGAATCCCTTTGTAACAACCCACACATTTAACGATTATATATTTAAATATTTTATTAAATATAGCATCGTTAGTCGGATTTAGGTCCGAAATGTTGCTTTTTGCAAACGGCCGAATTAGGACTCGAAACCACTTTCGTTGAGTTCTAAATGGCATTTGCAATCTTTTTTAGTATAAGCTTTGATATGTTTGGAGTAAGTCGAGTTTTTCTACCTTTTTGGATTTTGGGTTTTGGGTTTGGGTTCAGCCCACTAGCTAACTAAATAACCTAACTCAGTCCCCTCTCCTTTCATTCACTCATTTTCACTTTTAACTCAAGCTAAAACTGAAAATGGGAGAAAGGAAGAGGAATTAGAAATTCCAAGCCCTAGTTTCTTCTTGCAAACTTGAATTCTTGCTCCAAAGTCAAGGAGAAGCTATAGGTAAGCCTCCTCTTCATCTTCTCCATCTCTTTCTCCTTCAATTTTAGAAAGTTTCCTAAACCTAACTTAGGAAAATACTTGTTTTTATTTTAGATTGAAGCTAGTAAAGTTGAAGTAGAGAGTGGTTGGTCTTCTCCTTGCAATTGAGCTACTTCTTCTTCTTTGTTTTTGGGTTAAAGGTGAGATTTTTATATCACATCTATGTCCAAACTATCTTTGATTATTAGGTATGAATTCCTAATACTTATTCTTGTGCAATTGCTTTTGGCTTGGATTGAATTGGTGAATATTGCAATTTTTGGTGTTTTGGAGTCAAATCTTTGAAAATCATAACTTCGATGTTGAACATGTTTTTGGTGGCGAATCAGAGAGTAATGGTGCTGGGTTATCGATTGGCAAAAGCCCCTAAGGTCCATTGCTCGACCGGTTGCAAATGGGGTGAGTTTGCTCCTCCATTTGATAGGCTGGAAAACCATTCCAGCTACAGCCAGTCGACTGGCCCCCTGTAGTCAGTCGACTGACTGCAGAGTCTGAAAACTCTCGGGTTATGGTTCAGTCGACTGACTGCAGAAGGCCAGTCGACTGACCTGCTTCAATTTTGCCTAGTATGCCTATTTGTTTGTGATTCCAACTTTTATCGATTCATATTGATTCTAATTAGTTGTTTATTGCATATTTGACTTTGATGATTCCTTTTTGATTTCTCTTTAGTTTCATTCACGGGTTTTATAAATGATCTCTTCAAATCGTATTAAAAGCTCACTTCTCTAATTTATAAATTCTATTTAAACGCGCACACACAATTTTGCACTTTGAGCGGAGTGGAAAGGAGATTAAATGGTTAAGTAAAACACGGACCATGAATCCGTGCGTTTATCTTTTCGATTAATCCCCGACCTATTCGATTGATTGTTTTGGCCTTTTGGTCTGGTTCACCGATGAGATGAGGTAAACTTTGTACTACTTTGAGTGTGGAATTAACTAATGGATAGTAAACCGTTTAGTGCGAATGGGTAGTTATGGGACTCACGTTACCACTTTTCGGATTCCTTTTTGAGAGTTATGGCACATTCTGCCAGTTAGTGGTGTCCAGTACTGGGCCTCTGGACCTTCACCACTACGGTTTGTTGCCTTTGGAATAGTGTCTTCAGACTGTCTCCTTCAGGTTTGTTGCCTTCGGGTATGTTGCCTTCGGGTTTGTACCTTTGGGTTTGTGCCTTCGGGTTTGTTGCCTTATTATATCGCTTTCAGAGTTGTTCATTCGTCACCGCTCGAGTGATATTGAGTTTGGATTCTTCGGGCTCATGGATTCTTGTTTATACAGTACTGAGCACGTGCAAATTTTCTGATGTTTCATTGATATGTATATTCCCTAGGTATCGCCCTTCGGTGTTGGTCTTTTCGAGCCGCACGATATATAGCGGTTACCTTGTGGAACTTGTGTTACCTTCATTGGTATTTGATAATTGCCTTTTTGGCTTGTTTTGGGATATTCCTATCTTTTGTTTCTTTGAGTTGCCGATGATACGAGGCTTATTCTGTTATGATTCATCTTTTGTTAGATGATTGTGTTATCTCTTTTAGAGATATTTGTTATACTTGATGACCTTGCAGGTTTATTGTTGTTCAGTTTATCTAACTGGTTTGTTTAGCTAGACTGACCCATGTATTTGTACTCGGGTCAGACCGAAATGTTTCAGGTTAGGTGCTTTTGGACTTAGCCTATTTTGCTTCCGCATGGACTATTCAGCTTGCTCCTTTTTGTTAAAGCTTTTTGTGTAGTCCTTTTTATTATAACTCTGGTATGTATTCGTTTGGATTCGTCTGTATATTGTGGTTTGCTATACCACTTGACATGTTTCAGTTTGTATACTCTGTTATGTATATGTATATGTATATGTATATGATGATCTGCTGTTCTGTGATGTATATTACATTTGAGTTGTTACATTCTGTTCTGATAGATCCTCCAACCACCTATGGTTTTGTTTTAAGTATTCATTGGATATGTCGATCTATTTGGTATGTCTATTGTCGATGTATTCAATAGATAGTTAAAGCAAGGCTATAGATGGTCGCTTCTAACCAGCCTTATTCTCCGTGTTGGTTGACGGCATTACCCCGTAGTGTCCTTAGCTAGCGTGGGTATAGAGGTGGGGCGTCACAGCTTAGTATCAAAGCTGAGTTTAGAACAAAATATGATAAACACAGAATAGAAGCACATATTCCGGTACATCAAAGTGCATAAGTGTTACAAATCTTTGAACCATCGTGCCTCTATATTCCTTCTGTGCCTTTGGTGGTAGATAGAATGTGGGAATACGTCTAGGAATGCATTTTTTCCGCAGTATTCCACATTTCAATTAGTGACATCTACCTTGTGAATAATCTTGTTCTTATTTTACTTTCAGCGTATGGCTGGAAGAGGCAGGGGACGACGTTCGGATGCTGGGAAATCTAGTGGCTCACATCCAGATGGTGTTTATATGTCTGCCGACCAGTTTTTGGAATTGTTTAGGAGCACTCAGCCTACAGTTCCTCCTCGAGTATGGTCTTGAATTCGTTAGCACTTCTTATAACAAGAATCTGAAGTTTGTCTCTAGTCTTAAGAAATATCCTAAGAAGTCTTTATTGCTCCAGCTTAAACTTTCTTTTGAGGAGTTGGTAGATTCTGCGCTTCATCTCGAGGCCATTGAGAAGGAGTGTGATAGTGGTGATGATGTTGAGGTTTCCAAGAACCCTAACAAGAAGCGGTTTCCATTTCATAAGTCCGGGTCTTTTCCTTCCAAGAAGAATAAGACTGGTGGTTCTAGCTCTCAGACTCAGTCTTCTGGAACACCTTTCATTCAAAAGTGTTTCAATTGTAGTTCTCCTGATCGTATGATTCGAGCTTGTTCTAAGCCTCTCTTCTGTCTCTATTGCAAGAAGGAAGGTCATCATGTTTCCACCTGCCCTGCTGTTCCTGCTGGTGTCAAGTCTAGCAAGCTTTATACTGCTAAGGCTTCTGAAGGTCCTTCTCAGCCCAAAGGTATATCTCCATCTATTTTGGAAGGTTCTATTTTATTTCACGACCATAGTATTCGAGTTCTTTTTGATACGGGTGCTTCACATTCTTTCGTATCGAAAAAGCTCGTCGATGATTTATCTTTGGATGTTTCTTGTTTGGTTACTTCTTTAAGGATTGCGAATCCTATTGGGGGATCCACGACCCTTAGTATGCTTTGTGATGACATTGAGATTGTTTTATGTGGCTTTTCTTTTCGTGCGAATCTGCACGTTATTTCTTGTCTGGGATTTGATATGATTTTGGGAATGGACTGGCTAGTGAGATACGATGCCAGGATTATTTGTTCTGAGAGAATTTATATCTTCGAAATCCAGATTCATTTACTCAGCTATCACTTGATCTTCGGAATGTGGAAAATTCCGAAATGGCTTTATATTCTCTTGATTCTCGAGATGATGATGATATATCTTGTATTCCTATTGCTTGTGACTTTTCTGATGTTTTCGAGCCTGTTTCGGGTTTGCCACCCAAGCAGGCAATTGAGTTCCGCATTGATCTCATTCTAGGCGCGCAGCCAGTTAGCCATCCTCCCACGAGGATGTCTACAAAGGAAAATAAGAAACTTAGGAAGCATCTTTTAGAGCTTGAGTCCAAGCAGTTGATTCAGTCCACTTTTTCTCCGTGGGGATCCGCGGTCGTCTTCGTGAAGAAGTCCGATGGAACTCTTAGGCTTTGCATTGACTATCGCAAGCTTAACGAGTTAACCATCAGGAATAGGTATCCATTGCCTAGGATCGATGATATGTTCGATCTATTGAGTGGTGCTAAGGTCTTTTCTCAGCTTGACCTTGCCATGGGTTTTCATTAATTACGAGTCGCGGAGGATAGCATACCTCTTACCGCTGTCTGCACTCGTTATGGTTCTTTTGAGTGGCTCGTTAAACCGTTCGGTTTGACGAACGCTCCTGCTTTCTTTGTCGATCTCATGAATCGAGTATTCCGAGAATATCTCGATAAGTTTGTCCTTGTGTTCATTGATGACATCCTTATTTATTCTAAGTCTGAAGCTGAGCATGCTAATCACTTGAGAATTGTCTTGAGTACTCTTAGTCATCATCAGCTTAGAGCCAAATTCTTCAAGTGCCATTTTTGGGAGAATAAGGTTAATTTCTTAGGCCATGTTGTAACTTCCGACGGTATTTCAGTCGATCCCTCAAAGATCGAAGCCATCCAGAATTAGAAGAGGCCTGAGAATCATGAGATTCGTAGTTTCCTTGGATTGGCGGGTTATTACCATCTGTTCATTAAGGATTTTTCCCGTGTTGTGTTTCCTCTCACCAGCCTTACTCGAAAAGGCATTCGTTATATTTGGTCGAGAAGTGTGAAGCTTCCTTTCTGACATTAAAGGAACTTCTCACTAATGCTCCTATTTTAGTGGTTCCCGAAGGGAATCATGATCTTGTTGTTTACACCGATGCTTTTGGTAGTGGTCTCGGTGCTGTTCTTATGCAGAAGGATCGGGTAATTGCTTATGCTTCTAGGTAACTGCATCCGAATGAAGTTCGCTATGCCACTCATGATCTTGTGTTAGCCGCCATTATCTTCGCCTTGAAGATTTGGCGACACTATTTATTGGGCGAGCGCTTCATTCTCTATACCGATCATATATCCTTGAAGTATTTGTTCACTTAGAAGGAACTCAATATGAGGCAACAACGTTGGCTTGAGTTTCTTGCCTCCTATGACTTTGATATCCAGTATACCCTTGGAAAGGGTAATCGTGTTGCTGATGTGCTTAGTCGCAAACATTCGGCTGTTGTTTCTATGATGCTTGCCGAATGGAACATTCTTGAGACTCTATCTTTTTGTGAAATTCATGATCGAGGTTCATCTTCTGATTCTCCTATTCTATTATTTATTTTGGGAGCTCGACCCATTTTATTGGATCGTATTGCCGATGCTCAGCGGCGTGATCCTGATTTATTGCATCTTATTCAGCTTTGTGAGTCTGGATCCTGTGATGAGGCATTGTGGGATTTTAGCATTGATTCTCATGGGTGTCTTTGCAAGAAGAACCGTCTTTTTGTGCCTTCTGATTTTGCACTTAGGCATGACATTCTTGATGACTGTCACCGTTCTAAGTATACCATTCATCCTGGTAGTAGTAAGATGTATGCCGATATGCATCGTCTTTATTATTGGGAAGGCATGAGCGCGATGTGGCGAGTTATGTGAGTAATTGCATAACTTGTCAGCGTATTAAGGCCGAGCATCAGCGCCCTTCAGGCGTTCTTCAGCCTCTAGAGATTCCATTGTGGAAATGGGATCAGATTTCGATGGATTTCATTGACGGCCTACCTCGTTCAAGATCAGGCCATTCTAGCATCTGGGTTATTGTTGATCGCCTCACCAAGTCTGCTCATTTTATTCCTATTAAGTCTAATAGTACTGCTTCGCTTTTGGCTAAGTTATATGTCAAGGAAATCGTGAGACATCGCGGTGTTCCTAGTTCTATTGTGAGTGACCGTGATCCTTTATCACGAGTCATTTTTGACAGAGTCTTCAGCAAGCTTTGGCAACAAAGCTTAATTTTAGCACAGCTTATCATCCGCAGTATGACGGACAAACTGAACGGGTGAATCGTATCTTGGAAGATCTCCTCCGTATTTGTATTCTTGATTTTGGTGGTAGTTGGGAAGATCACCTACCTCTTGTAGAGTTCTCCTATAATAATAGTTTTCAGTCTAGTATCGGTATGGCTCCTTTTGAAGCCTTATACGGAAGGCCATGTCGATCACCTTCTTGCTGGTTGGAATCTGGGGAGAAGCTTATTCTTGGCCTAGATTTTGTTCATGATTCTTCCGAGAAGATTGATTTGATTCGTTTGAGAATAAAAGAGGCATAGTGCCGCCAGAAATCCTACGCAGACAACCGTAGGAAGCCTCTCGAATTCTCGATTGGTGATCTTGTTTTTATTCATGTTTCTCCTTTGAAAGGGGTGATGCGCTTCAGTACGACTGGGAAATTGGCTCCTCGCTTCATAGGACCATTTTCTATCACTAAACGTATAGGCCCTGTGGCTTATAGAGTTTCACTTCCTGCTCATTTATCTGGCATTCACGATGTGTTTCACGTCTCTCAACTTCAGAAGTGTCTTCGGGAGTCGAATTCTGTTATTGATTCTCCTGATTTGCCAGAGCTTGAGGTCTCACCGGACTTATCTATTGTACAGTAGCCTATTCGCGTACTTGACACGGAGGTGCGACACCTTCGGAACAAGGACGTGCCGCTCGTTAAAGTTCAATGGTCCGCTAACCCCAATGACTGTACTTGGGAAACCAGAGAGTTTATCGAGTGATCTTATCCGGGTTTTCTATTTTTGCTTGGCAATGGTGAGAATATCTTTTCATCTCAAGCTTATTTCCTTTTCTTCTTGGGATATTGTATGTAGTTGTTACATATATCGTCTCTGTGAATTACGAGGATGCAATTTTGTAAGGAGGGGAGATCTGTAACAACCCGCATATTTAACGATTATATATTTAAATATAGCATCGTTAGTCGGATTTAGGTCCGAAATGTTGCTTTTTGCAAACGGCCGAATTAGGACTCGAAACCACTTCCGTTGAGTTCGAAATGGCGTTTGCAATCTTTTTTAGTATAAGCTTTGATATGTTTGGAGTAAGTCGAGTTTTTCTACCTTTTCTAATTGGGTTTTGGGTTTGGGTTCAGCCCACTAGCTAACTAAATAACCTAACTCAGTCCCCTCTCCTTCCATTCACTCATTTTAACTTCTTAACTCAAAGCTAAAACTGAAAATGGGGGAAAGGAAGAGGAATTAGAAATTCCAAGCCCTAGTTTCTTCTTGCAAACTTGAATTCTTGCTCCAAAGTCAAGGAGAAGCTATAGGTAAGCCTCCTCTTCATCTTCTCCATCTCTTTCTCCTTCAATTTCATAAAGTTTCCTAAACCTAACTTAGGAAAATACTTTTTTTGATCTTAGATTGAAGCTAGTAGAGTTGAAGTGGAGAGTGGTTGGTCTTCTCCTTGCAATTGAGCTCCTTCTTCTTCTTTGTTTTTGGGTTAAAGGTGAGATTTTTATCTCACATCTATGTCCAGACTATCTTTGATTGTTAGGTATGAATTCCTAATACTTATTCTTGTGCAATTGCTTTTGGCTTGGATTGAATTGGTGAACATTGCAATTTTTGGTGTTTTGGAGTCAAATCTTTGAAAATCATAACTTTGATGTTGAACATGTTTTTGGTGGCGAATCAGAGAGTCAATGGTGTTGGGTTATCGATTGGCAAAATCCCTTTAGGTCCATTGCTCGACCGGTTGCAAATGGGGTGAGTTTGCTCCTCCATTTGATAGGCTGGAAAACCATTCCAGCTACAGCCAGTCGACTGGCCCCTGCAGTCAGTCGACTGACTGCAGAGTCTGAAAACTCTCGGGTTATGGTTCAGTCGACTGACTGCAGAAGGCCAGTCGACTGACCTGCTTCAATTTTTCCTAGTAAGCCTATTTGTTTGTGATTCCAACTTTTATCGATTCATGTTGATTCCAGTTAGTTGTTTATTGCATATTTGACTTTGATGATTCCTTTTTGATTTCTCTTTAGTTTCATTCACGGGTTTTATAAATGATCTCATCAAATCGTATTAAAAGCTCACTTCTCTAATTTATAAATTCTATTTAAACGCACACACACAATTTCGCACTTCGAGCGGAGTGGAAAGGAGATTAAATCGTTAAGTAAAACATGAACCATGAATCTGTGCGTTTATCTTTCCGATTAATCCCCGACCTATTCGATTGATTGTTTTGACCTTTTGGTCTGGTTTACCGATGAGATAAGGTAAACTTTGTACTGCTTTGAGTGTGGAATTAACTAACGGATAGTAAACCATTTAGTGTGAATGGGTGGTTATGGGACTCACGTTACCACTTTCCGGATTCCTTTTTGAGAGTTATGACACATTCTGCCAGTTAGTGGTGTCCAGTACTGGGCCTCCGGACCTTCACCACTATGGTTTGTTGCCTTTGGGATAGTGTCTTCGGATTGTCTCCTTCAGGTTTATTGCCTTCAGGTATATTTCCTTCGGGTATGTTGCCTTCGGGTTTGTGCCTTCGGGTTTGTACCTTCGGGTTTGTGCCTTCATGTTTGTTGCCCTATTGTATCGCTTTCGGAGTTAGTCATTCGTCACTGCTCGAGTGATATTGGGTTTGAAGTCTTCGGGATCATGGATCCTTGTTTATACAGTACTGAGCACGTGCAAATTTTCTGATGTTTCATTGATATGTATATTCCCTAGGTATCGCCCTTCGGTGTTGGTCTTTTCGAGCCGCACGATATATAGCGGTTACCTTGTGTAACTTGTGTTACCTTCATTGGTGTTTGATAATTGCCTTTTTGGCTTGTTTTGGGTTATTCCTATCCTTTGTTTCTTTGAGTTGCCGATGATACGAGGCTTGTTCTGTTATGATTCATCTTTTGTTAGATGATTGTGTTATCTCTTTTGGAGATATTTGTTATACTTTATGACCTTGCAGGTTTATTGTTGTTCAGTTTATCTAACTGATTTGTTTAGCTAGACTGACCCGTGTATTTGTACTCGGGTCAGACCGAGATGTTTCAGGTTAGGTGCTTTTGGACTTAGCCTATTTTGCTTCCGCATGGATTATTTAGCTTGCTCCTTTTTGTAAAGCTTTTTGTGCAGTCCTTTTTATTGTAACTCTGATATGTATTCTTTTGGATTCGTCTGTATATTGTGGTTTGCTATACCACTTGACATGTTTCAGTTTGTATACTCTGTTATGTATCTGTATATGTATATGATGATCTACTATTCTGTGATGTATATTACATTTGAGTTGTTATATTTTGTTCTGATAGATCCTCCAACCACCTATGGTTTTGTTTTAAGCATTCATTGGATATGTCGATCTGTTTGGTATGTCTATTGTCGATGTATTCAATAGATAGTTAAAGCAAGGCTATAGATGGTCGCTCCTAACCAGCCTTTTACTCCGCGTTAGTTGACGGTATTACCCCGTAGTGCCCTTAGCTAGCGTGGGTATAGAGGTGGGGCGTCACACCCTTTAGTTCTTCAACTTCCATACCCATTTCTATATACCTGATTCTTTCTTTTAACGGTTCCACTCACTACCTTGGACCAATTCTTTCTACAAGTGTTGGAAGAACTTCCAAGATTGCTAATGCACTTGGTTACTGACTTGATCTTGCATTCGGCCTAAAATGCGCACTACAAAAAGCTTAGGACTCTAAGGCCTTCCATTCCATAATCATGGAAACACTCCACTACGTCGCTTTATATTTAAAACATCAGCAACCTTCTTCCACTTTCCTAGCATATATTCTATGTCAAAGTCGTATGCCATAAAGAACTTTAACCATCTTTGTTGCCACATATTCAACTCCTTCTGGGAGATGGATACTTAAAAGATATATGATCTGTATATAACTCGTACCGTTGTCCCAACAAATAATTCCTTTAGATCTTCAACTCAAAGATCACCGTTGCAAACTCTAAGTCATGAGTTGGATAGTGAACTTCATGCAATATCAATTGTCGAGATGCATAAGCTATCAATCATCCCATCTGCATGAGATTGCTTTTAACCCGGTTTTAGAAGCATTGGTCTAAAAAATCAAATCTTGATTGCCTTCGGGTACAATCAAAATAGGTGCATTCATCAACAATTTCTTCAACTTCTGAAATGATCCTTCATGCTAATCTCTCCATTCGAACCACTTCTTCTTTTGGGATAACTTAATCAAAGGCAATGCTGCACACGAGATATTCTTGGTGTATCTATGATTATAGGAAGCTAATCCCAAGAAGCTCCCTATTTCTTTCACCGTCTCCTGTCTCTTCCAATCATAAATGGTCTTTATCTTTAATGGATCCATAGCCAATTCATTTCCAAAGTAAGATGATCAAAAAAAGGACTTCATGTTTCCAAAAATGGCACTTAGAAAACCCCACCTTCACTTTTGTATTTCAAGGTCTCCAACACAAGTTTAATATAGCTTTCATGGTCGCGTTCATTCTTAAAGTATATCAAAAATATTATCTATATAGACTAACATAGTCAATCTAACTGGTCGCAAAAGACATGGTTCATAAAATCCGTAAAGAACACATGGACATTGGTCAGTTCAAATGTCCTAACTACTCACTCATATGATCGTATCTAGTTATAAATGTGGTCAAAGGAATATTACCTTCTGCTGCCCTCGGTTGATGGAACCTTGTTGTCATATCTAGCTACAAGAATACTCTAGCTCCACTCAACTTGCCAAATTAGTCGTTTATCCTAGGAAATGGATAATGGTTCTTCACAGTCAACTAATTCAGCTTTTGCTGATTGATAACAAATGTAGTAATCCATTCAATTTCTTTACAAATATCGTAAATGCTCCCATAGTGAGCTACTCGACCGAATAAAATTTTCGCGGTCTACTAATATACCTTTGGTATCAAACCTATTATAAATTCAATTAGTTTCTATTACAAATTCAACCAGTTTACTATGTGTTAATCTGATTATCAGTTCAAAAACATTGGCAAATTCTAGAATTACTAACACTTTATTGGTCTCATCTTCCTTGGTTTCCATCATAAATGAGAAAACTCCAATCTTCTCCTTTGACTCGTATAATGCTACCAAAATCCTCCTACCTCCTCTTGGGTGTTGTAAGGTAATTATTCCATCGGCATGATAAATTCTAGCATCACTGCATAGTGCAAAGCCATCCCCAAAATTACTCAGTAACCTACGAACTCTAACAAATATAGGTCGTAAGAAAATGGGTGTCCATGCAAAACAAACTCTATGTCAGTGCACCTTGATACAAGAGTGGCATACCTAGCTATTTGATTAGTAACATGCAAAGTGTGAATAAATAGATAACATCTAACCTCCATTTATCAATCAAATTCTAAGTAGTTAATGTTGGATAACACTCGACATTTTTTAATAATATCAATCATTACTCATTACTGTAATTGTTGGAGAAAAAAAATTACGAATAAATATATCCATATTCTCAACATCTGTTTTAATATATGATGGATGACAATATGTAGACAATATTAAAAATCTCAATGGATTAATTTTTCAGTTTAACTTAAATTTTTAGTCTTTTTTATTAGTCTTTCAATTAAGAAAACTATACGTATTCCATTATTTTATATATTTTATCTGCTATGAACATGTTACTACTACCAACGAAATTGTGCACGAGCTTATGAAAATTCATTTTTTTTTGTTTTAGTATTACCATGCACCATGAACCAAAAGTGGAAGAGCAATAAAGTCATATGCTTGATATAATGGTAATTAACGGGTTAGAAGTAGTAATCGGTATCAAATCAACATTACTTGTTTGGTAATTTAAGTAAAAATGAAAAAGAAAAAACTATAAATATGATAAATTTTGAAAAATAATAGAGATGATTAAACGATGTAAGAAACAAATAATATAGTATAGAAATGAAGAAAATAATTAAAATTGCATATTATATGAATTTTTTTGGTTTTTATAAGCCTCTTTTATGACTTATATTTAATAGAATATCCTAGTAGATGGATTGTAATTTGTAAACTATATACAATTAGCCTTTAGAAGTAATTTGGTAGTATAGATCCAATGAATTAAAACTTAACATCATTATAAAATTAAAACAAAGTACAATATCTTTTATAACATGTGTAGACATGTTTGATGCCTTATCGATATTATCATGATATTTTACAATATCTTATATAGGGACATGACCGATACGTACCCAATACCGATTTGACTACTTAGATCAAATCTTTTGAAATGAAGAAGTGTATAGCCCTAATATCAAACAAAATTCTAACTAAAATACTGAAAATCAAATCATACACAACGCCAAAACAGCCATTTTATAACACTTATTTTTTAGAAATTGTAACGGTTATTTTCGTTATAAATTAGTAACGGTTAATTTCGTTGTTAAAGAGTTGCCACGATTATTAGTGTGACAAAATTCAGCACTTACGTAAATTGGGTGAACTACCAAGGACCATTTTGTAAATTTGTTGTTCGTTCCATGGTTCATAACGCTACTAACACTTTTCTCATTGATGGCTAGGGTTTCCCATTCATACCCAACTGAATTGTTATTTTCTTTTTTCAGGTTCAAATTCACTATTTTTGAATTTCAAGCTGAATCTCTAGCGTCGATTGAATTTCAAGCCCTAATCTTGATCGGTTAACGTCGCCAAGCTTTTGTATGAAGAATCTAAGCTTAATATCTTACCAGGTACTGCGAATTAAACTGTAGTTGCCATTTATTTGATTGCTTTTACTTGATTTATAAATGAATGCTATATATTTTTGATTAATCGTTTTTCATGCAAGTTTGTTTTGATTTTGTTAACGATTATGGAAGATTGCATTTTTCTTCTTCCTTGTATGCTTGCATAAGATGTATGATGGTTTTTTTAAATTTATGTGCGTGCACATTTCATGTTTTATACTAGAGATATGGTAGTTGTTTACTTTATAGTTTGCGGTGTTTGATAGTAGCTCAACCAGAATGAAAGATATAACCAATTGAGATTTTGTTAATTCTTGTTTTTTCTTCCAAACATTGCTCTTTAAGTTGTTAGCAAATAATATGCCTCAAGGACAAATGTCTTTTTTTTGCACTGTAGGAAAGCATATACAATAGTAGTACATATGTTTTGCTAGAAATCGATAACAACCGTAAATAAGGCCATTTCCCTATTGTGTCAAACTAGTTGTCTTGGGTAGGAAATACATGAAATGATTAGACAAATCGATATTTTGTTCAACAAAGCCTAGAGAGCCTGTGAAATGTGATTGCAAAAATCTATACTTCTCATTTTTTTATATGCGCTAATGATTATCAAGATACGATTAATATATACTATCCAGTAAATATCCTTAATTCTTTCAGATTGAAATTCAACTTCGACTTTCATTATTAACACTGTTTTACTAATCAATTTGCTTAAAAATATTTTGTCAGCGCGTGCTATGTGCCTTATGAAAATCTCGATGTACTTATATTCCATTATCTTCGTAATCTATTTCTGCCTATATTTGGTTGACTTTTTTCATTCCTTTCTTCCAACATTTGCTTTCGTCGACAATGATTATAAAGGCTTTTTTCATTTAGTTTATATTATTATGCCCAACGTATTCACTTTAGTTAATACATTTGTGTTCAAGGTTATCACTAATGATGAACCAGCTTAACGCCAAATTTATATCATTCTTACATTTTCACAAGACATATAAGGTCAATGCACAAGATTAATATACCATCTTTTTTCATGAAGGATTTTATAGATTGGCGAATGGCACTTTATTAGTCGGATGATGCATTTCACCACAACAAATAATAAGGATCATTCATGAAAAAAGTTATTATTATTTTTATGCAACTTTACAATTGATTTCACATATAAATGCCCCTGCATATAGGAAATATTATTGTTTTTTTAAAACTTACTTTACATTAAAAGCTGGATACATTTATTAGCTAATATAAGTAAAAAGGTAATCATATTAAACTGAAAATAAAATGTTTCGCTTAATTGAGAAAACTTTGCAAAGTATTAACTATTAATATAAGTTAACATTTCTTTAGTTTATTAAAACCTATCATATATTAAATTTTATTTCTATGCAGTTAAGACATAATGACAAGTTCAGCATTTCTAGGTCTTATAAGAAAGATGACAAGTGCACAATCTATCCAATCAGAACAGGAAAATAGCTTGTTGAGACAATTTAATCATAACACAAACACAAATGCAATAACTGACATGTTTGAGGAGAGACTGGAAGAGAGGCGAGGAGGGGCTTGAAGAAGCACGACGAGAGACATGAAATGGTCCACTAGGAAGGGAAGAGGCTAGTGTGGAAGTAGGAGAGGAGCAAGATACTGAAGTGAGTAGGTAGGACTATATTCCAGTTGGTGGATATGATACTCCAATTGATCCTGTTACCTAAAAAGACCACTTGATTGGAGAGAAAATCGGTAAAGATGTAATCATACTTTTTTATATAATTTACTTTATGAACATCCTAACAAATATTTCAATATGCTATTTAGATTTAGAAACAAATCTGCCTCACGTCTTATTGGAGTATTTGGAACTTGCGGTTTATGGAACCATGGTATACGTTCTCTAAGCCTCGTGACAAAAGAATAGTACTGTTTAATGAGTTTAAGGTATGGTTATGTTCTTTTGGTTGTTAAAATTTATTTTAATGCAATATATTTCAATAACATTTCTATGTATAGTGAGCATACACATACGATGTGTGTATGAGCAAAGGGTTTTTGATATTTCGACAAAGAAAGCTTCCTCGATCCTAAAAAAGAAACTACACCAGGCACGAGGAAAAGCAAAAAAGTTACGACAAACTACTAAGATGATTAACTGTTGACATACACCTCCTAGTTGGATACAAGCAAATGTTTGGAATCAAATGATTGATATGGAATGGCATAAAAGTACATATGATGATAAAGGAACCAAGATGAGAAATAACTGTTGATGCCAAAAGAAGGGACTCACACACGTCATACTGCTGGTGCGGTGTCTATTGCTTCACATGATGCACAAATGGTAAGCTAAAATTGATTCGTACTCATTACATAAGAATAATGAAAGGTTGTATTTCAAAACAATAATTGGCTAATTTTCTGTTGGATCTCGTGATTGGTTTTATTTTGAACTTAGTTTTCTTGCAGGAATAGCCTAATATAACAAAATTACAAAAATTGAACCTTAAGTTATATGTGTGTGTGTGTCACAACTTATTATAATCATTGCTTTCTAGCTATAATGGATTGATTTTAATGTCCATCTTTGAAGGAACATGAGACGGGCCATCCGGTATCCTTTGCTAATAGTTTTTGTTGTTGGCATACTAAAAGAGAGAAAGGAAAAGGCAAAACGAAGGCATCCTCGGCACCAAGTAGCACATTTGTTGATAGAAAATCAGAAAATGTTTATGTAAGTTTTGTTCAACTTCAAACTTCTCTATTACGTCTTCTTTCAAATAGCTCTATACTATAGTGCTGCACTCAACTTTCAAACACAAAGGTTTCGTGCTCAGCCAACTCATTTGGATGCTATAAATGCATACATACATACATATATACACATATATATATATACATATATATATATATAACTTTCTAATTACTACACATACTCTTGCAAATGCACATAGTGCACTTCATTTTTGGATCACTGGTTGATATATGAATTTGATACAAATCGATACATCTTTGATATGCAGTACATATGAAACTTTCCAACACATTGATAATAAATAATATAGGTATGTTTCTTGGTTTAGTGGTTTCCCATATTATTGGGCTATCTTTAATTGTAGCTTCGGCACCCGCATAAAAACATGAATATATGTATGTATGTATGTATGTATGTATGTATGTATGTATGTATGTATGTATGTATGTATGTATGTATGTATGTGTGCGTGCGTGCGCGCATGTATATAAATGTGGTGTCATATGCTATTGCATAATTTGATGAAATTGTGGTTCTACCTAATGTATAATTTTCTCTCTAAGAAAAAAAACATATTATCCAAGGAAAGAATTGACTTTGTTGGTGCACATCTTTTCCTGTATATAAAAGAAAGAAATTATCCGAATCACGATAAATAGATTAATTTGATTTACTTACAATTCAAGCCTATTTTGTAAAATATAACTGATAATAATCCAAGATAATTGCCATTCAAGTGATTTAATCCAAAGCTTGAATTATAAACATATCATTAATATAACATCTGCCAAAGCTATGACAATCCAAAATATCTCACACTAGACAAAGGCTTATTTCCTGTTTCACGCCCACTTCTTTCATGTAGAGCTTCTGTGATTGAAATGTTTTGTTGTTTAGGTCACCTTCAGTGATCGAAAAGACTTTCATACAAAGACCCAAATTTTAGCAGTAACAATATTACTAAAATGCAATGATGACTATTTTCTCAAGTGGTAAGACATCTAATTTGAGTTGTTAAATGTTTTGGATCCAGTCCTATAAGTTACCAAAAAAATATTAGGAGAAAATTTCATATATGTTAATTTCATCAATCACGTATTTCTGAATTATAGGAAAACTGACAATACTATTTCAGGATATAGTTTAAACTAAAACGTTAATATATATCCACAATTTAAGTTTATTTCAGTCTAAGAAATGAAATGAATCTTATTTTATGATGTTTATCCGATTGTCTTCAAGTCCTAATAGTTCCAACAACTGCTTAAAATTGGTGGCTTCATAAGTACTAACACCAAAAGTCAGATAAAAGATATTACCCATGAAGTTATCTAAAGGTTTGTTAGGAAAATAATTCATATAATGTAAGTAATGAGTTTTACTACAAAATTGTTAAAGGTCATTGAAGAAATGATTTCCTCTTTAACTTTCTCCATCATCAAACAAGGATAAGCATTACACCTTACAGTTGTATAGTGTCTCTGGCTGCATATTCCTTTTCTTTTCCCTGTGCCGATTGACCATGCATTGCTTCAGTCAGTTGAGATTTAACATCTTTTACAAAGGATTCTACTACTTCAGTTATTGTAGACTTCTCATTTTTGATTTGTTTCATTCCGCATTGCTTCATTACTCATTGTTTTCCCCTTGCATATATTCTCATCTTTCTTTTCTTCTTTAATTTTACCTTGTCCATGTTTTTCTTTTTCTTGCTTTGGTCCCTCATGTTTTGTTTCTTTTTTGGTTACCTCCACTTTTGTTGCTTCGTTTAAGATCATCTTTACTTTTGTGATAGCTTCATCTTCAGTAATCACATTTTTAGGCAAAACTAAAGTGAGGCGTCCATCCTTTGTGTTTAATGTTTAGCAATAAACAAAATATACTTCTTCGTGTTGTGTCTTTGATTAACATATTATTAACAAAAATTCTTATATCGTGTGTAGCATTCTATTGTACTTATTTTCGATATTTACTTGCACTTAGTAATTTTCCCTCTTTGTTGCAGGTAAACATTTCGAACAATTGATTTAGGTCTGGTTTCCCATTTTCCAATTTTAATATTATATTTCTTTTTATTTAGATCCATTGTAAATGATTTGGTATTCTAAAAATGCTTCTATATTGAATTGTACACATTTGATATTGCTCCATTAAATCGGTTAAGATATGTTTCCTAATTTGACAGCTGTAGAAGTTAAAAACTCTGCAGTGGTGAGGAACAATTTTGTAAATTTGACAGCTCAATGTTTCATTTAGAGCCATATGAGCTTCTTTAAAAAGCACGAGTTACTAGTGTTTTACTACAAAAAGTATGAAAATTGAGGTCTCTGTTTAAATTCAAGGAAATATATCAAGTAGGCAAATATGTTGGTTTAGCCCTTAATGTGATTATGTCATATAAATTTAGTTGTGTTTCATGGTATTAGGTTGCCTATTTTTGTGCAAATCGGACTCATTTCCAAATGCACATGAAAATTGCTACTTTATTAGGACTTAGCCAAATTTATTATGTACTTTAAATTATTCTAATGATGCAACCCATACTGCCTAATCTGTGTTATCATAATCATATTTTGAGACTTTGACTGAATTTGAATCGTTGTGTCATTTTTTGCCGTAATATTTTATTATATGTGCTTTTGCTCCATTCATATAAGAAACGACATTGAATCAATAATCTTAGACTATATGAAGAATTGGTATGTAAAAACATTTTTTAGGTTAATATTTCAGTGACAAAAATATACTTTATGAAATTATTCAAATGCAGGCAGCTGAGAATCCAGGACAGAAGATCACACGTACAGTGGCATGGAAAGTGGCTCATACAAGTAGAAAAACGGGAAAGGTGATTCCATGTGCTGCCGAAAAATTTGTAAGTCCTTTCTTGTATGATTTTTCTCAATTTATCCATATTGTTGTTTAGTAAATCATGAGTATCTTTTATAGAAAGTGTAAGAAATACGTAGGCATGATTAAGCAACATTTTAAAGTTATGTATGACTCAATTTTGATAAGCAGATTACTCAAGCAATCAATATATACACGAATTTAGCACAGTAAGTTTATACATGTTCATGTTGGCACTAATGGTATGTCGGATCTGTAGTTGCACATGTTTTCATGTAAACCTCAATTTCATGTTACTATATTATATCCGCATCCTTTTAATGATGTGCTAGATAAGTTGCAGGCCAAGTACAACTGTGTGGCATTACTTGACTGAAAAATGATTTTATAGAAAATGTAAGAGAACTGCAGGCAATGATTGTGCTGTGTTTCAATAAGGTCTTCTATATGGTTGATTTTTTAGTTGAAACTGAAGCATAACATTATAGGTAGATATATACGATCATTGTTTCAGGCGGCAGAGTTTGAATGAGTTCTATGAATCCAAAATTTTCTTTAATTATGATAGTTTGTTACATAGCTGTAGAAATATTTTGATGTTCATGGTTATGGTTAGAGTTTAGGGAGTTAGCAAGTGGTTGCTTGTATGTTGTTTGGGTGGCTGTCAGTGAAGTGGTGGTTGTTGTTTCAGTGAATGGAGGTGAGGCAGTGAGTAGTTTTGTGGTGGATGTATGAAGTGAAATACCGACAGCAGTGGACGGTCGCAGGAAGCGGTTGGGAAGTAGATGATGTGTGCTATTGTGGTGAACACAGTGCACAGAGTTGATAGAGATGTGATGGTGGCTTTGAAGTAGATGATGTGCAGCTGTGATGCGGTAAGAGGATGGTTCAGTGATGGATTGTAGACTGTGAGTATGTATTGGTCAGGGAATCAAAGTGATCAAGTGGCATTGAAACTGTGGCATTGGCAATGGCAGTTATATGATGTGGTAGTGAGGAATTGCAGTAAGCAGTGTGATATGTAAGGAGATAGGAGATAGTGTGTGGTGAGCTGTGCAGTAGGCAGAATTGATATGGAGAGTGGTTTGGATGGTTACGTGTTGATGGTAGGAAAGTTTTTGGCAGTGGCAAGTGATTGGGGTGTTGAATGTTGTGGGAGAAATAGTGTGATTTGAGGAGCAAGGGGAAATGGCTGTGTGCTGGTGAAGGCAATTTGTATGTGGGTATGTGAATGTTGTGGCAATATGGTTGTATTTGGCCTGAGTGTCGTGTTCGTTGTATTGTTATTTGATATAATTGATGGAGGTTTTGTTATTTGGCTTGAGTGTCGTGTTCGTTGTTTGTAGGATCTAGATTTTATTTTGAAGTAATGTTAGAACTTGTAATATTTTGATTTCATACTCTTTAATTATGTATGATGAACTTGTGAAATTGCGAATCTTCCTTTAATTTGTTGTCAAATATTTGTGCAATTTAAGTTGTATGTTTGGATGCGTAATTGCTTATTGTTATCGAAATTATGTAATTTTATGTACCTACTGTATTATAATAGACAATTCTGTAGTGTAAATGCTAGCAAAAATGCAGCTCTACATGGTTGGTAGTTGTAACGAACATATTCATTACTAAAGACGAAATTTATAACGAGCATAATCGTTACTATTGATGAAATTTGTAACAAACAAGTGCGTTACTAATGATGAAATTTGTAACGGACAAGGTCGTGATAATTTAGAATGACAACCCCTTCTTCTACCATGAAAGGGAAAACTAAGTAACGGAAAATACCCGTTACAAACCGATGCAACTAATAACAAACTTTTTCGTTACAAAAATTTAGATTTCCAACGATAAATTCCGTTGGTAAGTGATATACGAATAACGGGTAGAGGCCATTATAAATATTTGTAACGACAAACCTCACGCCTGTACCGCTTACGACTATATCTGTTATAAATTTCATTTGTAACGACTATATTCGTTACAAATACACCTTTTTGGTGTAGTGATACCTTTAAGAATTACACCTTACTCCTTGGCATATGGTCCATTTGCTAGTTATTTTAAAGCATATACCTTCGCCTGCTTCAAATCTAGACAATCCCTCTTCTTATGGTCGGGTTTGTTGAGTTAAAGCACTTAGCATTCCGCCTATTCTATGCATGGTATATTTGGTCAAATAATGACCCTTCTGCCCACAATTATAGCATGTTACATAAGCTACATTCACCTTTTGCCATGGTATATTTCCTCCTTTCCGCTGGTTCTTATTCCCCTTCTAATACGAGTTAAACATCTTCCTTTACCAATTCTTGATTCCAGCATCAACATTTGTCTCCTTTTATTACAATCATTCATAACTTCTTGCCATCTCCACAACTAACTCGTTGGGAGCTAACAAATGTGCCGTCACTTTATGGTTCAGTCCCTTCCTTAAGATTTCAATAAACTTCTCATTCTTCTTCAGCAGAGTCTTAATATATTCTCTAACATACTTCAACAAAGCATTAAAGCATTGGATATATTTTTCCAAAGTCATATTTTCTTACTTCAATTCCAAAAGCTTCCAACACAATGCACTCTTTGCAATTTAAGAATAAATTGAGTCTCAAATCACTTCTTAAATTGATCCCAAGTAATATTTTCTTCTAGGGTCTCAACAGTCTATGCCTCCCACCAGTCAAGAGCATCTTTTTGGAGTTGACGTCAAGCCAGTCTCCAGAGATACGCTCACACGCCTTCAACCAATTATTACTTCCAATGACAGTTCCTTCCTGGTAAACATCCTTCAATCGCAACTGGTTTATCTTAAAGAAATCCCTATTAACCACGAGTATCGGCTCAACAACTTTAGCTAGCTATTGCCTCATCATCTCCATCGTATACTAACAAAAGAGCGCATTATTTCCATGGCTTCAATTGTCGAGTAGGCATCTAAGCACCAATCTTAGTATTGACATTTGGCATTGCCTCCCCTCCTTGGTCGTTAGTCTGCGTACTCGTAGTACCTCTACTAGCATCTGCCCTAAAGCTTTCCAAAGTCAATCAAATGTTTCTAGTTTCCATTTTTCTTTTTGCATAAGCAAGCTCTCATGAGAAACGAAAGAAAAGATGGTGAAAGAAATAGTAGAGGGATATATATATATATATATATTTCCAATTATATATTTATATCAAAAATACAAGTACGTTTTATATAGCGTATACCATTTCTCAATGTGTACATATTCAATTATGTAGTCCCTACCTAGATTTCTACTTAGTTTTGTTTTACCTAAATGTCCCCTAACATAAGCTTTACTACCAAGTTGTGACATCCTCCACCATTTTAAGACTCAAAAACAAACATGGATGATATTGCACATCACTAGAACTATTTTCAAATGAAAATAGTGAAATCGGTTTTTTTCATGCCATTGAGTGGATATAGCAACTAAATTCATTTTAGCACATAATATGTCTTTACATTTAATTTCTTTAGAGGATCACACATTTCTCTCAAAAAAAATGTCTTTGCATTTAATTTCCTAAAACGTGCCTACGCAGAGGTAAATAGAATTAAATATAGATAATAGTAACATGCTTAACATATGAAAATGCCAGCATGTTCATTTAACAAGTTACAAATTTTGGTTTTTACAACAACAAAACAAAAACAAAATACCAATAACTATTATGCCTCCTACCTCATCTTTGGAGTTTTATTCATCTTTAAAAAGTGATGTCCAAACCCATGAACTCAACATACTCACATGAATATCTGTGATTTTACGAGAAAGAAAAACAAACATATTCGTCAAACATAAAACCCAGTATGAGTTTACAGAAAGCATAACAAACATATTCGTCAAACATAAAAGCCCGTATGAGTAATATTCATTCTAGAACACATAATGTATTGAAACCATATCGTCTAACAGTGAGTTTTTTCCTCGCTACTTCTTCAATAACAATTACATCACATCATGTAATATTAAGAGCATAAAATTATGCACACAATCGTATAAGCACCACATCAACCATGAATATCCCATAAACTTAGTATTATGTTATGAACCATCTAATACAATTATCATTCTCAAAAATAAGTACAACTTATAATCAATACACTATGAACCATGTCATATTGCTACGATATACAATCACATGCATTACCTAGACTCTTATTTAGGTGTTAGTTTACTAGTTATCATTAGTTTTAGTTAGTGATTACTACATGAGATTTATCTATCAATAGTTTATCCCAAACATTGTCACCAATGAATGGTCACTCATTCATCTTGGGAGCCAACCTATCCTTACGAAGTGTCGATAACCTCTCCTAGTCCCAAAAATACTTTTGCTTCACACTGTTCATTCATTCGTTTTATTTGGTAGTTACATCCACATTGAGGTTATTTCTCACGCTAGAGATATTTTCCACAATTGCACCCATTTAAATAGACTTCACTAAGTCTTGATAGCCTACCAAAAATACACTACCATTAGAATATCCTCATGAGTAGGCATTTTCAAAATCTTAGGCTCAAACCAATTTTTAAGTATTAATTGTGTACCCTATACATTCCATGGACTCTTATATTTAGGTCAAATTTCTTCAATTCTTTTAGACAAAATATTTTATTTTTCAAATTATTCAAATGATACATTTTATCACTTCTTAGCTTATCTTAAGCTTTAACCAATTCCAATCTTTTATAAATTATGTTATTTTTCATGTGGAATTTTTTTATGTCTGAAGTTCACTTAAAGTCTTAAATCACAAATATGAATATATTCATATGCTTATAAAACAGACACATTGAAAAGATATGATGCTCTCATATATTTGAGAATCTACATATACAACTTTATATCTCCAAAACTTCATTTACAAAACCACTCATATGGTTATTTTTGAAACTTAGCATACATATTAGAGAATTTACACACAACGCCAAATAGCCCATTTTGTAACACTTTTCTGCTTTCAATTTGTAACGGTAATAACCGTTATAAATTTCTAACGATTATTTCTATTACAACCATTTGTCATGGTTATAACTATTACTAAATCTGGTACTTTGGTAAATAATTAAAAGCAATATGGATAGGAGTGTCATTTTGTTTACTATTGGTGATCACCCTGTTTCTCGCGCTTCTAAAATCATTTCTCACCCATCCAATATCGTTCTGTAAATCAAAAATTCAAATCTAGGGTTTTCATCCCCCCTCCGTTATCGCTACCTCCGCCTCTAGCTTCCCCCTCCGCCTCGTTACCGTTCTACGATTACCCACCTCTGCCTTGATATTTTTTCTAGGGTTATCGCCTCCGCCTTGTTCCCGCACCGTCGTTGCCAGGTTATCGCCTCCTTCTAGCAGATCCGACTCTTTACCAAAGCGACCAAAGCCATTGCTTTGGGCCTCGTCAAAATTTAGGGGACCAAATTAAACAAGCAACCATAGATCACAGAAAGAAAAAAATGAAGCTGGGGCACAGCCGCACCATTATAAAACATGCGACTCTCGAACTCAGCAACGGTGGCCTGAAAATCAAAGGTCGAAGGGACGGGGATGAGACTACTCGATTTGCGAATGGCGACTTCTCAACAATGCTAGGGCACGGCCAAGCCCCATGGTACATCACAGTGATCGATTGTTTGCTGACAGTTATTGCTTTTTTTCGTAAAGGTATTTCCCCAGTCTAATTGATTTTGAATTTTGCATCTACTAAGTTCTAATTTTTGTTCTAATTTTTATGTAGTTGGTGTTGTAATTTGCAAACAAGCTTTTACCGTCAATTCTAGTTGGATTCGAAGTAGAAAGTTTAGGCTTGGGCTAAAAATTTCATCACGGTTTTGTGAAGGAATTCGTGTCAGCGAGGCAAAACTGAAGCATTTACTGTCAAAGATCATAGAGGAGAATGTAAGTCTAATTTGTGTTGTCTTAAATTTTGGCTAAAACATAAGTATTAGAAATTTCTTTGCGATGATGTATTTTTGTTGCTGTATTTAGAGCAATTTGAGAAGTACTTCTTTATTGGAACCTTTCATTTTGGTAGGTCATACTCATTACAAAATTACTTTGTGATAGGATTAAGCTCTTTTTTAAGCTCATATAAAGTATATTTTGTGAATGAAACCAATTTATTCCTTGAGATTGTGTAACGACCCTGGATTTTTGGCCCTGTTATTTTAATAAATATTTAATCAAATTAAACAAAGTGTAAACTGATCATATTAAAATGAATATGATTTTGGAAATAATTGCCATTTGTTTATACTGGATTGGTATTTTGAAAGGAAATGGATTTGAAAATTTAAGTAAATCTCTAAAAAATATTTAAAATAAAATCTATCTTGTATAATTGAATTAAAATACTTTATCTTGTTCACATTGGGTGAAAATATAAAATATAAAATAAATAGATGATAATGTTCAATATAAAAGATTAATATTATTGTAAGACAAAAACATAAAAATAAATAAATAAGTAAACTTATGAATCTAAGTTAGATATTGATAGTTAAAATATAAAATACAAATATAATACAAACAAGAAATAAAGTGAAATATGAAATAACATATGTATATAAATTATTCAAGCTAGAAATAATGAAACAAATTATTTTCACAAGCAAACCAAAAGTATAAAAATGAACCTGACACATATGTATGTACATTATTCAAGCTAGAAAATAACAATACAACATATCTTCACATATAAAACAAACATTTTTATACAAATGTATCTACAGTTCAATCCTAATTATGATATGTAAACATATCTTCATTCATAAGCCAAGCCTACCGGCATAAGTATATGTTTGCATATAATATCTTCACACAACAAAACAAATGATAATTATGTAAACTAATTAAGCAACACAACATTTAATGCTTATCTGTTCGAGTCCATATTTTTGTCTGTTTAAAATACTTACAAATCTTTACTTTGCAGAATAAAGATCTGATCAACATAACTAAAACAAAAGTGGGATAAGTATAAAAACAAAACAGGCTTGTATATATGTAACCTGTAAATAATTATGTAAGGCAAGTAACGAAAATTTATGTACTAATAAGATTAAGTGTAGACATTAGGTACATTAGCATTAAATGTTTTATCCTCTCAGCAAACATTTGGCCGAATTCAAAGATCATATCAGCCCCATCTGAAAATCTTGCCTGATAAAACAAAAAAGAATAGTGTACTAGCATTTGTAAACCCAGATAACACCTAACCTGGTTAAACTCCTTTCTATTTATACATAACTTCTTATCTTCATTTGTTTATAACTTAGCAAAACCAGGAATTCATATGAAAACCTATTGTTCTTTTCAAAATTTCAATCTGGAATCAACAAAATTCCAAAGTCTTAAAACATTCCATATTTAAATATCAAATCTTTCCAGTTTAAGGCAAATTAGTAGCATTTTGTCTTTGGAAATCAATTAAGTTCAACAGCAAATCAAAAGAAAGCTTTCAGTGATTCAATTGAAGTTTTCATCATCTCAGTTTATTCTTTGTTCTGGAATTTTACTGGTGAGTAAACAAGAAATTTTAAGCTTTAAGTTATTTTAAAACAGTTCAAGATTATTTGATATCCTGGATTTTATATATATGTCTCAGTTTGTATATATGTTGTGATGCTCTGTTCACCTTTGTTGATTGATTCAGGTTGTGAATCTTCTTCCAAATTCAATTTACTCTCTTCAGATTATTATAAAGCTTTAAACTTTTCATCTAAACAAGATGATTAAACTTAAATTATGATTTCTAAAAGCTGATTAAACTTTATTGTAAAACATAATTATTGTAATTTAGTTTACAGGTATCAAATGATAACTTGATAAAATTGATTTTTGTAATACATTAATTCAAGATTATATGTTGAATTCTTATAACAAATTATGATTTTTAAGACAAAAATCTAGATTTTTGGGTTAATATTTAAAGTACAGTTCGTAATTGAACAAAGATTGCATTTTTACTAATTTCTGGTTATCAATTCAACTTAAATTGTTGAAATTTGATGTAGAGTTAGTATGAACATGCGGGATGCTGGGAAAAATGTTGAATAATTTTTCAAACTCAAGAATGGGTCGAACGAATTCAAACTAGGGTTTGAGTGCATGTTTTTGTACATGTCAGTGATGAGTTGAGAACAACTGTATTACGTGATCGAGTGCCATGAATTTCTGGTCGATGGTCGATTGTCGTATCGTCGAAACGTGGACAAAATCCTGGCGACTCTGGTGCCTTGTGTGGCGATGACGAGTTGATTCTTGTGGATTGGTTCGAGTTCTGTTTTTGGGTAGAACTGTCGAATTTCGATTTGAAATTGTTGTGGGTGATTTGAGCTTAGTTTTCATATTTTGGGGCGATTTGCGACTTATTGATGATCTTGGGAGATCGCCAGAACCTTGCGTGCCGCCGTGCATGTGTACGGCGAAAGGAGGTGTCAGCGTTGTCGATTGTGTGTGCCTCGAGTCGTGCTCGAGCATTTGGGATGATTTCTTCGGGTTCGAGTTCGAGTGTTGAAGGCGTGAGATAGGTTCCTAATGTTGTAACTTCTAGCTTAGTTTAAAACTTAAACTAAAAAAAGGAGAAGAAGAAGAAGGACGTACAGGAATGTCTAGGGTGATTTAGGGATTTACTCGAAGTGCAACTCGAGCTTTAGTAAGGAAATCTCAGGTTTCCTTCAAATCTGCAGTTGTATTTTTGTTTTTTAAAAGTAAGCTAAGCAAATAGTTTTTACAAACTGTGAACACTGTTATTCTTGAGATGTTTAACAGTTTTAGAGTTAAAAGTTTAAATACAAGTTAATTATTTTAATCAATACTTTAAAATGTTTAAACTCTTAATTATTATTTTATTCCAATAATTATTTTAATTAAGTAGATAGTTAATTAACAATTTAGTGTAGTTAACTAACATAATTGATTTCCAAATTTAATGAAGGTTTTTATTATTAAAATGTTACTTATGTTGAATAATTAATATTAATTGATGATTTCAGAAAGTAAATAAAAATAATTACTTTTAATTGTAATTGATGATGGATCAACTAATGATTAAGTAATTAATAAAGTGTAATTAACTACCTAAGGTAATTAATGAATAAATTAATAGTTAATTAATTAATTAATTTAATATAAATGAAAATTTAAGTTTTATTAAGGTTATTAATTAATGATTAAAGAATAGTTAATTAAGTTAATTAAGGTAAAATAAAATTGATTAGGAAGTAATGAATTAAATAACATGAAATAGAATAATTAAATAATTAAGTAATTAGGGGATTAATTACTTATTGTAATTAATGAAATTAAATATGAATTGTTTAAGTTAATTAATTAAGTTTAATTAATTGAAATAATTATTTGATGATGTGATAAGTATAATTACTTGGGGAAGTAATTAATGATAATTACTAGATGCAATTGATTGAGGATGATTTAATAATGAAAGTAATTTGAGTATAATTACTTTGTGAAATTAATCAAGCGATTAATTTAAAAGAAAATTAATTAAGGAGTAATTAATTTATTTGATGAATAATTTAAGGTGGTTAATTACCGAATGGTATTAATCAGGGGTGATTAATAAATGTGTTTTAATTAAAGATTAATTACTTAAGGTAATTAATTTAATACAGGATAATGAAATTAAAATGTAATTAGTAATCATTAATAAATATAATTAATAATAAGAGATTAAAGAGTAATTAATTAGTGTAATTAAGAAGAAATGAAATGTTAATAATTTAAGGTTAATTTCTATGTTTAGTTAAGATAATTTACTTGTGGAAATAAGTTAAAGGATAATACTTGAATGTAATTAAAGTAAATTATACAAGGATGATTAATTAAGTTGAATAATGGGATGATGATAAAATAATTGATTGATAATTGATTAATAGTTATAAAAGCAAGATTTATAATGGTAAAGTAATTAATTTAATTTACTTTAAATTAATTAGAGATGAAAGTAATTAATTTAATTCATTTTAAATTAATTATAGCTGATATGATTGCTTATGTATGGATGGATGATATTGTTTACCTTGAATGGTTTGAGAACTCAAATATGAGATAAATGATGTTGTATGAAATGTATGCTTTGTTTGAAATATGATAATACTATGGATTATCTATTGTGATGATAATATTGATTATTTGTTTATGATGATAATGTTGATTATCTATTGTGATATTGTGAATTATCTATCTATTTGTATATGGATAATAGAATTGAATTGTTTTAAACTTTAAAATGACTTGGCCTTAAAAGACACGTTTTGGATTTCGATGAGACCGGGATCGGGTTTCCATATTTGGACATCCGAAAACCACATCGATCCAAATTAACGATAGGTCGTGAATTTGAAGTGAAGATGAAGATTTAGAGTGCAAGGGTTGTCGTCGTTAACTCTGAGGGTGATTCCAAAATGAGTGTAACGTGATAATGCCTTCGGTTTCGTTCGAACCTGGAACGAACTTGTACGGATTGAATGCTTTCAGCACATCGTCAGGTGGGCAATGAGCATTCTAAGGAATATGTTCTGTAAAGGTAATCGTGGCCTCAAGCCTCATCAACCGGGAATGGCTAAAACAGGGGAGGTGCAGCAAGGTTAGGTGGGTCATGCCCAAGCAGGACAAGATTTTCCCCTGTCTAGATGTCCCTTTTTATTCGGCTTAGTGAGCAGTTGGTCGCGCCAACTGCGGGGTTATCTTGTTGGGATTGTTCAGTAAGGAATGGTTCCGGCCTTGTGTTGTAGGGGGGCGGGAGTGATCCTCGGTACAGTGATCTAGGCACCGTACTGTGACGGGCGGTACCCCAGTAGCCCTGCCATTGTATGGAACCCAATATCCAATAAGAGCCCTCGGATTTGATTGTATAACCCACTTTTGTGGCTAGTAGCTGGAATTTAATAGATGTAACAATTTAGGCTATTTTCTATTTACTTGAAAACCCTAGACACTATTATAATATGACAGAATTTCCTATGAAATGTTTTGGTTAGCGTAAGGTAAAAACTTACCCGTATTTATGTGTGGGGAGTCTTACGTGATACCTTTCTTTTCCAATGTTTTTCAAAGTTAAACAATTTTAAACCGTTTACTCATACCAGACCCATGTCTGACCCGGAGTTTATATTTTGTGTTTTCATAAACTCTTGGGTACTCAAATTTTTACGAGTAGCCAAATGATAGGTTCTTGGATTTTTGAGTTCTGGAGGAGCTTGGAGCAGGAGCCCAGACGTATGTAGATATCTGACTAGTTCCACTGTGTTAGTTTGAGTGTGCTGTATTTTGGGATGTATGTAGTGACAAATGTATATATGATTGTCATGTGTAAGATATTGTATAACTCTGATATATGTAAACTACGTGATAGTTATGTGATATATTATATTTTTTTTCCGTTTCCGCTGTGAGATTCTGTTGTTGTTGTTCTTTCTTTCTTTTCTTTTCTATTTCTATCCCTTTCTTTCTTAATAATGATACATCTTTCTGGGAGTAGAAGGCCGGGTTGTCACAGGTGGTATCAGAGCTGAAAGGTTAAGTGAGAACCTTGGCTCTGGTGGAGATTTCTCATTAGAGATAGAGTCAGTAGTACTCTAGAATGAGTCTGAGCGTATTAATAGATATGACCGCGCATTTGTTAGTGAATATAAAATAGTTTTATATTATGTTGATTGATTTATTGAGTGGTATATGAACCTCCGTCAGTGCAGTCTGCACAACTGCACCAAAGGGGTTTCTAAACACTTGAATAGAACAATTCGACACAATATTATTTTTCAAAAGTGGGTGAATTAAATAGTTTCACCCAAAATATATTTTGTTATAAAACAAAAGAGAAATAATTTTATGCAAATTATTATATATAATTAAAGCATTTGGATGATAGTGTTACAGACAAATAAGATTATAAAGATTTACAATGGCTTATATAACCAAGGAAAGTATGAGATTGAATTTGGAATTAAAATTAAAAGTGAAGTTAAAAATGAGGATTTATTTTGGACTAAGTTGAACATTTAATTTTTTTGGAATTTAACTAATGCTGGAAAAAAAATGATATAAATAAATTGATGAAGTACATCAAATTTAGAATGTAAATGAATTGGATTGGGAAATTTAATAGAAATAAAATTTTGGTTGAGATTAACTTAAGCTTAATAATTGGATTTAAATTTAAGATTGAAATGAAATGAATTGAGATATGGATGATATTAAATGAAATTAAGTTCTTATTTAATTAAATCCAAGTGAATTGGTATATTAAAGGGAATAGTATGATGCTTAATCTAACGAAAGTTAAGTTAAACAGTTTGAGTTAAAATAAAATTCAGTTGAGTTATAGATGATGTTAAATAAATTAAATTCTTACTTAAATAAATAAAAGTAAGTTGAAATGAAAATTGAATTGGAATAAATATATTCCGATAACTTATAAAGGAAATTGGCAACACCTTGATTAAGAATATTTTTGGCTGTAGATGAGTGTTCAATCTCGAGTTAAAATGAATTATGAATATATTCAAGCTTAAATTGGGTAAAAAAATGTGAAAATATGAATGTGAGACTTATAAAGGAAAATATGGAGAAGTAAAATAGTAAGCCAAAAAAAAAATTGTTTTGTATTTAGAGAATGAAATAAAAATCCACACTTGAATTATAAATAAAATTGAACACAGATAAAATAATAAGATGATTTTTGAAGATAAAAATCCAATGTAGAATTGGAAGTGGAAGTGGAAGTGAACTAATTTGGAATAAATTGGTTAATTGAATAGGTTAATGAGATTTAAATTGGTTAAAATAGAAATTGGATTGTGAGGTAATAATGGAATTGGGAATGAAATACGAGTTATTAATACAAATTCAACTTGGAATTATAAGTAAATTAAATATGAATTAAAGTTGTTGCGGAATGGAATTAACATAGAGATAATTTGAATTTGCAAATAAAATCCAATTCAAGTATGGATGGAATAAATATGGCCTTGGATTTAATTTTAACAAGATAAATGGAATTTGATCTAGGTGAGTATCAAATAAATTGGAAATGAATTTAAGTATGAAATTGAAACAAGTAAATTAACCTAAGATTAAATTTTATAAAAGCGTAGCTTCGAGGAAAGTGAGACTTAATTTAGTAAAAGCTTGAATAATTTAAGTTGAATGAAATAAAATCTTTATTCGAATAGAAATAGTTGGATAAAAAATTAAATTTGTATAAATAGACTCTGATGGCTTATCAAAAGAATTTAAATACTTGAAATAAAAAGTATGCTTGCTTAATACAGGTAAGATCTGGAGTTTAAAGTGAAAATGAATTTGATTAAGAGTAAATGGATGTAAGTGTGAAGAATAAATGAATTTATGGCTCATAAAGTTTAAAAAGTGGAATTATAAGCCAAAATAAAATTATTTTGTACTTGGGAAATGAAATAGACATCCAAACCGGAATTACAAACTAGGAATGAATTCAAATGAAGTGATTTTTGTGATGAAATAAAATATTGAATTGGAAGTGGAAATAAACTAATTTGAAACAAATTAGTAAATTAAGTATGTAAATGAAATTGGAATTGGTCAAATAAAAGTCGGATGGTGAATCAATAAAACTAGATTGTGAATTAAAGTGAATGAGAGGCGGAGACTTGAGTTATAAATATAAAATTCAACTTGGATTGGTGTTGTATCTTACAGAATTGAATTGCCAGAACGGATGTCTGGAATTCATAATGTATTTCATGCATCTCATCTAGGAAGTTTGTTCAGGATCCATCATTAGTTGTAGAACCGTGGTTCAGGAAGATTTGGAAGTCGAGCAAAGTTTGACTATGGTCAGGAATCCAGCTCGGATTATTGACCAAATCGAGATGCAACTCGGGAGTAAAGTAGTGAGGCTTGTCAGAGTGCAGCGGAGCGAGAATCCCAGTGATTACACGTGGGAAACTCTAGATAGTTCTAGGAAAGTTTATCCGGTTTTGTGTACGGATAACTAGTTATGTTTGTTAGGATAGACTGTCTGATTGTTTGCTAATGTATGAATGATACATATGTTTGAATGGTTGGTATAATAGCTTTTAAATTATCTTTGTTTTAAATTTCGGGGACGAAATTCTTTTAAGGGGGGAGGAATGTAACGACCCAGGATGTTTGGCCTTGTTATTTTAATAAATATTTGGTCAAATTAAATAAAGTGTAAACTGATCATATTAAAATGAATATGATTTTGGAAATAATTGCCATTTGTTTATACTGGGTTGGTATTTTGAAAGGAAATGGATTTGAAAATTTTAGTAAATCTTTTAAAAAAATTTAAAATAAAATCTATCTTGTATAATTGAATTAAAATACTTTATCTTGTTAACATCGGGTGAAAATATAAAATAAATAGATGATAATGTTCAATATAAAAGATTAATATTATTGTAAGACAAAAACATAAAAATAAAAAAATAAGTAAACTTATGAATCTAAGTTAGATATTGATAGTTAAAATATAAAATACAAATATAATACAAACAAGAAATAAAGTGAAATATGAAATAACACAACCATATGTATATAAATTATTCAAGCTAGAAATAATGAAACAAAGTATCTTCACAAGCAAACCAAAAGTATAAAAATGAACCTGACACATATGTATGTACATTATTCAAGCTAGAAAATAACAATACAACATATCTTCACATATAAAACAAACATTTTTATACAAATGTATCTACAGTTAAATCCTAATTATGATATGTAAACATATCTTCATTCATAAGCCAAGCCTACCAGCATAAGTACATGTTTGCATACAATATCTTCACACAGCAAAACAAATGATAATTATATAAACTAATTAAGCAACACAACATTTAATGCTTATCTGTTTGAACCCATATTTTTGTCTACTTAAAATACTTACAAATCTTTACTTTGCAGAATAAAGATCTGATCAACATAACTAAAACAAAAGTGGGATAAGTATAAAAACAAAACAGGCTTGTATATATGTAACCTATAAATAATTATGTAAGGCAAGTAATGAAAATTTATGTACTAATAAGATTAAGTGTAGACATTAGGTACATTAGCATTAAATGTTTTATCCTCTCAGCAAACATTTGGCCGAATTCAAAGATCATATCAGCCCCATCTGAAAATCTTGCCTGATAAAACAAAAATGAATATTGTACTAGCATTTGTAAACCCAGATAACACCTAACCTGGTTAAACTCCTTTCTATTTATACATAACTTCTTATCTTCATTTGTTTATAACTTAGCAAAACCAGGAATTCATATGAAAACATGTTGTTCTTTTCAAAATTTCAATCTGGAATCAACAAAATTCCAAAGTCTTAAAACATTCCATATTTAAATATCAAAGCTTTCCAGTTTAAAGCAAATTAGTAGCATTTTGTCTTTGGAAATCAATTAAGTTCAACAGCAAATCAAAACAAAGCTTTCAGTGATTCAATTGTAGTTTTCATCATCTCAGATTATTCTTTGTTCTGGAATTTTACTGGTGAGTAAAAAGAAATTTTAAGCTTTAAGTTATTTTAAAACAGTTCAAGATTATTTGATATCCTGGATTTTATATATATGTTTCAATTTGTATATATGTTGTGATGCTCTGTTCACCTCGGTTGATTGATTCAGGTTGTGAATCTTCTTCCAAATTCAATTTACTCTCTTCAGATTATTATAAAGCTTTAAACTTTTCATCTAAACAAGATGATTAAACTTAAATTATGATTTCTAAAAGCTGATTAAACTTTGTTGTAAAACATAATTACTGCAATTTAGTTTACAGGTATCTAATGATAACTTGATAAAATTGATTTTTTGTAAAACATTAATTCGAGATTGAATGTTGAATTCTTATAACAAATTATGACTTTTAAAACAAAAATTTAGATTTTTGGGTTGATATTTAATGTACAGTTCGTAAATGAAAAAAGATTGCATTTTTACTAATTTCTGGTTACCAATTCAATTTAAATTGTTGAAATTTGTTGTAGAGTTAGTATGAACATGCGGGATGCTGGGAAAAATGTTGAATAATTTTTCAAACTCAAGAATGGGTCGAACGAATTCAAACTAGGGTTTGAGTGCATGTTTTTGTACATGTCAGTGATGAGTTGAGAACAACTGTATTACGTGATCGAGTGCCACGAATTTCTGGTCGATGGTCGATTGTCGTGTCGTCGAGACATGGAAAAATCCTGGCGACTCTGGTGCCTTGTGTGGCGATGACGAGGTGATTCTTGTGGATTGGTTCGAGTTCTTCTTTTGGGTAGAACTGTCGAATTTCGATTCGAAATTGCTGTGGGTGATTTGAGCTTAGATTTCATACTTTGGGGCGATTTGCGACTTGTTGATGATCTTGGGAGATCGCCAGAACCTTGAGTGCCGTCGTGCATGTGTATGGCGAAAGGAGATGTCAGCATTGTCGATTGTGTGTGCCTCGAGCCGTGCTCGAGCATTTGGGATGATTTCTTCGGGTTCGAGTTCGAGTGTTGAAGGCGTGAGATAGGTTCCTAATGTTGTAACTTCTAGCTTAGTTTAAAACTTAAACTAAAAAAAAGGAGAAGAAGAAGAAGGACGTACAGGAATGTCTCGGGTGATTTAGGGATTTACTCGAAGTGCAACTCGAGCTTTAGTAAGGAAATCTCGGGTTTCCTTCAAATCTGCAGTTGTATTTTTGTTTTTTAAAAGTAAGCTAAGCAAATAGTTTTTACAAACTGTGAACACTGTTATTCTTGAGATGTTTAACAGTTTTAGAGTTAAAAGTTTAAATACAAGTTAATTATTTTAATCAATACTTTAAAATGTTTAAACTCTTAATTATTATTTTAATCCAATAACTATTTTAATTAAGTAGAAAGTTAATTAACAATTTAGTGTAGTTAGCTAACATAATTGATTTCCAAATTTAATGAAGGTTTTTATTATTAAAATGTTAATTATGTTGAATAATTAATATTAATTGATGATTTCGGAAAGTAAATAAAAATAATTACTTTTAATTGTAATTGGTGATGGATCAACTGATGATTAAGTAATTAATAAAGTGTAATTAACTACTTAAGGTAATTAATGAATAAATTAATAGTTAATTAATTAAGTAATTTAATATAAATGAAAAATTAAGTTTTATTAAGGTTATTAATTAATGATTAAAGAATAGTTAATTAAGTTAATTAAGGTAAAATAAAATTGATTAGGAAGTAATGAATTAAATAACATGAAATAGAATAATTAAATAATTAAGTAATTAGGGGATTAATTACTTATTGTAATTAATGAAATTAAATATGAATTGTTTAAGTTAATTAATTAAGTTTAATTAATTTAAATAATTATTTGACGATGTGATAAGTATAATTACTTGGGGAAGTAATTAATGATAATTACTAGATGCAATTGACTGAGGATGATTTAATAATGAAAGTAATTTGAGTATAATTACTTTGTGAAATTAATTAAGGGATTAATTTAAAAGAAAATTAATTAAGCAGTAATTAATTTATTTCATGAATAATTTAAGGCGGTTAATTACCGAATGGTATTAATCAGGGGTGATTAATAAATGTGTTTTAATTAAAGATTAATTACTTAAGGTAATTAATTTAATACAGGATAATGAAATTAAAATGTAATTAGTAATCATTAATAAATATAATTAATAATAAGAGATTAAAGAGTAATTAATTAGTGTAATTAAGAAGAAATGAAATGTTAATAATTTAAGGTTAATTTTTATGTTTAGTTAAGATAATTTATTTGTGGAAATAAGTTAAAGGATAATATTTGAGTGTAATTAAAGTTAATTATACAAGGATGATTAATTAAGTTGAATAATGGGATGATGATAAAATAATTGATTGATAATTGATTAATAGTTATAAAAGCAAGATTTATAATGGTGAAGTAATTAATTTAATTTACTTTAAATTAATTAGAGATGCAAGTAATTAATTAATTCATTTTAAATTAATTATAGCTGATATGATTGCTTATGTATGGATGGATGATATTGTTTACCTTGAATGGTTTGAGAACTCAAATATGAGATAAATGATGCTGTATGAAATGTATGCTTTGTTTGAAGTATGATAATAATATGGATTATCTGTTGTGATGATAATATTGATTATCTGTTTATGATGATAATGTTGATTATCTATTGTGATATCGTGAATTTGAAGTGAAGATGAAGATTTAGAGTGCAAGGGTTGTCGTTCTTAACTCTGAGGGTGATTCCAAAATGAGTATAACGTGATAATGCCTTCGGTTTCGTTCGAACCTGGAACGAACTTGTACGGATTGAATGCTTTCAGCACATCGTCAGGTGGGCGATGAGCATTCTAAGGAATATGTTCTGTAAAGGTAATCGTGGCCTCAAGCCTCATCAACCGAGAATGGCTAAAACAGGGGAGGGCAGCAAGGTTAAGTGGGTCATGCCCAAGCAGGACAAGGTTTTCCCCTATCTAGATGTCCCTTTTTATTCGGCTTAGTGAGCGGTTGGTCGCGCCAACTGCAGGGTTATCTTGTTCGGGACTGTTCAGTAAGGAATGGTTCCGGCCTTGTGTTGTAGGGGGTCGGGAGTGATCCTCGGTACGGTGATCTAGGCCCCGTACTGTGACGGGCGGTACCCCAGTAGCCCTGTCATTGTATGGAACCCAATTTCCAATAAGAGCCCTCGGATTTGATTGTATTACCCACTTTTGTGGCTAGTAGCTGGAATTTAATAGATGTAACAATTTCGGCTATTTTCTATTTACTTGAAAACCCTAGACACTATTATAAGATCACATAATTTCCTATGAAATGTTTTGGTTAGCGTAAGGTAAAAACTTACCCGTATTTATGTGTGGGGAGTCTTACGTGATACATTTATTTTTCAATGTTTTTCAAAGTTAAACAATTTTAAACCGTTTACTCATACCAGACCCATTCTGACCCGGAGTTTATATTTTGTGTTTTCATAAACTCTTGGGTACTCAAATTTTTACGAGTAGCCAAGTGATGGTTCTTGGATTGTTGAGTTCTGGAGGAGCTTGGAGAAGGAGCCTAGACGTATGTAGATATCTGACTAGTTCCGCCGTGTTAGTTAGAGTGTGCTGTATTTTGGGATGTATGTAGTGACAGATGTATATATGATTGTCATGTGTAAGATATTGTATAACTCTGATATATGTAAACTACGTGATAGTTATGTGATATATTATATTTTGTTCCGTTTCCGCTGTGAGATTCTATTGTTATTGTTGTTCTTTCTTTCTTTTCTTTTCTATTTCTATCCCTTTCTTTCTTAATGTTGATACATCTTTCTGGGAGTAGAAGGGCGGGATGTCACAGATTGTTTCCTGTAAAGGGATTATTTTATTTAGAAGAAAAAATAACAGAAGATTGTAAATGAGCAGAATATCTTCAAATGTTGAAATAAGTAGGTAGGTTGGCCATGGATGGCATTTTGTAGCCAGGCAGATTGATGTACTCTTTATATATTTTTAGCTATCTAATATCTTTACCTTTCAGTATGTCTAGAATTTCCTAGAGTGGAAGTGTGTGGCAGTGAAGGCATAGTCATCAATCTCTACTTTATTAGAAACAGTCTTATAAGTGTATTGCAATTTAATAATAATGAAACTCCTATTGCAATCTCTGTTACTCATATTACATCACCTCACAATCTAAATAAATTTGACATGCAAAATCCATGACCATCGTCATTAAGTAGATACCACTATTTCTCTTGGATATAAGTCAATTAAAAAGAGGAACAATTCCATTTTGCATAATCATGAGAAGTCATACTCTTTTCCTAGAAAATTGAAAAGGCAACACCTATTAGGTTGCACTTGCGTTATATCAGCTTATAATAGGAGATATCATATATGTATGCAAAAATATTTTTCGGAAAAGAACATGATCTTAAGATGCATATGCATGTATGAGTATTTGTAATGGCGTATGTTCTTCAGCATTTTAAATATCTGAGATTTCACACATATGTGCATTTATGGTTTCAGATTTCTAAGACATATATATATAGCATGGTATCATAAAGTTATATATAGCACCATATACATGTAGATTTTAATACTTCTATTTTCAAATAAAGTATGTACTCATGATATTTTAAAATACATCAAGTTTTTCATATGTATAAGGTCTTTAAATGAGTTCAACTTCATATATTTTGATTTTATGTCAGTTTTGTATATACATACGATCCTCAAGGATGCATGACTTTGGATTACCAGGACTTGAAAATAAGTTAATTTTAAATACATACTTTTGGAAGATATCAATTGTAGAAAGGTGTCATTTCCATAAGATGTATTATTATTGAGCATACCGGTTTCGTATGTAAAGGATTTGGTATAATTGTCTTTTGGAAGCATATTGCACTTTGAATAGATGTGAAAGCTTTACCTTGAAATATATGTTAATTTTACATCACTTTTGAAATGCTTTTCGCACCAAGTTTGAAACAAAAGAAATTCAAGGCACAAGCACGATACCAAATTTGCATGATTGTAAGGCATATATGATTCTATATTGGAAAGATATATCAAGATTTTAAGTTTAGAAAATACTTCAAGCTTCTTTTATTTGTATTCCATTTTTGAACTCTTTTGTGATATAAGTGTGTTTTGACTTTTGAAATAGATCAATGCTGGGTTTTTGGCACCAGGATTGATGGGGATTTACATGGTATTTCTTTGTTGGTGTGCTATTAGAAGGTAAATTTGTTTTCAAGTTTACGCCTTTGTTTTGTATTACTAACAAATTGCTTCAACAACAAGTTATGTTGTTGCTTGTATCTTCCATGTAAAACCGTAGTGAGCCTGAATCAGAAGTGTGCAATGAGAAAGCGGAATCTGCAACAAATGCAGACTGGATTACTATTGTAGTATGTAAAAAAATATTAATGTTGCTCGTTGATTTTGTTTAGAATATATGTTATCTTATTTAATATGTTCATGCTTTTGTTGCTCGTAACAGAGCTTTGTTGTTGCAATACTGGTTTTAGCCATGGCGACATTTTCAACTGGAATAGATTCCAAATGCTTACCACAAATGTTGTATGCCAGATTCATTATTTTTGGACCTTATATATGTATAAGAACCATGACATGGTTTTCCTTTTTTAACCTAGTCAACATGAAGAAATCGAAAATGTTCATGATAGAGGTTCTTTGTTACTGCTATTTTGTTATCTGTCCAATCTTCCTTTTAGGACATATATGAAGCACTTTTTCAAAGTTATGGTGTTTTGGAGAGGATCTGTGATGCACAATCTCATGATATCAAATATGCGCTGGCGTAGGTAAATCTTCTTGTTTTTGGGTACTGAAAACCACATATGCCAAACTTTTTGTCTACTGTAGGTTACAAATGCAGAGTATTTTCATTTTTAGAATTTTGTTGAGTGTACCATGCTAACGACTGTGTTATTTAACCTGGGGGCCAAAGAAAACATCCAAAAACTCACTATTGACAGAGCTAAGTTTTTAAGATGTTCATATCTTGGTTTCAACAAGTGTATATGAGGCTATGAAACGACATCTGCATTTTGCAGTATCAACGGTAGTGTTTTATAGTTGTACATTGCAGAATCCGGATCTTAGGGTATCTCAAATAGAGTTCGAGATACATAGGACAAGTTTGTAAATTTACATTCATAATCATAAGATTTTTCCAACAGAAGCCGTAGCTAGGCATCTGTTGAACAAATTTCAAATTTGAGATGCGTGTTTAATAGGTGTTCAGCATTTAACCACCGGATCAACATGATCACATATGTTTAAATAGACATTCAGATGTTGGGTCTTTGTATCTCTTAGCATTTGTCTGTCTAATAGACACTTATGCATAGATGGTTGTATAACATGCGTTTTAAAGTTGTGTAGTACATGTTCATTAGATGTCTAGCTACAATTACAAATAGGTATCCGTTTTGTTTAACTTTTAATAATATTGCAAGTAGCAATCAACTATTGAAAGGCTTGTTTTGGTTAAAATTGTAGTTTGATATATTAGTACGTTGGAAATGTCTTAGGTCAATTCCGATCATTCTTTTGTCGGTTTTGAATTTAGTTGTGTTTCAGCTTAAACTTTGTGATATAGTTTGATTTTATAACATAGAAAGAAATATCTTTTTGAAATATGATTTTTGCAAAGAATATAAAGAAACGCTGTTGACATATAAAAGTTTGAAATATATTTTGAAACATAGTTTGAAATATGATTTTTGTACTTCGAAATAACTTTAAGATAGGATTTTGGAGATATGAATATGAAATATAGTTTAAATAGGTCTGATCCTTTGGAGTTATTTCTCTGATAAGCACAAAAAAGAAAGAGATGCAGACGCTAAGCTCAAAATCTCAACCGTATCAATTGAATTATTTGTTAATGTACAGAGTATTTTTTGGATATAATGACACAAGCTTGAATTAACTGTCTTCAAACAAAAAAGGAACGATTAGTTGCTGTAAGGACTCTATAAAGATGTTACAATGCATAAATAACAGATGAGAGTCTTTTAAAATCTACAACAACAACAGTGTTATTGGATTTAGGACTTTCTCCTCATCAAGAAAAACTACAAAATAGCATTATTAGATTCGATTCAAGTAATCGAACTTGAATCGAATAAAACTCATTGATCCGTTGTATTGGTAGTGAAATGAAACATTTTAAATGATACCCTCATACATGCCTTGATGTCTGGAGGCAATATGTCAAAACCTAAAAGGGATGGTTGGATGGTTGAGCATCAAAGTTGTATAGAAAAAAATGCACAGTTGAACCAAGGTGATGGTATAATCTATACACTTTGAAGTACTTAGATATACATTAAGTTTAGACATGTATCACTCATGGTTATCCTCCCGATCACTACATTAAATTTTCCATTGCAAACTTCTTGATGTAGAACCATATTTTGACATGGACAAGATTGTGTTATTTTCTGCACACATACATTTGGTATACACATGCTCAGACTCAACTCTGTAATAACATGTAGATGATAAAAGGATGGGACCAAGGTATAATAGGCAGCAATGGAATCCCGCGATGCATACCGGTAATCCTTAACATCATAAACCCAATCGTTCAATTTATAAATTCATTACCCATGATGGATTTTTTTCTTTTTTTCAATGTTATTTGCTTAGGCGGCAAGCGAACACTGAAAAATCGTCCTGAACTTGGATATGGTATGAGAGGTGCTGGTTGTAAGGGAGGTCAGTACGATTCTTTTTCCATTTACTGGAAACTTATAACCGTTGTATTTAAATTTTAAATGGTTAGCTCAAACCTTTTGATCAATGTTTTTACATAGCTTAACAAAAATGTGTTATTCATAAGTTTATATTGGTATATATAAGCTATAGCTTAAGCTATTCATGTGATTTGAGTTGAACAGTGGATTGTTTTTAGTGGCTATATTTTTCGATTTCAGGTTCATGTATCGTACCTCCAGATTCTATGCTTTTATTTGATGTGGAGTTCGTTGGCAAGGCATAAACTATTCCGTCGCATAAACATTGCGAAGGCAGAACCTCGGATGAGGAAGACTGCGATGAAGCGGAACCGACACAAACTATAGGGAACACTGTTCAACAACATTTGTGGTTACTTTTGCAACCCTGCACATATTCCTTACTAATAACGCAAACGGTTATAACCATGCGTTATTAGTAAGTTGAACTGTAGGGAGCACTGTTCAACAACAGTTGTTTGGGTGGAGAATGTTTACGATACAGAAGCTTCAATTTATGAAGCACCGCAAAATGACCATTACACGCTATCCGAATTAGTTGAAGGGGGTTTTGTGATTTGGCCCGAGTATCGTTTGCTTTGTTAGTAAGTTACTAAACACTATGTAGTTATATTCTGAAACTGTGTTTTAAAGTTTGTTATATATACTATGCTTGTATGCTATAATTTGTGGTGTTGGTATGAAGTATCCTTTGTGGTGTTTGTATGAAACATAAATGTTTGGTGTAGTTCTAATTATTGATCGTATGTTTTCTTAATGTTAATACTATATATTTTTTGTATAGATTGTTTGTATCTGTAATAAAATATTGGTGCTATATAGTTTGTTTGATATTGTTTTAGTTATCACGGTTATAAGTGTTCGAAAATAACCTTTCGTAATGGTTATAACTGTGATATAATTTGCATTCGTCACGGTTATAAGTGTTAGAGTTTCTTTTTTGAGAATGGTTATAAATGTTAGAAACTATTGTTCTGTCACGGTTATAAGTGTGATACTATCCAAATTTCTCATGGTTATAAGCATTAGTAATAACCATTTTATCACGATTATAGCCGTGAGTAAATACTGTTCTGTCATGCTTATAAGTGTGATAATATCTAAATTTATAACGGTCATAAGCATGAGAAATTACTATTTTTATCATGGTTATAACCGTGAGCAAAAGTGTGACTGAATTTGCCCACGGTACCTATTTTCACGGTTATAATCGTAACAAATTAGTTTTGTCACGCTTATAACCGTGAGGAAATTGCATTTCTGGTGTTGTGACACTTGAATATACATGTGTTTGTGATTTTATTCATTCAAAAATTAAGTACACCTTATGTCATGTGTTCCTTTTCAAAGGGATTTTGATTTACTTGAAACTATTAATACAAAACTTCACATTCAAAACATATGCGTTTACAGCGTCTATATGCTTAAGAATTTGGTATCCTAAAATTCAACCAAGTATATAAAACTTCTCATTTTTGAAAATATACAATTTAAGCTTCGAAACACAAACTGAAAGCAAACTGTTTTAGGAATCCAGTGTTGCTAAAAATACTTGAAAACTGAACTAAAAACCGAATCAGTTAACGAAACATAAAACAAAATCAACAAAGGATTTCAGCAAATGTGAAGCCTAAATGAGGTGCTGTTGTCCACAAATCACCTAAAGGAAAAGGAGAAAACCTCTGTACTACAACAAAAATGTGTGAACAACTTGGCAACCAACAACGAACCTGAAGCAGTTGATATTCCTATAAATGAAAAACAGGAAGATTTCATAATAAGTGAAGAAAATGATGCACAAAACTTAGAAATGAATTATAAGGGAAATATTATGGTTCAAAATAGCAGTAAACTTTCCATTACTATTTTAAAATATTATGGTTCAAAAACATGCAGGTTGAATATGCAAGTTGAAAATCTAATAATTTATGTACAGTTTATGCATAGTTAGTTTAACAATAAAATACCATTATTTATGGAAAACTAATAATTCTTTTTTCTAAAGTAGCAACTTGGATTGCTAATTAGGAGAAAAAAAATTTATTTGCTACTAGTTTAGGCATAATTTATGTATAGTTAGTTTAACAACAAAATATATTTTGTAGGCATAATGACATATGTTTGCTATTTGGAGGCTAATACTGGAGGTTGATAAAAGCGATGTGAATATAACATTAATGTACTGACCAGTGTCGCTATTCATAGTCATACAACAAATGAGTATGCAGGAAAGAGAGAAATGCCTTTATATTTTAAATTTGTTGAAATTTCTGATCTATGGCAAATGAAAGACCTCATCAATAACAGAAATGCCTTTTCATTAAGAAAAATTAAATAAAATAAATTTCCAAGAATTATCGATTACTGCTCAAGATCTTTCAGTGATAACCCAAGGCATGTCAAGAACCACTCAAGATCTCATATACAAGAGTGCTTACCTTTCATGTCAATTATAAATGAAAAGGAACCAATAATACAACTAAAAGCATTAATTGTGCATCGTTATAAGTTCATAGTGACAGTAAACTAAAAGCTGCAACATATTAGCTGGAATCGATTGCTAAAAGTATAATTGTGCATTGCTATGTACATTTTCAGTTTAATTTTTTTATAGCTGTTCATAATAATAGAAAAGTGTAAGCATTAATTGTGCATTGTTATATATGTTTTCAGTTTCAAATTTGTTCTTTTCACCTATATGAAATAAAATGCAAGACTCCGTAACTTAGCTCGATATGAAGTTAAGTGTTTGCCATGATTTTTTTTATATAGGTTTGTTTTGAAGGATAAAAAAAAGCCTATTATATTTTAAATGGCGAGGCTAGATAGAGTGGAGAATATTACTGGATTGATCGAGTTCTATGGAAAAAATCAAAGGCTAAGAGAGCCGGTTAACCTTGTTGTCGTGGCTGGAGACCATAGAAAAGAATCGAAGGATAAAGAAGAACAAGAAGAGCTTAAAAAAATGCACAGTGTCATCGATGAATACAAATTGGATGGCCAGATTCACCGGATCTCTGCTCAAATGAACCGTGTTCGCAATGCTGAATTGTATCGCTATATATGTGATACTAAAGGTGCTTTTGTGCAGGTAATGTTTTCATGCATTTCAGCCTTCTGAATTGGTTCTTTCTTAAGAGAAAATATGAAACAAAAATGTTAAACCACTACAAGAACGACAACAGTTAGCGACGGCTTTTAGCCATCGCCGGCCGTCGCTAGCCGTCGCTAGCCGACGCTAAAAGCCGTCGCTATATAAGTCGTCGTCCAATAGTGTAGCGACGGCTTTAGCGACGGCTCCGTCACCAAAATAGCGACGACTAGCGACTGCAAATGTGCCACGTGGAAATTTTTCCAACGTCTAAATGTCGTCGCTAGTCGTAGCTCGCCGTCGCTAACCTGCACCATTTGGCCGTCGCTAGCCGTTGCTAATCTGTGCAATTTGGTCGTCGCTAGCCGTCGCTAGCCGTCGCAAAACTGGGTAAATTTTCTGTGCACATGCACAGCTCATATACACCTCAACCAATCTGAACCAAACAACCACTATACACTATAGTCATCAAGTATAACCATCATATAACATAATTATACATTCAAACAATATAAAATCCAACCAAATCTCATTTTCAAATCCAATAATTGGAATATGTAAATAGTAAACCGAAATTTCTACATAATATCCCGACATATATATACATAATATCCAACCAAATCCATCAACTAGAAGTCATCAAAATATATGTACATAATATCCTGAAATATATATACACCATACCAACCAAAATGTGTATATACCAAACTATCAGCAAACAAACATACCTACTCCTCGCCATCGCTGCCGTCCTCTCCAGGCATCCTCCCATGCTGTTGCAAATAGGCCGCAATCCGCTCATCCAGCTGTTGTTCAAAGAAACTCTCCCTCCAATCATTTATTTCTTCAACTGTCGCCCTCAACTGAGCAATCTCCGCCTCTTGCTGCGACCTCCTGTATGCACTCTGCATTCTCATGGCCTATAAAATAATTCATAATTATTTATATATTAGTATATATATATAATATTATTAAAATTGTTAAACTATTCATATGCATGATTAAATTTATATATTAGCACATGTCAAAATTTACCTCCACATTTCCATAGCTATACCGTCGACTGGTCCGAGAAGGCGGGCCAATAATAGCATCCCAAATATGGTTCTCCTCCTCTAGCGTAAGCTCTTCCCGACCAGTGGACTGTGCTACACGAGCCCGCTCTGCTTCGTACCTCTCCTGCGATTACAAACAATTGTTTTACACGATAAAAACCGAATTTCAAAATTTTGAAAATAAAATAAGACAAAATATTGTTATTAACAGTAAATTAATTTACCATTACGGATTGTGATTTATCATCCGTCCACTCGTACGAAACATTGCCCTCTTCGTCGGTCCTCTCCAAGGCATGTGTGGCCTTGAACAGCTCGGCCATAGTGGGCTCGCGGTTGTATCTCGCGGCCTGAAAATATATAAATATTATTGCTAATCTGATTATAAAATATTGTAATAAAATGTAAACACAGTTTATAAATTTAATTACCAGCTCTCTCTTATGCTCCTGAAAGGATTTGGAGCCACCACGGTGCAATGCAGGATTTTTATTCCTGTTTGCCCGGTTCCGCGCAGATAGCACCTACAAATTAAGATAAATTATCACGTATATATCTTGCGAGAATTATATTAGATTTAAATAACAAAGCAAACATATATTACTTACTTTTACTGCCGGACTGTCCCAAAGCTGAAGAAAATCATTCCATACACCCTCGCCCATCTAGTTTGGCTTTTTCCCTGAATTTTTGGCCTTGGACAGTGTATCCCTGTAATTTTTTCTCATTCTTTTGTTCCAGTGATTTAAAAAAATGTCCAAGTCATCAGGGTCGACGCGGACTGCAGCCTGTAAATTTTAAGTTATAAAAATTATATTAATTTACAACTGAAATTCAAACTACTACTTACAAGTAAATCCGCTTGTATGGCGTTCTTGACATGAGGGGGGATGTCGTCCCAGCGAGGCCAACAACCATGCATCCGGTTCTGAAAAGCTATAGTCATCAAGTATAACCATCGCTGGCCGTCGCAAAACTGGGTAAATTTTCTGTGCACATGCACAGCCCATATACACCTCAACCAATCTGAACCAAACAACCACTATACACTATAGTCATCAAGTATAACCATCATATATCCATCATATAACATAACTATACATTCAAACAATATAAAATCCAACCAAATCTCATTTTCAAATCCAATAATCGGAATATGTAAATAGTAAACCGAAATTTCTACATAATATCCCGACATATATATACATAATATCTAACCAAATCCATCAACTAGAAGTCATCAAAATATATGTACATAATATCCTGAAATATATATACACCATACCAACCAAAATGTGTATATACCAAACTATCAGCAAACAAACATACCTACTCCTCGCCATCGCTGCCGTCCTCTCCAGGCATCCTCCCATGCTGTTGCAAATAGGCCGCAATCCGCTCATCCAGCTGTTGCTCAAAGAAACTCTTCCTCCAATCATTTATTTCTTCAACTGTCGCCCTCAACTGAGCAATCTCCGCCTCTTGCTGCGACCTCCTGTATGCACTCTGCATTCTCATGGCCTATAAAATAATTCATAATTATTTATATATTAGTATATATATAATATTATTAAAATTGTTAAACTATTCATATGCATGATTAAATTTATATATTAGTACATGTCAAAATTTACCTCCACATTTCCATAGCTATACCGTCGACTGGTCTGAGAAGGCGGGTCAATAATAGCATCCCAAATATGGTTCTCCTCCTCTAACGTAAGCTCTTCCCGACCAGTGGACTGTGCTACACGAGCCCACTCTGCTTCGTACCTCTCCTGCGATTACAAACAATTGTTTTACACGATAAAAACCGAATTTCAAAATTTTGAAAATAAAATAAGACAAAATATTGTTATTAACAGTAAATTAATTTACCATTACGGATTGTGATTTATCATCCGTCCACTCGTACGAAACATTGCCCTCTTCGTCGGTCCTCTCCAAGGCATTTGTGGCCTTGAACAGCTCGGCCATAGTGGGCTCGCGGTTGTATCTCGCGGCCTGAAAATATATAAATATTATTGCTAATCTGATTATAAAATATTGTAATAAAATGTAAACACAGTTTATAAATTTAATTACCAGCTCTCTCTTATGCTCCTGAAAGGATTTGGAGCCACCACGGTGCAATGCAGGATTTTTATTCCTGTTTGCCTGGTTCCGCGTAGATAGCTCCTACAAATTAAGATAAATTATCACGTATATATCTTGCGAGATTTATATTAGATTTAAATAACAAAGCAAACATATATTACTTACTTTTACTGCCGGACTGTCCCAAAGCTGAAGAAAATCATTCCATACACCCTCGCCCATCCAGTTTGGCTTTTTCCCTGAATTTTTTGCCTTGGACAGTGTATCCCTGTAATTTTTTCTCATTCTTTTGTTCCAGTGATTTAAAAAAATGTCCAAGTCATCAGGGTCGACGCGGACTGCAGCCTGTAAATTTTAAGTTATAAAGATTATATTAATTTACAACTGAAATTCAAACTACTACTTACAAGTAAATTCGCTTGTATGGCGTTCTTAACATGAGAGGGGATGTCGTCCCAGCGAGGCCAACAACCATGCATCCGGCTCTGAAAAGCCTTCCTCGAAACCTGTAAAATATAATCTGATGGCTCCACCTCAAAGCCACTGCAAAAGTTATGATATACATGTTTAGTGGATTTTAAAACTTATACTTTAAATAAAATTGATACTTACCCAGCACTTCTAGGAACAACTTCTGCAATCAGACATAAGTCCGGTGCAGTGCCACTACCACCTGCACCGGGAGATGGGGATGGCGTGCCACCACCACCTCCACTCCATCTCCTGCCAGACATATCTGCTATAGAAAAACAATATCATCACAGAACAATTATACAAATTCACTACTACATATCATGTTTCAATCACTTTCACAAAAACAATTATAAAAAAGAGCACATGATATAATATTTTTTTTATTATATTACCTATTTACATTACATCAATTACCTACTCTTTATCGATGGTTAAAGTTTGAGAACGCTCTTATCCCGGGTAATTGATGTATTGTAAATAGGTAATATAATAAAAAAAATATTATATCTTGTGCTCTCTTTTAGTAGTACAAAACATGGATAAAAATTATATAAATAATCATCAGAGAACCATAATAGAAATTCACTACTACATAGCATGTTTCAATCACTTTCACAGAACAATTATAAAAATTTACTAGTACAAAACGTGGATAAAAATTAACTAAATGATCATCAGAGAACAATTACAGAAATTTACTATTACATCGAATGTTTCAATCACTATCACATAACAATTATATCAATAACGATCAGTCTTCATCGTTTTCTGATTCATATTCAGTCTCGTATTCTATCTCATTTTCTTCGGTACTTTCAAATGCATCAAATAGGACGTTCGATTCATCATTCAAAGGCCCTACACAATATCATCAGTTATTATTATTTTTGTATTTGATTCAAGATCGGCTTGATATGCTGCTTCATCTGGAATATTATTTCCATTAATCGTAAACTTTGGTTTCGTTTTGAAAACAGCGGACCAGTCCGCTTTATCTTTTTTCAAAGATGGATACGAAGCAAAATAAACTTGTAACGCTTGCTTCGCTAACACAAAAGGATCGTATTTATTGTAGTGTGATGTATGCCTTATTTCAATAAGTTTGTACTCTTTATGCACGTTGATTCCGGAACCAGGAACGTTACTGAACCAATTGCACTTAAATAAAAAAACATTTTCTAAAGATTCAACATAATACGTCAATTCTAGAATCTGTGTTAAGATGCCGTAAAAATCTTTTAAATGCTCATCTGGATCATCACTGCCTTTGACAAATACCCCGCTGTTATATGTTAATTTTTCAGCACCGTAATCTTTTGTGTTGAACTTAAACCCGTTGACGAAAAATATTGGATAAGTCTTCACATTTCTTTTCGGTCCAATCGCAAGATGTCTTAAGCCTTCATCAACGACACAGTTTCTTGGCTCATAAACATAGTTCAAAAACCATTTAGCAAATTCTTTACTGAGATCGCCAGATGGATACTGTGATTCGTAGATACTGCATATATGTAATATGTGTTATTATTATTATGTACGTACAAGTAAATTACAAGTGAATTAACTATTACCTGACAAATGGTGCGACTTCGACACAATTTAAAAGAACATACGTGTGCGCTACATGGTGGTCTCTATCGTCCAACCATATTTCCACACATTTTCCACCAGGTCTACCATGTTGTCTAAAAACAGATAACATTGTTTGAGAAGAATTTTGTTCAACGACTTCCTCATTTCGAGGAACAGTTACAAACGATAAGTTCACATCGTCCTTAAAGTAGTGAGAGAAAAAAATGAGGCTTCTTCTTCAAGATACGATTTGCATATCGAACCCTCAACTCGGGCTTTTTGTCGAATCTTCTTCTTCAGATGATTCAAGTACCTATTAAGATATTTATTACATATTTAGATATACAAATTTAAATTTGAAATTGACATGAACATTGCATATGTTAATTTACCTCTCAAATGGATGCATCCATCCATATTGCACAGGACCTCGAAGAAGTGCTTCGGATGGAAGATGAATAGGTAAATGCTCCATTACGTTAAAGAAACCAGGCGGAAGTATTTTCTCCAGTTTGCATAGCAATATGGGTATTTCTACTTCAAGTTTACGTATACGGTCCACCTTTAATGTTGTCGAACATAGCTGTTTATAAAACAAACATAACTCTGTTATGACGTTCCATACTTTTACGGGCAACAGTTCTTTGAAAGCCACGGGGAGTAAATATTCCATCATGATATGACAATCATGACTTTTCATCCCACTCAATTTACTATTTTTGAAGTCAACACATCTACGAAGATTGGAAGAAATCCCATCGGGAAATCTTAATTCTTCCACCCACTTTAGCACGACTTTTACTTGCTTATTGTCTAGCTCATAGCATGCTTTCGGTTTTTTATTGTCATTAGGCTTCATATGAAGTTCCGGGCGCTTACAATAGTATGCTATATCAAGCCTCGAATTCAAATCGTCCTTGGTTTTGCCCTTTACATTCAAAATTGTATTAAACAGATTATCAAATACGTTTTTTTCTTTGTGCATCACGTCAATATTATGTCGGAGTAAGAGATCTTTCCAATATGGTAACTCCCAAAATATGCTTTGTTTGCACCAATTATGAATGTCCGACTTTCCTGGGATTTCAGTCTGGACTCCAGTTTCATGTATCTTTGGATAGTCTCTTACAATTTCGTATATTTCCTCGCCTGACCAAACCTTAGGTGGTTTCAGATTCTCTTCTCTGTTAGCTATGAAAATTTTCTTATCTCTTCTAAAACTATGATTGGGATGAAGAAAACACCGATGACAATCAAACTACGAAACTTTCTTCCCATATCGTAACGAAAATACTTGTATTTCTTCCATACAATAAGGACATGCTAGACGACCGGCCGTACTCCAACCAGAAAGCATCCCGTATGGAGGAAAATCATTAATCGTCCATAACAAAGAAGCGAATAACCGAATTTTTTTTTCGTTGATACATCATAAGTTTCGACTCCATCATTCCACAGTTTCTTCAACTCTTCGATCAATGGTTGTAACAAAACATCAATTCCTTGAGTTGGATCATGAGGGCCGGGAACGACAGTGGTGAGAAAAATATATGGTGTTTTCATACACATCCATGGAGGTAAACTATACGGAGTAACGATAATTGGCCAGGATGAATATTTACTACCAAACTGTGAAAATGGTGAAAATCCATCCGTACATAAACCAAGTCTGACATTACGACTTTCCGCAGCAAATGCGGGATAAGTCTTATCGAAATGTTGATGGATGTATCAAAGTTCCTTCTTCCGCTGTTCTCACACTATGCCATCGCATATGACAGGCCGTAGCAGAAGACGCATATAATCTTTGAAGTCTGGGAGTGATGGGTAAATAATGCATTCTCTTGTACGGGACTTCTTTCCCTTTCTTCTTTCTTGGTTTGTATCTTTCTTCGTTACATATTTTGCATTTTCTGAGGTCGATGTCGTCTTTCCAATACAACATGCAACCTTTCACACATGCATCTATCTTCTCGTATAGTAGACCGAAAGCGGACATCAATTTTTTTACTTTATAATGACTATCGCACATCAGATTGTTGGGTGGCATGTGTCGTTTTGCAGCTATTACAACTGCTGTAAATGCAGCTTCCGTAAGGTTGAATTTTGATTTCATAGTTATGTATTCGGCGGTTACTGAAAGTTCGGTTCCGCTTTTACATCCGTCCCACAACGGCCTCTTAGCAGAATCCAACAAATCGTATATTTTTTTAGCTCCCGCAGTCGGTTCTTCTTCGACATTTTCGTCTTCATCGACAACTTCCGTTGTAGGAAACATTGATCGTGCTGCATCATCCACCATACTTTCTATCGGATTCGTCATCAAATTGTCGTCCTCTAAAACTTCAGTATTAGGTGTAGGTTCAACAAGTTCTCCATGACGATCCCAGAAATAATAATCAGGCACGAAACCATATAGATACAAATGTACTTTAACTATATCCGGTTTCCAATGCTTCAAATGTTGGCACTTACTATACGGGCAACGAATTTCTGTATAGTTTCGGTTATTAGATTTAGCAAATCTAATAAATTCCTGTACACGGTTGTAGAAATGTTGCTTTATTGATGCTTTCTTTCCAGTTCTGACTTCATACATCCACGTACGGTCGAGAAAATAATTGAACATTTTTCCTGATTTGAAAATGTATGTTAGACAATTTAAATGATTAATTTACAACCATTCTCCATTGTAAAAAGTTCATCGTTCCAGGAAAATAAAAATATAAACTTCACTTTATTTTTTTATTTTTGGGTATTTTGATTTTTATCTTCGGTGGTCAGTCATCCTACTTCCCATTACAAACACAATAATGTAATTACATTTTATAAATCATTTCAGATTAAATGGTTCAACAAAATTTCAGCAGCACTTCCCTTATGTTCCATGTATCGTACACAAATGCGTGTACACAGGGAACGTAAAGGAAGTGCTGTCGTAATTTTGTAACCGTTTAAAATGAATTGATTTATAATATGTAATTACTTTATTGTGTTTGTAACTTGTCCAATACAGGGACAAATCCGACAAATATTGTATCAGATGAATATAAATGTTCGTTCCGTTACAAAACCAACATCCATATAACGATCATATACAACACTTGCCAGACGGGGCCAAAGACAATCTAAGGGATAAAGAAATTTCTTTAAATTTTATCAAATATTATTGTTCTTTTCAAATTTTGACAATGTTTCAACTATTTATATTTTATTTCAAAAATTTGTGTATTTAAATTTTAGTTCAACATTCAATTAACAATTTTACTTCAATATTAATTTCTTTATTATTTTTTTAACGACATAGATTTTATGTGACTATTTGTTGTTGTTATATTCATTTCTTAATTTCTTTACAAAATCGATTTTAGTACAATATCAGTTGTTTTTAAAGTCATTTCCTAATTTTTTTCAAATAAATTATATATTTGTAGAATTTTTAATGTTCTCATATTCATTTTTTAATTTTTTGTACAAACTTTATTTTTTACAATATATACAACCTTTTGCATTTTGTCCGTCGCTAGCCGTCGCGATTCGTCGCTAAAATTATCAAAATGGCAATCGCTAATCGTCGCTAGCCGTCGCTCAATCAACAGGGTAAATAAAACAATTATCAATGAATATAATTAGAAAACAACAAATTCTAATTATCGAATAGATAATTAGAAAACAATAAAGAACTAATTATTAAATAAAAATTTGTCAATTTAAATTTACTTAACAACTTAAATTTGTAGTTTATCAATTTCATAAACTATGAAATACTTTCATGTAAATTTATCAATAACCAAGTTAATCATTAATATACACTATTTTTTCACCTAAAACAACTAACCATCTTAATCGCCAACAATAATTATCTACATCAATCATTTATTCAACTTCATCATGATGAAATAATTAATATGTACTTAATTCAAGTTCATGATAATAAACTAATTAATCTGCCAAATCAACATACAACACTACTAATACCTAATTTAACAACACTACTAATACTCAAATTAACAACAAATCTAAATTTTACAACAAATCATAATTGAATTAGGGTTTAAACTAAACCTAAAAACATCAAATTTACATTCAAACAAGATATTAGAAGCATACCGACACAAATTTGGGTGATTTGGAGGCTTTGAATGGTTGAGCGCCGGCTGAGGTGACGGGGGGCGACGGAGTTGGGGAAGGAGGAAAGATTTGGGGAAGGAGGAAAATGAAATTTTAGCTCTCGGCCTGGATCTGTATAGTTCGTTTTGCGACGGCTAGCGACGGCCGTTTTTTTTAGCCGTCGCCCCCCTTCGTCGCTAATCGAAGCCTTTCTTGTAGTAAACATACCATAGAAAGTAGTTTAAGAAATTGCTAATGTTTCTTTTTGTAAAACTGCATATGGGATGAGTTATAAGGCAGATGATTTTATGTCTTTTTAGCCTGCATTCTACGAAGCTTTTGGGCTAACGGTTGCGGAAGCCATGAGATGTGGGCTACCCATATTTGCAACTTCTCATGGCAGGGCCTGTAGAAATTGTCGTGCATGGAGTTTCGGGCTTTCACATCGACCCATATCAAGGAGATAAGGCTTCTGAACTACTTATGAATTTCTTTGAAAAATGCAAAGAAGATCCCACACATTGGGAGATAATATCTAAAGGAGGATTGAAGCGTATTGAAGAAAAGTAAATATAACTTCGATTTATCAAGAAATTTTTTTTTCTTATTTTTCTGCACTAAATTTTGTGTATGTTAACTTTTTGTGTACGTATACCTGGAAGTTGTATTCAGAGAGATTGATAACGTTGGCTAGTGTTTATGGATTTTCTGTAGCCATTCAAAAGTAAAAATGTTTGATTTTACTGATAATATTATTACTAATTTCCTTATTAAAGCTGAATGACATATTCTATTTTAGTTCTATTTAAGTTTCAGCTTTTTTTCCCTTTCTTTTTGGTATATATCTTGATTTCTATATTTTTGTTCTACTTTTTTCGAGATGTCGATCAGCATAATCTCATCTGGTACGACCAAATAAATTTCTTTTTCTTCATTCTGACCTTTTTTGCTTAAAATTCAGAATGATGATAACACATTTAATTACAAGTTTGAAGAACACCTCGTTTTCTGAATTTAAGCTGAAACTTTTGGTTACCCTTCAAACTGATGTGTAGAAAGAAAAGGCTAGTTATCAGGCATGTCGTTCTCAGTTCTCTAAAGTATAAAAGCATGAATGGTACTCTCAATGGAAAACTGCAATAAAACTTATGTTGGTGTTTTATTTACAGTTTTAATGCATATGTTTAAATGTATATCATATTTTGATTTGAAGTTGCTGCTTGTAGGAGTTTGGACTAATTAAAGTATAGAACCTTACATTTGCATAGTTACCCCCAATAAAGTATAGAAGTATAGACTAAATTATGAAAACTGAAAATGAAACAACAGATGTACTACAGTTTCAAAAGTTACTTCCAATAAAGCAGACAAAAACAAAGAATAGCTGCAAAAACAGGCAAAAAAACTTAAAAAAGAAAGTTTGGAGAATGTTTCATATTTACATTCAGATTAAACTATCCCAGTCTCATTGAATATCACATACATACAACCTACAAGTTGGAAATTCAAAGTGATGTATGTACAGTTACTTCCGTATTAGTTGATGCTGAAAGCAAGCCTTGCAAATTTCGTTACATAAAGCAGTGAGCATATGAACATACAACTTACAAAATACACCTTAATTTATTTATTTTATCGCAATTTTATAAAATGTCAAAAAGGTTATATCCTTGGAGATTATCATGCATAACAACCTAAAGTATAAAGAATAGTTATTATCGGACAAAAATATGAGATGTTTAAGCTTCTATATTTTAAAATCATTAACAATAAATTTGAATGGCATCCTATAATGTTGAGTTCACCACAAGTATTTGAACTTTCATATATAAAGGGAAATAAAATTTAGTTTTCAAGTATTAAAAATCCAATTCTGTGAGATTTATGCTTGCAAATATAAGTTTATCAGCCACACTCAGAAACTAGATCATAGGGAGCCTTAGGTTTTATTTTCAAGTTTACCTATATATCAAATCTCCTCCATAACCCTAGCTTTTATTCTCTGGAATTGCAAAAACAGAAAAATTTGAAATTCTCTCCAAAGACGGAAGAAACTATAGACATAAATAATTGTAAGATTACTATATATTAGAAAAAATTAAACTTCTCAGAAAATCAAATATAATTACTAATTCAATCAAAAAATAAACAACGGAAAACAGTTTAATCTTATATTTAAGCAGATAATTGATGAAACCAGCGAAAAATAAAACTGTATTTTCTCAACTTTGCAGCGTCGACGGTGATCTCTATTTTCTAGACTATATCCACAGAGATCTCTGTTTTCGATTTAAGAAGCGTCGACGTTGATCGATTTGGGTGAAAAAGATTTAGGACGCAGGAGGATCGATAACGGATGAGATTTAAGAAGGAGCGTTTTATTTTTAGCTAACGGCGTGAAATATGTTGAGATCTGGCACACGAGGTGAGTGAAATTTTTTTTATAACTTCGGCACGGTCTAACGCCGTTCCAAAATTGCTACGGTCTTTAACCGTGGTAATTTATTTTACCACGGCTCAGGGCCATGGTAAAATTGCCATGGCGTAAGACCATGGCAATTTTTGCGTATTTGAGTGTGGCAAATTGAGTTGTATGGTGTAGTGCTTAATTTATCATCCTTCACTTTACAGCTCCACATTTTCAAATTCGCGCAATAAAATTCAAGTTAAACATTATAGAAACTAACTTCCAAAATATTCCCCAAACCCTTACTTTATTGACGAAAGTATGGAGTTTCTTGTACTGAAAATATGAACTATTTCTTATTAAGGTATGACATATCTGTTATCGAAGGTAAGAAACTTTCTTTAATGAAAGTATGAACTATTTGTTAATGAAGGCGTGGAACTTCCCATATAGAAAGTATTAACAATACTTCATTGAAGGTATAAACAATTTACTATTGAAAATATAAACAATTTATTATAGAAGATATAGAGATTCCATATTGAATGTAGAAAGCAGTTGTTATCAAAGGTATGAAAATATCTTATCGGATGTATAAATCATTTGTTATCGAAGGTATGAAAGTCTCTTATCGAATGTATGAAACAGTTATTTGTTGAATATGCGCTTATATGATTTTTATTTGATGATAATAAACATATATACATTCGTTTAAATGTATTTGTTAATATACTATTTTATTTTTCACAGTTTAAATAAATATTTGTTGAATAAAATAAATAACACAGATTTTGAATTCAAACGAATATTTTATTCAAACAAATATTTATTACAATTTTGAACAGTACAATTTCAAGCTCTCACTATAACTATACAAATTCAATTTACATTCAGAACCTCACTACATATCACTCACACTCATATTTCTATCTTCAACTGCATTCCAATTTGAATTCAGCATCTGAGCAATCTGCAAAAATATTCACTAACGCAGTAAAATTGAAATTAAAATATTTTTGCAATATAAAATAAAAGATGAATTTTGAAAATAATATTTGCCTCGGTTATTTGGGTTATTCGTCATCATTTAAATTTGAATTCATCATACACGAACAACTTGTGACATACACAGTGTATCACTGTATATGCCACAAGGCCGTGCACACCGATATATACACTTGATAATGCTACAGGGACAGGTAAGCACAGGTCAAACCCAAATGAAAAGCCGGGTTCAACTCACGTGCAATACATTGAAAATTACGACACGAGCACAAGGTCAAACCCGAGTTTTTAAAACTGGATTCAACACAAGGCTACAAAAAGAATGCAAAGCTTAGACAAATTCCAAATGCATCAGTGCATGAAGACTGAAACAACATGCAAATGCATCAAAACAATGTCGAAGTTATTCCAGCAAAATGACAGTACAAACAAGTGCACATTGGAAGTACAAGATAATAGCAGCAATGTACATGCACCAGTGATGAAAGTTACAAGAACACAAGGCATAGCAACTGCATAGGACTGCAACAACCAAATGGATGGAAGCAAAGACCAGAAGAACAACAACTCAACAGAACATGGACTGCAACAATCAAGCAAATGTAGAGAACAAGCTACATGAAGGCAACATGAAGCAATGTCGAGCTCAGTACAACACAGTGTACATAAATACTGCAACTACACAGACCAACAATGGAACAGCAGTTCATATGAACAAGTGTACAAAGGCAATATGAACAAGTGACTCAGGCAAACGCACCAATGAATCATCAAAGAATGCAACAGTGAGGCCAGAAAATTGAAGAAAACTAGTGCAGTGATGCAAGTTCAAATATAATGAAACAACATGTACAGGACAGTGAAAAAGCATACTGGAATTGAACCAACAAGCTTCAGCATCAACATCAAACCAGAGAACATCTACAAATGGTGCCGACTACAAGTGAATGCAAACAATACAATACTGAAGTGATGAAATGCATAAATCTACTGAAACCAAGATTGCACTACAGTGAATGCAGAGAATACATTACAGTGGTACAGTGACAACATACAAATGCTTATATGAATAACCTGGGCAGATAGCATCGAAACAATGCAGTATGGACAGAGTGAAGATTATAAGACTGCAATGGATACAACAATGCCCAAGACAACTTGAACAAAGCTACTACAGGAATGCAGACAGTGGCCGAAGCCAATTCACAAAAATATCGAAGTCAAAGAAGATTAATAAACATCAAAGACATAATGACCAAGTCACGTATCAAAACGTTGATTATCAAAAATCAAATTGTACGAAATTTATCAAGTAAGAGAAATTCACGAAGCCGTATTGAAAAATAGTCAAAAATGTGAAAAATTCAAGCCGAGTATATTACACTGTATTGACCAAGCAATGAATCAACACCGTGTCAACCAAGTAATCAATCAAAAATGCGAAATTGACAAAGTCAGATCAATCCCAAGCATCCAAGCATAATCAAGCGGCCAAAGCACAGAATTGACAAATTCAAACAATTTTATACGAACGCAAATATAGGAATTCAACCTATATAAAAACCCACAAATCATCATCGGCAAAGCATCGAGTTCAAGCATCAACCCAGTAAAGCAAAAGGATAAATTACATACCGAATATAGGAGACGAACTCGATCCAAATTGAAGAGCCGTGAGCAAAATAGTGAGGGAAACAATCGACGAAAGCAACGAAAAAACATATATTCGATCGATCGAAAGTCGGCATCTTCAAAATTTACAAAACCCTAATTTTGAAAGCAAGGAGCAAAAGAGCAGAAGACCTAATTTCTGAAGAAAGAGGATCGGCCACCATTTCACAAGCCAAAAAGGAACGGGTTAAAGAAAAGAGAATAGGGCCGGCCTATTTTAATTTTAAAGGCTTTAGTATATTTTTAAATAGGGTTTAGGTGTTTGTTAATTATTTGTCTTTTAATTGTTGTTTTTATTTTTCAAATCAAAACTTGGTAAATCACCACCTAGGGAGTAGGTAGTGTCAGATTGTCTAGTTAGAATTAGTTCAGTGAGCAGGGTGTGCGAGTTTGCAAAACTCTGTAGGCGGGAGCAGAGTTTGCGAGTAAGCAAAACTCTATAGGCGGGAGCAGGGTGTGCGAGTCTAGTAGAGTGTCTGTGAGCGGGAGCAAATGTTTGCGAGTCTAGTAGAGTGTTTGTAAGCGGGATACTGTTTAATTCTAATAGAAATCTGGGAATGCAGCAGTAGGCAGGGGTTGCCGAAGCTGGGTAAATTTTGTGTGTGATTTACTTTTCAGCATATTTATTTCTGCAGTTTATTTCTGTGTTTAATTCGAGTAAATTGCTATAACCCTATTCACCCCTCCCCCCTCTAGGGTTAATCTAGATCCTACAAGTGGTATCGGATCCCGGTATTTTTCTTTAACTCTAGAGTCATGAATTCATCAAATAATGCTTTTTCTGAGGGGCAATCTATTGCTAGGCCACCCATGTTTAACGGGAATGATTATGCTTATTGGAAAGTTAGGATGGGTATATATCTTAGTTCTGTTGATTATGATGTTTGGGATATTATTGAAACTGGTTATAAACCTCCCACTATAACTGTTGGTGGTACTGAGATTCCTAAACCTAAGGATAGGTGGGATGCTAACGATAAGAAATTAAAAACTACAAATGCCAAAGCAATGAACGCTTTGATCTGTGCTCTTGATAAAAATGAAGTTAATAGAATTTCTCATTGTACAACAGCACAGGAAATTTGGCACACTTTGGAGGTGACACACAAAGGAACTTCTCAAGTCAAGGAGTCTCGTCTAGTCCTATTCAGCAATGAATACGAAAACTTTGTGATGGACAAAGGCGAGAGCATAAAGGATATGTTTGGACGCTTTTCAACCTTGGTATACAATGTTAGAGCACATGGGAAAGTATTCACCGAGGTAGATCTTGTGAGGAAGGTGCTACGAGTTTTACCAATGAACTTTGAGGCAAAAGTCACGGGAATACAAGGATCGAAAGATCTGAGTAAACTAAGCATGGAGGAGTTGATCGGCAACTTGATGACATATGAGCTTGAGCTAAAAGCAAAGGAAGAACGCAACAACTCTGAACCAAAGAAGAAGACGATTGCCTTAAAGAGCAAAGAAGAGAGCGATGAAGAAGAAGAAGATCCGATTGAAGAGCTTGCAATGGCTGTCAATAATCTTAGAAAATGGTCAAGATTCAAGCCATGCAAGAAGAAAACAAGTCGTAATAGGCCAAAAGATTCTGACCATTCCGATAATGAACCGACGTGCTATAACTGCAACAAGCCTGGCCACTTCATACAAAAATGCCCACTTCTCAAAAACAACAAAGGAAAGAAAAAGAAGAAGAAGGCCTTTGCAGCGACTTGGGATGATGAAGAAGGAGAGGAAGTTTCGGATAGCAGCTCAGAGGAGGCTAACTTGTGTCTTATGGCAAAATCAAATTCAGAAGTAAGCTCCGAGGAATCTAGTGAGACAGGTGAGTATTCCTATAGAGATCTTGTTTTTATGTGTCTTGATCTTACTAAGGTAGTGGATACTCTTGAATCTAAAATTGAAAAACTGAAATCTGATAGGAGAGAATTTGCTCGTGAAAATTTTAGGTTAAAAATTGAACTTGAAAATATTCAAAACCTAAACTGTAAAAAATGTAAAACTTTAGATTCAGAATTATCAAGACTTAGAATAGCTTTGAGAATCTTGAAAAAGAAAACTTGAGTCTTAAGGAAAACATTGACACTAGGAAAAAGGATTTTATAAATAGATGCACCTCACTTGTAACTGAAAACACAACATTAAAAACCAAAGTCTAAAATCTTGAGAAATCTCTGAATAACTTTTCAAAAGGAGAAAAATCTTTCAAAATGTTATTGGGAAATCAAATTTTTGCTAACAACAGAAAAGGACTAGGTTTTGGGAAATCACAAGATGATGATAATGCAAAAGGTAAAAGTGTCTTTGCTCGATCTGAAATAATTGGACATCATGTTGAAAATTATAGTCGTAGGAACAAGAACACAAAAATTAATCAAGTCAATTCAATGTGCACAATTTGTAGAAAATTTGGACACAATCAAAATAATTGTTGGTATAGACTCAAACACGTGAAAACTATACCAATTTGGGTTCTAAAAGGCACAAATATAAAATCTTTGAAAGTCAAACAAATTTGGGTGCCAAAAAGAACATATAAAAATAGTTTTGGGTCTCCACAAACATATTTCTCATGTTCTGCCACTAACAACCATGGACCTATAAAAATAAATAGGTCACAAAAATCTTTCATCGTGTAGGTGTGGTGGTAGGCTAAGGAACAACAACGGTGTTCTCTGGATTTTGGCTGTTCCAGAAACATAACGGGCGACAAAGCAAATTTCCTTAGCCTAGTATAAAGGTGACAGAATCACAATGGACAACAACGAAAAATTATTGTAAAGGTAAAACAGGTAAATTTGTTTTGAACGATATATTAAATGTGATAATCTGCACCGTAATCTTAATCAGCCAGTAATGTGATGATGAAATGAATGATGTCTTTAATTCTGACTTATTCTTAATTGATATGATTTCTTTTGACTTGTTTTTATTTATGACCTTGATTTGTGATTAAATGATGACCAATCAGATTTTCAACTTTGAACTAATCCATATAAATTTTTTCGGTCAAATGATGGTTACTCATGCTACACGTAGATATATTTGTTTTGACATTTTGGTCACTGCTTGTAAATTTGCACGATTTCAAATTTCATGTGAAAGCTGTTAAAAAGGATTTTAAGAAATTGTTGAAACTTCAAGAAATTGTTTTTGAAATAATTATGATGTTGATTGACTATTGATTACTCATGAATATAACTGTTTCTGAAACTGACAATATGATATTTGTTAACACAGTCTCAATTCAAATCCAAGAGAATTTCATTTAAAAATTGTTGAAAACAATTATGAGATAATTTGTTGAAATTTCACAATCTAGTCTTTGACATCCAACGAGTGAATATTGAGTGAAATTTAAATTCAGATGCAGATTACACTGGTAATATAGTTGATAGAAAAATTACTAGTGGAACGTAATTAATCTTTGAAACATTCATTTGCTGCATCATTTTTCAAAGAAAATATATGCATATTTTTCACTTGAAATAATTTTTCAAATAGTAGAATTTTTCTCATATAACCCCTTCGAGAAAATCATTTTTGACCATATTTTCAGAATAGTCATTATTTGATTTTAAATGACAAATTTTGACTAATCTAACTCCCTAATGATTATCGAAAAGATCAATAGTGATTGAAAAAGTGATGAGTGTCGATATTTGTCATACATTACTCAAGACAATATATTTAGAAAAATTTCTTTAGAATTTCATAACAAGAGTTATAAAAACTTTTTGTTGGGTAAAAATTCCATGATCATTTCTATTTCTATCATCTTTCTATCGATCATCACTCATCAAAATCATATATAGCATGAAAAATTATGGTAGTTTACAAAGGAAATTATTCGTTCTTCAATTTATTATTATAAAGGAAATTATTTGTGCTTCAATTTATTATATTCTTCAATAAAAATAAATATCCAAAGTATTCACTCTCATTTAAAAGTCCTCACGGTTATGCATGGGTGAATTACTTGGATTTTTGATTATGTGCTTCCATGCTCATTTAAAAGTACTTACGGTTATGCATGTATGGAACGCATATCAAAATTAATTGATTAAATAGACAAGTTGATTCTAATCCCATTTAAAAGTCCTCACAGTCATGCGTAGTTAGAAGATACTTGATTTCATTTAAATAAAAATTGTGAATACTACTAATCTCATTTAAAAGTCCTAACGGTTATGCATGGTTAGTAGATTTTCAAATTTCCTGAAATATATATACCACAAATAGACAGAACTGTATGGTTTTTTGATGATTTTATCCCCATCACTTCTGAAAGTGGAATATGCGTCTGACAAGGGTAATTATGATTTTTGTTTGAGTTTTATTGAAATTTGATATTTATATTCAATTGAGTTAAATGTTTGATTAATGTCTGTCACTTCATCCCTATTTTCATAACACTGTTATTCTTTTGCTGATAACAAAAGGGGGAGAGAAAAGTTAAGATTTTGTCAAATAGAATCAAGCAAGGGTCAAATAATTTTCCATTTGCATCTAGAATCACTTGCATATTTTTATTTGTATGCATATATGTAAGGGGGTATTGTGTAGAGAGGGAGCATTTAAATAGGGGGCAAACTGAACGATCAAATACATTTAATACATTCAAAATCTTAAATATATGTTTGTTATCATCAAAAGGGAGAGATTGTTGAATATGCGCTTATATGATTTTTGTTTGATGATAATAAACATGTATGCATTCGTTTAAATGTATTTGTTAATATACTATTTTATTTTTCACAGTTTAAATAAATATTTGCTGAATAAAATAAATAACACAGATTTTGAGTTCAAACGAATATTTTATTCAAACAAATATTTATTACAATTTTGAACAGTACAATTTCAAGCTCTCACTATAACTATACAAATTCAATTTACATTCAGAACCTCACTACATATCACTCACACTCATATTTTTATCTTCAACTGCATTCCAATTTGAATCCAGCATCTGAGCAATCTGCAAAAATATTCACTAACGCAGTAAAATTGAAATTAAAATATTTTTGCAATATAAAATAAAAGATGAATTTTGAAAATAATATTTGCCTCAATTATTTGGGTTATTCGTCATCATTTAAATTTGAATTCATCATACACGAACAACTTGTGACATACGCAGTGTATCACTGTATATGCCACAAGGCCGTGCACACCGATATATACACTTGATAATGCTACAGGGACAGGTGAGCACAGGTCAAAGCCAAATGAAAAGCCGGGTTCAACTCACGTGCAATACATTGAAAATCACGACACGAGCACAAGGTCAAACCCGAGTTTTTAAAACTGGATTCAACACAAGGCTACAAAAAGAATGCAAAGCTTAGACAAATTCCAAATGCATCAGTGCATGAAGACTGAAACAACATGCAAATGCATCAAAACAATGTCGAAGTTATTCCAGCAAAATGACAGTACAAACAAGTGCACATTGGAAGTACAAGATAATAGCAGCAATGTACATGCACCAGTGATGAAAGTTACAAGAACACAAGGCATAGCAACTGCATAGGACTGCAACAACCAAATGGATGGAAGCAAAGACCAGAAGAACAACAACTCAACAGAACATGGACTGCAACAATCAAGCAAATGTAGAGAACAAGCTACATGAAGGCAACATGAAGCAATGTCGAGCTCAGTACAACACAATGTACATAAATACTGCAACTACACAGACCAACAATGGAACAGCGGTTCATATGAACAAGTGTACAAAGGCAATATGAACAAGTGACTCAGGCAAACGCAACAATGAATCATCAAAGAATGCAACAGTGAGGCCAGAAAATTGAAGAAAACTAGTGCAGTGATGCAAGTTCAAATATAATGAAACAACATGTACAGGACAGTGAAAAAGCATACTGGAATCGAACCAACAAGCTTCAGCATCAACATCAAACCAAAGAACATCTACAAATGGTGCCGACTACAAGTGAATGCAAACAATACAACACTGAAGTGATGAAATGCATAAAAATCTACTGAAACCAAGATTGCTCTACAGTGAATGCAGAGAACACATTACAGTGGTACAGTAACAACATACAAATGCTTATATGAATAACCTGGGCAGATAGCATCGAAACAATGCAGTATGGCCAGAGTGAAGATTATAAGACTGCAATGGATACAACAATGCCCAAGACAACTTGAACAAAGCTACTATAGGAATGCAGACAGTGGCCGAAGCCAATTCACAAAAATATCGAAGTCAAAGAAGATTAATAAACATCAAAGACATAACGACCAAGTCACGTATCAAAACGTTGATTATCAAAAATCAAATTGTACGAAATTTATCAAGTCAGAGAAATTCACGAAGCCGTATTGAAAAATAGTCAAAAATGTGAAAAATTCAAGCCGAGTATATTACACTGTATTGACCAAGCAATGAATCAACACCGTGTCAACCAAGTAATCAATCAAAAATGCGAAATTGACAAAGTCAGATCAATCCCAAGCATCCAAGCATAATCAAGCGGCCAAAGCACAGAATTGACAAATTCAAACAATTTTATACGAACGCAAATATAGGAATTCAACCTATATAAAAACCCACAAATCATCATCGGCAAAGCATCGAGTTCAAGCATCAACCGGGTAAAGCAAAAGGATAAATTACATACCGAATAAAGGAGACGAACTCGATCCAAATTGAAGAGCCGTGAGCAAAACAGTGAGGGAAACAATCGACGAAAGCAACGAAAAAACATATATTCGATCGAACGAAAGTCGGCATCTTCAAAATTTACAAAACCCTAATTTTGAAAGCAAGGAGCAAAAGAGCAGAAGCCCTAATTTCTGAAGAAAGAGGATCGGCCACCATTTCACAAGCCAAAAAGGAACGGGTTAAAGAAAAGAGAATAGGGCCGGCCTATTTTAATTTTAAAGGCTTTAGTATATTTTTAAATAGGGTTTAGGTGTTTGTTAATTATTTGTCTTTTAATTGTTGTTTTTATTTTTCAAATCAAAACTTGGTAAATCACCACCTAGGGAGTAGGTAGTGTCAGATTGTCTAGTTAGAATTAGTTCAGTGAGCAGGGTGTGCGAGTTTGCAAAACTCTATAGGCGGGAGCAGAGTTTGCGAGTAAGCGAAACTCTATAGGCGGGAGCAGGGTGTGCGAGTCTAGTAGAGTGTTTGTGAGCGGGAGCAAATGTTTGCGAGTCTAGTAGAGTGTTTGTAAGCGGGATACTGTTTAATTCTAATAGAAATCTGAGAATGCAGCAGTAGGCAGGGGTTGCCGAAGCTGGGTAAATTTTTTGTGTGATTTACTTTTCAGCATATTTATTTCTGCAGTTTATTTCTGTGTTTAATTCGAGTAAATTGCTATAACCCTATTCACCCCTCCCCCCCTCTAGGGTTAATCTAAATCCTACATAATTACCAAAGTATGAAAATCTCTTATCAAATGTATGAACCGCTTGTCCTCGAATGTATGGATGTCGAAGATATAAAGCTTTATGTCATTAAAAGGTATGAAAATCTCTTATCGAATGTATGGTTATCAAAGATATAAACTTTTATGTTATCGAAGGTATGCCATCGAAGGTATAAATGATTATTTTATCGAAGATATGCTATTGAAGCTATGAACCTTTACGTTATCAAAGGTATGCTATTGAAGTTGTGAATTTTATCAAAATTACAATGGCAAATTCGTAATTAAGTCGAAAACTATTATATGGCCTAACAAAGTAATATCCGTATGATTTAGTCTTTACACATGGCAGGCTTTAATTCACTACTTTTAAATCATAGTGGTAATTTCTAAAACAAGATGTTATCTTCTCCTTTAACTACTCCTTAATTAACTAATTCATTAGTTAAGGTGATTTCATTCTTACCATTTAATTCATATCAATTAGAAAATTAAGGGAAAATCCCAAAAAATTCACAGAAAATCACAAACACTTTCTTTTTTCTTTAATAAAAATTTCAAATTTAAATATTAAATTTTTATATTTTAAAACATCATTTTACGACCAAAAAAGGTCCATTTTCATCTAAGAAAATTCATATTAATTTATTAATTCATCTGAAAACTTAGAATTCAAAGTCCATCTCAGTTCTATTATTACAAACAAAATACTAAAGTTTCACATTTAAAAATGATTAACTCGTGCTTTACTCTTAAACTTATTATTAACTTAGCCATCTGACAACAAAACTCATATAGAATTAGTCTATCATCATCAGAATATTTTTATCATCATTATAAACAGAAAATATACACAATTTGATTATGAATAGGTTTGGATGATAAATAGGGTTTAGTATTACTCATTTAAGTGAAAGCCTTGATAAAAATCATTTCTTCCCTCGAAATCTAGACTTGGATTTGTGTCTAATTGATTTTCCACTATTCCTCCGCTAATTGTGGTCAACCTCTAATATTTAGTTTTGCTTTTGGGTAATGGAAGAATGAAGGGAACAATGTATATTAGAGGTATAAGGGTTAATAATTTGAGCGTTGAGCTAAAACCGCATTTGCTTAATCTTATTAATTCCTTAACTTCTTGTTGCATAAAATTTTCTTTTACCCATTAGTCTTTAGTGGTCGAAAGTTAATCTTGTAATAATTGATCTTATTTCAACTCAATTAACATTTAGAGGGAATTACGAAGAATGACAAACTTTGGAAGAAAAAAAAATAGATTGAAGGACAAAAGTTTCATTTTTGGACTGAACGACAAATTTTAAAAAAAAAAATAGGTTGAATAACAATGCTAGTTATAACTAGTATTAGATTCAGTTTTTACACTATACAAAATGCTACTAACAACTAGCATTATATTCAGTTTTATACTGTACAAAATGCTAACTACAAATAACTTTGTCCTTCGGTCTAATTTTTTTCTTCAAAGTTTGTCCTTTTGTACAAAAATAATAAAAAAGTGAAAATTAGCCACAAGGGCATCTTTAGCAAGTGCAATTAGTTTCAAGGACACAAAATTGAAATAATTATTTTTAAGGACAAAATGCAAAATAATTAGTTTCTAAGGTTTAAAAACCTATGAAATTATATCCTTCAAAGTAATTGGATTGGTGACTTTGTCCTTAAATATAATTATTCTGCTGACTTTGGCCTTGAAATAAATTTCTATGGATGTGTGTCTTAAAAACTAATTGGAGTGCAAAGTTTGTCCTTATAGTGAAATATCCCAAAATAAAACTTATTGTCCTTCGATCTCAAATTTTTTGTTATTATTGTGTCTATCTTCCACTTAACATCTAAGTGTCACATTTGAATAATTAAATTTTCCATTAATTATTATTTAATTAATCTTGTTATTAACAAAATCCATGTGATTTCACTTTAAAACATGGAGTGTAACATTTATTGTGAAGACGTTCTCTAATGTGTTGTGTCCTCTAACCTAACGACTACTTGCAATGGTCGCAACTTCTTTCGTTCTAAGTTGAATTTGTATGTGATTTCAACTTATGTTCATCATTTGCCGCAATATCATTTAGAAACACTAAAATGGCTCACTTTTTAATGTAGAAAACTTACCCACGTTTAACCATCTCAATCGTGACCAAAGATACATAACATTTGTTTTTCATTTCTCATATCATATTTAACAACGTGTGCATGCATTCATCCATCATCCTGCATGCCATACGCTAGTATTTAAATATGAAATCCTAACATTTACACAAACATCAGATACTAACAAACATTTGCACTCATTATTTTGAATATAGACATCGATAAAGAAGATGCGATTAACTGTAAAAAGGAACCAAAGAGGAAGGAGAAAAAAAAGGATAACAATTCTAATAAAATTTGACACTACGGTCAATAGGCTATGTAGTTTTGGCTCAAGACAGTATTGGTTTTTATTTTTTTTATTTTTTTTATTTTTTTTACCGAACCGATGTCTGATCAAGTCAGTGGCAACATCCTTAATAATATTTACCTACATAAGCACAGAGCAATACCCCAACGTAGCATTCGAGATAAACATACACATACAAGTAAAATAAAAAAAGAAGCTTTCCTAGGGATCTGTTTACAAGAATTTTCATTTCAATTGCATGAACCCCACATTCACTGACATTTTAAATGCATGATTATATATCCCCAAACCACCCTTTATTTAATTCTCTCCTATTATCCTATTATCAGAGTTAATCTCTTCGTTAATGAAAGATGATGGCACTGTTGGTCTTACTTCTGCTTTCCATCTCCATAAATCTAAGCTCCATATCTTCATCCAAACCACAAATAAACTCATACATCATCCATACAGACATTTTTACTAAACCTTCTCATTTTTCAACCCCAATACATTGGTTCTCTTCAATTATCAATTCTTCCATTACATCCACAAATCTTTCAACCCTTGATCGAATTTTTTATACTTACGACACCGCAATGAACGGCTTTGCGGCTAAGTTAACACCAGAAGAAGCGGAACTCGTTTCTAGAATACCAGGAGTCATCGGCATGTATGACGATTCCATCCTCCAGTTGCAAACTACTCGATCTCCTGATTTTCTCGGTTTGACCATGAACCATGATAGTCTAGTTTTGGAAACGAACTTCGGTAGAGTTGAAGACGTGATTGTGGGCCTGGTTGACTCGGGCTTGTGGCCTGAGAGTCCAGCCTTCGATGACACAGGATACCCGCCAGTGCCGACCGGCTGGCGTGGCAAGTGCATGTTCGGCGAAGTTTTCAACATCACCATGTGCAACAGGAAGATTGTAGGCGCTATGGTTTTTAACTCGGGGGCGATCGCCCAAGGGGGGAAGTTAGGAGCTAGAGCAGAGTATCTGTCTCCAAGGGACAAAAACGGGCACGGAACCCACACCGCGTCTACGGCGGTGGGGTCTCTAGTGGTGAATGCGAACCATTTCGGATTTGCTAAAGGCACCGCACGTGGAACGGCAAGTAAGGCTAGAGTGGCTATGTATAAAGCTTGTTGGAACAACTTTGGATGTGTTGCTTCTGACGTTTTAGCCGCTATGGAAGCGGCGACCAAAGACGGTGTCCACATTCTCTCGATCTCTCTTGGGGGTCCACGACTCGAATTCTTCAATGATGTGATCGCAATTGGCGCTTTTGGTGCTGTACGAAATGGAGTGCTGGTTACGTGTGCGGCAGGCAATAATGGACCATCAGAACTGTCAGTCACTAACACTGCTCCGTGGATCGTGACGGTTGGAGCAAGCTCAGTCGACCGAGCATTTCCGGCCCATGTTGGACTAGGGAATGGTGAAGTGTGCGTTGGAGAATCAATTTATGTAGAATTATCGACCGTTCAAGGTATGAATCCTGTTGTGTATCTTGGACAATGTTTCGGGTTGAATATGCCATCTCGAATCGTCAAAGGTAGAATTGTTGTATGCAATGACACTTTTGGAATGGTTGCAGTAGGAATGCTTATAGCCAAAGGTGGAGGCATTGGTCTAATCACGCTCAATGGGCCCGAACGTGGCGAAGGGATCATGTTGCAATCTTTCACGTTGCCTACAGTAACACTAGGTTATAAAGAAGCACAAAAACTGCTCTCTTATATACATTCCACGATGAAACCAAGAGCGACGCTGAAATTTATCAACCAAACTATAATTGGAGAGAAACGAGCTCCGTCCGTTGCACCCTTCTCATCACGAGGACCTAGTTGCGTACTTCATGAAATTCTAAAACCCGATATAATTGCACCCGGTGTGAACATAATTGCAGCATGGCCTACAAAAATGCCAATTACTCGAATTCGAAATGATACAAGAAGGTCGAGTTTCAACATAATGTCCGGAACTTCTATGTCATGCCCACACGCAGCGGGTATAGCTGCATTACTTCGTGCTTCACACCCGAAATGGACGCCTGCTATGATTAGATCAGCAATGATGACGACAGCTTTTGCAGTCGACAACAGTTACCGTCCAATAATCCTCGATGAGAATATGAAATCTGCAACGCCATTCGCATTTGGTGCTGGTCATGTCGACCCTATTAGGGCAAAAGATCCTGGATTGGTTTACGATGCTACTGAACAAGATTATATCGATTTATTGTGCACCATGAATTATACGAAGAAACAAATACGATTGTTGGTTCCAAAGCCATTCTCGTGCACCAAACTCGAACATGGAGTAGCCGATTTGAATTATCCATCTTTTGTTGTAATTTTCTACGTTGACACTAAAGTTCGAACGTTGAAGAGAACTTTAAAAAAAGTGTCCGAGTGGCCTGAGGTTTATGAGGCTAGAGCCATAAACCCAAGCCCGGATAAAGTGACAATCAATATTGAACCAAATAAGTTAAAATTCAGAGCGATAAATGAGAAGCTATCGTATAAAGTACATTTTAAGAAAAATGAGGCAAATGGCTCGAGGAAACCTGAAAAGGAGACGGTCAACTTCGGCTATGTTATTTGGGAGAACTATATGCACCAAGTGAAGAGTCCTATGGTACTTGTATGGAAAATAAAATGACATATGTCATGTTGTATATCTGCAAGAAAAAAGTTAGAAGAATGCAGTTGTATATCAATTGGTGCATTCAAGAATTTTGTACTCATCTTTAGGGAAATAAAATATTACTTAGCACACATTAAATGTGTGAAATTGAAGACTTAATGTTAAAATATTCACAAGCTCTTGCTATCAATATTCAGATATGGATATATATTGAAATGCATTCCAAAACTGAAGGGGAAAGTAGAGAAGTATACAGTAAATTTACAAGGTACAAAACTGTATGCACGTGAGAAAACACATTCTAAATAAGAGGGAAAAGGATATATTCGGCGTAGAAGAGATTCCATATAAACCGATAAAATTGTAATATTGCCTCCTGCAAACCATAGAAGGATGTAAATTAATATATATCATAGTATAATAACAGTAAACTAAATGAGAAAATAAAAAAAGGTTACCTAGAATACCAGAATAATAAACGTTTACCTTGTTGTATTTTGCTTGCTCCAGGACCCAAGTCTGTAAACAAAAGTATAAATTACAAGAAAGACTAGGTAATAAAGCCTAAGTTGACGGGACCAAAAAAAAAAAAAGGATCAAACTACAGAAGAAACTATACTATTAACAAATGTGTTTTAACAGCTATAACGCCTTTTTTTTTCCCTGACAGTGTATTGTGAATTCTCTACTTGCAAAGAGGATAATCAAATATTTTCATATCCCACCATGGACTTCGATTGATGAATGAAAAATACTAAATAAGGTACAACAATATGAAAACAACAACAACACCTAAGCCATTATTTCCAAACAATTTAGGGTCGGTTATAGATGAAATCCAAAACTAAATGACAAAATCAATTTAAAAGTCAAGGTACAATAATATGTACATGTCATCTAATTGTACTAACATAAATGATTTTTCCATATGGTTTTATGAAATTTTAAGAATAAGGTAGAAAAGGTAGCAGAAAACGAAGATAACAAACCTGGAAAATTAGTCCTGCTGCTAATAGGGCATGTGCAGGTATCATAATGTGTTGTCTGAAAGCCTGCATATGAAATAACAAGCTAAAGGTAGAATACATAGAATATGTAAATAAATCTATCAAACAGAGCCTATACAATGGTAAAAAGAAATACCTGTGGGAAATATAATGCCACGACAATTGCACCAATATAATTTGCTATTAATAAGCCTGAACCAAGGAATGATATATTTCTGACACCAAGCTTTGTCGCCAATGTTGAGATTTGAAATCTAAGTTGCAAAACCATTTAAGTAACAAAATAAAAATTATAACATTTAAGATATGAAAATAGATAAATTTTGTTCAAAGGTAACAACTAATAACTACACTAATAGTCTGTGCCGGCCGAGTCCATATGCAAATGAGCACCAAAAATTTATATACCTTGACTTTTAATTATTACTATTTTTATATTTTGTAGTAAGAAAAGAAATGACAAAGATGGTGTTGCTGGATTAAAACTTAATGTAATTTTATCAATGAATTGGGTCTTCTGTACAATGTCACAGACTAACAAATCAGATTGGTTTGTTGATCATGTAGTGTAATATATACAAATTTTGTGGTAGTAGTATAAATTTTCTTTTGGCATTGAAAAAATAAATAAATAAATAAATAGTTCTTCACTTTCAACATTGTATCTTGGAATCACTTTAAGGCCAAACAAACTGAAAAATAAAGATTGGGCAAGCCTTTAGCAGGGAAAGTAGAAAACTGTTTGGCAAGATGGAAGGGTCCTTCATTATCTAGGGCAGGAAGGCTTAATCTAGTTAACACTGTAATATTACCCATTTCATTATACTGGATGTTATTCCATTAATTGCCGGGTTGGATATGAAGAAAAAAGAAGATATTAAATGGTTTTTTTTGTTTTTTTTCAAAGGAGGAAGAGATTGTAGTTCAGTTAATTGCTTAGTAGCTTTGGGAGAATGTGTGGAAAATCAGACACAATAAGGAACTAGAGCGATAAATCTGAATAATCTCTTATGGAATATAACAATAAAGAAAGAGACTTATGGAAGCACCGGTTTGAAAACATTTTCTATAATGGTAATTTTACATTTAGAGAAGTGGAATGTACCAATATGTCATAATTTTGGGATAATGTAGAATCCAATTTAGATTGTTTCAATGTTGGAATTGAACATGAAACAAATGAAGGGGGCAATAGTCACCTTTAGCCAGACCCATGGATTCGTACAATAACGTTAAACAGAGAATTTACTGAGTTCTATGAACCAATAATAAAAAATAAAAAGCTCATCAACCTGAAGAGAGAAATTTTCATTGGAGATTCTCAAACTTTTGACAATGCATTCATAGGTATGACTCCATTGTGCTCGTGAAAGAAGGCCACTATCGCTATTATCAGCGATTTCTCACTGGTAGGCCGAAAAATAGACTTAAAAAGTTCTACAAACGAAATTAAAGATTGTGCGATTAAAGTATTAAGGTATTAAATTAACTTAAATAGGCTCCATTTTTGAATTCATGTACAGTCTGATTCAACCTAAGGATAGCCCTGCTAACTGACAGTATAGTTGAGCAGAAAATAAATAATTAAATAGCATACTGAAGGAAAAATGTTGTACACCTATACATACATATAAACTAACTACGGAAACATAAAATGATCAAAATTGCTTACTTTCGATCTCCTTCCACATCTGGAAGGTCTTTAGTAATTGCAATGACCAAAGCAAATATTGTCACAAATATTGTGATGAAAGCAACAGGTGAACTGCAGATAGAAATATGGTACATGACAGTTAGACATGACCATCATCTCTGCATTTGTCTGCAATGAGATGCAAAATATATTTACTATTTTGTATTACTCCTCGTTTTTCATTTTTAGATAGTTTGTTACTACGAAGCAAGATGCATTAACATGAGTAATAGTTGCTTACCTCCATTTAAAGTTGAGGCCCAACGCTGACCTTGTGGCATAATATACTCCAAAATTGAGAAGAAATCCACGGACCTTTAGGTATGTAAATGAATAATATTGGAGATTATTAAATATATCAACAGCAAAAACTGGTATTCAAAAAAATAAAAATATTGCAACATAATTTGTACAGGATTATGAACTGCATATTAGACTTAAAATTCAAGAAACATAGTAAGCAAGTGCTTGTAGCTTGTGCACATCAAGATATCATATGTAGATGGTAGATAACAATTTATAAAACAAAATGTAACTAACAATGTGTGGAGTGACATACATAAGACAAGTTTCCTTTAAATTTTGCAACATAGGAACGCACATTATGTGGCACATCTTGAGCTTAACATGTAAATATTACTTTGGGTATTATGCTTACCACAAGTGTAACTTTAATATCATGTAAAATACCACTTGTCGTTAACAAAATCAATTGGCTAGACCAAACTCTTCATGCACAGAGACAGATATATGTTGTAAATTGATTATTCTCTAACAACGAGTATGAACCCGTGTTATGCACACGACACTCTTAAGTTACATAAAGTGAAATGGTTAAAATGTGATATTGATTATTATAGTGGTGATTCCAAATACAAAATTGATCGAATAATTATAATATAAAGCGAGTTTCCCGCTTTGAGAACGTAGCTTGAAATTAATATATGGTTAAAAAATATATTTTCTATACCAATTTTTTTTTGGACTATAAATTACATAAAACATAATGTACATATTTAATTTTCATCAAAAAATTTCTAGATTGCACGGGTATGAGTAGATTAAATTGTAGACCGAAGAAAATTTAGAATAATGTTAAAAGGAGAAAATAAAATGGTATTTAAGTACAATATCATAGAGTTTAATGGGCTATCATGGAAAATCCAATCCAATAGCAAGAAGTACTTGCAAAATGTAATAACGTAAAAATTAAACTCTAATGTTCCATTTATTGAGCTTCAAGATGCATAAAATACTTTCGGTAGCTAAATGGCTTCGCATAATCAAAGAACAAAAGATTCAAAAAATAGCCTCCAAATTCATAAAAAGTAAATTAGTTTAGTACAGTTGACATTAATCTTTGAATACAACAATAAACTATTGAATTCACTTTCGGTGTTTCTGAAATAACTGTTACACTTAAATTTATTAATATTTGTCAAATGGGAAATTTTAAAGTGGAAAACTGCTCGATCGACAAAATTTCTTGCTTATTTATTTATATTTCGTTTAATATCTATATATAATGTGGACAAATTAGTTTAATATGGTTGACATTAATTTCTTATGTATAACAAATAAAATATTGTATTCACTTTCAATTTTTTAATTGGACACTATTCATAGTTTTTCAAATGGTTCAACATAAAGAATTTAACCTTTAACCTTCTTTAATTTCACTATATTTACCAAACAAATAGATTGGGCGTATTTGAAAAACAAATGATTCATATAGATAGATTAGTTTAATATGATTGACATTAATTTTTTATATATCACAAATAAAATTTGGTATTCACTTTCAATATTTTAATTATGCATCTAAAATCATGATCTAGACATAATTTATAAATAATACCTTATATAAATTAATTCTTGCTTATTTTAGGAAAAAGAAAGATGAAAAATAAACTATAAACATGTTATACTTTTAGATTATAAATATTGTACAAACTTTTCTTTTATGGTAATAAATATAATTTCAATAAAAAATAAAAAATAGAGATAATTCAAAAAAACAGTTTATAGAGATGGAACATAAAGAATGAATTGTTCATAGTAATTAAAAAAAATCTAATTAATTGATGGGAAAAGGAGTTAAATATCATTTATATTCAAATCATAATTACAATCAAATTATATGACTTTTCTGATGATTGAAGTGTGTAATTAAAATTATGACATCATTTTAGAACCTATTGGAGTTCAAGACTAAAGAGTAAATGAAATGAAAGAAGGAAACAAATAGGCTAAAGACCTAACTTCAATATTATATATAGCAGAAATTATGATGTCTTTTTGAGTTCCTATGAAGTTGGGATTAAAGTGAAAAAATAAGTGAAGGAACGGAAGAAAGAGATCGTGAAATTTATTTTAGATGGGAAAAAAGGTATTTTCTTGGGGATTGAAGTATATAGATATGTAGTATTAAATGGAATAGAATGAATGTCGAATGGACAAACTAATTAAAGGGAATATTTTAAGAGGAGTGATTTGGTTAAGGAGATTAAAAGTTTTGAAGAAATTTTCTAAAATAGTCAAGATTTGACAGAGGCGGAAATTTTAACTTTTACTATTGTTTCTATACAAAATTATCATAAAATTTTCTGTTATTACCCTTTATTTTGTCATGAAATATTTTTATTATTTTCCATTTGTGTCACTTCAATCTAAAAACAAATAGAATATTGATATTAATTTTGTTTGAACAAATAAGAAAAATCTTGATTAAATAGATAATTGCATGCCTTGCTTTGAACCTTAATCAAGATATAAGATTCTAAATCTCTTCCAAAGACAATATTAAAATATTGGATATCAGAAAAAAATACTCATGTTGTCTTTTTTGGTAAAGATTTGATTTTACAAGAGAAGAATCAATTGTTTAAATATTTCGTTTTTAATTCTATTTTAATTAAGAAAATTCTTTTTCTTTATTCTGCTTATCTAAATTAATTCTCATTTCCTAATTACAGAGAAAAGACAAAGAAACAACTATCCATTGGATTTAAAAGTAATTAATTAGAAATTTTAGATTAAAAGTTGTTAAACTGACAAAATTCTAATTTGATTTCATTTAATTTTTTTTAATTTTGAGCACAACATAGACACCATCCATAGATTTTAAAGAGGTTCGATATAAAGAATTTATTTTTCAACATTCTTTATTCTCTATTCTACCAGTAATTTGATTGTGTGTATTTAAAGAACAAAAGAACCCAAGAAAACCTGCTAGCTAAACAAAAAACGTAAAATGGTTTAATAGAGTTGAGGTTGTTCTTTGAGAAGTAATGTAACGATCCGAATTTTTCGACGTTTGATTTGGAATATTTATATAGTTTTAAATATTGAATCTGAATTATAAACTAATTTTAAATATTTAAAAGTTAGTATTTTACTTAAATTTTAAATATAACGATTTATTGAATAATTTAATTTTTGAATTTAATAATTGGAATTTGGTTAAATTATTGAATCTTGAGTTTTAAGCTCGATAAAAATAATTTAAAGGCTTGTAAAATTTATATTAATAATAATGAGGATAATAAAAGTTTTAAAATTAAATTTAAAAGTGATATGTTCAATTTTAAAAATAGTTTATTCAAATTAACATTTAAAAATAGTGATCCGGGACACAGTCTCGGATTTCGACGAAACCAATTTCATATTATCCGTAATATTATATTATTATCGAATTTCAAAATTAGTAGTGTTTGGAATTATCGTTTGATCGTACGGGATACAAACACGTTGAAATTAATATTGAAAATTCAATTAAATAATTGGGTCCAAAAAGCTATCTTCTCCATCCGATCGAATTAGGACTCGAAATCTTTTCCATTGCGTTCGGAATAGGTGTATAACATTACAAATGCCTAGCGGCATACCTCGATAAGGGTTCAAATTTGCTTGGTATATTCAAAGCGGGATATTTTCAATATCGAAATAAAATATATGTATTCAAGTCAAATCATGGCCGTCGTCCTTAGTTGAAACGTATATGCTTCCCTTACCCATTCAAGCACGCTACCCTCAAAATTATGCGATCCCCTTTTCTTTCTTTTTAAAAGCACGAGACTTTCCCTTTTCCTTTCAGTTAAACGGAAAAAAAAACCTGCACACAAATTCAAATCGTCTTGCTTACGAGGGAAAAAAAGATCGAAGTCGATCGCGATTTCGACTTCGACCAATAGGAACAGCGCACGTGCATGGGAAGGAGGGGACGTACTCGATGACCTGGGGAGGAGACAAACTTGAAGAGGCACGTGCGATCGAACATGGAGAAGCTCGACAGTTTAGTCAGATCGAGAAGGGTTAGGGTTCGAGTTGCTCGAGCATGGAAGCGTCGCGGGTGAGCGCGTGGGTTGGTGGAGCTCGAGACTGTCGAGGCACTGTGGTTGGAATGGTGGAGTTCGTCATCACGAGTACGCACGCGCGTGGGGATCTCGAGCAGTCAGGTGGAGGGCGCGTATGTATTGGCCGAAGTGTTCAGTCGAAGCTAGGGGGAGGGGTCACGGCAGTGCACAGTGACGAGGGTAGAGAGGAGGATTAATGTATACGTCAGATAATGACTGTAATCCAATTCGATATAAATTATAAATTCATATCGTAAAATCTTGTTATTCAAGTGTTGAAAAAAAAGTACAGTTATAAATTTTAATTAATTATCAATTAAATTATTTCGAAGTTTATTAATGTCATATTAAATTCGTACGACGTCGGATCCGATGGTGGATTCACTGGATTGTTGCATTGGATTCGTGATGACGTGGGATGCAAAATAAAAATTGGAGCAGATTGCAAAACAAAAATCAAAGGTGAGAAATTCTCACTCGGTTGGATTGTCAAATTTATTGGATGCTTGAAGGAATTGATAAATTATAATTATCCATTGGATGTTATATACACTAGTGTGTGTATGTATATATATATATATATATATATATATATTAGTATTTAGAATGATATTTCCGCACATTATAGCGGATGAGACCCTATGCGTCCCGCATAATAGCGGATGAACATATATACCGCGATATCCCCATCGAAATGGGATTGGTATTTTTATGTTGTATTAACATCTGTGTGCAGGGAAACATGTTGGACGGATCCAACTGGATTCCTCAAATATATTGTTTATTTTTCATATATAATAATATGATTTGTGTAGAATAATCTATTGTAGATTATTATAGTGATTGGAACTATTGGATGCTATTGTAGCACTGGCCTGAATTTTTGATAATTTAAATACTATAAATATATTTTTAAAATTTATGGAATTTAAGGGAATGTGATATAAGAATATATATATATATATATATGTTGAAATTGGAATTATTTTAAAGAAATTGAATTAGAAAATATATTTGATTTTTGGTATACTTAACTATTGTGAATTTTTAATGGAGATTTTTAAAAATGACTTATATACAAGAAATTATAAATGGTATATGAAAATACGAAACGGGGTTAAAATGAACGTTAAAAATAGATTGGAAGTATAAATGGAATTTTATAAATAAGATTTTTTTTTTACAAACAGGTAAAACTCAAAGGAGTTTATAAATTTATAAACGATGTCTATAAATAAGGAAAATGATGGTCAGCTGATAAATTGTAAATATAGATTTACGATGTGAATTTATATCGAGTTATGAAAATCGTTGGGAAAGAGATAGTTGAATCTATTTTTGAATATGAGAATGACAATAAAATTGAGATATAATCGATGTGATACGAATCGAGAAGGATTTATAAACTGAACCTCATCAACCGCGAATGGCTAAAACATGAGAGATGCAGCAATGCTAAATGTGTCGCACCCAATTAGGATATGTTATCACTTTTCTAGATGTTCTCGGAAACCTATTTATTACGGATCTGGTTGTGCATGAAAGGAGCGATCGATGGCAAGGGTGGTAACACCCGGGGTGATAATATATTCGGTCTATCCAGCTTAGGGGTAGGTCGGTCTTGTGTAGCAGGGGATCCTGACGTGATCCTCGGTATATTGCTCTAGAAGTGTACTGTGATGGACGGTACCCCAGTGGCCCAGTCATTCGTTGGAATTCATTCTCTAATGCGAGCTTACGGTTTTGTTTGTAGAGCCTAATATGCTGAAATTTAATTAATGTAACAATTTCAGCTATTTGAATAAGTATTTGTATTTAGACACTATTATAATATCACTGAATTTTCTATAAAATGTTTTGGTTACCGTAAGATAAAAAATCATCGTGTTTATGTATGACGCGATCTTACAAGATACCTTTATTTTCAAAGAATTTTGATAACTCTAATAATTCAAATTGAGCATGTTTTTCTCACGCTGATTTTACAGACTGACTCGGATGTTATTTTATTATAATGCTCGGATCAGACCGAGTATTACAGATTCAGGTTTAAATGCTATAGAGCTTAGAAGACGAGCTGAGGAGTTCAGACCAAGGTTCGAGAACTCGGTTTCGGTCTCGGTTTCGGTCATTTGAAATTTTGTTGGTTTCGGTCAATTTCGGAAATTTCGCTTGTTTCGATTTTTGTTTCGGTTTCGGTCCTGATATTGGAATTTTGCATTTTTAATGAAAACGTAACGATAAACGATTCAAATTCATATAGAAATATAGCATACAATAAAATAACAATGCTACATACAACACCGCTGCATCAGAAACTATTTCTCGAAGCTACATATGGATTGTTTTCATAATTTTCTTCATCGTCTTGTGTTGTATAATATGATGGATAACCATATTGCATTTTTCATGGGCCCATAAATGTCGTCATCATATTATCAAAAGACGATGGTTCATCATTTTGTGTTGTATATGTAGCTCGACTATTTTGATCACTCCATATATCACTACATGAGTTACCACCTGTACAGTCAGAAATAGAATACCTATATGTTGGTGGATCAGTTGAAGTATATATATTGTGGTGCTCGCAATCATGTTGATGTCCGGATTCAACATTTACATTACTATCTCTTCGGTTAGGATTGCCGCTCGCACCCCTTCTTGAATATGTTTGAGTTGGTCTATATAATTCACCACCATCACTAGAACCAATATCATAATTACTTGTTAAACCAACGTCGTTTCCACATGCATTACCATGATCATCATTTGACAAGCTGTTACTATTTTCATTGTTTTGACTCTTTGTTACTCGTGCAGGTATACCATCAACAGCAGCGACTGCATCATTCAGTGTATTGGTCATCCAAGAGTTGTTGTCCAACAAGGGTAGTTCAATTTCAGTAGTCCATTCTGTCAATGGATCCTCTCTATGGAATATATAGTCTAGATCGATCAACTGATTTTCAGTGTCGCGGGTCTTGAATTTTTTGCTCTTAGTCTCATGTTGTAATGCACATATACCAATTTTTCAAGATTTTTCATTTTTATTCTATTTCGTAATTTTGTATAAATCATTGGAAATGGAGTCCGGTTTCTTTCGCAGTTTGAAGATGAAACTGTTTGGCTTAAAATATGCATTGCTAAACGTGTTAAATTTGGAGCATCTTCTCTTTCAATTATTGACCACCATTGAGCGAGAAAACATGTCTTGATGGCTGCCTATGCTTTTGCAGAACCAAATGCACCAATTTTCATTCTATATTTTTCTACTTGTTGATGTATATGTTAAATATTTTATGCCTTAAATGTTAAATTTTTATCATAATTATTATATATATTAGTTTCACCTCTTTTCCAATTTCAATTTGTGTTACAATATCCGGCACCATTCTTTTAACAACGTTATTAAGTCCATTTAATATTTCTCCATCGTTTGTTGCATCTCCATATTGAATGATGAGATTAAGAAAATAACCTACATGGAAAAAGTGTAACATATTATTGAAATGTTATGTATTTGACTGTTTGTACGATGATAAGATAAAACAAATTACCTGTCGCGTGAAGAGGTCGATGTAATTGTCTTTCCCATCTTTTGTCTATTATATCCCACCATTTTTTACATTGTCTTCCACCAATATTTTTTCTTATCGATTCTTTTACTCGATCCATCGCCTCATAAAGATATCGCATATCCGCTTTATCATCACTATCTATCATTCGTAAAACATTCACAAGTGGCTCAAAAACAAGAATGATGGAAGCAGCACCAGTCCAAAAAGGGTTGTTGTAAATCAGTGTAGAGACAATATTTGCTGTTCTTTTATCTTTATTATTGAGTCTAGGAACTTTTGATGTCCACTCTCTCGAAGCAATCATCCTTCTCGGATCATCTTTATGTCTATGAATAGAGTCTAGTGCGATAAAATGTGTTGCAAATCGTGTTACTGCCGGTCTAATCAATTCTTTATTATTGGTCTCTTTTCTCATGATAGAAAGTAATTAACCATGATTGTATATAAACGTCGTTATTAATTGACAATTTGTGATAATAGTTGTTACCTCTAGCTCTATGGAAATATCTTCCAAATCAAATCAATGCAGTATGCTGCACATGGTGTCCAATATAAATGTCTTCTTTTCTGCATCAATAATTGACCAGCAGCTTTGTTGTTTGCTCCGTTATCTGTAACAACTTGCACCATTCTATTTTCACCGATTGTTTCGACAACATCATCCATTAATCCACAAAAAAATTCTCCACTTTGAAATTCATTTGTGGCATCCACGGATTTGATAAATACCGTTCCATGAGTAGAGTACACAAGAAAATTTATTATTTTTCGTCGATTCTGTGTACTCCAACCATCACACATTAGTGTGCAACCATATTCATCCCAAAAATTATGTAATGTTTTAATATATAGTCCAATTTCTTCTATTTCCATTTCAAGATACGAGTGTGATATTTCATATGCAGTTGGTGGATCAATTCCACGACCGCATCTGCAATCGCGTCAACCATTGTCGTATAATATGGACTATTAGCAACGTTATGCGGAATATGATTGAAAAAAAGAACTTAGAAATGGCTCGACCTATATGTTTTTTGGCATCTTTAATACCTTTCATTGCAGATTTAATAGAAGGTTGAGTTCTACCTCTTCGTTTTTGCATGTATGAGTCGATTCGTCCAGCAGCATCATTGTCAAAATCGTCATCTACTCTGACAGATTTTCCAACAGTATGAGATCTTTGCAATGTTTGACTTGAACCGCCACCCGATCGTCGAACAGTATGAGATCTGCGCAGCTCTTCATCTCTAAATGCATCTCTGCTTTGTCGCATGACATGTTGAAGTCTTCATCATCTTCATTTTTATTGTCTGATAGTTGGTGCGGTCTGCTCATTAATTCCTCTTGTAAGCGTTGTTTGTCTAGTTTTTCTTTACTTCGTTCATTTCTCTTTTGAATGATATATGATCGTACAAGTTGTTTAACTTCTTTAGAGACAATTAGACATGCTGATACATCGCCGCCCACTCCTGCCAGATGTTCTTTCAAACGTGTCGCACCACCACCATTAATTACTTTATTACAAAAGTTACTTTTTGTTTTTCGAAGATTGTCGTCGATCACAGTACCATAATTCTAACCAATTTCATTTGGATTTGTCATAACGTACATGCGATTATAAATAAACGATAAAATATACACATAATTAAACAAAAGTCAATGCTAAGCAATTTAATATTCCAAATCAAATCAAAAATAAAATACAAATGCATAAATAACATTCATCGAAGTCGTCAAAATTCATTGTTCAAGTTCAACATTTCGAGTCAAGTTCAATGTCCATGTCCATATTCCAGTCCAACATATTCAAGTTCAACATTCAAGTCCATATTCAAATCAGCATATTCAAGTCCAATATTTAGGTCAGTACAACATATTCAGGTCAGTCGACTTATTTAAGTCGGTTCAACATATTCAAGGCCGTTTGCATATGCAATATCAAACAATGTTCATGTTCAACCTATAATAGGAAAAATGCAAGCTTAAAGAAATAAAAACAATACCTTTATCAAGGCCAAGGCTAAAAAAAGAGGCCCAAGAAAAATAAACAAAGGACGTTCATTTCCGTTCACGTATTTCTTTCCGCTTCCTCCCACCAAACACAGACACATAAAAAAAATTGACTGCAAGCTAGGGCAGAAGACAGAAATTGAAGATGGCAAAAAAAATACCTTTCGTTCGAAAGCAAGCTAGGGCTGAAGACGAAAATCGAGAATTGAAGCTCGGTCTCCTCATGCCAACTCGAAGAACAACGCCGCGAGGTCAAAGCTATCTCGAATTTGGGCGAATCGGCAATTCTTCTTGCTCGAATTGGGTGGATTGCTGAAGCACAAGTGGTAATTTACATTCGCAGTCGTTTATTTATAAGCAAAAAATTTATGCTTTCACTGTGCAAGCACAAGATGATTTTGCTTTTTCGAATTTGGATTTTACGCACAATTTGATTTCGTTGTTGCCCTTTTATCTTTTTCGCAAATTGTTTTTTTATCAGAGTTTGAACGGGATGGGATTTTGACCTACTCTCGTCCCAGTGATGGCCGGAACCGATACGAGATGGTCGGAATCTCGTGGTTCCGACCGAAACCTCAATCATTGGTTCAGACGTATTTCCGTACTTGATTTGTATTTTCCGTTGTATGGGAACAAGTTATTATAACTGTCCAAATTGATGTATTGATTATTGTACTCTGATGATTGTAAGTTATAAACAATTACAGATTCTTTTGTATAAAAATCTATAATTATATATTATATTTTGTTCCGCTGCGACTGTGAGATTCTGTGTTTTATTTTCTTCCATCTATTTCTTCTTCTTTACCCTAGTTATTCGCTCTTTCGTACACTTTGGGTTGAGCGAGGAAAAATTATTATCACCTCAAGAGGTACGGAACTGAGGGCCGCTACAACTAATAAATAATTGAAATCACTATCTGTATTTTAGTTTGCATCTAAATTCATGACCTAGACTTAATTTATAAAAAGAGCAAAATAAAATAAATTCTACAAATTAATTCTTACTTATGAATTGGAAAAAAAATGAAGAATAAAATATTATACAATTATCTTCCGGGTAATAAATGGCATTTTAAGGAAAAGTGAAAACTTGTGATGATTCAAAGATTTTTTTTCCTTAATATAGGTATGGTGTTTAAAAAGTGAATAAAACATAGAGGTTATCACGAGAGTTGAAATATATTAAACAAATTGTGGTTAGCAAGATTCGAACATGGATGGAGTGCTCATCAAATAAAGATGCTTAAGAAACGAGTGAATCAAGGAGAGCAAAGTATTTTAATTTTAAAATTATGAGAAATTTAGAAAAATGTCGAGAGAAATCTGCTAATAATATATATAGTATAAGATTCTCAATTCCTAATTACGAAGAGAAGACAAAGAAACAACTAACCATTGGATTTATTAAAAGTAATTAATTAGAAATTTTGGACTAAAAGTTATTAAACCGACAAAATTCTAATCTGATTTCATTTAATTTCTTTTATTTTTTTAGCACAATGTAGACACCATCCATAGATTTTGAAGAGGTTCAATATAAAGAATTTAACTTTCAACATTCTTTATTCTCTATTTTACCCGCAATTAGATTGTAAGTACTTAGAGAACAAAAGAACCTAAGAAAACATGCTAAATAAACAAAAAACATAAAATAGTTTAATAGAGCTGGGGTTGTTCTTTGAGAAGTAACTAATAAATAATTGAAATTGCTATTTTTATTTTAGTTTGCATATGATTCATGATCTAGACTCAATTTATGAAAAGAGCAAAATAAAATAAATTCTACACACTAATTCTTACTTATGTACCGAAAAAATGAAGAATAGAATATTATACAGTTATCTTCAGGGTTAATAAATGACATTTTAAGGAAAAGTGAATACCTACGATGATTTAAAGATTTTTCTTCATTATAGGTATGGTGTTTATAAAATGAATAAAACATAGAAGGAATCTATGAGTTGAATGATTTGAAATATATCAGAGAAATTGTGGTTAGCGAGATTCGAACTTGGGTGGAGTACTCATCATTAATTCTAAAATTATGAGAAAAATAGTAAAATGTTGAGAGAGATATGCTAATAATATATATAGTATAAGATATGTTGACAATAATCATTATAAATCGTTAAACAGATGTAAAATATAGAAATGAACTACATATAGGTTCATAAGCAATGCACCACAAAATCACAACTCTATTGTCTGGCTAAAAAGGACAAACTTGGCAAGCATGGTATGAAAGAATTCTTAAATAACACTATAGAAAGTAATTAATGAAGTTACTTTGAACATACCGTGGCAATAATAAGAAAGGCCGCAATAGGAAACCTCTTTAATCTAAAAGGTGGAACGGAATAGATAGTCCCAAGAAAAAGTCCGAGACAATAAAGAGAGGAGATGAAAGGGCCAAAGTTTAAACTAACAATAAGAAGTCCAAGAGCCGCAAAAGATATCACCAATATCCATGCTGACTGAACTGATAGATTTCCTGCTGCTATAGGCAAATATGGCTTGTTCACCCTAAAAAGTGAATATGGTTAGAAATTTGCGATCATGTGCTTTCACAAATTGTATATCTGATTTGTCTTGCAAGGTTTCAAAATGAGATTCAAGTCATATATCATAAAGTACAAATTTTAAATCTAACTTGATTTAAAGTGTGGACCATGGATTCAAAGGATTCGTTTTGTTATATGTATATACAACTATATGCTGGATATTTTGCTCTATGTATGTCTTTTTGAAATAATTTATGTATGTCTTAAAATGACAACTAAATATGTGAATTGACAGACAATTGTATTTCTGAAAATGACTTTGTTGCGAACAAAAAGCTTTATTTTTCGATTTGTTCCATCTTTTTCTTGAAACAGAAGAAAAAAGACTTGTAAACTCGAACATGTATCTAGAAATTTTATTTTATTTTCAACATGATTTTTATAATTTGAATTGATTTTTCATTCATAATTTGATATCCCAATTGAATTTGAAGGGAGACAATTTGAAATGGAAGTAGATTCAAATCGTTAGTTCTAAAGAAATTTTTGTATATAATGTTGTCAAGAACAATACATACTTGTCAATTCCAATATCATAGATCTGATTAATTCCAACAATATATCCATTTCCGCAAATGAGCGCTACAACTCCAAAGAGTGCCTTAATTGTCAACCACCAATTAATGAGTTCTGGGTTCTCAATAAGTGCTTTTGCAACCAAAGCTCTGTACAGGTAACATAAATAAACTATTTTAATTGCTTGTTTAGTAACTAGGCATCCATTGCTTATTTAATCAACAAAGGAAAGCTTACGTTGATCCAAGCGCAGTACCACGAATGGTATGAGGTCGTAAAAATCTCCAAAACGATTCTTTAAACTCTGATAATCTTTTCGACAGTGGAGTGGGGCCAACTGCACCAGCTTCTGAGCATGCCTAATCAGCATGTGCACTTAATTAAGTCTATTCAATACTTAGCAATACCAAAGTATCTGCATGTAATGTCCAATAAAATAAAACAAAATCATATTCTCTGATATGATTCTTCAAAAACTTTGTTGCTAAACACAAGTTCTACCTGAACATATTATATAATTAACCAACTCATCGATTATAAAGATGACGGCCAAGGAATGCATTCTAAACAAGGGGCACCATACAATGTTGTTTTAGAGGAAAAAAAATCAAGTACAAGGAAAGAGGAAATGTATTTTCTTCCCCTCGTAAATATCAAAATTACATTTCACATTTTTGTAAAATTAATAAAATAATTAACATAAAGGAATATAAATATCATTTTAAAAGGTTTTAGAAAAAATCCAGTATCAAAAAGTTAAATTTCTTAAGTTGTAAACTATCCTTTTTTATTGTTTAAAGGGGCTATCAATTTTGTTAAGAGGGGGACAAAATCACCAACAACCCTCCATTGAACAAACAAAATTACACTGCCTTCCCCCATGGCATAACCTCCCTAAAATTGGTGACTTAACCACATCAAAGTCCCCCTCTTAACCAAATCAGAAGTCCCTTTAACAATGATCTTTCCTTCTTGAACTACTGCATTTATCAAATTGAATTTGAAATTTTGATTATTTTCATTTCTTTCGTTAATCAATGGAAAGAAGAATGATGCAATACTTTGGGCAATTAATGATGTCAAGACAAAGTAATCAAGCTAACATTTTCTCATTATCAAAAAACTGTTTTTCAAGTTTTCCCAATAGCCAATAACGTCCCTTGTACATTTTTTTTCTTTTCTTTCCTTTAGCAGTAACCATAATAAAACTTAATCGGCGATGTGTTAGCTAATGTTTACTTTCAGTTTTCTGAGCAAGTTAAGTAATGATATATATAAGCAGATTCTCATTGTTGCTTCTGTGGGAATATCGATTACTAAATTAAGTAATGGGTATCAAAAGGATGAGATTCTGGGAAGAGATTCACCGTACCCTTATGAAAAATCGTGCCGACCGCCTCCGTGAATAAATTGTAGAACGAGATGTAGACAAAGGAGAAGAAATGTGAAGAGAAGCAGTAGGGTTCTTCTGATTTGAAGTGAATTTAGTAGTGAAAGGGTAGTTAACGATATTGTAAGTGGAATAATGCAACTTTATGAGAGGAGAAGTATAAGAACAGTAGTAATTTGAAGGAGGGGAAGAAGATAAAAAAGCCATTGAGATAGAGAGCTTGGGAGGAGATGAGCGAAGAGTTTGACTCCACCCAATTATTGAATTGGATCACTGTTTGTTGCGGCCCAAATAATAGTTGGACCATTTTAATATTGGATCTGGGGTCTTCATACTTATGATGATTGAGTTGGTAGCCAAGACTTATTTTTTATATGATTAATTTAAATAGTCATTGCTGGTTAAATAAATATTAAATTAATAAGTAGGGACTAATAAATAATAATTAACAACGTATAATCAATAGATTGTGACTAATAACTAAAAATTAATAAGTAATAATAATAATTTAAATTTAGAGGTAATTAGTTTAAAGGAAAAAAATTAAACTAATTTATAAATCTAGGGCGCAACTTTTAAAATTTAGGCTCAAGATAGTAGCACGTTTTCTTCAATTTCTCAACTTAAACCGTTTCCTCCATTGTCTCAAGCATGCCCTAGCCGCCGCCGCCCTAGCCTACCCTAGTCGTCCCTTCCTAAGCCGCCGTCGTCCATTTCAAAATCGAAAAAACCTTATTCAACACTCTGATTCAAATGTAAATCAAAAATTTTATAGAAATTGAAGTCGAGAGCCGCTAAATTTAAAGGTAAGAAATAAATGGAGAAGCAGACATAGAAGAAGAAGAAAGTCCAAAAAAATTTGATCACAGGTCGAATGATATTTAGATATAACATTTTAATATTTGAAACATAGTAAACTATATTTAATATGCTAAATGATTGATTAATATAGCATTTATACTTTTAAAATATAGTACATTTATCTGACTATGCAAAATGATAGTTGGATGTATCATAAGTATATTTCAATTGAACAGTGATGAAAAAAATATGTAAAATGATACTTGAATTTAGCATAATTATATTTAAAGTGAACTAGCATGAATAGAATATACAAAATGAAATAAGCATTCCTAAAGAACTACCAGGAATAGAATATGCGAAATAATAACTGCGTATATCATATGTATTTTTAATGTAATATTTTAATCACAAAGACCACCACCATGTTTATGATATGCAAACGGTAATTTAATATAGCATTTGAGTAATGAAGTCCACTATCATGTTTAAATTATGAAAAATGATAATTTAATGTAGCATTTTAGTTATGAAGTTCAATGTCATGACTACAATATGCAAAATGAGATTTTATGTAGCATTTTAATCACAAAGTCCACTAGCATATTTAAGGTATGCAAATGATAGTTTAATGTACTGTTTGAGTTATCATGTTTAAAATATGCAAAATGACAGCTTGATATAGTATTGTAGTTATAAAGTCCAATATCATGGTTATAATATGCAAAATGAGTTTTGATGTAGTATTTTAATCACAAAGTATACTACCATGTTTATGATATGCAAAATGATAGTTTAATATAACATTTGAGTTATATCATATTTACAACATCCAAAATGATAGTTTGATGTAGCATTTTTAGCTATGAAGTCCAATATCATGGTTATAATATGCAAAATGAGATTTAATGTGTCATTTTAATTACAAAGTCCACCAGCATGTTTAAGGTATGCAAAATGATAGTTCAATATAGCGTTTGAGTTATGAAGTTCAATGTCATGTTTACAATATGCAAAATGATATTTTAATGTATCATTTTAGTTATGAAGTCTAATATAATGATTACAAAATGCAAAATGAGATTTAATGTATCATTTTTACTTAAAAAGCCCACTAGCGTATTTAAGGTATGCAAAATAATAGTTTAACATAGCATTTGAGTTATGAAGTCCACTATCATGTTTACAATGTGTAAAATGATATTTTAATGTAGCATTTCAATTACAAAGTCAATAAGCATGTTTAGGATGTGTAAAATCATAGTTTAATGTAGCATTATAGTTATAAAGTTCACTATCATATGTAAAATATTCAAAATGATATTTTAATGTAGCATTTTAAGTACAAAGTCCACTATCATGTCACAGGCTCGGTCAAAGGCTCGGTCACAGGTTAGGTCATAGGCTCGGTCACGGGCTCGGTCAAGCCTCGGTCACGGGCTCGGCCATCGAGATATATTGTTTAACCAAGCATACTATTGAATGAAAAAACTAACTAGATGCCAAGCCTAATCGAGTATGTATGGATGCAAAATCTAACTTTATGTCAAACCTAATCAAGTACATATGAATGCAAAAGCAAAACGGATTCCTAACCTAATCTGGTATATATATAGAAGCAAAAGCTAAATGGATGTCAAGCCTAATCTGGTACATATGGATACAAAAGCTAACTGGATGCAATCATAATCGGTTACGTATGGATGCAAAAACTAATCGGATGTCAAACCTAATCTGGTATATATGTAACCAATCTACATCCAAAATATACTGTTCAACCGAGCATACCATCGAATGTAAATGCTAACTAGATGTCAAGCCAAATCGGGTATATATGGATGCAAAAGCTAACCGGATGCCAAGTCTAATGGGGTACATACGGATGCAAAAGCTAACCAGATACCAGGCTTAATCGAGTACATACATATGTAAAAACTAACCAATTACCAATCCTAACCGGATATGTATAGATGCAAAAGCTAACTGGATGGAAAACCTAATTGGGTATATATGAAACCAATCTATACCTGAGTTATATTGTTTAACTGAGCATACCATCGAATGTAAAAGCTAATCGATGTCAAACCTAATTGGGTATGTACGGATACAACTGGTAACCAGTTGCCAAGCCTAATTAGGTACGTACAGATGTAATAGCTAACTGAACGTCAAGCATAATCGGGTATGTATGGATGCAAAAGCTAACCGGATGCAGAACCTAATGGAGTATATATAAAACTAATCTATACCCAAAATATACTGTTTAACCAAGCGTACCACCGACTGTAAAAGCTAACTAAATGTCAAGTCTAATTAGGTACATACGAAACCAATCTATACCCGAGATATATTATTTAACCGAGTGTACCATCGAATGTAAAAGCTAACCGGATGCAAAGACTAATCGGATACATATGGGTGCAAAAGCTAACCAGATACCAAGCCTAATCTGGTACATACGAATGCAAAAGCAAGCTGAATGCCAAGCCTAATCGAGTACGTATTGATGCAAAAGCTAACCGGATGCCAAATCTAATCGGGTACATATGAAACCAATATATGCTCGAGATATATTATTCAACCGAGCATACGATCAAATGTAAAAGCTAATCGGATATTAAGCCTAATCAGGTACGTATGGATGGAAATGATAACCGGATGCCAAACCTAATCAAGTACATACGGATGCAAAAGCTAACCGAATGCCAAGTCTAATCGAGTATGTATGAATGTAAAAGCTAGCCAAATTCCAAACCTAATCGGTTACATATGAAACCTATCTATATCCAAGATATATTGTTTAACCGAGCATACCATCGAATGTAAAAGCTAACTGAATGCCAAGCCTAATCGAGTAGGTATGGATGCAAAGCTAACCTGATGTCATGCCTAATCGGGTACGTATGGATGCAAAACCAGCTGGATGTCAAGCCTAATCGGATACATATGGGTGCAAAAGCTAACCGGATGCAGAACCTAAGGGATACATATGAAACTAACCTATACCCGAGATATATTGTTTAACCGAGCATACCGTCGAATGTAAAAGTTAACTGGATGCCAAGCCTAATCGGGTACATATAAAACCAATCTATACTCAAGATACAATGTTTAACCGATCATACCGTCGAATGTAAAAGTTAACTGTATGTCAAACCTAACCGAGTATGTATGGATGCAAAAGGTAGTAGGATGTCAATCCTAATCGGGTACGTATGGATGCAAAATCTAATCAGATGCCAAACCTAATTCGGTACGTATGGATGTCAAAGTAATCGGATGTTCATCCTAATCGATACATATGGAACCAACCTATCATTTGTATTTAAATTAGTGCATTACAATGTATCAAATTGAACGGAATGTGTTGAATGATAGTTAAAAATATCATTTATTTGTTTAAAGTGCATTACAATGTATTAAATGCGCCAAATGATAATTAAAAATATCATTCTATATTAAAGTGCATTAGAACGCATTGAATGTGGCAAATGATAGTTAAAATAGTTTAACGCAGCATTTAGTTATATAGTTTAGTATCATGTTTAAAATATTCAAAATGATATTTTAATATAGCATTTATTTACAAGGTCCATTAGCATGTTTACAATGCAAAATTATAGTTTAATGTAACATTTTAATTGTGAAGTCCAGTAAAATAAATAGTTTAGTGTAGCATTTCAATTACAAAGTTCATAAGCATGTTAGAATATTTAAAATGATAGTTCAATCTATCATTTTGTTTATAAAGTACACTAGCATTTTAGCAAAATTGTAGGATTTTATTTATGATATTTGTAATATTCAAAATAAAGCAACTCAATAAATAAGTAAACAAACAACAGATGCATTATGCTTTATACATGTTTTATCATCTTGTGAAATAAATGAGTAATTTACCTAATCAAATCACATTTATGCTGATTCTTAGTTCATTTCAACACACGTACCCGTCATCGTTACCTTCAACACGACCAATAACCTTCACCTCCACTCCACCGTCGCTCCACCGTTGCTTATCTGAATTCGGCCGTTGAAGTCGTTGCCCATGTCACCGAACGCTTTCAAAGTTGTCATCACCACCTACACTCCACTGCCTTCAACTGAACGAGCTCCGCCTTCGCCTAAACGAGCACCGCCTTCTCTTGTGGTTGTGCCGCCACTACCATCTATTCTTGTGATGTCGCGCCTCCTGTTCTTGTGACGTCGCCGTCTGTTCTTGTGATTTGAGAACGAGTTTGAAGAAGACTGCCCAATCTAATTTTTTTAAAGAATTTTCTTCAGACGAAAGTATAAAACCTGAATACTTTTAACGTAAAAATAATTGTCGTGTCCTTCATTTCAAAAATAATGCTACGTTTTTCCTTCAGCCGAATATCCCAATAAATTTATTAGTTAATAACCATTGACTGGTAGTTAAAAATTTAATTTAATAATTAATTAGCAAATCAACAAATCAAGCGTAATGTTATATTAAGACAATTTTCAAGTACAACGGAATATATAATATTAAAGTATGAAACAGATGTAAGCTAAAGGATACAGAAAACGCTTATAGGTAAGCGGTTAGTAGACGTTGATGTCCGATATAATGATTTTAAGTCTGATGTATCTATTATGTATATGTTACTCGAAAAGCATTTTCTTGCTTCAAGCAAGACGTAAGCATTACATCGAACGTAACTTCTGTTAACTCCGACGTAATTTTTTATTTTCATACTCCTCCTTACTTTGATCCCAACTCCACTATTTCTTTGCAATTTTTGATTCTAGAGTAACTTCAATTTGTATTTCTTAACAAGTATAATTTCTTCACACTTTTCTTTACTTTTTATATTTCGCAAGTTGAATCAAATTTTGATAAAAATGACAGTCAACTCAATTATCCATGGCATATATGTTGGTGGAAGAAAAGGAAGTCATTTGATTTGAATCTAGTGTGAATGTAGAAATAACTATTAATATCAAAAAATCCAAACGTTAAACCTTACGTCTGAAGCATCTTAGCTTATTTCAAAGTAGAACCTTACATTTAGCGTTTACTTTTCGAATTCGAATGTTCCAACACACCCAAGTCAACTGCATATATAAGGCTTACGTCTAGGCTACATTGGCTTACAGTGGGCGTAAGTTGTATACCGTCTGCTGACCAGAGTGTTTACTTTGTTTAAGAGCATTTCCGACCAATTCTATTCAGTCATGGATATCAGGAGCAAACCCAACAAAAGTACATCTATTTAATAGATGTTCAACGTCGGACGTCTATTAAATAAATATTTAAATAAGCGTCTGATTGCTAGACGCTTATTTAGTACATGTCCAAGCATCAGACGCATATTAAAACAACATTCAATGTTGGATGCCTATAAAACACGTGCTCAACCCTTTTTTTCGGTAACATCCCTTCTAATTTTCATTGTTGTTTAAAAAATCATTGAAATGCCGTCACATGTCACTAAAGTCGTAAGACGTATCGTCCGAAATTAAACAAAGAAAGTCGGTCTGCTTTATATTGTCCCTACCCTCGGGATGACGATTTACGACTTACCGTTCTTACATCAGCTACCGGAGGGACACATGCATCATATGTGGACCACTCTAGACTCAGTCAAGCTATAATTATAAATATTAAATAATTGTTGGTACATCAATGTTATGTTAATCGTATATTAACTGTGAACTATTGTTTACTATATAGACCTAGTATATACCCGGTATATTACTCGATGTTACGTTAACCGTATATTAATCATGAACTATTGTTTGTTGCGTAGACAAGTATATACCCGGTATATCAGTCGATGTTTTGTTAATCGAATATCAATCGTCAATTGTTGTTTATTTTATAGATCTAGTATGTCGGTTGCTAGCGTAGTTGGTCTAAGTGTATAGTACACTACTACGATATACTTCTTCGAGCTCTAGTAGATAGGCTGCAGACCGGTCCTTTTACCTCTTTCTACAGATTCGACCTCCTCGGCCATTTGATTGTTCTCTCATATCTGCCCTAGTTAAGACTTGAGAGATGGTGGTCCATCACACATACTTTTTATTTTTTATATTTTGGGCTTGGCATTACCCATACTTATTTTTATATGTTGACCAGGATTGAGATAGGACGCCCGATACGATGTTTTTTCCTTTTAATCATGCATACAAGACTCCTAAGTCATTCACTGTATATCTGCCCCCATTTTGAGGATGGTCATGTTTCTTCGGTTGTTGTTCCTTTAACATACCACAAGAGTGCTTCTTCTTTTCCCAAATGTGTTATGGCATTCGATACTGATTTCGGAGAGAAAGAGATTCTACGAGAGGAACTACAGGAAATGCAAGCAATAGTAGATCCATACCAAGAAGCTTATGGTTCCACATCCTGAAAGCATGGTGGATTGGTCATTGGTAGGGAACATATAAATTGTAATTAGTTTGCATTCCATAAAAATCTCATGCAAGACTTCTTTAATCCAAATTCCACATATGGGCCATATATGTTTTTAAAAAGATGTAAAATGTGAAGAGATATATCCTTGAGGATTTTGATAGGTATCCAAAGCAACAATTAATACTTCATTTATAAACCAAAAGCTTCAAAAACATAGGGTCTACGTGGAGAACAAAAAATGACTATCGCATTGAGGATGTTAGCTTATGGCACTGCTGTAGATGTGCTAGACGATGCATACCAGGTTATAGATAGTACTGCGCTAGAAACCCTTGAAAAATTCTGCCAATGAATGGTAGATGTTTACGACACCGAGTACCTTAGATTTTCAAATGCGGATGATGTTGTGCAGATTAGAAAAATGCATGAAAACAAAGGTGGCCTGGAATGTTAGTTAGTCCTAATTGTGTGCATTAGAAATGGAAGAGCTCCCTAAAGCATATATGAAGCCTATAATGGTAAAGGAAAAAACCAACTATTATTTTAGAAGTGGTTGCTTTGTACGATTTTTGGATTTTACATGCTTTCTTCGGAATGTCTGGATCTAGTAACGATTTAAATGTTAGTGAGAAGTCACACTTATTTAATAATCTGGCACTTGGCAAGGTAACTCCCGTGATATTTACTCTTGGCTAAAATGTCTACGAATGCATATGTTATCTTAGAGATGAGATTTATCTAAAATGGAGCACCATTGTTAAGAGATATCCAAATCCAATAACAGTGAACCAAGCAAAAAAAATTGAGATGTAAAAAGAAAAAAGAAAAGACGTAGAAAGAGCTTTTGGCGCCTTTTAATCTAAATTTGCAATAATTAGTAGTCTTTGGCGATTATGGTCTTGAGAAAATATGTCTACAATCATGTTTACACAGATAATTCTATATAACATGATCATTGATGATGAAAGAGATATGGATGAGAATCATCGTGACTAAGAATACGATGGTGCAAAGGAAATGTCAGATATATTTTGAGATGACATTCTTGTAACCGAAGAAGCTTTCACCATCCACATAAAATGTCGGCTTTCATTCCGAGATGCACAACTTCACAATAGGATTAAAAAAGAACTAATGAATCATATTTGGAATCACTTTAGAGAATGTTAGTTTACTTGTAGATCTAATAAATCATGTGTGTATACTTATTTATTTTCTGTTTGTACTTTCTTTTGGATTTCACTTATATTGTTTTTCTTTAAATAGCTATTTATTTTGTGTGGTACTTTGTTTATATGGATTCTAAAGCAGTATAACATTGATTATTAATCACATAATTATTTCTAAGAATACAAAATACAGCGCTGATAATACAAATTGCTAGGTTTAAGATAAACAACATTTGAGGGAACTCAGCTATAATTATTTGCCTTTTGCACTCCATCCAATATTGGGCTTGAAATTCATCCATTCTCATCAAATCCTTACCCATAACTGATTGTTCGTATTTTTGACATTTAGTTTCCACTTTCAAACATTCAAGATCTAACTTTGTTGCTTGATCTTTGCAAACTTTCGCATTATGTCAATTTTCTTCCATGTTTGCTTAGACCTTTCTTGATGTCTTGCTTCGTGAATTTCATAGATAACGTTCACTCCATATTCCAAACCGACTATAACTTTACTTTCACATTATGTCAATCTTCTCACATACTTGCTTAAATAGACACCCGAGCTTAGGTGCCTATTAAATAGGTGCTCGAGGTTAATTCAAGAACGTGTAATCTTCATCATTAGGGCATTGCTCTGCTTAAATGTTGAATATTGCCTTGTTGGAGATGCTCTAAGAACTAATCCTTTTCCATGGTTTATATTACAACAGTAAATAATAGGTACAAGGAGTCTAACTTTTTTTGGTCAAAAGTGACATTTTTAAACTTTGTCGACAACTCAATCTTATAAAGCATCTCAAGATTAATCTACAAATGTACCTCATGATCTGCTCAATTATTGAGTAGACCAAAATATCGTCGATGAACTCAAAAAAAATCTAAGCGATCTTAGAAATTTTGATTTATTATGTCAATAAAATAAGTTGGTGCATAATTTACCCCAAAGAATGACCAAATACTCAAAGGAATCGTAAAGTGTTTGGAAGATAGACCAAGGTATGCTTTTTTCCATACACGCGTTGATGAAAATTAGAGGCTAGTCTAATTACGAGGAAACACAACCCCTACTTAGTTGATTGAACAAGTTGTCTACCCTAGGTACTATACACTCGTTCCTCACATTGTCAACTTATAAAACTCTCGACAATCAATGCATGACCGCATTGACCCAACACGATTCTTCACGAAAACTATAGAGCATCCTATGAAGACTTACTTGACCGCATTCATAATAGCCCATTGGTTTTCTTTTTCAACTCAACTAATCACTTTTAAAAAAATGAATACTTATGTGATAATTCATAGTAGTAGTACAAACCTTAGGTTGTATATAACATACTACACATCAATATATGTTGAACAGTTTGAATCACGCTATGCAAGCTTCAGACATGTGATATCTCAAACCATAATCAAGCATATAGACACTGAAACATTAGCATTAGACGCTAATCACATTTAAGTTGGATTTGAGTTTGATTCCATTCTGTAATCGTATACAATATTATTTGATATAACTGGATTTGAATTTGAATTTCGAATATGTCTTATGAATTTAAATGAAAACTTGGATTTGAAATATTATAAATTTATTTAAATGGTTAAATTAATCTAATAAATCATATTTGATTTATAATATTTTCCTCAACATAACATGTTCAATGGCTAATAAAGGGATGTGTGAATACATATCATAATAGGCCAAACTGTAATATGGTAAAATGTGTGTAGCATATGTGGAAAAATATAAATATATAAGTGTGTAAATATTTGTAATATATATGTTCATATATACGATAGAATATACTCATATATATAATCTTCAACGTTTATGTAGTTATGTGTATATATATAATAATTGATATTATTCAAAGTATATGTAGTGTATATTTATTATTTTAAAATTGGTTTGTTATATTTAAATTTATTATTAATAAAATTGGGCTCAACACATATTTAATTTTTAAAATAATTTTATTATTTATGTTAATTTTAAGTGTATATATACTTAACTACATAGCCTAAATTTAAAATTTTAATCTAAACATAATTAATAAGACAAGTTATATATGTGTGGGTGTGTGTGTGCAAATATAAATTGCAATTAGTTAAATTTATTTGTAAAATATCATAAAGTTATGGGCCCAAAAAGGAATAATTTTAATTCAACATTCAAATTTAAATTTTAAAAATACCTTTACCAATTTAGTTATATATATGTATGTGTGTGTGTGTTGTATTAATATTTGATATATATTATATATTATAATTATTATATAATAAATAAACTAATTATATGTGTATTAAAAATAATATGTAATAAAAGAAATTGGGTTCACCGAATTTTATTTTCTAAATTTCCAAATTAAACTAGTTATAACATGTAAAATTTCAATTATATATATATATATTGGATTTATTATTTTTTTCATTTATTTTCTAGTTGAAAATCATACACACATTTATATATATATATATATATATATATATATATATATGCATATAATATAATTAAAATATAAATGTTACTTAAATGAAATATTGGTCGATTATACCTTGCACTGCTTATTGTTATTTCAAAGTACCTTCTTCCTTCTTCCTTCTTCATTTGGATTTGCAAGCCAACTTGGAGCTTCAACAACGGAAGTGGAGCTCTCGTAAAATGCTTTTACTAAAATGGACTGAAGGAAATAAGGAAAGGTTAAAGGGATACGAGTCATCTATTGATCCTAAAATTGTTCAACCACTTGGAGAGTGAATAAACAACTCTATCTCCTAGTAATTTGAACAACTTTCATCCCCTTAACTATGCATTAATGGTCTACCCCTTATGTGTGACTATCACACACAATTTTCATTTTAAATAATTGCATTTAATATAATTTAAATTATAATTTTAACCTATTCAAATAATTAACTAAATATATAAATATATATTAGATCAAATAATTTTAGGGTAATAATAATATAACATTTATGTTAATTTCCTCGAAGAAATTTATAATATTTACATATTATTTTATTTATTGAAGTCGAACGAACACTAGTAGTGTTGTTTGGCCCTCGGCTTTGAACTAAATCCTTGGTAATATTTAAATATTTAGGCATGTAGGGACTTTGCTGAAGCGCAACAGTGGACAAGAGTTTAATTGCTTACATTTAGGTAAATCCTATTTTTGATCATTTAAATTATACTGTAAGCAACAATATATTATGCAGGTTTTCTTTTCATCATCACCATATCACTTAAATACCTAGAGCTCAATCAATGGTCCAAACTCTAATGATGTCAGTAGTTAATTACAAAGTACAACATTAAAACCTATAGTTCCATACAATAATATTTATCAATTAACTATTTTACTTCGCTAAAGACTTTGACTTTAAGTTGACCACTAATTACATTGATACTAATTTTCTATTTGAATGAGATGAATCCTCTTTTAGATAATATTTCGCTTTAAGTGGTTCAACTTATACCCAACTCTGACCTTAACATGATCATCGTTATAATGTGATTCAACATAGTCAAGTATAGTTTAACATTTAAGTTTCGCGTTATTTTCAAGTTAGAAGACTACTATGCATCATCACGTGAGATCTTCTATTTGACCTTATAATTAATCTATAGAAGACTTTCGATGAGTGGTTTTGTAATTGTTCCAAACAATCACTCATATGTAACCCCTAAGTGCCCCAATGGTGATGGGTAATTCATTGTCCATCATATGGAGAACATTAAGTACATTAACTCAATGGATATGTCGACATCTCATTTCGATACATCTTCAATAGGAATATTTAAGGACAAGTATTTATTGACATGATTTAATGTTCATAGTTACAAACACATTAGTAACTACAATCGATCGGGACATTTTTCTTAAGGATTTCTACTTGTGTGTATTTAATGTATGCAAAACATTAATTATATCCCAACTGCAACGACCCAGGTTCATTGCACTTATATCTATGTAATTAAAAAAAATCATTATTAATAAACATGATATTAGAGTATTTATACATATATTAGTAAACATGATTATATTTAATAATATGACTGAAAAATATATTATCGATAATCAAGTTCAAGTATGGTAAAAATCTATTAACAACCAATGAATACACATATATGATTAGTGTGTAACACTAATAAGTCGTTTGCTTAAAATGAATATGAAAGTGGTTTGTTGTTATGCCTACAAAAATATGAAAGTGTTAAGAATTGGATGTAGTATTTCGATGAAGATAAAAGAGAGGACACTGGTGATGGCAAAGGATGAAGAGGGAGGAATAAAGGGACAAAAGGAACAACGAGGTGAGGAGTTAATGACTATTTTAACCATTATCACTTTTTCCATTCTATACATACACATGCATACCTCTCTTATTCACACAAAATTCCATACTTATAGAAACCCGCATTTCTTATCTCTTCAAAAACTCTCTTAAAACAAAAAAATCAATATTAAACGTCTCCAAATCAACCCAAACTTACTTATTGTCCTTATATGTCATTATCAAAGCACTAAAGAGTATTTATGAATGATAAAACAAGGTGGAAAGTGGGGATAAAAGGCATGGATGTTGGTAAATAAGCAAGGAGGTAGTTTGGGTAAATAAGCAAAGAGGTGGTTTGGCTTGAACGTTGGGGCATAGAGAAGGAAAGAGTGATATTAAAGAGCTAGCATTGATTACAAATGGGTTTACTCACTTAACCATGTCTTACATTACTTGTTATATGTGCATGCTAGTATAATTGAATTAAAGTGAACTTGAATGTTTAAATGACTCTTACCTTGTTTAAAACAAGATGATATTTAAAACATGAGTTGTTCACTTATACCCTATTGTTAAACTTTTTTTGTGACATTAACTATATTTTAACATGGTGGTGGTACAGTATACTTGAATAAGGATATTTGGTTGAGTATATGAAGTGTTAAATGATAATTCAAATAAGATGAATGAGTTCGAAAATTATTTGTTTAAATGAGAAATTTTAATAAAAGTTTGCAATTTAAAAGTACTCTAAATAAAGTAGATTTAACATGATATCTTGTATATGTACTCTTAGGCTATAATAGGGTATTGTACATGAGAAGATATACTATATATGTCATGGTTTCGAGAACTTAAGTAACACACAGTTAAAGATGTTTTGTAGAAATTTTGAAACCTTTTTCTCCTAAAAAGCAAAGTGTATTAATGACGTTAACTTACTTGAAATATTTTATGTGCATTCTCTTAGGTTAAGATGGAGTGTGTTATAGAAGAAAATGAGATGTATGAGTAAATGGTTTGAAAAGTTAAGTAACATAGAGTTAAAGAGGAGTTATAGCACTTTTGTTGCTTTTTTGCATCTTTAATTGGTTTTAAAGAAGATCATAATTTCCCATAAATTAGTAAGAGTTGGTTTATGGTATTTTGAAAAGGGAATGAACATCTTATGATTAAACGGAAAATATAATTAATCCATGTATGTAAGGGTTGTTATTCTAGGTAAAAGGTAACATTTGCTTAATTTTGTTGCATTTTTTGTCTTTAATATAACCCTCCAACTTATAAAACCATGTTGTATATAAGAAGATAATTTTCAAAGTGTGATTTTGGCTCATCAATGGTTGGCTTTCGACCACTGAATTTGACATTTGGCTTAGGAAGGATTTAAAAGAGACGTGACTTCATATGGTTTGCAAACTTCTCTATGAGGCTCTACCATTTGTACAAAATGGCTTTCTCTTTAGGATCAAGTTTTTGGAAACCCTTAGGTGAGGTTCTACCATTTTTTTTTTCATTTTCATGTAAAAGAATCATAGTCGAGTTAACCAAAAATGCATCGAAATGATCAGAACTAAGTAAGTATATTGAAGTATGACTCAACCAATACCGCTTTGAAACTAATAGAGTTAAGCAGAATGATGATATCCTTAAGTCCCACTAGGAAATGTGTATAAGTAATCAAGTTCAGATGTTGAAGGCTCATCATGGGATCGAGGGTTAGATAATGAGTTTTATATAGATGAATGCATGGAATGAAAATAGAAATGGGTGAAAGTGCTGCTAAGAATCGTAATATGGAATATAATCTAATTTATCTACTAGTGCAAAATATGAATATAAAAAGAAAATAGTAAAGCAAATGACACTATGGATTTTTATACTGGTTTGAACTTCCGTTCTACGTCCCGTCCCAAACTCCTTTTGGAATTTAACTACCAACCCTCTCTTGACCCGGAGGAATAGGCATTACACCACCTGAGCAATCGAACAGAACTTGTGCCGCCTAGACAACTGAATATGACTTCTACGCTTGAGAAACCGAACAGGACTTCAACAATACAGTAAGTTTTCTTGACTGATTGTGCTCTTTTGATAGCATAGATAAGTCTTTAGAGTACACCCTTCCTATAATCTTCTCCTTTGTGGTAAATAGTGTAGTTTGTGAAGATTAGAAGTTTATTAAATCACTTAATGAGGTCTGCTTGAATGAAAAAGTGATTTTAATGAAATATTAATTGCAGATGGCAAGATAGTTTAGACAATAAGAATGAGAATTTAAATCATAAATTAGTGATTAAAACAATTGATTTGATGGCTGTATGTATTGTTTAAGAGTTGCAATTGTTCATTAAAGGTCACTATGAAAGAATATGGAAGCAAGTCTTGAATCAAGAGTGTTATCTCTTTACTTTAGTGAAGTGTCTCTTCAAAATATAGCCATTATGAAGATTCGGTCGACTGAGTGAAAAGATTCAGCCTATTGATTCGATAGAAAATCGATGCAGCAAGAAAATAGTGCAAAAAACATGTGATTCAGTCAACTGAAATGTATGACTCAGTCGACTGAATATTCAAATAAAGTTGTGCATGTGCGTAGAATTCAATCGACTGAATGACCTTGTTCAGTCGGTTGAATTCTGTTGATGAATAAAAATTGCCTTAGCTCATTTGGTTAGAGCACTTGCTTTCTAAACTAGTGATCGGGGTTAGAGTCTTACTCCATGCATTTTTGAAATTGAGTCTTGCTTCATATATTATTATTATTATTAAACTTTTATTGCTTTTATAAAATGTTTCGAATGTGTACGTATATGTATGTATACCACTTTGAGAAGATTTTAACATCTGCAAACTCTAGACTGACACTCTAATAATACTTTGTTTGTCACCTTCGCATTATCTCTATCGTGTATATCTCTTCTTATATCTCCATATGCATACTTTTACCCTCTTTTGTACTGTGTATTTTCATGTTGAACTTGTTTGTTTGCCTCTTTTTGATACTCATGTACCTACAAGTTAGCTTTGAGGTTCTTTGGCATCGTTGTATAGTTCTTTTCATTAAAATCCAACAATAGAGGTTCTAACAATGGGTTAAAGAGAACTTGAAAATGATAGAATCGATTACGTGGATCACTACGATTTGAATATATCTAGTCTAGGGATGTATTTGGTATATCTAGTCTAAAGATATATGGTTCTACGGCTCTTAACTCTTTAAAATATATAGTCTGGAGATATTTGGGGATAGTATAATCAAATTATAACTTACGTAATTATATATTATATTTTAAAACTAATTTGATTTTTTTAAATGGACAATTATAATACTACATATACGTACATATATATAATAAATATTATTTATTTATTTATATTTTCATTTTATAGTTTTAAACAAACAAATTTAAATTTTAATCCTAAATATTGATTAAAATTATTTGTATGATTGGAATACGTGTATATACATTTAGGGTTCGGCGACATGTAAATATTGGATATGAGAATTAAATCTGGATATATCTTGTCCTTTACGACTCCTCGAATCGTGAATAATATCCTAGATTGCTTAAATCACCACTCGAAGTTGTTAGGATCGAATGAACCACATTAATTTAATTTTATTCGATGTTATTTTGGTGGAAATGGTTCGACCAAGGGAAGGCAACAAGATGATAGCGAGCAAGGAAGAGAGGAGCAAGAAGAGGAAATTTAAAGTAGAAAGAATAAGAAAGGGTTGGTATTTATAGAAAGAAAAAAGACCTAACATTTTCATCTCTTTAAAACCCTCCTCTCTTTAATTCCATTTAGTTCTAAATCCAATATCTAGACTATTCTCACCTCTCGATAGTAGGCCATACTTGGTATCCTATATGGACCAATAAATCACAAAGCTCATTTAAATAATTATTGATATTTAAAGCCCGTTTAAATATACATCGATATCATATACGTTATGTGTACATTTGACATTTGTATACGTCCAAACAATTATGAATAGCACCCAAAAACTTTATAGGAGCTACTCCACTTACTAACGACACCCTAAAGATTAGATACATTAACAACTAATATCTCTCGAATATTAATTAGTTTAATCAGTTTATAACACTTTATAAACTAATTAAATCATGTTATGTTTCAAAGAATTCATAAATATAGTTATGCGACTCAAATGTGTGAACTGAATTAGTGATTAATACTAAATAGTGATTATTACTAAACAATTCAAATATTAATGTTTATATGTCACCTTAGCTAGTGGTGTCGTGGTTTGGCAGAATTCATTGCTTACAAATATTTTCCGTAAAATCATATTTTACATCACCATAAGTGGTACCAATAGTGACAACAACATACACGCGTTATCTTTGTCAACACTATATCATTTTAGGATATTGCAGTCTAGTACTATTCAAACTCTCATATTATCCACATTCAACCTAATTAGACCATAAATAAAGTCCATGGTTTAATAAGAACATTTATCATTAACTGTTCTACTCTGGCTATAGATTTTGACTTTGAGTTGACTACAGTAGACGTGATACTAACCTCATACAACTAAGGAGCTGAAGTCTCTATTGAATGGTTTTCACTTCCAATGCTTCAACTTAGACCCAACTATAGTAGATCAATGGTCGAATGCCATAATTTAACTATAATCAAATTGGAGTATTCACATTGAAGTTCCACAATATTATCAAGTCGAGAGAACAGTGTAACATCATCACATTAAGATTTCTTATTTGACCTAGTTATTATCAACCAATAGGAAACTCTCGTATACGTCATTTTATAGTTACCCAATAAATATAAGTACGTAGCTCCTTGATGCTCCCAACAGCCATGAGTAACACACTGCCCAACATTTGGAGAGAATTACATGCTTTGGTCTTCTCAAATGTATTAATATCCTTTCTCGAAACATCTTGACCGGAAATAAATCAAAATGTTATTTTATATTATGATTGGTTACTCAAGCTTGCAACCATTTGCAACTATAATCGTATAAAATTTTATTTAAGGGTTTTTATATCAATATACTTTAAATTACTTGCTTAATTATCAAACACCTTTATTGTGATTAAGGTTGATTATAGAGGTAGATATATGTAACAAATTACATATTTTTTCCTAGGACATATCACTCTCTCACATAGGAACTCCCAGTTGTCATTCTTTAACCACCTAATGATCACAAGTGCATAACCTCTTTGTGCCTTCCAACAGTCATGAGTAATTCATCATCCGACATGTGAAGAGCGTTATGTACACTGGTCTTAACAAATGCATCAAAATTTCTTCTTCAATGCACCTTGACTAGGAACCTTTTAAAGTTGAGTATTATTACTAGATCAGTTCAATACTTACGGTTACAACCATTCACAACCACAATCAATATGATACCTACTTTAGGATTTTCTATTTATATGTGTCTAATGCTTGTAATCATTATTTATATCATATATAGCAAAAACATATACTAGAAAATAATAATCAAAAAGCATATTATTTCAAATAAGATTCATCACAAAGCTAAGATTACATAACAAATCATATAACTGCCCCTAAGGCATATTCTTAACTCCCTTAATATCCCACTTGCAATTAGGGCTAATTATAATACTTCATTCTCATTCCTTCGATCAATCATTCTAGAATGTATGGAGAAAGATCCTTAGTGAGTGACCTGTAATGTTATTATTTCATATCTACCTTTTTGATTATACCTCTCTGTCACTGATAAACTGTTTTATCATTGGTAATTATAGAGAACGTATTTTGATCTTTTGTTGAGCTTTTGGTTCCAATTGCAATCTATGTTGCATCATTATTATCATAATACGTAATTGGGTTGGGAACTAATCCTAGCTGTCTTATAATTTGTGCACGCATACTGGTTTCATTGTGACTCTATTCCCGACATGTACTTAGAATTAATAGTTAAATCTTCCACATCCTCTTATTTGGAATCTTTCCAACATAAAGACCTTTTTAAGGGTAAATATGAATTTAAGACAAACTTACTATTTTTAGTGTCATTTATGAAATCCGAATTCGAACATTCCTTTGTAAGGAGTTCTCTATTTCCATAATCAATTATATAGTATTTCATACATACTCAAAAATACTCTTAACTACCATTCAATGATTTTAACTTAAATTTGATATTCAATTACTACACAAATTACATAAACAAATTTTAGTTTAGTGCATAAAGTGGTATATACGATTGTTCCTATCGCTTATGCATAGTAAGTCTATCTCACATGCACCATGTTGAACATTTTAATATGGTATCTATGAACATCGATTGGGACAATTGCATTATCCTCTTATGCCAAGTAGAAAGATATTTCTTTGAAATTCTTCATCGAGAATTAAACAACAAAGCTCTAACCGATCTTTACACAAAGATCATCATTGATAATCAATAGTATATTGTTTAATAATAGTATGAGAAACGTCTTAATACCTCTATTTTCTTTCTTACAAGCACATGCTTCCTCTACAATTTGATTGAACCAAAAAATTTGATTTTTCTATCAAAATTCTCTCTAGATGTTTGTTAAAGATAATATCTTAAAATATCCACAAGCTTTATTATTGTTCCCACTGACTTTGACACAATTTGGCTATGGTGTGCAAACAATCCCTACTAAACCATTATTTTGAAGATCTATTTCAACAAAATTATGACAAAACTACTAGTCATATTATGCGATAATTTGTAAGTAGAATTCGAATGGAGCTAAGCATGTTGGCTTGCAAATTCACTTCACTGATTTCAATGTTTGAAGTTGACAAGGTCAATTCCCATCGGCCTTGCTTTATACACTTCCAACCGCATTGATTTTTTTTTCGAAGACCATTTGTGGATGATGGATCGCATCCTTTTGGGTAATAACCTCGAAACCAAGTTTTGTCGATGTACTTGGAATCTATTTTCGATTTAAAGATCACACCATGTGGTAGAGTCTATACTATCTTTTGATTATTTAAAATCGATTATCATTATGAACAATTCATTTTCTTGATGTCGATAAGAAACTTGTGGTTTCTCTTCAACGAATGAGATTTTCTATTAGACACTTTAATCAACAGTGTTCTTTTTGGGCTTGGTTAAATTTTGTACCATTAACATAATTAGTTCCTCTATTTGAATCTTGGATCATACCTAGATCCATCACATAACCAATAATTTCTCTAAAAAGAAATTCCTTCGGTAAGAAGGAGGCATGCCTTGAAACAACAATTGTTTCAGTATGATGGAATATGCAATTGAAACATTTTATGAACTATTTATAGATTGAAATGCAATAGATTTTGCCTTGAGTTAACGAAACTTTTGTTCATAACATAGGCAAAACAACCACATATCTTAATCTATAGGTTTTATCCTATTTATATCTTGTATAAAATCATAATCTCAACTTTAGATAAAACCAAATTCAACATGTATTCCAAATATAAAGTACACATCCTTAAAGAATGGAGTAACTTAACTTCACTCACTACTAGTCGTAGATTTTTCAACAAAGTCTAATTACTCCTCATCGATACATTATTATAAAGCATTGGGATGAGTGATATTGAGAGTGGATCATATTCTCCATTACGTACAATTAGAGCTCTTACCTAAGATATTAACCCATTGGGTCAAATCGAATTATTTTAATTCTTTGCATGTTATATTTTTCTACTCCATTATACTCTAAATTTATCATATATATTTAAATTTTGTATCAAAAGCATGTGTTCATATCTGGAAAATTTCATCGGTGAATTCAGTTAAGTAAGTGGATCCTCTTTCGATATCACTAAACCTTGGATTGCATACATCTATATGTATCAGTCCAAAAAGTTCGTTAACTCTTTTGCCATTCCACCGAATAGAAGCTTTGCCATTAATCCTTTGAGATATCTCTAACAAGTACCATACGATTCACAATCATATGATTAAAGGGAAATTTCTTAAAGATACCGTAACAACTCGCCATCTACGATATACCGAGCCACGTCTAAAAGTGGAATTGGCATCCTTGACCTCACAGATAGCAGATGGTTTTTAAATAAATTATGAAATAGATCACAGAGCTACCTACAATATTCTACATTTTCTGAAAACTCACAATAGAAGTAATAAAATATAATACTAATCGATGATACAATCCTAGGAAAACATAACAATACAATACATAATCAATCAAATTCCAATTGCAACATCCCTCTCTATACCGATAATGGAAAAGTATAATGTCTGGGAATAAATGTAATAAAATACTAAATAGCTAATAGAAAATTAATGCACATCTCCATCACATCGTCGCGCCTCCCAATCACTACCAGTCCTCTCTATCGATCTATCAGAGTATAAAAAAATAAGAAAATGATAGACAGGGTCAGATATATGTCTAATTAGTAAAACAAATCATATAAGTGTATAATGTTGGGGATGCGGATTAAGGATCTTAAGGCAGAAATAACACTAGAGGGGGGTGAATAGTGTTTTAAAGAATATATGAACTATATGACTAAATTAAAACTTTCAACAAAAATCTAAACAGAATTCTAACACAGAGTGATCACAGAACATATAACAAATGCAAATAGTAAAGTAAAGCAAGTAAAAGGAAAGAACACACCGGATTTTATACTGGTTCGGAATCCTCCTACATCCAGTCCTGTACCAAGGCAATATCCTTGTACAGATTTTTATAAGCCAATGTCCAAATTACAACCCTCAATTTCTAAGGCCTTGAGGAACCCTCCTATCTCCGAGTCTGGGGTAAACTCTCTTGATTTACGGGACACAAGATCACCCTAATACTTTCTAATAACAATCCTTTTGAATGGATTAACTCTATGGACTTTTTGAATACAAATTAATCCTATAACTCTGAATAGCACTTTGATCTTTAGTAGAATGATGGAGAATCAAATAGAGAGAGTATCTAAATGATTTCTTATTGAGAATTTGGCAGAATGATGGCACGATCTTGAAAATAAAAAGTTTTATGGATATGGAATGGTGGAGAAGAAAGAGTGAATAAAAATAAGAAAGTAGTTGTTAAAAAATTCGTTTTGGAAGCCTTTATGTAGATGCTCAACAGTCATAACCATTGGCGAAAGGTTTTTGAACGAATGGACACTTCTTTTGAAATTTGAAATTTGAATTTTGAATCCAACTGTCACCATGTCGACATGGGGTATCCCCATATGTCGACATCCCTCAGTTCAAAATTGTAGAGATGTTGTTTTGTAAAAGCAATTGAATTTAAAACAAGTTGAAACTTCTCTGAAGCAAAATAAAGTGTTTAAACAATATTTTGAGATAGAGAATGAATATAAAACATTATTTTAAATATATATATAATTGATATAGACCGTCAATTATATAAGTAATATTTAAAATCAGAATAAGTTTTGATGTTTTAAAAATAGAAGTTTTTAAAATCAGAATCGAGGAATATTTTAAGGCTAAAACAAAGTTTGAAAACATTTTTGAAAACATGATTTTGAAAGCTAAAACATTTTGAAAACAGATTTAAAAACATTTTGAAAAATCTATTCAAACTGAAATTGCAAGAACCTTCCTACAGAGCTCCTCCATAGGACTCGAGAACTTGTACAAAGTAGTTTAAATGATTTTGATTTTCGTGGGTTTGTAAAACACTTGTCGTAGGTTTGTAAGCCACTGGTTTCGATAGAAATTGGGTTCCATCCCAAAAGAAAATTGGAAGAAAGATGAGAGTGCTATTACGAAGTTTTAACAAAATACTAGACACTTATCTTGAGATCTTGAAATCTTGATTCTCTAGAGTCTTGAATCTTGAATTTTGAATCTCTAATCTTCAACTTGATGCTTGAGTCTTTATACTGATCAGTCTTCGATAATACCTGCATATACTTCCTATATACATACATACATACATACATATATATATATATATGAAAATGTTAGTATATATTTTATAAAGTAAAGTATAATAACTATATAAGGTTGTTGTCATCAAAACATCATCAACTCAGTTCCTAACAATCTCCCCCTTTTTGATGACGACAACCTTTATTTATAAAATATTCTTACCATACCATAACTCTCCATAACTCCCCCTTACTCCGTGACTTCTTCTTAAAACTACAACTCCCCTTTATTCCATGACTCCCCCTTACACCAAGCACATATATTTTTATAACTTTCTCCCCCTTTGTCATCAACAAAAACTATTAACTACTTAAGAATTCAAGAATGATTAGTATGAACAAATAATATGTATAGAATAAGCATGAAACAATGAGTATAAGTGAACACATTTTTGTTATTACGACATATATAAGAACATATATAAACACGAACAAACAAAACAATTTAAAACAAAGAATAAAACGAAGGTACGCTTTAATGGCGATCCTTAACTATAGGAGACTTATGAATCGAATAATTGGGGTAGTGGAGACAAAAGTTTCCACATTGTTCAATTATGTTTCCATTAGTATCAACAAGGATCTCACCAACGCAAATAACGCTCTCGTCCTCATTTATAGGGACTTCGGGTTGAGGAAAAGGTTGATCTTCCTCTTGGTCTTCTTGTGGTTCTTCCATAGGTTCTTCTTCCTCTGATTCCATGGCTTGTGAAGAGTCTTCAATATTAATAGGATTTGTACGGTTATCCATAAGGAATTTTTGTACATTCCTAATAATATTCCCTTGCCTTTGTTGTTCTCTAGCCATCCTAAGTTGACTTACTTGAATTTCAGTCAACAGTTGAAGGATATCTTTCATCTTCTCTTGTAATTTGATCACTCGAGCGTGCGTAGATCGTTGAAATGGACCGGAATGAGGAGATGTGGGTGAAGTGGGTTCATTAGTAGAAGAGGAGGCCATTATTTTATTGTTTCAGAATTTATTTTCAGAGAATATAGTGAAGAAAGAGGAGAGAAAACGAAATAAATAGATAAATAACTAACTTTGGAGGGAAATTCTATTTTCAAATTTTTGTGGGTATGTCGACATCAGGGAATGGGGCATGTCGACATGTCTTTCAGAAAAAGTGTAATTTTTATTTCGAATTTTTATTGATTATATTTCAGATTTTGAACAAATACCTAATTCTCTTCTAAATTTAGTAAAATTCTGCTCGGTTAACGGTTTAGTTAATATATCAGCAATTTGTTTTTCAGTATTTATATAATCTAGAGTTATTATTTCTTTAGTTATATTATCTATAAGAAAATGATGTCTTATATCAATATGTTTAGTTCAAGCATGATGAGTTGGATTTTTAGATAGATTTATTGCACTAGTATTATCACAATATATTGGTGATTTACTTATGTTAATTCCAAAATCTTTTAAAGTTTGTTGCATATATAGAGCAGCAGATATATACTCTGCTTCAGTTGTTGACAAGGAAACAGTATTTTGTTTCTTGCTGAACCAGGAAACCAATGAATGTCCTAGAAAGTGACAAGTTCCACTTGTACTTTTTCGGTTTGATTTACAACCAGCATAATCAGCATCACAATATGATATTAAATCAAAAGTATTATTTTTAGGATTATATAAACCATAATCTAAAGTGTATTTTACATATCTTAAAATTCTTTTAACAGCTTTTAAGTGAGTTTCTTTAGGTTGTGATTGGTATCTTGCACAGACACAAACACTATGCATAATATCAGGACGACTCGCCATTATATAAAGTAGCGGACCAATCATTCCCCTATATAAAGTTTGATCAATATCTTTTGATTTATCTTCTTTACTTAAACCTGGACATTGGAGTTGGTTTCCCACTAGAGGTACTTAAACCAAATTTATTGATTAAGTCTTTAGCATATTTTTCTTGACTTATGAACATTCTATTTTCTAGTTGTTTAATTTGAAGCCCTAAGAAGAAACTTAATTCTCCCATGTGACTCATTTCAAATTATTTAGTCATTATATCTGAAAATTCTTTATTCATTATGTTATTAGTTGATCCAAAGATTATATCATCTACATATATTTGAACCAGTTGAATATCTTGATCATTTCTTTTAATAAAAAGTGTTGTATCTACTTTACCAATTTCAAAACCAGATTGAAGTAAATAAGATCTTAGTCTTTCATACCAGGCTCTAGGAGCTTGCTTTAGACCATATAGAGCTTTCTTTAACTTGTATACATGGTTTGGAAATTTATTATCTTCAAAAAGTGGAGGTTGTTCAACATAAACATCTTCTTTTACAAAACCATTTAGAAAAGCACTTTTAACATCCATTTGATATAATTTGAAATTATTATAATTAGCGAAAGCAAGTAGAATTCTTATAGCTTCTAATCTTGCTACGGGAGCAAAGGTTTCATCATAGTCAATTCCTTCTTCTTGACAATAACCTTGCGCGACTAAACGAGCTTTATTCTTACGACCTCACCGTGTTCATTCATTTTATTTTTATAAACCCATTTAGTTACAATTATACTTTTATCCTCAGGTTTAGGAACAAGTTCCCATACATCATTTCTGGTAAATTGATTCAATTCTTCTTGCATAGCAAGAATCCATGAATCATCAGACGATGCTTCCTTTGGATTTTTAGGTTCAATTGTTGATATAAAGGCTACATACTCATACTACTTAATTGATTTCTAGTTCTTACTACAGATTCAATATTTCCTAAAACATTTTCTATAGGATGATCTTTTGATATTTTAAATCTCTTATTAGGTTGATTTATTTCACTAATAGTTTCATTAGATTGATTTAAATTTATAAAATCTTCTTCATCATCTATTTGTACAATATCTTTAAGATTTTCAGCAAAAGATACATGCATAGTTTCTTCAATAGTATTAGTTTTTAAATTAAAAACTCTAAATGCTTTGCTTCTATTAGAATAACCAATAAAGAATCCTTTATCAGCTTTTGGTTCAAATTTATCTAAATTATCTTTTGTATTAAGTATAAAACATTTACTCCCAAATACTTTGAAATAAGAAACTATAGGTTTCTTATTATAAAGTAATTCATATGGAGTTTTGTTTGTTAATGGTCTAACTAAAATTCTATTTAATATATAACAAGCTGTAGCAACTACTTCAGCCCAAAAATATTTAGGTAAATTACTATCAGTAAGCATTGTACGAGCACACTCTTGAATCGTTCTATTCTTACGTTCTACTACTACGTTTTGTTGTGGAGTTCTTGGAGATGAAAAGTTATGAGTAATTCCCTTTTGAGTACAGAAATTCTCAAAATTTTCATTTTCAAATTCACCACCGTGATCACTTCGAATAGTTTTAATTTTGAAAGAATGTTGTTTTTGAATTCTTTTAGAAAAGTTTTTAAATATTTCAAAAGCATCACTTTTATGTTTTAAAAAGATTGTCCAAGTATATCTTGAATAATCATCTACTATAACAAAAACATATTTACTATGGTTAATTGATTGAACTTGAGATGGACCAAATAAATCTAAATGAAGTAATTCTAGAGGACTAGAGGTAGAAATAGCATCTTTTAATTTAAATGAACTTTTCTTAAGTTTTCCTAATTGACAAGCATCACAAATACTATCTATTTTAAAGTTTAATTTGGGTAGACCTCTAACTAAGTCAAGTTTTGATAGCCTAGATAATAATTTGAAATTCAAATGGCCAAATCTTTTATGCCAAATCCAAGGGTCACTTGTATTAGCCAAAAGACATAGGTTATCATTTGAAATTTTCATACTAAGGATATAAATATTTTTCTTCCTAATACCTTCAAAAATTATATTAGACTTATCATCTTCAATGTGACATTTATCTTTTTCAAATTTAATTTTAAAACCTTTATCGCAAAGTTGACTTATACTAAGCAGATTATGTTTTAAGTTCCTAACTAATAAAACATCAGAAATAAGTAAAGTTTTAGAGTTACCGACATTGCCGACGCCAACCACATATCCTTTAGAGTTGTCACCAAAATTGACTAATCCACCATCTTGATAAGTAATGTCCTTGAGTATCTCAGGATTTCCAATCATGTGCCTTGAAAAGCCACTATCAAGTATCCATTTATCTTTCTCAATTTGCACAGTTTGTCCATTGGGTGTTGATTCGTCAAAAGCCATATAACATGTCTGTTCCTGCATAACACACCAATTCAGTAGATAACTTGATTTTTCAAAATAGCTATATGCAGACTTATGAAACTTTGATGAAATGCATATATTCAAAATAGTTTTAACACAATTTTCCAAAAATGCCATTTTTATATTTTTCAAGTTTCAGATTATGAAAACAATGAAAACCAATGCTCTGATACCAATTGTTGGGGATGCGGATTAAGGATCTTAAGGCAGAAATAACACTAGAGGGGGGGGGGGGTGAATAGTGTTTTAAAGAATATATGAACTATATGACTAAATTAAAACTTTCAACAAAAATCTAAACAGAATTCTAACACAGAGTGATCACAGAACATATAACAAATGCAAATAGTAAAGTAAAGCAAGTAAAAGGAAAGAACACACCGGATTTTATACTGGTTCGGAATCCTCCTACATCCAGTCCTGTATCAAGGCAATATCCTTGTACAGATTTTTATAAGCCAATGTCCAAATTACAACCCTCAATTTCTAAGGCCTTGAGGAACCCTCCTATCTCCGAGTCTGGGGTAAACTCTCTTGATTTACGGGACACAAGATCACCCTAATACTTTCTAATAACAATCCTTTTGAATGGATAGACTCTATGGACTTTTTGAATACAAATTAATCCTATAACTCTGAATAGCACTTTGATCTTTAGTAGAATGATGGAGAATCAAATAGAGAGAGTATCTAAATGATTTCCTATTGAGAATTTGGCAGAATGATGGCACGATCTTGAAAATAAGAAGTTTTATGGATATTGTAACGACCCAGAATTTTGAATAATTTAAATTGAAAATATTTGATTAAATTTAAATATTTGAATGATGGTTTGAATTGAATTTTCAATATAACTTTGAATTTGACGATTAAATTTTAGAATTTAATCTATTGAAAGTTGAATAAAAATTTGAATCTTCAATTTTTTGCCGATTAAAAATATTTCAAAGGCTTGTAAAATTTATATTGATAATATTGAAAATTATAGAAGCTTCAGAATTGAAATTAAAAGTGAATCGTTCAGTTTTGAAATTTATATCGTTTGAATCGATATTTAAAATAGCCGTCCGAGGCACAGTCTCGGAATTCGACGAAACCAGTTCCATTGGGTCCGGAATATTGAATTATTCTCGGATTTCAAATTTCGTATTTTTTGGAGTTTATATGTGAGCACACGACACATAAACGCGTTGAAGATTTTAAAACGAATTTAAAATTTAAAATTTAAATTTAGTCAACTAACACACGTTACTCTCCTCTTCTCACGCAGAAAATCACGCCAATATCACGATGAAGATCGTGCAGCCACGTTCTTCACCTTTTTAAGTATTCACGTTCTCTCCCCCTCTTCCTTTATTATTCAAATCAATTCAGAGAAAAAAAATTAATGGCCGATAGAAAAAATAGGCAGAGCTTCTCATTCCTTCTTTATAATCGCGACCTCCCTCTCCTATTTCCTCTTCCTTTCCCCAAATCGAATCAATGCCGAACCTCAGAAAATAGAAGAAAAAAAACAAACGGCGATGTTTGTTCGAATAAGGGGTAGGCGCTAGGGCTCGGCTCGCCTTGGGTCATCGCGACGTCAATTGGGCTCGACAGCGAATTGGGGGGTGGCGGCCACGCGATGCAAGGGAATGGACGCGAATGAATTCGCGAGTGGAAGCGGGGGTCGCAATGCAGATGTGGCGAATTGGGGCTCGTGAGAGGTGGAGCCGCGATTGTAAGGCGAGGTTCGAGGTGGTTCGTGGGTTCGTCGCGATGGCAAGCGGCATCGGCTAGGGCTCAGGGCAGATGGTAGCACGCGGTGACTTGAGTGGAGCTGTAGTCGCGAGTCACGAGGGGTTAGCGCGATTCGAGGGGTCGGGGTCTCGATACTGGGTACGATTCGCGGCAATGGAGGCAGCGACAGCAAGCGCGTGGCCAGGGGCAAGTCACGGCATCGATTTGGGGCTCGCATGGAATCTAGGGTTCGTTCCAATTCGATGGTAGTCAAAGGCAGTAAGGTAATATATTTGTTTTCGATTTCTAAATTAATTTGTATATACAAGAAAAAAAAAATTATATATATACGGAAAATGACAGTAAGGTATATTGATGTTAATTATTGATTTAAATTTATAAAAAGGAAATTTAATTTTTTTAAATTTTTAGTTAAATAAATTTATAAAAGGAAATGATTTAAAAATTTAAAAGCATTAGTTTAAAATGTAAATCATTTGTTTAGAACTAAATAGATAGTTATTAATTTAAATAAATTTATAAACGAAAAAAATTAATTGTTAGGTTTGTTCAAATTTAAAATCGTTAAACAATTTAATCCATAGAAAAGAAATTGTTTTAAAAAGGAATTAGTTAGTTAAAATTAAATCTATAGTTAATTAAATTATTTAAAGGAAGATTTGAAAATAAAGAAATAAATTAAAAGGATTCTAGTTTAGGATTTAAATCTTCAATTAGACAATTTTATTGAAAGTGAGTTTGGTTAATTTAAATTAAAATTTTAGTTAAAATAATTTATTAAACAAAGGAATTTTAAAAGATTTAAGAAAATTTATATAAGCAAGATGTTAGAATTATTTTAAAAAGAAAATCAGTTTGAATCTTTAATTTTTAGTTTAAAATAGAAATCATTAACTTGAGATTGAAATAATTAGTTGATAAATTTAATTTAAGAGTAAGTTAATTAAATCTATTTAAGAAGAAAATTTAGTTTTAAAATTAAATTGTAGTTGAATAGAATTATTTAAAAGGAAAATTTATTTATAACAAATTTAATAGTTAAAACCAAAAATGTGTTAGTTGATTTAATTTATAAAAGGAAATTTAAATTTTAGTTAAATAAAATTTTAAAGAAGAAATTGGTTTAAATAAAACCATCAGTTAATTTAACTATTAAAGTAAAAGCACCGATGAATCGAAATTATCTAATGAAAATTTAATTTATTCGATTGGTTCGAATATTAATAAATTGTATAAAATTGTTGTACAAGGTATAAATGAAGAAAACAAGTTGAATTGGAAGTGGATTGCAAACGGGAATAAAGGTGAGAACTTCTCACTCAAAAGGAATTTTATTGTTTATTTAAATTTTAAATAGTTAGATTTAAAAATTTGCTTGACTGTGTTGATTGAATGATTGAATGATGATTGTTATATATAGTTATTGGATGTGAATAGACCCTATACGCCGTTAGTAAGCGGAGGTTATTTATTACACACATATACCGCGATATTCCACCTTGAAGTGGAATTGGTATTATATTATATATAGCAATATATATATATTGGCATATGTATATATTGCAGTTGATTGATTTCCCGCATTTTCTTTTAGCGGATGAGACCCTATACGCCGTTAGTAAGCGGATATATATTTATAAAATCCCATGTACCGCGATATTCCGTCTTGAAACGGAATGGTATTGTGCTAATGTCTGTGGATGCAGGGAAACAGGTTGGAGGGATCCAACTGGATTCCTTACAAGTGTTTGTTTATTTACATATATTGTGATATTTGATTGTTTATCATGGATAATATATGATGTTTGAAAGTCGTGATTGACTATTGATGTGTAGCATCGTCGGATCCAATTTTTGAAGTTTAAAAATAACGATTTTTATTTTAAGAGATTTCTAAAGTGATTTTGAAAATATACGCTTTATAAATATTTTTGGAATTGATCCATTATAAATAAATAAACGTTATAATTTTAATGTTATAAAAATTATATTTTTGAGAAACAAACATATATTTAAGATTTTGAATATATTAAATGTATTTGATAATTTCAATTGCTCCCCCTATTTGAATGCTTCCTTTCTATATGATACTCCCCCTACATATATGACTCCCCCTACATATATGCATACAAATAAAATGTGTGAATGAGCCTATATGCAAATGGAAAATTGTTTGACCTTTGATTGATTCTATTTGACAAAATCTTAACTTTTCTCTCCCCCTTTTGTTATCAGCAAAAGAATAATAGTGGTATAAAATAGGGATGAAGTGATAGACATGAATCAAACATTTAACTCAATTAAATATAAATATCAAATTTCAATAAAACTCAAACAAAAATCATAATTACCCTTGTCAAGCGCATATTCCACTTTCAGAAGTGATGGGGATAAAAATCATCAAAAAACATACAATTATGTCTATTTGTGGTATAATTATTTCAGGAAATTTGAATCTCTACTAACCATGCATAACCGTTAGGACTTTTAAATGAGATTAGTAGTATTCACAATTTTTTTTAAAAAAAAAAACGAAATCAAGTATCTTCTAATCACACATAACCGTGAGGACTTTTAAATGGGATTAGAATCAACTTGTCTATTTAATTAATTAATTTTGATATGCGTTCCATACATGCATAACCGTGAGGACTTCTAAATGAGCATGGAAGCACATAATCATAAATCCAAGTAATTCACACATGCATAACCGTGAGGACTTTTAAATGAGAGTGAATACTTTGGATATATATATATATATATATATATTTTTAAATTGCTGAAAATAATAAGTTTGAAGCATAAATAATTTCCTTCACAGATTTGAAGAACAAATGATTTCCTTTGTAAACTACCACAAATTTACATACTAAATATGATCTTGAAGAGTGATGGTCGATAGAAAGATGATAGAAATAGAAATGATCATGGAATTATTACCCAACAAAAATTTTATAACTCTTGTTATGAAATTCTAAAGAAATTTTCTAATTATACTTTCTCGAGTTATAATATATGATAAATATCAACACTCATCACTTTTTCAATCACTATTCATCTTTTCGATAATCATTAGGGAGTTAGATTAGTTAAAAAAATTGTCATTTAGAATCAAATTCAAAAATCAAAATTTTTTTAAAAAAAATGATTAGTCAACCTCTATAATTCCCAAATCTAAACGTAATTTGGAAAATCTGTCTTCGGGGAGAGGTTTTGTGAAAATATCAGCAAGTTGAGTTTCTGTTGAAATATATTCAATGCAAATGTCTTCTTTAGCAATGTGATCTCGAAGAAAATGGTGTCTCACATCAATGTGTTTTGTGCGAGAGTGATGAATAGGATTATTTGACAAATCTATAGCACTCCTACTATCACATTTTAATGGGACTTGTTTATAGACTAAGCCAAAATCAGAAAGAGTTTGCATCATCCATAGAATTTGAGCACAACAACTTCCCAAAGCAATATATTCTGCTTCAGTGGTGGATAATGCAACACAATTCTGTTTCCGACTTGACCATGAGACTAATGAATGTCCTAGCATGAAACATGTCCCACTAGTGCTTTTTCTGTCAACTAATGAACCAGCATAATCAGCATCGGAATAACCTACTAAATCAAAATTTTCACAAGAGGGGTACCATAGTCCAAATTTGTGTGTGTGTGAAAGATATCTCAAAATTCGTTTAGTAGCTTTTAAATGAGATTCTTTGGGATTAGCTTGAAAACGTGCACACAAGCACACAGAAAACATAATATCAGGTCTAGAAGCAGTAAGATAGAGAAGTGAACCGATTATCCCTCGATATTTCTTTTGATCAATTGCAATTCCTTTCTCATCTTTGTCCAACTTTGTTGATGGGCTCATAGGAGTTCTCAATGGTTTGGAATTGTCGACTCCAAATTTCTTCAATAGCTCCAACACATATTTGGATTGTGAAATGAAGATACCATCACTGCTTTGCTTAATTTGAAATCCAAGAAAGTATTTCAATTCACCAACCAAACTCATCTCAAATTTAGCCTGCATGACTTGTTCAAAATTCTCACACAAAAGCTCATTAGTAGCACCATAAATAATATCATCCACATAAATCTGAACAATCAAAAAATCATGTTCTTTATGTAATAGAAACAGAGTCGTGTCAGCACTTCCCTTTTTAAAACCATTTTCCAAAAGATATGTACAGAGGCAGTCATACCAAGCTCTTGGTGCTTGCTTAAGACCATATAATGCTTTTTCTAGCTTATACACATGATTTGGAAATTCATGATTTTCAAAACCGGGTGGTTGTTCAACAAAAACTTCTTCTTTTAAATCACCATTCAAAAAGGCACTTTTTACATCCATTTGTTTAAGTTTGAAACCCTTGTAACATGCAAAACTTAGCAAGATTCTAATGGCTTCTAACCTAACAACTGGAGCAAATGTTTCATCAAAGTCTATGCCTTCTACTTGGTTATAACCTTTTGCAACCAACCTAGCCTTGTTTCTAATTACATTTCCTGATTCATCAAATTTATTTTTAAACACCCATTTAGTCCCTACAATTGGATAGTCATTAGGCCTAGGAACTAAATTCCAGACTTTGTTTCTCTCAAATTGATTAAGTTCATTTTGCATTGCTAAAAACCAATTTTCTTCATTAAGAGCCATTTCAACAGAATCAGGTTCAATTTCAGAAATAAAACCACTATGACAACAAAACGCACACAAATTTTCATCAAATGAGGAACGAGTACGTATACCTTCCGTAGGATCACCAATAATTAATTCAGGAGGATGATTAGGTTTGAACCTTAATTTATCAGCATCAACAGTCCTCCTTTCAGTTTTCTCACTAAATGTCCCTTCTTCAGTGCCTTCAGGATCTACTCCATCATCAACCATCCTTTCAGTCGTTTTTTCCAGATCAGATTCATCAAATTTCACATTGATTGACTCAACAATTGTCTTTGTTCGTTTGTTATATATCCTGTAGGCCTTACTCCTTGTTGAATAGCCCATGAAAATTCCATCATCAGCCTTTGATTCAAATTTTCCAAGTTGATCACCTGTGTTAAGAATGAAACAAGGACACCCAAATATACGAAAATAAGAAATGTTAGGTTTCCTTTCATGCCACAGTTCATAAGACGTTTTGCCAAGTATTGGTCTAATCATTACTCTATTCATTACATAGCACGAAGTATTCACTGCCTCTGCCCAAAAGATTAGAGGTAGCTTATACTCACTTAACATGGATCTAGCCAATTCCTGTAATGTACGATTTTTCCTTTCAACCACCCCATTTTGTTGAGGTGTTCGTGGAGCAGAAAATTCATGTTTTAAACCATTTTCTTCACAAAAATTTTCAAATTCAAAATTTTCAAATTCGCCTCCATGATCACTTCTCAAGGTTTTAATTGTAACTCCTTTTTCATTTTGAACAAGTTTTGCAAATTTTGAAAAATATTCGAAAGATTCAGACTTTTTGGCTAAAAAGTAAACCCATGTAAATCTAGAATAATCATCAACCAATACATAACAATAACGTTTTCCATTCAAGCTTGAAATTTCATTTGGTCCAAATAAATCCATGTGAACTAGTTCAAGGACCCTTGATGTGCTAACAATGTTTTTAGGACGAAATGATGATCGACTAAGCTTGCTCAAGGAACATGCTTTACACACTTTATTATTTTTAAATTTCTGATGTGGTAACCCTCTGACTAATTCTTTTGATTTGAGTTTTTCTAAGAGACTCATGCTAGCATGTCCAAGTCTCCTATGCCATAAATATGCCTCTTCGTCAGTGGCTACCAAACATCTAGAAAGTTTTAGATTATCAAATGAAAGTGAGTAAACATTCCCTTTTCTTTTGCCCATAAAAACAATGTTACTAGAAGATTTATCAATGATTTTGCAAGTATCACTATCAAAAATCACGTTCATACCTTTGTCACATAGTTGGCTAATAGAAATGAGATTGTGATGCAGATTTTCAACGTATAAAACATTAGTCAAGGAAAAAATACCGTTACCAACTTCACCTTTGCCAATAATCTTACACTTGCTATTGTCTCCCATGATCACATTTCCACCTTCAAAATTCTCTAAGCTAAGGAACTTCGATTTGTCACCTGTCATATGTCTAGAACAACCTGAATCTAGAAACCATTCTTGTTGTTCCTTAGCCCGCCAACAGACCTACATAAGAAGAGAGGAAGATGACCTAGAGAAACTCTTAGGTCCAATGTTATTAGTGATAGAAGCATTGTGAATAAACAATCCCTTTGGAATCCATACTTGTTTAGTCCTTTTATTTTTATTCCAATAAACATGAAATTTGTTTTTAGAATTCTTAGGAACCCAAACTTGTATAAATTTTGTGTTCTTGTTCCTATGACTATCATTTTCATCACGATATCTATATATTTCACATCTATCAAAGACATTCTTATATTTTGCATTATCATCAACTTGTGTTTTCCCAAAACCTAGTCCTTTCCCGTTGTTAGCAAAAATTTGATTTCCCAATAGCATGTTGAAAGATTTTTCGCCTCTTGAAAAGTTATTCAAAGATTTCTCAAGACTTTGGACTTTGGTTTTTAATGTTGAGTTTTCAGTAACAAGTGAGGTGCATCGATTAATAAAATCCTTTCTCCTAGTGTCGATGGTTTCCTTAAGATTCAAGTTTTCATTTTCAAGACTTTCAAAGTTATTCCTCAGTTTTGATAATTCTGAATCTAAAATCTTACATTTTTTACATTCTAGGTTTTGAATATTTTCAATTTCAGTTTCTAACCTAGAATTTTCATGGACAAGTTCTCTCCTATCAGATTTTAGTTTTTCAATTTTAGATTCAAGAGTATCAATCATTTTAGTAAAATCACAACACATTGAAACAAGTTCTTTATAAGAATAGTTACTTACCTCACTAGATTCCTCTAAGCTTGCTTCTGAATCCGATTTTGACATAAGACACAAGTTAGCCTCCTCTGAGCTATTATTTGAAACTTCCTCTCCTTCTTCATCATCCCAAGTTGCTGCAAAGGCCTTCTTTTTCTTTTTCTTTCCTTTGTTGTTTTTGAGAAGTGGACATTTTTGTTTGAAGTGGCCAGGCTTCTTGCAGTTATAGCATGTCAATTCATTATCGGAATCGTCAGAATTCTTTGACTTATTACCACTTATTTTCTTCTTTCGTGACTTGAATCTTGACCATTTTTTAAGATTATTGACAGCCATTGCAAGCTCTTCAATTGGATCTTCTTCTTCTTCATCGCTTTCTTCTTTGCTCTTTAAGGCAATCGTCTTCTTCTTTGGTTCGGAGTTATTGCGTTCTTCCTTTGCTTTTAGCTCAAGCTCATATGTCATCAAGTTTCCAATCAACTCCTCCATGCTTAGTTTGCTCAGATCTTTCGATTCTTGAATTACCGTGACTTTTGCCTCAAAGTTCATTGGTAAAACTCGTAGTATCTTTCGCACAAGCTCTACCTCAGTGAATACCTTCCCAAGCGCTCTAGCATTGTATACCAAGGTTGAAAAACGTCCAAACATATCCTTTATGCTCTCGCCTTTGTCCATCACAAAGTTTTCGTATTCATTGCTGAACAGGGCTAGCCGAGACTCCTTGACTTGAGAAGTTCCTTCGTGTGTCACCTCCAAAGTATGCCATATTTCCTGTGCTGTTGTACAATGAGAAATTCTATTAAATTCATTTTTATCAAGAGCACATATCAAAGCATTCATGGCTTTAGCATTTGTTGTTTTCAATTTCTTATCGTTAGCATCCCACCTATCCTTAGGTTTAGGAATCTCAGTATCACCAACGATTATAGTGGGGGGTTTATAGCCAGTTTCAATAATATCCCAAACTTCATAATCAACAGAACTGAGATAGATACCCATCCTAACTTTCCAATAAGCATAATCGTTCCCGTTAAACATGGGTGGCCTAGCAATAGATTGCCCCTCAGAAAAAACATTATTTTGTAGACTCATGACTCTAGAGTTAAAAAAAATATACCGGGCTCTGATACCACTTGTATGATCTAAATTAACCCTAGAGGGGGGGGGGGTGAATAGGGTTATAGCAAATTTTCTTGATTTAAACACAAAAATAAACTGCAGAAATAAATATACTGAAAAGTAAATCACACACAAGATTTACCCAGCTTCGGCAACCCCTGCCTACTGCTGCATTCCCTGATTTCTATTAGAATTAAACAGTATCACGCTTACAAACACTCTAACAGACTTGCAAACCCTGCTACCGCCTATAGAGTTTTGCAAACTCGCACACCCTGCTCACTGAACTAATTCAAAATAGACAATCTGACACTACCTAAACCCTAGGTGGTGATTTACCAATTTTCGTTTTGGAAAGTAAAACAAAAACAATTAAAACAGTAATTAAGAAAATAAATAAAACAACCCTAATTAATAATAAAATAAAACAAAAACCAAAAACCCCTTTTCTTTATATGAATAAGGTCGGCCCTTCTTTTTCTTCAGCCCGTCACTTTTGTTTTTCGTTCGTGAAAAAGAAAATGGCCGCTCCTCTTTTGTTCCTCTTTGCGATTTAGGGCTTCTGTAAATTGTCTTTTCCTCCTTGCGATTCAAACAGGGTTGTGCAAATTGAAGTCGCCACTTGATATGATTCGTTAGTAGGTTTCGTTGCTCTTCGATTTGTTCACGGCTCTTCAATTTGGATTGAGTTCGTTCTGATTCTCTGGTATGTGTTGTTTCCTTTTGCTTTTCTGGTTTTTGGATTGTTCGAACTCGATAATAAAATTTGCCGATGATGATTTTCTTATATAGGGTTCGTAACCCTAGATTTGCGTTCGTATAATTATTTTTGAATTTGTCAACTGATTATTTTGGCCATTGATTTTCGCTTGTATGTTCATGATGATTTCTGACTTGTTCAATTCGAATATATTTGATTTCTTGGCATTCACGGCTTTGTATTTACTGCTCCGTGAATTTCTTGTTTTGAGTCACGGCTTCGAATTGATTTTGGTTGATACTGCATTCGAACATGATGTTGATTTTCGTTTATCACTGTGACTTTCGCTTCTGGTCATCTTCTCTGACCGATGGCATTTTGGTTTATCACTAGTGCCTTCAGTAGCTTCACAGTTGTATTCATGTTTAGTTTAGTCGTACACTTGGTCGTGTTGCTTGAGTGACTTCCATTGGTGCATTTTCCTTACTGACTTGATTCACTGCATGTTTTGAGCTTCAACTGTGCTCGAGCTCTGTCCATAGTTGTTCAGTTTACAAGATGCTCCACTTGATCATGTACTTTGTTCTTTGCTGCCTCTATTATGTATGCATTTGCATACTGCTGTTGTTTGAATATTGTTGGATGCCATCTTCATGTACTCGATATTGTGGCATGTGGTATTTGTATTTGCTGGCTTGAACCTCTGCATCCATGTTCTTTACTGTTTACATCATTTGACTTGTCTGGTCTGGTCTTGAGTGTGCTATTGAGATACATGCATTGATGTAAACTTGTGTATCTTGTAGCTTTCATGTTTGCTGTATCACTTACAAATATTGATGCATTTGTTTGTTGCAATTGGGTTGGTCTGCACTGCTTGTTGTAGCTGAACTTGTGTACATGTTGCCTGGTTTTGTGGCACTGCTTATAGTCTTGTGGCATGTTTGTGGCTGTGCTTGCATTGACATGTTGTGGCCTGTACTTGTATGCATCATATATGCACTGTGCACTAACTTGAGTCTGGTTCTTCACTTGGAATTGCACTTCCTGTTGCTGTGCACTTCTGTTTGCTGTCATGTTCTTGTGCTCGAGCTCTTTGCATACTTCATGTGTGCATTTGAGTTGTTTGTGTCAGTTGCTTGTAGTCTTCGCCATGTTGCAGTTTGTAGTGTTTGATGCATTACTGTAGTTGCAATATCTCATGCTCAACCTCTTTGCATACTTCATGACTGTCTTGTGTTGAACCCAGTTTTACAGCTCGGGTTTGACCTGTGCTCGTGTTGTGATTTTAAATATATTGCACGTGAGTTGAACCCGCTTTGCATTTGGGTTTGAACTGTGCTTACCTGTCCCTGTAAATCAATCAAGTGTATATATATATCGGTGTGCACGGCCTTGTGGCATATACAGTAATACACTGTATGTCACAAGTTGTTCGTGTATGATGAATTCAAATTTAAATTATGACGAACAACCCAAATAACCGAGGCAAATCATATTTTTAAAATCATCTTTTATTTTTGAATTGCAAAAATATTTCTTTTTCAATTTTACTGCGTTAGTGTATATTTTTGCAGATTTGCTCAGATGCTGGATTCAAAAACTGGATTTGAAGTTGAAGACAAAATATGAGTGTGAGTGATATGTAGTGAGGAAATTTGTAACTAAAAGATTGTGATGTATTGTAATCAAAGTTGTATAGCTATAGTGAGAGATTGAAATTGTACTATCAAAGTTGTAATAAATATTTGTTTGAATAAAATATTCATTTGAATTCAAAAACTGTGTTATTTATTTTTATTCAGCAAATATTTATTTATTCTGTGAAAATTAAAATAGAATAGTATATTAACAAATACATTTAAATGAATGTATATATGTTTATTATCATCAAACAAAAATCATATAAGCGCATATTTAACAGATCCAACTGGATTCCTTACAAGTGTTTGTTTATTTACATATATTGTGATATTTGATTGTTTATCATGTATAATATATGATGTTTGAAAGTCGTGATTGACTATTGATGTGTAGCATCGTCGGATCCAATTTTTGAAGTTTAAAAATAACGATTTTTATTTTAAGAGATTTCTAAAGTGATTTTGAAAATATACGCTTTATAAATATTTTTGGAATTGATCCATTATAAATAAATAAACGTTATAATTTTAATGTTATAAAAATTATATTTTTGAGAAATATAGTTAAAGGTTGATTTTAGAAAATATGGGATTTATGACTTTATAAAATAGTTAAATTGGGATTTCTAAATTTATTATAAGAAAAGTTTAAAATAGGATTTATAAGATTGGTTTATTTTATAAATCAAAATGAGGGAATTCTAAAAGAGTTTAAAAGATGTTTTAAAATAATAATACAAATTCATTTGTATTAAAAGATTTATAAATTGATATTTGTAAATTAAAATATTGGAATTATAAAACGAGCTTTTATAAGTACTAGAAAGAATTGTGAATGAATTTCACAAATGAATGAAACTTATAGAATTATAACGGTGAAGTTCTAAATAGAATTTTATAAATAAAATTTATAAAGTTATTTAGGAAATAGATGTGGATAAATAAATGAATCTTAGAAGTTATAAGATTTATAGATTTGGGAAGTTTGAAGGAATGATTTTGTAAATAAATAAATTATAAGTATTTGACTTATAATATGAAATTTTAGTATATCATTGAGATATGAAATTGAATAGATTTATAAAGGAAATTTATAAAGGAAGTTGTTATAAAATAAATAGAAATAGAATTTATAAACATTGTTTTATAAATCCGCAACGACTTATTTTGATAAGGAATTGTTGTAATTTATTTATGGAATTATTCATGTTTTTAGACAGTGAATAATTCTTTAAAGTAAAATGAATAAAAGAATGAAATTTATTAACGTAGTATATTCACGTTTTTGAATAGTGAATAATATGTTAAAGAAAATGTTCAGAATGTGATATTTTAAACTAAATTAAAACGATCTAACGATGTTTTAAAATGTGTTAAGATTCGAAACCATAGATTTCAACATTTATTGTTGAAATAGATGTTTTCGAGAAATAAAAGGAAATGGTGGACTATAACACTGTTGTTATAGTAAATGATTTCCGAAAGGAAATGTTTTTGTATAGTATTGGGATTTATATATCTATTTTAATTTCGAATCCCTATACTAGTGATTTTGGGTTGTCGTAACGATGTTTTACGCGACATTCGTTTTGACCCAAATAAATATGATTAAGTGAATGATTTCCTTAAAAGAATGAAATATATACTTAATTTCGATTAGGGTATATTAAATATTTTCTCAGTATAGAAAATAAAAAGATCCGTGAATTACTTATTTTATAAGTATAGAAATGCTTTTCCAATATTAAGTGAATATTTGGAATTTATCTTTTTGAAGATAAATTGAAAATGAATATTAGAAATTGAATGGAAATCGTATATTCATAAATATTTTGGAATGTAAATTCAATATAGAATTTATAAATGAAATTGGGAAATTAGATGTAAAAATAAATATTGATTTATTTTTAAAGTATGGAAATTATGTTTATATCTTGTAAAGATATTTTTGTGAAATAAATAATTTGGAAAATTATTTGGAATCTGGTGATGTTGGCATATCTATTGATAGTTCAATGACCGAATATCAATATTTACCTTTAAATAGGTATTTGTTGTGAATTGTTTGAAATTGAATGCCACACTTATTTTTTTTTTAAATAAGCGCTCACTATTCGGGTTAACTGGGAAAGGACCTTGGGGTCGTATAACCCATTCCGAATATGTGATACGTCGTTATGAATTGCATTCGAAGATCGGTGTTGAAGACCGGATATTTTCGAAAACGAAAGGGTTTCTTGTTGATTGTCTCTGCACTGGCCGATCCTTGGTATTGAGATCTCCATATGTGATGGGAAATCCGAACGTGATTAGAGATTATTCGGATTGCAAGGACTTCTTTGTAAGTGCCTTCGGTTCTGTTCGAGCCCGGAACAGACTTGTATGGATTGTGTGTCTGACATTACAAGTTGAGATGTAAAGCCGATTTCTTTCAAATATATTTCTGTGGTGGCGGAGAATTTATTCTTTTAGCTTAACACCCTTCTCTGAGACGTACGAGCTCAGAGGTTATATAGTTGAAGTTATCAGCGATATATTCCCAATTTGGTAATGTGACATGCTGAGTGTTGCTGAAATGATCATTGTGTGGATTATTGTGATAGGATCATTTATTTGATCGTCTATCTTGGTGATCATTGTGTTGATCATTTGTTGACCCAAAGCATGGCTTTAGTATAAAGTATGTTTTTGTGGATGTGACTTCGTCGAGCCTCACACCCCGAAAATGGTCAAAACAGGAAAGATGCGGCAAGGTTATGAGGGGTAGCACCCTTTAGGGTATGTACATTTCCTTCTGGATAGAGGTGGTATCATGGTATGGAGCCCAGATATTTAACCTATGTGGTTACTACGAATTTATTACTTTGTGGTTGTTGGTTTTCGGGATCCCGTGAGAAAGGTCGTTTACGATCGGGGAATGGCGTGCTCGTGTCAGTAGTTACCCAGTTAGGGGTAACCCGGCCTTGTGTTGGCAGAGTTCCGGTTTGGTTCTCGGGGATGTCTTTCCAGAGGCATTCTCATGTGGCAATGGGAAGTTCCTTGGCCTGACCATTTGTTGGAAATCCAATTCTCAATACGAAACTTGTACGGTATTAGTTGTAGAACCTGCTATTCACTTATGGTGGTCACCACTGTTTGGATAGTAGCTATAGTAGGCATACGATAATGGTCGTATGTTGGCTAAGATTTATATTCTACTTTCGAAATGAATTTCTTCTACACTATGCACTAGTAATAATATCAAATGTTATTTTAAATGCGTATCAAGCATCTTTGACTATCATAAGGAGAAATCTCCTCCGATTCTGCGTTTGCATGTGTGTGTGTGCGGGAGGCCTTATGGTAGTCTCATTTTTAAAAGCATTGCGAATTGAAATAAAAATATCTCTCTATTTTGATTTTTAAAGAAAAATAAACTGTTTTGAGTTCTCACACCAGTCACATGACTGACTTGGAGTTTATTGTTTTCCTTCCTAAACTCTGGGTGCCCACCAATTTCCATACGGGCAGTCAAGAGTTAAGGTTTATCAGGATATTCTGGATATTCTGGAGTTGTTGGAGGCAAGATGGATGACATGGCGTATTACTAGTACTTAGTATTTCTTTTCCGCTGTTTTAAAATTGTTTGTTGTTGTACACTCTAATGATTTGATGTAATGTAATATAATGTGATGTAATAACTGATATAGTTCTTTGTTTAAAGATTATTCATTTATTATTATATGTTGTTCCGCTGCGAATTGTGAGATTCTATTATTGTTCTGTTGTTTTCTGTTCCGTTCCATTTTCTATTCTCTTTTTCTTCTATTTTAAAATTTTCTATTCTATCTTCTCTCCTCCCTATTTTCTATCTTTTTCTCTTCTCTTTTCTTAAATTCTTTTTCTTAAAACCATAACATTTCGGTTTTTCTGGCCTTCGATTTCTCGGCAGTCGATAAAGTGAGTATCGATGTTGAATTTTCGAAAGTCGAAAATTTCCGTTTGTTACATTTGGTATCAGAGCTTATGGTTAAGCGACAACCATGGTTCTGTTGGGTATTACTCGTTAGAGATAGAGTCAGCAGTACTCTAGAATGAGTTTGAGTGTAATAATAGATATGAGCGCGTATTTGTTAGTGAATATAAAATTGTTTTGAAACGGGTAAATAAGATAATTTTGCCCAAAACTATTTTGTATAGAAAAGAAATGGTTTTCTATGAATTATTATAGTATATGGTTGCATGATTGTTAGAAGTGATAATATAGAATTATTATCACTAGTATATGGAATAAAATAAGATGGATTGAATTCAAGTAAATTAACTTGATAATTTATTCAGTTGTGAAATAATTTCAAATGGAATTAATTGAAATATTGAAATGAATTAGTGAATAAAACTAATTTAAAGTAGTAAATTGAATTAGTAAATGAAAGTTAATCGTTAGAATTCAATATTTAGAATTGAGAATTGAATTCGAATGGAATTTAAATTGTGAATTTAATTCAAACGAAATTGAAATGAAGAATTGAATGAAATTGAATATGTAACTTCAATAGTGAAGTTAAAATATATAAGAAATATATGTTGGAAATTTTGTAATAGGATTTGCAAATTGGTTTGAATATTGGATTTGGATGCTATTACTAGCAGGTTATACAGGTATATAAAGGAATTGAGATTTTGATTTCAAAGTTAAAATTGAATTGCTCGACAAAAAGGTACGTATTTGAATTTCAGTATGAGATTTGATGACTTTCTTCTCTAGCCACTTGGCTTTTCTCTTTTCTTTTTGATTCTGAGGGGCCGTGGTGCCATTTTGTAGTCGTACCGAGCTAGCCGCGCAAAGGAGACGCTGGCGAAATTTTTCGAAAATTTAGGGTGTTAGAAAAAAATTTGAGAAAATTTGAAAGTTTGAAATTTGAATTTGAATTTAAACTTGAATTGTTTAGGAAAACAATGTGGGTTGAAACTTATAATTGAAGTTGGAAAGCTAGTTGAAATGATAATGAATCTCTAGTAAAAAGATTTGTTTTAGAAAGTTGATAAAACTATTTGGATTGTGAAAAATAGTAAACGAGTTAAGAACCATTCTTCCTAACTTGTAATTTCGGGACGAAATTCTTTTAAGGGGGAAAGATTGTAACGACCCAGAATTTTGAATAATTTAAATTGAAAATATTTGATTAAATTTAAATATTTGAATGATGGTTTGAATTGAATTTTCAATATAACTTTGAATTTGACGATTAAATTTTAGAATTTAATCTATTGAAAGTTGAATAAAAATTTGAATCTTCAATTTTTTGCCGATTAAAAATATTTCAAAGGCTTGTAAAATTTATATTGATAATATTGAAAATTATAGAAGCTTCAGAATTGAAATTTAAAGTGAATCGTTCAGTTTTGAAATTTATATCGTTTGAATCGATATTTAAAATAGCCGTCCGAGGCACAGTCTCGGAATTCAACGAAACCAGTTCCATTGGGTCCGAAATATTGAATTATTCTCGGATTTCAAATTTCGTATTTTTTGGAGTTTATATGTGAGCACACGACACATAAACGCGTTGAAGATTTTAAAACGAATTTAAAATTTAAAATTTAAATTTAGTCAACTAACACACGTTACTCTCCTCTTCTCACGCAGAAAATCACGCCAATATCACGATGAAGATCGTGCAGCCACGTTCTTCACCTTTTTAAGTATTCACGTTCTCTCCCCCTCTTCCTTTATTATTCAAATCAATTCAGAGAAGAAAAAAATTAATGGCCGATAGAAAAAATAGGCAGAGCTTCTCATTCCTTCTTTATAATCGCGACCTCCCTCTCCTATTTCCTCTTCCTTTCCCCAAATCGAATCAATGCCGAACCTCAGAAAATAGAAAAAAAAAAAAACAAACGGCGATGTTTGTTCGAATAAGGGGTAGGCGCTAGGGCTCGGCTCGCCTTGGGTCATCGCGACGTCAATTGGGCTCGACAGCGAATTGGGGGGTGGCGGCCACGCGATGCAAGGGAATGGACGCGAATGAATTCGCGAGTGGAAGCGGGGTCGCAATGCAGATGTGGCGAATTGGGGCTCGTGAGAGGTGGAGCCGCGATTGTAAGGCAAGGTTCGAGGTGGTTCGTGGGTTCGTCGCGATGGCAAGCGGCATCGGCTAGGGCTCAGGGCAGATGGTAGCACGCGGTGACTTGAGTGGAGCTGTAGTCGCGAGTCACGAGGGGTTAGCGCGATTCGAGGGGTCGGGGTCTCGATACTGGGTACGATTCGCGGCAATGGAGGCGGCGACAGCAAGCGCGTGGCCAGGGGCAAGTCACGGCATCGATTTGGGGCTCGCATGGAATCTAGGGTTCGTTCCAATTCGATGGTAGTCAAAGGCAGTAAGGTAATATATTTGTTTTCGATTTCTAAATTAATTTGTATATACAAGAAAAAAAAATTATATATATACGGAAAATGACAGTAAGGTATATTGATGTTAATTATTGATTTAAATTTATAAAAAGGAAATTTAATTTTTTTTAATTTTTAGTTAAATAAATTTATAAAAGGAAATGATTTAAAAATTTAAAAGCATTAGTTTAAAATGTAAATCATTTGTTTAGAACTAAATAGATAGTTATTAATTTAAATAAATTTATAAACGAAAAAAATTAATTGTTAGGTTTGTTCAAATTTAAAATCGTTAAACAATTTAATCCATAGAAAAGAAATTGTTTTAAAAAGGAATTAGTTAGTTAAAATTAAATCTATAGTTAATTAAATTATTTAAAGGAAGATTTGAAAATAAAGAAATAAATTAAAAGGATACTAGTTTAGGATTTAAATCTTCAATTAGACAATTTTATTGAAAGTGAGTTTGGTTAATTTAAATTAAAATTTTAGTTAAAATAATTTATTAAACAAAGGAATTTTAAAAGATTTAAGAAAATTTATATAAGCAAGATGTTAGAATTATTTTAAAAAGAAAATCAGTTTGAATCTTTAATTTTTAGTTTAAAATAGAAATCATTAACTTGAGATTGAAATAATTAGTTGATAAATTTAATTTAAGAGTAAGTTAATTAAATCTATTTAAGAAGAAAATTTAGTTTTAAAATTAAATTGTAGTTGAATAGAATTATTTAAAAGGAAAATTTATTTATAACAAATTTAATAGTTAAAACCAAAAATGTGTTAGTTGATTTAATTTATAAAAGGAAATTTAAATTTTAGTTAAATAAAATTTTAAAGAAGAAATTGGTTTAAATAAAACCATCAGTTAATTTAACTATTAAAGTAAAAGCACCGATGAATCGAAATTATCTAATGAAAATTTAATTTATTCGATTGGTTCGAATATTAATAAATTGTATAAAATTGTTGTACAAGGTATAAATGAAGAAAACAAGTTGAATTGGAAGTGGATTGCAAACGGGAATAAAGGTGAGAACTTCTCACTCAAAAGGAATTTTATTGTTTATTTAAATTTTAAATAGTTAGATTTAAAAATTTGCTTGACTGTGTTGATTGAATGATTGAATGATGATTGTTATATATAGTTATTGGATGTGAATAGACCCTATACGCCGTTAGTAAGCGGAGGTTATTTATTACACACATATACCGCGATATTCCACCTTGAAGTGGAATTGGTATTATATTATATATAGCAATATATATATATTGGCATATGTATATATTGCAGTTGATTGATTTCCCGCATTTTCTTTTAGCGGATGAGACCCTATACGCCGTTAGTAAGCGGATATATATTTATAAAATCCCATGTACCGCGATATTCCGTCTTGAAACGGAATGGTATTGTGCTAATGTCTGTGGATGCAGGGAAACAGGTTGGAGGGATCCAACTGGATTCCTTACAAGTGTTTGTTTATTTACATATATTGTGATATTTGATTGTTTATCATGGATAATATATGATGTTTGAAAGTCGTGATTGACTATTGATGTGTAGCATCGTCGGATCCAATTTTTGAAGTTTAAAAATAACGATTTTTATTTTAAGAGATTTCTAAAGTGATTTTGAAAATATACGCTTTATAAATATTTTTGGAATTGATCCATTATAAATAAATAAACGTTATAATTTTAATGTTATAAAAATTATATTTTTGAGAAATATAGTTAAAGGTTGATTTTAGAAAATATGGGATTTATGACTTTATAAAATAGTTAAATTGGGATTTCTAAATTTATTATAAGAAAAGTTTAAAATAGGATTTATAAGATTGGTTTATTTTATAAATCAAAATGAGGGAATTCTAAAAGAGTTTAAAAGATGTTTTAAAATAATAATACAAATTCATTTGTATTAAAAGACTTATAAATTGATATTTGTAAATTAAAATATTGGAATTATAAAACGAGCTTTTATAAGTACTAGAAAGAATTGTGAATGAATTTCACAAATGAATGAAACTTATAGAATTATAACGGTGAAGTTCTAAATAGAATTTTATAAATAAAATTTATAAAGTTATTTAGGAAATAGATGTGGATAAATAAATGAATCTTAGAAGTTATAAGATTTATAGATTTGGGAAGTTTGAAGGAATGATTTTGTAAATAAATAAATTATAAGTATTTGACTTATAATATGAAATTTTAGTATATCATTGAGATATGAAATTGAATAGATTTATAAAGGAAATTTATAAAGGAAGTTGTTATAAAATAAATAGAAATAGAATTTATAAACATTGTTTTATAAATCCGCAACGACTTATTTTGATAAGGAATTGTTGTAATTTATTTATGGAATTATTCATGTTTTTAGACAGTGAATAATTCTTTAAAGTAAAATGAATAAAAGAATGAAATTTATTAACGTAGTATATTCACGTTTTTGAATAGTGAATAATATGTTAAAGAAAATGTTCAGAATGTGATATTTTAAACTAAATTAAAACGATCTAACGATGTTTTAAAATGTGTTAAGATTCGAAACCATAGATTTCAACATTTATTGTTGAAATAGATGTTTTCGAGAAATAAAAGGAAATGGTGGACTATAACACTGTTGTTATAGTAAATGATTTCCGAAAGGAAATGTTTTTGTATAGTATTGGGATTTATATATCTATTTTAATTTCGAATCCCTATACTAGTGATTTTGGGTTGTCGTAACGATGTTTTACGCGACATTCGTTTTGACCCAAATAAATATGATTAAGTGAATGATTTCCTTAAAAGAATGAAATATATACTTAATTTCGATTAGGGTATATTAAATATTTTCTCAGTATAGAAAATAAAAAGATCTGTGAATTACTTATTTTATAAGTATAGAAATGCTTTTCCAATATTAAGTGAATATTTGGAATTTATCGTTTTGAAGATAAATTGAAAATGAATATTAGAAATTGAATGGAAATCGTATATTCATAAATATTTTGGAATGTAAATTCAATATAGAATTTATAAATGAAATTGGGAAATTAGATGTAAAAATAAATATTGATTTATTTTTAAAGTATGGAAATTATGTTTATATCTTGTAAAGATATTTTTGTGAAATAAATAATTTGGAAAATTATTTGGAATCTGGTGATGTTGGCATATCTATTGATAGTTCAATGACCGAATATCAATATTTACCTTTAAATAGGTATTTGTTGTGAATTGTTTGAAATTGAATGCCACACTTATTTTTTTTTTTAAAATAAGCGCTCACTATTCGGGTTAACCGGGAAAGGACCTTGGGGTCGTATAACCCATTCCGAATATGTGATACGTCGTTATGAATTGCATTCGAAGATCGGTGTTGAAGACCGGATATTTTCGAAAACGAAAGGGTTTCTTGTTGATTGTCTCTGCACTAGCTGATCCCTGGTATTGAGATCTCCATATGTGATGGGAAATCCGAACGTGATTAGAGATTATTCGGATTGCAAGGACTTCTTTGTAAGTGCCTTCGGTTCTGTTCGAGCCCGGAACAGACTTGTATGGATTGTGTGTCTGACATTACAAGTTGAGATGTAAAGCCGATTTCTTTCAAATATATTTCTGTGGTGGCGGAGAATTTATTCTTTTAGCTTAACACCCTTCTCTGAGACGTACGAGCTCAGAGGTTATATAGTTGAAGTTATCAGCGATATATTCCCAATTTGGTAATGTGACATGCTGAGTGTTGCTGAAATGATCATTGTGTGGATTATTGTGATAGGATCATTTATTTGATCGTCTATCTTGGTGATCATTGTGTTGATCATTTGTTGACCCAAAGCATGGCTTTAGTATAAAGTATGTTTTTGTGGACGTGACTTCGTCGAGCCTCACACCCCGAAAATGGTCAAAACAGGAAAGATGCGGCAAGGTTATGAGGGGTAGCACCCTTTAGGGTATGTACATTTCCTTCTGGATAGAGGTGGTATCATGGTATGGAGCCCAGATATTTAACCTATGTGGTTACTACGAATTTATTACTTTGTGGTTGTTGGTTTTCGGGATCCCGTGAGAAAGGTCGTTTACGATCGGGGAATGGCGTGCTCGTGTCAGTAGTTACCCAGTTAGGGGTAACCCGGCCTTGTGTTGGCAGAGTTCCGGTTTGGTTCTCGGGGATGTCTTTCCAGAGGCATTCTCATGTGGCAATGGGAAGTTCCTTGGCCTGACCATTTGTTAGAAATCCAATTCCCAATACGAAACTTGTACGGTATTAGTTGTAGAACCTGCTATTCACTTATGGTGGTCACCACTGTTTGGATAGTAGCTATAGTAGGCATACGATAATGGTCGTATGTTGGCTAAGATTTATATTCTACTTTCGAAATGAATTTCTTCTACACTATGCACTAGTAATAATATCAAATGTTATTTTAAATGCGTATCAAGCATCTTTGACTATCATAAGGAGAAATCTCCTTCGATTCTGCGTTTGCATGTGTGTGTGTGCGGGAGGCCTTATGGTAGTCTCATTTTTAAAAGCATTGTGAATTGAAATAAAAATATCTCTCTATTTTGATTTTTAAAGAAAAATAAACTGTTTTGAGTTCTCACACCAGTCACATGACTGACTTGGAGTTTATTGTTTTCCTTCCTAAACTCTGGGTGCCCACCAATTTCCACACGGGCAGTCAAGAGTTAAGGTTTATCAGGATATTCTGGATATTCTGGAGTTGCTGGAGGCAAGATGGATGACATGGCGTATTACTAGTACTTAGTATTTCTTTTCCGCTGTTTTAAAATTGTTTGTTGTTGTACACTCTGATGATTTGATGTAATGTAATATAATGTGATGTAATAACTGATATAGTTCTTTGTTTAAAGATTATTCATTTATTATTATATGTTGTTCCGCTGCGAATTGTGAGATTCTGTTATTGTTCTGTTGTTTTCTGTTCCGTTCCATTTTCTATTCTCTTTTTCTTCTATTTTAAAATTTTCTATTCTATCTTCTCTCCTCCCTATTTTCTATCTTTTTCTCTTCTCTTTTCTTAAATTCTTTTTCTTAAAACCATAACATTTCGGTTTTTCTGGCCTTCGATTTCTCGGCAGTCGATAAAGTGAGTATCGATGTTGAATTTTCGAAAGTCGAAAATTTCCGTTTGTTACAGATATGGAATGGTGGAGAAGAAAGAGTGAAGAAAAATAAGAAAGTAGTTGTTAAAAAATTCGTTTTGGAAGCCTTTATGTAGATGCTCAACAGTCATAACCATTGGCGAAAGGTTTTTGAACGAATGGACACTTCTTTTGAAATTTGAATTTTGAATCCAACTGTCACCATGTCGACATGGGGTATCCCCATATGTCGACATCCCTCAGTTCAAAATTGTAGAGATGTTGTTTTGTAAAAGCAATTGAATTTAAAACAAGTTGAAACTTCTCTGAAACAAAATAAACTGTTTAAACAATATTTTGAGATAGAGAATGAATATAAAACATTATTTTAAATATATATATAATTGATATAAACCGTCAATTATATAAGTAATATTTAAAATCAGAATAAGTTTTGATGTTTTAAAAATAGAAGTTTTTAAAATCAGAATGGAGGAATATTTTAAGGCTAAAACAAAGTTTGAAAACATGATTTTGAAAGCTAAAACATTTTGAAAACAGATTTAAAAACATTTTGAAAAATCTATTCAAACTGAAATTGCAAGAACCTTCCTACAGAGCTCCTCCATAGGACTCGAGAACTTGTACAAAGTAGTTTAAATGATTTTGATTTTCGTGGGTTTGTAAGCCACTTGTCGTAGGTTTGTAAGCTACTTGTCGTGGGTTTGTAAGCCACTGGTTTCGATAGAAATTGGGTTCCATCCCAAAAGAAAATTGGAAGAAAGATGAGAGTGCTATTATGAAGTTTTCACAAAATACTAGACACTTACCTTGAGATCTTGAAATCTTGATTCTCTAGAGTCTTGAATCTTGAATCTTGAATCTCTAATCATCATCTTGATGCTTGAGTCTTTATGCTGATCAGTCTTCGATAATACCTGCATATACTTCCTATATACATATATATATATATATATATCTATATGAAAATGTTAGTATATATTTATAAAGTAAAGTATAATAACTATATAAGGTTGTTGTCATCAAAACATCATCAACTTAGTTCCTAACATATAATGCTAATAAGCCAGTAAAACAACATTTACACTCGAAAACTATACCTTAACCTATGTCACCTGCACCCAACGAGTCGGCTAAACAAACTATAATACCATAGTGGCAACATAGGACAAGGTCTCACTAAATCTAACCCATATCTAATTATATGCACTCGATCAAACCCAAAGTGTAAACTCGCATGCCAAAGATCGACTACAACACGATTGAGCCCAAAATCTCAACTTGTTATCATCGAAAATGTATGTGACTCGCTATTGAGGAATTATATGCCTCAACCTGCTATCGCCGAATCGTAAGCGACTCACTATTGGGGAACTATGTATTGCATCCCACTTACGTCTAAATAGTGGACAACTTGCTACTGAGGAACTCATGTCTCAGCTTGTTATCGTCAAACTATAAGTGAGTCACTACTGAGGAATGCAATGTCTCAGCCCACTATCGTCAAATCGTAAGCGACTCGCTATAGAGAAACGTAATATCGAGCCCACTATCGTCAAATCATAAGCGACTTGCTACTGGGGATGCAATATCTTTGCCACTATCGCCAAATCGTAAGCAACTCGCTACTAAATAAATATGTCTCAACCCACCATCACCCAATCAAAAACGACTCGCTATTGATGAACAAATTTTCTCAACCCACTATTGCCATATTTAACAGCGTATAACGAACTTACTAAAACAAGACACTTTTTAGAAGTGTCTCTAAACACAACAAGCAATATAGTAAAATGTTTATCGTCTCACCAGATCGCAACGCTGCGAACTATGCGTGAATCAAAAGTCATATGTAAGAGTTATAATTAATTGAAGTTAAAAGGCAATTTAGTAATTTAATTATTATTATATTTCTATTTCATTTTATTTTATTTGCCGCTCAGGCTTCTTCTAAAGAATCCTTCATTGCACTGAATCATTATTCCGCCCTTTTTAAGCTGTCATCGCACCAACTACACTTCCCATCCTCCCCTCTACTAGCCACCAATGACCGTCTCTTCTCCTACCATCTATATTTTGCGATGCCGCTACTTAAATACTAAACTAGGGTTCACTTTTCTAGTTAACTCAGGCCATCTGAGGACTATGATACCTCAGCATGACACTCCTATTGGTCCTCTCTTCCCATCATACCATTTGATCACAATATCAACGTTGCTTCTCCGTTGAACCCAAATGGACAGTCAATGTTAATCGAATATTCTAACATGTTTTATGATCAAATTGTAAACCTAATCGAAAAACAAACAACGCCAGTAGATTCATGTCATCGATAACTATAATTTTGATATATAATATGTCTTGTTTGGAACACTTGTAGTTTTGCCCTTTTTAATTAGAAGTAAATTAACTTTTGCTAATCACAATCAACACAAATTATATTTTGAACCATCTAGCTAAGACATACTACATCCTAATCAGGTGTATATAAAAAAAATCAGTTTTCTACTGATTACATCATTTTAATTTAATTTAAGATCATAAGAGTGAGTTACTACGTCTTACTAATTTATGCACAAATATGATAAATCACACTCACTCATGAGAAAACATGTCTTTATAAAGGTTTCGTACAATCCTCTTCGAAAATCAAAATAAAAGTCGTTGTTGAAATTAAAAATAGGGAAGCTAGTAATTGCTCATATCAAAATAGATTTTTGAAACATGTATATGTTATAAATTCAAATTTTAGTAAAGATGTAAAGAACCCCCACACATTATTTTGACTACTTAGTGGTACTCATCAAGTTTTTAGCCAACAAAGTTCTCCAGCCACAAATCTTTATGAACATCATAAATCACTTAATCAATTGAAATATCTAGTCTTCCTTAGCTTAGGAAACTATGTAATCCCACTGTGACTAAACTAAATATGTCCCTTATTAGCTCATTAGTTTCTCTAATGTACATCCCAATAATAGTCAACATTGGATAACTATCTCATCATAAAACTATCGTATAAAGCAAGCAATGTAACCTAATATGCAATACAAATGATCACAACAAAGCAGACAAAACAATCAACCAAATGAACAAACAAGTGACAACCAAACAAACGAGACATATCACTGTAAAACAAGCAGTTAACAATAACACCATACAAGTAAAAGAGATTAATCCGAACAAGCATGACATGAACTAATAAGTGAACACAGTCAAATAAACGACACAATCTTTTCTTCTAATTACAACTAATAATTTAACAGGGAATATATCATTACAAATAATTTAACCAAGGTAAACAAATACAAGAAAAAGTTACTATCTCATATATCAAAATAGAAAGTCCCTATATCATATCCTAACTCCCTCCATTGAAGGGAATAACTGAACATATTTACAACTCAGGGAAAGTCACCATAACAGTCATAAAAGTAACTTCATCATAGTGAATGTTAGGAAAAGTCAATACTCATCATTCCCAGTCGTCTCACATCCCATGGCCCACAATCTATTCCCACAATTCTCAAATAAGGTTTTCCAAATAAAATATCTTTTCATAAAAGTACATTTTAATAAACACCTCTAAAGTTTGTAAGTATAATATTTTTCTTTTTCAACTATTTATTTCCGAGTCAAATCATTCTTGTCTTCGTAAAAAAATTCTCAAAATATTTTGAAATTAGATATTTTATAATACATTATTTTTCATAAAATATTTTCAAATATACCATTGATAAAACATTCAAATTAGGTATTTTTCAAACAAAATCCTTTACCCAAAAAACTTTCCACTTAAAACATCATTATCAAAGAGTATCTTTTAAATAAAAGTTCTTACAACCAAAATCAACTTTCAAACAAAAGTTCTCCAAAATCAAAGATATATACGTTGAACAAATTTTGTATCAAATGAAAATTGTTTTCCATATGCGCTGCTCAAAAAGATATTATTCAAATAAAAATATTTTCAAACATTTCCTACCATAAACTAATTTCTTAAATTCTAATCTTCCTTTTTAACAAAACAATTTAAATTTTGATACCTTTGTCGGAATAGTTTTTTTCCCTACAGGGTTTATTTTAAAATATTCTTCAACAAAAATATTAATTTCTAAAATGTCCTTTGACAAAATACTTTTAACAAAGCATTCAAATCATAATGAGGTATTATAATACCTTTCACCGTATATCTTTTTCAAAAGATGTTTCTAGACAAAAAACAATTTAACCAAAATATTTCCATCAAAATATCTCTCTACAACATTTTATTCATATATTGTAAACTGAACATCCTTTCATAAAATGCACTTGAGTTTTTACTGTAATTTTTTCTTTTGAAAAATACCTTTATACAAATATTTATTTCCCTAATGAAATTGTTTGCCCATGTAAAAAAATTTAGCAAATCACTTTATGCTCAAGAATAGACGTTTTTCCTTTTTTAATAAAATATCTTTAAAACCAAAAATGTACATTTTAATGTACTTCTTCCAAATAATTATTACTCACTTAAAAATCCAATAAGAAGTAATTCCATTTCTTCAAATCGGGTTTCAATCATCATGTATGTATCACTTAGGTTATGACTAATGCTTAATCTGTCTCTATAAATGCTCATCTTACCCCACTCTTACTTTATTATTTCCCACATAAAGGTCATCATAAGTGAACATCATCTTGTTGTAAGGTAATGGTTGTTTAGTAAACAACTCATAAATAGAAAACATACTATCAAAAATAAGAATACTCTATCATTCTATATTTCAACTCAATCTATGGTGTAAATTAACCAGTCCTAAATTGTTAAGACCTAAACAACGTTCAGTGAATCACTAAACCTAAACTCTGATACCAAATATGCGACCTACATTTTGTATCGTCTAAAATTTATAACAAACGCCACGAAAATACGCCTAAACACTAATCCATGATTAAAAATAACGAAATGTTGGTTATATAATTTAAAGTTTAAATCAATAATGGCGAAAGGGAAAATCCTTGTAGTGGAATTAAGTAATGAGATACATATCTCATCAATAAATTATACAGACCCCAAAACAAAAAATGAGGTATATGCATCTCTCTATACATCAACCATTATCCAATTTACCATAATACAACAATAACATAAGAGATATATTTTTAAGTGAACAACCTGAAGATCTGTCACATAACCAAAGCTCCTTTCGATTCCTTTTGCTTCCACCTGCAAACTTTATAAATAGATGTATACAAAACGGGAAAAAAGGCGATCAACCATGTTGGTTGCACCTTATCCTATACATTCCAATTAGAGGCTCGAGAGTAATTACATAAGGATAAATACGTACCATTTAGGGTTTAAGCCTATCTAGTTCTGTTTCCTGCTCTTCTCCTACATCAAATACTTGTTGGCACATAACATTGCACAACCAAAGAAACCAATGCAAGCAAAAAACACTAATTCTACTAAGCCATCATGGTCAATCATCAAAATTACGAGGTACCAACAATAATGACAACACTTATTGTTAACTCAAACCATCAAATATATAAACAACAACAAATTTTACCAAATGTGTATGAACTTGCTATATTAGTAAACATCAGATCAACAGATGTGTACTCACTCACTATACTACTAAACATCAAATCATCAAAAGTGTGTTAACCTATTATATTTGTAACACAATTAAACCATCATACTTGTACTGACTTGCTATATTAGTACACGAATATCAACTCATCAAATGTCTACTAACTTACTTCGTTAGTAACACAGATCATCAACATAACAAAACTATGTTTAACTAGTAATAATGGTAAAAGATCGCATAAATCATCCTAATGCGATTTCACTCATGCAATGACCATGTATGATAACTCCAAAATAATTGACACATACTAGCCCTAACAGTTCAGGTAAATTACTTTACTTATAATTTCCACTGAAGTATAAAAATTGTTTTATTATTGTTTACTATAAAAATATCTTTATTTATTTATCTCAAAACAAAATTCTTCAAAAAGGAGAATATACTTTAAAAATCCTGTATTATTCATTTATTACTCCAAATACCTCAAAACATCGTCATTTGATCAAAAGTAGCGATTTTCATCAATAACTTTCTGGAACAATAATATTATTTTAAGTCAAAATAATAATATATGCTCAGACCACTTTAATATTTTCCATAACCAATTTATTACTGTTTATCTCAAAAATAATAGTGTTCTACTTTAAATCTCAAAACACCATTTTATTGTTATTTGTCTCAAAATAGTAATAATTTAACTCAAAATACTTTTAGAAACATATCTTCACTATTATTATTATCATTCCAAAAATACCTTTCATTCTATTACTCAAACAACAACAACAAGAATAATGATAATAACAACAATATCTTCCCTCATAAACTCCATAAATATAATTATATTTTCATTTACTCAAGACGGTATATTTTCTACAAAAATCATATTATTATATGACATTTCACTTTATTTTTCTATAAATAACAATAAACTTTGCAATTTCAATTTAAAATAGATTTTTCATTGTTATTTTTTGAGTTTCCAAGACATTCACAATAATAACCTTACTAAATTTTATACATTAATTTCGATTTAGTCCATTATATCACCATTATCTACAAATGTCACTCAAAATCTATAATAGCCTTATCTTTCATTTATTTATCTATTTTCCCCCTTTACTATACAATTTCATTCATTTTATTTTAGCTAATTATTTCCCATTTTGAATCCATAATTAAACATCCAATAAATGAGCAATTAATAGATAATCCAACTTAGGCACAATATATCCAATATTGTAATAATTAAACGATCATCAATAAAACATAAGATATCTCAACAAATATAAGCCTTCATCGATGGATATATATTTTATAATTTAAAGCACATTAATTAAGATTAGTTAATTATATGAATGATCTTTTTCAGATAGCTCCAAAACTCAGCATATCTCATACCAATTCATGTAAAGTTTCACCATGGGTCCAAAGGAACAAACCATGTAAGCCCCACTTCCATCGTTCGCCTACACACCGATCTGTCTTTACCGATAGCTTCTCTACCTAAATGCGCACCCACATCGTCTACTATGATGGCCTATGGTGCCTCCTTCCATAAGCGCCCAATCATGACCATCGTGATTTCATGGCCAAATTCCAACGTACCTAGCTGTGTATCCATCTTGGCCTAAAACAGTCACGTACATCATTTGTAGCTTGTAAAACTGATAACCACAAACTATAAATCCAAATTCACAAAATTTATAGTCAAAACTGCTCATAAAAACCTATCGAATGGTTATAAATATGATAACTTAAGTTTGTTTTTTAATTAATTTAATATTAATTGTGTCAAATTTGTGGATCCTTATAACTACTAAGTAAAGGAATGAGGAAATGAGTGTTGTGTACGTGGGTTTGATTGTAGGAGATGTGAGTGTGGTGCTATCCTATTTAACCTACGGGCCATGCTTTATTAGTGGAAAAGGAGAAGCGATTACACCCTCGAAGGATGAAGACTACCATCATACATTCCATAGAGGGGTATGTAAATTTTAGGGTAGTCAAAGTTGAGACTATGAAGATCCATGGGAATAGCATTGAATTAAGGGTCATCTACCTTATCACCTTCATCGATGGGGGCAATGTCTCATTTCAACTAAGAGTTGGACCAGGATCAGTATCGAGAAGTCCTCCCCTTAAACATCAAAATTAGGGAGTAGAAATAGTAGTGCCCTATCTTTCAGCATTCTCCCTAGTAGACTCAATGCCTAACTCTTCCTCACTTCTTCCTCTTCTTCCAATTCATTATCTTCTTCCTCCATCTCCAATTTTATGTCTTCATCATCATCATCAGTCACCCGATGGTGGGCTAGGGTAGAAGTTGGAACAGCTTGTTGAGTGTTGGATGTAGCGGGTCGAAAAAGACTCTTTGACCATTATGGAGCTGTTGATATTGGTGGAAGCGCAGGTTAGTAAGTAAGAAGAATGTGTTGTGCTCTGGCTTAGGAATAGCTTGAAAGGTGGCAACCATAAGTCTCAAGTTATCACTATCAACTCTTGGAGGATAACTGCAATATACGTAAAGATAAGTTATTTGGGTGAAGAGAACACAAATAAAGAGAAAAACGGAGTTGGTGATTACATCCGGATATCCACTTCTTGGCAAAGCCGGTAGGATAGGAAATGAAAAAAATACTACCACTTCAAATGACATCGCTTATCATGGAGGCTTATGACTACTTGATAGTTTTGAAAGCCTAGGTTGGCGAGGGATTAGGAAAGCAATGCTTGAATTTGTACGAATAATGAATGTCAACCAGGACGGCTCTCTTCCAAGATAGCATGCGAATATCATATGCAGACTCAAAAGCACCACATAAGAGTTGGGGTGAAACTGAGATGGAGCATGATCCATGGATTATAGAGCATAACATAGAAAGGGATTGAATAGCGACACAACCCCAGAAGACATGTATACAAAATTTAGGCAGTGTATCTGGTAGGAGGATTGTGAGCTCTTTCGTGTGGTAATAGGAGCCCGATTTCATCCAGTGAGATGTCGTGCCTCTCGCATATGTATTGGAGCTCTGTGACGGTCATGTGAGAAGGAGGAGAGTTAGTCACTTTACCTATAATCATAACCCCATCAAAGCCGTGTCAAGAGGGATTTCAATTTTTTGTTCATTGATAATCATGTGAGGAGAATATAAGAAAAATTTGATGAGTACAATGAGAACGAGAGAACCTGGTAGTTAAGGTAGAAGTTGGAGCTAACGTTGAGCTAGAAACCGTCATAGGCGAAGTGGAAGCAGATGTAGCTGCTACAACTATAAAAAGCATAAAGAGCATTTGAAATCTATAAATTAACTGGAAATATTGGATGACGAGCTTGGTCAAGTAATTTCTATTTTTCGTTCCTATTCTTGTGTATATTTTTGTTAGCCCGAGTTTTGTCAATGTATAGCATCTAACGGATGTTGACAGATGTTAACCCATTAAATTTTGTACACCGACTGTAGGTAGTGTGCATGTCCTACGTAGTGTTTATATCCTATGTATTACATGGTGTATGAAAGCACGTTATGTAGAAAGCCTACTTGTGCTAGGAAACAAGCTCTAGCATGCAATAGAACCCTGTGTCGGGTAGCAACCATTAACGTAGGAATTACGTTAATAACACCGGATGAATACAACATAAATTGGAACTCAGAATCTTGACCGGTGAATCCTAAAGAGGGTATAGTCTTTGAAGAATGAAGACTTCTTACCCAATGAACTCAATTTTTGATGGGGTTTGTGCCTCAGAACATGTTCACACTCAAATTCATCGAAGTTTGACCATAACTCCATGGAAATTAGCTTAGATTCAACCCAATCAATAGCCAAACATTACTTTGCACCAATCCATCTTCACTCACAAACATTGTTGACCCAATCTCCCATCAATTATGTTGACTTTGATGCCACTTTGGCTTTATTATGTTGATCGAAATCAATTGGTTTCGATCGAGGAGGAGAAGCGATAGCAGTTTTAGAAGGAATGATAATTAATGATGGCAGTAAGGATAAGGAGTCGGAAACGATGGAGGCAATGGTGCAAGATGGAGCATGACATCGAGATAACGCCATACCTTAAATTGTACTTGTAAAAATCAATGGAGAGCTGGGTGCTCGAAACAGAAAGCTTGGAGATGCCCTAGTTCAAACAACTAGAGATATAAGATAACTTGAAGGCAAATGCAAATGAGCGTTGAAACTTGAAATATTTTTAAGTGTTCCTTTTATATAGAAGCTACCATGTATCAGTACCAATCCATAGATGGATTTGTACCGGTCCATTAAACAATTTTAAGAAAAGGAAAATGGTGAAAGAGAAGATACATCTAACTAACCATGGATTAGAGCAACTTTTAGATGATTCTAAGAGATGAATGGAATAAAAGAAGTTAATGGATCCTAAACTACAAAATTTATATCTTCGAGAAGACGTGACTCGATAACTACGTGCAAGCAAAGCGCTTGAATTCTCAATCATAATACAATGTTCCAGGAAAGCTGGTCGAGCAAAGGAAGCTTCTATAAAGGTGGAGATTTGGTTACTTGTCTTGATTTAAAGCATGCTTTGTATTCATAGAAGAATACTTTAGAGAGACGGCGTTATCCAGTAATATTCTATTGTTAATAGTAAGAGTGATAGTTAATGTTTAAGAAGAGCACTCATTAACAGTATATCAAAATATCGAAAAAATTGCATAAAAATGACGTAATTAATTACTACATATTTTACATGCATCATTAAAACTTTAAAAATGTTTAAAACAGTGTAAACAAAATTGAAATAAAGTTGCCACTCGATCAATTACATATATCATACAATTACATATATCATACAATGTCTTAAAGTTGCCACTCGATCAATATAAAGTTCCTTCAGCCATCTATATAGGCCATGTGAGATCCAGGTTCAATCTGAGCTCATGAAGACAGTCAGATAATTGGTATTATAATTCATACGTCTGATCACACTGTTCAAACATTTGATTGTCTAAGGGAACTTTTCCTTTAATTCTTCAGACAATTAGTCAAAACTATAAAGCCTCTGTCTTTGATTTCAAACGTCTAGACGATAGTTTCATATATTTTAATTTTTTGAAAATGCAGGGAAATTGTGGGTTTACATTGTAAAATTCTAGACATCCGAATTATAAATTAAGACATTTGATTTGTTGTCAACTTTGGATTTTCACATTTTTGTTGTGTTTTTCACTTAGTATTTTTCCAATCTTCATTTAAACTCTATTCACATCTTCATATACGTTATCGAAGAATAATATAACATTTAAATGGCTGTTTCATCAAATATTTTATGTTTTTCACTTACCTCACTCTTTTTATTATCGTTGTTATCCTAACATTTTTACATTTACCTTTTTACTTCCTACATCTTCCCCCCTCATTATTATAACTTTTGCTTTTACAAAATTATTGCTTTATCATCCTATTAATCGAGTATAGTTATATCACTTTCAAATTCATGTGATATATATCATAATTTACATAAAGTTAATTAACCAATGGTCCATTTATTTACCTTCTCTATTCATATCCTTCCCCTTTTCTTAACCCAATATCGTAACTCATCATTAATGGCCAGTTACTCATTTCTAACATCGGCCTTAATATCAACATTCCATGTTTAGCATATACCAACATTTAACTCATATTGTATATGGCCAATAACCTAAATTGGCTACAAACAATAAGGTAAAAGCATATAGATATTATATGGCTTAATAAATAAATTCTCATTCACAAATTTCCCTAGAAAGCCCTAAATTTGTTTAGAATATCCTTCTCCTTCATTGTTTGGATCTTTCCTTTGCATCCAAACTCCTCGAATCCACCTAATATTAGTATCTACGTATATCTATGTTCATTTTGATCTCTTTAGCCTCCATATTTATTGAATTTGGTGGATAATTGCTTTTGAATTCATGAATTTAGGTTTAGGTTAATAATTTTGTGCACTTAGGAAGAAGAAGAGAATCAAAGACCAACTGTATGTACTTTTCCTCTAGAACTATTCGGCTTATTCCATTCTTATTTTGGTAAAAATGGGACTTATAGCCTGACTTAGCCTTATTCAAAATCCACACATAGATATGGTTATAACTCTTAATCAATTTACTTGATACATATGTTCATCTAGTAAAATTTGACCAAGATAATACGATCTTCGCAATGGTACAAATTTTGTCGCTCAATTAATTATTTTGCAAAAAGTATTTAATTTACTTTTAGTGAAATTACTAAACCCCCCTTTGTTAAATACTTATTAATTCATTTAATTTTATGAGTTGTTACATTCTCTTCCCCCCAAAAGAATTTTGTCCTGAAATTTCAAATGATGGAACTCTCTCTCTCTCATACTAATGCATACCCTGCAACATATATCCAAAAATGTAACTAAAAATACATAAACAAGTCAAGTTAACACACAAATACATAGATATACTTTTTTTTGAAAATGGGTTCTTTATTAATGATGTTAAAGAACAATAAGAATCACGCCTCCTTAAGAAACCTTGCTAGTATAGCAAGGAAAAGGAGAACGACAACCTTCATAAACAATAAAGTACGACTTAATACAAAATAATGCACTACCACTCAAGCCAGTAAAATGAAAAATCCACCATTCAATCAAAATAAAACAACACAACCCAACCACCACAAAAAACCAGTCCTATAATTCTGCCGCAAATCTAGCCAGGATCAAAATAGCTTCGTAGCAAATCCATGTCATCCATTTCTAGCCTTTCAGAAAATCATCGATACATCTATAATTAGACATCCAACTCGATAAATTTCATCCTTTGCTTGATTCCATAATGATTTCAGTCAAAAGTCTTGTAGTTCTGCTCTAATTTAGTTATGGTGGATAGTCAGTGTCGCCTCAGTGAGAGTAAGATACCTGCTTGGCCATTTCCAGTTGAATTGACGGTTTATGAACATCAACTCGTCATACGAATCCGCTATAGATGATGCTTATAAAGAGAGTCTTCTTCGTATTTCATTCCAAAGATAAGTATCGTATTTTCATTTGCAAAACAAATGTTGATGGTTTTCAAAGTCTTGCGCAGATAAAACGAAGTCTGTTTCATCTATATGAATGCAAACACACATCTCATCAAAAATCCATATATCATATAATTCCTTAAGTAAGCTAGTCATAGTCTAGAATACAACATAATCCTAACAACCCTTCATGCCGATACAAAAAACCACAAAAGTAAAAAAATATAATCTAAGTAATCTAGACTAATGAATGGAAAATGTACCCATAAAGAGGTCAGGATGAGAAGCACGAATCTTCTACTCGGGTTCCCAGTACTCTTCTCTGGATCGCTATCCCATTGTACTTGAGTCAACTTCACCTCTTTAATTTAAAGTCCCTTCACACCATGCTCTATAATATGAATAGGTCCATGGGGTGCCAAAGACTCCGACTCCACTTTTGCATCTCCTAGAAGATTTCACTCGACAATGATAGCTAAATCATGGATACACTGTCGTAAGTATGATACATAAAAACATTGTGAACCCATGCCAACTTTTCAGGAAGCTTCACTCCATAAGCTAACTTCGCTGCTCTTTTTAATAACAGGAAAAACCTAATAAAATACAATGCAACCTTTCCTAAACTTCCTACTGCATACCATACTTCAATGGCAAGACTTTCCTAAATACAATGTCACCTACATTGAACTCTAGCTCTATTCACCTCCTATTAGTGTGTGATTTTATTATATCTAATGAATTCTTCATTTGCTTCCATATCAACTCCACTTATGTCTGGTCCAAGTTAATTCAATCAGTCGCCTCCCACCAATAAAAAGGGGATTTGCATGGTTATCCATATAAAGCCTCAAACGATGCCATGCTTATGCTCAATTGATAACTATTATTAGAATTAAACTCTACCGATGGTAGGTGATCTTTCCAAGATCCTCCAAAATCTAGAATGCAAAACCTCAATAAATCTTTAATGCTCTATTCACCCTCTCAGTTTTTCATTTGTCTCTAGATGATAAACGGCGTTGGAATTCAACTTTATGCATAACATATCCTAAGGCTCCTCCAAAATCACTAGTGAAAAGAGGATTTTTATCACTAACTATGCTCGTTGAAACTCTGTGCACAGAATCACTTCTCTCACACATAAAGTAGCTAATGATGATGTTATTCTCATACTCTGTACTAGAATTGAATGAGCGCATTTGGTCAAATGGTCTATTATGACCCAAATGTCTCGTTTCTCTTCTGCTCCTAAGTTGTATTTCTATAAAGTCCATCGATATATACTTTAATTCCATTACAAAACATCTAGTGCAAGGAAAAATCCACCTAGCTTCTTTAACTAAGCCTTAAGTTGTTCAAAAGTCAAGCATCTAGCAATATACCTAACAATCTATCCATTCTTCTTCGACCAATAGAAAACTCTATTCATATCCCTATACATCTTGCCACCTCCGAGATGAATAGTCTTCCTAGAATGGCGAGACTCGAATATGTTCTTATCATTCAGCTCCTTAACTTTGGTATACATAACACCATGTCATGAATATCCCCTCGAATCAGTATATACCTATCCATGTAAGAAGACTTTTTTCCTTTCTCCAGCTTCTTTAGAATACCTACAAATGCCTTATCACTTCTCCGACTCGAATCAATATGGTCCATAAAGACAGGTCGGATTTCTAAAGCTGCCAACAAACCAAGTATTAGCTTGATGACGGTCAGAAATCAAAACCGAAAATGAACTCTAACTACTACGATTCCATAAACATAGAGCTAAGTGTTGCGTGCTTCCTACTCAAAGCATCTATCATCACATTCCCTTTGCTTAGGATATATGAAATACCAAAGTTGTGTGAAGCTAAAAATTTCATCCATCTCTACTGCCTCAAATTCAAATCCTTCTAAGAAAATATATTTGAGAGATTTATGATCTGCATACAACTAAAATCTCTCTTCCAATAGATAATGTCTCCAAACTTAAAGCAAAAATACAATAGAAGCCAGCTCAAGGCCATGAGTTGGAAAATTATTCTCTTGGGCCTCTGATTGTCTACTTTCATATGCCATTACTCAACCTTCATGCATCAATATGGCTCCGAGTCTAGTACCATAAGCATTATTATAGGTGGTAAAAGGCTTCATGTTGTCTAGAATTGCTAATGTAGATGCACTAGTAAGCAATTCTTTCAATCTAACAAATGCATGCTCGTGCTTTGCATTCCACAAGCAAACTAAATTCTTCGTGATAAGCCGAGTTAATGGTGTAGAAACCTTAGTAAAGTCCTTGATGTCCTTCCAATAATACCCTGCAAAACCAAGAAATCTTCTCACCGCTATTGCATTCCTCAGTACAAACCAATCATGTACCACAACTACCTTGCCCATATCAACAAATAAATCATACTTAGAAACAACATACCAAGAAAGAGAACCTCTCTCCTCCAGAAATGACATGTGGAGAATTTCTCCTTTAGTTAGTATCTCCTTAATACATCAAGTACCGCTCTTTAACATTGATTATGTCTTCTTATTTCTCGAAAGAACAAGGATATCATCCATAAAAACTACGAGACACTTATTTGGCTAGTCCCTAATAGTTGAATCATCAAATCAACAAAATTAGTTGGAGCATTGTCAGTCGGAATGGCATAACCAACCACTTAAATAGTCCTTCTAGTGTATAAAACAGTCTTAGCAATACTATCACTCGCCACTCTCAACTGATGAAAAACCTTAGCCAAGTCAAGCTGAGTAAATGCCTTCACATCCATAAGCTGATCAAATAAATTATAAGTACGATATAATGCATAACAATTCTTCTTTGTTAGTTTTTTCAGTTCTCGATAATCGACACACAACCTCAAAGAACCATCTTCTTTAGTGGTAAAAACTATCAATGCTCCCTACTTTGAGATACCTCTATGGATAAAACCCTTCTGTAACAGCTTAGAGATATGCTTATCTAGTTCCTTATTTTCTTCCAAAGAAATATGTCTAAGTGGCATAACAATAGGGCTATCATCTTTCTCGAGATCAATTCTAAATTTGATTTATCTTCGAGGTGATAAACTAGATAGCTCTATAAATACATCACAAAATTCCTGAACAATAGGGATAGAAGATAAATTATCTTATGATAGATCAAGTGAATACAATTAACTCAACATCGTAGAGCTATCAGGATGACTATACACATCTAAATCCCAACCTCCATTGCCCTTTATCCAAATGGCCCTCCTATCATAATCCAAAGCTACTCCATAATCTGATATCCAATCCATTTCCAATATCAGTTCATACCCCTAAAAATCAAGTCCATATGCTTCACATAAGAATTCCATACAATATATAATATATTTCAACCCATGGCATATCTTTATAAGTGTGTCGATCCTCCAACAAGATTCAATGCTATGTAGAATCATGAACAATGTGATCTATCTGCAAATGATCAACTAGACTATTAGATATAAAAGTATAAGATTCTCCATTATCAACCAAGGTACGAATGGAAAAATTAGAAAGAAGTAACATACCTCCTATATTGTCCTTGTTCCCTTTGCCTACTTTTGTTGGCGGTCTACTAGCACTAAGATAAACATCAAGCCCATAACCTTGCATATCATATCCACTCTTAGCCAAGGCTAGACAGTGCCACTTCACTTGCACAAATTTATTGTAGTTGCAGAGTTTGATTTTTCACATGTTTGTTCTTTCTTGATTATATGACCTTTTTGTGGCATTTCTTATATACAATCCTTTTCTTTTTGAACTTGCTTTGCTCCTCTTTACCTCCTCCTTCTTTGTGATTTCCTTGTTGATGTCCACTGTTGCCTTCTTTGTTTAGCTCCTACTTAGCAAAAATTTAAGAAATTGTATTCAGCAACGCCATCTAAGACTCTCAAATGTGGCACCCATAGGTTGGTGGCTAAGTGTGAAGTCTTGAAATAGTTGTGATAATCCCTTAGCGAACTTCATAGCCTTCTTTGTTGGAGTGTTTACCGGATCAAATCCAAACTTAACAAGCTTACTAAGCTAGTTACATACTTAATCATTGTCATGTCTCCTTGCTGTAATTGAATGAACTTCTCATGTTCAACTCCTTCTTTAGCCATTAATAGAAAATTAGCTTCGAAATGCCTCTTCATCTCAAGTCACATCTTCCTTATTTACTTCAGAAATAAGAATATCCCATCAATTTAAAGCTTTTCCTTGCAAGTTCTAGGAAGCACGCTATCTCCTACTAGCATCATCCGATCCTATTATTTTGATTATCCTCTTTAATGTGTGTAGCCACATTCTTGTATCCATGAAAAATTCAATTCCCATATAAGGTTTTCCACCCATACTTTGAAAGACTTACATAGTTTAGGAAAGTCTATGGCAAGTGGATTCATCGAAACTACTCATTGTATTTTTTGTATAAGCGCGTCTGGGTTGACGTTGGTCTGCGCTCTAGCCTAGAGATATCTGCGGAACCAAAGGGTTATGTTCATTCAAGTACCTTTGAGGTTGCATCCCCTATTCCAGTTCTAGTGTTGTTATCCATCTCTATTATCTATAAATTGGATTCGTTAGCAACTACCAAGATAGTAAACTTAATTGGAAAGTAAAGTGGTATTAAACAAATGCGCTCTCTTAATACATTCTTAACCTTTAGGAATATGGTAAAATAAACCATGATGCCAAATGTAACAACCCACCATTTATGTCCTTCTAATTTTATATTATAATCTACACTCAAAATCCCAAAATCCATGATAATATATTGCTTTGGTTTAATAGAATAAAATTGAAAACAGAGCTATTTAATTTAACTACAACTTTAAGAACTTATAGCAGAAGGAATGAAACATTATATCACATATAATAGAAATGTTTGAATCAGACTAGATAATAATCATGAGTGTTATTACATCAATCTAAATATAACACATTCATAACATTGGTTCATCATAAATAATAGTACTAAAATAGTAGGTAGCTAGAAGAAACAATATAACTCCATTGGATGTCTACTGCCTCCTTCTCACATCAAGCATTCCCTAACACCCTGTCAACCTATCATAGATAGATAAAAAAGAAAATATAGAGGGGTCTTACATATGCCTGGGGAGTAAGAAAATATTACTACGTATACGATAACAACATGCTTGTTAAACATCGTTATAGATAACACTAAAATATTATTTCTATGCTATTTATTTCTATCAAATCTAGTCTGTCATTCTATAACATTGCAGTGGTAAACAATTATAGTGCAATTTCATACAACGTAGTAACATCTCAATACGAAGGCATACTCTACTTTACGTTATCTCATTTCTGATATGTGCCTATCACAATATAATGAACCTTTCTTTTCTACTTTGTATACCATGTGTTTTTTTATGAAGATTGGTTGTACCTTGTCCCAACTATAGTCGACCTACTTACCAATATTTAGATTATAGCCACTTTAGTGAATTAGATGGATGCCTCCTCTTATCCCGATCAATCCATACACCATTAGTGAGAAGACCTAGCTGTGTATAGTAACCAACTTAATTCATATAAACATTTCCTTATCATCAATTTTTCTTGTACCTACATACGTATTGATAGAATTTGTCAACTTTGAGTATTTATCTATACAAAATTTCATACATCATACAACATATTATCATTGGCACTAGATTGAGATAAAGTCTCATTAACCATTTATATATGCCTTACAAGGTCCAGATTCAATCTGGGCTCATGTAGTTGTTCATACGTTTGGTATAATTATTCGAACATATGGATAATATTTAGACCCCTGAACACACTATTCATACCTATGAATGTATGAAGTAAATTTTTCTTTAGCTCTTCAGACGTTTGGTCAAAATTTTCAAGCATTTGGTCCTTGATTTCAAATATCTAAACTACCATTTTAGATGTCTCGATTTCGTGAAAATGAATGTGAAATTTGCAGGTTTAGTTTGTAAAATTTCGGACATTTGAATTATAAATTCTAACTTCTGATTTGCTATCAATTTCAAATATTCTCTATTTTTTCTTCGAGTTTTCATTTAGTGTTTTTCAATCTTCATTTAAAATATATTTACACCATCATATACATTGTCAAAATTATTATAAAATTTATATAGTTGTTTAATCGAATTTGTCATGTTAATCTCTTACCCAATTTGTCATTATTACTATTATTATCCTAACTTTGTAGCGTTTATAGTTTATTTTTTATACGTCTTACCTCGCCATTATTATAATGTCTACTCTTAAAAAATTATAGTTTAACCAACCTATTAACTCAGCATGGTTATAACACTTTTGAGTTTATGTAACATCCATCATTATTTACATAAAGTTAATTAACCTCTAGTCCATTTATCTACCTTCTCTATTCATCTCCTTCCCCTTTGTTATCTAATATCATTACTTATCATTAAAGGCTAATTACCCATTTCAATAATCAATCCAAATATCAGCATTCCATGTCAAAAATGTATCAACATCTAAATCATATTAAACATGATCATTAACCAGTATAGGCTACAACAATGAGATATTATCATATATGATATTATATATCTTGATAAATAAATTCCCACTCACAATTATTCGAGAAAGCCATAAATTCGATTAGTATCACCTTGTCCTTCACTGTTAGGATCTCGCATTAGCCTCCAAACTCTTTAAGTCTATTTGATATTGGTATCTACTTATAGTTCTCTTGTTACGATCTTTTTAACCTCCAATTTGTTGAATTTAGTGGACAACTGCCTTCGAATTTCTAAATCTGGATTTATATAAACAGTTTTTTTTTGCATCTAGGAAAAAGAAGAGAATGGAGATTAATTGTATCTACATTTACTTTAGAAACGTGTTGCTTATCATTCATGTTTAGATACTAATGGGCTTTAGGACCCAACTTAGCCCTATTCAAACCCAAAAACAAATTACTTTACAACTCCTTATTGCTTTGTCCGTTTGTACGTTCTTATAGTGAAACTTGAGCAGAAAAATATGATCTCTGTAATGGTACAAATTTCATATTTTAATTTAATCATTTGTCAAAAAAAAATTAATTTTACTCCTTTTTAGTAAAAATTACTAAACTATCCTTTATTAGAAAGTCATTAAGTTATTAAAATTTACAAATTGTAACATTGCAACTCTTAATGCATTTTCTATGTCTTAAAATAGTAAAAACTACTTAAAACTACGTCTTCCAAATTCCCAAAACAAATCTTTGCTGAAATAAATTAAATTATACAATAAATGAGATACATATCGGTTTTGCGGTTAATTATTGTATCTCTTAAATGCAGCTTTAACTATATCAAGATAGTGTAATTCAAGTGCATTAGCATGATGCAAGTGAAACTACATATCTCATACATAGTTTAACAAAATTGAAATGATAAAGTTTTATCTATATCGCTAAGATGAAGCTAAGTGCATCAATATGATGACGTATAGTACATTTTGTTCAGTATATAATATTTTCTACAAAGACAAAATATTTTTTCGGCAATTAAAAGTGATATTCAAAATGATTACACTGTCAAATACAAGGTGTTGTTCATTCCAGATATATCGAATGCCATTAATCTAAAAATGCTTTTATCATATACTTTGTAACGACCCGAAATTTTCTAACCCGAAAATCTCAGATAGTTATGAAAAAAAAGAAAGAGATAGAAGAGGAATAACAGAAACACCAAATATCTCACAATCGCAGCGGATAAAATATAATAATAAATAATAATAGCTTATAAAAGAATACTATATCTATCGATTACATTTAATATACATCAGAGTTTCACATTATACACAGTCACTGAATATTTACAATTACCGTGACTCAGATTATCAATAATATAAATGCAGCGGAAAAAAAATATATACTATACGCTCCTGCCATCCAACTCGCCTCTTGAGCTCCTGTACGTCCCTACCTGAAAATCTGTAATACTCGGTCTGACCCGAGCATTACATCAAAGTAACACCCGGATCAGGCTGGAAACCAGCGTGAGTAAACCCAACTAACATGGAATACCAAAACAACAACTTATATGAAAACCCGGGTAACTTTTATCAATTTAACCAAATTCAAATTTGCTATAGGCAACACTTATTTCACGAATAAATTCCTAAGTATCAGACTTAGATAAAATAATCTCATTCACCTAAGTCGTATCATTTCATCGTATTGATTTCACAAATCAATTTTTATATAAATTCGAAGGGGTTTCGGGTATTTCTCAATATCCGATCCCGTCTTCTTCGAGACTCATACATCATATCTCAAGTTATCCAAATGAAAAATCACAACGCTTCATGTTAGAGGTATCAACTTATTTCAAAGCATGCAATACCCCTCAATCATTTATAAGAAAATTTGATAGCTTTCAAATTAATTCAATTGATTCTAATTGAATTTCAATCCTCAATCACTTAGGTCTCTTCATTAATTAATTCCAAATCAATTAATTAATCAACCCTTCCTTATTTCATCTTAATTAATCACCCTGGATTAATTATTTTCAATCACATTCAAGTACTTATCTTCAATAAATTTAACAATATTAATTATTCTTAACCAAAACGAATAAGTAATCTTAAATTACTGTATAAATTAATGAACTATTTAATTTCACTAATCATTAATTACTCATATTAGTGAACTTCCCATATGTCCCTTATTATCAAATACTCTATCTTAATTAATCTATCTTTAATTACCCCGTTAATTATATAAGTAATGATTTTCAATTATGTTTTCATTTATTCTAATCCAAATTAAGTACCCTAATGCAACCACAGTGTTAATCATTTGAATGATCTCAATCTGTAATTAACTATTATATTTTTTGTTTACTCCATTAATACATTGATTACTCCTTAATTAGTTATCTTAATAAATCTCTTGATTCATTTCACAAAGTAATTCTATTTTATTGATTGCATTAAGTAATTGCCTATTAAACTATCCAATGATTATCCTAAATTAATTTAGATTTAATTTGTCACCTAAAACCTAATTCATTAATTAATTCAAACTCTTAACAACATTAGAATGAAAATATTCTCTTATTTGAAATTTAAAATCTAAAACAAATTAAAAATCCCAATACTTCGAGTCAACCCACAATTAATTCGAGAACCACCATAACCAAAGTCATATAATCATCAGTACACATTCAATCAATTTATTCATCCAATCAATTATTTAAATTTACTCATTTAAATTTAAATGATTATCTAACTGTGTAAGATTTACTCACCCTTGCCTCCCTTAAATTCTGCAACCCACTTCATTCTCGATTGACTCCACGGTTTAAGATCTTAAATCACTATTTATACAGTTTAACAACATCTGCCATAATTGTACAAATTAAATCTCCATTTCATAACTTTAATCAGCCATTGATTTTATTTTTCATTAAAATTCCTATATTTCCCAAATCAATGATAGCTTCTGATTACCATTTAAAATCAAATAGATTTTATAAATCAATTCATTTTTTTTTTCAGTAACTTAAATTTTAAATAAAATTTCCATAGTTACACATTTTAAGATTTCAAATCAAGAAGAAAAGAGGAACAAGAAGCTACTCACCATCGGCACGTGCTACCAGAACGCCACCAAACTGCCGCGACCCTCCTCCTCCACGAGTTCGAGTCGAGCTCTTGCCACCGATTACAATTCGCGAACGAAGCCCCAGCTTCGCGAGTTCCCCCAAAACTCGTACGCAATCCTTATCTTCGATCGCGACTATCAGATCCCAACTTGAAGCCCTCACCAGCGACGGCTATGGCCAAACCCTAGCTCGTGAACCATACTCCCCTGATTCAAACGACGTTGAGATGTCAAAGACCCTTCATCCCACTCGAACGACGATGCGGCCTCTCCCTTTTGAACGATCATCACCACGTGAAGCTCCCCCATGTCACAAATTGATTCGGCCAATGATTTCTGGAAATCGCGATTCTATTCTCTCTTTTTTTATGCGGTTTGATTTCGAATTTTGGGAAAGAGGAAAAAGCCACGATTTAGAATTGAAAGAGGGGAGACTTTGTATCCACCTGAGGATCGAATGAGAGAAGGGTAAAGGAAGATTGAAGGTTCGTCTTCCATTTGTAATGAACGAGCGACCTTTTTTTTTATTTACAGAGGTAAATTTCGACCATGAAGGTTTGGACACACTGAAGATGGGAAAGGAAGGGGAAAAACACGTGGTTACTTAGGTAAGAAAGTAGATATAGGGGTGAGAGGCTTCTTGGGTACGATAAAATGAAAATATCATGCTAATATTTTTTTTTAAAGAAGTGTATTCGAGAAGGCACAAGAAGCCTGATAAAATATCTAGTGTAACGTTTTCGATTTTTCGTTGCCGAAAAACCGAAATGTTATGGGTTTTAAAAAGAATTTAAGAAAAAGGAAGAAGAAAGAAGAGAGAAAATAGAGGGAAAAGATAGAGAAGAAAACATAAAATAGGAAGAAGAGAAAATAGAAAATAGAACATTTTAAAATAGAAGAAAAAGAGAATAGAGAAGAATAGAAAGAAAAGAGAATAGAACGACACAGAAAGAAAACAGAAGAACATCAGAATCTCACAATTCGCAGCGGAACAACATATAATAATAAATGAATAATCTTTAAACAAAGAACTATCAGTTATTACATTTTATACATTACATTACATCATATCATCAGAGTGTACAACATCATACAACAACAAACAGTGCAGCGGAAAAAGAAATACTATATAAGTTATACGCCATGCCATCCATCTTGCCTCCAGCAACTCCTGAATATCCAGAATATCCTGATAAACCTAACTCTTGACTGCCCGTGTGGAAATTGGTGGGCACCCAGAGTTTAGGAAGGAAAACAATAAACTCCAAGTCAGTCATGTGACTGATGTGAGAACTCAAAACAGTTTATTTATCTTTAAAATCAAAATAGAGGAATATTTTTAAATTCAATTCGCAATGCTTTTAAAAATGAGACTACCATAAGGCCTCCCGCACACACACACATGCAAACGCAGAATCGGAGGAGATTTCTCCTTATGATAGTCAAAGATGCTTGATACGCATTTAAAATAACATTTGATATTATTACTAGTGCATAGTGTAGGAAAAATTTAGTTCGAAAGTAGAATATAAATCTTAGCCAACATACGACCATTATCGTATGTCTACTATAGCTAACTATGTTCAATAGCAGGTTACCGCCACATTCCATAGCAGGTTCTACAACTAATACCGTACAAGTCACGTATTGTTTCTTTGGATTTCCAACAAATGGTCAGGCCAAGGAACTTCCCATTGCCACATGAGAATGCCTCTGGAAAGACATCCTCGAGAACCAAACCGGAACTCTGCCAACACAAGGCCGGGTTACCCCTAACTGGGTAACTACTGACACGAGCACGCCATTCCCCGATCGTAAACGACCTTTCTCACGGGATCCCGATAGCCAACAACCACAAAGTAATAAATTCGTAGTAACCACATAGGTTAAATATCTGGGCTCCATACCATGATACCACCTCTATCCAGAAGAAAATGTACATACCCTAAAGGGTGCCACCCCTCAAAACCTTGCCGCATCTTTCCTGTTTTGACCATTTCCGGGGTGTGAGGTTCGACGAAGTCACGTCCACAAAAACATACTTTATACAAAAGCCATGCTTTGGATCAACAAATGATCAACACAATGATCACTAAGATAGACGATCAAATAAATGATCCTATCACAATAATCAACACAATGATCATTTACAGCAACACTCAGCATGTCACATTACCAAATTGGGAATATATCGCTAATAACTTCAACTATATAACCTCTGAGCTCGTACGTCTCAGAGAAGGGTGTTAAGCTAAAGAATAAATTCTTCGCCACCAACAGAAATATATTTGTAAGAAATCGGCTTTATATCTCAACTTGTAATGTCAGACACACAATCCATACAAGTGTGTTCCGGGATCGAACAAAACCGAAGGCACTTACAAAGAAGTCCTTGCAATACGGATATTCACAATCCTGATCGGATTTCCCATCACTTAGGGAGTCTCTATACCGCTGCAACTCAGTGCAGAGACAATCGACAGGTCATCCTATCGCTCTCGTAAATACCGGGTCTTCAACACCGATCTTCAATGCAATTCATAACGACGTATCACATATTCGGAATGGGTTATACGACCCCATGGTCCTTTCCCGGTTAACCCGAATAGTGAGCGCTTATTTAAAAATAAGTGTGGCATTCAAATTCAACCAAATCACATCAATTACCCATTCGAAGGGAAATATTGATAGTCGGTTATTGAACTATCAATGAATATGCACACATCACCAGTTTCCAAATAATTTTCCAAATTATTTATTTTCCAAAAATATCTTTACAAGATATATTATTTCACACTTCAAAAATAAATCAATATTTACTTTTAAACAAATTCTCCTTTCCTTTATAAATTCAATAGTGAATTTATATTTCACAATATCCATGCATATACGATTTCAATTATCCATTTTCAATTTATCTTCAAAACGATAAATTCTAAAAATATTCATCCTATATTGGAAAACATTTCCATACTTATTATTCATAAGTAATTCACAAATCTTTTTATTTTCAACCTTGGAAAATATTCAATATACTTAAATCAAATTAAGTATATATTTCATTCTTTAAGGAAATCATTCTCTTAAACATATTTATTTGGGCCAAAACGAATGTTGCGTAAAACATCGTTACGACAACCCAAAATCACTAGTATAGGGATTCGAAATTAAAATAGATATATAAATCCCAATACTATTCAAAACATTTCCTTTCGGAAATCATTTACTATAACAACCGTGTTATAGTCCACCATTTCCTTTTATTTCTCGAAACATCTATTTCAACAATAAATGTTGAAATCTATGGTTTCGAATCTCAACACATTTTAAAACATCGTTAGATCGTTTTAATTCTATTTAAAATATCACATTCAAAACAATTACTTTAACGTGTTATTCACTATTCAAAAACGTGAATATTCTTTGTTAACAAATTTCATCCTTTTATTCATTTTATTTCAAAGGATTATTCACTGTCTAAAAACGTGAATATAACTCTATTTCTAGGTTATAACAATTAACTTATCAAAATAAGTTGTTTGCAAATTTATAAAACAACATTTATAAATTTCCATTTCTATTTATTTATAAAAACTTCCTTTTTATAAATTCTTTTATTAACCTATTCCAGTTTATAACTCAATTATAAACTAAAAGTTCATATTATAAGTTAATTACTTATAAAACGATTATTTTACAAAATCGTTCTTTTTAAGACTTTCCAAATTATAAATCTTATAACTTATAAGATCCATTTATTTAACCAATCTATTCTTCAAATAATTTCACCAAATTTATAAATCTTACTATTTATAAATTTCATTTATAACTTCACAGTTTATAATTCTATAAATTTCATTTATTTATGAAATTCATTTTCACTTCATTCAAACACTTATAAAAACTCGTTTTATAATGTCAATATTTCAATTTATAAATATCCATTTATAAATCTCTTAATATAATTCAATTTATATTATTCTTTTAAAACGTCTTTAATCTCCTTTATTATTTCACCATTCTCTTGATTTATAAAATAATCAAATTTTATAAATCCTATATTTTAAACTTTTCACAAAAATTCTAAAATATCTCGATTAAACTATTTTATAAAATCAATAGCATCATATTCTCAAAAATCAGTTTTTAACTATATTTCTCAAAAATCATAATTTTATAACTTTAAAAATTATATCGTTCATTTATTTATAATGGATCAAATTCTAAAAATATAGTATATTTTCAAAAATCACTTTAAAAATCATTTTAAAACTCCAAAATTTGATCCAATGATGTCACACACCAAATAGTCAATCACGACTACAACGATATCATATATCAGTATGAAAATCCATCAAATATCAAAATATCTGAAATCAAATAAAAACTGTTGAGGAATCCAGTTGGATCCCTCCAACCTGTTTCCTGCATCCACAAACATTAGCACAATACCAATTTCGCTCCAGTACGAAATTATCGCGGTATATGTTCTTATTAAATATTATCCGCTTAATAACGGCGCAATAGGGTCTCATCCGCTAAAAAATACGGGAAATCAACAACTGCAATATATACATATGCCAATATATATATATTGATATTATATATAATACCAATTTCACTGTTTATGAAATATTCGCGGTATATGTTTTTAATAAATAACATCCGCTTACTAACGGCGTATAATGTCTATTTTAACAATCAATAGATATCAATCATCATTCAAACATGCATTCAAATATTTTAAATCTAACTATTTGAAATAAAATCGAAAACTATTCGATTGAGTGAGAAGTTCTCACCTTGGTTTTAAATTCCGTTTTAGCGATTTATTTCGAATAAAATTAAACGGACGTTTAATTTTACCCAAAATTCTCACTAACTCCAAACGACTCCAAACCAACTCCACCGCGTAGTGCTCGTCCATACGATTCCAACGCAACTGAGTTTGCATTTTTTCGACCTCGTATGAAAAAGTTATGTATTTTTGAAGTTTGTACACAATTTATATAAACAAATCAACATAAATAAACTAATTTATAACCTAAAATAAATCACAGCCCTCCATCTCAACCCCAACCACATCTGGACCGTCCCTATCATCTTCCATCTCCTCTCGTTCTACAGGCTAAGGCTGTCACAATGAAACCCAAAGCTCGATTCTAGGGTTTAATCTTCCACCTTCCACGCTTGCTTCCACCTTGATCAAGCTACTCCATGTCGAAGCCCATCACCTGCTCTAGGTTCGGCCCCAAGGAGAGCAAGCTCGGCCATCTCCTCCACCTAGAAATGCGTGCGCAGCTCCCCCCCTGTCGGCCCCCTTTTCTCCTTCCACGTTGCACCATTTCCGATCATCACCGTATGGAATTCAAGATCTCATCGTGCTCTATAACTTTCGTGTTGAAAGTTTCTTCTAATTCTTCACGGATTGAAAGTAATTAAGGGATGAAAATCGAAAGATTCTGGCCTTTGAATTGTAACTGGCAGCTAGGGTTTGTTAGGTTTTTTTTTCTTCTAAATTATGAAGAGGTGGGTGCTATTTATAAAGAAAATTCGAACACTATTCATCCCGGAAATTCCGAACTCCGATTTACGCGCCGTAACCTGTGTTTCTAGGGTTTACCCCGCGTTCCGGACACAATGGAACAGGTTTCGGAAGCTAATTCGGAAGTATGTGCGAGTTATGGCTATAAATGCTCAATTTAAATTAAACCGATTTAAGCGATTTTCTAGGCGTTTTAATTTGTACCGGACAAACGGTAAATCCAATTGACTTGAAATTTGAAACCTTACAATAATATCACATTACGGATCCGATGAAACTGGTTTCGCCGAAATCCGAAACTTTTTGAAAAATGGCTATTTTCACTCGTCAAATTTAAATTAAAAACAATTCGATGCGTTTCGAGCTGCCACGATCAAACGATAACTCCGATTGACACGAAATTTGAAATCCGGTAAAAACTAACTATTACGGATCCAATGGAACTGGTTTCGTTCGATTCTGAGACTGTTCAAAAATTGACTATTTTCACTAGTCGATTTAAATATTAAAATATTCAATTTTCACAATTTAACTTTTAATTCGATTTTAAAAGTTCTAAAATATTTTTCTAACTTCCATATGATAAAATAAAATTTTACAAATCATTTTCAATCATATTTAACCCAATTTTCAATTATTTCCATAATTTAACGTATTAAATTATCGATTTAATTATCCAATTAAATCCAATAATTCAAATAAAAATTTATTTGACTAATAAATTCACTTATAAATATTTAAAATTAATTAAATATCCAAATTTTAATTTCTAAAAATTCTGGGTCGTTACAATCTTCCCCCCTTAAAAGAATTTCGTCCTCGAAATTAACAAGTAAGAAAAGTTATAGAATTTATTAACTTTCCCAAAATTCATAGTTAAACTTCTTATAATACTTTACTAAGTTTTCAAATCATACTTAGTTATCTTTTCGAAAACAACTACCATTGTTTAACTTTCAATTCCAAAATCAAAGTTAAAGTTTTCAAAATTTTCCCATTTTCTCAAATTTTTTCTAACGCCTTAAATTTCCGGAAAAATTCGCCATAGTCTCCTTTGCGCGGCTCGATCCGAAAAAAAATGACAGTGTATATATATCACAAATATACATCTCATCAAGTAATGAGGCATCCCGAAGGGAAAAAAAGTGTAAAAGTACGATATTTAATCCGAGATATGTACCTTATATTTTATTAGCAAGCATATACGGCTAATATAGCGCGAAAGCGAGCTCCAAATGCGAAGCAAACGCGATCCGCACCTACTAATTACTCAACAAATAACATGAGAACATGCATATAGACAATAGTATCGATATACAACATATAGCAACATAATAACTATATATGTCAACATAGCAAATGTATGAAAAGCAATATATTCAACCATCAACCAACTATCATCCATAACCAAATCAATATTCATTCATATTCTCATTAATATTCAATGAATTGGTTTTCAATATCAAATCACATTTGATTCATTAACATTGGATTTTATCAACATTCATTCTCAATTTTAATTAGTTTGCATTCACTAATTAAATCCAATTCACGTTCAATTCTATTCAAATTTATTTACTTCTAATTTGAATTCAATTACATAGTTTCAATTTCATTAATACTTAATGAATTATATACAATCAACTAACAATCATATAACAACCAATGTATATTCATTACAACCAAATTCCTTTGCTTACAATTGGTTTAATTTAATTGATTTTCATTCAATTATTCAACTTTCTAATAACATTAGATTTTAATGAATTTCACTTACATTCATTATTTCATATCAACTAAATTCACATTCAATTGATTAACATTCAATTCATTAATTCAATTCAATTACAAAATCGAATTTCATTTACATAACTTAAGTTCATATCTATCACTTAATTTTATTAATTTACTTTGATACTAATATCAACTCCATTCAACTTTAAATTCATTTTTATTCACAACTCATATTTATAAATATATTTATATAGTTTCACTTCTTATATATATAAGTTTATTTCACAATTGTAAATCACTTTAATTATAATCCAATTCTTATAATTCTTTTTGCTTATACAATTCCTTTATTTAGATTATTCAAACAACCTAACAATCAACTTATATACTTTAATAATTCTGAAAAATTATTTCTTTATATATAAAATATACTCAAGTAAAATTATTTCATTTACCCAATTTAAAACAATACTGTGTCGAATTGTTCTATTCAAGTGTTTAGAGATCCCTATCAACAACGTTAATTACTCGTATTAACCAGAATCTATATACCACTCAACAAACCAATCATCACAATATAAAACAATTTTTATATTCACTATCAAATACGCTCTCATAGCTATTATTACACTCAAACTCATTCTAGAGTACTGCTGACTCTATCTCTAATGAATTATACCCAACAGAACCATGGTTGTCGCTTAACCATAAGCTCCGATACCAAATGTAACGTTTTCGATTTTTCGTTGCCGAAAAACCGAAATGTTATGGGTTTTAAAAAGAATTTAAGAAAAAGGAAGAAGAAAGAAGAGAGAAAATAGAGGGAAAAGATAGAGAAGAAAACAGAAAATAGGAAGAAGAGAAAATAGAAAATAGAACATTTTAAAATAGAAGAAAAAGAGAATAGAGAAGAATAGAAAGAAAAGAGAATAGAACGGCACAGAAAGAAAACAGAAGAACATCAGAATCTCACAATTCACAGCGGAACAACATATAATAATAAATGAATAATCTTTAAACAAAGAACTATCAGTTATTACATTTTATACATTACATTACATCATATCATCAGAGTGTACAACATCATACAACAACAAACAGTGCAGCGGAAAAAGAAATACTATATAAGTAATACGCCATGCCATCCGTCTTGCCTCCAGCAACTCCTGAATATCCATAATATCCTGATAAACCTAACTCTTGACTGCCCGTGTGGAAATTGGTGGGCACCCAGAGTTTAGGAAGGAAAACAATAAACTCCAAGTCAGTCATGTGACTGATGTGAGAACTCAAAACAGTTTATTTATCTTTAAAATCAAAATAGAGGAATATTTTTAAATTCAATTCGCAATGCTTTTAAAAATGAGACTACCATAAGGCCTCCCGCACACACACACATGCAAACGCAGAATCGGAGGAGATTTCTCCTTATGATAGTCAAAGATGCTTGATACGCATTTAAAATAACATTTGATATTATTACTAGTGCATAGTGTAGGAAAAATTTAGTTCGAAAGTAGAATATAAATCTTAGCCAACATACGACCATTATCGTATGTCTACTATAGCTAACTATGTTCAATAGCAGGTTACCGCCACATTCCATAGCAGGTTCTACAACTAATACCGTACAAGTCACGTATTGTTTCTTTGGATTTCCAACAAATGGTCAGGCCAAGGAACTTCCCATTGCCACATGAGAATGCCTCTGGAAAGACATCCCCGAGAACCAAACCGAAACTCTGCCAACACAAGGCCGGGTTACCCCTAACTGGGTAACTACTGACACGAGCACGCCATTCCCCGATCGTAAACGACCTTTCTCACGGGATCCCGATAGCCAACAACCACAAAGTAATAAATTCGTAGTAACCACATAGGTTAAATATCTGGGCTCCATACCATGATACCACCTCTATCCAGAAGGAAATGTACATACCCTAAAGGGTGCTACCCCTCATAACCTTGCCGCATCTTTCCTGTTTTGACCATTTCCGGGGTGTGAGGTTCGACGAAGTCACGTCCACAAAAACATACTTTATACAAAAGCCATGCTTTGGGTCAACAAATGATCAACACAATGATCACTAAGATAGACGATCAAATAAATGATCCTATCACAATAATCAACACAATGATCATTTACAGCAACACTCAGCATGTCACATTACCAAATTGGGAATATATCGCTGATAACTTCAACTATATAACCTCTGAGCTCGTACGTCTCAGAGAAGGGTGTTAAGCTAAAGAATAAATTCTTCGCCACCAACAGAAATATATTTGAAAGAAATCGGCTTTATATCTCAACTTGTAATGTCAGACACACAATCCATACAAGTCTGTTCCAGGATCGAACAAAACCGAAGGCACTTACAAAGAAGTCCTTGCAATCCGGATATTCACAATCCTGATCGGATTTCCCATCACTTAGGGAGTCTCTATACCGCTGCAACTCAGTGCAGAGACAATCGACAGGTCATCCTATCGCTCTCGTAAATACCGGGTCTTCAACACCGATCTTCAATGCAATTCATAACGACGTATCACATATTCGGAATGGGTTATACGACCCCATGGTCCTTTCCCGGTTAACCCGAATAGTGAGCGCTTATTTAAAAATAAGTGTGGCATTCAAATTCAACCAAATCACATCAATTACCCATTCGAAGGGAAATATTGATAGTCGGTTATTGAACTATCAATGAATATGCACACATCACCAGTTTCCAAATAATTTTCCAAATTATTTATTTTCCAAAAATATCTTTACAAGATATATTATTTCACACTTCAAAAATAAATCAATATTTACTTTTAAACAAATTCTCCTTTCCTTTATAAATTCAATAGTGAATTTATATTTCACAATATCCATGCATATACGATTTCAATTATCCATTTTCAATTTATCTTCAAAAAGATAAATTCTCAAAATATTCACCCTATATTGGAAAACATTTCCATACTTATTATTCATAAGTAATTCACAAATCTTTTTATTTTCAACCTTGGAAAACTTTCAATATACTTAAATCAAATTAAGTATATATTTCATTCTTTAAGGAAATCATTCTCTTAAACATATTTATTTGGGCCAAAACGAATGTTGCGTAAAACATCGTTACGACAACCCAAAATCACTAGTATAGGGATTCGAAATTAAAATAGATATATAAATCCCAATACTATTCAAAACATTTCCTTTCGGAAATCATTTACTATAACAACCGTGTTATAGTCCACCATTTCCTTTTATTTCTCGAAACATCTATTTCAACAATAAATGTTGAAATCTATGGTTTCGAATCTCAACACATTTTAAAACATCGTTAGATCGTTTTAATTCTATTTAAAATATCACATTCAAAATAATTACTTTAACGTGTTATTCACTATTAAAAAACGTGAATATTCTTTGTTAACAAATTTCATCCTTTTATTCATTTTATTTCAAAGGATTATTCACTGTCTAAAAACGTGAATATAACTCTATTTCTAGGTTATAACAATTAACTTATCAAAATAAGTTGTTTGCAAATTTATAAAACAACATTTATAAATTTCCATTTCTATTTATTTATAAAAACTTCCTTTTTATAAATTCTTTTATTAACCTATTCCAGTTTATAACTCAATTATAAACTAAAAGTTCATATTATAAGTTAATTACTTATAAAACGATTATTTTACAAAATCGTTCTTTTTAAGACTTTCCAAATTATAAATCTTATAACTTATAAGATCCATTTATTTAACCAATCTATTCTTCAAATAATTTCACCAAATTTATAAATCTTACTATTTATAAATTTCATTTATAACTTCACAGTTTATAATTCTATAAATTTCATTTATTTATGAAATTCATTTTCACTTCATTCAAACACTTATAAAAACTCGTTTTATAATGTTAATATTTCAATTTATAAATATCCATTTATAAATCTCTTAATATAATTCAATTTATATTATTCTTTTAAAACGTCTTTAATCTCCTTTATTATTTCACCATTCTCTTGATTTATAAAATAATCAAATTTTATAAATCCTATATTTTAAACTTTTCACAAAAATTCTAAAATATCTCGATTAAACTATTTTATAAAATCAATAGCATCATATTCTCAAAAATCAGTTTTTAACTATATTTCTCAAAAATCATAATTTTATAACTTTAAAAATTATATCGTTCATTTATTTATAATGGATCAAATTCTAAAAATATAGTATATTTTCAAAAATCACTTTAAAAATCATTTTAAAACTCCAAAATTTGATCCAATGATGTCACACACCAAATAGTCAATCACGACTACAACGATATCATATATCAGTATGAAAATCCATCAAATATCAAAATATATGAAATCAAATAAAAACTGTTGAGGAATCCAGTTGGATCCCTCCAACCTGTTTCCTGCATCCATAAACATTAGCACAATACCAATTTCGCTGCAGTACGAAATTATCGCGGTATATGTTCTTATTAAATATTATCCGCTTAATAACGGCGCAATAGGGTCTCATCCGCTAAAAAATACGGGAAATCAACAACTGCAATATATACATATGCCAATATATATATATATATATATTGATATTATATATAATACCAATTTCACTGTTTATGAAATATTCGCGGTATATGTTTTTAATAAATAACATCCGCTTACTAACGGCGTATAATGTCTATTTTAACAATCCATAGATATCAATCATCATTCAAACATGCATTCAAATATTTTAAATCTAACTATTTAAAATAAAATCGAAACCTATTCGATTGAGTGAGAAGTTCTCACCTTGGTTTTAAATTCCGTTTTAGCGATTTATTTCGAATAAAATTAAACGGACGTTTAATTTTACCCAAAATTCTCACTAACTCCAAACGACTCCAAACCAACTCCATCGCGTAGTGCTCGTCCATACGATTCCAACGCAACTGAGTTTGCATTTTTTCGACCTCGTATGAAAAAGTTATGTATTTTTGAAGTTTGTACACGATTTATATAAACAAATCAACATAAATAAACTAATTTATAACCTAAAATAAATCACAGCCCTCCATCTCAACCCCAACCACATCTGGACCGTCCCTATCATCTTCCATCTCCTCTCGTTCTACAGGCTAAGGCCGTCACAATGAAACCCAAAGCTCGATTCTAGGGTTTAAACTTCCACCTTCCGCGCTTGCTTCCACCTTGATCAAGCTACTCCATGTCGAAGCCCATCACCTGCTCTAGGTTCGGCCCCAAGGAGAGCAAGCTCGGCCATCTCCTCCACCTGGAAATGCGTGCGCAGCTCCCCCCTGTCAGCCCCCTTTTCTCCTTCCACGTTGCACCATTTCCGATCATCACCGTATGGAATTCAAGATCTCATCGTGCTCTATAACTTTCGTGTTGAAAGTTTCTTCTAATTCTTCACAGATTGAAAGTAATTAAGGGATGAAAATCGAAAGATTCTGGCCTTTGAATTGTAACTGGCGGCTAGGGTTTGTTAGGTTTTTTTTTTTTTTTTCTAAATTATGAAGAGGTGGGTGCTATTTATAAAGAAAATTCGAACACTATTCATCCCGGAAATTTCGAACTCCGATTTACGCGCCGTAACCAGCGTTTCTAGGGTTTACCCCACGTTCCGGACACAATGGAACAGGTTTCGGAAGCTAATTCGGAAGTATGTGCGAGTTATGGCTATAAACGCTCAATTTAAATTAAACCGATTTAAGCGATTTTCTAGGCGTTTTAATTTGTACCGGACAAACGGTAAATCCAATTGACTTGAAATTTGAAACCTTACAATAATATCACATTACGGATCCGATAAAACTAGTTTCGTCGAAATCCGAAACTTTTTGAAAAATGGCTATTTTCACTCGTCAAATTTAAATTAAAAACAATTCGATGCGTTTCGAGCTGCCACGATCAAACGATAACTCCGATTGACACGAAATTTGAAATCCGGTAATAACTAACTATTACGGATCCAATGGAATTGGTTTCGTTCAATTCTGAGACTGTTCAAAAATTGACTATTTTCACTAGTCGATTTAAATATTAAAATATTCAATTTTCACAATTTAACTTTTAATTCGATTTTAAAAGTTCTAAAATATTGTTCTAACTTCCATATGATAAAATAAAATTTTACAAATCATTTTCAATCATATTTAACCCAATTTTCAATTATTTCCATAATTTAACGTATTAAATTATCGATTTAATTATCCAATTAAATCCAATAATTCAAATAAAAATTTATTTGACTAATAAATTCACTTATAAATATTTAAAATTAATTAAATATCCAAATTTTAATTTCTAAAAATTCTGGGTCGTTACATCTAGCTACAGTGACGAGAAAAGAAATCAAATAGTTTAGATGTGAAGGAATGTGTTGAAGGTTTGACCAATTATTAAATTTGAATTCAATATAAATTTCAACGCGTTTATATACCGCATGCTCACACAGCAACTCAAAACGCTACGAAAATTGAAATCCGATAATAATACCGTATTACGGATCCAATAGAACTGGTTTCGTCGAATTCCAAGACTGTGCCTCGGAAGGCTATTTTAAATTCAATTAAACGATAAAATTTCCAAACCGAACAAAATATCTTTAAATTAAATTCCAATCATTCTATTATCGTATTATCATTATAAATTTTATAAGCCTTCAAATTATTTAAACAGGCTTAGAAATATCAGATTCAACAATTTACCCAATCTTCAATTATTAAAATCAATATTTAAACTATACTATCCGATGATTTAATTATCAAGTAAATATCAATATCAGGAATTCAAGTTAAAATTAACTTTTAAATATTTAAAATCGATTAATTATTCCAATTTAATTTGTTAAAATTTCCGGGTCGTCACATTCCTCCCCCCTTAAAAGAATTTCGTCCCCGAAATTACTAGTTAGGAAGAATGGACCTTTGCCTCTTTCCAAAACTCACTATTCAACATCCTACCAATTATCTTTTATTAAGGCCCACTATCACCTTATCCAACTTTCCCAAAACCCTCTATAGTTTCATTCAATGCTCTTATGCTCAATCATTTAAGTTTCAATTTAAAACCAAATTTTGAATTATCAAAATTTCTCAAAATTTTTCTAACTCTCTAAATTCTCGAAAATTTTTGCCAGCGTCTCCTTTGCGCGACTAGCTCGGTACTACTACAAAACGCCTCTCCGGTCTCCCAAAATCTAAAAAAGAAACAAAAGCCAAGTGGCTACATCAAAAACCCAATCCAATTTCATCCAGAAATTTAAATACGTACCTCTTTGTCGGGCAATTCAATTTTATCCTTTGGAACCAAATCCAATTTCTTTTCCCCTTTTTATACCTGCATATCTTACCAACCAATAACATCCAATGGTAACTTTTAATCATTTTATACATTTCTTCACATATGTTTCATACCTATTTCAAATTAGTCTTCACCATTGCATGTGAATTCAATTTATTTCCGATTCCTAATATTGAGTTTTATCTTTCATTTAAACTGATTCATATTAATTTCATTTACTAGTTTACTGTAAATTTCCAATTTTGACATTGTTTCGTTGTTAACCAAATTTTCAAAAATTTTCTAACTCCCAAAATTTTCAAAATTTTTTGGCAGAGTCTCCTTTGTACGGAGGAGCTTTTGCAATTTGACAAGATATATATATATATATATATACACACACACACACACATCGACCCACCCGGTCGGAAAAAGCAAAAACAGTTCATATTTTCTATTTTTATTATGTAGGCGTACCTTATTAAGCATTTTAAGCAAGCAGCTTATTTATTTTAGCATATATCTCGTCCAAATCCAGCCAAACGGCCTTCATGTACCTATACTTTCTCAATTTAAACATATAAGTACCATACATATGAAGTTTATAATATTTATCTTACTTTAAACAACTGTAACACTTGAATTCTAAAGGAAATACATTTGAAATAACTTCTACGAGTAATTTATATGTTTTTAAATCTAATTCAATTGCTTTCAACTCGTTTTCTTATATTCAATTTATTTCTAATCCAAACAAGCTCATATTCACTTCAAATGATTAAAAAATCAACTTCATTAAATCTCTATCAACTCAGGGTATTTTAATTACTTTGGTTTACGCCAAACAACAATTGTTGTTATGCAATCTCAACGATATTCAGTTAATAAAGTATCTATTTTAGTTTATAACTATTTCAAATTAATTTCAACTCCTTCTGAATTTCATTTCATTTCATTTCTAATTTATTAATCAACCATTTAATGCATTTTATCTCATCCCCACATTGGATTCATTCAAAACCATTTATTAAGCTTGGCACATTCAAACTTATAAATTAATAACCATTTTCAAATTAATTTAATCCAAGCTTTTATTTAGTGGGCTCCCACTCTTATCCGAAGCTAAGCTTCCATAAATTTTAAACTTAAGTTAATTTACTTTAATTTATTCCAACCTCAACTTAAGTTTACTTCCATTTGATCCTCATTTAATCCACTTCCATTAAATTCAGTTAGCCCATCAATTTTAAATTTTAGTTTTAAATTCATTTCTCAATTTATCAAAATGATATCCAAGCACATACTTAATTCATTTATACTTCAAATTAATATGCCACCAAACTTATATTCAGTCTGATAATCCAATTCCAATTCACAGCTTCGATTTTGTTTTTTTTTTTATTCTATCAGACTTCATCCATTTATTATTTAACTCCATTAACCCATTTTAAATTTTATTTTACTTACTTAATTCATTTTTGAATTTATTTTATTAATACAGGGTCATTCTCAATTTATTTCTATTTACTTGGGTTTCGTTTGCAACCCAAACCATTTCTATTATAATCCATTTTCATTTCATTCGACAATACTTCCATTATATCAAATTTACTTGCAAATTACGTTAAATATTATTCAAATCACTTGAATTTTATTTGCAAGTCAAACCATCACATTTTTCAATCCAACTCTATTTTATTTTTATTTTACAATATCTTCTCTTATTTAATTCATTATCAAATCTAAATTGAATCCTATTAAAATTCGAATTCATTTCCAAACCCATTATCAACTTACAATCCATTTCATTTAATCGAGTTAAATTTTATTAACTCATTCTATCAAATAATTTATTTAGCTGATTAGCTTCCCTCTAACTTAATTTACAAAAATCACTTCATTAATTTTTTCCCGAGTTCAGTTTTATTTTATAATTTCAGTTTGAAATCCCCTTTTTACTTTAAAATTTAGGAATGCCTTCAAATTTAGACAATACAATCAAAATAGCTTTTTATAAAAATATTTCTTATAACTCGATGTCTCAACCAGTCCATCCTTGTTCTCACAGAAATTCAGTCATACGTTGATCAGGCGTAGGACTGAAAATCTATAAGTACTTGGTAAACCCGTTTTCAACACCCAGTAAAAATACTTGGAAAACAATTTTATTGAAATATAGAAAACAATTTTGAAAATAGAGGAAATATTTTTTTTAGTGAGGATGCTCTGGAAATCATCACCCCCATCCATGGTCGCAGTTAACCCAATGATTACGTTGCCGTCCCGACAAAATCCACAGATAACTGTAGGCCTCCGCGCCCCACGATTACACCATGGAACCCACGACAGATCGCAGCTACAACTGGGGTTACGTAGCTATCACAGCAAAAACCCATATAACTGTAGGCATCAGCGCCATCGAATTTCGCTGCCAAAAATGAAACTTCTCCACTCCACTTGACCATAGATCGCAGTCTACCGAGATAAACTCAAACGCAGACTGTTGGCTCTCAGCGGCACACACGACTTTCGCAATGTTACCATAGGTCGCAGTTACATCCTGGGTTACGTTGCAGTCACAATAAAATTCCATGTAACTGTTGGCTCTCCGCGGCACACACGACTTACGCTATGGTAAACTTAACTCATAATCCTCAGGAAGTAGTTTTGTCCGGACTCCTCACATGATCAACTTTAGAACCCCCCCTTGGGGCTCAAGGCAGCAGCACCCGGTGGCACTCCTGAGAAGTCCATTTCAAGGGAGCGCCTTTTTCCCCAGAGCTATCATCAAAACACTTTATACTATACACATATAGTATCTTTCAAATCATACACCTAGTATGAATTTTATCAAAGCTCCTTTACACAAAATCGATTATTCCAAAATCGATAATTCTTCAAACTAGGCTTTCCAATTTCAATATTGATTTTACCCAAAAATCAAAAACCTTTCCAAATCCAAAGGTTCCCAAAACCTTTTCCAAAATCCTCATAAGATCCTTTATATATATATATATATATATATATATATATATAATTTTTAAAACCTTGGATCACTTTAAACTCGTATAAAATTCCTTTTATACTTCAAACACTTCCAAAATCCCTTTTCTTCCCACAATAGATTCAACAAGGGAAGAATATATAACAAAGATATAACTTTGTTTACTCAAAATCAAATATTCACATTTGATTACTCTTTCCAATATCAATTTCTTCCTATTCACATTCACTTAAATTTCCATTCACTTATTTACATTTGCCTTAATCCCCATTTGGATTATCACCTAAATTCTTATCCCAGTTGGGTATTTAATCATAAACAGTTTAAACTCCGACCAGTTTATATTTAGAAAATAGCTTGAAAATTTTAAAAATAGATAAATACTTTGAAAAATAACTAATTATAAAATAGTTGAAAAATAGCTAAATAGTTTTCAGAATTTTTTTTTAGATAATTGCAAAATAATTGTAAAATAGTAATTAATTCATAACTTAGTTGAACATTAGTAATTAGTTTATAAAACAGTTGTAAAATAGTTAAAGAGTTCCAAAAGTAGTGGCAAAAAAACCATTATAAAATAGTTTGGGTTTAAAAAGAAAGTTGTATAGTAAACAGATAAGAAAAGAGATTTAAAACTATTTATATTAAAACAATTTACATTGAAAATGGTCTAGAGTCAAAACTGTTCACTTCCCCAACAATTCAATTTAAATTTCCACTCCATTTAAATTGACCCAATCCCAATTGAATTAACCCCAATTTCCATTGGACTTGATTCATTCCCAATTCAAATTGAATTGATTCTCAATTTCCTTCCAATTTCAGATCAAATTCCATTTGATCTTTAAACTTACAATCTTAAGTATAATTACATTCACACTTACTTTTAACTTAGAATTATACATTTTATTTAGCCAATATAATTTTATTATTCCATAAACATTTAATCAAGATTCCAGAGTTTAAACAAATTTCCAAATTTCAATATCACCTTAGAATTCAACTATATCCAAAATTCTCTGGAGAATTCAATTATCCCTTTTGAATTTCAAAACCAAACCCAGTTCACAAACAAATCCAATTTAAAACAATTTGGTAGCAATTTCTCTTTTAGAAACTCGAAAATAAACATCGATAATGCTGCAGTCATCACCGACGCTATTTTCCAGTGACCGAAAGAGTTCAACGCTTTTATTTCTTTAAAAACATTTCCAAACATTTTTAATTTCAAATTTCCCAAATTTCAAATTCAACACAAAAATATTTTTGAAATAATACTATATTTTTTTCCAAAACCTTTGGAAACCACTTCGAAACCCAAAGGCATTTTAAATTTTCCCAAGAATTCCAAATTCCCAATCCATCCAATTCATATTTAACATTACTCTGGAATTTCATCTTACTTTATTTTCAAACATTCTCTTGAATTCTATTTCAAATTATGATCTCATTTATTTATGAAGTTTATTTCAATTTATAAATTACATTTACAATCCATATTTCAAATTCCTTTTTGATTTTAAACCAATTCCGCTTTAATTACAATTCCAAAGTTATTTTAATTACTTTGGACTAATATCCATTCAATTGAATCCACTTCAATTTCAATCATTACAATTCTATCAAAATCTTCCATTTAAATTTTTGAACTTATACATCTTCAATCCCAAATCCAATTAATTCCAATCCGGTTCAATTTGAATGAATTCAATTCCAACTTCAAATTTAAATCATCTCAAATTATATAAATTCGAGTTAAATTCTCAAGGATTGGTTTAACCTTTTTAAACCAAATTAACTTTGTTTATTTAAAGTTTCAAACAATCCTAATTCCTGAGTTCTAATTCTAGAATTTCATTTTTAAGTAATTTAATTTTAATTTGGTTGTATCTTATATTACTTCGTAACTTAATTCCAATAATTTAACAACCAATCACCTAAATATTCATTAAAAGAGAATATTGCTTTATATATCAAAATATACTTTTATATAAAACCATTTAAAACTTTTATATAAGAAAATAACAAGTACGCGCTCATACATATATACACTCAACTCATTCTAGAGTACTACAGACCCTATTAAATGAGTAACTCCCACCAGAGCCAAGGTTCTCGCTTAACCTTTCAGCTCTGATACCAAATGTAACAACCCGAAATTTTCTAACCCGAAAATCTCAGATAGTTATGAAAAAAAAAGAGATAGAAGAGGAATAACAGAAACACCAAATATCTCACAATCGCAGCGGATAAAATATAATAATAAATAATAATAGCTTACAAAAGAATACTATATCTGTCGATTACATTTAATATACATCAGAGTTTCACATTATACACAGTCACTGAATATTTACAATTACCATGACTCAGATTATCAATAATATAAATGCAGCGGAAAAAAAAATACTATACGCTCCTGCCATCCAACTCGCCTCTTGAGCTCCTGTACGTCCCTACCTGAAAATCTGTAATACTCGGTCTGACCCGAGCATTACATCAAAGTAACACCCGGGTCAGGCTGGAAACCAGCGTGAGTAAACCCAACTAACATGGAATACCAAAACAACAACTATATGAAAACCCGGGTAACTTTTATCAATTTAACCAAATTCAAATTTGCTATAGGCAACACTTATTTCACGAATAAATTCCTAAGTATCAGACTTAGATAAAATAATCTCATTTACCTAAGTCGTATCATTTCATCGTATTGATTTCACAAATCAATTTTTATATAAATTCGAAAGGGTTTCGGGTATTTCCTAATATCCGATCCCGTCTTCTTCGAGACTCATACATCATATCTCAAGTTATCCAAATGAAAAATCACAACGCTTCATGTTAGAGGTATCAACTTATTTCAAAGCATCCAATACCCCTCAATCATTTATAAGCAAATTTGATAGCTTTCAAATTAATTCAATTGATTCTAATTGAATTTCAATCCTCAATCACTTAGGTCTCTTCATTAATTAATTCCAAATCAATTAATTAATCAACCCTTCCTTATTTCATCTTAATTAATCACCCTGGATTAATTATTTTCAATCACATTCAAGTACTTATCTTTAATAAATTTAACAATATTAATTAATCTTAACCAAAACGAATAAGTAATCTTAAATTACTGTATAAATTAATGAACTATTTAATTTCACTAATCATTAATTACTCATATTAGTGAGCTTCCCATATGTCCCTTATTATCAAATACTCTATCTTAATTAATCTATCTTTAATTACCCCGTTAATTATATAAGTAATGATTTTCAATTATGTTTTCATTTATTCTAATCCAAATTAAGTACCCTAATGCAACCACAATGTTAATCATTCGAATGATCTCAATCTGTAATTAACTATTATATTTTTTGTTTACTCCATTAATACATTGATTACTCCTTAATTAGTTATCTTAATAAATCTGTTGATTCATTTCACAAAGTAATTCTATTTTATTAATTGCATTAAGTAATTGCCTATTAAACCATCCAATGATTATCCTAAATTAATTTAGATTTAATTTGTCACTTAAAACCTAATTCATTAATTAATTCAAACCCTTAACAACATTAGAATGAAAATATTCTCTTATTTGAAATTTAAAATCTAAAATAATTTAAAAATCCCAATACTTCGAGTCAACCCACAATTAATTCGAGAACCACCATAACCAAAGTCACATAATCATCAGTACACATTCAATCAATTTATTCATCCAATCAATTATTTAAATTTACTCATTTAAATTTAAATGATTATCTAACTGTGTAAGATTTACTCACCCTTGCCTCCCTTAAATTCTGCAACCCACTTCATTCTCGATTGACTCCACGGTTTAAGATCTTAAATCACTATTTATACAGTTTAACAACATCTGCCATAATTGTACAAATTAAATCTCCATTTCATAACTTTAATCAGCCATTGATTTTATTTTTCATTAAAATTCCTATATTTCCCAAATCAATGATAGCTTCTGATTACCATTTAAAATCAAATAGATTTTATAAATCAATTCATTTCTTTTTTTTCAGTAACTTAAATTTTAAATAAAATTTCCATAGTTACACATTTTAAGATTTCAAATCAAGAAGAAAAGAGGAACAAGAAGCTACTCACCATCGACACGTGCTACCAGAACGCCACCAAACTGCCGCGACCCTCCTCCTCCACGAGTTCGAGTCGAGCTCTTGCCACTGATTACAATTCGCGAACGAAGCCCCAGCTTCGTGAGTTCCTCCAAAACTCGTACGCAATCCTTATCTTCGATCGCGACTATCAGATCCCAACTTGAAGCCCTCACTAGCGACGGCTATGGCCAAACCCTAGCTCGCGAACCATACTCCCCTGATTCAAACGACGTCGAGATGTCAAAGACCCTTCATCCCACTCGAACGACGATGCGGCCTCTCCCTTTTGAACGATCATCACCACGTGAAGCTCCCCCATGTCACAAATTGATTCGGCCAATGATTTCTGGAAATCACGATTCTTTTCTCTTTTTTTTATGCGGTTTGATTTCGAATTTTGGGAAAGAGGAAAAAGCCACGATTTAGAATTGAAAGAGGGGAGACTTTGTATCCACCTGAGGGTCGAATGAGAGAAGGGTAAAGGAAGATTGAAGGTTCATCTTCCATTTGTAACGAACGAGCGACCTTTTTTTTATTTACAGAGGTAAATTTCGACCATGAAGGTTTGGACACACTGAAGATGGGAAAGGAAGGGGAAAAACACGTGGTTACTTAGGTAAGAAAATAGATATAGGGGTGAGAGGCTTCTTGGGTACGATAAAATGAAAATATCATGCTAATATTTTTTTTTTAAAGAAGTGTATTCGGGAAGGCACAAGAAGCCTGATAAAATATCTAGCTACAGTGACGAGAAAAGAAATCAAATAGTTTAGATGTGAAGGAATGTGTTGAAGGTTTGACCAATTATTAAATTTGAATTCAATATAAATTTCAACGCGTTTATATACCGCACACTCACACAGCAACTCAAAACGCTACGAAAATTGAAATCCGATAATAATACCGTATTACGGATCCAATAGAACTGGTTTCGTCGAATTCCAAGACTGTGCCTCGGAAGGCTATTTTAAATTCAATTAAACGATAAAATTTCCAAACCGAACAAAATATCTTTAAATTAAATTCCAATCATTCTATTATCTCCAGTATTATCATTATAAATTTTATAAGCCTTCAAATTATTTAAACAGGCTTAGAAATATCAGATTCAACAATTTACCCAATCTTCAATTATTAAAATCAATATTTAAACTATACTATCCGATGATTTAATTATCAAGTAAATATCAATATCAGGAATTCAAGTTAAAATTAACTTTTAAATATTTAAAATCGATTAATTATTCCAATTTAATTTGTTAAATTTCTGGGCCGTCACATACTTAAATGCTAATATTAAAGCCCTTGCGGATTAAACCAAATACAACCTAAGAAACTCAATACATATATGATTTAGCTTGTTACAGCTCAATATGAAACGATCATAATCAATACTTATGCCCACTGATGCCAAATATCAACATCCAATATGATACATGCTCCTTGGAGCTATAAACAAACAACAAGTATATGACAAAGTAAAGGCCTGAAAGTGCATTGAAGTTTGCCACATGGACCAATCAACGAGATGACAACTACTTCTTAATTCAAAATTCGGACACAAATATATGCCAAAAGCTAGTTAACTAATCAATTACTGCTTTTTGGGTTTTCACTTTATTGTCATTTCAGCCGACTCTTAGGTCAACTATCCCTTATTTGTCTTTAAGCTATGGTATGTGCTTCCTACCTTGAAACCTATGATAGCGTTAAGTGTATGCCTTAAGGGAAATTATGTAATTTCTTACATATATCTAACTCAACGAACAGTATTATTCGAAATCAAAGGTATTTTTTCTATTGTATACTTGATATAATGTGGTTATATTAATTAATTAATTTAATTAAAAGTATATTTATTAGAAAATCCATAAATGGTATGTTTTGTGATAGCAGTTACAAAGTATTGTAACCATGAGTAATTTATCATAATAAAATAAATATATCATTTTAAATGTTCCTTGTTAAGATGAATTCAGAATGGACGTCGATGTATCCATTGGGGATAGAGTACGTAATGCACTCTAAATGTTGGGCAATGTATTACTCATGACTGTTGAGATGCACCTAGAGATTATGTACGTATAGTTATTGGATAACTATAGAACAACTCACCTGATAGTTTTTTGTTATTTAATATAATTAAGGTCAAAATATATCAATGTGATTAACTTAGATAATATCTCGACTTGAGAATACTATGGATCATTTATATGAAAGCCTCGCTTTAATTATATCCAAACCATGGCATAACATCGATAAAGTGATTATAGTTGGGTCGAGTGGAAGTATTGGAAGTGAAGCACTATTTAAGAGAGGATTCGTCTTCTCGATTATATGGGGTTAGTATCACGATCAACTCAGGCCAAATCAAAGTCAAAGTCTTTGGACAGAGCATTTTGGATAATAATAATTGTTATTATTGAACCAAGGACTTTGTATTTGAACTGTAGAGTTAAATATGGATAATATTAGAATTTTGACCATCACAAGAATACGGATGATATTAGAATTTTGACCATCACCAATTTCCATAAGTCCTATGCGATATAGTTTTGAAGAAGAGAATTGGTGCATATAAATGTCATCAATGGTAACTGTGACGGCCCACCTCTATACTCACGCTACTCAAGAACACTACGTGGTAATGCCGTCGACTAGCACAAAGAATAAGGCTGTTGAGGAGCGACCATCCATGTAATTGCTTTGTGCAAGCACCGATATGTCAGATAGTATAACATGCATTTCATTTCAAGAGGAAATCCGACATACCGATATAAACTCAAAGCTACTACACAGTGGCTGTATGATCTTCGAAAACAAATATATAAATAAGCATAACACAAGTCAGCCACAGACATCCATATCACAAAGGCAGAAACAAATGTGAATATAACATATAGAAGTGTACATCAGAGTAGTGGTCAAATAAGATCCACAATATGTAACAACCCTGTATTTTGTGATTTATTTAATTGTTCATTTTAATTATTTTAATTTGAATTTCTGATTTAAAAACTTTATTTTATTTATTAAAATGGATAAATTTTGTTATATTAAATATAAATTTTGATTTGTATGTGAATTATAGCTCCAAACATGAATAAATAGAATATTTTTCAAAAATGTGAATTTTGGTCAATGTGGTCAAACTTTGACATTTAAATTTTAAATTTTGAATTTTTGAATTTTATCTTTTATTATGAAAATAAATTAAATTTCAAGAATACTTCTTTTCATTTCGTTGAAATCTGATTAATATTATGAAAATTATGCTTTTTACAATATTGCGTGTAAATTTTTGTTGGCAAGGCTAGCCGGTTTTATAGTGGACCGTCCACTTTTTATTACGAACGTAATAAAAACATGAAATACAGGAGTAAGGTAGAGGCATCTTAACTACTAAATAAGAAGAAAATACAGCACAGGAGTGTGACAGATATGTCATAGCTACATAAATAACTAACAAGACTAGGACTCCACCAAAGAGGCAGAGACACCAATGACATCTTCCACAAGGGAAGAGGAGGCGTTCCCACGAATACCAATAAAGGGGCGAAAAAGGAGTGCAAGAGAAAGATCATAAATCTCAGCATCAGAAGAGTAAATAAAAGATCGATCCCAGGACGTATCAGCAAGCATGACAGAATTTAACTCAGCATTCGAACCATCCAAGTCATAACCAAGGAATCACCAGATGGTCGATAATAAAGGCAGCGAAGGTCCCTAAGATCATCGGACACAAAACCAAAATAGGTGTCATCCACGGGGTTGAAACGAATATCAGAACGATGTTCAACCCAACATCTCTCAGACTCAACCCAAACAACAGGCAACTGAGGCGAAGCAAGTTCCTGAACAGCGATGGTAACAAAGGAATCCTCAATAGGAACAATGGATGCAGAAGGGGATGCAGGCCGCTCAACAGAAGTCAAAGGACCTGGAACGGATAAAGGAGCTACGGAGGACGAGCAACCAGAGAAACTTTGGGAACCCATTTCCTGAGCGGAGGCCGAGGCAGGGGGATCTTAGGCGTAGCAGTAGAATCATCAGAATGCGAGCAAGTAGAAACTAAGTGGCCAAAGGAGTGACAGGAGGAACAAATGTCCGGGACCCAACCGTAACGAACACGGACTTCCACCACATGGCCAACAGCTAGCTGAACAGGAATAGTGGAAGGAAGAGGCTTAAAGGGGGTAATATCTATCAGAGCCTTAGCGTATACCAGCTTTTCACGCGCAACAGTATTAGCGTTAAAACATTTCAATTTACAACATTGCAAGCAAGCCAATTCAAACCAAGAAGCGGCTGTAGAGCAGAGGGAATTTGAGAGAAATAAACCCAAACCGGGAGAGGAAGAACTTGTTCACGAGCTCTAGCAACCGTAGGAGACCAGGGAGTAATAATAAATGGTTTTCCGTCAAAGAAAGAAGGCTCAGCCCCAAGAACATGACTGCGATCCTCAGAGGAGGAGAACAACAGGAAATACATGGAGTCAACCAGCCTAACATGAAGTTCACCGCGTAGCCGCCAAGCCCTACGGCAGATAGAAGACGCATCATGAAGGCGTTGATTAGGGTCCAAAAAGAAACCAACCAAATATTCAGACCAATAGTCCATACCAGCTTGCATGACATTAGCAGGAGGGATCATCACTCCATTATCCTCAACGATGTCAAATTCTACTGGTTCATAAACACCCCCGTTACGGGGCAGAGATGTAAAAAGCGAAGACCAAGATTTGGGACCAACAGGGCAAGGAGCAGCAGGATGAAACTCCTCAACAATAGGAACACCAGCTGTAGCCGCAAGAGAGGGACCAGCAATGGGTGAACTTTTATTTTAGAAAAATTGTTTATTTTAATTTATATAAATAATATTTTCGGTTGTCAAATCATGTTCTAATTTGTGTAACATGACATTTTATGTGTTTATTTTATTTTAAAACATTTTATAAGTATAGTTATAATTTTCAAATGTTGATTGTATTTTTGTTTTCAATTTTTAATTCTAGTTTCAATTATTAAGCTATTTTCTTATTTATTTTCTATTTTTCCTTAAATTAAATATTTATTTTCTTTTTCACTTTATTTTGTTTTCTTTTTCTTTTTATTTACTGAACTTTTATTTAGTTATTTTGATTAAAAGAAAAAGAAATATAAAGAGTCTAAAACCTTTCATTTGCCATGAGTTTTCACATCTCTTTTGACTTTTCATTTTCAATTGACATTTGTATTGATGTAGCTGTCCATATTACTTTCTTCACCCGTATATTTTTCATTTTTTCACGTAAGAAAATTTTCTTTCTTCTCAAAAGTTCGACCATCATCAATTTCTGAAAATTCTTTTGGTAAGTCATGGCATCAATTTCCTTTTTTTCTTTTTTCTTTTCATTTAATTCTTGTCTTGCTTCTTCCTACACTTGCTCGGCCATAAGCCCTTCCATCACCACATTACCTTCGCCTCCACCATACTCGGCTGCAATCATCATCAACCCCTTTGACCATGATAGGCCGTGGCACCCTTATGATGAAAGCTCCTCAAAATTTGCAAGCACACTTGAAAAGCAAGCTAGCCAAGCCATGCATGCCATACCACTTCACATACTCCTCTCGGCCACCTCTAGAACCACCTCCACCAGCCATTACCTGACCTTAGGCTGCTGCTGCACCATCACCTGAGATGAACAAAGCAAGGATGTGATGCCCCACCTCTATACCCACGCTAGCCAAGAACATTACGGTGAATGCTGTCAACTAGCACGGAGAATAAGGCTGTTGAGGAGCGACCATCCGTGTAATTGCTTTGTGCGAGCATCGATATGTCAGATAGTATAACATGCTACTTTATCAAGAGGAAATCTGACATACCGACACAAACTCAAAGCTACTACACAGTGGCTATAATATCTTCGAAAACAAATACAGAAATAAACATAACATAAATCAGTCACAGATAATTCATATCACAAAGGCGGAAGAAGATATGAATATATAATTAACACATGGAAGTGTATATCAGAGTAGTGGTCAAAAAGATCCACAATAATACAAAAGAATAGCAACACGGGCTATACAAAAGAATACAACTATGAGTCTATATCTCAAGTGTATACAACAAAATAAACTACTAATCTAAGTAGTTTGCCAAAAGTCAGAGTAATGAATCCCTGGAGAGAAGTCAAGCAGAAGCACCTGTAACATCTCGGTCTGACCCGAGTATTATTTAATAAGAAAATAATAAACGGATCAGTCTAACTATAAATATCAGATGAAACGATATAGAATAAGAGATATGACTAAACACATAATAATCACAATGCCAAGCTGTGATATATATAAGCAATTGAAAATCATCAAGGGATTATTCAATGTCACAAAATCTACACAAGAATCAAAGAAACGTCATACTCCTAATTTAGTTCACCAAACTATAAATATTGACGATAATATCAATGTCAATCATAAAAGTCAATGACACACAAATTCCAGAATTCAACACACAAAATCCAGAAATCACAAAAGTCAATGACGCACAAATTCACCAATGCACAAATATCGATAAAGCTTATCAATGGAAATCACGAAAATTGATGAAGCACAAATTCTAGAAATCATCTCAAGAAATCCAGAAATCACAAAGGGGGGGAGACCTATCACAAACGGGAGCACAAGGCTCACCAATACGTGTATCACAAACGGAATGCTAATTCCATGGTTGCTAACCATCACAAATTGAGCCAAAGCTCCACAAACGGCTCGAAGACCATGGGTTGCTACCCCACTAATTTGAGTCGAAACTCCACAAAACGGGGTTTAGTCTCCCTCGCAGATAAAGAGACATCGCACATTGCTAGTCTAAATCATAAAAATGATCGTCATGATCATCAAGAAGTGTAAATTACAGTAAGCTAGTAAATATATGAGCTTAGCTTCATGTCCCATAACCACTAGCTTAACTTAAATATTTACCAACAAATTGTAGATCTCCACTGGGAAATTGTCACAATAGATTCAATCGAACAAGTCCAAGAATCAACCGACGAAGTAAACGCAAGCGTTTCATACCACCTGTTTTACTAAGCCGTTTAATTAGATTTCTCATACGAGTGAGGTAAAGGTTTGTATATACTAATAGATTGGAAAACGGTTTTATAAACGAATTTGGTATTGAAAATAGAGTTGAAATCGTTTTGACGAAAGAGTTTTAATATTTACTACTAGTATTGAAACCTTTATATTTTTAAAGTGACAAAACACAAAAATGATTGTAGAACAATCAACCACCAAAATTCACATTCAAAGACGCGAATAAAGATCCAAAGAAATCGATCCGAATCCATCAAAATGGATATTCCCAAAAATTCCAAAAATAGAAGTCATTAACGTCGTAGCAACAACAAGTGGGAAATAACACGAGTTGATGGAATTTGGAAACCAAGCAAAAATATGCACAAATAGGCATAATTAGGCAAATTGGTGCAGGTCAGTCGACTGACTCAAAGGTCCAGTCGACTGAACCAGAAGCAGGGAAAAATAATTTCCTACAGTCAGTCGACTGACCTAAAAATTCAGTCGACTGAATGCAGGGAAACAGAGGACCCGAGCCTCTAGTTATTGCCTTCGGAATGCCTATGTGCTACAGCCAGTCGACTGACTTAAGGGTCCAGTAGACTGACTGGCACCAAGGCTGTTTTCCAGCCTATGAAATGAAGATGCTATCTTCTTCAAAATGCAATCGGGCGAGCACGGTCACTAGGGGTTTATGCCAATCGACTACCCGGTCCTGTAAGCTCTTCGACGCATCACCAAAAACAAGTTCAAACTACAAGGCTATGATTTTTTTTTTGAAGATTTGAACTCGAAACACTAAAAATTGGAATATACACCAAATCAATCCAAACCAAAACCAAATGCACATGAATATGTGTTAGGAATTCATACCTAACAATCGAAGATAATCATAGACCTAGATGTGAGATTAAAAATCTCACCTTTGAGCCCAAACGATTGAAGAAGATGCTTGAAATCAATGGAGAATCAACCACTCTTCAAATCCAACTCAAGAAGCTTGGTTCTAAGCTTTAAAAGAAGAACATTCCCTAAGTTAGGTTTAGGAAATTTATGAATTTTGATTAGAGATTGAGTTGGAGAAGAAGAAGAGAAGCTTACCATGGGTTCTTCTATTAGTTTGGAGCTAGAGTTGATTTGCAAGAGAAAACTAGGGTTTTGGAGTTTTAATTTCCAATCTCTCCCACCATTGATGCTTTAGCTTGAGTATTAGGAATTGGAAATGAAGTAAATGAGGAGGAGAGGGGTTGGGACTGAATACATAAGTGGGCTCAGCCCAAACCAAAACCCTAAGTGAAAAAGTAGCAAAAATCAACCTTCTCCAAACATATCGAAGCTTATACTCAAAAAGGTCGCAAACGGAATTTTAAACTCAATGGGAGTGGTCCCGAGTCCTAATTCGACCGAATGCCAAAAGTAGCTTTTCAGACAAAATTCCGAGTATCGATAAAATATTTTAATAAAATCGACAAATATGCGGGTTGTTACAAAGGACGAGCCACCACATGCCCATGGACGAGTCAAGAAATGTCACAAAACTCCACTATGTTGCCTTGACTTGTGTATGTTCATGCTATCACCATAAACCCCTTCATCTCCTACTAGGCTGAGCCATATTAACCTATATCTGACCCAAACACATAGCCATGGTCGAGCACTTGAACCATATGGCCGAGCATAGATGTGGTGAAAACATGGTCGAGTTGTTTAGTTCTTTGTTTTGTTTGTTGTGTACAAGATAATCACTTTGGCTCTCCCCTCACTTGATTCTTAAGTCGTGCTATCGTGCTTTCTAGGTTTTGTTTGTGTGCTTTGTCTTGCTATCTCCAGCTTGAAACAAGTGAGTATTTCACACACGACATATGTACTTATATAATTAGTGAATTGACAACAAGTGAATGTGTAGATTTTATATCATGTTATACCTGCCTGTGATATGATTTATATGATGTTAACCCTGTTTATAAACCCGTTATATCATCTGTTACTGCTATATAATGCTATACTGTTTATTTATATCTGTTTATCACACTGCAAGTTCCCTGTAGAATAGAATCACTACGGGTTGAAATGATACATACCCGAACGGACTTTAGAATAAGGAAAAATCATTATGGGCTGAAATGACAGGCCTGAACGATTTTTATTTATTTTATTAACTTGGGATTGTGGGATTGAAATGATAGAACCCTGATTTTTCTTTGTAAATTACGGATTGAAATGATATATTATCCATCACATTGACTTAGGTTAGAAAATTTTATACAGACCCGTGGTTATTTTATATAAAGTTTTTCTGAAAATTTTAGTATTTTACAAATGTAAATTTATGATATTTAATTTAAGTTGAATTAAAAATGATTTTTTATAAAGTATTAATGATTTTTTTCTATAAGTTAAATATGAAATAATGAATGTTTAAGTTGAAATTTGAAATTTGAAATATAACATTAATTTTGGAATTTGAGATTTTGTTCAAAAATGAAGTTTAAGTATTTTAAAATGTAAAATATGATAATTTGATTTTAAATTTGAATTTAAAAATGAATTCATAAAGTGTTATTGTTTTCTATGAATTTAAAATGGTTAATTAAATAAATGCTTGAAAATGCAAAATTGTAATATGAATTAATATTGAAATGTGAAATGTGGTTTAAAATAAAAGTTAAGAAAATAAAATGGAAATTAAATTTATATTTTGAAATGGAAATTAAAACTTAATTATTAAGTTAATTTTTAAAATGCAAAGAATGGAAAATTTTGTATGCTTGAATTTAATAAGTGAATTATTTAAAAAAATGATTTTATGTATAAAATTTACTTTATAAAAATTATAATTTAACGATTAGTTAAGTGAAAAAAATTTTGAGTGAGAAAATATGATTTTTATAAGTTAAAAGAATTAAAAATCAAAGTTTAAATTGTTTCTGAAATTGTATTGAAAATCTGGAATTTAATTAATAGCCATCATTTCTGAAGTTAACTTGAATTCATAAGTAAAGGATATTACAGCGTTTTAGAGTGTTGTTGTTGATACAAATGAACTGTAACTAAAATTTAACTAAGTGATATTACAACACTTTATAAGTGCTGTAGTTGTAGAAACTAAAACTTGAACCTGAACTATTACAGCAGTTTTAAATGCTGTCTTTGCTTAATTGAATTGTTTTTCAAACGTAACTTATCGTAGCATTTTCTAAATGTTGCGAAAGTTGAAATTTCACCGTTCTCATAAATTTAATTGAATAAATGAATTCTGAAAGACTAAACTTTTGGGAATTGAATAGTTGATTTTTTTTTAAAGTATAATAACTTCATTTTAATTAGTTTAAATGGAGCATTTTGATTTGAAATATAAACCTTTTCGAAATGTGATTTGGAATGGTATTTAAATTAAATAAAAATGAATAAGGTTTTGGAAGGATATGATATTTTGATATTTTAAAATGGATTTGAAATGATATTTGATTTTCGACGTATAAAATACCATTCTGGAATTTTAACCACGGGTACACTTCTCTGTATGCCTTGTGATTTTTGGATGTACACCTTCAATTTGAGAGTGTGACTAGAGGAGAGCGATTGCTGCAGCTCTACGCTACCCTAGCCACATTAGCACTGTTATTTGCATAGTTTACTTGAATTTAGGCATTTCTATGATAATGTTTATTACTGTTAAATTGATGGTTTAGCAGATCCTTAGAGGATGGGCGATCCCAAGCATCCTTTAAGTTATTGTGTTTTACTACTACAATTCACTTGAGTTGGTTTACATTGTATAAGTATATATGTCCTGACTCGAGTGTTTTGTGTTTTACTTTACGCTCTGGTCAGCCTGAGTATTCACAACTTAGCTTTGGATTTCTCTTTCTGGAGCTAGGAATTGTTGGAGATTTTGCTTATCTAGTTATCTATCTATTTCAGTTTCAGTTGTTCTATTTCAGCTCTTGTATTTATAAACTTCTATGTATTTGGGATTTCTATTGTATATGTTTTCAGACTGTTATTTTGTATTTTGTTTTGAGACTTTGTTATAGTAGCTTCATGAACTACTATGGTATTTTATTTCTGTTGCAAGTTATTCTGATATTTTTGTGTCTGTGATTCTGTGATTGCTTTCATTTTCTCCAAATTTTATTACAATGCGGTATTTTGAGCAATTCAAGTCCGACATGTGCGGATGCGAATGGCTGAAAATATCGGGTTGTTATACAGTATCACAAAAGAATATATGCAAGTGCTAGACAAAGAGTAAGTGTACATCAAGGAGTCTCTAACTTGAATGTATAAAATAAAAACTACTAGTCTAAGTAGTTAGCCAAAAGTCAAATAATGTTCCCAGATGAGGAGTCAAGCAGAAGCACCTGTAACATCTCGGTCCGACCCGAGTATTATTTAATAAGAAAATAATAAACGGATCGGTCTAGCTATAAATATCAAATAAAATGAGATAGGATAAGAGATATGATTAAAACGTATGATAACAATAATGTCATACCATGACAAGTATACATTTAACAATAAAAATCATACATTATCCCAAGAAATCTCAAAACACTAAAAAGAATGTCATATTCTTTATTTTATTCACCAACCCCAAATATTGACAAACGTATCATTGCCAATCATAAAAAGAGGTGAAACATAAATTCTAGAAATCATCAACTAGAAATCCAGAAATCATAAAATAGGGGAGGTCTATCACAAAACGGGAGCATGAAAACTCACCAACACATGTATCACAAACGGAACGCTATTACATGGTTGCTAACCATCAGTTTTTGAGCCAAGGCTCCACAAATGGCCCGAAGACCATGGGTCGCAACTCCACCAATTTGAGCCAAAGCCCCACAGAAACAGGGTTTAGTCGCCCTCGCAGACAAAGAGAATCACACATTGCGAGTCTAAACCACAAAATGATCATCATCGATTATCAAGAAGTGTCGATCACACTAAGCTAGTAAATAAATGAGTTTAGCTTCATGTCCCATAACCACTGGTTAACTTAAATATTTACGAACAAATTGTAGATTTCCACTCGAAGATTGTCACAAGATTTTCAATCGAACAAGTCCAAAAATTAACCAATGAAGTAAACGCAAGCATTTCATACCACTTGTTTTGCTAAGTCATTTAATGAGATTTCTCTAACGAATGAGGAAAAGGTTTATATATACTAATAGGTTGGAAAACGGTTTTATAAACGAGCTTTGTATTAAAAGTAGAGTTGAAATCATCATTGTGAAAGAGTTTGAATATTTACTACTAGTATGGAAACCTTTGTATTTTAAAGTGACAAATCACAAATTGATTGTAAAAACAATCAATCACCAAAAATTCACATAAGAAGACGTGAATCAAATTCATAGAAATCGATACAAAATCCATCAAAATGGATATTCCCAAAAATCTCGAAAAAGAAATTATCAAAGTCAACAAAAGTGATAACAACTAATCGGAGAAACGAGAATCGATTGAAAATTGAAAATCCACTCAAAAATGCAAATTCCTAGATTCAGTCGACTGGACTGTGAAGTCAGTCAACTGATTCAATGCGTGGAAACTCTCTGTTTGCAGGTTCAGTCGATTGACACATGCCTGAAAACACTCGGTTTCCAGGCTCAGTCGACTGAACTCAGAGTTCAGTCGACTGAACTCAGAGTTCGGTCGAGTGGACTCAGAGTTCAGTCGACTGATATAGGGACCAGGGATTTTTAGGTTCTAGGTTCAATCGACTGAACTCAGAAGTCAGTCGACTGAATCTGCAAATTTCAGTTTTCTCAGCCTAGCCCAACCAAGGGCAAAAATCCAACAAATGGCGATCAGACGAGCAATGGGCACTAGGGGCTTACGCCAATCGGCAACCCAGCCCTATAGGCTCTTCGATGCACCACCAAAATCATGTTCAAACATTAAGGATAGGATTTTTAAAGATTTGACCTCAAAACACCAAAAACTGGAAATTCACCGAATCAATCCAACTCAAAAGCAAATAAACATGAATAGATGGTAGGAATTCATACCTAACAACAATTAGACATAGATGTGAGTTCAAAATCTCACCTTTTACTAAAAAACAATGAAGGAGAAGCTTGAAAACAAAGGGAAGATAAACTACTCTTCAATTTCAACTCCAAAAGCTCCAATCTAAGATCATAAGAATATTCCCTAAGATAGGTTACAGGAAATTTCTGAAATTGGGGAGATATTGAAATGGAGAAGAAGAAGAGGATACTTACCTAAACTTCTCTTTGATTTTGGAGCTAGAACTTGAATTTGCAAAAGAAACTAGGGCTTAGGATTTTAATTTCCAATCTCTTCCCCCATTTTTACTAAAGCTTGAAGTGTTAGGAAATGAGAATGAATGAAGAGGAGAGGGGGTGGAGCTAGGGTCTTATGTTAGGTTATTGGGCTCAAACCCAAAACCAAAGCCCTAAGTGAAAATGTCAAAATTCGAGCTAACTCCAAACATATCGATGTTTATACTTAAAAAGGTCGCAAACAACATTTTGAACGCAATGGAAGTGGTCTCGAGTTCTAATTCGACTGTTTGCAAAAAGTAGCATTTTGGAGTTAAATTCGACCAACGATGCTATATTTAAATATACAATCGTAAAATATGCGGATTTTTACAGACTCCCCTCCTTAAAGAAATTGCGTCCTTGCAATACTTAAGAAGAAAATAAAAAATAACAACCATAAAAGCATATCGACAAAAAAGAAAATTTGAAGTAAGAAGTTCAACTCTAAGGAGCACGAGAGAGTAAGTCCGGATGTGATCGCTTGATGAATTCTCTAGATTCCCAAGAGCAATCCTTAGGATTTGAGGACCATTGAACCTTCACAAGCAGGACATCTTTATTTCGAAGGCGTTTAACCTCTGTAGCAATGATGCGAATGGGATGTTGCTCATAAGTCAAAATAGGCGAAACCTCAATTTCTTCAGTGACACCGGGCTCAAGAATAGAATCGAAATCCCTAAGGCATTTCGTAGTTGAGAAACGTGAAATACGTCATGAATAGAAGAAAATTAAGCCGGTAATAAAAGATGATAAGCCAAGGAACCAACACGTTCGGTGATGGGAAATGGACCAATATATTGGGGCACTAATTTCCCGATCGACTGAAACGCACAACACCCTTCATACGTGAAGCACGAATAAACACCAAATCTCCCACAGAAAATTCTAATTTCCTTCTTCGGTTATCGGCATAGGATTTTTGTCTACTTTGAGCTTCTTTCATCCTATGTGAATAAGGTCAATCTTTTCTGTGGAATCACGAATAAAATCTGGACCAAAAACCGGCTTCTCACCGGCCTCAAGCCAACAAGAAGGAGATCGGCATGGCCTTCCATAGAGTGCCTTGAAAGGCGTCATACCAACACTAGATTTGAAGCTATTATTATAGGAAAACTTAACAAGAGAAATATAATCTTTCCAACTTCCATCAAAATCAAGAACACAAGCACGAAGAAGATCTTCAAGAGTTTGATTCACAGGCTCGATTTGTCCATCAGACTGAGCATGATAGCGGTGCTAAAATTAAGCTTCGTTCCCAAAGCTTTTTGACGACCCTTCCAAAATCCACTAGTAAACAATGAATCACGATCACTAACAATAGAAGTAGGAACTCCATTAAATTTAACAATTTCTCTAATATAGAGTTTGGCCAAAAGTGGTACGGTCCGATTAGACAGAACGGGAATAAAATGGGTGGATTTTGTAAGTCTATCCACAATTACCCATAGATTGTTATGGCCCGAACGAGAACGGGGAAGTCCGTTAATAAAGTCCATGGAGACTTGATCCCACTTCCAAATTGGAATTTCCAAAGGTTGCAATAACCCACAGGGCCTTTGATGCTCGGCCTTAACAAGTTGGCAAGTCATGCAACGCTTAATAAAGTTAGCAATATCAGATTTCATTCCATCCCAATAATAAAGTCGCTTCATATTCGCGTACATTTTACTACTACCGGGATGAATGGTAAATTTAGAACGATGAGAATCTTCTAAAATGTCTTTACGAAGATTACCAATATTTGGCACGGTAAGTCTACCAAATTTTCGAATGCCGCCACGAGCATCGATATCAAAATCTTTCAACCCTTCAATATCAATTTTATCCCTACAGTTTTGGCTAAAAAGAGCCAATTCGGGATCTAGCTTTTGAGCTTCAAGAATGCGGTCTAAAAGAGATGGATGAGCCTCAAGGCTACATAGAACAAAAGGTGAACATAAATCGGATTCACGACCTCGAATTTCACAAGTGGATAAAATCTCTAAATCATTCCATTCGGATATCATCATGGAAACAACCGCTTGTTGCTTACGACTAAGTGCATCGGCAACACGATTTCACTACTAGGGAGTATAAAGAAAATCAAAATCGTAAGATGCAAGGAACTCGAGCCAACGTTGTTGATGCAAATTAAGTTCCTTTTGAGAAAATAAATACTTCAAAGACTTATGATCGGTATAGAGAACAAATTTCTCTCCTAAAAGATAATGACTCCAAATTCTAAGGGCGAAAACAATAGCCGCGAGCTCTAAATCATAAGTGGCATATCTAGTCACTGTAGGCTTTAATTGCCTAGAAGCGTAAGCAATAACACGTTCCCTTTGCATGAGAACGGCTCCCAAACCAACACGACTAGCATCGGTATAAACAATAAGGTCTTGGTTCCCTTCGAGAATCACAAGAATAGGAGCATCGGAAAGGAGTTCTTTTAGTCTCTAAAAAGAAGCTTCACATCTGTCTAACCAAATGTACTTAACTCCATTCTTTGTCAAACTAGTAAGAGACATGAAATTTTTAGAGAAGTCTTTTATGAAACGACGGTAATATCCCGCCAATCCAAGAAAACTACGGATTTCCGTCACACTCCTCGGTCTTTTGCAATTTTGAACCGCTTCGATTTTTGAAGGATCCACGGAAATTCCAGATTCGAAAATAATACAACCAAAAAATTTCACATGAGATTGCCAAAAGTAGCACTTAGAAAATTTTGCTTTTAATTGATTGCTTCTAAGAGTTTCCAACACAATCCGAAGATGCTTTTCATGCTCTTCCTCGGTTTTAGAATAAATAAGAATATCGTCTGTAAAGATGAGAACATATTGATCGAGGAAGTCTTTGAAAACTCGATTCATAAGGTCAACGAAATAAGCCGGAGCATTCGTTAAACCAAATGGCATAACAAGCCATTCATAAGATCCATAACGAGTACGGAACGATGTCAAAGGAATGTTATCCTCCATAATACGAAGCTGATGAAAACCAGTTGCTAAGTCTAACTGTGAAAAGGCTCTAGCACCGCAAAGTTGGTCAAATAAATCATCAATCCGAGGTAAAGGATATTTATTCTTAATGGTAAGATCGTTAAGCTTGCAGTAGTAAACGCTAAGCCTAAGTGTACCATCGGATTTCTTCACAAAAATAGCTGAAGCTCCCCAAGGAGAGGAACTAGAGCAAATAAACTGCTTCGCCTCCAATTCAGACAATTGTTTTTGCATCTCCTCATTTTCCTTATTAGACATTCGATAAGGAGGACGAGTGATAGGTAGAGCTCCAGGGATTAGATTAATTCTGAACTCAATTGCTCGCTTAGGTGGTAATCCTAAAACAGGCTCAAATATATCGGAAAATTCACGAACAATGTGAATGAGAGAAATGACATCTTCCTCATCATCATTATCGTCATCATGAGGGTTTAGAGAATACAAGGATGCTGCCAATTTAGAATCCGAATCTTTAAGAACAATAAAAATCTGCTTAATAGATTGAGGATGTCGAAGATGAATAGTCCTCTGAGGACATTGGATGTGGGCTTCATAACGGTTAAGCCAATCCATTCCCAAAATCATTCCGAAGCCTAAGTAACGCATGACATGCAAATTGACTTGGAAAGCATAATCACATAAAATAATCTTGACATCTTCACAAAGTAAACTGAGTGTTATGGATCCACTAACCGGATTCGCAATTCTCAAAGAAGTTATCAAAGCCATAACACTTAAAGAAAAAGTATCAACAAGTTCTTTTGATACAAAAGAATGGATGCACCCGTATCAAAAAGAACTCGAATAGGTTAGTCACGAAACATAATAATGCCATCAAGGATAGAATGAGAAATACCTTGACCACGAGAAGGATTACTAGGGGCTTGCACAACATTTAGCTTTCCCTCGTTCTTGCTTTGAAGTTTGGGACATGCAGATATATAATGACCCGAACTTTTGCAATAGCGACAAGCAAGGGGCTTTGAACGCATTATTTGCATAATGGTCCTTAGGACCACAATTGTAGCATTGCCCACCACTAGAGGTAGAAGTCTTTGCTATCGGAGTTGCTTGCTTCCCTTTCTTATTGGTATAAGAACCTTTGAATTTAATAGGCCTCTTCTGGTTGTTGTTGAAGTTCAGTTTAGCACCAACAACTTCAACATCATCTTCTTTATCGGCCTCTTCAAGTCGAAGAGCGATATTAACAAGTTGGTTGAAAGAAACTTCCAATTCCAGAAGTAAAGGCTTTTGAGATTCTTATTCAAGCCATAGACAAACCTCTGATTTTTCTTCAATGGGGTATTTATATACTCGACCCCATACTTTGAAAGAGATTCAAAAGATGCGACATAGTCTGTCACAGAAGATTCATCTTGAACAAGGTCAATAAAACGACGGGCCAAAGTCACCTTTTCAGCTTCTGGCACAAACTTCAGTTCAAATCTTTCCTGAAATTGCTCCCAAGTAAGATCCTCTTCAATGATTTCCGAAATCAGAAGCTTATACCAATCTAATGCTCTTTCTTGGAGCATACTAGAAGCCACTTGGACTCGATGAAGATCAATAAGATTCATGCGAGAAAAGATGCGATCGCATGTTCTAAGCCAAGCTTGGACTTCTATGACGCTTCCGGAACCCTTGAATGGCTTCCCACCCAAATTGGTATAATCACTGCACAAGCGTGCAAACCCAGATTTAGGGTGAGTAGGCTCTGGAATAGGTCCGATAAATTGAGCATTCTTTACAAGATCTAGAAGCTGTTGGGCAGACATAAATACTCCATCCTGAGGAATAACACTGGATTGACCGACGCTGGGACGGCTTGGTCTAACCATTCCTCTTCTTTAAGAAATAAAGAAAGAAGAAGAAAAAGGTTATTCACAAAATGAATATCAAACAGTCGTGATTGATAAAATAAGGCATCATAAAAGAAAATAGGATAGAACGGGTCCTAAGACTCGGATAAATCTAAAGGCACGACCCCTAAAAAGGACTTAGGACAATGATCCTTGCTAGATTATTCTACATTATTCCGATGTTTGGCTCTGATACCAAGCTGTGACGCCCCACCTCTATACTCACGCTAGTCAAGAACACTACGGGGTAATGCCGTCGACTAGCACGAAGAATAAGGCTGTTGAGGAGCGACCATCTATGTAATTGCTTTGTGCGAGCATCGATATGTCAGATAGTATAACATGCATTTCATTTCAAGAGGAAATTCGACATACCGATACAAACTCAAAGCTACTACACAATGGCTATATTATCTTCGGAAACAAATATAGAAATAAGCATAATGCAAATCAGACACAGACATCCATATCACAAAGGCGGAAACAGATATGAATATAACACATAGAAGTGTACATCAGAGTAATGGTCAAATAAGATCCACAATATCACAAAAGAACAGATGCAAGTGCTAGACGAAGAATAAGCATACATCAAGGAGTCTCTACCTCGAATGTATAAAATAAAAACTACTAGTCTAAGTAGTTAGCCAAAAGTCAGATAATGTTCCCAGATGAGGAATCAAGCAGAAGCACTTGTAACATCTCGGTCTGACCCGAGTATTATTTAATAAGAAAATAATAAACGGATCAGTCTAGCTATAAATATTAGATAAAATAAGATAGGTTAAGAGATATGATTAAAACGTATGATAACATTAATGCCATACCATGACAAGTATACATTTAACAACAAAAATTATACAATATCTCAAGAAATCTCATAACACTAAAAAGAATGTCATATTCTTTATTTTATTCACCAAACCCTAAATACCGGCAAACATATCGTTGCCAATCACAAAAAGAGGTGAAATATAAATTCTAGAAATCATCAACTAGAAATCCAGAAATCACAAAAAGGGGAAGCCTATCACAAAACAGGTGCATGAAAACTCACCAACACGTGTATCACAAACGGGACGCTATTCCATGGTTGCTAACCATCGGTTTTGGGCCGAGGCTCCACAAATGGCCCGAAGACCATGGGTCACTACGCCACCAATTTTGAGCCGAAGCTCCACATAAACGGGGCTTAGTCTCCCTCGCAGACAAAGAGACATCACACATTGCTAGTCTAACCATAAAATGATCATCATTGATCTTCAAGAAGTGTCGATTATACTAAGCTAGTAAATAAATGAGTTTAGCTTCATGTCCTATAACCACTGGCTTAACTTAAATATTTACGAACAAATTGTATGTTAGACTCTCGATTTTGATTATAACAACCTATATAAAATGTTATGTGTATATTAAACCATCTTTGTAGGAGATTTATTGCAGATTCATCTACAGATGTTTATAGCTGTATATTATGTGTCTAGAGTCTGTATATTACTTAGAAAATTTGTTAAAATCTCTCCTTAAATGATATACACACACACACATGCACACACATGCTCATACATGCACAAAATAGCAAACTCGGACGTCTGAAACCATTCATTCAGACGTTCGAGTACTGAAATAAGAATATTGTTTTCACAATATTCAGACGTCTGAACTATAATATTCAGACGTATGAATGAGGTAAAAAATGAACAATTTCTTTGCTGTTTGTGTTTCAATCTAATTCAGAAGTCTGAATTTTTTTATTCAGGCGTCTGAATATCCCCAACTGCTATTTTTTTGAAAAGTCACTTCTCTGCACCAAGAGAAACATTCTTTTAGATCAACAGTTGCATTTGTTCTTTTCAATATAACTTTTCATTTAAAGATGCAACTCTTTATATACTATAAATAGATCATAGAATTCAACAAACAAATCACAGAATTTACTTTTAGCACTCTTGAATTCTCACTTATTCATAAACTTTCAAATTGCACTCAAATTACTTACATACTTTGATCTTTGATCACTTTATCTTCCACAATTCTCAAAGCACATCACTACATATCATTAAGGAGAAGATTATAGGAAGATTGTACTCAATTGACTTATCCGTGTTATTTAAGAACACACTACAGTCAGATATCTTTGTTATTTGTATTGAAGTCCTATTCGGTTGTTTAGGCGGGTGAAGTCATGTTCGGTTGCTCAGGCAGTGTAAAGCTGTTCCTCCGGGTTAAGTGAGGGTTGTTGTAGTTGAAATTCCAGAAGGAGTCTGGGACTTGACGTAGAACGGGAAGTTCGAACCGGTATAACAATTCCTGGTGTGCTTGTTTTATTTTTTATTTACTTTGCTATTATCATCTGTTTCCGCATTTAGATTTAGTTATATTCCATATTAGTCGATCTTAAGTAATAACTTGCATTATTAGCTACTTTCGTATGGTATCAGAGCAAGGCATCTTATAACCGTTACAAAGTTATCTGATATCTTGCTAATGTGGAAAACAACACCAGCACTTCCAATAACATTATCAATAACACTAGCTTTATTGAAGGTCAATCCCCTGCACGACCTCCATTTTTTAATGGTCTGAACTATAATTATTGGGCAACTCGTATGAGAATCTTTATGCAATCAAATAGCTTTGAATCATGGAATATTACACAAAATGAATACACTCTTCCTACAGTAGAATGCTCCACTTGGTCAAACACTCAAAAATTAGATGCTAGTGCCAATGCTAAAGCTATGAACATGTTATTCTGTGCACTAGATAGAAATGAATTTAATCATGTTAGCATGTGTCAAACTACTTATGAAATTTGGAGAACAATTAAAATCACTCATGAAGTAACTAACAAAGTTAAGCAAAGCAAAATCTCCATGCTCAAAAATCAGTTTCAAAACTTTAGAATGAAACAAGATGAATCCATCAATGATATGTACTCTAGATTTCAAGATATCTATCATTCACTATTAGGATTAGGAGAAAAATACACTGATTTTGATAGTATCAAAAATCCTAAACTCTTTAACGGATGAATGAGAAAGAAAAGTCTTGGCTATTGAAGAAGCTAATGACCTCTCTACCATAAATCCTGAAGAGTTAATAGGAAATCTAATGTCCTATGAAGTGAATTTGCAGGCAAAACAAGTACAAGCACAAGATAAAAAGAACATTGCTTTCCATGCTGAAGAAGAAAAAGATGAAGATTCAGATGAAGAAGATCTAGCATTTATTGCCAAAAATTTCAAAAAATTCTTGAAATTCCGAAAAAACAAAGAAATAATGGAAAACAGAACTTTGAAAAAAAAACCATCATCTTTAGTTCTAGAACGCTTTAATTGTCATAAGAAAGGTCATATGCAGAAAGAATGTCCAGAATTAAAGAAAAATTACTTCAATAAGGGCAGAAAAGATAAGAAAAAGAAAGCATTCTCTGTTACATGGGATGATTCAGATACCTCTTCATCAGATAGTAGCAGTGACAGTGAAAACGAGCAAGCAAATGTTTGCTTTATGGCTAATGAAAATGAGGTTAGTGATTTTACTTTTAATGATATGATAGAGATAAACTTAGAGCTAGTTGACACTCTAAAAAAACAGAAAAAAACATAAGGAGACTCGTGAACTTCAAAACAAAGCAGAATTCGAAAGAGATATGCTCAAAGATGAGAAGAAAATACTAGAGGAAGAACTTGAAAAATTACAAGAATCATTTTCTAATATTAATTCTCAACTCACTCTTTTAAGTCAAGAAATTGAAAATCAAAAGGAAAAGAATGATGCTTTTGTTTCTGAAAATCATGAACTAAAAACTAAGGTAAAATTGATAGAATTGGGTAATACTAGTCTCAAAACTAATTTCAAAATCATCACCAAAAATGTTTCAAACTTTAATAAGGGAAGAGAAACTTTATCTAAAATTATTGATAGCTCTCAATCTGTTTCAAGTAGAAAAGGATTAGGATATGTTAAGAAAACAACAATTTCACCTAGAAAGAAAATTAGAAGAAATATTAATTCTACTATTGAACAGACAAAAAGAAATTCTAACCCAAAAAGTATAAAAATCTGGGTTCCTAAAACAAACAACAGTTTGATTAGGAAGAAATATATAAACACCTTTTTTGAAACTGTTCATAAAAATAAAGATTACATTTTTAAATGGGTACTGAGCCCTCTTGGGTTTGGTTTCCTAAGATTTAACTCTTAGAACCCTATTGAAAAAGTGGGTACCAATATTATCTCATATTTTTTTGTAGGTCTCACTCAAGAAAAGAGGAAAATGGATACTCGACAGTGGTTGCTCAAAACATATGACAGGAGACAAAGATATGCTATCAAATATTACTTGCTCAAATGGAGGCTCCTCACATTTGGAGACAACTCCAAAGGCTATATCATCAGCAGAGGCGATGTGAGCAACAACGGTATTTCAAATTTACCTCTATTTCAAATTTTTTACTTTTCAAAAATTTAAAACATAATTCACTTAGTATCAGCCAATTGTGTGACAAAGGATTCAAAATCACTTTTTCTGAAAAAAAATGTAGTATTTTTGATCAAAATCAAAATCTTATCTTTGAAGGAAATAGAGACAGAAATATCTATGTTCTGAATATGAAAATAAATCATAATTCAGATATGTGTTTAATAGCCAAAGAAAATGATCCTTGGCTATGGCACAAACGATTCGGTCATATTAACTTCAAAACTATAAACAAGCTCTCTAAAAATGATTTAGTGAAAGGTCTACCAAAAATGAATTTTAAAATTGATCATATTTGTGATGCATGTCAATTAGGAAAGTTAACTAAGTCATCTTTTAAATCTAAAAAAGTCATTTCAACTTTACAACCACTTGAATTACTACATATGGATTTATTTGGACCAACACAAGTACAATCCATTAATAATAGTAGATATGTGTTTGTTATTGTTGATGATTTTTCTAGATATACTTGGACTATTTTTATGAAAAATAAAAGTGATACCTTTGATAATTTCAAAAATTTTATCAAAAGAATTCAAAATTTTAAAGGTTTGAAAATAAAAAACATAAGAAGTGATCATGGATGTGAATTCAAAAAGAAGCCTTTGAACATTTTTGTAAGAAAAAAGGAATATTCCATAATTTTTCATTTTCAGAACTCCACAACAAAATGGAGTTGTAGAACGTAAAAATAGAACCTTATAAGAATATGCAAGGACTTTGTTAGATGGAAATACGTTACCAAAACATTTCTGGGCTGAAGCAGTTGCAACAGCTTGTTATGTTTTGAATCGTGTTTCTATTCGACCTCTAACTAAGAATAATCCTTATGAACTTCTTAATGGACGAAAACCAAATAATTTTTATTTTAAACTTTTCGGTTCAAAATGTTTTGCTTTAAACACAAAAGACCATCTTGGTAAATTCGATCCAAAATCCGATGAAGGAATCCTTTTAGGATATTCGGACCGAAGCAAATCTTATAGAATCTATAATAAAAGAACAAATATCATTGAAGAAACACTTCATGTATCTGTAGATGAAAATTTTAAACAAATCCCAAGTATAAGAGATGATGAAGAATTTCCTAATAATATCACAAACACAGAAATTTCAAATATTTAAAATAATGAAAACGTTGATCACAATAACAATGAATTAAGATCTCCACCTAGAATATTAAGAGATCATCCTTATGTTAATGTTATTGGAGAACTCAATTCAACTGTTAGAACAAGAAGTCAATTAAATCAAATGGGTCATGTAGCTTTTCCATATAATATTGAACCTAAAAATATTAAAGAAGCATCTACCGATGAAAATTGGTTAATCGCTATGCAAGAAGAGCTAAACCAATTCGAAAAAAATAACGTTTGAGATTTAGTTCCACGGCCTAGTGATCAATCAGTTATTGGTACAAAATGGGTTTTCAAAAATAAAGCAGATGAAAAAGGAAATATTACTAGAAATAAAGCTAGATTAGTTGCTCAAGGATATAACCAAGAAGAAGGAATTTACTATGAAGAAACGTTTTCTCCAGTCGCTAGACTAGAAGCAATATGAATCTTACTAGCATTTTCATGTTTTCAAAACTTTAAATTATATCAAATGGATGTCAAAAGTGCTTTATTAAATGGTTTCATAAAAGAAAATGTTTATGTTGAACAACCTCCATTATTCATACACAAACAATTTCCTAACCATGTCTATAAGGTTAAAAGGCTTTATATGGTTTGAAACAAGCACCCCGTGCTCTGTACGATAATCTTAAAAGATATTTAATAGATTCTGGTTTTGAAATTGGAAAGGCCGATCAAACTCTTTTTATTAAAAGAAATAAACAGGATATTTTAATCGTTCAAATATATGTTGATGATATTATTTTTGGATCTACAAATGAAAGACTTTGTCAAGATTTTTCTAAAATAATGACTAAATAATTTTAAATGTCACATATCGGTGAGTTAAATTATTTTCTTGGCTTACAAATAAAACAACTAGAAAATGGTATTTTTATTAATCAAGAAAAGTATTGTAACAATCTAATTAAACGCTTTGGTATGGAAAATACTTCTACCAAACCAACTCCTATGAGTACAACCATGCATCTTGATAAAGATGAAAATGGTAAAGTATTAACCAAAAATTATATCGAAGTATGATTTGATCGTTACTATATTTAACAGTTAGTAGACCTGACATAATGATGAGTGTTTGCTTGTGCGCACGATTCCAAGCAGATCCCAAAGAATCACACTTACGAGCAGTGAAACGCATACTACGGTATCTTAATAAAACCAAGGACTTTGGGCTATTCTATCTGAAGGAATGTCCTTTTAAATTAGTATCATATAGTGATGCTGATTTTGGAGGAAGTCGGACGGATAGAAAAAGTACAAGTGAGGCTTGTCACTTCATTGGACGATCTCTAGTATCTTGGTTTAGTAAGAAACAAAATTGTGTTTCATCATCAACATGTGAGGCATAATATATTTCTGCAGCTTTGGCATGTCTCAAGTTATCTATATGCAACAAACATTATAAGATTTTGGTTTTAATTTATGTAAATCAACTATTTATTGTGATAATTCTAGTGCTATAAATTTATCTAAAAATCCTGTAAATCATTCACAAACAAAACATATTGACATTCGTCGTCATTTTCTTCGTGATAATATTGAAAAAGATTTAATAAATCTCGAATATGTGTCCTCTGACAATCAATTGGCAGATATCTTTACAAAACCGTTAAATGAAAATACTTTCATTAATTTAAGACGAGGACTTGGTATCCTCTCTCTTAAAGATTTATAAATTCAATTTTTTTAAAAAAAAATTCATAGTTTGTTTCAAAAGAAAATAAAAAGTGCTGTCTAGCACTCAAACTTAAGACCTCGTACTCAGTAGTCCTCTACACTACCACTTCACTCTCTATTGTTTTCTGACATATGAGGTTGTCATTAAATTCATATGCACCTTCCGTTCTCTCCTTCTTTTCCTATGGATATTATTTCTCTAATCATACATTGTCCTCTCTATTTTTAAACAAGCTTATTCCTATATGTTGTCTGCATTCTTACAATTCTTTTCACCAATAATTCATTTGATTCTCTTTTTTTTTTCAAAAAAAAACTTTTCAAAAACTCTGTTCAATCATGTCATCTCAAAATAACTCTGTGTCATCTAAGTTATCTTACACCTCTCCTTCGTCGGGATCGGAGAATCTACCAACTCCTACTCCTATATATGAACCGGTTCTGATCGTTCCACCCTCTACTCATACTGGATATACTCCACTAGCTAAAAAAACAAGACGGTCTCGCTTTTTTGGATCACTATCCAGAAAAGAGAAAATCGATGATATTCATCATTATCAAAAAGAAACATTGGACTTACAACGTGAATTATACTATGAGCAAAAAGTTAATGCCAAACGGCTTAGCTTTTTGGAACAAGTAGCGCTAAAGTTCTGTGGTTCTTCATCAAAAGATACTGTTCATCAACCGTCTAACAGCTCGTTCTCCAAGTCATCGCAATCCTTGGGAACCATCACCACAGCATCCACCAACAACTCCAAATTCTTGAGAACATGGTAACAGATGGTCTCGCTTCGACCATATGTGGAGAACACCAAAGTTGAAGAAGAATCTTATCGTACTCCATCATCTTCTTCAAAATCTATTTAATCGTTTCTTGTTTTTAATATAATTTATTATTTTGTCTTTTCATTCTGCTTATTCAAATTTTGTAATATTGAAAATTATTCAATAATATATATTATTTTTTATTCTCACCATTGCCAATATATGCTTCTGTACATAATTCATACGTCTGAATTAGTTTAAACAAACGTCTGAATATTCATTTCAAAAAACTTTTTGCCCCTGATTTAGACGTCTGAATCAAAAATAACAGACGTTTGAATTAGCCCATTTTTGAACTAAGTCCTTGCGGGTTGCAATTCAACCCAATTCAGACGTCTGAATTGAATTATTTAGACGTCTGAATCCCTTCTGAGCAATTTCTTTTACACCTTCCTTATTTTTATTTATTACCTTTTTACCCCTGCCTTTTCATCCTCTATATAATGACTTTTTCACTTCTTTACTTCTTACTTCAGAACCCTAGCCCCCATTTTCATCTCACTCAAAGCTTTTAACCTTCCTCTAACTATCCAATGGCACCAAGATCAAAGAGGACAAGAGAATCAACTTCCGGACCATCCGAAGACCAAATCCGACAATGGCTATGGAACGATGTTGCTGTTTCTCGGTTCAATTCCACGAAGAACTCCAACATCTTCGAAGGAGCATTCATGAAATTCTCGGATTTCATAGCATATCGTATTAGAGAATTACCAGAGCAATTTCACTTCGACAGCTTGATTGGGTATACTCCTAACAATGTTAAGATTAATCATCTTATGATTAAACTTTTTCTTGCAAACTTAAATTTGGATCATAAAAATCCTCAAAACCGTCAAGATTGTGTTTGGTCGTTAGTTTATGGCGTAAGAATCTTCTTACCTTTACAATGACTAGGTCATACTTTAAATTGCCCTTATCAAGGAATTGATATTAATGAAATTGAAGTTGATATGGAACATCGTGATGAAGTTCCACGTCAATTTTTATCCAATGAACTTATAAATATGGGCAATTTAAAATCTACCTACTTAAGGCCACAAGCTAGGCTAATTCACCGTGCTTTTATTTGCTCTCTCCAACCAAGAATAGGTAGCTATGAAAAAGTGTATAAAGAAAACTTTCAAGCACTTTATTCTATCTACTCTAATCAACAAGTAAATTGGGGGAAAATTATTTTGGATGAATTCCAAGATATCACAATCCGAAGGAAGTTAGAACTATTCATTATGGTGCATATATTATGCGCATTCTCCTAAATATCGGTGTACCAATGCTTGACTCCGATTTTACAAGTATTAGTGAGTTAAGAGCTAAAACTTTAGGGTTGATGGGTCTTCCTATACGGCCTCCTTCTCAACAAATCATTTCCTTCCAACAATGGTCACAAAATATTTAACAAGGTGTTCCTTAACCTCGAGACACTAGTATTTCTTCTTCTTCCCATACCCAACATGAAGAAGAAGAGGAGGACGATGACACCATCCAAGAAATTGGCCGGATACTTCTTCAAGACAAGCCATCATCACTCTCTCCCGAAATCAATCAAAGATTCATCGGGACATAAAAGCACTTCAGAAGAAAACGGAAAAAAAAATCAATTCTATCAAAGGCTTTCTCAATAAGATTTGGGATCGAATTTCTTGTTCCGGCTCTACATCTACTCAAGCTTACAATCCATCTCCATTTGAATGGTCTTCCTCAAGCTCAAGCTCTAAACACAATGATCCATCTCTTTCAAGTCGATTTTAAATTATCTTGGTTTATTTTTTTATGTTTACTTGTCGCTTTTATTGGTTAGTTATATGAGAAATGTCTAAAACATTACTTCTTTATGTACTATTTCCTCTGACTGCCTTAATGAAATGTGTTATCTATTATCATTCATGTTCTTTCTTTTTGTCGATGACAAAGGGGGAGAAATTTAAATTGTGCATATTGACAGGGGGAGTATTTAGTCTATTAATTTTATATAGTTGTCATCATCAAAAAGGGGGAGAATGTTAGACTCTCGATTTTGATTATAACAACCTATATAAAATGTTATGTGTATACTAAACCATCTTTGGAGGAATTTATTGCAGATTCATATACAAATGTTTATAGCTGTATATTATGTGTCTAGAGTCTGTATATGACTTAGAAAATTTGTTTAAATTTCTCCTTAAATGATATATATATATATATATATATAAATACACACACACACATGCACACACATGCTCATACATGCACAAAATAACAAACTCAGACGTCTGAAACCATTCATTCAGACGTCTGAGTACTGAAATAAGAATATTGTTTTCACAATATTTAGACGTACTAAAATATTCAGACGTCTGAATGAGGTCAAAAATGAACTATTTCTTTGCTGTTTGCGATTTAATCTAATTCAGAAGTCTGAATTTTTTTATTCAGACGTTTGAATTTTTTTATTCAGACGTCTGAATATCCCCAACTGCTATTTTCTTGAAAAGTCACTTCTCTTCACCAAGAGAAACATTCTTTTAAATCAATAGTTGCATCCATTCTTTTCAATATAACTTTTCATTTAAAGATGCAACTCTTTATATACTATAAATAGATTATAGAATTCAACAAACAAATCACAGAATTTACTTTTTGCACTCTTGAATTCTCATATATTCACAAACTTTCAAATTGCACTCAAATTACTTACATACTTTGATCTTTGATCGCTTTATCTTCCACAATTCTCAAAGCACATCACTACATATCATTATGGAGAAGATTATAGGAAGATTGTACTCAATTGACTTATCCGTGTTATCTGAGAACATACTATAGTCAGATATCTTTGTTATTTGTATTGAAGTCCTATTCGGTTGCTTAGGTGGGTGAAGTCCTGTTCGGTTGCTCAGGCAGTGTAAACCTGTTCCTCCGGGTTAAGTGAGGGTTGTTGTAGTTGAAATTCCAGAAGGAGTTTGGGACTGGACGTAGAACGGAAAGTTCGAAGCAGTATAAAAATTCTTGGTGTGCTTGTTTTATTTTTTATTTACTTTGCTATTATCATCTGTTTCCCCATTTAGAGTCAGTTATATTCCATATTAGTCGATCCTAAGTAATAACTTGCATTATTAGTTACTTTCATTGTAGATTTCCACTCGAAGATTGTCACAAGATTTTCAATCGAACAAGTCCAAAAATTAACCAACGAAGTAAACGCAAGCGTTTCATACCCCTTGTTTTGCTAAATCGTTTAATGAGATTTCACGAACAAAGGAGGAAAAGGTTTGTATATACCAATAGGTTGGAAAATGGTTTTATAAACGAGCTTTGTATTAAAAGTAGAGTTGAAATCATCATTGTGAAAAGTTTGAATATTTACTACTTGTATAGAAACCTTTGTATTTTAAAGTGATAAATCACAAAATTGATTGTAAAAACAATCAATCACCGAAAATTCACATACGAAGACGTGAATCAAATCTATAGAAATCGATACAAAATCCATCAAAATGAATATTCCCAAAAATCCCAAAAAGAAATTATCAAAGTCAACAAAAGTGATAACAACTAATCGGAGAAGCGAGAATCGATTAAAAATTGGAAATCCACTCAAAAATGCCTAAATTAGGTAAAATGCGAATTCCCAGATTCTATCGCCTGGACTCTGAAGTCAGTCGACTGATTCAATGCCTTGAAACTCTCTGTTTCCAGGTTCAGTCGACTGAACTCAGAGTTTAGTCGACTGAACTCAGAGTTCAGTCGATTGACACATGCTTGGAAACACTCGGTTTCCAAGCTCGGTCGACTGAACTTAGAGTTCAGTCGACTGAGCTCAGAGTTCAGTCGACTGATACAGGGACCAGGAATTTTCTGGTTCCAGGTTCAATCAACTAAACTCAAAAGTCAGTCGACTGAATTTGCAAATTTTCGTCTTCTCAGCCTAGCCCAACAAAGGGAAAAATCCAACAAATGGCAATCGGACGAGCAATGGGCACTGGGGGCTTATGCCAATCGGCAACCCAGCCCTATAGGCTCTTTGATGTGCCACCAAAATCATGTTCAAACATCAAAGATAGGATTTTTAAAGATTTGACCTCAAAACACCAAAAATGGGAATATTCACCAAATCAATCCAATTCAAAAGCAAATAAATATGAATAGATGTTAGGAATTTATACCTAACAACAATGAAAGCTATAGACGTAGATGTGAGTTCAAAAACTCACCTTTTACTCAAAAATAATGAAGGAGAAGCTTGAAATCAAAGGGAAGATCAACTATTCTTCAATTTTAACTCTAAAAGCTCCAATCTAAGATTATAAGCAAATATTCCCTAAGTTAGGTTATAGGAAATTTCTAAAATTGGAGAGAGATTGAGATGGAGAAGAAGAAGAAGATGATGCTTACCTAAGCTTCTCTTTGATTTTGGAGCTAGAACTTGAATTTGCAAAAGAAACTAGAGGCTTAGGATTTTAATTTCTAATCTCTTCCCCCATTTTTACTAAAGCTTAAAGTGTTAGGAAATGAGAATGAATGAAGAGGAGAGGGGGTGGAACTAGGGTCTTATGTTAGGTTTTTGGGCTGAAACTCAAACCCAAAGCCCTAAGTGAAAATGTCAAAATTCAAGCTAACTCCAAACATATCAAAGTTTATACTTAAAAAGGTCGGAAATGGCATTTTGAACTCAATGGAAGTGGTCTCGAGTTCTAATTCGACTGTTTGCAAAAAGTAGCATTTCAGACTTAAATCTGACTAACGATGCTATATTTAAATAAAACATTTAAATATATAATCGTAAAATATGTGGGTTGTTACAGTAACACTTATTGAATTAAAATGAGATTTTATCGAAACTGAGTACGCGATAAATTTGGCCATAATGTCACACCACCTGCTAAGTAATGTGTGAACATTAACATTCAAATAGTTCGATGTTAGTTGCCGACCGAATTTACACCCAAGAATTACATAACTGAAATGAAGAATTCTCTTAAGACCAAAGATTTAATTAGTTTATAATTGTTATAAATTAATTAATAATTATGAAATATTAATTATAAAATGTGAATATGATTTGAGAAATAAATAATGTTATATATAATAATTATAAATATATCGAATGATATGAGATATCAACAACATATTAAATTAAATATAATTATATATATTTAATATGGGCCAAATGGGCTCATGTCCCATAATGTTATAAGGGAGAAATAGGTTGGTTTGGGTAGATATAGTAGGAAACTAAGAAACAGGGATAGGCTTTGAGATAGATGGTTAAGGTTAAGAGAGAATAATAATAAGGTTAACCTATTTTCTCTCTTATGCATGTGTGTGTATACACGGATCTCTAAAACCCAATTCTCCAGACCTTTTTGTCTAACATCATCATCTTGTTTGCTGGCCAAAACACGTCCCCAAATCAACTTCCAAAATCTTAAATCAAATTTAAGTTAAAACCAAAGCCATTCGATATTGAAAGTTCGATGATTCCAGACTAGCAATCTGACGGATCAGAAGATATTCAGAAAGGGGAATTCATTTTTCAATGTGGACTCAAATGCGTGTGTAATAGGTAATATTCATTCATATCATAGATAAAACATCACGTTTAATAGTCTGTTAATTATGGAAACCTGAATACATATGTATATATTACTGTTGTATAATTTGTTCGGCGAGATTTTTTATGTAAATGTAGTTGTCACAATCAGATTTGTTATGTGCATGACTTTTGATGTTTATGTTCATAATTCAAATATAATCAGACATTATTGGTTATATAAAATTTATGTTACTTAATATATGTGTATAAATACATTAATTTGTATATAAATACATATTACTATTCATACAAAAGCATATATTGTTTTTTTTGGCAAGGCCAGCCGGTTTTATAGTAGACCGTCCACTTTTTATTATGAATGTAATAAAAACATGAAGTACAGGAGTAAGGAAGAGACACCTTAACTGCTAAAAAAGAGAAAAAATATAGCACAGGAGTGTGACAAACAGTCACAGCTACTATAAATAACTAACAAAACTATGTCTCCTCCGAAGAGGAAGAAACACCAACGACAACATCCAGTTGGGAAGAAACAAGAGAGACATTCCTAAGAATACCAATATAGGGGCGAAATAGGTGAGTAAGAGAAGGATCATAGATCTCAGCATCAGGAGAGTAAATAAAAGATCGATCTAAGGTAGTATCAACAAGAACGATAGAATTTGACTCAGCATACGTTCCATCCAAATCAAGAACCAAGGAATCACCAGATGGTCTGTAATAAAGGCAACGAAGGTCCACAAGATCAGCGCTAACATATCTAAAATAGGTATCATCGACAGGGTTGTAACGCAAATCAGAACTACGTTCAACCCAACAATTCTCAGACTCAACCCAAACTATAGGCAACTGTGTCGGAACAAGATCCAGAACAGCAGTGAGTCCACATAATTATCATCAGGGACTTTGGATGCAGGTGGGGACACAGGTCGAGAAATAGAAGTCGGCGGACCAGGAACAAATGAAGGAACTTCAGGAGGAGGAGTAACCTGAGAGACCTTGGGAACCCATTTCCTGAGCGGAGGCCGAGGTAGAGGAATCTTAAGCGCAGCAGCGGAGACAACAGAGTGGAAGCAGACGGAAGCTAAGTGGCCAAAGGAGTGACAGGAGGTACAAATGTCCGGGACCCAACCATAACGAACACGGACATCCACTACATGGCCAACAGCTAGCTGAACAGGAATAGAGGAAGGGAGAGGCTTAAAAGGGGTAATCTCAATCAGAGCCTTAGCATACACCAGCTTTTCACGAGTAACCGTATTAGCGTCAAAACATTTCAATTTACCAACGTTGCAAGCAAGCCAATTCAAACCAAGCAGAGGTTGAAGAGCAGAAGGAATTTGAGAAAAATAAACCCAAACGGGGATAGATAGAACTTGTTCACGAGCACTAGCAACCGTAGGGGACCAGGGAGTAATAATAAATGGTTTCCCATCAAAGAAGGAAGGCTCAGCCTCTAGAACACGACGACGATCCTCAGGGGAGGAGAACAATAGGAAATACATAGAGTCAACCAGCTTAATACGAAGATTACCACGAAGCCTCCAGGCCTTACGACAAATTGAGGATGCATCAATAAGGCGATGTTTGGGATCCAAAAAGAAACCAACTAAATATTCTAAGCAATAATCCAAACCGGCTTGCATGACATTTGGAGGTGGGATCATCACTCCATTTTCCTCAACAATATCAAAATCAACTGGTTCATAAACACCCGCGTTACGGGGAAGAGATGAAAAAAGCGATGACCATGGTTTTGAACTAGGAGGGGGAGGAGCAGCAGGATGAAATGCATCCACAAAGGGACGACCAACTGAGGCCGAAAGACCAGCTTGGGGGGAGGCCGCAAGCAACGAAATACCAAAACTCAATACAGTGCATTTGGAGATATCCTTCTCATCAGAATTTGAACAAACACATGGTGTGCGTCGAGCTAAACAAGAATCGGCAGAACACAACTCACCAACATTCACACCAACGTTCACACCGTTAGCACCAAATTCAACATCATCATTCGCAAGCATCTGAGGACCACAATTATGACCACAAACTGAATGGCACACATCACTGACCATAGAATCAGGTCTCAAGCAAGGGCTCACGAAATCTGCTAGGTCAAAGAACTTACTAGTAGGAAGCGGCGGAAATTCAGCATCAGACAGCAAAGGCGGGATAGGGCACGAGGATGCAGCTTTGCTAACCTTAAAAATTCTTCCAGAATGAGTTGATGAGGGCGATGAAGTAGGAGCAACAGGGTGGAACAGAAGAAGAGGAGGGGAGTTAGGCATGAACGGACCGGAGGGAGAACGTGGAGGGGTAGGGAGGGATGACGAAGGCTACGCAGATTTGGAAGAAAATCTCAAAAACAAAAGTGGACGGGAGCTCGCTATTGAAAATTTTAAGTCCATTAGACACATTTTAATTCAATATTATATAGTGTATAACAATATATGCTTTTTATATACTATATAATATTGAATTAAATTTTTTCTTATACTTTTTTATGCTTACTATGAATTATAAACACTGAAAATTAATTTTATATTATACTATATACTTTATTATCAATATTTATTGATTATATGGATTGATTATTTTATGTAAAATGATTAATAATTCTATAATACAATTTCTTATTTTTTAAATTACTATATTATATCAGAAGCTCTTGCAAATTTTTCCATAATTTTTTAATATTATTTTATATTTTTAATTATTAATATAAATTTCAGCCGAATAGCGATTATTTTATTAAAAAAAATATTTTAACTCAGAATAATCTTAAATATTTTTATAACCCTTGTAATTTATTCCAAGATTTCTGAAAAATTTAAAATTTGAATTTTATCAAATATTATTTTATATCAATTATGGCCAAAACTAGTAATTAATTCATAGAAAATATATATTAAAATATTAAAATTACAAGATCTACAAATCTAAGTTAATTTTTAATTGGAAGAAATTTTAAAATTATTATATATATATATATATTTAATATTTATGTATATGTACTAAATCATGTAATCATTTACCTTTAAATATATTATATATATAATCAAATGGTTAGTTTATATTTTGCATATGTTAAAAATATTATATATATGCATTTATTTATCTACATATATATACATAAATGATTTAAGTTATTAATTATAATATTATATATATAATTTATGTATATATATATAAATATATTTTGTAATATTTAAATAGTGAAGTATATTTATAATACATAGATGTATATGTATATGTAAAATTTTTTGGAATTTATAATACATACACATATACATGCACATATTTAGATAACATACAATACATACAAAATGAGCTAATGTATCAATTGCGATGTAAATTCCACCATCTACATACAGACATGTTATACCTTCCATGGATTATTATGTTACACATGCGCACATATATATTTATGTATGTATATATGCATACATATGTATGTATGTGTATATATATGTATGTATGTATGTATGTATATGTATGTATATGATACATGTATGTAAATTAAATCAAAATAAATTAACTTCATATTACAAAACATATAAATTTAAATAAAATACACGATTTTATTTAAATCAAATTTAGAAATGTTCTAAATAAATTAGACTTCATAGACCCAATAAAGATCCAATATGGTAAAAATAATAATTAAAATTCACTCATAAGTTCAACTACAGGATGGCCCAATTCCAACAATGCTATCAGAGCTCAGAAGCTTATACGGTCTAAATTAGTCATGTCAGGGTTAACTATTAAACTCAATGTCCATAAGGCTATCTCTAATATAAAAGGCCTAATTTGAATTAGGCCTTAGGCTGATTCCAAAATTATTTTGAAATTAAAAATAGAAGTTTTAAATTTAAAAGGTTAAGTTTAAAGTAAGTAATACATTATAAATGTTATAATATGAATTTTCAAATTGTTTTGAAAATATAAAATTTTTAAATTTAAAAGTTAAATTTAAGTTATAATATATACATGTTATAAATGTTATTATAACATAATGAATTTTTTTAAAATGTTTGAAAATTAATGTAAATTAATTTGAAATCTATAAAATTTATCAATAAGATTAATAAAATATATTAAATAAATAAGTTAATTAGTACACACGTACATGCATTATATATTATGGTGCATGTTATGTTCTAAATATTTAAAATAACTTAAGTATACATGTATATATATAAATTGAATTTTGAAATTAATATAGTTTAGTTAAAAAAATTAATTAAATAAAATATAAAGGTTAATTATTTAAATGAATATACACATGCAAAAGATATATGTGTAATACTATAAAGGTTATAGCATGTAATAAATATTTAATATAAGCTTTGTGTTAAAATTATGTAAAATTAATTAAAATGTTAATTAATCGAATAAGATTTAATTGATATAATGTTATACATAAGACTATTATATAAGTAACATAAAATATAAAAGTTATATAATAATAAAACTTATATAATATGAATGCATAAACTAAATATGAACATTACAGAAACCCTAAATAGACTTAAGGAATGAATACATACGTAAATGTATATTTACCATGATTTCAGATGTGTCGGACACTTAAATCACGAGGGTTCTTAAGAAATATATTATTCCATAAGTCGATATCACTTGGTATAATATGTTAAAGATTATGAATTTTTAATATAAAGTTGTTATTTATCATTTATATATTAACCGATTACTTGCATACTCTTTAGTTATTGAGCTTTCCTTAAGCTAGGGATGTTATATGTAGTACTATTAATATAATGAATGGATGAGGTAAGATAACTGCATATATTTGTTGACCTTTCCTCAAGGTATAGACAATATACTTAGCCCATCGCAAAATGATAGGTCCGAGTGAATAGTCCTACTTGTTGAGGTTTCCTCAAGGTAAAGGTAGGATCAGGACAAGGAACCATGGGTTAGGAGTTGTATGTATATAACAGATAAGGAGTTAGTTACCCATCGTATATGGGGCTATGATTTGTTGAGCTTTCCTCAAGGTCATAATCCTAGGCGTACGAGTCCTAACACCTGCTAGTGAAGTCGAAAGACTTCTATGTTTCACTTACGATTTGATGAAACATAAAAGACTAGTGGGAGCCTTATTAGAAAAATAAAATGATAACATTTAACCTTTCTAATATTGAACATATTCTATATAATGCTATAATAATATACAACGATAAATTTGTGCATTTAATAAGATTGATAAAATATTTATCAATCAAGATATGCAAATGTTTGAATCAAAGATTGATAAATAGAAATATAACATATATTTACCAATGAATGCTTCTTGCATGTTAACGTTTCAATATCCATTTAAGCACCTGCTTTACAACTACTAAATATGTTTGTAATTTGGTCGCCAACGTTTTTATTTGGTGAAGACCGTGTATTGCATTCTATGATTTTTGAACTTTAAAAGCAATATGAGACTATGGATATTTGATCCATACTGCATATAAATGTTATACGGGGAACGGTCTTAGCTCGTAATGTACGATACTTCGATGAAGTTAGTTCATTCTAAATAAGCCAATAAAAAGTACCATGAGATCGAGTATTCAATTTATTGATTACAAAACGATCATATTATGTTAGTTGTAACACTAAACCAAAACTACAATACAAATCTATTAACTCGGTCATTGAAATTTCAATTTGATCAATTTACGAATGGTGCATCATATTTGATATTCACAAATGTTGAGGATGATCAAATGCATCTTTATAAAGAGTTCGTTATGATGTTGTGGTAAGGGTTTTCTTTTGAATGGTTCAACCATTTAGAAAGAAAAACGAATGTATAAAGGTAGATGTAATTTAAGGTATTGGGATGAAGGGAGTGACTAGTCACTTCTGCTTCATAAAGCAATACTAGAAATAAGAATTGTAATAATAATTGATATTTAATATTGGAATAAGAAATATGATTTCTATACTGAAATGTATTTCCATATAGAAAATAGTTTTTTGTGAGATTTATTTCTTTGAGTTCAAGATATTTGATCAAAGAACTCTCCACTGTAAACTAGTTGCAATATATGAAACAAACAATTCATATTAAGAGAATGATGGACCTTCAAATTAAGTACGCCATTATAGTAATGGTGGAAATAGTGGGAGCATGCCATATAATGCTTATTGAATGCATCAAATTACGAAAATCATTTTCGTAAAACATAGCGAACATTTGCAAAATAATGACTATTTTTCAATATTTACTGAAATAGACATAGCTATATTTCAATATGAATATTATGAATATTCATTATGAAATAAAACTATAATATGGTACTTGTTTTCATAACAAAATAGATGCATTGGAAATTATTTACAGTTATTTTGGAATTATAGACTAAGCCATAGTTTTGAGAATAATTTTATTATATGATTATAAATCATATGATACTGATTAATTATATCTCAAACAATTATGAAAATGTGCCCATTGAGTAGAAGCATCATAAGCGTTGATGAACTTTTTGGATTGATACATATAGATGTATGCATTCATGGGTCAATTAATTCTAAAATGATTCCATGTACTTCGTTATATTCACCGATGAGTTATCACTAACACGGACATGTGTATTTGATACACATGTAGTATGTTTATGGTAAACTCGTAGATTATAAAACATAAGTAAATAAAATAACATGCGATAAATGTGATTCAATTTGATTGAATGTGTGAGTATATTGTAAAGAGTTCCTACAAGCCTAAAATGAATAAAGATTCAATCTCAAAAGTCATTCCTCTGTGTAATACATAATGATGTATTGATAAAGAGTAATCGAACTTTTTTAAACATAGTACGATTCATTATGAGTGAAGTTGAGTTAATTTCTTTCTATAAGGACATGTACATAAGAGTAGTACACAAGGTTAATATTATTTCGTCTAATTAATAGTTTAAAAAATCATACAATATAAGGGTTTATAAGAAATCCTAACATATCCTAGGCTAAGGAGTTGGTAGGTTGTGCATGTCAAAAGATTCACATAATAATTGTTCATGAAGGATGTTGTATGAATCTCCTCAAAAGGATTTTAAAAAACTATGTTATTAGATGACATATTTATGTTTTGAACATAAGTTTTGTAAACTAAAATACTAAATTATTTTTATACGAAAAGCAATTCATAAAGTGTTTATGAATACCTATTCCTTTGCATTGAGAAACAGCTATTGTTTCAAGAAATACCAACTTTATAGTGAAGGAATTTCTTTGAGAAATTATTAATAGTAAAATGGAATTGGATACGATCCAAATATAAAACTGATTACATGAGATGAAATGAAATTACCTAATCTAAACGAACACATCACATTAGAGTGTCTAATAAGTATTCTCCTACATTGAAGAGAAACTACGAGTTTCTTACCAATATCCAAAATATATAATCCTTAGTTGTCGAATAAGCCATTAAGTACATTGACTCTATGATATGGTATGATGCGCAAATTCGAAGGGATTCCAAATACGTTATCAAAATATGATTTTGGTAATCGTATCCAAAGAGATCTGATCCATTGGCCACGATTGTTAAAAGACTTATGCAGTTGGAATTTAACGAGCAATGTTGATAAGAACAACCTCGTAAATTTCAGTTGTTGAAATTAGCGTAATAGACTCGTTATTCAACGACTCAAGTTATTTTGAATTTACTCTCAAGATTATCGGTTGATAAGACTTAGTATTTTGCAACATATATATTGAAATAAAAATTCTAAATAATGATTCAAAGTAAGCTATTTACACATAATAATAATAAAATGTCTCAAAGTCAGTTGGAGGGAATTAATCGACGGAGTAGACCATTGAAACATAACAGCATACCTGTTCACTAAGGGAATGACCCAATTGGTTTTAAGAAACCGATTAGAAAAGCTAGAATAAAATTTCGTAATTGACCCTAAGTGCAACTGGGAGATTGGTAGAATTATGGGTATGCCTTAAGGGAAATTATATAATTTGTTACATATATCTCACTCAATGACCAATCTTGTTCGAAATCAAAGGTATTTTCTTTCAATTATAACCATAATATAATGTGGTTATATGAATTAATTAATTTAATTAAAGTATATTTAATAGAAAATAAACAAATGGTATGTTTTTTACAGCAGTTACAACATTTGTAACCATGAGTAATTTATCACAATAAAATAAATATACCATTTTAAATGTTCCTAGTCAAGATGCATCGAGACTGGATATCGATGTATCCATTGAGACTAGAGTACGTAATGCTTTATAAATGTTGGGCAATGTATCACTCATGACTGCTGAGGGCACATAGAGATTATGTATGGATAGTTATTGGATAACTATAGAACAACCCATTCGATAGTTTTCTATTGCTTAATATAATTAAAGTCAAACAAAAAATATCGATGTGATTAATTTATATAATCTCTTGACTTGAGAATACCGTGGATTATTAATATGAAAGCTTCGCTTTGATTATAGCCAAATCATGGCATGGCATCCTTCGAGTGACTATAATTGGGTCAAGTGGAAGTTTTGGAAGTGAAGAACTGTTCAAGAGAGAGTTCGTCTCCTCGGTTATATGGGGTTAGTATCACGATTAACTCAGGTCAACTCAAAGTCTCTGACCAAAGCATTTGGTTAATAATTATTATTATTATTGAATCAAGAACTTTGTATTTGAACTATAGAGTTGAATATGGATGATATTAGAATTTTGACCATCACCATATTCCATAAGTACAAAGTGACATAGTTTTGATGAAGAGAATTAGTGTATATAAATGTCATTGACGGTAACACCTATTAAATTAAAATGAGATTTCACGAAAACTGAGTAAGCGATAAATTTGGCCGCAATGTCACATCACCTACTAAGGTCGTGTGAACGTTAACATTTGAATATTTCGATGTTAGTTGCTAACCGAATTTACACCCTAGAGTTGCACAACCGAAATGATGAATTCTTTTACGACCAAACAATTTAATTAGTTTATATTTATTATAAATTAATTAAACTAATTAATATTTATGAAATATCAATTATAAAATTTGTGCATGATTTGAAAAATAAATAATATTATATATATGTATATATGTATAATAGTTATAAATATATCGATTGATATGGGATATCGATATCAGAGTAAATTAAATATAATTGTATGTATTTAATTTGGGCCAAATGGGCTCATGGACCATGATGTCATAAGGGAGAAATTGGTTGGTTTGGGCAGATGCAGGAGGTGGCTAAAACATAGAGATAGGCTTGGAGATAGAAAGTTAAGATTAAAAGAGAATAAGTAATAAGATTAACATACTTTCTCTCTTATGCACACACACACACACACACATATATATGTGTGTGTATGTGTGTGTGTGTGTGTGTGTTTGTGCGTGTGTGTGGGGATCTCTAAATCCTAATCTACATATCTTTTTGGCCACCATTACCATCCTGTTTGCCGACCGAATCACATCGCTAAATCAAATTTGAAAATCTTAAATCAAATTCAGGTTAAATCGAAAGCTATTTGATAGTGAAAGGTCGGCAATTCCTGACTAGCAATCTGACGGATCGAGAAATATTCAGAGAAAGGAATTCAATATTTCAACATGGACTCAAAGGCATCTGTAATAGGTAATATTTATTCATATTATCGATATAATATCATGTTTTATAATCCATTAATTATGGACACCTGAATACATATGTATATATTACTGTTGTATAATTAGTTAGGTGACTCTTTTGTATGTAAATATAGCTGTCACAATCAGATTGGTTATATGCATGATTTTTGAAGTTTATGTTCATAACTCAAATATAGTTAGACATTATTTGTTATATAAAATTTATTTTAATATTGTATTAATTAATATATGTATAAGTATATTAATTTGTATATAAATACATATGCACTATTCATATAAAAGCATGTATGATTATATACTATATAATATCGATTCAATTTTTTTTCTTATATTTGTTTATGTTTATTATGAATTATAAACACTGAAAATGAATTTTATATTATATTATATATTTTATTATCAATATTTAATGATTATATGGATTGATTGTTTTATGTATAATTTGATCTCATATTTTTTTTAAACTGCTATATCATATCAGAAGCTGTCAAATTTTTTTTCAAGAATTTTTTAATGGTGATTATTTTATTAAAAATAGTATTTTAGTTTAGAAAAATAACAAATTTTTTCGCAACCCCTATAATGTGATCCTATTTTTTTAATTATATAATTTTAATTTTTATCATACAATTATTTTATATCAATTAATTATGGCAAAGCTACTAATTAATTCATAGAAAATACATATTAAAATTATAATATCCGCAAATATATGTTAGTTTCAAACTAGAAGAAATTTTAAAATTGTTATATATATATTTTTATTTTATATTTATGTATATATAATAAATTATGAAATTATTTGCCTTTAATTATATATTTATATTTTTAAGAAAAATGTGCGATCATCCAAAATAGAGGAGAGCACACATATAAATATGTGTATATCATAGAAGACAAGGTGCTGCCATCATGCTTGGCAAGTAGCTAATCAAAGTACAAATACAATAAAACTAACTCAGGTACTTCTAGAATGCGAGACACCGCCCATTACACCTTATATCGAGCTTCGGCAAGGCCACCGCCCAGTATTGAGATGTTAGAAGTACCTACTGAACTAAGGAACATCTCAACACCAGCGATACTAGAAGCTAGCTCAATTTGAGAAGGAAATGCCACTCTGCAGACTTGGAAGAAATGGAAATGCTAATGATCTGGACTAGAAAGCACCACTCTATAGGCTCGATAGAACTGGAGAGAGCACCTCGTTGAAAAAGATATCAACCAGAGAGTAGATCGCCATAATGTAGCTGTAGAATAACTAAGAAGAACTCACTACAAACAACAATCCTACCCTCAGCAATCCTGTGAAGCTGTAAAAAGAATCTAACACTATTTTTGGCCAAAACTTGTATCTATAAAATGAACTAGAAGAATATAAGAATAATACACCTATATGTATATAAATGAAATTTATATACATATGTATATGTATTAATAAAATAAAAGTAAAGAAAAAAAAGCTAAGAAAATAGGACAGAATACAACAAAAATTTAGAAAAGTAGATAAAAAAGAATCCATGATCCAAAGAAGCAAAGATCTATAAACTAAAACTAAAACAAACTAAAACTATAGCAAATTAAAATTTATCCTTATGGTCCTTTGATCAAAAGGATATTATGATACTAAGTGAAATCATTATTTAAATTTGAAAAATATTAATACTACAATTATTAATGTCGAAAATATTGTTTTTGTACTTAAATAACTTAATATTATTACAAATCCTATTAAGATATTCTTTGAAATGATTATATTTAGCTAATTTATATTTTGAATTTTGAAATCTAATTAAAGCAAAATGAGGGAATTATAAAAATCAGTTTGTTAAAATGACAATTATTATTATAAAAATTCTCCGATTTCTCTCAAACCAAATATACCAACAAATTATAGTGAATAAAGTGTCAAGTAAAACTCTATTTTTCATTTTAAACTTAAATCTAAAATCGTTCCAATAACAATCGCAATTTGAAATTTTAGTTGTAAGACTAAAGTTAACGATTTTGAGAGTATTATTCTGAATAAGGCAAATATCTAAGCAATCATAGTATACATGTTTAGTATCTTCGACAAGCATATTACAAAAATAACATTTATTACCAATTTGCATATTTTTCCTTTTTGAAAATTTTATGATATTTAGTTTTCCATGCATGATCAACCATATATGAATTTTAGATTTTAAAGGAGCATTTGTTTTCCAAATAAATTTAAAAGAGTTATTAACTACACCCGAGAAGTTAGGAAATTTATAAAAAGAATTAAAGTATATTTCTTACTCATATCCCATTCCCAACTAATATAATCATTTTCATTATCGATATTATAAAGAATCAATCTAACATAAAGTAAAGAAAGCTACCTAAGAGTAATACCTACTAAAATTCTATTAAAACTAAAATTGCAAGGGGGGTCATTTTTGGGAGGAAAAAACATCCAAAATTAAAGCATTCTTAAAGTAACAAATTTCATAGAGGTCCTTAAATTCTATGCTAAAAAGGGTAACAAAAATCCAACGGTCATGCCAAAAAGAAGTATTATCACTTGAATGAACTATTGTATTAGTAACTAGGTTAAAAATCTCATGACATTTTAAAATTGATTTCCAAAAGTAAATAATTTACTTATAACTGTATGGCTACTTTGATGTAAATTTTTGCTACCATTATAGTAATATTTAGAAATGATTTCTTCCAAATAGGATTATCGTTAATATCCTTAAATTTCCATAACCATTTTCTTAACAAAGATAAAGTCATGTTACGCAAATTAATGACTCCTAAACCACCTTCCTTTTTCGATTTACAAATAGTTTCCCAATTAACTAAACATTTAATACTACAATTCGAATTTTCCCCACTACATAAGAAGTCCCTTCTTATTTATCAATTTTGTTAATCACCCAATCTGGAAAAAGATGCGTAGACATCAAATAGATCAGGAGAGTTGATAAAATAGAGTTTATAAGAACTAATTTAGCCGCTCTCGATAAAAATCTCTCATTCCAATTAGAAATCCTATTTTGATTTTATCTATGATAATAAACTAGTCATCATGTTTAAGTTTAGTAGGGCTAGTAAAAAAACCAAGATAATCGAATGTAAAATTCATAGTTGTACAATTAAGTGTATAGCATCTAAATTTTCAGCCTTTTCAAAATCATTTAAAATAAAAACCGAACTTTTATCGAAATTTATTTTTAAACCTGATAGAAATTCAAAACTATATAAAATAAATTTAAGAATAATTACATACCTAGGGCAAATGAGAGGAAAAAATTAAGATATCATCCGCAAATTGAAGGAAAGATATACCGTTACGTGAGATTTCGTTACCAACATTACCCAAAGAACCATTATAAACCGCTTTTTTGATTATCTTAGCGAAAACATCTGCGGCTAAGTTAAACAAGAGAGGTGATAAAGGATCACCTTGCCTTAAACCTTGCTTAGATTGAATTTTATTACCTAAAACACCATTAACCATAATACTAGAGTTATCAGTTCTAAGTAAATTCATAACCCAGCTAATCCACCTATGACTAAAACCTCTAGCATTAAACGTACCAACTATAAACTCCCAATAAATTGAATCAAAAGCTTTCGCAAAGTCCAATTTTAGAATCGCACAAGTTATATTATTCTTACAACAGTGATTAATGTACTCTTGAAAAACAACCACACCATCAATGATATTTCTCCCACTAATGAAAGCAGTTTGTGAACAGTCAATTAGATCGTTCATTCTTATACAAAGTCTATTAGCTAAAACTTTTGAAATAATTTTAATAGAACAGTTAATTAGGAAATAGGTCAAAAATCTTTTACATATTAGCACCTACTTTTTTATACAATAAAATAACATTTGCAAAATTAAATCTTCCTAATTGCAATTTTCCATTATAGAATTTGTTAAACGTGCTAATTAAATAAAATTTTAAAACATCCCAAAATGTTTTGTAAAAGAAAATAGGGAACCCATCCGGACCTGGGGATTTATCACTAGGTATGTCATTAATAGCTTTTCAAATTTCCTCTTCAGTAAAAGGATTATCTAACTCAGAAAGGTCAACATTAGAATCCAAAGGATAAAGATCATTCTATCTATCATTAATTCTATGCTTATTTTTATTACCAAAAATATCTCTATAATTGTCTATAAAAGCCTTATTAAGATCACTTTGATTGACCAATTCTTCGTTATTCACAAAAATAGAATTAATCGTATTACTACGTTTTTTACCATTAGCCATATTATGAAAATTTTTGGTACTATTATCACCTTCATTTATCCATTGAATTCTAGATCTCTGTTTCCACATAACCTCCTGTTTTTCTAAAATAGAATTAAGTTCTTCTTTAAGATTAGCAAAAACGTTACGCTCACCTAGATTTAGTTGTCTAGTTTCTTCTATCTTGTTTATGTTAATCATTTCGGAAAGAATGTTTTCTTTTTTAATTTTTAATACTACCAAAAACATTCGTACTCCAATTTTTAAGAAAATTCCTAATACCCCTAAGTTTTAAAACAAAATTTTTAGCAGAATTATCCTTATTTCTAATATTATAAAAGCTCGTAGAAATCCACTTATTTTTAATTAAATTCGAAAAATTAGACTCTAATAACCATATTTTTTTCGAATTTAAAAGTTCTACTAATAACCCTATGTAGTTCACATGTGAGAATAGTAGAAAAATGATCATAATAAGTGCAAGGCAAACCAGAAACTCTACAAATAGGAAATTTATCCTCAATTTCATCACTATTGTAAAACCCATCGAAGAGCCATAGATGGGGACTCTCTAGTATTACTCCAAGTAAATTCTCTATTATAAAGAGGAATTTCAATCAAATTAGAATTAATAATAAATTGGCCAAGTTCTTCCATAGCAGAGAAATCACCCTCCTGTGGTGAACGCACTTCTCTAAAACGCGTAACGTTGAAATCACCCCCAAAATCCAAGAACCGGGAGCTAAAGATCTAAACTCTAGACATTCATTCCATAGAATCCGACGACCCATTTTTGAGTTTGGCCCATAAACAATAGAAATATTTAAAATAGAATTATCACTAAGGTTAATGAGAATAATATGCAAAGAATGTTGCTTGAAAATACATTGGAGCAGTTTAAAAGAGTTATCCCCCAACCAATCAGTAAATCCCCAGAAGCGCCTACAGAAAGTAAATAAGCTCATTTCCTAAAATGATACCCACCTAATCTTCTATAGAAGCGAATATCGGGACATTCAATTTTGGTTTCCTGTAAGAGTGCAATGTTAATAAAATAATTTTTAAAAAAAGCTCTAACTTTGTCAAACTTATTTAAATCATGCAAAGCTTTGATATTCCAACTTATAATCCTCATATACCAACAGATCTAGCCCTATCAAATTCCCTGCTTCTAATATACTCTAGATCTATCTCAACATCTGTAAAAATAAAAGCGGTATCACTAGCTAATTGACTAAACTCAGAAGAAGATAAAATACCTAAAGCATACGATGAATACGTACTACCCAAATCAGAGAACATACCATAGCCTGAATTCATAGCACCGCTCGTGGCACTTGAAACAGGTAACTTAGCCACAGATTAAGACTGACTACAATGGAACCTAGCACTACATCAAATTGATCCACTAACAGCTACATACTTCCTACGCCTACTCTCCTCGATGAAGAAGAATAAGAAGCATAATTGCTGCCGATCTCACTAGTTCGAACATATGTAAAAAGACAAGAACTCCGCGTCATAATATTATCTAAATCTCTGTTCACATTGTTAATATCAATGATATCTACTGTTCCACATGAAACCAAATGAAAGTCATCAATCATTGTTTATTTAAAAAGTCACTTTTCTCTGGTTTCCCCACCACATCAGTTGACCCCAAAATATTCACTAATCCCCTATTCGAACGAACAGCAAATTCCTTCTCCAAACATTCAGTAACCTCCATCTCCAATCGATCATCTCCATCTACAGGCAAATTAAAGACTCAACCATATCATAAAAATCTCCAAGCCTGTCATTGAATTCAATCCCAACATAGTCATTGTAATCAATAGACAAAGGATCTCCAAGCATATCATCAAAAACTCTAACCGATTCGGTATGATTATTAAAATAAGGAGCTAGACTCAAAGATATCTTATCATTGGATAAATGCAAATTATTCACACCTGCACACTGACACCAACAAGAATATCGGCAACATCAACAAAAGATAGGATCGAACTCTTTTCACTCGATACATCCACACCTTTTCTATACATTTAACATCATTATCCCTTAGATTCTCGTGAAAACTCCTCAAACAATTAGCCATTTGAACATCAGGAACTCTATTATCAGCCAACTTGACTTTCTGAGCAAAAATATCATGCCCATAATTACTTTAACACCTGACCATTCCACCATAACATCCTTTGATAGTTTACCATTATCAAAACTAACATTATTACTTGCATCAGAAATAACTTTACTTCCACTTACTATCTTCAATTGTTTCACATTAGAACTATCAAAAGAAGTATGATATTCTAATCTGCGGTCAACTCCAAACCTTTCGGAACTTAGATTAGAGACTGTCAAAGAAGCAAGACACTCAAACTTATTGGCAGTAGATAACTCAAAATTACCCAACTCACGAGATTGTTTTGGCTTTTTATTATTTAAATGAATGAATCCATTGTTTAAAGCACTAGGCTCTATACCATTCCCAGGATCATCCATGGATAAGGTAGCACAATTTATCAAAACACTTGCCTTTGACGAATGATAATCCATAATACAATGAGTAACAACAGGGTCAGAAAGAATAGGATCGTATTCATGAAACTCTTCTCTCTTAGCAATGGTAAAAAATTAGTACCAACACAACCATAACCTTATTCGAAACATCATAACTATCATCTTTTGTATCAGAATTATTAAAAGAAGATTTAAATTTTCCAAAATACTCTTCTGGATCTCCAAATCTTTCTTTGTACCCCTTACTAATATTAGGTGAGTTGATAGCATCAAAATGAACAAACATATCCTCTAAATATTTGATTCCCTCTTCCTCTTTTGCCATAGATGATCAAGCTAAAAATCTCCTTTAACAACATACTTTTTAAAACAAATTAAAATTGGTGGTCAACAAATGAAGAACAAGAGTTGGAGAAATTGTATTTCGTCGACCAGATGCTCTTCTTGTGACCAAATTTTCCATACGCAAAGCATCTGACTGGATCACGACATTTATTTGCAAAATGAGTATTATCCCCACATCAGTAGCAGAATTTCTTTCCTTTCTTTGCATCGATGCAGTTCATATTTGGGATTCGATAAAACGAATTATGAAATTGAAAAGAAGGTAAACGATCCTTAACAACTTGCGCGTAAGATCTGTAACGACCTGGATTTTTCGTCGGTTGATTGTGAATAATTGAATGAGTTTAAATATTGGAATTGGAACATAAGTTGATTTTGAGTATGAAGATTTTGAACGAAATTATAGAATGAATTTAAATATCAAATATAGCGATTTATTGAATAAATTTAATTGTTGAATTAATAATTGAAAATCGTTTAAATAATTGAATTTGAGTTGAATAGAAATCGAAACGATTTCTAGCGTTGATATAAGTTCTACTGAATTAAAATTGAGTTAATAAGTTTTTAAAACTGAGATTTCAAGGGATTTCGTCAATTTTTGAAATCGTCGATTTAATCGATGCATTAAAATAGCGATCCGGGGCACAGTCTTAGAATTCAACGAAACCAGTTCCATTGGATTCGTAATAATGTATTATTATCGGTTTCAAATTTCATAGCGTTTGGATTTACCGTTTGGTCATGTGATCTGAAAATGCCTAGAAATAATTTAATTGAATTTAATTTAAATAGTTGATTTAAAAAGATATCTTCCACATACGATCGAACTAGGCCTCGAGACTTATTCTATTGGGTTTGAAGTAGTGGTATAACATTAGGAACGCCAAGCGGCATGCCTCGATCAGGGTTTGTAATAAAATATCTAGATATTTTGAAATTTAAAATAAAATATATCAATCGCAGTCCCATTTCCCTCAATCAGCTTACCTACCCTATTAGCCACCCTATCGTATACGTATAGCTGCCTCCTTATTGTTTAAAATCGCGTCTCCCGTTTTTCTTCCTTCTTCAGTTAGAACACGAGAAATAAAAAAAGAGGAGGAAGGAGAATCGTATTCACGCTCACGACCTGGGTGGTGTTGTTTGAAGCGTGATGAAATCTGGAGGGTGGGTGAGCTGGGGAGGCGCCGTAGTGAGGGATAGAGGCATGCAGTCATCTGGTTGCTTGCATGGGGCATGCAGGCGAAGGAATTGACTCGCGATGGGTGTAAGAAGGCACCGTTCTTGAGCGCATGACTTTGGGTTTTGGGATATGGGACTCGACATGGTACGGCAGTGGAAGCGAGCGAAGTCGCGATTATTGGTCGCATGGACGTGAAGAGGTAAGGATTGGAGGTTGAGGCACGACAGTCTCTGGTGGCTATGGTGGTGCGACGCTGGGTGGAAGTGCGACTGGAAGGCGGCAGTAACCTAGTGCTACACGTGCACACAAGGATGGAGGGGTGCTAGTATGTAGGAAGCTCAACGAATGGTGATGGGCAGTGTTGGTCGATGTAGTAGTAGTATATATTAGTAGTTGGATATTTCCCGCCTATTGGAGCGGATGAGACCTTATGCGCCCTGCATAATAGCGGATGACCCTATATTACTGCGATATGCCCCTCGAAGTGGGATTGGTATTTTATGTTATCTAACATCTATAGATGCAGGAAAAAAGGTTGGAGGAATCCAACTGTATTCCATATATATATATATATATATTGATTGTTTTCATATATAGTAACATATGATGGAATTGAATAGTCTGTTATAAATTATTGTATGGATTGAATGTTTGGATGCTATAGTAGCACTGACCTTAACTTTGGTATTTTAAATACCATAAATATTATTTTTAAATGTTAAAGGAGTTAAAAGGAATTTTGGATATAAAAATGTTTATATTTAAATTTGGATTATTTTAAAAGAAGTTGAGTTGGATAAAATAATAATTTGATTTCGAGATTTTACTTAACTATTTGTAAAATATTTTTAATAGATATTTTTAAATAATTTATATAAGAGATTTTAACCAGGGATTTTAAAATGATATTCTAAAAATATCGATAAGGAGTATTAAATCAATATTTAAAATAGATTTGGGAATCAATGATATTTATAAAGTAATAGATTTAAAAATGAAGTTATAAGTGAGAATGTTTATAAATAAGTGAAATCCAAATGAGTTTCAAATTTATAAATGATGTTTATGGATAAGGTAAAACGATTTTCATTTGATAAATTGAAAATATAATTTCACAAGAGTGAAAGTAAAATGAGAAGTGAAAATCGATTTTGGAAGAAATGCTGGATTATATTTTTCAAATGTGAGAATGGTTAGAAAATCATGAAGAAATCGATGTGATATAAATCGAGAGGAATTTATAACTTGAAATTGGTTATTGGATTTAAAAAAATATTTTTATCGAGAAGTTGAGTTGTTTTAAAGAGAAATTTTATTTATTCAAATTATGTAATTTAAAGCTGCTTTAGTAATAAAATACTTTGAAAAGTTATTTTTTTTCAAATATTTAATATTATTAAAATAAATTCTAATTTTTATAATAAGCTTTGTAAATCGATTAGTTATTTAAGATGATTTGGAAATGGGTTATTGATATTTATTTAAAGTGCTTGATATTTTAAATAATTACTTAACATTGTTTTAAAAATGAATTATTATTTAAAAATACTTATTTTATACATATATATAGCTTTGAAATTATTGAAATTTATTTATAAATCCTCTCAAGATTTGTAAATGGAGTTTATTTAACGGAGATAATTTTCATAAGAGGAATCTTATAGTGAAACTCTGGGGTCTTAAGGAAATTATAAAGTATTTAAATATAGAAACTTTATAAATGAATTAAAATTCATAAGAAGGAAGTGAGAAATAGGTAGTTGAGATTATAAACGAGTATAATCGATTTTTTTTAAGGGGATTGATTAATGAATTTCGGAAACTTATAGAAATCATTATAAGTGAGTTAAGTAATTTACAAAAATTTGTAAATGATTTTGAGAATTAGGAAATAAATGGTATATTTCCTAAGTATTGGGAATAAAGTGATTTTAGGAAAATATACTAATAAATATTTTCTATGTATTAAACTGGGACGATTTGAAATATTAACTGTGAGATTATTATTTTAGAAATATTTCTCAAAGGGTTGAATTATAAATGGGATTGAAGATATATTCTAAGAGTTGAGATGATTTAAAGATCCTGCTATGGATAGGTATTTGAAATTGTTTTCGAATATTGAAATACCAAAAGAGCTTTGAATATATATTTATATATCTTTTGTATAGATATTTTGAAGTGAATGTTTGAAAAATTCATATGGGGCCTAGTGACTGCTTATGATGTTATTAATAGTTAGATAACTAACTATCAAATCTGGCCAAGTTCGTTGATTGTTTTGAAGAGTCTGGGATCAGATTTAATTATCCAAAAACCACTTAGGTTCGGTTTTTGCGTTATGAATTGTGACATTCGAAGATAATGGAGATGGTGATTTTGGAGATTAGATTTGTTTAGACCCAGAACAACTTGAATAGGTGAATGCTATCATTGCTTCGAAGGTAGTGTTAGCATTCCAAGTATGAATGTTATTCTAAAAAACGTAGCCTCAAGACTCATCAACCGGGAAATGACCAAAACAGGGCATGTAGCAGGGCTAAGTGGGTCCTTCCATTAGGGTATGTTATCACTTTTCTAGATACCCTCGGATATATTATAATTATGGATATGGTTTTGCATGAAAAGATAGTGCTCGATAAGGGTGGGAACACCCGGGGTGATAATATATTTGGTACTACTAGTCAAGTGCGAGGCCGGTCCTGTATGGCCGGGTACAAGATGTTCTTGTCAGACCCAGGTGCATTGATCTAGAGATGCACTCACCGAAAGGTAATTCCTTACTAGATCATAGTATGGAATCCATTATCCAATAAGCACCGTACGGTTTTGATTGTGCCCAATTACATTGAAATGTGAGATGCAAGCATTTTAGCTATTTTCTAATTTACTTTCTATAGACACTATTGTAATATCAGACGATTTTGATATAAAATATTTTGGTTATCGTAAGGTAAAAACCCATCGTATTTATGTGTGGCGTGGTCTTATGAGATACCTTTGTTTTCAAAAGGATTTTTGAAAAATAATAATTCAAATTGAGTGTGTTTTCTAATGCGAGTTTTCAAGACTGACTCAGGTGTTTTTTTTATTATAATGCTCGGGTCAGACCGACTATTAAAGATTCAAGTTATGATGCTATGGAGCTCAGGAGATGAGCTAAAGGATTTCAGATGTATATCACGTGCTTGATTATATTCCGCTGTGTGTGTAGACTGTATAGTCAACACTGGCGAGGATAAGTTATTACAACTGTCCAGATTGATTTATTGATTGTTGTACTCTGATAACTGTATATATATTAACAACTATAGATTCTTTTGTTAAAAATCTGTTATTATATATTATATTTTATTCCGCTGAGATTTGTGAGATTCTATGTTGTGTCTGTTTCTTCATCTATTTTTTTCTTCTTCGCCCTTAATGATCTGGCATTTCCAGCATTCGATTTCTCGGCATGCAATTCAGTGAACGTATTGATGTCAATTTTCGAGGATTGAAAATCTCGGGTCGCTACAAGATCGATTTGGGACAGCATCACAATAACGAAAAGTGGAGCGAGTAATTGAATTCAATTGCAGATAGGATGGAACGAGGAAGATGAGCTTTGAAAGCAAGAAACAGAAGATATGGACGCCATTTTTTATTATCTATTTAGTATATATATATAATAAATAGTTAGTTTATATTTTGCATGTGTTAAAAAGAAATATCATATATATATATATATTTATATTTATAATATTATATAATTATAGATTATAAATGTATATATGAACGAATATATATATATATATGTATATAAATATATTTTATAATATTTTAATAATGAAACGTATTTATAATACTCACAAAAATATATGTGTATGTATGTATGTATATAATTATTTGGAATTTATAATACATATACATATACATATTTGGACAATATACAATACATACAAAATGAGCTAATGTGTCCGTTATGATGTATATCTCAAAATCTATATGCCGGCATGTTATATCCTCCACAGATTATCATGTTACATATGCGTGCACATACAGATATATATATATATGTATGTATGTATGTATGTATGTATGTATGTATGTATGTATATACCTATGTATATGATGCATTTTTATAAATTAAATCAAAAAAATTAACTTTATATTATAAAATATATAAATTTAAATAAAAGACATGATTTTATTTAAACCAAAATTTATAATTGTTCTAAATAAATTAGATTTCATAGGCCCAATAAAGATCAATTATGGTAAAAAAAAAATAGAAATTCACCCATAACTTCCGTTGAGGGCTGGCCCAGTTCCAACAACCTACTTGCAAATTTTGAGGTGTTAGTGTAATAAAAAAATTATGCTAACATTTTTTATGCTTGAAGAATGGAATCTTCTCTTCGGACTTTACCTGCAACAAGTTTGTACTATTTACTTTCTGTTGTTCTTTTATTCTCGATTGTTATTGACGACGACGATGTAGTTATGAACACTAAGGTTGACCGTATCAACCAATTTTAAGAAGTTGCTACTGCTGCATCAAAATTATCTGACATTGATTTCAAGAAGACACTTATAGCTTTTATGGAAAGAACCTAACGTCGGCTAGATGAGCTTAAAGCTTTTAGAGTGCTTCCTAAGAATGTTTCAGCTAAAATTTCTTTAGCTTCTACTTTTTTTAATGAACCTAAATTACGAATTGAAAAGAGTCTTGGAAAAAGATCCATGAACAGAAAATAAGTGAAGAAGTTTGACTTCTGGAAGTCTGGTTCTTATGATACTGTTTTGACCAAAGAGAAGGATCCAAGTTTATTATTGATGAAATTTTTGTTGAGAAATCTCCTATATTGAGGCATTTGGTGGTTATCCCAAACACCAAGGGCAAACATTTGAACCTTAGTGGTAATACATTGTTTTAGTAATTTTGATGATGTTTATGATGGTCTTGAAGAGAATTTAACTCCTTGTAGTGAGAAGAACATGAAAATTGTTGTATAATTTGGTTGAACAAGTGGAAAAAATGCAAGAAGATTCCTTTAGTACTCAACCTTAGACTAAGATGAGAAAGTTCAAACATTCTAGTATGATGTGGGAACCCTAACCAGTAGGGTTTTATATTCTTAAGCTTATCAATGATGGATCAACCAACCTAGAAGATTATCTAAACCGCCATGACATGTTAGTGGAGATGATCAGAGCCTTAGATGAAGTTAAATGTATGTAATTTGACATAGTTAAAGGGGTTCCTTAGGAGCAATTATGTAATTTAATATATAATTTTAACTCTTTTAAAGGAATCTTGTTCAAATTAAAAGTATGCTTATGATTTTTGTTTCCAATTATATATAATATAAAAGTGGATTTTTAAATATGTACATTAAGTATGTACACAATAAAATCCCTTAAATAAAGTATTTATCCTATCGTAGTTGTGAATGTGTTCATGACCATGAGTATTGGATCATACAAGCATATATTTATCCATGAATATTCCTAGTCAAGATGTGTCGATAATGGGACATTGATACATCTGTTCATCATGGTGTACGTAATTCTCTCTGTACGATGAACAGTGATTTACTCATAATCGTAGGGGGCAGTATGGGATTATATACTTGTAGTTGTTTAGAACAATTATGGAATGACTTAATGAGAATCTTTTATATGTTACTTATGTCTAAGTCAAATAGAAGATCTCACATGATGATGTGTAGTAGACTGTCAACTTAAAAATACTATGAACCTTATATGGGCAATACTTTACTTTGATTATGATCAATCATTCAACAACTACATGTTGGAATCCTAAGGCTAGGAACAAAATATTTAAAAGGGAATATCATGAAAAAAAATTAATTTGAAAGTTGAAATTGTAGTTTATATATTCTTTTTATTTAAATTTAATAAGTTGTTTATATTAGTTTAAAACCTGATTTGATTAGGATTTAAATTCCAAATTCTAAGTTTTAACTTTTTAGTTTATTCATTATTCAAAATATTATTTGAATCGATTAGTTAAGTTTTTAACATTTTTTCGCATGCAATATATTTAGTAACAGTAATACAAACACTAATATACATATAGTAGATATATCCTAAATATACTATGAAATAATATGTAGTATATGGTCCAATATAGTACATATCAACTGTATATATATAATTTATATACATGCTTCATATATGTTTATAAAATATTAATATGCACATGTCGGAATTTTTATTCTTACATGAATGGCAAGAGAAACCCTTCATCTATAGAGAGTTGTGTGAGTTTTCCTATCCATAAGAAGTTTTTTGCTAAGGCAAGCCCTTTTTATAGTGGCCATCCACTTTTGTATATATGAATAGGTGTAAGGCAAAAATTCCTCAACAACTACAAAGACTTGGTTCAAAACAAGAGCGAGACTACAATGTCATATCTGTTGGCTAAAAACATCCCATAAGAAGTTATACGGATTAACTTAACATTCATGTATTTCTTTAAATTACATTAACTTTATAATATGTGCAATAAATACTAGGTAGTAATAAACTTAATGTTTGTAACCTTTTTATTTAATACATATACATACATACATGCACACATATATAATATGTAGTGACATGAGACTACTAATATATATATATATATATATATCAAACATATGCGAATTATACACCAAATTTTTAATTAGGATTTAATTTACATCCAATCTTAAATAATTGTTATTTATCATATATCAAAATAAAATCTTATTTTACAAGTATATGATTGATATATAATATACGGTTTACAAGTATGTAACTGATATTATGATATGAAATTTATGATATAAATTATATTAAAATTTTGAATATATATAAATTGTATGTATTTTTCGAATAGGATATAAATTATATATATAATTTGAATGGTAAGATATATTTAACCGAATGAAATGTATTTTTTACCGAACCAATGTTATTTAATATAATGTGTATATATGCACCTATAATTGTGTGTGCATGTGTGTGTATATAATTATTAATGCATTTATATAATAAAAAAAATTATAACCAAAATCTTACTTGATAAATGCATTCGAGAAATATCATGGCATGCATGGGAGACGACCACATCAAATATCTTCTCAAAATGATTTGCTAGAGAATTTTGAAGAGATGGAGTTGATATAGATTAATGGAGGAAGTTATATATATTTGTATTTATATATGTATGTATATATGTATGATATATATATATATTAAATGGTAAGAGAAGTCCTCTATTTATAGAGTCTTGTATTACTTTTCCCATCCCATGGGAAGTTACATACATTAACTTACTTACTTACCACTAATTTTCTTAAATAAATCAGCATATGCTTATCCACATGTAACAGCCCGCAAATCCGTACCCCTTGAGTCAACACTATTCTATCTAAATCAACTCAAGTTGTATAGAAATACGAACCATTTGGGTTAAAGAAGAAGAGGTAGAAGAAGAAATTAGAAAACAACAACAGAATCTAACCATCGCAGCGGAATAAAATATAATAGATAATAAATAATTTTACTCAAAATATCAAATATCTCTATTTATATATATTACATCAATCACAGTTCAACATCAATACCATACAAATGGATACACAGCAACTCAACACAGCGGAATATATATATATATATATATATATATACAAGTACGAGAGTACGTATCGTCATCCAGCTCATCTTCTGAGCTCCACAGCATCATATCATGTATCCTATAATACTCGGTCTGACCCGAGCATTACAGTTAAATAATACCCGAGTCAGTCTGGAATACCAGCGTGAGAAAATCACACCCAATTGATTATTAAAGTTTCAAAATACTTTGAAAACAAAAGCATCTCGTAAGACCACGCCACAAATAAACATGTCGGGTTTTTACCTTACGATAGCTAAAACAATTTTTATAGAAATCCTCTGATATTATAATAGGGTCTATATACAAATACTTATAAAATAGCCGAAATTGTTACATCTATTGAATTCCAGCTACTAGCCACAGAGTGGGTAATACAAACAAAACTCGTACAAGGCTCGTAGGGAGAATGGATTTCCAACCAATGACTAGGCACTGGGGTACCACCTGTCACAGTACGGGGCCTAGATCACTGTACCGAGGAGTACACCCGCTCCTCTGCAACACGAGGCCGGGACTACCCCTTACTGGATAATCCCGAATGAGATCACCCCGCGGTTGGGATCAGCAACCGCCCACTAAGCCGAAATAAAAAGGGACATCTAGACTGGAATGACCTCACCCTGCTTGGGTGCTACCCACCTAGCATTGCCGCATAACCCCTGATTTTCAGTCATTCCTATTTGATAAGGCTTGAGGATAAGCATTACCTTTTCAGAACATATCCCTTAGAATGCCCACCGTCCACCTGACAATGTTTCGCAAGCATTCATCCATACAAGTCCGTCCCGGGTTCGAATGGAACCGAAGGCACTATTCCTACTACATCCATTTTGGAAATATCCTCAGGATTAGTAGCGACTTGCCCTTGCACTTCACTGCTCCATCTCCAAGTCTAAAATTGTTTTTCATGGAAACGTACAAACCGGATCGAAGTGGTTTTCGAGAAATAAATCTCGATCCCGGTCTCTTCGAAACGATCAACGTATTTGTCCAATATTGATAGTCGGTGATTTAACTATCAATTAATATTCACAAACAACCATCAACCAATAAATAATTTCCAAATTATTTATTTATCTCAAAACATCTTTACAAGATATATTTCACTTTTCAAATTCCTTTGAAACAGTTTTCAAACTATCTTCCTTTCTCAGAATAAATTCCAAATATTTCTATTTTCACTGGAATCACCAAGCACAAGATTTTAGATTTGTAAAATAATTTCAAAACACTTTAATTGTAAAGTATGTTTAATATTTAATTTAGAAAATTTTACTTTAGTACTTAATTTAAAATAATACTTTAGAAACAAATTAAAATAAGTCTACTTTATAAATATAACTAGATTTCCTTCTTTAAACAAAATACTAAATCATTCTTAAAATGATAAAAAGATTAACAAATTACTTACTTTAGAATTTACTTTAACATAATTAAATTAAAACTACTTCAATAATTGATTAAAAACATATACTATATGAATATTTGAAAATAAGGTTACTTTATAACTATAACTAGGTTTTCGCCTTTAAAAACAAAACACTAAGTTATCATTTTAAACAATTACTACGATATTAGATTTGAAAATATTTACTTCAGAATTTAAAAGATTAGAAATAATAAACTTCCTAAAACGTGCTTTTCTAAAACAACATTAAAGCTTTCACTTATATTTAAAAAAATTAACTTTGAATGTACTTGGCTATCCAGAGAAATATACTTTTCTTCACAATCTTCTTTAAATTTCAATTTCAAACACTTGAATCAATTTCCAAATTGATTTCCTATTTATTCCCTTTTAATTCAGAATCTATTAATTTCATATTTCATTTCTTAATTATGATTTTAAAATACTTTAACCAAAATTTCAAATTTTTAGATTACTCAATTACTTCTTTATCCTTTAAATAAATTTAAACCTTGAATTTTAAAATAATTCTTTATTTCTTTAATTGATATAACTTAAATTTACAATTCATCAATTTCATTTTATTCAAAATTCTTTTTATCTTCATACTTGAACTTATATATCATTATTTTCATATTACTTCTATTTCTTTTCAATTCATTCTTAATTTATTCAAACTTTCTATAATTATTTCGCTTACAAATTTACTTTCTTTTAAATTTCTTTTCAACAATCCAATTCATATATTTTGGTAATTCATTATACCCGAATATCCAATCAAACCATAACATTCAATATTCCAACATAGCTCATCATAGGATATCAAATAATCACAACAGAGAATATTGAATAATTTAAATAAATGTGAGGGGTCCAGTTGGATCCCTCCAACCTGTTTTCCCTGCATCCACAGATGTTAGCACAATATAATATGCCAATTCCAAAATATCATACTACAGTACATCAATCAATCCAACCACTCAAACAATTATTTAAATTCAGTCATTTAAATTTAAATTTAAACTGAGTGAGATTAACTCACCTTTGCTTTTATTTGCAATCCATTCCGAAATTGCCTTGATTTTCCGATTATTGACCTTGAATAAACAATTTATATGATTTATTAATATTTGAACCATTCGAATAATTAAATCTCCATTTTATAATTCAATCATCCAATGATTTTATTAAAATTTGATTTTAAACATTTTTATTTTAATTTCCATATATATATATATATATATATATATATTCCTTATCTACTTATCTATCACTTTTTAAATTAAGACGAAAATTTTATCTCTTACTGTAAATATCAAAACAGAAATTTCCCTAACAGTAAACTTCCCATCTCAATCTATTTCAAAGCCCCCTTTTTTTTCCAATTTCTTTCCCGATTCACATATAGAACAAAACAAATCAGATTGATATACCTTACTGGGAAACGAATTGAGGCTATCCCACTTCATTCGCCACCGAGACTTCCACGACATCAAAAACCCTCGCGAGTGCCTCTCCTTCACGTGCTCGCCTCCCTCACTGCCTGCACCACTCGCTCGAACGAGACTGAGCTCGAAACCCTACCAGAGTCGCCGCCTCGAGACTCCATGCCTCGTTTTTAATTCGAACATCTTCAAATGGATTAGGCGACGCTCACGATGATGCCCTAAATCTGCGCCTCGATGATTCTTGCGACCCTCAGATCGAACGCGAGTTCGATATTGCGGTTGATGCCGCGAGCCTTCCCTCCTCCTGCGATCGAGAATCCTTTAAAATGCCTTCCTTCGATCGAGCTGATCGATTTCCTTCTCTGACAATTTTTATTTATTTATTTATTTTGAAAGATTGATTTCGGCAGATATGAAAAGGAGTGGGAGTGGGAATGATTCGAACCCAAAGAAGCCATCTCAGATTTTTTTTTACTCGAAGTGTCGGCCATTGTATTTAAAAGGAAAGAAATCGTTGTCTTCCATAGGAAGGAGACGTGATTTAACAGAGGGAGATAGGGTGGCTGCATAGGTATAGGATGTTGACTTAAGGTGATAAAGAAAGCAATTGATGTGAAATGCTTGACCAGTCAACTAATTTATAATCATTATTTAAATTGAATTTTCGATAAAAATTTCAACGCGTTTACACGTCGTACGCTCACACAACAACTTCAAATGCTACAGAAATTGAAATCCGATAATAAATCAATATCACAGATCCAATGGAACTGGTTTCGTCGAATTCCGAGAAGGTGCCTCGGAAGGCTGTTTCTTAAATTCAATTTAAACGATGAAATTTCAAAACTGAAAATCACTATTAAATTAAATTTTAAAACTTCTATTATCTTCAATATCATCAATATAAATTTTATAAGTCTTCTAATTATTATTTTCCCAACTTCAAATTATTTAATTCAATAATTAAATTATCGAATAAATTGTGATATTCGTTAATTCAAGTTAAAATTGCTCTATTGAAGACTTAAAATCAATTAAATATTCCGATTTTTAATTGCTTGAAAATTCTGGGTCGTCACACCACATATATGTACACATATGTAAGAACTTTTCCCATTCAATGGGAAAAGTTATACTTTATTAAAGGAACATGCGTTTGTTAAACATGTAACAAATATATGTTAATGTGTGACATTTTAGACTTGATAATTTCCATGTAATTTAAACTCTTTAAATAGTAACAAATTATAACACGTAAAATCCATATTAAATAAAATTTAGTCCTAACATTTTCTAAACTTTTGGGACTAATTAAATCATTTACCTTCGCTAACAATTCATAACATTTATTTGTTTATTTATCATTTCTAATTTGTACAAACTCTAAATCTCATGTTTGTGAGACTCTCAAGTATGATACTAGTACTTGGTAATGTTTAAACAATTCTAACACTAATGTTTATGTAGACTTTGGTGAAGCACAACATTAGACTCACTATTAGTGGTTTATGGATCATCTATATTAAAATCCAATTTTATAATTGTAAGTCGAATAATCTAAAGCAATGTTATTGTGTGCATATTTATTTCTTTATCAATAGTATGTCACATAGATTTCCAAAACTCAATTAGTGGCCAAAACTCTAATAGCATCCGTAATTAATTGCAAAACTGGCTCCGAACTCGCTTTGTTCAATTTGATACTAGTTATCAATTAACCTTATTGCTTTGGATAAAGACTTATAATTTCGCGTTAACTTCCAGTTATGATGACACTAACTTATGTATCGAAGGAGATAAATCCTTTCTTGGTTAGTGCTTCACTTCACATGTTTTAACCATAACCAAAATTAGACGTAACACAAAGCAGTATTTATGATTCTCTAAAATAAAACTATGATCTGCATAAATAGGATTTACATTACAACTAAGTTAGAGATTACTACATGTCATCATGTGAGATATTCTGTTTAACTTGATACAATAACCTATAGAAGACTCATTATGAGCCATTTCGTTCCAAACGTCTATAAGTACATAATCTATTGGTTTTCTCAAAATTCATGAGTAAATCGCTATCCATTGTATGGACAATGTAATACACACTAAGCTTTTAAGTGTATCGATATCCCATTTTTGAAACATGTGCAGTTAAAGCACTTTAGTGGACGTAGAAAAAGTTATAGCGGAATAAAGCGAGGATATATCAAAAAATAGACGATGTGTAAAAAGCTTCTTAGATATAAAACTAAATATTTAAAGTTAATTATTCTCGTTATCACATCTTTTTTGTTGGAAAAAATATATTGTTTAATCATATATAAAAAAATCAAGGAATATCATGACTATGCAGACTGATTTGGCGATTATAATAGATTTCTAACATATATTGAGCACTTATGCCCTAAAATTAAGTCTTTGACCTAACTTTGTTGATTTGGTTTAAAAGAGAACTAGTCAAACAAAACTTTGTATATTAGTGTTGCTAAAGCGGGTACTAAAAGTCTTTGATTTAACGGATAAAGCGGAAAATAGTAGGCTTAAAGCAGATCTACTGCTCAAAGCCGTTAAATTGGAATAATGTAGTGGTCGAAGAGACCAAGTTGCTAAAGCGGGGATTATGAGGAGATGTAGCCAAGCTTTAACTACACAGCATGAAACATCAAACGACTAGGAATATTTAAGTTTAAGTGTTTATTTAATTATCAATTGAAAACTCATGTTAACAAGCTATTTTGTAAATGCAGTCAATTAAATATTCACCTTTGGATTTCTAATGTATGAAATTAGTGTACCGAAACATTAATTATAATAAATACACAAATAGAAAACAAAAAACCAAAAGCTTATTTATTTTGAATAAGATTTTTTACAAGAGTTTGGTTGCATAATTCCCCATTGGGAACACCCTAAACTCTTTCAGTCTCCCACTTGCACTGGGGGATAGTTATTAATCCTCGTACACATATTGAGACGACCCGACTTTCTCACCACAGAAAATCGCATCATCTTGAAGAAAGAAAGGGAAAGAAAAGAGAAAAGAAAGAGAAGAAAGAAGAAACAACATCAAAATCTCAACACTGGAACGAATAAATTATACTAATAACATAAATATTACATAGTTTACAACCATTATCAGAGTTACACAGATTATACATCACATACTAGACAGTTATAAACACCTGTCCAGTTATACAACTCAATACAATACAAGGAAACTACTCAGAGAAACCAACACAGCGGAACACTATATATAACTATAACGCAGAAGCCTTCTGCTCTATTGCTCCTCCAGAATTCGTCAAAGCTAACCTGAATCCCTTGGCTACTCGTAAAAATTTGAGTACCCAAGAGTTTAAGTAAACAGAAGATAAACTCCGGGTCAGACATGGGTCTGGTGTGAGTAACAGGTTAAGATCGCTTAACTTTGAAATCCTTTGAAAACAAAAGGTATCACGTAAGACTCCCCATAAATAAACACGGGTAAGTTTTTACCTTACGCTTACCAAAACATTTGATAGGAAATCCAGTGATATTATAATAGGGTCTTGGGTCTTCAAGTAAAATACGGAAATAGCTGGAATGCTTACATCTCACGTTCCAACATAATTGGGCACAATCAATACGTACAACGCTTATTGGAGTTCAGATTCCATACAATGGCAGGGCAACTGGGGTACCGCCCGTCACAGTACGGGGCCTAGATCACCGTACCGAGGATTACTCCAAGTCCCCTGCAACACAAGGCCGGAACCATCCCTTACTGGATAGTTTCGAACAAGACAACCCCGCAGTTGGCGTACGTTTCAATTGCCCACACAGCCGAAAAAAAGGACTTCTAGATAGGGGAAAATATCGTCCTACTTGGGCATGACCCACGTAGCCTTGCTGCACCTCCCCTGTTTTAGCCATTCCCGGTTAATGAGGCTTGAGGCTACGATTACCTTTAGAGAACACATCTCTTAGAATGCTCATCGTCCACCTGACGATGTTCTGAAAGCATTCAATCCATACAAGTTCGTTCCGGATTCGAACGAAACCGAAGGCATTATCTCATTACACTCATTTTGGAATCACCCTCAGAGTTAACGACGATAGCCCTTGCACTCTGAATCTTCATCTTCACTTGAGATTCACGACCTATCGTTAATTTGGATCAATGTGGTTTTCGGATATCCAAATCTGGAAACCCGATCCCGGTCTCATCGAGATCCAAAACGCCAACTTTTAGGTCCATGTTGTTTTAAAGTTAAAACAATTCAATTCTATTATCTATATTCACAAAAATAGATAATTCACAAATCATAATAGAAAATCAACATTATCATCATAAACAGATAATCCACGTTATCATCACCAATAGATAATTCATATTATCATCCTAATGCAATCAAAGCATCCATATCACATAGCAATACTTATCTCATATATGAGATCTCAAACCATTCAAGGCAACCAATATCATCCATTCATATATAAGCAATGATTAATAATTACACCAAATATAATTAATTTAAACTGAACTAAATTAATTACATCATTTCTAATTAATTTAAAGTGAATTAAATTAATTACTTTATCAATATAAATCTTGCTTACATAACCATTAATTAATTACAAATTAATTAATTAATTATCCTCTAATTGATCACCTTAATTAATCACCCTTGATTAATTATTCCTTAATTACATTCAAGTAATTATCCTTTAATTAATTTTACAAATTAATTATACTAACCAAATACAGTAATTAGCCTTTAATTACTTCGCAAATTAATTACTATAATTAATTACATTGATTGTTAATTAATTATATTAATTAATTACTCTTTTATCACTTATCATTGATTAATTAATTATAATTAATCAATCCTTGATTACATCATAAATTACATTAATTAACGATCCCTTAATTACTTCTTAATTAATTACTAACCATAATTATTTATCACTCTTGATTTATCACAAACAGTAATTAACTACCCTTAATTACTTGATTAAATAAATTATTTACTCCTTAATTAATAATTAATCTTTAATTATTTATATTTATTAATCACCCTTGATTAATCTCATCCAGTAATTAATTACCCATAATTAATTACATTACATAGTTATCTTTAAATAACATAAATTAATTACACTAAGTAATTAATCATTAATTACTTTTACTAAGTAATTATCCTCATATTAATTGCACAAAGTCATTAACCCAAAACTACTTTAAATCTTCAATTAATTACATCATGTAATTACCATCACTAATTACTTCACTAAGTAATTGCGCATTATAAATCCCATTAAGTAATTGTACTTAATCCCATCATCAAGTGATTATTTAAATTAATTAAACCAATTAATTAACTTAAACTAATCCTATTAATTAATTAATTACACTGAGTAATTAATTACTCTAATTACTTTCATTAAGTAATTACACTTAAACTATTTCACAATTGATTATCCATAATTAATTAATATAATTAATTATTTAAAATTAATCACATTAATTAATTATTTAATAATCCTTAGTTAATGATCTACATTAACTATTAACAAATCTTTAGTTACTTCTCCTAAGTAATTAAACTTTGATTAATCATTATTAATTACAAATTAATAAATCTTTATTAACCAATTAATTAGTCTTTAATTACTTAATTAATTAAGTGAATAACTGTAGCTTAATTAAGCTTTAATTACTTGATTTATTATATTCCTAACCATTAAATAATAATCTACAATTATCTAATTAATGATCCTTAATTTTCCTTAATTAATAAATTTAAAATTTAATTACTTAATCAATTAAGCCTAACTTATTGGTTAATTTAATTAATTACCCTTATATTTCATTATAAATAAAATGAATCACCAATTATTAAAACTAATTATCCTTAAGATAATAACATCTTTCTTATTAATGGCTTAATTATCATTTTCAAATACATTTGAAAACATTTTACTCTAAATTCTTTTTAAAATTTCATTTCAATATTAAGATTCAAAATGATTAACAATTTAAACTTTTACCAACTTTAAATCAATTTATAAACCTTTGAAACAAATGTAAAGAAACAATTATCTTATATAAAGTAACTTATATAAAGAATAGTTTCAAACTAACTTGCTTGATTATATTTATATCCAAGATTCCAAATAAATTAATATTTAACTTGAAATTTAAGTCAAATTAATTTATATAACTTTCTATTCAAATATTAAAGAATTCTTTTATAAAAGAATACAAATAAGGTTTTAACATTTTCTTGGAAAACAATTTATTTACAACATACTTTTATATTTTAAACTTGTTTCAAAACATTTTAAATTTTGATACAATTTTATTTGCCCTAAAGCTATGATATAAATTAAATTTGAATCCAGATTAAAGCTTTGATTCAAAACTTTGTCTAAATCTTGTTTCCAAAATTTAAACTCATTTAGATTCAAAACAGACAGGTTTTCCATTTTTGAATTCATTTAAACTTAAAGTACTGACAGGTTTTACAAAAACCTATAATAACAATATACCCGAGCCCGCATAACAAATACTTCGAGACAAATACCCCAACACTTCGAGCAAAACACGAATCTACTCGAATAAACTCTCAAGTACCCATCTTCCCCAATCAACAGCAGATACACACCATCACCTTCGTGCACATGCACCAACACCGCCGCCCTTTCCGACCCTCGCGATGGATTACACATGTCGACGATCATCCTCCAACTCAATTCCGACCTTCAAATCATTAGCAGTAGCTCGAAATCAAAATCGAGCTTTAAAGCTCAAAACTGGAACCAGAATCAAACCTGGAAATCCCCTCTTTCTCGCACCTCTGACCACCGATGCTTCTGATCGTCCAGCATCACCTTAGACACACATCCCACAATCAATTCCCTCGATTTGGTGGAACTCGATCCACTGGCGAAGTTGAGAAAAGCAAAATTTCCGATCATCAGAAAACTAGGGTTACAAATTTCATTGCTTAACCACCATCGCCACAGTGCATTGATCAACTTCCAAATATTTTTCCCAGAGTCTCCTATCATCACTTCATCACCAAAGAAGACACTGACCTCCCCAACCACCTAGATCGACAGTATCTTACCAAAACATCATTTCTGGTCAAACCAGAAATGCTCGTTCATTTTCAAACTAAAAATTAAGATTTTAGTTTTAAAAATCAAGTTTTAGTTTAAGCAATCGATTTATAATCTTGGATCATTGAATTTGGATAATTAAATTTTTACTTACATAAGGTTTGTTCTGCTATTTTTTGAATTTCCAGAGACAATACATTTTTTTAATATTAAATAAAGTTTTAAATTTAACTTATGTTACACAGTCACATTTTGTTTGAATCTTAATCCTTAACATAGATTAGATCAAATGAAATGGATTTTTTTAGCAATTCTTGAACCTGGAAACTTAAGTACAGAGAAACTAAGTTTCACGGCAGCATACACAACTGTATATATTCATATATATACCAACTGTGCACTTGTAAATGGCATACAAACATACTTATTTCTAGAATAAATCAAGCAACTAAATTCATACTTAATTTTTAAAAGAGTGATGTTACTCACCTGGCATGCATGATGAACAGAGCAAACTTGTTTTTGAAAAGCTTGAAAATGTCCTTTGATTTGAAAACTTTGAGTTGCCGTGGTTTGCTTTTGAATTTAAAACTGCAGTTGCATGTTTTCTTTTTGAAAACCTCAAGTTGAAGATGAATGTAGGCCTAGTTGTTGTTTTCAAAACAGAATTGAAGGAAACTGCAGGCTTTTGAGTTGCAGAATGATGATCAGATTTTATTTCCAGATTTTAAGAAATGAGTTCAGGCTTATATTTTGATTTGCATTTCTGGTTTTGAAGATGATTTTAGATAGTTGTAGTTTGATTTGGCTAGAGAAAATACCGTTTCATATTTTTTGAAGGGATTTACAGATTTTGTTTTTGGGCAAAATTTTCTGGATTTGTGGAAGATTGATCAGAGATTTTAGATTTTTGGTTTGAATGTTGATTTCAGATTTTTCAGCTGAAGTTTTCTTAAGTTTTGAAAAAAATAGAAAAAAGAATAAAGGTGAGAAGAAATGTGTTAATATAAGTAAATTTTTGATTTAATTAAAATAAAAGAAAAATGAAAATTTAATAGGACACTTGTTCTTAATTTTAACATTTGTCACATTGTTTAATCTATGACTTAACACATGTCATTAGATGTCTTAAGGAATTTACACATGTCTTTTAGTATTTTATTTTAATTTAAATTGTTTATAAAAGCTTTTAACTTAATTTATTACTTCTTATCTAAATTTGTGTGTGTGTGTGTGTATATTTTAAAGAAAAATGAAACAAAACAAATTATAAATAAAAGCTTATCCAAATATTTTTAAGTATCTGTTCTTTTGAATTTTAAACATTAAATTCAAATTCAAATTCAAATTAAATTATAAAATCCAATTTAAAAATCAAGTTATATATATGCATATATGACTACCATTAAATTTTGAAAATAACAAATCCTATTTCTATAAAATCTATTTATGTTTATAAAAAAACTAGGTATTATATTTATTATTTGAAAATAATAAATTTAACAATTTAAATAATTTATAAAAGAGATTATAAATTACTTCTGTTACTCAATAAATTAAGATCATATGTAAGTTGTATTTTAAACTCTTATATATATAATTTCAACCAATAAAATAAAAAATAAATAAAAAGAAAATAAAACAAAGCTCTTATGTTAATCTAATTTAAAATCATATTTAAGTTAATTAAATATAATTTTAAACAAATAACATTTACCTTAAGTATTTACAAACCATATAGTTATTTATTAAATAGCTTTTGAAAAGCTTAATATTAAATAAAAAATCAAGTTTTCAAATTACTAAAAATATTAGAATTAGAAAAGAAGCTTTATTTGTTAAATTTAAAAATAAAGCTTATCTATTTACAATATAAACCATATGTTTACATTATAAATAGAAACCAATTTATTAACTTTAAAAGATAAAATCTACCAATTGAATATTTATTAAAAGAAGATTATCAAATCAATTCAAATTTTATTAACAAAAATTATCAAATCAATTTAATTTTTAACACAGATTATTAAATACATATTGCCAAATTTTTTGGGATATCACATTCCTCCCCTCTTAAAAGAATTTCGTCCCCGAAATTTAAAAGTAAAGGTAATTTAAGAATCTATCTATGATTTTATTTTAAAACTCAAGCATATATTATCAATCATATGCTAACAACCATAGCAACCAATTTACTCAAACAAACAAATCTAACTATCCAGACAAAATTCTGGATAGGATTTCCTAAATTTTCCCAAGTATAAATACCGAGATACTCACTCTACAGAATCCAAACAATCTGTACTACTAAGCTACAAAACTCCTATTCAACTAGATCTATAAAACTAAACAGGATATCAAACTATAGACAAGTCTGACTCAGCAACCACATCCCCCTGAATTGCTGGTTCCACAACCAGAGATAGATCGTACACATACTGCCTCATAGATACGTGAAACACATCGAATCCCAGTTATCCAAACTGGCAATTCAACTTTGAAAATCAAACACTAATGCTCACAAGAACACAGAAAAGATCCAAAACACCTCGGAGCTGACTTACCCAGTCTTACCCAATCTTATAGCTCCTTAGATCGGAGAAAACTTACCCAAAATCAAATCTCCGACTCCGGAATCCAAATTCCTTCGTCTCTTATCCACAAGACTCTTCTGACGATCCTGGGTTGCCTTCACCTCTCCCGATCATCTCAACCTTCGCTGATGTCTCTAGAAACAAACTGGACCAAAACAACCTAACAGAATGATCTTCTCAAGATCAATCCAAAACCAGGAACACCAACTCTACTCCACAAACATCAGAAGACTAACTTACTTCTCCTATCCGAAAATGACAAAACAAAAGCACTCCCAAAATGCTTCCGCTGCACAACTCTGATCTGGAGTAGATGAAAATGCTGATGAAGAACATGAGCACAAACTAAACAACACATCTCAGAAATATGGTTCAATAAATCCATAAAAGAAAACTCAGAAGTACCACAATATTATGAGCTACTTCACCAAACCTCTCTCTAGAAGTCATCCTTCTACTAAACTGAACCACCGGTAGCACTCCTGGAATCCAGTCATAAGAAAACTCAACCTCCAAACGCGGAAAAACCTCTGACTTCCCTGAAGACATCCGGAAAAATCTCCAATAGCTCAAGAGAACACTCAAACTATCGCAAGTCACTTTTTCGATCAACCGATCCAATATCCAAAGAAAACTGTTCTCTCTTTACCAATCAGAACAGCTTATGCTTATCTAGACAATCCATTGAAGAAATGAATTCACTCTGCTGCTTTTGAACTATACCTCTAGAAAAAAATGCTCAGCCAGAAGAACTCCTTGCCGGCACATAGAACACTCCGAGCTGCACTGCTGGCACAGATGCCAAAAACTTCCTAATCCAAAGCTCTTCGAGAAACTCGAACCTCATACCAGACAGAAACTCTATTGACCCTAGCTACAACATCGAAGCAGACATAGTTCCTAAACTTGTTCCAAAGAAACATCTTCGGAGACATCCATAGTCACTGTGTCTCATCACGCAGCTACTACTTTTTGAGGTTGCCATGTTGCCATCACTCGTTTCTGCCTAACCAACAGATCCAACACTACTCATCCAACTTGCACTACCAAGATGGACTCCGAACCTTTAAAAGGTATCCTTCAGAGATCGATGAAATCCTCACATCAAGTTGTAAAGCTCACTTGAGACGGTATTAGGTCTACAGTCTCGATAGATACACTTCCAACCTCAACATTCAAACTCCAACCATTGGTAGTAGTCGTGTTACACATCCCACTACCTTATCTACCTTTATAACTTATATTGGAAAACCTGAACAGGTAACCCAACAAATAGGTAGAAATATATATATATATATATATATATATATATATATATATATATATATATATATATTCAAAATTACAAATACGCTCTCTCAAGAAAGAAATCACTTCAAAGCCTAGGTATTCACTCAACCTAGCGCTCTGATACCAAATGAGACGACCCGACTTTCTCACCATAGAAAATCGCATCATCTTGAAGAAAGAAAGGGATAGAAAAGAGAAAAGAAAGAGAAGAAAGAAGAAACAACATCAGAATCTCAACAGCGGAACGAATAAATTATATTAATAACATAAATAATATATAGTTTACAACCATTATCAGAGTTACACAGATTATACATCACATACTAGACAGTTATAAACACCTGTCTAGTTATACAACTCAATACAATACAAGGAAACTACTCAGAGAAACCAACACAGCGGAACACTATATATAACTATAACGCAGAAGCCTCATGCTCCATTGCTCCTCAAGAATTCGTCAAAGCTAACCTGAATCCCTTGGCTACTCGTAAAAATTTGAGTACCCAAGAGTTTAAGAAAACAGAAGATAAACTCCAGGTCAGACATGGGTCTGGTGTGAGTAACAGGTTAAGATTGCTTAACTTTGAAATCCTTTGAAAACAAAAAGTTTCACGTAAGACTCCCCACAAATAAACACGGGTAAGTTTTTACCTTACGCTAACCAAAACATTTGATAGGAAATCCAGTGATATTATAATAGGGTCTAGGGTTTTCAAGTAAAATACAGAAATAGCTAGAATGCTTACATCTCACATTCCAATAGAGTTGGGCACAATCAATACGTATGGTGCTTATTGGAGTTCAGATTCCATACAATGGCAAGGCTACTGGGGTACCCCCCGTCACAGTACGGGGTCTAGATCACCGTTCCGAGGATTACTCCCAATCCCCTGCAACACAAGGCCGGAACCATCCCTTACTGGATAGTTCCGAACAAGAAAACCCCGCAGTTGGCGTACGTTCCAACTGCCCACACAGCCGAATAAAAAGGGACTTCTAGACTGGGAAAATCTCGTCCTACTTGGGCATGACCCACTTAGCCTTGCTGCACCTCCCCTGTTTTAGCCATTCCCGGTTGATGAGGCTTGAGGCTACGATTACCTTTACAGAACACATCTCTTAGAATGCTCATCGTCCACCTGACCATGTTCTGAAAGCATTCAATCCTTACAAGTTCGTTCCGGGTTCGAACGAAACCGAAGGCATTATCTCGTTACACTCATTTTGGAATCACTCTTAGAGTTAACGACGATAACCCTTGCACTCTAAATCTTCATCTTCACTTGAGATTCACGACCTATCGTTAATTTGGATCAATGTGGTTTTCAGATATCCAAATCTGAAAACCCGATCCCGGTCTCATCGAAATCCAAAACGCCATCTTTTAGGTCCAAGTTGTTTTAAAGTTAAAACAATTCAATTCTATTATCTATATTCACACAAATAGATAATTCACAAATCATAATAGAAAATTAACATTATCATCATAAACAGATAATCCACATTATCATCACCAATAGATAATTCATATTATCATCCCAATGCAATCAAAGCATCCATATCACACAACAATACTTATTTCATATCTGAGATCTCAAACCATTCAAGGCAACTGATATCATCCATTCATATATAAGCAATGATTAATAATTACACCAAATATAATTAATTTAAACTGAATAATTAATTACATCATTTCTAATTAATTTAAAGTGAATTAAATTAATTACTTTATCAATATAAATCTTGCGTACATAACCATTAATTAATTACAAATTAATTAATTAATTATCCTCTAATTAATCACCTTAATTAATCACCCTTGATTAATTATTCCTTAATTACATTCAAGTAATTATCCTTTAATTAATTTTACAAATTAATTATACTTAACCAAATACATTAATTAGCCATTAATTACTTTGCAAATTAATTACTATAATTAATTACATTGATTCTTAATCAATTATATTAATTAATTACTCTTTAATCACTTATCATTGATTAATTAATTATAATTAATCAATCCTTGATTACATCATAAATTACATTAATTAACGATCCCTTAATTACTTCTTAATTAATTATTAACCATAATTATTTATCACTCTTGATTTATCACAGACAGTAATTAACTACCCTTAATTACTTTATTAAATATAAATTAATTACTCCTTAATTAATAATTAATCTTTAATTATTTATATTTATTAATCACCCTTGATTAATCTCATTCAGTAATTAATTACCCATAATTAATTACATTACTTAGTAATCTTTAAATAACATAAATTAATTACACTAAGTAATTAATCATTAATTACTTTTACTAAGTAATATCCTCATATTAATTGCACAAGGTCATTAACCCAAAACTACTTCAAATCTTCAATTAATTACATCATGTAATTACCATCACTAATTACTTCACTAAGTAATTACACATTATAAATCTCATTAAGTAATTGAACTTAATCCCATCATCAAGTGATTATTTAAATTAATTAAACCAATTAATTAACTTAAACTAATCCTATTAATTAATTAATTACACTGAGTAATTAATTACTCTAATTACTTTCATTAAGTAATTACACTTAAACTATTTCACAATTGATTATCCATAATTAATTAATATAATTAATTATTTAAAATTAATCACATTAGTTAATTATTTAATAATCCTTAGTTAATGATCTACATTAACTATTAACAAATCTTTAATTACTTCTCCTAAGTAATTAAACTTTGATTAATCATTATTAATTACAAATTAATAAATCTTTAATAACCAATTAATCAGTCTTTAATTACTTAATTAATTAAGTGAATAACTGTAGCTTAATTAAGCTTTAATTACTTGATTTATTATATTCCTAACCATTAATTAATAATATATAATTATCTAATTAATGATCCCTAATTTTCCTTAATTAATAAATTTAAAACCTTTAATTACTTAATAAATTAAGCCTAACTTATTGGTTAATTAAATTGATTACCCTTATATTTCGTTATAAATAAAATGAATCACCAATTATTAAAACTTAATTATCCTTAAGATAATAACATCTTTCTTATTAATGGCTTAATTATCATTTTCAAATACATTTGAAAACATTTTACTCTAAATTCTCTTTAAAATTTAATTTCAATATTAAGATTCAAAATGATTAACAATTTAAACTTTTACCAACTTTAAATCAATTTATAAACCTTTGAAACAAATGTAAAGAAACAATTATCTTATATAAAGTAACTTATATAAAGAAAAGTTTCAACCTAACTTGCTTGATTATATTTATATCCATGATTCAAAATAAATTAATATTTAACTTGAAATTTAAGTCAAACTAATTTATATAACTTTCTATTCAAATATTAAAGAATTCTTTTATAAGAGAATACAAATAAGGTTTTAACATTTTCTTGGAAAACAATTTATTTACAACATACTTTTATATTTTAAACTTGTTTCAAAACATTTTAAATTTTGATAAAACTTTATTTACCCTAAAGCTAGGATATAAATTAAATTTGAATCCAGATTAAAGTTTTGATTTAAAACTTTGTCTAAATCTTGTTTCCAAAATTTAAACTCATTTAGATCCAAAACAAACAGGTTTTCCATTTTTGAATTCACTTAAACTTAAAGTACTGACAGGTTTTACAAAAACCTATAATAACAATATACCCGATCCCACATAACAAATACTTCGAGACAAACACCCCAACGCTTCGAGCAAAACACGAATCTACTCGAATAAACTCTCGAGTACCCATCTTGCCCAATCAACAGCAGATACACACCATCACCTCCGCGCACATGCACCAACACCGCCGCCCTTTCCGACCCCTCGCGATGGCTTACGCATGTCGACGATCATCCTCCAACTCAATTCCGACCCTCAAATCATTAACAGTAGCTCGAAATCAAAATCAAGCTTTAAAGCTCAAAACTGGAACCAGACTCAAACCTGGAAATCCCCTCTTTCTCACGCCTCTGACCACTGATGCTTCTGATCTTCCAGCATCACCTTCGACACACATCCAATAATCAATTCCCTCGATTTGGTGGAACTCGATCCACCAGGGAAGTTGAGAAAAGCCAAATTTTCGATCATTAGAAAACTAGGGTTACAAATTTCATTGCTTAACCACCGTTGCCACAGTGCATTGATCAACTTCCAAATATTTTTCCCAAATTCTCCTATCATCACCAAAGAAGACGCTGACCTCCCCAACCACCTAGATCGACGGTATCTCACCAAAACATCATTTCTGGTCAAACCAGAAATGCTCATTCATTTTCAAACTAAAAATTATGATTTTAGTTTTAAAAATCAAGTTTTAGTTTAAGTAATCGATTTATAATCTTGGATCAATGAATGTGGATAATTAAATTTTTACTTACATAAGGTTGATTCTGTTATTTTTTGAATTTCTAGAGACAATACAATTTTTTTATATTAAATAAAATTTTAAACTTTAACTTATGTTACACAGCCATATTTTGTTTGAATCTTAATCCTTAACATAGATTAGATCAAATGAAATGGATTTTTTCAGCAATTCTTGAACCTGGAAACTTAAGTACAGAAAAACTAAGTTTCACAGCAGCATACACAACTATATATATTCATACACACACATACACACACACACATACATACCAGCAATGCACTTGTAAATGGCATACAAACATACTTATTTCCAGATACTTAATTTTTAAAAGAGTGATGTTACTCACCCGGCATGCATGATGAACAGAGCAACCTTGTTTTTGAAAAGCTTGAAAATGTGCTTTGATTGAAAACTTTGAGTTGCTGTGGTTTGCTTTTGAATTTAAAACTGCAGTTGCATGTTTGCTTTTTTAAAACCTCAAGTTGAAGATGAATGTAGGCCTAGTTGTTGTTTTCAAAACAGAATTGAAGGAAACTGCAGGCTTTTGAGTTGCAGAATGATGATCAGATTTTATTTCCAGATTTTAAGAAATGAGTTCAGGATTATATTTTGATTTGCATTTCTCGTTTTGAAGATGATTTCAGATAGTTGTAGTTTGATTTGGTTAGAGGAAATACTGGTTTCAGATTTGTTTTTGAGGGGATTTACAGGTTTTGTTTTTGAGCAAAATTTTCCGGTTTTATGGAAGACTGATCAAAGATTTTTGATTTTTGGTTTGAATGTTGATTTCAGATTTTTCAGCTGAAGTTTTCTTAAGTTTTAAAAAAAATAGAAAAAAGAATAAAGGTGAGAAGAAATGTGTTAATATAAGTAAAATTTTGATTTAATTAAAATAAAAGAAAAATGAAAATTTAATAGGACACTTGTTCTTAATTTTAACATTTATCACATTGTTTAATCTATGACTTAACACATGTCATTAGATGTCTTAAGGAATTTACACATGTCTTTTAAGTATTTTATTTTAATTTAAATTGTTTATAAAAGCTTTTAACTTAATTTATTACTTCTTATCTAAATTTGTGTGTATGTATGTATGTATGTATGTATGTATATATATATAAAGAAAAATGAAACAAAAAAAATTATAAATAAAAGCTTATCCAAATATTTTTAAGTATCTATTCTTTTGAATTTCAAACATTAAATTCAAATTCAAATTAAATTATAAAATCCAATTTAAAAATCAAGTTATATATATGCATGTATAACTACCATTAAATTTTGAAAATAACAAATCCTATTTCTATAAAATCTATTTATGTTTATATAAAAACTAGGTATTATAATTATTATTTGAAAATAATAAATTTAACAATTTTAAATAATTTATAAAAGAGATTATAAGTTAATTCTATTACTCAATAAATTAAGATCATATGTAAGTTGTATTTTAAACTCTTATATATATAATTTCAAGCAATAAAATAAAAAAATAAAAAAATAAATAAAACAAAGCTCTTATGTTAATCTAATTTAAATTCATATTTAAGTTAAATAAATATAATTTTAAACAAATAACATTTACCTTAAGTATTTACAAACCATATAGTTATTTATTAAATAGCTTTTGAAAAGCTTAATATTAAATAAAAAAATCAAGTTTTCAAATTACCAAAAATATTAGAATTAGAAAAGAAGCTTTATTTGTTAAATTTAAAAAAGCTTATCTATTTACAATATAAACCATATGTTGACATTATAAAAAGAAACCAACTTATTAGCTTTAAAAGATAAAATCTACCAATTAAATATTTATTAAAAGAAGATTATCAAATCAAATCAAATTTTATTAACAAAAATTATCAAATCAATTTAATTTTTAACACAGATTATTAAATTTATATTGCCAAAAATTTCGGGATATCACACATATCTTCGATCGGTCTTACTAGAACAGATCGAGAGAGGCTTTTGGTGAATGGAACTGCGGCGTAGTCTTTCATATCTACCCTTTCAATGATTTCTTCTCCATTACTGATAAACTATCTAATCGTGTGTAATTTATGAAGAAATTGTTTCACTCTTATTTGGAACTTTTCTGACTTATTGTGCCTTAGTTGAGGTTGAATATGAAACCAGAAATCGACTTGCTATTATGTATATCACTTTGGAATTTGGATTTAGAACACCCCTTTCATAAGGAGTTTATTATTTCATATAGTAGAATAATATCCTTAGTATTTCATAAATACATAAGGATGCCCTTAATGACCATCCAGTGATTTTAACCAGAATTAGATTGATATTGACTAACCATGCCAAGGGCGTAGCGATATCAAGTCTTGTATATAACATAGCTACATGATGGTCCATGTTACCAAAGCATAAGGAATCCTACTCATATGTTGTTTATCCTCATCTGTAGACAAAGAGTCATTTTAGAAAGGACAATTCCACGCCAATAAGGAACATTTCCTCTCTTTGAATTTTCCATTCTAAACAATCATAATATGGCTTCTATAAAGAAATATTGAGACAATCCCAAAATCCTTTTCCATCTTTCACTAAAGAATTTTATACCTAGTATATAGGATTCTTCATTGAAATCCTTCATCAATAATTTTGAGGGAAACAACGCTTTTGCTGATTGCAACATGAGTATATCTTTGCCAATCGGCAAATGGTCATCCACGTATAAAACAAGGAATGTAGCAGCAACTTTATTTTCATTTTTATAAATACACACTTCCTTTATATTTTGACTCAAACTAAACTCTTTGATTACTTTAATAAAGTACTTGTTCCAACTTCTCGAGGCTTGTTTAAGACCATAAATTGACCGTAAAAGTCTACATGTCTTCTTTTCTCTCCTACCGACTACAAATCTTGTAATGACCCGCAAATTCATCACTTCAGAATTTTTTAAAATATTCTAATATAAGATTTTTTAACATAAATGATAATGTTTTGAACAATAAATAATATTGGTAATCTAATTTTGAATAAATTTTACAAAATATATACTCTGGAAAAACATCGATAAAATGACCAAAAATCATTTTGTCAATAAACAACTCTAAAATTATCCTACATTGAGCTGGATACATACACTCATATATATATATATATATATATATATATATATATATATGAGTGAGAATGTGTAGTAAAATTATTTATTTTATTTTTGAAATTTAAATCCCTTTATGACATCATCAATGATATCACTATTTTTTGATAAATTATTTTTGAATTTAAATTAAGTTTGAACGATTTAATAATTATTTTACTAATTAAATAAGCCATTTTAATTATTATATAATGATAAAAATATTATTTTTAAACTATGTTTACAAGAATATGTGTATTAAATAAGAAGTGAAAATATGGCCGAAAATCGAAATCGGAATCCATAACGATTCAACGTAGAAAAGTTATGCAACGTTATGGATCATTGTGTCATACATATGCACATATACATGTGAACATACATATCACATACACACATATACATACATATAGCATACATATAACATACATATAAGATATATATATTTTTCAAAACATCTAAGATATTTTCCTGAATTTCATCCTTAAGCAAACCAAAGTCAAACTCTTACACCCAAAGTACAAGCACATGGGTACACACATGGGGAGAGGGGGAGTACTTAGCCAAAATGGATGTGGTAAGAGGATGGTGCGGTGGTGATGAAATAGTAAGGGGTATGCACATAAATATCATGATATTTTTATTCACTTCTTTACCTATAAATACCACCATCCATCATCACTTCATTTGTTCATAAATTCTTAAGCTTCTTCACTTCTTTATACTCCACCTTATTGGCCTCTTTCCTAAAGAAAAAAATGGAAAGTTTTATTGCAAAAAGGAATTAAATAATATAGTGTGTGCTTGTATTATCAAACGCCTTAAAACCAAAGCTAAAACCACACCTTTCTCCCCTTGAAACCCACAGCCACCACGTCCTACCACCATTGGTTGAGCCTTTACCCTCTTCCAAGGAAGGCCATGAGCACCCAAGCACCAAAGGCCAAGGTCGAAACAATCTAGGATCTTTAGTGCAAGTTTAGCAAGCTAAATTTTCCGAATAACGGAGTTATAGTCATTTTAAAATTAGTTCATTTAAATCCAAGGTAAGAAAATCTATTTATATTATGATATTTTGGATGATATATATGGCTGGCTATGATGGGTTGTGATGATTGTGAACCATGTTTGGATATGATAATATGTTTGTTTGGATTGTAAACAATTCACGGTTAATACACGTCGAATATCACAAAGGAAATCACTATCTTTTAATAAATGAAATGGTGTATATGAGATTGTGAAACCTCTTTAAAATGGTTTAAAATAATTTAGAATTTTTTTATAAACATTTAAAAATGTTTAGACAAAATTTGAAAGGATATGAAAATTGAGTTAAAATAGGCGCGTCGCGTAACGATAATTCACGATTTCGCACTGTAGAAAGTTAATGTGATATCCCGGAATTTCACACCGAATTTAAATATGATAATCTATATAATAAATTAATTTAAATTGATAAATTTGTAAATTTTTAAACAACTAATAAATGAATGGTAAATATAAATTTATTTCAGTTAAAAACTAATATAAGGAATTGAATGTGTTAAGATTTTATTCATACCAAATTTGATTTTGAATTGGATTTTTAGAATTCAATTTGTGTTTGAATTGATATATTGAAGGATTTAAACTATATTAAATTTTATTCTAAATTTTACTTTGAATTTTGAAGAATATTCTCATAATTTTAATTATGTTATAACATTGGTTTTATATTCATTATTTAAAGGGAAATTGATTTTTCTAAGGATTTAAAATATGAACATATATAAGAAAATCAATTAAGTAAATATTTAAATTTCATTTTTGCATGAAATAAACACATGTTAACATCTAAGCTTATTAATAAAACATGTGTTAGGAATTTAAAGATTATTATGACAAGTGTCATAAAATTTAGATTTTCTTTCCTCTAAATTTTATAAAACAAATTTTTCATGCATACCTTCTCATTTTATTAAAAAGAAAATTTTCATTTCTTCTCTCCAAAAATCTAAACCTTTTCAATCTTCACATCTTCAACAAAATTTCTGCAACAATCACAAAGTTTAGCATCAACTTATTCAAGATTTAAAGCACCAACATCAATTCATCTCAGTTTTTAGAAGCCTGCAGTTCACATAATTTGTTCCTGCAAATTTGAATCTTCATTAGAAAAAAATAAGGTGAGTAAATCTTTAAATTAAACCTTAAGTATAAAAGTTGTATGTTGAATGTTAGTGATGAATGCTTGCATGTTAATTGATTTGTGAAATGTTGTTTACAGTTTTAAATATTTGACTGTGCATGTTAATGAAACTGTGACCTCTGTTGCTTCAAGATCAAGCAAATTTTCTTAGCAAACTTTAAATTAAAATATAGTATGGTGATGTTGGATATATATTTTCAAATATATATAAGTTAGAGACAATATGTTATAAGTATTAAATATATATATTGATAATACTGTAAACTGCAGAAAGTAAGTATATGCAGTAAAACAAAAGAAAATCATAGCATGTAAATTATGTTAATTTTTGATGAATCAAATATATATGTTGGATCTATGATGCATGTTATGAATTTTCAAATTGAAATCAGAAGTTATAACTTGCAATTGAATTCGAATTTTTAAGATTACTGTATTTGGGGCTTTTGTAAAATTCTCGAGCCTGGATTGATTTTAGTTTTTGAAATTTAAATTGAAGCTATGTTAGATAATGTTTATCACTAGAAAAATACAAATCGAATTTATTATGCAATATAGAATTTGAAATTTGGATTTTTAGGGTTATGGGTTCTGTTTATTTGGGGTATGTGATCTTCGGTCATATGAAGATTTGGTTTGACCGAGCTTCATATGGTTTGAGGAGGAGTGACGTGTGGTTGTTGTGCACGCATGGCCGGAGTTTGGTGCCGGAATGGGGTGAGATGGTCGTGGTTGTGGGGTTTTCTCTTTGCATCTGCAGTTTCGAATTTTGGCTCGAGCACTCGATTTTCGTTTGAGCTCGTATTATTGATTTCTGGGTTGAGATTATGGGTCGGGGATGGATTTGGGGTTTGCGCGTGAGGCCAGCGGTGGCGATGGTGGCGCGGTGGCACTATGCAGGTGCACATCGAGGCGTGTGTGAGTGTCTGTGTGTTATCGAGAGTGCGTGAGTTGAAGCTCGAAGTCGCGCTCGTGATGGACTTGGGTGGATCGCGTGTTGTGCTCGGGTTGAGGGGTGTGTTGTGCTCTTGCATGATGTTGGGTTCAGGTTGATGGAAGGTAGGAAGGAGATGGAGTTGGGTCTGGGTAGTGAATTTGGGCCGGGCTATATGCAAATTTAATGAAGACAAGTTTAAGCTTGGTTTAAAACTTCAATTTGTTTTAAGTTTAGAGTTTAACACTATATATTTTCTCAATTTTATAAAGTGTCAAATATTTATTTCAAAAGGTATTTCACATTTTATTATTTGAAGTTTGAAATAGTTTATATCTCTTAAATCTAACATTTTCAAAAGTAATTAGTTTTTAATAAAATTGAATTCTTAAATATAGAAGAGTTTTGAAGATAAACGAACATGGATTTGTTTTGAAGTTAAATAGATTTTGAAATTTAAGTTTACTTAAATTATTAGTAATTAGTGATGGAATTAATTAATTAATTTTGGTTAATTAATTGTTAAGATTTAATTAATTAATTAATGGGTAATTAAGGATTAAATTAAATAACATTTAATAGGTTATAAATTAATTTATTAATTAATTTAAGGTTAATTCATAAGTGATTAATAATTGATTAATTAATTGATTAATGATTAATAAATAAGTAATTAAGAAGTTAATTAATTAATTAATTGGGAGTTAATTAATTAAGTAATTAAACATTAATTAATTGTAAGTTAATTAAGGGTTAAGATTTAATTAATGAAATAATTAAGGTTAATTAATGATTAATTAATTATGTAATTAAGATAAATTATTTTGTGATTAATTAAGAATTAATTAAGGTAATTAAGAATTAATTAAGGTAATGAATAAGTAATTAAGGTTAATTAATTATAAATTAAGGATTAATTAATATCCAATTAAGGAATGATTAATTTTTAATCAAAATTTAATTAATAAATAATTGTAGTAATTAATTGATAATTAAATAAAGATTATTAATTAATTAAGTAGCAATTAATTAATAATAAGATGATTAAGGGATGATTAATTAATTAAATAATTGGGATTAATTAATTAATGTTTGGTTAAGCAAGATTAATTGATAAATTCTTAAGTAATTAATTTAATTTAAATTAATTAAATTAATTATGATATGAATTAAGTAGTGATTGCTTGTGGATGATAGTTTGTATTGATATTTGTTGAATGATAGTTGAGTGATATTCTGTAACAAGATGTTGTATATCTGTGATAGATATTGGTTATTATCTGTTGATAATGTTATGTGATGCTATGTTTAAAATCTGAATTGAATTGTTTAAACCTTTAAAACAACTTGGACCTAAAAGACACGCTTTGGATTTTGATGAGACCGGAATCGGGTTTCCATATTGGATATCCAAAAAAAAAACCACATCGATTCCAAATAACGTTAGGTCGTGAATGTTATGTGAAGAGTGAAGACTCGAGGTGTAAGGGCTATACGTCAGTATAACTCTGTGGGTGATTCCGTAATGAGTTGACGGAATAGTACTTATATATTCGAGATGGAGAATCAGAGTGCAAGGGTTATCGTCGTTAACTATGAGGTTGATTCCAAAACGAGTGTAACGAGATAATGCCTTCAGTTTCGTTCGAACCTGGAACAAACTTGTATGGATTGAATGCTTTGAGATCATCGTCAGGTGGACGATGGGCATTCTAAGAGATGGGTTCTTTATAAAGGTAATCGTAACCTCAAGCCTCATCAACCGGGAATGGCTAAAACATGGGAGGTGCAGCAAGGTTTCGTGGGTAGCCCCCACTTGAGAGTGAGATTTACCCCTGTCTAGAAGTCCCTTATTATTTATTCGGCTGTGTGGGCAGTTGTTGGCCACAACTGTGGAGTTGTCTTGTTCGGAACTATCCAGTAAGGGATGGGTCCGGCCTTGTGTTGCAGGGGATCGGGAGTGATCCTCGGTACGGTGATCTAGGCCCCGTACTGTGATGGGCGGTACCCCAGTAGCCCTGCCATTGATGGAAACCAATTTTCCCTACGAGATTATACGGTTTTGATTGTATTACCCACTTTCGTGGCTAGTAGCTGGAATTTAATCATGTAACAATTTCAGCTATTTTCTATTTACTTGAAAACCCTAGACCCTATTATAATATCACTGAATTTCCTATCAAATGTTTTGGTTAGCGTAAGGTAAAAACTTACCCGTGTTTATTTGTGGGGAGTCTTACGTGATACCTTTTGTTGCAAAATGATTTTTAAAGTTAAACAACTTTAACTAATTTACTCACACCAGACCCATGTCTGACCCGAAGTTTATTTGTTTTCATAAACTCTTGGGTACTCAAATTTTTATGAGTATCCAAGTGATTAGGTTTGGATTAGCATATGTTTTGGAGGCTGGAGCTGGAGTCCAGACGTACTATCTAACTATATTCGTAGTAGTGGCATTTTGGGAGTTATGTTTTAAGATGTATGGGTTGGGAAAACTCTTATGAATGGCTGATGTAATGGAGTAGTATTATTTTATGAACTCTGATATGTAAATTATGTAAGGGATATATGTAATATTATATTTTGTTCGTTTTCGCTATGAGATTCTAATGATTGTTGTTTCTTTTCTTTCTATCTTTCTATTTCTATCTCTTTCTTTTCTTATTGATGATACGTTTTTCTGTGGAATGAAAGACGGGTCGTCACAGTTGGTATCAGAGCCAGGTTGAGAAACACCAAGGCTCTGAAGTAGTATCTATATATTAAGAGTGCGTATTTGTAATTTTCTTATATAACTATATCCCTATCTAAATTGATTGGTTACCATTCAGGTAGCCAATATGAGTTCAAGAGGCCGAAGGGGAAGAGTTGTTGGTAGTGGATCAACTGGTAACAGAAGAGAGCAGACTGATGATGAGACTGTTAATCCAGTTACGTCTCCAGCCAGTTTTGCCGCATTATGCAAAGACTTTGTTCATCTAGGAGGGAAACCATTTCAAGGATCAGAAACTATAATAGAAGTTCAAGCATGGATTCGCTCCTGTGAAAAGATTTTTAAGAGCATGAGGTTATCAGATGAGCAGAAGAGAATAATGGCTGCGTGGCAATTGCAGGGTGGTGCTGCAGTATGGTGGAATTCAGTAACTGCTAATATCTCGGAGGATGGTATGTCTTGGGAAGAATTTAAGGAGATGTTTGAGGAAAAGTATATTCCTGCTGCAGGAAGAACTCGGCTTTATCAAGATTTTCTGAATCTGAAACAAGGGAATATGTCCATAGCTGAATACGAGACAAAGTTCAGCGAGTTATCTTGCTACGGACCAGGACTTATAGACACACCTCTTAAGAAGAACGAGATGTTTGTCCAAGGGTTGAGGCCTGAGTATCATGAGAGAATGACTGCACATTTGAAATGGTCTTTTGTGGAGCTTATTGATATGGCGTTAAGGTATGAAGACTTGATGAAGAAGAGGTCAGTGGCACAAGTTGCTGCATCAGGAGGGAATTCTTCTAACCAGAATAAGAGGAAATTCAATCCTAACTGGAAGAAGCAAAACAAGAAGAAGTTTGGGAACAATAATGAACCCCGAAAGTGTTATATTTGTCATCAAGAAGGTCATCTGGCAAACAAGTGTCCCAACAAAGGATCTCAGCAGCAGCGGCAGCAGTATAGTGGACCAGGGTCGGCATTAGTTCAGAAGTCGCTTTGCTTTAACTGTCACCAACCGGGACACATGATTAGAGACTGTCTGCTCCTTCATAAGGTTCAACAGAACAAAGTATTTGCTTTGGAAGGCGCACCATCAAACTCATCGAAAGGCAAGGGAGTTTTAGAAGGTACTTTACTTTTAAATGGAAAGTATATTAAAGTCTTATTTGATTCTGGTGCTTCTTTAAGTTTTATTTCCTTGGGAACTGTAGAGAATTTCTTACTCACCCCTAGTATCGTAGACAATCCCATTTGTGTATCAAATCCTATAAGAGGGGTAACCAAATTGGATAGGATTTGTAAAGATTTGAGAATCTCCTATCTATCCCATAGTTTTTCCTTTGATCCTTATGTATTGGATTTTCAAGGTTTCAACCTTATATTGGGAATGGATTGGCTTGACAAATATAAAGCTATCTTAAATTGTGATGAAAGAACAGTTTCGTTGGAAACTGATCTGGGTAGGATTGCCAGAGTAATGTGTGATAACTCTGGAATCCACTTGAGTAGTCTTTTACATGGAGTGGGGACTTCTCAAGAGGAGGTTGTAGATATTGAAGTAGTCCGAGATTTCTCCGACGTATTTGAGGAGGTTAAATGTTTGCCTCCGCATCGGGAAATTGAGTTTCGTATTGATTTGGTTCCTGGAGCAGTACCTGTAATTCAACCAAGTAGGAGGATGGCTCCAAGAGAGAGGGAGGAATTTGTGAAGCAAACTTAAGATTTGTTGGAGAAGGGTTTGATTAGACCAAGTTTTTCCTGTTGGGGTTCTGCTGTAGTTTTTGTCACCAAGTCGGATGGGTCGCTAAGGTTCTGTGTAGACTACCGTGAATTGAACAAAGTGACCATTCGGAATAAGTATCCTCTTCCTCGCATTGATGATCTCTTCGACCAGCTTCATGGTGCATCTGTCTTTTCTCAGTTAGATCTAGCATCAGGTTTCCATTAGTTAAGGGTAGCTGAAGACAGTATTCCCTTAACCGCATTTAGGGGACCTAATTGTTTCTACGAGTGGTTGGTTATGCCTTTTGGGTTAACCAACGCTCCTGCTTATTTTGTAGATCTGATGAACCGAGTCTTTAGAGATGTTCTGAATAAGTTTGTTTTGGTCTTCATCGATGATATTTTGGTTTATTCTAAATCGGAAGAAGAGCACAAGAAGCACTTGAGGATAGTTTTGGAAACTCTGAGAAGGCATGTGCTGAAGGCGAAGTTTTCTAAGTGTCATTTTTGGAAATCTGAAGTAAAATTTTTGGGCCACATTGTTTCTGGTGAGGGAATCTCTGTAGATCCTACTAAAGTTGAGACTATTCTGGAATGGAAGCAGCCCCGGACTCCTACAGAAGTTTGCAGTTTTCTTGGATTGGCCGGTTACTACAGGAAGTTTATTAAGGATTATTCTAAAATCTCTTCTCATCTAACGAAGCTGACAAGGAAGGGAGCTAAATTTAAGTGGACACCGGAGTGTGAGGAAGCTTTCTAGAAACTGAAGGCAAAGTTGACAAGTGCTCCTGTATTGACTATTCCAGATGGTAAAAGCAAGTTTGAAGTATATACTGATGCCTGTATTGTTGGATTGGGAGCTGTTCTCATGCAGAATGGTAGGGTTATTGCGTATGCGAGTCGAACAGTTGAAGCCACATGAAAGAAACTATGCTACGCATGATCTAGAGCTGTTGGCTGTTGTTTTTGCTCTAAAAATATGGAGACACTATCTTTTAGGAGAAAAGTTTGAGTTATTCACGGATCACAAACCGTTGAAATATCTTTTCTCTCAGAAAGATCTTAATCTAAGGCAACAGCGATGGGTCGAATTCTTAGCATCATACGATTTGGATATTCTGTATACTCCAGGGAAGGCGAACGTCGTGGCAGACGCTCTTAGCAGAAATGCGGTTCTTTCTCTTTTGGAAGTGGTTCCATCTCTTCTGGAAAGGATTTCAAGCAAGCATGAATCTGATAGTAAGTTAAGAGGAATTATCAGAAGAGTTAGGAAGGGGCAGTGTCCTAGTTTTGAGATTGATGATCAAGGAACGCTAAGGATTAACGGAAGGATCTGTGTTCCAAATTTCAAGGAATTGAAGAAGGAAGTATTGTCTGAAAGTCATCGCTCCAGATTAAATATTCATCCAGGAATCTCGAAGATGTATAAGGATATGAAGAGAGTTTTCTGGTGGCCGGGCATGAAGAGGGATGTAAACAGATTTGTCAATAGTTATGCAACCTGCCAGCAACTGAAGGGAGATCAGCAAAAGCAAGCCGGTTTGTTGCAATCTTTGGAGGTCCCGACATGGAAATGGGAAATGATTTCGATGGACTTCATCGATGGACTGCCTAGGACTAAGAAGGGTAATGAAGGAATATGGGTGATCGTAGATCGTCTTACCAAGAGCGCCCATTTTATTCCAGTTAAAGCAACCCGTACTGCAGTTTATTTGGCAGAAATTTTCTTGAAAGAGATTGTGAGATTGCATGGCATTCCAGTCAGCATTGTAAGTGATCGAGATCCGATTTTCACCAGCAAATTATGGGAGGCATTGCAATCATCTTTGGGAACTAATTTGAGATTGAGCACAACATATCATCCACAAACAGATGGGCAAACAGAAAGGCTTAACCGAATTCTAGAAGATATGCTGAGAGCCTGTGTATTAGATTTTGGAGGATCGTGGGAGGATCATCTACATCTAGTGGAGTTCTCGTATAATAACACTTACCAAGCAAGTATCAAGATGGCTCCTTATGAAGCATTATATGGAAGACCGTGTAGATCTCCAGCTTGTTGGACAGAATCGAAGGATCGTATTGTGCTTGGACCAGATTTGATCCGAGAAGCATCTACTAAAGTCGAGCTGATCAAGAAAAGAATGAGGGCTGCTTAGGATCGACAAAAGAAATATGCTGATAAGAGACGAAGACAATTGGAGTTCGAGATTGGTGATCTAGTCTTTGTCAAAGTTTCCCCTATTAAAGGAGCTGTAAGGTTCGGGAAGACAGGGAAACTCGCTCCGAGATTCATTGGTCCGTTTCGAGTTCTCGAGAGGATTGGTGTTGTTGCATACAGAATTGAATTGCCAGTCCGGATGGCTGGAATTCACAATGTTTTCCACGTATCTCATCTACGGAAATATGTGCACGATCCATCTCTTATTATGGAGCCAGCTGTGCAGGAGTAATTGGAGATTGAGCCGGACTTGTCAGTTGTCCGACATCCTGTTCGAATTGTTGATCAAGATGAGAGGCAACTCAGAAGCAAGATTGTAAAGCTTGTTAAAGTCCAATGGAGTGAGGATCCCAGAGATTGTACGTGGGAGACTCTGGATAGTATTAGAAAAGCTTATCCGGATATGTGCCCGGATATCTAGTGGTGTTTGTATTGGATGTATGTTTGTTTGGATGTTTTGTTTGATGGTTGCTTATGTATGGATGTTATGTATGTTTGAAATGTTGAATAAAATGAAATTTTTGGATTATCTTTTGTTTAAATTTCGGGGACGAAATTCTTTTAAGGGAGGAGGATTGTGATATCCCGGAATTTCACACCGAATTTAAATATGATAGTCTATATAATAAATTAATTTAAATTGATAAATTTGTAAATTTTTCAACAACTAATAAATGAATGGTAAATATAAATTTATTTCAGTTAAAAACTAATATAATGAATTGAATGTGTTAAGATTTTATTCATACCAAATTTGATTTTGAATTGGATTTTTAGAATTCAATTTGTGTTTGAATTGATATATTGAAGGATTTAAACTATATTAAATTTTATTCTAAATTTTACTTTGAATTTTGAAGAATATTCTCATAATTTTAATTATGTTATAACATTGGTTTTATATTCATTATTTAAAAGGGAAATTGATTTTTCTAAGGATTTAAAATATAAACATATATAAGAAAATCAATTAAGTAAATATTTAAATTTCATTTTTGCATGAAATAAACACATGTTAACATCCAAGCTTATTAATAAAACATGTGTTAGGAATTTAAACATTATTATGACAAGTGTCATAAAATTTAGATTTTCTTTCCTCTAAATTTTATAAAACAAATTTTTCATGCATACTCTCTCATTTTATTAAAAAGAAAATTTTCATTTCTTCTCTCCAAAAATCTAAACCTTTTCAATCTTCACATCTTCAACAAAATTTCTGCAACAATCACAAAGTTTAGCATCAACTTATTCAAGATTTAAAGCACCAACATCAATTCATCTCAGTTTTTAGAAGCATGCCATTCACATAATTTGTTCCTGCAAATTTGAATCTTCATCAAAAAAAAATAAGGTGAGTAAATCTTTAAATTAAACCTTAAGTATAAAAGTTGTATGTTGAATGTTAATGATGAAAGCTTGCATGTTAATTGATTTGTGAAATGTTGTTTACAGTTTTAAATATTTGACTATGCATGTTAATCAAACTGCGACCTCTGTTGCTTCAAGATCAAGCAAATTTTCTTAGCAAACTTTAAATTAAAATATAGTATGGTGATGTTGGATATATATTTTCAAATATATGTAAGTTAGAGACAATATGTTATAAGTATTAAATATATATATTGATAATACTGTAAACTGCAGAAAGTAAGTATATGCAGTAAAACAAAAGAAAATCATAGCATATAAATTATGTTAATTTTTGATGAATCAAATATATATGTTGGATCTATGATGCATGTTATGAATTTTCAAATTGAAATCAGAATTTATAACTTGCAATTGAATTCGAATTTTTAAGATTACTGTATTTGGGGCTTTTGTAAAATTCTCGAGCCTGGATTGATTTTAGTTTTTGAAATTTAAATTGAAGCTATGTTAGATAATGTTTATCACTAGAAAAATACAAATCGAATTTATTATGCAATATAGAATTTGAAATTTGGATTTTTAGGGTTATGGGTTCTGTTTATTTGGGGTATGTGATCTTCGGTCGTATGAAGATTTGGTTTGACCGAGCTTCATATGGTTTGAGGAGGAGTGACGTGTGGTTGTTGTGCACGCATGGCCGGAGTTTGGTGCCGGAATGGGGTGAGATGGTCGTGGTTGTGGGGTTTTCTCTTTGCGTCTGCAGTTTTCAATTTTGGCTCGAGCACTCGATTTTCATTTGAGCTCGTATTGTTGATTTCTGGGTTGAGATTATGGGTCAGGGATGGATTTGGGGTTTGCGCGTGAGGCCAGCGGTGGCGATGGTGGCGCGGTGGCACTGTGCAGGTGCATGTCGAGGCGTGTTTGTGTGTCTGTGTGTTTTCGAGAGTGCGTGAGTTGAAGCTCGAAGTCGCGCTTGTGATGGACTCGGGTGGATCGCGTGTTGTGCTCGGGTTGAGGGGTGTGTTGTGCTCTTGCATGATATTGGGTTCAGGTTGATGGAAGGTAGGAAGGAGATGGAGTTGTGTCTGGGTAGTGAATTTGGGCCGGGCTATATGCAAATTTAATGAAGACAAGTTTAAGCTTGGTTTAAAACTTCAATTTGTTTTAAGTTTAAAGTTTAACACTATATATTTTCTCAATTTTATACAGTGTCAAATATTTATTTCAAAAGGTATTTCACATTTTATTATTTGAAGTTTGAAATAGTTTATATCTCTTAAATCTAACATTTTCAAAAGTAATTAGTTTTTAATAAAATTGAATTCTTAAATATGGAAGAGTTTTGAAGATAAACAAACATGGATTTGTTTTGAAGTTAAATAAATTTTGAAATTTAAGTTTACTTAAATTATTAGTAATTAGTGATGGAATTAATTAATCAATTTTGGTTAATTAATTGTTAAGATTTAATTAATTAATTATGAATTAATTAATGGGTAATTAAGGATTAAATTAAATAACATTTAATAGGTTATAAATTAATTTATTAATTAATTTAAGGTTAATTCATAAGTGATTAATAATTGATTAATTAATTGATTAATGATTAATAAATAAGTAATTAAGAAGTTAATTAATTAATTAATTGGGAGTTAATTATTTAAGTAATTAAACATTAATTAATTTATAATTAATTGTAAGTTAATTAAGGGTTAAGATTTAATTAATGAAATAATTAAGGTTAATTAATGATTAATTAATTATGTAATTAAGATAAATTATTTTGTGATTAATTAAGAATTAATTAAGGTAATTAAGAATTAATTAAGGTAATGAAGAAGTAATTAAGGTTAATTAATTATAAATTAAGGATTAATTAATATCCAATTAAGGAATGATTAATTTTTAATAAAAATTTAATTAATAAATAATTGTAGTAATTAATTGATAATTAAATAAAGATTATTAATTAATTAAGTAGTAATTAATTAATAATAAGATTATTAAGAGATGATTAATTAATTAAATAATTGGGATTAATTAATTAATGTTTGGTTAAGCAAGATTAATTGATAAATTCTTAAGTAATTAATTTAATTTAAATTAATTAAATTAATTATGATATGAATTAAGTAGTGATTGCTTGTGGATGATAGTTTGTATTGATATCTTTTGAATGATAGTTGAGTGATATTCTGTAATAAGATGTTGTATATCTGTGATAGATATTGGTTATTATCTGTTGATAATGTTATGTGATGCTATGTTTAAAATCTGAATTGAATTGTTTAAACCTTTAAAACAACTTGGACCTAAAAGACACGCTTTGGATTTCGATGAGACCGAAATCAAGTTTCCATATTGGATATCCAAAAAAAAAACCACATCGATTCCAAATAACGTTAGGTCGTGAATGTTATGTGAAGAGTGAAGACTCGAGGTGTAAGGGCTATACGTCAGTATAACTCTGTGGGTGATTCCGTAATGAGTTGACGGAATAGTACTTATAGATTCGAGATGGAGAATCAGAGTGCAAGGGTTATCGTCGTTAAATATGAGGGTGATTCCAAAATGAGTGTAACGAGATAATGCCTTCGGTTTCGTTCGAACCCGGAACGAACTTGTATGGATTGAATGCTTTCAGATCATCGTCAGGTGGACGATGGGCATTCTAAGAGATGGGTTCTTTATAAAGGTAATCGTAATCTCAAGCCTCATCAACCGGGAATAGCTAAAACAGGGGAGGTGCAGCAAGGTTTCGTAGGCATCCCCCACTTGGGAGTGAGATTTACCCCTGTCTAGAAGTCCCTTATTATTTATTCGGCTGTGTGGGCAGTTGTTGGCCACAACTGCGGGGTTGTCTTGTTCGGAACTATCCAGTAAGGGATGGGTCCGGCCTTGTGTTGCAGGGGATCGGGAGTGATCCTCGGTACGGTGATCTAGGCCCCGTACTGTGATGGACGGTACCCCAGTAGCCCTGCCATTGATGGAAACCAATTTTCCCTACGAGATTATACGGTTTTACTTGTATTACCCACTTTCGTGGCTAGTAGCTGGAATTTAATCATGTAACAATTTCAGCTATTTTCTATTTACTTGAAAACCCTAGACCCTATTATAATATCACTGAATTTCCTATCAAATGTTTTGGTTAGCGTAAGGTAAAAACTTACCCATGTTTATTTGTGGGGAGTCTTACGTGATACCTTTTGTTGCAAAATGATTTTTAAAGTTAAACAACTTTAACTGATTTACTCACACCAGACCCATGTCTGACCCGAAGTTTATTGTTTTCATAAACTCTTGGGTACTCAAATTTTTATGAGTAGCCAAGTGATTAGGTTTGGATTAGCATATGTTTTGGAGGCTGGAGCTGGAGTCCAGACGTACTATCTAACTATATTCGTAGTAGTGGCATTTTGGGTGTTATGTTTTGAGATGTATGGGTTGGGAATGTTGAATATGCGCTTATATGTTTTTGTTTGATGATAATAAACATATATATTCATTTAAATGTATTTGGTTATGTACTATTTTGTTTTACATAGATTAAATGTATTTGGTTATGTACTATTTTGTTTTACATAGATTAAATAAATATTTGTTGAATAAAATAAATTATACAGAATTTGAATTTGAATTCAAACAGAACAAGTTACACAGATTTTGAATTCAAACAGAAATTTTCTTCAAACAAATATTTATTACAATCTTGAATAGTACAAATTCATGCTCTCACTATACATATACATTTCTGATTACATCACGATTACATCACAAATATTTTTACATTGATAACCTCACTACATATCACTCACACTCGTATTTTGTCTTCAACTGCATTCCGGTTTGAATCCAGCATCTGAGAAATCTGCAAAAATATTCACTAACGCAGTAAAATTGAAAAAGAAATATTTTTGCAATATAAAATGAAATACGATTTTTGAAAATATGGTTTGCCTCAGTTATTTGGGTTGTTCGTCATCATTCACACTTGAATTCATCACAAAGTCGTGCACATAGATATTACAGGGACAGGTAACCATAAGTGGCTGCAATACACACGTGTACATTCATACACGTGTGCACTGCCTCGCCAACTCGTATGCGCAGCCAACAAGAGCAAGTGTACAACAGTGTCAAGTTGCAAACAGTCAAAGGCAAGACACATGGAACAATGTAACACAGACCAAATGCTCAAGCCACCAAGATGACCAAGCAATGATCAGAGACCAGACAGGTCAAGCAAATGTGCAAATCAGTGAAAATATACAATGCACCAAAAACATGCAAGTGTCAAAGTACAGGTGCAAGTGTACATAAGAGAAGTACAAAATGACCAAACAGCAACAGTGAATGGGGCAAAGCACAAAAGTGCACAGCAACACAGTAGTAAGACTACAGCCACAGGTATACACAACAAAACAGTGTCAAAGAAAATGTCAACATAAAGTACTACAGAGATCAATGCAACTTTACAGCAATCATAACACAAGCCAGAGTGAATGCAGACAAGCACATGAATACATAAAGCTACAAGTGATGCAGCATCAATCAAAAAGTGATATGGTGAAGCACTGACTCAAATAAAACTACAAGGCATGAAACCATAGTGAAACAGTTCAAGTGGACAGTGAAGGCAGTACACAAGTGAAACAACAAAATGAATGTTATGTTCAAACATAAGATGAATAATACGACAGCTACTCAATGATACAGTAGCAAACTACAGTGATGCAGCCAGTACCAACATGGACAGAAGGCAGTGAAACTCAAAGCAATGATCAAGAGCAAATAAATGGAACACAAGTCAGTAGCAAGCTACAAGGCATAGCAACTGCATAGCAACGACAACAAGACCAGCTTCAAGTGCATCAGTGATCAACACAGCAGTCCATACATCATATATAGGACAGTAACAAACACGAATGAAGACTGCATCATGATACAAGGCCAGAAACTGCAATATCAATTACAAGTGCAGACAACAAAGACTACAACAACTCCAGAAGTAACAAGTTGAAGCAGTAGTTAACAAGCAGTGTGCAACTCGAGAATATATCACAAGTAACAGTATGGTTAAATGTCAAAGCGAACAATGTCGAATACATGAACAAGTGTAGCATCTGTATCAGAGCAAGAGCAAATGTCACAGTGAAGCCAAAAGAAATTCGAAGGGATAACCAAGTCAAAGCCAGTGGCAGTCAAACATAGCAAGTATCGAATACAGAGAAATCAGTAAAGCAGTAATTGACCAGTGAACGCAATGGTAATGGCAAGTCACGAAGACAGATACTTCTTTGAAAAGGTCAAATTCAAGAAAGAGGAAAGTTATTGCCGTATCAATCAAGAGAATCGAACGCGTGAAATCAAAACCGTGATTATCAAGTTTAAAACATATCAGGAAAGCCGTGAGTATCACGTGTAACAAAATCAGGAAAGCCGTGCGTATCAAGTTGCAACAATTTAGGAAAGTGATGAAGTCGCAAGTGAATACGAACGAATCAAGTGATTCGAATTCATATAAATACCAAACCCAATTTACATCATTGGTATCGAGTTTAATCAAGTACAATCAAGTTAAAGAAAGCAATTGAACCAACAACGAGAGAAATTACATACCGAATAAACTACAAACTCGATCATCAGAGAACAAGCGAGCCAAGCAACAACGAAACCGATCAACAGAGGAGCTAAGAAAATCAGATAATCAACATAAGCGTGCTCCAGAAAAGCCCCAATTTGGATTGAAGAAACAAAGCCGCAATTTTACAGTAGCAAAGAAAAAGGGACCGAAGCCCTAGTTTTGAAAGAGAAGATCAGCCGCAAATAATTCACGAGCAAAAGAAGGGAACGGGTTGAAATTCAAGTGGGCCGGCCTTATTATTAAAAGGGGGATTAGCTTTTAATTTTAGGGGTTTTTAGTTTTTATTTTGAGCAAAAATTACAGATTCAAGTTCGTATTTTAATTTTTGCTCCTGCGGTTATTTTTGAAGTTGTTTTTCCTTTTCGTGTCAAAGAATTTGTAAATCACCACCTAGAGTTTAGGTAGTGTCAGATTGTCTATTTAGAATTAGTTCGGTGAGAAGGAGTGCGAGTTTGCAGAGCTCTATAGGCGGGAGCAGTGTTTGCGAGTAAACGAAACTCTATTGTAGGCGGGAGCAGAGTTTGCGAGTAAACGAAACTCTATAGGCGGGAGCAGGGTGTGCGAGTCTAGTAGAGTGTTTATGAGTGGGAGCAAAGGGTCTGCGAGTCTAGTAGAGTGTTTGTGAGCGGGAGCAAAAGGGTCTGCGAGTCTAGTAGAGTTGTTGTAAGCGTGATACTGTTTAATTCTAATAGAAATTTGTGAATGCAGCAGTAGGCAGGGGTTGTCGAAGCTGGGTAAATTTTGTGTGTGATTTACTTTTCAGCATATTTATTTCTGCAGTTTATTTCTGTGTTTAAATCGAGAAAATTTGCTATAACCCTATTCACCCCCCCCCCCCCTCTAGGGTTAATCTAGATCCTACAAGTGGTATCAGAGCCTGGTATTTTTATTTAACTCTAGAGTCATGAATCCGTCAAATAATGCTTTTTCTGAGGGGCAATCTATTGTTAGGCCACCCATGTTTAACGGGAACGATTATGCTTATTGGAAAGTTAGGATGAGTATTTATCTTAGTTCCGTTGATTATGATGTTTGGGATATTATTGAAACTGGCTATAAACCTCCCACTATAATCGTTGGTGGTACTGAGATTCCTAAACCTAAGGATAGATGGGATGCTAACGATAAGAGATTGAAAACAACAAATGCTAAAGCCATGAATGCTTTGATATGTGCTCTTGATAAAAATGAATTTAATAGAATTTCTTATTGTACAACAGCACAGGAAATTTGGCACACTTTGGAGGTGACACACGAAGGAACTTCTCAAGTCAAGGAGTCTCGTCTAGCCCTATTCAGCAATGAATACGAGAACTTTGTGATGGACAAAGGCGAGAACATAAAAGACATGTTTGGACGCTTTTCAACTTTGGTGTACAACGCTAGAGCACTTGGGAAGGTATTCACTGAGGTAGAGCTTGTGCGGAAGATACTACGAGTCTTACTAATGAACTTTGAGGCAAAAGTCACGGCAATCCAAGAATTGAAAGATCTGAGTAAGCTAAGCATGGAGGAGTTGATTGGAAACTTGATGACATATGAGCTTGAGCTAAAAGCAAAGGAAGAACGCAACAACTCCGAACCAAAGAAAAAGACGATTGCCTTAAAGAGCAAAGAAGAAAGCGATGAAGAAGATCCAATTGAAGAGCTTGCAATGGCTGTCAATAATCTTAAAAAATGGTCGAAATTCAAGCCACGCAAGAAGAAAACAAATCGTAATAGGCCAAAAGATTCTGACAATTCCGATAATGAACCGACATGTTATAACTGCAACAAGCCTGGCCACATCAAACCAAAATGTCCACTTCTCAAAAACAACAAAGGAAAGAAAAAGGCGAAGAAGGTATTTGCAGCGACTTGGGATGATGAAGAAGGAGAAGAAGCTTCGGATAGCAGCGCAGAGGAGGCTAACTTGTGTCTTATGGCGAAATCAAATTCAGATTCAAGCTCAGAGGAATCTAGTGAGGAAGGTGAGTATTCCTATAGAGATCTTGTTTTTATGTGTTCTGATCTTACTAAAGTAGTTGATGCTCTTGAATCTAAAATTGAAAAACTGAAAACTGATAGGAGAGAACTTGCTCGTAAAAATTTTAGGTTAGAAACTGAACTTGAAAATATTCAAAACCTAGAATGTAAAAGATGTAAAGTTTTAGATTCAGAATTGACAAAACTTAAGAATAACTCTGAGAATCTTGAAAAAGAAAACTTGAATCTTAAGGAAACCATCGACACTAGGAAAAAGGATTTTATAAATCGATGCACCTCACTTGTCACTGAAAATACAACACTAAAAACCAAAGTCCAAGATCTTGAGAAATCTTTGAATAACTTTTCAAGAGGCGAAAAATCTTTCAACATGCTATTGGGAAATCAAATTTTTGCTAACAACAGAAAAGGACTTGGTTTTGGGAAAACACAAGCTAAGGATAATGCAAAAGGGAAAAGTGTCTTTGATATATGTGAAATAATTGGACATCATTCTGAAAATTGTAGTCATAGGAACAAGAACACAAAATTTATACAAGTTTGGGTTCCTAAGAATTCTACAAACAAATTTCATGTCTATTGGAACAAGAATGAAAAGTCTAAACAAGTTTGGGTTCCAAAGGGTTTGTTTATTCATAGTGTTACTGCCACTAACAATCATGGACCTAGAAATAGGTCACAAAAATCTTTCATCGTGTAGGTGTGGTGGCAGGCTAAGGAACGACAACGGTGTTCTCTGGATTTTGGCTGTTCCAGAAACACAACGGGCAACAAAGCAAAGTTCCTTAGCCTAGTATAAAGGTGACAGAATCACAATGGGCAATCACGTAAAATTATCGTAAAGGTAAAACAGGTGAAGGTATAATTCTGTGATAATATGCACCATATTCTGAATTAAATCATCCAAAATTGTGATAATGAGATGATGTCTTTAATTCTGACTTATTCTTAATTGATATGATTTCTTTTGACTTGTTCTTACTTTGATTTGTGTTTAAAAGAAGACCAACCATCCTTTCATCATTGAATTTAATTTGTTTGGTCAAATGATGGTATCTTATTGATCCTTGATTACTCGTGCTACACTTAGACATATTTTGACATTTTGATCACTGCTTGTAAATTTGCACGATTTCAAATTCATGTGAAAAAGGATTTTAAGAAATTGTTGAAACTTCAAGAAATTGGTTTTGAAATAATTATGATGTTGATTGACTGTTGATTACTCATGAATATAATTGTTTGTCCTATGGTTTTCTGAAATTAACACCATGATATTTGTTTGAGTGTGAACATGGCTTCAATTCAAAATCCAAAGAATGTCATTTAAATTGTTGCTAAAATTGGGTTTAAAATTTTTGATACACACTTCATGTCTGGTTTACCAAATCCAGTAAGTGATATTTTGGATTGAAAAAGAAATTCAGATGCAGTTCATACTGGTAATCTAGTTGATAGAAAACTTACGAGTTGAACGTAATTAATTTTTGAAACATTCATTAGCTGCATCGTTTTTTTCAAAGAAAATTTCTGCATATTGTTCACTTCAAATAATTTTCAAATAGCAGAAATTATTTTCTTATATAATCCCTTAAAGAAAATAATTGTTTGACCATATTTTCAGATTAGTCATTTTTATTTGATTTTAAATGACAAATTTTGACTGATCCGACTCCCTCCTAATTATCAAAGAGATAAATAGTGATTGAAAAAGTGATGAGTGTTGATACTTAACATACATTACTCAAGAGAGTATATTTGGAAAATTTCTTTAGGAATTAAAACAAGAATTATAAAACTTTTTGTTGGGTAAAGATTCCCTGACCATTTCTATATCTATCATTATTTCTATCGACCATGGTTTATCAAATATTCAATATAGTTTGTCGATATGTGGTACTATAATCAGGAATCATTTGTTTTTCATGTCATATTTTTTTTAAATAAATAAATAAATATCCAAAGTATTCACTCTCATTTAAAAGTCCTCACGGTTATGCATGGGTGAATTACTTGAATTTTTTTATTATGTGCTTCCATGCTCATTTAAAAGTCCTTACGGTTATGCATGTATGGAACGCATATCAAAATTAAATTGTTTAAATAGACAAGTTGATTCTAATCCCATTTAAAAGTCCTCACGGTCATGCGTGGTTAGAAGATACTTGATTTCATTTTTTTAAAATTAAATTCGAATACTACTAATCTCATTTAAAAGTCCTAACGGTTATGCATGATTAGTAGATATTCAAATTCCTGATATAAATACCACAAGTTGATTCAACTGTATGATTTTATATGAACACCATATCCATCATTTCTAAAATTGGAATATGCGCCTAACAAGGGTAGCTATGGTTTTTGTTTGATTCTTATTGAAGTTTAATATTTATATTCAATTTGAGATTAATGTTGGATTAATATCGATCACTTTATCTCTATTTTTCTCTCACACTATTATTCTTTTGCTCATAACAAAAGGGGGAGAGAAAAGTTAAGATTTTGTCAAATAGAATCAAGCAAAGGTCAAATAATTTTTATGCATCTAGGCTCATTTGAATATATTTCTATTTGTATGCATATATGTAGGGGGAGCATCATGTAGAGAGGAAGCATTTAAATAGGGGGAGCAATTAGAGTATATAATTGGTCAAATACATTTAACACGGTCAAAATCTTAAATATATGTTTGTTATCATCAAAAGGGGGAGATTGTTGAATATGCGCTTATATGTTTTTGTTTGATGATAATAAACATATATATTCATTTAAATGTATTTGATTATGTACTATTTTGTTTTACATAGATTAAATGTATTTGGTTATGTACTATTTTGTTTTACATAGATTAAATAAATATTTGTTGAATAAAATAAATTATACAGAATTTGAATTCAAACAGAACAAGTTACACAGATTTTGAATTCAAACAGAAATTTTATTCAAACAAATATTTATTACAATCTTGAATAGTACAAATTCATGCTCTCACTATACATATACATTTTTGATTACATCACGATTACATCACAAATATTTTTACATTGATAACCTCACTACATATCACTCACACTCGTATTTTGTCTTCAACTGCATTCCGGTTTGAATCCAGCATCTGAGAAATCTGCAAAAATATTCACTAACGCGGTAAAATTGAAAAAGAAATATTTTTGCAATATAAAATGAAATACGATTTTTGAAAATATGGTTTGCCTCAGTTATTTGGGTTGTGCGTCATCATTCACACTTGAATTCATCACAAAGTCGTGCACATAGATATTACAGGGACAGGTAACCATAAGTGGCTGCAATACACACGTGTACATTCATACACGTGTGCACTGCCTCGCCAACTCGTATGCGCAGCCAACAAGAGCAAGTGTACAACAGTGTCAAGTTGCAAACAGTCAAAGGCAAGACACATGGAACAATGTAGCACAGACCAAATGCTCAAGCCACCAAGATGACCAAGCAATGATCAGAGACCAGACAGGTCAAGCAAATGTGCAAATCAGTGAAAATATACAATGCACCAGAAACATGCAAGTGTCAAAGTACAGGTGCAAGTGTACATAAGAGAAGTACAAAATGACCAAACAGCAACAGTGAATGGGGCAAAGCACAAAAGTGCACAGCAACACAGTAGTAAGACTACAGCCACAGGTATACACAACAAAACAGTGTCAAAGAAAATGTCAACATAAAGTACTACAGAGATCAATGCAACTTTACAGCAATCATAACACAAGCCAGAGTGAATGCAGACAAGCACATGAATACATAAAGCTACAAGTGATGCAGCATCAATCAAAAAGTGATATGGTGAAGCACTGACTCAAATAAAACTACAAGGCATGAAACCATAGTGAAACAGTTCAAGTGGACAGTGAAGGCAGTACACAAGTGAAACAACAAAATGAATGTTATGTTCAAACATAAGATGAATAATACGACAGCTACTCAATGATACAGTAGCAAACTACAGTGATGCAGCCAGTACCAACATGGACAGAAGGCAGTGAAACTCAAAGCAATGATCAAGAGCAAATAAATGGAACACAAGTCAGTAGCAAGCTACAAGGCATAGCAACTGCATAGCAACGACAACAAGACCAGCTTCAAGTGCATCAGTGATCAACACAGCAGTCCATACATCATATATAGGACAGTAACAAACACGAATGAAGACTGCATCATGATACAAGGCCAGAAACTGCAATATCAAGTACAAGTGCAGACAACAAAGACTACAACAACTCCAGAAGTAACAAGTTGAAGCAGTAGTTAACAAGCAGTGTGCAACTCGAGAATATATCACAAGTAACAGTATGGTTAAATGTCAAAGCGAACAATGTCGAATACATGAACAAGTGTAGCATCTGTATCAGAGCAAGAGCAAATGTCACAGTGAAGCCAAAAGAAATTCGAAGGGATAACCAAGTCAAAGCCAGTGGCAGTCAAACATAGCAAGTATCGAATACAGAGAAATCAGTAAAGCAGTAATTGACCAGTGAACGCAATGGTAATGGCAAGTCACGAAGACAGATACTTCTTTGAAAAGGTCAAATTCAAGAAAGAGGAAAGTTGTTGCCGTATCAATCAAGAGAATCGAACGCGTGAAATCAAAACAGTGATTATCAAGTTTAAAACATATCAGGAAAGCCGTGAGTATCACGTGTAACAAAATCAGGAAAGCCGTGCGTATCAAGTTGCAACAAATTAGGAAAGTAATGAAGTCGCAAGTGAATACGAACGAATCAAGTGATTCGAATTCATATAAATACCAAACCCAATTTACATCATCGGTATCGAGTTTAATCAAGTACAATCAAGTTAAAGCAAGCAATTGAACCAACAACGAGAGAAATTACATACCGAATAAACTACAAACTCGATCATCAGAGAACAAGCGAGCCAAGCAACAACGAAACCGATCAACAGAGGAGCTAAGAAAATCAGATAATCAACATAAGCGTGCTCCAGAAAAGCCCCAATTTGGATTGAAGAAACAAAGCCGCAATTTTACAGTAGCAAAGAAAAAGGGACCGAAGCCCTAGTTTTGAAAGAGAAGATCAGCCGCAAATAATTCACGAGCAAAAGAAGGGAACGGGTTGAAATTTAAGTGGGCCGGCCTTATTATTAAAAGGGGGATTAGCTTTTAATTTTAGGGGTTTTTAGTTTTTATTTTGAGCAAAAATTACAGATTCAAGTTCGTATTTTAATTTTTGCTCCTGCGGTTATTTTTGAAGTTGTTTTTCCTTTTCGTGTCAAAGAATTTGTAAATCACCACCTAGAGTTTAGGTAGTGTCAGATTGTCTATTTAGAATTAGTTCAGTGAGCAGGAGTGCGAGTTTGCAGAGCTCTATAGACGGGAGCAGTGTTTGCGAGTAAACGAAACTCTATTGTAGGCGGGAGCAGAGTTTGCGAGTAAACGAAACTCTATAGGCGGGAGCAGGGTGTGCGAGTCTAGTAGAGTGTTTGTGAGCGGGAGCAAAGGGTCTGCGAGTCTAGTAGAGTGTTTGTGAGCGGGAGCAAAAGGGTCTGCGAGTCTAGTAGAGTTGTTGTAAGCGTGATACTGTTTAATTCTAATAGAAATCTGTGAATGCAGCAGTAGGCAGGGGTTGCCGAAGCTGGGTAAATTTTGTGTGTGATTTACTTTTCAGCATATTTATTTCTGCAGTTTATTTCTGTGTTTAAATCGAGAAAATTTGCTATAACCCTATTCACCCCCCCTCTAGGGTTAATCTAGATCCTACAGGGAAAACTCTTATGAATGGCTGATGTAATGGAGTAGTATTATTTTGTGAACTCTGATATGTAAATTATGTAAGGGATATATGTAATATTACATTTTGTTCGTTTCCGCTGTGAGATTCTAATGATTGTTGTTTCTTTTCTTTCTATCTTTCTATTTCTATCTCTTTCTTTTCTTATTGATGATACGTTTTTCTGTGGAATGAAAGACGGGTCGTCACAGTTAAACTCATTCATACGATGGAATCGAAGTTGGAATTCTTTGTAACAAGAAATTTCCAAACTTATACAATCGTAGTTTTAAAATAAAATAAAAATATTGAGATTTCATTTAGTTGATTTTGAAATATGAGCAAACCAAGTATTTAAAATAATCGTGGTTTGGTAGTTCAAAAACCAAAGCGCTAAATTCTTTAAAAGCGATATTTTTAATTATTTAAAATATGGAATAAGTTCTATAAATATTTTAAAATTTTATAAAAGATATTTAAGTTATAAGAATGGATTTCTAAGTGATAGAAAAGTTGTTTTGATCAAACAAGCCTTAAAAGCACCATCGCAACACTATTCGCGGCACTTCTTGCAGCGTTTTTAATAATTTTTGAAATATGGCTTTAAACTTAAGTATTATTTTCCAAATATTTTATAAATGTTTTAAAATAAATAAATAATTATTTTAAAGATGATTTGGAGGTTTTATAATTATTTTAAAAGAGTTTAAATAAATGGTTTAAAGAAAAGCTGTTATAATTAAGTGATTTAATCTTGGCTCTAAAAACCGATGAGTAGATTGGATTTTTCTATTCGTGGTATTCGGATGTGAGGTGCTCAAACCAAGGAGATGTTCAAGAGTAACCAATGCTCTGGCTTACCTGGCCTCTTTCCTGGGCGAGGAATAGATAAGGTCGAAATGTCAGAAACTAGGCAAGTATAAAAGAATTAATTTTTCCTAATTTAATACAACTTGAATTGTATAGAAATAATCTTCTTACATTTAATATCAAATCCCAAGAAGGGAATCCATATTACTCATGTGAATTTATAAGGTGATTTCACCGTTACTCGACCGATAGTAAAGGTTGAATACGAAAATTGATATTGAGTAGAATTAGTATAATTTCTATCGACCTTTTTTTTTACTCATTAAGGTTTTGAAATGTGATTTATGAGAGATGATTTTGATTTGATATTTTCAAAGTTAAAGAGAGGTTTAATGATTCCATATATATTGGAAAAGAATACGATTTAAGGATTATATCTCTAAAAGATATATTTTATTTGATAAAAGATATGGATAAATGAAGTGTTAATCACCCTCAAACTTAACATTTTTTATAGATGACTGGTTCGACGGAACCGGAAACGGGTATGGGTGATTCCTATCCGAAAAATACTTCGAACCAATCTACACATTTGAAGATGAAGATATGGAATGAAAATAAGATGGAATGTAGGGCTGCTTGTCACCGACCCTTTGGGAAATTTCCCATATCATATATGTGGCAGTAGTATCTTCGTTTGATTTTCGATGCAAGGGTTGCTCACTACTAATCCTAGGGCTGATTCCCAATAGAATGTAGTAGGAGAGTTACTTCAGTTTGTCCTGTTCCTAGATAACTTATATGGAAGAATGTCTGACATTGCATTTCTAACATACACATATATTGTTTTTTACAAACGTACATCTGTTTGGCGGTGTAGGAAGTAACTCTCTTACACTTATCACCCTTCTCTGAGACGTACGAGCTCAGAGGTTATACATTTATGGAAATCAACGGCGTGTGATGGAATTGACAATGTGGAATTTAAAGTGAACTGTGCTAGGTGAAAGGTAATCATTACCTCGGGCCTCATCAATCGAAAATGGCTTAAACACTGCATGCCATGAGGCTATATGGTTCGCAACCATTACAGTATGGTCATCACCTTTCTGTATTACTTTGTGTATGTCGAGTGTGTTGTGTATGCTATGGGATCTTGGATAGGTTGGTTACGGCTGGGTTGATGTCATATTTGGTTCTATCCACCACCAGATAGGTCTGCGGGTAGGCCGGTCTTGCCAGGTGCAGAGGTTTCAAAGGTGTTGATCCTTGGTACATCCCATTAGTGATGTACTATACAAAAGGTAGCTCCTTATCTTGCTATAGTATAGAAATCCATTCTCCAATAAGTGCCTTTGGACTTGATTGTAGAGCCTGGTATGCTGGAATTTTATATGTAACAATTTCCACTTAGATTATGTATATTTACGTGAAAGTCATTTTCAAAAGAATATCATTAAAAATAATATTACCAGATTTCGCTTAGTAAAGATTTGGGTTATCATACGGTAAAAACCCGTTCCGTTTTTACATGCGGCATGGTCTTATGAGATACCATTTGTCTTCATATATTAATTTTTGAGTTTCGCACACCAATCCCATGACTGATCCAGAGTCCATTTTCCTTTTCCCTTGAACTATGGGCGCCCTATTTTTCAGCCAGCCAAGTAGTTAGGTAGCTTGAAGCATTTCAAGATGGAGCATGGAGCATTTTGGGTCCTTTATAGAAAGTTATCTATTAATTCCACTGTATTATGTATAATGTATCTACCAGCACTTTTGAGGATAGACAGTTATAACTATCTTGGCTGGATTAGTACCTGCTAGAATTCTGATGGAGCAATTTGGAGTAGTTGCATGTGCTAATTATATGTATGATTAAAATGTTGAATACGATGTGATTCTATTTTGTTTGTCTTCTACCTTTATTTCTTTTAACCTATGACAATCTGCATCTTTGGCACTTGGATTTGCGAAATGTGAATACCAAAGATGTATTAGTGTCGATTTTTGAGGATCGAGAAGGTGGGTTATCGCAATCAGAGCTTATGGTTGAGCGAACACCTAAGCCTTGATGGGGTCAACTCATTAGAGATAGGGTTAGTAATGCCCTAGAATGAGTTTAGTCGGAGAGAGCGCATATTTGGAATTTTTACCCAAATAAGTATATTCGAGTTTTATGCCCATTCCCAAAGATAATCTTTTTTATAATTCTAAAGATGATTCCTTACTATATATATATATATATATATATATATATATAGTAGGAGATGAGTAACAAAATAGGACAAAGGGGAAGTTGAGGTAGCAACACTACGGTCACCAACGGTCGATCAAATGCTATTGTAATTAAGGAAGTGTAACCTCTATGCAACCTCAAATTTACTTTGCTATTCTATGCAAGAATTACACCAGTTTGGGTGGTAAAACATTCAAAGGAACGGAGTCCATTATTAAAGTTCAGGCTTAGATTCGCTCCTATGAAAGAATTCTTAAGGGATTGAATATTAAGGATGAGCAAAAAAGGTTCTTAGCTTCTTGGCAGTTACGAGAAAGGGCTCTAGAGTGGTGGGAGTCTATAACTCTAAATGACTCAAAAGATAATTTCTCATGGGAACAGTTCAAGGAAGTCTAACAAGAACAATATATGTCAGCTGCTGGAAAATCCCACGTCTATCATCGTTTTATGAATTTAAAGCAAGGAGAGATGTCAGTAGAGGAATATTCCATTAATTTCAATGAATTGTCCCGTTGTGGGCCGGGTCTAATAAACACTCCTTTAAGAAAAATGAAATTTTTGCTGCTCGGATGAAGGGGCAATATTAGGACACGATGACCATACATGTAAAGGGAACCTTCATAGATTTGGTAGACATGGGTTTCTGATATGAGACTCTAGACAAAAAAATTTGCCCACAACTCAAAGCAACAACAATAAGTGGAAGAAGAGGAATTTCAACCATTTTGGGAAGAAGCCATGGCAAGGAAAGCTAGAAGGAGGACCGCATGAAAATAATTTTAACGATATTACTTGTTATAATTACAAACAGAAGGGTCGTTTTCCCACCACCTGTAGGAACCCTAAGGCTCGGGATAGGACCTGCTATAATTGTCATAAACAAGGGCACTAGAAAAAGGATTGCCCATTGATAAAGAAAGAAGAACATATCAGAGTTTTTGCCATTAAAGATGAACCCTCAACTTCTATTGATGCAAAGGGCAAGAGAGTTCTTGAAGGTAATATCTGCATGAATGAAAATCTAATTAGAGTACTATTTGATATGGGGCTTCCCATAGCTTTATTTCTAAAGAATTAGTTGATAAATTGAAACTTACCAAAAAATATATTAGATACCCCTATCTGTGTCTCTAACTCCATAGGTGGTAAAACTAATCTAGGTATAGTTTGTGAATAAGTACAAGTTGCTTACCTATCCCAAATTTTTTCATGTAACCTAATTGTCCTCAACTTTATTGGATTTGAGAGTATACATGGTATAGATTGGTTGTCTGAATATAAGGTTGTTCTTGATTGTGTTGAAAGGATGGTGCATTTGGAAAATAAAAGAAGAGAACCTTTTAGATTACGTGTAAAGAACCAACTGTAATGGATAGTTATATGTATGCCCTATGTAACGACCTGAGAACTTTAACGATTGTATAACGTAATTAACAAAAAAAATTATGAAAATAAACAATAAAATTTTGAAATAAAAATTGAATATTGGAAATACGTCTATTTAAACATAGTAAATGCTAAACTTTTATTTGAAGATTTGAAAGTTAGTTTAGTTATGAAATTTCAAAATTTAAATCTAATTAGTTAAATTGTTGAAAATTTAATATTTTTCAAATCTGAATATTTTTATATAATAAAAATGTAAATCATTTTCTGAGTGAGACGTCGTAATTCATTTCGTCAAATTTGGAATGCTATAGCTCTGTTTATCTTATTTTCGACGTTTTAGCAGCATTTTCGGCAGCGAAAAATTGATTTTTTTTAACTCGATCATATTGCTGATATTTGTGTACCATTCTGTTCACCTCGTCGTGCTGATCTCTATAGTATATTCATTTCTATAATTCGGTGTCCGGTATACGACGAAAATGACAAAACAGTTTGTTGTATCGTTGCCATATTTGTGTCTTTTTGTTTTTCCTTTGTTTTCAAACGTCCAGCCGTGTAACCTAGCTTTAAATAAATTCGGAAACCAACGTTTGGCCCTTCATATTTCATTGATTTTTGTATATATTTACGTGCCTTTTCACTTTGCCTCATTTATTCATTATGAAGAAAAAAATAGGTAAGCTTCACTTTTCATCTTCGTCTCTTCTGAAAGCAAGTCCTTCTCCTTCAATTAGGCTGAGCACACATATAATTGCTTTGTGAAAAAAAGATCCGCTCGTGTCACATTATTTTGATCGTGCCTCATATGCCTTTGACCAGAAGTGCTACCCGGGTATTCTACCCCTCGGACCCGAGGAAACCCAAACTCACCATCTCCATCACCGTTCCCCTCTTACCTGAGACCAACCCGAAGCCAACTCCGTGCTTCCCCCTCCCTGACACGAAGGCAGATTGCAAGCAAACCACTTAGGACCTATAACTTCGCCCAGCCTTCCCCTTCCACCAACCCATCACCTGACCCGAAAAAACCTCCCCTCCGACCATAAGCAAGCCGAGACCACCCGATCCTCTTCGCTCCTCGCCTACTCACTCAAACCTGAGCGCCTCTGGCCAAGACCCGAGTTGCCTCCTGCTCTGACCCGAAGCGAACCTCTCTCTAACCCATACAAAACACGAAGCCACCCAGATCCGCATGCCTCTCTCTACTGACCCGAGATTTCCCCTTGAAACCCGAAGCTGAACTCATGCATATCTCTTTTGGCCCGAAGCGGTATTTATATATATATTTCTTTTGTTGCGACCTGCTCTTGCTTTTCTAATTTTGATTTTTTTTTTTCAACTTGCCTGAGTATTTTTCTCTCGTTTTTCCTTTCTCCGTTTGTTGTATGTGCTTCAATTTTTATATATACATGTATATATGTTTCGTATGCAGCTATGTATGTCTTGTTGGCAGACAAAGTTCATTTGTTTCAAATATGCCTACATACATGTTATATGTAGTTATATATATATGATACATATATAGATTGTCGACAGATGTTTATATCCCACTTGTGTATTGGTCGACAGAAATTATATGTGTTGTATCTATAATTGTTCCCTCTACTTTGAAATATACATACATACATATATATATATATATATATATATATATATATATATATATATATATATCGTCAAATTCTCATGCTAAATCTACTTTGCTGCTTGTCGCAACTAATCGATTTGTCGTGCCGGATTCATGCTAGTGTCCGTTGCATTATTCTTTATCGTAGTTGTTTTCCATTGTTCTCTAACCACGAAAAGTAAGCAATCAGTCATGATTATGTTCTTATGCTTAGTTAATTAATTTCATATGGAATGAAAATATAAAAACGCTGTTAAATTGGAATTGTTAGTTATTTAACTGTTAATGACGACCCGACTTTCTACGTCCAGGAAGACGTATCGTTTTTGAAGAAAGAAAGGGGTGAGAAAAATAAAGATAGAGAAGAAAGAACAACAACATCAGAATCTCACAGCGGAACGAATAAATTATATTAATCACGTGAGTATAATATATAACATCAATCAGAGTTATACAGATAATACATCACATACTAGACAGTTATAGACACATGTCTAGTTATACAACTCAATACATAATACATCACAGAGATACCAACACAGCAGAACACTATATCTACAAACGCTGAAGCTTCCTGCTCCATTACTCCTCCAGAATTCGTCAAAGAAAACCTGATCCGTTGGCTGCTCGTAAAAATTTGAGTACCCAAGAGTTTAGGAAAAACAGAAATAAACTCCGGGTCAGATATGGGTCTGGTGCGAGTAACAGGTTAAAGTTTTCAAAAACCTTTGAAAAGAAAGGTATCACTAAGACTTCCTACACATAAACATGGAAAAGTTTTTGTTGAATATGCGCTTATATGATTTTTGTTTGATGATAATAAACATATATACATTCATTTAAATGTATTTGATAATATACTATTTTATTTTTCACAGATTAAATAAATATTTGCAGAATAAAATAAATAACACGGAATTTGAATTCAAACGAATATTTTATTCAAACAAATATTTATTACAATTTTGATAGTACAAATTCAAGCTCTCACTATACATATACATTTTTGATTACATCACAATTACATCACAATTCAGTTTACATTAATAACCTCACTACATATCACTCACGCTCGTATTTATCTTCAACTTCATTCCAGTTTGAATCCAGCATCTGAGCAATCTGCAAAAATATAAACTAACGCAGTAAAATTGAAAAAGAAATATTTTTGCAATTCAAAAATAGAAGATAATTTTTGAATATATGATTTGCCTCAGTTATTTGGGTTGTTCGTCATAATTTAAATTTGAATTCATCATACACGAACAACTTGTGACATACACAGTGTATTACTGTATATGCCACAAGGTCGTGCACGCCGATATATACACTTGATAATGCTACAGGGACAGGTGAGCACAAGGTCAAACCCAAATATACGGACAGGTTCAACTCAGGTGCAATAAATTCAAAAATACGACACGAGCACAAGGACAAATCCGAGTTTTGAAACTGCATTCAACACAAGTGAACATGACAAGAAACAGTTCAATATGAAATGATGAACATGCAGTCAACAAGTGACAACATACTTCAATGACCAAAGCATGGCCAATGCAAAATGCAGATACAAACTACAAAGAACATCAACAACTACAAAACAATCAAACTGCATCAAGTCTAGCAGCATGAACAAGTATGGCAGCATGTGAATGCATCAAAACAAGTAAACAACAATGTCGAGCTCAAGACAGTACAGCTACAACATGTATGCAGCCCAATAGACCAAAGTACAACATCAAAGACAGCACTGACTTAAGTATACAAGTGAAACTGCAATGCTCAAACTCAGTGGACAGGAATGTAACAAGACAATGCACCAATACCACCAGCATGACAGCAATATGTACAGCATCAATCAAGACAGGGCGAGCAACTGTTATATGGTGATGCAGTTAAAAATTACTCAAAGAAACAGTGACAATGAAGTGAATGAAACTACAGGAACTCAATAGAAATAAGATGGTCAGTCACCATAATAATGAAAATGTCGATCTCAATGTAACACAGTGGCAACCATAAGATGCAGACCAACCAGAAGTACAAGTGCACAACAAAACCAACAAAGACCAAGGCTATGGCATAGTGCACCAGAGATATGGAAACACAGCAACAACCAAATGGAGACGACATCCCACAATATCCACAACAAACAACTCAGTAACCAGAAGCAATAAACAAGTCTATGCAGTGATATGCGGCAGTATAAGCAAAATATAAAACGAACAGTTCAGATTCAATGCCATGAAAGCCAAGTATCAAGACCGAAGTCAAGTGAAACAAGTCCAGCTACAAGTTGCAGACTCAAAGCATCAGTGGACACAAATAAAAACAATGCACATACCAACAACAAGTCCAGCAAACATGACACCAAGCTACAAACTCAAATGCAAACAGAAACATCAATATGCAATGCCACAGTACTGAATACCATATGGACACAGCAATGTTCAAGACCAAGGTGGTCAAGGCCAAAATCATCAATGCAATGCACAGCAAAGTCAAGGGCATATGAAGACAAGTGTAACATCACAACTAAGTACAATGAATTCACAGGGCCGAAGCAAACACATGAATTCACAAATCAAAGGCGTGTCGAAATCAAAGTTGAAATGGTCAGAGCCGTAGTATACAAGTCACAAATCAAAACCGTGAGTGCCAAGCAATATCAATTTATACGAAATTGAATTAGTCAGATTTTATCTCAATCATCCAAGTATAATCGAATGGCCAAAGCAAATCAGTAGACAAATTCAAACACGAAAATACGAACGCAAAAATAGGATTTCGAATCCTATAAATACCCAAAATCATCATCGGCATAAAGGATCGAGTTCGAGAAAGCCAAAATCAGCAGAGCAAAAGGAATAAAACACATACCAGAAAATCACATACGAACCCGATCCAAATCGAAGTGCCGTGAGCTAATAGAAGAGAAACGAAGTCTACAACTATCTGTATCAAGCGGCGACTTCAATTTGCACAAACCCTTATTTGGAAATCAGGGACGAAGCCCTAAATTCAGAACTGAGAGGAACGAAAGAGAAGAACGGCCGCCATTTTTCACAAGGAGATAAAGGAACGGGCTAACAGATAGTAAAGGGGGCCGGCCTTGTTTATGTTACAAAGGGGTTTTAAAAATTATAATAAGGGTTTTATTTTAAATTAGGGTTATTTCAATTTAAAATTGTTTTTAATTTGTATTTTCTTTTAAACCGTTTTTAATTTTCTAGTCGTGTGACTAGGGGACAAACTACGGTGTGTAGTTTGGGAATTCGCAACTCGGTGGTTGAGTTGTGGTCAGAGTTTTGAGCGTAGAGTTAGATTAGTCAATAGCGGGTATAGCGAGTTTACGTGTGTAAGCGAGGGACTATCTAATTTCTAGTAGAAACCTTGGGGGCAGCACGTAGGCAGGGTTTTGCCGAAGCTGGGTAAATTCTGTGTTGTTCTGTTTTTTTCTGTTATTTATATTCTGCAATATCTGTGCTGCTATTCTGTGATCTGTGTTAATATTAATTTATTAACTTCTGCAATTAAGTTTTATAATTTATACCATCACCCTATTCACCCCGCCTCTAGGGTGAAATCGATCCTACAAGTGGTATTAGAGCTAGGAACAAAAGCCATTTTTGTTTTAAAATTTTGATTTTACAAAAACCAATTTTCGTTTAAAAATTCGGGTTTCAAAAATCAATTTTTGTTTTAAAAATTCGTGTTTCAAAAATCAATTTTTGTTTTAAAAATTCGTGTTTCAAAAATCGGTTTTTGTTTTAAAAATTTGAATTTTTAAAATGGCTTCTTTTAATAATGCTTTTGCAGAAGGGCAATCCATAGTTAGACCACCAATGTTCAATGGTGAATATGCTTACTGGAAAAATAGAATGCAAATTTTTCTGAAAACCATTGACGCTTGGAATATTGTTGAGACAGGTTATAGTATACCAACTATAACTGTAGATAATCAGGAAATAGAGAAACCAAAGGAACAATGGACAGAACTAGAAAATAAATTACAGAATACTAATGCCAAAGCTATGAATTCTATTATCTGTTCATTGGATCAATTTGAATTTAATCGTGTCTCACATTGTCTAACTGCGCAGGAAATATGGCACATACTAGAAGTGACTCATGAAGGAACATCTCAAGTCAAAGAATCTCGCCTTGCAATGCTAAGCAGTGAATACGAGAACTTTAAAATGGCGAAGGAAGAAAATGTCAAAGAGATGTACGGACGACTCTCCAATATCGTATACAAATCAAAAGCTCTCGGAAAAACATACACCGAATTAGAAATAGTCCGGAAAATACTCAGAGTCCTTCCACGAAGCTTTGAAGCAAAAGTAACTGCCATACAAGAATCGAAAGATTTAAAACAACTTAAAGTTGAAGAACTCATCGGAAATCTCACCACTTATGAGCTAGAAATGAAATTCAAAGAAGAGCGTGAAGGAGGTGACACTCAAAAGAAATCTATAGCTCTCAAAGGAACAACCAAAAGTGATGATGATAACGATGAAGATGATGGAGCAACAGAATTGGAGCTGTTGATAAGGAAATTCAAAAAATGGAATCAAAAACATGGTAACTCAGCTCGAATTCAAAAAGCAAAAAGCAGAATAGCCAAAGCACTAGACTACTCGGAAGAACAAAAGTTTATTTGTTATAATTGCAACAAACCCGGCCATATCAAGCCCGATTGTCCACAAATTAAATCCAGCCACGGAAAGAAGCAGAAAAAGAAAAGTTTTGCAGCCACTTGGGATGAAATAGACGAGAATGATCAAAGCACTGGCAGTGAAAGCGAAAACGCAGAATTGTGTCTTCGAGGTGATACAACTGACAGTGACGATGACGAGCCAAGTGAGGTATCAAAACTTACCCATTCTGAGTTGCTTATATATTTTCATGAAGTAAACGGTTTTTTTGAACGACTTAGGGAAAAATACGCCAAACTTGAATCTCAAAAAGATACTTTGATAGAATGTAATAAACAACTTGATCAATTAGTTAAAACCTATCAAAGTAGGATCCCTAAGTGTGATAAGTGTCCAACATTTGATGAAGAAATTAAAAAATCAGAAATTGAAATAAAATCGCTTGAAAATGAAATTCTGATTTTAAAGGAGAATGAAAATACTAGGAGAGAGAATTCTATTAAAAAGTGCACACAGTTGTTAAACGAAAATGAATCTCTCAAATCACAAGTCCAACAATTGTCAACGACTTTAGATAAATTTTCAAAAAGTGAAAAATCGTTGAATATGCTATTAGGAAAGCAAACTGTTAATACGGTTAAACAAGGATTTGGATATAATAGTTCGAAAATTGTTGAAAACAAGATTAATCAAGAAAATTCAATGTGCACGATTTGTAGAAAATATGGACACAATCACAATAATTGTCGGTATAGACCTAAACATGTGAAAACTATACCGATTTGGGTTCCAAAAGGCACAAATATAAAATCTCTCAAAGTTAAACAAATTTGGGTGCCAAAGGGAACAATTATAAATAGTTTTTTACACAAAATTATTTTTCAAAATTTTCTGCCACTAACAATCATGGACCTATAAAAACAAATAGGTCACATAAATCTTTCATCGTGTAGGTGTGGTGGCAGGCTAAGCAACAACAATAGTGTTCTTTGGATTTTGGCTGTTCCAGAAACGCAACGGGCGACAAAGCTAAGTTCCTTAGCCTAGTATAAAGGTGACAGAATCATAATGGACAACGACGAAAAATATCGTAAAGGTAAAACAGGTAATGGTATGTTTTAAACGATATATTAAATGTGATAATCTGCACCATATTCTGAATTAAAATCAGCCAATATTGAGATTAATGAAAGGATGATGATTCTGACTTATTCAAAATAGTTGGTCAATTATATTCTAATGCCAAAAACACTATAAAAATCTCTAGATTCTTTGAATTACTTCATATATATCATTTTGGATTAAAAATAGTGTTTTGTTGGATAATTATACAATTGGTTATAATTCGGCTAACTCTATATTCACGGTTTTTTGATTATTTACACGGCTTCATTTCAAATTCAAAAGAATGTCATTTAAATTATTGTTAAAATTGAATTTGAAATTTTTGGTGCACACTTCATGTTTTGGTCTATAAAATTCAATTAATGATAATTTTGAGTGAAAGAGAAATTCAGATGCAGATTACACTGATAATCTAGTTGATAGAAAAATTACTAGTGAAACGTGATTTTTGTTGAGACATTTAATAACTGCATCGTTTTTTTTCAGAGAAAATATCTGCATATTCTTCATTTCAAATAATTTTCAAATAGCAGAAAATTTTCTTTTAAAAACCCCCTGGAGAAAATCATTTTTTGACCATATTTTCAGATTATTCATTTTTGAGAAATTAATTTCATAATTATTTTTGAATTTGATTTTAAATGACTATTTTGACTAATCTGACTCCCAAATGATTATCAAAAAGAAAAATAGTGATTGAAAAAGTGATGAGTGTTGATATTGATTATATATTATAACTCGAGAAAGTATAATTAGAAAATTTCTTTAGAAATGTAAACAAGAGTTATAAAACTTTTTGTTGGTAAAAATTCCATGACCATCTCTATACCTATCATATTTCTATCAACCATCACTCATCAAAATTCTATATAGTTTGTCGATATGTGGTACTTTAAACAGGAATCGTTCGTTTTTCATTTTCACATTTTTTTAAAAAAAAATAATAAAAAATAAATAAAAAAAATAAGTAAAAAAAATAAATAAATACCAAAGTATTCACTCTCATTTAAAAGTCCTCACGGTTATGCATGGGTGAATTACTTGGAATTTGTTATGTGCTTCCATGCTCATTTAAAAGTCCTTATGGTTATGCATGTATGGAACGCATATCAAAAGTTGATTTTTTTTAAAATAAACAAGTTGATTCTAATCCCATTTAAAAGTCCTCACGGTTATGCGTGGTTAGAAGATACTTGAATTCATTTTTTTTAAAATAAAATAAAATTGGAATACTACTAATCTCATTTAAAAGTCCTAACGGTTATGCATGGTTAGTAGATATTCAAATTCCTGATATAAATATACCACAAATAGACACAACTGTATGGTTTTATATGATGACATCATTTCCATCATTCTAAAAGTGGAATATGCGCCTAACAAAATATTTATGATTTTTGTTTGATTTTTTATTGAAATTTAATATTTATATTCAATTGAGTTTTAATGTTGGATTGATATCATTTACTTTATCTCTATTTTCTCTAATTCTTTTGCTGATAACAAAAGGGGGAGAGAAAAGTTAAGATTTTGTCAAATAAAAGCAAGCAAAGGTCAAATAATTTTCTATTTGCATCTAGGATCATTTGCATATTTTTATTTGTATGCATATATGTAGGGGGAGCATTGTATAGAGAGGAAGCATTTAAATAGGGGGAGCAATTAGAATATATCAATGATCAAATACATTTAACATATTCAAAATCTTAAATATATGTTTGTTATCATCAAAAGGGGGAGATTGTTGAATATGCGCTTATATGATTTTTGTTTGATGATAATAAACATATATACATTCGTTTAAATGTATTTGATAATATACTATTTTATTTTTCAAAGATTAAATAAATATTTGCAGAATAAAATAAATAACACGGAATTTGAATTCAAACGAATATTTTATTCAAACAAATATTTATTACAATTTTGATAGTACAAATTCAAGCTCTCACTATACATATACATTTTTGATTACATCACAATTACATCACAATTCAGTTTACATTAATAACCTCACTACATATCACTCACACTCGTATTTATCTTCAACTTCATTCCAGTTTGAATCCAGCATCTGAGCAATCTGCAAAAATATAAACTAACGCAGTAAAATTGAAAAAGAAATATTTTTGCAATTCAAAAATAGAAGATAATTTTTGAATATATGATTTGCCTCAGTTATTTGGGTTGTTCGTCATAATTTAAATTTGAATTCATCATACACGAACAACTTGCGACATACACAGTGTATTACTGTATATGCCACAAGGTCGTGCACGCCGATATATACACTTGATAATGCTACAGGGACAGGTGAGCACAAGGTCAAACCCAAATATACAGACAGGTTCAACTCAGGTGCAATAAATTCAAAAATACGACACGAGCACAAGGTCAAATCCGAGTTTTGAAACTGGATTCAACACAAGTGAACATGACAAGAAACAGTTCAATATGAAATGATGAACATGCAGTCAACAAGTGACAACATACTTCAATGACCAAAGCATGGCCAATGCAAAATGCAGATACAAACTACAAAGAACATCAACAACTACAAAACAATCAAACTGCATCAAGTCTAGCAGCATGAACAAGTATGGCAGCATGTGAATGCATCAAAACAAGTAAACAACAATGTCGAGCTCAAGACAGTACAGCTACAACATGTATGCAGCCCAATAGACCAAAGTACAACATCAAAGACAGCACTGACTTAAGTATACAAGTGAAACTGCAATGCTCAAACTCAGTGGACAGGAATGTAACAAGACAATGCACCAATATCACCAGCATGACAGCAATATGTACAGCATCAATCAAAACAGGGCGAGCAACTGTTATATGGTGATGCAGTTAAAAATTACTCAAAGCAACAGTGACAATGAAGTGAATGCAACTACAGGAACTCAACAGAAATAAGATGGCCAGTCACCATAATAATGAAAATGTCGATCTCAATGTAACACAGTGGCAACCATAAGATGCAGACCAACCAGAAGTACAAGTGCACAACAAAACCAACAAAGACCAAGGCTATGGCATAGTGCACCAGAGATATGGAAACACAGCAACAACCAAATGGAGACGGCATCCCACAATATCCACAACAAACAACTCAGTAACCAGAAGCAATAAACAAGTCTATGCAGTGATATGCGGCAGTATAAGCAAAATATAAAACGAACAGTTCAGATTCAATGCCATGAAAGCCAAGTATCAAGATCGAAGTCAAGTGAAACAAGTCCAACTACAAGTTGCAGACTCAAAGCATCAGTGGACACAAATAAAAAAAATGCACATACCAACAACAAGTCCAGCAAACATGACACCAAGCTACAAACTCAAATGCAAACAGAAACATCAATATGCAATGCCACAGTACTGAATACCATATGGACACAGCAATGTTCAAGACCAAGGTGGTCAAGGCCAAAATCATCAGTGCAATGCACAACAAAGTCAAGGGCATATGAAGACAAGTGTAACATCACAACTAAGTACAATGAATTCACAGGGCCGAAGCAAACACATGAATTCACAAATCAAAGCCGTGTCGAAATCAAAGTTGAAATGGTCAGAGCCGTAGTATACAAGTCACAAATCGAAACCGTGAGTGCCAAGCAATATCAATTTATACGAAATTGAATTAGTCAGATTTTATCTCAATCATCCAAGTATAATCGAATGGCCAAAGCAAATCAGTAGACAAATTCAAACACGAAAATACGAACGCAAAAATAGGATTTCGAATCCTATAAATACCCAAAATCATCATCGGCATAAAGGATCGAGTTCGAGAAAGCCAAAATCAGCAGAGCAAAAGGAATAAAACACATACCAAAAAATCACATACGAACCCGATCCAAATCGAAGAGCCGTGAGCTAATAGAAGAGAAACGAAGTCTACAACTATCTGTATCAAGCGGCGACTTCAATTTGCACAAACCCTTATTTGGAAATCAGGGACGAAGCCCTAAATTCAGAACTGAGAGGAACGAAAGAGAAGAACGGCCGCCATTTTTCACAAGGAGATAAAGGAACGGGCTAACAGATAGTAAAGGGGGCCGGCCTTGTTTATGTTACAAAGGGGTTTTAAAAATTATAATAAGGGTTTTATTTTAAATTAGGGTTATTTCAATTTAAAATTGTTTTTAATTTGTATTTTCTTTTAAACCGTTTTTAATTTTCTAGTCGTGTGACTAGGGGACAAACTACGGTGTGTAGTTTAGGAATTCGCAACTCGGTGGTTGAGTTGTGGTCAGGGTTTTGAGCGTAGAGTTAGATTAGTCAATATCGGGTATAGCGAGTTTACGTGTGTAAGCGAGGGACTATCTAATTTCTAGTAGAAACCTTGGGGGCAGCACGTAGGCAGGGTTTTGCCGAAGCTGGGTAAATTCTGTGTTGTTCTGTTTTTTTCTGTTATTTATATTCTGCAATATCTGTGCTGCTATTCTGTGATCTGTGTTAATATTAATTTATTAACTTCTGCAATTAAGTTTTATAATTTATACCATCACCTTATTCACCCCCCCTCTAGGGTGAAATCGATCCTACAGTTTTTACCGTACGCTAACCAAAACATTTGATAGGAAATCTAGTGATATTGTAATAGGTCTAGGGTTTTCAAGTAAATAGAAAATAGCCCAAATTGTGACATTCATTAAATTTCAGCTACCAGCCACTAAAGTGGGTAATACAATCAAAACCGTTGGCACTTATTGGATTTTGGATTCCATACAGTGGTAGGGCTACTGGGGTACCGCCCGTCACAATACATGGCCTAGATCAACGTACCGAGGATCACTCCCGACCCCTGCAACACAAGGCCGGAACCATTCCTTACTGAACAGTCCCGAACAAGATAACCCCGCAGTTGGCTGCAGACCAACTGCCCACATAGCCGAATAAAAAGGGACATCTAGACAGGGGTATACCTTGTCCTGCTTGGGCATGAACCACCTAACCTTGCTGCACCTCCCCTGTTTGAGCCATTCCCGGTTGGTGAGGCTTGAGGCTGCGATTACCTTTGGAGAATACATCTCTTAGAATGCTCATCGCCCACCTGACGATGTGTCGAAAGCATTCAATCCATGCAAGTTCGTTTCGGGTTCGAACGAAACTGAAGGCATTTTCTCGTTACACTCATTTTGGAATCACCCTCAGAGTTAACGACACTAATCCTTTCACTCTGAATCTTCATCTTCACTTCAGATTCACGACCTATCGTTAATTTGGATCGATGTGGTTTTCAGATGTCCAAATATGGAAACCCGATCCCGGTCTCATCGAAATCCAAAACGTATCTTTTAAGGCCAAGTTGTCGATTTAGTCTTAACAGTCAATTCAACATTATCAATATACACACAGATAGATAATTCACATCTCATAATAGATAATCACATTATCATCATAAACAGATAATTAATATCATCATCCAAACAGATAATTAAATATTATCATACTTAAACAATACATCCATATCACATAGATATTATTCATCTCATATCTGAGATCACAATCAATCAATGAAATATCAGTATCATCCATAAGCAATGATTTATGAATCACAATCTATAATGAATTTAAAATGAATTATATTAACTATTTCTATCTTTAATTAATTTAAATTAAATTAAATTAATTACTCATTCTATAAATCCTGCTCTCACAACCATTAATTGATTATAAATCAAATTAATTAATCATTCTCTAATTTCAATAAGTAATTTAGTCTTTAATTAATTTCTCAAATGAATTATTCTAAATCATTCATAGTAATTAACATTTAATTACTTCCTTATTAATTATTCCTTAATTAAACAATTCTTCATTACATCATTAATTATATTAATTAATGGTCTCTAATTTATATTAAATTAGTTTATTTAAATTAATTACATTAAGTGATTAATCTTTAATTAAACACAATTATTAATCACCCTTGATTAATAACAAACCAGTAATTAACTACCCTTAATTACTTATTAACAAATTAATCATCCCATGATTAATTATTCTCATAAATTAATCCTTTGATTAATTACAAAAGAAATTAACCAAATTACTTCACTTACAAATCATCTTATATTAATTTCATCAAGTAATTATCATCTAATTACTTTCCTAAGTAATTTACTCCATTAATTACACTAAGTAATTACACATACCAAATCATCAAATGATTTCTTAAATTAATTAAAATTAATTAACTTAATTTAATCTTATCATCAATTCCTTATATATTCCAATTAATCATCTTTGATTTAAATAACTTTTGCTACATTCCAGTAGTTTCCTTCAATTTATTTACAGAGATTAATCTTTGAATAAATCCATTAATTAATTACATTTAGATAGATTTATTACAATTTAATTACCTTGTTGATTTATTATTCCCAATTTAATCAATTTCCTAATTACATCATTAATTATAATAATTAATGATCTCTAATTATATTTCACTTGTTATTTTATTAATTATATTGAGAGTACTAATCTTCAAATCACATACATTAACCCTCTTGATTAATAACATACAGTAATTAACCGTCCTTAATTAATTAGTTCCCAATAACATGCTTAATCCCCTGATTAATTTCAAGTAATTATACTCCAATTACTTCCATTAACAACATCATCCAATTAATTACATCCAGTAATTATCCATCAATTAGTTCTCTAAGTAATTTACTTCCAAACTATCAATTTGATTAATCCAAATTAATTAAATTAAATTAATTAACTCACATTAAATCAATTTACTCAATTAATAAGTAATTAATTTCTTAATTGCTTTCCAAATAAATAATTACTTTTAAACTGTTACAATGATTATTATTAAATTAATTAATCTAATTAATTATTAAAAATCAATCACATTAATTAATTATAAAATAAATCTAATTAATGATCTTTATTAACACTTATTTAATTATTTTTCTTCTAAAATAATTAACTTATATTAATCATGATTAATTATAAGTTTGATTAACCATTAAAATTTATTAATTTAAATAAAAATCTAATTTATGGTTCTTAATCACATATTAGTTAATTAATTCATTATTTAAATTTAATTAATACATTTAAACTTATAATTACTAATTTAATTAATATCAATCATTAATTATTCATACTTAATTAACTTAAAGGTTAATGAATATAAATTCTAAATCTTCATTACTTAAAGTAAACTATTCTTATTATTGATTAAATTTTCACTTTTAATATGTTTAAAAACATTTATTTCAAATTACTTCCTAAATAAATTCCAATTTATCCTTAATAAAGTTTAAAACCAATTTTTTTTTGAAACCCTTTTAAACTCACATGTTTAAAAGCATATTTTAACACTTAAAACTTATTTAAATCAATTTAAATTATAAAACTTTATTTTATTTCTACATCTAGAATTTCAAATTTAAATTCTGGTTTTCAATTTTGGAGTTAACTTTGTTTAATCTTTCCTTAACAATTTAAATTCCCTTTTTGGATCAACTCTTTTGAACACACTTAAATATTAAACACTTTTAAGTTATTTAAATCATAAAACTTTATTAATCCCAACTCAGTTTTAAAACTAACTTGAATTCATTTTAAAACTTTGATTTATAACTTGGTTTAACTTTGATTTTAATTTAAACCAAATTTTTTTAAAAACATCTAACTGGGTACAGGTTAAAAACTTGAACAAACTTCAACCCGAGCCCGCCTCATTTACTTCGAGTAAAACGTGGAGTTTCCCCGAGAAAAACAACAACCTGCTTCGAGTCCCCTAACATCAAATCGAAACCAAACAAAAAAAATCAACCTCACCAGAAATGACATGCACTGTGCACCCTGCACCATCCACGGGGAGACTCTGATCGTCGTTGACCCCATCATCCTCCAATCTGACAATGACCATCAAACCCCTCCAGTTCGACTCGAACTCAAATTCGAGTAAAATCAAAAACCTGGAAACACACGACCACCCAACACCACAAACCTGTCAATACCAATTGCTCATTGCTTCGACCACCCGATCGCCAGCGCCTCCGGCCGTAGCCTCGTCCACCTCTCCTCTACCAAACCCCACAAGCTCGTGCCACTCGATCGCCTGAAATGGCTGTGGTGATCAATAATCTATGCACAGTAAAAATTAGGTTTAAAAATTTTAAACCTACGCCGCCGCTTCCACAACCCACTGCGCCACCACCCACCATTTTTCCCCAATCCATGGTAGACTCCTCCACCTCCAGACAAAAACCCAACCTTCCCGATCAACGTGATCGCCCACGGTGACTTGAAATGCCAAAAATAGATAAACACAAACTACTCTCATACCACACCATTAAAAATCATCTAATCAGGTTTAAAAATCATGTTATTATACTCGGATCCCTCTAGCATACCTGAAACCATGAATTAAGAAGTTCGAAAATTTACATATCTTAGGTTTGTTCAGATAATTTGGGTTCCAGAGAAAATTTTTAAGTTGTTTTAATATTAACTGAATTTTTAAACTTAATTTATAATGATACAAACATCTTTTGTTCGAATCTTAAGTTCAATCATCAATCAGAAAAGGAGTAAATGATTTTTGAATCAAAGAGTTTGAGTTTTGAACTGAGAATAGACAAAATTTAAAACAACAGCCTGTAACACTACACATCCTACAAGCATAGACAGAGGATCCAATATATATATATATATACATATACACATACTATTCCCAGGCATATATACAACAGATTCATCCCTAAAAATAATAATATAAAAGTTACTCACTTGAAATGTGAAAGAATAAAGCCTAGTTTGCTTTGCAACAGGCTTGAAAAATATCAGGTTGAACTACCCTCTGATTCTCAGTTGTATTAAATCTTGGTTGTTGTTTAAGTAGAAGCCTTGTTTTAGTTTGACATAGTTTTACTTCAGATTCTAGTTTTGTATGAACGAATTGAAATGAACAGATAGAGATATATAGCCAAGAATTGTAGACAGGGTACATCATTATGTTTCACTGCAGTGATAATACTTGTACAGTATCAGAGATCTTCCCATTGTTTAATTGATTAAGTAGATTTGTTGCCTATTTTTGGAGGCTGAGATAAGAAACAATGCGGCTTGCATTAAATGTTTAAGTACTTTATGTTTTAACTTACTTTGTTAATTATCTCACCTTTACTTGCCTGCATACCATACAGCCTACAACATATCTTACTTTACTTTGCTTTTGTTTGTTCAAGAATACCTAATGCTGTCTTCCTTAGCAAGCCTTCACTTAATTTATTTTTTATCTTGCTTTTCAGCCTGCACACATTTGATTTGTTTCTATTTTTATTATTTCCTTGTTATTTTGTTTGTTTCTACTTACCTATTCATGTGTTATGAATAAATATGTTACTTGTTTTATATTTTGAAATGTAAATGAATGTTATTTCTTTGTTTTGTTGTTTGAAATATAAATGAATTTTATAGTTGTTATGTTATTATAATTTAACCAATGTACTTACTTATATTTTCCCTAATTTATCTTATAGTCTTGTATTTTGTTTATTAATATTATTTAAAAGTAACGCGTTTATCAATTTGAAATGATAAATAAAATAAATTATCTTTTTATTATAAACTACATAATTTATAATATATATTAAAGTATCGTTTGACAAAATTGCATTAAAACTCATATAAAATTTTTAAATCCATTTTATCAAGCTATACTAAAAAAAACAAAACAAATCTTTTTGTTAATAAATTTAAATCTAAACTTAAGCTAAAATAAGTTTTAAACTATTTAAACATTTATCTTATGTATTTAAAACCCTATATTTATTTATTAAATAGCTTTGAAAAGTTTATATTAAATAAATCATAATTTCCAGTCCACTAGAATGTATATTAGAATTTGAAACATAATTTATTAGTTAAATTTTTAAACAAAGCTTCCCTATTTATAATGTATACAAATATATACATATATAAATAGGAACAATCAATTAATTTTTAACAGATAAAATTTACCAATTAGATATTTATTAAAAGAAAAGCAACAATTCAGATCTTATTAACAAAGATATATCAAATCAATTTAATTTTTAATACAGATTATTAAATTGATATTGCTCGAAAATTCCGGGTTATCACATTCCTCCACTCTTAAAATAATTCGTCCCCGAAATTTAAAAGCAAAGGTAATTTAATAATCTATTAAAGATAGCAAATATATTCTCATGGCAGCCGATCCCTGTCCTGTACTATTACCTCCCATCTTACCTACCCCCATACTTTCCATTGTTCCATCCCCGTCGACTGTGTCCCATCCCCTGATCCCGCCGTCTCCCGATCCTCCTCCTCCAGTTCCTCCTGACCCCAGTTGTCATCCATCACCTCTTGATGCTCCTGCATTATTTCCTCCTTCCCTTACTCTCTGGAACTCGCTCTTCAAATCAAAACCAAAAAATGCCGGCAGCTACGTTCCAACTCTCATTCCTGCTTCGTTCGAGGGTGATGTTATTATCCCTCCTCCTGAAGTCATCCATGCTGGAAACTTGGTTTGGGGAGGGCACCTGGTGGGGTTTTTTCTTGACAAACCTTTGTCATACACCACCGTAATCATGCACTTGAAAAAGGTATGGAAATTAAAAGGATCCATCATTGTTAAATCTGACGGTGCCCTGTTCCTTCTCAATCATTTGTCAATGGACGATAGAAGGAAAATAATTGAGGCTGACCCCTTGATAATTCGGAACAAGTTGTTCATTGTGAAACCATGGGACCCTATGATCGGGAATAGTTGTAGCATAATTAAGGCAGTGCCCATTTGGTTAAAACTTTCTAATATTCCTTTGTTTGCTTGGTCACATATTGGGATAAATTGGCTATCATCCAGAATTGGAAAGCTTCTTTGCCTTGATGAGTCAACTGAAAGAATGCAAAGGATTGGGTTTGCTAAATGCATGGTTGAAGTATTCCCTGACAATTGTCTTCCTGATGAATTTCCTATTCGTATGTTGGATGGGGGCATACAATATGTCAAAGTGAGTTACCTTTGGAAGCCATCTATTTGCTCTGCTTGCAAAGAATTTGGTCATGATTGCACTAGTTGTTCGAGGCAGGGGCATGAAGTCTTTGTGCCTCCTAAAGAAATGAGCACTGATCCCTATAATAAAAGCAAAATTTCTGTCCCAAAGGTCAATTCTAGTAGAGTAGCAAACCAAAGAAGTAGTTGGCATAAAGTTAAGAACTCTAAAGCAAAAGAAAATATTGGAAAGCTTCCTGCTTACTCTACGAAAAAAACTGTTAAATGATATTGTAGCCACAGGAAAAAGTTATCAGCAGCCCCTGCTTGATGTGGTGGATTCAGTTGCTAATAATAAGTTTTCCATTCTTTTTGATGTGAATGACATAGTTATTGAAGAACTTGGTAACAATCTAATACATGAAATACTTGAAGTAGGAGAAATTGCTCCTGAGTGTGTAGGTGTTAAGGTTCAAGACAGTGATAAATCCCCTGGTATCATATGTGTTTCTTCTGAAGGGTATGACTTGTATCATACTCGGGAAAATGTTGAACAAATAATTGTTATCCCAGTAGATGTTGCTTGTTGTGATATTGGCACTGAAGTATCACCTCTCCATGCTGATTTATTTAAACCTTCAGGGGTAAACAGTGTTGATGGTGATCAGGAATGCCATCATATCAATGAACAATGTGGTCTCAATTGCACCGAAAGTGTTTCTGAAGCTAATGAAGAATGTAAATCTCTTGAAAGTGCATATCCTATTTCCATCTCCCATGTTAACATTCCCAATGCAGCTAATTTGCTCCAGGCATTAAAATCTCTTGGTGTGCACATGCACACTGACTCTATGCACGTCCCATCCTCTCTATATACTTCCCCACCATCTGATTCCCCCACTGCTCCCTTTTTCAAACCCTCTTCTTCTTCTTCCTTTGCTCCGCCTCCTGTCAACTCATTCTCTGATCAACTGCAACTGATTCCTTCTCCCTACGTGTTTGCTGGTAAGCTTCCTGCGTGGAAAGATAAAGAATCTAACCAGTTTCTACCTCTTGCTCCACATCCAATGTTAACCCTGTCCCTTCTTCCATTCAAATTGGCCCCAGCATCATCGATGAAAGATTATCTAAAGGTTCTCCTTCAACAAGGAGCAAGCAAGGAACTATTCATGTCTCTCTTGACCTTTAATGAATTCCATTCATTTAGCTTCATGGAATATTCACGGAGCTCATCGCAAGGAAAAACTGGATCATATCAAATGCCTTATTCAAAAACACAATCTGGACTTAGTAGCAGTACTAGAAACCAAGCTTAATCTGCAACTTACCATTTCAGCTAGCAATTATATCAACAACAATTGGGCTTTGCATCACAATCTTACTGAAGCCCCGTATGGGAGAATCATGGTTCTCTCGAACCCCCAAAAATTCACTCTTTCTCCTATCCTTATCTCCCCTCAATTCATTCATTTCCATGCTACTTTCACTCCTGATCCATTTCCTTCTATCTCACCATTGTCTACGCTTCAAACTCTCTTTCCAGCAGACAATCCTTCCTTTGTCAGATTCCTGCTTTCGGGAAAGAATCCCATCCCTGGTTAATTCTGGATGATTTCTGAACCTTAATGACAAAGTCGGTGGTGTGTCACTAACTCCAAAAGATATTCAACCCCTTAACTCTGCCATTGAGGATGCCAACTTGATTTCCATAAATAAATCTGGTTCGAAATACTCTTGGAACAACCGTAGTCGTTCTGGGTGTAGAATTATGACCACCATTGATCACTCCTTTTGTAACTTCAAATCATTATCCTTCTGGCCTTCTCTTTCTGCCCACCTCCCTTTACCTGTCCTATCTGATCATTCCCCCATCATCCTATCCACTGGCCCCCTGCTGCGTATGAGAAAAGAAGTTTCAAATACTATAATATCTGGGCTAATGAACCAGGGTATACTGACATTATTAATGAAGCTTGGTCCACTTATTGTTATGGTAACCCCACTTTTAAATTTTGCAGGCAATTAAGGCATGTCAAACACTCTCTGAGAAGTTGGTCCAGGATCAAGTTTGGAAATGGTACTTTGAAGTCTGCGTCTATTAAGAAGCAACTTGAAGTTATTCAAACTCAAATGCAGAATAATCCAAATGATGACGATATTGCAGCAAACGAAAGTGTCCTATTTTCATCCCTTTCTGATGCTTTAAGGATGGAATGCTCTATGAGGAGCCAACAACTTCATTATAAATGGTTCACCAAGGGTGACAAAAATACTACGTACTTCCATGCAGCGATAAAGTCTAAGCAAGTTCATGAGCAGATTCATCGAATTAAGGACGTCAATGGTGATATGCTCTCCACTCCTCTTGACATTGATAATGCCATGATCAGTTACTTCTCTAGCCTCCTCGGAAATGCCGATAACTTCTCTCCTAATCTCCACCTCATTGATAGCACTGACCTTCCATCCATCAATCAGCATTAAGCCGAGTACCTCATTTCTATTGTCTCTGATGATGAAATAAAACACACTCTCTTTAGTATGAATAAGAAGTCCAGCGGGGGTCCTGATGGATTCAATGTTCAGTTCTTCACTCATAATTGGGATATAATCAAATCTGATTTTTGTCAAGCTATTCACAACTTCTTCTCCAAATTCAAGCTCCTTAATGAAGTCAATGCAACTAATTTGGTTCTCATTCCCAAAACTAATCCTCCTACTGATGTCTCCTCATTCAGACCCATTGCCTGCTATAATGTGCTTTATAAATGCATTGCTAAGATTATAGCTACCAGACTTAAATCTGTGTTGCCTGACCTTATATCATCTAATCAGGCTGCTTTCTTGCCTGAAAGAAATTCCTTAGATAATGTGATGATGGCGCATGAACTTTTAAAGGGGTATGGTCGTGCTAACACATCCCCGAGAGCTATGCTAAAACTTGATCTCTCTAAGGCCTACGACTCTATCCAATGATCGTCAATTGTTAGAGTAATGGCACAGATGGGATTCCCGTTACCATTTATTGCATGGATCTATACTTGCATATCCTTTCCTTTCTTCTCCCTAAAGTACAATGGTAAAGTTGCTGGTTATTTCAAAAGTAAACAAGGCATTCGCCAAGGCGATCCATTATCCTCTTACATTTTCCTCCTTATCATGGAAATTTTAACTAGAATGCTAAATGCCAGATATCGTGCTAAAGAGATAAAATTCCATCCTAAATGTAAACAGCCTCTGATCACTTCCCTCCTCTTCGCTGACGACATAATGATTTTCACCTCCCCTTCCCATGAATCCATTGATGCAATTAAACAAGACCTTGACATCTTCTATCCCTGCACTGGTCTAAAGCTAAATCTTTCAAAGTCTTCTATCTTGTTTGGTGGAATCCCACCTACATTATCTTCTGCGTTGACTGCCTACTATGGGATTCTTCTCATGCAAAGCGACATGGTCTACCTTGGTATCCCACTTTGCACTTCTAGAGTCACTTTTTCCAACTGCCATACGCTCTACACTAAAATCACGTGAATGCTTGCTAATTGGGCCAACCGATTTCTTTCTCAGGCTGGTAGACTCGTCTTGATTAAATCCATATGTTTTTCCTTTATTGTTTACTGGGCTAGAACTTATATTTTACCCAAAAAACTTCTACGACTCGTCAGACATGCTATGCTCTGGTTCTTCTAGACGGGTAGCATTCACAATAGGAAGCCTATTCCAATTTCATTTGATAGCATTGAACAACCACTTTCGTGTGGTGGCTTGGGTATCTTAAATATTGAGCGTTGGAATACTGCTGCAATTAGTCAACAATTTCACTCCTTAACAAACAATAACAGCCTATGGGTACAATGGACAGTTACTCATAATTTAAGAAATAGAAGCATTTGGAGTTTGGACCCTCGGCAGTTGCAGCTGGATATGGCATAAGATTCTATCTTTGCGTTCAGTTTTCCTGCCAAATCTCCAATTCTCCCTTTCTAGTCAAAGCAAAAAGAATTTTTGGAATGATCCATGGTTAAGCATGGGTCTCATCCTTTTTGCAACTATATCTCCACAGCAAATTCATCAATCTGGTATTAGTATTACTGCGAAAGCTGTTGATTTCATTGTGGATAATAAACTATCCCTTCCGTATACTAGCAATCACAACATGAGAGTTTTTTGGGATGGCTTTAGTAATTATCGTAATAATTTTCCAAAAATTGATATGCTCTATTGGAATAGTAAGCCTCACGTTATAAATCATGTCTATCATCTTCTTTCTAATACTCGAAATAAACCGATGTTCCCATGGCATAAAGTTGTTTGGAATAAGCAATCCTCTCCCTCTGACAATCTTTTGTTATGGAAAGTTATAACGAAGGCTATCATGACCAAGGACAGGATGTCTGGGTTCGCTACTATTTTTGATCATCTGTATGTCTTCTGCAAAAGCGTTATTGAGAGTAGTAAGCATCTGTTCTTCGAATGCAGCTTCCTGCATCAAAATTGGGTGAAGTTGATGGACAAGTTTGGTTGGTCCAGGTTACCTGTTCAATCCTCTTGCCAATGGGATTTGATACTGTTAGCTACTCGTAAGAAGGATGATGCTGGTGAACTCCTCAGTTTCTGCCTTAAGAAATATGTTCGAACAGTTTGGAACGAGAGGAACCAGAGATGCTTTAATAATATTGATCAGTCCCAACTTCAATTATGGTTAGTCTTAAAACATTCCATTATGAATGAGTTACTGGAACGTAATTCTGTTCTACTTCCTCTTCTTCGGGATTGGTAGGTCAATAGTCATTTGCTGGCTTCGAGCATCTTCTCCGTGTCCATCTGTGGTTCTTCTTGTCATTGCTCCCAGGGTTGTTTCTTGGTGGCTTCGGGGTTTTCTTTGGGTAGTTGCCTTCAACTTCGAGTACTTCCTGTGCTCTTAGTCTTTTCCTTGTCTTTTTGTTCTTTTTTCTCTTCTGTTCTTTCCTACTCAAAGTTTGTTCTGAGTAGTTTTTCTTTTTTTTTCCGTTTAATAAAATCTGGTAGGGGACCAGCCAACCTCGCTAGCTTTGCTTAAAAAAAAATCTATTAAAGATTTTAATTTTAAATCACACTCATATATCAATCATATGCTAACAACCATCACAACCAATCCACTCAATCAACAAAGCTAACCATCCAGACAAAATTCTGGATAGAGCTTCCCAGAGTTTTCCAAGTATAATACCGGAATACTTAATTTATAGAATCCAAACAGTCTGTACTACTAAGCTATAGAGCTCCTACTCATCTAAATCTATAAAACTACACAGATATCAGACTATAGACGAGCCTGACTCAATAACCAAAACTCCCCGAACTGCTGGTTCCAAAACCAGAGATGGATTTACACACGTATTCCCTCCGAGATACGTGGAACACAATGAATCCTAGTTATCCAAATTGGCAATTCACTCCCGAAGATCAAACATCTAACCTTACCAAAACATAGAAAAAATACAAAACACCTCGGAGTTAGCTTCCCAGACTTACCAAATTATATAGCTCCTTTGAATCAGAGAAAATTCATCCAAAATCAAATCTCCGACTTCGAAATCCAAATTCCTCCGTCTCTTATCCACCAAATTCTTCTGATGATCCAGAGCTGCCTTCATCCCTACTAATTAGCTCAACCTTTGCTGATGACTCCTAAAACAATCTGGACCAAAATAATGCAATAGAATAATTTTCTCAAGATCAACCAAAATCAAGAACTCAACCTCTATCATCAGTAGAAAACAATCTCTCTTTTCGAGAAAAGAAAAACAGATGCACTTCCAACTACTTCCGATGTACAACTCTGATCTGGGTAGATGAAAATGCTGATGATGCACATAAGCATAAACTGGACAACACATTACAAAAATATGGTTCAACAGATCCACAATAAAACTCAGAAGTTCCTCCAAAACCTGAGCTGCTTTACCAAACCCTCTCTCTAGAAACCATTCTACTACTAGGCTGAACCATCGGTACCACTTCTGGAATCCAGTCGATACCAAACTCAACTTCAGATGCAAGGGCAACCCGCTGACATCTTCAAAGATATCCAGAAAAAGATTTTTGATAAACCAAGAGAATGTCCAACTATAGCAAGTCACTTTTGCGATCAATCTAGGCTAATATCCAAAGAAAAATATTCTCTCCTTACCAGTCTGAACAGCTTAAGCTTATCTAGCCAATCCATTGAAGAAATGGATCCACAAAACTGCCTCTGAACTTCACCTCTAAAGAACTGCTAACAGATGACCTCCTCGTGTGTCGACAGAACAATCTGAGCCGCAACACTACTGCTGATGCCAAAAACTTCTTAATCCAAAACTCCTCGAAAAACTCGGGCCTCAAATCCAAACACAACATTCAGCTGAACTCAACCTCAAAAATAATGCAGACACACTTCCTTATCCAAAGATCCTTGAGAACTTCTTCGGAAAAAATCCATCGCTACTGCATCTCAACACACAACTACTACTTCTTGAGTTACCAAGATAACATCACTAGTTTCTACTCAAATGAAAAAATCCAAATTCTACTCATCCGAACTTGTACTACAAAAATGGACTCCAAATCTTAACAGGTTTCTTCCAGAGATTTGGTGAAATCCTTACACCACAAATTCACTCGAGACGGTATTAGGTCTACAGTCTCGTCAGATACACTTCCAACCACTGGTAGTCACCACTACCCTATCTACCCTTATACTTATATTGGAAAACCCGAGCAGGTAACCCAACAAATAGATAGAAATGAACATATATATATATATATATATATATATATATATATATATATATATCAAAATTACAAATACGCTCTCTCAAGAAAGAAATCACTCAAGAGCCTAGGTATTCACTCAACCTAGCGCTCTGATACCACTGTAACGACCCGGCTTCCTACACCCAGGAAGACGTATCGTTTTTGAAGAAAGAAAGGGGTGAGAAAATATAAAAGATAGAGAAGAAAGAACAACAACATCAGAATCTCAAAGCGGAACGAATAAATTATATTAATCACATGAGTGTAATATATAACATCAATCAGAGTTATACAGATAATACATCACATACTAGACAGTTATAGACATCTGTCTAGTTATACAGCTCAATACATAATACATCACAGAGATACCAACACAGCGGAATACTATATCTACAAACGTTGAAGCCTCCTGCTCCATTGCTCATCCAGAATTCATCAAAGCAAACCTGATCCCTTGGCTACTCGTAAAAATTTGAGTACCCGAGAGTTTAGGAAAAACAGAAATAAACTCCGGGTCATACATGGGTCTGGTGTGAGTAACAGGTTAAAGTTGCTTAATTTTCAAAAACCTTTGAAAAGAAAGGTATCACGTAAGACTTCCCACACATAAACATGGAAAAGTTTTTACCTTACGCTAACCAAAACATTTGATAGGAAATCCAGTGATATTATAATAGGTCTAGGGCTTTAAAGTACATAGAAAATAGCCGAAATTGTTACATTCATTAAATTCCACCTACTAGCCATAAAAGTGGGTAATACAATCAAAACTGTTGGCACTTATTGGATTTTGGATTCCATACAATGGCAAGGCTACTGGGGTACCGCCCGTCATAGTACGTGGCCTAGATCAATGTACCGAGGATCACTCCCGACCACCTGCAACACAAGGCCGGAACCATTCCTTACTGAACAGTCCCGAACAAGATAACCCCGCAGTTGGCTGCAGACCAACTGCCCACATAGCCGAATAAAAAGGGACATCTAGACAGGGGTATACCTTGTCCTGCTTGGGCATGACCCACCTAACCTTGCTGCACCTCCCCTGTTTTAGCCATTCCCGGTTGGTGAGGCTTGAGGCTACGATTACCTTTGGAGAATACATCTCTTAGAATGCTCATCGCCCACCTGACGATGTGTCAAAAGCATTCAATCCATGCAAGTTCGTTCCAGGTTCGAACGAAACTGAAGGCATTATCTCGTTACACTCATTTTGGAATCACCCTTAGACTTAACGACACTAATCCTTGCACTCTGAATCTTCATCTTCACTTCAGATTCACGACCTGTCGTTAATTTGGATCGATGTGGTTATTGGATATCCAAATATGGAAACCCGATCCTGGTCTCATCGAAATCCAAAACGTATCTTTTAAGGCCAAGTTGTCTATTTAGTCTCAACAGTCAATTCAATATCATCAATATACACATAGATAGATAATTCACATCTCATAATATATAATCACATTATCATCATAAACAGATAATTAATATCATCATTCAAACAGATAATTAAATATTATCATACTTAAACAATACATCCATATCACGTAGATATTACTCATCTCATATCTGAGATCACAATCAATCAATGAAATATCAATATCATCCATAAGCAATGATTTATGAATCACAATCTATAATGAATTTAAAATGAATTAAATTTACTACTTCTATCTTTAGTTAATTTAAAATAAATTAAATTAATTACTCATTCCATAAATCCTGCTCTCACAACCATTAATTGATTATAAATCAAATTAATTAATCATTCTCTAATTTCAATAATTAATTTATTCTTTAATTAATTTCTCAAATGAATTATTCTAAATCATTCATAGCAATTAACATTTAATTACTTCCTTATTAATTATTCCTTAATTAAACAATTCTTGATTACATCATTAACTATATTAATTAATGGTCTCTAATTTATATTAAATTAGTTTATTTAAATTAATTACATTAAGTGATTAATCTTTAATTAAACACAATTATTAATCACCCTTGATTAATAACAAACCAGTAATTAACTACCCTTAATTACTTATTAACAAATTAATCATCCCATGATTAATTATTCTCGTAAATTAATCCTTTGATTAATTACAAAAGAAATTAACCAAATTACTTCACTTACAAATCATCTTATATTAATTTCATCAAGTAATTATCATCTAATTACTTTCCTAAGTAATTTACTTCATTAATTACACTAAGTAATTACACATACCAAATCATCAAATGATTTCTTAAATTAATTAAAATTAATTAACTTAATTTAATCTTATCATCAATTACTTATATATTCCAATTAATCATCTTTGATTTAAATAACTTTTGATACATTCCAGTAGTTTCCTTCAATTTATTTACAGAGATTAATCTTTGAATAAATCCATTAATTAATTACATTTAGATAGATTTATTACAATTTAATTACCTTGTTGATTTATTATTCCCAATTTAATCAATTTCCTAATTACATCATTAATTATAATAATTAATGATCTCTAATTACATTTCACTTGTTATTTTATTAATTATATTAAGAATACTAATCTTCAAATCACATACATTAACCCTCTTGATTAATAACATACAGTAATTAACCGTCCTTAATTAATTACTCCCCAATAACATGCTTAATCCCCTGATTAATTTCAAGTAATTATACTCCAATTACTTCCATTAACAATATCATCCAATTAATTACATCCAGTAATTATCCATCAATTACTTCTTTAAGTAATTTACTTCCAAAATATCAATTTGATTAATCCAAATTAATTAAACTAAATTAATTAACTCAAATTAAATCAATTTACTCAATTAATAAGTAATTAATTTCTTAATTACTTTCCAAATAAATAATTACATTTAAACTATTACAATGATTATTATTAAATTAATTAATCTAATTAATTATTAAAAATCAATCACATTAATTAATTATAAAATAAATCTAGTCAATGATCTTCATTAACACTTATTTAATTATTTTTCTTCTAAAATAATTAACTTATATTAATCATTATTAATTATAAGTTTGATTAACCATTAAAATTTATTAATTTAAATAAAAATCTAATTTATGGTTCTTAATCACATATTAGTTAATTAATTCATTATTTAACTTTAATTAATACATTTAAACTTATAATTACTAATTTAATTAATATCAATCATTAATTATCATACTTAATTAACTTAAAGGTTAATGAATATAAATTCTAAATCTTCATTACTTAAAGTAAACTATTCTTATTATTGGTTAAATTTTCACTTTCAATATGTTTAAAAACATTTATTTCAAATTACTTCCTAAATAAATTCCAATTTATCTTTAATAAAGTTTAAAACCAATTTTTTTTGAAACCCTTTTAAACTCACATGTTTAAAAGCATATTTTAACACTTAAAACTTATTTAAATCAATTTAAATTATAAAACTTTATTTTATTTCTACATCTAGAATTTAAAATTTAAGTTCTGGTTTTCAGTTTTGGAGTTAACTTTGTTTAATCTTTCCTTAACAATTTAAATACCCTTTTTGGATTCAACTCTTTTGAACACACTTAAATATTAAACACTTTTAAGTTATTTGAATCATAAATCTTTATTAATCCCAACTCAGTTTTAAAACTAACTTGAATTCATTTTAAAAATTTGATTTAGAACTTGGTTTAACTTTGATTTTAATTTAAACCAAAATTTTTAAAAACATCTAACTGGGTACAGGTTAAAAGCTTGAACAAACTTCAACCCGAGCCCCCCCTCATTTACTTCGAGTAAAACGTGGAGCTTCCCCGAGAAAAACAACAACCTGCTTTGAGTCCCCTAACATCAATTCGAAACCAAATAAAAAAAATCAACCTCACCAGAAATGACATGCACCGTGTACCCTGCACCATCCACGGCGAGACTCTGATCGTCGCCGACCCTTCCCACAAGTCGACCATCATCCTCCAATCTGACAATGACCATCAAACCCCTCCAGTTCAACTCGAACTCGAATTCGAGTAAAATCAAAAGCCTGGAAACACACGACCACCCAACACCACAAACCTGTTAACACCAATTGCTCAACGCTCTGACCACCGGATCGCCAGCACCTCCGGCCGTATCCTCGTCCACCTCTCCTCTACCAAACCCCACAAGCTCGTGCCACTCGATCGCCTGAACTGGCTGTGGTGATCAATAATCTATGCACAGTAAAAATTAGGTTTAAAAACTTTAAACCTACGCCGCCGCTTCCACGACCCACTGCGCCACCACCCACCATTTTTCCCCGATCCATGGTAGACTCCTCCACCTCCAGACAAAAACCCAACCTTCCAGATCAACGTGATCGCCCACGGCGACTCGAAATGCCAAAAATAGATAAACACAAACTGCTCTCATACCACACCATTAAAAATCATCAAATCAGGTTTAAAAAATCATGTTATTATACTCAATCCCTCTAGCATACCTGAAACCATGAATTAAGAAGTTCAAAATTTACATATCTTAGGTTTGTTCAGATAATTTGGGTTCCAGAGAAAATTTTTAAGTTGTTTTAATATTAACTGAATTTTTAAACTTAATTTATAATGATACAAACATCTTTTGTTCGAATCTTAAGTTCAATCATCAATCAGAAAAGGAGTAAATGATTTTTGAATCAAAAAGTTTGAGTTTTGAACTGAGAACATTTAAAATTTAAAACAACAGCCTGTAACACTACACATCCTACAAGCATAGACAAAGGATCCAATATATATATATAGATATATATACACATACTATTCCCAGGCATATATACAACAGATTCATCCTTAGTTTGCTTTGCAATAGGCTTGAAATGTGAAAGAACAGAGCCTAGTTTGCTTTGCAATAGGCTTGAAAAATATCAGGTTGAACTACCCTCTGATTCTCAGTTGTATTAAATCTTAGTTGTTGTTTAAGTAGAAGCTTTGTTTTAGTTTGACATAGTTTTACTTCAGATTCTAGTTTTGTATGAACGAATTGAAATGAAAAGATAGAGATATATAGCCAAGAATTGTAGACAGGGTACATCATTATGTTTCACTGCAGTGATAATACTTGTACAATGTTAGAGATCTTCCCATTGTTTAATTGATTAAGTAAATTTGTTCCCTGTTTTTGGAGGCTGAGATAAGAAACAATGCGGCTTGCATTAAATGTTTAGGTACTTTATGTTTTAACTTACTTTGTTAATTATCTCACCTTTACTTTCCTGCATACCATACAGCCTACAACATATCTTACTTTACTTTGCTTTTGTTTGTTCAAGAATACCTAATGTTGTCTTCCTTAGCAAGCCTTCACATAATTTATTTTTTATCTTTCTTTTCAGCCTGCACACATTTGATTTGTTTCTAGTTTTATTGTTGCCTTGTTATTTTGTTTGTTTCTACTTACCTATTCATGTGTTATGAATAAATATGTTACTTGTTTTATATTTTGAAATGTAAATGAATGTTATTTCTTTGTTTTGTTGTTTGAAATCTAAATGAATTTTATAGTTGTTATGTTATTATAATTTAACCAATGTACTTACTTATATTTTCCCTAATTTATCTTATAGTCTTGTATTTTGTTTATTAATATTATTTAAAAGTAATGCGTTTATCAATTTGAGATGATAAATAAAATAAATTATCTTTTTATTATAAACTACATAATTTATAATATATATTAAAGTATCGTTTGACAAAATTGCATTAAAACTCATAAAATTTTTAAATCCATATTTTTATCAAGCTATACTAAAAAAAACAAAACAAATCTTTTTGTTAATAAATTTAAATCTAAACTTAAGCTAAAATAAGTTTTAAACTATTTAAACATTTATCTTATGTATTTAAAACCCTATATTTATTTATTAAATAGCTTTGAAAAGTTTATATTAAATAAACATAATTTCCAATCCACTAGAATGTATATTAGAATTTGAAACATAATTTATTAGTTAAATTTTTAAACAAAGCTTCCCTATTTATAGTGTATACAAATATATACATATATAAATAGAAACAATCAATTAACTTTTAACAGATAAAATTTACCAATTAGATATTTATTAAAAGAAAAGTATCAATTCAGAGCTTATTAACAAAGATATATCAAATCAATTTAATTTTTAATACAGATTATTAAATTGATATTGCTCGAAAATTCTGGGTTGTCACAGTTAAATATGATATGTTGATATTTTAAATTATTCACTTATGTAAATTGACACCGTAACATGTTGACTGATTATTGTATTTAAATTGTTATTGATCATATAGGATAGTAATTGATATGTTATGCTATTTCATTTTATTATTCTCACTCTAAAAGTTCCCTAGTTTTAGGAATCACTATGGATTGAAATGATACATACCCAAAGATTTTATAGAATAGGAGAAAATCATTATGGGTTAAAATGATAAACCCAACGATTTTCACCGATGTTGAAATTCTGGGATTGCGGGTTGAAATGATATAAACTTGTAAATTTAAATTGTTGCGGATTGAAATGATAAATATCTGTATCACTTGACCATTGGTTAGAAATTATATACGGACACTGTTGGTATATTTTTGAATATGACTCCCAAGGTTTTAAAAGGAAAATATAAGATTTTGATTTGGAAATATAATAAATATTTTATTTTAATACATATAGATTTAAAATTTTAAAATTATATGTTTTGGAAATTAAAGTTTTATAAGCTTAATTTAAATGTAAATTATGAAATTTTACTTATGATTTTATAATTTTAAAATATATAAAATAAGATTTAAATTAGATTTTATATAAAACTTTAATTTGGTTGAATATTATTAAATTTATTTTTACTGATATATATAATAGTTTAAAATGTTTATTTAAAATTTATAATTATATTTTAAAATAAACTTTTAATAACTTTAATAAAATAAAGTTGGAAAGGTAAATTGAATTTGATTTGTACTTTAGACTGTTTAATAATTGAATTTAAATAAGAGATTATTTAGAACTTACTGATTTTGGAAATTTAAAAGTATGATTTATAACTTGATTTGATTAAAGGCAATTAAATGAATAATATAAAATTTAAATAAAATTAAAAGTGAACATTTGATTTTGATTTAAATTGGTGATTTGAGAAATTTATAGAGTGATTTTATAATATGACCACGATGTGAAATAACCAATTAGTTGTTAAAGAGACCTGGATCATATATTGACATACTCTCTGCCAATACCGAAAACCACTTTAACAACTATGTACATGGTAGAAATTCCAAAATGAAATAAAATGGTTTGGCGACGTCTCTATTAGGTATCAACGCAGCCCTGACTCCCACGAGTAAGTTTGATGTGACTAATACAGGAGCCATGCCGGACCAAGTGAGGTTGCTCCCCCTATCGAGCACATTTCTTCGAAACCAAATCTATTTCTTTTGTGATTCGATTTGGTATGCATATTTTTGATTGAGGGTGTGTCTCGAGGTGGACGGTAGTAGCTGTTATGTGTTATCATCAGTCCAGATCAGCAAAACGGTAGTAACCTACCATGGACATTGCCTCGCATGCCTTGTCACATGACTTATCGCTCCTTCTACAAGTTTGGTTTGTACGGTACCTATGGAGTGCCCTCTGATAGCCCTCTAGTTTATGGAGGAATTACGGTGCTATATAGACTACGAGAATATATAAAAAAAATTAAGGGGGATATGGGTAACGCTTTAACGCTATTTTTATATTTTTTTACTCTACTGTAGACATTATATATTTAGCGTATTGTACTATGTATGTAAATAGTTTATCGGATCCTTAAAGGATGAAATCCTAACATCCTTTAAGTTATATTGCATCTCACTAGAAATTTCACCTGATTTCACTTTACTTTGATTTACTTGCATAAATATGTTAATCCTTGTTACAAATTAAGAGGGGAATTTTTTTTTTATTTATTCTATCTCTCAAATTACAAACGATACAAAGATGTGTGTGTGTGTGTGTGTGTGTGTGTGTATGAGCTATGGACAGCCCAACAGACTAAAGGCCAAGTGAAGAACTAACCAGAGAATTAAAGTATGAAAAAAAACAAATACAACCTGAAAAGAAATACACCAATGAGCATTTGCAACTAATGAACACTTGCAATAAGCTACTCGCAACACTCCTCCTCAAGTTGGTGCATGTAAATTCACCATGCACAACTTGCTTCTCAAATACTCCATTTTCTTTCCATCACTTGCCTTAGTAAACACATCAGCAGTTTGCTCCTTTGTTCCAATATGCTTAGCACACACCAAACCTTGCGGCATCTTCTCTCGAACAGAGTGGCAATCTACTTCAATATGTTTAGTTCTCTCGTGAAAAATTGGATTCGAGGCAATATAAACAGCAGCTTGATTGTCACAACCCAAAGTAATTGGCTTCTGAACTTCAAAACCAATTTCAGACATTAAGTGATCTACCCACATAATTTCACATACCGCTTTTGCCATAGCCCTGTATTCAAACTCTGCACTTGATCGAGCCACAACATTTTGTTTCTTACTCTTCCATGATATTAGATTCCCTCCTACAAACACACAATAACCTGTTGTAGATTTCCTGTCCACTCTGGAACCAGCTCAGTCTGCATCAGAGAAACACTCTATCTCTGTATGACCATGATTCAAATACATAAGACCACATCCAATAGTTCCTTTTAAATACCCTAATATTTGTTCAACAGCTCTCCATTGATGCACAATTGGTGCATTCATATACTGACTCACTATGCTAACAGCATAAGCCAGATCAGGTCTGGTTACAAAGAGATAGTTTAACTTTCCAACTAACCTTCTATATCTTTCAGGCTCATTGAACACTTCTCCTTCCACTGACAGATCAATACTTGGTATCATTGGAACTTTGCATGGCTTCACTCCAAGTTTTCCAGTCTCATTTAATAGATCCAAAATATACTTTCTTTGAGATAAAAATATTCCTTCCTTATTTCTGATAACCTCAACACCCAGAAAATACCTTAATTCTCCTAATTCTTTAGTATGAAAATGCTTATGAATAAACTATATTAGGGAGATGATTCCTATATCAACACCCAAAAAATACCTCAATTCTCCTAATTCTTTAGTATGAAAATGCTTATGAATAAACTGTTTTAGGGAGATGATTCCTGCTTCATCACTTCCAGTAATAACAATATCATCAATATAAACAACCAAAAAAAGGATACCTACACCAGATTTCTTATAGAATACCGAATGGTCAAACTTGCTCTTGATAATACCAAATGACTCCACAACATTGCTAAATTTTCCAAACCATGCCCTTGGACTCTTTTTTAGTCCATACAAGGTCTTGTTCAGCTTACACACCAACTCATCTTCAGCTTTAACCTTGAATCCAGGAGGTTGAAACATGTACATTTCTTCTTGTAAGTCACCATGTAAGAAAGCATTTTTAATATCTAATTGATGCAGTCTCCAGTTGTACACAGTTGCCAGAGAAATGAGTAATCTAATTGAAGTTAGCTCAGCCACTGGAGAAATTGTTTCCAAGTAATCTACCCATATATTTGTGCATAACCCTTTGCCACAAGTCTGGCTTTACACCTTGCAATAGTTCCATCTGGATTGACCTTAACTGAATAAGCCCATTTACACCCAATAGCTTTCTTATCTTGAGGTAATTTAACCAAATCCCATGTTTTGTTTTCTTTCAAAGCATCCATCTCTTCTACCATAGCATCATACCATTTAATATCAGATAAAGCTTTAGTGATATTCTTTGGTGTAGTCACACTATCAAGAGATTTGAGATGGTAAATGATCATATGCCACATATGATAATATAGGATATGTACATTGTCTCCTACCTTTCCTCAAAGCAATAGGGAGATTTAGTTCTGGATCAATAGTAGGAATTGGTTCATGGACTGGAATTTCTGATTGAGCAACAGTTGCTTCTTCTTGTGTATTATCATTCAAAGTGTATATAAGAAAATCATCGACTTCATCATTCTCCTGCTGAGTATTTTCTGATAAATTTTGCGAAGCTTGAAAGTAAGGTATGTCTTCATGAAATGTTACATCAACGGACACAAGATACTTTCCAAGACTTGGACAATAACATCTATAGCCCTTTTGAACACGTGAATATCCCACAAATATACACTTAACAGACTTAGGATCAAGTTTGGACAAATTTGGCCTGACATCTCTAGCAAAACAAGTACATCCAAATAATCTAGGTTTAACTGGGTACAACAATTTATTTGGAAACAAGAGTTTACATGGTATCTCACCATTTAGCACCGATGATGGCATTATTTATGAGGAAACAAGCAGTTGACACAACATCAGCCCAAAAATATTTTGGCATATTTGTTTGGAACATTAAAGCTCTTGCTGTTTCCAGTAAGTGCCTGTTTTTACGTTCTGCAACACCATTTTGAGAAGCAGTATCTATACATGAAGTCTCATGGATTATACCTTTACCACTCATAAACTTCTGTAATAATTCAGATGTATACTCCTTAGCATTATCACTTCTCAAAGTTTTAATCACAGTATTAAATTGATTTTCAATTTTAGCATAAAATTTACAGAAAATAGAATATAATTCAGATCTACTCTTCATAAGAAATAACCATGTTGTGCGTGTATAATCATCCACAAACGTAACAAAGTATCTAAAACCAGGCTTAGAAATGATAGAAGATGGTCCCCATATATCAGAATGAACAAGCTAAAATATAGAATTACTTCTGCTATTTATTCTTGGATTTGAAGACAACCTATGATGTTTAGTATATTGACATGACTCACAATTTAGAACTTGTAGAGAATTATATTCAGGACATAATTTTTTGAAATTAAGTAAAGATGGATGACCCAATTGACAATGAACCTTGAGTGCTTCATCTTTACTTATACATGCTACAGTAATAGATTGATCCTCCTCCAGCACATATAATCTATTTTGCTCATAACCTTTACCAATAATCCTCATGTTCTTTAATTCCTGGAATACACAATGATTGGGGTAAAAGGATATGCAACAATTCATCTTTCTGGTTAGCTGACTAACTGATAACAGATTAAAAGCTAGCTTTGGAGTATGTAAGACTGAGGTTAATGACAATTGTGAAGTGAGATTAACAATCCCAGATCCATTTGTGTTTGCTACTGAGCCATCAGCTAATGTAATATATTGAGCACATTTATTCTCTTGAAATTCAGTGAATAAATGTGAGTTACCTGTCATGTGATTTGTTGCCCCTGAATCAATTATCCACATGTTGGATCTAGCCACTGTTGATACAGAATTTGATGCATTCTTCAGCCCTTCTTTGTATTCAGTGGACTTCACATATTCCTCTGCATTGACTAACATAGAACCATCTTCAGTCTTCTTTACAACATTTGCAGTCTGATTTGGTGAACTTTGCCATTTATTATTATATGATCCACTATTTCCATTATTTTGTCTTTGTTTAGCAAGTTTCCAGCAATTTTGATATGTATGTCCAGTCTTTTTGCAATAAGAGCATGAGTTTGAATAGTTCATAACTCTATTTTCAGATCTAAACATTCCTCCAGAATTTCTTTGACTAATTAGAGCACTATTGTTAGATGCGGTAGGGTTTTGATTACTTAAACTATCAGATCTCAAAATTTGACTAAATACTTCTTGTAAAGATTTAACTTCAGATCCAGACAATACTTATGCTTTAGCTGATTCAAATTCATATGGAAGGCCTCCGAGAAAACTCATAATAGCCATCTGCTCCCTTTGTTGTTGTTGAATTTTCACATCCGAACTTATAGGCAATAGCAGATTAAGTTCTTCATAAATTTTTTTGAAATTCATGAAATAATTCATTAATGTCTGATCCTGTTTCTCTACTCTATAAAATGACTTACATATATCATACATTCTGCTTAGATTTCGTTTTCCAGAATACAGAAATTCCAAATAATCCATCAGCTCTTTCACAAACTCACAATGATTAATCAAACTAATAATACTACTGTCAATAGTATTCCTAATTTGAAGAAATAGCCTAGCATCATCCCTAAGCCATACCTGATCCTCTTTAACATCTGAATCTTCTACAGGTGGATCTTTCCGAAGATGATCATCTTTATCAATACTTCGAAGGTAGAGTCGAATAGTCTTGCTCCAATCAAAATAATTTGATTCCCCTAATTTATGCTTAGTAATTTTCGACATTACAGGCATTACATCCATGATCGACTTACCTTCCGACATGTTAAGAATCGATCAGGAAATAGGAGGGAGAATAAACGAGGAATTATTTTGGATCGAGCTGCTCTGATACCATGTTACAAATTAAGAGGGAAAAAACTTCTATTTATTCGATCTCTCAAATTACAAACGATACAAAGATGTGTGTGTGTCTGTCTACATATATACATATATATATACATATATACATACATATATATATATATATATATGAGCTGTGGACAGCCCAACGGACTAAAGCCCAAACGAAAAACTAACCAGAGAATTAAAGTATGAAAAAAAAACAAATACAACCTGAAAAGAAATACACTAATGAACATTTGCAACTAATGAACACTTGCAATAAGCTACTCGCAACAATCCTGATTCGAGTGTTTTGTGTTTTGCTTATGCTCGGGTCAGCTTGAGTATCACAGCTTTTGAAACTCATCTTTTAGAGCTTGGAGTTCACATGGAAGATCTATCTTATCTTTTTCAACTTTTAGTTTATCTCTATTATTTCAGTTGTATGTTTCATACTTGTCAGTTGCTTTTGTGTTAGAGACTTCTGTGTACTAGGATTTCTGTTGTATTCTATTTTGGACTTTGTTATTTCAGTAGTAGCTTCATGAACTACTAGTTATTTATTCCGCTGCTTATTGTTGCAAAACTCTATGTCTGTGATTCTGTGATTGATTTATTCACTGTATATGCTAAGTTTTGTCAATTATAAATTAATAATCTGTTATTTTGAGCAATTCAAGTCAGACATAAGTAGATTATTGTCGATTTGAATGGTTCGAAATAGCAGGTCGTTACAGTTGGTACCGGAGCTTTGTTTAGGAAAAACTTAGCATATGGACTGAAACTCATTAGAGATAGGTAGTAATACCCTAGAATGAGTTAAATTGATAACTGAATCATATTCATTCACGCTAGAAATTCTAAGTTAGAATTCTCTTTTATAAGGATTCCATTTGAATTTTTGGAAAATTATGCTTGTTCTAAAATCAATTCTTTTCTTTTCTAGATGAGTAACAGAGGGAATGTCTGTGGTAGAGCTTGTGGGAATGCTCCTGCACCACCAGCTGCCCATGTCCATCCATTGCTCATGTTCCACTGGTTCAGTCTGTTAGGTTCACCTAGCTTTGTAAGGAGTACTCTCAGCTTGGAGGTGCCAAGTTCGCTGGAGTAGAGAGTATTATCGTGGCTCAGCAATGGTCGAAGAGTCTTGAGAGGATTTTCACTGGACTTGAGATCACTGATGCTTAGATGCATCATCTAGCTACTTGGCAGTTATAGGAGTCTGCCCGGGATTGGTAGGAATCTGTTACCGCTCAGACTGTCGAGGCTAATATCACTTGACAACGGTTCAGGTGAGATCCTCAGTTATCCTTTTCTAGCTTATCTCTATCGAATCTATCTCTTTGAAATTTATCTCCTTTATCTTATCTAATCTTATCTTGGATCCATCTCTTCGAGGATGCTTTTGTCGCTAAGTGGATGCCCAAAGCCAGGAAATCTCAGTTATATAGGGTATTCATGGATCTTGAGTAGGGTAATATGACTTTTTCTGAGTATGAGAGGAAGTTCAACGAGCTATCTAAGTTTGGACCTAGTTTAGTTGATACTTAGCTCAAGAAAATGAGAAGTTTATTCATGGTGCTCGTCCAGAGTATTATGACCACTTGATTAGTCATGTTCATGGAACCTTTACTTCTCTAATGGATATGGCCACCAGATTCGAGAACCCTACTTCCGAGGGTAAGCAGGCAGTTTTAGCACTCAATTTAGTTCCACCAATTCTAAGAAGAGGAATCCCAACTTTCAGCATCAGAAGAAGTGGCAGGATACAAATGGTATTGGTTATGCTCCCCAGAAGCGATCTCTTGACCTATCTTCCATCACTTATTTCAAGTGCGACCAGAAGGGTTACTATGCCAATAGTTGTCCATCTCCCGCCGGAGCCGCTAGTCCTCCACCTCAGGCAACAGGAACAACCTTTGCAACTTTTGTTTACAGCCTGGCCATTTCAAGAATGATTGTCCCTTGCATCAGAGAGGCAAGACATCTGGAGTCTTTGCCACGACTTCTTCCACTCCTCCTGCCAATGATAACCAAGTTACTCTTCAAAGCTCCTTTTCTTTACATGTTTTTCCTGTTCATGTTTTATTTGACACTGGTGCATCCCATAGCTTTATATCTGTTGATCTCTGCAATAAATTCGAGCATATATTGCAAACTCAATTGACGACTTCATCATTATGTATGACTAATCCCATTGGCGGTCTCTCCATTCTTAGTATGATTTGTAAAGGGCTGAAACTCCTTTACAACAAGCGTCGATTCACCGGAGATTTGTATGTTTTGGGTTTTGATGCATTTGATATTTTTCTTGGAGGTATTGGTTGAAGCGTTATTATGCAGTCATTTCGTGTAAGGCCTGAACTGTTTCATTTGTCAATGAACGGGGAGAGCCTTTGGTTATTGAATGCCGAATGCCTAAGGATTATGCAGGCAGTTTTATCTTTTCTCTAGGTGCTTAGCCTAGTGATCTTGACTCCACCTAGGTAGTCAAGGATTATCCTAATTTTTTGGTGAAGTCACTTCTCTTCCTCGTAAGTGGGAAATTGAATTGTGCATTGATTTTGTTCCTGGCGCTTGACCTGTTGTTCTCCCTCTCAGATGGATGGCACCCAAAGAGAAAGCTGAATTGAAGAAGTAGATCTGGGGTTTTTTCCTCTAAGGGTTTGATTAAGCAGAGTTTTTCTAAATGAGGAGTAGCTGTGATCTTTGTCACCAAATTTGATGGTTTTTTGAGGATGTGTGTTGATTATGGAGAGCGGAACAAGCTTACTCTCAAGAACTGACATCCTATGCCTTGCATCAATGGTATGTTTGATCAGCTCTATGAGGCTAAAGTATTCTCTCAGCTTGATCTTGCCACCGGTTTCGACTAGCTTTGTGTAGATGAGGAGAGCATTCCCAAGACTGCTTTCCAAAAAGAGAATGGTTTCTATAAATGGTTAGTCATGCCTTTTGGATTAATCAATGCTCCTACCTTCTTTGTCGATCTTATGAATCGCGTTTTCCATGATGTTCTCAATAAGTTTGGTCTGGTTTTCATTGATGATATCCTCATCTTTTCTAAGTTAAAGAAGGAGCATGAATCACGTTTGATCTATGTTCTCCAGACTATTGGGAAACGTCAGTTGAAAGCCAAATTTTCTAAGTGCCATTTCTGGAGAGATGATGTCTGATTTCTTGGGCATATTGTTTTTAAGAATGGAGTCTCGGTTGGCGCGGTTAAGTCATCACGATCAATGTAAGTTTATCCACCTTTTCTCTTTTGAATTCAATTATCTTATCTCCTTTGAACTTATCCACCTTATTATATTTCTAGGTTTGGAAGACACCTAAGACCCCGTCCGATATTTGTAGCTTTCTGGGCCTTGCTAGTTATTATCGGAGATATATTAAGAATTTTGCCCAAAGAGCTGCACCTCTCACTGCATTGACTCATAAGAATTCCAAGTTTGTTTGGAGTGATAACTATGAAGCAACATTTAATGAGTTGAAGCAAAAGCTTACTTCTGCACCTGTTCTCACTGTTCCAAATGGGAGTGAAAAATTGTCGGTTTATATCGATGCTATTTGAGAAGGTTTTGGTGTTGTGTTGATGTAGAGTGGGAAGGCCATTGCTTATGCTAGTTGTAAGTTGAAACCCCATGAAGCTAATTATGCCACCCATGATTTAGAATTGCTTGCTTTTATGTTTGCTTTGAAGTTGTGGAGGCATCACCTTTTAGGAACTAACGTTAAGCTTTTCACCGATCATCAGTCTCTTAAGTATATCTTCCCCCTAAAGAATTTGAACCAGAGGCAGGTTCGATGGCTTGAGTTCTTAGCATATTACGATCTCGACATCAATTACACTACTAGAAAAGCCAATGTTTTAGCCAATGCCCTAAGTCGTAAGAAAGCTTTATTGTGTTAGATTGTAGCTTCTCCATCTCTTATGGATCCTATCACAGCAAAGCAGGATGAGGATACGATGCTTAAGCTCATAAAGGATAATATTCGGGATAAAGAAGGTGATAATCATAATGAGTTAGGAGCACAAACTAATCAGAATGGAGTTTTGAGGATTAATGGCTAGATTTGTGTTCGAATGTCGATGGTCTGAGGCAAGAAGTTCTTAGAGAGAATAATCAGTCCAGACTCTCTATCCATCCAGGAGTCACGAAGATGTTTCAGGATATGAAGAGGATGTATTGGAGGAGTGGTATGAAGAGGGACATCTCTATCTATGTTAGTAGATGTGTCACTTGTCAACATGTTAAGGTTGATCCCCATAAGACCGCTGGATTTCTACAACCCTTTGAGATTCCCATTTGGATGTGGTATCAGGTTTTTATGGTTTTTATTGATGGTTTACCGAGGATTGGAAAGGATAACAAGATTATTTGGGTAGTTGTCGATCGATTGACCAAGTCTGCCCATTTCAGTCTGATCAAGTCGAAACGTATTTCTTCAAGCTTAGCTAAGATCTATAGGAAGGAGATTGTCCGTCTTCATGGTGTTCCTTTTAGCATTGTGTATGGTCATGATCCTATCTTCACCAGAAAGTTCTGGAAAGCTTTTCAGGAAGCTTTAGGTACTTGTTTGAACCTTAGTACGACTTACCATCCCCAGACTGATGGTCAGACGGAAAGGGTGAACCAGATTCTGGAAGATCTTCTTCATGCTTGTGTTCTTGATTATGGAGGATCTTGGGAATCATCTCAATCTCGTTTAATTCACCTATAATAACAGTTATCAGGTATAAATCTATCTTTAAATTTGAATCATCCTAAGCTTAATAAATCTGTTAATCCCATTCTTTTGAATTCAGGCAAGTATCGAGATGTTCCATTTGCCGCTCTATATGGACGATCCTGCAAATCTCTATCCTGCTGGATTGAGTCCGATGATCGCTTAGTTATTAGACCTGATATGATCTTGCAAGCAACTGAGAAGGTTGAGGAGATTATAAGGAAGATGAGGATTTCTCAGGATAGGCAGAAAAAGTATGCTGATAGGCGCAGAAGGGATTTGGAGTTTTCAATGGATGATCGGGTATTTCTTAAGATCTCACCGCTGAAGAATGTGGTTCGTTTTGGTCGAAGAGGGAAGCTTGCTCCCTGGTTCATTGGTCCTTTCCGCACCCTAGAAAGAGTTGATCCTTTGTCTTATAGAGTTGATTTTCCGAAGAAGCTAGCGGGAGTGCACAACGTGTTCCACGTATCTCACTTCGCAAGTATCTCCATGATCTATCCTTGATTGTTCAACCTACTTTGTTGGAGAATTTGGATGTCGAGCTAAATCTCACTATCGAGAGGAAGACACTTCGTATTGTCAATAGAGGTATGAAGCAGCTTCGGAGGAAATCTGTCAGTCTAGTCAAGGTACAGTGGAGTATAGATGATCGAGATTGCACCCAGGAAACTGAGAAATCAATGCATTCTTCGAATCCCAAATTATTTGACACAGGTACTATTGCTTTGATTTATCTTATCTTTCTATTTGATTTTATTCCCCTTTCTCGTTCATTTTAGGAGACGAAAAGTTTTGAGTGAGGGAGAGTGTAGCCTTACTTTAAATAATTCTAAAACCAACGTTCGGCCCTTCGTATTTCATTGATTTTTATATATATATATATTTGCATGCCTTTTTTTTGGCAAGGCCGACGGTTTTATAGTGGACCGACCACTTTTATTACGTACGTAATAAAGCTTGAAATACAGGAGTAAGGTAGAGTCACCTTAGCTACTAAGTAAGAAAAAATAAAAATACAGCACAGGAGTGTGACAGACAAGTCACAGCTACTCGATATAGATAACTAGTCTAGTTCTCCTCCGCAGAGGAGGAATCACAAACGCCCACATCTACACGTGTAGAAACCAGAGATCCACCAGGTAGAAGACCAAAAAAGGGGCGAAATAGAACAGCAAGAGATGGATCGTAACTGTCAACGTCTGAAGAGTAGATAAAAGATCGGTCCCAGGCAGAATCAGCTAAAAGAACAGAATTAATTAGAGCATGCGAACCATCCAAGTCAAGAACCAAGGAATCACCAGAAACTGTGTAATAAAGGCAACGTAGGTCCAGAAGATCATCAGAAACATATCTTAAATAGGTGTCATCCTCAGGGTTGAATCTCATATCAGATCGAAGATCAACCCAACAATGTTCAGAATCAGCCCAAACCACACGATCCTGCTCAGAAGTCGGAAGAACAGCACTAGGAACAGGGGAAGCAGGCCGTGCTAAGGAGATGGGAGGGTCAGGGTCAGTAGATAGAGAAGCATCCTGCGTGACCTTGGGTACCCATTTCCTAAGTGGAGGCCGAGGCAAAGGGATCTTAGGAGCAGAAGCCGATATAACAGAGCGCGAGCAGGCAGAGGCTATGTGGCCAAAAGAGTGACAGGAGGAACATATGTCAGGGACCCATCCATATCGAACACGCACATCCGCCACGTGTCCAACAGCAAGCTGGACAGGAATAGAGGTAGGAAGAGGCTGCAGGGGAGAAATCTCAATTAGAGCCTTTGCGTAAACAAGCTTGTCACGCGCAACAGTACTGGAGTCAAAACACTTCAATTTACCAACATTGCAAGCAAGCCAGTTCAAACCAAGCAGCGGTTGAAGAGCAGAAGGAATTTGCGAGAAATAAACCCAAACTGGGATGGAAAAAACCTGTTCACGCACACTAGCAATCGTCGGAGACCAGGGGGTAATAATAAAAGGCTGTCCATCGAAGAAGGTAGGCTCAGACTCAAGAACACGACTACGTTCCTCAGGGGAGGAGAACAATAGGTAGTACAAGGAGTCAACCAACTTAACTTTAAGACCACCGTGAAGTCTCCAGGCCCTACGACATACAGCAGCCACATCAGGAAGACGATGCTTAGGGTCCAAAAAGAATCCAACCACGTACTCTGACCAAAAGTCCACACCGGCTTGGATAACATTGGGAGGAGGGATTTTAACTCCGTTTTCTTCATGGATTTCAAACACAACCGGTTCATAAACACCCGCATTACGAGGCATGGAAGTAAAAAGTGAAGACCAAGATTTGGGTACTGATTGGCTATGGCTTCACTTAGCCTCATTTGTTCATTCTGGAGAAAAAAGGTAAGCTTCGTTTCTCCTTCAGTTTGGCCAAGCACACATATAATTGCTTTGTGAAAAGAAAAGATTGCCTCGTGCCTCATTATTTTGATCATGCATCCTATGCCTCTAACTCGAAGTGCTACTTGGGTATTCTACCCCTTGGACCCGAAGCAAACCCAAACCCACCATCTCCAAACCGTTCCCCTCTAAGCTGAGACCAACCCGATGCCACCTCCGTGCATCCCTCTCCCTGACATGAAGGCAGACTGCAAGAAAACCACCCCACACCCATAACTTCGCCCGGCCTTCCCCTTCCACCATCTCATCACTTGACTCGAAGCAACCTTCCCTCCAACCATAAGCAAGCCGAGACCACCCAGATCCTCTCCGCTCCTCGCATATTCACTCAACCCGAGCGCCTCTGGCCAACTCTTAAGTTGCATCCTGCTCTAACACAAAGTGGCCCTCCCTCTGACCCCAAACAAAACTCGAAGCCACCTAGATCTGCTCGCCACTCCCCTCTAACCCAAGATTTCCCCTTGAAACCCGAAGCCGAACTCGTGCATATCTCTTTTGGCCCGAAGCAATATTTATATATATTTCTTTTGTTGTGACATGCTCTTGCTTTTCCAGTTTTGATTTTTTCAACTTGCCAGAGCATTTTTTTCTCTTTTCTCTGTTTGCTGTGTGTGCTCCAATTCATATATACACACACACTTGTTATATATGTCGCGTATGCAACTATGTATGTCTTGTTGGTAGACAGAGTTCATTTGTTTCAAATCTGAGCCTATATACATGTTATATATATATGATACATATATAGATTATCGACAGATGTATATATCTCACTTGTGTATTAGTCGACATAAATTATATGCATTGTATTTATGATTGTTCCTTCTACTTTGATATATATATATATATCACATATATATATATATATATTTGTTTTTCGTCAAATTTCCATGTTAAATCTACTTTTGTGCTTGCCGCGGCTTATTGACTTGTCATGCCTGATTCGTGCTAGTGTCTGTTGCATTGTTCTTTATCGTAGTTGTTTTCTATTATTCTCTAACCATGAAAAGTGAGCAATCACTCACGATTAATGTTCTTACGCTTAGTTAATTAAATTCATATGAAATGAAAATTTAAAAATGCTGTTAAATTGGAATTATTAGTTATTCAACTGTTAAATATGATATGTTGATATGTTTAATGGTTCGCTTATGTAGATTGACACTATAACATGTTGACCTACTATTATATTTAAATTGTTATTGATCATATATGCTAGTAATTGATAATTTATCCTATTTCATTTTATTGTTCTCGCTTTGAAAGTTTCCTAGTTTTAGAAATCACTATAGGTTGAAATGATACATATCCGAACAATCTTATAAAATAAGGGAAAATCGTTACGGGTTGAAATGATAAACCTAAGCGATTTTCACTGATTTTGAATTCTGGGATTGCGGGTCGAAAGGATATATACCCGTAAATTTAAATTATTGCGGATTGAAACGATAAATATCCATATCACTTAACCATAAGTTAGAAAATTATATACAGACACCGTTGGTTTATTTTTGAAAATGATTTCCATGGTTTTGAAAGGAAAAAATGAGATTTTTATTTGGAAATATAATAAATATTTTATTTTAATATGTGTAGATTTAAAATTTTAAAATTATATATTTTCGTACTTATAAATTTTATAAGTTTAGTTTAAATGTAAATTATAAAATTTTACTTATAATTTTATTATTTTTAAATATATAAAGTAAGATATAAATTAGATTTTAAATAAAGGTTTAATTTGATTGAATATTATAAAATTTATTTTTAATTAATATATATAATATTTTAAAATTTTATTTAAATTTTATATTTAAATTTTAAGATAAATTTTTAATAACTTTAATAAAATAAAGTTGGAAGGTAAATTGAATTTGATTTGTAATTTAGACCCGTTAATATTGAATTTAAATAAGAGTTTATTTGGAGTTTACTAATTTTGGAAATTTAAAAGTATGATTTATAACTTGATTTGATTAAAGGTGATTAAATGAATAATTTCATATTTAAATAAAATTAAAAGTGAATGTTTAATTTTGATTTGAATTGGTGATTTGAGAAATTTATAAAATGATTTTATAAAAGGACCACGGTGTGAAATAAGCGATTTGTTGTTAAAGAACCCGGGATCGGACATTGTCATACTCTCTGCCGATACCAAAAACCACTTTAATAACTGTGTACGTGATGGAGATTCCAGAATGAAGTAGGATGGTTTTGTTGATGATATTCTTATATATTTAAAGACCAAAAAAGAATGTGAAAGACATTTAGACATTGTACTAGAAATATTGGAGAATGTGCTTAAGGCTAAGTTCTCAAAATGCCACTTCTGGGAAGAAATGGCAAGGTTCCTTGGAAATGTTATGTCAAAGGAAGGAATCTCAGTTAATCCTAGAAAAACTACAACCATTCTAGATTGGAAGCAACTACGAACTTTAAAGGACATTCATAGCTTCTTAGGATTAACATGAAACTATCATTGATTTATTCGGGAATTATCCAAGATTTCTATCACTTAATGAAGACGACTATGAAGGATATTAAATTTGAACGGATGCTAAAATGTGAGAAAGCATTCCTGGAGCTTAAGAAAAGGTTAACTACTACTCTAGTGCTGACTATTATTGATGAAAGCGGCAATTTAACTGTTTATACGGATGCTTTTGGAGAGAGAGCAGGTGCAGTTCTGATGCAACATGGAAAAGTTATCACATATGCTAATAGGTAGTCAAAGACGCATGAGTGAAATTATACAACAAATGACTTAGAACTATTAGCTATTTTGTTCGCTCTAAAGATTTGGAGACATTATTTACTGGGTAAGAATTTCTCATTGTTTATTTTTGATAAAATTTGTTTGACCTTGGTAAATAATATTCCTTCTTTAAATAGGTGAAAAGTTCAAACTCTTCACAGGTCATAAATCTTTGAAGTATCTTTTCACGCAAAAGGTCTTAAATATGAGACAATGGCTTTGGTTAGAGTTTCTTACATCATATGATCTAGATATTCTACATACACCCAGAAAAGTCAACGTAGTAGTGGATGCGTTAAGCAGAAAGCATGCCATTATAGCTTATTTATTAGTACATCCAACTTTGATTAACCATATAAAAGAGAACTAGCTCGGAGATCCGTATATTCCAAAGATGGTCAAAGCAGTGGAGAAAAACATAACACCAGGAAGATGGATAGGATTCAAGATCGATGATCAAGGAATATAAAGGATGAATGAAAGAGTATGCATCCCAAATGTCGATGGGATAGGGCAAGAAGTTTTAATAGAATGTCACAATTCTCGACTTTCAATACATCCTAGAGTTACCAAAATGTATCGAGATATGAAGAAGACTGTTTGGTGGGATGGTATGAAGAGGGATATCTCTATCCATATTAGCAGATGTGCAAATTGTCAACAGAAAAAAAGCGATCAGCAAAAGGCTGCTAGATTACTCCAGCCTCTTGAAATTTCGACTTGAAAATAGGACCAAATATCGATGGATTTCATCGATGGCTTACGTCAATCAAGAAAAGGAAATGAAGGCATTTGGGTTATCATAGACCGATTAACCAATTGCATAAACTTTATCACAACAAAGCTAACGAGAATAACTACAGGTCTTGTAGAAATATACATAAGGGAAATTGTTCGATTGCATGGTGTCCCAAGCAGCACAGTCGACCCAATCTTTACCAATAGGTTCTGGGAGGCCTTACAAACAGCTTTCAAAATGAAGTTGAGTATAAGCACTGCATATCATCCCCAGACTGATGGGGAAACTGAAAAGGTAAATGGAGTATTGGAAGATCTTCTAAGAGTTTGTATCTTAGACTTTGGAGGTTCGCGGGAAAATTTTCTTCATCTAGTGGAGTTCTCCTACAACGATAGCCATCAGGCAAGTATTGGCTGGCACCTTATGAAGCTTTATATGGTCGTTCATGTAGATCCCCCAGCATTTTAAATCGAAACCAGAGATCGGTTAGTGCTTGGTCCCGATATGATTCGAGAAGCTTCAGAAAAGGTAGACATGATCAGAAAGAAGATAAAAGAAGTCCAGAGCAGATCAAAGGCGTAGGAATTCTTAATTGGAGATTTTGTATTCTTGAAAGTCTCTCCAATGAGAGAAGTGGTAGGATTTGGATGGGTAGGGAAGTTAGAAGCTCAATTTATTGGACTTTTCCCATTCTTGAGCGGATTGGTCCATTAGCTTATCGTGTGGGATTTTCCGAAAGATTGTTTGGTGTGGACAACATCTTTCACATATCCCATCTAATGAAATATGTGTATGATCCAGAACAAATTATAGAAATAGCTGTCCAGGAAGATTTGGAAGTAGAACCAAATTTGGCAGTTATCGGACGACCAGTTCGAATCATGGATCACGATGAGAAGCGATTGAGAAGTAAGGTTGTGAGATTGGTCAAAGTTCAATGGAGTGGTAATGCCGAAGACTGCACTTAGGAAACATAAGATAGAACGAGAAAAGCTTATCTTAAGTATAGGATTTATGTGTAGTTTGCATGTGTTATCAAGATAGTGTACTCACCACCTGTGGTGTGGTCGCTTATGATATCTTGTATATATTTCTCCTTTTCAAATATATATTCTTTTCGAGTCATTTTCTTTTTATCCTTAATTTCAATGACGAAATTCTTTTGAGGGAGAAGTATGTAACGAGCTACAAATTCATTACTTCGGAAAAATTTTGGATATAATTTTTTAACATAAATGAATTTTTTTTGAACAATAAATAATATAGGTTATCTTATTTTGAAACTTTTTTACAAAGATATATACTTTGAAAAAATATCAATAAAATGACCAAAAATCATTTTATCAATAAACAACTCTTAGATTATCTGACAACGTGCATAGAGCTGGATACATACACTCATTTATATATATGAGTGCGAATATGTAATATAATTATTTATTTTATTTTTGAAATTTTAATCCCTTTATGACATCATCAATGATATTCCTATTTGTGAATAATTGATTTTTGAATTTAAATCGAGTTTAAATGATTTAATAATTATTTTAATTATCGAATAAGCACTTTTAATTATTATATAATGACAGAAATTTTATTTTAAACTCTGTTTACAAGGATATGTACATTAAATAAGAAGTGAAAATATGAACGAAAATCGAAATCAAAATCTGTAACGATTCAACGTAGAAAAGTTGTGTAGTGTTATGATCATTGTGACATACATGTGCACATATACATGTGCACGTACATATACATGCACATACATATCACATACACACATATACATACATATAACATACATAAAATGTATATATATATATATATATATATATATATTTCAATATAACTAGGATAATTTCCTAATCTTCATCCTTAAGCAAACCAAAATCAAACTCTTACACCCAAAATGCAAGCACATGGGCACACAAATGGGGGAGTACTCAGCCAAAATGGATGAGGTAGGAGGAGGATGTGGTAGTGATGAAATGGTGAAGAGTATACACATAAATATCATCAAACTTTTATTCACATCTTTGCCTAAGAATGCCACCATCCATCTTCACATCATTTGTTCATCAATTCCTAAGCCTCTCCACTTCTTTATACTCCACTTTAATGGCCTCTTGCTTAAAGAATATGGAAATTTAATTGCAAAAAGAAACTGAAGTTATATATATATATATATATATATATATATATATATATATATATATATATATATTATCAAACACCATGAAACCAAAACCCAAACCACTCCTTTCTCTCATTAACACCCACAGCCACCGCCTCCTACCACTAATGGCTGAGCCTTTCCCCTCCTGCGGGCAAGGCCATGAGCTCTCAAGCACCAAAGGCCAAGGCCGAGCCCATCTAGGAGCTTTAGTGCAAGGTTAGCAAGCTAAATTTTCCGAATAGCGGAGATATTATCGTTTTAAAGTTAGTTTGATTAAATCTAAGGGGAGAAACTCTATTTATATTATGATATTTTGGATGATATATATGTCTGGCTATGCTTGGTTATGATGATTGTGAACCATGTTTGGATTAATCAGGGGTTTTATAATTATTTTAAAATATGATTTAGAGGTTTTATAATTATTTTAAAAGAGTTTAAATAAATGATTTAAAGAAAAGCGTTATAATTAAGTGATTTAATCAGGGGTTTAAAAGCCGATGAGTAGAATGGATTTTTCTATCCATGAGATCTGGATGTTAGGTGCTTAAACTAAAGAGATGTTCAGGAGCAGCCAGTGCCCTGGCTCACCTGGCCTCTTTCGTAGGCAAGCAATAAATAAGGTCGAAGTGTTGGAAACGAGAAACATATAAAAGATTTAATTTTCCAAATTTAATACAACTTGCATTTTATAGAAAAAATCTTCTTATACATATGTAATAGGTTCTCAGACGTTTGAGAACACCATTCAGACGTCTGAAACTGGGCTCGAGGTAGAAAATTCAAATTACAACTGTTACCTTTGAAGAGACACGACTCCATCTCTCCTCCACAACTCTTCACCAGTGAACAATTATGACTCTAGACTGAAAGAGAAGAGATGTAACTACTAGAAGCAACTTTCGACAACTATATAAACAAGAATCAAAAAGGATAAAAGCACTTACTTTTCACTTTCAACTTATTTACTCTACTTTCTGTCTTGATCATTTCTCGCTCTAATCATCCACTTCCTATCAAATCTGCAAATCTGAGATCATACACTTCCATATTATCTTGAACAATAATGTATTCAATCATTGAAGAGATATAGGAAGTTCAGTTGTACTATATAGTCAAAGTCCGTGTAATTATAACAGCCCGCAAATCCGCACCCCTTGAGTCAACACTATTCTACAACAATCAACTCAAGTTGTACAGAAATACGAACCATTAGGGTTTAAGAAGAAGTGATAGAAGAAGAGAAAACAAAATCAACATCAGAATCTAACCATCGCAGCGGAATAAAATATAATAGATAATAAATAATCCTTACTCAATCCATATATCTCTGTTTATATATTACATCAATCAGAGTACATCAATCACAACTCAACCTCAATATCATACAAAGGATGCTCAACAACTCAAGATACACAACAACTCAAACAGCGATATATATATATAAACAAGTACGAGAATACGTATCGTCATCCATCTCGTCCCCTGAGCTCCACAGCATCATGACCTGTATCCTATAATACTCGGTCTGACCCGAGAATTAAAGTTAAATAACACCCGAGTCAGTCTGGAATATTAGCATGAGAAAATCACACCCAATTGATTATTAAAGTTTCAAAAATATTTTGAAAACAAAAGCATCTCGTAAGACCACGCCACACATAAACATGTCGGGTTTTTACCTTACGATAGCTAAAACGATTTTTATAGAAATCCTCTGATATTATAATAGGGTCTATATACAAATACTTATAAAATAGCCGAAATTGTTACATTATTAAATTCCAGCTACTAGCCACAGAGTGGGTAATACAAACAAAACTCGTACAAGGCTCGTAGGGAGAATGGATTTCCAACCAATGACTAGGCACTGGGGTACCACCTGTCACAGTACGGGGCCTAGATCACCGTACTGAGGAGCACGCCCGCTCCCCTACAACACAAGGCCGGGACTACCCCTTACTGGATAATCCCGAGTGAGATCACCCCGCGGTTGGGATCAGCAACTGCCCACTAAGCCGAAATAAAAAGGGACATCTAGACTGGAATGACCTCACCCTGCTTGGGTGCTACCCACCTAGTCTTGCTGCATAACCCCTGATTTTCAGTCATTTCCATTTGAAGAGGCTTGAGGCTAAGCGTTACCTTTTAAGAACAATATCCCTTAGAATGCCCATCGTCCACCTGACGATGTTTCGCAAGCATTCATCCATACAAGTCCGTCCCGGGTTCGAAAGGAATCGAAGGCACTATTCCTACTACATCCATTTTGGAAATATCCTCAGGATTAGTAGCAACTAGCCCTTGCACTTCACTGCTCCATCTTCGAATCCAAAATCGTTTACACGAAATGTACAAACCAAATCGAAGTGGTTTACGAGAAATAAATCTCGATCCCGGTCCTTTCGAAACGATCAACGCAGTTGGCCAATATTGATAGTCGGTTATTTAACTATCAATTAACACTCACAAACATCCATCAAACAATAAATAATTTCCCAAAATTATTTATTTATCTCAAAATATCCTCAAAGATATATTACTATTTTCAATCCTTTGAAAACAGTTTCAAAACCATCTTTCTTTTCAGAATAAACATTCCCAAATATTTTCTATCTCCTCTGAAATCACCAAGCACAAAAATAGATTTTCAAAATAATTTAAAACACTTTACTTTGAAATATATACTTTAAAACACTTAGGATAAAACTACTTAAATAATTTGTTAAAAATACATACTATATAAATTTGAGAAAATAAGGTTACTTTATAAAATATAAAACCAAGTTTCCACTTTTAAAACAAATACTAAGTCACTTTTAAATAATTAATGCTATATTATATTAAATGGAAATACTTGCTTTAGAAATTAAATATTAGAAATAATAATTTTACAAAACTTGCTTTCTTTAACAACAACTTTAAAAACATTTAATTTATTTTTACAAATTTACTTTTAAAAACGTGTACTTGGCCATCCAGAGAGAATTCCAACTTCAAGCACTTAAATCAATTTCCCGAATTGATTTCCAATTCATTCTATTTGAAAAAAATTTCTTTACTTGCTCGGTTCATTTCCAAAATTCATTAATTATGGACTTTTTTTATTTATTTATTATTATTTGCTGTTTGATTTTAAATCTTTTAACTGAAATATACAAATTTCAGGCTTTTCCCATTTTCTTCCTTGTTCTTTTCCAAAATTTAAAATCTTAAATTTAAAACAAATGTTCTGTTCTTTTAGATATTAGCCTTTGGAGTTTACAATTCATTAACTTTCTATTAATTCAAAAATCTCCTTTCTATATTCAAAATTTATTAATTAGAATTATTATGTCACTTTATTTATTTTTATTTCATTCTTAAATTTATTTAAATTTCCATATTTATTTTACTTACAAATTCACTTCTTTTCTTTTCTTTCCAACATCTAAGTTATATAATTTTCTGGGAATTCATTATACCCAATTATCCAATCAAACCATTGCATTCAATATTTCAACACAATCCATCATAAGATATCAAATCATCATAACAGGGTAATTTAATAATTTAAATAAATGTGGAGGGATCCAGTTGGATCCCTCCAACGTGTTTTCCCTGCATCCACAGACGTTAGCATCACATAATATGCCAAATTCAAATTATACTATACTCTATCACATCAATCAATCCAACCATACAATCAATTATTTAAATTTAATCATTTAAATTTAAATTTCAACTGAGTGAGATTAACTCACATTTGATTCTTGTTTTGCAACCCGACCCAACCCGGCTTGCTTCTATCAGATTTTAACCTTGTATAACAATCATACGATTTATTAACAAATTGAAATAGCTTGAACAATTTATTTCCATTTTATAAAGTTAATTAACCAGTGATTCTATTTTAACTAATAAAATTTAAGTTTAAACTAATTCTCTTTTTAACATATTTATTTTAGCAACCAATTAATTTAATAAGTTAATTAAATAAATTAATTTCCAACAATACACTATTTTAAAATAACCTAGTAAATTATAACATGTACATTTAAATTCATTCCCTTTTAATATACCCAATATACTTAATTATAATTAGCCATTTCAAAATTAAAAAGCAAGACTAACTACTGTTTTACCTTACTGAATATTTTCTTTTCTTTTTCTGTAAAACCTATTATAGTTTTATTTATAAGTTTATTTCAAATATTCAAATACAAAATAAATAAGAAATCATACCCCAAACGAACTCGACATGAACAGAATCCACCGCCGTACTCCTAAGACTCGAACGCCTCAACGACCCAGCTACCCACGCGCGCGTCTCACCACTTCCAGTCGCCTCTGGTTGCCGCCCGAACGAGAACCCCCCCCCCCCCAACATTCTAAGTCGCAGCCACGGTTCGCGCGACCCCCAAATTTTCTTGAATCGAACTGTCGTACTCGAGCTTGCGATCGATTCGTTGTTCGAACGAGAAATAGCCCCGACCTAATTGAATTTGAAGAAGAGGGAGAACGGCTTGGGTTTGAGATTCGATTGGAATGAATTCAAAGAGGATGAAATCGCGATTTTTAAATGAAGGTGACGGCATTAAATTTTTTTTTCACGGTGAGGATTTGGGGTAAAGAAGAAATAGGAGTTCGGCCTTATCGTGTTGTCTGTGTTATTATATTTTGTTCTATCACACGGCTTCCCTAAGAAGCTTCTTTCTTGATTATTATTATTATTAATAATAATATTATTATTAATATCATTTGTTTTATCTTATTATTATTATTTGTTTTAGTTCGAGCATTTTGATAGTTGATTGAACGGCTTAGAAATGGAAAGTATGTGATTAAATGACAAGAAGAAGGCATATAGAAGAAGCTTGATTAATTAAATTAAATTAGATTATTAACAACTAAATTTTCAACGCGTTTATATATCGCTCACTCACATACCAACTCCGATTAATACGAAATTCGAAATCCGATAACAATTAAATATTACGGACCCAATGGAACTGGTTCCATCAAATTCCGAGACTGTCCCTCAGGAGGCGATTTTAAAATTTAATTTAAACGATACAAATTTCAAAACTTAACAAGCCATTTATTAATTTGATTTCATCACTTCTATTCTCTCCAGTATTATCAATATAAATTCTACAAGCCTTCTAATTATTTTTAATAGGCTTAGAATTCCAGATTCAGTATTTTATCCAACTTCAAATTATTTAATTTAACAATTTAATTATCAAATAAATAGTGATATTTGAATTCAAGTAAAAAATATTAACTTTTGAATATTTAAAATCAATTAAATATTCCGTTTTTAAATGCTCGAAAATCCGGGTCGTCACATTCCTCCCCCCTTAAAAGAATTTCATCCCCAAAATTTCTAATTAGGAAGAATGATCCAATACCCGTTTATTATTTCCTTAAACCAAACAGTTTCTAACAATTCAACATCGCACCAACTATCCTCTTATAAATGACTCATTATTATTCTTATTAACCTACCAAACTTCTCCATAGTTTCAAACTATACCATTGGTTTAACCATTCAAGTATTGAAACCAAATTTTAAATTATCAAAAATTTTCTCAAAATTTTTCTAACTCCTTAAATTCCCGAAAAATTTCGCCAGCGTCTCCTTTGCGCGGCTAGCTCAGTACAACTACAAAATGGCTCTACGACCTCCCAAATCCAAAAGAAAACAAAAAGGCCAAGTGGCTCAATCCAAATCCCAATCAAATTTCATACCAAATTTAAATACATACCTTTTTGTCGAGCATTTCAAATTTATCTCTTGAAATCAAATCCAAATTTCCTTTCCCTTTATAATACCTGCATATCCTGCTTAGCATTAATTATCCAATCACAACTTCCAAAAACATTTTATCGACTTTCTTACAAAATGCCAATATCTATTCATTCCAATATTATCTTAGATTATATTTGTAGTATCAGTCTTCCATTTAAAAATTCACCATTCCTTCTTAAGTTAACATAAGCAATTTACATGTTTCTTATATTCATTTTCATCTTACCATTTTAGTTTATATCCATTTCTATCCACATCGATTCTTTCATTTCTATACGAATTCAATTTATCTTTAACTTTAAACTTTAAATTTTATTTGTCATTTATTACTAATTCATATCATTATTTTAACTAGTTTCATTTATAACTAATTTTAGTATCCAATTTAAATTCGCTTTTTTTTTTTAACAAAAATTTCTTGAAAATTTTCAAAAATTTTCTAACTCCCAAAATTTCTGAATTTTTTTGGCAGAGTCTCCCTTTTACGGAGGAGCTTTTGCAATTTGACAAAAGAGATAAATATATATACATCGACCCACACGGTCGGAAAAACAAAAAATAGTTCATATTTCCTATTTTTATTGCGTAGGCATACCTTATTTATCATTTTAAGCAAGCGGCTTATTATTTTAGCAAAAAGCACAACCAAATCCAGCCACATGGCTTCCAGGTACCTGTACTTACTCAATTTAAACATGTAAGTGCCAAATATCTGTAGTTTAACTATGTTTCACGTAGTTACAATGGTTAAACTCATGAATTCTAAAGAAATGCACATCAAACATTTTTCCGTAAGCAAATTTTTATCACTTTCACACTAACTCAACTGTTTCAATTAATTTATAAACCATTTCCATGCAATTTGAAAAGTTTTCAATCCATTCGTATACCACTTCATCAATTTGAATTATTTTTTTAAAATTCAAGCACTTACACTTAATTTATTCTTAAGCAAACTGAACTCATATTTAATTCAATTTCTTTCAAAATCAATTTATTATACCCTATCCATCCAAGGCATTTTAATAACTTCTATTTACATTCAATAACAATTTACTCTTTGCAATTTGACGAGATTTATGTGAATAAATAAGCACTTGAGTTTTATAATCAATTTAAACTGACTCCGACTCAACTTACACTTAATTCTATTCCATTTCGGATTTATTCACAATCCATATATTCTCAGTTTCATTGCATTTCAATTTTATTAACCAAACTAGTCCATTCAAAACCATTAACAACTTAGGTTCCATCTCCATTACCAATTGATTCCCTTTTTATTTTGATTCATTCACAATCATTTATTTTGCTCGACACATTCCATTTAAATTTTATTTACAATCCATTGATTTACATTTCATTCCAAATTTGTTTATTCCAAACTATTTTATTTAGCTCGAAGACAATCCAAGCTATTTCATTCAATAACCATTTCAATTTCATTCATGATCTATTCATTTGCATTTCATTTAAAACCATTCTATTTTCTCATTGACTCCAAGTTAAATGGTTTACAATTTCTTATTTAAGAATTTCATTCCTTTAAAAATTATCGGCAACTCAACGAATTTTATTCCAATTTAAATTTATTTTTACTTGACTTAAAACCAATCCAATATTATTAAACTTTGCTCAATTTGATTTCCATTCAACTCCTCATCTATTTAGCTTAAGTCAATTTACTTCAATTTATTCAAATTTTATACTTAAGCTCATTTTCATTTTTCAAGTAAACCCTCTCTCAATTAAATCTCATTTTTAAATCTGCAATTTCATTTGATTGGTTATTATAAAATTTAACTTTCTAGATTCACTCATTCAATTTATTACAAGGCCGTTTCTAATTTACTTCCACTTATTTGGATTTTATTTGTAATTCATTCCATCACTATTTTAATCCATTTCATTTTTATTCTATACTTTTCAAATTATATTTACTTTGTTAACACTTCAAGTCTAATTTTAATTAATAACTCAAGTTCTGATTCTGTCATTCACTTTTAATTTACCACCCAATTTATTAACTCACAATTCAGCTTCATTCTCAATTACTTTCACTTCATCAACAATTTGAATCAATTTTAATTTATAACTTGAGTTTATTTCCAAACTTCATCATAAACTCACAATTCAATTTCATTAACTAATTTATTATCTAATTAGTTCTTCCCTTATTTGTAATCCAACACTTGAATTTTTTTTATTCCAAATATCACTTCATTTTATTTTCTTAAGTTCAATATACTTTTTAATTCAAGTTTGGATTTTCTTCTCATTTTTCAATTCATCAAAATATTGATTTTGGGCTTTGTATTCCATTTTCAATTTAATAAGTCACAACTTATCATTTTATACAATTCTATTTCATCATAAGCTTGAATATATTCATCTTTTATTTTTAACTCAAGCCTTCTATTTATTTATAGCCCAAGCATATTTTATTTCCATGGATTTTAATTCTTTTATAAGTTATTCTGATTTATTTATTTCAATCCAATCCTTATCCAACTTATTTTCCATTTATTCAGGTAAGAATTTAATTCCATTTGATAACTCAATTGAATTTTTATTCCAATTCAATTTTATTTTTACTCAGTTTTATTTAACTCAGTTCGATTTTAACTTAATTCGAATACAACTGGATACTATTTTTAGCTTATTCAATTTATTTTAATCCAGTTAAATTTTATTCCCCAATCCAAGTTAATTTCATTTTTAACTTTTCTCTTTAAATTTACATTCCAACATTCAAGCTTATATTTCCTTCTCGATTTAAAAATCATCTCAATTTATAAGCTTACAACCTATCTCATCAGAATTTTTAAACACTCGGCTTTGGTTTCAAATTATTTTGAAATCTCCAACATTTCAAAATCACACTTCTCAAAAATTAAACCAACCCTGGCTTTATTTTCAACAAATTCCCTTTGAAATTTTCAAACACAAACTAGTTCTCTTGATCAAATCAATTTGGCAGCAATCCATCACTTAGAAATTCGAAAATGAATACTGATGATGCGGCCGTCATCATCAGGATTATTTTTCCAATAATCCAAGTGATTTCAATGCTATATCACTTTCAAAACTCATTTAAACAATTTCCTTTTAGAAATATCTCCAAAACAATTGTGCTATTATTCATCTTCAAATACTTCGACAAACACTTCCAAATTTTCGGGATTTAAATTTCCAAATCCTGCTTAAATCAATTTTACTATAATTCATTTGCATAGCTTATGCTCAGACAAATTCTTATTTGGATATATTTCAATTTATAATTTTACATTTACAATTCATATTTATAAATTTCATTTTATAATGAATTTATTTCCTTAAACTTTGATTATATTTTCAATTTCTAGTTAAATTTTCACTTAACAATGATAATAATTTAATATTATCATTTCTAACATCCAAGCAACCATATATTAGCTAAATAGTTTACAAAAACTCTCTTTATATCAAAATATATTTTTTGGGTAAAATTATTTCGTTTACCCACATTTAAAACAATATCGTGTCAATTGTTCTATTTAAGTGTTTAGAAACCCCTTCAATACAGTTGCGCAGACTGCGTCGACGAAGGTTCATATGCCACTCAATAAATCAATCAACACAATATTAAAACAATTTATATTCACTAAAAAATACGCGCTCATATTTATTTATATGCTCAAACTCATTATAGAGTACTATAGACACTATTTTATGAGTGATTCCCACCAGAGCCAAGGTTATCTCCAACCTATGCTCTGATACCAACTGTAACAGCCCGCAAATCCGCACCCCTTGAGTCAACACTATTCTACAACAATCAACTCAAGTTGTACAGAAATACGAACCATTAGGGTTTAAGAAGAAGTGATAGAAGAAGAGAAAACAAAATCAACATCAGAATCTAACCATCGCAGCGGAATAAAATATAATAGATAATAAATAATCTTTACTCAATCCATATATATCTGTTTATATATTACATCAATCAGAGTACATCAATCACAGCTCAACCTCAATATCATACAAAGGATGCTCAACAACTCAAGATACACAACAACTCAAACAGCGATATATATATATATATATATATATATATATATATATATATATATATAAACAAGTACGAGAATACGTATCGTCATCCAGCTCGTCCCCTGAGCTCCACAGCATCATGACCTGTATCCTATAATACTCGGTCTGACCCGAGCATTACAGTTAAATAACACCCGAGTCAGTCTGGAATACCAGCGTGAGAAAATCACACCCAATTGATTATTAAAGTTTCAAAAATCTTTTGAAAACAAAAGCATCTCGTAAGACCACGCCACACATAAACATGTCGGGTTTTTACCTTACGATAGCTAAAACGATATTTATAGAAATCCTCTGATATTATAATAGGGTCTATATACAAATACTTATAAAATAGCCGAAATTGTTACATTATTAAATTCCAGCTACTAGCCACAGAGTGGGTAATACAAACAAAACTCGTACAGGGCTCGTAGGGAGAATGGATTTCCAACCAATGACTAAGCACTGGGGTACCACCTGTCACAGTACGGGGCCTAGATCACCGTACCGAGAAGTACGCCCGCTCCCCTGCAACACAAGGCCGGGACTACCCCTTATTGGATAATCCCGAGTGAGATCACCCCGCGGTTGGGATCAGCAACCGCCCACTAAGCCGAAATAAAAAGGGACATCTAGACTGGAATGACCTCACCCTGCTTGGTGCTACCCACCTAGCCTTGCTGCATAACCCCTGATTTTCAGTCATTCCCATTTGAAGAGGCTTGAGGCTAAGCGTTACCTTTTAAGAACAATATCCCTTAGAATGCCCATCGTCCACCTGACGAAGTTTCGCAAGCATTCATCCATACAAGTCCGTCCCGGGTTCGAACGGAACCGAAGGCACTATTCCTACTACATCCATTTTGGAAATATCCTCAGGATTAGTAGCGACTAGCCCTTGCACTTCACTGCTCCATCTTCGAATCCAAAATCGTTTACACGAAGCGTACAAACCGGATCGAAGTGGTTTCGAGAAATAAATCTCAATCCCGGTCTCTTCGAAACGATCAACGCAGTTGGCCAATATTGATAGTCGGTTATTTAACTATCAATTAACATTCACAAACATCCATCAAACAATAAATAATTTCCCAAAGTTATTTATTTATCTCAAAATATCCTCAAAGATATATTACAATTTTCAATCCTTTGAAAACAGTTTCAAAACCATCTTTCTTTTCAGAATAAACATTCCCAAATATTTTCTATCTCCTCTGAAATCACCAAGCACAAAAATAGATTTTCAAAATAATTTAAAACACTTTACTTTGAAATATATACTTTAAAACATTTAGGATAAAACTACTTAAATAATTTGTTAAAAATACATACTATATAAATCTGAGAAAATAAGGTTACTTTATAAAATATAAAACCAGGTTTCCACTTTTAAAACAAATACTAAGTCACTTTTAAATAATTAATGCTATATTATATTAAAAGGAAATACTTGCTTTAGAAATTAAATATTAGAAATAATAATTTTACAAAACTTGCTTTCTTTAACAACTTTAAAAACATTTAATTTATTTTTACAAATTTACTTTTAAAAACGTGTACTTGGCCATCCAAAGAGAATTCCAACTTCAAGCACTTAAATCAATTTCCCGAATTGATTTCCAATTCATTCTATTTGAAAAAAAATTCTTTACTTGCTCGGTTCATTTCCAAAATTCATTAATTATGGAATTTTATTTATTTATTATTATTTGCTGTTTGATTTTAAATCTTTTAACTGAAATATACAAATTTCAGGCTTTTCCCATTTTCTTCCTTGTTCTTTTCCAAAATTTAAAATCTTAAATTTAAAACAAATGTTCTGTTCTTTTAGATATTAGCCTTTGGAGTTTAAAATTCATTAACTTTCTATTAATTCAAAAATCTCCTTGCTATATTCAAGATTTATTAATTAGAATTCTTATGTCACTTTATTTTATTTTTATTTCATTTTTAAATTTATTCAAATTTCCATATTTATTTTACTTACAAATTCACTTCTTTTCTTTTCTTTCCAACATCCAAGTTATATAACTTCCTGGGAATTCATTATACCCAATTATCCAATCAAACCATAGCATTCAATATTTCAACACAATCCATCATAAGATATCAAATCATCATAACAGGGTAATTTAATAATTTAAATAAATGTTGAGGGATCCAGTTGGATCCCTCCAACCTATTTTCCCTGCATCCACAGACGTTAGCATCACATAATATGCCAAATTCAAATTATACTATACTCTATCACATCAATCAATCCAACCATACAATCAATTATTTAAATTTAATCATTTAAATTTAAATTTCAACTGAGTGAGATTAACTCACATTTGATTCTTGTTTTGCAACCCGACCCAACCCGGCTTGCTTCTATCAGATTTTAACCTTGTATAACAATCATACGATTTATTAACAAATTGAAATAGCTTGAACAATTTATTTCCATTTTATAAAGTTAATTAACCAGTGATTCTATTTTAACTAATAAAATTTAAGTTTAAACTAATTCTCTTTTTAACATATTTATTTTAGCAACCAATTAATTTAATAAGTTAATTAAATAAATTAATTTCCAACAATACACTATTTTAAAATAACCTAGTAAATTATAACATGTACATTTAAATTCATTCCCTTTTAATATACCAAATATACTTAATTATAATTAGCCATTTCAAAATTAAAAAGCAAGACTAACTACTGTTTTACCTTACTGAATATTTTCTTTTTTTTTCTGTAAAAAATATTATAGTTTTATTTATAAGTTTATTTCAAAAATTCAAATACAAAATAAATAAGAAATCATACCCCAAACGAACTCGACATGAACATAATCCACCGCCGTAGCCCCAAGACTCGAACGCCTCAACGACCCAACTACCCACGCGCGCGCGTCACCACTTCCAGTCGCCTCTGGTTGCCGCCCGAATGAGAACCCCCCCAACATTCTAAGTCGTAGCCACGGTTCGCGCGACCCCCAAATTTTCTTGAATCGAACTGTCGTACTCGAGCTTACGATCGATTCGTTGTTCGAACGAGAAATAGCCCCGACCTAATTGAATTTGAAGAAGAGGGAGAACGGCTTGGGTTTGAGATTCGATTGGAATGTATTCAAAGAGGATGAAAACGCGATTTTTAAATGAAGGAGACGGCATTAATTTTTTTTTCCACTGTGAGGATTTGGGGGAAAGAAGAAATAGGAGTTCGGCCTTATCGTGTTGTCTGTGTTATTATATTTTGTTCTATCACACGGCTTCCCTAAGAAGCTTCTTTCTTGATTATTATTATTATTATTATTATTAATATTATTATTAATATCATTTGTTTTATCTTATTATTATTATTTGTTTTAGTTCGAGCATTTTGATAGTTGATTGAACGGCTTAGAAATGGAAAGTATGTGATTAAATGACAAGAAGAAGGCATATAGAAGAAGCTTGATTAATTAAATTAAATTAGATTATTAACAACTAAATTTTCAACGCGTTTATATATCGCTCACTCACATACTAACTCCGATTAATAAGAAATTCGAAATCCGATAATAATTAAATATTACGGACCCAATGGAACTGGTTCCATCAAATTCCGAGACTGTCCCTCAGGGGGCTATTTTAAAATTTAATTTAAACGATACAAATTTCAAAACTTAACAAACCATTTATTAATTTGATTTCATCACTTCTATTCTCTCCAGTATTATCAATATAAATTCTACAAGCCTTCAAATTATTTTTAATAGGCTTAGAATTCCAGATTCGGTATATTATCCAACTTCAAATTATTTAATTTAACAATTTAATTATCAAATAAATAGTGATATTTGAATTCAAGTAAATAATTAACTTATGAATATTTAAAATCAATTAAATATTCCGTTTTTAAATGCTCGAAAATCCGGGTCGTCGCAGTAATAGAGAACACACTCTTGACAAAGAAACTCTGCTATTGTAAACCTGCTCCTCCAGGTGAAGTGAGGGTTATTTGGTGAACGAAAATTTCGAAGAGGAGCTTCGGGACTGGACGTAGGATGAGAGGTCTGAACCAGTCTAAAATCCCTGGTGTGATTATTCTTATTTACATACTTTACTATTGTTACAATATACTTTAAATTAGTCATATCCTTGTCATTTGTATAATCAATCCATCATATATAAACTTTCAATTGGTATTAGAGCTTGGTTTGACCAAAAGTACCGTAACAAGTTTTTTGAATCACTAATATGGCAAGTATCTTTCAAGAAGGCCAATCTACCGCTTATCCCCCATTATTTAATGGCTCCAACTATGCATATCGATCAACCCGTATGCGTATTTTTATGGAAGCCAATGGTTTAGAAATATGGTCTGCTACATAAAATAAATATGAAGCACCTGACATTGCTATGAGCACATGGACCGATGCACAAAAAACCTTAGCCTCAAACAATGCTAAAAGCTATGAATGTTTTATTTTGCTCTTTAGATAAAAATGAATTTTCACGTGTCATGTTATGTACCACGACATTTGATATTTGGCGTACTTTACAAGTTACACACGAAGGTACAACAAAGGGTAAAGAAACTAAGATTTCAATTTTGCAAAACTAATTCTCCTCTATCAAAATGAAGCAAAATGAAACTATTGTTGACATGTACTTTAGGTTTCAAACTATTCAGCATGATCTTATGGCGTTAGGAGTTAAGTTTACTGATTTTTATTTAGTTTCTCGAATGCTCAACTCTTTAACATCGGAATGGGAAAGGAAGGTAATAGCTATTGAAGAAGCTAATGATCTTTCTACTCTCAAGGTTGAAGAGTTGATAGGAAATTTAATGTCCTATGAAGCTAACTTACAGGCAAGAAAAGAACAAAATGTTGAAAAGAAGAACATAGCATTTCAAGCAAAGAATGATGACTCATATTTGGATGAATAAGAGATAGTTTTCATTGCCAAAAATTACAAAAAATTCAAGAAATTTAGAAAGATGACCAAATTCCAAAAAGAAGGAAAATCTAATACAACAAATCTATCTCAAATCAAGTGCTATGAATATGATCAGTGTGGACACATGAAGAAGGATTGTCCTAAACACAACAATGTGAAAAAGAACAAATTTGAGAAATTTAAGAAGAAAAGAGCTTTTAAAGTCACTTGGGACGATTCCGATTCGTCGTTATCTTCGGATAGTGATATGATAGCAATGAAAAACAAGCTAATGTGTGTTTTATGGCTAACACTGATGAGGTATGTTTTGAACTTAGCTATAATGAACTATTAGAATTAAGTATGGAACTTGATGATAAGTTTAGAAAAATCAAAAAATTAAATAAAGAACATTTAGCCAAATTAAATCCATTAGAATTAGAAATTGGATTATTAAAGGATGAAAAAGTTATCTTAGAAGAAGAATTGTTGATTTCACAAGAAAAATGTAAAAAGTTTATCGAATATGATGCACAACTTAGTGAAATAGATAGGTTAAAACTTAAGAGTAATAATTTGACTAAGGTAAATATTGAACTAAAATGTAGTGTAGAAATATCAAAAACTGAAATTTGTGAATTAAAGGATAAACTAGAAAAAATTACTAATAATGTTTCAAAGTTTAACAAAGGAAAACAAGATCTTGATAATTTAATTAAAATTTTGAAACCTTCTAGTGAAAAATGGATTAGGGTTTGAAAAGAATTCACAAAAGAAAAAGGTAATACTATAAAGGAAAGTATCTTGTATCATGGTTTCAAAAAGACATCAAAGTTAATTGAAGATGCAAAATCTAAAAATATAAAAATTTGGATACCAAAGTCTAATAATAAGTTAATTAGACGAAAACATACAGATAGTTTTCTATCAAGTGTAGTATTTAATAATAATTATGTTTTTAAAGGACCCAAAACAACTTGGGTATGGCTACCCTCCCCTCCTAACATTTAGGACCTTAATAAAAGAAGTGGGTACCAATTGAATAATCTTTATTTTGCAGGTACCCAAAAATAAAGGCAAGGAGAAATGGATACTCGATAGTGGCTTCTCAAAACACATGACCGGGAATGCCAAGATGCTCTCAAATATAAAATATATCGATGGAGGCACCGTAACCTTTGGAGACAACTCAAAAGGATATGTTATCGGAATTGGAGAAGTCATAAACATCGGTATTTCTAACTCTCCTATTATTTCTAATGTTTCATTAGTAGAAAATTTAAAACATAATTTTCTTGGCATTAGTCAATTATGTAATAAAGGTTTTCAAATAAATTTTGGGAAAAATCGATGCAATATATTGGATAATGATAAAAATGTATTATTTGAAGGTTTTCAAAATAAAAATATCTATATTTTAAATATGAATATAAAACAAAATTCTGATTTATGCTTGACGGCTAAACTTGATGATCCATGGCTATGGCATAAACAATTTTGTCACATGAATTTCAAACTTATAAATAAATTATCAAAACATGAACTAGTTAGAGGTTTACCAAAAATAAATTATAAAATAGAAAATTTGTGTAATGCATGTCAAATTGGAAAATTAAAAAGGAGTTCTTTTAAATCTAAAAATAATATTTCAACAAAACAACCATTAGAATTGTTGCATTTAGATTTATTCGGTCCTACTCAAGTAAGATCAATAAATCATAACAAGTGTGTTTTTGTAATTGTTGATGATTTTTCAAGATATACATGGACTTTGTTTTTAAGACATAAAAGTGACACTTTTCGTATGTTTAAAATTTTTGCAAAAATAATTAAAAATAAAATGAATTTGAAATTAAAATTATTCACAATGATTATGGAGGAGAATTCGAAAATAAACCTTTTACAAATTTTTGCAATAAAAAGGGAATTAATCATAATTTTTCAATTCCATGCACATCACAACCAAACGGTGTAGTTGAACGGAAAAATCGAACATTACAAGAATGTGCAAGAACAAAATTAAATAGTAGTAATCTACTAAAATATTTTTAGGCTGAAGCTATTGCCACGGCTTGTTATGTTTTAAATAGAGTGACACTACGACTAATGACAAAAAACACTCCTTATGAAATATTTTTTGGTAAGAAACCTAAAGTATCATATTATAGAACTTTTGGATCAAAATGTTTCATATTGAATACTAAAGATAATCTAGGAAAGTTTGGTCCTAAGGCCGATGAAGGAATATTTGTTGGCTATTCGGATCGTAGCAAAGCTTATAGAATTTATAACAAAAGGATAAATATTATAGAAGAAAGTTTACATGTTTCTTTTGATGAAAATTTTGTAACTACACAAATTAATGACGAAGAAGAAATACATCCAAATAATTCTTCTAACACACCTCACAATAATAATGAAGCTATTGATCAAAATAATACTCTAGTTCCACCTCCTAGGATTTTAAAGAATCATCCTGTAGATAACATTATTAGAGATTTAAATTCTAGAGTAACTCGAAATCAACTTAATCAAATAAATCATGTTGCATTCGTTTCTAATTTTGAACCAAAGAACTATAAAGAAGCATCTAAAGACGATTTTTGGATTTAAGCTATGCTAGAAGAATTAAATCAGTTTGAACGAAACAATGTTCGGGAACTCATTCCAAGACCGGAAGATCAATCCGTCATTGGAACTAAATAGGTATTTAAAAATAAAGCCAATAAAACCAGAAATATAGTTTGAAATAAAGCACGTTTAGTAGCATAGGGGTATAATCAAGAAGAAGGAATCGATTACGATGAAACATTTGCGCCTGTAGCTAGATTAGAAGCTATACAAACTATACTCACTTTTGCTTGTCATAACAATTTTAAATTATATCAAATAGATGTCAAAAGTGCATATCTGAATGGTTTTATCAAAGAAAATGTTTATGTTGAACAACCACCATTATTTGAACATGAAAAATTTCCAAATCATGTTTTTAAATTATATAAAGCATTATATAGGTTAAAACAAGCTCCTAGAGCATTGTACGATAGGCTTAAAACTCATTTAATCTCATCAGGATTTCAAATTGGTAAAATTGACACGACTTTATTTATTAAAAGAGAAAATAATGATATTTTAGTTATTCAAATTTATGTCGATGATATCATATTTGGATCAACTAATGAAAATTTATGTGTAGAATTCTCTAATATAATGAAAAATGAATTTGAAATGTCATACATGGGAGAATTAAATTTCTTTTTAGGATTACAAATAAAACAACTAGAGAATGGTATCTTATACATCAAGAAAAATATTGCAATGAACAATTACAACATTTTGGTATGGATAAAACATCTAGTAAACCTACTCCTATGAGTACTACGATCATCTTGATAAAGATGAAAACGGGAAAGATTTTGAAGAAAAATCAGGTAGGAGTATGATTGGTTCGTTAGTATATTTAACCGTAAGTCGACCCGATATAATGATGAGTGTTTGTCTTTGCGCACATTTTCAAGCAAAACCAAAAGAATCTCATCAAAGGGCCGTTAAACGTATTTTGAGATATTCATCTAACATGAAAAACTATGGACTATTCTATCCAAGTGGAACTCCTTCGAACTTGTATCATATAGTGATGCGGATTTTGGAGGATGCAAAACAGATAGAAAAAGTACTGGTGGAACATGTCATTTCATCGGACAATCTCTCATATCATGGTTTAGTAAAAAACAAAATTGTGTTTCTCTATCCACTTGTGAAGCCGAATATATTTCAGCGACATTAGCATGTGCACAAGTAATTTACATGCAACAAATCTTAAAAGATTTTGGAAAAATAATTGAAAAATCCCAAATTTATTATGATAACACTAGCGCAATCAATCTATCTAAAAATCCGGTAAATCATTCTAGAACTAAACATATAGATATAAGATATCATTTCTTATGAGATAATGTCAAAAAAGGAACTATAACTCTAGAATATGTTAACGTTTAACATCAAATAGCCGATATCTTTACAATACCGTTAAAAGAACAAACTTTTGTAAAATTGCGATGAGACTTAGGCATTTGTTCACTTAATGAACTTTTAAATTAAGAAAAATTTATTATATCCACAAGGATTAGTTTGTTAAAAACCTTTAAAAAAATTAGACAAGAATTTTACATCATACACAAACTACATATTTTTATATTTGGATTGCTATAAAAACTAACTTTCTGAAGTTTTTTTTCTTTAAAACATAACAAATATTAAAATCAAAATGTCATCTCAAGAAATAAGTTCGTATAACTGTAGATCGCGATCCTCAAACGTATCCACCCCTTCTCTTCGTAATCCTTCATCTCCTCATTCCCTAGCTTCTCCTGACTTCTCAAAAAGTCGACGGGACTGTTACCTCTACTGAAGAAAACCAAACGAGAAAAACCGCCTATAATCCATGAAAAACTTGATGAAATATCACATTATCAATTCACAACGATGGATGTTCAAAAGGAAATGTACTATAGATGGCAAGGAACAATCAAACATTTAAACTTCTTGGAAAAAGCTCTATATGATATATGTTGTCATTCTCCAACAAAGAAGTGTTTGCAAAAAAAATCTCCACGCTTTGTTGAAACTCCTAAAGACGAACTGTCAACATTATCACCCAAACCTCCTTCCTGGTCCCCAATCAACTATGGTGATGCCACCTACGAACCGAATTCATAGTATCATCAGGAAAGGAACCAAGAAAAATAAACTATGACGTTTGGAGACGATTATATATATACATATATATATATATATATATATATATATATATTTGTGTGTATTATATTCTATCCATTAAATAAATTGTTTTCTTCACAAAACTCTCAACAAAAAGCTAATCTGGAGTTGTCAGACGTCTGAAATAGATTTCAAACGTTCGAAATAGATTTCAGACGTCTGAAATAGGAATCTGGAACAAATTATATATGTTCCCAGACGTTTGAAATTACTCTCTGTCTCATATTTAAACTTTCTAGATGTCTGAATTTTGATTCCAAACATCTGATTTTCCTCTCTGTTCCTAATTTAAACATCTCCAGACGTCTGGTCTACCCTTTTAGACGTATGGAACTGGAAACGATAATTTTTTAAAACCCTTCGATCAACTAATTTTCCACCACTTCAATTCGTTTCCAAATTAAAATTTATCTTTCTCAAAGTCTCTAAAATCGAATTTCTTATCAAATTAATGCCACCATGAACTAAAAAGATGGGAGTTAAGAAAAGGAAGCATGGAGAAGAATCTTCCTCTCAACCATTGATGGTAACTGATACTCAAATCAACAATTGGTTGTTTCAGAATCCAATAAATAGACGACGCTTTGACGACTTGAAGATTAAGAAGATGCGTCTAGGTCCTTTCTATAGCCTAATCAAAATTCCTTCTTATGGTATGGATGAGATATGTGAGCAAGGTGAATTGAAAACTCTTATTTCTTTTAATGCCAACGATGTTTCTATCGATCAATTAGCTATATATCTCTTTTATGCTAATCTAGATAGTTCATCGGTATGGATTACTGAGAATGATGAAGATTGGTTATGGACGAGTGTCTACGGGACAATAATCAGGTTAACCCCGCTATGATTGGACGATTCTTAGAGTGCTCTTATACAGGTCATAATTTATTTGAAATGGAGGACATGCTATTCAAACCCCGTGATACAATCACTCATCAATTATGGGAAAATCGAATGCCTCAATTTTCTTCCAAATTCCTTAGGCCACGTTCTAGGCTCCTTACCCTAATGCTTATAAATAATATTATTCCTCGATTAGGTAGCCATGAACAAATTACTGATCTTGAACACAAAGCACTATATGCACTATTTAATCGAACTAAGATCAATTAGGCTCAGTTCATTTTCAATGAACTAAAAGGTTTTTGGAATAGATCTCGTCAGACAATCATTTACCCGGCTTATGTTATGCGTATTCTCAAAGCACTAAACATCCCATCGTATATTTCTGCTTTTGAAGAGTTACCTATCAAATACAGTGGAACAAAAAATTTCAATCTTATGCATTTACCGGAACCACCATCTTATATGACTTTTCTAGAATGGAGAAATGCATAAGAACAACCTCCTCCTCAACAACAACAACAACAAGAAGGTAATGTTGAACTACCAAGGCAACCATCTCTACCTCCTCCTTCCTCGTTTGAATATCACTCCGATATGGAGATTTTGGAAGCACTAAGTCAGCCTAATGCTAATAAAACTATTGCTCAATTAACCTTACAAAAACCAAGTACTCCTATCTAGAAATCAAATTCTCCTTGGTAAACATAGCAAAGCTTGATCACACGTTGTCCACAAGGCTTTCCAAAATTGAAAGCTCTCTTGATTCAACGGTTACCAAATTTGATCATGCACTTCAACAATAGTATATGACTAATTTAAATTATAGTGTAACAATAGTAAGGTATGTAAATAAGAGTAATCGTACTAGGGATTTTATACTGGTTTGGACCTCCTGTCCTACGTCCAGTCCGGAAGTTCCTCTTCGGAATTTCCTTTCACCAAATAACCCTCACTTCACCCGGAGGAACAGGTTTACAATAGCAGAGTTTCTTTATCAAGAATGTGTTCTCTATTACATGGATTTTGACTGTATAGTACAATTAAACTTCCAATATCTCTTGAATGATTGAATACAATATTGTTCGAGATAATATGGAAGTGTATGATCTCATATTTGCAGATTTGATAGGAAGTGGATGATTAGAGCAAGAGATGATCAAGATAGAAAGTAGAGTAAATAAGTTTAAAGTAAAAAGTAAGTGCTTTGATCCTTCTCGGTTCTTGTTTATATAGTTGTAAAAGGTTGCTTCTAGTAGTTACGTCTCTTCCCTTTCAGTCTAGAGTCGTCACCGTTCACTAGTGAAGAGTTGTGGAGGAGAGATCGAGTTGTGTCTCTTCGCAGATGACATTTGTAATTTGAATTTTCTGCCTCGAGCCTAGTTTTAGACGTCTGAACGGTGTTCTCAGACGTCTGAGAACCTATTATTATTTTTGTTCATCTTCTACGTTCAGACGTCTGAAGTTCTATATTCAGACGTCTGAACATGTTAAGTGATGTTCTCCTGGGTTTATTCTTGAGTGCATATCTCTTCGATCTTAGTGCAACTTTGTAGATGAATGTCTTCAGTGCTTTAGTCATCATCTTCTCATAGTAGTGGTTTGTGTTGCTTTGAATTCGTATCTGCATAGTTGTATGTGTTGGGGATGCGGATTAAGGATCTTAAGGCAGAAATAACACTAAGGGGGGGGTGAATAGTGTTTTAAAGAATATATGAACTATATGACTAAATTAAAACTTTCAACACAAATCCAAACAGAATTCTAACACAGAATGATCACAGAACATATAACAAATGCAAATAGTAAAGTAAAGCAAGTAAAAGGAAAGAACACGCCGGATTTTATACTGGTTCGGAATCCTCCTACATCCAGTCCTGCACCAAGGCAATATCCTTGTACAGATTTTTATAAGCCAATATCCAAATTACAACCCTCAATTTCTAAGGCCTTGAGGAACCCTTCTATCTTCGAGTCTGGGGTAAACTCTCTTGATTTACGGGACACAAGATCACCCTAATACTTTCTAATAACAATCCTTTTGAATGGATAGACTCTATGGACTTTTTGAATACAAATTGATCCTATAACTCCGAATAGCACTTTGATCTTTAGTAGAAGATGGAGAATCAAATAGAGAGAGTATCTAAATGATTTCCTATTGAGAATTTGGCAGAATAATGGCAGGATCTTGAAAATATGAAGTTTTATGGATATGGAATGGTGGAGAAGAAAGAGTGAAGAAAAATAAGAAAGTTAGTTGTTAAAAAATTCGTTTTGGAAGCCTTTATATAGATGCACAACAGTCATAACCATTGGCGAAAGGTTTTTGAATGAATGGACACTTCTTTTGAAATTTGAATTTTGAATCCAACTGTCACCATGTCGACATGGGGTATCCCCATATGTCGACATCCCTCAGTTCAAAATTGTAGAGATGTTGTTTTGTAAAAGCATTTGAATTTAAAACAAGTTGAAACTTCTCTGAAGCAAAATAAAGTGTTTAAACAATATTTTGAGATAGAGAATGAATACAAAACATTATTTTAAATATATATATATATAATTGATATAGACCGTCAATTATATAAGTAATATTTAAAATCAGAATAAGTTTTGATGTTTTTTAAAAATGGAAGTTTTTAAAATCAGAATGGAGGAATATTTCAAGGCTAAAACAAAGTTTGAGAACATTTTTGAAAACATGATTTTGAAAGCTAAAACATTTTGAGAAGCATATTTAAAAACATTTTGAAAATTCTATTCGAACTGAAATTGCAAGAACCTTCCTACAGAGCTCCTCCATAGGACTCGAGAACTTGTACAAAGTAGTTTAAATGATTTTGATTTTCGTGGGTTTGTAAGCCACTTGTCGTAGGTTTGTAAGCCACTTGTCGTAGGTTTGTAAGCTACTTGTCGTGGGTTTGCAAGCCACTGGTTTTGATAGAAATTGGGTTCCATTCCAAAAGAAAATTGGAAGAAAGATGAGAGTGCTATTATGAAGTTTTAACAAAATACTAGACACTTACCTTAAGATCTTGAAATCTTGATTCTCTACAGTCTTGAATCTTGAATATCTAATCTTCATCTTGATGCTTGAGTCTTTATACTGATCAGTATTCGATAATACCTGCATATACTTCCTATATATATATATATGAAAATGTTAGTATATATTTTATAAAGTAAAGTATAATAACTATATAAGGTTGTTGTCATCAAAACATCATCAACTCAGTTCCTAACAATCTCCCCCTTTTTGATGATGATAACCTTTATTTATAAAATATTCTTACCATACCATAACTTTCCATAACTCCCCCTTACTCCGTGACTGCTTCTCAAAACTACAACTCCCCTTTATTCCATGACTCCCCCTTACACCAAGCACATATATTTTTATAACTTTCTCCCCCTTTGTCATCAACAAAAAGGAATAAAAGATTTACCTGTTCTAAAGTATATATAGAGTAAAAGTGTAAAGTGAACGTGTAAGTGATCAAGTGTGTGTGCATATATATAAGTGTAACTTGACAATCAAATCAATATCATACATAGCAAACCAATCATGTATAGTATATGGAGTTATATACAAACCAAATCCAAATCAAAGTTAAGTAAACAATCCAATCAAATCCTAATCAGATCTAAATCAAATAAAATCAAACAAACAAACATACATAATGATCAGACATTCCTTGGGACTTCCACCCATCCATCTTCTCCAAAGATAGGATCAGTTTTGATAACATCCCAATTAACTTTGTCGAGAGTGACTGGTGGATTTGCTTCGGGTTCGTCTTTGCTAAGGCTTGAGATCATCCAACGAAGTGCGTCGAAGTGTTTCTCTTGCTCTTTGATCATCTGCATTTGGCTTAATTCTAAGTGCCTTTGATTTCTAAGTATAAAAGAAAGAATATTCTTGAAAGAAGTAAGAGTTTCTTCAAGATTTTCACTTAAATTCTTAATTGGAGAAGCCATAATTTAAGAAATAAGTTGAAGTATGAGAGGAGATGAATAGAAATGGAGGTAGAGAAGTTTTTCTGGAAGAAATAGGTATTTATAGGAGTTATTGGCCGTTCAAAATGAATTGTCACTTGGTAGTTACAAGAATTTGAAGTTAGAAATTGTAACTACTTTTTGACTGTTATATGTCGATATGGGGGGATGGGGCATGTCGACATGGTCTAGATAGAATGACTAAGTTGAGTTTTTTTTATTTTTAAGTTTATTTTTATACTAGTGGACCTATATAAACTTAAAATAAATAACTATCAGAGATATATAAAGCTGGAAAACAGAGAATAAGATAGCATTACTTATATTAGTTAACATGACATAATCTTAACTAAAAAAGTAGAAAATACAAAGACAGATAAACGATAGCTAGAGAAATAATGGCTAGGATTAGTTTGATGAAGATGATGATGAAGACAAGCCAAGTTTCATGCCTATCTTCCCAAAGAACTTGTCGATCTTGGTGGAGATTTTATCCATTTTCTTGCTAATAGATCTCTTAAGAACCTTTTGGTTTTGGGCAAGTATCTTTTGGTTCTTGAGTATGGTTTTGTTGGACGGATTGGCAGGGGTATGTGGATACTCTATACTTTCCAAAGATGTTTCTTCATCTTCCTCTTCTTCTTCAATTTCCATTCCTTCCATTTCTTCTTCCTCTTCTTCCATCTCTTCATGAGCAAGTCTCTCTTCCTTTTCGGCAAGTGTTTCATATGGTTGAAACATGAGTGGGATTTTCATAAGAGAAATGTTCCCATGATTGAACACTTTTCTACTTACAAACTCTTCCTTTTTAACATCCACACCAAAATAATTGAAAATCCGAGTAAGGTAAATTCCATGATAAAGAGTGTTTTCTCCCATATTAAAATTTTTGGGTCTTAACTCATCCAAAATAGTTTGTGCCCAATTAATATAATGTTTTCCAAAAATAGCAAAAAGAGCTTTACACACTTTTGAGGTGGGATTATTGTAGTTTCCCGACCTAGGAATAATTGTGTGTTGAATAAGAAGGTTGACAATTCTTGCTTTTGGACGGAAAAAGCGATTCTTAAAATCCATGCTGTCATCGCTTTCAAAAATGTGATGAAAAGTCTCTCGATCGGTTTCATTGATTTGAAATTCCGAGAGATTCATACCGGTAGATTTGCAACCCAAAATAGTACCCAAAATATCAGAATCCAAAACAATAAGTGTTCCTTTAACACTACTCCAAATTTGATCTTCATTTCCATTATAAAATCCACGATTTAGGTTTGCATAAAACATTTTGACAAGGTTTGGATAACAAACGAAATCATTTTGCTTGTTATCAATCAAGCTAAGAATGGAGTTTTCTTCAAAAAGTTGATCGATTTCATAAGAAGAAAAATCATCAAAAATGGCAAATTTTCCCGTATTGACTTTACCACAGTTTACATAGTTTATGTAAGCTTTGATAGCCTCCGAGTCATTGAAAAGATCATTTTTGATGGATTTGGGCAGCCTCATAGTTGATGGGTTACTTGAGGAAGCCATTGATGAGTGTTTGAGAGAAGTAGAAGATAATGAAGAAAGTTTGAATTATGAGAATAAAGTGTAAAGAGATGATAAGAGAATTATATTAAATAGATTCTCTAAAGTCAAGTTCTCTGGTCAAGAGGTGTCTTTTCAGAATTTTGAAATAAGTGAAAAGGTGGAGGAAAATTCAAAAGTTTGAATTCAAATTTTGAAATCAAATTTCTGATAGGCATGTCGACATGGGGTATCATGGCATGTCGACATGTGCCTGTTGAATATGAAAAGAGGTGTCTTTTCTAAAATCTAATAAATTCCTAAAATCCTAACAAAACTAATCTATATTCTATATTTATATTTATTTCCAGTAATAATATTAAATATAATAATATTAAAATATTTTAATATTTAAAATATTATTAAAATAATATTAATTTGAATTTAAAAATTCAAATTTCAAAGGGTGATTTTGAATTTAAAAATTCAAGAAATTGCAAACAAAATCAAATCAAGCAAGCATCCAATAATATTAAAATAAATGTGTACCTATTTTTAGATCCAAACTTCGATCGTCTTCTGATTCGAGAATAGCCGTGAAGCACAGATTTGAATTATCAGTTTTCTTCTCGTCATCACTGGATGAATCTGAATCGTCAAGAGTTGCTGCATATTCCTTCTTTCTTTTCTTTGGTTGCTCGTTGTTTGGTTGAAATGTCTATTTGTCTGGATATGGACAATCCATCTTGTAGTGCCCTGTTTTATTGCAGTTATAGCATCTATCACAATTATTGTTGTTGTTGTAGTTCTCCGAAGTATTTCTGGAATTTCTTTGATCATTTCTTTTAAAGTTATTCATCTTTCTATACTTCAGAAATTTTCTGAAATTTCTGGTCATGAAAGCAATTTCTTCATCACTCTCTTGTTCTGAATCTCCAGTAGTTGCTTTGAATGCGATCGATTTCTTTTCCGTTGCCTTAGATTCTTTTCTCCCTTGTAGTTGAACTTCATAAGACATTAGATTACCCATTAACTCTTCGATCTTCATTTGACTAACATCATTTGCCTCTTCAATCGTAAGTGTCTTTTGATCCCATTCTGGAGTGAGTGAATTGAGTATTTTTCTGACTTGATCTTCTTCTGAGAAACCCTTTCCTAAAGCAATCAATGAGTGTACAATGTCTTGAAATCGACAATACATGTCGGAAATAGACTCATTTTCATGCATTTTAAACAATTGAAACTGGTTAGTTAATATGGAAATTTTAGTCTGTTTAACTTTGCTTGTTCCTTCATGAGTTACTTACAAAGTTTTCCAGATTTCAAATGCAGACTTACAAACAGAGACTCTATTAAACTCATTCCTATCTAGTGAACAAAATAGTATATTCATAGCCTTAGAATTGTTTTGTGCAACTGTTTTTTGCAGTAGTCCACTGGGCAAAATTTGTAGTTGGTTCAACATATTCAATTTGTGTCATATTCCAAGTATCTAAACTTATGGATTGTAAATAAATTTTCATCCTACATGCCCAATATGCATAACTACTGCCATTAAAAAGTGGTGGTCTGACAGTAGACTGACCCTCTACAAATGAACTAGTGTTAGTACTTGTGTAGACAGACGTAGTAGTGACAGGAGTGACATTACTAGTGTGTTGTGCCATTAAAACTTTTCAAAATTTCAAATTATGAAAACAATGAAAACCAATGCTCTGATACCAATTGTTGGGGATGCGGATTAAGGATCTTAAGGCAGAAATAACACTAGAGGGGGGTTGTGGTGACCCCTTTAATTTTTACACGTAATTTTTTTTTTACAAAATGAATATATAATTAAATCCCATAATGTTAAGTTTGAATATTTAGAAAATTCATAGATTCTTTTCCTAAGATCCTGGATGACCAATATAATTATATCAGTTCATGATTCACCTTCAAATAGCTCTACATATTTGATGATATGTTTGCTTCTTTTGTTTTGTATGAGATGAAATTTACAACAAGCACAATGCATAAGTGATTGAAATACACAGTGCACCTTTGTATATATATTTTTATTATAATATACTAAACTTCCTGCCTATACATGTATATGCCTGTAATCACCTAAAATAATGTTTAAGTATTAATCTAAAAGTTTAACAGAGTTTTGGGGTGAAGACACTTTTGAAAATACTTAGTTGCAGGCTTAAGCAAACAAAACTGATTTTTATTTCCAGGTTGAACCACTTATAGTTTTCACTACATTTCGAGACAGGCTGGAATGCAAACTGTTGTGCTTGGAGTCTGTATTTCAAAAACTTGGAGTTTTTCTATCTTTTTCTTTGAACTGGAAGCACTTGCACAACATGGATTTGTAGGGAAGTGATTCCAGGCTTATAAGGGTTTGACCCTTAACCATCTAGGCCGGTCATGATCCCATACTTACCACTTTCAAAACCTTATCTTTTATGTAAATAAAATTTCTACAAATGTTTTTCCTATCACAAGTTTGCTTCTACCATATCAAAGTTTTTCTGAGAATTTACTTTCTCAGGCTTTCAACACAAAACAAAAATATTTCCAAGTTCATTTCTTTTAAAACCCTTTTTATTTTGAAATCAAATGCATAAATATGAGTCATGCATTTTCTCAGAGATTATGCATCGACCAATATCTATTACAGGCCATGCATAATCCATTTTATTCAAAATTTGCAAGCTCATTTTATTTTCTGGAAATCAGATATACTTGACCGTTTTTAATTGCCATCATTAAATCACAAAATAATCTCAAACCAAAGAAAACAGGGGCTAACATGCACACATATCATACTGATATGTTATATCAGTTTTCTCAGTTCCAAAAAAAGATGACCAGACATTTATAAGAACATCAACTAATTACTTGCCATCAGAAATCATTCAACAAAGGTTTAGCTAAATACATGTCATAATCCAAGCACTCATAAAAATCTCCTTATAGTTTACTTTAACTACTAATGATAACCAGATCATTCACTACAAGCATCTGCAAATACAAAGCAAAGTTCTCTTATTTATACTAGCAGCTAATGCTTCCTTCATCCATCAAGTCGACCTTAATTACCTGCATGCAATTCACTGAGCTGCCCCATTTAATTGAGACACCCAGATGATTGCAAAAGCAACCAAAAGGGTCAGTTTACACTGGTATGAACATTAATAAATTTTATACACATGTTTACAGTTTTTTTTTATGAACTTATAACACTTGCATAATCTAGCAGTTTGTGAATTATGCACATAAGTAAAAATTGCCAGATAACTTCAAGAATACAACCATTCATTCAACAAATGTTCAACAAGCAATGCATTATTCATAACTTCATAAATAAACCCAGGTTTTGTTCTCCCAATTTCTCCCAGTTTTTTTTTAATCAGGGCATCATATTAAAACATGTTTAATTCACATCCCTGTCCAGATGTATATAGCTCAGAGATTTAAATCTCATACCCCATTTTATTTTATGGTCTAAATTCCCCTGTCAAATGGACACAAGTATGCATTGTGAAGGAATCACCCAGATTGTTTTATTTATTCCAACACACAAAGGCCTTAGGGTGCACTTGCACCATGCATATACTTCCTCCCACCTGAAGCAAGCAGATCATTGACTAACCCCAAATAACCAATTTAATTTTCTTTCATTTATTCATAGGGTTTATTAATTTAATAAGTTCCCCCTCCAATTCTCTGCTTAATTCATTAAGCACCTGTTTATGAGTTTACTCATAAAATCTCCAACTCATTCATGTTTCATAAAAACATAAATACTTTCTAGTAAAATCCTTTGTTATCCATTTAATTTTCTTACTACAGAGATTTACAATAGGTTTGTGGGCTTTCCAAAATAATTTAAGCATCATGATCCTACTATATTATTGTAAAAATATGGCCAGAGGTGTTTGTTAAGAAAATTCACCAAAAACTCAGAAATCCTCCTGCCTTATTATTTAGAAAATAAACATGAACCAGATTTCTATCTTGCTGCCTATGTCCTAAATAATTTAAATCCATACTTGACAATAATAAGAATAGAATAAAAAATTGCTCAAACCATTTTAACTTGGAAAAACTGTCATACAAAACTCCAAACAGAAATGCACAACAAACATCCATTTCATCCATATCAAACCATTTCAAAGATTTAAATAATTCTTATAATACTTTAGGCTGCCTACCAGAGGACTTAATGCCATTGCATAAAATGGATTAATGCTCACCTAGTATTTTCTTTTACTATCTTGCTCCTCCACACAGAAAATCCCTTCAGAGCTGCTTACCCATATTTCTCCTATTTTATTTTTGTTTTATCTTTTTTTTTCTGAGATGATGATGGTCATGATGGTGTACAGGTTTTATAAAGCTATTTTAGGGTTTAAGGAAATGGGTAATTCCTTTGATACCCCTTTATTTTTCAACTCCTTTTTACATATCTATGTGATAAAAATTATGCACACACAAGATTATTTATTTTCTTTTCTGGCAGCATGATTATATAAGTCATTTGAAACTTCATAAAACTCCATTGTATTTTGCTTTTTAAATTAAATAGAAAATTTCCCTATATATTAAATATATGTGCTTATATAATTGTTTAGACATGGAACTATATTTGTTTTAAGTCCCAATTTTTGATCACCTTAACTCCTTGCATCTTTATCAAACAGAAACTCCTATGCACATTTTTATTTACTAACAAGCTTTTCTGTTTTGATGCATCTTTTTTTATTATTTATTTTAGGGTCATTACATACCCTCCCCCTTAAAGGAATTATGTCCCCATAATTTCTTTTAATTTTTTCTCCAAATAAAAATACTAGTCCATAGTCTGTTTTAATTCCATAACCCCATACTCACATTTTATGAAAGCAAGCAATGCATAAGAATATTCAGAAAATCAGCATAAACTACTTAAACATACCTCTCCATCAGTAAACAAATTGGGGTATTTAGCCCTCATTTTGTCCTCCACCTCCCATGTATAATCATTGGTGTCCAAGCTCCATTGAATTTTTACTAGTTTAATCACCTTGTTCCTCAACTTTTTCTCCTCCTTGGAAATTATCCCTACTGGTTCATTTGCATAGACCAAATTCTTTTGGATTTGAATTTGAGTAGGTGACTCCAGAATTGCTCCTTCATCATGCACCCATTTTCTCAATTGAGAAACATGAAACACTGGATGCACACCACTCAACTCCTCAGGTAACTTAAGTTTGTAGGCCATAGCACCAATTCTCTGCATAATTTCATATGGTCCTACAAATCTTGGTGATAGCTTACCAGATTTCCCAAACCTGAACACCTTTCTCATTGGTGATACCTTTAGAAAAACATACTCTCCTACCTTAAACTCCATTGGCTTTCTCCTTTTATCTGCATAAGGATTTTGTCTTGATTGTGCTATCTTCATCCTATGTCTAATTAACTCAATCATGTTGGAATTTTCTTTAACATGATCTGGTCCTAGTAGTATACACTCTCCCATATGCAACCAACAGGCAGGAGATATGCAGGGTCTCCCATACAAGGCTTCAAAGGAGCCATTCTTATTGTTGACTGGTAGCTATTGTTATATGAGAACTCTGCCAAATGATTGTGATCCTCCCAATTACCCCCAAAGTCAAGCACACATGCTCTCAACAGATCCTCCAATATTTTGTTTACTATCTCTGTCTGCCCATCACTTTGAGGATGGTAGGCAGTGCTTAAGCATAGTTGAGTTCCCATTGCTTCTTGGAAGCTTTCCCAAAATCTTGAGGTGAACAAAGTGTCTCTATCACTTATAATGGTCTTGGGTATACCATGTAGCCTTACCACTTCCTTAATAAATAATTGTGCAAGCCTAGTTGCATTTCTATCTGACTTGACAGGGACAAAGTGAGCTGATTTGGTTAGTCTATCAACAATTACCCATATACTATCATTGCCTTTCTTAGTTCTAGGCAAACCATCTACAAAATCCATGGAAATACTTTTCCATTTCCACCGAGGTACCTCCAAAGGTTGCAACATGCCAGAAGGCTTTTAGTGATCTGCTTTAATTTGCTGACAGGTGAAACACTTTGCCACATATCTTGCCACTGCTTGTTTCATTCCTGGCCACTAGTAGCTTCTTTTTAAATCATGATACATTTTAGTACCACCAGGGTGTATGGTGTACTTGGTTTTGTGATTCTCATTCATGATTTCTTCCTTCAATTTTGCAATGTCTGGTACACACAACTTCTCATTCTTCCTCAAATACCCCTTGTGATCTATTTTAAAATTTTCCAACTCAATGTTGCTAAGTAACATTTCCTTCTTCTCCTTCAAATTTTTATCTTGGTCTTGCATGCCACCAATTTTCTCCACTAGATTAGATTTTACTGTAATCAATCCTAGTGTACCATATTCTACCATGTCATCATGCTCTCTAGAATTTTTTTCATTCTTGCTATATATATCTACCTCCCCAAGCATTACAAGGTTTTCAAATTCATCAATTATTAGACTTGCTAACCTAACTTGATGCCTACTCAAGGCATCTGCCACCCTATTGGCTTTTCCAGGGGTGTACAAAATATCTAGATCATATGCAGCTAGAAATTCCATCCACCTTGCTTGTCTCATATTCAAATCTTTTTGAGAAAATAAATACTTCAATGGTTGATGGTCTGTAAATAATTCAAATTTTTCTCCAAGCAAATAATGCCTCCAAAGTTTTAATGCAAACACCATTGCAGCTAATTCTAGATCATGAGTTGCATATTTGGTTTCATTGGGTTTAAGCTGTCTTGATGCATATGCCACTACCTTGCCATGTTGCATAAGCACTGCACCTAACCCAGACCCACTAGCATCAGTATATACAACCATTCCTTCATTTGCTTCTGGGATTTGTAAGACAGGAGCTTCCACTAGTGCTAGTTTCAATTTCTCAAAAGCTTGTTCACACTGCTCAGTCCACACATATGGTTGGTTCTTCTTTGTCAACTTGGCCATTGGTGTGGCTATTCTTGAAAAATCCTTGATGAACCTTCTATAGTACCCTGCCAATCCCAAGAATGATCTCACCTCATTCACTGTTCTGGGTCTACTCCATGATTGAACTGCAATCACTTTGCTTGGATCCACACTTACCCCTTGTTGTCACACTATGTGTCCTAAGAATTTTACTTCATGTTGCCAAAATGTACATTTTGAATACTTGGCTTTTAATTCATGTTCTCTAAGTCTGGATAATACTAGGTGTAGATGCATAGCATGATCATTTTCTATCTTTGAGTAAATTAATATATCATCTATAAATACTAGAACAAATTTATCCAAAAAGTCTCTAAAAATTCTATTCATCAAATCTACAAAATAGGAGGGAGCATTGGTCAAGCCAAATGGCATTACTAAAAATTCATATAGGCCATACCTTGTGTTAAAGGCTGTGTACTCAATGCTTTCCTCTGCAACTTTCATTTGGTGAAATCCAGAGGCTAAATCTAACCTTGAAAATATTTTTGCTCCATGCAATTGATCAAATAGATCATCTATTCTAGGCAGTGGGTACTTATTTTTAATGGTTACCTTGTTTAAATCCCTATAGTCTACACACAACCTCATTGTTCCATCATGCTTCTTAACAAAGAGCACTGGGGAACCCCAACTGGAACTACTTGATCTTATGAATCCTTTCTCTTCAAATTCTTCTAATTGATGTTTTAATTCTACTAACTCTTTTGGACCCATCCTATAAGGCTTCTTAATGATTGGATTTGTTCCTGGCATTAACTTAATTTTGAATTCAACTGGTCTATTCTGTGGAATTCCTCTCACCTCTCCAAACACATCTATGTATTCATTAACTACTGGAATTTCCTCTATTTTTAATTCCTTTTGAATTTCGTTTATACTCCAAATTTTATTAAAACATGTGTTCTTTGCTATTTCACTTAGAACTGTAATTTTTTTGCCTTCATTTGTCTCCAAAGAAATAGTAAGGTTTTCTAAATTTAAAATTGCTTTATTTTTCATTAACCAATCTACCCCCAAAATAATCCCAATACCAGGATAATTTAAAGTATATAGATCTGAATCAAAGCCATAAACCCCTATGATTAATTTTAGACCCATACACTTCATCCCTAATATACAATGACTCCCTATGGGGCTGTGTACAGTTAAGGGTTGTTCAATAGAAACACAAGCAAGTGCTAACTTCTTTACAATTTCCAAAGATATTAGTGAATGTGAGGCACCAGTGTCATATGCTACTGATATTGGTTGGGTATTGATTAGAATTATACCTTCAAGTTGCCCAACATTTCCAGTGGTGTTTGTTGCCAAAGCTCCTACCCTTGCTGTTTTCTTATGATTCTCTGGGCAGTCCTTCTTTAAATGTCCTGTTTTCCCACAGTTGTAGCAGCTTCCTTTAGGTATTTTAGGGTCAGGGCATTGGTTACTATAATGTCCAGCTTTTCCACAATTAAAACAATGAGCAAATTTCTTGCTTTCAGGTGCTATTGCTCCTTCCCCTTTCTTAACTCCTTTACTTGCATTTCTCTTGTCATAAGGTTGCACTTTGTTCTGACCTTCCCTCTTCTTATTGAGCTTCATATTCCTGAATTTCTCTCTTGTGGTATCATGTTGCTCAAAGGAGAGAGTTAGATCAATCACTTGATCAAAGGTTTTGTCTTTGTATGGCAACATTGCCCTGGATAGATTGGGGTTCAAGCCTTGAATGTATCTTGCATTCTTTGCTTCTGCATTCCCTATCAACACCATTCCATATTTGGACAATGCTTCAAACTTCTGAGTGTACTCATTTACACTCATGCCTCCTTGCCTTAACCTAATAAAGTCTTCAAGCAGTGTGGCTTTGGTAGATGCTGGGATAAATCTGGCCTCAAGCATGTCCTTGAAATCATTCCAAGTAATGTTATTCTCTGGCCTTCCTACTATCACAACCTCCCACCAATCCAGTGCAACCCCCTTCAATTTCCTTGAAGCTATTTGTCTTTTCCTTTGGTCATTGATTTGCATATCTGTAAAGACCCTCTCCATAGTCCTTATCCACATTTGAACACCCATAGCTCCTTCAGTGCCTTCAAAATCCTTTCCTCCCAAATTGGTACAAGTCTTAAGCAGTTTGGAGAGCTCCTCATGAGGATTGTCTTGCCTTGGTGCCATTCCATCCCTCAAAGCCCTCACAAAATCCTCCATGCTTATCACAGGTGGCTCACGTGATGGTCCTGCACCTGTGTGATGTCTTGGTCCTACCATAGTGCTATAGATATAATTTTTAAGTTAGTTTATTTGCCCCTATTATTTTTAGTATCTTTACTTTGTTTGTTTATTTTATTTAGGTGATCTCTGTACATGTATCTCAAGCATACATTTCATTCAGTCATACAAAAGCATCCAACCCCAAGAATTCAATCAAGGCATTCAATCATCCATATGCATACAATAATGTTTACTATGTTATTTTAAAACATAGCTCTGATACCAACTGTGGTGACCCCTTTAATTTTTACACATAGATTTTTTTTTTACAAAATGAATATATAATTAAATCCCATAATGTTAAGTTTGAATATTTAGAAAATTCATAGATTCTTTTCCCAAGATCCTGGATGACCAATATAATTATATCAGTTCATGATTCACCTTCAAATAGCTCTACATATTTGATGATATGTTTGCTTCTTTTGTTTTGTATGAGATGAAATTTACAACAAGCACAATGCATAAGTGATTGAAATACACAGTGCACCTTTGTATATTTTTTTTTTATTATTTACTAAACTTCCTGCCTATACATGTATATGCCTGTAATCACCTAAAATAATGTTTAAGTATTAATCTAAAAGTTTAACAGAGTTTTAGGGTGAAGACACTTTTGAAAATACTTAGTTGCAGGCTTAAGCAAACAAAATTGATTTTTATTTCCAGGTTGAACCACTTATAGTTTTCACTACATTTCGAGACAGGCTTGAATGCAAACTGGTGTGCTTTGAGTTTGTATTTCAAAAACTTGGAGTTTTTCTATCTTTTTCTTTGAACTGGAAGCACTTGCACAACATGGATTTGTAGGGAAGTGATTCCAGGTTTATAAGGGTTTGACCCTTAACCATCTAGGCCGGTTATGATCCCATACTTACCACTTTCAAAACCTTATCTTTTATGTAAACAAAATTTCTACAAATGTTTTTCCTATCACAAGTTTGCTTCTACCATATCAAAGTTTTTCTGAGAATTTACTTTCTCAGGCTTTCAACACAAAACAAAAATATGTCCAAGTTCATTTCTTTTCAAACCCTTTTTATTTTGAAATCAAATGCATAAATATGAGTCATGCATTTTCTCAGAGATTATGCATCAACCAATATCTATTACAGGCCATGCATAATCCATTTTATTCAAAATTTGCAAGCTCATTTTATTTTCCGGAAATCAGATATACTTGACCGTTTTTAATTGCCATCATTAAATCACAAAATAATCTCAAACCAAAGAAAACAGGGGCTAACATGCACACATATCATACTGATATGTTATATCAGTTTTCTCAGTTCCAAAAAAAGATAACCAGACATTTATAAGAACATCAACTAATTACTTGCCATCAGAAATCATTCAACAAAGGTTTAGCTAAATACATATCATAATCCAAGCACTCAGAAAAATATCCTTACAGTTTACTTTAACTACTAATGATAACCAGATCATTCACTACAAGCATCTGCAAATACAAAGCAAAGTTTCTGTTATTTATACTAGCAGCTAATGCTTCCTTCATCCATCAAGTCAACCTTAATTACCTGCATGCAATTCACTGAGCTGCCCCATTTAATTGAGACACCCAGATGATTGCAAAAGCAACCTACACTGGTATGAACATTAATAAATTTTATACACATGTTTACAGTTTTTTTTTATGAACTTATAACACTTGCATAATCTAGCAGTTTGTGAATTATGCACATCAGTAAAAATTGGCAGATAACTTCAAGAATACAACCATTCATTCAACAAATGTTCAACAAGCAATGCATTATTCATAACTTCATAAATAAACCCAGGCTTTGTTCTCCCAATTTCTCCCAGTTTTTGGTTAATCGGGGCATCATATTAAAACATATTTAATTCAAATCCCTATCCAGATGTATATAGCTCAGAGATTTAAATCTCATACCCCATTTTATTTTATGGTCTAAATCCCCCTGTCAGATGAACACAAGTATGCATTGTGAAGGAATCACCCAGATTGTTTTATTTATTCCAACACACAAAGGCCTCAGGGTGCACTTGCACCATGCATATACTTCCTCCCACCTGAAGCAAGCAGATCATTGACTAACCCCAAATGACCAATTTAATTTTCTTTCATTTATTCATAGGGTTTATTAATTTAATAAGTTCCCCCTCCAATTCTCTGCTTAATTCATTAAGCACCTGTTTATGAGTTTACTCATAAAATCTCCAACCCATTCATGTTTCAGAAAAACATAAATACTTTCTAGTACAATCCTTTGTTATCCATTTAATTTTCTTACTACAGAGATTTACAACAGGTTTGTGGGCTTTCCAAAATAATTTAAGCATCATGATCCTACTATATTATTGTAAAAATATGGACAGAGGTGTTTGTTAAGAAAATTCACCAAAAACTCAGAAATCCTCCTGCCTTATTATTTAGAAAATAAACACGAGCCAGATTTCTATCTTGCTGCCTATGTCCTAAATAATTTAAATCCATACTTGACAATAATAAGAATAGAATAAAAAAAATGCTCAAACCATTTTAACTTGGAAAAACTGTCATACAAAACTCCAAACAGAAATGCACAACAAACATCCATTTCATCCATATCAAACCATTTCAAAGATTTAAATAATTCTTATAATACTTTAGGCTGCCTACCAGAGGACTTAATGTCATTGCATAAAATGGATTAATGCTCACCTAGTATTTTCTTTTACTATCTTGCTCCTCAGCAAATCCCTTCAGAGCTGCTTACCCATATTTCTCCTATTTTATTTTTGTTTTATCTTTTTTTTTCTGAGATGATGATGGTCATGATGGTGTACAGGTTTTATAAAGCTATTTTAGGGTTTAAGGAAATGGGTAATTCCTTTGATACCCCTTTATTTTTCACGCACAGATCATACTTATGTATGGTCCTCAATTGGAATTACACTCATCTGATTTCCTTTAGTAGTTATTTTGGGATTCCAGCACTTTAATTACTGCATGCTATTTCCATGATCTCATTCTATTCATGCCATATGCATGTGACCTTTGCTTATTTTATTTTCTGCTTAGTTTTTAAAGAAACTTTAATCTTTTTGCACTTTCTACTTAGCCTCCTTTTCTTGTACAATTCATGTACACTGTCATATATATTTAGGTGGTGTAAAAATTATTCATACTATATTGTTTTTATTCCTCCCTTTAAAACATCAACTCCTTTTTACATATCTATGTGATAAAAATTATGCACACACAAGATTATTTATTTTCTTATTTGGCAGCATGATATATAAGTCATTTGAAACTTCATAAAACTCCATTGTATTTTGCTTTTTAAATTAAATAGAAAATTTCCCTATATATTAAATATATGTGCTTATATAATTGTTTAGACATGGAACTATATTTGTTTTAAGTCCCAATTTTTGATCACCTTAACTCCTTGCATCTTTATCAAACAGAAACTCCTATGCACATTTTTATTTACTAACAAGCTTTTCTGTTTTGATGCATCTTTTTTTATTATTTATTTTAGGGTCATTACATACCCTCCCCCTTAAAGGAATTATGTCCCCATAATTTCTTTTAATTTTTTCTCCAAATAAAAATACTAGTCCATAGTCTGTTTTAATTCCATAACCCCATACTCACATTTTATGAAAGCAAGCAATGCATAAGAATATTCAGAAAATCAGCATAAACTACTTAAACATACCTCTCCATCAGTAAACAAATTGGGGTATTTAGCCCTCATTTTGTCCTCCACCTCCCATGTATAATCATTGGTGTCCAAGCTCCATTGAATTTTTACTAGTTTAATCACCTTGTTCCTCAACTTTTTCTCCTCCTTGGAAATTATCCCTACTGGTTCATTTGCATAGACCAAATTCTTTTGGATTTGAATTTGAGTAGGTGACTCCAGAATTGCTCCTTCATCATGCACCCATTTTCTCAATTGAGAAACATGAAACACTGGATGCACACCACTCAACTCCTCAGGTAACTTAAGTTTGTAGGCCATAGCACCAATTCTCTGCATAATTTCATATGGTCCTACAAATCTTGGTGATAGCTTACCAAATTTCCCAAACCTGAACACCTTTCTCATTGGTGATACCTTTAGAAAAACATACTCTCCTACCTTAAACTCCATTGGCTTTCTCCTTTTATCTGCATAAGGATTTTGTCTTGATTGTGCTATCTTCATCCTATGTCTAATTAACTCAATCATGTTGGAATTTTCTTTAACATGATCTGGTCCTAGTAGTATACACTCTCCCATATGCAACCAACAGGCAGGAGATATGCAGGGTCTCCCATACAAGGCTTCAAAGGAGCCATTCTTATTGTTGACTGGTAGCTATTGTTATATGAGAACTCTGCCAAATGATTGTGATCCTCCCAATTACCCCCAAAGTCAAGCACACATGCTCTCAACAGATCCTCCAATATTTTGTTTACTATCTCTGTCTGCCCATCACTTTGAGGATGGTAGGCAGTGCTTAAGCATAGTTGAGTTCCCATTGCTTCTTGGAAGCTTTCCCAAAATCTTGAGGTGAACAAAGTGTCTCTATCACTTATAATGGTCTTGGGTATACCATGTAGCCTTACCACTTCCTTAATAAATAATTGTGCAAGCCTAGTTGCATTTCTATCTGACTTGACAGGGACAAAGTGAGCTGATTTGGTTAGTCTATCAACAATTACCCATATACTATCATTGCCTTTCTTAGTTCTAGGCAAACCATCTACAAAATCCATGGAAATACTTTTCCATTTCCACCGAGGTACCTCCAAAGGTTGCAACATGCCAGAAGGCTTTTAGTGATCTGCTTTAATTTGCTGACAGGTGAAACACTTTGCCACATATCTTGCCACTGCTTGTTTCATTCCTGGCCACGAGTAGCTTCTTTTTAAATCATGATACATTTTAGTACCACCAGGGTGTATGGTGTACTTGGTTTTGTGATTCTCATTCATGATTTCTTCCTTCAATTTTGCAATGTCTGGTACACACAACTTCTCATTCTTCCTCAAATACCCCTTGTGATCTATTTTAAAATTTTCCAACTCAATGTTGCTAAGTAACATTTCCTTCTTCTCCTTCAAATTTTTATCTTGGTCTTGCATGCCACCAATTTTCTCCACTAGATTAGATTTTACTGTAATCAATCCTAGTGTACCATATTCTACCATGTCATCATGCTCTCTAGAATTTTTTTCATTCTTGCTATATATATCTACCTCCCCAAGCATTACAAGGTTTTCAAATTCATCAATTATTAGACTTGCTAACCTAACTTGATGCCTACTCAAGGCATCTGCCACCCTATTGGCTTTTCCAGGGGTGTACAAAATATCTAGATCATATGCAGCTAGAAATTCCATCCACCTTGCTTGTCTCATATTCAAATCTTTTTGAGAAAATAAATACTTCAATGGTTGATGGTCTGTAAATAATTCAAATTTTTCTCCAAGCAAATAATGCCTCCAAAGTTTTAATGCAAACACCATTGCAGCTAATTCTAGATCATGAGTTGCATATTTGGTTTCATTGGGTTTAAGCTGTCTTGATGCATATGCCACTACCTTGCCATGTTGCATAAGCACTGCACCTAACCCAGACCCACTAGCATCAGTATATACAACCATTCCTTCATTTGCTTCTGGGATTTGTAAGACAGGAGCTTCCACTAGTGCTTGTTTCAATTTCTCAAAAGCTTGTTCACACTGCTCAGTCCACACATATGGTTGGTTCTTCTTTGTCAACTTGGCCATTGGTGTGGCTATTCTTGAAAAATCCTTGATGAACCTTCTATAGTACCCTGCCAATCCCAAGAATGATCTCACCTCATTCACTGTTCTGGGTCTACTCCATGATTGAACTGCAATCACTTTGCTTGGATCCACACTTACCCCTTGTTGTGACACTATGTGTCCTAAGAATTTTACTTCATGTTGCCAAAATGTACATTTTGAATACTTGGCTTTTAATTCATGTTCTCTAAGTCTGGATAATACTAGGTGTAGATGCATAGCATGATCATTTTCTGTCTTTGAGTAAATTAATATATCATCTATAAATACTAGAACAAATTTATCCAAAAAGTCTCTAAAAATTCTATTCATCAAATCTACAAAATAGGAGGGAGCATTGGTCAAGCCAAATGGCATTACTAAAAATTCATATAGGCCATACCTTGTGTTAAAGGCTGTGTACTCAATGCTTTCCTCTGCAACTTTCATTTGGTGAAATACAGAGGCTAAATCTAACCTTGAAAATATTTTAGCTCCATGCAATTGATCAAATAGATCATCTATTCTAGGCAGTGGGTACTTATTTTTAATGGTTACCTTGTTTAAATCCCTATAGTCTACACACAACCTCATTGTTCCATCACGCTTCTTAACAAAGAGCACTGGGGAACCCCAACTGGAACTACTTGATCTTATGAATCCTTTCTCTTCTAATTCTTCTAATTGATGTATTAATTCTACTAACTCTTTTGGACCCATCCTATAAGGCTTCTTAATGATTGGATTTGTTCCTGGCATTAACTTAATTTTGAATTCAACTGGTCTATTCTGAGGAATTCCTCTCACCTCTCCAAACACATCTATGTATTCATTAACTACTGGAATTTCCTCTATTTTTAATCCCTTTTGAATTTCGTTTATACTCCAAATTTTATTAAAACATGTGTTCTTTGCTATTTCACTTAGAACTGTAATTCTTTTGCCTTCATTTGTCTCCAAAGAAATAGTAAGGTTTTCTAAATTTAAAATTGCTTTATTTTTCATTAACCAATCTACCCCCAAAATAATCCCAATACCAGGATAATTTAAAGTATATAGATCTGAATCAAAGCCATAACCCCCTATGATTAATTTCAGACCCATACACTTCACCCCTAATATACAATGACTCCCTATGGGGCTGTGTACAGTTAAGGGTTGTTCAATAGAAACACAAGCAAGTGCTAACTTCTTTACAATTTCCAAAGATATTAGTGAATGTGAGGCACCAGTGTCATATACTACTGATATTGGTTGGGTATTGATTAGAATTATACCTTCAAGTTGCCCAACATTTCCATTGGTGTTTGTTGCCAAAGCTCCTACCCTTGCTGTTTTCTTATGAGTCTCTAGGCAGTCCTTCTTTAAATGTCCTGTTTTCCCACAGTTATAGCAGCTTCCTTTAGGTATTTTAGGGTCAGGGCATTGATTACTATAATGTCCAGCTTTTCCACAATTAAAACAATGAGTAAATTTCTTGCTTTCAGGTGTTATTGCTCCTTCCCCTTTCTTAACTCCTTTACTTGCATTTCTCTTGTCATAAGGTTGCACTTTGTTCTGACCTCCCCTCTTCTTATTGAGCTTCATGTTCCTGAATTTCTCTCTTGTGGTATCATGATGCTCAAAGGAGAGAGTTAGATCAATCACTTGATCAAAGGTTTTGTCTTTGTATGGCAACATTGCCCTGGATAGATTGGGGTTCAAGCCTTGAATGTATCTTGCATTCTTTGCTTCTGCATTCCCTATCAACACCATTCCAAATTTGGACAATGCTTCAAACTTCTGAGTGTACTCATTTACACTCATGCCTCCTTGCCTTAACCTAATAAAGTCTTCAAGCAGTGTGGCTTTGGCAGATGCTGGGATAAATCTGGCCTCAAGCATGTCCTTGAAATCATTCCAAGTAATGTTATTCTCTGGCCTTCCTACTATCACAACCTCCCACCAATCCAGTGCAATCCCCTTCAATTTCCTTGAAGCTATTTGTCTTTTCCTTTGGTCACTGATTTGCATATCTGTGAAGACCCTCTCCATAGTCCTTATCCACATTTGAACACCCATAGCTCCTTCAGTGCCTTCAAAACCCTTTCCTCCCAAATTGGTACAAGTCTTAAGCAGTTTGGAGAGCTCCTCATGAGGATTCTCTTGCCTTGGTGCCATTCCATCCCTCAAAGCCCTCACAAAATCCTCCATGCTTATCATAGGTGGCTCACGTGATGGTCCTGCACCTGTGTGATGTCTTGGTCCTACCATAGTGCTATAGATATAATTTTTAAGTTAGTTTATTTGCCCCTATTATTTTTAGTATCTTTACTTTGTTTATTTATTTTATTTAGGTGTACTATGTACATGTATCTCAAGCATACATTTCATTCAGTCATACAAAAGTATCCAACCCCAAGAATTTAATCAAGGCATTCAATCATCCATATGCATACAATAATGTTTACTATGTTATTTTAAAACATAGCTCTGGTACCAACTGTGGTGACCCCTTTAATTTTTACACATAGATTTTTTTTTTTACAAAATGAATATATAATTAAATCCCATAATGTTAAGTTTGAATATTTAGAAAATTCATAGATTCTTTTCCCAAGATCCTGGATGACCAATATAATTATATCAGTTCATGATTCACCTTCAAATAGCTCTACATATTTGATGATATGTTTGCTTCTTTTGTTTTGTATGAGATGAAATTTACAACAAGCACAATGCATAAGTGATTGAAATACACAGTGCACCTTTGTATATTTTTTTTTTATTATTTACTAAACTTCCTGCGTATACATGTATATGCCTGTAATCACCTAAAATAATGTTTAAGTATTAATCTAAAAGTTTAACAGAGTTTTGGGGTGAAGACACTTTTGAAAATACTTAGTTGCAGGCTTAAGCAAACAAAATTGATTTTTATTTCCAGGTTGAACCACTTATAGTTTTCACTACATTTCGAGACAGGCTGGAATGCAAACTGGTGTGCTTGGAGTTTGTATTTCGAAAACTTGGATTTTTTCAATCTTTTCCTTTGAACTGGAAGCACTTGCACAACATGGATTTGTAGGGAAGTGATTCCAGGTTTATAAGGGTTTGACCCTTAACCATCTAGGCCGGTCATGATCCCATACTTACCACTTTCAAAACCTTATCTTTTATGTAAACAAAATTTCTACAAATGTTTTACCTATCACAAGTTTGCTTCTACCGTATCAAAGTTTTTCTGAGAATTTACTTTCTCACGCTTTCAACACAAAACAAAAATATTTCCAAGTTCATTTCTTTTAAAACCCTTTTTATTTTGAAATCAAATGCATAAATATGAGTCATGCATTTTCTCAGAGATTATGCATCAACCAATATCTATTACAGGCCATGCATAATCCATTTTATTCAAAATTTGCAAGCTCATTTTATTTTCTGGAAATCAGATATACTTGACCGTTTTTAATTGCCATCATTAAATCACAAAATAATCTCAAACCAAAGAAAACAGGGGCTAACATGCACACATATCATACTGATATGTTATATCAGTTTTCTCAGTTCCAAAAAAAGATGACCAGACATTTATAAGAACATCAACTAATTATTTGCCATCAAAAATCATTCAACAAAGGTTTAGCTAAATACATGTCATAATCCAAGCACTCAGAAAAATCTCCTTACAGTTTACTTTAACTACTAATGATAACCAGATCATTCACTACAAGAATCTGCAAATACAAAGCAAAGTTTCTCTTATTTATACTAGCAGCTAATGCTTCCTTCATCCATCAAGTCAACCTTAATTACCTGCATGCAATTCACTGAGCTGCCCCATTTAATCGAGACACCCAGATGATTGCGAAAGCAACCAAAAGGGTCAGTTTACACTGGTATGAACATTAATAAATTTTATACACATGTTTACAGTTTTTTTTTATGAACTTATAATACTTGCATAATCTAGCAGTTTGTGAATTATGCACATCAGTAAAAATTGCCAGATAACTTCAAGAATACAACCATTCATTCAACAAATGTTCAACAAGCAATGCATTATTCATAACTTCATAAATAAACCCAGGCTTTGTTCTCCCAATTTCTCCCAGTTTTTTTTTTTAATCAGGGCATCATATTAAAACATATTTAATTCAAATCCCTGTCCAGATGTATATAGCTCAGAGATTTAAATCTCATACCCCATTTTATTTTATGGTCTAAATCCCCCTGTCAGATGAACACAAGTATGCATTGTGAAGGAATCACCCAGATTGTTTTATTTATTCCAACACACAAAGGCCTCAGGGTGCACTTGCACCATGCATATACTTCCTCCCACCTGAAGTAAGCAGATCATTGACTAACCCCAAATGACCAATTTAATTTTCTTTCATTTATTCATAGGGTTTATTAATTTAATATGTTCCCCCTCCAATTCTCTGCTTAATTCATTAAGCACCTGTTTATGAGTTTACTCATAAAATCTCCAACCCATTCATGTTTCATAAAAACATAAATACTTTCTAGTACAATCCTTTGTTATCCATTTAATTTTCTTACTACAGAGATTTACAACAGGTTTGTGGGCTTTCCAAAATAATTTAAGCATCATGATCCTACTATATTATTGTAAAAATATGGACAGAGGTGTTTGTTAAGAAAATTCACCAAAAACTCAGAAATCCTCCTGCCTTATTATTTAGAAAATAAACACGAGCCAGATTTCTATCTTGCTGCCTATGTCCTAAATAATTTAAATCCATACTTGACAATAATAAGAATAGAATATAAAAAAATGCTCAAACCATTTTAACTTGGAAAAACTGTCATACAAAACTCCAAACAGAAATGCACAACAAACATCCATTTCATCCATATCAAACCATTTCAAAGATTTAAATAATTCTTATAATACTTTAGGCTGCCTACCAAAGGACTTAATGCCATTGCATAAAATGGATTAATGCTCACCTAGTATTTTATTTTACTATCTTGCTCCTCCACACAGAAAATCCCTTCAGAGCTGCTTACCCATATTTCTCCTATTTTATTTTTGTTTTATCTTTTTTTTTCTGAGATGAGATGGTCATGATGGTGTACAGGTTTTATAAAGCTATTTTAGGGTTTAAGGAAATGGGTAATTCCTTTGATACCCCTTTATTTTTCACGCACAGATCATACTTATGTATGGTCCTCAATTGGAATTACACTCATCTGATTTCCTTTAGTAGTTATTTCGGGATTCCAGCACTTTAATTACTGCATGCTATTTCCATGATCTCATTCTATTCATGCCATATGCATGTGACCTTTGCTTATTTTATTTTCTGCTCAGTTTTCAAAGAAACTTTAATCTTTTTGCACTTTCTACTTAGCCTCCTTTTCTTATACAATTCATGTACACTGTCATATATATTTAGGTGGTGTAAAAATTATTCATACTATATTGTTTTTATTCCACTCTTTAAAACAGCAACTCCTTTTTACATATCTATGTGATAAAAATTATACACACACAAGATTATTTATTTTCTTTTCTGGCAGCATGATTATATAAGTCATTTGAAACTTCATAAAACTCCATTGTATTTTTCTTTTTAAATTAAATAGAAAATTTCCCTATATATTAAATACATGTTCTTATATAATTGTTTAGACATGGAACTATATTTGTTTTAAGTCCCAATTTTTGATCACCTTAACTCCTTGCATCTTTATCAAACAGAAACTCCTATGCACATTTTTATTTACTAACAAGCTTTTCTGTTTTGATGCATCTTTTTTTATTTTTTAATTTTAGGGTCATTAAGGGGTGAATAGTGTTTTAAAGAATATATCAACTATATGACTAAATTAAAACTTTCAACACAAATCTAAACAGAATTCTAACACAGAATGATCACAGAACATATAACAAATGCAAATAGTAAAGTAAAGCAAGTAAGAGGAAAGAACACACCGGATTTTATACTGGTTCGGAATCCTCCTACATCCAGTCCTGCACCAAGGCAATATCCTTGTATAGATTTTTATAAGCCAATATCCAAATTACAACCCTCAATTCTAAGGCCTTGAGGAACCCTCCTATCTCCGAGTCTGGGGTAAACTCTCTTGATTTACGGGACACAAGATCACCCTAATACTTTCTAATAACAATCCTTTTGAATGGATAGACTCTATGGACTTTTTGAATACAAATTGATCCTATAACTCTGAATAGCACTTTGATCTTTAGTAGAATGATGGAGAATCAAATAGAGAGAGTATCTAAATGATTTCCTATTGAGAATTTGGCAGAATGATGGAACGATCTTGAAAATATGAAGTTTTATGGATATGGAATGGTGGAGAAGAAAGAGTGAAGAAAAATAAGAAAGTTAGTTGTTAAAAAATTCATTTTGGAAGCCTTTATATAGATGCACAACAGTCATAACCATTGGCGAAAGGTTTTTGAATGAATGGACACTTCTTTTGAAATTTGAATTTTGAATCCAACTGTTACCATGTCGACATGGGGTATCCCCATGTGTCGACATCCCTCAGTTCAAAATTGTAGAGATGTTGTTTTGTAAAAGCATTTGAATTTAAAACAAGTTGAAACTTCTCTGAAGCAAAATAAAGTGTTTAAACAATATTTTGAGATAGAGAATGAATATAAAACATTATTTTAAATATTTATATATAATTGATATAGACGTCAATTATATAAGTAATATTTAAAATCAGAATAAGTTTTGATGTTTTTTAAAAATAGAAGTTTTTAAAATCAGAATGGAGGAATATTTCAAGGCTAAAACAAAGTTTGAAAACATTTTTGAAAACATGATTTTGAAAGCTAAAACATTTTGAGAAGTAGATTTAAAAACATTTTGAAAAATCTATTCAAACTGAAATTTCAAGAACCTTCCTACAGAGCTCCTCCATGGGACTCGAGAACTTGTACATAGTAGTTTAAATGATTTTGATTTTCGTGGGTTTGTAAGCCACTTGTCGTAGGTTTGTAAGCTACTTGTTGTGGGTTTGTAAGCCACTGGTTTCGATAGAAATTGGGTTCCATCCCAAAAGAAAATTGGAAGAAAGATGAGAGTGCTATTATGAAGTTTTAACAAAATACTAGACACTTATCTTGAGATCTTAAAATCTTGATTCTCTAGAGTCTTGAATCTTGAATATCTAATCTTCATCTTGATGCTTGAGGCTTTATACTGATCAGTCTTCGATAATACCTGCATATACTTCCTATATACACATATATATATACCTATCTATATGAAAATGTTAGTATATATTTTATAAAGTAAAGTATAATAACTATATAAGGTTGTTGTCATCAAAACATCATCAACTCAGTTCCTAACAGTATGGTATACATATATAATTTCCATTGTATAGTTATCATCGTCGAAATCGTAAATAAGGGTTCTAACAATATGAAATTCCAAGGAGGAAATCTGTTATATCCACATGAATTTAAAAGGTGATTTCACCATTTTTCGATGGACAGTAAAGGTTGAATACGAAAATTGATATTGAATAGAATTAGTATAATTTCTATCGACTCTTTTTTACTCAATAAGGTTATGAAACGTGATTCATAAGAGATGATTTTGATTGGGTATGTCTAAAGTTAAAGAGAAGTTTAATGATTCTGTATATACTGAAAAAGAACATAATTTAAAGATTAATATCTCTATTTTATTTGATAAAAGATATTGATAAATGAAATGGTAACCACCCTTAAACTTAACATTTTTTTTCGATGATTGGTTCGAAGGAACCGGAATCGGATTTGGGTGATTACTATTCAAATACCCCTTCGAACCAATTTACGCATTCGAAATTGAAGACATGGAATTCTAATAAGATGGAATGTAGAGCTGCTTGTCACTGACCCTCGGGGAAATTTCCCATATCATATATATATATATATATATATATATATATATGGTAGTAGTATCTTTATTTGATCTTGGATGCAAGGCCTGCTTACTACTAATCTTAGGTGTGATTCCTGACATGATGTAGTAAGAGAGTTTCTTCGGTTTGTCCTATTCCTGGACAAATTGTATGGACGAAAGGCTGGCATTGCATTTCTAACATACAGGTACATTGATTTTTACAAACGTACATCTGTTTGGTGGTGTAGGCAGTAACTCTCTTGCACTTAATACCCTTCTGCAAGATGTACGAACTCAAAGGTTGTAGGTTTGTGGAAATTAATAGTGTTTGATGGAACTGGCAATGTGGCATTCAAAGTGAAATGTGCGATATGAAAGGTAATCGATACCTCAGGCCTCATCGCTCCAAAATGTCTTAAACAGGGCATGCGTGAGGCTATGTGATTCACAACCGTTTGGATACGATCATCACCTTTTTGGACTACTATATATATATATCGAATATGTTGTGTATGCTATGGGATCCCAGATAGGTGGGTTACAACTGGGTGATGTCATATTCGGTTCTATCTGCTACGAGATGGGTTTGCGGGTAGGCTAGTCTTGCCAGGTGTAGAGGTTTCAATGGTGTTGATCCTCGGTACATCCCTCTAGAGAAGTATTGTACGGAAGGTAGTTCCTTAGCTTGCTATTTTATGAAAATCCATTCTCCATTAAGTGCCTTCAGACTTTACTGTAAAGCCTAATATGTTGGAATTTAGTTGTGCAACAATTTCGGCTAAGATTATGTATATTTATCGGAAAGTTGTTTTCAAAAGAATATCATTAAAAATAATATTACCATATTTTCAATAGTAAATATTTTGGTTGACCTAAGGTAAAATCCATTCAGTGTTTATGTGCAGTGTTGTCTTATGAGATACTATTTGTTTTCAAATATCGGTATTTTGAGTTTCTCACACCAGTCCCATGACTGATCCGGAATTTATTTTCCTTTTCCCTTGAACTCTAGGTGCCCTTTTTTTGGTCAACCAAGTAGTTAGGTAGCTTGGAGCATTTGGATATGCAGCATGGAGCATTTTGGGTCCTTTGTAGAAAGTTATATATTAGTTCCATTGCATTATGTATGATGTATCTACCAACACTTGTGAGGATAGGCAGTTCTAACTATCCTATCTGGACTAGTATTCTACTTCGATGGAGCAATTTAGAGTAATTTGTACTACTCATATGTACAATTAGAATGTTAAAAGTGAGATTCTATTTTGTTTGTCTTTTACTTTTATTTCTTTTACACCATGATAATCTGCCTCCATGGCACTTGAATTTGCGGTACGTGAATACCGTGGATGTATTAGTGTTAATTTCTGTGGGTCGAGGAGGTGGGTCGTCACAAATCTCTTAGGTTCTCACATATAAGTCGTCTCTTCTAAATCACATTTAGAAAAGTGGTTTTAACTAAGGATGGCATTAGGGCAGATCTAGGGTCCAAACCAATTGGACCCGCCCCTGTTTTCACCCTTCTAGACCCACTCATTGGGGCATCAGAGCAGATATACCCATGACCTGTTCTTGAGAGCTTCGGGTCTATGGTTGGGTTGAGGCTCGTTGACCTGCCCCAACTTGACCCATACTGCGAGATCTCATGAAATTGCTTTATTACTGTAATGATGATTTATTAATCTTTTTAGACATAAGTGGTTATAATATGGATATTATAATGTTTCATTCATATAGTATTATGTTGCATCACTTATAATTATGCAATAAGTATACATATTTTTTGGGCTGTTATTGTGCACTTCATTTTTTAATTATCCTCCTTTATCATTGTAAACAAGTTTTTTTATTATTTAATGTACATTTTATGACAATCCCTCTTATAAATATAAATAAATATATGTACATTAATACACAACTGTGAATCGATATATAGAGCCTCACCGGGTCTTGGGGCGAGGCGGATCTACACTGACCCGTACGGGTTTTGGGTTTAGGGCAAAAATCTGGACCCGCATCGAGTCTATGGGGTGGGTCTGGGGTGGGATTTGAAAAACCCAGGGAAAGTTTAAGGCAGAAAAAACCTGGCTTAACCCTTCCAATTGCCATTCTTAGTTCTAACGTCCATTTCCCATATTTTGTAATTATAATGTGCAATGATAACAAGTAGAATCGAATGGATATAAGCATTACCAATGGTTTAAACTTCCTATCACAATCAATATATTAAATTCGATGGAAACCTTTCGTTGCGACCTTACTTTATAGGTCTTTATCTATCTGTATGCACTGATCTTCTTTTTGAGGATCCACTTCTAGCTAACATGCTTTATCCCTTTGGTCACATCCTACCAATTCAAAACAATTAACCGTGATCCACTTCTTTTTTTAGCATCATTCCACAACACTAAGTCCTTACACTATAATGTTATTAATAACCTAGGGGATTTGTGTTGTTAAAACACGGTCCTATTTGCTATCACCGATGAGAAACTATAGTTTTAGAGGGGCTACATAGTGCTTTGGGTTTGGATTTGTGTATGAATAAAGATTACCATCTACAGACAGATGGACATACCGAGATGGTTAGCTAAGTGCTCGAGGATATGTTACATGCATGACTGTTGGACTTTGGTAGATCTTGAGAAGACAACTTACACTTGGTAGAAGTTTCATATAGTAGTAGTTACCAATCCAGTATTAGGATGGCATCTTCGATGCATTATATGAAAGGCCATGTAAGTCACTAGTATGCTGGCACGAGACGGGAGAAGGACTCGTTTTTGGTCCGGATCTTGTAAGAAAAGCTTTGTAGAAGGTGATTCAGCAAAGAATGGAAGATGCTCAATCAAGGCAGAAAAGTAATGCCGGTAGGAAGTAAAAAGAATTGGAGTTGATATAGATTAATTGTTTGTTAAAATTTCACCGATGAGAGACACCATGCAGTTTGGAAAGGCTAGGAAGTTAGCACCTAGGTGTGCTGACCCATTTCCTCTACTTGAAAGAATCGAGAAGGTAGCTTATAGGGTCGAGTTAGCAAGTGTTTTTCCAAGGGTTCATAATGTTTTTCATGTTTCACACCCTAGTAAGTGTATCCGAGACCCTAATATGTTGTAAGTCCAAAAGATGCTGTGACGCCCCACCTTTATACTCACACTAGCCAAGGACACTACAGGGTAATGATGTCAACTAGCATGAAGAATAAGGCTATCAAGGAGCGACCATCTGTGTAATTGGTTTGAGCGAGAACCGATACCTCAGCTAGTATATCATGCATTTCATTTCAAGAGGAAATCCGACATATCCAATCCAAACTCAAATCTATTACACAATGGATAATTAGCCTTCATAATCAAGATAAAATAAACATAACATAAAATCAGTCACTGATATTCATATCATTAAAGTGGAAACAGATATGAATATAACATATGGAAGTGAATATCATAGGAGTGGTTATACAAGATCCACCACATCACAAAAGAATAGGTATATGTTCTACACAAAATAATATGTATACATCAAAGATTCTCTATATCGTATACATGAAAGACAAAAAAGTACTAAGCTAAAGTAGTTGGCCAAAAGTCAGAAGCTAATCCCTACTAAGAACTCAAGTGGAAGCACCTGAAATACCTTGGTCTGACCCGTGAATTACTTAAGAAGAAAAATAATAAACGGATCAGTCTAGCTATAATTATCATGTATGATGAGATAGTATTAGAAATGTAGATTATGGATCTTAAGGCTGGAATAACACTGGAGGGGGGGGTGAATAGTGTTTTATGGATTTTTTTAAATCTTTTTGAAACTTCTTTAATTTAATCGCCAACACATGCAATTCATAGACATGGATATAATCACAGAATCAGATGCAAATACTAAATAAAAGCAGTAAAGGAAAGAACACACCAGGATTTATACTGGTTCGGAGTTACCATATATCCAGTCCAGCATAATTTTACGTATTTCTTTTCAAAATAATTTCCCAGATTACACCCTCGGTTTCAAGGCTACGAGGTACACCCTCCTATATTTGAGTCCGGGGTAAACTCTCTTGATTTAATCAGACTACAAGATCACCTAATTGATTTTTGGGCCTACAATCACACCCAATTGATTTCAAGGCTCAACCGCACCTTTCACTCAACATTTTAATTTATAGATGATCCTATAACTCTGAATAGCACTGAGATCTAATGGAGAAAGTGGAAGAGAATCAAATAAGAGATAATCAAGTTTGATTCACTTGGTATTTCGGCAGAGTACAGTTAGGGACTCTTGAGAATAAATGTGGAAGATGAAGAGGAGAGAAAATAAGTGAAATATTATTAAAAATTCCTTTAGAACTACTGGTATTTATAGAAGATTAACAACCATATCAATTCGTGAAAGGATATGATGAATAGACACTTCTTTCGAAAATTTGAATTTTGAATTTTAACGGCACCATGTCGACATGGGGGGTAGGAGTATGTCGACATGCTCTAGGCAAAAATGGTGATTTTGATTTTTTATTAAAATTAGTTTCTATAATTTGTCAATTCTAATCTTTTTAAATATATTTGAATATAGTTTAAACATATAAAAGTAATTTTTAATATATATAATATTAATCTATAAAGTGATTTAAAATCTGAGTATATAAATATTTAAAAGCTAAATATTTAAAACAAGAGATAGTTTAAAATCAAAATATTGAAAACGATAAAGATAATTTTGAGGCTAAAATATTTCAAACAAGAGAGATGTCTTTTTGAAAAGAACGTTTTAAAAACATTTAAAATAAGAGATATATTTTTGAAAAGCATTTTCATAAAATTAGTGGATATCAAAATAGGACCACTCTATGTTCCACTAGATATTGTCATGGGTTCCACCCCACTAGGGTTCCACCCCACTAGGGTTCCATCCCTTTAACAGGCTCGAAGTGGATTCCATTCCACGAATAAATTTTGAATAAAGATGTAAGTGCTTTCAAGGAATTTTAACATAATTCTAGACTCAATACTTATTTTGTACTTTGAAATCTTGAACTCTTGATATCTTGATACTCATGAGTCTTCAACTTGATATCTTCAATCTTGAATCTCTGTACTGTACAGTCTTCATTCTTGGTACCTGCATGGTTAAATTATGCATATACATATATATCTAAACTATAATTTTAGTATTTATATTTTATAACAAGTCCTAAGGTTGTTGTCATCTAAACCATCATCTCAAGAACTAACAATCTCCTCTTTTTTGATGATGACAACCTATGTTTATAAAATATACTTCTCCTTCATAATAACTCCCTCTAAAACTAATAACTCTCCCTAAAACTAATAACTTCCCCTTAATCTAAGCCTAACTACTCTAACTACTATATTTTGTATTTCTCCCCCTTTGTCATCAACAAAAACTAATCGTGAATTAATATAACTCCCCCTTAATCTAATAGTACCCAAACTAAATACTAATAAGGAAGTATACTAAGTGAAAACAATTATTATATTATATATGATGTTATATTTACATGTATATATAGAATATAAACACACAATATGCATAAATTATAGAATAACAGTACTAACGAGAGTTTTTGACAATTGAAGATTTGTGAATCGAAAAATTTGGATAATGAAAACAAAATTTTCCACGTTGTTCAACCAAATTCCCATCTTTGCCAAAACAGATTTTTCCTATGCAGACCACGTTGTTGTCTTCTTCCATAGGTGCTTCTTCTTTTTCCTCTTCGCTGTGCTCTAAGGAGTTATGCACTTGAATGTTGGGAGAATCTTCTTCAATTACAATAGGATTTTCATCATTATCCAATAGGAATTTTTGTGAATTACGAAGAATTTTGCCTTTCTTTTCTTGTTCTTCTTCCATCCTTATTTGTACAACATGAAATTCAGTCAACATTTGCATGGAATCTTCATAGACTCTTTGATCTTTATCACACGTGCCAGTGTAGTGCGTTGAAATGGAGTAGAATGAGGAGAAGGGAAAGAAATGGTGTCATTTTGGGTTGATTTAATGGAGGAGGTCATTAGTTTCAATTTTCAGAAGTCTAGTACAGAGAAAGAAAAGTAAGAAGACCGATAAATTCAAAACACATAGGTTTATATAACTTCCAAACTAATTTTAGAGGGAAAAATCAGATTTTCAAAATTTTCCGTTGTATGTCGACATGGGTAGTAAGGGTATGTCGACATGCCTATGAAAATTTTGGTTTTCTTGTATATTTCTGTTTATTAAAAAAGTATATGTTACTATATTTATATTTTATATTTCAGTTATTGAACAAATGCCTAGTTCTCTTCTTAACTTATAAATATAGGTTGATTTAAAGGTTTGGTTAAAATATCAGCAATTTGATTCTCGGAGTTAATAAATTCAATAGAAATACTTATATTATCTTGGAGAAAGTGATGTCTGATATCAATATGTTTAGTCCTAGCATGATGAGTAGGAATTTTAGATAAATTTATTGCACTAGTACGATCACAATAAATTGGTGATTTTGAAATTGTTAATCCAAAATCTTTTAAGGTTTATTGCATATAAATAACTTGAGAGCAAGCCAAAGAAGCAGAGATATATTCTGCTTCAGTTGTTGATAAAGAAACAGTGTTTTGCTTTTTACTAAACCATAAAATCAGAGAATACCCCAAAAAGTGACAAGTTCCACTTGTACTTTTTCGATCAGATTTGCAACCAGCATAGTCAGCATCACAATAAGAGATTAAATCAAATGAATCATTTTTTGGGTAAAATAAACAATAGTCAAAAGTATGTTTAACATATCTTATGATACGTTTCACGGCTTTTAAGTGAGTCTCTTTGGGTTGAGATTGGTAATCTTGCACAGAGACAAACACAATGCATGATATCGGGTCTACTCGCAGTGATATAGAGTAGTGATCCAATCATTCCCCTATATAGTTTTTTATTTACATCTTTTGAAAGAACTTCTTTATTTAAATCTTCATTGGTTGCCATGGGAGTGGGTTTCCCACTCGCGGTAGTCATACCAAATTTACTAACTAGATCCCTAGCATATTTTTCTTGACTAATAAAAATACCACTATCTAATTTTTTTTATTTGTAAACCTAAGAAGAAAGTAAGTTCACCCATATGACTCATCTCAAATACTTTTTTCATTATTTTAGAAAATTCTTTATTCATTTCATGATTACTTGAACCAAAAGTAATATCATCTACATAAACTTGTGCTAGTTGGATATCATTTTTATTTCTTTTAATAAAAAAGTATCATCTACTTTACTAATTTCAAATTTTGACTGTAATAAAAAAGATCTTAGTCTGTCGTACCATGCTCTAGGAGCTTGTTTTAGACCATATAGAGCTTTCTTAAGTTTGAAAACATGGTTTGGAAATTTTTCATCTTCAAAGAGTGGAGATTGTTCAACATAAACTTCCTCTTTAACAAATCCATTAAGAAAATCACTTTTAACATCCATTTGAAATAGTTTGAAATTATTATAGTTTGCCAAAGCATGTAGAATTCTAATGGCTTCTAATCTTACTACGGGTGCAAAGGTTTCATGAAAATCTATTCCTTCTTCTTGACAATAACCTTGTGCGACTAATCGAGCTTTATTTCTAACGATCTCGCCTAGTTCATTCATTTTATTTTTATAAACCCATTTAGTCCCTATTATAGTTTTATCCTCGGGTCTAGAAACAAATTGCCAAACATCGTTTCTTATGAATTGATTCAGTTCTTCTTGCATAGCTAGAATCTATGAATCATCAGATGATGCTTCCTTTGGATTATTAGGTTCAATGGACGATATAAAAGCTACATTAATCATGTTATGTAGTTGATTTCTAGTTCTAACAACAGATTCGATATTTCCTAGTATATTTTCTATAAGCTGGTCTTTTAAAAGCTTAACTACAATAGCCTGATATTTTCAACCATTTGCATCCACACATGCCGGATTTGAATTGCTTAAAATAACATATTGTTAATTTATATTTGGCAAAACTCAGCATATAAAGTAAATAAAATAATCACAAATCATAGACACAGAGTAATGTAACAATAAGCAGCAGAAACAAATGAACAATAGTTCACGAAGCTACTATATATTAACAGAGTTAAACAAGATACAATAGAAGTCTCAAATACAATAGTCATATAAAAAAAATCTGAATACATCACTGGGATCAACTGAATAACTACAAGCTGAATAGATAGATGGATCTCCAAACGAAGCTCCAACTCCAAAGGTGAGTCTCAAATGTTGTATCAGTAAGTCTGACCAAGCGTAAAGAAAAACACAAAACACTCGTGTCAGGATTAACATTCTCATATCAATAAATCCAACTCAAGTGAAATATCAATTGAAATACAAGTAACTCAAAGGATGTTGGGATAACCATCCTCTAAGGATCTGTTAAACTATCTACTATGTAGTAATATACGCTATTATAATAATGTCTAAAGTAAAGTATACTATTTAAAAATAGCGTTAAGGCTTTACATTTTCCACCTTAACATAGTTTATAGTGCCAATAGTCTATACAGTACGGTAATACCTCCAGATCGGGAGGCTACCAGACGATACTCCATAGGTACGACACAAAACAAACTCGTAGTGGTCTCGATAGGGTAGGTGACACGACACAACTAGGCAATGCCAGGGTAGATATACCAATTACACTTCCGGGCTGGTGGTAACGCATAGCAGCCACTACCGCCCACCTCGAGCCACACTCTAAAAATAATCAAAGGTGCGCACCAAATCAATCACAAAGTAATAGAATGGCATACGAAGGAGTGTGTCCGATTGAAGGAGCTACCTCACTTGGCCTGTCGATTGCTTCTGTTTTAGCCACCTTATGCCAACTCACGGGAGTCGGGTCCACGTATATACCTTATATAGGATCGTCGCCACCATCCTACTTCATTCCAAAATCTCCACCGCGTACACGGTTGTTAAAGTGGTTTTCGGAGTTGGCAGAGAGTACGACAACTTCCGATCCCGGTCTCTTTAACAACCAAACGTTATTATAACACCATGGTCATTTCAAAATAGTTTATACTTTAAAACCAAAATATTATTTCCATTTCAAAACTATATCAATACGATATCATTTCCATTTCAAATATATCATTTTTCCAAAATCATAGCACTTTCAAAGTTATAATACTTTCGAAACCAAACACTTGAAATTATAATGCTTTCAAAACATAATACTTTGAAATTCACAACTTTGAAAACATAACTTCCACCACTTAAACAGTTTAAAAATTAAAATAGTATATATAATAAAATAGTTTATAAAGTAAATTGTTTATATAAAAGAATTATAAGTTAAATAGTTTATATTAAAATAGTTTATATTAAAAATAGTTTATACTAAAAATAATTTATATTAAAATAGTTTATATTAAAATAATTTATAAAGTAAAATATAAAATAGTTTTAAATATAACTTAAAAATACTTTGTATAATAAAATAATTTCCTTAAATTCACAAATCGATTCCAAATCAACTCGAATTCCAAAAAATTCAAATTTATCCAAATCTCAAATCATCAATTTCAATTTATTACAGTTTCTCAATAAACCATTCCAAATTATAATGATTTCAAATACAGATTTTTAACCACAAAATAAACCATTTCAATTTCAATATTTTCAAAGCTTTAAATATTCAAACATTTCAAAACTAGATTTGATAATTCCATATATATATCAAATTCACTTTACTATTATTTAGTTTGAAATATTTACTTAATCATTCAAATAACATTTAAATAAAACTTCAAATTTCAAATTTAAATAAAACTATATATAACATTTCAATTTATGTAAATATGAAATATTCACTCAAATCACTTTTAATCAAAAATCAAGTTATAAAATCATATCTTTAGAATCCCAAATTTAGTAAATTTCAAATTGTAGCAATCCTGACTCGACCTTCGAAAATCGGCACCGAATACGACACTCGTATTCAAATTTCGCAAATCCAAACGTGGAACGTGTTTCGCTGGAGCCTATAACACATTAAGTAGAACACAGCGGAAGAAAATGAAATAATACATTTCATATACAACATTTGATGCAATATCTGGTACAAGGATGATACAATAGAATGATACGATAGAATCAATACTATCAGAGATACAAGAAATAGCAGCGGAAATAGAATGCCTTCAATTCCAACTCCAAGAACTCCATCTTTGATCCAAAGCTAGCGAGAACTTCTAATAACGATGCACAAAGATAAGCAAGTGCAGTCGCAGATGCTGAAGTGTAGCAAATGCGATCCATAAATCCAAAAGACTGGAAGCTATATAATCTACACCTACTATTCGACTATCTAAAAAACCCAACTCTAAACTGCCCGTGCGGAAAATAGTGGACACCCAGAGTTTATGAAAGGAACAATAAACCCAGGTCAGTCATGGGACTGGTGTGAGCAAACAAAAAACAGATTTTATCTTTAAAACAAACAAAAGATTTTAAATTTTGAAATCCGCAATGCTTTTTAGAAAATGAAACTACCATAAGGCCTCCCGCCACACACACAATGCAAACGCAGAATTGGATGAGATTTCTCCTTATGATAGTCAAATATGCTTGATACGAGAAAAATTCTTTGATATTATTACTATAAGTGCAAAGTGTGGAAAAACCATTTCGAAAGTATAATATTAATCCTAGCCAGCATACGACCAGTATTGTATGCCTACAATAGCTACCATATTCAATATCAGGTTACCGCCACGTTCCATGGCAGGTTATACAACTAAAACCGTACAGGGATCATATTGGATGAATGGATTTCCAACAAATGGTCAGGCTAAGGAACTTCCTATTGCCACATGGGAACGCCTCTGGAGGGATGCCTCAAGAACCTACCTAGCTCTCTGCTAACACAAGGCCGGCTACCCTCTTCCCGGGGAATAAAACCTAAGATATGCCACCCCCGATCCTTTGGGACCTTTATCCGAGGATCCTCTACACCAACAAAATCACACAGTAATAAATATACTACAGTTTCCACATGAGTAAGTATCTGGGCTCCATACCATGATACCACCCTTTTCCAGAAGGAATGGTCATACCCTAGGGGAGCTAACCCTGAAACCTTGCCGCATCTTTCCTGTTTCGACCATTACCGGTTTTTGAGGCTCGATGAGGTCTCGTCCACAAAGCTACGTTTTTTCACAAAGCCATGCTTTGATTAACAAATGATCAGCAGCACTTCGTATGCCACATTACCAAATCGGGAATGTATCACTAGTAACCATCAACTACATAACCTCTGAGCTCGTACGTCTCAGAGAAGGGTGTTAAGCTAAGAGAATAAATCTCCGCCACCAAACAGAAATGTATTTGATAAAAACCGGTTTTACATCTCAAAGCGTAATGTCAGACACACATCCATACAAGTCTATTCTGGGTTCGAACAGAACCGAAGGCACTTCCGAAGAATCCCTTGCAATCCGGTACTCACAATCCGGATCGGACTTTCCATCACTTAGGGAATCTCTATACCGGCGCGACTCAGTGCAGAGACAATCGACGGATTATCCTTTCGTTCTCGAAAATACCCGGTCTTCACCACCGGTCTTCAAATGGTATCCATAACGACGTATCATTATTCGGAATGGGTTATATGACACAAGGTCCTCTCCCGGCTAAACCGAATAATGAGCGCAATATTTGAAAACATATGGATATAGGATTTCAGTTAAGTCACAACTTATTATCCAAAACCTTTCTTTGAATGGTTTAAAACAAATTACCATTTCAAATCTTTTTAAATAAAAAGATCCATTTCACAAAGTTCACCAATTTTCCACAAAGTTTAATTCATAGTTTCCCAAAACTATTTCATTTCAAATTGGGTAACTTATCTAATCTTTAAATTAAAGATTTAATTCACAACTTTCAAACCATTTCCAATTCAATAATTTTATATGAAATACATACCATTTAAAACACTCTTCGATTTCAAAACAAGGTTTAATAATCTTTCACATAAGTCAAAGATGATTACATTTACATAAGTTAAAGCCATTTAACTAAAAACTTGGCTTAATTTTAAATTTCCAAAATAATAGTTTTTAAATGGTTAAAAACACATATAAACACCTTTATAACTTGTATAATCTTTTTAAACCATAATCTCCAAATCATTGAATTCAACTTCAAATTTTGAATTCAAATTTAAATCAAATTATTTAAATTTTCAAAACTTTATTAAGTTATTCAAAATAACTTTTATTTTGAAACTCGTTTTCAAAAGCTTTCAATTCCAATTTTATAACTATTTTGGATTCAAAATTCAATTTTTAAAACTATTTCAAAAATCTGTGACTTAACCAACTCCACGTACAATCCATATTTGTTTGTGTATAAGTGTGGTCCAGGAGTTTTACACAATTATGCAACAACATTAATCATCACAGATTATAATCACAACAATATCGATAAGTGGTATATCCTATAACGCTTATCTATATACATAGATTTGCAGATAAAGTAAATTTATCGATCACAAAGGTTCACCATTACGATTCAATGTGGGTTTCGGATAACCAACTGGAATCCGACTCCCTGTCGCATCGAATTGCAAATGTCGCTCTACGGGCCAAGGGGTATTTACACAAAAACATATCACAGAAATCACAGATCAATACACAGCAACTCACATCACAAAATATCACAAAGCATCACATATGAGGAATATCAACCATCCAAACATCCAATAGAATCCAAAACATTTATAAGTGAGATTTATTAATCAACTGATTAACTTAAATCAGGTTAATTACTTATGAATAATTTACAAATCCAGGTTAATTAATATATATTAATTAATTACAAATTAATTTAATTAATTACTCTTTAAGCATTTATCAATTAACCTTTACTTAATTAACTATTCTCAAATTTATTACCTTAATTAATTGATCACATAATTAATCATTCTTTAAATTAATTAATCTCAGATTATTTACCTTAATTAATAAATCACATTGATTGATTATTATTATTTTAAATTAATTAATCTTTAAACACTTGATTAATTACTCTCTAATCATTTATTATTCATCCTCGATTACCTTAATTAATTAACTTTTAATTCATTAATTATTCTCAAATTATTTACTTTGATTAATTAATCATATTAATTAATTATCCTTTAATTAATCACTTGATTATAAATTAATTTTAGGTCTTGATAAATTGGAAGATAAAAACAATTTATCTTTAAAGTTTTCAACCTTTGAAAACTAGTTTTGAAAATAATCTTCGAAACTAACTTAACATAAATTATTTTAAGACCCAAAGGTTAAATAGAAATTAAAATCAATCTAACTATTTAGTTTCATTATCTAAACTTATTTAAACAACTTAAGGATTAAAATAATAGGTATAAAATAAAATACCTTAATCTTTATTAATTTTAATCCTTAAACTAATCCTAACCTAACATTCATTATGTTAAAAGGATTAATCAAGAAAATGCTAAAACTTAATTTGATTTTGAAAACCTATTTGAAACGCTCACGTGAAACCTACAAACCCAAGCAAATGCTTGAAATTCCCGAGCATCTTCTCAATTTTCTCGAGTTTGACCCGAGGCTAAACTCTTCTTCCCCCTTTATATTTTTAAAACCTGATCTCATTTCTTTTCTTTATTTTAATTGAATCCTATTACGCGCGACCCACTCAACGACGACTCGGGCCAAGGTTTCTTCTTCTCGAGGCATGCTTCGAGACAGCACCCACCCCCATCAATCCAGACACAAACATTAACTTGTGCACGTGCATATGATCGCCGGTCAACTCTGGTCACCGTCGCCGCTCTCAACACATCACTGATGACTTCGACCATCAGTGCGATAACCCAAAAAAAAATTGAAAGCTATATCAGAAATTCGACGTTCGATCAAAAACTGGAAAAGACAAACCCATCGGAAGCATCTACTATTGCCATTGATCTCGACCATGAGATCAGTCACCAACACCACCGGACCTTCACCTCTACCTCCGCACCTACTCCCCACCACGCGATTATTCCCGGTCCTCCATGGCCTTCGTCGTTGCCTCACGAACATCCCCCTCCCAAATTCGAACTTCGAACCCTAATATGGCTCCGTCCTCACCGCCCAATCATCGAAAAATCCACATTCATTTTTCATGTGATCCATCGCCCTCGGCCACCTCCAGTCCAAGTCTCGCAGCAAACTTCGACGCCGATTATCGGCAATCGGCCAAAGATCATTATTCGTTCAACTCGCAACATCTCGATAACCCTAGTACTAAAAATTATGAAATTTATGTCAAAAATCATGATTTCTAAGTTTGAATCCAGACATGACATAAAAACTTGAAATTTCGATGATCAAAACTTTGACTTGAATTTGCTTCTTACTGTATTTTTTTACATTCCCAGTAAACCTTTCATTTTTAATACTTAACAGTATTCTTAAAACTTGGGTCTTGCAAATTCAAGCATTTATTGTTTGAACATCAAATCTTAAAGGAGGTTGAGGGGTGAGATTTCAGATTTTTAAACTTATCATATGTCTGTGAACGACAATCAGGAGCATATGCAGGCATGCTCATTCACAACTTCATATTTAGACAACATGCAGGCATTTTAAAACAATCACACTTCAAGTATAAAACAGGATGTCAAGGCACAGAGGTAGATAAGTGAATTTGCTCACATTGTAGAAGCAAAGACAGAGAAGAACAGAGAGCTCCTGACAGCTTCAAGATAGGGATGAAGGCCTGTAACAAAAATTTCTTATTTTCCTACTTTAATTTTTTGGAGTTTAGGTCTGCAAGTCATAAAAATTCTTGCTTACTCTCATTGTATTCACTTACTTAATCCATCAATGAAAGTAATTTTAAATCTACTTACTGTCTGAATTTTTTTCTCTTTATACACAGAGAAGCCCTTTTTTTCTCTGCAGTTTGCAACCAGAAATGGTTCTAAAGCTTTGATCTTGATTTGTTTCCTGAACTGATGAATATAACAGTTTAAATCTTTGCTTCATTATTGATTTACAACTTCAAATTCAAATCTTTTAAAGGAATTTAACTTGCCTTAATTTATTCTAGAAAGCTTTCACTGCTCTAATCTATTTCAGGTTAAAGCTTCTTGATTTATTGCTTCAGATTTGAATCTGACACTTTATGATTTGAATTAATGAGTTGATCTTTAGATTGCATTGATTCTTGTTGCTTCAGATTGTAGTTTGATTGCGGAACTAAAGCTTTGCTTTCCATGGTTCTTAAACTAGATGCAGTTTCCTTCTTTTCTTCAGATTTTTTTTTCTTTGGTGTCAAGATTTGAAATGCCTCAAATCTTTGTTACTGTACTTCAGATTTGCTGAAAAGTTTAATAGTTGAGTATGGGGAAACGAAAAGTTTTTTGGTAATCTTTTAAATTTTTAATTAAATAAATTTCCATTTGTTAAGTTAAACCATACACTTGTAATGTATGTGTTCTATTATCTTACAAATGTTAAAAATGTGTTTTTATCTTGTTCACACTTGTTCATATAGTGCTTTTATGTTTAAATCTCTTTTTTTAAATTTATTTACAAATTATTTACATACATTCATTAAATTTCAAAAGGTAAACATTTTATTTTCAAGTATAAAAGAAAAGAATTTTAAAATTTTAATTAAATCTTACTTTACTTCAGATTTAAAAATTTACTTTAAATCCTTAATCAATGTATTCACACATTATATTTATACGACTTTTAAAATTCATTAAATTCAAATAGTTTTGTATTATTCTCTATTTATACTTCTTTTTATAACCATTTATGCAACCATAAGAAAATGATCCTTATCTATCTAACATAATTTTATTTATATATTAATATTTAAAAATAATCAATTTAATTTATATTTAGATCCTTAGCTAGATTTATATTTTCAAATTTTATTTTCTTATATTAACTATGTTTATTTATGTTTTGTGCAAGTAAAACATTTCAAATCTTGTACTTATTACTTTTATATATTTATATACAACTATATTTATTTTCAAAATGTTTATAATTGAATTTTAATCCAAAATACTATTTATAAACACATACCTTTAATTTATTCTGGAATCTTCATATTTATTCCAAAATAAATCCAATTTGTTTTAAACATATTCATTTTAGTATTTTGAAATCAACAATATTCTTTGATATTATATTTATAAATTTCAAAATCTAATTTCCCAATTATAATTCATTTTTATAACTAAATGAACATATATCTAATTAAGTTTGATGAATTCAGTTTTATTTTTATATTTCAAATGCAAATAAATTCTAAATAAATTCACAATTAAAACCAAAACTAAATTTCATTACCAATTTTCCCAAAATTTAATCCTAAATATTAAATCAATTATCAAATTATTTTTAGCTAAAATTTAAGAATGTTACACAAATCAAACTTATTTGAGTATAATTCTTAAATAAATTCAATTTCAAAACCTTGGAAATCATTTCAAAATATATATATATATATACACACATTGACCAACGGTGTCTGTATATTATTTTCTATCGTATGGTCAAGTGATATAGATATTTATCATTTCAATCCACAATTTAAATATATATACGGGTATATATCATTTCAACCCGCAATCCCAAGTCCAATTCAATGAAAATCGCTTGGATTTATCATTTCAACCCATAACGATTTTCTCCTATTCTACAGATCGTTCGGGTATGTATCATTTCAACCCATAGTGAAATCTATACTAATAGGGGACTTGTAGAGTGATAAAAAATACGATAATAATATAACATGCATATATCATCAATATAAATAACAGGAAATAGTATTAGATGTCACAGATGAACAAATATGATAGCAACATATATATAGCAATGCAAATAACTAACAGCGGCATATTTCAATTGTCGTTTCAATTGAAATCAAATTTAATAAATATAAGAATGTTAATTGTGAGTGATTGCTCGCCTTTCGATGTTAGAGACAAACGAGAAAGAGATGAGTTATGCATCCAAGCATGAATTCCAAAACAAAGCTAGATTGAACTCGAATCGACGAACAAAGCTGATAAATGAGAATTGACGAGAATGAATCAAATAGCTTGACGAAATGGAATATATATATATAAACTGTTATTATTACAATTAAATATTTTCTTAAAACCAATATTCAATTTAAATTACATATTTAGAATGACAATATCACATGTAAATTTAAAATTAAAACATATACTTCCTCAATATTTATTATAACCATGTAACATAAAATAAAACTTTATCTTATCCTTGGAGAAATTCAAACAAATAACATAAGACCTCTATAATCATTACATATTTTATTTCAAATTATAAATTCATAAAATACATATCCAAAACTATAAATACTTGTATATAAATAACTAATGTATAACCACAACCAATAAAGTATTCTTATATATAACTAATAAATAACAACAACCATAAAATGATACTGATATAAACAAACGTATAGACTAACATAACTTTGAATATAACTAAGAAATATATATATTCTAACATATATGAGATATAAAATATATACAGATCGAACTCTAATTTAAATATTAACAATAATATATCATACATATTATATGAACTGACCCAATGCATACTAAAAAACATATTATATAACTTAAAAAGACTAACATTTATATATACATAGAATATAAATATAACTATTGTAAAATAGATAACATTATATACACACATATAGATTTAAAACCAATTTTATAACTTATATACACTTTGAAGTCAGACATCAATATATATATATATATATATCATGTTTTAAACTTAAAATTAGTATATATATTTTACACAATATATATATATATATATATATGCGCATATACAAGAAATCATCACTTGAAACTAATGTATTATATATATACTAGTATATATAAATGTACGTACGTTATTAATAAACAAAAAAAATATAAATATTGTAATCATAACATAAACATAGTAAAATATAGTTTATAAACTTATATATATAATAACATGATGCGTTTCAAAATTTCAATATTTAAAATAAATAGCCAATTGAAATTACCATACTTTATATATAGGAACAGAGCTCAGGTACTACTATGAGCTAATCCATATGTACTGACGAAAAATTTAGATGTATGCAACTATCACAAAAAAATATACAACTTACCCACTATAACAGTAAATATATATATATATATATGAAAGCATATAATTGTATAAAAATATATTTATATATAGCTAGTAAAACTTGTACAATTTAATATGTACTATATATATATATCCAAACTTCATAATATAACATATATATAAAACACATGTTAAATGTCTATATATATTAAATTTTAGAAATCGATATAAAATTTTAAACACACATTAAACAACATCTGTATATATATTACCTTTCCTATATTCTTTCAAAGCATAACAGAGAGGAGAGAAAGCTAGACAGTGGCTATGCATTCAACTGAGGCCGAACCTAGGCTAGGTGGCGGAATGATGGCTGCAGCTAGGCACGCGCTCGGCCAAGCAAGTGTTCGGAGGTGAGGCTGGTCGGCGATGTGGGGTCTGGGTAGAGGAATGGGTGGCGAGGTTAGTAGGGGAGTTGTTGGTGGTGGGTGACACTGACGTGGCCAGGTAAGTCGGCCGAGTTGAAGGAGGAATAAGCCTCGGTTGCCTGAATGTGTGGAGATGTTGCCTGGTCGAGGCCGGAGAGGTTGTGCTGCACGAGAGAGAGGGGAGGAGGAAGAATGTGCTGTGTGGAAAACAAAAGGTGGGAAGATGAATATGAGTTATACATATTTTACATTAAGCATGATAAATGACAGAAGAAAAGGAAGGGAAAGCAAAATGAACATCAATGTTTCAATTATATCCACTCATCAATTTTCCAAAAGTGATGGGAACAGTGATGGCCACATCAAATGTATATCAGTAATTATTGATTGCTAATGGCTGTTGGGTTGTACGATGTAAAGTTGAATGGACAAAGAATTCAAAAGGTCGTAAAAACCAAAAGTCACAAAACCGGCACTAATACGGTTACCATTTTTACGGATTCCACTGTGAAGCGGACTTCAAAACACAGAAGTGAATATATCTAGAGATCAGCATGACGAAACGATCAAAACGGTATACAGATATCAGTGGTATAATTATCCAATCAAAAGTCGATAATCGGTACCGAAAATTCTACTAACCCGCCAAAAACAAGATAAACGAAGCAATAACAGTTCAAATTTGAAGAAACGAAATCTGACGTCTCACTCAAAAGATGATTTACAAATTTATTATATAAAAATATTCAGGTTTGGAAAACATTTTATTATTATCAAATTTTAACTGATTTGAATTGGAATGAAATTACACAAGAAAATAAACTTCCATATTATCAGATCAAAATTTACCATTTGCTATATTAAAATAGACATATTCCAAATATTAAATTTTTATTTCAAAATTCAATTATATAAAAATTCACAAAAATTCAATTAAATACGTTATTAAAACCATTAGAAATTTCAGGTCGTTACATTAGCCTTTTTATTTGGATGAATAAGTTCATTATTTATTTTAATTGATTCATTATTTAGAATAGCAAAATCTTCTTCATCATTAATTTATTCAACATCGTTGAAATTTTCATCAAACGAAACATGCATTGTTTCTTCAATGGTATTAGTTTTTAAATTGAAAATTCTGTATGCTTTACTTCTATTAGAATATTTGATAAAGATTCCTTTGTCGGATTTAGGATCAAATTTATCCAAATTGTCTTTTGTATTTAGAATAAAACATTTACTTCCAAAGGTTCTAAAATAAGATACCTTTGGTTTCTTCTTGTAAAGAAGTTCATAAGGAGTTTTGTTAGTTGACGGTCTAATTAATATTCTATTCGAAATGTAGGAAGCCGTAGTGACTGCTTCAGCCCAAAAATGTTTTGGTAAATTACTATCTGAAAGCATTGTTCTAGAACACTCTTGAATCATCCTATTTTCACGTTCTACCACTCCATTTTGTTGTGGAGCTCTTGGAAAAGAGAAATTATGAGTTATTCCTTTTTATTGCAGAATCTCTCAAAATTTCCATTTTCAAATTCCCCACCGTGATCACTACGAACGGTTACAATTTTTAAAGAAAGTTGGTTTTGAAGTTTTTTTGTAAAAAATTTAAATGAATCAAAAGTATTGCTTTTATGTTTCATAAAAATTGTCCACGTAAACCTAGAATAATCATCTATAATTACAAAGACATATCTATTGTGATTTATTGATTGAACTTGAGATGGACCAAACAAATCTAGATGAAGTAACTTAAGAGGTTTTGAAGTTGAAATCATATTTTTTTAATTTGAAAGAACTCTTCCTAAGTTTTCCTATTTGACAAGCATCACATATACTATCTATTTTAACATTCATTATAGGGACAAGATCAAGTTTAGAAAGTCTAGATAAATGTTTAAAATTCAAATGCGCAAATCTTTTATGCCAAATCCAAGGGTCACTTGTGTTTGCTAAAAGAAATAGATTATCATTTGAGATTTTCATACTAAGAATATAAATATTTTTCTTCCTAATTCCTTCAAATATAACATTTGAATTATTATCTTCGATGTGGCATTTATATTTTTCAAATTTAATCTTGTACCCTTTATCACAAAGTTGACTAATGTTAAGCAGATTGTTTTTCAGATTCCTGACTAATAAAACATTAGAAATAGTAGGAGTTTTAGAGTTACCGACATTGCCAATGCCAATTACATATCCTTTTGAGTTGTCTCCAAAATTAACCAATCCTCCATCTTTATAGATAATATCATTCAGCACATCTAGATTTCCTTTCACGTATCTTGAACATCCACTATCAAGTGTCCACTTATTCTTCTTGATTTGCACAATTTGTCCATTGAGTGTTGATTCTTCAAAGGCCATAAACGTTTTCCTTTCTGCACAAAATACAAATTCGGTAGATAAATTGATTTTCTTTAATAAATATATGCAGACTTATGAGACAATGATGATTTGAACAGCAGTAAAATAGTGTTAACAGAATCCCCAAAAATAGTCATTTTAAAAAAAAACCTTTTCACAATTCAGATTATGAAAACCTTGCTCCGAGACCAAATGTTTTATGGATTTTCTAAATCATTTTGAAACTTGTGTAATTAATCACCAACAAATGCAATTCATAGACACAGATATAATACTAAATAAAAGCATTAAAGGAAAGAACACACCAGTATTTTATACTGCAGTTACCCTACATCCAGTCTCGCACAATTGTATAGATTTCTTTTTAAAATAATCTCCCAGATTACACCCTCGGTTTCAAGGCTACGAGGTACGCCCTCCTATATTTGAGTCTGGGGAAAACTCTCTTGATTTAACCAGGCTACAAGATCACCTAATTGATTTACGGGGATACAATCTCACCCAATTGATTTCAAGGCTCAACCGCACCTTTTACTCAACAGTTTGATTTACAGATGATCCTATAACTCTGAATAGCATTGAGATCTTATGGAGAGAGTGGTAGATAATCAAACAATATATAATCAAGTTTGATTCACTTGGTATTTCGGCAGAGTATAGTTTGGGATTCTTTAGAATAAATGTGGAAGATGAAGAGGAGAGAAAATAAGTGAAATCTGATTAAAAATTCCTTTAAAACTACTGGTATTTATAGGAGATTAACAGCCATATCTATTCTTGAAAGGATACGACGAATAGACACTTTTTTTGAAAATTTGAATTCTGAATTTTAACGGGCACCATGTCGACATGGGGGTAGGAGTATGTCAACATGCTCTAGGCAAAAATGATGACTTTGATTTTCTTATTAAAATTGGTTTCTATAATTTTTCAAAAACAATTTCTAAAATTTGTAAATATATTTGAATATAGTTTAAACATATAAAGTAATTTTTAATATATATAATCTTAATCTATAAAGTGATTTAAAATCTAAGAAATGATTAAAAGCTAAATATTTAAAACAAGAGATAGTTTAAAATCAAGGACAATTTTAAAGTCAAAATATTACCACAAAATGAGACATCATTGATCATCATTGTAGTATAGTCCACATGCGGACAAAGAGACATCACATATCGCTAGTCTAAACCACAAAATGATCGTCATTGATCAATAAGTGTGAATTACACTAAGCTAGTAAATAAATGAGTTAGGCTTCATGTCCCATAACCATTGGCTTAACTTAAATATTTACAAATAAATTGTAGGCTTCCACTTGAAAATTGTTACGAGATTTCAATCGTACAAGTCAAAGAATTAACTGACAAAGTAAATGCAAGCGTTTCATACCACTTGTTCTTCTAAGTCGTTTGATTGGATTTGTCATACGAATGAGGTAAAGGTTTGTATATACTAATAGATTGGAAAACGGTTTTAGAACAAGTTTTGTATTAAAAAGTTGTATTGAAATCGTTTTTGTGAAAGAGTTTTAGTATTTATTACTAGTATAAAAACCTATGTAATTTTAAAGTGACAAATCATAGAAATGACTGTAAAAACAATCTATCACCAAAATCCACATTTTTATAATGTGAATCAAAACCATGAAAATCGATATCAAATCCATCCAATGGAAACACCAAAAATCCGAAAAAGAAATCATCAAAGTCGGTATTGATTGACAATAGTTATTCAGATTGTCAAAGATCGATAAAAATTGGAAATCCACTCAAAAATAGGCAAATAGGAAAAATTTAACAGGGCCACACATCTAGTGTGTTTACCAGACGTCTGACCCTAGGCTCTGGAATTTTATTTTATTTTTCGTTTTTATATTATTTTTTAGAAGCCTCTACCAGATGTCTGGTAGGTTCAACCTGTAGAATATGCTAGTATATGATTTTTGTTTGATGATAATAAACACACACACACACATACACACACATATGTGTGTGTATATATATTCATTTAAATGTATTAGTTATTGTACTATTTTATTTTTCACATAATTAAATAAATATTTATTAAATAAAATAAATAACTTAGAACTCATATTCAAACAAACATTTCATTCAAGAAAATATTTTATTACAAATCCAAATAGTACAAATTTGAGCTCTCACTAAATATATACATTTTTCAATTACAATACAATTTTTCAATTTACATGTTACTCCTTACTACATATTCACTCCACACTCTTGTTTTTACCTTCAACTTTGTTTCAGCTTGAATTCAGCATCTGGGCTATCTGCAAAACAAACACTGATGCAGTAAATTGAAAAGAAAAAAATGAAAGAACCAGTTCAAAAAACAAGCCAGTTTTATCTCAAAGTCCAGAATATCACAAATTCAAATGACAGAGAAAATCATGTCACGGTTCAAAGAGAAATGATATGCAGCAGTTTAAACAAAATAATGTCACAAGGGATTTCACATGAACAAGTCATAGCCAAAAATCCAGACTATCTCAAACTTTTTAATGCCAAAGTAAAAAGAGAAAAGAACGAGAATCAAATTCAAATACCAAGCTACAATCAAGGAATGAACCAGTCAGAGGTCTCAAGATCGTACGATCAAAGATCAACGCAGAAAACAAAATCATGAATTGTTCAAACCGAAATTATATGAATGTAAACTAAGGGATTCGAACCCTATAAATTACCCATATCATCATCGGTAGAAAGGCATTAATTCAAGACAAAAAAATCCAAAGCATACTTTTAAATCAAAAACAAATTTGCAACTCGAATCAAAGTCGAAAACTAAAAGGGGAAAAATTCACTACCAACTTAGAGCACAAATTGAACTTGACTAAATTGGAGCAACCGCATGGACTCAAGCCAAAAAGACGATTGACGAAGAATGAAGCATAAAATCACTTCAATCGATCAATATATACAAGCGGCATCTTAAATTTTGTAAAACCCCAGCATTCGAAAAGGAAGAGAAAGGGAGCAGCCAAAGGCATTAACAAGAGAAAAAGGGAATGGACTTATTTTCATCACATTGTTTTCTTTGGGCCAATATTTTAATTCTATTGGGCTTTAATTTTAAAATTAGGGTTTTTGTATTGTTTTTGTTTTAAATTTTCTCTTAAACTTTTGTAACATTCTAGTCGTGTGACTAGGTTACGAACTACGGTGGTGTAGTTCGAGAATTCGCAACTCAGTGGTTGAGTAGTGGCAGGTTTTTAAGCATAGAGTTAGGTTTTTCAATAGTGAATGTTGCAAGTTTACGTGTGTAAGCATCTGACTACTTAATTTCTAGTAGAAACCTTGGAGGCAATACTAGGCAGGGTTTTGTCGAAGTTGGGTAAATCTATGTTGTTCTATTTTTGCTTTTATTATTATGTCATTATCTATGCTGCAACTATTTTATATATTTCCGCATTAATTTTATTATTATTAGTATCACCCTATTCACTCTCCTCTATGGTGAAATCGATCCTACAAGTGGTATCAGAACGAGGTCAATGGCTAGGATGTCTAACCCTAGTTGCAAATCTAGCGAGAGTCAGTCCAGTATTATTCCTCCTATTTTTGATGGAACAGATTTTTTAAATTGAAAATTAAAAATGGAATTTTTTTCAAAATCTGTTAATTTTAAATGTTGTGATATTATTGAAAATGGGTCTGATATAATAGACAAGAAAAATATTTCGATTAATGCTCTTGCTATGCATATACCCTAATATTAACCAAGATAATTTTAACTTTATCTCTCACTGTGAAAATGCATAGGAAATCTGAAATAATTTTGATGCAATATATGGTGCAAAAGTCAACAACCGTGAGAAATTGCCCATAATCGACTCAGTTAAAGAGAGGTGCTTGACATAATCTGAAAAGACAGCAGTTATGAAGATTAAATAGCCGATGAGATACGTGATTCCATTCAATAATTTAGTTCTCTTATGCCAAAAAGTAATTGGAAATAATAAAGCTCTTAAGATGAAAAATAATAAGTTGAAAAGGGAACAAGCTAAATTGCATCAGAAAAATAATGATTTGGAAAATGAGCTTAAAAATATTAAGAAAAATAAAAATTCTAATAGCAAAAGGTGTTTGGACTATGAAAAAGAATTTTCCTATTTTCAAGAAAACTTTCAAAAGTTAGAAAATGAAATTTTAATTCGGGAAAAAATAAAACTGAGTTGATTTGTAAAAATAACATTTTGCAAAAAGTGTTGAATAGTTTTAAAATGTCGAAAAGTTCTAAATGTGTGATTTCTGAAAAGAAATTAAATGAAGTCCACAAAAATTTTAAAACCTTTGAAAAAGAAAACGTGATATTGAGAAAATATGAAATTATTCGATTAAATCACAATTTTGAAAAAGAGATTGGAAAAATCAAGGAGCTTGAAAAAATTGAATTACAAAAATTCCAACTCTATGAAACTGAGATGCTAGAAATTGAGATCAAAATTAGAGAGCTTAAAAATGAAATTATGGACTTGAAAATGAAGAATTTTGAAAAGAGAGATAGCACCATTAGTTGTTGTTCTAAGCTAATAAATGAAATAAATTTTAAAATCCAAAGCTAATTAACTTGAGTTGGTTACTCGAAAATTTTCCACTAGAATAAATTGTTTAATATGCTCATAGAAAATCAACTCTTCGAGAACAAAAGGAAAGGATTTGGATTTGCAAAAGTGTTGAAATATGAACAAATGACTAATAACACTGTTAAGGGGAAAGTGTGATACCCAAAGATGTAAAATGTGGATATATTAAACATGGCAAGAATAATTGTCGAAATATATACAAACACAAAATCGTTAAACAAATATTTCCTATAGGTACGAATATAAATGGTTTGAAATTTAAAAAAAATTGGATTCCCAAGGATACAATTGTACATGCTAACGGTTTGTTATATAGACAAATTTGTGTACCAAAAATTTCAATAGATAATAATAGTGGTCCTACATCCATAGTTAGACCACTTGCCTTCTCCAAAATTTAGACACACAAGTAGGCTAAGGAACAAACTTAATGGAGATAGATTTCGAGTTGTTCAAGGTGATTAATAAACTAAAATTTATATGTTCCATAACCTATAAAGTTTAGATGGAGATCATTTCATTTTTTATATCGCGGAATCAAAGGAAAATGAGGTATGATTTCTTAACTCAATTTTGTTCACATATTGTTAAATATGTTTTCATCGACATTGTTGAAGTATTTCTGCCATACCTTGAGCTTCTTAATTCCAATTTGTAAAATTCTTGAAGTTCAGTACAGCTAAGCGGTAATGCTACAACTTTTCTGTATTTAGCTTTTTGTGGATTCACTTTGGAATGTCAAGAAAAACTGTTTTGACAAAAAAAATTGAATGTGCGTTTTTGCTCAATTTAGATTACGTTACTTGTGCTTGATATACGTGCTAAAACAATTCAAGTGTTGAGGAGGGCACATGTTTCTTGTATACCACTGTATATCTCCATGAATACCTCAGATACAAGTGGTATCTGATATCATCTCATGTTGAAATCATTTGTGCGATTATTTAATTGTTTATATTGATTTTCAACTAGAAGTTATTTTCACAAAATCGCCTTACAAAAAATTGATTTTCACTTAGTTTAATTTTTGAAACTTGTGTTTTCACCGACTTAAAAATACTCTGGTTCATTTCGATAAGAGATGTACTCTAGAAAAGATAATCATTGACTAATTGAATCTTTTGGAACTAATCAAAATTGTTATAATGCTTGAAAAGTGATGGATAGTGATAAAAATATATTTCATAACAAGAGGAAGTATAATTTTATGATTTCATAAAATTAAACAAATTTTATAATATTTTTAAATTAGTACTTATTCCATTATCATTTCTATCACTCTCACCTTTCTGTCAATCCATACATAATAATATAGTGTGCAGAATTTGATATTTCAAAATAAGGAATTATTTTTTTTTGTAAAATAATTATATCCTAAAGTATTCACTCTCATTTAAAAGTCCTCGCAGTTATGCATGGTAGAATTACTTGAATTTCTATATATGGTCTTCCATTCTCATTTAAAAGTCCTCGCGGTTATGCATGGATGGGACGCATATAAGAAAGGGATAAATATCAAGTATATTCTAATCTCATTTAAAAGTCCTCACAATTATCTATGGTTAGAAAATATTTGACATATTTTTTTTAAAAGACGTGTAACACTAACCTCATCTAAAAGCCCTAATGGTTGTGGATGGTTAGTAAGTGCTTCACATTTTTTTATATAATATTTGAAAAGAAAAAAATGCACTAATTATTCCTTTTACTGAAAGTGTAACAGTCCGCAAATCCGTAGCGCTTGAGTCAACACTATTCTACAACAATCAACTCAAGTTGCACAAAAATACGAACCATTTGGTTTAAAGAAGAAGAGGTAGAAGAAGAAAATAGAAAACAATATCAGAATCTAACCAATGCAGCGGAATGAAATATAATAAATAATAAATAATCTTTACTCAAACATCAAATATATATGTTTATATATTACATCATCAGAGTACATCAATCAAAAGCTCAGCAACAACATGCAAATGGATACACAGTAACTCAATCACGGCGGAATATATATAGATATACAAGTACGGGAGTACGTATCGTCATCCTGCTCGTCTCCTAAGCTCCATAGCATCATATCCTGTATCCTATAATACTCGGTCTGACCCGAGCATTACAGTTAAATAACACCAGAGTCAGTCTGGAATACCAGCGAAATCACACTCAATTGATTATTAAAGTTTCAAAAATCCTTTGAAAAACAAAAGCATCTCGTAAGACCACGCCACAAATAAACATGTCGGGTTTTTACCATACGATAGCTAAAACAATTTTTTATAGAAATCCTCTGATATTATAATAGGGTCTATATACAATACTTATAAAATAGCCGAAATTGTTACATCTATTAAATTCCAGCTACTAGCCACAGAGTGGGTAATACAAACAAAACTCGTACAAAGCTCGTAGGGAGAATGGATTTCCAACCAATGACTAGGCACTGGGGTACCACCTGTCACGGTACGGGGCCTAGATCACCGTACCGAGGAGTACGCCCGCTCCCCTAAAACACAAGGCCGAGACTACCCCTTACTGGATAATCACGAGTGAGATCACCCCACAGTTGGGATCAGCAACCGCCCACTAAGCCGAAATAAAAAGGGACATCTAGACAGGAATGACCTCACCCTGCTTGGGTGCTACCCACCTAGCCTTGCTGCATAACCCCTGATTTTCAGTCATTCCCATTTGATGAGGCTTGAGGCTAAGCGTTGCCTTATAGAACATATCTCTTAGAATGCCCATCGTCCACCTGACAATGTTCCGCAGGCATTCATCCATACAAGTCCGTCCCGGATTCGAACGGAACCGAAAGCACTATTCCTATTACATCCATTTTGGAAATATCCTCAGGATTAGTAGCGACTAGCCCTTGTACTTAACTTCTCCATCTTCAAATCCAAACTCGTTTCTACGAAACGTACAAACCGGATTGAAGTGGTTTTCGAGAAATAAATCTCGATCCGGTCTCTTCGAAACGATCAACGTACTTGGCCAATATTGATAGTCGGTGATCTAAGTATCAATTTATATTCACAAACATCCATCAAACAATAAATAATTTCCCAAATTATTTATTTATCTCAAAAATATCTTCCCAAGATATATTTTCACTTTTCAAATTCCTTTGAATACAGTTTTCAAAACTATTTGCCTTTCTCTGAATAAATTCCAAGTATTTCTATTTCCACTGGAATCACCAAGCACAAAACTAGATTTTCTAAATTAATTTAAAACACTTTACTTTTAAAAATATACTTTAAAACATTCAAGTTAAAATTATTTTAATAATTTGTTAAAAATACATACTATATGAATATTTGAAAAATAAGGTTACTTAATAAAATATAAAACCAGATTTCTACTTTTTTTTTAAAATAAACAAAACACTAAGTTACTTCTTAATAATTACTGCTAGAATAGATTAAAGAAAATACTTACTTTAGACTTTAAATAATAGAAATAATAAATTTTACAAAACTTGCTTTCTTTAAAAACAACTTTAAACATTTAATTTATATTTTAAAATTTTACTTTAAAAACGTACTTGGTTATCCAGAGAAAAATTCTAACTTCAACCACTTAAATCAATTTTCCAAATTGATTTCCAATTTATTCCATTTGAAATAAATTTCTTTACTTACTTAGTTCATTTCAAAATTCATTAATTATGGGTTTTATTATTATTGTTATTATCTTCCATTTGATTTTAGATCCTATGACGGAAATATACAAATTCCAGATTTTCCCAATTCCTTCCTTATTCTTTTCAATAATTTAAATCTTAAATTTTAAATAAATGTTTTCTTCTTTTAATTAATATCACTGAAGATTTAATATTCATTAGCTTTCTGTTTATTCAAATTTACTTTCTATACTCGAGATCTATTTATTAGAATTTTACAGTCACTTCATTCCTTTTTCAATCTCTCTTTTCTTTTTCTTTTTTATTTATTCTATAATTATTTCATTTACAAATTTACTTCTTTTAATTCCTTTCCAAAATCTAATTTATATATTTTTGAAAATTCATTATCCCCAATCATAACCAATCGAACCATAGCATTCAATATTCCAATAAAGTTCATCATAGAATAGAAAATAATCACAACAGAGGGTATAGAATAATTTAAATAAATGTTGAGGGATCCAGTTGGATCCCTCCAACCTATTTTTCCCTGCATCCATAGATGTTAGCACGATATAATATTCCAATTCCAAAATATCATACTATTTATATCCATTTTCATGCTAATTATATAGTTTCCATGCTAATTCAACTGTTTCAACTTATATATATCCATTTTCATTCAATTTGAATGGTTTTCAATCCACTCATATACAACTTCATCAATTTTGAATGGTTTAAAACTCAATCACTTACATTAAAAAATTTTTAAGCAAATTGAACTCATATTTAGTTCAATTGCTCACAAAATCAATTTATTTTACTTCTATCAACTCATAAAATTTTAACTACTTCAATTTTCATCCAATGACAATTTATTCCATGCAATTTGACGAGATCTATAAGTATTTATGTTTTATAACCAATTTAAATTGATTTTAACTCCATTTATACTTAATTCTATTCCATTTTTAAATTTATTCACAATCCATATATTCTTATTTTCATTGCATTTTAAATTAGAATACATTCATTTGCATTTTATTCTATTAACCAAACAAGTTTCATTATTCAAACAGGTTCCATTCAAAATCATTCGATCTAGCTCGACACATTCTGTTTAAATTTCATTCCATTTTTGTTTATTCCAACTATTTATTTAGCTCGGGAACAATCCAGGCTATTCCATTCAATAACTATTTCTCAACTTATTTAAACCACACTTCATTTTGACTCTTATTTATTCCATCTATTTATTTATTTCAATATAATTAGTTTACCTACTCAATCCATTCTATTAACTTGAAAACATTCATTTTACTCATTGTCACTAAGTTATTTCAATTCCTTAACAATTTAAATGGTTACAGCTATTTATTTAAGAATTTTCATTCCATTAAATATTACCTTTAACTCACCGAATTTTATTTCGATTAAAATTTATTTTCACTTGATTTAAATCCAACCCAATATCATTAAACTTAGTATAAGTTGATTTCAATTCAACTCTCCTCCATTCATTTAACTTAAGTCAATTTACTTCAATTTATACAGATTTTATCGTAAGTTCATTTTCATTTTACAAGTAAATTTGCTTCTCTATTCAACTTAATTCCTTCTCTATTAAATCTCATTTTTAAACCTACAATTTCATTTGATTGGTTATTATAGAATTTAACTTTCCAGATTCAACTCATTCAATTTATTACCTGGCTATTTTCCAATTTATTTCCACTTATTTGGATTTTATTTACAATCCATACCATTACTATTTTAATCCATTTACATTTTTATTCGATACATTTCAATTATATTTAATTTGTTAACACTTCACGTTAAATTTTAATTAATAACTCAAGTTCTGAATCCATTATACATTTTCAATTTACCACCAAATTTCATGAACTCACAATTCAGTTACATTTACTTTACTAACAATTCAAGTCGAATTCAATTTATAACTTGAGTTTTATTTCCAAACTTTATAATAAATTCAAAATTCAGCTTCTATTAAACAACATTACATTCCCATTTACACATTTTATTAACCCATTTATTATAAAATTAGTTCTCTCCTATTTATAGTTCAATACTTGATTTTTAATTTCAAATATCACTTCATTTAGTTTTCTTAAGTTCAATTTATTTTATAATTCAAGTTTTGATCTTCCTTTTATTTTTCAATTCATCAAAAAATATTTATTTTGGATTTTGTATTCCATTTTCAATTTTATAAGTCACAACTTATTACTTACACAATTCCATTCATTATAGGCTTGAATATGTTCATCTTTTATTTTTTTAACTCAAGCCTTCTATTTATTTATAGCCCAAGCATATTTTATTCTATGGATTTTTAATTCTTTTACAAGTCATTCTAATTTATTTATTTCAATCCAATCCTTATTCATCTTATTTTCCATTTGTTCTGGTAGGAATCTAATTCCACTCAATAACTCAATTGAATTTTTATTTCAATTCAATTTTATTTTTACCTCAGTTTTATTTAACACAATTCGACTTCAACTTAATTCGAATACACTGGATATTATCTTCAGCCTATCCAATTAATTTCAATCCAGTCAAATTTTTATTTCCCATCCAAGTTAATTTCATTTTTAACTTTTCTCTTTAATTTAAATCCCGACATTCAAGGCTTATATTTCCTTCTTGATTTAAAAAAAATCATCCCAATATATAAGCTTACAACTATCTCATCGGTATTTTTTTTAAATACCCGGCTTTGGTTTCAAATCATTTTGAAATCTCCAACATCCCAAATCACACTTCTCAAAAATCAAACCCATCCTGGTTTTATTCCCAACAAATTTCCTTTGAGATTTTCAAAAACAACCAGCTTTTCTGAACAAATTAACTTTTGGCAGCAATCCGTCACTTAGAAATTCGAAAATGAATTCTGATGATGCGGCCGCCATCATCAGAATTATTTTCTAATAATCCAAGTGATTTCATTGCTATATCACCTTCAAAATCCATTTAAAACAGATTTCCATTTAGAAATATCTCAAAACAATAATGCTATCATTTATCTTTAAAACACTTCGACAAACACTTCCAAAGTCTTCGAGATTTTAAATTTCCAAATCCTGCTTAAATAAATTTTAACTATAATTCATTTGTACACTTTATGCTTATACAAATTCTCATTTGATTGTATTTCAATTCATAAATTATATTTATAATTCATATATATAAATTCCATTTTATAATGAATTTATTCCCTTAAACTTTGGTTATATTTTCAATTTCTAGACGATAATAATTTAATATTATCATTTCTAACATTCAAGCAACCATATATTAGCTAAAATAGTTTACAAAAACTATTCTTTATATCAAAATATGTTTTTGGGTAAAATTATTTCATTTACCTACATTTAAAACATACCGTGTCGATTATTTTATTCAAGTGTTTAGAAACCCCTTCAATACAGTTGCGCAGACTGTGTCGACGAAGGTTCATATGACACTCAATAAATCAATCAACACAATATTAAAACAATTTATATTCACTAACAAATACGTGCTCATATTTATTAATACGCTCAAACTCATTATAGAGTACTACGAATTCTATTTTAAATGAGTAATTCCCACCAGAGCCAAAGTTATCACCAATCTAAGCTCTGATACCAAGTGTAACAGCCCGCAAATCCGTACCCCTTGAGTCAACACTATTCTACAACAATCAACTCAAGTTGCACAGAAATACGAACCATTGGGTTTAAAGAAGAAGAGGTAGAAGAAGAAAATAGAAAACAATATCAGAATCTAACCATCGCAGCAGAATAAAATATAATAGATAATAAATAATCTTTACTCAAACATCAAACATATCTGTTTATATATTACATCATCAGAGTACATCAATCAACAGCTCAACAACAACATACAAATGGATATACAGCAACTCAATCACAGCGGAATACATATAGATATACAAGTACGGGAGTACGTATCGTCATCCTGCTCGTCTCCTGAGCTCCACAGCATCATATCCTGTATCCTATAATACTCGGTCTGACCCGAGCATTACAGTTAAATAACACCCGAGTCAGTCTGGAATACCAGCGTGAGAAAATCACACTCAATTGATTATTAAAGTTTAAAAAATCCTTTGAAAAACAAAAGCATCTCGTAAGACCACGCCACAAATAAACATGTCGGGTTTTTACCTTACGATAGCTAGAACACTTTTCATAGAAATCCTCTGATATTATAATAGGGTCTATATACAAATACTTATAAAATAGCCGAAATTGTTACATCTATTAAATTCCAGCTACTAGCCACAGAGTGGGTAATATAAACAAAACTCGTAGGGAGAATGGATTTCCAACTAATGACTAGGCACTGGGGTACCACCTGTCACAGTACGGGGCCTAGATCACCGTACCGAGGAGTACGCCCGTTCCCCTGCAACACAAGGCCGAGACTACCCCTTACTAGATAATCCCGAGAGAGATCACCCCACGGTTGGGATCAGCAACCGCCCACTAAGCCGAAATAAAAAGGGACATCTAGACAGGAATGACCTCGCCCTGCTTGGGTGCTACCCTCCTAGGCTTGCTGCATAACCCCTGATTTTCAGCCATTCTCATTTGATGAGGCTTGAGGCTAAGTGTTACCTTATAGAACATATCTGTTAGAATGCCCATCGTCCACCTGATGATGTTCCGCAGGCATTCATCCATACAAGTCCGTCCCGGGTTCGAACGGAGCCGAAGGCACTATTCCTACTACATCCATTTTGGAAATATCCTCAGGATTAGTAGCGACTAGCCCTTGTACTTCACTGCTCCATCTTCAAATCCAAACTCGTTTCCACGAAACGTACAAACCGGATCGAAGTGGTTTTCGAGAAATAAATCTCGATCCCGGCCTCTTCGAAACGATCAACGTACTTGGCCAATATTGATAGTCGGTGATTTAACTATCAATTTATATTCACAAACATCCATCAAACAATAAATAATTTCCCAAATTATTTATTTATCTCAAAAGTATCTCCCAAGATATATTTTCACTTTTCAAATTCCTTTGAATACAGTTTTCAAAACTATCTGCCTTTCTCATAATAAATTCCAAGTATTTCTATTTCCACTGGAATCACCAAGCACAAAACTAGATTTTTTAAATTAATTTAAAATACTTTACTTTTAAAAATATACTTTGAAACATTCAAGTTAAAATTACTTTAATAATTCGTTAAAAATACATACTATATGAATATTTGAAAATAAGGTTACTTAATAAAATATAAATCCATATTTCTACTTTTTTTTTAAAAACAAAATACTAAGTAACTTCTTAATAATTACTGCTAGAATAGATTAAAGAAAATACTTACTTTAGACTTTAAATAATAGAAATAATAAATTTTACAAAACTTGCTTTCTTTAAAAACAACTTTAAACATTTAATTTATATTTTAAAAAATTTACTTCAAACATGTACTTGGTTATCCAGAGAAAAATTCTAACTTCAATCACTTAAATCGATTTTTCAAATTGATTTCAAATTTATTCCATTTGAAATAAATTTCTTTAGTTACTCAGTTCATTTCAAAATTCATTAATTATGTGTTTTATTATTATTCTTATTATCTTCCGTTTGATTTTAAATCCTTTAACGGAAATATACAAATTCCAGATTTTCCCAATTCCTTCCTTATTCTTTTCAATAATTTAAATCTTAAATTTTAAATAAATGTTTTCTTCTTTTAATTAATATCACTGAAGATTTAATATTCATTAGCTTTCTGTTTATTCAAATTTACTTTCTATACTCGAGATCTATTTATTAGAATTTTACAGTCACTTCATTCCTTTTTCAATCTCTCTTTTCTTTTTCTTTTTTATTTATTCTATAATTATTTCATTTACAAATTTACTTCTTTTAATTCCTTTCCAAAATCTAATTTATATATTTTTGGAAATTCATTATCCCCAATCATAACCAATCGAACCATAGCATTCAATATTCCAATAAAGTTCATTATAGAATAGCAAATAATCACAACAGAGGGTATAGAATAATTTAAATAAATGTTGAGGGATCCAGTTGGATCCCTCCAACCGGTTTTTCCCTGCATCCACAGATGTTAGCACGATATAATATTCCAATTCCAAAATATCATACTATAGCACATTAATCAGTTCAACCATTCAAACAATTATTTAAATTTAATCATTTAAATTTTAATTTAACTGAGTGAGGTTACTCACCTTTTCCGTTTGCAATCCATTTCTAAACCAGCTTGCTCGTAACAAATCTTCATAATTTACCTTGTATAAACATTTTACATTTTATTAATATTTTGAACTTATTGACAATTATTTCCCTTTTGATAATTTTACCTAGCTAATTATTTATTTAAATTACTTTTACCTTTAATAAAATATCCTTTGGTAACTAAAACAAATGAGTTTTATTAACAAATTAATTATCATTAAATAAATAGCTCAATCAATAGTTTAGTTAAACCAATTTTTCTTTTACAATTCTTTTAGTAACTACATAATTTAAATAAGTCTATTAATCGTTTAAACTGCATATATATATATATATATATATTTCTGTTATAGATTTCATCCTAAAATGAAATTATTTAATTACCCAATTTACAAATAGATAATTAAAATACCTCACTCACCGAGTCCCTTGCGACACCCAGAACCCCTCATCCTTCTTCAAAACCGCGACAATACCCAAAGTCGTGCACGGCTTCCCCCCTCCAGTCAGTTCGCAGCCCTAGATTACGACCGAGGCCTACGCGACCTCACAGCAACGACGAGCAACCCACCTCGACTTCGCGCAACTCGAATCACCATCACCTGTACCCCAAGCGACCGTTCCCATCGGTCATGGTCGATGTCGACCCCTTTCCTAATATCGCGTGTCTGCTTGAACTCGAGCCAATCTAGTACGAGCCTATCTTGATTTGATTTTCGAACGAAAATCGTTTGAATATCAGGCCGCCATTACATTTTCCCCGTCTCTTTTTTTCTTTTCTTTTTTTGAATACGGTTTTAAAATACTGGAGGAGGTGATTTTCATTTAAGCAAAGAAAGAAAAATGTGATGTTTCTTTCACAGGAAGATTGGCGAGGTAGACAAATAGCGATGTGATTTGGAAAGGAGGGTTGCGTGCTATTAGCTGAAAAAGGGAAAGTGATTTGAAATAAAGAGAACAACTGATGAAAATTTGCTTTGACCGGTCAAGGATAGTATATATACCATCTTATCTAAATATAAACCGTCTCAAATAATTATTTCTAGGCGTTTATACACCGTACACTCACACAACAAACCCAAAAACTAAGAAAATTGAAACTCGATAATAACACAATATTACGGATCCAATGGAACTGGTTTCGTCCAAATCCGAGACTGTGCCTCGGAAGGCTATTTTTAATTTCGGTTTAAACTATAAAATTTCAAAACCGAACAAATTTAAATTCAATTTCAAAACTTCTATTATCCTCAGTGTTATCAATATAAATTTTATAAGCCTTCAAATTATTTTTAACAGGCTTAAAACTGAAGATTCAATATTTTTCCCAACTTCAAATTGTTTAATTGAATAATTCAATAATTTAATTATCAAATAAATTGTAATATTCGTTATTCAATTTAAAATTACTCTATTGAATACTTAAAATCAATTAAATATTCCGATTTTAATTACTTAAAAATTCCGGGTCGTCACAGAAATTATCAAACTCTTGTCACTATTTTCCATAATCCCACCATTTCTCTAAATTGAAGTTTGTTTCTAATTAATAAAATATTATGATTTTTGTTTGATCAATTGAAATTTGAAAATAATATTTCTCTCTTGATTCGATTTATATTGTTAATCAAAATCGTAGCTATTTCAATTACTAAAATTATTTTTGATGATGACAAAAGGGGGAGAGGGGTTAAGATTTTGATTTTTGAGCAATATCCTTACTAATATTCGAGAATTTATTTATTCAAAGTTATTTTTAATTAATTTTTCAGTTTTAATTACACGCATCTGTGTAATAGGAGCTTTGTTGTAGGGGGAGAATTCAAATAGGGAGAGCTAATATAATTCATCAAAACCAGATACATTTAATAGAGTCAAAATCTTAATATATGTTTTTTATCATCAAAAGGGGAAGATTGTAGAATATGCTAGTATATGATTTTTGTTTGATGATAATAAACATATGTATATATTTAATGAAATGTATTTGTTATTGTACTATTTTATTTTTCACATAGTTAAATAAATATTTTTTGAATAAAATAAATAACTCGGAATTCATATTCAAACAAATATTTTATTCAAGCAAATATCTCATTACAAATCCGAATAGTAAAAATTTGAGCTCTCACTACATATATACATTTTTCCATTACAATATAATTTTTCAGTTTGCATATTACTCCTCACTACATATTCACTCAACACTAATGTTTTTATCTTCAACTCCGTTTCAGCTTGAATCCTGTATCTGGGCTATCTGCAAAATAAACATTGATGTAGTAAAAATTGAAAAAGAAAATATTTTGCAGTGCAAATTAAAGTATGTGTTTTGAAAATGTTATTTGCCTCAGTTATTTGGGTTGTTCATCATCATTTCTTTTGAATTCATTTTACACGAACAACTTGTGACATGCACAGTGTATCACTGTACATGCCACAAGGCCGTGCACACCGATATACACTTGGTGAACTGCAGGGATATGTGAGCACAAGGTCAAATCCGAGCCAAGGCTAGATTCAACTCAGGTGCAATACGAAAACAAGTCACAAAGTTTTAAATACACTTGAGCCTATATATACACGCATACACGTACACATGTGCACTGCCTCGGCATCTTAAACTTCAACCGAGATATCAGTACCAAGATTATACATGACAATTTCAATGAAAAGGTTAGCAAAACCATAATGCAAACATGTTCAAGTCAACGCTGTTCAAAACCAGATATCGCATAAATGCAAATGAACTGGATCGAAGCAACAGAGGCTACAACCAAGTACACACACAAATGAACACATGATGAATACAAATGAAAGAACAAGTAAGAGCATCAAACAGTGATGAATTAGACTACAGTAACTAGAGGAAAGCAGGTCAATGGAGTCAAGGCATGAAGCAACAACAAAGAGCTCACAATGACAGGTGAACCGTTTCAGAAAGACAAGCCAGTGGAACTCAAAGCAAACCGTGGACCAAAGTGCAAAGCAGTTCAACACGAATGAACCTAGACTGGTCATAGCACACAACAACAGCAAGCTCAGTTTCAACAATGCACCGGCAATGAGCAAAACAAGGCATCTCAATGCATATACACACATATACATATGTATGTATGCATATACATGGTGGCACAAATGAATCATTTTAGGCATGAACAAGAGCAAGACTTTAATGAGACCACACACGAGTTTCAATATGTATATCAAGTCAGTGCACAAGAGTTAGAGAAGAAAATTTCACCATATCAGTATAGCAAGGCTAGACAGTCCAACCAATATACAAATAAATGGACTCGAGTACACATGAAGACATTAAGAACCAAACATATGCAACAAAGTGGACAGTGCAACCACGTGCACAAACCAAAGTGAAAAATATACGAAAGTGATGAGGCAAGCTGTAGTTTAACTCAAAGCAACTCAGGAAATGGCATATACAAGACTCAAAGCAACTGAAGTAACTCAGACTAGAGTACCAGTACAACAAGATATATATGCAAAGACAACAAAGTGGTAAACCAGACAAAAAGCAGTGGATAGCATATAATGCAACAGAGGAGACAACTACAACCAGTCAAAGATCCAAAATAAACAAAATTTAAGTGCAGAATTACAAATGAACTCAACCATACAATGACCAAACTCATGCAACCAAGTCATATGAACATGTACACACCAGACTACAAATAGACCATCGCAACCAGAGAGCATGCATACGAGATTGAAGTTCAAATCAGTAATGACTCAAATCGGACCAGAGGCAATCAAGTGCATAAGCACACAAAACACACAGCGCACATATATACATGCATGAATGCACATGTATACACGTATGCAGTATGGAATGACGACAGCGAAAACAAGTCCTATTTTATCAAGTTAAGTTTTATCTCAAAGTCCAGAATATCACAAATTCAAATGACAGAGAAAATCAAGTCACAGTTCAAAGAGAAATGATATGCGGCAGCTCAAACAAAATAATGTCACAAGGGATTTCACATGAACAAGTCATAGCAAAAAATCCAGATTATCTCAAACTTTTTAATGCCAAAGTCAAAAGAGAAAAGAACGAGAATCAAAGTCAAATACCAAGCTATAATCAAGGAACGAACCAGTCAGAGGTCTCAAGATCATACGATCTAAACTCAACGTAGAAAACAAAATCACGAATTATTCGAACCGAAATTTTACGAACGTAAAATAAGTGATTCGAATCCTATAAATTACCCTTATCATCATCGGCAAAAAGGGCATTCGAGTTTGATACAAAAAATCCAGAGTATACTTTTGAATCAAAAACAAATTTGCAACTCGAATCAAAGTTGAGAATTAAAAGGGGAAAAATTCACGTACTAACTTAGGGCACATATTGAATTGACTAAATTGTAGCAACCGCATGCAGTCAAGCCAAGGAGACTATTGACGAAGATCGAAGCATAAAATCACTCCAATCGATCAATATATCCAAGCGGCATCTTCAATTTACAAAAACCCTAGCATTCAAAAAGAAACGGAGAAAGGAAGCGACTGAAGGCATTAACAAGAGAAAAAGGGAACAGACTTATTTTTATCACAGTGTTTTCTTTGGGTCGATCTTTTAATTCTATTGGGACTTAACTTTAAAATTAGGGTTTTTGTATTGTTTTCGTTTTTAGTTTTATTTTAAACTTTTGTAACATTCTATTCGTGTGACTATGTTACGAGCTACGGTGGTGTGGTTCGAGAATTCACAATTCAGTGGCTGGGTTGTGCAGGTTTTTGATTGTAGAGTTAGGTTAGTCGATAGCGGATGTCGCAAGTTTACGTGTGTAAGCGTCTGACTGCTTAATTTCTAGTAGAAACCTTAGGGCAGAACATAGGCATGGTTTTGCCGAAGCTGGGTAAATCTGTGTAGTTTAATTTTTGCTTTATTATTCTACTATTATCCATGCTACAATTATTTTATATATTTCTGCATTAATTGTTATTATTATTAGTATCACCCTATTCACCCCCTCTGGGGTGAAATTGATCCTACACAACCAGACGTCTGGTTGCCTGAGCTGGGCAGAAATTTGCCTATGCCATTGATGGCCAAATCAACTCGGAAGCGATCGATCGGGCGATGGAGGCTACGTATTTATGCCAAGCGACAACCTAGCCCTATAGGCTCTTTGATACAACCCAAATAACATGTCTAAACATACATAGTAGGATTTTCATAAATTTTGATTTCAAACCAAAATTGGAAAATTCACCATACCAATTCAAATCAAAAGAAATTGAACATGAAATAGATGTTAGGCATTCATACCTAACAACAATGAAAGTTATATACATAGACGTAAGTTCAAGAACTCACCTTTAAACCAAAAATAGAAAAGACAAGCTGTAAAACAAGCTAGGATTGATTTCTCTTCAACTACACCACAAAGACCTTCAACTTATTACTACATGCAAAGATTTTTCTAAATTAGGTTATAGGAAAAATCAAGGATTTAAGAGGAATTTAGATGGAGAAGATGAAGAGGATGCTTACCTAAGATTCTCTTTGATTTTAAAATTTGAATTTGAATTTCCTAAGAATCTAGGGCTTAGGAATTTTGATTTTCCCTCTTTTCCTCCATTTTTCCTTTAGCTTGACTGTTAGGAAATTATGAGTGGAATGGATGAAAGGGAGAGGAGTTAGGGTATTTGATAGAAGATTTTAGGTTACCTTATTGGGTTAGTGGCTAGAAAACAACCCAAATCTCAAATGAGAATACCAAAATCCTAATCAACTCCAAGAATATCAATGTTTATACTCAAACACGTTGTAAATGTCATTTTGAACTCAATGAAAGTGGTCTCGAGTCCGGATTTGACTGTTTACAAAAAGGCACGTTTCAGGCTTGAAATTCAACTAACGATGCTATATGTAAATAAAACATTTAAATATATAATCGTAAAATATGCGGGTTGTTACAGCTATGGAACATTTGGTTATTGAGCCAAATATGACTTATGGGAAGAAGCCAATTCCAATAGTAGACCGCGATGAGAAGAAGCTTCGAAATAAGGTAGTAAAGCTTGTGTGAGTCCGGTTGAGTAAGGATCGAGAAGATTTTACTTAGGAAACAAAATATAAAGTTAGAAGGACTTACCCTATAACAGCCCGCACTTTTGAGTACAGAGAATTTTAGTTTAAATTTTATTTGGTTAAAATTGATAATCGATGAAAAGGAAAAATATTCAACTTTTGGAGATGTTGGTGTTAGTACCCCAGTTATTGATTTTGATGACAAAAATCATATAAAATATATACACTAATGTTTTGCCAAGTTATATAGTATATAGTGCAGAATATTACACCGGTGTTGAATCGAAGATTGTACAGTATAAAGACTCGAGATAAAGATATAAAGAATCATGAGTTCAAAGATAAAGATTTGAAGATCTCAAGGTTATAATTTAGTGCATAAATTCATTAGTATATATTGCTAAAGTCCTTAATAGGAATTTCTGATCTTTCATATTTTAAACAAAAATAAATTATTCTAATTACAAAATATACTTTTAAAATATTTTACAAAAGCTTTTTAAGTCCAAACATATTTAAAAACTATGTTCTAATTATTTTACAAAAGTATAGAATTTTCAAATCATTTTAAAGAAAATAATTTTCATTTTTCCCTAGCATATGTCAACATACATATCTAGGATATGATGACATACATGCACCAAATGGTTTTTCAAATTTTTAATGGAAGTGTCTATTCGACAGAACTCTTCACGAATGGACATATATGTTAATTTACTATATAAAGGGAAGTGTAAATGAATTATTTACTTTCTTCCCACTCATTACTCCCTTGAAAATTCTCTTGAAAAATATAATCTATTCTCTTCAAAAACATATAGAATCAATTCATACTTCATCATATTGATTCAATACTACTTTCTTACTGTATTGGAAACATCTCTCTCATTTCAAAGATTAAAGTGCTATCTAAGAGGCTATATGATCCATTATATTCAAAGCATAAAAATTATCTTTGGGGAAACTATAAACTCTACTCATGTTTGTTTGGGAATTCTTGTATCCCGTTCAAATCAAGTGGGTATGCTTAGTAGCCTGTTCAAATCAAGTTGCCCGGTCAAATCAAGTAAGCTTACCTAGGACTTGAAATACAATAGGTGTGTATTATAGCCTTGAAATCAAGATTGTATATGGGTTTCCTTCTACCTAGTTAAAGATTGGCATTTGAAAAGAAATCTGTATGAGCAATTGTACAAGACTGGATGAAGGAGAAACTGAACCAGTATAAATCTTTGGTGTCATCTCTTTGACTCTTACTTTACTTTTTTACTGTGACCGATTATTAGTATAATTCCATGTTGTTAATTTGTGATTTAATATTAATCTCAAAAGAAAATTAAAAAGATTTGCATAAATTAGAAAATAATATTCAACCATTTATAGTGTTAAATCAGCCTTAAGATCCATAATTCCGCAACCCACATTTGACATCAGAGCATTAGATTTTCAAAAACTCATAATTTGTTTTTTGAAAAGTTTAAATGACAAGTATTATTGTTAGTACTTGTAACAACCCGCATATTTATCGATTGTATATTTAAATATTTAATTTAAATATTTTATCGTTCGTCGGATTATAGTCCGAAAACCTACTTTTAGCAAACAGTCGAATTGGGACTCGAGACCCCTTCCATTGAGTTCAAAATGTCGTTTGCAACCTTTTTGAGTATAAGCTTTGATATGTTTGGAGTTAGTAGAGTTTTGCTACGTTTTCACTTTGGGTTTGAGTTTGGGTTTCAGCCCAATGTTCCATCTTAAGACCCTAGCTCCACTCCAACTCTTCATTACTTCATTTCATATTCCTAACTCTTTAAGCTTTAAGCAACAAAGGGGGAAAAGAGTGGAAATTAGAAGTTCCAAGCCCTAGTTTCATTGCAATCCAAGCTCCCACTTCAAATTCATAGAAGAAGCTTTGGTAAGCCACCTCTTCTTCTTCTCCAACCCATTCTCTTATCAATTTCAGAAATTCCTAAACCTAACTTTGGGAATGTTCTTCTTTTTGAGTATAGATTCAAGCTCGTTTGGGTTGTGTTGAAGAGTGGTTGATTCTCCCTTTTGCTTTCAAGCTTCTTCTTCATTGTTTTGTGAAAATGTGAGATTTTTATCTCACATCTTAGTCTATAATTATCTTCGATTGTTAGGTATGAATTCCTAACACTTATTCTTGTGCAATTGATTTTGGTTTGGATTGATTTTGTGTATATTCCAATTTTTGGTGTTTTGGTCTAATTTATGAAAATCCTATATGGATATTTGGACATTGATATTTGAGGCGTATCGAAGAGCCGTTAAGGCTGGGTTGTCGCGTGGCGTAAATCCTTAGTCGTCATTTGCTCGTCCGAATCGCTTCCGATATTCGTTTGGCCATTTTTGGCCTAGGTTCAGGGAATGCCCTGAACCACAGTTTTAGATGTCTGAAACGTAGTATTCAGACGTCTGAATATTATACTGGGAATTTTTATTCCCCAGGATTCAGACGTCTGAATCATATTATCCAGGCGTTTGAATTTGTTCGTTTTGAACCAGAAAGGAAATAGGCTAAAAATTGCCTATTTCAGACGTCTGAAATATTGGGTTCAGACGTCTGAATAAGTGTTCTGGAAAAATTTTATTTTTCAGATTCAGACATCTGAATCCTTGATTTCAGACGTCTGAATCCTTGATTTCAGATGTCTGAATCTGCAGTCTTTTGCCTATTTGCCTATTTGCTTGAGAATTCCAACTTTAATCGATTTATGTTGATTCCGATTTGTTGATTATCATTTATTATGGACTTGATGACTTTTATATCGGGATTTTTGGGAATATCCATTTCGATGGATTGCGTAATTGATTTCTTTGGATTTTATTCACGTCTTCGAATGTGAATTTTGATGATTGATTGTTTCTACAATCATTTCTATGATTTGTCACTATAAAAATATAAATGTTTCAATACTAGTAGTAAATATCAAAACTCTTTCGTCAAAGAAATCTTCAACACTATTTTATTACCAAACTTGTTTATAAAACCGTTTTCCAACCTACTAGTATATACAGACCTTTACCTCACTCATATGAGAAATCTAATTAAACGACTTAGTAAAACAAGTGGTATGAAACGCTTGCGTTTACTTCGTCGGTTAATTCTTGGACTCGTTCGATTGAATCTCTTGTAACAATTTTCTAGTGAAGATCTACAATTTGTTCGTAAATATTTAAGTTAAGCTAGTGGTTATAGGACATGAAGCTAAGCTCATATATTTACTAGCTTACTGCAATTGACACTTCTTGAAGATCATGACGATCATTTTTGTGATTTAGACTAGCAATTGTGCAATGTCTCTTTGTCCACGTGGAGGACTGTACCTCATTTTTATTGAGCTTCGGCTCACCAGGAGGAGCTTCAGCTCATAGTCCGCAATGGGGGACTATACCCTGTCATGAGGAGCTTCGGATCACTAGGAGGAGCTTCGGCTCAAAGTCCGCAATGGGGGACTATACCCTGTCATAAGGAGCATCGGCTCACCAGGAGGAGCTTCGGCTCAAAGTCCGCAATGGGGGACTATACCCTGTCATGAGGAGCTTCAGCTCACCAGGAGGAGCTTTAGCTCAAAGTCCACAATGGGGGACTATACCCTGTCAGGAGGAGCTCCGGCTCATTTTTATGGGATTAGCCATCCTTTTCTTATGATTTCTAGATTTCTAATTATTGATTTCTAGAATTTATGTTTCGCCAACTTTTATTGGCATTGATATGTATGTCATTTTTTTATGGCTTGGTGAATTAAATAAAGAATATGACATTCTTTTTATGCTATGAGATTCGTGAGATATTTGTATGATTTTCTTTTGTTGATTTTCAAATGTATACTTGTCGAGGTATGACATTTTTGGTTATCATACGTTTTTAATGCATCTCTTCTTATATCTCATTTTATATGATAATTATAGTTAGACTGATCCGTTTATTATTTTCTTCTTAAATAATACTCGGGTCAGAATGAGACATTGCAGGTGCTTCCCCATGACTTCCTATCTGGAACCATCTTCTGACTTTTGCTTAACTACTTTAGATTAGTAGTTTTTGTTTGTTATACATTTGAGATATAGACTCCATGATGTATAACTAATCTTTTGTCTTGCACTTGTATCTATTCTTTTGTGATATTGTGGATCTTGTTTGACCACTACTCTGATGTACACTTCTATGTGTTATATTCATATCTATTTCCGCCTTTGTGATATGAATTATCTGTGACTGATTTATGTTATGCTTATTTCTATATTTGTTTCTGAAGATATTATAGCCACTGTGTAATAGCTTTGAGTTTGTATCGGTATGTCGGATTTCCTCTCGAAATTAATTGCATGTTATTCTATCTAACATATCGGTGCTCGCACAAAGCAATTACGCGGATGGTCGCTCCTCAACAGCCTTATTCTCCATGCTAGTTGACGGCATTACACCGTAGTGTCCTTGGCTAGTGTTGGTATAGAGGTGGGGCGTCACAGCTTGGTATCAGAGCTAAACTTCGGAACAATATAGAATAATTTAAAAAGGATCATCGTCCTAAGTCCATCTTAGGAGTCGTGCTTTAGGATTTTATTCGGGTCTTCGTACCGTCCTATCCTATTTTATTTTATGATTCCTTTTTTATCTATCAAGATTGCTTGATATTTATTTTGAGAATAACTTTTCTCCTTCTTTCTTCCTTAAAGAAGAAGAATGGTTAGGTCTAACTGACCCAGTGCGGGTCAGTCTAGTGCTACTCCCCCAGATGGAGTATTCATGTCTGCTTAGCAGCTTTTAGATCTCGTGAAGAATGCTCAAGCTACAGGACCCAATTCAGAGCCTACTCATCCTAGATCAGGTTTTGCACGCTTGCGCAGAGACTATACCGATTTGGGTGGTAGGCCGTTCATGGGATCCGAGAGTGTTATAGAAATTCAAGCTTGGCTCAAATCATACGATCGTATCTTTTCTCGCATGAACCTTATTGATCTACATCGAGTCCAAGTGGCTTCTAGCATGCTCCAAGAAAGAGCGTTAGATTGGTATGAGCTCTTGACTTCGGAGATTATCGAAGCGGATCTTACTTGGGAGCAATTCCAGGAACAATTCGAACTAAAATTTGTGCCGGAGGCTGAAAAAGTAACTTTGGCCCGGCGTTTTATTGACCTTGTTCAAGGTGAATCTTCTGTGACGGACAACGTCGCATCTTTCGAATCTCTTTCTAAATACGGGGTTGAATACATTAATACCCCATTGAAGAAAATCCGGAGATTTGTTTATGGCTTGAATAAGAATCTTAAGAAGCCACTACTCCTAAAACTAGATGTTTCATTTGATCAGCTTATTGATATCGCTCTTCGTCTTGAAGAGGCCGATAAAGAAAGTGATGTCGAGGTTTGGAGTGCCAAACCGAGCTCCAACAACAACAACAAGAGGCATCCCTTTATTAGGTTCGAAAGTCCTAATCCTAACAAGAGGGTGAAGCAAGTGACTTCTATAGCAAAGACTCCTATCCCTAATCGTGGAGAATGCCACAATTGTGGCTCTAGGGACCACTATATAAATAGGTTTCCTAGGCCTATTTCTTGCCTCTATTGCAAAGGTGTGGATCATTATACATCTTCGTGTCCTAAGTGTCAAAGCAAGGGAGAAGGGAAGCTGCAAGCCCCTAGCAACTCTTCTCTTGGTCAAGGTATTTCCTAATCAATCCTTGATTTCATTTGTTTTGTGATTATCCTTTTCGAGTTCTTGTTGATATGAATCCATCTCATTATTTTGTATCAAAAGAACTTGTTGATTTCTTTTCTTTAAAATATTTTGGCCTTGATGACTTCTTTGAGGATTGTGAATCCGGATTGGTGGATCTGCAACACTCAATTTGCTTTTCTATTGATGTCGAAATTATTTTATGTGATTTTTCTTTCCGAGCCGATTTTTACTTATGATTCGGAATTGACTTTTGTAAGGAGTGGCTTAATTATGAAGCCATATCCTTTGTCCCGTGTGGACTATTCATCTTCGACATTTTCAATCTGTTAAGCATATTTCTATTTTTCCTTTGTGACTTTGATTCCAATTTGATGGCATCATTTTATTCTTTAAGCTCACATGATGAGGAAAGTGTTATTTCTCTCATTCATGTAGTTTGAGAATTTTTGGTATTTTTGAGCTTGTCTTAGGATTATTAGCTAAGCAATCTTTTGAGTGGTGTTAAGGTCTTTTTAGTTCGACCTTACCACCGATTTTCATTTGCTACGATTCGCGGGAGTTAGCATTCCATTTACCGCATTTCGCACTTGTTATGATATTTATGAATGACTTATTATGTCATTCAGTTTGTCCAGCTTATTTCATCCATTTTATGAATCGAGTATTTTACGATCTCGATGACTCCATTCTTGTATATATTGATTTTGGATGAAAACAACAATTTAAAATTTTGCAAATCTTGTTCATAAGATTTAGTTATATGTATAAACGAGATTTATGTTCTTAAAACGAACAAAGAGAATTTTAAAGGTTTTAAGAAACATGTTTATCATATAAAAGATAGTTTTGTGTTTGTATTGCCTATTGAGTGCTTTAAGAATTCTGGTTGATGCGCTTGATCAACGTTATCGATAGGAATTTCCTAAACGCTTAGATGTGACAGTCAGACACGATATATTGACTTGTAAAAATGTAAATTTTTCTAGAAATATTATTACATAAAGATAAATGTAATTTTGAAAGTTTTAGCTTTTCAGAAAAGAAGATTATTTAAAAGAAATTCTTTATTTTCGATACTCTTATTCTTGTGATTCCTGAGGGGAACCAAGACTTTATCTTTTGCACCAATGCTAATCGTATTGGTTTGGATGTCATTCTCTTACAAAAGGGAACGCGCTATCTTTTGTGCTTCTAAATCATTAATGCCTATTGAGACTAGATATGCCACTCGTGGTCTAGTGCTCGTGGCTATTGATTTCGCTTTTAAAAATTTGGCATCACTATTTTTGGGTGAGACATTTGCTCTCTACCCTGATCATAAATCTTTGGAATATTTATTTTCTCATAAGGAACTTAATATTGGATCGAGTTCCTTGCATCTTATGGTCTTGATAGTCTTTGTATATTCCCGGAAAGGGGAATCGTGCTGCCAATGCATTTTGTTGTAAACAATAAGTGGTTGTTTCTTTGATGATGTCCAAATGGAATGATCATTTTACCAACATCGGACATTTCGATATACTTTGATTTATTGAGCTTCATCTCATTTCTTTGTGGGCTTGCGTCCGATGTTCTTTTATGGTGTTCGGCTCATTTGGCATACCGTTTTTATACTACGTCGTTGCACCGGCTCAATTTTCTGTTATTCATAACGTTTTCTCACGTCTTTGTACTATGGAAATGCTTTTATGTTTTCGATTTTTATTCTTGAACCCGGTGTTATTGAGGGGATTGCAGTTTCACCAAATTTGACTTTTAAGCAACATTCTATCTGCATCATTGCTTCGGAGGTGGGGCGCCTTCGGAATAAAGATGTTCTTCTTGTGAAAGTTCAATAGTTCTCAGATCCTAAGGATTGCACTTGGGAATCCTGAGAATTCATCGAGCGAACCCGTTCGGGCTTACTCTTTCGTGCTCTTTATGGTGGACTTCTTGATTCAAATTTTCTTTTGTGTTGATATGCTTCTATGGTTGTTACTTCTTATTTTCTTCTCAAGTATTGCGAGGACACAATTTCTTTAAGGAGGGGAGTCTGCAACAACCTGCATATTTATTGATTGTATATTTAAATATTTAATTTAAATATTTTATCATTCGTCGGATTATAGTCCGAAAACCTACTTTTAGCAAACAGTCGAATTGGGACTCGAGACTCCTTCCATTGAGTTCAAAATGCCGTTTGCAACCATTTTGAGTATAAGATTCGATATGTTTGGAGTTAGTAGAGTTTTGCTACTTTTTCACTTTGGGTTTGAGTTTGGGTTTCAGCCCAATGTTCCATCTTAAGACCCTAGCTCCACTCCAACTCTTCATTACTTCATTTCATATTCCTAACACTTTAAGCTTTAAGCAACAATGGGGGAAAAGAGTGGAAATTAGAAATTCCATGCACTAGTTTCATTGCAAATCCAAGCTCCAACTCCAAATTCATAGAAGAAGCTTTGGTAAGCCACATCTTCTTCTTCTCCAACCCATTCTCTTATCAATTTCAGAAATTCCTAAACCTAACTTTGGGAATGTTCTTCTTTTTTAGTATAGATTCAAGCTCGTTTGGGTTGTGTTGAAGAGTGGTTGATTCTCCCTTTTGCTTTCAAGCTTCTTCTTCATTGTTTTGTGAAAAGGTGAGATTTTTATCTCACATCTTAGTCTATAATTATCTTCGATTGTTAGGTATGAATTCCTAACACTTATTCTTGTGCAATTGATTTTGGTTTGGATTGATTTTGTGTATATTCCAATTTTTGGTGTTTTGGTCTAATTTATGAAAATCCTGTTATGGATATTTGGACATTGATATTTGAGGCGTATCGAAGAGCCGTTAAGGCTGGGTTGTCGTGTGGCGTAAATCCTTAGTCGTCATTTGCTCGTTCGAATCACTTCCTATATTCGTTTGGCCATTTTTGGCCTAGGTTCAGGGAATGCCCTGAACCCCAGTTTCACACGTCTGAAACGTAGTATTTAGACGTCTGAATAATATACTGGGAATTTTTATTCCCCGGGATTCAGACGTTTGAATCATATTATCCAGACGTCTGAATTGGTTCGTTTTGAACCAGAAAGGAAATATGCTAAACATTGCCTATTTCAGACGTCTGAAATATTGGGTTCAGACGTCTGAATAAGTGTTCTGGAAAATATTTTATTTTCCAGATTCAGACGTCTGAATCCTTGATTTCAGACGTCTGAATCTGCAGTCTTTTGCCTATTTGCCTATTTGCTTGAGAGTTCCAACTTTAATCGATTTATGTTGATTCCCATTTGTTGATTATCATTTATTATGGACTCGATGACTTTTATATCGGGATTTTTGGGAATATCCATTTCAGTGGATTCCGTAATTGATTTCTTTGGATTTTATTCACGTCTTCGAATGTGAATTTTGATGACTGATTGTTTCTACAATCATTTTTATGATTTGTCACTTTAAAAATATAAAGGTTTCAATACTAGTAGTAAATATCAAAACTTTTCGTCAAAGCAATCTTCAACACTATTTTATTACCAAACTTGTTTATAAAACCGTTTTCCAACCTACTAGTATATACAGACCTTTACCTCACTCGTATGAGAAATCTAATTAAACGACTTAGTAAAACAACTGGTATGAAACGCTTGCGTTTACTTCGTCGGTTAATTCTTGGACTCGTTCGATTGAATCTCTTGTGACAATTTTCTAGTGAAGATCTACAATTTGTTCGTAAATATTTAAGTTAAGCTAGTGGTTATGGGACATGAAGCTAAGCTCATATATTTATTAGCTTACTGTAATTGACACTTCTTGATGATCATGACCATCATTTTTGTGATTTAGACTAGCAATTGTGCAATGTCTCTTTGTCCACGTGGAGGACTGTACCTCATTTTTATTGAGCTTCGGCTCACCAGGAGGAGCTTCAGCTCATAGTCCGCAATGGGGGACTATACCCTGTCATGAGGAGCTTCGGATCACCAGGAGGAGCTTCGGCTCAAAGTCAGCAATGGGGGACTATACCCTGTCATGAGGAGCTTCGGCTCAAAGTCCGCAATGGGGGACTATACCCTATCATGAGGAGCTTCGGCTCACCAAGAGGAGCTTCAGCTCAAAGTCCACAATGGGGGACTATACCCTGTCAGGAGGAGCTCTGGCTCATTTTATGGGATTAGCCATCCTTTTCTTATGATTTCTAGATTTCTAATTATTGATTTTTGGAATTTATGTTTCACCATTTATTGACATTGATATGTATGTCATTTTTTTGTGGCTTGGTGAATTGAATAAAGAATATGACATTCTTTTTATGCTATGAGATTCATGAGATATTTGTATGATTTTCCTTTGTTGATTTTCTAATGTATACTTGTCGAGGTATGACATTTTTGGTTATCATACGTTTTTATTGCATCTCTTATTATATCTCATTTTATCTTATAATTATAGCTAGACTGATCCGTTTATTATTTTCTTCTTAAATAATACTCGGGTCAGACTGAGACATTGCAGGTGCTTCCTCATGACTTCCTATCTGGAACCATTTTCTGACTTTTGCTTAACTACTTTAGATTAGTAGTTTTTGTTTTTTATACATTTGAGATATAGACTCCATGATGTATAACTAATCTTTTGTCTTGCACTTGTATCTATTCTTTTGTGATATTGTGGATCTTGTTTGACCATTACTCTGATGTACACTTCTATGTGTTATATTCATATCTATTTCCGCCTTTGTGATATGAATTATCTGTGACTAATTTATGTTATGCTTATTTCTATATTTGTTTCCGAAGATATTATAGCCACTGTGTAGTAGCCTTGAGTTTGTATCGGTATGTCGGATTTCCTCTCGAAATTAATTGCTTGTTATTCTATCTGACATATCGGTGCTCGCACAAAGCAATTACGTGGATGGTCGCTCCTCAACAGCCTTATTCTCCGTGCTAGTTGACGGCATTACACTGTATTGTCCTTGGCTAGCGTGGGTATAGAAGTGGGGCGTCACAGTACTCTTTCTAGTACTTCTATAGAAAAACAATTTTGTGAAACCAATATGTTATTAGAAACTAATTATTTTGAAAAGTCATTTAATATTTTGGAAAGGTATACTGTTGAATTACAGGAATAGGTATATTATATGGCTGATGGTGAATAGATACTTGATAGTTATACATCACAAATCAAAAGGGACAAATGGATTTTAGACAGTCGATGTTCAAAAGACATGATAGAAGACCAAGAGAAAGGAAGAGCAACAATATATATATATATATATATATATATATGCCTAAAGACAAACCTTTGGTGGAGAAACGGTAATTTTGGAATAGAGGACGTCAACAATGTCGGTAACCTTAAAACTTTATTTGATTTTTATACATTGCTTTTCAATAAGTCTTTAAATAGAAAGACATTTAAGTTCTTCTTCTATGTTCCATGTAACTAAAATGGTTTAAATAAGTAGAAAACAAGTTTTCCCTCAAAAAATAACGGTTGGTTTTCAAATTAAAAAGACACTTTAATTTTTGAAATGCCTTATAATTTTATCTATAAAACATTCTAAATTATTTATTTATTAAAAATTATATTTTTATTATGATTAATATTATGTATTAAAAGTTTAAAAAATATTTCGAAGCAAAATATTAATTTTTGAATTTTGTACAACTTTTACGAAACTGACTATACACTTTGAAAATAGGGTAGAAAGTACTAAATGCAGTAGTATGTTTAAAAGCTCAGAAATTATAAATGAATAATTTTTGAATGACATTTTTTCCATGTGTATAAGATATAATACTTAATTCTATAAAAATATTGGAGTTAAAATTTGAATTCTAACTATTTTATCATTTTTGAATGAACAAATACTTAGTAAGTTACAATGGTAGATTTCAGATTTTTGAGCCAAAATTTGAATTTTTATGGCCTTTAAATTAAATTGTTTTTCAATCATGAAAATATATTCCAAATATAAATTAATATATTTAACTATATAAAAAATCTAAATGCATTTTAAATGAGTTAACCTTTTCTAGATTTTCATTCAAAATTGACCACTCTCTTTAAATATCGAATAGGCATGTTAAACGTGGTAATTTCTAAAAAACCTTTAAAACTATAAAATGTATAATTTAACATGAATTTTTTTATATGATAACATATACTATGAACTAATTACGTAAATATTTCATATCGAAATTCAAATGATAACTATCTTATTATTTTCAAATAAACGGACACTTGATGGTTACAACAGCCATATTTCTGATGTGGGCCATTGCAATTTTGAATTTTTATGTCCTTTTACACAATTTTTTAACATAAAATAATTATTTTACAGAATATAAATAGTATACATAACTATATAAAAAAATTGAGCACTTTAAATTAATGTAACATTTTCTTTTATTGTGTTATATTCGTATAGGCATTTCAACTGCCAAGTTGTGCTTTTCGTTCCTAACTTTTTTTAACAGTCATGCCTCTTAGTGATTAGTCATACTTCTTTTGTAATGACTTTTATAAAATGTTTCCTTTCTAATGACATCCTACTAAATATTTATCATGACTATACTAAATAGAAAAGCATACATTCTTCTACGACTTCAGGAAATTAATTGAACGTACTTAGGGTGTGTGAATAAGGCTCTATTTATAGAATTCCTTCTATCAATGAGAATGTGCCAAATCATATGACACTTGTCATATAAAAAATAGTAACACATATGCAAAATGACATATGTCATTACATTTGTCCTTTAGGAAGAACAATTTATACAAGCATGATGCCAAGTGTCTTTATACGTATAATTCATTAATACACTTTTAATTTAAACAATGAACGTGACACAAAATACATATTATAGACACATTATTTTACACATAATAGCGTTATGAATGAATTTTAGAACTCTACTTGTTTTGAACCAAAATTTGAAAATAAAAGGTTTAGTAGAGTATCTTATTTTTTAACATTATATTTTTCATTATATGTAATCATTCATGCTTTTTCATAATTTAAACATTCATGATCATAAACTATTAAAAATATTGGGTTTGATTTACAGAAGATAACTATTCGAATTCAACATAGTATGGATACAAGTATAAAAATGATTTACTCCTTTAGGCATTGTGTGTAATACGAAGAGAAAGATAAAAATGACTATGGAGACCTTTTATATGATCAATCAAATCATGATATTCTCCGAAAAAGAATTTTCAAGACGACAATGATTTTGGAACATATGGTCAATCATCTTGCTGTCATTCATAATTTATTTTTTTATTGTTAAACTAATATGATGTTATTTTAATGATATTTTTTAACTCTACATATCTCACTTATACTTGCATATTAGACTTTAAAAAATTATTATAAATTATCATGTCTTTCTAGAAATAAATAATGTATAAGAATAAAATAATATTTACTTTAAAAATTTATTAAACATAAATTTGATCTAGTTAAACGTATCACATATTATGATTAGGCTATGATCACATTTCGTAATTATTTTGGCTTATTATATATGAATTTTATGTAATGAATTTTGTATAAATTTCTTTGTCAAATTTGGGTGCTTAGGATTATATAATGATATTGTTTATGTCATATTAAATTGTTTTCCATACTCTCGTCATTAAATTTTGATTTCACATATATCATCTAGTTTATATTGATTATGATACATTAAATATTGATTTTGATGTATATATCATCTTACTTAGGAGTTTATTCCCATTATTATTGGTATTAATTATAGTATCCTACATTCATATTTGGTATTAATTAAATAAATAATTTCTCAAACTTAGTCTCTTACAAAATAGTAACATATTTACGGAAAATTTTATTTTTTCACCCATTTTTGTTGATGACAAAGGGGAAGAAAAATATAAAATATCACATGCATATATTCAAGGGAAGTTATGTAAATCAGGGGGAGGTAAATCATATTTTATATACAAAAATATTTAATGGTTGTCATTATCAAAAGGGGGGAGATTTTTAATACCTCGGTAATTGATGTTGTTGACAACACCAATAAAATATAGACATCAATGTTTTACCAAATTATACAGTATACAGTTCAAAATATTGGACAATTGCTGAATCGAAGACTGTATAATATAAAGACTTAAGATAAAGAAATAAAGACTCATGAGTTCAAAGATGAAGAAATGAAGACATCAAGGTTAAAATTTGGTGTATAGAGTTGTTAGTATATATTATTAAAGTCCTTGATAGCAATTTCTGATCTCTATCTCCAATTTTTTATTTATGATATTTTAAACAAAAATAAATTATTTTAATTACAAAATATACTTTTAAAATACTTTACAAAAGTTTTTCTTATGTACAAACATATTTAAAAACTATGTCCAATTTATTTACAAAAGTATATAATTTTCAAATCATTTTATGAAAACAATTTTTCTTTTTCACTAGCGTATATCAACATACACATCTAGGATATGTCGATATACATGCTGCCAAATGGTTTTTCAAATTTTGAATGGAAGTGCCTATTCGATACAACTCTTCATGAATGGACGCATCTGTTAATTTACCACATAAAGGTGAGTGCAAATGAATTAACTAACCAATTACTTACTTTCTTCCCACTCCTTACTCTCTTGGAAATTCTCTTGAAAAATATAGTCTGCTCTCTTCAAAATTGTATAGAATCAATTCTTACTTCATTTTATTGATTCAATACTACTTTCTTACTGTTTTGGAAATATCTCTCTCATTTCAAAAATTAAAGTGCTATCCAGATGTTATAAGATCCATTGTACCTAAAGTACAAGAATTTGACTTTGGTATCAGTTTTACTCGTGTTTGTTTGGGTGTGCTTGTAGCTTGTTCAAATCAAGTGGACATACCTATTTCCATTCAAATCAAGTGGGTGTGCATGTAGCTTGGTTAAATCAAGTGAGTTTACCCCACACATGGAATACAGAAGGACATGTCTCATAGCCTTTAAATCGATATTGCATTTGGGTTTGCCTTCTACCTGGTTAAAGATTGGCATCTTAAAATAAATTTGTACAAGCAATTGTACAGGATAGGATGTAGGAGAAATTATAACCGGTATAAAATCCCTGGTGTCATCTCTCTAACTCTCACTTTACTTTTTCGCTTTATTTTTATCTGTGATTGCTTTTGTGATTGCTTATTAGTGTAATTCTGCGTTGTTAATCTGTGATTTAATATTAATCTTGAAAGAAAATAGAAAATATTTGCATAAGTTAGAAAACACTATTCACCTCCTTCTAATATTAAATTAGCTTTAAGATCCTTAATTCTGCAACCTACAACTAGAATTAGAACCCACAGATGTCCTACTGAGTTCGAAATGGAATCTAGAATTTGAATGAGTATAAGCTTCAATATGTTTGGAGTTTGGAATTTTGGTCGATGAATAGTGTTTTGAGGGAAGAGAGGAAAAGTACAAGTGTTGATCTTTATAATCTATTTTCTCTTCTTTCTCCCTTCAGTACTTTTCATTTCTCGTTCATTCCCAAATTCAATTTCCTAACTAAACCCACTTATCTCCAACCCTAGATAAACTTCTACAATCCAAATAAATTCTCTAAAATCAAATAAAAATCACCATAATTCTAACTAGAGAAAGAGATACAAACCACACCTTGTGCTTGACTTGAAGAAAAGGGCTTCATCCAATTTTTCAGGAGAAGCAAAAGAGGGATTTTTCTGGGTTTTCTTATTTCTTCTTCTTAGCAAGGTGAGTGGGAATGTCTCGATATTTATATTGGAATTTATTTCAAATTTTTTAGTTTTAGTAATTTGTTGAATGGACCGGAATGAGTTAGGATGTTGCATGTAGCTTCATTAAGCTTGTATGGGTGTACTAAACTTGGTTTGTCACTGAAAGAACTATCTTGGAAAATTATGCTAGTGAATTAAAAAATTAGTAATCATTCATTACTCAAATTTCTAATTAAATTTTAAAATAATTTATTGTGAAATTATAAAATGATGGATTAGTAAATATACGATTCTATAAAACTTATTTGGGAATTTTACAACATGAATTGTGTAAGTTGTAAATTTTAAATGAGAGGCTTGAATTTAAGAATGTAAATATAAATTAATTGGATGATAAATAAATTATTTTGAAATGTAGGTTTATTGTTTAATTAATGTGATATTTGATTGATTGGGTGGTAGGAATTGTTATGGTTGTTGTTATTTTTAATTGCTTGTTTATTGATTGTATAGTGTAGTGAAATTAGTAAACAAAGATGGTTTTACACTTAATAAATGAAATGGAAAGGCAAAAGTTTGTGTAAAAACGAGAAGTTCATGAAGAGAAGAATCAAAATATAAGAGAGTTAGTGGAGAAGAATTGAGTATTTTGAAGAGATATACAAAATGAACTTGGAAATGCCTGTGTGTATGGTATGATTCGGTGCATTCTTGTGCATAGAGCATGAGCCGGGTAGTTTAGGGAAGTGTAGTCCAGTCGCTAGAAGTGCATAATCGTGATTCGGTGGGTAAACAAGTGAAAAGTGCATTATAGGCAGCATAAACTAAAAATTTAGCACTTCATGAAATAAGAACCCATAACAAAGTAAACCATACCCAACTCCAACCGAGAGACGAGGGAGGAACCTGACATGACGAATGAACGGTTAGAGGAAGAGGTACTATGAATATGCTATGGAAAGGAGATGGAGCCCCAAAAATCTGGGTTTGGTGCCTAGGTGCCAATACCAGTCGAATGAATGCATCATTTAGTCGATTGGCTAAAAAGTCTGGGCTTGGGTTCCAAATCCCACCCAATTCAGTCGATTGAGCTTCCTAACCACTCGATTGAAGTCAGTAGACTTGCGCGGTGTGCTAATTGACTGAATGTTGGTGGTTTGGGATGTTTAGCCTAAATCCAGATAATTTTCCCCCAGACCAAATCTCATATTGGCTGAATGGCTTTGGGATGTTTAGTGATGAAAATGAAGTGCCCAAACGTAATGTTCCAATGACATGATGACGATGTTATATCATGTTTGTTGGGGTACACGTGTGCACTACATGATGTTATATGACTTCGATGTTCCTTTATGACTCCCGATGGCATATTATGGGACGCGAGCATCGTTCTCTTTTTAGATAGAGGCATACATAAGTTATTTGAGAAATCCTTGATGTCCTAGAGAGGGATGATGACAATCATCTACTATGAGATCATAGAACACTTATGCTCATTATAGGGTACAGTGTGATCCACAGACGTCCTAGGTGCTTAGAATAGATCATATAACACTTATTCTCAATATAGGGGTATAATGATTCTATTTACTATTAGGACAAGGTTACAAGTATATATATGCTTGGGTATGTTAGAGTACTTACTCTATTTATCTTAAACTCTGTAAGGGAATCATTGGATCGCAATAGATGCCTAGGTACGTTAGGTACTATATAACGACCTACATATTTATCACTTTGATAAATTATATTTATTTTTAAATTTATTTAAATAAAAGGTTGATATTACAAATAATATTGTTTTGAGTAAATATTTTCCTTGAAATCTAAATCAATAATGGTCGAAAACTGTTTTATTAGTAAACAGCTCAATAATGGTAAAATGGCATGCAAAGAGCTGGATACATACACTTATTTTTATAATTAAATAAGAATATGAAATAAGATCAATTGATTTGACTTTGGAAACAAAATGTGTTTATAACATTAGTAGTAATGCCATTAAATATGATAATTGATTTATTTTAATTAAGTTGAGATTTAATATTTAAATAATAATAATTATTATTCAAATAATGATTTTAAAAAGGTTATAATTCATTTTGAATAGTAATAAATGATAATAAATCATTATAATTGTTTTATAAAGATATATATTTGATTTGAAAATATAAGAAAAAATTAATATCGCTTTATTGGTATAATAGCAATTTTTGTAAATAATTTTTAATATAAATTTATATAGTTTTACCAATCAAATATGATCATTTTAATTCATTTAAAATGATAAGAAATTTATTTGACATTTTGTTTACAAATATATATATGTTAAAGTATAAGTGAAAATGTGACCGGGAATCGGTTCTCCGATCGACAGCGGTTTATCAAATGAAAGTTATTCGAAATCGATGATATGTCATGTACGCATGTATAACATAAAATTGCATCCACTAATATGCGTATGAATATATGTATATATACATATATACTTATACACTTACAAATACATACATAGTACAAAAATCTAAGACATTTAATGTAAAGCTTTCTCCTTAAGCTTAAACAAAACAACATATGCATACTTCAGTAGATGTAAGTGATGTGCACATGGGGAAGAGGTTATGACCATGTATTTTAAAGAAGTGGTGTGTTGGAGAAGTTTGGAAAAAGTGGTATATGCATATCTTCCTTTACACTCCTCTTTTTTCCTATAAACACCCTACTCTCTTCTCTTCTTTTTCATTCTTCTTCTTCCTTCTTCTTAAGCTTCCAAAGAGCTTCTTTATGCTTCCATGCCATAGGAAAATATTAGAAAAAGTTATGGAAAAATATTAGCAAAATATATACACATGTATATAATACCAATCCACTTCAAAAACAAGTCAAAACACCTCCTTTCCACCACTCAAACTCATGGCCACCATTAGATCCACCATAGGTCGTGCCCTTCCTCCATTCCCACTTTGGCCGTGAGCACCTCCTACACTCCCAAGGCTATGCCTAGCTACTTCAAGGCTTCAGAGCTTGAATCCGTAGAGTTTAATTTGATCGTAGCGGAGCTACAGCTGATTTAAAGTTAGATCGTTCGAATCTAAGGTGAGAACACCTAATTTATTATAATATATATTGAATGATGATACGATGTTGCAAACGGATGTTAATATGTTTTTGATCATCAACTTTGGTTGTTTTCATATGCATGTTGAATATATATGCAAGTCATGAATAGACACGTCGATAGGCATAAAGGAAATCACTTTCCTTGAATTAATGAAATGGTGTATATATAATTGTTAAAACTCTTTAAAATGGTTTAAAATGTATTTTAAATGTATTATTAACATTAAAAAAAAAATTGGTGAAGTTTGAGAAGAAATGGAAAATTTAGTTAAAAATAAGCACGTCGCGTAACGATAGTTCACGATTTTATGCTATAAAAGTCAAACTAGTGTAAAAGTTGGAATTTAGCTCAAAATTCTTCGAGATAAGAATTTTTCAAACTATTATATCCATATTTTTCTAATGAAGAAAAAATATCGAGATTTCGATAAGTAGATTTTGAAATTGAGTAAAACCGACTTTTGAAAAAAAATTGAATTTGCAGTTCAGAATCCAAAACTGGATTTCTTTAAATATGATGTTTTAAATTGTTTAAAAAATGGGAAATAAATTTTATAGATCTTTTAGAAAAATTTAAAATTGATTTGAGTAATAAAAATGGATTTTCAAATAATAAAAAGTTGTTTTGATCAATATAGCTTTAAAGGGGCTTTTCGAGGCAATTTTCTATAACTTCTGAAATATTGTTTCAAATTTAACAATTCTTTTTCAAATCTTTTGAAAATGTTTTCATATGGATAATTAAGAGTGTTGATAATGATTTGAAGGTTTTCAAGCTTTTTGAAGAAAGGTCAAATAAATGATTTAAAGATAAAGCTATCATATATAAGTGGTTTAATCTTGGCTTTAAAAGCCGACGGGTAGACTGGATTTTTCTATTCGTGAGATCTGAATGTGAGCTGCTTAAACTAGGGAGATGTTCAGGAGCAACTAGTGCCCTGGCTCGCCTAGCCACTTCCCTGGGCGAGGGATAGATAAGGTCGAAATGTCGAAAATGACTTATGTATAAAAAGATTTAATTTTTCAAATTTAAATACAACTTGATTTTATGGAAATGGTCCTCTTGTACTCGATGTTAATGCCCGAAGAGGGAACTCGTACTATTTGTGGAATTTAAAAGGGGATTTCACCGTTATTCCACCCACAATTGAATATGGAGATTGATATTAAGTAGAATTAGATGATTTCTATAGATTCTGCTCACTTAATATTTACCGGTTTTTGGATTAACATCCTAGATAACATGGTTTTTAACAATATAGAATTTTGATTTTAAATTAGGATATCTTTCTTAAGATTTAAATGAAATGATTTGGAATATTTCATAAGAAAAGATGAAATGATTTGGAATTTAAAAAGGGTTTTTAGTAATCAAGGATTTGATAAGAGAAGTTAGATAGTTCCGTATATACTAGAAAGAATGTTTCAAAAATATATATCCCCGAGGGAGATTTTTAATAGAAAGAACTTAATCATTTAAAGAATGATTCCCTATTGTCAAAACCTCTTTTTATCGACGATTGGATAGAAGGAACCGGGGTTGGATCTGGGGTGATCCCTATCCGTAAACCACTTCAAACAAATTTATGTTCGAAGTAGAACATGCTTAAGATAAAAGTATTGAAGATGGAGATATTCATGATGTAGGGCTACTTACCACTAGTCCCTCGAGGTAAAATTTACTGCATCATATATTTATGGTGACAAGTAGCGCTCTGTTATGAAATCTTTGATGCAAGGACTTCTCGCTACTAGTCCTAGGGTTAATTCCCGACAGGATGTGGTAGGAGAGTACCTTCGGTTTCGTTCAGTCCTAGAACGAACATGTATGGATGATGTGTGACATTGATTTATTGAGATTTCATCATTGACTTTTATAAACGTTCATATGTTTGGTGGCGGAGAAGGAAACTTCTCTTAGCTTAATACCCTTCTTTAATACGTATGAGCTTGGAGGTTGCATGTTTGTGGAAGTCAACAAACGATCAATAGAATGGTAGTGTGGCGTTCAAAGAAAGATGATGGGCTATGTGAAAAGGTAATCGTTGCCTCAAGCCTCACACCTAGGAAATGATCGAAATAGGGTTAGATGCAGCAAGGCTATGTAGTTCGCAACCATTAGGGTATGATCATCCCCTTCTAGATATATTTCTTCCTGTTATGACGTTCGAGTTTAAATTAATATGGCATATGCAAAGAGAGCTCTCAGATAGATCGGTACCGACCGGGGTGATGACATATTCGGTACTTTCTAATGAAAGGTAGGTCGGTCTTCTGTTCGTAGAGGTGCATATGTTCTGTTGACCTCGGTACAATCCTCTAGAGATGTACTACCGAAAGGTAGTCCCTTCCCTTGGTCATTTGTAAGGAATCCATTCTTCATTAAGTGCCTTCCATTTTGTTTGTAGAGCCTAGTATGCTGGAATTTAATAATGGTAACAATTTCGGCTAAGATTAATGAGTTTAATTGCAAATGTTTTCAAAGATATGCCATTAAAAATAATATCTAGAATTTTGATGTAAAATGATTTGGTTATCATAAGGTAAATATTCTATTCCAGTTTATGTGCGGCGTGGTTTTATGAGATGCATTTTTGTTTTCAAAATGCATATTTTGAATTCTCACACCAGTCTCATGACTGACCCGAAGTTTATTTTCCCTTTTCTTAAAATATGCATGCTCTAATTTTCCTCGAGCATCCTAGTAGTCAGGTTTAGTTTAAAAGAAAGTTGGATGGATCCCAAAGCATGGAGTCGGAAGATTTTCTAAAGATTTGTTATCTATTCCCACCACACTTGAGTAGTATTGTATTCCGCCTTTGTAAATACAGATATTTATAACTGTCCATGTTTAACTCTGATAAATGTATCTTTGTTTTTGGTGTAAAGATTATTTGTTGAAATAATATATGTGAAATTCAGTTCTGCCTTTATTTTCTTTCTTACCCTTAATGATCCACTTCTCTGGTACTTGGATTTACGGCACGTGGATAGCGAGGATGTATTAGTGTCAATTTCTGGGAGTCGAAAAAACAGGTCATTACATTTGGTATCAGAGCTTAGGTTGAGTGAATACTTGAGACTGATTAGGGTAAAAGACTCATCAGATATAGGGTTAGTAATGCCTTAGGATGAGTTACTCATTAGAGATAGGGCTAGTAACACCCTAAAACGAGTTTGAGAGTATTATGTATGAGCGTGTATTTATTAATAAAATATACAAAAGAATTAGGTTTTATATGAAATCATTTAACCTAATATATATATATATGTATGTATGTATGTATGTATGTATGTATTTGAAAAGAAAAGAATATTTTGGTAAAATTTCCAAAGAATTTTTGAAATAATAAAACATCTTATACAAAGAATTTTAAAAAAAGCTTTCTTTAGAAATAAATCTAGAAACACTTACTGAATATTGACCAAACCTCTTTACCTAAGAATACACTGGCAATTACCTACTACTTCTGCCCAAAAGAATAATTGTTTACCATATGATGAAATTTACGTGCAATGGGAGTCCTCTAGAACGAATTAGGGCGAGAAGGATAGCCTCATAGTACTCTCTAACGACGAAGAGGAATAGCCGGAATATCCGCCTAGAAATGGTGGGTTTTCAATCGAGAAAGATTATCCCCATAAGATCCAAATGATTTTAGCTTTGAAAATTGGTAAATTAAATAATTTTAACAATGACTGTATTTTGAATATAAAGAATATTTTTCCAATTATATAGTTATTTGATTAAGGAAAGGATAATACTCGGTTATTATCATAAATTGATCGGTTGTTTAATTTAAAAGTTTAAGCATGAACACCTCGCGAATTTAATTTAACAATTTGACTATGAGGTATTCAATACATGTTTATTAAAGGAATTTATTCAAGATAAATAAATCTTATGAATACGTTTTATATACGTGATTTTATAAACTGGATTTATAAAACGTGCTTTATAAAGGAATTTGTGAGAATTTAAATTTGGTATGTTCGAAAGGAATTTCAAATGATTTTTGGGAAAGGAATAGTAATGGTATTATTTCTAAAAAGGGATTTTGAAAACGAAAAAAATCTTATGATTAATTAATTCAAGTGGCTCGAAAGTAACTAAAAATGGGTTGGAGATGTGTTTGGATGGTAAACTCTTCCCTTAAGTATTCCCCTTCTTGTTAAGGAAATATGCGATACTGTTGGTAGTACCCAGTTCCTTGGTATCATTTTTTAGTTACTCGATGTATATAATCTTCTAAAATAATGGAGATAATGTGAATCACTTATTTCACAAATTAATTGTTGTCAATTTTTTTAAAGTGTATTATCGTAATTGATAACTATGGTTATGCTTTGATCTTTAGGGTAAATATTTAAAGTTGATAATAATTGGTCTTTGGTTTGTAGTAAACAATGTTTTAGCAACATTTATTTTAAAACCCTTAAATGACACTCTTGAAGAAATTTTATGAGTATGTTTAGATCTTTAGTAATAGGATTTTAAGGATAATAACAAGTACTGGAGTCTTTTAAGATAGAAAATATTATAATTATCATGTTATAAAAGAGAAGTTCATTTTAATAATGCTTTGGTGGTAGTTATTTTAATCTCTTTGATTATATTTTAAAGTAAGTATGACTTGTTTAGTAAATTATGAATATACTTAAAGCAACTGAATAAGTATGCGAATACTTTTATATATTGAAACTGTAAAAGTAAAGAGAATATATATGTATAAAGGAAGTATAATTGATAAAGGAGCGTTAATTGATAAAGGAAGTTTTAACTAAATAAAGAATGTTTTCACATTTGATATTACTAAAAGAAGTTATTGTAATTTATCAATTTAATAAATTATTTTGAAAATAAGTTTCGAGAAACCATTAAGATATGTTTAATAATTAAAGATTATATAATATAAAAAAGTGACTTTATAAAAAGTGTTTAAATTAAGAAATTATTTAAGAATATATTTTATAAATTAAGGTGTGTTTCGAAAAAAATAAAACGATGTTTGAGAAAGATGGATATTCTAATGTTTTGAAAAAGTATAAATGGGAAAGTTATGGAATATAAAATAAGTCTGGAATTAAATTTATAAGGATATTTATTAACAAAGAAATTTTAAAGGAATTTTGAAATAAGATGGTATTATTCCAAATAAGGATAATCGTTTTCTTTTGAAAAGAAAAGATAGAAATGTTTTTGTGATTAAATATTAGGAAAAAAGGGTAAAATGGTTATATATAAAGAAGTAACTTTAAAAAAGTTTGAATAAAAGATGAAAGTTTCATGAAATGTTTTTGGAAAAAAGAAATTTTTGGGAAGGTTAATAAATACATATGAAGTATATGGATCATTTCGTCGTTAGATTTAATCTAAGATTCGAGTACAAAACTTTAACGTGTTTGACACTTATCCGAAAGAGGATTTATCACCCAATTCTTGACGACGAACATTGATGAGGCTTCATGGTAGACGATTGAGTTTTCTATCATAGTGGAAAGCCATGCAATAGAACTAAAGTTCTGATCAGAAGCCTGGTCAAAGTACCCACTAAAGGATTGGGTGATCAATGCTAGTTTGGAAGTAATGTTGTGAATTCGAATAGAGGATCGAATAAGAAATTGTGTACGGATGATCTACATACATCATACGGATGTAAGTTAAAAAACATTTGGGCAAAACCTTTTGGTTTTTGTCTTGGGTAATTTCGGGGACGAAATTCTTTTAAGGGGGACGTCTATAACGACCTACAAATTTATCGCTTTGATATGTCATATTTATTTTTAAATTTATTTAAATAAAGGTTGATATTACAAATAATATTGTTTTGAGTAATAATAAATAATAGTAATCTTATTTTGAATAATTATTTTCCTCGAAATCTAAATCAATAAAATGATCGAAAACTATTTTATTAGTAAACAGCTCGTAAAATTTCATGCACAGAGCTGGATACATACGCTTATTTTTATAATTAAATAAGAATATGAAATAGAATCAATTCAATTGATTTTTAAAATAAAATATGTATATAACATTAGTAATAATGCCCTTAAATATGATTATTGATTTATTTAAATTAAATTGAGATTCTATGATTAAATAATTATTATAATTGTTCAAATAATGATTTTAAAAAAGGTTATAATTCATTTTGAATAGTTATAAAGTGATAATAAATCATTTATAATAGTTTTATAAAGAATGTATTTGATTTGAAAATATAAGAAAAAATTGATATCGCTTTATCAGTATAATAATGATTTTTGTAAATAATTTATCAATATGAATTTAACGTCCCGTAATTTTTGATAATTAAATTTATTAATTAAATAAGATTTTGTAATTTAATATTGGAAGAAATTAAAATTTTGTGATTTATTAATGAGCATAATAACTAGAAGGAAATTTAATAATGTTAATTTAAGGCAATTAATACTTATTTTAATGCAATTCAATTAATTGAAATGATTGAAGTGTTATAGTTGGTTATAAATTGTAAATAAGAAAATATATTAAATGTTATACTAATCGGTGAAAGAATACGTAATAAATTGTAATTGGATAAAATCGGTGTTGTGTAAGTAGTTATAACATTTGTTTGTAGATAACAAACTTATAAATGTGATTAAATTAAGTAAAAGGTGAACATCGTTAATTTTTACCTATTTATTCAATCCGTTGAATTAAATTGGAAATCAATTGCAATTAAATGTAATTAAATATAACGTTAACATGAGTTAAGACGATAACTGTAAAATGTGAATTTATTGATTAGTTGTTAATAATAAACATAGGAATGGGTTTGAAAATGTAAGTATAATAATTTTTTTAATTACCATTTCATTTATTTATCCATTGAAATTGATTTGGAAATCAACTGAAATTAATGTAGTTAATTATTGCAGTTAATGTAAATAGAAGATGGTAACGGTAGAATATTTATGTAGTAAAATATAAACCAATGTTAAGTATATCCACTAGACAATGACTAATTGAATAAAAAGGATTGAAATCAAATTTAATCATTTTTTTGGATTTTAAGTTTATAATTAATGGATTTATTGGAATTGAAATTTAACACTATAATTAGTGCAATAATTAACATTGAATTTGACATAAGAAATTAGTTTTGAAAAGATTGTTAGTTTCTGTGCAATTAGAAATGATAAAATTTGTTAATTATAAAAATTTAATTGAAAAGTGATTTAATCAATTTAATAATAATTTATTTAATTAATGTGAAGATAGCCATTTTGGCAACTATCTCGGATTTTGACGAGAACAGTTTCATCGGATCCGTAACGGTGAATTATAGTAAGGTTTCAAGTTTCGTAGCAATCGGACTTGTCGTTTGATCGTACGGACTCGAAAAACGAAGAAATCAATTTAATAGAATTCAATTGAAATAAGCTGATTTTAAAAGCTAACTTATTCATACGATGTAACTAGAACTTGAAACCTGTTCCATTGAGTTTAAAAATATCGAAAACATTTATTTTGATATATAGGATGACCTATTTTCGTTTCGAGGTCAGAACAGGCTTTTGGGTCGCGTAATCGTTTTGATCAATCCAATCTAGTCCATTCTTCTAATTCGGATCTGCCTATATATAGGCTGTTATAAACCCTAATTGTTTCTTATTTCTTATTTATGTACGTACTATTATGCTACCAGTTCTAGAATATGAAACCCTAAATCTCAAATCAAAATTCAATTTTCAAATCAATTTCAAAATCAAACTCCTCCAAACCTTATCATATTATATACCAATTTGAAGCTCTCGACGAGTGCATTCAAGATGTGCAGTTTTTTTTCGATTTGGGTCTCTGTGTGTCCAGAATTTGGCGTTTAAATCTAAGCCCTTCAATTGGAGGATGATCAACGACGATGGACCGTCGAACAGAGGGTATGGTGCTATGGAAATTGTCGCGTGCTGTTCATCGATGTGGCTCACTCGTCGAAGTGATGGGCAGATTGACTGAAAAAAATTTGATTATGGTTTAATGGTTAGCGGCGGCTGCGCTTCATTTTGGTTGGTCGGTGATTTTTGATCGAGCGTGGAGGGGGGTTGAGAGCCAAGGACGTGGTCGTGCGTGGTTGTGGCATGTCAGGAGGTTGCGACGCGATTTCGAACTGGCGGCCCAGCTTCAAGGCTTCGAGCGACATTAGGGTTGAGACACGGCTTTGAGTAAGCTGGAAGAAACAAGGTATGATGTGTCAATTAATTTATTAAATTATCTGTTTTAGTTTGTAAATCGTTTAATTTCTAATATGCTTAACTTTTACGTACGAGGTCGGATTTACGTGTGGTTCGTTCCATTATGATCGTATTGAAATATCAGATATTTTGGAACCGGTTTGGACAAATTCTAAGACTATTGAATTTTGGGCCTTATTTTGGGTTTCAAATCGATTTAAAATCAAAGGTGAGTGTTTTAACCCACTCACAACTACTAAATTATCTTATGTTAGTTAAATTGAATTTATGATGCGAACAGAAATTGATTTGTTGATGTTTGGTATATTTAAATTTTCATTCTAGTTAAATCTGACTTTTATTGAATATTATCGCCATTAATTTAATATTAAATTCTAAATTGCCAATTAATACATGTTGATAATCAGTCACTTTTTATTGTTTTTTGATTGGTTTGAATGATGATTGTGATAGCTGTTTGATTGTTGATATTGGATCACTAGATGTTATATTTTTATATATTGTTACAACACTGCAAGTGCCCGATGGGTTGAAATGATACATACCCGAACGATCTGATAGATTAGGCAGGAATCGTTATGGGTTGAAATGATGGACTCGAGTGATTTCATGGGTTTGAAATTAAATTTGGGATCGTGGGTTGAAATAATATATACCCGTAAAATTTAAATATTTGTGGATTGAAATGATAAATATCTATATCGCTTGACTATAGGGTACACTGGATTGGTTAAATTAAATGATTTTAAATCTTTAAATTTTGAATTCAGCTAAATGATATTTGAGACAGAATTTGATTTACATAAACTGAATTGCTTTAAATGAATTGTTTAAAGGCCTAAATTTGAAATTTGGGAATTTTATTAAGTAAATTGCTTAAAGGGTTTAATTTGGAATTCTAAAGCTGAATTTGAAGTATAAATAAAATTTATCGAAATTGAGTTATTGAAGACGTTTGAAATTGTGACCTTGAAATCTATTGAAATTACAATAGCTTAAAATTGATATTTAAGATTTGAAATTGAGTTTTTATTTGAAATCGGGACATGATCCAGATTTGTTGACCTGGAAGAAATATTTAAATTTGATGTTAATTTCAATTTTATTACTTTAATATAAACTATTTGAAGATATATCTTTTTAAAATTCCTGATTATTAAAATTTTCAAACTATTAAACTAATTTAATCCATTTTAAACTATGTTAATCTATTTCGATCAATTTAAACTGTTTTAACTTATTTTTAATCTATTTATCTATGTAATCCAATTTAATCTATTTTAACCTATTTTAAACTAATCAACCCATTTTATCTATTTTAATCTATTTTTAAACCATTTAAACTATTTTAAAGTATTTTAAATATATTTAAACTGTTTTAAATTCATTTAATCTATTTTAAATTTTTTAATGTATTTTAAATCTATTTAAAACTATCTTAAATCCATTAAAACTATTTTAACCATTCATAACTATCTGAATTATTTTCTAAATTTCATATTGTGTAAAGTGGAAGTGTTTATATTTAAATCCTTGATTTTAAAGCGAATATGGTTAAATGACGTTATAACCTAAGTTGGGATTTAAAATGATATTTTCTAGTGAAATGACGTATTTGAGTAAATATAATGATTTTGAAATGAGAATTTAATTAACTTATCTTATCGATATGATTTTGAAAGTGAATATCATTTTGAAAACGAATATGATTTCCAAAATGAATATAATTTTGAAAACGAATATGATTTCAAAAGTGATATGGTTTGAATTGAATTTGATATTTTTATATCAATTTCAAAATGGTTTTGGAAATTTAAAAGAACCATCGGTATGAAATAAGTGTTTGGTTATTAAAGAGACCTGGATCGAATATTGTCATACTTCCGTCAATACCGAAAACCACTTTAACAACTGTGTATGTGGCAGAGATTCCAGAATAAAGTAGGATGGTTTGGCGAACGATTCGGTATAAGGTATTTACGTAGCCTTGACACCCGTGAGTTAGATTGATGTGACTAAAACAGGAGTCACGACGGGCCAAGTGAGGTCGCACCTCCGATCGGACATGCTTCTTCGATACCATATGATGACTTTGTGATTAATTTTGTGGCTGCCCCTTGATTTTGATTATGGGAGTGTGTTCCGAGGTGGGCGGTAGTAGCTGCTATGCGTTACCACCAATTCAGATTCCTAAAATGGTATAATCCTACCCTAACATTGCCTCGCATGCCGTGTCACATGCCTTATCGTGCCTTATATGAGTTTGATTTGTGTCGTACCTATGGAGTACTCCCTGATAGCCTAAAATTTATGGTGGAGTTTATAGTTTTGTATAGACCGCGACATTATATAAAATATGTTAAGGGGGATATAGGTAATGCCTTAATGCTATTTTAATACTTAATTTCCTGTAGACACTATTATAATAGCATATTGTACTATGTATGTAGATAGTTTAACGGATCCTTAGGAGATGGAAGTCCTGAACATCTCTTAAGTTATTACACTCACGTTAGAAACTAGATAGGGGATGTCAAACCCCGTAAGTATCTCTGATGCAGTTACACTCATATTTATTTACTATTGATTTAACTTACATAAGATCTTTTAGTTCCGACTCTGAGTGTTTTGTCATTTCAATTCGCTCGGGTCAGTCTGAGCTTTTCAATGAATCGAAGACTTCTTTTCTGGAGGACGAAGATGGAGATTTAGTACTATTACTATTTATTATATTCATATTACTCCATCATGTTATTCCGCTGCATTGTTATTTATTTCTATTGTATGTAACTCTGATTCTATATTGTAAAAGTTTAAATCAAATGTTATTTGTAAAACAGCTTCATGAACTGTTATTTGATTATTATACTTTGTCATTCTGCTGTGAGATCTGTGTTTATTTTTCTTTCTCTTCTTTTTCTTATTTACCTCATAAAAATCCTCCCTTCTGAATGGTTTGAGTCTGACATGTGTGGTTGATCGTCGATTTAAACCGTCCGAAGAGGTGGGTCATTACAATAAATTTATATGGTTTTATAAATCAAATATGATCATTTTAATTCATTTAAAGTGATAAGAAATTTATTTTGAAATTTTTTTAACAAATATATGTATGTTAAAGTATAAGTGAAAATGTGAATGGGAATCGGTTCTCCGATATACAACTGTTTATCAAACGAATGTTGTTCAGAATCGATGCAACATTGTTTATATGTCATGTACACATATATAACATATAAATGCATCCACTAACATGCACATGAAAATATGTATACATACGTATATACTTATACACTTACAAATACATACATAGTATAAAAATCTAAGATATTTTAAGTAAAGCTTCCTCCTTAAGCTTAAACAAGTCAAAATATGCATACATGAGTGGACGGAAGTGATGTGCACATGGAGGAGAGGTTATGGCCGTGTATTTTAAAGGAGTGGTGTGTTGGAGAAGCTTGGAAAATGTGATGTATGCATATTTTCATTTACACTCCTCTTTTTTCCTATGAATACCCCACTCTCTTCTCTTCTTTTTCATTCTTCTTCTTCCTTCTTCTTAAGCTTCCTAAGAGCTTCTTTAATGGCTTCCATGCCCTAGGAAAATCTTAGAAAAAGTTATGAAAAAATATTAGTAAAATATATACACATGTATATAATATCAATCCAGTTCAAAAACAAATCAAAAAACCTCCTTTCCACTACTCAAACTCATGGCCACAATTAGATCCACCATAGGTCGTGCCCTTCCTCCATTCCCACCATGGCCATGAGCACCTCCTACACTCCCAAGGCTATGCCTAGCCACTTCAAGGCTTCAGAGCTCGAATCCATAGAGTTTAATTCGATCGTAGCAGGGCTATAGCCGATTTAAAGTTTGATCGTTCGAATCTAAGGTGAGAACTCCTAATTTATTATACTATATGTTGGATAATGATACGATGTTGCAAATGGATGTTATGCTTTGATCATCAGGTTTGGTTGTTTTTGTATGAATGTTGTGCGTGTGTGTCTATATATATATATATATATATATATATATATATATATATATATATATATATGCAAGTCACGAATATACATATCGATAAGCACAAAGGAAGCTGATCGATGGGCCAACTCTTAGTTGTCCAACGATCATAGTTGGTTGATGTCCGGAGGCTTGTGTGTAACTCCCGTCTAGCTGGGGGAAGCGTAGATCTGTGATGGTAGTCGGACGATGCTGAGAGTAAGAGGCGTGATCCCTTCTGGATCTCCTACGCTTTTGGCAGTTTAGCTGGTTGGTCAACTCTACGTTGGCACGCAGTTGTACAGTCAATTATTGCCGACTTTGGGTCAACTCCTGAAGCAGCATTTGGAACTCTTGTATGGTAACCATGCCTAATGGATCTGAAGGTTCGGTAGCATTCTTGCTGGATGGAGGCAATCGCGCGGGATTCTATCGATCATGTCCTTCTTGATCTGCAGCTGTAGAGGCGGTCCTTGTGCTAACCAAGGCGAATAGTGAAGTTCTTTCCTAGATTTTATACAAATCTGAATAGGTTGGAAGGATCTGAACTTGAAATCTTGATCTTCTTCTTGGATTTGTGCAATCCAGTATCGATAGTAGATCTAAGAAGCAGGAGAAAAACTGTGTTTTCTTAGTTAAAGCACCAAAGTGTTTGTACCAAAATTGTGCACAACACTCTTCGGAAGTATTTGAAGAGATAAAAATGAAGAATAGAAATGTAAAACGAGGATTATCTAACAAACACATCAAAAATAGAAATGAAAACGCGATAAAATACAGCAATTTAGAGTGGTTCGGCGTATTGCCTGCATCCACTATGAAGTTTGAAGACTTTATTGATATTCACTTGATGATTACAACTGATTTCGATGAATTACAGCAGATTAAAGTGTTGAAATTCGAGTGCAATAGCAGCTATGGAGTGCAAAGTTGGATTCGGCAGAGTCTGGACGTCAAAGAGCCAAAAGATCCATCTTCTGTAGGCCCGGGGGCTCTATTTATAGACGTGGGAGGCTGATATCTCGCTCAGATCTCGAGAGACTTCTTCTGGCACGTGGGTGGCCCCACGCGATCGATCCCATAAAGTTTCATCCCGATCCATGATTGATACGAACAAATTTCGTATCGATCGAGATTTGATCCAATCGAGTCGAAACTTGGCATGAACCTTCCTTAGGTCGTACGTAAGCTCCTGTGAAAATTTTATAGCATTTGGACTTGTGGATTGCAAGTTATGATCAATGCAAACTTGGGTGTTGTGTGGGCTATCGCGTTCGAATAGATGCCTTCATATCGATTGGTTCGAATCGTTATCGCTCATGTGCCTGCAAGTTGACGTGGCACTTGATTGTAGGATCAATCCAAAGTTCATGCTGAATTGACCGAGCCTTTTCTATGCACGTGCCTCATTCGAATTGATCGATAATATGTTGTTCGCATCGGTCTGCAGTTCCCTTCTTATTGATCATTGAAGCTACTTCGTATCGATGGCATATTGACCGCTTTGAATCGATAGCTTCCACCTCAGTTTGTATCGATATACACTCACACCCTTCGTACCGAGGGAGTGTTGACATTTTCATATCGATGCCCTTTAAGGGTTACTTTAGTTGGTGACCAATACGAAATGCGCACAAGATGATCGATACGAATCGTGTATAAATGATCGATACGAACCATGCATGAGATGATTGATATGAACCACGCATGAGATGATCGATACGAACCACGCATGAGATGATCGATATGAACTCTTCTCGAGCGATGGATATTAGTGGATAGATTTTCTTGATTTTCATCGATCGTAACTTGAGCATATGAACTTCGATTAACTTAAGATTTGAAATGTTGGCTTTCACAGCTTTGCTTGTCATGTCAATTGTAACTTGATCCGGACTCAAACAAAATTTATCGACATCCATAGCAAACTTGTGCATATCCGACGTTTAGGATGAGCGATCTTTGGTCTTTAGTCAATTCCTTGATATTTTGGCCTTGCCAAAAGGTGGGACAACAAAATGGGTTTTAACTAATCAAAGATTTGATAAGAGAAGTTCAATAATTTTGTATATATCGGACAGAATGTTTCAAAAATATGTATCTCCAAGGGAGATTTTTGATAAAAAGAACTTAATCAATTAAAGAATGATTCTCTATTCACAAACCCTCTTTTTATCAATGATTGGCTCGAAGGAATCGTGGTTGGATATAGGGTAATCCTTATCCGAAAACCACTTCAAACCAATTTACATTCAAAGTACAACATGCTGAAGATAAAAGCATTTAAGATGGAGATATTCATGATGTAGGGCTACTTGCCACTAGTACCTCGAGGTGAAATTCACAATATCATATATTTATGCTGACAAGTAGTGCTCCGTTATGAAATCTATAATGCAAGGACTTCTCACTACTAATCTTAGGGTTAATTCGCGATAGGATGTGGTAAGAGAGTACCTTCAGTTTCATTCATTCCTAGAACGAACTTGTATGGGTGGATGTCTGACATTGAATTCTTGAGATTTCATCGTTAACTTTTATACACATACATCTGTTTGGTGGCGGAGAAGGTAACTTTTCTTAGCTTAACACCCTTCTCTAAGACGTATGAGATCGGAGGTTGTATGTTTGTGGAAGTTAACAAGTGATCGATGGAATGGTAGTGTGAAATTCAAAGAAAGATGAAGGGCTATTTGAAAAGGTAATCGTTACCTCAAGCCTCACACCCAAGAAATGACCGAAATAGGGTTAGATGTGGCAATGCTATCTGGTTCGCAATCATTAGGTTATGATCATCCCCTTCTAGATATATTTCTTTCCGCTATGACGTTCGGGTTTAAATTAATGTGGTGTATGCTAAGAGAGCTCTCAGATAGGTCGGTAACGACCGAGGTGCTTACATATTCGGTACTATCTAAGGAAAGGTAAGCCGATCTTGTGTTAGTAGAGGTGCAGATGTTCTGTTGACCTTGGTACATTCCTCTAGAGATGTACTCCGGAAGGTAGTCCTTTCATCTGGTCATTTGTATAGAATCCATTCTCCAATAATAGTCTGCCATTTGTAGAGCCTAGTATGCTGGAATTTAATAATGGTAATAGTTTCGGCTAAGATTAATAAGTTTAATTGCAAATGTTTTCAAAGATATGTCATTAAAAATAATATCAAGAATTTGATGTAAAATGTTTGGTTATCAAGGTAAAATCTCGTTCCATGTTTATGTGCAGCATGGTCTTATAAGGTACTTTTTTGTTTTCGAAGTGCGTATTTTGAGTTCTCACACCAGTCCCATCAGCGATCCTGAGTTTATTTTTCCTTTCCTTAAACTCTGGGTGCCCTAATTTTCCCCGAATAACCTAGTATTCTGGGTTAGTTTAGAAGAAGCTGGATGGAGCTCAAAGCATGGAGTCAGAAGATTTTCTGAATATTTGTTATCTATTTCCACCACACTTGAGTAGTACTGTATTCCGCCTTTGTAAGGAAGGATATTTATAACTGTCCATGTTTAACTTTGATAAATGTATTTTAATTTCCGATATAAAGATTATTTGTTGAAATAATGTATATGAGATCCTGTGCTGTCTTTATTTTCTTTCTTACTCTTAATGATCCTCTTCTTCGGCACTTGGATTTACGGCACGTGAATATCAAGGATGTATTAGTGTGGATTTCTGGGAGTCGAAAAAATAGGTCATCGCATGCTTACTTTATGACGAGCATTGATATATATTTCCTAGTTGTCATTTATTGCAATGTCGGTTGTGTTGTTAATTGGTTGTTATTATTGTGGCCGCACTTACTATCATTATACACTTAGCAATTGACTCATACGTTGATCACCCTACGTTTGGATGTTGGGTTACCTTTACCATAACATGTTGTTATGTTTCAGTCACATTATATTAGTTGTGCTGACTCATAGATTTCAGATAAAGAACTACTTGAGCTATATGATGAGCAATATGCCATTATCTTTTGATATAGCCATTTATGCATATATTAAATTCATATACGGTATTTTAGATTATTTTCCCTCACACTAGGCTTTAAGTCTGACCCATGCTTTGACTCTGTTTATTTTATGACAACTCGCGAGTACTCGATTAAGTAGGCTGAAAGGCAGGTAGCTTTTGGGGGATAGCTTAGGATCACATTATTTGGATCGAAATAGGATGACTGTGTTTTGTTATACACTTACATGCATATTTTATAGTACATGACAAACCTATATTTATATATACGAGACATATATTATCAGATGTTATATTCGGTACTCCGTATGTATGGAGTCGATGTATTCCAACTATTATTATTTTTATTAGTTGCTTTCGCATTATTATGCCTCATATATGTATATCATTTTCTGGCTATATATTTTTGTATATTATATATTGTCATCCCATGTGAGATACTATCATTTCACCATAGTTAAATCAACTTAATAATAATAATCAAACTTTAAATTAACCATGCATAACCTGTCTTTATGGAACTTAAGTTCGGTCACTGTCATTTGGTGATGGAACTTTTTAGGTTGCCATAGTGCGGGGTGTCACATATGTCGAGTTGTTTGCCTAGATCAGCATATCTGTTTGCTATGGTTTGTTATATTAACCATGTGCATATGTGATATTTTGGTTGCCTTTGTGACGCGGCAGAAATAACAAACTTGACGTGCTAATAATGTTTTGATACAAATTGGTGCACTTTCTTCCTCATGAAATAAATTCGTGTCAAGTAAACTTAGTACAACGATAAATGCCCAAATCCGTTGATCTCTCGAGATACCGGATTCTAGCTATCTTCAACACGTTGATCGCCCACGATTCTGCGTTAGAAGATCTATGATTCTTCGACGTTGATCTCGCGCACGAGATTCCGTGAATCGGCTTCAAATTCGTTGATTCGAGCACACTCGAATATCCGAAGATGGAAGAAGAAGGAGATCACACTCAACTTCAACAAAAGTGGCAAAAAGCACACAAATTTTATTCAAAAACCAACCCCCTTTACAAATGACACACACCCCTGTTTATAGGAGATTACAACTCAACACATATGCGACTCAAACAGTGACTCACGACCTACGACTCACGGTACAACACTACACGACTTAACATACGCGACTTAAAAATACAATACATACAACATACGACATAACGACTCACGAGTTAACGACATAAGAAGAAGCGACTTAAGAGAACCAGCCTTCATACGACCAAAGAAATATGCGGCTTATAGAGATGCGGCATAAGCTTCATGCGACTTAAGAACACACGGCAGCGACATAAGGAGATCAGCGACATAAACATCAACGACTTAAAGAAGTTAGCGACTTAAAGAAGCAACGACTTAAGGAATGCGCGACCAAAGAGATGCAGCTTTGTTGGCTTTGTTTCTTTGATCCGTTAGGTCGTGGAGCGACTTAAGTTGGTGCGACTTAAGATGGCGCGACTCATGGTAGGAGTTAGGTCGCTCGCATAACTCATTAGGTCGCTCTGGCGTCTCAGGGCAAGATGTTAGGTCGCTCACGCGACTTAAGGCCTTGTGCGCTACAATTTCCTCCACTGCATCTTCTATCTCATTAGGTCGCGTGCGACTTAAGACAAGCGAACGACTTAAGGCAGCCGAACGACCTAAAGCAAGCGGCTTATCATGGTGCATTGCATCATCCTCCCCTGGTTGAAAAGAATTCGACCCCGAATTCACACTTTCCTCTTCTTCGATGTACTTATTCTCATGATATGGAATCAAGTGTTTGACATTGAAAACATCGGCAGTATGGATATGATCCGGCAATCTTAACTGATAAGCATTCTCATTGATCTTCTTTACGATTCCCAAAGGACCAATCTTTCTAGCAGCTAGCTTGTTGTAAGCACCAATAGGAAATCGATCCTTAGTCAATACTGCATATACAAAATCTTCTTCTTTGAATTCAACGTGTCGTCGTTTGATATCTGCGGATTGCTTATATTTCTCATTCGCCTTAAGCAATCGTTCCTACACAACCTTGTGGCATTCTTGCAACCCATTCACAAATTCACTTGCTCGCTTGATCACTCCTTTCTGCTGTGGTACTATAGATAAATCCAATGGTCCCTTCAGAATTGTTGAATAAACAACCTGGAATGGACTGAAACCAGTGCTACGATTAACTACATGGTTGTGTGCAAACTCAGCTTGACACAGCTTGGTATCCCAACTCTTCAAATTATCATTCACGAGGCATCTCAATAGATTACCCAAGGATCTATTCACAACTTCTGTTTGTCCATCCGTCTGTGGATGATAAGCACTACTAAATTTCAGCTTTGTCCCAACCATTCTCCATAGAATCATCCAAAAATGACTCAGAAAACGAGTGTCTCTATCTGATACAATAGATTCAGGCAACCCATGAAGACGATAGATCTCTTTGAAGTATAACTATGCAACATTAACTGCATCTGCCGTCTTCTTGCATGCAATAAAATGTACCATTTTTGAAAAACGATCAACCACTACATAGATAGAATCATTTCCACGTTGCGTTCTCGGCAAACCCAACATAAAGTCCATGCTAACATCCACTCACGGCTTAGTAGGTATAGGCAACGGCAAATATAAGCCTGCATTTGTCGCGGTCCCCTTTGAAACTTGACAAATATGGCACCTCTGAACAAACTTTTTGACTTCTTTTCTCATTGACGGCCAAAAATAAGACTTTGAGATCAACTGCATAGTACGGTTGCGGCCCACATGTCCTTCGTCATGTGATTCCTTGATGATTTTCATTCGTAAACTACAATCTGGAACACACAACTGATTTCCTTTGAATAGAAAACCATCAACCAGCGTATGTCCATCCATGCTTCTCTGTTTGACTTTATCTAGGATCCTGAAAAAATATGAATCTGAAGTAAGAAAATCTGGAAGTAAGTCAAAACCCATCACCTCTACTTGCATAGTTGTTAGTAAAGTATTCCTCCGACTCAATGCATCTGCGACGCGATTAGTTACTCCAGACTTATGCTTCACGACGAATGTAAATTGCTGCAAATAAGCTATCCACGATGCATGCCTAGTTGCAATTTTATCCTGCCTTCATGATCTGTATACAAAACAAATTCTTTATGGAACAAGTAATGTCTCCAATGCTTCACAGCCTGCATAATAGCATAAAACTCCACATCATAAGTATGGTATCTCATCTTTGCTTTAGAAAGTTTTTCATCGAAATAAGCAATTGGACGACCCTTCTGACTCAACACTCCTCCAATTCCAATTTTCGATGCATCCGTGTGTAACTCAAATAGTAACTGGAAATCTGGCAACACTAGAATCGGTGCTGAGGTTAAAAGTTCCTTAATTCGCTCAAAAGCAAATCCTGCCCCTTCCGTCCATAAAAACTTCTTTCCCTTCATACAATCTGTAACATGGCCATCACACTACTAAAGTGTGGTATAAATCTTCGATAAAATGAAGCTAACCCATGAAAACTTCTGACTTCTGTTATAGTTTTGGGTTGTGGCCAATTTCTGGTTGCGTCTACTTTACTCTGGTCCACTTGTATCCTCTCCTCAAACACAACATAACCCAGAAATAAAACACTTGGCGTCATGAACACGCATTTCTTCGTTACCGCATAGAACTTTTCCTGACGAAGAACAATTAACACCTTCTGCAAGTGTTGAATATGCTTCTCTGTGCTCGCACTATAGATCAAGATATCATCAAAGTAAACAACAACAAACTTCCCAATGTAAGGTCTGAAAATTTGATTCATCGCCCTCATAAATGTACTTGGTGCATTAGATAGACCAAACAGCATAACCAGCCATTCATATAATACTTCTCGAGTCTTGAACGATGTCTTCCATTCATCACCTGGTCTAATACGAATCTGATGATAACCACTCTTAAGATCGATCTTCGAAAAGATTACAGACCCACTAAGTTGATCCAATAGATCATCAAGTCTTGGCATAGGAAATCTGTATCTGATAGTTATTTTGTTGAGTGCCCTGCTATCCGTACACATTCTCCACGAACCATCTTTCTTCGGCACTAACAAAGTTGGTACAGCACAAGGACTGAGACTTTCTCGAACATGCCCTTGCTCAATCAATTCCTCAACCTGTCTTCTCAACTCTTTATGCTCGTTTGGACTCATACGATAATGTGGCCTATGGGGTAAAACAGCACCTGGCACTAGATCAATTTGATGTTGTATGTCCCTTAATGGCGGTAATTCCTTGGGCAATTCCAAAGGAAAAACATCTTCAAATTCATCCAACACTGGTTTAATCTCCGCAGGAGTTTCGAAATCCTCACTCGCTTCATATACAATCAACATAAACAGTTCAGCACCATCCTTCACTTCTTCAACAAATTCTCTCATCGACAATAGGCTAGTTGATTCCACCTTCTTCTCTGACTTGCTTTCACTTTGTTCACGCTTCTTAGGAACTAAAGTAATTTGAGTACCTTCAAACATGAAACTGTAGCTATTGGTGCGACCATTATGTTGTACAGCTCCATCATATTGCCATGGTCTTCCCAATAGTAAGTGACACACATCCATGTCAACAACATCACACCATATATCATCTTTGTACTTCTTCCCAATAGAAAATGAAACAAATGCCCTTCTTCCCACTGTCACTTCTCCACCTTTCTTTAGCATGCCAGTTTATAAGATCTAGGATGTTTTTCAGTCTTCAACCCTAACTTCATAACGGCTTCTTCAAAAATAATGTTATCACAGCTTCCCGTATCAATAACAAACCGACAAACCTTCCCCAAGATAGTACATGTAGACTGAAAGATATTGCTTCTTAGCCAACAAGAATCATTCTCATGCTTTGGCACTAAACAAGACCTCCTCATCATCAAATTACATCCTTCGTCTTCTGACACAACTTCTTCATCTTCATCAAACTTCGATGGTTGAGAATGATCAATCTCAGCTTCCACATCTTCATACTCACATTCCTCTGCAACTAAGGTTCTCTTCTTTGGCTTTGTATATTCATTGCTTTTATGGCCAAATTCCTGACAATTATAGCACTCGATACTGTCATTGACCTTTGCTTTAGCGGCTTCTTTGACAATTGGTTTGCTGACCGATTTGGGAACATTAGCACAGCCACTAACACCCTTACTTTGATTGTTAGAACTCGTAAACACACCACCTCCTCGTCTCCCTTGTTTCTCCCAAGCTAAGGCTTTCTGATGTGCTTTAGCAACAGACATCGAATTAAACATATTCACCATGTCTTGAATTTGGATTTGTAACCCTCCAATATATCTAGCCGTTAGTTGTTCCTCTGTCTCCATAATATCATTCCTCGCAATCAACTGATAGAATTCATCTGCATAATCATTCACGGTCCTCGTTCGTTGTCTCAAATTCTGCAAACGTTGATACATAAGAGATTGATAATTGTACGGCAAGAAAGTTGCTTTCATCATCTTTCTCATCTTCTCCCAAGTGACAACTTTCGATTTTCCCATTCTCTCCGGAGTTAGTTTAATTTGTTGCCACCATGCCATAGCTCTTCCCCTTAGTCTTGTAGCAACTAACTGAACTCTGTGATTCTCAGGTACCTCCTTGAATTCCAAAATTTCTTCAACATTTGACAACCAATCAAGAAATTCTTCTACTTGCATACCACCTTTGAATTCTGTAATTTCCATTCTCATACCTGATTCCCATTTACGATCATTTTCTGAATCAAGATATTGATTTCGCACGTGGCCTCGGTCTCGATAATGAATACTGCATCTATCACCATATTCTTCAAAATCATATGTATGTCGATATCGATCTCGTCCATCTATGTCTCTACGATCACGCATGCCCCTCCTATCATGTCTTTCAGCATCACGATATGGTTCATTGTCAAACTCACGTGGGGTTCTTCTTTCTTCATGTCGATACTCATGGTGTTCTCTTCTCATTGAAACTGAAGATTCTCTTCTATCCCGATAAGACTGGGGTGGCATTCTCCTTTGTTCCAAAACCGATGGTGAAACCCTGTTTCTACCATGGTTCGAAACTGGTGAAGTTATCCTTTGATTGTGATTCATGTCATTCATCATCTTTTTTAACTTTGCAATACCTTCATTGAAATTTTCATTGATACGCTGCTCCATCTGCTCAGCTTCTTGTCTTCTATACAAATCTTCAACATTCTGAAAACGATTAGCACATCTCAGAGGCATGATCTTCAAACAATCTCGGTTCTTTGAATTAGCTCCGATCTAACTTGACTTTAACTCGGCTTTGATTTAGCTTTAACCCGGCTCTGAACTCTGCACTAGCTCGGCTCGGCTTCGGCCTTGATCTTACTTAGCTCTGATACCAAACCGACGCAGTGAAAAGAACAAACTTAACATGCTAATAATGTTTTGATACAAATTGGCGCACTTTCTTCCTCACGAAATAAATTCATGTCAAGTAAACTTGGTACAACGATAAATGCCCAAATCCGTTGATCTCTCGAGATACCGGATTCTAGCTATCTTCAATACGTTGATCGCGCACGATTCCGCGTTAGAAGATCTATGATTCTTCAACGTTGATCTCGAGCATGAGATTCCGTGAATCGCCTTCAAATTCGTTGATTCGAGCGCACTCGAATATCCAAAGATGGAAGAAGAAGGAGATCACACTCATCTTCAACAAAAGTGGAAAAAAGCACACAAACAAATTTTATTCAAAAATCAACCCCCTTTACAAATGACACACACCCCTATTTATAGGAGATTACAACTCAACACATATGCGACTCAAACAGTGACTCACGACCTACGACTCACGATACAACACTACACGACTTAACACATTACACGACTTAACATACGCGACTTAAAAATACAGTACATACAACATACGACATAACGACTCACGAGTTAACGACATAAGAAGAAGTGACTTAAGAGAACCAGCCTTCATACGACCTAAGAATAATGCGGCTTATAGAGATGCGGCATAAGCTTCATGCAACTTAAGAACACATGGCAGCGACATAAGGAGATCAGCGACATAAACATCAGCGACTTAAATAAGTTAGAGACTTAAAGAAGCAATGACTTAATGAATGCACGACTTAAGAGATGCGGCTTTGTTGGCTTTGTTTCTTTGATCTGTTAGGTCGTAGAGCAACTTAAGTTGGTGCGACTTAAGATGGCGTGACTCATAGCAGGAGTTAGGTCGCTCGCATAACTCGTTAGGTCGCACTAGCGTCTCAGGGAAAGATGTTAGGTCGCTCACGCGACTTAAGGCCTTGTGCGCTGCAATTTCCTCCACTGCATCTTCTATCTCGTTAGGTCGTGCGCGACTTAAGACAAGCGAACGACTTAAGGCAACCGAACGACCTAAAGCAAGCGGCTTATCATGGTGCGCTGCATCACTTTCTTATGTATTAGTGAATGCAATAATACATTTTGTTTATGACACATGTGTAACACCCTCTAAAATGAACCATAAATATAAATTGAATTAAATATGATAAGGGTTGAATATGGAAATTTTATAAAAGTTGGAAATTAACCACAAAAACTATTACGTTGCGTTCGTGGTGAAATTCTAATCTGTTTTCATATATAATATGCTGAAAATGTAGCTCAAGCAAAAAAGTTATGAGCATATGAAGTTTTCAGATTTAAATTAATTTAGTTTGAGTTCAAATTCAAACGTGAAATCAAATTTAGGGTTTAAATTCCAAAAATTAGTTTAGGGGCCAAATAAACATTTATTTAACGTTTAACATCAAAAAGTTAATTATGAAATAAAATAATTGTGCAACGAAACAAAATAAACGTTCGCCAAAATAGAGGAGCGATCGTCCTATATAGGTCAACAGATCGACCGTAGCGGTCGTCCGGTCGCACATAGGCTATCGGCCGCTTGGCAACAAAAGTTTCCAATGGCGGCTAAGTATGAAGCTATGTTATATTGAGTTGTACGCTCCAGATTTATCCGTTTCTTATCTACTTCCATCCTACGATTCTGGTGCGTTTCAACCCCTATAAATAGAGTCATATCCTCTCCACTTTTTATTTATACTAGTGTGAACCCGTGCTTCGCACACGGATATGGCAAAAATATTTCTGTTGCAGTTAGAAATTTTAAATTATTTTAGAAATAATCAGAATATATTATTTACATGAAGGAATTAGAAACATTACTGCACAATAACAAATATATAAGTATTAAAATCAGTACACAATCCTTATTGAGTTATTTTGAATGACTATGTGGAAAAACCGTGTATGTTAGAACTGTAATTTTCATGTGCGCTTGTTTATGCTGACATGTAAACTAACTAAAAATGTACAATTTGGAAAATGATTTTATAAATGTTGAATTATATGTCAACAACACATCACTGTCAGAAAAGATAGGTAAAAGAAATGTGTGAAAGTAGTATCACAAATCATAAAAACCGTATACATAGACCAAGTACTTTTACTTTGCATAATCACACAAAAACCAGATACTATTAACCAAGCAGTTTGAGTTTGTAAAAACATACAACTAATAAGTTTGCACCATGTACCAAACATTTCAATACTATCATAAGCCCAGATATGCAAGGTACATATACATTTGATGTTATAAAATTATTAACAACCATAAATTTTAAAAATAATATGACATAATAGTATCGTTAAGTAGCATCTACCACCAACTGATGTACATTTTTTGGCACTGGTCCGATCATAAATTGACCTTAAATAAACCTTCGACTCATTTTGCCACATTAAATTTTAACAAATCATATTAAGTACATAAATCAAATAAATGGACCCTTGAACTTCAAATAAGAAATTATCATGTACAGATTTATTCACTCTACAAATCCTTATGCAATCCACGAAACAATGAAATTGAAATCAGTTGTGAATGGAAAAATAACAATGCCATGAAAGCATAAAGAGGCAAAGGTTCTATAAAATCACAGTGGATATAGGTCGTTAGTTAGAAAGACCAATAAACCGAGAATCTAAAATCCAATAGTTTTAGTTATTTGTAATGAACTAACGATCTAAAATCCAATAGTTAAAAAGTTGATAGTTGACACACATAAGTTGAACCTTACTGCATGTGCCATCTAGGTTTCAAACTTCTCAGCTCCCAATATGCTAAATAGTAAAACAATGTAAAATGTACATTTACAGAGGTATGTATAATCAAAATGTAAGCCATAGAGAGAATTGTTTAGCTTTATGCAGGCATTTGGTATCAAGTTGTTCCACTTTCATATATAGAACAATTGGCACTCTTGTTTTTAAATAATTACAGCACCAAGAATCAAATCAGTTTGATTATATCGAATAATACATTATTCAGTATTCACCAGGATTTCAATTGCATGACAAATAGGATGGATCTCCAAGATTCCATTATGGTTGTGCATAACAGAAAGAGATGAATATAAACAAAGAAGAAAACACAAATTCCCTTCTAATGAAATTACCTGCAAAACTTATAATAAATCACCCATATAGAATTATGTAACCTTGTTATGTTTATCGCAATGTTAAGCCAAAATGTAATATATAAATGTTAAACATAGCATAAGATTTGAAGATTGATTAAATATCTCCCTGAAGTAAAGTATTCACCAAAAAGAAATGTACACTCTAACATTAACCTTATAAAAATAAGATCCAGACATGAAATTTTAAAACAATTTGAATTTCCAGATATTTGATTGGTTTAATTTAATTTTGTTTTAGATCAGCAGTATAAATTTCTCTAGTATGCAAGCAAATTTTTAGCTTGGTGTAATGTTTAAAACAGTATGAAATACTGAAAACTAATTCATCACGTCCATATAATTTGGAACGATAGCACCATGAAAAAAAATCTAGATATTCATTAGTAACAATAACTCTATTGTCTATACATATCCACGACTTTTTCTTGACATCGGGTAGAAGTTATCATTTAATTTCATATTAGACTTAGAAAATATACATAATACCATATAACTCCATATAAAATTTCTTTTAATGTGTATATATCTATGTTGTTGTCATATCATTGAGTATAGCCAAAAGTTCTTAGAACATGATTTATAGACCTTGATTTAGTTGTCTTTTGTTTCTTTTATTTAGATGGAAACTACCAAGTGTATTATGTTAGCAACGTTACAGGTTGAGGGACAACAACCGTAATATTTTATGACATAGAAGTATTACTCTTGCCAACATCCATCACGATACTGTACCGGACTGGATACTTACATGCTAAGCCCCGTTATGTGAACAACAAAAACCGATTGATGGTTTAGGAGCCGGGAAGATAAAAAAAATTAAATGTTTACTTATATAGGCATGCAAGTTAGTGGCTAAAGATCAGGGCTTTTATAGAAAGGTCCATTATCGAACTTGTATGAGCTAAGAACGTTGAGTAAACTCTTAGTGTCAATGCATACACCCCCGACCGAGCTGTTGATTCGAACGGTTACCTGGTGATGAGCAAGAATAAGTAGCTGTATATGTATATTTCGTCCATTATTTTGTTTGATGTAGTAGCGTACCATGTTTGTGTGATTCCATCCTAGATGTTCATGGTGTGGAATGGAGTTCCATTGCTTGTTGTGTTCGTCAACTCATAAGTAATTCCATGATGATATGCATATGGAAAAAATAATTTAGATTTATATTCACATGAAGTTGAATTGATGCAATAAAGCTTATGGTATGACTATGCAAGTGATAAATTCAGTCTTACCGTAAATAATAGGTGAGTCATTATTATCAGTTTGTCATACTGTCTGTTCTAGAGTAGATCCTGATTTTTGACCTGCATGTTCTTGCCTTATAACATACAGCCATTTAACTTCATCAAAAAAAATCTTATTCCACAGGGTATGAAATTATATTGTCCACGTAGTATTAAATAAAGATAAAAATAATGGTGAAGAAATGGACAGTTAGTAAAAAGTAATAGTGAGTTGCTACTAAATGAGAGAATGTTTATGCCTAAATGATTTAATTGAACTACAATTTACCATGTTCACCCAATTTTCTGATGCAAGTATTCTCTAACAGTATAGCAACAAACATGCATATTGAAAAAATATTGTTTACAGAAATGAGGATAAAAATGTAAAGCGGATAGGAATCAGATATTATAATTCACATGGACATATGTTGTTTTTTAAAAAAAATTTATGGTAAAAAAATGTATTAGAATTCTTCAACAACGTATCATAGGTTTAAATATAATCATTCTTGATTTTAGCGATAAAAATCCAATTTAATATGCACAAAAAAGGCATATAAAATGCAAATTACCGGTGCAAATTTTGATGATAATAACTACTGTAACAAAAGTTAAGAACATATACAAATATAATCTTTCAGAAAATGGATTCCTATTTTAAGAACTACCAAACCATTGTATTAACCATTTTGTCAACGATGAGAATGAATTAAAAAGTTCTAGCTAAATAGGACATATGGGACCTTCAAGACAGAAGCGAACGTGCCAAAGCACAGAAATGCAGTCTTACCTATCATGCTAGCAATAGTCTCGCATGCTACATATATATAGTATCTCTTATCATGGTGTTCAATACATTTACAGAAGAGGATGTACGTTTAATTTAATTTGGTAATGAGCATTCCTTTTCTGAATACACTTAATTGTGTTCGAATATGGTTTGTACGAAAATATGAATTTCAATTACGCATTCACCTCAAAATAACAGCAAACCTCAAATAATGGTAGAAGTGAGACTGTAAGCAAGATGATGATAAGCGAGATGTATTCTTATGAATGAAAGGAAAACATAAGTATTTGACAAAATTAAATTTACCATATATACGTTATGCCATAATTAATGCATACAAATACACATGTATGTAGACATGTATGAAAATGTATTCATGAGCTTCCAAAAGTCAAATGTGGAAACAATGTAAACAGATATTAAAAATTTGGACTAATTTTTTAATGAATAATGTATCGCTAATAAGTAGGAGACCTAGAGTACAAATATTATTACTACTGTAATGCTAGCATGTGGGTGTGTTTGCATGCGTGTGTGCGCGCCAGAACTTTAGTGACTATAAACTCAATTGTTGTATGATTATCACTCATAATGGACCATTATATATATTTAAATGTTAAATTAAAATTTAAACTAAGGATTAAAACACATATTACAACTCCCTAAGTGGTCCAAATACCAAAGTGATTCAATAACTAAATGTTGACCCAAAGCTAGCTAGCTTTACATGTTCCAACTGTAGTGACAAATCCAGGAATAGAACTCAAAACGTCAATCATAAACTGCAAATAGAATACAACCTTGACCGGTAAGTAGAATTTTGTAGATCTGCATTAAATTTAGATAAAATATTACCAATTACGAATCAGATGACTTCTTACCCAGACTGACGATCCAGCAAATTCCAAAAACTCAGATAGCAAGCTTTTGGACAACATTCGTCCAAGAAATTTCTTCATTGTGTATTTGATTCTCTTCAAGAACATGAAATTATAAATCAGCATTAATTCTCTATAATCATCACAAAGTGGTGAACGATACAGAAGAGAGATTCCATCCTAATATTACAGCAAACTATGTGTAGAAGAGATATAAAGAAAGAATAATTTCTTCTCTCAGTCCAACTATATCACTTCCATAAGTGCATATAAGTGTAGATGATGACATGGCCTCTTGTGGAAATGACATAAACTTGTAAATATTCTAAAAGTTCTTTTCAGTTACAAAAATAAATCTTTCTATTTTAGCTTTACTCTTGGTTTGCTCAACAAACCCAAACAATTCGCTATAATTATTGTAAACAAAGGAATTTGGTCATTATGGAATAGGATTTAACAGTTTCCTTCGTTGACTTTGAAGTAACTTTTTAAAGCATGACATGCACAATCATTGACCGAAAGGGTCTTTCAATTGTATTATAAACAGTGATACTTAGCTCTAAAATCTAAAATTATCTGTTAAATGAAAATTTATCTTTACTACACATCTGGATCCAATCATGGTAAAAAATATATTTACTAGGTATCATAACCCTGACTTCAATGTAATAAGCAATATAAATTTAAAGGCGGTATTCATTTGTACATATAAGGATATTAAACAAAAAACGATGTGTAAAGCATAAAACTAAAAGGTTGTTCTATACTATACTGTATGGCCTTTCACGAATAGCAGCTGCAAAATATTTATAAAGATATTACTATCAAATTCAAAAGCATTCCTCCTCACAAATAATGTACCACACTCACATATATAAACACGTATGCACTTGGAAGATAAGGTGGCAGTTTAGGGTGTACCTAAAGAAAACATGTTTGTTGTGCGTATTTTTGTTACAAGGACATGTCATGAATTATTAATATTATAATATAATGCTCTTCCTCTCAAGTAACAATAAAAGTTTACCTTTGTTTCCAAGTTTTTCCATACATATTCCATATGGCAATGGTGGTGATAATACAGCCATTCAAATGCTAGATGAAAATAATTTACCACGAACACAAACATGGATGGATATCACAAGGTCAACAAACAAAGAAGATGTTGATTCATTGCCAGATGATTGCTATTAAAAAAACAGAAAAGGGTTGTAAAAAAATTATTTTTATAACTAAATTTTTTATTGCCATGAAAATTCATATATGTCAATTTATTTTTATAATGAAGCACGGTAGCATTTACATATAGTACTAAAAGAATTTAATAGAAAATAGCTATTTTTGAAGGAAAGTCTATTCAAAATTTATCATTAAAATTGATGGAATATGTCTAATCTATTAGATATTCATTTAATTTCAGCTTGAAAGACAAACACAATTGCGTCCATTGATCTAAATATATTGTGTCAAACATCGTGTTTCACATATTTACTTGTCGAAGTTTGAAAGTAAGAAAAAAATGATGAAGGTTCAAAAGATGTTTCCTTTTCTGTACTGCAACCTTCCAAGCATTTTTATGTCTTTTTGATGTCATCGGCTTTTAAATTTCTCTGTTTATTTTGATACCCTTGGCTATAGTGGTAAAGCTTATATGAGGTCTGAATTTTAGTAAAGCAAGCATCACTGTAAAGCTTAAATCAACATATAGTATCTTCTTATTGATTTTGGTTCTAATTTACATACAAATGTCTCGAAGACTGCAATAGTTTATGGTATATACCAGTAAGTTGAATTGATGTTTCCAATATATATGGATTGAAGTATGCTACAAACTGATGCTTTTTTCTATCCAGATTCATTTTGACAATGCTAAATAGATTCAGAACTATAAAGTATCTACAATTCAATTTAATTTAGTCGATTTTTCTGGAAATGTTAAAAAAATTATTTATTATGCTTTGTTAAATAAAAAAGATTTTACGATCGAAATAATTGAAGAAAGTTCAACTACAGCCATTGTTGTTTTAGTATTTTTGTTCTCACAATGATAGAAATGATGAACATTATAATCAGTCATAGAGGAGGTGACTTAAAAATTTATAAATGCAATATGTGTTGTCAAACCTAGGGAATACTACAGGCAACTGCCTATGAATTAAGGAACACAAAGAAGATTGGCAATCATCAAAAACTGGACCACTTTTACCTTTAAGTACTATAAGCATAAAGGCAACTCCGTATAAAGAAGCAAAAAAGTACAATAAAAATGTTACATCGATACCTTAAACGCAGGCGATAGGACTACAGTGCAGAGCAGTTGGAAAGGAAGATTAGGCGGTGCATTGAAAGTAGGCAACCGAGGCACAATTCAATAGAGACCGTACTCGGGTAGGAAAAACCATTATTGTAGGGTAAGATGAAGTAAAATCATTGGTATATGCTCGTTACATCTTATACTGTATATATAGTGTAAAATTTACACTAAAATAATCAAATTAATTTAGTAGTAGAAAATTAGGTTAACTCTACACTTCCATTTAGAAAACATCTACAAAGGGGTGGTGTTCCATATCGAAATGTTATCTTTTCTAATCCAAAAGAAATATCTAGTAAGGGAAGAATTAAATAGAAACTTGAATACCATCTAATTTGATAGATGAAGGTGCTCTACAATCCTATTTGACAAAATTTAATGGAAGATAAAGTGAATATGAAATGATTATACAACTATATCAAGTGACAACTACAGTAGCTGCTCAAAATGAGGGGAGAGTGATAGACATTTCAGTACTTGGAATCATAGAAAATATTTGTCTAGTAATCAACCCATTAAGGACCAGCTAAATCATTAAAGATAATAGCATTTGCATTCTAATATAACTGCACAATGCATTCTAATTTCTACATTTCATGTACAAACTATAAATAAGTTGGCTCTTTTGCTTCAACCTTTGTAATTATCCTAACTTAAATTTTGTCCACCTTGAAACCAAGCTACTTTTGACCATCAAAATGCAATGAATTACAAAAAGTATCAAATAATTTACCCCATCGCGACATAGCTTTTGGGGCAGACAAAATCAGCGATGCTTTAAAATTAGAAGGCAAATATAAGGCTGGAAGGAGGATACTTCCTAATTCATTGTGGAATTAAGCAAGCGAGCGATTTGGATCGCTTCTTGGAGGAAATTTGGGGCAGGTAGGGTTTGAGAGAGGAGAGATTTTTAACCTCTGAATGAAAAGATTTAGAATCCTTGTATAAAAATAAATTGTTAAAAACATTAGAAAGCAAACATAGGGCTGGAAGGAGGATACTTCCTAATTCATCATGGAATTAAGCAAGCGAGCGATTTGGATTGCTTCTTAGAGGAAATTTGGGGCAAGTAGAGTTTGAGAGAGGAGATATTTTTAACCTTTGAACGAAAATATTTAGAATCCTCGTATAAAAATAAATGTGAAAAACAAAGACGAAGGAGATCAGTCGATGGAAGAGGAAAAAAAGCAAAAATATGACCGTTCATTTCTCAAAATACCAAGGGGGCTTCTGTGCTCTTGAAATGCAACTCAACAATAATATAATAGTATAGAATATTTTAGGGAATATGACAAAATTATGCCATTGTTACCTCTCTAATAAGATTCAGAAACTCCGTAGGGAATTCAGGTAAGAATCCAACTTATTTCTCATTTCTTTCTTCTTCCTCCAATCTATCCTTATCCTATTCTTCTCCAATTATTCTGAATCTAACAAATATATATACCTCTTCCCTATTGTGTATGTGTATATCAAAAGCGAGAGATTCTGTAAGAGATTGGAAGGCTAAAAATCCATTTAAATGAAGCAAGGCTAATATGTGAGTGAAAACCTCAGTATTTCTTTTCAACAGTTGTTTAGTGTATTTATTTCGGATTTGAATATGCCTTGGAGATTTTGAGATTTTGAAAATATGATAAATAAAATCCCCCAAAATTCCTTTTTATTTTGATATGTCAATTCTATGCTGAGATTCCTAATTATTTGCATTAATTTGATGGAATTTGTTTCATTTATGCAATTTTTGATAATTTCATAGTCTCTTCCACTTCTCCTTCTTCTTTGGATCAAATTGTGATTCTTCAATAAAATAATGGATTTAGAATATGAATTCCATTTGTAGTTTACACCACTTATTCTTATCTATTTCTTTGTAGAAGAGGAGTTGAATAGAATATGGGGTGTAGATTGCAATCTTTACTGTTTTAGATATTCCATTGAATTGGTATAATAAATTAAGTTTCTATTTTATGTACAAGTCTATTATTGTCGTTTTGGTTATGAATATTTATTCCATGCTTTGGATATTAGAGTCCCACTAAATCTTAGGAATTTGAAGAAAAAGGACTTGTAATAATAATTGGTTTGGGAATTGACATTTAACGCTAACTTAAAATGTAAACCCCATACATTAATAACTTATTAGGCGTTAATATTTATTTATCTCTATTTGCATAATTAACGTATAATTATTTTGAAAGGCAAGCAGGGTTGAATGGTCCCTTACCATATTTGTTAACCACAAAAAAACAAAAACAAAAGAGAGCAATAACAAGCTAGAGCTCTCAAAAGCAAATAGGGAAGACTAAGAAGAAAATAAGAATGAAAGACTTAAAACAAACGAAACAAGAACAGCACAAGGAAAGGAAAGAATAAAAACCCTAATCCAGAAAGCCATATGCAACATGTAGGGAAGACTTTTCCTTGACTCTAGATATTATGATATCTATCAAGGCACTTTCAAGGTTCATTTTGTTCTCAAAAACTCTAGCATTTCTCTCAGCCCATATCACATCCACATAAACTTTCAAAAGCAGTAACAGCCTACAAGATGAAGCATCCTTCCATCTAGTTCTTCTGAAGACTCTATTCCATTCAGCACTACCATTCATTATTGGCTCGGTAAATCCTCCAATGAAGAAAATAGCTTTCTAGATTATTTTAATAACCATACAATCAAAGTAGAGGTCTGATCCATCTTCAATATGATTATTGTAGAAGTTACACATCAAGTCTACAGAAAAACCTCTCGTACATAATTTATCCTTGGTCATGGGTGCATTTCTTAGGACTTTCCATAAAAAGAAGTTCAGTTTTTGAGAAGTGTTCGTATTCCAGACTCTAGAATGCCATCTAAAGATAGGGCTATTCTCATCTCTTATCAAAGCTTTATAAATTCTTGATATGGAGTGCTGCCCAAGATTAGCAGTCCACACATACCCATCATCACCAGTAGGGAACTTCTTACATTGCACAACAGCCCACAGCTGATTGATGATAGGGTTGGAGGAGTAAGGAAAAACAATTTCACCATTATAAAAATAATCAACTGCCCTGGCATTCAAGGGGATGCCAGTTTGATTCCTTTGCTCATAGGAGAGCAAATCATGCAATATAATTCCTCTTCCCACCCATGGTTCAAACCAGAATTTAGCTTTACTATCAAGGCCAAGCACAAGTTGGACATGAGGAAGTAAACTGCCCCTGAGTTTAAGGATTGATCTCCACACCCAACCACACAGAGGAGAGGGTTCAATTTTCCAGAAGTTCTTATTGCCAAGATGATGATGCCTAGCCCATTTAACCCACAAATTAGGTTTTTCATTAATCAGATTGTCAAAATGCTTTGAAATTGCAGCTTGATTCCAAGTCCTCATACATTTTATTCCCAATCCACCATATTTTTGTGGTTTCTCCAATTTCGCAAAAGCAATAGGAATGAGTTTTGTAGAATACATATCCCCAGTCTATAGAAAATGATTCATTGCTTTCCTGATGCTAGATAAAAGAGCAGAAGGTAAAATAAAGCACATGCACCAATAAACAGTCATAGCTTGTATTATCGATTTTATGATTGTGGTTCTGCCTGCCTGAGATAACTTATTGCTTTGCCCATCTTTTCATAGCTTCAGTTATTCTTTCAAACAGAGGCAAACAAGCAGTTGCTCCAATTTTTTCTAGAGCACAAGGGGATACCGAGGTGCATGGTACCCTCAGGAAGATTAGGAAGTTGACTTTCATGGTGTATGTTCTGATTGTCATTGTGATTGAGTCCTGCCACCATTAGGAATGACTTGCTTCTGTTGACTTGTAGACCAGTGCACTTCTCAAAAGTGTGAAGGATGCCTTTGACACATTCCATTGAAGATACAGTAGGCTTAATAAAAAGTATAACATCATCAGCAAAAGGAAGAGAGGTAATGAGAGGATTCCTGCATTTGGGATGCAGCTTGAAATTGTTGTTCCTGACTTGATTGTTAATAAGATGAGTAAAAAATTCCATCACAATTATGAACAAATAAGAAGACATCGAGTCTCCCTGTCTTATTCCTCTCTGACTTCTAAAATATCCAACAGTGCCACTTTGTAACATAATGAGAAGGAGACTGTTGAAATACATGTATATATCCAGCTGACAAAGTTGCAAGGAAACCCCATTAATCCCATAATACCAGTCAGAGCTTCCCAGCTAACTGTATCATAAGCTCTTCTTATATCAAGCTTCATCATAGCTCTTGGAGAAACATGAGCTCTACCATAACCATTAAGTAGTTCATGAGTAACCAACACATTATCTAGGATACTTCTATTATTCAAAAATGCAGCTTGGTTCTTAGAAATCACTATAGGAAGCACATGTCTAAGCCTAGCAGCAATAACTTTAGATATGCATTTGTATATTATGTTACAGCAAGCAATAGGACGAAATGCATTAAGAGTAGCATCATGCTTACCTTTTGGCACCAAACATAAGTTGGTAGCATTTATGGGAATAGGCAATTTATTGTGCTCAAAAAAATTATGCATGGCTGCCTTGAGGTCATTAGCAATGACATCCCAACGATGAATAAAGAAAACAGCATTAAAACCATCAGGACCACCACAAGAATCTCTCTTCATACCAAGCATAGAATTATATATTTCTTCATTAGTTACTCCTAAAGACATAAATTGGATATCAAACTCAGACAGGACAGGCAAAGTAGTAGACATGAGCTCATGAGAGTTAGGGTTCCATGTTTCATTTGGGGAGTAAAGATTGATATAATGATCAATGAAAGCTTTGTCAATTTCATCCGGATTGTTTAAAATCCTTCCTTCCTCATCTTGTATCTGATGGATGTTTCTTTTAGCATTTTTAATTTTTAGGGCACTATGATACAGTTTAGAATTTCCATCACCATACAAATCCCACTCCTTCCTCAATTTTTGTTTCTTCGTGCTTAGCTCAGAGGCCATAGCTTCTGATAATAGATGAGTTAGTTCATGTTCTTGCTCAGATAGACTGCTATTACCTGGATATTCAAGCATACTCAATTGAATAGAAGACTGTTGATTCTACAGATTATTGGAGTTCTTGTTACCATCACCATACTTGTTCTTTGCCCATCTCTTTAAAGCTTCCTTGGTTGCATTCAATTTTTGCAGCAAAATAGACATTTTATTACCAAATTTAGGATGATTCCATACATTAACAACTAAAGGCATAAATTCTGGATCTTTGATCCACGAGTTAAAAAAATTAAAACTGGAGTTCCTTTTAATGGCATTGCATTCAGTGGCTAAAAAAATAGGTGAATGGTCAGAGAGCAGAGGAGGGAGGATATGATTCAGAGAATTAGGGTATTGAGTTAGAGCTTTGGTGTTGAGAAAGGTTAAGTCAAGTCTACTCATGGTTCTCATTCTTGATCCACATTTGTTATTCCAAGTGTATTTTGGACCAACATAGGCAGCTTCATGTAAATTGAAGGAAGAGATAGCATGGTTGAGAGGAGCAATGTCAAAGATAGAAAGGGGAGTGCCACCACAACGATCATCAGCAGCTAACATACAATTAAAATCTCCTAACACAAACCACGGATGTGTTTCCTGCCTAAGATATGGTAAATATTTCAGCATATCTTGTCTTGCTGCAACATGGTTTTCCCCATAAATAAAGATCAGATAGAAGGTAGTTGTGGTTGGTAAATGCAAGGCATGGAAATGAATGAATTGTTTGTGGGATATAATTGGAGTGAGAGTGTAGAAGGTTAGATCAGAAAGAACCATAATTCTGTCATACGGAGCCTCAACCAGATTATGATGAACACTCCCTAGTGGATTAATAAGATTGGCTGCTTTGAGGGTAAGATCAATGTTAAGTTTGGTCTCCAGAATGCCAAAAATTCCAAGATTATTATCAGAGATAATTTGTTTTGCTTGCACAAGTTTTATTTCCAAATGTGCACCTCTAATATTCCAAAACCCTATTTTTTGTAAGATGGATTAAACTTATGGTTGATTATTTGTAATCTCATAGACCTTCTAAGGCCTAAATTTGGGGTTGTATCCTTTTCAGGTAATGTTTCTACATAGTCAACATCCTTGCCTTTGTCAAAATCTGACAGGTAACTTTCTTTTTTCCTCTTAATACTGCTGTGATTCTTATGTTGAGGGATTGGAGTTTTGGACAGTGTGGATTATGGGTATTCCTGAGGAAGAATATAACTAGGAGGGGGAGATATATGAGAATAAGGAGGTATGGATTGATAGTTAGGGGTTATGGTAACTTCTGAAACATGCACACTGGCATTGTGTGCATGTGAAGTTTCAGATTGCTCATGATGATTGAGTTTATTGATGGAATGAGATGCTTTTGTTACAGAGTTTTGAGTCAGCTTACTGGGTAACAGGGAAAGCACACACTTTCCACCCAAATTACCTTTACTTCCATTATTTTCTGAATGCTTATTTGTTTCAGCTTGCATATCTACTTTTTGTTTTCCTTTTGTCAGTCCATACTCTTTTGCCTTTCTTATCCCAACCAATTCCTGAACTAGCATCCCATAGTTTTTAGCAAGTTGAGAATTTACTTCTAGATCTGCTTCATCACTTTGCACTTCTGAATTCTTCTTCTTATATTCACCTAAACTTTCTTTAGCCGCTATTGCTTCCTCAATGGTCAAACCAGTTGCACCATTTAACTGTTCAATATAAATTTTATTTCCACTACCTCCAATACTCAGTTCTCCATTTTCCTCAATCAAATTTAGCAGCACTTGAAATTTATTGCCCATATTATTCTCTAATTCCTCAACAACTTCTCCTTCTTCAACTAAATCCACAACATTGTCCTTGTTATTATAAGTTTCAATTCCTACTTTCCTCGTTTCATTTTCTTTGTCACTTCAATCCCTACCACTCCCACCATCATCCTTAGTCTTCATTAAATCACTCTTTCTTTTGCTCCCATGCTCAACTTTCTTCCAAACTCTAGAGGACTTATTATGCATAATATTGACATTTTGATCTTTCACCAGGGAACCTTTTTTTGGAGCTTGTTTTGACAAAGTATTTGTATCATTCTTTATTACTTCATCTGACTTTACACTATTTTTGCAACTAGAAATATCATGCCCAAACACCTTACAAGTTGTACATGCTTGTGGCCTCCACTGATATTCCACAAAAATAGCCTGTTTTGTTCCATCCTTACACAATACTTGAAAGCTATCAACTAACTCAGAGATGGGTTATTGCGCATATGATATAGTTAATTAGGCATTTATTTTCATTTATTTCCCCCATTAGGAAGGTAATTGATTGTTAGGCGAAAATAAGAGGAAACTCTTATATAGCCTAATTATTATTTTAAGGCGCATTAAGGAAGGTTCCTCATAAGCCCTTATTTATGAAACGACGAGATGAGTGTGTGTGTGTGTGTGTGTTTATACACACATAGTAATTGATTTATGGCTAAGTTATTGGGTTACGAGGTCAATAGAGTTACATGAAGGCTACCAGCAGTTATGCACACTTTAATTGATGCGAGATATACTTATGATAAATATTTATAATGATGCAAGGTTGGGCCTAAATTCTGTAGGGGAAATCTACCCAGCTAATCTAGCTGCAAGTTTCTACAAAAAGTCGGACTAATGTGAATGTCATTATGAGTATAGGCCATAAGATGAAGTGCCTGCTTTGGGGTCTTGAGGTATTAAGTGGTTGGACCCACCTCTTTTCCCCGGATGAAGTATTAAGTGGCAAAGGGTTTTCATTAGGTGGTATCTCTATGAGGGGGTCTGCTTCTGGAAATAGGTATTAAGTGATGGGTTCTGCCTTAATTAAGATATTAAATGACCAGAGTCTGCCTCTTTTCCATATGAAAGTATTAAGTGGCCTAAGAGATTCCATATTATGTCAGCTATATAGTACCATTGAGGAGCACTACTTGGAAATAGGTATTAAATGATGCTGCCTAACTTAATTAAGTTCTAAACGGCCAGAGTCTACCTATTTTCCAATAAAAGGTATTAAGTGGCTTGGGTGCCTTCTCTCACATTATTAGTAATTTATGATGTATGATTCGGATATTAGATTCTAGAAACCTACTTCTGGAATGGAAAATATTAAGTGGTTGGACCCGCCTCTTTTCTTCATAAAGAAGTATTAAATGGTTTATGTTCGTAGACATATTCTTATTTTGAAATATACTGCAGAACAATTGAAAAGGTAAGATTCTAGGTTTTTATTCACCAAACACTTGTTGTTCTGACTCTATCCTCATTACAACACTGGTTAAAGATGGAGTGATGGCGACGATTCCTAGAGATGGAGAAGCTTGGCTTGTGGTAGTATTTTTCATTATTACTTGCTTTTATGTGTACCTATGTATTTAGACAATTTTTGTAATTGATATTAAGTTACGATTTTTATGGAATTTTTTATTAAGACATTTTTATGGTTTTAAAATAAATTGGTTCACTTTGCTATTATATTTTGTTTAATTCGATGTGAGTTCTAAAAGTTTAGCTATGGCTCTGTAATGTTATTTCTTTTTACTACCAATAGCTTACCTTAGAATGGAACTAAGTTTCGATGGGTCTTTTTCTAGGTCAAAATTTAGGCCTGTTTCATGGTGGGTTGTTGCATTTGGTGTCAGAGCCTAGGTTACCCGATCAACGGGGAAAGACTATACGTATGAAAGACGTATTTATTATTTAGAAAAAGGTTTTTCAAAAAGAATTTTCGAACAATTCTTACTATATATATAGATACACATCCTATCTTCTTGAACATACACATATACACTAGGCAACCTTTTTCTTTCAGCATGTAAATACTATCTTAGGAAATCGTCACTAAAGATTTAACCTAAAGATAGTTGATATGGCTGATAATTAATCTTCTTCCGAACAAGGGAACCCTACTCGCGGAAGACCATCCATTCGTGGAATGCCTGAATGGAATTACGACTAGGGAAGATTCCTATTCCTCCAGCTGCACTAATTGCCCCGCCCCTCGATGCATCATCCCATCTATCGACTTTCCTTAGTTGTTAAGGAATTTCTTAATATGGGAGGGAAGATGTAACGGCCCGCAAATTTATCACTTTGATAGATTATATTCATTTTCAATAAAAGGTTGATAATACAAATAATATTGTTTTGAGTAATAATAAGTAATATTAATCTTATTTTGAATAAGTATTTATAAAGAAAATTTCCTCGAAATCTAAATCGATAAAATGGCTGAAAATTATTTTATCAATAACCAGCTCTATAATCATAAAACGTCACGCACAAAGCTGGATACATACACTTTTTTATATAATTAAATAATAATATGAAATAAAATTAATTGATTTGTTTTTGAAAATAAAATGTGTTTTTGACATCGTTAATAATGCCCTTAAATATGATAATTGATTTATTTGATTTAAATTGAGATTTAATGATTAGATAATTATTATAATTATTCAAATAATGATTTTAAAGAGTTTATAATTCATTTTTAATAGTTACAAAGTGATAATAAATCATTTATAATAGTTTTATATATATATATATATATATATATATATATATATATTTGAAATTGTAAGGAAAAATCGATATCGCTTTATTGGTATAATAGCGATTTTTGTAAATAATTGTTAATATAAATTTATATGGTTTTATAAATAAAATATTATCATTTTAATTCATTTAAAATAATAAGAATTTAGAATTTTGTTTACAATATATGTATGTTAAAGTATAAGTAAAAATGTGATCGGGAATCGATTCTTCGATCGGCAATGGTTTATCGAATGAAAGTTGTTCGAAATCAATGTAGCGTTATTTATATGTCATGTAAACATATGTAACATTTGTATGCATCCACTAACACACACATGAACATATGTATACATACATATATACTTATGCACTTAAAAATACATACATAATATAAAAATCTAAGATATCTTGTATAAAGCTTCTTTCTTAAGCTTTCTTAAGTCAACATGTGCATACATGAAGTGGATAGAAGTGATGGGCACATGGGGGAAAGGATTTTGCTGGCTTAGGAAAGAGGGGAGGTGCGTTGGAGAAGTCATGAAGTGATGATGTGTGTATGACTTCCTTTTCACTCTTCCTTTGGCTATAAATAGCTCACCCTCTCATCACATTTTTTCACTTTTTTCACTCCAGCCTAACATTCTCATACCGGGCCGAAATGAGTAATTATTTTTTTTGAAACCCTTCAAAATTTCAGTGGATACAACTTTAGTTGGCCACTTCTTCCCATTCAAAGCTTAGCAATACTCAAATCTTCACTTTCTCCAAAGCATTTTTTAGCCCAGTTTTAATGGTTGAAAATACCTCATTTTCATTCGAGTATAACTCCTCAAAAATTGATCCAAATGATGTGATTCTTTTTTTCAAACCATGTGAAATTATAGTTTCTAAAACTTCCATATTTATCACTTCTAATATTTTTGAGCTTAACTAGGTCAAAATACCACTTTTTTACAGTGCATTTTCGAGCTTTGCTTTGACGAATCCGAGAATACCTCTTCTTATCTTGGCCATAACTTCCTCATAACTAATCCAAATTAGATTATTCTTTTTTATAACCATAGAAAAAATAATTTCCAATAAATTTCATGTTCACCACATTTTCAAATTTAGGGAGTTGTGTCCATAAACCCGAAAGAAAATGACCTATTTCTAGGTCTATTTATCGGTATATTCAATAATAATCCAAAGTCCTACACCTCATTCCTCATGCTTGGTCGAGCACCACTTTTGGCATGGAATGGCCGAGCACACTAGGAGACAAGGTTTTGGGATTCGTGAGATCGGATCGCGAGTTAGTGAAGTTTAGTAATGATTTAGATGAAGTGCCGTGGTGATTTGAATGTTGGTAAGAAATTTGGTTCGATTATGGTGAGAACTCCTAAAAGTATATTATATTATATGTTGAATGATGATATGAGGTTTGTAAATGGATGTTTAATATGCATTGATCATCAAGTGGATGTATGCTATGAGTACCTTGGATAGGTCAGTAACGACCGAGGTGATGACATATTCGGTACTATCTAAGGAAAGGTAGGTTGGTCTTGTGTAGGTAGAGGTGCAGATATTCTATTGACCTTGGTACATTCCTCCAGAGATGTACTGCTGAAAGGTAGTCCCTTCACCTGGTCATTTGTATGGAATCCATTCTCCAATAAGCGTCTTTCATTTTGTTTGTAGAGCCTAGTATGCTGAAATTTAATAATGGTAACAATTTCGGCTAAGATTAATACGTTTACTTGCAAATGTTTTCAAAGATATGCCATTAAAAATGATACCCTTATTTTTACGTAAGAATGTTTTGATTATCATAAGGTAAAAACCCGTTCCGTGTTTATATGCGGGGTGGTCTTATGAGATATCCTTTTGTTTTCAAAATGCATATTTTGAGTTCTCACACCAGTCTCATGATTGACTTGAAGTTTATTTTCCCTTTTACTTAAACTCTGGGTGCTCTAATTTTTCCGAGGCAGCCTAGTAGTTAGGTTTAGCTTAGAAGAAGCTGGATGGAGCTCGAAGCATGGAGTTAAAAGATTTTACTAAAGATTTTTATCTATTCCCACCACATTCTTGTACTATAGTATTCCACAAATTTGTAAGGACAGGAATTCATAACTTTCCATGTATAACTCTGATAAATGTATTTTAATTTCCGATGTAATGATTATTTGTTGAAATAACATATTTGAGATTTTGTTCTGTCTTATTTTTCTTTCTTACCCTTAAGAGTTCGCTTCTCCAACACTTGGATTTACAACATGTGAATACCGATGGTGTATTAGTGTCGATTGCTGGGGGTCAAAGAAACGGGTCCTTACAGAAGACATACTCTAGAACCGAAGGATATTCGAAGGCTAAATCTTGCATTAGTAAATGGGAGAAGATATTTAGATAGTTTAATTGGGATGATCAGCTAAGAAGAAGAATAGCGGCTTGGCACCTCCTCAGGGAAAAGGCCTTGAATTAGTGGAACTTTATGACTGATGAGCACCCAGGAAGGATATTCTTTTGGGATGAATTCAGGACCGATTTTAGATGAGATTCATGTCTAGAGCAGAGGTTAGCTTGTAATTGGAAAAGTTCATTCAGCTGAGACAATGAGATTCTACACTTAAGGAGTACATAGCTAAGTTTACTGAATTGGCTAAATTCGAGAAAAGCCTAATAGATACGCTTATAAAAAAGGCCATGAAGTTCATAAAGGGCTTAAATTCCCCGCTAAGAGAAATTTTTTTTGGCACAAGTACCTATTTGGGACACGTATGAGATGTTGGTAGAAATGGAAATGTTGCACGTGGCCAATGAGGAAAATGATGGAATGGAGAAGGAGAAGTCTGCACTGACCCAAAAGTAAAGAGGGTACAAGAAGAGGAGCTTTTGGGCCAACGAGAAATTAAGGGGAAGTTTAAGAAGGATGGGAATAGGAGCAAGAAATTCCAACGGAAGGGTCATGAAGCTAAAGATTGTAGGGTGAGTCTGGCGAAGGAAGCCTTTAAAGGTGGTGCTTTAACCACCATAAGGAAGGGCATCGCAAGAATCAGTGTCCCAAGATGGCTAAGGGAGGATCAAGTGGACATGCCTACGCTATTGAAGTCGTTCCTATTACCAGTAGGCCACCAACAGACCAAGAAAAAGCAGCTCAAGAAGGTATAACTTTTATTGTTGGGGTTACTATTTGTCTTTATTTGATTCAGGGGCATTATGTTCCTTTATAGCTAGGGATGTAGTGAATTACTCGAACCTTCAAACCCAGATGGTTAACAGCCAAATAGAGGTTTCCAATCTCATTTGGGGTTCGACCCATCTTTCTCTTATTTGCAAAGACCTAGTGTTAGACATATGAGATATTTATTTCATATATATCGCGTACATTCTAATTTTAAGGGGTATGTGATTATCTTAGGTATGGATTAGTTGTCATATTATGGAGTCATTCTTGACTGTGATAAGAGGGTTGTATAATTAAGGAGTTGTGGAGGTCGTGGCCTAGATATTCTTTGTATACCCAAAGCTTTAGCTGAGTTAAACCATTTATACTCACTAAATCTATCAGTTTTGAAGAGTCATCATCTGTATCCGCAGTTTGTGAATTTCTTGATGTCTTCGAGGAGGTATCCCACCCCATAGGGAGATTGAGTTCCGAATCGATTTAGAGAAGGACGTAAGACCCATCGCTCTGCATTTGAGACATATGGCCCCAAAAGAAAGGAATTGGATAAGCAGACCTCAGAGCTATTAAAGAAAGGATTCTTCCATAGGAGTACCTTAGTGGGGAGCCCCTAATATTTTGCTACTAAGGCAGACAATTCTCTGAGACTTTACGTCAATCATAGGGAGTTGAACAAGTTGACAAGAAAGAATAGGTACCCTCTACCTAGAATAGATGACTTATCCAACCAACTTATAGAAGCTAAAATCTTTCCCAATTAGACTTAGCAACGAGATTCCATCAATTGAGGATTACAGAGGAAAGCAAGCTGAAAACCGCACTTCATAATCCAGATGGGCTTTATGAGTGGGAAGCAGTGCCTTTTGGACTGGTGATTGCCCCAACATACTTTATGGAATTGATGGATAGAGTATTTAGAGGGAAACTTAATAAATTTGTCATGGTGTTTGTAAATGATATATTGGTTTTCCCAAGAGGCATGAAGGAGCATGAGGACTACCTTAGGGAGGTGTTAGAGACCTTAAGAAGAAACCAACTCAAAGCCAAGTTTTATAAATACCACTTTTGGAAAAAATAACGTTAGGTTCTTTGGGCATATTGTTTCGGAACAAGGATTGGCTATGAAACCTGCTAAAGTGGGAGCTGTCTAAGGATGGAAGACTCCTAGTAATGCATCAGAGGTTAAGAGTTTTCTAGGGTTAGCAGGCTGCTATAGGAAGTTCATCAAGTACTGCATAAATAGCAGCTCTTTTAACCCAATTGATTAAGAAGAATGTAGTCTTTATTTGGGCTGATAGATGCACCAAGGCATTTGATAAGCTTAAGAAGTCATTGACTAGTGCACCTGTGCGAACTATTCCAGATAGAAGCAGGCTGTTTACGATTTTCACAGATGCATGTGGCACAGGAGGGAACGTAGTCGTCGACGCGCTTAGTCGAAGACACGATACCCTAGGTGCTATATATGAATGGAGATAGTTGGAGTTTTTCTCGAATTTTAACCTCGAACCATCATCAGAACACATCCAAGGTTTTCTAGCAGTTATGGAGAATAGACCGGCCTTGATGGATTGTATAAGGCATGAGCAAGTGAAGGATGAGGGGTTAGTAGAGATTTTGGAGAAACTGAGAAACAAAAGAACATTTTTCCCGTGCTATGAGGTATTCAGTTGATGAGAAGGGATATTTGAGAAGAGATTGACGTCTTTGTGTTCTAATGATTGATGATTTGGTGAGAGATGTGTAAGTCAATAAAATAGGGATCTTAGGGCTAAATTAACACTAGTGGGATTGGATAGTGTTTAATGGATTATATGATTATTTTTCAAATTCTTTAAGATTGTACTTAGAATGATGTAATTAAAAAGCACAGAAACAATTACAAAATCAAAGTCCAGATAAAAGTAAATGTCGTAAAAGAAAAAAGGAAAGAACATACCAAGATTTTATACTGGTTCGGAGTTACCTACATCTAGTCTGCACAATTCCTTGTATTTTCAACTAGTAAATGCAAATACAATCTCAATTTCAATGCTACGAGACACCCTCCAAAATCCCGACATCTGGGTAGAGTCACTTGATTTTTGAGCTATAAGCGCATCCACTAGATTTACGCGCTAGTACGCACACCAATTGATTTAACGGGTTACAATCACACCCAAAGGTATAGCACTATGATTTGATAGAATTTTACAGACTAAGACCTTCGATCTTGACTACAATTGATCCTATAACTCTTGAATAGTATTTTGATCTTGATTTGAGTAAGAGAGATCGGAGAGTAAATAATCGAGAATCAAATTAATAGTGTTTGAATTTGAGAAGAAATTGAGTAGAAATTGATTTATAAATTAAGAGAGTGGAAAGAGGAGAAAAGAATAAGAAAGTAGATGTTAAAAATTCGTTTGTGGTATATATAGGGAATGACGGTCATGCCCATTTACGAAGAGATATGACGAAAAGACGCTTTCATTCAAATTTGAATTTTGAAAATTACGACCAGTATGTCGACACCAATAGAAAGAGTATGTCGACAAGCTCTTCACAAAATTAAAAAACGCTTTAAAAGTATTATTTTGAAAATCTGTTGCTTTGTAAAATAATTTGATATTTTGTAGAATCGTTTAAATATAGTTTATACACGTTTTAATCGATATATAACTTAACAAAACTTTATAAAATAACTCTAAAATCAATATAATTATAAATTATAAGTAAATATGTAAAATCAAAATATGAATATGAAAAATAAACATAAGGAAGATATAGACTAAAATACCAAAAAAATAGATTAAAAAATACATAAAAACTTAATATAATATCTTTGTAAATATAAAAGATTAAGAAATTATTTTGAGAAATATTTCGAATAGATATTTGAAAAGAATATTTTGAATACCAGGATATTCAAAAAATATTTAAAACTTATTTGAAATAGAGAGAGAGACGAGGAAAGTGCTATTAAGGTTTTAACATAAATTCTATGATTCTATAACTTATCTGGAATATCTTGAATTCTTGAACTTTTCAATACTCATGAGTATTCATTCTCCAACTCTTGAAACTCTATATCAGCAACTTGAATTTAATCTTGATATTGTACAGTCTTCTTAATCAGCATCTATATAATATTCTACAATATATATTATATATAACTTGATAAAACATTATTATTTATATCTTATATAATGTCTATGGTTTTTATCATCAAAACCAATACCTAGGTTACTAACAATGTGCTTATGGAATGTCACTACTCAAGGATGACCATTCATCCTAGAGGAGATAAGATATACAAGGACATGAAGAGAAATTTCTTTTGGAATGGAATGGAGAAAAACGTAGCTTAGTTTGTTGCTAGGTGTTTGACATGTCAGAAAATAAAAGCCAAGCAAGGAAAGTCTGGTGGATTATTATTGCCTTTGGAAATTCCAACTTGGAAGTGAGAACGTATTTCAATGGATTTTTTGGAAGGATTGCTTAAAAGTCAAAAAGGCAATGAAGTTATTTAAGTTGTTGTGGACAGGATCAATAGGAGTGCTCATTTCTTTCTAATTAGAAGAAAAAGGACAAGCACCTCCCTCGCATAGATTTATATTGGGGAGGTAGTTTATCTACATAGAATTCTTATAAGCATAGTCAGTGATAGGGACCCTTCGCTCACTAGTGAGTTTTAGAGAAGCATACAAACAGCTTTGGGAATTTCTTTGAACCTTGGTATGACATATCACCCACAAACTGACGGCCAAACAAAAAGAGTGAATAGGATTTTTGAGGACTTGTTGAGAGCTTGTGTCTTGGATTTTAAACGACATTGGGAGCAGCATCTACCTTTGGTTGAGTTTGCGTATAATAATAGCTATCAAGCGACGATTGGTTAGACCCCTTTTTAAGCACTTTTTGGGTGGCCAAGCAAATCGCCTAGTTGTTGGTAGGAAACCACCGATAAAGTATAACTCAAACCCAATTTGATCTTTGATACCTCGAAAATAGTAGGGTTGATCAGGTAAAGGATGAAGACGCAAGACTGTCAAAAATCTTGTGCGGATAGAAAAGGAAAGAGCTTGAATTTGTTGTTAGAGATATCGTATTTGTTAAAATCTCCCTTCTTAGAAAGTTGTTAGGTTTGGCAAGTCTAGAAAAGTGGCGCCCAGATTTGTTGGCTAATAAGAATTCTGGAATAAATAGGAAAATAGGCATATCATGTGGAGCTTCCTAACAAGTTGGCAGGAGTCCACAATGTTTTCCATATTTCTTACCTTAGTAAATACCTTAATGACACTGCTAACAAAATAGAGCCTGATCAGTTAGGGATTTTGAAATGGAGTCGATAGTGCCTCGTGCCACCGCACGATTGTGGAGCAATGGTACTTGGAGACTCTGTAATAAAATAATTAAGTTGGTCTGAGTACAATGGGGGAACAATTCGATGGAAATCACATGAAAGACCGAGGAGAAGATGAAGAGCACTCACCCAGAGCTTTTCACTGGTAATTTCTCTCAAAATTATGATTTTGGTTGCATCGTGGTTGCTTAATTGGATGGTAGGAGATGGTTGCTAACTTTTCACAATCGCATTACACTCGTGTAGAAATTTTTATGCATATTTATGATATTAGCATAAATACTTTCATGACACAATCACATACTCACGTTAGAATTGAGCTCATTTTAGCATGTCTATGATATATAATCACATTGCATTATTGGTTGAGTAGATGGTTGTGTAGAGAACTTGGTTATATAACATGAATGTTATTGCGCGTTATGCTCTTCGTCCCTTGGAAGATTTCGAGACGAAATCATTTTTAAGGGGAAGATAATGTAACATCTCATAAAATAAACCATAAATAAATGAAGTAAATTGAATTAAATATGATAAGGGTTGAATATGGAAATTTTATAAAAGTTGTAATTTGACCATGAAATTTATTCCGTTGCATTTGTGATGAAATTTTGATTTATTTTCATATTTAATATGTTGAAAACGGAGCTCAAGCAAAGAAGTTATGAACATTTGAAGTTTTCAGGTTTAAATTAATTTAATTTGAATTCAAATTCAAATGATGTAGGGTTTAAATTTCAAAATTTAGCTTGGGAGCTAAATAAACGTTTAATTAACGTTTAACATTAAAAAGTTAATTATGAAATAAAATAATCCTGTAATGAAACAAAAAAAAAAGTTCCTCGAAATAGAGGAGCGGTCGACTTATATTTGTCAACCGGTCGACCGTAGCGGTCGATCGATCACATATAGGCCATCGACCACTTAGCTACAAAAGTTGCCGGTGGCGGCTAAAGTTTGAAACTATGTTATATTGAGTTGTACGCTCCAGATTTTTCCGTTTACCTACTTCCATCTTACAGCACTGGTGCATTTCAACCCCTATAAGTAGAACCCTATCCTCTCCACTTTCTATTCATATTATTTTGGAGAATACGACGAAATTCTGTCATTGCTATCTCTTTAATAAGATTTAGAAATCCATATGGAATCTCTTTAATAAGATTCATAAAATTCATACGGAATTCAGGTAAGATTTCAACTTATTTCTTATTCATTTTCTTCTTCAACCAATCTATTCTTATCTTATTCTTCTCCAAATATTCTGAGCCAAACGAATATATATATATATATATATATATATATATATATATATATATATATATATATATTTCATATTGAGTGTGTGTGTGTGTGTATATATATATCAAAAGAGAGATTTTTTGGGAGAGATTGGAAGGCTTCAAATCCATTTGAGCGAAGCTAAGGCTAATCTTTGTGTGGAAATCTCAGTATTTCTTTTCAATGATTGTTTAGTGCATTTTTTTTTGAATTTGAATATGCCTTAGGGATATTGGGGTTTCAAAAATATGATAGATAAAATTCCCCAAAATTTCCTTTTTATTTCGATATGTCAATTCTAAATTGAGATTCCTAATTATTTATATTAATTTGACAAAATTTGTTCCGTTTATGCAAGTTTTGATGATTTCATAGTTTATTCCACTTCTTCTTCTTTGGGTCAAATTGTGATTCTTCAATAAAATAAGGGTTTAGATTACGAATTCTATTCGCATACCACTTATTCTTATCTATTTCTTTGTAGAAGAGGAGTTGAATAGAGTATGGGGTTTAGATTGCAATTCTTATTATTTAATATATTCCATTGAATTGGTGTAATAAATTGAGTTTTTATTTTATGCACAAGTCTGTTATTGCAGTTTTGGTTATGAATATTATTCGCTGCTTTAGAAATTAGAATCCTATAAAATCTTATGAATTTGAAGAAAAAATGACTTGTAAAAATAATTGGTTAGGGATTTGACATTTAACGCTAGTTTAGAGCTTAAATCCCGTGCGTTAACTTATTAGGCGTGAATAATTATTTATCTTGATTTGTGTAATTAACGTATAATTATTGCGTATATGGGGTAGTTCGTTACACTACAACAAATATACCTTTTTAAAACATAAAAAAACATTGTAATTTGTCTTTCACGATGTTTTTGCAAATGTCTTATTAGGCCAAGTTGTGAACTTATTTAACGCTAGTTGATTCTTGTCCCTATAACTAAATTTTTCTGCAACTTCTTCCTTGAGCCTAAAATCCCAGTTTACATATGTTTCTAAAATCTAAATTAGATTTTGAAAATTGTGAACTTATTATCCTTCTAAGTGAATCAGCATGATCTGCCATGCCAAATACACCCATCTGAAGCATGCCATGTTGAGGTTGAAGCAAGTCCGGATTGAAACCTACTGCTGATGGACCAAATCGAGTCTGAAAATTGTCATAATTAGTTGCAATGATTTGGCCAATGCATGTTACAGCTATTAGTACAATTGCTGATGCTAATTTACATCTTTAGATAGGAGTCCTTTATGTTTAAATTGATATTTGGATTAATTGTTGCAAGCTTCATAGACAGAAACTATATAAGGAAGAAAAAGAAAAAAGAATTACTTCTCAGGTGTCAATTTCAAGGTCTATAGTGAACATATTGTAATTAGCGCATCTCAACTTGTGGTTGCAAAGATTGAACATAGTTGATAACCTCATCAAGCATGACCGCCTTTCCTGTGACCTACCATTCAAAAACATCGAATTCAATAACATACTGAATTTCTTACTCCAACAATTTGCTCTGTTGGAAAATTAGATCAAGTGTTCTTCAATAAACCCTTTATAGATTATTCAAAGATCTATGCATGGTTTTGAACCAAAGTGGGTTATCCAAATCCAACTGGGCAAAGTGAACTTAAGGACCTAACTAACTTAAACTGTTTTAGTCCATAACTTAATGCTGCATCAATCAAGATGTTTTTCTGCTATGGTTTTTTCATTATAGTTGAGGACATACAAAAGTAAAACACTAAATATACCTACTTTATTACAACCAGGCACAAGATCTTGAAGGTACTTCGTTCTTTCACTTGTCCTTTCTCTTCTCACCTACATTCAAGTTTAACCTCGTAAGCAAATCGATAAAACTATAACTGAACATCACATATATATAACTTCAAATAAATACCATTAATCACCACTTACCCTCTCAGCGAGACTGTGGCTATTTGTTGCTTGTCCACTACGAGCTCTTATATGAATATAATCTTTCTTAGGTTCATCGTCCACACTACTTTTCTTATTATTCACATTACATTTTTTCTCATTGATAGCAGTAGGAGTTGAACTGCAGCATTTGTTATTCTATTTTCTTACAACATTTTCTTTATTAACTTCACCAGAAAATTGTGTGCCTTGTTCTAACTCCATATCCTTCCATAGGAACAAACTAAATCAAAATTTAAAAATGCATATTTTATTTAAATAACCATATCACAAGAACTTAAAATCTTAACAATTTTTTTTATTTATTAACTATATCACAAGAACTAAAATAAATCGTACCAATAAAACCTTAGATGGGTCCACTTCGAAAATTTTTTGTAAAGATGAGCCTTATTATACAATCAAACGTCACCAACGAAAACTAATACCTTAACAGCCTGGAAAAAAGACCACATTGTTGTAAATAAATCATATATATATATATATATATATATATATATATATAATATTGTTTAACAAAAATTATTTAACATATATGATTCCTAGCATATCCAGTCAAGTACTACACATATTAATACACTAAAATCAAACCCGAAATTTTAGCAAGAAGATAGAGAATTGAACGGTAGATGATTTACCTTTTTACCTCACAAAGCTTCAGTATACCAAATGAACAATATAGTGATCCATGCATGTCATTACTCTACAAAGCACAAGCTTTGTCAAATCCATCGTAGAGATGAGAAAGTAAAAAGATGGTCAATTATATTTTATTTTCGAAAATATGGTACTTTATATATAGCAAATAAGAGTTGCGTATAATTGTTGGTGTTCCAAACAGGTGCAAGAATCAACTTATCACAATATGATATTGTAGCATATTGCTACTTGAAAAAAAAAAGACATATACGATTGTTCTCCTAGCTTCTTAAACTAAAGACGTTCTCCACTCAATACCAAAGTCACAAAAGTGAACTACAATCAGCTTCATCATCATCGAGCTAAGCTTGTTCACCATCAAATCTTAATTGTAATATAGTTAACAATTAAAATATAGTTTCTTTGACAACTATATCCTAAACGAATATTACTAAACCAATGCTTATATGTGAAAGTTGAAGTATAAATCAACGTATATCCGTGTTTTCTACCATTCAAATATTCATTGTTATAATCAAATCTTCAAAATTTTCATAACCGAAATTGCTGTCTGTCACTATTTATTTATAGGGTAAAGAAGAAGAAGTGAATTGTGATTAGCGAAAAGATTTTGTTAATTTATATAAGAAGAGAAATTAAAATGTTTTATTCTATGCTAGTTGCCCACCTGTGATCACAGTTGCCTTTTGGTTGGAATATACTAAAAATGTTAGAGCTTTGCCTGGAATCAATGCTTCACAATATTATGTTGACCATTTTGGGCCACAAGAGTGATGTAGAAATATAAGTAATAGTCCTTGAAAACAGATGTGTGGATTTATGTTCTCAACCAGAACTGATCAAAATAAGTATTTGATGTGCATTCAAACATCAATTGTTTTGTTTTCACGTGGAAGCATAAAGGAAAACCAAAGAAATAAAACCTCCGTGTATCAAGCAAGCTCGATCAAATTGTACTTTCTGAATCATGTTAATAAATTTATCATATCATAAAAAACTCTTGCCTGGTTGAAGCCGACATTGATGTCTGAGGCATATCCTACCCACCTGAATGCGAAATTTGGATGTTTAACATCTGTCCATGCAATTGAATTAGAAAAGTTAGATAACCACCAAAGATGTATATTGTCAATACATGACATAATTGCATGTACTTTGCCATAGTATTTACCTTAACAGTGCAATTGTCCAAGTATTTGTTCTTCAGGAAAAATATGCATGGTAGTACTAGAAGAAGACAAATCAGTAAGTATCATGGCAGTAGATGATATAAAAGACTTAAATGAGTTTCATACAAGTAATGATCTTGGTCAAATTATAAGTAGCAGCATTCATACTTCTCTGCTGCACTCAATAGATTAGGCATGAAACTCGGTGCTTTGTTTTATATCGACGGAGCAAGATTTGGATCCAGATTAGGTGCACAACTGTATGTTTAAAAACCTTTGTATTGGTTATAAAAATAATGTATTTATGTTCGAAAAACATGAAGCTGAAGACTATTCCAGTACTTCAAAAAAAAAAAGAGTCAAACATGTGAAGAATAAAACAAAAAGCTTGTCATACTAAGGGGATTTTGAACTACTCGCATGAATGAGTTGTTAAACTAAAGGAAACGAATACCTGAGATTGATGCGAATCTGACTCCAGATTTAGGTGCGGTTGTTTTTCGTAAGAGCAATAATCAGGCAAGAGCAAAAAGAAGAAATTGATGCAGCAGATTTTGGCGATTGATCTGCAGCCGAATGGAATCGGTGATAAATCAGAAATTGAGCGGAACTATGACTGGGAAGACAGGCGATGGATCTGTGGTTGAGCAGAATTAAGCAGAGCTAAGGCTCTTATCGGCGGAAGAAATTGAGATGGATGGGGGCAGATGGTGGTGGCGGCTTCAAATTTGTTGGCCGTGGATTAATGTTTGGTAGCAGAAAATTGGGGAGGAATTGGAGAAGAAGACAATGCGTTCACATTTTTGTTTACCGCGGAAAGTTCGGTTTGGTTTGGAGCCAAACGCAAAAATTTCATTCTAGAGCTAAAATAAAAATTGAAAATGTTAAATAAGAAAGTTAAAAAGAAAATCTCTAGATGTATAAGAAAGTAATACTTTGTATCATATACAAGTTTGCAATACATTTTGCAATGTAATTATGCCTTGAAGTTTTGTTACAATCTGCTTATTGTAATCATAGAGCAAAACCATATCTTGATGAGCACTGAGATTTGCAGCGTAATGTTTATATTTTTCAAATTTTGAAATATTTGAACAATTTTGAATTTTCCTAAAATTTTGAATATTTTATAAAATTTTAAGTTTATTTATAATTTTTGTTTTTATGAAATTTTAAAAAAAAAATTGTAAATTTTTTAAACTTTTTTAAAATATCAAATATTGAATATAATTATTAACTATAATCATTAAATATTAACTACTAAATAATAAATATTACTTAATTATTAATTATCAAATATTAGTCTTAGTAATTATTAATAGTTAATTATTAAATATTACTTCTAATTTATTAATTATTGCTTATTACTTCTTAATTATAATTTAAAATTAATTACTAAATGTAAATTATTATTTATATATCATTAACTATTTAGAAGCGGCTATTGTAGTGGACGATGTTGTGCCTACATTGAGGAAAAAAGAGGGGTGAATGCACCAAAAAGTAAGGCAAATATGATGAGAAAAAGAATGACAATGCACCAAAAAGTAAGGCAAATAACAATAATGTCCTAACATTACTTTGTGTATTGAATTGCTAAAATAGACATTATAGACATTACAAAAGAGCTTCATTTGACCTTGTTGACCAAAATTTTGCTTCATAGTATACGATTAGGAAAATGTGCATTATTTAACAAAGTGAAAAATACTGGTGAATTAACAATCAAAATTTACGAACCATAATTTTGTAATAATTATATAATCATAGTTGATTAGTTAAGACTGGTCAACAAGCTGTTAATATCAATTAATTGTTCGTGACATTTGAATAAAATCAATGGATGTCTTTTACGTTGGTTACGTTAATTAAAATGGTTATATGCCCGCCATTACTTTGAAGTTTTTATACCAATTCCTTAGATTTTCCATGAACTGGTTGTTTCTTTTATTGGCTAAGAACAATTGCAACAAACGAGATTTTAGAGTATAAATAATTAATTATAATTTACTAATTATTCATAATTAATTATAATAAACTACGAAATATAAAAAGTAATCATTGATTATACATAACAATTAGTAATTATTTATTATTTATTAATAATCATTAGTTATAGATAATAAATAATTATGCATGTAAGTTTTCATTTATAAATTATTAGTTATAAATTACCATTTATAAATTATTTAAGTAAGTATTAAATATTTTTTATTAATTATTAATTACTTCAATATTTTAAGCAATACTAAACATGTTCAAAAAGTTAATGTAAACCTATGAGTAAAGCTACTTTTAAAAAAGTTGTTGCAAATTAATACGTAGTTGTAAAAAAACAAAATTTTTACAACATTTTTAAAACTGTTGTTAAAAGGGCTTTATAACAACTTTTACAAATTAGCGTTGTAAAAAATTAAGTTATCACAACATTTTTGAATAAAACATTGTAAAATGTCGAGTTTTACAACGTTTATCTTAAATACGTTGTAAAAATGAAGGTTTTTACAACGTTTTTGTAGGAAACGTTGTAAAAGGTGTTTTCACAACATCTAAAAAACAAATGTTGTAAAAAAAACGTTGTAAAAAGGTATATTTATTGTAGTGTTAGGCATTTATTTTCATTTATTTTTCCCATTAAGAAGGTAATTTATTGTTAGGCGAAAATAAGAGGAAACTCTTATATAGCCTAACTATTATTTTTTTAAGGCATAGACAGGAAGATTCCTTATAAGGTCGTATGTATGGAATGGTGAGATGAGTGTGCGTATATATATATATAGTAATTGATTTATGGCTAAGTCATAAGGATGCGAGGTCAATAGAGTTACATAACAAAAGTTTGCCCTTCGCTTTGAGGCTGCCAACAGTTATGTGCACTTGGATTGATGTAAGATATCTTTATGATAAATTTTTGTAATGACGCGAGGTTGGTTCCCAAATATTGTAGAGTAAATTTGATCGGTTAATCTGGCTACCAGTTCCTACGGATGATCGGACTAATGTGAGACGTCATTATGAATATGGGCCATAAGACGAAGCACCTGCTTCGAGGTCTTGAGGTATTAAGTTGTTAGACCCGCCTCTTTTTCTCGGATGAAGTACTAAATGGCCAAGGGGTTATGTTAGGTAGTATCTCTATGAGGGGGTTCGCTTCTGGAAATAGGTATTAAATGATGGGGTCTGCCTTAATCATGGTATTGAATGACCAGAGTCTACCTATTTTCCACATAGAAGTATTAACTGGCTTAAGTGATTCCATATGATGTCAGCTAGATGGTAACATTGAAAGCACGCCTTGGAAATAGGTATTGAATGATGGGGTCTGTCTTAATTAAGGTATTAAATGACCAAAATCTGCTTAATTTCCAATCAAAGGTATTAAGTGACTTGGGTACCATTTCTCATATTATTAGCAATTTATGACGTATGATTGGGATATAGGATTCTATAAACCTACTTCTGGAATGGAAGATAATAAGTGATTGGACCCGCCTCTTTTCCTTGTAAAGAAGTATTAAATGGTTTTACATTCATAGACATATTCTTATTTTGATATATACTACCTAAGTACTGAAAAGGTAAGACTCGAGGTTTTTATTCACCGAACACTTGTTGTTCTAAATCTCTCCTCGTTGCAACACAGGTTAAGGATGGAGTGATGACGGTGGCGATGCTTAGAGATGGAGAAGCTTGGCTTGTGGCAGTATTTGTTATTATTCTTGCTTTTATGCATACCTATGTATTTAAACAATTGTTGTAATGGATATTTTGTCACGGTTTTTACGGAATTTTGTAATATGACACTTTTATGCTTTTGAAATAAATGGGTACACTTTGCTATTATATTTTGTCCCCTCTCCTGTGAGTTCTAAAAGTTTAGTTATGGCTCTGCAATGTTATTTCTTTTTACTACCAATAGCTTACCTTAGAATTGATCTAAGTTTCAATGAGCCATTTCTAGGTTAAAATTTAGGCATGTTCCAGGGTAGGTTGTTACAGCATGGGTAGGGAACATATGCGTTCATGTTAGAGTGGGCATTGGAAAGAGTAGTAATCACTACTATAACTTATTCAAATTTTGGAGATGAAAGTCCTATAAGGGGAAACATGTAAAACCTCATAAATTAAGAAATATTTAATTAATGAATTAATTGTGTAATAAATCTTTAAATGATTCAACAATGGAAACTAAAATATAATGTAACATGATAAGTATTTGTGTATACATTTACTTATAATGATGCTACTTGATAAAATTAACTAAAAAAATTAAATAGGGAAGAAAATAGTGGGTCGATAGCCCATAGAGGGGATATTACATGACTTTTCAAATTGTTTCATCACTCAATTCTTCATTTCATTCTACACTTAAGTTACATAAAAGCTTTTAAGCATTATAATGGTGGTAACGACCTAAGAATGAAAAGGGGAAAAGAATAGGTTCAAAGCTAAGGGAACTAGAAGCATCATTCAACTAAGAGATCTAGATAAGTAATATATTTCATAATCTTATTTTTCTTTGTATTTAATCATGGCCAAAACTAGTTGAGATTATTTCTCATGTTTCTTGTGATCGAAATGATCTAAAAATTTAATGTGATGTCTTAAACGCCTTTTAAGGGATGAGTTTTGATTTGTAGATTTTTTTTCTATAAATAAATAATTAGATATGGATTATCTAAGAATGTTTATGATAGAAAATAATTAGAAATATTGAGTTTGAGAAATTTGATGAAAGAAAATAAATACATATATTTTCCAATATTTTTTGGAAATATTATAGGTGGTTTCCTAATGAAAATGCACATAGCCAAAGGAGGTTTATTGGGTGCGCAAAGGAAAATATTATAGGTTAGTAGTTAATTAAGTTAGTAAAGCATTTAAATAAAGGTCATTAGACCAGATCTACATTATATGCCAGACAAGTAAAGTAATAATTATAAAAGGACAAAGTCAGAATGAAATGGGTGTTGATAGGTGTAAAGGAGGTGTCTGATGCATGGAAAATAAGCTTTTGATGTGTACCGAAAGGCAATGCTGAGGAGAGAGTTGCTCAAACATAAGAGAATGAACAAGAAAACACTGATTATAAAACTAAGTGTAATGAACCGAGAATGCTAGGTCTGATCCTAGGTTATTAAACCATAAGTAATAGCCGAGGCCTAAGGCGAAGGAATATACGAGGGCTATAGAAGAATTATAGGCAGAGGAGGTGATTTCAAAAAACTAAGATTGAGATTCCATATATAAACAAAATAAACTAAATTAAGCAAGGCTTCCCTAGGCGAGACCGATGGTAGTGATTACCGAGAGCTCATTAGCTCTTTGTAGTAAGTTAGTACCATAATTAACTGACTTTCGAAGGAGAAATACATGATGAGGCTTAAGATGACCAAAACTTGTACTTTGAACATTAATGATGACATAATAAGAAATGGAGTTAGCCGAAGCCAGTAGGACTAAAAGTGTCTAAATGAATAGCTAAAGAAAAAGCCTAGTGTATGAATGGTTTTGTGACGACCCGGAATTTCTAGATATTTGAAACCGAAATATTTAATTGATCTTAAATATTTGAAAGTTAGTTTAACTTAAATTTCAAATATCACTATTTATTTGGCAATTAAATTTTTAATTTAATTATTGGAAGTTGGGTAAAATATTGAATCTTCAGTTTTAAGCCTGCTAAAAATAATTCGAAGGCTTGTAAAATTTATATTGATAATATTGAAAATAGAATAAGTGTTAAAATTGAATTTAAAAGTGTTTTGTTTAGTTTTAAAAATATATCGTTTAAATTGATATTTAAAAATATCCTTCCGAGGCACAGTCTCGAAATTCGACGGAACTAGTTCCATTAGATCCATAATAGTGTATTATTATCAGATTTCAATTTTTTTAGTGTTTGGAGTTGTCGCGTGGTCGTACGACATATAAACGCGCTGAAATCTATATCGAAAATTCAATATATACAACCGAGTCCAAAAAACTATCTTCTCCATACGATCGAATTAGGACTCGAAATCTTTTCCATTGTGTTCGAAATAGGGGTATAACATTATGGACGTCTAGCGGTATAGGAGGTCGAGACTGTGAGTTGCGTATTGAGACGATTTAAATTTAAGTTTAAATTTAAATATAATATATGTTTTCCCCTTCAAAACACTGTAACCACATCTAACACGTGTTTCCCCCAATATAACACTTGTCCACCCATGTTAGCACGTGTCTCTTTTAAAATATAATTATCGCCTACCATTCTTTCTTCTCCGATGGTAATTTACGAAAACAAAAAGAAAAAATAATAACCTATCGTTCGAAAAAAATGGCCATCGCATATTCTCTTCATTCCTTTTTATGAATCGAATCCATCTCCAGTTTATTTCACAACAAATCATGCCTCTCTCATTTAAATTTCAGAAAAAATAAAAGGGGAAACGATCGATCGAGGCGAGGCGAGGGTTGAGGCTGATTTGCGTGGGATAGTGGGGGCGAACGGGGTGGTCGTAGGCGAGTCGCGACTTCGCCTAGGGTGCGGGGAAGCGGCGGCGACATCGACATCGCGATGGTGGTGTGTTGCTCTGGGCGGCAGGCGCGAGGCATATTCGAGCAGGCGAACGGGGGAGGGGGGGGGGGTGTTTCGATCTGGGGATTCTCGAGGAGAAAAGTGAAGTCTCGTGCATGCGAGCACAGCAGGGTTTCAGGCGATCATAGATGAAGGTGAGGAAATTAATTTCAATTTATAAAATCTGTAGCTAAAAATGAGTATATGATTATTCAATGTGTGTGTATATATTTATATAGTTAAAGGAAAGAAATAATTTACAATAAATATGAAAATGATTCTGTTTTTAATATGATATATATATATATATATCCGCATGCATATTCTAATTTAAAACAGTAGATAGATAAGATTTTGAAAGGAAATTACTGGGTTTTCCAAGTATATTTACAGAGAAGGATATGGAAATAAATACGCATACATATTTCAATTTAAAGGTATACAGGTCAATAATAAATATGTATAAGATTTTGGGAAAAATATAGGAATTTTGAAACAGGTAGAGTCCATATAAAAAAATAAGATTTTAATCTATATAGGTTATTTTTAAGTTTTAGTCACTAAAAATATTTATATTAAAAGAAAGAGATTAAAATTAAATTTTTAGATAAATCAAATTAGTTTAAATTAAATAGTAATTAATTATTCGATATTTCAAGTATTAATAAATCGTTTAATGTTTATACAAGGTCAAAAAAATAGTGGAAAGGCAAGCCGGTTTGGAGTGGATTGCATACAAAAATGAAGGTGAGTTTATCTCACTCATTTGGATTACCAGTTAAATTTAAATAGTTAAATTTAAATTATTGTTTGAATGATTGAATTTGACTGGATGTGATATTATATATATGATAGTGTGTGTGTGTATATATATATAGGAATGATTGATTCCCGCATTATATAGTGGATAAGACCCTGTGCGCCCCGCATAACAGCGGATGACCCTTTATACCGCGATATCCCCCTCGAAGTGGGATTGGTATTATTATATTATGCTAACATCTATGGATGGACGCAGAAAAACAGGTTGGAGGGATCCAACTAGATTCCTCAAAACGTTGAATTTGTTTTGTATTCAGCGATGTGATTTATTTGATGATCTGTGATAGATTAAATTGATTATATTGGGAATTGGAATATATTGAATGCTATGGCTTGGTTGAATATATATTGGTATTTGAGAAAAATAAATATATATATATAGTTTGGATTTTTAAAGGAAATAAAAAAAGGAAATTTTTAAGTAAAATAATTACAGTGATTTCAAATAAATTAAAGGAATTAATTTGGTGAATAAAGGTTTGATTTTAAATCCTATATAATAAATTCAAGGATGGGAAAAATAGGGATTTTGAATAAATGGAAAAAGGATTTTTTTTTTAAAATAAGGACTTAAGCAATATTGTTTTGTAAGTACGAAGAAATATATTTTCAAATTTAAGATTTGAAATGAGTTTGGGAAAATAAAAGGAGAATTTCGAAATAAAGTATGAAATTGGTATTTCCGATTTAAATAAGAAATTAAATCATAAATAAAGGTGTGAATATGGGATAAATGGGTTTTGAAATAAATCTGGATAAGTAAAGGAATTTATTTTAAAATGGAGTTGGTTTTAGAAATCAATTTTAAAACCGACTAAGTGTCGAAACTGTGAATAAAGGAGAATGAGATTTGTGTAATTTATAAACACGGTTTATAAATGAAGTGGAATATTTATCAGAAGATAATTTGGAGGTATAAATTTCATGATGGGAATTTATAAGGGAAGGGTGATTTGTTTAAAAATAAATAGTGGTTTATTTTTAAAGGTGCGGAAAGGAAAGTGTATTTTCCTGAAAAGCCAAGTATATTTTCAAAAAAGATTTCCAAGTATAAGTTAGAATTTTAAAGGTGGTTTTAAAAGAATGTTTAGAAGAATTTATTATTTAGTGGTTTTAAAATTTTTAAAAAGTAAATATTTATTAAGTTAATTATATAAGTAAAGTATTTTAATTGAACTAGTATTTGATTTAAAAAGTTGGTTATTAAATATTTATATTCTATCTAATAGTTTATTTTAAAATTAGTTTTGGCTTATGTTTTACATGAGAAATTATAAAATTTTCATAACTAGTATTTTAAATTAAGTGTTCTACATAAAGTATATATTTTTGGATAAAGTGATTTAAATTATTTTAGAAATCTAAGATATTAAGACTTGGTGATTTTCAGGGGAAATAAAAAAATTGGGTGGAAATTTATTCCGCGAGAGGAAAGTGATTTGAAAACTATTTTCAAAGGATTGAAGTGTAGAATATATCTTGCGAAGATATTTTGAAATAAATGAATAATTTGGGAAATTATTAAGGCTTGATGGTTGTTTGTGGATATTGTTTGATAGCTAAATAACCGGTTATCAATATTGGCCAATGCGCTGATCGTTTCGAAGAGACCAGGATTGGGATTAATTTCTCAAAAACCACTTCGATCCGGTTTGAGCGTTTTTGTAAGAAAGACAAGAGCTTGGAGTCGAAGATGGAGCGGTGAAGTGCAAGGGCTAATCGCTACTAATCCTGAGGGTGATTCCAAAATGGATACAGTAGGAGTAGTGCCTTCGGTTCCGTTCGGACCGGGAATGGACTTGTATGGATGAATGCTATCAGAACATCGTCAGGAGAACGATGAGCATTGTAGGTGAATGTGTGCTAAAAAGGTAACGCATAGCCTCGAGCCTCATCAACGGGGAATGGCCAAAACAGGGGAGGTGCACGTAAGGCTAAGTGGCTAGCAACTAATTAGGGTAAGGTCGTCCCTGTCTAGATGTCCCTTTTTATTCGGCTGTGTGGGCGGTTGCTGATCCCAACTATGGGGTGATCTTGTTCAGAATATCCAGTAAGAGGTAGCTCCGGTCTTATGTAGCAGGGGATCAGGGTGGATCCTCGGTACGATGATCTAGACCATGTACTGTGATGGGCGGTACCCCAGTATCCCTGCTATTGATGGAAATCCAATCTCTAATAAGTGCGTTCGGACTTGTTTGTGTACCTATTATGCTGGAATTTAACGAATATAACAATTTCGGCTACTTGAATAAGTATTTGTATATAGACACTATTATAATATTGGAGGATTTGATAAGAAATGTTTTGGTTATCGTAAGGTAAAAGCCCGACATGTTTATTTGTGGCGTGGTCTTACGAGATACCTTTGATTTTCAAAATATTATGAAAATTTTAATGATCCAATTGAGTGTGTTTTCTCACTCTGGTTTTCCAGAGTGACTCGGATGTTATTTAACTATAATGTTTGGGTTAAACCGAGTATTATAAAGTACAGATTCTGAATCGACTGCTGTGGAGCTCAGGAGATGAGCGGGATGGCGAGACGTATCACACGTACTTGATATATATTCCGATGCACAGTATAAGCTGTATAGTCTGCTTTTGGGTGGGGACAGGTTAATATAATTGTCCAGTATTTTGTAATTGATTGTGTTGTACTCTGATAATGTAATGTATTATTCAATTACAGATTCTTTTGTATAAAAATCTGTTGCTATCTATTATATATTATTCCGCTGCATTTATGAGATTCTGATGTTGTTTTCTATTTCTTCTTCTACATCCTTCTTCTTTAACCCTAATGGTTCGGTTTTTCAGCATTTGATTGTTCGGCATTTGATACAGTGGACGTATTAATGTCGATTTTCGAACATCGAAAAATCGGGTCGTTACATTTGGTATCAGAGCTGAAGGTTAAGAGAGGCCCTTGGCTCTGGTGGGGATTACTCATTAGAATAGAGTCCATAGTACTCTAGAATGAGTTTGGGTGTATTAATAGATATGAGCGTGTATTTGTTAGTGAATATAAAAATTGTTTTTATATTGTATTGACTTATCGGTTGAGTGTTTTGGATTCTGGTCGATATGTGGGACGCCATATCATCGATAAGGGTTTCTAAGCTCTTAAACAAGATAAACTGACATACTATTGTTTTAGAATAAGATGAATGAAATAACTTTGCCCAAAGGTATTTTTTATTTATATATATGAAAGAATAATTTTTCTATAAATTATTATAAGTATATATGGTTGCTTGGTTGTTAGAGAATGACAATATTAAATTATTACTACTGTTATATGAAAATTGAAATAAATAAATAATGGTATAACCAAAGTTAAGAATTAATTCATATAACAGAATAGAATTTGTAAATGTGAATTATAAATGTGGTTTATAATTGGAAATGAAATTCCATAGCAATATTTGAATACGAATTGAAAGGATTTGAAATTTGAAAAATTAATTTCCTTTGATTTTGAAAATAATTTTCAAAGGTTTTGGAGAAATAATGGTGATATTATTTGGGAAATATTTTTGAACTGGATGTGAAATCTGGTGAGATTTGGAATTTAAAAATATTTGGAAAATGTTTTTAAAGGGATAAGGGCACTAAACTCTTTTCGATCGCTGGAAAATAACTTCGGTGATGACTGCAGCATCATCGGTGTTCATTTTCGAGTTTCCAAGGGAGGAATTGCTGCCTGGATGTTTTGGATTGGTGTTTGTTTGCGAAACTGGGTTTGATTTTGAAAATGAAAAAGAATAGTTTGATTATGTTTTCAAAATTGATTTTAAATGTTTAAGTAATGGTTTAAACTCTGGAAGTTTATTTTAAAATGGGTTGATAACATATAAAATTTGAAATTTGTTTGAATGAAATTTAACATGGAGAAGAGTCAAATAAAAGTAAGTATGAAAACAAAATAAGTTAGAAGGTAAGTGAATTTAGTGAAGAGAATTAAAAGAATTGAACAAATGGAATATAAATAAGTTGAAAAACTTATAGGAGTTTAAAATTTGAATTTGATTGGAATGTAATTGAATCTAGATAAATAAAAGTGATTTTGAGAAAAATTATAAGTAGACTAAATGGAATGGTCATTAAAATAAGTTTATTAAGATTTGTAAAACAAATGGATAGTGAAACAAATGAATTTACCTTTGTAAGCAAATAAATTGAAAATTAAATATTGGAATCAATTTGAATTATGTTAAGTAAAGTGGAACTGAAATATATAGTTTGAGTGGATTAAAAGAACACAAAGTTCTAAAAATTAAAATTTATTGGAAATTGAAATAAATTAGTAAATGGATGATAGTTGATAGAATTAAATATTTAAGAATGGGAATTTAGTCAAGTTGGACTAAACAAAACAAAGGATTGAAAATAAAATTAGTAAGTTAAATAGATTTGGAATTGAAATTTGATTTGTAAAGGGAAAACAAATTTAAGATTTGAATAGAAGTAGATAATAACCAAAGTGGTAAAGTGAAAATAAATATAGGAAGGGTATAAAATATTTATTTTGAACTTAAGAATCAGATGGTTAAATTCTTAAGTAAATTTGGAATCGAGAAATATTCTAAGTTAATGATTGAAGGTTTAATAAGGGTGTGTGAAATGATAATTGTGAATAAGTGAATAGAAATCAAAATAAATGTGAATAAAGAGAATTGATATAGCTAATAATCAATTGGGGAAAAATATGTAGGATGCATTTATATTATTTTATTCGCATAGCGATTCGATTCAGAATTCGAGCATAGAATTTCGAGATAGTTATATCGAACCGAGTTGGGATTTTTCACTCGATTTTCGACGGCTAACCCTGGGTATGGATTTTTGATTGATTTTGGAAATTCTCTATCATAGTGAATGGCTATGCAAGGAGAATGACGGTTTCTGATCAAGAAACCAAATCTGAGTCCGCACTAGGATGTCGGGTGGACGATACTAGTTCGGAAGTGAAATTGTGTGATCGAGTGAGCGTTCAAATCTAATATTGCGTACGGATGATATATGTGTATCGTACGGACTTGAGTGAAACAGATATTGAAACTTTTATAAAGAAATGTATAAAATGGTTTTGAATGTTGTAATTGGACATTATTGCTAAGTAGGATATACATGTGTTTAAAAAGCAAAGGAAATTGGTGTTTTGAATTCAGAAGATAAATTGAATTGCTCGACAAAAAGGTATGTATTTAAATTTATGTATTAAATTTGATGGTTTTCTGGTCTAGCCACTTGGCTTTTGTTTTCTTTTGAAATCTAGGGGGCCCGTAGAGGCGTTTTGTAGTTGTACCGAGCTAGCCGCGCAAAGGAGACGCTGACGAATTTTTTCGAAATTTAGGGAGTTAGAAAATTTTGAAATTTTAAAATTTGGTTTTAAATTTGAATTTGAATTGTTGAGTAAGTAATATTTTTTGGAACTTATGGATGAGTTTGGAAAGTTAGTAGAGTCATACTGTGTCTTAAATAAAAATTTATTTTGGGAAGTTGTTGAAACTATTTGGATTGGGAAAATAGTTATAGGGTTATGGATCATTCTTCTCAACTAGTAATTTCGGGGACGAAATTCTTTTAAGGGAGGAGGAATGTGACGACCAGGAATTTTTGGATATTTGAAACCGAAATATTAATTGAATTTAAATATTTGAAAGTTAGTTTAATTTGAATTTCAAATATCACTATTTATTTGGCAATTATATTTTTAATTTAATTATTAGAAGTTGGGTGAAATATCGAATCTTCAGTTTTAAGCCTGTTAAAAATAATTTGAAGGCTTGTAAAATTTATATTGATAATATTGAAAATAGCAGAAGTGTTAAAATTGAATTTAAAAGTTATTTGTTCAGTTTTAAAAATATATCGTTTAAATTGATATTTAAAAATAGCCTTCCGAAGCACAGTCTCGGAATTCGACGGAACTAGTTCCATTGGATCCGCAATAGTGTATTATTATCGGATTTCAATTTTTGTAGTGTTTGGAGTTGTCACGCGATCGTACAATATATAAACGCGCTAAAATCTATATCGAAAATTCAATATGTATAACTGAGTCCAAAAAAAAACTATTTTCTCCATACAATCGAATTAGAGCTCGAAAACTTTTTCATTGTGTTCGGAATAGGGGTGTAACATTATGGACGCCTAGCGGCATGCCTCGGTAGGCGGTCGAGATTGTGAGTGGGTATTGAGACGATTTAAATTTAAGTTTAAGTTTAAATATAATATGTATGTTTTCCACTTCAAAACACTGTAACCACATCTAAAACGTGCTTCCTCTAGTATAACACTTGTCCACCCATGTTAGCACACGTCTCTTTTAGAATATAATTGTCGCATACCATTCTTTCTTCTCAGATGGTAATTTATGAAAACAAAAAGAAAAAATAATAACATATCGTTCGAAAAAATGGCCGCCGCATATTCTCTTCATTCCTTTTTAAAAAACGAATCCATCTCCAGATTATTTCAAAACAAATCGCACCTCCCTCATTTAAAATTCAGAAAAAATAAAAGGGGAAACAATCGATCGAGGGGAGGCGAGGGATGAGGCTGATTCGCATGGGATGGTGGGGGAGAACGGGATGTTCGTAGGCGAGTCGCGACTTCATCTAGGGTCTGTGGAAGCGGCGGCGACATCGACATCGCAATGGTGGTGCGTTGCTCTAGGCGGCAGGCGTGAGGCATACTCGAGCAGGCGAACCGAGGGGGAGGGGGGTTTCGATCTGGGGATTCTCGAGGAGAAAAGTGAAGTCTCATGCACGCGAGCACAACAGGGTTTCAGGCGATCGTAGATGAGGGTTAGGAAATTAATTTCGATTTATAAAAGCTGTAGCTAAAAATGAGTGTATGATTAGTTAATTTATATATACATATATATGTATATGTATATTTATATAGTAAAAGGAAAGAAATAATTTACAGTAAGTATAAAATGATTCTGTTTTTAATTTGATATATATATATATATATATATATATATATCCGCATGCATATTCTAATTTAAAACAGTAGATAGATAAGATTTTGAAAGGAAATTACTGGGTTTTCCAAGTATATTTACGGAGAAGGATATGGAAATAAATATGCATAAATATTTCAATTTAAAGGTATATAGGTTAATAGTAAATATGTATAAGATTTTGGGAAAAATATAGGAACTTTGAAACATGTAGAGTCCATATAAAAAAAAATTAGATTTTAATCTTTATAGGTTATTTTTAAGTTTTAGTCACTAAAAATATTTTTATTAAAATAAAGAGTTTAAAATTAAATTTTTAGACAAATTAAATTAGTTTAAATTAAATAGTAATTAATTGTTCGATAGCTCAAATATTAATAAATCCTATAATGTTTATATAAGGTCAAAAAAATAGTGGAGAGGCAAGCCGGTTTGGAGTGGATTGCAAACAAAAAAAGGTGAGTTAATCTCACTCATTTGGATTACCATTTAAATTTAAATAGTTAAATTTAAATTATTGGTTGAATGAACGAATTGAATGGATGTGATATTATATATATGATAGTGTGTGTGTATTGAAGTGATTGATTCCCGCATTACATAGCGGATGAGACCCTATGCGCCCCGCATAATAGCGGATGACCCTTTATACCGCGATATCCCCCTCGAAGTGAGATTGGTATTATTATATTATGCTAACATCTATAGATGTAGGAAAACAGGTTGGAGGGATCCAACTGGATTCCTTAAAACGTTGAATTTATTTTATACTCAGCGATGCGATTTATTTGATGATCTATGATAGATTATATTGATTATATTGGGAATTGGAATTTATTGAATGTTATGGCTTGGTTGAACATATATTAGTATTTGAGAAAAATGAAATATATATATAGTTTTGATTTTTAAAGGAAATAAAAAGGGAAATTTTTATGTAAAATAATTATAGTGATTTCAAATAAATTAAAGGAATGAATTTGGGAAAGGAATAAATGTTTGATTTTAAATCCCATATAATAAATTCAAGGATGGGAAAATAGGGATTTTGAATAAATTGGAAAAAGGATTTTTTAAAATAAGGACTTAAGCAATATTGTTTTGTAAGTACGAAGAAATATATTTTTAAATTTAAGATTTGAAATGAGTATGGGAAAATAAAAGGAGAATTTTGAAATAAAGTATGAAATTGGTATTTCTATTTAAATAAGAAATAAAGTAAAATATTTTAAAGGTTTAACTAGTATTTGATTTAAAAAGTTGGTTATTAAATATATATGTTCTATCTATTAGTTTATTTTAAAATTAGTATTGGCTTAAGTTTTACACGAGAAATTATTATAAATTTTCATGACTAGTATTTTAAATTAAGTGTTTTATGTAGTTTTTATTTTAAGTATTTTAAAGTATATATTTTTGGAGTAAAGTGGTTTAAATTATTTTAGAAATCTAAGATATTAAGACTTGGTGTTTTTCAGAGGAAATAAAACAATTGGGTGGAAATTTATTCCGCGAGAGAAAAGTGATTTGAAAACTATTTTCAACGGATTGAAGTGTAGAATATATCTTGCGAAGATATTTTGAAATAAATAAATAATTTGGGAAATTATTTAGGATGGATGGTTGTTTATGGATGCTATTTGATAGTTAAATAACCGACTATCAATATTGGCCAATGCGCTGATCATTTTGAAGAGATCGGGATCAGAATTAATTTCTCGAAAACCACTTCGATTCGGTTTGAACATTTTCGTGAGGAAGACAAGAGCTTGGAGTCGAAGATGGAGCAGTTAAGTGCAAGGGTTGATCGCTACTAATCCTGAGAGTGATTCCAAAATGGATGTAGTAGGAGTAGTGCCTTCGGTTCCGTTTGGACTAGGAACGGACTTGTATGGATGAATGCTATCAGAACATCGTCAGAAGGGCGATGAGCATTCTAAGTGAATGTGTGCTAAAAAGGTAACACATAGCCTCGAGCCCCATCAACCGGGAATGGCTAAAACAGAGGAGGTGCACGCAAGGCTAAGCTGCTAGCAACCCATTAGAGTAAGGTCATCCCTATCTAGATGTTCCTTTTTATTCGGCTGTGTGGATGGTTGTTGATCCCAACCGCGGGGTGATCTTATTCGGACTATCCAGTAAGGGGTAGCTCCGGTCTTGTGTAGCAGGGGATCGGGGTGGATCTTTGGTACGGTGATTTAGACCATGTACTGTGACGGGCGGTACCCTAGTAGCCCTGCCATTGATGGAAATCCAATCTCCAATAAGTGCCTTCGGACTTGTTTGTATACCTATTATGCTGGAATTTAATGAATGTAACAATTTCGGCTATTTGAATAATTATTTGTATATAGACACTATTATAATATCAGAGGATTTGATAAGAAATATTTTGCATATCGTAAGGTAAAAACCTGACATGTTTATTTGTGGCATGGTCTTACGAGATACCTTTGATTTTCGAAGGATTTTGAAAACTTTAATAATCCAATTGAGTGTGTATTCTCACTCTGGTTTTCCAGACTGACTCGGGTGTTATTTAGCAATAATGCTTGGGTCAGACCGAGTATTATAGAGTACAGATTCTAGATTGACTGCTGTGGAGCTCAGGAGACGAGCTGGATGGCGAGACGTATCACACGTACTTGATATATATTCCGATGCACAGTACAAGCTGTATAGTATGCTTTTGGGTGGGGATAGGTTAATATAACTGCCCAGTATCTTGTAGTTGATTGTGTTGTAATCTGATAATGTAATGTATTATTCAGTTACAGATTCTTTTGTATAAAAATTTATTGTTATCTATTATATATTATTCCACTGCATTTGTGAGATTCCAATGTTGTTTTCTATTTCTTCTTCTACCTCCTTCTTCTTTAACCCTAATGGTTCAGTTTTCCAGCATTCGATTGCTTGGCATTTGATACAGTGGACGTATTAATGTCGATTTTTGGGCGTCGAAAAATCGAGTCGTTACAGGTTCGGTAGTGTATTGGTTGATGGCATAAGGCACATGTGGTAGTCAAGAACGAATGCATATGTGTAAGGCCTGTATGGCAACCGAAACACAAAAGTGTAGGTATAAGGCTTGCATGAAAACCAAAAACAAAATATGGGTGTAAAACTCAAGTGGCCACCGAAGCCGATAACGTTGGTGTAAGGCCTAATGTAGCAACTGTAACTGAGATTAAGTATAAGGCCTAGAATGACATCCAAACAAAAAGCATTGTTGTAAGGCCTGGTGTGGCAACCAAAGTAGTATTCGGTCGATAGCTTAAGGTCTGATATAGCAGTCAAGAATCAAAAGCGTAGGTGTAAGGTTTATATAGCAAACGAAAAATGAAATCATAGGTGTAAGGGTTGAGTGGAAACCGAAACATGAAAGCGTAGGCGTAAGGCCTCAATGGAAAACGAAACACAACAGTGAAGGTGTGAGGCCTAAATGGCAACCAAAATCGCTAGTAAAATCGGTAAGAACTAAGGAAGCAGGAAGGTATAAGGCCTTAGTGGTAGCCGAAAGCTAGATCCATAACTCTTCATCTGAAGGATAAGATGTAAGGTCTAAGTGGCAGCTAAAGGTAGTATTTTTTAGGTTTTGGAAGTAAAAATGAAGGATGACCGAAAGGCATACCTAGTGAAATAGCTATTGGCTCTGTTTAAAGTACCATAGCATGAATGAGAACTTTAGGAAAAAAATAGTGACTTATGCTTATGTTTCAAGTTGAAATGAATGCTATATTATAGTGAAAAGAAAATTTGTGCCATGTTTTAGCGGCGTGGTCTCACTATATTTTATGTGCCCATACCAAACCTTATGCTTGACCCATCTTTTTATCTTTATTCTACCTATAACTCACAGGCATTCGTTCGAGTAGGCGAGTTCATGGATCCGGCATGTTGCTTTGGAAAGACAAACGAGGGGTTCCAAAGATGAAGCATAAGGCTTAGATGATACTAAAGTTGTTTTGTTCTGTTGTGTTAAGTGTTCATATGAGCATCTTCAAATGTTGGGGCATGACACTATTAACTATGATTATATTATATTTGTGACCCCTATGTAGGCACAACTATGGGAATTGATTTTGAATTCTAATGATAAATACATTTAATGTTGATAATTTGCTGCTCTATTTACTTAAAGTGATTAATATGACCAATCTCATCTCTATTGCCGGAATAATACCAAGGTGAATGTAGTACATTAGTGTTCCATCTTTGGGTTTCAGAATGACGGATATTATGGTAGCCGTATCCCTACTTAAACCACAATTACATGCATAATCTGCAATACCAACTTCCTATACTATATCGATGTGATCTTCCTCAATAGTGCCTTCTCAATCTGACTTGTCCGTTTTAGTAAAAGAGGTTCGAAGTGAGGAAGTTAGATGTGCCATGGCTAGAATAAGGTTTAGTCACTCCATTTTTGTTATTTGGTTTTTCTTGCTTGATTAGGATTTTTCATTTTTGGACAATACACTAGGTCCTAGCCCTTCAACGAAGGTCGGAGAATATTTGACAGGGGTTATGTTTGAACTAGGGTCAGCTCATATTCAAGAACCATACTGATTCTCTAGTAATCGTATAGATTTTGGGTCAGTCTAAAGATGTGGCTATATCACCACTATGTAAGTTAATTCATACTATTCTTCCTGGGCTAAATGTAGATGATACTTCTAGCCTCCAAGCCTCTCACGAAATTCCGCATTTTGATGGTAGGGAAAAATGCTAAATGAGTAATTCAGCTCCAATTATGAATGGCACTTATAATGCTATCTGTATAATTAAATTTGGGTGTATATATATATATATATATATATATATATGTATGTATGTATGTATGTATGTATGTATATATTGATGTATTATACCTTGTAAAAAATGTAAAAAGGTAGAATAATAATTTTTCTTTTTACCTTCATGTGCTTTGTGAAGTCCCCTCTTTGAATGCAGTACTTTGCTTTACTTCACATGCATCTTCGAATGTACTTGTCTTGCACATGGTTTATTATTTTACAACCCCATCCAGTTTGATTTCTTATGAAGGGAAGGACTATTGCTTTTGCGATTCAATAGCTGACACTTGTATTTTATTGTGTATAGCTATTAAGATGATGGTAACTATGCCACTTATCGTGATTTTGCGCAGTTCAGGCGCTAGGTTTAAGCTACAACACCATTGGCTTTTGGAAAGTGATAGGGTGGGTTTATCCCTTATTTGTAACTACTAGGCTTAGGGGAATAGCTCTTACCATGCTCAGTTTAGTTCATTGTGCGTAACATGTTTCCTAAACTTTACTTTAGGCACTCAGGTTGCGTAGTCTCCATTTTTGGTAACCTAGTTTTTCCTTCAAGAGTGCACATTAACACAATTTGATCCATTTTGAGCGAACTGGTTTGATTGTTTTCTAATGAGCAGTCGAGTCATGTATTTAAAACCCTAGTTATTTTGTGTTTGTTTTAATACTACTTCAGAGCATATAATATCCCTACCCTAGTTTAGTTTGGCTAAAAGTTCAAGTTATGTTTTCATAACTCTTTAATTTGACATAGTTATATTGCAAATAATGGATGGAGACACATAATATTTTTATACTAGTTGGGCTGCCTAATATACCTACGTTCAATTTATTATCATATTAACTATTGCAATTACAATGGTACATCACATTACTTTTACAATTGCTTAAATGAAATATGGCCTGGGATACTCTAAATTCCATGCTCTCGGCATAAGATTTTCATCCGGCCTTGATAGCAAATTTGCACTATTAGAGAGTGTTTCAACAATAAATATCGGTCTTTCCCCATTTGTTTGTAATGCATCGTTCACGGGATCTTCGAATGTTGGTCAACACTTTTCTTAGTACCAAGTCCGTTTTATGGAAATTTCTTTCTTTACTCGAGAGCTATAGCTTTAGCCATTCTTCGTTAACACATTACAGCTCTAGGGCAGCCTCATCTCTTCTTTCATTGATAAATCTAGGGTACCTTCTCTTAGTTATCGGTTCTAATGTACGACATAAGACAAACATCGGTAGGATGGGACTTGTACCTCAACTGGAAGCATTTCTTCATAGCCATATGACAAAAAGAACGGTGTGTGTTCCGTGGGTGACCTGATTGAATTCCTATAAGCACATAGAATCAAAGGTAACTCCTCTTCCTATTTCCCTTTATTAGCTAGTCTTTTCTTAAGCATCTTTCTGAGGGTTTTGTTGGCCGCCTCAACCTACCCATTCACTTGAAGATTCACTGCTGAAGAGAAGTTATTAATTATACCATGTCATTCACAAAGTTCAGTTAATTTCTTGCTTTGAACTGCGTACCACTATCGAAGGTTATTTTATATGGGATTCTAAACCTAGTTATGATATTTATAACTATAAAGTTCACTATTTTTTTATGTGATGGTTGCAAGTGGTTCGGCTTCTACCCACTTTGTAGAATAGTAATGGCCACAACTGCATATTTACCTCCTCCTTTAGACATTGGAAGTGGTCCAATTAAGTCTATGTCCTATCTGTCAAATTGCCAGACCCTGTCATTGGTATGAGTTCATGCGATGGCCATCTTGGGATATTAGAAATTGTTTTTAACTAATCACTTCTATGGACAAAATCTAGTGCATTATGTATGTTGTATGCCAATAATAGCCCTGCCTCAACACTTTCTTTTCTTATTTAATCCTCCAAAGTGGTCTCCAAGGCATCCCTCATAAACTTCTCTTAAGATCCTAACCCTTTGAGATATAGGGTTGAATATCCCTTTCTGTATAAAATTCCATCATAGACTGCAAAGTATGGAGCTTAATATCTGAATTTACGCATTGCGTTCTTTTCGACAAGCAGTATACCATTAATAAGAATTATTAATTGGTGTCGTACATGTTTCTGCTGTAGTGAATTTTCCTACATCAAGTTAGCAATATCCGGTCCTTGCTTTATTTGGACTCTGGCTTAAGTGTGTGTTAGAACTAGAAATTGTTTCTTTTGTATAATGCTTGAATTAGATAAACGTCCCATTAATACAGCTTTCATTTTTTATGTGGCTTTAGCATTGGCTGACTTGGCTAAGTAATCTGCTAAAGAATTCTCTTCTCGAGGAATTCTTTTGATGCTGAATTGCTCAAACTGACCTTGTTACTATTTGGATAACTCAAGATATTTTAAAGGGTCATTTCCTTTGCTTGGTGACTCCCTTATACTTGATTTATAACTAATTATGAGTCACCGTAAACTTGAATTTGAATTACCTTCATTACCTATGCCATTTTCAATCCAGCAATGAGCACCTCGTATTCAACTACATTATTGGTGACTTTGAAACCAAGTTGGATGGCATCATATAGCTTATGTTTATCAGGTGTGATATTCACATTTCCAATACATGCACCTAGTTATTTAATACATCATCTACGTAGAGTTGCCACTGCTAAGATTTTTCTTTGATCTCTTCAATATGTCGATCAATTTTGTTGTGTGCATTCAATAATGGAATTAGTCATGGCTTATCCTTTAATTGCATTTTTGGGAAGTATGAGATATTGTATTGGCTAAGTATGATTGTTCACTTTAGTAAATTCCCTGAGGTTTCAGGTTTGTGTAGTATACACTTCAATGGTTGGTCTATTAGCACTTTAATAACATGAGCTTGAAAGTAGGAACGCGGTTTCCTGGCTTTAAGTAGAAGATTGGCCCTAGATTTTCAATCATGGTGTAGTTTAGTTCGGTGCCAATAAGTGATTGCTAGTGAAGTATCTAAGACGTTGCACCCCATCATCTTCTCTTACTACAACTGTGTTGAAAACTTGATCAATTACAGCTAAGTATATAAATAAATCCTCACCTATGAATAGTTTTAAAAGGAAGGTGGAGTGGCCAGATGATCTTTCAATGTTGGAAATGCGATTTTGTATTCCTTGATCCATTTGAAGTTACTTCCTTTCCTTATTTGATCAAATAAAGGGATGCATTTTTCAGTGGCTTTTGAAATGAACTTGCACAACATTGCTACTTTTCCATTCGAAATCATTAAGTCTTTTGGCTTCTATGGAGCTTCCGTGTTGATAATGGCTTTTATCTTTTCTAGATTAGCTTCACTTAATATGTACCCTAAAAACTTCCTTAACTGAACGACAAAGGTGCATTTGAGAGGATTCAATTTAGTGTTGAACTTTCTAAGACTTGCAAAGGTTTCTTCCAACTCCTACCCATGAATGGATGCTTTCTTAGACTTTGTAAGCATGTCATCTACGTATACCTCCAGATTTATTCCTTTCTGCTTAGAATATATCCTGTTCACTAGTCTCTGGTATGTTACTCCTATGTTTTTTGATCTAAAAGGCATAACTTTTCACCAGTATAGTCCTTTTACTGTAAAGAAGCTTGCGTGTTCCTAACCTAGTTCGAACATGACGATCTGATTGTACCTTCAGTACGCATCCATGAAGGTAAGAATTTCATGACCGGTGATTGCACCAACTAGCTAGTATATTCTAGGCAAAGGGAATTTGTCTTTAGGGCAGACTTTGCTGAGGTGAAGTCAACGTATGTCTCCACTTCTCATTTGGTTTTTTTCTAAACCTAGATTTCCCATCCATTTGGGAGTGGTAAACTTCCTTGTTAAAATTATTTTCCTTTAGCTATGTCACTTATTCATGCAAGGTGTTGTACCTTCTTTGATCCAATGAACGTCTTTTTTACCTTACTAAAGGCGCATCTAGGTCAATATTTAGGATATGACAAATTGTTGATGGGTCAATTCCAACCACATTTGAATTAGTCCAAGCAAAAAAGTCAGTTGACTTCTTTAGGAAGTTCATCTACTAACTTGCACTCTCCTGTGTCCAATCCTAATCCCGAATTGACCTTATCTCTAAAAGGGGCAGTGCTATTTCAACTTTGCGCAACATCATTAAGATATTGTGCATAAATAAGAGCATATTCATTTATGAAGATATTCTCGTACTTAGTTTGTGCTAGCACTATGGCCATAGGTTGGCCTATTTCGGTGTTATTGGTAATATGGAATACTGGTGCAGTTCCCTGAGTTTATCACTTTCGAATTTGCCATTTTTACTTACAGCAAGGGATAAATAGTATAACTGAAAATAGTTTTATTTCTATGGTTTATAGTTACAAAATAAAGCTCTCTAACTAAAGCCTATTTCCCCTAATCCTCCCTATTTCAGTAATGGTCTGGAACTTCATCAGCAGATCCTTTTGAGACACGTCTACTTTATGTCAATGAGAGTAGGTTTCCTAAGAAGGTATTACATAGCGAAGGTTGGTCTACGATAAGAAAGCTAGCATAGAATGATTTGTGTAGTCGTGTAGTTCCATCCATCATCAAAAGTCTGGCTAAACCTACTGAGAAAATTGCGATATTGATTAACTCACAAATTGCTCTGGACTAGGCTTTAGGATTTCCATATGTAACTTTATACGGTTGTAAAAGGTTTTGAAGATCACATTTATTAGGTTTCTAGAATCAATGAGTACTTTCTTCATGATGCAGTTGATATCTACATTGTAACAATGATGGAGCCTTCATGTAGGAAGACGTCCCCTACCGAGTTAGTGGCAATGAGTGAACTATCTTGCACAAGTTGTTATTTCTTGTAGTACATAGTTTAATTTTCAGCTTGCACCTTCTAGACATACCTTTCCGTTGACTTTTTAACTTTTCCCAATGCAATGAGGACCACCGTGGATAAAATCTATTGAAATGCTTGGGTTTACCGCTTAGTCTTGGTGTGGTTTGGAGACTAGTTCTAAACGGAGTTATTTACTGAAGTTTAATGAAAATTATCTGGATAAACCTTTTGGATCAACCTTTCTATTTCAATTTTAAGATGGCGGCAATTGTTTCTATGGTGCCCATTTACCCTATGAAAGCAGCAATAGGCACCCTCGGTAATTTTCTTAGGCTTCTTCCTCTTATGTGGGAAATTATAAGCGAGTTCAAACTTTGTGACTTCAAAGATATATCCTACACTATAGGTGAGTGGAGTGTGAGTAGCAAAGTTAATTAAACTCCCTCTACATTTTGGCTGGTTGGGTATAAGATTTTTCCTACTTTTCTTATCATTTTGGATGGTGCTAGCTTTGTCACTCTGCATATTTTTGGCTTTTCAGGCTTCTTCATCGCTATAGTAGCCACAACCCTTTCATAGAACTCCTTCACACTTTTATATGGGTTTCTGGCGTTCTTATCCCAGAAATCCATATCCTTTCTAATGCCAGAATGCATGACCATTAGCAATGCTTCTTCATTAGTGATTCTGATTCACATATACTCATTCTTGAACCAGTTTATAAAGTTGCACAACCTCTTATTGTCTCTTTGCTTGACGCGGGATAAAGTGTTTGGATCTGGAGAAACTTCCCTTCCAGTGTGAATTGTCAACTGAAGTCTGATGATAGCTGAGCCCAGGAATATACCTCCTTGTACTTCTAAACCATCTCAATGATGCTCCAATTAGATGAATTGGAAAAAATATGCATCGAGACAACCTTACCAACTTTGGAATACCCATGTGATATTCAAAGGTGCATAGATAGTTATCTAGGTTTGATGAAACAAAGTATTTATTAACGGAGGGAACCCTGAAATTATAAATGAAATCTGATTCAACAATATCTTCACTAAAAGGAGAGGAATTCATCCCTCGCCTCCACTTCTCATTTGTCTGTTGGCACAGCCACGCCAATAATTCAACCCAGGGCTTTAATGCCCTTATCTTATCATCCTTAGTTTCATTTCAAGATGAGCCACCCTTTGAAATACAGTTGGTCTCATCTTACCCTCATGCAGCTTATTTATTGTGCTTCTTAAGTATCCGTGTGTTGATATTGGCCTGGACTATATATAAGGGTTTTCTAGGATTAGCTCTTGGGTTTTACCTCATTCTCTTAGAGCCAACTTCTTCATTCTCATTACTAAGATTGTTGTGTTTATCAACCAATCAAGAAGTTTGCATGATTGGTATTTTTGGTGATGAATTGTAGAGCTGTTATGAGAATGAGATTGGCTTGAAGGTTTTAAGCCATAATTTTTTCTATCTCAGTCATTCTTTGATTTATCTAGGCTATGAATCGCTTGAGAGCCTCTAGGGTGTGTTTGATGAGGCGTTTTTTAGTGGGCCCATGAGTTTAGAGGAGTTTGGGTCGTATCTAGTTTTGGTTTTAGTGGATTAATCTTCTGCTTTACTGAAGGAGGAGCAGAAGAGTTGATTATTTAGTAAGGAGTTGTTGGATGCATGTCGGTAGAGATGTGGTGGTTTGGTTGATAAAAACTATGAAACAAAATTTTCTAGTGGTTGCCCTACTTGTAATACCAAAATATTTATGAGAAGTTTTATTCTCATAACACCAATTGGAAGTAGTTATGCTGCTGTATGCTAGTAAAACTATAAGTTATCAGTATAACATTTGTTGAAATGTCATCTAATGAAGTAACCATGTTGTTAAGCTTACACAATTATGAGATTGCAAGTTGACTATATGTTAAAATACCTAAGAAGATCATCATGAATTTAAACGTCACGAATTCAAACAGAACGCCATATAGATAAAAGTACAAAATAACTAAAATGTAAAGAACATAAGAAATTTACGTGTTAGAAAGTTAAGGAATCTTACATCCATAGGCCAATCACACAATATTTTGTATTTCTTTTTAGTATAAGCATGGGAACCAATAGAGATTTTTTACAGCTTTTACAATCATAAATTCTCTGAGTATGAAAAGTTCGATCCCTTTCTTCTACTATAGTCCTTTCCCTTTACAGATGAAATAATGTCACATGGATTGCTGGCACAATGCCTAATACTTACTTTTTGTTATCAGATTTGGCCACATGTCCTTTATCCATGTTGTTAGGATTGTGTATGGTGGATTAACGACTTGGATTTAGGTGGAATAACTTAATTTAGGTGGGATAATTTTCGCTTTTTGGTAGAATAATTTGGTTTAGGTAGAATATTTTAACTTTCAATTATTAAAAAGGTCGTGATGCCGCTAGATGCTTTCCACTTGTCTCAAGGTTATGATGTTTGTTAAAATTCCTTAATTTCTCATAGTAACTGGTGATAATGCACTATGCTGATCTAAGTTGGTAAGGCGGTTCTGTTGATGTTTTGGATGCACATTACAGCTTGAGAATATTGTTATGTTTTCTGGTGCTAAACGTTCGCAGTGCAGCTCATTTATGACTACGCTGGGTGATAATATGAGGCCTTAAGGCATGAGATAGCACAACATGGAGTTCATGGTGTAAATGGTGTTGTACTTCGAACATGTGTTGTTTATAAATAGAATTCAAATGGAAAAAAATAATAAAATTTGATTTACTTATTTTGGTTATGTGTACATGTAAATCAATCCTTTTAAAATGTATTTTATGTAATATGAAACCATTTTATATATAATAATATTTTATTTTGGATATAATTAAACATGTATATTCATGAGCATTAAAAATTTACGTTTCGGTGTTTTGAATTTACATCATAATAATTTAGTGTTTACTTAGTCAAAGAGATAATAAAATTTATTTTATTAATTATTTTTGTATTATTATTTATATACATGTATATTCATTATATAAACCTAATTTATAATTACATGGCAATATATGTATGCACATATCTTGTTATTCGGTCTTTTGACCAGGTAGCATTTGGATGGACTGGATGAGTCAAACTTGAAAGCTATCATGGCAGGAAGCCCAAAGAGATAGCCAAAAAGTCTAAAAACCAAGTGAAACCAGAGTCACAAAGTGGAATCAAGGCCATCCCAAAAATGCCAAAGCATAATCCATCTAAGTGATGCGATCGATATCAATCCACAAAATTACACCCAAATGGCCTCATTTTCCTTCTATTCTGAAGTGTTGATGCAAGTAACCTATTCCAAGCTTCGTAGGATCAGTCGCGTGTTGTTTGCTTTCGAACGCCTCGAGCACCCGAAATTAGCAACTCCATTCTTCCACCGACAATCTTATTGGCTCAAAAACAAGCTTATAATGGTGCAAACAAGATGGAAATCTTGAAACTAACAATAAGTTGCCACACCATAAAAAGTCAAGACTGATCCGTAGGAAGATCTTATGGATCGGTACTAATCCGTGCCTATGGATCGGTATCGATCCATTCAAATTTCTCACATGGCCATGTTTCTTCGAGGCTAAATACCATTGGAACATGGAGATCGTGGTAAAGGACGTGATGAAGCATTTCTCGATGGCCTACAACTATAAATATGAGGCTAGGGGCTCATTTATAGGGATCTTTTTGCTTCCTTGTGACTTTTACACAATTTCCCTATAATCGTCCGTGGATCTCTACTGATCCATAAGAACAGTACTTACAAAATAGCAATATAAGCAATAGAAATCTCAAATGGACGTAGGCAATTCTTAGCTGAATTGCTATAAAGGTTCGGTGTCTTGTTTTTACTAAATTTCATTTATATTTCTTCTTATCTAAAATCTATTGGGTGTTTATGCCACTTTTTGGCACTAACATTTTGGTGCTTTATCTGAGAACGTTATTCTCAAGCCATTTGGATCCATCATCTACTATTAGATTGGTTAAATCTGAGTATAGATTCCATTTCTTTGTTTTTACTCTTTTGAACTACTCAGATTTCCATAAATTCTACTAGAAGCTATTTAGAATGGCCCTTCAAAGAGATTGATCCACCACTTTAAGAGCTGCTAAGGGTGTTGAGAATGTAATTCCCAACATGTTAATAAGGTTGCACAACCGGTCGCTACCGAGGTTCATAACCATACGGATGTGATTACTAGGGTTGAGATGGAATGCTTGATGAAACAGATGAATAACAAGATCCAAGAGAGCCATGACGAGTTGAATCGGTAAATGCAGCAGAGTTTAGATTTGTTAAATTAATTGACTAATAGTCGTAGGAGAAGTAGGAGTGACTTGGCACCATCTGCTTCAGAATCTAAAAATTCCACGTCATCGGAATAAACGCAGTGAGGCAAAAAGAAAAGGATGGTAAGAAAAGCTGCCGAAACATCAAAGCAAAGGTCAGAACCATATCGCAGCAAAGATTTATGGATCGGTACCGATCCATCAAACGATGTCAGTATCGAACCGTCAAATGTTGGGTTATGTGATCAACTTCCAAATGATGGTGACGGTTTGGCTTCTAGTCATGCTATGGATGGCCAAAATGCTAGAGATCAGGTGACCACTATGGATCTGCCATGAAGGGATTATGTATACAAAACTACTAAATGAATGGTTATCCTGGAGTTAGGGAACCTTGGTATCGTGAAACTAACCAACAGCGCTTGTCGGGCCAAACCTTCGGGACGAATCACGATCAACGCCGTTCGGTAGATCTAGTAGTGTTGGATTTGGCTAATATGGCGATGAGACTTGTAAGTGAGAACCCACGTCATAGAAATGGTGACTACGGATCCTCCCCAAGCCGAAATCCTTTCATGAAGAAGATCCTATACGAAGAATGCCCAAGGAGGTGTGATGCTAAAAATGCCGTTATACAGTGGGAAAATGGATCCGAGGCAACATCTGAGGAAATATGATTGGCATATGGATTATACTAAAGCTATAGATGCTATGAGATGTTGATGTTTCTCGATTTTCCTAGAAGTGGCGACGATGTGGTTCACCCGGCTGCCATTGAGATCCATATCGTCTTTTAAGCAATTGGTGTGGAAATTCATTGAGCAATTCCATTTACTTACAACCCATCTGATGTTATGTCATTATCCAACCTCTTGTAGGAGGCAGGGGAGCCTTTGAAAGATTTCATGCATAGGTTCAATATTGCGCTGAGGTAAGCAACGCTCAAGACGATATTGTATTGATTGCATTAATTAAGGGAATTTATCCTAATACTGATTTTAGGAGGTGGTTGAAGATGAAACCCCCACCAATAATGGATGTGTTATATAGAAAGGTGACTTAGTTCTTGCGCTTGGAAGACGCAAGCACCGCCGTTAGGAAAACTAAAGCCGGACAGTTGACAGAGGTGATATAGAGCAACATCGCTATAAAGAAGTCTAGAGGGAACTCCGACAACGTAGATGTGAATGTGGAGAATGAAAGTAGGGGATAGAGCAGGAGAAATACTAGGGATAAAGACAAGAAATCAGATTCAAAAGGACGTCCTAGAATCGTGAAATATGACAACTACACCACGTTAAACAACATGATCGAGAACATATACTTGGCTACTCAAGGTACTGAGCAATACCGGAAGCTGACTCTTAGGGAGTTGACTGAGAAAGAGAAAAAGTAGGCCAAGTTTTGTCGATTTCATGAACCAAATGATTACAACATTAATGAGTGTAGGCATTTGCATGATGTGATTGAGGATTTGATTCAAAAGAAAAGGCTGTGGTAGTTTTTGAAATCCCCACGGTATGGAGGCTAAGGAACTTCAAACCCCCAACATGGGCAAGCAAGGCCTGGTGTTGATGAGCCTAGGCGGCTTGAGAAACATTTGGTGATTAATTCTATTAAAGGTGGACCACATCCAGTTGAGAAGAGTTGGAATGAGATGGAAAGGTATATGAGTGCAATGAAGCATGTGGTGAATGACAGCCGATTTACCATCGACGATGGTGCTCAATAAAGCAACTCAAAACAATGACAGATGACATTGTATTTAGAAATAGGAACGTTAATGGGCGGACGCCTCAACTATTGATCCATTGGTGATTTCGGCTGTGAGTGGCCTTACGATTTATGAGAAAAGTGCTTGTTGACCGTGGGAGATCCGTAAACATTTTGTTATAGAAAACCTATGACAAGATGCTTCTAAAGGGGGAGGAGTTAAAGCCGTGCAAATCTTTAATCCATAGATTTAATGGGACCACTACTGAGCCGATGGGATATGTTGATTTATCGATGGTGCTTGGAGAGGGAAACCGCAAGAGAGTGAAAGTTGTGCCTTTTGTTGTTCTGGATATTTACTCTACGTATGATGCCTTTTTAGGCTGACCGGCCCTTACTGAATGTCGATTCGCCATAGCCCCATTGTGCTTGAAGATGAAATTCCTGACAATGAGTGGTGTGGGAACTATATGAGGTGATTAATAGCTTGGCCAGGAATGTTATGTCGCTGAGATTAAAGAGGAAAAGTGAAGATAGATAGGAAAAGATGTAGAGAGGACTCTTTGCATCAAAGCTTTGGACGCATAGCCACCACCACCTAAGCCTTGGCTTAGGTAACAACAGTCGGTTCCATAAGGATATGGATCCAAGAAAGAGCCGAAGGATGCAAGGACGACGCCTGAGGATTTGACAGTCAACATCACAGTTAGTCAGCACGATCCTATGCGGGTCCTTAAGATCGGGTCTCAACTCAACATAAGGATGATGAAAGACTTGACTGGTTTTCTTTGGGCAAACCTGGATGTGTTTGCCTGGAAGCATTCAGACATATATAGAATATCACAGAAGATAGCGTGCATGCATTAAATGCGTTCCTGTAAAACAAAAGCACTGATGTTTGGGTCTAGAGATATCCGTTGCACTGAAAGAAGAGTTGATAGCTGAAGAACAACAGCTTCATCTGCGATGCTCTATACCTATAATGGGTATCCAATACTGCGCTAGTGAAGAAGTCCAATAGGAAGTGGAGAACATGCATTGACTATTCCGATTTAAACAAGGCATGTCCGAAGGACAGCTTCCTTCTCTCGAAAATCGATCAGATGGTAGACTCAACCTTTGGACATGAACTGCTACCGTTCATGGACACCTACTCTGGCTATAATCAGATTTCGATGCATATCCTAGATCAAGAACACAATATCTTTATAACTAACCTGGGACAATTTTGTTATCATGTTATGTCCGTCGGTTTGAAGAATGCAGAAGCAATATACCAAAGACTGGTCAATTCCATGTTCAAGGATCAAATTGGACATTCGATGGAAGTGTATGTGGATGATATGCTGGTAAAGTCATAGCGGTCTACTAATCATGTGAAGGACATGACGAAGATGCTTAGTATACTCCTAATATAGGATGAATCTCAACCCTTTGAAATGCTCGTTTGGAGTTGTGTCGGGTACATTATTGGGTTTCATAGTGAAATTAAGAGGAACAGAAGCTAATCCGAAGAAATCGTGGGATTTAGAAACATTGAAGCCCAGAAGTCGATCATGGAAGTCCAGAGTTTAAATAGGAACGTCGCTACATTGAGTCGCTTCATCTCTAGTGCCACCGGCAAGTGTATCCATTTCTTCCAATCATCAAGAAAAGGAAGAGTAACTTCGCTGGGATGCAAGAGTGTATAGATGCTTTCTAGGCTCTGAGATCACTTAAAGAGGCCTCTCATCCTATCAAAGTCGCTAGAGGACGAGGACTTACTTGTTTACCTAGCAGTGTAAGTGCATGCCCTGAGTGCCACGCTTGTATGCAAAGAGTCCCAAATCCAGATGCCGATGTATTACATTAGTAAGCAGTTAGTAGGGATAGAAATAAATTACCCAAAGTTGGAAAAGCTGGCCTACCGCCTGCTGATCACCTCAAGGAAACTCCAACCATACTTCCAAGCTCATCTGATCAATGTTCTTACTGACCAGCCTTGGAAACAGGTCTTGCAGTGACTTAAGACTTTTGGAAGGCTGTTGAAATGGAATATTGAACTGAACTAATATGACATAACATATCATCCATGGGGGGCGATCCAAGGCCCAACATTGGTAGACTTTACATTTGAGTACACTGCACGAGATTATACTCCGGAGAGAAGTAGAGAGTGGGATGTTAGATGTAAGATTTTCACAAATGGTGCATCTAATAAGCATTCTTCTGGGGCATGTGCTGTGCTGGTAACCCCTATAGAACGTTCAATTTGTTATGCCCTGAAACTCAATTTCCCTGCAACAAACAACCAGACAGAGTGTGAAGATTTGATTGCAGGACTGAAAATTATGAAAGAACTGGGATTCAAAGCTTTACACATCTTTTGCGATTTCCAATTAGTGGTGTGCTAGGTAAGAAATGAGTTTCAAGCAAAGGGAGCAAGGCTATCTCCATATCTGAATAGAGCCCTTGAGTTGCTTAATGATATCGAGTATACTATTAACACATATTCCCAAAGAGGAGAATGCAAAAGCCGATTCACTGGCCAAGTTGGATAGTTTGGGAGATGCGCAACTCATGGCCCTCGTCCTGGTGGAAATATTATCGACTTCGAGCATCAACTGGATGGATGTCGATTGGAACTTGGAGGCTATTAACCCGAAAAATGGATCAACACTCTAGATCGAGTGTGAAAGCACCAATGCAGATAATCAGCCGTACAAATCTTAGATAAACAAAAAACAAAAAGCATAAGTAAGAAAAGAGATACATAATTTTTATAGTGGTTTGGCTGACTCTGGACTACGTCCAATTTAATCAATCTTTATTATGATTATACTAGCTGAATCTCTTTGGATATCAACTAGTAAGTCCTTAGATCTAAGTTACAATGAGTTAGAATAAGTCATAAGTACAAAGGCTGAATGTAGAACTATAGTAACCCTTTTGATTACTGTTGTGAGGGAGAAGAAAGTTGAAGAAGTAAAGGAATTCCAGTAGAGTAATGACAGTTTTCTCCTCGAAAAAGATCCATCTCTAGTTGCACGTAGGTGACAATTTATAGGGGAATTCGATGAGTATCGGGCTAGAAGTCCAAGTGAAGAAGAGTCCAGTTGTTATGCCAATTATCTACAGAAAATCTCAAATCAGTCTGAGTCATTTCCGTGGATCGCTAGCTATCCATCAACCTAGCATATTTTTCTATCAAAAGCCTTTACTTAGTGCTACGAAGGAGCTTAAAAAGTTTGAGGACGATCCGACCTATCTTGATGGATCGCTAGCTATCCATCCCATAGCATATTTTTGAGTGATCTTAATTTGATTGTCTTTCTATCTTCTATTTAAGTGCATTGTCTAGATATTTAGTCGTTTGGAGTTAGTTGGATCGTCCGTCTTCATAGGTTAACTACTCCAGAAGAATCATCCATAACTTGCTCAAAACTTAACAAAACTAGATGAAGCATTGCAAGTACTTTTTATATGGTGTGAGGGAGCTACCATAAAAATTTTAGGTGGTGGGACCCAATCTACATGGATCATTAGCGATCCATCTAGTTAGATCACTAGCGATCTATCAACAACTTCCAAATGATCCCATTTTTTCGATGATCCTTATTTTATGTCTTCTAAATGCTCTTACAAAATTTTAAGTCAATCAAACTTCGTATGAGTTTGCTAGGTCCATTTTAAGTTAGCTACTTTTGGTCAACTAACTTGAATCAGATGAGTCTTCACTTATCGGGCTAGATTGTTTGGCATGCTACGAAACTTGGCAAGCGCGTTTAGAAATGGTAATAAATCATGATGCAAGAGGTTTGGGGGACTCATGATGCTTCTCTATGGATCGCTAGCGATCCATCTACTTAGTATTTTATTGGCTGATTTTTCTTGAGTCCTATTGACTTATTCGCTTGGTTGTTTTGGTTGAATCTTGAGTTATTATAGCATAGTCTGAATGTTCTAACTCGTATTGAATTTTGATAGGTTTAAAACCCAATTAACACTTGCCCCTTAAAGTATGCCTTTTGAATGAAAGGCATGCTTTGCGTAAGAACAAGTTCTTATCTTTGGTCTTCGATAGTATAGCTTTCCAGCTGCTTCAGCCTTGGTGAATCATCCAATTCCTTTGGATTCCCTTGTCTTTCCGAACCTGTTACAACCTAAGACTCTAGGCTCTACCTAATTGTAATCTATACATTACAATCATTCCAATTTCATTTGGAGTTATCATATCACTTATCTTTAATTAAATCACATATTTCCAAATACATCACATATCTCCAATTACATTGCATGTCTCCAATTATATCGTATATCTCTAATTGTCCCATGTTCATTTGGGATTTACATCATTATCATTTTGCTTCTCCTTCAGAGTTTCCACGTCATATGTCAAAATCACGTTATATATCAAAATAACATCATATATCATAATCACATCATATATCGAAATCATCATGTGTTCATACAGGATTTATCCGTTTTATTATATTTAAAAGGCATTCAAATCCTTTTATTAAATCAAATTTGTTTTAAGGATCGATATCACCTGATCGTTTAAGTTTAATTTGCGATCTCTCTGGTTCGTTTAATGTTTAGTTAATGCGCGATCTCTCTGGATCGTTTGTTTGTTAAGTTAAGGGGGATTGAGTAAGTCCATCCACCCACTCTCCGGTGAGAGGACTTGCTTCTTACACTCCGGTCCCGTCTCTCCAGTCAGGACTCTATGTCATTCAATATCATGCAAGTCCATCCAAGGAGACTTACACTTTGCATTACGGTCTCGAGTCAAGACTCTAAGGCAATTAGTTTAATATTCATCCCAGAAGTCCAACTCAGAGCATGCATAGAGACTGTTTTGGGTCTCGTACACGTGTAAGCGGCCCGAGGTTATTGTTGTCTTAAATCGTCGTCTCAGGCATCCGACTCGGAGTGTGCCTAGAGATCGTTTGGGATCCCGTACACGTGTATATGGCCTAAGGTTATTGAAGGCAGAAAAAGTAGAAGATAGAGAGAAAGGGACGAACCTGCCCCCTATTTCAACTGTGGGCTTCTAGTGTCGGCTCATGCGGTCATGTATTCATACTCTAATTTGCTACTCTAGCTCCAACATCACCCATTCTATGCATTAAAGCTCATCTTAGATCCAAATCTATCATGCTCCTAAGTTGTGTGGAAATTGTTTCAGTTTGTTTTGCTCTGACTCCAAATGCTCCTGCATTGGGTCCTATTGTTGATTCTAGCATTGCCCCCAAGTATCAGTTGTTCTAGGTGTGGAGGCACTATTCTAGCCTATTTCAATCCAACTCCGGCAGCTCCTGCATTGTTCCCTAGAGTTTGATTCCTATTCCCTGCAGATCTAGCCATCCCTTGCTGTTCCATCCGCTGGAAGAAGTCGTCCATCATCTCTTGTTGTCTAGCTAAGATTCCATCATGCATCTCTTTCATCATCCTTTCATCTCATTTCTAACCACATAGTTGGGTTGATGAGACTTTGAGGACATCTCCTGGCTGCCCCCAGGATCCGGTTGACTTTCTTAAGCTCTAGATTTAATATTAGGCCAACTCATCTTCTCTAAATCTTAGATTCAAACTTCGGTTTTCAAATCTCGTTCAACTTTCTCAGTGAAAGCACCAAAATGTTAACCTAAAAATTGGATTAACATCTTGGATCAAGTGTGAAAGTACTAATGCAGATAATCAGCAACAAAAATCTCATATAAACAATAAATAAAAGGCAGAAGTAAGAAAAGTGATTATACTAGTTGAATCTCTCTGGATGTCAACTGGTTAGTCCTTAGATCTAAGTTATAATAAGTCATATATACAGGGGTTAACTGGAGAATCACAGTAACCGCTTTGATGACTATTGTGAGGAAGAAGAAAGTTGAAGAAGTAAAGGAATTTTAGTAGAGTAATGGCAACTTTCTTCTCGAAAAAGATCCATCTCTAGTTGTAGCTAGGTGAGTTTTTGTAGGGAAATTCAGCAAGTATTGGGCCAGAAGTCCAAGTGCAGAAGCGTCCATTTTTTTGCCAAGCCATCACTGAAAATCTCAAATCAATTAGATTCATTTTCATGGATTGGTGGCTATCCATATAGGATGGATCGCTAGCTATCCATCAACCTAGCATATTTTTCTACCAAAAGCCTTTACTTAGTGTTATGAAGGAGCTCAGAAAGTTTGAGGGTGATCCGATCTATCTTAGTGGATCGCTAGCTATCCATCCACTTAGTATATTTTGAGTGATCTTAGTTTGATTGTCTTCCTATTTTATATTTAAGTGCCTTGTCCAAATATCAAGTCGTATGGAGTTAGTTTGATTATTTGTTTACATGGATCATCTGGTCTAGAAGAATCGTCCATAACTCCCTCAAAACTTAACAAAACTAGACGAAACTTTCCCAGTACTCTCTCTAGGGTGTGTGGGGCCAACCATGAAAATCTCAGGTAGTGGGGCCCAAAATATATGGATCATTAGTGATCCATCTAGTTAGGTTGCTATCGATCTATCAAACAACCTTAGAATGATCCCATTTCTTTGATGAGCCTTCTTTTATATCTTCTAAGTGTTCTCACAAAATTACAAGTCAATTCGACTCTGTATGAGTTCTCTGGTTCCATTTTAAGTTAGCTACTTTTGGTCAAACAGCTTGAATCAAATGAGCTTCACTTCTCGAGCTATTGGAATGCTATGGAACTTAGCAAGCCTGCTTAGAAATGGTAATGAATCATGATGCAAGAAGTTTGGGTAACTCATGATGCTTCCCTATGGATCACTAGCAATCCATCTACTTAGTATTTTATCGGCTGATTTTCCTTGAGTCCTATTGACTTGTTTGCTTGGTTGTTTTGGTTGAGTCTTGAGTTATTCTAGTATAGTCTGAATGTTCTAACTCCTATTGAATTCTAATGGGTAAAATCCCCAGTTAACAGAGGCTGAGTTTGAAAGGGAGTCATGGATGACTCTGATCGAGAGTTACTTGCAGAAGGGGACACTTCGGGAAACAGAAAGAACGAATGACGGCGGCTGCTTCGTCAAGCTTTAAGATATATTATTCAGGAGGGAATATCATACAGGAGGGGATTCTCAGTTCCCCTGCTTTAGTGTGCTGCTAATGATGAATCCAAGAGAGTCCTCAGGGAGGTTAATAATGGGGCTTGTGGTGACCACACCAAGGGGCAAATCTTAGTGAAGAAAATTCTTTTCCATGGATACTTCTGGCCAACCGTCAATCAAGACACGGCTAATTACACCATAACATATGGCAAGTGCCAGAGTTTTGAAAAGATTCATAGAGCCCCACCAAAGGAGATTACGTAGATGGTTAACACTAGGCATTTCGATGGACTGAACAAGTTGAATTTGAAAGCTATCGAGGCAGGAAGCCCGAACAGATAGCCACAAAGTCCAGAAACTAAGTGAAACCAGAGTCACAATGTGGAATCAGGGCCATCCTAAAAATAGAAAAGTAGAATCCATCTAAGTCATGGATCAGTACCGATCCATCCCTATAGATCGGTACTGATCCATAAACATACACCCAAATGGCTCCATTTTCCTTTTATTCTTAAATGTCGATGCCAGCAATCTATTCCAAGCTTCATAGGATCGATCGCATGTTGTTTGATATCGAATGCCTTGAGCACTTGAAATCAGCAACTTTATTCCTCCACCATTCATATTATTGGCGTAGAAAAAAGCTTAAAACAGTGCAAACAAGATGGAAATCATGAAGCTAACAACAAGTCATCACACCGTAAAGCATCGAAACTGATCCATAAGAATATCTTATGGATCGGTACCGATCCATGCCTATGGATCGGTACTGATCCTTCAATATTACTGACATGGCCATGTTTCTTTGAGTTAACTGCTACTGGAATGTGGAGATCATGGTAAAAAACATGGTGGAACATTTCTTGGTGGACTACAGCTATAAATAGTAGGCTAGAGCCTCATTTTCGAGGATCTTTTTGCTTTCTTGCGACTTTCACACAATTTTCTTATAATCACCCATGGATCCCTTTCGATCCATAAGAACTGCACCTACAAGATAGTATATAAGCAACAAAAATCTCAAGTGGACATTGGCAATACTTTGCTGAAGTATTATAAATGTTTAGTGTCTTGTTTTTACTCATTTTCATTTATATTTCTTCATTTACTTCTCCTCTAAAATATATTGTGTGTTTGTGCCACTTTTTGGCAATAACATATATATATATATATATATACTCATATATGTATGTATGTATATTGTGAGAAATGCGGATTACGGATCTTAGGGCTAGAATTAACACTAGAGGGGGGTGAATAGTGTTTTAAGGAATTATTAAGAGTTTATATTGATTTGAACACAAATGTATGCAATATTCAGACATAGATATGATCACAGAATCAAACACAGATGCAGAAATAAAGTAAAAGCAATAAAGGAAAGAACACACCGTATTTTATACTAGTTCGGAGTTACCCTACGTCCAGTCTCGCACACAAGTACGGGTTTCCTTTCAAAATCAATTTTTATAATTACACCCTCGATTTCAAGGTCACGGGGTACACCACTTCAGATTCACAATCCTCTGGGTAGAGATACTTGATTTTACGGGCAACAAGTTCACCCAATTGATTTCACAGGCTACAATCACACCTTTTCTCGCTTGATTGATTTCACAGGCTACAATCACACCTTTTCTCACTCAATTAATTACAAAGAAGCCTATAACTCTGAATAGCACTGAGACCTTATTGAGATAGTGATAGAGAATCAAACCAAGAATGATCTAGTTAGATTCAACGGTGAGTTCGGCAGAGTAATGGTAAAAATATATATTAGGAAATGTGGAAGAAGAAGAGGAGTGAAATCAGAGAAAAAATGTATATAAATTCATTTAAAACTGCCCCTATTTATAGTAGAACAACTGCCATGTCCATTCGTTGAAAGGATATGATGAATAGACACTTCCTTTGAAATTCAAAATTTTAAAATAAACTGCCACCTTGTCGACAGGGGTCCCTAGGGGTTGTTGACAGGCCTATGGTATTTTTGGTGATTTTTTTCTTTGAAAATAACTTCTATCTTGTATTAAAACTATTTTAAACTTTATAAATATACTTAATTATAGTTAAAATACATAAATAAGTATAGAGAATAATATATATATATATATATATATATATATACTTTTACTATAATTTTATATTTAAATCTAAGTATAAATATTAGAACTTAAATATATTAAAATTAAGAGATAGTTTAAAACTAAGGATAATTTGATTTTGAAAATAAAGATCATTTTGAGGCTAAAAGTATTTTAAAACTAGGGGAGATGTTTTTGATCTTTTTAAAAGGAAGATTTTGAAATCATTTTGAAAACAAGATATAATTTTATAGAACATTTGAATAAAAGTTAGTGGATACAAAATAATGTTCCACTAGATTTTTCGTAGGTTCCATCCTACTTAGGGTTCCATCCTTTTAACGGGCTCGAAGTGGATTCCATTCCACAAATAAATAGGATTTTAAGATTCCAGTGCTTTTCTAGGAGTTTTAACAAAATTCCTAACTAAATTACTTATGTTGAAATCTTGATAATCTTGATACCCATGAGTCTTCAATCTTGATATCTTCAGTCTTGAATCTCTATACTGTACAGTCTTCATTCTTGTTACCTACATGGTTAAATCCTGCATGTACATAAATATCTAAACTATAATGTTTGTTTTTATATTTTATAATCTTATTCTAAGGTTGTTGTCATCAAAATCATCTTTTCAGGGACTAACAATCTCCCCCTTTTTGATGATGACAATCTTTGTTTATAAAATATTACTTCTATCCTAATAACTCCCCCTAAAACTAATAACTCCCCCTTAATCTATGTCTAACTATCCTATTTTATACTTTTCCCCCTTTGTCATCAACAAAAACTAACTCCAAACTATATAACTCCCCCTTAATCTAGTACTATATGACATGTGATTATAATGATAGTGTTATCATAAATAATCAATACTTAATTCTAAAACTAAAACTTAGTCCTTAAGTACTAGCTATCCTAACTAAGAATCCATATATGATAATACTTATAATGGTGATAATGTGAGAAATCAAATATAAGAACACAAATCATTTATTAATTATCTATTGTTATATTTACAGTTGCATAGAAAACATAAGTAAGATCATATAACGATAAGAAAGAGAGAAAAGAAACTAATGTGTATCTATACATATTATATTTTGCACGCCAATTATCAATCCAAAACAAACCAAATCAAATCAAATCAATCCAAGCAATCAATTCAAATCAAACAAAGCAATCAAATAAAATCATACATTACGAGGAACTTCCACCCACCTTCTTCTCCAAATATAGGGTCTGCTTTAATGGCATCCCAATTTTCATTTTCATTGGTGAAAGAGACTGGAGGATGTGCTTCATTATCATCTTTGTGCAGGGAGGAAATCATACATCGTATCATATCGAAATGCTTTTCTTGCTCTTTGATCATCTGCATTTGACTCAACCCTAAGTGTCGTTGATTACGAAGAATGAAAGAAAGAATATTTTTGAAAGAGTTAAGGGTTTCTTTAAGATTCTCGGTTAAACTATGAATTGGATTAGCCATATTTGAGTTTGTGAAAAGAAATAGAGATAAAGTAGATAAGAAATAATTTTGAGTGATGAATTCTGAAAGAAATATATATATTTATAGGTGTATAAATTCGTTTGAAATGAATAGACACAAGGTAGTTATTCAAATTTCAAATTTAAAATGAAAAGTCATTTCTGACCAGTACTTGTCGACATGGTCTAGGGGGTTGTCGACAAGGGGTCAGTTAATTTTGATGACTCATTTTGATTTTGTGAATAATTGTGAGTGTATATATATTTATATAGTATACTAACATTTATTCTGGAGATAGGATAAGTTAGATAACATAAAAGTAATTGAATTTCATTTCATAATAGAACGATACAATGATTAGACATTAAGAACTACAGGAACATTCAAATCAAAACAAACTAAAACCAATACAACATGACATGAAAAGGTAGAACTAGTTAGAGGATGATGAAGATAACCCAAGCTTCTTGCTGACTTTGGAGAAAAAATTGTTCATCTTAGATGACATTTTATCCAATTTCTTACTAACAGATCGTTTAAGTGTCCGTTGATTCTCAACGATGATCTTTTGATTTTTGAGTAAGGTTTTGTTGGTTGGATTAGAGGGATAGTCAATACTTTTCGAGGATGTTTCACTTTCTTCTTCTTCTTCTATTTCCATTTCATCCCCTTCTTCTTCTTCTTCTTCCTCTTCCATCTCCTCATGAGCCAAACGCTCTTCCTTTTCGGTAAGAGTTTCATATGGTTGAAAAACATATGGAATTTTCATAAGAGAAATGTTTGAGTGATTAAAAACTCTTCTTGATACAAATTCTTCTCCTTTGAAATCTAGTCCAAAATAATCAAAAATTCGAGTGAGATAAATTCCATGATAAAAAGTGTTTTCACCCATTTCAAAATTTTTGGGAGGAAATTTATCTAAAATAACTTGCTCCCAATTAATATCATAATTTCCAAAAATACCAAAAAGTGCTTTGCAAACTTTTGAAGTTGGATTGTTAAAACTCCCCGATCTTGGGGTCAAAGTATGTTGTAAAAGAAGATTAATAATTCTAGCTTTTGGCCGAAAGTTTCAATTTGTGAATTCAAAGTTATCTCCTTCGAAAATGTGATGAAATGTCTCACGTTCGTTTTCATCGATATTAAACTAGAAAGATCCATTCCCGTGCTCTTGCAATTGAGAATGGTACCCAAAATATCACAATTTAAGATGATTTTGGTGCCTTTGACACTACTCCAAATTTCATCATCATTTCCATTATAAAATCCACGGTTGAGATTTGCATAGAAATTTTTAACAAGATTTGGATAACAAACAAAATCATTTTGTGAAGCATCAACAAGACTAAGAACTTGGTTGTTTGCAACAAGAGAATCAATTTCATAAGTAGAGAAATCTTGAAATAAAGCAAGCTTTCCGGGATGGACTTTTCCATAGTTAGCATAGTTAATATATACTTTTATAGCCTCCGGATCATTGAAAAGTTGCTCTTTGATCTTTCTGGAAATTCTCATTGTGGAAGGGTTGCTTGAAGAAGCCATTAGAGTAGAGAGTAGAGAGCTTGATATTTCGAAATAAGAGTTTGAATTTGAAAATGAAAGTGAAAAGTTGTGATAAGAGATAGTGAATAAATAGATTCTCAAATGACATGTTCTTTGTTCAAAAGGTGACTTTTCAGAGACTTGAATGAAGTGAAAAGATGGAGAGAAATTCAACATTTGAATTCAAATTTTGAATTTCAAATTTCTGTACCCTTATTGACAACATGGTGGAGACCTTATCAACAGGTGTCTCTGAATTTTCATAATTTATTTCTCTTAAGTATCCTAATATATATATATATATATATATATATATATATAATTTTTAATGTCTATATATCTGGAATATTTCTGAAATAATAGTATATTCCATAAAATATTATGATACTATTGAAAAATAAAAAAATAATAGTAAAAAATAATTTTTTTAAAAAATTCAAACAACACACCAATTCAAAATCAACCAATGAAGCATCCAATTCTAAGCATGCAATTTCAACCAATGTATTATAAACGTGTACCTTTTTTTGAGTCCGTTTCTTTGAATTCGTCGGAGTCGTGAACTGCTGTGAAAGACATATTTGAATTATCTGCCTTCTGATCATCATCGCTTGAAGATGAGTCTGAGTCATGTAGAGTATCAGTAAATGCACTTCTCGTTTCTTTGTGGAATCATTGTTTATAGGAAGATTTTGCCTATCCAGACGCGGACAGTCTCTTTTGATATGGCCTAATTCGTCGCAGTTGAAACATTTGATATAGTTTGACACTACATTTTGATTACCAATGTTCTTATAGTTGTTTCTCTTGAGATTATTCATCTTTCTGTATTTTAGGAATTTTCGAAAATTCTTGGTCATAAAGGCTATCTCTTTATCATTATTGTTGTTTGAATCTAATCCATCGACCAATGCATTGAACGCCATTGATTTCTTTTCAGATGCTTTGCTTTCTCTTCTCTCAATCATTTGGACTTCAAACGACATTAGATTTCCAATTAATTCTTCTATTTTTAAGGTATTGATGTCATTTGCCTCTTCGATTGCAAGTGTCTTTTGATCCCATTCTGGAGTAAGAGAATTTAAGATTTTTCTGACTTGATCTTCTTTCGAAAATTCCTTTTCCAAGGATATTAGAGAATGCACAATATTCTAAAATCTACTATACATGTCTGGAATAGACTCATTAGAATTCATTTTAAATAATTGAAACTGATTTGTGAGCATGGAAATTTTGGTCTGTTTAACTTTCTTGCTCCTTCGTGAGTAACTTCAAAGTTTTTCAAATTTCATATGCAGACTTACAAACTGACGCTCTATTAAATTCATTTCTATCAAATGAACAAAACAGAATATTCGTAGCTTTAGAGTTGTTCTGTGTGATGGTCTTTTGCTCAGCAGTCCACTGTGCAAAACCAGTTGTGGGTTCAAAATATTTAGTCTGTGTGATATTCCAAGTGTCTAGTCCTATAGATTGTAAATATATTTTCATCCAACATGCCCAATATGCATAGTTACTGCTATTAAAAAGTGGTGGTCTGACAGTAGACTGACCTTCTACAAATGAACTAGTGACAGGGGTAATAGAACCAGTGTTGGTAGTATTAACAGTACCAGTGTTGGTAGCCATTTTGAATTTTTTTTCAAAATTCATATTATGAAACTTTGAAAATCTTGCTCTGATACCAAATGTGAGAAATGGGGATTACGGATCTTAAGGCAGAATTAACACTAGAGGGGGGAAGTGAATAGTGTTTTAAGGAATTATTAAATCTTTTGGAGTTTATATTAATTTGAACACAAATATATGCAATATTCAGACACATATATGATCACAGAATAAAACACAGATGCAGAAGAAGTAAAAGAAATAAAGGAAAGAACACACCGGATTTTATACTTGTTCACCCTACATCCAGTCCCACACACAAGTACGAATTTCCTTTCAAAATCAAATTTTAAAATTACACCCTCGATTTCAAAGCCACAAGGTACACCACTCTAGATTCACAATCCTCTTGGTAGAGATACTTGATTTTACGGGCAACAAGTTCACCCAATTGATTTCACAGGCTACAATCACACCTTTTCTCACTTGATTGATTTCACAGGCTACAATCACACCTTTTCTCACTCAATTAATTACAAAAAAGCCTATAACTCCGAATAACACAGAGATCTTGTTGAGATAGTGATAGAGAATCAAACCAGAAATGATCTAATTAGATTCAATGGTGATTTCGGCAGAGTAATGGTAAAAAATATATATATAAAGAAATGTCGAAGAAGAAGAGGAGTGAAATCAGAGAAAAAATGTATATAAATTCGTTTAAAACTGCCCCTATTTATAGTAGAACAAAAATCATGTCCATTCGTTGAAAGGATATGACGAATAGACACTTCCTTTGAAATTCAAAATTTTGAAATAAACTGCCACCTTGTCGACATGGGTCCCTAGGGGTTGTCGACAGGCCTATGGTATTTTTGGTGATTTGTTTTTCTTTTTAAATAACTTCTATCTTGTACTAAAACTATTTTAAACTTTATAAATATACTTAAATATAGTTAGAATACATAAATAAGTATATAGAATAATATATATAGAATTTTACTATAATTTTATATTTAAATCTAAGTATAAATATTAAAAGTTAAATATATTAAAAATTAAGAGATAGTTTAAAACCAAGGATAATTTGATTTTGAAAATAAAGATCATTTTGAGGCTAAAAGTATTTTAAAACCATGATAGATGTTTTTGATCTTTTTAAAAAGAAGATTTTGAAATTATTTTGAAAACAATATATAATTCTATAAAACATTTGAATAAAAGTTAGTGGATACAAAAAAATGTTCCACTAGATTTTTCTAGGAGTTTTAACAAAATTCCTAACTAAATTACTTATATTGAAATCTTGAACTCTTGATAAATACTCATGAGTCTTCAATCTTGATATCTTCAGTCTTGAATCTCTATACTGTATAGTCTTCATTCTTAGTACCTGCATGGTTAAATCCTGCATATACAAATATATCTAAACTATAATGTTGGTATTTATATTTCTCAGGGACTAACACACACACACATATATATGTGTGTGTGTGTGTGTGTGTGTTCTTTTGTAAATAAAATTAAAACTATACACATATGTGTATATATAATAAACTTTGACCTATTTATTTCTATAATTATGTATTTGTTAATAATTTTATATAAATTACAACCTATGTAATATTAAAGATTTTATATGCATTAATAATATTTTTTTTCTATGTTTAAGTATGGAATATACAAATTACAGTTTCTGATTTATATCTAGATTCAATTAGGAGTTTGCAAAAGATAAAGGTGGAAGGCTTTTCCATTTTCTCTTAAATATTATTCGGTGTTTCCTTAGCCAAATGGAAAATTTAGAGAATTATTTCCTTAATTATTCTCGGATTAATATTTAGAAAAAGTAATTTATATGGCTATAATTTTTTTTTTGCAAGGCAAGCGGGGTTAACTGGACCCCTACCAGTTTATTGAGGAAAAAGAAAATGACTATGAACATGCTCATAATCACCAGAAATAGAAATAAAACACATGAAAACCACACATAGGCAAGCTACAAAGAAAAACACACAGGGAAACAAGACAATATAAAAGAGAAAGAGAAGCAAAACACAAAAATGAACTAAGGCCAAACTTCAGCCAACTGAGAACTAAAGTCAAATAGGCTTTCCTTCATTCCATTAATTATAACATTCTTTAGGGCTTCCCATAGCTGTTGCATGCTCCTACTTTTATTTTCAAAACATCTTAAATTTCTTTCCTCCCAAACCAATTTCAAGTACTTCTTAAAAAAGAAGAAGTAAACAGTTTTGTCATCATTCCTCCACCTTGTTGACTTACTAATCAGGTCCCACTCCACATCAGACAAACCATGAATATGATCAATATTTATTCTTCTCACCAGTCTACCCCAGAGATCCATTAGCTCAGTGCATTCAAAGTAAATGTGTGCCACAGATTCATACTGCAACTTTCAAAAGACACACAGTGGATCAACATTCATTCCATAGCTCATCATTTTTCTCTTAGTCAACAATGCATTCATGATAACCTTCCACATCATCAGGTTGCCCCTGGCAGGAGAGTATCTGGACCATAAAACCTTATGCCAAACAATATCAGAGCTTCCTGTCACATTAGCAAGTAAATCATATGCAACAGAGATAGAGTGAGGCTTTCCATTCCAAAGAATTTCATCATTAGGTGCTATATGGTAGTAATGACCCTGATATATATTCCAAACAGCCCTAAATCCTAATTACTGGTGTATGGCAGCAACAACTTGCCATCATACAAGTAATCAATTGCTTGAGCATCCCTACTTATGCCAGCCTGTTCAATCTGGTGGGGGTAAACATTTTGCTAAGTAATAAGCCTTCATCCATCCACGGGCCATTCCATAATTTGATAACACTGGATTGAGAGAGCACAAACTTTATATATGGAGAGAAAGAAGATCTTAGTCTCAGTGAATTCCTCCAAGTCCAGCTATAATTCTGGGGCATATGCATAGTCCAGAAGTTCCTTCTACCCAAGTTATATTTTCTGGACCAATCAACCCATAAGGATTCAACACCACTTAGCAAAGCATTTAAGTGTGCACTAATGGCTGCTTTATTCCATGTTTGCAAGTTAAATATTCCTAGACCACCTTTCTTTTTTGGCAATTCCATTTTGGAAAATGAGCAGGGGATGATTTTTTTAGAATGAATTGAACCTGTCCAGAAAAACCTCAGCATGGAATTTCTTACCATTTTAACCAGCTTTATGGGAAGAATGAACACCCTAGACCAATACACCATCATTGAAGTAATAACAGACTTGATGAGCACAAGTATTCCTACTTGTGAGAGAAATCTATTAGCCCAGCAGTTCATTAAGTTACAGATTTTAGCATACAGAGGCAGGCAGTGTGCTGTAGTAATTCTTGATGTGCAAAGTGGCAGACCCAAATAATTCATGCTATTATCCATAGTTTGCAATCCAGTTATAGAAATTAAACAATTAGTTTCCTCAGTGGATATACCAGATGTGACAATATGAGATTTGTCTGCATTAAGTTTCAATCCAGTCATAAGGTAGAATTTGTGAAGAATAGCTATAATATTCTCTAATGATCTCTAATCAGGCTTAGTAAAAATCGTGATATCATCAGAAAATAAGAGAGATGTTATTCGCGGGGATTTACATTTAGAATGAAACAAAATATCCTTCTGCACATAACTTTTTGACAACATAGTAGTTAATACTTCCATAACTAGTATAAATATATAAGATGAGATAGGGTCCCCTTGCCTGATCCCCTGTTTACTGTTGAAAAATCCAGAAGTGAAACCATTATATTTTATTGAGTATGTAGGAGTTGAGATACAGCTGTATATCCAAGCCACATAAACTTTAGGAAATTTCACCAGAGCCATTATTCTCACAATCGATGTCCAGTGTATACTATCATATACCTTCATTAGGTCCAGTTTTAACATAGCATTTTTGGTAGCTTGAGCACGGCCGTACTCTTTTAATAATTCATGTGATAATAATATGTTGTCAATGATATTCCTCTTGGGAAGAAAAACAGACTGATTCCTGGATATAATTCTGCTAAGCACAACGACAAGTCTAGAGGCTAAGATTTTAGATATACACTTATACATAACATTACAACAAGATATTGGTCTAAAGGATGCAACTGAGGAGGGAGGAAGGACCTTGGGAATAAGAACCAAATTAGTTGCATTCACTTGCTGTAGCAGTTTGAAAGTGGTGAAAAAATTATAAACTGCCTTTAAAAAATCTTTCTTGATTATATCCCAACTATGGATAAAGAATTTGACATTGAACCCATCCGGCCCTCCACTTGAATGTCTATTCATGGAAAAAAGAGTATCTTTAATTTCCTTATCAGTTACCTTTATGACAAGATTGTCAGCTTCCTCAGGCTGCACTACTGGTAATTGCATTTGGGTTAGATCTTCAATTAGGGGATTGAAATTATCTTTGTTTCCTAACATATTCTTGAAATAGTTAAGTAGAGCTTTGTCAACATCAGTTGGATTAGAGTGCAAGTCGCCAAACTCATCATAAATAGTAGTGATATGCTCCTTAGCTTGTTTAACCTTTATGGCTGCACGAAAATAAGCAGTATTGTTGTCTCCTTCAGTTGCCCATCTTTGCCTCAGCTGCTGCCTCTTCATATTCCCTTCAGTTTTCAATGCTTCACTTAGTTGATCAAAGTAATTTCTCTCAGTTTCAGCTGCTTCTATATTATCTGGATTGTTCATCATTAGTTCATGTGCTTGCTTGAGTTTCTTTCTTAGCATAGTTGTTTTCAATGTACCACTCACCAAATTTGTTCCTTGCCCAATCTCTTAAAGCATATTTTGTAGCTCTTAATTTCCTGCAAAAAATTAACATAGGATTTCCATAAATATTTTCAGACCATGCTTTATTTATTATATTAGTATACTCAGGTTCAAGGACCCAAGTATTATAAAATTTGAAGCTTTTTTTCTTTTAACAACTTCTGGCCCGAGGAGAAAATTATAGGTGAATGGTCAGATAATACAGGATGGGGGTTAAAGTTAGACATTGTTGGCCAAGTGCTTAAGGCTTTGAGGTTAGCAAAAGAGTGATCAATATTGGTAAATGTTCTAACTCCAGATCTACTCCTGTTATTCCAAGTGAACTCAGCATCAGTTGAGGGAATAGAAAGCAAATTTGAATCCTCAATAGCCTTATTGAGGGGATAAATGTCTTTTGGAAGAAGGAGGGCCTCCATGTTTGTCATGCAATGATAAGCAGCAGTTAAAATCCACAAAGATAAGCCAGGGATGGGAATTTTGCCTAAACGCTGGAAGAAGATCAAGAAAAGTTTGTCTTGAGTTCATAGAGTTGTGGGCATAAACTATAGATAAAAAGAAAGAAGAGGAAGAATCATTCAGTTTGGCTTGGAAGTGCATTACTTTATCAGTACTTAGAACTGTTGTAAGAGACAAAACATATGGATCATGAATAACCATGATTCTACCATAAGTAGCTTGGTTCAGATTATGGTTAAGAGTCCAGTTTGGATTTATGTGTTTTGCAGCTTTAATAGTTAGGGTTTCATTCAATTTTGTTTCCAGAATAGCAAAGAGAGATACTTTATGATGGTTAATGAGATGTTTTACTTGATCTAACTTTGTTAAGGAATGCGCTCCTCTAATATTCCATATTGCATAGGTCTGCATCATTTGGTATACTTCAAAGATTGATGAACTACATTTTTCATGCTCCTAGTTGTAGGAGAATCCCTTTGTCCAGAGATTATATCAACTTTGTCATTTTGTTAAGTTTTTGACCTTTATCACTTTTCTTTCCTGCCATAGGGTTAATTGGTGTGTTTGTTGGAGAGGTTGGCAGAGAAATCCATCCAGGCAAGGTGCCAAAGTAAGAGTAAAAACTAGTAGTGGGGATGGTGCTTTCTTTTTGTACCGACATGATCAAGTTAAAAATTTCATTTTCTAGTGCTTCTCTAAACTGAGTTTCAGCATGCAATGAATTTGATTTTGTTCCTCCATATTTATCATTTATATCATGAATGTCACTTGTTTGCTGAGAATTTCCTCTACTAGTACTGGCAATTTCATGTAAAATTTTATCAGGGTTCTTATTGTACTGTGCTATTGGACCTATTTTTGTTTTTGATGTTTCTCTCCTGGATTTATTATTTTCGTGGACCTCTATCTCATTTTGCGTCATTAAATTTGAAGGCACTTAATCAACATAAACCATAAGATCAGCCTGCATTTTACCTAATATTTCTCCTTCCACCACTTGCTCTTGATTTTCACAGTTTACATAGCATATATCATTATCACTTATTGCATAGCATGCCTCAGTCTCATTTTCTTCCATCAAAACATTAAATATATTGGTTTCTCTATTGATTTCTTCATTTGTTTCTATTGGATTGCCTATTTTCACTGAGCTAGAAAGTGTTACAGGTAACTTTATACTACTGGCATCATCTACTAAATTTCCTACTCTAATTTTTTGATTTTCAGTTAGCACATTTTTTCATTTATCTCTTTTCATTTTTGTTCCTCTACTTTCAACCCTTCTCCACTCCTGCTTTTTTTGTGACCCTTATTATTTTTTCATTCTCCACTTCATTCACCCTGCTTTCCTTTCTTGTTTCCTCTTCTGCTCTTGTCTTCTCTTCATGATTTGATTTCAATTTCATACACTTACCAGTCATATGACCAAACTCATTGCACCCTATGCATATTTCTGGTTTCCACAAGTATTCTACTTTAACAATCTGCTCTGATCCATCAAGTAACCTCACTGCAAAGTCATCCAACAACTCCACTGATGGAGTAATTTCCACCATACATTTTGCATAACCAATTCTTTCCAACCTTTCAGTTTGCTCATCCATACACATGAAGGTTCCAATACGTGATGCAAGCCAATTAATTCCCAGATGAGACCAAGCATATATTGGGATAGTAGAGAGCCTTATCCATACATGAACTAATCTTATCGTACTACAGTTGTTTCCAACATTTGGATCCCATTGCTTAACTATGAATAATTAGTTCCTCATGATAATTGGATCTGACGCAATTATTTTCCTTCTATCTTCCTCACAAGACAGGTTGAAAAGGAACAGAAATCCATCCGATTTAACTTTAATAGAACCCTTTAAATTCCATACTCTTTTAAGATGAGATATTACCGTAAGATACGAAAGAGGTTTACCAAGAAAAATAGTCACCCCAAATTTCATTGCTTGCCTTAATAACATTCTCCGGTGGAACCAGGACATGTCCTTCGTAGACGAGAGGCACTTGAATAGGGGAATGCTGCCCTGCATTACGTGGTTTAACTTTAAAAAGGGAATTCCATTGGACAGGAGGAACTGCCAGAGAAGAATGGCAGTTCAGAGAGAGGACATTAGGTGAATGACCAAGGGGGGGGGGGGGGCAGTGGGTGGAGATGAGGTCACAGTTGTCAAAGGTGGGGATGGGTCAAGCGGGAGAGGGTCAGGAGGAAATTGAGGGGACTGGTGATGAACAGAAGGAGGGATGTTTGAAAGTACGGGAGGGGTGTTTGAAAGTACGGGAGAGATGTTTGAAAGTACGGGGGAAGGTGGGAACAGAGGCCATTAAAAAAAGAAATATGTACTAGGCATTTACACACACACACACACACATCTAAGGAAACAAATATTTACTAGGCATTTATATATGTACACACACACACTCTAAGGCATTTATATTCTTGATATGCATATTGTTTGTCTTATGTATATGTAAGTATAACATATATGCATATACAACATATATAAATACCAATTTATATATATATATAGTTATATACATGGTTATATATTATTATGCTATCATGTCATGTTATAAATATACATGACATATTCAAAATAAGCATTAAATTAAATTAATTTATACGATTAATTAAATAAATATAAAATATTTTAAAATAAAATAAAATTTTATTTTCATAAAAAGATTGTATCTAATCTTAATTAATAGATTACATATGCCTATTAAGATCCAAATAGGAAAAAAAGATTGAAATTTACTAATTCATCCACCAGCAAAATGGGCTAGCTCCAATAGGACATGCTGCTATTTGTAGGTTAATTTGTTAGGCATGGCTCTGATACCATTAATGGGATCATAGGACTAGACGCAATGGATATAAAGAGAAATTTCAAAAAAAGTATTTAAAATTATTATTTGTAATTAGATGTTCCTCTTGTTTGAACCAAACCTAAAGCTGTGTTTTATTTAAATTTTAAATTTAAATTTTGGATATAATCATTTAAAATATAGTTTTAGCTGATTGATTAAATGCTAAACAATTTTTCACATGTAATGTATCCAACAGAAGTTAATATAAACACTAATGTACATACTATATATATTAGGCTTTTGGGATTTATACCCTAAATCACTACAAGAAAATAGTCTATTTATAGCAAATGGGGATTGCATCAGAACATGACTTGCAATTGTTGGTCATTTAGGTTAAAACATACTCTCAGTTCACGCTATTATTAAAGAAAAGGAAATTTTAGCGGTATATCTTTTCTCCCCCCCTCTCAAAATTCCTATTCCGCCACGATTCCTCCTTTTCACTTCTAAAACCCTAAATTACGAATCTCGTCTTCACTTTAAAATTCTGCGACTCCAGACTCTACTCTCTGATGGTGACTGCAACTACTCGACGGCGACTCAACGGGCAGCGGTGACTCCAATTCGAAGGCGATGACTGCAGACTTCGTGAGGCAGGGACTCCAATTCGAGGCGATGATCCTATATTCCATGAGGTAGTGATTGCATTGCTAGAAGCAACACAGACGCATCTTGAAAGGGGGTAAATTCTTTCTTCTTATTTGGAAATTGGCATAATATTTTGATTTCCAATGTCCGTAATACTAAATTACCAATGTCCCTAACCTTTTCCTGGCATTAGATGTATTCATGTTTCACCTTCTAATTTTCTAACATTTGGCATCCTTATTTCACACTTTTTTCCATTTCAGTTCAGTTTGTAAAAAGATGTGAGTGATGTATAAATATTAAAACTGAATCGAAGACAAAATTGGCATTGCAATTTACATCTATACATGTAATTATAATGTGTTTTACATGCTTGCATGTACATTGGTTTTAAAGATTTAATTTGATGTTTAAAGGTTTGCATACATCGTGTATGCCTTGCTTGAGGATGTGTGCTTGAAGAACCCCAACTGACAGACAGTTCCTCGACAAATATGGGAGGATCTATATCGGCCTACGTATAAGATGTTGGCCATGTATTTTTTACTTAATTTTTGGTCATTCAATAAGCACAGGCTTGTATAACTTCATTTCTATGCTTTTTTAGAAAATAACAAGAGAATGTTTCATGCATATATGATGATGAAGTTGAAGAATTACTACTATTGCAACACATCATTTTCATGTATCATGTGTTGCACCAAGCTGACGTCTAAAAATTTACAATCATATGCACTCCTATAATGCAGCAAAGCACTTATAAATTATGACTTACCATAATTTAGGGATAATTCACAAGTTTAAATGCTATTTTTGGCTAATGCGATTAAAATTATTAATTGGGACAATTTTAATTTGGGATTTTCTAAACACTTGAATTATTGTTAAGTATAAGTTATTTCTTTTTGTTCCTCTTTTCATTGTTTATAAACTATACCAATTATTTAAATTATTTAACTAACAATAATGGTATTAGTTTTTGTATAAGGTCTTGATTTTGCAATCGGCTTTGGGTACCAAAACTCATAGGACCGGCCCTCCTCCGACCCCGCTGATCACCTTGACGAGTTCAGTTGCGCATCTCTAATCCACCGTTTTCACCATCTGTGTTGAACTAGAGCGAACGGTTCACATTGATGGTGCACCTGAGTAAAACACAATTATGCTTAAGCTTGTTCAAGAGAGATAGGCCAATGAAGTTATTAGTGGCCAGGTAAGTTTATGCTTAAGCTTGTTTCATGGCATCATAAAGTTTGCCTTTTCTTCTATTTATTGTTTGAAAAATATACTTTGTCCAATCAACGTATATATCATAAATTTGATGATTGAAACAAATGCTTTGTCTTAATTCTTTACTAGGTGTACATAACAAGTTTAACACAAATTATATTTGGTTTGTTCAATTTCAAATTTTTTTCCTGCCTACACTGAGCTGAGCCAATCTTACTAAATTATGTTTAGTTGAATAAAGTTTGGTAATAGTTCAGTTATAAAACTACGAACACTTTCAGGTGAACATCTTGTTAACTTAAAACTGATAAACATTAGACTATTGTATTCTTCAAGTTATCAATACTGGCCACTTTGTTGGCAGCTAAAAAAATACATATAAGTTCTATTAGTATTTATACAGTTGGAAATCACCTGGCCTCTGGGGTACAGGAACCGTGTGGCGTAGGATAGCAAAGAAATATAGGAGATGCTAACATTAGCGGGCTAAACTTTAAGGAAAAAAAATTAAAATGACAGTATTATTTCTCTATGCATGAGCAGTATGCATTCAGTACAGGTTGCCCATGCTACTGCTACACCCTCCAAAATTGAGCTTGTTAATTTGTACATTCCGTTATTACATCTATTATTTTGATTTTTCTCTTTAAAATTGTATTTTGGTTTTCATCTTTGTTAGACTGCAGGACATATTAAAATTTAAATATAGTATTTGGGCACTTTTGAAATTTTGAATTTTGTTTAAAGGCGTTTGATTGACTGATGAAGTATTTATACCTTTAAAAATTAAAAGCTTTTCGGGATTAAAGTTGAGCTTGGGAATTGGATAAATATACCGTCGGTGAGAATGAGTCCATGCAAGAACGGACTTGTGTAATTTCTGAATAACTGTGTCTAGTCATTAATCAAGTTTATTTTGTTATTGTTAGTAATAATAATAAATAAATAAACAAAATGAAGTTAAAGAGCCCAATGATTTTTTTTCATCATCGTAATTTTCATACTATCAAGTATCGATTTTTCATTCAAAACTTGCTGTCTAAGCAGATAAAATTCAGCAGTGAACAGGTTAATTTATTTTGATAACGTTGATTACATTTTTGAACTATATAATATTTTTCGCATCTTTTTATCTGCTCACTTGTCGTTCTTTATGTTATATGAATTTGTTATTTGTCATCCAATAGTAATAAACTACTAGACTAAATAGGAACTGGATAACACAAATATGGATCTGAGTAGCAAATAATTAATCGGGAAAAGAAATCTTAAAAGAATGACGGTAAAGGGGAAAAACACCACATAATAAGTTTATAACAATTGACATGCAATTGTTGAGTAAAATATATAAAACAAAATATAACATTAACAAAGTTATTTAAGTTTTATAAAAATAAATAAAGTTATAAAAATTAACCTATTTTATAAGAAAATAACTAATTTTTATAGAAGTTAACTAAGTTATATAGAAATTAAGTAAGTTTAAGTTTTCAAAATAAACTAAATTTATAAAAATAACAAAGTTAATAAAATTCAACTAAGTTTTATAAAACTTGACCAAGATTTATAAACATCCGATTAAATTAATTAAGCTTGGAAAATTTAACCATGTTTTATAAAAAGCTAACTATGCTTTATAAAAATTTAATTAATTTTTGTAAAATTAAACTAAGTTAGATAAATTAATTTTTGTAAAATTTAACTAACTTTTATAAAAATTAATTAATTTTATAAAATTAACTAAATTTAAAAGAAGAATAAGAATATAATATGATAATAAGTAAATTTTATACTAATAGTAGTAGTTAACTAAGTTAATTAAATTTTATACTAATTAAATAAGTTAACTAATTTTATACTATAATATAATATAGTAATAGTAGTAGTTAACTAAGTTAATTAAGCTTTATACTAATTAAATAAGTTAACTATTTTTTTAAATTTTACTATAGATTGAGCTTAATTATAAGTAAATTTAACGATTGGTTGCTTAGAGGTAATATTACATTTATCCTGCATCATGATCATCAATTTGTGAGGTGATTCTTCCTATAGATTGAGATGGAGGCAAATAATCATCTGTAGACTCACAAAAAACACAACTCATAGTATTTATAGATGTTAAGCTTTTATCATTTTGTAGGAGTTATGAAACTGGAATCAACAAAATTCAGCCAAGAGAAGTAGTGAGACATGTACTTCAGACAACTGCTGCATCTTTGAAGAATGAACTTATATTGGAAGGGCATGTAGATGAAAATGTCCCAACTGAGGTTAGTTTCCTCACTCAAATTTAGTTTAGCTATGAGCAGTCTGCATTTGTCATGTTTACTTAATTTTATTCTTGTTTCAGTTTGTTTGCTTATTTCATTCCTTAATCACTGTGGCTTCATGTACAATTTGATCCAATATACTTTAAGCGATATTTGTAGACTTCTTATATTTAATTTTGGTATTAAAAAGCAAAACAGTTTGTGCTAATAATCGTTTGACATTTGTTTGTAACTGTATTACTCACGTTATCTTATAGGTAGTTGGAGATGTACTCAGAATTTGGCAAATTCTAACCAACTTAATCAGGTAATTTATGTATCTTATGTGTAGTTGGCGAAAACTCTTATTCGATGATCAAAGTAGTGCCGATTTTAGCTTCATAAGCGTGTCGATAACATTCTTCTAATTCCATCGCATCTGAAAGGTAAAAAATTCAAGCTGTGGTGGTAAAAATCAGTCTCTTTTCTGCATATATGAGAACTAGATAAGTAGTTCAAGTGCTTTGTCATCATTACCCAAACATGTACCTACATGCATGGCTGAAATGTATGAACTGTCGACATATGATAATCCTGTAAACTAAGCTAAACGAATTTGCAAGGAAACAAATCTTATTTATAGTCCTAACTAATTAATTGAATAAAATGAATAATTATATACGTAATATATCTGTTTACAAATGTAACTAAACAGATTGTGGAAGTTCCGAGTGAGCCAACACTAATACCTGGTGATGCACCTGATAACAAAAATGAGTTTCCTGAGTTGGAATGTGACAAAAGCGTAACTAAATCTGCAGAAGATGTGAATTTATTTATCTATTTATTGAAGTACCGATGTTGTAGTTAAGTTTATGTCAATGCAAATAAATAATTATTTTGCTGTAAACTATATTTAGTCTTATGAGATGAAACCAATGACATGCCTCATCTTGTAGAACATTTCTGTACCAACATAGTTTTAATTAACCACGATGAATTAATTAAATTCAGTCATTGTACTCTTCATTATACTGATATGTATTGAATGTTTGTTTTAGTTTTAACAACCTTGGTGTTAAGTCCCTATGTACAATGGCATGTGGTTTATGTTGGTGAAGGTAGTTCATGCCCCTGAAATATATGCAGGAGAAGGGAATAGTAGATTATGGTTAAAGCATGTACATGTGTTATTAATAATAAAACCAGTTTGATTATCTTGAACTGTATAGTTTTGATTATATACTGCTTGATAAAAATATCTTGATATGATAAAACTATTTAAACAGAGTCTCTACTTGTAATTCTAGAAAAGCTAATTAACTTGCAATTCTGAATGTAGGAAAGGCCACTATGAAGTTTGGTTCAAATAAAAAGCAAGAAGATGATGATTTTCAAAAAAAGGTTGCAACGAGTTATGGATCAAAGTTATTTTTGCTGCTAGAACTACTTTTTGGTTTTAACATATGTATTACTTGCTTTTGTTTTGCTATTGCTACTTCTAATGTAATGTTCATTAAATATTACGATATGTTATGCATCATTCTATGTGAATGTTGAACGGTTAGTTATTTTTCGTTTAATGTGATATATATGATTGTGTGAAATGATACATTGTGTTTATGTAAATTTATCGATGGTAATGTGATAATGGATATATACGTATTGCAAAAACGATTATTAAAACGCTGTTAAGAACACCATTAATAAGACTTTTTATTTCATGTTCAAAATGCTATAAAAAACATGTTTTTTTATGGCGTTTCTTCTGTTGCAATAATAGCTCATTGATTTATTACAATATGTTGATTTACAGCGTTTATAAAAACGCTGTAAAAGCCTTTTATAGCATATTAAGAGCGCCATGAATAAGATTTTTTATAACATGTAAAACACGCTATAAAAATACATGTTTTTTATAGCGTTTCTTTTGTTGCAATAATAGGTCACTGATTTATTACAACATGTTGATATACAACGTTTATAAAAACGCTGTAAAAGCCTTTATAGCGTTTTTTAAACGCTATTAAAGGGTATTTTTGTAGTAGTGAATACACATAAATATATGTGTGTGAAATAGTATGTGCAATATATGGTCCTATATAATGCAATTCAAATTAATTTAGCTATGTATAATATATGTATATATATAGTATATTTGTACATCATGAATATACATATTTGGAATTTTTTTATCTTACATGAATGGTAAGAGAAGCCCTCTATTTACAAAGGCTTGTGTATTTTTCATTCTACGAGAAGTTGTATACATTAACTTACTATTCATGTATTTATTTAAATACATTAATTTTATAGTGTTTGCAATAAATATTAGGAAGTAACAACATCAACGTGTGCAACCTTTTAATAATCTATATGAAATATGTAGTGACATGGGGTTACTCTTATTAAATGTACATTCAAACATATGCAAATTATATTTAAAAATTATAATTGAGCTCAAATTTTTATCCTATTTTAAATAATTATTTTTTATCATAAATCAAAATAAATTCTTATCTAAAAAATTTGTTTACAAGTATGTAACTGATACTGTAATAAGCTTAATGTTATATAATGTATTCAAAATTCCGATAGGATATAATTGTATGCACTTTATGAATAAGATATATATATATCCATACAGATATATATATATATATATATATATATATATATACGTATGTATGTATGTATGTATGTATCTATGTATATATATCAAATTTGAATAATTTGAATGGTAAGATATATTTAACTAAATAATTTTTTCGGTAAACAAATTATTTTAATATAATGTTGCATATATAATCATTAAAACATTTACATAATAAAATAAAAATAAGAATCAAAATCTTACTCGATAAATCCAACCGAGAATTATCACGGTGTGCTTCGGAGATGATAGTGACAATGAACCTCTTTGTTTTTCAAAATAATTTATAAGAGACTTTTGAAGAGATAGAATTAATATAGATTTATTAATGAAATTACATATATATGTGTACGTATATAGGATTTATTTTACATATCTTTTGAATGGTAAAAGAATCCACACACACGCACACATATTGGCATATGGGACCTTCTTCGTCCCATTGGAAGTTACACATATTATCTTGCCCACTCACCACTAATTCTCTTACATAAATAATCATGTACTTATCCACATATATGTATAATATGTGCTGACCTCATACAATGGGAAGAGTTATACTTATTTAAAGGAATATTTCCATTTTGATTAAATATGAAGTTATATATATATATATTCATATACATGCATTTGTTAAATAATTTAACAAATATATGTCAATATATTACTTTATACTTAGTTTTGGTAAATTTAACACTTCGGATAATATGAAAATACAACACATTATATTCTTATTAAAATAAAATTTACTCTTAACATTTTGCAAATGTTTTAAACCATTTTTCTCAACTAACAACTTAACATATGTTTATTTATCGGTTCTAATTCTGTCAAAATCTAAAGTAACATTTGTGAGACTCCCGGGTGTGATACCAGTCCTCGATAGTATTCGAACAATTCAAGCATTAAACTCTACGTAAAATTTGCTAAAGCACAACGGTAGATTCAGGATCATTTGCATACAGATTTTTTAGTTTAAAATCCAACTTTTAATCATAGTCAAACATGCTTAAGCAATGACATAGTGTGCATGTTTATCCCTTTGTCAACATTATAACTTAGACGTCTACAGCTCCCCTAACAACGTCCATAGTTAATTATGAAACTGAATTTGAAGTCTCATTGTTCATTAGATAACAATTGTCGATTAATTGTATTACTTTGTCTAAAGACTTAATAATTCATGTCAACTTTCAATTATGTTGACAATAACCTTCTGGATTTAAGGTAACAAATTCTTTCTTGAATAGTGCTTCACTTCATGTGTTTTAACCATATCAAAAATTAGATGTAACATAAAGCAATATTATATGGTTGCATGCCGGCTCTAGGCATAGGCCACCTAGGTGGTGGCCTAGGGCCTCTAGGGGCCTTAAATTTTTGACTTCTTTAATTATAAAGAATGTTAATTTTACATTCTTGAAAATGAGTACATTTCAATCGTAATAGGTATGTTATTCATGTTTGCAACCTAGGTTCAAGTTCCAACGTCAGAATTTTAACAATTATTTTTTCCCTCCTTCTATCTTCCTTCCTACCTTGTTGTTATATATATATATCTAAGATTTATTGTACTTTCAAGTCAAGAGACTACTATACCTAGGCTCGTGTGATCTTCTATTTGATTAAGTACAATTACCTATAAAAGACTCTCTGTGATTAGTCATTTCATAATTGTTCCAATAACTCATGTAACCTATTAGTGCCTCCAAAAGTAATAAGTATATTACGGTTTACCATATGAATAAAGTTATGTACACCAGCCTTTCAGGTGCATCAATATCCAATTCTCGAAATACTAAATAGCTAGGGATATTTAGGGTTAGATGTTTTATCACCGATTCAAAACACATGTTTACAACTATTTTGTAAATGCAATCGATTAAACACTTCACCTAGGGATTTCTAAATGTATGAATTTTTTTACTCGAAACGTTAAGTATAACAAACCCAAAAATAGAAAAAAACAAAAACTTACTTTTTTTTGAATAAGATTGTTTGTGAGAGTTTATTCATTGAATCTAATGGCATAATTTCCCATAAGGCACGCCTTAAACTCTATCAGTATGATCATGTTACATTCATAGCTGGACATTGGTCAAAACCATATTAAGTGAGCCATTACCCAATAGAGATTCATCTCCTTCGACAAAGAAAGTTTATGTCATTGTAATTGGTAGCTAACTATAAGTCAAAATCTCTAACCAACGTGCCACGGTTAATCGATAAGTGTTACCTGATTGAATGAAATGACTTATAAGTTTGGAATTAGTAATTAAATAGCGAGGCACTCCATTATCCTCAATGTCAAGAGTTAATGTAAAACGTTGTTCACAAATGCTTATATGTCAAATTTAAATATTGAAGACGTCGAACATTTTGAAGAATTATACGATTAAATACAAAGCGAAACAACATCTATCTAATATAAAAAAATAAAGAACATATAATATCACTTAATATATATATATATATATATATATGTATGTATGTATGTTAATCTACGCAATTGATATATTGAGTACATCTAAATTATGCAAAGAAATTTAATATAAGAAAAATGATGGCTTAACATATATCAAATACCATTGTATCAGCTGTTTAAATTTCTTCTTTTTTCGACCTTGAAATTAACGTGAATCACGAAGGAGTGTGTATGGCAGAGTAGAATACATTTTTAGATAAAATATTAATGTAACTCACAATTATATCAAACTATTAAACTCAAGATTATTGTTCTAATGATTAGATATAGGTTCATTATTTATCATTGGTTAATGATTGCTAAAAAAATCAAATTTAATTGCGAATTTTTAAGAATAAACTTGAAAATCATGTCAAAGTATTCTATCAAGTTTTGAGTGTTTTGGTTGGGTAAAAGGTACTTTGAGTAAAGAAATGTTATCGTGTTTAGTTTAGAGAAAGACTTATTTATTTACAAAACTATTTGGTCAATGTGTGTGCGTGTATGATCTTATATATATATATATATATATATATATATATATATATATGATCTTGTTTCAATATTCCACAGTGTGAGACTACTATTTTTATCATGTCCTCTTTACGTGTGGCGTATTTAAGCCAACTACATGATCTTAATATTTCAGATGGCATAGCACATGCAAGTCGGTTAAGTACATACATATTAGTTATGATCATATCTCTGATACCACTGTAAGTAGTAGGATTAGAAGAAAAATAGTTATGAAATTGTTGAAATAGTAATATAAGTGATTTGTAGAAGAAAATATTCTTAGAGTTTATAGAAATGTAAAATTTTATTGCTCTCAAGTACAAATTACAAAGTGAATAAATCTATGTTTATAGGCTTTATTTAACAATATAATGATGTATGTATGCTATTCTATTTTCGAAATCTTATTTATACATCCACACGCAACTCGATCCGCTAAATCATGGTGGAACAAAAAATAATTTGAACTACTCCAACCATTGACATTGATCCAAAAGATGCCTCAAGAATGGAGAAAACTTTAAATAAAAAGTAGGAAAAAATATATGAAAAACTATCATCATCATGATTCAAATATATGACCTAAAGAATACTTAAACTTTCCAAACAAAAAATAAACTGAATCTGTGACCTTATTAGTATTCTAAACTTTCCAAATAAAAATATAAACAAAATTTTTAGGTTATTGGAGTTCAAACTCATAACCTCTTGTTTGTATATTAAAATTAAAAAAAGGCATTTCAACCATTTTGTGAACCGAACCCAAAAAATGGAATTGTAATCCAACCATACTTCAAACCCTACTATCATATTCATGACAAGACACAGTAACCAAATATACCGTGACCTATAAACAATAACACATATACAAATAAACTTATCCACGGAAGTCCTTTCAATTCAGTGACACTTTCAGCAGTACAAAGTCAGAATATAGAGAGCATCTAGCTAATTCCACTAGCCGAAAACTCGAGAACAAATACAAATAAATAAGAACTTGACTCGGACTTAGGTCGCCTGATCCCTTGACCCGATTCGGCCCATCACTTGTTCCACCACCACTAGTTTCACTTGATTGTCCCATGCTTCAAATTCTAAAAGAAAAGCATAAATAATTTGTAAAAGAGTATATGGCGATCTGCATCTTCGACCCTCAAAAATCGATACTAATACATTATCAGTATTCACGTGCCGCAAATCCAAGTGCCGAAGAGGCGGATTATCATGAAGTAAAAGAAAATAAAGACAGAACAAAATCTTACACGAATATAATAACATATATTATTTTAACATATATATATATATATATCTTTACAATGGAAATTTTAAATACGTTTATCAAAGTTTATCTTATAAATCAGCCTGGATGGTTATAAATCTATGCCCTTATAAATACTAAATACAATCAGTAACTAATGCAGCGGGAATGGAAATGGAAAACTATGTACAAGAACATCTTCAGCTCCAGGCTTCAAGCTCCATCATAATGCTCCAAGTTAAACCCGATTACTTAGCTTATAGGGCACCCAAAGTTTAAGGAAAAAGGAAAATAAACTCCGAGTCAGTCATGTGACTGGTGTGAGAAACTCAAAATAAGATATTAGAAAACAAAGGGTATCTCCTAAAACCATGCTGCACATAAACACAAATTTATACCTTATGATAACCAAAATCTTTATTATGCAAAATATAGGAATGTTAATTTTAATGACATTTTTTGAAAACACTTTTAAAGTGAACTTATATAATCGTAGCCGAAATTGTTACATTGATTATATTCCAGCATAATAGGTTCTAAAATCAAGTCCGAAGGCACTTATGGGAGAACAGATTACATGTAAGGAACTACCTTCCGTATAATATATCTTTAGAGGGATGTACCGAGGATCAACACATTTGAAATCTCTGCACCTGGCAAGACCGGCCTACCAGCAGAACCATTTGGTGGCATATAGAACCAAACATGACATACCCGGGTCATTCTCGACTATCCGAGAGCTCTCCTAGCATTAAAAAAATATAAGATATATAGAGGGCAATCTAGAAAGATGATGACCATATCCTAATGGTTGCTAACCACATAGCCTTACAGCATGCCCTGTTTAAGCCATTTACGGGTGATGAGGCCTAAGGTAATGATTACCTTTCACATAGCACATTCCACTTGGAATTCCATATTTCCAATTCCATCACACACTATTGACTTCCATAAATCTACAACCTCTGAGCTCGTACATCTCAGAGAAGGGTGTTAAGTATAGGAGAGTTACCTCATACACCATCAAACAGATGTACATTTGTAAAAATCAATGTACGTGTATTTTAGAAATGCAATGTTGGACATTCATCCATCCAAGTTGTCCAGGAACATAACAAGCTGAAGGAACTCTCCTATTACATCCTGTTGGGAATTACCCTTAGGTGTACTAGCAAGCAGCCCTTGCATCGAAGATCAAACGAAGATACTACTGCCACATATATATGATATGGGAAATTCCCCTGATGATTAGTGAAAAACAGCCCTTCATTCCATTTATTATCATCCCATGTCTTCACTTCAAATGCATAAATTAGTTTGAAGTGTTTTTCGAATAGTAATCACCCAAATTCAATCTAAGTTCCTTCGAATCAATCATCGATGGAGAGATGTTAAGTTTGAGGGTGATTATCATTTCATTTATTAATATATTTTATCAACTAAAATATCTCTTTTAGAGCTTCAAATCATATTATTTTCCATTATATATAAAGTCATTAAACCTCTCTTTAACTTTGTAAATATCAAATCAAAATCATCTCTCATAATCACATTGCAAAACCATATTGAGTTAAAAGGGTTATAGAAATTATACTACTCACCATCAACTTTAATATTCAACCTTTACTATCCATCGAGTAACGATGAAACCACCTTTTAAATTCACATGGATGGTATGGGTTCCCTCCTTGAAATTTAATACCAAGTATAAGAAGATTATTTCTACACAATCTAAGTTGTATTAAATTTGAAAAATAAATAAATCTTTGTATTTGCCTCGTTTCCAACATTTCGACCTTATCTATCGCTCGCCCAAGAAAAAGGCCAGGTGAGCCAAGGCACTGGTTATTCCTAAACATATTCTTAGTTTAAACACCTCACATCTGAATCTCACTAATAGAAAAATCTAGTCTACCCATCGGCTTTTAGAGCCGAGATTAAATCACTTGGTTATAACAGCTTTTCTTTAAATCATTTATTTAAACTCTTTAAAATAAATTTTAAAACCACCACATTATCTTCAAAATATTAATTATTTATTTAAAAACACTTATAAAAGATTTGGAAGTGTTAGGATATATCCAAGGCATATGATTCAATCCATTGGGATTCTATAGTTAGGATATTAGCAGTGATGGGTTTCCCTAAAGCATTTGTGTCTTGGATATATGTTTGTATATCCACCCCTTCCTACTCTGTTGTTATAAATGGCAGACCTGTTGGTAGTTTCAGAGGTAGTAAAGGAATTCTCCAAGGTGACCCTATATCATCCTACATATTCTTGATGGTCATGGAAGTGTTAACTATAATTCTCAGAGATAAGTTCAATCACAAAATCATTAAGTATCATCCTAAGTGCTCTGATTTACAAATTACTTCTATTATGTTTGCTGATGATGTTATGTTGTTTACCAAACCAAAATTGCCTTCTTTAAATGGTGTTTTGGAAGTATTGCATGAATTTCATAGTATGACAGGGCTCTGTATTAATCATGGCAAGTCTTCTCTACTGGTCTCTGGTGTTAGTCAATTGCAGGCTGCTGCTCTTCATAACCATACTGGTTTCTCTAGCATGACTAATGATATGAGGTATCTTGGTCTACCTTTAATATCTAAAAGAATAACTAAGGCTGATTGCATTCCCCTATTCAATAAAATTACCTCTGTCTTAACTAGTTGGGATAATAGGAGCTTGTCTCAGAGTGGTAGGCTAGTTATCATTAAATCTGTTGTTTTTCCCTCCATGGTCTACTGGGCTAGAACCCTTATCCTTCCTGTTAAACTGTTGCAACTCATTAGGTCTGCCATGATTAGATTTTTCTGGACAGGAAGTATACACAACAGGAAAATTGTGCCTTGTTCCTTTTCTAAAATTGAGACACCTTTGAAACTTGGGGGGCTGGGAGTTATTAATATCAGGAAATGGAATACATCTGCTATTAGTAAACAATTTGATGTCCTACTTAATAAGAAGAATAGTTTGTGGGTTAGTTGGACATGGAATCACAGTATAAAGAACAAGCATTTTTGGACAATGGAAACACCACAGAACTGTAGCTAGATTTGGAGAAGTATGTTGAAACTCAAGCATGTTTTCCTCCCCATGATACAATATCCTATAAATTCTACAATAGCCGTTAGCTTTTGGCATGATCCATGGGTTAGAAATGGTCATATTCTATACAATGTTTGTGATCATGCTCAGATAATACAGTCTGGTATTCACCAAAATGCTTTAGCTAATGATTTTTTTCATAATGGTAAAATTATGTTACCATCCACCAGCAACCAAGTGATTAAGCAGATGTGGGGTGATATACAACAGCATAATTTCAGTGTGCAATAGGATGCTTGTGTTTCATGGAATAAGAAAACTCACACTGTTAAAACTGTATACAAGTATGTTACTGCTAGTGTTCCACTCCCTGCTGCTGAGTGGTACAATGTGATATGGAATTCTGATTCAACTCCAAAAGAAAATTTAATGATGTGGAAAGTCATAAATCAGGCATTACTTACAAGAAGAGTTATCAGTAGTTTTGGTATGGCTTGTTCCAATCTGTGTTTGTTCTGTCAACTGCATGATGAAACAACTGAGCATCTTTTTTTTGGTTGTCCTGCCTTGCACTTCATTTTAGACAGGATCAGTTGCATTACTGGTTATCATTTAACTGGTTCTACAACAAGTCTTCTCTGGCATATAATCTATAAAGCTACTAGGTGGAGAATGGAACAAGGAAGAGTACTAGCTGTTGCATTGAAAATAAGTATGTCAGTGATCTGGGCAGAGAGGAATTCCATGGTTTTTGATAATGTTAGAAGAACTGATGCCTTAATATGGAAAGATGTCAAGTCACGAACTCATTCTCAGCTAAATTTTTGTGCTACTGGTTTTCCACCTTTCCGGTTAATGCTTGGGGATGAGTCTGTTGTTCTTGTAGTTTTTTGTTTTTATTCCTTTTCTTTTCGTTGTACTCTTTTTTATTGTCTTGCAATGAAACTGGTAGGGGCCCAGTTAACCCCGCTGGCTTTGCCCCCAAAAAAAAAAAGATTTGGAAAAAGTACTTAGGTATATTTCAAAAGATATTAAAAGTGCTGCAAATGGTGCTGCGAATAGTGCTTTTAAGGCTTATTTGATTAAAACAAATTTTTTATCATTTAGAAATTCATTTTTATAACTCAAATCTCTTAAATTTTTTTTAACATATTTATAGAATTTATTCCATGTTTTTAAAAATTAAAAATACCACTTTTAAAGAATTTATCACTTTGGCTTACGAACTGCCAAACGACGATTATTTTGAAAACTTGATTTGCTCATATTTCAAAATCAACTGAACGAAATCTCAATTTCTTTTATTTCAAAACTATGAGTATAAGAGTTCAAAATTTTCTTATATCAAATTCCAACCCGAATCCATCGTATAAATGGATTTAAACTTTTATGGCACGAAATCGCAAACTGTCGTTACGCGACGCGCCTATTTTTGACTCAAATTTCATAACTTGTCTAAACTTCACCAAATTGGGTATTAGTGTTTATAAAATATTTATAAACCATTTAAAATCATTTCAAAGAGGTTTAATGATTCCATATCACCTTCATAACTTGATTCAGAAAGTGATTCCTTAAGTAATATCGATGTGTATTTAACGTGACTTATTTACATAATTAAACACTATACTAAAGCAACCAATACTTGATGATCAAAGCATAGTAAACATTCATAGCAATCATATCACATCATCATTATATATATATATATATATATGGGTTTCTCGCCTTCATTGGTTTCTAACTTTACGGAAATTTGCTATAGCTTCACTATGATTGAATCAAAGCCTACGAAAACGAGCCTTGGACCTTTGAATGGGCCCGGTCTATGTAATGATCCGTAAATTTTCGATAATTAAAAATAGTTAGTTTAATAAATTTTTATGATTTGATGTTGGAAGAAATAAAAATTTATGATTTAAATAATAAGAATATAATTGGAATAAAATATAATAGTATTAATTTAATTTAATTTATAACTGCTTTGAATGAAATTCCAATTAATTAAAAGGATTAAAAATTTATAATTAATATAGGTTGTAAATAAATGATAGTAATGAATGTATTAATGGATAATTGGATTAAAAGAGAAATTAATAATTTAAAAGTTGATTGATTAATGATATAATGTGCAATGAATTGTAACTGATAAATTTAGTGTAGTGATAGTAATTATAACACTTGTCGTGGATAATAAACTTATAAGATGCGACAAAAGGTTAATGGTGACAATTATTATATGTTACCTATTTATTTAGCCTGTTAAATTAAATTTGAAATCAATTGCAGTTAATTCACTTAATTAGTGCAGTTAATGTATATAAATTGAAATGGTAGAATTAGTATAGGGTAAGTTGTTATAACATTGTTTGTAAATTATAAACTGACAAATGTTATTAAATGTAGAAATGGTGACAATTGTTATTTGTTACCAATTTTATTAATCAATTATAAATAAATGTAAATAAATGTTACATTAATGTGAGTTCAATACAAGAAGAAAGACATTTTCCGATGGTTGGAAACCGTCGGCGGCCATCGGAAAAAATCGTCGGAAAATACGGCATCGTGGAGCAGTGTTTCCGACGGCTTCCGACGAACCTCGCCGTTCGTATTTCCGACAGCTTCCGACAGCTTCCTGCAGATTCCGACAGATTCAGACTGTTGTCGAAAGCCGTCAAAAGCCACCGGGACAAATGACCCGAAAGCCGTCGAGCATCGTCGGAAATGTATGACCTGCAAGCCGTCGGAAGCCGTCGGTAGCCGTCGGAAATCTGTTGAAATTTCTTTGTATTTCTGCTGCGATACAGCCTTCCATCCACATTTCCCATACAAACACTATTCCACCTATACTGCAGAATCGAATATATAATATTCCCATCAAATATCAAAAACCAAACTATACACAAATCACCAAACAAAAAGATGCGTAAAATTAAGTTAATACACATCATCATCACCCAAAATAATGTCCAATACATAATAATATCACAACACCAAATGTTCTATCAATACATACATCCACAACGTCCCCAACATCCACATAATTTTAAGTGTAGTATAACAGAGTACACAAAACCAACAAGTACAAAACAGAAGAAAACTTACCGACCAAAGCAATTAATCAATTTCCTCCAAAACCTGAGCCAGCAGAGGAAGGGAAGCGGCCACCATACTGCTGCGTGTACTCGGCGATATGCTAGTCTAGCAGCTGTGTAGTCTCTATGGCCTGCTGATAGTTCTGCTCCTCCAGCTGCGCCACTCAAGCCCGCAAATCTTCTTCCTCTGCTAGATTGATCTAAGCTCTAGTCTGCCTACCCCGTCTCTGAGTGTTGGCCTGTAATGAATATTTAATGTAGCTGTGTCATCTCTGTAAGTGTATGTGATGGTATGTGAATGATTAGCAGTGTGATAATGTTATAGTTTATGATGTTTATGTAAGTGTATGTGCATGTTGATAACATTTTAGATTGTGGTAACACCAAATAACTATAGTGACAAGATCGTTGACTTATATTTTGAATTACTAAAACTTGGAACATTTTAGCATAAGTAAAGTAACCATAGGGAAGGATGAGAGCAATATATTTGAAATTACCACTTGATTTCCGATATATTATTTACTTACCACTTGATTACCAAATCCGTATCATCTGCCATGCTCCGATGGATCCATAACTGACTCAAAAATAGCAACCTTCTCATCCATCGTTAGCTGGTCTCGACCCGTATCTGTAAGGAGTTTCTGGCGCTGCTCCATAAACTTTTCCTACATTAATACATTGATATCATCATATCTTATTTCATTATATTTTAACAAGTCGAACAATTACTAATATTGCATAAAATGAAATATGCTTACATTGCTCTTGCTGGATTTATCGTCATGCCATGTATACGAAACCGTCCCGTCCGGATTTACATGCTCGACAGTACACGTACGAGTAAATACGTCCATATGGCCCATGGGACCATGCGACTCAGCTTCATGAAACTGGTTTTTACATACAATTATTGTACATTTAAAATTATATAGCACAAACTAATTAAAAAATACATTCAGTAAATTTACCAACTCCTGCCGGTACTGCTGAAATGACTTCGACTCTCTACGATGAGTGACGGGATTTTTATTTCTGTTTGCAAAGTTTCTTTCCGACTCTGCCTGTACATTCAAAAGTTGATACATTATTTATCGATCATGTATTTTTTGATATTTACTACCAGTCAAATAGTTTAAAAAAAAATAGTATACTTGCCTTCGCTGTGTTAGTTTCCTAGTATCCCAACCATGCTTGCCATACGCTCTCTCCCATCCAACGTGGTTTCTTACCCGATTTCTTGATTTCGGATATCGAGTCCCTATAGTTTTTGCGCATCTTCTTCATCCAATATTCTCGTGCCAACTGAACATCGTCCGTCTGAATGTCTATCTCAGCCTGTATTTCACAATAAAAAGCAAAAAGAACATTAAACTGTAAACGATAAACAGTAAAAAAAATGACAAAAATGAATTAAAAATGAAAAACATAAAAATATACTTACCAGGACATCCTGCCAAATACACTCTACTATGTGGGCAGGGATGTTATCCCACTTCGACCAACAAGCACTCATCCTACTCCGGTAAGAAGCTCTAGAAACATCCAACACAACCTTCGAGGAAAGTAGGTCGAACCCCCGGTTTTTAATTATGATACAGATAAGTACATATGTATATCAAAAAAAATAAGATGCTGAATAAAATTTAATTTTTACCCCTCTTCTCTAGGTACTAAATGAACGACAGGACGCTGTGGTGCTTGCGATGGACCACTGCCATCGCCTCCTGATCGGAAAGAGCTCCTGCCTATAGATATATATACACATCATTTTAAAAGAGAGTAATAACATGATAATGAAATATATTTCATACGTAAATGAATACATCAACGGTATAAACTGTTAAATTAATGACTGAAATGAAATAGAAATGGAAGTGTGTTATATCTGATTCATAATGGGTCTCATGTTCCGACGATAAGCAGATTACATTGCATTTTTAATAATAATTGCTAAATAAATGATAAATGGAAATGACATAAAACATGTAAACAATGGTAAACGTACATATTTGGTTTCATAATTACATCAATTTCATAATACATCAAGAATTCAACATTGTTACATCAACTGCAAAAATATCAGATTCAGATTTTTATCAATCATCATCGTCATCTTCTGATTCAGATTTGGTCTCGTTTTCTACGATATTTTCCTCTGCACTATCAAACCCTTCTACCAAAACATTTGATTCATCGATCAAAGGACCAAAATCTGTATGAACGTCTGTAATTAGTATTTCATTATTTTCCTCAAGATCAGCCTGATAAGCTTGTTCGTTTGGAATATTCTTCCTATCAAATGTAAATCTAGCCTTTATTTTAAAAACTGCAGACCAATCTGCTTTATCTCTTTTCAGAGACGGATAAGGAGCGTAATACACTTGCAATGCTTGTTTGGCAAGTACAAAAGGATCGTACTTGTGATATTGCTATGTATGCTTTATTTCGATAAGATTATAATCCTTGTGCACATTAATTCCACAACCTGGAACATTGCTAAACCAATTGCATATAAATAGAAACACCTCTTCTACGGGTCGTGAGAAATACGTCAGTTGCAAAATTTGTGTTAGAACGCCATAAAAATCATTTATGTGATTTTCTAGATCGTAACTAGCTTTAACAAATACATCAGTATTATTCATTAATTTTTCTGCACCGTATTCTTTTATGTTAAATTTATATCCATTGATGAAATATATTGGATATAACTTGACCACTCTTTTGGTCCCATCGCAAGATGTTTCAACCCTTCGTCAACAGCACAATTTCTCAGCTCATAAACATTATTTGAAAATCAACTGGAAAATTCTTTAATGAGATCTCCGTTCGGATGTTTACGTTCATAAACACTGTATATATAAACAAATTATTACATTAGGTTATACACGCGCATGCATTATAGAAAAGAATAAAAAAAAATATTATTTCAGATTACCTAACAAACGGTGCAACCTCGGCACAATTTAGAAGAATATAAGTGTGTGCTACATGAAGATCTCTATCGTCTAGCCATATTTCTGTACATTTTCTAGAAGGCCGACCATGTTACCTAAAAATAGATAACATTGCTTGAGAGGACTCTTGTTCGTCACCTTCATCATTACAAGGAACACTTTCAAATGATATGTTCACATGGTCACTGAAATAGTGAGAGAAAAAGAATGAAGCTTCTTCTTCGATGTAAGATTTACATATCGAACCTTCAATTCGTGCTTTTTGCCTCACTTTTTTCTTCAGATGATTTAGATATCTATGCAAAATTAGTTTACATTAACTTCATCTTTCAAATGCACTTAAATTACGTGATAACATATTACATACCTCTCAAATGGATACATCCATTCATATTAGACAGGACCTCGAAGTCGTGCTTCAGATGGGAGATGAGCAGGTAAATGTTCCATTACATTAAAAAAACCTGACGGAAATATTTTCTCTAATTTGCAGAGCAATATAGGAATATCTACTTCAAGTTTACATAAAAGTTGCACTTTTAAAGTAGTCGAACAAAGCTCTTTCTATAATATACTAAGCTCCTTTACTACCCTCCAAACTTTTAACGGTAGTAGTTCTTTGAACATAATGAGTAATAAATTTTCCATCATTATGTGAAAGTCATGGCTTTTCATTCCGCTCAATCTACCATTTTAAAGTCAACACATCTACGAAGATTTGATGATCCCATCAGGAAATCTTAACCCTTCCACCCATTTTAACACAACTTTAACTTGATTATTATCTAATTCGTAACATGCTTTGGGTTTTTTACTGTCATTTGGTTTCATATGAAGCTCAGGACGTTTGCATAATTCTTTTATATCACGTCTTGATTTCAAATCATCCTTCGTCTTCCCTTTCATATTCAAAATTGCGTTAAAAACATTACCAAATATTTTTTTTTCATTGTGCATCACGTCTATATTATGACGAAACAAAAGATGTTTCCAATATGAAAATTCCCAAAAAATGGTTTGTTTGCACCAGTTATGAACAATCGATTTGCCTTCAATTTCCGTTTGCACTACAGTATCATATATCTTGGGATAGTCCCTAACAAGTTCATATATGTTTTTGCTTGACCATATCATTGGTGGTTGTCTAGTTTCTACTCAATTAGCTAAAAAAAATTTCTTGTCTCCTCTGAAGGGATGATTTACATGGAGAAAATATCGATGAAAGTCAAACCATGAAATTTTCTTACCATGAGGTAAAGAAAACGCTCGTGTTTCATCCATGCAATATGGACATGCTAGACGACCGGCAGTACTCCATCCTGAAAGCATTGCATAGGCAGGAAAATCACTTACAGTCCACAACAAAGAAGCAAACATACGAAATTTTTTCTTCTTGGCCGCATCGTATGTTTCTACTCCTTCATTCCACTGTATTTTTAACTCCTCAATCAACGGTTGTAAATATACATCGATTCCTTGTGTCGGAACGTCGGGGCAAGGAACGACAACAGTAAGAAACATATATTGCATTTTCATACACATCTATGGAGGTAAATTATACAGTGTGACGATAATGGGCCAGGATGAATATTTAGAACCGAATTGAGAAAATGGTGAAAAACCATCCGTATATAATCCTAATCTAACATTTCGACTCTTTGCTGCAAAATTTGGATACGTTTTATCAAAATGCTTCCATGCTTCTCCATCGGCCGGATGTGTCATCGTACCCTCTTCCTCCGTTCTCACACTATGCCATCTCATATTAGATTACAAGAGATGCATATAATCTTTAAAGCCTTGGAGTGATTGGTAAGTAATGCATACGCTTGTACGGAACTTCCTTCCCCTTCTTTTTTCTAGGTTTGCATCTCTCATGATTACAAATTTACAATTTCTAAGGTTTGTGTCTTCTTTTCAAAACAACATGCATCCTTTTAAACATGTATCTATTTTTTGATAAGGTAAACCAAAAGCCGACATAAGTTTTTTAACTTCATAGTGATTTTCACACATTAGATTATCTGGCAACATATGTGTGATAAACCGAATTTCTTGGGGGCATCTGTTAAGTGATAATTAACTGGGTTGATTAATAGAAATACTGATTTTATTTGGATTAATAAATGAAATTCTGATAATGGATATGTATATAGATGAATTTGAACTATTATATCTAGATAAATATTCATTGGATAATATTTGTTTAGATGATCTTCTTTTATAAATATTTATTTGGAAAATTCATCTTTTCAAAGCTAAAATAATTTTTTATACATATATATAGAATCAACTTTAAATAAATCTTTGGAAATTTTATATATAAGGTGTGTTTGTAAATTTGTAAGGCAAGATTTAATTAAAATTTTAAAAATACGTTTTCTTTTTATACTTGGAAATAAATATAGTTGGTATATATGTAAAATACAAAGAATATGTGTAGATGTAAGCATATGTAGATATAAAGTTAAGTAATTTATAAAATAATAAGATTTAATCCATAACTTATAAATAAATTTAACATATGGGTTTAGGCATAAAAATACCTATTAGTGACAAGTGTTACTTAAGTAAAATAGGTATTAAACAAATGTAAAGAAAAGTAACAAATGGCAAAACAATTCTCATTTATAGTTTCCATGTAAATAAATATCAGAAAATAATAATAATAATAATAACAATAAAAAAAGAGGGCAAAGGAGAAACAAAAGTCTGTAACAAGAACAACCAGAGAAATGGATTGTAAACAAAATCAAAATAGAAATTTAATCAAGCAACTTCAAAACTAAATCAACCCAAAGCATTTCAGGTCAAGGATCAACAAAATTCAGTAGTAAATTAATATAAAAAAAAGCAGATGAGATTCAAAAACTTCCAGTTTTTCAGAGTGAATTTGCTCTTCTGATTCAAGCCAGATAGGTGAGTAAATCAACTCTGTTTTCATATAAACTGGATGCATGTGATGATCCTTGGATTGAATGGAATGAATGATGATAAGTAGCATGTTTTTTTTGCGTGTTTGTTTAGATTTGATTTTTTATGTGTGTGTGTGTGTGTGTGTGTGTGTATGAATGTGAGTATGAATCTGCATGTCTTTGTATATAGTATTATATCTATTCTTACTTACAGACAAAAACCAAATCAAAGAAAAAAAAATCATTTTCTCCCTATATAAATATTTTTTATATTATGATCTTTGAAGGAAATTTATTAGCAATTGTCAGATTTGACTTTTAAAAATAGTTTCAAATATATACGTGAAGTAATTATGTCGAAATTTAAAGTGTACAATGGTAAATAGATTTAAATCAAAAATCAAAGTAGATAAATTTCAAGTTTAACTTATACGACCTGAATAGATTTTGGAAACGATGATTTTTAAGAGTATAATCGAGATTTTTAATCATGTATTGATTGAGTAAACTGCGAATGAACGAGGATTGAAGTTTTACTGTTTTCTGGCGATTGATGGACTTAGGGTGTTCGGGGTCGTACCTGAAGATGGCTGGAAGGGAGGCCACGGAAAAAAATAGTTGGAGTGTCCATCGACCATCGCGGCGGCGATACTGGGGCATTGTAAGGTTTGGTGTTCTGATGGGTGGGTGATTGATCTCGTGACAATTGCGGTAACAAGGTGACATCGGGGTTGTTGGGTCGTAGGGGAAATGAAGTAGGGATCATCGGCAAAGCTGTAGACAATGGAACGTGGATTCCGGTGATCGGAATTGGGTGGTGCTTAGAGGAAAGGTAATCGAGTTTTACCTGATAGTCTCGTAAGTGTTTGATTTTTGATTTCGGAATGGACTATGGGGTCTGGGTGATGGAATGCTTGGGGAAGGTCTCCGGCGACTTGTGTGTGCTATCGATGACGGCCAGTGACGATCGGCGTGGTCGTGCAAGTGCACACATGTGTCAGGATTGGGAATGATCGTTCCTGCCCGAGTTCATGTTCGTGAAATTTTTAGGTAGGCTCGAAGTAAGGGTCGTAAGGAGAAACTTGGGAATGGAGCACAGATGTTGTTTTTGGAATGTTAGCATGGCATCGGGTTTTGCTTGAGCATTTGAAGTCATGACTCGGGTTTGTTCTGGATCTCAAATTAGAAGTTTTCTCAGTTAAGATAAACTAATTACCTTTAAACTATTTTATGTAATAATGGATTGTTTAATGTTGTTTATTAAAGTTAAGAATATTATTTTTAGGTTTTAGTTATTTAAGTTAATCATGAAGATGTTTGAAAAAAACTTAATTAAGAAGGTAATTAATTACATTTACCGTAGGAAGCTTTTTGAGTTAATATCAATTTAATTCCAAGGTTATTAAATAAGATTGCTAAAGATAATTAGGAAGATAATTAAGATAGATGAATTATCATTTAATTAATTAATTGGTAAATGGGAGATTAATTAATTGATAATTAAAGATTAATTAATAAGTAATTAAAGATTAATTATTCATTAATTGATTAATAATTAAAGAGTATTTAATTAATACCAAAGGAATAATTAATTAATGAGTTTAATTAATGATTAATTAAGTTAAATTAATCAGGGTAATTAATTAAAGTTAATTAACTAATTAAGATTAATTAACTATGTATAATTAATTGATTATTAAGTAATTAAGGGATAGTTAATTAATGAAGGTAATTAAGGATAGTTAATTAATTAATGACAAATGGTTTAACTTGCGTTAATTAAGCAGTGAATAAGAAATTGATTAATTAATAATTAATTTAATTGATTAAATTACATTAATTAGAATTATGTGATAAACTAATCTGGCTTAGGGATGATGATGAATTGAATAAATGTTTGGGTTGATAAATACCTATGGTATGTTAATCTATGATGATCTGTAAATTGTGCAATACTTTGGACACAATGGTGATAAGCATAAGTTAATTATCTGTAATTGATTTACTTTGTGAATACAAATGTTCTGTTTTGAATTAAATTGTTTAACCCTATAGCAACTTGGGTTAGAATAACTCTGGTTCCGAAGAGACCAGGGTCGGGCATCAGTAAATACACGAAACCACTTCGTCTAGTAACCTACAATAATTCTTTATAGATTTGGGAGGTGAAGTCAAATAGGTTGGAATGAAATAAAGTAAGTAAGTAAGTAACATGACTGTTTGATATAAGTAATAGTGGTTTGAAATAAGTGATTGGCTTAAATAAGTTAAGAACTCGTAGTAAGGTACGAGTTACCCGGGGTTTTAAATAAATATATTGCATTGGTATTTCTTGTTAGATGGTTTACTCACGCTGGTTTCTAGCCTGACCCGGGTGTTACTTTGATGTAATGCTCGGGTCAGACCGAGTATTACATATTTTCAGGTATGGACGTTCTAGAGCTCAGGAGACGAGTTGGATGGCAGGAATGTATGTAGTGTTTCCGCTGTATTATATTGTTGTGTATATCATCGGACATGTTGATTGTATCTGTCCAGTGTTTGTATATATGTTGTAACTTTGATATATACTAAGGTGTAACTTGACAAATATAGTTTTCTTTTGTATAATTGTTATTATTTATTATTATATTTTATCCGCTGCGAATGTGAGATGTTGGGTTTTCTGTTCTTCTTTTTCTTCTATCTATTCCTTCTTTTCCCTAACTATCTGGAATTTTCGGGGTTGAAAATTTCGGGTCGTTACATTTGGTATCAGAGCGAAGGTTAAGCGAGAACCTTGGCTCTAGTGGGATTATTCATTAAGGATAGAGTCAATGGTACCCTAGAATGAGTTGAGTGAATATATATATGAGAGCATACTTGTATTTTCTTATATAAAGATTTTAAATGATTTTATAAGAATATATTTTGATATATATAGCAATATTTCTTTCTAATAAAAATTAAGGTAATTGGTTGTTAAATTATTAGAATTAAATTAAGTGAATTGAATACAACAAATTGAAGATGATCTAAATTGTGAAGTTTTAAAATCTAGGTCCAGAACTTGAAAATTTGTTTCAAAGTAATAAAGAAATAATAAATAATATTATTTAATGTATTTGAATGAAAGGGTCCTATTTCAAACAAGAGTTGTTTGAAATTTAAAGGAATTTTTTTTGAATTAAAACCAAAGGTGGTTTAAAATTAAAGGATAACTTGGTGTGTAAAGAAAACTAAATATGTATAGATGAGGGATATACATAATACAACGGAGATTTAAAATAAACTCTAAGGTTGAGTTTTGAATTTTACTTAGACCGTTATGTGAAAACCCAAAGTGATATAAGGTGGCAAAGAATTTTGAAATTTGAAGCGGGAATTCTAATTTGGGTAGGGTTGACTTGATTAAGTAAATTGAATTTAACTTAGAAGAAGTTAAATAAGTTTGAATGAACAACCTGAATTGGAAATTTCAAGATGAATTTGGGATTAATTCAAAAAGAAATTGAAATGATTTGAAATTGAAGTGGGTTCAATTTGAAATTAGTCCAAATTGATTTGAATAATTTGGAATTGTAATTAAAGTTGAATAGGTTTAATCAAATGGAATTTGATTTGAATTTGGAAAGAAATTAAGATTAATTCAACTTGAATTGGAGATAAATCAAGTTTAAGGGAAATTGAAGTTATTTAAACTGGAATTGAGTCAATTTAAATGAAAGTGGAAATTTAAATTGAGTTAATGAAAATGGAGGTTGGGAAATGACAGTTTTGGCTCTGGACTATTTTCAAAATAAATTATTTTAATATAAATCTATTTTTTTCTAAACTATTTACCATGCAACCTTTCTTTTTAAAGCCAAATTATCTTATAATTATTTTTGGAACTATTTATCAATTTTTCAGCTACTTTATAAACCAATTATTATTTTCAACTACTTTATAACTAATTACTATTTTACAACTGTTTTGCAATTATTTAAAAATTTCTATAACTACTTGACTATTTTCCCACTATTTTACAATTACTTAACTGTTTTACAGCTATTTTACAAATTAATAATTATTTTTCAACAAATTATCTATTTTAAAATTTATCAAGCTATTTTCTAAATTTAAACTGGACAGAGTTCAAACTTTATGATTAAATATCCATTAAAGATAAGAATTGAGATGAAAATCCAAATGGGATTGAAGCAATAGTGAATTAAGTAATAGAATTAAAGTGAATGTGAATAGATAAGAGAATTGATTTGGCTAATAATCAATGAAGATAAATACGTAGGATGTACGTATATTATTCTATTCGCATAGTGATTTGATCCTGATTCGAGCATAGAATTTTAAGATAGTTTATCGATCCGAGTTGGGATTTTTCACTCGATTTTCGAAGGCGAACTTGGATATGGATTGTTGATTGGTTCTGGATATTCTCTATCATAGTTATGACTATGCAAGGAGAATGACGGTTTCTGATCAAGAAACCAGATCTGGGTCCGCACTAGTAAGTCGGGTGGATGATACTAATTTGGAAGTGGAATTGTATGATCGAGTAAGCGATTAGATTGGTATAGCGTACGGATGATATGTGTGCATCATACAGATTTGAATGAAATTGATACTGGAAATTTATGGATAAGAAATATGAAATGGTTTTTGAAATGAAAGGTATATTTTGTGAAATATATGATGAAGTAAAAGTGGAAATTGGATATTTCTATGGTAGAAATTTACCTTATGGAAGTAAGTAAGTGACTTTATAGAGTAATCAAATTTAAATATTTGATTTGGAATAAACAAAGTTATATATTTTTGTTATATAAGATAAAACTTCCCTTGTTGAATCTTTTGCAAGAAGAAAAGGGTTTTGAAAGTTTTTGAAGTATAAGAAGGGAATTTATACAAGTTTGAAGTGATCTAAAGATTTTTAAAAGTTATATATATATATATATATATATATATATATATATATATATATATATCTATTATATATATTTGTAAAGGATCTTATGAGAATGATTTTGAGAAAAGGTTTTTGGGACCTATGGATTTGGAAAGGCTTTTGATTTTTGGAGAAAAATCAATTTTGGAATTTGGAAAGCCTTATTGAGAATTATCGATTTTGAGATAATCGATTTTTTGTAAAGGAGATTTATACGAGATTCATACTAGGTGTATGATTTGGAAGATACTATATGTGTATAGTATAAAGTGTTTTGAAAATGGCTCTGGAGAAAAAGGCGCTCCCTTAGGATGAACTTCTCAGGAGTACCATGGGTTGGTACTGCCTTGAGCCTCTAAGGGGGAGGTTCTAAAGTTGATCCTGTAAGGAGTCCGGACAAAACTAGTTCCTGAGTATTATTGGGTAGCGAAAGTCGAGGGCGCTGATGCCTACAGAGGCATTTGGGTTGTGTTGTGATGACAGTGTAACTCGATGTCGCTGCGATCTACTGTGTGGACCATAGCGGAAATCGTGTGGAGGTGAGTGTCAATGGTCTACGCTTGATTTTTTCGGGAAGGCAACGTAACATCGGCAGACTGCAATCAATGGTCGAGTGGAGAAGTTTCATTCTTTTGGCAGCGAAATTCGAGGGCGCTGATGCCCACAGTTATATGGGTTTTTGCTGTGATGGCAACGTAATCCCAGTTGTAGCTGCGATCTATAGCGGGTTCCATGGTGTAATCGAGGGGTGCGGAGGCCTACAGTTATCTATGGATTTTGTCGGGATGACAACGTAACCATCGGGTTAACTGCGACCACGGATGGGGGTGGTGATTTCCAGAGCATCTGACCAAAGATATTTCCTCTATTTTCAAAAATGTTTTCAGTATTTTTAATAAAATTATTTTCCAAGTATTTTCACTAAGTGTTGAAAATAGTTCTACTAAGTACTTATAGATTTTCAATCTTACACTGATCAACGTATGACCGAATTTATGTAAGAACGAGGACGGACTTGTTGAAACATCGAGTTATAAAAGTATTTTTATGAAACTATTTTGGTAAAATTATACAGATTTTAAAGTATTTTAAAAATGATCAAAAGTGATTTAATTAATATTAAGTATTTTAATAAATTCTGGCTTCGTTCCTTTTCGAGGACGAAAAGATTCAAAGATGGGGGAATGTTATAACCCGAATTTTTTGGGGAATTTGTTAAGTGATAATTAACTGGGTTAATTAATAGAAATACTAATTTTATTTGGATTAGTAAATGAAATTCTGATAATTAGAATATATCTGGAAATGTATATAGATGAATTTGAACTATTATATCTAGATAAATATTCATTTGACAATATTTGTTTAGATGATCTTCTTTATAAACATTTATTTGGAAAATTCATCTTTTCAAAGCTAAAATAAATTTTTATACATATAATAGAATCAACTTTAAATAAATCTTTGGAAATTTTATATATATGTAAGGTTGGTTTGTAAATTCGTAAGGTAAGATTTAATTAAAAATTTAAAAATACTTTTTCTTTTTATACTTGGAAATAAATATAGTTGGTATATATGTAAAATACAAAGAATATGTGTAGATGAAAACAAATGTAAATATAAAGTTAAGTAATTTATAAAATAATAAAATTTAAACCATAATTTATAAACAAATTTAACATATGGGTTTAGGCATAAAAATACCTATTAGTGACAAGTGTTAAGTAAAATAGGTATTTAACAAATGTAAAGAAAAGTAACAAATGGCAAAACAATTCTCATTTAAAGTTTCCATGTAAATAAATAACAGAAAAAAATAATAACAATAACAATTAAAAAAAAAGAGGACAAAGGAGAAACAAAAGTCTGTAACAAGAACAACCAGAGAAATGGACTGTAAACAAAATCAAAACAGAAATTTAATCAAGCAACTTCAAAACTAAATCAACCCAAAGCATTTCAGGTCAAGGATCAACAAAATTCAGTAGTAAATCAATATAAAAAAAAGAAGACGGGATTCAAAAACTTCCAGTTTTTCAGAGTGAATTGACTCTTCCGATTCAAGCCAGACAGATGAGTAAATCAACTCTGTTTTCATATAAACTGGATGCATGTGATGATCCTTGGATTGCATGGAATGAATGATGATAAGTACCATGTTTTTTTGCGTGTTTGTTTAGATTTGATTGTGTGTGTGTGTATGAATGTGAGTATGAATCTGCATGTCTCTGTATATAGTATTATATCTATTCTACTTACAGACAAAAACCAAATCAAAGAGGAAAAAAAAATCATTTTTTCCCTATATAAATATTTTTTATATTATGATCTTTGAATGAAATTTGTTAGCAATTGTCAGATTTGACTTTTAAAAATAGTTTCAAATATATACGTGAAGTAATTATGTCGAAATTTAAAGTGTACAGTGGTAAATAGATTTAAATCAAAAATCAAAGTAGATAAATTTCAAGTTTAACTTATATAATCTGAATAGATTTTGGAAATAATGATTTTTAAGAGTATAATCGAGATTTTTAATCATGTATTGATTGGGTAAATTGCGAATGAACGAGGATTGAAGTTTTACTGTTTTTTGGCGATTGATGGATTAGGGTGTTCAGGGTCGTACCTGAAGATGGCTGGAAGGGAGGAGGCTACGGGAAAAATAGTTGGAGTGTCCATCGACCATTGCGGCGGCGATACTGGGGCATTGTAGGGTTTGGTGTTCTAATGAGTGGGTCGTTGATCTCATGACAATTGCAGCAACAAGGTGACATCGGGGTTGTTGGGTTTTTAGGGAAATGAAGCAGGGATCATCGGCGAATCTGTAGACAAGGGGACGTGGATTTCAGTGATCGGAATTGGATGGTGCTTGAAGGAAAGGTAATCGAGTTTTACCTGATAGTCTCGTAAGTGTTCGATTTTTGATTTCGGAATGGATTGTGGGGTCTGGGTGATGGAATGCTTGGGGAAGGTCTCCGGCGACTTGTATGTGCTATCGGCGGCGACCAGTGACGATCAGCGTGGTCGTGCAATTGCACACGTGCACGAATGTGTCAGGATTGGGAATGATTGTTCCTGCTCAAGTTCATGCTCGTGAAATTTTTGGGTAGGCTCGAAGTAAGGGTCGTAAGGAGAAGCTTGGGAATTTAGCACAGATGTTGTTTTTGGAATGTTAGCATGGCATCGGGTTTTGCTTGAGCATTTGAAGTCATGACTCAGGTTTGTTCTGGATCTCAAATTAGAAGTTTTCAGAGTTAAGATAAACTAATTACCTTTAAACAATTTTAAGTAATAATGGATTGTTTAATGTTGTTTATTAAATTAAGAATATTATTTTTAAGTTTTAGTTATTTAAGTTAATCATGAAGATGTTTTTTAAAAAAAAAACTTAATTAAGAAGGTAATTAAGTACATTTACCGTAGGAAGCTTTTTGAGTTAATATCAATTTAATTCCAAGGTTATTAAATAAGAATGCTAAAGATAATTAAGAAGATAATTAAGATAGATGAATTATCATTCAATTAATTAATTGGTAAATGGGAGATTAATTAATTGATAATTAAAGATTAATTAATAAGTCACTAAAGATTAATTATTGATTAATTGATTAATGATTAAAGAGTAATTAATTAATACCTAAGGAATAATTAATTAATGAGTTTAATTAATGATTAATTAAGTTAAATTAATCAGGGTAATTAAAGTTAATTAACTAATTAAGATTAATTAACTATGTATAACTAATTGATTATTAAGTAATTAAGCGATAGTTAATTAATGAAGGTAATTAAGGATAGTTAATTAATTAATGACAAATGGTTTAACTTGCGTTAATTAAGCAGTGAATACGAAATTGATTAATTAATAATTAATTTAATTGATTAAATTAAATTAATTAGAATTATGTGATAAACTAATCTGGCTTAGGGATGATGATGAATTGAATAAATGTTTGGGTTGATAAATACCTATGGTATGTTAATCTATGATGATCTGTAAATTGTGCAATACTTTGGACACAATGGTGATAAACATAAGTTAATTATCTGTAATTGATTTGCTTTGTGAATACAAATGTTCTGTTTTGAATTAAATTGTTTAACCCTATAACAACTTGGGTTAGAATAACTCTGGTTCCGAAGAGACCAGGGTCGAGTATCAGTAAATACCCGAAACCACTTCTTCTAGTAACTTACAACAATTCTTTATAAATTTGGGAGGTGAAGTAAAATAGGTTGGAAGGAAATAAAGTAAGTAAGTAAGTAACATGACCGTTTGATCTAAGTAATAGTGGTTTGAAATAAGTGATTGGCTTAAATAAGTTAAGAACTCGTAGTAAGGTACGAGTTACCCAGCGTTTTAAATAAATATATTGCATTGGTATTTCTTGTTAGATGGTTTACTCACACTGGTTTCCAGCCTGACCCGGGTGTTACTTTGATGTAATGCTCGAGTCAGACCGAGTATTACATATTTTCAGGTAAGGACGTTCTAGAGCTCAAGAGACGAGTTGGATGGCAGGAACGTATGGAGTGTTTCCGCTGTATTATATTGTCGTGTATATCATAGGACATGTTGATTGTATCTGTCCAGTGTTTGTATATATGTTGTAACTCTGATATATATTAAGGTGTAATTTGACAAATACAGTTTTCTTTTGTATAACTGTTATTATTTATTATTATATTTTATCCGCTGCGAATGTGAGATGTTGGGTTTTTTGTTCTTTTTCTTCTATCTATTCCTTCTTTTCCCTAACTATCTGGAATTTTCGGGGTTGAAAATTTCGGGTCGTTACAATATGTCTTTTTGCAACTTGTACAACAGCTGTAAACCCAGCTTCAGTAATGTTGTATTTTGATTTCATCGTAATGTATTCTGCGATTACTAACAGCTGAGTGCCGCTTTTACAACCATCCCAAATAGGTTTCTTAGCAGCATCTAGTAAATCATAAATTTTTTTTGCTACAATATTTGGTTCTTTAACATTTCCATCATTGTCATCAACTTCAGCCATAGGAAACATTGACCGTGCTGTATTTTCGACCATATTTTCTATATGGGTCGTCGTAACTACTTCGTTAACGACACTTTCAGACTCTATAAAAGTATTTGCTATAACTTCTCCATGCCGATCCCAACATAATACTCGGGTACAAAACCATTTTGGAACAAATGAATTTTCACAATATCTGGTAACAAATACTTCAAATATCTACACCTACTACACGGACAATGAATTTATGGATCGTTTCGGTTATTACTTAAAGTGAATTCAACAAATACGTTTATACCATTATAAAAATCTTCTTTTGTTGAGCCTCTCAATCCTTTTCTTTGGTACATCCATCTCCTTCGATCAACAAAATAATCAATCGTTTTTCCTATTTGAGCGAATGAGTCACAAGTTCAAAATTTAATGTTTATTTTCAAGAATACAAATTCGAAAAAGATTATTTTCATGGTCGCATAATATTTGAATTTAAAGCTCTATTTCACAAATTAAAAAATATTTTCAAATATGACACATTTTATTTTTTAACGTATCGATACAAAATTTTGTACAAAAAGATATTTTTTTCCAATGGTCAAACATCGTACCTCCCATTACAAACACAGTAAGCATTTATATTTCGTATATTACTTCGTCTCAAACGATTGAACAAAATTTCTGCAGCATTTCCCTTTTGTTCCCTGCATTGTACACAAATGCATGTACGTAGGAAACAATAAAGAAAAATTATGCCGAAATTTTATGAAACGTTTGAGAACGAAGTAGTATACAAATGTAAATACTTACTGTGTTCATAACTTGTCCAATACAGGGACGAATCCAACAAACATTGTACCAGATGAATATATCTGGTCGTTTTAAAAAAATGACTATTTATATAACGATCGTGCACAACACTCGTCAGACGTGGCCAAAAACTCTCTAAGGAACGCTAAAAATGCGCATTTTATGAAAAAATACAGTTTTACTAACTTTTCACATTTACAAAAATATATTTTAGTTTAACACATTTATTCGATGTATTACATCAACTTAAGGCTGGTGTAATATTTTTGTCATTTTTAAATACACACAATTATAATTTAGACTCATGCATTTTTTTGTTGCATTATTCAATACGTGCACAATATAACACTCCTAGTTCGTTCATTCATTTTATTCTATTCCAACTAACACAATACAATGATAGCAGCACTATACACATATACAATCGTAAAATCAACGCATTCGCAACGATTTACATATACACGAACAACCACAAATTATACATATTTTTCAAAATTTCACGATAAAAGATGAAATAGGTATATCATGGAATGTTGAAACTATTATCACACTATTGGAAACAATTTCAATCACCATTTAGCCCTAATTTATCATCTTATGCAAATCTAGAAATAGGGTAAAAATTGAATTTTTCGCGAAAATAAGAGATTATACCTGAGCTAGAAAGCAAGAGAAGTTGAATTCGTAGCCGGGGAGGATGCAAAAACACGGAATTAGTGATTGGAAGCTTGGAGAGAGAATTTGGGATTTTAGAAATCAAAATTAGGTTTGGCTGAAATGAGGAAGAAAGGCTCGGCTGGAGCCTGTAATTCGTGATTTTCCGACGGCTTCCGATGGCCGCCGACGACCCATCGGAAGCCATCGGAAAATGACCATCGGAAGCGGTCGCCCTCCCTGTCGCTTTTTAAGCATTTTCTAGTAGTGGTTAAGATAATAACTGAAAATTGTGAATGCAGTAAAATGAATAGAAACATTAATTTTATTCATAAGGTAATAATTGATTTAATAAATGAGTGAAATCAAGAAAAATAAATTAATTGGGATTTTAAATTATAATTAATGTATGAAATTGGCAAAAATTCAATATAACTGAAATATAGTTGTTAATACAAATAAAAAGATGGAAATTATAACATATTAGTGAAAAAAGATATCAACAAATATTAACTATGCTATTAGAGTAATAACTGATTGAATATAAAGATTGAAATCAAATTAAATCAATTTATCGAAATTAAATTATAGTGAACTGGATTTAACTACAATTGAAATTGAACACTGTAATTAGTGTAATAACCAACACCGAATTGTTACATAAACTTGTATTAAGTCATTGTAAATGTCTAAGTGATTAAAAATGATGAAATTTGTTAACTATCAAATTTGAATGAAAAAGTAATTTAAATAATTAATTAATTATTAATTTATTTAATTGACGTTAAAATAACCATTTTGGTCACTGACTCGGACTTCAACGAAACCTGTTTCATTGGATTAACGATGAATTTTTGTAGGATTTCAAGTTTCGTAGCGATCGAACTTGTCGTTCGATCATAGGGACTCGGAACGCCTAGAAATCAATTCAATTGAAATCAATTTGAAATAAGCTAATTTTAAGCTAACTTCTTCATACGATGGAATTTGGACTTGAAACTTATCCGTTGAATTTAAATTTTTTGAAAACATCTATTTTGATTTATGGGATGACCCATTTCTGTTTCGGGAACGAAACGGGCTTTTTGGGTCGTTTATCGTTCAACTTTCAAATCGATCCAGCCCATTCATTCCTATTTTTGATTTGCCTATATATAACCCGTTATAAACCCTAACTATTTATTAATTTAATTGTTCGTACGTACAATTCTATCTGATTCTCTCTTTTCAGTGGTAGACAAACCAAAACCAATTCCAAATTCAATAGCAAACCAAAATTCAAATCGAAAATCAAACTCCTCTAAACTGTTTCGAATCATATATCGATTCGAAGCTCTCGACGAGACGAATCAGTGTCTAATGTTCTTTTCTATAATCGATGCTTGAGTCAACCAGAAATCATGGTAAAAGCCATGAAATCTCGAAACCCTGGACCGATTTAGGGCTTTTCGATTTAAGCTTCAATCGAAGAAATTGAGAGATTAGTATTGAAGAGCTCATCAGGTGGAGTTGATTAGAGGTTGTTTTATGACCTAAAATCGCCTAGGGTGGTCGAAAATTGGTAACTAGGGTTCGAAATCATGGGTTGGATGTGGCGACATGTGGAGTTTTTGGCGATCGGACCTAGGGGGATGGAGGAGGGAGGCGAGGAGAATCCATTGGCGGCCGCGCCATGATCTACATCGACGGGATGGAGGAGCTCAGGGAAATCAAAGGTTGGGTTTTGGTCGTGTTCGCGTTTGAACGATAGGGCCGGAGGATGGATGCATGACGTGGCTTCTTGTGAGTGGACAGTCTTTATTTATTTATTTAAATTTTATTTTCAAATCTTCTAACTCGATTAACTTTTGCATACAAACTCGATTTGGAAGTGGTTTGTTTTGCTGGGATCATATCGAAATTTCGGACGGCATGGAACTAGTTTGGATGAATTCTAAGGCTATTGAATTTTGGGAATTTATTTGAATTTCAAATCGATTTGAAATCAAAAGTGAGTGTTTTAACCCATTCACAATTATTAAATTATCTTATGCTAGTTAAATTAAATTTATGATGTGATTAGAAATTTATTAATTGCTGTTTGGTATGTTAAATTGTCATTTTGGTTAAATTTGACTTTTATTGCATTTAATCGTCATTTAATATAATACTGAATTTTAAATTATCAATTTAATACCTGTATTGATTATCAGTTATTTATTGATGTTTATTGGTTGATCTGGATGATGATTGTAATGTATGTCTGATTGTTGATATTGGATGACTGGATGCTGTATTTTTATATGTTATAACACTACAAGTTCCCTATGGGTTGAAATGATACATAACCAACGATCTATAGATTAGAAAAAAATCGTTATAGGTTGAAATGATAGACTCGAGCGATTTTATAGATTTTTATTTAATTCAGTATTGCGGTTTGAAATGATATATAATCATAAAATTTTAAATTGCGGATCGAAATGATAAATATCCGTATCACTTGACCCTAGGGTAGAAAATTATATACGGACATCGAATTGGTTAAATTAAGTGATTTTTGAATTTTTAATTCAGTTAACTGGTATTTTGAAATAGATATTTGATTTATATAAACTGAATTATTTTAGAAGTCCAAGCAGAAATGTTGAAATTGAAATTGATTTAATGAATTGTGCAAAGGATTTAAATTGGAATTTCAAAGTTGAAGTGTGAAATATAAATGAATTTATCGAAAATTGAGTTATTGGAAATGTTTGGATATAACTTTGAAACCTATTTAAACTAATTTAAACCAATTAACTATTTTAATCAATTTAAACTAAATTTAATTTATATTAATCTATTACAACCTATTCAATCCAATTTAATCCATTTTACCTATTTTTAAACTAATTAATCTATTTAAATCTATTTTAAATCCATCTAATATAATTTAAATCTATTTAATCTGTGTAAAGATCTATTTAATATAATTTAAATCTATTTAACCTACATTTAATCTATTTAAATCATTTCAAAACAACGGAATCAAATTTAAATCTATTTAAAACTATTTTTCTATTTAAACTAACTTAAATCTATTTTAAACCATTTTTAAAACTATTAAACTATTTATGACTACCTAAACTATTTTCTAAAATTCCAAACTGTGTAAAACTAAAGTATTTATATTTAAATCCTTGATGATGATACAACTTAAGTTGGAATTTGGAATTGATACCTTTTGTGAAATGACTTATTTGAGTAAATATGATGATTTTGGAACTAGGATTTAATTAGCCCATCTTAACGATAAATTCAATAGTGAATATGATTTTGAAATTGAATATAGTTTTGAAAGTGAATATGAATTCGAAAAATATGATTTGAAATCGAATATGATATTTTGTTATTAAGTATGAATTTACTTTTGAAATGTAAAAGAACCATCCGGTGTGAAATAAGCATTTGTTTGTTAAAGAGACCGAGATCAAATATTATCATATGTAGGATCTAGATTAACCCTAGAGGGGGGGGGGGGGTTGAATAGGGTTATAGCAAATTTTCTCGATATAAACACAGAAACAAACTGCAGAAATAAATATGCTGAAAAGTAAATCACACACAAAATTTACCCAGCTTTGGCAACCCCTGCCTACTGCTGCATTCCCAGATTTCTATTAGAATTAAACAGTATCACGCTTACAAATACTCTACTAGACTCGCAGACCCTTTTGCTCCCGCTCACAAACACTCTACTAGACTCGCAAACATTTGCTCCCGCTCACAAACACTCTACTAGACTCGCACACCCTGCTCCCGCCTATAGAGTTTCGTTTACTCGCAAACTCTGCTCCCGCCTATAGATCTTTGCTTACTCGCAAATACTGCTCCCGCCTATAAAGCTTTGCAAACTCGCACACCCTGCTCACTGAACTAATTCTAACTAGACCATCTGACACTACCTAAACCCTAAGTGGTGATTTACAAATTCTTTGATTTGAAAAGTAAAAACAACAATTAAAAGACAATAAAAAATAACCCTAAACCCTAATTAAAAATAAAGCCTAATTGAAAACTTAAACCCTCTTTTATTATTCTTTAACAAGGCCGGCCCCCTTTTAACTTCAGTCCAGCCCGATCCTTTTATCTTGAGAAAAATGGCTGCTTTGTTATTCTTCGTTCGTTCCTCTTTGAGATGGCGGCTTGTTCTTCTCTGCAACTAAATTAGGGCTTTGGCTCTTTTGCTCCTTGCTTCTAAAATTAGGGTTCTTGCAAATTGAAGCGCGCCGCTTGATACAGTTCGATAGTAGGCTTCGATGCTCTTTGATTTGCTCTCGGCTCTTCAATTTGGATCGAGTTCGTTCTGCGTTTTTCGGTATGTAGTTCACTTCTTTTGCTTTGCTGGTTTTGGCTTGCTCGAACTCGATGAATAAATTGCCGATGATGATTTCAATTTATAGTGTTCGATCCCGTTATTTTCCGTTCGTCTAAATATATTTGAATTTGTCATTATTGTTTGATCAGCCGTTTGATTATGCTTGGATGCTTGGGATTTTCACTGACTAATTCAAATTGCTTGGCTACCACGGTTTCGAATTGTGACTTGTTCAATTTGACTTGATGTGCACGGCTTTCCTGTGAATTATGGCTTTGAATTGTCGTGCTCATCACGGTGTTGATTTTTGACTTCGTCAATACTGTGTAATATACTCGGCTAGAATTTTTGGCATTTGAACTCTGACATTAACTTTGTTAATTCATTGTTCCACATGATATCTGACTTCGGTCTTGTGTCACTGATTGACTTTTAACTTGTTGCGTGAATTTCATTTCTTTGTCAATACGACATTGATTTTTGCTTGGAACATTGTTGGCTTTGTGAATTTTTCTGATGGACTTCAACTTTGCTTCGTCACAAATACTTCACTTGTTCAGATGCTCTTCACTGAGCATACTGTATTGCATTTAGTTTTGCTGTGTGTTTTGGTTTTTGACTTGTTTTGAATTTGATTCACTGATCCATTTTGGTTTGGTTACTTTTGCTGTCCACTTAAAATTTTTGCAGTGTTCATGTTTGATATAGCTCTTGATGATTCATTGGTGCATTGCCTTTGATGTTGTAGATGTAGTCACTGGGTTGCTTTGTAGTTTTCTTTGACATTTGCTGTTTGTATTGTTGTTCTGCCTCCATTTAAAAGTATTGTTGCAGTGATTATTTGAGCTTGTATGCTTCATGTTTTTGTTCATGTTGGCACTAGTTTTGCTTTGAGCACTTGTTTGGACTTCACTGTGCATTATGATCACTTTGTTTTGACTTGATCATTTTGGCTTGATGGCAGAGGCAATGTAGTATTGTTGTACATGTTGCATTCACTTACTTGCTGTCGTAGATGTTGCACTGCATCACCACTGTGTTGATCTTGCTTCTGCATATTGTTGTATTTGGACTTGTTGTACATGTTGCCTTGTATCATTGGTGTCTGCACTGTGTTGCATTACAATCATTGCTGCCTGGTCGACTTGATATTGTTGATCTTGGTGGCATGTGTTCCTTGTTGAGTCTTTGGTGATGCTTCCCCTTTGAATTTATTTGCAAACTGTCTTCTGTTCACTTGAGTTTGGTCTTGAATGCATTCCTGTAGCTCACATTCATGTACTTTTGATGGAGTTTTGATTTGTCGAAGCTTTGCATTCTTCAAGTTGCCTTGTGTTGAATCCAGTTTCAAAACTCGAATTTGACCTTGTGCTCGTGTCATAATTTTCAATGTATTGCACGTGAGTTGAACCCGGCTTTTCATTTAAAGACTTGAGAAAAAAATTGCAACGGTCGAAAATGGCGACTTCTCTCTGAAATTAGAAATTATTATTATTGCATCGGTCTTCTCTTCTTCTTATATTTCTGCCTCCTTCCTCCCTTCCCCTCTGCGCTCTCTTTGGATTGCTCGGTTTCTGTTCTCTCTTTCTATGGATCCGTTAATTGGTGTTGAAGCCTTCTTCCTCAAAGGCTCGTTCTTGAAATTTTGCCCTAGCTTTGCCTCCATTGCCAAAGCTTTACGCGTTCTCACCGAGGGGCCGATTTCTCTTACCTTCTTCGGTCCTTTCACTATTGAGATCCAGGTATTCTCTTTGCGCGCCTTCGCTGATTTTTCTAGGCATCGCATGGTGGTGGTGGAGGATTGTTTTCTTGAAATCCTCCCCTGCTCTGACCTCGGGCTGTTCTCTCGTGAACTTTCGCATGGGAACAGCTCCGATTTGGGATTCGTTCCTTTTTTGCGATTCACTGATACATGCTCTTTGGTGAATTGGGGAGAAAATCCGCCCTTGTTTGGTTCGCTTTTTGGGGGTGTTTCTGGATCTGGATTTGTTGCGCCGGAGTGTACTGCTGATAATGGGGATTTCACCACCCCTAGCATTTCTTCGATGGTTTCGGGTTGTTCTTCGCGGCGGCGGCGAAATAAACGCGCGCGACCTCTGCGCCCGCTGCCTTTTTTGCGAGAATGCTTCTTTGGATTATTCGGGTGTTGTTTCTCCGTCAATTGATGATGTTTGTTTGTCCGATTCTTTGGACTTTTGTGCTGATTTAGGGGATTTCACCACCCCTTTTAGTACTTCGTTGGTTTCGGGTTGTTCTTTGAGCAAGTGGTCCTCTTCTGCGAGGCAGCGGCGAGGGCGTCGCGCGCGTCGTTTATTGCGCTTGCTGCCTTCTTGCAAGACGCTGTCTCTGCCTTCGAATTCTTTGGATTTTTGGTTGGTTGATTCTTTACCTGTTGGTGCTAACTGTACCTCTCTGCCATCTGTTCTTTCCGATTTGATGGTTTGGGAGCACTCAATGCCTATGCTCCATTCGATTGTATTTTGTGCTGCTTCAGGGGATTTCATCACCCCTACCAGCTCAAACTTGGTGCTTTCTTGTGATTGTGGCCCTATGGCCTCTGATGCTTTGGGTTTTCCGGTCACTGTTTCGGCGTCAGCTGTTGTTTGGTCTATTTTGGGTGATTGGTTGGTTTGGGATTTGTCTGCAACTCTGTCCCTTTTGCTTTGTGTGGCTCTTCTACCGCAGGTACGTTTCGCTTGCTTCATTTCTTGTTATTGGTTGCTGGCGGATGGTTTTTTTGGTTGTGCTTGAGCCTCGACACACTTTGGTTTGTGCTCCCTGTCACTACTACTCGGTTCCTTGTTAGTGGTGTGACAGGTCACAGTAGATTAGGTGTTTCTGCCTGTTTCTTGCCACGCTCTCCACATTATTATCTTTGCTTCCACGTTATTGCTATGTGGGAGATTCTCATCGGCTGTGTCCATACTAGGATTCTAGTATGGATCAAACCGATGTTCTCCTCTAGCTGGATTCTTGTGTTTAGACAATACGAGGCCTTTCCTGTGTCGTATTTGTCTTATGCTTCGTTCCTTTTTTCATTGTTGACGGGCTACCATTGGTCTCTAGGGCGGTGTCTACGGGCCTGGAACGATCGGATCTGGCGATATCCGCTCTCTGTTCGAATAGAAGTCCCTATATCGGACCTCTATTCGGACAGACAGGGCTATTGCCATCCTACATTGTTCTGCTTTATTGCACCCTCCTTTGAGACCGACCCGCGACACTTACCTGTTACGCAGGGCTGCACTATTAGTGACAGTCCGACTTCGGTAAGTTTCCTACAGCAATTTGGGCCGCATCGTATTTTCTCCCATACACTTTCTGGTTCTTTTTTTGTTCTCTCTCGTCTAGATCTTCCTTCTCTTTCCTCTCCTTCTTCTTCCGCTTCGCCGGCTCCCTCTGCGCTCTTGCTTTCTGATCGCTCTTCCTCTTCGTTTGCCTCCTCTTTTTTGTCCCACTCTTTCCCTATTGTCGACAGGCTAGTTCGATGATACGGGTTACAGTTGGAAAGGCCCCTTTCTTCTCTTCGCTCTCCTTTTGTTCCAGTTGATCGTTTGGATCCGTCTTCTTCCCCCTGTTCCTCGGCGTGTACCCTTCCATCTTCTCTCTGTTCTCTGTCCATCACCATTCCTCTAATGTGTGAGGCTGATATTGCGCTCCTGAATGAGCGGCTTGATTGCAGCTCTTGGAATTCTCGCCATTCTCCTTGTGCTTCTCCCCTAGCCTCCTTGTCCTTCTCCAGTGGTGAGGTGTCTTTTGAGACATCCCCCCTCCCACGTCCCCTCCGGCCCCGTCGCAGATCGCGTCGAGTAGTGTCTACCCCTCGCACCATTCGCACACGCTCTATAGCGGCGTCTGAGCAGATCGGCAGATCTACTCGTTTTTCTTTGTATCTTATCTGAGCCCGCTAGTCTTTGTATCTTATCTCCGTCTTTTCCGTTTTCTTTTTCTGACTTGATCCTCTATCATCATGTCGAATTTCTTTTTCTGGAATGTTCGTGGTATTGGTAACGATGCGTCTTTGGCTAGACTGAAACGCATCGTCAAGAAGCACTCGGTGGGTGTGGTGGCTCTCCTGGAACCTTTTCAGGCCTCGAAAGGTATGCCCAGAACCATTCTAGCCTTAGGTTTTGGGGGTGGATCAGCCAATGCCTCCGGAAAGATTTGGATTTTATGGTCCAAATCCTTTGTTGTGCATTCCATCTTCGACTCTTCGCAGCTTCTTTCTGTGGCCTGCTCTTCTCCCTCATTCTCCTCTACCTTTCTTTTCTCGGCGGTTACGCCAAATGCGATCGGACAGAAATGTTAACTCTTTGGTCCGACATCCTTGCCTTGGATGGGTTGGGCTTTTCTTCATCGGTTGTTGGTGGCGATTTTAACATCGTCGCTTGCCATGCGGAAAAGCGAGGAGGGGCCGCCACCAATCTTGCTGCGATGACGGATTTCAACTTGTTCATTGTCAACTCTGGCCTCTCTGAATTCTCCTTTGTTGGCTCTGCTTTCACTTGGTCCAACAACCAAGAGGGGCCGAACCGTATTCTTTCTAGGGTCGACCGTATCTTCGGGTTGGAAGAATGGTTTCGCCTCCCGTTTTCCTTCTCAATCGCTCACCTTCATCGAACCTTTTCTGACCATGCTCCCTTGGTTGTTCGCTGCCTTCCTCTTTCCCTCTCTGGGCCATCCTCTTTTCGATTCCAGAGCATGTGGAGATCTCACCACTCTTTTCATCATGTGGTGGCTGACTCGTGGAGTACTCCGGTCTCTGGCTCTCCATGCTCTATATTCGTTCGTAAGCTTCATCGCCTCAAAGCCTCCCTTAAGGTGTGGAACGTTGATGTTTTCAAGAACATTTTCGATCGCGTTCGGCTGGCCGAAGAGTCCTTGATCTTAGCCGAATCCTTGTTAGATGAGGTTCCTTCATCAGCTAACAAGGACGCTTGGGCTTTGGCGCAGACAGTCTTCTCTTCCGAACTTCGTATCGAAAATGACTTCCTTCGTCAAAAAGCTAGGATCAAATGGGTGGTCGCAGGTGATTCTAACTCTAAGTTTTTTCATTCTTCTATCCGCAAGAAGAATAATCTTCTCACTATCCGTGAGATTTTGCGACCTGACCTATCTTTGGCCTCATCTTCGGGGGACGTCAAAGATACCATTTTGTCCCACTTCTAGTCCTTTTTGGGCTCTCCATCTGTCTCGTTTAACGATCCAGCCCTGATGGCCTTCATTCCTCGTTTGGTTCTTCCGTCGGATGGCAACCTTCTTGCGGACCCTCCTTCCACAGACGAGATCCGTGCGTGTGTCTTTGCCCTAAACAAGGATAGCGCCAGTGGTCCGGACGGTTTCAATGGCGTCTTTTACAGGTCAGCCTGGCCTATTATTGAGGCTGATTTCTGTCTCACTGTTCAGTCCTTCTTCAACGGTGGGTCTCTTCCCTTTGGATGGACTTCCACCAATCTGGTTCTTATCCCGAAGTGCGACAACCCTCGGACTTGCTCGGATTTCCGTCCAATCAGTCTTTGTAACTTCTCGAATAAAGTTATTTCTAAGATCTTGGCTAGTCGATTAGTCCCTATCCTCGAACGCATTATCTCTCCCTCTCAAACCGGGTTTGTTAAGGGACGTTTAATCTCTGATAACGTCCTTCTAGCTCAGGAACTGATCTCCCAATTAGATCGAAAAGTTAGGGGATCTAATGTGGTTTTCAAACTTGATATGGCTAAGGCCTTCGATCGCTTGTCCTGGTTTTTCCTCTTAAAGGTCCTTAGGGCTTTCGGGTTTCCGAAAACCCTTATTGACCTGGTGTGGAGTCTAATCTCGAATTGCTGGTTCTCTGTGCTCGTTAACGGGTCCCCTTATGGGTATTTCAGGGGGGGAAGAGGTCTGCATCAGGGAGACCCACTCTCGCCCTCTCTTTTCGTCATGGCGGCAGAGGCATTCATCCGCGGTCTTCAGTCTCTGACAATCTACGGTCAGATTCAGCGTTTTGGAATCCCGCGGGGTTGCCCTCTTATATCATCCTTATCTTTTGCCGATGACATTGTCATTTTCTCTAATGGTAGTCGCTCGTCCGTCCGGCGGCTGCTTCGTTTCCTTCACCAATACGAGAGGTGCTCGGGCCAACTCGTTAATCCTACCAAAAGTTGCTTTGTCCATGGCAAGGACTTGTCCCACTCTAGAGCTGTTTGGATCGAGACCTTTTCTGGTTTCAAGGAGACTTCCCTTCCCCTCCCTTATTTGGGTATCTCTCTCTACAGGGGTAGAAAACTTAACGCTATCTTCGACCCCTTGACTGATAAAGTGAGAAACAAGATCATCCGCTGGAATGCATCTCTCCTGTCCCAAGCGGGTAAACTAGTTCTCATTAAGTCGGTTCTTGACTCTTTGGGCACCCATGTTTTCGCCGCAATGACCCCTACCTCTTCCTTCTTCCGGTCCTATCGGTCCTTGGTTTCGTCCTTCTTCTGGGGTTCCAAGGACAATACCCGTCGTCACCATTGGATATCGTGGGACGCCATTTGTCGTCCTAAGAACGAAGGTGGCCTGGGGTTGCGTAATCCTAAGGATCTTTGTGCGGCTTTTGCTTGTAAGCTGTGGAACAAGTTTGGGGCTAACGACTCTTTATGGGCGTCGTTTCTCCGTGTTAAATACCACAGGCTTGCGGGCAATAATTTCTCTGGTTCTCCTTCTTATGCTAGTGAGACTTGGAAACACATGCAGTCGGTTAAACCGCTCGCTGACTCTCATAACGGGCTCTCGGGTTAGAATGGTGGCTCGTTCTCCGTTCGAAAAGCTTGGTCTTCGATTCGCTCTTCCAGTCCTATTTGTCCTTTATTTTCCTTCATTTGGGACTCTCGAATTCCTCCCAAGGTTTCTCTGTTGATGTGGCGTATCCTACATAACGGGTTGCCACTGGACGAGAATCTCCAACTTATCGGCATCCCACTTGTCTCCCGTTGTAGATGCTGCTGGGATGGTAATTTGGAATCCCAGTCCCACTTGTTTTTTGTTGGTCGCTCAGCCAAAGCGTGCTGGAATTATTTCGGCAACCTGGTCGGCGTTCGTGCCTTATCCGCTTCCCCCACCGATCTTCAGTCTTCTTGGTGGGCCGGGGTATCTGAAAAATCTCTTCGATCGTGTGTTTTCCGTTTGATTCCCTGTCTAATCTGTTGGCACCTCTGGTGCGCACGGAACAAGGCAATCTTTGACAGCACCCCCATGGACCCCCCGTCTATTATTCGCCGTGTTAGGAATGATGTCTTCCTAGCATTTCGCGGTAGACCCTATCGGCGTCGTGTGGGCTCCCGATCCAGGAGACTTGTGGGTCTTCTATCTATTTCCACTGCCCAGTCTTCCTCTAGACAAGGGATTGGCTGAATCATGTCCTTGGGGAGATGGCTCTCCCTTCGCATTCTCGCCCACCCCCCCTATCTGATGGGTTTTTTGCTTGTTTGGCAGATCAGGTTCTTCGGACTCTTCACCGGCCAGTGCCCCACTTCGACCACTTCGACCGGTTCTGTCTTCGATTTATTGTTGTTGCTTGATTGTGGTTGTTCTGCTCTTTCCGCTATCCTGTGATATTCTACTGGTTTTAGGTCTTGGTGCTTTTCGACTGGCCCTGGATCTTGCTTTCCTTTTTCCTTTATCTGCTCTTTGTAGTTACCTGCCAGGCTTGTTGGCAGCTTTTGGAGCTTGTATATATAAATATTCTGTTTCAAAAAAAAAGAAGACATAATATTTATCTTCTTAGCATTGATGTCAAATTGTATTGGTTATGTACTTTAAGAAGTGAGGTTATTTGGTTTTGATAGAGTGGAAAGAATTAGTTATAGATGCTTGATTTGTCAAAAAAAAACCCGGCTTTTCATTTGGGTTTGACCTGTGCTCACCTGTCCCTGTAAATCAATCAAGTGTATATATCGGTGTGCATGGCCTTGTGGCATGTACAGTGATACACTGTGCATGTCACACTGTTCGTGTGTGATGAATTCAAATGTAAATTATGACGAACAACCCAAATAACTGAGGCAAATAATATTTTCAAAAATCATATTTTATTTTCTGTTGCAAAATTATTTCTTTTTCAATTTTACTGCGTTAGTGAATATTTTTGCAGATTGCTCAGATGCTGGATTCAAACTGGAATGCAGTTGAAGATAAATACGAGTGTGAGTGATATGTAGTGAGGTCAACTGTAAATGTAGAATTGTGATGTAATTGTAATCAAAGCTGTATAGTTATAGTGGGAGCTTGAAATTGTACTATTCAAAGTTGTAATAAATATTTGTTTGAATAAAATATTCGTTTGAATTCAAATTCTGTGTTACTTAATCTATTCAACAAATATTTATTTAATCTGTGAAAATAGTATATTAACAAATACATTTAAACGAATGTATATATGTTTATTATCATCAAACAAAAATCATATAAGCGTAAAGCGCATATTCAACATCATACTCTCTACCAATATTGAAAACCACTTTAACAATTATGCACATGGAGGAGATTCCAAAAATGAAGTAGGATGATGGTGAACGATTTCTGTATAAGGTATTGACGTGACCCAGTCTCCCGTGGGTCAGCTTTGATGTGACTAAAACATGAGTTATACCTGGGCCAAGTGAGGTCATTCCTCCAATCGGACATGCTTCTTTGATACCATATTATGACTTTGTGATGATTTGGTGGTCACCCCTTGATTTTGATTATGGGAGTGTGTTCCAAGGTGGGAGGTAGTTGTTGCTATGCGTTACCACCAGTCCGGTTCTGCAATTGGTAAATCTACCCTGTCATTGCCTCGAGTGCCATGTTCACATACCTTAGAGCGCCTTCTACGAGTTTGTTTTGTACAGTACCTATGGGGTATCCTCTGGGTAAACCACCGATTTGGTGGAGCTTACGACATTGTATAAACTATGAGAATATATAAAATGTGTTAAGGGGGGTATGGGTGACGCCTTAACACTATTTTAATACTTTTACTTTACTGTAGGCATATTATAATAGTGTATTGTACTACATAGTAGATACTTTAATGGATCCTTATGAGATATAAATTTCGAACATCTCTTAAGTTACTACACCCACGTTAGACACTGGATAGGAGATACAAACCCCGTAAACATCTCCAACGCCGTTACACTCATATTTATTTATTGTGATTTAACTAACGTAAGATCTTTTAGTTCCGACTCGAGTGTTTTGCCTTTTCAATTCGCTCGTGTCACATTGAGCATTTTAGGCTTGAAGACCTTATTTCTAAAGGATGAAGTTGAAGATTTGTACTATTATTATTTATTATATTTATTCCACTACATCATGTTGTTCAGCTGCATTTATTTAATTATTCCTGTTTTTATATAACTTTGATCTGTATTATAAAAGTATAATCAATGTTATTTGTAAACAGCTTCATGAACTGTTTATTTGATTATTATATTTTATCATTCCGTTGCGAGATTCTGTATTTGTTTTATTTCTTTCTCTTTTTATTATTTACCCGATAACAATCTGCCAATTTGAATGGTTTGAGTTTGGCATGTATGTCTACTTAAAATGTCCAAAAGGCAAGTCGTTATAGCCTATGCTTGCAAGTGGAGATGGGCTCGACCTTGGTGGTAGGAGGTAGTGGCCGTGGGTTTTGAGTGAGAGAAGGAGTGGATTTGAGCTTATTTTAAGTGGATTGCAAATGTATATATACTTATATAAATTTATTTTCTTTTTGCTAATTTTTCTTCATAATTTCCTTAAGGTAGGAAGCCATTGAAAAGCATGAGAATGAGGAAGAAGATGAAGTAGAATAGTGTGTAAAATTATGAAGAGAATGGTGGGTATTTATGGAAAAGTTTTGCACCAAAATTATCATGATATTATTTCCTCCACCTCATCCCCTCCCATCACCATTCAGCTAACCATGAAGCCCACTCCACCTCCATGTGCTTGGCTTATGATGCGATGTGGTGCTTTGTTTTTATCTCTTGTTTACACATAAGGAGCTTGTATATATACACATGTGTTTGGATATTTTCTTTGCTTGATTTGACTAATTCTTAAACGTAATCAAATGTATATGTATATACATTTGTGTATGTGTTCATGCATGTGGATATGTATCACAATGTTGTATTGATTTTTTTACAACTTTTATGCGTTAAACCGTTACGAATTCCGATTTCGATTCTCGGTCACATTTCCAGTTTTTATTTAAACTATATATACTAGTAAACAAAACTTGAAAATATATTTCCCATCATCTTAATTGAATTAAAATGATCTCACTTGAATTATAAAACCATATATTGATATTAAAAAATGTTTACAAACAGTGCTATCATGTCGATAAAGCGGTATCAATTTTCCTTATAATTTCAGATCAAATATATATCCTTTTAGAACTATTATAAATGATTTACTATCACTTCATAACTAATTAAAATGTTATTATCATTTTAAAACAATTATTTTGAATAATTATAATAATTATTAAATCTCAATTTAAATTTATAAATCAATTATTAAATATGTCATTATTGATGATGTCATAAATACATTTTATTTTCCAAAAATAAAATAAATAATTTTATTTCATATTCTTGTTTCATTAGAGAAATAAGTGTATTTACCAAGTCCCATGCATGAATTCCAACGATTATAGAGTTATTTATTGATAAAACAATTTTCGAACATTTTATTAAAATTCCTTCAAAGGTTATATTTTTCAAAATAAGACTACCATCCTTATTGTTCAAAACAATATAATCTATGTTTTAAAAAGCTTATATTTGAAAAAATAAATATAATCGATCAAATTGATAAATTTGTGGGTCGTTGCAGAATACATACATAAATACACACACATGCTTGTGTAGGGAAGGATCAAGGTCATCTTTCTATACATACACACGTGTATGTGCGTACATACGTACAAGGACGTACCCACTTTAGGCCCAGTGGGGTCGGCACCCCCACTCATTTTTTAGAATTGAAGTACACATATAAAATAACTTAAGGAGGAGATTTAGAAGGATAACTATTTTGATTTATTGGAAATAAATAAGGAAAGAAAATGATAAAACATTCACATTACTCTTGTAACTAAATAAATATTGGTTGAGAATGGTCATGTTAACTCTTTAATTTACTTTTATTTAACATCATTCTACTATTTATTGTCCTTTTGCACTAACTTTTTTACTACGATATTTAAACTAAGCAACTAAGTAGTGATTAGATGTTTTGATATATATTGTATCATAATTTACTCACCCAATAATAAATTTACCTTAATCCATACAACTTATTTCACTACAAGTTTAAAATAATTAGAAGCTTTATATATCTTTTATCATGAATATGAAAAAAAATTTGTTCGTCCCCACTGTTTAGAATTTCTGCATACACACACACATACATATGTATATGTGTGTGTATAATCCTCTAATGAAACTGAAAACCACCCAAACTACCAATAATGTATGCCTGACAACCACCCAACTTACCCATGATATTGATGCAAATGCAACTTTAAACCAAATAACATCATCTCCAGACAAATATGCACCTTTTAAAATTTTAAATAGTTCGAACAGGTATTAAAGGCCACACAGTAACATAGTTTGTGTAATTGATCTACAAATCAATATAGTATCATTGTTTCTATGTACCAAGGTTCGAGATTCTGCCCGCATGTCAAAATTCCGACGATACCGTTCTGGTTTGGATGTTGGTTAGACCAGAATTTGCTCAAATACCCTGTTTTGGTCTAAATGGTTGTACATAATGAAATTGAAAATAAACACTAAGATCGAAGATAAAAATTGAGACTCTATAAAAGAGAGATTCAAAACTCTAAGGAGTAAATTGAACAAAAATATTGAAGAATCTGAGACAGCCATGGCAAGGGCTACTTCAATGACTAGGGCTTCGCACGTATCAATTTCAATCTATTCGACTTTCACTATTCAATAGAAGTTTGACTTAGGGCTTAAGTAGTTTGAGTTTAAGGCTTGAGTAGGAAGAATTGATGATATTGTAGGGTTGTGTTGTTTGTGCATAATATGCTTGTATTATATTTGATTGGACTTTACATTTAGCAGATTTATCGGGCTTCAAGGTTTAGTAAATTCACGTGTGCTTGTCATATTCAGATGATAAAGGTATATCGATTGGGCTATAGGGCTTGGCATGTAAATAGGTTACCCAGAATACAAGTTCGTTGTATCGGAGTATTTTTATGGACAAAAGGTAATGAAATTCGGAATCGGAAATTGAATAGAATATTATAAATTTTGAAACGAAACCAAAACTTCAAAATGTTTGGATGACCAAAACGGAGTCGAAAACCGGAAATTTGAACCTTGCTATGTATATTATCCATGAATTAATCAGATAGTTTTTACAAACATTTCATTTATTAGCTTTATAATTCTTTGTATGTAGAAAAGTAATTAATAAATCAATTTGAACAAGGTAGAAACCAATACACTGCAGCACAGATAGTTTTGTAGACCTAATTGTTAGTCAAAATGTGATGGTCTAAGGTTGAAAGGCTTGACCGGCCGAACCATAAGAACCGTGCTAAGTGTAAGAATCATGTTGACTGATTAATTTGGAATAACATTAATTCAATTAAGTTGCAACTAATCGTGATTAATTATAATTAATTTTTGAATCAGCACAACTAAAACGAGAAAATTATAGTTAATTCTTTAAGTCAATTAATGAGCTCTAATAATTATTTAACAATTATTTTAGTTGACAGCTTGTCAATCATATGAACATACCCTATCTTTGCTTTGCAACTACTCTTGATCACATTTGAAATAACAAGTAATTTGCTTCAACAAAACACAAAGTATTGGTATCTACGGAGTTACAGATATTGCAGGTTACGCAGTTTTAACTATAAATAAATCATAACCTTATTGTAGCTTTTATATGAAGGTTTCATGCTTAAATTGTACACAAAATGTATTTGTAGGCTAAAATGTAGACTTTTGATAGGATAAGCTGAGTTATCATAACTTATTGTTGAGAAGTACCCACCTAGGTATTAAATATTTGAATGCGGACTTAATACCTTCTATTTATTGCCAAAGACTGATCTATTATCATGCTTAAGTATACTTTTTGAAGTTATTATCACGATACATTACCTTCTTATACATAGTCTAGTAGAGATAATTGTATCGAACTCTCTAAATATAGTTTTTCCCCCATACTTAGAACCAGATACGTGATATCAAACATACTGTATTAAAACACTTTTGTTTAGAACAAACTAATTAAATTTGTAGACTGAAAATATCAGAAAACCTAATTGATCATGTATAAACGTGTGTATAGAACTGAAGATAAGGGATCTATGTCTTGTGTCATTATCTTAGTTAATACCTACAATGCAAGTCTCTTGGTCTAAGTCCTCCTATATAAAGTTAAGTATTTTTGTATGTCTCAATATATATTGTTGTAATCTGTAACCAGAGTTTTATGATGGAGAAACTTCCAGAGCAAAAGATCAACAGGTAATTTATACAAGTCTAATATTTGTTCTAAACTAAATTATATTCCTCTATCACATAAACCATTCCTCTTGTAACATATATATTGCCTCATTTTTTTGTTTTGTTTTTTTTTTTTTTGGGTGACTCAGTTAGTTTGCAGACTTATATAACAATTACTTTGTAATCCATTTTTCAACTTGAAACTTTGACATGCTTTCTCGCTACTATTATCAGAATTTATTTGCAGAGCCATAATAAATGGTATCCAGGGCTATAATACACGATACATCAAAACTTATAAATGTGTATTGTCTACTTAATCAAAAAAGAAAATTATATGGATTGTACTTATTTTTAGCAACTTCGTAAAACTAATAAAGGATTCAAATCTTCGAAGTAATTTCTCCCTGGATGCCTGTTTCAAGCTAGCATTAAATACTAATTCATACATTCCTTATGAAGTTTCTTGACCTAGTATTATTAAAAGTTAATAAATGATTAAATTGTAGCTTCAAAATCTGGAATTTCATGCTATATTTATATAATAAAAACATTCTCAAGGATTCTTTTTGTGGGCATGATGTGACAGTATCAATACTTTCATATTCTATTCATTATTTATGCTAAAACATACTCTGTCTTTTGTTCGTTAGCGTTTCAGTTGTTTCCCTGCTGTTAATCCACTACAAACACTCCTTTAATTAACATAGTTAAAGCTCTTAATTTTTATTATAATTATTTGTTTTGGAACATTACACTTGAATTCAGGATTAAATGCAGTTTGGAAGCTATTGCTTGTTCATTAGCTTTCATTTAGCATCAGTACACATTGCCTATGAGATACAACAAACTAATATATAATAATAATATTAATATTAATATTAATAGTAATAGTAATACAAAATACAAATACGTATTCTTCTGAGATTTAGTCATAGTTAAAGGTTTTAGTGGGCAGAGGTATATGTTTTTAGAAACAATATAAGTTTTGTGCTAAAAAAGAAGCAAATCAATTTTAAATTTCACTTTTTGACATGGTCCCTATAAGAAATTTGGCATGTATATAATTTCTTTTGGCATGCCAACCATTGACAACATTGGTGGAATTAAACCTGCAATTCACATTAAATTTTTTATTAGAATTAAATAATTTCCCAAATAAGAGAAACAGTCAATATTTTATTCCTAGAATCCCTCCCTTTCTGCCATGCAAATTAATTAAAAAATAATAAATGATAAACAAATAAAAAGCTGTATAAAGAAGAAGAAGAACATAGAAAAAACCCAAAGTGGATTTCTTGGTTGGCGTTTATTCCATTCATTTGTCCAAGGTTTTTATAGCCAGGCCTCCATTACAATATTCATTCAATGAGCTCAACAAATTCCTGTAATGAACTATTTTATTATTTTTGATTTTGTACATAGGTCAAGAAATCACAGGATGAGCGAGTATCGAAAAGCAAATATAGTTTACTTTCTTAGTCGTAATGGCGTAGTTGAACATCCTCATCTTATTAGAGTTCATCATCTTCATAACAGCGGAGTTCATCTTTGTGGTATGGATTCTTTTATTTTTCCATCTATTTTTAAACTATAACTTATATACTATTACATGATTTTTTTTTTTTGAAACACTAGATGTTAAAAGATGGCTTGTAGAGCTTAGAGGAAAAGAAATGCCTGATTCTTTTGCTTGGTCATATAAAAGGTAAGTATGACACGATCTGTTTTTACCACTTATTTCTGTTTCAAGGATTGCAAATTTTCAAAAAAATTGATAAGATGATTGCGTTATGACATTAGGAAGTATAGAAGTGGTTACATATGGGAAGATATTAAAAATGATGATCTGATCACACCAATATCGGACAACGAATACGTACTCAAAGGATCCTATCTTCTATCTCATGCACTTGGTATGTATGCTCACTCAGTGGATCAATTCATTTCTACACTTATATAACATAGACTAAAATACCATAATGTTCGAAATCAGAAACTACAAGTTTGTATTCATGATATATGTAATGAGCAAGTTCTAAAACTTTTAAAATTTTATTTTATTAGACGGACTCCATGTAGGTGAGAGTGACAAGAAAGAGAAAATATTTGATGAAGAAGAGAATGGAAAACCTAACAAATGTGAGAGTGTACTAGTGGAAAAAGAGGAAGAAACAAATTTACCTGAAACACAATCCAAACTCGATACTACTAATCGTATGGAAAAACCGAAGCAGAAATCAAACATCAAAAAAAAGAAAATTACGCTGTTAGAAATAGATGCTTCGAAGATAATTACAATCCCAGCAGACGAAGAAAAGGTTGATGCACCACAAGTATGTAGGAGGAGTTACTCAAGTAAAACTTCCACGGTTCTTCGTAATATTCTTTCATGTCGCAAAGCTGACGCTGATGAGTCAGCATTACATCATGGAGAAACACGGAGTAGAAGACGGTCTACTAGCGAATTGCCAGATCAAAGTTCTAGGTAAGATCTGATGGCAAATTCTATTCATATTTCTACACAACAATTTTTTTTCTTTTGAATAAGCTAGAAAACCAAGTTTCGCTTGCAAACTCTGAAGAAGTATGCACTAGTCATTGGCGTACTTCAAAAACTTGCTATAGGGTTGACAGTTTCATGGTTTGAAAAAACTAGTATAAATCAAAAATTACTCCACATGTACTTTTTATTTTTATTTTACATAATTACCCATTCTCATCTTCATTGTTTTTCCTCTTTCAAATTCGAAACTCATTCCTCGTAAACTAAAAATTTTTAGCATTAAATTAAGTCACTGGCACTTATATAACTTTATTTTTCTATATAGATTTCTTAATTCTAAAAATCAACTTTAATTTTAGAAAAATAGCTGATTACTCTGAAATTGAAGTAGTCGAAGTTGAAAGTTGTCTTAATTGACATCTCAGTTGACATTCTACGTGTCAGGATGACAAACTTCATCAACTTCTTCGTCAAGATGTATTAATTTGATCAATTTCATTAATTTTAATATTTTTGATGGGCTATAAGAAAGAGGTCAAAGACGAAACTAAGAAGAAGGCTAATTAGCACTAGATATTCTTCAGTAAATAATGATGTATGTTTGGTAATATATTTGCAGAAAAAGCATGTCGGGAAACGGTCATTACAAACCGGCAGGGGCACCAAATTGCTCGTAAGTTCGAACTGTACTACAAATTTGTTCATAATATTTAACCATAGCACCACTACAAATTGAGTACTTCCTGACAATCTATATATCATGAAGGATATGCAAATAGATACAGAGAAAATAGTGTAAGATTGGCTTATATTATAATATGCAGACTATGTGGAAAGGCATTCAAACCTGGAAAAATGGTATCCCACATGAAAACATGTGAAGGACTTATAGGAAGAGGAAAACAAAGAATGGATACTACTGCAGAAAAGATTCCTTTAAGAAGAAGAGAATCACGACATTCCTTCTCGGATCACCTTTGAGGTTGATGTCTGGTATACAATACTATTTTAGAATTGAAGAAATATTATAGTTCAACATTTTATGTTTTTATTTTTATTTTTTATTACGATGTTTGATCTTGTATAAATGGAGATGCAATAGTTTCTTGTTATTGTTCATCAGGAGGTTTATTCTTGAGTGTTGGAATATTTTGATGTAATTGGAAAATCTGCTTGTGTTTGTGATCCTATTTAGTCTTTTGCTTATGGGCACACAAGGGAGGATCCTTATGGGCGGCTGAAGCCTTTGCTTATTTAGTCCATCAAGAAATTTGCGTTTGTAATTTTATTCAATTTTTACTATAATTATTTTTCTAACTTTTTTCCCGTATGTTATTTTTACCATGATTACAAAACTGAAATTAAGGCTGAAGGTCTTGTCCCGCTATATTCATTTGTTCCTGGGGATTGCAGTTTGAATTTCTAGATTTTCAGGATATAAGTTCAGACTCAAGACTAATTAAGCGGTTATTAACTGTAAAGACTTAGGTACCCTTCCCAACAAATAAATAGCCCGGTTCCGTCAGGACAAGTTGAAAGCCCCAACGGTGTTAACCTCCTTTTCGCGTTCATGTCCGTCGTTTGACCATTTTAATAATGTTAATTAATAAATTTAATTTTTTATAAATTTCAAAAATTAATAACTTGTGCAAATGAAATCTATTTAAGATACGGATTTTTGCATTGCGAATCATATCGAAATGCTATACATTATGGAGTTGGTTTGAACCCTATTTGAACAATTTAAAACTTTACAATTTATTTATTTGAATTTAAAAAATGTATTGTTTATTTTAATGAAATTCCGCAATTTATTTCCTGTTATTTGCAATTATTATATGCATATTACTACTACAAAAAAGAGGGCTGTTTTCCAACCCAGAATTTTCTACGCCATCCCTACGCCGCGTAGGCGCAGCGTAGGGAAAACGTGGAAACATAGAGAAGTGGTAGAGACAGCGTAATAGAATTCCCTACACATTTCCTACGCGCACCAGATTCTCCAACAATTGACTATGGCGTAGGTAATGTGTAGGGAATTGCATATCCATTCCATACACCTTATTGTTCTCCCTACGCATTTCCTACGCCTGTGGAGGAAAGAGGTTGGAATTACTCTACGTTTTACCTACGCCAGACAATTATTAACTTTTGTAGTTTAACTTGAAATTATATTATAAAAGTATATAATTTAATTTTTCAGTAAATCGTATTAACTTTAGAAACTAAAATAAAATTATATGTGTGTGTGTATATATATATTAAATTAAATTATAATAATTAACTTTTAGATGTTTAATTAACTAAAAAAGAATAATAATTAAATTTAATAAGTTGAAATACCAAATTAATAGTCCGAAATATGAAAATTATGATTCAAGAAAAGTAAGCAAGAAATTTACATTATATAAAAAAAAAATTAAATTCAGTTAAACTTAAAAATAGAACTGATTAAACTTTGCGAAAAATTTGCTTTTGTTAGAAATGTGACATTTTTTAACGAGTTATTGTTTTTCTATATTATTGTAAAAGTTTTTTTTTTTCCTTTTGATAATTGATTATACTTGGTTTAAATTTTAACCTGGTTAACATAAATTTGCAAAATATAGGCATTGAGATATATCTGTTCAACTTTTGCATCCAAATCAACTATTTTTTGTCTTTTAAACATATTAAACATTTAGTAATTTTTTATTTTACATGGCCTACAAAAGAATGAAATCGCGTAGGAAACGCATCAGCCACAGGCACTTAAACAATTACTTAAATAATAAATTATACAATAACAAACGCATCAGCCACTTTCCTTCCTCAGTACGACTAAACTACCAAAACCCTAAATCCCAAATCGTTTCCACCTCCAACCGACTACAGCAACAATCGATCCGAGCAATCCACGACTATAGGCGCCAACCTCCGACGAAAATCGACGACGCGACCTCCATCCACACCGCTGCATCTATCGAAGAAACTCCATCATCCGTGGCCTTGATCAGGTAACACATTCTTTAGCTAATTGATTTATTCGTTTTATATGCAAAACTATATTTGTAAAATCATTTGATTTGTGTGTTTTTTCGCCTATTTTGGATATTAGTATATTGAGATTCTTGGAATTTTTTGATTTGTATAATGGTTAGTTGTTTTTAGGGTTTATTTTCTTTTATGCCACTCCAGTGTTAAAAAAATATGTGTATGTAATATATGCATGATGTATTCAAGGATTATCTCAATTTTGGAGTTATGAGGATCAGATTCTTCTGTTTAGAAGTAATGTGTCTCATCATTTGCATTGAGGTACTTTTTTAATATATGGTTTAATATGATTTGGCTCGATTGTTATCTTCTTTAAGCGGTGCCTGGATTTTGATCTTGATATAATCAGATTTTGATCTACTTGTACTTTCACACGATTTCCACCATTTTCCATTATTTTTCTCAAACTGGGACCATTGTGATTGATGAAAAGCCAATTATATTATTGTATTTCTAATATGATTAAAACTTATTTTTCAGTGAAGTTACTTTCTGAAGCAGAACACATAGTATGATGCATGCCTCATTTTCTTATTATGTTATGTTTTGGTTCATTTTATTTCCCACTATTCTGTGGAAGTGTAGTAGATTAATGGTTGATATCATCTGTTATTAACTATACAATTGATGATATGTGCTCCAAAGAAGATAACACATGCAAACCAGGATTAATTCATATTATCACTGGTGGTATTTTTTTTTTTTGAAATGGTGTATTAGTAGTTTGTAAAAGAAACAGATCTTATGATCTCCTTGCAGATGTCAATCAACAATTATAATTTTAAGTAGAATAGACTACATGATAGTGGAGTTTGTTAGGGTAAAATATGTTATGCTATTTTATTGTTCAGATGCTTGGGTCTACTAGTAGTAGTTTTTTTGGGCCCCAACTTTTTATGATTAACTCAAGGATATCTGCTAATGTCTATTGTAGCTATGATGGTTTAGCTTCCTACATTTAGAGGGAAAAATGTATTGTCTTTTATTTTACCTCCTTTTTTTTGGAATAAAAGCATCTTTCATTTTGCGTATTTATTTTAGTTCTTAGTTTTATTGTTTGTCTGATAGGGTTTTTTATTTTATTTTAAGCAGGGGTGTGTTTTATATAACTAGGGAATAAATATTCTCAATCATAATTTAGTTTTATAGTATCTGGATGTACAATAATTATTATAAATTATAACCACCTCTTTTTAACATAATATTAAGGCACTAAAAGCATGTTTTATATTTTATTAACGAATATTCTGTTTTAAAATTTAAACCATTTTAACTTTTTATTCAAAGAAGTTAATTAAAAAAATTGTTCAGCATAGATTAATGTTTGGCCCCGTTTGACAGGTATCATATATGATCGTTATATAGATGTTCGTTTTGTTGTGAAACGGACATCAATATTCATCTAATACAGTATTTGTCGAATTTGTCCCTGTATTGGACAAGTTACAAACAAAACTAAGTTTTTTCATTACATAAATCATTTCAATTCAAGTGGCGATAAAATTTCGAGAGTGCTTCTTTTTTGTTCCCCGTGTACGCGCATAGGCGTATGATACGGGGAATAAGGGGAAGTGCTGCCGAAATTTTGTTGTACCACTTGAGGCGAAATGATTTATGAAATGTAAAAACAAGGTTTTGTTTGTAATGGGAAGTAGGTTGACTGAGCCCATAAATAAACAGTTCTAATGGAAAGTTCGATTAAATAAACAATAGACAAATTTCTATTAGGGTTACGATAAGATATATTTAATTTGCATAAATGTAAGAATTTAAACATTTAGAATAATTAGAATTTTTAAGTTAAACTAGCATACATCTAATATTGTATTTATATGTATACGAATTTGAAATTATACCTATCTAAATAAAATAATACAATAATTGGGTAGTAATTAAAATAATGAAATAACTATAGTTCTATATAGTAATAATGTAAGTACTCATCTTATAATATAACATATCTTAATTATGCAGTAGAAGATGGAACATTTGAAAGTTCGTCGCGCTTGGATGTACAAAAATGTTGGGCATAGAGGAACAATTCCATTTCAATTTTTAAGAGGTTTAACTGAGTTCATGCTAGTGGCATCTTCCAATGGGACAAACATGACAGAAATCCGTTGTCCTTGTAAGAAATGCAAAGCCACAAAACATCGTCCTTATGAAATTGTTCAAAGGCATTTGACTAAAAACGGTTTTATGGACGATTACTATGTGTGGATACATCATGGTGAAGATGCGATGAACGTTATTAATATGTCGGTAGTTGTTGAGGATGATAACGTAAATATTGACATTGATTTTGATGAATCTACTAGTATAGAAAATAGAATGACTGAAATGGTTATTGATGCCGCTGGTCCGAGCATGCTGCCTAATTCATTGGATGTAGAGGAAGAACCAAATCCAAAAGCTAAATTTTTTTTGACTTGTTAGAAGCTTCAAAAAGACCGCTTTTTGATGGATGTCCTATGACAGAGTTGGCAGCAACTACTAGGTTAGTTGCTAGAAAATCCACAAATAACGGTACCAAAAAATTAATGAATGACGTTCTTAGCTTAATTCGAGATGTGGTTCCATCCGGTTTGCAAACTAGATTGGCTGAAAAGTGGTATCAATTAAAAAACCAAGTGTCCGCATTCGAATTGCCGTATGAAAAGATAGATACATGTCGAAGTGGGTGTATGCTATATTGGAAAGAAGACATAGACCGTTCACAATGTAAATTTTGTGGCCTAGGAAGATATGAAAAGAAAAAAAGTAATGGTAAAGGTGTGCATTTTACTCGTTTACATTATCTTCCGATTATTCCTAGTTTGCAAAGATTATATTCGTCTTATGCCACTGCGGAGCACATGAGATGACATAGTGAACGAGTTCGAGAGGAAGGGGTTTTATGTCATCCTGCAGATGGAGAAGCATGAAACATTTCGATGACAAATATCTTGATTTTTCCAAGGAGTCACGAAATATTAGGCTCGGTTTATGCACTGATGGTTTCCAACCTTTTAGCCAGTATGGCAAAAAATACTCCACTTGGCCAGTTATTTTGACACCTTACAATTTGCCTCCTTGGATGTGTATGCAAAATCCATACATGTTCTTAACCCTAATTATTCCTGAACCCAAAAATCCGAAAAACGGAATAGATGTTTATTTGCAACCTTTAATCGAGGACTTGAAGAAAATGTGGATAGAGGGTATTGACACATACGACTTGTCAAAGAAGAAAAATTTCAAACTATTTGCTTGTTTGTTGTGGACGATAAGCGATTTTCCCGTGCATGGGATGCTTTCGGGCTGGAGTATGGGAGGTAAATTATCTTTCCCCGTGTGCATGGATTCAACAAAAGCATTTACACTGAAGCATGGTGGTAAGCAGTGTTGGTAGGATTGCCACCGTCGATTTTTATATACAAATGACATGTTTAGACGTGATAAGAAAAACTTTGAAAGAAATAAAACTGTAAATTTGCAACCACCAACATTTTTGAATGGAGAAGAAGTATTTGATATTGTAAAAGATTATGCAAAATTACACGAGACGGGAAACAAAGAGCCCAAAATTCCTGGCAAAGGGGATTATCACAATTGGTGCAAACAGAGTATATTTTGGGAATTACCATATTGAAAAGATCTAAAACTTCGACACAATTTGGATGTGATGCATATTAAAAAAAATGTATTTGAGAATTTCTTTCATACAATTATGAATGCGAAGGAAAAACCAAACATGATTTGAGATCAAGAAAAGATATCGAATACTATTGGAATCGTTCAGAGCTTAAGATTAATCCTATTCGTCCAAACTTCAAAGTTCTTGCATGTTATGAGCTGGATAGGACTCGTTGTATAAAATTACTAGAGTGGGTCGATTCTTTGAGGTTTCCTGATGGAATTGCTTCTAATATGAAACGATGCGTTGATATGAAGGATCTTATACTGTCAGGTATGAAGAGTCATGATTGCCATGTATTTGCAGAGACTCTATTTCCGATAGTATTTAAGGAGCTTTTACCACAAAAGGTTTGGATGCCTATAACAGAGCTTAGTTTATTCTTTAAAGAGATATGTTCGACAACTCTATCTAAAAGCCATTTGCAGAAGCTTGAAAGAGATATACACTAATTACTATGTAAATTGGAGAAAATATTTTCCCCTGGAGTTTTTAATTGCATGGAACATTTACCAGTACATTTACCAACTGAAGCGTTACTACGGGGACCAGTGCAGTATGGATGGATGTATCCTTTTGAGAGGTACGTCATAGTCATATTTATTTACGCAATGTTTAAATATAGAACATGTTATAGTTAATTTCACACATTTTCATATTAAGGTATCTGGGTCACCTAAAGAAAAAAGTGAAACAGAAAGCACGTGTTGAAGGTTCTATTTGTCAAGCATACATTATTGAAGAAGCATCCATATTTTTTAGTCATTATTTCGATGATCACGTTAATTTAAATTTCAATCGTGGTCATCGCAATGAAAATGATATTGTGGATGATTCAATCGATAACGTTCTCTCGGTATTCAAAAAACAAGGGCGTCCATCTGGTAAATGGAAGAATGTTAAAGGCTTCGCTACAACAAAGGATTATAATCTAGCCAAGGAAACTGTGCTTCTTAATTGCAATGAATTAACTGATCTTATAAGGTACTATAATAATTTGATTATTCATTAACTAAATTATTGTCAATCTTTTTAAGCTACCCACAATACTCCTTAGATATTAACATGTATATTTGATTTAAACAGCAAGTTCGAAAGTGAATATCCCAATGTTGAACTCTGTAAGGAATTCGAGGGATGGTTTAAACAATATGTAAGTATGATAAGTCATGTATTTTAACCTTGCGGTATTCATTATATATTAACTTGTGTACTTGATTCAAATTGATAGGTTGATACGAACAACATCACCGACATTTGTTATAGGAAACTTGCATATGGTCCGTGTAATAGTTACAGAATATGTCCAGTAATGTTTATAAATGGATTTAAGTTTCACACCGAAGAATATGGAAAGAAAAAAACAACTGTTAATATCGGAGTTTGTATCAAAGGTGGGAACAACGATGATGACATAAACGATTATTATGGTGTACTTGAGGAAATAATCGAGTTAACTTACTCGGTGGTGCCGGAGTTAAAAACATTTCTATTCAAATGTCGATGGTTTGATAGTAGGCCGAATATTGGAGTAAAACGCGTACATAAGGATTACCCTCTTATTGAAGTAAACCACAAAAAAAAAGGGTATGATCCATTTGTGTTGGCAGCATACGCTACACAAGTTTATTTCACACCCTATCCTGCTATCGACAACAGTCGTTCAGATTGGTGGGCTGTTATTAAAACAAAACCGAGATGGTCATTTCACTCAAACATGGTCATAACCGACAATTTGGCATATCAAAATGATCCAGAACCTAATGAACTACTGGAGATTGTACAACAAGTAGAAGACATAGGATCTCTAATTAATGACGTTAATGATGGGGTCGAAGTAGATGAAGATGACGATGAGCAAATTGAAGTAGAAGAAGATGAGTGTGAGCTTGAAGATGACAGTGTAAATATTGAGAGTGATGATGATAATGAAGATTGGTAGCATGTATATTTAATTATGATTGTTCGCATTTGTTTTTAGTTGCTCTATTGGTTTACATTCTATGGCATTTGATGTATGTTTTCAAACCTTGTCTTAAATAAAGTTCACAAATTTCATTTTGAAATGTTAGCTTATCTTATGTATATAGTTGCAAATGTTGTATTCATGTAATAGATATGAGCTCTCGTGGTGGTAGTCGTCGTAGTAGTGGTGGTCGTAGTAGTAGTGGTGGTCGTAGTGATAGTGGACGTGGTTTGGGTTTGATCGAACCATCACCACCCTCTGTCGATCAACAACCCACCCCTTCAGATGGATGTGATCATGATCAAGGCACCCCTTCAGATGGACGTGATCATGATCAACCCACCCCTTCTTTACATGCAGCTTATTGGAGAAGGTGAGACGTCCGCTTCCTCAAGAAGCACAGAAGGCCTGGTACTGGCAATATTCCTGGGGTAATGACTCAAAAGTTGAATTTCTTTTCCAAAACTGCTTTGATGTGTTTGTTTCTAATATTCCAAAACTGCTTTGATGTGTGAAAACAGTTTTAATTAATTAAAATTTTGTTTTAATTTTGTTTTAATTAATTATTGTGTGTGCACTGCATTTTTGATCACATTATAGTAAACAGATAACATTTTTGAATTGTATGAATGGACTTTTGAATATTGGACTAATGTTTATTCTTATTTTTGTTTGAAATAATGATCTAAGACAAGCCCGATGTCATGTTGTTTGAAGAATTCATAATTGAATCAGTTTCAGTGTTGTCCCTATGCGAGTTGTTGTTTGTGTTCATATTATTAATAATACTATTGTTGTCAACTTGCATAGGACTGTTCACATTTTCCATAACATTACTTTGTTTAGGAACCCATGATTTCTGCACTGAGCATTTAGTATCCAAATGACCGTAATAATTACACAAATTGCACATATTGAGGTGTCATTCTCATCTAGTATCGATGTTTGATTTGAAAATGAAAAATTGGCATCTGCTTCTATATCGCACACACAAAAGAGATACAAATCATACCTTTGATGATCTGATCTAGTTTATTAGGGATACCTAAAGTCGAAGCATTTCTATAAATGGTCTCTTCTGTATAATAGTCTAGGTATAATAAGATGATGTTACTCTTGGTCTTCACCTACCCGATTTAAATACTTGGTATTCACAGGGCTGCATTCCATGTACCAGCATCATGCTTTGGTTCCAACGCAAAACTAGGCCACACAGAAAAATGTAGATCAATAAATCATTTAACAGTACTTGCAAGTTTTGATTGACAGTCTTGTACATTTTAACTGCATCAGCATGCACCACTCCAATTTTTAACCCCTTAAATTTTAGATCTAATGTCCCACATTCTTTGGTTTCCTTGTTTTTTAAACCAGAGAAGGTGACAAAACCCATAAACAAAATGAATCTTGTTACAGTTAAACCTTTAGTCACATGTCCCATCATGATATCAGTACAACAAACTAATCAACAATACAATCCGTGCATGTGTTTACAACAAATCAACTATACCTTTATTCGTTACCAAAGATCATCAGTCCACCAAAACATTTTCAAGAAATATACCCCGGCCCAGCTCTATTTTTCACGCATTGATAATTGATTCATGTGTGCTCAGTTTTGTGTTAATATAAGCTACCATATCCTCTGTGCTAGTCTGAATTTGTATAAAATTTATTTTATCACTCACACAATTTGATTCATGTGTGCTCAGTTTTTGTGTTAATATTATGCCGTGTTTGTGCCATTTGGATCATGTGTAAGATTTTTTTATTTTCGTTGTACTAATTTGATTAAATAATTTATATGTAGATATATAGAGACAATACATACACTGCTAGGTTTGGAGTTTCAGATGACAGAAAGAAACTTGTAGAGGAAGTAGAAGAGCTAAGAAGTAAAAATCAAGAAATCGATGTTACAATTAACAAACTACAAGGGGATTTATCTTCCATGCAGGAAGAGATGAATTCTGTGCAAGAGTTTATACGGGGATTGAGGCTGGAGCAAGATCGGAGATACGACATATTTGAAAGGGGGAGGGTGATCAATCCCTCTTAGCAGAAAAAATAGGATCTTGCAATTTGGCGTGATAGAACAACCAAATAATTATAGATCACAGAAAAAATAATAATATAGAGACAAGAGAGAACACACAGATTTATAGTGGTTCCACTATCGCGAGATAGTGTACGTCCACTTTAATGGGGAAGAGCTTTATTACTATTTGAAGAGGTTACAGAGTAAAGAAATGAAGAAAAATAAACAAGAGATTGTTCTCTCACACCTGATATCTTAACATTCTCTATGCCTCTCTTTATATATAGAGAAAAGTTACTTAGGGATGAAGCAATTGATTTATGTAAATAAATCAATTCATGGAATAATAATATTCCCATTAATTGCCTTGCCATGTAATTGATTGATAATATTCCATTTTCTCCATCAATCAATTATTTCCCTATTTGATTCCTTTTGTTTCTCCTTTTATAAAATATGGCAATCAAATATATATGGCAAATATCTCCAAATCCCTATCTCTTTAATTTCTCTTTCCATTTCCTTCATGCACAAAACGGGTAACTAAATACCGAGAATATCTTCAAAATCTATTAATTTTGGAAATATTGTATCACCAAAAAAATCCTAATAATCTCCACCTTGATACAATATCTCTTCCAAACCAAGATACTCCAAAATGAATGCTTCCTAATGAGTTCCTGCAAAAGCCCTCTCATTGCACTTTGTTAATGAACTCCGGCAAGGCCACCGCCCACCAACAAAGTGTTGGAAACACTCAAAAAAAAATAAGGCATATGTTGTGCAACCAAAAAAATAAACTCATATCTCTTCATACAAGAAGAATGCCACATCTTCTCTTAACTTCAACCAAGTTACCCTCTTCCCCATAGTGCCACCATGTGGCACCTAGCACTTCATCAAGTGAATCAAGTTCGAGCAATGCTCGAACTTAGTAGCAGGTAAGGCCTTCGTAAACATATCTGCTGCATTGTCATTTGTATGAACCTTCTAAAGGCGAACTAACTTCTCTTCATTCATGGAGATAAGGAAAGACTCTCTTACCTCTATATGCTTTGTTCTAGAGCTGAAAGCAGATTTTCAGCTAAATGAATTGCACTCTGACTATCACAATTCACCAAACAATTATCTTGTACAAAGCCCAAATCACACAACAACTTCTTCAAATAAAGTGCCTCCTTAGCTGCCTCAACTGCAGCTATCAACTCTGCCTCTGTAGTAGACAAAACAACTATAGTCTGCAACCTCGCTCTCCAACTAATAGCCGTTCCTCCAAGAGTGAACACATAGCCTGAGGTTGACTTCCTTCTATCTCTATCTCCGGCATAGTCTGAATCACAAAATCCAATCAAGTTGAAATCTTTATTTCTGCCGCCAAAGACAAGACCATAATCTGATGTTCCTCTAAGATATCTAAAAATATACTTCACTGCCTCCCAATGCGATTTTCCCGGATTTGCTGTATATCTACTAACTAATCCAACAGCCTGAGCAATGTCAGGTCTAGTGCACACCATAGAATACATCAAGCTACCTACCGCACTCGCATAAGGCATCTTTTTCATGTAGGCCTTGTCCTTTTCTGAGATCGGAGAGCCTTTGTTAGAGAGCTGTATATGCAAAGGCATGGGTGTACTGATAGCCTTTGCTCCATCCATGCTAAACCGAGCAAGCATCTTTTGAATATATTCCTTTTGAGTAAGTCTCAAAAGTCCAAGCTTTCTATCTCTTTGGATTTCCATCCCCAAAATTTTCTTTGCTTCTCCAAGGTCTTTCATTTCGAATTCTGCTTTTAATTTCAACTTCAACTCATCAACTTCAGCTTTATCCTTAGAAGTAATCAACATATCATCCACGTACAAAAGCAAATACACCCAATTACTATTCTTTAAATGCTTGAAATAAACACATGCATCTTTAGTACTACGATTAAAACCATGTGAAAGCATAAAAGAATCAAACCTTTTGTACCATTGTCTAGGCGACTGTTTTAGACCATAAAGAGATTTCTTCAACATGCATATCCAATCTGATTTTCCATCTACAATAAATCCTTCTGGCTTCTTCATGTAAATGGTTTCTTCCAAATCACCATGCAAGAAAGCAGTCTTCACATCAAGTTGTTCTAACTCCAAATCGTGAGCAGCAACTATCGTAAGTAGGATTCGAATTGAAGTTTGTCTAACAACTGGAGAAAATATTTCATCATACTCCAACCCCTTTTTTTGTGAAAACCCTTTGGCTACCAATCTTGCCTTGTATCTACCATCGTCTTTCAGCTTGAACACCCACTTGCAACCTATGGCTCGACTTCCTTGAGGTAGTGGTACCAAATCCCAAGTCTTGTTCTTCTGCAAAGACTGTATCTCCTCTTCCATAGCGCAATTCCACTTCGAATTATCATTCGACTTCATGGCTTCTTCAAGACTTAATGGTTCATCATGAACAACATGTAAAGCATACTCAAACTGATCATCAAGGCTCAAATTTGCATAGTCCCAAACTCCATATCTAATTGGAGCTCTCTTTGGTCTCTGACTAGCCCGAATGACTATATCACCTGACTCTCCTTCAGCTCCACCTTGAACTCCATCTTGAGCTGAATCCTCTCTAGCTTCATGACCATCTCCATCACTACTAGAGGAAATCTGTGGACTATCATGTGATGTATCATCAACTGTTCTATCACTATTTCCAATAGTAATACCTGTACTTCGGGTTTGAAAGTTGGGAATCTCGGTCTTTTCGGCCTTCTCATCAACTGAGTCTGAACCGTCTGATAAACCTTCCAAAGGTTTAAACATTGCTGACTCATCAAAAGTCACATGTCTGGAGTGTATAACTTTCTTCGTAACTAGATTCCAAATTCTGTATCCTTTTATTCCATCTGTATAACCAAGAAAAACACACTTGGAGGCCCTAGGCTCCAACTTATCTTGTCCTGTATTGTGAACATAAACTGGACATCCAAATATACGAAAATAACTTAATAAAGTGCTTTTACCTCTCCATAATTCCTCTGGAATCTTCCCACCAATGGATGAGCACGGAATCCGATTAATAATATGTGCTGCAGTCGAAACAGCTTCAGCCCAAAAACCCTTAGACATACCCGCAATCAATATCAAGCAACGGGCCTTCTTAAGTAGAGTCCTATTCATCCTCTCAGCAACCCCATTGGATTGCGGATCACCAGGTGTAGTAAAATGTCTTCTAATACCGCGTTGTCTGTAGTAGTCGAGGAACTCTTTGGAGACATATTCGCCACCATTATCGGATCTAAGAATCTTCAATTTCTTTCCTGTTTGGTTTTCAACAAGAGCTAACCAAACCTTAAAATTCTGAAATACTTCCGACTTAGCTTTCATTACATACACCCAAACCTTGCGCGAGTAGTCATCAATGAATGAAACAAAATAATAAGCTCCACCAATGGAAGCAGTCGGGTATGGCCCCCAAACATCTGAATGTACATAATCAAGTACACTCTTAGAAGTATGCATACCGTCACCAAAAGAAACTCTGGTTTGCTTTGCCAATACACACTCCTGGCAAAAGTTCAACTTGTTGAAGATTTCTCTCTTGATCTTTTTCTTCTTACGAAGCAACTCTAAGTTCTTCTCCGAAGTATGACCTAGTCTCATATGCCAAAGCTTGGTAGCATCCAAACTTTTAGAACTATCAACTCCAACACATAATTCTCCATGAACAGTGGCACCCATCAGCAAATACAAATTTCTTACCATAACACCCTTCATCAATACAAGTGCCTCTCTAGAAACTCTCAAACCATCTTTGACAATGGTTATCTTGCATCCCAATGATGCCAATTGGCCTAATGATATCAATGACTTCCGAAGACCAGGAACATAGCGAACATCTGAAAGTGTGCGAACAATCCCATCATACATGCGAATGCGAACTGAACCAACTCCCATAGACTTACATGTAGCATCGTTTCCCATAAGGATGGAACGTCCTTCTTTAGCATCAAAGGAAGAAAAATAATCCTTATTAGGAGTCATGTGAAATGATGCTCCAGAATCTAATACCCAGTGGTCTGCAACATCTGATACAACCGTTGTCAATAAATCGCTATCATCTTTCTCCATCGCAATAGATGAAGAACCTTCAGTCTTCTTCTCCAGATCTGGGCAGTCTCTTATCCAATGGCCTGATTTCTTACAATGATGACACCTTCCATCTTTTGACTTACTCCGCCAATGAGGCTTCCTAGAATTGGAACGCCCCCTATAATTCTTCACTTTCTTCTCTGCTCTACCTCTCTCAACAAATAAACTTGAACTACTATTACTTCCTCCACTACTATCACCAACACCAAACTCTTTCATCTGATCTCTCAACTCCTCACTGAGCAAACCTGTCTTCACATCATCTAATGTCAATGTATCTCTACCATAGATAAGGCTGTTAGCGAAACCAGTGTATCGTTCTGGAAGCGAACACAACAGAATCATTGCTTTCTGTTCTTCATCAACTTTCAACTCAACAGACTTCATCTTCATCAACAGGTCATCAAACACACTTAGGTGTGTTTTAATTGAAGAACCTTCCTTCATTTTATAAGTGAAAAAAGTCTTCAATAGGATCAAACAGTTAGTTAGGGATTTCTTCATGTAGAGGTCCTCCAACTTCTTCCAAATGCCTTTGGCTGTGGTTTCCTGACTGATTTCAGAAATTACATTCTTTCCCATAGCAAGCTGGAGAGTAGTAAAGGCCTATTCTTCCATCTCTTCTAATTCCACTGATGAAATATCAGCAGGCAGTGTCTTTGTATCAAATACTACTCGATGAACGCGATTTCGCCTCAAAACTGCTTTCATCATCCATTGCCATTTTTCAAAATCTCCTTCACCATTCCACTTCTTTATCGTCAACTGTGATCCTGAAGCCACATAGGAGCCTCTGACGTATGGAGCAACTACTGGCGCTAAAGTACTATTTGTACTATTTTCATCTCCTCCTGCCATTCTACCAAAACACCTTCTTTGCGAATCTAGCTCTGATACCAGTTGAAAGGGGGAGGGTGATCAATCCCTCTCAGCAGAAAAAATAGGATCTTGCAATTTGGCGTGATAGAACAAACAGATAATTATAGATCACTGAAAAAAAATTATAGAGACAAGAGAGAACACACAGATTTATAGTGGTTCCACTATCGCGAGATAGTGTACGTCCACTTTAATGGAGAAGAGCTTTATTACTATTTGAAGAGGTTACAGAGTAAAGAAATGAAGAAAAATAAACAAGAGATTGTTCTCTCACACCTGATATCTTAACATTCTCTATGCCTCTCTTTATATATAGAGAAAAATTACTTAGGGATGAAGCAATTGATTTATGTAAATAAATCAATTCATGGAATAATAATATTCCCATTAATTGCCTTGCCATGTAATTGATTGATAATATTCCATTTTCTCCATCAATCAATTATTTCCCTATTTGATTCCTTTTGTTTCTCCTTTTATAAAATATGGCAATCAAATATATATGGCAAATATCTCCAAATCCCTATCTCTTTAATTTCTCTTTCCATTTCCTTCATGCACAAAACGGGTAACTAAATACCGAGAATATCTTCAAAATCTATTAATTTTGGAAATATTGTATCACCAAAAAAATCCTAATAATATTGTTTGTGGGGGCATGGCATCTGCAGGGAATGTTGTATGTACGTTGTTGGTATATATCAACGTCTATGGTAGCATGCTTTTGTTAGACCATTGTAACGACCCATATTTCTGCACATTTCAAGCTAACAATAAACCACACATGTCCAACTTGAATTGAATGAAAATGCCAATAGTTAGGGAAAAGAAAGATGAAAGATGAAAAAAAGAGAAGAGAAGAGAGAAGAGAGAAAGAAAACCAAACAACACAGAATCTCACAACACAGTGGAACAAGATATAGTATAATATCAATGATCTTTACAAAAAAGAAACTGTAATATGCATAAAATAAATCAGAGTACAACAAAAAATTACTAATCATCAATCTGGACAGTTATAATAGTCTGTCCTCAAAATTGCTGATAATTTTAAAACAACCAATGCAGCAGAAAATAAACATATACGTGAATACGACTTGAAGATCTTCAGCTCATCTTCGGAAGCTCCAAGGCATCTAACCTAAATCTGTAAATATACTCGGTCTAACCCGAGCATTGAAAGGGAATAATGCTTGGATCAGTCTGGTAAACCAACATGAGAAAACACATCTCAATCAGATTTTAAAGTTATAAATACCTTTAAAAAAGGTATCTCGTAAGACCATGCTGCATATAAACATGGACGGGTTTTTACCTTTCGATAACAAAAACACGTCCTATCAAATCCTCTAATATTATAATAGTGTCTAGGATATAAATACATATTAATCATAGCTGGAATTGTTACATTTGTTAAATTTGACAACATAATTGGTTTACAACTAAAACCGTAAAAGCTCGTATTGGAGAATGGATTCTATATAATGACAAGGTAAGAGACTACCTTCCGACAGTATACCTCTAAAGGGATGAACCTAAGGCACCAACCTCTACCAACATTGAACCGGCCTACCTTTACCATAGATAGTACCGAATATCCCATTACTTCGCTCGTTCCTGACCTATATGTGGCCATAAGCATACACAACATACCTAAAATATAGAGGGTAATCTAGAAAGGTGATGATCATATCCTAATGGAAGCGACCCACTTAGCCCTGCGACATCTGACCTTTTTTTGTTATTCTCGATGTACGAGGGAGTAACATTTTACCTTTCATAGAACAAATCCCACTTTAAATATCACATTATCGTTTCTAACAATGCACCGATTAATTTCCATAAAAGTACAACCTTTAAGCTCATCCGTCATAGAGAAGAGTGTTAAGTATAGGAGAGTTCCTCCTACACCACCAAATAGATGAATGCTTCTAAAAAATTAATGTACGTGCATTTTAGAAATACAATGTCAAATATTCATCCATACAAGTTGTCCATGAACATGACAAACTGAAGACACTCTCCTACTACATCCTATCGAAAATCAGCCCTAGGATTAGTAGCAAGCAGTCCTTGCATCGAAGATTTTCATAACAGAGCACTACTGCCACTATATATATATATATATACAAGGGGAATTTTACCATAAGGGCCTTCTTTAAACAAACAATAAAGTTCTAGGACATGGCTTCAAAAAAATTATTTTTTTAGGATAATTTTTTTTATATGTGACGTCGGCTCATTAATCCGTTACTTCATGTCTTCCTTCCGGTCCTTTTTTGTTTCCTTTTCAACCATTTTTTAATGCGCCAAACGAAATCGAAAACAAGAGTTTAGAATACAAACAATCGATTTCTCTTTTTAAAATCTCAACTAAATCGAATACAAATTATTTTTTCACGACCGATTGAGTTTTATGCCGCATTTCAATTACAAGGACTTCTACTTCATCGATTTAAGCCACGTCAATTTCAGCTCAAACTGAAATACTTTCGACGAACAATCTGTGGAATCAGCTCAAATACATTCGACGAATGATATGTGGAATCAAAAAGTAAGCTCTCTTTAATTTTCATGTAAACATATTAGTAATATATATATATATATATATTACTTAGATAATAAACCCTAATTAAATATACCCTACATTTATTGCATATTATTGATGCTGATGACAGTTTTTGTAATGGATTTAAAGTATTTTAGTGCTTGTTATGGTTTAATATAACTGATAGGTGTTTAATCAAGCATATGTAAATATTTAGTGACAAATGATACTAAATCCTAATTTTTTTTTGCTTTCATATGTTATAGTTTAGCTGTTAAAAAAGATAAATGCAGCTATCTTTTAATGTAAAAGATTTAAATTACATGCTAAACCTTATGTATATTTAATGATTACTGGTATTTGTTATGTATGTTTGTTAAATAGTGATACATGTTAAACATGTTTGCTATTTTAGTAATGATTAAAATTATTACATAACATATAAACCAAATTTAAAGCATACTTAAAAAAGATAAAAGCATTTATGTTTTTATGCAGACAATTTACTAACATAATTAACTATAACTAAATTCTTTTAATTACCGTTGAATATCAAAAGATACGCAACGAAATGTCATAGTTATTCATTTGTTGCTTTTTACTACAAAAATATAACTCTTCATTACTACTAACATATTACTACACATGATAATATTCATGCAGCATATAAATGAAGACTAGATCTACAAAACCAAAAGTTGTTATAGAACAAGCTACATGCATCTTTATAAACAATGGAGGAAAACAGTGTATAAACATAAGGCCATTATCCATTTCATTTTGCGAGGAGTACAGCCAAAAGATAGCTTTATCTCTAACTCCGTTGGTAAATTTTTTTCATTCATTATCTATATTATGATATTTAGTTTAGATGTTCATTTCGTATATAAATGTATTAAATTTAAAATTACATTCCGTTAAATATGAAAAATCACAACAAAAGTCTGACATATGATGAAAGAACTAAAATAAATAAAACATGTTATCTTTTTATAGAAATTCCTACAAACAATCAGTGTTAACAACAAATTCCTAATCATATTTGCTATAAAATTTACTTAACAATTAAACTGCTATATCCTAGACAACATTAAAAGTTGTATGACACTACTATATTCAAACTGCTGTATGAAACAAAAAAAAAATTCATTGATATAAAATATCTTAATCCCAAAAAATACAAAACAATTAAAAAGATAAAGCATATTATCATTTTATTCAATTTTTTGTGCAGTATGATATTTTTTTGACGAACTTGTTATTTTTACCTCCCAATTGATTATATGATTTTCATGAATGTAGGATCAGACTGAACCAACAGAGGAAAATAGAGATATTTATGAAAAAGAAGACTTGACAAATAAAGACGAACATAATCAGATAGACAACTCTGATGAAGAAAGAACAATTTCACAAGAACTAACTGAAGGAACTGCTGATTCTGACGATGTCAATCAGTATGAAATTAAAAAAACAGCCAAAAAGCAATGAAGTCAGCAGTACACTGGTACATATAGATGTAGTTTGGATACAATCTATAAAGTCCCGTCAATCATAAAGGAGAAAAATATTTTTCACCTAAAGTAACGGCTTACATAGAAAAAACATCATTCAAAAACTTCTTCAATGTTTTTCGTAGAGATTCAATAGCATGACAAGATTTAAGAAAAAGTGTTTCGAATTTAGATGACATCATTATGTAAAAGAAAATGCTTTCAAAATTGGAAACAAAATTTTGAAAATAAGTCCTGAAGAAGTTAGTCTCATATTCAAAATGCCATTAGCTGGAGAAGACTTATTTCCTATACCAGCTTCTAACAAAGCCTCGACTATGGAAAGTTTCTCCAATTTTTTAAGTGCCAATTTTCAAGAAGACATAATCAGCCAAAAAACAGTAATAGAAAGATTGAATACAATGTTAGAAGAGGAAAAAGGGAATGAAGATTTAGTGAAGTTATTATTATTGCTTGTTATAACTTTCCCTTTTCCAAACAACCAAAGCTATATGCAATGAGATTTCTTGCCAAAGTTGTTAAATTGAAAAAAATTGAACCCAATCTCCTGGCCATAGGCAATATGTGAAAATGTTTTGAAAAATGTTCAAAAGTATCATGCTGATCCAAGAAGTACATCAGGCTGTACTATGGTGTTACTGGTATGCTTTCATAACTTTAACTAAATATAAATATATTCAAATTTATGTTTATTGCAAAGATATAAATCTATTTATCTTTTTCTTGCAGTACTGGTTTTGTGAACGAACACAAATAATTGACGAAAAGGAAAATCTGCAAACCAAAATCCCAAAAATGAGAAAATGAGATTTATCACAACTGAAAGATTTGGACCTCACTGAAGTTGAAAATGACAAGGTATGCTATTTTTTTTAACTGTACAATTTTTTATTTCTGATTTCTAACTTGTGATGAATTCGCTGATAAATTTGTTTGGGATGAAAAATGTTAGATAATGTTCAAAATAATACTAAATCAGATAATGTTTCTTTATATGAACACGCAAAAAAGGGTTTCAATGACTCTAACACACATGATAATGGTACAAAACCGACCACTGATGTACAAAAATATTCTCTTGTAAATGACCTACTGACATGGTTCAAACTACCAATAAATATGCATGCTTGTCCAAAGACCTCAACTAGTTAAGTTCTGATTTAGTGCTTAACAAAGATCCACCTCCGGAACCTCAAACATCTGATGCACCAATTCCTAAAACAATAGAAGAAGTGAAAGTAACAGAATACAAAAGTGATGAACATATGTTGGTTAATGAAGTTATAGAAGAAGCGCAACAAGTTATATCATAAATTACACCATAAATACATGACAAAGTAAAAGCAACAAAAATTCCAAAAAAAATTCCCCAATTGGTTCAGGCAAACGTAAACTATAAGAAGAAACATGAAAAATCTTCTCAAATCCCGTCAGCCCCTCCTAAAAAATATATAAGGGGCTCGACAAAAAATAAATGAATGTCATTTCTTGGAATGTTAGTGGCCTAAATTATAGAAAATGAAATGTTATCTATGTTTAGGGTCCTCCAGTCTCATCAGCTTTCATTAATAAGCCTATTTAGACGAAATTAAGTACAAAGGGCATTCAAATATTCATGACTAAGTTCCTCACTAATTGGCATTTTATACATAATAATGGCATGGGACTAAGCGACCAATACTAATCATCATTGATGCTACTGTTTGGGATGTAGCCATTTCAGATAAAAGTTTTTAAAAAATAACTGCAATTAGAAATAAAAAATATATTTGAATTGGGATGAATTCAAATTTGTTTGGGATGAATTCACTGATAAATCTGAACTATACTTGTAATTTGAATTGGTACTGTCTAGAATTCTACTATAACAATGAACTTAAATTTGTGTGTTCATTTGGATTGTAATTTACCTTTTCAGTTTTATCTCAGTTTGATTGTGTAGAATAGTTGGTGTGACTGTTTTGATTTGTTTTTATGTTTCGAAAGTCCATCTCATCAGCTTTGTTTGGATTAGACATATATGAATCATTCCCTTCATGCAGCTAGTTATTTGTCATGGAATTTTTCTTTCTTTATTAAACAAATAAAAAATATATCCTTTTTTATAGCTTGAGTTTGTCATACATACTTAAATTTATGCTTCTAACTTGTCACGTACTTGAATGACATTGCATGTGCAAGCTTAACTTTAAATATTTTACTTGCAGATTTAAAAAAAAAATTCAAATGTAACAAAAAAAGAGAAAGAATTTCTTTTAAATAAAATAAAAGCTATTGAGGTGGAAGAAGACCAAACTAAGAAAATAAAATTAGATGAGCATCAGGAAGTCGAAAGTCCGAAAAAATATGCCAAAGAATGTGCTAGTAGCATAAGGAGTTAGAGTCAAAAGTCACCTTTTTGACTAATGAGATGAAAAATGTTGCGGAGCAATTAAATTAGGAAAGATGTTTAAAAGAAATGTATGAAAAAAGAATCCAGAATGTTGAAATGAAGCTCCATAGTTGAATTTTTTTGAAGAGCATGATGTGAAGGAAAAAAATGATTTGAAGAAAAAAAAACTGAAGCTGAAAAAGGTAAGAAAAAAAGAAAAATTGTTGGTATAATTCATATAAATAGTTTTGCTAATTTTCCAACTTTTGATATAATGCAAACTCAAGATCTCATACACATAAGATAGTTTAAAATATGACAATCTGAAAGTACCTGCTCAAGAAACTGCTTTCGAAAATCCTATTGGTGATGAAGACGTTGTCCTTAAAGAAACAAAAAAAAGCCAAGGAATTTTGAAAAGTGTCCACTCCTCAAATATCTTAGTGAAGAACAGAAAGAAATTGTCAAAAAGAAATTCAAAATTCTTGGAGGGAAAAAGTAAGTAGCCAAACTACTTTTCACTCAATTTACTTAAATATAGATTTATTCCAATAAGATATTATTTATGGTACAATATGTTAACAACATATAACTCAAATAAAGCTTTTTATTTCAGCATCAAAATCTGATGATTTACAAATAAAAAAAACAAAACTAAAAAAAGATAAATTAATTTATCTTTATCTTTTCATACAAACTTCTATAATGGTTGTTATTTTCTTTTATTAACAAGTAAATAGAAAGAACACAGTAGATACAAATCTTAATTCTTCTGTTAACAACCATCAATATTTTCAATGATGAAGCATTTACTTATGATGATGGAAACTTCATTACCATCACAAAAAGTATGATTGAAGAACTTCTCTATGGAGAATATATTTCTGGTCAAGTAAGTAGAAAAAACTATACTTTTCTTCATTATAAATTCTATACTTAATCCATATTCTTTTTGAAATGTAGGTTATCGATTGGTTTTGGTTTAGAAAAACAAAGTTATTAGAATAATGGTCTAGCATTATCTATGTGAACATGACAATGACAGTATATAATGTCAAATAAAATTTTTATTTAAAAGACGAATTTCTATAAAAAAAATTAACAGAAAAGTGCAACAGATGGAATCATGGAAAATGTCAAAGAGATATGTTTAATCCTTTTATTAAACAAACACTTCTAAATCCGTTTATGTTGCAATATATTATTTTCTACACACGACAACGAACATTGGAGCTTGCTAGAACTAGTAGTGGAATCATGTACTTAGAACCATTACAATTCTCTACACTTGACCACAAGATCTAAGACCTTAAGAAGTGGAAATTCAAAGTTGGCTATTAATGTGATTAGTAAAAATACACAAAAAGTAAAAAAGATAAATAGATTTATCTTTATTCTAAGAACTTTATATTTTTTTGGCAGAAAGTATCAGCAAACAACATTAATAAAGAGCTACAAGACGTAGAGCAGAAAACAATCCTAGGGAAGTTTACTTGCTTAAAAATGTTGATTTTGCCCAACAAAGCAATGAGTAATTTTGAAGATAGTGGAGATTTTTATACAAAAATGCATGTTACACGATAACTAGCTACCCACATATTTCCAATTAGGTACTATTATTTACTCACATATTGTTACTTAGATAAACACAATACTAAATACAATTCTTTATCAAAAGGAAGAAAAGATAATCTATTTTATCATTATATTCAAATTACTAAAATTAAGAAATACAAGTTCGACTGTGGAGTTTTCGTAATGATGTACATAAAAAAGATTGCACAAGGAATGAAGACTATGTAAAAAATTAGTCTTGAACAACTCAATGCATTTGGAGTGCGAATAGCTGCACAAATCCTCTCTAACAAACCATATTGCTGGACAGTTGAAATTTTTTGCAGCTCAGCTTCAGCTACAAAAATGATAACTGAGAATGATAAGAACAATTTGTTTGATGTCTAATAGTATTTTTATTATGCATTTTTCAATATTTATTAAATATCCAAAACTATGTTGTTCATAATAGATTTTAGGCAGTATACCTGAATTTACTGATGAGTTTGTAATGTCTGATGTTAACTAGCAAGTAATTACACAACCGATGTTAATTTGATGATGATATTATGATAACTGATCTTGAATTTGTAATGGCTAATTTGTTTCTAATGCTCTGTTAAGAAAGATAAAAGCATTTATCTTTTATTGATAGTTCTGATGTCATAAAATAATACGTTATTCACAGTATGTTGTATTGTATTTTACAGTATGCACTGTTTTTATGTCTTCCAGATTTATATGTATAACAATATTCACTTTGTTTCATGTACTATTTAACATTCTGCGTATTCTCCTATGTCTAGAGCGTTGGAGACATTTCAGTGATAAGCTTAGTTTTCTACTTGAGTGCCATAGGCTGAAAATGTCTGCAAAAGCTACATGATCCAAATGTACTACATGTCACTGAATCACTCTAATTTTGGTGATCTATCCTTTCAGAGTTGTAAGAGTTTACTATGCATGCGTCACATTGATAAAGCACATGATATGCCTGCTTAATAAACAAAGAAGAGCAAGTTTTTTTTAACCTTTCATAGATAGTATTAGTTTTTCAGACAGAGTTTTGAAACACTAATATTATTGTTTATATTCGTCGTTCCAGTTTGTAGATTAAACCACTAATTTACACAATTAATGGTATTTGAAACATCATCTGTTTAAAATGTCATGTGATAATGTCATTAATTGATTTTATTCAGTACGACATACTATTGATAGAGCATTAATCTTTTAAACATAAAAGCATTTATCTGAGGTCTATTCTCTTTACATCAGTCGCAAACAAACCATTTTTTCCAACTCATGGTTTTTTATGGATAATATTATAAATATTTGTAAATATTCACACACTTTTGAAAACTTATTTAGGTTCTTATTGTAACCTAATGCCTTACAATGACATTTGGTAGTCTATACACCAACAAATCTAGAAATTAATCACACACACTAACAAAATCAAAACACAAAACAAAGACTATATACAAGAACAAAAAAAAGATATATGAATTTATTTGTCATAATATTCTAGCAACAAACACTTTCACCTACACACAATCTCACATATGAGAATACTATGTTGAATAAATAAACTATTGGAGTTAATCATAGAAACACAACAAATGTAGGGAAAATGATTGTTAAAATATTCTAACATACATATGTAATCCTACTGCCGATTCTGCCATTATATTGTAACATACATATGACACAATCTTGCATATATATATATATATATATATATATATAAACAAGTTGTATTTCCAAACAAAAGTTATTCACACTATATATATTCTCTGTAACACATAAGCCTCAAAGTATATGCAGAAAAGTGTGTCGGATAACAAAATGAATCCTTAATGCAAAAATAACATACATCAACAAAATCAAAACATAATACACAGGGTATACAACAGATTGAAAAAAAAGATAAATACATTTATCTTTTTCAAAAACTGTGAGTAGCATGTAATAAAATACAAACACATACCTAGATGATTAAGAAACACTCCATCCAAATCCTTCTTCCTTCAATTTCAACAAACGAGCTTTCATTTTTGGACAAAGCACACTAGTCTACTTAGATGCCTCTTCTCTTCGATTAGACATTTGCATCATAAGTTTAACCCCTATACCATCAAGACATGAAGTTACAGGTAGACTTCTTTCATCCAAAATTCAGAATTTTTCATTTTTAGCTACATTAGACTTATTTTCACCATATCTTTTCTCATGAAAAAATAAATCAGCCCAGTGGTCATATGACTTATCATTTAAATATTCAATAGCTTTTGCACCTCCAATTTCTTCATAATTTGATATGGCTTTTTCAAAGTCATAACAATTGGAAGCTAAAGCACAACATTTTTGGTAAACGAGCTACCCACAAACCCCTCCCACTTTTCAAAGTACTAGCAATATTATTTTGCATATGATGCAAATAAGAATGATAACTATTTGGAAAATATTTAGGAATAATTAAGGGCGAACCCCAATGTCTATAACTTAAAAAATTCAATGGTCTATCACAACTAAGAGCATTCTTTAAATGAGTCAAAAAACAACTCCAACACTCTTCATTTTCCTTAGGAACAAGAACCGTTGCCAATGGAAAAAAATATGAAACAAAAAACAGCAAAATACATTCACTGTTAATCCACACAATAACAATAAATTACAGTAGCACAACTATCTAACCCAAATTTATAACAATAAATTACAGCATACTTTTGACTGGAGCAATAAATTAAAGCAGCACAAATAAGCCAAATTTATAACAAGGAGAGCTTGAAAACACTTCAAAGTATAACTCATATACATTAAAAACAAAAAAGATAACAATCGTGCCTTGGTTCCCAATTTTTGCAGTGGCTGCCATCAAAATACCACTTCGACCTTTCAAAAATTTTACATCTAAAAACATCATAAGACGACAATAACAAAATCCAAAGATACATGCCTCATAACAAACAAAAAATTTCTCAAACTGATTAGTATCCGGATCCACTTCCATACTTGAGTAACTATTCAGACTATTTCTTTCCATTGCCTTCAAATACCAAACCAAATCATTATAAGATTTCTTTTCTAAACATCATTCGTAACCATTTTCTTACCCTTATAAGCAAAATAATAGCTCAAATTCATATCATAATCTCTTCTAAAACTTTTCAAAATATCCTTCATTTTTCTTTTGGCTCATCACGAATTTGATTAACAATCAAACTTTTCACAAGATCACTATTAATAGTTGGACTACTAATCGATCGAAATCCACCACCACAAGAATGAATTAAATGAATATTTTTAACAAACAATTGGTCTAATTGCTTCAATTTACAAGAAGCATGAATCTTAAAAGGACAACCATCTACTGCACATCCAACTATCAGTCGTTCCTTACAATTCTTAATATACTGCACTTTAAACCCATTCTTCAAACAATAAGCGCTAACTGTTCGAAGAAATCCAAGAGCATAATCAAATTGTTAACCAACCCTAGTAAAAAATTCCAAATTTGAATTCTTCTTCATCAGCTCATGTAAATCCCTTTCTTGTGTAAAACCAGACTGTAAATCCTCCGCATACTCTAACATATTTTGATTCTCCAATAACAAGTGAACAAGGTTTACTACTTTCACCAACAACATTATCCATAGAATTATTCTTCCGCCTTAGAAAAAAACCAAATATTCTTCCTTTTTAAACCAAGATAAACATAATACAGCTTGAAGATCGGTATTTGTTTCAACAAAGGTGATCTTTGATTCTCGGATATAAAAAATATCAAAGCATAATGGAGTAAAATTATTCCACTTCTCACAAATCTTATTACTAACACAAGAAATAGAAGCATCCAATCCAAAACGAGAACTAAAACAATTCTTATTGAAATCAGACACAACCTAACAGATGAATAACACCTGCAATTAAAGATGTAAACAAATAAATATGTTTATGAAAATGTTTGAAAAAATCTAATCTTAATTAACAACTAATTACATAACATACTACATGACATATCCTTTTTATACCACTTTTCATAAAAAGTTAAAACCATTTATCTTTTCTGGAACTCAAAATTACAATGTCATCCATTTAACACATTCACCAAGAACTAAAGAAGAAGCATTGTCAACAAGAAATTTTAGAATTAAACAAGAAAGCAACAACTAATAATCAACCTTTGTTTGTATAGTGCTTTTAAAAAAAATACAAATTCATTTATCACTTAACACCATACCATAATAACACAAGTTGAGGAATTATTATCACAACCAAACAAAATAGATACTAAAAAAACAATACCTTTCATCACCACAATCCATTAACCGATCTCTTGAACATTGATTTTAAAGCCCAATATTCCACCAATGATATCAAAACGACACCTTATTCCACCAATTGACACCGTATTCCACCAATGATATCAAATCGTGCACGAAACCAATACAATATGATAAAACCTCCAGATCAAGTCGATATAATCCCCTTACCTGACTAAATTGAGAAAATCGCTTGAAGTAATCAAAAAAATAACCTCGCCTGATCATTAGAAATATTGCCCGAATTAATCAACAAAATAACCTCTCCTGATCAAAGCAGAAAGATCGCCTGATCAAATTAGAAAGATCATTTGATCGATTTAAGAAATTTGCAAGTCAATTTAATTTGAGAAGATGGCCGGACGTATGTTTTTATCCTGCAAAATAAACCCTTTAAACCCGTGTCCTAGAAAATAATTGGGCCTAACTTATAGGCCCTTCCCACTAATTTCCACTATATATAAGTCGTGAGGCTAGTGGTAAGCAGCCCTACATCATGAAGATCTCCGTCTTCAAAAATCATCGTCCTCAACAAATTGGAATTTTGAACGCATATGTTGGTCCGAAGTGGCTTTCAGATAAATCTGATCCTGGTCTCTTCGAATCAACAACGATAATATGCCCTCAACCTCATATGGAAACCAAGTCTGTACACTTATCACATTTCCAACTCTCAAGTTGTTATCCTTCGGCCAAGAAGGAACCTAGTAGATTGGAGTATCCTAGGACTCCGCCCACTCGAATCATCATTCTTAGCACGAAACGATAATCAAGCCTACTATGTCGGCTTCATGCTAAGTGCACGACTAAACAGTTCCCACATCAAGTCAAGAAACTAAACTTAGCCAAATTTGATAGTTGGTTATTTAATTATCAAAGCAAAAAATAAAATCTAGCACATAAGAAAAGGCCCATTTAATTAATCTCTTATTAATTAAATCACTTTTCAAATATTTACTATAAACTATCTTTTAAAAGATATATTCTCAAAACCATTTCAACTATTCGATATTTGGAAAACATTTCTATATATTTATATCAATGGTATAAATATATTTAATAACACTACCTTTTTTAAGACACACTAAATAGATTTTTATAACCGTTCAACTCTCGAGTTCATACGCTTCGGGATAGGTGTTAAGTATAAGAAGCAGTGCTTCCTATACCACTAATCCTTCAGTACGATCATAAGAACCAATTCATGTATTTCACAATGGAAGGTCAAAACACATTTTATTGGGTCAAAATGAATGTCGCATAAAACATCATTACGACAACCCAAAAAACACTGGTATATGGATTTGACTAATTATATATAACATTAATCTTCGACGTCGAACTTCAACTACTTGTTAGTTAACAATGAAGTCATTCAAGTTGGGGTATCATTACCTCTCAGACCTTGATTGAACAACATTCCTAACTTCTAATTAAATAGAAGTTACACACCTCAAATATTAACGTCAAATATATGATATATGTATGTGTGTGTGTATCCTATATACAATATATATAACATTTCCTTTCATAAATCATTTACCATAATAACAATGTTATAATTCATGCCTTCTTCATTATCCTCGAAAACATTTATACAACAGTAAATGTTGAAATCCATGTTTTTGCCACTTAACACATTTTAAATTGCTTTCAAAAACCATTTAAACTCCATTTGGAAATATCACTTTCAAAACATTTATTTTAAAAGATTATTCTAACTTTAAAAGCGTACGTATTTCCATTATATAAAATCCATATTTAAATCTCAACAGAAAATCATTTCCATATTTATAAAACTATGTTTATAAATCTCCATTCTATTTAAGAAAACGTCTTTTTTATTTATAAAATCTCTTTATTTATAAAATTCTATTTATAAATCAATTTCTTAATAAATATTATTTATTATCAAAGTCCATTTATAAATCTTTTTTCTTTATAAACCAAGTTTTTTATAAAAATCCATTTATAAATAAATTTCTAATATTTATAAAAACTCTATTTATAAATCTATTACTTAATTTATAAAATATTTACTTTATAATCTCTTATATAAACCATTCAAAAATCCCTATTTAAAGTATTTCACAAAACTACCAATTTTATAACATAAAAAATCATACATTTTTATTTTATTTAAAACAAATTCATTCCTTTTAATAATTCAATAATAATTATTAGAAACATATGAAATTCGAAAACCATTTTAAAATCATTTCAATTCAAAATCATCATTTTATAGTATTTAAAAATACTAAAATAAGGCCTAGTGCTACTGTTGCACTAAATAGGGGAAATCATCCATGTCATCAAATATGGCATCTAATACATCATATATCACAGTATATGAAAAGCAAAATCAATAGGGTGAGGAATCCTGTTGGATCCCTCCAACTTATTCCCCTTCATCACACACAAAACATAATCAAATAATATAAATCAACCGCTTTGAGGTAGGACCGAATACAAAGTGTCATCTGCTCTAACACGGGAACGTAATAGGGTCTCATCTGCTCCAATGACGGGAATATATCCAAACAAACTAATAAAATAGTAAATCATCCAAACAGTCAACAAACAATCAATAATAAAATTGTCCACACTTATATAGAATATAAGTAGGCCAGAGAGGTGAGTTTAACTCACCAAATTTTGAGTTATCACCGAAGTGTTCTGGTTCCGAATAATGTTCGATATTAGATGAAATTCCTACGAGCTCCAATCTCCATCAATTCAATATCATAATGTATTGTTTGATGCTACAAGGGTAACGCGACTGACCGCGTTCGATCTGGACCTAGTATGGATAAGCTATGGATTTTATAAGATTTACAGACTAAATAACATAATTAGCTTCTTAATTACAATCACCAATTACCATTTACATAACCTAATCCCACTTCTAATTCAAATCGTTTGTGATTAAACCTAGACGCTATTCCTATTTTCCCACGCCGACATCACCAAACACCGCCGCCTACTACTATGAGTTCACCTAAGAACACCCTCCTTTGTTGTGTCGCCTCCCACTGATGTAGCCTCCCCAATCGCCGTCGTTTCCGCCAAATAACCCAAAACATTGAACCTCGTTTGACTCGATTTTCCACCGTCGTGGATCGTCGTAGAGTTAACCTCTCCGACTTTCATGTTAGAGCTTTGGCCTAAAAATGCCTAATCGGTTGGAGAAATCTCGACCGTTGGATAGATTTTGTTTTCTAGCGGCTAGTGTTTTAGTGGGCAGGAGAATAAGGGCTTGGGTTCTACTTATAGCAAAATAAACACCTAGACACTATTCACGTCAAAAAAAATTCGAACTTCAATTGAGGTGTGCCATCAGGCATTCTATATGTAATGCACCTATTCCGAATACAATGGAACTAGTATCGGGACCCAATTTCAAAGTATATAGAAGTTAGCTTTTCGAAATCAAATTATATTAATTTTAATTTATTTAATTAATTTCTATGCGTTTCGAGCTCGCACGACCAAATAATAGGTCCGATCGCCATGAAATTCGTTATCATACAATAATTTACCGTTGCTGATCCAATAGCGCTAGTTTCATTGAAATTTGTGATAGTGTCCTGGAAGGCTATTTCCACACGTTAATTAAAAAGATTTATTTTTTTGGCAAGGCCAGCCGGTTTTATAGTGGGCCGTCCACTTTTATTACGAACGTAATAAAATCGAAGTATAGGAGTAAGGTAAAAGCACCTTAACTATTAAGAAAAATGGAAAATACAGCACAAGTATGTAACAGACATGCCACAGTAACTAAATTAAATCACCAAGACTAAATTTCCTCCAAAGAGGAAGAATCATCATCTTCCACAGACACCTGGGAAGAATCCAAAGAAACTTTACCACAAAGACCAGCAAAGGGGCGGAAACGAGTAGCAAGACAAGGATCGTAACCCATAGCATCAGAAGAGTATATGAAAGAACGATCCCAAGTAGTATCAACAGGCATGACAGAATTCTTACTCGCATACAAACCATCCAAATCAAGAACTAAGGAATCACCAAACGGTTTGTAATAAAGGCATCTAAGATCCATATGATCATCAAAAAATATATGAAGTAGGAATCAGCCATTGGGTTAAATCTCACATCAGAATTGTGATCAACCCAACACCTCTCGGACTGATCCCAAACAATAAGCAAAAGCAGGAGAGAAGAAACTAGAGCATCTAAGGGAAATGCAGAGGCATCACAAGGGATATCAGAAACAGAAGAAGAGGCAGACCTAGGAACAGAAACATAAATAGGAGGAAGACCCAGAACAGTTAGTGTATCAGCAGAAGAGGGGGCAATCTGAGAGGTAGAAACCTTTGGTATCCAATTCCTAAGCGGAGGACGAGGCAGAGGGATCTTTGGAGCAGCTACAGACACTACGGAATGAAGGCAGGAGATAACAAGATGACCAAAGGAGTGACAGGTGGAGCACATATCTGGAACCCAACAATAACGAACACAGACTACCGCTACATGTCCGACAACAAGCTGAACAGGAATAGAGCCAGGGAGAGGCTTAGAGGGAGAAATATCAATAAGAGCCTTAGCAAACATCAATTTATCACATGCTACCATATTCGTATCAAAGCATTTCAATTTACCAACATTACAGGCTAGCCAATTCAACCCAATCAGAGGCTGAAGTGCAGACGGAATTTGAGAATAGTAAACCCAAACAGGGATAGAGAGAACCTGTTCACGAGCACTCGTCACAGTAGGAGACCAAGGAGTAATAATAAAGGGCCTACCATCAAAAAAGAAAGGCTCGGCCTCAAGAACAAGCCTACGTTCTTCGGAAGAGGAAAACTTTAGATAATACATGGAGTTAATCAGCTTAACGTGTAAATTACCTCTCAGTTTCCAAGCCCGTCTACAAACAGAAGACGCACCACGAAGACGATGATTTGGTTCCAAAAAAGAAACCAACCAAATATTCAGACCAATATTCCACGTCGGCCTGCATAACGATTGGAGGTGGGATCATCACTCCATTTTCCCCAATAATTTCAAAATCAATTGGTGTGTAGTCACCCACATTACGTGGCAGAGATTTGAACAGCGATGTCCAAGATTTGGGGCGTGCTAGCGACGGAGAAGATAGACCAGGTCGATCCTTAACATTGGGGAGACCAACGGATGCAAGAGACCTGGGAACACTCGAAGATTTATCACTGATTTTAGGTTCATTATTCACAGTGGCAACAACACAAGCATCAGATGTGCATTATAACAAACTGGAGTTCACAGCCAAATCTAAACCTTCATCATGACCATACATACGAACAACACTCTGATCATCGAACACAACGTTCGAGACATTCTTTTCCAAAACAGTATCAGTATTCACAAGAGAACACTCATAACTTCCGATAACAATAGGAAAAGGATTCTCACCAGTCAGCGACAATGGCAATACACAGTTATCATTCGCAAACAAAGGACGTTCACTGACAATATTCGCGACAATAGAAGCATTCGCCACAATAGGAGAATCGCAAACAGCATTTGTGACAACTGTCGAAATAAGACAGGCAGCGAACGCAGCCTCAGCACTCGAGCAAGGTTGTGTAACAGCATCGAGCTTGGAATGATTAATACTATGTAGAGGAGGAAAATCAGAGTCCGATAGGAAAGTAGGGAACTTGATACCAGTGGACATAACCTTATAGACGCGACTGGATCTGGTCGACGAGGGAGAAAGGAGGAGCAATATGCGGGGTTGCTGTGGAGATAAGGGCATAGGAGAAAGGAGAAGGGGGAGAAGGGGCGGAATGAACAGGGATAAGGAAGAGAAAGAAGTTAGGGAGGAGAAAACGCCCTGGCCATTGAAATCGCAGTCGCCATTGAGAAATTCGCAGTCGTTATATTATGATGAAGCTAATGGAACGAAAAGATTTATTATTAAAATCTATTTAATCACTTTTATTCAAATTAAAAGTGCATTATCTTCATTATTTAATCACTTTTATTCAAATTAAAAGTGTATTATCTTCATTCATTCTTATTCAAATATAATTTTAAATCAGCTTTCGGAATCATTTTATTCATATTAATTTCAAGATTTAATAATTTAACAATTCCAAATATTCAAATACCATTATATTTGAAATTCAAGTTATTTAACTTATAAAATTAATATTTCAATATTTAAAATCAATTAAATATTTCAAATTCAAATGACTAAAATTATGGGTTGTTACAACCATCGTTGTCCTTAAAAACAATCTTATGTCAGGGGACATTTTCGATGCTATAACTGTTCTAAGAAATTTTGATCTAAATCATTGACGGGTCTATGAATAACAAACCACGTGGGTGTGAACCACCAAGATACTCCCTAGAGGTCAAATCGAGATGTTGATGACTCTATAATATAGATACTGTGACGACTGCCTACACTTTAGGTATTAAATATACATGTACGATGTGCTGTGGAGGTACCCGACCGATATAGGACGGTAGCCAAGAATGTAAAGTAGAGAAAAATCCAATACATGGAACCTATAGAACATTCATAGCGCAAATAGAAAATATAATATAATAACATAGATGTAAAATAGGCGAGATAGTGATATAATCAAATGAACCATATGTAAAACATTAGAGTGCATCAAGTTCATAGATTGTACATACTTTGAAATAAAGTGTTAATACATCCCACATCTCCAAAATAAACCCAATACCATCTCCTAAAATACAAGCACTGACATATATCCATAGTACTACACAACGGAATATAAATGACAGTAAGCTCTAAGTATAGATATATTAAAGCGTAGCCTCCTACTTGTACTCCATGCAGCTCTATGCGCTATCCAGACCTGTTATCACTATTCTACTCATTTAAGAGTACCTGTGGTAATAAAAAGAAAAGCATAAAACCCCGGGTTAGACAATAGTTTGGTGTGAGTGATACATCGTCTCAAAATACTATAAAACTGTATATAGTATATAGTAAATGAGGGCATAGGGTATGAGAACCATACCCGACCTTCCCTACATGTGATATCCCGGATTTTAGAATATTTGTAATTGATAAAATAATTAGGTTAATTAATAGAAGTATTGAATTATAGATTGAACAAATGAATCTGATAATAAATATTTATATCTGGATAAATATTTATTTGATCATATTTTAATATAATCACTTAAATTTGAAAAATTATTCTTTTAAAAGAATAATAATGATTGTTTATATAAATAGATTATTATTTACAAATTGAAATTTGTGTTTGTTTAAATATTATATATATGTATATATTTGAGTTGATTTTTAAATTGGATTTTTTTTAAATTGAATTTGAGTTTAAACTTGAAATTACAAACTCTACATTTTAATATTTATATATGGTACAAGTTGTATATGTATAAAGATATTAAAGATAAGAATATAAAAATATAAAATTATACATATTTAAAGAAAAGTTCATAAACATAAATACATATTAGTATAAATACATATAAAACATGAGAGGTATTTGAATATAAGATTGAACACTTGTAAAATATCTCATTATTGTATATTAACACTTGTAAGTAAATGATTATTTACATTGACAAATGTAAGCTTAGTTTTACAAATGGCATTTTTAGGTAACGTGTAATAAAAAAAAGATTATTTTCTTCATGTTGCAAATCTGAAACCATCAAAACACATCCTCACAAAGAAATCACAAACCCGATCAATTCAACTCAAACAAAATCAAGACTTGTAAACAAAATAAAATCAAACCAAAAATCAGGTTCAGATTCATTTCAAACCTAGAAAATCAATGTAACTAAATCATTTCCAGTTTCAAGAGCTTTCAAATTTTCAACTTGATCAAGTTAAAAAAAAAAGGGAAAATGTAGTTTCAATTCCAGATCCAGATCAAAACAGTTCCACGCTCTGTTCAATTTATAAGGTGAGTAAACTTTTTAAAAAAAAAACAAAAATCTGTGGTGTTAATATATTTGTGTGAAGATGATGAATAAATGTTTGCACGAATTTTTCAATTTGAATTTGGTCTGTATTATGCTATTTGAAAACATGCATGTATATATATGGTCACTGTTTTAATCTCAGGTTCAAGATTTGCTTTTAAAAATTATATCTTCCCAATGAATCATTATTGAACCTTGATTATTGAAAAGGAATTAGTCGAAACATGTAATCTTGTTTTTAAAATTAACCTTAAGTGTTTATATTTACTAAATATTTTGAAAATTCAAGATTACAGTTAAAAGCTAAAATAAGATAAAAATCAATGTCAATGATTTCATCTTTGAGTTTTAGAATATGATTTGTATAAACAAAACACGAATTTCAGTATGAATTTAGTAGTTTTTAAGATGGTATATCTTGAGTATTAGGGGGATGAACATAATTTGCTTTATCGTCAAATTCCGACGAACGACGTTTTGGTACTGCTGGAGGAGGCAGGGGTATGTAGGATTTCAGGAAAATTAGAGAAAGGATTTTTAGAGGGCTGTGGCGATCAGGGATTGATGAACTAGGGTTTTGTGAACCTGTTTTGTTTGAGTTGATATCGAGGTGATCTCGATGACTACGGTGAACCGGGTCAAATCGCATGTGGGGAGTGGATTCGAGGGTTCGGGTCGTAACTGTGGTCAAGGTGGCATGCCTCCTGGCGTTGGTGTTCGCCGTCGATGTGGGTTTGTGTGGATCGAGTTATTGGGGGCTGAGTGTTCATATGTTCGATTTTTGTTCCACCGGTGATTTCGACGAACTGAGTGGCTGTGAGGGTTGATGGAAGTGTCGGCGTCTTGCCGAGGGTCATAGCGATGGTCGGAGATACGCCGACCCTCTATGCACGTGCATGCGATAGGTTGTTGTATCTGGAACAATGTGGGTTTGGGGAAGAAAGGTTTCCAGGGTAATGTCTCGAGGAAATTTTGGTTTGACTCGAAGGAATGGTGGTGTGGATTATCTGGAAAAGTAGCTCGAGGTATTCAAAAGAAACTCGGGTTTATAGATTGGAAGAAGCAGTTTTTTTACCTTTTTAAAAACAATGTATCGTGGATGATCCAGATTTTGTTGTGTTACCAGATTTTTGATTTGAAAGGAGGCTTTGATCCAAGTTTTCGAAGTTTATATAAAAATAAATAATTTTTTTTACAAAGGGGTGAGATTTAATGTGTTTGAATTAGGATGATTACTTAAAGTAATTGATTAAAGAATGATTAGTAAATTTATAATTTCTTCATTGAAGATCAATTAATTTACTTAAGTAATTAAATGATAATTAACTAAAGGATCATTAATTAGTTTAATAAATTAAGAGTCTTTAATACTTAGTGCAATTTATTAAAGTGTAATTAATTGTGGAATATGATTGAATAAAGTTAATTAATGAATATGATTGATTTAAGATTAATTAATTGATGCAAATAATTAATGTAATTAATTATAGTTAATTGATTTATAAGAGTAATTAATGGTCTATCTTAAGGTTAATTAAAACCTTGGATGATTAAGGATAAATCTGTTGAAGATTAATTAATTTAACCTTAAATTTTCAATTAAATTAATTAATGATTATGGTTAATTAATTTGAGGACAATTAACCAATAGGATAATTAGGATAATTACTCGGTAATAGTGATTAAAGGTAATTAAATTAAGATGAATTAATTTGAGCAATTAATTTAGAATAGTTAATTACTTGATTTGGTCTGGTCATTCTAAGTAATCTAATATTAATTAATTAAGCAATAATTAATTATTGGATGTAATTAGGGGCTGATTACTTGATATAAGAAGGGCTATTACTTAGTAAAGTAATTAAAGTAATTAATTACTCAGTGTAATTAATTAAGTCGATGTGGCTGATTTTAGTTTATTAATTAAGTTTAATTAATTAAAGGTAATCATTTGAGGTTGAGTTAAGTATAAGTACTTAAGGTAATTAATGAGGTGCAATTACTTAGTAAAGTAATTAATGGATAATTACTGGATGTAAATAAATAAAAGGGAAATTACTTGATGGGAAGTAATTTAAGGATAATTACTTTGTGGAAGAAATTAAGTAACTCAGTGTAATTAGAGGATTAATTAATATAATTAATCAAGGAGTTGATTTAATTGATGAAGTAAATAAGGGAAATTAATTATTGATTGTGATTGACTAAGGTTTGATTAATGAATGTAATTAAGTTAAAGGTTAATTATTAAAGGAAATTTAAGAATAATTAACTAATGGAAGTAATTAGAGGATCATTAATTAATGTAATTAATGAAGTGATCAATCTTGCTTATGAATGATTGAATGATGATAAGTGCCTTGGATTGGTTGATATCTCTGATAGGAATTGCTTTGTGATATGATATATTTGGGTGGACAGTGATAATGTGATTATCTATCATTTATGAATTGCTGTGTGAAAGTGTTATCCAATAATTAAAGTTGAATTGTATTTAATTGAATAACTTGGGTTAAGATTACATTGGACTCGAAGAGACCGGAGTCGGGTATTAGTAAATACCCGAAACCACTTCGATTCTTTATAAATTGATATGTGAAATCAATAGGCTAAAATGGAATGATGTGAGTGAATTTGACCATTTAATCTAAGTTTTGGTACTTAGAAATTGATGTATGAAATAAGTGATGCCTATAACAACTTTTGACGTTGTAAATTGATACAAGTTATCCCGGGTTTATATAAGTTGTATACTTTTGTATTCTTTGTTAGATGGGTTTACTCACGCTGGTTTCCAGCCTGACCTGGGTGTTACTTTGGTGTAATGCTCGGGTCAAACCGAGTATTACAGATTTTCGGGTAAGGTCGTTCTGGAGCTCAGGAGACGAGCTGGATAGCAAGAACGTATAGAGTTTTCCGCTGTATTTATATTTTTGTAAACCTGAGACATGATAATTGTGTATATCCAGTGTCTGTGTAAATGTGTAACTCTGATGTATCATAAATGTAAATTGACAGATACAGAATGCTTTTATAAACTGTTATTATTTACTATTATCTTTTATCCGCTGCGAATGTGAGATGTTGATGTTTCTGGTCTTCTTCTTCTTCTTTCTCTTTCTTCTTTTTCATAACTATCTGAAATTTTCGGGATCGAAAATTTTCGGATCGTTACACTACATCCAAAGAGTTAGCATATAACAATCGATATATGCTAATCTACTATCACAACCATATAAGTGTACTATAGTCAAAGTATAATGTCCAGTGTCTAGTTATGTTATCGAAAATACCTAATTGTTGTGATAGCCTAAAGTGATAAACTACCATAACAAACATATCATCCATCAAACAATCCTCACTGTCACTTACATGTGTTGGATATATGATAACTCGTATGGCATAATCCCAAAGCAAAGACCCAACTATAATCCCGGCTTCATTGGTGCTCGAATCCATGCCACTTTGAAAGGCTAGGAACCGAGTCTATAATCACAAAGCTCAAGGTAATCTACTATCACAAGATTTGGACACAATCGCAAATCCTGATGGGTTTCCAACATACTCCTTCTTTACGAGCATACTAAAAGCCTCTAAGTTATCATAGATCCTTTTGCATGCGTCTACATAATGGAAATCAATCATTATTCCATTACGACTATCTCCATAGTAGGACATAGTCACAAATCTCACTCGCAAGCCTCATCGTTGAAATGGCCCTAGTGGATCACCGTCACGACTTCCATCACTAAGTTTTCATCTTTGGAATGCCTCTAGATACCCATCATAAGTCGTAGAGCCATCATACCAAAGTCCCGAAGTCATCACGTCATCGTTGAAGTACCATGTCATTGCTTCGCTAGTCGCTGCACGAAGCCAAAGGTCATCCTGAGTCATCTCGGATCATCCATCCTTAACCCCCATCAACTCATCAAAGACTCTCATACTCTACCTAAAGTACGTCCATGCAACGCTCAAAGTCTATAGCCAAACCCCGTGCACCACCCTTGCTTGGTCCAAACTCCAACCGCATCAAACATGATCCGAACCAAACATTAAGCGCCCATGCCAAACTGATTTTGCCACCTAGACCCGAGTCAACCCCAAATGCCAAACCGAGTTCCATGTTCGGTCAAGGAACCACCACCCATTGAACAACCTCCATTGACCAGAGCCGGACCACCACCACACCTAATCGAATTTCCTACTTGGCCACTGGTCCATACCCTCCATTGAACCGACTTCCTTGTTTGGCCATCGCACCACTTCACCATCGAACCATCTTCAACGGCCAACACCGAACCAAGCACGACTAACCAAAATCTTGTAGTGTCTCCACTTCTCAGTTTCGCATTGATTTCACCACTATGCCCTATTCTTCGACCCTTATGCATTCCGTATGCAACGATACAACTCTTAATAACCTCGAGATAATCCATCCAAGCCAGATTTCATGGTTCCAAACTCTAAGTCACTCCGATGAGCATTACAACCATACATGCATATACCCAAACATAACACACGCGAATCATATCCAACATCCAAGTACACATTAAACTATAGGAATTCAATCATGTAATACATCCATAATATAGGAAACTAAGTATAACACGATTAAGATTATCTAAACATTTAAAAATTTGTTTTACTTCAGGTTTGACTTAGAAAATAGTTCGAAAACATTGATTTGACTTTAAAAAGGAGTTCAGAATAAGTTAAAACCCAAACACACACACACACACACACATATAGGCTGCTGAGAAATGATAAATCACTCACCAAATCCTCTAAAATCTATGTTTTATACGCAAATCAATGCAATTTTGAAAATTAACAGAAAATGTGGGATTTTATCTTTCCAAAATGTACATATGAAGATATCTAATGAATCTCCTTGCTAATTTAACCATAATCGATGATTTAGACTTGATTTGGAGGAGAAAAGAAAAGGTTTTATGTAGAGAAGGGATTAATGGGAGCTTAGATCTATTTGGAAAGCGGTAAAAGTGAATTAAGGATGATGGTTTAGCCAAATATGCTCTTCAAAGCCGAAATGAGTTAGTAGGTTTGGTCTCAAACTCACTAATTACCCACTAAGCTGCTCCAAAAAACTGCCAATCTTAAAGTAGCTATATCTTTCAACCAGAAAGTCCAAATCGCTATTAGGACCACTGTACGGAAAGGAAAGCCGTCATATATTATCAATTGAAGTGGTCTAGGATGTTAATTCGGCTTCTATCAAAAGTTATAGCCGTTACAAATTTTTAGGGGTAAAATCATCTAGAAAAGTATTGAAGATCAGAAAAGTCACTAATAGACATTTCTCAAAGTTATAGAGTCATACGACCTTAGATAATTTTTAAAATAATATTTTACGATACTTCGCTACATAAAATACGGGCCATTACAGATACGAACCCAACTAATTCTAGACCATCATTAATTAAAAACTTTCTTAACATGTAGAATAATTCCAAGCATGATAATAAAACCAAACGACTTCGATAAAAAGTGATTTTTCGAAAGTACCGATATAGCAACCATCGTTATACGGGCAGTTTGGAATTCAAGTATATGACATTTTCAATACAACCAACCATCATAAGCAAGGGGATGAACATACATACATGGTAGTTATGATGGTTCAATGTGTAACAAGCATTTATTAACAACGAAATTAATTTAACTACTAGATTTTCATATAACTTATGATTTGCTTACTAACTTTTCAAAGCGACCAACTTTCAAGCAACAAACCAATTCCAACTACAAACTATTACTTCATCAATACAAAAAGAATTCAATAGCTATAGCATGAACACAAATATAATTTGAAAACATTTGGTTTGAAGTGGAAGCTTTACTCACCAAATTGCTTACTAACTTAACCAAACTACGCTAACTTCACAAGTGCGACTAAAACAATGCGCTATTATGAAAATGGCTTGACTTAGTGGGCCTTGGAGGTGCTTCAGGGCTTGGCCTAGAGGCTATAACGCATGGCCATGATGAAAATGGGGAGTTATGAGTGTTGTTTTGAATGTAAAGTGAAGTAGAGAAGGAAATAGCTAGTTTTAGCAATCTAACTTAAGGAAAAAGTGAAAATTTTGTATTTCTTGAAACTATGAAGCCATGCATATTAAAGTATACATAAAAGAGGTTTTAGGAAATGAAAGAGAATTTATAATGAAGAAATGTGTTAGGATGGAGATATTTATAGGCAAATGAGGAAGGTATTTTTGTAAATTGACTTAGGAATTAAATAATATAAAGTGTGCATGTATCATGGAGCTCTATACCTCCTTGCACATGTTACACCCTTAGGCCCCCCTTAGCATGGTTTCATGTACATACCTAGGTGCTTAAGGTGATGGTTGTATACTTAGGTTTATTAGGTTTTTTATATGCATATTTAGTCAAATCATATTTTATTTTAAACTAAGCATGGTTATTAACTTTAACACTATAATTACCTTATCACATGACATATGTACATGCATGTGCATGTATATATGAGTTATAGAAAAATGTGCACAACGTTTTCGGTGACTTTCCAATGCCGAAAATTCGAAATTCTGGAAAATATTTTTCGGTCACATTTTCTATTTTATTTTGAACTAATTATTTTGGTAAACAAAATTTGAAAATGATTTAATATCATTAATTAATATTTAAAATATGTTTATTTGGTTATTAAAATCCATTATTTAAATTAAAAATAATTTAAATATTCAAATACAAAACGATTAATTTACGGGTCGTTACACTTTCCGCTCTTAGGAGAATTTCGTCCTCAAAATTAGTACACAAAAGACACTCCAAAAGGTATATATTATACTAAATAATTCATATAATAATGCACATCACCTATGCCATAAAAGAACACATATAATGCATTCCAACAACAAACAACAACTTAACACTACATCAGGGTAAGTTTCTCTAATATGATCCTCAGTCTCCCAAGTACAATCGTGGAGTCATCACTCCACTGAACATTCTCAAGCTTTACCACCTTGTTTTCAATCTTCTTTCATCCCGATCTACATTATGAACTGGATGTCGGACGACTGTCAAGTTTGGTTCTATCTCTAAGTCTTCCTGAGTAGATGTCTCAACGATCAATGGCGGATCATGACTAAGATACATGAAAGACATTATGAACTTCTAACAATCTTTGAGGCAAATCTACTCTATAGGCCAATGATTCAATTCACTCAAGGATTCTAAATGGTCCGATGAATCTGGGTGCAAGCTTTCCTATTTTCTTGAATTTTACAACTCCTTTAATCGAAGAAAATTTCACAAATACCAAACGACCATAAACTCTAAGTCCCTTCTTTGTTGATCGACATAACTTTTCTGTCGACCTTGGGATTATTTCATCCTTTCCTTGACCATATCCACTTTCTCTGATGCTTTATGAATCATTTCTGGTTCAAAAACTAAAGGGTCTTCGGTCTCTATCTAACATGAAGGTGATTTACATGGCCGTCCGTACAAAGCTTTATAGGGCACCATGACAATGCTAGCCCGGTAACTATTATTATTTGTTATTTCTACCAAATGTAAATGGTCTTCCCAAGAACCTCTAAAATCCAAAATGCATGCTCTCAATAGATCCTCCAAAATTCATTTCACCCTTTTGGTTTGGCTGTTTGTCTATGAGTGATAGGCCATTCTCAAATTCAATTCTATCCCTAAAGCGGTTTGCAATGCTCCTTAAAAACGACTGGTGAAGATGGAATCCCGATCACTGACTATACTTACTAGCATTCCATGCAGTCGAATGATCTCCCTCGAATAAATTCCTGCCAAAGAAGCTGCAGTTCTTGTTGACTTCACCGAAATAAAGTGAGCACTCTTTGTTAATTGATCTACAATTACCCAAATGCCTTCATTACCTCCTCTTGTTCTAGAAAACCCATTGATGAATCCATGGATACCTGCTCCCACTTCCAATTCGATATCTCCAATGGTTGGAGCAACCCAACAGTCTTCTACCGGTCACTCTTGACCTGTTGACAATTTGCATACCGGCTCACGAAGAGCAAAATGTCTCTCTTCATCTCTTTCCACCAAAAGGTCTTCTTCATATTCTGAAACATTTTAGTTACTCCTGGGTGGATATATAATCTTGACCGATGGCACTTTCTTAGTACATCTTATCTAGTTCCATTAACATCTGGCATGCGAATCCATCCATTCATTCTTAAAATGCCTCGAGACTCAATCTGAAAACTAAAAATAGTTCCATTTTCAATATCCTTATTAAAACGAGCTAGATTATTGTTTTCTTCTTGGAAATATGAAATCCTCTTATTAATGCCAGTTTAACTTCCAAATTTGCAATCATCGCTACATTGCTACTCAACGCACCTGCAACGGTGTTTGCTTTTCTTAAGATATAAAGAATCTCTAGGTCATTAGATGCGAGAAATTCCAGCCATCATTGTTGCCTCAAGTTCCAGTCCTTTTGGGTAAAAGGTATTTTAATGGCTTATGATCTGTATATAACTCAAACTTTGCGCCCAAAAAATAGTGCCTTCACACCTCCAATGCAAAGAAAACTGCCAACAGCTCCAAATCGTGCGTAGCATAATTCTTCTCATAAGGTTTCAACTGTCGACTCGCATACGCTATTACTTTACCATTCTGCATCAATGCTTCTCTTAATCTGGTCCTACAAGCATTTGTCTAGACTGTTAATCCTTCACTCCCATCTGGAATAGTTCAAATGGGAGCACTTGCCAACTTCTTTTTTAACTCACTGAATGCTTGACCACACTGGGGTGTCCACACAAACTTAGCATCTTTCTTTGTCATCTTTGTTAGATGAGAAGCAATCTTTGAGAAATCTTTAATGAACCTTCTATAGAAACCTGCTAATCCCAAGAAATCCCTGACTTCCGATGCATTTTCAGGTTTCTTCCAATCTTGAACTGCAACTACTTTAGCTGGGTCCACTAATGTACCTTCTCCCAAAAATACATGCCTCAAAAATCTAACTTCGAATTTTTAGAAATGGAATTTAGAAAACTTTGCCTTTAAAACATGACTTCTTAAAGTACTTAGAACAACTTGAAGATGGTACTTATGCTCTTCCTCCATTTTAGAAAAAACGAAGATGTCATCAAAGAAGACAAGAACAAACTTGTTAAGAAAATCCCAAAACACTTTGTTCATCAAATCCATGAAATAAGCGCTGTGTTAGTCAATCCGAACGGCATGAGTAACCACTCATAAAAATTATCAGGCGTTCAAAAAGTAGTTATGGGTACACTCTCCTCGGCTACCTTTAATTAGTGAAAACCAGTGGCAAGATCCTACTGAGAAAATATTCGAGCTCCATGGAGCTGATCAAACATGTCGTCAATCCTAGGTAAAAGATACTTATCATTAATAGTCCTCTTATTTAACTCTCATCAATCTACACATAATCTAAGAGAACCATCTGTCTTGGTAACAAAAACTACTGGCGATCCTCAACTCGATGTGCTATGTTTGATCAAACCCTTCTGCAGTAAACCAAACAACTGCTTCTCTAACTCTCTTCTTTACTTTAGAGCCAACCTTCGAGGAGGCTGTACAATCGGTCTGTTTCTTGGAATCAAATCAATGCAGAACTCTATTTCCCGATAAGAGGTAAACCTTGCACTTCTTCAAAAATATCCTTAAAGTCCCGGACAACCAGCATATTCCTTATCTCCTCTTTGGGTACTTTGAGCCAATAGAGAAAAGTACTCATCAACTTATTAAGCTCCCTATAATAAATGTCCATACCAACATTTCCAGCATCACTAATTCTAACAATCCTCTGATTACAATTTATGACCGCTCTAAATTTAGAAAACCAATCCATACCCAATAACACCCCAAAACCCGTGAACCCAAGAACAAATAATTCAGAAAAGAAAGGCCAATCTCGTAAGGAATAGGCACATTCAAACATATGGTGTCAAGATTGGTCAGACCCCTAATTGGATTCGACACACAAAGGGAATTAAGGAGAATTACATATTTATGATTTAACTAGTTCATTAGGTCACATGAGATAAAACTATGGGATGTAACGGTGTCGAATAATACTCTAACAGGAATATCATAGATGGATAGTATACCTTACAACACCTGTTTTCCATTTGGATCCGCAGAAGTAGATGGTATTTCTTTGATATTAAAAGCTTTTCCCTATGATCCCTTCTTTGGAAAAGGGTACTAGTTCTTCATATGTCTTGTTTGTTGCAATTGTAGCAGAGTGGTCCACAAGCCAAGTTCGGGCACTGATTTTCAAAGTTGGCCATTTGGTTGCACTTATAACAAAGGATCTTGATCAAGTTTAACTACTTGTTCTGTGCTGGAGCTCCAGCTCCAGGCTTCTTTTCCGACCACAACTTCTCCCCTTTACGCTTGAAAAACAGCTTACTGGAACATGTATCGTTGATAAAGGTTGGGCATTAACTGCTGGCACTATTCCTTTTTGAACTTCTTGCTCAATATCACGAGCATCAAATCTCAAAGCCATACTAATCAGATTGGTAAAGGTACCGTTGAGATGATTGGTCATTTCTCGATGGAATTTTGGTTGCATTTCTTTCATGAACATTTCATTCTTTTTGAGTGGGGTATCAACCAATCCTGGTCCAAAGTGAGATAATGCATTGAACCTATGCTCATACTATGCCACTATTATCTAACCTTGTTTTAAATCCATGAAACTTATAAGCAACTGAGTCCTTCCTGCCTCTGGGATAAACTGATTTTCAAAAACCTCCTTAAACCGCACCCAAGAGAAATCTTCTTCTAGTGTATTCATGGTGATTGAATCCCACCAATCCATTACTGCTTTCTTAAGTTGATGCAATGCCAATAATCTCTTTCCAGCATCTCCCAATTGAAAATCCCAGAATATCCTTTCACAAGAGGGGATCCATGTTTGAACTCCCATAATATCTTCAATTCCATAGAAAGGCTTACCACCTAAAGTAGTATAATTCTTAGACAAGGTCGTAATGTTTTGAGGCGGTTGAACTTGTACCTTTATTCTACCATTGACTCTACAACTGGCTCGTTTCTATGAGTTTTTCACCTATAGTCGTGCTTGTTTCGAATCCTCTCCATCTTCTTCCTTTTGTACTCATTTTCAATAACATAGACAAGTAACAGGGATTATCAAAATACAAAGATAGGGTCAATGATGAAAAAAGCGAAACTACTATAAAGGATCTAAAACAAGTCTTTTAAGGGAGAAAAGGAAGTGCTCTCTCAAGATTAACTCGTTCTAGGGCTCTACTCACTCTATTTCTGATGAGTTGTACCCCAAATCAGGCTAAGGTGTTTACTCAATCTTGCTTTGATACCCACTATGACGATACACCTTTCTAACACCTAGGAAAGACACATGACACATCCTCGATGTTCGTGTGCTATTGACCAAGCATTGGAAGGATGAATCATCATGGGAAAAAAAGAATATAATAGAAAACCTCACAACGAAACTGCAAAATAAACCATGACAGTCAATAGTACATCAGTTTACTCCTTAATAAGAGGTTATTAAAGTTATACCAAAGTACTACAAATCAACTTAGGCAGTTATAACATCCTGCCTTTACATATGCTGAAATAAAATACACTTACACAAACAAGATAATACAGTAGAATACATAACTATGAAGATAAAAGCCTCCTACTTGGACGCCATCATTAAAAGAGCCTATAGAAGACCTGCTACTCTCGGACTACTCAAATAAAATGATTACCCAAGAGTTTGGAGAAAACAACTCATGATATGTCTGTTATGAGTAAAACTTTTTAAACAATAGGTGTTAAATTAAACACAAACATCAAATGACTAGAAATTTGCACCTCCCTTGTAGTATACATCCAGTAATATACTTCTGAGAAGCTCATTTACTCTGTTAAACTTCTCGGATACCTCCAAGCTAAACCCCAGCAAACCTTACCAAGTATTTGAATATTTCACATCTAATAACACTAGTGAATCCAATCTAGATGAGATGTGAAACTATCCTAATGGGAGAAACCCTACCTAGCTTGGCCTCCTCTCGCACTTTGGTTTTAGTCGTTTCCAACAAAGTATATCAATGCTCAACGAAGAAATAAATCATCTTAAAATGACAATAATAAAGAAGCCAAAGTAACCGATAGTCGAGAAACTAACTATCGAGGATATAAAATGATCATATGTGGAAATTAAGTCGTGTATACTTAACACCACTCATCGAATTCAAACTTGCACTGTTTCTTTTTTAACAATAATACCAGACAAGTTAAGGTAGTGTTAGCTCAAAGTCATGTCTCATGATTATTCTTAACTTTCGAAATAGCAACAAGTCTACTTCTTTGATGTTTAGTGCTAATTATAAAAATAAATTGTTTCTATATAAGTTTATGGAAATTAATTCATTTCCATAAACGAATCAAACTTTTTTGTTTAAAAACCTGAATTCATACTTGGCTTCACATTACGAGTATTAGCTTTAAAATACTTTGTTAAAAGAGTTTACTAACTTTGAAACATCATTACAAAAGGATTTAACAACTTAAAACGTCCTTATTCCATTGATTAATTACCTTTAAAACTTTGTTAACTAAGTTAATTAATTAACTTCAAAACTGTTAATTAAGAAGGGATAAATTACCTTTTAAAATATCATTAACTAAATTAATTAATAATATTTAAATATAATTCATTTAGTTAATAAATAATTAAATATCATTATTTAAAAGTGATTAATTAATTTAAACTTAATTTAAGAAAAGATTTATTTAAGGTTAAACAGATCTATTAACTTTTAAAAGTCATTAATTAGAAAGATTAATTAATTTAAAAACAACATTAGTAAATTGATTATTTAAATTCAATCCATCATTATTAAAAGATTAATTAATCTTAAACATCATCAGATATAAAATGATTAATTAATTTCTAAACATCATTAACCAAGTGATTAGTTAATTTTAAACACACTATTAATAAGTTAATTAGTTAATTTTAATCGTTATTAATTAAATAATTAATTAAATTAAATAATCATTATTAATTAATTATTTTTGAAAACATCATTAATTAAAAACTTGCTTAACTTATAAAATAATTTCAAGTACCATAATGAAACCAAATGGCTTCGATAAAAGATGATTTTTCGAAAGTGCCGATATAGCGACCATCACTATACGAGCAGTTCGGAATTCAAGTATATGACAATTTCAATACAACCAATCATCACAAAGCATGGGGATGAACATACATACAGGGTAATTTACAATGGTTCAACATGTAACAAGCATTTATTAACAATGGAATTAATTTAACCACTAGATTTTCATTAACTTATGATTCGCTTACTAACACTTCAAAGCGACCAACTTCCAAGCAACAAACCAATTCCAACCACCAAACTATTACTTCACCAATACAATAAGAATTCAATAGCTATAACATGAACACAAATATAGTTTGAAAACATTTGGTTTAAAGGTGGAAGCTTTACTCACCAAATTGCTTACTAACTTAACCAAACTTGCGCTAACTTCACAAATGCGACTAGAACAATGCGTTATTATGCAAACCACTTGACTTAGTGGGTCTTGTAGTGCTTTGGGGCTTGTCCTAGAGGCTATAAGGCATAGCCATGATGAAAAATGGGGAGTTATGGGTGTTTTTTATAATGTAAAGTGAAGTAGAGGAGGAAATAACTAATTTTAACAATCTAACTTAAGGGAAAAGTGGAAAATTTGGATTTTTAAAAACTAAGATGCCATGAATGTTTAATAATATGTAAAAGAGGTTTTAGGAAATGAAAAGAGAATTTATAGTGAAGAAATGTGTTAGGATGGAGGTATTTATAGGCAAACGAGAAGAGTATTTTAGTAAATTGACTTAGGAATTAAATAATATAAAGTAAGTATCATGGAGCTCCATACCTCCTCCATTCCTCCTTGTACATGTTACACCACTAGGTCCCCTCCTTAGCATGTTTTTATGTACTTACCTAGGTGCTTACAGTGATGGTTGTGTACTTCTTTAAGTTTATTAGGTTTTTTATATGCATGTTTAGTCAAATCATGTTTTATTTAAACTAAGAATAGTTATTAACTTTAACACTACAATTAACTTATCACATAACATATGTACATGTGTATGCAAGTGTATATGGGTTATAAAAAAATGTGCACACCATTTTTGATGACTTTCCGATGCCGAAAACTCAAAAATTTGAAAAACGTTTTTCGGTCACATTTTCCTTTTTTATTTGAACTAATTATTTTGCTAAACAAAATTTGAAAATAATTTTAATATCATTAATTAATATTTAAAATATTTTTATCGATTATTAAAATCCATTATTTAAATATTTAAAGATGATTAAATTTTCAAATACAGAGCGATTAATTTACGGGTCGTTACATGACGAATTCTCTATTGAATAGTGTTTTATTTCTAATGTTTCAACTCAAAACGACCTATAGTCGTTCGATCGATGTCATGCCACAATTTAACTATAATTAAAGTAGAATTCCACATTAAAGTATAATAACATTTTCAAGTCAAGAGAACTATGTAATATCGTCACTTCGATACTCTTTTTTTGGCCTTAGTTTTATTGACAAACATAAAACTATCAAGTGAGTTATTTCATGGTTATCCAATAACTATCAGCACGTAATACCTTGGTGCCCCTAGAAGCCATGATTAAAACACTACCTAACATTTGTAGAGCATTACATACTCTAGTCTCAACGGATGAATCGGTATCCCATCTCGAAACATCTTGACTAGGAATATTTAATACGATATGCTATTTTTATTGTGATAAATTTCTCATGATTATAACACATCGTAATTACTATCGCATAACATACCATTTAGGGATTTTCTACTAAATATACTTAAATTAAATTAATAATCAACGTAACACATCATGAAAAGTATATAATTGAAAGAAAAAAATCTTTTATTCCGAACGAGATTTTATTACAGTGTTAATAATTTATAATAAATTACGGAATTGCCCCTTGGGCATATCCCCAACTCTATCAAATCACACAATGATATTGAAATTAATGAATTCTATTAGATTATTATATGATGTTTATTAAATGGAATGATGTAATTCATGATTGACTGCAATAGTGAGGAGAAAACCTATTAGGTGCTTCAGCTGCGTAGTCTCACTATATGATTTGTCTGGGTAAAGTATTAGTAATACCAGACTTCATGTTTGACTTGTTTTTTAATTATTTTCCAATAACTCATGAGTTACGAGTATTTATTTGAGTAGGTTGAGTTTATGGTATAAAAAGCTGCTTTTGAAAAAGACAAACAAAATCTCCTAATATGAAGTAGGAAGCTTGTTTTGCAAATAAAAGCTATAAATTTTCGCTGTGTAAAAACAGAGTTTATAACCGATTAAGTGTTCATGTCAGCATCTTCATATGTCGGTCATGACACCATATTTATGCTTTATTATATCTACACTACGTGGGAACGAGTTAGGTTAATGAGTATGCAAGGACATTTATGTAAAGACATTTTGATGTAAGGAACCTGTTTAGCTATTATGTTTCCTTAATGTTGTGAAAAATGTTGATGTCATTTTATCATTCGAAAATAAATCTGGTGATGACTACAACATCATCGACATTAATTTTTAGGTCTTGAAATGGGGGACATTACGGTCAGTATGGAATTGCTGATGTGTGGTTTTAGCTTGTTACATATTAGTTTCTGTGTGGTTATGGAATCTGCTTTACTGTGTAATAGATAGTGTTTTATGGCGCTCTTGAAAGCATAGTTTATAAATATGATTAATGTATCATCAACATCATCTTCGTAGCTGTGTATTTAATGCCCTGCTATTACCTCGCTATAACCCCGTTATATCTCATAGCGGATTTCTACCGCTATGATTTTTCCATATAGCCCCAAAATATAGCCTTTCCGCTTTAATCCCCGCTATTTCCGCTATATCCCGTTATTCCCGATATATTTTTCTATTTCCGCTGTAGCTTCTTCAATAAAATGAATTAAAAAATTACATTTATACATTATAAAAATTATGAAACTAATTTATTCGATTTAATTTTTAATATATTTTCACAAATGAAAATACATTAGTATTCTACTAAATTCAATTATGTTATATTACAGTTTTACATTTATTAAAGTATATTCGCATATATTTTTTGTTTAAAATTATTTTGTATTAATTATAATTCAATTGAATGATAATTTTTCATTTAATTACCATTTATATATTTGTAAAAACATTAAGTACGAGTTTTATATGCTATTTTAGAGCCATCCGCTATATCCCGCTATATCCTCGCCGTATCCCAGCTATGACTTTTTGCACCTCCACCGCTTCGAATCTGCCGAGCGCTTTAACTGCACAGCTTCGTAGAGAATCAAGTTAGTCATATATCTTGAGCTCACTAAAAATTTATACTTTGAAATCAATGAATAAAATAAATATTTTAAATATATAATGAGATAGGATTAATAGCACCCTTTATATAGCAACATTTTATTACCAATCTGACACATTTCTTGATAGCATAGTTTATAAATATGATTAACGTATCATCAACATCATCTTTGTAGAGAATCAAGTTAGTCATATATCTTGAGCTCACTAAAAATTTATACTTTGAAATCAATGAATAAAATAAATATTTTAAATATATAATGAGCTAGGATCAAGAGCACCCTTTATTTAGCATCATTTTAAATATATTTGTGTTTATGCTATAGCTATTGAATGCTTTTTGCATTGATGAAGTAATAATTTGTAGTTGGAATTGGTTTGTTGCTTGAAAGTTGGTCGCTTTGAAAAGTTAGTAAGCAAATCATAAGTTATATGAAAATCCAGTAGTTAAATTAATTCCGTTGTTAATAAATGCTTGTTACACATTGAACCATCATAACTACCATGTACATATGTTCATCCCCTTGCTTGTGATGGTTGGTTGTATTGAAAATGTCATATACCTGAATTCCGAACTGCCCGTATAGCGATGGTTGTTGTATCAGCACTTTCGGAAAATCACCTTTTATCGAAGCCGTTTGGTTTTATTATCGTGCTTGAATTATTCTACAAGTTAAGCAAGTTTTTAATTAATGATGTTTTCAAAAATAATTAATTATTTTAATAATGATTATTTAATTTATTTAATTATTTAATTAATAAGGACTAAAGTTAACTAATTAACTTATTAACGATGTATTTAAAATTAACTAATCACTTTGTTAATTATGTTTTCAAATTAGTTAATCATTTTATCTAATGATGTTTAAGGTTAATTAACCTTTTAATAATGATGTATTAAAGTTAAATTGTTCGAACAACTAATTTTCCAATGAATTGGAAAACAGCCGATTGATTTTAAATTAAAAATAACCACAAGTGTACGACATACAATTCTAGTACGTGGCGAGTACGATTCGATCCGCAGGGAATTGTTTATATTTTAAAATTTTCTATTCAATCAAATTAACCAAAGATTTGAAAATTGTTAAGCTAGAAAATATGTAAACACTAGCTATAACAAAAATGAATGAAAACTATGAGATTAAAATACAATTTAGAGATAAATCCACTCTCTTGATCACATAAATCAACACAACATGAAATTATGATCTCTTTTTTTGGTCATTAGTGAATTCAGTTGATGTGTTTATCATAAGTATGGAATATTTATGTTATTAATCAGCCCAATATAATCCATCAAACTATAACACATCCATTAAAGCACTTCTTAACTCTCATGAAAATTGTAATGAAACTAAAAATAAAATGTATTCTAAGTATGATCTATTAACTATTGATTAGAAATTGTAATGGCCCGTTTTTTCGTACCATTTGAATCGACAATAAACAAACATGTCAAACTCAAATTACATGAAAAGACGGATCATTAAGGGTAGAAAGAAAATAACGAAAAAAGAGAATCTCACACAAATGGAATAACATATATTATTTCAATAATATGCTTTATAGCGGAAAATTTTAAAATACAATATGAGAGTCTAACCTAGATTCAACATGGACAGTTCTAACACCTGCTCTTACAAATGCTGACAAACAACAAAAAAAATACAATAGATGCAGTGGATAATAGAATACGTCCATACAATGATAAAGATCTCCAGCTCTTTTCTCGAAACTCCAACCGTCTTCAAATAAACCAGAAACTACTCGAATCTGACCCGAGTATTGAAAATACCTGGATCAGGCTTGATAAACCAGTGTGAGAAAACTTAATAATAAATGACAGTGTCATCTATCAGCTTTTGAATAAAATCCTTTCAAAAGAAAGAGTATCCCATAAAACCACGCCTACGCATAAACACGAATGGGTTTTTACCTTATGATAACAAAAACACTTTTATGTATCAAAATCTAATGACATTCTTTGAAAACTTTTGTAAATAAACTTATTAATCTTATCCGAAATGGTTACCCAAATAACATTTCGAGGCTATTCATTATGCCAATACAAATAAAACCGCAGGTTCTTATTGGAGAATGGATTTCCATACAAATGACCAGATGAAGGATCTACCTTCCGAATGGGTACACCTCTAGATGGATGTCCCGAGGACCATCACAAAGGATCCTTTGCCAACACAAGACCGACCTACCTCTATAACTAGATAGTGCCGAATATGTCATCCCCCGGTCGTTAGCGGCCTTTAACCGAGTGCTCATTTCCATACACCACATTAATTTACATCCCGAACGTCATAGCGGGAAGAAATATATCTGGAATGGGATGACCATACCCTACTTAGGAATGACCCACTTAGCCTTGCCGCATTTAATCATGTTTCAGTCATTTCCGGTTTGATGAGGCTTAAGGTTATGATTACCTTTTCGCATAGCACATATCATATCTTTGAATGCCACATTGCCATTTCCATTGACTATTAATTGTCTTTCACAAAATACAACCATTGATCTCGTAAGCTAAGAGAAGTTGCCTTCTTCGCCACCACTGATGTATGTTTGTAAAAACCAATGTACATAATATTTTAGAAATGCAATGTCAGACAAATGTCCATACAAGTTGTTTAGGAACAGGACAAACCGAAGGCACTTTCCTCGGTCATTACTAGGCGAGAAGCCCTTGTGGTTTTCAGATTTTTCATAACAACGAGACCACTGCTACAATATAGTGAATCGAGAGTTTATCCCCAATTAATCAACAAGTAGTCCTTCGTTATTATTCGTCTCAATATCTTAGTCTTCAAACATCTTCATTTTTCAAACACCTAAATAGGTCTGAAGTGGTTTTTGGATAGGAATCACCCAATTCTGACCCTGGTTCCTTCGAACCCAATTATTAATTTAAAAGATGTTAAGTTCATATGTGGATATCAATCATCAGTCTTTTACTTCATCTTTTATTTAATATCTTTCTTGGATATATTCTTTTCAACTTATTCCATTTTCTTTTCAAGAGTATACGGAATCATTAAGCCTTGTTATTAAATCATTTGGTTTATTTAATCCTTTCTTAAATATTGGAATAATTCCAAATCATTTTCTCTTTTACTTAGGAAAACCTTTCCAAATCATTCATTAAATCTTGATCAAATATTTTTTATATTCAAGTTATAACTTTTAACTTAGGGAAAATATTCCCAAATCATTCATTAAATCTTGATCAAAGATTTCCTTCGTAACTTCAAATCATGTTCTTGCAATTCGAAGATTTTCATAACAAAGCACTACTGCCACCTTAGATATGTAAATTTCACCTCCAGATACTAATGGAAAGTAATCCTACATCATGAAATTTTTTGTCTTCATTATGTTTTATTTTGAAAATTAGTTTGAAGGGGTTTTCGGATAGGAATCACCCAAATCCGATCCCGGGTTTTCGAGTAGGAATCACCCAAATCCGATCCCATTCCTTCGTACCAATCATCGAATAAAAGACGATAAGTGGTTAAATAACATTCAAAGAATCCATTTCTTTTCTTTTATTTTGGAAAAACTTAAATATGATCTTTTAGAGCATCTGGGCTTTCCTTTCGATCTATTCCACCCCTCGCTTAAGAAATAAAACATAGGCCAGGTAAGTTCAGGGCACTGGTTGTTCCATCCCTAACCTTAGTTAAACACCAAGTTTTATCTTTCTAGATCTCACAAGAAGAACAAATATACTAGTCATTTCTGCATACTCAGTTATTATTGTATTCAATATTCTTCACGTTTTGTTTAAGTGGTATAAACGATTCATCTTAACCATTTATTCAAACTCTTATTAAAACTTCCAAATCACCTTCAAATTACTTAATTATTCTTTTAAAATCGTTCATAGAAGACTTAGGAAAAAATTGTTAAGTTTAAAACTATATTTTAAAAGTTATTTCAAACTTCTGCGAAAAGCGTTGCGAAAAGTGTTGCAAATAGCGTTTTAAAAGCTATATTCTTCAAAATGACTTTTATATAATTTATAAATCCATCTTTTCAACTTAAATATCTTTTAATACATTTTAAATATTTTTAAGATTTATTTCATATTTTTTTAAAACGTTTAAAATACAAATTTTAAACTTTGGTCACTTTGCCGTAAAAGCGCGATTTTTCTGGAAAATTATTTTGGACATATTTAAAATATACAAGATGAAATTTTGATTCTATTTCTTTATTTCCTTAAACATATTTAAATGTTTATAAAACATTTCGAACTCATTTTAAAACTATTTCCAAAAGGTTTAAGCATTCCACATACACCATTTTATTTTCAAAAGGAAAGTGATTTCCTTTGTGCTTATCGACGTGTATTAAGGTGACTTGGTAAAACAATTGAACAATCATATCAAAAAAAAAATACTTGATGATCAAAGCATATATAAACATTCATAGCAATCATAACACAACATCAAATATGTATATATGTAAATAGAGATGTTAAATAGAGTTTCTCACCATAAACCAAAGCGATTAACTTCTTACCAACATTCTATCAACCAACACTTCACAAATTAATTCCTACTCCATTAAACACTAGCAAAAAACACCCTCTTCCTTCAAATTTCTTGGCCGAGGCTTAAGATGGAGGTTGGCTGAAAATATAGAGAAGAAACCGTAGAGCTTTGATCTTGAATTCTCAAAATTAGACCCGAAAAATAGATCATTTTCTCTCTAGTTTTTGACTCTCTTACTCTCAAAATTTGAAAAAACTTGTTAACGGAAAAGTTGTTGAAAATTCTTTTCTCTTGAATTTAAAAAAAAATCACTTGATTTTGATTAATTTTTAGGAAGATATGGTCAAAAGAAAATAAGCTATTCTCGGATTTGCAAATATAAAGCCCGAAAATATACTTCAAATAATTGAGTTTCAGGTATAGAAAGCCACAAAACTAGAAAAAGCGATCAGCATAAAAGTTCTACCTATTGGAATTTAATATGGTTTAAAAAATAATTTCTTAATTTAGTTCAGTTATTATCAAGTTATGATCAAAACAAAATGGCATATTCTCTGGCTTAAAAACTAGGCCAAAAAATACACTGAAAATAAGTGGATTTATGATATAGTTATGTTTAGAATGAGACAAAGTGGTCAACATGAAATTTTAAGCCGCTAGAAAAATAAACGATTTGAAAAAAAGAATTTTGTATATTGATTCAGTTTTGAAGAAGTTATGGCCGAGAGAAATAGATGTAACATGTGAAGAAAAGAGGAGTTTGATTTGAAGAGAATGAACATTGATTTCTTTTGAATATTTTGTAAATATTTTAACATTATTTCTTTCTAATTTTTTCCTATGGCTTGGAAACCATTAAAGTGAGGCTAAATAAGTTGAAGAAGCTTGAGAAAAGAAGAAGAAGAAATGTGAATGAAAGTGAGATGGAGGTGGGTATTTATAGAAAAAGAAATAAGTGGTAAGTTTTCCAAAATAACCTCTTACCAAATTATCAAACTAACCCTACTTCAACCTAAATCAATCTCCACTTTTTCAATACTTAACAACATCTTTTACATCCTTCATGTCTTTTTCACTTAAATTTTAAGTAAAGAATAACATAATTATGTTGTTTTTGATTTGAAGTGATTTGATGTTAACTTTTTCTTACTTTTGTTAATTCTTACTTACTTTTATCAATGACTTATAGAAGTTTTCTAACATTATTTAGTAAAAATAAACATGTTTAGTTATTAAAATGTATAGTATATATGTTAAAACATGTAAACAAAGGTGCGATAATGCTGTGAAAACTTATTTTGAACAAAACTTTGATTTTCGACAAAACGTTTTACGGTCACAGTTTGACGTTTTCGTTAAACTATTTATTCATGTAAACCAAACTTCAAAATTGATTTTTTATTATATTTAAATAAGTAAGAAAATTATATTTGACTTATAAAATAATATAAAACAATATCCAAATCTTCTTATAAAAATACGACTTTGATTTATCGATATGCGACGAAATTTGTCGGCTTTTATCTAACTAGTTTTATATATTTATCGAACCATTATAAATTAAACTACTACTATTATTAAATGAGTTTGATATCGATTATATATATTTAAAAGGAATTATTTATCTTTCAAACAAATTTCGTGAATATTTATCCTACTTTATTGGAATCCGACTTGCCAATTTTACAATGGAAATCCAAAACCTTTATTCAATATGAAAATAAATCTACCATCCTTATTTATCATATAAAACTTGATTGTTTAAGTTTTAAAATTCTACATTTGAATATTTCAAACAATTAAATATCCTATTTTCAAAATGTTAAGATTATGGGTCGTTACAGAAATATAGATCATCAAATTTTGATTCCAAATCCACTTCCATTACCAAAATCAGTTAGTTAGATGATGATGTAAATTATGTTTATTTGAGTAAGCATAGCCTATATGTGATTAACATCATAGAATATAAAATTCATTAATAAACTTACATCAACATGCAACTTTCCAATAAGCACAAAAAGAGAATATAAATGATCAAAATGTGTTAACTCTACATAATTAGAGGGCTTCATTACCCCTAAATTGAAGGGATTTAGCCTCTCATATTTGTTATCACTTCATCAAATGTAGCTTGCAATATGAAACAAAAACAAGAGTAAAAATGCAAGCTAATTAAAAAGAGAGCTAATTAAAATGAAATAAAAGCTATTCTACTCGCATAAATAAAAAGATCTGCACTACTAACATGAAAGGAAAAAGCATGTAAATAAAAAAAATAAGAATTAAAATTGCATTAAGAAGAAAATTAGATAAGAAAAGTAAATGGCTAAGTAGCCATGACAAGAAATAAAGAGCTTTTGTTTATTTTTGAGCCTAAAACTAAACTAACTAAAGAGGTGGCTCAAAGGCTAAGAGAGACTAAGAGGAAGAGTTACATGAACAAATAAGGTATTTATATAAGCCTCAAACCCTAATCATTTTTTTGGGAACAACCCAAACAACCCCTTAAGAAGTGTGGCCATCAAGTTATCATTAACATGAATTATTCCTTCAATTAAATGTGTATGAAAATTTTAGCTCCACCGACTTGTGCAGTAGCTTCTGATTGTAAATTAAGGTAAGCGGGTAGGTGGGGTACATCATGATACATGGTTTAAATTATTTCTATCTTCATTCCTTTGTATCTTCTTGTTCATGCATATTTTCTATGAAGCCACTTGTAATTTGAATTCAAATTCCTACAAAATAACATTAAAATATCCAAGAAATTTTCTCAAATTAATATATGCACAAAATAACCATTTTGCCCTTGTATGAAGATGAATATATGATGATTTGAAAATAACTGAAATTTGGATTTAAACATGTTAAAATGCCCTATATGATCATTTATTTAATTAAATTCGATTAAATATGGTAGTAAAAATATGCATATTTACGTGCACATCAAAAACCCCCACACTTATCTTTTTATTTTTCCGCGAATAAAGAAAAACTAAGATAAATCTGCTTTCGTTAGAAACACGATTGTATTGAGCATATGCAACAAGCAATTAAACCTCTAGGTGTGTCTAGTAGGACGAGTGTTGTCTATTGAGGGTTTTCGGTGGATACTACCCACAAAATCCTAATGCAAGTGAAAATTTTAAATGAAAGATTATTTACAAAGATATGAATGCAAGTTTTTGAAAATATTTACAAATAAAGGATTTACAAATGAAGGATTTACTTTTAAATTTACATGAATAAGTTGATTATATGATTTGGTCATTATGAAAAAATTTAAGTCCTTTTACTTGTCAAAATTTCAAATAAAAATTAAGTTATCATAACAAATAGACTCTAGTTTGGCTAGTTGTTTTGATTGATAGCATAGTATAACTATGAAATAGATTTTTAGTTGGTCATCAAAGTTTATCAAAGTGGTATTTTCATTTCTTTTGAATAAAAAGACAATTCAAATGAGTAAAAATAGTGCTCGGATTTCAATTGCTGACTCTCTCTTATTTGAAAATTTTATTGATATTAACAATATTTACATATGCCTATCTCAGAAAACCGAGGCTGGATATATTACTCATGTACTGCCTTGCGGGCTTATGTGAGGGGAATACGGAGCGTGGCGAGGGAGCACATGTGTAATGACGGACCATTTTGAACCATTCAAATCGAAAATAATCCACACATGTCAAACTTGAATTGCTCAAAATGACAAATTGTTATTTATATTGGCAAAACTTAGCATATGCAGTAAATAAATCAATCATTCACAGACACGGATCAATACAACAAAACGCACCAGAATAGGTAAATAATAGTTCATGAAGCTACTACAGAAACATCAGAGTATAAAACCAAGTACAACCTAAGTCTAAATGCAAAGAAATCTCTAATACATAAGCAAATGACAAGTCTGAACATAAATAATTGAAAATAATTAAAATGACCGAGATAACTGAAAAGCTGAATAGATTAAAGATAGATCTCCAAGCAAAGCTCCAATCTCCAAAGGTGAGTCTCAAATGCTGTAATACTCAGGCTGACCCGATCATAAAGCAAAACACAAAACGCACGAGTCGGGATTAACAATCTTATGCAAGTAAACCAACTCAAGTGAAATGTCCAAAGGAAATGCAATAACTTGAAGAATGTTTGGGAGTTCCATCCTTTAAGTATCCATGAAACTATCTACATACATAATACAATACGCTACATAAATAATGTCTACATTAAAGTAAAATATTAAAATATCGTTAAGGCGTTACTCGTATCCCCCTTAACACATTTTTATATAAATGCCATAGTTTATACAGATACTGTAAACTCCACCTGTAGGTGGGCTATCAGGGAGCACACCATAGGTACGATACAAAACAAAATCGTAGAAGGCGCGATAGGGCATGTGAACACGACACTCGAGGAAGTGCCACGGTAGATATACAATTACACTCCCGGACTGGTGGTAACGCATAATAGCTACTACCGCCCACCTCAGAACACACTCCCTTAATCAAAATTAAGGGTGGCCACCAAATCAATTACAAAGTCAGAATATAGTATCAAATAAATGTGCCCGATAGAAGGAATGACCTCACTTGGCCCGGTATAGCTCCTATTTTAAACACATCATGTTGACTCACGGGAGTTAGGGTCACGTAAATACATCATACAGAATCATTCGCCAAACCATCCTATTTCATTTCTAGAATCTCCACCATGTACACAGTTACTAAAGTGGTTTTCGATATTGGCAGAGCATATGACAATATCTGATCCCTGTCTCTTTAACAACCAAACGCTTATTTCACACCAGATGGTTCTTTTACATTTTCGAAAACCAATTCATACTAATATCAAAATATCATATTCACTTCAAAATCATATCACTTTCCAAATCATATTCACTTCAAAATCATATCACTTTCGAAACAATATTCATTTTCAAAATCATAACCACAAAATAGATTAAACCGTCATATCAACATTTGCATTTTAAATCAGTTAAATCTAAATCATAACAGTTCCAACTTTAAAAATTTTGAATATTGAAAGTAGTTTATATATTAGAATAGTTATACATTAAAAATAGGTTATATTTCAAAAAAAATAGGTTATAGATTGAAATACTTTATATATTAGAAATAATTTATATATTTAAAATAGATTATAGATTGAAATAGTTTATATATTAAAATAGGTTATATATTAGATAAATATATTAATTTACACATTTTAAACATAATATATTTTATTTTTATTAAATTTTATTAAATAAAATCTTATATTATGAAAAAGTAAATGAACTTATTAGTAAAACCTTAAAATTTACATTCCAAAACTTAACTTATAAATTTAGAATTCTTAAACAAATAATTTTTAAAAATCTAAAATTTACATATATGTTTAAAAATAAAATCTTTATATTAAATTTGAAAATCATTTTCCTTTTTTTCCAAACACATCTTTTCAAAATTTCAGAAATCACTTTAAAAATAGACCACCGGTGTCCGTATATAGTTTTCTATCCTAGGGTCAAGTTATACAGATGTTTATCATTTCAATTCGCAAAAATTTAAAATTTACGGGTATATATCATTTCAACCCGCAATCGCAAATTTTCAAGATCAATAAAAACTGTTTGGGTTTATCATTTCAACCCATAACGATTTTTTCTATTCTAAAGATCATTCGGGTATGTATCATTTCAACCCACAGGGAATACCTAAAACTAAGGGAACTTGTAGCATGTTTTACATAAAATAAATAACATAACACAAAATCATATATAACATATTACATAAGGGCACATAACTTACATAATAAATTGCATAAAATATCATATGACTTACATAACAAATTGCATAGAATAACATATAACTTACATAACATAGCATGTAACTCACATAATTAATTACGGAACATAACATAATTAATTACGGAACATAGCATGGAAATTACATAATTAATTACAAAACATAGCATGTAACTTACATAATTAATTATAGAACATAGCATGTAACTTACATAATTAATTACATAACATAGCATGTAGCATACATAATTAATTATACAACATATCATGTAACTTACATAATTAATTATTACATAATTAATTACATAAAATAGCGTATACCTTACATAATTAATTACGTAAAATAGCATGGAATGTGACATAAATTTTCTACCATAACATAATCCAACATGCAATCATTTCCAATATAGAACATTAGATGATTTCCTATATTACAATCATACTACATATATGCATACAAATTTTATTCTTTTTTTTTAATTCTTCCTTTTCATACATAAATTTCACATAACATAATAAAGACAATTTCCATTACAAAAGTGTCAACCTTTAAATCAATATAACATTTTCCTTTTTTTCTTTTCTACATAGAAATTCAATATTAACATCATCATGCATATTAATAGCCATATCATCACATCTATTTTTATAAATAAACAACATAGTATCAGAATCATTTTTATTTCAAAAATAATCAGGAAACATAGATGAACATATTTCATATCAAATTATAACCAAATTACGCAAAATTTCATAACTATTGCAACATTCCAATAACATATCAAATGATATCCATTTAATTAACATAAGATTATAAATCGTGAGTGAATAGCTCACCTTTTGAGGCTAAGAAAATTGACGATACACAACTATGAATTTGAGTCACAAATTCCAAAGCAAATCAAAGCGGACTTGAATTGATGCAACAATATATATATATATATATATATATATATGGATATATATTTCAATTTTTTATATAAAAGAGAAGAGGAGAGGGGTCAAGAGGCTCGACCTAGAGTTGAAAGGATGGGTTTGGATGCGGCTAAGGTGGAAGAGATGGTTTGGCTATGCAAGAGGAGAAGATGTGGTTATTTGGGTGGGATTTGGTGAAGATAGGGCATAGCTATAGGCTTGGAAAGAGGGGATGATTTCAGCCTTGCTTGGAGGAAATGGTGACCGAGATGAAGTGGAGGGAAAGATGGCTTGGATGGTGGAGGAGAGGTGGCAATAGGAGAGGAGGAGGAAGGAATTTGGAAGAGAAAAGGAAGGAGTTTTGATTTAGAAAAATTTGTGGTTTTAGATCTATAACTCTCTGTAAATTTGGAGAGGAAGAAGGGAGTGTGATGAGAAAGTTTTCTCGAGAGAAAATTATGTATGTACAAGTTAGTCAGAAGGAAACAAATAGTTGTAGGCATAAGAATAGACATAAGTCTCTTGGTATGGTTAGAGTCTCTTGGTGCAACAGCCCGATATTTTCAACCATTCACATCCAACATGCCGGAATTGAATTGCTCAAAATACAAAGTTATTGATTTTATTTGGCAAAACTCAGCGTATAAAGTAAAGAAATAAATCGCAGAATCACAGACATAGCGTAATATACAATATGCAGCGGAAACAAAGAATAGTAGTTCATGAAGCTACTATATATATAATAGAGTTAAATAAGATACAATAGAAGTTTCCAGATACAATAGTCAAATACAAGGTCAAAATACATCACTGGAACCAACTGAATAACTGCAAGCTGAAAAGATGTGGATGGATCTCCAAAAGAAGCTCCAACTCCAAAGGTGAGTCTCAAAAGCTGTATCACTCAGTCTGACCCGAGCATAAAGCAAAACACAAAACACTCGAGTCAGGATTAACATTCTTATATCAATAAATCCAACTTAAATGAAATAACAACTAAAATACAAGTAACTCAAAGGATATTTGGGATAACCATCCTCTAAGGATCCGTTAAACTATCTACTATGTAGTAATATAAGCTATTATAATAATGTCTAAAGTAAATGATAATATATTTAAAAATAGCATTAAGGCGTTACCCATATCCCCCATAACACATTTTATATATTCCCATAGTCTATACAGTACCGTAATCTCCCCCGTACCGAGCATCGTCAGAAGGCACTCCATAGGTATGGTACAAAACAAAATCGTATAAGGCACGCTAGGTTAGGTGACACGGCACAACTAGGCAATGCCATGGTAGATATACCAATTGCACTTCCGAACCGGTGGTAACGCATAGCAGCCACTACCGTCCACCTCGAGCCACACTCCCAAAATCAAAGGTGCACCTAATCAATCACAAAGTAATAAAATGGCAACGAAGAAGTGTGTTCGATAAGAGGAGCTACCTCATTAGCCCGTCGACTGCTCCTGCTTTAGCCACCTTGTACCAACTCACGGGAGTCGGGTCTACGTATATATCTCATATAGGATCGTCGCCACCATACTACTTCATTCTGGAATCTCCACCGCGTATAAAGTTGTTAAAGTGGTTTTCGAAGTTGGCAGAGATTATGACAACTTTCGATCCTGGTCTCTTTAACAACCAAATGTTATTATAACACCGCGGTCATTTTAAAATAGTTTTTACTTTAAAAACAAAATATCATTTCCTTTCCATATCAATCCGATATCCTTTTCCATTTCAAAATCAAATACGATATCATTTCCATTTCAAATATATCTTTTTCCAAAATCATAGCATTTTTCAAAGTTATAACACTTTTCGAAACTAAACACTTGAAATTAAACACTTTGAAACATAATACTTTGAAATCATAATACTTCCCACTTAACCGATTTAAATATTAAAATAGTATATATATGATAAAATTATTTTCCTCAAATTTCACAAATTAATTCCAAATCAACTCAAATTCCAAAATTCAAATTTAATCTGTAACGATCTTGGTTTTGAGTCAAATTTAAATTGGTAATTAAAATAAATTTTTGGATTAAATTGTGAATTTTTCCAAAACAAATAAAATATGTGTTTGTTTTATATAGATTGTAAATAGAATTTTAATTGGAAATTCAAAAAATAAATGTTTTGAATAATATATTGGATTTGAAAACTCTACATTTTAAATTAATAAAAGTTTGTTTTCCAATATTATAATGTGTATATATATATATAAATTGATTGCAAAATAAAATTTGAATTTGAAATTCAAGAATAAATATTTACAAATAAAATTGGATTTATTGACTTTATATTTCCTAGGAACTAACATATATATGTATATATATGATTATTTATAATTAGATTTCAAATCATTTTCTTATTAAGTTGTATAAATATAAATAATTAAAATGTATGAATGCAAATGTAAAACAAGAATTAATAAAAGCTTTAAACTTACATATATGTATATATATCTTTTGAATGTATAAAATATAGATAATGGAAAATGTATAATTATAAACATATGTAAATATAAAAAATTAAGTAATTTATAAAATGAAAAGGGTTAAATATAAAAAATTAAATAAAATTTAAATAAGGGTTTAAACATAAAATGCATTATTTTGACATTTGTAAATTTATAAAAGCATGCGTTTACAAGTGTTGGGTTGGTTAAAACAAGTGGCAAATTAACATTTCCTTTTAGTTTAGAAATTATAGAAAATATGCATAAGAGTAAAAACCAGGCTTCAATGTTTCTTTCACCTTCATTTCTAAAAACAAAAAGCTGAATCAAAATAACAACAAACCTGAGTAATTCAAAGCTTCAAGCAAAACAGATTCAACATCAAAAACAGGTTCTCAAATCAAAGCAAAACAAACTTAGCAATCAAAACAATTGAACCTGAAGCATTTCAAACCTAGAAATCAAAAAAAATCTGAATTAAGCAATAGATCAGAGCAACTCAAACAATCTTAAGCCTAAGCAAAAATTCAAAATCAAAGTCATTCAACAAACTCAAGTGAATCAAATCAAGTTCAGATTAGGTCCAAACACCAAGCATTCAAACCTGTCCTCTATTTTTTGTTCTCTGCTTTCAAAATTGAACCAAGTGAGCAAACCTCTATTTTTAATTGTTTATCAACTTGATGTAGGCGAAGTAAGTAGTGAAAATTGTTTGCATAGAAGTGAATGTGTTGTATATATGTATGTATATGCAAATATATGTATGCATGTCTGTGAACAGGGTATATTTATACCTGTTCTTAGTTTATAGTTTCTAAAATCAAGATTTAAAATTCAATATCTTTTTATGCAATCGATTTCAAGCTATCACTTCCAAATGAAAATTAATTGTAAGGTTATAATATCAATCGTAAAAATGATTTCAAAAATTTACATTAAGTATTTAGTTCAAAATAGGAAATACAGTAAGAAATAAAATTTAAGTCGAAAATTGATAATCATGATTTCCAGTTTCCTCTACATCATCTTGTTCGTCTTGGAAAGCCAGGAATTTTAAAAGTAAATTCAAGATTTTTAGCATTGTATCGATTGAGGAATGTATGGTTGAGCGGAAAATGAATTTTGGTCAAATTCCGATGATCGGTACTAAACTGGGTGGCGCCATTGATACTGGAGACGACATAAGGATAGGAGATCATCAGAAAAATGCTCACTTGAATTCTAGGCTGCTGTGGTGGCTAATCGATGTGATAGTAGGGTTAAGATTCAAGATTGGTCGACGATGTTGTTTAAGTTCGTGCGACGTCGACAGTTGATCGTAGGTGATCGCACCAAGGGGAAAAGTAGCATAGGACAATGATGTTTCTCTGGTTGGAGGTTCGTGGTCGCTGGTGGTTTGTTGTGGCGTCGCGCGAAGATTTTCTGGTGCTGGGTGGATTCCATGTTGAAGCTTGATGGTTCAATTTTGATTGTGGGTGAGTTTTGATGATCTGGGTGGTCGAATCGAAGGTAGAGGTCGTGGACGACTTGTCAGTGATGGTCGGAGGTCGATCAGGCGGTTGTGCATGTCTACACGTGGAAATGTGCGTCTATTGATTTTTGGGAAATTGAGGAAGATGAAGCTACTCGGGTTCGACTCGAACTAATTCGCAAAAATACTCGGGGGAAAAGAAGATGTACGTTTCTCGAAGTCGTGTTCAGGGAAATCATGAAATGGCTCGGATTTGTGGATTTAAGATAAAAACAGTTTTAAACTTTAAAACAAATCAAGTTTATTTGAAACAATTTTATTAAAACCAATTCTTTTGTAAATGTTAAATGTTTATCCAAGTTTTGAATTGGTTAAAAGGTTCTAAATAAAATGATTTTAAATTAAAAAAATGTTAAGATACATGTAACCTTTATTTTTAAAGTTTATTTTAAATAAACTTAATAATATTAAGAAGTTAATTAAGAAAAGATGTTTTAATTGTTAAGTAACTTTAAAATCTGAATTAATTTATTTGTTAATGATAAATTGCAAGGTTTATTAAATAAAGGCTTTTAATGATAATTAAAGTAATTAATTAAGATAAAGGAATTATCTTTTAATTAATTAAAGACTTAAGTGACTTTTAGACTTATTACTTAATGAAAATTATGGTGATTAAGTAAGTGATTTATCCTTGATTAATTAAAGGATTAATTACTTAATGAAAGTAATTTTAAAGAATAATTTCCCAATGTAATTAAAGGATTAATTACGTAGCTATTTAAATGAATAATTTATCAAGGTGAGTAATTAATTAATATGATTAATTAAAAGTTAATTAATGATTAAAAGTGAATTAATTAATAATTAAGGTCAATTAATTAAAGTGATTAATTTAAAGGATAATTAACCAATGTGATTTATTAATTTATGTGATTAATTAAAGGTTAATTAATCTATTAGAGGATGATTAATTAATGTAATTAATTAAGGATTGATTAATCTATGTAATTAATCTTAGATTAATTTATTTATGTAATTAATCCCAAATTAATTTATTTATGTAATTAATTAAGGATAATTAATTAAAGGATAATTACTTGATGTAATTAATTTATGATTCAAGTGATTAGGGATAATCACTTATTGTAATTAATTAAAGAATAATCAAAATATTAAAGGTTAATTATTTAATGATTAAAGGAGGATTGATTTATTAATTAAGATTAATTAATTTATAATTAAAGGTTAATTTATCATTAAAGGTTAATTAATAAATGATTAAAGGTTAATTAATGATTAAGGTTTATAATTAATTAAGCAGGATTAGTAATTGATTCATAAGAAATTAATCTGATTTAAATTAATCAGATGATTAATCGATCTTATTTATGGATGCTTGGATTGTATTAAATGCTTTGAATTGTTTGATATCCCTGATGTATGATGTTCTATAATATGATTGAGCTGTGAACTGTGAACTATTTATCTATGTTGAATTTACATATTTATCTGTGAATCTGTGAATGAAGATAGGCGTTATAGGATTATATCGCTTATCAATATTGCTGTGCTTGGATTATGATGATTAATGATATTGCACTATTGTGTAAAACCCCTAGACTACACCATACACATACAAATATGGATTTCACGAGGATTTGGTTAAGTCACAGATATTTTGAATTTAAATATTATTTTATTTAAAAATTGAATTTTGAATCCAAATGGTTTTGGAAATGGAATTGGGTTAAATATGAAAAGTTTTGGAAAATGAAATTTGAAATTGAATTTAGTTTGAATAGAATATATCTTGTTTAAGTTTTGAAATTATTTCAGAAACTATGGTTTGAAAGGGTATACAAGTTGTACAATAATATATATAGATTTTAAACCATTTAAAATGTATTATTTTGAGAATTTAAATTTAACCCAAGTTTATACTTTAAAGGCTATAACTTGTGCGTATTTGACCAGATTTTTCCAAAACGAAAAGTATTTGTTTTCAAATGATAATAGCTTTCAAATAAAGAAAGGATTTCCAGTTTTTGTTGAAAAGGTCACAAATTTGAAATAGAATTGTATTGAAAGCTATAAATGAATCTTTGTTAAAGATTGGTGAACTTTGTTTTCAATTTTAAGAGGATCTTAAAGGGTGTATCTTTTGTTTAAAAAATTTGAAATGGAAATAGTTTTGAAAGCTATAAATGAATCTTTGTGAAAGATTGGTTGTAACGCCCCACCCCGAGACCCACCTTAGCAAAGAGAATTAACAAGTAATTCTGTCTACTAAAGCAGAGAATAGGGCCGGTTAAGGGCGACCATCTATAATTTTGTCTTAAACATCTATTGAATACGTCGATAAATGTAATATAATTTTTTTCAACTCAAGTGGATCGACATACTCAGTAAATGCTTAATCCAAAACCATAGGTGGCTAATGGATCTATCAGAACAAAATACAATAACTGAATGTAAATCACATCACAGAACAGTAACCAACATCATATATATACATATACACTGATACATGTTTAGTACAATACAATATGAATATAATAAAGGTGGTACACGACCACACCATATACATCGAATCAAATGTAAAAACATCAGAGTATGCGGAAGAAATAAACTACTAAAGAGAAAGAAGAGAATAATAACTACTCAAGAGAAAGAAGAGCTGATATCCAACATCAACTTCAAGCTAAGCCCAATAGATGATACCTGAAACAACTCGGTCTGACCCGAGTGAAAACACACGGGTCAGGCTAGCTAGAACTTATCATTAGTAAAGGTGATGATAAGAGATAAGGGGAAAACCATTCCATCATTACCAATGGAATGATATAGGTCATCAAGTTATCTCTAGAGTGATACATCAATGGTTCATCATAATTGCATAGAGGAATACAATATGTATATTAGATAGACATGGTTTATCTAATTATATATATAACCGAATGAAATGGGTGAGGATATGGACCATAAAGTAAATCTTCATAAGATAATTAAACTTCAAGAATCCATCATAAATAAAACCCATCTAAGAGAAACTTCTTAATTATTATACCTCATCTCATCGGTATAAATATAAATACATCTCAAATCCATCATTAACCTCATTATAAAGGAATCTCCATAATCATTTATACCTCATATCATTGGTATAAATATAAATCTATCTTAAATCTATTATCAACACTCATCATAAAAGCATTACCATAATTTATACCTCATCTCATTGGTATAAATATATATAATGTCTCAAATCCATCTTGATAGAACCCGGAAAGAGTTCAAAACATCATATTCGAAATCACCATAAAACCATGTATATAAATAAGCCCATTTTCTTACATAAGGCTATAATAAAGCATCATCAACAAAACAGTGAAAACGAAACATCTAAACTTCATGGAAAACAGCACGTGCTTTACATCTTGACTAGTACTAGTAATTTGGTACCATACATCGTGATGACTTGGGGTCACATAACATCATAACATCGTGATTGACTAGTCGGAACATCTTGATGACACCCAGTCACAAATCCGAGTAAAAACATCATGGTGATTGGAGTTGGGTAATAACATCGTGAACATCGTGGTGACGCCAATCGTACTCGGTCTAGTACTAGTAACATCTTGAATGTGTCTCAACTATTCGAATAGGAACCCAAAAGGCGAGAACGTATATCCCATACTATACGTTCTCCCCTAATGGTTTACTAATCGTTAGTTGGTTCCACATTAGAAAACATCATAAAACATCAGAACCATCATAAAACTCACTCTGCCTCATCTTATCGGCGAGTTAATATAATACCACACTCATCTCTACTCATCGACGAGTAATGGTTCCATCGTGACTTGTCTCATTTCATCGACAAGTAAAAATCATCATAACCATCTTAACTTCATAAATCATCACAAACATCTTAACTTCATGAATACTTCATAAATACACTTACCTCATATCATCGGCAAATGCAATTAAATCTCATAATGGTTTCTCATAAACCATCATCCCTGAAAAGGAAAATCTCATCTCAAGACTCACCTCATCTCATCGGCAAGTAAAACAACATCTTAAAACGGTCCTTCATCGAATATACTTCTAAATTGGAATTCTCGGACCATATAACTACCCAAAATTCAATAGCATCTTAAATCATCTCTAACAGTTCATCGAAAGAGTTTCGATCGTACAAGTCCGAAATTAACCGATAAAGTAAATTCACGAGTCCCATACCTCGTAATTTTACTAAACCGTTTAATTTACTTCCTCATACGTCCGAAAAAGCATCAAAATAATTAAAATGAATAAAATTAATTATAAAAGATTTTACTTGAGAAAATGGGGTTATAAAACAAATTTTAGAAATTTATCTAAAAGATTTTGAGAGAAAACACATCATTAAAAAGGATTTTAATAATTTTTAAAAGCCTTAAAAATAAAGAATAATTGTTTAAAATCCTCTAAAAATACATAAAAACATTTATTCTCCAACCATGATGTTAGAAGATTTTCTGGAATTTATTCGGAATTTTTTTTTTTTTTGAAAAACTCATAAAAACATCAATTTGCAATTTAATTGGCCTAAACCGATATTCAAATTTAAATCGAATTTAAATTAATTTAAATTCAAATCTCATACTAACTTGATTAGTCCATTGCTGGACAAAATGATCAAATATTAGCATCTAATTTCATATATGAAAAAAAGATTTCGCAAAGAATGCAAATGGAATCGTCGAAATCAGACAAATATAAATATTGTGGCTGTCAATGACCGGCCCGCAGTGAAAACATCAATTTTTCACCAGGTAAACTTCGACAATCTACAAATCTCAATACATAAAAGTTGTAGCCTACATCATAAGGTTTCCAGAACATCAAAAATTTCGTTATTCCGATCAGTAACGAATACGTTATGAGCGAAATACTACTTAGAAAAATTTATATGCACTGGCTATCCACAACGGCCAGCGATAAAAATGTCAGTTATTCACTATATAGACCTCAAAGTCATTCAAAACTGAAAACAGAAAAGTTGTGGTATATTTCACAAGGATTTCAAAACATCTAAAATTTCTAAATTTCGATTTGAAACAAGAAAATTATGATCAAATTACTAAAAACAAACATCAAACTCAGCCTGAACTTATGCATTTGCAGGACAGCGACAAACAATTGTAATTTTAGAATAGATAACTTTGAAATCTGACAAAACATATAAAATGAAAGTTGTAGCATAGTTTCTAAACTTTCCGGAATGACCAAGATCATCAAAATCGGTTAAGAAACGTAGTAGTTATGGCGAATTTAGATTTAGCCTTTCACAGAGCAAATATTGATTTTGCTCTCGGGATTACAGTATAAAAATTTTATTTTGACATATTTAACTTCATAATTTCAGAAAACACAAAACATAAAAGTTGTAGTACATGAATTAATCTTTCCGGATCATCAAAAATTATCAAAATCGGATCAAAATTCAAGAAGTTAAGGCTAATTTAGTTTCAGTCTTAAGCACAGAGCAAATATTGATTTTGCTCTCGTGATTACAGTAGAAAAATTCGATTTTGACATAGTTAACTTCATAATTTCAGAAAACACAAAATATGAAAGTTGCAGTACATGAATTAAGCTTTCCAGATTATCAAAAATTATCAAAATCGGATCAAATTTGAAGAAGTTAAGGCTAATTTAGTTTCAGCCTTAAGCATAGAGCAAATATTGATTTTGCTCTCGTAATTACAGTAGAAAAATTCGATTTTGACATAGTTAACTTCATAATTTCAGAAAACACAAAATATGAAAGTTGTAGTACATGAATTAGGCTTTCCGGATCATAAAAAATTATCAAAATCGGATGAAAAACGAGAAAGTTATTGCTAAATTTGTTTCAGCATCAAAGATGGACAAAATTCAGTTTTTACAGAAATAAAACATCAATCAAAAATCAATGTTATCAAGCTATTTGCATATATTTTTGGATTTGAAGCTTTGCTTCAGCTAGAGTTGTGAGTTTATTAACTCACCTTGCTGCCATAGATGATAACACAATGATTTGGAGCCAAAGATTGCAACTTTAGCCAAGTACAGAGCCTCAAAAACCTGAAAAACTTAAAAGCAGAAACATGCAAAGACGACAAAGATCTATTAACAGGTTATCTCTGAAAACTTGATTATGATGGAAGTTTTGGTTTTAGATAGTGATTACCTGATAGTAGAGCTTTGATTTACTCTTAAAATCCCCAAATTTTCACTTTATTTGATAAGTTTTTACATAGGTTAGAAGATGAGAAAGCTATTGCCATTAATGGTTTTCTGAAGAGTTTGAGAAGAGGATGAAAAATATACGTACAGGCTATTCACTTCTCTTTTTTTTTATTCTTAATTACTGACTAGAGAAATAATTAGTGGGCTAAAGTCCAATTAGAATAAGAAGTTAGCCTAAGTTTATTATTTTGCCTCTAATTACATATTAACAATGCACACATACAAATAAACATATATTCAAGCTCCATTTCACATTTATAAATTATGAAACTTTAATCTCATGATAATAAAATATTTTTATACACAAATAAAAGATTATTAATATTATTAAAACATTTTATGATCATAAATCTTTAATCTAAAGAAATTGACAATTTTACCCTTTTTAATTACAAATCCCTTTGTAATTAACATTATAAATCACACAAAAATCATATTTTTGTGTAATAAAATTTTATAACTCATTTCAAATATAATTTTACACTTAAATTATATTTTTAAACTCAATTCCATCATTTTTTTAAATATATCTCATTTTAAAATCAATTACTCCTTTTAAATATCATTAAAAGAAGTAAATAGCAATAATTAACAAAATTATTGCATTACCTCTAAATAAAAACATTTTCCTCGTTTTATTATTCAAATCATCTTAATAGAGTTTTCAAAATTTTATTTTCTCATTTTATCCCAAAATACATTGTTTATTCCCAATAAACAATTTATATTCTTCGGTTATTATTAATTTTCACTATTAAATTATAACTGCCGTTATAATTTAATACTCTCAGGTAATCGCTAAAACCAGGGTTGTTACAAACTCCTCCCCTTACAAAAATTGCGTCCTCGCAATTTCCTTGAATAAGGACTGTAACCAACATAAAATTCAATCGACAAAGGTGATAAACAAGCTCGAAACTCAAACCATTCATGCTCTCAACATAGAATGGTGGAGAGAAATAACAAGACACTCCCTTAGTTAATCCAATGGTCCATCATATGTCAATATAATGACAAGCAAACCATCGAATTTTCCAAGCAACTCGAAAGGATTTCGAAGATATCCCGTCTTCGAATCAATACTCAATAAAAAGCTCAACAAATTATCTATCAAATAAGATAGATTTCTCAAAACTCTATGAATAGAGTCGGGATCAAACTCATTCAAACCTGAACTTTTAAACAATAGAGAAGATCATCAACAAGATTTTCCGCATAATAATACGGAAAGAACATCCTCACAATAAGATAAACTCAATAGACAAGATAGATAAATCACACAAAATGGCTTCTCACGAGGCCACCAAACTCGAACGACTGCGAAAATGCATGCCGTCATCAATAGCACAAGAATAGAGTGAACTCAAGAACAAGAATATAAGCTCAAATTACTTTTTAATCCAAGGTATTTATATTTTTTTTCTCTCAACATCTTTTAAATTTTAAATCTCAATTCTCAACATTTGAAAATTTTCAAACTCTTTACTATATTACTTAGTAAGTAATATAAAACTCAAATTAAAAGTCCAAATTTCTTCTCTTACTTCAAAATTAATTTTCAAAGAATTTTGTAAATCCATAATAATATTCCTCAAAATAAATTAAGGGTTTAAATTCTCCTTACTCTTTTTCATTAAACAACTTAAAAAGCTTAAAACAATCTTCAAATCCTCTTGTAACTCTTCTCTTAAAACATCCAATGTATATAATATAAATTCTAAATCTCAAAATATACTTTCAATAAAGTATGGATCAATAATTTTCTCACATATTCTCATCTTTATAATTTCAAAATATATATATAAAAATAAATGGCATTGCCTCGCCACTGAATCTCTAATAATAGATATATCCGTTGGCTGCAGAGTCGATCGAACGATCAAAACTGCCTCGCCACTCTGATGCTCGTCTCTAAAACCAATGGCTGCAATTACCATTCAAAAATAATTTTAATATTTATTCTCAAAAATATTATTTTTAAAATGTCAATCTTTTAAACACAAACCATCGTGTCTGATTGTCTCATCATAGCCTTTAGGAGATTCCTATCGATAACGTTGATCAGGCGCATCGACTAGAACTCTTAACTACTCGATGGACAACCCAACACTCTCAAATTATTTCTATAAAAGAAGTACTACTCATGTAAATATATTCTCAAAATATTCTTTGATTGATTTATTTATTTATTTATTTTTATTTTTATGTCTCAATGTTCAAATTTCTCTTTAAAACTCATATTTATATAGCTTCAAAACTCAAACCAAAGAACATTAAGAGAATGCATCGAGATATTCCTAGAGTACTCCATTCTCAAAATCAATAGAAGGAGATAGAGTGTTCGGCAATCTTACGATGTCACGAGACACTCCCAAAAATCATCAAGACACAGGATAAGAAAGATATTATTTTCGAAGGAGAAGAAGAAACAATCCACGAATCACTACTTCAGTCGGAGTAATGCTAAAGGATAACATTGATTGAGTATATGAAAAGAACACTCAAACGAAGCTGAATGATAAACTTAATTAAACTCGAATGATCTAGAAACTCACCTCATTCCTTAGTGGATATCCTCGTGGAAGGACAACCGAAGAGCCAAGAATAAGGTTCCCTCAACAATCGATTGCCCGATTGGATGTCAAGTCCAACGGACTCACAAAACTCAACAAAGTCACCTTAACTGGAATTTGAGATATATCATCAACATCTCGATACTCAAGAGTGAATACAGAAACTTCGGAATCATCACTAACATTTCAAAATGATAGAAATAATAACCTAATCAAATTAGGATGCCTAAATAAATATAGGATCCTATAACAACCAAAAGGATCGGACTTAACATCAAATAAGTCAATCCATCTCAAATCAAATACATCTCAATATAGTGAGTAATAAAAAAAAATACTCACTAAAGCAGCAACAAATAGAAAACTCGGAATGCTCACAACAAGCCAATCGTTGTGGACCCCTTATTAGGATTCACAACTCTCAAAGGAATGCAACAAGAATGCTCAAAGAAATCAATCAGCTCCATCGATACGAATTCACTCGTATCGATAAAAATAAGAATAGAACAATCCTAAATAAGATTTTATATAAGACAAGATGACATCAAACTCTATTATGGAATACTACGGAATACAATATAACTATATTCCTAGACATATTCCATCTCAACAATCCCAAAAATCAAAAAAGAATCAAGGCTCGATTTGAAAGCAAGCTCGAATAAAGGACAATGATTCATCTGTATTGTACTTCGATGTATCATGATATACGTACTGTTCTGTGTTTATCCTACTTTGTTCTGACCACAGCTCTGATACCAAGCTGTAACGCCCCACCCCGAGACCCACCTTAGCAAAGAGAATTAACAAGTAATTCTGTCTACTAAAGCAGAGAATAGGGCTGGTTAAGGGCGACCATCTATAATTTTGTCTTAAACATCTATTGAATACGTCGATAAATGTAATATAATTTTTTTCAACTCAAGTGGATCGACATACTCAGTAAATGCTTAATCCAAAACCATAGGTGGCTAATGGATCTATCAGAACAAAATACAATAACTGAATGTAAATCACATCACAGAACAGTAACCAACATCATATATATACATATACACTGATACATGTTTAGTACAATACAATATGAATATAATAAAGGTGGTACACGACCACACCATATACATCGAATCAAATGTAAAAACATCAGAGTATGCGGAAGAAATAAACTACTAAAGAGAAAGAAGAGAATAATAACTACTCAAGAGAAAGAAGAGCTGATATCCAACATCAACTTCAAGCTAAGCCCAATAGATGATACCTGAAACAACTCGGTCTGACCCGAGTGAAAACACACGGGTCAGGCTAGCTAGAACTTATCATTAGTAAAGGTGATGATAAGAGATAAGGGGAAAACCATTCCATCATTACCAATGGAATGATATAGGTCATCAAGTTATCTCTAGAGTGATACATCAATGGTTCATCATAATTGCATAGAGGAATACAATATGTATATTAGATAGACATGGTTTATCTAATTATATATATAACCGAATGAAATGGGTGAGGATATGGACCATAAAGTAAATCTTCATAAGATAATTAAACTTCAAGAATCCATCATAAATAAAACCCATCTAAGAGAAACTTCTTAATTATTATACCTCATCTCATCGGTATAAATATAAATACATCTCAAATCCATCATTAACCTCATTATAAAGGAATCTCCATAATCATTTATACCTCATATCATTGGTATAAATATAAATCTATCTTAAATCTATTATCAACACTCATCATAAAAGCATTACCATAATTTATACCTCATCTCATTGGTATAAATATATATAATGTCTCAAATCCATCTTGATAGAACCCGGAAAGAGTTCAAAACATCATATTCGAAATCACCATAAAACCATGTATATAAATAAGCCCATTTTCTTACATAAGGCTATAATAAAGCATCATCAACAAAACAGTGAAAACGAAACATCTAAACTTCATGGAAAACAGCACGTGCTTTACATCTTGACTAGTACTAGTAATTTGGTACCATACATCGTGATGACTTGGGGTCACATAACATCATAACATCGTGATTGACTAGTCGGAACATCTTGATGACACCCAGTCACAAATCCGAGTAAAAACATCATGGTGATTGGAGTTGGGTAATAACATCGTGAACATCGTGGTGACGCCAATCGTACTCGGTCTAGTACTAGTAACATCTTGAATGTGTCTCAACTATTCGAATAGGAACCCAAAAGGCGAGAACGTATATCCCATACTATACGTTCTCCCCTAATGGTTTACTAATCGTTAGTTGGTTCCACATTAGAAAACATCATAAAACATCAGAACCATCATAAAACTCACTCTGCCTCATCTTATCGGCGAGTTAATATAATACCACACTCATCTCTACTCATCGACGAGTAATGGTTCCATCGTGACTTGTCTCATTTCATCGACAAGTAAAAATCATCATAACCATCTTAACTTCATAAATCATCACAAACATCTTAACTTCATGAATACTTCATAAATACACTTACCTCATATCATCGGCAAATGCAATTAAATCTCATAATGGTTTCTCATAAACCATCATCCCTGAAAAGGAAAATCTCATCTCAAGACTCACCTCATCTCATCGGCAAGTAAAACAACATCTTAAAACGGTCCTTCATCGAATATACTTCTAAATTGGAATTCTCGGACCATATAACTACCCAAAATTCAATAGCATCTTAAATCATCTCTAACAGTTCATCGAAAGAGTTTCGATCGTACAAGTCCGAAATTAACCGATAAAGTAAATTCACGAGTCCCATACCTCGTAATTTTACTAAACCGTTTAATTTACTTCCTCATACGTCCGAAAAAGCATCAAAATAATTAAAATGAATAAAATTAATTATAAAAGATTTTACTTGAGAAAATGGGGTTATAAAACAAATTTTAGAAATTTATCTAAAAGATTTTGAGAGAAAACACATCATTAAAAAGGATTTTAATAATTTTTAAAAGCCTTAAAAATAAAGAATAATTGTTTAAAATCCTCTAAAAATACATAAAAACATTTATTCTCCAACCATGATGTTAGAAGATTTTCTGGAATTTATTCGGAATTTTTTTTTTTTGAAAAACTCATAAAAACATCAATTTGCAATTTAATTGGCCTAAACCGATATTCAAATTTAAATCGAATTTAAATTAATTTAAATTCAAATCTCATACTAACTTGATTAGTCCATTGCTGGACAAAATGATCAAATATTAGCATCTAATTTCATATATGAAAAAAAGATTTCGCAAAGAATGCAAATGGAATCGTCGAAATCAGACAAATATAAATATTGTGGCTGTCAATGACCGGCCCGCAGTGAAAACATCAATTTTTCACCAGGTAAACTTCGACAATCTACAAATCTCAATACATAAAAGTTGTAGCCTACATCATAAGGTTTCCAGAACATCAAAAATTTCGTTATTCCGATCAGTAACGAATACGTTATGAGCGAAATACTACTTAGAAAAATTTATATGCACTGGCTATCCACAACGGCCAGCGATAAAAATGTCAGTTATTCACTATATAGACCTCAAAGTCATTCAAAACTGAAAACAGAAAAGTTGTGGTATATTTCACAAGGATTTCAAAACATCTAAAATTTCTAAATTTCGATTTGAAACAAGAAATTTATGATCAAATTACTAAAAACAAACATCAAACTCAGCCTGAACTTATGCATTTGCAGGACAGCGACAAACAATTGTAATTTTAGAATAGATAACTTTGAAATCTGACAAAACATATAAAATGAAAGTTGTAGCATAGTTTCTAAACTTTCCGGAATGACCAAGATCATCAAAATCGGTTAAGAAACGTAGTAGTTATGGCGAATTTAGATTTAGCCTTTCACAGAGCAAATATTGATTTTGCTCTCGGGATTACAGTATAAAAATTTTATTTTGACATATTTAACTTCATAATTTCAGAAAACACAAAACATAAAAGTTGTAGTACATGAATTAATCTTTCCGGATCATCAAAAATTATCAAAATCGGATCAAAATTCAAGAAGTTAAGGCTAATTTAGTTTCAGTCTTAAGCACAGAGCAAATATTGATTTTGCTCTCGTGATTACAGTAGAAAAATTCGATTTTGACATAGTTAACTTCATAATTTCAGAAAACACAAAATATGAAAGTTGCAGTACATGAATTAAGCTTTCCAGATTATCAAAAATTATCAAAATCGGATCAAATTTGAAGAAGTTAAGGCTAATTTAGTTTCAGCCTTAAGCATAGAGCAAATATTGATTTTGCTCTCGTAATTACAGTAGAAAAATTCGATTTTGACATAGTTAACTTCATAATTTCAGAAAACACAAAATATGAAAGTTGTAGTACATGAATTAGGCTTTCCGGATCATAAAAAATTATCAAAATCGGATGAAAAACGAGAAAGTTATTGCTAAATTTGTTTCAGCATCAAAGATGGACAAAATTCAGTTTTTACAGAAATAAAACATCAATCAAAAATCAATGTTATCAAGCTATTTGCATATATTTTTGGATTTGAAGCTTTGCTTCAGCTAGAGTTGTGAGTTTATTAACTCACCTTGCTGCCATAGATGATAACACAATGATTTGGAGCCAAAGATTGCAACTTTAGCCAAGTACAGAGCCTCAAAAACCTGAAAAACTTAAAAGCAGAAACATGCAAAGACGACAAAGATCTATTAACAGGTTATCTCTGAAAACTTGATTATGATGGAAGTTTTGGTTTTAGATAGTGATTACCTGATAGTAGAGCTTCGATTTACTCTTAAAATCCCCAAATTTTCACTTTATTTGATAAGTTTTTACATAGGTTAGAAGATGAGAAAGCTATTGCCATTAATGGTTTTCTGAAGAGTTTGAGAAGAGGATGAAAAATATATGTACAGGCTATTCACTTCTCTTTTTTTTTATTCTTAATTACTGACTAGAGAAATAATTAGTGGGCTAAAGTCCAATTAGAATAAGAAGTTAGCCTAAGTTTATTATTTTGCCTCTAATTACATATTAACAATGCACACATACAAATAAACATATATTCAAGCTCCATTTCACATTTATAAATTATGAAACTTTAATCTCATGATAATAAAATATTTTTATACACAAATAAAAGATTATTAATATTATTAAAACATTTTATGATCATAAATCTTTAATCTAAAGAAATTGACAATTTTACCCTTTTTAATTACAAATCCCTTTGTAATTAACATTATAAATCACACAAAAATCATATTTTTGTGTAATAAAATTTTATAACTCATTTCAAATATAATTTTACACTTAAATTATATTTTTAAACTCAATTCCATCATTTTTTTAAATATATCTCATTTTAAAATCAATTACTCCTTTTAAATATCATTAAAAGAAGTAAATAGCAATAATTAACAAAATTATTGCATTACCTCTAAATAAAAACATTTTCCTCGTTTTATTATTCAAATCATCTTAATAGAGTTTTCAAAATTTTATTTTCTCATTTTATCCCAAAATACATTGTTTATTCCCAATAAACAATTTATATTCTTCGGTTATTATTAATTTTCACTATTAAATTATAACTGCCGTTATAATTTAATACTCTCAGGTAATCGCTAAAACCAGGGTTGTTACATTGGTGAACCTCGGTTTCAAATTGAAGTGGATTTTAAAGGGTGAATCTTTTGTTTAAAAAGATTTGAAAGTGGTAATTTGTTTAAACCATTCAAAAGAAAAGTTTTGGGCTACGGGTTATGACTTAACTAAGATCCCATATATCCATATGATTTTTAAAATTAATCGCTCATTATTCGGTTTAGCCGGGAGAGGACTTTGTGTTATATAACCCATTTCGAATAATGATACGACGAAATGGATAGCAATTGAAGACCGATGGTGAAGACCGGGCATTTTTGAGATTGAAAGGATTACCCGTCGAATGTCTTTGCACTGAGTTGCGTCGATATAGAGATCTCCAATGTGATGGGGAGTCCGATCGGGATTGTGAATACTCGGATTGAAAGGGCTTCTTTGAAGTGCCTTCGGTTCTGTTCGAACCCGGAACAGACTTGTATGGATGTATGTCTGACATTACACTTTGACATGTAAAGCTGGTTTCTATTAAATACATTTCTGAATGGTGGTGGAGAATTTATTCTTTTAGCTTAACACCCTTCTCTGAAACATACGAGCTCAAAGGTTATGTAGTTGATGGTTACTAGTGATACATTCCTAATTTGGTAATGTGGCATGCTAAGTGCTGCTGATCATTTGTTGATGTGTAGCTTTGTGGACGAGACCTCGTCGAACCTCACAACCCAGAAATGGTCGAAACAGAAATGATGCAGCAAGGTTATGAGGGTCGCTCCCTTTAGGGTATGTCCATTTCCTTTTGGATAAAAGGTGGTATCATGGTATGGAGTCCAGATATTTAACCTAGGTGGTTGTTGCTATTTGTTGGTGAATCCCGGGATAAAGGTCGGTAACGACCGGGGATGGCATTACTCGTGTAGTAGTTACCTAATTACAGAGGTAATCCGGCCTTGTGTTGGCAGAGATCCGGTTAGGTTCTCGGGGGCATCCCTCCAAAGGCTTACCCATGTGGTGTAGGAAGTTCCTTTGCCTGACCATATGTTGGAAATCCAAAGAAATAATACGTGCCATGTACGGTTTTAGTTGTATAACCTGCCTTTTACTTATGGTGGTGACCTGCCGTTTAATTGGTAGCTATAGTAGATATACCATAATGGTGGTATGATGGCTATGATTAATATTATACTTTCAAAATGTTTTCTCCACTATGCACTAATTATAATATCAAAAAGGATTTTCGCGTATCAAGCATGTTTGATTATCATAAGGAGAAATCTCCTCCAATTGTGCGTTTGCATTGTGTTTGTGGCGGGAGGCCTTATGGTAGTTTCGTTTTTCAAAAAGCAATGCGGATTTCCTTTTTATTTCTTTTTGTTCAAAATAAACTATTTTCGTTTGCTCATATCAGTCCCATGACTGACCTGGAGTTTATTGTTCCCTTTCTAAACTCTGGGTGCCCACAATTTTCCACACGGGTAGCCTAGAGTCAGGTAGTCAGATAGTAGATGCAATATCTTTAAAGCCTTTGGATTTGGCGATCACATTTGGTTCATCAGTTGTCGAGTTTGCTTAATACATCGTGATGGTGGTTTGAGCTTATTATTTGGAAGTCTTTGGAGCTTTGGCTTTAGAAATGCAGTTGTTGGGATTGCTATCCTTCTCCTTTTTGAAGGCATATGTTGGTGTTCCTCTTTTGGAGTTGTATTTTTCCGCTGCGTGTTTTCCGCTATTGTGTATCTCTGATATGTGATAATTATTTGTATCTAATTTTTGTATTAATGTTGTGTATCAATAATGTTATTCTTTTGTTTCTGCTATGTTGTTATTACTTAATGTGTTATAAGCTCCAGCACAAATCGAATTTCAACGTTTGAATCTACGGCATTCGAATACGTGTGAAGTATGGATGTCGATTTTCGAACGTAGGATTTTGGGTCGTGACATAATCAGATCCCAAATCATTAATTCCAATTTAGCTTCTAAATAACCCAATCAAAATTTATCGATTTCAAAACAAATTTAAACCCCAAAATAAACCGTTTCCAAATATATATATTTCAAAGCTTTAAATATTCTACAATTTCAAAACTAAATGGGATAATTTTATATATATCTTAATTCAATTTACCATTATTTAGTTTTGAAATATTTACTTAATAAATTCAATATCATTTAAATAAATCCCAAATTCCAAATCACTAAATGTTTCCTTGAATTTATTTAAATTTGAAATATTCTATTTTAAATCATCTTAAACCAAAATCAAGTTATCAAATCATATTCTTTAAAATTTCAAATTCAATAAGTTCCAAACCAATTTTTAAGTAAATATAATTCTTAATTAAATACAATTTATAATCAATTTCAAATCCATCTTCTTAGCCTTAATTTATAAAAATCATTATAAACTCTATATTAAAATATAATTTAAATGAGTATTTAACCATATTATATTTTAATAAAATAAAACTTTATTATTAAACTTATTTTATATTAAAATGAATTCATACATAGCTTAAAAATCAAGAATTTAGCTATATATAAAATAACATTTATATAATATCTAAAATCAATAATTATATAAAACCGTATATTTCTTTCCTAAAACCATAGAAATCATTTTAAAATATTTATATATATAAACCACGGTGTTTGTATATAATTTTCTATTCTAGAGTCAAGTGATATGGATATTTATCATTTCAATCCGCAATTTAAATTTATATACGAGTATATATCATTTCAACCCGTAATCCTAAATTCAATTGAATTGAAAATCGCTTGGGTCAATCATTTCAATCCATAACGATTTTCTCCTATTCTACAGATCGTTCGGGTATGTATCATTTCAACCCATAGTGAATTATATACTAATAGAGAACTTGTAGAGTGATAACAGACATGATAATAATATAAAAGGCATATATCATCAATATAAATAATAGATAATGGTGTCAGATGTCACAGGTGAACAGATGGCATATATATAGCAACGTAAATAACTAACAGCAGATATTTCAATTGTCGTTTCAATTGAAATCAAATTTAATAAATATAAGAACGTGAATCGTGAGTGATTGCTCACCTTTCGAGGCTAGAGAGATTTGCCATTAAAATGAGTTACGAATCCAAGCACGAATTTCACAGTAAAGTAGGATTGACACGAATTCGACGAATAGAGCTGATAACAGGAATCGATGAAAACAAATTGAATCAGTTTTGATATAAACTAAAATATATATAACATTATTTGTAAAAAAAATCAATATCCATTTAAAGAAAAATAAAATAAAAATGTTACATTTTAACCTCATATATTCGAAATCAATACTTATTTCAAACATATAAAATAAAATTTCTATATATATTTGAAATCAACTCATAAATACTTATGTATATATACTAATATATAAACGTACGTATAAACTTACATTCTAATAAAATCAAAATTTCAAAAATCAATAAAATTTAACTCATTATAATATAAACAACAAATTGGTTACCAATAACCCATATGAACTAATATATATTACATAAAATAAAAGGTTAAATTATAAAACAAGACAGAAATAAGAAATAAAGATTTGTTGCAAACATACTTTGTATAATTATATTATTGCTTTCTTTCTTCTTTATATCGAAACAAGGCTACTATGATATACTACACTAGATTTTGAAGTACGGTCATGTATATTATATATGCAAGCTTTCGAGTCCGCATTCATATCCTCACTATAATATTATTATAGGTACTGCAACCCAACACTGTACCGTATGTATATTTGTATATATTAAAACATGACCCAATATATACTAGTATGGGCTCGTGCTTCGCACACGGTCTTTTTACGTTATTGTATACTTTGATATTTTGTTTGAGCGCAAGTATGTAAACGGAAAGCCATGTCAATTTTGGAATTTCAAAAGGACACAGAGTAAATTAGTTCAACGAATTTTCTTTATTAGTAGTGTGTATATATATAAATATATATATCAAATCCTAAAGCTACCGCACATCTTGTATATAAAAAAACAGAACTCATAAACATATATGTACGATTTGGAACCCATGCTCAAGATACTTTAAATATAATATATTAACTTATGTAAATAACACACGGCAAAATACGGCTATGTACACACTGCAAAATATATAGCAGAAGATTAAAAACAACTTGTACGAATAAATATATATAATCTTCAACTTATTGTACTTAGTCATTCACAGCCTGAAGTAATATATATATATCGAAACAAAATATATAAAGAAAGCATATATATATACATATATTACAGGAATCATATAAATAAAACAAAATATGTTCTGTAACCTTATGTATCAATATACAACTTAAAATAGGTAAACTTGTAATATTTAAACTCTCAGCATATTCTAAATATAAATCAAAAATGAGAAAGAGTATAACAAAGATATATACACATACACGAACGTACCTATTTATAATTTATATAAACTTTTACTTGTCGGCAAAATTATATAGCATATAGTATATAATACTATATATATAAACATATCTATAAGAACACGTATATATACAGAAAGGCAATAGTTTGGTCTTGAGAGAAGAATATGGAGCACGACAAGACAGAAGCACAAGAAGTGAACACAAGCAATACATATATACAAGCAATATAAAATTACCTTGAACTCTCTTGTACATATATTATTATTATTTTAGACAAGAAGGAGGCTGATGTGGCGGGAGGTGTGGCAGGCGACAAGGTTGGTGAGGCCGAGACTTGCACTGAGAGGAGCTGAAGCTGCACGCGAGTATGGAGAAGGTAAGGTCAGTGGCGAAAGCTGCTAAGGCAGAGGGGAGTAGGCTCGGATTGGATCTAGAAGGAGATGGCGGTGAATGGTGAGAACAAGAAGGCAATGGTTCTCTGGATAAAAAATATATAAAGGTAACGAAATGACAAGAAAACAGCTGAGCTAATAAAGGCTAATTAAAAAAAATGATGAACCGTTCAAAATGAATGCAATGTATACAAATTCAAACATTTTGAAAATATGGGATGCCAATGGTCATCCTGTTAAGCTGAATAATTAAAAGCAATTGATGGTTGCTTGGATACCACGGCTACAGTTTTAAAGGGCAAAAAGAAATAAAAGGTCACAGATCCGGTACCGATACGATTACCGATTTGAGAATTTCGCTGTGTACCGGACTTCAAAACACACAATTGAATATACCGCAGAGATTAGCATGACGAGACGATCAAATGGTATACAAATATCAGTGACAGGATCATCCGATCAAAGTTCGATAATCGATACAGATATACATTGCTATTCCATACGGAAAAATCCAAACGGAGCTAGAAACGTCCCCCACTCAAAACTTCCACTTTGACATATTTAGGTTTTGGAAAATTTTTAGGTTTAAATTCAACAGTTATTTTAAATTCAACGGTTATTAACAGATTTAAATTGTGTATAATTTTCACTGAGATCAGATTTAACATAGAAATATTGTGTATAATTTTCTCACTTTGACATATTTAGGTTTTGGAAAATTTTTAAATTCAACGGTTATTAACAGATTTAAATTGAAATATTATACACAATAAAATAAACTTCCATATTATCAGATGAAAATCTACCATTTGCTATGTTAAAATTGACATATTCCAAATATCAAGTTTATATTTCAAAATTTTATTATTTAAAATTTCATAAAATTCAATTAATTAAATAAATAAAACCACTAAAATTTACGGGTCGTTACACTCTCCCCCACTCAAAACTTTTCATCCCCGAAAAGGAAGGAGGTAGGAGAATATAAACAACCAGAAGAAAATAGACTTGAATTACAAAATAAAACAATTAATTTGAACCATATAAATTTCAAATTAAATTAATTAATATTCAATAATTTATTTTTAAATTCAAGGTATTTCAATTGGTTGATTTAATTTCAATTTATGAATTCCTTTAACATTAGTTAATTTATCTATCTCATTTATTTTCAGTTAACTTATTATTCTATTTATCTCTATTAATATTCTTTTATAATTCAAATTTAAGCACATAATATTTATTATAACCACTCAAATTTTATTTATAAAACATTAATCATCATTTACATTGTAAATTATTTTATTACATATTCAATTTCTGAATGATTTAGGTAAGTTATGTTGGAATGTATTTAGATATTATACAAGTTCCTAATTCAGTTATTTGAAGTTTAAATATTTTTTCCAAATTTTGATTTCATTTTTGTAAATTTAAAATCATCCATAAACAAAATTTAAGAATTAAATTTCCGAATTCACTTCAACAATTTAGAGATAAATATATCTATATATATCAAATTTCAAATATATATATATATACACACTTGTATATAATATATTATAGATCAAATCATACTTTAGAAATTTAAGTCCATTTCATTTTCGAAACAAAGTGTAGCAAAGCTACAGATAGTCTCTCCACTTCAAAACTCGAAAATGAATGTCAATGATGCGGCCGCCATCACTGAAATTATTTTCCAACGATAAAATAGGAGAGCACTGATTTGAACATTGAAAATTCTTTTGAAAATGGTTTCTATTCGAAAATACTTTAAATAATATATATTTTAAAATCTTAAAACCAAAGTTTGAAATCACCGAAAATCAAATTTTCAAATTCTAATTTAAATCCATTTAAATTCCAAATCAACTTTAACCAAGTTTTATAAATTCATTTATTTATATTATTCAATGGTCAATGGTTTACAAACAATAAATGGAAATCAAATATTATTATTTTCAGCAACCAATTCATTAACTATTTAATTTCATAAAACTTATACTTATATATAATGTAATCATACAAAATTATTTTATTTGCCAAATTTGAAAAACAATATTGTGTTAGTTTGCTCTGTTCAAGTGTTTTTGGCGTTCCTATCGATAGCGTTGATCAGATGAATCAATCGAAAACCCAAATCAACATCAACAACTCAAACAACACAATATATATATATATACAAATTTAAATATTAATAAGAAATACACCCCCTCACTCGACAATACAAGGATGTATTTTAAAACAAGGATAGAGATTCAAATTTGATGGACTCAAATCAAAGAGAATTTTGATTCGAAGATAGGCTTGAGCGAGAGATAAAATAATTAAATTTCAAAATAGGAAAATGGATGTACCGACATCAATCGTGGGTAACCTTAACTGGGTCAACCGTGAATTCAAAAATAAGATCGATGCAGAATTCCGAGGCAAATCGACATTCGATCGCAAAAGATAGAATTTAGGCATAAAGGAGATAGATAGCATTGTAAACCGAGGATACAGAAATCTTCGGGAAATTAATGTTTATTGTAAAGGATTTTCACCCCTTTACAAGTCATTAAAAGATTGGCGAGACCATCGAGTTATTATAGAGATCATCCTAAGTGGAGTTATGGGGTACTCCAGAATCAAAAGAATTTAGATGCAGGAAGACAAGAGTGGATTTCAAAACGAATAGGGGAGTTCCAAAATTCAAAGGAATCTGAATCAAAGAGGAGGGAATTCAAGCTCGAACGAAAGTAATTCCGTAACCACATTTACTACATATGTTGAGTTTTACCTAAAACCAAAGCTCTGATACCAAATGTAACGGTCCGATATTTTCAACCATTCTCATCCAACATGCCGGAATTGAATTGCTCAAACTATCAAGTTGTTAATTTATATTTGACAAAACTCAGCATATACAGTAAATAAATAAATCACAGAATCACAGACACAGAGTAATATGCAATATGCAGCGGAAACAAAAAATAGTAGTTCATGAAGCTAATATATATATATATATATATATATATATCAGAGTTAAATAAGATACAATAGAAGTTTCCAAATACAATAGTCAAATACAAAGTCAAAATACATCACTGAAACCAACTGAATAACTGCAAGCTGAAAAGATGTGGATGGGTCTCCAAATGAAGCTCCAACTCTAAAGGTGAGTCTCAAAAGTTGTATCACTCAGTCTGACCCGAGCGTAAAGCAAAACACAAAACACTCGAATCAGGATTAACATTCTTATATCAATAAATCCAACTCAAGTGAAATAACAACTAAAATACAAGTACTCAAAGGATGTTTGGGATAACCATCCTCTAAAGATTCATTAAATTATCTACTATGTAGTAATATACGCTATTATAATAATGTCTAAAGTAAAGTATAATATATTTAAAAATAGCGTTAAGGCGTTACCCATATCCCCCCTAACACATTTTATATATTTCCATAATCTATACGGTACCGTAATCTCCCCCGTACTGGGCGTCGTCAGAAGGCACTCCATAGGTATGGTACAAAACAAAAATCGTATAAGGCACGCTAGGGTAGGTGACACAGCACAACAAGGCAATGCCAGGGTAGATATACCAGTTGCACTTCCGCCCATCTCGAGCCACACTCCCAAAATCAAAGGTGCACCCAATCAATCATAAAGTAATAGAATGGTATCGAAGAAGTGTGTTCGATTAGAGGAGCTACCTCATTAGCCTGTCGATTGCTTTTGTTTTAGCCACCTTATGCCAACTCACGGGAGTCGGGTCCACGTGTATACCTCGTATAGGATCGTCGCCACCATCCTACTTCATTCTGGAATCTCCACCGCGTACACAGTTGTTAAAGTGGTTTTCGAAGTTGGCAGAGAGTATGAAAACTCCCGATCCTGGTCTCTTTAACTACCAAACATTATTATAACACTGCAGTCATTTTAAAATAGTTTGTGCTTTAAAACCAAAATATCATTGCCTTTCAAAAACCATATCAATATGATATCCTTTTCTATTTCAAAACCAAAAACGATATCATTTCCATTTCAAATATATCTTGTTCCAAAATCATAGCATTTTCCAAAGTTATAACACTTTTCGAAACTAAACACTTGAAATTAAACACTTTCGAAATATAATACTTCGAAATCATAATACTTCCCACTTAACCGATTTAAATATTAAAATAGTATATATAATAAAATTGTTTTCCTCAAATTTCACAAATTAATTCCAAATCAACTCGAATTCCAAAATTCAAAATTAATTTGTAACGATCCCGGTTTTGAGTCAAATTTATGGGTCGTTACACTTGGTTGACCAAGGCCCATTAGGACTAAACCAAACCCATTAGGACTTAGCCAAATTTCATAACAAAACACCATAAACTTATGTCATTTTTCACAGAAATTCAAATATTTAGGGCAATAAATATTTGATTTTGATGAAACAAAAAGTGGAGAAAAGATCAGAATTTAGTCTAGTATCATATAAAAAGAATAAAATTTTAAAATTCAAATTTAAAATTTTCAAAAAAGATCAAATTTTGACTAAGTTTGGCCAAAACTCAAAATTTTAGAAAATTTTCTATTTCATTGAATTTGGAAAAATATATTACTCAATATTCTAAATTTTTTTCTTAAATTTTAACCTTTGAATTTTAGTTAAATTCAAATAATCATATATTTTAAAATTGACTAAATTGAGCCTTCATTTTATTAACATTGGTTTATCTTCATTCAAATGTTCATTTTATTCAGTTCAATATACGTTGCTTATTCTTGACTGAATTAATTACCATATATTACTCTTTACCTTAATTAAAAGTTTTAATTCCAATTTATTTAATATTAAATTTTCAACTGAATGTTGTTTACACACTAATCGTTTTATTTTCATTAAATAATTCAAACAAAGTTTTATCCTTTTATTTCCATTTACATATTCTTTATATTACATCAAATTTCTCTTTCTATTCAAACATACGTTCATTAATTACAATTAATGTTCTCTTTTCTTTTATTTGAAAGATTTCAATTACATTTAATTCCATTGATTACTAAATAAATTTCAAAGCGGATTAATCAATGGGATGAGGAATAAATCAACTGTTGTAACTTAGTAATTCATATATGTTAATTTATTGTTTACACAAAGAGTATAAATCTACTTACCAAATAATTGATTTCTTATTGTATGCTAACATATTTAGAATATTGTTTATCCCCTTCTTTAGTAACATTTATTGTTGCAGTTGATTGAAATTGCATTAATACAGTTGTCAATTACATTCAATCAATATTATTAAGTTATATTCTAATACGCGTTGCCACCTCCCATTTCAATAAAGATTGGTTGTTTTAGAATTTTACCTAAGATTATATTCTAACAAATTTATTATTAGTATTATTATTTTATTGTAATAATTGAAAATTCTTTATTTCTAACCATATTCTACACAACAATTATAATTAATATTTTTAAAATTTATTCGAATTTATAAGTCGTTACAACACGAGTGTGTACACCTATCGACTATAGGCATTATTAAGAAAAGAATTTTTATATACGTATACCTAACTCAGATAAACTGAGGCCGGATATATCGATCGTGCACTGCCTTTCGGGTTTACGTGACAAGGGTACAGAGCATGGCGATTGAACACACTTGCATGTGAACACATGACTCTAGGTGTTAATAAAATATATACATATATACAAGAAATAATTCTTTTGTTTGTTCGTTTATATATATACATACATATATATATATATATTAAAGAGAAAGTTCTGCAAAATCATCTTAGCACCATTTAACTTAGAAGATAAAAAATGTTAGATCATTTACTTTAAATCCACCTCTTTTTTAAAATAAGGATTTTCCATTATGATATACTTCATAATTATGACCCTGAACCTTCCTGTATACTAGTTAAACCATTGTTACTTATAATCAAACTTCGTTTTTATTTATGTTAAGGCAAATAAATTTTCAAAAATTTCAATTTAATAACCAAAATCCTATGCTTATCCTATAGTGTCTCTTTAAAAATAAATCAAAATGCTAAAAAGAAAATTTGTCTTTGGATTTGTTTTCTAATTTTTTTTTTTGTTTTTTGGCAACTTTTTAAGATATTTGGAAAGAAAATGCAAAAATAAAAAAATGAAGATGAAACCCTCCCCTCCACACTTGATTTTGACTGTGTCCCTACAGTCAACTCAAGTGGAAGGAGAAAAATAACAATATGACCTATATTTACATGAAAATGAAAAGATTATTATTTACAAGACATCAGAAAGTATATTGTTAAAGAATAAATGAAACGATCTTCCAAATACCAATTCATTTGTCTCATCAACTGTGAAAGACACAGCTTAAGCTCGGAAAATCAAATTGTAAAAGATTTCGGAGTTGAACGTAGATTTGGAAAAATGAATGTCGTTTTATTAAAAATCGTATGAGTTGTTTTACTTTTGATGATTTTCGGGGTTGATAGAACAATTAGTTGAAGTTCAAGTTTATTTGCATCAAATTGAAATTCAAACTTATCATTGAAAACTTCTTCATAATTATCACTTTTAAAATCGAAATGGTGATTTAAATCTTCCCCTTCAGAATTCAACAACTCATTTTCGAAAAGTCTAAAAATCGTGTTCACTAGATTTGTCTTCCTTTGTTGAATTATTCATAACTTCATTGCATTTATCAAGTTCAAAATCCAAAGTTGTTGTATTCAATTTTTCAAAATCGAAAAAAGGAAGATCGAATTTTAAATTTGGTTTCACACTCTCAAAAGAATTAAAATCCAACTCAATTACTGTATTTTCAACAACTTCATTAAGATTTTCATTTTCAATTTCAAAAGTTGTTACTTGAAAACCGTCAATTTTGGTAAAAGATGGATTATCACTTGACTCGTCACACGTTGGGATTTGATTTTGTTTCTCACGTTGCTTCATATATGTTTCAAACAACAAATTCGTGTGATCATTGTAAATCTCGTTCGTTTGCTCAATAAAATCCAATTTATAACTATTAACTTGAAAATTTTCAATTTGAAATTGTTAAGAATAAAAATTGTCCATTGAACCATAGTCTAGATTGTTCTTATTGCCAAAATTATTTGAAAATTGGTTCACATTTTCATTTTGATTTTGAAATTCATTTTGGAGTTCGTAATTGAATTGGCATGAGTTATAATCAAAATCATTTGGATTTTGAAGTGAACTCAAATTTTGATTATTTTGAAAACTTAACTTGAACCATTGCACAAATATGAATTACACTAATCATTTATCCTTTGATTTTTTTATGTAGAGAGTTCAAGTAAAGACGAAATCATTTCAATGCTATTTTCAAGATTTGAGGGCTGGTCATCATTTTGAAAATTTTGTTGTTCAAAATTCGAATTTTTTGTACAAAAGTTGTCAGTAAAATATCCATAAGAATTTGGAGTGAAATTATACGGATTATATTGATTTTCACAACTACCGTAAAATTCATGTAAGTAGGGAAACTTAGACATTTTCAAGAATTTTTTTTCTCTTTTTTTATAGAGGAAACGAAAAAAAATTCACCAAAAGGAATTTATTTAAAAAGGAAAATTTGATTTTTTTTTGAAAAGATTATTTTTTTTTGGAATTTTGTTTTTCTAGAAAAACAAACTTCAAATATTTTTTGTGGATTTTTGAATTTGATTTAAAAATTTCAAAAGAAAGAATTTAAAAACTAAGTTAAGGAATATTAAAAAAAAAATTAGTTTTGGATTTTGAAACTCTTTTTTAATATGCATGAACTAATGCAACTAAATGAATGCAAAGATTTATTAAAAATTATCTATCCTAAGTAGCTCCTAAGCCAAAATTGTACAATCACACTTTGTTTTAATCCAGCAAGATAGTTCTCAGCCAGGTAACAGACATGACTTATTGGTGCACCACGAATCACCGTAGCAATGCAGCCAATGGTTTAAGTACCTTTAGAGAAACAACCACTATAATTTACGAATCACCGTAATATTTATAAAGGGTTATTGCTCTACCATAGGCTAGATACCAAGAAATTAAATTATCAAAAGAGGACAATTTGTAAATATATAATTAAGCCCTAGGTGAGCTCGTGACACCCTTAAGATGTTTAATCGTTATTATTAACAAATTTTAAGATGAAATGCAAAACTGAAATTAACGTATATTAACAATGAAACCACGAATTAAATTTGTTTTTAAAAAATTATATTTTTTTGAATTTTTTTATAAAATGAAAAAAACCGACAATGCAAAGCAAATAAAAACAAAAGATAAGGGCACGACACCAAAGCGTGCAAAATTCATTATCAATTTATTTTAAAGCGGCACTTTTTGTTATAAGCAAGCAGAGCAATTTTTTCGCATACTAATTCTTCATCTTTTGCAATCCTAAAAGAGAGTCGAATATGAACTACAAATTAAAACAAAATAAATTTAAAACAAATTATTTTTAACTCAATCTAATTTAAATCAAACACAACTCCTTTTTTCTTTTTTCTTTCTTTTGGGCTTTTTGAAAAGAGAAAGAAAATTTAAAGATTAAACCCAAAAAACGAATTAGAATAAGAAACTCTACAAAAAATCACACGGCTTAAACTCAAATAGCCCAAAGCTTAAACTCACTTAATCGAACAATACACTTAATCACCCACCAAACAACACAGTTATTCAAACAACACACTTAATCACAAATTCCTTTTACCCGAGATTTTCTTTTAAACCAAACAACACACTTAATCAATGTGACGCCCCACCTCTATACCCACACTAGCCAAGAACACTATGGTGTAGTGCTGTCAACTAGCATGGAGAATAAGGCTGTTGAGGAGCGACCATCCATTTAATTGCTTATCACACAGTGGATATAAATAATCTTCGAAAACAAACATAGAAATAATCATAACACAAATCAGTCACAGATATCCATATCACAAAGGCGGAAGAATATATGAATATATAACTAACACATGAAAGTGTACATCAGAGTAGTGGTCAGTAAGATCCACGATAATACAAAAGAATAGCAACACGTGCTATACAAAAGAATACAACTATGAGTCTATATCTCAAGTGTATACAACAAAAACTGCTAATCTAAACAGTTAGCCAAAAGTCAGAGTGATGAATCCCTGGGAGGAAGTCAAGCAGAAGCACCTGTAACATCTCGGTCTGACCCGAGTATTATTTAAGAAAATAATAAACAGGTTAGTCTAGCTATAAATATCAGATGACATGATATAACATAAAAGATATGGCATAAACATAAAATATCCATAATGACATACCACTATAAGTATGTAAATAATGATCAACAGAAGATCAATCAATAAGAGATAATCAATATCATAAGAATCTTCTCAAAAATTCGGAAAGGGCATCATACCCCAAACTTGTACTCATAACAAGTCAATGACATAAATTCTAGAAATCAATGCAAGAAGTCCAGAAATCATAGAAAAGAGAAAGAGGCCTATCACATGACGGCCCGAAGACCAAGGGGAGCTACCCCACATGTGTGAATGGAATCACACAGATTAAGGTCCAGACTAACCAAAAAGCAAAAAGGTATGTGTGAGTGGAATCACACAAGTGGTGTCTAGTCTAACCTCGCAACAAGAGACATCGCACAGTTGCTAGTCTAAATCATCAGAATGATCGCCATGATCAACGAGAAGTGTCAATTACACTAAGCTAGTAAATATAGAAGTTTAGCTTCATGACCCATAACCACTTGATTAACTTAAATATTTACGAACAAACTGTAAATCTTCACTAATAAAATTGTCACAAGAGGTTCAATCGAACAAGTCCAAGAATTAACCGACGAAGTGAACGCAAGCGTTTCATACCACTTGTTTTACTAAGTCGTTTAATTAGATTTCTCATCCGAGTGAGGTAAAGGTTTGTATATACTAATAGATTGGAAAACGGTTTAAGAAAAGAGCTTTGTTATTAAAAATAGAGTTGAAATTGTTTGTTAAAAGAGTTTTGATATTTACTACTAGTATTGAAACCTTTATATTATAAAGTGACAAAACACAGAAGCAATTGTAGAAACAATCAGTCACAAAAATCGCATACGGAGAAGTGAATAAAATCCAAGGAAATTAGCTCAATGTTTTTCAGATAAGATCCCCTACGGAGGGGGGGTCTAGGGGGGTCGAGCGACCTAATGGTTGCGACCTAGGGGTCTAAGGGGTCAAACGACCTAGTGGTGTTCGCGAGTTAGCAGAAGCGAGCGACCTAAGAGAGACGAGCGACTTAAGGAACTCGCGACCTAACATTTGAATAGGTCAAGCGACCTAAGTGGTCAGGCGACCTAAGGTCTTACGACCTAACGACCTACGGTCTAAACAAGGTCACACGACCTAAGGCCAGCAATGACCTAATGTGCGACGACCTAAGGTCCAACGACCTATCGGTATGAGGACTAGCGACGTAATGGAAAACGGCTTAGGGTCTTACGACCTAACGATCTAAGTCAAGTACAAGGTCACGCGACCTAAAATGTTTAAGAGCCGTACGTGTTAACGAGTTAACGACTTAAAGGGGTCAACGACCTACGGGATATAGGTCACGCGACCTAACGGTTTACAAGGTCTTGCGACCTAAGGAGACATGGTCTAGCGACCTACGACCTAGGTCAATACGACCTAAGGTCTATACGACCTACGACCTAAGGTCCATACGACCTAACTCCAAAGACGTTAGAAATGGCCAGAACGACCTGCGACCTAGGGTCCATACGACCTACGACCTAAGCCCGAACGACCTAACACCGAACAAACATTTAGATGGCCCAGCGACCTATGGTGCTAACTCGCGAGCGACCCAAGGGTTAGGTCACGAGTGACCTAACTCCGAGCACCAAAAATGGCCAGAATGACCTAAGTGCAGAAAATTCACCAAAACGCTAAAAATTGGAGTTTTTCGCCAATCCAATCCAAATCAAATGCTAATATGCATGCAAAAGTGATAGGGAATCATTCCCAACAGTCCAATATAGTTATAGGCTAGAATTGTGAGATAAAAATCTCACCTTTGCACTAAAATTTATGAAGATGAAGCTTGAAAGCAAGGAGAAGCAATCCAAAGCTTGAATCCAATATCTTCTACTTGAATTTGGAGTTGAATGTTGGATTTGCAATTGAATTTGTGCTTGGAGTTTTAATTTCCCATTCTCTTCACCATTAATGCCAAAGCTTGAATTAGTTAGGAAATTTATGAAGAGTGAGGAGAAGGGGGTTGGAACTTGGGCTTAATAGGCTAAACTAACCCAAAGTCCAAAGCGGGTAAAGTTAGTGAAATTCCACTAACTCCAAACCTATCAATGTTTATACTTAAAAAGGTTGTAAACGGCATTTCGAACTCAATGGAAGTGGTCTCGAGTCCTAATTTGACCGTTTGCAAAAAGTAGCTTTTCCGACCAATATCCGATTAACGACAAAATATTTAAATAAAATATTTAAATATAAAATCGATAAATATGCGGGTTGTTACAATCAAACTCAATTCAAAAGTCAGAAAAACAAATAAAATTCAAAATAAAATTCGTTTGATTTAGTGTTTAATCATCCACCATAATTACCAACGATTGATATTGGGTCGTCGATTTGTTGTTGCATGGATGGGATGAGGGTGGTGTTGCTGTTGTTGCATAATTAATAAATAAAATCAATTTACCAATGATGTTTTAAAATTAATTGATCTTTTTAATTAATGACTTTTAAAAGTTAATAAATCTGTTTAACCTTAAATAAATCTTTTCTTAAATAAAGTTTAAATTACTTAATCACTTTTAAGTAATGATTTTTATTAATGTTTAATTTTGAAATTAATTATATTTAATATTATTAATAGATTTAATTGATGATATTTTAGAAGGTAGTTTACCCCTTCTTGATTAACAGTTATTGAAGTTAACTAATTAACATAGTTAACAAAGCTTTAAAGTTAATTAATCGATGGAATAAGGATGTGTTAAGTTGTTAAATCCTTTTGCAATGATGTCTCAAAGTTAGTAAACTCTTTTAACAAAGTATTTTAAAGCTAATACTTATAATTTGAAGCCATGTACGAATTCAGGTTTTTAAAATAAAAGGTTTGATTCGTTTATGGAAATGAATTAATTTCCGTAGAGTGATTTTGTAACATCCCGGAATTTTAACAATATCAATTTAATAATCTGTATTAAAATTAAATTGATATTGATATTTTTGTTAATAATAATTCAATTTGATTTAATAATCTTCTTCAATAATTATTTAATTGGTTATTTTATCTTTTAAAAATAATAAATTGGTTTCTATTTATAATATAAATATATAGTTTATATTGTAAATAGATTAGCAATGTTTTAAAATTAATAAATAAAGCATATTTTCTAATTCTAATATTTATAGTAATTTGGAAAATTAGTTTTTATTTAATATATTAGCTTTTCAAAGTTATAAAAAAGTGATCTTGGTTTAAATTAATAAATGAATCATGATTTAAAAATAATATATATTAATAATTTGGAGATTTTGATTTTAATTTAATATTAAGTTTTCAAAGCTATGTAATAAATAAATATATGATTTTTTAAATTGTTAAGAAAACTGTTTAAATGATTAAAATAATTTTGGCTTGAGTTTTAAATTTAAAAATGAATTTAAAAAAAGTTTTATAGCTTAATAAAATAAGTAATTTAATAATAAAGATATAATTTCTTTTAAAATGATTTTAATTTAATAATGAGATATTTTAAAAAAAAACAATATTTATGGTGTATTGTTTTACAAATAAATTTTGAATAAAAATAGCTATTGTTATTTCAAAGTTTAATTTGTATTTATTTTGAATTTAATTTGAATTTAAAGTCCAAAGTATAGATTTTTAATTGTTTTAATTTTTATATGCATAAGCTTTATTTACAAGCATAATTTGTTTTATTTCTTTTAAAAATTTATATGCATATTAAATACTAAGTAACAAATTAATTAGACTTAATATATATTAACTAACGAATTAAATACAAATTACTTTTAAATAAAAGGACAAGTGTTATAAGATTAAACATTTAAGTTGACAAATGTTGGAATTTTTACAAGTGTCAATTTTGTTTTAATTTTTATTTTATTTAAAATATGAAAATACACTTATATAAGCCTACATCTTCATCTCTTTATTCCTTTTCTCATCTCAATTCAAAAGAAAAAGAAAACCTTCAACTTCAGATCAAATGCAGATCTGAAAACATGAAACCTAAATTCAAGTTTTCTCCAAAAATCTATAAGTTCATGATCAAATGCAGATCTGCAAATCTGCAATTTCAAATATGAAACATGCACCTCTTCAAAAAAATCAATGCACTTACCGTTTTTAAAAAACTCCTCATACCAAAAGATTTTTGCACATCTTCAAATCCTTGAAATTTCAAATTTTGAAGCCTGCAAAACAGTTTTACAATCAAGCAAAACAAACCTGCATTTTAAATCTGCACAACTTCAAATCTGAGGCCTGTTCAAAAGCTAAATTTCAAAAGCATTCTTTTTGGAGACATGCAAGCAGTTTTATTTAAAATCAAAAGGGGCAGAGACATTTTGTTTTCAGCAATTAAATTTCAAAGGCTTCTTCACAAATCTGGGAAGATTTGTCATCTTCAAAATGTGAGTAACCTTTTAAAATTTAAAATTTAAATCTTGGTTGCATAATTGTATGTTGAGACAAAATAGGCACTGCATGTTATTATAAGTGAATATTAGATGCAAATATTATATGTATACATGCTGTGTAATGCTCTGTTGTATCCTGTCTTAAAAATCTATATTTTAAATTCTTACCTCTTAACTTAGTTAGATAGGATCTTATATTAAACAAAAGTTGTTTGATTAGCTTAAACTATAGCTTTAAAAATTTAATCAAGCCTAATATACGCCCGATGTTTCTGGAAAACATTAAAACATCAGTATATGTAGACACAAACAAAAATTCAAACTGGATAATTTTTCAAATCAGTATTATAAATAGAAAGTAACTAAAGCTTGATTTTTAAATCAAGAATTATGATTTTTAAGGATAAGTTGAAGGTGCAGTTTTGTTTTGAACTGATAATGAATTTTTAGCAAATTCTGGTGATTTTTGAATTGAGGAGCCTTGGGTTTCTTCTGGGTGATAGAGTAGTGTTAGGTGATGCTAAGAAAAATCAGAGTTGGAGATGGAATTCAGTGTGGAAGTTGCAGTTGTGTTTTTCTTTTTAAAACCCTAGTTTTTAAAATGTTTTGAAGAATCGATCAGTTCGTTTTATAGGATTGATCGAGGGTTAAGATGTTTGAGGGATTGGTAGTTTGTGCGTGGTTGAAGTTGAGGCCGGAGGGGCTGATCTCCAGGTGGTCGAAGCGGCGAGTTTTCGCCGTTGACGGGTTTTGAAGGGAAACCTGTTTATGGTTTTCCAGGTTTGGGCAAGGATCTCGAACTCGATTTCGAGAGTTGAAGCTTGAATCAATGTTTGTGGTGGGTTGCTGTGTCATCTTCTGGGTTGTTGAGATCATAGGCGACGATCAAGGGTGGCCGGAGTCGCCGTGCATATGCACCGTGATGGGATTGCACTGATGTTGGTTGGCCTGAGTTTGGTTTGCTCGAGTAGATGTAGTGAGTTGCCCGAAGCAGTAGAGTGATTTACTCGGGGAAGTTGGGTAGAAACTCGGAGTAATTTTTGGTGTCTCGGGTTGTTTTAGAGTTTCAGGTTTTACAGAAACCTGAAATCTCAGTTTTAAAATTTTTAAAATCTGATGCTTTTAAATGTAGAGAAAGATTTAAACCTAGTTTAAATTGAATCCAAGTTTAAATTTTAAATCTCAGTTTTGAAAAAAAAATATAATAATAATAAATAATAAAGTTTAAACTTGAATGTTAAACTACTTTATAATGGTAGGTAGTTTTCAAATTTTAAATCTGAAGTTTTTAAATATTAGTAAGTTTTAAAGTAAGATTTAATCTGGAAATCAAAAGTTAATAAGAACTTCAGTTTTTGAAATAAAAAGAATTTTAAGATTTGAAGGTTTAAACAAATTTGTATGTAAAGTTTAAATTTAAATTATTAAATTTAAAAATGAATTTAGTTTCAAACCTTATGAATTGCTTATATTTGACAAGCACTTGTTTGTCTTGTAATTTCAAACAAAAGTTTTAAATTGTTTAAACTTGGTTTAAATTTAAATTTTATTCATGTATTTGAAATGGAATTCAAAAAGTAAGTTCAAAATTACTTTGTTTTAAATAAATTTGTTTTTAAACATAATTAAGAAATGTTTTAACTTAAAATTAAGTTAAGAATTAATGTTTTGAAATTAATTTATTAAAAAGGTAATTAAGGAATAATTAATTAATTAATTTATTTAATTTATTAAGGTTTAATGAATATTGATTAAGGGTTAATCAATTTGAAACTAAAGATCATTAATTAGATTTTTAAATTAACGATTAAAGAATTACTAATTAAGTAATTAAGTTTTAATCAAGGTTAATTAATTAAATAATTAGAGTTTAATTAATGGATAATTAAAGATATTTTTAATTTGTTATTAATCTAAGTTAATTATTTAATGAAAATGATTAGAGAATGGTTAATGAGGGTCATTAACCAGGATTAGTTAATAATTAATTAATGTGGTTAATTTTTATAATTAATTAGATTAATTAATTTAATAATAATCATTTGTGAATAGTTTAAGTGTAATTACTTAATGAAGTAATTAAGAAATTAATTACTTAATGTAATTAATTTAGTTAAATGTGATTGTTTAATTTAATTAATTAAGTTTAATTAATTTTAAACACTTGATGTTTTAGTGATAATTATTTATGGATTGGAAATTACTTAGTGAAGTAATTAATTGATAATTACAGGTTGTAATTTATGGAAGATGTTTAATGATGTAAGTAATTTGGATTAAATTACTTGGTAATTAATCAAGGGATTAATTAAGAAATTAATAAAGAAATAATTAATTTGTTTTGATAAAGTAATTGAGCTAGTTAATTACTGTTTATGGTTAATCAAGAGGAATGATTAATAATTATGGGTTAATTACTTAAGGTAATTAATTTTAATAAAGTAATTAATTAAATAAAATTAAGGATAATTAATTATTACAATTAATGATGTAATAATGTTGATTAATTATGATTAATTAATCAATGACAAGTGATTAAAGGTAATTAATTAATGTAATTAATTAAGGATTAATGTAATTAATTAAGGATTAATGTAATTAATTATAGTTAATTAATTAATTGAAGTAATTAAAGGTTAATTACTATTTTTGGTTGATAATAATTAATTTGTGAAATTAATTAAGGATAATTACTTGAATGTAATTAAAGAATAATTAATTGAGAGTGATTATTTAAGATGATTAATAAGGAATGATTAATTAATTGATTGTAATCAATTAAATAGTTAAGTAAACAAGATTTATATTGGTGAAGTAATTAATTTAATTTATTTTAAATTAATTAGAGATGAAGTAATTAATTTAATTCACTTTAAATTAATTAGAGATGGAGGTAATTAATTTAATTCAATTTAAATTAATTATATTGTGATAAGTAAATCTTTGCTTAACTATGAATGGATGATATTGATTGCCTTGAATGGTTGTGATCTCAGAAATGAGATAAATGATGTTGTGTGGTATGCATGGTTGCATTGTGATGATAATATAGATTATCTATTGTGATGATGATATGGATTACCTATTTTGATGATGATGTGGATCATCTGTTTATTTTGATAATGTTGATTATCAATTGTGATTTATGAGTTATCTATCTGTGTGTATATAGATAATTGAATTGTTTTAAACTTTAAAACAACGTGGACCTAAAAGACACGTTTTGGATTTCGATAAGACCGGGATTGAGTTTCCATATTTGGATATCTAAAAACCACATCGATCCAAATTAACGGTAGGTCGTGAATCTCAAGTGAAGATGAAGATTCAGAGTGCAAGGGTTATCGTCATTAACTCTGAAGGCAATTCCAAAATGAGTGTAACGAGATAATGCCTTCCGTTTCGTTCGAACCCGAAACGAACTTGTATGGATTGAATGCTTTCAAAACATCGTCAGGTGGACGATGAGCATTCTAAGTGATATGTTCACTAAAGGTAATCATAGCCTCAAGCCTCATCAACCGGGAATGGATAAAACAGGGGAGGTGCAGCAAGGCTAAGTGGGTTATACCCAAGTAGGACGAGATTTTCCCCTGTCTAGAGGTCCATTTTTTTCGGCTGTGTGGACGGTTGTTGAGATCCAACTGTCGGGGTTTTCTTGTTCGAGACTGTCCAGTAAAGAATGGTTCCGGCCTTGTGTTGCTAGGGATTGGGAGTGATCCTCGGTACGTTGATCTAGGCCACATACTGTGACGGGCGGTACCCCGGTAGCCCTGCCATTGTATGGAATCCAAAATCCAATAAGTGCCAACGGTTTCGATTGTATTACCCACTTTTGTGGCTAGTAGCTGGAATTTAATCATGTAACAATTTCGGTTATTTCTTATTTATTTGAAAATCCTAGACCTATTATAATATCATCGGATTTACTATCAAATGTTTTGGTTAGCGTAAGGTAAAAACTTTTCCATGTTTATGTGTGGGAAGTCTTACGTGATACCTTTCTTTTCAAAAGTTTTTTAAAAAAAATTAAGCAACCTTAACCTGTTACTCACACCAGACTCATGTCTGACCCGGAGTTTATCTTCTGTTTCCTTAAACTCTTGGGTACTTAAAGTTTTACGAGTAGCCAAGGGATTCAGGTTAGCTTTGACGAATTGTGGAGGAGCAATAGAGCAGGAAGCTTCTGCGTGTAGATATATATATATATATATATATATATATATATATTCCGCTGTATTGATTTTCTCTATGTAGTTCTCTTGTGTTGTATTGAGTTGTATAACTAGACAGGTGTTTATAACTGTCCAGTATGTGTTGTTTATCTGTGTAACTCTGATAGTGATTGTAAACTATGTAATATTTATGTTATTAATATAATTTATTCGTTCCGCTGTTAAGATTCTGTGTTGTTTCTTATTTCTCTTCTTTCTTTTCTCTTTTCTATCCCTTTCTTTATTATTAATGACGCATCATTCTACGGAGACGGATGGCGGGTCATTACAGATTTACTTATATGGAAACGACTTATTTGTATTATTAGCTCTAAACATTAAAGAAGTAGGCTTGTCGCTATTTTGAAAGTTATGAATAATCGTGAGACTTGACTTTGAGATAACACTACCTTGACTTGTCTGGTATTATTGTTAACCAAGAAATAGTGCAAGTTTGAATTCGATGAGTGGTGGTAAGTATACAAGACTTAATGTCCATATACGATCGTTTTATATTTTCGATAGTTGGTTTCTTAGCTATCGGTGTTACTTCAGCTCCTTTATTATCGTTATTCTAAGATGATTTATTTCTCCGTTGAGCATTGATATCCTTTGTCGGAAATAACTAAAAAAAGGCAAAAGGAGGCCAAGATATGTGAGGTTGCTCTCATTAGGATGCTTTCACACTCATCTAGATTGGATTCGGTAGCACTATTAGACGTGAATTACTTAGATACTCGGTAAGGTTTTGCGAGATTCGACTTGGAGGGTTCCGAGATGTTTCACAAAGTAAATGAGATTATCATAAGTATATTGCTAGAGGTATACTTTAAGAGGGGTGCACCTTTCTAGTCATTTGTTGGATATTTTCCATTTCTTTTTTCATTCAAGCCTTCAAATTTATCCCCTTATTTTCATCGCAAAGAGTCAACCACGCTTCGTGGTGTTTAATTATTTATCCATGCTTTACTTTTGGATGTTGATTTATGTGGGAGTAAACCTGTTCCATGTTCAGCGGCGTGGTCCTACATGTTTGTGTTTAATTTCACACCTATTGTTTAAAAAAATTAATTGTACTGGACATATCGCCTATCCCGAGTTGCTTTTTCTTCTCGGGTACTAATTTTATTTGAGTGGTATGAGGGTAGCATATCTTTTATGGGCTCTTTTGAAGATGGTGTCCGAGCAGGAGGCTTTCGTCTTTTTAGTTATCTAATTTGTTGTATCTTGTTTGTGTAAGTATATTTTTTTTCGGCATATGTGAAGGCATGATGTTATAATCGCCTAAGCTAATTTGTATATGTAACTCTGATAATTCCCCGTTAAACCTGATGTACTATTAACTGTTATGGTTTATTTTGTAGTTTTATTGTGAGGATTTCTATTCGGTTCTTTATTTTTCCCCACGACGTTTCATCCTTCTGACGCTTAGGCAATGAAACATGAACAACGAGGATGTGTTAAGTGTCGTTCCTAGGGGTCAGAGAGGTGGGTCATCGCATGTCTCCTCCGTTATATGAGGTTAGTATCACAATCAATTGTAATCAACTTAAAGTCAAAATCTCCGGCCAGAGTAGTTAGATTAATAATAATTGTTATTATTGAACCAAAGACTTTGTGTTTGGATTATACAAGTTGAATGTGAATGATATAGGAATTTTGACCAAAATCAAATTCATAAGTCTTAATGTGATATAGTTTTATGAAGGGAATTTGTGTAAATTATCGTCGCTATAAGGGATCGCTTAAAATAGTAAAATTAGAATTTACCAAAATTATATAAGTGATAAATACCGCCAAATGGTCATAACACTTGTTAAGATGATATGTAAATATTAATATTCGAATTATTCGATGTTCTTCATTGACTGAATTAGACTTATGAGTTGCACAACTGTAATATTAAATACTTCAAAATACCACAAGATTTAACTTAATTATTATTGTTATACATTAATTAAATTAATTACTATTTGCGAAATTCTAATTATAAAATTTTATTTAATTTATTTGAATCAGAATTTAATAAAATGTGTATATAAATTTTATATATGTACGTATCGATATACGATATTGATAAACACTTAAATAGGATTTAAAATGTATAACTATTGCTTGGGTTTGAAAATGTTTTTGGGTCCATTAGCCTATTATTTTAATCTGTCAAACAAGGACGTGGATAGAGATATTTGCTAGAAATACGTGTCTTTGAATTGGTAAGCGGAGAAGGAAAACAAAGAGATCTACATCCCTTCATTTTACTCCTTTCCATCACCTATTTAAACCAACCATCCCCATTCATTTGCATTTGACTATAGTCTCATCCTCCATCTAGACGTGGCCATAAGTAATATAACTCCCTCCTTTTTATTTCCAAATAAAATTAAATCAAATCAAATCAAAAGGTGTGGTGACCTCTTCAGTTAGTCGCTTTTCTAGGATAGTACGGATTCGATCTAAGGAGTTATTGGATTCAACATTCAAATTGCAAAATCAAGGATAAAGTATGGGTAATATCTACTTATATTCTATTATATACATGTTAATATATGTCAATACACACGCGTAGATTAGAATGTTACATTATCATGAAGTTGTATATTAGTTTATTGTTAGATTTACAAATATACTCACACATATTTCAACTAAATAAAAAACATATTATTAGTGTATAATTTCTTTTTCGCTAAATTTAAAAAATAAAAAGTAAAAATTATTTTCAAATAATTTTAAATTAAATTTGAATTTTTTTGGTTTGTAGATCCATATATCCATTACATATAAATTAATATATTAATTCTTGCATACAAGCACACATGTTCAAAAGAAAATTTTCATAAGTTTTCATACAAAAATTATATCTTAGAAAAAAAAAATTTAGTAAAATTCGAATAGATTTCATTAACTAAAGAATTTAAATCCATATGGATTTAAATAAAATATTGATTTTGTTATAAAGGATTTCGACTGACAAAAATTAGTTTTTAATATATTATTATATATACTTATGAATTATTATTTTATAAATAAATTTTATAATTATGCACACATTTTTTCGAATGTTTAATAATATATATATATACATATATACATATACATACATACATATATACACACACACAGAGAGAGACAAATATATATATATATATATATATATATATATATATTTGTATACACATTTGTAATTAAAAATATCAACACTTTAAATCTGAATTTTAAATTTGAAATAGATTTTTATTCTAGATCCAGATTTATTTTTGGATTTAAATCTATCTTTAGATATTTCAGATGTTGATTTGAAGTATTTTTTAACTGGTCACTATTTTTTAAATGAACACTATTATATATATGTTTATATGTATATATCTATGTGTGTAATAATAAATTAATTATGACAGCTAATATGTATATAAAAAGGCAAATGTGTATGTTCCAGCATAAATCCTAACACTTATATATTTGCATAATTAACTATACATACACATCTTTTTTTAATAACAAGAGTGATATTTCATTAAAGCGGAGCACTCATATGTCTCAAGAGCTGGAATCCATGATGTTTAGAACCTTGGTTTAAAGCGATGTTCCTTAACCATTTAACTAGACTCCTTGACAACTATGTACACATCTATATGTTGTACGTACACTTTACACGTATGTGTGTATTTGATACACACATACATTGTATACTATATATAATAATCAAAATTTTGTATAAATTAATTAAATAAAATAAAGGTTTTATTTAGAAATATTTAAGTAGGATCTAAATTAATTTAGAGTTCATACACTCAAAAAGATATAAACATGAATTTTTTTCAAATTTCACCTATTTAACATGCTACATGCTGGCCTGGTTCCATCAATGATATATGAGCTCAATAGCGTATATGGTCTAAATTAGCAGTATTAGGGCTAACTTATTACCCATATTTTAGGGTGTTTAGAAGAGTAAAGTCGAAAGTTGAGTTCTGGGTAATCAATACTCTATTCTACTGGGCTACTGGCCTAGATCAAAAGGTGAAGTAAGCCAAAATGTTATCCCTAGTATAAAGGCCCAAATTGGTTTGGGCCTTAGGCTAATTTCAAAATCTGTTTTGAAATTATAAACAATATTTTTAATTTAAAATGTTGAATTTGAAATATATAAAAAAATTATGAATGTTAGAAACTATTTTTAAAATTGTTTTCAAAATTATATAATTATTTTTGAAAATTTATGAATAATTAATTGGATTATTGATAAATACTTAATTAAGAGTTAATTAATTAAACTAAATTACATACATATTGATATACATAAAATTATCTTAAATTGTATAAGGTATATATACATACATATAATTTTTGAAATTAATTAAAATTAATTAAATTGTTTTAATTAAAAAACTAAGTAAATGTTAATATATATAAAATATAACATACATGTATTATATGTGTATTACTATAAATTATATAATATACATATCCAATTTAAATTATTAATTAATTATATTCATAAAAATGTTTAAAATGAATAAAATTAAATTAATTAAATGTTAGTTAATTAACTAATTAAATTAACTATATAATATTTAATTAATAAACTTAATATAAGATTATGCATAAGACTATTATATAAGTTAATTAAAATTATAAACTATTTTATAAAACGTAAACTTATATAATATGGATGTTTAATAAAAAGAGGAACTGTAATAAACCCAAACTAGATTTAAGGAGTAATTACATACGTATACGTGATTTTAGATGTATTTGACACTTGATCCCGAGGGTATTTCGTAAAAAATACATTATTCCATAAGTCGATATCATTCAAGTAAATATATTAAAGCTTGTGAATCTTTAATATAAGTGTTGTCATTTATTATTTATATATTAATAAATTACTTACATACTCTCTAGTTGTTAAATAAATTTAAGCTAGAGACCTTATATTTAGTGTTACTAATATATTGATAGACTTGGTAAGATATATTTATTTATTTGTGGAGAAAACTCAAGATATGTATATTCATAGTTAGGCCGTTGCTAAATAGTAGGTAACGAGTGAATACTCTCTTTCGATTTGTTGAGGAAACTCAATGTTGAAATGAGACTAGGATAATGTTAGTAGGTTCAAAGATGTATAAGATACAATTGATAAAGTGTTATTCATCGCTTTGGGTGCTATGATTTGTTGAGAATATTCAAGGTAAAAATTCCAAGGCAAGTGAGTCCTAACATCCACTGAAGAAGTCAAACGACTTCTATATTTTTCTTAGGGTTTTGAGAAATATAAAAGTCTAGTGGAAGCTTATTAGTAAAATGAAATATAATGTTTGGCCTTACTAATATTATAAGAACATCTACTATGAATGGAATGTCCTAATATTCTATAAATTTGTGGAAAATGTCTACCTGAAAGTCTGTTTTTTGAAAACGATAAACTCCTCAGACCTAACACATAGACTGGCCAAGTCAATAAAAATAACACTTACATATAAACATCTATTGTAACGACCCAAATTCTATATATTGAAGGATCGTAAAATATTATTATTTAAATCGTATGAGGTTGTATGACTCTAAAATTTTAAAAAATGACTACTAGGGACATTGTTCATCTTTTGTATTTTTATTGGAAAGTTTGGAGCCAATACAATTGAGCACACTAACCTATTTCAGGATTAGTATCTTATTGGGACCGATGGGACTGATCTAATTCATTTTCCACTTCCCAAAAATAGTTATAAACCTCCATTAACCTAGATTTCATCAAAACCTCAACTTTTTCATATTAATCCTAGCTTAAGCCATTATTAAATGGGCAATTATCAGAGCTGATTGTAGATCTATCATTTTGATTACTTTGGAAATCCGAATTCTCACTGTCCACTTCAAGTTCAAGAATGAATTTGCAATTTTGGTATTAGGTGGGTGATTTATGATCCTTCATTATTATATGCATATTCGTGTAGTTAAAAATGATTTTTTTTCATATGGTTTCTATATTAAAATGGTTTATATTTTAATTCAACATTCAAATATATATTTATGGTCGAATTTAAAAAGATATAAATGGATTTTAAATGGTTTTATAACCTCATATGAATCATATTATCATTTTAGTATGAAACTAGATCTAGGCATAATCTTGTATGTACATCATTTTTGGAAGAGTTACATGTGCTGAACATACATTTATAGATGATGGTTTCTATTTCATGTATTGCTTTTACATGTTTGTTAGTTCTTTTAGAGTAAATAGGATGCGGTAATCGACTTGGGCAAAAGGAGGTTAAGCACGCTCAAAATCGAACAGGACTTAGATATGTTGTTGAGGAGAGTTTGGAGAGGCAATAGTTTTGGTCGCTGGTCTTTTGGAGGTGACTAAGGTGTTCAAACTCAGGCTAGCAGGGATATGCAAAAGTAGTCGTTGGAAGCTCCAGTTCAAGTCCATGAAATGTTGCTTTAGGGCATATACTACAAAACTTCAGGGAAGAGTTTCAGAACGAGTTCAACAGGTCGATACCGAGCTCTTCTGATCGCTACCGTTATTTTTTTGAGCTACTGGAATGGGCCAGGGGACTCAAGGCTCAAGGCATGGAAAAAGAGAGCTCTAGGCAAGCAAAAGGGAAGTGATTGTGGCTCGAAGTACTTAGCTAAATATTTGGCCAAGTGATTTATATCGGCACCAACATAAATGAGTTCATGACGGCGCCGATACGAATAACAGTGGTTGTTCTGGGCCAAATTTCCAAAGGATGCTCAGGCGGTCCTACAGGTCGTGTTAAAGGTGTTTATTTGTTTGCTTGACATTTGATTGCGATGTGGCAACGTAATGAAGGGTGATGACTTTGGGACTTTGATGATGGTAACTCGATGAAGGTGGAATTGTGTTCCAATGGTGATGTCCTGATGATGATGGAGTCATGAGGATGATTATCCATAAGAGCTGGTTTTAGAAAGGGTAACCCGTGGATAGAATGTTAAAAGGTTCTATCATGGAAACGAAGGAATGTGGAATGGTTCCTTAAGGATGACTGGATACTAGACTAAGCGAGGAAAGGGCTCGGATACGTGTGCTAAGAGATCATTAATACTAGAGTCTAATCTGATGCACTAGTAAGTAGGGGAATTACGAGGACACTCATTAGGTACTTGGAATGGCTACTCTGGATTGGTGGAATGGATTCATGTACCCTGGATTAATGTAATGGATCTAATGGCAGCTTTAGGCTGGAGAATGAGTATACTAAAAATTAGGATTTTTCCATTAATCTCTCGTAGAGGAATTATCATATGAGTTATCATAATCTATAGCACATAGAGTGATGGTGAGGATTGTTTAATGGATGTTATGTTTGCTACAGTTGCCTTTCTTGTTGCTAGACACTCTGGGGATGTCATATGATGTAGGTAATATAGATGCGGATACCTAGACATCCTGATGTACTTAGGATGTAGCACAACTTTTATAATGATAGTAGAGTAGCATATTATAGATTTTAAATGCTGGCAGGTCGGGTATGATTCTTATACCTATGTTCCTTACTATATCGACTTGTATAGTATTTTGATATTTCTTATTTCTTACACCAAACTATTGTCTAACTCGAGGTTTTATGCTTTGCTTCTTATTATCTCGTACGTAGTTTCTATATAGAGGACAAGCAGAAGATGGTGTTTTCTCGTATTATATATGGACTTACGTATGCTTAATCCATTGTGCAATGCTATGGAGCTTTGGCAGTGTCTGATATATTATGATACAGTTTTATTTGAGTTTATTTCTATTTTTATATACTCTATTACCATGCTTTATAACTCTATGGATATGTGCTCAGATATTTGATTTACCTAGTAATTAGTATCTCTCCCATTTTATATCTGTGACGACTATTATATTTTATTCGATGCATTGCGATATATACGACGATCTTTGTGATGTTTTATTTCCTTTTCAACCCTTGACAATAGTCCTATATCAGTTAGGCACTATAGCAGCATGCTTTTATGTATACTAGGTGTCGAAACTATAGGGCAATCATTACACTTATGGTCATCAATAAATGAACCTCCTAGAGTTAGACCCGTTGAAGGTATGGACCCGAACTAATAATTTCTTATAAAAATAGGTTGTGGACCCAGAAATCACTAAAGTTTACGTGCTATTTACATTAGACAACCCAATTCAAAGAGGCATAAAACATGATTATCAATCAATTCTTCGATAGCCTCGAAGCATTGTTTGGGGAGCAATCTCATTTCGCAAGGTACGATTACTAAGAAGTTGTTCAATACAAAGACGTCGAAAGGCACGAAAGTGGATGAGTACATCTTCATGATGAAAGGCCTGTAGATGGACTTTCTCAATTAGACATCATGATAAGCAACCAGAAGCAAATGGACTTGATCTTAGGGTCTCTTGCTCTATAGTTTAAGCCATTCATATTGAAATATGATATAAACCATTTGAAAGCAAGCCTTGTGGAGCCGCTTAGATTAGTCGAGTCTTCATCCAAGGACCAAAATGCAGTGCTCATGGTAAAAGGGAAACATCGTCTTCATATGGTTTGAAGAAGCGGAAACGATTAACAAGAAGAATAAGAAATTTTTTCCAAATGATAAAGTTGGGTGTCATCACTGTCAAGAAGAGGCACCAAAATGAAACTGCCTGAATCACCTAAAGATTATCAAAGAGAAGGAACATAATAATTATGCCGCTCCTATAAGCATATATATGATTCAAAATTGTTATGCAATCAATAAATTATCTTATTTTAGATATTAGATTTGGAACTCATGTCTGCAATCAAGGACTTGGCAACACACATCAAGTGGTAAAGGATAAGATGAGACTTCAAGTTTTTGATGGATCTCTAGTAGATACAACTATAGTTGAAGACTATCATTTGGCTTTACTGAATGGATTAGAGTTCATTTTGAATAATTGCTACTATATAAAAAACTTTATTTGTGGAATAATTTATGTTCTAGATTAACTAAGACTATATATATTTTTCATAGCGTTGATAATGTTATGAATGTTATATTGAATGAAAATAAGTTTGCAATGGTGTTTTGAACAATGGCATTTATATTACAATTATAGTTATGTATGTGCTGTTAATAATTTATCTAATGTCGACATTAATAATAATTATATATGGCATTGTAGATTAAGTCATATAAATGAGAAATGACTACATCGAAGGTTTCCTACCATCATTTGATTTTGAATCATTTGATGCGCGTGAGTTCTGTAAGAAAGAAAAAAATGAACAAGAACCCTTTAGTGGGAGCAATGAAAGAGTCAAAAAACTCTTAGGTCTCATACATACTGATGTATGTTACCCAATGTCTATGGTTACTAATAATAATACTTTTTATTTTGTTACCTTTACTGATGATTTATCAGGACTAGGATATGTATTTCTTATGAAGAACAAATCATATATCTATGAGAAATTTAAAGAATATAAGAATGAGGTTGAAAATCAGACGACCATAAGATTAAAATACTCCGATCAAATCGAGGAAGCGAGTATGTTGGACATGAGCTCCAATGGTACTTAAAAGATAATAGGATTGTCTCTCAAGTTACTCTAAACTATACTCTATAATACAATGGTATTTCAGAAAGAAGGAATCGAACCCGATTAGATATGGTTTATTTCTTGAAGAGTAAAATTGAGTAACCTCTTTCCTATTAGGGATATGCCCCTGGAAATCATGATGCATATGTTGAATTTGATGCTTACTGAATCTATGCTTAACACATTATATGAGATGTGGTGTAGAATGAAATCCCAACTAAAATATTTGAAGGTGTGGGGTTGCCTGATTACGTTAAGAATGTTGGTCATAATAAACTTGAGGAAAGATCAGAAGTGTTTAAATTTATAGGATATCCCAAGAATTCAATGAGATATATTTTCTACAATAAAGAGGAATAAATTTTTCATTGTTTCTTGGCATGTTGTCTTTTAGAAAAAGGAATTTCTACGAAGAGAAATTAACAGTGATATTTTACACTTGAAAGAGATTCGAGAAATTAACACAGAGGATGAACCATTAAATGAATCGAATTCACTAATATACGGAAACATCCAACCTATTAGAAAGTTAAATAGGGAATCTCACACACCAAAATGATATTATAGTATCTCAAGATGGAAAGAAATAGGACTGTCTTAGGAGACGACACTCCTCTCTCATTCCAACAAGCAACGCGGAGTAAGGACTCCATAATTTGGCTCGGAGCTATGAAATCCAATATGAATTTCTTATGTGGAAACAAAGTATGGAATTTGGCTGACATACACAAAGGGATAAAACTCATCGACTGCAAATGGACTTTTAAGAAAAAGCTAAAACCAGATAGACAAGTAAAAACTTACAATGCTAGGCTAGTTGCAAAAGTATTTCGTCAAATTCAAGGTGCTAATTATTACAAAATGCTTTCGCCCATAGCAAGCTTAAGTCCATTTGGATAAAGTTAGTTGTTGCTATATTCTACAACTAGAAATATGGCAAATGGATGTGAAAACAGCGTAGCTAAATTGTGATTTAGAAGAGACCATTTACATGTCACAGCCCAAATATTTCGAGGTTCGTGGGTGTGAGAGCAAAGCTTGCAAGTTGTTAAGATCCATTTATGGTCTTAAATAAGCTTCAACAAATTGGACTAAGTGTTTAGATAAAATAACCAAATACACCTTGATTTTTATCAGCTCAAAAGGAAAGCGTGCGCATATCAAAAAGAACAAAAAAGTGATAAAGCATTCTTAGTTTTATATGTCAATGAATTGTTACTAATTGGAAATGATAGTGCATTGTTACAATCAATAAAGGCTTGATAATCCAAGTATTTTCCCTAGAAGGATTTGGAAAAATTGGCCTACATACTAGGTATAAAGTTCTATAGAGATAGATCTAATAGGTTGCTAGGATTGTCCCAATCTATATACATAGATACCATACTAAAAAGGTTCGGTATGGCAAATTCTAAGTGCGAAAACGTTTTGATGCAATATGCAATCGTCCTTCCTAAGAAGGAGGAAGGGCGCTTCTCGTAGTGATAAGGACAAAATAGTGTATGAAGAGGACATTGTTTGCATCTACAATCGGTTCCAAATGTATGTCATGCAATGTATTAGAGAAGATGTGCCTTATGCATTAGGACGCATAACCCAATACTAGTCTAATCTTGGAGAAAACATTGGAATGATGTGAAATTTATACTTAAGTATTTGAGAAATACTAAGGACTTAATCCTTATATATGGGAACGGAGATATATTTATGAAGGGATATACAGAATCCATCATTTAAAGTGATATCAACGATAGCAAGTTTGTATCGGCTTACATTTTTTCTTTAAATGGTGGGGCTGTTAGTTAGAGATGTTACAAATAATAAATAGTAGTTGATTTAATGATGGATACCAAGTGAATTGCCCTCAATGAAGAAACTAATGAAGCGGTTTGGACGATCAATTTATGAATAAGCTAAGGGTGTTATCCAACATGGAAGATCCAATAAAAAAATTATGACAATAATTCTGCAATGCAGATCATAAAGGAACCTAAATCACACAAGAAATTAAGATATGTTCTTAAAAAGTTTCACTTTATTAGAGAATTTTTTGGGAAGAAAGAAGTCATCATTCTGAGGACACAAACGAAAACATAACAGATCTATTCAAGAAAGCATAGCTCGGTCAGTTCTTATCAAACTGATCAAAGAGATGGAATTGAGGTTTCACAATTGGTGCCAAGTACAAGCAAGAGATTGATAGAGTTAAGTGTATGCCCTAGGGGAAACTCTATAATTTATTGTATACTATTAACTCTGTAATAAAATCTCATTTGAAATAAAAGGAATTTTTCTTTCTAATATATACTTGTCATACTGTTTTTTTTACTTATTTAATTTAAGTATATTTAATAATTAAAAAAAATCCCTAAATGATAAGTTATGTGATAGAAATTACAATGTGTTGTAATCAAGAGTAATTTATCACAATAAAAATAGCTTATCGTTTTAAATTTCTTAGTCAAGATGTTTAAGATAGGATATCGATTCATCCGTTGAGGCTAGAGCACATAACGCTCTCCAAGTGTTGGGCGGTGTTTTGCACTCATGGCCGTGGGGGGAACTAATGGGCTACATACTCATAGTTTGGATAATTATGGAATGATTCACTTGATAATTTTATGTGGTTAAAATAAATAAGGTCAAACTAAGAATATTGAAGTGATGACATCACATAGTTCTCTCGACTTGAGAATACTATTAAACTTCAATGTTGAAACTCCACTTTGATTACTGATAAATCATGGCACGATGTTGAATGATTGGAAGTGAAACACTATTCAATACAAAATTTGTCTCCTCAATTATATGAGATTAGTATCATGGTCAAATGTGGTCAACTCAATGTCAAAGTCTCTGGCCAGAGCAGTTCGATTAATAATAATTGTTATTATTGAACCAAAGACTTTGTTTGGATTACATAAGTTGAATGTCGATGTTATTGGAATTTGACCAAAACTAAATTTCATAAGTCCTAATATGATATAATTTTAACGAAACGAAATGGTGTAAATAATCATCACTACAAGGGACCGCTTAAATGATGAAATTGGATTTTTTTACCTAAATTGTAAGGGATAAATTCAGCCAAAATGTCACACCACTAGCATAGGTGACGTGTTAACGTTAGTATTTGAATTGTTTGATATTAATTGCTTGCTGAATTTACACTTATGAGTTACATAATAGCAAAGTTGAATACTCCAAAATACCATACGATTTAATTAATTTATAGTGTTATAAATTGACTAAAATTTGTGAAATATTAGTTAATTTAATTTAATTTTATTTATTTGAAATAGTATTTAATAAAGTGCATATATAAAATTTATATATATACGTATCAACATACAATAACGATAAGCATTTAAATTAGATTTAAAATATATAAATATCGATTGGATTTGGAATGTTTTTTGGTCCACTAGCCCATTACTTTGGCCAACCAAACAAATAGAGGAATAGAGACATTTGCTATAAAAATGAGATTTTGAACTGTAAGGACATGAGATAAACATGGAGATCCACCTTTTTACTCCTTCCCATTGCCTATTTAAACCAACCATCCCCATTCATTTACATTTGACCTTTGCTCCTCCTCCATCTGGTCTTGGCCACAAGTAATAGACCATCCCCTATTTATTTCCAAGTCAAATTAAAATTTATTTCTAAAGGTATGGTGACATCTTCTGTTAGCTTTCTTCTAGAAGAGTATGGATTTGATCTAAGAAGTTATTAGATTCAACATTCGAGTTGCAAAATCATGGCCACGGTATTGGTAATATCTAATTATATTCTACTAGAGTTAGAAGTATGCCCTAGGGGAAATTATATACTTTTTATAATGTGTTATAAATAATTGATTATTCAATTTAAGTATATTTAACAGAAAATCCATACATGGTATGATGTGGTGATATTAGTTACAATGTGTTGTAACCATGGGTAATTTATCACAATATAATAAACATGTTGTTTTAATTATTTCTAGTCAAGATGTATTGAGTTTGGATATTGATACATCCATTAAGGCTTGTGTACGTAACGCTCTACAAATGTTGGTCAGTGTATTACTCATGACTACTGGAGGCAACAAGGGGTTACGTACTAATAGTTATTGGATGACTATGGAATGAATCACTCGATAATTTTCTTTTGGTTAATATAACCAAGGTTGGACAAAAATTATCAATGTGATAATTTTACACAATTCCCTTGACATGCGAATACTATCGAGCTTCAATGTGGAAACTCTGCTTTAAATATAGTTAACTTATGGCATGGCATCCATCGAACAATTGTAGTTAGGTCGAGTGGAAGCATCGGAAGTGAAACACTATTAAAGAGATAATTTGTCTCCTCGGTTATATGGGTTAATATCATGGGGTCAACTTAAGCCAACTCAAAGTCAAAGTCCAAAGCAATATGATCAACAATAATTTTTATTATTGAACCAAGGATTTTATGTATGCACTTACGAAGTGAATGTGGATAATGTTGAAATTTTAACTAAAACTAAATTACATAAGTCTTAATGTTATATAGTTATGACGAAGAGATGTGGTATAAATAATCATCACTGCCAGGTACCGCTTATGTTAAGTAAAATTAGATTTTACTAAAAAGATTTATAAGTGATAAATTCAGCTAAAATGTCACTATACTAGCTAAGGTAATATGTCAACGTTAACATTCGAATTGTTCGATATTAATCGTTAATTGAATTTACACCTTTAAGTCGTACAATCGTAATGATGAATACTCTGAATAAACCACACGAATAATTAATTTATAATCATTGTAAATTAATTGAATTAATGAACATTTATGAAATATTGATTATTAAATTTTATTTGAATTTTGAATACCATTTGTATTTGATGAAATGCTTAAATATAAAAAGTTGTTATACGCATATCGATATACGATATCAATAGAACCTTTAAATGGAATGAATACTCAATGGGTTTGGAAATTTTTTTAGGCCCATCTGCACCATGTTATGGCTGAACAATGAAAGAGGAGTGGAAGGTTTCAAATTGGATTTGAAAAGGCAAGAAAGTAATAAAAGGAAGAGGAAAATATCTTGCATTGTTCTTTCCTTTATTACTTTCTTAAAACAAATATTTCATTCATTCAGTCAGAAAGCAACTCTCTCTCCTATTAAGGAATGGATGAAATATTCTTGGCCTCTAGGGTAAAAAATTCCAAAATCAAACAAAAAATGTAGTTTTGGCTCTTGGTCTTTGCAAAATCCGAAGGTTGATTTCTAGATCTAGGAGCTCTTAATTCATCGACCAAGGTGTGATTTATGGACAACATCCTAAGGCGACTCTCAAATTTATTTATGAATATGTTTTATCATTCATATGTTTGGATTTGAATGATTCATCATGTTTTTAATTGATTATTTAAAATATGTGAATCAAAACACCTTTTTCTCAATTAAAAGCATGTCTATTACAAGTTAGATCTACACATGTTTCTCATCCTCAAAAGTATATGATCATTTATGCTAATATTATTAGAACCATCACCCGTTTTGTTCATATTCTATGTTTAGTGATTTGAATTCTATTACCATAAATTTATATGTGCTTTGGTTGCATAATGCTTTTTTGGTTTAGAAATATTGTTTTAACGGTATTTTGTAATGAAAAGTGTTTTGTTTAATTGATTTAAATTTTATGTTACAAGTTTGGGAATTGAATACATTTTATAAGTTATTTTGAAACAACTTTGGTCATTATTTATATAAAAATAAAAATTAATTCATTATAAGATTTACATATGAATTTTTCTGTTAAACCTTAAAACTTTTATTTTATGTTAACAATTAGATTTAATATTGTTATTTTCACTGAATGCGTGTGCGTGTGTATTAAACTAAAAATTAATTGAATACATATGTTACACTTTGTTTGAATTTAAAACATACATACATGCATACATATACGTACATACATACATATATTTATAGATATTTACAAACTGGACTTTTCTAAAAATTATAATATTGATTGTAAACTATCCGTTAATTAAAACTAGTTTTAAATTATTTTCTTTACTTTAAGACATGTTAAACAACCAAAATCAACTTTAATGCAAAGAAGAATATATATATATATATATATATATATGCTGATATATATATATATATGCTGATATATATATATATATTGTTTTGTTATAAAAAAATCCATGGACAACAAAGGAGTATATAAAGGGAAACATTAATCGTACACATTTCTTATATGTCGCACTTACATAATATACACTATGAGCATATTTGGATTTACTCACATTTCATGCTATGTTAAATTGATCATCAATGACATTTAATAAATCATCAATTTAATCAAAGAGAGAAATGAAAGTGTAACGGCATGGATTTTTCATCGTTTGATATTGAATATTTAAATGGTTTTAATATTGGATTTGGAAGATAAATTTATTTTTGAATATGAAGATTTTGATTGAATTTGTAAAATGAATTTAAATTTCAAATATAGTGATTTATCGCAATACGGAAATGGTGAATAATTGAAATTTGAGTTGAATATGAATCGAAATGATTTCTAAGGTTGATATAAATTCTATTTGAATTAGAATTAAGTCAGTAAGTTTTTAAAACTGAAATTTTAAGTAATTTCGTCAATTTTTGAAGTCGTTGATTTAATTGACGCGTTAAAATAGCTATCCTCGACGCGTTAAAATAGCGATCCGAGGCATAGTCTCAAAATTCGGTGAAATCAAATCTATAAGATTCGTAATATTGTATTATTATCGAATTTTAAATTTTATACCTTTTGGAGTTAATGTTTGGTCGTACGGGATAGAAATGCGTTGAAATTTATATCGAAAATTTAATATTAAAATTAGGTTCAAAAAGCTATATTTGCCATACGATCGAATTGGGGCTTGAGACATGTTCCATTGAGTTTCGAATAGGGGTATAACATTAGGAACGCTAGACGGTATGCCTCGATAGGGAAGATTTCGAGGTATGTAAATGAGATATTATGAAGTTTAATAATATTATAAATTTTTTGAAAGTCAAACCCTATCTCTACACCAGCCACCCTAGGGCTGCCCTACCCATCTGATCGCACCATTCTTCCTCTTCTTTCAAAAATCGAAATCCATTTGTATATAAAAAAAATCACGATAAAACCTCGATCGAGCATCTGTTCTTCATGTGCCTTGCTTGTGGTCAATTCGGAGATGTTGTGTAACAAGCCGAATTTTCTGTTGTTGACTTTGAATATCTAAATAGCTTTGAATATTAGATTTGGAATAGGAATTTATTTTGAATATGAAGATTTTGGCTTGAAATTATATAATGAATTTAAATTTCAAATATAGCGATTTATCGTAATATGGAAATGGTGAATAAATAGAAATTGAATTGAATATGAATCGAAATGATTTCTAATGCTAATATGAATTCTATTTGAATTTGAATTGAGCTAATAAGTTTCTAAAACTGGGATTTCAAGCGATTTCACAAATTTTGAATTTTTATCAATTTAATCGACGCGTTAAAATTGCAATCCGAGGCACATTCTCGGAATTCGACGAAACCAGTTCCATTGGATCCGTAATATTGTATTATAATCGGATTTCAAATTCCATAGCGTTTGGATTCACCATTTTATCGCATGATCTGAAAATGCCTAGAAATAATTTAATTGAATTTAATTTAAATAGTCAATTTAAAAAGCTATCATCCACTTACAATCGAATTAGTCCTCAAGACTTATTCCATTGCATTCGGAATAGTGGTATAACATCCGAAACGCTAGGTAGCATGTCCCAATAGGAGTTCTGAATTTCACGGTACGTAAAACGAGATATTTTGCGATTAATTAATATTATAAATTTTTAAGGTCAAACCTAATAACATCTTATCGGCCACCATACTCTATGTTTTCCATCCATCTTCTCATAAATTGCTGCGAATAGTGAAAATAAAAGGCAATGGCCGATATACCATTTAAAAATTCAAAATATAACCACTGTCTCAACTATAATTCGAAAAAAATAGATTTTTGAGTTATTTCAATTAGGATCTACAAGGTCGGATATTGGGTTAAGTTCGACGATGATCGTGGGTATGACAGTTTTAGTTGAGGTGGGTTCTTTTTTCTAAGGTTTCGAATTTTACATAGTAGAGGCTATGGCTTGCGATGCAGGAGGAGATTTGTGCTCGTGGGGTTGTGTAGCACTTAGGGGAGGAGCGCAAGAGGTTACGGCTGTGTTTGGAGGGCTTCGACATTTGTACGGTCGAGGTGGGGCTTCCAGTTGCATTCGAGATGAAGCATGCATGCCTATATCGATGGAGTCGGGGAGACGAAGCTCGAAAGGAGGAAGACTGCAGCAGAATCGATTTGAGTTTTCATGATTCGAAGAGGGAGAATTGGTGGAAAACGTTCGGCCATGGATGCGTTTGAAGTAGGAAACTGGATCGGGAATCTTTTGAGTGGGAAGAAAGCCTGAGGGTAATTTGGTAAATAATGGAAATTTGTTTAGTAATTATAACTTTGAATTATCGATTAACTTAAAATTTTCATAACTTTTGTATACAAGATCTCATTGGGACATGAATTATTGCAATGTGCATGTGATGACGAATGCTTCGAAATGAAACTGGTTTGGAACTTTTCGGAGTTTGCTGAATTTCTATATTAAAATTGGAACGATCATCAAAATAAAAATCAAGGTGAGTAAATCTCACTCATTTTGGATTACTGTTTTAATTTAAATTATTGAAAATTAATTATTGAATGATTGGATGAATTTATAAATTATTAGTAGTTGGATATATTTCCCTCCTATCGGAGCGAATGAGACCCTATGCGCTTCGCATAATAGCGGACGACCCTATATTACCGCGATATCCCTCCTCGAAGTGGGATTGGTATTTTTATATTATATAACATCTGTGGATGCAGGAAAACAGGTTGGAGAGATCCAACTGGAATCCTCAAATATATATTAATTTTTTTTCATATATAGTGATATATGATGTATTAGAATTGTCTGTTATGGATTGGTGTGTGGCTTGATATATTGGATGTTATAGTAGCACTGACTTTAATTTTAGTATTTTATATACCATAAATATTATTTATGAATTTGAAGGGATTAAAGGATATTTTGGATATAAAAATATTTATATTGGAATTTGGATTATTTTATAGGAAACCGAGTTGGATAAAATAATGATTTATTTTGGAATTTGTACTTATCTATTTCGAAAAATATTTTAAATAGAGATTTTAAAAATAATTTATATAAAGCTTTTTGAATAATGGATTTTAAAATGATATTCTTGAAAAAAATATGGAAAATAAGTTAAAATCGATATTTAAAATATATTCGAAAAATAAGTGGAATTTATAAAGAAATGGATTTATAAAATGGAATTTTATAAATGAGATTATTTTTATAAACAAGTGAAACCCAAATGAGTTTATAAATTTATAAACTATGTTTATAAATAAGTAAAATGATATTAGTTGATAAATTAGGAATATAATTTCACAATGTGAATTTATATCGAGATATGGAAATAGGACTTTGGGAAAAATAGAGAATTCTATTTTTGAAATGTGAGAATTGTTAGGGAATCAGAATGAGATCGATGTGTTCTGAAACGAGAGGGATTTATAAATTGAATTGTTTATTGGATTTTTGAAAAAAATAATTTTATTAAGAAGTTAAGTTTTGTTTTAAAAGGGAATTTTACTTATTAAACTATGCAATTAAAAGCTAGTTAGCATTGAAATACTTCGGAAGTGAATTTTCTAATATATAATATTAATTGAAAATAAAATTTTAATTTTTATAATAAGTTTTGTAAATCGATCGGTTTTATTTAAAAATGAATTGAAATGAGTTATAAATGTTCATTTTAAATTTTTGCATATTTCAAATAACTACTTAAACGTGTTTTAAAAATAAAATACTATTATTTAAAAATACTTATTATATATATGGAGTTTTAGAAGTAATTGGAACTTAATTATAAATTCTCCCGAGATTTGTAAATGGGGTTTAGTTAAGGATATGATTTTGATAAGAGAAATCTTAAAATGGGAGTCTGGGAACTTAAGGAAATTCCCAAAGTGTTTAAATACAGAAACTGTGAAAATGGATTAGAATTCATAAAAGAAGTTAGAAATGAGTAGTTAAAATAATAGACAAGTATAATCGGTTTTGGAAAAATATAAAGGAAAGTAAATAATGGATTCCGTAAACTTATAGAATTTGTTGTAAGTGAGTTAAGGGATTTACAAATAAATTGTAAAAGATTTTGAGAAATAGGAAATAAATGGAATCATTTTCAAAGTATTGGAAATAAAATGGTTTAGAAAATATACCTATAAATACTTCCTAAATTTTGGATTGGAAGGGCTTGAAATATTTTAACTACGAGATTATTATTATAGAAATATTTTCAAAGTGTTGGAATATAAATGAAATTGAAAAAAAAATCTAAGCATTGGTGTAGTTTGAAAATATCCTGTTTGGATATAGATATTTGAAATTGTTTTTCAGTTATTGAATATACTGGAAGAGATTTGAAAATATATCTTCATAAAGACATTGTTGAATAATGTTTTGAAAGATTTGTAAAACCGGGCCTAGTGACTGCTTATGTGTGTTATTTGATAGTTAAATAACCAACTATCAAATCTGGCCAAATTCGTTGATCATTTCGAAGAGACCGAGATCAGATTTAATTATCAAAAAACCACTTCGATCCAGTTTGTGCGTTACGAATTGGGATATCATGAAGATAATGAAGACGGTGATTTTGGAGATTTGGTTTATTCAGACCAAGAACAACTTGTATGGATGAATGCTATCAGCATATTGTCATTGGAGGGCAATGAGCATTCTAGTATAAGTTCTTTGAATGGTAATCGTAGCCTTAAACCTCATCAACCGAGAATGACTAAAAAGGGAAGATGCAGCAAGGCTAATTGGGCCGCACCCTTGTATGTTATCACTTTTGTAGATACCCTTGGATATACTATATTATAATTATGGATATGGTTGTGCATGGAAAAGAGAGCGCTAGGTTAGTGTGGGAACCTCCAAGGTGATAGCATATTCGGTACTATCTAGGTTTGGGGTAGGCAAGTCATGTGTTGGTAGGGGATCCAAGCGAGGTTCTCAGTACATTTTTCTAGAGGTATATTGTGGTGGGCGATACCCCAATATTCTTGTATGTCCACTACGAGCCTTTACGGTTTTGATTGTAGAGCCTAGTATGCTAAATTTAACTAATGTAACAATTTCAGCTATTTCAAAAAGTATTTTTACTTAGACACTATTATAATATCACTAGATTTTTTATAAAAGTCTTTTGGTTTTCATAAGGTAAAAACTCGTCGTGTTTGTATGTGACATAGTCTTATGAGATACCTTTATTTTTCAAAGAATTTTGAAAATAGTAATAATTCAAATTGAGTGTGTTTTCTCAGGCTGGTTTTCCAGACCGACTCGAGTGTTATTTTATTATAATGCTCGAGTCGGACCGAGTATTACAGATTTAGGTTAGAATGCTATGGAGTTTAGGAAACGAGGTGGAGGACTCAGGCGTATTCCATATATTTGATTATATTCCGCTGTGTGTGTTAAAATGATTGTTCAATATTTGTGAGGACAAGCTATTGTAACTGTTCAGATTGGTTTGTTGATTGTTGTACTCTGATGATTGTATGTATAATAATAGTTACAGTTTCTTTTTGTATAAAGATCTATAATTATCTGTTATATTTTGTTCTGATGCGATTGTGAGATTCTGTGTTGTCGTTTTCTGTCTTCTTCTAACCCTTCTTCTTTGCCCTAATTATCTGGCCTTTCTAACAATTTAGGTTAGACAAGTGTGAATTATTGTCAACTTAAAGGGTGCAGAACGGCGGGTCGCTACATAGTGGTAGTCGAAGTCGCATTTCTAGGTGGAGGCAGAGTTTTGTTTAGTCGCGTGGTAGAGCGTAAGCGTGAGAAGCTGAGGTGCTGACAAGGTCGATGGCGTGGAGGAAGCAGCATCGAGCGTAGGGCCGGAAATTTCGCACGCGACCTGTTGTGGTGGTCGATCGACGATGGTAAGCGAAGGTCGGGAGGTGTCGTCGTTGGCTAGAAGATCACGAAGGCAAGGCGTTCGCTGGGGAAACTCGGGATGGTCGGCAGTAGTATGGAGAGGCAGTCTCAGGCGAAGTGTAGGCGCACTATAGATGTCACACATTGACATTGATCGAATTTGGGAAAAGGAGAAATTTTGGAATTTAGTAAGGTAATCTTTATAGTTAGTGGTGTAATTAAGTTTAGTTAATTATATTATTAAAAAATTGAATGCTTATTAATATGATAATCGATTCGTACAAGGTCCAAAATGAATGAAACAAGTCGAATTTGGTTCATAGTTGCGAAATCTACGCAATATATTGGTTTGGAGATGTTTGGAGTCAGCTAGGATTTTAGGTTAAATTGAACGTCGATTCAATTTAATTTAAAATTGGAAAGGATTGAAAATTGATATATTATTGGATGATTTGTTAAATTGATATACTATTATCGGCTGAATGTTATATTATATATATTAGTATATATATTAGTAGCTGGATATATTCCCGTCTTGGAGCGGATATGGCACTATGCTCTCCGCATAATAGCGGATGACCCTATGTTATCGCGATATCCCGCCTCGAAGTGGGATTGGTATTTTATGCAATATAACATCTATGGATGCAGGAAAACAGGTTGGAGGGATCCAACTGGATTCCTCATAATATATTGATTGTTTCATATATAGTGATATATGATGTGATTGAAGAATCTGTTATGGATGGTTGCTTGATTTGATTTATTGGATGCTATAGTGGCATTGGCCTAAATTTTGGTATTTTAAATACCATGATATTATTTTTAAAATTTGAAGGAATTAAAAGAGGATTTTGGATATAAAAATATTTATATCGAGATTTTGGATTATTTTAAAAGAAATTAGTTTGTATAAAATAGTGAGTTGATTTTGGATTTGCACTCAACTGTTTGAAAAATGTTTTAATTGGAGATTTAAAAATAATTTATATAAGGGATTTTTGACAATGGATTTTTAAGTGATATTTCAGGATTTATGGAAAAGAAGTTAAAATCGATATTAAAAATAGACTTGAAAAATAAAATAGGATTATAAAGGAATGGATTTCATAAATTGAGATTTTATAAATGAGATTATTTTTATAAACAAGTGAAACTAAAAAAAAGTTTATGAATTTATAAACGATGTTTATAAATAAGGGGAAATGATATCAGTTAGCAAATTAGGAAGGAGACGGTTATAGGAAAAGTAGTGGATTCTATTTTTGAAATGTGAGAATAATTAGTGAATCGAAATGAAATCGATGTGTTATGAATCGAGAGAGATTTATAAACTGAAATTTAAAAAATATTTTTTATCGAGAAGTTAAGTTTTGTTTTAAAAGGAAAATTTTATTTATTAAACCATGTAAATTTAAGCTGTCTAGTATTGAAATACTTCGAAAAGTGGATTTTTCAAATATCTAATATTAATTGAAACAAATTCTAATTTTAAAACCAGCTTTGTTAATCGATTATTTTTATTTAAAAATGAGTTGAAAATGAGTTATTGATGGTTTATTTATAGTGTTTTGATATTTTAAATAATTACTTAAATGTGTTTTAAAAATAAATTATTTTTCTTTAAATATACTTATCATATATATATATATAGAGTTTAGAAATGATTGTAGTTTATTTATATATCCTCTTGGAATTTGTAAACGGGGTTTATTTAACGGATATGATTTTTATAAGAGAAATCTTGTGATAGAATTCTGGAAACTTAAGGAAACTTCCAGAATGTTGAAATACAGGAACTTTGAAAATTAATTAGAATTCATAAAAGAGGTTAGAAATGGGTAGCTGGAATTATACACAAGTGCAATCGATTTTGGAAACTCTAAAGGAAAATTAATTAATGAAATTTCGAAAACTTGTAGAATTCGTTATAAATGAGTTAAGGGATTTACAAATAAATTGTTAAGGATTTTGAGAAATAGGAAATAAATGGAATCTTTCCTAAGTATTGGAAATAAAATGATTTTAGGAAAATATACTTATAAATATTTCCTAGGTATTGGACTGGAAGGATTTGAAATATTTAATTACGAGATTATTATTATAGAAATATTTTCAAAGTGTTGAATTATAAATGGAATTCGAAGAAATTATTTTTATGTATTGATATGATTCGAAAATATCCTATTATGGATATAAGTATTTGAAATTATTTTCAGTTATTGAATATACTGGAAGAGATTTGAATATATATCTTCATAAAGATATTTTGAATGAATGTTTTAAAAGATTTATAAAATTTGGTCTAGTGATTGCTTGTGTGCGTAGTTTGATAGTTAAATAACCGATTATCAAATCCGGCCAATTTCGTTAATCATTTCGAAGAGACCGGGATTAGATTTAATTATCTCAAAACCACTTCGATTGCATTTGTGCATTACAAAATTGTGATATTAAGAAGCTAATGAAGACAGTGATTTTGGAGATTTGGTTTGTTCAGACACAGAACAACGTGTATGAATGAATGCTATCATTGCATCGTTGTTTGGAAGGTAGTATTAGCATTCCACGTATGAATGTTATTTATAAGGTAAAACTTAACCTCAAGCCTCGTCAACCGAGAATGACTAAAACATGGGAGATGCAGCATGGCTATGTGGATCGCACCTAAGTAGGGTATGTTATCACTTTTCAACATACCCTTGGATATATTATAATTATGGATATGGTTGTGCATGGAAAAGAGAGCACTCGATAATTGAAACATCAGAGGTGATAACATATTCGGTACTATCCAGGTCAGTGATAGGCCGGTCTTGTGTTAGCAGAGGATCTAGGCAAGGTCCTTGGTACATTTTTCTAGAGGTGGTCTGTGATGGGCGATTTCTCAGTAGCCTTGTCATTGTATGGAATCCAATATCCACTATGAGCCTTTCCGGTTTTAATTATAGAGCCTAGTATGATGGAATTTAATTAATGTAACAATTTCAGCTATTTTGTAACGACCTAGAATTTTAATTTATTAAAATTTGAATATTTAATTAATTTTAAATATTAAGAAGTGAAATTTATAAGTCGAATAAATTTTTATTTGAATAATTGGATTTAATTGAATAATTAAATCAATAATTTAATAGGTTAAATTATGGAAATAATTAAAAATAGAGTTAAATATGATTGAAAATGATTTGTAAAATTTTATTTTATCATATTGAAGTTAGAACGATATTTTAGAACTTTTAAAATTGAATTAAAAGTTAATTTGTGAAAATTGAATATTTTAATATAAAATCGACTAGTGAAAATAGTCAATTTTTGAACAGTCTCAGAATTGAACGAAACCAGTTCCATTGGATCCGTAATAGTTAGTTATTACCGGATTTCAATTTTCGTGTCAATCGGAGCTATCGTTTGATCGTGGCATCTCGAAACGCATCGATTTATTTTTAATTTTAATTTGGCGAGTTAAAATAGCCATTTTTCAAAAAGTCTCGGATTTCGACGAAACCAGTTTTATCGGATCCGTAATGTGAAATTATTGTAAGGTTTCAAATTTCGTGTCGATTGGATTTACCATTTCTCCGGTACAAATTAAAACGCCTAGAAAATCGTTTAAATCGGTTTAATTTAAATCGGTTTAATTTAAATCGATCGTTTGTTGCCATATCTCGCACATATGATTGAATTAGCTTCCGAAACCTGTTCCATTGTGTCCGGAACGCGGGGTAAACCCTAGAAACGCTGGTTACGGCGTGTGAATCGGAGTTCGGAATTCCCGGATGAATAGTGATTGAAAATTCTCTATAAATAGCCAAACCCTTCAAAAAAAAAAAAAAATTAAAACCCTAATTTGTTCAGAGCCGCCACCTACTTCCATCAATGGCCGATATCTTCTCCTTTTCCCCCTTCGTTTTCTTCAAATCTACTAACAATTAGATGAAATCTTCAACTACAATCTTGAAGAGCTCGATGAGATCTTTAAGATCAACGGTTAAGATCGTAATTAGTGTAGTGGATCGTCGGCAATAGGGGATCAAAACACGTGCGTTTCGAGCATGATTGCGAGGTGATGGCGCAACCGAGCTGGGCGATAATTGGGGCGGCGACATGTGGCGGCGGCGGCGTTCCAACGAGGGTCTCCGATCAACTCCTCGATGTCGGCAGAAGTCGTGGTGGTTAGGGCTTAGAGGCGGCTGGAGTGGGTTCACGTACGTGCAAAAGAAAATGGGAAGAGAGGGAGAAAGGATGGTGCGGCCGCGATCTGCTCAATCAAGAAATGGACGGCCAGAGATTAGTTAGGGTTTGAAAATAATTATTTAAGTTGTAAATTATAATATTATGAATCGTACAAATTTCAAATATTCATAACTTTTTCATACGAGGTCGAAAACGCGCGAAACCAGTTGCGTTGGAATCGTATGGACGAGCACTACGCGATGAAATTGGATTGGAGTCGTTTGGAGTTAGTGAGAATTTTGGGTAAAATTAAACGTCCGTTTAATTTTATTCGAAATAAATCGCTAAAACGAAATTGAAACCAAGGTGAGAACTTCTCACTCAATCGAATCAGTTTCGATTTTATTTTAAATAGTTAGATTTAAAATATTTGAATGCATGTTTGAATAATGATTAATATCTATTGATTGTTAAAATAGACATTATGCGCCTTAGTAAGCGGATGTTATTTATTAAAAACATATACCGCGAATATTTCATAAACAGTGAAATTGGTATTATATATAGTAGCAATATATATATATTGGCATATGTATATATTGGAGTTATTGATTTCCCGCATTTGTTTAGCGGATGAGACCCTATTGCGCCGTCTATTAAGCGGATAATATTTAATAAAAACATATACCGCGATAATTTCGTACTGGAGCGAAATTGGTATTGTGCTAATGTTTTTGGATGCAGGAAAACAGGTTGGAGGGATCCAACAGGATTCCTCAACAGTATTTATTTAATTTCAGATATTTTGATATTTGATGGATTATCATATCGATATATGATATCGTTGTTGTCGTGATTGACTATTTGGTATGTAGCATCATTGGACCAAATTTTGGGATTTTAAAATGATTTTGAAGTGATTTTTGAAAGTATACGTTTATAAAATATTTTTGGAACTGATCCATTTTAAATAAATAAACGTTATAATTTTAAAGTTATAAAAAATTATATTTTTGAGAAATATAGTTAAAGGTTGATTTTTGAAAATATGAGGCTAATGATTTTATAAAATAGTTTAATCGGGATTTTAGAATTTATTGTGAACAGTTTAAATATAGGATTTATAAAATTTAATTATTTTATGAATCAAAATGGTGAAATAATAAAGGAGATTAAAGACGTTTTAAAAGAATAATATAAATTAAATTATATTTAGAGATTTATAAATGGATATTTATAAATTGAAATATTGAAATTATAAAACGAGTTTTTATAAGTGTTTGAATGAAGTGAAATGAATTTTGTAAATGGATGGAATTTATAAAATTATAAATGGTGAAGTTATAAATGAAATTTATAAATAGTAAGATTTATAAATTTTGTGAAATTATTAAAGAATATATTTGGATGAATAATTGAATCTTATAAGTTATAAGATTTATAATTATGAAGTTCAAAGAAACGATTTTGTAAAATAATCGTTTTATAAGCATTTAACTTATAATGTGAACTTTTGGTTTATAATTGAGTTATAAATCAAATAGGTTAATAAAGGAATTTATAAAAGGAGTTGTTATAAAATAAATAGAAAAGGAATTTATAAACGTTGTTTTATAAAATTCGCAAACGACTTATTTTAAGAAGTAAATTGTTGAAACCTATTAATGGAGTTATATTCACATTTTTGACTGTGAATAATCCTTTAAAATAAAATGAATAAAAGGATGAAATGTGTTAACGTAGTATATTCACGATTTTGAATAGTGAATAATATGTTAAAGAAAATGTTTAGAATGTGATATTTTAAATTAAATTAAAACGATCTAACGATGTTTTAAAATGTGTTGAGATTCGAAACCATAGATTTCAACATTGATTGTTGAAATAGACGTTTTCGAGAGATAGAAGGAAATGGTGGACTATAACACTATTGTTATAGTAAATGATTTCCGAAAGGAAATGTTTTGTATAGTATTGGGATTTATATATCTATTTTAATTTCGAATCCCTATACTAGTGATTTTGGGTTGTCGTGACGATGTTTTACGCAACATTCGTTTTGGCCCAAATAAATATGTTTAAGAGCATGATTTCCTTAAAGAACGAAATATATACTTAATTTCGATTTAAGTATATTGAATATTTTCCAAGTGTTGAAAATAAATAAAATTTGTGAATTACTTATTAATAAATAAGTATGGAAATGTTTTCCAATATGAAGTGAATATTTAGAATTTATCTTTTTGGAAGATAAATTTAAAATGGATAATTGAAATCGTATATGCATGAATATTTTGGAATATAAATTCACTATTGAATTTATAAAAGGAAGTGGAAATTGTTTAAAAATAAATATTGATTTATTTTTGACATATTAAAATTATATATCTTGTAAAGATATTTTGGAAAATAAATAATTTGGAAAATTATTTGGAATCTGGTGATGTGTGCATATCCATTGATAGTTCAATAGCCGACTATCAATATTTCCCTTTGAATGGGTAATTGATGTGATTTGTTTGAATGTGAATGCCACACTTATTTTTGAATAAGCGCCCACTATTCGGGTTAACCGGGAAAGGACCATGGGGTCGTATAACCCATTCCGAATATGTGATACGTCGTTGTGAATTGCATTTGAAGATCGGTGTTGAAGAACCGGTATTTGCGAGAGCGATAGGATGACCTGTCGATTGTCTCTGCACTGAGTTGCAACGGTATAGAGACTCCCTAAGTGATGGGAAATCCGATCAGGATTGTGAATATCCGGATTGCAAGGACTTCTTTGTAAGTGCCTTTGGTTTTGTTCGAGCCCGGAACAGACTTGTATGGATAGTATGCCTGACATTACAAGTTGAGATATAAAGCCGATTTCTTTCAAATATATTTCTGTTGGTGGCGGAGAATTTATTCTTTTAGCTTAACACCCTTCTCTGAGACATACGAGCTCAGAGGTTATGTAGTTGAATGTTATCAGCGATATATTCCCATTTTGGTAATGTGACATGCTGAGTGTTGCTGTAAATGATCATTGTGTTGATTATTTGTGATAGGATCATTTATTTGATCGTCTATCTTGGTGATCATCTCTATGATCATTTGTTGACCGAAAGCATGGCTTTTGTATAAAGTATGTTTTTGTGGACGTGACTTCGTCGAGCCTCACACCCCGTGAATGGTCAAAACAGGAAAGAAGTAGCAAGGTTATGAGGGGTAGCGCCCTTTAGGATGTGTGCATTTCCTTCTGGAAAAGGGTGGTATCATGGTATGGAGCCCAGATACTTACTCATGTTGAAAACACTTTGTTATGATTGTGTGAATTGATTACGAGCGCTCGGTTGAAAGGTCCCAAAGGACCGGGGGATGGCATATTCGGTCAGTTGTTACTCAGTTAGGGGTAACCCGGCCTTGTGTTGGTAGAGATCCGGTTTGGTTCTCGGGGATGTCCATCCAGAGGCATTCTCATGTGGCAATGGGAAGTTCCTTGGCCTGATCATTCATTGGAAATCCAAAGAAACAATACGAGACTTGTACGGTATTAGTTGTAGGACCTGCCATTCACTTATGGTGGTCACCACTGTTTGGATGGTAGCTATAGTAGGCATACGATAATGGTCGTATGTTGGCTAAGATTTATATTCTACTTTCGAAATAAATTTTTCCTACACTATGCACTAGTAATAATATAAAATGTTCTTTTAAATGCGTATCAAGCATCTTTGACTATCATAAGGAGAAATCTCCTCCGATTCTGCGTTTGCATGTGTGTGTGTGCGGGAGGCCTTATGGTAGTCTCATTTTTTAAAAGCATTGCGAATTAAATTTAAAAATATTCCTCTATTTTGATTTTAAAGATAAATAAACTGTTTTGAGTTCTCACACCAGTCACATGACTGACTTGGAGTTTATTGTTTTCCTTCCTAAACTCTGGGTGCCCACCAATTTTCACACGGGCAGTTAAGAGTTAAGGTTTATCAGGATATTCTGGATATTCTGGAGTTGCTGGAGGCAAGCTGGATGGCATGGCGTTATTACTAGTTATATAGTATTTTTTTTTCGCTGCACTGTTTGTTGTTGTATGATGTTGTACACTCTGATGATATGATGTAATGTAATGTATAAAATGTAATAACTGATATGGTTCTTTGTTTAAAGATTATTCATTTATTTATTATATGTTGTTCCGCTGCGAATTGTGAGATTCTGATGTTGTTCTGTTGTGTTCTTTTCCGTTCTATATTTCTATTTTCTTTCTGTTCTCTATTTTCTATATTTTCTATATTTCCTTTCCTCTCTATTTTCTGTCTTTTTCTCTCTTCTTCTCCTTTTTCTTTTTCTTAAAACCCTAAGTGTTCGGTTTTCCGTCATTCGATTGCTCGGCAGTCGATAAAAGTGAGTATCGATGTTGAATTTTCGGAAGACGAAGAATCGGGTCCTTACAATGTGGTATCAGAGCATATGGTTAAGCGACAACCATGGTTCTGTTGGGTATTACTCGTTAGAGATAGAGTCAGCAGTACTCTAGAATGAGTTTGAGTGTAATAATAGCTATGAGAGCGTATTTGTTATTGAATATAAAATTGTTTTATATTGTGATGGTTGGTTTATTGAGTGGCATATGAACTTTCATCAGCGTGGTCCGCAAGACTATGCCGAAGGGGTTTCTAAACACTTGAATAGGACAATTCGGCACAATATTGATTTTTAAATTGGGTAAATGAAATAATTTTTGCCTTGATTATATTTTTATATATAAAAGAATAATTTTTCAGAATTATTAAAGAGTATATAAGTTGATTGTTTAGTTGTTTGAATAATCTAAATAAAAGAATAATTGTATAAGTAAAATGAATTATAAGAATTGAATTATAATTAAAGTGATTTACAATTATGAAATAAACTTATATATATGAGAAGTGAAACTATATGAATATATTTATGAATATGAGTTGTAAATATAAAAATGAATTAAGTTATATAAATGAAATTCAACTTTAGAAATTGAATTGAATTAATGGATTAAATGTTAATCAATTGAATGTGAATAAAATTGGTATGAAATAATGGATATAAGTGTTAATTCATTAAAATCTTAATGTTATTGGAAGTTGAATAATAGAATGAAAATCAATTTAATTAAACCAATTATAAGCAAAGGAATTTGGTTGTAATTAATATACATTGGTTGTTATATGGTTGTTAGTTGATTGATAGTATATAATTCATTAAGAGTTAATGAAATTGAAAGCTAAAGTAATTGAAATTCAATTGAAAGTTAAGTGAATCTTAAATAGAATTGAATTTGATTTGGAAGTGAACCAACTTGAATATGAATTAGTGAACATAAACTAATTGAAAATAAATGTTAGTAAGAACATCCACTGTAAATGAATCAAATATGATTTAAACTGAAAACCATTTCATTGAATATTAATGAGAATATGAATGAATATTTATTGGTTATGGATTATAGTTGGTTGATGTTTGCATTTGTTGCTTTAGTTGCATTTGCTATGTTAGCATGTATAGTCATTATGTTGCTATATGTTGTATATTGATACTATTGTCATATATGCATGATTCTCATGTTGTTTGTTGAGTGATTAGTAGGTGCGGATCGCGTTTGCTTCGCATTTGGAGCTCGCTTTCGCGCTATATTAGCCGTATATGCTCGCTAATAAAATAATAAGGTACATATCTCGGATTACATACCGTACTTTTATACTTTTTCCCTGCGGGATGCCTCATTACTTGATGAGATGTATATTTGTGATATATATACTGTCATTTTTTTTCGGATCGAGCCGCGCAAAGGAGACTATGGCGAATTTTTCCAGAAATTTAAGGCGTTAGAAAAAATTTGAGAAAATTGGAAAATTTTGAAAACTTTAACTTTTATTTGGAATTGAAAGTTAAACAATAGTAATTGTTTTTGAAAAGATAACTAAGTATGATTTGAAAACTTAGTAAATAATTATAAGAAGTTTAACTATGAATTTTGGAAAGTTAATGAATTCCATAACTTTTCTTACTTAATAATTTCGAGGACGAAATTCTTTTAAGGGGGGAAGATTGTAACGACCCAGAATTTTAATTTGTTAAAATTTGAATATTTAATTAATTTTAAATATTAAGAAGTGAAATTTATAAGTCGAATAAATTTTTATTTGAATAATTGGATTTAATTGAATAATTAAATCAATAATTTAATAGGTTAAATTATGGAAATAATTAAAAATAGAGTTAAATATGATTGAAAATGATTTGTAAAATTTTATTTTATCATATTGAAGTTAGAACGATATTTTAGAACTTTTAAAATTGAATTAAAAGTTAATTTGTGAAAATTGAATATTTTAATATAAAATCGACTAGTGCAAATAGTCAATTTTTGAACAGTCTCAGAATTGAACGAAACCAGTTCCATTGGATCCGTAATAGTTAGTTATTACCGGATTTCAATTTTCGTGTCAATCGGAGCTATTGTTTGATCGTGGCAGCTCGAAACGCATCGATTTATTTTTAATTTTAATTTGGCGAGTTAAAATAGCCATTTTTCAAAACGTCTCGGATTTCGACGAAACTAGTTTCATCGGATCCGTAATGTGAAATTATTGTAAGGTTTCAAATTTCGTGTCGATTGGATTTACCGTTTGTCCGGTACAAATTAAAACGCCTAGAAAATCGTTTAAATCGGTTTAATTTAAATCGATCGTTTGTTGCCATATCTCGCACATATGATTGAATTAGCTTCCGAAACCTGTTCCATTGTGTCCGGAACGCGGGGTAAACCCTAGAAACGCTGGTTACGGCGCCTGAATCGGAGTTCGGAATTCCCGGATGAATAGTGATTGAAAATTCTCTATAAATAGCCAAACCCTTCAAAAAAAAAATTAAAAAAAAAATTAAAACCCTAATTTGTTCAGAGCCGCCACCTACTTCCATCAATGGCCGATATCTTCTCCTTTTCCCCCTTCGTTTTCTTCAAATCTACTAACAATTAGATGAATCTTCAACTACAATCTTGAAGAGCTCGATGAGATCTTTAAGATCAACGGTTAAGATCGTAATTAGTGTAGTGGATCGTCGACAATAGGGGATCAAAACACGTGCGTTTCGAGCATGATTGCGAGGTGATGGCGCAACCGAGCTGGGCGATAATTGGGGCGGCGACATGTGGCGGCGGCGGCGTTCCAACGAGGGTCTCCGATCAACTCCTCGATGTCGGCAGAAGTCGTGGTGGTTAGGGCTTGGAGGCGGCTGGAGTGGGTTCACGTACGTGCAAAAGAAAATGGGAAGAGAGGGAGAAAGGATGGTGCGGCCGCGATCTGCTCAATCAAGAAATGGACGGCCGGAGATTAGTTAGGGTTTGAAAATAATTATTTAAGTTGTAAATTATAATATTATGAATCGTACAAACTTCAAATATTCATAACATTTTCATACGAGGTCGAAAACGCGCGAAACCAGTTGCGTTGGAATCGTATGGACGAGCACTACGCGATGAAATTGGATTGGAGTCGTTTGGAGTTAGTGAGAATTTTGGGTAAAATTAAACGTCCGTTTAATTTTATTCGAAATAAATCGCTAAAACGAAATTGAAACCAAGGTGAGAACTTCTCACTCAATCGAATCAGTTTCGATTTTATTTTAAATAGTTAGATTTAAAATGTTTGAATGCATGTTTGAATAATGATTAATATCTATTGATTGTTAAAATAGACATTATGCGCCGTTAGTAAGCGGATGTTATTTATTAAAAACATATACCGCGAATATTTCATAAACAGTGAAATTGGTATTATATATAGTAGCAATATATATATATATTGGCATATGTATATATTGGAGTTATTGATTTCCCGCATTTGTTTAGCGGATGAGACCCTATTGCGCCGTCTATTAAGCGGATAATATTTAATAAAAACATATACCGTGATAATTTCGTACTGGAGCGAAATTGGTATTGTGCTAATGTTTTTGGATGCAGGAAAACAGGTTGGAGGGATCCAACAGGATTCCTCAACAGTATTTATTTAATTTCAGATATTTTGATATTTGATGGATTATCATATCGATATATGATATCGTTGTTGTCGTGATTGACTATTTGGTATGTAGCATCATTGGACCAAATTTTGGGATTTTAAAATGATTTTGAAGTGATTTTTGAAAGTATACGTTTATAAAATATTTTTGGAACTGATCCATTTTAAATAAATAAACGTTATAATTTTAAAGTTATAAAAAATTATATTTTTGAGAAATATAGTTAAAGGTTGATTTTTGAAAATATGAGGCTAATGATTTTATAAAATAGTTTAATCGGGATTTTAGAATTTATTGTGAACAGTTTAAATATAGGATTTATAAAATTTAATTATTTTATGAATCAAAATGGTGAAATAATAAAGAAGATTAAAGACGTTTTAAAAGAATAATATAAATTAAATTATATTTAGAGATTTATAAATGGATATTTATAAATTGAAATATTGAAATTATAAAACGAGTTTTTATAAGTGTTTGAATGAAGTGAAAATGAATTTTGTAAATGGATGGAATTTATAAAATTATAAATGGTGAAGTTATAAATGAAATTTATAAATAGTAAGATTTATAAATTTCGTGAAATTATTAAAGAATATATTTGGATGAATAATTGAATCTTATAAGTTATAAGATTTATAATTATGAAGTTCAAAGAAACGATTTTGTAAAATAATCGTTTTATAAGCATTTAACTTATAATGTGAACTTTTGGTTTATAATTGAGTTATAAATCAAATAGGTTAATAAAGGAATTTATAAAAGGAGTTGTTATAAAATAAATAGAAAAGGAATTTATAAACGTTGTTTTATAAAATTCGCAAACGACTTATTTTAAGAAGTAAATTGTTGAAACCTATTAATGGAGTTATATTCACATTTTTGACTGTGAATAATCCTTTAAAATAAAATGAATAAAAGGATGAAATGTGTTAACGTAGTATATTCACGATTTTGAATAGTGAATAATATGTTAAAGAAAATGTTTAGAATGTGATATTTTAAATTAAATTAAAACAATCTAACGATGTTTTAAAATGTGTTGAGATTCGAAACCATAGATTTCAACATTGATTGTTGAAATAGACGTTTTCGAGAGATAGAAGGAAATGGTGGACTATAACACTATTGTTATAGTAAATGATTGCCGAAAGGAAATGTTTTGTATAGTATTGGGATTTATATATCTATTTTAATTTCGAATCCCTATACTAGTGATTTTGGGTTGTCGTGACGATGTTTTACGCAACATTCGTTTTGGCCCAAATAAATATGTTTAAGAGCATGATTTCCTTAAAGAACGAAATATATACTTAATTTCGATTTAAGTATATTGAATATTTTCCAAGTGTTGAAAATAAATAAAATTTGTGAATTACTTATTAATAAATAAGTATGGAAATGTTTTCCAATATGAAGTGAATATTTAGAATTTATCTTTTTGGAAGATAAATTTAAAATGGATAATTGAAATCGTATATGCATGAATATTTTGGAATATAAATTCACTATTGAATTTATAAAAGGAAGTGGAAATTGTTTAAAAATAAATATTGATTTATTTTTGACATATTAAAATTATATATCTTGTAAAGATATTTTGGAAAATAAATAATTTGGAAAATTATTTGGAATCTGGTGATGTGTGCATATCCATTGATAGTTCAATAGCCGACTATCAATATTTCCCTTTGAATGGGTAATTGATGTGATTTGTTTGAATGTGAATGCCACACTTATTTTTGAATAAGCGCCCACTATTCGGGTTAACCGGGAAAGGACCATGGGGTCGTATAACCCATTCCGAATATGTGATACGTCGTTGTGAATTGCATTTGAAGATCGGTGTTGAAGAACCGGTATTTGCGAGAGCGATAGGATGACCTGTCGATTGTCTCTGCACTGAGTTGCAACGGTATAGAGACTCCCTAAGTGATGGGAAATCCGATCAGGATTGTGAATATCCGGATTGCAAGGACTTCTTTGTAAGTGCCTTCGGTTTTGTTCGAGCCCGGAACAGACTTGTATGGATAGTATGCCTGACATTACAAGTTGAGATATAAAGCCGATTTCTTTCAAATATATTTCTGTTGGTGGCGGAGAATTTATTCTTTTAGCTTAACACCCTTCTCTGAGACATACGAGCTCAGAGGTTATGTAGTTGAATGTTATCAGCGATATATTCCCATTTTGATAATGTGACATGCTGAGTGTTGCTGTAAATGATCATTGTGTTGATTATTTGTGATAGGATCGTTTATTTGATCGTCTATCTTGGTGATCATCTCTATGATCATTTGTTGACCGAAAGCATGGCTTTTGTATAAAGTATGTTTTTGTGGACGTGACTTCGTCGAGCCTCACACCCCGTGAATGGTCAAAACAGGAAAGAAGCAGCAAGGTTATGAGGGGTAGCGCCCTTTAGGATGTGTGCATTTCCTTCTGGAAAAGGGTGGTATCATGGTATGGAGCCCAGATACTTACTCATGTTGAAAACACTTTGTTATGATTGTGTGAATTGATTACGAGCGCTCGGTTGAAAGGTCCCAAAGGACCGGGGGATGGCATATTCGGTCAGTTGTTACTCAGTTAGGGGTAACCCGGCCTTGTGTTGGTAGAGATCCGGTTTGGTTCTCGGGGATGTCCATCCAGAGGCATTCTCATGTGGCAATGGAAAGTTCCTTGGCCTGATCATTCGTTGGAAATCCAAAGAAACAATACGAGACTTGTACGGTATTAGTTGTAGGACCTGCCATTCACTTATGGTGGTCACCACTATTTGGATGGTAGCTATAGTAGGCATACGATAATGGTCGTATGTTGGCTAAGATTTATATTCTACTTTCGAAATAAATTTTTCCTACACTATGCACTAGTAATAATATAAAATGTTCTTTTAAATGCGTATCAAGCATCTTTGACTATCATAAGGAGAAATCTCCTCCGATTCTGCGTTTGCATGTGTGTGTGTGCGGGAGGCCTTATGGTAGTCTCATTTTTTAAAAGCATTGCGAATTAAATTTAAAAATATTCCTCTATTTTGATTTTAAAGATAAATAAACTGTTTTGAGTTCTCACACCAGTCACATGACTGACTTAGAGTTTATTGTTTTCCTTCCTAAACTCTGGGTGCCCACCAATTTTCACACGGGCAGTTAAGAGTTAAGGTTTATCAGGATATTCTGGATATTCTGGAGTTGCTGGAGGCAAGCTGGATGGCATGGCGTTATTACTAGTTATATAGTATTTTTTTTTCGCTGCACTGTTTGTTGTTGTATGATGTTGTACACTCTGATGATATGATGTAATGTAATGTATAAAATGTAATAACTGATATGGTTCTTTGTTTAAAGATTATTCATTTATTTATTATATGTTGTTCCGCTGCGAATTGTGAGATTCTGATGTTGTTCTGTTGTGTTCTGTTCCGTTCTATATTTCTATTTTCTTTCTGTTCTCTATTTTCTATATTTTCTATATTTCCTTTCCTCTCTATTTTCTATCTTTTTCTCTCTTCTTCTCCTTTTTCTTTTTCTTAAAACCCTAAGTGTTCGGTTTTCCGCCGTTCGATTGCTCGGCAGTCGATAAAAGTGAGTATCGATGTTGAATTTTCGGAAGACGAAGAATCGGGTCCTTACATATTTTAATAAGTATTTATACTTAGACTTATATAATACACTGGATTTTCTATAAAAATGTTTTGATTATCATAAGGTAAAAACCCGTCGTATTTATGTGTGGCGTGGTCTTACAAGATACCTTTGTTTACAAAAGATTTTGATAACTGTAATAATTCAAACTGAGTGTGTTTTTCTCTTGCTAGTTTTCTAGACTGGCTCGGGTGTTATTTTGTTATAATGCTCAGGTCAAACCAAGTATTACAATGCTCAAGTCAAACCAAGTATTACATATTTAGGTTAGGATGCTTTGGAGCACAGGAAACGTGCTAGAGGATTTTTAGGCGTATTCCACATACTTGATTACATTCTGATGTGTGTGTAGACTGTATATTTAGCACTTGTGAGGACAGGTTATTATAAATGTCCAGATTGATTATTAACTATTATACTTTGATGATTGTATGTGTGTGTATATATATATTACAGTTATAGTTTCTTTGTATAAATATCTGTTATTATATATTACATTTAGTTCCGCTGCTATTGTGAGATTCTGTGTTATTATTTCTGATTTCTTCTTCTTTCTTTATTCTCACCCTTTCTCTTCTTTTCCATGACCTTTCATGATTCTGTACTTTTTGGGTCGGACATGTGTGGTTTATTGTTAATTCAAAGAGATAGATTTGCGAGTCATTACAGAAAGGTTTGTCTCTCTATATAAAGCTATATCATCCATAATTGATTGTATAAGTTTTAGAGAAAGAAATGAAAGGTTCCTTCTCTAAATTAGATTTAATAAGTAACTATTATGCACATGGGTGTATTCGCACTCATGCATTAAATTTATATTAAACTCATACTGTTTTAAACTAATTAAATGAAATAAGGATCTTATACAAAAAATATTTAGATTGGATCTAAAATCTCTTTCAACTTCATAGGTCCAATAGATCCAAAATAAAGCAACTTTGAAATACACCTATTTCACCGGTTTTTGATTTGCCCTATTCCAACAATGCTATCAGAGCCAAATAGTCTATGTAGTCTGAATTAGTCATGTTTTATCGAGACTGAATTAGTCATGTTGTTACCAATAAAATGGTTAAGAAAATATACCTATAAATACTTCCTAAATTTTGGATTGGAAGGGTTTGAAATATTTTACCTACGAGATTATTATTATAGAAATATTTTCAAAGTGTTGGATTGTAAATGAAATTGAAAAAAAAAATTCCTAAGCGTTGGTATAGTTCGAAAATATCCTGTTTGGATATAAGTATTCGAAATTGTTTTTCAATTATTGAATATACTGAAAGAGATTTTGAAAGATTTATAAAATCGGGCTTAGTGACTGCTTACATGTGTTATTTGATAACTAAAAAACCGACTATTAAATCTGATCAAATTCATTCATCATTTCAAAGAGACCATGATCAGATTTAATTATCCGAAAACCACTTCGATCTGATTTATGCGTTATGAATTGGGATATCGTGAAGATAATGAAGACGGTGATTCAAGAGTTTCAGTTCGTTCAGACCCAAAACAACTTGTATGGATGAATGCTATCAGCACAATGTCATTGGAGGGCAATGAGCATTCTAAGTATAAAGTCCTTGAAAGGTAGTCGTAGCCTCAAGCCCCATCAACCGAGAATGACTAAAACAGGTGAGATGCAGTAGGGCAAAGTGGGTCGCACCCAAGTAGGGTATGTTATCACTTCTCTAGATACCCTTGGATATATATTTTAAATTATGGATATGGTTGTGCATGGATAAGAGCGCTCGATAATGGTGGGAACACCTAGGGTGATAACATATTCGATACTATTCAAGTCTGGGGTAGGCCGGTCCTATATTGACAAGGGGTCCAGGCGAGGTCCTCGATACATTTTTTTAGAGGTGTACTGTGGTGAGCAGTACCCAGTAGCCCAGTCATTGTACAGAATCCAATATCCACTACGAGCCTGTACAGTTTTAATTGTGCCTAATTATGCTGAAACATGAGATGCAAGCATTTTAGCTATTTTCTAATTTACTTTCTATAGACAGTCACGATCTGAAATCCAATGTTCGAAAATTGCCACTAAATACCTCACTTGTATTCGACTGCCAAAGATTCAAACATCGAACTCCAGTCGGATGGAGCATATAACAACATCAGATGAATATAAAACAGCGGAAACAAAATGAATATCATGCATTACATCACAGATATACATCATCATAATGTTCATTACTACATCAGAGTATTTTTATACAAATATCACAACTCCAAATAAAACATCATAATAGTACAACAAGAGAACATATATCCAAAAAGTCTTCAAAGAAATGAAGAGATAGCGAACTTCCAAAAACTAAGCACCTGAGATCCCAAAAGCTTCTAAAATATCTCCAAAGTAAAAGCTCACAGAAACCTGCTACTAGGCTGCCCGTGTGAAAATGATGGGCATCCAGAGTTTAGAAAAGAAACAATAAACTCCGGATCAGTCATGGGACTGGTATGAGTAAACAAAAAAATAGTTACTTTTAAATAAATCAGATTTATAAAAGAAAATCCGGTATGCTTTTGGAAAATGAAACTACCATAAGACCTCCCACCACACACACAATGCAATCGCAGAATTGGAGGAGATTTCTTCTTATGATAGTCAAATATGCTTGATACGAGAATTTTTTTTTGGTATTATTACTAGTGCATAGTGTAAAAACATTTCGAAAATATAATATTAATCTTAGCCGGCATACAATCATTATTGTATGCCTACTATAGCTACCATGTTTTGTGGCAGGTTACCGCCACGCTGCATGGCAGGTTATACAACTAAAACCGTATAGGGCTCGTATTGTTTCTTTGGATTTCCAACAAATGGTCAGGCTAAGGAACTTCCTACTGCCACATGGGTACGCCTCTGGAGGAACGTCCCGAGAACTTAACCAGCTCTCTGTCAACACAAGGCCGGGTTACCTCTGTAACTAGGTAACTACTACACGAATATGCCACTTCCCGGTCCTTTGGGACCTTTATCCGAGGGTCCTCTATCACAAAGCAACAACCACACAGTAAATGAGATTGGAGCAATGACATAGGTAAATATCTGGGCTCCATACCATGACATCACCTTTTTCCAGCAGGAAATGACATACCCTAAAGGGCGCGACCCTTAAAACCTTGCCGCATCTTTCCTGTTTCGACCATTTTCGGGTTGTGAGGTACGATGAGGTCTCGTCCACAAAGCTATGCTTTACACGAAAGTCATGCTTTGATCACAAATGATCATCAACACACAGCAGCACTTAGCATGACACACTACCAAATTAGGAGTATATCGCTGATAACCTTCAACTACATAACCTCTGAGCTCATACGTCTCAGAGAAGGGTGTTAAGCTAAGAGAATAAATTTTCCGCCACCAATAGATACGTATTTGAAAGAAATCTGCTTTATATCTCAAAGTGTAGTGTCAAACACACAAACATACAAGTCTGTTCTGGGTTCGAACAGAACCGAAGGCACTTCGTCCAACAAAGGAAAAGCCCTTGCGAACCCGGGTATCCATAATCCCGATCGGACTTCCCATCACTTAGGGAATATCTATGCCGGAGCAACTCAGTGCAGAGACAATCGATAGGTTATCCTATCATTTTCGAAGACACCCGATCTTCAACACCGGTCTTCAAATGTTATCTATTTCGTCGTATCACTATTCGGAATGGGTTATATGACACAAAGGTCCTCTCCCGGCTAAACCGAATAGTGAACGTTTAATTTTGAAACACGTGGATATATCAATCACAAAGATTCACATTCAGGGTTCGATGTAGGTTTCGGATAACTAACTGAGGTCTGACTCCCTGTCGCATCGAAGTTTAAATGCCGTTTTATGGGCAAAGGGGTTTTTCACATCAATACAGAAACAAATCACAAATCACAGTGCAGTACAGAGCAATTCACATCACACAGTATCACGACTACAACAGAAATAACAATTCAGTGCAGAACAATAGTTAATTATTTTCCAATGTGGTTTAAGTGACTTAACCACGTCACTATTTTAATCAATGATCAATTATTCTTAACGATAAACAAATTAATTAAATCTCCATTAACTTTGTTAATAAATTATTCCTCAATCAATTAACTTAATTAACTACTAATTATAAATTAATTAACTTAAATTATCTAATTAACAATTCTCAATTATAAATAATTTAGACACTTAATTGTTTATTAATCAATTTTAATTACAAATTATAAATCATTCTTAATTACTTTTCAAAACCATTAGTTAATAAAAATTTATTAACCTTAATTATCATTTAAAAATCTTCTTTACGCTTTGAAAATCAATTTACCAACTGTGACGACCTGACTTTTTCTCCCCAGAAAAGTCGTATCATCATGAAGAAAGAAAGGGATAGAAAAGAGAAAAGAAAGAGAAGAAAGAAGAACACAACATCAGAATCTCAACAGCGGAATGAATAAATTATATTAATAACATAAAATATTACATAGATTACAACCACTATTAGAGTACACAGATATACAACACATACTAGATAGTTATAAACACCTGTCTAGTATTTACAACATAATACAACTCAGAGATAATCACAAATCACACAGCGGAATACTATATATCTAACGCAGAAGCCTCCTGCTCCATTACTCCTCCAATATTCGTCAAAGCTAACCTGAATTCCCTTGGCTACTCGTAAAAATTTGAGTACCCAAGGTAACGACCCAGAAATTCCGATTTCGAAAATTCCAGATAGTTAGTGAAAAGAAGAAAGAGAAAGAAGAAAGAAACAGAACACAACACAGAAACCTCACATTCGCAACGGATCAAAACATAATATCACATAAATAATAATTATACAAAGAGAAATTGTACTTGTCAAATTAAATCTTAATATATATCAGAGTTACAACATATACATAAACACTGGACAGAACAATCATGTCCAGATACTACAATATCACAGCGGAAACTCTTCATACGCTCCTGACATCCAGCTAGCCTCCTGAGCTCCAGAACGTCCTTACTTGTAACGACCCGGAAATTTCGATCCAGAAAATTTCCAGATAGTTAGTGAAAAGAAGAAAGAGAAAGAAGAAGAAAACAGAACAAGACATAGAAACCTCACATTCGTAGCGGATCAAAATATAATATTACAGAAATAACAGTTTTACAAAGAAGAACTATATCAATACTCTTATATTTTTATACATCAGAGTTACAATATTTACACTACATTGGACAGTTTTAAATACATGTCCCAATAATAAACAATAATACACACAGCGGAAAACGCTCCATACGTTCCTGCCATCCAGCTCGCCTTCTGAACTCCAGAACGTCCTTACCTGAAAATTTGTAATACTCGGTCTGACCCGTTATATTGAAAGCTTTAATGGTAATTAAATTTAATATTTAACTCAAGTTAATTACTTAATTAAAATATTAATTAAGGTTTTAGAAAACATTGATATGTACTCACTTAGTCGATAACTTAAACAAGTTTTTAACCCAAAATAGTCAACGTTATTTACTTTGACGTTATAAACTTTAAATTATTGGGCTTAACCCATTTTGGCAATAACCCGAGCATACCCAGTTCTCACTCGAGTCAAACTCGAGTTTCACACCAGCTCCCATTGAGACATTCCGCAGTTTTGCTCTTCTTCTTCCTTCCTGTTCTTTTTCTTCTTTTTTTTCATTTTTTTAATTAGAGTTAAAGTTAACTTAAGTTTTCAAACTAAAAATAACAGGGAGGATACTCGCGCGCTTGAGTTCCTCACCGAATCCATGCATCATCTTCCTCGAGTATCAACTCGAGTGGCCAAACGGAAACTTCCTAACACCCAAAACAACGTCGTGCATGTGCACATCATCGCCCCGCCGTTCCGGCGAACGTCACGAGCTTCAGCAAGTCGAAAACCTAACACACACTCGAAATCGAACTTCGATTCGACATAAAAATCTCGAAATCAAAAATTAGTATTATGCTCGACACTGTAACTCGAACACACCCAAACGAAATTGCCTCGCAACCATGTCTCAGACCACCGGAAGAGATCACCCTCCATCCACACCACGTCAACGTCCTAATCTTCCACCCTCTAGAGTCTCATGAAACTCGATGTGTGACGACCCAAAATTTTCGAACATTTAAAATCAGAATATTTGATTGATTTTAAATATTAAATAGAGCAATTCTAATTTGAATCGAGGATATCACAATTTATTTGATAATTGAATTATTAATTTAAATAAGTGTAGTTGAGTAAATGCTGAATTTAGAGTTTTAAGCCTGTTAAAATATAATTTGAAGGCTTATAAAATTTATATTGATAATATCGAAGAAAATAGAAGTGAGGAAATCAAACTTAAGAATGGTTTGTTAAATTGTGAAATTTAATATCGTTTAATTGAATTTAAAAATAGCCTTCCGAGGCACAGCCTTGGAATTTGACGAAACCAGTTCCATTGGATCCGTAATATTATATTATTGTCGGATTTCAATTTTCGCAAGGTGCGGAATTACCGTTTGATCGTAAAACCGCAAATGCATAAAGGAAGCTAATTAAATTAAACTGACCTAGTCAAATCTTTTATAGAAGTATCAACCCCTAGCTTCTAACGCAAGCCTTATTTTCACTTTAGTAATTACGGCCGAAGCCTTTCCTACAGAATCAAAAACCCTCTCCTTCATTCGAAATCAAGGCGTGACCGAAATTGTCTTCTTTTCATTTCCAAATCAATGCCGATATCGCATACAAAAAAAAAATCAAAAAATCAATCAAAGCCGGCTAGAAATAAATAAATAAATAATGGCAGGACTCAAATCCTTTTCACGAAACCGAAGCCGGGTTTTTCTTCGAGGCGAATCGAGTTCGAAATGGGAGGTGGCGACTTCGAAGCGCGAGAAGTTGGGTCGCGACTGAGCAGGGCTAGGGTTTGGTGAAGAGGAGGCCTAATTCGACGCAGTGGTGATGCCATCGCGAGCTCCTAAGGTTACGCGTAGAGGGGGTCGCACTGCATCTTCGACTAGGTTTCATTTGCCTAGTCAGGGAGGGCGAATTAGGTGACGGTGAAGGCGCGGTTGTGTTTCCAGTTTCGAAGCACGCACTGCTCACCTGATTTCATCATGGCCGATCATCTATTTTGGGATGCAGCTTCTATTTTTTAGGTAATTGATTTACTTTAAAACTTGTTTAATTAAATTGTAGTTAGTTAGAAAATTATGATGTTAACTGTAAGGCATATTTACTATTTATTTAAGAATTTATATGTATATGTCTACAGTAAAATAATTTTTTTTTAAATTTAATAAATGTATATATAAGTAAATCAGAAATTATATATATATAAAAGGAAGGATTTATAAAGTTAAATTTTTTGGAGGTTATAAATTTGTTTTAAGGGTATATGTAGTTCACAAGAAAAATAAATATACATACTTACATTTTAAATTTACCAATTTATTTTAAATAGGGTACTAATATATTTAATCTGTTTAACTGGTCCATTTAATTATTTTAACCGCAAAATAATAATAATAATAATAATTTATTAAAGGAAAAATGGGTTTAAATCAAATGATAAGTTAAAATTAAATTAATAGATGACAATAGGCTGATCGATTGGTTCAAACATTAATAAATTATAGATGTTTATTCAAGGTTTAATACCACAAGGGAAAACAAGTCAGGATCGTATCAGATTGGCAAAACAAAAAGCAAAGGTGGGTTAATCTCACTCAGTTCGATTTAATTTTAATTGTAATTTAAATGATTAAATTTAAATAATTGTTTGAATGGTTGAGTTGATTGCTGTGCTATAATATGGTATATTTTGGAATTGGTATTGTATGTTATGCTAACGGCTGTTGATGCAGGGAGAAGAGGTTGGAGGGATCCAACTGGGTCCCTCAATATATATATATATATATATATATATATATATATTGTTTATTATTTTCTGTTAGGCTTTGTGGATATTCTGTGATGAATTATATCAAAATATTGAATGCTATGGTTGCTTGGATATATTCTAGTACTCTGAGTTACCAAATTATATAGCATTGGAATTTTGGTAAGAAAATAATTATAAAGAATGTTAATAAATTAATATGGATTGAATAAGAATATTAGTGTTTTCAAAATGTTAATTAATGAATCCTGCGTAAAGAAAGGAATTTTGAATAAACAGAAAGTTAAGAAACTTAAACTTCAATGTTACTGTTTAAAAGAATAAAACCATTATTTTAAATTTAGGATTTAAATTATTCTAAAAAAAATAAATAAAATAAATAAAGAGGAAATGAGAAAAATCTGAAATTTGAATATTTCAGTTAAAGGATTTAAATCAAACAGAATTAATAACATTAATAATAAAACACATAGTTAATGAATTTTGAAGGAATTGAGTAAGTAAAGAAATTTATTTCAAATAGAATGAATTGGAAATCAATTCGGGAAATTGATTTAAGTGCTTGAAGTTGGAATTCTCTCTGGATGGCCAAGTGCACGTTTTAAAAAGTAAATTTGTAAATATAAATTAAATGTTTTAAAGTTGTTTTTTAAAAGAAAGCAAGTTTTGTAAAATTTATTATTTCTAATATTTAATTTCTAAAGCAAGTATTTCCTTTTAATATATTAAAGCGTTAATTATTTAAAAATGACTTAGTATTTGTTTTAAAGGTGGAAACCTGGTTATATATTTTATAAAGTAACCTTATTTTCTCAAATTCATATTGTATGTATTTTTAACAAATTATTTAAGTTGTTTTATCCTAAATGTTTTAAGGTATATATTTCAAAGTAAAGTGTTTTAAATTTATTTTAAAAATCTATTTTTGTGCTTGGTGATTTCAGAGGAGATATAAAATATTTGGGAAAGTTGATTCTGAAAGAAATGATGGTTTTGAAAACTATTTTCAAAGAAATTTGAAAGGTGAAAATATATCTTGTGAAGATATTTTTGAGGCTAATAAATAATTTGGGAAATTATTTACTGTTTGATGGATGTTTGTGAATATAATTGATAGTTAAATAACCGACTATCAATATTGGACAATGCGTTGATCGTTTCGAAGAAACCGGGATCGAGATTAATTTCTCGAAAACCACTTCGATCCGGTTTGTACGTTTCGTGAAAACGATTTTTGGGATTCGAAGATGGAGCGGTAAAGTACAAGGGCTAGTCGCTACTAATCCTGAGGATATTTCCAAAATGGATGTAGTAGGAATAGTGCCTTCGGTTCCGTTCGAACCCGGGACGGACTTGTATGGATGAATGCTTGCGAAACATCGTCAGGTGGACGATGGGCATTCTAAGGGATATATTCTATAAAGGTAACGCTTAGCCTCAAGCCTCATCAAATGGGAATGGCTGAAAATCAGGGGATATGCAGCAAGGCTTCGTAGGTAGCCCCCACTGGAGGGTGAGGTCATCCCTGTCTAGATGTCCCTTTTATTTCGGCTTAGTGGGCGGTTGCTGATCCCAACCGCGGGGTGACCTTGCTCGGGACTGTCCAGTAAGGGATGGTTCCGGTCTTGTGTTGCAGGAGAGTTAGGGTGGCTCCTCGGTACGCTGATCTAGACCAGGTACTATGACAGGTGGTACCCCAGTGCCTAGCCATTAGTTGGAATCCATTTTCCCTACGCGCCCGTACGGTTTTGATTGTGCCCAACTATTGCTGAAACGTGAGATGCAAGCATTTTAGCTAGATTCTATTTACTTTCTATAGACACTATTATAATATCAGAGGATTTCTATAAAAATTGTTTTAGCTATCGTAAGGTAAAAACCCGACATGTTTATTTGTGACGTGGTCTTACGAGATGCTTTTGTTTTCCAAAGGATTTTTGAAATTTTAATGATCAATTGGGTGTGATTTTCTCACGCTGGTATTCCAGACTGACTCGGGTATTATTTAACTGTAATGGTCGGGTCAGACCGAGTATTATAGGATACATGATATGATGCTGAGGAGCTCAGGAGACGAGCTGGATGACGATACGTATTCTCGTACTTGTGTATATATATATTTCCGCTGTGTTGAGTTGTTGTGTATCCATTTGTATGACATTGATGTTGAGCTGTGTTTGGTGTACTCTGATGATGTAATTTATAAACAAAGATACTTGATGTTTGAGTAAAGAGTATTTATTATCAATTATACTTTATTCCGCTGCGATGGTAAGATTCTGTTATTGTTTTCTATTTTCTTCTTCTACCTCTTCTTCTTTAACCCAATGGTTCGTATTTCTGTACAACTTGAGTCGATTTAGGTAGAATTATGTTGACTCAAGGGGTACGGATTTGCGGGCAGTTATAGTTGGTATCAGAGCATAGGTTGGTGATAACCTTGGCTTTGGTGGGAATTACTCATAAAATAGAGTCTATAATACTCTAGAATGAGTTTGAGCGTATTTATAAATATGAGCGCGTATTTGTTAGTGAATATACATTGTTTTAATATTGTGTTGATCGGTTTATTGAGTGGCATATGAACCTTCGTCGGCACAGTCTGGACAACTGTATCGAAAGGGTTTCTAAACACTTGAATAGAACAATCGACACGGTATTGTTTTAAATATGGGTAAATGAAATAATTTTACCTAAAAATATATTTTTGATATAAAGAAAGTTTTTGGTAAACTATATAGCTATTATATGGTTGCTTGGATGTTAGAAATGATAATATTAAATTATTATCATTATTAAGTGACAATTTAACTAGAAATTGTAAATATAACCCAAGTTTAAGGGAATAAATTCATTATAAAATGAAATTTTTAAATATGAATTATAAATGTAAATTATAAATTGAAATATAATCACATGAGAATTTGTATGAGCATAAGCTGTGCAAATGAATTATAGTAAAGATTTATTCAAGCAGGATTGGAAAATTTAAAACCCCGGAGATTTTGGAAGTATTTTGAAGATAAATTGTAGCATTGTTGTTTTTGGGATATTTCTGAAAGGAAATTGTTTTAAAGGGATTTTGAAGGTGATATAACATTGAAATCACTTGGATTATTGGAAAATAATTCTGATGATGACGGCCGCATCATCAGTATTCGTTTTCGAATTTCTAAGTGAAGAAATGCTACCAAATTGATTTGTTTAGAAAAGCAAGTTGTTTTTGAAATTCCAAAGGAAATTTGTTGGGAATAAAACCAGGGTTGGATTAATTTTTGAGAAGTGTGATTTTGAAATGTTGGATATTTCAAAATAATTTGAAATCAAAAGCCGGGTGTATAAAATACTGATGAGATACTTTGTAAGCTTATAAATTGAGATGATCTTTTTTTAAATCAGAAATGGAATATAAGCTTTAAAGTTTGGAATTTAAATTTAAAGAGAAAGGTTGAAAATGAAATTTTAGCTTGGATTTGGAATAAAAATTTAACTGCATTGAAAATTAATTTAAATAGGCTGGAATAATATCCAATTGTATTCGAATCAAGTTGAAATTAAATTGAGTTGAATAAATTTGAGTTAAAGTGAAATTGAATTGGGATGCGAATTCAATTGAATCAATGAATGGAATTAAATTCTTACCTGAAAGAATGGAAAATAAATTGGATAAGGATTGGAATTGGAATAAATAAATCAGAATAACTTATAAAAGAATGAATAATGCATGGAATAAAAATATGCTTGAGTTATAAATAAGCATAAGGCTTGAATTAAAATAAAGGAAAAAATATATTCAAGCCTATAATGAATGGAAGTGTGTAGATAACAAGTGTGACTTACAAAATTAAAATGTGATGCAAAATCCAAAATGAATGTTGTTTGATATTTTGGATAATAAAACGAAGGAAAATCCAAACTTTAAAAAAAAATTAAATTAAATTGGACTAAGAAACATTTATTGGAGTGATACTTGGGATTAAAATTCAAGTGTTGGATTATAAATAAGGGAAGAACTAATTAGATAATAAATTAGTTAATGAAATTAAATTGTGAGTTATGATGAAGTTGGAAATAAACTCAAGTTATAAATAAAAATTAATTCAAATTGTTGATGAAGTGAAAGTAATTGAGAATGAAGATGAATTGTGAGTTAATAAATTGGATGGTAAATTAAAGGTGAATAATAGAATCAGAACTTGAGATATAAATTTAATATTAAACTTGAAGTGTTAACAAATTAGATATAATTGGGAATGTATCAAATAAAAATGTAAATGGATTAAAATAGCAATGGTTTGAATGTGCAGATAAAATCCAAATAAGTGAAGATAACCTGGAAAATAGCCAGGTAATAAATTGAATGAGTTGAATCTGAAAAGTAAAATTTTATAATAACCAATCAAATGAAATTTGCAGATTTAAAATGGGATTGGATTAGAATAGAATCAAGTTAAATTGAAAAGAGAACTTTGTTTGCAAAATGAGAATGAGCTTAAGTGAAAAAATTGAATAAATTGAGGATAATGAACTTAAGCTAAATGAATGAAGGAAAGTTGAATTGAATTCAACTTAAAACCAAGTTTAAAGATATTGGATGAAATTTAAACCAAGTAAAAATAAATTTGGATCGGAATAAAATTTGGTGGGTTGTAAATAATATTTAAGGAAATAAAAATTCATAATGGATTGCGTGGATAAACTAATTATATTGAATAAATGAATGGATGTGATAAATAAGAACCAAATTGGAGTATGGCTTAAATAAGTTGAGAAATGGTTATTGAATGATATGGCTTGGTTGTTTTGAGCTAAATAAAATAGTTGGAATAAACAAATATGGAATGAAATGTTAATAAATGGATTGTAAATGAAATTTAAATGGAATGTGTCAAGCTAAATAAATGATTGTGAATGGATTAAAATAAAAGGGAAATTTAAGCGGGAATCAAGATGAACCTAGGTTGTTAATGGTTTTGAATGAACTAATTTGGTTAATAAAATTGAAATGCAATGAAACTGAGAATATATGGATTGTGAATAAATTGGAAATGGAATAGAATTAAGTATAAATTGAGTTGGAGTCAATTTAAATTGGATATAAACATAAATACTTATTTATTCACATAAATCTTGTCAAATTGCATAGAATAAATTGTCATTTGATGTAAATGGAAGTAATTAAAATTCTATGAACCGGTAAATGTAAATAAAATTTGATTTTGAAATCAATTGATTTGAATATGAGCTTGTTTGAATTAAATATGAATTGAGTAACCTTCTTGCTAATAAATGCAATAATGAAATGTTAATGTGAACTAAAGTTTAAAAAAAATGTATAAAAGAATAAACTAATCTGATAAATTAATAAAATGGTTGGGATTTGACCCAAGGAAAATCAGATCCAAGATTTGAAGGGAAGTTGGTTGAATAAAATAAACTTAAGTTATTGGATGGAATAATTGGGGAAAAAAAATATAAAAAAATAAATAAATAACTTAAGTAAATTGTGAGATGGTTATGTTGGTTGTCGAGTATGATAAAATAGTTTAGAATAGAACTCTTTGGATATGGAAGAAATGCAATGGGAGTTTGTGAATAAATTAAAATGGAGTGGAATCAAGTATAAATTAAGTGAGAATCAATTTAAATGGTTATAAAGCTTAAGTAATTATTTATTCACACTAACAATGTCGAATTACATAAGAAAATGGATCGTTTTATGTAAACGAGATTGGATAAAATTCTATGAATTATTAGAAGTGAAATAAAATGATTTTGGAATCAATTGGAATGAATGTGAGGTTGTTTTGCTTAAAATGAATTAAATATAAGCGTATAAGCTGTAAAACACTTCAAGTGAATGGAATGGTTTGAGAATTGATTATAAGCAATTTGCAATAAGTGTCGGAACCTTATTTATGCTTATGAAAATTTTATAACATGCATTTTATGTGAAATTTATGTGTTTATGCCAGTATACCATATGCATTATTATAACATTGATGTTTTAGCTATTTAAATTTAAGTGAAATGCTATAAACCTTATATATATAATACTTATATGTTTAAATTGAGTAAGTACAGGTACCGAGAAGCCGTTTGGTTGGATTTGGTTGTACTATTTGCTAAAGATAATAAGCTGCTTGCTTGAAAATGCTAAATAAGGTACGCCTACGCAATAAAAATAGGAAATATGAACTGTTTTTGGTTTTTCCGACCGTGTGGGTCGATGTATGTATATTTATCTCTTTTGTCAAATTGCAAAAGCTCCTCCGTACAAAGGAGACTCTGCCGAAATTTTTCAGAAATTTTGGGAGTTAGAAAATTTTTGAATTTTTTTGGGAATTTTGTTAACGACAAAACTATTTAGAATTGGAAACTAAAATAAGTTAGTAATGAAACTAATTAAAGTAATGACATAAATAAGTTATAAATGAAAGATAAAATTAAAAGTTCAAAGTTAAAAATAAATGAAATTCATATGTAATGTGGAAATCAATTTGAATAGAAATAGATATTAACTAAAGTGGTAAAGTGAAAACAAATAAAGAAGTATATAGAATGCTTATACTAAACGTAAGTAAAGAATGGTGAAATCTTAATTGGAGATTGATATTACAAATACATTCTAAGTTGATATTTGGATGAATAGATATTGGCATTTTGTGAAAAAGTCGATGAATTGTTTTGGGATATTGTGATTGAATATTTGTACTAAGCAGGATATGCAGGTATTATAAAGGGAAAAGAGATTTGATTTTGATTTCAGAAAGATAAATATGAATTGCCCGACAAAATGTATGTATTTTAAATTTGGTATGGAATTTGATTGGGATTTGGATTGAGCCACTTGGCCTTTTGTTTTCTTTTTGGAATTTGGGAGGCCGTCGAGCCATTTTTGTAGTTGTACCGAGCCAGCCGCGCAAAAGAGACGCTGGCAAAAAATTTCGAAAATTTAGAGAGTTAGAAATTTTTGAGAAATTTTGAAAATTTTAGACTTGGTTTTGAATTATAATTTGGATGGTTGAATAAGTAAGATTGGTTGGGACTAGGGAAAAGTTTGTGAAGTTAATGAGAATAATAATGGGTCTTTTATAAATAGATAGTTGGTAAGATGTTGTATTGTTAGAAACTGTTTGGCTTGGGAAAGGTAAATGGGTTTTGGACCATTCTTCCTAGCTAGTAATTTCGGGGACGAAATTCTTTTAAGGTGAAGGAATGTGATGACCCGGAATTTTCGAACATTTAAAATCAGAATATTTAATTGATTTTAAATATTGAATAGAGCAATTCTAATTTGAATCGAGGATATCACAATTTATTTGATAATTGAATTATTAATTTAAATAAGTGTAGTTGAGTAAATGCTGAATTTGGAGTTTTAAGCCTGTTAAAATATAATTTGAAGGCATATAAAATTTATATTGATAATACCGAAGAAAATAGAAGTGAGGAAATCAAATTTAAGAATGGTTTGTTAAATTGTGAAATTTAATATCGTTTAATTGAATTTAAAAATAGCCTTCCGAGGCACAGTCTCGGAATTTGACGAAACCAGTTCCATTGGATCCGTAATATTATATTATTGTCGGATTTCCATTTTCACAAGGTGTGGAATTACCGTTTGATCGTAAAACCGCAAATGCATAAAGAAAGCTAATTAAATTAAATTGACCTAGTCAAATCTTTTATAGAAGTATCAACCCCTAGCTTCTAACGCAAGCCTTATTTTCACTTTAGTAATTACGGCCGAAGCCTTTCCTACAGAATCAAAAACCCTCTCCTTCATTCGAAATCAAGGCGTGACCGAAATTGTCTTCTTTTCGTTTCCAAATCAATGCCGATCTCGTATACAAAAAAAAAATCAAAAAATCAAACCAAAGCCGGCTAGAAATAAATAAATAAATAATGGCAGGACTCAAATCCTTTTCACGAAACTGAAGCCGAGTTTTTCATCGAGGCGAATTGAGTTCGAAATGGGAGGGGGCGACTTCGAAGCGCGAGCAGCTGGGTCACGACTGAGCAGGGCTAGGTTTTGGTGAAGAGGAGGCCTAATTCGACGCAGTGGTGATTGCATCGCGAGCTCATAGGGTTACGCGTAGAGGGGGTCGCACTGCATCTTCGACTAGGGTTTCATTTGCCTAGTCAGGGAGGGCGAATTAGGTGAAGGTGAAGGCGCGGTTGTGTTTTCGGTTTCGAAGCACGCACTGCTCACCTGATTTCATCATGGACGATCATCTATTTTGGGATGCAGCTTCTGTTTTTTAGGTAATTGATTTACTTTAAAACTTGTTTAATTAAATTGTAGTTAGTTAGAAAATTATGATGTTAAATGTAAGGCATATTTGCTATTTATTTAAGAATTTATATGTATATGTCTACAGTAAAAATTTTTTTTTTAAATTTAATAAATGTATATATAAGTAAATCAGAAATTATATATATATTATATATATATAAGGAAGGATTTATAAAGTTAAAATTTTTGGAGGTTATAAATTTGTTTTAAGGGTATATGTAGTTCATAAGAAAAATAAATGTACATACTTACATTTTAAATTTACCAATTTATTTTAAATAGGGTACTAATATATTTAATCTGTTTAACTGGTCCATTTAATTATTTTAACCGCAAAAAAATATATAATAATAATAATTTATTAAAGGAAAAATGGGTTTAAATCAAATGATAAGTTAAAATTAAATTAATAGATGACAATAGGCTGATCGATTGGTTCAAACGTTAATAAATTGTAGATGTTTATTCAAGGTTTAATACCACAAGGGAAAACAAGTCAGGATCGTATCAGATTGGAAAAACAAAAAGCAAAGGTGAGTTAATCTCACTCAGTTCGATTTAATTTTAATTGTAATTTAAATGATTAAATTTAAATAATTTTTTGAATGGTTGAGTTGATTGATGTGCTATAATATGGTATATCTTGGAATTGGTATTGTATGTTGTGCTAACGGCTGTGGATGCAGGGAGAACATGTTGGAGGGGTCCAACTGGGTCCCTCAATATATATATATATATATATATATATATATATATATATATATATTGTTTATTATTTTCTGTTAGGCTTTGTGGATATTCTGTGATGAATTATATTGAAATATTGAATGCTATAGTTACTTGGATATATTCTGGTACTCTGAGTTACCAAATTATATAGCATTGGAATTTTGGTAAGAAAATAATTATAAAGAATGTAAATAAATTAAAATGGATTGAATAAGAATATTAGTGTTTTCAAAATGTTAATTAATGAATCCTGTATAAAGAAAGGAATTTTGAATAAACAGAAAGTTAAGAAACTTAAACTTCAATGTTACTGTTTAAAAGAACAAAACCATTATTTTAAATTCAGGATTTAAATTATTCTAAAAAAATAAAAAAATAAAGAGGAAATGAGAAAAATCTGAAATTTGAATATTTCAGTTAAAGGATTTAAATCAAACAGAATTAATAACATTAATTATAAAACACATAATTAATGAATTTTGAAGGAATTGAGTAAGTAAAGAAATTTATTTCAAATAGAATGAATTGGAAATCAATTCGGGAAATTGATTTAAGTGCTTGAAGTTGGAATTCTCTCTGGATGACCAAGTACACGTTTTAAAAAGTAAATTTGTAAATATAAATTAAATGTTTTAAAGTTGTTTTTTAAAAGAAAGAAAGTTTTGTAAAATTTATTATTTCTAATATTTAATTTCTAAAGCAAGTATTTCCTTTTAATATATTAAAGCATTAATTATTTAAAAATGACTTAGTATTTGTTTTAAAGGCGGAAACCTGGTTATATATTTTATAAAGTAACCTTATTTTCTCAAATTCATATTGTATGTATTTTTAACAAATTATTTAAGTTGTTTTATCCTAAATGTTTTAAGGTATATATTTCAAAGTAAAGTGTTTTAAATTTATTTTAAAAATCTATTTTTGTGCTTGGTGATTTCAGAGGAGATATAAAATATTTGGGAAAGTTGATTCTGAAAGAAATGATGGTTTTGAAAACTATTTTCAAAGAAATTTGAAAGGTGAAAATATATCTTGTGAAGATATTTTGAGGCTAATAAATAATTTGAGAAATTATTTATTGTTTGATGGATGTTTGTGAATATAATTGATAGTTAAATAACCGACTATCAATATTGGACAATGCGTTGATCGTTTCGAAGAGACCGGGATCGAGATTAATTTCTCAAAAACCACTTCGATCCGGTTTGTACGTTTCATGAAAACGATTTTTGGGATTCGAAGATGGAGCGGTGAAGTACAAGGGCTAGTCGCTACTAATCCTGAGGATATTTCCAAAATGGATGTAGTAGGAATAGTGCCTTCGGTTCCGTTCGAACCCGGGACGGACTTGTATGGATGAATGCTTGCGAAAGATCGTCAGGTGGACGATGGGCATTCTGAGGGATATATTCTATAAAGGTAACGCTTAGCCTCAAGCCTCATCAAATGGGAATGGCTGAAAATCAGGGGATATGCAGCAAGGCTTCGTGGGTAGCCCCCACTGGAGGGTGAGGTCATCCCTGTCTAGATGTCCCTTTTATTTCGGCTTAGTGGGCGGTTGCTGATCCCAACCGCGGGGTGATCTTGCTCGGGACTGTCCAGTAAGGGATGGTTCCGGTCTTGTGTTGCAGGGGAGTTAGGGTGGCTCCTCAGTACGCTGATCTAGACCAGATACTATGACAGGTGGTACCCCAGTGCCTAGCCATTAGTTGGAATCCATTTTCCCTACGCGCCCGTACGGTTTTGATTGTGCCCAACTATTGCTGAAACGTGAGATGCAAGCATTTCAGCTAGATTCTATTTACTTTCTATAGACACTATTATAATATCAGAGGATTTCTATAAAAATTGTTTTAGCTATCGTAAGGTAAAAACCCGACATGTTTATTTGTGACGTGGTCTTACGAGATGCTTTTGTTTTTCAAAGGATTTTTGAAACTTTAATGATCAATTGGGTGTGATTTTCTCACGTTGGTATTCCAGAATGACTCGGGTATTATTTAACTGTAATGGTCGGGTCAGACCGAGTATTATAGGATACAGGATATGATGCCGAGGAGCTCAGAAGACGAGCTGGATGACGATACGTATTCTCGTACTTGTATATATATATATATATATATATATATATATATATATATATATATATATATATATTTCCGCTATGTAGAGTTGTTGTGTATCCATTTGTATGACATTGATGTTGAGCTGTGTTTGGTGTACTCTAATGATGTAATTTATAAACAAAGATACTTGATGTTTGAGTAAAGAGTATTTATTATCTATTATACTTTCTTACGCTGCGATGGTTAGATTCTGTTATTGTTTTCTATTTTCTTCTTCTACCTCTTCTTCTTTAACCCAATGGTTCGTATTTCTGTACAACTTGAGTCGATTTAGGTTGAACTGTGTTGACTCAAGGGATACAGATTTGCGGGCTGTTACACGATGCCTCCGAGGCGATGAAATCACCTCATTTACAGACACACAAAAAACTCGAATACAACCCTAAATTAAACTCGAACCTTCGATTTATACAATATAAAAATTATTTGATAATTTTCCTGGAATCGTTGATCAATAAAGTCGCTTCAAACCAAATTTCATCAACTAACAATTGATCGATCATCAGAAATTGGAAAACGAACAGATTTTGTTCAACTGTGAACTGCTCTTGGAATATTCAAGTAAAAATCATCATATTGCTTTTAAAAATCATAGCTTTGTATGTTCATTCAAGTTATGTAATCAAATCAATATTTAACAACATTCGAATTTATCCAAAAATTCACCTTTTACTGTAAAACTAAAAGTTACAGAGTCAAACTTCACTTTTAAGCTTTGAACAAATTTTTAGTCTGTGATTCAAGATTAAAAAAACTTGTTTTGTTTAAAAAATCCTAAGATAAAAAGGTTTGTATGAAGTTTATTTGATTTTTTTCCTAATTCACTTTTGCTCTGAAACCAAATTATAAAAGAACAAGTTATATACAGATTTCCAGTAATCACAGAAAAACATACAGAACAAATTTTTTCAATATACAACAAAAACGAGATTTCATGAACTAAATACTTAGATTTCAATTTTAAAATAATAAGTTTACTCACTGAAAATATTGATGAACAGAGAGCTGCTTTTCCTTGTGTTTGAAAACCTGCAGTTTGATTTTCCCTGAATCTTCTTTTCTGTTTTTTTCTTTTGAACTTGAAAATATGGTGATGTTTGTATTTTAAGTTTGCTATGTTTGTTTGAACGAAATGAAATGAATATGGGTGTGTGTGTTATATATATATAGGAGGCAGTTTTGTACAGGTAGGTTATAACTGGTGCAAGATTTTTCTTTTGGTCATATTTTTTTTCCATTGACCTGATATTTTCTTTTTGGTGGCTAAGCAAAATCTGGTTTTTGCAGCTGAAATGATTTTGATTTAGGCTTAAGAATAGATAGCATTAATTGCTTATGTTTCCATTTTTGTTAACGTATAATCCTGTTTGATTGATTTTTTTTTGTAAGTACAATTTTGTTTTATTTAAAGATATTTATCTTCTTTCCTACACTTCTATTTTACATCTTTTTTGTTTCCTTGTTTAAAATTTTTTCATATAAACTTGTATGTACTCCATATGTTATGTTATAACCATATAATCTTATTACTAACATCATTTTAAATTTTATTTCTATTTAAAGTTTAACCATCAACATTTAATTTATAACATATATTTTATTTTATGGTTTAACACAAATTTTTGTTTGTTATATATTTTTTTTCTTTATTATTATTATTTATATAAAGCTTAAACTACCTAATATTTATTTATATCCATATAACTTTGTAGTATTTAATATTAATAATATTTATTCCTTTTGAAATTTTTCAAATTAATTTCAAAAGTTCAAATAAATTACCAAATTTAAATTAAAAAATTTGGGATGTTACATAGACCCTATTATAATATCAGATGGTTTTGATATAAAATATTTTGATATCCTAAGGTAAAAACCCGTCGTATTTGTCTGTGACGTAGTCTTACGAAATACCTTTGTTTTTCAAAGGATTTTGGTAACAGTCATAATTCAAATTGAGTGTGTTTACTAGAGCTGGTTTTCCAGACTGACTCGGGTGTTATTTTATTATAATGCTTGAGTCAGATCGAGTATTGCAGATTCTGGTTAGGATGCTCTGGAGCTTAGGAGACGAGCTGGAGGATTTCAAACTTATATTACGTACTTGATTTATATTCCATTGTATATGTTAAACTGAATGTTCAATATTTGTAAGGACAAGTTATTATCACTGTCCATATTAACTGTTGATTGTTGTACTCTGATGACTATATGTATATTAATGGCTTTATAAAATCTGTTATTATATATAATATTTTGTTCCGCTGCGATTGTGTGATTTTCTATGTGGTGTTCATGTTTTCTTCTATATTTCTTCTTCTTTACCCCTAGCAATCGGTACTTCCGGTAGTTAAATATTCGGCATGTTATACTGTGAACGTATTGATGTCGATTTTCAAGGATTGAAAATCCCGGTTCGTTATAGCTACAACTAGCGTGAGCTTGCTTATGCTCAAGTTATTTAACGAGGTGTAAGACGATACCATTTGGTTAGTAGCAAGTATCGTTGAAGGTTAACGATGCACACATAATTGAATTGGAAATTTTTGGCAAGTGGTAAAAGCTGGTTAGGGAAGTTAAAAGGGATAGATGTGTCTTTTGTTCGCCATGCGCCTAACCATATTTTTGGGGCATGGGACAAATTGACTCTGTAAGGAAATAATTAAACTAGTTACAGTCCATTAGGGAGACGGCCCAGTTGAGAGCACATGGGAGCTTAAGGAGAAAGTCCAAACTACCCGTTCCAAACTCTTTTCTGACACATTTCCACTTTAGTTAGGCTAAACTATTTTTGTAAATAGATTCTAGCTTAGGTAGAGATCATTGGATGGTAGGCATGGTTGTAAACATGTCAATATGACATATTATGGATGATGGATGCTATGGATGTAATTGGATGTATTGTTTGGATACCTTGTTATACACGATTAGAATAGCGTGTCCTCTCGGTAGTACACACACATTTAGGCTATTCCTTATAATTGTCTAGATTGTTTCATATGATACTTATGGATGCTTGATTTTTTTATTGTGCATATGGATAGAATGGTTGCACATATTTGTAGAATTGCAAGTATACTTATATAGGATGTTGCATGGATGCATGGAACGAGCACTTACATGATGGGAGGTCAACTAGATCAGTAGACCGCCCACTTTTTGCATTAGCATATGTTCATGTGCATTTTACATTGCATATGTATGTACATATTATATTAGAAAATTTCTAAGGACAATGATTGTCCTGAATGATAGATGGATATATGGTTGTAACTATTAATTGTTGTGTGTATAAGTTAAAGTTTTCCACCCTTTGAAATTTCGAAAACGAAATCTTTTTAAGGGAAGAGAATGTAATATCCTGAAAATTTACATAAAAATTTGACAAGAATTTAAAAAAAAAATTAACAGGAATTTAATGGAAATTTAATAGGTAAATTAAATTAAAATAAGATGCTAGAAGAAAATTTTCACAAACGTCCAAGTATAGCTACGAAATTTCGTTGTTGCATTTGTAGTGATTTTCTAGATGATTTTCATATATAACATGTTGTAATTCGAGTACGGATGCAAGAGTTACGGGCATTTGAAAAATCAAAAAACAAAAATAAATAAACAAATAATCTGTTCAATGGTCGAGCCCTACCCTTGAATGGTCAACCTATAGTGGTCGACCATAGACTTTCTTGAGTGGACCCTATAACTTGGAAATGCGTAACCTAAAGCGATTCAGTGCACGACTTCGATTTGTTCCTTCGTTTCTACGTTTTTATGATCGGAGCTGATGACCTTAGATAATCCCTAGACTAATCGAATGGCATAAACATATTGTAAAACTCTATAATTTCAAGTAGAACCTAACCCTAAAACTAATGCAACATTTACTGTAATAAAACTCTATCAAATTATGGTCTCTCCTCTACACCTAAAACTCTTCAAAAATTAAACAAAATCAAACTAGAAGGACAAAGTCAACCGTATCTAGAGGAGCAAGCGGAGCAAGCATACAGAGAAATGATTCTAAAGCAAGATGATTAAGAAGAGCTTAAACTTGAGGTAAGTAAGAAAAAATTTAATTAGATGATTAATTATAGTTAAAATTGATCTATTCTCTATGATCCAAGATGATGTTGGAAACCCTAAATTGAAACTTATAACCTAGATGGAAATTGAAATTACTCTAATTGCCAAATCTAAGTTGATGCTAGCATACCCCTCTTGTGATCATGTTTACAAACCCTAGATTCAAATCTAAAACACTAGAATTGGAATTACAGTAACTTGCTAATCTAATTAATTGTATATGTATATATTCTATTATCAATTTTGCAAACCCTAAACTTAATTGTAAGTTGGTGCTTAGACTGTAATTAGGGTGAATCAAACATTGTTAATAACCTGACTTAAGTGCATAAATAATCGACGGTAGAAGCAAGAAGAAATCCAAAAATTTGTTCGCTTACGGTCGCCTGGAAACCCTAGCAGTCATTCATAGGGTATAAGCAGTCGACCGTTTGTAATGAAAACTGATCATTTGGACCTCGGCCTAAGGCCCAAATTTATGATTAAAAATTAATATAAAACATGAATTATTGTGGTCCTATTTAAGGGCGGCTAGGTGCATGTTAGGGCTTGTAGAAAAGTTAGTTCCCTAAGAGCAGATGCTAGTTAATGGAGCTGTTGGATAAATATTATTTAACTAGTTTAGAATAGTAATCGGCTTAGGGTAATGTATTTTTGCGAAAAGCAGTAACAGGAGGTTCCAACAGTGGGATGCAACCGGCGAGGATGCCAGTGGGTCATGCACAATGGGAGGTCCTAACATTCACAAATTCCCAACGTATGTGATACAATTGGAGAGGAGGACCCGGAGCGTGCTATAAGAGTCCAATACTACAATCGAGAGGTGGACGAAAATGCAAACGATGTTACTTTCCGTTGAGTCGACATTTCGGATTCTTCCTGTCCAGGTGTTGTGAGGGGAGAACGTTCCCAGTAGCCTAATGGTAGTGAAAGTAGTGGAAGTTTATGTCCACAGTAGCCTAGCAGAGTAGATAGTAGTGGGAACTTGGTCCCATAATAGCCTAATGGCAGTGTTCCATGTTTAGTAGCCAAGGGGGCGGTGTTTCCATGTTTAGTTGCATTGTGGCGGTGTTCAAATGTTTGGTAGCCTAGTGGCATTGTTTACGTTGAGTAGCTTTAGGAGCGGTGGTCAATCGTTAGACATGAGATGTGATCCTTAGTTTGACCCATTGTATTAGTCCACACAAATTGTAGTATACGAATGTATTAGACAAGAACCTTTAGGTAACAGACCTTAAGAATTCAAGGACACTTATATCACACCCTTATCGTCTAGAGTATTATTGAAGTAACTGTGCATGATTATCACATATTAGACTTATACTCATTTCAGAATTTTGTCTGACACACTCCCTCCTTTCCATTTTTCCTCACCACGGGATGACTGGTTAGTAGTTGATTGGGCACAATATGTGGAGAAATGAGCTTCACGTTCGAGTTCACATATCTTGTTGTCCATCATGTAGTTACTTACTGTATTAAAAGTCTATAAAACATATATTGTACTTTGGAACAGTATACATGGCATATAAAGTATTTTGGAGACTGTTTTCTGATATGTCTATTTTTTAGTACTAATATTATTATTCCTTCCGCTTTGAGATTTGAAAGTGTAGAATGTCTAGAACTTTGAAAATAACTTTATATTCTTGTACTGTTTTACTACCATTAATGGCATTGTATAAGGAAGAAGAATGAGAACAAAAGATTTGGCATGGACGTAGGATTTTCTAAAATCTGAATGACGTAAATTTATGTGTCACTTACTTCGCTGCATTATTCTTTACTTTTTCCAGCTTAAAGTAGATTTTGTTTGTCTAATACATGTTAAGGCCGAACTTGAAATTGTATTATACATTTTTACAAATGGTTAAAGTGTCGCTTCATAATTATGTAAGAAAACACAACACAATTACTGCCTAAAGGAAAATTTAATATTCCTTAAATTTAGAATTTACAATTGCAAAAGTAATAGTTATTATAATTGTCCATAATAATCATTTCAGTGTTACAAACAAAAAATCTTGTTAACACAACTATTTTATAAATACAAGATTTCGTATGGAAGTTATAATCTATAAATTTATTTTTATGGAATCCGTATGGATTTCATTAATTAAAAAAATTATTATTTAAATCTGCATGGATTTAAATAAAAAATTGTTATTGCTAAAAATGGTTTCGACCGAAAAATAATAATTTTTAATGTATTATTATGTAAGTATTTTATAAATGAATTTTAAAATTGCACATGTGTATACTTTTCAAATATTTAATAAAAATTATATATATATATATATATATGTATATATGTATGTATGTATGTATGTATGTATATACATATATATAATAAAAATATCAACTTTTGAAATTTTAATTTTAAATCTAAAATTGATTTTTATTCTAGATCTAAATCTATTTCTAAGTTTAAAATCTATCTTTAGATATTAATTTTAATCATTTTGAATTGGTCAATATTGTTTAAATAAATACTAATATATATATATGTGTGTGTGTGTGTATGTGTGTGTGTATAAATGTTTATACAGACATATATATATATATATATGTATGTATATTGAAAACATACACATATGTGTGTGTGTGTGTGTGTTTATGTGTGTGTGAATTTGTATATATGTTTGTATGTATGTTTATATATAAATACATATAATAACAAACAAATTAAAGACTGCAAGTATGTATATAATGGGCAATTATGTTTGTTGCGGTATAAAACCCAGCACTTAATAGGACACATTTAACTATGAATACATTAATACGTTGCACGTACACTTATGTGTGTATTTGATACACATACATTATATATTATTTATAATGAATCAAATCTTTATATAAATCAATTAAATACGGTAACGATTTTATTTAAATATATTTAAATGAGTACAGTAACGATATTATTTAAAATTATTTAAATGAGATTTAAATCAATTTAGAGTTCATAGTCCAAGTAAGATCTAAAACGGAGTTTTTTTTTGAAATTCACTCATTTAACCCGCTACGTGCTGGTCCAGTTCCATCAAAATTTTCTTTCGTAACATATTCCGACTAGTTTCTATAGTTGGTGCATTTAATATTCCATATATGTCGTATTCTTAGTTTCTCATCTTTATCATGAATAGACAATTAGGTTGCACTATGGCCTTACACCTCCAAAGTTATTTACCCAAGTAGTTTCCACACAGGCCTTACACCCACGTTACCAAATATAATGTCCTATTTAGACAAATGGTTGCCACACAGGCCTTACACACACATTACTAAATACAATGTCGTTTTAAAAAAAATGGTTATCACATAGATCTTACACCCACGTTACCAAATGTAGTGTCATGTTTAGACAAAATATTTCATCATGCGGTCTCAACTGCCTTGATGCGCAAGTTATCACTCGCCTTTTTTGCACCAGTGCTGCTCCCAAATCTACTCCATAAACATCGGTATAAATTACCAACTCTTGATTCCCTTCAGGTATGATCAAGAGAAGATCATTTGTCAATAATTCCTTTAACTCCCAAAATGACTCTTCACCACATGAACTTCTCATTCTTTCTGATCAACTTAGTCAAGGGTGCTAATATATCTATGATAATAGCCAGCTAAACCAAAGAAACTTCTCATCTCCATGACCATCCCCAGTTTCTTCCAACTATTTGTGGTTTCTATCTTCGATGATCCACCACTAATCCATTCTATGATATAGCATGACTATGAAACTTAACTTCATGTTTCTAGAAATGACACTTGAAATAGTTCGCCTTCAATTGGTGTCGTCTTTTCGTCTCCAAAATAAATCTTTGATGTATTCCATGGTCTCTTTCATTCTTAGAATACACCAAAATATCATAGTTAAAGACCAACACAAATCTATCCAACTGATAGGGAAAGATTCACTTCATAAGATCTATAAAGAATGTTGGAGCATTAGTCAGTCTAAATGGCATAGCTGACAACCAATCATACGAACCAGACCTTATTTTAAACATGGTCAATGAAACATTAACCTCAGCTACCCTTAGGTAATGGAATCTCGTTTCCAAATCTAGGTTTAAGAATACTCTAGCTCACTTAACCGGTCAAACAAGTCGTCTATCCTAGGCAATGGATAACGATTCTTCACAATTAGCTCATTCAGCTTTTGGATAATTAATACACATCCATAATGGTCCATCTAACTTCTTTTCAAATACCACAGATGGTCCCTTCCATAAGTTACTCGGCCTATGAAACTTTTATTCTCAAGTTCCACCGGCTGCTTCGTTAATTTCTCCATTTCTTTTGGCGTCATTACATTAGGTGGTCTACTAACAGGTTATGCCCCTGGCATCAAGCCTATTTGAAATTCATTCATTCTTCTTGGCGGTAATTCCGTTACTGGCTCGAAATCATTTTTAAAATCCCATACTACCAGTAGTCCACTAATATCATCCTCCTAACCCTTCATCGTGCATAATGTCAATCCTTACTATTCTTTTATTAAGTCTAACGCCGCCATAATCCTTTTCCCATTACTTGGATTTCGAAAAGTGATAACTCTATTAGAATAAAATATCCTAGTGTCATTATGCACTAACCAATCTATACTAATATTACCCCGTACACCACAAAGTCAAAAACATATAGGCTGAACATAAATAAGCGTCCGCACAAATCAAACTCAAAATTGGTGCACCTTAATTCAGGATTAGCATACCCGTTGATAGGATTAACCATACATAAAGACGTAACTAAATAGGTATTGTCTATCTCCAGTTTATCTATGACATCTTTTGAAATGAAAGAATGGATAGCGTACATATCAAAAAGAACACTAAGTAAAGTACGAGAGATAGAGATCGTACCTCATAGCATAAAAATTTTCCTCTTTTCTTCAACCGTTGGTCTGACTGATGGTCCTTCCAAAGAGAAAATTTTTGGCTATCTTAACTTGGGATAGTCTCTCTTCTTATGCTTGGATTTTTCATAGATAAAAAATTTGACCTTTATCACTCTAGCCGCCTTCGGCCAGTTAGATACATAGTGTCCCCTTTGCCTATAATTAAAGCAGGTCACATCGGCAACATCCTTCTACTCTCCTCCACCCTAAACCTTTCTTTTCTATTGTTGGCCCTTCTTGCCTTTCTTATAAGGAGTAAACTTCTTATTCTTTTCGGCTTGGGTATTTTGCCCCATACTCCATATCACTATGTAGACCAGCTCATACCTCCTCGCCATGACTACCATTTCGTTGAATGGAAGTGCTAGATGAGCCATTATTCAGTTACTCAACCTCGGATTCAATCCTAGAAGAAAAAATCTCCACCTTTTTCTTAGGGTCCTAATCAAATCATCCTCATACTTGGACAAACAATTGAACTCCTGCACATACTCCAACACCATCAAACTCTCATATGCAACTCATTAAGCTCCCAAAACAATAATGACAAATCCAATCTAGGAGTATACTATTCTTCAAACATCTTTAAACCTTTCTTAAGTAATTTCTTTCCCAGAAACCTCCACTCTTACTGTCTCCCATTAGACACTTGCTGCTCCTTTAAAGTGCTTGGTGTGACAACCTGCTATTTGGAGCCATTTTGACACTCAACCATCCAAACGACAGACTATCGACGAGGTTTTATCCTAAAGAAATAATGTACAGAAGAACAAAATGCAGAATCTCATAGCGAAATATAAAGATATAATAAAATAGTTTTTCATTAAGTTGCTAATTAATATTATTATAGCAGAGTTTAAAAATAAATAGCATGGTGGAAATACAAATATTTACTAATCATGAACAATAGTATATATGGAAATAACTAAAATCTTCAAATCCATCTTCAGCTCCATAAAAAAATGGTCTCCAAATCACTAAATATTCAGGCTGACCCGAGAATAAAGAAAAATGAAACATTCAAGTTAGAACTAAAAATTCTCATGTAAATTAATTCAATATCACGTAAAATAAGGGTGCAAATAACTTAAGAGATGTCAGGATTTTCCATCTCTTAAGGATCCATTAAACTATCTATATGTAGTAGATATGATACATATGTAATGTCTATTAGTAATGTAAATATTAAAATAGCGTTAAGGCTTTAAATTGATCCCCCTTAACACATTTTTAAGCATGTTGTCTATGCAGGTCATATAACACAACCAATAATGTCGGTAGCCGGTGAGTCCCCTATATGTATAATACTAAAACAAAACGGTAGTGGCCTTGCATAGGGATAATCGTATGACGAGGCATGTGAGGCAAAGCACAAAGTAGGATGCTGTCGTTTTACTTTCCCTAATTGGTCGTAACCCCTAACGGTCGACTGCATCCATCAATCCAAGATCAAGATGCACCGATCAAGTTCAAATAAAAACAGTAATACGAGGGAAAGATGCCTGCTAGAGGTAGCTAATCTCGTTGGTCCTGTCTTAGTCATTTCAAAATGACACAGGTGTCAAGATCATCCATTATCGTTCTCTTACTTCATTCCAGTGAATGTTCACCAATTCAATCTCTACATTCTAGATAACATCCATTAGGTACATAATTACTAAAGTGGTTTCAGTAATGACAAAGAGTATGCCATTATCCGGCCCTAGGAACTTTAATAACAAATCGTTCATTTTATAAAAGTATGTCGTTTTGTCTATTTTAATTTTTATAGAAAAATCTATCTAAAATTTCAGAAAGTGTTCAACATATAAAAGGTTCTTTATTTTAAATCAGGAATCTACAGAAAACATTTCAGAAATTTTCAGAAATATTTATTATTTTTCATAGTCGAAATACATTATATTTTACACTAATTAAATTATAAAAGGATAAATATTTTCATAAAAATTCAAAATTAAATTTCGACGTTCATAAAATACATTTTTAGAATTTTCCGTAAAATCTCAGATATTTCGAAATCATCCATAAATTTCACAAATTTCCAAACAGCTAATTCTGAAGATTAAATTATTAGAATTATTAGATTATCGAAATAAATATAGGTCCCTTTATTAATATTTTCCAAATAATATGCAGGAGAAACATAAAAAGTTTCAGGTCAATTTTATTTTTTTTTTACAAATTTTCGAATTTCCCATAATCCCATTTTCAAAGCATAAAATATAAAAATTATTATTTGATAGAATTCGGTATAGGTTTCCTTATAAAAAAATTCTTTAACTGAAACGGAGTTACAAAAAAAATCAAGTTAAAAGTACGCCATTTTACAAAATGCCTATTTATTCAATTTAATTAAATAATTTATTCCGAAAAAATCTACACGTAAACTTTCTATCCAATAATAGACTATACTATTCAAAATATCATTTATTTTAACATATCAAAAATTTAGAATTAAACACATTCACTTGCGAAAAAAATATCAAATAAAGACAAAACAGCGTTTAATATAGATTTTCTACTCTAAAGCTAAATCATTAAATTTTCGGTTTTGTATCTTTCTTATTTTAACACCAAATGTCAATGTTGTTTATTTTATATTATTTAACAATACATTTAATGCAATAACCTAGAATTTTGGTTATTTGAAATTGAGAATGTTTAATTAATTTAAAATATTGAAAAGTAAATTTTATCGATTTAATAGGTTGAATTTCAAATATAATGATTTATTTATAATTTAATTATTGAATTAAAAAATTGAAATCGTTAAAATAGTTTGAATCTCGGATTTTTGTTTGGAAAAAATAGTTTAAAGGCTTATAAAATTTATATCTATAAGAATGAAGATAATAAATTTTTTTAATAAGATTTATAAGTGATTTACTCGATTTTAAAAATGACTCGTTTTAAATTAACAAATAAAAATAGCCTTCCGGGCACAGTCTCGGATTTTGACAAAACTAGTTTCATTGGGTCCGTAATAAAGTATTATTATCCAATTTCAAATTTCGTAGAGTTTGGAGTTACCGTTTGGTATTGCGGGATAGAAATGCGTTGAAATAAATTTTGAAAATTTAATATATAATTCGATTCGAAAAGCTATTTTCCACATATGGTCGAATTATGCCTCGAAATTTGTTTCATTGTGTTCATAATAGAGGTAAAACAATATAAATGACAGGCGACGCGCTTCTTTTGGAGATCGGAAAAAATCAAACGTGAACAGGTGCGATAACCCTGATTTCTGGGCATTTGTAATTGATAATATATTTGAGTTAATTAATAGAATACTGAATTGTAGATTGAACAAATGAATCTGATCAAGGAAATATTTATATTTGTAATTGTGTTGTGTATATATACATACATAGATTTTAAATAGAATTATTATATACAAGTTGAAATTGTATTTGTTTAAATATATGTATATATAAAACTGATTTAAAATTTAATTTGAATTTGGATATTTAAATTAAAATTCAAAGGATATATATATATATATATGTATATATATATCTAAAATCATACCTTGGTTTTTAAAATGTATTTTTATTTTTATTAAGAACATAAGTTGTTTGTATTATTTTCTTCCTAAAGGAATTTATTTATATAAATTAGAATATGTATTTATAAATTAGAAAATTAATTACAAAAGCTTCATAAATATATAAATCATGCATAATTACAAATGTAAGTATAAGAATGTATCTAATTACAAGTGTAAATGAATTATAAATTGTAATTGACAAATATTAACTAATATGACAAGTGTCATCTTTGTATTATCATTTTCTTTCAATTTTAATAAAATCATAATTTACTCTTTATTTACTCCTATCTTCTTTTTCTTTCATTTTTCTATTTTCCACAAGTTCAAACTAAGAAAACTTCATCCTGTTAATGTTCTCTTGAAAATCAAAGGCATGTGACATAAAACAGAGAACAAAACCAAGAAATCTCTTTACTAATTCAAAATCTGTAAGCATGCAACCAATTCTCAAACCCAAACTAAAAATCTCCAACATATTTTATCTTCAACCTGAATCAAGCAAGATTTGGAACTACAGCTCCAACCTGAAGCAAAAGTTCAACATCAAAATTTTCAAGGTCTAAAGTAAATCAAGTTATAATTTAAGACAAGTTTCAAATCAACAGCCAGGTTCCTGTAATAAGCCCTTTGTTCAACAGTGATGGTGAGTAAACATTTTCTTTTTAAAGCTATATCTGTCCATCCTGGTGTATATGTTAATTTGAATATACTTATGAAAATATGTTTGCATTCATGTATTTTTTTTGATCTACACTGGTTGTTGATATACATGACTGTATGTACATATACCAGGCTCTGTTATGATCTTCTGTATCAAGAATTTGATTTAAAAATTCAAATCTCATTTTACAAACAGTTTTAGGTTTGGAGCTTTGAAGGAAATTTGTTTGTAATAACAAAATCTGATTTTAAAAAAATACTTTAGGATAAAATTATCAAGTGGGTTGCTGGAAAAAGGGAACTATGGTAAAACAAACTTTTAAGGCTAAAAGTATGATGATCTAAATTTTACAATTTGATGATGTAATCTGAATCGTATTTAGGAATGCGAATTTTATTAGTAATTTGGTGATTTTTAAGTTTATGGATGTTGAGGATTTTGGAGTTGAACGCAAATGGCATTTTGACCAAATTCAGGTGATTGGAGTTTTGGGTGTGGTTGTACTCATTGCCGAAAAATGAATAAGTGGCGAGGAGCATTGGAAAAATAGGCAAATATTTTTCTGATTGCCGAAGCATTATGGCGACGATGATTTAGGGTTTAAACCACTGTCTGAGTTGATGTCGAATTTGAAGCTAGTATGGGCTCGTCATCAAGTCAAACTCGATCGGAGGTAGGGGAAATTGCATCGTGGGTTTTTGACGAAGTTCTGGTCATGGTGGTGGGTTTTCTTACGAACGTGGATGGTCAGAGCATGAGGATTTTGCGATAACATGTTGTTTCAGGTAAGGGTGGATTTGTCGCTTTTCGTTTTGGTTGAAGGTATCGGGTTTTGGGTACTGGGAGCAATTGAGAGGGTCAATGCCGACTTGCTGGAGGAAGGAACGTTGGCCGGAGCAATGGCGTGAGGATGTGCAAGTCCACGCGTATCACCGTGTATCTATGATTGCTGGAACTCGAGAAGAAGAAGCCTGAGGATGGGGTTTACTCGTGTGATTGCTCGAGTTTTATCTGGGTGATTGCATGAGTATTAGTATAGCAGTTTAAACTTTAAAATATAAGGGAAGAAGAAGGTAACTCGAAGCAGAGATGAGTTATCATCGGGTCTAACCCGAAGCCAGAAGAAATCAAGTTTTTAAAACCTGATTTAATACAGTTCTTTTGGAAATTTAAAAAAAATAGAATTGTTCATTTTTTTCCTTAAATAAGTTCTTTCCCTTATAAATGTTTCTTAAACTTTGGTTAAGAAATTGTAGGTTCTTAATTTAAGTTTGTTAAAACTTAAAAATATTTTAAACTTATTATTTTTTAAATAAAGTTAAATGTTAATTAAAGGAAAATGTTTTGGTGATATGATTAAGAAATTAAAACAGAAAATGATTAACTTAAAAGTAATTAAGATTTTTGATAATTAAATAAAGTGTATTTAATTATTTTCATTATTGATTAAGTAAATAATTAATTAATAGTTAAAGATTTTTAAATTAAATGATTAAGGGTTTAATTAATTTGTAATTGAGAATTATAAATAAATTAATAAAAGTTAATTAATTAATAAATAGTAGTTAATTAATTAAGTAATTAATTAAGGGTTAATCAATTAATAATTAAGAATTAATTAATTTGTAATTAGGCATTATTAATTAATAATTAAGGTTATTATTTAATAGTTGATGGATAATTGATCAGTTTATTGAATGTTAACTAATTGATTTTAAAGTTAATTAAGGATTGATTTCTTTGTATTGAAGGAGATAATTAATAATTAAGGTTTATTAATTGATAATTAAAGGATAATTAATCGGTGATTAGAGATTAATTAATTGATTAGTAAGGTAATCAAGAAGTGATTAATTAATTTGTCTGTAATTAATTAATGATTGAGCAAGCAAGGTTGAGTGATTAGTTGATTAAAGAAATTAATTTAATTAAGTAAAAATGGTGTGACTAATTTATCTTGCTTACAGATGATTGTATAATATTGAATGCCTTGGATTGTTTGTTATCCCTGGTATGTGGTTGTGATGCTGTGTGATTTGAAATGTTTTGTAATATGATATGTTGGGTTGAATAGTGATAATGTGGTTATCTATGATGAGTATCTATGACACCCGAAATTTAAAATTTGAATTATATTTCACATGAATAATTTGGGTTAGGATGTCTTGGAATACGAAGAGACCGGGGTTCGAGTATCAGTGAATACCCGAAAATCACTTAATTTGAAATCTACTAAAATTCTTTATAAATTGGATATGTGTAATTAATAGGCTGGAAAGGAATAATCCAAGTTAACGGGATCTTTGTAACTAAATAAAGGTACTTAGTGATTGTTTTGCGAAATAAGTATAGATTACAACAATGTTTGAACTTGTAGAAAAGTACGAGTTACCCTGGATTATTAATAGTTCTATGCATTATAATTTCATGATAGATGAGTTTACTCACGCTGGTTTCCAGCCTGACCGGGTGTTACTTTGATGTAATGCTCGGGTCAGACCGAGTATTACAGATCTTCAGGTAAGGATGTTTTGGAGCTCATAAGGCGAGTTGGATGGCAGGAAAGTATGGAGTGTTTCCGTTGTGATATATAGTTGTATATCTAGGACATGTTGTTTTAAAACTGTCCAGTGTTGTGTAAATGTTGTTACTTTGATGTATAAAAATGTAAATATACTGATGCAGTTCATCTTTGTAAATTGTTATTTTATTTGATATTATATTATGTCCCCTGCGAATCTGAGATGTTGGTGTTTCTGTTCTTCTTTTTCTTCTATCTCTTTTCTTCTTTTCCAAACTATCTGGAATTTTCTGGATCGAAAAATCTGGGTCGTTACATTTGGTATCAGAGCTGAAGGTTAAGCGAGAACCTTGGCTCTGGTGGGATTACTCATTAAGGATAGGGTCAATGGTACCCTACATGAGTTGAGTGTGTGTATATATATATGAGAGCGTACTTGTTATTTTCTTATATAAAGATTTTAAATGATTTTTATAAGAATATATTTTGATATATAAAGTAATATTTCTTTTTAATAAATATTAAGGTAATTGGTTGTTAAAATTGGTAATAAAATACAACCAATCTGAAATTGAATAAATATAAGCTTGAAATGAATTCAAACTGAAATTAAAATCTTGAATTTGGGAAAGAGTTTCAGAATAAGATAATAATGAATTGGTTTCCAGATATGATAATCTTGGTTATTATCATAAATGATTGTTGTGTTTAATAATATAATGCGTATAAATGAGTAAGCAAAATGAAATGTTTTAGGAAAGTAAAACATTTAGGCAAGTAAGACTTATGAATTGAAACTAAAGATGATCTAAATAGTGAAGGTCCAGAAATTTGAAAATTTGTTTCAAAGTAATAAAGAAATAATAAGTAATATTATTTAATGTATTTGAATGAAAGGGTCCTATTTCAAACAAGAGTTGTTTGAAATTTAAAGGAATTTGTTTTGAATTAAAACCAAAGGTGGTTTAAAATTGAAGGATAACTTGGTATGTAAAGGAAATAATATGTATATATGAGGAATATACATAATATCAAAGATGGTTTGAAATAAACTCTAAATATTGAGTTTTAAACTTGAAATGTGATGTAAAGTTTATAATTTTGAAATTTGAAGCTGGAATTCAAATTTGGGTAGGGTGGACTGGACTAAGTAAATTGAGTTTAACTTTGGGAAAGTTAAATAAGTTTAGAACGAACAACCTGAATTGAAAATTTCAAGATGAAATTGGGATTTAACTTGGGAAGTTAAATGGTTGATTTGAATAGGGAGCTTGTGTGATCTTAAACGGGTTTGAGATCTGAAAATTGAAAAGGGATGGATGTTTTAAATAGTTTGGACAATATTATTCCATTGTTATTTATAATATTTAAAGTGTGAATTGGATTTGTTTAAATAAATGAAAAAAATGGATTGTGGTAATATATCCATTATTGAGATAAATTGGGAAATAAATTCAATTTTGAAGATAGAATTGTTTTGAACTTTTATTTGAACTTTGAAATGAGTTAGGTATAGATGATTTAAAATGGAATTTTGAAATTTGGACTCATAATTTAAGTGTTTAAAGACTTTAAATAAAGGATAATTTGGTTTAAGGGGTTAAACCAACATTTGAAATTTAACTCGAATTTATATAATTCGAGATGATTTAAAGTGAGATTGAATTTGAAATTAGTTCAAATTGAAATTTGATTTAAATAATTTGGATTGGTGATTAAAGTTGAATAGTTTTAAAATCAAATGGAATTTGATTTGAATTTGGAAAAGGATCAAGGATAATTCAACTTGAATTAAGAGTAAATTCAAACTGGAGTTGAAATGAATTGAAACTTGAAATGGGTTCAATTTGATATTTATTTGAATTAATTGGAATTATGATTGAAGATGGATAAGTTTAAAAATTCAAATGGAAATTTGAATTGGATAATATGAAATGAAATTGAAGTTGAATGAGTTAAAATTCAAATAGGAAGTTGATTTGAATTTGGGATGAGAACGGAAATTTAAATTGAATTGAAATTGGGTCAATTCAAGAGGAAGTGGAAATTTAAATAAAATTGATGGGAATTGAAGGTTTGGAATTGAACAATTTGACTCTGGACTATTTTCAAAATAAATTGTTTTAATATAACTCTATTTTTCCAAAACTATTTACTGTACAACTTTTCTTTTTAAATCTAAAAATATCTTATACTTGTTTTACAATTATTTTTGGAACTATTTAACAATTTTTCAACTGTTTATAAACTAATTACTGTTTTTCAACTACTTTATAACTAATTGCTATTTTACAACTATTTTGCAATTATTTAAAATTTCTATAACTATTTGACTATTTTCCAACTATTTTACAATTACTTAACTATTTTACAGCTATTTTACAAACTAATAATTATTTTTCAACTACTTATCTATTTTTTTTAACTTTTCAAGCTATTTTTAAATATAAGCGGGTTAGAGTGCAAAATGTTCATGATCAAATATCCATTTGCGATAAGAATTGAGGTGATAATCCAAATGGGATTGAAATAACTATGGATAAGTGAATAGAAATTAAAGTGAATGTGAATAGAAAGGGAATTGATTTGCCAACAATCAATAAAGACAAATATGTAAGATGTACGTATATTATTCTATTCGCATAGGGATTTGATCCAGGTTCGAGCATAGAATTTCGAGATAGATATATCGATCCGAGTTGGGATTTTTCACTCAATTTTCGACGGCGAACCTGGATATGGATTGTTGATTGATTCTGGATATTCTCTATCATAGTTAGGCTATGCAAGGAGAATGACGATTTTTGATCAAGAAACCAGATCTGAGTCCGCACTTGGAAGTCGGGTGGACGATACTAGCTCGAAAGTGAAATTGTGTGATCGAGTGAGCGATCAGATTTATATAGCATACGAATGATATGTGTACATCGTACGGGTTTGAATGAAATTGTTACGGGGAATTTGTGAATAATAATTGTGAATGGTTTTTGAAATGAAAGGTATATTTTGTGAAATATATGGTGAAGTAAAATGGAAATTGGATATTTCTATAATAAAAATTTACTTTAAGGAAGTAAGTGATATGATAAGTGGTTTTGTAAAGAGTAATCAAATTGGAATATTTGATTTGGCATAAAGGAAGTTATATATCTTTGTTATAAAAGATAAATCTCCCTTTGTGAATCTATAGCCAGAAGAAAAGGGTTTTGAAAATATTTAAAATATAAAAGAGGTTTTATACAAGTTTGAAATGATCCAAAGATTTTTCAAGGTTATATATATCTATATATATAAAGGATCTTATGAGAATGATTTTGGAGGAAAGGTTTTTGGAACCTATGGATTTTGGAAAGGCTTTTGGTTTTCGTGTAAAATCAATATCGAAATTTAGAAAGCCTAGTTTGAGAATTATCAATTTTGGGATAATCGATTTTGAGAAAGGAGATTTATATGAGATTCATATTAGGTGTATGATTTGGAAGATACTATATGTGTATAGTATAAAGTGTTTTGAAAATGGCTCTGGGGAAAAAGGCGCTCCCTTGAAATGAACTTCTCAGGAGTACCATAGGTTGGCACTGCCTTGAACCCTAAGGGGGGTTCTAAAGTTGATCCTGCGAGGAGTCCGGACAAAACTAGTTCCTGAGGATTTTGTGTAGTGTGTAGCGAAAATCGAGGGCGCTGATGCCTACAGAGACATTTGAGTTATGCTGTGACGACAGTTTAACTCGATGTCACTGCGATCTACTGCAGACCATAGCGCAAGTCGTGTGTGCCGTTGAGAGCCAACAGTCTGCGTTTGATTTTACACCGGTAGACTGTGACCTATTATAACATAGCGAAAGTCGTGTGTGCCGCTGAGAGCCAACAGTCTGCGTTTGATTTTACATCGGCAGAATGCGGCCTATGTGGGAGTGGAGAAGTTTCCTTTTGGCAGCGAAAAACGAGGGCGCTGATGCCTACAGTTACATGGACTTTTTCTGTGATGGCTACGTAACCTTGGAATGTAACTGCGATCTGCCGCGGGTTCCATGGCGTAATCGAGGGGCGCGGAGTGCCTATAGTTACATGGACTTTTGCTGCGATGGCAACGTAACCCAGGATGTAATTGCGACCATGGATGGGAGTGATGATTTCCAGAGAATTCTCACCATAGATATTTCCTCTATTTTCAAAAATGTTTTCTATATTTTCAACAAATTATTTTTCAAGCATTTTCACTGGGTGTTGAAAACGGGTTTACCAAGTACTTATAGATTTTCAGTCTTACGCCTGATCAACGTATGACCGAATTTCTATAAGAACGAGGACGAACTTGTTGAAACATCGGGTTATAAAATGATATTTTTATAAAAACTATTTTGGTAATATTATATATAGATTTTAAAAAAGTGTTTTAAAAATGATCAAGGGAAATTTATCTGATTTTAAGCATTTTAATGAATTCTGGCTTCATTCCTTTTCGAGGACGAAAAGATTCTAAGAGGTGAGGAATGTGATAACCCAGATTTCTGGGCATCTGTAATTGATAAAATATTTGAGTTAATTAATAGAATACTGAATTGTAGATAAACAAATGAATCTGATCAAGGAAATATTTATATTTGTAATTGTGTTGTGTATATATATATACATACATAGATTTTAAATAGAATTATTATATACAAGTTGAAATCATATTTGTTTAAATATATGTATGTATAAAAATGATTTAATATTTAATTTGAATTTGGATATTTAAATTGAAATTCAAAGGATATATATCTTAAATCATACCTTGGTTTTAAAATGTATTTTTATTTTTATTAAGAACATAAGTTGTTTGTATTATTTTCTTCCTAAAGGAATTTATTTATATAAATTAGAATATGTATTTATAAATTAGAAAATTAATTACAAAAGCTTTATAAATAAATAAATCATGCATAATTACAAATGTAAGTATAAGAATGTATCTAATTACAATTGTAAATGAATTATAAATTGTAATTGACAAATATTAACTAATATGACAAGTGTCATCTTTGTATTATCATTTTCTTTCAATTTAATAAAATCATAATTTACTCTTTATTTACTCCAATCTTCTTTTTCTTTCATTTTTCTAGTTTCCCCAAGTTCAAACTAAGAAAACTTCAGCATGTTAATGTTCTTCTGGAAATCAAAGGCATGTGACATAAACCAGAGAACAAAATCAAGTAATCTCTTCGCTAATTCAAAATCTGTAAGCATGCAACCAATTCTCAAACCCAAACTAAAAGCATGTAACATATTTTATCTTCAACCTGAATCAAGAAAGATTTGGAACTATAGCTCCAACCTGAAGCAAAAGTTCAACATCAAAATTTTCATGGTCTAAAGTAAATTAAGTTATAATTTAAGACAAGTTTCAAACCAACAGCCAGATTCCTGTAATAAGCCCTCTGTTCAACTGTGATGGTGAGTAAACATTTTCTTTTTAAAGCTATATCAGTCCATCTTGGTGTATATATTAATTTGAATATACTTATGAAAATATGTTTGCATGCATGTATTATTTTTTGATCTACATTGGTTGTTGATATACATGACTGTGTGTACATATATCAGGCTCTGTTATGATCTTCTGGTTCAAGAATTTGATTTAAAACTTCAAATCTCATTTTACAAATAGTTTTAGGTTTGGAGGTTTGAAGGAAATTTGTTTGTAATAACAAAATCTGATTTTCAAAAAATACTTTAGGATAAAATTATCAAGTGGGTTGCTGGAAAAAGGGAACTATGGTAAAACAAACTTTTAAGGCTAAAAATATGGTGATCTAAATTTTACAATTTGATGATGTAATCTGAATCGTATTTAGGAATGGCGAATTTTATTAGTAATTTGGTGATTTTTAAGTTTGTGGACGTTGAGGATTTTGGAGTTGAACGCAAATGGCATATTGACCAAATTCAGCTGATCGGAGTTTTGGGTGTGGTTGTACTCATTGCTGAAGAAGGAATAAGTGGAGAGGAGCATTGGAAAAATAGGCAGATGTTTTTCTGATCGTCGAAGCATTATGGCGACGATGATTTAGGGTTTAAACCATTGTTTGAGTTGATGTCGAATTTGAAGCTAGTATGGTCTCGTCATCGAGTCGAACTCGATCGGAGGTAGGGGAAATGGCATCGTGGGTTTTTGATGAAGTTCTGGTTATGGTGGTGGGTTTTCTGACGAACGTGGATGGTCAGAGCATGAGGATTTTGCGATAACATGTTGTTTCAGGTAAGGGTGGATTTGTTGCTTTTCGTTTTGGTTAAAGGTATCGGGTTTTAGGTAAAGGGAGCGATTGAGGGGGTCAACGCCGACTTGCTGGAGGAAGGAATGTTGGCCGGAGTGATGGCGTGAGGATGTGCAGGTCCACGTGTATCACCGTGTATCTATGATTGCCGGAATTCGAGAAGAAGAAGCTTGAGGATGGAGTTTACTCGTGTGATGAGTTATCATCGGGTCTAACCCGAAGCCAGAAGAAATCTAGTTTTTAAAACCTGATTTAATACCGTTCTTTTGGAAATTTAAAAAAAATGGAATTATTCATTTCTTTTTTTAAATAAGTTCTTTCCCTTATAAATGTTTCTTAAACTTTGATTAAGAAATTGTAGGTTGTTAATTTAAGTTTGTTAAAACTTAAAAATATTTTAAACTTATTATTTTTATAAATAAAGTTAAATGTTAATTAAAGGAAAATGTTTTGATGATATGATTAAGAAATTAACAAGAAAGGATTAACTTAAAAGTAATTAAGATTTTTGATAATTAAATAAAGTGTATTTAATTATTTCATTATTGATTAAGTAAATTATTAACTAATAGTTAAAGATTTTTAAATTAAATGATTAAGGGTTTAATTAATTTGTAATTGAGAAGTATAAATTAATTAATAAAAGTTAATTAATTAATAAATAGTAGTTAATTAATTAAGTAATTAATTGAGGATTAATCAATTAATAATTAAGAATTAATTAATTTGTAATTAGGTTTTATTAATTAATAATTAAGGTTATTAATTAATAGTTGATGGATAATTGATCAGTTAATTGAATGTTAACTAATTGATTTTAAAGGTAATTAAGGATTGATTTCTTTGTATTGAAGGAGATAATTAATAATTAAGGTTTATTAATTGATAATTAAAGGATAATTAATCGGTGAATAGAGATTAATTAATTGATTAGTAAGGTAATCAAGAAGTGATTAATTAATTTGTCTGTAATTAATTAATGATTGAGCAAACAAGGTTGAGTGATTAGTTGATTTAAGAAATTAATTTAATTAAGTAAAAATGGTGTGACTAATTTATCTTGCTTACAGATGATTGTATAATATTGAATGCCTTGGATTGTTTTTTATCCCTGGTATGTGGTTGTGATGCTGTGTGATAGGAAATGTTTTGTAATATGATATGTTGGGTTGAACAGTGATAATGTGGTTATCTATGACACTCGGAATTTAAAATTTGAATTATATTTCATATGAATAATTTGGGTTAGGTTGTCTTGGAATTTGAAGAGACCGGGGTCGGGTATCAGTGAATACCCGATAACCACTTCGATTTGAAATCTACTAAAATTCTTTATAAATTGGATATGTGTAATTAATAGGCTGGAAAGGAATAATCCAAGTTAACAGGATCTTTGTAACTAAATAAAGGTACTTAGTGATTGTTTTGCGAAATAAGTATAGATTATAACAATGTTTTAACTTGTAGAGAAGTATGAGTTACCCTGGATTGTTAATAGTTCTATGCAATAAAATTTCATGATAGATGAGTTTACTCACGCTGGTTTCCAGCCAGACCCGGGTGTTACTTTGATGTAATGCTCGGGTCAGACCGAGTATTACAGATCTTCAAGTATGGACGTTCTGGAGCTCAGAAGGCGAGCTGGATGGCAGGAAAGTATGGAGTGTTTCCGTTGTGATATATAGTTGTATATCTAAGACATGTTGTTTTAAAACTGTCTAGTGTTGTGTAAATGTTGTAACTCTGATGTATAAAATGTAAATGTACTGATGCAGTTCATCTTTGTAAACTGTTATTTTATTTGATATTATATTTTGTCCGCTGCGAATGTGAGATGTTGGTGTTTCTGTTCTTCTTTTTCTTCTATCTCTTTTCTTCTTTTCCAAACTATCTGGAATTTCCGGGATCGAAATTCCGGGTCGTTACAACGGGGTTTTTAAACAGCAAATTGTATGTATATATATGCGTATACTCTCAACCCGGGTTGTTACAACGGGTCGTTACAACGGGGTCGTTACAAAGGAATTTATTTATATAAATTAGAATATGTATTTATAAATTAGAAAATTAATTACAAAAGCTTCATAAATAAATAAACCACGCATAATTACAAATGTAAGTATAAGAATGTATCTAATTACAAGTGTAAATGAATTATAAATTGTAATTGACAAATATTAACTAATATGACAAGTGTCATCTTTGTATTATCATTTTCTTTAAATTTTAATAAAATCATAATTTACTCTTTATTTACTCCTATCTTCTTTTTCTTTCATTTTTCTATTTTCCCCAAGTTCAAACTAAGAAAACTTCAGCCTGTTAATGTTCTCCTGAAAATCAAAGGCATGTGACATAAACCAGAGAACAAAATCAAAAAATCTCTTCACTAATTCTAAATCTGTAAGCATGCAGCCAATTCTCAAACCCAAACTAAAAATCTATAACATATTTTATCTTCAACCTGAATCAAGCAAGATTTGGAACTACAGCTCCAACCTGAAGCAAAAGATCAACATCAAAATTGTCAAGGTCTAAAGTAAATCAAGTTATAATTTAAGACAAGTTTCAAATCAACAGCCAGGTTCCTGTAATAAGCCCTCTGTTCAACAGTGATGGTGAGTAAACATTTTCTTTTTAAAGCTATATCTGTCCATCCTGGTGTATATGTTAATTTGAATATACTTATGAAAATATGTTTGCATGCATGTATTTTTTTTTGATCTACACTGGTTGTTGATATACATGACTGTATGTACATATATCAGGCTCTGTTATGATCTTCTGGCTCAAGAATTTGATTTAAAACTTCAAATCTCATTTTACAAACAGTTTTAGGTTTGGAGATTTGAAGGAAATTTGTTTGTAATAACAAAATCTGATTTTTAAAAAATACTTTAGGATAAAATTATCAAGTGGGTTGCTGGAAAAAGGGAACTATGGTAAAACAAACTTTTAAGGCTAAAAGTATGGTGATCTAAATTTTACAATTTGATGATGTAATCTGAATCGTATTTAGGAATAGCGAATTTTATTAGTAATTTGGTGATTTTTAAATTTGTGGACGTTGAGGATTTTGGAGTTGAACGCAAATGGCATATTGACCAAATTCAGGTGATCGGAGTTTTGGGTGTGGTTGTACTCATTGCTGAAGAAGTAATAAGTGGAGAGGAGCATTGGAAAAATAGGCAAATATTTTTCTGATCGCCGGAGCATTATGGCGACGATGATTTAGGGGTTAAACCAGTGTCTGAGTTGATGTCGAATTTGAAGCTAGTATGGGCTCGTCATCGAGTCGAACTCGATCGGAGGTAGGGGAAATTGCATCGTGGGTTTTTGACGAAGTTCTGGTCATGGTGGTGGGTTTTCTTACGAACATGGATGGTCAGAGCATGAGGATTTTGCGATAACATGTTGTTTCAGGTAAGGGTGGATTTGTCGCTTTTCGTTTTGGTTGAAGGTATCGGGTTTTGGGTACTGGGAGCGCTTGAGAGGGTCAACGCCGACTTACTGGAGGAAGGAATGTTGGCCGGAGCGATGGCGTGAGGATGTGCAGGTCCACGCGTATCACCGTGTATCTATGATTGCTGGAATTCGAGAAGAAGAAGCTTGAGGATGGAGTTTACTCGTGTGATTGCTCGAGTTTTATTTGGGTGATTGCGTGATTATTATTATAGCAGTGTACACTTTAAAATATAAGGGAAGAAGAAGGTAACTCGAGCAGAGATGAGTTATCATCGGGTCTAACCCGAAGCCAGAAGAAATCAAGTTTTTAAAACCTGATTTAATACAGTTCTTTTTGAAATTTAAAAAAATAGAATTGTTCATTTTTTTCCTTAAATAAGTTCTTTCCTTATAAATGTTTCTTAAACTTTGGTTAAGAAATTGTAGGTTGTTAATTTAAGTTTGTTAAAACTTAAAAATATTTTAAACTTATTATTTTTTTAAATAAAGTTAAATGTTAACTAAAGGAAAATGTTTTGATGATATGATTAAGAAATTAAAATAGAAAATGATTAACTTAAAAGTAATTAAGATTTTTTATAATTAAATAAAGTGTATTTAATTATTTTCATTATTGATTAAGTAAATAATTAATTAATAGTTAAAGATTTTTAAATTAAATGATTAAGGGTTTAATTAATTTGTAATTGAGAATTATAAATTAATTAATAAAAGTTAATTAATTAATAAATAGTAGTTAATTAATTAAGTAATTAATTAAGGATTAATCAATTAATAATTAAGAATTAATTAATTTGTAATTAGGCATTATTAATTAATAATTAAGGTTATTATTTAATATTTGATGGATAATTGATCAGTTTATTGAATGTTAACTAATTGATTTTAAAGGTAATTAAGGATTGATTTCTTTGTATTGAAGGAGATAATTAATAATTAAGGTTTATTAATTGATAATTAAAGGATAATTAATCGGTGATTAGAGATTAATTAATTGATTAGTAAGGTAATCAAGAAGTGATTAATTAATTTGTCTGTAATTAATTTATGATTGAGCAAGCAAGGTTGAGTGATTAGTTGATTTAAGAAATTAATTTAGTTAAGCAAAAATGGTGTGACTAATTTATCTTGCTTACATATGATTGTATAATATTGAATGCCTTGGATTGTTTGTTATCCCTGGTATGTGGTTGTGATGCTGTGTGATATGAAATGTCTTGTAATATGATATGTTGGGTTGAACGGTGATAATGTGGTTATCTATGATGAGTATCTATGACACCCGAAATTTAAAATTTGAATTATATTTCACACGAATAATTTGGGTTAGGATGTCTTGGAATACGAAGAGACTGGGGGTCGGGTATCAGTGAATACCCGAAAACCACTTAATTTGAAATCTACTAAAATTCTTTATAAATTGGATATGTGTAATTAATAGGATGGAAAGGAATAATCCAAGTTAACGGGATCTTTGTAACTAAATAAAGGTACTTAGTGATTGTTTTGCGAAATAAGTATAGATTATAACAATGTTTGAACTTGTAGAGAAGTACGAGTTACCCTGGATTGTTAATAGTTCTATGCATTAAAATTTCATGATAGATGAGTTTACTCACACTGGTTTCCAGCCTGACCCGGGTGTTACTTTGATGTAATGCTCGGATCAGACCGGGTATTACAGATCTTCAGGTAAGAACATTCTGGGCTTAGAAGGCGAGTTGGATAGCAGGAAAGTATGGAGTGTTTCCGTTGTGATATATAGTTGTATATCTAGGACATGTTGTTTTAAAACTGTCCAGTGTTGTGTAAATGTTGTAACTCTGATGTATAAAAATGTAAACGTACCGATGCAGTTCATCTTTGTAAACTGTTATTTTATTTGATATTATATTTTGTCCGCTGCGAATGTGAGATGTTGGTGTTTCTGTTCTTCTTTTTCTTCTATCTCTTTTCTTCTTTTCCAAACTATCTGGAATTTTCGGGATCGAAAATTCCGGGTCGTTACAACGGGGTTTTTAAACAGTAAATTGTATGTATATATATGCGTATACTCTCAACCCTAACCTTAAATTCATGGCCGGGCCCGCAACAAAATCAATGGTCAAAATACTCTTTCCTTTTTCCTTTGATTTCTCCTTATTCTTCAACAATTAGCGAAAATCATCAACTAGAAAATTGCAGATCTCAGTGAGATCTATTAGATTCAGGGTTGAATCGAGTTGTGACACTACGAGATGGCCATGTTCTAGTAGCGTTCATCACCAGTTTAAGTGTGTTTTTCGAGATGATGGAATCATCGAGCTTCATGTGGCTCTGGGCGTGGATGAATGGTGACTAGGGTTACGAGATGGAGTTCGCCGATCATCGTATCGATCACCGTAGGTGGGTGCGGCAAGTCGAATTCGAAGACGACGATGGTTCGAATGTTATTCTGGAATTTGGAACATGCATGGGGAAGAAGATGAGAGGAGCAGCCACAGTCTGATGATGCAAGGATAAACGGCTGAGATCTGATTTAGGTTTAAAAAATGAAATTTATTTATATTGATTATATTCAAATCTTTAAAAATGTATATCTTAGTCATACGAGGTCGAAATTGGACGAAACAAACATTGATGGAATCGTGGCGACAAGCGCTACATTCTAAAATTGATTTGGAGACGAATAGAGCTAATTAAAATTTAAAATAAAACAAAAGTCGTTCGATTCGATTTAAAATTAAAAACGCAAAGTGAGTGTTATATAACACTCATAAGTACTAGAATATTTTTATACTAGTTAAATTTGAAATTATAAAGCGATATAAGTTTATTGATTGTTGTTTGATAAATTTAATTTTCATCTGAATTATCATTTAATCAACTGTTAAAAATTAAAATTGACGGTTAAAATTGAAATTGGAATTTAATTGCCAGTAAATACCAATATCAATACTATGAAATTGTTGTGAATTATATTGACTGTTTGGATGATTGATTGCGATAGACGCTATTGGTTGACTTTTTAGGGGATGTGAATGTTTATTTATTGCAGATATATTCCATATTATTTGTATATTATTTACAGTATATAAAACGGTCAATTGAATTATTTCGAAGAAACTAAGACATAGTTGAAATGATATATACCTATGACACTGTGATTTGGATTTAAATGATATATATATTCATCCCTGAATTAAATTGGAATAACTGATCACTTGGCCATAGGTAGAAAATTATATACGGACATCGGATTGGTTAATATAAATGATTTTAAAATTTTTGATTTGAAATTCATTTAAATGATTTTATTTTAAGAAAATGAAAACAAAATTTATGGAAATCGAATTATTTTCAAATTGGGGCTCGAAATATTGAAATTTAAATTTGGTAAACGAAATGTTTCAAATAATTGAAGTTGAGATTTTTAAGTTATAGTGGAAAGATGATTTTAAAAGATTGGATTGTATTCGAACTTTGGATATTACGAACTAAAATTGATAAAAAGCTGTATTTCAAAACTAAGTTCAGAATTGAATTATATTTGAAATTTGGATTTTAATTTGGGTATTTAAGTTAAATTTAATTTAAATGTTTTGAATCGATATTTTGAAAATCGAACTCAAGATTGATATAAATCAAAACGGTTTAAATTTGAAATTATTTTGAAATTGAAATTAATCTAGAACTGTAATTGAATTTTATTTGTAAATCGAATTGAAATTAATTTGGAATCAAAGTAAAATTCGACTTGAAATCGGAATTGAATCGATTAAATCGAAATAGAAATTTAAAGTGATTTGAATAGAGAAATTTGGAATTGAATCGGTTTGACTTTGAAACTATTTTCAAATAACTTATTTTAGTATAAATTACTAAAAATCTATTTTTAAAAAATATTCAAATTATTCCAAACTATTTTACTATATAAACCATTTTCAATACTCAAACCATTTCTATTAAACTATTTAACTATTTTGAAACTATTTAAACTATTTTCTAAAAATTCAAACTAGTCAAAAGTGTAGAATGTTTATATTTAAATATTGGATAATACAAATTGAGTTAGAATGAAGTTATAACCTAAATTGAAATTCGAAATAATATTGGAACTGAAATCGAGATATTAAGACAATTATGATTTTGAATTGAATAGTATATTTTGAGTAAAAATGATGATTTCAAAATGTATTTGATTTTGAAGCGAATATGATATTTTGATATCAAATACGAATTGTTTTCGTAATGTAAAAGTACCAACCGGCGTGTAGAACGACATTTGGTTGTTAAAGAGACCGAGGACGGATATGGGCATACTCTCTATCGATACCAGAACAACTTTAATAACGATGTATGTGGAGTGATGATCCAGAATGAAGTGGTCGCTATTGGCGTACGTTTGTTGAATTTGAAGAAAGACAACGATGATGGATTAGCGTGGCACTTGTGCCAATTTGGAATGACTAAAACAGGAGCCGTACCGGCCAAGCGGGCTTACTACCTCGAGTGGACATCCGTTTTTCGATTTTCTTAGACTCGGTCCATATTATTACTCTTGTTATTGGTTTTGATTGGTGCACCTCGATTATGGGACAACCTCTCTTTGAATCGATATGGGATGGATGTACGCGGTGGGTGACCATGGCTATGATGCGTTACCATCAGCCGGGAAGGGTAAACTGGTAGTATCCTACCTTGGACATTGCCTCACATGCCTTATCATACTTTTACCCCTATACAAGACCCATACGATTTTGGTTTAGCATTGTCGTATCATGGTGCATCCCTATCATTAACGGATTACTGATGTTTTATATGCAAACTGTACGACAATGCTTAAAAACGCGTTAAGGGTGATCAATGTAATGCCTTAACGGTAAGAAAAATATTTATTTTACTGACTAGACATTATACATGTAGCATATCTACTATATATAAATATTTTAACGGATCCTTAAGAGATGGAATATCCCGTAACATCTCTTGAGTTATTGCGCCCACGTTCTACACAGGATAGGAGATGTGAAATCCCGTAAACATATCTGACGTTTTTACAGTCATGTTATGCGATATTGATTTGACTCACATAAGGATATTTTAGTCCTGACTCGAGTGTTTTGTCTTTTCATTACGCTCGGTTCAGTCCTGAGTTTTCAGCTTACCAAAGATTATTCTCTGGAGGACGAAGACGAAGTTTGATATATTATTATTACTAGTATTATTCCAGCATTGTATGCACCGCTGCATTATTTTATTTGTTATGTTGTATAGATACAACTCTGATAAGTGTGTATAATTATAATCAAATGTACAGTAAACAACTTCATGAACTGTTTATTTGATTATTATATTTTGTCATTCCGCTGTGAGATTCTGTGTTGTTTCCTTCATCTTTTCTTATTTTTCTTAGTTAACCCCGTTGATATTCTATGTTCTAGATTGTTTGAGTTGGACATGTGTGGGTTATTGTCAATTTAACCCTTTCGAAATGTGGTTCGTCGCAGTTGGTATCGGAGCCAGGTTTAGCGAGAACCATGGCTTTGGTGGGGTAACTCATTAGAGATAGGGTCAGTAGTACCCTAAAATGAGTCCGAGTGTATTAGTATATATAAGCATGTATTTGTTAGTGAGTATAAAGCATTTTATATCGTGTTGGTTGATTTGTTGAGTGGCTTATGGATTCTGGTTAATAGAAATAATTAACGTCGTTGATAGGTATCTCTAAACACTTGAGAGGGCAGCTCGACATGGTATTGTTTCAAAATTAGGTAAATGAAATAATTTTACCCAGATTATATTTTATATATAAAGAAATAATTTTTCAGAAATTAATATGGTATATATATACTGTGTTTAGTGGTTAGGAATGATAATATTGATTATTGTCATTAACTGGTTGTTGTGCCTTAATAAAAAGATGTTCATTTAAAATAAACAATGATAAAACATTTGTGAAATGTTATAAGGAGGTGAAATTATGTAAGTATAATTTATAAATGTGGCTTATAAATTAAATGGATTTAAAGTGAGAAGTTTTAAGTCTAAGTCTCGAAATTTTTGAAATATGTTTCAAAGTGTTTATGAAAAATAATAATGATAGTATTATTTTGGAAGTATTTTTGAATACAAATATTTAAATGTTGTTTTTAAAAGAAATAAAAGCACTGATCCAGTTTGGTTGCTGGAAAATAATTCTGATGATGATCGTGAAATCGTCGGTGTTCATTTTCAAGTTTCTAAGTGATGGATTGCTACCGTAATGATTTGTTAACGGAGCCTTGTTTTGATAAATAAGTTTTTGATTTTAAAAAATTTAAAATTTTGATTTGATATAAAAGTGATATATATATATATATGTATGTATGTATGTATGTATGTATGTATGTATGTACGTACGTATGTACGTATGTATGTATGTATGATTTCAAATTGATTTTAAATTAAACCAAGTGTTTAGATTCTTAAATTTGCTATCTAAGTGTTTATGAAATAAACAAAGATAAGTTTTGAACTTATAAATTTGAGAAATGATATAGGTAAGAAAAGAAATTATGAAATTGAGATAAGAGATAAAATTTAACTTAAGAAAATTTAAATGAAGTTAAGTGTGGTAGTGGAATAAGTTAATGAAGTGAAAAAATTAAGTGAATTGAATTGAACTAATAAAGTGAAATTTATAAATTTAGCCTAAGTGGGGCTAAATAAAATAAATTTTGGAAATGGAATTTATTGAGATTTGAAATATTTAATGAAATGGGTTAATTGAACTAAGTAATTTAATTAGTGAGTAAATATGGTTTGGGATATGGTTGATAAAATTCAATATTTAAAGTGGGAGGTACATTGAGTTTGATAGAATTGAATTTGATTAGAAATGGATATAAACTTAAGTGGTGAAGTGGAAATAAACATAAAACTTTTGTATAAAATGTTTACAATCGACTTAAGAAAAATTGATGAGAAAATTCTTAAGAGATAATCGAAAGGAGTACGCTAAGTAAACATTTGAATGCAGATCAAATAAATGTGAGTAACTGAAAGTGGGAAATTAAAAGTGAATAGGATGAATGTGAATTATAATTGTGATTGATACCCAAAGATTATGAAAGTTATCTTAGAAATAATCCAGATATATTTCCATCCTTGGGAATACAAATGAAGTTTACTATAGACAGAATTTATTACTATTGCATGCAACAATCTCTTATGGGAAGCGCCAGACAGTATTCTAGACAAAAGGGTTTGTCATGTGAAACTTCTGAAATACCAACCCAATGGGGGTGTACGCCAATTGGTAAAAAATATAAAAAAAAAATTAAAAAATATTTTAAGCCAGCCAAATTAAAGAAACACAAACCGCCTAATTTGAAAAAGAAAAGATATTTTAAAAGAACAAATTTTAAAAATAAAAAAGATTTGGCCAAAAAGACATGTAGATGTTGGGCATGCAATAAGGGAGGACATTATGCTAATGAGTGCCCGGAAAAAGGAAAATATAAGAAAACAGCGGTAAAAGCATTTAGGTTGTTTTCTGAACAAGTAATACCTATACAATCAGAAGCTGAATATGATCCTGATGACGAAATATATGAATTAATCTCAGACTCTGAATCAGACACTGATACAGAATCTGGAGAAGAATATACGTATAAACCACACAGACTAAGCGTAGTAAATGTTAAAATGTTAAGGACAAATTCCCAAAACTTTGTACAACAATATAATGAAAAATTTGAAAATTAGTGAAAAAACCTGTACCATATGATATTCTAGAAATTAAAGAACCACTGGAAAAGAAAAATATAAAACAAAAACCTAAACATAAAAAGGTTATTCCATGTGATCACATTTTTGATCATAAAATATATAGTGTTATAAAAACTAGACAAAATGTAATAATAAGTAAGAAATCTAATGGTAAAATACAAATTTTTGATAGAGAAAAATATAGTGTCCAAACATATCTAGATGCATTAAGAAAGGTAACGATAGTAAAAGAAAGAGAACCAAAAGAAGTTATTTCTGAAATCTCATCTACAGATAGTGAAAGCATTATGTCTGATAACTCAGACGAAATTGAAAAAGAATTCCAAGAATTAATGAATGAACAAACCAATATAGAACAACCACCTTCTATGGAAACAAATATAATTTCAACATCAGAATCTTCAGAAATCTCTGAGATCAAAGATGATGAAACTGGATATGAACAGACCATACAAATGTCAGAAGAAAAATATAATCAAATAGAAAAAATAAAACATACACTTTCTACAGATGAATGCTATGAAATTCCATTAATAAGATATATGTCTAAAGAAAAATATGTTATAAAAACTTTCGAACAACCTATAGATGTCTTTGCCATGGAAGGAGAAATTCCTTTAAAATTACTTACACAAAAAGCAATAAAAGAGGATAGGAAAAACTTTTCAAAAGAATTTAATAAACAAGAAAAATGGTTACATCTAGGAGGAATAGAACTAATTATAAAATGTGCATGCAGAGGAGGGATGAATGTTCCCTGTACATTTTGGATATCAGATGATAGGATACTTCATGATGCAAAAGACGCCTTATTAGGAGTAATAAGAGGAAATTTTGCATATCAAACAATAAAAATGAGAATATTCCCTGATTTTGCAATTTCATTATCAGACCAAAATATAGAATTAGGACTTACAATGTACCATAAAATTGAAAGACTTAGAATGCCACCAGGAAGTAAAGTATGTAGTATTACAACCTGTATGGTATATGCTTATTCAACTAAACATCATATTACTACAAAGAAATTCAAAGAAGAAAATATCAATATTGCTAAATCATTTTCTGATATATGTGAAGTTATACCTCACAGAGAACTAAGGCATGAAGAATTAGATTTTCCACAAGAATTAATTCTTCAAAGAAAAAATAGATATAGAACTCAACCAACTGTAAAACCACATAGCAGAAACTCTTTTAGAATAAGTTATGATTATGAAACATCTACTTCTGATCAGTTAAGAGATATAAATATATCATCCCAGAGAAAAGGATTATAATTAGAACCATTGGACAAGTTAAATCTAATAGAATCATGCAAACAATTATACATACAAGGTTTTTTAGATAATAAGGAAGTAAATGTGCTCTTAGACACAGGCGCAGCATCCTCTCATATTAACTCTTTGCTAGTACAAACATACCCATACAATACTATACAAAACCCCTATAAATATATAGACTACTTTGGACAAATACATGAATTAAAGAAAAGTGTAGAAGTAAGACTATCACTTATAGACAGAAGTGGGAAAGTCCTGCAAATACAAATGGAAATGTTAGTAGATGATAAACTAGCGAAAAATGAAATATTATTAGGAATGAATTTTATTACAAAATATGCTTTTACTTTAAAAGAATCCGTCATACAGTTAGATCAATATGAATTTCCTAGAATTAATAAACAACATATAAAAAAGGAAGTAGTCACCTCACCATATTCCACATATATAGAAGGGATCATAGAAATACCTTATTACCAACCACTAATGCTAAATGCATATGTTGATACAGGATTAGGGATATCTTTGTGTAAAAAATATATTTTACCACAGAAATGGTGGATTCAAGATGGATCATCTATAATTGCTTTAGACATATAAGAAAAAGAAATTTGTTATAAAGATTATGCAATAAATGTACCTTTTACAATAGGAAATATTAAAATTAAAATACCAAAACTATGGGCCAGTAATGTTCAAGGTCCAGACATATTGTTAGGAAATGATTTCTGTCTACAATATCAACCTATGACTCAGTTAACCGATCATATTATCTTTACTACACCATGCGGAACACCTATTTTAGCACTTAGGCTTAAACAAGCATATGCTATTGATCCAAGTTATCAACCTACGCCAGCACAGCGTGGTGACATTCCCAAAATTGAAAAAGTACCAATATTAAAACATGAAAGCATTGATAATCTTGAAAATATTAAGGAAAGGTTCAAAGAAACATATAATGAAAATCCTTTAGCAGCCTGGGATAAAGATAAAACATTGGCAACAATAAAATTAAAAGACCCTACTAAAATAATAAGGGTAAGACCTATGAAATATTCTTTAGAAGACTTAGAAGAATTTAAAGTCCAAATTAAAGAACTTTTAGAATTAAAAGTAATCAGACCCTCTAACAGTCCGCATAGTTCTCCTGCATTTATAGTCAGAAAACATAGTGAAATTGTTAGAGGTAAAGCTAGAATAGTTTTTTATTATAAAGCTTTAAATGATGCCACAATCTTTGACGGATACTATTTACCAAATAAAGAAGTATTATTAAATAAAATACAAAATAAAAAATGGTTTACAAAAATGGATTGTAAAAGTGGATTTTGGCAAATAAGATTAACAGAGGAATCTATACCATATACTGCATTCAGTTGCCCACAAGGACAATATGAATGGTTAGTTATGCCCTTTGGACTAAAAAACGCACCATAAATATTTCAAAGAAGAATGGATGAAGTATTAAACAACATGATGATTATTGTTTCATATATGTTGATGATATTCTAATATTTTCTGATAATTTAGAAGACCATATTAAACATTGTAATTTTGTGATAGACACATGCATTAAAAGAGGAATAACTCTTTCTGCTAAAAAAGCAATTATTGGAGTACAAAAAATAGATCTTTTAGGCATAACTATAGATAATGGAGATATATAATTACAACCACATATACTTACAAAAATTAAAGAATTTCCTGACCAATTAGAAGATATAAAACAATTACAAAGATTTTTAGGATGTCTTAATTATGCTGATATATTTATTAACAAATTAGCAAGATTAAGAGCTCCTTTGCAACAAAAGCTTAAAAAGAATAATAAATGGCAGTGGACAGAAGACGATACAAAATATATTCAACATATTAAAAAGGTTTGTGAACGTATGCCCAAATTATCTTTACCATTAGAAACCGATGACTTAATCATACATACAGATGCTTCAGATTCATACTGGGGAGCAGCACTGGTAGCTATCAGAAATAATCAGGAAAAATTATGTAGATATAAATCTGGAACATTTAAACAAAGTGAATTAAACTATCACTCCAATGATAAAGAACTTTTAGCTATTAAAAACAGTATTAAAGCCTTTTATTTGTATCTAAATAAACCCTTTAAGGTACGCACAGACTCCATTACAGCAAAATCCAGAATAAAAAACAAAATCCCTGACATAGGACCTAATAAAAGATTAATAAGGTGGCAGTCATGGTTCTCTGAATTTAATTTTGAAATTGAACATATTTCTAGAAAAACTAACTTTCTTGCAGATACTTTAAGCAGGGAGTTACATAATGGCAGATAGAAGTGAAGATACAATTGATTATCTTAGCATCTTCGATGAAATATATAAAGAAGTATTCATAGCACAAGAGTCCTTTGAACAGTACTTAATCAAAGCAGATAATGAGAAAAAGGAGGAGCTAAGATCCTTCTTTCATCACATGATCTCTTATTAAGAGCATATGTTTAGAGAAGTACAAAAGGATATGCTTAGAAAAGAACGAGTAACTCAAAAAATGCAAATCACTGAGAATTCAGTCAACAAGCCCTCTGAGATAAACCAGCAAAACAAAGAATTTATAATATAGTTCAGTAAATTGGTAAAACCAATATTACTGGAGACAAACCCTTATAAAGGGATATATTCAAGATATGGTTATGATTTGAATAAAGTATATATTCACCCTGAAGCTGATCCATTGGTGGTGAAAAACTTATATGAAGCAGGATTAATTTACTGTATTTATACAGATAGTACCCTTCATAATCTGAAGGAACTACCAAAAATAAGAAATGCAGTTTATACTTTCTCAAAAGCAATTAAGCATAGCAATATCTACTTAGCAGTTAACCAAGATATTCCTGAAGAAGGTAAAAAAGGCCTCTCCATGATAGAAATGAAGATGGGATCAAAAAGGTTGACTCCAAAATTCTTTCAAAATATGTTCTTAGTTGAAGAAGATATAATATCAGCTACAAGGGCAAAGCAGTTAGCAAGTCTAGTATCAAGAACTATTGAAGCTCTATCAAATAATATATGGACCTATGAATCTGATCCTAATGAGTTGATTCTAGCAGTAAGCAAAGTCCCAAAGGCAGGAGCTAAACAAGATATAATTCAATTTATAGAAAGTATTTTAAAATGGAGCGCACACAAAAATGCATATAAATATTTCGTCAAGAATCTGATGTAAGAACTCAAAAAGAAATTACAAGTGCATGGAATAAAGTGGGAGACATTACAGTATGAAGATCAAGACATGATGGTAGGCCCCTCAAGCAAAAAAGATAAGCATGAAGAAAATGACAAGTTGGAAGACAATTCTGGAGGAGACACGGATTTTCTTGAAGGATGAACACCTGTCCAGATAAGATAGAACACTTGTCCAGATAAGATAACAAAAGCATCTTAAACAGAAGAACCCACTAACAAAAGAAAAGAAGCATCGAGTAAAGAAGCCTATTCTGGAAGAGACTAAGGTGGTAGAAATCACCTACAAAAGCATCTGAAGACATTCAGAGAAGGCATTCGAAAAGAAGAGAAAAGCAAATATATTTTGTAAATTAGTGTGTGAGATTGTGTGTACTGTACTCTGTATTTTCCTCAATCATCAATAAAAGTTTGTTCTGAGTGAGATTATCTGTTTAAAAATTTCTGCGTTTAGAAAATCATAAACAAAAGCTTCTAAGTTTATTTACTGCATGGAATCCTTCAGCCATTTCCTGGAGTCCTGATTAGTATCCAGTGTTCGTAGGCATTTGGCAGAGTGAGCCGTGAAGCCGTAGAAGAACAGGAGAATCATAAGGATTGGAAGCGTGCTGGGCCCAAACAGGTAATAACTAGAGATTGCCGGTTTTTGATTTCTTTTAATTTAGAAATTTTTACAGAAGCCAAACCCATTTTAAAAAAAAAGAGTACAAATCCGGAAATTTTTCATATATACTGAAAATTATTATAGAAACTTGTATCTTCAAATATTGCAGATTCAAAATTCTGATTTTCTGATTTCCTCAGTTTTTAACTTAAAATTTTTTTTCTTATCTAAAAGGACAGAATTCAAGATACAAGTTTCTATAATAATTTTCAGTATATATAAAAAAATTCCGGATTTGTACTCTTTTTTTTTTAAATGGGTTTGGCTTCTGTAAAAATTTCTATATTAAAAGAAATCAAAAACCGGCAATCTCTAGTTATTACCTGTTTGGGCCCAGCACGCTTCCAATCCTTACGATTCTCGTGTTCTTCTATGGCTTCACGGCTCACTCTGCCAAACGCCTACGAACACTGGATACTAGTCAGGACTCCAGGAAATGGCTGAAGGATTCCCAGCAGTAAATAAACTTAGAAGCTTTTGTTTATGATTTTCTAAACCCAGAAATTTTTAAACAGATAATCACACTCAGAACAAACTTTTATTGATAATTGAGGAAAATACAGAGTACAGTGCACACAATCTCACACACTAATTTACAAAATATATTTGCTTTTCTCTTCTTTTCGAATGCCTTCTCTGAATGTCTTTAGATGCTTTTATAGGTGATTTCTACCGCCTTAATCTCTTTCAGAATAGGCTTCTTTACTCGATGCTTCTTTTCTTTTGTTAGTGGGTTCTTCTGTTTAAGATGCTTTTGTTATCTTATCTGGACAGGTGTTCTATCTTATCTGGACAGGTGTTCATCCTTCAAGAAAATCCGTGTCTCCTTCAGAATTGTCTTCCAACTTGTCATTTTCTTCATGCTTATCTTTTTTGCTTGAGGGGCCTACCATCATGTCTTGATCTTCATACTGTAATGTCTCCCACTTTATTCCATGCACTTGTAATTTCTTTTTGAGTTCTTCTGTCAGATTCTTGACGAAATATTTATATGCATTTTTGTGTGCGCTCCATTTTAAAATACTTTCTATAAATTGAATTATATCTTTTTTAGCTCCTGCCTTTGGGACTTTGCTTACTGCTAGAATCAACTCGTTAGGATCAGATTCATAGGTCCATATATTATTTGATAGAGCTTCAATAGTTCTTGATACTAGACTTGCTAACTGCTTTGCCCTTGTAGCTGATATTATATCTTCTTCAACTAAGAACATATTTTGAAAGAATTTTGGAGTCAACCTTTTTGATCCCATCTTCATTTCTATCATGGAGAGGCCTTTTTTACCTTCTTCAGGAATAACTTGGTTACATGCTAAGTAGATATTGCTATGCTTAATTGCTTTTGAGAAAGTATAAACTGCATTTCTTATTTTTGGTAGTTCCTTCAGATTATGAAGGGTACTATCTGTATAAATACAGTAAATTAATCCTGCTTCATATAAGTTTTTCACCACCAATGGATCAGCTTCAGGGTGAATACATACTTTATTCAAATCATAACCATATCCTGAATATATCCCTTTATAAGGGTTTGTCTCCAGTAATATTGGTTTTACCAATTTACTGAACCATATTATAAATTCTTTGTTTTGCTGGTTTACCTCAGAGGGCTTGTTGACCGAATTCTCAGTGATTTGCATTTTTTGAGTTACTCGTTCTTTTCTAAGCATATCCTTTTGTACTTCTCTAAACATATGCTCTGAATAAGAGATCATGTGATGAAAGAAGGATCTTAGCTCCTCCTTTTTCTCATTATCTGCTTTGATTAAGTACTGTTCAAAGGTCTCTTGTGCTATTAATACTTCTTTATATATTTCATCGAAGATGCTAAGATAATCAATTGTATCTTCACTTCTATCTGCCATTATGTAACTCCCTGCTTAAAATATCTGCAAGAAAGTTAGTTTTTCTAGAAATATGTTCAATTTCAAAATTAAATTCGGAGAACCATGACTGCCACCTTATTAATCTTTTATTAGGTCCTATGTTAGGGATTTTGTTTTTTATTCTGGATTTTGCTGTAATGGAGTCTGTGCGTACCTTAAAGGGTTTATTTAGATACAAATAAAAGGCTTTAATACTGTTTTTAATAGCTAAAAGTTCTTTATCATTGGAGTGATAGTTTAATTCACTTTGTTTAAATGTTCTAGATTTATATCTACATAATTTTTCCTGATTATTTCTGATAGCTACCAGTGCTGCTCCCCAGTATGAATCTGAAGCATCTGTATATATGATTAAGTCATCAGTTTCTAATGGTAAAGATAATTTGGGCATATGTTCACAAACCTTTTTAATATGTTGCATATATTTTATATCGCCTTCTGTCCATTGCCATTTATTATTCTTTTTAAGCTTTTGTTGCAAAGGAGCTCTTAATCTTGCTAATTTGTTAATAAATATATCAGCATAATTAAGACATCCTAAAAATCTTTGTAATTGTTTTATATCTTCTAATTGGTCAGGAAATTCTTTAATTTTTGTAAGTATATGTGGTTGTAACTCTATATCTCCATTATCTATAGTTATGCCTAAAAAATCTATTTTTTGTACTCCAATAATTGCTTTTTTAGCAGAAAGAGTTATTCCTCTTTTAATGCATGTGTCTATCACAAAATTACAATGTTTAATATGGTCTTCTAAATTATCAGAAAATATTAGAATATCATCAACATATATGATACAATAATCATCATGTTGTTTTAATACTTCATCCATTCTTCTTTGAAATATTTGTGGTGTGTTTTTTAGTCCAAAGGGCATAACTAACCATTCATATTGTCCTTGTGGGTAACTGAATGCAGTATATGGTATAGATTCCTCTGTTAAACTTATTTGCCAAAATCCACTTTTACAATCCATTTTTGTAAACCATTTTTTATTTTTTATTTTATTTAATAATACTTCTTTATTTGGTAAATAGTATCCGTCAAAGATTGTGACATCATTTAAAGCTTTATAATTAAAAACTATTCTAGCTTTACCTGTAACAATTTCACTATGTTTTCTGACTATAAATGCAGGAGAACTATGCGGACTGTTAGAGGGTCTGATTACTTTTAATTCTAAAAGTTCTTTAATTTGGACTTTAAATTCTTATAATTCTTCTAAAGAATATTTCATAGGTCTTACCCTTATTATTTTAGTAGGGTCTTTTAATTTTATTGTTGCCAATGTTTTATCTTTATCCCAGGCTGCTAAAGGATTTTCATTATATGTTTCTTTGAATCTTTCCTTAATATTTTCAAGATTATCAATGCTTTCATGTTTTAATATTGGTATTTTTTCAATTTTGGGAATGTCACCACGCTGTGCTGGCGTAGGTTGATAACTTGGATCAATAGCATATGCTTGTTTAACCCTTGGTGCTAAAATAGGTGTTCCGCATGGTGTAGTAAAGATAATATGATCGGTTAACTGAGTCATAGATTGATATTGTAGACAGAAATCATTTCCTAACAACATGTCTGGACCTTGAACATTACTGGCCCATAGTTTTTGTATTTTAATTTTAATATTTCCTATTGTAAAAGGTACATTTATTGCATAATCTTTATAACAAATTTCTTTTTCTTGTATATCTAAAGCAATTACAGATGATCCATCTTGAATCCACCGTTTCTGTGGTAAAATATATTTTTTACACAAAGATATCCCTGATCCTGTATCAACATATGCATTTAGCATTAGTGGTTGGTAATAAGGTATTTCTATGATCCCTTCTATATATGTGGAATATGGTGAGGTGACTACTGCCTTTTTTATATGTTGTTTATTAATTCTGGGAAATTCATATTGATCTAACTGTATGACCGATTCTTTTAAAGTAAAAGTATATTTTGTAATAAAATTCATTCCTAATAATATTTCATTTTTCGCTAGTTTCTCATCTACTAACATTTCCATTTGTATTTGCAGGACTTTCCCACTTCTGTCTATAAGTGATAGTCTTACTTCTACACTTTTCTTTAATTCATGTATTTGTCCAAAGTAGTCTATATATTTATAGGGGTTTTGTATAGTATTGTATGGGTATGTTTGTACTAGCAAAGAGTTAATATGAGAGGATGCTGCGCCTGTGTCTAAGAGCACATTTACTTCCTTATTATCTAAAAAACCTTGTATATATAATTGTTTGCTTGATTCTATTAGATTTAACTTGTCTAATGGTTCTAATTTTAATCCTTTTCTCTGGGATGATATATTTATATCTCTTAACTGATCAGAAGTAGATGTTTCATAATCATAACTTATTCTAAAAGAGTTTCTGCTATGTGGTTTTACAGTTGGTTGAGTTCTATATCTATTTTTTCTTTGAAGAATTAATTCTTGCGGAAAATCTAATTCTTCATGCCTTAGTTCTTTGGGAGGTATAACATCACATATATCAGAAAATGGTTTAGCAATATTGATATTTTCTTCTTTGAATTTCTTTGTAGTAATATGATGTTTAGTTGAATAAGCATATACCATACATGCTGTAATACTACATACTTTACTTCCTGGTGGCATTCTAAGTCTTTCAATTTTATGGTACATTGTAAGTCCTAATTCTATATTTTGGTCTGATAATGAAATTGCAAAATCAGGGAATATTCTCATTTTTATTGTTTGATATGCAAAATTTCCTCTTATTACTCCTAATAAGTCGTCTTTTGCATCATGAAGTATCCTATCATCTGATATCCAAAATGTACAGGGAACATTCATCCCTCTTCTGCATGCACATTTTATAATTAGTTCTATTTCTCCTAGATGTAACCATTTTACTTGTTTATTAAATTCTTTTGAAAAGTTTTTCCTATCCTCTTTTATTGCTTTTTGTGTAAGTAATTTTAAAGGAATTTCTCCTTCCATGGTAAAGACATCTATAGGTTGTTCAAAAGTTTTTATAACATATTTTTCTTTAGACATATATCTTATTAATGGCATTTCATAGCATTCATCTCTAGAAAGTGTATGTTTTATTTTTTCTATTTGATTATATTTTTCTTCTGACATTTGTATGGTTTGTTCATATCCAGTTTAATCATCTTTGATCTCAGAGATTTCTGAAGATTCTGATGTTGAAATTATATTTGTTTCCATAGAAGGTGGTTGTTCTATATTGGTTTGTTCATTCATTAATTCTTGGAATTCTTTTTCAATTTCTTCTGAGTTATCAGACATAATGCTTTCACTATCTGTAGATGAGATTTCAGAAATAACTTCTTTTGGTTCTCTTTCTTTTACTATCGTTACCTTTCTTAATGCATCTAGATATGTTTGGACACTATATTTTTCTCTATCAAAAATTTGTATTTTACCATTAGATTTCTTACTTATTATTACATTTTGTCTAGTTTTTATAACACTGTATATTTTATGATCAAAAATGTGATCACATGGAATAACCTTTTTATGTTTAGGTCTTTGTTTTATATTTTTCTTTTCTAGTGGTTCTTTAAATTCTAGAATATCATATGGTACATGTTTTTTCACTAATTTTTCAAAATTTTCATTATATTGTTGTACAAAGTTTTAGGAATTTGTCCTTAACATTTTAACATTTACTACGCTTAGTCTGTGTGGTTTATACGTATATTCTTCTCCAGATTCTGTATCAGTGTCTGATTCAGAGTCTGAGATTAATTCATATATTTCGTCATCAGGATCATATTCAGTTTCTGATTGTATAGGTATTACTTGTTCAGAAAACAACCTAAATGATTTTACCGCTGTTTTCTTATATTTTCCTTTTTCCGGGCACTCATTAGCATAATGTCCTTCCTTATTGCATGCCCAACATCTACATGTCTTTTTGGCCAAATCTTTTTTATTTTTAAAATTTGTTCTTTTAAAATATCTTTTCTTTTTAAAATTAGGCGGTTTTTGTTTCTTTAATTTGGCTGGCTTAAAATATTTTTTAAATATTTTTTTATATTTTTTTCCAATTGGCGTACACCCCCATTGGGTTGGTATCTCAGAAGTTTCACATGACAAACCCTTTTGTCTAGAATACTGTCTGGCGCTTCGCATAAGAGATTGTTGCATGTAATAGTAATCAATTTTGTCTTTAGTAAACTTCATTTGTATTCCCAAGGATGGAAATATATCTGGATTATTTATAAGATAACTTTCATAATCTTTGGGTAATATGTTTGCCCATATATTGTTTGATAGAGCTTCTACCTTATCAGGAATAAGTTTTTGATTTTAAGAAATTTAAAATTTTGATTTGATATAAAAGTGAGATATATATATATATATATATATATATATATATATATATGTATGTATGTATGTATGTATGTATGTATGTATGTACGTATGTATGTATGATTTCAAATTGATTTTAAATTAAACCAAGTGTTTAGATTCTTAAATTTGCTATCTAAGTGTTTATGAAATAAACAAAGATAAGTTTTGAACTTATAAATTTGAGAAATGATATAGGTAAGAAAAGAAATTATGAAATTGAGATAAGAGATAAGAGATAAAATTTAAATTAAGAAAATTTAAATGAAGTTAATTGTGGCAGTGGAATAAGTTAATGAAGTGAAAAAATTAAGTGAATTGAATTGAACTAATAAAGTGAAATTTAGAAATTTAGCCTAAGTGGGGCTAAATAAAATAAATTTTGGAAATGGAATTTATTGAGATTTGAAATATTTAATGAAATGGGTTAACTAAACTAAGTAATTTAATTAGTGAGTAAATATGGTTTGGGATATGGTTGATAAAATTCAATATTTAAAGTGGGAGGTACATTGAGTTTGATAGAATTGAATTTGAATAGAAATGGATATAAAATTAAGTGGTGAAGTGGAAATAAACATAAAACTTTTGTATAAAATGTTTATAATCGACTTAAGAAAAATTGATGAGAAAATTCTTAAGAGATAATCGGAAAGGAGTACGCTAAGTAAACATTTGAATGGAGATCAAATAAATGTGAGTAACTGAAAGTGGGAAATTAAAAGTGAATAGGATGAATGTGAATTATAATTGTGATTGATAGCTGTGAATAATTGGATGGAAATGAAGTGAATATAAAACAAAGGAATTTAGTATAGCTAAGAAATCAACTGGAAATAAATATGTAAGTTGTACGTATATTATTTTATTTGCATAACGGTTTGATCCAGATTCGAGCACAGAAATTCGAGATCTATATCGATCCGAATTAGGATTTTTCACTCGATTCTTGATGGCGTACACTAGATATGGATTTTGATTTGATTCTGGAATTATCTATCATAGTATATGGCTATGTAAGGAGAATATAGTTATCTGATCACGATACCAAATCTGAGTCTGAACTAGAAATTCGTGTGAACGATACTAGTTCGGAAGTGAAATTATGTGATCGAGTGAGCGATCAGATTTGATATTGCATACAGATGATATATGTACGTTGTACGAGCTTGAGTGAAGCAAATATTGGAAACTTAAAATGCAAAATATAAAATGATTTTGAATCATATGATTGGATATCATTGGTAAATAAGATGCAGGTAGTTAAAATCAAGAAAATTTTGGATTGTCCGACAAAAAGGTACATACTTATTTTGTCATTTGATTTGATGGTTTTATGATTGAGCCACTTGTCTTTTGTTCTCTTTTGTTGGTTTGGGCCGGTAGTGGCGTTTTGTAGTCGTTCGGATCTAGTCGCACAAAGGAGACGCTAGCAAAAAAATTCAAAATTTTAAGGAGTTAGAAAATTTTAAAGAAAATTTTTAACAATAAAATTTGATTTTAGATTATAACCTAAAATGATTGAGTGAATAAAATTATATGGAATCTATGGATGAATTTGAAAATTAGGAAAGGTGATAATGTGGTTTCAACAAATTGATTTTGGGGAATTGTTTCAACTAATTTATTTTAGAAAAGAAATGGTTTTGGGCATTTTTCTTACCTTTGCAATTTGGGGGACGAAATTCTTTTAAGGGGGAGGAATGTAACGACCCAGGATTTTACTTATTTGAAGTTGGAATGTTTAATTGATTTTAAATATTGAAAAGTAAATTTTGTTAGGAAATCAAATTTATGGTTTCGATGACAACGACTATAAAATGGAAATCGTATATGCATATATATTTCTATTTACAGGTACTTGCTAGAGTAAAATCACTAGAAAGACAATAACAAGGCTAAAAGAATATTACAAGGGACTACAAGTCGATAGGATCAAAGAAGCAACAAGAAAAATGCACAAAGAAGACATGCATAGTTTTCAGACGTCTGGGTGCACTAGGCAGATGTTTGGAAAACCCTCTGGAACAACAAAACAGACAGGATCAGACGTCGAGAAGATGCACTCAGACGTCTGAAAGACTACTATATACAAAAATATATAGCGTCAAACGTCTGATACAAATACCAAATGTCTGATTTTGAACTTGGAATTTATATTTAAAATTCAACTGTCACATTTGAAAAGACATCTTCGCTTCTCTTCGCTCTAACTTTTCACCGTCAACAGAAGCGACTGTAGAGCACTTGTTAGTGGATGCAACTACTCAAGGAACCTCTCTACAACTATATATAACATCAAGAATCAAAGAGAGCACTCACCTTACTCACTTGCACTCTTTACTTACAGACTCTATTATATTCTTGATCTATAGCAATCTATACTTATATTTCACTCTTCCATATATTCGGTTCTTCACAGACAATACTCTCTAGATATATAGTGGAAGCATTTGTACTTATTCGTCAATATTTATGTTATAAAACACATATTTGACAAAGACAATTTATTAGAACGAAGCCTATTTCTCCAGGTGAAGCGAGGGTGTTTGATAGTCGAATTCCGAAAGGGAGCTTGGGGACAGGACGTAAGACGGGAGGTCCGAACCAGTATAAAATCCTGGTGTGCTTTTTCTATAGTTACCTAGATTATTACTAATTTAGTTGCATCATATTTTTTGTTACATATACTTGCATATACACTACATGATTCACCCTGTAGACTTTCATTTGGTATCAGAGCAAGGTTAGATCAAAATACAGTAACATGTTTTTTGAATCAATAAAATATGGCAAGTATTTTTCAAAAAGGTCAATCCACGGCACGACCCCTACTTTTTAATAGTTTTAACTATGAATATTGGTCAACACGTATGAGAATTTTTATGCAAGCTAATGTATTAGAAATTTGGTCATCCACTCAAAATAAATATGAAGCACCTGACACTGCTATGAACACATGGACCGATGCACAAAAAACCGCAGCTTTTAGTAATGCCAAAGCTATGAACGTTCTATTTTGTTTATTAGATAAGAATGAATTCTCACGTGTCATGTTATGTAACACTGCATTTGATGTTTGGCGTGCCTTACAAGTTACACACGAAGGCACAAACAAAGTTAAGCAAACCAAGATTTCAATTTTACAAAATCAATTTTCATAATTTAAAATGAAACAAAATGAATCTATAGTAGACATGTACTCTAAATTCTAAACCATTCAACACGATTTAATGGCACTTGGAGTCAAATTCACAAATTTTGATTTAGTATCTAGAATACTCAATTCTTTAACTCCAGAGTGGCAAAGAAAAGTATTAGCTATCAAAGAAGCTAATGATCTCTCAGCACTCTTAGTTGAAGAGTTGATAGTAAATTTAATGTCCTATGAAGCAAATATGCAGGCACGAAAAGAACTAAATTCCAAAAAGAAGAACATAGCATTCCCAGGAACAAATGAAGACTCTGAGTTAGACGAAGAAGAAATTTTATTTATTGCCAAAAACTACAACAAATTCAAGAAGTTTAGGAGAATGACTAAATTTCAGAAAGGAAGAAAATCAAGCTCAACAAATCAAACATTAATTAAATGTTATGAATGTGATCAATTTGGACATATGAAGAAAGACTGTCCCAAGCTCAATAATGATAAAAAGAAGAACAAATTTAAAAAATTCAAAAAGAAGAAGGCTTTCAAAGTAACATGGGATGACTTGGATTCTTCTTCATCATCAGATAGTGATAGCGATAGTGATGGAGAACAAGCTAATGTGTGCTTTATGGCATAAACTGATGGGATATGTCCCGAACTTAGTTATGATGAATTATTAAAACTTAGCATGGAATTAGATGATAAATTTAGACAAATTAAAAATTGAACAAAGAACATGTAGTCAAAATAAATAGATTAGAACTTGAAGTAGGAATGTTAAAAGATGAAAAAAATTATTTTAGAAGAGGAACAAGAATTATCTCAAGAAAAAATTAAAAATAATTTGGTCAAAAATGAGGCTATTGCTATTGATTTTGATAAAACTAAATTAGAAAAGGATAACTTGTTAAAATAAAATGTCAACTTGAAGAGTAGTATTAAAATACTGAAAATTTAAAATTTAAAATTAAAAGATAAATTAGATAAAATTACAAATAATGTTTCAAATTTAATAAAGGAAAACTAAAGAAAAGCCCTTTTAAATCTAAAAATAATATTTCTACGAAACAACCACTAGGATTATTACATTTATATTTATTTGGTCCAACGCAAGTATGATCTATAAATCACAACAAATATGTTTTCATAATAGTTGATGATTTTCAAGATATACATGGACTTTAGTTTTAAAACATAAAAGTGAAACCTTTGGTATGTTTAAAAATTTTGGTAAAAGAATTAAAACACAAATGAATTTGAAAATTAAAAATATTCGAAGTGGTCACTGTGGAGAATTTGAAAATGATCTTTTTAATAATTTTTGTAATAAAAAAGAAATAAGTCATAATTTTTCTTTTCCCCGCACACCTCAACATAATGGTGTAGTAGAAAGAAAAAATCGTACGTTACAAGAATATGCTCGAACACTATGAAATAGTAGTGATCCACCAAAATATTTTTGGGCTGAAGCTATTGCCACAGCTTGTTATGTTTTGAATCGAGCAACCATACGTCTATGACTAAACAAACTTGTTTCGAAATATTTTTTGAAAGAAAACTAAAGTATCATACTTTAGAACTTTCAGATCAAGATGTTTTATATTAAATACAAAAGACAATGTAACAACCCGCAAATTTTTAGCATATTTTAATTAAATTTTTTAATTGAAACGTTGAATTTAATTATTTTAAAATTGATAAATTTGGAATTTTAATTCATAATTTTGGAATTTGATGTAAAATGTTTTTCCAAAGTTAACAAAATAAAGATTTTTCTAAAAATTTAAATTTTGGTCAACTTTGGTCAAAGTTTAACTTCCTGTTGAAAATTTTAAATTTGAAATTTTGACTTCTATTCTTTTTTTTATGAAACTGGGTTTAATTCTAACTTTTTCCAACTTTTCGTTTCGTAAAATCCTGATTTTTACTTCTCCAAATTTGTTGTTTTCAACATATTACACGCAGTTATTTTCTCTACAACTTCTATTTTATTTTTATTTTTGTTTTGTTTGGGCTTAGACCATTTGGGTTAGAAACCCTTTAGTTAGATGAGAGCCTATATATAATCTTCTAGGGTTTTGGCTAGCCTCCACCCATTCATTTGAGCCTCCATAGAAAAATGTAAGTATTCTTCTCCTTCTTCCTCCTCTTTCCAAACCCTAGATCTCCTTTTTCACCACTCCTCTCCTCCACAAATTTCAGCCACACCTACCTCTCACCTTCTTCTCTTCTCTCCTATTCTCCATGTCTTCCCAAAGCCATAGACCTTCCTCTTCCAAACCCTAGCCGTGACCTCTTCCCCACCCAAAACCGACCACCCTCACCAAATAGCCTCCCCATAGCCGAGAATAACCCTTTGCCTCCTCTTCCTTTTGCCTTCCTAGCCGTGATCCTTGCCCTAGAGATGATGGCCAAACCCACCTAACCCAGACCTAGCCTAGACCAAACCAAAACCACCTCTAGACCAAGCCTAGGAAAACATGGACAAGCCCTCTTATGTGTTTTGCATATGTATATATATATAATATTCTTATCTTCTTTCTTTTCCTTATCCACCTTGTTAGTAATTTCTTGGTTTAGGATATTTATTCTAGTTGAATCTTATCTTATCTTATCTTATCTAATCTTATCTGGTTCTCCATTACCTTCGTCCTAAAATTCATTCTTGATTTTTCCAGGATGAATCGTAGGAATGCCAGAGTTAGGGGTCGTGGAGTTGCCCCAGTTTCTCAGCCTGCTGCACCCGTTAGGTTCACTACTCTCTGAAAGGAATACACTGAGCTTGGTGGTACCAAGTTTACCGTATCCGAGAGCATTATAGAGGCTCAGTAGTGGTTGAAGGGATTGGAGAGGATTTTCTCCGGTCTTGAGATCACTAATGCTCAGAAGCGTCAGTTGGCAGCTTGGCAGTTGAAGGGAGCAGCCTTGGATTGGTAGGAGTCTGTTACAGCTCACAATATTGAGGTTGACATTTCTTGGGAGTGATTTAGGTATCATTTTTGTGTTATTTTTGAATTTGGTTCAGTTTTCTCTTCTTAAATCTTTCTTATGTTTCGTTATCATGCTTTAGGGATGCTTTTGTTGTGAAGTGGATGCCCAAGGCATGGAAGTCTTAGCTCTATCGGAAGTTCATGGATCTTAAGCAGGGTGATATGTCATTTGCTGAGTATGAGAGGAAGTTCAATGAACTTTCTAAGTTTGGCCCTAATCTGATTGACACTCCTTTCAAGAAGAATGAGAAGTTTATAGCTGGTGCTCGCCCGGAGTATTATGATCGTCTCATTTTTCATATGCATAGCCCTTTCATTGGTCTGATGGATATGGCCATTAGATATGAGAATCCTACTTCTAAGGATCCTCGTGTTGCTCAAGCCACTTCATCTCAGCCCTTCTCTAATAACCTTAAGAAGAGAAAGCTTAACTTTCATCAGCAGAAGAAGAATTGGAACAAGACTCCTTGTTTGGGATCTTCTTCTTCTCAGAGGCAGCCTATCGACCTATCTTCCATTACTTGTTTCAAGTGTGATCAGAAGGGACACTATGCCAATAGTTGCACTACTTCAGTTGGTGCTACTGTTCCTTCTCCCGCTCAGCTGAATAGGCGTAATCTCTATAATATTTGCTTGCAGTCTGGCCACTTAAGGAAGGATTGTCCCACTCAGCAGAAGGGCAAGCCCTCTGGTATCTTTGATGTTACCTCTGCTTCGTCACCTGCTCCACCTGCACCTGCTCCTGCTCCTAGTGATACCCAAGGTACTCTACAGGGCACTTTTTCTCTGTTTAGTTTTCCTGTTCGTGTTCTATTTGATACTGGAGCTTCCCATAGTTTTATTTCTGTGGATCTTTGTGATAAGTTTGAGCATCTTCTTTCTTTCGAGTTTGCTCCTGAACCTTTGTGTGTTAAAAATCCTATTAGTGGTCCCACTAACCTTAGTAAGATTTGTAATCGAGTGAAACTCCTCTATTCTGATCACCATTTCAGTGGTGATTTCTATGTTCTGGGTTTGATGCTTTTAATATATTGGAGGTGATTGGCTGAAGAGGCATGAAGCTGTTATCTTTTGTAAAACCTGGACTGTTTCTCTTATTGATGATTTTGATAATTCTTTGGTGATTCAGTGCCGTTTGCCTCAGGAGTTTGCTGGCAATTTTATTTATTATCTTGATTCTTCTCCTGATGATCTTGAATCGACTCACGTGGTCAAATTATAACTTGATGTATTTGGTGAAGTCACTGCTTTACCTCCTAAGCAGGAAATTGATTTCCGCACCGATCTTATTCCTAGAACTCGACTTGTAGTTCTTCCTCCCAGAAGAATGGCACCTCGTGGGAAGGTTGAGTTAGGAAAGCAAATTGAGGACTTGTTCTCCAAGGGTCTGATCAGACCTAGCCATTCCGAATGGGGAGCAGCAGTGGTTTTTGTCACTAAGTCTGATGGTTCTTTGAGGATGTGTGTTGATTATAGGGAGCTGAACAAGCTCACTATGAGAAACCGATGTCCTATGCCTCGCATCGATGATATGTTCGATCAGCTCCATGGAGCCACTGTTTTCTCTCAGTTTGATCTTGCCATATGTTTTCACCATCTCAGAGTTACTGAGGAAAGTATTCCCAAAAATACTTTCCGTACTGAGAATGGTTTCTATGAATGGTTAGTTATGCCTTTTGGTTTGACTAATGCCCCAGCTTTCTTTGTTGATTTGATGAATCGTGTTTTTCGAGATGTGCTTAACAAGTTTGTTCTAGTCTTTGTTGATGACATCCTTGTCTTCTCCAAGTCAAGAGAAGAGCATGAGTCGCATTTGAAATTTGGTCTGGAGACTCTTAGAAATCATCAGTTGAAGGCTAAATTCTCGAAATGCATTTCTGGAAGGATGGTGTCCGATTTCTCAGGCATATTGTTTCTAGAAATGAAGTTTCTGTTGATTCTATCGAGATTGCAGTGATCAATGTAAGTCTTTCTTTTCTTCTCTTTCTGTAATTTGATCATTCTATCTTTTATGTGGTCCTTATTTCTCCCTATTCTATTGCAGGATTGGGAAACTCCTCGAACTCCATCTGATATTCATAATTTTCTAGGCCTAGCCGGTTATTATCGGAGATTCATTGAGAAATTTTCTCGGATTGTTGCACCTCTCACCGCTTTGACTCGTAAGAATGCTAAGTTTATATGGGATGATAAGTGTGAAGCCACATTCAATGAGTTAAAGCGTAAGCTTACTTCCACACCAGTGCTTACCGTTCTAAATGGAAATGAAGGATTAACGGTATACGCTGATGCGAGTCGTGAGGATTTAGGAGCTATTCTGATACTGGATGGGAAGGTTATTGCTTATACCAGTCACTATTTGAAGACCTATGAAGCCAATTAAGCAGCTCATGATTTAGAATTGCTTGCTATGGTTTTTTCTTTGAAGCTTTGGAGCCATCATCTTTTGGGTGCTAAGTTTGAGCTCTTTGGAGATCATCAGTCTTTGAGGTATATCTTCAACCAGAAGGATTTGAATCAGAGGCAAGTTAGGTGGCTTGAGTTCCTTGCTTCTTATGACCTCGACATCAACTATACACCAGGGAAAGCTAATGTTGTAGCCGATGCTTTAAGTCGGAAGAAGGCGATGTTATGTCAGCTTGTTGTTTCTTCTCCTCTTATAGACCGTATTATTGCTAAGCAGGATGAGGATAGGATAATTAGGTTTATTAAGGAGAATGTTCGTAATAGAGTTGGTGGTAGTAGCTTAGATGGAAGTGGAGCTCAGATTGATGATAGAGGGATTTTGAGGATAAATAATCGGATTTGTGTCTTGAATGTCGATGGATTGAAGCAAGAATTACTTTGGGAAAATCATCGATCCAGACTTTATATTCATCCTGGTGTGACGAAGATGTACCATGATATGAAAAGCTGTATCGGTGGAGTGGTATGAAGCGTGATATCTCCCTCTTTATGAGTAGATGTGCGACTTATCAGCAGGTTAAGGCTGATCATCAGAAAGCTGCAGGACAATTGCAATCCCTTGAGATTCCCAATTGGAAATGGGAACAAGTTTTTATGGATTTTATTGCTGGATTACCGAGGACTATAAGGGGTAATGAAAGTATTTGGGTAATTGTGGATAGATTGACTAAGTCAACTCATTTCATTTCGGTTAGAACTAACCGTTCTGCTACGAGTTTAGCTGAGATTTATATGAGGGAGATTGTTTGACTTTATGGTGTTCCAGTCAGTATTGTTTGTGACAGAGACCCCATCTTTACTAGTCAGTTTTAGAAAGCTTTTCAGAAATCTTTAGGTACTCGTATGAATCTGAGCACTGCTTACCATCCATAGACCGAAGGTCATAGGAAAGGGTGAATCAGATTCTAGAAGATCTTCATCGTGCCTGTGTCCTTGATTATGGAGGATCTTGGGAAGATCATCTCCATATTGTTGAATTCAACTATAACAATTGTTATCAGGCTAGTATCAAAATGGCTCCATTTGCTTCTCTTTATGGACAACCTTGCAAATCTCCATCTTGCATTTGGTTCTTGGTCCTGATATGGTTTTAGAAGCATATGAGAAGGTTAAAGACATAAGGAAAAAGATGAGGATTGCTCAGGATAGACATAAGAAGTATGCTGACAGGCATAGGAGGAGTTTGGGATTTTCTATCGGTGATCAGGTTTTCCTTAAGGTCTCTCCATTAAGGAATGTGATTCGTTTTGGTTGGAGAGGGAAGCTCGCTCCTAGGTTTTTGGTCCTTTCCGCAACTTAGAGAGAGTTGGTTCCTTAGCTTATCATCTAGAATTGCTTGAAAAAATTTCTAGAGTGCATAATGTGTTCCATGTTTCGCATCTTCGTCGGTATCTTCATGATCCATCTTTGATTATTCAGCCTTCTACTCTCCAGAGTTTGTATGTTGAGCCAAATCTTACTATCGAGAGGAAGCCACTTCGTATTATCGATAGAGGTACGAAGCAGCTTCCAAGAAAATATATCAACCTATTCAAAGTGCAATGGAGCACTGATGATTGGGACTGTACTTGGGAAACGGAAGAGAGCGTTCGTGCTTTGAATCCGGAATTATTTCTTCCAGGTACTATTCGTTATCCTACCTTATCCTTCTTTATTTCTGTGTCTCGTTCCTTTTCGAGGACGAAAAGTTTTGAGTGGGGGAGATTGTAACAACTTGCATGTTTTTAGCATATTTTAAATGAATTTTTTAATTTAAATGTTCAATTTAGTTATTTTAAAATTGATAAATTTGGAATTTTAATATATAATTTTGGGATTTGACGTAAAATGTTTTCCAAATTTAACAAAATAAAGATTTTTCTAAAAAGTTAAATTTTGGTCTACTTTGGTCAAAGTTTGACTTTCTGTTGAAAATTTTAAATTTGAAATTTTTAATTCTATTCTTTTTTTCAATGAAGCTGGGTTTAATTCTAACTTTTTTCCTACTTTTCGTTTCGTAAAATCCTGATTTTTTACTTCTCCAAATTTGTTGTTTTCAGCATATTACACGCATTTATTTTCCCTACAACTTCTATTTTATTTTTATTTTTTTGTTTGGGCTTAGACCATTTGGGCTAGAAACCCTGTTAGATGAGAGCCTATATATAATCTCCTAGAATTTTTGCTAGCCTCCACCCATTCATTTGAGCCTCCATAGAAAAATGTAAGTATTCTTCTCCTTCTTCCTCCTCTTTCCAAACCCTAGATCTCCTTTTTCACCATTCCTCTCCTCCACAAATTTCAGCCACACCTATCTCTCACCTTCTTCTCTTCTCTCCTATTCTCCACCTCTTCCCAAAACCATAGACTTTCCTCTTCCAAACCTTAGCCGTGACCTCTTCTCCATCCAAAACCGACCACCATCACCAAATAGCCTCCCCATAGCTGGGCACAACCCTTTGCCTCCTCTTTCTTTTGCCTTCCTAGCCATGAGCCTTGCCCAAGAGATGATGGCCGAACCCACCTAACCCAAACCAAGTCTAGACCAAACCAAAACCACCTCTAGACCAAGCCTATGCAAACACCGGACAAGCCCTCTTATGTATTTTGCCTATATATATATATATATATATATATATAATTTCCTATTTTTATTTTTCTTTGAGAATTATTTGTTTACGTATGGAATTTATATTTATTTTTTAGTGTCGAATTTGGATTCTCCTCTCACTCAAACTGATCCGTAGTTTGTTGATTTTGTGTTGCGCTTTGAATCACTTTTTCCAACCTAAGAAAGGTGAGTAATCACTCTTGACATATGTGCATATTGATTTGGTGAATTGATGACAATTGGGTTGTGAGAATATGTATATGCAAGTTTGACATTTCACCCATGTTTATTTCATGCTATTTCATATGTTTATTTCATGTTGTTTCATATGTTTATTTCAAATATTTACTTCATGTTATTTCATATGTTTATTTCATGTTATTTCATATCATATTATACCTGTTATGATCATATGCCATGATATGTTGAATATTGTTATGTAAATTATTGTTATGTTCTCACACTGCAAGTTCCTTCACTATGGTTGAAATGATACATACCCGAACGATCATTAGAAAAAGGAAAATTGGTATGGGCTGAAATGATAAGCTTGAGCAATTTTATTTGACTTGGGATTGCAGGTTTGAAATGATATAAAACCCGAAAAATTAATAAATTGCGGATTGAAATGATATATGAATGTATTTAGTTGACTCTAGGGTAGAGAATTTTACACAGACTCCGTGATTGATTTTATTTGCCCCAACTTTTATTAACAATTTGTTGTTTTGAATTATTCAAGTCTGACATGTGAGGTTTATTGTCGATTTGAATGGTCCAAAATGGCGGGACATTACGGATAATTTTGAAAAATTTGACCCAAAGGCCAATGAAGGAATCTTTGTTGGATATTCGGATCGAAGCAAAACATATAGAATTTTTAATAAACGAAATAACACTATTGAAGAAAGTTTACATGTCTCGCTCGATGAAAATCTTCTTAATCGTCATAATAATGACGATGAAGAAATAATTCCAATAACAAATACAATGAATTCTCTTAATAATGAGACAAATGTTCAAAATAATACTTTAATATCATCTCCTAGAATTCTTTGGGATCATCCAAAAGATAATATCATTGGAGATCTCAATTCTAGAGTAAATAGAAATCAACTCAATCAAATAAGCCATATAGCATTTGTGTCAAATTTTGAACCAAAAAATTATAAAAAAAGCTTCAAATGATAACTTTGGATAATAGCTATGTAAGAAGAATTAAATCAATTTGAACGTAATAATGTTTGGAAATTAGTACCAAGACCAGAAAATCAATCGGTTATAGGAACAAAATGGATATTTAAAAACAAAGCAGATGAAAACGGAAATATTGTTAGAAATAAAGCATGTTTAGATGTTTAAGGTTATAATCAAGAAGATGGTATCGACTATGAGGAAACTTTTGCTCCAGTAGCAAGACTAAAGGCCATACGTACATTACTCGCTTTTGTAAATCATCACAATTTTAACCTATTTCAAATAGATGTCAAAAGTGCTTTTTTAAATGGTTTTATTAAAGAAAACGTATATGTTGAACAACCTCCTTTGTTTGTTCACGAAAAATATCCCGATCATGTTTTTAAATTACAAAAAGCCTTATATGGTTTACAACAAGCCCCCCGTGCATGGTACGAACGTCTTAAAAATTATTTAATTACATCTGGTTTTCAAATAGGTAAAATCCATATAACTTTATTTATTAAACGAGAAAATAATGATATTTTAATTTACAAATTTACGATATTATTTTTGGTTCAACTAACGAAAATCTCTGTAATCAATTTTCAAATATTATGAAAAATGAATTTGAAATGTCTCACATGGGAGAATTAAATTTCTTCTTAGGTTTACAAATAAAATAACTCGAAAATGGTATTTTTATACATCAAGAAAAATATTGTAATGATCTATTACGTCATTTTGAAATGGATAAAACTTCAAGAAAACCAACACCGATGAGTACTAGCGTTCACTTAGAAAAAGATGATAACGGAAAAGATTTCGATGAAAAATTATATCGTAGCATGATTGGTTGCTTACTCTATTTGACGGCTAATCGACCCGATATTATGATGAGTGTATGTCTTTGTGCCCGATTTCAAGCAAAACCAAAAGAATCTCACCTAAAAGCTGTTAAACGTAGTTTACAATATCTATCTAGTACTAGAGATTACGATTTGTTTTATCCTAAAGGATCATCGTTTGAACTAATTTCATATAGTGATGCAGATTTCGGGGGATGTAAAACAGATCGTAAGAGTACTAGTGGAACGAGTCACTTTACTAGACAATCATTAGTTTCATGGTTTAGCAAAAAGCAAAATTGTGTCTCCTTATCTACTTGTGAAGCCGAATATATTTCAGCAGCTCTAGCATGTGCACAGTGATATACATGAAACAAATACTTACAGACTTCGGCAAAGTTATCATTAAATCACTAACATATTGCGATAACACAAGTGTAATAAATCTATCAAAAAACCCCGTGAATCACTCGCGTACTAAAAATATAGATATAAGACATCAATTTTTACATGACAATGTAGAAAAAGGGATTATTACATTAGAATATGTAAATACCAAAAATCGAATAGCGGATATTGTCACAAAACCACTAAACAAATAAACTTTTGTTAAACTGCGACACGATTTAGGAATATGCTTTCTTAATGATCTTCTAAACTAATAACCACATCTTCATTTACTCTATGTTTAGCTATAAATTTTTTTTAATCCATAAATTAGAATAGATATCTCCTTCACCTTAAATATTTTAGGCGGTTAGTTTTTGAAAATTACCTATAAATAAATTTTGAAATTATATATAAATCTTTACATAACAAGATGAAAATATATACATTTCATATTTTTTTACAACAAGAAAATATAAGCATGTCTTCTGAAAATTCTCATCTATCCTTCTCGACACCTACAACGGATAGCTCGGCAGATACACGTCAACGGATTCCTACCCCGACACCAAATCAGGAACCGACATATAGGTGGTCCTCCTATCACATGGGATTCACTCCCGATAACAAGAAATCCAAACAAGCTCTATTTGTTTATCATAAAACCAAGGACAAAATTGATGAGATACATCAATATCAAAAGCAACAAATAGATCTACAACGAGAATTATATTTTGAACAAAAAGTCACGGCCCGACGACTAAGTTTTCTGGAGCAAGTAGCGATAAAATTTTCTAATTCAAGGAAGAATGATGTACATGAACCACTTCCGATTTCTTACAGTTCCTTGGATCCCTCATCCTCGTGTCGTATATCTTTGGACCCTTCACCAAGGCAATTCTCTGGTTCTCCGAGAACCCACGAACGTGGAAAATATGGTCTCCACTCAAACCATGGAGGGATGACGATTCTGAAGATCGCAAAACTCCATCGCCATCTAAATAGATTAAATTATTTTCATTATATTTGTATCTACATATATTTGTAATTATGTTTCACAAATATAATACTATATTTTTGACAAAAAAAATAAAAGGTCGAAAAATAAGCAACACCCTTTAAATTTAGGCTAATTTTAGAAAAATTGGTTATTTCAGACATCTGGACATTGCCCTCAGATTCTGACACTCTGATATCACACAAATTTCACACCATCGTGCATATGTCAAACATCTGATATAACCTTCCAGACGTCTGAAAATTGTTTCTGTTACAAAAAAATAGAAACCAGACTATTTCAGACATCTGAACTATGAACCGGACGTCTGAATAAAGTCTCTATCACCAAATTATAAAAATTCAGACGTCTACTATTTATACCAAATGTCTGACAAAACTATCTGCGATTTAGAAATAAAAATTCAATCTACTCCAGACGTCTGAAAATACAAACAGATGTTTGAAATATCTTTCTGACTATCAAGTTTTACAACTCAATCAAATCCAAATGTCTACCAAAAAAAACCAGACGTTTGATTCTATTTACTGTCTTAAACTTAGGTTAAAGCAGATGTCTGAATTAGCTTCCAGACATCTGATATTCAATCGACACATTTATACACCCGGATAATGTCTTTTTTTTACCCTTTCTTATTTCGTTTCATTTTCTTCTTACTTCAATATCGATTTTTTTCCAAAAATCCTCTCTCTTTAAAACTTGAACGAATTTGATGGCTCCTAAAACAAAGAATCCTATAATCTCTAAGAGAAAACAAGACCAACCAACTTCCTCAAACCCTCAAGTCTGGTCAGGTGATCAAATAGAACGATGGATGAATCGAGCACCACATTCACTCAAGAGATATGAGGATATTCAGAAGAAGAAACTCCTAACAGGTGCATTTTATAACTTACTCAAGTTTCCATTGTACGATCTAGATGAAATGTGTGAGAATGCCGGTTTAGAAACCTTGATATCTTTCAATCCCAATAACATCCAAATTGATCAGTTGGCTCTATTTCTCTTCTACGCTAATTTGGATAGCACAGCGGTTTGGAACACTGAAAACGATCATAATTGGCTATGGTCTAGCGTTTATAGCAACACGATTAGGCTCACTCCAAGGATAATAGGCAGAACTCTCGGATGTTCTGACACGGGCGAAGATTTATATAATATGCCCGTTATGCATTTCAAACCAACGGACAATATAACACATCAAATATGGGAGGATGAAATGTCTAAATTCGCATCCAAATATCTACGACCTAAGGCAGGACTTCTTACTCGAATGATCACCAACACTATCATTCCACGGATTGGAAGTCATGAGCAGATAATGGAGTTAGAACACAAGGCCTTATATGCTCTATTCAGTGGAACAAGGGTGAATTGGGCCAAATTTATATTTGACGAGCTCAAGCATTTTTGGACTCATTCACGACCATCGATTATCAACCCCACATTCATCATGAGACTTCTACGTGCTCACAACATTCCCTCCTACTTATCTACTATTGAAGAAATTTCTCCAAAATATGCTTCCACGAAGTTTTTCTCACTAATGCACCTACGGAAAAACCCTTCGGAGTTTATATTACTTGACGAGTGGACGCAACGTCGTTAAGCCAGACAAGCTAGACCTCCACCTCAACCACACCATGAACCATCACAAGAGGTGGAACAACGTCGCGAGCCTACTCCTCCTCCTTAACCATTTGATCATACGTCCCACGATGAGATTTTGAAGACTTGAATAGAGACGAATCCAAATGAAAGTATTCAAGATCTCACTCTTCAAAATCAGCCTATCTTATCTTGAAATCAAAAAGTTTTGGCCAAGCGTATTGACAGCTTTGAAACATCTTTTTCCACAAGCCTTACCACAGTTGAAACATCACTTTCAACTGTATTATCTGTTCTCAAAAAGGTTCTTCAAAAGGTTCGTAGCCCTACACCTCCTTCTAAAGATTGGCCAACACCAGTGCCTTCTCCTCCTTCGAAACATTCCAAACTTTTTGAGGAAAACGAACGTGTAGAACAAGTTCTGACATCTCCTATGAAGCAACCTAGCTCTTGCAAAATTGAAGATCAAGGAGATGATCAACAAAAAGCTTCCCCAAAAGACTCATAGATTTTTAAGACTCCATCTTATGTAAAATTATTAAAAATCTATGAATGTACTCGATTATTGTAAATTAATTAAATTTCTCTTTTGATATGTTATATTTGTGTACGTCTTTGTTTTACAACGATTGGTCGATATTTAATAATTTCTAATTTAAAAAGTTATATATCCTTTTTGATAATGCCAAAGGGGGAGAAATAATAAAGATCACAAATAAATTATAAAGATCACAATGCATTATGGAAAGCTCATATTCAGGGGGAGATTTATAAAATTATATATAAGTATATTGTATAGTTGTCATCATCAAAAGGGGGGAGATTGTTAGGAAATCAAATCTACGGTTTTGATGACAACAACTATACAATGGAAATCGTATATGCATATATATTTCTATTTATAGGTACTTGCTAGAGTAACATCACTAGAAAGGCAAGAACAAGGCTCAAAGAATATTACAAGAGACTACAAGTTGATAGGATCAAAGAAGCAACAAGAAAGATGAACAAAGCAGACATGCACAGTTTTCAGACGTCTGGGTGCACTAGCCAGACGTTTGGAAAAACCCTCTGGAACAACAAACCAGACAGGATTAGACGTTTGGAAGATGCACTTAAACATCTAAAAGACTACTATATACAAAAAATATATAGTGTAAGACGTCTGATACAAATACTAGACGTCTGATTTTGAACTTGGAATTTATATTTAAAATTCAACTCACATTTGAAAAGACATATTTGCTTCTCTTCGCTGCAACTGTTCACCATCAACAAAAGCGACTGTAGAGCACTTGTTAATGGATGCAACTACTCAAGGAACCTCTCTACAACTATATATAACTTCAAGAGTCAAAGAGAACACTCACCTTACTCACTTGTGCTCTTTACTTACATACTCTGTTATATTCTTGATCTCTAGCAATATATATTTATATTTCACTCTTCCATATATTCAGTTCTTCATAGACAATACTCTCTAGATATATAGTGGAAGCATTTGTACTTATTAGTCAATATCCATGTTATAGAATACATATTTAACAAAGATAATTTATTGTAACCAAGCCTATTCCGCCGGGTGAAGCGAGGGTGTTTGGTAGTCGAATTCCGAAGGGGAGCTTTGGGACTGGACGTAGAACAGGAGGTCCGAACCAGTATAAAATTCTGGTGTGCTTTTTCTATAGTTACCTAGATTATTACTAATTTAATTGCATCATATACTTTGTTACATATACTTGCATATACATTATATGATCCACCTTATAGACTTTCAAATTTTATTGATTTAAAAGGTTGAGTTTCAAATATAATGATTTATTGATAATTTAATTGTTGAATTAAAAAATTGAAATCATTAAAATAATTTGAATCTTGGATTTTTATTTGGAAAAAATAGTTTAAAGGCTTATAAAATTTATATCTATAAGAATAAAGATAATAAAAATTATAATTAGATTTATAAATGATTTACTCAATTTTAAAAATAACTCGTTTTAAATTAACAAGTAAAATAGCCCTCCGGGGTAGGTTACAGTCTTGGATTTCGACAAAGCAAGTTCCATTAGGTCCGTAATAATGCAGTATTATCGGATTTCAAATTAGGCCTCAAAACTTGATCCATTGTGTTCGGAATAGAGGTAAAACATTATAAATGGCAGGCGGCACGCTTCGTTTGTAGATCGAAAAAAAAAAACAAGTGTGAACGAGGTTTTCAAACAGTAAATTGTACGTGTGTATATATACATACATACATACATATACATATATATATATATACACACACTCTCAACACTAACCCTAAAATTCACAGCCGCGGCCCTAACAAAATCAATGGCTGAAATGCACTTGTCCTTTTCCTCTGATTTCTCTTTATTCTTCAACGATTAGCGAAAATCATCAATTAGAAAATTGTAGATCTTAGCGAGATCTGTCAGATCCAGGGTTGAATTGAGTCACGACGCCACGAGATGACCGAGATCCAATCATGTTCATCACCAGTTCAAGCGTGTTTTTCGAGATGATGGGAGCGTCGAGCTTCATGTGGCTCTAGGCGTGATGCATGGTGGCTAGGGCTATGAGTTGGAGGTCGCCGATCATAGTATTGATCACCGTAGGTGGGTGTGGCTAGTCGAATCCAGAGACAACGATGGTTCAAATGTTATTCTAGAGTTTGGAACATGCATGGGGAAGAAGATGAGAGGAGCGGCCACAATCTGATGATGCAAGGATGAACGGCAGAGATCTAATTTTGGTTTAAAAAAAGAAATTTATTTATATTGACTGTATTCAAATCTTTAAAAATGTTATCTTTGTCATACGAGGTTGAAATTGGACAAAACAAATGGCGATGGAATCGTGGCGACGAGCAGTACATCATAGAATGGATTTGGAAATGATTGGAGCTCACCAAAATTTTAGGTTAAATCGAACGTCGTTCAATTTAATTTAAAATTTAAAACTCAAGGTGAGTGTTTTATAATGCTCACAAGTACCAGAATATTGTTATGATAGGTAAATTTAAAATTACGACGTGGCATAAATTTATTGATTGTTGTTTGATAATTTTAATTGTCACCTAAATTGTCAATTGTATTAACTATTAAAATTTAAAATTGAGAGTTAAATTTGAAATTGGAATTTAATTGCCGGTAAAAAACCGATATTAATAACTATGAAATTATTGTGAATTATATTGATTATTTGGATGATTGATTGTGATGGATGCTGTTGGTTAACATTTTGGATGATTTGGATGTTTATTTATTCTGATATATTCTATATCATCTTGTATATTATTTACAGTATATAAAACGGTCAATTTAATTATTTCGAATAAATTAAGAAATAGATTGAAATGATATATACCTATGACACCGTGATTTGGATTGAAATGATACATATCAATCCCTGAAATTAAATTGGAATAACTGGTCACTTGGCCATAGGGTAGAAAATTATATATGGACATCGGACTGGTTAAATTAAACGATTTTAAAATTTGTAATTTGAAATTCATTTAAATGATTTGATTTTAAGGAAATGAAAATCGAATTATGGAAATCGAATTATTTTCAAACGAGAGCTCGAAATGTTGAAAACTAAATTTGGTAAACGAAATGTTTTAAATAATTGAAGTTGAGATTTTTAAGTTATAATCAAAAGATGATTTTGTTTTAAAGATAGGATTGTATTCAAACTTTGAATATTACTAAGTAAAAATGATATAAAATGATATTTTGAAATTGAGTTCGGAATTGAATTATATTTGAAATTTGTATTTTGAATTGGGTATTGAAGGTAAATTTGATTTAAGTGTTTTGTAATTGAAATTTATTTGTAATTGGAATGGAAATTAATTTGGAATCGAAGTAAAATTCGACTTGAAATCGGAATTAAATCGATTAAATCGAAATGGAAATTTAAAGTGATTTGAATCAAGAAATTTAGAATTGAATGGTTTGACTTTGAAACTAGTTTCAAATTAATTACTTTAGAATAAATTATTAAAAAACTATTTTTTTTATATTTAAATTATTTGATTTTCCAAACTATTTTACTATATAAACCATTTTCAATACTCACTATTTCTATTAAACTATTTTAACTATTTTAAAAATATTTAAACTATTTTCTAAAAATTCAAGTTGTTCAAAAGGGTAGAATGTTTATACTTAAATCTTGGATTTAAACACGAATTGGGTTAGAATGAAGTTATAACCTAAATTGAAATTTTTAACAATATTGGAATTGAAATCGAGATATTAAGACAAATATGATTTTGAATTGGAATAGTATATTTCTAGTAAAAATGATGATTTCGAAATGATTTTGATTTTGAAGCGATTATGATATTTTGATATCAAATATGAATTGTTTTCGTAATGTAAAAGTACCAATTGGTGTGTAAAACGGCGTTTAGTTGTTAAAGAGACCGGGGCGGGATATGGGCATACTTTCTGTCGACACCGAAACCACTTTAATTACTGTGTATGTGGAGTGATATCCAGAATGAAGTGGTTGGTTTTGGCGTACATTTGTTGGATTTGCAGAAAGAGAACGATGATGGATTATCCTGGCACTTGCGCAAATTTGAAATGATTAAAATAGGAGCGTTACCGGCCCGGCAGGCTAGCTACCCCGAGCGGAGATCCGTTCTTCGATTTTCTTGGACTCTGTCCATATTATTACTCTTGTTGTTGGTTTTGATTAGTGCACCTCAGTTTTGGGATAACCTCCCTTTGACTCAATATGGGAGGGATGTACGTGGTGGGCAATCATGGCTATGATGCGTTACCACCAGTCGGGAAGGGTAAACTAGTAGTATCCTACCTTGAGCATTGCCTCACGTTCGTTGTCATACTTTTATCTCTATACGAGACCCGTACGATTTTGGTTTAGTGTTGTCATATCACGGCGCATCCCTATCCACTGACGGGTTACTGGTGTTTTATATGCAAACTGTACGACAATGCTTAAATGCATTAAGGGGGATCAATGCTAAGCCTTAACGCTAAGAAAAATATTTATTTTACTAAGTAGACATTATATGTAGCGTATTCTACTATGTATAAATATTTTGACGGATCCTTAAGAGATGGAAAATCCCGTAACATCTCTTGAGTTATTGTACGCATGTTATACACTGGATAGGAGATGTGAAATCTCATAAGCATCTCTGACGCTTTTACACTCATGTTATGCGATATTGATCTGACTCACATAAGGATATTTTAGTCCTGACTCGAGTGTTTTGTCTTTTCATTACGCTCAGGTCAGTCTTGAGTTTTCATCTTATCGAAGATTATTCTCTGGAGGATGAAGACGAAGATTTGGTATATTATAATTACTAGTATTGTTTCATCATTATTTGTTCCGTTGCATTATTTTATTTGTTCTGCTGTATAGATACAACGCTGATAAATGTTATATAAATTATAATCAAATGTATAGTAAACAGCTTCATGAGCTATTTATTTGATTATTATATTTTGTTATTCCGCTGCGAAATTCTGTGTTGTTTCCTTTTTCTTATTTTTCTTAATTAACCCCATTGGTTATCTATGTTTCGGATTGTTTGAGTTGGACATGTGTGGATCATTGTCAATTTAACCCTTCCGAAATGTGGATCGTCACATTTAATCAATAAAATATCCATAAATAGTTAATAATGATTAAGTGTAATACAATGTCAATATGGTGTCGTAATAATCAAGTAAATGGGAATGACATATAATAGTAAATCACAAACATCACAATACAGTCATATGAATCATTCAACAATATAACAATATCAACCAACATCTATGAACAATCTATAAAATTTCATTTCTAAACTCCAAACAATGAAAATTTATCTTATTCTCATATTAATTTCTACTAATTCTCGAAATTTACATAAAAGCTAGTTTTAGAAAATAAATCATAAAAATACTTTTAAATGCCAAATTAAATATACGTCCCTTCATTTAATATTTTTCTTATAATGCAAATAAGCTACAGAAAATTTCCAAGTCAAAATAATTATTTTTATAAAAATACATTTTCCAATAGAGCTATTTTCTAAAGTAAATTATAAAAATATCTATAGTACAGAATTTAATGTAAGTTTATTTACAAAATATTTCCATTTTATATAATGAAGTCATAGAAAATTTCACAAGTTATTTTAACATACTTTTTAGAAATACACACACACACACACATATTTTCCATTCAAACTCAAAATTTTAAAAACAAATTTCAAAACATCTTTTTGAAAAACCAATTTAACCAAAATTTCTAGAAATTAATCTTTTTTATAATATATGAAAATTTCAAAGGTAAATTCTTTCATTTGCAAAAAATTCAAATAAAGACAAAAAAGTAATTTTGTAGCAAATCATATTTAATGGCTAAAATAATAAATTTACATAGTTCCGATTTTTTCATACATCAATATCATATATCAAGGAGTTTCTAATACTTTAACACATTATTCGATGTCAATAACATCAACATATCAACTATATCTATTCCAATAATTCAACATGTAATTTAATTTTTATCTAAATTAACTAAATATATATCAACAATTATCAGAATATTAATAGGTTAAACTTGCAACTAAAAATTTATTAACTATGTACACATATCACAACAAATATATATAATAATTATTAACATGAAATCATGTTATACTTGCGTTTAAATATTTAGTTGGTGAGAGTTATAAAAGCACTCACAATAATATGCAAATTCGCATATGACTACAGATTCAATCAACACAACGAAAACAAGTGGATACGAACACACTGGAACAAACATGATGCACATGAACAAAAGGTGACATTGTAGGTGGTTGCGGTGGAGGTTGCTAGGCCATAGCTGTGTGAAGGACTGTTGGACTTGGAGAGGAGACAGGGTTTTGGCAAACTGGCGGAGACTAGGTTTAGGCGACGCTGGTGGTTTTAGGCTAAAGCCGATTGGATCTAGGTTAATACATGGAGGCGGGCTGTGTGGCAAGCTGGTAGGGACGAGCGTGTGAGCTTAGGATGGAGATCCGCAGGTAGGAGGGAGTGGAGGAAGGAATCTGGGCTAGCTGTAGTGGAGGCGTGGTAGTGGGTTGGCAGGAGGAGATGTTGAGGTAGGCAGAGAGTAGTGATTGGACCTGGACGTGGGTGTTTACGGTGTCGATGAGGTAGTGGAGGTGCGGATTGGTTGCGGTGTGAGTGGAGGGGACTATGTGGTGGAGGAAAGAGGAGGCGAAGGCGAAAGGGGAGGGAGCGGGGTAGAGAGGAGGTCGAGGTCAGGAGGGTGGAGGGATGCGGGCAAGTTTTGAAAAATGAAATGATTGTACATTATGTTGTAGTAAGTATGGTTTTGGGTTTTCAGAACAAAGTGACGCGAAGGATAGATCCAAAAGGAAGAGATAGAATAGGTACCACCCAAGAAAATTGGATCATGCATAAAAAACATGTCCCAACAATCCTACAAGTACAAAAATATACGTGCCATCACTTCAAATTTTACCATATTTAAATTTATGGAGGCCAGTTTAATTGCAAAATAAAATAATGTGCACGTTAAAAAAAATCAAATAATGATGCACAGGCCACGATGAAGCGTAAAAATGGACAAAGTTCAACGACTATGTTTATGCTGAAAACAAGCCCATACGTCCGTCACCGGACGTCAAGCATAGATGAAAAAATATCTTGGCGCTCAATGAGAGAAGAGAAAAATAATATAAACTTAAATCTGTGCTGCAAAAAACATGCCAAAAATTCACTGTTGTCGCCAAATACACTATCACAAAACGTATAAACAACTTCAAATCACGATAAATAGAGCTCGAAAGATCGGAATTTGATGAAACAACTTCGAATTTCCAGAACATTTTTATCTATAATATTTATATGTCAAAAAATAATATTTTTCACTAAAATATTAACCGGTTTTGAATTCAAATTGAAAATAGAATAGATTTCGAAAATAAACAACGAATTTTTTTTTCTTTAAACTTATTAATACACATTTTAATTTTCAAATACTTTTATCCAAAATATTTCTTTAATTTAATAATTTTAAATGGTTAAAAGTACGGGTCGTTACAATCTCCCCCACTCAAAACTTTTCATCCTCGAAAAGGGACGAAGTAAAGAATCCATCATTTTGATATATTTTACTAAAATAATCAACTTATACAACATTTAAACTTAATACTTAGGCTTTCTCTAAATTTAAAAATTATCAAAACACTTTTTATATACTTTTCGAAAAACTTCTTTTTATATGCTTGATGCCTTACCAGGTTTATTTTTCATTTCTCAATTTCGAGACCCAAAATTGAATGCTAGTGATGCTGCAGTCGTCACCAGAATTATTATCAAGTGACAAGAGTGACATCTGTTAATATTAATAGTTCCTCGAGGTTTTCTACATCTATTATTGTTGTTATAGAGTTTAGTCCATACATTCGCCAGACGTATACCTAAAATCCATATGTATTTGGTAGAACAATTTTAACCTAGTGAAATACATGAAAAACCTTATCTTCGTTTTTTTTTCTTCAACATACGATAGATAATAACTCTCGAAATCATTTCTTCCATACCATAAACTTTCAAACGAGTTTATTTTATATAACTGTTTTATATAATATCTCTAGATTTTATACTCGAAGAAAATTTATATATATTTATGCCAAAATCAATAATCTTCAAAATTTGAATACATAAAAATTTCATTTATAAAATTTCTTACTTCACGTAAGATAAATCTCGTTTGAAAATACTATTTAAATATTCGCCCTCAATATCAACTTTTCATGCTGTCAAAACTTGATACAAAATATTTTACTTAATATAAGAATACTTTCATTTTTATATAAATTACTAATTAAAAAAATTTCAAAGGGTTTAAACTCAATAATTTAAAAGTGCATATAAAAAGACTAAATTTAGCTTATTCATGCAACCTACCATTTCCATCTAACACTATATCCTAAGTCTACCACATCTGCACGTAATAAATTCAAATATATAAATCCTATGAAAATATATTATTAATGTTATCATTATAAATTAACGTTCAACTCAACATCCTTAATTAAATTAATACTCAATTCAACCACATCATTAATTAATATTCAAATCAATGTTACCCTTAATTACCATTAATGTTACCAATGTTTAAATTATTATCATTAATTATCAAATACTTAAAAATCTTTTATAGTTATTTTCAAAATTTCTAGGACTTAAGTTCAAATAAATAATAACATAATATTTATTTATTTATTTTACAAACCATGTTTAATAAACCATACAAATATAGACCATATTTATAAAAATTATTTAACTTTTATAAATGGATTTACTATATATATTTCTTAATACATTATCCTTTACAAATAAATAACTTCATGTACTTTATAAAATGGAATTAATATTTCATAAATATTATATAATTAATATTTTTCATAAATATTATATCTATGAAATGAAATTAATATTATATTTATAAAATGAAATTAATATTTTCATATTTCAAATTCTTGAGAAAATCCGTTAAGTTGGAAATATTTTCTTTTTAAAAATCATAAAACAAAGTCTTCAAAAAAACCTATTCCAAGTTAAATATCTTTTCTTAAAATTTTAATAAACTTCCTTTATTTATAATCTTCATTATATAAATTTCATACAAAATAAAGTTTTTTTTATCTTTGTTCCAAATATCTTCTTCATTTATTCTTTCATTTATAAATTTTCGTTTTATAATTCATATTTATATAGATTTCCGTTAAACATTATAAAATATCCTTTATGAAAACTATTTCGTAAATATTTCATTTCTTTTAAAAAATCCCTAGTTTATTTTATACTCTTAAATGTATTTTAAAAATATCATTTCTTTTTAAATTATAAGTATATATCCAAAATATTTCATTTAGAATCAATAGTTAATAATAAAAAAAGTGATTTTAGCAAATGTTAATAAAACATTCTTATCTATAACTTTCTTCTTAATTTATTCATAATTATTTTATACTTATTTTTAACTTCCAAATACTTTTTATCATAGATCTAAGTATATCTATCAAATATTAAGCAAAGGTTATTCACTTAATGATATATTTAAAAGGGATTAAAAATGGATGCATATAAAAACATATGTTATAATAAACCCTTCTTCTTCTATCATATTTATATTTAATGTTACAAACTCAAATGGAAAATAATCTAAATCAAAACATATGTACTTCCATAAATTATTTTTTAAACCAAGTTTCACAAATTCGAAATATTAGGAGTTTCAAAATAAATACTATTGAAGGCATTTTCTACAACAACTCTTTAAACATATTTTTTTTTATTTATCATTTTATATTCAAATTTATTTTCAAAATATACTTATATATAGTTCAAATGTTACTAAAATTTAGGCAAAGATTTCTTGACTTAGAATTTTTTTTCAAGTGGTTTTAAAATAATATCTTATAATAATGATATTAGAAAAAAAGTTATCAAGAAACATTATTAAACAAGCTTTATAATATGATTTCTTTAAAATCCAAGGATTTATTAAATTCATTATTTTAATTAGGTCTAAAATCAAAGATGCTGAAAACATATTTAATTGGTTTTATCATAAAATTAAGACTTATAATATACTTAACTAGTTATAATAATTACTCTACTTCAAATCAGGAGTAAAAAAAATTTATATCTTTTACAAATATTTTATAAAATACCCATTTTAAATATTTATTTTCAAATAATTGGAAACACTTCTCTTAAGATTATTATTAAGAGATAATTTTATAAAAATAAAAATATGTTGTCTCATAATATATTTTGTTGTTTAATTTGTTGCAAACATGGCTTGACTCCATGTTTGAGACAGCATAACTCTTTCATTTCTTACTGAAATTCATCGTTTTTTTTAATTTGAAAGATAAAGTTTTCTACTATATGCATACCAATTTTCTGCTCAATCTGAGGTTGTTTGGTCCTCTATTTCATGCCTGAAATTTGAACCTAAGATGGTTTTCAGGCCTGTACATTTTCGTTGTTTTTAAACTATTGCAAACATGGCCTAAGTCCATGTTTAAGATAGGGTAACTTTTTCATTTCTAGACGAAATTCATTGATTCTTTTTTTGTTTGAAAGATGAAGTTTTATAGTATGTGCGCACCAATTTTCAGCTCAATATGAGGTCTTTTGGTCCTCTATTTCAGGCTTGTAAGTTGAATTTAAGATGGTTTTCAGGCCTGGGCACATTTTTGTTTTTGAATTGTTGCAAACATGGCCTGAGTTCATGTTTGAGACAGCGTAACTTTTTCATTTCCAGTCAGAATACATTGATTCTTTTTGTTTGAAGGCTGAAGTTTTCTACTATATGCACACCAATTTTTAATACAATCATAGGTCGTTTGGCAACCTATTTCATATCCGAAAGTTAAACCCAGAGAAGATTTCAAACCTGGGTATTATTTTGCTTATGCATTGTTCTTTTTCCATCCGACTTTTGACTTTTACTTCATGTTTTTGTGATATTTTCGAAATTTTTTAAAGACTATAATGCCTAATAATAGGCTAGCCAAGTTTTGATGAATTTGTAATTCAAATTTGAATTGAATTTGAACTGAATTTGAATTGAATTTAAATGATGGTTTTGAGCAATTTCTTTGATTTCGAGCACATATTTTCCAAATAATTTTGAAATAATTTTTAAAATAAATTGGCATTTAAAATAATTATTATACAATATTTTTAAATTATTTTGAAGCTATAAAATCTATTTATTCTCTATAACAAGGGAATTTCCAAATATTGTCTTCAAAATTGATTTTGGAAAATGGTTTTTAAAGCTAGTTTTCTCAAAGAAAATTATTTTATATTTAAAATACATGTTTTTGCAATATTCGAGCGGATGAGAAGGAGAATCAAACGGTTTCGTAAAACACGTGGTATGGGACACATAGTTTATCTTATTGATTAATTCCTACCTTGTTCGTTTGATCATTTTGACCTTCGGGTCGAGTTTATCGATGAGATGGGATATACTTTTTACTGCTTTGATTATGAAATTTACTAGCGGTAAGTAAACTATTTAGTGCGAACATGTGGTGTGGGACACAAGTTAACACTTTTCGGGTTCATATCCGAGAGTTCGGGACGCATTTGCCATTGTGGCGTATTGCCAGTACTAGACCTTCGGATCATTTGACATTGCAGCATATTCGCCATTGTGGCGTATTTGTCGTAGAGACGTTTTGTCATTGCGGCGTATTTGTCATTGCAGCGTATTTGTCATTGTATTGTATTGCCTTCGGGCGTGGTACCATATTTTAGAGAACAGTACTTGGCAAGCTTCGACCAAATGTACGTGCAAATTTTTGATGATTTCATTGATTATTGTGATTTCCCAGGTGCATCGTCTTTTTAGGAATCGCCCCTTTGAGTCATTCGATATATATATATATATATATATATATATATATATATATATATATATATATATTTGTCGTGATTATCTTTCGGGAATGCGAACTCTAATGAGTTCTATCTTTGAGATTTGAGGTGCCTATACTGGCATTTATTGAGATTTTTCCATTATGGCGTTGATTTATATTCTCCTACTTGGAGATATACATATATTTGCCTTTTGGCGTATTTGAGATGTTTTTTTTCTCTTGTAAGAATGTTTTGAGTTGCCGATTTGGCGGGTTTGGTATTCCTCCTTTTTGGAGCTATTATTTTTCCCTAACCCATGTTAGTCGATTTTGTAATACGTCGATGATATGAGGCGTGCTTTTGTTGCGAGATTTACTATGGAGTATCTCCTTTAAGATTGTGTGCATGTTTAGTGATATAATTATATCACATGAAATAACTGCCTTTACTCGAACATGCCACTTGAAGTAACCGTGCATTTTGGACAATCCCTTCTCGTTTGAGAATATTATCACCTTACCCTTATGTATATATTACTGCTTATCCTTTATAACTGATTTGTTTAGCTAGACTGACCCGTGTATTTTATACTCGGGTCAGACGAGGTGTTTCAGGTTAGGTACATTTAGACTTAGCATATTCTGCTTCTGCATGGACTTTTCTGCTAGACCTTTTTGTTGTAGCCTTTAATTTAGTAGTCTGTTGTTGCTACTCTAATATGTATATTCTTTTGACTAGTGTGAATTATGGTCGTCATACCACATGATATGTATCATTTTGTATTACTATGACGATGTATCTGTATATGTGTATATGTACATGACTATCTGCTGTTCTGTGATGTGTTTTACATTTGAGTTATTGTATTTTGTTCTAATAGATCCTATAACTACATATGGCTTTGTATTAAGTATTTATTGGATATGTCAATCCACTTGAGCTAGAAAAAAATACAGAGCATTTATCGACGTATTCAATAGATATTTAAGAAAAAGCTATAGATGGTCACTCCTAACCACCCATGTTCTCCACATTAGGGGATGGTATTACCCAATAATACTCTTTGTTAATGTGGGTCTCGGAGTGGGGCATCACAGCTTGGTATTAGTGCTGAGTTCAGAACAAAATATGATAAACATAGAACAGAAACATATATTACGGTACATCCTAGCATAATACAAGTGTTACGAATCCCTTAACCATCGTGTTTTTGACCTTTTTCATGTCCTTTGGGGTAGATAAGTTGGGAATACATCTAGGAATGCATTTTTAATTCCGTAGTATTCCATAATTGAATTAATGATATCTATCCTGTGAATAATCTTTATCTTATCTTAACTTTCATCTAATGGATGGAAGGGGTAGAGAACGACCCTCGGATGCTAGGCAGTCCAGCGACTCACATCCGGATGGCGTGTATATGTCTGCCGATCAGTTTATGGATTTATTTAGGATCACTGAACCTCCAGCTCCAACTCAAGCATCCCCTCCATGCAAGTCTGTCTTTGCATGCTTGTGTAGAGATTTCTATCATCTTGGAGGAAAGCCATTTAAAGGCTCCGAGTCTTTTCTAGAGGTCAAGATTTAGATTCGTACGTGCAGGCGGATATGTTCTCGCATGGATCTTTCTGACCATCATAGGGTTTTTATGGCATCCAGTATGCTATAAGAGCATGCTCTCGATTGGTATGAGCTTCTTATAGCCGAGCTCGATGAGTCTACTCTCTCTTGGACTCGACTTCGGGAACGATTCGAGCTCAAGTTCGTTCTCGAATCTGAGAAAGCTTTATTGGCCTGTCGCTTCCTCGAGTTGAGGCAAGGGAAGTCCTCAGTTTCGATTGTGTTTCTTCATTCGAGGCCTTATCCAAATATAGTCTCGAGTACATCGACACTTCTTATAAGAAGAATCTAAAGTTTGTCTCTGATCTTAAGAAGTATTTGAAGAAGTCTTTGATGCTCCTGCTCAAGCTTTCTTTCGAGGAGTTGGTTGACTCGGCATTTCATCTGGAAGTTATCGAGAAGAAGTGTGATAGTGATGATGAGGTTGAGGTTCGTAAGAACGCCAACAAAAAGCAGTTTCCTTTCCAGAAGTCAAAGTCTTTTCCTCGCAACAAGAAGAAGAAGTTTGTTGGTTTTGGTTCTAGTTCTTAGCCTCGTGGAGCACCTCCTACTCAGAAGGGGTGTTTCAACTGTGGCTTTCCCAACCGTATGATTCGAGACTGTCCTAAGCCTTTCTTCTACTGTTATTGAAAGAAGGAGGGTCGTCGTATTTCCACTTGTCATATTGCTCCGAATAATTCTAAATCTGGCAAGCTGAATGTAGTGGGTGCTTCTGGAGGTTCTTCTCGGCGCAGAGGTACATCTCCTTCTATCCTTGAGGGTTCTTTGTTGTTTCATGACCGATCTATTTGAGTCCTCTTTGATATGGGTGTGTCGCATTCGTTCGTATCGAAGGAGCTCATCGATGCTAATTTTTGCGTGTTTCTTGTTTGGTTACTTCATTTGAGGATTGTGAATCCTATCGGGGAATCCGCAACCCTTAGCATGTTTTGTGATGATGTTAAGATTGTTTTATATGGATTTTCTTTTCGAGAAAATCTGCATGTTATTTCTTATTTGGGTTTTGATATGATTTACATATGACTGGCTAGTTCGATATGATGCTAGGATTATTTGTTCTAAGAGTATTTTATACCTTCAACATCCTGATTCTTCTGCTCAGCTATCACTTGTTCTCCGGAATGTGGATAATTCCGAAGTGTATTTATATTCTCTAGACTCACGAGATGATGATGATATATCTCATATTCTCATTGTATGTGATTTTCCTGATGTTTTTGAGCCAGTTCTGGGTTTGCCACCCAAGCGGGCTATCGAGTTCCGCATTGATCTCAATGCAGGTGCGCAGCCAGTTAGTCGTCCTCCCACGAGGATGTCTATGAAGGAAAATGAGGAACTCAAGAAGCAGCTTTAGGAGCTTGAAGCTAAGCAGTTTATCGGTCTAGTTCATCACCATGGGGTGCTGTAGTGGTATTCATGAAGAAGTCCGATGGAACTCATAGGATTTGCATTGACTATCACATGCTTAACGAGTTGACCATCAAGAATAAGTATCTGTTGCCTAGGATCGACAATATGTTTGATTAATTGAGTGGTGCTAAGGTCTTTTCTTAGCTCGACCTTGCCACTAGTTTTCATCAGCTACGGGTTATGGAGGTTAGCATTCTTCTCACAGCTTTCCGCAGTCGTTATGGTTCTTTTGAATGGCTCGTTATGCCGTACGGTTTGACAAATGCCCCTGCTTTCTTTGTCGATCTTATGAATCAAGTATTCCGGGAATATCTTGATAAGTTCGTCCTTGTGTTTATTGATGACATCCTTGTCTACTCTAAGTCAGAAGCCGATCATTCTCACCATTTGAGGATTGTCTTGGATACTCTTTGTTAGCATCAGCTCAAAGCCAAATTCTGCAAGTACCCCTTTTGGAAGAATATGGTTAAGTTCTTAGTCCACATTGTTTCTTCCAAAGGAATTTCGGTCGATCCCTCGAAGATCGAAGCCATCCAAAATTGGAAGAGGCCTGAGAATGTTCACTAGACTCGCAGTTTTCTTGGATTGGGGGGTTATTACCGCCGGTTGATTAAAGATTTCTCTCGCATTGTGCTTCCTCTCACTAGCCTTACTCGTAAAGGCATTCGATTTATTTGGTCCGATAAGTGTGAAGCTTCTTTTTAGCAATTGAAGGAGCTTCTCACTAATGTTCCTATTCTGGTGGTTCTCGAAGGGGATCATGTTCTTGTTATCTACACCGATGCTAGTAGATGTGGCCTCGGTGTCGTTCTCATATAGATAGATCAGGTAGTTGATTATGCTTCTAGGAAACTGAAACCGAATGAAGTTCACTATGCTACTCATGACCTCGAGTTCGCCGCAATAGTCTTCGCCTTGAAGATTTGGCGACATTATCTTTTAGGCGGGCGCTTCATTCTCTATACCGATCACAAATCTTTGAAATATCTGTTTACCCAGAAGGAGCTCAATATACGGCAACAGCATTGGCTCGAGTTCCTTGCGTCTTATGACTTTGACATCCAGTATATCCCTAGAAAGGGTAATCGTTTTGCTGATGCACTTAGTCGTAAACATTCGGCTGCCGTTTCTATGATGCTAGCCGAATGGGATGTTCTTAAGACCTTATCTCCTTGTGATATTCGTGATCGAGCTCCATCTTCTGATTCACCTATTCTATTATTCAGTTTGGAAGCTCGACCCAGCTTATTGGATCGTATCTTCCATTGCGGCGTATTTGCCCTAGAGACGTTTTGCCATTAGAGTGTATTTGCCATGAGGGTGTATTTTCCCATTGCGGCGTATTTTCCATTGCGGTGTACTTTTCATTGTGACGTATTGCCTTCGGGCACGGTACCATATTTCAAAGAACAGTACTTAGCAGGCTTCGGCCAAATGCACGTGCAAATTTTTGATGATTTCATTTATTATTGTAACTTCCCAAGTGTGTCGCCTTTTTCGAAATCGGCTCTTTGAGCCATTCGATATATGTAGTTGTGGCGATTACCTTTCGGGAATTCAAACTCTTGTGAGTTCTATCTTTGAGATTCGAGATGCCTACACTGGTGTTTATTAAGATTTAGTGTAACGACCCATAAATTTTAACTGTTTTAATAACAAAATTAAACTAAATTTTTGTGAAATTTTAAATATTTGAATTTTGAAATAAAAATTTGATATTTGTAATACGTCTATTTAAACATAGCAAACGGTAAGTTTTCATCTGATAATATGAAAGTTTATTTTATTGTGTAATTTTATTTCAATTTAAATCAGTTAATATTAGATGATAATAAAATATTTTCCAAACTTGAATATTTTTACATAATAAATTTGTAAATCATCTTCTGAGTGAGATGTCATATTTTGTTTCTCCAAATTTCGATTAGTATTGCTCCGTTCATCTTATTTTTGGTGTATTAGCAGCATTTTCAGTACCAAATATTGTCTTTTGATAGGATGATCGTGCCACTGTTGTCCATATACCATTTTGATCGTCTCTCGTGCTGATCTCCGTGGTATATTCATCTTTGTGCATTTTGGCATCCGATACGCGGCGAAAACCATAAAATGGTTAACTGTATCAGTACCGTATTTGAGCCTTTTGTTTTGATGGGTCTTTCCATTATCCTCTGTGCAAGCGAATAGCCTTCAGCTATTAATAATTTCAAATTTTACCTTTTCCCGTGACTTTTAACATTCCCAATGTTTCAATATTTATTTCGGTTCATTCACTTTTTTCAGGCTCTTCCCTTTCTCTTCGGCTCTGACTCTGCTTCTAATAATAATAATAATATATGTTTTCAAAGTTGAGGTGTTGTTTGAATCAGTTGCACATTTTCATTCGCGTGTGAAGCTGCTTCCCATTCCCTCTGACGTTTTGCTTTTCAAAGAAAGTAACGTATAATTATATAAAGGGAAATGTTACCATGTGCCCTTAGGGCAGATGGTTAAGATTGTGAATTTATCAAAGTAGCCTCCTTGAATTCCATATATCCACTTTGTTTTAGGGTAAAATAGGCATTTAACTTAGTTTTTTTGTCTTTTAGCCTGAAACAGTCATTGTTAACATGTTCCCTTAGGGCACATGATAACAAAACCCTTATATAAAAGTTTATCTTATATATATAAAGTTGTTATGGAGATGGCTCATTTTTTCTTCTTCTTGCTTGTGCTTCTCTCTTTCTCCGCCATTATCATACATATGCTTCATCAAGTCGCTCCTCTCAATGCCTAACGAACCACCTCTCCATCTCTCAGTCATCCATGCATCGCCTTCTCGAGCATCACTTCCTCCTTCATTTCTCGACCACCAACCTCGCCCTGTCTCCCCTCCGACCATGACCTCCACAAATCGAGCACCCTCTACCACTTGTAAACCCGTTATCTCCTCCGCATATCCATCCCACACCACCATCACCGAACGCTCCATCCCTCACCTGGTCCCCTGCCATGGCCCGCCCTAGCAGCTCTGCCCTTCCTGCTGCATATCTTCCATGTGTTCTTCTGAGATTTTATGTTGCTCATGGAATTTGTATATGGGTAAATTTATGTAGTACTAAAACTTTGTCAACTTAGCATGTTATTTACCTGCTATCGAAAATTTTATACAAGTTGTGTTTTCTCGTATATATATGTTACAGTATATATGTTTTAGAATTTGTTAGTGTATATATGTTTGAGAAATGAATTCTGTTTTATATATTGTATATAAGTGATTATTTTATGTTGTTGTTTTAAGCCTATACATATAATAAGAGGTATGTATTTTTATAAATTATATATAGTATATAAGTGATTATTTTATCGGTTTGTATATACATAAAAGTTATATAAGTATTCATTTTATATTACACACACACACACACACACACACACACACACACACATATATATATATATATATATATATATATATATATAATTGCTGTATGAGTTTGTATATATTTGAAGTTTATATTAGTGTTGTTTATATATGACTTGTATAGTTTATATAAAGTTATGCAAGGTATGTGTTTCATATTAAGGGAAAGTTATATGTAGGTTTTGTTTTAAAATTTTAATAGGTGTCTTTGATTTCGAAAGTGAATATATGGATATATAGATCTAATACATGTATGTCGGTGTGTGTGTGTGTATATATATATATATATATATATATATATATATATGTTTTAAGTAAGTGATATATATGCCAGTTTACATATATATATATTATAATCTGTTATTTATGGAAATTATAAACTGTGTTAGTTAGATATAAAGTTATGTTGTAGTATATTATCTGTTAGTGCATGTATATTAATAGATATTTGTGGAGTAAGTTATATTAGTATTATATGTAAATCTATGGTACGTTGGATTCTGTAATTCATAATGTATTAATTATATAATTGGGTTTATAAGTATGTATGGATAAAATAAGGTAAGGTGTGTATATATATATATAGGTTACTTGAGTTGTATAAGGTTGGTGTAGCTTATATATATATATATACATATATACATATATATATATATAGATACATATATATATCCATCTGAATATAAGTTTGTTTACATACGTATATATTTATAATTTGTTAGTTATATTTAAAGATTATATGCTAGTTTATACGTTAGTTTAAAAATATACAGTAGAATATGCATATAGAATTAGAACAGACATACGTGAGTTTTGGTGTTCTGTTGCATATATATATTTCCTATATATATACATTATAACTTACTCTGGATTTTGGAAATAGTAAATTATATATTGTTACATATATATATATATATATATATATATATATATATATATATATATATCTTTTGGCACGACTATTTCAATATATATGTTATATAGAGTACTTTATAGTATGATTTGATGCTATTTTGATATTTGGAAATAGTTAATTATATAAAGTATATGTTTTGTTGTAAAGGATTCTATTTTGATTTTGGTTTGGAAAAGATATATATATAGTTTCATATCTATATAGGTATTTATGAGTTATAAAACAAATTATATGTATATAGATTTATATATGTTATATCTATATCAATTCACTTATATAAATGATGTTCATCAATCCAGTTTTGATTCGATTTCGTCGATTTCAAGCTGTCGGCTTTGTTCGTCAAATTCGTGCCAATCTTGCTTTCTTTGGAATCCGTAGCTCATTTCATTTTCAAATCTATCTAGCCTCAAAAGGTGAGCAATCACTCGCGATTAACGTTCTTATATTTATTAAATTTGATTTCAATTGAAACGACAATTGAGATATGCTAGTGTTAGTTATTTACATTGCTATGTATATGCTATTATCTGTATCTGTTCACCTTGAACATCTGACATTATTATATGTTAATTTTATATTGATGATATATGCATGTTATATTATTATTATCGTATTTGTTATCACCCTGCAAGTTCCCTGTTAGTATAGAATTCCCTATGGGTTGAAATGATACATACCCGAACGATCTGTAGAATAAGAGAAAACTGTTATGGGTTGAAATGATAAACCCACGCGATTTTCATTTGAATTGAATTTGAGATTGCGGGTCGAAATGATATATATCCGTATATATTTAAATTGCAGATTGAAATGATAAATATCCGTATAACTTGGCCATAGGATAGAAAATTATATACAGACACTATTGGTCTATATATAGATATTTTGAAAATGATTCTATGGTTTTGGAAAGAAATATATGCTTTTAACAAATATTGATTTTAAGATATTATATGTATGTATGTATTTCGTAAAGGTTTAAATTTTAGATTTTTAAAATTATATGTTTTGAAAATTTTAAAAATTATAAGTTAGTTCTAAAATTATAAATTTTAAGAATTTACTTGTAATTTTACTATTTTGAAATTATAAAAAATAAGTTTAATAAAAAAATAAGTTTAATAATAAGATTTAATTTAATAAAGTTTGATTTAATTAATATAATATGTTTAAGTATTTATTTAAATTTTTATTTCCAATGCAGAGTTCATAACACAAATTGGTTTGAAATTGTTTTTATTTAAGAATTATACTCGAATAAGTCTGATTTGAAATTTATTAATTTTAGGATTTTAAAGATATGATTTTATAACTTGATTTTGATTAAAAGTGATTTAAATGGTTATTTCTGATTTATATAAATTAAAATGGTATATTTAGTTTTATTTAAATTTGAAATTTGAAGTTTTATTTAAATCTTATTGGAATGATTAAGTGAATATTTCAAACTAAGTAGAAGTATAGTAAATTTGTTATATGTATGGAATTGTCAGATTTAGTTTTGGAAATATTGAATATTAAAGCTTTGAAATATATTGAAATTGAAATGGTTTATTTTGTGGTTCAATCTACATTTGAAATCGATATAATTTGAAATCGTTATTGAGAAACTGAATTGAATTGAAATTGATGAATTGAGATTGAATTAAATTTAAATTTTGGAATTCGAGTTGATTTGAATCGATTTGTGAAATTGAAGGAAGCTTTTTTATTATATAAAGTATTTTTAAATTATATTTAAACTATTTATATATTTTACTTTATAAACTATTTAATATCAACTATTTTAATATAAATCAATTTTAATGTAAACTATTTTAAGTATAAACCATTTTAATGTACTAACTATTTTACTATAAACTATTTAAACTTATAACTATTTTTATATAAACTATTTTATTTCATAAACTATTATTTATACTATTATTAATATCCAAACTGTTTAAGTGGTGGAAGTTATGATTTCAAAGTCATGGTTTTCCAAAGTATTATGATTTCAAAGTGTAATGATTTTCAAAGTGTTACAATTTCAAGTGTTTTGGCTTCGAAAGTGTTATAACTTTGAAAGTACTATGATATTGGAAATGGATATATTTGAAGTGAAAATGATATCGTATTGATATGGTTTTGAAATGGAAATGGTATTTTGGTTTTGAAGTATAAACTATTTGAAATGACCGCGGTGTTATGATAACAATTGGTCGTTAAAGATGTGATTGGTTATTGTCATACTCTCCGCCAGTACCGGAAACCATTTTAACAACCGTGTACGCGTTGGAGATTCCAAAATGAAGTGGGATGGTGGCGACGATACTATATGAGGCATATACGTGGACCCGACTCCCGTAAGTTAGCTCAAGCTGGCTAAAACAGGCGCAATCGACGGGCCAAGTGAGGTAGCTCCTTCGATCGGACACACTTCTTCGATTGACATTTTATTACTTCGTGATTTATTTGGTGCACACCTTTGATTTAGGAGTGTGGCTCGAGGGAGGCGGTAGTTGCTGTTATGCATTACCACCAGCCCGAAAGTGTAACTGGTATACCTGCCCTGGCATTGCCAAGTTGTGCCGTGTCACCCACCTTAGCGAGACCACTGCGAGTTTGTTTTGTACCATACCTATGGAGTGCCCTCTGAAGATGCCCAGTACGGGGGAGATTAGGGTACTTTATAGACGATGTGAATATATAAAATGTGTTAAGGGGGAAACGGGTAATGCCTTAACGTTGTTTTAATAGTTTGCTTCACTTTAGACATTATTATAATAGCGTATATTACTACAAAGTAGATAGTTCTACGGATGCTTAGAGGATGGTTATCCCAAACATCCTTTAAGTTACTTACATTTCAGTTGATATTTCACTTGAGTTGGATTTATTGATATAAGAATGTTAATGCTGATTCGAGCGTTTTGTGTTTTACTTTACGCTCGGGTCAGACTGAGTGTCACAGCATTCGAGACTCACCTTTGAAATTGGAGCATCGCTTGGAGATCCATCTATCTATTCAGCTTGCAGTTATTCAATGGACTCCTGTAATATATTTTGATCTTGTATTTGACTATTATATTGAAACTTATATGTATTGGAGACTTCTGTTGTATCTTGTTTTAACTCTGTTATATATATACATATATATATAATAGAGTCATGAACTACTATCCATTTGTTTCCACTGCTTATTGTTATATTACTCTGTGTCTATGATTCTTTGATTTGTTTATTTATTGTATATGCTAAGTTTTTCCAAATATAAATTAACAATTTGATATTTTGAGAAATTCAATTCTGACATGTATGGATGCGAATGGTTAAAAGTATTTGGTCATTACATTTTGTCGTTATGGCGTTGATTTAAATTCTCCTACTTGGAGATATACATATATTTGTCTTTTAGTGTATTTGAGATGTTGATTTCTCTTGTGTGTTTTGAGTAGTCGATTTGCGGGGTTTGGGATTCCTCCTTTTTGGAGCTATGATTTTTCCCTAAACCATGTTAGTCCATTTTGATAATACGTCGATGACATGAGGCGTGCTTTTGTTGCGAGATTTGCTATGGAGTATCGCCTTTAAGATTGTGTGCATGTTTAGTAATATTGTTATATGACATAAAGTAACTACCCTTACTCGAATATGCCACTTCAAGTGACCATACATTTTGAATTGTCCCTTCTCATTTGAGAATATTGTCACCTTACCGTTATGCATATATTACTGCTTATCCTTATAACTGATTTGTTTAGCTAGATTGACCCGTGTATTTTATACTCGGGTCAGACCGAGATGTTTCAGGTTAGGTACATTTGGACTTAGCCTATTTTGCTTCTGCATGGACTTTTCTGCTAGACCTTTTTGTTGTAGCCTTTTTTAGTAGTCTTTTGTTGCTACTCTGATATGTATATTCTTTTGACTAGTGTGTATTGTGGTCATCATACCACATGATATGTATCATTTTGTACTACTGTGGCGATGTATCTGTATATGTGTATATGTAAATGATTATCTGCTGTTTTATGGTGTGTTTTACATTTGAGTTGTTGTGTTTTGTTCTGATAGATCCTATAACCACATATGGCTTTGTATTAAGTATTAATTGGATATGTTGATCCACTTGAGTTAGAAAAAATATAGAGCATTTATCGACGTATTCGATTGATATTTAACACAAGGCCATAGATGGTCGTTCCTAACCAGCCACGTTCTCCGCATTATCAGACGGTGTTACCGAGTAATACTCTTTGTTAATGTGGGTCTCAGGGTGGGGCGTCACAGCTTGGTATCGGATCCATGTTTCGATCCCGGGATCTATGGGTTATGGGCCCACCATGCTTCCACTACGTGCCACCCCGTTGTGGGACTATTAAGCACCCACTTCGTATGTTTGTCCATGACATGGGACAATTGTACCCAATTTTTAAGGGGTGTTACAATCTCCCCCGTTAGATCCCAACGTCCCCGTTGGCTCATGAACACAACACCCCCCCCCCCCCCCAAGCGTCGTGGACGTAACACGTACAGATCACAATTCCGGCTGGGTATGGCTCTGATACCAATGTAACAACCCGTACCTCACTTAACACTGATATCGTCCCTAACCTAGTCACCTCTGCCTCATGGGCCAAACCAAGGTGTGGGTTTTTGTTCCTCAAAAGTTCTCAACATTGTTATGAGGTGAAAGCTTATTTTCTTCAAGTTTTCTCTATAAATAAATTAAGTAAATATATCTACAAGTTATATAAAATATTTTACACTTAATAAAAAGATAATTTATATTATTAAAAACATTTTATTATTAAAAACCCTTATTTTACATAAATGCACAATTTACACAAATAAATGCATAAAACAACATTTTTAACTTCAAAAATTACAAAATAAATATTCACTTGTGTAATAAAATTTAACAAACCATTTTCCATCAATTTTACGATCAAAACTTATTTTTAGACCAAATTTCACCTTTTTATTTAAATAAACAACCTCTAAAAGTTAAATACTTCCTTTAAAAATTATTAAAAGAAGTATTTGGAAATAATTAATAAAATTATTGCATTTTCTTCAAATCAAAACCACTATCCATTCATTATTAACCCAAACAAAATAAAATAAAGTTCCAACTTTATTTTCTCATTTTATTTCAAAAATTCATTATTTATTCCAAATAAACAATTTAAAATTTAAAATTTTATTTTAATTCACAATATTAAATTATAACTATCATTGTAATTTAACATTTATAGGTAATCTCCAAACCAGGGTTGTTACATATCTATTCCAAAAGCTCTATATAAATATTTACTTCCAAAATCCCTTTTTAATTCCCTTTCAAAATCCAATATATATATTTACGGTGTCTCAAAATACAAAATATAGGCCAGTAATACCATAGCATCCAATAACTTCAATTCACATGATAATCTATCAAAGATTATTCAAACAAATCATATATCACTATATATGAAATTAAATTAAACATTTTGAGGAATCCAGTTGGATCCCTCGAACCTATTTTTCTGCATCCACAGATGTTGATACAATATAAAAAAATACTAATCCTACTTTGAGGTGGAATATCGCGGTATATAGGGTCATTTGCTATTATGCGGGGCGCATATGGTCTCATCCGCTCCAATAGGCGGGAATAATCAATCCAACTACTAATATATATACTACTATATATAATATAACATCGAACTGATAATAATAATTATCAAATCATCCAATCAACCAACAATTTAAATTTTCAACATTTTAATTAAACTATCAATCCAAAAATTATTGAGATTTACTCATATTGATTTTCGTCGATGTTGAAGTGATCCATTCGAATTAAAATTAAAAAAGCATTTAATTTTTATCCAAATTCCTGCTAGCCCTAAACGATTCCAAACCAATTCCTATGCGTAGCACTCGTCGCTACTATTACATCGCCGTTTGATTCTCTGAATTCCGACCTCGTACACGAGAGTTATAAAAAATTTTAGCTCATTGATTGAAATATAATTAAATTAAAACTCAAATTACATTTTTATTAAACCCAAACCAAATTACCCTTGAACTTTCGGCCTGACCCAGAATAATGTTTCTTTCCCAATTGATTTTTCCTAAAGCTACTCAACTTGTGCACGTCCTTTCTCGTGTACGTGGCATACTCCAAACGCTCGCCTAGGCCATGCCACCCCCGCCGATCAGATCGCCGACCTCCCACGACCCTACATATGCCTTCGAGTCACCGTACGAAGCCCAAAATACATCACGACATCACCAATTGCCGCGTCGACCACATCAGGTCGTACCACCTCCGGAGCCACCACACGCTTCTAAACTCCCTTCTCCAACTCGTCTTGCATCCACGAATACAACTCCGGCTCCAAACGAGCCATCGACGACCACATTGAACCAAAACTCGAACCATAGCTCAACGTCACAATGTCGAGCTCGATAAAAATTCAGCCGCACTCTCCAAAAACATATCAGATTGAATCCCTTTGCAAATCATGATTTTACAAACCAATTTCAGATATTTTTTATTATATAATTTTTGGGAAATAAATTTTTAAATTTGTCATTCTTTTTTTTATACAGTTCGACCATTTTTTTCACTGTAGCTTGCATGTGTTTGTAAAGGAGACGACGTGATTTATAAGGAGGGAGGGAAACTTGTTTGAATTGTTCAAAGTATAGTGAAAAGATATAACAACAGCTGAAAGGAAGTTTGACTAATATATATATATATATATATATAAATTTATTCTTAAAGGGTCTCGATTTACACAAATCAAAATCTCGAACCCCTATCGAGGCATGTCGCTAAGCGTTTATAATGTTATACCTCTATTTCAGACGCAATGGAAAAGGTTTCAAGCCCAAATTCGATCGTATGGAGAAGATAGATTTTTGGACCCAATTATTATATTGAATTTTCAATATAAATTTCAGCGTGTTTTTATCCCATACGACCAAACGATAACTCCAAATGCTACGAGATTTGGAATCCTATAGTCATACACTATTATGAATCTAATGGAATTAGTTTCATCGAAATCCAAGAACGTGCCCCAGAAGGCTATCTTTACTCGTTAATCCAAGCGAGATATATTTAAAATCAAACAGATCACTTTTAAATTCAATATGAAAGTTCTATTACCTTCATTCTTATTAATATAAATTTAATATGTATTTAAATTATTATTTATCAAGTTTTTGAGAAAAATTTGTGATCCTCTATGCGTAGAGGAGAGCAAACATGTGAATACATATATATAACATGAATATAGGGAGCTGCCAACATGCCTAGCAGGTAACAAGAGCAAAAATACAAAAAGCTAAACTCAGCTACTCCTAAGATGAGATCCGGCGGTGCCACCACCCATCGCACCTCAATATCAGATTCCGGCAAGGCCACCACCCGATAGTAAGATGATGAAAATATTGAAAAGGCTAAAGGAAAAAGCATCTGCTCTGAATAGGGTCTGGTGAATAGGGAGACCCCTCTGAAGGCTCTGAGCAAGAAGAAGGAGTGCCGAACTGGAGAGTAGAAACATCCTGCACAGGTACTCTACAGTGAAGGTGGCGGAATCCCATATCTGAGGGGATATCTGCGAGAAGTCCTGGGTGAAGAAACTCTGCTCTGATGACCTCTCTACAAACTGGTACCCCACAATCTGAAGACAAGAGAAGCCTGCAAAATGAACCTGATAACCTATCACCCAAAGCCTGCATCCGAAACAAGACTAGGAATAAAAGGTTTAGAAAGATACATATATATGTATATTTACTGAGACAATATGCATATATATGTATTTATAATAAATGATATAAAATAAAAACCAATATAAGTCAAACTTAAGACAAGAAAAAAGACAAGAGCAAAACTTAAGACGGATCATAATTATTTATCATTAATCATAAGTAAGCTATTATTTAAAGTGGGATTATCATATGAATTTGGAAAAATATTATCAATGCTATTATTAGTGCTTTGAAAGTTCTTATGTTTAAAGATGTTAATATTATAGCTAACCTTGTTGAGATACCGTTCGAAAAGGAAATTTTAGCTAGTTTATATTTGGGATTAGAAATCCAATTAAAACAAAATGTAGAAATTGAAAAAATCAATTTGGTGAGATGGATATTATTATTTTCAAAAATTCTTTGATTTCTCTCAAACCAAATAAACCAACTAATAATAATAAATAAAGTGTCTAGTAAAAATCTAATATTTTTATTGAATTTGAATCTATAATTTATCCAGTAGAATTCACAGTCCGAAATTTTAGTTATTGTATTAAAGTTAAAAAATTTAAGAGTATTAATTAGAATGTAAATAGAATCCAAACAATCATAATATAAATGATTTATGTCCTCTAAATGCAGATTGCAAAAATAACATTTGTTATCGTTATGAATGTTTTTTCTCTTTAAAAATTCTATTGTATTAAGTTTACCATGAAGTATTAGCCACATGTGGATTTTGAATTTAGGAGGAGCATTAGATTTCCACAAGTATTTAAAAGAGTTATCTGAAGTTCCCGAAAAGTTGATAAATCTATAAAAAGAATTTGGAGTATATTTCTTACTCTTATCCCATTCCCAACTAATAAAATCATTATCATTCTCAATGGTGTAAAGATTTAATCTGGCAAAAAGCAAGGAAAGTTGCCTAAGGTTAGATCCTATTAAAATTCTGTTAAAACTGAAATTCCAGGGAGGAACATTTTCCTGAGAATAAACTTCATTAATTAAAGCATATTTAAAGTTACAAATATCATACAAATCCTTAAATTCAAACTTAAGAGGCAAAATCGAAATCCAACAGTCATGCCAAAAAGAAGTACAATTTCCTGAGTGCACTATTATCTTAGTTCCTAAATTAAAATTTTCATAGCATTTTAAAATGTTTTTCCAGAAATTAGAGAATTTATAGGAGAAGGAATAATCAATTTGGTGCAAATTGATGTTATCCTTATAGTAGTATTTGGAACTGAGCACTTTCCAGATAGCGTTATCATTTACATCTTTAAACTTCCAAAGCCATTTACTTAAAAGAGACAAATTCATGTTATGCAAGTTTATAATTCCTAAATCACCCTCCTTTTTAGCCTTACAAACAGTTTCCCAGTTAACAAGACATTTTATACTGTTATGAATGTTTTCCCCACTCCATAAGAAATATCTTCTAATTTTATCGATTTTATCAATAACCCGATCAGGAAACAGATGCGTAGACATCCAATAGATCGGTAAGGCTGATAGAACCGAGTTTGTTAAAACAAGCCTACCTGCTCTAGATAGAAATCTCCCATTCCAGTTAGATATCTTGTTTTCAACTTTATCAATAATAATAAGCCAATCATCATGTTTGAGCTTTGTAGGTCTAATCACAAACCCTAGATATTCAAAAGGAAAATTCATTCTTTTGCAATTTAGAGTATTAGCTACTAAGTTTTCTACTTTTTCAAAATCATTTAAAACAAGAACTGAACTTTTTTCAACATTGATTTTTAAACCAGATAAAAGCTCGAAACTATAAAGAATAAACTTGAGAGTAATAATGTGTCTAGGAAGATGAGATGAAAAAAGTAAGGTATCATCCGCGAATTGCAGAACCGATATACCAATACGCGAAAAGTCATTGCCAACTCTTCCTAGAGACCCATTATCCACTGCTTTCTTAATAATTTTGGCAAAAACATCGGCGGCTAGGTTAAACAACAAGGGTGATAAGGGATCCCCTTGCCTTAGACCTCTCTTAGACTGAATTTTATTACCTAGAATACCATTTACCATAATACTAGAGTTACCAGTTTTAAGCAGAGTCATAATCCAACTAATCCATCTATGTCCAAATCCTCTTGCATGAAAGATATCTACAAGAAAATCCCATTCTACTGAATCAAAAGCTTTTACAAAATCTAGTTTTAAAATCGCACAGGTTGTGTTGTTCTTACAACAGTAATTAATATATTCGTGGACAGTAGCCACACCATCCGTGATATTTCTCCCTTTAATAAAAGCCGACTGTGAACGATCAATTAAATCGTTCATTCTTTTACTAAGTCTATTAGAAAGGACTTTAGAAATAGTTTTTACTGAACAGTTAATCAAAGAAATAGGCCTGAAGTCTTTTAAGTTGTTCGCTCCTACTTTTTTGTGCAACAAAATAACATTAGCGAAGTTAAATCTCCCTAATTGCAAGTTACCATAATAAAATTCATTAAACAAATTAATTAAGTCAAATTTTAAAACATCCCAAAAACTTTTGTAAAATAATATAGGAAACCCATCAGGTCACGGTGATTTATCACTAGGCATGTCATAAATAGCTTTCTTAATTTCCTCTTCGGAAAAAGAATTTTCTAGCTTTGATAAATCAACATTTGAGTCCGATGGATACAGATCTGTCCATCTAACATTGATTCTATGGTTGATTTTGGAACCAAAAATATCCTTATAGTAGTCTGTAAAAGCCTTGTTGAGGTCTCCTTGATCAACTAACTCTATATTGTTAACAAATATATAGTTAATTGTATTAGAGCATTTTCTACCATTATCAATATTATGAAAAAATTTGGTACTATTATCCCCTTCGTTGATCCATTGAATTCGGGATTGCTGCTTCCACATCACCTCTTCTTTTTCTAAGATAGAATTTAGTTCATCTTTTAAATTAGAAAGAACATTACGTTCACCTAGGTTTAGGGGTCTAGATTCTTCTATCTTGTTAATTTTAAGCATTTCATTAAGAATATTAACTTTTTTAATTTTTAAATTGCCAGAACCATTTTTGTTCCATTTTTCTAGAAAAATCCCAAGGTCCCTAAGTTTAGAAACAAAAGCTTTTGCAGAATTTTCCTTACTGTCGAAATTATGAAAACTCAAAGAATTCTATTTACGAATAACTAAGTTTACAAAATTGGGTTCTAAAAGCCACATCTTTTAAATTTAAAATTGCTTATAAAAAATCAATGATACTCGCAAGAAAGGATAATAGGACAATGGTCAGAAAAGGTATAAGGTAAGCCATTGACTCTACAGATAGGAAATTTGTCCTCAATTTCATCACTAACAAAAAATCTATCAAGTAGAGCCATGGAAGGAGACTCTCTAGTGTTACTCCAAGTAAACTCACTATTGGAGAGAGGAATATCAATCAAGTTAGAGTTAAAAATAAATTGATTGAACTCCTCCATAGCAGAGTAATCCCCCTTCCTAGGAAAACGCTCACCTATGAAATGCATAACATTAAAATCACCCACCAGAATCCAAGATCCCGGGGCTAGAGATCTAAATTTTAGGCACTCATTCCATAAAATTCTCCTATTAATTTTAGAATTAGGTCCATAGACATTAGATATATTTAATAAAGAGTTATCAAAAAGATTAATAAGAATAACATAAAGAGAATGTTGTTTAACAATACACTGAAGAAATTTAAAAGAATTATCTCTTCAACCTATCATTAATCCCCCAGAAGAGCCCACGAAAGGTAAAAAATCCCATTTTCTAAAATGATAACCACCTAAGCGTCTAAAGAAATGGTCATCGGGACAGTTAATTTTAGTTTCTTGAAGTAGAGCAATATCTATGGAGTAGTCTTTAAAAAATACTCTAACCTTATCACATTTGTTTAAATCATTTAAACCTCTAACCTTATCACATGCGTAGTACCACTTGTGGCACTCGGTCCAGGTAACTCACCTGAAGGAGAAGGCTGAAAGTTGTGGATTCTAGCGCTACGACGAACGGAACCGCTAGAAGCTACAGCATGCTTACGCTTTCTTCTCTTCGAAGAGGAAGAGTATGGGACAGAACAGGTATTACAATCCAAACTGTCGGACACTGAGGCATCATGCAAAACATCTGAAGAAGCAACGACTGGAAACAAATCAGGAAGTCGAGGCTCAAAATCAGCAGCTAATGCATCATCTTGATGATCAAAGGACATTAACCATTCGCGGTCCATAACTACTGAGTCATATTTGACTTCTGCTGGTGGAGATGAGGCAACACAAGTATCCAATGCTAACAGATTCCCAAATCTATCATCAACTAAATGTGAACTCTAGGTACCATGCACGCCATCTACAGCAAGTTCAATCTCCAGTGGAACCGAAGGTAAAGATGACAATAAACTAGAGTAAAGAGAATCATAATCAACAGAGCATACAACTTCCTTCTGCTGCTCAAAGGACAAAAGCCAGTCCCGAGAAACTCCTGTTTCAATCTGACGAGAAACTTCTGACAAGGCTTCTTCATACATGTACCTCTCAGCATCATCTACCGCAAGACTAACTGAACCTTCACTGTCAATTGGTTTTGACAACATGATACCATCGACAGAAGTCAGACTAGGAGACATACGATGTGTATCATCAACATATTCCAATTGATAGACATCCCTCAGCCTGTCGTCTGAAAAAGCGAGAGACCCAAGGCATTCGAAGGAATTCATAGTAGGAATGTCAAAAGAGCAAATGCCTTTGGGTAAAACTTTATCTTTCCTCGTTGAGACCTGAGCAAACCCAACATCATTGGTTCCAGATTTGGTAACATCATTGGTTCCGAACATGGTGACAGGGACTAATGAGGTATCATTCGTTACCAAATTTGAACATTCAGAAAATCAAATCAATTATTTGAGTAGATAAATCAAGTCAATAAATCAATATAATTGAAATTCAAGTTAAAAATTAGCTTCTGAATATTTAAATAAATTAAATATTCCAATTTCAAATAACCAAAATTTTGGATTGTTACTTTCTTCCCTCTTTAAAAGAATTTTGTCTTCGAAATTGCTACGTAAGAAGAATGGTCCAAAACCCATTAATTTTCCCCAAAACCAATTAGTTTAAACAATTTTCCGAAACCAATTTATTGAAAACACATTATCACTTTTACTAATTTCAAAATTCATCCATAGATTCCAAATAATATCATTTACTCAACCATTTCAAATTATAATCCAAAAATCAAATTTTAATTAATAAAAATTTCTTCAAAAATTTCTAACTCTTTAATTTTTTGAAAAATTTCGTCAGCGTCTCCTTTGCGTGGCTAAATCGGACAAATACAAATTTTCCTCTACGGGCCCCTATAATCAAAAGAAAACAAAAGCCAAATGGCTCAATCATAAAACCATCAATTTTAAACATGTACCTTTTAGTCGGGCAATCCAATTTTTTTCTTATGATATCGAAGACATCAATTTATTTCTTGCTTTCATATACCTTCATCTTATTTACCTATGATATCCAATCACATAATTCAAAATCATCTCATTCATCATTTTCAAATTTCCAACATTTATTTCACCAAAGCCCATACGATGCACATATATCATCCATACGCAATATCAAATCTGATAGCTCACTTGATCACACAATTTCACTTTCGAATTAATATCGTTCACACGACTCTCTTGTGCGGACTCATATCTAGTTTCTTGATCAGAAACCGTCATTCTCCTTGCATAGCCGTATACTATGATAGAGAATCTCAGAATCAATCGAAAACCCATATCCAGTATTCGCGGTCGAAAATTGAGTGAAAAATCCAAAATCCTAACTCGGATCGATATAAATTATCTCAAAATTTTATGCTCGAATCTGGATCAAACCGTCATGCGAATAAACAATATATGTACAACTTACGTACTAATTTCCAGTTGATTCTTAGCTATATCGAATTATTTTTATTCACATGCATTTTACTTACAATCAATCATCCATAATTATTATTCTCACTGCTTTATTCACATTCGTTATTCAATTAGTATATCTTTCCCAAACTGATATCATTTAAGAGTTATTCCACATTCATTTCATTTTTGATCAATTATCGACATTGACTATTTTCTTAGTATATTTCTTTAATACCAATTTCACTTAAGAACTTTATCATCAAATTTTCTTAAGTCAATTATTAACGTTTTATACAAAAGCTCTCATGGTTATTACCACTTCACCATTTAAGCTAATATCCATTTCTATTCAAATTCAATTTCGATTCCTTTTAATTCAATTTATCTCCTAATTTTAGATATTGAATTTTATCAACCATATCCCAAGTCATATTCAATTAACTAATTGATTTAATTTAATTTGTTCCCTTCATTAGTTTTTTCAATCTGAACAAATTCCATTTCCAACAATTACTCCATCCAGCCTAACTTAGGGTAAATTTTCAAACTTCACTTTATTTAACTTAATTTAAATTTCTATTCTACAGTTCAATTTCAAGTTTTTATTTTTATTTCATTCTTAATCAAAAATTTAAAATATTTCTTTAACTTGCAATTTACAATTTTATAAGTTATCAACTCACTCATATTCCATAAAACATTTTAATCAAAACCCCAGAGTTTAAACAATTTCTTAAATATTTCAAAATCATTTTTGAAATTATTTATATACACACACAACCCTTGGTATATCAAATTATTCCTTCGAACTTCAAAACCAAAACCAGTTTTCCAAAACAAAACTCCAATAGTAAGTCTAAGTTGGCAGTCCACCCCTTAGAAACTCAAAAATGAACACTGATTATGTCGCAATCATCATCGAGATTATTTTCCAGCGATCGAAGTGAGTTCACTGCTTTTATTTCTTTTGAAAAACCATTTTTAAATATTTTTATTCCAAATCTCAATAGACTCCATTTCCAATTCGAAAATATTTTCAAATAATATCACTATTATTTTCCTAAAACCTATGAAAATAATTTTCAAAACTAATAAGTTTTAAATTCCCAATTCCTAGCTTTTAAATCCTTTTAACAAATCATATTTAAAAATACTCCTGGAATTTCATTTTATTTCAATTTATAAGTCACATCTATACATTCACAATGTCACAATTCCATTTAGTTATATGAAATTATTCCATAACTGTTCACTATAATATCAACTTTTATTCAATCACAAACAACAACCAACAAATGGTAATAGTTTACTATTACCATGGTAATAACCAAGCACACCGTATATAAAAATTCTAATAATTATTGCTTTATATATAAAAATAATCTAGGTAAAATTATTTCTTTTACCCCGATTTCAAAAAATACCATGTCGAATTGCTCTGTTCAAGAATTTAGAGATTCTTATCAACAACATTAATTACTCATATTAACCAGAATCCATAGCCATTCAACTGACCAATCAACATAATATAAAACCATTTTATATTTACTAACAAATACACATTCATATTCATTAAAACACTCGAACTCATTCTAGGGTGCTACTGACCCTATCTCTAATGAGTTGCCCCATCAAAGACAAGGTTCTCACTTAACCTTCAGCTCTGATACCACATATAACGAACCAGAACTTCAACCTACGAAAAATCAACATTAATACATCCACTGTATTACATGCCGAGCAATTGAATGTTGGGAAAAAACCCGATAGTTAGGGGAAAAGAAAAGGAAGAAGTAGAAGAAAATAGAACAACAAAAAAGAATATCACAATCATAGCGAAACAATATATAATAGATACTCATATGTCTTTGTATAATAAGAACTATAACTGTTATTTATACATTACATCATCAGAGTACAATAATCAATAACTCAATACTGGACAGTTATAAAAACATGTCCTCACTAGTGCTGACTATACAGCCTATAATACACAGCGGAATATAATCAAGTACGTGGAATATGCCTCTGTTATCCAACTCGTCTCCTGAGCTCCATAGCATCCTAACCTAAACCTGTAATACTCAGTCTGACCCAAGAATTATAATAAAATAACACCCGAGTCAGTCTGGAAAATCAACGTAACAAAACACACTCAATTTGACCTTATTAAATTTATCAAAACTTTTTGGAAAGCAAAGATATCTTTTAAGACCACGCCACAAATAAACACGATGGGTTTTACTGTACGATAACCAAAACAGTTTATATCAAAATCCTCTAATATTATAATAGTGTCTAAACAAAGTAAATAGAAAATAGCTAAAATGCTTGCATCTCATGTTTCAGCATAGTCGGGCACAATCAAAACCATAAGACGCTTATTGGAGAATGGATTCCATACAATGACAAGACACTAGGGTACCACCTATCACGGTACATGTCCAGAAAAATGCACCGAGGACCTCACTGTGATCCCTTACAACAGAAGACTGGCACTATCCCTAACTTGGATAGAACCGAATATGTTATCACCCCGAGCTTTCCCATCCTAATTGTGAGCTCTTTTGCATGCATCACCGTATCCATAATTTATAAGATATTCGAGGGTATCTAGAAAGGTGATAACATACCCTAATTGGGTATGACCCACTTAGCCTTGCTACATATCTCCAGATTTTCAGTCATTCCGGTTGATGAGGCTTGAGGCTACGATTACTTTTCAAGGACAATTTCACTTAATTGTCATTGTCCTCCAATGACGATGTTCTGATAGTATTCGTCCATACAAGTTTTCTTGGGTCTGGACAAACCGAATCACCGTCTTCACCACCTTCACGATATCCATTCATAACGCTCAAATCGGATCGAAGTGGTTTTTAGATAATTAAATATGATTCCGGTCTCTTCGAAATGATCAACGAAATTGGCCATATACTTGATAGTTAGTTGTTTAACTATCAATATAACATCTATAAGCAGTCATTATCAATATAACACCTATACGCAGTCACTAGGCCCATATTATAATTTCTTTTTCCAAAATTTATTTTCAAAATATCTCCATGAGATATATATTCAAATCCCTTCCAAGTTTCAATATTTGAGAAAAATCAAATATTTATATCCAGATCAGGATATTTCAAGCCATCTCTTATTTCAACACTTAGAAAAATATTTAAAACATATTTTTTCTAAATCTCTTACTTCCCAACCCTTAGGAAAGTTCCATTTATTTCTCATTTCTCAAAACCCTACACAATTATTATTGTAATTTACTTAACTCGATTACGACGAATTCTACAAGTCCTGGGTTCCTTAATTAAATCTCTTTTTTCAAAAGTATATACTTATCTCACCGAAATAAGTATATTCATAAATCATTCCCTTTAGAAATATTTGAAGAAAAAATAAAATAAATATGGAATGCATCCACCATGGATTCGCAGCTCAATGATTACGTCTCTATCCCAAAGAAATCCAACTTAACTGTAGGCAATCTCTGCCTTCGATTTCGCCATGAAAATATACCATTACTTTTCGAAAACTTATTTAATAATTAAATATACTCTTAAACAATTTAAAGTAATTACATAACTTCCAATCAATAACTAATTTTGATTTATTTATAAGATTCAAATCGTTTACTAGAATTTTTTATAAAACTTATAATTCTTTTTGACAATTTAAAAATATATTTAAATGACTAACTTTCTGAAAATATTCTTATGATATAACATTTTAAAGTCACCTAGTTTAATAAGTAAAAATCCTCTTTTTTTAAACACACTCGACTTGTTGATAACAATATATTTTTCAATTCCAATATAGCCATCTAATATTTACAAATCCCTCTTGATTTATCACCAATTGATTTACGTTCAATTTCGTAAATCCCCTTTTTCACATTTCAGAAGTAAATCTATCATTTAATTTTATTTTCCGATTTACCCATCTCATTATAATTCCTACCATGAATTTATATCTAAAATTTATCAACTGATAATCACTTTACTTTATTTATAAACATTGTTTATAAATAACACATTTTTCAATTCCAGTTTATAACGGTTTCACATCACTTAAATACATTATAAATTGATTTCCAAGTTAAATTCCATTTATAAATCAATTTCTTAGATAAACCAAACTACACTCTAAACTAACAAATCTCAATTCTATTTCTACTCCGTAATTTAGAAATCTTATTCAAGATCCAGTATAACTAATTTTATATTTATTTTTCAAATTCCTTTATATTTCCTCAATCTATTGAAAACCTCAATTTTTAAAATCCTTTTTACACTTCAACAAAAATCGCTTAAGTTTTATTATTTAAAATCCCTTATATACATTGTCCAAAATCTCTATTTTTAATATTCCGAAATAGTTAAGTACAAATTTAAAGTCAACTTATTTATTTTATCCAAATCAATTTCTTTTAACTAATCCAAAAACTCTATATAAATATTTTACTTCCAAAATTCCTTTTTAATTTCCTTCCAAAATCCAATACATATATTTACGGTGTTTTAAAATACCAAATCTAGGCCAGTAATACCATAGCATCCAATAACTTCAAATCACACGATAACCAATCATGGATTATTCAAACAAATCATGTATCACTATTTATGAAATTAAATTCAACATTTTGAGGAATCCAGTTTGATCCCTCCAACTATTTTCTTCCATCCACAGATGTTAATACAACATAAAAAATACCAATCCCGCTTTGAGGCGGAATATCACGGTATATAGGGTCATCTGCTATTATACGGGGCGCGTAGGGTCTCATCTGCTCCAATAGGCGGGAATAATCAATCCAACTACTAATATATATACTATTATTGTAACGACCCGGAATTTTCGATCGAGACAGACCGAGTATTACAGATTTTCAGGTTAGGACGTTCTGGAGCTCAGGAGGCGAGCTGGATGGAAGGGACGTATGGAGTATATTCCGTTGTGTATTTGAGTTGTTTTGACAAGTAGTTTGGCACAGGTAGATATAATTGTCTAGTCTATTTGTGAATGATTGTACCCTGATATATTGAATGTAATTGATAATTACAGCTTTTCATTGTATAAATACTATTATTTGATATTATATTTTAATCCACTACAAATGTGAGATTCTGTGCTGTTGTTTTCTGTTTCTTCTTCTACCTCTTTTCTTCTTTTCCTTAACAATCGGGAATTTTCGACGTTCGATTACTTGGCAGTTCTACACTGAACGTATTAGTGTTTAATTTTCGGGTCGAAAATTCCGGGTCGTTACAACTATATATAATATAACATCCAACTGATAATAATTATTATCAAATCATCCAATCAACCAATAGTTTAAATTTTCAACATTTTAAATCAAACTAGCAATCAAAAAATGAGTGAGATTTACTCACTTTGATTTTCGTTGATGCTGAAGCGATATGTTCGACTTAAAACTAAACAAGCATTTAATTTTTATCCAAATTCCTGCTAGCCCCAAACGATTGCAAACTAATTCCTAAGGTTGCACTCGTCGCCCCATCGTCGTTTGATTCGCTTAATTCCGACCTCATACGCAAGAGTTGTACAATTTTTGAGCTCATCGATTAAAATATTATTAAATTAAAACTCAAATTACATTTTTATTAAACCCAAACTAAATTACCCTTAAACTTTCAGCTCGGCCCAGAATAGTGTTTCTTCCCCAAATGAATTTTCCTAAAGCTACCCAACTTGTACACGTCCTTTCTCATGTACGTGACATACTCCAAACGCTCGCCTACGGCTAAGCCATCCTCGTCGATCAGCTCGCCGGCCTCCCACGGCCCTACCCATGACTTTGAATCATCGTACAAAGCCTAAAATCACATCGCGACATCACCAATTGCCGCGTCACCCACATCAAGTCGCACCACTTCTGGAGCTGTCACTCGCTTCTAAACTCTCTCCTCTAACTCGTCTAGCTTCCACGGATACAACTTCGGCCTGTAAACGAGCCATCGACGACCATATTGAACCAAAACTCGAATCCTAGCTCACCGTCACAATGTCGAGCTCGATAACATTTAGCCACACTCTCCAAAAACATATCGGATTGAAGCTCTTTGCAAATCATGATTTCACACAGGAGAGGACGTGAACTGTAGCTTGCATGTGTTTGTACAAGGGAGGACGTGATTTAAAAGGTGGGAGGGAAACGTGTTTGAACATGTCAAAGTACAATGAAAAGATATAATAACAACTGAAAGGAAGTTTGACATATATATATATATATATATATATATATATATATATATATTCTTAAAATGTCTCGGTTTACGGTACTCAAAATCTCGAACCCCTATCGAGGCATGCCGCTAGGCGTTTATAATATTATACCCCTATTTCGAACACAATGGAAAAAGTTTCAAGTTCAAATTCGATCGTATGGAGAAGAAAGCTTTTTGGACCCAATTATTATACTGAATTTTTGATATAAATTTCAGCGCATTTATATCTCGTACGACCAAACGATAAATCCAAATGCTACAAGATTTGGAATCCGATAGTAATACACTATTACGGATTCAATGGAACTAGTGTCATCAAAATCCGAGATCATGCCCCGTAAGGCTATCTTGTTAATCCAAACGAAATATTTTTAAAATCAAACAAATCACTTTAAATTCAATATAAAAGTTCTATTACCTTCATTCTTAGTAATATAAATTTAATAAGTCTTTAAATTATTATTTTATCAAGTTTGAAACTCAAGATTCAATTATTTGAGTAAATTTCCAATTATTAATCTATCCAATAAATTATTATATTTGAAATACAAGTTAAAAATTAGATTTTAAATATTTAAAGTAATTAAATATTCGAATTTCAAATAACCAAAATTCTAGATCGTTACATTATCAGCCAGTCACTCGTCTCTAAAAATGCTTTTTCCCATCAAACATTTCTCCCTCCAAACTACAAAGATCCTTATTCAATTTAGCGAAATCCTCCTGAATTGGATGCACCAGATCACTTAGTACATTCTAGGCCTGTAGGGATACTTGCTGCTGCACTAATTTGCCAAAGAACGCTAAAATAGTGCATTCATAACCATGTTTCCTATAGTCGGAGTAGACATTTCAGTATCGGCTCAAGAACGAACTTCTAGGGCTATTTTCTCCTCCTTGGTCGTTAGTCTGAGTACTAGCAGTTCCTTTACTAGCATTTGTTCTTCCACCTCCTAAAGTCAAACGTTCGCTTCATAGATCCATTCTGGTTTTCTGTGCAAGCAAGCATTTGTAAGAAACTGAAGTAAAGGAGAGTGAAACAAATGGTATAGGAATATATGTGTGTGTGTGTATCAAAATAAAATATGTTATACACACACTAAGGTGTTCTTTTTCTACCACTTAGTTTACTTAGTTCAATTTTACTCATTATCCTCAAACCTATGCTCTGATACCAAGTTATAATGTCCCTAACTTTCAGACCTGGAAATTAACGTCGATGATGTTGCAGTTATCACCAGAACTATTTTCGAGCGATGAATGAAATAAGTATTATTTTCACAACGTTATGTAAATAGAGTAGCCAAACAATTTCATTGCATCAAATTGTCTTAACATAAATGTCATTAAATATTCATTAACCCAACTCATTCTCGCACAGGGTTAAATATAATAAAGAAAAAATATGGTGTCGTGCCTGACATATGAAGATGCCGACATGAATAGTTAACCAGTTATATACTCTAATTTTCTACATAGTGGAAATTTCAAAATAACTTTTATTTGCAAAATAAGCCTCCTTCTTCTTCTTTGGAGTCTTTATTCATCTTCTCCAAAAGCAACTGTTTATATCATAAACTCAGCTTACGCAAACGAGTATCATGAGTTTATGGGAAATATTAGAAACATGGTTAGACATAGAGCCTCTTATGAGTTATACTTTACCCTAACAACAAAATATATAGTGAGACACACTGGAGCATAAAATGGGCTTTCCCCTCACTATTCCAATTAATCATCAATTACATCATACAATGTAATAAACATCATATAACCATCTAACACAAGTCATCAATTTCAACACCAGTTTGATATAATCTTTCATTACATATTCCGACTATTTTCTATAATCGGTTCATTTTATTTATCACAAAGTTCTTTTTCTCAGTTACTAATTTTTATCATGAGCAAATAAGTAGGTTGCTTCTAGGACCGTACACCTCCAATATCAAATATAATGTCGTTTTTAGACAAGTAGTTGCCACACATGCCTTAAACCCACATTACCAAATATAATGTCATATTTAGACAAATGGTTGCCACATAGGCCATACACCCACATTAGAGTCTTTAGACAAATAGTTGCCACACGGTTCTACAGTTAAAGTCTCACTAAAGCTCCGCAAAATCCATATTATAACACTTAAATTTAACGCTATTAAGCAGTAGATCCGTTTTAAGCTCTGCTATTCACTATACCCACTAAATCAAGCATTTTTAGCACCTGCTTTAGTAACACTAATATAAAAATGAAACGACACGACTTTTTTACCACAGAAAATCGCATCATTTTTAAGAAAGAAAGGGATAGAAAGAGAAAAGAAAGAAGAGAAGAAAGAAACAACATCAGAATCTAAACAGCGGAACGAATAAATTATATTAATAACATAAATATTACATAGTTTACAACCATTATTAGAGTTACACATATATACAGCACATACTAGACAGTTATAAACATCTGTCTAGTTATACAACTCAATATAGTACAAGAAACAACTCAGAGAAAACTACACAGCGGAAAACTATATATATATATATATATATATATATATAAATCTACACGCGGAAGCCTCCTGCTCCATTTCTCCTCCACAATTCGTCAAAGCTAACCTGAATCCCTTGGCTACTCGTAAAAATTTGAGTACCCAAGAGTTTAAGAAAAACAGAAATAAACTCCGGGTCAGACATGGGTCTGGTGTGAGTAACAGGTTAAAGTTGCTTAACTTTAAAAACCTTTTGAAAGAAAGGTATCACGTAAGACTTCCCACACATAAACATGGAAAAGTTTTTACCTTACGTTAACCAAAACATTTGATAGGAAATCCGATGATACTATAATAGTGTCTAGGGTTTTCAAATAAATAAGAAATAGCCGAAATTGTTACATGATTAAATTCCAGCTACTAGCCACAAAAGTGGGTAATACAATCAAAACCGTTGGCACTTATTGGGTTTTGGATTCCATACAATGGCAGGGCTACTAGGGTACCGCCCGTCACAGTAAGTGGCCTAGATCAACGTATCGAGGAGTACGCCCGCTCCCCTGCAACACAAAGCTGGACCCATTCCTTACTGAGAAGTTCCGAACAAGACAACCCCGTGGTTGTAGCTAGCAACCACCCGCACAGCAGAATATAAAGGGACTTCTAGACAGGGGTAAATCTTGCTCTCCAGTGGGACCTACCCACGAAGCCTTGCTGCACCTCCCCTGTTTTAGCCATTCCCGGTTGATGAGGCTTGAGGCTACGATTACCTTTATAAGATACATCACTTAGAATGCTCATCGTCCACCTGACGATGTTCTGAAAGCATTCAATCCATACAAGTTCGTTCCGGGTTCGAACGAAACCGAAGGCATTATCTCGTTACACTCATTTTGGAATCACCCTCAGAGTTAATGACAATAACCCTTGCACTCTGAACCACCATCTCGAATCTATAAGAACTAGTCCATCAAACTCATTACGGAATCACCCACAGAGTTATACTTACCATAGTCCTTACACCTCGAGTCTTCACAAAGCTCCACTTTGATAGACGACCTAACGTTATTTGGAATCGATGTGGTTTTCGGATATCCAAATATGGAAACCTGATCCCGGTCTCATCGAAATCCAAAGCGTGTCTTTTAGGTCCAAGTTGTTTTAAAATTTAAAACAATTCAACTATCTATATACATACAAATAGATAATTTCACAATCACAATTGATAATCAACATTATCAAATAATAGGTAATCCACATTATCAATATCATAATAGATAATCCATATATCAGCATTCCAAGTTGATAATCTATGTTATCATCATAATGCAAACCAAGCATTCATATCACACAATATTATATATCTCATTACTGAGATTACATCCATTCAAGAAAATCAAGTTCACTCATTCATCCATAAGTAATGATTTATCCATCACCATATAATTAATTTAAAATGAATTAAATTAACTATTTCCATCTCTAATTAATTTAAAGTGAATTAAATTAATTACTTCATTTGTAATTAATTTAGATAAATTAAATTAATTACTTCACCAATATAAATCTTACTTACTCAATCATTTGATTGATAACAATCAATTAATCATTCATTATTAATTACCTTAATTAATCACTCTTGATTAATTATCCTTAATTACATCAATGTAATTATCCTTAATTAATTTCACAAATTAATTTTTCTCAACCAAATAGTAATTAACCTTTAATTACTTCAACTAATCAATTAATCATAATTAATTACATTAATCCTTAATTAATTAATTAGGATTAATGTAATTAATTAATTACCTTTAATTACCTATTATTGATTAATTAATAATAATTAATCAACTTTAATTACATCATTAATTATAATAACTAATGATCCTCTTTTATTAATTACCTTAAGTAATTAACTTATAATTATTAATCATCATCACAGATTAATTACATTAGTAATTATCTAGCTTAATTACTATATTAAACAAATTAATTATCCTTTAATTTATTACTTAATTAATCCCTTGATTAATTATTAAGTAATTTAAATCCAAATTACTTCATTCTTAACATCTTCATTAAATTACATTCTGTAATTATTAATCAATTACTTAACTAAGTAAATTCCAAAATCATTAATTACACACAGTAATTATCTTTAAAATCCAAGTGTTTAAAATTAATTAAACTTACTTAATTAAAATAAACAATCATATTAAACTAAATTAATTACATTAAGTAATTAATTTCTTAATTACTTTATCAAGTAATTACACTCAAACCATTTACAATTGATTATTATTAAATTAATTAATCTAATTAATTATAAAAATTAATCATATTAATTAATTGTTAAATAATTCTTTTTAATGACCTTCATTAACCCTTCTCTAATTATTTCATTTAGTAATTAACTTAAATTAATTTTAATTTAAATTATATTTAATCATTCATTAATTAAAGTTAATTATTATGTTAATTTACCTTGATTAAAACTTAATTACATAATTAATAATATTCATTCATCATTAATTAATAATTTAATTAATGATCTTAATTATAAATTGATTAATCATTAATCAATCATTAATTCCAAATTCAATTAATTAATTAAATTAATTAATTAATCTTAATTACCTTATTAATTAAATTAATTCTGAGATATTAATCTTAATTTAAATTTCAAGATAAAACATAACTTAATTATGTTAAAACAATTTAATTTAAACAAAGTACTTTTTGAACTACTTTTAAATTTTCATTTTAAAATACAAGTTTTAAAATAGAATAATTTTAAAACTTATCAAAGTTTAAATAATTTAAACTTTTTAAAATGTGGAAATTAGCCACAAGGGCCTCTTTAATAAGTGGAATTAGTTTCTAGGACACACAACTGAAATAATTACTTTTAAGGACAAAATACAAAATAATTAGTTTCTAAGGCCTAAAAACCTATGACCTAGAAAGTAATTGGACCACCGACTTTGTCCTTAAAAGTAATTGTTCCACTAATTTTGGCCTTGAAATTAATTTCTGTAGGTATGTCCTAGAAACTAATTGGACTGCAAAGTTTGTCCTTCTAGTGAAATGTCCCTTTTAAAATTGCAAATCGAACAAGTGCTATGAAAATTTTTAAACTTAAATTCACTTCAAAATTTTAGTAACTTAAATTTACTTTTAATTTAAAACTTCAAATTTAAACCTTCTTTAAATTTAAAACTGAAATTCATGTTTAAATTTCCAGATTTTAAACTTCATTTAAAATTGCTCCTATTCTAACAAGAACTTCATTTTAAAAAGTTCAAACTATTCTTAACAAAATAAAGTAGTTAATTAAGTTAAATTTTCAAAAGCTTTATTTTTATTTAAAAACGAAAATTTTAAATTTGAACATAAATTCAAAAATTCAAACTTGAATTTTAATTTGATTTAAACTTTCCTTAAAAATAAGACTACAGATTTTTAAAATTCTTAAAACCCAGATTTACAGATTTAAAAAAAAACAATTTCAAAACCTTAACTACAGGTTTCTGTAACCTGTAACACACAGAGTACAACCCGAGAATTTCCCAAAACTACTTCGGGTTTTATGCTTCTCTACTTCGAGTTTCCAATCTACTTGCTTCGAGCAAATCACAGACCTACCCTGCAACACCCCCAAACCCAAAATTCATCACCAGGAAACTCATCGCTGTGCATATGCACGGCGACCACCGCCCCTACTGGTCATCATAGATGATCAAACCACATCCAGAAACCCATCAATACCCTAACATCATCACTAGATCAACCAATTAATCAAAGAATCAAATTTAACCCCTAAATCAAAACCTGTAAACAGAAAACCAGATTTTCTGTCGAAACCTGTCAACGGTGACAGTTCGCCACTCCGATCATCTGACATTCAACCCCTCCGGCCTCGAAACCATCCACACACCTACTACACATTCACCAAGTACCAGAACACTCAATCAACCCTTTACCTCATACTGACCCAAGCCTTAACCCCATTCAAAACTAGGGTTTAAACAAAGATTACCAAACTGCTTCCAATCTAACAAATTATATCCTCATTTCTAATTTTTCTAAGGATCTACTATACCTATTCCATCATTCAGAAGAATCCCTAAACTTCTCAAGTCATGAATCAACAGAATTTGCTAAAATTCAATGTCAAAATTTCAACTTAATCAATCACCTAAAAATCCTAATACCGGTTTTAAAAATCATGTTTCTATTAGTGTTTTTGATTTTTGAAACTGAATATCAATATTAATATGATTGGGATTTGAAAAAAATTAAACATGCATGATGTTTCTAGTTTTACAGAGGCAATACCCTGCACATGGACATGATTAAAAATTTTAAATATTAACTTAAGAAAATAAACAACTTTACTTTATAACTGTCATTATATTAGGAAACAAATTTAGTAATAAGTACTTAATAAAATTATGGGTGCTTGGAAAATCAAAGAAATAGAACAGGCAATTGAAAAAGAAACAGCATGCACACCATTAATATTCATATCAACAGCTATTTATAACATAAGAAATTAGCTATTCCATTTCAATAAACTAGCATGCAACCTGTTTTAAGATTTTAAAGTTAAAAGTTACCCACCTTTTGAATGCAGAGCTCTGTTTTCCTTTTTAATTTGCAGGAAAATGGTGTAGGTGTTTATGCTAGACCCTTTATACTTCATGTTGAATTGATATACAGATTTGCATATGTTCCCTGACTTAAATTACTTGCATGCAGATGTATTTGACAAGCTTCAAACTGAGGTTGTGCAGAAAAGATGCAAGCATGATCATTTCCAGGTTTTAAGAACAGGATGCAGGCCCTTTATTTGATTTGAGGAAATGTAGATTTTTGGATTTGAGGGATTGCAGATTTGAACATGGTTTAGAAAATGCAGGCTTGATTGTTAATATGAAGATGAATTTGATTTTAGAAGTTTGAAAATTTCTTTAATTAAGGAAAATGAAAATGCAATATGGATGAAGATGCAAGCTTATACAAATGTATTTTCAGATTTAATGAAATAAAAGAAAAATTAAAACTAAATTTACACTTGTACAAATGTTATACACTTGTCAATTTGTTATGTTAATTTTTAAACACATGTTAAATGGATGTTAAAGAATGAAACACTTGTTACTTTAAAATAATTAGTACAAATTACAAATTAATGTATATGTTAGCCTAGTTTAAGTTGTTAGATTATATTTAAATATGGGTATAAATTTATAAACGAAATAAAAACAAACCATGTTTATAAATAAACTTATACATATTAAAGATTAAAACAATTAAGATTTTATACTTTTGAATTTAAATTCAAAATCAGTTATTTTGAAATCAAGTTATGAATATAAATTCAATTTGAAATAACAACTACAAATCTTATTCAAAACTTATTTATAAAGACAATGCAATATCAATATTGTTTTTATAATTCTCTTATTATTAAATTAAAATCATTTTTCAAGAAATTATATTTTTATCAATAAAATATCCATTTTATTAAGCCATGAAACCATTTTGTTGAATTTATTCTAAATTTAAAACTCAAGCCAATTTAATTTAAACATTTAATATTTTTATTATCAATTTTTAAAATCATATTTTTTTTTATGAAATAGTTTTTAAAAACTCAATGCTAATTAAAATCAAAATTTCCAATTTATAATGTAAATATTAGAATTTTAAAACATGATTCAATTATTAATTTTAAACCAAAATCATTTATTTAACTTTGAAAAGCTTAAATATTAAATAAAACAAATTTTCCAAATTGCTACAAATACTAAAACTAGAAAATATGCTTTGTTTATTAAAATTAAAACAATACCAATCTATTAAAAGTATAAACCATATATTTATTTATAAATAGAAATCAATTTATTATTTTAAAAAGATAAAATAACCAATTTAAATAATTATTGAAGAAGATTATTAAAAATATCAATATCAATTTAATTTTAAATACAGATTATTAAATTGATATTGTTAAAAATTCCGGGATATTACAATCCTCCCCCCTTAAAAGAATTTCGTCTTCGAAATTTAAAACAAAGGTAATTTAATAATCTCATTAAATTTTAATTTAAAAACACAAGCATATATCAAACATATGCTAACAACCAAAAACAACCAATCAAACAAATCTAATTATCCAGACAAATTCTGGATAGAATTTCTTCGAGTTTCCCCAGGTGTGTGTGTATATTTATACCGGAATACTCGCCCTAGAGAATCCAAACAATCAATACTATGAAGCTACAAAGCTCCTGTACGACTATATCTATAACACTAGACAAGATATCAGACTACAAACGAGTCTGACTCAACAACCAAAACTCCATAACTGCTGGTTCCACAACCAGAGATAGAACATACACATACTCCCTCAGAGATACGTGAAACTCATGGAATCCCAGTTATCCAAACTGGCAATCCAATCCTGTATATCAATCACTTATTCTCCAGGATCACAGAAGAGATCCAAAACACTTCAGAGCTAGCTTCTCAGACTTACCCAAACTTATAGCTCACTTTAGATCAGAGAAAACTTATCCAAAATTAAATCTCTGACTTTAGAATCCAAATTCCTTTGTCTCTTATCCACAAAATCTCTTCAGACGATCCTGGGCTGTACACAACCTTACTGATCAGCTCAACCTTCACTGATGCTTCTAGAAACAAACTAGACCAATCAACTCAACAAAATGATCTCCTCTAGATCAACCAAGATCAAGATCTCAAACTCAACTTCTCAACATCAGAAGACAACAACCTCTTCTATCCGAAAAAGAAAAGCAGACGCACTTCCAAACTGCTTCCGCTGCACAACTCTGATCTGAAGTAGAAGAGAATGCTTGAAGAAGAATGCAAGCACAACTCAACAACACATCCCAGAGATATGGTTCAACAAATCCATAAGAAACTTTTAGAAGTTCCTCCAAAACTCTGAGCTGCTACACCAGCTCAACTCTTGGAACCATTCTTCTATAAAGCTGAACCACCGATACCACTCCTGGAATCCTAGACGATAAGAAAACTCAATCTCCAGATGCGAACCAAAACTCTGGCTTCTCTGAAGATATCCAGAAAAACTCAGATAACCCAAGAGAACACTCAAACAATCGCAAGTCACTTTTGCGATCAACCCAAACCAAATCCAAGGAAAAAATTGTTCTCCCTTAACCAAATAGAACAGCTTAAACTTAACTAGCCAACCCAGCGAAGGAATGGGTCCACTCAAATGTTTCTGAACTCCACTTCAGAAAACTGCTAAGCCAGAAGATCTCTTGCCAACACCGAGAACACTCCAAGCTGCACTGCTGCCACAGATGCCAAAGATTTCCAAATCCGAAGCTCTTCGAGAAATTCTGACCTCAAAGCAAACAGAAACTCCGGCTGAACACAGCCACAACACCGAAGCAGACTCACTTCCTTAACTTGTTCCAAAGAAAACATCTTCGGGAACATCCATAGTCACTGATCTCATCATGCAGCTACTACTTCCTGAGGTATCAAAATACCATTACTTGCTTCTGCCCAGCCAACAGATCCAAACTCTACTTATCATCTTCAGAAATGAACTCCGAACCTTAACAGGTTACCTTCAGAGATCAATGAAATCCTTCATCACTACAGAACTTACTCGAGACGGTATTAGGTCTACAGTCTCAACAGATAGACTTCCAACCTCAGACATTCAAACTCCAACCAATGGTAGTCGTGTTACACACACTACTACCCCATCTACCTTTATAACTTATATTGGGGAACCTAAACAGGTAACCCAACAGATAGGTAGAAATATATATATATATATGTATGTATGTATGTATGTATGTATATGTATATATATATATATTAAAATTTACAAATACGCTCTCTCAAGATAGACACCACTCCAGAGCCTAGGTATTCACTCAACCTAATGCTCTGATACCAGCTGAAACGACCCGACTTTCTTACCACAGAAAATCACATCACTTTTAAGAAAGAAAGCATAGAAAGAGAAAAGAAAGAAGAGAAGAAAGAAAAAACATTAGAATCTAAACAGCGAAACGAATAAATTATATTAATAACATAAATATTACATAGTTTAAACCATTATCAGAGTTACACACATATACAACACATACTAGACAGTTATAAACATCTGTCTAGTTATACAACTCAATATAGTACAAGAAACAACTCAGAGAAAACTACACAGCGGAAAACTATATATATATATATATATATATATATATATATTATATATATATCTACACGCGGAAGCCTCCTGCTCCATTGATCCTCCACAATTCGTCAAAGCTAACCTGAATCCCTTGGCTACACGTAAAAATTTGAGTATCCAAGAGTTTAAGAAAAACAGAAATAAACTCCGGGTCAGACGTGGGTCTGGTATGAGTAACAGGTTAAAGTTGCTTAACTTTAAAAACCTTTTGAAAGAAAGGTATCACGTAAGACTTCCCACACATAAACATGGAAAAGTTTTTACCTTACGTTAACCAAAACATTTGATAGGAAATCCGATGATATTATAATAGTGTCTAGGGATTTCAAATAAATAAGAAATAGCCGAAATTGTTACATGATTAAATTCCAGCTACTAGCCACAAAAGTGGGTAATACAATCAAAACGGTTGGCACTTATTGGATTTTGGATTCCATACAATGGCAGGGCTACTGGGGTACCGCCCGTCACAGTAGTGGCCTAGATCAACGTACCGAGGAGTACGCCCGCTCCCCTGCAACACAAAGCCGGACCCATTCCTTACTGAACAGTTCTGAACAAGACAACCCCGTGGTTGCAGCTAGCAACCACCCACACAGCCGAATATAAAGGGACTTCTAGACAGGGGTAAATCTTGCTCTCCAGTGGGAGCTACCCACGAAGCCTTGCTGCACCTCCCATGTTTTAGCCATTCCCAGTTGATGAGGCTTGAGGCTACGATTACCTTTATAGGAAACATCACTTAGAATGCTCATCGTCCACCTGACGTAGTTCTGAAAGCATTCAATCCATACAAGTTCGTTCCGGGCTCGAACGAAACCGAAGGCATTATCTCGTTACACTCATTTTGGAATCACGCTCAGAGTTAACGACAATAACCCTTGCACTCTGAACCACCATCTCGAATCTATAAGAACTAGTCCATCAAAATCATTACGGAATCGCCCACAGAGTTATACTAACTCATAGTCCTTACACCTCGAGCCTTCACAAAGCTCCACTTTGATACACGACCTAACGTTATTTGAAATCGATGTGGTTTTGGGATATCCAAATATGGAAATCCGATCCCGGTCTCATCGAAATCCAAATCGTGTCTTTTAGGTCCAAGTTGTTTTAAAATTTAAAACAATTCAACTATCTATATACATACAAATAGATAATTTCACAATCACAATTGATAATCAACATTATCAAATAACAGGTAATCCACATTATCAATATCATAATAGATAATCCATATATCAACATTCCAAGTTGATAATCTAAGTTATCATCATAATGCAAACCAAGCATTCATATCACACAATATTATATATCTCATTACTGAGATTACATCCATTCAAGAAAATCAAGTTCACCCATTCATCCATAAGTAATGATTTATCCATCACCATATAATTAATTTAAAATGAATTAAATTAACTATTTCCATCTCTAATTAATTTAAAGCGAATTAAATTAATTACTTCATCTTCAATTAATTTAGATAAATTAAATTAATTACTTCACCAATATAAATCTTACTTACTCAATTATTTGATTGATTACAATCAATTAATCATTCATTATTAATTACCTTAATTAATCACTCTTGATTAATTATCCTTAATTACATCAATGTAATTATCCTTAATTAAATTAATTTTTCTCAACCAAATAGTAATTAACCTTTAATTACTTCAACTAATCAATTAATCATAATTAATTACATTAATCCTTAATTAATTAATTAATTAATTAGTTACCTTTAATTACCTATTATTGATTAATTAATCATAATTAATCAACTTTAAATGATCCTCTTTTATTAATTACCTTAAGTAATTAACTTATAATTATTAATCATCATCACAGATTAATTACATTTAGTAATTATCTAGCCTAATTACTGTATTAAACAAATTAATTATCCTTTAATTTATTACTTAATTAATCCCTTGATTAATTATTAAGTAATTTAAATCCAAATTACTTCATTCTTAACATCTTCATTAAATTACATTCTGTAATTATTAATCAATTACTTAACTAAGTAAATTCCAAAATCATTAATTACACATAATAATTATCTTTAAAATCCAAGTGTTTAAAACTAATTAAACTTACTTAAACAATCATATTAAACTAAATTAATTACATTAAGTAATTAATTTGTTAATTACTTTATCAAGTAATTACACTCACACCATTTACAATCGATTATTATTAAATTAATTAATCTAATTAATTATAAAAATTAATCATATTAATTAATTGTTAAATAATCCTGGTTAATGACCTTCATTAACCCTTCTCTAATTATTTCATTTAGCAATTAACTTAAATTAATTACAATTTAAATTATCTTTAATCATTCATTAATTAAAATTAATTATTATGTTAATTTACCTTGATTAAAACTTAATTACCTAATTAATAATATTCATTCATCATTAATTAATAATTTAATTAATGATCTTAATTATAAATTGATTAATCATTAATCAATTATTAATTCCAAATTCAATTAAATAATTAAATTAATCAATTAATCTTAATTACCTTATTAATTAAATTAATTCTGAGATATTAATCTTAATTTAAATTTTAAGATAAAACATAACTTAATTATGTTAAAACAATTTAATTGAATTTTGAACTACTTTTAAATTTTCAGTTTAAAATACAAGTTTTAAAATAGAATAATTTTAAAACTTATCAAAGTTTAAATAATTTAAAACTTTTTAAAATTGCAAATCAAACAAGTGCTATGAAAATTTTTAAAGTTAAATTCATTTCAAAATTTTAGTAACTTAAATTTACTTTTAATTTAAAACTTCAAATTTAAACCTTTTTTAAATTTAATACTGAAATTCATGTTTAAATTTCCAGATTTTAAACTTCATTTAAAATTGCTCCTATTCTAATAAGAACTTCATTTTAAAAAGTTCAAACTATTCTTAACAAAATAAAGTAGTTAATTAAGTTAAATTTTCAAAAACTTTATTTTTATTTAAAAACTGAAATTTTAAATTTGAACTTAAATTCCAAAATTCAAACTTGAATTTTAATTTGATTTAAACTTTCCTTAAAAATAAGACTACAGATTTTTAAAATTCTTAAAACCCAGATTTACGGGTTTAAAGAAAACAATTTCAAAACCTTAACTGCAGGTTTCTGTAACCTGTAACACACAGAGTACAACTCGAGAATTTCCCAAAACTACTTTGGGTTTTATGCTGCTCTACTTCGAGTTTCCAATCTACTTGCTTCGAGAAAATCACAGACCTACCCTACAACACCCCGAAACCCAAAATTCATCACCAGGAAATTCATCGCCGTGCATATGCACAGCGACCACCGCCCCTACTGGTCATCATAGATGATCAAACCACAACCAGAAACCCATCAATACCCTAACATCATCACCAGATCAACCAATTAATCAAAGAATCAAATTTAACCCCTAAATCAAAACCTGTAAACAGAAAACCAGGTTTTCTGTCAAAACCTGTCAACGGTGATAGTTCGCCACTCCGATCATCTGACATTCAACCCCTCCGGCCTCGAAACCATCCACACACCTACTACACATTCACCAAGTACCAGAACACTCGATCAACCCTTTACCTCATACTGACCTAAGCCTTAACCCCATTCAAAACTAGGGTTTAAACAAAGATTACCAAACTGCTTCCAATCTAACAAATTATATCCTCATTTCTGATTTTTCTAAGGATCTACTATACCTATTCCATCATTCAGAAGAATCCCTAAACTTCTCAAGTCATGAATCAACAGAATTTGCTAAAATTCAATATCAGGTTCAAAACAAAATTTCAACTTAATCAATCACCTAAAAATCCTTATACCGGTTTTAAAAATCATGTTTCTGTTAGTGTTTTTGATTTTTGAAACTGAATATCAATATTAATATGATTGGGTTTTGAAAAAAAAATAAACATGCATGATGTTTCTGGTTTTACAGAGGCAATACCCTGCACATTAACTTGCTTAAAAATTTTAAATATTAACTTAAGAAAATAAACAACTTTACTTTATAACTGTCATTATATCAGGAAACAAATTTAGTAATAAGTATTTAATAAAATTATGGGTGCTTGGAAAATCAAAGAAATAGAACAGGCAATTGAAAAAGAAACAGCATGCACACCATTAATATTTATATCAACAGCTATTTATAACATAAGAAATTAGCTATTCCATTTCAATAAACTAGCATGCAACCTGTTTTAAGATTTTAAAGTTAAAAGTTACTCACCTTTTGAATGCAGAGCTCTGTTTTCCTTTTTAATTTGCAGGAAAATGGTGCAGGTGTTTATGTTAGACCCTTTATACTTCATGTTGAATTGATATACAGATTTGCATATGTTCCCTGACTAAAATTACTTGCATGCAGATGTATTTGACAAGCTTCAAACTGAGGTTGTGCAGAAAAGATGCAAGCATGATCATTTCCAGGTTTCAAGAACAGGATGCAGGCCCTTTATTTGATTTGAGGAAATGCAGATTTTTGGATTTGAGGGATTGCAGATTTGAACATGGTTTAGAAAATGCAGGCTTGATTGTTAATATGAAGATGAATTTGATTTTAGAAGTTTGAAGATTTCTTTAATTAAGGAAAATGAAAATGCAATATGGATGAAGATGCAAGCTTATACAAATGTATTTTCAGATATAATGAAATAAAAGAAAAATTAAAACTAAATTTACACTTGTACAAATGTTATACACTTGTCAATTTGTTATGTTAATTTTTAAACACATGTTAAATGGATGTTAAAGAATGAAACACTTGTTACTTTAAAATAATTAGTACTAATTACAAATTAATGTGTATGTTAGCCTAGTTTAACTTGTTAGTTTATATTTAAATATAGGTATGAATTTACAAATGAAATAAAAACAAACCATGTTTATAAATAAACTTATACATATTAAAGATTAAAACAATTAAGATTTTATACTTTTAAATTTAAATTCAAACTAAATTCAAAATCAGTTATTCTCAAATCAAGTTATGAATATAAATTCAATTTTAAATAACAACTACAAATCTTATTCAAAACTTATTTATAAAGACAATACAATATCAATATTGTTTCTATAATTCTCTTATTATTAAATTAAAATCATTTTTCAAGAAATTATATTTTTATCAATAAAATATCCATTTTATTAAGCCATTAAACCATTTTGTTGAATTTATTCTAAATTTAAAACTCAAGCCAATTTAATTTAAACATTTAATATTTTTCTTATCAATTTTTAAAATCATATATTTTTTTATGAAATAGTTTTTAAAAACTCAATGCTAATTAAAATCAAAATTTCCAATTTATAATGTGAATATTAGAATTTTAAAACATGATTCAATTATTAATTTTAAACCAAAATCATTTATTTAACTTTGAAAAGCTTAAATATTAAATAAAACAAATTTTCCAAATTGCTACAAATATTAAAACTAGAAAATATGCTTTGTTTATTAAAATTAAAACAATACCAATCTATTAAAAATATAAACCATATATTTATTTATAAATATAAATCAATTTATTATTTTAAAAAGATAAAATAACCAATTTAAACAATTATTGAAGAAGATTATTAAAAATATCAATATCAATTTAATTTTAAATGCAGATTATTAAATTGATATTGTTAAAAATTCCTGGATATTTCAAAAAAGGTTTATTTGATTAGTTTTATTTTAAACCAAATCAACAAAACTATGATAAAGACCAAATTTTTAGACATAATTGCTCAATATAAGTTAGAAACATGTTGTTGTCACCAGATCTAGTCTACATAAAACTTAATATTCTTCCATTTTTTATATAAGATTGAACAATATTTCTTTCTAATGAAGCCTTTTTTAAATTTCTGATTTTTTCTATTACATCCCCTTTATAACTCTTTGCACCTTCACTACTATGACGATCACCCTACACCACCGACATCAAATATACTTATATAGTGTGCTATAGTGGTGCCCAGTCGATGCAAGATGATAGTTAAGAATGTAAAGTAAGTAAAATAGTCACAGAACTTATCATATATCTCATAAAGAATCAAATAACATATAATAGTAAACATCTCAGATATAAAATAGGCGAGATAGCAAATAACCAAATGAATCACAAAATTAGAGTGTATAGATCCATATAAGTACAACATAAGAAATAGAGTTAAACATCAAATAATAACTCATAAATAATTATCTTATATAATAAAAGTACTATCGAACTCCGTATTGATGTGTAGTGGAATAGAAGTTAAGCATACGTAGTTATACTAGAGTATAGCCTCCTACTCGCCACCTGTCCAGCTCCACATGCTCACCGGACCTGTTATCCTTATTCTACTCATTTTATAGCACCTAGAATAATAGAAAGCAAAGCATAAAAGCTCAGGTCAGATAACAATCTGGTGTGAGCGATAGTAAACCTTTAAATATTAATAAATCACTATAATAGGACAATGGTATGAAGAATCATACTGACCCATCCCTGCATTCATAGAGTTATCACATATACATGCCGCTTTACATCATTGTCATCATCGGTATACTATACATCAAAGTACTAAGTGGTGTCTACCTATCTACATCAATAATATTGATCTTATATGACATCCCTAGGGTGATAAATAATCGAACAGACATAGCATCCATCCTCATATTCACTCACCTAGTGCGTTGGATATGTGATCACTCTAATGACCATTTATGGTCAAAGACTACTCAACGTCTTAGTTCCTCAGTACTCGGATCCATGCCACTTATTGGCCAGGAACTACCGCCCATGATGGCTGATCTAGGATAAAGATTGCACGTCGTGGAGATCGGGATCTGTCATGGTCCGAATAGGTACCTCATATTAACCCTGCTTTTTGAGTACTCTTCAAACTTTCGAGTATCAACGATCCATTTGCACACATCATTTACATAAGAGCTAATCCTAGAACTGATCGTACTACTTTCGTCATTAAGTCACCACGGTAGGGATGATTCTCTACGATCATCATCTATCATAGAATACTATCATCCATCCTATATCCATCATCCAACAGTTCCCTCAGTCTGACTCATAGTCCTCAACTTTGCATCTCAAAGTACCGCTATCCATCATTAAATACGTCTATTCCCATCATCGAATATCATCATCGAATCATGAATCATCATCACCAAAATCGCTATTGAACCCCATTATTTGGTATCGATCCCTATACTTAGCCATATTTGGCTAAGTATTTGCATTATGATGAATTTTAAGTGACTACATGCCCAAAACTAGAGCCAAACCTCATCACGTCTCAAAGAAAGCATGTGAAAACTCGAAGCAACCATCCAAATAGGACGAAGCATCATTTTTTCCCTCTACCTCGAACAATCACCATGATCCATGCCTGCCCTGACCTCATACTTCACTCTACTAGGTCATGCTCCTCTACTTCTCCATCCTTTATCAATCGCATATCAATAACGATCGATGCCTATGGATCGATACCGATCCCTAACTTAGCCAAAGTTTGACTTCCTCCACTTCACTAGCCCATACCTCCAAGTGATCTCTCTTATGACTCGAAGCAACACGCCCTAAGGCTCGAAGCAAGCATGCCACCGAACCATCATCTGGAATCTTCCCCTCATCTCCATGCGATCCAGAAATCTCGACTGGTGACCCGAACCAAACATTCATAGATCCCGAAGCGAACCATCGCTTGACTCGAGCATGCCTCGAAGCCATCATCTACTGATCCATACTCCACAAAATCACCACCAAATGATCCATAAATCGAGCAAATGAACTCTAAATGACTCAAAACTTGGAATGTAGTCTTATAAGGCTTTCCTTATTATCCATATTGATTGTACCAAGTTTGGACTTCTACCGATCGATCCATACCGATTGATCCATACCGATCCCTAACATGTTTCTAAAATCTAAATCGCCCTTTAATCAACATTTTCAACCAAGCAGACGTCACACATTTAAGCAGTCATTACATATAATCTACACTAACAACATACATTTAATACATGTCAATGCGAATCCTAAATCTAAGGTTAATATCCATAAAAGCTCTAATTTTCAAATCTTTTTGAAATCATTTAAAATTTACATATGTTATTAAAGTGGGTTTAAAACGTATTTTAGAGTTCGAAAATCATTTAGAAACATCATTAAACATCTAATATGGCTAATACCGAGTAGGGGTTTAAATCACTCGGCTAGTATCCAAAGCAATCCATATAGGCAAGAGTTCCAAGGAGGAACATCAGCTCCAAGATGATCTTCAGTAGTCAATCTCTAATCCAAAGTGCAAATCTTAATAATTTCCTTCTAATGATACATTTTGGCTAATTAAAGTAAGGATTAAGGTGACTTTTTGGGTTAGAGAATGTTAGTGGAGGGTTTTCTCTATTTTTGGGAAGAGTGAAATGATAGAGGAGAGTCCCATCAGCCATAACCCCATGTTAATCCCAAAAAGGGTTTTGGGCTTACCCATCAATCCCCTAATTGCCTAATAAGCTGTCTAAAATCAACTAAAACTTCAAATAGCCATAGCTCCCTAATGGTAAGTCTGTTTTCCTATTACAACCACTCTACGGAAAGAGAAACCATCATCTTGATCTAATAAAGAGGCTTCACACCCCAATTCGACGCCTATCAAAATTTATAAGCCATATAATATTTTCAAGGTCAAAATCATTCTGTGAAAATTCTAAAGATGGAAAAAGGCTCTACTAGTCATTTCCTAAAATCATAAAATCATAAGATCTTGCATAAAAGTAATATTAAGATTCTATGATCCTTTGATATATAGAATATAGGTCGTTATATTCTCCTCCGTTTAGAAATTTCGTGCTTGAAATCTGTAACATCCCGCCTTTTCGCACACTTTAAACCGACACACGTGCCAATTGAAAGCATACGCAAGGGCGGATTGTTATGGGGTAAATAAGAAAAACAGAGAAGAAATAAAAACAAAACAGAATCTCACAGCGGAAGGATAAAATATAATAATAAATATACAGTTCAAAACAGTTTACAAACACTTGATTTGCTTTATACAATAAATATCAGAGTTACACATACCAATACAATCAATGCAGCGGAACAGTATGAGTGTGGTGCAATACTATAGATAATAATAATACGACTCCTTCGTCTTCGTCCTTCAAAGCTAAAGTCTTTGATCCTGAAACGCTCGGACTGACCCGAGCGAATTTGAAAAGACAAAACACTCGAGTCAGACTAAAAGATCTTATGTGAGTTAAATTAACAGAAATAAATATGAGTACAGTAACTCAAGAGATGTTCGGGATTTACATCTCCTAAGGATCCGTTAAACTATTTACTATGTAGTATATTGCGCTATTATAATAGTGTCTATTTATAAAATAAACTTACTTTTAAATAGCGTTAAGGCTTTACATTTTCCACCTTAACACGTAAAATGCCAATAGTCTATACAGTACCGTAATACCTCCTGATCGGGAGGCTACCAGAGGATACTCCATAGGTACGACACAAATAGAAACTCGTAGTAAAGGCTCGATATGGTAGGTGACACGGAACAACTAGGCAATGCCAGGGTAGATATACCAATTGCTATCCAGGCTGGTGGAAACGCGTAGCCGCAGTTACCGCCCACCTCGGACTAACTCCCCAAAATCAAAATATAGAAGTGGCCACTGAATCAATCCAAAATCAAAGTATAATATCGAAGAGGAGGGTCCGATCAGAGGAATGACCTCATTGGCCTGAGAATCGCTCCTGTTTTAGCCACCTTATGCCAACTCACGGGAGTCGGGTCCACGTATTTACCTTACAGGAAACGTCGCCACCACCTACTTCATTCTGGAATCTCCACCGCGTACACGGTTAGTCAAAGTGGTTTTCGGTATCGACAGAGAGTATGTCCATATCCGATCCCGGTCTCTTTGCCAACCCATCGTTATTATAACACCGCGGTCATTTAAAAATAGGTTATACTTTAAAAATCAGAATAAACATTCCATTTCATAACCATGAATACGATATCATTTCAAAACCCAAAACCATATTTTATCACTTATCCCAAATATAATTCTTTTCCAAAATCATAATGTTTTAACTTCATAACGTCTGAAAATCAAATATTTTCAAATCATAATATTTTGAAAATCATAATTTAAAACCATAACTTCTATAAAAAAACTTGAATGGTTTGGACATTCAACGGTATATGAATTAAATGGTTTAACTTAAATGTTACTTTGTAAAGAAAATAGTTCTCATGGCTTTACAAATACATTTCTTATTAAAGTTTAAACCAAAATTTATATTATCTCTCTCAAGCTCCAAAGCCACTTCAATTTATTTATATATACGTATATCCATTTTGAGTAACAATATTTCAAACTAAAATTGGATTTTATTCTTTCAACAGATCAATTGTTCTATTAATTAGTCTTGAATATTCACATAAAATCCATAAAAAAATAAGACTTCAATTTCTAGTAATAAAATATATATATTTTCCCAATTCAAATTATACTAGAATATTTATTTCAATTTATTTTGGGAAAAATCCAATTATAAATATCATATCTTAAAATTTCCAAACTTAACATTTAAACATATGATATAAATTATTAAACTCCATTTTCTTAATTTTCTTTCATTTTTAAATAAAGATTTTTATACACCTTTTAATTTCAAAATTTTCAACTTCATATGTATATATATGGAAGAATAATATTTATACAATATAAAATTTAAGATTATTAGAAACCGTATTCCATCCAAACCATAGAAATCACATTTAAATAGTTATATATATACCGCGGTGCCTGTATATAATTTTCTATCCTATGGTCAAGTGATACGGATATTTATCATTTCAATCCGCAATTTAAAAGATATAAAATTTTGCGGTTATATATCATTTCAAAACACAATCCCGAATGAAAGGAAATATGCATGATAATTTGCAATTTAATGATATACAATAAAACATCCATCAACATCACCCATCATCCAATCACAATCATCAAGCAATATCAATTAATAACAATTTTTTTTTGGCAAGGCCGACGAGGTTAAATGGACCTCGACCATATATTGCTACACCAATAAGAACGACAAACAAACACAAGGAAAATGGAAAAACGGGGGACACTTGGCGCAGCAAGCACAGGGGGAAAACAAACAACAATAAACAAAAACAAAAGAAGACAATGATTACAAGCTATAGAGAAGAGAAACACGTATTCCAGGATCAATTGCATAAGTCAGTTGGCCCACACAATCCCTAATTTCACTCAAAACCCAACTTTTGAAGCTGCTGTCATTTTTTGCGTTTGCCTTATCGAATAACCGAGCATTTCTCTCTCTCCAAACCGAAGTTAAAAAACATTTAAGCACTGCATTTAGGGTTCTTCCTCTGTCATTATTTCTATTGATGCTTTCGTAAATTCTTCTCCACTCTCTCAGGTTATCAGTAGACACATTCCTCCTGTGAAACTTCGCCATAACTTTTTTCCAGATTTGATGAATTAAGTGGCACTCAAAGTACAAGTGATCCACAGTCTCAGGCATAATATTGCAAAACTTACAGCGATTATCAATACTCATACCTAAACTAGCAAGCCTCGCAGATGTTAGTATCGCACCATTCAACACTTTCCAGAGCATTAGGTCATGTCTCAAGCTACTGTCTCTTCCCCACGTTCGTTTGCACCATCTCCACTTAGGGCGATCACCATTCTTCATCAGATATTCATATGTGTCTCCGATACTATAGGCAGACTTCTTATTGCCCCAAACCATACGCTTGGTAACATCAGTGATTGCATTATGACAACGTATCATGTTCCATATTTGTTGTATCCTAGGATTCGAAGTTGAATAGCGCGTGTTTTGGAGGTTGTAAAGTGTATCACGTACTTTAGCTTCCTGATGTATTCCAGACTGTTGCATTTCACTGTGAGTAAGTTGTCGTTTAAGAATAAGGCCCGGTTTCAACCAGGGGTCTTCCCAAAAATTCACACTATATATGGGATTCGTGTTCAATAGCATTAAAGGAAGGACTTTTTCTTTGAGTTTGAAAATGCATTGCCACGTCCAACTCAAATTTTGAGGCTTAGTCATACTCCATATGCTTCTCCCCTTAATCACGTTCTTATCAGACCATATAGCCCATAAGCTGTCAGTACTATTAAAAAAAGTGTCTATGTGTTTTGCAAAAGCAGCAATGTTCCAATTCTTTAAGCTGAGAATGCCTAGCCCCCCCTTGTCCATGGGCCTTTCCACTGAACAAAAATTAATCGGAGCTATGTATCTGCCTGTAATCCTGCCTTTCCATAGGAATCTCATCATAGCTCCTCTAATCAGTTTAATCAGTTTGAAGGGGAGAATATACGTTCTAGCCCAGTAGACTTGCATTGAGAATATTACTGATTTTATAAGAGTTAATCTCCCAGCTTGACTAAGCATCTTGGAAGTCCAGCTGTTTAATCTAGCTGTAATTTTGTCAAAAAGAGGAAGACATTGGTTAACTGTAATCCTAGAACTAGTAAGAGGCAGTCCAAGATAACTGGTAGTATCATGATTTATGGACAACCCAGTGATATGCGAGATAACACTACATTGCTCAGTACTAACACCAGCAACGGTGATGTCAGATTTCTGGAGATTAACTTTCAACCCTGTCATTTCGTAAAATTCTTGAAGTGAGTGCATTATGCTTGTGAGAGTGTTGGTTTGAGGAGTACAAAAAACAACAAGATCATCTGCAAACATCAATGCAGAGATCCTTGGTTCAGTACATCCAGGGTGAAGCTTGTAATTTCCATGAGCTATTATCCTCTCAAACATTCTCGTTAAGAGCTCCATAACAATGATAAAGATATAAGCCGAAATGGGATCCCCCTGTCTTACCCCTTGTTCACTAGTAAAGAAACCTTCACTCCTTCCATTGATAGTAACTGAAAAGGTAGGAGACGTAATACACTCATATATCCAAGCAATGAAATGAGGAGGGAAGTTCATATATCCCATGATTCTGACAATACTGTTCCACTGCAGCATATCAAATGCCTTCATGATGTCCAACTTCAACATAGCTCTAGGAGATATGTTCCTGCGCTTATAATTTTTGATGAGTTCATGGGAAAGAAGAACATGATCCAGTATACTTCTACCTGGAAGATAAGCAGCCTGATTTTTGGAAACAATATTGGGGAGCACAAGTTTGAGTCTAGAAGCTATAACCTTGGTGATGCATTTGTATATGGTGTTACAACAGGAGATGGGACGATAATCACTAACACAGTGCGCATTTTTCATTTTGGGTATAAGAGCTATGTTAGTGTAGTTATATGATCTGAAGAGTTTACCCTTTCTGAAGAAGAGGAGAATGGCATTGATTACGTCAGCAGAAACGATAGACCAGCAAGAAGTATAGAATAGAGTGTTGAGACCATCAGGTCCTCCACAAGATTCAGTGTTTAATGAAAACATGGCATTTCTTATTTCTTCAGGGGTTACTTCCTTACAGAGAAGGTCATAATCAGTTGAATTTAATCTGGGGAGAATGTCACTGGGTATAAGATCAATATTCGGCACGAAGTGATTAGCATTTCCATATAATTCAGAGAAGTGTCTGACTACAGCTTCCTTGACCATTTGTGGAGATGTGTGAAGATTACCTTGAGTGTCATATATTGTAGAGAGGTTCTGACTGATTTGCTTGTCCTTTAGACTAGCGTGAAAGTAAGCACTATTCTTATCACCTTTTTCTCTCCATTTTATTCGCGTTTTCTGCCTGATCATCTCACTCTCTTTAATTAAAGCTTGTTGGTATTGCAAAGAGAGAACACTTTCCTCCTCTGAAAGATTAGCATTGTTGACAGAGGCCATCATAGCTGTCTGGACATCAGTAAGTCTTCTTTTAATCACTGTGCTCATCTTGTCTCCTTCACCATACTTGTTATGCGCCCATTGTTTCAAGACTTTCCTAGTTTTCCTGATTTTTTCCTGCAAAACATACAAGTGATTACCATTTATAGGCAAATTCCAAGCAGATAAAACAATGTTTTTGAAGTCTGGTTCAGATGTCCATGAGTTAAAAAATTTAAAATTTGATTTCCCCCTCAAGTCCGCTTCACGAAGATGGATAATTTGAGGAGAGTGGTCAGATAGGAGAGGAGGTGGAATGTGGTTGAACAGGAGAGGCCATTTTGTATATGCAGATTGGTTCGAGAATGAATGGTCTATGGTGGAGAAGGTTCTACAACCATGCCTCCTTTTGTTATTCCACGTATACTGCATGCCCAGAGTTCTAATCTTGACAAGGTCAGAGTCATAGAGAGCATCAGCTAGGGGCTTTATTTCACTGAGGGAGAGGGGATTACCCCCCATTCTATCAGAGAGAGAGTGACAGCAATTAAAATCTCCTAGAATTAACCATGGATGGGTGTTTTGTCTTAGAGAAGGAATTACAGAAAGTAAGGACTCTCTAGCGTTAACAGAGTTGTAAGCATACACAAAGGAGACATAGAAGGTTGATTGTTCATTGATATCTAAGGCATGGCAGTGAATCAGCTGGGGAGTGGATAGGATTGGGGATAGTTGGACAAGATTTGGATTGTAAAGGATCAGAATCCGACCATAAGTTGCTTCATTGTGGTTGTGTATGAATTTCCATCTGGGATTGATGTACTCTGCAGCTTTGATAGAAAGGGCAAGGTTCAATTTTGTTTCAAGAACTGCCAAGACAGCCAGCTGGTGAGTAGATATTAGTTGCTTACATTGGTCCTGCTTAATTACTTGATGTGCACCACGTATATTCCATGCCCCAATGCGTAGCATCATTGGTCAATTTGTGCGTTGAGAAACTCCATTTTCATACTCCTAGTAACTGCTTGTAACGAAGACAAGTAATTAGGAATGGTGGCTGATAGGGGGGTCACTGCTTGTTTAGAAGAATCTTCTTGCATTTTGGAAAATGACTGAGTTGGTGTAGTAGGTTTGGTTGGTAGAGATGTGATAGCTGCAGAAGGCGGGGCTTTGAAAGCATGAGGTGGTTTGATATTGGAATACAAGTGTGGTAAAGGGGTATTTGGGGTTGAGTTAAAGTTAGGGTTAAATGTATTGGAAGAATGATTTGTGTGCTTTGCTGTGCATGGGATGTGCACTTCCTTGTCTTCTTGTGATTTAGTACTGTGTTTTGGTAACTTGATGTTGTTCTTTTTCCTTAGACCACTCTCTAGCGTTTCACAATTACTTGCTTCACCAACCCCTTTGTTTTCTTCAAATTCCACTTCCCTCCTGCATGTATCGAACTTTGTATGGACCATCTTGTGCTTCTCTTTTTTAGTTTTGCTACTGCCTTCTTCTTCATTTTGTCTCTGTTTATTATTTTCCTGTTGTTTAGCATCCACTTTACTTTGTACAAATTGACATTTATCTCTAACGTTCATTTCCTCTTCTTGCTTAGCACTGACATTTTCCTCGTCATCTAGTGTAAGTAACACTGCAAACTTGTTATATGTCAGTGGGTTGCCTTCAGTTTCACTTTCACTACACTCCACATCTCCTTCGATTCCTACCACTATATTCACAGTGTCTTCTTCGTGTTTTTCGTTGCTTTCATGTATTTCTCTCGTGACTTGTTTTTCTACTTCAATTTTTCCTGAGTGAGTAAGTTCACAACTTTTGTTAACTTCACTCACTTCTCTCTGCATTTCTACAATATCTTCTCTCTTTTCTTCCTTATTACTTTTGTTTACTGGATCCATCCTTTTCCTGGTTACACGCTGCCAAACCTTAAAGTTTCGTTTAACAGCCTGTCTTTCATTTCTTTTCAATTGTTTTGGTTTAGCTTTTATCACTTCTTTTTCTTTGTTTGTCTTACTATTATCTTCCACTTTGTTCTCAAACAACTCTTCCTTCTTATTATTACAACCATCAGACTTGTGTCCAAAAGCATTGCATAACACACAAATGTCAGGTTTCCACAAGTATTGAACATGTATCTTCTGTTGCCCACCTTCAACCAACTTGACCATAAATTCTTCTGGTAGCTCCTTACTCGGTTTTACTTCCACTAAGCATTTGGCATAGCTAAGTCTTTCCTGTTTTTCAGTCATTTGGTCCATGCACAACATCTTCCCCAGATGGCTACAAAGCCAGTTAATCCCAAGGGGAGACCACGCAAAAATTGGAAGGTTATACATATTAACCCAAACAGGAACTGCTGTTACTGATCCAGCAACGTTGCTAATGGAAGGATCATAAGGCTTAAGAATAAATAACTTCTTGTTCAAAATAATGGGATCACACTGAAGGATGTTATCTCTGTCCTCAGCACAAGAAAAGTTAAACAAGAATAATATACCGTCAGACTTAACTTTCACTGAGCCTTTAAGTTTCCAAATCAGTTTAAGTTTGGAGATCACTGCAGTATAGGAAAGAGGTTTATCAAGAAAGAACCCCACTAAAGTATCTTTCCAAATCGTCGTACCAGCATCAATGACATCAGCAGGTGGCACTAAAGCATCATCTTCATAAATAGGTGACAAGTGAACGGGAATGTACTTCCCTGCATTCTTGGGAATATGCTTGAACAAGGAAGTCCATGCCCGTTCACAAGGAGGAGGAGCAAGAGGTACAGGAGTAAGAGGCGGGGGAGCAGTTATAACGGGATCAGGTGGATCAGGTGGGGGGTTAACCAAGAGGGGTGGGGAAGAAGGAGAAAAGGTTAGGGCATGACCAGCTGTGGACAAAGAATTAGCGGAGGTACGGACCAGAGAGTCAGAGAGGGACGAAGAGGGGTCAACTAGTATGGCAGAGGGTATGGTTGGAGAAGGAACAGAGTAGGCAGAGGGTACGGTAGACGGTACTACTGAGGGGACAAGGAAGGTAAGGCTGTGGTCTCCATGAGCAGACATGAGGGGAGGGATGTTAAATTATTTTGAAGTTGGAATTTGGATTAATAACAATTTATATTCGATAATATATAACAGGTAATAACTGGCAATTTTATTCAGATTAAATTTAACAACTATTAATCTAACAGTTTATATTCAGTAATAATCTATATAACTGTTAACTAGCAGTTTATAGGCAAACAAATAAATTCTAACTATCAATTAATACGCAATAAATAAATTAAATTAATAGTTAAATTTAATAAATGCAATTCAACAAATATGAGTGAAATAAACATGCCAAATACTCATAAATAAATTTCTATTCATTTCTAAAATTAATTTAACAAACATAAAAGCTTCTAGTAGTTGTGAGTGGGTTTAAACACTCACCTTTTGAATTTAAATCGAATTTAAATTCGATTTAAACCCAAAAATTCGCCCGTCTCGGAATTCGTCCAAACCAGCGTCATCAGATCCGGAATTTAATTACGATCCTAACAAAAGAAATTTCGCGTGAATCGGAGATCGTATGAGAAAGTTATGGCAAAAAATGGTGATTGAAATCATAAAAGAAAAAGAGAAATGGAACACATATTCACTTTCATCTTTGCCACGTCAGCAAGATAATCACCCACCTCGTCTCTTCCTGTACGCACGCATGAACCCGCTCCTTTAACAAAACGCGACCCAGAACCCTGGTCGTTGACAACGCACGCAACGCCGCCTCCTCCCTGTGCTAGCCGCGGCCACGCGCAGACATCCCAGAAGCCACCTCGGCCCCTGGCGAACCCCCCCTGCACCTTCACTTCTGCTGTTAGAGGCGCCGGCCGCCACTAGGCTAAAACCCTAATCGAATACTGACGCCAATCCAACCGTTGATTCTCGAAACAAAACACATAGATGCGCTCCCCATCGTCCATACTACAATACCCAGAAACAGAATTTCGATCAGGCGAACTTTGATGCGACGCTGATGAACGGCCACGAACTGTTTGAATTTATTCTGGGTAAACGGTAACTCCAACTGAAAAACGAATTTCACCATGGCATTACGTATTTCGAGAAGATTAACATATATTTTTGTGGAATTTTTCTGGAGAGTTTGATTTTTCACTGAAATTTGGATTGGAGTAGATCTAGTTTTGCATCCATTTGAGGAGGAGAAGGAGATAAAGAAAAATGTACGTACAGCCAATGGCAATAGGATGGAGCTAGGGTTTATAACTGTATTTATAGTTAGGGTTGGGTTAGAGCGTATAGACTAGAAGGATGAACGTACGCCACAAACTATGGCCCAAAAAGCCCGTTTAGCCTCCGGAACAAAATTTATTAAACCCATATATCCAAATAGGTATTTTAAAATATTCTGAACGCGATGGAAAAAGTTTCACGTCCAAATTTGATCGTATGAAGAAGTTATGCTGAAAACAAAATTTCCAAATTGATTTCAAATTGATTTTATTAAAATTGATTTCAAGGCGTTTCGCGTTCGTACGATCAAACGACAAGTCCGATCGTTACGAAACTTGAAACCCTACAATAATTCACCGATACGGATCCGATGAAACTGGTTTCGTCGAAATCCGAGTCCGTGGCCAAAATGGCTATTTTTATATTCATCAAATAAATTAAAATAAATTATAAAAATCCAATTCTATATTTAACTTCTAAAATTGACCAAATTTTCTCCCTTTAAATTTTCTTAATTATTTACTCAAATTCTAAACAATTTAAGTGTCAATACATAGTTGTTCTATTCATCAATTTAAATGTTAATCCTTAACTTAAAGGTTAAATTCCAATTTTAATAAATTCAACATTATAAATTCGATTAAATCTATTAAATTCACTCCCTTCCTATTATTCAAATTTATTGATGCCAATTAAATGGAATTAATACTGGCTCAATATCTATACAATAAAAATCTCCGATTTAATCTTAGATCTCAATTTACACAAAATTTAATTAATTCCATCTAAATATATATCTTCCTAGTATCTAACTATTTAAAAATTTGCTTACCACCTTTTAAACTAAACATTTACTAGTCGATTTGTGTCATTTCTAACCCCTTAGATATTTAAAAGCAACTAGCAGCACATTTACTTATAAATTCATTGTCAATTATTTCAGTAAATATATTTCCAAAGGTTACTGCAAATAAATCCAAATTAATTGCCATAAATTCTAATAAATTTGATTTTTATTGGATTTCAAACTTAACACTAAATCAATTATTACTCCGCTACAGTTAACGTTCCTTTTATATTTCATTACAGTAATAATTCCCAATTTCCATCTTTTATTTGCATAAATTACTGGATTTCAATTAAATTGAAATCTTGTTAACTTACATATAAATACAACTTAAAACCTCAATTAATTCATTCCACTTTGGTTGCATTCTTAAGATTACACTAATTATTATATTATAAAAATGAAATTTTCCCTTGGTTACATCTTATTTATTCACTTACCAATATTGTACACTAACTGCAATAATTTAGTGCATAAATTGAAATTGATTAAAATAAAACTTAACAAACAAATAGAATAAATACGTACAATAATTATTGTCATAAATCTATTTTATAAGTCTACACTTAATTATTACCTTACAATACGTTTTACGTTACCATAAATTTATATTCTCTCTTCCGTTACTTTATTAATCATTACTAAAGTAACGTTTTTCTTAATTAAAACTTTCTCCTCAATTGAATGAACTTTATATTCAATACATACTACCGAATTACAATCACTTATGTTCTATCCAACATACATTAAAAATTCACTTTCATTTATTTATCAAATGTTTACATCCACAAATTAACAAATAAATTTCATTATACAATTTCAATTCATATCTTATAAATAAATTTCCCAATTTTGTTTCTTTCAGCATTAATTAAACAAACATATTTGATTAAGAAATTATAATGCTTTTAACTATTTCCAATTACACTACATAAAACCCAAACAGTCGTTTCAATCACACTTGAATTTGCATATAATTGATTGTTTATCAACTGCCATTTATTTTACTACCTTAATTCACATACGGTTACAGTTTTATCAATATATATTAATACATAAGTGATTTAAATTCCTGTCTTTAATTCCTTATTTATATTTTATTCAAGTGCAACAATTTACACAAATTCTTTATTTACTTCACTTAAATTTCAACAATTTGGTTAAATAACTGTTTCTAAAATTCATTATAAATTATAAATTTAAATCTCCTTTATTTATTCAACTTACACAAGGGTATAAATCTTACATATTCTCAATCATTAGATTTCTATAAATTTAACAATTAATTAAGATTTTTAATTACCGTTGCTATAAATTTTCATTTAGCGTTCATCTAGTATTAATCTATCTCCTTTATATATATATACATTTCCCTTTTCTACAAAATTTAAATTTCAAAATCCTTTTTAATTAATAATTTAATTGTCGAAATTTACGGGTCTTTACAAAATCCAAAATAGAAATCAACAAGATCATCCCGCATGCCTAACAACCATATACAAGCATAGGTAATCATCACACATCAAGCATGCACACACAACAACAAATGATAAAAGGAAATATCCACGCATATCCTAGCATGTAGGACACTCTACTAAGGTATAAAATTCATGATATCATAGTGAAAGCGATAAATAGAAAGTCTCACCAAGTAAAGAGTTTTGGATAAGCTGTGTGCATGCCCTCCTTGATCTCCCAAGTGCAATTGCCTTCACTTTCACTCCATTGAACCTTCACCAGCTTCATCGTCTTCCTCTATGATACAAATAGGCCTACAAGGTCTCAAAGCCTCTGGTTCAATCTTGATTTCATCTAGCTAATCCGATGCAATAGTAACACTTGAGTCATGCACCAATTTTCACAGGTTAGAAAGGTGGAACACGTTGTGCAATCCTGCCATTCTTTGAGGTAAGTGACTTTGTAAGAAAGGTTCCCAATCGTCTCTAGTATCAGAAATGGACCTATGAATCTCAATGCCAACTTCCTTTTACTACCGAACCGAATTACATTCTTAAATGGAGAGATCTTGACAAATACCATATCACCGACAGAGAACTATATATTTCTACATCGCTTATCAGTGTAGCTCTTCTATCCATCTTAAGCAGCATTCATTCATTTCTGAATAGTCTCGATCTTCTCTAAGGTTTCTCTAATCATATCTAGCCCAAGTATTAGTTTCTCGCCTGCTTTCCACCAACAAGGAGCGTTATATGGTCGACTGTATAATGCCTCGAATGGTGCCATACCGATAATAGACTATCATTATTTTTTCATGCAAAATTCAATGTGATCTAAGTGATCATTCCATGAACTCCAACGTCGAGTATACAACCCCGCAAGAGATCCTCTAAGATACAATTCACTCTCTTAGTTTGGCCGTTAGTTTGAGGGCGATAAGTTGTGCTGAGGTGCGGCTCTGTCCCTAACCCCTCTTGTCCAAACCCACTAGTAACAAGTCTCGATCACTCAAAATGATCTTCAGCACACTTTGGGATCGTACTATCCCTTTCACGTTAAACTCGGCCAGCTTGGTTGTCGTTCTACTTGACTTGACAAGTATAAATCTGGCACTCTTGGTCAATCGATCGACTATGACCCAAATGCTATGGTACCCTCCTCGAGTTCTCGGTAGTCCATCAATAAAATCCATCGATACCTATTCTCATTTCCACTTGGGAACTTCTAGCAGTTGCATCAAACCACTAGGCTTCTTCTGCTCAACCTTAATGAACTAGCAGTTCATACACTTGGAGATGAATACCCCAACATCTTTCTTCATCCCTTCCTAATAGAAGGTATGCCTCATGTCACGGTACATCTTATTACCGTCGAGATGAATAGTCAATCTTGAATGATGGAACTATCATATCGTCACTTCCCTATACCCATCGACATTAGGAATAAACAATCTCTCGACCTTACGGAGCCAACCATCTTGGTCGAGTCTGTACCATCTCTTCTCTTTCGAATCTACTTCAACCTCAATCTTAAAAATAATCTCAGCTAATCTGGCATCATACCTATTACTAGTACCAATCCGCTCAAATAGAGTAGGCCTAATAGTAAAGCTCGCTAATATCTTCGGCACTAGCTCACATCTAGGTCGGAAATCATAACCATCAATATACTCTTACTGCATCCACTCTAGGAACATAGCTTCCAAGCTGGCATGTCTCCTACTCAATGCATCTGCAACTGCAATCCCTTATCCTATAGTATATGCAATATCAAAATCATAAGAGGCTAGTAACTCTAACCATTAGTGCTAGCGAAGGTTAAGATCCTTCTACGAAAAGAGGTACTTCAATGATATATTATCAGTGAACAGTTCAAACCTATCTCCTAAAAGATAGTGCCTCCAAATCTTCAGCGCAGACACAATCCCTACTAATTCTAAATCATGGGTAGGATATTTCTTCTTATGTAGCTTCATTTTTTGACTAGCATATGCAACAACTTTGCCTCTCTGCATCAATACCATCCTAACCTGATACCACAAGCATTAGTATCTATCATTATCAGTTCATTCCTGCTCGGAATGGTCAATACTAGTACACATGTCAACTTTTCCTTAAGACTCACGAATGTCTGCTCGCATGCATTCCAAGAAAAAGTTTGATTCTATTTCATCAAGTTCCAACCCCACAGTTCTCTCTACTAAGTCATGCTCCACCCCTTGGGAATCCTTCATCGATTGCATGTCAATACCAATCGATGACCATGAATCGATCTCAATCTCTGACTTAGACATAGTTTGACTTCCTCCACTTCCCTAGCCCATACCTCCAAGTAATCCCTCTTATGACTCGAAGCAACACACCCCAAGGCTCGTAGCAAGCAACCCAGCAAACCATCACTTGGAATCTTATCCACATCTTCACGTGATCCATAAATCTCCACTCGCGGCCCTAAGCAAATGTTCATAAAAGCCTGAAGTGAACCATCACTTGAATCAGGCATGCCTTAAAGCCATCATTTATCAATCCATAGTCCACAAAATCGCCACCGAATGATTCATAACTCAAGCAAATGAACTCTAAACGACTTATATGATGACCCACCTTTTTGGATAGTTCAAGTCGATAATAAACCACACATGTCCAACTCGAACCGTTTAAAAGACAGATTATCAATGGGTTATTTTAAAGAAAGAAAAAGGAAATGAGAAAACCACAATAGAATCACACAATGGAACGACAAAATACAATAATCACATAAACCGTTCATGAAGTTGTTTAACAATATATACTCAAATCAATTTACAACATAAAACAGAGTTAAACAATATTACCAAAGTTATACGTTTTAATAGACAAAATGAAATTGTGCAACGAGATAAATACCAGTAGATAGTATATACCAAATCTTCGTCTTCGTCCTCCAAAATAATTGTCTTTGATAACTCGGTCATTCCCGAGCGTAATGAAAAGACAAAACACTCGAGTCATGACTAAAATGCTCATGTAAGTCAAATCAAAATCAGGTGAAACATATTTGCAGTAACTTCATTTGGTTCAAATTTTCATAAAAATTTCACCATTTTAAATCTTCATTTCAGGGTTTTCAATAAGTTAATCAACTTCAAATTGATTCAATGATTCGATTCAATGGTTTAAATTGTTCGATTCTATGCTTATTTTAAACCATTTCAATTTATATAAATTTTAAGTCCAATTTCAGTTTACCAATTTAAATCACTTAAATCAGATTAAACATTAATGTTCAATTCAAGGTTCAAACCTTTAAAATAATTCAATATCAAGCTCAAATTTGAAATATCCACTTATATCGCTTTCACTTAATTAAATTCAAAGTCCAAGTAAAAGTTCAAAACTTTAAAATCATTCAATTTCCATAATTCAAGTCATATGTCGATTATAACTTCAAAATCCGAAATAAATTCTTTAAACAATTTCTTTTACAACTTTCACCTTCAATATTTCAAAGCTCAACTTGAAAATAATTCAATCTTTATAAATTCGATTTTTATTTCTTTAAAACAAAATCATTTAAATATATTCAAATTCAAAATTTTAAAACTATTTAATTTAACCAACCTAGTGTCCGTATACAATTCTATATTCTATGGCCTAATGATCATTTATTTTGATTTTAATTTTAGGGATGGATATATATCATTTTGATCCAAATCAAAGTGTCATAGGTATATATCATTTCAACATATTTCTTAATTTATTCGAAATATTTCAAATAATAGTTTATATGCTGCTAAATAATTTATAGGGTGAAACATGATATACATAAAATAAATAAACATCCAATCATCCAAAATATCAACCAATAGCCGTCCATCACAATCAAAATCTAAATCAGCCAATTACTCATAGCAGTTAACTAGCTATCAATATCGGGTGTTTAACTAGCAATTCAATTTCACTTTCAAATTTAACTGTTAATTCAAAATTTCTAACGGATCAATTTCTATGTCGATTTTGATGTCAGTTAAATTACCAAACAACTAATCAATAAAATTAAATCACTCCATGATTTCAATTTAACTAACATCAAACAATTTTAGCATTTCATGAGCGGTTTAAAACACTTAACTTTATTTGAAACTGAAATTTTTTCAAATTCAAATAAATTCCAATCCAACTCCATATCATAGACGACTTCGATACAAATCCAATGCAACTTGTTATGCTCGAATCCAAGCTCGTACGAGAAAGGTATGAAATTATAAATATTCGATAATTAAAATTTAATTAACTTATAATTAACTTAAGTTTAAAGCTTAAACCTTTCTGTCTTTCATGCTCGAGCTCGCTCCAGGAATGCACGTTGCTTCATATTTTTTTTAAATGCGCATCTCCACATGCCGTATGTCACCGACCAACCTCGCCCAGCTGTGCTCCGCTATGTGCCCTCCCAGCGTAGCCTCATGTGCTAGCCACCCATCCTCTACGCGCACATGTGCTCCAAGAACACAAAACTGCCACGCCTAAAATACCTCGATTCTAGTGAATTTACGAGCTTCCGGGTCAATCCAATCATATGTCATGTAGAGCTTGTCGAGCTCTTCATCTTTGCTTTTGGAGTCATTTGATTTCGTTGAGTAGATGGGAAGATATCAAAGAGAGAAGATTGTGAAATTTTAGCCATTAAAAATTTTAGAAAGCAGCTGAAGAACCTTAGGGTTTGGATTCCAAAAAAATAAAGTTAAGGGCTATTTATAGGAAAATTTTACGACACTATTCCTCCGTGAAAATTTCGAAATCCAAACGAAATGTGCCGCCTAACATTTTATAAGTTATACCACTATTCCGAACACAATGAAATATATATCGGGAGCCAATTCCATCATATTCAGATGGTAGCGTTTCAAAATCAAATTATTTTAATTAAAGTTTTGAAAATAAATTCTGCACGTTTCAATTAGCACGACCAAACGATAAGTCAAATCGCTACGAAAATTAAAATCCTATAATAGTACACTTTTACGGATCCGATGAAACTGGTTTTGTCGAAATCCGACACAATGCCCAAAAAGACTATTTTTACATGTTAATTAAAACAAGCTATTTTTTTAAATAAATTAATTCACTTTAAATTTAATTTTAAAGGTTAACAATCTTCATTCTTGTTTAAAAAAATATTAAATCAACTTTTGAAATCATTTTTATTCACATTAAATTCAAGATTCAATTATTTAAATAATTTATAAAATTAAATTTAGCAATTTAGTTATCAAATAATCATTGTATTTGAAATACAAGTTGTTTAACTTATGAAATTAACTTTTCAATATTTAAAATCAATTAAATATTCCAAATTCAAATTTTAGCTTAAACCATTTTGTGAATTAAAATGTTTGTTCAGTATTTATACAACCATTGCTCTTACATTTAAATTCATAAACAAATTCACTTTAAAATAAAATGTTCATTCAAATCTAGAACAACGAAAGTTCTTAAGCTAAATACAAAGATTATACTTCATAAATCAAAGCCCTTGAATAATTCAATTACGATGAATTCCAATATTAGAATTTCAATAAATTCTAATATTAGATTTCAAACAAATTTTAATTGTAAAATCAAATATTTTATTTCCAACTAAATAATTCAATATTCATTATTCAATTCCTACTCTTCATAATAAACACATTAAATATATTGAACTTCATTCACATACAAATAATTTCCTTAAATCTTCGAAATTGGTTATTTCAAACTTTTACCAAAGTTCATATTAAATAAACTGCCAAAATACACACAATTTTTTTTCAACCATTTTTATTCAAAATTTATGTAAAATTAAATATTTTTAGATGGTTAAAAATACAGGTCGTTACAATCTCTCACACTCAAAACTTTTCGTCCCCGAAAAGAAATTAAGTAGAGAATCTAACATTTAATATATTTTACTCAAAACAACAACATACAAAACATAAAATGTTATTTGAAAAACCTTTTCCACGCTTCCTCTACGCCACTCTGATATCGTCTTACTTATAAATAAGTTATAAAATCTTAAAGTCTCAAAAAATTTCTACCACTCGAATTTATGTAAAATTTCAGCAACATCTCCTTTGCGCCACTCGATCGTAAAAATATACAATACACACATATATAACAAATATACATCTCATCTCAATAATGAGGCATCCCATAGGGAAAAACAAAAAAGTACGGTTGTGACGACCCGGAAATTTTGAACATTTGAAATCGAAATATTTAATTGATTTTAAATATTTCAAAGTTATTTTAACCTTGAATTTCAAATATAATTATGAATTTGGCGATTAGATTATTGAATTGAATTTATTGAAGTTGTGTAAAAATTTGAATCTTCAATTTTAAGCTTGTTAAAAATAATTTGATGGCTTAGAAAATTTATATTAACAATACTGAAGATAATGGAAGCTTCAAAATGAGATTTGAATGTGATTTGTTCAGTTTTGAAATTGTATCGTTTAAATCGATATTTAAAAATAACCTTCCGAGGCACAGTCTCTGATTTCGACGAAACTAGTTCCATTGGATCCGTAACAGTTAGTTATTATCGGATTCCAAGTTTCGTAGCAATCGGAGTTGTCGTTTGACCCTGACAGCTCAAGACGCATAGAAACTGTTTTAATCGATTTAATATAAAATTGATCGTTTACTTCTGTAACTTGCATATATAATCGAATTAGCCTCCAGAACACATTTCATTGTGTTCGAAATGCGGATAAAACCATATAAACGCTAGGCGGCACGCCTCGATAGGAGTTCGGGATTTCGAGCTGGGTTATACGAGATATTTCGAATATAAAATTATAAAATATCACTGTAGCTATTTCTTCCTCCATACGCCAACACCCATTCTTTTTTTTAAGGCCATGACCCCTCTTTCTTCAGTTAGAAAACTAACCCCAATTCATTAGCAACGGAAAAAAAATCGCGAGGCATCGGAGGGAAAAAAAATACTATAATCGCGTAAGGGTGAGCGACCGGTCATGTACTCGTAGCGGCGACGTCGTCATCAACTATGGGTCTCGAACCAGGATGGCGGCGCATTCAATCTGGAGGTGTGAATGGCAATCGCGGCTAGGGTTTCGCGTAGTTGAGGTCAGTGAGGCGACGGTCGTGTTGGTTCGTTGCGATGGAGATGAACTAGATCTTGGTGGCGCGCGATGAGAGTAGGACTTTGCGGCACGTCATTCGATGGCGCTCGAGACATCTGATTTTGGAATTCGCAGTGTCGCGACCGAGCATGTGACGTTGGACGATGATGTTGGTGGTCAGCAACCAAGGGATTGATCGAGGCAGTAGATTTTTGTTTTTTTTTGTTTTTTTTCATCTACTATATTAGAGTTTTATATGAACAAGGTTTTATTTTACAGTGAATAAAAAAATATGCAGAAAAGAAATAATGATATGCATATACACATTTTCATTAATGGATTTAATTTTAACGGTGAAGATTTATTTATTTAATTGGATCTAAATTATTTTAGTCGCCAAATTATTTTTAAAAAGAAAATTTGTTTACAATTTAATAGTTTGTTTAAAATAAAATTCTTTGGTTAACTAAATTTATTAAATGGAAATTTATTTATTTTAAATTAAATAGTTAGTTAGTTAAAACTATGAAATGGAACTTAATTACTCAATTAGGGGAATTAATTTGTTTAGATGGGTCATTTAATTATGGTCATTAAAATAATTTATTAACGGAAATTTAGTTTTAATTTAATTTTTAGTTAAACAAATTTATTAAAAGAAATTGGTTTGCAATAAAATCATTGGATAATTAAAATTACCAAATGAAATTGATTATTCGATTTATTCGAATATTAATAAATTGTATAAATGTTTATACAAGGTCTAAAGTGAAGAAACAAGACGAAATGAAAATGGGTTGCATGCGTAAGCAAAGGTGAGATCTTCTCACTCACATTTAAATTGGAATCTCCAATTTGATTTTAAATACTTAAATTTAAAGTTGTTGATTGTGTGCTTGGATGATGGTTGTTATTATTTGTTTTGAAAATAGACCCTATTGCGCCGCATAATAGCGGATGATATTTTATAAATCCCATATACCGCGATATTCCACCTCGAAGTGGAATTGGTATTTAATTGTTGTGCTAACATCTGTGGATGCAGGGAAACAGGTTGGAGGGATCCAACTGGATTCCTCAAACAATTGAATTTTTTTCATTTGTTGTGTGTTAAATTATTTATAATCTCTATGTGATTATATTGTAGTTGGAATCATTGTAGGCTAAAATTTAGCCGAATATATTTTTGGTGTCGTAAGATACCAGAAATAAATAAAATAGGATTTTTAAATTTAAGTAGAAAAATCTTTATTGAAATCCTATTGAATAAATTCCAAAATATGGGGAAAGATTTTTATAAATGGGTTTTGAGTAATATTGGTTGATGGTTGAAGAATTTATCTAAATATGGATTTTAAATAGTGTGGAAGAAAATAAAGGGATTTATTTTAAAAGATGATAAATTTGGAAATCCATTGGAAAATTGATTTGGTATTTGAAAGTAAATCTTTGGAATCAAATTTGAAATTTGATTCGATGTTTGAAACAAAATTTAGAAATCAATTTGGAAATTGATTTTGGTGATTGGAAATAAACCTTTGGGAAATCCATTTGGAAATTGATTTGGGTGTTTGAAACAAATTTAGGAAAATCAATATGGAAAATTGATTTGGTGTTGAAAGTGAATATTTGGGAATCGATTTGAAAAAAATCGTATATTAATGGATATTTGGAAATTTGAATTCACAATGGAATTTATAAAGGAAAGGGAAATCGTTTTAAAAATAAATATTGATTTATTTTTAAAGTGTGAAAAGGGATTTACGGATTTGGAATGTAAATCTAAAATAAATCAAGAAGGGTTTATTAAATTGGTCTAAGTGAAGCATTTTGAAATGAAAGTGTATTTCCCTGGAAAGCCAAGTATGTTTTGAAAGTAGCTTTTAAAATATAAATTAAAAGTCCTAAGTTGGTTTTAAAAGAATGTTTGAACAAAATTTATTTACTTGGGTTATTTGAAAATCTTTAAAGTAAAGATTTATTTAGTTAATTATAGAAGTGATTATTTAAAGATTTAGTTGATATTTGTTTTAGAAAGTGGTTATTTAAATAGGTATACCCGATCTACTAGCTTTATTTTTAAGTTTATTTGGATTTGAAGTTTTACATAAGATATTAGTATAATAGTTTCTTAACAAATATTTAAGAAATTGTTTTAAAATAGTTTTATCTAATGTTTCCAAGTATATATTTTGGATAAGTGATTTGAATTATTTAAAGTACTTGAACTCGGAAGACTTTCAGTGGAAATAAATAATATCGGGAATTTTATTCCGCGAGTGAAAAGTGATTTGAAATTTGTTTTCAAACAATCGAAGTGTGAAAATATATCTTGCAAAGATATTTTGAAAATAAATAACTGGGGAAAAGTTATTTGAAATCCAGTAATTGTTGTGAATGTTGATTGATAGTTAAGTAACCGACTATCAATATTTGCCTTTAAATGGCGTTTGAATTTCGATGCGACCGGAGGTCGGATTCCAAGTGGATATCCGGAAACCACATCGAACCTTTGTGATTGTGATGATCTTTGATTTAAAAGATCAACGGGGAATTTCTTGTGATTTGTTGAAATCTGAATGAACACTTATTTTTTTAAAATAAGCGCTCGTTATTCGGATTAGCCGGGAGAGGACCTTTGTGTCATATAACCCACTCCGAATAATGATACGATGAAATGGGATTGCATTTGAAGACAGGCGGTGAAGACCGGGTATTTGCGAGAATGATATGATGACCTATCGATTGTCTCTGCACTGAGTAGCTACAGTATCGAGATTCCCTAAGTGATGGGAAGTCCGATCGGGATTGTGAATACCTGGATTGCAAGGGCTTCTTCCGGATTGTGAATATATTTCTGTTGGTGGCGGAGAATCTATTCTCTTAGCTTAACACCCTTCTCTGAGACGTACGAGCTCAGAGGTTATGTAGTTGATGGTTACTAGCAATACATTCCCAGTTTGGTAATGTGGCATACGAAGTGCTGCTGATCATTAGTTGATCGAAGTATGGCTTTGTGAAAACGTGTAGCTTTGTGGACGAGACTTCGTCGAGCCTCACAACCCGAAAATGGTCGAAACAAGAATGTTGCGGCAAGGTTTTTTAGGGGTCGCACCCCTAGGGTATGTCCATTTTCTTTTGGATAAAGGGTGGTATCATGGTATGGAGCCCAGATACTTAACTCATGTGGACACTGTAAATTTATTACTGTGTGATGTTGTTTTGTGGTTGAGGACCGGTGATGGCATACTCATGTGTGGAGTTATTTATGTTACAGCTTCATTGCACCGGAAGCGTGAGGTAACTTGGCCTTGTGTTGGCAGAGAGCTGGTTAAATTCTCGGGGCGTCCCTCCAGAGGCGTACCCATATGGCAATAGGAAGTTCCTTAGCGTGACCATTTGTTGGAAATCCAAAGAAGCAATACGAGCCCTGTACGGTTTTAGTTGTATAACATGTCATGGAATATGGCGGTAACCTGCTATTGAACATGGTAGCTATAGTAGGCATACGACGAAACGTCGTATGTTGGCTAAGATTAATATTATACTTTCGAAATGTTTTCTGCACTATGTACTAGTAATAATATCAAAAGAATTTTGTGTATTAAGCATTTTTGACTGTCATAAGAAGAAATCTCCTCCAAGTGTGTGTTTGCATTGTGTGTGTGGCGGGAGGCCTTATGGCAGTTTCATTTTCGAAAGCATGGCGGATTTCTTTTATTTTCTTTGTGAAAATAACTGTTTTTAAGATCTCACACCAGTCTCATGACTGACCTGGAGTTTATTGTTCCCTTTCTAAAATCTAGGTGCCCATCAATTTCCACATGGGCAGCCTAGAGTCAGGTTAGCAGTTATTCAGGAGCAAAGTCAAGAAGTTGTTGTGGAGATCAGGAGCAAGCTGGAATGCGAGGCGTATCACTTATATATGTAATATTTCTTTCCATTGTTTATTGTTGTACACTCTGATAATGTAATGTGATGTAATGTAATAACTGATATAGTGATTCTGTTTAAAGATATTTATTTATCTATTATATTTGTCCCGCTGCGAATTGTGAGATTCTGTTATTGTTTTCTTTCTTCTTCTACCTTCTTCTTCTTCAACCCTAATGGTTCGGTTTTTCGGTGATCGATGGTTCGGCAGTTGATAATCTTATAAAACATTCAAATTTGTTTATATATGATTTACATAAATATTCTCATAGTATTATAGAAGGATTTTTCGAAAATTTTACAATACTACTAGAAATTTGATATCAGAAATCCTAAACAAACTTTAAAGTAACATTTCTTTAAATCCAATAATTTATCAATTTCATAATTTAGAACAAGTATAAGCTCAAAAATCATTAGTTTAAAACTAATAACATATTCAAATCTTACATTATATTTTCCATTTCAAAACCAGTGTAAAGATTTCGTATTTGTCATAATCAATTTAGAAAATACTTACTTCCAAAACAATTATTCAAATCATGAAAAACATTTACTTAATTTTATAAAAAAAATATAAGTAGTGCAAAAATTCTAAATTTCACATATGAATTTTCAAATCAAGAGTATATTAAATTTAATACCTTTCTTTCAAAATAAATATTCAACTTGTTTTTTTTTCAAGCATATTATACTATAAATAGAACTTCTCAAATCATTTGTTCCGTTAAAATTTAGAACAAAAAATTTTATATACATAGTTTACTTATATAACATCTCTAAATCGAAAAAAAATTCAAAGAAATTTATATAAATCTCATTTAAAAAGATTACATTTGAAAATCCATTTGCAAAATCACCAACTTCGATATATCAATACTTTTACAAAAATTCAATGTAAATTTCTTGCTTTATATAAAGTGACTTCATTTAAAAATTCAAAATAGATGCCTTTTATAACAAAAATGTGTAAACTATTTGAAAATAATCATCAACATTGTTACTTATATTTAGAAAGAAGCTATTAAATTCTTAAATCCATTACATACAAATTTTCAATTTTAATATCAACATACTATTCAAGCATTATTTATAAACATTAATAAACGATCTCTAACCAATTTTATAATCATAGTAATTTCTTCTAATATTTTAAATAAATTATAATAATTAATTTAAAAACATTATAATAATTGTTAACTTTAAATAATATTTAGGATATAAGTTAGATAACGTAGAACATTCATAATAATAATTACTATGTATATGCTAAAATAATATTTATAAACATTTAAGTTGAGCATAAAAATTAAATTATATATAAACAACCCTTTTAAAACATTTTAAACAATTTTGAAACAAATGATTTTAGAAAATATAATAAGTTTTATATCAAGATACCTTTTATAACTCGATGTCTTAACATAATTATCCTCATTTTTACAGATTTTAGCCACATGTTGATCAGGCGCAAGACTAAAATCTCCAAGTGTTTAATAGATCTATTTTAGCATCCAATGAAAATACTTGGAAAACCTTTCAAACAGATATGGAAAGTACCGCTCAACAATCCAGTATCAAATGATGATAATCGGCTAGCGGTGGCCCGTTGTTGATTCCATTGTTTATGCCAATGGACACAAGACCTTCCAGAAGATCCAACTACCTTCAAGATTATAGAAAAATATTGTAGCCATTTTGTAAACAAGGAACCATCGACCCCTGCTGTAGTGGTATGCTGTTGATTCAACGGTTTACTTAATAGTTTCACTTCCTTCCCGGAAGATCCACAACCAACAGATCCAAGGTTTGAAAGCGTACCCATTAGGTAAACTAAAGAACCACCTATCCTGAAAAATTTCGAGGAACTCATGAGTTTAAGTCCGGGCAACCTATATCGGTTCGAATCCATTTCTGGATTTACCTATATCAGTTTTCGAAAATCAATTAATCTCAAATACCATTTCATTTCAAATTCATATAGGATTTCGACAACCATTTTTTTTTCAAATCGCCTATCATTCAAATTCAGAAATATTCCAAATTTCAAATCAATAGTTTTTCACAACTTAAATTTTATATTTATATCAAATTCGAATAAAATCAAATTTCTTTCCAAATCAAATACTTTTTAAAATCTTTTATTATAAAACATTTACTAGGTTCAAAATGTTTCTTAGAACAAATTCCATTACAAACCTTTCAAAACTATTTTCACATTTATATGAAGTCAGACCTGCTTAAAAAAATCAATTTGCCAAAAATAAGTTTTTTATAAATATTTACTATGTTCAAAACATTTCTTAAACCTCTTTTCATAGAACATCTCAAAACTAAATTTCATGCTTGTATGATTCAAAATAAACTTACAAATTTACTTATCAAAGTATTTAACATTTTAGAACTTATTCAACTTCTAGTAGTCCTTATTATAAAATTTTCAAAACTAAACTTTATATACTTTCCAAAACACCTAGCTTTGAAAATTAATTCTTAATTTAGAAGTGTTCGAATATTCAGAATAGCCGGAAAAGTCAAATTCCAATTCAAAATTGGAAATCAGTAATCAATCATCTCAACAAGATGCACAATCAATTGATCGATCAATCCTAATGCATATGATACATGTTTACGTAATATTATTCAATAGAAAACTCGAGAACTGAACACGGGGTTTTTATTCCAAATCATTTGAAATAAAATGTACATATCTCTTTTGAATATCAAATCATATTTTAGGGATTTGAATCAAATCAGTTTCATTAAACAATCGAGTAGCAAAGCTACTAAAGTGGCCTCCCCTACTTTGAAACTCGAAAATGAACGCCGATGATGCTGCAGTCATCACCAAAATTTATTTTTCAACGATAGAAGTGATTTTCGAACTTTTATTTCTTTTAAATCTGTTGGAAATCCATTTTGAAATCATTTCCAAATCATTTGTAAACATTTCTATTCCGAAATACTTTCAAATTATGCTATTATATATTTCCAGAATCTTAATAACCAATCTCAAAACTCCTGGAATTCAAACTCTCAAATTTCCAGTTTGAATTTCCTTTTAGTCATAAATCATATTTGCATGGGTCATTATCTTATATAATATATTCATTTCAAAATTATGATTCTTTGTTTAGATCGAAATAAATAACTTTAATCTAAATAATCAATTATAACCCAACATTGTCATTGAACGCCTTATAGTCAAGTTGTGAAACTTAATTCACAAGGTGTTTGTTTCAACCTTCCTATAAGATCACAATTTCTACCCTTCCCAAGCATGAAAAGGAAAATTACTTACAACTAATTATGCACTATTTGAAAGTCAACAACAAAAGTCAAATTTCATGAACTGGCCGAGCACAACTAACTAATCAGTAGATGATAATATTCACAACCATATCAATCGATCAATCAACCAACAAAGAGATTACATCCAATCGTCATCAAATTGTCACGAATGATTTTATCAGTTTATAGAACTCTTTATTTTACATTCTAACTATAATCCAAGTTAAAATCATTTCATTTATTGAATTCAAAATATTTTTATGTCACTAACAAATACCTATAGGTTTAGGTATACACTAAACCAAAGCTCTGATACCAACTATGATGATCCGCCTTTTTGGATAGTTCAAGTCGACAATAAACCACACATGTCCAACTCGAACCGTTTAAAAGATAGATCATCAATGAGTTATCTTAAATAAATAAAAAGGAAAGGAGAAAACCACAACAGAATCACATAGCAGTACGATAAAATACAATAATTACATAAACAGTTCATGAAGCTGTTTAACAATATATACTAAATTTAATTTTCAACATAAATCAAAGTTAAACAATACTATCAGAGTTACACATTTTAATAAATAGAATGAAATAGTGCAACGGGATAAATACTAGTAGATATGATATACTAAATCTTCATCTTCGTCCTTTAGAATAACTATCTTTGATAACTGAAAAACTCGGTCTGACCTGAGCGTAATGAAATGAGAAAACACTCGGGTCAGGATTAAAAATCCTCGTGTAAGTCAAACCAAAATCAGGTGAAACATATTTGATGTAGCTTCATCTAGTTTAAACTTCCATAAATGTTTCACCATTTTAAATCTTCATTTTAGGGTTTTCAATAAGTTAATTAACTTCAAATTGATTCAACGATTCGATTCAATGGTTTAGATTTCAATTCTAATCTTATTTTAAACCATTTCAATTTATATAAATTTCAAGTCCAATTTCAATTTACCAATTTAAATCACTTAAATCAAATTAAACTTCAATGTTCAAATTAAGGTTCAAATCTTTAAAATAATTCAATTCCAAGCTCAAATTTGAAATATCCGTTTGTATACTTTTACTTAAGTAAATTCGAAGTTCAAATAAAAGTTCAAAACATTAAACAATTCAATTTCCAAAATTCAAGTCATATGTCGATTATAACTTCAAAATCCGAAATAAATTCTTTAAACAATTTCTTTTACAACTTTCACCTTCAACATTTCAAAGCTCAAACTTGAAAATAATTCAATCTTCATAAATTCAATTTTTATTTTTTAGAACAAAATCATTTAAATAGATTCAAATTCAAAATTTAAAACTATTTAATTTAACCAATCCAGTGTCTTATATAATTTTCTATTTTATGGCCAAGTGATCGGTTACTTCGATTTTAATTTTAGGGATGGATATATCATTTCAATCCAAATCAAAGTGTTATAGGTATATATCATTTCAACGTATTTCTTAATTTATTTGAAATAATTCAAATAATAGTTTGTATACTGCCAAATAATTTACAGGGTGATACAGGATATATATATATATATAAACATCCAATCATCCAAAATATCAACCAATAGCCATCCATTACAATCAACATCCAAATCAGCCAATAAATCACAACAGTTACCTATTTATCAATATCGGGTGTTTAACTAGCAATTCAATTTCGCTTTCAATTTTAACTATTAATTCAAAATTTCTAAAAGATCAATTTCTATGTCGATTTCCATGTCAGTTAAATTACCAAATAATAATCAATAAAATTAAATTACTTCATGATTTTAATTTAACTAACATCGGAATAATTTTAGTATTTCATGAGCGGTTTAAAACGCTCACCTTTCTTTGAAACTAAAAAAATTTCAAATTCAAATAAATTCCAATCCAACTCCATGTCATAGACGACTTCGATACAAATCTAATGCAATTTATTTTGCTCCAATCCGATCCTGTACGAGAAAGATATGAAAATATAAACATTCGATAATTAAAATTTAATTAACTTATAATTAACTTAAGTTTAAAGCTTAAAACTTTCTCTCCCTCGCGCTCGAGCTCGCTCCAGGAACGCACACTGCTTCATCTTTCTTTTATTTAAAAACACGCCTCGCCACTAGCCGTACGTCGCCAACCAACCTCGCCTAACCGCTCTCTGCTGCGTGCCCTTCCAGTGCAGCCTCACGCACCAGCCACGCCTACTCTGCGTGTGTGCTCCAAGAACCCAAAACTCTATGCCTAAAATGCCTCAATTATGACGAATTTACGAGCTTCCAACACGATCCAACTGTACATCATGTAGAACTCGTCGAGATCGGCATCTTTGCTTTTGGAGTCATTCGATTTCATTGAGTGGATTGGAAGATATCGAGGGGAGAAGATCGTGAAATTTCGGCCACTAAAAATTTAAAAGAGCGGTTGAAGAACATTAGGGTTTGGATTGCAAAAAAAAATAAAGTAGGGGCTATTTATAGGAAATTTTTGCGGCACTATTCCTTCGTGAAAATTTCAAACTTCAAACGAAGTGTTCCGCCTGGCGTTCCATATGTTATACCACTATTCCTAATACAATGGAACATATATCAAGAGCTAATTCCATCATATTCAGAAGAAAGATTTTCAAAATTAAATTATTTTAATTAAAGTTCTTAAAATAATTCTATGCGTTTCAAGCTCACACGACTAAACGATAAGTCCAATCGCAACAAAATTTGAAATTTTGTAATAATTCACTATTACGGATCGGATGAAACTAGTTTCATCGAAATTCGAGACAGCGCCCAAAAAGACTATATTTATACGTTAATTAAAACTGGCTATTTTCCTGAATAAATTTATTCACTTTAAATGTAATTTTAAAGGTTAACAATCTTCATTCTTATTTAATAAAATTTAAATCAACTTTTGAAATCATTTTCATTCACATTAAATTCAAGATTCAATTATTTAAATTTTTCAAAAATTAAATTTAACAATTCAATTGTCAAATAAATTATTGTATTTTAAATATAAGTTACTTAACTTATGAAATTAACTTTTCAATATTTAAAACAATTAAATATTTCAATTTCAAATTTTATCTTAAACAATTTTGTAATTTAAAATGTTTGTTTAAAATTTATACAACCAATGCTCTTACATTTAAATTAAATTTATACAACCAATGCTCTTACATTTAAATTAATAAACAAATTCACTTTAAAACGAAATGTTCATTCAAGTCTAGAAGAATAAAAGTTCTTACACTAAATACAAATATTACACTTCATAAATCAAAGCCCTTGAATAATTCAATTACGATGAATTCCAATAGTAGAATTTCAATAAATTTCAATATTAGATTTCAAACGATTTTTAGTTGTAAAATCAAATATTTTATTTCCAACTAAATGATTCAATATTCATTATTCAACTCCTGCTATTTATAATAAACATATTAAATATAATGAACTTCATTCCCATATAAATAATTTCCTTAAATCTTCGAAATTAGTTATTTCAAGCTTTTACCCATGTTCATATTGAATAAACTACCAAAATAAACACAAATTTTTTTCCAACCATTTTTATTCAAAATTTATATAGAATTAAATATTTTTAAATGGTTAAAAATATAGGTCGTTACAACTTAAAACTTGGAATGCAGTCTTATGTGGCCTTCCTTGTTATCCCATATCGACTGCACCAATTTGGACTCCTACCAAACGATCTATACCGATCCCTAACATGTTTCTAAAACTAGATCACCATTTGATCGGCGTTTTCCACCAAGAAAACATCACACATTCAAGTAATTATCACTTACAATCTACACTAACAAGCATACATCCATACATGTCAATGTGAATCCTAAGTCTAAGGGTAGTATTCATAAGAACACTAATTTTCCAATCTTTTCAAAATCATTTGAAATTTATATATATTATTAAAGAGGGTTTAAAATATATTTTACAGTTTGAAAATCATTTAAAAAATCATTAAACGTTTAATAGTGGATAATTAATGAGTAGGGTTTAAACCGCTTGCCTGATATCCAAAGCAATCCTAAGCTGTCACAACCCGTCTTTTACTCCACAGAAGCATCATGAGTAAGAAAGAAAGGGATAGAAAAGAGAAAATATAGAAAAGAAAGAACTAAACAATATCAAAATCTCACAGCGGAACGAATAAAATATATTACATCACATAAGATATTACATAGTATCATATACATCAGAGATACACAGCTTATACATCACAAATTAGATAGTTATAAACACCTATCTATCATAAAGCTCAATACATCACAGAGATACAGACATAGCGGAACCATTATATATCTACATGTTGAAGCCTCCTGCTCCAAATCTTCTCCAAAATTCATCAAAGCTAACCTGAATCCCTTGGCTACTCGTAAAAATTTGAGTATCCAAGAGTTTAATAAAACAGAAAGTAAACTCCGGGTCAGACATGGGTCTGGTGTGAGTAAACGGGTTAAAGTTGTTTAATTTTGAAAAACCTTTGAAACAAAAGGTATCCCGTAATACTTTCCGCACATAAACACGGAAAAGTTTTTACCTTACGATAACCAAAATATTTGATAGGAAATTTGATTATATTATAATAGGGTCTAGGATTTTCAAGTAAATAGAAAATAGCTAAAATTGTTACATGATTAAATTCCAGCATACTAGCCACAAAGTGGGTTATACAATCAAAATTGTAAAGACACGTAGGAAGAATGGGTTTCCATCAATGACAGAGCTACTGGGGTACTGTCCGTCACAGTACGTGACCTAGATCACCGTATCGAGAATCCACCCTAAATCTCCTGCAACACAAGGCTAGAACAATCCCTTACTGGATAGTCCTGAACAAGAGAACCCCACAGTTGGCACGCAATTCCAACTGCCCACTAAGCGGAATAAAAAGGGACCTCTAGATAGGGGAAAATCTCATCCTACTTGGGCGCGATCCACTTAGCCTTGCTGCACCTCTCCAGTTTTAGCCATTCCCGGTTGATGAGGCTTAAGGCTGCGATTACCTTTACAGAACACATCTATCTTAGAATGCTCATCATCCACCTGAGGATATTCTAAAAGCATTCAACCATACAAGTTCGTTCCAAGTTCGAACGAAACCGAAGGGATTATCTCGTTACACTCATTTTGGAATCATCCTCAGAGTTAATGACAATAGCCCTTGCATTCTGAACCTTCATCTCGAATCTGAATTTCCATTAAACTCGTACTGGAATCACCCTTAGAGTTTTTAACGAAAAATAGTTCTTACACTTCGAGTCTTCATCTTTACTTTGAGATTTCACGACCTATCGTTTAATTTGGATCGATGTGGTTTTCGGATATCTAATTTGGAATTTCGATCCTGGTCTCGCCGAATCCAATACGTCGTTTTACTGTCTAAGTTGTTTAAGGGTTTTAAACAATGCAATGTATTATCAATATTCACACAGATAGATAATTCACATTTTCACAAATAGATAATCCACATTATCATAATTTAACCAAAGCATCTCATTTCACAATGCAACCTATATCACTTATCAGAGAGATTACAAAACCCAAGGCATTCAATATCATTCAATCATCCATAAGCAAGATAAATCAATCACACCCTCCCTAATTAATTTAATTAACCACCAGTGAATTAAATTAATTACTTAATTACTTCCAAATCCTTTTTATTTAACATTAATCAATTAATTACAACCCAATTAATTAATTATCATCTTAATTAATCATCCTGGATTAATTATACTTTAATTATGTTAAGTAATCAACCTTTAAATTAATTACACAAATTAATTATTCCTTAATCATCTACAGTAATTATCCTTTAATTACTCTCATTAATTATATTAAATAATGATCCTCTAATTTCTTTCATTAACTATAATTAATTACATTAATCCTTAATTAATTCCATTAATTAGTTATACTTTAATTCATCATTTTCTTTTAATTAATCATAATTAATTACAAATAGTAATTAACCATCCTGTAATTACTTACCTTAATCAATTAACTCTTTAATTAATTATATTAATTAATCTTTAATAAATTACATAAAGTAATTAATCCTTAATTACTTCCACTAAGTAATTATTCTTTAATTACTTTCCATTATGTAATTCCCCTTTAATTAATTACACCTAGTAATTACACATTAATTACTTACACTAAGTAATTATACTTCACTAATTACATTAAGTAATTATGCTTAATCAAGTGATTATCTTTAATTAATTAAGCTAATTAATTAACTTAATTTAATCACATTAATTTAATTACAATTGAGTAGTTTACCCCTTTAATTACTTCCATTAATTAATTACTCCTTAATTAATTTCCTTTAATTACTTGATAATTACTTAGATTAATTAACCCTTAATTAATCAAGTAATTAACTATCCGTAATAAATCAACTAATTATCTTAATTTAATTTACATTAAACATCTTAGTTAATTAAGTAATTATACTAATTATTTTGTTTAAAAAGACCATAATTAATTAAGATAAACATCTACCTTAATTATTCACTCATTTGTCATTAAATTAAATGCTTGGAAACAATTGATTTATACATAAAAATCATTTTAGAATTCTTTGATTATTAAGGTTAAATACCATTACTTTAATTATATCCTAATAACCTTATTAAATCACATTTAAAAACACTTAGAAATTAATTTACAAAATTAACTCAAGATATAATTATTTTAGAACAAAACAAATTTTAAATCACTTAACTTTTATATTGAAAACTTGAAATATGGATACATTTTTTTGGAACTTTCATTTAATTAACCTTTTAAAAGCTTGATCATTCTCCTTGGTTATTTAAAATTGATTAAAACATGTATATTGATTACAGCTTGATAATACTTTGAAAACTGGGTTTATTTACATAATTAAAACTTGATAAATAATTTACTTTATAAACATATTTATTTAAAACACATTTTAAAATTATCTAAACATTTCTTTATAAAAACTAAATTATTTAAAACTTTAAAATTGTTAAAACCTTTGCTCTTTATAGATCTGTACATTTTCTTTAAAATTTTGAAATCTGGTTATTATAACAAATACAACCCGAGAAAAACTCCAGTAAACCAAGCAAAAGTCCCGATCATCTCTCGAATAATTCGCTATCCACACAGCTCCGAGTCAACCCCTATCATTCCGGAGACGAAAACCGGTACAAGCCTTCTTCCCTAAATCTTCACAAACCCAGGTATTCAGATGTGTACAGTGCACGTGCACGGCGACTCCACGTTGCTCTGATCAACTATAATAGTTCCAACACATCTCCATTGACACCCACAGCCCCTCCAACCACCCAGATCGGCAAATTCGACACCCCATCGAAAACGAGCAACTCGCCCAGAAACTGGAACTAAACACTGACAACCTAACCTCTTGCCAACGACGATCAAGGCAACTGAAATCCACGACACTCCTTCCAGAGCAGCTTCACATCACCACGTCGTGATCGCAACCCTCGCGATCGATCCCAAAGGTCCATTGTCGCCGAGATCACCTCAACGTACAACTCAACAAAAACAACTCTCAAAACCCTACTTCGCCAATCTCAGACCACCACGGCCATCAATAAAATACAACTTCATTTTTCCTGAGATCCCTAATCCATTGGCCACCTCCAGCCCAAAACTCATCGCAAATCTCGACGCCAATCATCGGAAATCGACAAAAATGTCGAAACCGATCATCCAAGAGTATCTCAATAATTACCTTACTAAAATCATGATTTTGTTGTCTAAATTCATCATTTTCCTATACGCATTGGATGCAAAAATCAAAAGTTGAAAATATCATGTTCGATGTTTAACTCTTATTTGATTTTTCCTGTAATTTATAAATTTTCGAGATAAAGTCTTAAAATAAATTTCTATAATCATTTATAAAATTTACAATAAAATATTACGGTTATTTTCCCTTTAAACATTATGGTCAAAAATCAATTCATTTGGAAGATAGGAATTTTTGTTATTGAGATAACCTCTATAAATACAACAGAGAAGTAAACAGACATATACACATACATTTCATATATATGTACACACATACATTCAATCCAAGCATTCATGCAACAAGAAGATTTTTTTTACACATGCATCAAAATGTAATCCCAGATTTAAAACTGTTTTTAAATTAAATGTTTACTCACCAAATTTCAAGCAGAGGACAAAGGACAGACTTCAAAATTTAAATCTGGAACTTCTGTATTTGCTTAGTTGATCTGGAGCTTGATGTTTTAAATTTGCTTAGCTTGTTGTTGAGTTGAAATCCTTGAATTCTTGCTGTTAATCTTCATTATGTTTTGTATCTGAGTTGATTCTTACTGTTGTTAGGCTTGCTCGGGTTGAAGATGAAATAAACGAAATTGTGGCATTGCTGAAGTTTACATCTTTGTATGTTTTGAAATTTTCTTTTGAATTCTGGTTTTCAGTTTTAGTTTAGAAGAAAAGAAGAAAGATGTTTGAACTGAAATAAAATTGCCAAGTTTCTTATTCCACCTATTTATAAATATTTCAAAAATAAAGAAAATTATTGCCACTTGTTAGTTTATATGTTACTTGGCTAACAAATGTTTTTTATATGTGTTTGAAGCTTTACAAGTGTATTTTACATTAATCAGTCAATTTACAAGTGTTAAAACAAGGAATTTTATATTTAAATCTTTATCTTGAAAAATATTTATGCTTTAATTACTTTGTAATATAAATTTATACATATATGTATTTATTTATATATATTTCTTATGTCTTTTTATTTATGCATATAGGATTAAGTTTATGTTTATTTATATACTTATGTTTTATATGTTTATGGATTTCATTTTGAACTTTTAATATATATTTACAAATCATATTATCTCATATCTAAATTTTAAAAGAAAGAATATTTAGAACAAAAGAAATGAACTTTTTAATTAAATCTTATTTTTAACTCAAGCTTAGATATAATTTAAATGAATAAATATTTACCTTAAGTGTTTTAAAATTATATGGTTAATTTTTAAAAAGATCTTATATTAAATTAAATCATAATTTCCAAATTATAAAATATATTAGCATTTGAAAACATGTTTTTATTTGTTAAATTTAAACCAAAGATTTTTCCTATTTATAATATATACAAATATATATACATTATAAATAGAGAACATATTTTAATATTAGACTTTGAAAATAACTTCAAATCACAATATATACATTCATATATTACAATTTGATAACATATTTTTTTTTACTAAATTAAAACCAAAGACTCCCTATTTATAACATATGTACATATATACATTATAAATAGAATATATTTTTATTAGCTTTGAAAAGAATAAATTTTACCAAATTAAGTATTATTAGTTTTTGAAATGATTAATTTTTCCAAATTCAATTTTTATTAGTCTTTAAAAAAGAATAACTTACCAATTTAAATTAAAATTATAAAAGAAATCAAGCCATTTTAATTATTAATAAAGATTATTAAATTGATATTGTCCAAAATTCCATGTCATCACATAAGCAATCCAAATAGGCATGAATTCCAAGGAGGAAGCATAGCTTCAAGATGATCTTTAGCGGCCAATCTCCAATCCAAAGTGAAAACCTTACAAATCTCCTTCTAATGATGCATTTTGGCTAATTTAAATAAGGATTAAGGTGACTTTTCGAGTTAGAGAATGTTAGTGAAGGGTTTCTCTTTATTTTTTGAAAGAGTGAAATGAAAGAGGAGAGTCCCATCAGCCATAATCTCATGCTAATCTCAAAATGGGCTTTGGACCTACCCATTAATCCCCTAATTACCTAATAAGCTGACAAAAATCAAGTGAAACTTCAAACATCCATAACTTTCTAACGGTAAGTCTGTTTTTCTATTACGACCACTTTACGAAAAGAGAAACCACCATCTTGATCTAATGAAAGTGATTTTAGACCCCAATTCAGCTCCTATCAAAAGGTATAGGCCATACAAGATTTTTCAAGGAGACAATTGTCCGATAAAAATTCTAAAGATGGAAAATGGCTCTAATAGTCGTTTCCCAAAGTATTAAAATCATACGACCTCGTATAAAAATAATGTTAATATTTTACGATCCTTCGATACATAGAATACAGATCATTACAACTGTTATAGAACCGCTAAGTGTTTTAACTACACACTACACAGGCTTTACACCTTCATTTTTATTTTGTCAAATGATAATGCTTATCATATCATAGCTTTTAGCTTAGTCTCAATTTTCACTTTTAAATAAGTTACTTTATTTAAACTTATCAAGCCATGTGATCATTTCATCTCTATGAAATTCTCAACCATCTCTATGAAGTTGTTTTTTTTCAATGGCTTCTTTCTCCACCACTTCCCTTGCTCCCACTTTCCCACCACCACCGAACCTTATCCCGTGGACCAACCCTTCTTACATCATTGCTTTCCTTCCAACACAGCTTACACCTCCAATAATCACCTTTTCTAACATTCCACCAGCAAACCAGTATTCCGACCTACCATTAGACCTACTTCTACACCACCTAAACCCGATCTGCCCTCCTCCAAACCACTACCTCTGAACCCTCTAGTCCCACCACCTCTCATACCTCCTCTTACTGCAACCAACCCCTCAATAATCACCGACTACTTCCCCATGGGTTTCTCTTTTCAAAACTGAACTTAGAAATGCAGGGATTTCATCCCTACTGATTTCGGTCTCTCTTATAAAGGCAAAGCATTGAATGTTCCGAACAAATTTAGACAAGCTGGTGTAGGTTATTAGAAAGAACACCTTGTTGGGATTTTTATGGATTATAATCTAAGCTACATAGCAGTCATCTTACATTTTAACAAAGCTTGGAAATGGAAAGGCTCTTACAAGGTGAAATCTGACTCATACAACTTCCTTTTTAAATTCAGTTGCAATGAAGAAAGGAAAAAGATACTTGAGTCAGATCCCATGTTTATTAAAGGAAAAATGTTCATTATAACTACCTGGAAACCCTCTTTTGGTAATATCCACTCTACTATAAAGACGATACCAATATGGGTTCACTTTCACAAAATCCCTCTAATGGCATGGACGCTGATTGGGATTCATTAGATTACCTGCCATTTAGGAAACTTGGTTTGTATGAATGAAGCTACCGAGATGCTAACACATTATGAATAAGCTAAGTGTTTAATTGAAATTGGTGTCGTAGAGGAGTTACCTAAATACATTCGGTGTGGAGAAGGAGAAAACACCACTCTAGTTCAATGTATGTATGACTGGAAACCAAGTATATGCATTAAATGTAAAACTTTTGGGCATGTTACCTCTGAATGTGAGATGAAAAGGTTAGGGGAAAATAATAAACACTCGGTAGTGGTTGTGCAAAAGCATACAGAAATAGGAGTTAAAACATAGAGCACAAAGTTAATGCAGTTGCTCCTAATTTGATAAATAATGTTAAAATGGCAAAAGAAAAGCATGCGTACAAGAAAGAATTCCAATGTTAATGCAACTGCTCCTAATTTGATAAATAATGCTGAACAACATGGTCTCACACCCCATTAATTGTTCATCTTCATCAACAACTCATCACTGCTCTACTCAACCACCGCCTTTCTCCTCTACGTCAACCATAATGCTAAGTATCACATCACCTGACAGCAACAACCAAACACGACAATGTGCAGAATATCCCTTTTCTAATATACACATACCAACACAGCTAATCACACAAAGGGCTGATTACAACATGCATACTTTTCAATACACCCCTCCTCCAAATCCACCCATTCCTCCTACTGCTACACATGACCATACCTCTACACATAACTCCACTAATAACAACTCTTCTAATGATACTCTCAGTAGCCTAAAAGATAAGCCTGACAGCATATCAAAATCCAAAAAGAAGAAGGAAAAGAAATACAGATAAGCGCAAATAGAAAACTCTGAATCCGACTTTGGTAGTGGGGATGAGGAATATTAAATCTACTCTTCAAAGAACTCATCATCAACACTTTTAAACCTGAGAAGAAGAAAATCTACCAGACAAGCTAGGCTTGCCTCAAAGAGTAAAGCCAAGAAAAACAAGACTTAATGATAAACAAGATTGCGGCATGAAATATTAGGGGTGCATACTTGAAAATCAAGCAAGATGAAATAAAGAACTTGATACAAAAATATTGAAATGGTTGCCATACTGGAAACAAAACTTGATCAAAAGTGTACATGAAAAGCTGCTTCAAATATTAATAATTGGTGGATATATATATATACTAATAGCTTGATTAATCATTCCTATAGTAGGATCTCAGTTATGTGGAATCCAAATATCTTTAGAGTGAACCTTATTTCTTATCATGCACAATACATACATCATGAAGTTCAAAACTGCCAAACAAATACAACCTTCCTACTCACCTTTATATATGCTTCTAACCAAGCTACTCAAAGACAACTACTACACAATCTCATCCCAACCTTACAACCTAATAACAAGCCTTGGATTTGCCTTGATGATTTGAATTGCATGTTTAAAGCTACACAGAAAACTGAAAGCAATCTATTATCCCTCAGAGATATTAAGCCACTCAATCAAACCCTGTGCCATGCATCACTATATGAAATAAACTTTATTGGTCCAACCTATACATGGAATAATAAAAGGAAAATAGGTTAGAGGACCTTTTGAAAGTTTGACCATGCTTTTACCAACATAGAAGCCCTTACTTTATGGCCAAGCCTTACCATTCACATCCCATCGCCAGGAATATCATATCAATGTCCTCTAATCATTTCCTTGAAATGTCAGACTCATTTTAAATCATTTAACATTTGGACTGACCAATCAAACTTTCAATCTATTGTTTTATAGGGATAGAATATTAGAGTGCATGGTAACCCTATATCCATACTACAGGTTAAGCTCAAAAATACAAAAAATGCCCTAAAGACATGGTTTAGAAACACATTTGGAAATAGGCGCAAGTGTAGTGAATTTTGTTTTAATTTGAGCGGAAGCGGTTTATTAGTTCAGGATCTATTATTGTCTATTTAGATACCAATGACACTTAAAAGAGAATTATGCGGTCTCACAGAAAAATAACAGAAATAAGAGACACAGAAGATTTAACGTGGTTCAGATATGAATATCCTACGTCCACGGAGACCCAACAATTTTTTATTTCACTAAAAAGTACAAAAAAGAGGAAAGAATAATGGTGGATACTACACTTGCTTGTACATATGAAGATGAAATTTCTTCATTTAAGTAGACTTGATAATGAAGGGTTGCTTGGAGATTAAGCAAATCAATTTCCTGATTATCCAGATATCTTTCCAATTTGCATGATTTGATTTTAGTACAAATAGATGGCGTAATCTTCGTTTTCATATCTTTCCTTTATTCTCCATGCCTAATCATTTATTTCTTCATATAGCAAATATACATTGACTAATTAATTGAATCACTAATTAATTAGTTTTCTTCAAAATATCCTTTCATATATCAGCCAAATTAATTGATTTGATTGAATCAATTAATCAATTTCTTTCCTCTTTAACAAATATTTGAATCATACAAATTCAACGCTCCACCTTGATTCAAATATAACAATCTCTCTTCATCATCTTATCAGCAAGCAATCGATATATAAATTGTTGGGTCTAGCGCCCCATGGCGCTCAAGTAACAGGTATCATACTGTGACTTAGTCATCATATCTGAAGGATTATTCAAAATACTCACCTTCAACAATTTGATCTTGCTTCGTTCTTCCTCAAGCATAAGAAAGAAACCTCTAACATCAATGTGCTTCGTCCGTGAACTATAAGCTTGATTTCCTACAAGATGAATCGCACTCTGACTGTCTGAAAATAGCTCTACTGTCCGTTGCACCATTGATAGATCATCCAACAACTGAAGTAAGTATAATCCTTCCTTTGTTGCTTCCACAATCGATATCAACTCTGCTTCGGTGGTTGATAAAGCTACGATAGATTGCAACTTTGATCTTCATGAAATCGAACCTATGCTAAGTGTAAAAACATAGCCCGATACTGACTTCCTAGCATCTCTATTCCCAGCATAATCAGAATCACAGTATCCTCTAAGAAAGATGTCTCCGTCCACTCCACCATATAACAAGCCCACCGAAGAAGTGCCTCGAAATATCTAAGAATCCACTTCACAGGTTTCCAATGCTCTTTGCCTGGGTTAGACATATATCGACTCACAACACCCACTGCATGGGCCAAATCTGGTCTTGTGCACACCATCGCATACATAAGACTACCAACAGTACTAGAATAAGCTATATCAGCCATATACCTCTTGTCTTCTTCTGATAAGGGAGATAAGTCTTTTGACAACTTAAAATGAGAGCCTAATTGAGTGCCAACCGGTTTAGCTTTCTCCATTCCAAATCGAGCGAGGACCTTCGCGATGTACTGCACTTGAGTGAGCCTCAACTCTCTCCGATTCATATCCCTGCTTATCTCCATACCCAATATTCTTTGTGCCTTTCCCAAATCCTTCATGTCAAACTCTCTACTGAGCTCCGCTTTCAACTCCTTAATTTTGACCATACTCCGAGATGCAATCAGCATATCATCAACATATAACAACAAATAAATCATATCATCATCACATCTTCTGAATAAACACACTGGTCTTTGAAACTTCTAGAGTATCCCTGTGAAAGCATAAACTTATCAAACCTCTTATACCATAGTCTAAGAGACTGCTTCAGTTCATATAGAGATTTGTTGAGTTTGCAAACATAGTCTGGCCTGCTACTATCAATGAACCCTTCCGACTGCTTTAAATAAATCTCCTCATCCAGATCACCAAGCAAGAATGCAGTTTTGACATCTAGTTGCTCTAATTCCATATCATAATGAGCAACTAATGCCAAAAGAATACGAATAGAAGTATGTCTAACCACTGGAGCAAAGATATCATAATACTCTACCCCTTTCTTTTGAACATACCCTTTTGCGACTAACCTTGCCTTGTATCTAAGATTACCATTTTCACTGTCTTTCACTCTATAGATCCACTTGCATCTAATAGCTCTCTTGTGGTGGGAAGAGGCATCAAATCTCAAGTATGATTTCTCTGCAATGATTCAATCTCCTCCTCCATAGAAATTAACCAACTGAAACCGCTAACTGATACGATAGCTTCTCTATAGTCACAGGGCTCATCATGGACAACGTTCAAAGCATATGTTGCCATATCATCGAAGTTAATATCTTCGATGCTCAATCCAACAAACTCATCAAGCCACTTAGGCTTTCTTTTTTGTCTGAAAGGCCTAGGTTCTGAATGAGCTCCACCTTGAGTTTGATCCTCTGTACCAACATCGATATTATCCTCATCAACCACGGTGTCATCGGAAATATCATTTGAACGTCTATGGAAAGGATCAACAGATGACTTGCTTTGTGTCTAGTATTCTTCACATGTCCTCTCATTGTCATCGGACGAGGAAGGCTCCACCTTCAACATAGCCTTCTCATCAAAAGTCACATGCCTACTCATAACGATCTTCTTGCTAATAGGACACCACAATCTATATCTCTTCACTCCTCTCCTATAACCTAGAAAAATACACTTGTGAGCTCTAGGTTTCAGCTTCCTTTTGCTCTCATACACATAAGCTGGGCAACCAAACACTTTGAGAAATGAATAGATAATAGACTCTCCTTTCCATACTTCTTCAGGGGTCTTCATATCTATGGTAGTGGAAGGTGTGCGGTTGATGAGGAAAGCCGCCATAGATAAAGCTTCAGCCCAAAATTCCTTCTTCAATTTAGCAGTCAGTCTAAGGCATCTTGTTCTCTCCAATAATGTCTGATTCATCCTTTCTACAACTCCATTAGACTGGGGGTCGCCTGGTATGGTGTAATACCTCTTTATGCCTTCAGACTCACAATAATCGATGAATTCCTATGATACAAATTCACCGCCATTATCTGAACGGAGAACTTTCAATTTCTTCCCTGATTGCTTCTCAACCATAGATTTCCACTTTCGAAACATGGCAACGGTTTCACTCTTTGACTGAAGAAAGTATACCCATACTTTACAAGATAAATCATCTATAAATGAAACAAAATATCTGGCTACACCTAAAAACGGACAAGGGGAGGGACCCCAGACATCTATATGAACATACTCTAAGACAGCTCTTGCTTTATGCTCTCCTATACCAAAAGAAATCTTCGTCTGCTTTCCAAGAACACACTCTTCACAAAAACCAAGTTTTAAATGATGAACTCCATCAATCAATCTTCGTTTTCTCAACTCATCCATGCTACACTCACCGATGTGACCCATCTGTAAGTGCCATAATGTGGAAGAATCTGAATCAACCGATGTAACAGAAGCTGATTCACCAATTACAGTAGTGCCCTTTAGTAGATAAAGATTTCATGTCCTCACTCCTCTCGTAACAATCATGAAACCCTTCGATATCTTCATTTTTTCTCCTTCCACTACAATCTTCAAGCCAAGTCTACTCAATGCCCCAACAGAAATCAAGCTCCTCCTCAAATCAGGTACATGTTTAACATCGGTGATCGTACGAATAACACCATCAAACATCCTAATCATCACGCTACCAACACCCACCATACGGCAAGAAGCATCATTACCCATAAGAACTTCTCCTCCATCAATTTCACGGTAAGTAAAAAAGCAGTTCCTATCAGGTGTCATATGATAGGATGCGTCAGAATCAATCAGCCATAAGTTGCTCTTCTCAGAAGAGTCAGAAGCTGTAAATACATCGGTGTCACTTTCTGTATCTGATTTCTCTGCTGTAGAAGCTGAGGCTTGCTTTAAATCTTTTCTTCTACCTTCAAGCTTGGGACATTGTGCTATGAAGTGCCTTGGTTTCTTATGATAATGACAAGTCAAATTCTTAGGCCCCCTAGACTGAGACCGTGAAGAATTTCGTCCTCGACCTTTCTTCGACCTCCTTTGGCCTCTACCTCACTGAACACATAAGCCTTCGGTATCACTATCCAAGCTAGTGATCGTCAATCTACCTCTTAATACTTCATTATGAAGACCAGCCTTTACATCAGACAGGCTAATTTTACTGCGGCCATAAATCATGGAATTAACAAAAGCAGTATACTCCTTAGGCAAGGAACATAAGAGGATCACAGCTTGAGCCTCATTGGTAATATCAACTTCCGCTGCCTTCATGTTCATAATCAAAGTCGTCAAAGTATCTACATTCTCCATGAGATCAGCTCCGGGCTTCATCTTAAACGAATAGAGTTGTTGCTGAAGAATAATACGATTAGTGAGAGACTTGCCTTGATATGCATCCGATAATGCATCCCATAGTCCTTTCACCGTCTTCTTTTGAGAGAATTCTCTAAGAACTTCATCTGAAAGGCTCAACTGAATCGTTGTGAGAGCTTCATCTTCCATCTCTTCCAAATCAGCTGCGTCAATACCTTTCAATTTCTCAGGTGCAGAAACAATCTTGTAAGTCTTCTCCTTCTTCAATACAGCCTCCATCTTCATCTTTCAAGTACCAAAATCTCATTTTCCGTCAAAACGTGTTGCTTCGTAATTGATACCAGATCTACCAACAGACTTACTAGAAGTAGCCATTAATATCCAAACAGGAACAATAACACTAGCTCTGATACCAAACTGTAGTGAATCTTGTTTTAATTTGAGCGGAAGCGGTTTATTTGTTCAGGATCTAGTATTGCCTATTTAGATACCAATGACACTTAAAAAATAATTATGCAGTCTCATAGAAAAATAATAGAAATAAGAGACACAGAAGATTTAACGTGGTTCGGTTATGAATATCCTACGTCCACGGAGACCCAATAACTTTTTGTTTCACTAAAGAAAAGAGTACAAAAGAAAGAAAAGAATAATGGTGATACAATACTTGCTTGTACATATGAAGATGAAATTCCTTCATTTAAATAGACTTAATAATGAAGGTTGCTTGGAGATTAAGCAAATCAATTTTCCGATTACCCAGATATCTTTCCAATTTGCATGATTTGATTTTAGTACAAATAGATGGCGTAATCTTCGTTTCCATGTCTTTCTTTTATTCTCCATGCCTAATCATTTATTTCTTCATATAGATAATATACATTGACTAATTAATTGAATGACTAATTAATTAGTTTCTTTCAAAATATCCTTCCATATATCAGCCAAATTAATTGATTTGATTGAATCAATTAATCAATTTCTTTCCTCTTTAACAAATATTTGAATCGTCCAAATTCAGCAGCAACTTCTCAAGTGATATTAGAATACAACTTGAGCAAACACAAAAGGAAATGCTAGCTAACCCTACTAATTTACCACTGTCAACCAAGGAACTCTTTATATATGAACAACTGCTCAATTTGCTTGCTAATGAGAATGAAATGGTTAAATAGAAACTACGAAGAGAATTCTTTTTCTCTGGTGATAGAAATACTGAGTTTTTTTCCATAGATCATTAAAAATAAAACAAGCCAAAACGCAAATAACTTCCATCACTGGTATACATGGACAAAGTCTATTTTCTGGTATACATGGACAAAGTCTATTTTCTGATAATCTAATTATCTTCTCAAAACTAGATATACAAACTATTTCAACAACCATAAACTACTTAACCACCCTTGAAGCTTCCACTGGTTTGAAAATAATGTTGTAATTTTCGGCACCCCCTCGCATCTTCCGCTATGCGCGCACTTTAATTCAGTGTAGATGAAGCATGACCACTGAACGAAGCTCTTTTGGTGGCAGCGTCATGATTGGATATCCCTACATCCGTCTAGAGCACATATATTTTCATGGCAGCATTTATTTGTAACAAAAAGATCCCTTGTTGTTACAAGCTACTAATCTCATATATATGCTGATCTCTTTTAGAATATTTTGAGAGTGGGGCTAATCATAATCCAATCTACGCACCCACTCTAATACAATGCGAGCCACACCTAACAGATCTCCACCTTGGCGAGCATTTTCTCATTTCAACCTGAAGTTATACAGAGTCCTCAAACACTTGGATAAGGTCGCTAACACCTCCAGCAGTTAGATAAGGTCGCTAACACCTCCAGCAGTTTAGATTAGGTCGCTACCACCTTTAGCAGTTGGGCCAAGCTGTTTCACAAAGAGTTCTCTTTCACACGGTTGGAGTAGGACGCGTTCTAACTTATAACTCCACCTTAATGAGAATCCCAAGCTCAAACCAAACATATTGGAGTATACTTAGGTCAACGATGCATCATATTGGTCACATCGAACCATCGGCTCTGATACCGTATTGTAATTTTCGGCACCCCCTCGCATCTTCTGCTTTGTGCGCACTTTAATTCAGTGTAGATGAAGCAAGACCACTGAATGAAGTTTTTTTGGTGCCAGCGTCATGATTGGATATTCCTACATCCGCCTAGAGCACATATATTTTCATGGCAACATTTATTTGTAATAAAAGGAATCCCTTGTTGTTACAAGCTACCGATCCCATATATATGCTGATCTCTTTTAGACTGTCTTGCGATGTGGGACTAATCATAATCCAATCTACGCACCCACTCTAATACAATGCGAGACACACCTAACAAGAAAATCATGTTAAGTCCAAAATCCTTAATACGGGCGTTGATAATACTGAAACCATAAGCATTGCTACCTTATCCACCCTTACTTACATGTCTGTAAACTCTGTTTATTTAGGAATACCCTGACCACTTCAAGAATTACAACTAACTAATGCCTTCCTATGTTTGAATCCATTCGTTGGCAAACTTGGAAGATAGCCAACACACTTCTTAGCATAGACAGCTCATCTCAGTATTATCAATTCTATTGCCACTACCATGACTTCTTACTACTCTTAAACTTTCATGCTACTGAAAAACTAATCACTATGTTGAATAATGCGCTTAATCACTTCCTCTAGTCTGGAAACGATTTCTCTAAAAAGCCTATCCTATGTTCCTTTAAGAAGATCAACATTCCTAAGCACAAAAAGGGTCATAGGATTTTAAATCTCAGACAATATAACATTGCAGTTCCTTCTAAACATCTCGACATTCTTCTTTCAGGACAACAAACGTTACTTACACAACATATAACTTACACAACAAGAACTTTTTGACTATGGTATTACCAAATGCAGTTAGCTGGTTCTTTAAATGTTTACTCAATCTAAGGCCAGATTTATTCCCTTTTACTGTTAACTACACGACCATACACTCTTTCTGGCACACCCAATGGGCTATGAAAGGACAGTTTTACATGATGTTCTCACATACAATCGAAAAATTACAACTGGTATACCAGATAATACACTTAGTAGAAACTACATACATAACAGCATAATTACACTTCCATACTCTAGTTGTATGTTCATTCGAGAATTATGGAAAGCAATCACTCAAAGTCCTTACCATGATGTACACAACATGCTAGTTTGGGGGGATAAAAACACGCCACACTCAATTGACTTTATATATAAGTCACCAATCAACACAAGATACCCCAATAATGATCCTTGGTGGAGAAGGCTATGAAATAAATACAATCCATAAAAACATAATATGATGTTGTGGAAAGCTATACAAAGTTCATGTCTTACATAGGAAAAGCTTATGGCAAGAGGTTTTGTCTCCAATGTAAGATGTTGTTTGTGTGATAGTCATCTAGAAACAAGGAATCATGTGTTCTTTGAATGCTACTTGATTTACCATACTTAGTGTAAGATTCTGCAAAGAGGGGGATATAACAATATACACAGAGATGCTACCTAGTTTTGGTTGTGGTTCTTCAAGCAAACAAAAGCTAAAAATGATGAAAGTATTATGCTACTTATTGTCCTCAAGATTTTCATCATAATTGTTTGGAAAGAAAGGAATGATATGTTGTTTGCAAAAAAATAACGCACTGCTGAAGAGCTTTATCTGAATACATTACGTTCCATGAGACAAACAACTATTTAGCATAGAGGAAATAATGAATTCAATGTCCCTGCTAGATGGTGTGTTTAACCAATATTTATGTCTATTGTTTTCCTTTTTCCTTTTTTATTTTCCTCTATTTTTGCCTGTTTATTTCCCTATATTACCTTTGTGTGTTTTGTCTTTTTTGTGAGTAGGTTTCGTGCTTAGTCTGTGTAATATTTTAGGTTTTTAATAAACATGGTAGGGGATTCCAAAGTGCTATCAAAAGTTCATTTATTTACTTCTAAATTCTTAGCATCACTAGCCATCACAAGTTGGCATTACATAGATATCGCATGTCAGGGTTCACAGCTATTGAAGGCTGAACCATAATATGTTATTGCAAAGCTATCGCGATTCAAAGCTATTACGTCAAGCTATTACATGCTTAAACCTATCGCATGCCAAAAGCTGCCAAATGTCAGGGAGCTATTACATGCTGAAATCTATCACATGGAAAAAGCTATCAAGTGTCAAAGAGATATCACATGCCTAAATATATTGCATGCTAAAAGCTGTTGAGTGCCAAAGAGCTATTGCATGCCAAAAATTATCACATGTCAAAAGCTATCAAGTGCCAAAGAGTTATCGCACGTCAAAACCAATCGCATGCCAAAGCTAAGGTTAACATTTTAAAGCTATGAATTGACATATTAAGCTAATGAATGTCATTATTTTAGAGCCATTGTAAGTTAACAATTTAAACTATTGCATGTTGACATTTAAAGTTATCACATGTTGACAAGCTAAGCTATCATATGTCAAGAACCTATCACATATCTAGATTTTTAAAGCTATCGAGGGTCAAGGCTTATATAAGCTATCGCATGCTAAGTACAAAAGATATCTTAGTTTGATATCACTTAGTTATCACATACTTAAATGAATGTTTTATGATTAAATTGAAAAAAAATCTTGCTATTAAAAGCAATTACTTTACACTAAACCCTATTATATGTCGAATTATCATTGGTTTGCCTGAACATTTACGGTTCTCGTTTAAGGGAATTATTTCTTACTTAACTAGTTAATCAATTATTTATTAGTAATCAACCCTTCCCATTGCTAAAATAATTCGTATCAATTTGAAAATGCATGGTAAAATCCCAAAAATTCATCAAAAATCCAACTAATTATCTTTGACCTCATATAAAAGTTTCATGCCAAAATAATTATTTTCCATATTTCTAATAATTAAAACCTAAAATTAAGTATTTTACCAACTCGGAAAATTCATATAAAACCTCAAAAAATTATAAAATTAACTGCCCATCTCCAAATTAATATCCTAAATTTCATATAAAGTTTCAAGTAAATTGGAGAAGGCTTGATTTTCGTTTTGCCTTAAAACATTATAAATCACAATCGTCAAATTCCCAAACATGAAAAATGTTTATCTATCATTCATAAACTTGTACATTACCATTCAAAACATAATTCATACATACAATCCTAATCAAAATGGATTTGGAAAGTTTATAGAAAGTGTTACTCGTTTAAGTCTCGTAAAACTTGATGTAAAGTTTTCTTTCTTCCTAGTGATTAAAACTCATTCTTTTTACTTGATTTCCTCTTCTCCTTCCCTGAAATTGTGGCTAGCCTATTATATTTTATTTCTTTTTGTTTGTTTTTGTGTAAGGTGGGAACGAAGGAGAAGATGCGAGTGTTAGGGGGTAACAGTTTTGGATTGGACGAAAATCCCTTTCTAGCTTGGTCCTATTAATTCCAATAACACTTCATCTTAAGTTCACTCCTCATTCTTGTTAATAAAATTATCTTAGTTAATTGTTATCTCATATGTATTTTAATTATATATCTATTCAATTAATTCCTCATTTTATGGCACTGCAAAATATAGGGTGTTGCGGTCTCCTTTGTAGGATCGACTTCACCCTAGAGGGGGGGTGAATAGGGTGATGGTATAAATTATTAAAATTAATCGCGGAAGCTTATAAATTAATTTCAACACAGATCACAGAACAATAGCAGCACAGATAATAGCAGAATAATAAATGCAGAAATAGAACGACACAGAATTTACCCAGCTTCGGAAAAACCCTGCCTACGTGCTGGCCCCAAGGTTTCTACTAGAAATTAGATAGTCCCTCGCTTACACACGTAAACTCGCGACACCCGCTATCGACTAAATCTAACTCTACGCTCAAAACCCTGCCACAACTCAGCCACTGAGTTGCGAATTCTCAAACTACGACACATAGTTTGTCCCCTAGTCACACGACTAGAAAAATAAACGGTTTTAAAAAATGAAATACAAATTAAAAATAATGTAAAATAAAATAACCCTAATTTTAAAATAAAACCCTTATTAAAACCCCAAATCTGAATTAAGGTCGTCCTACGCTTTCTCTTCTCTTTATCTTCTTATCGGCTCGTTCCTTTTTGAGATGATGGCGGCTTGTATTCGTCTGTGCAAATTAGGGCTTCTTCTCCTTGCGCTCTTTGTTCCAAATTAGGGTTGTAAATTAGAAGCAGCCGATAGTAGCTCGATCGTATGATTGATTTAGCTCCTCTCTATGTCGATCGACTATTTCTCTGAGTTGCTCACTGCTGCTCGATCGAGTTCGATGTTTGCGATTTCGGTATGTAATTTATCCTTTTGCTTTACTGGGTCGATGCTTGAACTCGATGCCTAAATTTGCCGATGATGAATGGTTTATATATAGGTCGAATTCCTATATTTTCGTTTGTATATAATTGTTTGAATTCGTCAATTCTGTGCTTTGGCCATTCGATTATCGTGTGGATGATGGTGATTTTCCTGACTAATTCAAATTCGTATTTTTGATGCATGCTTGGTTGATACGGTTTTGAATTGCTACCGTGGTCATCACGGTGTTGATTTTTTTACTTCGTTTATTTCTGATTTCATGAGTTTCTGGCTTGATACACCTGTAGCATGGTCGATTTGCTTGTCCACCACGGTTTCGAATCTGCACTGATGAATTTTGTTCATCCACTGTAACATTGATTTACACGGCTTTAACTTTGCTTGCGATTTGGCTGTCACGATTGATTTTCTTTTGGCTTCACTTGTGTATACTGTGTCATTTACTTGATGTGTTTGCACTGTACATTGAGCATAGATAAGGTTGCTTTGGTCTGGATTAGTGCAGTGTGCATTCTAGCTTGTAACTGTGTCATAGTGATGCATTCTTGAGTCTTGGATATTGAACATTATCATGTATTTGTAGTTTGCATCTTGGGTTGTACTGTCTTGAGCTCGAGTATTTGCTGTGTTTATTTAATTGGTTGTGTACTTGGGCTTTTATCATTGAAACTGTACTGATTCATTTTACCTGTTGGTCGACTATCTCCTTGAGTTGCAGTGCTTCATGTTGTATTCATCCCTGCAGTATAACCTGTTGCACTCTTTGATGGTTCATTGGTGCATTTGTACTTGGTCATTGTAGTATGTTATCACTGTATTGGTTCGAGTCAGTTTCAATGTTTCATTGTGAAGTTCAATTTGCATGTATGTTGTCCATTGCTTGGTCTCTGAGTCTTGTTGTCCTTCTGGAGCTTGTATAATTTGAACCTGGTTTGGATTTTTGCATCGAGCATGCTTCTGGTTTGAGTGTGCTTGCATCTTTGTAGTTGCACTCCATTTTCGTGTGTTCATTCCTTGGTGTGGAGCTGGACTTGATCTTGTTTCAAGTTGGCTTGAGAAATTTCACTTGAGTTGAATCCAGTTTCAACAACTCGGGTTTGACCTTGTGCTAAAGTCGAGATTTTATTTTTATTGCACCTGAGTTGACCCGTCTTTTTATTTGGGTTTGACCTTGTGCTCACCTGTCCCTGTAGCATTATCAAGTGTATATCGATGTGCACGGTCTTGTGGCATGTACAGTGATACACTGTGCATGTCACATTGTTCGTGTATGATGAATTCACATATAAATGATGACGAACAACCCAAATAACTGAGGCAAATAAAAAATCATTTTTATTTTATACTACAAAAATATTTTATTTTCAATTTTACTGCGTTAGTGAATATTTTTGCAGATTGCTCAGATGATGGATTCAAACTAGAATGAAGTTGAAGATTAATACGAGTGTGAGTGATATGTAGTGAGGTGAAAATGTAAAAATGAATTGTGATGAATTTGTAATCAAAATTGTATATGTATAGTGAGAGCTTGAATTTGTACTATTCAAAATTGTAATAAATATTTGTTTGAATAAAATATTCGTTTGAGTTCAAATTCAGTGTTATTTATTTTATTCAGCAAATATTTATTTAATCTATGAAAAATAAAATAGTACATCAACAAATACATTTAATCGAATGTATATATGTTTATTATCATCAAACAAAAATCATATAAGCGCATATTCAACAATCTCCCCCTTTTGATGATAACAAACATATATTTAAGATTTTGAATATGTTAAATGTATTTGATCATTGATATGTCCTAATTTGCTCCCCCTATTTAAATGCTTCCTCTCTACACAAAGCTCCCCCTATAAATATGCATACAATTAAATAATATGCAAATGAGCCTAGATGCAAATGGAAAATAATTTTTACCTTTGCTTGATTCTATTTGATAAAATCTTAACTTTTCTCTCCCCCTTTTGTTATCAGCAAAAGAATAATAGTGTTAGAGAAAATAGAGATAAAGTGATCGATATTAATCCAACATTAAAACTCAATTGAATATAAATATTAAATTTCAATAAAAAATCAAACAAAAATCATAAATATTTTGTTAGGCGCATATTCCACTTTTAGAATGATGGGAATTATGTCATCATATAAAACCATACGGTTGTGTCTATTTGTGGTATATTTATACCAGGAATTTGAATATCTACTAACCATGCATAACCGTTAGGACTTTTAAATGAGATTAGTAGTATTCCAAAAAATTTTAAAAAAAAATGAATTCAAGTATCTTCTAACCACACATAACCGTGAGGACTTTTAAATGGGATTAGAATCAACTTGTTTATTTTAAAAATCAACTTTTGATATGCGTTCCATACATGCATAACCGTGAGGACTTTTAAATGAGCATGGAAGCACATAACAAATTCCAAGTAATTCACCCATGCATAACCGTGAGGACTTTTAAATGAGAGTGAATACTTTGGTATTTATTATTATTATTATTATTACCCTTTTTTTTAAAAAATGTGAAAATGAAAAACGAACGATTCCTGCTTAAAGTACCACATATCGACAAATTATATAGAATTTTGATGAGTGATGGTCGTTGGAAATATGATAGATATAGAGATGGTCATGGAATTATTACCAACAAAAAGTTTTACAACTCTTGTTTAAATTTCTAAAGAAATTTTCAAATTATACTTTCTTGAGTCATAATATATGATAAATATCAACACTCATCACTTTTTCAATCACTATTTTTCTTTTCGATAATCATTAGGGAGTCAGATTAGTCAAAATAGTCATTTAAAATCAAATTCAAAAATAATTATGAAATTAAATTTTCAAAATGACTAATCTGAAAATATGGTCAAAAATGATTTTCTCGATGGGGATTTAGAAGAAAATTTTCTGCTATTTGAAAAAAAAAATATTTCAAGTAAAAATATGCCGATATTTTCTTTGAAAACCGATGCAACAAATGAATGTTTCGAAAATTAATCACGTTCCACTAGTAATTTTTCTATCGACTATATTACCAGTGTAATCTGCATCTGAATTTAAATTTCACTCAATATTCACTCGTTGGATGTCAAAGACCAGATTGTGAAATTTCAACAAATTATCTCATAATTATTTTCAACAATTTTTAAATGAAATTCTTCTGGATTTGAATTGAAACCGTGTTAACAATCAAACATATATCATAGTGTCAATCTTAGAAGCCGTAGAATAAACAACTATATTCATGAGCAATCATTATCATTCCAAACAGTTTCTTGAAGTTTCATCAATTTCTTAAAATCCTTTTTATAATTTTTTAAATAGAATTCATTAGGATTTTAAGTTGAAGTCATGTCAAAAGAAATTGTGAATATATGGTTAGCCGTATTATAACCAAATGTATTATCATCCAACAAACACTATTTTTAATCCAAACTGATGTATAAGAAGTAATTCAAAGAATCTAGAGAATTTTATAGTGTTTTTGTCATAAGAATATAATTGACCAACAACTTTGTATAAGCCAGAATCAAAATCATCATTTTTTCATCAATCTCAATATTGGCTGAATTTTAATTCAGAATATGGTGCAGATTATCACATTTAATATATCGTTCAAATAAATATACCTGTTTTACCTTTACGATATTTTTCGTTGTTGTCCATTGTGATTCTGTCACCTTTATACTAGGCTAAGGAACTTTGCTTTGTCGCCCGTTGTGTTTCTAGAATAGCCAAAATCCAGAGAACACTGTTGTTGTTCCTTAGCCCGCCACCACACCTACACGGAAAAAGATTTATGTGACCTATTTGTTTTTATAGGTCCATGATTGTTAGTGGCAAAATAATTAGAAGAATAATTTTGTGGAGACCCAAAACTATTTATAATTGTTCCCTTCGGCACCCAAATTTGTTTAACTTTGAGAGATTTTATATTTGTGCCTTTTGGAACCCAAATCGGTATAGTTTTCACATGTTTGGGTCTATACCAATAATTATTGTGACCGTGTCCATATTTTCTACAAATTGTGCACATAGAATTAACTTGATTAATATTGCTTTCAACAATTTTCGAACTATTATATCCAAGTCCTTGTCTAACCGAATTAACAGTTTGCTTTCCTAATAGCATATTCAACGATTTTTTACTTTTGGAAATAAAGTAGTAGACAGTTGTTGGACTTGTGATTTGAGAGATTCATTTTCGTTTAACAATTGTGTGCACTTTTTAATAGAATTTTCTCTCTTAGTATTTTCATTCTCCTTTAAAATCAGAATTTCATTTTCAAGCGATTTTATATTGATTTCTGATTTTTTTAATTTCCTCTTCGAATGTTGGACATTTATCACACTTAGGGATTCTACGTTGATAGTTCTTAACTAATTGATCAAGTTGTTCATTGCATTCTATCAAAGTATCCTTTTGAGATTCAAGTTTGGCGTATTTTTCCCTAAGTCGTTCAAAACAGCCATTTACTTCGTGGAAATAAATAAGTAATTCAGAGTGAGTAAGTTTTGATACCTCGCTTGGCTCATCATCGTCGCTATCGGTTATATTTCCATGAAGGCATATATCTGCTTTCTCACTTTCATTGCTATCGCTTTTATTCCACGTGGCTGAAAATTTCCTTTTTGAATTCTTTTCTTTGTCGAGTTGAAATCGGGGATAATTGGGCTTGATATCACCGGGTTTGTTGCAGATGATCCTGTGTTCTTCAGAGTTGTCTGGTGCTTTAATTATTCTGCTTTTCAATTGTTGATTTAGAGCTGGATTTCCGTATTTGTTGTTCCATCTTTTGAATTTCTTTATTAGTAGCGCCAGCTCTGCTGCTCCATCATCATCATCGTTATCATCATCACTTTCGGTTGTTCCTTTGAGCGCTATTGATTTCTTTCGAGTATCTCCTCCTTCACGCTCTTCCTTGAATTTAATTTCTAGCTCATAAGTGGTGAGATTTTCGATGAGTTCTTCAATTTTCATTTGTTTTAAATCTTTCGATTCTTAAATGGCAGTCACCTTTGCTTCAAATTTTCGTGGAAGGACTCTGAGGATTTTTCGGACTATCTCCAACTTTGTGTATGATTTTCCAAGAGCTTTTGATTTATAAACGATATTGGAAAGTCGTCAATGCATCTCTTTAACATTTTCTTCCTTTGCCATTGTGAAGTTCTCGTATTCGCTGCTTAGCATGGCAAGGCGAGATTCTTTGACTTGAGATGTTCCTTCGTGAGTCACTTCTAGTGTGTGCCATATTTCCTACGCAGTTGGACAATGTGAGACACGATTAAATTCAAATTGATCCAATAAACAGATAATAGAATTCATAGTTTTAGCATTAGTATTTTGTAATTTATTTTCTAGTTTTGTCCATTGTTCCTTTGGTTTCTCTATTTCCTGATTATCTACAGTTATAGTTGGTATTGTATAACCTGTCTCAACAATATTCCATGCGTCAATGGTTTTCAGAAAAATTTCCATCCTATTTTTCCAGTAAGCATATTCATCATTGAACATTGGTGGTCTAACTATGGATTGACCCTCAGCAAAAGCAGTATTAAAAGAAGCCATTTTAAAAATTCAACTTTTTAAAACAAAAAAAATCGATTTTTAAAACACGAATTTTTAAAACAAAAATTGATTTTTGTAAAATCTAATTTTTAAAACAAAAACGGCTTTTGTTCCTAACTCTGATACCACTTGTAGGATCGATTTCACCCTAAAGGGGGGGTGAATAGGGTGATGGTATAAATTATTAAAATTAATCGCGGAAGCTTATAAATTAATTTCAAAACAGATCACAGAACAATAGCAGCACAGATAATAGCAGAATAATAAATGCAGAAATAGGACGACGCAGAATTTACCCAGCTTCGGCAAAACCCTGCCTACGTGCTGCCCCCAAGGTTTCTACTAGAAATTAGATAGTCCCTCGCTTACACACGTAAACTCACGACACCCGCTATCGACTAAATCTAACTCTACGCTCAAAACCCTGCCATAACTCAGCCACTGAGTTGCGAATTCTCAAACTACGACACGTAGTTTGTCCCCTAGTCACACGACTAGAGAAATAAATGGTTTTAAAAAATGAAATACAAATTAAAAATAATGTAAAATAAAATAACCCTAATTTTAGAATAAAACCCTTATTAAAACCCCAAATCTGAATTAAGGCTGGCCCATGCTTTCTTTTCTCTTTATCTTCTTATCGGCTCGTTCCTTTTTGAGATGATGGCGGCTTGTATTCTTCTATGCAAATTAGGGCTTCTGCTCCTTGTGCTCTTTGTTCCAAATTAGGGTTGTAAATTAGAAGCAGCCGATAGTAGCTCGATCGTATGATTGATTTAGCTCCTCTCTATGTCGATCGACTATTTCTCTGAGTTGCTCACTGCTGCTCGATCGAGTTCGACGTTTGCGATTTCGGTATGTAATTTATCCTTTTGCTTTACTGGGTTGATGCTTGAACTCGATGCCTAAATTTGCCGATGATGAATGGTTTATATATAGGTCGAATTCCTATATTTGTGTTCGTGTATAATTGTTTGAATTCGTCAATTCTGTGCTTTGGCCATTCGATTATCGTGTGGATGATGGTGATTTTCCTGACTAATTCAAATTCGTATTTTTGATGCATGCTTGGTTGATACGGTTTTGAATTGCTACCGTGGTCATCACGGTGTTGATTTTTTTACTTCGTTTATTTCTGATTTCATGAGTTTCTGGCTTGATACACCTGTAGCGTGGTCGATTTGCATGGCCACCACGGTTTCGAATCTGCACTGATGAATTTTGTTCATCCACTGTAACATTGATTTACACGGCTTTAACTTTGCTTGCGATTTGGCTGTCACGATTGATTTTCTTTTGGCTTCACTTGTGTATACTGTTTCATTTACTTGATGTGTTTGCACTGTACATTGAGCATAGATAAGGTTGCTTTGGTCTGGATTAGTGCAGTGTGCATTCTAGCTTGTAACTGTGTCATAGTGATGCATTCTTGAGTCTTGGATATTGAACAGTATCATGTATTTGTAGTTTGCATCTTGGGTTGTACTGTCTTGAGCTCGAGTATTTGCTGTGTTTATTTACTTGCTTGTGTACTTGGTCTTTTATCATTGAAACTGTACTGATGCATTTTACCTGTTGGTCGACTATCTCCTTGAGTTGCAGTGCTTCATGTTGTATTCATCCCTGCAGTATAACCTGTTGCACTCTTTGATGGTTCATTGGTGCATTTGTACTTGGTCATTGTAGTATGATGTCACTGTATTGGTTCGAGTCAGTTTCAATGTTTCATTGTGAAGTTCAAGTTGCATGTATGCTGTCCATTGCTTGGTCTCTATGTCTTGTACATGCATTGTCCTTCTGGAGCTTGTATAATTTGAACCTGGTTTGGATTTTTGCATCGAGCATGCTTCTGGTTTGAGTGTGCTTGCATCTTTGTAGTTGCACTCCATTTTCGTGTGTTCATTCCTTGGTGTGGAGTTGGACTTGATCTTGTTTCAAGTTGGCTTGAGAAATTTCACTTGAGCTGAATCCAGTTTCAACAACTCGGGTTTGACCATGTGCTGAAGTCGAGATTTTATTTTTATTGCACCTGAGTTGAACCCGTCTTTTTATTTGGGTTTGACCTTGTGCTCACCTGTCCCTGTAGCATTATCAAGTGTATATCGATGTGCACGGTCTTGTGGCATGTACAGTGATACACTGTGCATGTCACATTGTTCGTGTATGATGAATTCACATATAAATGATGACGAACAACCCAAATAACTGAGGCAAATAAAAAATCATTTTTATTTTATACTGCAAAAATATTTTATTTTCAATTTTACTGCGTTAGTGGATATTTTTGCAGATTGCTCAGATGCTGGATTCAAACTAGAATGAAGTTGAAGATTAATACGAGTGTGAGTGATATGTAGTGAGGTGAAAATGTAAAAATGAATTGTGATGAATTTGTAATCAAAATTGTATATGTATAGTGAGAGCTTGAATTTGTACTATTCAAAATTGTAATAAATATTTGTTTGAATAAAATATTCGTTTGAATTCAAATTCAGTGTTATTTATTTTATTCAGCAAATATTTACTTAATCTATGAAAAATAAAATAGTACATTAACAAATACATTTAAACGAATGTATATATGTTTATTATCATCAAACAAAAATCATATAAGAGCACATTCAACATCCTTTTCTTATAAGAATTTTGTACTCAAAATTCTTGCAAGACAGGATAATAACCACCGTCATCTATTCAATGTTCACATGGTACAACGAGTACACTAGTTCTCTACTAATATAAATCATCAATTAACAATCATAATGTATTCGTGTCACTACTAATACATAATAATATCTTATCAATCAATCATACTAGTGTCACTACCAGTTTATACAACAAACATGCATATTTAATCATACATGTAAAACAAATCAGGATAGATATTCCAAATCTTATACTTTACCTCCCAAGTGTACTCATCAACATTGTCACTCTACTAGACGCAAACAAGTTTTATCACTTTGTTCCTCACATCCACTCCCATTCCCAATCACCCGATTATTTCAGCTACCTGGGTCCTCTCTTTGTGCAGCAATTTTATCCATAAATGTTGGATGTACTTCCAAACTTGCTACAACTCTCAGATCTCGACTTGATCCTACGTTCATTCAATAAAGCATTGCACAAGACACCAATGTCTCTAACATCTTCCACTCCTCAATCATGGCTAAGACACTATTTTTATGCTCCCTACTTAAACATCTACAACTTTGTTCCTCATTTCTAGCATATACTCTATACCAAAGTTATGTGCTATTAAGAATTCTAGACATCTTAGATGCCACATATTTAACTCTTTCTGAGAGAATAACTACTTATGGGACTTATGGTCTGTATACAACTCGAACCTCTCTTTCAAAGATGATGTTTCCGAAATTTCAATGCAATAACCACCAATGCCAACTCCAAGTCATGAGTGCTTTATGCAGTCTAAACTGCCTTGATTTGTAAGCTATCACTCACCATTTTTGGATTAGCACCGATTCCAAACTTGTTCCACAAGCATCTATATAAACTATGAATTACATTACCATATTTAGCTTTTTCTTCAGGTACGATCAAGATAAGATTCCGTCGATAATTCCTTCAACTCTCGAAATGACCCTTCACACCAACCGATCCACGCGAACTTCTTGCTCTTTCTTATCAACTTAGTCAAAGGTACTTCTATACATGAGAAATTCTAAATGAATCTATGGTAGTAACCAGCTAAACCTTATAAACTTCTTATATTTGTGATTATCCTCAGTTTCTTCCAACAGAGTATGGTTTCTATCTTTAAAGGATCCAGTGCTAATCCATTTTCTTATGCAATATGACCAAAAAACTTAACTTCTTGTTTCCAGAAGGACACTTAAAAAACTTCACCTTCAATTTTGTTGTTTTAACGTCTCCAAAACCAATCTATGATGTTTGATTCTTGGATAAATGGAAATTCAATATCTTCTTGTCATTGTTTATTAGGAGTTATAATCTTGATTGTTGGTATATTTTGATAAAATAGGAATACACACATGCGTATACAGGGATTCACACTTAGTTCTTAGGCATCTCGATCTGTGTTGTTCACATTTTTTATATCTACATTCTTTGATATTCAATAATTTTTGCAGGCATGATTTATGTATCACCAACGTCATATTCGTATAAAAAATAATTATTCTAATATATTTGAACCATCAAATTAGTTATGCAATATATAATGTATAAAAGTATTTATAATAATACTTATTTTACGGTATTACTATTTAGCTAGCTCAATATATCAGACTAATTTAATTTTTTTTACAGAGATGATATTGATGGTGTGTAAATCACATCTGCAAAATATGATGTTAAGGATAATGCCGAGGCACCACGAAGCGCAATTTAGGCACTACATTGCTATTTTGGTGCTCTAGTTTTTTATTAAACGATTCTGCACTTTGTTTGAGATGCCGTCTAAACACTAAATTTTTCTTGAGACGTTTGATGAATATACAATTTTAGTAAAACTTTTTTTAACTAAATTAAATATAATTACTTTGCAAACACGCACTTGCTTATTTACCAGAAGCTCTTCATCTTCTAATATAATTTCAAATTCAAATATAGTGTATATATTACATTTCAAAATACATATACATACATACATATATATGTATATATGTATAATAATAATTAGTATATATGGTACAATTCCATACATGCAAGGAATGATTAATATAATCGTTAAGCATTAAGCACATAAAAGCAAAAATACATAGTTCAAATGGTGTGTGTTTGAACTAAATATGGCATAAACACCCAATAGATTGAGTAGGGATAAAAAAAGTGAAGAAAATAAGTGAGAAATGAATAAGAAAGTGCACATAGAGATTTATAGTGGTTCGGCGTACTCTAGCATACGTCCACTTAATAATTTGTTTGCTTATTCTATGAATTGGAGGCAGGAGTTCTTACAGGTTGGTATGATTCCGTTAGGGGTCAGTATAACTCCGACAGAGATTATAAGAAATTAAAAAAAAAACCAAAAGATATTGAAAAATGAGCCCTACCCCTCTATTTATAGAGATAAGGAGCCTAGTCTTGCATAAAAGATCTCCAGGCCGTTCTCCTTGCTATATACCAGTTCTTCATGAAAATAGGTTGCCACCTGATCAACTTGGATGTGTGGGTACAAGTCCAAGGGTAGGGGTCGGTAACGACCCATAATATTGCTAAATTGGATGCCTTCAGCTCTTCAGTTCGGCTCATCTTGTGGTTAGCTTCATGATCCCATAATTGTTTGTACCAATATTAGCTTATTGCAAAGTCCAAATAACGGGATTGTTGAAGAATGAAGTTGCTGATACAAGAGTTCATGGAGATCGATAAGGAATTGCATTGAATCGACAATACAACATTGGAAATAGGTTTCTAACATCAAATAATGCTAGTAGGAAGAAGATGAACTCTAATGATGGAGTATTTAGGGGTCTGTACAGATCCATAGGGTGGGGTAGGTACTTAGATTGGTATCGACCCAATACTTTGGGATTTTGGGTCCTTGGATTTTTTGAATTTCTATGGAGGACTCATATTTGCCTTGTGATCTTGGTTGAACATGAGCGGATGGGCTTCGTAGTCGTCTTTCCGAGCGTCTTGCCTTGAAAACTTCGAAGTTTAACTTGTCGAGTTTGTTTATATACTGCCTGGTCAAAAGGCGGAATAATACTTGCCTCCCAAAGCACGCTTAGCGAATGTAAGGTGAGCTTTGCTTAAGAAAAAATCCAGATATTAACCTTTAGTAGATGATCTCTCCAGCTACCTCAATCTCGATGAATCGTCAAGTTCCTTCGGATTTTCTTTTGAATCAAAGGTCATTCCAACCTGTTATAGCCTAAAACTATAGACTTTGCAAGTGTTATCTATACATCATCATCGTTCCAATTTTATTCGGAGTCATTACATGGCATATCAAAATGGCCCCGTGTTCATCCGAGATTTACATCGTCATGATTATGATTTCATTCAGAGTCATCATATTAAAATCATCCCGTGTTCACCTGGGATTTGTCAATTCTATTCCAATTATAAGGCATTCAAATCTTTTTTTTAAATCAATATATGTTTTAAGGTTTGATCTATTCAAATTATTTCATATTTAGTTTTTTACGCGATCTCTCCAGATCGGTAATCAAATTAGTGATCATTCAGGATCGATAGTTAAATCCACGATCTCTCCGGATCGTTATTTGAGGTTATAGCTGTTTGAGGCCGGTAATCAAATCCGTGGTCGTTTGGGGTAGGTAATCAAATCTATGGATGTTCGGAGCCGATAATCATATTGTCGTTGTTTGGAGCCGATAATCAAATCCATGGTTGTTTGGAGCCGATAATCAAATCCATAGTCTCTCCGGACCCTTGCCAAGCCCAATCTGATCCCTGTTCGACAAGGCGACTCGACAATAAGTAAACTCATCCACTCATTCTTCGATGAGGGGACTTACTTCTTGCACTCCAGTCTCATCTCTCTGGACGAGACTTAAAGCGATCAATATTAGTTATCACATTCATGTGGGTTTTTCAAAAGTTAAATATTCAAATCAAAGAAAAGTAAACAAGCAGAAATCCTAAGCGTTCATTCTTGACATCCGACTCAAAGCGTGCTTCGAGACCAATATAGGTTTCATGCACGTGTAAGCGGTTCAAGGTTATTATAGTCCTAAATAGTCATCTCGGTTTTTTGACTCAGAGCGCGTTTAGGGAACATTCGGGATATCATACACGTGTGAATGGCCTGACGTTATTTTTGCATCATTTAAAATCAGGGTAAAGGAATCAAACCTGACCCCAATTCATCCCAAGCATGGGGTTGTCATCTAGTGGAAGTCACACATTTGTGTTCTCAGCCTGCCCCCCATTTCCATGAGGAAATTCTGGCACGAACTCTTTCGGTCGTGCTTCCGTATTCTGGTTTGCATTTATATGCTCAACGTCATCTCCTGGACGCATATAAACCCTTCTTTGACTAGGACGACCCATGCCCTCGAGCCCTTGTGGGTCGGTACCGACCCCTATATTTGGTTCGAAGTTTATCCCAGATCGTCCTACTCCGCTTCTAGTTACCTGTGCTCCAGCTTCTGGTCTTTGATTTTGATTTACGGTAAATCCAGTTGTTCCCATCTGTCCCATTCTCTTGAAGAAATTCTCCATCATCTCTTTCAGGCGAGCAATCATCATATCTTGCAATCCAATCATAATGGTCTCCATCTTATCCCCGGTTATGTATATTGATGGGAGTTTAGCTCCTAAGGATGCCTCTTAATCACCCCCTTGTTGATTTCCTCTAATTACGGCCTTTCTAGTTGATTGTCTAGTCATTTTGAATCTTTTCAAGTCTTGAATCAGCGAGTTCAAGTGTTTCTCAATAAAAACACCAAAATGTTTGAACCAAAAATGACATAACACTCAATAGATTGAGTAGAGAATAAAAAGTGAAGAAAATGTATGAAAAACGAGTAAGAAAATGCATACAGAGATTTATAGTGGTTCGGCGTACTCTGGCCTATGTCCGCTTAATGATTTTATAGCTTATACCCTGGCCTGGAGGTGGAAATTCTTACGGGTCGGTACGACTCCGTTAGGGGTCGGTATAACTCTGACAGAGATTACAAGAAATTAAAAAAAAAAAGCAAGAGCCAACAGATCTGAAAAATGCGCCCTACCCCTTTATTTATAGAGGTAGGGAGCCTAAAGTCTTGCACAAATGATCTCCAAGTCGTTCTCCTCGCTATAAACCAGTTCTCCATGAAAATAGGTCGCCACCTCATCGGCTTGATGGGTCGGTACAACTCCAAGGATAAGGGTCGTACTGATCCATAATATTGCCAAATTGGTTGCCTTCAACTCTTCGCTTCGGCTCATCTTGTGGTTAGCTTCATGATCCCATTGTTGTCGGTACTAATATTAGCTTGTTTCAGAGTTCAAAAGACGGAATTGTAGAAGAATGAAGTTGTTGATTCAAGCGTTCATGAAGATCAATAGGGAACTGCATTGAATCCACAAAACAACACTGGAAATAGGTTTCTAACATTAAATAGGGCTAGTAGGCGGAAGATGAACTCCAATGGTGGAGTATATAGGGGTCGGTACCAACCTAACACTTTGGAATTTTGGGTCCTTGAATTTTTGGAATTTCTACGGTGGACTCGAATTTGACTTATGATCTTGGTTGTGCGTGAGCGGATACGTCACGCGGTTGTCTCTCAGACGTCTTGCCTTGATAAATTTTGAAATTTGACTCGTCGAATTTGTTCGTATACTGCCTGATCAAAAGGCGGGATAACACTGTGCAACCAACATGAAAGGTGTAATATTAATAAGAGCCCATGCTATGCATTATAAAAAACAAAATGTTACAAATTAAAATGCAAAGTCTTAAATGTCTATTACTGACATCGTAAGTTATGTTCAGTGTATGTGATTCTTTAACGAACTTTGATGTATGCATAGTATAATGGCGCAACATAAAGTGAATGTTGTTGTTTGTACCAAAAATGGGCACAACACTCTTCGGAAGGTTTTGAAGAGATAATATTGAAGAATATAAATTTAAAAATGAGGATTATCTAACAAAAAATCCAAACAAGAGGAATGTAAATGCACAGACAAGCGTTTTAGAGTGGTTCGGCGTGTTGCCTACGTCCACTATGAAGTTTTTGCAGCTTTATTGATTCTCTTTCAATGATTACAAGTGATTGCAGCAAGCAACAGCAAATTACAACTTGAAATTCAAAATCAACAGCAAGAGTATGATGCAAGTCTTGATCCGGCAGAGTCTGGACGCTTGAAAATCCAAAGATCCTTCTTCTGTAGGCTTTGGGGCTCTATTTATAGGCGTAGGAGACTGAGACGTCGCTCAAACTTCGGAAGATTCGCTCTGGCACGTGAGGGGGGCCACACGACCAATTCCAGAAAGTTTCGACACGATCGGTGATCGATACGAAATCATTTCGTATCGATCAAGATCATGTCCGATGGAGCTGAAATTTGGAGTGAACGTTCCTTGGCTCGTGTGCAATCTCCTATGAAAATTTCATAGCATTTGGATCGGTAGATTTTGAGATATGATCGATACGAGCTGAGTTTTCTCGACTGGCTGTTTTATTCGACTCCATAGCTTCGTGTCGATTCCTTCGAGTCGATGGCTGCACGTGCTTATGAGGTGACGTGGCGTGCGTATCTCGAATCGATCCACCTTTTTCTCTGGTTTGACCGCGTTGTATCCATGTATCTCGCCTTATTTGAATCGAAGGCCGTTGCGCTAATCCAGGTCCATTTGACTTGATGGAAACGAACAAGCCTCTGGGCGTGGGTTCGAACAAGAGCCTCTAATGGATACGAAATGATGACAATTCGATGGATACGAAGTAGCGATGATTCGATGGATTCGAACAAGGACCCCCGATGGGTACGAAGAGTAGTTGCCTGATGGGTTCGAACTAACACACTCTTTAAGGTTTCGAACAGTAGCTTCATGATGGTTTCGAACCAACGAAAGTGGATGGATACGAACAGGGCAGTTATTTCATGGATACGAAACAGTCACTTGCTGTCATTGATGGATACGAAGTAGATACTGGCCGATCGTTACGAGGCGCATTATCCGTTGATGGGTACGAAGTCCATCGATACGAACTCGATGGATTCGAACACTGCCATCGATACGAACTCATGGGAATTGACCGATGCGAAGTGGGTGATGGATATGAACTGGATCGAGTCGAACCGTGGTTCACTGATGGATACGAAAACGAGGCCGCTTCCTCCAGATTGAATCGATCATAACTCGAGCATACGAATTCGGACTGACTTGAAATTTGGAACGCAAGCTTCCCTGGCTGTGCTTGTCGTGTCATATCAATTGTAGTTTGATCCGGACTCGTACAAAATTCATCGATATCCATATCGCGCATGTGCATGCTCAATACCCAGGACGATTGATCTTAAGCTTGGAACCAGTTTCTTGATATCTCGGCCTTGCCAAAAGGCGGGATAACAGTTGTCGTACCAATTCGTTCCCTCTTCTTCTTTTTTATCTTGGCACCGACGTGAATATAAAAAAAATGTGTATGATAGAACTAAAAATATTTTTAAATAAAATATTAATATAATCCACAATAGCAATCAAACTATAGAGGTCAAGAACTGTCTTCCAATTATTAAAGTTAACTTCGTAGTTTATCATCATTCATTGATTACAAAACTAATTTAATTGCGAATTCTTTGAAAAGTAAAACCGAAAGTCCTATTAAAGATTATTTGCATTTTGATTTATATATATATATATATATATATATATATATATATATATATATATATAGGATAAATAGAGTATCTTGAGCAACCTACATATTTATTTGAGATACTCAAATCTTACACGTAATTTTTTTTTATTTTTAAACCGGTAAAAAAATTTCCAATTAAACGTATATAGAAATGATTTTGAAATATTGGATGCTAGCATGTATAACATAACTTTATTTTTAATAAAAAATGTAAACTCCCTGCACTCGCCGCTCAAACTCCAATCAAAAAGAAAAAAGATCTAAGAAATCTCCACTTTCTTCTGTTCACCATGCTCAAATTTCACCAGTTGGAGCACGGTGAAACCAAAAAAGGTAGGAATTACTTAACTTCTGAATCATTTTAAGTGCTCTATTAGTCGGAAACGTTAATAAAAACAAGAAAAAAAAATTGATGGTCAGTTGTTTTACCCTTTTAAATTTCAAGCTTTCTTCCATACAAAAACGCACACGGAATATGTGTGGAAAACAATTAATTTGAAAAACAAAGTTAATATACAAAATAAAAATAAAAAAATAGTTTTCGAGTTTTGAAAAATAAAGGAAGCACGAAAAACAATCCATCGCTCCATCGTCCCCTCCATCCCCTTCGTCATCTTTCTACCGTCCTTCCATCCTCTCCGTTGTTCTTCTATTATGGTCATAATGTTTTAGAATTTTAAACATTCCCCCTCTTTTCTCGTCTTTTGTAATGAATTTTGAAAATACCAAACAAAAAACTCAAAACAAAAGCCAACCTGACAAGGCTCTATTTGGTTTTGTTATTTTTATTTTTGTATTTTCGTCCAAAAAGCGTACACACTCGTATGAATTTTTGAAAAACAACCAATTTGAAAAATGAACATATATAAAATAGAAAACAAATTTATTCTATTTTTCGTGTTAAAAGAAAAATCAAAGAATAAAAAACAAAGCATCCATTTCGTCGTCCCTCCATCATCATCGGCTTAAAATACTAAGGTCGTGTCTGATTTAAAAATCGAATTTTGTGTTTTCAGTTTTCAACACGAAAAAAAAAATAACGACGGAGAAAATGAAAGAAAGACGAAGGGTATAACAAAGGAGATAGAAGAAATCGATTCTCGTGCTTTTATTATTTCTCAAAAAACAGAAAATAAAAAAAACTTCTATATTGTATATTAGTTTCGTTTTTTAAATTGATTGTTCTCGACAACATACAGTTATGTGTGCATTTTTGTATGGACGAAAATTCAAAACTAAACATTACAAACCAATGTTGAAAACAGAAAACACTAAACACCAAATGAAACCAAACCTTATCTTTTCTTTATCAAAATTCAAACTTATGGTATTTTAAGCTTTCCAAATAAAATTATAAACTGATTTTTGTATTGGATGATTAAGGTATTCCCCATTTTATACGCCAGTAACACATTCTGGATCACCCACGTAACCAAATACACCGTGACCAAAATACAACATAAGTTCAACAAAAAGCTTATCCAAAGAATCTTTTCGATTCAGCGGCACTTGCAGCAGTCGAAAGTCAAGATTCAGAGAGCGTACGGCCAATTCCATTAGCTGAAAACCTGCGAGCTCTAGCTTTATACAACTTTATAGATCGGCCATAATAAGCATATAATATAACATACTTTCTCATGGACATAACAAAATGCGAAGGTTTCACAAATCTATTACCAAGCAAAATAACAAACAAGATTCAGAACAAAAGTAGTACTAACCGAAATCATCTCAATCACAATAAAGGGCGTAATACCAACATTAAAAACATAGCAATAGTAGGGATATAAAAGTCATTTCGAAGATGGAGAAGGTGATGGTGCATTGTTCAGCGAAGCCTCCTGGCTTCTCTTTCGGACTCAAGAAGAGTGAGGAAGTCACCAACTCTGACCGGGCCCTTCACGTTCCTCATGATGCGCCTGTTCTCATCATCCAAGAACTTGACTCGGACTTGGGTCACCTGTCCTCTTGACCCGGTTCGGCCCATCACTTGCTCCACCACTGCCAGCTTCACTTGATTGTCCATGTCAAATAATTCTGAAAAAAAAGGTGTAAAAATAGTTACTAAATGTGATTGATTTCATGATATATAACAGATTCAAAGATTATTATTATAATATATATATATATATATATATATATATATATATATTACACACACGCATACAGACTGCACACATGTATGTATAAATATTTATATTTAGATTAGAACAAGAGAATTTTGTCAAGAGAATAGTTGCAGTTTTCTTTATTACTAAACAAGAGCGAAATTGATTTGTTATTCACAGAAAGAATAAGAACCAATACACAAAGAGCACGAAAACTCATTTGACCCAAAAAAAGGCTCTTACAGTACTGAAGCTGACCTTAACTACAGAAGCTCAAACATTTGGCAACATACATGATGTTTGACACTGTTTAACTCACAAGATATTGACCTTACTGTTTATTTCACAATTATTGGAATTGCTGATTTAACAAATGCTGAAGAGAATTCGTTCATTCATCAAAAGTTACAATGCATAATTGTCAAATAATTCACATAATTGGCATATAAACCAATAAAAGATCAATATTTCTATGCCTGTTGTCTATAAATTAATAAGACAGGTTTCATAAATAAGGTTTTAAAACGAAAACCATATTTATAATTTGTACAGAAATTGATTTTAATGTTTGGACTTCTGCATCTAAACCTAAAAGTCAACTTTTTTCTCTTATTTCATAAGGAATAAAAGAAATATAATTATGCATCCAATTAAAACTCAAAAGGTTCACAAACATCATTTGTCAGCTTTATAATCCTTTGTATTTGGAAACTATTTTATAAACCAACTTGAATGAGCTGGAAACCAATACATTACAGCAAACAATTTTAGAAAACCATACAGTTAGTTGCACAGTGATCGGCTGTGTTGAGTGTACATATGAACCTGTTATACAGCTTATATAGAACAATCGAATAAAAAAAGCTGATAACAAGAGAAGTCGAAATAGTGACATAACCTCAAAGCATCGATCAAACTCCAGAAAAAGCTAAGCGTGACTATGCTTTATGTTAGAAAATGCAATGGATGCAAAATAATAAGTGCACTTGAAACAAAGTCCTGCATCGCCCAGTAATAAAAAGCTAGCAAAAATTTTCACCATAAAATATTGTTTCACTGCGCTTTAAAACATGGTTGGCCTAGACTGCATTCATTAGGCAATTTTCTGGGTTCTAAATTATTGGGCCTGGCTTTATTAAATAAAGATTGCATTGTCTTGGTTTAAACGAACTGGTTATATATCTACTGTACAACTGAGGTTAGTTTGAACTCTGGACTGGAATGGCCAGGTCCGGCCTGATTTCCAAAACAAAGTTTCAGTGTGCATATCTTAGAGCATTGCTTACTCGTATTTATAGAGAACTAGATAAGCATGAGTTGGCAGTGCTAACAGCTATGCTTAACCAATGAATAAAACACTTTTCCTAGTTTTTTATCGTGAAATACCAAAATGAAATATATTTAAAAAAAAATCACTTATCCTAGGCTTATCCTAGGCTTTTAACATGAACACTCTAAAAAAAATTAATTCTAACTTATTTCTCCAGACGTCTTGTATGAACAGGGGTTTTTCTTCTTCTTCTGATTGTGATATGCCTCATTTAAAACTTACGGTGCTATTAATGAAACCATTGATTGCTAGTACCGTTTATCCTCAATAGGACTTCTGTATATCTTAATAATTTGATCAAATTATATCCAGGAAAACATTTCATTAATTTTGATATCATTATCTTAGTCTTCGATTTGCTTCAGGTAAATATAAACAGGTCATAAAATCAAATAATTAAATGCCGGTGAACCTCTCAACTAATAAATGTTTTAAACCTGCAAAACTACAAATATCAGTTTCAAATACAACAATTCAGTTTTTGAAAGGTGCAAATAATAATAGCATACCGAATCGTATATTTCAGTTATTTTCATGTGCTAACTCTAATCACTCATAAACCATAGAAGATACAATTTTTTCGATCTAACAAAAATATAAACTTACGATCCGGAAACTATAGCAAAAGAATATATCTATAAAATAACGGAGGAGAGTCTTTAATACCTCTTCGACTGATTTCTCTTTGCTAGAGAAGAAATTCGAGCAATATGCAGGCGGCTGCGAAAAATGGAAACCCTAACGATTTGTGATCTTTATATATAGAAAGAGAGGAAAGATGCGACTTTCCTTTCGTGTTGGACTGAGTTTATTAATGTTTAATGATTGAGGCCCATTAATTAATGGTTCGTGACTTTTCCTATTTCCATTTTTTCCTACTCTAATATTCACACTTTTAATTCTTTTTCTAATTCTTTTGAACTAGTGTCACGGCGTTGAATTGTTTTTCATATAAATTGTATATGTTTAAATCAGTCAAAAAAAAAGATTTTTTATTTTCAAGTGATATTAAGATTTGTATGTTTGTAAATAAATATTTTGAATTGGTAAAGAAAATTTAATTTTACATCTTATTTTTATAAGCGTTTTGAATTTGTAAAGCATGGTTAATTGTTAGATCCCACTTTTAGGTGCGTTTAAATTTGTAAAAGAAGTTTAATATTAGATCATAGTTTTAAGTGATTAATATTTGATAATATATAGAAAGACGTTTTTGTCAGTTCACGTTGATACCAAAAAGTGTGACGTCAAAATTATTACAACTGTTATTAAGAAAGATATTGTTCGAATTGTAAACCGCTGAAAATTTATATTATGTGTTTGACCACTAAACGATGGTTATTTTTCTAATAAAAATCATGTTTTTTCCTCAACGTTCTTTATTTTATATGTTTCAACCGTAATTATTTCAACTGTCTATCATAACTACTTCAAAAATTACATTTACTTCATTCCTCAAAATGGGTGATGAGTAAGACAATGATAAATAGAAGGATTGTGCCAAACAATGTCATATCACAAAAGTTAAAAGTTATGCATTTACGACTTTGTTATACTGAATGGAAAAAAAAAATTAACATATCAAAATTGCTCAAGTAAACAATATTATTATTATCCAACCTTTCGATCAGGCTATATTTGGACGAATATGACTAGTCGGACTTGAAAGTTATCGAGGCAGAGAGTCCAGAAATAGCTAAAAACCCAGAAAACAAGCACAATCAAAATCATAAGGTAAGCACAAACCATCTCAAAAATCCTCAAAGCAAAATCCATCCAAGTGATGGATTGGTACCGATCCATAAAATCACCGCCATACGGCTTCAAACTTCCTCTATTCTCAAGCGTTGACGTAAACAAGCTATTCCAGTCTTCAAAGAACCAGTCGCATGTAGTGTACTATCGAACGACTCAAGCACCAAAAGTCAGCAACTTCATTCCTCCACCGATCCATCCTATTGGCTCAGAAACAAGCTCCAAACAATGCAAACAAGGTGGAAAACACAGAGCTAACAACAAATCGCCATTACACAAAAGCGTTGGAATCGATCCACGAGTGGATTTTATGAATCGATACCGATCTATGTCTATGGATCGATACCGATCCATAGTTGCTTGCTGATATAGTCACATTTTCTTGAGTGGAACCGCTCATGGATATAGAGAACATGGGGAGATCATGGAGGACAGCTTTCAGGTGACATAGAAATCTAAATAGAAGGTCGGGCGCTTATTTTAAAGGATCCTTTTGCTTTCTGGCAACTTTTTCATAATTCTGTTGTAACCCCCCATGAATCTCTATCGATCCATAAGAACTGTACCTGCAAAACAACAATATAATTAATGAAAACTCTAAGTGAATGTAGGCATCAGTTGACCAAACCACTACAAACATTATGTGTCTTACTTTTACTCATTTTCCAATTATATTTCTTCATTTACTTCTCTTTTAAAGTTATTGGGTGTTTGTGCCACTTTTTGATACAAATATTTTAACGCTTTCACTGAAAACGTGATTCATAGACCGTTTGGGTCCATCATCTACTATTGCACTGCTTAAATTCAAGAGATAGATCTAGTTTCTTTATTTTTAACTCTTTTGAACTACTCAGATTTCCAAAAAGTCTAATAGAAGCTATTCAGAATCGCTCCTCGAAGAGATCGATCAACCACTTCAAGAGCTGCTGAGGATGTTGAGAATATCAACATGGAGAGGAGGTTGCACAACCAATCGCTATCGAGGGTTAGAACCCGACGGATGTGATTACTAGGGCCGTGATGGAACGCATGGTGAAACAGATAAATGATAAGCTGCAAAGAGCTGCGATGAGTTAAATCAACAAATGCAGCAGAGTTTGGATTTGTTGAATCAATTAACTAACAGTCGTAGGAGAAGTAGGAGGGGCTTGACACCTTTTGGTTCAGAATCTGATAGTCCCTCGTCATCGGAGCAAAGTCAGAGGAACAGAAAGTAGAAGATGGTTGGAAAAGAGGCTGGAACGTTGAAACAAAGGTCGAAACCAAACCGCAGCAAAGGTTTATGGATCGGTATTGATCCATCAAAAGCGATCAGTACCGAACCATCAAATGTTGGTTCGAGTGGTTGACTTCCGAATGATGGTGTTGGTTTGGCTTCTGGTCGTGTTGTGGATGGCAAGAATGTTGGAGATCGAGCGGCCGCTATGGACCCGCGATGAAGGGACCATGCACATAGAACTGCTGAATGAACGATTCTCTCTCGAAGTCAGGGGAACCCAAATGTCATGAAATTAAGCGAGAGCATTTGCCAGGCCAAACTCTTGGGACGAATCACGATTATTGTTGTTCGACGTATCTTGTAGAGCCGGATTTGTCTGATATAGTGAGACTTGTGAGTGAGAACCAACATTGGAGCAATGATGATTGGGGTTCCACCCCGAGCCGGAGTCCATTCATGGAGGAAATCATGCATGAGGAATATCCAAGGAGGTTTGTGATGCCAACGACGTCATTGTACAACGGGAAAACGGATCTAAGACAACATCTGATGAAGAACAACTAACATATGGATTCTGTCAGAGCTATTGATGTTGTGGGATGTCATTATTTCCTGATTTTCCTAGAAGGAGAGGCAACGATGTAGTTCAGCCGGCTGCCGCTAAGATCCATATCATCTTTCGAGTAACTGGCATGGAAATTCATTGAGCGATTTTGTTTACATACCACCCATACGAAGGACGTCATGTCACTGTCCATTCTCTTCTGAGAGACGAGAGAGTCCTTGAAAGATTTGTTACATAGGTTCAATATCACAGTGATCGAAATGAGCAATATTGATTTCGGAAGGTAGTTGAAAATGAAACTCTAACAACAATAGACGTAATCTATAGAAAGGCGACTCAGTTCGTGTGTTTTGAAGAGGCAAGCACTACCGCTAGAAAAACCAATGTAGTCGGTAGAGGTGATACAGAGTAGCATCGCTGTGAAGCAGTCCGAAAGAAATTCCGGCAATGTGGATGTGAATGAGAATATGGAGAACAAAAGTAGTGGACGGAGCAGAAATGATAATGGGTCTAAAGACAAGAAATCAGATTCGAGAAGACTTACCAGAATCTCAAAATATAACGACTACACCCTGTTGAACAACTTGATCGAGAACCTTTGCTTTGCTACTTAAGGTACCAAATAATACAGGAAGCCGGCTCCAAGGAAGTTGATTGAGAAAGAGAAAAATCAGGCAAGTTTTGTCGATTTCATGAAATGCATGATTACCACACAAACGGGGGTCGGCATGTGCATATAATGATCAATAATTTGATTTGAAAGAAAAGGATGCAGAAATTTGTGAAAGTCCCACAACATGGCGGGCAAGGAACTTTAAACCCCCAACGGGGGGAAGTTGGGCCTAGTGTTGATGAGCCCGGGTGGCTTGAGAAACATTTGGTAATTAATACTATCATTGGTAGACCACATCTAGCAGAGAAGAGCTACAACAAGATGGAGAGATATGTGAACGCACTGAAGCATACAGTGAGTGAAAGTTGCTTTGCCGTCAAGGACAGTGCTCTGGCAAAGCAACTCAAAACTATGACAGATGACATTGTATTTAAAAATTAAGATGCTAATACGGTAGAGGCCCCGACTATTGATCCTTTGGTGATTTCAGCCATGATTGACTCCGCGATTGCGAGAAAGGTGATGATTGACTATAGGAGCTCATTAACATTTTGTTCAAGAAGGCCTATGACCAGATGCTTCTGGAGGGCAAGGACTCAAAGCCATGTAAATCTTGAATCCAAGGATTTAACGGGACTAGTACTAAGCCGGTAGGATATGTGGATATGCCGGTGGTGCTTGGAGAGGGCAATCGCAAGAGAGTGCAAGTTGTGCTTTTACTGTTTTGGATATTTACTCTATATATAATGCCTTTTTAGGCTGATCGGCCCTTGCTGAATTTAGAGTGGCCATATCCCCATGGCGTTTGATGATGAAGTTCCTGATAGAGAACGGTGTAGGAATTGTACAAGGTGATCATGATCTTGGTCGGGAATGTTATGTTGCTGAACTGAAACAGGCAAAGCAAAGAATAAGTAAAAGGTCTCGAGAGGACTCTCTGCATCAAAGATTTGGATGCATAGAAATTACCACTTGAGCCCTGGCTCAGGCAACACAGTCGGTTCCATAAGGATATGGATCTAAGGAAAGAGCTGGAGCATGCAAAGGCGGCTCCTGTGGAGTTGACAATCAACATGCTGGTTAGTCAGGACAATCCTACGCGGGTCCTGAAGATCGGATCTCAACACGGCATAAGAATGATGAAAGAGTTGACTAGTTTTCTTTAGTCAAACTAGGATGTGTTTGCCTAGATGCACTCGACATGCATGGAATATCGTCAAAGATAACGTACCATGCATTAGACGTGAATCCCAAATGCGTTCCTGTAGTATAGAAGCGCCACAACCTGGGTCTTGAGAGATCCGATGCACTAAAAGAAGAGGTCGATAAGCTGAACAACAGTGGATTCATCTGCAATGCTCTGTACTCTAAATGGGTATCCAGTCCAGTATAGCAAAAAAGTCCAACGGGAAGTGGAGAACATGTGTTGGCTCTTCCAATTTGAACAAGGCATGTTCGAAAGTCGGCTTCCCGCTCCCAAAAATCGATCAGTGGTAGATTCAACCATTGGATACGAACTCATGGACGCCTACTCTGGCTAAACTAGATTCTGATGCACGTCCCAGATCAAGAACCCACTGACCTGGGACTGTATTGTTATCTTGTCATGCCTTTCAGTTTGAAAAATGTCGAAGCGACGTACCAAAGGCTAGTGAATTCAATGTTTAAATAACAAATTGGGCATTCGATGGAAGTGTATGTTGCCGATATGGTGGTAAAGTCATGGCGAATGATTAATCATGTGGATGACTTGGAGGAGATGTTTAATGTACTCTAAAAATACCGAATGAAGCTCAATCCTTTGAAATGCTCATCTGGAGTTGCGTTGGATAAATTCTTGGGTTTCATAGTGAACTTGAAAAGAATAGAAGCTAATCAAGAGAATATCGTGGCATTAAGAAACATCAAATCCCCAAAGTCGATCAAGGAGGTCCAGAGTTTGAATGGGAAGGTCGCTGCATTGAGTCGCTTCATCTCTAGAGCTATTGACAAGTGTATCCCTTTCTTCGACATCATCAAGAAAGGGAAGAGGAACTTTTCTTGGACACAAGAATGTATAGATGCTTTCCGGGCTTTGGTATATCACTTAGAGAGGCCTCACATCCGATTAAAGCCATTGGAAGATGAGGACATGTTTATTTATGCAGCAATGTCAATGCATGCCTTGAGCATCGTGCTCGTATGTGAAGAGTCCCAAATCCAGATGTCAGTGTATTACATTAAAAAGTGATTAATAGTGGCATAAAGATATTGTATTACATTAGCAAGCTGTTAATGGGAGCATCGAGAAATTACTCAAAGCTGGAAAAGCTGGCCTATTGCCTGTTGATCGCTTAAAGGAGACTCTGCCCATACTTCCAGGCTCATCCGATCAAGTTCTAATCGATCAGCCTTTAAGACAAGTCTTGCAGCGACTTGAGAATTTTGGAAGGCTATTGAAATGGAACATTGAATCAAGCCAATGTGACATAACGTATCATCCGCGGAGAGCAATCCAAAGCCGAGAATTGGCGAACTTCATAGCAAAGTACACCGTGCGATACAATATTTCGGAAAGTAGTGAGAGCGGAATGTTGGACGGAAGATGTTCACCGTTGGTGCATCCAACCAGCATTCTTCTAGGGCATGTGTTATATAGGCAGCCTTAGAAGAACTTTCAATCTGTTACGCCTTGAAACTTAATTTCCCTACAACAAACAATGAGGAAAAGTATAAAGGTTTGATTCCAGGACTGAAAGTTGTGAAAGAACCGAGAGTCAAAACTTTACACATCTTTTAGGATTCCCAACTGGTGGTGTGCCAAGTAAGGAAGGCGTTTTAGGAAAAGGGAGCGAGGGTAGCTCCGTATCTGAAAAAAGCCCTTAATTTGCTTAAGATGTCGAGTATTACACTATAATGCATATTCCTAAAGTGGAAAATGTGAAAGCCATTTCATTGGCCAAGTTGACTAGTTCAGGTGATGCATAACTCATGGGCCTGGTCCCGTTGGAAATATCATTTGGCTCCAAGCATCGATGGGATGGATGTCGATTAGATCATGGAGGCTGAGTCTGAAAGGGGGTTTTGGATGACTCTGATGGAGAGTTACTTGCAAAAACGAAACCTTCTCGACAAAAAAAACGAACGATGATATCTCCTTCACCAAGCTTCAAGATACATTTATCAAGAAGGAATATTATATAGGAAGAGATTCTCAGTTCCTCTACTTCGATGTATCTCTAATGATGATGCCAAGCAAGTCTTTAGGGAGGTTCATGAGGGGGCTTGCGGTGACCACACAGGGGAAAACTTTAGCGAAGAAAATTCTTCACTATTGGTACTTTTGGCCAACCGTCAACTGAGACGAAGCTAATTATACAAGAAAGTGTGACAGGCACCATAGGTTTGCAAAGATTCCTATAGCCACGCCAATGGAGATTAAGTAGATGGTCAACCCTTGGCCATTTGTTGTTTAGGGTATCAATATCATTGGCGTCTTACCAATGTCTATAGGTGGCACGAAGTACGCCATCGTCCCTGTTGACTATTTTACGAAGTGGGCTGAAGAGAAACTACTTTCCATGATCACTAATAAGAAGATAATCAACTTCGTAGTTAGGAATATCATCTACCGCTTTAGGGTCCCAAAAATGATTAACTCTAACAACAAAACCCAATTCGACGGCGTCGAGTTCAAGGATTTCTACCGTCGGCATCGCATTGAGAAGAGATTCGCAGCAATGGCACAACCCCAAGCGAATGGGCAAGTGGAAGCTATAAATAAAATAATCGTGTCAGTTCTAAAGAAGCGATTGGAGAAGGCCAAAGGCAAATGGTGTCAGTTCTAAAGAAGCGATTGGAGAAGGCCAAGGGCAAATGGATCAACGAATCACCATTAGCACTTTGGTCTTATAAAACGACTCATAAATCCACAACTAGCCAATCTCCTTTCGCCCTAGCCTACGGGTTAGATGTTATGATTCTTGTTGCACTTGAAGTACATTCTCAACGAGTGACTCATTACGAAACCAGAATGAATGAGGAGCTCTTGCTAGAGTCTCTCGACATGGTCGATAAGAAGCGTGATGAAGCCATAATGTGCATGTAAAAGTGTATATTTTTACTCTCATATTTAATCTACTTTTGTTGAAATAAATGAGTACATTAGGGTATTTTACATGTTTAAACAAAAATCTAAATTGTTTCCAAATTATTATTCATTCGTCTTCATTTGGGGGGAAAATAGTAATTTTGTGTAAGAATTAATTTTAAGAAAATTTATTTGCACATTTTTATTTTTATTTGTAGGAAATGGAGTGGAAATATGAAGAGGTTTCATGGATGTATGCATGCACGTATGTTGAAAGCAAATGAATAAAGGAAATAAAAGAATTCAAGTAACATGGAGGAGCCTACATACCCACTAACTAATGGTCCATAATTGAAAGCACATGCACATGTTAATGGAGATATAAAGACATGTTAGTGGGAATTAATTAATTCCTTAATGATTACTTAGAGGTTACACTATCTCAAGGGCATTTTTGGTAGTCCCCTAAATATGATTTAAGGTTTTAAGCATGTATAAATAACCCTTATGTTTCATGTAATTATCTTCTTCTCAATTATGCAAGCTGTAGCACAAAATTTATGATAAATAAAATATCTCTTTCATGGCTTCTTTGCTTTGTTCTTAAATTCCATGCAAATTTTATTTCATGCTTTCTTTTATTGCTATTTTATTTTATGCTCTTTTATTTAGTTTATGTCTTTTACTTCATGTTGGTAACATAAATTTAATTCGTGTAATCAGTTTACTTTTATTTGATGCAAGTAGTTAACACTCTTTTCTTTTAATTAGCTCTCATTTTTCTTGTTTTTTATGTTGAAATCATTATGTATTCAAATATGAGTAGCTAATCCATTTCAATTTAAGGGTAATGAAGCTCTCATAAAACATATTAAATTAACTTAATGATTTGATTTATGATCTCTCTTTTGTGCTTAATGGAAATTAAAACCGACGGTGGTTTATGTTTTTCTTTTAGTGAATTTGATAGTCTATGCTGACATCTCAAATAGGCTATGCTTTATCCAATATAACATATAATATTTGAACATTTTCCTAAGTGATTATGATGATGAAAGTCATACTAGAATCAAAATTTGATGCTTTATGTTACTAATTCACTGTAAATAGATCTTGCTTAAAATAGATTTTATTTTTAATTTCATGTCATTCTTATGAGAATTGACAAGTAGGTTTGAATGTTGTGTTAGAGTATGATGGTTTAAGTTGTGCTAATTAATAGCATAAATAAATCATACTTATAAATCACATCCATTATTTATACTTAGCATTTTAATGAGAGATTATAAATGAATTTTGTGTTGATTTATATGAATGATTGAAAGTGGATTTTCCTCTAAATTGCTCCTTAATATCATAGTTTTATTCACTTTTGCTCTAGTTTATTTTCTACAATTTTTTAGTTTAAAACAATTTAGAAAACTTTGGGTTAATTTGATTGAGTATATATTAGAATTTAATTCTTTCTTGTGGATCGACTCGTACTCTCATACATACTACGATTGTACGCTGTGTGCTTGCGGTTTTATAATGATTGTATTTTTTCGACGGTTTTCTAATCGATAGAAACATCATTGTTTCAATAAAGTTGTTGGCGGCGTTGCTGGGAAAGCAATTTATTTTAATTTTACCCTTCAAATTAATTTTTGTTTTTCTTCCTGTTATTTTATGTTTGTTGGCATTTAGAAAAAATTCCGTGCATTTGTGATAATTTGTGCATTTTCTATTTTAATTCTCATATGTGCAATTCATTTCCATCTTGTTGTTCACTAGTTTTTATTCAACAGTTTCTATCTGTTTTCATTTTTACAACAACTTATCCCTCTTTTGTTTCAGTTGCATTGATGTTCATATAAAAAAAACATCTGCATTTAAAACTATTCACTACTACATCCTATTCTTTGAGCATAGCATCGTTTCACATCTCATATATATATATATATATATATATAAAATTCATTGCGTATAATTTTTCATTACATTGCTTCAAACTGTGCATTTCTATTTCCATTACAAAGGTTCTTATACAACATTCTCTGTTTAAGTTTTTTATATATACCAATTTAGTTACATTATCTGTCACCACTCCATGCATTGCCTTAATCATTTTTGTTAACTTCTGCATTTCAGTGCATTTCACCTGCATAACAACCATAAACAGCACTTCCACGTCTCAACCTGCCTGTACACACTTACTGCCTTCTCCCAAACTGCCTTCTTCACTACAGCACAAACAAAGCCAATCACCCACCTCACTACAATCTGCTACATGAATCACCACCTCCTTGAAGCACTTCCTCCCCTCCCGACACCACTCCACCATCCAACCCTTCCATCAACTTCTAGACCCAAACACAATCACCTGAGAAAACTTGCAGCCTCATTTCCTGTACAGTATACCTTACTGCTACAACTTTAATCCCTCTTCCTTTCCACAGCAACCCGCTTCCAATCACTATTTGATCACCATTCACCTCTTCACTCAATTCCACTAGCAACTTCACCCAAGAAACAATCAGCCGAAACCACTTCAAAACCAACCATCACTGAATCTCCACCATCATTAAACCGCCACACTCCCCTACCTATTCAGTTCCTCCACCCACCACACTTCTTCAACCACCCACAATCACCTACCACCTAAAACTGCACCAACCATCCACTTTCAACAACCAGCAACCATCTCCCGACATCCACTTTAATAACACCCTCACCTCGGTCAATAAATAGAAAACAAACACAAAGCAATCAATCAAAGCATCAACTTTCCTCCATCAACCACCATCCACCACCACTGCAGCAACCACAGCCTCATCCAAATTCACCTTCTTCCACCAGAGAACCCTCCAAAACCCCACTACACAGCACTGTCTTCACTTAGCCTCTGTCAGGTACCATCTGCCTCTATTTCCCTTCACCTGCCTAATCAAGCATTCAACTTCAACACCCTTCAAAACATTGAATACTACCCAATCATCATCCTTCACCCCAATCACCATCAATACCGTTACTCTCCATCACCTATAACCATCTGCTCCTCCTTTCTAAACAACCACCATTCTGTAGTCAGCCTGGTACACTACTCCAGCCATACTTCCCAAATCGTTCATAGCCCACCGAACCACCAGAAATCACCCCCTCAAACTCATCGTGACCTCAATCACCAACCAATGCCATCACCGATTCACAACCCATACCGATTCTTACAATCACGAAGTCCACGAACCACCTCCTCCTCTATAATGCACTATCCAAACTCCAACCACTTCCCCCTACAACTCCTCTCCTAATTGCAATACGCACTTCACCCAAACCTGAAAACTATCAAAACCCACTGCTTACAAACAAACCGTGACCTCGTCTTTTCTCTACTTTCAATTCCTACTCGCTCCACCAACCCGTACAGATCCAAAACCAAACATCGACCCACGCCACTATAACCATGCCCAACACGACCTCAACCGAATCGCCTTCAAATCTATTGCCATTTCTTTTTAATTCCGTTTTGAATTTTGACCTGGGATTTTTTAATTGAGAAACTGATTTGCTTTTTCTTTAAGTCAGTGATATTTAGCGTACTGGTTATTAGACCTAGGTAAGGGAACTTTTGCTGACTCAATAAAAAAAATCGTTATCTTTTCTATAAAAATAACGAAAAGAAAAAAATTTCTTTAGTTTGGTTTCAAATTTGGTTACCAGAATTTGCAACCAAGTAGTTTGAAATCAAGTTTAGGAATTCAGTTTGTGGAATTGCCCCTATCCAATCACAACCCATACCGATTTCACAGCTTTTTAGCCTCAAGAAAATTATTGTCAAGGACAAAATTTCACATCTTTTTAGCCTCAAGTACACAACTTTCTGTAGGTATCAGTTTTTAGTTATTGATAGCAGTTTTTATGCATCAGTTTGTAGTTATCGGTAGCAGTTTTTAGGTATCAGTTTTTAGCTCGGTAGCAGTTTTGTTGTCCTTATGAATAATTTTGAAAAATGTTTGTCCTTATGAATAAATTTTAGAAGAATGTTTATCCTTGTGGTAAAAATATTGAGGTCGTGTCCTTGAGGCAAAAAATATACAAATCTTTGTCCTTTAAATTAATTACCCCGCCTTTGAAATCAAGTTTAGGAATTCAGTTTGTGGAATTATACAAGAGTTTGTATGTTATTTTGATTTTATTTTTTCTTATGTAAATCTTTGTTTTTCTTCTAAAAAAAGAAACTTTACAAAAGTAAAAAATTTGTTCTTTGTTTTGTTTTCGTTTGCTTTTGTTTATCTTTACAAATATATATATATATATATATATATATATATGTATGTATGTATGTATGTATGTATGTATATATGTATGTATGTGTGTATGTATGTATATGTATAAATCTTGTTCAACAAAATTTCACGTTACAGAAAATAAAAAAGAAGGAATTGCTCGTTTTGCTTTGCTTGCCAAAATAAATTACTTGCTAAAAAAATCGTTGCCTAAAAAATTTGCTGATAATTCTGCATGGTTTGGTATTGTGCTCTTATCATGTTTTGTTATTTTCTTTGCATTGTTTGTTGCTTGCATTTTAAAAATCGAAAAAAAATCAAATCTCATTCGTAGTTGCATTACTAATACACATTTAATTCAAATTTTGCATTCATTTCATCTTGTTTCTATTTTCTAAGAGCAACATCCAAATCCACATAAGGTGGGGGATTTCATCACCCCTTTCTTGGTTCACAAATTTTATTTATCGTAGAATTTGACTAATAATAATGGTTAGACGTTGGGCTTAAGGGTGTCGCGGACTCATCTAGGGCTTAATTATATCTTGACAAATTGTCTTGTTTCGACAATCTAATTTTTTGGTGTCTAAACTACGGTAGGGTAATAATCATAATAAATGTTATGATAATTCATAAATATTACAATGATTGTTTCTCTGAAGGTACTTCAACCTTCGGCTGCATTACTACGGTGATTCGTGATGCATCTATTACCTGCTAAGAACTATTTTGTTGGATTAAGTCAAAGTGTGACTCTACAATTTTGGATTAGGAGCTACTAAGGACAGAAAATTTGTAATTAAGTCATTGTATTCATGTAGTTGCATTAGTTCTTGCATATATTAAAAAAACAAAACCCAAAAGTAAAAAACCACATTTTCCTTAACTTAGTTTTTAAATAAAAATCCAAAAGAAAAAGAAAAAAATCTTTTCAAATCCTTCCTTTGAAAAAGAGAGGAAAAATCAGAAGTCCAAAATCCAAAACAAGCATTTTACTTAAGTTAGTTTTTTAGAAAAACAAAAATCAAAAAAATCTTTTCAAAAAAAAAAAAACTAAAATGTATAAAAAAAGAAATAAAATTTTAAAATAAAAAAGGGTAAATCAAATCTCGCTTTTGAAGAATAAATTCTCTTTGGTAAATTTTTTTTCTGTAGACGATGCTCAACTCAATTACACGATCACTAAAAAAGAGCTTTTAATGGTAGTCTTTACGCTCGAAAATTTCCGACCATATTTGATTAGCTCACAAGTTACAGTTTACACTGACCACTCTGCTCTTAAGTACCTTTTCGCTAAAAAAGATGCTAAGTCTCGTTTAATCCGTTAGATCCTGGTACTCCAAGAATTTGATCTTACGATCAAAGATAAAAAAGATCCGACAATGTCATTGTTGATCATCTGTCACATCTTTCAAACGCACCACCTTCTTTACCGATCAACGAGAACTTTCCTAATGAACAACTCCTTTCCGTTTCCATCGATCCACGGTATGCCGATATAATGAACTACTTAGTCACTAAAAAAACTCCTTCATTTTGGTCAAAACAAGATAAATATAAATTTCTTTCCTAAGTCAAGTAGTTCTATTGGGATGGTCCATACTTGTTTAAGTATTGTTCAGACCAAACCATTCGACATTGCATTCCAGATTGCGAAATTAAAAGTGCTCTTTCGTTTTGTTATGACCAAGCTTGTGGTGGTCATTTCGGTCCGAAGGAAATAGCGAAAAAGGTGCTTCAATGTGGTTTTTACGGGCCTATGCTTTTTAAAGATGCATTTGCATTCTGTAAAACTTGTGATCACCACCAAGTGTTAGGAAAAATCTCTCGACGGAACATGATGCCTCTGAACCCCAATCTTACAATCGAAATTTTTAACTTTTGGGGTATTGATTTTATGGGACCGTTTTCCCAACTCTTTTGGAAATTTGTACATTCTTATTGCTGTTGATTACGTCTCTAATGGGTTGAAGTCATTCCATATAAAACAAATGACCACAAAGTTGTTGTGAAATTCATAAAAGAAAACATCTTTTCGAGGTTTGGAACATCTCGCACAATAATAAATGATAATGGAACCCGTTTCTTTAATCAATCATTTGAATCTCTAATGAAGAAATAATCGTTAACTTACGACTCTTTATCATCTTCAAACTTGTGGTCAGGTTGAATTTTCAAATCGTCAAATCAAACAAATTTTGGAGAAAACTATAGATAAAAATCGAAAATTGGTTACAAAAATTAACATATGTTCGTTGGGCTTACAGAACCACGTATCAAACCAACCTTAGGATGTCTCCTTTTAGGCTTGTATATGGTAAAGCGTGTCATTTATCTGTCGAACTTGGAACTAAAGCTTAAACTTTAATCTTGAAAAAACCGGAAAAAAATAGAAAATTGCAACTCAACGAATTAGAGAAGATTAGGAACGATGCGTATGACAATGAGAAAATTTACAAAGAAGGAACAAAAGTTTTTCATGACAAGTCAATCCTAAAGAAAACATTTTTGCCATCAAAAAGTTCTTTTATACGACCCTCGACTTCATTTGTTTCCTAGGAAATTAAAATTAAGGTGGACAAGACCATACATAATACATACCGTTTTTACACTCGATGCCATAGATAGGGATGGATCAATTTTTAAAGTCAATGGTCATTGTTTAAAACCTTACTTGGAGTTGGCGAGTGATCTAGAGGAGGAGCTCATGATTCTTCATGAGCTACACTACGTCTAGTAATTTTTTTTAATCCTCTCTTGTAAATATGTACATATTTTTCTCTGTTACACTTATTATATCATGTATTGAATGTGGGGACATAGTTAAATTTAAATGGGGGGGGGGGGGGTGTGAGTCTCATGTTAATTTTGATTCTTCATGGTTTATTTTTTCCATTTTCTTTCCAAAACAAAATTTCCTTTTTAGCATATTGATTTACTTTTGAAGAAACACGATATGATAAGTATACGTTTTTGGTGATTAAATTGAAAATTTTGAAAATCTACTTGTCTCAAAATACGTATGATTACAATCAACCGTGGTTTAACTAGTATAGAAAGATTCATGTGTGATAATTATGAAGTATATCCTAATTGTAATCTTTGTTTAAAAGAGTGGTTGATTTCAAGTAAAGGCGATAACATTTTTGATCTTCTAAGTTAAGTGGTACTAAAATGATTTTGCATAACTCTCTCTTTTCAAAAAATTAGTTTTTATAAAAATAAGACACAACTTGAGTCATGTGTTCACACGTAAGTGTGTACACTCGCCATGCTCTATACCCTTCTCGCGTAAGCTCGAAAGAAGTGCATGATCGATATATCTGGCCTCAGTTTATCTGAGTTAGATGTATGTAAATAAAATTAAAATAATAATAATAAACACCTTGAGTCACGTGTTCATACGCAAGTGTGTACACTCGTCATGCTATATACTCTTAACACGTAAGCCCGAAAGGTAGTGCATGATCGGTATATCCGACCTCGGTTTTTCTTAGTTAGGTGTGTACATAATAATGTTAATATTTTTCAAAATAGAGAGAGCAAGCAATTGAAATCCAATCACTATTTTCACTTATTTAATTCAACTTGTTATTCAATAGAAATAAAAATGCCACTTTGGAAAACTTTGATAATTTACTAAATGATCCATTTCATAGTTGCACTATGTTATCAACCGAAACAACTAGCCAAACTAGAGTCTAGTTGTGAAGATAACTTAATTTTTTTGGAAGTTTTAATGAGTAAAAGGACTAAAATTTCTTGATAATGGCCAAAACTTATTAAACTTACTCGTGTCAATTTAAAAGTAAATTCGTCATTTGTAAATATTTTTAAAAACTTGCATCGTGTAGTCGCATTAGAATTTGCATATCGCATTTGGATTTTGGGTAGTATCCGCTAAAAACCCTCGCGAGACAACACTCGTCCTACTAGGGACACTTAGAGGTTTAACGGCTTATTGCATATGTTCAATGCAATTGTATTTCCTATGAAAACGGATTTATCATAGTTATAGTTTATTCGAGGACAAATAAAAAGATAAGTGTGGGAATATTTGATGTGCATGTAAAAGTGTATATTTTTACTCCCTTCTTAATCTACTTTTATTTAAATAAATGAGCATATTAGGGTTTTTACATGTTTAAACCAAAATCTAAATTATTTTCGAATCATCATTCATTCATCTTCATTTGGGGGCAAAATGGTAATTTTGTGTGTGAATTAATTGTGGAAGAATTTATTTGCACATTTTTATTTTTAATTTGTAGGAAATGGAGTGCAAATATGAAGACGTTTCATGGATGTATGCATGCACATATGTTGAAAGCAAATGAAGAAAGGAAATAAAAGAATTCATACAACATGGAGGAGCCCGCATACCCACTAACTAATGATCTAATTAAAAACGTATGCATATATTAATATAGACTTAAAGGTATGCTAGTGAGGATTAATTAATTCCCTAATGCGTACTTGGAGGTTACACTATTTCAAGGGCATTTTTGGTAGTCCCTTAAAATATGAATTAGGGTTTTAAGCATGTATAAATACCCCTTATGTTTCATGTAATTATCTTCTTCTCTTTTATGCAAGTTGTAGCACAAAAGTTTTCATAAATAAAATATCTCTTCTATAACGTCTTCGCCTTGTTCTTTATTTTCATGCAATTTTTATTTCATGCTTTCTTTTGTTGCTATTTTATTTTATGCTCTCTTATTTAGTTTATGTCTCTTTTACTTCATGTTAGTAGCATAGATTTAATTCATACAATTAGTTTAGTTTTATTCATGAAAGTAGTTAGCTCTCTTTTCTTTTAATTAGCTCTCATTTTCCTTGTTTTTGTGTTAAAATCATTTTTGTTAATGTGCATTCAAATATTAGTAGCTAAACCCCTTCATTTTAGGAGTAATGAAGCTCTTATGAAACATATTAAGTTAACATAATGATTTTGTTTGTGATCTCTCTTTTAAGCTTAATGGAAATTATAAATGATGGTGGTTTATGTTTTTCTTTTAGTGAATTTGATATTTTATATTGGGCTATGCTTAATCCAATATAACATAAATTATTTGATCATTTTCCTATGTGATTTTGATGATGAAAGTCAAACTAGATTCAAAATTTGATGGTCTATGTTACTAATTCATAGTAAATAGATAATGCTTAAAATGGATTTTATTTTTAATTTCATGTCATTTTCATGAGAATTGACAAGTGAGTTTGAATGGTATGTTAGAATTTGATGGTTTAAGTTATGCTAATTAATAGCATAAATAAATCATATTTATAATAAGTACATCTGTCATTTCTACTTAATATTTTAATGAGAGATTATAAATGAACTTTGTGTTGATTTATATGAATGTTTAGAAGTGGATTTGCCTCTAAATTGCTCCTTAATACCATAGTTTTATTCACTTTTGTCCAAGTTTATTTTCTATAATTTTTCAGTTTAAAACAAATTCAAAAACTTTGGGTTAATTTAATTGAGTAAATATTAGAATTTAATTCTTTCTCTGTGGATTAACCCGTACTCCCATATGTACTACGATTGTACACCGTGCGCTTGCAGTTTTATAACGATTATATTTTTTCGACAATTTTCTAGTCGATATAAACATCGTCGTTTCAACAAGCCGATCTAAAAGCAGCGGCATATCGAAAATGGGTCGCTCTATAATAAACACAAGGTCAGAAGATGGACATTTGAAATTGGCGAACTCGTTCTCAAATGAATCTTCCCAAGCCCCGTGAATATGGGATCGAACTGGGAAGGTCTGTACGCAATCGAGCATAAGCTTGGAGATAGAACATTTAAATTAGCAACTAAGGACGGGTCTCACTTCCCCGAGCATGGAATAACAAACATTTACGATGCTATTTCACTTGAAATATGTGTTTGTGAATATTTATTCAAGTTGGATGTGACAAGATCGAACCTGTCATTTCATATATTTTATAAGAGATAACTTCCCGAATTCGTGACTTTGTCTTTACATAACTATTATATTGTGAAATGTGATAAACATGAATGAACTTGCATGTGCACAATGAACGTATGAGGTACCTAGAGATAGGTACTGATTGAGCTTCTGAAGTCGATGATTGGACCCATAAAGCATATCCACACCAGATGTCCAAAGATAGATACTTGCAACTCCCTCAACCCATGACTTGGGGGAAGGAGTATAAACCTTCAAGGGCAAAACGAGATAGTTCGCCCCTACATCTCAAGCCCGAAGAGTGGTAGAAAAACCACCCCTTTCCTAGAGAAAGGCAACATAAAAGATAAGCATCTAGAGATAGGCGGGATCCTATATTCAAACTTCGATCGTTGCTTGGAGTTTGGCACGACCGAAAGTGAACATCCTATATAGAGATGTTTAAACCACCATCTCGAGTGGTTAACTCTAACCAGCGCCCAAAGTTCGGTGTGGTCAAAACATGCATCCCGGAGAAGGATGCCGAGATTGCTATCTAAGACAAATCACTTCGATCGACGCCTGGAGTTAAGCGCGATCGCACTTGAAACATCGTTAAAGGGGATGCTCAACCACCTTCCCTTATGGTTGAAGTTCGAACCACTTCTAGAATCAAATATGTTCACAAGCGATGACAATATAGAGCAAGTGGTGATGTCATAGGCTTTGTTTTGGTTGCAAATAAATTCAATAGTGGCATGAAGCTCGAGTTCTCAAATGATGCAAAGTGAGAAGAAACAAGTGTGGGATCAGGTTATATAAACCCTGAAACAACAAAATAGGCAAGCATTTTCCTTATTCTTCAATATTGGAACGGTACCGATCCATCCTTATGGATCGATACCGAACCATCAAAAAAGAAAGGGACATGCATGTGCATGGACATGTGTATGTGAGTTCACATGAGATTGTGTACATGGATAAAATCACGAACTTGGCAGATGGTCTAAATACATGCTTATATATGTGCTAAACAAGCAGCAACTTGGATATAGATTTGAATCTGAAAAATCAAGAAATTGATTCTTCCCAGAGCCACTAAATTTAGAATAACGAATTATAGAGCATGCTCTAGTTCTATAGTGTCAGATACTAGCGAAGCGTCGCAATGAACAACCAAAGACACTACACTTCACTGAAATGACCCAAAGGAAATATAATGACTATTCGAAGCATGAATTTGAATCTATTGTGGCAATCCTGATTTGTCTCAATTCAAAGCATATCATGTTTGAAACAAAATGTACTTTTGGGGGCAAGTGTTATCAACCTATCGGCCAAACCATATCTGAACGAATCTAACCCGTCATACTTGAAAGTTACCAAGGCGAAGAGCCTAGAGATAGCAAAAAAGCCTAGAAACCAAGCACAATCAAAATCATAAGACAAGCACAAGCCATCTCAAAGATCCTCCAAGTGATGGATCTGTATCGATCCATCCCTATGGATCTGTACCGATCCATAAAATCACTACCATACTACCTCAAACCTCCTTTATTCTCAAGTGTTGATGTAACAAGCTTTTCCAAGCTTTAAAGAAATGGTTGCATGTAGTATGCTATCGAACGACTCAAGCACTAGAAGTCAGCAATTCCATTCTTCCACTGATCCATTCTATTGGCTCGGAAGCAAGCTCCTAACAATGAAAACAAGGTGGAAAACACGAAGCTAACAACAAGTCCCCACCATGCAAATTGGAATGATTCATAAGTGGATTTTATGGATCAGTACCGATACATGCTAATGGATAGAAGCAATCCACATTCGCTTGCTAATGTGGCCACGTTTTCTCGAGTTGAACTGCTCCTGGACGTGGAGAACATGGGGGAGATCGTGGAGGAGAGCTTTCAGGCAACTTACAACCATAAATAACGGGTTAAGGGTTCACTTTAAAGGATATTTTTGCTTTGTTGCAACTTTTCCATAATTCTCTTGTAACCCCATGTGGATCCCTACCGATACATAAGAACTTTACCTACAAAACAACAATATAATCAATAGAAACTCTAAGTAGACGTAGGCATCAGTTGGCTGAACTAGTATAAACTTTGTGTATCTCACTTTTACTCATTTTCCATTTATATTTCTTCATTTACTTCCTTTCTAAAATTTATTAGGTGTTTGTGCCACTTTTTGGTACAAACAATTATGCTGTGTTGGTATTATTAATTGTCAATCTTTAAATGAATATAATTGGTGAAGTTTTTATGTTGGATCAATTACGTAACAAAATTGAATATTGATCCTATGTATTTTAAAAAGCATGCTTGTATATATAAAAAGGTGACTTCTATATTTTCAAAATATAAATTATTCTTCATTATCATCATCCATTTCAATAATATCAATCTAACATAATGGATTGTGTTTCTTTGAAGATCAATCAAATTAAAACGGATTCCGATGATTTATATTTTAGATGTATATTGATATTTTAACTAGGTAAAAGGAAATGGTAAAACAAATACAATTTAATTCCTTTTTTGAGTTACCAAAAGAATCAAGCTTCACTTGTAAACTGTAATATAATATGTATCTATCAAACACATACGCGGGTTACTTGTTACAGGTGTTTGTTATAAATTTAATTTAATATTGTTAACCCAAAATAATGATAAACACCTTGGATTAAGTGTGAAAGCAACAACCCTGTTCTTACTGACTGATAGCGCAGAGAATAAATGTAAAAAAAGCATAAATAGTAAAAAGACAACAAGATTTTTACAGTGCTTTGGCTGTTAATGAACCCTACGTTCACTTTATAACTTTCTATTAACTGACTGTTGTTACAAGTTAAATCAGATTACAATATGATTAAAACTTCTAAGTTAGATCAATTCACAAGTACAAGAGCTCATTGGAGAATCATAGTAAACCCCTATACGACTATTGTGTGGGAGGAGAAGAGTAAAGAATAATCTCTATAGAGTTTCAGCAACCAATCCATAAGATCCACTTTATGTTGTAGGTAGGATTATATTTATAGGGGTTAAAGAATTACTGGGTTAGGCCTTCTTGCCAGATACTTGCAAATGACTGTACGAAGTTGCACTATAAGTTACATTGTGAATCGAGCTAACTTGATGGATCGCTAGCGATCCACAGCTTTTGGCTTATTGGCAATCCAATGGCTTGAGATGCTTCCCCTCGTCTACTTTGAAGTTCATGACGATCTGGAAAAATGGTATGGATCGCTAACGATCCATAGTGCATGGACTGCCAGCAATCCTTGTACTTAGTGGATCTATGAACTTTTCCTTTTGGATCGCGTTTGTTATTTCATGTTGGTGTTCTTCATGTAATTTCGGAGCATGTTGTCTTGTTTTGATGACGATTCACATACTAGTTGCATTAGACTGCTGATTGAACTGGATAAATGTTTGCTTCTCGATTTAACTAGCTTGGAATTCCATCAAACTTAGCCATTGTCTTTAGAATACCTATTGGACCATGATGCAAGTGGATTCATGAACCTACGAGCCAATATTATGGATCGCCAGAGATCCATAGATGATGGATCGCTAGTGAACCATCATTTTTGCGTGCTCTCGCTTTCCTTTCCTCCGATCTTTCTTGGTTTGTTGCTCTAGTCTTTTTGGTTGGCTCTTGAGCTATCTTGACTTGACCAAGCTATTCTGATTTCCTTTGGATTCCGCTGGGTTAAAAACCCAGGTAACATTTTCCACCCAAAGTATGCCTTCGTTGATAACAAGGTGTGCTCTAGAAGTAATTGTTTTCCAGTTTCTACTTGGCGAGGTTCAAGTAACCGTGTTAGGGCCACGTGAATTTGACTTTGGTTATTCAGTTGCTCGTCAAGTTTTGACCTGAAATGTCGTTGCTTGTTATAATAAACCAAGTTTTACCCTATAACTTTTGGAATGCCTTTAAGCAGCACGTGGATCGTGCTTGCCAAATTTGAGATTGATCGAACTCGATCTGATGGATCCCTAGCGATCTATAGCCAATAGATCGCTAGCGATCCAATGACTTAGGCGTTTTTTTCCTTATTCAATGTTCTATTTAACTATCTCGAGCCGCTCCATCCTTCATTCCCATCTTCTTCTTGCGAGCCGAGCTTATCCTTTGCGACCCGGCCCAATTCACGAATGAACCCAGAATCCAACCACTTCATTACCATCGTCGATCATCTATTTCCTGAGTTTCTCGCTGCTGATTGATCTATGGCTCACTATTGCTTTGATTTCAACCCTAGTTCCTTTTAGATCACCTCCGACCAAACCATAACTCCATCATCTCATCTCTTGGATCACCACCGACCCTTCTTGCTTAGATCGCTGGGTCAAAAGCTCCGACCATCTTTGCCTTTTGACTCTTGATTCGAGGTGGGTAATGTTGATTCTGACGTTCGTTTAGATATTTGACAATGGAGTGTATTGGTGATGATTATAGTAAAGAATCCGAGTTGATTGTGATTTTATGGAAGAAGATAGTAAATTGAGCCTTGAGTTCTTCACAGAATGACACTTAGGCCTTTCCTCGTTGCCTGACAGGTTTTACTATCTTCATCCATAGAATCAAAATTGACTTGTACTAAGTTACATTGCCAATACAACATGATGCATTGTGAATTGGTTTTAACCCTTCCGGAGAGGGATAACGGCTTAGGATAGCGTCTTGCAAGCAACTTATGTTGTTGTCTCATTCCAGAGAATTCAGACTGGTCTTGCTTCTTGCACGTTCGGTGTACCTATACTGGGATGAGCTTTCCGTGTCGCTTCGAACAATGGATCTATTATCGATCTTTGATCGATAAAGGGTTAGTGTAAAAGAAATAATTTCAATAAATGATACGAAAAGCCCTTTTCATTCTTTATTATGAGCGAACTATATATACGAGATAGAGCGTTTGTAGTATTGACGACGCCAAGCTTATAAATAACCCACTGCACTTTCCCGGGTATATACTTAAAATCCAATGTGTCAACGTGAATCAATATTCTTTCGGAATTCAAGTGTTATAAGGGAGTTTTTTAGTTAAAGATAGAATTACCTGACCGCTTTGGACACAAGTCCTGTTGTATAGAATGAAGTATCCGTCTTCTCGTTGTAAGTCTGGCGGAAGAAGTTCAGCACTTTCAAAAGCTGAATCATCATCTATCGCCCCTTCCTCTTCTGCTTCACGGCCTGAATATGGTAAACTAGTCTCAGTTAGTCTGGTTGTGGACGGAACTCCTCGAATTTTAGCATTGTTCTTAATCCATCGAAGAGAGCTTCCTCCGCAATCTCTGCCAAGGTTTTTGCATAACATCTGCTTGCAATATGGCATTCCGAAGGATGACGTGCTCCTTTTAAAGAAGAATGAATTTGTCTATACACCACCTCCGAGATACACTGCTTGCCATCGATATATGTGCCTAAAAGGAGCAGTTCCCTCTTTTAATGACTTCTTTAGAGAAACTCTTTCGAACTTAGGAATTTCCCTGTTCCAAATTCATTCTAATGGATATGCAATCTTGACTTGCACGCACGTTCTGTTTATGTGGACATTTAACTGTGCTTTGATTTTCGACGAGTCGAGAGATTTTCTCTAATTTAAGAGGAGAGACGAGTGCCCATCCATTGTTGTCATTAAGGCCCAGAGAAATCGCAAGATCGTACTGCAGGTTTAAAGCAGTTTGTCTCAATTCAAGACTCGGTACTTCTTTGTTAGGAGTCTCGAAGGGTTTAACCACATTCGGACAATAGGGGGTAAGTTCTATTCTTCACTTATTAATTTTCGATGTCGCTATGGGTTTTTTGACAAGTCTAATGCTTCCTGCAGTTATTTTAAAGATGAACAAAGACCCATCGCTTGAAAAAAAATTCCATACCCTGAAGGCCGTATGACGGGGAGAGATCGGTTAAATTTCTATTAACAGAGAAAAATTTGCTCCGATATGGACTGTTGCATCCAGGGGGATTCACCATAGCGGTCGAACTCCCGTCTCCTTCTCGCTTTAGGATATGAATCCACTCTACTTCTTCTTTACATGGTTCTAAGGAGGGTTTTTTTTAAACAAAAGGAGGGCTTATCTGGCGAGTCAGCTGAAGAGACTCATGAGAGAACAGATGTCGCGACTGGAGCCAACTGTCCAGCCAAGATGTCCTCGATTCTAGAGGAAGGGAAGAAGAGTTCAAACAATAAAAAGGCAAGGCTACAACGACAACAGGAAAAGTGGAGAGTGAAGTTGAAAGTAGCAGTAGCTATGGTTCCTCTTCTAGCGATGATGATTTTGAAGCAGGTTTTGATGACGGAGACTCTGAATCGTGTGACGAGATTCCGAGAATGAGTCCCATTCTTTCAGATTTGCCTTACCGAGGGATCCGCAACAAAGATGCTTCGCCAGTAGCCGAGCGACATCAAGATTCCCCGATTAAAGATGTCAGCATAGACTTATAGGATTTGATCAACGTCTACATGGATATTGACGAACTTATGGGGGAAGATTTCAGATTCGAAGAAAGGTCTCCTCACTCAAGCCATGTTGTGCCCGAAATCAGTATGATTTCCACCACAGTGGTTGCCCGATCTGGTTTGTGACGTCATTTTAGGCCCCCCAAGACACACTTCACGTTTCACTAGGGTCACATTCACTATACACACATTATTCAAGCCTAATTTCCATTACTAAAGCTTTTTATTTATTCTTCATGTTAGGTACCATGAGAGGACGTGTTTTTTATAACAATCTCGAGGATTTCACCGACTCACAACATTGGTCAAAACGACCCACAAGCCGTCATTAGCCTCGTGAGATTGAGGGGGAATAGAGAAAGCAGAAGGACTTGGAGGCTAAAGCTCGTCGCTAGGATGAGGGGGTATGAGGTCGAACGTACAAACGTGGCTACGAGAAAAGGAAAACCCTTAATGAGCTAAAGGGACCGTCTAAGAAGTCAAAGGTTGATCGCGGCTCTCATCCTTCTGAGCAATTGGCCTTTGCCCTGGTCCAAGCTTCAGTCAGTCTTGAAACCCCGGTTTCCTCCGTTCAGGTTCCATCTTCATGTCAAGTTCCATTGTTCTACGTGGTGCTTGCCCTGGTTCTTCATGCCCTCACCATAAATCGACTTGCATTCTTTCGTTTGGTCCTCCTAGACTTGAAGCAGCACTTCCCGGGTGGCTTTTAAAGAGAGTTAAGTTTGATCGCGACCTTCACCCTATCCGCAAAGATTACTATATGCCCTACCTTCAAGCATCCAAAGTGATTTAGAGTAAGTCGAGGGATGGAAAAATCTATGCAAGCAGCTGGCTGATACGAACCGCCATAATTACCAAGAGATCCTCTCATTTGAATCGGAGAAGGATGACTTCGAGAAGACGTTGGCGAAACGCGGTGCCACAATTGAACGATTGGTACAAGAGAGGGATGCGGCGCTCCGAGAGAGTAAAAATAACGTCGGCTTACTAAAAGAGTTAAAAGAGGACATTGCTAAAATATAGATCGTCCTCCGAGTTGAAATTAAGAAGGCCCATATGGATGAAGTTAAGTTGAAAGAGGAGCTTGAAGATCGCAACATGATTATTAAAGCCCAAAAGAAGACTATTGCTGATCATGACAGGATTGTCGAAGGCCATAACAAAACAATTATGGAGTACAAAGGGATCATTGTGTCCCGTGATAAGACCATTTCCGATTAAGCCCAGACAATTTCCCTACTCCAAGAAAGAGTTGCACAACTTAGCACCGATAAAACTCGTGTTGAAGTTGAAAAGGCCGCCATTATGGCGGATTACCTGGAGCTACATGACACTTTTGAGAGTAAGATGGAGAAAATGGATGATACCATCTTAAATTTTTACATCAACTCCCTGTTGCATTAGGGGAGTCTCAGTTATTTAGGCCCCAAGTTCCTACACACTCTCGCCATGGTTTAGGATAAAATTCTAACCCGTTTCCGAGATAGCGGGGACGTCTACACCGAGCGCGAGCTAGAGGGTGCATACCTTAATGAGGAGTCAAAGTAAGCACTGATAAAAGGTCGAGAGATCCTGCGAATTGAAAAGGAACAGGAAGTTGCCGATGCCGCCATGACTACAACTGCCAAAACATTGTCGGAGCCCCATGTTTTTGGCCCCAGCGAATCGTCAAGACAGCCTCACGATCAATTGGCGAGTTCTGGGCCTGAAGCTTCTCCGCAGATTGTGCAACCATCAAAAGAAGGAGAAGGCGATGAATATGAGACCGACATCCTTGGCCACTCCTTTAATGCAGGTAACCTTCTTGTTTCTCCTAAGTTTGAGAAATTTCCAGTTTATGCTGCAAGAACTGGACGAGCTTAACGCTTTCATTTTTGATCTTATAGGTCCGTCCTCCTTATCCGTTGATCCATCGGTTTATTCATGCCCAGACCTATTGCTATTTCAACCACCGTAGTGCTTGTCTGTACAGCTGCTCCGATTGTTACGTCTGTGTCTAGTTCGCTGCCGGGGCGAGAGTCTAAGAAGATTGCTGCATTGTATGGCTTGGATGACCCTTCTGTATCTTTGGAGAGCGACTTCAAGGTAGCCGAAGCTCGAGAGCGGGAGGTCCAGACCAAGAAACAGCGTAAATTCGAATAGCAACTAGTCACCGTTAAGAAAGAAAAGGTTGAAGCGACAAAATCTTTAAAGAGCACCCGCAAATCTCAAAAGCGCAAGACGAAAGGGGAGTATTCCTATAAAGTTGAAGAGCAAGGAGGAGATGCCGGTGCTGAGGAGATAGTTGATATCACAGGTAGCGATATTACCCCTGGTCGGGATTCTAAATATAAGCAAAAACTTCCAACTAAAAGCGAGAAGGGGAGCGATGGAAAGAGGCGTTGAGATGTCAGGATGGCAGTGGAGCTGATTTTCGAGACATTTTGTTTTATTTTGTTCACGTGCAGAGTCTACACTTACTGCTTTTGTTGTAACGTCTATATTTTCCTTTTTGCTGGCCAATATTGTGTGGGTATGACCCCCACATTTTGACTTTGTACAAAAAAGTTATAAGTAATACAATGCTGACATTTTGACCGTAACTTTACCTGTCTACTTATCCCTATTTCATGCACTTATGTCAATTTCATTTAGTGCTACTTTATTCTATCTATTCCTATGGTTACCACTAAAATTCTTTGTTTGGAGAAACAAAATTGTGAAGTGTTTTTGTTTTTGAGTATTTTTATTCGAGTGCCGACGTGTGGCCCCCCAGTTCATGGGGACATTTGCTTTGAACACCTGACAAACGACCGCTTAGTCCGAGTGTTTGTTGATCATTATTTTTTTTATCACCATACTTGCTTTATAGTTCCTATCCTTAGGAGCTTATGATTTGAACAACTTAATTTTAGATTTGTCATTGGTCAATAATTGGAGTTTTCTACCAACTTGTAGCATTTTGATTTTTTTTGGATTCATGCCCGTTGCTCTTGACAATGGGAATGGATTGATTCTTGTTATTCCTATAATGGACGAGTTTTCTCGGTATTTTCGGGGTAATAACGGTATTAAAAGTACGCGCGGCTTATGGAATGCACGACTTATGGGATGCGTGGCTTTCGAGATCGGTACGACCCGTCGATCCAGAGCAGTTTTGAAACTTCTTGATGTTACCAATCTTTGGGCAATATAAGGAGTTTGTGCTTTTAAGACCGTGATTCCATGGCTTGAAAAGGTGGTGCGTGGCTTATGAGATGAACGACTTTAATACGAGTCTTCCTGATGCTGCTGGAGCAACACCGGTTCTTAGAAGGCGGGGATCGGGTTCCACCGATCCAATGGTTTGGATCGATTTGTTTCCGTCGACCCAGTAGGTAAGTGGGGATACTTGAGCGTGATTCCACTATCTCAAGCATCAGTTGGATAGTTTGAGCCGATTTGACCATGTCGACTCAACATATTACTTTTACCAACGCATTTTTATTAGTTTAAAAAGCAAAGCAATTTTATTAATAAAAGTTGGGCAAGTTCTACCTATTTACAAAATGCCCCCAACATTCTGGGATAGCTTATTTGCTAAAAAATAGAAAGTACATAAGATAGTTTCAGATAAAGTAAGGATGCAGCGATTCGTTGTTCCATGCTCAGGTAATTTGGATTCCATCCATGATTGTCAGTTTGAAAGTCCCATCCCCTAGCTTTTGACTGATCACATACGGTCTTCCTTGTTTGGTCCAAAAGCTCCCGGTAAGGGGTAGACTCGTTTGAGGACAAGGTCTCCCATTTTGAAGGTGTGGTTGTGAACTCTGGAGTTAAAATACCTTACGACCCTTTTTTTATGAGTAGTGGTCCTCAATTCGGCTTCTTTCCTCTTCTCGTCAATCACATCAAGAGACTCGAATCGGAGATGCTCGTTTTGCCTTTGATTGAAATTCTACTTTTGATGTAAGGGACTTCTAGTTTTACGGGGATCATTGCTTCTGAACCGTATACCAAGGCGAATGGAGTATGCCTGGTTGCTATTTTGTGTGCTGTTTTATAAGCCCATAGTGCGAGTGGAAGTTCATCGACCAAATTTCCTTTAGCTTTAGTTAGCCGCTTTTTGATGGTGGACTAGATGATCGTGTTTATTGATTCCACCTGCTCGTTTGCTTGCGGATGTGTGACCGCGGAGAAGCTTTTCTCGACTTGAAAGCATTTACAAAAGTTTTTGAACACAGCACTTTCAAGTTAGGTACCATTATCAGTGATGATTTTTTATGGCACACCCAAATAATGCTTTAAGAAAAAAATTATGATCTTATTTATAGTAATGGTGGCCAACGGTTCCGCTTTGGCCCACTTTGTGAAATAGTCAACGCCGACTATAGCATATTTAGCCCTTCCTTTAAGTTGGCAATACGCCAATCAGGTCGATTCCCTATATTGCGAATGGCCATGGGCTGATCATTTGCATTAGCTCTGTTGAGGGAGTTCTTTTAATCTTGCTGAATCTTTGGCATCGATAACACCATCTGCCGTGATCTTCTACATCGCGGTTTACCATTGGCCAGAAATATCCATACCGAATGATTTTCTTTACAAGTGTTTTCCCCTAGTATGGTCTCCGCAGTCGCCTTCATTTACTTCCCTCAGGATCCATCGAGCTTTGTCGTTAGTCACACATCTGAGCAAGGGGATTGAGAACCCCCTTCGGTAGAGTATCCCATCCTGTATCACGAATCGCGATGCCTTCCGAAGAAGCTTTTTCTACCAGTTTCTATCCATAGGAAGAGTTCCTGTAAGTAAATAGTCTTTGATTGGCGTCATCCACGTTTTCGGTCCGACGTCGGTTTCAAAATTCTAGTTGGCATCTATTTTGTTTATACTCGAAGTGGTCAGGGTCTCAATCGGGACTAGTATCATGGATTGAGCTTCTCCAGAGCTGGCCAATTTGGCTAAGTAATCAGCCTTTGTGTTTTGCTCCCTTGGGATGTGAGCTATGGTGTAGTGCTTGATGTCGTTCAATAATTCTTGTACTTTGGATAGATTTGGGCAAGATTCTCCCCTCAAGCTTAGTATTCACCTTTCACTTGGCGGATGACTAGTTGAGAGTCGCTGTAGATGGAAGCGGACTTTTTTCTAGGTTCCTTTACAACTTTCAGTCCTGCTATCAATAATTCATATTCCACCTCGTTATTTGTCGTAGGGAATTCCAAGCATATGGTATAGTAAATAGCTCATCCTTCGGGGGTTTCAAGCACTACCTCTGCCTCAAGCAAAGATTATTAGACGCACCATCGACGAAGAGTTTTCATTGTGTTTCAAATTCCAATGGTATTTCTTCCTTATCATCCCATATGGTAAACTCGGTGATGAAATCAGCCAGCGCTTGCCTATTGATTTCCCTTCTCCAATGGTAGGTGATATCATATTAGCTGAATTCGATATTCCATTTGAGGAGTCATTCGGAAGTTTCGAGTCGGTACAATACTTGTTTCATAGGCTGATCAGTCAGTACTTTGATCGGATGCACTTGGAATACGGTCGTAACTTCCTGGATTCGATAAAGAGGAAATACGCTAGCTATTCTAATTTCGGGTAATTTTTCTCAGCTCCAGTGAACCACTTGCTGATGTAGTATATGGGTCAATGAATTTTTGCTTCTTTACGCACAAGGGTAGCACTCAATACGTGAGGTGAGACTGTTAAATGGATGAATAGGTCCTCTCCGTCTACTGGCTTTGATAGGATTGGCGAGGCTCCCCTATGTGTAGCAATTATTCAAATGCGGTTTGACAAGCCTCATTTCATTTGAAGTTCTTCTTTCCTTCTTTTAATGCATCAAAGAACGGTATGAATTTGTCAGTGGCTTTCGAGAGGAACCGGCTTGGCGCCGTGACTTTCCCATTCAAGCTTTGTACTTTTCTTGTTCTTTGGAGCTTGAACTTCTCGTAGGGTAGTTCTTTGCTATGTGTTCGATTCAATGCCTCTGGCGCTCATATGAATCCCAAGAACTTTCCGGAGGCTACCCCGAAGTGACATTTCAGTAGATTGTGTTTCATTACATATTTTTGGGGTATTTCAAACATTTCAGCGAGATTATCTAGGTGGTTGGTAGTTACTCATGATTTCACCAACATGTCATCCACATAAACCTCTATGGTTTTTCCAATCTGACGCTTGAACATGGTGTTTACATCTTTGGTAGGTGGCCCCTGTGTTCTTTAAATCGAATGGCTTTACCCTGTAGCAGTATAATCCTAGGTCGGTGATGAAGCTGGTGTTTTCCTGGTCAGGCTCGTGCATCAGGATCTGGTTGTATCCTGAGTATGCATTCATAAACGATAGCACTTCGTTCCCAGCCGTCTTTTCCACAACCTGGTCAATTCTGGGCGATGGAAAGCTAACCTACGGGCAGGCTTTGTTTAAGTCTGAGTAACGATGTAAGTTCACCATATCTCATTGGACTTCTTGACTAAAACCGGGTTACATACCCATTCGGGGTAGATCGCATCACGGATAAAACCGTTGGCCATCTGTTTGTCTACTTCTTCTCTTAATGCCTTGGATCTCTTGGGGCCTAGGCTATGCCTTTTCTGCTTTACTGTGTAAACTTGGGATCAATGTTGAGCGTGTGGCATGTAATCTCTTGCGGTATGCCACACATATCGGTATGTGTCCAAGCGATCACAGCCAAGTTGGCACGAAGAAATTTGGTGAGTTCTAATCGCATCTTGTTTCCAAGGTGCGATCTAATTTTAAGGACCCACGTCTGGTCATCCATGTCGACAGGAACGTACACCATCAATTCTACCGGTGCTGCCCGATCCTCTTCTAAACTCTTCTTTCTATGGTCCAAAGCTTTGCCAAATCGGCTATGGTCCCCAAGCCAGGGCGGCCCTGTGGTTTCTATTTGGCAGGTTTGTGAATTTGGAGAGTTCTCCCCACATCCTTCCCCTTTTCTTTTCTTTTGGATTCACGTAGTTCTGCGATATAACATTCCCTGGCGATGCACTAATCTCCTTTAAGCATCCCAGTTTCATTTGCCATTGGGAAAGGCGCCATTGAGCTAAAGCGATTCGGAAATCCGCCAACGCGAGCCGTTCTAAGAAGGCACTGTACGTGGAAGTTTCATCTACAATTACAAAGTTTGGATGAGGGTGACTCTTCGGTCGCCTTCTCCATGTTCTACGGGCAAGTCAATCGTCTTGACGAATTGTTTGGGTTCGCAAGTGATTTCTTGGATTTTCATTTGACATGCAGATACATCTCTCATGTTGATCTTCATCTTTTCAAAGGTACTTTTGAAAAGAATATTCACTAAACTGCTGCTGTCAACCAACACTCATCGGACCACAACGGGTCCCGATCCCTACTGTTACTACCATGGGATCGAGAGCTGGGGCTTCGATCCCTTTGCCATCCCATTTTGGAATACTCTTTCATCATTCAAAGTTTTCAGCTGCTTGGCTGGAGCTCCATCTTCGATTGCGAGGCTCGAATCCTTTGGAACGTGCTTTAATGAACTCGCATACTGCTCCATTTCTCCCTAACTCGTCTGTGCGGGATGAGTTCCACCGGATATCATTTCGAGGACGAGTCTTTGCTCAGTTCGCATAGATCCCTCTTCGCTGGTTCCAGTTGGTTTTTCGATCCCTAGGAGCTTGGCAAGCCGTGGGTTAGTTAGGATTTTGTGACTTCCTCACCTATTGTTGAAGTTTGTTTTCTCGAATCAGCTCTTCAATCAAGTTCTTTAGGTGACGATACTCGTTTGTATTATAACCATGCATCTCATGGAAGCGACGTAACTTCCCTGAGAGCTTTTATTGTTCAGTTGCTTCCTTCTTAGGGGGTTTCTTGTACTTCTCTATCCCCTGTGTAACAAGGTAGATGTCTTTCGGAGTGTCATTGAGTGGGGTGTAATCTTTGGGCCTGAAGCCTTTAAGTCGCTTATCATTACCATTTCTTTTATTAAAATTTTGGTTCTTCCTTTTGTGGTTTCCGTCTTTCCCTGCACTTCCTTCAGCGGTTCTAGAGGCATTTATGTTCAGGTTCATCGCCATGTCACTTTGCCTAACATTCATTGGTTGCATGCTAGTAGACTTCCTTTCTAACTCCTGCACCTCTTCCAATCTTAAGTATTGACTCGCTTCACGGTTGAAGTCCTTCCTAGTGGCAGGTTGTTTCATTTTGATCCATTTTTCGAACTCTGTTACGGGGTGAATGGCGCAGACCAGAGCCATAAAAACCATTTTCTAGTTTGGATTTCTTACTCTGTCACTGTGGTATTGAATCAGTTCAAGAAAGAGAATCAGTTCATGAAAGACTTCATAGATTCATTCCGACCCTGGAATAGGCCGGACAATGACATCGCATCTTTAGGCTGCGTTGTGTGAAGTCTGAACTGATCAGGGAATCTTGTTGCTAGCTGATCGAAAGTGGAGATGGATTGTAATGTCCCTAATTTTGATTAACATTATTTAGGATATTTAATTATATTAATTAAATGAAATAATGTAAATGGTTGAGGGATTGAGGTTTGTGTAATTAAAGGGTAGTCGCGCTTAATGAACTAATGAACTAAAGGGAATTAAAATGGAATAAGTAAGGGTAATAGATAAGAGAAAAATAGGAATAAGTTATATTCACATACCCTAAACCCTACATGCCACTTTCATTTTACAAGTTCATAAACAAAACTAAATCTAAGAAGAGGTCGGCCACCATTAGGAGAAAGCAAGTGAAAGATATGCTAAAGTCAAGAGAAAGGAAGCTTAATCAACTAATTCAAGAAGCAAATCTCAATCTCCTTAATCACAAGCTAAAGGTGAATGATAGGTTACATCTCGTTTTATTGTTTTTAGTTTTAGTTGAGATCCAAATATTTTTGCAAAGTATATTGCCATGTTTTGAATGGTAAATATATATATATATATATATATATATACTTGTTGATGAATTATGTTGTTCATATAGATTTTTATGACATGTTTTGATTTGAAAAACCTATCAAATGACATCCAAATGCCTTGTGATTTTGGTATAAGGTCAAAAATATTATTTTAGAGATGGGTTTCAAGTTTCATAATTTTCTGAATTAATGCATATTTATTATGAATTTTCTAGTGAAGAAATTAGTCAAATTAGGTTCAAAATTAATTACGACTGTTATACAAAAGCTTTGGGTGAAAAATTTATATACGTTGGAAATATATTAAAAGAGATCTATATGAATTTTTAAAGAATTTTCCTAAGTGTTTTAATAAGTATATAGAATTATTTAAGTTATGGGACTTAAATGTTTTATATGTTTATAAAAGGAGAATGAGCAATTTGTAAACGTTTTAAATTATTAATCTCTGAAATTCGGTAACACTTTAGAAAAGAATTTGGAAAAGAAATAGGAAACCAGCCATATGTTGACAAACAAAGCAGGTTAGTTGAAAAGAAATTACTTTATAAAGTCAAAAATTAGTTTATCTAAGGCTTTTACTATTTCGCCACTTTCGACAGCACCTTTCGACTTCATACTTCTAACTCCACCTAAGTCGAAACCAATACTCATGGTATCAAAGACTTGATATATAGTGGATTGGAGATAGGCGAAAGGTATAGAGTCGAAACAGGGATTTTGAAGGGGCCGTGACGTTGTTTTTCTTTCAAAAGGAAATGCCGCTTGCTTTGCTTTTGAAAAGAATGCTTTCGAATATGATAGCTTTCGACTTGGTCAAGTGTTTTAAAAGAAAAGAGATTTCGAAAGAGATTACCACATTTGTTTTAAGAAAATGCTTTCGAAGAGGTCAAAAACTCTGCTGCCGCATCCTACCTTTCAAAGCATTGCCTTCGAAAGGGTTCTTTCGCTTTAAACCTTGAGCCACTACTCCAATGCTTTCGAGGGAATTGGTTTCGACCTCATCCACTTCTTTTTACTTAGGAAATTGCTTTCGAAACAGTTGCCTTCGACTTAGTTCTTTTAAGACCCTTTTGGTATTTTGAAAGTTAAAATCAAAGGTTTCAAAAGGAATGGTTTGAAATGGTTTCGAAAGGTTGTTCCACATGTTTTTACTTGCACCCAATGCTTTCGAAAGGTTTGATTTATGTAAAAGACCTAATGCTTTCGAAAGGTATACGTCAAAGGTTTCGAAGGGGTGGTTCACTAATGATTTTGAAAGGTTTACCTTTAATGTTTAAATGAAAGGTTTCCAATGTTTTTCGAAAGACATGTTTAAAGTGTTTTAAAAAGAGGACGTCTAAGGTTTTATAAAGCTTTCGAAAGGATACTTCCAATGTTTTCGAAAGGTCTAATGTAAATGGTTTCAAAAGGTATGTTTTGGTCATTCGGCCTAAGGTTTCAAAATAAAATAGTTAACTTGTTTCGAAAGAGGTGTTTTCAATGGTTTTGAAAAGGGTACTTTCAATAGTTTCGGAAGGGGTACCTTCAATGGTTTCGAAAAGGGCACTTTCAAAGGTTTCAAAAGGGGTTGTTTAAAGCTTTTAAACAAGGGTTTCGAATGTTTTCATCAACAATGTTTCGTGTAAAGTATATATAACATGGCAAAGAGGTTTTAGTAAAGCAAAGAGTAGATTTTCCTTGTTTATGTATGATTTAATGGGTTAAATCAATTTGAAAGAAATCTTTTCAAGGAAAATTTGATGGGGTAGTTGACTCTAAGTAAATGGCTCAGATATTGGAATACCAGATGCGACTGGTATGGGGTTGCACCCTATACTTTAGCTAGTTGCCCCTAGCTAATATATGTCCAAAATCCAGTGTGTAGGGCTTTGTAAGACTAAAATGATGTTGCACACAGAAGGAAATATACAGAGTAAAGATAGGTTATTGGTGAGCCCGCAAAACCATTAGGATCAGTTAGCCCTGAGAGAAGTAAGTTAGGGACAGACCGTCTATAAGAGTATCTAACAGAAGTTAGATTATTTATTTATTTTGTCTAGTAGGCCAGAGTCAGCCAAAGGTTAGTAGTTAGCCAAATAAAACTATAGTGTTTGGATAGATAGTCCATTGATTACCTGATTTATCTAGATCCATGATATTGCTATTATTGCTTTAAACAGTTTGGTTGTAGGATTTTGATTTGCAAAAGATATGTTTTAAAAAGAGATATTAGTGAGGGGAAACCCATTCCGCTAAGCGGCATGGTCTCACTTAATATCAGATAACCGAGATTTATAGTATTATTCATACCAGGCTTTATATTTGACTCGAAGTTTATGTTTTTCCTATTAAATTCTCAGATGCTCAAAATTGATTTAAGTAGATTGAGAGTTAGGACTTTTCAGGTTTAGTAGGTGGACGAATAAAGCTTCCAAAGAAGTGCTGAAGGCATGGATGGGTATATAGGAGTTTATATTTTTATTTCTGCTGTGATGTATTAAGATAGTTTTTGTCTATTAGAACTCTGTTCATCCAAATGGGCATCTTCATATGTTGCTCTTGGCGTATTTTGTAATAATTATATTTGATCAAACCTGAGATATGTTTGGGCTTGTGTAATGGAATATGAAACATGTTTTGAAATGTGATCAGTAAAGTATGTAGTTGTCGGAATCTATGATTTTGTTTCATCTGATATTATGGATACCATTAACATTACCGTATTTTATCACCGGAAGTTAATACTAAGATGACTGCAACATCTGTAGCACTTAGCTTCGGGCCTCAAGATAGGGGATGTTACAAATTGGTATCAAGGCGTAGGTTTATGAGAAAATTTAAATTTAAAATGATTTTTGAAAACATAATCATAAGAAATTAGAGAAAGATCGGGGTATGGGATAATGCCATAGTAACGTACTTGTATTTGCTATAAATAAGTATACGCTTTATCTTTATTCTCCCATCTCTCATAGTTTATTCTTCTATATCTTACGAAGGCTCGAATGCAGATATGGATACTAGAAGTGGAAGAGTTAACCTTGTTGGGGAAAGCACCACAACTAATTGAAATGCCAGACCAAATACCAGGAGAAATAAAAGTCAGGTACAAGCTGCAAATGTGGGTGTTGGAGTCCCACAAGTTGATATGGGAGTGATGTATCAGCTCTTTGTAAACATGATGCAAGTAGGTGTTGCTGTTGGAATAGTTGGAGGAAATGCGAGAGGAGGAAATCAAGAAGCTCTGGTGGTAAATAACTATGCTGTTTTGAGTAGAGATTATGCTCGGCGGGGAGGAAAGCCGTTTATTGCTACTAAAGATGCAATTGAAATAGAGAATTGGTTACTTCGTTGTGAGAGAATTTTCATCGATTTGGGGCTCAATTATGAACATAAAAGGAGTCTCGCTTCTAGGCAGCTACATGAAGCAGCACTGTATTGGTGAAATAGAGTTACTGTTGGAGTCAATAAGGAGAATATAACTTGGGCTATGTTCGGGGGGGGGGGGGGGGTTTGAAGAAAGGTTTATGTCAGAGATTGCTAAGTCTACTATACTCAAGAAATTTTCTGTAACGACCCATAATTTTCGATAATTAAAATAGTTAATTTAATAAGGTTTTGTGATTTAATGTTGGAAGATTTTTTTTGTGATTTAATAAAAACAATATAACTGGAATGAAATGTATTAGTAATAGTTTAAGGTAATTGATAATTGCTTTGAATGTAATCCCAACTAATTGAAATGATTAAAAAGTTATAATTGGTTATAGATTGTAAACTAATTGTAATAATGTGTGTATTAATTGATAATTGGATTGAAAGATTAATTGATAATTTAAACGTTGTATTAATTAATGAAATAATGTGTAATGAATTGAAATTGATAGAATTAGTATCGTGTAGGTATTTATAACATTTGCGTATAGATAACAAACTTACAAATGTAATTAAATGTACAAAAGGTGACAATTGTTATTTGTTACCAATTTATTTAATCAACTATAATTAATGTAACTAAATGTTACTTGAATATGAGTTAAGACGATACCTGTAGGCAATAAAATGTATAGAAATTTCAATTATATTCATAAGGCAGTAATTGATTTAACAAAAAGGAGTGAAACTAAGATAAATTAATTTATTGGGATTTTAAGCTATAATTAATGTGAAAATCGACAAAGATTCAAAATAATTGAAATATTGCGACTGATATGGTGAAAGATGGTAATTGTGGAATATTAATGCAATATGATGTAAACCAATGTTAACTAGGTCCATGAAGTAACGATTGATTGAGTAAAAAGACTGAAGTCAAATTTAATCAATTTATTGCAATTGAATATATAATTAATTGGATTTTTATTATAGTTGAAATTGAACATTGTAATCAGTGTAATAATTAACTCTGAATTGATATGTAAATTTGTTTTAAATTATTGTAAATGTCTCAGTAATCAAAAATGATAAAATTTGTTAGTTATTAAATTTGAAATTAAAAAGTGATTTAATCAATTTAATAATAATTTATTTAATTAACGTGAAATAGCCATTTTGGCCACTTTCTCGGATTTTGATGAAACCAGTTTCATCGGATTTGTAACGGTGAATTATTGAAGGATTTCAAGTTTCGTAGCGATTGGACTTGTCATTTGATCGTACGGACTCGAAACGCGTAGAAATCAATTTAATTAAATTCAATTGAAATCAATTTGAAATAAGCTGATTTTAAGCTAACTTATTCATACGACGGAATTAGGACTTGAAACATGTTCCATTGAATTTAAAAATGTCCAAAACATTTATTTTGATATATGGGATGACTTGCTTTCGTTCTTGAAGCAGAATGGGCTTTTCGGGCCATATTTGTCATTTTAAATCAATTCTGGTATTATTCATTCTTACCAGGCTTCATTAGTATATATTATTCTATTCTAACCGTAGCATTCTTTCTATTTCTTAACCTTATATGCACTACTCCATCTGTTTGTTCCTCCTTTTCAAATGGCAGAAACCCAAATTTCTAGATTCAATTACAAATCAAAATCAAATTGAAAAATTAAAACTTCTCAAACTATATCATATTATATACCGATTCGAAGCTCTCGACGAGCGCAAGCTAGATCGACAGATTATTTTTCGATTTGGGTCTCTTTTGTGGTCAAAAGTTGATGGTTAAATCTCAGCCATTCATCATGTCGTGATCAACTTCGATGGATCGTCGATTGGAGGGTACTAGGTTGTGGAGATCGTCGCATGCAGTTCATCCATGCAGTTTGTTTGGTGTGTTAACGGTGGAGCTCGATTATTCAATTGGGATTCGAAAACGATGGGGGCAGCTGGTTTTATAGCAACGTCGATTGACGTTCGTAGGGTTCAAGCGAGTCGGAGCTTCCTCTGGTGATGCGGGGGAGGGGGAGGGGAAGGGCGGCCGTGACTAGCATGGGCGAGGCTTTGCTGATCGATGGCGGTGGCTAATGGGTTGGTCTGGCTTGAATTGCAACACTTTGCTCTTCTTGGGTTTGCCACGTGAATATTCTGGACGATGACGTAAAGGTGACGTGGCATCATTATTTACTTATTTAATTTAAAAATAAAATTTTCCAACCGTTCTAATGTTAATAACTTTTTCATGCGAGCTCGGATTCAAGCACGGTTTTCTCCACTACCATTATATCGAAATTCCGGACGTTATGGAAATTTTTGGACAAATTTTGAGACTATTCAATTTTGGGCCTTATTGTGGATTCCAAATCGATTTGAAATCAAAGGTGAGTGTTTTGACCCACTTACAACTTCTAGATTATCTTATTTTGGTTAAATTAAATTTATGATCTAATTAGAAATTGATTGGTTGATGTTTGATATAATTAGATTGTCATTCCGGCTAAATACGACCTTTATTGCATTTAATTGTCATACAATTTATTGTTGAATTTAATTGTAAATTGAATACCTGCTAATGATAATCATTTATCTATTAACGTTTATTGGTTGATTTGGATGATGATGTGATGTATGTTTGATTTGCTGATATTGGATGACTAGATGTTATATTTTTATATTGTTATAACACTGCAAGTTCCCTGTGGTTGAAATGATACACACCCGAATGATCATATAGAATAAGGGGAAATCTGGATTGAAACGATAAACCCAAGCGATTTCATTTAAAATAAATTTGGGATTGCGGGTTGAAATAATATATACCCGTAAATTTAAATGTTTGCGGATTGAAATGATAAATATCTATATCACTTAATCATAGGGTAGAAAATTATATACAGACACCGGATTGGTTAAATTAAATGATTGTAAATCTTTAACCTTGACCTAGTTAAATGATGTTTGAAATAGAATTTCATTTATATAAATTGAGTTGTTTTAAGTAATTATTTAAAGGATTTACATCGAAATTCTAAAGTTGATTTTGAAGTATAAATGAAATTATCGAAATTCATTTATTGAAACATTGTGGAATAGCTAAAATTGATATCTCAAGACGTAAATTGGGTTTTGCTGAAATTTGATATGGTCCAAGTTGGTTGAAATGGAAGAATTGGTTAAATTTGATGTTAATTACAAATTTATTTTTCTTAATATAAACTGCACAAGTTCTTTAAAATTCTAAATTATTAAGATTTTCCACTTTTAAACTGAATTTATCTATTCTAATTATTTAAAACCACTTTAAATCTATTTAAAGTATTTTAGTTTATTTTAAATCTATATAAAGTATGTTAATCTATTTAAATATATTAAAAATATTTTAACTTATTTTAATCTATTTAATCAATTTTAAAACTATTTAATCTATTTTAATCTATTTAAACAATATTAATCCATTTTAACCTATTTTAAACTATATTAATCTGCTTTAATCTATTTTAAACTATCTTACACTATTTTTAAAACTAATTTAAACTATCTAAACTATTTTCTGAATTTTAGGTTTGTAAAGTGGAAGTTTATATTTATATCCTTGATTTTTAAGTAGAATACGACTAAATGATGTAATAACCTAAGTTGGGATTTAATAACATATTTTGAGTAAATATGATGATTTGAAATGAAGGTTTAACCTATTTTGATAATATGATTTCGAAAGTGAATATGATTTTGAAAATGATATGTTTTTGAGAATATGATATTTTGATATCAATTGTGAATTGACTTTTGAAATGTAAAAGAACTAACCGGTGTGAAATAAGTGTTTGGTTGTTAAAGAGACTGGGATCAGATATTGTCATACTCTCTACCAATACCGAAAACCACTTTAACAACCGTGTATGTGGTGGAGATTCCAGAAATGAAGTGGGATGGTTTGGCGAACGGTTCTGTATGAGGTATTTACGTGACCCTGATTCCCGTGAGTCAGCTTAGATGTGACTAAAATAGGACCCACGTCGGGCCAAGTGAGGTTGCACCTCCGATCAGACACATTTCTTCGATACCATATTATGACTTTGTGATGATTTAGTGGCCATCCTTCATTTTGATTTTGGAGTGCGTTTCGAGGTGGGCGATATTAGCTGCTATGCGTACCACTAGTCCAGATCTGCAATTGGTATATCAACCCCGGCGTTGCCTCGAGTGCCGTGTTCACATGCCCTATCGTGCCTTCTACGAGTTTGGTTTGTACCATACCTATGGATTGCCCTCTGATAGCCCTCTAGTTTATGGAAGAATTACGATACTATGTAGACTGTGGGAATATATAAAAATGTCTTAAGGGGGATATGGGTAACGTCTTAACGCTACGGTAGACACTATTATAATAGCGTATTGTACAACATAGTAGATAGTTTAATGGATCCTTAGGAGATGGTAATTCCGAACAACGCTTAAGTTATTGCGCTCACATTAGACACGGATAGCAGATGTCAAACCCTGTAAACATCTCTGAAGCCATTGCACTCATATTTATTTACTTTCAGTTTAACTTACATAAGATCTTTTAGTTTCGACTCGAGTGTTTTGTCTTTTCAATTCGCTCGGGTCAGCCTGAGCTTTTCATTTTATTGAAGACTACTTTCTAGAGGACGAAGATGAAGATTTTGTACTATTATTATGTACTATATTTATTCCACTACATCATGTTGTTCCGCTGCATTTATTTATTATTTATTCTTGTTTTATGTAACTTTGATCCGTATTATATGTTAGGAAATCAAATCTACGGTTTTGATGACAGCAACTATACAATGGAAATCGAATATGCATATATATTTCTATTTACAGGTAATTGCTAAAGTAACATCACTAGAGAGACAAGAACATGGCTCAAAGAAAATTACAAGAGACTACATGTCGATAGGATCAATGGAGCAATGGCACAGATACACGCAAGCAACATGCACAGGGTTCAGACGTCTGGGTGCACTAGCCAGATGTCTGAAGAAATCCTCTGAATTATAAACCAGACAGGATCAGACATCTGGTTAATATACTCAGACTTCTGAAAGTCTACTATATATAGAAAATATATGCAGCCAGATGTCTAAAACAAATACCAAACGTTTGGTACTGAACTCGGGTTTTGAAATTCAAACCACAACTACCGCACTTGAAAAGACATCTTCGCTTCTCTTCGATGCAACTCTTCATCACCATCAGAAGCGACTATAGAACACTTGTTAATGGATGCAACTACTCAAGGAATCTCTCTACCACTATAAATAACATCAAGAATCAAAGAGAAGATCTTACTTACTTACTTGCACTCTTTACTTTTATACTCTGGTATATTCTTGATCTCTAGCAATATATACTTGTATTTCACTCTTCCATATATTCAGATCTCCTCAATCAATATTCTCTAGATATAAATATTGGAAGCATTTGTACTTAATAGTCAATATCCGTGTTATAGAACACATACTTGACAAGAACAAGCTATTGTAACCAAGTCTATTCCTCCAGATGAAGTGAGAGTGTTGGATAGTCAAATTTCGAAGGGGAGCTTCGGGATAGGACATAGGACGGGAGGTCCGAACCAGTATAAATCCTGGTGTGCTTATTCTATATTCACCTAGATTAATTTTATCTTAGTTACATCATATAATTAGTCACATATAATTGCATATACACTATACGATCCACCCTATAGACTTTCAATTGTGTATCAGAGCAAGGTTTGAGCAATGTACAGTAACACGTTTTTGAATCATTTTAATATGGAAAGTATTTTTCAAGAAGGACAATCCGCAGCACGACCCCCACTTTTTAATGTCTCTAACTATGCAATTGGTCAACACGTATGAGTATTTTTATGGAAGCTAATGGACTAGAAATTTGGTCAGCCACTTAAGATAAATATGAAACACCTACTAGTGCTATGAACACATGGACCGATGCACAAAAAACAGCAGCGTCTAATAATGCCAGAGCTATGAATGTTTTATTTTGCTCATTAGATAAAAATGAATTCTCACGTGTCATGTTATGTAACACTGCATTTGATATTTGGTGCCTTACAAGTTTCACACGAAGGCACAAACAAAGTTAAACAAATTAAGATTTCAATTTTACAAAATCAATTCTCATCATTGAAAATGAAACAAAATGAATCTATAGTAGATATGTACTCAAGATTTCAACCATTCAACATGATTTAATGGCACTTGGAGTCAAACTTACAAATTTTGATTTAGTATCTAGAATACTCAATTTTTTAACTCCAGAGTGGTAAAGGAAAGTATTAGCCATCGAAGAAGCTAATGATCTCTCAGCACTCTTATTTAAAGAGTTGATAGGAAATTTAATGTCCTGTGAAGCTAATTTGTAGGCACGAAAAGAACTAAATTCGAAAAAAGAAGAACATAGCATTCCTAGCAATAAATGAAGACTCTGACTTAGACGAAGAAGAAATTGTATTTATTGCCAAAAATTACAACAAATTCAGGAAGTTTAGGAAAATGACTAAATTTTAGAAAGGAGGAAAATCAAGTTTAACAAATCAAACATCAATTAAATGCTATGAATGTAATCAATTTGGACATATGAAGAAAGACTGTCCCAAGCTCAATAATGATAAAAAGAAGAACAAATTTGAAAAGTTCAAAAAGAAGAAGGCTTTCAAAGTAACATGGAATGACTCCGATTCTTCATCATCTAAAAGTGATAGCGATAGTGACGGAGAACAAGCTAATGTGTGTTTTATGGCACAAACTGATGAGGTATGTCCCGAACTTAGCTATGACGAATTATTAGAACTTATCATGGAATTAGATGATAAATTTAGACAAATTAAAAAATTGAACAAAGAACATATAGCCAAAATAAATAGATTAGAACTTGAAGTAGGAATGTTAAAAGATGAAAATATTATCTTAGAATAGGAATTGGAATTATCTCAAGAAAAAATTAAAAATAATTTGGTAGAAAATGAGGCTATTGCTATTGATTTTGATAAAAATAAAGTAGTAAAAAATAATTTGTTAAAAGAAAATGTCAACTTGAAGAGTAATATTGAAGCATTGAAAATTGAAAATTTAGAATTAAAATAAAAATTAGATAAAATTACAACTAATGTTTCAAAATTTAATAAAGAAAACAAGATTTGGAAAATCTTATCAAAACTTCAAAACCATCAGATAATAGAAATGGAATAGGATTTAAAAATATTCCTAAACAAAGAGGAAATGATGCTAAGAATTATAGTCACAAAAAGACTAAGAGTTCACCTAAGTCAAATATGAATATCAAAAATATGAAAATTTGGATTCCTAAGACAAATAATAATTTGATTAGACAAAAATATATTAATAATTTCTTAGAAAATGTAGTCTATAGTAAACATTATATTTATAAAGGTACCAAACCATCTTGGGTATGGCTACCTACTTCTTCTAACATCTAGGATCCTAACAAAGTATATGGATACCAATTAAAACATCTTAGATTTTCCAGGTACCCAAAATAAAAAATAAGGAGAAATGGATACTAGAAAGCGGATGCTCCAAGCATATGACTGAAAATTCAAAAATGTTATCAAATATAACATACATCGATGATGGAACGGTAACCTTTGGAGATAATTCAAAAGGATATGTCGTGGGCATTGGAGAAGTCATCAACTCTGGTATTTCTAACTCTCCTTATTACAAATGTTTTATTAGTATAAAGTCTAAAACACAGCCTACTAAGTAATTACGCGATAAAGGTTTTCAAATCAATTTCGAAAAGATAGGTGTAATATTTTCGATAATAACAGACAACTTATATTTGAAGGTTTTAGAAACAAAAATATTTATGTTTTAAACATGAATATAAATAAAAATTCAAATTTGTGTTTAACCGCCAAACATGACGATCCATGGTTATGGCATAATCGATTCTGTCATATCAATTTTAAATATATTAATAAATTAGCAAAATATGAGCTAGTTAGAGGTTTACCTAAAATAAATTATAAAGTAGAAAATATATGTGACGATTGTCAAATTGGAAAACTAAAGAAAAGTTCTTTTAAATCCAAAAATAATATTTCTATGAAACAACCATTAGAATTATTACATCTAGATTTATTTGGTCCAACGCAAGTACGATCTATAAATCACAACAAATATGTTTTCGTAATATTTTATGATTTTTCAAGATATACATGGAATTTATTTTTAAAACATAAAAGCGACACCTTTGGTATGTTTAAAATATTTGCTAAAAGAATTAAAACACAAACGGACTTGAAAATTAAAATTATTCGAAGTGATCACGGTGGAGAATTCGAAAATGATCTTTTTACTAATTTTTGCAATAAGAAAGGAATAAGTCATAATTTTTCTTTTCCTCGCACACCTCAACAGAATGGTGTAGTAGAAATAAAAAACCGTATGTTACAAGAATGTGCACGAACACTACTAAATAGTAGTGGTCTACCAAAATATTTTTGGGCTGAAGCTATTGCCACAGCTTGTTATGTGTTGAATCGGGTAACCATACGTCCTATGACTAAACAAACTTGTTTTAAAATATTTTTTGGAAGAAAACCTAAGGTATCATACTTTAAAACTTTCGGATCAAAATGTTTTATATCAAATACAAAAGATAATTTAAAAAAATCTGACCCGAAGGCCGATGAAGGAATCTTTGTTGGATACTCGGATCGAAGCAAAGCATATAAAAATTTTAATAAACGAAATAATACTATTGAAGAAAGTTTACATGTTTCGTTCCACGAAAATTTTCTTAACCATCATACTAATGATGATGAAGAAATAATTCCAATAACAATTAATAACGAGGCAAATATGAAAAATAATACTTTGATATCATCTTCTAGAATTCGTAAGGATCATCCAATAGAAAATATCATTGGAGATCTTAATTCTAGAGTAACTAGAAATCAACTTAATCAAATAAGCTATATAGCATTTGTGTTAAATTTTGAGCCAATTTTTTTTAAAGAAGCTTCAAATGATAATTTTTGGATAATAGCTATGCAAGAGGAATTAAATCAATTTGAATGTAATAATGTTTGGAAATTAGTACCAAGACCAGATGATCGATCGGTTATAGGAACAAAATAGACATTTAAAATCAAAGCAGATGAAAATGGAAATATTGTTAGAAATAAAGCACTTAGTTACTCAAGGCTATAATCAAGAAGAAGGTACCGACTATGACGAAACTTTTGCTCCAGTAGCAAGATTGGAGGCCATTCGTACATTACTCCCCTTCGCAAATCATCACAATTTTAAACTATTTCAAATGGATGTCAAAAGTGCTTTTTTAAATGGTTTTATTAAAGAAAACATATATGAAGAACAACCCCCATTATTTGTTCATGAAAAATATCCCGACTATGTTTTTAAATTCCACAAAGCACTATATGGATTAAAACAAGCTCCTCGTGCATGGTATGAACGTCTTAGAAATCACTTAATTACATCTGGTTTTCAAATAGGCAAAATCGATACAACTTTATTTATTAAACGAGAAAATAACGATCTCTTAGTTGTACAAATTTACGTTGACGATATTATTTTTGGTTCAACCAACGAAAATCTATGCGATCAATTTTCAAATATTATGAAAAATGAATTTGAAATGTCACACATGGGAGAATTAAGTTTCTTCTTAGGTTTACAAATAAAACAACTTGAAAATGGTATTTTTTTTCAATCAAGAAAAATCTTGTAACGGCTTACTACGACATTTTGAAATGGATAAAACTTCAAGGAAACCAACACTAATGAGTACTACCATTCACTTAGAAAAGGATGATAACAGAAAAGATTTCGATGAAAAATTATATCATAGCATGATTGGTTCTTTACTCTATTTGATGGCTAGTCGACCCGATATTATGAGAGTGTATGTCTCTGTGCTCGATTTCAAACAAAACCAAAAGAATCTCATCTAAGAGCTGTTAAACTTATCTTATGATATCTATCAAGTACTAGAGATTACAGTTTGTTTCATCCTAAAGGATCATTGTTTGAACTAGTTTCGTACAGTGATGCAGATTTCGGTGGACGTAGAACAGATCGTAAAAGTACTAGTGGAACATGTCACTTTATCAGACAATCATTAGTTTCATGGTTTAGCAAAAAGCAGAATTGTGTCTCTTTATCTACTTGCAATGCCGAATATACTTCAGCAGTTCTAGCACGTGCACAAGTGATATACATACAACAAACACTTACGGATTTCGGCAAAATTATCAATAAATCTCTAATATATTATGATAACACAAGTGCAATAAATTTATCAAAAACCTTGTAAATCACTCACGAACTAAACATATAGATATACGACATCATTTTTTACGTGACAATGTTGAAAAAGGAACTATTTCATTAGAATACGTAAATACCGAAAATCAAATAGCAGACATTTTCATAAAACCACTAAGCGAATAAACTTTTATAAAACTGCGACGCGATTTATGGATATGTTCTATTCATGATCTTATAACTTAATAACCACTCCTTCATTTAGGTTATGATTAGCTAATAATTTTCTATCTACAAATTGCAATTGATAAATCCTTCACCTTTGGTTTTTTAGTTTGTTGGTTTCTGCAAATTTTCTATAAATAATTTTTGAACTTTTATAAATATTCATACAACAAGAAGGAAAAAAACATATATACAATTCATACTTGTTTTAAACAAAATATAATCATGGCCTCTGAAAATTCTTATATATCCATCTCGACACCTACAATGGATAGCTCAGCGGATACACCACAACGACTTCCTACACCCACACCAAATCAGGAACCGACGTATAGGTGGTCTTCATATCACATGGGATTCACTCCCGATAGCAAGAAGACCAAACGATCTTTATTTGTCTCTCCTAACACAAAGGAGAAAATTAATGAAATACATCACTATTGAAAACAACAAATAGATCTTCAACGAGAACTATATTTTGAAAAAAAGTCATGGCACGTCGGTTAACCTTTTTGGAGCAGGTAGTAATGAAGTTTTCTACTTCACGGAAGAAAGATGTCCATGAACCACTTCCGATGCCTTGCAGTTCCTTGGATCCCTCTTCCTCATATCGTACACCTTTGGACCCTTCACCAAGGCGATTCTCTGGTTCCCCGAGAACCCACGAACGAGGAAATATATGGTCTCCACTCAAACCATGGAGGGACAACAAGTCAAATGATCGCAAGACTCCATCGCCATCTAAATAGATTATATTTTTTTTTATTTGTATGTATATCTATGTATATTTGTAACTTTTTTTAGAAAAATAAAACTACATTTCTTTTTAAACAAAAAATAATCGAGAAATAAGCAACACCATTAAAATTTAGGCTATTATTAGAAAGATTGTCTATTTCAGACGTCTGGATATGGACCTCAGACGTCTGACACTATGATATCACATGAATATTTTATCACTGTGCATATATCATGCGTCTGTTATAACCCTCCAGACGTCTGAAAATTTGCTCTGTCTCCTTGAAATAGAAACCATACTATTTCAGACATCTGCACTTTGATCCAGACGTCTGAGTTATACCTCTACCACCAAATTTTAAAAACTCGACCTAATTCAGACGTCTGATATTTTAACCAGACATTTGAAAAATCCCTCTGCCTATCAAATTTTTAAAACTCGACCAAACCAGACATCTAGCAATTAAATCAGACGTCTTAAATTATCTACTGTGTTGGAATTAGGGTAAACCAGGCTTCTGAAATCACTTCCAGACGTCTGATATTCGATCGACACTTTAAAAACACTCAGATAATGTCTATTTTTTTTCTCATCTCACTTTTATTTTCAACCGATTATATTCGATCGATGTTTTTTTCCAAAAAACTATCTTTTTCCAGTCGCTCGATTACAATGCCTCCTAGAACTAAAAGCCCTAAGATATCCAAAATAAAACAAGACCAACCAACATCATCCTCAAATCCTCAAGTTTGCTCAGATGGTGAAATCGAAAGATGGATGAATCGGGCACCACACTCAATCAAGAGATACGAGGATACACAAAAGAAGAAGCTTCACACAGGTCCATTTTATAACCTACTTAAATTTCCAATGTATGATTTGGATGAAATGTGTAAGAATGTCGGACTAGAAACATTGATGTCATTCACTCCCAATGACATCCAAATCGATCAATTGGTAATATTTCTTTTTTACGTAAATTTGGATAGCACGTCAGTATGGAACACTGAAGATGAAGACAATTGCCTATGGTCTAGCGTGTATGACAACACGATTAGACTCACTCCAGGCATAATAGGTAGAACTCTAGGATATACAAAGTTTTTCTCATTAATGCACCTACCAAAAATTGTTCGAAATTGATCTCTTTTGAAGAATGGACGCACAATCGTCAAACCAGACAAGTTGAGCCTCCACCTCAACCACACAATGAACCAACTCAAGAGGAGGAACAACATTGTGAAGCTACTCCACCTTCTCCTGCACCATTTGATTATCCAAGCCAAGATGAGATTTTGGAAATTCGAACAGAAACAAATCCAAATGAAATCATTTGAGATCTCGCTCTTAAAAATCAACACATTTTGTCTCAAAATCAAAAAAGTTTTGGCTAAGCATATTGACAGCTTTGAAACAACTTTTGCCACACGCCTAACAACAGTTGAAGAATCACTTTCAACTGTATTATCGGTTCTCAAAGAAGTACTTCAAAGGGTTCGTGGTCCGACACCTCCTTTTGAAGATTGGACAACCCCAGTGCCTTCTCCTCCCGCGAAGCATTCCAAACTTTTTGAGGATGAACCTTTGAAAGAAGCTTCTACATCTCCTATAAAGCAACCTAGCTCTTCCTAAAAAGAAGATAAAGGGGATGATCAAGAAAAAGCTTCTCCAAAATAACCATAGATTTTAGGATTTCAACTTTTGTATGCTTGACAAAATCTATGAATGTAATCGATTTCAAATTATTAATGAAACTTTCCTTTTTGTGTGTTATCTTTGACGATTGGCTAAAATTTTATAATTCTTTTTGATAATGCCAAAGGGGGAGAAATATAAGTATATATATAAAAATTTAGAAATAAGCACATATTCAAGGGGAGGTTGATAAATGATATATAAGTACATTGTATAACTGTCATCATCAAAAAGAGGGAGATTGTTAGGAAATCAAATCTACGGTTTCGATGACAACAACTATATAATGGAAATCGAATATGCATATATATATATATACACATTTCTATTTACAGGTAATTGCTAAAGTAACATCACTAGAGAGACATGAACAAGGCTCAAAGAAAGTTACAAGAGACTACAAGTCGATAGGATTAATGGAGCAATGACACAGATGCACAAAAGCAACATGCACAGGGTTCAGACGTCTGGGTGCACTAGTCAGACGTCTGAAGAAATCCTCAGGATTATAAACCAGACAGGATCAGACATCTGGTTAATGTACTCAGACGTCTGAAAGGGTACTATACACAAAAATATATGCAGCCAGACATCTGAAACAAATACCAGACGTTTGGTACTGAACTCGGATTTTGATATTCAAACCACAACTACCGCACTTGAAAAGACATCTTCGCTTCTCTTCGCTGCAACTCTTCATCACCATCAGAAGCGACTATAGAATACTTGTTAGTGGATTCAACTACTCAAGGAATCTCTCTACCACTATAAATAACATCAAGAATCAAAGAGAAGATCTTGCCTTACTTACTTGCGCTCTTTACTTTTATACTCTGATATATTCTTCATCTCTAGCAATCTATACTTTATTTCACTCTTCCATATATTCAGATCTCCTCAATCAATATTCCCTATATATATATATATATATATATATATATATATTGGAAGCATTTGTACTTAATAGTCAATATTCGTGTTATAGAACACATACTGGACAAGAACAAGCTATTGTAACCAAGCATATTCCTCCGGGCGAAGTGAGGGTGTTTGATAGTCGAATTCCGAAGGGGCGCTTTGGGACTGGACGTAGAACAGGAGGTCCGGATCAGTATATAAAATCCCGGTGTGCTTATTCTATATTCACCTTGATTAATTTTATCTTAGTTGCATCGTATAATTAGTCACATATACTTGCATATAAACTATATGATCCACCCTATAGACTTTCATTATAAAGGTTAATTAATGTTTGTGTAACAGCTTCATGAATGGTTTATTTTATTATTATATTTTGTCATTCCACTGCGATATTTTGTATTTGTTTTCTTTCTTTCTCTGCTTCTTCTTATTTACCCCATAACAGTCCGCTTATTTGAATGGTTTGAGTCTAACGTGTGTGGTTTGTCATTGATTTAAACCGTCCAAAAAGACAGGTTTTTACAGTTGGAATCGGAGCTTTGGTTTAGCAATAACCTTAGCTTTGTGGGGTCTGACATATAAAAAATAGGGTAGTAATACCCTAGAACGAGTCGTTGAGTGTATATATATGAGAGAGCATATTTGTTAGTGTTATAAAAGGTTTTTATTTTGTGTTAATTTGTTCTTTTTCGTATTTATAAATTCCGATCGGTCCATAGGACGCTATGGCATCGATAGGGGTTTCTGAACACTTAATATGGCAAACCGATACAATATTGTTTTGAAATATAGGTAAATGAAATGATTATACCTAGTATTATATTTTGTATATAAAAAATAATTTTATAAATAATATAATTGGAGGTGATTAATTGTTTATTTGAAAGTGAAATTCCATGAATAATTGGTTGTGAAATAAAATTTACAAATAAAATGAATACAAATTGAAATTTGAGAATTTAAGTTTCGGGATTTTGAAAATCTATTTCAAAAGATTTTGGAGTATAATATTAGTATTATTTGAAAGTATTTTCTAATATAAATATTTCAATACGATTTGAAAGAAATGCTTAAAAGAATTTTATAAGGAAATATGTTCTCTACTCCCCTCTCTGTTGTTGGAAAATAATTTTGGTGATGGATGCACACATCATCGACGTTCATTTTCGAGTTTCAAAGTGGGAAGACTGCTGTAGTAGTTTTACTGCACATCTATTTTGATAAACGAATCTTAATTTTAATTTTTGAAGTTTAATTGAATATATACACATATTATGATTATTTATATATTATTTTAAAATGATTGGAATGGAACCCGGTTGTTTAGTTCTCAAGTTTCTGTAAATTTGAAACTGAAATTATTGTAATGAATTGAATCTTGACCATATTAATAATTAGAAACTTCTAAAATGAAAATAAGAATTTGATGTTTAAATGTTTAATAAAATAGATAAGATATTGGAAATTTGTAACTTGCAGGTTAACGAATAATGAAATTTTAGAAGATGTAATTATGAAACATTTTGTTTACTGAAGTGAATGAGGTAACTTGTGTAACTTTTGATTGCATTCTTAAAAACATATATATATATATATATGTATGTATGTATATATATATATAACTTACCAAAATATTAAAAGTTGAAATTTTAAATAAGGATGTGTAATTGAATATTATACAAGTAAAACTTAAGTAATGAAAGTGTTCAATGGAATTACTTCTAAATAAGAATTCTGATGTTATAAATTGTTATAAACTTAAGTAAATAAATTGTAACGTTACTAATCAAATTTATAAAAGAGTGAATACTGTAAGTAAATGATTATGAACTTAAGTTAATGTTGCGGTTATTTGTAATTAAAATGAATAGTAAGTTGAATACTACATTATTCGAATGATTATGACTTTAGAAATTGTTGAAATGATTTAGAAATGGATTTAAAATTCAATAATACTATATATGGAAGGAATGAATGTGAAAAAGAAATAATTTGTTAATGGTGAATTTAAATTGTAAAGAGGCTTACATAATAATGGATAATCTACTTAATTGAATGGAAATAACTTATGTAAGAAATGAATGTAAAGTAATGAAAATAAATTGGCATTATATGGATAAATGAGAAATGAAATTTCGTAAGTAATAAATGGAAATAAATGAAAATAATTATTGTATGAATGAATGGAAAGGAAATGAATTGTGTAACTAATGGATAATAAAAATCATTGTATGAATGAAACTGATGTACAGTAAATGATGTGAAATGAAATGAATAAGAATGAACTTGAATAATACTTGAAATCATTGTTTATTTGGCTTATGGGATGTTGGGGAGGTGATATTTTAAACTGTTTAGGATGTATGAATAATCTATTAAGTTTTATCTAACAATGTTGAATGTATGGTATACTCAGTAGTTTATTTATCATTATATATGATTTGAAGTTTCTAAACCCGAACAAACCATTTGTTTTGCTTATCATGGATGGATGGTTGATTTTTTAAATTTTCATGTGATGACTGTATGGTTTTGGTTGTAAGTGCATGTTTTTATGGTTGTGTTGATTCGTTGCTATTAGTTGAAACAACTAAATCAATTCTCTTTTATATAATTATTAACTTCTTGGATTATATAAGTGAAATACAGGTTATGTAAGTAATTGCTACTGCTTTTGGTTTCGTAAATATGCGTTGTTTGCCCGATAAATAGGTACGTTCTCGGATTATAGTTTTCTAGTGATATTATATTGTTTTTCCCATGGTTTGGGATATATTACTTTGAAAATTTTGATATATATTATTGTTATTGATATTATTATTTCTCCCAGGCTTCTCTATACAAAGGAGACTCTGTCGAAATTTTCTATGAATTTTGGACTTAAAAATTTTGTGAAATGTTTTTCAAACTTTTATTTACTTGAATATAAAAGGATTCAATTATTCATAAATTGATATATTTATTTAAATTATTTAATTATGTAAATTAATTGTTTATAATTTAATATTTTGAATAAGATATATAAATTCCTTCTTTTCCCTTTTCGAGGACGAAAAGTTTTGAGTGAGGGAGAGTGTAACGACCCGTAATTTTTGATAGTTAAAATAGTTAATTTAATAAGGTTTTGTGATTTAATGTTGGAAGAATTTTTTTTTGTGATTTAATAAAAAGAATATAACTGGAATGAAATGTATTAGTATTAATTTAAGGTAATTGATAATTGCTTTAAATGTAATTCCAATTAATTGAAATGACTAAAAAGTTATAATTGGATATGGATTGTAAATTAATTGTAATAATGTGTGTATTGATTGATAACTGGATTAAAAGATTAATTGATAATTTAATTGTTGTATTAATTAATGAAATAATGTGTAATAAACTGAAATTGGATAGGATTAGTATTGTGTATGTATTTATAACATTTGTATGTAAATAACAAACTTACAAATGTGATTAAATGTAGAAAAAGTGACAATTGTTATTTGTTACCAATTTATTTAATCAATTATAATTAAATGTAACTAAATGTTACTTGGATATGAGTTAAGACAATAACTGTAAAATCTGAATGCAATAAAATGTATAGAATTTCAGTTATATTCATAAGGCGGTAATTGATTTAACAAAAAGGAGTGAAACCTAGATAAATTAATTTATTGGGATTTTAAACTATAATTTATGTGAAAATTGACAAAGATTCAAAATAATTGAACTACCGATATGGTGAAAGATGATAACTGTGGAATATTAATAGAATGTGATGTAAACCAACGTTAACTAGGTCCATAAAGTAACGATTGATTGAGTAAAAAGATTGAAATCAGATTTAATCAATTTATTGCAATTAAATATATAATTAGTTGGATTTTTATTACAGTTGAAATTAAACACTATAATCATTGTAATAATTAACACTGAATTTATATGTAGATTTATTTTAAATTATTTAAATGTCTAAGTAATCAAAAATGATAAAATTTGTTAGTTATTAAATTTGAAATTAAAAAGTGATTAATCAGTTTAATAATAATTTATTTAATTAATGTGAAAAAGCCATTTTGGCCGCTGTCACAGATTTCGACGAAACCAGTTTAATCGGATCCGTAACGATGAATTATTGTAGGAAATAAAGTTTTGTAGCGATCGAACTTGTCGTTTGATCGTACAGACCTGAAACGCATAGAAATCAATTTAATTAAATTCAACTGAAATCAATATGAAATAAGCTGATTTTAAGCTTACCTCTTCATACGATGAAATTAGGTCTTGAAACATGTTCCATTGAGTTTAAAAATATCGAAAGCATTTATTTTGATATATGGATGACCTGCTTTCGTTCCGGAAGCAGAACGGGCATTTCAGGCCATATTTGTTGTTTTAAATCAATTCGGGTATTATTCAGCCTTATCGGGCTTCGTTAGTATATATTGTTCTGTTCTAACCCTAGCAGTCTTTATAATTCTTATCCCTATACATACAACTCCATCTGTTTGTTCCTCCTTCTCAAATGGCAGTAGCCCAAAATTTTAGATTCAATTGTAAATCAAAATCAAATCGAAAAATTAAAACTCCTCAAACTATATCAGATTATATACTGATTCAAAGCCCTCGATGAGCGCAAGCTAGATCGATAGAAATCTTTCGATTTAGGTCTCTATGTGGCTGGAAATTGATGATTAAATCTCGACCGTTCATCTTGTCGTGATGAACTTCGACGTATCGTCGATTGGAGGGTACCGGGTTGTGGAGATCGTTGCACGAAGTTCATCCATGTAGTTTGTTTGGTGTGTTAACGGTTGGATTGAGCTCGATTATTCGATTAGGGTTCGAAAACGATGGCGGCCAGGTTTATAGCAACGTCGATCGACGTTCATAGGGTTCAGGCAAATCGGAGCTTCCTCTGGTAACCCGGGGGAGGGTGGCCGCGACAAGCGTGGGCGAGGCTATGTTAATCGACGACGGCGGCCATTGGGTTGGTCTGGCTCGAATCGCAACACTGTGCTCTTCTAGGGTTTGCTAAGTGAATGTTCTGGTCGATGACGTAAAGGTGACGTGGCATCATTATTTACTTATTTTAATTTAAAAATAAAAATTTCCAACCGTTCTAATGTTAATAACTTTTGCATACGAACTCGGATTCACACGCGGTTTTCTCCGCTGTGATCGTATCAAAATTCCAGACATTATGGAATTGGTTTGGAAAAATTCTAAGACTGTTCAATTTTGGGCCTTATTTTGGATTTCAAATCGATTTGAAATCAAAGTTGAATGTTTTGACCCACTCACAACTTCTAGATTATCTTATGTTAGTTAAATTAAATTTATGATGTAATTAGAAATTGATTGGTTGATGTTTGGTATTGTTAAATTGTCATTTCAGTTAAACATGACTTCTATTGCATTTAATCATGATATAATTTTTTCTTCAATTTAATTGTAAATCGAATACCTGCTAATGATAATCGTTTATCTATTAATGTTTATTGGTTGATTTGGATGATGATACGATGTATGTTTGATTTGCTGATATTAGATGACTGGATGTCATATTTTATATTGTTATAACACCGCAAGTTCCCTATGGGTTGAAATGATACATACCTAAACTATCATTTAGAATAAGGGAAAATTGTTATGGGATGAAACGATAAACCCAAGCAATTTTCATTTAAATAAATTTAGAATTGCAGGTTGAAATAATGTATACCCGTAAATTTAAATATTTGCGATTGAAATGATAAATATCCATATCACTTGCCATATGATTGAAATTTATATACAGACAACGGATTGGTTAAATTAAATGATTTTAAATCTTTAACCTTGGACCCAGTTAAATGATGTTTGAAATAGAATTTGATTTATATAAATTGAATTGTTTTAAATAATTATTTAAAGGATTTACATTGAAATTCTAAAGTTGATTTTGAAGTATAAATGAAATTATCGAAATTGATTTATTGACATATTTAAATTTTGTAACTTTGAAATCTATTGGAATTGGAATAGCTAAAATTGATATTTCAAGACGTAAAATTGGGTTTGACTGAAATTTGGATATGGTCCAAGTTGGTTGAAGTGGAAGAAATGGTTAAATTTGATGTTAATTTCAAATTTATTTTCTTAATGTAAACTGTAAACTATAAACGTTCTTTAAATTTTAAATTATTAAGATTTTCAACTTTTAAACCAAATTTATCTTTTCTAATTATTTAAACCACTTTAGATCTATTTAAAGTATTTTAATTTATTTTAATCTATTTTAAATCTATATAAAGTATTTCAATCTATTTTTAATCTCTTTAAATCTATTAAAAGTATATTAACCTATTTTAATCTATTTAATCTATTTTAAAACTATTTAATCTGTTTTAATCTATTCAAACAATATTAATCCATTTTAACATATTTTAAACTATATTAGTCTGTTTTAATCTATTTTTAACTATCTTACACTATTTTTAAAATAATTTAAAATATCTAAACTATTTTCTGAATTTCAGGTTTATAAAGTGGAAGTTTATATTTATATCCTTAATTTTTAAGTAGAATATGACTAAATGATGTAATAACCTAAGTTGGGATTTAATAACATATTTTGAGTAAATATGATTATTTGAAATGAGGGATTGACCTATTTTGAAAATATGATTTCGAAAGTGAATATGATTTCCAAAGTGATATGGTTTTGATAAGATATTTTGATATCAATTGTGAATTGACTTTTGAAATGTAAAAGTACCAACCGGTGTGAAATAAGCGTTTGATTGTTAAAGAGATCGGGATCGAATATTGTCATACTCTCTGCCAATACCAAAAACCACTTTAACAACTGTGTATGTGGTGGATAGTCCAAAAATGAAGTAGGATGGTTTGGCGAATGAGGTATTTACGTGACCCTGACTCCCGTGAGTCAGCTTAGATGTGACTAAAACAGGGGCCACGCCGGGCCAAGTGAGGTTGCACCTCCGATCAGACACATTTCTTCGATACCATATTATGACATTATGATGAATTAGTGGCCACCCTATATTTTGATTTTGGAGTGTGTTTCGAGGTAGGCGGTTGTAGCTGCTATGCGTTACAACCAGTCCAGATCTACAATTGGTATATCTACCCTGGCATTGCCTTGAGTGCCGTGTTCACATGTCCTATCGTGTCTTCTACTAGTTTGGTTTGTACCATACCTATGGAGTGCCCTCTGATAGCCCTATAGTTTATGGAGGAATTATGATACTGTGTAGACTATGGGAATATATAAAAATGTGTTAAAGGGGATATGGATAACGCCTGAATGCTAGTTTAATACTTTACTTTACTGTAGGCACTATTATTATAACGTATTGTACTACATAATAGATAGTTTAACGGATTCTTAGGAGATGGTAATTTCGAACATCTCTTAAGTTATTGCACTCATGTTAGACACTGGATAGGAGATGTCAAACCCCGTAAACATCTCTGAAGCCATTGCACTCATATTTATTTACTGTTGATTTAGCTTACTTAAGATCTTTTTGTTCCGACTCGAGTGTTTTGTCTTTTCAATTCGCTCTGGTCAGCCTGAGCTTTTTAGTTTATTGAAGACTGCTTTCTAGAGGACGAAGACAAAGATTTTATACTATTATTACGTACTATATTTATTCCACTGCATCATGTTGTTCCGTTGCATTTATTTATTATTTATTCTTGTCTTATGTAACTTTGATCTATATTATAAAGGTTAATCAATGTTATTAGTAAACAGCTTCATGAACTGTTTATTTGATTATTATATTTTATTATTATGTTGCAAGATTCTTTATTTGTTTTCTTTCTTTCTCTGCTTTTTCTTATTTACCCCATAACAATCTGCCCTTTTGAATGATTTGAGTTTAATGTGTATGGTTTATCGTCGATTTAAACCGTCTAAAAAGGTAGGTCGTTACATTTTGCTGAGTTAGAGCAGGGAGATATGACAGTGCTTGATTATGCAACCAGATTTAAGGAGCTAGCAAGGTACCAATATGCTACGGTTGATACTGTCATCAAAAGGAATGAGAAGTTCATACGCGAGTTGAAGCCCGTGCTTGCTGAGGCCATGTTATCGCATATTCGAGATCTATGCGATGTTCTTGTTTACATGGATTTGAGGCATGAATAGATGCTTGCTTTTCTTGAAAGAAATAAGGCAAAGGAAGCTCAAGGAGGGCAGAACCAGAAGATGAAGTTTTTCCATAAGAAAGGAGCTCAGATGGGTGGAGCTGCCAAAAGGGGAAAGGCTGTGTTGGGAGGTACGCTTATGATTCATGTTATGTAAGTTAACGTTTAGTTGATATTGGTGTATCACATTCTTTTATATCTCATTATTTGGTAGATAAGCTTAACCTATACCCCTCATACCTAGTTACTTCCTTAAGGTTTGCAAATCCAATAGAAGGTTATGCGACCCTTAGGATGAGATGTGACCACCTAATGTTTGAATTGTTAGGTCATACCTTTGTTTACAATTTGCATGTGTTTGATTTCGAAGGGTTCAGAATTATTTTGGGTATAGATTGGTTAAGTAAATACGATGCTAGGATATTTTGCCATGATAGGAAAATATTGCTTAGACACTCTGACTGTAGTGATTGGATCATATACTCCGTAGAAAACCTGGTTTTGAGGTTAACACTTTGTTGGGTATTATGGAGGTAGAAGATGAGTTGAATCATTTTTGTTGTTAGAGAATTCGTAAATGTCTCTGAACCCACGTAGGACTACCACCAAAATGAGCTATTGTGTTTCAGATAGATTAAGTACCCGGAGCAGAACCGATGAGTAGACCGCTAAGCAAAATGACACCTATTGAGATGAGGGAATTAAAGGTGCGGTTGGTGGATTTAGAATGTAAGAATTTTATCAAACCAAGCAATTTGCCTTGGGGAGCAGCTGTGGTGTTTGTTAAGAAGCCGGACGGATCATTAAGGTTATGTATCAATTATCATAAGTTGAATGTGAAGACTATACAGAATCGATATCGTTACCTAGAATTGATGATTAGTTTGACCAGTTGAGTGGAGCCAAAGTATTTTTCCAGTTGGATTTAGTAATAGGGTTACAACAACTTAGAGTGGCGGAGGATAGTATTTCTTTAACGGCATTTAGAAACAGGTATGGATCGTACGAATGGTTAGTAATGCTGTTCGGACTAAGTAATGTGCCGGCATTCTTTGTAGATTTGATGAACCGAGTTTTCCAAGAGCACTTGGATAGGTTTGTATTGGAATTCAGCGATGATATTTTGACATACTCTAAAGATGAAAGAAAGCATGAAGTTCATTTTAGATTGGCGTTTGAGCCGTTGAGGCAGCATCAACTGAAAGCGAATTTTTCAAAGTGTCTTTTCTGGAAGAAAGCGGTGAATTTTCTTGGTCATGTAGTCTCAAAGAAAGAGTTGTTTGTAGATCCGACTAAGATCGAGGCTGTAAATAATTAGAAGAGGCCTGAGACAATGACTGAGATAAAGAGTTTTCTTGGATTAGCTGGCTATTACAGGAGATTCATTAAGGATTTCTCGCGGATAGCAACACCTTTGACTAAGTCGACCAGGAAGTATGTGAAGGTTGTCTGGTCCGATAAGTGTGAGGAAGCATTCTAGAAATTGAAACACTTATTGACTAGTGCACATGTGTTAGTAGTTTTAGATGGAAATCAAGGGTTGGTGGTGTATACAGATGCATTTGGAAAAGATTGGGAGCTATGTTAATGCAAAGAGGTAAAGTGATTGCATATGCATCTCGACAGTTTAGACTGCATGAAGTTAGATATTAAACACATGATTTGGAATTAGCTGCGGTAATTTTTGTGTTGAAGGTGTGGAGACATTACCTTATGGGAGAGAGATTTGAATTGTATATGGATCATAAGTCACTGAAATATTTATTCTCTCAGAAGGAGTTGAATATGAGATAGTAGAGGTGGTTAGAGTTTTTAGCCGCTTATGATTTTGGTATTGAGTACACACCAACAAAAGGCAACAAGGCTACGGATGCACTTAGAAGAAAACATTAGAATGTTGTTTTGGCAATGATAGCCGAGTGGAAAGATTTAGAAGCATTGACCACATGCAGGATACAGTGGAGATCTAAGGCTAGGTCTAATAAGGAAACTGCTGTGTTGTCATGTTTAGAAGACCGACCAGTGACAATCGAAAAGATTGCTTCTAAGCAAAAAGAGGATCCATTATTGGTTGAACGGATCAGAAAGTTAAGGGATGGAACAGAGAGTGATGACTTGAAAGATTTCAGTCTTGACCGAAATGGATGGTTAAAGAAGAAAGGGAGACTATGTGTTTCGAATGTGGGAAACATTAGGAAGGAAGTTCATGAGGAATGCCATTGTTCAAAGTTCACTGTTCATCTGGGAGGTACTAAGATGTATCAGGACATGAAAAGAAGCTTTTTCTGAGAAGTATGAAGAGAGATTTAGGCTTATGTTTAAAGCAGTGTTTGAACTATTAGTCGGTAAAAGTCGAACATGATCAGAAACCAAGTGGGTTAATTCAGCCTTTATATATTCCAGTATGGAAATGAGATTCGATCTCAATGGATTTTATAGACAGGTTACCAAGGTCAAATAGAGGAAATGAAAGTATATAGGTCATAGCAGACAGGTTGATCAAGAGCACCCATTTCATTCCAGTTAAGTCAACCAGGATGACACCTTCTTTAGCTAAGTTATTCACGAAGAATATAGTTAGACTTCATGTAATTCCTAGTAGCATAGTAAGCGATAGAGATTCCTTATTCACTAGCGAGTTCTGGAAGAGTCTACAGGAGACTTTGGCTACCAAGCTCAAGATGAGTACCACTTACCATCCGTAGACAGATGGGCAAATGGAAAGATTTAACAAAGTCTTAGAAGATTTATTACGAGCTTGTGCACTAGACTTTGGAGGATCATGGGAAGACCATCTACACTTAGTCGAGTTTTGTATAACAATGGTTATCAAACTAGCATAGGGATGACACCGTTTGAAGCTTTGTATGGAAGGCCATGCAAATCTCTTATTTGTTGGTTAGAGACCGGGGATAGGTTAGTTCTTGTCCGAATTTGGTTAGAGAAGCTGCAAAAAAGATTGAGTTAATTAGAGATAGAATTAAGGAAGCTCAGTCTAGGCGGTAGAGCTGTGCTGACAAGAGATGGAAAGACTTAGAATTCTCAATTAGAGATTATGTTTTCATTAAAGTATCACCAATGAAGGGTGTGATCGGATTAGGGAAATCAGTAAAATTGGCAACAAGATTGGTTGTACCATTTCCTATTATAGAAAGGATCGAGAATCTCGCATATAGGGTAGAGTTAACAAACAGTTTGGCAAGAGTCTATGATGTTTTTCATATTTCTCATCTAAGGAAGTGTATTCGAGATTCGGAGACTACTATAGCACGAACTATATTAGAGGACTTAGTAGTGGAGTCGAATTTAGCTATAGTTAGAAAGCCAATTTATATGGTCGCGAGAGGTGAGAAGAGGCTAAGGAACAAGACAGTCAGATTAGTAAAAGTCCAGTGGAGCGACCAGGAGAGTGACTATACTTAGAAAACTGGGAACAGGGTTAGAGACACTTATCCTGACTTGTTTCATGGTATGTTTTACCTTTATGATAGATCTATTGTGTACCTTATCGTAATTTCAGGACGAAATTCTTTAAGGAGTGGAGTCTGTAACGACCCTAATTTTGATTAACATTATTTCAGATATTTAATTAGATAAGTTAAATGAAATAATGTAAATGGTTAAGGAATCGAGGTTTGTGTAATTAAAGGGTAGCTATGCCTAATGAACTAAGGGGAAATAAAATGGAATAAGTAAGGGTAATAGATAAGGGCAAAATAGGAATAAGTTATATTCATATACCCTAAACCCTTTATTCCACTTTTATTTTACACATTCATAAACAAAAATAAATCTAAGAGAAGGCTGGCCACCATTAGGAGAAAGCAATAGAAAGATAAGCTAAAATCAAGAGGAAGGAAGCTTAATCAATCTAGTTCAAGAACAAATCTCAAACTCGTTAATCACAAGCTAAAGGTGAATAATAAGTTACATCTCATTTTATTGTTTTCGGTTTTAGTTGAGATCCAAATATTTTTGCAAAGTATATTTCCATGTTTTGAATGATATATATATATATATATATATATATGCTTGTTGATGAATTATGTTGTTCATATAGATTTTATTGACATGTTTTGATCTGAAACCTATCAAATGACATCCAAATGCCTTAATTTGATATAACGTAAGAAATATTATTTTAGAAATGGCTTACAAGTTTCAAAATTTTCTGAATTAATAGGGATTGATTATGAATATTCTAGTGAAGAAAATGGTTAAATTGGGTTTAAAATTAATTATGGCTATTATATATTAGCTTTGGGTCATAAATTAATATATGTTGGAAAAAATATTAAAAGTGATTTATGGGGATTTTTGGAGAATTTTCCTAAGTGTTTTAATAAGCATATAAAATTATTTATAGTATGGGACATATTTTTTATATGTTTATAAATGGAGAAGGGGTAATTTGTAAATGTTTTAAATTATTAATCTCTGAAATTCGGTAGCACTTTTAGAAAATAATTTGGAAAAGAAATAGGCAACCAATCATATGTTGACAAACAAAGCAGGTTGGTTGAAAAGAGATTAATTTATAAAGTCAAAAATCGGTTTTTCTAAGGTTTTTGCTGTTTCTCCACTTTCGACAGCACCTTTCGACTTCATACTTCCGCATCCACCTTAGTCGAAACAAATACACATGCAAAGACTTGGTACATAGCTGATTGAAGATATGCGAAAGGTATAGAGTCGAAACATGGCTTTTGAAGGGGTCGAGACCTTGTTTTGCTTTTAAAGGGAAATTCCTCTTGTTTTGCTTTTGAAAAGAATGCTTTCAAATAAGATAGCTTTTGACTTGGTCAAGTGTTTTAAAAGAAAAGAGCTTTCGAAAGAGGCTCCTGCTTCGTTTTAAGAAAATGCTTTCGAAGGGGTCAAACCCCTGCTGTCGCATCCTAGCTTTCGAAGCAATGCCTTCGAAAGAGTTCTTTCACTTTAAATACCGAGCCACTTCTCCAATGCCTTCGAAGGGATTGGTTTCAACATAATCCACTTCATTTACTTAGGAAATTGCTTTCGAAAGAGTTCCTTTCGATTTAGTTTGTGACGACCCGGAATTTTCGAATATTTGAAATTGGAATATTTAATTGATTTTAAATATTTAAATTTAATGTTTAACTTGAATTTCAAATATCACAATTTGTTTGACAAATAAACTATTGAATCTAACAATTGAAATAGGGTAAAAAAATGAAATCTGGAGTTTCAGGCTTGTTAAAAATATTTTGAAGGCCTATTATATTTATATTGATAAAACTGTAGATAATAGAAGTTTTAAATTTGAGTTTAAAAGTGTTTTTTTAGTTTTGACAATATATCGTTAAAATTGACATTTAAAAATAGCCTTCTGAGGCACAGTCTCGGAATTCGACGAAACTAGTTCCATTGGATCCGTAATAATGTATTATTATCGGATTTCAAATTTCATAGTAGTTGGAGTTGTTGTGTGATCGTACGGTAAGTAAACGCGCTGAAATTTATATCAAAAATTCAATATAATAACTGGGTCCAAAAAGCTACCTTCTCCATACAATCGAATTAGGACTTGGGACCTTTTCCTTTGCGTTCAGAATAGGGGTATAACATTATAAACGCCTAGCAGCACGCCTCGATAGGGGTTCGCGGTTTTAAGCCACGTAAATCGAGACAACTTGAATTTGAATTCAATTAAATATATATATATTCCTTTGACTGGTCAATGTAGTTCTCATCAGTTGTTTTCCTTTCACCTCGGTATCACTACAGCACTGTAGCAAGTATAACCCTACACGCAACTGATCAAATAATGTCTTGTTTTCCCTTTTTCACCTTTTCATGAACATCACAGCAGATCATTATAATAAAAATTCAAAAGAAAAAAATGAATGAAATGAATATGGCTGCTTGAAATCTTCATGGCCGACATCGAAGAAAAATCAAAATTCCAAAATTAATTCAAAACATTTTATTATCGTGCTCTCCACTTTGGGTTCTGGAATTGGAGTCTCGTTCGGGATGGAAACCATATCGTCTCGTTCCACTCGATGGGATTTAGATCCACTCGGAGTTGCAATTTTTCAGGATATTGTTTGATTCGCGAGGTTTGGGGTGGTGGCGCTGAGTGCCAGGTCGAGGTGGTAGATCCTAGTGGGGTTGTCATTGGGGGGGAGTTCGATGGCGAGGTAGCGGCAGAGAAGGGGGCACACGAGGATGGAAGGTCTCAACGTGGAGCCGCGATTGTGTCTAGATAGATGGCTGGCGACGCGACTTCGTCATTGGTGGTGGGGCGGTGGTCAAGTGCGAGCTCGGGTCGTTTTGGGTTGTGGCAGTGTGGTAAGGCGGTTTTTTTAATATATATATATATATATATATATATATATATAACATATACTGTAAAGAAAATAAAAATACAAATATATCTAGAAAAGTATAGATAAAATTTTTGAAAATAAATATGAACTCTAAAATATTTGAAAGTCTATATAAAATTAGATTTTTGAAATCTATCATTTTATTCTTATAAATATATATTTTCAGTTTCAAAATGAAAATTAAAATTAAATATACACATACACATTTTAAATCTACTAGTCTATTTTAAAATTATGTATTCAGGGTGATTAATTTATATAATAAACTTATTTTGCTATTTAGTTGCTAAAGATAATTTATTAAAAAGGAAAATTAGTTTAAAATCAATTTTTTAGTTAAATTAAATATATAAATGGTAATTTATTTTTCAATTAGTTCAAATATTAATAAAACATACATTGTTTATACAAGGTCTAAAATCATTGAGAAACAAGACAGGGTTGGATCGGACTTGCAAACAAAATTAAAGGTGAGTTAATCTCACTCATTTGGATTATCATTTAAATTTAAATAGTTAAATTTAAATTATTGGTTGAATGATTGAATTGACTGCATGTATATTATATATAATAGTGTGTGTGTGTGTGTGTCTATATATATATATATATATATATATATATATATTTATATATATATATTAGAGTGATTGATTCCCGCATTATATAGTAGATGAGACCCTATGCACCCCGCATAATAGCGAATGACCCCATATACCGCGATATCCCGCCTTGAAGCAGGATTGGTATTTATATATTGTGCTAACATCTATGGATTTAGGGAAACAGGTTAAAGAGATCCAACTGGATCCTCAAAAATGTTGAATTTATTTCATATTCTGTTATATGATTTATTTGATAATCTATGATAGATTATATTGGTAGTTGGAATTAATGAATGCTATGTTTAGCTGAATATATTTTGGTATTTTAAGATATCGAAAATATAAAAAATTGGATTTTTGAAGGAAAATAAAAGAAAGAAATTTTAAGTAAAATAATTATAACGAATTTGGATAATTAAAGAATGAATTGGAAAAGGTAAAAGTTGATTTTTAAATTGTAATAAATAAATTCTGAGTATGGGAAAGGAGATTTTGAATAGATGGGAATAAATGAATTTTTAAACTCAAGTGACATTTTTTAAAAGAATAAAGGATTTATTTTTAAATTCAAGGTCTAAAATAGTTGGAAGAGACAAGAAGAATTTTGGAAAAAGTATGAAATTGGTATTTTCAGTTTAAAAAGATTTTGAATCATAATAAAGGTGTAAAATCTGAAATTAACGGTTTTTCAAATAAAATTAGCAAATAAAGGAATTTATTTTTAAATAGAGTAAATTCTGGTAATCGATTTGAAAATTGATTAAGTGTTTGAAACTGTGCTTGAAGGAAAATGAGACTATGGAATTTATAAACTGGGTTTATAAAATGAAATAAGATATCAATAGATATTTGAAAGTATAAATTCACGATGGGAATTTTATAAAGGAATGAGTAATTTGTTTCAAAAATAAATGGTGGTTTATTTTAAAAAGTGTGGAAAAGAAAATTTACGAATTTGGGACGTAAATTGGGATAAATCGAGAAGGATTTATTAATTGATTAAATGAACTATTTTGGAATGGAAAATGTATTTTTTCGAAAAGCCAAGTATGTTTTCAAAGCAGATTTTTAAGTATAGGTTAAAAGTTTTAAAGTTGTTTTAAAAGAATTTTTTTGAGAAATTATTATTTAACTTGTTTAAAATTTTAAAGGTAAATATTTATTAAGTTAGTTATAGTAGTAATTATTTTAAAGATTAAATTGGTATTATGATTTAAAAGATAATTATCAAATATTTATGTTTTATAAAGTAGCTTTATTTTAAAAGTAGTTTGGCTTAAGTTTTAATTTAAAATTAGTATAGAATTTCATAACTAGTATTTTAAATAAATGTTTTAATGTAGTTTTTATTTTGAGTGTTTTAAATTATATATTTTGGATCAAGTGATGTATAAAATATTAAGATTTGGTGATTTTCAGTAGAAATAAACAATTGGGCGGAAATTTCTTCCGTGAAAGAAAAAGTGATTTGAAAATTATTTTCAAAAGGTTGAAGTGTAGAAAAAATATCTTGCGAAGATATTTTGAATAAATAACTTGGGAAATTATTAAGGCCTGATGGTTGTTTCTGGATGTTATATGATAGTAAATAACCGACTATCAATATTGGCCAATGCGTGGATCGTTTCGAAGAGACCGGGATCATGATTAATTTCTCGAAAACCACTTCGATCCGGTTTGAACGTTTTTGTAAAGAGGAAAAGAACTTGGAGTCGAAGATGGAGCAGTGAAGTGCAAGGGCTAATCGCTACTAATCCTGAGGGTGATTCCCAAATGGATGTAGTAGGAGCAGTGACTTCGGTTTCGTTCGAACCGGGAACAGACTTATATGGATGAATGCTATCAGAACATCGTTAGGGGAACGATGAGCATTCGATGTGTATGTGTGCTAAAAAGGTAACGCTTAACCTCAGGCTTCATCAACCGGAATGGCTAAAACATGGGAGATGCAGCACGGCTAAGTGGCTAGCAACCAATTAGGGTAAGGTCATCCCTGTCTAGATGTCCCTTTATTTGGCTCTGTGGGCGGTTGCTGATCCCAACCGCGGGATGATCTTATTCGGACTATCCAGTAAGGGGTAGGTCCGGTCTTGTATTACAGAGGATCATGGAGGATCCTCGGTATGCTGATCTAGACTAGGTACTGTGATGGGCGGTACCCCAGTAGCCCTACCATTGTATGGAATCCGATCTCCAATAAGCGCCTGTACGGTTTTAATTATGCCCAATTATTGCTGGAACGTGAGACGCAAACATTTCAGCTAGATTCTATTTTACTTTCAATACACACTATTATAATATCAGACGAATTTGATAAAAAGTGTTTTGGTTATCGTAAGGCAAAAACCCGAAATGTTTATTTGTGGTGTGATCTTACGAGATACCTTTGATTTCAAATGTTTTTGAGAAAAAAACTTTAATAATTCCAATTTAGTATGTTTTTCTCACGCTGGTTTTCTAGACTGATCGGGTGTTATTTTACTATAATGCCTGGGTCAGACCGATTATTAAAGAGTACAGATTCGATGAGCTGGATGACAAGATGTATCTCGCGTGTTTGATGTATATTCCGCTGTGTATGGTTAACTGCATAGTCAGCTTTTGTGAGGACAGGTTATGATAATTGTCCAGTTACGTGCTATGAATTTTGTTGTACTCTGATGATGTAATTTATATAACAGATACAGTTCTTTTGTATAAAAATTCGGTCATTTATCTATTATATATTGTTCCACTGCGATTGTGAGATTCTGATGTTGTTTTCTATTTTCTTCTTCTTCCTCTTTCTTCTTTAACTGTAATGGTTCGTATTTCTATCCACTTTGATTTGATATGATGGAGAATATCATAGTCTCAAAAGAGTATGAATTTGCGGGTCATTACAGTGGTACCAGAGCTGAAGGTTAAGTGAGAACCTTGGCTCTGGTGGGAATTGCTCATTAGAAATAGAGTCCGTAGTACTCTAGAATGAGTTTGAGTATATTAATAAATATGAGCGCGTATTTGTAAGTGAATATAAAAATTGTTTTTATATTGTGTTGACTTATCAGTTGAGTGTTTATGAATTCTGGTCGATATGTGGGGCGCCATGTCATCGATAGGGGTTTCTAAACTCTTAAACAAGATAAACCGACACAGTATTGTTTTAAAATAGGGTAAATAAAATAATTTTACCCAAATTATTTTTGTATATAAAAGAAACAATTTTTTTGTAAATTATTATAGTTATATATGGTTGCTTGGTTGTTAGGAAGTGATAATATTAAATTATTATCATTGTTGTATGGAAATTGAACTAGGCATTAAAATTATAACCAAAGGTTAAGGAATAAATTTATAAAACAAAATGAAAATTGGAAATGTGATTTATAATGAAATTCCAGAGTAATATTGAATATAGACTGAAAGGATTTGAAATTTGGAAATTTGGAAAATTTTAATTTCATTTGGGTTTGAAAATGATTTTCGAAGGTTTTGTAGGAATAATAGTAATGTTATTCGGAAATATTTTTGAATTAGATTGGAAATCTGGAGAGATTTGAAATATAAAAATATTTGAAAAAGGTTTTTAAGCATTGTTCTCCCTTCAGTCGTTGGAAAATAACTTCGGTGATGACTACATCATCATCGATGTTCATTTTCTAGTTTCCAAGAGAGGAATTGCTGCCAAAATGTTTTAAATCGAAGTGTTTGCAAAACTGGGTTTGGTTTTAAGATATAAAGAATAATTTGATATGCAATTGAGTTATGTTTTATTTCAAAAATGATTTTAAAATGTTGAATAATTGTTTAAAAAGACTCTAGAATCTTATTTAAAATGCTTATGGAAATCTAAATGGGTTTGATAACTTATAAATCTGAAATTTGTTAGAATGAAATTCAACTTGAAAGAGTTAAATAAAAGTAAGCGTAGTAACAAAAAAAAGTGGTAGGTAAACCAATTAAGGAAAGTAAATCTAAGGAGATTAGTAAGTGGGATGTAAATAAGTTGGAGAACTTATGGAAGTTCTAATTTTTCTTTTGAGTTGGACCGGAATGTAATTGAATCTAGTTAAATAAAAGTGAATTTGAAGAAACGAATCTAAGTAAGCTAAATGGAATGGTTATTGGAATAAAATTATTTAGTTGGAAATAAATTTGTGAGTGAACAAAATGAATTTACATTTGTAAGTAAATGGAATTGAAACTTAATATTGGTATTCAATTCAAATTGTGTTAGGTAAAGTAAAATTGGAGAATTAGTTTCAAGCGGACTAAAAGTAATAAGAGTTTGGAAATAAAGTCCATTGAGATTTAAAATAAATTAGTAAATGGAACTAAATAAATGATTGATTGAATATGGTTTGAGACGAGATGAATAGAACTCAATATTTTAAAATGAAAGGTGAATTGAATTCATATGGAATGAAAGACCTAATTTGAATAAAAGCATATCTAAACCAAAGTGGTAATGTGAAGATAAATATTTAAGTGTGTAAAATAATTATATTAAACCTAAGAAAGGGATGGTGAAATTCTCAAGTAAAAATTAGTATTGTAAAAATATTCCTAGTTAATATTTGAATGAAGATTAAGTAAAGAGTGAAATGAGATAATTGAGAATAGGAGTATGTAAATCAAATGTGAATAAAAAGAGAATTGATATAGCTAATAATCAATTGGAATAAATACGTAGGATGTAAGTATATTATTTTATTCGCATGACGATTTGATCCAGACTCGAGCATAGAATTTCGAGATAGTATATCGATCCAAGTTGGGATTTTTCGCTTGATTTTCGACGACAAACCCTGCATATGGATTTTGATAGATTCTGGAAATTCTCTATCATAGTATATGTAAGGAGAATGACGGTTTCTGATCAAGAAGCCAGATCTAAGTCCGCACTAGGAAGTCGGGTGGACGATACTAGTTCAGAAGTGAAATTGCGTGATCGGGTGAGCGATCGGATTTGGTATTTCATATGAATGATATGTGTACATCATACGGCGTAAGTAACATAATATTGAAATTGCGGTAAAGAAATAATAAAATGATTTTGGATTCTGTGATTGAATTTTTTTCTATGTAGGATACAGGTGTTTTGGTAGGAAAGGAAGTTGATATCTTTGATTTCAGAAGATAAATATGAATTGCCCGACTAAAAGGTATGTATTTAATTATCATATGAAATTTGTTGATTTTCTAGTCTAGCCACTTGGTGTTTTGTTTTCTTTTGAAATCTGAGCGTCCGTTGAGGCATTTGTAGTTGTACTGATCTAGCCGCGCAAAGGAGACGCTGGCGAAATTTTTCGAAAATTTAGGGAGTTAGAAAATTTTGAGAAAAATTTTCTAATTTAAAATTTGGTTTTAAATCTAAATTTGAATTGTTGAGTAAATAATATTGTTTGGAATTTATGGTTGAGTTTGGGAAGTTAGTAAGAGTGCTAATGTGTCTTTAATAAAAATATTGTTTTGGGTAGATGTTTTAAAACCGTTTGGTTTCAGGGAAAATGATGAACGGGTTGTGGACCATTCCTCTTAATTAGTAATTTCGAGGACGAAATTCTTTTAAGGGGAAAGGAATGTGATGACCTGAAATTTTCAAATATTGAAATTGGAATATTTAATGGATTTTAAATATTTAAAATTTAATGTTTAGCTTGAATTTCAAATATCACTATTTGTTTGACAAATAAACTATTGAATTTAACAACTGAAATTGGGTAAAAAACATAAATCTGGAGTTTCAGGCTTGTTAAAAATATTTTGAAGGCCTATAAAATTTATATTGATAATACTGAAGATAATAGAAATTTTAAATTTGATTTTAAAAGTGTTTTGTTCAGTTTTGAAAATATATCGTTAAAATTGACATTTAAAAATAGCCTTCCGAGGCACAGTTTTGGAATCAACGAAACCAGTTCCATTGGATCCATAATAATGTATTATTATCGGATTTCAAATTTCGTAGTAGTTGGAGTTGTTGTGTGATCGTACGGTAAGTAAACACGCTGAAATTTGTATCGAAAATTCAATATAATAATTGGGTCCAAAAAGCTATCTTCTCCATGCGATCGAATTAGGACTCAAGACCTTTTCCTTTACGTTCGAAATTAGGGTATAACATTATAAATGCCTATTGGCACGCCTCGATAGGGGTTCGCGATTTTAAGCCACGTAAATCGAGACAACTTGAATTTGAATTCAATTTAAAATATATATATATCTGTGTGTGTGTGTATTTTTTCCTTTGACTAGTCAATGTAGTTCTCATCAGCTGTTTTTCTTTCACCTCGGTATCACTGTAGCACTGTTGCAAGTATAACCCTACACACAATTGATCAAATCGTGTCTTGTTTTCCCTTTTTCACCTTTTAATGAACATCACAGCCGATCATTATAATAAAATTCAAAAGAAAAAAATGAATGAAATGAATATGGCTGCTCGAAACCTTCATGGCCGACATCGAACAAAAATTAAAATCCCTAAATTAATTCAAAACATTTTATTATCGTGCTTTCCACTTTAGGTTCTGGAATCGAAGTCTCGTTTGGGATGGAAACCATATCGCCTCGTTCCACTCGATGGGATTTAGATCCACTCAGAGTTGTGATTTTTCAGGTTATTGTTTGATTCGCGAGGTTTGGGGTGGTAGCGCCGAGGGCCAGGTCGAGGTGGTAGGTCGCTGGTGGGGTTGTCGTTGGGGGAAGGGAGTTCGATGGCGAGGTGGTTAGCGACAGAGAAGGGGGGCGCACGAGGATGGACGGTCGCAATGTGGAGCCGCGATTGGATCTGGATAGATGGCTGGCGACGCGACTTCATCATTGGTGGTGAGGCGGTGGTCAGGTGCGAGCTTGGGTCGTTTTGGGTTCTGGCAGTGTGGTAATGCAGTTTGTTTTTTTTGTTTTTTTTAAAATATATATATGTAACATATACTGTAAAGAAAATAAAAATACAAATATATCTAGAAAAGTATGGATAAGATTTTTGAAAATAAATATGAATTTTAAAATATTTGAAAGTCTATATAAAGTTAGACTTTTGAAATCTATCATTTTATTCTTATAAATATATATATGCAGTTTCAGAATGAAAAATAAAATAAATATACATATACACATTTTAAATCTACTAGTCTATTTTAAAATTATGTATGTAGTGTGATTAATTTATGTAGTAAACTTATTTAGCTATTTAGTTACTAAAGATAAATTATTAAAAAGGAATATTAGTTTAAAATCAAATTTTTAATTAAAATAAATAAATAAATGGTAATTTATTTTTCAATTAATTCAAATATTAATAAACCATACATTGTCTATACAAGGTTTAAAATCATGGAGAAACAAGACAGGGTTGGATCGGACTAGCAAACAAAATCAAAGGTGAGTTAACCTCACTCATTTGGATTACCATTTAAATTTAAATAGTTAAATTTAAATTAATGGTTGAATGATTGAATTGAGTGCATGTGATATTATATATAATAGTATATATATTGGAGTGGTTGATTCCCGTATTATATAGCGGATGAGACCCTATGCGCCCCGCATAATAGCGGATGACCCCATATACCGCGATATCCCACCTTAAAGTGGGATTGGTATTTATATATTGTGCTAACATCTGTGGATGCAGGGAAACAGGTTGGAGGGATCCAACTAGATTCCTCAAAAATGTTGAATTTATTTCATATTCTGTGATATGATTTATTTGATAATCTGTGATAGATTATATTGGTAATTGGAACTGTTGAATGTTATGTTTAGCTAAACATATTTTGGTATTTTAAGATATCGAAAATATAAAAATTGGATTTTTGAAGGAAAATAAAAGAGAGAATTTTTAAGTAAAAATAATTATAAGGAATTTGGATAATTAAAGAATGAATTGGAAAAGGATAAAAGTTGATTTTTAAATTCTAATAAATAAATTCCGAGTATGGGAAAGGAGATTTTTGACTAGATGGGAATAAATGAATTTTTAATCTTAAGTGATATTATTTAAAAGAAGAAAGGATTTATTTTTAAATTCAAGTTTTAAAATAGTTGGAAGAGATAAGAAGAATTTTGGAAAAAGTATGAAATTGGTATTTTCTGTTTAAAAGATTTTAAATCACAATAAAGGAGTAAAATCTGAAATTAACATGTTTTGAAATAAAATTTAGTAAGTAAAGAAATTTATTTTTAAATGGAGTAAATTTTATTAATTGATTTGAAAATTGATTAAGTGTTTGAAACCGTGCTTAAAATAAAATGAGACTATGGAATTTATAAACTGGGTTTATAAAATGAAATATGATATCAATGGATATTTGAATGTATAAATTCACGATGGGAATTTATAACGGAATGTGTAAACTTTTTTAAAAATAAATGGTGGTTTATTTTAAAAAGTGTGGAAAAGTAAATTTACGTATTTGGGGCGTAAATTGGGATAAATCGAGAACAATTTATTAACTGATTAAATGAACTATTTTGGAATGGAAAGTGTATTTTCCTGAAAAGCCAAGTATGTTTTCAAAGCAAATTTTTAAGTATAAGTTAAAAATTTTAAAGTTGTTTTAAAAGAATGTTTTGAGAAATTATTATTTAAGTTGTTTAAAATTTTAATGGTAAATATTTATTAAGTTAGTTATAGTAGTAATTATTTTACGGATTAAATTAGTATTATGATTTAAAAGACAATTATTAAATATTTATATTTTATAAAGCAGCTTTATTTTAAAAGTAGTTTGGCTTAAGTTTTTATTTGAAAATCAGTGTAGAATTTCATAACTTGTGTTTTTAATAAGTGTTTTAATGTAGTTTTTATTTTAAGTGTTTTAAAGTATATATTTTGGATAAAGTAATTTAAATTATTTTAAAATCTAAGTATTAAGACTTGGTATTTTTAGTGGAAATAAACAATTGGGTGGAAATTTATTCCGTAAAAGAAAAAGTGATTTGAAAATTATTTTCAAAGGGTTGAAGTGTAGAAAAAATATCTTGTGAAGATATTTTGAATAAATAATTTGGGAAATTATTATGGCCTGATGGTTATTTGTGGATGTTGTATGATAGTTTAATAACCGACCACAAATATTGGCTAATGCGCTGATCGTTTCGAAGAGACCGGGATCGGGATTAATTTTCCGAAAACCACTTCGATCCGGTTTGAATGTTTTCGTGAGGAAGAAAAGAGCTTGGAGTCGAAGATGGAGTAGTGAAGTGCAAGGGCTAATCGCTACTAATCCTGAGGATGATTTCAAAATGGATGTAGTAGGAGTAGTGCCTTCGGTTCCGTTCGGACCTGGAACAGACTTGTATGAATGAATGCTATCAGAACATCGTCAGGGGGACGATGAGCATTCTAAGTGTATGTGTGCTAAAAAGGTAATGCTTAACCTCAATCCTCATCAACCGGGAATGGCTAAAACAGGGGAGGTGCAGCAAGACTAAGTGGATAGCAACAAATTATGGTAAGGTCATCCCTGTCTAGATGTCCCATTATTCGACTGTGTTGACGGTTGCTGATCCCAACCGTAGGGTGATCTTATTCGAACTATCCAGTAAGGGGTAGCTCCGGTCTTGTGTTGCAGGGGATCATGGAGGATTCTCGATACGCTGATCTAGATCAGGTACTGTGACGGGTGGTACCCCAGTAGCCCTTCCATTGTATGGAATCCAATCTCCAATAAGCGCATGTACGGTTTTGATTGTGCCCAACTATTGCTCAAAAGTCAGATGCAAGCATTTCAGTTAGATTCTATTTTACTTTCAATAGATACTATTATAATATCAGACGGATTTGATAAAAGTGTTTTGGATATCATAAGGTAAAAACCCGACATGATTATTTGTGGCGTGGTCGTACGAGACACCTTTGATTTCAAATGATTTTGACAAAAAAACTTTAGTGATTCCAATTGAGTGTGCTTTTCTCACGCTGGTTTTCCAGACTGACTCGGGTGTTATTTTACTACAATGCTCAGGTCAGACCGAGTATTATAGAGTACAGATTCTGGATGGATTGCTATGGAGCTCAGGAGACGAGTTGGATGGCGAGACGTATCTCACGTATTTGATGTATATTCCGCTATGCGTGGTTAACTGCATAATCAGCTTTCGTGAGGAAAGGTTATGATAACTGTCTAGTTATGTGCTATGAATTTTGTTGTACCCTTATGATGCAATGTATATAACAGATACATTATTTTGTATAAAGATTCAGTCATTTATCTATTATATATTTTTCGCTGCGATCGTGAGATTTTGATGTTGTTTTCTATTTTCTTCTTCTACCTCTTTCTTCTTTAACCTTAATGGTTCGTATTTCTGTCCACTTTGAGTTGATATGATGGAGAATATCGTCGGCTCAAAAGAGTACGGATTTGCGGGTCATTGCATAGTTCTTTTAAGTCCTTTTTGGTATTTTGAATGTTAAACTCAAAAGTTTCAAAAGAAATGGTTTCTGTAACGATCTCGAATTTATTAAGTTTAAATTGATATTTAAAATTTAATTTCTGTAAAAATAATTGGTAATTAATATAAAATATAAAGTAAACAAATTTGTTCAATTATAATAACATAACTAAAACAACTTTTATAATATGTACACAAAGTAAAATAAATATCTATCAAACATAAACTAATATAAATAAGATAAATTATAGATGGAAGTAAAATATATGACTTCACATATATTCTAAAGCAACATAACTAAGGAAAATAACAGGACAACATTACAATAAGAATATAAAATCTAGCTGGTAAGAAGAAACAAACAATATATATATATATATATACATACATATATATATATATATTCAGGTATGAACACTTGAAGAGAAAATACATCTGTAAGCTTAAAACAAAGGAAGGAACCAGACCAATATGTGATTATACAAGCAAATATGAATAGGCATATAGGCTGAGAAACAAATGTAAACAAAACAACGTAAATAAAGTACACCCTAACATACCATAACAGCCGAACTCAACAAGTATGACAAATGAAGACAAAAGTACATACACATTGCATGTTTCCATCTTTAGCAATTAATGCTAGCACTATCATCAGCCACCAAAGTAACATATAGTCAAAACAAGGATAGAAAAAGCTCTGGCCAAATCTTTACAAAATATTTCCAGTACATAATAAATTATATTAACCTGTAATCCTTTCTTTTATATACATCATTCCCATTCGTTCACTTGAAAAATGAGCAGAAAAAAGAAGAAGAGAAGAGTTAAACAAAAGTTCAAATTAAAACAGCAACTCAACTCAACCAGAGGAAAGCAAGATGCAAATCAAAAATTTAAAAATTTGGAAATATAGTTTCAGCCTTCAACCAGGAATCAAGGTTGAGCTCAAAACCTGAAAGTATCAAAGAAAAAAAAGATTTGCTCTCTGGTTTCAATGAATTCAAGTTCAAATCTTAATCTCTGTTATCATCAACATCCAGTTTCAAGCCTGTTTCTGTTTTTGATCTCTGCTTCCAAACTTCAAGTGAGCAAACTTTTCTTTTTTTTATAAGTCCCTATACTTGCTTATCTTGATGATCTGTTGAAGTGTGATATGAAGTATGTTTGAGTAACGATGTGAATTTGCTTCCATGTGTATATATATATACAAATGCCTGGGTATATATGTATGTATACAGGAATTAGGGCTCTGTTCATAGTTGTGAACTTTAAAAATCAAGTTAAAAATTCTAATCCTCTTCCCCTGATTTCTTTTAACCTATGATGTTTCAACAAAAAAATTGTTCGTGTTGATGTAATGCAAATTTTAGAAATAAAAACAAGTAGCGACTAACATTTCTTTTTTTTATAACTTAAGTTAATATGGCTGTATGTGTTCTCCGTGAAATATTTGGATGTAGATATATATATCCATGCACTGCTGTTAAATCTGAGAATTCCTGTTCTAGTTTTCAAGCTCAAAACTGGTTCAAAATTCATTTGATCTTGATCCAATCCATGTTAAGACTTGAGCTTTGAACAAAATATGCTTGTTACAATATAAATTTTAGTTTAAAAATTTGTTTAAAGTAAACAAATTTATGTTGTCTCTGGAAAGGTTAAAACTACAGAGCAATCTTCAAATATGTTAAATTTCAAGTTTCTTAATTCACAAATTCATGAATATAAATAGAATTCGTGTACAAAAATATGATTTTTAAAAGAAGATTCGTGATTTTTAGAGGAGGGAGTGAGGTGCAGTTCATGTTCGACTGCTTTGAGCATTTTAGGTCGCCGTGGGCGATCGCGTTGATGGGAGAGGCTGGGGCTTTGCGTGGAGGTGTAAGGGAGTATGGCGAGGTTGGGAAAAATGGTAGCTCGTGACCTAGTTCATCGTGGCGTTGACTGGAATGAGGAGTAGGGTTTAAGGCCTGTGAAACTAACGTCGAAGTTTTGGGGTTCGTTCTCATTCCTCAGTGCATCAAGTCGCTCGTGCCTTCGGGAAATGGTGGCTGGGTGGATGACGCATTCGTGGTAGGAGGTGGTGGCTCTCCAGTGGTCGAAATTTGGGGTACGACGCGTTGACAGGTTTCGAGTGGAAGTCCTCTTACTCGTTTCCAGGTTTGGATTTTTACTCAAATTTGATTTTGAGTCCACCTGGAAGCAATCTAATGATGTAGTTGAAGTTTGGTGATGTTAGTGGATGGGGGATGATCGTCGTTGGTGGTCGGAATCGCCCACAACCTTCGTGCACGTGTACAGAGGCACTATTAGCGATCTGAGCATTTTTGTTGAGTGAAGTTGGATCGTTCGTTGTTTTACTCGAAGTAATACTCGAAGTGCTGGTTGTTTTGCTCGGGGAAGTTGGTATTTTGACTCGAAGAAATTTTCGTATGTCTCGGGTATGTGAAATTCCAGGTTTAAATAAAACAGAAACCTGTTCTGTTTTGCTTTTGACATTTTTAAATAAATTTTCAAAGTGCAAACAAAGTTTTAAACTAAGTCAGGGATTCAAGTGTAGTCTGAGTCTTAGTTGTAAATGAATTAAATTGTTTAATTAAATGGTTTAATTTCTCAAAAACTTAGTTAAGTAAAATTAAAAGTTTTTGAGTTTCAAATGGAATTTGAAATGTAAACAAAGAGTTAAACAAATCAAAGTAAACTTGAAATCTAGACCTGAACTAAAGTTGAATTCTAAATTTTGAAATAAGACTTTAAGTTTATAAATTAAATGTTAAATTATCCTTTAATATGTGAGTTTAAAGAGAAGTTTATTTTTATTCCTTAAATATCTTTAATAACAAAGCATTATGTTAATATGAGGATATAACAAGTTTAACAATTGGTTTTAAACTTTACTAAAGATAAATTGGTATTCATTTTAATTCTTAAATTTTAAATGAAAAAAAAAATTAATTAAAATTAATTTGAAATAAATGGTTTCAAATATATATTGTGAGTGATAATTAAATCATTAATAAAGTGAGTTTTATCTTAAAGATAATAATTTAATGACTTATAATTCATTAAAATTATTAAGGCGATTAAGGTGGATAATTGATTAATTCAATTAGATTATGATTTGGAATTAATTAATCAAATGATTAAGAATGAAATCAGGATTAACCAATGAGATATAAATGGTAAATTAATAATTAATATTGATTGATCTAAGTTAATTACTTTAGAAAGTAATTTAAAGAATAGTTAATAAAAGTTATTAACTAAGAATTATTAAACAATTAATTAAGGAAATTAATTATAATTGTTAATTACTTAAATCAAAGTAATTAAGGAATTAATTGCTTATTGTAATTAATTTGGATATTTTAAAAAGTTGATTAAGTAATTAGTAATAATCACTTATTTTAATAAATTAAGAATAATTAATTCAATAATAATAAATTAAGAGTTGATTAATTTATAAATTGAATTAATTTAGGATTAAATGACTAATTGATTGGTAATTGAGAATTACTTAAGGAATTTAGTAATAATTAAATGGTGATTAAGTTTTATAGATCAATAATTAAGCCTTGTTAATTAAAGTGTTTGACAAATTAATTTATATCAAATGATTTGTAATTAATAAATCAGGATTGGATAATTAAATTCATAAGTAATTAATTTACTTGGAAATAAATTGAATTGATTAGGATTAAACGATTAATTGATCGTGCTTATGAATAATTGTATTATATGAGATGCCTTGAATTGATTGTCCTATCTGATTTGTGATATTTTGTTCTGTGGATTGTGCTATGTAAAATTTATTCATTTATTGATGATACATCTGTTTATTATCCATGAATCTGTGAATGAAAGATAAGCGTTATAGTTTATATCACTTATCAACTATATTTCTATGTTTTAATCTATGATGATTGAATGATGTTGCACTATTGTGTTGAACCCCTGGACTACACTTATACACACACCAATATGGATTTCACGAGGAAATCGAATAAGTCATAGATTTTGAAATGATTTTTAAAGTTGAATATTTAAATTCAAATGTTTTCGAAATGGATTAGATTTAAAGCGAAAAGATTTTTGAAATGGAATTTCAAAGTTGAAATTTATTTTGAATAACTTGATTGAGTTTTGAAATTTAAATATTTTGATTTAAATTTGAATTCAATATTTGAAATTGAATTCTATGATTTGAAACTAGAGATTAACGATATTATACTAGTTATATTTGAGTCAAACCATTTTCAAAGTATTGTTCTTTTGGGAATTTGAATTAACGCAAAGATTGTAACTTGTATAAATAAAATAGGGTTTTTCCGAAATAATACTGTTGTTTCTAAATGATAAAAGCTTTCATAGGAGAAATAAATTTCAAATTGTATTGAAGGGATTTCAAGTTTAAACTGAAATGGTCTTCCAAGTTATAGATGAATATCTGGAAACGAATTTTGAAAGAGAATATTTAGGAACAAACTTTGAAAGATATAACTTAAATCTTGATTTAAAGATTTAATGAATTAAATCCAATTGAAATGGAATTGTTTTGAAAAAAAACAGGAATGAATCTTTGTGAAGCTAGGTGAACTTTATGAAATAAATCTTTTGTTAAAAGATTTGAAATGGTAATTTGTTTAAACCATTTGAAAGAAAAGCTTTGGATTTTTAAGTTGTGACTTAATTGAAACGTCATATCCATAGGTTTTAAATGTTGCGTTCACTATTCGGGTTAGCCGGGAAAGGACCTTTGGGTCGTATAACCCATTCCGAATATGTGATACGTCGTTATGGATAGCATTTGAAGACCGGTGGTGAAGACCGGGTATTTGTGAGAACGATAGGATGACCTATCGATTGTCTCTGCACTGAGTCGCGCCGGTATAGAGACACCCTAAGTGATGGAAAATCCGATCGGAATTGTGAATACCGGGACTGCAAGGACTTCTTTGGAAGTGCCTTCGGTTCTGTTCGAACCCAGAAAAGACTTGTATGGATTGTATGTCTGATATTACAATTTGAGATATAAAGCAGATTTCTTTCAAATACATTTCTGTTGGTGGCGGTGAATTTATTCTCTTAGCATTAACAACCTTCTCTGAGACGTACGAGCTCAGAGGTTATGTAGTTGAAGGTTATCAGCGATATGTTCCCAACTTGGTAATGTGGCATGCTGAGTGCTGCTGATCATTTGTTGATAAAAGCGTAGCTTTGTGGACGAGACTTCGTCGAGCCTCACAAACCGGTTATGGTCGAAACAGGAATTGTGCGGCAAGGTTTCAGGGGTAGCTTCCCTAGGGTATGACCATTCCTTCTGGAAAAGGGTAGTATCATGGTATGGAGCCCAGATACTTACTCATGTGGACACACTATATTATTTACTGTGTGATGTTGTTGGTTAGAGAGCTCTCGTTTAAAGGTCCCAAAGGACCGGGAGTGGCATATCTGAGGTTTTGTATATTCCCCGGGAAGGGGGGTAACCGGCCTTGTTTGGCAGAGATCCGGTTTGGTTCTCGGGACGTCCTTCCAGAGGCGTTTCCATGTGGCAATGGGAAGTTCCTTAGCCTGACCATTTGTTGGAAAATCCATTCATCCAATAGGAGCCTTGTACGGTTTTAGTTGTATAACCTGCCATGGAATGTGGCGGTAGCCTGCTATTGAACATGGTAGCTATAGTAGGCATAAGTGCGAAATGCCTATGCTGGCTAAGATTTATATCTTTATTTTCGAAATGTTTTCTGCACTATGCACTAGTAATAATACCAAATGTTTCTTTTTAATGCGTATCAAGCATCTTTGACTATCATAAGGAGAAATCTCCTCCGATTCTGCGTTTGCATTGTGTGTGTGTGCGGGAGGCCTTATGGTAGTCTCATTTCTAAAAAGTATTGCGAATTGATTTTAAAATATTTCGTTGTTTGTTTTTAAAGATAAACTGTTTTTTTGTTGCTCACACCAGTCTCACGACTGATCCGGAGTTTATTGTTTCTTTCCTAAACTCTGGGTGCTCAAAATTTTCTACACGGGCAGTCTAGAGTTGGGTTTTTCAGATAGTCAGATTAGAAGATTATCTGGAGCTAGTTCAGTCTTTGGATGTGGACGAGACTTGCTTGTCTTGGTGAATGGTGATGTTGGTTCGAGCTGCTGCTGGAGTTCTCTTTTGAAGACTATCTGGAGTTATTTGTTCCGTTGCTAATGTTATCTATTTTCTTTTATGCTGCTATTCTATTGTATCTCTGATGTATATTGATATCTATTGTATCATCTGTTGTATCAGATATTGTATCAATGCTGTATATCAATGTATTATTCTTTTTCTTCCGCTATGTTGTTTACTTAGATGTGTTATAAGCTCCGGCGACTCGGATTTGAACGGTCGAATCTACGACATTCAAGTACGATGTAAAGTATGGATGTCGATTTTCGAGCGCGAAAATATCGTTTTGTTACATTTTGGTATCAGAGCTAAGGTTAAACTTTAGCTCAGGAGTATAACACGTTAAGTAGCTCATTAGAGATAGGGTGAAGTATCCCTAGAATGAGTGTATCCCTAAGGTATCCGTTCGAACGCCTCAGTAAATTCTCTCACTGTTCACTGTTATCTATCTCCTGCTCTCAGTCTTCTTATAGAGCGGGAATTGGATGATTCCCGATCCGGAGACTGGTGGTTCTGGCTCTCTCGTCTCCTTATTGACCGTCTTTCCCCTCCTTTTTGTTTTCTTACTGTGTGGCTATTGCTTTCAGGATCTGGTATTTCTGGATTGGATATTGTTTTTCATTCCTCCTTCTGTTTGGAGCTTGCCTAGAGGAATTTCGTTTCTCTACATCGGCTATCGGCTGTCGGCCTTTCAGCTATTGGGATGTTGGCCGCTTTTCTTCTATTTTGGTGGTTCATCTGATGGGATTGCTCTTACTTTGCACGGTTGTCACTCGACATCGTCATCGGGCGGTGGCCTTGCCGGAGCTCGATTACGATGTTGGATGGGCGGTGGATTTTCCGGAGCTCATCCAGATTGATCTGTGCCTGGTCCCAGAGGTCCTTTGCATCTCCTTCTCGCCAGAGTCTATTGCTTTTCCCATTTTGGTTGTACCGTTGTATTACTTATGTGTTTCCTCGGTTTTGTATTCCACTTTTTGGTACTCTGGTTACCTGTCAGGCTTGTTGACAGCTTTTGTTTTGGGTTTATATATACGTCAATTCTTCTTTAAAAAAAACAAGATAGGGGACAGAGGAGTACAAATATAAATGGTCAATACCCTGTGAAAGTGGAAACAATCTTTCTCTATCAATCTTCTTTGATTCGTTTCCAAATTCTTTGATTGCTTCGTGACAGCTCCAGAAAGAAGTTTCGGTACGATGATGCCTTACGTATCATTATAGAAAATCCTTACTTCGTATCTTCATCGGTTTCTTATCAATTTTTGATTTAAACCTTAATATGAATTTGAAATTTGAGATTGAAAATTTTAAATAAATCGGAAATTTTAAATTAAGTTAAATCGGTTAACAAATATGGGGCTAAATTTAAATTGTATCGATAAAACGAGTTTAAAACCAAAATTTGAAATTCTGTTGTAATTTCCTGGGTTGACCGAAGTCCGAAGAGGAACAAATTGGTATATATTTAGAACTATGCCGACTTGAATTTGGAATCCATATCTTGTGTTTGAGAAATTATAGGAGATCGAATCTATATATCTCTGTGTTATTTTCGTGCCTGCAAATTTCGGGGATGAAATTTCTTAAGGAGGGGAATCTGTAACGATCTCGAATTTATTAAGTTTAAATTGATATTTAAAATTTAATTTCTGTAAAAATAGTTAGTAATTAATATAAAATATAAAGTAAACAAATTTGTTCAATTATAATAACATAACTAAAACAACTTTTATAATATGTACACAAAGTAAAATAAATATCTATCAAACATAAACAAATATAAATAAGATAAATTATAGATGGAAGTAAAATATATGACTTCGCATATATTCTAAAGCAACATAACTAAGGAAAATAACAAGACAACATTACAACAAGAATATAAAATCAAGTACACCCTAACATACCATAACAGCCAAACTCAACAAGTATGACAAATGAAGACAAAAGTACATACACGTTGCATGTTTCCTTCTCTAGCAATTAATGCTAGCACTATCATCAGCCACCAAAGTAACATATAGTCAAAACAAGGATAGAAAAAGCTCTGGCCAAATCTTTACAAAATATTTCCAATACATAATAAATTATATTAACCTGTAATCCTTTCTTTTATATACATCATTCCCATTCGTTCACTTGAAAAATGAGCAGAAAGAAAAAAAAAAAGAGAAGAGTTAAACAAAAGTTCAAATTAAAACAGCAACTCAACTCAACCAGAGGAAAGCAAGATGCAAATCAAAAATTTAAAAATCTGGAAATATAGTTTCAGCCTTCAACCTGGAATCAAGGTTGAGCTCAAAACCTGAAAGTATCAAAGAAAAAAAAAAATTGCTCTCTGGTTTCAATGAATTCAAGTTCAAATCTTAATCTCTGTTATCATCAACATCCAGTTTCAAGCCTGTTTCTGTTTTTGATCTCTGCTTCCAAACTTCAAGTGAGCAAACTTTTCTTTTTTTATAAGTCCCTATACTTGCTTATCTTGATGATCTATTGAAGTGTGAAATGAAGTATGTTTGAGTAATGATGTGAATTTGCTTACATGTGTGTATATATATACAAATGCCTGGGTATATATGTATGTATACAGGAATTAGGGCTCTGTTTATAGTTGTGAACTTTAAAAATCAAGTTAAAAATTCTAATCCTCTTCCCCTGATTTCTTTTAACCTATGATTTTTCAAAAAAAAAAAATTGTTCGTGTTGATGTAATGCAAATTTTAGAAATAAAAACAAGTAAAAATAGCAACTAACATTTCTTTTTTTTATAACTTAAGTTAATATGGCTGCATGTGTTCTCTGTAAAATATTTGGATGTAGATATATATCCGTGCACTGCTGTTAAATCTGAGAATTCATGTTCTAGTTTTCAAGCTCAAACGTGGCTCAAAATTCATTTGATCTTGATCCAATCCATGTTAAGACTTGAGCCTTGAACAAAATATGCTTGTTACACTATAAATTTTAGTTTAAAAATTTGTTTAAAGTAAACAAATTTATGTTGTCTCTGGAAAGGTTAAAACTACAGAGCAATCTTCAAATATGTTAAATTTCGAGTTTCTTAATTCACAAATTCATGAATATAAATAGAATTCGTGTACAAAAATACGATTTTTAAAACAAGATTCGTGATTTTTAGAGGAGGGAGTGAGGTGCAGTTCGTGTTCGACTGTTTTGAGCATTTTAGGTCGCCGTGGGCGATCGAGTTGATGGGAGAGGCCGGGGCTTCGCGTGGAGGTGTAAGGGAGTATGGCGAGGTTGGGAAAAATGGTAGCTCCGACCTAGTTCATCATGGCGTTGACTGGAAGGAGGAGTAGGGTTTAAGGCCTGTGAAACTAACGTCGAAGTTTTGGGGTTCGTTCTCATTCCTCAGTGCATCGAGTCGCTCGTGCCTTCGGGAAATGGTGGCTGGGTGGATGACGCATTCGTGGTAGGAGGTGGTGGCTCTCCAGTGGCTAAAATTTGGGGTACGGCGCGTTGACAGGTTTCGAGTGGAAGTCCTCTTACTCGTTTCCAGGTTTGGTTTTTTACTCAAATTTGATTTTGAGTCCACCTGGAAGCAATCTAATGATGTAGTTGAAGTTTGGTGATGTTAGTGGATGGGGGATGATCGTCGTTGGTGGTCGGAATCACCCACAACCTTCGTGCACGTGTACAGAGGCACTATTGGTGATCTGAGCATTTTTGTTGAGTGAAGTTGGATCGTTCGTTGTTTACTCGAAGTAATACTCGAAGCGCTGGTTGTTTTGCTCGGGGAAGTTGGTATTTTGACTCGAAGAAATTTTCGTATGTCTCCGGTATGTGAAATTCCAGGTTTAAATAAAACAGAAACCTGTTCTGTTTTGCTTTTGACATTTTTAAATAAATTTTCAAAGTGCAAACAAAGTTTTAAACTAAGTCAGGGATTCAAGTGTGGTCTGAGACTTAGTTGTGAATGAATTAAATTGTTTAATTAAATGGTTTAATTTCTCAAAAACTTAGTTAAGTAAAATTAAAAGTTTTTGAGTTTCAAATGGAATTTGAAATGTAAACAAAGAGTTAAACAAATCAAAGTAAACTTGAAATCTAGACCTGAACTAAAGTTGAATTCCAAATTTTGAAATAAGACTTTAAGTTTATAAATTAAATGTTAAATTATCCTTTAATATGTGAGTTTAAAGAGAAGTTTATTTTTATTCCTTAAATATCTTTAATAACAAAGCATTATGTTAAAATGAGGAGTTAACATGTTTAACAATTGGTTTTAAACTTTACTAAAGATAAATTGGTATTCATTTTAATTCTTAAATTTTAAATGAAAAAAAAATTAACTAAAATTAATTTGAAATAAATGGTTTCAAATATATATTGTGAGTGATAATTAAATCATTACTAAAGTGAGTTTTATCTTAAAGATAATAATTTAATGACTTATAATTCATTAAAATTATTAAGGCGATTAAGGTGGATAATTGATTAATTCAATTAGATTATGATTTGGAATTAATTAATCAAATGATTAAGAATGAAATCAGGATTAATCAATGAGATATAAATGGTAAATTAATAATTAATATTGATTGATCTAAGTTAATTACTTTAGAAAGTAATTTAAAGAATAGTTAATAAAAGTTATTAACTAAGAATTATTAAATAATTAATTAAGGAAATTAATTATAATTGTTAATTACTTAGATCAAAGTAATTAAGGAATTAATTGCTTATTGTAATTAATTTGGATATTTTAAAAAGTTGATTAAGTAATTAGTAATAATCACTTATTTTAATAAATTAAGAATAATTAATTCAATAATAAAAAATTAAGAGTTGATTAATTTATAAATTGAATTAATTTAGGATTAAACGACTAATTGATTGGTAATTGAGAATTACTTAAGGAATTTAGTAATAATTAAATGGTGATTAAGTTTTATAGATCAATAATTAAGCCTTGTTAGTTAAAGTGTTTGACAAATTAATTTATATCAAATGATTTGTAATTAATAAATCAGGATTGGATAATTAAATTCATAAGTAATTAATTTACTTGGAAATAAATTGAATTGATTAGGATTAAACGATTAATTGATCGTGCTTATGAATGATTGTATTATATGAGATGCCTTGAATTGATTGTCCTATCTGATCTGTGATATTTTGTTCTGTGGATTGTGCTATGTAAAATTTATTCATTTATTGATGATACATCTGTTTATTATCTATGAATCTGTGAATGAAAGATAAGCGTTATAGTTTATATCGCTTATCAACTATATTTCTATGTTTTAATCTGTGATGATTGAATGATGTTGCACTATTGTGTTGAACCCCTGGACTACACTTATACACACACCAATATGGATTTCATGAGGAATCGAATAAGTCATAGATTTTGAAATGATTTTTAAAGTTGAACATTTAAATTCAAATGTTTTCGAAATGGATTAGATTTAAAGCGAAAAGATTTTTGAAATGGAATTTCAAAGATGAAATTTATTTTGAATAACTTGATTAAGTTTTGGAATTTAATTATTTTGATTTAAATTTGAATTCAATATTTGAAATTGAATTCTATGATTTGAAACTAGGGATTAACGATATTATACTAGTTATATTTGAGTCAAACCATTTTCAAAGTATTGTTCTTTTGGGAATTTGAATTAACGCAAAGATTGTAACTTGTATAAATAAAATAGAGTTTTTTCGAAATAACACTGTTGTTTCTAAATGATAAAAAGCTTTCATAGGAGAAATAAATTTCAAATTGCATTAAAGGGATTTCAAGTTTAAACTGAAATGGTCTTCCAAGTTATAGATGAATATCTGGAAACGAATTTTGAAAGAGAATATTTGGGAACAAACTTTGAAAGATATAACTTAAATCTTGATTTAAAGATTTAATGAATTATATCCAATTGAAATGGAATTGTTTTGAAAAAAACAGGAATGAATCTTTGTGAAGCTAGGTGAACTTTATGAAATAAATGTTTTGTTAAAAGATTTGAAATGGTAATTTGTTTAAACCATTTGAAAGAAAAGCTTTGGATTTTTAAGTTGTGACTTAATTGAAACCTCATATCCATAGGTTTTAAATGTTGCGTTCACTGTTCGGATTAGCCGGGAAAGGACCTTTGGGTCGTATAACCCATTCCGAATATGTGATACGTCGTTATGGATAGCATTTGAAGACCGGTGGTGAAGACCGGGTATTTGTGAGAACGATAGGATGACCTATCGATTGTCTCTGCACTGAGTCGCGCCGGTATAGAGACTCCCTAAGTGATGGGAAATCCGATCGGAATTGTGAATACCGGGATTGCAAGGACTTCTTTGGAAGTGCATTCGGTTCTGTTCGAACCCAGAACAGACTTGTATGGATTGTATGTCTGACATTACAATTTGAGATATAAAGCAGATTTCTTTCAAATACATTTCTATTGGTGGCGGTGAATTTATTCTCTTAGCATTGACACCCTTCTCTGAGACGTACGAGCTCAGAGGTTATGTAGTTGAAGGTTATCAGCGATATGTTCCCAACTTGGTAATGTGGCATGCTGAGTGCTGCTGATCATTTGTTGATCAAAGCGTGGCTTTTGTAAAAACGTAGCTTTGTGGACGAGACTTCGTCGAGCCTCACAAACCGGTAATGGTCGAAACAGGAATTGTGCGGCAAGGTTTCAGGGGTAGCTTCCCTAGGGTATGACCATTCCTTCTGGAAAAGGGTAGTATCATGGTATGGAGTCCAGATACTTACTCATGTGGACACACTATATTATTTACTGTGTGATGTTGTTGGTTAGAGAGCTCTCGTTTAAAGGTCCCAAAGGACCGGGAGTGGCATATCTGAGGTTTTGTATATTCCCCGGGAAGGGGGGTACCCGGCCTTGTTTGGCAGAGATCCGTTTTGGTTCTTGGGACGTCCTTCCAGAGGCGTTTCCATGTGGCAATGGGAAGTTCCTTAGCCTCACCATTTGTTGGAAAATCCATTCATCCAATACGAGCCTTGTACGGTTTTAGTTGTATAACCTGCCATGAAATGTGGCGGTAGCCTGCTATTGAACATGGTAGCTATAGTAGGCATAAGTGCGAAATGCCTATGCTGGCTAAGATTTATATCTTTATTTTCGAAATGTTTTCTGCACTATGCACTAGTAATAATACCAAATGTTTCTTTTTAATGCGTATTAAGCATCTTTGACTATCATAAGGAGAAATCTCCTCCGATTCTGCATTTGCATTGTGTGTGTGTGCGGGAGGCCTTATGGTAGTCTCATTTCTAAAAAGCATTGCGAATTGATTTTAAAATATTTCGTTGTTTGTTTTTAAAGATAAACTATTTTTTTGTTGCTCACACCGGTCCCACGACTGATCCGGAGTTTATTGTTTCTTTCCTAAACTCTGGGTGCTCAAAATTTTCTACACGGGCAGTCTAGAGTTGGGTTTTCAGATAGTCAGATTAGAAGATTATCTGGAGCTAGTTCAGTCTTTGGATGTGGACGAGACTTTCTTGTCTTAGTGAATCGTGATGTTGGTTCGAGCTGCTGCTGGAGTTCTCTTTTGAAGACTATCCGGAGTTATTTGTTCCATTGCTAATGTTATCTATTTTCTTTTCCGCTGCTATTCTATTGTATCTCTGATGTATATTGATATCTATTGTACCATCTGTTGTATCAGATATTGTATCAATGCTGTATATCAATGTATTATTCTTTTTCTTCCGCTATGTTGTTTACTTAACTGTGTTATAAGCTCCGGCGACTCGGATTTGAACGGTCGAATCTACGACATTGAAGTATGATGTAAAGTATGGATGTCGATTTTCGAGCGCGAAAATATCATTTCGTTACAGTTTCAAAAGGTTGTTCCACATGTTTTTACTTGCACCCGATGCTTTCGAAAGATTTGATTTATCTAAAGGATTTTATGCTTTCGAAAGGTATATGTTAAAGGTTTCAAAGGGGTAGTTCCCCAATGTTTTCGAAAGGTTTACCTTTAATGTTCAAATGGAAAGTTCCCAATGTTTTCGAAAGGCATGTTTAAAGTGTTTTAAAAAGAGGATGTCTAAGGTTTTATAAAGCTTTTGAAATGATACTTTTAATATTTTCGAAAGGTTTATTGTAAATGGTTTTGAAAGGTATGTTTTGGTCTTTCCGACTAAGGTTTCAAAGTAAAGTAGTTAACTTATTTCGAAAATGGTGCTTTCAATGGTTTCGAAAGGGGTACTTTCCATGGTTTCGAATGGGGTACTTTTAATGATTTTGAAATGGGTATTTTCAAAGGTTTCGAAATGGGTTATTGAAAGCTTTTAAGCAAGGGTTTCAACTGTTTTCATCAACAATGTTTCGTGTAAAGTATATATATCATGGCAAAGAGATTTGAGTAAAGAAAAGAGCAGATTTTCCTTGTTTGAGTTTGATTTAAAGGATTAAGTCTATTTGAAAGATAATTTTTGAAGGAAAATTTGATCGGGTAGTTGACCCTAAGTAAATGACTTAGATATTAGAATATCAGATGAGACTGGTATGAGGTCACGCCCAATACTTTAGCTAGTAGCCCCTAGCTAATATAAGTCCAAAATTCCAGTGTGTAGGGCTTTGTCACAGGTAAGACTAAAATGATGTTACACACAGAAGGGAATACATAGAATAAAGATAGGTTATTGGCGAGCCTGCAAAACCATTAGGATCATTTGATCCTGGGAGAAGTAAGTCAGGGACAGACCGTCCTGAAAAATATCTAACAGAAGTTAGATTATTTGTTTATTTTGTCTGGTGGACCCAAGTCAGCCATATGTTAGTAGTTAGCCAAACATAACTATAGTGTTCGGACAGATAGTCATTGATTACCTAATTTGTATGCATACATGATATTTCTATTATTGCTTTAACCAGTTTGGTTGCAGGATTTTGATTTGCAAAATATATGTTTTAGAAAGGGATATTAGTGAGGGGAAACCCATTCCGCTAAGCAACGTGGTATCACTTAATATCAGATAACGAGATGTATAGTATTATTCATACCAGGTTTTATGTCTGACTCAAAGTTTATATTTTCCCCTTAAACTTTCGAGTGCTCAAAATTGATTTGAGTAGCTTGAGAGTCAAGGCTTTTCAAGTTTAGTAGGTGGACGAATAAAGTTTTCGAAGACATGCATGAGGCATGGATGGATATTTAGGAGTTTATATTTTTATTTCTACTGTGATGTATTATGACAGTTTTTGTCTATTTAGTACTCTAATCATCTAAGGAGGCATCTTCATATATCGCTCTTGGCGTATTTTGTAATAATTATGTTTAATCAAAACCTGGGATACTTTTGGGATTGTGTAATGGAATATGAAATATGTTTTGAAATGTAATCAATAAAGTATGCTGTTTTTGGAATCTGTGATTTTGTTTCATATTCATGTGCTTCTGATATTATAGATACCATTAACAGTGCCGTATTTTATCACCAGAAATTAATACTATAGATGACTACAACATGTGGAGCGCTTTGCTTCAGGTCTCAAGATTGAGGATGTTACATGGATCTTGTGGAAGCCTAATGAACCACATGGAAGCATTTCCTTCTAGAAAAATTTGGAAACATCTACATCGAAAGCTTATGAAGCATTCGCTCCATCCATGTACCAATTATACTTGTACAGATGGAGTTTTGGGTCTTTTGTTCTGTCATAGGACGGAATAGTTGGCATAATGAACTTTTCTGTGTACCGCTCATTCGAGATCTCATCTGTGAAGGGAGTCTGACTTGAAGCGGATCCTCACTCATCATCTCTTCTATTCTTATTATCATCCATCAGTTGCATGACCATATCCATGATATATGCCTCTGATGTACGGTAGTCTGAGGGTCGGCTGTCAATCACTACACCGAGTGTTCGGCTTTGCAAACGGCCTTGGTGAGTGGGCTGCAACCTATGCTCTCCTGTCTTTGGAAGAGCCACTCCCTAGGGATCCCGTTGGATTGCTGCCCGACTGGGGCAATTTGGACATTCTTAGCGTTATCGAACGTATTGGCATTTCCTTCCAACTTGCCATTGTTAAATTTCTCTCCATCTTTTGAGTCAGAGAGGTCCATGTCATATCCTCCTATGAGGTCTTCGCTCCTTGGTTCATGTTCATAGCTAGTAGCCTCACGGTCGGTGGAGCACTTCTGTTTCCTTCTACGTTGATTCCACGGTTCCATCCATCACTCCTCTTTGCGGCTGCTTTCGTTTCTTCTATTTAGACCAGAAATGGAATAATTTTCTTGTTCTACGGTAGCCATGGGTTCTGTCGTAGTTCCTGGAGCAGGATGTGATTGTAAGGTCAAGAGGGCATCAAGCTTATCCATGAGAGCTCTTCGACTGCTTTCCATTTTCTGATTGATTTCATCAACCATATTATTCAGCTTATCTCTTATTACGACTTTACGTTGATTGGAGGATACTGGCCATGATCTTCTGTGTTTGGGCCATTTGCTTTAATTCCTTGATGATTTATCTCTCCTTCGACTATTACTGCCCCTATGGATCTTCCAGAAGCAGTTCTTTTTCTTCCCAGAGCCATTGATTCTAGGCAACAGATATTTTAAGAAGAGCTTGAGGATCTAACTTATGAACCTATCTGATCCAAAGTAGATATCTAGATCTAGCCCTGAGTTGGGTTCTCAGTGAAAGCACCAAAATGTTAACACAAAAAATGGATCAACACCCTGGATTAAGTGTGAAAGCACCAACCCTGTTCTTACAGACCAATGATACAGAGAATAAATGTAAAAAGAGCGAACATAGTAAAAATACAAGAAGATTTTTATAGTGGTCCGATTTCTAATGAAGCCTACGTCTACTTTACAACTTTCTATTAACTGAATGCTATTACAAGTTGAATCAGATTACAATATGATTGAATCTTCTAAGTTAAATCAAGTTACAAGTACACGGTTCACTGGAGAATCACACTAAACCCCTATATGACTATTGTGTGGAGGATAAGAGTAAAGAACAATCTCTATAGAGTTCCAGCGGCCAGTCCAAAAGATCCACTTTATGTTGTAGGTAGAATCACATTTATAGGGGTTGGAGATTTATTGGGATAGGTCGTCTTGCTAGATACTTGCAAATGACCGTACGAAGTCAGACTATAAGTTTTATTGTGAACCGAGCTAACTTGATGATCGCTAGAGATCCATAGCTTCTAGCTTGCAGGTGATTCAATGGCTTGAGATGCTTCCCCTCGCCTTCTACTTTGAAGTTCACAGTGATCTGGCAAAATGGTATGGATCGCTAGCAATCCATAGTGCATGGATCGCTAGCGATCCATGTACTTAGTGGATTTCTGAACTTTGTCTTTTGGATCGCATTTGTTATTTTGTGTTGGCGTTCTTCATGTAATTTCATAGCATGTTGCCTTACTTTGATGATGATTCACATACCTGTTGTGCTGATTGAACTAGACAAATGCTTGCTTCTCGATTTAACTAGCTCGGAATTCCATCAAACTTAGCCATTTTCCTTAGAACACCTATTGGACCATGATGCAAGTGGATTCATGAACCTACGAGCCAACATTATGGATCGCCAGCGATCCATCACCTTTGCATGTTCTCGCTTTCCTTTCATCTGATCTTTCTTGTTTAGTTTCTCTAGTCTTTTTGGTTAGCTCTTGAGCTATTCTGACTCGACCAAGATGTTCTGATTTCCTTTAGATTCTATTAGGTTAAAAACCTGGATAATAAATACTTTAAAATAGGTAAAAGTCATTTAAAAATAGAATGCATGTAGTATTGCTTTTTCAAGTGACAGTGGGATTTTTGTTAGACTAATTATTAATTATGGTATGATATCATCTTGAACCTAATGACAATCAATAGTTTTTTCTTATGTTTTACTTGTTTCATTTTTATGCACTTATTGGATGTTGCATAAATTTCTTTGACTTATGTACTAGTTATCCATTAGTAAATGTTATTTGTTGATAGAATAAGGAAGACGAATATCGAGTCATCATTAGGATGTGAATGTACGAAGAGAGTCAAAGCTAACAAAGCTAAAGGAAACTGGAAAACCCCAAAGAAAAAAAAGTTCAATCAATAGAACCATCGAAGTTTATTCATGGGATTTGTAATAACTAAAAATAATGGGTTTTTAATAAAATTTACCTTGCAAGTGCACGATTTACCATCATATCAAGCATTGGTCATGTAACATCCTTCATTTCGAAACCCAAAATAGAATTCTAATGTACTGCAGTCACCTTGCAATTATCTTTTAGCGACAGAGAGGTGATCAAATATTAAATAGTCTTCAGTAAACAGAGCATATGTTAATCAAAATTTAGAAACACATTATTCTATTTCAAGACTAACAATTTAGTTCTCAAAATCGTGTCCACACAAGAATCAAAAATATAACACAACATAAATAATAGTGTTATGCCCAACATATGAAGATGGTGACATAGACACTTAATATATTGAAATCAAATTAACAAATAATGCTCCTAAGCTTCCTGCTTCGTATTCAGCTTCTTTATTCGTCTGCCAAAAAGCATCATTCCTAAACTTATAAACCCGGCCTACTCGAACAAGCACCCGTAAGTTTATAGGAAAAACAACGATAAAGACACGGGTCAGACATAAAGTATGAGCAATATATTCCCCTAAACATAAAAGATAGCGAGATCATGTCGCTAAGGTACGAAACGGGTTTTCACCTCACTATAACAAACATTCAATTTAATAATTCAAGCATAAGTCAAAGGTTTTTACTTAAAGATCTTATTCTTACAAAATTTTCCACAACCGAGATATATAGCCATTTCTCTCAGCATAACATTCAAAAATCATTTTCATTTCTAACCAAACCTAAAAAACTCTATCTTAGTCTGCCCCCGAGGCCTTGCGCCTTTTAAAAGGGATGAAAGGTTTCAATCTAAGCAATGGACCTCTACTAAGGCCTTATGTCTTCATTTTTCCCCTGTGTAATTAAAGTCTCGCTAAAGCCCCGCAAAATCCCTACTATAGCGCATAACGCTCTTTGACCGTTACATTATTTCAGTGTAGTGCTACTGGACACAATTCACTTATTCCCTGCTATTTTCTGCAACATTCGCTAAATTAAAGTTCTTTAATGCTCGCATTGGCAATATTTATATACAAATGTTGAGTTGACTAGTTCTCTTTTAAATAAATTTACCATTCAAGTGTAAATACCTAAATTTAAGTCATAAGTCCCAATATAAGTTAGAAATCTATTATAGTCACCAAATCTAGTTGATATAAATCATGGTAATCTTCAATTTTGTTATCTAAGATTAAACAATATATCTTTTCTCAACATAAATGATGTAAGAGTGGAAATAAATTAACTTTGAATATTTGGTTTTATATCTAATGAATCTTTTATGCACCTTCACTATTTTTCATTATATCCCGCTATAACTTTTTACACTTTCATCGTTGTAGTACCTCTACGCGCTATAACTATGCATCTATTCTCTAAATTCAGTTAAACTCATTATCGGTTTCGGTTACCACCTAGGTCTTGCACCTTTGCCTATTTCGGTTGCCGCACCCGGCCTCACGCCTACTCCGCGTTCGTTTTTGGTTGCCACTTCAGGCCTTACGCCTTCACTGTTCCCTAAATTCAATTAAACTCATTATCAATTTACTTTGGCCTAACACCTTCGTTTTCGTATTTAGGCTAGCACACCTGGCCTCATGCTTACTTCGCTTTAGTTTTCGGTTGCCACTTCAAGTCTTACATACAGCTTTCATATTTCGGTTGCCACTGAGGCCTAACACCTACTTCACTTTCGATCGTACTTAACTGCCACATTAAGCTTTGTGTCTTCTACCAAAGCTTTGGTTGCCACAGCAATCCTTACACTAATTGCTTTTGTGTTTCAGATGCCATCTTAGGCCTTACTCCAACACTTTCGACCACGGTTTCCATTTTAGGTCTTACACCTACACTTTTGGCAATAGTTGCCATTATGCCTTAAATAAACGTTCATGGTTTTAGTTGCCACCAAGATATTACACATACGCTTTCATTTTCGGATGTCAGTAAGGCCTAAATCCTTCACTTTTAGTTTCTTGACTGTTACCTCAGGCCTTACGTCGCACCTACCTAACCAATCATACTTTAGGCTTTTCTCTTAATTGTTAATTAAGCTATACAATGACATTATCATCGATGTTCTAGGTATAATTTCAGCCAACTTAGGCCATGCTCTTTTGAAAGTCAATCATTTTCAATTTAACACCTTATCGAAAACTACACTACGCTCGATAATCACTACCCTCGGTCTTGTTTGGAGAACCTTATCTTAGTTTAGCTTTATGACTTATGATATTTAAATCTTTAAATTTATGAAACCACCTCCTCTACTCACATTTCTTCCTTAACCTCGCCATTTTTGTCCTTTGTCTAATACCTTTGTTTTTATAACCCTAGCCTTGCACCTAACATTACTTTGCTTTCTTACTTAAGTCTTCGTGCTTAAGATCCCAGTTTATTTTACTTTCAGTTCGACTCTAATGCTTTCGCAACTACCTCTCGATACACATTAGGAACGGTTTTATGTATGTCTAACATCAACTTTACACATGTCAGTTTCTAATTTATTTGATTTAGTCTTTTCGTACCGTTATTTGGTGCTTTCTTGACATATGCGGCACAAATCGTAGATCTAGTCCATCGACCAATTAGTTGACGAAACCAAGCCGGTCTACAATTAGTGAAAAGGGTTGATTTTAGAATTCTCCTTGTTTATAGCATAGTAGGAAAACCTAATGTATAATACTCGATCCAATCTAGTTGTTTACTAAAATCAAATTTTATTTTGAATATATTACTTCTTTTAATTAATCTCATTAATCAAATGAATTTAATGTGAATCAAATCCAATTAAATGAGAGGAGGAAGTTTTATTTTATTTTATTTCAAGGAAAAAAATCATTCATTTCTCTCTTTATAACTTTCTCATCAATTAAAGGAAAACTTTATTTTGATTTTGTTAATTATTCATATAATTAATTCAATTAAATATTGATTTTGAATGCATCAAGTATACTTTCAATAACAACATAACATAATAGCATAACACAATAAAAAATAAACATGTGTATAACTATATATTGTTACCCCACCTTTTGGTCAAGGCCGGGATATCAACAAATTGGCTAGAAAGGATGGGATCAAGATTGGAGATCGATTGGAAACAAGGCTGTGATCGATATCATTAAAATTTGACCAAGCTCCAATCAAAACGAGATCGATTGGGAATGATGAACAAGGTTAGTTAAGGCTACATTTCAAATTTCAAGTCGATCGGAGTTCGTATGCTCAAGGTATGGATGGATCAATACTGGTGAGGAATGGTTCGCATCGATCCTTCGTATTGATATGGTTCGCATCGTTGTGGTTCGCAACGATCGACACAAGCTCAGCTATCAACTTCGGATCAATATTTTCATATCGACCAGGGATGTATTCAATGATTTCATATCGACCGGCATGGATATGGATTGTTATCGGGATGGATGCGGGTTTGATTAACACGAACGCTTGGCAATTGGTTTGGATCGGTCAGTCTTCGTCTCGATGCATTTTGTATCGATCCATGCATGGGATCGATACGAAGAACATGGTACTTGATCGATACGAAAGCTTCGACGCTAGATGGATACGAAAGAAGCGAGACTTGGATGGATGTAGACTTGATGGATATAAGTTCGTACCGATACTTACGTATCGATCAATGAATGCGGCAGAACTTGTTGGCACATTTCGTATCGATCCGGGCTGGATCAATACAAAGGAAGGGGCAACCGATGGACACGAAAGCATACATTTCTAGAGCACTTGGATCGATACGAAAGGATGGATACGAACAAGAGCAGGGGGTCGATACGAAATGGATATTGAGTCATCGATGCGAAGTAGGCATCTCTGGTCGATACGAAGGAAATGTGTTTGGATGAAGAAGCAGTCATCTCGGCATCAAAAGTGGATCTCCCCTGGGTTTTCGAGCCACGTCATCGATGCGATTGTGATGGATATGGAGGGATGGAGACGAATGAATGGATACGAATGCGACAGCCAACCGGTGAACACAAACTTGCATTGATCATAGCTTGCAATCTACAAGACCAAATGCTACCAAATTTTCACAGGAGCTTACGCACAACCACAAAAATGTTCATGATCAATCCTGACTCGATTAGGCAAGATTTTGATCGATACGAATCTCGTTTGTATCGATCATTGATCGATTCAAAATCACTCGGGATCGATCACGTGGGCCCACCCACGTGAGAGAAGGAGTCTTTCGAGATTTGGATGGGATATTTGCGGCCCATACCTATAAATAGCAGCCCTGGACCTACTGGAAAGGGACTTTTGTCTTTTCTACATCTAGACGCTTCCGAAATCATCACTACACTTCAATTGTACTATTGTAATCAGTTGTAACTCATTATAACCAGGAAACAAAAATCAATAAAGCAACAACCCTTCAAAGTGGACGTAGGCTATAATGCCGAACCACTATAAATAATATGTTTCTACTGCTTTTCTTTGAAAATTTGAGTGTTCTTCATATTTGTGTTCTCTACATACTTGCTATCTGTGATCTGTGATTGTGAACGGGTGCTTTCATCTGCAATTAGGTGTTTGTGGCCAATTTTGGCATAAACATATACATACATACATACATACATACATACATATAGGGATTTATACCTATTGTATATACATATATATAGTACTTACATATACATATGAAAATTTCACATGTACATAGGGAATATAAATGCCTAAGTATATACATATGTTTGAATATACTATAACATATATATTGTTTATATACATATATTTATGGAACTATACTTATATATATAATTATATGTGTGCGCGCGCACGCGTGTGCGATATATTGTTGCCACTTATATACATAAAACAAATCAATATAATAGAATTAGACATTTTCAAAGTAAGAGAACGTGTGTAAAATAACATCACTAATTTCAACATTTGAAATCGATGAAGTGGTTTCCTATTATCACTGCTCATATAATTTCAATTGCAATTATCTTCTTAAAAATACACTTGTAGTCCACAAATCATATTCCTTTAGGCACAACTATTAAAATCATATTTTGACAATGTACTTATAGGACATTTCAGATTTAAAGCCATGCCATACGCTAGAGTCTATACTCTTTATGGAATATTGACCACTGAGGATATTGTTACTGCTAAAAATTCTTTTCCTTGACATTGATGAGAAAATCATAGAGGATTATTATTAGACATTATTATGATTCGCGTCAATTTTGGCTTGGTTAATTTCATTTCATCTTATGTAATCAATTTTACCTTTGGTTCATATCCAAATCTATTTTACTACCAATAACTTCTAAAAGAAACACCTTCTTCAAGAAGTTGGCATTTATTGAAACTGTATTGTTTTTCATGGCAATGGAATATGTATCCATAATTATTTTATGAACTACATTTATATAGGTATAATTGACCTAATTCTCAATTTACAACATTACGTTCATAACATATATTAGTCAACCAATGTTGGTTGTTCCCAAACTCCTTTGGGGCGGTTCACACAAGTTTGCTCATGAGAAAATATTACATGCAGCCTCTTTACTCATACAACCTACCAACTCCTTGATCTAGAATATGTTGGAGTTTCTTATAAACTTTTGTCTAATATGATCGTATAAAAATGTGCTTTGGATGAAATTAAGTTTAGCATATGTACTTACTCTTAAATACACATCGAAATAGACGAAGTTAACTTCCCTCATCATCGATCGTACTTTTTCAAACCTAAGTTCGATTACTCTTTTTCGATACATCATTATGTATTATATAAAGGGGTGACATTTGAGACTATATATATACCATGAACGGCCATATCTTGCCAAATGTGGAGAAAATTTTCCAAAATTCCATTCAAGTAATTGTTTATATTTAAAACCTGTTTAAATGTATACCGATATCGTATATCGATACATGCACATATAAATTTTATAAATACATCTAAATAATTACTAACAATACCCAAAACATTAAATAAATTAATAATTAATAATTCTTAAATATTGGTGAATTAATTTGTAACATTTTATAAATTAATTAAATCATGTGATTTTTTAGGATAATTCACAAATATAGTCGTGAGACTCGGAAGTGTGAATTTAGTTAGCGACTAATATTGAAATTCAAATATTAATCTTCACATGTCACCTTAGCTAGTGATATTATAGTTTGGCTAAATTATTCGCCTGCAAATCTTTTCATTGGTAAAAATCATATTTTACGTTTTCTCAAGCAATACCAATGGTGAAAATAATTTACATACATTCTCTTCGCCAACACTGTATCACATTAGGATGTATGGAGTCAGATATTGGTTAAAACTTTAATATTACCGCATTCAACTCAACCAGTCCATAAATAAAGTTGTTTCTTTAATAATAATATTTGTTATTAAATGCTCTACGTTGGATAAATATTTTGACATCGAGTTGACTATAATTAATCGTGGTACTAACCTTATACAACCGAGGTGAATTCTCTATTGAATATTCCTTCATTTCCAATTCTTCTTCTCAAACCCAACTACAATCGTTCGATGCATTGTCATGCTATGATTTAACTATAAGCAAAGTGAGTATGCACATTGAAGTTCCATCATATTTTCAAGTCGAAGGAACTATGTAACATCATCGCACTGAGGTTCCGTTTGACCTAGTCATTGTCAACTAGTGGGAAACTCTTGGATGAGTAATTCAATGGCTATCTAGTAACTACGAATACATAACTCTTGGTGCCCCCAACAGCAATGAGAAATACACCGTCCAACATTTGGAGAGCATTACGTACTTTGGTCTCAAAAGATATATCGATATCCTTTCTTGAAACATCATGACCAAAATATTTAAAACAAAATGTTGTATTATTTTATGATTAATTATTCATGATTGCAACTATTTGCAACTACGACCACGTAACATTTTTGATACCAAAAGTGGTACAATACTCAAAATCCTATAGAGTTACAGAAATCTAGCAGAAAAATATGCAAAATAGTGAGACAGACAAGGTTTTTAAAATGGCTCGACAATCTATGGCCTACGTCCACTATAGCTTTTATTGATTATAGATTTGAGATTCACCAGTACAAGGGTTTTACTAATCTAAAATCTTAGAACTGCAAATAATAGCTTCCTTGGTGATAGTAATTGAGGAGAGATAAAAGATGAAGAAGATAACGAGCCAAAAATCCCCTCTCCAGTTGTTATAGGGTCTGCATTTATAGGGAAATCGTCCAGTAGAACTGGGGCCCATAAGATACCTAGTCTAGATTTAAGAATTCAGGAGAGGAATACTAGGCCTACTCAGTTGTAAAATCAAATCAGTACATACCAAAAGTGCTCAGTACTGACATGATTTTTAGAGTGGAAACCATGCCTTCTTCCCTCTACCGCCAACCTGTTGTGTTTCGAGCATTTTTCTTTTGAGATCGTGTTATTTCCTAGAGGTTCTAATATCATTTGTACTTATCATCTTTCCTTTACAGCTTTCTTAGAGTTGTTCCGCTATTCATGGAGAAATTAACTTCACGACGATCACTCATGCCAAGTTTCCATGCACCATAGCTTTGGGGCCCACTAAAGGCCTAAAAAGTGTTCATTACCGAGCAGAAGTGCTTGGTACCGAGTGGTCCACTAAATTCCAATTCCTTTGCAATTTCTCGAGCCCAATCATAGAGTCCCTTCAAGCATGCCCCTAAGTCTTTGAATCGTTTTGTGTTCATCTTGACTTACAGATTCTAGTGAAAACTCAGTTGATTAGAAAGTCGGGTAACACTTGCCTTTTAGAGTATGCTTGTATTGAAAGCAAAGTGTGCTCTGGAACAAGACAATTGTTAATTGCTATTCATATATGTCAATTGGTCATCCAAGAGTTGCTTCAAAGTGTTGTATCCATTCCATAAATATTCGTTCGATTGCTTTATGCAGTAGAAATTCTATTCTCTAGGATAAGGACAAGATCTATATTTTGAAAATCATTCCACACCTTAGTTAGGTATGCTCTTCCTTTCCCTAGTTCTATTTCAAATTTTGACCCAAAAATTTAGCTTGATACCAGTGGTTCTTCTTGGTATAGACCACCTTTTTTCTCCTTACCGAGTACTATAAATACTTAGTTCTTAGAAAAATAATTCACTTTTTATTTTATTTTATTCATGGCCAAACCCTTCTTATGCTGAATTCTTGCATTCACTAGCAACTGACCACGGTCAACTTCTTGATGCCGCCGCTAGCCCTCTAACGTCGCCACCAGCACCTCAACATCACCACTACTTCCAATCGCCATTTTCGATCACTTCCACCGACTACAATAGTTCATTATTGACCTCCTCCACTTCATAGCACTAGATCAGATCTAAATCAACTAAGGTTGGCGACGCTTCCCTGTCATAGTGATTGGCGCTAGTGATGGCAAGTCGGGTAGCTCTTGATGGGGGGCCTGTTCAAAGAAAGGGTTAATTTTTTCCCGAGAATTACTCGAGCCCGACCTAAGATGAATTTGTGTTTAGCTTGGGGTTTACTTGGGTTATTCCTTAATAAAGCGCAGTTGCTTTTGCCTTGAGTTCTTATGTTCTTTGGTTAGCCCCCATCAATATTTAGCCAATCGCCTATTATTGGTCGAGCACCAATAAGACGGTTCTCTTCCAAAGAATTGGTCATATTGGATAACTCAAATGCATAGCATTTCCAATTCTGCACTTCCAGTGTTCCCGTAAAAGAAAATTTTCCATGATTCTTTGGACAGCGATGCTATTATTGATTATCTGACGATAATGGGTAAAATCCGATGCAAGGTTCCTTCATGCGGGGTAGCTCATTTTCTAGCATGAGCAGGCTATTTACACATAATGGTATGTTCGTCATGTGTAGGATGTATGACTCACACTGCATATGTTAACACCTTTACTTGCCCTAGTCGATGCTTGGAATTCGATTGGTTAATACACATTGGCATTCATTTGATTCCAAACACCGATCAACGGGTTTGTATTTGAAATAGAATTTCAAAGCAAAACATACATGACCGTGTTGAACACTAAGTATTCTTGTATTGAATGATTCGTCACTCCTCGAGATTTCCAGTTGGCGCTAGGCTGTCAACTCCTCCCAAAAGCCGGGTAATCCACAGCTCATGCTTCACCTACCATACATGATGGGCCCAGGCATTCAATCACTACCGAGATACAAGGATGATTGTCCTAGTAGAGCCAATACAAAATCTTCCTCCTCCTCTAAACAAGTACATCAGTTTAAAGGTATTGGATGACCCGCCAGAACATGTGCCAACAGTCTTTACTCCTGAAATGCTTCAAAACATATGTCATGAACATGGGAATCCTAAGGGTGACTTCTTGCTCCCAGCACAGATCCAATAAGCACACATGTAACATCCCCTATCTCCAGGCCCAAAGCTAAGTGCTATAGATGTTGTAGTCATCTGTAGTATTTAACTTTCGGTGACGAGTTGCGGTAATGTTAAAGGTATCCATAATTTCAGAAGCACATGAATATGAGATAAAGTCATCATAGATTTCAAAACAGCTTTTCTGATTATATTTCAAATCAATATTTCATATTCAAGTACATAATCCCAAAATGATTCCCAAATTTTGATGAAATATAATATTACAAATTACGCCAAGAGCGACATATGAAGATGCCCCCTTGGATGACAAGAGTACTGGACAAATAGATATATCAGTCATAAATACATCACAGTGGAAATAATACTAAATAATTCCCACATAGCTAGCTTTGCCTTCTACACATCTTCGAAAGCTTATTTGTCCAACCCGCTAAACCTCAAAAGTCCTTAACTCTCAATCTACTCAAATCAAATTTTGAGCACCCGAGATTTTAAGGGGAAAACATAAACTTTGAGTCAGACATAAAGCCTGGTGTGAATAATTCTATTACATCTCGGTTTACTGATATTAAGTGGGACCACCCCGCTTAGCAGAATGGATTCTCCCTCACTAATATCCTTTTAAAATCTTATCTTTTGCAAAACAAAATCCTGTAATCAACTAATTATAACAATAATAGCAATAACATATATGCATATAAATCGAGTAATCAAGGGACTATCTATTCAAACAATATATTTTATCAGGCCGAATATTAACCACAGGCTGACTCGGGCCTTAAATATTCTAACTTCTATTAAATTCAATACTGCACGATCTATCCTTAACTTACTTCTCCTAGAGTCAACTGATCCTAATGGTTTTGCGGGCTCACCAATAACCTACCTCTACTCTGTGTATTTCTTTTCGTGTGTAGCATCATTTTAGTCTTACCTGTGACAAAGGCCTATATAATGGAATTTTGGACTTATATTAGCTAGGGGCTACTAGCTAAAGTATAGGACACAACTCCATACTAGTCCCATTTGGTATTCCAATATCCATGTCACTCTTTTAGCAAATATCTGCGCTGACCACCCTATTTAAATTTCATTTCCTTAAAAACAATCTTTGTAAATGATTTACCCTTGAAATCATATTTTTTAAAACAAGGAAATTATACCCTTTGCTTACTCAAAATACTTATGCCATGACTGATGCTTTGCCCCCACTAGTGGCTTTCTTTAAGGAAGGTACTACTTTGGTCTATGGTTCGGCCAACAGTGCCTTGAGAAATGAAGTGAACTCGATTAATGTTTCACCGATCTGAAATTGAATATAATTCTTATTGCTGTCGAGTAGCATTGGTCATATATGCTTTACACAAAAATATGTTGATGAAAATCTAAATCCATAAGGTTATCTATCCCATTAAAATAAGTTAAAACTCTTTTTAACTTAGAAAACAATAGGCTATAAAGCCAAAATCTTCCTTTCGAAACCATTGCTTAAGACCTCAAACAATCCCTTTCGAAATCACTATAAACATCCCTTGCGAAACACTTAAAAACGTAATTTTCGAAGACATTGGGTTCAAGTTAGAATTTATGCAAAAGATAGCTATGAAACCATTTAAAAGTATCTCATTTGAAACCATTAGACTTAACATTTAGTGTAACTATAGGGTTAAAGAGAACAGAAGCGAAAGTTTTGCTTTCAAAAGCATTTTATCTTAATAAAAGAATTAGAGAAGAGGATAACTTCGAAACCATCCTTTCGAAACTATTTCCAAACCATTGATAAAAGCGGCTAAAAGAACACTTTCGAAAGCATTGGAAAGGTGGCTTTATAATTTATAAGGCAAAAGCTTCCCTTTCGAATACATTGTTTGAAGTTTATAAGAAAAGCGATCTTAAACCAATCCGAAAGGTATGAATGCGGCAGCTCGGTTCCAGATGGATTCAAAACTAGAATTCAAAAGCTTCTTTTTAAAAATAAAGGCAAGTTGATTGATTTGACAACTAATAAAATTGGCTTCAACCCCTTCGAAAGCATGTCTTTGACATAGTCCCCTCTGCCTTTCTCCAATACACCACGTACCAATTGCTTGGTACCATGTGCATTGGTTTTGAATAGGTGCGAAAGGCCTTCTGGGCATGGTGACAAAACAAAGCAATGGAAGTGGCGAAGTTGTACTTCGAAACAAAACTGGTTTTATGCCTTTCAAGGTAATTCATTTTCCCCTAGCTTGCCTAATTTGTCAAAATATGATTGGTTACCAATTCTTTATCAAAATTCTTTTCTTAAAAGTTGCTGAATTCAACAATTAACAATTGAAAACATTTTAACAAATAAGCCCTTCCCCTTAACAAAATATTTAAAACATTGAAGTCCCCTAACTTAAATAATTTAATAACTGTATTAAAAATCTTAGGAAAAATCCTAAAAATCACAATAATTTAGTTTAAATATGTTTTCTAACCTATGTAAATTTTGGAGCCAAAAACATTATTTGATTGCCTTAAATATTAAACCCAAAATTAACTATTTTCTCTCATAGAAAATATGTAATAAATCCTTAATCACTTAAAAATTATGAAACTTTAAACCCACTTCTAAAATAATGATTTTAACCATATGTCAAAAAGCAAATCATTTGGATGTCATTTAATAGGTTTCATGACCCAAATATATCATAAAATCCATATTAAATCATATAACAAGCATATATATATATATATATATATATATATATATATCTATTTAAACAAACACAACATGACATATAACTCAAAAAAATTAGTTCAGATCTAACTTGAAAACGAAATCAATATCAAAAGTAAGATGTAAGTTAATTATTCACCTTAGCTTTGTATTAAGAAGGTTGAGATTTGCCTTTAGATTGATTTGCTTAAGCTATCTACTTGAATCCTAGCTTTTATTCTCCTTGAACCCTCGTAATAGTGGTCGGTTGAGTTCTTTAAGGTTTTAGAAAAAATTGTGAAAGTTAAAAAATGAATGAGGAATAAAGAATAGAAGAGTTTTAGGGTATAAGAACAATGGCTCTTCCTATTTTACCCTTACTATATTCCTCTTACTTACTTTCAATTCTTTTTTGCTTACACATTCATCAAGGCATGGTTCCTTCTTAATTAAAAAATACCAGTCTCTTAACTATCTACATTATTTTATTTTATTTACCCAATTAAATATTCTAAATAATATTAGTAAAAATTAGGGTCATTACAGACTCCCTTCTTAAAGAATTTCGTCCTTGGAATTACGATAAGGTACTCAAAACTATCAAACACAATGGTAAAACATACCATCAAACAAGTTAAGATAAGTATGTCTAATCCTGTACTCGGTTTCCCAAGTACAGTCTTTCTCATTGTTCTCCACTGGACTTTGACTAACCTGACTGTCTTGTTTATTAGTCTGTTCTCATCTCTCGCAACTATTCGAACTGGCTTTCTAACTATAGTCATCTCTTGTTCCGCTCTAGATCCTCTAACATAGTCAGTGTAATAGTAGTCTCCGAATCTCGAATACAATTCCTTAGATGAGAAATATGGAAAACATCGTGGACTCCAACCAAACTATTTGGTAACTCTACTCTATATGCGAGTTTCTCGATCCCTTCTATAATAGGAAATGGTCTAATGAATCTTTGTGCCAATTTTCCTGATTTTCCAAAATTGATCATTCATATCATCAGTGATACTTTGACGAAAACATGGTCTCCAGTTGAGAACACTAAGTCTTTCGGTCTCTTATCAGCATAACTCTTCGGCTTAGACCGAGCCTCCTTCATTCTAACCCTAATTAACTCAATCTTCTCAACAGCTTCTCTAACCAAACCTGGACCTATCCTCGGTCTCTAACCAAAAAACAGGAGATTTGCAAGGTCTTCCATAGAAAGCTTCAAATGGTGTCATCCCTATACTAGTCTGATAATCGTTGTTATTCAAAAACTCGACTAAGTGTAGGTGGTTTTTTCATGATCCTCCAAAATCTAGCACACAAGCTCTTAACAAATCCTCTAAGACTTTGTTAACTCTCTCCGTTTGTCCATCTATCCACGGATGGTAAGCGGTACTTATCTTGAGCTAGGTACCTAAAGTCTTTTCTAGACTCTTCCAGAACTCATTAGTGAATAAAGAAACTCTATCACTTACTATACTACAAGGAATTCCATGCAGTCTAACTATATTCCTCATGAATAGCTTAGCTAAATCTGGTGTTGTCCTAGTCGACTTAACAGGTATAAAGTGTGCACTCTTAGTCAATCTTTCAACTAGAACCCAGATACTCTCATTTGCTCTATTCGACCTTGGCAGCCCATCTATGAAATCCATTGAGATATAATCCTATTTCCACATTGGAACAACCAAAGGCTGAAGTAACCCACTCAGTTTGTGATGTTCAGCTTTTACCTATTGACAGTTCAAACACTACCTCACCCATAAGCCTAAATCTCTCTTCATACCTTCCCAGTAGAAACTAATTTTCATATCCTGATACATCTTTGTTCTCCTAGGATGAATCGTAAATTTTGTCGACGATGTTCTCTACGGACCTCCTTCCTTAGGCTTTCTACATTCGGGACACACAATCGTCCCTTTTTTCTCAACCACCCTCTCTGGTCAAGACTAAAATCCTTCAGATCATCAATCTCGATTTCGGCCTCTGGCCTTCTAATCTTCTCAGCTAACACTGGGTCATCTTTCTGCTTAGATGTAATCCTTTTGATCATCATCGATCGAACTTTTAAACATGATAACATGGTGGTTTATCGACTAGGACTAGTCTCAGATCTCCATTGTACTCTGCACATAGTCAATGCTTCTAAATCTTTCCACTCAGCTACCATTGCCAATACTGCATTTTGATGTTTTCTGCTAAGTGCATTTACAACCTTATTTCCTTTTCCAGGTGTGTACTCAATACCAAAGTCGTATAAAGCTATGACTCTAACCATCTCTGCTATCTCATATTCAACTCCTTCTAAGAGAATAAATATCTTAGTTATTTATGATCAGTGAATAGCTCGAATCTTTCCCCTAAAAGGCAATAACACCACACCTTTAATGCGAAAATTACTGCATCTAGTTCCAAATAATGAGTTGGATATCTAACTTCATGCGGTCTGAGCTATCAAGAACCATAGGCAATCACTCTACCTCTCTGTATTAACACATCTCCTAACCCTATTCCATATGCGTCCGTGTATACCACTAAGTCCTGATTCCCCTTTGGAACAACTAACACAAGTGCATTGGTCAATAAATGTTTTAGTTTCTGGAATGCCTCCTCACACTTATCAGTTCAAACAAACTTCACGTCTTTCCGAGTTAGCTTATTCATCGATGCGGCTATCCATAAGAAATCCTTAATGAATCTCTGGTAGTAGCCAGCTAACCCAAGTAAACTCTTTATCTCAGTCAATGTCTCGGGTCTCTTCAAATTATTCACAGTCTCGATCTTAGCCGGATCTACCGACAATCCTTTCTCTGAGACTGCATGACCAAGAAACTTCACTTCCTTCTTCCAAAAATGATACTTTAAAACTTTGCCTTCAACCGATGTTGTCTCGGTGTCTCAAGCACTATCCTAAGACGAACTTCATATTCTCTTTCATCCTCGGAATACATCAATACGTTGTCTATAAATACTAGTACAATCTGTTCAGATGCTCCTGGAAGATTCTATTCATCAAGTCCATGAAGAATGCTGGTGCATTAGTTAGATCAAACGGTTACTAGCCATTCATATGATCCATATTTGGTCCAAAATGTCGTCAAAGGAATACTATCTTCTGCCACTCTAAGTTGATGGAACCCTGCTGCCAAACCAACTAAGAAAATAACATGGCTCCACTCAACTAGTCGAACAAATCATTAATCCTAGGTAACGGATATTGGTTCTTTTTCGTTTTCTCATTCAGCTTGTGATAATCGGTAAAAAATCTCATTGATCCGTCCAGCTACTAACAAATACTACGGCTGCTCCCCTGATATAATTACTACCTTATAAATTCACTAACTGTACCTTTAGCTCCTTCATCTCGGTAGGTGTCATTCTACTTGGCAGTCTACTCCTGGTATTAAATCTATCCGAAACTCAATGGATCGTTTTGGCGATAGTCCTACGACGGGCTCAAAGACATCTGCAAATCCCCTAACAACGAAAACTCGACTCAACTCGTCTTCTTCGTCGATAATACCCAACAAAGCGCAAGAATCTAATTTTGTGTTTTCTACGGTGTATATATCCCGATCACTACAACTAGTGTGTCTAAGTGATATTTTCCTATCATGGCAAAATATCCTAGGATCGTACTTACTTAACCAATCCATACCCAAAATAATCCCGAACCCTACGAAATCAAATACATGTAAACTACAAGTAAATATATGACCTAACAACTCAAACTCTAAGTGGTCACATCTCATCTCAAGAGTCGCATACCCTCCTATTGGATTCGCAACCCTTAAGGATGTAACTAGGTATGAGGGTTCTAAGTTAATCTTATCTACCAAACAATGAGATATGAAAGAATGCAATGCACCAATATCAAGTAGAACTCTAACAGACATGCCATGAATCAAAAGCATACCTCCCAACATAACTTTTCCCATCTTCTCTACTGTTGGTCTTGAGGTAGCTGGTTCCAGTGCAAACACTTTGCCCTTTCCATACTTGGCTGGCTCTTTTCACTAGTTCTTATAAAGTCCAATCCAATCACAATTGAAGAATTTGATATTCTTCTTTCCAATCATCTTCTTTCCATCTCTTGAGAAACATTCATTAGCGAAATGCCCTGTCTTATCGTAGTTATATCATACAACTTTTGTCTTTCTTTTCTTGGCAGCTCCACTCTTCCAAGCTTCCTTCTTATGGAAAAACTTTCTCTTCTGGGTCTACCTACCTTGAGTTTCCGCTGCTTTGTTACCATTAAGGAAATCGAGCATCACCTCATTCCTCAAACCCATCTCAACAACTCCATCGCATGGATCACTAATACGTGGTAAAGTTGTTTTAACAAGCTCGAGTCTCAATCCGCAGATGAATTTCTCATTCCTTTTGATAACTGTATCAACCGTAACATATATGTATCTAGATAATTCCTCAAATCTTGTAGCATACTCAAGCACTATCATGTCTCTCTGCACCAACTCATCAAACTTCATGTGCAGAGTGGACTTGGCGATCTCCGATCTGAATCTTTCCTTAAACCTCCTTCGGAATTCCGCCCAAGCAATAACTTCTACAACTACTTCTACGGTAACACTTTTCCACCAGTATAGTGCTACTCCATGAACTGTCTGGATGCCAATGTCCTTTTCTGCTCATTGTTAAGCCCTAAATCAACAAAAATCCCCTTGCAAAGAAGCAACCAATTCTTCACTTCAACTGCGTCATCAGTGCTGATAAATGGCTTCCCTCCAAGCTTAGCAAAGTATCTGCTTAGTAATGCATAGTTATTGACCACCGAAGCTCCTTGAATTCCCTCTCTAGCATTTCCTCCAACTAATCATGCAGTTGCTCTAGGTTGCATCATGATGGCGAAGAACTAATACATGGCTCCCATATCAACTTGCGGCTCTCTAGCACCTGCATTAGCAGCTTGTGTCCGACTTGAATTCCTTCTAGTGTTTGGTCTGGCATTTACTATTGGTCGTGGTGCTTCCTCCACCAAGGCTAGATCTTACATCCTAGCATCTATATATTTCTTCCTTAAAATCTGAGTTCGAGTCTTTGTAAGATATAGAATAATAACCTAAGAGAAATGAGAGAATAGAGATAAAGCGTATACTTATATATATATAGTAAATACAAGTACATTACTATAGCGTTATCCCATACCCCAATCTTCTCTCTAATTCCTTAGAGAGCCTTCCTCACATTCTTGCCTTTCTCTCATCGCTTTGCTTTCTTCGGCTCCGCAACATAGCATTCCCTTCCTGTGCTCTATTCTCCCTTTATTGATCTAACCCCATTCTCCATAGGGAACTTCATCGTCAAACACCAAGGAGCCAATGCTATTCTAAAATTAGCTAAGGCCGATCAGCCCAAAAAGGTGTTATACATCGAATAGTCATCGAAAATGACAAACTTTTGAATTTGAACCACCCTGCGATCTCTACTGCCTAGCTCTACAAGCAAGTCAATCATTCTGATCGGTCACTTTGCTTTGCTTGTAAATCCTTGAATCTCGATTTTACAAGCTATAGCCTCCTTTATATTAATCATCATCTGGTCAAATATTCCTTTGAATAGAATTTCATAACTTCCATTGTCCACGAGCACCCGATGTAGTATCGTTGGCCCAATAATAGTCATTATCACCATAGGGTCAAAAGTTGGCAAATCGACTTCATGAACGTCTCTATTTCTAAAAACGATATCATCTGTTATTATCCTTTGTTGCTTAGCCAGAGCTCTGTCTTCTCTGGCAAAACAACTCTCCTATGGTACGTTCTTTAAAGAGCTTGCCTACTCTCCAGCTTTTTTCTGTTGGATGGGGTGCTCCTATTATCGTATTTATAATTAATCTTCTATCAGATTTCCTGGGCCCCTCTCCACTAGGTCCAGGCTGATTCCTTTGGGTAGGTAGCCCTTAGGGTCTTGCATTCTTACCATCATCCTGCAGCTCTCTCACATATTGCTGGAGCATTTTCTTCTTTATTAATTTCTTAATAAAGTCTCTCAAGTATCAACACTCGTTCATGTTATGTCCATGAGTTTCCTGGAAATGATAGTACCGCCTTTTCTCCTCGGTCACCTCCTTTCTAGACGGCCTTTTATATCATTCTGTTCCTTACATAGCAAGGTATATATCCTCTAGTGTATCATTCAAGAGTATATATTCATTAGGCCTTATGTTCCTCTAACGCTTCTTGTTTTCATTTCGCTTACCACTAGAGCCATAATTTCTTTTCTTTTGATTATTCAAATTTCAATCATTACCGTCCACATTACTGGAGCTTTCTCTAGTCTGTTTAACCACCACATTGCTTCGTATTACTTCCTTTGACTGTCAACCGTTATTTTGGCTTGGCCACCTGACTTGCTTCCTCCAAACACAAGAATTGATTGGCCTTCCGAGTGAAATTATTCCATAGTCTTCGTTTTTTCATTTTTAACCATTTACCAAACTCCGTATCCGGATCTATGCCCCGGAACGAAGCCATAAACATTAAATCCTCCTTCGAATTGTTAATCTCTGCTATTGCAATATTAAACCAACTCAAGAAACCTTTCAACAGCTTTTTGGGTCCTCGTGATAGGCTCGATAAAGACATCACATCCTTATGCCAAGTAGCGTAGAGTCGTAATTTCTCTATAAACTACTTTGCCAATTAGTCAAAATTTGATATGGATTTTGGCACTAGTCTAGTGAACCACATCAATGCAACACCTTTTAGAAAAATAGTAAAGCACTTACATCACACTGCATCCATTGCCCTAGCACTATCTATGTAACATTCATACTTAAACAAATGCTGCTTAGGATCTGTTGTCCTGTTATACGATGGCACCACTGACAGCGTAAACCTCCTGTGGTGCTCCTCCCTTGGAATGTTTTTCATGAATGGAGTTCTGCTTGGCATGAACCCCAATCCTCATTCTTTCTTCACTTGTTCTCTTCTACTAACCGCTTAACCATATCTCTTAAGGAGCAGATGGTCCCGGCAATGCCTGTTGGTTGCTAGTCTCCATGTGATGAGAATTTCCTTCATCTCCATCCACTTCACCATATGATCTTCCAAATCTCTTAAGAATCATAGATCCATTATGCTAATTCTTCAATTCCTCAATGAAAACCTTCTGAATCTAACCTCTGGACACTTCAACCCAAAAAGCTAGATCTACACCTGAGAATCTTCTCTCTCAATAAAAACACCAAAATGTTGATACCAAAAATGTCACAACACCCAAAATCCTATAAAAATATAACAATCTAGCAGAATAATATGCAAAGAAGCAAGAAACACAAGCTTTTTAAAGTTGTTCGACGATCTTTGGCCTTTTTCCACTATAGCTTTTATTGATTGTAGATTTAAGAGTCACTAGTATAAGGGTTTTACTGATCTAAAGACCTAGAATAGCAAATAATAGCTTCCTTGGTGACTATAATAGAGGAGAGATAGAAGATGAAGAAGATAATGAGTTAAAAAGCCATTATCCGATGATATAAGAGGGGAAGACCGGGACCACTCAACTGTAAAATCAACTCGGTACCAACCACAAATGGTCGGTACTGACCTAATTTTTAGAGTGGAAACCATGCCTTCTTCCCTCTCTTGATTTTCTATCCCCAAACGATTGTGTTCCGGGAATTTTTCCTTTGAGATTGTGTTGTTTCCAAGAGGTTCTGATATCATTTGTACTTGTCTGCTTTCCATCAAAACTCCCTTAGAGTTGTTCACCTATTCCTTGAGAAACGTACTTCACGACAATCACTCAAGCCAAGTTTCCATGCACCATAGCTTTTGAGGGCTCATCAGAGGCCTAAAAAGTTGTCGATATGGAGTAGAAGCACTCAGTACCGAGTAGTCAACCAAGCACCAATTATTTGCAATTTATTGAGTCCACTCATACAGTCCCTTCAAGCATGCTCCCAACTCCTTGAATCCTTCTATCTTCATCTTGATCGACATATTCCAGTGAAAACTTACTTGATTAAAAAGACGAGTAATAATTTTGTTTAAGTATTTTCTTATTAAAACACTTTAAATTAATTAATTTTTTATTATATCACAATTTAATAAATTATATAACAGAAATCAAATGCCTTTATTACAAACAGGATTAAAAATAGAGTTATAGATATATGGAAAAAATTACATAACAATCCCTAGGGAATAACCACTTACCTTTCAATCTCCCACTGGCATTTAGGACCAATTTTGGAATTGTAACCCATTCCTCCGATGAGTCCGTAACTGATTGAGCTAATCCTTAGTGAATGGATCTGCTATATTGTATAACTATTTACTATGTTAGCCAATATCTCTTTATCGTTGATAAACTGTCTTTATCATATAGAACTTTCGATGCATGTGTCTTGACATCTTGCGAGTCTTAGGTTCTTTTATTTTTATCGTGGCATTGTTTTAACAAAATGAAGTCACAAGAATTTTAACACTTGGAATCATGCCTATCTCAGCTATAACTTAATGCAATTATATTTATACTACTTTCGTTGCGCACTATTCAAGGAAATGGACACAGTCTTTCGGTTGAATCACCCACTACTGCTTATTTGGAACATTTCCAAATCAAAACTCCTAAATTAAGATTGAACATGAATTTAGGGTTAACATGTTATATTCGAAGTCGCTTATGAAATTTGAGTCCAAACACTCCTTCATACGGAGTTTGTTGCTTCCATAAACAATTCTCTAGTGTTTCTTAAATACTTGAGAATACTCTTTACACAATATGCAAATATATTAAACTAGATTTGATATTCATACAATGCATCAAATATAAAGTGAAATACGATACTATAGAATTATAACGTATATGATAATTCTTATTTCTGATGCATAAGGAATCCAGCGCATATGCTCCACATTAAATATTTTAATATACATCTATGTGTATCGTTTAGCGATGTGGATGTAAAAATGTATATTTTTAATTTCATAGTTAATCTTCTTCTATTAAAATAAATAACATATTAACATATTTTTACATGTTTTGACCAATTTATAAAATTGTTTTCAAATCATCATTCACTTATCTACATATGGGCCAAGATGTAATTTTGTGTATGCATTAATTTTGAGAAAATTTAGTTGCACATTTTAATTTTATTTTATAGGAAATTGAATGTAAATTGGAAGAGGCTTCATGAACTTATGCATACACATATTTTGGAATCCAAAGAAAGAAGAAAAGAAAGAAATACTGCTTCATGGAGGAGCCCACCTACCCACTTGCCAACGTACCATAATTAAAAGCAAAAGCACATGTTAGTGGGGATTATTTAATTATTAATGATGACTTGGAGGCCACACAGATTAAAGGGTATTTTTGGTAGCATCCTAAAAAAAGATTAGAGTTTTAGACATGTTTAAATATCTTCTTATGTTTATGTAAAAAGAGACATGTGGTTATAGCCATCAAATTGAAATAAAAGTTCTCTTCTCTTTAATGGCTTCTTATCCTTTTTTTTTATGCAGATGTTTCATGCATGCTTTTCTTTTGATGTTGTTTTATTTCGTGTCTCCTTTTATTTCATGCAAGTAGATTATATTTTCTTTATACAAATTAGTCTAGATTTACTTTTTTTAATTAGCTCTCTTTCTCTTTAATTTGCATTCTCTTTCTTTTTGTTAATGTTGAAATCCATTTATGTTGATATGAATTCAAAGATGAGAGGCTAAGCCCCTTCAATTTAGGGGTGATGAAGCTCTCATGAATCATGTAAATTAGACATAATGTGTCATTTATGATCTTTTATTTTTATGCTTAATGTAAATATAGATGTTGATGGAAGTTTGATGTCTATTAGTGTTTTTGATAACCTATGTTGTTAATCATAAATAGGCTATACTTGATCAAATATAAACACAAGTTATATCCTCAATTAACTAATTGATTTTGATAGTGAAGTTAAAAGTAGAATCAAAATTTGATATTCTATGTTACTTGATCAAAAAATAGTGAATAGATCATACCTAAAATAGATTTTACTTCTAACTTCATAATCATTTCATAAGATTTGATCGGTGGGTTTGGACGATGTATTAAAGTTTGATGGTTTAAGTTGTGTTAGTTAATATTATAAATAAACCATACTTATAATGAATACATCAACCATTTGTGCTGGTGTTAAAAAGAAAGATTATAAATTTATTATGTGCTGATTTATATGAATATGAGTAAATTTATCTCTAACTAGTCTTTTAATCTCATTGCTTTACTTCTGATCTTTCTCTAATGTTTTCTATAATAGGAAAACGGGTTGAAGGAAAATCATATCATGTTTTTTTTGCCTGAGAGATGCGTAGATTTTTTCCTTTTTTATGGATGCGGACTTTATAATTTCAGCTAAAGAAAAATCTTTATAAAAAATTAAATTGTGCATCTTCTTCAATCTCGTTCTTCTTTAATCTTGATCTCAAATCATACCGACTACCAAAAATTAAATCGATCGTTGCTTCTCCTTGAATAAACTTCGCCGCCCCCTCTTCCCAAACTCATTATCGCTATTCGCATGAACATGCTGACTCGAAGATGCATCTCACTTTATCATTTCTCTCAGATGAAGATTGAGATCGCCGCTCCTCCGTTCTAGATTGTTGGAGTTGAGTTCACCATCCTCGCCATGCTTTGTGATGCCGAGAATAGGAGACGCTGCCGTAAGTGCTTTGAGTCTGAGTGCATAACCACCTACTCGTGAACGCTATGGAGTTCTAACACGATGTTGATCTTAATTGGAGGTTTGACATGTACTAGAGTTATTGATGATTGGTATTGTTTTTTGATCAGTTTTTTGTTTCTGTATGTGATTATTGTATCTTTCATATGATTGTGATATATGAAACTAGCATTTCTGTGTATATTACGCAATTTAGTCTTTTATTGTTTTATAATTTTTTGTCTGATGTTAACTATTGCTTTTGTTAGTTTCAGATTGTATATTTGATGTTGATTGTATTTATGGTAAGCTTCAGGCTGTTGTTGAACTTATTAAAGTGTAATGCTATATGTATATAGCATTTTATGTCAATAGTTAACTATTTGTATCATTCGTAAATATTGTTGAATTTATAGGTGTATTTAGTATTTCAATACATGTTGTTTATGATTTTACAGTACAAACATTGAACATCAAGTTTTAGCGTTATGCTAGTTGTATATAGCATTTCATTATAGTTGAAAGTAATAGGAATAAACACATTGTATTGTAATTTAAAGTCGTATTACAAACCCTTCATACTTTTGTAATTATCTAGCAGTTCATCATTCGAGAAATATGACAATTGGCTTTATACTTAAATGTCACATCAAACTATCATTTCAACTATCTTATAAATGCTACTGAACCTTATAATTGCAATGCTGCATTAAACTATTACTTTGAATATTTTAAACATGCTAGAGGACTTCATAGCTAAAATGCCACAACAGACTATCAATTTAGATATCATAAACATAGTAGTAGACATTGTTAAAAAATGCATCATTAAACTACCACTTTTCATGTTATAAACACTCTAGTATATTTTATAGTTAAATTATCATATGAACTATCATTTCACATATCACAAATATGCTACTTGACCTTGTAAAAAAATGCTGCATTAAATTATGATTTTACATTTTTTAATCATGCTAGTGGATTTCATACTTAAAATGCTACATAAAACTATCATTTGATATCATAAACATGCTACTGGAAATTAGGTTAGGTTTGACATCCGGTTTGCTTTTGCATCTATGCATACCCGATTATGGTTTGCTTTTGTATCCATACGCACCCGATTAGGCTTGGCATCCTGTTAGATTTTGGATTCATCTGTACCTGATTAGGCTTGGCATTTATAACATCCCGCATCTGGAGGTCAAAATCAAAGCGCTAAAGATGCTGTGGTCATCCGTAGTATTAAATTTTGGTGAAAAAATACGATAATGATAATGGTATCCATAATATCAGAAGCACTAGAATATGAACAAAATCATAGATTTCCAAAAAAACAACTTTTTACAGATTACATATCGTTTCCCAGGCAATGATTAAATATATCATTTACAAAATACACCAAGAGCGACATATGACGATGCCCTCTTGGTTGATCAAAGCAATATAGTCATATCTGACTAAATATACATGGCGGAATCAAAACAAAATGAAACTCCTAAATAGCTATCCATCAACCACATGCTTGTCTCCGGAAGCATTATTCGCCAAAAGACTAACACTTGAAAACCTCAACCGTCAGCCAACTCAAATCAGTTTTGAGTACCCGAGAGTTTAAGGGAAAACAATAACTTCGAGTCAGACATAAAGCCTGGTGTGAATAATTCTATTACATCTCGTTTATTGATATTAAGTGAGACCATGCCGCTTAGCGGAATGGGCTTTCCCTTACTAATCCTTTTTCAAAACATATATTTTGCGATCCTTACCTGCAACCAAACTGGTTAATCAAACTGATTGTATAAAAATAGCAATATCATTCATGCTAATAAATGGACTATCTCTCCGTAAAACAAGTAATATATGAACTATCTGTACACAACATAATAGCAAAGTCTATTATGCCACAAATAGACTATTTGTCCATAAAACTGGGCTAACAGCCAGCAAACTGGATTAACTATTCGAAATCTAGGCTGACTACCTACAAACTGGACTGGTTGTCCGAATCAAAATGGAGGAATCATTTTCTTAAGGTTAACAACCTTTATCTTTTTCTTTGAAAACCTTTTAAAATAATTTAACCCTTTAAATCATATTTATACAAGGAAAATATATTCTTAGCTTTACTCTAAGCTATTTTGCCATGATATATATATATATATATATATATATATATATATATAATTTACTCAAAATGATTTTGATGGATGTTAATAAGGATTGGCTATCCTTTCAAAATAAGTTAAAGTCCTTTTTAACTTGAAAACACTTAGGTTATTCTACCGATTTATATATTCAAAACCTTTTTTTAAAACCTTTAAACAACCTTTTCGAAACCCTTGAAGGTAACCTCTTTGAAAACAAGTAAAACCCTTTACTTAATTGAGGCAGAAAAGCCAAATCTTACCTTTCAAAACCATTGATAGCCACTCTTTCAAAACCAATAAAAGCCTTTCTTTTGAAAGCTTTAAAATATTTAGACATCCTTCTTCAAAACCTTTAAATATCGCCTTTCGAAAACATAAGGAAAAACCTTTTCCTTCAACCCTTTCGAAACCCTGGGGAACCACTCCTTTTGAAACCATTCATTAAAACCTTTCGAAACAGTCAAAACTCAATCCTTTCAAAAGCACTTTGGGTTCACTTTAAAACCTGTGGAAACCTTTTGAACGGTTCAAAAATTTACCCCTTCAAAACCTTTGAAAACTGTTTTGGTCGAAACCATTAAAGTCGAAAGCTTCTATTTCGAAACCATTTAAAACTATCTTTTTCGAAACCATTTGGGTTTACTTCAATCATAGAAAAAGGTTCCTTAAAACATTTTAGTCGAAAGCACCTGTTTCGAAACCATTTCCTAAGTAATGAAGTGATTGTGTTGAAACCATCCCTTCGGAAGCATTGGGGAGGTGGCCAGGTTTTTAGAAAACAAAACACAACCTAATCGAAACCATTCCTTTTAAAACCATTTAAACCAGTCGAAAGCTAATCAAGTCGAAAACATCTTAGTCGAAAACAAGGAGGCATATTTTCCTTTAAAAAACAAAGTAAAGCCACAACCCCTTCAGAACCTCTGGTTTCGACTCTATACCTTCTGTCTACATCCAATTCACTATGTACCAGTGAACTGATACCCTATGCCTTGGTTTCCACAGTGTCGGAGGCAAAGGTAAGAAGGCGAAATCTGGTGTCAATGGCATCGAAACGGTGAAAAATATTTAGCGAATAGTTCGTTTCACCAAACGTGCTTTACATGTTTAATTATGATTGGCTGCCTCTTTCTTTACCAATAAAAAGTACTGTAATTTTTCAAAAATGCTGTTGACTTTCCAGGTTTAATAATTTCAACTAATTAAGAAAAGCCCCTTCTTCTCTCTTAATTATATAAAAAATTTAAGTCTCATATTTTAAATAATTTTATATAACCATTAAAGAACTTAGGAAAAATATACAAAAATTTCAGAAAATCTCTTTTAATATGTTTTCCAACATATAAAAATTTCAGACTCGAATCTTTTATTATTAAACCATAAATAATTATTAATCCAAATTAACATTTTGTTTACTAAAAAATTCACATAAATTCCACAAATATTCATAAAATTGAAACCCGTCTCTAAAATATAATTTATGATCTTCATAAAAATTCGCAAGGCATTTGGATGCCATTTTAAAGAGTTTTCACCTTAAGACATATCATAAATTCAATATGAACAACCATAATTCATCAATAAGTATATACAATCATTTCATCATTCAAAAACATGGAAAATTAATGGAAATTATTCGGAATTCATCTTAAAACCCAAAATAACAAAAATTTGAGATGTAAACATTATTCACCTTGACTTTAGAGATTAAAGAGATTGAGATGTGAATGCATTTGATTTGCTTAAGCTTCTTCCTAGCTTTTCTTCCTTATACACTTGTTAATGGCGGCCGACCTTTTAAAAAAATTTAAGAATGAAATGAATGTGTATGGGGGATACACGGTCTAAGGGAATGGATACAGGAATGACCTCTTTCCTATTTTACCCCTCCTCTATTTCAGTTTATCTCTTATTTTTATGCATTGTTAAGTGGCACGGCTACTCCAAATTAAATTCAAATCTCAGTCCCCTAATAAACACATTACTTTATTTAATTTAGCTAATTAAATATCTTAAATAATGTTACCAAAAAATCTGGAGTGTTACAAACTGCCCTCCTTAAAGAATTTCATCCTCAAAATTACGATATGGTATACAACAAATCAAATAAGAAGGTAAAACATACCACCAGACAAGTCAGGATAAGTATCTCTAATCCTGCTCTCAATCTCCTAAGTACAGTCCCTGTCACCATCGCTCCACTGAACTTTGACTAATATGGTTGTCTAGGTTCTAAGTCTCTTCTCATCTCTTGTAACAATATGAATAGGCTTCCTCACTATAGTCAAATCCGGTTCTACCACTAAGTCTTCTAGCACAGTCGGTGCAATAGTAGTCTCCGGGTCTCTAACACACTTTATGAGATGAGAAACATGGAAATCTTGGACTCTTGCTAAACTATTCGATAACTCAACTCTATACGCAAGTTTTTCGATCCTCTCAACAATAGGAAAAGGTCCAACAAATCTCGTTGCTAACTTTCCCGATTTCCCAAATCTAATCACACCCTTCATCGGTGACACTTTGATGAAAACCTGGTCTTCAACCGAGAACACTAAATCTTTCCATCTCTTATCTACATAACTTTTCTGCCTAGACTGAACCTCCTTCGTTCTAGCCTGAATGACCTCAATCTTTGTTGTAGCTTCTCTAACCAAATCTAGACCAAGAATCAACCTATTCCCAATATCTTACCAACAAATGAGAGATTGCATGGCCTCCATACAAAGCTTCAAACGATGTCATCCCAATACTAGTCTGATAACAGTTGTTATACGAAAACTCGACTAAATGTATATGGTCTTCCCATGATCCTCCGAAGTCTAGAACACAAGCTCTTAACCAATCTTCCAAGATTTTGTTAACTCTTTCTGTTTTCCTATCTATTTTCGGATGGTAAGCGATACTCATCTTGAGCTTGGTTCCCAAAACTTCTAGTACACTCTTACAGAACTCACTAGTGAATAATGAATCTCTATCACTAACTATACTACTTGGAATTCCATGCATTCTAACCACATTCTTCATGAACAACTTCACCAAAACAACGTTCTTCTGGTTAACTTAACTGGAATAAAATGGGCACTTTTGGTCTTCTGTCCATTATGACCCATATACTATCATTTTCCTTGTTCGACCTTTACAACTCATCAATAAAATCCATAGAAACAGAATTCCACTTCCATACTGGAATATCTAATGGCTGAAGCAACCCACTTGGCTTTTGGTGTTCCGCCTTTGCCTATTGGCGAATGAAGCACTGCTTTACACACAAGCCAATATCCTGCTTCATTACTTCCTAGAAGAAACTCCTCTTCATATCCTGATACATCTTAGTACCTCCTGGATGAATAGAGAACTTCGAACGATGGCATTCCTCCAGACTTCTTTCCATATGTTTCCTATACTCGGAACACATAATCTTCCTTTATTTCTCAATTTTGCATTATGGTCAAGATTGAAATCTTTTAATTCATCGCTCTCGGTTCCATCTCTCAACATCCTGATCCGTTCTGCTAATACTGGATCTTCTTCCTGTTTAGAAGCAATCTTTTCGATCATCACCGGTCGAACTTCCAAACAAGATAATACAACTGTATCTCCACTAAACCCAGCCTCCGATCTCCACTGTACTCTACAATCCGATAATACTTCCAAATCTTTCCACTCGGCAGTCATTGCCAACACTGCATTCTGATATTTCCTGCTAAGTGCATCTGCAATCCTGATGCCTTTTCCCTATGTGTACTCAATCCCAAAATCATAAGCAGCGATAAACTCTAACCACCTCCATTGTCTCATTTTCAGCTCCCTCTGAGAGAACGAGTATTTCAGCGACTTATGATCTGTATATAACTCAAACCTCTCTTCTAAAAGGTAATGTCTCTACACCTTTAATGCAAAAATCACTGCAGCCTATTCCAAATCATGTGTCGGATACCTGACCTCATATGGTCTAAGCTATCTAGAAGCATAAACAATCACTTTACCTTTCTACATTAGCACAGCTCCTAATCCTGTTCCGCACGCATTTGTATAAACCACCAAATCATGATTCCCTTCTGGAACAACCAACACGGGTGCATGGGTCAATAAGTGTTTCAAACTCTGGAATGCTTCCTCACACTTATCGGTCCACACAAACTTCACATCCTTTCTCGTTAGCTTGGTCATCGGTGCCACTTTCCGTGAAAAATCCTTAATGAACCTCCGATAATAACCAGCCAACCCATGGAAACTTTTTATCTCCGTCACTGTCTCGGGTCTCTTCCAACCATTCACCGCTTCAATCTTAGTTGGATATACTGACAACCCTTCCTTTGAGACTACATGACCAAGAAACTTCACTTCCTTCTTCTAGAAATGACATTTTGAAAACTTCTCCTTCAGCCGATGTTGCCTCAGCATCTCAAGCACCACTCTAAGATGAACTTCATGCTCTCTTTCATCTTTAGAGTATATCAGAATATTATCTATAAAAACCATTACGAACCTATCCAAGTGCTCTTGGAAAACCCGGTTCATCAAATCCACAAAGAAAGCTGGTGCATTAGTCAGTCCAAATGGCATAACTAACTATTCGTACGACCCACATCTGGTTCTCAATGCTGTCAAAAATATACTATCCTCTGCTACCTTAAGCTGATGGAAACCTGTCGCCAAATCTAACTGCGAGAATAACTTGGCTCCACTCAACTGGTTGAACAAATCGTCCATCCTTCGCAATGGATATTGATTCTTTATCGTCCTTTCATTTAACTTACAATAATCGATACATAGCCTTAACGATACATACAACTTCTTAGCAAACATGCTCTGCTCCCCAAGACGAACTACCCGGCCTGATAAAACTCTTGCCTTCCAATTCCACCAACTGCACCTTAAACTCCCTCATCTCTGTAGGAGTTATCCTACTTGGCGGCCTACTCACTGGTTCTACTCCTGGAACCAAATCTATCCAAAACTCAATGGCTCGTTTCGTGGCAATCCAACTACAGGCTCAAAAACATCCGCTAATTCTCTAACCATGAAAACTCGACTCAACTCGTCATCCGACTCCATAATACTCAACAAAGCATACATCTCGCCACTAGAACCTTCTACCGTATAAAAAATCCAATCGCTACAATCAGGATGTCTAAGACATATTTTCCTATCCTTGCATAATATCCTAACATCGTACTCACTTAAACAATCCATACCAAGATTAATCCCAAACCCCACAAAATCAAATATATGCAAACTGCAAACAAAGTACGACCTAACAAGTCAAACTCTAACTGGTCACATCTCAACCCTATAGTTGCATACCCTTCTATTGGATACGCAACCCGTAAGGAAGTAACTAAATATGTGGGTTCTAGGTTAATTTTATCCATTGAACATTTAGATATAAAAGAATGCAATGCACCAGTATCAAATAGAACACTAATAGACATACCATGAATCCGAAGCATACCTCTTGAATCTTCCTTTTCTCTCTCCTGACATGTTGGCTTAGAAGCAACATGCTCCAATGCACACACCTTGCCCTTTCTATCCTTAACGGGCTCCTTGCACCAGCTCTTGTAATGGCCAACCTTGTCACAATTGAAGCACTTGAAATTCTTCTTTCTAGCCATTTCCTTTACCTTTCTAGCATGACACTCATTAGCAAAGTACCCTTTCTTGTCGCACTTGATGAAACCAATCTCAGACTTCCCTTTCTTAGCTGCCTCACTCTTATAGCACCCTTCTCAGGAGAGAACTTCCTCTTCTGATTCTGCCCAACCTGGACTTCCTTAACCTTACTCTTATTTGGAGAATCAAGGACCTCCTCATGCCTTAAGGCCACCTCCACTACAAAATAAGAAGGATCTCTAATATAAGGTAATAGCCCTGGATAACTCAGGCTTCAACCTCCTGGTAAACTTCTCATTTCTCTTCATTACTATATCCATTAAAGCATGTCGATATCTGGCAAGCTCCTCAAACTTCTTAGCATACTCCAAAACAGACATCTCTCCCTGCTCTATCTTAGGAAACTTTCTGATCAGAGCAGACTATGCCATCGTAGACATAAACCTCTCCTAGAACCTTCCCTCGATATCTTCCCATGACAAGGTTTCCTCATCCACACCATCCGTCACATAGTTTCACCAAAACAAGGCCGCTCCCTGAAGCTTTCTAGATGCCAACCTCCTCTTATGCTCATCATTGAGCCCCAAGTCTGCAAAGATTCTCTCACAACAACCAATTCTCTACCTCTATAGCATCTTCTGTCTCCAGATAAGTCTTCCCTCCAAGCTTAGCGTAATCTCCGCTCAGCTTAGCATAATGATTAACTATCGAACTTCTGAAACTCCTGCCCCTACAGCATCTCCTCCTAACACTCCAACTGCAAATCCTGCTTGCATCATATTTATGAAAAACTGATACATAGGTTCCATTCTAACTTGCAGAATTTTGGTACCTATATTTTCTACTTGTTCCTAACCTTGGGTCCTCCTTGTACTAGGTCTGACATTCCTTCGTTTCCCTCCCCTTCTGGGTTCACCCTTCCTCTTCTACCTTCCATATCTGTATTCAAACCTTAGGAGATACAGAAAATAACCTAACAAGGATATGAGACTAGAGATAAAGCGTATACTTATATATAGCAAATACAAGTACATTACTATAGCGTTATCCCATATCCCAATCTTACTCTAATTCCTTAGGATTATGTTTTAAAAACCATTTTAAGCTTAAAGTTTTTCATAAACCATGCTCGATACCAAGTAGTAACATCTCATATTTGGAGGCCAAAAGCCAAGCACTACAGATATTGCAGTCATCCATAATATTAACTTCTGGTGACGAAATACTGTAATGATAATGGTATCCATAATATTAGATGCAGTACTTGAATATGAACAAAATCACAGATTTCCCAAAAACAACTTTTTACTAATTACATTTCAACAAAATTTCATATCCAAGTTACATAATCCCATATCGTTTCTCAAGCAATAATTAAATATATAATTACAAAATACGCCAAGAGCGACATATGATGATGCCCCCTTGGTTGATCAAAGCAATATAGTCATATCTGACTAAATATATACAGAAGAATCAAAACAAAATGAAACTCCTAAATAGCTATCCATCAGCCACCTGCTCGTCTCTGAAAGTTTTATTCGCCAAAAAGACTAACACCTGAAAACCCAACTTCAACCTACTCAAATCAATTTTGAATATCCGATAGTTCAAGGGGAAACAAAAACTTCGAGTTAGACATAAAGACTGGTGTGAATAATTTTGTTACATATCGGTTTACTGATATTAAGTGAGACCATGCCGCTTAATGGAATGGGTTTTCCCTCACTAATATCCTTTCCAAAACATATATTTTGCAATCCTTTCCTGCAACCAAACTGGTTAATCAAACTGATTGTATCAAAATAGCAATATCCTTTATGCTAATAAATATACTATCTGTCCGTAAAACAAGTAATATGTGAACTATCGTTCCATAACATAATAGCAAGGTCGGTTATGCTACAAATGTACTATATGTCCATAAAACTGGGCTGATTGCCCGCAAATGGGACCAACTGTCCGAAATCTAGGCTAACTGCCTGCAAACTGGACTAACCGTTCGAATCAAAATGGATTAACTGTCCGAATCATTTTCTTAGGGTTAACTACCTTTTCTCTTTTTACTTAAAAACCATTTAAAAATGATTTAACCCTTTGAATCATACTTACACGAGGAAAATATATTCTTAGCTTTACTCTAAGCTATTTTTCCATAATATATATACTTTACTCAAAATAATGTTGATGAGTATTAATAAGGATTAGCTATCCTTTCAAAATAAGTTAAAGTCCTTTTTAACTTGAAAGCACTTAGGCTATTCTGCCTATTTATATATTCGAAACCTTTGTTTAAAACCGATGTGCATGTAAATGTGTATAATTTTACCACCGTATTTATTCTGTTTAAATTAAATAAATGATCAAATTGGGTATTTTAACTTGTTTTAACCAAAATCCATATTAATTTCAAATTGTCACATATCCATCTTCATATAGGGGCAAAACAGTCATTTGTGTGCATATATTTTTTGAGAAAAATTAATTAGAAATTTCCATACTATTTTGTAGGAATTTGATTTCAATTAAAAGTTGTTTCATGAAGAAGATATGCATGCACAAAAAGAACACAAAGGAATGAAGATGGAAATAATTAAAAGTGAAGATCATGGAGGACCCCACCTACCCACCACCTTAATGTATAAATTAGAGGCTAATGCATATGCTTATGGAATTAATGATTTCATATACACTTAAATGGGGATTATGACATGCTAATGATTACTTGGAGGACATATTACCTCAAGGGCAATTTGGGAATTCCCCAAAAATATGAATTAGGGTTTCATACATGTATAATACCCATATGTTTCATGTAATCTCTTCCTCTTGATTAGTTTAGGCTCAAAATAAAAGAAATCTTCTCTTTTCATTTCATGGCTACTCATCCATTTTTATTTCATGTAATTTCTTTTTATGCAACATTAAATATATGCTCTTTTCTTCTTTTCTTTTTTATTTCCTTTAATGTTGTAGTGTAGATTTCTTTTATTTTTCATGCAAGTAGAATAATAGTTCTCTTTTCCATTAGCTTTCATTTTTTTTGTGCTTTCATGTTTCTAGCTACATTTGTTGTTTTGATAACAAATATGAGAGGCTAATCCCTTCAATTTAGGGGTAATGAAGCCTCTAATAATGTAGCTTCAACATTTTGATAATTATAGCTCTCGTTTTGTGCTTAGTAACAATGCTTGAAGTGGTTTAATTTGTCGTTTTTGTTTTGAATTTGATAGCCTATATTGTTGACACCAAATAGGCTATGCTTAAACAATCACTAACACAAATGCCTCTTCATCAAAATATGATTATGGCATAAGAAAGTGATTTGAAATTCAATTTGATGGTCTATATTTCTAATTAATAGTTAATAGGTCATACTTAAAATAGATTTTATTTTTAACTTTGTTGTCATTTTCATGAGAGTTAGTAAGTGGTTTAAAGGTTGTATTATAGTTCGATGGCTTATGTTGAGCTAATTAATAGCACAAATGAGCCATACTTATGGTAAATACAATATTTAAATTCACTTATGACCAAAAAAGAGAGCTCATAATTTCATAATTTGTTGAACTATATGATCTAGAGAGTGGATTTATTCTCTAAATTGTCATTTAACTCTCATATTTTTATCTATTTTTCTTTTGCTAGTTTTTGTTAGTTTCTTACATTTTTAGCTAATCACACTTTCAACTTTGATTAATTTGATTGAATAGAATTTTAAAATCATCAATTCCTTACGGATCGACCCATATTCGCCATGTACTACAAGTGTACGCCGTGAGCTTGCGGTTATTTTTAATTTTGAAAATTTTCGAGGGTTTTCTAACTCGATAAAAATTCCGCCGATTATAACAAGTTGGCGCCGTTGCCGGGGATGTTGATTTGATTTTGATTTTCTGTTCTTCGTATTACTTTTTATTTGATTTCATTTTGTGATTGTTTTGTGTGTCGAGTGATATTAAAAATTATATTGTTGTGTGTTTGTTTTGCTTTCATTTGTTTGTGTTTGTTTGCATTTGTTTTCTATTTTATTTTCCATTTGCATTGCATATCATACTTAAAAAAACATTGTATTCATCTTCAATTTTATTCCATTTCCTTTTCAATTAAACTTTCCATATACAGTTTACCAAAAAAACAGTGTGCTAATCTCTGTGCACTATGCATTGCATATCTTCTATTTCCAATTCCTGCTCCACCCCCTTCCATTTCTCAATTTCTCAACAGTCGTCATTCATTGTTGCATTTACTGTTGCTTCTGCCTGTGCATTTGTTGCTTCTACACATAACTCGTCTGTCTTCTTGCTGCTGCCAATCCACTTGCACACAACCATCACCAGTCCTCATCCGAAAACTCCCCTCTACACTACATCACTGTTAAAACTGCATCCTCATTATCCCCTCTGACTCAACTATCTTCAAAAACCTTTAAACAACCCACTTGAAACCCTTGAAGGTAAACCCTTCTAAATCAAGTACCCGTTACTTAATCTAGGCCGAAAGGCCAAATATTACCTTTCGAAACCATTGAAAATCACTCTTTCGAAACTAATAAAAGTCTTTTCTTCGAAAGCTTTAAAAAATTTAGACATCCTTCTTTAAGACCTTTAAATACTGCCTTTTGAAAAAATAAAGAAAAGCCTTTTCCTTCAACCCTTTCGAAACCTTGGGGAACCACTCCTTTCGAAACCATTTATTAAAACCTTTCAAAACAGTCAAAACTCAATCCTTTCAAAAGCACTTTGGTTCCAATTTAAAACATAAGGAAACCTTTCAAAACCGTTCAAAAAATTACCCATTTGAAAATTTTGAAAACTGTTTCGGTCGTAACCATTAAAGTCGAAAGCTTCTATTTCGAAACCATTTAAAACTATCTCTTTCGAAACCATTTGAGTTTTACTTCAATCATAGAAAAAGGGTCCTTAAAACATTTAAGTCGAAAGCACCTGTTTCCAAACCATTTCCGAAGTAATGAAGTAAGTGTTTGCTTTTTGGGCTTTTGGAAGTTTGTGTTATATTGGTGTTGTTAGAGCGGATATAAGCTCTATTGTGTTTGTGTTGGGTGAGTGTTTGTGTGTGATTTGTTTTTAAATTATCTTCTGTTACACTTTCAAACTTTCTACTTTACAACGAAAAATAATAATGATAATTTTCTTTCGTTTTCAGTCGGGTAAACGATAAAACAAGAAATATGTTTTTGTTTTCATTCTATCCTAAAAACAATTCATTTGACTTTGTTTTTGTCTCTTCTTAAAAGAATCATTTTTGACACTTCTACATATTGCAAATTGTATGAAATCAAAAGGAAAAGAATTGCTTGCAGGTTTGCTTGTTAAAAATATTACACTAAAAAAATTCATTGCATTTAGATAAATAATTCTGCATGCTCTGTATCGTATTCTTATCTTTTTTTTTTTGTATTGTTGGTTGCTTGCATTTATAAATAAAACAAAAAAAATTCATTTGTATTTGCATTGTTAATGCACTTTTAATTTCTGTTTTGCATCATTTCATATTTGTTTTATATTCTAAGGGTACCATCTAAATTCACATAAGGTGGGATTTCATCCTTCTTTTCTTAGCCCATAAATTGCATTTCATCGTAGAAAACTGAATTAAACAGTAAAGATTAGACATTCGACTTAAGGGTGTCACAAGCTCATCTAGGAAAATTTTGCATTTTGACAAGTTGATTTTTTTAACAAACTTTCTCTTGGTGTCTAAGGAAACAACAGAGTCACGATTATTTATAATTATTACGATGATTCGTAAGATGTTATATTGATTGTTTCTTTGAAAATACTTAAACCTTCAACTACATTGCTACAGTGATTCGTGGTGCACTGATAAATCATGTTTGTTACCCGGCTAAGAATTGTTTCATTGAATTAAGTCAAAGTGTCACAATACAATTTTGAGTTGAGAGCTACTAATGGTAGAAAATTTCTGATTAAGTCATTGCATTCATTTAGTTGCATTAGTTTTATGCATATATAAAAAAAATCTTTTGTGAAAAAAAATTCTTACCTTTTCGCTTAGAAAAAAGGAAAATTCCTTTAAAAAACACTCACTTCCATCTTATCCTCTTGCTTCTGTTATTCACCTTTTCTTTTTCTCTCTCTCCCCTTAATATTTTCTCTTATGCATAGCCATTTAGTTTGAACAAACGATCCTTCCATAATGAAAAATGAAAATCCTTTTTATACCCTTATGGATAGAATTTTCCCCGATCGAGTTTCTGTTTCTTCTTGCATTACCTTACCCGCCCCAATGGGTAATCATTTCGAAATCCATTCAAGTCATATTAACACACTTTCAAAATTTAGCAATTTTGAAAATAACGATTCTTATATCTTTTTATGAAATTTGAACAAGTTTGTGCAACTATAAAATTTCAACAATTACGCGACGATGGAATAAAATTTAGGTTAATTACATTTGCGATTACCGACTACGTCGAAAAATGGTTATATAGCTTGCCTCCAAATTCGATTAAAACTTGGGTTGAATTTGTATAAGTTTTTTAACCCCTAAGAAAAAACAACCAGAAATTGAAATGAAATCGTAAAATTTCATCAGTTTGGAGGTGAATCTTTTGGAAAATACATTGAAAGATTTAAAGAACTTTTAATAAGATATCCACGTCACAATTTTGAAAAATGGACTCTTTGTCAAATTTTTATCGCGGGCTTGAAAATAGCCCCCGAACAATGTTTGAATCAATATGCCAAGGATACTTTTTTAGCATAACATCACGATATCGCTTGGCAATTTCTCGAAAATTTAGCTGAAAAATCAACTCAATGTGAACGATCTTACAAGAAATCAATCTATTCAAGATCAAGCACACATTTGATAAAATCGTCATTAGCCTTAGAAGTAAAAATCGATGCGATGATAAATAAATTTGATAATATTTTTTCATCTAATCAAATGAACCAAGCTTCTCAAGTCTTGCGTTATAAATGCATGATCCAAACCACATCGCCGATCAATGTCCCCGCTCGTTAGAAAAAATCAACACTTTTAACAAGTTAGGAATGATCTGTTTTTTCCAACATATAATCTCGATTGGAGAAATCATGCTAACTTCGCTTGGAACCAAAACAATTCAAACACGAATTTGCTTCGATTATCTTTTCAAGCATTTCCAAACAATGCTTCAAATCCTCCCTTTTAACCAAATCAATTTCAACAAAACTGTACGTATATGTCGCATAGAAATTTAATAATCAGTTAGTCCAATCTATTTAAAATGGTAAATTAATTGTTCATCTAGTTCAAATATTAATAAAATCGTGAATTGTTTATACTAGGTTAAAATATATAAGGATGTTTGTGGAGAAATTATTTTCTTAAGTCGTTTTTAAAACTTTAAAGTAAAGTATATAGTTAATAATAGAAGTGATTATTTTAAAGATTTGATTGATATTCGTTTTAGAAAATGGTTATTTAAATATTTATACTCTATCTACTAATTTTATTTTAAAACTAGTTTGGACTTGAAGTTTTATATGAGATATTGGTATAATGTTTTCATAACTAATATTTAAATAAGTGTTTAGAAATAGTTTTTATTCTAAATGTTTCCAAGTATATTTTGGATAAGTAATTTAAATTATTTTAAAGTATTTGAAGCATGGCTTTTGTGAAAGCGTAGCTTTGTGGACGAGACCTTGTCGGACCTCACACCCCGAAAATGGTCGAAACAGGAAGAATGCAACAAGGTTGTTGTTTTGAGGGTAGCGCCCTCAGGGTATGTCCATTTCCTTCTGGAAAAGGTGGTATCATGGAATGGAGCCCAGATATTTAACATATGTGGTTGCTGCAAATTTATTACAATGTGGCCAGCATCACAAAAGTGCAACAGTCTTTCTTTCCTCAAGAAGACAGATGCATGACATCACTTGAAATTTTTTTGGGAACTTTGGCTAAAGAGACCACTCAATATCTTCAATCAAATAACAGTTTGCAAAATTTGTTAACTTCGTATATGAAAAACACAAGTCAATCAATTGCTAAACCTGAAATACAAACGAGTCAATTAGCCAGCACTGTGAGTGAATGAGAAAGATGTACGTTTGCAAGTCAGCCGATTCCATACCCTAGGAATCAATACACAAACTCAAACCAAGCTTATGTCATTTAAGATAGCCATATGGACGCTATCACCACTTGCAATCTAGTAAATAAAATGATAATCAAGTTGTCAATCGAAACGATTTATCGAAAGTTCCTCTCAACACTTTGAAAACCACAAACGATTCCCATCAAAACATCGAGTCGAACCTCAAACCAAATTTTGAGTCTAATTCTTTTCCAACTCAAGTAAACTGACCTACCGAGTTTCAAATTCCATTTTCACATCAACTTTGACCCAAGAAACATTCTGATCAAATGGAAAAGATATTATAAATTTTTAAACAAGTCAAAGTGAACATTCTTCTCTTAGATATCATCCAACAAGTCCTAACGTGTGCTAAGTTTTTAAAGGATTTGTGCACTCAAAAGAGACACACTCGTGCAGAAAAAAATCTTTTTAGTGGCCGGTCTAAGCTAAGTTTTGTCTCAATCCATTCCTGTGAAATACAAAGATGGCAGCTAACCCTCAATTTCTTATACAATAAGAAACAAGAAAATCAACAAATGTTTGTTAGGCCTTGGTGCTAGCATAAACGTGCTCCCATATTCAGTTTACCAACAATTGGTTTAAGGTGGAGTTTAGAACAAAGAATGCCACCCTTTAATTGGCCGATCGTTATATAAAGAAATCAATATGAGAAATTGAGGATGTACTTATTAAAGTGGGGGAATTCATATTCTTCGTCGATTTTATCATCCTTGAAACACAATCTGCAAACAATCTCAGTGGCCAAATTCCTTTGATTTTGGGATAAACCTTCTTGGCCATCCTTAATGCTTTAATCAATTGCCGAAATAGTTCAATGAAAATTTTCTTTGGCAACAAGACTATAGTTCTTAACATCTTCAATTTAGAAAATCAATTAAATGAATTATTCGACCACACTTTGGAAGTTAGCGCTATTTATGAAAATTTTGAAAATGAAACAATTGACCTTAATAACAAACATGAAGCAGAGTATGAATAATTGTTTCAAGATATGCCAAATGAGATTGAAGACACCCTTCCACTCGAACCACTTACAATTGAGTCCGAAACTCAACCAATTTATTTGATCGAGCAACCTCCTAGGTTAGAGCTCAAACCTCTTTCTTGTCACCTTAAGTACGTATGCTTAAGTGATAACATAACTTTTCCCGCCATAATTTCTTGCGATCTTTCTCTTGTCCAAGAAACATCTCTTCTTTCAATTCTTTCGAAAAATAAAGACACAATTGTTTGATCAATTACTGATATTAAGCGAATTAGCCCTACAATTATTCAACATTGCATTCACTTAATTGACGATATCAAGCCTATTCATGATGCGTAATGAAGGCTTATCCCTAAAATGAAAGATGCAGTTCGAGAAGAAATTCTTAAGCTCCTTGATAATGGTATCATTTATCCCATCTCCGATAGTTTATGGGTTAGTCCAATTCACGTCATACCAAAAAATTTGGACTCACCATTACCATGACACTCCCACCCATATTCAAACGGATTAGCATTATTTGCATTGATTATCATAAATTAAGTGCTGCAACATGTAAGGATCATTTCTCTTTTTTTTTCATCGACCAAATACTTGAACGATTAGCCGACCATGAATTCTATTGTTTTCTTGATGGTTATTATAACCAAATTCTAATGACTTCCAAAGATCAATAAAAAAATGACTTATGTTCTTTCGACGCCTTTGCTTATCGACGTACGCCATTTGGACTTTGTATTGCCCCTACGACTTTTTAAAGATGCATGGTTAGCATCTTTTCTGACATAATCGCATTTTATAAGTGTTTATGGATGATTTATCTATCTTTGGAGATTCTTTTTCCAAATACTTACATCATCTCGAGTTGGTTCTAAATCGATGCTAAGAGAAACACTTGATTTTAAACTTGGAAAAATGCCACATTATTGTATAAACAAGGCTTAGTCCTTAGAAATGATTTGTTCCAATCCGAGACATAAACAAAAACAAGGATAATCTTTCTAAAGTTTCTCAAAGAGTAGGCTATAGCTTTATCAATCTCTTTTGCTAGCGGGATTGATATTCTCAATGTTGAGAGCCTACCTTTGGTTAATATGATTCGATGGAGAGATACGCCAGTGGCTCTTCCCATCGTGCAATCAAGATTGGTTGGTTTAGCACATTTTCTGTAGGTTATATATTCACTTCATTTCAAATAAGGGCATTGAGGTAGATAAAGCAAAAGTTGATATTATTTCAAATCTATCCATTCGCAGATCCGTTAAGGACATTCAATTATTCTTAGGATATGTTGGTTTTTATTGATGCTTTGTGAATCAAAAAAATTGCTCGACCTTTGACTCCTCTTTTGGGAAATGATGTTCCTTTTGATTTTAATTCCGATCGTGTCTCTTATTTTGAACGCCTTAAAAATGAACTCATTTCTTCTACAATCATTTGCTCACCTAATTAGGATCTTCCCATTGAAATTATGTGCGACGCTTCTATCTTTACGGTAGGTGCTATTCTAGGACATCGCATCAAAAAAATCCTTCATGTCATCTACTGCGCCAGTATAACTTTGAACGACACTCAACTCAATTACACAACCACCAAAAAAGAGCTTTTAGGCATAATTTTTGCACTAGAAAAGTTCATACCTTATTTGATCGGTTCAGACATCATGGTCTACACTGATCATTCCGCTCTTAGGTACATTTTTGCTAAAAATGATGCGAAGTCTCATTTGATTCATTGGATCCTATTACTTCAAGAATTTGATCTTTTATTCAAAGACAAAAAGGATCCAACAATGCCATAGCCAATCACTTGTCTCATCTTCCAAACTCACCATCTTCTTTACCCATCAATGAGAGATTTATCAATGAACAACTCTTTTTAGTTTCCAACGATCCGTTGTTTACTGATATAGTGAACTATTTACTTACTAATGAAACTCCTTCATTTTGGTTCAAACATGATAAATACAGATTACTACACTTAGTGAAATATTTCAATTGGGACGGTCCATAGTTGTTTAAGTATTGTTCCAACCAAATCATTCGACGATATGTCTCGGATAGCGAAATTAAGAGTGTTCTTTCACTTTGTCATGACCAAACTTAAAGTGTACATTTCGATCCTAAGATAACTGCAGAAAAAGTGCTCTAATGTGGCTTTCATTGGCCTACACTTTTCAAAGATGCATTCGAGTTTTTCAATGTGTGTGATCGTTGTTAGATGTTAGGAAAAATCATGATTTCGTTGTCCCCGATTCTAATAATTGAAATCTTTGTTGTTTGGGGAATTTAATTTATGTGACCGTTTCCTAACTCTTATAGAAATCTTTATATTTTCCTTGTCTTTAATTATGTTTCTATATGGATTGAAACTGTTCCACGTAAAACAAATAACCATAAAGGTGTTGTGAAATTCATAAAAGAAAACATCTTTTTTAGGTTTGGCACACCTCGTATAGTAATAAGTGATAAATGAACCCATTTTTGCAATTAATCTTTCAAAGCTTTAATGAGGAAATACTCAATAACCCATAAGTTATCCACTCCTTATCATCCTCAAACTTGTGATCAAATTGAGGTTTCAAATCGTCAAATCAAACAAATTTAAGAGAAACTGTTAATAAAAATCGAAAAGATTGGTCTTGAAATTGACGAATGCGCTTTGGGCTTATAGAACTGCTTTTAAAACTAATCTTGTGATGTCTCCTTATAGATTAGTGTATGGAAAAGTGTGTAGCTTACCAGTCAAGCTTGAACATAAAGAGTTATGGGCAGTAAAGAACACAAACTTTGATCTTGAAAAGGCTGGCGAAAATAGAAATTCGTTACTCAATGAATTAGAAGAGATTAGCAATAACATGTATGAAAATGAGAAAATTTACAAGGAAAAAACAAAAGTTTTCGTGAAATGTCAATCCTGAGAAAAAAAAATTCCAAATCAAAAGGTTCTTTTGTATGACACCCAACTTCAATGATTCCTGGGTAAACTAAAATTGAGATGGACAGGACCATATGTGGTACGTATTGTTTTTCCACACAGTGCCATAGACATAGAAAATCTCAGGGATGGATCAATTTTTAAGGTCAATGGTCATCGTTTAAAGCCTTACTTGGAAAGCAAGTGACCGAGAGGAGGAGGTCATGACTCTTCATGAGGCACACTATGTCTGGTAGGGAATTTTAATCATCTTTTGTATATATGTATATAACCTTCTCCTTTATGCTCATCATATCATGCATTTACAGTGGGGAAACTGTCAGAAACAAGTGTGGGGGAGGGGGAAGTTCACATGTTTATTTTGATTTTACATGGTTTGATTTCTGCATTTTCTTTCCCTTTCTTTCAAAAATTCTTTTTTACAAAAACAAAGAAAATTGCATAATTATTTTTAATAGGCAAGATAGAGTAAGCATACAATATTGGTCATTAAATTCGAATTTTTGGGAAATTACTTCTCACAACGAATAATAAAAACAAAAGTTTAAATTACAAGCAATTATAATGCAACTAGTACATAGCGCGATTCTTATATGATGGTCATAAAGTCTATTCTGAATTGTTGTCTTTGTTTAAAGAGGGTTGATTTATAGTACACGCGTTATCATTTTTTATCTTTAAATTTAAGTGGTGCTAAGATGATTTTACATAGCTCTCTCTCATACAAAAAATAAAAAAATAGTAAACGGTAGAGTTAGGTGTGCCTGCATAAGTGTGCATACTCGCCACGCTCTGTACTATTCTCACGTATGCCCGTAAGGCAGTGCATGAATGATATATCTGGCCTCAATATTCTGAGTTAGGTGTGTTTATATACAATAATAATAATAACAATAAACACCTAGAGTCAAGTATACACACCTAGGTGTGGACACTCGCCACACTCTGTACTCTTCTCACATAAGCCCGAAAGGCAGTGCATGACTAGTACATATGGCCATAGTATTCTAAGTTAGGTGTATGTAAATAATAATAATGTTAATATTTTTTTCAAAAAGAGAGGGTAAGAAATTACAACCCAAGCATACTCTTGACTTTACTGATTTGACCTGTTTACAAAAGTAAATGAAGACACCACTTTACAAACTCTGACAATCAATTAAAGAATTTATTCCATAGTGGCCCTATGTTATCAACCAAAATAGCTAGCTAATCTAGAGTCCAAGTGTGATGCTAACTTAATTTTTTTTGGATGTTTTGATTAGTAAAAAATTAAAATTTCCTGATAATGACCATATATTAATATTTCATGTGGATTTAAAAGTAAACTCTTTATTTTGTAAATAAAACTTGCATTCATGTCTTTAACATTAGGAACTTCACATATTGCATTTGGATTTTGTGGGTAGTACCCGCTGAAAATCCTCATAAGACGACACTTTCCTACCAGGGAAACATAGAGGTTTAACAGCTTATTGCATGCGCTCAATGCAATCATGTTTCCAATGAAAGTGGACTTATCCCAATTTTATTTTATTCGATGACGAATAAAAAGATAATTTTAGGGGTATTTGATGTGCACATAAAAAATGTATATTTTTACTCTTATACTTAACCATTTTCTATTAAAATAAATAACATATTATGGTATTTTCTTATTTGTTTTGACCAATTTATAAAAGTGTTTTCAAATCATCATTCACTCATCTACATTTAGGCAAAATAGTAATTTTGTATATGCATTAATTTTGAGAAAAATTATTTGCATATTTTAATTTTACAGAAAACTGAGAGCAAATTGGAAGAGCTTCATGGACTTATGCATATACATATTTTGGAATCCAAAGAAAGAAGAAAAGAAAGAACTAATGATTCATGGAGGAGCCCACCTACCCACTTGCTAATGGACCATAGTTAAAAGCAAAAGTACATGTTAGTGGGGGATTAATTAATGATTAATCATGACTTGGATGCCACACAAATTAAATGGTTTTTTGTACCACCCTAAAAGGAGATTAGAGTTTAAGACATGTTTAAATAACCTCTTATGCTCATGTAAAAAGAGAGATGTTGTTGTAGCCATCAAATTAAAATAAAAGTTCTATTCTCTTTAATGGCTTCTTAGCATTTTATTTTATGCAGTTATTTCATGCATGATTCTCTTTTAATGTTGTTTTATTTCATGTCTCCTTTTATTTCACGTAAATAGAATAGATTTTCTTTATGCAAATTAGTGTAGATTTAATTTTTTAATTAGCTATCTTTCTTTTTAATTTGTGTTCTCTTTCTTTTTGTTAATGCTGAGATCCATTTGTGTTGATACGAGTTCAAAGATGAGAGACCGAATCCCTTCAATTAAGGGGTAAAGAAGCTCTCATGAATCACGTAAATTCATCATAATGGTGTCATTTACGATCTCTTATTTTTATGCTTAATGTAAATATAGATGTTGATGGAAGTTTGATGTCTATTAGTGTTTTTGATAACCTATGTTGTTAATCACAAATATTCTATACTTAATCAAATATAAACTTAATTTACATCTTCATCCAACTAATTGATATTGATAATGAAGTTAAGAGTACAATCAAAATTTGATGTTCTATTTTACTTGATCAAAAAATTAATAAATAATACTTAAAATTTAGTTTACTTCTAACTTCATAATCCATTTCATAAGATTTGATAAATGGGTTTGAATGATGTATTAAAATTTGATAGTTTAAGTTGTGTTAGTTAATATCACAAGTAGACCATATGTATAATAAATACATCAACTATTTCTATTTGTGTTAAAAGGAGAGATTATAAATTTATTATATGTTGATTTATATGAATATGAGAGTGAGTTTATCTCTAAATTGTTTTCTAATCTTATTTTTTATTTCTATTTTTTCTCTAGTTTTTTCTATAATTATTAGTTAGAAATATTTTCAAAATTTTTGGAACAATCTGATTGAGTAATTTTGAAAATTTTACTTTCCTTATGGATCCACCCATATTCGCATACGTACTATAATTGTGTGATGTGTGCTTGCAGTATTTTAATTTATGATTCGGCAGTTTTCTAATCTATAGAAAGTCCGATTCGAGTCCAAACATTTGGGACAATCTCAACATCCTAACTTACGTGTTTGAAATTTTTTTCGTACCTCTTAATATTCTTTCTCGTGAACATATGCTTTCTCCGCATTTTGACTAATAATCAAACTATTTGATTTTTCAATCAAAATATTAGCTCAATTCTAATGCTTGCAAAATGACGTTGATTATCAGTCCAATACTTACAAACACGGTTATCGGTCCCACTAACTCCATGACATTTTATTACCATGTGCAAACAATCTATTCTAAATAATTATTTAGATTTTTTTTAAGTGTAGGTGTACCAAGACTTAAAGTCATATTGGTGATAATTTTTCAAGTAGAATCCCAAGTTAACTTAAGCACATTGACTGACCAATATGTTACGGTAATTTCAATAATTAAAATTTATGAGGTTATTTTCATCAATGTTGCTTACTATATTCTAACTGGATTGGTATTCTTTTCGAAGACACGCTTGTGTTCAACGGATCATATACCTTTGGGTACAACAATCAAAATCATATTTTGATAATGTGGTTGGAATCCATTTTAGATTTAAGCATCCTATTATATGGTACACACTCTTTATGGCTTATTAATAATCAAGGAAATTGTTATTACTAATAAGAAACTTATAGTTTCTCTGAGAATTCTTATTGAACATTCTAATGAGTTGCATCCATTTTAGGCTTGATTAAATATGTTTCATCTTATATAGTCAGTTTCCATGTTAGAGTTTTTGATCATATCAAAGTCCATTGTATTGCCACTTATTCCTATTGTTAGTCCCAAACTCCTTTGGGGTTGCCCACACAAGGTTCCTCATGAGCAAACCTTGCATGCAACTTCTCGTCTCTTACAAATTTTCATTTCTTAAACAATAATTGTTTCTCAATGCGACAGAATATGCATTTAGAAACATATTATGAATTACCATTATACTTACATAAAACTGATTCAGCTTTGAGTTTACAAAATTTATGTTCTTGGAATAAATTAAACAATTGTGCATCTTAAACTATTTAAGATCAGGACTTCTTATCAACTCATATCCTATATGATCTCGTAAACTAAGATTTATATGTGATTAAATTTAAGATATGTACTTAATCCTAGATATGTATTTATAAAAATGTTAACCTCACTCACCATTAATCATTCTTTGTCCAACAAATGCTGATTACTCCTTATTTATACACCGTTATGTATTATAGGGAGAAGTGACTTTGAGATTAAATCTTATTCGTTTTAGGTACATTTGGAATTCCTTTCCAATATACTCACATATCCAATCAAATCGAATTATTTTATTTCCTTTATGCATTATGTTTTCTATTTTTGTTTTTAAATTCTATGAACTTATCAAAGATATACGACCAGTGTGTCAAATAAACATGTTTGTGTTTATGATAATTCATTGCTGAATTTAACGAGGTAAGTGGATCCTGTTGCTGGATTTTCTCACAAGTAAATAGCAGGCTAATTTAAATCAGTCTGGCAGAATTAAAGCCAGCCTAACTATTCTATAACCAGCCCTTTTAGGCTGACCTAAGCATGTGATGGTCTCAAACTTTCTCTTTTATTAGGCAAGGAATTAAGGTAAGGAAAGTCGCCTTTCTAGGAACCCTTCACATTTAGGCAAAATCTGGGCCCGACCCCTCTTAGTCTAGTCAAGCTTGGCTAAGTAATGACTAGCCTTCTTATGTCTTTCTTCTTCTAACCCAACTTCAAATGAACACATTCACCCGACATCACTCTAGTTGAGAGCCGACACATCTCCAAGCCCACCTCAGTGAGGGGCACATCAAGAAGATGGGCCCAAGCAAGACCTGTCCTTAGCTCGACTTCAGTACAACCACCTCCGATCGGTCATAGGCAGCCCTCCCAATGACCTCGCTCCCAGCCATGCACCATCTTCCCAACACGGTTCTTAGCAAGATTCCTAGTTTCTTTCATATCGTGGATAGCCAGTCGACCATCTCCGCAAGATTTTCCACATAAGCACTCAGTAAATGATAAGTTATCCATCCACCTATCTGAAGCATTGTAGTTAGGCGGCTTAACTAATATGGCATACCATTACCGTTAAATATGCATTAAATGTAAAATCTACACATTAAATGCAAAGCTCGTGCCTGTTGTGGAGGAGTAATGCATATATTTTCATCCACCGCACATCTTCTTACACCTTAGTAGCTGTCATCCATTTGTCTTTGCAGCCATATCAATGGTCAAGCTTTTTCCCTCCACTTCTACAGCTTAATCTCAACCGTACATCATCCATTTCAAATACTATAAATACCCCCTACATTGCAACTTCAAAGGTTGTTGGAACATACAAGGATTCTGAATGCTACACACAATTCAGGGCTCCTGATATTGCAAGTCCTTAAGATTATGTAGCTTTATTTATTTTAAGTGCTTCCTGTTTTCTGATTGTTCTCTTGTGATTTCTTATAGTTGTAAGATAAATATATAGTAAGAGAACTTCATAATGAATGTAGACAGCTTTGTCGAACCACTCAATATCTTGTGTTATTTACCTTTCAATTGCATATTTTACTCCTCATTTTTCACTTTAAGCCAATGATCATCAAGTAACCTTTATTCTTAATGATGTATTAGTCTTATTCCATAGTTTCCAAGAAAATTAGTCAATATTTTAACACTAGAAGGAGAGCCTTCCTCTAAAGCTTTTGCCTTTCACAATTTTCTACTCCACAAAATCTCGATCTAACTTTCTACTATCGATAATCTCTCGCCATTCGAAGGTAACAACTCCAACGGCCGAAACCAATAGCAGTCCCGTCAGTGTTGTCCAGCTCAATCTAGGCATCAACAAGATGCTACAACTGTTGAACGTGGGTCTACTGGCCGGTGAAGTGAATGGCTAGAGGATGCAGTTGGACGCTCAAGCCATTATAAACTTTGTCCTACCAACTCCTCTATGATCGATCTAGCCGACCTGCCTACTCACATGCCTATAGCCCATGGTAGTTATGGACTCTTGAACATTGCTCAAGCCCATAGGAAGGTGGTGGTTGAAACTTTGCTTATGGACAATCACGTCCATCCCAAGAGGTACACTGTACATTTACCTAGTTGAATTAATCTCTCCCCAAATGTGGCCGAGTCTATGCAACCAAATCATCGTTATTCCCCTTCGGCTGAGTGGCCATCAACCTTTGATAATCCATAAACTTCTACCTTTGACCATCTCAATGGCGGTCCTCTTGCCAAGGTGTTTATGGCTTTCTCGACACACTCTAGGTCCTATAGGGTTGTGGACAGAACGAAGAGCAGATCATGCATTCAAGTTTGCCTTTTGTGCATATGGGGAGATCCCTTGCTATCATTAACGTTCTCTATCTTGTTGTCAATCGCGTACTCCTCTAAGGCATATGTTGAGCCCTTATCCCATGGTCAGCCAGAACATCACAGAAAGGTCGATATTGACCTTAGGAAAGAAATGCATATCCTTCGTCAATAGCTCATAGAATGCAAGCCTAGAACGCTAGGGGGCGAACCATTCACAAACAAAGAGAATGGGGAGACATTCTCTAATGAAGTCTTTGATGCTTACATCCATCGGCGGTATGTTTTTCCGCCTATTGACAGGTATGATGAGAATGCATATCCATCTAACCACATTATGATGTTCAACTTAATCACCCCATGCCGGTCGGCTTTCCGACTCAGCAAAGTGTTTGCTCTTCCCCTCCATTCTCTAAGGTCAAGCCTTCCGCTGGTTCTTGCATCTACGACCAGGCAGTATCAGCTCCTGGGCGCAATCGTGGGTAGACTTTAAGACTCATTTCTTCATGTCTTGTACTACTGTCATGTTGGCTAGTGAGCTAGGAAATATCAAACAAGGTCCTTCTGAAAGCTACGGTCACATGTTAGCTATTCAATAAAGAATCCATCCAAGAAAGGGGTGTTAACATGAGTAGCTTGGTCATAGCTCTATGCTTAGGGGTCGAATACAAGTCTAGGATACAGAGAGACATTCTGAAGCAACCAATTTCATCTCTAACAGACTTTTATCATTGGGCGTATGACATGATGTGGACAAAAGAAGCAGATTTTTCAAATAGCGACAATGATGCAAGATGTCCCACCCAAGCCGGCCTTCGTAGTGACAACAATCCTAAAAATAGCGGCCGTCAAGCCAACGCCAAAAGGCATCTAGAGGCCGGTCCTCAGAGGGATATTGCCACAATCTACCTCACCACTAGGAACAGAGTGCAATTTCAAAGGCCTGCCACCATCAGGGATAGGAAGCGGGAGGAACCTCATCACAACGAAAAGTACCACAAATTCTATCAAATAAATGACCATTCTATAGTAAACTGCCTGTTACTCAAGAACAATCGAAAGACTTATTCAATATTCAAAGCACTCAAATTAACAAATCCTATGCGGCTAAACAGGAAAAATCAACAATAAGATTCTCAAACAAAGTTTGCATCAAAAGATATGTTTCATTTCAGTTCAAAGAATGTAGAGGAACTACATCCGCTCTAATAGGCTTACGATGATATCCTTATCGCTAAATAGTTAGAAAGAAGAAGCTGGCCAATAAAATACTTTAGAAGATCCATCTTTAAACATGGAGGTGAATTCCCCTGCACTTCCTTCAATAAGAACTTACTGAAGAAGGAGGAGTGTGCTACCATCTTCGAAGCCTTCCACATCGAATCTCATAAGAGATCTTAAAAAGCTTCCAATCGACATCGCCAAAAGGACAATTAGGAATTTAGATGTGACATCGAAGGTGGATGTGACAACCACTACTCTTTCCAGCAAAGCATTAAAGCTTCCAAACCGAACTAGATTCAAAACTGCTATAGCAAGATGGAGAGGAAATTTTCCAGCCCTAGGTGGCCCATTGGTATAACAACATTGGTCGATCACCATCGGAGGCTCGATAAGCAGACATGGGTCCAAGCCAAGTTACAAGGCAAGATCAATCTCAAGGTAAGGTTCCAAGCAGTGGTTTGAACTGCAATTAGTAAGTTATAGTTCAACATTGAGAAAGCTTACTTTTTCTCATCATACAAAACAAGTTAGACAAAAAGACATACATGCAAAGACATTTTGAAAGAAAATAGGTGATGAAGCTAGATGCTTTTTTAGTAAATAGTTGCAAAGATTCATAGGCTATGAATAATTTTCATATGGAAAGAAATTATGGGCTCAGGGAAGAAGAACGAGGAAATTTTTTATACCCACACCTTCAATTGTGTGCGTTGAATTCAAAATGAAAAAAGAATCACAACCATTCAAAAGAGATCAGTGCAAGTCAATTCATGCACGTGAGAGACTTGACATGTCTCTGTTATGTCTGGGAAAATGAACTATGATAATAAATAGCAGAAGGCCATGTGAATAGTGCATTAAATACGTTACAGGGTCGTCAATCGACAAGATTCTTTTTAGTTTGATAAGTCCATACCCACATGTGGATACAGACTTTAGGAACAAAATGTTGCTCAATTTTCTCATAAGTAATTAATTACCTAGGCCAATTAAAGCTAGCCTAACTATTTTGTAACTAGCCCACATAGGCCGGACTAAGCCCATGATGGTATAAAACCATCCCTTGCATTCAGTAAGGCATTAAGGTATGGCCCAGTCATCTCATCCTTAGGTACCTTTCACATTTAGGAAAGATCTGGGCCCGGCCTCTCCCGGTCTAGTTGGGCTTGGCTTAGTAATGTTCAGTGATATAATTTTCTCTTAAGAGACTTGTGTGAATAATTGTCACTATTATGTAACGCTTAAATAAAGTAAAATTGGATTTTACTAATGCTATGTAAGGGATAAATTTGATCATAATGTCACACCACCTGCTAATTAACGCGTGAACGTTAATATTCAAATTGTTTAACATTAATCGCTGACCATATTTACACCTAAGGATCACACAATCAAAATTTTACCACCTTATTAAATTAATTATAATTGTTATAAATTAATTAATATTTATGAAATATTAATTATAAAATTTAATTTGATTTGTGTTGATCAATATTAAATAGTGTGCATGTACTAGTTATAAACACATGTATTAATATACGATATCAATATGCACTTGAATTAGATTTAGATGCTGTTTTTTATTGATTGAGCTTGAAGAACTTTTGAGGCCCATTATGGTACCTAGAATCATCGGCCATATCAGGGACTAGTGTGGTGAATTTTGATTCAAAAGAAGGTGATTTGGTAAAAGAAAAAGGTAAACTAGATCCCCTCTTTACTCGTTGAGATCTTACCTGTTTATTGACCTCGAGCCTTCATTTTTGTCACTCACTTTTTTTTTCCTTTTCAAGCCATAATGGTCGGCCCTATTAATCCCTCTCCTCTTTAGTTTCAAGCTTCTAAAAGCTCAAATTAAGTCAAATTCAAACGCCGACAGTAGCACCATTCAGATTGGTAGCACTTTCTGGACTCTAAAATTGGATTTAAGGAATATTGATTCAACATCTAAAGTGGTTTCGTCAAGGCATCAAGCAAAGGTAAATCCTCGGTTTAAAATTATATATTAGTGTATATATTTCATCATGTCATATATGTGTTGTAGTTAGCATATTCATTTATTATGAATATATATATATATATATATATTGATGCTATCGTCATTTGATGATTATGTATATATGTATATAATAATAATCATGCTTTTTATAATATATTTTATAAATATTAAGCTTATGACTATAATTTAATAAAAAAAGGTTTTTTTCCAAATACAGTAACATTATAAAATGATTTTTTAATAAATTAGGTTTTTAAATTCAAACATAATAATATAGGTATATGTTTAGCATTTTATTAATATATAAATATAATTAAAGTTCATGATTTTTTTTTAAAAATGAGTATAATATATATATATATATATTAATTTAAATATTTTATGTTTTTAAACATTGATAAGTGCGGGTATAAAATTATAAAATACATACATGAAAAATATTTTATAAGAATATATTAGTTTATATTATTTTTGAAAATAAAAAAATTTATTTGTAAATGATTGCCCTACAAAAATCAATAATTAAAAAAAATTAACCAAAATAATTCTAGACTAAAAAAGGAATTTTTTATTATGTGTGTTAACGTATATATTTTTAATAATTGATTTACATTAAACATATTTATATGTATGGATTATGTATATATATAGTGTTAATAGAAAGTATTTAATACGTGTGTGTGTGTCTATATATATATATACACATATACATATACATACATACATATATATATATATATATATATAGTTAATGCCCAAAATGGATCAATACCTAAGAATAGATTAAATGGAACCCGTGAGATCTAGATCTAGCAGATAGTATTGAAAATAGCAGAAATAAAGTAGAGAAACATAAGATTTTTATAGTGGTTCGACAATCTTTGGCTTACGTTTACTTTATAGCCCTGTTGACTGCAGACTTGATAGAGTTTGCATGAGATTAAATAAGTTAAAGAGAGAATAATTCACGAGTACATGGTTTGAAAAACTGCAAAGAGTAATTGCCTAGGTAACTATTTTGAGGGAGGAAAAAGGTGAAGAGCAATGGAGTTCCCATATTCAAAGCGAAGAAGATGAAGCAAAGAGAAGATCCTGTTTTAGTTGCTCTATGCTATGTATTTATAGAGGAAACAGGCGTGTTGGGTCAGAAGTCCACTTGCAGTAGAGTTCATGTAGGATCTAGATTAACCCTAGGGGGGGTGAATAGGGTTATAGCAAATTTTCTCGAGTTAAACGCAAAAACAAACTGTAGAAAAGTAAATATGCTGAAAAGTAAATCACACGCAAAATTTTCCCAGCTTTTGCAACCCTTGCCTACTGCTGCATTCCTAGATTTCTATTAGAATTAAACAGTCTCCCGCTAACAAACACTCTAACAGACTTGCAAACCCTGCTACCGCCTATAGAGTTTTGCAAACTCGCAAACCCTGCTTACTGAACTAATCCTAACTAGACAATCTGACACAACCTAAATCCTAGGTGGTGATTTACCAAGATTTGATTCGAAAAAAAACAGACTTCAAAAAAAAAAATAAGAGCAAAAATAAATAAAAAAACTTGAGTACAAATTTTTTGCCCTTATGCACAACAACAACCCGACCAAACAAAATAAAAATACGGCCACTTCCCTCTTTTGTTATCTGATGCAATTTAAGGTTCTGAAAAATGGTGGCTTTGTCTTAACTTCGAACCTATTGGATCTCTGAGTTGCCTCCAATTTCTCCTCTTCCCTTCGAATGTCCAATCGCCTCTGATTAATGCTTGCGCAACCACGTTTAGGGCGAATTCCGATTGCTACAGACTCGGATGATTGAATTGGTATGATTTGAGTTGAGATTTTCTGATTTATCTTGCTTGTTCTCTTCTTACCGTCTATGATGATCTTGGGTATATATATATAGGGTAGAAACCCTGATACTTTGCGTCTGATTTGATTTCTTGCTTGGCCTCCAAGTCGTTGAATATTTCCATGATTTTGTTGCGACATTTTGGGTATATACGATTCGAATTTTGCTTGGTACCCACCGTTTTGGATATTTCCTATATATTTTCACAATTTTGAAATTTGAACTGCTTATTTTGTTCGTATTCATTTACTTGACTTCATCACTTTCCTTTCTCGGTTGCTTGATATTTGCGACTTACTTGATTCACGGTTTTGATTTTGAAGCGTTCGATTTTTCCTTGATTGATATGGCAGAAACATTCCTAATTTAGTTTGGCTTTGATTTTTGACATTGGTCAACACAGTATCGTTGAATTTCATGGCCATCACGTCTTTGGTTGTTTTGACGATATTGATTTCGAGTTGACTTCGAATTCCCTGTTTCGAACTGTACCATCTGTTCCACGATGATGAATTTCATTTCTTTGTTCATTCTCAGCTTCAAACTAATTTTGACATGTCTGCATCCATATATGCATTCATCTTAGCACTTTTCTTTTTCACTGCAACATTTGTTTGTTATGCACTGAGTTTGCTTCGAGACAGTTTCATTGTAGCTTGCACTGAGCATTTATGTCGTCCATACATTGTTGAGTTCTTGGATTTCACCATACTTCTGTTGCATCCATTTGTTTGACCCTTGCATATGCTCTCTGTAGTATTGTGATCTTGAGATGATTGCATATTCTTGATGCACTTGGTCATTCATTGAATTGTTTGCATATTTGTGCATATTGAGCCTTGGTCTCTGTTGCATGCATTGCTGTTGGGTTGCTTTGGGATTGAACTTGAGCTTTGTACTGTCGATTGTTGTAGCATGCACTCTGTTTATTTCCACTGGTTCATTGTTATTGCCTCTCTCCATTTGCCTCTGGTTACTTGTAACTGCTGCTACACATTGTTGTATTTGGACTTGTACCCTTGATCATTCACTGTTGCCTTGTATCAATGCTCAGCTATGTTGCAACATGTTTTCCTGTGTTCATGCTTGTGACATTCATGTTGTTTGCATTGAGTCACTGATTTTGGTCGAGACTTGAGCATTGTCAGGTTGCATATCCAACTGTGTCTATGTTGTGCACGATTGTTGTTGTTGACTGCGCACACGAGTTGGCGAGGCAGTGCACACGTGTATAAATGTACACGTGTGTATTGCAGCCACTCGTGCTTACCTGTCCCTGATAACAATATTGATATGCACAGATATTTCACAATCAAAAATGATGACAATAACCCATATATCTGAGACACCAATAAAAACAAATTTATATTTTTGCAAATTCAAATTTGTTTATTTTCAGATTACTGTTGTAGTTGCTAATTATACAGGTATACAGGAGACAGGATAAGAACTGGAGCTGGACAATGCAGATAGATGCAGATGTGCAGACAGAGTGAGAAACTAAGTGTTGAGCGTTGTAGTGAGAAAAAATATATGAATGTGAAATGTATGAACGGGTGTACGTATATAGAGAGAGCTGAAAACTTTGTACTGTATAAGTGTTGAAATAAAATATTATATTGAATAAAAATACTGATTGAATTATATAAATTCTGTGCAATAGCATTATTATTCAATATGAATATTTATTCCTATATGTATATAATACAATCTGCAAACACATATATAAATTGATATATATTCAAACAAAAATTCACATCAAACAATCTCCCCCTTTTGATGATGACAAACATATATATTAAAGATTTTGAAATTCTAATAATTGTGTTTGAGCATGAAATATTTAGCTCCCCCTATATGAATGCTCCCCCTACAACTGAGACCACTCCCTATTTAGAAGATTTAGAAAATTACAGAAGAATAAAAGAACTAAAGAAAATTAATTAACAACATTTAACAAATTTGTTGAAGTATTCTAAAAAATATTTACTTCCTTATCAAAATCTTGTTCTTCTCCCCCTTTTGTCATTATCAAAAGACTGACAAAAACTAATGGAACAGTAGGAAAAAACATAATATATCATAACGAGATAACAATTTCCACATTGTAGAGAATGGATCGATGATTCGGTTTTTATATAATAAGAAGAGAGATATTTTAAAAATAATTTGACATTTAAGCACAAAAATAAGCACTTACTAACCACGCATAACCATAAGGACTTTTAAATGGAATTAACAGTTACTTATTAGTCTAAGCATCCGGACTTTGAGACTAGAAAAATACTTAGTTACCATACTCCATCCATGCATAACCATAAGGACTTTTAAATGAGAATGGAGTGATGATAAAAATAATTTACTCACATGCTCCATCCATGCATAACCATAAGGACTTTTAAATGAGAATGGATGCATAAGAGATATATATATATTTTTTTAAAAATAATAATAATTCACTCTTCTCATTTTACAAAACCATTATGAATGATATAAAGATGGTAGAAATAGAAATGGTCGTGGAATAAGTTACCAAGTTAATTATATTATGAAATAAAACAAACATATTTCCACTACTGACTACCATATTCGAATCAATCTTTGAATAATATCCAAAACTGGTTTGAATCCTAGAAATTGAAGTTGAAAGTAAATATCCAAGAATATTTCAATCAATAAATGGAAAATGATTAGTCAATTTCTATAATCCCCAAATCCAAACGTAATCTGGAAAATCTGTCTTCGGGGAGGGGTTTTGTGAAAATATCAGCAAGTTGAGCCTCAGTTGAAATATTTTCAATGCAAATGTCTTCCTTAGCAATGTGATCTCTAAGAAAGTGGTGTCTCACATCAATGTGTTTTTTGCGTGAATGATGAACAGGATTATTTGACAAGTCTATTGCACTTTTACTATCACATTTTAATGGAACTTGTTTATAAACTAAGCCAAAATCAGAAAGAGTTTGCATCATCCATAAAATTTGAGCACAACATCTTCCTAAAGCAATATATTCTGCTTCAGTGGTGGTAATGCAACACAATTCTGTTTTCGGCTTGACCATGAAACTAATGAATGTCCTAGCATGAAACATGTCACACTAGTGCTTTTTCTGTCAACTAATGAACCAGCATAATCAGCATCAGAATAGCCAACTAAATCAAAATTTTCACAAGAAGGGTACCATAATCCAAATTTTTGTGTGTGTGAAAGATATCTCAAAATTCGTTTAGCGGCTTTCAAATGAGATTCTTTAGGATTAGATTGAAAACGTGCACACAAACACACAGAAAACATAATATCAGGTCTAGAAGCAGTAAGATAGAGAAGTGAACCAATAATCCCTCGATATTTCTTCTGATCAACATCAATTCCTTTCTCGTCTTTGTCCAACTTTGTTGATGGGCTCATAGGAATTCTCAATGGTTTGGAGTTCTCAACTCCAAATTTCTTCAACAGTTCCAACACATACTTGGATTATGAAATGAAAATACCATCACTGCTTCGCTTGATTTGGAATCCAAGAAAATATTTCAATTCTCCAACCAAGCTCATCTCGAATTTAGCCTGCATGACTTGTTCAAATTTCTCGCACAAGAGTTCATTAGTGGCACCATAAATGATATCATCCACATAAATCTGAACAATCAAAAATTCACTTTATGTAATAGAAATAGTGTCGTGTCAGCACTCCCCTTTTTAAAGCCATTTTCCAAAAGATATGTACAAAGGCAGTCATACCAAGCTCTGGGAGCTTACTTAAGACCATATAATGCTTTTTCTAGTTTATACACATGATTTGGAAAATCATGATTTTCAAAACCAGGGGGTTGTTCAACAAAAACTTCTTCTTTCAAATCACCATTCAGAAAGGCACTTTTTACATCCATTTGTTTAAGTTTGAAACCCTTATAACATGCAAAACTTAGCAAAATCCTAATGGCTTCTAACCTAGCAACTGGAGCAAATGTTTCATCAAAATCTATGCCTTCTATTTGGTTATATCCTTTTGCGACCAACCTAGCTTTGTTTCTAATTACATTTCCTGATTCATCAAGTTTATTTTTGAATACCCATTTAGTTCCAACAATTGGGTAATCATTAGGCCTAGGGACTAATTTCCAAACTTTATTTCTCTCAAATTGATTAAGTTCATCTTGCATTGCTAAAACCCAACTTTCATCATTAAGAGCCATTTCAACAGAATCAGGTTCAATCTCAGAAATAAAACCATTGTGACAACAAAACGCACACAAATTTTTATCAAATGAAGAGCGAGTGCGTATACCTTCCGTAGGTTCACCTATAACCAATTCAGGAGGATGATTGGATTTGAACTTCAATCTACCAGCATCAATAGTCCTACTTTCAGCTTTCTCACTAGATGTCCCTTCTTCAATGCTTTCATGATCTACCCCATCGTCAACCGTCTTTTTAGTCGTCCTTTCCAGGTCAGATTCATCGAATTTCACATTGATTGATTCAACAATTGTCTTTGTTCGTTTGTTGTATATCCTGTAAGCCTTGCTCCTTATTGAATAGCCCATGAAAATTCCCTCATTAGCCTTTGATTCAAATTTTCCAAGTTGATCACTTCACCTTTACCAATAATCTTACACTTGCTATTGTCTCCCATGATCACATCTCCACCTTTAAAATTCTCTAGGATAAGGAACTTTGATTTGTCACCTGTCATATGTCTAGAACAACCTGAATCTAGAAACCATTCTTGTTGTTCCTTAGCCCGCCAACAGACCTACATAGAGAGAGAGAGGAGGATGACCCAGAGAAACTCTTAGGTCCAATGATATTAGTGACCGAAGCATTGTGAATAAACAATCCCTTTGGAACCCAAACTTGTTTTGTCCTTTTATTCTTGTTCCAATAGACATGAAATTTGTTTGTAGAATTCTTAGGAACCCAAACTTGTATAAATTTTGTGTTCTTGTTCCTATGACTACAATTTTCAACACGATGTCCAATTATTTCACATCTAGCAAAGACACTCTTACCTTTTGCATTATCATCAACTTGTGTTTTCCCAAAGCCTAGTCCTTTTCCGTAGTTAGCAAAAATTTGATTTCCCAATAGCATGTTGAATGATTTTTCTCCTCTTGAAAAGTTATTCAGAGATTTCTCAAGATTTTGGACTTTGGTTTTTAGTGTTGTGTTTTCAGTTACAAGTGAGGTGCATCTATTTATAAAATCCTTTTCCTAGTGTCAATGGTTTTCTTAAGACTCAAGTTTTCTTTTTCAAGATTCTCAAAGCTATTCTTAAGTCTTGATAATTCTGAATCTAAAATTTTACATTTTTTACAGTCTAGGTTTTGAATATTTTCAAGTTCAGTTTCTAACCTAGAATTTTCATGGACAAGTTCTCTCCTATCAGATTTCAGTTTTTCAATTTTAGATTCAAGAGTATCAATTGTTTTAGTAAGATCACAGCACATCAAAGCAAGTTCTTTATAAGAATAGTCACCTACCTCACTAGATTCCTCTGAGCTTGCTTCTGAATCTGATTTTGCCATAAGGCACAAGTTAGCCTCCTCTGAGCTATTATTCGAAATTTCCTCTCCTACTTCATCATCCCAAGTCGCTGCAAAGGCCTTCTTCTTCTTTTTCTTTCCCTTGTTGTTTTTGAGAAGTGGTCATTTTTGTTTGAAGTGGCCAGGCTTCTTGCAGTTAAAGCACGTCAATTCATTATCGGAATTGTCAAAATCTTTTGACCTATTACCACTTGTTTTCTTCCTGCGTGGCCTGAATCTTGACCATTTTCTAAGATTATTGACAGTCATTGCAAGCTTTTCAATTGGATCTTCTTCTTCTTCATCGCTCTCTTCTTTGCTCTTTAAGGCAATCGTCTTCTTCTTTGATTCGGAGTTGTTGCGTTCCTCCTTTGCTTTTAGCTCAAGCTCATATGTCATCAAGTTGCCGATCAACTCCTCCATGCCTAGTTTACTCAGATCTTTCGATTCTTGTATTGCCGCGACTTTTGCCTCAAAGCTCATCGGTAAGACTCGTAGCACCTTCCTCACAAGCTCTACCTCAGTGAATACCTTCCCAAGCGCTCTAGCATTGTACACCAAAGTTGAAAAGCATCCAAACATGTCCTTTATGCTCTCGCCTTTGTCCATCACAAAGTTCTCGTATTCATTGCTGAATAGGGCTAGACGAGATTCCTTGACTTGAGAAGTTCCTTCATGTGTCACCTCCAAGGTATGCCAAATTTCCTGTGCAGTTTTTACAATGAGAAATTCTATTAAATTCAGTCTTATCAAGAGAACAGATCAAAGCATTCATGGCTTTAGCATTTGTAGTTTTTAATTTCTTATCGTTAGCATTCCACCTATCCTTAGGTTTAGGAATCTCAGTATCACCAACAGTTATAGTGGGAGATTTATAGTCAGTTTCAATAATGTCCCAAACATCATAATCAACAGAACTAAGATAAATACCCATCCTTACTTTCCAATAAGCATAATCATTTCCATTAAACATGGGTGGCCTAGCAATAGATTGTCCCTCAGAAAAAGCATTATTTGGTGGATTCATGACTCTAGAGTTAAAGAAAAATACCGTGCTCTGATACCACTTGTAGGATCTAGATTAACCCTAGAGGGGGGTGAATAGGGTTATAGCAATTTTTCTCGAATTAAACGCAAAAACAAACTGCAGAAAAGTAAATATGCAGAAAAGTAAATCACACACAAAATTTACCCATCTTCGGCAACCCCTGCCTACTGCTGCATTCCCAGATTTCTATTAGAATTAAACAGTCTCCCGCTTACAAACACTCTAACAGACTTGCAAACCCTGCTATCGCCTATAGAGTTTTGCAAACTCGCAAACCCTGCTTACTAAACTAATCCTAACTAGACAATCTGACACAACCTAAATCCTAGGTGGTGATTTACCAAGATTTGATTCGAAAAAAAACAGACTTCAAAAAAATAAAATAAGAGCAAAAATAAATAAAAAACTTGAGTACAAATTTTTTGCCCTTAAGCACAACAACAACCCGACCAAACAAAATAAAAATACGGCCACTTCCCTCTTTTGTTATCTGATGCAATTTAGGGTTCTGAAAAATGGCGGCTTTGTCTTAACTTCGAATCGATTGGATCTCTGAGTTGCCTCCAATTTCCCCTCTTCCCTTCGAATGTCCAATCGCCTCTGATTAAGGCTTGTGCAACCACGTTTAGGGCGAATTCTGATTGCTACAGACTCGGGTGATTGAATTGGTATGATTTGAGTTGAGATTTTCTGATTTATCTTGCTTGTTCTCTTCTTACCGTCTATGATGACCTTGGGTATGTATTTATATAGGGTAGAAACCCTGATACTTTGCATCTGATTTGATTTCTTGCTTGGCCTCTAAGTCATTGAATATTTCCATGATTTTGTTGCGACATTTTGGGTATATACGATTCGAATTTTGCTTGGTACCCACAGTTTTGGATATTTCCTATATATTTTCACAATTTTGAAATTTGAACTGCTTATTTTGTTCGTATTCATTTACTTGACTTCATCACTTTCCTTTCTCGGTTGCTTGATATTTGCGACTTACTTGATTCACACAGTTTTGATTTTGAAGCGTTCGATTTTTCCTTGATTGATATGGCAGAAACTTTCCTAATTTAGTTTGGCTTTGATTTTTGACATTGGTCAACACAGTATCGTTGAATTTCATCGCCATCACGTCTTTGGTTGTTTTGACGATATTGATTTCGAGTTGACTTCGAATTCCCTGTTTCGAACTGTACCATCTGTTCCATGATGATGAATTTCATTTCTTTGTTCATTCTCAGCTTCATACTAATTTTGACATGTCTGCATCCATATATGCATTCATCTTAGCACTTTTCTTTTTCACTGCAACATTTGTTTGTTATGCACTGAGTTTGCTTCGAGACAGTTTCATTGTAGCTTGCACTGAGCATTTATGTTGTCCAGACATTGTTGAGTTCTTGGATTTCACCATACTTCTGTTGCATCCATTTGTTTGACCCTTGCATATGCTCTCTGTAGTATTGTGATCTTGAGATGATTGCATATTCCTGATGCACTTGGTCATTCATTGGTTTGTTTGCATATTTGTGCATATTGAGCCTTGGTCTCTGTTGCATGCATTGCTGTTGGGTTGCTTTGGGATTGGACTTGAGCTTTGTACTGTCGATTGTTGTAGCATGCACTCTGTTTATTTCCACTGGTTCATTGTTATTGCCTCTCTCCATTTGCCTCTGGTTACTTGTAACTGCTGCTGCACATTATTGTATTTGGACTTGTACCCTTGATCATTCACTGTTGCCTTGTATCAATGCTCAGCCATGTTGCAACATGTTTTCCTGTGTTCATGGTTGTGACATTCATGTTGTTTGCATTGAGTCACTGATTTTGGTCGAGACTTGAGCATTGTCAGGTTGCATACCCAGCTGAGTCTATGTTGTGCACGATTGTTGTTGTTGACTGTGCACACGAGTTGGCGAGGCAGTGCACACGTGTATAAATGTACACGTGTGTATTGCAGCCACTCATGATTACATGTCCCTGATAACAATACTGATATGCATAGATATTTCACAATCAAAAATGATGACAATAACCCATATATCTGAGACACCAATAAAAACAAATTTATATTTTTGCAAATTCAAATTTGTTTATTTTCAGATTACTGTTGTAGTTGCTAATTATACAGGTACACAGGAGACAGGACAAGAACTGGAGCTGGACAATGCAGATAGATGCAGATGTGCAGACAGAGTGAGAAACTAAGTGTTGAGTGTTGTAGTGAGAAAAAAATATGAATGTGAAATGTATGAACTGGTGTACGTATATAGAGAGAGCTGAAAAATTTGTATTGTATAAGTGTTGAAATAAAATATTATATTGAATAAAAATACTGATTGAATTATATAAATTCTGTGCAATAGCAATATTATTCAATATGAATATTTATTCCTATATGTATATAGTACAATCTGCAAACACATATATAAATTGATATATATTTGTTATCATCAAACAAAAATTCACATCAAACAGTTCAGACATCGGCCCAAGATGAAAAAATAAGTCGAGGGGTCCATAAAGTTGTTAAAATAAATTGTACTGAGTTAAATAACTCGGTACTGAGTTATTTCCTTGATTGAAACAACTTGTACTCTCAGTTGCGAATTATTTCCTTAATTGGAAAAAAATCATACTCTCTTGTATCATTCTTCTTACTATATATTGGCTTGTCCTATGTTGTTTCCATTGACTATTGGTTGATTTTGGCGATCGTTCTCGCATCACTTGGTTTATTCCACCGTTTCAGCTGTCATTTCTTAAACTTATGGAATTGTTCGTTCAAAAATCTTGAAAATCACTTAGTAACATATGGACGAGGTATAAAATAACTCATATGAAGTTGGAGAGGAGTTTCGGATGGTGGAAGTTAACTCAGCACCGACCTATTATTACTCGGCATCGACCAATTTTCTTAGGTTGTTTTCGGGTGAAACTCCTCTAAGCTATTTTTATGCTTCATCTAAGTGTGCCTCTAAGATTTCAAGTCATTTCATCTTCTTCTTGTCGTTCTAACTTCCGTTGATTTTTTCTCGGTTAACAACTCGGTAAACAGTTGCCTCCCAGAATATGCTTTCATTGAAAACAGAGCATGCTCTGGATCGAGACAAGCTCCGAACTGCTATCCTTAAATTCCAACCGATCATTTGAATGTTTTCTTGAGATGTTGTGTTCACTTTGCCGATTTTCCATTAATTGATCACTTTAGCTATAGTTGAAATCCTATTTCTCTGCGATATTATCTGTATCATAGAGACTATGCTGTGTTTTAGGTTGGGATAGGAAACTTTTGTGATGACTTTGGGATGAAATCGGTGAGGGAAAATAAGTCGATGCCGAGTCATTTTAAATTGACAATAAGTTATTTTGCACTTTTCCTGTATAAGTTCTGCATGTAGAAATATTTCTAAGTGTTTTTCATTTTCCTTTGCCACTGAGTTTTCCAGTCCTTCCACCGGGTTATCTTGCTGCCAACCTATCCTTCAATCCATGCCACCGAACAACTATCTCTCCTACTGGTTTTCGCCGCCATCTGGAACCACCGCCGTTGTTTGGAATAACTCACCACCACCTTGCCCTAGCCCAAAAAACTTATCCTTGAATCACCTTTAAAACCCTAAGGCTAACTTGATTTAGAACTTGAGGTTGGCGGGGATTGTTCTTACCAAAGCAGTGATGGTAATGATGATTTAGACATGGGCGATTTCGATTAGAAGGGAGGTGGTTGATTTTATGATTAGATTTGGTCGGTGGTGAAGATAGGTTTTTCTTGGTTGAATGCAAGTTACTCGAGAGACAAGTTGTGTTCTCTAGCTTCAACTATATTTCTTCGAGAATTTGGCTAAGTCCCAATCATCAAATAGATTCTATACGTTAATTTACTTCGAAGTCGGACGTATCAAATGATACCATCGCACTGCCTTTCTGTTTCTGCATTTCTAGTGATCCTGAAAAGAAAATCTTCACGCGTCGCTCCGGACAACGAATCCGTTATTCATTTCTCATCGATAAAGGGTAGTCCTAATAAAGATAATCTCAATGTATAACACGACTTGTTTTTTCCAGCACGAGCAAGCTATCTACATATGGTGGTTCGTTTATGGTGTTCGGGACACTGGACTCATATTACATAGGTAGCACACGGCACCTGCGTTGGTCAACGCATAGAATTCGACCGGTCAACATACGCCACTTTCCTTGGATTTTAAGCGTTGGTAGCGTGGCAATATTATTCAAAGTAAAACATATTCGACCTTTTCGAACACCAAGTTTTGTTATCTAGAATGACTCGTTGGTCCATCTGTCTCAAGCCAATCGAAGGATCGCCTACTCCATCTGAAGCTGCATCTTCCACAGCCCCGTTCTTGCCATCCATTCCTACCAGGACGAACCAACCTACGACTCAGAAATCCTAAGGCCAATTAGTTCCTATTGCACCTGCCGTCGGTCAACTACCTCCAGGATTGAGGATCTTGCATGACCCACTGGAGCAGGTGTCTTCTCTCTTATCCGCCAGGTCTCTTAAAAACATATGTCTACAACATGGCATCACAGAGGATGATGTCTATTTACCGAGGGGAGGTGATTTTGCGCACCTTTTCGCGTCGTGTAGGAGAGGAGGGGTGAATAGGGTAATTCTAATAATTATAAAAATTTAATGCGGAAGTATATAAAATAATTGCAGCACATATAATAGCAGAATAATAGCAGCACATATAATAATAGAATATCAAAAGCAGAAATAGAACAATACAGATCTACCTAGCTTCGGAAAAAACCTACATACACACTGTCCCCATGGTTTCTACTAGAAATTAAGTAGTCAGATGCTTACATATGTAAATTCGCGGCACCCAATATCGACTAACCTAACTCTACGCTCAAAACTCTGCCATAACTCAGCCGTTGAGTTACGAATTCTCGAATACGCCATTATAATTCGTCCTCTAGTCATAGGACTAGACTTTACAAAGTTTAAAAGAGAAATACAAAATAAAAACAACAAAAAAACAATAAAACCCTAATTTGAAAATTAAAAGCCCAAAAGAAATTAAATATGCCGGCCCAAAATAGAATAAAAGGAAGTCCTTTTTCATTTTATGTTTGTCAATCTTTGATTTTCCCCTTTTTCTTATATTGTTTCTTCGGTCTGTTTTGCTCTGTAAAAAACTGCCACTTTCCTTTGCTCGAGATAATTCGTACCTTTTTCAAAATAAATTAGGGCTTTTGTGTTGAAGTCCCCGCTTCGTTGAATTTATTGTTGATGCTTCGAATCCTTTCTTCGATCGATTAATTTTTTCACGGCTGCTTCAATTAAGTCGAGTTCGATTGTTGGTATAAAATTGGTATATGATATTCTTTTTTGACTTTGACTATACTCGACATAGATTCTAGTTATTTGTTTGATTTTGTTCAGTGATTAGCTCTCTGATTTACTTGAACTCGAATGATTTTTAATGCCAATGATGATTTGGTTAAATAGGATTTGAAATTCTATAATCTCATTCGTATATATATGATTTGAATTCTTGCTTGGCCATTGATTTTCGTTTGGATGCTTGTGATGTTTTTTGACTTTTCAATTCATATATTTTCATTCCTTGAATATCACGGCTTGTTCCATTCGATGCTTTGGTCACCACGGCTTTGATTTGTTTTGGAATTTGGTTCTGTTCTTTTCTCTGTTGACATTGGCCACTTTGATTTTGCGATAATATTGACCTGTTTGATTCTTGTTAGCACTTGGCTTTTACTCTGAATTGTTTAAATAAAAATTCCTGCGACATTGACTTGATTTGAAACTGCTACCTGAATAATTGTTCGACCTAGAACATTTGATCATTTGATTGATTTTTGTCTCAGACTTGACTTTGTTATAATTTTTAAATGCTTGTTACTTGCTGACTTTTTCAGCTTGATCGATTTGAAATTCACTGCAACTGGTTTTATGTGATCACAACTGTTTTATTTATCTTAATTCATTGTAATATGCTTGCTTTGAGTCATATGTATTTCTGTTCCTCTTGAATGCTTTGATAAGTTTATTCTTGTGTTATCACCATATGCATATTTCTGTTTGCTTCATCATTATTTGGTTGCCACTGAACTTCAGGTCCTCTGGTTTCATTCACTATATACATATGTGAACCGCATTGTTGAGATTTACTTTTGTGTACACTTGTTTCTTGTCTGGTGATTCTTTGGTTGTGTTCATGGAGTCTTGTTGTATATGAAGCATGTATATGTATATGTGTTGTGGCCAAACTTATTTATGTGCTTTGGCTGAGGACTTGTTTCTACTATTAGTAACAGTGTGCATTTAAACATGTATATACATACATACATATAAATATGTATGTATGTATATATGTGTATAATTGTTGCCTATCCACTTCGTTTCATTTATTGTTCGAAACTGCTTGTATATTTCCTTGAGTCTAGTTGCAGCTGAAATTTGAACCATTACATTTATGTGTGTACTTGTCCATGGTTTCATGTGAATGTTGAAGTCACTATTTTGTGTCATCCTAAAGTCTAGTCTTGACATTTCATTACTCTGATGCATTGTGGTCCGACTCGACTGCTCGCTACTGTAGCATATATATATATATATATATATCTGTGTGTGTGTATGTATGTATATGTTGCTATCTTGGTTGAGTTCATCCTGGTTTGCATTGTACTGGTTCATTGTGATTTTGGAATTTGTCTTGCATATGTGCAATCTGATTCACTGTAGTCTTGTTCTAGTGTGTTCGTTAGTCTGTGCAGTCAAGTAGTTTGCTTGCATATTGAATTGCTTCCATTGTTTTGCACATGACCATTTTTATCTGATCTATATTTGACCATGCTACTATGTTTTCTTGTGTACTCGAATCCGATTGGACTGTCTGGCCTCTGTTGTTGCCGACTTCATGTGTACATCACTTTTTGTATTGGGTCATTGTTGATTTTGGATTATATTGGTTTTTGGATTCTTGTACTCGCCAATTTTGTGGTGTTTTTGTATTGCACCTGAGTTGAACCTAGCTTTGCCTCGTGTTTGACCCTGTGCTCGTGTCGTGACTTTATTTGTATTGCACTTGAGTTGAACCGAGCTTTTGGTTGGGTTTGACCTTGAGCTCACCCGTCCTTGCAATTTTATCAAGTGTATATCGATGTGCACGGCCTCGTGGGATGTACAGTGATACACTGTGCATGTCATAAGCTGTTCGTGTATGATGAATTCAAAAATGGATATGATGACAAATAATCCAAATAAATGAGCCAAATATCATTTTCAAAATACACATTTTATTTTACACTGCATAAATATTTCTTTTTCAATTTTACTACATCAGTCTTTATTTTGCAGATAACTCAGATGCTGGATTCAGGCTGGAGCAGAGTCAAAGATAAAATATGAGTGAATGAGTGATATGTAGTGAGGTGCAGAAGTATGTAAACATTGTACAGTGAAAAATTGCGATGTGATAGAAATTGTATTGTAATTGCAAATTTTTTATATATAGTGAGTGCTCAAATTTGTATATTCAAAATTGTAATAAAATATTTGGTTGAATAAAATATCTGTTTGAATTTAAATTCAATGTTATTTATTTTATTCAGCAAATATTTATTTAATTATGTGAAAATAAAATAGTTAATAACAAATACATTTAAATGAATACATATATATATATATATGTTTAATATCATCAAACAAAAATCATATACTAGCATATTCAACAATCTCCCCCTTTTGATGATATCAAACATATATTTAAGATTTTGGATTTATTATATGTATTTGATCATTTAGCTTGCTCTTCCTATTTGAATGCTCCCTCTCTACAACAAAGCTCCCCCTTCATATATGCTTGAAAATAAATAAAAATATGCAAATGAACCAAGATGCAAATAGAAAATACAAAATAAAATATTTGACCTTTATTTTTCAAAATCTTAACTTTTCTCTCCCCCTTTTGTTATCAACAAAAGAGTAATAGTGTTAGAAAAATAGAGATAAAGTGATGGACATTAATACAATATTAATACCCAATCGAGTATAAATTTCAATAACAAATCAAACAAAAATCATAAATACTCTGTTAGGTGCGTATTCCACTTTAGAATGATAGGGATGATGTAAACAATATAGTTGTGTCTATTTGTCGCATATTTATATCGAGAAATTGAATATATATTAACCATGCATAACCATTAGGACTTTTAAATGAGATTGGTAGTATTCCAAATTTTTATTAAAAAAAAAATGAATTCAAGTATCTTCTAACCACGCATAACCGTGAGGACTTTTAAATGGGATTAGAATCAATTTATCTATTTAATTAATCAATTTTGATATGTGTTCCATACATGCATAACCGCGAGGACTTTTAAATGAGCATAAAAGCACATAATTAAAATTTTTCAAGCCCATGCATAATCGTGAGGACTTTTAAATGAGAGTGAATATTTCGGATGTTTTTAAAAAAAATGATTTCCCGTTTAAAATACCACATACTGACATGCTATATTGGATTTCGATGAATGATGGTCGCTAGAAATATGATAGAAATAGAGATGGTCATGCAATTTTTTACCCGTCAAAAGTTATTACAAATCTTGTTTAAATTTTTAAAGAAATTTACTAAACATACTTTCTCAAGTTATAATAAATGATCAATGTCAACACTCGTCACTTTTTCAATCACTATTTATCTTTTCGATAATAAGTAGGGAGTTAGATTTGTTAATGTAGTCGTTTAAGATCAAATCCAAAAATAATTATAAGATAAAATTTTCTAAGATGACTAATCTGAAACAAGGTCAACAAAAAAACTATTTTCTTGAAGGGTTTTTAAAGAAAAATGTCTGCTATTTGAAAATTATTTGAAATGAATAATATGCAGATATTTTCTTTGAAAATGTGATGCAACTTATGAATGTCTCAACATAAAACTCGTTCCACTAATACTTTTTCTATCAACTAGGCTACAAGTTGAATCTGCATCTAAATTCCCCTTTTTGACTCAAGATTATCATTTTCAAAAATTAAAATGAGTGAAAATAAATTTTCTGTAAGGGGGTTTTGTGAAATGACTTCAAGTTGAAAATCAATATAAATAATTAAATAGTTGCAAAAATGATTAACATGAGATGATATTAGATACCACTTGTATTTAAGATATTCATGGTGATATATAGTGGTATATAAGAAAAAACGTGTACTCCTTAACACTTAAATTTTTTAGCACGTCCTTTTATATCACACATTCAGAAAAGTTCATCAACGCAGTTTTTCTTATCATTCTAAAGTGAATCACTAAAAACAGAAAAGTTGTAGCATTATCGATTAGCTTTCTAGAACTCCAAGAATAAATCAAAGTTGGGATGTTCAAGATATGGTAGAAATACTTCAACAATGTCGATCAAAACATAATTAACAATATGTGAACATAATTGAGTTGAGAGATCATACTTCACTACCCTTTGATGTTGTGATATCCAAATGCGATGATCTCCATCTAAAATTTATCGGCTAAGGAACATTTAAATTTTAGTTTATCAATCACTTAGAACAACTCGAAATCTATCTCCAGTAAAGTTGTTCCTTAGCCCACTTGTGTGTCTAAATTTTGGAGAAGGCAAGTGGTCTAACTAAGGATGTAGGACCACTATTATTATCTATTGAACTATTTGGTACCCAAATTTGTCTATATAAAAAACTATTAGCATCTATTATTGTACCCTTGGAATCCAAATCTATTTAAAACCATTTATATTCTTACCTTTTGGAATCCATATTTTTTTAACGGTTTTGTGTTTGTATACATTTCGACAAATATTCTTGCCATGTCCAATATTTTCACACTTTATGTATTTGGATATCACAATTTACCACTTAACAGTGTTATTAGTTGTTTGTTTATATTTTGACACTTTTGCAAATCCAAATCCATTTCTTTTATTCTCGAAGAGTTGATTTTCTAAGAGTATATTAAATGATTTATCTCTAGTGAAAAAATTTCGAGTAACCAACTCCAGTATATTAAATTTGGATTTTAAAAGTTTATTTTCATTTATTAGCTTTGAACAATAACTAATGGTACTATCTCTCTTTTCAAAACTATTCATTTTTAATCATAATTTTCATTTTGAAGCTCTCTAATTTTATTCTCAATTTCAAGCATCTCAATTTCAAAGAGTTGATTTTTTTAATTTAGTTTTTTCAAAATCCTTGATTTTTCAATCTCCTTTTAAAACTAGTGATTTAATCGAATAATTTCATATTTTCTCAATATCACATTTTCTTTTTCAATGGTTTTGAAATTTTTGTCGATCTCATTTAATTTCTTTTCAAAAATCGCACATTTAGAAAATTCTGACTTCTTGAAGCTATCCAACTCTTTTTGCAAAATGTTGTTTTCATAAATCAACTCAGTTTCGTTCTTCTCTCGCATTAAAATTTCATTTTCAAACTTTTAAAAGTTTTCATGAAAACGGGCAAATTCTTTTTCATGGTCCAAACACCTTTTGCAGTTTTTATTTTTCTTAATATTTTTAAGCTAATTTTCCAAATCATTATTTTTCTGATGAAGTTTAGATTGTTCCGTTATCAACTTATTATTTTTCATCTCAAGAGCTTTATTATTTTCAATTAATTTCCGGCACAAGAGAACTAAATCATTGAATGGAAAATCACTTACCTCACCGGCTATCGAATCTTCATCACTGCTGCCTTTGCCAATCCTGTTAAGCACGTTTCTTTAACTGAGTTGAGTGTGGAGAATGTCTCATCGTTGTTGACTTTTGCACCATATATTGCATCAAAAGTATTCCAGATTTCCTATGCATTTTCACATGAGAGATAAAGTTAAAATTATCTTGATTAATATCAGAGTATATTATATGATAGCAAGAGTATTAATCAAAGTATTTTTCTCATCCATTATATCACATCCATTTTCAAGAATATCCCAACATTTAAAATTAATAGATTTTAAATAAAATTCAATTTTTAATTTCCAATTTAAAAAAATCTATTCCATCAAAAATAGGAGGAATAATATTGGACCGACCCTCAACAAAAGCATTATTAAAAGAAGTTATTTAAAATTCAAATTTTTGAACAAAAATTGGTTTTTGAAAAATCAAATTTTCAAAACAAAAATTGGCTTTTGTTCCTAGCTTCGATACCACTTGTAGGATCGATTTCACTCTGCAGGGTGTGAATAGGATGATACTTATAGTTATAAAAATTTAATGCAGAAGTATATAAAATAATTACAGCACAAATAATAGCAGAATAGCGGCATAGATAATAGAATGTAAACTCATGACACCCGCTATCGAGTAACCTAACTCTATGCTCAAAACCCTATCACAACTCAGCCACTTAGTTGCGAATTCTCAAACTACACCACCGTAGTTCATCCCCTAGTTACACGACAAGACTTTACAAAAGTTTAAAAGAGAAATACAAAATAAAAACAACTATAAAACAATAAAACCCTAATTTTAAAATTAAAAGCCCAAAAGAAATTAAATATACCGGCCCAAGATAGAATAAAAGGAAGTCCTTTTTCTTTTTATGTTAGTCAATCTCTGATCTTCCCCTTTTTCTTATATTATTTCTTTGGCCCGTTTTGTTCTGTGAAAAAATTGCCTCTTTCTTTTGCTCGAGATCGTCCGTCCCTCTTTCAATATAAATTAGGGCTTTTGTTTTGAAGTCACTGCTTCGTTGAATTTATTGCTAATGCTTCGAATGCTTTCTTCGATGGATTAATTTGTTTATGACTGCTTCAATTAAGTCGAGTTCGATTGTTGGTTTAAAATTGGTACATGTTATTCCTTTTTGACTTTGTTTATGCTCGACCTAGATTCGAGTTATTTGTTTTATTTTCTTCAGTGATTAGCTCTTTAATTTACTTGAACTCGAATGATTTTGAATGCCGATGATGATTGACTTAAATAGGATTCAAAATCCTATAATCTCGTTCGTATATATTTTAATTGAATTCTTGCTTGTCTACTAATTTTCGTTTGGATGCTTGTGATGTTTTCTGACTTTTTTAATTCGTATATTTTTGTTCCATGAATATCAGGGCTTGTTCGATTCGATGCCTTAGTCACCACAGTTTTGATTTGTTTTGGAATTTGGTTTCTTTTCTCTATTGACATCAGCCACTTTGATTTTGTGATAATATTGACCTGTTTGATTCTTGTTAATTTTTGGCTTTTACTCTGACTTGTTCAAATAGAGATTCCTGCGACATTGACTTGATTGAAACTACTACCTGGAAAATTGTTCGACCTGGAACATTGGATCATTTGATTGATTTTTGTCTCGTCCTTGACTTTGTTATAATTTTTAAGTGCTCTGTTGCTTGCTGACTTTTTCAGCTCGATCGTTTTGAAATTCACTACAACTGGTTTTATATACGATCACAACTATTTTGTTTGTCTTGATTCATTGTAATCTGGTTACTTCGATTTTTGTGTATTTCTGTTCCTTTTGAATGGTTTGATAAGTTTATACTTGTGTTATTACCATATGCATATTTCTGTTTGCTTCATCCTTGTTTGGTTGCCACTGAACTTCAGGTGCTCTGGTTGCATTCACTATATAAGTATATGAACCACATTGTTGAGATTTACTTTTGTGTACACTTGTGTCTTGTCTGGTGATTCTCTGATTGTGTTCATGGAGTCTGGTTGTATATGAAGCCCATATATGTAAGTGTATTGTGGCCAAACTTGTTTATGTGCTTTGGCTGAGGACTTGTTTCTACTGTTAGTAGCAATGCACATTAAACATGTATATACATACATATGCATGTATGTATATATGTGTAAAATTATTTCCTATCCACTTTGTTTCATTTATTGTTCGAAATTTCTTATACATTTCCTTGAGTCTGGTTGCAGCTGAAACTTTGAACTGTTACATATATATGTGTGCACTTGTCCATAGTATAATATGAATGTTGAAGTCACTATTTTGTGTCATCCTGAAGTCTGGTCTGGAAATTTCATTACTCTGATGCATTATGGTCTGACTCGACTGCTCATTACAGTAGCATATGTGTGTGTGTGTGTGTGTGTGTGTGTATGTTGGTGTCTTGGTTGAGTTCATCCTGGTTTTCATTGTACTGGTTCATTGTGATTTTGGAATTTGTCTTGCATATGTGCAATCTTATTCACTGCAGTCTTGTTCAAGTGTGTTCATTAGTCTGTGCAGTCAGGCAGTTTGCTTGCATATTGAACTGTTTCCATTGTTTTGCACATGACCATTTTTATCTGGTCTATATCTGACCATGCTACTATGTTTTCTTGTGTACTCGAATCTGTTAGACTTTCTAGCCTCTGTTGTTACTGACTTCATGTGTACATAACTCTTTGTATTGGTTCATTGTTGATATTGGACTGGTCGAGTTGTTTTATGTTCGTTTTTGGATTCTTGTACTCGCCAATTTTATGGTGTTTTTGTATTGCACCTGAGTTGAACCTAGCTTTGCCTCGGGTTTGACCTTGTGCTCGTGTCATGACTTTATTTGTATCGAACTTGAGTTGAACCGAGCTTTTGGTTGGGTTTGACCTCGAGCTCGCCTGTCCTTGCAATTTTATCAAGTGTATATCGATGTGCACGACCTTGTGGCATGTACAGTGATACACGGTGCGTGTCACAAGCTGTTCGTGTATGATGATTTCAAAAATGAATATGATGACGAACAACCCAAATAACTGAGGCAAATAACATTTTTAAAATACACATTTTATTTTACACTGCATAAATATTTCTTTTTCAATTTTACTGCGTCAGTGTTTATTTTGCAGATAACTCAGATGCTGCTTTCAAGCTGGAGCAGAGTCAAAGATAAAATACGAGTGAATGAGTGATATGTAGTGAGATGAAGATGTATGTAAACATTATACAGTCAAAAATTGTGATGTAATCGAAATTGTATTGTAATTGCAAATTGTATATTTAGCGAGAGCTCAAATTTGTACTATTTAAAATTGTAATAAAATATTTGTTTGAATAAAATATCTGTTTGAATTTAAATTCCATGCTATTTATTTTATTCAGTAAATATTTATTTAATTATGTGAAAATAAAATAGTTCAATAACAAATACATTTAAATGAATGTGTGTGTGTGTATATATATATATGTTTATTATCATCAAATAAAATCATATGCTAGCATACTTAATACGTCGGACTTCATAGCATGCAACTTCTATATGTGCTTGGGCTATGCCGTCCCGCCTTTCAATCCTTTTCTAATGAAAGTGTTACAAGAGTTTGGACTAGCTCCATTCCAAGTTTACCCAAATGGCTACGCTCTATTGAGTTTGTTGTACATCCTCTTCATAAGTAGACTCGGCCGGTCTCCAAGATTCGATGAGCTTACCTATCTTTTGAAGTTCAAGAGAAGGCAATACTGTCCATCCTACGTAATAATAGAAGCCTAAAAGGGATGTAAAGTAATCAAGAAGCTTCACAACAAATGTTTTACCTTCAAGAACGAATATTTCTTTGTGTGATGCCCAGAAGGATCCAATGGTCTCTGGATATCTAGATGTAAGTTTCCTTTCCCTTGTCTCTTGTGTGCTAGAAATTCTAAATTTCTAACTTGCAATATGTTTCCTTGTAGGCGTCTTGACTCGAGACGATAGTGAGAAGCAGAAAGAACATACGAAGATCTAAAGGCAATCAGAGCCAGTCAGCACACCATCAAATTCCTCTTGACAAATGAGAACTTGCGAGAATGTGGACTGCTTCACCATGAAAGATTAGTTATTAATGAATCTCCAGCAGCGAGCGGTTTTGGAGTTCATACCCGCTCCACTGCCCTCACTCGAAGCTCCGACTAGTATGCTCAAGGGAAAGACGAAGGCCTGTCGGAGAAGAGCACATAGAGGCGGCTATTGAAGGAGAAACTAATGAGGCTAAGAGAGGAGATTCTCCCATATACATAGGTGAAGATGTTAGAATGCCCTTTATTCTAGTGGAGGTAGGATTCGTGAGGAGAGAGGGAAAAGAGCTTGTCGTTGATAAGGAAGGAGATAGCGCCAGTGACGACGATAGAGACTACCATGTCAGTGAAGAGGGAGATGAATCGTTCAATGCATTACCTGGCATGAATCCCGTTTTCCCTAGCTCACCTCCTCTAGAGCACGTAGTTACCGAAACCTCCAAGGCAGCTAGTCACCAAGTAATGGTGACTTCTGAAGAGAACGTAGCCCGATCTCGCCCTTTTAGCGACTTTTTTGTTAACTTCAACGACCTTAGTGAGATCAATTTTACAGTTAGTGACATCTTGGGAGATTTGGTTCAGATATCACCCTTTTGTCGGGGGTCTCGCCAGCGAAGGTGGAAAGACTCTGACTTTATTTCCTTTCCAACATGTTCGGTAGAGTGGTTAGGGGCTCATCGACACTATACACTACACTTAGGGCCACAAACACGAATTCTTGCATTGAACCCCGTTTTAAAATCCCAGTGCTTACTCCTTTTCCTTTGGTAATGACCTATATTTTATGTATCGGAGGATCGTAAAATATTTTTATTTTATTCATATGAGGTCACATGATTTTATAATTTTGTGTTATGACTCTTACGGCATTTTACACATCTATGATTTTTTCTGAATATCTATGTAACCATTTTGACCCTGAAATTTTTTTTGGGCAATAACTTTTGATAGACCTTGAATTAGAGTCTCAATCTAGTTCCATTGCTTCAAGATGATGTTTTTCCATTCCGTGGAGTGGTTATAACAGGAAAACGGAATTATGGTTAGGAAGTTATGCATTTTTTAAGTTTAGACAGCTGTTGGTTAGTATTAGTGCGTTACTAGTTAAGCCCATAAGTGGGTACATTAGTCTAATTCGAGGTTATTATAAACAAGGGCCTGTTGGAGCTGGATTAAAACTTTTCCCTCTTTTCCAAATTAGATATAAACCCCTATTAACCCTAATTCATCTAAAATCATGCAAATTACTCTCTTAATCTAGCTAAATCTCTAATTAGAGAGAAGATCATGAATTAGAAGATAGTGATCATCACTTTGGTTGATTTGCATTGCTTCTATTGCTTTCAACATTGGATCTAGGCGAGAATTGATTGACTTTGGTAATTGGTGAGTGGTTTATGCCTTATTACTATATTATGCATGTTTATATGGTAGAATTACATGTTTTAGTACGATTTTTGGCCTTAAAACCTTTTCTAACTTTAATTACATGTTATCATTTGGTTATGACTTAAGTTTGTGAATCTTCGAAATGGTTTTCAAAAATGATTTAGTAACTCTCCTTATTCATATTCATATGTGCATGTAATATGTAGATTTAGATTAGAATTAGTTTGCTTATCAAATTCTTGTGTATTTCTTATATGAATGAATGTATATGCATGTTATTCAATGCTTTTATGTAGTGCTTTGATGTTGTTTGATAGTGTTTTGGATGCTTAAGAAGATGGGTTGGTGAATTTCGCAATAGAGGCAAATTTGGTCGGAATTGGACGAAACTTGAAGGAGAGGCTCTGGAACATGAGAGGAGCTTGTAGAATAATTCATGCCTCAAAATTAGCTAAGGGATCAACTCAGTATAGAGTTGAATGACTCGGTACCGAGTCATTTTGGTTGGCCAGATGGGTCGATGGATGGCATGGACCTCTATGGAAAGATGCATGAGATTGGCTAAATATTGGGTATTATGTCGAGTTATTTCTAGACCTTGGAGTTGAATGCTTTGTATTGGTGGCCAACTTGTTTTGATGAATGAGTTGGGGTTTAAGGTAATTGAGGAGGAAGTACTAGATGTAGAGTGATTTACTTAGTCAATTTTGGTTAACTAAACGATTTGATGCGGAGTTATTTCGACTTGGTACCGAGTTGTTTTGGTGAATGTGTGGGGGTCAGGCTTGTACAAAGAGGCAGTAAGGGACTTTGTAGATCATGCTGAAGGTGTTGGCTTGTTTGCTTGAGGATTGGATGGCAATGTAACAGCACGATAAAAGCTTTGCATCTTCGATTTGTGATACGTGAAGTGAGTAGGTACCGAAGATGTCCGCTCAATAACGGAGGGAGCCGTGGAATGGGAATGTGAAGGGTTTCAAATAATGGAAACTGAATTGAGCAAAGGAAGGGCTCAGATCTAAATGGAGCAAAGGAGGGCTCAGATGTATGTGCTAAGAAATCATTGACACTCGGAGTATTTTTTGTTGTACTTGAAGCAGAGGTATTGTAAGTATGGATATCCATGGATCAATGGAGTTGATCTAAATACCCTGGACCAGTGGCTTTGGGTCTAGTGTCTGGCTTTGGGCTACGAAACATGTATCTAGATTTGGGTTACGTGATACGACAGTACACTGAAAATCAGGATTTCCATCAGTCCTTGGAAATAAGAAGGCTATCATATATTCAGAGCACATGGAGTGATAAAGTGATTGCTTGATGGATGTTATAGTTGCTTTAGTTGCTTTCTAGGCTATCACTTGGAGATATCATTGAGAGTTGGTATTGGAGATAGAAATACCCGAATAGCTGATATCTTTATTTTGAGTAAAGTACTTTTATGTTATTTGTAGAGTAGAATATCATGATGTTATGTGCTAGCTCTTTGGTTGTAGGGACAGGTCAGGTATGATTCGTGTACCTCTATACCTTACCATATTTATCTGTATAGTATTTTGAGATTCATTTACTACTCACACCAGACTATTGTCAAACCCAAGGTTTTGTTGTTTGTTTCTTATTATCTTGGGTTCTCTTAAATGAGTAGAGTAGATAACAAGTCTAGGTGACGCATTAGCTGTGTGAAGGATGAGTTGGATGGAGCTATCTCTTATTATATACTTATATGGATTTCTACGCTTATTCCGCTATGCAGCACTAGGGAGCCTTAGCAGTGACGACTTATTTTCTTGTTATGAGATAATTGTTGGGTTTATTTCCGTTGTATAAACTCTATTACATTTGTATATAACTATGTAGATCTATGTTCTAATGATTTGTTTACATAGTTATTACTGTCTCTCCTATTATATTTGGGATATTATATTCTATCCGTGCACTGTGAGAAATATGATAGGTTATGTGCTGTATTTTTCAACCCTGATTATCATCCTATATCGACCGGGCATGGCTATAGTGCACGATTTTGATATCATTTGTGTCAGTGGTATAGGGGGGTCGTCATATGTGAGAAGAGAAAAAGAGAGCCTGGAACCGAGTTAGGTTGTGATTCCACCAAGCGCTCAAGAGACTCCTCTGAACACACCGGCCCTACTTTTAGCGTTATTCCACTGCGCAGTGTGGTTCTTGTTACTTCTCCCCAACAAGCTCTTTCTTTTTGTGCGATAACCGTTGTTATCCCACTACTTCCAAAGGAGTCTCTTCTCCTATATTTACTTTGCCTTCTAGTCCCTTTCGCTTGCAAGCTGTGTTCCCCTATCTTTTCTTACATGGTGTCAAGTTTGACCAAGTCATCTCAGACATTCCAAAAGAGGTGCCAAAACAGAATTTAAAGAATGTCGAATTGAGCGTCGACGATTTTAATGACCCGTATTTTACATATCAGAGGATTATAAAATATTTTTATTTTATTCATAATATGTCCTATGATTCTATAGTTTAGGAATATGACTCTTAGGGACGTTTACACATCAATGAGTTTTCCCACGTTTTCATGTGACCATTTCGAACCTGGAAATCTTATTTAGGCATAATTTTTGATAGGAGTTGAATTAGGGTCTCAAGCTAGTTCCATTGCTTTAGAGTGATTGTTTCCTATTTCGTAGAGCGGTCATAATAGGAAAACCGATTTACGATTAGGAAGTTATGTCTGTTTTAAGTTTTAACAACTATTGGCTAAAATTAGTGTGTAATTAATCAAGCCCATTAGTCTATTCAAGAATCACTATAAATAGGAGGCTGGAGAGTCAAATTAAAACTTTTCCTTCTCTCCCAAATCTAATCTAAACTTCCATTGACCCTAGATTTATCAAAAATCACACAAATTATTCTCTAAATCAAACCAAATTAGAGAATGGTGAAGATTTGAAGATGAAAATCATCAATTTGGTTGATTTGCATTGCTTTCTCGCTGTCCATATTGGAACTACAATAATCTTAGTTGAATTTGATAAGGGTGCGTGGTTTGTGTCTTCTCAATATCTATGTTTGTATGGTGAATTACATAACTCAACATGAATTTTGGCTATAAAACCTTTCGTAACTTTAATTACATCTTAACCTTTGCATTTGCATTGAATTTGATTATAAATTACCCTTATTCGTGTTCATATATACATGTAAAATGTACATCTAGATAAGAATCGGCTTCTTTATCAAATTTTTATGTTTTGATTGCTTGAATAATTGTATGTGCATGTTGATCTATGCTTGTATGTTGTGATTTGATGTGGTTTGTTAGTATTTTGGATGTTTAGAAAGATAGGTTAGTGAATTTGCTAAATTGAAGACAAAGTTGGTCGGAATTGGACGAAACTTAGAGGAGGGCTCTTGAGTATGAGAAGAGCTTGGGGTTCAAGTTACAGTTCCAAAATCTTCAAGTGCAAAACTCAAGTCCAAATTTTTATGTCAGTAATGACTTATTTTTATTGATCAGATAGCTTGGTGGTTGGCATGGGATTATAGAGCATGACTAGTAGAGTTTACCAAAGGAAAGAGGTGATTAGCTAAGGGTTGGAGGCTATGACGACTTATTTCTATAATGTGAAGTGAAATGCTTTGGAATGCAAACCAAGTTGTTTGGATGGAGAGGTCGGGGTCAAGCATCTAGGCATTGAGTATTAAAAGTAAGGAAGGAGTAGAAAGAAGTTTAGTAAACAATGGGCTTAATTGACAAGTCGATACCGACTTATTTATGTCAGTACTGAGTTATCCTGGTGGTCTCGGAGAGAGTGAGACTTCTAGGAGATGAATTAGAGATCCTGTAGGTCGTGCTGGAGGTGTTGACTCGTTTGCATCAAGGCTGGATGGCGATCTAACAACATGATAAAAGCTTTGTATCTTCAGTTTATGACTCATGGTGGGAGTAGGTACTAAAGATGGTGGTTCTATAAAGGGAAGAGCCATAGAATGAGCAACATGGTGGGTTATTGAATAATGGAAATTTTTGCAATAGGAAGGCTCGAAATCCAAATGGAGCAAAGGAGGGCTCAGATGTGAATGTGCTAAGGAATAATTGATACTCGGGTCGTTTCCTATTGTACTCGAAATAGGGGTATTGTAAGTGGAGATGACCATGGATCATGTAGGGATACGTATACCCTGTACCAATTGCTTTGGGTCTGGTATCTAGCTTTGGGCTAATAGACATGTATCGAGCTTTGGGCTACGTGATATGAGAGTACAACGAAAACCGAGATTTCCATTAGTCCCTGGCAGTAAGGAGTAATACAAGTTATCATATATTCATGACACGGAGAGTGATAGTGGATATTGTTTGATAGATGCTATGGTTACTTTGTTTGCTTTCTTTAGTGGGCTATCACTCAAGGATATCATTAAGGGTAGATACTAGAGATAGGGATTCCTGGACATCCACTATTGTATTTTGTATGGTACCATTATGACATTATAGAGTAGCATATTATAGTGTTATGTGTTAACTCTTTGGTTGCAGGGACATATTAGGTATGGTCTGCGTACTCTTGTTCCTTACCTTATTTACCTGTGTAGACTCATTTACTTCTTACACCAAACTATTATCTGACCCAAGGTTTTATGCTTTGCTTCTTATTATCTTGGGTACTCTTAAATGAGTAGACTAGATAGCAAGTCTAGGTGATGTAGTAGCTATTTGGGGGACGGGATGGATGGAGCTATCTCATATCTTATACATGTATGGATTTCTACTCTTTTCTGCTAAGAAAAAATACGGAGCCCGTGGGAGTGCTTGCTTATTTCTTTTTGTTGAGATATTATTTAGTTGGTCCTATTGTATACTCTATGAGATTTGATGTATAACTTCTGTGCATATTATACTTTGATGATTAGTTCACATTGTTATTACTGTCTCTTTTGCCATATCTATGATATTATATTGTATCCATGTACTACGAGATATATGACAAGTTAAATGTTGTTTTTGTTATTGTTCATCCTAACGATTGTCCTATAAAGGTCGGGCATGACTACATATCACTGTTTTTATATTATTGGTGCCGGTGGTATAGGGCGGTCGTCATATTGGTATCAGAGCTCTAGTTACACGATTAATCGGAATTGGTATCGTGATCCAGTAGAGATAGGGAAGGTGATATCACCTTAGACTAGATCGAGAGTATATATATGAGAGTGTGCGTACCTGTTATGTACTTTGGTTTTTAAAACTGCATAGTAATATATTATACAATATAAGTCGCATGTACATGAGCATTATAGACATGGTTTTCTTTATGAGAGACTAATCATTCTTGTTACAGATAAGAATGAGTCGGTATACAAGGAATATTGTGAGATCTTCTTCGGGAGTTGAAGAAGAAGCGGGATCAAGAGCTGTTATACCTCATTTTCAAGATATGTTCAATGCTATGATGGCAATGATGATGAAGAATGGTCCTGGTATGGCTGTTAGTGGAGGTGCTCTCGTGCAAGCGCCAAGGGCTGATTTCGCTAAGTTGACCAGGATTACTCTACTTTGGGAGGAAAGCAATTTTATGGAACAAAATTAGCGATAGAAGTGCAAGATCGGATTAATACTTGTGAGCACCATGAGTTAGTGAAATAGGGATCTTTAGGCTAAATTAACACTAGAGGAGGGGTGAATAGTGTTTAATTGATTATATGAATATTTTTCAAATTCTTTAAGATTGTACTTGGAATGATGAAATTAACAATCATAGAAACAATCATAGAATCAAATTGCAGATAAAAGTAAATGCTGTAAAAGTAAAATTGAAAGAACATACTAGGATGTTATACTGGTTCGGAATTACCCTACAACTAGTCCCACACAATTCCTTGTATGGATTTCTTTTCAACTAGTAAATGCTAATACAACCTCGAATTCAAGGCTATGAGACACAACCTCCAAATCTCGACCTCTATAGAGTCACCTGATTTCCAGGCTATAAGCACACCCACTATATTAATAGGCAACTATGCACACCCAATTGATTTTACGGGCTACAATCACACCCCACAAGTGTAGCAATATGATTTGATAGAGTTTTACAGACTTAGATCTTCAATCTTGATTACAATTGACGCTATAACTCTTGAATAGCACTTTGATCCTGGTTTGATTGAGAGAGATAAGAGAAATCAGAGAGTGGAAGGACGAGAAATGAATAAGAAAATGATGATTAAAAACCCGTTTGGAAGTCTAGTATATATAGAGAAACAACTGTCATGTCCATTCGCGAAGTGATATGACGAAAATACACTTCTATTCAAATTTGAATTTTGAAAATTACGGCCACTATATCTACATACATAGATTGAGTATGTTGACATATTCTTTACAAAATTGTAAAACACATTAAAAATGTTATTTTAAAAATCCGTAGCTTTGTAAAATATTTGATACTTTGTAGAATCATTTAAATATAGTTTATACACATTTTATTCTTAATAAAACTTTATATATTAATTATGAAAATTTAATATGGTGTAAATAATATATTTATAAAATCAATAAAATTATAACTCATTAAAGTATAAACAAAATTTCAATATGTATAAACTTAAAAACACTAAATTAGTATCATTATAAGTATAAGAGATTGAAATCATGTAGAGAAATATTTTGAAAAGATTATTTTAAAACTAGGATATTTGAAAAACAATTTAAAACAAAAATTAGAGAATAAGAGAGATATCAGGAAAGTGCTATCAAGGTTTTAATATAAATTCTACGAGTCAATAACTTATCTGGAATATCTTGAAATCTTGAGTACTCATGAGTCTTCAATTATCATCATCTTGAATCTACTCTTGATATCAGTATCTTGAATCGACTCTTGATATGTATAGTCTTCTTAGTCAACACCTATCTAATATATGCACTATATATACATTGATAAAACATTAATATTTATATTTTATATATTGTCCTATAGTTATTATCACCGAAACCATAACTTGAGGTACTAACAAGCGCATCGTTAGTGATATGGAAGTGGATGACGCTATGAAGAGAAAGTTGACTTCTAGACAACTTCAAGGGCGAGCCATGAATTAGTGGAACGCCGTGACTGTTGCTACTTCAGAAGATCAGTTCAGTTGGGAATATTTTAAGACAAGGTTCGAGGAGAGTTCATACCGGCTTCCCAAAAGTCGGTATTGTTCAAAAAGTATGCTCAACTTAGGAAAGGAGATATGTCAATTTTTGGGTATGTGGAAGAATTTGATGCTTTGTCAAAGTATGGAATGTCATTCATCGACATGCCATTGAGGAAGAATGAAAATGTCATCTTTGGTCTGGATGACTATCCTGGACAGAAATTGGTAAACCGCATTGATGAGTCTTTTGGGAAGCTTGTGGAGAAAGCACTTCATCATGAGAATCTGTATCCTAAAGCTAGGATGGCTATGGTTGTTTCTACTGAGAAGGAAGACCCAAAACCATAGCAAGGTGAGGGAGGCAAGAAAAATTGGAAAGGAAAGAGAATGCAGACTCAAGGGAAGAATGGCCAGAAGAAGGGAAAGTGGGAACCTACTTACTATAGGTGCAAGGAGAAAAGTTATTTGATCAAAGACTACAAAGTGAGTGATAAAAACAAGTGGTACAACTATGATAAGCTTGAGCATTTGAAGAAGGATTTCCCAAACCGGTGAAGGATAAACAGGTTGTGAAAGCGTATGCTTTGGATGGAATCCCAACTTCGTTGAGCGCTCCCTCGGTGAAGGAGAAAGGGAAGGGTGTCATCATTCAAGGTATGATTTCTATTGGAAAAGTTAATATTCGAGTTTTGTTTAATATCGAGGCTTCACATTCATTCATATATAGTGACCTAATAGACGGATTGGGTTGAGACCTGAGATAGCAGACCGACCCCTGATCGTGATGAACCCTATCGGTGGCTTTACTAGCTTGTGCGTGGTTTGTAGTGGTTCAATATTATCGAGTCATGGATCCTCTTTTGTTTATGAATGCTTCTTTTTAGATTTCGTTGGGCTCCAAACTGTCTTGGAAATGGAATGACTAAAGAGGTATGTGGCTATAGTGGATTGCAAAAGGCTGTTGGTGACAATTGGAACCGTGGAAGGGAAAAGGTAGTGATTAGTTGCCTACTATAGGATAGAGTAACGACATCTGTGTCCATCACTAGAGAGTATCTGGATGTCTTTGAGGAAGTGACCAAATTGTCATCGCATAAAGAGATTAAGTTTCAGATAGACTTAGTGAAGGAAGCCCGACTGATAGTTATGCCTTTGAGGCATATCATACCTAAAGTGCAGATGGAATTATGGGTGTAAGTGAATGATTTATTAAGAAGATGGTTCATTCGAAGAAGCATATCTGAGAGGGGTGCACCTGTAGTATTCACAACTAAGGCAGATGGCTTTTTGAGGTTGTGTATGGATTATGGTGAGCTGAATGAGATAAAGAAGAAGAATAAGTATCCACTCCTATGCATTAGTGGCTTGTTTAATCAGCTCCATGGTGCAAAAGTGTCCTCTTAAATGGATTTGGCAATATTTTTCACTAGCAGAGAGTAGTGAAGGAGATTTGTGTTTCGTATGCCATCAGGTTTCTATGAGTGGTTGGTGATGCCATTTGGATTGACCAATGCTCTGACATGCTTTGTGGATCTCAAAAATCGAGTTTTCAAAGGCCAGTTGAACAAGTTCATGCTTGTGTTCATGGATGATATTCTGATCTATTCCAAAACTTAAAGAGATGCACAAGACACACTTAAGGATTGTGCTAGAGATATCGAGGAAGTACAAGTTGAGAGTGAGGCTCTTTAATGTCACTTTTGAAGAGAAGAAGCGAGATTCTTGGGTCATGTCATTTCAGGACAAGGAATAGCAGTGGATCCTGTGAAGGTAGCAGTTGTCCAAGATTGGAACCAGCCCAAGAATGCTATGGATGTAGGGAGTTTCCTAAGCTTGGTGGGATACTATAGACGCTTCATTAAGGACTTTTCGAAGATAGCAGCAGTGTTGGTCAGTTTGACGAAGAAGATTCAAACTTTCGTTTGGGACGTGAAGTGTGAGCATGCGTTCGTGAGTCTTAAAAGGAGCTGATGAGTGCACCGTTATTGACCATTCCAAGTGGAAACGAGGAGTTGATAGTATATAGATGCCTGTGGTACTGGATTGGATGCGGTATTGATGCAGAAGCAAAGAGTTGTTGCCCATGCTAGTCGAAAGTTAAAACCACATGAAAGAAATTATCCAACTCATGATTTGGAATTGGCGACGGTAGTTTTTGCTTTGATGATGTGGAGACATTATCTGCTAGGAGAAAAATTTATGTTTTTCACGGACCACAAATCCTCGAAGCACCTTTTCTCTCAAAAGGATCTTAACCTCCATCAGCAATGGTGATTGGAGTTCTTGACCTCTTATGATTTTGGTATTTCCTACACGCCAAAAAAAGGAATACAGTCACTGATGCATTAAGTAGAAGACTGCTAGTTGGGAGCAATGTTATTGGAACGGAAGCAGATAGAGTCTATTGATGGATATGATTTCAGACCTCATTGTAAGCTGGAACTAGATATGTTGGCAAGTTTGTCGATCAGACCAACTCTAATCAAAATGATCGATACTAGTCAGAAGCAAGATGCTAGGTTAGACAGAGATCGTAGCAAGGATAGAAGAAGGAGTATAATCTGAAGACATGAAGTAATACAAACTCGATTGAGAAGGTTGACTTTGTAAGGACAGAAGATTATTTGTTCCCAATGTTGATGGATTAAGAAATGAAGTCTTACGAGTGTCATCATTCTAGTTTGACTATTCATCCCGGCGGTAATAAGATGTATCAATATACGAAGCTAACTTATTATTGAGGAGTATTAAGAGGGATGTTGGAGCATTCTTCTCGAAGTTTATGAACTGCCATTCGGTCAAGGCAAAGAAGAAAAAACCTAGTGGGTTATTGCAACCGTTAGAGATTCCTGAGTGGAAATTAGAGCAAGTATTGATGGATTTTATTAATGGACTACCAAGGACTCCAGCGGGGTATGATTGCATTTGGGTCATAGTTGATAGATTAACCAAGAGTGCTAGATTTATAACTATCAAGTCAAATAGAATGATATCCAAGTTGGCAGAGTTGTGCGTAAAGTGGATAGTATGATTTCATGGTATGCCAAAGTGCATTATGAGCGACCGAGACACGTTGATCACTAGTGGGTTTTGGAAGATCTTAAAAGAGGTGTTGGAGACCGAGCTGCACCCTAATATAGCTTATCACCTACAAATGGATAGACAAACTGAGAGAGTGAATCGTATATCGAAAGATATTTTATGAGCATGCATTACAGATTTTGGAGGATCATGAGATGACCATCTACATCTAGTGGAGTTTGCATACAATAATAGTTATCAATCGAGCATTGGTATGGCTCCATATGAAGCATTGTATAGTCGACCATGTAGTGCTTCTTCATGTTGGTGGGAAGCGGGTGAGAAACTGATATTTGGGCCAAATATGATTGGAGAGACATCGAAGAAGATTAAGGTCATTCGACAATGAATGGAAGCTGCATAAGATCAACAAAAAAGCTATGCAGGTAAGAGACAAAGGGATTTGGAATTTTCTATCGGAGATATGGTAGTAAAGGCTTCTCCTTTGAAGAATGTAGTTCGATTCAGTAGTTGTAGGTCCTTTTTCGACAGTTAAGAGGATTGGGAGCCTAGCGTAAAGTGTCGATTTACCTCAGAAGATGGTGGGTGTGCACAACGTTTTTCATGTCTCTTATCTACGGAAGTTTGCGCACCACTTGGGCATGATGATTACACCAGAACAGCTAGAAGATATTGAGGTAGAACCCAAAGTTTCTATACCCTGTAGACCGCTTCTCATTATTGGATACGATACGAAACAACTTAGAAGAAAGTTAGTGAATCTAGTGAAGGTACAGTAGAGCGGAAGTGATGATGATTATACATGGAAGACCGAGGAGAGCATGAGGACTATGTGTCTGGAGCTCTTTGAATGGTAAAATCCATCGTTTATCATATCTACTTTAACTATTACATATTGTATTTATATGTTAGTATTCCGCATGCTAGGTTAATTTCACCTATGTTATTGCTGGCATGGCTTGTTTGAGATGTTTAATGGTTGATTATGATTGGTAGGCATGCGGGATAATTATGGTTGCTTATGTTTTATTTAGGATTTTGAGAGCGAAATTCCTAAAGGGGGAAATGTAACGACCCGTATTTTAGGTATTGGAGGATTGTAAAATATTTTATTTCTATTCATAAGAGGTTGTATGATTCTATAATTTTGGGATATGACTCTTAGAGACATTTTACACACCTATGATTTTTTCTGAACTATATGACCTTTGACCCTAAAAATCTTTTTTGGACTATAACATCTGATAAGAGTTGAATTAGGGTCTCAAACCAGTTCCATTGCTTCAGGATGATGGTTTCTCATTTCGTAGAGTAGTCAAAATAGAAAAATGGACTTACGATTAGGAAGTTATGCCTATTTTAAGTTTTAACAATGACTGGCCAAAATCAGTGTATAATTTTAATCCCATTAGTCTAATTCGAGAATCACTATAAATAGCGGGATAGAGAGTCAAATTAAAACTTTTCCTTCTCTTTCAAATCAGATCTAAACTCCCATTAACCCTAGATTCATCTGAAATCACCCAAATTACTCTCTAAATCAAACTGAATTGAAGATTGAAGAATGGATCATTGATTAGAAGAAAGTGATCAACGATTTGGTTGATTTGCATTGCTTTTGATCACTGTCCATATTGGATCTACACTCAAATAGGTTGAATTTGTAAATGGTGAGCGGTTTATGCCTTCTCACTATCCTACACATGTTTATATGGTAGAACTGCTTGATTTAACATGATTTTTGGCCATAAAATATTTCTTAACTTTAATTACATATTAATTTATGCATATGTGTTGACTTTGATTAGAAATTACCCTTATTCATGTTTATATGTTCATATAAAATGCAGATCTAAATAATAATTGGCTTGTTTATCATATTCTTATGTTTTGATTGCTTGCATGAATGTATGTGCATGTTGATCTATGTTTGTATGTTGTGATTTGATGTGGTTTGTTAGTGTTTTAGAAGTTTAGAAAGATAGGCTGGTGAATTTGGAAAATTGGAGGTAAAGATGGTCGAAATTGGACAAAACTTGGAGGGGAGGCTCTGGAGTATGGGAAGAGCTTGGGGTTTAAGTCGCAGGTCCAAATAATCTAAGTGCACAATTCGGCACTGACTTATTTATGTCGGTACCGACTTATTTCTATTTGTCAGATGGCTTGGTGGTTGACATAGGTTGATAGAGTATGGCTAGTAGAGTTGACCCAAGGCAAGAGATAGGTGATTGGCTAAAGGTTGGAGGCTATGCCAACATGTTACTAAAATGTGAAGAGGAATGCTTTGGAGTGAAGACTGAGTTGTTTGAATGGATAGGTCGGGGTCAAAACATCTAGGCATGGAATACTAGAAGTAAGGAAGGAGTAGAAAGAAGCTTGGCCAATAATGGGCTTAATGGACAAGTCGATAACGACTTGTTTATGTCAATACTGAGTTATCTTGGTGGGCCCAGAGAGAGTGAGACTTCTAGGAGATGAATTTAAGGTCCTATAGGTTGTGCTGGAGGTGTTGGTTTGTTTACATTAAGGTAAGATATCAATGTAATGGCATGGTAAAAGCTTTGTATCTTCGGTTTATGACTAATGTTAGAGTAGGTACCGAAGATAGCGACATGATAAAGGGGAGAGCCGTAGAATAAGGAACGTGGTAGGTTCCTGGAAATGAAAATTGGATTGAGCAATAGAAGGACTCAGAATCCAAATGGAGTAAAGGAGGGCCCGAATATGAATGTGCTAAGGGATCGGTGATACTTGGAGTGTTTTCTATTATACTCGGAGTAGGGGTATTGTAAGTGGGGACGTCCATGCATCATGCAGGGATCTATATACCCTGGACCAATTACTTTGGATCTAGTGTCTAGCTTTGCGCTATTAGAAACATATCGAGCTTTGGGATTCATGATACGGATGTACAAAAAAAATGGGGTTTCCATGGTCCTTGGCAATAAGGAGGCCATGCGAGTTATCATATATTTAGAGCACAAGGATGAGTGATTGTGGGTATTGCTTGATGGATACTATGATTGCTTTGGTCGGCTATTACTCGGGGATATCATTTGGAGTAGGTACTGGAGACGGGGATATCTAGACATCTACTATTGTATTTTGTATGGTGCCTTTATAATATTGTATAGTAGCATATTATAGTGTTATGTGATATGGTTGAAGGGACGGATCAGATATGGTTCATGTACTCTTGTCCCTTACTTTATTTACATGTATAGTATTTTGAGATTCATTTACCACTAACACTAGACTGTTGTATGACCCAAGGTGTTACGCTTTTACTTCTTATTATCTTGGGAACTCTTAAATGAGTAGACTAGATAGCAAGTCTACATGACGCAATAAATGTTCGAAGGATGAGCTTTATGGAGCTATCTTGTATTATATACGTATATGGATTTCTATGCTTTTCTGCTAAGCAATATTGTGGAGCCCGTGGCAGTGCTTGCTTATTTCTATTTGTTGAGACAGTTTATTGAGTTGATCTGTTGTATACTCTATGACATTTGATGTATAATTCTATGGATATTGTACGTTGATGATTAGTTCACATTGCTATTGTCGTCTCTTTTGTTGTATCTGTGATGTTATATTTTATCCATGCACTGCGAGATATATGACAAGTTATATGTTGTTTGTTATTATTCGTATGATGATCGTCCTATATTGACTGGGCACGACCATAGAGTAATATTTGTATACTATCATTGTCGGTAGTATAAAGCGGTCATCTTAACGATGGCTACAAGTGGAAGAAGTTATATGAGGCTCTCTTTGAAGTTAAAAAAATTAATCACACTAACATCCTATCATTTGAGTTGGAGAGAGCTGATTATGATCAGAGGATGCATGAGAGGGATGCTGACTTAGTCAAAGTCATCAAAGAGAGAGACACCGCCCTCGAGTCCAAAGCTAATGCTGATGGAGGATGTTGGAAATGTCCTAAGCTTACACTGCTGCCTAAATTACCATGAAGGACCAACTCAAGAACGTTCATGAAGAAAGCTTCAAGTTGAAGGCGCATACCATTGAGAACGACCGGTTCCGCAAAGAAAAAGATGAGGCTATTCAGGCCTGGGATTTGACTACTGCTTACCTCACCCCACTTCACGAAGAAGTTCGAGAGCTAGCGGAAGAAAAGAAGAAGCTCTTGGAAGAGGTTGAAAATCTATCTATTGCATAGCTTGCTAGCAAGCTCCAGTTTCCTCTTCCCCAACAGGCAGTTAAGGATCCCCGGGATGAAAGGACTAGAGTGTATGAGAATCTCAACAAAGATCTGCTATTCTTTTAAGCCAATGTGTCGATGGACAAAAATTTGAGGTGGATGGACGAACACCTCGTGTCTCTTGTTAGCATTGGGAGAGGTCTTGAGTAGATGTGCGCAGGCTAGTGACGTGTGCTATATGGTCCCCTATCTTGAGACTCAAAGCTAAGCGCTACATATGCTGCAGTCATTTATAGTATTAACTTCCGATGACAAAATACGGTAATGCTGATTGTATCCAATATCATAAGCATATGAATATGAAACAAAACCACAGATTTCAAAAACAACATTTCTAATTACATTTCACAAAACATGTTTCATATCCAATTACATAATCCTAGTCGTTTCTCAGGTTCAGATCAAAAATAATTATTACATAGATATGCCAAGAGCAACATATGAAGATGCTCCCTTGGATGACCAGAGACTATATAGACAAAAACTCTCTTAATACATCACAGCAGAATAAAACAAAACCACTCCTAAATTTAGCTAACATCAGCTTCCTGCTCGTCTTCGGAAGCTTTATTTGTCCACCTACTAAAACCTGTAAATCCTCAACCGTCGGCCTACTCAAATCAATTTTGAGCACTGGAGAGTTTAAGGGAAAAAACATAAACTTCGAGTCAGACATAAAGCCTAGTGTGAATAATACTATACATATCGGTTATCTGATATTAAGTGAGACCAAGCCGCTTAGCCAAACGGGTTTCCCCTCACTAATATCCTTTTCGAAACATATCTTTTTGCAAATCAAAATCCTGCAACCAAACTAGTTAAAACAATAAAGCAATATCATGCATGCTTACAAATCAGGTAATAAATGGACTATCTGTCCAAACATTTTAGTTTTATTTGCTAACCACTACCCTTTGGATGACTCGGACCTACCAGACAAATAAACAAATAATTTAACTTCTATAAATTGCTCCTCTGAACAGTCCGTCCCTGACTTACTTCTCCCAAGGTCAACTGATCCTAATGGTTTTCGGGCTCACTAATAACCTACCTTTACTTTGTATATTCCTTTTTGTATGTAACATAATTTTAGTCTTACCTGTGATAAATCCCTACACACTAGAATTTTAGACTTACATTAGCTAGGGGTTACTAGCTAAAGTATAGGATGCGACCTCATACCAGTTCCATCTGGTATTCTAATATCTGAGTCATTTTACTTAGGGTCAACTACCCTTCAAATTTTCCTTTAAAGCATTTCTTTCGAATTGATTTGCCCCTTTAAGTCATACTTAAACAAGAAAAATATATTCTGTGCTTTATTCAAATCACCTTGTCATCTTAGATATACTTTACACAAAACATTTTTGATGAAAACGTTCGAAACCTTTGAAAGTACCCCTTTCGAAACCATTGAAAGTTACCCCTTTCGAAACAAGTAAACTACTTTTATTTATAAACTTAGGCCGAAAGGCCAAACCATTCATAATCAACCTTTCGAAAACATTGAAAACATCCATTTCATAAGCTTTATAAAACCTTAGGCATCCTCTTTTCAAAACAATTTTAACATGCCTTTCAAAATCATTTGAAACCCTCCATTTAAAACTTTTCGAAAACATAGGGGAGCTACCCCTTCGAAATCTTTCTCTTATACCTTTCGAAAGCATAAATTGCTTTACTTAAATCAACGTTCCGAAAGCATTGAGTTCAAGTAAAACATGTGGAACAACCTTTCGAAACCATTTAAAACAATTTCTTTTGAAACCTTTGGGTCTAACTTTCAATAAAACAAAGGGTCTTATAACAATTAGGTTGTAAGCACTTTTCGAATACAATTTCCTAAGTAAAAGAAGTGGATGGTGTCGAAACCATTTTCAGTATTGGAGAAGCGGCTAAGATTTTAAAACAAAGTCACCCTTTTAAAAGCGTTGCTTTGAAAGGTAGGAAGCGACAGCAAGGGGTTTCGAACCCTTCAAAATCTTATTTATAAAAAAAGGCGCAACCTCTTTTGAAACCATTTGACCAAGTCGAAAGCTACCTATGTCAAAAGCATTCTTTTCGAAAGCAAAGCAGGTGCATTCTTTTATAAGAAAAATAAGGTTTCGACCCCTTCGAGTCCCCTTATTTCAATTTTATACCTTTCCCTATGTCCAATCCACTACGTGCCAAGGCTTTTAATACCATGTGTATTGGTTTCAACTGAGATGGAGGCAGAAGTACCTTGTTGAAAAGTAGGTGCTGAAAGTGGCAAAACAACAAAAGTATGGTAAAACCGAATTTTAACTTTAAAAAGTAATTATTTTTAACTAATCCGTCTTGTTTGTCAACATATGATTGGTTGCTAATTTATTTTCCAAATTCTTTTCTAAAAATGCTACCTAAATTTCAGAAGTAAATAATTTAATACATTTGCAAATTGCCCTTTCTCCTTTTATAAACATATAAAACATTTATATCCCATACATTAAATAATTTTATATACTTATTAAAACACTTAGAAAAATTCTCCAAAAATTCCCATAAATCATGTTTAATATGTTTTCTAACATATTTAAATTTTTGACCCAAAACATATATATAATAACCGTAATTAATTTTAAAACCAATTAACTTTTTTCTTCATTAGAAAATTTATAATAAATCCACAATAATTCAGAAAATTATGAAACTTGGAACCCATCTCTAAAATATAATTTCTGACCTTATAGTAGAATCGCAAGGTATTTGAATGTCATTTAATAGGGTTTTCATACTAAAACTTATCATAAAATTCATATGAAATGGCATATATTATCAACAAGCATACATATCCATTTTTAACAATCAAAACATGACCAAACCTTTGAAAATGATCGAATCTCAATCTAAAACTGAAAATAAGAAAACATTAGACGTAGTCTATTATTCACCTTAGTTTTCTGATTAAGGAGTTGACACTTGGGAATGGATTTGATAAATCTTCCTCTTGATCTTTAGCTTTTCTTCTTCTATCTTTTTCTAATAGTGGTCGGCCTCGTGGTTTAATATTTTGATTGTGAACATGTAAAATGAGAATGCATGAGAGTCTAGACGATTAGAATACAACTTATTCCTATCTTACCCCTATCCTATTACCCTTTCTTATTTCATTTTAAATTTCCTTAGTTCATTTGTTATTAGGCACGACTACCCCTTAGATATACAAATCTCAATCCCTTAACCATTTATATTATTTTTATTTAATTAATTAAATATCCTAAATAATGTTCTCAAAATTAGGATCGTTACGGACTCCCCTCCTTAAAGAATTTCATCCTCGAAATTACGATAAGGTACACAACAAATCAATCATAAAGGTAAAACATACCATGAAAAAAATCAAGATAAGCGTCTCTAATCCTGCTCTCAGTCTTCCAAGTACACTCTCTTTTATCATCACTACAGTGGACCTTAACTAATGTGACTGTCTTCTTCCTTAGCCTCTTCTCATCTTTCGCGACTATATAAACTGGCTTTCTAACTATAGTCAAATTCGGTTCCACTACTAAATCATCTAACACAGTCGGTGCAATAGTAGTCTTCAGATCTTGGATACACTTTGTTAGATGAGAAACATGAAAAACATCGTGAACTCCCTCCAAACTATTCAGTAACCCTACTTTATACGCGAATTTCTCGATCCTCTCTATAATAGAAAATGGTCCAACAAATCTCAGGGCCAATTTTCCATATTTCTTGAATCGAATTACACCCTTCATCGGTGATACCTATATGAAAACATGATCTCCATTAGAGAACTGTAAGTCTTTCCGTCTTCTATCTGCATAACTCTTCTGCCTTGATCGAGCTTCCTTCATTCTAGCACGAATCAGCTCAATCTTCTTTGTAGCTTCTCTAACTAAATCCGGACCAAGAACCAACCTATCCCCGGTCTTTAACCAACAAACTAGAGATTTGCATGGCCTTCCATACAAAGCTTTAAATGGTGTCATCCCTATACTAGTCCGATAACTGTTGTTATACGAAAACTCGACTAAATGTAGATGGACTTCCCATGATCCCCTAAAATCTAGCATACAAACTCGTAACAGATCTTCCAATATTTTGTTAACTCTTTCTGTTTTTCTATCTGTCCGCGGATGGTAAGCGGTACTCATCTTGAGCTTGGTGCCCAAAATTTCTTATAGGCTTCTTCAGAATTCACCAGTGAATAAGGAATCTCTATCGCTTACTACACTACTAGGAATTTCATGCAGTCTAACTACGTTCTTCATAAATAACTTAGCCAAAATAGGTGTCGTTCTGGTTGACTTAATTGGAACACTCTTGGTTAACTTGTCCACTAAGACCCATATGCTTTCATTTTCTCTATTAGATCTTGGCAACTTGTCTATGAAATCCATAGAAATAGAATTCCACTTCCAAACTGGAACATCTAAAGGCTGAAGTAACCCACATGGTTTCTTATGTTCAACTTTCACCGGTTGATAGTTCAGACACTGCTTTACCCATAAGCCTACATCCCTCTTGATACCTTCCCAGAAGAAACTTTCTTCATATCCTGATTCATCTTAATCCCTCCCGGATGAATAATGAACTTTGAACGATGGTATTCCTCGGAAACTTTTCTTCTGATGCTTCCTACATTCAAAACACATAATCTTCCTTTCTTCCTTAACCACCCATTTTGGTCAAGATTAAAATCTTTCAAGTCACTGCTCTCCATTCCATCCCTTAACCTTCTAATCCGTTCAACTAATAATGGATCCTCCCTCTATTTAGAAGCAATCTTTTCGATCATCATCGGTCGAACTTCTAAACATGACAACATAACAGATTCCTCACTAGACCCAGCTTTAGATCTCCATTGTATTCTACATGTCGTCAACGCTTCTAAATCTTTCCACCCAGCTATCATTTCCAACACTGCATTCTGATGCTTTCTGCTAAGTGCATCTACAACCTTATTGCCTTTCCCTGGTGTGTACTCAATACCAAAGTTATAAGCGGCTAAAAACTCTAACCACCTTTACTGTCTCATATTCAGCTCCTTTTGAGAGAATAAATGCTTCAATGACTTATGATCCGAACACAGCTCAAATCACTCTCCCAAAAGATAATGTCTCCACACCTTCAACACAAAAATTACCACAGCTAATTTCAAATCATTCATTGGATATCTAAACTCATGAGGTCTAAGTTGTCAAGATGCATAGGCAATAACTTTACCTTTTTGCATTAACACAACTCCAAACCTTGTTCCACATGCATTTGTATATATACTACTAAATCTCGATTCCCTTCGGGAACAACTAACACATGTGCATTAGTTAATAAGTGTTTCAATCTCTGAAATGCTTCCTTACACTGGTCTTATGTACGGTTTTGAAATAGCGATATGAACAGTAATGTTATTATCGACTATGATTATCTAATAGTTCAAGTATAGTTGACATAGTTGAGTTACAGTCAACGAAATCTATGGCGTCAGCCTATAGGGTTTGTTGTTTTTCTAATTTCTTCCCTATCAAACCGTGAAAGATTACCTTTTGATTTACCAAAAGTAGAGGAGGAATTAGTAGCAGGTGATCAAACAGAATATTCGGGTATTAAATATGCTCTATTTTACCTTTCTCGGTCCAAACAAACTTCACATCCTTTCGTGTTAGCTTGGTTATCAGTGCCGCTATCTACGAAAAATCCTTTATGAATCTCCGATAATAACCAGCTAATCCAAGAAAACTCTTTATTTCAGTCACTGTCTCGGGTCATAACCAATTGTTCACCGCTTCGATCTTAGTCGGATCTACAGACAACCCTTCCTCTGAGACTACATGACCAAGAAACTTCACTTCCTTCTTCCAGAAATGACATTTTGAAAACTTCCCCTTTAAGTGACACTGCCTCAACGTTTCAAGAGCTACTCTAAGATGAACTTCATGCTCCCTTTCATCCTTCGAATATATCAAAATATCATCTGTGAATACCAACATGAATCTATCTAAGTGCTCTCGGAAAACTCGGTTTATCAAATCCACAAAGAGCACTGGCGTATTATTTAGTCCAACCAGCATTACTAACCATTTGTACGATCCATATCTTGTTCTAAACCCTGTCAAAAGAATATTTTCTTCTGCCACTCTAAGCTGATGGAACCCTATCGCTCAATCCAACTAGGAAAATATCTTAGCTCCACTCAACTAATCAAACAAATCGTTAATTCTAGGTAACAGATATCGAATCTTTATCATCTTTTCATTCAACTTAAGATAATCGATACATAACCATAACGATCCGTCTAGCTTCTTGGTAAACACTACGTCTGCTCCCCAAGGCTAACTACTTGGTCTGATAAAATTCTTACCTTCCAAATCCACCAACCGCACCTTTAGCTCCCTTATCTCGATAGGTGTCATTCTACTTAGCGGTCTACTCACTGGTTCTGCTCCCGACACTAAATCTATCCGAAACTCAATACTTCGTTTCTAAGGCAATTCTACTACGGATTCAAAGACATCTACGAATTCTCTAACCATTAAAACTCGATTGAACTCATCTTCCATCTCCACAACCCCTAATAGAGCATTAACCTCACAGCTTGGGTTTCTATAAGAGAATACAATCCGGTCACTATAATCAGAGTGTCTATGCGATATTTTTCGATCATGGAAAAATATCCTAGCATCACATTTACTTAACCAATCTATACCCAAAGTAATTCTAAATCCTATGAAATCAAACATATGCAAACTGTAAACAAACGTACGACCCAAAAAATCAAACTCTAGGTGGTCACACTTCATCCCAAGTGTTGCATATTCTTCTATCGAATTTGCAACCCTCAAGGAAGTAACTAGGTATGAGGGTTCCTATTTAAGCTTATCTACCAAACAACAAGATACAAAAGAATGTTGATACAGCGCATACCAGAACCCTAGGTCGCGAACGACCTTCCTTAAGTCGCGAAGAGGATGATGCAGCACAACCTACTGGCGAGTTAAGTTGTAAGTCGCTCAAGTGACCTAACAAGTTAAGCATTAAGTCGCGAACGAGTCAAGTTGACCGACCTAACGAGATACAGGATGCAGCGCCATGTGAGAGGCCGCGTGCTTTAGGTCGCTCCAGCTTAGGTCGCTCAAGCTTAGGTCGCGAAGAAACTGAAGACTTAGGTCGCGAACAAACTGAAGCCTTAGGTCACTCAAGCTACTGAATTCCTAGGTCGCTCGACATTATGCCGTATCTTCTTATGTCGCTCGAGTGATAGGTCGCTCAAGCCATTCCTGAAGCAAGATATTTTCTTATGCCGCTTTTAGTTAGGTCGTTCAAGTGGTTAACTCTCAAGTTCTTTATGTCGTGAGGTCTTTCGTGAAGCTTATGTCACTGAAGACGTGTTATTTACTTAGGTCGTTCAAGTTGATAAATCGAGAGTCGCGTGATGTTGTTGTTTGTTATGTCGAATGTATGTTACCTTGTGTTAGGTCGTTAATGACCTGTGTTGAGTCGTAGGTCGTAAGTCGTTGCTACTGTAATTTGAGTTGGCGTAACTCGTTTATTGTATTGTGTTGTGCTTTGTGATGTTAGGTCGTGTATGTGTGTTGTAACCCTACAAATAGAGTGTTGTGTCACTTGTAAAGGGAGGATTTTTGAATAAAATTTTGTTCGAGTGCTTTGTGCCTCTTTAAAATTGGAAGTTGAATGTGAGCTCCTTTCCCCATCTTTGGTTATTCGAGTGCGCTCGAATCAACGATTTTGAAGCCGGTTCACGGAATCTCATGCGCGAGATCAACGTCGAAGAATCGTAGATCTTCTAACATGGTATCATGCGCGATCAACGTGTTAAAGATAGCTAGAATCCGATATCTCGTGAGATCAACGGATTTGGGCATTTATCTTGGGTATTATCAATCCATCGATTCATCTTTGTATCGTTCCATCGTCGTTTGTTTGTTGTGCATCATTTGGTGACAACGTGTTGTTATCCGCTACGTCAAGTTTTGTATCAGAGCTTAAACTTAGCCAATCATAGCTAAGTCGAGCCTGTGGAGCCAAGAGGAAGAGTTAAAGTTAGATCCGTGCCATAAGTTGGAGGCGTGCATCACATTTGTAGATCAAGGCCGAGAGTTGGAGTTAAGTTCAAGCCGAGAGTTAAAGTTAGTTTGGAGTTTGTTGATGATCATGCTGCCAAGACGTGTTAATCGATTTCAAAATGTTGAAGATGTGTATCGAAGACAAGAAGCTTAGCAAATGGAACAACGTATCAATGAAAAGTTCTATGAAGGTATTGGAAATTTAGAGAAATTGATGAATGACATGAATCAAAGTCAAAGGAGAAGGCCACCAATCTCGAACCATGGAGGAAACAGGGTTTCGCCATCGGTTTCGGAAGCGAGGAGGGTGTCACCACAATCTTGTCGAGAAAGAAGAGAATTATCAGTTTTAATGAGACGAGTACACCATGAGTACAGAAATGAAGAGAGAAGAACTCCATGGGGGTTTGAAAATGAATCATATCGTGATGTTGAAAGACAGGGTAGAAGGACCATGCACGATCGTGGAGATGTAGATGGACAGGATAGATATCGAAGTACATTTGATTATGATGAAGATGGTGATAGAGGCAGTATTCATTATCAAGATCGAGATCAAGTACGAAGTCAACATCGGAATGTAGAAGATGATCGTCGATGGGAGTCGAGGATGAAAACAGAGATTCCAGAATTCAAAGGGGGAATGATAGCGGAAGAGTTTCTGGATTGGTTATCAAATGTTGAGGAAATTTTTGACTTCAAGGAATTACCCGAGCATCATAGAGTTAAGTTAGTTGCTACACGATTGAGGGGTAGAGCTATGGCATGGTGGCAACAAACTAAACTTACACGGGAAAGAATGAGAAAGTCGAAGATTGTTTCATGGGAAAAGATGAAGAAGTTAATAAAGGCTACTTTCTTGCCTTATAATTATCAGTCCCTTATGTATCAGTGCTTACAGAATTTGAGACAACGGACAAAGTCGGTAAATGATTATGCAGATGAGTTTTATCAACTGATTGCTAGAAATGATATCATGGAGAAGGAGGAACAATTGACAGCTAGATTTGTTGGAGGATTGAGAATGCAAATTCAGGATATGGTGAATATATTTGATCCAAGAACCGTTGCTGAAGCACACCAGAAGGCTCTAGCTTGGGAGAAGCAAGGTAGAAGAGGAGGTGGTGCGTTTACAAGTTCGATCAATCAGGTGAAAGGGGCTAGTAGCAAAACTAATGTTTCCAAGGCTGTTAGTAAATCAGTTGTCAATGAAATTGCTAAGACCACGGTCAACAACAATTTCAAGTGTTATAACTGTCAGGAGTTTGGTCATAAGAGCAATGAATGCCCGAAGCCTAAGAAGCGAGCGATGGTTGAGGATGAAGATGCAGAAATAGAATGTTCCAATTCACCACAAGTTGAGGAGGAAGAAGAATTATTGGCGGGAGACGAGGGATATTCTTTAATGATGAGGAGATCTTGCTTGACGCCAAAGCAGGAAGAGGAGACTAGTTGGTTGAGGAGTAACATTTTTCAGTCAACGTGCACTATTTTGGGAAGGGTTTGTAAGTTTGTTATCGATGCAGGAAGTTGTGATAACGTCATCTCTACAAAAGCTGTAAAGAAGTTAGCATTAAAAACGGAGAAACATCCCAAACCCTACAAATTAGCTTGGTTGAGGAAAGGTGGGGAAGTGAAGGTTAGTCGAAGAGCATGTGTAACTTTTCCATCGGAAAGAAGTATAAGGATGAAATTTGGTGTGACGTGGTAGATATGGACGTATGTCATTTGTTGTTGGGGAGACCGTGGCAATTCAATAGAGCCGTGCAACACGATGGAAGGACTAACTGCTATAGTTTCATGTTCGAGGACACTAGAATCACTTTATCTCCTAAAAAGCAACAACAAAATGAAAGCAAGATGGAGGAAATCGATGAACTAAAAACTCTGTTATCTTTGAAGGAGTTTGTCAAAGAAGTAGAGGATGAGCCTGAAGGATTTCTGTTGATTGGACGTGAAAGTAGTGAAGCGGTTGAAATTCCTGAGGAAGTTAAGCCAGTGTTGAAGGAATCTGAAGATGTATTTCCTGATGAATTACCAAAAGAGTTACCACCGTTGAGAGACATACAACTCCAGATTGATCTTGTTCCCGGAGCTGTGTTACCACATAGACCACACTATAGAATGAGTCCAAAGGAGCACGAAGAGTTGAGAAGGCAAGTGGAGGAGTTACTTGAGCAAGGGCGCGTACAACAAAGCTTAAGTCCTTGTGCAGTACCAGCTTTGTTAGTGCCAAAAAAGGATGGAACTTGGAGAATGTGTACAGATAGTCGAGCACTAAACAAGATTACAGCGAGGTACAAATTTTCAATGCCTAAATTGGACGACTTGCTAGATCAGTTGAACGGAGCTGCTATCTTTTCAAAGATTGATCTGGAGAGTGGGTATCATCAGATTCAAATTCGACCAGGGGATGAATGGAAGACGACCTTCAGGACAAGGGAGGGGTTGTACGAATGGCTGGTCATGCCATATGGTCGTTCGAATGCACCCAGTACTTTTATGCGAGTGATGAATCAGATCTTTCGACCCTTTATTAGAAAGTTCATGGTGGTATACTTTGATGATATATTGATATACAGTGGAAGCACAGAAGAACATCTACAACACTTGTGGGAAGTGTTGATGATACTTTGTCAGGAGTAATTTTACGCGGCAACAAAGAAGTGCATGTTCATGGCACACAGTGTTTTGTTTTTGGGACATGTGTTGTCCAAGGAAGGTATCCATGTGGATCAAGGTAAAGTTGAAGCAATCAAGGATTGACCACAACCCAGGACTGTAACTGAAGTAAGAAGTTTCCATGTGTTAGCATCATTCTACCGAAGGTTTATTACACATTTCAGTAGTGTAATGGCACCAGTGACAGATTGTATAAAAGGAAAGCAATTTGTGTGGACTGAAGAAGCTGATTCTGCTTTGCAACGAATCAAGACACTTTTGACTATGACACCGATTCTTAGATATCCGGATTTTCAGTTGCTCTTTGAGTTGGATACTGATGCCTCTAAAGTTGGAATTGAAGGAGTGTTAAGTCAAAGGGGACGTCCAATTGCTTATTTTAGTGAGAAACTTTCTGGAGCCAAGACAAGATACAGTACTTATGACTTGGAGTTCTATGCTATTGTCCAAGCTATAAAGCATTGGAGGCACTATTTGTTTCTTTAACGACCCGCCTTTTTGGACAGTTTAAACCAACGATCAAATACCCATGTCGATTCCAAACCATTAAAAGGACAGATAGTTATTGGGGTAATTAAGAAAAGAAAAGGAAGGAAAATAAAGGAAATGAAACAACACAGAATCTCACAGCGGAAGGCTAAAGTATAATAATAAAATAACAGTTCATGAAGCTGTTAATTAAATGAATACATTTGAAATGAATACATTTGATTATTATTATACAACATTTATCAGAGTTACATACACAGCAAATATCATACAACAATGCAGCGGAATGGAATGAATATAATAGTAGTAGATAATATACCAAATCTTCGCCTTCATCCTCCAGAAATAGATCCTCAAAAATCTGAAAACTCAGGACTGACCCGAGCGTAATGAAAAGACAAAACACTCGAGTCAGGACTAAAATATCCTTATGAAAGTGAAATCAATCGTAAATAAATATGAGTGTAGCGGCGTCGGAGATGTTTACGGGTTTTGACATCTCTTATCCAGTGTTAACGTGAGTGCAATAACTTAAGAGATGTTACGGGATTTTCCATCTCTCAAGGATCCGTGAAAATATCTACTATGTAGTAATATACGCTAAGTAGATAATGCCTATCAGTAATATAAAGTATCAAAATAGCGTTAAGGCGTTACCATAATCCCCCTTAACACATTTTTATATTCCCAAAAGCATATACAAGACCGTAGTTTCCCCAAAACCGGAAGTCACCAGAGGGCAATCCATATACTCAAGGTACAAATCAAAACGTAGTGGTCGCGAATAGGATAATCAGTATGACAAGGTACATGAGGCAATACCAACTAGGATACTAGTAGTTGCGTGATCCGGACTGATGTTGGGCGTAGCCAGCAGCTACCCCAACACCGCGAAACAACACTCCCAAATCAAGGGGTGCACCCAAATCGCATCACAAATGTAATAGATATGGTATCGAAGAAGTGTGTCCGCTAGAGGTGGCGAACCTCAATGGCCCGGCGCGGCTCCTGTTTTAGTCATGTCAGGGGTCATCCAATAATCGTTCTCTTTCTTCAGTCAACGCGTTCACCAACCATCCACTTCATTCTGGATCAACACTCCGCGTATAATAGTTATTAAAGTGGTTTTCGGTATCGACAGAGAGTATGTCCATATCCGATCCCGGTCTCTTTAATAACTACGTATTATTACACCGTTGGCTCTTTTACATTTCGAATCGATTCATAATTTGATATCAAAATATCATATTCGCTTCAAAAATCAAATCCATTCAAATATCATCGTATCTTTCAAAATATCAGATTTCATATTTAAATTCAAAACATTTCACCTTATTGACCAGCTTAGGATTTTAGAAAAATAGTTTTAAGTAGTTTAAAAGTAGTTTTAAATAATTAAAATAGTTAAAACACTTAAAATCTTTAAAATGGATTTAAAATAGATAAATTAGTTTAAAATAATTTAAATTGGGTTAAGTAGATTTAAAATAGATTAAAATAGTTTAAGTATTCAAAATGGTTTATATAACAGAGTAATTTGGAAAACAAATTAAAACAGCTTCAAAATCAATCCATTTCAATTATAACTTCCCAATTCAAATCAATTTCAATTTCCATTCTACCGATTCGATTTCAATTCAAAACAATGTCAACCTTTACTTCAAATCAATTCAATTCTACATTCACCTTTAATTAATTCAATTTCAATTTATATCGATTTGGAGCTTGATTTCTCAAAATATCAATTTATAACACTTAACAAAATTTCCAACAATATTCAAGTTTAAATCCAAATTCCAATTATGATTCAATTCCAAACTCGATTTCAAAATATCATTTTTATATCACTTTTACTTAATAATATTCAAAGCTCGATTTAAGGTTCAATCCCTTAAACGAATAAATTTTCGAACTTCAATCATAACCAAATTTTAAATTTCAAAGTCTCAACTTAATTCTTTAACAAAATTCCTTTAACCAAATTTTATTTCAACATTCCAAAATCAATTTTTCGATGAATTCAATTTCTATAAATCGGTTTCTGTTTATAACTTTTAAATCAAAACATTTAAATAAATTTCAAATCGACGATTTCAAAAATTATCCACTCGGAGAGGCGACAAAGAGCGTGTGGACAAGTAGTTTATTATTTTCCATTAGATGTCAGGGATGAGTATATATTACTTAAATTAAATCACAGTAGTCATATGTATGCATAACAGGATCTATGATAAGCCAATAAACATCCAAACAGTGCAATGTATCAACCAATAGCATCCAGTCAAACTACATCATCCAATAAACAATACAATGCATGGCAGTGTTCATAGTTATCAATGTCAGGTAATTTAATCGCCCATTCAATGTTAATTTCAATTTAACTGTCAAGTTAATTTTCAACGGTTAATTCAAATAACAAGCCATATGACCAATTACTTTATATCCAACAACGACAAATAAAATTCATATGCACTTCATAATGTCAAATTAACTAGGCATAAAGATATTTAGTACGGTGTGAGCGTTATAAAACACTCACCTTGATTTTTCGATTTAAATCAAATCGAACGACGTTCGATTTAACCAAAAAATTTCTCTAGCCCCAAACGATTCCAATCCAGCTCCATAGCGTAGAGCTCGTCCATACGATCCCAACGCAAAAAGTTTCGTCCGAATCCGACCTCGTACGAAAGAGAAACATCATTTTAAACAGTTTACAAATCAATTTACATCTAAATTTTAATTCCAAAACCCTACAGGCTAATCTGGACCGTAGCTTCCCTCAAACCAATCGAGACTGTGCGCATTCCTTCTTCCCCCACTCTCGCGTTCGTGCTTCAGGAAATGAAACCGCACGGCCAGCCATAATTTGCTCGAATTAAACCCATCCAACATCGAGCTATAAGACGATCAGCGAGCGCCAAACCGAAGGCCTCCACCACGCCCACTCACGCCACGAGCACGGCCAAGCTCGGTGCCACGTTATCGAGAAGAACGTGCACAAAGGTAGCACGAACGGAAGCGATTTGCCGTTGATTGGTTGCTTTGATTTCGATCACAGCCGTTGAACTACAAGATCTCATTGTCCTCTACCATCTTCCTTTAGAATGTTTTCGAAATCAAAGCATGGATTAAGAGTTTTGGATGGGAGAAGTTTTTGAAGTTTCGGCCCTTGATATCTGAAAGAGGCGGCCAAGAAACCCTAACCCCTTTTTTTTGGTTTATATTTTTAATTTGTGTATAAAGGGCTATTTATAGGAAACGGCGAACTCGTATTCAATCCGGATTTCCAAACTCCGAATTTCGCACGGTAACTGACGTTCCTAGGGTTTATCCCGCGTTTCGGACACAATGGAACAGGTTTCGGAAGCTAATTCGATATTATGTGAGAGTTATAGCGATAAACGATCAATTTGAATTAAATCGATTTAAACGAATTTTTATGCGGTTTTGACTCGCCCCGGACAAACGATAAATCCAATTAACCTGAAATTTGAAATCTTACAATAATATCACATTACGGATCCGATGAAACTAGTTTCGTCGGAATCCGAGACCGTTTGAAAAATGACTATTTTTAACTCGCCAAATTAATATTAAAACAATTTCAACGCGTTTTGAGCTGCCACGGTCAAACGGACAACTCCGATTGCTACGAAAATTAAAATCCGATAATAACTAACTATTACGGATCCAATGGAACTAGTTCGTCCAATTCTGAGACCTGCTCGAAAATTGGCTATTATTCAGTCGATAATTAAATATTAAAATATTCAAATTTCACAAATAGATTTAAAATTCAGTTTTAAAAGTTCTATAACATCACTATAACTCCAATATGATAAAATAAAATTTTACAATTCATTTTTAATCATATTAAACCCGTTATTCAATTTATCCAATAAATTCCAATTTAAAAATCTTATTAACTCTATTAAAATCCAAATATAACTTGCATTCACTTTGGAAACCAATTTGAATCATATTAAATCCAATCTCAAATATTCACTCTATTTTCATATATTAAATTTCAATATCAAATTAATCATATCAAATTTGAAATTTAATTTATTCAACATTCGTAATATTAAATTTAACAAATTTGATTATTCTTAAATCACTATCTTTTGAAATATTCAAAACGAACTTATAAAATTTAACTTTTGAAACGAATTAAAATTATAAAACAACTCTTTACATTATACGGTTATTCAATTCCCATTATTAAATTATTCAATAAATTCCTAATATTTAATTTAAACGATTTCGATTATCCAATAATTCATTATCTTTTGAAATATTGAAATTTAACTTATAAGATTCAACTTTTAAAACCAATTCACAATTTAGAACACTATTTTCATTATACAGTTATTCAATTATTCAATAAGTTTAAAATATTCAATTTAAACAATTTACCTGTTCAATATTCAATATTTGATTTTAAATAGATTTTACTTATCAATCAGTTACTCCATTATACCCAATGAATTCAACATTTATTATTATTCCAAACGACTTACAAATTTTTTTCTAACACTAAATCACGAAATCTTATTAAATTAGCTATTTTAATTATCGAAAATTTACGGGTCGTTACACTCTCCCCCACTCAAAACTTTTCGTCCCCGAAAAGGAAAAAGAAGGGAAAAGGAACTAAGTATAGAATTTGACCTTAGATATATTTTATTCAAAGTTGCCAACTTATAAAACAATGAAATTCCTTTTTATAAAGTCATTACTACACTTTTACTAAGTTATTCCAAACGCCTCTCTAACTTTAAAAGTTAGTTATCAAAACAAGTTATAAAATTTTTAAAACTTGAAAATTTTCTAACACCCGGATTTTACGGAAAATTTCGGCAGAGTCTCCTTTGCGCGGCTCGATCGATACAACTACAAAACGCCTCTACGGGCCCCAAACAAACAAAAGAAAATCCAAAAGCCAAGTGGCTCATCAAAAATCACCAAATCCAATGATAAAATAAACATGTACCTTATATTTTTATTAGCGAGCATATACGAATAATATAGCGTGAAAGCGAGCTCCAAATGCGAAGCAAGCGCAATCCGCACCTACTAAACACTCAACAAACCATGAGAAACATGCATATATGAAAATAATATCAATATACACAATATAGCAACATAACAACTACATGTGCCAACATAGCAAATGCAACAAAACAACAAATGCAACCATCAATCAACTATCATCCAACAAATCCATAACCAATCAATATAAATTCACTTCTCATTAATATTTATTGACTTGGTTTCAATTTTAATCATAGTTGATTCATTAACGTTGGATTTTTCTAACATTCATCCTCAATTCAATTAGTTAACATTCACTAATTTATATTTACATTAGTTAATATTCATTTAACTTCTAATTTGATTTCAATGATTTATAGCTTTCAATTTCAATAACATTTAATGAATTATATATACTATCAACTAACAATCATATAACAACCAAATCATACCCAACATAACCAAATTATTAATTTTTACATTCAATTTGGTTTATCTCTTTTATATATATCCTGTTATATAATTTTAAAAGAATCACTTTATATTCGGCATCTTAAATTTCCAATATTAACTTTAATTAAGTCCGTAAGCCGTACATATATCATCCGTGAGCAATATCAATCTAATCGCTTATTCGATCACACAATTTCACTTCCAAACTAGTATCGTTCACACGACTCTCTAGTGCGGACTCGGATTTGGTTTCTTGATTGGAAACTGTTACTCTCCTTGCATAGCCATATACTATGATAGAGAATTCCAGAATCAATTAAAAATCCATATCTAGGGTTCGTCGTCGAAAATCGAGTGAAAAATCCTAAATTGGATCGATATAAATCATCTCGAAATTTTATGCTCGAATTTGGATCAAATCGTTATGCGAATAAAATAATATACGTACAATCCCACGTATTACCTTCCAATAGATTTCTATCCAATTTATCTATACTAAATTATTTTATTGACTTTCATTTTATTTACCATTTATTATTCACAATCCATTATTTAGTTAATATATCCATTTCTTTACATAGCATATTCTTCAACATTATCTTTTCTTAACATCATATCAAAGAATTTGCTTACTCAAGTTCATTTTCAAACATTCTATATAATTTAATTAAATTCAATTTCATTTTAAAATTGATTCTTAGCTATAAGAAATTTATTTGTTTACATCTATTTCATTTTCATAATTTCAGTTAATAACGAATTCATTTGTGGAACGTTTTATTAATCAACACTTTAGTTTGTAGTCATTCCATAAAGGTCTAACTTCTCATACATGATTTTTCTTAGTTTACAGTTATCTTAAAAATTACAAATTTAATTTTGTTACAATCCCTTTGCAATTTATATTTATTTTCTATAATCAATTTACAAAGATATAATACGATTCATTTATCTTCTTTCTTAAGTTCACTTACTCGTTCCATTTATCCATTCATCATTTCATGCTATATTTAAGTATATATACAAAAATTTATCACAAACAAATTTTCCTTTTATATACATTTCATTCCTTTTTGAGTTTTTTTTTTCCCTCACTTATATACTTCAATTACATCCAAGTTCTGTTTATTTGTACAATACCTCATTACATATCAAAACATCATTTTAACTTTTAATATTTGGTAAGTCTTGTTATATGTTATCAGAATGCAAATTTTGTATTATACAAATTTATAGAATTTCATTTTACCAACTTAGAATGTTCACAACTTACTTTGTTTAAATTATCATTACCTTTCAACTTTAAAGTTTCCAAACAATAGCTTAGATATCTTAATCCTCTTATTTTATAAATTTGGTTATTCACATTTCATTCAAATAATTTGAAAATTATTAATTAATGGAACTTAGAAATTTAAATGCCCGGTTCTTTTCAAATCATTTGAAATAAACATATATACTTATCTTTTTTTTATATATATATATAACAAATCATACCTTTTGAGTTCAAACCAAAACCCATTTACCCAAAATAATTTTTGAAGAAAAGCAAAGCTTCTTAGAAGTCTCCCCCACTTTGAGACTCGAAAATGAAAATCGATGATGCTGCGCAGTCATTACCGAAATTATTTTCCAGCGACATAAGAGAGGAGTACTAAATTTATTCCTTCCTTTAAAAATCCCTTCAAAATATTTCCATAAACAATTTCCAATTAATATTAATATATATTTCTTCAAAGCTTGGAAAACCATTTTAAAACCTCCGGGACATAATTCAATATTTTCCAATTTAAATCTATTTTAATTCATAAGTCACCTTTATAAAATATTCTTATAAGATTTCACAAGTGTTTTATATTTTCTTCAAATTATAGGAATTTCTTTCTTAAAACATTCCACAAGTATTTTATTACTGTTCTTTTGTAATTCAACTTAGTTATCAAATTACAATATCCAATTAGTGATAATAACCAATATTTTTATTCCTAACAGCCAGGTAAGCTAGATAAGCCACACTAATTTCTGAAGAATTTTCTTTATATACAAAATATAATTAGGGCAAAATTATTTCATTTACCCAATTTCAAAACAATACTATGTCGAATTGTTCTGTTTAAGTGTTTAGAGATCCCTATCAATGACGTTAATTACTCGTACTGACCAGAATCCATAAGCCACTCAACAAAACAACCGACACAATATAAAACATTTTATATCACTAACAAGTACGCTCTCTCATATACACTCAACTCATTCATATAGTTTACCTCTATTTCAATGAGTTATTCCCCACTAGAGCCAAGGTTTATCGCTAAACCAAAGCTCTGATACCAACTTTAACGACCCGCCTTTTTGGACAGTTTAAACCAACGATCAAATACCCATGTCGATTCCAAACCATTAAAAGGACAGATAGTTATTGGGGTAATTAAGAAAAGAAAAGGAAGGAAAATAAAGGAAATGAAACAACACAGAATCTCACAGCGGAAGGCTAAAGTATAATAATAAAATAACAGTTCATGAAGCTGTTAATTAAATGAATACATTTGAAATGAATACATTTGATTATTATTATACAACATTTATCAGAGTTACATACACAGCAAATATCATACAACAATGCAGCGGAATGGAATGAATATAATAGTAGTAGATAATATACCAAATCTTCGCCTTCATCCTCCAGAAATAGATCCTCAAAAATCTGAAAACTCAGGACTGACCCGAGCGTAATGAAAAGACAAAACACTCGAGTCAGGACTAAAATATCCTTATGAAAGTGAAATCAATCGTAAATAAATATGAGTGTAGCGGCGTCGGAGATGTTTACGGGTTTTGACATCTCTTATCCAGTGTTAACGTGAGTGCAATAACTTAAGAGATGTTACGGGATTTTCCATCTCTCAAGGATCCGTGAAAATATCTACTATGTAGTAATATACGCTAAGTAGATAATGCCTATCAGTAATATAAAGTATCAAAATAGCGTTAAGGCGTTACCATAATCCCCCTTAACACATTTTTATATTCCCAAAAGCATATACAAGACCGTAGTTTCCCCAAAACCGGAAGTCACCAGAGGGCAATCCATATACTCAAGGTACAAATCAAAACGTAGTGGTCGCGAATAGGATAATCAGTATGACAAGGTACATGAGGCAATACCAACTAGGATACTAGTAGTTGCGTGATCCGGACTGATGTTGGGCGTAGCCAGCAGCTACCCCAACACCGCGAAACAACACTCCCAAATCAAGGGGTGCACCCAAATCGCATCACAAATGTAATAGATATGGTATCGAAGAAGTGTGTCCGCTAGAGGTGGCGAACCTCAATGGCCCGGCGCGGCTCCTGTTTTAGTCATGTCAGGGGTCATCCAATAATCGTTCTCTTTCTTCAGTCAACGCGTTCACCAACCATCCACTTCATTCTGGATCAACACTCCGCGTATAATAGTTATTAAAGTGGTTTTCGGTATCGACAGAGAGTATGTCCATATCCGATCCCGGTCTCTTTAATAACTACGTATTATTACACCGTTGGCTCTTTTACATTTCGAATCGATTCATAATTTGATATCAAAATATCATATTCGCTTCAAAAATCAAATCCATTCAAATATCATCGTATCTTTCAAAATATCAGATTTCATATTTAAATTCAAAACATTTCACCTTATTGACCAGCTTAGGATTTTAGAAAAATAGTTTTAAGTAGTTTAAAAGTAGTTTTAAATAATTAAAATAGTTAAAACACTTAAAATCTTTAAAATGGATTTAAAATAGATAAATTAGTTTAAAATAATTTAAATTGGGTTAAGTAGATTTAAAATAGATTAAAATAGTTTAAGTATTCAAAATGGTTTATATAACAGAGTAATTTGGAAAACAAATTAAAACAGCTTCAAAATCAATCCATTTCAATTATAACTTCCCAATTCAAATCAATTTCAATTTCCATTCTACCGATTCGATTTCAATTCAAAACAATGTCAACCTTTACTTCAAATCAATTCAATTCTACATTCACCTTTAATTAATTCAATTTCAATTTATATCGATTTGGAGCTTGATTTCTCAAAATATCAATTTATAACACTTAACAAAATTTCCAACAATATTCAAGTTTAAATCCAAATTCCAATTATGATTCAATTCCAAACTCGATTTCAAAATATCATTTTTATATCACTTTTACTTAATAATATTCAAAGCTCGATTTAAGGTTCAATCCCTTAAACGAATAAATTTTCGAACTTCAATCATAACCAAATTTTAAATTTCAAAGTCTCAACTTAATTCTTTAACAAAATTCCTTTAACCAAATTTTATTTCAACATTCCAAAATCAATTTTTCGATGAATTCAATTTCTATAAATCGGTTTCTGTTTATAACTTTTAAATCAAAACATTTAAATAAATTTCAAATCGACGATTTCAAAAATTATTAATTTAGCCAATTCGGTGTCCGTATATAATTTTCTATCCTATGGACAAGTAGTTATTTATTTCAATTAGATGTCAGGGATGAGTATATATTACTTAAATTAAATCACAGTATCATATGTATGCATAACAGGATCTATATAAGCAAATAAACATCCAAACATTCAATTATCAACCAATAGCATCCATCAAAATACATCATCCAATAAACAATACAATTCATGGCAGTTTCATAGTTATCAATGTCAGGTAATTTAATCGCCATTCAATTTTAATTTCAATTTAACTGTCAATTTAATTTTCAACGGTTAATTCAAATAACAAGCCATATGACAATTAACTTTATATCCAACAACGACAAATAAAATTCATATCACTTCATAATGTCAATTTAACTAGCATAAAGATATTTAGTACGGTGTGAGCGTTATAAAACACTCACCTTGATTTTTCGATTTTAAATCAAATCGAACGACGTTCGATTTAACCAAAAAATTTCTCTAGCCCCAAACGATTCCAATCCAGCTCCATAGCGTAGAGCTCGTCCATACGATCCCAACGCAAAAAGTTTCGTCCGAATCCGACCTCGTACGAAAGAGAAACATCATTTTAAACATTTACAAATCAATTTACATCTAAATTTTAATTCCAAAACCCTACAGGCTAATCTGGACCGTAGCTTCCCTCAAACCAATCGAGACTGTGCGCATTCCTTCTTCCCCACTCTCGCGTTCGTGCTTCAGGAAATGAAACCCACGGCCGCCATAATTTGCTCGAATTAAACCCATCCAACATCGAGCTATAAGACGATCAGCGAGCGCCAAAACGAAGGCCTCCACCACGCCCACTCACGCCACGAGCACGGCCAAGCTCGGTGCCACGTTTATCGAGAAGAACGTGCACAAAGGTAGCACGAACGGAAGCGATTTGCCGTTGATTGGTTGCTTTGATTTCGATCACAGCCGTTGAACTACAAGATCTCATTGTCCTCTACCATCTTCCTTTAGAATGTTTTCGAAATCAAAGCATGGATTAAGAGTTTTGGATGGGAGAAGTTTTTGAAGTTTCGGCCCTTGATATCTGAAAGAGGCGGCCAAGAAACCCTAACCCCTTTTTTTTTTATATTTTTAATTTGTGTATAAAGGGCTATTTATAGGAAACGGCGAACTCTATTCAATCCGGATTTCCAAACTCCGAATTTCGCACGGTAACTGACGTTCCTAGGGTTTATCCCGCGTTTCGGACACAATGGAACAGGTTTCGGAAGCTAATTCGATATTATGTGAGAGTTATAGCGATAAACGATCAATTTGAATTAAATCGATTTAAACGAATTTTTATGCGTTTTGACTCGCCCCGGACAAACGATAAATCCAATTAACCTGAAATTTGAAATCTTACAATAATATCACATTACGGATCCGATGAAACTAGTTTCGTCGGAATCCGAGACCGTTTGAAAAATGACTATTTTTAACTCGCCAAATTAATATTAAAACAATTTCAACGCGTTTTGAGCTGCCACGGTCAAACGACAACTCCGATTGCTACGAAAATTAAAATCCGATAATAACTAACTATTACGGATCCAATGGAACTAGTTTCGTCCAATTCTGAGACTGCTCGAAAATTGGCTATTATTCAGTCGATAATTAAATATTAAAATATTCAAATTTCACAAATAGATTTAAAATTCAGTTTTAAAAGTTCTATAACATCACTATAACTCCAATATGATAAAATAAAATTTTACAATTCATTTTTAATCATATTAAACCCGTTATTCAATTTATCCAATAAATTCCAATTTAAAAATCTTATTAACTCTATTAAAATCCAAATATAACTTGCATTCACTTTGGAAACCAATTTGAATCATATTAAATCCAATCTCAAATATTCACTCTATTTTCATATATTAAATTTCAATATCAAATTAATCATATCAAATTTGAAATTTAATTTATTCAACATTCGTAATATTAAATTTAACAAATTTGATTATTCTTAAATCACTATCTTTTGAAATATTCAAAACGAACTTATAAAATTTAACTTTTGAAACGAATTAAAATTATAAAACAACTCTTTACATTATACGGTTATTCAATTCCCATTATTAAATTATTCAATAAATTCCTAATATTTAATTTAAACGATTTCGATTATCCAATAATTCATTATCTTTTGAAATATTGAAATTTAACTTATAAGATTCAACTTTTAAAACCAATTCACAATTTAGAACACTATTTTCATTATACAGTTATTCAATTATTCAATAAGTTTAAAATATTCAATTTAAACAATTTACCTGTTCAATATTCAATATTTGATTTTAAATAGATTTTACTTATCAATCAGTTACTCCATTATACCCAATGAATTCAACATTTATTATTATTCCAAACGACTTACAAATTTTTTTCTAACACTAAATCACGAAATCTTATTAAATTAGCTATTTTAATTATCGAAAATTTACGGGTCGTTACAGTTTCATAAAGAGTTTGTGTTATATACGGATCACGAATCATTGAAGCATTTGTAGGGACAGGATAAGATTGCAGCCAGGCATGCTTCATGGATCGCATACTTGCAACAGTTTACATTTGTTGTAAAGCATAAGTCGGGAGTTACAAACCGTGTGGCAGATGCATTGAGTAGAAGAAATCATTTGTTGACTACGATGAGAGTTGAAGAAACGGGGTTTGACGTACTTCCAGAATTGTTTGTTGAGGATCCTTACTTTGTTAAGATTGTAGATAAAGTCGAGAAAGGGAAGGCGGATGAGTATGTGTTGGTAGATGGTTTTCTATTCAAAGGAAACCGGTTGTGTATACCAAAGTGCAGTTTGCGAATGAAGATTGTGAAGGAATTGCATGAAGAAGGTCATGTGGGAAGAGATCGTACCTTGCAGTTGATTTCTCAATCATATTTTTGGCCTTCCATGAGGAAAGAAGTTGAAAGATTTGTGCAGAGATATCACATATGTCAAGTTTCCAAAGGGTCAGCTACGAATGCAGGATTGTATATGCCATTGCCCGTGCCTACTAGAGCATGGGTTGATATTAGCATGGACTTTGTTTTGGGTTTGCCAAGAACTCAACGAGGGAACGATTCTATATATGTTGTGGTGGATAGATTTTCAAAGATGGCACATTTCATAGCTTGTAAAAAGACCGCTGATGCAGTCCGTGCTGCTCAATTGTTCTTTAAAGAGGTTTATCGACTACATGGGCTACCTGAGACAATTGTTTCTGACCGGGATACTCGATTTCTAAGTCATTTTTGGTTGAGTCTGTGAAAGATGGTTGGGACTAAGCTGAATTTTAGTAGCGCCTATCATCTACAAACGGATGGGCAAACGGAAGTGGTGAACAGATCTTTGGGAAACTTGTTGAGATGTCTTGTGAAGGATAATTTGAAAAGGTGGGATGTGAAATTGTGTCAGGCAGAATTTGCACATAATCATGCTGTTAATCAAAGTGCTGGATTCAGTCCATTTCAAGTAGTATATTCAGCAATTCCGAAAGGACCGTTGGATTTTTCGATAGTTCCACGTCAGAAAGGGGTTGTTAAACGAGCTTGTGATTTCGTGAAGGAGTTGCAGGAATGTCACAGGATTGTTCATGAACGATTTCTTAAGTCAAATGAGAAGTATAAGCAACTGGCAGATAAGAAACGAAGGAGTGTGGACTTCAAAGAAGGAGATTTTGTTTACGCGGTATTGACGAAAGATCGTTTTCCAGTTGGAACTTACAACAAATTGAAATCCCGAAAGATTGGTCCAGTAGAAATTTTGAAGAAGATCAATGATAATGCTTATCAGTTAAGATTGCCGGATGATATCCATACTGCCGACGTTTTCAACGTCAAATACTTGATTCCATATCATGAGAACAAGCTTGTCGAAGAAGAGGAAAGTGTAAATTCGGGGTCGAATTCTTGTCAACTAGGGGAGGATGATGCAGCGCATACCAGAACCCTAAGTCGCGAACGACCTTCCTTAAGTCGCGAAGAGGATGATGCAGCGCAACCTACTGGCGAGTTAAGCTGTAAGTCGCTCAAGCGACCTAAAACGTTAAGCCTTAAGTCACGAACGAGTCAAGTTGACCGACCTAACGAGATACAAGATGCAACGCCATGTGAGAGGCCTCGTGCTTTAGGTCGCTCAAGCTTAGGTCGCGAACAAACTGAAGACTTAGGTCGCGAACAAACTGAAGCCTTAGGTCGCTCAAGCTACTGAATTCCTAGGTCCCTCGACATTATGCTGTATCTTCTTATGTCGCTCGAGTGATAGGTCGCTCAAGCCATTCCTGAAGCAGGATATTTTCTTATGCCACTTTTAGTTAGGTCGTTCAAGTGGTTAACTCGCAAGTTCTTTATGCCGCGAGGTCTTTCGTGAAGCTTATGTCGCTGAAGACGTGTTATCTACTTAGGTCGTTCAAGTTGATAAGTCGAGAGTCGCGTGATGTTGTTGTTTGTTATGTCGCATGTATGTTACCTTGTGTTAGGTCGTTAATGACCTGTGTTGAGTCGTAGGTCGTAAGTCGTTGCTACTATAATTTGAGTTTTTGTAACTCGTGTATTGTATTGTGTTGTGCTTTGTGATGTTAGGTCGTGTATGTGTGTTGTAACCCTATAAATAGGGGTGTTGTGTCACTTGTAAAGGGAGGATTTTTGAATAAACTTTTGTTTGAGTTCTTTGTGCCTCTTTAAAATTAGAAGTTGAGTGTGAGCTCCTTTCTCCATCTTCGGTTATTCGAGTGCGCTCGAATCAACGATTTTGAACCCGGTTCACGGAATCTCGTGTGCGAGATCAACGTCGAAGAATCGTAGATCTTTTAACACGGTATCGTGCGCGATCAACGTGTTAAAGATATCTAGAATTCGGTATCTCGTGAGATCAACAGATTTGGGCATTTATCTTGGGTATTATCAATCCATCGATTCATCTTTGTATCGTTCCATCGTCGTTTTTTCGTTGTGCATCATTTGGTGACAACGTGTTGTTATCCGCTGCGTCAAATGTGATGCACCAATATCAAATAGAATGCTTATTGACATACCATGAATCATAAGCGTACCTTCCAACATAGCTTTTCCTTTCTCCTCTACCGTTGGCCTCGAGGTAGCTAGCTCCAATGCAAACACTTTTCCCTTTCCATCCTTAGCAAGTTCCTTGCACCGATTCTTGTAATGTCCTATTTGATCGCAGTTGAAGCATCCGATATTCTTCTTCCCGATCACTTTCTTTCCATCACTCGAGCGACATTCCTTTGTGAAATTCCCTTCCTGGTCACATTTATAGCAGACAACCTCCGCCTTTCCTTTCTTGGTAGCTCCACCCTTCTGAGCTACTTTCTTATGGAAAACTTTCTTTTCTGACTCTTCTCCTTTTGGACTTCCTTCCCCTTATTTCTTTCAAGAAAAGCAAGCATTTCCTCATGCTTCAAAGCCATTTCCATAACAACATCACATGGATCCCTGATATGTGATAATGTAGCCTTTCCAACTTAGGCATGAACTTCTCATTCCTCTTAATCACAATATCCACCATAGCATAGCCATATCTCGCTAGCTCCTCAAACCTTGTCACATACTCTAACACCGTCATGTCTCCCTGCTTCAACTCAGCAAAGTAGACTTCGCAATTTTCGACATAAACCTCTCCTCAAATCTCATGTTGAACTCAGCCCATGTCATTATCTCCTCATTAACTCCGATCGTAACACTGTTCCACCAATACAACGCTGCTCCTTGAAGCTATCTAGAAGCAAGCCTTCTCTTTTTCTCATCTTTGAGCTATAAATCAGCGAATATCCTTTTGCAATGAAGTAACCCGTTCTCCATTTCGATTGCGTCTTTTGTACCAATAAACAGCTTGCCTCCAAGCCGAGCATAATCTCTACTCAAAACAGCATAGTAGTTCACCACTAGAACTTCCTGATTTCCTCCCACGACATTTCCTTTGACCACTCTAGCAACAACTCCTGCTTGCATCATGTTGACGAAGAACTGATACATTGCTCCGATGTCTACTTGCGGGACTCCAGCACCAACATTTCTAGCTTGTGCCTGACCTTGATTCCTCCTTGTATTTGGTCTGGAATTTCCATTTGTCCTGGTGCTTTCCTCACCAAGGTCAACTCTTCCACTTCTAGCGTCCATATGCATTCAGGCCTTCATAAGATACAGAAAAATAGCCTAAGAGAGATAGGAGAATAGAGATATAGCGTATACTTATACATAGCAAAAACAAGTACGTTACTATAGCATTATTCCATACCCTGGTCTTTCTCTAATTCCTTAGGATTATGTTTTCATAATCAGTTTAGTTAAAAGTATTTCATAAACACATGCTCTGATACCAAGTTGTAATATCCCTTATCTTGAGGCCCAAAGCTAAGTGCTAGAGATGCTGCAGTCATCTATAGTATTAACTTCCAGTGACAAAATATGGTAATTCTAATGGTAACCGTAATATCACAAGCACATGAATATGAAAAAAAATCACAAATTTCAAAAACAACTTTCGTGACTACATTTAACAAAACATGTTTCATATCCAATTACATAATCCCAATCATTTCCTAGGTTCAGATCAAATATAATTATTACATAAATACTCCAAAAGCGACATATGAAGGTTCCCCCTTGGATGATCAGAATACTATATAGACAAAACTGTCTTAATACATCACATCGGAATAAAACAAAACAATAAAACAACTCCTAAATATAGCTAACATCAACCTCCTGCTCGTCTCCGAAAACTTTATTCGTCTACCTACTAAAACTGTAAATCCTCAACCTCAACCTACTCAAATCAATTTTAAGCACCCGAGAGTTTAAGGGGAAAAACATAAACTTTGAGTCAGACATAAGGCATAATGTGAATAATATTATGCATATCGGTTATCTGATATTAAGTGAGGCCAGCCGCTTAGCGGAACGGGTTTCCCCTCACTAATATCCTTTTTAAACATGTTTTTTGCAAATCAAAATCCTATAACCAAATTGGTTGAAACAATAAAGCAATTCATGCATGCATACAAATCAAGTAATAAATAAACTATCTGTCCGAACACTATAGTTTTATTTGGCTAACTACTAACCTTTGGCTAACTCGGGCCTATAAGACAGATAAATAAATGATCCAACTTCTGTTAGATCCTCTTATGGATGATCTTTCCCTAACTTACTTCTTACAGGATCAACTGATCCTAATGGTTTTGCGGGCTCACCAATAACTTACCTCTACTCCGTATATTCCTTTCTGTGTGTAACATCATTTTAGTCTTACATGTGATAAATCCCTAGACACTGGAATTTTGGACTTATGTTGGTTAGGGGCTACTAGCTAAAGTATAGGTGAAAAGATCCCGACTCGACCTTCGAAAATCGACATCGAATACGACACTCAAATTCAAATGACGCAGATCCAAACGTCGAATCTGGTACCGGAGCTTATAACACATTAAGGCACTTCCAAAGAAGCCCTTGCAAATACGGGTATTCACAATCCCGATCGAACTTCCCATCACTTAGGAAATCTCTATACCGGCGCGACTTAGTGCAGAGACAATCGACGGGTTATCCTTTCGTTCTCGAAAATACCCGGTCTTCACCACCGGTCTTCAAATGCTATGCATAACGACGTATTATTATTCGGAATGGGTTATATGACATAAAGTCCTCTCCCGGCTAAACCGAATAATGAGCGTAATATTTAAAAAGATATGGATATGGGATTTCAGTTAAGTCATAACTTAATGTCCAAAACTTTTCCTTTCAACGGTTTAAACAAATTACCATAAAAGATTTATTTCACGAAGTTCACCTAGTTTCACAAAGATCCATTCACGGATTTCAAAACAATTTCCATTTCAAACTTGAATCTTTCGATACACATTGGAAATCCTTTCTTTTTATGAAAGCTATTACTATTTAAAACAAATAGTTTTCGTTTTAGGAAAACTAGTTACAATTTACATAAATTAAAGCCATCCAAGTATAAAAACTTGGATTTAAATTTAAATTTCCAAAACCATACTTTTTAAATGTGTTAAAAATCCGTATAAACATCTTTATAACTTGTATAACCTTTTGGACCATAATTTTCCAATTATTGAATTCAATTTCAAATGTAGAATTCGAATTTAAATCAAATTATTTAAATTTCGAGTTTTATTAAGTTATATAAAATAACTTTTATTTTTGAAAACTCATTTTCAAAAGCTTTCAATTCAAATTCCAAAACTATTTTGGATTCAAGAATTTAATCTTTAAAATTGTTAAAATATGTGACTTAGCCGATTGCCTCGTGCAATCCATATTTGTGTGTGTATGGTGTAGTCCAGGGTTTTACACAATAGTGCAACATCATAAATCATCACAGATTTTCAATCACAGCAATATCGATAAGCGGTATATTCCAATAACGCTTATCTATATACACAGATTCGCAGATAGAAAATATGAATGCATTATAAATAAATAAATTGCATTCATCACCAATCACACCGAAACAATTCACAGCACAAAGCATAACATATCAGAAATATCAAATAGTTCGACAATCAATAGAATTCAAAACATCCATAGGTAAGCTCAATTAATTATCTGATTGATTGAAATCAGATAGGTCATCAGTCATGGTTAATTTACTCTAATTGATTTCAATTCATTTAATTAATTATCCTTTAATCATTTATTAATTAAAATTAATCAACTCTTATTTATTGAATAATTGATCTTTAATTATTCAATTATCCTTTAATTTATTTCCTTTAATTAATTCATTAATAAATTAATCAACCCTTAAATTTATTACCATTTCATTAATTAATTACAATAAGTGATTATTAAAAATCACTTATTCAACTTTAATTAAATTATTCAGATTAACCAATACTCTCAAACTATTATTAATAATTGAATTGGTTTAATTATCTTCACACATTTATTTACCTTTAACTAAACAAAATTCTTAATTACTTAAGATAAACCTTTATCGTGATTAATTACTAAATCTTAATCTTTAAACTTTATTTTAAATCAAATACTTTAGAAATCAATTTTTTTGGCAAAGCCAGCAGGGTTGACTGGGCCCCTACAAGTTTTATTGCAATACAATAAAAAGTTACATTCTTGCCAGAACAAAGCAAAAAGGAAAAATGAAAAAAAATACAAAGGATAAAACAACAAACTAGCATGCCCAATGGAGGATCAACTCATCAGGGTAAGGGCTTTTGCTATTCTTCAATTGCCTGAAAGTACCCGACCTTACTTCATACCAAAGCACTTCAACATTCTTTGATTTTCAAAAACTCTAGCATTCCTTTCTCTCCAAATAACACTCAAATATATTTTCAAGCAAATTGCTAACACCCTAGCTCCATCATTCCTCCATCTAGTAGCTTTATAAATAATACTCCAGGCAATGCTAGAATTAGCAAAGAATAGTCTAAACCCAGTAATGCAACTAATTCTAATCAGCATGTAGTTAAGAGCTGGGCAATCAAAAAAAAGGTGTTCAGTTGTTTCCTCATGCATCTCACAAAACAGACACTAAGGACAACAAGCCAACCCGAACTTGTTCAAAACACTTCTTGTAAGCAAAGCATGGTTAATAACTTTCCACAACATCAAGTTATCCTTAGGTACAGAATCACTATTCCAGAGAACAGAGAACCACCTAGATGCAGGCAATGGTGCATTAGCAGAAACATGCTTGTAAACACCTTTAACAGAGTGCAGCTTCATGTCCCAAGCTACAGAATTAAGTTGATTAGCAAAGCAGAAGTTATGCTGAATATCACTCCACAGCTGCCTGATCATCTGATTACTATTGTATGGCAACTGCATTTTTGCTTCATGTAAAAAAATCATTGGCCTTAGCATTGTAGTGTATTCCAGATTGTAAAATCTGAGAATAATCACACACTTTGGATAAGATCTGACCTTTACTATACCATGGATCATGCCAGAAACTGACAGCAGAGTTAGCATTAACTTGGTATTGTATCATAGGAAGGTAAACATCTCTTAGCTTTAACATGTTTCTCTAATTCCAACTGCAATTTTGAGGTATATCCATACACCAAAAATATTTATTCTTTATATTGTAATGCCATGTCCAATTAACCCATAAACTTCCTCTCTTATTGATAAGGTCATCAAAATGTTTACTAATCGCTGCAATATTCCACTTCCTAGCATTAATAACTCCAAGCCCACCCATTTTCATGGAAGTCTCAAATTTTGAAAATGAACAAGGCAGCAATTTCTTATTGTGAATACTTCCAGACCAAAAAAATCTATTCATGGCAGACCTAACAAGATGCAATAATTTGGCTGGAAGGATTAGAGTACGGGCCCAATAGACTAAAGGGGAAAAACAACTGATTTAATAAGCACTAGCCTACCACTTTGAGACAAATGCCTCTTATCCCATGCAGACATGACAGAAGTAATTTTATTGTAAAGGGGTAAACATTCAGCATTAGTAATTCTTTTAGAAATTAAGGGAAGACCAAAATACCTCATACCAGAATCCATACCAGAGAATCCAATTTGTTGATGTAAAGTAGCAGCATGAACATCACTAACACCAGCAACTAATATGGAAGATTTGGCTTGGTTTATTGAAAGGCCAGTCATAAGATAGAAAGACTGCAGGGCCTCTAATAAGCCACACAAGGAGGGAAACTCAGGTTTGGTGAACAACATAATATCATCAGCAAACATAATAGAAGTTATTTGATGATGTGAGCACTTAAGGTGGAACTATATAATCTTCTGAGTATATCTAGTCTTTAGGATTACAGTAAATAATTCAATGACCAACAGAAATAAGTAAGATGATATAGGATCTCCTTGACGTATACCTTTACTACTTCTAAAATAACCCACAGGTCTACCATTTATTACAACAGAGAATGAAGGTGTGGAAATGCATACATATATCCAAGACACAAAAATTTTGGGAAATCCCATCACAGCCATTATCCTAACAATAGATGCCCAGTGTATAGAGTCATAGGCCTTGGATATATCAATTTTAAGGGCAGCAGCAAGGGGCACATTTCCTCTACTATAACCTTTTAATAATTCTTGAGCAAGAAGGACATTATCAAGAATATTTCTGGATGGAATAAAAGTAGCTTGGTTGCTAGAGACAACAGTTGGCATTACACTGACAAGACGAGATGCAAGAATTTTAGTGATACATTTGTATACAACATTACAACATGAAATAGGCCTGAAGGAGGAGACACCGATTGGAAGAGAGACTTTTGGAATAAGAGCAATGTTAGTGCAGTTGACTTCCCCAAGTAACTTGCATTTGAAAAAGTAATTGTGTATTGCTTGACAGAAATCATGGCCTAGCACACTCCACATAGAAATAAAGAAGGTCACATTAAGACCATCAGGCCCACCAGATGATTGCTGATTCATAGAGAATAGAGTAGCCTTTATTTCCTCGTCAGTGACAGGCCTAATAAGAGAAGCTGCTTCTTGAATTGAAATGCATGGCAGGGCAAGAGAAGAGATTTGGTCTAAATCAGGAATGAATCCATTAGAGTTGCCAAGCAGATTAGAGAAGTAATCTATAAACGCTTTGTCAATAGAATCTGCAGTAGTACATAAAGAACCATGTTCATCATTAATGCTAAAAATATTATCTCTAGCATGCTTAACCTTTAATGAATCATGAAAGAACTTAGTGTTTTTGTCTCCTTCATCAATCCATCTTTAATGCAATTGTTGCCTTTTCATACTTGCTTCTAAGATAAGAGCATTGTTAACCTCCCTGTATAACTTTCCTTCTTCAGCAGCAGCTTGCACATCATGTGGATGCTCCATCATATAGTCTTGTTGTCTCTTCAGCTGTTCCTTCATTGCGGTGGACTGCAGGCTGCCAGTGCCAAAGGTGGTGGTTTCCCACAGTTTGACCGCTTGTTTGATGCTTTTTAACTTCCTGCAAAACTTATACATAGGATTTCCATAGCAAGAAAATTCAGAGTTAACTTGTAAAACTAATACAAGAAAATGATCATGCTTAACCCAAGCATTAAAAAATTTAACACTTCTCTTTTCTCTTCTTAAATGATGACCAAGAGTTAAAATCAATGGAGAGTGGTCTGACATAATGGGTTGAGGAAGGAAAACAGACAGGGAAGGCCAAAAATTGAGAGCTTCGAAGTTACTGAAGGCATGATCAATTGTTGTGAAGGTACGAACACAGCTACGACTTCTGTTGTTCCAAGAATACTTAGTTCCTGACTTGTTAACCAAGATTAAGTCAGACTCAAACACAACAAGATTAAAAGGTGCAAGGTCTCCAGGAATAAGAGGAGTTTCATCAAATTTGTCATTATAGTCATAACAGGAGTTGAAATCTCCCAAAACAACCCAAGGGTGAGAAGATTGTCGAAGAGGAGGCAAGGAGTTAAAAAATGAATTTCTGGATAATACAGAGTTGTCAGCGTATACAAAAGTGATGTAGAAGGAAGATTGAGTTTGTGAATCATGGACATGAAAGTGGATGTATTGTCTAGAAGTAAGAATAGGGGATGGAGTCAACACTACAGGATCATAGATAACAAGAATTCTACCATATGATGCAGAATTGAGGTTATGGTGGAAGGCCCAATTAGGGTTAATATATGCAGCAGCCTTAATGGATAATGTAAGATTTAGCTTTGTTTCAAGCAGACCAAAGAGACATATATCATACATGGAGATAATACTTTTGACCCGATCAAGTTTCAAATTGCAGTGGGCACCTCTGAGGTTCCAAGAAGCGATTTTTTTATTCATTAAATAATTATTGAGGTAAGGTGGTGTTATTTCTTCTCTTAGCAGAAAGAGATCTTGTTTCAATTTTCTTACGTGGCAGAGCTTTGGTGGAGGTCGGATGTGGGTTTGAATAAACAGAGATGGAAGGATCAGGAGGTGGAATAGGTTGAGGAAGAGGGGAGGGGATACATGAAGGCCATCCTGGCAACTCAATAGAAAAATTATAATATGGAGGTACTAATGATTGAACATCAACATTAGAAATGTGCGTGAAGGTAATTAAATGAGTAATTTGAGTCTCAAAAGTTTTGCACCAGCTACCATCAAAATCTGATACAAGAGTATCACCATGAGCATGCACATCAGTAGTGTCATGACCAACTTCCTTGCTACTGCTACAATTACTTATATCATTTATAGGCATATGCTGCACCATAGTTTTTGAAGAAAGAACTTTATTTCCAGATTCATTACCTTCAACAGAGGTTGTGATATTTAAGGAAAAATCCTTGTGTTGTTCTTCACAATTTACTTCATTAGTAATTTCCCCTTCCTCTTCATCAAGTATTTCCAATATGCCTTGCTCATTCTCTTCAGATTGCAGCAAGTTGAACTTGTTATGTGTGGTAACAGTACAAGCTTGGTCGACACTGAGAATTTTATTCCCTACTTCAAGTTTAATTTTATTTTCCTCATTTCCATCACGAGCAGATTTTTCCTTTGCACCTGGCATTTTCAATGATATGTCTTCCAATTCTTCATGTATAATTCTTTTTTTCCCCTTATTCCTATTAACTTTTTGCCAGACTTGCTTCACTTTGTCTTGTTTGTCTATGTTTTTCTCCTTCTTCACCTTGTTCTGATCAGTATCACTAGTTTCTTCCTGCACTTTAGTTTCACATAGATTAACATTTCCTTCACATTCAACTTTCTTGCATCTATTTATCAAATGCCCAAACTCCTTACATATAGTGCAAATTTCTGGTTTCCACAAATAATCAACATTCACAATTTGATCAGAACCATCAAGCAATTTTACTGTAAAGTTTTCAGGTAAATCATTCTTTGGATATACTTCAACTAAGCATTTAGAAAATGAGATACGTTCAAAATTTTCATTTGATGCATCCATACAAAGAAGTTTTCCAACCCTTGATGCAAACCAGTTAATACCCAATGGTGACCAAGCATACAATGGAATATTAGATAGCTTAATCCAAACAGGAACAACTTTGATGCTACTACAACTATTGCCTATATTTTCATCCCATGGCTTCACTGTAAAAAGTTTATTCCTCATCACAACTGGGTCAGATTCTGATAATCTTTTCCTATCTTCCTCGTTAAAGAACTAGAACAAGAACAGGAACCCATCTGATTTGACAGTAATAGAGCCACTTAATTTCCATGCCTTTTTAAGATAATACAAGACTGTAGAGTAAGGTAGTGGATTGTCAAGGAAAAAACCAACAAGGTATTCTTTCCATATTGTGTTTCCTGCCTTAACAACTTCAGCAGGTGGCACAATAACATCTCCATTGAACTCAAGTTGGATGTCGTGTGGTACATATTTACCAACATTATTGGGTTTGGCTTTGAACATAGAGTTCCAAGCAAGTTGTGATTGATTTTGAGGAAGCAAAGGTGGAGATGAGAGAATCATAGCAGAAGACTTAGGAAGAAGAGAGGAAGCTTCAGCAAATGTGGCAGTGACTAAGGGAACACTGACTGGACAGGGGATGGAAGAAGGAACAAGGACTGGCAGAGACGGAAGGGAAATGGAAAAGGGAGGTACAAGGATAGGGGATGAAGGACAAGGTTGTAGAGAAGAAGTGGGATGGGATGGGTAAGCGGGAAGAGAAATCAAAGATGGAGGGGTCCCCATTAAAGAAGAGAAATCGTAGAAGCTTTATTTTTCGAAATCATTTTTTTTTATTAATTAAAACATTCGGATTTAACTTTTAAATCTTTAAAACTTTTCTAGGTTAATAAATAACTTTTAATACAAACATCACTCTGGGAAAAAAATTATCTATTACATATTTAAAAACTCGTTCATCTTTGTTTTGAAACTTGAATTATTTACAAAATCAAACTTCTTTGTTTTTAAAACTTGAATACCCTATTAAAAACAATTGTTCTTGAAAACCATTTACTTCCATAAGTAAGACTTGGTTTAATTTTGTTTAAAACTTAGAAATCCTTTTGACAATCAAGTTCTTTTGTTTAAAACTTTTTTTTCTCCTATTAAACTTCCTGTAACAATTTCTTAAAGTCTTCTCAACCCAGACTCGAGCAAACACCCACGTTCTTCTCCCATTTTCCCGAGTACTCCTTCGTTCCTCATGCTTTTCTTCTTCCCTCATTTCATTTTTTTTCTACTTAAGTTTAAAACTTTAATTACAACAGTTAAAACATTGAGACCAGATAACCCACTCACACACTCGAGTTCCATCCTGAAGTAGCCCATGCATCTTCTCGAGCTCTTGTACCTTCTTCTTCCCCAACCCTTCAACTAGATACATACATAAGCACCTACACGTGCACGAACTTCACAGCCAACTCTGGTCAACGCCGCAGCCACCCAACCACCATCGGTGATCACCCAAATCGATTCGAACAACCCAGAATACATAATTTTGCCTAAATCAAAATATAGCAATTCGAGTCCAATTTTCTTTCCTGAAGCCCAACTCAAATCAACAATTTCACCTCGCAACTCCACCTTACCTCGCCAGAACTCTCGCGACTTCTCCTGGAGCTCCGCCGCAACCCTACGCACCCAGCCCTCCATGACCGATCGCCTGAAACGCTTCGACGGCGACGCGACAATATGATTTCTCAACTCGACCCAAACTAGCTGTTAAAACCCTAACTTTGATTCGTTCAACCAATTCATTCATTAGAAAAATTATTCACTAATTTTTTTGAAATCCTCAATGTTCAAACTTACTTCACACAAAATTTTAACATCTAAAAATTATCCAGTTAATAGAAATTGATCAAAATATGATTTGAGTTCAACTGCGAGCTGCACTCTACACACTTAACTAAAAATCACTATTTTTGTTTTAAAAATCTTGTTTTTGTATGTTGATTCAAGCTATATAATTGAATCAATATTTAACCATATTCAAATTTATCCCAAAATTTACTTTTTACTGTAAAATTAAATTTTGCAGAGTCAATATTTTAAATATCAAGCTTAACACAAATTTCCAGGCCTCAATTTCAGTTTAAACAACCCTATTATGTTTGAATTCCCAAGCTTAATATTATTTGTATGAAAATATGTTAAAATTTTCTTTTACTTTACCCTGTAGCCAGAAAACAGGAAGAACAGAACCAAACAAGAATTTACATCACAATCATATATGCACAGGATTTCTTACTTAAAAAAATATACAGTAGAGCACAATCATTCTTAAATCAAATACACAAGTTTAAAGGTTTAAAACAGTGCGTTTACTCGCCTTGGATTCCAGAAGAATAACAGAATTTCTTTTTTTCTTGAAACAGGCTTGAACTTTGCTTGTTGAAACTTTTGATTTCTGGTTTGAATTGAATTGTTGTTTAAATTTGAATCTTTGTTTAAGTTTTTAGACGGTATTTACTTCAGATTTCTTAGCTTTTGATGGTCGAACTGAAATAAAGGTTTGATATATAAGGAAAAGAAGTTTATAGGGATTATAATTTTGTTTGTACACAGGGTGGCAATATTTTGTTTTGTACACATAAGATCAGAGATTTTTTCTTTGCTTGTTGACTCAGCTGATTTTCTTGTTTTATGTTTGAATAATTTTTTATTTATTTTGGAGGCTAAGTTGATTTCTTGTTTCGGCTGAAATGATATTAGCAAGTACATTTGTTTCTTATTTTGTTTACATGCATCATTTCTTTTGATGTTTTATTTGTGTAAAGATATTTTTGTTTCTTCTTTCTTTTCTTCTTGCGTACTTTTATGTCATACTTTATTTATATAGCTTCTCTTGCAAGCTTCATAGATATTTAGATTTTTATTTGCATGAAGATATGTTGTTTTGTTATTTTCTTGCTTCATATCTTTGTGCTTATCCAATTTGTTTTCCAAGTCTACTTATATTTTCATTTGTACACACTTTTTTTACACAGCAAACATACTTGCTATTAAGATTTTTTATTTATTTTTTATTTTGTATGTACATAGATTTGTTTACTTTGTTTTATATTTGTACTTTATTAGCTTGTTCATACCTGCATATTTATATTTTATTTGTTTGTACATAATTATTTTGTCTTGCATACACATTTGAAAAAACTTTACCTTTTTTGCTTTGTAATATAAAGGAAATTGTATAATCAATATGTTGTTGGAATTCATCTTAACTTTATATTTTTAAAACAAACTACCCATAATTTAGTTTATATAATAACATTTTAAACCCAAATTGTTGTTCTAAGTCATTTATTCAAAATTTAAATACAAATTTAATATTTAAATTCAAACAAATTACATAAATTATTAATTTAAAATAAATTCAAAATTTGGGATCGTTACAGACTCCCTCCCTTAAAAAAATTTCGTCCCTGAAATTTGCAGGTAGAGAAACAACCAAGATAGATACACAAAGATTGAGAAACAGTTTTCCAGATCAAACTGGATATCAATTTTGCATTTGGCTCACCAAATCAGAATATCACCAATATGAGAACAAACTCATTAAATACTACACAGGATACTCGGGTCAGCAAATCTACGAAATACGCAAGGCACTGGTTAGTCCAAAGGATAACTAACCATTCGTAGAATATATTGAGACCCAAACAATGGATAAATTGATTTAAATCTTCCACAATTTTCAAATACTAGATATGGATTCCAAACTCAAGTCGGAATACCCCCACAAGTATATATAACTTGTCCCTCTACGGACTTGATATTCACAAGAAATTACAATAGAATTTCGATTTCAGTTTTAATCGAAATCGTTTTATTGATACCAATCTTCATATTCAATTTTATATTTAATTTACCAATTTATTTCAAATAGAATTTCAAATTCATTGAAGTTAAAAACGAAAAGATGATAGAAATTTAACGAAGAGAATACGAAATAGAAACTTATCTACACGATTCGTAAGCGCCACCATCATACCGATGCTTCTTCCTCGAGCTGCCATGAAGCAATCAAAGAACTTGAAATCGAATCAAAGGAGATTGATAGAGAAAGATTGTTTTCGCTATTGCAGGGTATTGACCATTCGCAGTGGTACTTCCCTGTCACCTATCTCGTCCTCTTCTTGCACTCATACTCACTATCAGTGGATAGCAAGAGAATTTACTAAGGCATTCGAATGGATATCTTAGGGATTACTCATTCTAGGGTTTACTTCACCCTATCTCTAATGAGCTACTTAATGTGTTATACTCCCGAGCTAAAGTTTTAACCTTCAACTCTGATACTCCTTGAATATACACTAATCTCCATAGATTAACTCAAGATGAACAGAAATACGAATTCTCAATGTTTAAGAAAAAGAAAAAGACAGAAGAAGAGAGAAAGATATAGAAAATAGAGAGAAGAGAAAATAGAAAATAGAACGGAAAGAAAACAACAGAACAATATCAGAATCTCACAATCGCAGCGGAACAACATATAATAAATAAATGAATAATCTTTAAACAAAGAACTATATCAGTTATTACATTACATTACATTACATTTCATTACATCATCATCAGAGTCTACAACAAACAACAACAAACAGCGGAAAAGAAATACTATATACTAGTAATACGCCATGCCATCCAGCTTACCTCCAGCAACTCCAGAATATCCTGATAAACCTTAACTCTTGACTGCCCGTGTGGAAATTGGTGGGCACCCAGAGTTTAGGAAGGAAAACAATAAACTCCGAGTCAGTCATGTGACTGGTGTGAGAACTCAAAACAGTTTATTTATCTTTTAAATCAAAATAGAGGAATATTTTTAAAGTTAATTCGCAATGCTTTTAAAAATGAGACTACCATAAGACCTCCCACCACACACACAATGCAAACGCAGACTTGGAGGAGATTTCTCCTTATGATAGTCAAAGATGCTTGATACGCATTTAAAAAAAAAACATTTGATATTATTACTAGTGCATAGTGTAGGAAAACATTTCGAAAGTAGAATATAAATCTTAGCCAGCATAGGTACCATTATATTATGCCTACTATAGCTACCTCCTGAGGAAGCAGGTTCTACAACTAAAACCGTACAAGATCGTATTGTTTCTTTGGATTTCCAACAAATGGTCAGGCCAAGGAACTTCCCATTGCCACATGAGAACGCCTCTGGAAGGATGTCCCCGAGAATCTAACCGGATCTCTGCCAACACAAGGCCGGGTTACCTTTCAAATTAGGTAACAACTGACACGAGTATGCCATCCCCCGGTCCTTTGGGACCTTTAACCGAGCGCTCGTCACCAACATCACACAATCATAAATAAAGTGTTTCAACATGAGTAAGTATCTGGGCTCCATACCATGATACCACCCTTTTCCAGAAGGAAATGCACATACCCTAAAGGGAGCTACCCCTCATAACCTTGCCGCATCTTTCCTGTTTTGACCATTCCGGAGTGTGAGGCTCGACGAAGTCTCGTCCACAAAAACATACTTTATACAAAAGCCATGCTTTGGGTCAACAAATGATCATAGAAATGATCACAAAGATAGACGATCAAACAAATGATCCTATCACAAATGATCAACACAATGATCATTTCACAGCAAAACTCAGCATGTCATATTACCAAATTGGGAATATATTGCTGATAACCTTCAACTACATAACCTCTGAGCTCGTACGTCTCAGAGAAGGGTGTTAAGCTAAGAGAATAAATTCTCCGCCACCAACAGAAATATATTTGAAAGAAATCAGCTTTGTATCTCAATTTGTAATGTCAGACATACAATCCATACAAGTCTGTTCCGGGCTCGAACAGAACCGAAGGCACTTACAAAGAAGTCCTTGCAATCCGGATAATCTCTAATCACGTCCGGACTTCCCATCACATAGAGAGTCTCTATACCGTAGCTACTCGGTGCAAAGACAATCGACGAGTTGTCATTTCGCTTTCAAAAATATCCGGTCTTCAACACCGGTCATCAAATGCAATCCATAACGACGTATCACATGCTCGGAATGGGTTATATGACCCCAAGGTCCTTTCCCGGATAACCCGAATAGTGAGCGCTTATTCAAAAATAAGTGTGGCATTCAAATTCAAACAAATCACAACAAATACCTTCCAAAGGTAAATATTGATAGTCGGTTATTGAACTATCAATGGATATGCACAACATCACCAGATTCCAAATAATTTTCCAATTTGATTATTTATTTCCCAAAATTCATATCTTTACAAGATATATAATTTCAATACCTCAAAAATAATTCAATATTTATTTTTTTAACAGATCCCCCTTTCTTTTATAAATCCCATAGTGAATTTATATTCCAAAATATCTATGAATATATGATTTCAATTATTCATTTCAATTTATCTTCAAAAAGATAAATTCTCAAAATATTCACTTTATATTGGAAACATTTCCATACTTATTTAATAAGTAGTTCACAAATCCATTTATTTTCTACACTTGGAAAATATTCAATATACTTAAATCGAAATTAAGTATATAGTTCATTCTTAAGGAAATCATTCTCTTAACCATATTTATTTGGGCCAAAACGAATGTTGCGTAAAACATCGTTACGACAACCCAAAATCACTAGTATAGGGATTCGAAATTAAAATAGATATATAAATCCCAATACTATACAAAACATTTCCTTTCGGAAATCATTTACTATAACAACCGTGTTATAGTCCACCATTTCCTTCTATTTCTCGAAAACGTCTATTTCAACAATGAATGTTGAAATCTATGGTTTCGAATCTCAACACATTTAAAACATCGTTAGATCGTTTTAATTCTGTTTAAAAACATCAAATCCAAAACATTTTCTTTAACATAATATTCACTATCCAAAAACGTGAATATACTTGTTAACCAATTTCATCACTTTTATGCATTGTATCTTAAAGGATTATTCACTGTCTAAAACGTGAATATAATTCCATAAATAAGTTATAAAATTTACTTATCAAAATAAGTCGTTTGCGGATTTATAAAACAATGTTTATAAATTCCATTTCTATTTATTTTATAACTACTTCCTTTATAAATCTCCTTTATTAACCTATTTGATTTATAACTCAATTATAAACCAAAAGTTCACATTATAAGTTAAATGCTTATAAAACGATTATTTTACAAAATCGTTCTTTTATACTTCCCAAATTATAAATCTTATAACTTATAAGATTCATTTACTTATCCAAATCTATTCTTCAAATAACTTTACAAATTTTATAAACCTACTGCTTATAAAATTCCATTTATAACTTCACTGTGTATAATTCTATGAATTTCATTCATTTATGAAATTCATTCACAATTCATTCTAATACTTATAAAAACTCGTTTTATAATTCCAATATTTTTAATTTATAAATATCAATTTATATATCTTTTTATATAAATCAATTTATATTATTATTTTAAAACATCTTTAAACTCCTTTATAATTTCACCATTTTGATTTATAAAATAATTAAAATTTATAAATCCTATTTTAAACTTTTCACAATAAATTCAAAAATCCCAATTTAACTATTTCATAAAATTATTAACCCCATATTTTCAAAAATCAGTTTTTTATCTATTTTTATCAAAAATCATAATTTTTATAACATTAAAATTATAACGTTATTTATTTATAATGGATCAATTCCAAAAATATTTTATAAACATATACTTTCAAAAATCACTTTGAAATCCTTTTAAAAATTCCAAAATTTGGTCCAATGATGCTACACACCAAATAGTAAATCACGACTACAACGACATCATATATCGTATATGATAATCAACGAATATCAAAATATCCATAATCAAATAAATACTGTTGAGGAATCCAGTTGGATCCCTCCAACCTATTTTCCTGCATCCACAAACATTAGCACAATACCAATTCCGTTCCAGTACGAAATTATCGCGGTATATGGGATTTAAAATATTATCCGCTTAATAGATGGCGCAATAGGGTCTCATCCGCTATACAATGCGGGAAATCAATAACTGCAATATATACATATGCCAATATATATATATTGCTATTATATATAATACCAATTTCACTATTTATGAAATATTCGCGGTATATGTTTTTAATAAATAACATCTGCTTACTAACGGCGCATAATGTCTATTTTAACAATCAATAGATAACAATCATCATTCAAAAATACATTCAAGAATTTTAAATCTAACTATTTAAAATAAAAATCGAAACCGATTCGATTGAGTGAGAAGTTCTCACCTTGATTTTATTTCTGTTTTTCAGCTTTTATTTCGGGTAAAATTAAACGGACGTTTAATTTTACCCGAAATTTTCATTGACTCCAATCGTCTCCAAATCAGTTGCATAGCATAGAACTCGTTAATACAAAGCCAACGCACTTTGATTCGCCCAAATCGGACCTCGTATGACCAAAATACAACATTTGAAAGATTATACGATTTATAATAGGATTAAATTACAATTTCTTTTATAATTTTCAAACCCTCACTGCATCTACCGTTCGTTGCTTCAGGAAGAATCTGGGCCGCACGCACGTTCTCTTCCCTTTCTTCATACGCGCTCAGTAAAAACGCGTACACGATGAAACCCACGGCCGCCGCTTCTCTTGCAATTTCGCACGCCACCACACTCGCTTCCAGTATGATCAGAGACCACCACTACGAAGGCCATAGTCGACTCCATACTCGGCTCAAATTTCATGAAGCTCGGTCGCCATTTGCTCGAGGAAAACGAGCACGAACACACGCTGTTTGAACGCGCACTGCAGTCAATCCACCACCCCGATTTCGATCATCACCGTTGGATGTGGAGTACTCGGAGTGCTCTACGATTCTCTAGTTGAGGGTTTTTGAAATTATTGAGTGGATGTAGAGAAAAATGGGGGAAAACGAAAGAACATTTCGGCCATTGAATGGGTATGGAGGCGGCTGGACATAATTAGGGTTAGGGTTATTTTTTTTGTTGAAAATGAATTTTAGGGTCTATTTATAGAAAATTATTGAACACTATTCATCAGGGTTTTCTAAACTCCGATTTACGCGCGGTAACTAGTGTTTCTAGGGTTTATCCCGCGTTCCGGACACAATGGAATAGGTTTCGGAAGCCAATTCGGTCATCTGTGCGAGTTATGGCAATAAACGTTCAATTTAAATTTAAACCGATTAAACGATTTTCTAGGCGTTTTAGTTTGTACCGGACAAACGGTAAATCCGATTGACACGAAATTTGAAACCATACAACAATATCATATTACGGATCCGATGAAACTGGTTTCATCGAAATCCGAGACTGTTTGAAAAATGGCTATTTTAACTCGCCAATTTAATATTAAAAACAATTCGATGCGTTTCGAGCTGCCACGGTCAAACGATAACTCCGATTGCTACGAAAATTGAAATCCGGTAATAACTAACTATTACGGTTCCAATGGAACTGGTTTTGTCCAATTCTGAGACTGTTCAAAAATTGACTATTTTCACTAGTCGATTAAATATTAAAATATTCAATTTTCACAAATAAACTTTTAATTCGATTTTAAAAGTTCTAAAATATCGTTCTAACTTCAATATGATATAATAAAATTTTACAAATCATTTTCAATCATATTTAACCCAATTTTCAATTATTTCCATAATTTAACATATTAAATTATCGATTTAATTATTCAATTAAATCCAATTATTCGAAATAAAATTTATTCGACTTATAAATTTCACTTATTAATATTTAAAATTAATTAAATATTCAATTTTTAATTAATAAAAATCCTGGGTCGTTACATACTTCCCCCCTTAAAAGAATTTCGTCCACGAAATTATCAAGTAAGAAAAGTTACAGAATCTATTAATTTTCCAAAATCCATAGTTAAACTTCTTACAAAACTTTACTAAGTTTTCAAATCATACTTAGTTATCTTTTCAAAAACAACTAGTATCTTGTTTGACTTTCAATTCCAAATCAAAGTTAAAGTTTTCAAAATTTTCCAATTTTCTCAAATTTTTCTAACGCCTTAAATTTTCGAAAAAATTCGCCATAGTCTCCTTTGCGCGGCTCGATCCGAAAAAAAATGACAGTATATATATCACAAATATACATCTCATCAAGTAATGAGGCATCCCGCAGGGAAAAAAGTGTAAAAGTACGATATTTAATCCGAGATATGAACCTTATTTTTTTATTAGCGAGCATATATGGCTAATATAGCGCGAAAGCGAGCTCTAAATGCGAAGCAAACGCGATCTGCACCTACTAAACACTCAACAAACAACATGAGAAACATGCATATAAACAATAGTATCGATATACAACATATATCAACATAATAACTATATATGCCAACATAGCAAATGCAATAAAAGCAATATACTCAACCATCAACCAACTATCATCCATAACCAATAAATATTCATTCATATTCTCATTAATATTCAATGAAATGGTTTTTCAATTTAAATCATATTTGATTCATTAACGGTGGATGTTCTTACTAACATTCATTTTCACTTAGTTCATATTCACTAATTCATATTCAAGTTGGTTCACTTCCAAATCAAATTCAATTCTATTTAAGATTCACTTAACTTCCAATTGAATTTCCAATTACTTTAACTTTCAATTTCATTAACATTTAATGAATTATATACAATCAACTAACAACCATATAACAACCAATGTATATTAATTACAACCAAATTCCTTTGCTTATATTCATTCAATTTGGTTTAACATCATCACTTTCAATTGGTTCAATTAAATTGATTTCCATTCAATTATTCAACTTCCAATAACATTAGATTTTTAATGAATTTACACTTATATTCATTATTCCATACCAATTATTCACATTCAGTTGATTAACATTTAATCCATTAATTCAATTCAATTACTAAAGTTGAATTTCATTACATAACTCAAGTTCACATTTATCATTTAACTCTATTAACTTACTTTGATACCAATATCAACTTCATTCAACATTTCTTAAGTTATACTTCCATTTTACAAACATCACTTGTTTTTACTTAACTTAAATTCCCACTTATAGATAAATTTCAGATTCCAATTCTAAAGTAAATTTCATTTAACTTTAAATTCATTTTTATTTACAACTCATATTCATAAATATATTCGTATAGTTTCACTTCTTATATATATAAGTATATTTCACAATTGTAAATCACTTTAATTATAATTCAATTCTTATAATTCTTTTGCTTATACAATTATCCACTTATTTAGATTATTCAAACAACTAAACAATCAACTTATATACACTTTAATAAATCTGAAAAATTATTCCTTTATATATAAAAATATAATCAAGGTAAAATTATTTCATTTACCCAATTTTAAAACGAAATTGTGTCGAATTGTTCTATTCAAATGTTTATAAACCCCTTCGGCATAGTTGTCGAGACCGTGCTGACGAAGGTTCATATGCCACTCAGTAAACCAATCATCACAATATAAAACAATTTTATATTCACTAACAAATACGCTCTCATAGCTATTATTACACTCAACTCATTCTAGAGTACTACTGACTCTATCTCTAATGAGTAATACCCAACAGAGCCATGGTTGTCGCTTAACCATATGCTCTGATACCACCTGTGAGGACCCGCAAATCCGTACTCCTTGAATATACACTAATCTCCATAGATTAACTCAAGATGAATAGAAATACGAATTCTCAATGTTTAAGAAAAAGAAAAAGACAGAAGAAGAGAGAAAGATATAGAAAATAGAGAGAAGAGAAAATAGAAAATAGAACGGAAAGAAAACAACAGAACAATATCAGAATCTCACAATCGCAGCGGAACAACATATAATAAATAAATGAATAATCTTTAAACAAAGAACTATATCAGTTATTACATTACATTACATATCATTACATCATCATCAGAGTCTACAACAAACAACAACAAACAGCGGAAAAGAAATACTATATACTAGTAATACGCCATGCCATCCAGCTTACCTCCAGCAACTCCAGAATATCCTGATAAACCTTAACTCTTGACTGCCCGTGTAGAAATTGGTGGGCACCCAGAGTTTAGGAAGGAAAACAATAAACTCCGAGTCAGTCATGTGACTGGTGTGAGAACTCAAAACAGTTTATTTATCTTTTAAATCAAAATAGAGGAATATTTTTAAAGTTAATTCGCAATGCTTTTAAAAATGAGACTACCATAAGACCTCCCACCACACACATAATGCAAACGCAGACTTGGAGGAGATTTCTCCTTATGATAGTCAAAGATGCTTGATACGCATTTTAAAAAAAAAAACATTTGATATTATTACTAGTGCATAGTGTAGGAAAACATTTCGAAAGTAGAATATAAATCTTAGCCAGCATATGTACCATTATATTATGCCTACTATAGCTACCTCCTGAGGAAGCAGGTTCTACAACTAAAACCGTACAAGATCGTATTGTTTCTTTGGATTTCCAACAAATGGTCAGGCCAAGGAACTTCCCATTGCCACATGAGAACGCCTCTGGAAGGACGTCCCCGAGAACCTAACCGGATCTCTGCCAACACAAGGCCGGGTTACCTTTCAAACTAGGTAACAACTGACATGAGTATGCCATCCCCCGGTCCTTTGGGACCTTTAACCGAGCGCTCGTCACCAACGTCACACAATCATAAATAAAGTGTTTCAACATGAGTAAGTATCTGGGCTCCATACCATGATACCACCCTTTTCCAGAAGGAAATGCACATACCCTAAAGGGAGCTACCCTCATAACCTTGCCGCATCTTTCCTGTTTTGACCATTCCGGGGTGTGAGGCTCGACGAAGTCTCGTCCACAAAAACATACTTTATACAAAAGCCATGCTTTGGGTCAACAAATGATCATAGAAATGATCACAAAGATAGACGATCAAACAAATGATCCTATCACAAATGATCAACACAATGATCATTTCACAGCAACACTCAGCATGTCACATTACCAAATTGGGAATATATTGCTGATAACCTTCAACTACATAACCTCTGAGCTCGTACGTCTCAGAGAAGGGTGTTAAGCTAAGAGAATAAATTCTCCGCCACCAACAGAAATATATTTGAAAGAAATCAGCTTTATATCTCAATTTGTAATGTCAGACATACAATCCATACAAGTCTGTTCCGGGCTCGAACAGAACCGAAGGTACTTACAAAGAAGTCCTTGCAATCTGGATAATCTCTAATCACGTCCGGACTTCCCATCACATAGGGAGTCTCTATACCGTAGCTACTCGGTGCAAAGACAATCGACGAGTTGTCCTTTCGCTTTCAAAAATATCCGGTCTTCAACACCGGTCATCAAATGCAATCCATAATGACGTATCACATACTCGGAATGGGTTATATGACCCCAAGGTCCTTTCCCGGATAACCCGAATAGTGAGCGCTTATTCAAAAATAAGTGTGGCATTCAAATTCAAACAAATCACAACAAATACCTTTCAAAGGTAAATATTGATAGTCGGTTATTGAACTATCAATGGATATGCACAACATCACCAGATTCCAAATAATTTTCCAATTTGATTATTTATTTCCCAAAATTCATATCTTTACAAGATATATAATTTCAATACCTCAAAAATAAATCAATATTTATTTTTTTAACAGATCCCCTTTCTTTTATAAATCCCATAGTGAATTTATATTCCAAAATATCTATGAATATATGATTTCAATTATTCATTTCAATTTATCTTCAAAAAGATAAATTCTCAAAATATTCACTTTATATTGGAAAACATTTTCATACTTATTTAATAAGTAATTCACAAATCCATTTATTTTCTACACTTGGAAAATATTCAATATACTTAAATCGAAATTAAGTATACAGTTCATTCTTAAGGAAATCATTTTCTTAACCATATTTATTTGGGCCAAAACGAATGTTGCGTAAAACATCGTTACGACAACCCAAAATCACTAGTATAGGGATTCGAAATTAAAATAGATATATAAATCCCAATACTATACAAAACATTTCCTTTCGGAAATCATTTACTATAACAACCGTGTTATAGTCCACCATTTCCTTCTATTTCTCAAAAACGTCTATTTCAACAATGAATGTTGAAATCTATGGTTTCGAATCTCAACACATTTAAAACATCGTTAGATCGTTTTAATTCTGTTTAAAAACATCAAATCCAAAAAAATTTCTTTAACATAACATTCACTATCCAAAAACGTGAATATACTTGTTAACCAATTTCATCACCTTTATACATTTTATCTTAAAGGATTATTCACTGTCTAAAACGTGAATATAATTCCATAAATAAGTTATAACATTTACTTATCAAAATAATTCGTTTGCGGATTTATAAAACAATGTTTATAAATTCCATTTCTATTTATTTTATAACTACTTCCTTTATAAATCTCCTTTATTAACCTATTTGATTTATAACTCAATTATAAACCAAAAGTTCACATTATAAGTTAAATGCTTATAAAACGATTATTTTACAAAATCGTTCTTTTAGACTTCCCAAATTATAAATCTTATAACTTATAAGATTCATTTACTTATCCAAATCTATTCTTCAAATAACTTTACAAATTTTATAAACTACTGCTTATAAAATTCCATTTATAACTTCACTGTGTATAATTCTATGAATTTCATTCATTTATGAAATTCATTCACAATTCATTCTAATACTTATAAAAACTCGTTTTATAATTCCAATATTTTTAATTTATAAATATCAATTTATAAATCTTTTTATATAAATCAATTTATATTATTATTTTAAAACATCTTTAAACTCCTTTATAATTTCACCATTTTGATTTATAAAATAATTAAATTTTATAAATCCTATTTTAAACTTTTCACAATAAATTCAAAAATCCCAATTTAACTATTTCATAAAATTATTAACCCCGTATTTTCAAAAATCAGTTTTTTATCTATTTTTCTCAAAAATCATAATTTTTATAACATTAAAATTATAACGTTATTTATTTATAATGGATCAATTCCAAAAATATTTTATAAACATATACTTTCAAAAATCACTTTGAAATCCTTTTAAAAATTCCAAAATTTGGTCCAATGATGCTACACACCAAATAGTAAATCACGACTACAACGACATCATATATCGTATATGATAATCAACGAATATCAAAATATCCATAATCAAATAAATACTGTTGAGGAATCCAGTTGGATCCCTCCAACCTGTTTTCCTGCATCCACAAACATTAGCACAATACCAATTCTGTTCCAGTACGAAATTATCGCGGTATATGGGATTTAAAATATTATCCGCTTAATAGATGGCGCAATAGGGTCTCATCCGCTATACAATGCGGGAAATCAATAACTGCAATATATACATATGCCAATATATATATTGCTATTATATATAATACCAATTTCACTATTTATGAAATATTCGCGGTATATGTTTTTAATAAATAACATCCGCTTACTAACGGCGCATAATGTCTATTTTAACAATCAATAGATAACAATCATCATTCAAACATACATTCAAGAATTTTAAATCTAACTATTTAAAATAAAAATCGAAACCGATTCGATTGAGTGAGAAGTTCTCACCTTGATTTTATTTCTGTTTTTCAGCTTTTATTTCGAATAAAATTAAACGGACGTTTAATTTTACCCGAAATTTTCATTGACTCCAATCGTCTCCAAATCAGTTGCATAGCATAGAGCTCGTCAATACAAAGCCAACGCACTTTGATTCGCCCAAATCGGACCCCATATGACCAAAAATACAACATTTCAAAGATTATACGATTTATAATAGGATTAAATTACAATTTCTTTTATAATTTTCAAACCCTCACTGCATCTACCGTTCGTTGCTTCAGGAAGAATCTGGGCCGCATGCACGTTCTCTTCCCTTTCTTCATACGCGCTCAGTAAAAACGCGTACACGATGAAACCCACGGCCGCCGCTTCTCTTGCAATTTCGCACGCCACCACACTCCCTTCCAGTATGATCAGAGACCACCACTACGAAGGCCGTAGTCGACTCCATACTCGGCTCAAATTTCATGAAGCTCGGTCGCCATTTGCTCGAGGAAAACGAGCACGAACGCACGCTGTTTGAACGCGCACTGCAGTCAATCCACCACCCCGATTTCGATCATCACCGTTGGATGTGGAGTACTCGGAGTGCTCTACGATTCTCTAGTTGAGGGTTTTTGAAATTATTGAGTGGATGTAGAGAAAAATGGGGGAAAATGAAAGCACATTTCGGCCATTGAATGGGTATGGAGGCGGCTGGACATAATTAGGGTTAGGGTTATTTTTTTTCTTGAAAATGAATTTTAGGGTCTATTTATAGAAAATTATTGAACACTATTCATCCGGGTTTTCTAAACTCCGATTTACGCGCGGTAACTAGCGTTTTTAGGGTTTATCCCGCGTTTCGGACACAATGGAACAGGTTTTGGAAGCTAATTCGGTCATCAGTGCGAGTTATGGCAATAAATGTTCAATTTAAATTTAAACCGATTAAACGATTTTCTAGGCGTTTTAGTTTGTACCGGACAAACAGTAAATTCGATTGACACGAAATTTGAAACCATACAATAATATCATATTACGGATCCGATGAAACTGGTTTCGTCAAAATCGATACTATTTGAAAAATGTTTATTTTAACTCGCCAATTTAATATTAAAAACAATTCGATGCGTTTCGAGCTGCCACGGTCAAAAGATAACTCCGATTGCTACGAAAATTGAAATCCGGTAATAACTAACTATTACGGATCCAATGGAACTGGTTTCGTCCAATTCTGAGACTGTTTAAAAATTAACTATTTTCACTAGTCGATTAAATATTAAAATATTCAATTTTCACAAATAAACTTTTAATTCGATTTTAAAAGTTCTAAAATATCGTTCTAACTTCAATATGATATAATAAAATTTTACAAATCATTTTCAATCATATTTAACCCAATTTTCAATTATTTCCATAATTTAACATATTAAATTATCGATTAATTATTCAATTAAATCCAATTATTCGAAATAAAATTTATTCGACTTATAAGTTTCACTTATTAATATTTAAAATTAATTAAATATTCAATTTTTAATTAATAAAAATCCTAGGTCGTTACACCAAATGAAACGATCTTGACTCGACCTTCGAAAATCGGCACCGAATACGACACTCATATTCAAATGTCGCAGATCCAAATGTCGAATCTGGTCCGCCGGAGCTTATAACACATTAAGTACAACACAGCGGAAGAAATGAATAATATAATATACAACATTCGATACAATATCAGATACAATAATGAATCCAATAGGATGATAGAACTGAATATCAATACTATCAGAGATACAAGAGATAGCAGCGGAAAGATAATGTCTTCAATGCCGGACTCCAAGAACTCCATCTCCAAACTAAATATAGCTCGAACAACCATCAAGTTGCACCAAGCTAAGCAAGGTCAGCCGTGAAAGATGAAGTGTAGAAAATGCGATCCACAAATCCAAAAGGCTTCGAAGGCTATCGAATAAATCTTACTATTCGACTATCTGAAAAATCCAACTCTAGACTGCCCGTGTGGAAAATAGTGGGCACCCAGAGTTTAGGAAGAAACAATAAACTCCAGGTCAGTCATGGGACTGGCGTGGGCAAAAAAAAAAACAGTTTTATCTTTAAAACAAGCAACAAAGTAATTTAAAAATTGAAAACCGCAATGCTTTTTGGAAAATAAAACTACCATAAGACCTCACCACACACACAATGCAAACGCAGACTTGGAGGAGATTTCTTCTTATGATAGTCAAACATGCTTACTACGAAAAATTCTTGTTTTTATATTATTATTAGTGCATAGTGGAAAAACATTTCGAAAGTATAATATTAATCTTAGCCAGCATAGGTACCATTATATTATGCCGCTATAGCTTCCATTTTAAATGACAGGTTCTACAACTAAAACCGTACAAGGCGCGTATTGTTTTGTTTGGATTTCCAACAAATGGTCAGGCTAAGGAACTTCCTATTGCCACATGGGAATGCCTTTGGAGGGACGCCCCGAGAACCTACCCGGCTCTCTGCCAACACAAGGCCGGTTTCCTCCCTGCCCGGGAGTAATACCTAAAGATATGCCACCCCCGGTCCTTTGGGACCTTTATACGAGAGCTCTCAACACCAACTACATCACACAGTAATAAATATACTACAGTGCCCACATGAGTAAGTATCTGGGCTTCATACCATGATACTACCCTTTTCCAGAAGGAATGGTCACACCCTAGGGGAGCTACCCCTGAAACCTTGCCGCATCTTTCCTGTTTTGACCATTACCGGTTTGTGAGGCTCGATGAGGTCTCGTCCACAAAGCTACGCTTTACACGAAAGCCATGCTTTGATCACAAATGAACAACAAATGATCATCAACACACAACAACACTTAGCATGCCACATTACCAAATTGGGAATGTATCACTAGTAACCATCAACTACATAACCTATGAGCTCGTACGTCTCAGATAAGGGTGTTAATCTAAGAGAATAAATCTCCGCCACCAACAGAAATGTATTTGATAGAAACCAGTTTTACATCTCAAAGTGTAATGTCAGACACACATCCATACAAGTCTGTTCCGGGTTCGAACAGAACCGAAGGCACTTCCGAAGAAGCCCTTGCAAATACGGGTATTCACAATCCCGATCGGACTTCCCATCACTTAGGAAATCTCTATACCCGTACGACTCAGTGCAGAGACAATCGATGGGTTATCCTTTCGTTCTCGAAAATACCCGGTCTTCACCACCGGTCTTCAAATGCTATCCATAACGACGTATTATTATTCGGAATGGGTTATATGACATAAAGTCCTCTCCCAGCTAAACCGAATAATGAGCGTAATATTTAAAAAGATATGGATATGGGATTTCAGTTAAGTCATAACTTAATATCCAAACTTTTCCTTTCAACAGTTTAAAACAAATTACCATTTTAAATCTTTTAACAAAAAGATTTATTTCACGAAGTTCACCTAGTTTCACAAAGATCCATTCACGGATTTCAAAACAATTTCCATTTCAAACTTGAATCTTTCGATACACATTGGAAATCCTTTCTTTTTATGAAAGCTATTACTATTTAAAACAAATAGTTTTCGTTTTGGGAAAACTAGTTACAATTTACATAAATTAAAGCCATCTAAGTATAAAAACTTGGATTTAAATTTAAATTTCCAAAACCATACTTTTTAAATGTGTTAAAAATCCGTATAAACATCTTTATAACTTGTATAACCTTTTGGACCATAATTTTCCATTTATTGAATTCAATTTCAAATGTAGAATTCGAATTTAAATCAAATTATTTAAATTTCGAGTTTTATTAAGTTATATAAAATAACTTTTATTTTTGAAAACTCATTTTCAAAAGCTTTCAATTCAAATTCCAAAACTATTTTGTATTCAAGAATTTAATCTTTAAAATTGTTAAAATATGTGACTTAGCCGATTTCCTCGTGCAATCCATATTTGTGTGTGTATGGTGTAGTCCAGAGTTTTACACAATGGTGCAACATCATAAATCATCACGGATTTGCAATCACAACAATATCGATAAGCGGTATATTCCAATAACGCTTATCTATATACACAGATTCACAGATAGAAAATATGAATGCATTATAAATAAATAAATTGCATTCATCACCGATCACACCGAAACAATTCACAGCACAAAGCATACCATATCAGAAATATTAAATAGTTCGATAATCAATAGAATTCAAAACATCCATAGGTAAGCTCAATTAATTATCTGATTGATTGAAATCAGATAGGTCATCAGTCATGGTTAATTTACTCTAATTGATTTCAAATCATTTAATTAATTGTTCTTTAATCATTTATTAATTAAAATTAATCAACTCTTAATTATTGAATAATTGATCTTTAATTATTCAATGATCCTTTAATTTATTTCCTTTAATTATAAGTTATTTTTAACGTTTAATTAGATCGGGAAATTATTCAAATTAAGAATAAAAGCTCGTTGCTTTTTTTTAACCAGAATTAGAGCCATAGAGCTCTATCCATTTATTCACTAGACCAAACTCTAACTGTGAATTTCTTAAAATAAAATACAAATAAGAAAGAATATAATAAGAAAAATGAAAACACGAATATGTATGACAACCCACTGTAAGTTTACGAAATTTTATGAATTCTCCCGTCATTTCTTTCTATCTTACTAATAAAATAAAGAGTTTTTTTTTTATTAAAGATAAAGAGTTTATTATAAGTTCGCGACTCTAACTAAACTAATTCAACCCAACTAAAAGGGATTAGATTTCATTAATAAATTAATCAACCCTTAAATTTGTTACCATTTCATTAATTAATTGCAATAAGTGATTATTCCTAATCAATTAATCAACTTTAATTAAATTATTCACATTAACCAACACTCTCAAATTATTAATAATAATTGAATTGGTTTAATTATCTTCACACATTTATTTACCTTTAATTAATCAAAATTCTTAATTACTTAAGATAAATCTTTATCGTGATTAATTACTAAATCTTAATCTTTAAACTTTATTTTAAATCAAATACCTTAGAAATCAATTTTTTTATTAATTAAAACATTCAGATTTACTTTTATCTCTTTAAAACTTTTCTAGGTTAATAAATAACTTTTAATACAAACATCACTTTGGGAAAAAACTTATCTATTACATATCTAAAAGCTCGTTCATCTTTGTTTTGAAACTTGAATTATTTACAATTGTTCTTGAAAACCATTTACTTCCATAAGTAAGACTTGGTTTACTTTTGTTTAAAACTTAGAAATCCTTTTGACAAGCAAGTTCTTTTATTTAAAACTTTTTTTTTCCTTTTAAACTTCCTGTAACAATTTCTTAAATTCTGCTCAATCCAGACTCGAGCAAACACCCGCATTCTTCTCCCATTTTCCCGAGTACTCTTTCGTTCCTTATGCTTTTCTTCTTCCCTCATTTCATTTTTTTTCTACTTAAGTTTAAAACTTTAATTACAACAGTTAAAACATTGAGACCAGGTAACCCACTCACACACACGAGTTCCATCCCGAAGTAGCCCACGCATTTTCTCGAGCTCCTGTACCTTTTTCTTCCCCAACCCTTCAACCAGATACATACATAAGCACGTACACGTGCACGAACTTCACAGCCAACTCCGGTCAACGTCGCAGTAACCCAACCACCATCGGTGATCACCCAAATCGACTCGAACAACCCAGAATACATAATTTTGCCTAAATCGAAATATAGCAATTTGAGTCCAATTTTCTTTCCTGAAGCCCAACTCGAATCAACAATTTCACCTCGCAAGTCCACCTTACCTCGCCAGAACTCTCGCGACTTCGCCTGGAGCTCCCCTGCAACCCCACGCACCTAGCCCTCCATTACCGATCGCCTGAAACGCTTCGAAGGCGACACAATAGTACGATTTCTCAACTCGACCCAAACTAGCAGTTAAAACCCTAACTTTGATTCGTTTAACCAATTCATTCATTAGAAAAATTATTCACTAATTTTTCTGAAATCCTCAATGTTCAAACTTACTTCACACAAAATTTTAACATCTAAAAATTATCCAGTTAACAGAAATTGATCAAAATATAATTTGAGTTCAACTGCGGGCTGCACTCTACACACTTAACTAAAAATCACTATTTTTGTTTTAAAAATCTTGTTTTTGTATGTTGATTCAAGCTATATAATTGAATCAATATTTAACCATATTCGAATTTATCCTAAAATTTACTTTTCACTGTAAAATTAAATTTTGCAGAGCAATATTTTAATTATCAAGCTTAACACAAATTGCCAGGCCTCAATTTAAGTTTAAACAACCCTATTATGTTTGAATTCCCAAGCTTAATATTGTTTGTATGAAAATATGTTATATTTTTCTTTTGCTTTACCCTGTAGCCAGAAAACAGGAAGAACAGAACCAAACAAGAATTTACATCACAATCATATATGGATAGGATTTCTTACTTAAAAAAATTATACAGTAGAGCACAATCATTCATGAATCAAATACACAAGTTTAAAGGTTTAAAAAGTGTGTTTACTCACCTTGGATTCCAGAAGAATAATAGAATTTCTTTTTTTTCTTGAAACAGGCTTGAACTTTGCTTGCTGAAACTTTTGATTTCTGGTTTGAATTGAATTGTTGTTTAAATTTGAATCTTTTTTAAGTTTTTAGATGGTATTTACTTCAGATTTCTTAGCTTTTGATGGTCGAACTGAAATAAAGGTTTGATATATAAGGAAAAGAATTTTACAGGGATTATGATTTTGTTTGTACACAGGGTGGCAATATTTTGTTCTGTACACATAAGATCAGAGATTTTTTCCTTGCTTGTTGACTCAACTGATTTTCTTGTTTTATGTTTGGCTAAAGATTTTTTTATTTTGGAGGCTAAGTTGATTTATTGTTTCGGCCGAAATGGTATTAGTAAGTACATTTGTTTCTTATTTTGTTTACATGCATCATTTCTTTTGATGTTTTATTTGTGTAAAGATATTTTTTTCTTCTTTCTTTTCTTCTGCATACTTTTATGTCATACTTCATTTATATAGCTTCTCTTGCAAGCTTCATAGATATTTAAATTTTTATTTGTATGAAGATATGTTGTTTTGTTATTTTCTTGCTTCATATCTTTGTGCTTATCCAATTTGTTTTCCAAGTCTACTTATATTTTCATTTATACACACTTGTTTTACACAGCAAACATACTTGTTATTAATATGTTTTTTGTATGTACATAGATTTGTTTACTTTGTTTTATATTTGTACTTTATTATCTTGTTCATACCTGCATATTTATATTTTATTTGTTTGTACATAATTATTTTGTATTGCCTACACATTTGAATTAAACTTTACCTTTTTGCTTTGTAATATAAAGGAAATTGTATAATCAATATGTTATTGGAATTCATCTTAACTATATATTTTTAAAACAAACTGCCCATAATTTAATTTACATAAATAACATTTTAAACCCAAATTGTTGTTCTAAGTCATTTGTTGAAAATTTAAATACAAATTTAATATTCAAATCCAAATAAATTCCAAAAATTACATAAATTATTAATTTAAAATAAATTCAAAATTTGGGATCGTTACAATAGGGCATGACCCCATACCAGCCCAATTTGGTATTCTAGTATCTGAGTCATTTTACTTAGGGTCAACTACCTTTTAAACTTTCCTTGAAAACATTTCTTTTAGATTGATGTAACCATTTAAATCATACTTAAACAAGGAAAATATATTCTATGCTTTAGTCTAATCACCTTCCCATGTTATATATACAAAACATTGTTGATGAAAACATTCAAACCTTTGAAAGTACTCCTTTCGAAACCATTGAAAGTCTCCCTTCCGAAACCATTGAAAGTACCCTTTTGCAACAATTAAACTATTTTGCTTTATAACCTTAGGCTGAAAGGCCAAAACATTCCTATCAAAACCATTAACAATCAACCTTTCAAACACATTGAAAACATCCCTGCTTTATAAAACCTTAGACATCCTCTTTTTAAAACATTTTAAACAAGCCTTTTGAAAACATTGGAAACCCTCCATTTAAAACCTTTTGAAAACATTAGGGAGCCACCCTTTCGAAACCTTTCTCTGATAACTTTCGAAAGCATAAAGTCCTTTACTTAAATCAAACTTTTCGAAAGAATTGGGTTCAAGTAAAACATGTGGAACAACCTTTCAAAATCATTTAAAACCATTTCTTTCGAAATCTTTGGGTTAACTTTCAATAGAACAAAGAGTATTAAAACAACTAAGTCGAAAACACTCTTTCGAAAGCAATTTCCTAAGTAAAAGAAGTGGATGGTGTCGAACTAATCCCTTCAAAAGCATTGGAGAAATGGCTAAGATTTTGAAACAAAGTAACTCTTTCGAAAGCGTTACTTAGAAAGTTTGGAAGCGGCGGCAAGGGGTTCGACCCCTTCGAAAGCTTCTTTGTGAAATAAAAGGCGCAACCTCTTTTGAAACCATTCTTTAAAATCATTTGACCAAGTCGAAAGCTATTTAAGTCGAATGCATTCTTTTCGAAAGCAAAGCAGGCACATTTCCTTTTATAAGCAAAATAAGGTTTCGACCCCTTCGAAACCCCTTATTTCGACTCTATACCTTTCGCCTATGTCCAATCCACTACATACCAAAGCTTTTGATACCATGTGTATTAGTTTCGACTGAGATGGAGGTGGAAGTACCTAGTCGAAAGGTAGGTGTCGAAAGTGGCGAAATAACAAAAGTATGATAAAACATAATTTTAACTTTAAAAAGTAACTCTTTTCAACTAACCTGCCTTGTTTTTCAACATATGATTGGTTGCTAATTTCTTTTCCAAATTATTTTCTAAAAGTGCTGCCGAGATTTCAGAAGTAAATAATTTAAAACATTTGCAAATTACCCCTTCTCCTTTTATAAACATATAAAACATTAATGTTCCATACCTTAAATAATTTTATATACTTATTAAAAAACTTAAGAAAATTCTCCATAAATTCCAATAAATCATTTTTGATATGTTTTTTAACATATTTAAATTTCTGACCCAAAACATATATATTAGCCATAATTAATTTTAAAACCAATAAACTATTTTCTTCACTAAAAATTTGTAATAAATCCACAATAGTTCAGAAAATTATGAAACTTGAAACCCATCTCTAAAACATCATTTCTGTCCTTATACTAGAATCTCAAGGATTTGGATGTCATTTAGTAGGGTTTCACATTAAAACTTATCATAAAATCCGTATGAAATAGCATAAATCATCAACAAGCATACATATCCATTTTTAACAATCAAAACTTGGCAAAACCTTTGCAAAATAATGCGGATCTCAATCTAAAACAAAAAATAAGAAAACATGAGATGTAGTCTATTATTAGCCTTAGCATTGTGTTTAAGGAGTTGAGATTTGAGAATTGATTTGATTAATCTTCCTCTTGATCTTTAGCTTTTCTTTTTCTAGCTTTTGCTAATGATGGCCGGCCTCTTGGTTTAATATTTTGATTGTGAACGTGTAAAATGAGAATGCATGAGGGTTTAGGGTATTAGAATACAACTTATTTCTATCTTACCACTATCCTATTACCCTTTCTTATTTCATTTTACATTCCCTTAGCTCATTTGTTATTAGGCACGGCTACCTCTTAGATATACAAATCTCAATCCCTTAACCATTTATGTTATTTTATTTTATTTTACTAATTAAATTCCTAAATAATGTTACTCAAAATTAGGGTCATTACACGTGCTCTGATGCCAAATTGATGGAGTTATATCTTGATCCAGTGGATGTTGAAGCCCCCATTTCCGAAAGGGCCATCTTGGCTGCGGTGGCCGAGCAAACTGCTATTGAATCTGTGGTTAATACTATTGCTAATCTAAGCTCTTCGAGTCTGGGAAAAACATCTGGTCTAAAGTCTTAAGAGTAGGCAGATGCTATTCCTATATCTACGGACATTAGTTTTGAAATCGTGCACGTGATTCCCACCTCTTCTGCAATTTCTCCACACGAGTCGTACGTTACTCCTATTGAAGGTCAATTCGAAGTATCCAGATCCGATGAAGAGCACATCACAGAAGGGTGGGGAGTTTAAAGTCACCATCTGAGATAAGAGTGTTAGCTCGGGTATATCTCTTGTCTCTTTACCATTTAAGAAGCTTCAGTTCTCACCAAAGGCTATTTCTATACTCTACCACTCCATTGGCCAGCTTGTTAGTCAACCTCACTTGCCTCTTCTGCCTCCAGCTACACATGGTTCACGGACCGAAGCGATCTCTACTGTATTAATCATTGTTTTTGCAGGGGTTTTTTTACCTCTAGTCCAATATCCAGCTCTAACTTGGGTCCTGATTATGAGAAGATCACTGCTTTCGAGAGCTTAAAGGACATTTTTATCTGTCAGGAGGAGGATGTGCACATCATCGACCCTTCAGACCCTATGGACCAAGAGATGATGGCGAAGAGGCTGAAGAAGGGGCAATATATGCTTATCATAAAGAAAGAACCTGGAGCTACCAAGTCCAGGATCGCGCAGGATCGCCCTATTTACAATATAGACAGGCAAGCCAAAGTGAGGAGAAGTTCCAGTTGGTCGATTCGAAGGAGAGTCCGCATGTAACACACCTAATTTTAATTAACATTGTTCAGAAGATTTAATTAGATAAATTAAGTAGAATAATGTGACGTGTAGTAAGATAAGGAGGATGAGAGTTGATAAATAACAAGATCGACCCTAATTAACTAATTGTTAAAATTATTTTATAGCTTAAAACATAGAATGATATACAAGAGGGAAAAACAATAATAGATGTATCTTTCACCCCTTGAACCCTCCATCTCTCATATCATTCTTATGTTTATGCACACAAAAAACAATTAGGGGAAAACTCAAGGAGGTCGACCATTAATCAAACTTAGAAGTGGAAAACTAAGGGCAAATCAAAGGGAAAATCTAAAGAAACCATTCTCCATCAAATCTTAACTCCATTATCCAATCTAAGGTGAATAATGATTATCCATGTCAAGTTTTCTATGTCTGGTTTGGTTTTATAATTAAACCCAAATTCATTAACGTTATTATGCCATATTTTAAATGTTTAAATGATTACATGCTTATTGTTGAATTATTGGATTTATTTCTTATAGGTTTAAGTATGAAACCATCATATGATACCCAAATGACTTGAAATTTCAATATGATGTTAGAAACATTATTTTAGATGTGGATTTTTAGTTTCGTAATTTTCAAGCAAGTATGAATATTTCATGAATTATCTAAGTGAGGAAATTGATTTATGTGGGTTTTAATTATTAGAACTAAATAAATAATGTTTTTGACCCTGAAATTTCTAGATGTTAAATAATATGGTAAATCGGATTTATTGCGATTTTTGAGTATTTTTTCCAAGTGTTTAAGAATACTTATAAATATATATTAAGCTAGAAAAGCTTAATAATTATATTAAAATATTAATATAGATTATATGGGTAGCAAATTATTTTGGGAATGAGAAATCGGATCTATAGCAGTTTTCTGAAAAGGATTTGGTTAAAGACTTTTACTATCCAATAAGTATTTGACAAATAATTAGAGTTGGTGAAAAGATGTTGCTTTTTAAAGAAATAAAATAGTTTTCATGTTAATTACGGTATTGTCAGGCAACATTAAAAATCAATGACATAGCCTATCTATGCCCCATGTCGTCTCTAACCTATAGGGAAGCATACGATAGCAACATGGTTGTATGCAATTATTCCACTAAGGTTGAGACGTATAATGCCGACGTTGATTCTTACGACGTTGGTGATGCTGTTGGTGTTCTATGGCACTAGGCTTCTATGATGCATATATTCTATGCTGCCTGTTTTATACCATATGTTTCAATACAACATATCAATGCCTCATATTTTCTATAATGACATCAACTTCACAAGACAGCAATGCCGCCAGTTTCAATATCAACTCCACATGATTTCGATGCCGCTTATTAAGCCGCCTTGGTTTAGCTATGATGAAGTTATAAGCTATTTCCAACATTGGTTTTATATGTCAATGATGTTGCCTAACTTATTATCGACATTCCCATATTTCTAATTTTTCAGGTTTTATACTATGCAATCCATAACTATGCTGCTTGTATTCGACGATTTATATGTATTTTAATATGCACCATAAATGGTTTTGATCCTTATGCCCTTACGCTTATAAATCAGATACTTTAACATAGTTTAGATACAGAGGGGTGCGATAATCCCATATAGGCAATATCAATGCCGCACTTTATAAGTTCATTGGTTTTATTATATATGACTTCATAACTTTTGGTTTTGATGTGCGATAATCTCTAAGTGACTTTGAAATTCATCGATACTATTTTATAAAAGCGTATATATCTTGGCATAGTATTTTGAATAAAGTAAGGGGTTATATTTTTCTTGTTTCAAATTACCAAAAAGGGTAATTACTTAAGGTTAAGTAATTATAAGATGCCAATTTATTGAACATATTTGAAAGATGGATGCTATATGTTCCTATTTTATTTGACCAGTTATTTTACATGATTATTATTGCCATACTCACATATCATGACCGATAACTTCATTTTGGGATATAAAAAGTGCAGAATAACCAACTAGGTCGATCCATTAGTGAGTATAATTGGATTTAACTTCCTCAATGGGTAAAATTGTATCCAGGAGATCAGATAGATCAGAAGAGTTAGGACGCCTAGAATTGATTAAAAGATTACGATATGAGCTATGGTATTGGAAGGGTCCAATAAGTTCATAGTGATCCTATAAAAACTATTGCTTGAGTAGTGTTATTGGAGGATATCTAATAGGTTCTTATTGATCGCATGAAAACTATGATTCGAGAAATATTATTGTAGATTTCCAATAGGTTCATGGTGGTTCCATAAAAACTATGATTGGAAATTGTTATTGGTAGAAACCAATAGGTTCATAGTGATCCTATGGAAACTATTATTGAAAATAGTTATCGCTAGAAACAAATAGGTTCTTAGTAATCCCATGAAAACTATGATTCCGAACAGGTAGCCCTTAAGAGATTTGATAGGTTATTAGCCAGCCCATGAAAACTAATAGGTTCATAGTGACCCTAGAAAATCTATGGATTGAGATAGATAGTCGGTTTTGTAAAAGGATGAACTTAGGGTAGATATAACCCTATGTTGATTAAAGAGTTAGACTTACCCACATTGCATACTTTCATATAATTATCTTATTATGTTTTAACCATTGTGGATGTAAGAGCATAATATATGGTCGATATGTTGGTTAAGATAATAGTGAGGGGAAAACCTGTTTCGCTCAGTGGCCTGGTCTCATTAGATATTTATTTTTAGTTCAAGATGGTAAGTTATCATTCACACCAGACTATTAGTTCAACCCAAAGTTTTTGTTTAACCCAAAGAGTCAGGCTTGACCCAAAGCTTGGCCCATGAGGCAAATGTAACATCCCCCTACTTGGAGGCCTAAAACTAACGGCTACGGATGCTGCAGTCATCTGCTATTATTAATTGTCAATGACCAAATACGATGACATTAGATACATTGATACACAGAATCGTAAGAATATAAAAAAAATTTAACAGCAAACAAATTCCACATTCCATTTCAAAATATTCCAAGTTGATTACATAATCCCAATATGTTGACCACGTTCAGATAACATATAATTATTACAAAACGCGCCAAGAGCGACATACAAAGATGCCCCATTGGTAGATCAAAGTACATAGATAGGCAAGAAAAAAATTTCCTGTACAAACAAAACACACAGCGGAAATAAAAGAACTCTAATAACAAGCTTGCCTTTTGCATGCCATCGGAAGCTTATTTGGTCTAAATGAATACCTGGAAACCTTAACTCTCAACCCACTCAAAATCAATTGAGTACCTAAGAGTTTAAGGGGAAAACAAAAACTTAGAGTCAGACATAAATCTTGGTATGAATAATAATTTACCATCTCAACCATTTAGATATCAAGTGAAACCATGCCGCTTAGCGGAACTGGTTTTCCCCTCAATAGTATCTCAAAATGTTTATAAAATCATATATCTTTCTTATTATCCTAGTTTTTATGATTTACCTTTACTGACTGTCAATATCTTAATCCGGATATAGTTTTCATGGGCTAACTACAAACCTACTGGCCTCTGCCAGTACCAAATCATAGTTTCCATGGGCTGACTATTAACCTATTGACCCTTGCCAATATCATACAGTTTTCATGGGCTTGTCGTAAATTTATTGGCCCCTGCTAGTATCTTTAATTAAGATTTTAACATCTATTAAGTTATATTCACTACTGGGTCAACCTAACTAGTTATTCTGCCCTTTTCCCAAAATACAATTATGGGTTACTAAAAATGTGAATAATATTTACAAAATCTTTATTTATACCATGGCATTTCCTTTTAAAATGAGAATGGGTTATTTGGTTTGAAACTTTAAAACATCACTTTCGAAACCCCTTGATGACCTCCTTCAAAAGCATAGAAAACTTCTTTTCAAAACTCTAAGTACATACCTTTCGAAACCATTGGTACTTTTCGATGGTATTAAGAAAGCATTCTTTTAAAACATAGCTTCGAAACACATAAAAGTGCTCTTTCGAAAGCATTGGGTTTACTCTTAAACACATCATTAGGGTCAAAATGGTTATGTATGGAAGTATCTCTTTCGAAACCAACAGAAATTAGTTTTGTGAAAAGTTGATGGTATGGGAACCATCTTATTCGCAAGCAAAGACCTTTAAAAATTAAAACTTCGAAGGAGCCGAAACCCCCTTTCGACTCCATCACCTTCGAAACCCTCAACCTCTTTTGAAAGAAAATAGGAAGCGGCTTAACCTAGGTAAAATTAATGATAACCTTTCGAAGATATTGATGACTTCAATACTTAGAAAAGAAAATAGCGGCTAGGTTTCGACTAAGCTGGAAACCACCATTTCGAAAGCTTCTTATTTTAAAAAAACGTTCCCCTTCGAAAGCTATTTATAAAGTCCTGTTCGAAGCATGACTTTCGACTATGTTGAAAACTTCAAGTAAAACATGGAAAAATTTAAATTTAGAAAACAAACTAAGGTTTTGACTATATAGAGTATCGACTTAGTTGAAAGACCTTCAAAAACTAGGCAGACATTTATCTTTTTAAAACAAAACCTTGGTTTTGACTCCAACGAAAGCATAGCTTTCGACACCCTACCTTTCACTACTTACCAATTCACTTCGTACCAATTCCATTGATACCATGTGCCTTGGTTCCGACTATGTAGGCTTTGACAGAGATGGTGCGGAGGTAAAGGAGTTGAAAGGTGCCTCTGAAATAGGTGGAACCACATTTTTCCTGAAATGCTGATTTATGGCTAAACATGGCAATTGCTTTATAACTAACCTGACAATTGTAATCCATTGATTGACTACTTTAAAACTTTTCAAATACTTTATAGTAAAAAATACCGCATTAATTAGATCTAAATCAATGCTTTGTAACATTAAACCCTTCCATATGACAAAGCTGATATTTGCGAAAAAATCCTTCTTTAACAATAATTTATTTTTCCAAATAAATCGATTGGAAAAAATCCCCAAAAATAACAGAAAATCGATCTTATCATGTAATCAAACATATTTAAAATTTAGACCCAATTTGTTCTAGAAATACTCGAATTAAATTTTAAACCCAATTATATCATATTTTCCATTAAAAATTCATAACAAATTTTTTATAGCTTAGAAAGTTTTCAACATAAATTTTTTCCACAGCAATCGAAAATCATAAACCCTTGGTTTCCCATTAAAAACGAGCAAATCATATGTATGAAGTAAAATAATTTGATCGTAACATGATTCAAGCATATCGTCATCCATATCATTAAAAAAATGAATTTAAACATAAATTCGAAAACACATAATCATAAAATAAAATAGAGATGGTATAAAATTATTATTCACCTTAAACATGATAAGGAATTTGAGATTTGTTGTAGATTAATCCTTTCTAGCTTTGATCCTTAGGTTTAAATTGAAATTCTTCTTTTCCTCCTTGTTAATGGCCAGCTATCTTAGGGTATTTGCGTTTTGTTTTTGATTTAATAAAAATGAACGTGAATGGACAATGGTAAGAAATGTATAGCCGTGTGTAATATACTCGTTATTTTACTAATATGCCTATGTCTAATTTAATTATATTGTAAACAATTTAAAGCCCATTAAATCTTTATTATTAAACTTGGCCCATTAAGTTATTTACTCAAGTCTCAATCCTCTTATCATTATTCTATTTAATTTATCTAATTATATTTTTTGAATAATGTTGTTAAAAATTAGGGATGTTCCAGACCCCCATTAAAGAATTTCATCCTCGAAATTCAATAAGGACTAAATACTAAACATAGCAATCATCTCTAACAACTCCTAACAACAAAACCAGTCTACTTGACTAAAAACGATCTATATAAATCTAATATAAAAATACACTCAAAGCAAATCAAGATAAGTATCTCTAATCCTGTTATCTGTCTCCCAAGTACAATCCTTTTCGTTGTCGCTCCACTGAGCTATCACCAACCTGACCATCTTGTTTCTTAATATTTTCTCATCTTTAGCTACAACCCAAACTAGTTGTCTAACGAAAGTCAAACTAGGCTCTACCACTAAATCATCCAAACCTATCGGAGAAATAGTAGTCTCTGGATCATGCACATTCTTGTGAAGATGAGATACATGAAATACATTATGGATACCTGCCAAATTGCTCGGCAACTCTATTCTGTATGCGAGTTTTCTAATCGTCTCTATAATCTGGATTGGACCAACATACTTCGAGGACAACTTTCCTGACTTCCCAAACTATACCACACCCTTCATTGGTGATACCTTAATAAAAACATAATATCCAACTGCGAATTCTAAGTCCTTATGCCTCTTATCTATGTAACTCTTCTATCTTGACTGAGCTTCCTTGATCCTGCCTTGGATTAACTCAATCTTCTTTGATGCATCTCTGACAAAATCTAGACCTAAGACTAATCTGCATTCAGTCTCCAACCAACATGCGGGTGATCTGCATGGTCTTTCATACAAAGCTTCAAACGGCGTCATTCCCACATTAGTCTGATAACTATTATTATAGGAAAAATCAACCAAATGTAGGTGATCCTTCCAAGATCCACCAAAGTCTAATACACAAGCTCTAGTAGATCCTCGAGTACTTTGTTGACTCTCTCTGTCTATCCATTTGTCTAAGGTGATACGTAGTACTCATATTAAGCTTGTCACCCATCACTTCCTGTAGACTCTTACAGAATTCACTAGTGAACAAAGCATCTCTTTCACTGACTATAATACTAGGAACTCCATGCATTCTAACTATGTTCTTCAGGAACAACTTAGCTAAAACAAGTGTCGTTCTGGTTGACCTAATTGGAATGAAATGGGCACTTTTGGTCAATCTGTCCACTATAACACATATACTTTCATTGCCTCTATCTGACCTAGGCAACCCATCTATAAAAGCCAAAGATTTGAATTCCATTTTCAAACTGGATTCTCTAAAGGCTGAAGCAACCTACTCGTTTCTGATGTTCTGCTTTCACTTGTTGACAATTTTCACACTACCTAACCCACAAGCCAACATCCCTCTTCATGCCTTCCCAATAGAGGCTCCTCTTCATGTCCTGATACGTCTTGGTTCCTCTAGGCTGAATTGCAAAATTGGATCGATGACATTCTTTAAGAACTTCTTTCCTCAAGTCCTCCACATTCGAAACACACAACCGTCCTTTCTTTCTTAGCCATCCTTTCTGGTCAAGGTTAAAATCCTTTAAATCATCGATCTCAGTTCCAACCTCCAGTCTTTCGATCCTTTCAGCTAATATTGGATCCTCCTTTTGCTCCGAAGCAATTTTATCAATCAATACCGGTCAAACTTCTAAACAAGACAACCTGGCGGTATGCTGACTAGAACCAGCTGTCAATCTTAATTGCACATCGGAATCGACTAACTTCTAAGTCGTTTCACTCCGCCAACATAGCTAACACTACATTCTAATGTTTCCTGCTAAGAGTATAACTACCTTATTACCTTTTCCTAGTGTATATTCTGTGCTAAAATCATATGCAGCCAAAAACTCCAGCCACCTCCGCTGCCTTATATTCAACTCCTTCCGAGAGAATAAATACCGTAAAGACTTATGATTGGTATATAACTCAAATCTCCTTCCTAAGAGGTAATGTATCCAAATCTTCAATGTGAAAATAACAGCTGCCAACTCCAAATCATGAGTAAGATATCTAACTTCATGTGGTCTAAGCAGCCTAGATGCATAGGCAATGACTTTACCATTCTACATCAACATCGCTCCCAATCTAGATCCACTTGCATCAGTATACACCACCAACCTTAGTTTCTGTCTGAAACTACTAACACGGGTGCATTGGTCAACAAATTATTCAACATAAGGAGTGCCTCCTCACATTTGTCGGACCAAAAAAATCTCACTTCCTTCCTGATTAGCTTTGTTAAGGCTGCTTCTATCCTCGAGAAATCCTTAATGAATCTTCGGTAATTTCCAGCAAGTCCAAGAAAACTCCTAATTTCAATTACCGTCTCTAGTCTCTTCCAATTATTCATGGCTTCAATCTTATCTAGATTGACAGACGGTCCTTTCTCTGAAACCATATGATCAAGAAATTTTACCTCTTTCTTCCAAAAATGACACTTGGTAAACTTCACCTTTAGTCGATTCTACCTAAGCGTCTCAAGTACCACTCTTAGATGAACTTCATGCTCTCTCTCATCCCTAAAGTAGACTAGAATATCAACTATAAACACGAACACAAACTTATCCAAATACAGTTGGAAAACTCATATCCACAAAAAAAGTAGGTGCATTCGTTAATCCAAATTGCATCACCAACTACTCATATGAATCACCTAGTTCGAAATGCTATCAATAGGATATCGTCCTCCGCCATTCTTAACGGATGGAAACCCGTCGCCAAGTTCAACTGGGAAAACACTATGGCTCCACTTATATGATCGACCATATTATTCATTCTTGGAAAAGGATACTTATTCCTAATTGTCCTTTCATTTAACTTGCTATAATCAATGCACATCCTTAACAACCCATTCGGTTTCTCTATGAACACTGCGGCCGCACCTCAAGGCGAACTGCTTGGTCTAATAAAATTCCTTCCTTCAAGATCCATTAGCTGCACCTTCAATTCCTTCATCTCAGTTGGTGTCATTCTGCTAGGTGGTCTACTTATAGGTTCGGCTCCAGTTACAAGATCTATTCTAAACTCAACATCCCTTCTAGGAGGTAGTCCAGTGATTGGTTTAAAGACATTTGCAAACTCTCTTGCCACCTGAACCTGTCTTAACTATGTTCTACCTCCATAGAATTAAGAAAAGCATTAACACGCCGGTCAGTATTCTCTACTGAGAATATTATTCGGTTATGACTATCAAGGTGTCTCAGTGATATTTCCCCATCCTGGCAAAATATTATAGCCTTATACCTACCCAACCAATCCATACCCAAAATGATTCTGAAATCTACAAGATCAATAACACGCAAATTATAAGTAAACTTATGATGTAACAAGCAAGCTCTAACCGGTCATATCTCAACCCTAGAGTCGCATATCCTCCTATTGGATTCACAACCCTTAAGGTAGTAACATGGTAGGTGGGTTCTAAATAAAATATATCAACCAAACACTGAGTTATAAATGAATGTGATGCACCGGTATCAAAAAGTACTCTAATTGGAATACTCTAAATCAAAAGTGTACCTTCCATCATAGTCTTTCCTTTGACAGTTGCAGTAGGCCTAGCTGGTCTTATAGTAAAAACTTTTCCCCTGTCCTCCCTAACTGGCTCTGGAAACTGATTCTTGTAATGCCCAACTTGGTCACAGTTGAAGCATTTAACATTCTTCTTACTCGTAACTTTCTTCCCATTTCCTGACCAACATTCATTAGCTAAGTGACCCTTCTTGTCACATTTATAGAAAACTACCTTAGCCTTAGACTTCTTAGCAGTATCTCCCTTCTTTTTAAAGAACTTACACTTCTTCCCTTGAGATCCCTAGGTTTCCACTGACTTCTCTTTAGCAAGATCAGCAAGTAATTCCTCATGGCGATTGGTCATCTCCACCACTATATTACAAGGATCACAGACATGTGTCATGGTCATTTTAGCAAGCTCGGGCCTCAATCCCTGAATGAACTACTCATTCCTTTTGATGGTAGTATCTATAATAGCATATCCATATCGAGACAGCTCTTCAAACTTAGTAGCATAATCCACTACTGACATTTCTACTTGAATTAAATCCATAAACTTCCTCATCAGCTTAGACTTAGAAAACTCAGATACTAACTTCTACTCAGATCTCAGTTTAAAATCAGCCCAAGTTAACTACTCTTTTGGCACTGTGGCAGTGACACTACTCCACCAATGTAGTGTTGACCCCTGCAACTGTCTAGAGGCCAACATTCTCTTTTGTCCATCATTCAGACCCAAACTAGTGAATATACGCTCACAATGCAATAACCAATTCTGAATTTCCAAGGCACTCTCCATACCTAAGAATGGCTTCCCACCCAAACTTGTGTAATCTCTATTCAACAAAGCAATATTCCTAATTGGAGCCATAGGATTAGCTTCTATACATTTCTAGCAGCATCAGCAGCAGCTCCAGCTTGCATCAAACTGGCAAAGAACTGATACATCGCCCCCATATCACCGGTGGATTTTCAGCACTCACATTGGCATCGGCATTTTGATTACTAGCATTATCATGTCGACCCGGATTCCTCCAGGTAGTGGGTCGAGCATTTCCATTAGTTGTGGTGCTTCCTCTACCAAGACTTCATCTTCCGTTTCATGCTTCCATATCTCCTTTCTCGTAAATCTGCATACGAGCCTTAGTAAGATGCAGAAGAACGGTCTAAGAGAGCAGGGAATACGTACTTATATATATAACTATATATAACAAATACAAGGACATTACTGTAACGTTAACCCTAACCCCAATCTTTTATCAAATTCATTGGATTAAGTTTGGAAAATCTTTTAGATTTAAGTTTCTTTTAAAGTTTCAAAACCTATTCTCTAATACCAACTTGTAACATCCCTCTAATTGGTGGTTGAAAACTAACGGCTACCGATGCTGCAGTCATCTATAGTTATTAATCCTCGATGATCAAATACAGTGATATTAGATACATTGTTACACAGAAACACAAGAATTTTTTTTAACAGCAAACAAATTCGACATTCCATTTCAAAATATTCCAAGTTGATTACATAATCCCAATTCGACGACCATGTTCAGATAACATATAATTATTACAAAATACGCCAAGAGTGACACATGAAGATGCCCTCTTGGTAGATCAGAGTATATAGATAGGCAAGAAAACAATTTGCCTTTACAAAAAAAAACACACAGCGAACATAAAAGAAGTCCAATGACAAGCTTGCCTCCTGCATGCCCTTGAAAGCTTATTTAGTCTAAAAGAACACCTAGAAACCTTAACTCTCAACCTACTCAAAATCAATTAAGTACCCGCATGTTTAAGGAGAAAACAAAAACTTAGAGTCAGACATAAATCTTCGTATGAATAATAATTTACCATCTCAAGCTATTTAGATATCTAGTGAGATCACGCCGCTTAGCAGAACAAGTTTTCCCCTCATTAGTAACTGAAAACATTTATATAACCATATACTATGCTCCTGCATCCACAATGGTTAAAACATAATATTTCAAAAACATTATGATGATATGCAAAATAAGTAAATCAAATCTGGATTACCCATCCCCCTTCATTCTGACTATCTGTCTCAATTATAGTTTCTTGGAATACTATTAACTTGTTAAATGTTTATGGACTATTTTTCCAAAATCATAGTTTTTATGGGGTCACTAAGAACCTATTGGTAACTCCAATATCTTTCTTCTTGTCCTAGTTTTTATGAGCTAACTAGGAACCTATTGACTGATTGTCAATATCTTAATCCGGATATAGATTTCATAGGCTAACTACAAACCTACTGGCCCATGTCGGTATCAAATCATAGTTTTCATAGGCAGACTATTAACCTATTAGCCCCTGCCAGTATCATACAGTTTTCATGGGCTTACTGTAAATCTAATGGCCCTGCCAATATCTTTAATTAAGATTTTAACATCTGTTAAGTTATATTCACTACTGGGTCAACCTAACTGGTTATTCTACCCTTTCCCCAACATACAATTATAGGTTACTAACAATGTGAATAATATTTCCAAAATCTTTATTTATGCCATGATATTTCCTTTTAAAATGAGAATGGGTTATTTGTTTTGAAACTTTAAAGCATCACTTTCGAAACCCCTGGATGACCACGTTCGAAATCATAAAAAACCTCTTTCCAAAATTCCAAGTACATACCTTTCGAAACCAATGATACCTTTCAATGGTATTAAGAAAATATTCTTTTAAAACATAGCTTCAAAACACATAAAAGTACTCTTTTGAAAGCATTGGGTTTACTCTTAAAAACATCATTTAAGTCAAAATGGTTATATGCGAAAGTATCTCTTTCGAAACCAATAGAAATTAGTTTGGGGAAAGTTGACGGGGTCGGAACCATCTTAGTCGAAAGCAAAGACCTTTAAAAATTAAAACTTTGAACGACAGAGTCCAAACCTCCTTTCGACTCCATCATCTTTAAAACCCTCAACCCCTTTCGTAAGCAATTAGGAAGCGACTTAACCTAGGTAAAAAGAAGATAACATTTCAAAGGTATCGAATACTTCAATACTTTGAAAGGAAAAGAGCGGTTAAGTTTCGACTAGGTCGGAACCTACCCTTTCGAAAGCTTCTTATTTAAAGAAAAAGCTTCACTTCGAAAGCTATTTATAAAGTCCCTTTCGAAAGCATGGCTTTTGACTATGTTTGAAACTTCAAGTAAAACAAGGAAGGAATTTAACCGTAGGAAACAAACTAAGGTTTCGATTCTATAGGGTATCGACTCAGTCGAAAGCCCTTTAAAAACTAGGCAGGCATATATCTTTTTAAAACAGAACCTTCGTTTCGGCTCTAACGAAAGCATAGCTTTCGTCACCCTACCTTCCGCTACCTACCAATTCACTCCGTACCAATTCCATTGATACCATGTGCCTTGGTTCTGATTATGTAGGTTTCAACAGAGATGGTGCGGAGGTAAAGGAGTCGAAAGGTGCCTTCGAAATAGGCGGAACCACCCTTTTCCCGAAATGCCGATTTATAGCTAAACATAGCAATTGCTTTATAACTAACCTACCAGACGTAATCCCTCGATTGGTTACTATAAAACTTTTCAAATACTTTACAAGTAAAAGCTGCCGCATTAATTAGATCTAAATCAATGCTTTATAACGTTAAACCCTTCCATATGACAAAATCTATATTTCAGAAAAGTCCTTCTTTAACAATAATTTATTTCCCCAAATAAGTTGAATGAAAAAAATCCCCAAAAAGGTAGAAAATAGATTTTATCATGTAATCAAACATATTAAAATTTTAGACCCAATATCTTCCTGAAATACTCGAACTAAATTTTAAACTCAATTATATCACCTTTAGAAATTCAAAACAAATTTCTATAGCTTAGAAAATTCTAAAAATCAAAACTCATCTCCAAAATCATTTGTTATCCAACGTAAAGTTTTTCCATGGCAATCGAAAATCATATACCCTTGGTTTTCCCTTAAAAAGGAGCAATATTATATATGTATGAATTAAAATAATTTGATCATAACATGATTCAAGCATATCATCTTCCATATTATTATAAAAACGAATTAAAACATAAATTCGAAAACACATAATCATAAAGTAAAATGTATAAAATTATTATTCACCTTAAACTTGATAAGGAATTTGAGATTTGTTATTGATTAATCCTTTATAGCTTTGATCCTTACCTTTACATTGAAATTCCTCTTTTCCTCCTTGTTATTGAACGGCTATCTTGGTGTTTTTGCATTTTGTTTTTTGATTTAAGAAAATTGAACGTGAATGCACAATAGTAAGAAATGTATAGCCGTGTATAGTAGACTCGCTATTTTACTAATATGCCAATGTGTAATTTAATTATCTTATAAACCAATTTAAAGCCCATTAAATCTTTATTATCAAGCACGACCCATTATGTAATTTATTCAAATCTCAATCTCCTTATCATCATTATTCTATTTAATTTATCTACTTAAATTTGTTGAATAATGTTATTAAAACTTGAGGATGTTACAGCAAAAGTGATTAAATTGGGACAATATCTACGTTAAGTGTGCGGATTGTTACACCGCATATTCCAAAGGCAGCACTCCACTTGGTAAGGAATCCAAAGGAAGTGAGAAGCTCAAGACCTACCCAAAAAGGACTGGGAAAGGTAGTTGTAATGGTAAGAATTAAAGTCCTAATAGAGTGTTGATTGTACATTTGATTTTTGGTGTTTTTTCGTTGCATTGGACGAGTCTGTATTTTGCGTTTTGCTTTAAATAGGCCAAGATTGTGCGAGTCCGGCCCCACTGTTTGTCTTGTACATAAATTATTTTAGTAGTAAAGATTAGCTTTACCTTTGTAATCTCTCTTGTGAACTCTTTTGGCATTTTATGTACCATTTCCTGTCTATGTATAAATACCTGTATATATAATATGATTGGCTGCTTGTAATTTCCTATATTATATACTTCAGTTTCTATGTGATGTGTTTGTTTACTACATCTCTGTGAGAAATACGGATTAAGGATCTTAAGGCTCGAATAAACACTAGAGGGGGGGTGAATAGTGTTTTAGAGAATTGTTAAATCTTTTTGAGTTTTTGTTAATTTGAACACAAATGTATGCAATATTCAGACACAGATATGATCATAGAATGAAACACAGATGCAAATATAAAGAAACAGCAGTAAAGGAAAGAACACACCAGATTTTATACTGGTTCGGAGTTACCTTACATCCAGTCCCGCACATAAGAACGGATTTCCTTTCAAAAAACAATATTTACAATTACACTCTCGATTTCAAGGCAACGAGGTACACCCCTCCAGAATCACAATCCTCCGCGTAGAGATACTTGATTTTTCGGGCAACAAGTTCACCCGATTGATTTCCCAACGCAACAATCTCATCTTATCTCGATTGATTGATTTGCAAGGCCACAATCACACCTTTTCTCGCTAAGTTGATTAAAAAAAGCCTATAACTCTGAGTACACTGAGGATCTTGTTGAGATAGTGATAAAGAATCAAACCAGAGATAATCTAGTTAGATTCAATGTTGATTTCGACAGAGTAATGATAAGAATATGTATATAGAAACGTGGAAGAAGAAGAGGAGTGAAAAACCAAAAAAACTGAACTAAAATTCGTTGAAACTAACCCCTATTTATAGAAGAACAACAACCATGTCCATTCGTGAAGAGTTATGACGAATAGACACATCTTTTGAAATTTAAATTTTGAACTCAACTGACACCATGTCGACATGGGGTACTTGAGTATGTCGACATCCCAAGCGGATTTTTGGTGTTTTGATTTTCTTTGAAAATAAGCTTTATCTTATATTAAAACTATTTTAAACTTTATAAATATACTTGACTATAATTAAAATACATAAGTAAATATAAAGAATAATATATATATATATATAGAATTTTACTATAATTTTATATTTAAATCTAAATATATAAATATTAAAAAAAATTAAATATACTTTTATTTTAAAAGATAATTTAAAACCAAGGATAATTAGATTTTGAAATTCAAGATTATTTTGAGGCTAAAAGTATTTGAAATCAGGATAGATGTTTTTGATGCTTTTTAAAAAGGAAGGTTTTGAAAACAGGATATAATTTTGGAAAACCATTTTGAATAAAAAGTTAGTGGATATAAAACAATGTTCCACTAGATTTTTCGTAGGTTCCATCCTACTTAGGATTCCATCCCTTTAACAAGCTCAAAGTGTATTCCATTCCACGAATAAATTGGATTTTAAGATGCAAGTGCTTTTCTAGGAGTTTTAACAAAATTTATAATTAAAAAGTAAATTACTTAAAATCTTGAACTCTTGTTAATCTTGATTTTCTTGTTACTCATGAATCTTTAATCTTGATATCTTGAATCTCTATACTGTGCAGTCTTCATTCTTGGTACCTACATGGTTAAATCCTGCATATACATATATATGTAAACTTATACTGCTAGTATTTATATTTTATAATCTATTGTAAGGTTGTTGTCGTCAAAACCATCATCTCATGGACTAACAATCTCCCCCTTTTTGATGATGACAACCTTTGTTTATAAAATATTATTTCTATCCTAATAAATCCCCTTTAATCTTATGCCTAACTACCCTATTTTATACTTCTCCCCCTTTGTCATCAATAAAAAAAACTAACTCTAAACTATATAACACCAAACTATATAACCCTCCCTCATTCTTCGACTAAAATACCTGCCTTAATAAACTTATATAATGGAATATGGAATTAAGAGATAAATATATTGATAGTCACATTAATGAACCAGAGATTATATACATATCAATGTATAATTATACATGTTTTATACAACAAACATCCATCCACACTAAATATCAATCAATATCAAGCCAAACCAAAGCAAATGTAATCAAATCAATCAAAGTAAATAATTCAAACAAAGCAACCAAATAAAATCAAACGTTACGAGGAACTTCCACCCATCCTTCTTCTCCAAAGACAGGATCTGCCTTAATAGCATCCCAATTTTCATTGTGTTGGTGAGAGAGTCTGGAGGATGTGCTTCGTTATCATCCTTGTGTAGGGAGGAAATCATCCATCGTATTGCATCGAAATGTCTTTCTTGCTCCTTGATCATCTGCATTTGACTCAATTCTAAGTGTCGCTAGTTACGAAGAATGAATGAGAGAATATTCTTGAACGAACTAAGAGTTTCTTCAAGATTTTCGGATAAGTTATGAATTGGATTAGCCATATTTGAAATTGTGAGAAGAATGAGAGATATAGAAGATAAGAAATAATATTTAGTGATGAATTCTGGAAGAAATAGGTATTTATAGGTGTAGGAATTCGTTTGAAATGAATAGATATATGGTAGTTATTTAAATTTCAAATTCAAAATGAATTGTCATTTCTGACCAGTACATGTCGACATGGTCATAGGGGGTATGTCGACATGGTGTAGTGAAATTTGATGATCTATTTTGATTTTGTGAATAATTATGTGTGTGTGTATATATTTATATAATATACTAACATTTATTCTGGAGATAAGACAAGCTAGATAACAGAAAGAAATTCCATTTCATTTTATATTAAGACGATACAACGACTAATCACAAAGAACTACATGATCATTCAAATCAAAATAAACTAAAACAAATATAACAAGATACGAAAAGTTAGAACTAGTTAGAGGATGATGATGATGATGAAAGTCCAAGTTTGGGAAATGAACTTGTTCATCTTGGATGAAATTTTGTCCAACTTCTTACTAACGGATCGTTTAAGAATCCGTTGATTCTCAACAATCGTCTTTTGGTTTTTGAGAAGGGTTTTATTGGATGGATTAGAAGGATAGTTGATGCTTTCCAAAGAGGTTTCACCTTCTTCTTCTTCTTCAATTTCCATTTCATCACCTTCTTCTTCTTCCTCTTCCTCTTCTTCCATTTCCTCATGAGCCAAACGCTCTTCCTTTTCGGCAAGAGTCTCATAAGGTTGAAAAACAAATGGAATTTTCATAAGCGAAATGTTGGAATGATTGAAAAATTTTCTAGAAACAAATTCTTCACCTTTGAAATCCACTCCAAAATAGTTAAAAATCCGAGTGAGATAAATTCCATGATACAAAGTGTTCTCACCAATTTCAAGATTTTTAGGACGAAGTTCATCCAAAATAACTTGCGCCCAATTAATGTCATAATTTCCAAAAATAGCAAAAAGTGCTTTGCAAATTTTTGAAGTAGGATTGTTAAAATTCTCCGATCTTGGGGTCAAAGTATGTTGCAAAAGAAGATCGACAATTCTTGCTTTTGGTCGAAAATTTCGATTTTTGAATTCAAAATTATCATTCCCTTCGAAAATGTGATGAAATGTCTCACAATAATTTTCATCGATTTAAAAATTAGAAAGATCCACTCCCGTACTCTTGCAATTGAGAATGGTACCCAAAAGATCACAATTCGAAACAATTCTACTCCCTTTGACACTACTCCAAATTTCATCCTCTTTTCCATTATAAAATTCACGGTTTAAATTTGCATAGAAAATTTGGACAAGGTTTGGATAGCAAACAAAATCATTTTAAGAAGCATCAACAAGACTAAGAATTTGATTATTTGCAAAAAGAGAATCAATTTCATAAGAAGAAAAATCTTGAAAGATAGCAAACTTTCCGGGATGGACTTTGGCATAATTAGCATAATTGATGTATGCTTTTAGTGCCTCCATATCATTGAAAAGTTGCTCTTTTATCTTTGTGGAAATTCTCATGGTGGAGGGGTTGCTTGAAGAAGCCATTAAAGTAGAGAGTAGAGAGCTTGAAGTTTTGAAGAGAGAGTTTGAATTTGAAAATGAGAGTGAAAAGATATGATAAAAGATAATGAATAAATAGATTCTCAAAGGACATGTTCTCTGGTCAAAAGATGCCTTTTCAGAGAATTGAATGAAGTGAAAAGGTGGAGGGAAATTCAACCATTTGAATTCAAATTTTGAATTTCAAATTCTAGTACCCATGTCGACACCATGGTGAGGACCACGTCGACATGTGCCTATGAAATTTTGTGATTTATTTTTCCTAAGTACTTAATACACACACATACACTTATTATATTTAATTTATATATATCTAGAATATTATTAGAATTATAGTATTTTCAATATATTATTATACTATGAAAATAATGATAAAAATAATAATAAAATAATAGTAAAAATTTTAAAATTCAAATAACACACCAATTCAAAATCAATCAATCAAGCATCTCATTCTAAGCATGCAATTTCAACCAATTATATTGTAAATGTGTACCTTTTTCTGAGTCCATTTCTTTGATTTCGTCGGAATCGTGAACTGCCGTGAAACACAAATTTGAATTATCTGTCTTTTGATCATCATCGCTTGAGGACGAGTCTGAGTTATCTAGAGCAGCAGTAAATGCACGCTTCCGTTTCTTTACTGAATCATTGTTCATAGGAGTATTTTGCCTATCTGGATAAGGACAGTCTCTTTTGATGTGGTCTGGTTCATCACAGTTGAAACATTTGACATTATTTGGCATTATATTCTGATTTCCAAAGTTCTTATAGTTGTTTCTCTTGAGATTATTCATCTTTCTGTATTTCATGAATTTCCTATAATTTCTGGTCATAAAGGCTATCTCTTCATCATTATCACTGTTTGAGTCTGATTCATCGGCCAATGCATTGAATGCCATTGATTTCTTTTTAGATGCTTTGCTTTCTCTTCTCCCGATCATTTGGACTTCAAATGACATTAGATTTACAATTAATTCTTCTATCTTTAAGGCACTAATGTCATTTGCCTCTTCGATCGCAAGTATCTTTTGATCCCATTCTGGAATAAGAGAACTTAAAAATTTTCTGACTTGATCTTCTTCAGAAAATTCCTTTCCCAAGGATATTAAAGAATGCGCAATATCCTGAAATCTGCTATACATATCTGAAATAGACTCATTATGATTCATTTTAAATAATTGAAACTGATTTGTGAGCATGGAAATTTTGGTCTGTTTAAATTTGCTTGTTCCTTCGTGTGTTACTTGCAATGTTTTTCAGATTTCATATGCAGACTTACAAACTGACACTCTATTAAATTCATTTCTATCTAGTGAACAAAACAGAATATTCATCGCTTTAGAATTATTTTATGCAACAGTCTTTTGCTCAGCGATCCACTGTGCAATATCATTTGTGGGTACAGTAATTCAGTATGTATGATATTCCAAGTGTCTAATCCTATAGATTGTAAATATATTTTCATCCTACATGCCCAATATGCATAGTTACTGCCATTAAAAAGTGGTGGTCTGACAGTAGACTGACCTTCTACAAATGAACTAGTGACATGGATACTAGTGTTAGTAACAATACCAAAGTTGGTAGCCATATTGAAAACTTTTTCAAAAATCAGATTATTAAACTTTGAAAACCTTGCTCTAATACCAAATGTGAGAAATGCGAATTAAGGATCTTAAGGCTAGAATAAACACTAGAGGGGGTGAATAGTGTTTTAGAGAATTGTTAAATCTTTTTGAGTTTTTGTTAATTTGAACACAAATGTATGCAATATTCAGACACAGATATGATCACAGAATCAAACATAAATGCAAATATAAAGTAAAAGCAGTAAAGGAAAAAACATACTGGATTTTATACTGGTTCGAAGTTACCCTACATCCAGTCCCGCACACAAGTACGGATTTCCTTTCAAAAAACAATCTTTACAATTACACCCTCGATTTCAAGGCAACGAGGTACACCCTCCAGAATCACAATCCTCTGGGTAGAGATACTTGATTTCCCAGGCAACAAGTTCACCCGATTGATTTCCCAAGGCTACAGTCACACCTTATCTTCCTTGATTGATTTCCAAGGCCACAATCACACCTTTTCTCATTAAGTTGATTACAAAAAGCCTATAACTCTGAATAACACTGAGGATCTTGTTGCGATAGTAATAGAGAACCAAACCACAGATAATCTAGTTAGATTCAATGTTGATTTCGATAGAGTAATGGTAAGAATATGTATATAGAAATATGAAAGAAGAAGAGGAGTGAAAAACCATAAAAACTGAATTAAAATTCGTTGGAACTAACCCATATTTATAGAAGAACAACAGCCATGTCTATTCGTGAAGAGTTATGACGAATAGACACTTCTTTTGAAATTTAAATTTTGAACTCAACTGACACCATGTCGACATGGGGTACTTGAGTATGTCGACATCCCAAGGGAATTTTTGGTGTTTTGATTTTCTTTGAAAATAACCTTTATCTTATATTAAAACTATTTTAAACTTTATAAATATACTTGACTATAATTAAAATACATAAGTAAATATAAAGAATAATATATATATCTATATAGAATTTTACTATAATTTTATATTTAAATCTAAGTATATAAATATTAAAAAAATTAAATATACTTTTATTTTAAAAGATAGTTTAAAACCAGGGATAATTTGATTTTGAAATTCAAGATTATTTTGAGGCTAAAAGTATTTGAAATCAGGATAGATGTGTTTGATGCTTTTTAAAAGGAAGGTTTTGAATCATTTTTGAAAGCAGGATATAATTTTGAAAAATCATTTTAAATAAAAAGTAAGTGGATACAAAACAATGTTCCACTAGATTTTTCGTAGGTTCCATCCTACTTAGGGTTCCATCTCTTTAACAGGCTCGAAGTGGATTCCATTCCACGAATAAATTGGATTTTAAGATGCCCGTGCTTTTTTAGGAGTTTTAACAGAATTTCTAATTAAAAAGTAAATTACTTGAAATCTTGAACTCTTAATAATCTTGATATTCTTGTTACTCATAAGTCTTCAATCTTGATATCTTGAATCTTTATACTGTACAGTCTTCATTCTTGGTACCTTCATGGTTAAATCCTGCATATACATATATATCTAAACTTATACCGTTAGTATTTATATTTTATAATCTATCCTAAGGTTGTTGTCATCAAAACCATCATCTCACGGACTAACAATCTCTATGCATGTAAATAAGATTCTTGTAGTTATTTTAGCATTTTCTAAAACTTAGCTCTGTTTTGATTGTCGAAATATTCTGTCTGGACTAACAGAACTATGATATGACTTGATGTAGCCAACTCCACGGCTGTTTCTGTTCAAATTTGGTCGAGTTTGTAACATGAATTGGTGTGTGCACCCTAGTTCATAGGGCTGATTGCTCAGGATGATGAATCCGAGGATTTTTGAGAGATCGGTTGTCCTCGGCAATTCTTTCGACTACCGTCAGTTTGATTCACAAGATAATTCCTATCTTTGTGAACCAATGACTCTGATGCTTGATTCCAATAATTTAGTTATTAACAATTACAATCAGATTCTTCCAAGTTCAATCATTAGCCAATGTCTAACTAGATATCTGTATTATAAAGATACTTTATTATGAACTTTCATCATAACAAATTCTTCCTAGTTCGGTGTTGAGATCCAAACCGTGCACCAGTTATTATCTACAGAAACTTGTACACGGAAAACCCAACTCCTTAGATTTTCCTCTGACATCGCCTATCTTCGAGCTCCAGTTAATTCCTTCTACTATCACCTATATTCGGATGATTCCAAGTTTCAATAAGTATGAGCCGATTTTTCAGCCAACTCGTTGGTTTGGAATTTTTCGGTGCTGTTAGGGCAACACCGATACCAAAACAGATGAGATCGATTTTCATCATCAATCTAGCAATTTGAGTCGATTTTCTCCATTGACTCGATGGTATTGGGCCTTTTCAATGTTGTTGGAGCAAGGTTGGTTCTCAAAAGGCTTTGAGGAATTTTTCTCGTCGATCCGGTGGTTTGAGTCGATTTGCCCCGACGACTCGGTGCCTTTGAACCTTCCCAACATTACTAAAGCAATATTGGTTCTTATAAGGTTTGGATCAATTTTCCACGTCGATCTGGTGGTTTGAGTCAGTTTTCCCTGTTGACTCGACGACTTTGAACCTTCTCCATGTTGCTGAGCAATACCGATTCTCAAAAGGTTTGGACCAATTTTGCATATCGAATCGGTTGTTTTAGTCAAATTTCCACATCGACTCGGCGGCTTTGAACCTTCTTGACATTGCCGGAACAACGTCGGTTCTCAAATGATTCGGATTGATTTTCCCCATTGATCCGGCGGCTTGAGTCAATTTTCTCCATTGTCCTAGTGGCTTTGAACCTTCCCGATATTGCCAGAGCAGCACCGATTCTCAAAATGTTTGGACCTTGTCGATCTGATGATTTGGCTTGGGAGAACACAATTCCATTAGTTTAAGAAGCTAATTTTATTAATAAGATAAGAGGAAAGGCACGTCCTGCTTATTTATAGTTCCCCCAACATCCTGAATGGCTTGTTTGCGAAAATATGAAATATGTAGATAAATATCAAGTGTAGTAGTGCTGCAGCAAGTCGCTGTTCCAAGGATGTGGAATCAGAATTTCATTGACTGTTGCCAGCTTAAATGTCCCATCTCCAAGCTTCTAGTCGATTACGTAAGATCCTACCCAGTTTGGGCCAAGCACTCCTATCCCCAGGTTGATTCATTTCGACATGACATTTCCCACTTCAAAAGTACTATTGTGAACTTCGGCATTGAAGTGGCGTGCCACTCTTTTTTGTAAACAATAACCCTCAATTCAGCTTCCTCCAGATTCTCACCGATTTGGTCGAGTGATTCGAGCAGTAGCTGCTCATTTTCTCTTTGATTGAAGTGTCTTCTACGATGAGAAGGGATTTCGAGTTCCACTTGGATCATAGCTTTCGAACCATATGCCAAGGCAAACGGCGAATGGTCATTTGCAGATTTATGTGTTATTCTATTATCCTATAGTGCTAGTGGAAGCTCATCAATCCAATTGCCTTAGCTTTCGTCAGCCACTTCTTTATGGTGGATTTGATGATTTTGTTCGTTGTTTCACTTTCCCATTTGCCCGTGGATGAGCTACCGTTGAAAAGCTCTTCTCGATCCGGTAACGAATGCAAAAGTCCTTGAACTCGGCGCTCTCGAAATGAGTCCTATTGTCCGTGATAATTTTCTGCAGCAGTCCAAACTTGCAAATAATATTTTTCATTAAAAATTAATTACTTTCTTAGTAGTAGTTGTGTCAAGCGGTTTCAGTTCAACCCATTTTATGAAGTAATCAACTGCAACGATAGCGTATTTGGCTCCTCATTTTGCTATTGGTAGTACGCTGATTATATCGATTCCCAATATCCCAAATAGCTAAGGACTGACTATCTATGTAAGCATTAAAGATAGGGCACTTGGAATCTTCGCAAATCTCTAACATTGATCACACCTTCTGGTGTAGTCTGCTATATCTCGATTTATTGTTGGCCAGAAATATCCATTGCGAAGTGTCTTCTTCGCCAGTGTCTGCCCCCGGCCGGTGTGTTCACCACAACTGCCATCGTGAATTTCCATGAGGATCTTCTTGGCTTCATTCATGGTTACACAACAGAGTAAGGGGGAGAATCCTCTCTTGTACAATACGGTCTTGCATTATGAATTGCGAACCCTTTTGAAGGAGCATTCCCCCTGAGCAGGTAGTCCTTGATTGGCGTCATCCATGACTCTTCCTCTTCTACTGTTTCCAGAACCCAATCGACATCCATTTAATCTATGCTAGGAGCAATCAATACTTCTACTATAACCAATCCCATTTGTTGTGCTTCTTTGGATTTGCTAGCTTGGCTAAGGAATCGACCTTCATATTCTCTTATCTAGGAATGTGAGATATTGTATAGTGTTCGATTTCATTAAGCAGCTTCCAAGCTTTTGACAAGTTAGGGGCAATTTTCACGCCTTTAGCTTGATATTCCCTTCTGACCTAGTGATGACTAGTTGGGAGTCGTTGTAGATAAACAAGGTCTCTGTTCCCAACTACTTCGTAATCTTCAATCCTACAACTAACATAACAACTCCGTCTCATTATTAGTAGAAGAAATTCTAGTTTGAGAGCACAGCAAATTGATCATCCTTCAAGAGTTTCAAGAACAACTCCCACTCTTGAACAAAATTCATTTGACGCACCTTCAACAAACAATATCCATTGAGATACTGTGACTGTTATGTCATCCTCCTCGTCATCCTGCTTAGTGAACTTGGTGATGAAGCCAGCCAGCGCTCGTCCGTTAATCGCTCCCCAGAATGATAAGTCATATCATATTGGCTCAACTCGATATTCCACTTCAGAAGTCTTCCCAAAGTTTTTGGACGAAACAACACTTTTTTTAAGGTTTGGTTTGTTAGCATCTTAATCAGGTAAGCCTAGAAGTATGGTCGAAGCTTCCATTATGCTATTAGCAAGCGGTATGCTAGTGTTTCCAACTTCGGATAATTTTGTTTGGCTCTAGTGAATCGCTTGCTAATGTAATAAATAGGTCATTACATCCTAACTTCCTCACATACAGATGCACTTAGCACACAGGGACGCTGCCAGGTAAATGAATAAGTCCTCTCCGTCCACCGGTTTAGACAGGATCGATGGTGTCTCCATATGTCACAACAATTCTTCAAAAGTTGTCTAGCAGTTTTGATTCCATTCAAAGTTCTTATTACACTTCTTTAAACACATCAAAGAATGGTATGCACTTATCCGTAGCTCTGTAGATGAATTGACTCAAGACTGCGATCTTTCCTTTCGAGCTTCATAATTTATTCTTCGTCATTGGGGCCCAAACATTCTGTAAGGTAGCAATCTGCTCTGGATTGGCCTCAATGCTCCTTGCATTTACAAAAAAACCAAGAAATTTTCTATAAGAAATGTCGAACAAACATTTTCAGCCGGTTCGTTTTCATTCCGTACTTCTAAAGGATTTTAAACATCTTAGAGAAATCATCTAGATAATTTCCAAACACTTGTGACTTCACTAGCATGTCATCCATATACACTTCCATCATTCATCCGATCTGGTTCTTGAACATTATATTTACCAGTCTCTAGTAAGTAGCTCCGACATTCTTCAAACCAAACGATATTATGCGATAATAATATAGTTCTAAGTCGGTGACGAAGATGGTGTTCTCTTGATCTAGTTCATGCATCATAATCTGGTTGTACCCTGAGTAAGCATCCATAAACGAGAGCGGTTCATGTCCTATAGTTTTATCAACATGCTGGACAATTCTAGGCAATGAAAAGATATCCTTTGGGCAGGCTTTGTTCAAATCTGAGTAGTCAATACAAGTTTTCCACTTCCCATTCGATTTTCGGACCAACATAGGATTTGGCACCCACTCAAGATATGTTGCATCGTGGATGAAGCTGTTGGCCAATAGCTTATCCACTTCTTCCTTAGTGTATTGGATCGCCATGGACCCACCCGTGTCTCTTCTGCCTCATTGATGTGAACTAAGGATCAATATTAAGTGCTTGACATGTTATCTTCAGCGGTATCCCACACATATCGAAATGTGTCCGAGTGAACATGTCCAGATTGGCACGAAGAAAATTTATCAATTCTAAACTCTAAGTTGCGAATCTACTTTCAGGACCCGAGTTGAGTCGTCTATGTCAATAGGGACCGCCATCATAATCCCTATCTGAACTCTTCTTCTTAGGGTCCATAGCCTTTTCAAAGCCACTATGGTCCCTAAGCAAGGGGCACTTTTATAATTGCTATGCTTGCGGTTCGTGAATATGGAGAGTCTTCCCTACATTCTTTCCCTTTTCACAGTGTTTAGCTTCATGTAATTCAATGACACAGCATTCCCTTGTAGCACTTTGGTCTCCTCTTACCACTCCTATTCCATTCTTCGTTGGAAAATTTATCATCGGACACCATGCAGCCAAAGAGATTCTGAAATCGGTTAAGCCCGTTTGGCCCAAAAAAGCGTTATAAGCGAAATACTTGTCAACAATCATGATGGTTTGGATGAGAATCGCTCTTCGTCCTCCTTCGCCGAGTTCTACAGGTAGGTTGATCATCCCAACTGGCTGTTTAGATTCATCCACGAATCCCTGAATATTCGTTCGGTAGGCAATCACATCCTTCATGTTAATCTTTATCTGGTTAAACGTCTTCCTTGAATAGGATGTTGACCGAACTTCCATTATAAATCAATACTCGATGCACAACTACCGATCCAATCCCAACTGTTATCACCATTAGGTCAAGAGTTAGCACTTTGCCTTCAATATCCCTATTCTGGAACACAATGGCATTGTTAAATATCCTTTGTTGCTTAGTTGGTGCTCCGTCTTCGATGGCATAGCAACTCTCTTATGGTGCATGCTTAAAAGAACTAGCATGTCGTTCCATCTTACCCCAACTCCTCTGTGCTGGGTGAGTCCTCCAATAATGGTATTTATAACCAATGTTCCATCAGTTCACTGGGCCCTTCTCCGCTGGGCCCAGGCCGTTTTCCTTAAGCGTTCGGCACTTGGGGTCCAGTAGGTTGATCAGGGTTTTGCGGTTTCTTCACATACTGCTAGAGCATGTTATTTCTTATCAAATTCTTCATTCAATTCCATCAGATACCAAAATTCATTTATGTTATTCTCATGAATCGCATGGAGCCCAGATACTTACTCAAGTGGACACTGTAGTATATTTATTACGGTGTGATGTTGTTGGTGTAGAGGATCCTCGGATGTAGGTCGCAAACGACCGGGGTGGCATATCTTAGGTTTTACCCCCGGGAAGAGGGTAGACTGGACTTGTGTTGGCAGAGAGCCAGGTAGGTTCTCGGGGCGTCCCTCCAGAGGCGTACCCATGTAGCAATGGTAAGTTCCTTGGCCTAACCATTTGTTAGAAAATCCAAAGAAACAATACGCACTCTGTACGGTTTTAGTTGTATAACCTGTCATGGTAAGTGGCGGTAACCTGCTATTGAACATGGTAGTTATAGTAGGCATACAATAATGGTTGTATGCTGGCTAAGATTAATATTATACTTTAGAAATGTTTTCCACTATGCACTAATGATAATATCAAAATGGTTTTCGCGTATCAAGAATTTTTGACTATCATAAGGAGAAATCTCCTCCAATTCTGCATTTGCATGGTGTGTGTGGTGGGAGGCCTTATGGTAGTTTCATTTTCCAAAAAGCATTGCGGATTTGGACTTTAAAAGCCTTTGTTGTTTGTTTCGAAAGATAAAACAGTTTTTGTTTGCTCATACCAGTCCCACGACTGACCTGGAGTTTATTGTTCCTTTCCCTAAAGTCTGGCTGCCCACAATTTTCCACACGGCCAGTCTAGAGTTGAGTTTTTCAGATAGTCGAATAGTAGGAATTGATTCAATAGCCTTCGAAACCTTTTGGATTTGTGGATCGCATTTGCTACACTTCAGCATTCATGGACTACACTTGCTTAGCTTTGTGCAACTTGATGTGGGTTCGAGCTAGCTTTGGATTGAAGATGGAGTTTTTAGAGTTCGGCATTGAAGACATTATCTTTCCGCTGCTATTTCTTGTATCTTTGATAGTATGGATATCTATTGTATCATTCTATTGTATTCAGTTATATCGGCTATTGTATCAAATGTTGTATATCAATGTATTATTTCATTTTCTTCTGCTGTGTTGTACTTAATGTGTTATAAGCTCCGGCGAACCAGATTTGACGTTTGGATCTACGGTATTTGAATACGAGTGTCGTATTCGGCGCCGATTTTCGAAGGTCAAGTCAGGGTCGTTACATAAATTATAATCCACAAATTCAAATATATAACACACGGTTTACATATTGTATAATCCAATATATTAATACACACACTGTATAATCTAATATATAATATACATTGGATTAGTCCAATATATATTAATAAAGATACATGATACACAACATTTTAATATATAATAAAATATTGGATTATACACGATATATGCTATTGGTAAACTAATTTACAAATTCAAAGTGCTTTTATCATTTTACATTATATCTGCAAATATATAACCCTAGTATGTAATGGTTGCAAAGAGGAAACATAATAATTAACAAACAAAAACCAGAAGATGAATCATTAAAAAAATCTTTTTTATATAATAGGCTCAAGTTTTGGTTTTTATCACACTTTTTTATTCAAGAAGAAACCAAAGAACTAAATAATAGTACATAATTTCGATCAGACAGTCGATAAAAACAAAACAAAACAAATTATAGACAGTACATAATCAAAAATTTGATCCCAATATCACAGACTTCAAGTATTCTTCAGTTGATTTTTTTAAATTTATTTCTTTATTTTGTACAACGAATTATGCAGATAGTAAAAAAACAAATTACACAGACGAAGGAAAAAATCAAGCAATTTTTATCCCAATTTCGATCGGACAAATTTTAAAGAATCAATTCTATACAAATTATATGGGAAAAAACAAATTAAGCATATTTTAATCCCAATACCCCAATTTCGATTAGATAGTTAATAAAAACTAGAAAAAAACAAAATATTAGACAGTAAAAAAAATCGATAACGAATTATACAAACAGTCAATAAAAATTAAATAAAATAGATATAAACTAAAAATACACATAATTAATATAAACTCACGTTTTTCCTTTTCCTGCTAGCATTCACCATATTTGAATTTGTAGATCGATTAGCAGAGGAAATTAATGGTAGATCGACCTGGGTGTTTTTTGGAACGATTAGGGAATGAGGAAATTAGCAGAGGAGAATTTCTAGGAACGAGGTGTTGAATTGAAAGCGGCAAGCGGGGACGATAAATATTTAGGGTTATGTTTCAATTTTCATTGTTTTGTTATGCGATACTGGGATGGGCCAGGTAGCGAAGCATGTAATTTGTTACTGGGTAATTGTGAAAAATTATCTTCATTTAACGATTAACCGATATATGTTATTTGGTTAACCATTAACCGAACCAAGTTTCATCGATTAATGTCGGTCAGAACTGAATCTGTCGGTTAAGGTCAGTTGAGTTGACTAGGTCGGTTAGGTCGGTTAACTTGGTTAAATTTCTACCCCTGTTATCTGGATATCTTGAATCTTCAATACTTATGAGTCTTTAATCTCTAACCCTTGAATCTCTATATCAGCCTCTTGAATCTGCTCTCGATATTGTACAGTCTTCTTAATCAATACCTATCTAATTTCCTACACTATATATAACTTAATAAAAACATTAGTATCTATATTTTATATAACGTCATATGGTTGTTGTCATCAAAACCAATGCACATGGTACTAACAATCTCCTCCTTTTTGATAATGACAACCATGTTTATGAAATATGATATAACTACCCCTGAGTTACAAAACTTCTCCTTATTCTATGCTTGGATATTATACATATATATTTCTTCCCCTTTTTCATCAACTACAATATAACCAAAAATCTCCATAACTAAGGTACTATATGATATATAAAAGGAATAAGAACGCTATATAAGATTATAATGTAAATAAGAAGTTATAACATAAACCAAATTTATTAATTGCAAAAATCCATTTAACACATATTGTTAATCCAAATAAAATTCAATCAATTCAAACAAATCAATCCAGACAAATCAAGTCAATCCCATCCAATAAGTTTATACACACCAATCCATATAATATACAAATTTATTTTAGTCCTATATATATTAAGACTAACCAATCAATCTTAGGCTTCCCTAGGAACTTCTGCCCAACCATCAAAACCAAAAATTGGATCTGTTTTGATGGCATTCCGATCTTCATCTTCTTTTTTGATGGCACAATCAGATCATTGGTTTGTTTTTCTTTAATATGGAAGGAAATTACCCATCGAATGGCATCAAAATGCTTTTCTTGTTCTTTTATCATTTGCATTTGACTCAGTTCAAAGTGTCTTTGATTTCTATGGATTAAAGTAAGGATATTCTTAAACGATTATATAGTTTGTTCAAGTTTTTCACTCAATTTCTAGTATGGAGAAGTTATTCTGAATATATATGTTTATAAATGAAGAAGGAGAAGAAAGATAATAAAAATGATGTTTTTCTAAACTGAAAACGTTTATATAGGGATGGGAATTCATTTGAAATGAATAGATGTGTGGTAGTTATTTTATTTGAATTTTAAATTTTTAGTTTCTGGTCGTTATATGTCAACATATAGGTTACACATATGTCGACTTATGTACCAGTTTTTGCAAAAACAATTATCTTCCTATATTTTGTATTTAGCATAAATCGTTGTATTTTTGTGGATTTCCATAGACCAATAACATTATATAATAGTAAGGAGTAAGATTTCATTGATGATAATAGACAAGTACATGGAATTTCAAAGATAAACACAAAGATGCATGGATCCAAACTAAGATAATTAAAACTAACAACTAGAAAATCAAAAGGAAATACAACTAGTAAGAAGTGGATGATAATGAATCTTTTCCACTAATCTTTTGAATGATCTTTGCAAAGTATTTGTCTATTTTGTTGGAAAAAGAAGTGAATTTCTTAGAAAATGATCTCTTAAACTTCTTTTGGTTGTAGACGATCTTCTCTTTATTTTTAAGAAGATCTTTGTTGGATGGATGAGATGGCATTACGATACTTTCCAAAGAAGTATCTTCCTCTTCTTCTTGTTCTTCCTCCTCAACTTCCATTTCTTCTCCTTCCTCTTCTTCCTCTTCTCTTATTTCACATTCCTCTTACCAAGCCAATCTTTGTTCTTTTCTACAAGTGTTTCATAAGGCTTAAATATGGGTGAAATTTGCATGAGAGAGATGTTGGCCTTGTCGAAAGGTTTTCGATGAATGATTTCCTCTCCTTTTAGATCAGCAAAATATGTAAATACTAGTAAGATACACTCACGAAATAGTGTGTTCTAATGCCTAAAGAGATTCTTTGGAAGGAATTCATCCAAAATAGCATGTGACTAATTTCTGTCGTAATGACCGTAAATGGCAAAAAGTGCTTTGAATTTTTTTTGAGTCCGGTTATTATAATTTCTCGTCCTCGGAGTTATGCTTTATTGCAAAAGAAGACATTAGGAAGCATATTTTGGTTTTTTAACTCAAAATCATCATCACTTTCAAAAATATCATGAAAAACTTCATGATTTTGAATATCAATTTTAAAATATGAAAGTTCAATTGCACTAGATTTGCATCTAAGAATGTTATCTAAAATTTCGTAATTTAAAACAATTTGATTGCCTTTAACACTACTCTAAACTTTATTTTCATTCCCTTCATAAAATTTTCCTTTAAAATTCGCATAAAACATTTTTTCTAAGTTTGGAAAACATACAAAATCATTTTTGGAAGCATCAATTAAACCAAGAAATCCATTTTTCATACAAATATTATAAAGATCATAAGTAGGAAAGTCGTCAAAAATGGTGAGTCTTCCAAGAGAGACTTTTCCAAAAGACATACATTCCATATAAGCTTGTATAGCTTCTTTGTCATGAAAAAGATAGATTTTGTTTTGTTAGAAAGCTTCGTGGTTGATTGGGTATTACTAAAGGAACCCATTGAAGTAGTTTTAAGATATAAGAGAGTTAATGAATTTTGAAAATGAGAATGAAATAAACAGCTGGACATAGTATAATTAAATAGAGAATTAACGGACATGTTATCTGGTCAAGAGACATCTTTTTCAAAATTAGGATTGGTGAAAAGGTGGAGGGAATTTCAAATTTTGAATTTGAAATGGAAATTCAAATTCTGAATTTGAGTGGGTGTGCCGACATATGGCTAGGGGATATGTTGATATATAACCTATGGTTTTCAAAAATGGAAATGACTAAATTATGCCTATTTTTTATATATATATATATATATAATTATCTTAAAATTCTTATTATTATGTATATTTAGAAAATAACTTAAAATTTATTTTAAATATTTTTTTATTATTTTATTCAATATTATATTCCTATAAAAATAAATTTTATAAAAATTTAATACATACACACACAAGTTATTCCTAATAATCAAAAGCAATCAAAAATTTCATAAAAATACTCAAAATTTGATTTTAAATGCATACCTATTTTTGATCCATTTCTTTAAACTTTTCTAAATTTATTATTGTTGTGAAGTACATATTGGCATTTTCCATATCTGGTTTGTTATCACTTGAGGAAGTATCTAAACCATCTAGTGTTGTAGTATATTTCCTTCTTCGTTTCCTGCACAAATCAACATTTGGTAAAATTTTCACTTTCTCTGAACGTGGACAGTCTCTTTGCATATGGTCAAGTTCATTACATTTAAAACTTCTAACATCATTTCCACCTCTTGGATTTTTTTTAATTTTTCCTAAGATTATTCATCTTTCTATATTTCAATTTTTTTTTGAAATTTCTGGTCACAAAGGCAATATTTTCATCATCATCGTTGTCTGAATCAGATCATTTGTTGTGGCATTGAAAGCGATGGATTTCTTTTCTATTGCTTACTTTCTCTCATGCCCTGCACTTGCGCTTGAAATGTCATTAAATTGCCAATTAACTATTTAATTTTACGAGTGCTAATGTCATTAGCCTCTTCAATCGCAAGAGTCTTTGGTCCCATTCAGAAGTTAGTGAATTTAGGATTTTTCTAACTCAATCTTCTTTAGAATAACTTTTACCAAATGCAATTAGTTAATGTACTATGTCTTAAAATCTACTATACATATTAGAAATGGACTCATTAAAACCCATTTAAAATAATTGGAACTGATTAGTTAACATAGAAATTTTAATCTTTTTGACTTTACTAATGCTTTCATGTGTAACTTGTAGTGTTCTCCATATTTCATATGTAGACTTATAAATAGACACTCTATTGAATTTATTCCTATATAATAAACAAAAAAATATTCATGGCTTTATAGTTACTTTATGCAAATATTAGTAGTCCATTGTGAAAAGATAGTCTGGGGCTCAGTGTACACATTCTATGTGATACTACAAATGTATAGACCAATTGACTGTAAGTAGATTGTCATTCTACATGACCAATATATGTAACTACTACCATTAGAAAGTGTGGGTACGGTAATAAATTGTCCTTCGATAAAGGAGTTACCAACAAGTGAACGAATAGTGTTACTGATAGTATTATTAATAGTGTTATTAGCCATTTAGACTTTTAAAAAATCAAAATTATGAATACTTTGAAAACCAATGCTCAGATACCAAATGTTAGTTTGCGGAAGATGAATATTAAGGCTAATTTAACACTGGAGGGGGTAAATAGTGTTTGCTGATTTTTATGACTTTTTTAAAATTCTTTAAAGATTATAATTAAACAATGCAGAATCAACAATCGAAGATGCAAACACAGACATATATAAATGCAGTAAAAGTAAAAAAGTAAAGAGTTAGAGAGACCACACCAGGAATTTTTATACTGGTTCGGAGTTATCCTACATCTAGTCCCGTACAATTTCTTGTACATATTTCTTTTCAAATAATAAAATCAATACAATCTCGATTTCAAGGCTACGATACACACCCTCCAGATTTTTCAAGCTTTACTTACACTCAATGGATACAGACGGGACACTAGCACACCCACTTGGATTCAAACGAAAGCACACTTGATTCATATGAGACATAAGCACATCTATTTGGATTTTAGGGACACCGAAAACACCTAAGAGTATGATTGTATAGAATTTACAACCTCGGTTTCTTGATCTTGAGTAAAAATGATCCTAAACCTCTTGAATAACAATTTGATCTTGTTATGAGTGATAGAGATGAAAGAGATCATGGAGTAATTGATAGAGAATAAAATCAATAGAATTTGAGTTTGATTTTGATTGAATTAGAGAATATTTTGAGTAGACTTTCTTTTTAAAATCAAGAGAGTAAAAGAGAAGAGAAAAAATGAGAAATTAGTTAAAAAAAATCATTGAAAAATCCTTCTATTTATAAAGAAATAACGGTCATGTCCATTCACGAAGAGATATGACAAAAAGATATTTCCATTCAAATTTGAATTTTGAAAAATTTGGCCTATATGCCGACATACATTATAGGGATATGTCGACATACTCTTTGTATTTTTGAAAAACACTTTATAAAATTGTTTTTGAAAATATAAAGCTTTGTAATATATTTGAAACTTTGTACAATCATCTAAACATAGTTTGTACATATTTTAATCATATGAAAACTTAAGAAAACTTTACAGAATTATTTTGTTATCCCGCCTTTTGGCAAGGCCATGACACCAAGTACTTGACTAGAAACCAAGGATAATTCTTCCTCGAGATCGTTAATACATAGGCCTACTATGGATACCGGTAAATTTTATCTGAGTCCGGATCAAGCTACAATTGATATGACAGGACCAATAAAGCTATGAAAGCCAACGTTTCAAATTTCAAGTCAATCAGAGCTTTTATGCTCAAGATATTGATCGATTACGGTTGAGAAATCCAACTCTATTCGTATCCATCTAATTTCATATCCATTCCCCAAGAGAGATTCAGTTTGTATCCATCGCCCACTAACTTCCTTCGTATCCATCAAAATGAAGCTACTTCGTAACCATCATGCTAACAACACTTCATATCCATCAACCAATGTCCACTTCGTATCGGTCTCCCTCCATCCATCTCGTATCGATCTCTTATCATCGATACAAAAAGTGACAACCGCTGATCGATACGAAGAAGGCAACATGAAGCATCGATACGAAGGCAGCCTCCAGCCATCGATACAAAGTAGCATGCAAGCATCCATACGAACGAACCACGCAGGACTGATGCAAAATAGTATCGATACGAAGACGACAGTGTCATGCAAATCCAAACTTGCACCGATCATAACTCGAGATCAACAAGTCCAAATGCCACTAAATTTTCACAGGAGCTTACGTAAAACCTAAAGAATGTTCATGCTAAATTTTGACTCGATTGGATCAAATCTTGATCGATATGAAATTCGTTCGTATCGATCACGGACGGAGTGCAAATGACATGGGATCGATCGTGTGGGCCCGCCCATATGAGACAAGAAGTCCCCCCGATATCTGGGCAAGATATTTTTAGCCTGCACCTATAAATAGCAGCCATATGCATCCATAAAAGGGACTTTGGTCCTCTCTACGCTGATACTCTGCCGAAATCATTATCAGACTTCAGTTATACTCTTGTAATCTTTGTAATCGTCGAGTAAAGTTCAATAAACATTAGTCATTTCATAGTGGACGTAGGAAATTCGTCGAACTACTCTAAATACGTGTGTTTCTGTGCGTTTTCTAATATGTTTATTGGTGTGTTTGTTAGTTTTTCTTCATTTTACATTTATTCTCTTCATTTTATCTCTTCAAACACATCCGAAGAGTGTTGTGTCCAATTTTTGTACAAACATATTTTGAAATATTTTTAAATATATAAAGGTATAAATATGAATTTCCTTGTTAAAAATATTATATATAAAGTATAAGTGAATATACATATAAAATCAAAGTTATAAAAGTGTTATAATGTACTTATAAACATATAGAAAGCTTAAAACTAAAACTACAACTAAGTATAATAGATTATAATTATATTTAAAATATAAAATACTTAGAAACTTAGTTACTCAAGAATATATAATCTTGTAAATAAACCAAAAGTTAGAAATTATTTGAAGACCATTTTGAAAGATCATTTTGAAAGATCGTTTTGAAAACAGGATTCTTTAAAATCATTTTTGAAATTCATATTATTACATATTAAAATCAGAGAATAGATTTTAAAACCTTTTTTTAAAATGATGAGGGAGATCAAAGAAGTGCTATCAGGTTTTTAACAATAATTTAGTATTCTATAACTTATCCGGATATCTTGAATATTCAGTATTCGTGAGTCTTCAATCTCTAACTCTTGAATCTATGTATCATTCTCTTAAATCTGCTCTTGATAATGTACAGTCTTCTTAATCAGCACCTGCCTAATTTCTTGCACTATATACTGTATATAACTTGATAAAAACATTAGTATTTATATTTTATATGATGACATATGGTTGTTGTCATCAAATATGCCTCAGGTACTAATAATATTTGCTTCTTCTAGTCTTAGAAACTGATTTTCCTTCTAGTGTAATTCTTCCATGATAGTTGATTAATTCATCTTTATCTAGCTATCTATCAAAATCCATGTTCAGGTGAATGCCTCGAACCAGTACTATGAAGATAAGATCTTCCTTTGGGTTGATATCTTCTCTTAAAGAGATGTTAAATCGGTTCAGGAAAGCTTTCAATGACCCTTTGGGCCCTTGAGAAAAGCAAGGTAGTGATATTATGTCTTTTGATCGTGTAGTGTGGAGTCTGATTTGTTCTAAAAAATTTCCTTACTAACTCGTCAAAAGTGGAAATGGACTTCGGTGCGAGCCTGGTAAACCACATGGAAGCGACTCCTTCCAAGAAGATAGGGAAACATCTGTAGCAAACAACATACATCGCTCTACTCCATCAATATTCCATTCGTATTTGAGTAAGTGTTGTCTGGGATCAGTTGTTTCCATCCTTTAGCACCAGCATTCTACCCATGATCGCCGTCATCCAGCCGCATGTCATCATCACAGTCAGAAATCAGCAATGCATTCCCCTCTTGAACATCATCAAGTGGGACATTTGGGTCGGTACCGAGCTATATTAGCTCGGTACCAAGTTGTCTTCTTATAGGAGGAGCGCTCCTACTTCCTTCGGCTACATTTCCTATAACTTCGGCAGTCACTTCCTTCTGCTTTTGCTTTCCGTCTCTCCTGTTTATGCCAGAAACTGAAGAGTTTTCTTGCTCTATTGCCGGAGAAGTTTCTCTTCTGACTCTTCTTGTTGCTAGTGGCTACAAGTTAGCAACGCGTCCATCTTCTCAATGACAGCTTTCTGACTATCTGTAAACTTCTGGATAAGTTCATAGATCATCTAATTAAGCTCTTCTCTAGTGACAGCTTCCTGTTGAATTAAGTAACGACCCAGAATTTGACCACTTTGAAATATACTATTTAACGTGATTTTAAATATAAAATAGGTAAGTTATATGATTTAAACAATATTGGATGGGATTTGGCAAGAGAAGTATACACAAAAATAGTAACATTTTCCCATATCGACAAAAGTGACAAAATGCTGATTTTAGAAAAGTAAGTTTCAATGGTTAAATAAATTATTTTACTTTATTTATAACTATTTATATTTTTAAATACCATTATAAAAATTTATTTTTAAATTTGGTTTACATAAATAAATAGTTTAACTAAAACATCAAAATGTGACCGTAAAACGTTTTGTTGATCAAAAGTTATCCCCCTTTATTTTCTTATATATGAACATATATTAAAATAGTATAAGTATTAATTAATTCACAAATCATGTTTACTTTTACTAAACATACTTAAAAAATTCTAGAATATAATTAAGAAAAAAGTAAGCGCAAAAAGGCAAAAAAAGTATAAAAGTCAAAAAGTAAACATCAAATCAAACAAACATAATTATTTTATTATTTGCTTTATACTTAAGTGAAAATGACATAAAGTAATGGGTTAAAATATGATGTTAAGCGTTGAAAAACAAGGTTGCTTAAAAAGTAAGTAAAAAGTATTTTGGTCATTTTACATAATAACATTTTATTTCAAACTTTTTTCTATAAATACTTACCACTTCTTTCACAAATTCCACACACTTTACACTCTTCTTCTTCTTCCTTTTCTAAGCTCTCTTCCTTTTCCTTAGAGCTTTGATGGCTTCTCTTCCATTTCCTAACTAATTTTTCAAAACCATATCAAACAAAGTTAAAACTCCACCAAACTTTGCCAAAGACCTTAGAATATCACCAAAACATGGTTTAGTTTCTAAGAAGTGAAGAAATGATGGAGGGAGGGGAGACCGAGCCTTATTGATGTTGTTTGAATGTTTGGCCAAGAGCAAAGAAGAGGGAAAAACTTGTGGTCTAGAGCAAGTGAAAGAGAAGTGATGGCCGAGCATTAAAAAGTGAGGTGGAGTTGTCTAGGTGATGGTTTGGTGAAGTTAAGATGATTTAGTGAAGTGTTGGATTGAATGAATGATGTTAGGAAGTTAAACAATTTGGTTAAAGGTGAGTACTCATATTTAAAGTTACTAATATCTAAAAATATTTTAAGTTAATAACATGAAAAGCTTGGTATATGTTGGATGATTAAATGTTTGATAACTTGGTTGATATTATGGTTGATTATATGTTTGTGATATGGGTGATAACTTGGTTTGATAAATGACAGGAGAAATGGTTAGTAAGGATAGTTAATTAAATGGGAATAAATCCATACAAATGTGTGTATGGAAATTATTTAGCCTCGTAATGATTTCAAAATATCTAAAAAGATTGGAAATGATATTATAATAATATAATATTATAGTATGAAATGAAATGAAATGAAAATTGAGTTTTTAATGACGAAAATATTGTTTTAAATGAGCTAAAATTGTTTAAATATGGTTTAAAACAAATTTGAAGTGTTTCGAACAAGTTCCAAAGCAATTCACAAAATTGGTCAAAATAGAGCTCATCGCGTAGCGGCAGTTCGTAAATTTCGATCCGTAAATTTAAATTAATGTAGAGAATGATTTATAAGCCGGATTTCTCAGAAATAAAATTTCTTTAGTTCACAATGATAATAGTTATCAAGATTTTATTAAGTAGATTTTGAAATAAGTCCAAAACATCTAAAAACATCGCGGTTTTCCAGCTCGGAATCCAAAAAGGGATTTCTTTATAAATGATATTTTTAAATGATTAAAAATATGAAATAAATTTTATAAATCTACTAAAATGGTTTAAAAAAGATTTAAAATGGAAAATATGAATTTCAAATATTTGTTGTTTAAATCAAATAAGCTTACAAAGCACTTTCCGCATCAATTTTATGCTGCCGTTTCGACTACTATTTAAAAGAAGGTTTAAACTTAACGATTTTTCCTAGAATCAATTATAAATGTTTTTAAAAGGAAAATTAAGATTTTAAAGATAATTTGGAATCTTATAATAAATTCCAAAATAAAGCTAATAACTGAGTATGCGGAAACGACTAATACATTTGTTCCGCCTATGAGATTTGGGAAGATAAAACAAGGTGTTTAACTAAGCTTAGGAATGGAGCAATTGGTGCCCTAAACTTACTTGGCCTATGTTTTCTCTTTTTAGGCAGGGGTGGAACGGATCGAACGGAAAGCCCTTAACACCTTTTATTCAATGATTAGTACGAAGAAACTGGGATCGGATTTGGGCGATTCCCATCTGAAAATCCCTTCAAACTAATTTTCAAGGCAACACATATTGCAGACGAAGATCGTTGAAGACGAAGATCTTCATTATCTAGTATTACTTTCCATTAGTCCCAGGATATGAAATTTACCATATCTAAGGTGGCAGTACTACTCTATTATGAAAATCTTTGATTTGCAAGAATACAATTTGAAGTTAAGAAAGAAATCTTTGATTAAGATTTAATAAATGATTTGGGAATATTTCCCCTAAGTTAAAAGTTATAACTTGAATACAAAAAATCTTTGATTAAGATTTAACGAATGATTTGGGAAGATTTTCGTAAAAAGAGAAAATGATTTGGAATTATTCCAGGATTTAAGAAAGGTCTAAATAAACCAAATGGTTTGATAAATGAGGATTAATGATTCTATATACTCTTGAAAAGAAAATGAAATAAATTGAAAAAAGAATATCTAAGGAAGATATTTGATTTAAATAAAAGATAAAGTAATTGATTGATGATTGATATCCACTTACGAACTTAACATCTTTTAAATCGATAATTGGCTTTGGAGGAACCGAGGTCGGATTTGGGCGATCCCTATCCGAAAACCACTTCGAACTAATGTAAACGTTCGAAAGTGAAGGCATGTTGAAGATGATAATTATTGAAGACCGATGATCTTTATAGCATGAGGACTGCTTGTTGACATGCTTTGGGTCGCCCCCATTATAGGTTTATTTATAGCAGTGGTCTCCTCGTTGTGGAGATTTTTTGAATTGCAAGGACTACTCGCTACTAGTCGTAGTAGGAGAGTGCCTTCGGTTTCGTTCAGTCCCGGAATGAACTTGTATGGAAGAATGTCTGACGTTGCATTTCTGATCATATTAATTAATCTCTATCAATGAATCATCTTCTTGGTGGCGTAGAAGGCAACTTCTATTAGTTTAGCACCCTTTCTTGAGACATACAAGCTCAGGAGTTATACGTTGGTAGAAATCAGTGGTTGATTAAGGAATGACAATGTGGCATTCAAAGTGGAACTTGTTATGATCAAAGCGTGGTTTTGTATAAAAAGCGTGGCTTTTAAGAAATTGAGCATAGACTCATTAGCCTCACATCGATATGGGATACTATGCGGTCTGACAGATACAAATTCTGAATAAATGAGTATGTATGGTGGTGTCCAATACGTTGGCCCCTTTGGGGGACACATCCCTCAAGGCATTTATTGCTCTATTTCGATAAATGGTTAGCTTAAGAAAAGCAGGGAACTACCGGTTATCAGTTGTAGTATAGCAAGAACAGTTCCAAGTGACTAGTTTGAGAAAAGCAATTAAGGTACCTTAGGAACTATGTTTGTTATGCTTGGATCGGAGAAAAGGCCACTAGTCCCCTATCATGTTGGAAATCCAATCCCAATACGAGATTTATGGTTTTGATTGTATTTCCAAAATAGCTGTAATGACTTGCTAACATTTCAGCTACTCTTTTTGGCATCATATATTTCATTCAGTATATTCCGTTGACCTAGTCCGGATATAATGCCTTAGACTTAGTTCGGGTGTGGAAACCTTATTTGAATAAGTTTATTTGAAAAGTTTTTCAAAAAATGTCAATAAAAATAATATCAAGTGCATTTTGGTATAAAAGTGTATTGGCTATCATAAGGTAAAAAACCGTCTGTGCTTATATGTGGGTGTGGTCTTATGAGATACCCTTCTTTTCAAATGTTTTGATAACATAGTCATTTTAAATTTCGATTATCTCACGCTGATTTATCAAGCCTAATCCGAGTATTTTTAATACTCGCGTTAGACCGAGTAGTTTCAGGTTTAGTTAAAGTCAGTTGGAGTTTCCAAAGGAGAGCTAGAGATCTTCATCATCGTATGTGCGTATTCTATTATCCGCTATATCTATGTTATTTGTTTTATTGTTTGTCAGCATTTGTAAAGGCAGACCGTCTAGGCTGAATCTAGGTTAGACTCTGATATTGTATTTTAAAATTTTCCGCTGTAAAGATTATTATTGAAATAATATATGTTATTTCATTCATGTGAGATTCTGTTCTGTCTTTATTTTCTTTCTACCCTTAATGGTCCGCTTATTCATGCGATTTAAGTTAGACATGTGTGGTTTATTAGCGATTCAAATGGTACGGAAGAACAGGCCATCACATTTGGTATCAGAGCTAAAGGTTAAGCGAGAACCTTTGCTTTGGTGGGGTAAAGACTCATTAGAACTAGGTTTAATAATATCCTAAGATGAGTGACTCATTAGAGATAGAGTTAGTAACACCCTAGAATGAGTTTGAGTGTATTATATATGAGTGCGTATTTGTTTGTGACTAATAAATTGTTTTGTGTTGATTTATTGTTGAGTGATTTATGGATTCTTATCGATGCGCCTGATCACAGTTATAGATGAGGGTTTCTAAATATTTAAACAAGGCAAACCGACACATTAATTTTGAAAAAATTAGTAAATGAAATAATTTTACCTAGGATTATATTTTGAATATAAAGTATGTATTTTGAAAATTTGTATAGTTAGAAATCACGAGTAATGAAAGTTAAATATGAACATCTTGTGATTAGAATTTCACAGTTTGACTATAAGATGTTTCATAAAGATAATCAATAAGCAAGAAATCTGATAAGGTAATTAAGATCTTTAATACTTATTCCAAAATAATAAATTAAAAAATGATAATGTTTAGTTACTATCATAAATTGTTCAATTGTTTGATTTAAAAGTTTCAGTACAAATACCTTGTGAATTAAGTTTCACGATTTGACTATAAGGTGTTTGAGAATAAGATTTGTTTGAGGAATGAACATATAAGATTAAAATATATTTAAATAATAGAAAATGATTGTGTAAAAAGATAAATATTAATGGAATGAGAGTTTAAATTGGTGTAAAAGAATTGTGGAAATTTAAATGAAGTTAATTGATATAAGATAAAATGAATTTATAAAATAGGTTTTATAAAGTATAAAGGATTTTGAAAATAAAAAAGATATTTTATGATAACTAGTTTGCTTGGCTCGGAAATAAACTAAAAATGGGCACGAGATGTGTTTGGATGGTAAGCGCCTTCTCTTTAGTATTACTCTTCTTACTAAGAGGATATATGATACTATTGGTAGTACCCAATTCCTTTGCATTATTTAGTTACTCGATCTATAAAATTTTCTTAAGTTAAAGAAATAATGTGAATCATTAATTAATAATCTTTATAAAAGTTTTTCAGCTAAAGATAAATTGGGATCACTAATTGCTAAAATAAATCGGAATTTCCGACGATTTTGGACGATCGAAAATTTCAAAATCATGCCTATTTCAGATCTAAGAAATTTATAAAAACTTTTGGTAAAAGATTGTGAAATACTTGGAGTAAATGAAAAAAGATAAGGATAATTTATAAATCTGATTTATAAAGGAAAAAAAGAGATTCAAGAGTTAAGAGTTTGACGATTTAAATACGGATGGTTTTAAAATTAGTTTTTTTTTTCAAAGCTAGAAAATTAATAATAGTATTAAATAAGAAATATGTTTTATAACTTATGAATTTGAGAAAATAGTAAATTAAAACAAAGTTTTAATTTGTTAGACAGACGGATTTAGGTAAACGTACCCTACTAAAAAAACCAATCGTTGTTTACCAACCACGCATTGTCTAACCAAATCCAATTCTCTCTCGATACGTTCCTCAAAAAATCCGATTCATGCTGATTCTTCCCTTAACTAACAAAGAGATCTTGGCGGAATTAATCACTTTGAAATTTAGGATTTGTATATACTCTTAGGATGTAAAGGTATATTATACAAATATAGATTTAAGTCATGAACAATTGAGTAAAATAGTGACTCCTCAAAAAGTTAATTATAACTTGGAAAATGTTTTACTAGTGAATTCTGGCATTAATTAAGGATTTGGTCTTAAGTCTTTAAAATGTGATTGATTTTCATAAGTATGAGATGTAATAAACTTAAGTAATAGTTTTACGAAATGATTCACAAATAATATTAGTGTTAAAGATAATATACCGAGTTAAAAGATTGTGGGAAAATTTTTTTATAAAGATAAATTATCCTTTGAGTGAAAATTGGTTTCTTTAGAATATTTTCCTTTAATAAAAATGTTTGGAAATAAATAATTAAAGGGATTATATAAAGAAGCACCTTTATAAAATGTTAAAACTTAAGATAAAACTTTATGAAAAGTTTTTGAAAGTTAATAAATACATATATTATATGTAGATCATTTCATCGCACAAATTTTAATTTAAGATTCGAGTTCGAAATTTTGAGGTGCTTACACTAGTCCGAAAAAGGATTTATCACTCGATTCTTGACGACGAATATTGATGAGGGTTTGTTGTTAGGCACTTTAGTTTCCTATCATAGTTGAGAGCCATGTAAGGGAAGCAATGGTTCCGATCTAGAAGCTTAATCAAAGTCCGCACTAGAGGATCGGGGGATCGATACAAGTTAGAAAAATAAAGTTCTGTATTCAAATAGAAGATCGAATAAGATATTTCATACGGATGATCTGTTTATTTATATGGAATTAAGTTTAAAGATAAATATTTTAGGCAAACTTTTGTTTTGGGTAATTTCGAGGACGAAATTCTTTTAAGTAGGGTAATGTAACGACCCATAATTTGACCACTTTGAAATATACTATTTAAAGTGATTTTAAATATAAAATAGATAGGGTATATGATTCAAACTATATTAGATAGGATTTGGAAAGTGTAGTATACACAAAAATAGTAACATTTACCTATATCAACAAACGTGACAAAATGCTGATTTCAGAAAAGTAATGTTCAATGGTTAAGTAAATTATATAATTTATTCATGAGTGTTATATTTTTAAATATAAATATAATTTTTTTTTAATTTGGTTACATAAATAAATAGTTTAACTAAAACGTCAAAATGTGACCGTAAAACATTTTATCGAAAATCAACGTTTTGTAGATTAAAAGTCGTCGCAATGTTGTCGCACTTTATTTTATTATATATGAATATATATTCAAATAGTATAAGTATTAATTAATTAACTAATCAAGTTTACTTTTACTAAACATACTTAGAAAATTCTAGAACATAATTAAGAAAAGTAAGCACAAAAAGACATAAAAAGTATAAAAGTCAAAATGTAAACATCAAATCAAACAAACATAATCATTATATTCTTTACTTAATAATTAAGTGAAAATGACATAAAGTAATGATTTGAAATGTGATGTTAAGTATTTAAAAAATAAGGTTTCTTAAAAAGTAAGTAAAGGGTATTTTGGCCATTATACATAATAATATTTTTTTTCAAACTTTTTTCTTTACATACCTTCTACTTCTTTCACAAATTCCACACACTTTCCATTCTTCTTCTTCCTTCTTTTTTAAGCTCTCTTCTTCTTCCTTAGAGCTTTAATGACTTCTTTTCTTCTATTTCCTTGAAAACTTTTACAAAACCATATCAAACAAAGTTAAAACTCCACCCAACTTTGCCAAAGACCTTAGAATATCACCAAAACATGGTTTAGCATCTAAGAAGTGAAGAAATGATGAAGGAAGGGGAGGATCAAGGGGAGGACAAGCCTTATTGATGTTGTTGAAATGTTTGTCCAAGAGAAAAAAAGAGGGAAAGACTTATGGTCAAGAGCAAGTGAAAGAGAAGAGAAGGCCAAGCACTAAAAAGTGAGGTGGGGTTTGTTTTAGGTGATGGTTTGGTGAAGTTAAGATGATTTAGTGAAGTGTTGAATTGAATGAATGTTGGTAGAAATTTAAACGATTTGGTTAAAGGTGAGTATTCAATTTAAAGTTACTAATATCTAAAAGTATTTCAAGTTAACAACATGAAAAGTTTGGTATATGTTGGATGAATAAATGTTTGATAACTTGGTTGATATTATGGTTGATTACATGTTTGTGATATGCATGATAACTTGGTTTGATAAATGATAAGAAAAATGGTCAGTAAGCATATTTAATTAAATGAGAATTATATCCATACAAATGTGTGTATGGAAATTATTTAGCATCTTCATGATTTCAAAATATCTAAAAATATTGGAAATGATATTATAATAATATAATATTATAGTATGAAACGAAATGAAAATTGAGTTCCTAATGACGAAAATATTGTTTTAAATGAGTTAAAATAGTTTAAATATGGTTTAAAATAAGTTTGAAGTGTTTCGGACAAGTTCCGAAGCAATTCACAAAATTGGTCAAAATAGCGCTCGTCGCGTAGTGGTAGTTCGTAAATTTCGACCCGTAACTTCAAATTAATGTAGGGAATGATTTATAAGTCGCATTTCTTCAAAATAAAAAAATTTTGGTTCACAATGATAATAGTTTTCAAAGAAAGAAATAAAATCAAGATTTCATTAAGTAGATTTTGAAATATGTCCAAAACAATTTTCTAAAAACATCGTGGTTTTGTAGTTCATAATCCAAAAAGGAATTTCTTTATAAGTGATATTTCTAAATGATTAAAAATATTAAATAAATTTGATAAATTTATTAAAATGGTTTAAAAGAGATTTGGAATGGAAAATACGAATTTCAAATATCAAAAAGTTGTTGAAATCAAATAAGCTTATAAAGCACTTCCGTAGCACTTTTCTATTGTCGTTTCTACGGCTTTTTTAAAAACGGTTTAAACTTAATGATATTTCCTAAAATCAATTATAAATGTTTTTAAAAGAAAAATTAAGAGTTTAAAAGATAATTTGGAATCTTATAATCAATCTTTAAATAAAGCTAATAACTGAGTAGGCGGAAACAACTAGTACATTTGTCCCGCCTGTGAGATCTGGGAAGATAAAACAAGGTATTTAACTAAGGGTAGGAATGAAACAACCGGTGCCCTAAACTTACCTGGCCTATGTTTTCTCTTTTTAGGCGAGGGATGGAATAGATCGAAAGGAAAGCCTGGATGCTTTAAAAGATCATATTTAAGTTTTTTCAAGAAACAAATTCTTTGAATGTTAATTAACCACTTAACACCTTTTATTCGATGATTGGTATGAAGGAACCGAGAGTGGATTTGGACGATTCCTATCTGAAGAACCGGGATCAGATTTGGGTGATTTCTATCAGAAAATCCCTTCAAATTAATTTTCGAAAAAAAACATATTGAAGCCAAAGATCGTTGAAGAAAATGATCTTCATTATATGGGTTCACTTGCCATTTGTCTATGAAGTTGAAATTTACCGTATCTAAGGTGGCAGTAGTGCTCTGTTATGAAAATCTTCAATTTGCAAGAATACGATTTGAAATTAAGAAATAAATCTTTGATTAACGTTTAATAAATGATTTGGGAATATTTTATCTAAGTTAAAAGTTATATATAAGAAATCTTGGATTAAGATTTAACAAATGATTAGAAAGGTTTTCTTAAGTAAAAGAGAAAAAGATTTGGAATTATTCCAGGATTTAAGAAAGGTTTAAATGAACCAAAGGATTTGATAAATGAGGCTTAATGATTTCATATACTCTTGAAAAGAAAATGAAATAAATTGAAATGAGTATATCTAAGAAAGCTATTTGATTTAAATAAAAGATGAAGTAATTGATTGATGATTGATATCCACATATAAACTTAACATCGTTTAAATCGATTATTGGCTTCGAAGGAACCGGGGTCGGATTTGGGTGTTCCCTATCTGAAAACCACTTCGAACCAATGTATACGTTTGAAAGTGAAGACATGTTGAAGATGATAATTATTGAGGACCTAGGAACTTCATAGCATGAGGATTGCTTGTTGATATGCGTTGGGTCGCTCCTATTATAGAGTTATTTATAGCAGTGGTCTCCTTGTTGTGGAGATATGAGCTCAGGAGTTATACGTTGGTAGAAATCAGTTGTGTGATTAAGGAATGGCAAAGTGGCATTCAAAGTGGAACCTGTTATAATCAAAGCATTGTTTTGTATGAAAAGCGTGGCTTTGAAGAAATTGAGCATAGCCTCATTAGCCTCACATGCTGGAAGATGATATGGGATACTATGCGATCTGACAGATACAAATTCAAAATAAGTGAATAAGTATAGTCACGTCCAATACATTGGGCCCTTTGGGGGATACGTCCCTCAAGGAATTTATTGCCTCATTTGGATAAAGTGGTTAGCTTGGGAAAAGCAGGGAACTACTGGTTATCAGTGGTAGTATAGCAAGTACAGTCCCCAGTGACTAGTTTGAGAAAAGCGACTAAGGCATCGTGGGAACTATATTTGTTATGCTGGATCGGAGAAAAGGACACTAGTTCCCTATCATGTCGGAAATCCAATCCCAACATGAGATTTACAATTTTGATTGTATTCCCAAAATAGCTACAATGACTTGCAAATATTTCATCTCTTCCTTTTGGTATCATATATTTTGTTCGGTATATTCCATTGACCCAGTCCGGATATAATACCTTAGACTTAGTCCGCGTATTGATACCTAATTTGAATAAGTTTATTTGAAAGGTGTTTTCAAAAGAATGTCATTGAAAATAATATCAAGTGTGTTTTGGTATAAAAGTGTTTTGGTTATCATAAGGTAAAAATCTGTCTGTGTTTATGTGTGAGCGTGGTCTTATAAGATACCCTTCTTTTCAAAGGTTTTGATAACATAATCATTTTAAATTTCAAGTATCTCACGCTGGTTTATCAAGCCTGGTCCGGGTGTTTTTAATACGCGGGACAGACCGAGTAGTTTCAGGTTTAGTTGACGAAGGTTGGAGTTTTCAGAGGACGGCTGGAGATCTTCATCATCGTATGGACGTATTCTATTATCTGCCACATTTATTTCATTTGTTTTGTTGTTTGTCAGCATTTGTAAGGGAAGAAGTTTATAACTGTCCAGGCTGAATCTAGGTTAGACTCTTATATTATATTTTAAATTTTTCCGCTGTAAAGATTATTATTTAAAAAATATATGTTATTCCATTCATGTGAGATTCTGTTCTATCTTTATTTTCTTTCTCCTTTAATGATCCACTTATTCATGCAATTTGAGTTGGACATGTGTGATTTATTGTCGATTCAACGGGTATGAAAAAATAGGCCGTCACAATCCAGGTTGTGGATTTCCATTGTTTGCTTATGTTCGGTGAGCATTCCCTTCATCACCACCAGCCACAGCTCTTAAGGATATGTTGGAACTTCTTGGTGCCATGAATTTTTTTAACAACTCTTCAAGTTCTTCAAGAATTTTTTTGAATCTAACTTCTAGATATATCTATTCCAAAGTAGAGAGCTGGATCTAAGCTTAGGTTTTTATTGTTCTCGATGAAATCACGAAAAAAATTACCCTAAAAATGGATCAACATCCAAGAATAGATTGTATAGAACCTATAAGACCAAGATCTAGAAAATAATATTGAAAATAAAAGAAATAAAGTGGAAAGATACAAGAATTTTATAGTGGTTCGGCTATTTTTGGCCTACGTACACTTTATAGCTTTGTTGATTGTAGATTTGATAGAGTTTGTATCAGATTACAGAAGGTTCAAGAGAGAATAAGTCACTAGTATAGGGGTTTGACTAGTTCTATGTCCTAGAACTACTAAGAGTAGCTACCTCGGTGATTATTGTAAGGGAGGAAGAAGGTGAAGAGCAATAGAGTGCCCAGATCTAGAGTGAAGAAAATGAAGCAGAGAGAAGATCTTATTTTGGTTGCTCTATGGTTTATATTTATAGGGGAAACGGGCATGTTGGGTCAGAAGTCCACTTGCAGCAAAGTCCAAACATCAGTCCAAGATGATACAATAAGTCAGGGGTCCACGAGTCGTCAAAATATGTTGGTGCCGAGTTAAATACTCAGTATCGAGTTATTTCCTTAATTGGAAACAACTCGTAGTCTCTTGCATCACTCTTCTTACTTCATATTGGTGTGTCCCATGTTGTTTCCATTGATCACTGGTTAATTTTGGTGATTATTCCATTATCGCTTGGTTTATTCCGACATGTTAGTTATCATCTCTAAAATTGTTGGGATTGGTTGTTCAAAAATCTTGAAAATCGCTTGGTCACATATAGAATAGGTAGAGCATAACTTATATGAAGTTAAAGAGGAGTTTCAGAGGGTAAAAATAACTCAGCACTAACCTGTTATTATTCAGCATCGACCTATTATAGGTTGTTTTTAGGTGAAACTTCTCCAAGCTATTTTCATGCTTCATCTAAGTATGCCTCTAAGATTTTAAGTTATTTCGTCTTTGTCTCGTCGTTCTAACTTCCTTTGGCTTTTCCTTGGTTAAAAAGCCGATTAACATTATAAATTAAAAACACGATTTCAAAATGTATATAAATATTATATAGATATTTATTCAAATTTTAATATATCAAATATGAATTATGTAGTTACTAGATTTTATTAAGTCTATCTAGATCTAAATTTAAAATCTGAATTCTATCTTGTGGTTGTTTATATTATTATTTATAGTTAATTTATATTATAATAAAGTGTGTATACCTTTAATAATAATTGTGATAGCTTTGGTGTCACACATTTTTGGTATCAACGTGAACTACCAAAAACGTCCCTCTCTATATTATCAAATCCTAAAGTAAGATCTAACAATTAAATATGCTTTACAGATGCAAAATACTTCTAAAAATAGGATCTAAAATTAAACTTCCTTTACAAATTTAAAATACTTCTTTACAAATACACAAATCTTAATATCACCTGAAAATAAAAAAAAATCATTTTTTTGATTGATTTAGTTATATACAATTTATAAGGAAAACAATTCATACGCAAAGTGCGTGCCTTAACACTCGTTATAATACATTACATAATCATTTATATTATATGTACATACATACATATCTCTTATTTTACAATATGCATATTAACACACACACACACACAAACACACACACACACACACGCACACACACACACACACATATAGGCACACACTTATATACTAGACAACACACATGTATATAGCGAGGCTAATATGTATATTATGATGTAAATTTCAGTAGTTATACGTAGGCATGTTATACCATGTACACTATTTATTTTGCATGTGCACATGCGCACTTATGTGTATATGATACACATATCATATAATATAAATATAATAATAAAAAAAAATTATTTATGAATAAAATAGAATATTTATTTTATTTAAAATAAATTTGGATAAAATCTAAATAAATGTAGGCTTGGTGAGCCAATTAAAGATCAAAATGGGTAAAAATTGAAATTTACCTATTTACCTTGTTACGTGTTGGCCTAGTTCCAACAGTGATATTAGAGCCAAATATCATATGCGGTCTAAATTATTAAAGCATACCCATATAATAGGGTGTCTAGAAAATCAATGTTTAAGGTTCGGTTTGGGTAATCAAGTACTCTACCATACCTAGCTACTAGCTTAGCCCAAAAGGATAAGGTAAGCCTAAATGGTTATCCCTATTGAAAATGCACAATTTGAATCGGCTCTTGGGCTAATTTCAAAATTATAATAAAAATTTTAAATCTAAAAGTTAACTTTAAATAAGAAAAGTATAATAAATGTTATAATATAGATTTTTAAATTATTTTGAAAATTAAAACGAAAATTTTAAATTTAAATTAAAACACATATATTAAAGTTTAGAATATAAATTCTCGAAATGTTCGAAAGTGTTATAAAATTAATTAAAAATATTATTTATTAATGAAATTAATAAAATAAATGAACTAATTTAATAATTTAATTAATTAAATACATACATGTATAATACATATATATAATGATATATGTTTATGTTGTCTTGAATTGTTTAAGACGATATAAGTATACATGTGTATATAAACGAATTTTTAAAAGTAATAATTTAATTAAATTTTTTAGTTAAATAAATAAATTAAAATTTAATTAATAAAATAAAAAACAAATAAATAAGATGCATGTTTATTACTATAAAAGTTATAGCATATATATTTAATGTAATATGTTATAATTGAAAAATATAATAATTAATTAAAGTGTTAATCAATTAAATTAGTTAAGTAAGATTTAATTAGTATAATTTATACATAAAATATTATATAAGTTAAATAAAGTATAAAAGTGATATAATAATAAAACTTATCTAACATAAATGTATAAACTAAAGGTGGAACATTTAAAACAAACTAAATAGACTTAAGGAATAGGTACATATGTAAAATTACATGTAAAGTGATTTCTAATGTGTCCGACATTTGAATCATGTGGGTATTTCATAAGAAATTCATTATTCCAGAAGTCAATATCACTCAATATTATATTTCAAATATTATAAATGTTTAATATAACGTTTTCCTCTACCCTTTGTGTATTAATAATTTGCTTGCATACTCTCCTCTTGATGAGCAAACTCAAGCTAGAGGTTATGTGTAATATTATTAATATATTGATAGACGAGGTAGAATAACTCGTGTATTTATTGAGCAAACTCAAGGTGCACATTCTATACTTATGCCATCATGAAATGGTAGGTACGGGTGGATAATTTCTTTCGATTTATTGAGAAAAATCAAGGTCAAAATTAGATTAGGACAAAGAACCATAGGTTAGGAGTTGTATATAATACAACTGATAATGAATTGTCAATCGTATAAGGCTTTGACTTGTTGAGTAAACTTAAGGTCAGAATCCTGAAATATATGAGTCTTTATATCTGCTAGTGGAGTCAAAAGCCTTCTGTGCATTGTCTTAGGGTTTAGAAAAATAGAAAAGACTAGTGGAAGCCTTATTAGAAAAATGAAATGGTAACATTTAACCTTTCTAATATTGTAAGAACATATGGTATATAAAGTTATAATAATCTACATTGATAAATTTGCGCAATTAACATAATTGATGAAATGATTATCAATTAAAATATACAAATGAATTGAATTAATATATACAAATAGAAATATAAAATATACTTACCAATAAATATTTTCATTTTGACCTATGTAAGCGCCTTATCATATAACAACTAAATACGTTCATAACTTGGACACTTATAAGTTTACTTGTCCGAGACTGTGTATTGTCTTCAATAAGTTTTGAACATAAAAGTAATATAAGAATATGGGTATTTGATCCATATATGATCACATATAAATGTTATATAGTGAACGGTCATAATTCGTAATGTATTGTAATCTTAATAAAATTGGTTCATTGAAATAAGAAAGTAAATTATAGTGCGAGATTGTGTATTTAATATAATTTATTATAATAATGGACATGTTGTGTTAACTCGATCACTAAAATGTCAGTTTATTTGGTTTATGCAAAGTGCAGTTAAATTAATTTCCTTAGAAGTTAAGGAAGACCAAATGCACTTTTGTAAGTTGTGATATTATAGTAAAGATTTCTTTTGAATGGTTCATCCATTTAGAAAGGTAATTGAATGTAGAAGAGTGGATGTAACTCGAGGCACATTGGGATGAAGAGAGTGAATGGTCACTTTACTTCTTGGAAAGACATTGGAAACGAGAATTGAGAAATAATAATTGATACTTAACATTGGAATAAGAAATATGATTTCTACTTCAAAATATATTTTCATTGAGAAAATTGTTTTCTATGAGATTTATTCTTATGATTTCGTGATATTTGATTTGAAAGCTCTCGACTATAAACAGGTTACAATATATGGAATAAATATCCTAAATTAGGTGTTTGAATGGAGCTCCATATTTCGTACTCTATTATAGTAATGGAAAAAATAGTAGGAGGATAACATATAGCACTTATTAGTCACAACGAGTTAGGAAAAATTGTTTTCGTAAAATATATCAAAATTTATTTATGTCTTATTTTCAGTATTGATTATAGACATGGTTTTATTTCAATATGAGTTCTATGAATATTCATTATAAAATAAAACTATAATTATGGTATTTGAAATGCATTAGAAAAAATACCAGTATCTAAATTTATTTGCAATTATTTTGGAATATAAACTAAGCCATAGTTCGGAGAAATAATTCTTCGATTATATGATTATGAGTCATATGGTATTAGTGTAACACCCTTAATTTTGATTAACATTATTTAGGATATTTAATTAGATAAATAAAATAAAATAATGTAAAACAGTAAGGAGTTTGAGATTTGATAATAAGATGGGTCGAGCCTTAATTAATGACTAGTAGAACTAATTATTACATTAATAAGAAGAAGTGTAACGATCCTAAATTTTGAACAATTTAAATTGAAAATATTTAATTAATTTTAAATATTTGAATGATAATTTAAATTTTTGTGTGGGAATTTGATTTTAGGTGGAAGTTGAAAACTGAATTAACATGTAGTTTGAAATTTAAAGTTTTTGAAAATGAGAATCTTAAATTTTAAACAAAAATTTAATCTGGGTTTAAGTCAAGATTTAAAATAGTTTCAGGCTATCTTTTAAACCTGATTATTGATTTAAACAGTTTGTTTGAGTTTTAAATTTTGAGCAGTTTTGAATGTTTTAAACCAGATTTAAATTGGTTTTGAAATTTAGTTAAAAACAGTGTATGGTTGATGAGACCTGTTGCATGTAAGTATATAATGTTTGCTTGTGATTTAATGTGAATGTGTGCCTATGAGCATGCAATCTGGAAAATGACCAGAAATCATATTTTTGAGGTGGATCTGAACATTTAGATAATGCTGTGTTTTTATAAGTATGAATGTGATGCATGTTGGATTTCCTAAACTACTTGATGTTGCCTGATTTTCGTGGATCGTTACTGTTGTTAGATTTTTATTTCGATATTTGCTTTAAACAGTTAGTCAAGCACTATGCCTATGCATTAACTTATTTTGTCCTTGTTGCTTTATACCTTGAAATTGAACATATAGCCCAAAGTATGTTACTTTGATTTGCACGTCCCTGTAGTTTGGCTTGGTTGGCTGCCCAGATTTGTTCTTGCTGGTTTGATATAAGTGTACTCCTGTACACCCCTTATGCTCATTTGTGGGAATTTATATTATTTACATCCTCTTTTATTTGGACTAATCCAATTTGTTTCGTCGCTTCTGCTGCCTGTACTGCACCATTAACCCTGTTGTAACTGCAGTTTAGAAACAACATAATTTTTAAAAGTATTGTCCCTGTTGTAACCCTGTTTGGTTGAAGTTCTTTGTTTGGGCTTTGTTCTGGCCTTTGTATCACTGCTTCCATTTTGACTTGTTTTTTTTTTACTTGTCATCTTCACTGTGTTGCACTCTTGTGGACTGTTCACCCATTACTGCATTTGCATTGCTGTTTGGTCATTTTGTATTTCTGAATGGAGCTGTGCACACGTGTTGGCGAGGCAGTGCACATGTGTGCAAAGTACATGTGTGTACCGCAGCCACACGGGATTGACAGATTTTAAAAATTAAAGCTGTTAATAATGAAAATCCATAATAGATTTTGAATTGATTCATGTGATCCATTTTATTCAGTTCATTACAAATTTATTTACTTGAGTTAAGATTAATCCTGACTCGAGTGTTTTTGTGTTTTGCAATAAACGCTCGGGTCAGACCGAGTATTTTTACAGCTTGAAGATTTTCTCGCAGCGAAGTTAAATTCGAGGGGGAATAAAGGACTCCACCAAAGTTTTTCAAGAGATTTTTCTTGTACTTAATAAAATAAATTGTTTCCGCTGTATAAATTCAAGTATAATTCATTGTGTAACTCTGATACTTGTATATAAAAGAAAAGTTTATTTATAAAATATATTGTTGTTCTGTGATTCTGTGACTGATTCTGTTTAAATGTTATAAACTAAATAACAATCTGTCATTTTGAACGTTTCTAGTTGGTTTAATTACCGACTAGAGACGGTCAGAGCGGCGGGTCGTTACAAAGTGGTATCAGAGCTTTGGTTTACACAAAGCTTAGTTTATGGCGTTTAATATGAATAGTTACTAGAACCACTTCAAAGAAAGTGTTTTCAAATCTAAAGAAGTTTAAAATTGTTTTCTTTAAAATAAAAAGTATTTTGAAAATTAGAATTATTTTGAAGATTCCCCTCTCTAAATTTAGGTTTGCGACCGTTTCTCTTCGGTGAGGTCTCGTTAGACTTGAGTTTCGATCATTCGGAAACTCATTATCGAATTTTTGAGAGTTATGGAAAATGAAACATGAGTTAAGAGAATTAATGAATTGGTTTAAATTGGCTTAAATCAAATATTTTGAATATCTTCAAAGTAGTAATTGGAAAATAAAATGATATGTCAATTTGATTATAATCAAATGGATTATTGAACTATAACTTGGAAATTTAATTTTGAATTCTTTTGAAAATTGATTTCAAATGTTGTGAAGAACGATTTAGTAAATAAATGGATTATAAGTATTTAACTTATAATATGGATTTTGGGTATATAACTAAGTTATATGAATTGAATTGAATCAAATTAGTAAAGGAGATTATAAAACAAAGTTTATAAATAGAAATGTAATTTCTAAAGATGTTTATAAAATCCGCAAATGATTTATTTTGATAAGTAAATTATTGTAACTTATTAAAGGTGTTATATCTATGGTTTTGGACAATAAATGAGATATAAAAAGAGATATGAATCTAATGAAAATTTATAAGAGATTTAAATTGATGCAATGAAGAATTTGAATTTGAATGGGCATGGAAATAAGTTAAGTGGAAAACTTAATATTGGAAATTTGAAGTTGGTTTAAAACCAATATTTTGAAATGTATGCAGAATTCAAACTATGAATTAAGTTGAAGTTGAAAAACTTAAATGGGAATGTTTTTGGGAAGCAACACTATGAAATGAAGTAAATTCATTTTAAGTTGTTTTGAAATGTGTTTAAAAGAATGATTTCTTTTAAGAATGAAATATATATTTGATTTTGGTTTAAGTATATCAAATATTTTCAAAATGTTGAAAATAAATGGATTTGTAAATTACTTATTATTGAATAAGTATGGAAATATTTTCCAATATGAAATGAAAGGTTTGAACTTTTATCTTTTCAAGATAAAGTGAAAAGTAAATGTTTTGAGATTTTATCTTTTAAAGATAAATTGAAAAGTGAATATTTGAATTTGTTTCAAATGGTTAAGTGTGAAAAATTTTATATCTTGTAAAGATATTATTTTTGGGAAATTTGAACACTTAGTTCAACTTGGAGGAAAGAAAAAAAAATTCAAAGTGATTGAATTTTGAGTTAAATTGAGTTTAACTTTGACACACAAAAACAATGTAAGTTGAACTTTGAATTTTAAATGGATGATTTGGATTGTATGTCTAACGTCGTGAATTGACGACATATCAATTGATCTCTATTAAATATATATCTATTGGTGGCGGAGAATTTATTCTCTTAGCTTAACACCCTTCTCTGAGACGTACGAGCTCAGAGGTTATATATCGATAGACATCAATTATGTGTTGAGGATTGACGATGTAACGTGAAATCCAAATCGAGTGTGAAGTCGATAATAAATTGGATTATGAATGTGAATTAGGTTTGAGATAACCTTAAATTTCCAAATCGGCTTAGAGGAAAATTTTAAATGGATAATGAAATGGAAATTTTGTAAATCCTCTATTTGTTATGGGTATGTGATATTGTGGTTTTCATAACGTATATTTGTGAATACGATAAATTCGAAAACCATTAGTTTGGAAAAGTAATTGTTGTGGAAAACTTATGTAAGTACATGAGTATGATATGTACTAAATGTGAAATGAAATATTATATATGTATGTATAATATTATGTTTTCCAAATTGAGGATATGGAAAAGTACCTTCCATTTAAACATTTGTGAAGGTTGTTGGAACTCGAGATGAGTGTCCATTTGAAAATCGTAGCTACGTAGTATTTCCATTAGTTGGAATGACCATTTGTATTTCCATTAGTTGGAGTGACCTTTTGTATTTCCATTAGTTGGAATGTCCTTTTGGACTGGTATAGTATGCTAGCGTAATTCGAGGGGCGAGATGCCTACGGTCACGAGCGATTCTACTGGGATAGTAGCGTAACCGCCGTGTGAACCGCGATCTTTGGCAACAACCATGGCGAAATTCAAGGGATGAGATATCCACAGTTACAAGCGATTCCACTGGGATAGTGGCGTAACCGCCGTGTAAACTGCAATCTACAAACCAAAGCGTAATTCGAGGGGAGAGATGCCTACGGTCACGAGCGATTCTACTGGGATAGTAGCGTAACCGCCGTGTGAACCGCGATCTTTGGCAACAACCATGGCGAAATTCAAGGGATGAGATATCCACAGTTACAAGCGACTCTACTGGGATAGTAGCGGAACCGCCGAGTAAACTGTGATCCATGGGGGAATGTGCTTTCCATATCCATTTTTTTTAAAAAGAATTTTTAAAAACTATTTTCACTGGGAATTGAAGCAAGTATATTTAGTACTTGGAGATTGTTAGACTTGCGCCTGGCCAGCGTATGCCTAATGTCTTTAAGAACGACAATAGACTTGTTAAATTTCGAGTTAGCAAGTATTTTCAAACTTTAAATAGAAAATCAATTATCTGAAATTAAAGTGATATAAATTCCAACCTAATAAATTAAGGAAGAGGATTTTTGGAATGTTTTGAAAAGTCCACAGCTTTGGAAAAGTTATACTATGTAAATTTCTTAAATGAAGAAGTTCAAATTTAAAATTTGGGTTTTGTAAGTTGAAAATTTTAGTAAAGATTTTTGTGTCTTGATTGTAGAAAAATAATAGACAAATGAGTTAATAAACAAAGCTAGTGAGATAAAACAAATGGAATGAATCCTATATTCATTTATTTCTAATAAGTTTCGAACTAGATAAAATTGTGTAAAATATAAATATTAGTGAAATTTCAACAATCATTTTTCCTTACTTGTAATTTCGGGACGAAATTCTTTTAAGGAGGGGAGATTGTAACGATCCTAAATTTTGAACAATTTAAATTGAAAATATTTAATTAATTTTAAATATTTGAATGATAATTTAAATTTTTGTGTGGGAATTTGATTTTAGGTGGAAGTTGAAAACTGAATTAACATGTAGTTTGAAATTTAAAGTTTTTGAAAATGAGAATCTTAAATTTTAAACAAAAATTTAATCTGGGTTTAAGTCAAGATTTAAAATAGTTTCAGGCTATCTTTTAAACCTGATTATTGATTTAAACAGTTTGTTTGAGTTTTAAATTTTGAGCAGTTTTGAATGTTTTAAACCAGATTTAAATTGGTTTTGAAATTTAGTTAAAAAAAGTGTATGGTTGATGAGACCTGTTGCATGTAAGTATATAATGTTTGCTTGTGATTTAATGTGAATGTGTGCCTATGAGCATGCAATCTGGAAAATGACCAGAAATCATATTTTTGAGGTGGATCTGAACATTTAGATAATGCTGTGTTTTTATAAGTATGAATGTGATGCATGTTGGATTTCCTAAACTACTTGATGTTGCCTGATTTTCGTGGATCGTTACTGTTGTTAGATTTTTATTTCGATATTTGCTTTAAACAGTTAGTCAAGCACTATGCCTATGCATTAACTTATTTTGTCCTTGTTGCTTTATACCTTGAAATTGAACATATAGCCCAAAGTATGTTACTTTGATTTGCACGTCCCTGTAGTTTGGCTTGGTTGGCTGCCCAGATTTGTTCTTGCTGGTTTGATATAAGTGTACTCCTGTACACCCCTTATGCTCATTTGTGGGAATTTATATTATTTACATCCTCTTTTATTTGGACTAATCCAATTTGTTTCGTCGCTTCTGCTGCCTGTACTGCACCATTAACCCTGTTGTAACTGCAGTTTAGAAACAACATAATTTTTAAAAGTATTGTCCCTGTTGTAACCCTGTTTGGTTGAAGTTCTTTGTTTGGGCTTTGTTCTGGCCTTTGTATCACTGCTTCCATTTTGACTTGTTTTTTTTTTACTTGTCATCTTCACTGTGTTGCACTCTTGTGGACTGTTCACCCATTACTGCATTTGCATTGCTGTTTGGTCATTTTGTATTTCTGAATGGAGCTGTGCACACGTGTTGGCGAGGCAGTGCACATGTGTGCAAAGTACATGTGTGTACCGCAGCCACACGGGATTGACAGATTTTAAAAATTAAAGCTGTTAATAATGAAAATCCATAATAGATTTTGAATTGATTCATGTGATCCATTTTATTCAGTTCATTACAAATTTATTTACTTGAGTTAAGATTAATCCTGACTCGAGTGTTTTTGTGTTTTGCAATAAACGCTCGGGTCAGACCGAGTATTTTTACAGCTTGAAGATTTTCTCGCAGCGAAGTTAAATTCGAGGGGGATTAAAGGACTCCACCAAAGTTTTTCAAGAGATTTTTCTTGTACTTAATAAAATAAATTGTTTCCGCTGTATAAATTCAAGTATAATTCATTGTGTAACTCTGATACTTGTATATAAAAGAAAAGTTTATTTATAAAATATATTGTTGTTCTGTGATTCTGTGACTGATTCTGTTTAAATGTTATAAACTAAATAACAATCTGTCATTTTGAACGTTTCTAGTTGGTTTAATTACCGACTAGAGACGGTCAGAGCGGCGGGTCGTTACAAGAAGGATATACGAAGAGGGTAAAATGGGAAAGGAGCACATTTCCTTAACATACACTCTCGCTCTCATTTCCTTATTCATTTCATTCAATACAAACGAATTAAAAAAGAGGGATATGTCGCCTATTAATAAAGTATTCAAGAGAACATAAGCTTGGAAGAATATCAAAGCTTAAGGGAACAGAATCAAAATACAAATCTCGACCTTCTTTAACCATTCAAGGTGAATAATAATTATGCATCTCATGTTTTAAATAATATTTTCGGTTTTAAGCGTAAAGCCATTTCTTTTGCTTAAACTATGCCATATTATGATAGTTTGAATAATTATATGCTTATTAGTTAATTTATTTAATTTTATGAAATTATTTGATATATTAGAGTTAGAAAACCTATTATTGACACCAAAATGACTTGAAATTTTAATACGATGTTAGGAACGTTATCTTGAAAGTGGGGTTTTAATTTCATAATCTTTTTATTTAATAAGAATATTTGGTGAATTTCTTAAGGTTGGAAAATTAGATATTTCGGGTTTTAATTATTTAAAACAATTAAATTATGTTTTTGGTCTTGAAATTTTATATGTTAAAGGATATAGTAAATTGAAATTATTACAATTTTCTGGAATTTATCTCAAGTGTTTGTGATTTATTATGAATTATTTGAGCAAGAAAAGCTTAATTATTAATATTAAATATTAATATAAAAGGTATGGTTTGCAAATTATTTATGGAAATGTAAAATCTTCTCTACAGCAGTTTTTTGGAAAATATTTTGGTAAATTAAGTGTTAACCAATTAGAATTTGATAAATATTTGGAGTTGGTGAAAAGAAATTACTTTAATTAGCAAATAAATAGTTTTCATGTTATTTACGGCTTTTCCACACCGCATTGATGATGTCGCTCCTCATCTTACCGTATCTATGGTCTCCAAAGTCAATCACAGGTGATATATATGATATCAACTTCAGTTGATATGGAATGGATCGGTGTGGTTGAAGTAGGAAGCATAGTATCGAAGCCGACATCATGGTCTTCGACGTTGGCATTGCCGCATATCTTAGATGCCACATTTTATATAAAATGGCATAGTGTCATTTGTTTCTTCAACATCGTTCACCCTATTGCTTTCAAAGAGACTTGTAGTAACGATAATAACACTGCTTATTTAGTAATGACTCTAAAAAATATGGAAGTCATGTTTTTAACTTAGGCAATACGCATTTTATCACTTTCTTTATCCCTTGTGACCTTCATATCTTATTGCTTGTGTCCAAAGAGGGCTATGGTGCCACTCCTAATGACTTCGGCTCTAATGAAGCCGCTTATTTTTCCTTAAGGCAGTGATGTCGAGATTCATATATGTCGACTCCATTTTTTGAGGTTTTATAATATGATATACGAAATGGTTGACTTCGACTATGTACCCTTACGTTTTATAAATAGAGGACTTTAACATATTTTAAAGGGTAAAGATCCTCAACTGCTATATTTATGCTGCATTTTATCGATATAAAGGTTTTATATTGTTTTGGCTTTATAGCATATGGTTTCGAAGTGAGTTAACTTCCAAGTGATTTAGAGATTTACCAATTCCATTTTACAAAAGCATATATCATGGCATAAATATTTTGTAATAAAGTAAAGGGCAAGAGTTTTCCTTGTTTTAAAGAAGTGATTTCAAGTGTTAAATTAAATCATTTACAAAGAAAGTGTTTACAAGGAAATAGAAAACGGTATTTAACCCAAAATTTTACTAAAGAAATTATTATTCTTATCACTTTTGGATAGACTGTGATATGATGAATTGATTCAAAGATTAGAAAACTAGATGGGACTGGTGTAGGGTAGCGCCCTATACTTCAGCTATTAGTCCCCATTTGAAATTAGTCCAAAATCCTAGTGCTGAGGGCTTTGATGCAGGTAAGACTAAAAGTAAGAGTATGCACAAAAAGGAATACATAAAGATGAGATTGGCTTTAGTGAGTCTGAAAAACCATTAGGATCGGTTGACCTTTGAATTTCCGGACAGACCGTACCACTTTATTCTAACAGTCAGTTAGAAAATTTGGTATATCTAGTAGCCCGAGTCAATCAAGTAGGTTGGTAGTTCCCTGCAAAAATCAAACATTGGGGCGGACAGTCCACTGATTTAATGGATATTCATGATTAGCTATGTAGTATGCATGCACATTATTGCTTATATTATTTATTTTAACCAGTTTGGTTGCATGAATTGATTTGCAAAATGATATATTTTAAAACGGATATTAGTGAGGGGAGCACTTGTTCCGCTCAACGGCGTGGTCTCACTGAATACATATAAACCAATATTTATTCACACCTGGCTTTTTGCTTGAATCGAAGTTTATGTTTCCCATTAAACTCTCGGGTGCTCATAATTTTATTTAGGTAGATCAAGAGTCGGAGTTTACAAGTTTAAGTAAGTTTTGGTGAATAAATCTTTCGGAGACGTTCAGGAGGAAAAACTAGCTATGTAGAGTCTACCTATTAATATTATCGATTGTGTTATGTCAGTTGTTATATTAATATATTGACGTAGATTTATTTGTCTATTTAGTAACTCTGATCAACCAAGAAGGCATGTTCATATGTCGCCCTTCGCGTATTTTGTAATAATTATATTTTATATGAATATGGGCAACGTTTGAGATTGTGTACTGAATATGAAATTATGACCTCGAAATAAAATTATGTTTAAAATTATTTCATATTTTTATGCTTCTAATATTATGGATACCATTAACATATCTGCATTTTATCACCAGAAATTAATACTATATGTGACTGCAACATCTATAACGCTTAGTTTCGGACCTCAAAATGAGGGATTTTACAACTTGGTATCGGAGCATAGGCTTATATAATGAATTTGAATTTTCAAAGGAGTTTTGGAAACTATAACGACCCAGATTTTTCAAACTAGTCAAAATTGCCGAAAAATCCATCCATTCTAAAACATCGAATGAAAACTACCAACTTAATACACAATATTTGATAAATATTCAACACTATAAAATTTATAGGATACAATTTCAATTTTACAAGTTATCGGAGTAATCAATTTGATCTACTATATGTGCTTTGATACATACAAAATATCAATACAAATAAATCTACCGCTGCACAAACCTGATGAGAGAGACAACAATAGCCATTCCTGCTAACTCAATAAACATGTCAAATGCGGAATAAAAAAAGTAAGCAGGAAAGTACATCAATATACGATATATAACACATAATAAACAAAAAATGTTATGTTATTATTAGGGTTGCTTCATTAGCACTCGTGAATACCTACGTACCTCTATCTATTTAGGAACCCAATTAGATACAGGATCAAGCCGACGAAGTTCTCATACCGCAAATAGGACTCAGAAAGGGTACGATGCACAAACAATATGCAATTCCCAAAACTACTCACTTAGGCTTAATCTTCAAACTTGAATTTTCAAATCTATTTATCTTTACGGAAATTATCTCTTTGGACCTTATTCCCGAATTCTTATTTCAAAACTTTATGTGTGTGTGTGTGTGTGTGTGTGTGTGTGTGTGTGTCTCCTTTATATTCAAACTAGTCTTTTACTTCAGGATCTAAAAACAAATCACCTTTTGAAACTCTACCTATATACAAGCATACAAAGCTATACGCTACCAATATCGAGAGGTTTCTAGCCATAACCAGGCTCCTAGGTCTAGCCTTCCGAATATATAATACACTTGGTGCATCACTCTATTCCAAGAGTGCACTACATCGAAGCTACAAAACATATGCCTTTACCCAAGCGTTTCGTAGATTATGCGTTATCCAAATCTTTGGTAATATAATAAATCACTTATATCCCGAAGTGGCAAAATCTTTTTTAACTAATAATTACAAATACTTCTAATCTACAATAATTTTCATTTACAAATTCTTTCAAAAATCATCTTAAAACCATCGGGTTTATCCTCAAAAAAAAATTCCCTTTTATAAAACACTTTTACATCATTCTTTGTATAAAATCACTTCAAAATATTTATTCTCAAATATCTTAAAACATCTCATAACATTTCAACTTGAATACCAATTTTCAAAACAATTCATTAAAATGAAGTGAACCAAATATTACCGCTAAACACCTTATAGTCAAATCGTGAAACAATCACAAGGTGTTAGCGTACAATTATTTTCTACCCCGCCCATGCATATGAATAACTAATTGTTTATAAACTTGTCGAGCAAAGTCAACAATCAAAAAATAATGACCAATGCTCATAAACTGGCCGGACCTAATTTAAACAATCAATCTATGAAATAAACACAACAATAAATGTTAATTTATGATTCATTCTATCAAATATTTATAAAACTTTATTTTATCTTAGATTAAAACGGTTTGATATTTATTTTGGAGCATCCGAGCTTTCCCTTCGACATGTTCCTTCCCTCTTCCAAGTCTCCTTGGATCTCAAAGACAAAACTTGTGCACTAGTCATTTCCGCATACCCCATTAAGTATTTAACTTCTAAATTTTAAAATGTTTAATTAACCATCCAAATAGTTAAACAAGGAAATATAACCATTGGTTTAGCAAATAAAGTGAACGAGCGTTCAATAAGGGTTTCCAAACAACACTTGACACTTAAAGTTCCTTTAACTTGACAATAATTTTAATGAACTTAAAGTAAGAAATAACTCACTTTGGATTCCACTCCGTCAAACTTTAAGGCAAGGAACTCCAGGTCTAAACCATACTTTCTACCAATTTTGTTAACTTTGACACTACGGATTTGACTATAGCTACGCTACTATTTTTGAAACTTCTTGAAATCCAGCTATAGCTCTGCTATCCTAGAGATTAAAATGAAAAGAGGTTGAGATGGCTTCTAGGTGGGCATGGCCTTGGGTGGATAGATGGAACTTAATAGCTTGAACTTGACTTAAGTGGTATACTTTTTTATCAATTATTTTTGCCATAACTTTGTTACGCTTTTGAAAATTATTTTAGAGAGACATCGAAGCCATTAAAGCTCTAAGCAAGAAGAAGGAGAAACTTAGAAAAGGAAGAAGAAGAAGAATGGTAAGCGTATGGAATTTATTAAAGAAGAATGGTAAGTGTGTGGAATTTATGAAAGAAGTGGTAGGTATATATAGAAAAAGGTTTAGAATAAAATATTATTATGTAAAATGACCAAAATACCCTTAATTCTTCTTTAAGTAACTATATTTTTTCAACACATAACACTACCTTTCACTTCACTACTTTATGTCTTAATCACTTAGGCATTAAACAAAATAAAAGATTTTTGTTTAGATTTGATTTTGACATGTTTGTCTTCTAGTGCTTGCTTTTTGTTAATAAATTCTAGAAATTTCTAAACTTGTTTAGGAAAAGTAATCTTGTTTAGTGACTTATTTGATACTTATCCTATTTAAATATGTGTACATGTATATGTAAACAAAGGTGCAACAACATTGCGACAACATTTATTGGACAAAACGTTGATTTTTCGACAAAACGTTTTACTTCATATTTTGACCTTTTTGTTAAACTATATATTTATGTAAAAAAAACATGAAAATTATTTTATTATAATTTTTAATAATTAAAACAAGTTTATTTAATTTATAAAACCATATTAAATAATATTAAAATCTAATTATAAAAATACAACGTTGATTTGTCAACGTGCGTCAAAATTTGCCAATTTTTAGTAAACAAGTTTGTATGTTTATAAAATCATTATAAATCAAATTTAAATTATTATCAATCATTATATAACCGTTAAAAGGAGCTATCTACCATTTACAACAATTAATCGAATGTATATTAAATTATATCGAACAAGGAATTTTGTCACTTTCCGACAAAATCTGAACTTCTTGATTTTGTAATCAAATTCTAAAATAAGTTTATATTTCTTATTTATCACATAAAACATAATGATTAAGTTTGAAAATTCTATATTTGAATATTCAAAATAAATTAAATATCTCATTTTCAAAGTGGTAAAATTACAGGTTGTTACAAAAACATAATTCAAATGAATCAGATAATAAGATTAGTGTATGGGATAATGCTATAATGACGTACTTGTTTTTTCTATATATAAGTATATGCTTTATCTCTACTCTCCCTCTCTCTTAGACCATTCTTTCTTATCTTACGAAGGTTCAAATGCAGATTTAAGGAAGTAAGATATGGAGGTAGGAAATGAAAGAGTGAATCTGGGTGGACAAAGCACCATTACTAATGGAAATGTCAGGCCTAATACTATATGGAATCCGGGTCAACAAATAGCTGCTAATGTAGGTGTTGGAACACCACTTGTTGATATGAAAGGAATGTATCAGTTCTTTGTCAACATGATGCAAGCAGGAGTTGCTGCTGGATTAATTGGTAGAAATGCTGGAGAAGCTAATCAAGAAGTTCCAGTTGTCAACAATTATGTTGTTTTGAGCAAAGACTGTGCAAGACTCGGAGGGAAGCCATTTATTGGAACGGAGGATGCAGTCGAAGTGGAGAATTGGTTGCTTCATTGTGAAAGGATTTCCACTGATCTTGGTTTGAACAATGAGAAAAGGAGGAGATCGGCATCCAACCAATTGCAAGGGGCTGCATTATACTGGTGGAACAGTGTGGCTGTTGTTGTAGCGAAGGAAACTTTGACTTGGGCTGAGTTCTGAAGGAAGTATGAAAGGTTTATGTCTGAGATCGCTAAGTCAACTCTATTAATGATGTTTGTTGAGTTAGTGTAAGGTGATATGACAGTGCTTGTGTATGCAAATAGATTTGAGGAGCTATCCGGACATGGTATGCTACCATAGATACAGTGATCGAAAGGAATGAGAAGTTCATCTGTGGACTAAGACTTGAGCTTGCTAGGGTAACTTTACCACATCTTAGGGATCCATGCAATGTAATCATGGAGATGGCTTTGAGAAATGAAGAGGTGTTTGCTTTGTTCAGTAATAACAAGCCAGCAGAAGCTTAAAGTGGACAGATTCAGAAGAGAAAGTTTACCAGAAAAAGGGAGCTCGGAAGGGTGGAGCTGTCAAGAAAGGAAAGTCTGAGGTTGTGTGTTAAAAGTGTGCAAGAAAGGGCATTATGCTCATGTGTGTCGAACAGGTAAGAGAAAAGAAGTCGTTGGAAATAAGAACATTAAGTGTTTTAACTGCGACCAAGTGGAACATTACAAGAACAAATGTCCGAAGGTGGCCAGGGCAAAAAAAGGAACAGTATTTGCTTTGGAACAGGCTACCTCGAGACCAATAAATAAGGAGAAAGGAAAAGCTATGATGGAAGGTATGTTTTTTATTCATGGCTTACCCATTAGTGTACTGTTTGATACTGGTGCATCACATTTTTTTATATCTCATTGTTTGGTAGATAAGTTTAACCTAGAACCCTCATGACTAGGTACTTCTTTGACGACACGAAATTTTGGATATTTAAAATTGGAATATTTGATTGATTTTAAATATTTGAAAATTAGTTTTTATTTGAATTTCAAATATAACCATCTATTGGGTAGTTAAATTATTGAATTAAAAAATTAAGAGGTTGGGTAGAGTGATGATTCTTGGTTTCTTAGCCTGTTAAAAGTAATTAGATGACTTATAAAATTTATATTGATAATATTGAAGATAATAAAAGTTTTTAAATTGAATTTAAAAGTGATTTGTTCAATTTTAAAAATATATCGTTTAAATTGATATTTAAAATATAGCCTTTCGAGAAACAGTCTCAGAATTCGAAGAACCCAGTTCCATTGGATCCGTAATAATGTATTATTGGCGGATTTCAATTTCCGTAGTGTTTGGAGATGTCGTGTGATCATACGATATATAAACGCATTGAAATCTATATCGATAAATCAATGTAATAACTGAGTCCAAAAGGCTATCTTCTCCATACGATCGAATTAGGACTCGTAACCTTTTCCATTTCATTGAGAATAGGGGTATAACATTTTGAACGCCCAGCGGCACACCTTGGTAGGAGGTCGAGATTTTGAGTTGCGTAATTCGAGACGATATAAAATTTAAATCTAAACATAAAATTTGACCAAATTCACATCCACTTCCTTTCTTTTTTTCCTCCATCCACCCTACTACCTACTTTGTCTTCAAACACGTATCATGTTTTTTTCAACATGTCTACTGCCTTTTTCAACACGAACATTTCTTGCCCCCTTTTTCTATTTTGAACTGTCATTCCCATTTCAAAACTCGGAAGAAAAATATATACAAAAATGGCTGAACAAAATTCTTCCCTCCCTCTTCTCAGATCTCATTCTTGAATCGATGCCGCAGTTAATAATAAAAAATATTTACGAGGGACGAAGCTTTCTGGTCCAAATTCCTTTTCCTCCTCTGTTTTTTTATAAACGAAATCCAATCGAAGCCAAAGAGGATAGAATCGACTTGGAATATTGCATCGCAATTCGAAATCATGATCATCATCGCGGGTGGCGCTCTGGCAAGATTTGTATCGTCTTGAGGAGGACGTCTCACGAGCAATGACCTAGGGTTCATCGAAAATCGCATGGAGCAGTAGAGTTTCAACGGTGGTGAAATGTGTCCTTCCAAACAAGTGGGTGTTTGATTGCCTGAATAGTGGGTCGTGGGTCTGCATCGCTTCCGATATAGGTGTTTTAGGGAAGGTACTGTCTCTTGTTTTTAGAATAGGATTTGTGCATTTAATTAGAAATCTAAAACGAAGTTATATGCTGTTTTTCTTTTCTGTAACCATGTTTAGGTTAAAAATTAATAATACAGTAGATATGGTTTATGAGAGAGAAGTTTTAAATGGTTGAAAATGGAAAGTTATAAAAAAAAGTTATTTACAGTAAGATATAACATATTTTAGATCTATATACGAATGTATATATATACATACAATAAAGTAAATTTACTGTTATTATTTACAGAAAACAGAAAATTATTTTATATAGATAGAGTTTGGGAAAAAGGGAATTTTAAAATGTTAAATGTTTATATAAAATTATATTTTTGAAATATGTAAATTGTTTTCAATATGTATATGTAGTTTCAAAGGAAGAATAAATATACATATACATTTTTAATGTACGAGCTTATTTTGAAATAATAGATTTGGTGATTAATTTGCTCATTTAATTATTTCAGTCACTAAGTAATTTATTAAAGGAAAATTTAAATTAAATTTATTAAATGGAAAATTTATTATTCGACTAATTCAAATATTAATAAGCCCTATGCATGATGTTTATACAAGGTCAAAAATCGAGAAACAAGCCAAAATGGAAATTGGTTGCAAACAAAAATCAAAGGTGAGTTAATCTCACTATTTGGATTACCGTTTAAATTTAAATTATTAGTTGAATGATTGAATTGATAGAATGTGATATTATATATATACATATATATACACATACATATTGGAGTGATTGATTTCCTGCATTATATAACGGATGAGACTCAATGTGCATCGTATAATAGCGGATGACTCTTTATACCGCGATATCCTGCCTTGAAGCGGGATTGGTATTTTAAATTGTTGTGCTAACATCTGTGGATGTAGGGAAATAGGTTGGAGGGATCCAACTGGGTTCCTCAAATGTTGAATTTATTTGATATTCGGTAATGTGATGTATGTGATAATCTATGATGGATTATATTGTTTGTATTTGGAATTAAAATTATTAAATGCTATGGCTTGGTTAAATATATATATTGGTATTTGAGAAAAATGAAATATATATAAAGTTGGGATTTTTTTAAAAAGAATAAATAGGTAAATTTTTAAGTAAAATAATTATAGTAAATTCAAATAAATTAAAGGAATGAATTTAGGAAAGGGATAATGGTTTGATTTTAAATCCTATATAATAAATTCAAGGATAGGAAAAATAGGGAATTTGAATAAGTGGGAAAAAGGGATTTTATTTAAAGGACTTAAGCAATATTTTTAGTATGAAGAAATATATTTTTAAAATTCAAGATTTGAATGAGTTTGGGAAAAATAAAAGGAGAATTTTGAAATAAAATATGAAATTTATATCTTCAGTATAAATAAGATTATAAATCATTTTTAAGTAGTGAATCTGGAATTAATGGATTTGAAAAAAACTTTGAATAAATCAAGAAATAAATTCTATGAGGAATTTAATTTAGAGAATCTATTTTAAAATCAATTAAGTGATTTGAAACAGTATTTCCAAAGAGAATGTGATTATGGAATTTATAAATAGGGTTAATAAATAAAGTGAAATATTTACCAGAGGATAATTTAGAAGTAAAAATTCAGGATGGGAATTTATACAGGAATGGGTAATTTGTTTTACAAATAAATAATGGTTTTATTTTTAAAGATGTGGAAAGAAAAGTGTATTTCCCTGAAAAACCAAATATATTTTCGAAGGAAGATTTCCAAGTATAAGTTAGAGGTTTTAAAGTGGTTTCAAAAGAATATTTTAGAAAATCATTATTTAGAGGTTTTAAAATTTTAAAAGCAAACATTTATAAATTTAATTATATAAGTAAATTATTTTAAAAGTTTTAACTTGTATTATTAATTAAAGATAATTGTTTAATAATTGTACCTTTAGAATAACTTTTAATTTTAAATTTGTTTTGGTTTAAGTTTTACATGGAATTTTTTTATTAAATTTCATAACTAGTATTTTAAATAAGTGTTTTAAATAGTTTTATTTTAAGTGTTTTAAAATATGTATTTTTGGATAAACTGATTTAATTTATTTTACAATCTAAAGTATTTAGACTTGGTGATTTTCAATGGAAATAATCAGTATTTGAAAATTTATTTCGCGAGAGAAAGTGATTTGAAAACTGTTCCCAAAGGGTTGAAGTGTAGAAAAATATCTTGCGAATATATTTTGAAATAAATAAATTGGGAAATTATTAAGGCCTGATGATTGTTTGTGAATGTTGTTTGATAGTTAAATAACCGACTATCAATATTGGTCAATGTGTTGATCGTTTCAAAGAGACCGGGATCGCGATTAATTTCCCGAAAACCACTTCGATCTGGTTTAAATGTTTTCGTAGGGAAGATAAGAGCTTGGAATCAAAGATGGAGCAATAAAGTGCAAGGGCTAATCGCTACTAATCCTGAGGGTGATTCCGAAATGGATGTAGTAGGAGTAGTGCATTTGGTTCCGTTTGGACCCGGAATGGACTTGTATGGATGAATTCTTCCAGAACATCGTTAGGAGGACTATAAACATTCTATGTAAGATGTGTTCTGAAAACGTAACGCATAACCTTGAGCCTCATCAACCGGGAATGGCTAAAATAGGGGAGGTGCATGCAAGGCTATGTGGGTGGCAACCAATTAGGGTAAGATTATCCCTGTCTAGATGTCCCTTTTAATCGGGTGTGTGGGAGGTTGCTGATCCCAATCGCGGGGTGATCATACTCAGGCTATCCAGTAAGGGGTAGCTTTGGTCTTGTGTTACAGGGGATCCGGGTGGATCCTCGGTATAGTGATCTAGACCACGTACTGTGACGGACGATACCCCAATAGCCCTGCCATTGATGGAAACCCAATCTCCAATAAGTGCCTTTAAACTGTTTGTATACCTATTATGCTGGAATTTAATGAATGTAACAATTTCGGTTATTTGAATAAGTATTTGTATATAGACACTACTATAATATCGGAGGATTTGATAAGAAATGTTTTGGTTATCGTAAGGTAAAAACCCGGCATGTTTATGTGTGGCGTGGTCTTATGAGATACCTTTGATTTCAAAAGGATTTTGGAAACTTTAATAATCCAATTGAGTGTGTTTTCTCACGCTGGTTTTGCAGACTAACTCGGGTGTTATTTTACTATAATGCTCGGGTCAGACCGAATATTATAGAGTACGGATTCTGGATGGACTGATGTGGAGCTCAGGAGACGAGCTGGATGGCGAGACGTATCGCACGTACTTGATATATATTCTGTTGTGCAGTGTAAGCTGTATATTCAGCTTTGGGAGGACAAGTTAATGTAACTATATGGAATTTGTGTTGTTGATTTGTGTAGTACCCTGATGATGTAATGTATTACCCAGTTAGAGATTCTTTTGTATAAAATCTGTTGTTATATATTATATATTCTGCATTTGTGAGATTCTAATGTTGTTTTCTATTTCTTCTTCTGCCTCCTTCTTCTTTAACCCTAATGGTTTGGTTTTTGGGCATTTGATTGTTCGGCATTTGATACAATGGATGTATTGATGTCGATTTTCGAACGTTGAAAAATCGGCTCGTTACAACTTCCTTAAGGGTATGCAACTCTAGGGATGAGATGTGACCACTTAGAGTTTGAATTATTTGGTCATATATTTTCTTGTAGTTTGTATGGGTTTGGTTTCAGAGGCCTTGGAATTATTTTGAGTATGGACTGTTTAGCTAAATATTATGCTAGGATATTTTGCCAAGATAAGGAAATATCACTAAGACATCCTAATAATAAAGACCAAATTATATGCTCAATGGAGGATTCAAATTTTGATGTGAATGCTTTGTTGGATGTAATGGAGAAAGAAGATGAGTTGAATCGAGTTTATATAATAAGAGAATTTGCAGATGTCTTTGAGCCAGTTACGGGACTGCCGTCAAAACGGGCTATTAAGTTTCGAATAAATCTTGTACCTAGAGTTGAACTCGTGAGTCGACCGCCTAGCAGAATGACACTAACCGAGATGAATGAGTTAAAGGTGCAGCTGGTGGACTTAGAAGGGAAATTTTTTATTAGACCAAGCAGTTAGCCTTTGGGAGCAGCTACGATGTTTGTAAAGAAACAGGATGAGTTGTTAAAGATGTGTATTAGTTATCATAATTTGAATGAAAAGATGGTAAAGAACCGATATCCTATGTCGAGAATTGATTTGATCATTTGAGTGGATCCGAAGTATTCTCCCAATTGGATTTGGCGATGAAGTTCCATCAATTGAGAGTAGCGGAGAACGGTATTCCTTTAATGATATTTCAAAAAAGATATGGTCCATACGAGTGGTTAGTTATGCCACTCGGATTAACACATGTGCCTACTTCTTTGTAGATTTGATGAACTGGATCTTCCGAGAGCATTTGGATAGTTTTGTGTTAGCATTCATTGATGACATTTTGACATATTCTAAGGATGAAAGAGTTCATGAGATTCATCTTAGAATAGTCCTTGAGACATTGAGCCACCATCAGTTAAAGCTAAGTTTTCAAAGTGTTATTTTTGAAAGAAGGAGGTAAAGTTCCTTGGTCATGTAGTCTTGGAAAAAGGGTTGTTAGTGGATCCAGCTAAGATCGAAGAAGTTAATAATTGGAAGAGACCCGATATAATGACTGAAATAAATAGTTTACTTAAATTAGATGGTTATTGCCAAAGATTCATCAAGGATTTCTCTCGTATAGCAGCACCAATGACTAAACTAATAAGGAATGAAATGAAGCATGTTTGGACCAATAAATGTGCGGAGTCATTCCAAAAGTTAAAATATTTATTGACTAATGCGCCTGTGTTAGTAGTCTCGGATGAAAATCAAGATTTAGTGGTGTATACTGATGTGTGTGGAACATGATTAGGAGCTATGTTAATGTAGAGCGGTAAAGAGATTGCCTATGCTTTACGACAACTCAAACCGTACGAAGTTAGATATCTGAGTCATGACATAGATTTGGCTACTGCAATATTTTCTTTGATGGTGTGGAGACATTACCTTTTGTGAAAACGATTCGAGTTGTATATGGATCATAAATTGCTAATATAATTATTCTCTTAGAAGGAGTTAAACATGAGACAATAGAGATGGTTGGAGTTTCTAGTTGCTTATGATTTTAAAATTGAGTACATACCGGGGAAAGGAAACAAAGTTGTAGACGTGCTTAGTAGGAAACATTAGACTGTAGTGTTAGAGATGGTGTCAAAGTGGAAAGATTCGGAAGCATTAACTATGTGTAGTGTGCGGTTAAGATCAATGGCCAGTTCCAATCAGAGTACCGCAATGTTATCTTATTTGGAAGTTCGGCCAGTATTGATCGATAGAATTGCTTCTAAGCAAAGAGATGATCCATTGCTAGTTGAAAGAATTAGAAGACTGGAAGGTTGAATGAAGGTTGATGATTTGAAGGATTTTTATCTTGACCAAAATCAATGGCTGAGGAAGAAGGGATGATTATATATTCTAGATGTGGGTGACCTAAGGAAAGAAGTTCAGGAAGTGTCATCAATCAAAGTTTACTATTCATCTTGGAGGGACTAAGATGTATTGGGATATAAAAAGGAATTTCTTTTAGGAAGGTATGAAAAGGGATGTAGGCTTATGGGTAAAACAGTGTCTGAATTTTTAGCAAGTAAAAGCCGAACATCGAAAGTCTAGTGGATTGCTTCAACCTTTAGGCATACTGGTATGAAAATGGGATTCTATATCTATGGATTTCATACATGGGCTGCCAAGGTCAAATCGTGGAAATGAAAGTATCTAGGTTATAGTGGAAAGACTGACTAAGAGTGCATACTTTATACCTGTTAAGTCGATAAGGACATCACTTGTTTTAGCTAAGCTATTTATGAAGAATATAGTTGACCACATGGAGTTCCTAGTGGTATAGTCAGCGACAAAGATTCTTTATTTACTAGCGAATTCTAGAAGTCTACAAAAGGTTTTAGGTGCTAAGCTCAAGATAAGTACCGTTTACCATGCACAGACCGATGGGAAAACATAACATGGTCTTGGAGGATTTGTTAAGAGCTTGTGTGCTAGATTTTAGAGGATCAGGGGAAGACCCTCTATACCTAGTTGAGTTTTCTTATAACAATAGTTATCAGGCTAGTATAGGGATAGCACCTTTTGAAGCTTTGTATGGAAGACCGCATAAATCATCAATATATTGGTTGGAGACCGGAGATAGATTAGTTATTGGTCCAGATATGGTGAGAAAAGCCATGAAAACGATTGAGTTAATCTGAGCAAAGATGAGGGAGGCTGGTTAGGCAAAAGAGTTATGCAAATAAGAGACGGAGAGACTTAGAATTCTCAGTTGAATATCATATTTTCATCAAAGTATCACCGATGAAAGGTGTAATTAGATTCGAAAAGTTAGGAAAATTGGCACCTAGATTCGTTGGACCGTTTTCTATTATGGAAAGGATGGAGAAAATCGCTTATAAGGTCAAGTTACCAAACAGTTTGGTAGGAATCCACAATGCTTTCATGTTTCTCATCTGAGGAATTATGTTCGAGATCTAGAAACTGCTATAAACCCGACTACATTGGAAGACTTAGTAGTGGAACCAGACATGAACAATATTAGACATCTAGTTCGTATTGTGGTTAACGATGAGAAAAGCTAAGGAACAAGACAGTTAGATTAGTAAAAGTCTAGTGGACTAACGACGAGAGAGACTGTACTTAGAAGATAGAAGACATGATTAGAGACACTTATCCTGATTTGTATGTTGGTATGTTTTACATCTATGCTTATATGGTTGATGTGTGAACCTTATTGTAATTTCGAGGATGAAATTCTTTAAGGAAGGGAGTCTGTAACACCCCTAAATTTGATTAACATCATTTATGATATTTAGTTAGATACATAAAATAAAATAATGTAATATGGTAAGGAGGTTGAGATTTGATAAGTAGATGGTCGAGCCTTAATCAGTGAACTAGCGGAATTAATTAGAACACTAATAAGAAGAAGGATATATGAAGATGGAAAAATGGGAAAGGAGCACATTTCCTTAATATATACTCTCATTCTCACTTTCTTATTCATTTCATTCAATATAAATGAATTAAAAGAGAGGGATGGGCTGGCTATTAATAAATTTTTAAGAAAATATAAGCTAGGAAGAAAGATCAAAGCTTAGGAGAATCAAATCAAAATACAAATCCCAACCTTCTTTAACCATTCAAGGTGAATAATAGTGCATCTCATGTTTTAAGTAATGTTTTCAATTTTAAGCATAAATCCATTTCTTTTGCTTATATCATGCCATGTTATGATAGTTTGAATAATTATATGCCTATTAGTGAATTTATTTAATTTAGTTATGAAATTATTTGATAAGTTTGAGTTAGAAACCTATCATATGACACCTAAATGATTTGAAATTTTAATTAATGTTAAAAACATTATGTTGGAAGCAGGGTTTTAATTTCATAATTTTCCGATTTAATGAGAATATTTGGTGAATTTCCTAAGGTTGGAAAATGAGATATTTTGGGTTTTAATTATCTAAAATAATTAAATTATGTTTTTGGTCCTGAAATTTTTATATGTTAAATGATATGATAAATTGATTTATTATGATTTTTGAGAATTTTCCAAGTGATTGTGATTTATTATAAATTATTTAAGCTTAATTATTATAATTTAATATTATTAGGCGTGGTTTGCAAATTATTTTGAAAATATAAAATATGCTCTACAGCAGTTTTCTAGAAAGTTTTGGTAAAAGAAGTGTTAATCAATAAGAATTTGACAAAAATTTGTTGTTGGTGAATAAAAATCACTTTAATTAGCAAATAAACAATTTTCTTGTTATTTACGGCTTTGCCTGGCCGAAATCATGATGTCGCTCCTCATCTCACCGCATCTACCATTTCCAAAGTCAATCACAGGTGATAATTTTGATATCAACTTCAGTTGATATGGAATGGGTCAGTGTGGTTGAAGTAGGAAGCACAGTATCGAAGTCGACAACATGGTTTTCGACATTGTCGTTGCCACATGGCTTAAGTGCCACGTTTTATATAAAATGGCATAGTGTCGCTTTTTTTCAACATCATCGACCCCATTGCTTTCGAAGAGACTTATAGCGGCGATAACGACACCATCGTTTTTAATAATGACTCTGAAAGGCAAGGAAGTCTCGTTTTTAACTTAGGCAATAATGTCACATTTTATCACTCCAGCTTTTTCCCTTGCCGCCTTTGTATCTTATTGCCCGTGTTTGAAGAGGCTATGGTGCCGCTCATATTGTTTTCGGCTCCAATGAAGCTGCTTATTTTTCCTTAAGGCATTGATGCCAAGATTCGTCTATGTCGACTCCATTTTTAAGGTTTTATAATATGATATACAAAGTGGTTGAAATCGACGATATACCCTGATGTTTTATAAATGGAGGACTTCAACATATTTTGAAGGGCAAAGAACCTCATTGGCTATATCTATGCCATGTTTTATCAATATAAAGGTTTTATACTGTTTTGGCTATATAGCCTATGGTTTTGAAGTGAGTTAACTTCCAAATGATTTAGAGATTCACTAATACCGTTTTACAAAAGCATATATCATGGCATAAATATTTTAGGATTAAGTAAAGGGCTATAATTTTCTTTGTTTAATGATATGATTTCAAGGGTTAAATCATTTAAAAAGAAAGTGTTTGCGATGAAATAGAAAAGGTATTTAGCTCATAATTTTACTAAAGAAATTATTGTTCTTATCATTTTTGGATAGATTATGATAAGATGAATTGACTCAGAGATTAGAAAACCAAATGGGATTAGTATAGGGTAGCGCTCCATACTTCAGCTGTTAGCCCTCGGTTGAAATTAGTCCCAAATCCCAGTGCATAGGACTTTGACGCGGGTAAGACTAAAAGTAGAAGTACACACAGAAAGAAATACATAAAGATGAGATTGGTTATTGGTGATCCTGCAAAACCATCAGGATCAGTTGACCCTAAAAATCGTAAGTTGTGGACATACCGTCCAATTTTCTATTAAAAATCAGTTAGAAAATTTGGTATATCTAGTAGGCCTAAGTCAGTCATGTAGGTTGGTAGTCACCCTGTGAAAACTAAACATTAGGACGGATAGTCCACTGATTTGACGGATAGTCATGATTACCTATGTAGTATGCATGCACATGATTTTTTATATTATTTATTTCAACCAGTTTGATTGCAGGAATTGATTTGCAAAAAGATATATTTAAATAGAGATATTAGTGAGAGGAAAACCTATTCTGCTCAGTGGCATGGTTTAGCTGAATATCTGTAAACCGAGATGGAATATTATTATTCACACCTGGCTTTTTGTCTGACTCGAAGTTGGCGTTTCCCCTTAAACTCTTGGTGCTCAAAATTTGATTTGGGTAGGTCTAGAGTAAGGTTTTACAGGTTAAGTAGGTTTTGGCGAATAAAGCTTCCGAAGATTTGCAGGAGCAAAGCTGGCTACGTAGGAGTCTACATATTAATATTATCCGTTGTGTTATGTTAGTTGTTGAATAAATGTATTGACAGTGGATGTGTGTGTGTGTGTGTGTGTATATTTAGTAACTCTGATCAACCAAGGGAACATCTTCTTATGTCACTCTTGGCTTATTTTGTAATAGTTATTTTCAATCTGAATCTAGGCAACGTTTGAGATTATGTACTGAATATGAAATTATGATTATGAAATGAAATTGTGTTTAAAATTATTTCATATTCTTGTGATTTTGATATTATGGATATCATTAACATATCCGCATTTTATCACCGGAGATTAATATTATAGATGATTGTAGTGCTTAGTTTGAGGCCTCAAAATGGGGAATGTTGCAACTAGTTAATTATATCTCAAACATTTAAGAGCAAAGCACCCATTTGATGGGAGCATCATAAAAGTTGATGAACTCTACGGATTGATACATACAGATGTATGGAATCGAAAGTCTATTTATTTCAAAAGGTTCCACATATTTTGTTATATTCACCAATGAATTATCACAAATATGAACATGTGTACATTATTCACATGTGGTAAGTTAATGATGTGTTAATAGAATCTAAAATAGTAGTAGATGAAATAAAATGCAATAGAAAGTAAAATGATTCGATTTGATCGAATATATGAGCATATTGGAAAGAGTTTTGAAGTACCTAAGAATGAATAAAGATTTGATCTCAATTGTCACTCGTCCATGTGATACGTAGTGAAGTTTCGATGAGGAGTAATCAAACTTTGTTGGACAAAGTATGATTAATGATAAGTGAATTCGAGCTAACTTCTTTCTATAATGTTGTGTATTTAAATGTAGTACACAAGGGTAAAATTAATTTCATCTAAATAATAGTTTACAAAATAGTATAAGATAAGGGTTTATAAGAAGCCCCAACATATCCTAGGCCAAGGAGTTGCAAGTCGTGTGAATCAAAAGATTGCATGTAATAATTATATGTGAGGGATCTTGTATGAATCACCCTAAAAGAAGTTTGAGAATGATTGTCATTGGTTAACCTATTTATGTTATGAATATAAGTACTGTAAACAAAAACCAAATCAGTTTTATATATATGACAAATCATAAAGTGTTTATAAATACCTATTCTATTACACTGAGAAACAACCGTTGTTTCAAAAAATATTAACTTCGCAACGAAGAAATTTCTTTTAGAAATTATTGGTAGTAGAATGGATTTGGATACAATTCAAAGAAGAAACTGATTACATAGGATGAAATTAAATTAAGCTAACCTAAACGAACACAACACATTAGAGAGTCTAATAAGTATTCTCGCACATTGAAGAGAGACTATGAGTTTCGTATCAATGTGGAGAATAGATAATCCTCGGTTATCAATTAAACCATTAAGAGTGTTGAATCTATGATATGGTACGATCCAAAATGGATTCCAAATGCATTATCAAAATATGATTTTGATATTTGCACCCGAAAGGATATGATCCATCAGCCATTGCAAATGCGTCTTCAAGAGAAATACTAATGCAGTTGGAATATTACGAGCCACGGGACAAGAATAACATCATAAATTTCAATTGTTGAAATTAACATAATAGATTCACCGTTTGATATGCTTAAGTTAATTCGGATTTTACTCACAAAATTATCGCTTGATATGACCTCTTGTTTAGGTACATTTGTGTTGTAATGGAAATTCTAAACAATGATTTAGAATAGACTTCTTTCACATAACAACCAAAGTGCCTCGAAGTCAATGAGAGCAATATTGAGTTTGTGGGCCTTTTAGATATGATCTAAGAAATGATACAGAAGTATCATTCTATAAGCATCACAATTGAAAAGTTTTTGAAAGAAATATCGAACAATTTGATTTTCAATCAAAATTTAGAGGAAGCATTTGTCCATAGGAAAGAACCACTAAAAGTACATAGATATTTCTAGACTATAAGTAAATAACATACCCTGGTTGTTAGTGACGTACTTATTTTCAGATCAGCAACGGTTTGGTTGTTTAATAATCGACATTGGATTTGTAAACTATATCTTTTATAATAAGTATAAAGGATGTTAGGAATGTCTCAAATGATATACAATGATGTCTTATTAAAATATTTACTACGGAATATGTAAGATGGATTTCTTATCATACATGTTGTATTGTCTACGATATCATATTTTGCTACTGTATTTGATGCATGAAGCAAATATCAAATACAAATTAAGATCACTAAATGGTAGTTTAGAGTGTTCTCGAGTATTTATGAAATACTATACAATTACTTACAGAAGAAAAAACTCCTTATGAATTATCATACATGTTGTAATATTGTCTACAATATCCTATTTTGCTAATGTATTTGATGAATTAAGCAAATATCAAATACAAATTAAAATCACTAAATGGTAGTTTAGATTGTTCTCGAGTATTTAGGAAATATTAGAGAATTTTTTACAGAAACAACAAACTCCGTATGAATGAGTGTTCCAACTCAAACTTCATAAGTGTCATCTAGTATTATATGTCAATATTAAATTCACGTTCAAACCTTAACTAAGAAGCTTTAAGTTGGAAATGTTTCAAACGAAAGGTTGTGTCCAATTCAACGAAAGACTGTAAGGACCCGATTCTTCGTCTTCCGAAAACTGACATCAATACGTTCACTGTATCAACTGCCGAGTAATCAGTTGCCGAAAAACCGAACACTTAGGGTTTTAAAGAAAAAGAAAAAGAGAGAAGAGGAGAGAAAAAGATAGAGAAAATAGAGAGAAAAGAAAATAGAAAATAGAACGGAACAGAACACAACACAACAATATCAGAAGCTCACAATTCGCAGCGGAACAACATATAATAATAAATGAATAATCTTTAAACAAAGAACTATATCAGTTATTACATTTTATACATTACATTACATTACATCATCATCAGAGTGTACAACAACAAACAATGCAGCGGCAAAGAAATACTATATACTAGTAATACGCCATGCCATCCAGCTTGCCTCCAGCAACTCCTGAATATCCAGAATATCCTGATAAACCTAACTCTTGACTACCCGTGTGGAAATTGGTGGGCACCCAGAGTTTAGGAAGGAAAACAATAAACTCCGAGTCAGTCATGTGACTGGTGTGAGAACTCAAAACAGTTTATTTATCTTTAAAAATCAAAATAGAGGAATATTTTTAAAGTCAATTCGCAATGCTTTTAAAAATGAGACTACCATAAGGCCTCCCGCACACACACACAATGCAAACGCAGAATCGGAGGAGATTTCTCCTTATGATAGTCAAAGATGCTTGATACGCATTAAAAGAACATTTGATATTATTACTAGTGTATAGTGTAGGAAAAATTCATTTCGAAAGTAGAATATAAATCTTAGCCAACATACGACCATTATCGTATGCCTACTATAGCTAACTATGTTCAATAGCAGGTTACCGCCACATTCCATAGCAGGTTATACAACTAAAACCGTACAAGTCTCGTATTGTTTCTTTGGATTTCCAACGAATGATCAGGCCAAGGAACTTCCCATTGCCACATGAGAATGCCTCTGGATGGACATCCCCGAGAACCAAACCGGATCTCTACCAACACAAGGCCGGGTTACCCCTAACTGAGTAATAACTGACCGAATATGCCATCCCCCGGTCCTTTGGGACCTTTCACCGAGCGCTCGTAATCAATTCACACAATCATAAAGTGTTTTCAACATGAGTAAGTATCTGGGCTCCATACCATGATACCACCCTTTTCCAGAAGGAAATGCACATATCCTAAAGGGCGCTACCCCTCATAACCTTGCTGCATCTTTCCTGTTTTGACCATTCCCGAGGTGTGAGGCTCGACGAAGTCACGTCCACAAAAACATACTTTATACAAAAGCCATGCTTTGGGTCAACAAATGATCACCAGGATAGACGATCAAATAAATGATCCTATCACAAATAATCAACACAATGATCATTTACAGCAACACTCAGCATGTCACATTACCAAATTGGGAATATATCGCTGATAACCTTCAACTACATAACCTCTAAGCTCGTACGTCTCAGAGAAGGGTGTTAAGCTAAAAGAATAAATTCTCCGCCACCAACAGAAATATATTTGAAAGAAATCGGCTTTATATCTCAATTTGTAATGTCAGACATACAATCCATACAAGTCTGTTCTGGGTTCGAACAGAACCGAAGGCACTTCTTACGAAGCCCTTGCAATCCGGGTATTCACAATCCCGATCGAATTTCCCATCACTTAGGGAATCTCTATACCAGGAGCTACCCAGTGCAGAGACAATCGATAGGTCATCCTATCGCTTTCGCAAATACTCGGTCTTCAACACCGGTCATCCATGCTATCCATTACGTCGTATCACTATTCGGAATGGGTAATCCGAATAACGAGCGCAATAATTTAAAAATAAGTGTAGCATTCAAATTCAGCAAATCACAACAAATACCTTTCAAAGGTAAATATTGATAGTCGGTTATTGAACTATCAATGGATATGCACACATCACCAGATTCCAAATAATTTTCCAAATTATTTATTTCCCAAAAATATCTTTACAAGATATATAATTTCAATATGTCAAAAATAAATCAATATTTATTTTTAAACAATTTCCCCTTCCTTTTATAAATTCCATAGTGAATTTATATTTCACAATATCCATGCATATACGATTTCAATTATTCATTTCAATTTATCTTCAAAAAGATAAATTCTCTAATATTCACTTTATATTGGAAAACATTTCCATACTTATTTAATAAGTAATTCATGAACTTATTTATTTTCAACACTTGGAAAATATTCAATATACTTAAATCGAGATTAAGTATATATTTCATTCTTTAAGGAAATCATTCTCTTAAATATATTTATTCGGGCCAAAACGAATGTTACGTAAAACATCGTTACGACAACCCAAGATCACTAGTATAGGGATTCTAAATTAAAATAGATATATAAATCCCAATACTATACAAAACATTTCCTTTCGAAAATCATTTACTATAACAACAGTGTTATAGTCCACAATTTCCATTAATTTCTCGAAAACGTCTATTTCAACAATAAATGTTGAAATCTATGGTTTTGAATCTCAACACATTTTAAAACATCGTTAGATCGTTTTAATTCTGTTTAAAATATCACATCCTAAACATTTTCTTTAACATATTATTCACTATTCAAAAACGTGAATATACTATGTTAACAAATTTCATCCTTTTATTCATTTTATTTAAAAGAATTATTCACAGTTCAAAAACGTGAATATAACTCCATTAATAGGTTACAACAATTTACTTATCAAAATAAGTCGTTTGCGAATTTATAAAACAACGTTTATAAACTCCATTTCTATTTATTTTATAACAACTTCCTTTTATAAATTCCTTTATTAACCTATTCAATTCATAACTCAATTATAAAACAAAAGTTCATATTATAAGTTAAATACTTAGAATTTATTTGTTTGAAAAATCGTTCCTTTGAACTTCATAATTATAAATCTTATAATTTATAAGATTCAATTATTTATCCAAAACCATTCTTTTAATAACTTTATAAATTTTATAAACCTACTGCTTATAAAATTCCATTTATAACTTCACCGTTTATAATTCTATGAATTTCATTCATTTATGAAATTCATTTACAATTCATTCTAACACTTATAAAAACTCGTTTTATAATCCAAAATATTCTAATTTATACATATCCATTTTATAAATCTTTTATACAAATCAATTTGTATTATTATTCTAAAACGTCTTTAAACTTCTTTATAATTTCATCCTTTTGATTTATAAAATAATCAAATTTTATAAATCCTATATTTAAACTTTTTACAATAAATTCAGAGATCCAATTTAAACTATTTTATAAAATCATTAATCCATATTTCTCAAAAATCAATCTTTAACTGTGTTTCTAAAAAATCATAATTTTTATAACATAAAAATTATAACATTATTTATTTATAATGGATCAATTCCAAAAATATTTTATAAACGTTTTCTTTCAAAAATCACTTTAAAAATCATTTTAAAATCCCAAAATTTGGTTCAATGATGCTACACACCAAATAGTCAATCACGACAATAACGATATCATATATCGATATGAAAATCCATCAAATATCAAAATATCTGAATTCAAATAAATACTGTTGAGGAATCCAGTTGGATCCCCCCAACCTGTTTTCCTGCATCCACAAACATTAGCACAATACCAATTTCGCTCCAGTACGAAATTATCGCGGTATATGGGATTTAAAATATTATCCGCTTAATAGATGGCGCACTAGGGTCTCATCCGCTAAAAAATGCGGGAAATCAACAACTGCAATATATACATATGCCAATATATATATATTGCTATTATATATAATACCAATTTCACTGTTTATGAAATATTCGCGGTATATGTTTTTAATAAATAACATCCGCTTACTAACGGCGCATAATGTCTATTTTAACAATTAATAGATAACAATCATCATTCAAACATGCATTCAAATATTTTAAATCTAACTATTTAAAATAAAATCGAAACTGATTCGATTGAGTGAGAAGTTCTCACCTTGATTTCAATTTCGTTTTAGCGATTTATTTCGAATAAAATTAAACGGACGTTTAATTTTACACGAAATTTTCACTAACTCCAAACGACTCCAATCCAATTCCATAGCGTAGTGCTCGTCCATACGATTCCAACGCAACTGGTTTCGCGCGTTTTCGACCTCGTATGACAAAGATATGATTTTTTAAAGATTACACGATTTTTTTATAACTAAATTATACAACATAATTTAACTATTTATAAACCTAAGAATTATTGGCCGTTGGATCTTGTAACTCTGCATCTGGGCCGCACCCCCTACCCCTTTCTTCTTCGTTCTCTTCTACAGGTTGATGCACGCAACCTAGAACCCACCAAGGCCGAACTAGGGTTTCACCTTACGCCACCTACGCTCGACGAAACTTCATCAAACCACCTCCATCTTGAAGCTTGTCGCCTACTCCATGCTCGGCTGCAGTACCATAGAGCTAGGCCCCCCTTTCCATCGTTTTGCGTGCATGAACCGTGCGCCTTCATCTCCTCTTTCTGGCCACCACGTCACTCCGATGACGATCTTGACCGTTGGATAGATGGATCTTGGTGTCCACTATAAGTTTCTAGTTGGAAGTTTTCGATGAAAGTGGATGGATGAGGAGATCGAAGGGGAAGAACGTGGGAGATTTCTGGCCGTGGGTTGAGGGGGTGGCTGCTAGGGTTTAGTCTTCTTTTTTTTTTAATTTTATGAAGGGGAGGGTGTCTATTTATAGGAAATTTTCAATCACTATTCATCCGGGAATTCCAAACTCCGATTTACGCACCGTAACCAGCGTTTCTAGGGTTCACCCCGCGTTTCGGACACAATGGAACAGGTTTCGAAAGCTAATTCGGACATCTGTGCGAGTTATGGCTATAAACGATCGATTTAAATTAAACCGATTTAAACGATTTTCTAGGCGTTTTAATTCGTACCGGACAAACGGTAAATCCAATTGACATGAAATTTGAAACCTTACAATAATATCACATTACGGATCAGATGAAACTGGTTTCGTCGAAATCCGAGACTTTTTGAAAAATGGCTATTTTAACTCGCCAAATTAATATTAAAAATAATTCGATGCGTTTCGAGCTGCCACGATCAAACGATAACTCCGATTGACACGAAAATTGAAATCCAGTAATAACTAACTATTACGGATCCAATGGAACTGGTTTCTTTCAATTCTGAGACTGTTCAAAAATTGACTATTTTCACTAGTCGATTTAATTATTAAAATATTCAATTTTCACAAATTAACTCTTAATTCGATTTTAAAAGTTCTAAAATATCGTTCTAACTTCAATATGATAAAATAAAATTTTACAAATCATTTTCAATCATTAACTCGATTTTCAATTATTTCCATAATTTAACATATTAAATTATTGATTTAATTATCCAATTAAATCTAATTATTCGAATAAAAATTTATTCGACTTTTAAATTTCACTTATTAATATTTAAAATTAATTAAATATTCAAATTTTAATTAAATAAAATTCTGGGTCGTTACAATCTTCCCCCCTTAAAAAGAATTTCGTCCTCGAAATTATCAAGTAAGAAAAGTTACAGAATCTATTAACTTTCCAAAATCCATAGTTAAACTTCTTACAATAACTTTACGAAGTTTTGAAATCATACTTAGTTATCTTTTCAAAACCAATTACTATTGTTTAACTTTCAATTCCAAATCAAAGTTATAGTTTTCAAAATTTTCCAATTTTCTCAAATTTTTTCTAACGCCTTAAATTTTCGGAAAAATTCGCCATAGTCTCTTTTGCGCGGCTCGATCCGAAAAAAAATTGACAGTATATATATCATAAATATACATCTCATCAAGTAATGAGGCATCCCGAAGGGAAAAAATGTAAAAGTACGGTATGTAATCCGAGATATGTACCTTATATTTTATTAGCAAGCATATACGGCTAATATAGCGCGAAAGCGAGCTCCAAATGCGAAGCAAACGCGATCCGCACCTACTAATCACTCAACAAACAACATGAGAACCATGCATATAGACAATAGTATCAACATACATCATATAGCAACATAATAACTATATATGTCAACATAGCAATTGAAACAAAAGCAACAAATCAATATTCATTTATATTCTCATTAATATTTAATGAAATGGTTTTCAATTTAATCACATATGATTCATTAACAGTGGATGTTCTTACTAACATTCATTTTCAATTAGTTTATATTCACTAATTCATATTCAAGTTGGCTCACTTCCAAATCAAATTCAATTTTATTTAAGATTCACTTAACTTCCAATTGGATTTCCAATTACTTTAGCTTCCAATTCCATTAACTTAATGAATTATATACAATCAACTAATAATCATATATATTAATTACAACCAAATTCCTCTGCTTACAATTGGTTTAATTAAATTGATTTGCATTCAATTTTTCAACTTCCAATAACATTAGATTTTAATGAATTAACACCTATATTCATTATTCCATATCAATTATTCACATTTAATTGATTATTATTCAATCCATTCATTCAATTCAATTTACAAAAGTTGAATTTCATTTATATAACTTAAATTCATTTTCATTTACAACTCATATTCATAAATATATTCATATAGTTTCACTTCTTATATATATAAGTTTATTTCACAATTGTAAATCACTTTAATTATAATTTAATTCTTATAATTCATTTTACTTATACAATTATTCCTTTATTTAGATTATTCAAACAACTAAACAATCAACTTATATACACTTTAATAATACTGAAAAATTATTCCTTTATATATAAAATATACTCAAGGTAAAATTATTTCATTTACCCAATTTTAAAACAATATTGTGTCGAATTGTTCTATTCAAGTGTTTAGAGATCCCTATCAACAACGTTAATTACTCGTATTAACCAGAATCTATATACCACTCAACAAAGCAATCGTCACAATATAAAACAATTTCATATTCACTAACAAATACGCACTCGTATCTATTATTACACTCAAACTCATTCTAGAGCACTACTGACTCTATCTCTAATGAGTAATACCCAACAGAACCATGGTTGTCGCTTAACCATATGCTCTGATACCAACTGTAAGGACCCGATTCTTCGTCTTCCGAAAACTGACATCAATACGTTCACTGTATCAACTGCCGAGTAATCGGTTGCCGAAAAACCGAACACTTAGGGTTTTAAAGAAAAAGAAAAAGAGAGAAGAGGAGAGAAAAAGATAGAGAAAATAGAGAGAAAAGAAAATAGAAAATAGAACGGAACAGAACAGAACACAACAATATCAGAATCTCACAATTCGCAGCGGAACAACATATAATAATAAATGAATAATCTTTAAACAAAGAACTATATTAGTTATTACATTTTATACATTACATTACATCATCATCAGAGTGTACAACAACAAACAATGCAGCGGCAAAGAAATACTATATACTAGTAATACGCCATGCCATCCAGCTTGCCTCCAGCAACTCCTGAATATCCAGAATATCCTGATAAACCTAACTCTTGACTGCCCGTGTGGAAATTGGTGGGCACCCAGAGTTTAGGAAGGAAAACAATAAACTCCGAGTCAGTCATGTAACTGGTGTGAGAACTCAAAACAGTTTATTTATCTTTAAAAATCAAAATAGAGGAATATTTTTAAAGTCAATTCGCAATGCTTTTAAAAATGAGACTACCATAAGGCCTCCCGCACACACACACAATGCAAACGCAGAATCGGAGGAGATTTCTCCTTATGATAGTCAAAGATGCTTGATACGCATTAAAAGAACATTTGATATTATTACTAGTGTATAGTGTAGGAAAAATTCATTTCGAAAGTAGAATATAAATCTTAGCCAACATACGACCATTATCGTATGCCTACTATAGCTAACTATGTTCAATAGCAGGTTACCGCCACATTCCATAGCAGGTTATACAACTAAAACCGTACAAGTCTCGTATTGTTTCTTTGGATTTCCAACGAATGATCAGGCCAAGGAACTTCCCATTGCCACATGAGAATGCCTCTGGATGGACATCCCCGAGAACCAAACCGGATCTCTACCAACACAAGGCCGGGTTACCCCTAACTGAGTAACAACTGACCGAATATGCCATCCCCCGGTCCTTTGGGACCTTTCACCGAGCGCTCGTAATCAATTCACACAATCATAAAGTGTTTTCAACATGAGTAAGTATCTGGGCTCCATACCATGATACCACCCTTTTCCAGAAGGAAATGCACATATCCTAAAGGGCGCTACCCCTCATAACCTTGCTGCATCTTTCCTGTTTTGACCATTCCCGAGGTGTGAGGCTCGACGAAGTCACGTCCACAAAAACATACTTTATACAAAAGCCATGCTTTGGGTCAACAAATGATCATAGAAATGATCACCAGGATAGACGATCAAATAAATAATCCTATCACAAATAATCAACACAATGATCATTTACAGCAACACTCAGCATGTCACATTACCAAATTGGGAATATATCGCTGATAACCTTCAACTACATAACCTCTAAGCTCGTACGTCTCAGAGAAGGGTGTTAAGCTAAAAGAATAAATTCTCCGCCACCAACAGAAATATATTTGAAAGAAATTGGCTTTATATCTCAATTTGTAATGTCAGACATACAATCCATACAAGTCTGTTCTGGGTTCGAACAGAACCGAAGGCACTTCTTACGAAGCCCTTGCAATCCGGGTATTCACAATCCCGATCGAATTTCCCATCACTTAGGGAATCTCTATACCAGGAGCTACCCAGTGCAGTGACAATCGATAGGTCATCCTATCGCTTTCGCAAATACCCGGTCTTCAACACCGGTCATCGATGCTATCCATTACGTCGTATCACTATTCGGAATGGGTAATCCGAATAACGAGCGCAATAATTTAAAAATAAGTGTAGCATTCAAATTCAACAAATCACAACAAATACCTTTCAAAGGTAAATATTGATAGTCGGTTATTGAACTATCAATGGATATGCACACATCACCAGATTCCAAATAATTTTCCAAATTATTTATTTCCCAAAAATATCTTTACAAGATATATAATTTCAATATGTCAAAAATAAATCAATATTTATTTTTAAACAATTTCCCCTTCCTTTTATAAATTCCATAGTGAATTTATATTTCACAATATCCATGCATATACGATTTCAATTATTCATTTCAATTTATCTTCAAAAAGATAAATTCTCTAATATTCACTTTATATTGGAAAACATTTCCATACTTATTTAATAAGTAATTCATGAACTTATTTATTTTCAACACTTGGAAAATATTCAATATACTTAAATCGAGATTAAGTATATATTTCATTCTTTAAGGAAATCATTCTCTTAAATATATTTATTCGGGCCAAAACGAATGTTACGTAAAACATCGTTACGACAACCCAAGATCACTAGTATAGGGATTCTAAATTAAAATAGATATATAAATCCCAATACTATACAAAACATTTCCTTTCGGAAATCATTTACTATAACAACAGTGTTATAGTCCACCATTTCCTTTTATTTCTCGAAAACGTCTATTTCAACAATAAATGTTGAAATCTATGGTTTTGAATCTCAACACATTTTGAAACATCGTTAGATCGTTTTAATTCTGTTTAAAATATCACATCCTAAACATTTTCTTTAACATATTATTCACTATTCAAAAACGTGAATATACTATGTTAACAAATTTCATCCTTTTATTCATTTTATTTTAAAGAATTATTCACAGTTCAAAAACGTGAATATAACTCCATTAATAGGTTACAACAATTTACTTATCAAAATAAGTCGTTTGCGAATTTATAAAACAACGTTTATAAACTCCATTTCTATTTATTTTATAACAACTTCCTTTTATAAATTCCTTTATTAACCTATTCAATTCATAACTCAATTATAAAACAAAAGTTCATATTATAAGTTAAATACTTAGAATTTATTTGTTTGAAAAATCGTTCCTTTGAACTTCATAATTATAAATCTTATAATTTATAAGATTCAATTATTTATCCAAAACCATTCTTTTAATAACTTTATAAATTTTATAATCCTACTGCTTATAAAATTCCATTTATAACTTCACCGTTTATAATTCTATGAATTTCATTCATTTATGAAATTCATTTACAATTCATTCTAACACTTATAAAAACTCGTTTTATAATCTAAAATATTCTAATTTATACATATCCATTTTATAAATCTTTTATACAAATCAATTTGTATTATTATTCTAAAACGTCTTTAAACTTCTTTATAATTTCATCCTTTTGATTTATAAAATAATCAAATTTTATAAATCCTATATTTAAACTTTTTACAATAAATTCAGAGATCCAATTTAAACTATTTTATAAAATCATTAATCCATATTTCTCAAAAATCAATCTTTAACTGTATTTCTAAAAAATCATAATTTTTATAACATAAAAATTATAACGTTATTTATTTATAATGGATCAATTCCAAAAATATTTTATAAACGTTTTCTTTCAAAAATCACTTTAAAAATCATTTTAAAATCCCAAAATTTGGTTCAATGATGCTACACACCAAATAGTCAATCACGACAACAACGATATCATATATCGATATGAAAATCCATCAAATATCAAAATATTTGAATTCAAATAAATACTGTTGAGGAATCCAGTTGGATCCCCCCAACCTGTTTTCCTGCATCCACAAACATTAGCACAATACCAATTTCGCTCCAGTACGAAATTATCGCGGTATATGGGATTTAAAATATTATCCGCTTAATAGACGGCGCACTAGGGTCTCATCCGCTAAAAAATGCGGGAAATCAACAACTGCAATATATACATATGCCAATATATATATATTGCTATTATATATAATACCAATTTCACTGTTTATGAAATATTCGCGGTATATGTTTTTAATAAATAACATCCGCTTACTAACGGCGCATAATGTCTATTTTAACAATCAATAGATAACAATCATCATTCAAACATGCATTCAAATATTTTAAATCTAACTATTTAAAATAAAATCGAAACTGATTCGATTGAGTGAGAAGTTCTCACCTTGATTTCAATTTCGTTTTAGCGATTTATTTCGAATAAAATTAAACGGACGTTTAATTTTACAAGAAATTTTCACTAACTCCAAACGACTCCAATCCAATTCCATAGCGTAGTGCTCGTCCATACGATTCCAACGCAACTGGTTTCGCGCGTTTTCGACCTCGTATGAAAAAGATATGATTTTTTAAAGATTACACGATTTTTTTATAACTAAATTATACAACATAATTTAACTATTTATAAACCTAAGAATTATTGGCCGTTGGATCTTGTAACTCTGCATCTGGGCCGCACCCCCCTACCCCTTTCTTCTTCGTTCTCTTCTACAGGTTGATGCACGCAACCTAGAACCCACCAAGGCCGAACTAGGGTTTCACCTTACGCTACCTACGCTCGACGAAACTTCATCAAACCACCTCCATCTTGAAGCTTGTCGCTTACTCCATGCTCGGCTGCAGTACCATAGAGCTCGACCCCCCCTTTCCATCGTTTTGCGTGCACGAACCGTGCGCCTTCATCTCCTCTTTCTGGCCACCATGTCACTCCGATGACGATCTTGACCGTTGGATAGATGGATCTTGGTGTCCACTATAAGTTTCTAGTTGGAAGTTTTCGATGAAAGTGGATGGATGAGGAGATCGAAGGGGAAGAACGTGGGAGATTTCTGGCCGTGGGTTGAGGGGGTGGCGGCTAGGGTTTAGTCTTTTTTTTTTTTAATTTTATGAAGGGGAGGGTGTCTATTTATAGGAAATTTTCAATCACTATTCATCCGGGAATTCCAAACTCCGATTTACGCGCCGTAACCAGCGTTTCTAGGGTTCAACCCGCATTCCGGACACAATGGAATAGGTTTCGAAAGCTAATTCGGACATCTGTGCGAGTTATGGCTATAAACGATCGATTTAAATTAAACCGATTTAAACGATTTTCTAGGCGTTTTAATTTGTACCGGACAAACGGTAAATCCAATTGACACGAAATTTGAAACCTTACAATAATATCACATTACGGATCCGATGAAACTGGTTTCATCGAAATCCGAGACTTTTTGAAAAATGGCTATTTTAACTCGCCAAATTAATATTAAAAATAATTCGATGCGTTTCGAGCTGCCACGATCAAACGATAACTCCGATTGACACGAAAATTGAAATCCGGTAATAACTAGCTATTACGGATCCAATGAAACTAGTTTCGTTCAATTCTGAGACTGTTCAAAAATTGACTATTTTCACTAGTCGATTTAATTATTAAAATATTCAATTTTCACAAATTAACTCTTAATTCGATTTTAAAAGTTCTAAAATATCGTTCTAACTTCAATATGATAAAATAAAATTTTAAAAATCATTTTCAATCATATTTAACTCGATTTTCAATTATTTCCATAATTTAACATATTAAATTATTGATTTAATTATCCAATTAAATCCAATTATCCGAATAAAAATTTATTCGACTTTTAAATTTCACTTATTAATATTTAAAATTAATTAAATATTCAAATTTTAATTAAATAAAATTCTGGGTCGTTACAGGCTAAGTTCATAACTTTGAATAGCGCCACAATAAAAGCACTGTATAAATATAAATGCACAAATTTATAAATGAGCTAAGGATGATTTCAAGTATTAAGAACACTTGCATTATTGTTATATGATAACAATGTAATGATAAGAGCTCATTAGAGGGCAAGAAACATACTCTGAATAGTTCCATATGAAAAATGCAGTTTATCAACATCGGAAATAGTTGATTAACAAAGTAGATAATTAAACCAACATAGCAGATCCATTCACGAAGAGTCTAGCACTATCAATTCTCATCAAACTGATTGAGGGATGTAATAATAATTCCATAATTGACCTCAAGTGCAAGGGTAGATTGATAGAGTTAGGGGTATGCCATAGGGGTAATTGTGTAATTTGTTATATATATCTAAATTGATAACCAATTTTATTCGAAATAAAAGGTATTTTTTATTATATACTTGATATAATATGTTATATTAATTAATATAAAATGCATAAATGGTATGTTTTGTAGTAGTTATAATGTGTTCTAACCATGAGTAATTTATCATAATGAAATTAAACATACCATTTTACACATTCATAGTCAAGATGTATTGAGGTTAGATATCGATGCATCCATTGAGACTAGAGTATGTAACACTCTCCAAATGTTGGACAATGTATTACTCATGATCGTTGGGGCACCAAAGGACTGCGTATTGATAGTTATTAGATACTTATAGAATGACTCACTCGATGGTTTTTCGTTAGTTAATATAACTAAGGTCAAACAGAAACTATCGATGCGATAATATTGCATTGTTCTCTTGACTTGATAATATATTTTTCTTTAATGTAGAAGCTTCGCTTTGATTATAGTTAAATTGTGGCTGGCGTCCATCAGATGACTATAATTGGGTCGGGTGGAAGCATTATTAATGAAACACTATTCAAGAGAGGATTTGTCTCCTTATTTATATGACGTTAGTATCATGGTCAACTGAAGTAAATTCAAATTCAAAGTCTCCGACAAGAGTAGTTCGATTAATCATAATAGTTATTATTGAACTAAGGACTTTATTTTTGGATCATAGAGTTGAATATGGACGATATTGGAATTTTGACCATTAAAAAATTCCTAAGTCCGAAGTGACATAGTTTTACGAAGGGTATTGGTGCAAACGATTGTCGCTAATGGGTAATGTTTAAGCAAAGTAAAATTGGAGTTTACGGAAACTATATAAGCGATAAATTTTGCCATAATGTCATACCACCTGCTAAGTGACATGTGAATGTTAATATTCGAACCGTTCAATGTTAATCCCTGACCAATTTACACCCAAGAGTAACACAATCGAAATGTTGAATACTCCTGTTACCACCTGATTTATTTAATTATAATTGTTATAAATTAATTAATATTTATGAAATATTAATTATACAATTCTATTTAATTTGTGTTGATAAATATTAATAGAGTGTCTATAATAGTTATAAACACACGTATCGATATATGATATCGATGTGCATTTGAATTAGATTTGAATGTATTTTTTATTGATTACACTTAAAGCGTTTTGGGGCCTACTATAGAGCCTAGAGTGGTCGGCCATATTAGGATAAGTCGGTTGAATTTGATTCAAAAGGAGGTGATTTGGTAAGAGAAAAAGGAGGATCTAGATCCCCTTTTTACTTCTTGAGATCTTTTTATCACTCTCTTTTTGCTCCCTTGCAACCAACAATGGCCGACCCTAGTAGTCCTCCTCCCCTAAATTTCAAGCTTCTAAACACTCAAATCAAATCAAATTCAAAAACCGTTGGTAGCAGAATTCAGATTGGTAGCGATTTCTACACTCAAGAATCAGATTTAAGGATTTTGATTCCACATCTCAAGGTGTTTCATCTAGGTATTAGGCAAAGGTAAATCCTCTATTTACAATTATAGATCAGTGTATATATTAATTATCATGTCACGTATGTGTTGTAGTTAGTATATTCATTTATCATGAATCTACATATATATTGATGTTATCGTCATTTGATGATAATGTATATATGTGTATAATAATAATTTTTTAACATATATATTTAAATATTAAACTCACAACTATAGTGCAATAATTTTTTTTTTCTTAATACGATAATATTATAAAAAAATAATTAAATAAACTAGTTTTTCAAATTCGAACATAATAATATAAGGAATATGCTTATCATTTTACCAGTGTATAAATATAATCAATGTCAAATTTCAGAGCTTGCTTTTTTTTCATTGCCTCCCCTCCTCTCCCTCTCCCTCCTTTCCCTCCTCTCCTTGCCTCTTATTTATTTCCACTTCCTCCCGACCAACCTCCGGATCCTCCACCTCATCCTCTACTTAATCCTTGCCCTAGTAATTCTCTTGCTTCCTCTTTTCCTGCCTATTTTCAGCCTTCTTCCTCTTCTTGTCCTCTGTCCCCACTTCTTTTTGGTCTACCCTTTTTAAGAGACTCCTTAGAAATGCGAGTAAGTACTAGCATTAGAAGTTTGATCTTAAGTTCAATAATGATAATGCTTTGATTCCACTTCAAGAAGTGCTTCAGGCTGGTGCTGGTTTCTGGGGCAGCCATCTTGTTAGCTTTTTTCTACATAAACATCTCTCCTTTTCAGTTATTTCCTACTTCTTAAGGCTTGCTTGGGGAAACTTGAATGGCACTAAAATAAAATTTGATGGTAGGCATTTTTTTTTTGAAATTGAGGATGAAAGAGGAAAAGCTAAAATTCTTGAAGCTGATCCCTTGATTTTAAGAGGTAAAGTTTTCATACTGACTCAATGGGATCCCTCTATAGCTTATGTGCATGAAAAGGTGAAATGCGTGCCTATATGGGCGTTCTTGTCAAGAATTCCCTCAATCAATTGGACTTTAATGGGTATTGATTACCTTGCGAGCTCGCTAGGGAGAGTTATTAGCTTTGATGAGTCCACTGAGAGGCTTGAAAGATTTAAATATGCAAGTGTTAGTTGAAATTCCTTGCTCAAGGATTTTTCCTGATCAAATCTTAGTTCTGCTGTCTAAGGGGAAAACTACTACTGTTAGAGTCGAATATGCTTGGAAGATGGAAATTTGTGAAGATTGTAAAGTGATTGGTCATATTCAAGAAAATTATGATAAGTTCAATGGTGTCAATTCCAAAGAGAAGGTGACTTGTGATAAGGTCAATAATGGCGACAATTCCAAAAATAGGGTGCATATGCAATCTAAAAGTGGTCAGAAGCAAGTTAATTCAAGTGAGGAGACGAGCAAGAAATGGACCAATGTTGTTGCTAATTCTAAAGGCAAAGGTAAAACTAATGTCAAAAGGCAAGTGTATAAGCCTGTAATTGCTAATAAGATTACAGTACTAGGTAGTAGTGGAAGTGATAAGTCTTAAGTTAAGTATCATCAGAAGTAAATGTGGCAAATTGGTTTGAAGTGTTTGAAGGCAATGTTGAGGAAGTCGATATTGTGTTGTGTGATAAAGAAGAGGGTGAGATTGATAAATTGGTTAACACTAACCCTTTTGAAAATTCAAGTGCATCTAGTACAACCATGTCATTGTGTTCTACTAAATGTGGTTTGCTTGATCCAACTGGGAATGGTCCCTCTGCTGTGTCAATGAAAAATATTGTAAAATCCATTTCCAATAGTGTCTACCCCATCCCTCAAGCTAGTACTTCCCTTTTTAATTCATTAAATCGCAAAAATGCTACTTCTATGCTTGTTTTGGCATGCGGCACCTTACCCTTATCTGATCCAAACATGGTTACTGCTGTTGAAACAGCATGCACTTCTCTTTCTTCTTTTGAACAAATTTCCATGCTAAGCCATGTATATGATGTGCACGAAAATATCTTCCCATCCATTCCCAAAAATTCCTCTCCTATCATTCAAGTTCCAATTCCTCCATCTGATAGTTAGAAGAATTTTACTCCATCCAATTCTATTAACTTATCAGGTCCAGCTAGCATTTCTATTGCTCCCATTTTATCCCCCGATCATAATAACAAGCAGTCTCATGCCCATGGTGCACATGATATCAGCCTATCCTCTCTGGACAATTGCATCCCTCAATCTCAATCAACTCAATCCACTACCAAAGCTAATTCTAGCCACCAATCTAATTGCCTTCAAGCTCAGAAGAGGAATGTATCTCCTAGAAGAACCCGTAGTGCTTCTAAAGACAGGGATAAGGGTAAATCTTATGACAAGGAAGCTATATGCACTATCACTCAACCTCCCATAATTAGTATTTCTGATCAACTACTTTTTATGTAGCTCCACCAGTGAAAACCTCCATGCCCTCCATTCCAATCTCAATCTCCATGAATAGCAACATGGAGTCTGGAATATTCGTGGTGGTAATTATCCTTCCAAGTGGCTGGTGTAAACGTTTGCAAAAAGTTTGTATAATCAAATAAGAAGAAAAAGATAATTCATATTATTCAGCAAGACGGCTGAGCAAAAAAGATTGATTACATTAGGCTTAAAGAGATAGGTTTATATAGATAGAAAGCATGAACAAGAAAAAAGGCTAAAAAGCCCAATATGCTAACATCCCCCCTCAAACACGCGATGGTATGGCAAGAAGCATCGAGAGTTTGCCAATGAAAAATCTATGACGTTCGATAGTGTGAGCCTTCGTGAAGAAATCAGCAAGTTGTGTCGATGACGAAGTAAAAGGCAGAGAAATAGTTCCATGCAGCAAGTGGTACCGAGTGAAATGACAGTCAATCTCAATATGTTTGGTGCGCTCATGAAAAACAGTATTGTGAGCAATTTGAATAGCGCTCTTATTGTCACAATACATAGGAGTGGGAGAAGAAATCGAAACACCCATATCCTCCAACAGCCAACGTAACCAAATAATCTCAGATGTAGTGGAAGCCATAGCACGATACTCTGCCTCAGTGGAAGATCGAGAAACAACATCATGTTTCTTGCTCTTCCATGAAATAAGGAATCTCCTAAAAATATACAAAAGCCAGTTGTGGATTTTCTATCCGTTGAATCACCAGCCCAATCTGTATCAGATAAGGCACGAAGCACCAAAGATGAGGTCGATGGGAACAAAAGACTCTGATAAAGTGTTCCTTGCAAGTAACGAAGAATGCGCATAACAGCAGCCCAATGAACAGAGGTAGGGGAAGATATGAACTGGCTAACAATGTGAACAACATAGGCAATATCTGGACGAGTGATGGTCAGATATACAAGGAAACCAACAATAGAACGATATAAAGTGGGATCAGAAAGAGGACTCCCATCGGTCGGAGTATATCGGGCATTTACCTCAAGTGGTGAATCAACATGACGGTATCAGTAAGACCAGCACGATGAATAATGTCAGTGGCGTATTGGGACTGGGAAAGAAGATAGCCTTTTTATGAGGAAGCTATTTCAATGCCTAAAAAATAACGTAGATGACCCAAATCCTTCATATCAAAGCAACGAGACAATGTGGCTTTAATACTCACAATACCATTACTGTCATCACCTGTAATGATCATATCATCTACATATAGTAGAAGAAGAATACGGCCTGTAGAAGTCAATCTGACAAAAAGTGCTGAATCATGAGGACTAGAGGTAAAACCAAGTGATGTAACTACAGTCGAAAATCTCTCATACCAAGCACGTGGTGCTTGCTTAAGACCATATAGAGCTTTCTTAAGCCTACAAACCTGACCTGGAGCATGAGAAACACCAGGTGGAGCAACCATGTAAACTTCTTCCTTAAGATCTCCATTAAGAAAAGCATTTTTAACATCCATTTGAGAGATGTCCCATTGACGACTGGACGCAATAGCACTAAGAACCCAAACAGATGTCATCTTAGCCACAGGAGCAAATGTCTCCTCATAATCCATGTTATACTCTTGGGCAAATCCTTTAGCAACTAAACGAGCTTTGTATCGCTCAATAGAACCATCTGACTTGGTTTTAATCTTATACACCCATCGACAACTAATAGTTTTCTTTCCAGTAGGAAGGTATAAAAGATCCCAGGTACCAGTTTTGTCTAAAGCAGACATTTCCTCAGACATAGCACGTTGCCATACAGGAGAACGAACGGCTTCCGAGTAAGAAGAAGACTCATAGAAAGTGTCAATGGAAACAAGAAATGAAGAAAAAGCCAGAGAGTAACAAGAGTAAGCAAAATCAGATAATTGAGTAGATTTACGTGTGCGAGTGGGATAGCGAGGTTGAACAGGATCAGTCATCACAGGAGGTGTTTGAACAGTCGTAGTAGCAGGGGATAAAGTGTCACCTGCAGAAGGAGGAGGAATAGAATGTATGGATGACGGAGTATCAATGGTAAGAGGTGGTGAATCAGAGGAGTTATCAGCAGGAAATGGATCAATGTGAATAAGATCAGACTTAGTCATACTATGAGGACTAGCTGGAATAGAGTAGAAGGGAATATGTTCAATAAAGGAAACATGACGAGAAACATATAGTTTATTTGAAGAAGGATCATAACAGCGATGCCTTTTTGTCCAATACCATACCCAAGAAAAACACATATAGCAACACGTGAAGATAATTTTGTACGTTCTACGTGTGGACGAAGAACAAAACAAGTGGAACCAAACACTTTTAGGTGAAAGTAATCAGGAGTTTGACCAAACAACTTGGCATGAGGAGAAATACCAGAGTTATGAGAAATCGGGATCTTATTAATAAGATAAACGGAAGTAAGAACAGCTTCTCCCAAAAATTCTTTTGGAACGCTAGCTGAAAGAATCATAGGACGGGCAGTTTCAACAATGTGTCTATGTTTTCTTTCAGCAACACCATTTTGTTGCGGGGTATCAGTGCAGGAAGTCTGATGCAAAGTACCATCAACCGTGAATATGTTAGAAAGGTCTCCCTTAGTGTATTCCCCCCAAATCAGAACGAAAGCATTTAACAATAGTAGAGTGTTGTGTTTTAACATATGCTTGAAAGGCAGTATATATATCAAAAAACTCAAAACGACGTTTCATCGGAAAAAACCAACAATAACGAGTATAGTTATCGATAAAAGATACATAATATCTGCACCCACCTTTTGTGGGGATGGGTGTTGGACCCCAAACATCAGAGTGAACTAAGTCAAAAGGTGCAGTGGAAGTAGAAACACTTTGATTAAAGGGCAAAGCAGAAAATTTTTCAAGTTTACAACCACTACAATATGAAATATCATGAGAACGTAAATCTCCCAAAACACCAGAATTACACAAGAATTTAAGACGAGAGCTTGAAATATGACCAAGTCTAGAATGCCACAAATAAAACTTAGAAGACAATGGAGTTAAATGAAAAGAAGAAAGGTCAATACTAGCAGCAGCGGCATGACTTGGAATGTGCAAGTCATCCAAAACATAGAGACCGCCCTGCCTACGGCCTGTCCTAATCAACTTCTTGGAGTTGGGATCCTGCACAGAGCAAGTGGTAGAAGAAAAATGAACAAGATATCCAAGATCACAAAGTTGTCCGACCGACACAAGATTCATAGTTAATTTAGGAATACAATAAACATTTGGGAGGGAAACGTGTGTGGTTTGAATTGTACCGATTCCTGTTGATGGCAAAGGTGTTCCATCAGTAGTCAAAATAGAAGGTGAGCGAGAATCAAAAGACATAGATATAAATGATGAACAATCATGGGACATATGATATGGGGCACCAGAATCCAAAATCCACAAAGGAGAATTCAAACCTGATATGGAGGGAGCTGACATGGCAAAGTGCTGAGATTGAGGAGCAGTCATGTTTTGAGACAAAGACTGGCTAGCAAGGAACTTCTAAAATTGTTCTGCAAGAGAGTCCATAGAGGAATCCACAACTGATTCACCAGAAGGATGTACCAATGCAGCAGTCTTAGGCTGGGAATTACCTCGTGACTGTCCATATCCTTGTGCAGTAGAGAGGGACTGCTGTTGGCTACCACGTTGTTGCTGTTGTGATCTATCACCTAGCTTAACACTTTGATTTTTTTGTCGAGCCAATAATTCAGGACACTGATTTTTCCAATGGCCTGGTTGTTTACAATAATTACAATCACGACCATTCTTGATATTTACCTTGTTGCGTTGAGATGGGATTGGTAAAATCCCTGTAGCAAAAACAGATGCAGAAGAAGTCTGTGCAACTTTCTCAGCTTGAGACTTCAAGCGAGTTTCTTCAGCTAATAATTCATGTAGAACAGAATCAACAAAAGGTAAAGGAGTGCGATATAGGATGGACGCACGACAATGCTCGTACTCTGGTCGAAGAGCCATCAACAATTGAACAAGACGTTCCTCCCTACGAGCGATATATGGAGCAAATGACCTAGGCTCAGCAACCTCAGTCATAGCCAACTGATCCCAAAGAGCAGTAATTTCAGAATAAAAATCTTGAATATTTCGATCATTCTGAGACAATGACCGAATATCAGCCTCTAATTGATATTGAACGGCAAAGTTAGAACGCACAAAAAGTCGCTCCAAATAGTCCCAAACTTGCTTAGCAGCATCATACATAGCCAATTGCATACCAAATTTATTTTTCAACAGAATTATTAATCCAAGTGATGATCTTTGAATTGTTAGTATCCCATTTCTCCATCAATTCAACATTAGCAGCTTTAGGAGCCACAATAACACCAGAAATATATCCCCACATCTGTTTTCCTTTCAGAAAATTTTTCATGACATAACTCCAATAAGAATAGTTTTTTCCATCTAAACGAACACTAATAGTCTGTAATGAATCATCACCTCATGCCATATTTTGAAGTCAGCAACTGCTTCAGGGCGAGACAGGTATCAATTGGGCTAGAGTTTTGGGGAACTAGGCTTTCGGGTTGATCGGCAGGCTAGGGTTTCGGGATAGGGAGATCGGCAGGCTAGGGTTTCGGCAGGCTAGGGTTTCGGGGTTCTAAGAGATCGGCAGGCTAGGGTTTCGGGGTTCAAGGGTTTCGGGGTTCAAGGGTTTCGGGGTTCTAGGGTTTCAGCAGGGAGATCGACAGCTGGGGCAGGCAGATCGGCAGCTGGGGACTTGGGGGCAGGCAGGGAGATCGGCAGGCTGGGTACTTGGGGATGGGGCTCTGAGATTTTGGGACAAAATCGATGACAGGCTAGGTGCTAGGGTTTGGAGCAATGATGATACCAGGCTAGGGTTGAGGCAGGAAGACTAGACAGCGATGAGGCAGCGACGATGCAGCAGGCAGAAACAGGAACGAGGCTCCGATACCATGTAAACGTTTGTAGAACATTTGTATAATCAAATAAGAAGAAAAAGATAATTCATATTATTCAGCAAGACGGCTGAGCAAAAAAGATTGATTACATTAGGGTTACAGAGATAGATTTATATAGATAGAAAGCATAAACAAGAAAAAAGGCTAAAAAGCCCAATATGCTAAAAAGCCCAATATGCTAACAGCTGGAAGTAAAAAATTTAATCCATTCTAAATCCTTAGACATGCTTGCTATTCTTGAAAACAAACTTAACTCGAGCAATATTCATTCTATTGCAAATTTCATTAATCCATCCTAGGAATTCCACCACAATCTTGATTTTCCTCCTTTGGTCATATTCTTTTGCTTTGGAACCCTTTTATCTTCAAAGTTCTCCTATCTTTTTCTGTAGACAATCCTATCGATATCGTATCCTTCATTTTGAATCAGAATCCTCCTTTATTGCCACATTTGTCTATGCTAATAATTTGTTGAATGCTAAGCAGGCCTTCTTTGATAAATTACTTCTTTTGAATCCTACTAACCTGCCTTGGATTGCCCTAGGGGATTGGAACGGCATGCTCGTCTCTCTCGACAGGCATGGACCACATGGTTGTTCTCCCTATCTCTTAATGACACCTCCCCTTTAAACAAAGCTATCCTTGATTCTGAGCTCACTGAAATTTCTTCAATTGGTCTATATCACACTTGGTCCAATAAATCTAGAAATGGCTCTTTAACACTTTCAAAGCTTGATAGAATGTTCATGAACAACTTTGCTCTTACAACTTGGCCTAGCATTTGTTATGATGTGCTTCCTCCTTGCCTCCCCCTCTTGTTCTGTCATTTTGTGCTCTTCTGTTAAAAATCCCTCTACATTCAAAATTTTCAATTCTTGGACAAAGCACTCTAATTTCCTTTCTGTAGTTTCCCTTGCACGGGCCATATCTATGCAATGAAATCATATGTTTAGGCTTCAACAAAAATTAAAACGCACTAAGAATGCTATGAGGAATAGGAATAAGGAGACTTTTGGAAATGGAAGCAAGCTGTCCTCCTAAATTAAATCTCAGCTAGATATGGTACAAACTAACCTTTTCCTTCACACTTCTTGTTTAGTTTATTCTTGCAGGAATAAGAGTTAGTTGCTAAGTTAAAAGAAGCCTATATTGAAGAAGCTTCCATGCTCGGGCAGAAGTGTAGAGATAAGTGGGATTTACAGGGGGATAAAAATACAAATTTTTATCATAACTACCTCAATGCCAAGTCCAGAAAATACAAGACCTTTCAAATTCAATGCCCCAACAATTCTTTGCATAAGGGTCAGGAAGCTATTAGCCGGGCTTTTTTGTAACACTTTTCTTCCATTTTAGGCAGCACTAGTGATTAAAGTATTGACACTGTTCTTTTTGATCAGATCCCGCTGCCTTTATTATCTCAAGATCAAGCTGCTACATTGTGTCAAGACATCACTGATGAAGAAGTCAAAATTGCTTTATTCTCCATCCCATCTGAAAGTCCCGGAGGTCCTGATGGGATTAATTCTATTTTTTTTCACTTTATGCTGGCACATTATTAGTGAATTTTTTTTTCATGGCTATTCACAATTTTTTGCTTCTGGAAAAATGCTCAATGGGGTTAATTTAACTATAATTTGTCTTGTGCCCAAGATTTCCACCCCCACTTCAATTAATCAGTTTAGACCCATCAGTTATTGTAATGCTGTGTACAAACGTATATCTAAAATCCTTGTTGTGAAGCTCAAACTGGTCTTGCCTTTTCTATTTTCTTTTAATCGGTGTGCTTTTTTTACATGTTAGGAATATTGTTGACAACATTCTTTTATCTCATGAATCGATTAAAGGTTATGACAGCCATTCTCTAAACCCTAGGTCCGTTTAAAAGTGGATCTGATGAAAGCTCATGATTCCACTAAGTGGAAAGCCATTCATTATGCTCTTGAGAGAATGGGCCTAGGAAATACATTGGTTTGATAGAGCAATGCATATCCACTGCCAGCTTTTCGGTTCAGGTTACTTCTTAGGTTTGTGGTTATTTTAAAGGGAAGCAAGGCATTAGGTGGGGGACCCTCTCAGTTCCTACCTTTTCTCGATCATCATGGAGCTGCTCACTTCCCTTTTGAATAAGCAATACATAGATAATGCAATTGACTATCATCCCAAATGCAAAGACCCTTCTATTACTAGCACGTGCTATGCGGATGACTTGCTTATTTTCTCTAAGCCAAATGAGCACCCCCTAACCTCCATTTTTCCACCCTGCAAAGTTTTAATTTAATCACTAGGTTGTAGATGAACAATGCGAAATCTTCCATCTTATATTATGGAATACAACATCATGAGTTGCTTCCCTTATTGACCCGTATAACATTCAAATTCGATCAAAGAATGTTATGTATCTTGGTATTCCTCTTACCACTTCTAGAATGAGAAAGCACAATTGTATGAAGATGTTTGAGAAGATTAATGTCAGGCTAAGTGTGTGGCATAACAAGCATCTTTCTTCGACTGGAAGGCTCACTATAATTATATCAATTGCTTTCTTCCCAAAAAATTGCCCCAAATGATTGATCGGCTTGTAATCATTTCCTCTGGTCTAGGTCCCCATTCTCTAGGAAACCTATCCCTATCTCATATAGCAAGGTTTAGCTCCCTGTGAAGATTGGTGGGCTTAGTATCATTAACATTCGAAAATAGAAACTAGCGGCTAACAATATTCATTTATCCAACTCAATAACTAACAGCTCCACTATTTGGAAAACATGTTGCTGAAAACATTATGTGCGTAGGAAGGACTTCTGAAACTTAGTTAAGCTTAATGCTAATTGAGTATGGAGGAACTTATGTTACACGAGAGATGAGTTGAAGAAGCACTTCCAGTTAAGCTTGTATCCTGGTTCTAATGCCTCATGTTGGTTTTCTCCATGACACTACTAGAAAAACAGTATATTCCAGCGCCCCTGTTCCAACGGCCGCCAACGGCTATTCCAACGGCCTGTTAATTTTTTACGTAGCCATTGGAAGCCGTTTGAATCCATTGGAAATAAGCCGTTTGCGGCCGTTGGAAGCCGTTGGAAATTTTCTTGAGATATCAGCCCGCGAGCCATCTTCTCCCTCATTCTCATCTTCCCCAAATCAAATCCCCAAATCCCGCATCTCCTACCAAACTGCCGCGGCTCCAAAAACCATCCAAATCACCTCCTACGCCATCTACAAGGTACTCCGGTCCATCTCCATCCTTCTACGTCTCCAAATCAGGTATTTTTTCTATACCTAAATTTTTGGTTTTTTTTTATTTAGGGTTTAATTTGACTTGTGCTTGTTTCCTACTTGTTATTGTATGCATATTACATCATGCTATCCCCTAATTTTAGTTATTATCCCATAATAAACAAGTTATTACCGATTGAAAATTTTGTAATTTAGGATATTTTAATAGTTTATATATGTTGATTTGGTTAGTATTGAACGTATGTGTGTGATAGAGTTTATTGCATTTGGAATCCGTTAGAACGGATATTGGATTTGTGCGAATACGATTTTGTATTTGTAGGAACACGTGAATTTGTAAAAAATGAATTTTGTGTACAAATTTAGTGTATAAAATGAATTTAGTACTTATGTAATAAAACGGTAAAATATAAACCAATATTAATTAAACGAATTATATATTCAAATTTAATATAAACAAATATTTAAATCCTTAGATATTATTCGGCCCCGTCTGACAAGTGTTGTATATGATCGTTTTAAGGATATTCGTTTTTTCCATACAACGGACAACTCTATTCATCTGATACATCATTTGTCGGGTTTGTCCCAGTATTGGACAAGTTACAAACACTATAAAGTAATTATATTACGTCAATCATATCACTTTAAACGGTTCACAAAATTTCGACGGCATTTCCTTTACGTTCCTTGTGTACACGCATTTGTGTACGATACAAGGAACACGGGGGAAATGCTGCCGAGATTTTGTGAATCGTTTAAAATGATATGATTTACGGAATATAATTACTATTGTGTTTGTAATGGGAAGTAGGATGACCGACCATCAAAGAAAGACACATAAGTGGCAATGAAACAATAGTTGCTTATTTAAAATAAAGTTTGTGAAATTAGCAGTTTGCGGCCGTTGGAAGCCGTTGGAAAATTTCCTGCAAAATATAAAATGAATGATTTATAACATTTTTGCTCTATCATAGGTTTTCTAGTGGGGAAACATGGTCAATTACTTTAATGATCGGAGCTGGATGTATCAAAGAAGGGAAATTAGTGGCGCAATAAGCGAACATTTTCTAAAAGGGGTACAAGTGTTCATCGAATTTGTTATAAGTAATATTGCAAACGATGAAGAAATTCATTGTCCGTGTAGTAGATGCAAATTGTTGAACTATTTAGAACCGAATATGGCTAAGGTTCATTTGCGCCAATTCGGTTTCGTACCCAATTATTTGTTGTGGGATCGTCATGGAGAAATTGTAGCCCCTAATAATCAAGAGCAGACGGTGGAGGTCATCAGCGAAGAAGGTAGTACGAATCTCATAGAACATATGGTCGAGGATGCAGCACGATCAATGTTCCCTACCATTGTAATTGATAACGACGATGTTAACATCGAAGAGGAACCAAATGTTGGAGCTAAAAAAATATATGACTTATTGGATCATGCTAAAAAAACCCTTTGGAATGGATGTTTAAGTGGCTCTCAATTGTCGGTAACTGCAGAATACATTGCAATGAAATCAAAATACAACCTTACAGAAGCTGGATTTACGGCTGTTGTGCAAGCTGCTAAACGTCATATGTCATCCGATAATTTAATGTGCGAAAATTATTATGAAGTGAAAAAACTTATGTCATCTTTCGGTTTGCCATATCAAAAAATAGATACATGTTTAAAGGGTTGCATGTTGTATTGGAAAGAAGACATCAATCTTAGAAATTGTAAAATATGTAATCAGGAAAGATACAAATCGAGGAAAAAGAAGTGAAAAGAAGTTCCGTACAAGCGTATGCATTATTTGCCCCTCAACCCTAGACTTCAATGATTATATGCATCATCTATAACAACGCATCATATGAGATGGCATAGTGTGAGAACACCTCAAGAAGGTACGTTGACACACCCAGCCGATGGAGAAGCATGGAAAAAATTTGACAAGAAATATCCCGATTTCGCAGCGGAGAACCGAAATGTTAGACTAGGTTTATGTACAGACGGCTTCTCACCGTTTTCTCAGTTTGGTTCTAAATATTGATAAGATCTAAATAAATTTAGGCTTCATAGGCCAATTAAAGATCTAAATAGGTAAAAAAAAATTGAAACTTACTCATTTATCCCGCTATGTGCTACCTAGTTCTAGTAGAAATCATTTGGAAATTGAATATAAGTTTTATATGATTTTTGTTTAAATATAATTTTTATTATTAGCGCATGCCTTTTGTTTAAAAGTTGTTAAGAAAAAAAAAACCATGAGTAGACTTTTGTGTAAAGTATCATAAACTTTTAAATCCTTCCTAATTTAATGTTAGCCTTTTAGTTTGTTAATTTAAATCCTAATACACATGCTAAATCACAAATATTACATATACATTTGTTATTTTATTTCTAATACATAGTTTGTAATTAATTATGTATATGTATGCATATGTGTGAATATTGTTTTAAATCAAAATTTCAAAAATATACTTTCTTGTAAAATCACGAATTTAACTTTAAAATACATCCTAAGTTGAGACTTGATTCATATTTGCTAATTACAAATTTCAAAATTTGAGAACGGTCAAAATTAATTTTATTTGCATATATGTTTAAGAGTTTAATTGTTAATTTGAAATGACATAGAAAGAAAGAGTAAAGGAAGAAGGAAAGTCCTCCACCTTTTCTTATCCATAAGTGCCTACTTTAATTCATCAATCGCCTTGCTATATATATAAGTTAACCTTTGTCTATTAGTAAAATACTTTGTTAACATATTATGTATAAGTGTAAGCGATCTTGAATATATGTGTATATATTATTATTCAATAATTTTAGACAACAAATGCATGTGTTAGTAAATGTCATTTAATAAGTCAATTGATCTTATTAAAGAGATAGATATAAAAGGTTTTCCTCTCTACATTAGTAGCCTCATTTTCTCTTCATTAATTAACAATGTTAAGAGAAAAACAAAATGTTTCTTTCTTTAAACTTTTACATGTCCATTTACATGCATATACATACATATATATATATATGTGTGTGTGTGTGTGTGTGTGTGTGTGTGTGTGTGTGTGTGTGTGTGTGTGTGTGTGTGTGTGTGTGTGTGTGTGTACTTCTTATATGCCATCTTATCGTTCAAATACATGAATGTATCTGATACATTCATTATATTACATACAATTTTTAAATTCCTTTTAACCAAATAAAATAAAATGTTTTAATTATTATATTGTATATACTAATCTTTTAGACTTCGTAGGCCCAATAGATCCACATTAGGAATTTTTTTCGAAATCTATCTATTTCACCACTTCTAACTAGCCCGGTCCTTTCAAAACCTACTAAATCCGAATAGATTTGCGGCTCCAATAATCTATATGCCTTTGTGGATTATGATAAATCTACATTTGCTAAAGTTATTGCTGAACCGGTTATAATCAACAACACTCAATGCTCCCCTACCTTGCACTCTCAATCACATAGCAAAATGAATTTGTTATCATTATTCACAACCAAAACACTCAATGCTGGAGTTTAAATGCCTAGAAAGTTTGTTGCTAGCGTGTGAATGGGGTCAATATCCCTTCTAGTGATGTTATTAAGGCAGGAAAGTTGTTTTAGGGTGAATAGCTAGTTGGTTTTTTCTTGGATGATAACTCCTCATTTTCCATAATAATGTATCATTTGATGAGAGCATCGAAGCTTAATGACAAGACAACTATGCATTCCGACAATGTAATGTTCTATTTTGAGTTCACAGGTTCAGAAGATAGACTATGCATTCTAGATGCGGATCCTTTAAATCATTTATTATAACTATGTGGAGTCCTACTATTGATTCTTCTAGAGAACGAGTACTCATTCTATCTGTTTAGGTACAGTTTTCGTAAATCCCGACTGCTTTACAATCCCTAACAGGTACTGATTGGTTGGAAAAATTGATCGGTGACAGTATGATTCGATGTGGCTACAGTTAAAAGAGATAGACCAGTATATGCGCATTAATACTTTACATTCTATCTTGCCTGTTGAACCTACTACGGGACATGTTGCCCTCGTGGATGTCCATTACAAATGCAAACCTCTGATCTATAATATATATCTTCCATTCAAGTATCTTGCCTCCTCTTACAAGCATTCTGCCATCTCTCCTCCTGCCGAGTTAGTTGTGAAAGACGATTTCAAGATACCCATCCCCGATAAAAGTACTATTGCCTAAGACAGTGAAGCAAATTTGGAAACGCAAACCCACACCGGTTGAAATAATTTTACATGAAGAAAGTCAGCCTCCTCCTCTTGAGCAGATATCCAAGAATCCAGATGAGCAACTTTGGGTTAATGAAGCATCTCAAGTTAGGTACAATTCACTAGATAACAGAGTCTTAAAGTTTGTTTCGGATGTAGATGGTGCGCACGGATCCTTGTTTTATCATATGGCTGGTGAGTCTCTTGTCCTTATCTTGGATGGTGCATATAGCCTACTCAATAGTGAGATGTTGGCAGATGAAAGTTGGGATAAGAATTATACTTACACCAAGGAGTGGTTGGTTTGTTCATAACATAACCATGTTGTTTAGGGTGTATAAACAAGTATTAGTATCAAATTCTAGCGAGGCTAGTGTGATTCCTCTGATGATGAAGTGCTTAGTTGTATGTTATCCCAGGAGTCGAGACACTACTGTCTCGGTCCTGTTTCAAATTGTGTCTTTGTAGTAGTTGTGGCATATATGCCACTCACATGTTTTACTATATATATAAAGCGGAATGGTCCACTATAATACCGGTTTGCCTTGGCAAAAAAAAGAATAATAATAAAACATTTAGTTGAAATGTTAACGTGTTTAATCGACCAGTAAATATAATGAAATAAATTAGGATTTTTTTTGAATCTACCTATTTCATCCACTACCAACTGGCCCTGTTTCGACAATATGTACATGCGTACTTTAAAAGTGCACATGTACAACAAAAATTTGTGCTTACTCACTTTAAAAGTGGACTTGTACAATTCTAACCTTTGAAAACCAAAGCTATTGTTATATCAAGTTTTCAATGGAGCCTATTTTTGTAATACGTCTTTTGAGAAGTCCATTTAAAAAATTTCCTTTAAATTATGCCTATCGTTGGTAAACCAATACAAGAAAACTAGTACTGTACCGATACTATTGGTATGCAAAAATGAATATCGATATTTTATTGTTGTCCTGGTAAAATGATCATTAGTACATCGATAAGATGGTAAACCGTTGATTGATAATGGTAAATTACCAATACAAAACATTAAAATTATTTGCTTTAAAATGGATGAAACTATTTACACCACTAAAACACTTCTCCCACACATTTATCCTCTCATCCAAAAAAAATACTTTACTCATCCACCCATACCCACATGTTCTTAATTTTTATTTTCTCGTAAGCATAACTCAATTTCTTCCATACCTCTCTTCAAAAAATATAATCAAAATTTCTTCACTTAATTTCTCCATAGCTAATCTTTTTTTTCCATTTAATGCTTCATCAATACTTATAAATCCAACCAATTTGGATGCAACTATGAGTCTATTAACTTGGATTGTACGTAGAACTTCATACTTTTTGTACATTGCATAACCTTAACTAAGACTGACATAGTTAAAAATAATTTTCAACTCAAATTTGGTGTTATTATGGAACATAACAAATAATCCTGTAGCGACCCGTTGTTCCGTACCCTTTGAGTGGACAATAAACCACTCTTTTCCAACCCAAATTGTATGAAAGGGCAAATAACTAGGGTAAAGAAGAAAAAGGATAGAAGAAAACAGAAGCAACACAGAATCTCACAATCGCACGGAACAAAATATAATATATATATATATATATATATATATATATAATAGATTTTTATACAAAAGAATTTGTAGCTGTTAATATATATACAATCATCAGAGTATAACAATCAACAATCAATCTGGACAGTTATAATAACTTGTCCTTACAAATATGGAACACTCAGTTTAACACACACAGCGGAATATAATTCAAGTACCTGGAATACGCCCGAGTCTCCTCTAGCTTGTCTTCTGAGCTCCATAGTATCCTAACCTGAATCTGTAATACTCGGTATGACCCGAGTATTATAATAAAATAAGTCCCGTGTCATTTTAGGAAAGCAGCATGAGAAAAACATACTCAATTTGAATAATTACTGTTATCAAAATCCTTTAAAAATAAAGGTATCTTGTAAGACCACGTCATACATAAACACAACGGGTTTTTACTTACGATAACCAAAACATCTATAAAAAAATCTAGTGATATTATAATAGTGTCTAAATACAAATACTTATTAAAATAGTCGAAATTGTTACATTGATTAAATTCCAGCATATTAGGCTCTACAATCAAAACAGTAAATGCTCGTTGCGGATATTGGAATCCATACAATGACTGGGCTATTGGAATACCGCCCACCACAATACACCTCTAGAAAAAGGTACCGAGATCGTACGCAATGATCCCTGCCAACGCAGGACTGGCCTACCATATATAGGATAGTACCGAATATGTTATCACCCCGGGTGTTCCCACCTTAATCAAGCGCTCTCTTTTCCATGAACAACCATATCCATTATTATAGTATATCTGAGGGTATCTAGAAAACTGATAACATACCTTACTTGGGTGCGACCCACTTAGCCCTGCTGCATCTCCCTTGTTTTAGTCATTCCTGGTTGATGAGGCTTGAGGCTACATTTTACCTTTTGAATAGCATTCATTTCTTGGAATACTAACGCCGCCTTCCAGGCAATGATGCAAATGATAGCATTCATCCGTATAACTTATTATGGGTCTACACAAACCAAATCTCCAAAATCACCGCCTGTATTAGCTTTAACTATCACGATTCGAAATGCATAAAACGGATCAAAGTGTTTTTCAGATAAGTAAATCTGATCCCGGTCTCTTCGAAACGATCAACGAATTTTGCCAGATTTTGATAGTCGGTTATTTAACTATCAAATAACATCCATAAGCAGCCACTAGGCCATGTTATAAATTTTTCAAACATTTGTTTTTAAATTATCTTTAAATATATTTTCAAATCTCTTCTAGTATATTCAATAATTGAAACCAATTTCAAATACTTATATCCATAACAGGATATTTAAATCCATATCAACACTTAGGATATTTCTTTATTCCATTTATAATGCATATCAACATAAGTTCAAAAGATAGCCTTTTAAATCGACTATTTAAATTAAATTAAATTATTTCTAGGCGTTTTCAGATCGTACGAACAAACGGTAAATCCAATCGCTATAAAAATTGAAATTCGATAATAATACACTATTGCGGATCTAACGGAACTGGTTTCATCGAATTCCGAGACTATGTCCCTAATCACTATTTTAACACGTCGATTAAACCGACGATTTCAAAATTGACGAAATCACTTGAAGTCCTAGTTTTACAAACTTATTAACTCAATTCTAATCCAAATAGAATTTACATCAACATTAGAGATCGTTTCGATTCATATTCAACTCAAATTCAATCATTTACCATTCCCCTATTTCGATAAATCGTTATATTTGAAATTTAAATTTATTTCACTTATTTGATCGATAAATTTCATATCAAAATTACATTTAATTTCAAAATTCAACATTTAAAATAAATTAAATGTTCAAAATCAAACGGCTAAAAATCCGGATCGTTATATTCCTTCCCACTTAAAAGAATTTCGTTCCCGAAATTGCTAAGGTAGGATGAACGATCCAAACCCACTACCTTTCAAAAACCTATTTAGTTAAAATTCGACATTCCATTTCTCCAAACCTTTTTGTTTCAACCAAACAATTAGTTTCCATTTCCAATTCCAAAACCATTTAAATCAATTACAATTCGAAATCAAATTTTCGTGAACAAAAATTTTCTAAAAATTTTTAAACACCTTAAATTTCCGAATTTTTTTGGCAGAGCCTCCCTTGTATGGAGAGCTTTTTGCAGTATAAAAAAATGATAAAAATATATACATTGGCTCCCATGGCAAGAAACATAATATAAATCAATATTTATTTCATTTTTGATTTTAATGCGTAAGCGTACTTTATATTAACATTATTAAGCAAGCGAGCTTACTTTATAAGAAATTTTGTAACCCAAATCTAGCCCAATAGCCTCCTTGTATCTGCATTTACTTAAATAAAACAAATAAGCACCAAATATATGAAAATTTAATAACATTTCAATTCTTTAACTAGTGCAAACACATAGATTTCATAACTAAACATGTTATAGCATGAATTTATCAATAACCATAAGGTTCCAACATTCGATTATTTATTTCAATCAATTTATATATAATTTCATTCAATTCGAATGATTCACACCTAACTTATTAGCATTCAATTCATATCTACACACCATATATTCATATCCATCACAAATTGATTCTAAACTTTATTCACTTTCCATGTGTTCACAAAATTTTGTTTACTTCCTTTACGACAAATGACAATTTTTTCCCATGCTAATTCGGTGATATTCCTTTAATAAAATAACCACTTAAGCTTATAAACCATTTTAAATTGATTCTAAACCAATTTATCAATTTCTATTGATTCACATTCAATTTATTCACTAAAATCCTATTTGCTCAATTTTATATTCATCAACAATCCAATCCATGCCATTTTATTTATGAACCATTTCATAAATTTATTTGAGCCAAGCTTCCATCGAAAAATATTAATTTAACTTAATTCGTTTACTTTCAATCATTTCAACCGCGTAACTTAAGTTCATTCCCATTGCAATCAATTTCCATTTCATTTTAAATTGACTTTTATTCAATTTATTTACCTTCGATTGATTCGTATTTCCATTTACTTGGTATATCTCAATTTGCGCTATATTATTTGAGAATCATCTCATAAAATTAATATTAAGGTTTATTATAACCTTTTATACAATACATATATTCATTTCTACTTCTAAACTTAATTTCATACGCGACTTGAGTTAATTCCATATTTTTTATAATCCAAACTCGGATTTTCATTTATATTAATCCAAATATTTAACCATTTTGTTTTGGTTTACCATTTCATTTCTCATTTTAATAAGTTGTACAACTTATTATCCATGTTTTCATAAATTCGATATTTGAGTTTATCTCGTTCAGAATTTAAAGCTTATAGTTATATAACTATTTTACAACCCAATTTTTTTTATATTCAATTCAATTCGATATAGTTTCAAATCCAATCAAATTTTATTTAACTTAGCTTAAGTTAAATTCTAATTCATGCAATTTTCTTTATAACTTCAAATTATTTATAAGTTAAATTTTTATTTCATATTGAAATTCATAATTCCAGGTTATAAGCTAAAAACTTATTTTTCGCAGGTTTCATAAAACATTCAAATGGATATTCCAGAATTCAAACACCCGGTTTCATTTCAAATTATTTGAAATCATATATATATATATATATATATATATATATATATATATATATATATATCAAATCCCACTTTTCAAATTTAAACCGATCCTGGTTTTTATCCAACACAAATTTCCTTCGGGATTTCCAAAACAATCTTTGTTTCTAAACAAAAATCCTCATATCAAATTACTACGGTAGCAATCCGTCACTTAGAAACTCGAAAATGAATGCCAACGATGTCGCGATCATCATCGGAATTATTTTCCAGCGATTGTAGTGAGTTCGGTGCTTTTATAACCTTTAAAATTCCATTTAAACCATTTTTATCTCAAAAATATTATCAAAAATAATACTATTTTAATTTTCACAGTACTTCGGAAAAATATTTTCCAAACTTCCGGAATTTTAAATCTCCGAACTCTGGTTTGAATCCATTTTTATTTATAATCCATTTGCATAAATTATTATTATACAGTTCCTATTTGGTTATACATAACCATTTCCAATTTTATAATCTGGCTTTGATTATAATAATAACAACCAAACACACCAATTATACTATAATAATTTCTGAAAATTATTTCTTCAATATCAAAATATAGTTGGGTAAAATTATCTCATTTACCCGCTTCAAAACAATACTGTGTCGGTTTACCTGGTTTAAGTATTTAGAAATTCCTACCGATTTAGCGACATCCCACTACTCGACCAGAATTTATAAGCCACTCAACAGATAAATCAGCACAATATAAAACATTTAATATTCACTAACATATACACTCCCATATCTATTAATACACTCAAACTCATTCTAGAGTACTACTGACTCTATCTCTAATGAGTAATCCCCACCAAAGCCAAGGTCTCGCTTAAACTTCAGCTCCGATACCAACTGCAGCGACCCGCCATTCCGTACCCTTTGAGTGGACAATAAACTACTCTTTTCGAACCCAAATTGTACAAAAGGGTGAATAACTAGGGGTGAAGAAGAAAACAGAAACAACAACACAAAATCTCACAATTGTAGCGGAACAAATTATAATATATATATATATATATATATATATATATGATAACGGATTTTTGTACAAAAGAATTTGTTGTTATTGATATATATGTACAATAATCAACAATCAATCTAGACAGTCATAATAACTTGTCCTTACAAATACCGAACATTTAGTTTAACACACACACACATCGGAATATAATTCAAGTATGTGGAATACGCCTGAGTCTCCTCTGGCTCGTCTTCTGAGCTCCATATTATCCTAACCTAAATTTGTAATACTCGGTCTGACCCGAGTATTATTATAAAATAACTCCCAAGTCATTCTGGAAAACCAGCGTGAGAAAAACACGCTCAATTTGAATTATTACTGTTATCAAAATCCTTTGAAAACTAAGGTATCTCGTAAGACCACGTCACACATAAACACGGCGGGTTTTTACCTTAAGATAACCAAAACATTTTATTGAAAATCCACTGATTATATAATAGTGTCTAAGTACAAATACTTATTAAAATAGCGAAAATTGTTATATTAATTAAATTCCAACATACTAGACTCTACAATCAAAACCGTAAAGGCTCGTAGTGGAAATTGGTTTCCATACAATGACTGGGCTACTGGGGTACTGCTCGCCACAATACACCTCTAGAATAATGTACCGGGATCGTACCTAACGATCATTGTCAACACAAGACCGACCTATCCCTTACTAGATAGTACCGAAAATGTTATCAACCCGGGTGTTCCCACCCTAATCGAGCACTCTCTTTTCCATGCACAACCATATCCATATTTATAATATATCTGAGGGTATATAGAAAAGTGATAACATACCCTACTTGGGTGCGACCCACTTACACTACACCAGAAAAGACTTTTGGTAGCGTTGAGAAAACGCTACCATAACTTGTAGTAGCCTTTTAAAAAAAGACTAAAACTTTTTGTGCGTTGTAGTAAACGCTACCCAAAATCACAATATTGTTGCGTTTTTAAAATGCAACCATAGGTATTTCTATAGGGTTTACAAAACGCTACCACAATGGACATTTTTTTGGTTCCGTTTTTGTTTGTGTATTTTTTGGATTTTCTGTAGTGTTTTTAAATGCAACTATATAATTTTTTATATTAGTTTACATTTGTTTTTATAGCATTTTTAAAACGCTACTAAAACTTATTGGTTGTTTGACAGCATATTTTAAATGTTGTTATTTACAGTTGATGGCTTGTACCATTTCCAGCAACCGCTTATATAATATTCATATTAAAACAAATGATCAATCACATAATTTTCATATACAAACGAACAACTAAATCACATAATTAGCATATACAAATAAACAATCAATCAATCATATAATTATCATATTCAAATAATTGAAAAAACACCTAATCTCATAATCAAATATAATATCCATAATCAATTCGATAGTAGTTTTTCAACAAAATAAGTCACATACTACAAGCATTCACAACCAAGTTTACACAAATAGTACTAACAAAATATGACAACATATATAACAATTAAAAGTCATGTTCATTGCTTGGTCACCAATATATCTTTGTTGCCAGCAGTCTTCACTTCGAAATAGCTAATTACCTGCAAACGAGTTTAACAATCAACAATAAGAATTACAAACCAAAACTGAATGCTAAGTTACTGATTCAAAAACTAAAGCACACTTATCAATCAATGGGTGCTGGAATATAATTTATTTAAACTATATTTGAGTTCTAGTTTCAAATAATTTCCTTTTATTAGTGTATTTCCCGTCAAAGATCTAAGTGGGAACAGAGGTAATGGTCACAAAATGAATTATAGTTTGAGTACATACCATCTGAGTCCAGCATCGTTTATTTACTTCAACTTCATTCTGTTTATAGTCTGTATATTAAGTTTTTTAGTTACTGCAATACATAATTTGTCTAAGCTAACGTTTGCTGTGGAAGTTTGATATTATCTTACAAGTTTTTGGAACTTAAAGAATGGTTGTCTTATTTAAACACTCAAGTCTTTACTTTGGTTAGCAAATTATTTATTTCAATATTTGTTTATTTGATTGTTAGAATTTTCACATGCTCAAGCTGTTTATGTACGCTCAATTTCAAAATGTCTTGAAATAAAATTTGAAGAATTAACATTAATTTTTTTAAGTTTAGGTTAAACTATAAATATCAAGGGAGAAAATAAAATAACATTTTGGCATAATAAATGTCAGGTTACATTTGAACTGTCAAAACCACTTTATTTATAACTATGCAACTTTCTAAAATGCATCTTTACTTTTAAAGCTACTAGACTTATGCTTTTAATGGTTATAGAATAAATGGTGTGCGCCTTATTTTGATGTTGAAGGGTACTATAGTAGAGAGAGAGAGAGGTACCCCCTTTTCTGCTTTGGAAATTAATTTTGGATGATTGACCATTAAACCTTCAAATTAAACGCTGTTTTAGTTGTTTTATAATGGGGAAAAAAAACTAACTTTGAATGTGACATAACCAAGATATAAATAAGTCACAACTTCAACTGGCCTTCAAGAAACATTTAATGGTGATTTCATGTGTTTTACTGTATTAATGTGTAAAGAAACGAAGTTGTTTATTTATAACTTTATTTATATTAACTCAACCTTATTAATTATCTCAATTGCTAAAACTTAATGTCATAACTTATAAGTTATATTTTAATTAACTTAAACTTATAAATTATCTCAAACTTAACCTTTATTAACTTAGGTAATTGTTATAAAAATTTTCAAACTTATAAATTTCTCATTAACTTAGTAATTTATTATTATTATTGTAAACTTAGTCATGTTATTATTATTATTATAAACTTAATTAATTTTTATAACCTTACTTTTTTATAAAACTTAGTTAATTTAGTTGATTATTATAAACTTAATTTTATTTATTATTGTTGTTGTTGTTGTTACTTATAAAACTTAATTGATTTAATTAATTCATTATTCTTATAAACTTAGTTAATTTTTATCAAACTATAGTTTATTATTATTAAAAAAATTGTTAATTTTTATCAAACTATAGTTTATTATTATTATTAACTTAGTTACTATTTTTATCAAAATTAGTTTATTATTATTAAAAACTTGTTAATTTTTATAATATTAAGTTAATTTTATAAATGTATTTTTATAAAACTTAGTTAATTTATTCAAACTATAGTTTATTATTCGGGGAATTAGTTTTGAAGGAAAAAAATTGTATATTTTTAGCCTTAAGGACACGACTTTAATATTTTGACCACAAGGACAAACATTATTTTAAAACTTATTCATAAGGGCAAACATTCTTCCAAAATTATTCATAAGGAAAAACATTCTTTCAAAACTGCTATCGAACTAAAAACTGATACCTAAAACTGCTATCGATAACTACAAACCGATACCCAAAAAATGCTATCAATAACTAAAAACTGATACCTAAAAAAAGTTGTCCTTCAGGAAAAATACTGAAGGTCTGTCCTTGAGGCTAAAACGCTGAGAAATTTTGTACTTGACAATAATTTCCTATTATTATTATTATTATAAACTTGGTTAATTTCTATCAAACTATAGTTTATTATTATTATAAACTTGGTTAATTTTTTTTATCAAAATTAGTTTTTTATTATTATTATAAACTTGTTAATTTTTATAATACTTAGTTAATTTTATAAACGTATTTTTATAAAACTTAGTTAATTTATTCAAACTACTGTTTATTATTATTATTAAACTTATAAATTTTCTCAATTGCTAAAACTTAAAATATTTTTCATAAACGTAGTTATTTTATTATTATTATTTTTATTGTAAACTTAGCTATTTTATTATTATTATTATAAATTTAATTAATTTTTATAAACCTATTTAAATTTTTTAAAACTTAGTTAACTTAGTTGATTTTTATAAACTTGTTTTTTATTGTTATTGTTAGTAATTATAAAACTTAGTTGACTTAGTAAATTTACTACTACTGTTGCTACTACTACTACTATTATTATATTATTATAAACTTAGTTAATTTTTATCAAAATATAGTTTATTGTTATTATTGTTTGCGAATGGATGATTATAAAACCTGTAATTCACGAATTTCCGACTGTTTGCGACGGCTGCCGATGGCTCGTCGAAAGCACCGTGGGAAGCCGTCACCGGTTGTTGTCGGTATTTCAGCCTTTTCTAGTAGTGAACTCTAAATATTTAGTGCCCTAATTGTCTAAACATTCAAGGCTGAAGCTACTGGATATGCCCTCATGGAGTTAGAGTTAAAGCTTCCATATTATTTTGTAACGAAGCTGAAGCTAAAGCTCTAGTATTATTTTGTAATGGAGCCAAATATTAAATGATGGACCAGTTCACAACACGACGTGGCATATACAAAACTTACATTAAGATAGCAAGTGGATCAAACATCCAAAAAGAAACAACTAACAAAACAAAATTATACCTCCATCCAAGTGATCGGTTCCAAAATATCAGCGTAATGTCTATATCAATAAGCTGCATATGCATAAAAGCATGGTCATCTTCAAACATTTCAAATAATACAATATGGCTACATGAAGTTCTAACAAATGTTGTATCTTATCTTTACCTCAGGGCAGAGGACATCCACTCTGATATCTTCACGCCCTAATGAACTACAAGACCTACTAAACAGAACAACACCACCTGCATTTAAATGAATATTGAAATTAGTTAACTAATTATTTGTTGATCATAAGTATGCATTCATCATTGACTGCCGAATGTACCTTTACTGCCTGAATAGATTGGATCAGAATACATCGGTTTAGACCTCCTCCTGAACCAAGATTGACCATCATTGTTTGAATCTGCAAAAAAGATTACACTAATTAATTAAAATGTCTTTCTAGCATTTTGTAGAAGTTATTGTATAAGACCTGTTTGTGTTTTAAATTATGTATATGGTAAATCATACATACTGCAATTCGGGTGCAGTCAACAAGAGCAATGAAGTTGGTATCGGTGATACGCCTCCATGTACCAAGACCATCAGATTCATCTACATCAAAATCTTTCACTGTACTACCTACTCCTGCACAATTTATGCATACGTCAAGACTTTCGTATACTTCTACATGCTTCTCAGATGCAGCAGATATGTCTTCTATAAATAATAGAAAATAGATGTTAGATGCAATGATAGTGTTTTTTTTCAACAATTTTGAATAATATCGAGTAAAGAGATGTTACCAGAACTAGTAACATCGCACTTGACAAAGATAGCCAAAGGTAATTTTATATCAGGATTGAACTTTTTGTTCACAGTTTCTACCAAGGAAGCTGTTTCAGTTCCTCTCCCTTTTGAAAAATCAACAATAGTTACAAAGGCTCCCTTTTTTACCAGAGCCAAGGCAATAGCTTTGCCAATTCCATTAGCACCCTCAGTGACTAAAGCAGACGTACCAGGCTTTAGTTCCATTTCCTAAATGATAAATTATTGATCAACAATTAAAGTATGTAAAAAGTAGATGGGTATTAAGGCAGTAGAACCAAATGCAATATGGGAATGGTTTGAGAATTGGATGCACGTTAGCTTAGTATTTATAGTTTCAGGTTATGTATTAACATATAGTCATGTCTGGTGTGCTTGAAAAGTAAATATTGAATATACACACACAACTTGTATCATATAGTGTTTTTTCCTAGTGTGTTAGACTAAACAAGTCCAAGTCCAATTCAGGATACATGCATGAATAAAATGACAACCCTATAGTAAGTCTATTATAAAAAAAGTAGCATAACCGTTATTGGAGACCGTTTTGTCAATTTAATCCCCTAGTATTCAGGATGTATGCTATTATGATGCATATCAACGATAAAGAACATCAACATAGACGAATCCAATCATTGCTCACTACGGAGGAAACTAGAAGCTAGTCAAATTGGTGATGCGCATAGTATGATTTTTGACATCATTTTTCAAATGAGGGTGCCTTTGAAAGTTGTGAATTAAGAATTGGGCAACCAATGATTATTGAAAAATCAAAGGAGCACAACAAGACAGGTTATGATCTGAAACCAAAAATTGTAATGGAAGGTAGATTCTAGCGGTGCTTCAAGGTCGAGATGATAGCCGCATGGATTTTCTGGTGGAATTTTGGGTGAAGTACTATTCTCGACTCTTAAAAGCAAAAATAACTCAGAAAATCTCAGGATCAAAAGGAACTTTTGGTGAAAGCCTTGTACAAACGATTATATCCCTTACTTCAAATCACATATATCGTTATTATAAACCAATTTTCTATAAACAATTTATTGAAAATTAACACTAATAACAATATTTATTGTAATATTTGGAGAATTTATTTATTGAAAATCATGAAAGTCACTATATGTACATAATTTCATACTGTTATATATATATATATATATATATATATTTGTGTATGATGTTATATTGCATAGCAAGTAAATAATCATATATTGTGAAAATTGGATTCACTCTGACAATGTAAAACCTCTCTGGTTCCTAAATCAGCAACTCAACTCCTATAGAAACCACTGAAGAAGAAGAAAATAATGATGTCAGTGAATCGACGAATGATGAAAAGTCCAAAATGCACAACGGAAAAGAAAATGAGTACAATAATGCAGAAAACCAAAATGAGACACAAAGAGAAACTATAGATCTTGAAACTGAGGGAAATGGTAAATAAGATAAATTAAGTGTGATTACTGACATGCCAGAAAATTTACATAAGAGTAACAAACCAGATGAAGCAGAATTACCTGATTTTCTAAATACAAATATGCCCGAAGAAAGTTTACCTGATACTATCATAGAAAGTGCAACAAGTGTTATCAATGAAGAAGTGCCTGAAATTAAAGAACAACCAAACATGTCCACTTATGTTAATACAAATAACGATTCTATAAAGAATACTACAACTAAATCTACAATAGTTTTTTATGCTCATGTTAAAAGAAGTTTAAGGAGCAGTGTGACACGTAGATGAGTATTATTACATAGAATGTTAGGGGAATGCGCAATGACAAAATAATACAAGACATTCTCATACTCCTAACAAAATTGTACATCTGGATATAGTAAGTACATCAAGATTGAGATTATGGAGAATAAAGATAAAACTGAGCTTTGTAATTGTCCAATAGCCCGAATCTTTCAAATTACAAAGTTGGAATTCTAGACAAGAAGAAGACTAATTCATACAACAATATTTTTGTAATTCAAACTAAAATTAGAAGGATTTATGTCATCAAACAAGTTAAATGTGATTATTGACAGTGGATAACTACTGGAAGAGGAGTAATACACTAAAAAATGCCAGGTCCTAAAGCAATCAACAAAGGTTTTCAACTTTGGATCAATCTCTCTTCCAAGAACGAAATGTATGCACAATCACTCCATTAAACCGATCTTTCAAATTCAACAAATATGTATATGCAACACTTCAATCATGTTTACAGGATTCAACCAAAATACAAGGAAATAGAAAGCAAAGACATACCAAAAACATAAAAGGATGGAGTCCATGCCGCTAAGATGCTTTAATCATGACTGAACAAGCATTTTAGAAGTAACATTAAGATGCTACAAATACTACATAACTAATTATCCATTGATATTATGATTGAATATGTATACTCAAAAGTTTGACAAATGAAGCTATTACTACTTACCTTCAAATAGAAATTTTGTATAGGTCATCGTAGTTAAAATTAAAACTAAAAAATTAAAAGAACATTTGCTTCTTAATTTAACAAAAAAATTGACTTGCAGACACTTATTTGCAGAAGTTGCTTTTAAGCTAAATATCAAGAGTATATAATCACAGACCTGTGTGGGTCATTATATTTATTATCTAATGGTATCTTTGCTAAGTTAGTGCATTTAAATTTGTAAAAAATAATGACCCATACAGATGGTGAACTTCAGCCCTTTATTTGAGATTCAATCCACTGTTACCAACAACGAACAATTTATAATAACTAGTTCATGTTACCCGAAATCGAATGATTTATACAATATATAATAACTAGTTCATGTTACCTAAAATTACTCAAATGATGTATTTTCAGTTTTCCTATTACAAAAGCATATAAAAAAAGTTACTAAAACACCAAAACCAAGTTGTCACAACCAAAAAGTATGCCTAAAGAAATTTACTAACAATTTTTTTTAAAGATACCCACATCCTGAGATATTCTTGGCATTTCAGGCTTTGAAGATTTGAGAAAATGTCAGACTTTGGAGAAAATAAAGGTGGAACCATTTCCTAAAAAATATTGAAAAATCGCGAAACCTTTCTATTGGACTGATTATATGAACATTATATCAAAAAAATCCTCAAAAAGATCAGAAATTTTTCATGAAGTATATTTATGAATGCAATTTAAATAACACGGACTGAATATAAGAGCAGGATTCTGCGAAAACCAGAAGGAAATGTCCCATATGTGGATACTGACCATAAAACATTATATATGTAGTCATATTGTGTACTGAATAATGAGTTTACTCTTTGCAACGCAAGCAAAAGAAGGCATATTGTGTAATTTTAGACATGCAGTTATTTAATAACATTGCATATCACCTTTACCATCTCCAATAACAACAATAATGATTTTAGTTATTATTAATAATAATAACAATGATACCACTAATAACTAATCACGGCTCTTCATATCAAAATAACTAAGCATGTTTCTTAAATCAGTACAATTTATGAACTCAAATAAATCAAAATCGGAAATTAAACAAAACTAACCCAAATTTGTAACATTAAATTCAAAACATAACATTAAAGGGTTTTGCTTTTTAACTGGTGTTGGACAAAATTTAAGAAGTCTTACTTCATGGTCTGTAGCAGTGTCTTAGAATGAAGGGCTAGTTCATGTGCAGCATAGAAATGTATCTTCACTAGATCATTGCACATGTCAATGTATCAACATTTATTGTTTGGTTTTGCTGGGTTATCAATATTCACGAGAAGAAAATGAAGCAACGAGAAGATATGAGTACACTATTCTTTACCCATGATTTTACATTTTGTGTCTTACTGGTTCATTTAATTTACTTATTGACATAAACTTTAAATTAATTTCATATGGGATTCAAACTACATACGTGTATGTAAATAAATATTGAAATCGTTTTAGCTTTATCAGTTCAATGATTGTAGAGAAAACACTTAAAAAATGTTTTTTTTTCTTAGTAAACGTTCATTGCATACATATTTACTGGCATGTATGAAGGGAGTTTATTTTCCTATAACATCAGCTAGTGGACAATATCAATCAGTGGACAAAATATATGAGTCATCAGATCTATTTACCAAATAACTCAATCTCCAGATATGCCTGGACTTGAGTTTGCGCGCCTATGATTGGCATTAACAGTTAGGTTAAATTTCAATAAGCTGCAATGATGCAAACTAATATAACAAAACGAACATCTTTTATCAGTTACACATTAGTTAACTAAATCCCTAACATCTTCTTCCTCTTCTCCCTCTCAAACCTAAATCTTAAACCCTACTACATTTCTCTCCATTTTTTAATCAAAATCTAACCGAATCTCATCAAATCATAACTCTAATTAAAATCCAATTGAAATATAAAATTCATACCTATTTAGGATTTATGTAGAAGTCTCCAGCAATTATACGTGGCATCCGATTGAAATAGTCAATCAGGACGGAGATGGCTAGCCCGATGATGATAATGGAGAGCGCTAGCAAGACGATGACGATAGAGGTAGGACGAGTTGAATTTTGCTAAAGTGAAAAAAAATAAGATTCAAGCATTGAAGAGGAAATAAGGGAGGGTTAAATTTGTTCTAAGCATTGACATGGAGGAAAACGTGACAGGGCATTTTTTTTGGAGCGGTGAAAATTTCATAGGGCGGGATGTATAAGAAATATTTGGTAACGCTTACAACATAGAAAAAAATAGTATTAGTTGCAATTATAATTGAAACGCTGCCACTTGTTGCAACCAAATACCCATTTTTTTGTAGTGTTAGCCCTGCTACATCTCCCATGTTTTAGTCATTTTCGGTTAATGAGGTTTGAGACTACGTTTTACGTTTTGAATAGCATTCATTTTTTTGGAATGCCAACATTGTCTTCTAGGCAACGATGCAAATGATAGCATTCATCAATACAAGTTGTTCTGGGTCTGAACGAACAAAATCTCCAAAATCACTGTCATCATTAGCTTCACACTATCGCAATTCGTAACGCACAGATCGAAGTGCTTTTCGAATAATTAAATCTGATCCTGATCTCTTCGAAATGATCAACGAATTTGACCATATTTTGATAGTCGGTTATTTAACTATCAATAACATTCATAAGCAGTCACTAGGCCGTATTATAAATTTTTCAAACATTTATTTTCAAAACATCTTTACAGAGATATATATTCAAATCTCTTCCAGTATATTCAATAATTGAAACCAATTTCAAATACTTATATCCATAATAAGATATTTAAATCCACATCAACAATTAGGATATTTCGTTTAATTCCATTTATAATTCAACCCTTTGAGAAATATTTCTAAAACAATAATCTAGTAGTTGAATGTTTTAAATCCTCTCATTTAACACTTAGAAAATATCTATAAGTGTATTTTTCTAAAATCACTTTATTTCCATTACTTATCAGATATTCCCTTTTATTTCATACTTCTTAAAATCCTTATAACCCACTTGAAATTTCCTTAACCCATTTATAATGAATTCGATTAGTTTTTGGAATTCATTAATTAATTCCCTTTAATATTTCCAAAATCGATTATTCTCGTCTATAATCTCAACTACCCATTTCTAACTTCCTTTTTTGAATTTTAATTCATTTCCGAAGTTTCTATATTTAAACACTTTGGAAATTTCTTTTAGTCCCCAGAATTTCACTATAAGATTTTTCTTATAAAAATCATCTCCGTTACATAAACTCTGTTTACAAATCTCGAGTGGATTTATAAATAAATTTTCAATCATTTCAAAACTATAAATATAATGAGTATTTTTAAATAATAATTCATTTTCAAAACATATTTAAGTAATTATCTAAAATATTAAAACATTTTATATAACATCGATAATTAATTTCCAATTCATTTTTAAATAAATTAATTGATTTATGAGGTTGATTATAAAAATTAGAATTTATTTCAAAAAATATCAAATAGTTGAATGACTAACTTTCTGAAATATTTTAATCTAAATAATAGTTTTTCAACTGCATAGTATAATAAATAAAGATCCCATTTTAATCAAAATTAATATCTCGACAAAAATCTATTTTAAAAATCCAATATAGCCAATTTCCATTTATAAATCCCTTTGATTCATATCACAACGACTATGTTTCCAATTTCATAATCATTTCCACATCTCAAAATAGAATCCACTATTTTTTCAAAAATCTGATTCCCGTATCTTGATATAAATTCACTATAAATTTATATTCTAGTTTATCAACTGATATCATTTCCCTTATTTATATATACATCGTTTATAAATTTATAAACCCTTTTTGAGCATCACTTGTTTATAAAAAAATTATTTCATTTACAAAATTCAATTTTATGAATCCATTTCTTTTAAAATTTTATTTATTTTACAAATCTATTTTAAATATCGGTTTTTAACTTCTTTTCCATATTTTTTCAAAAATCACTTTAAAATCCATTGTTTAAAATCCTTTATATAAACTATTTTAAAATCTCTATTAAAAATATTTGTATGAATGCCTAAGTACAACCAAATTTTTTTCGTTTTTCCAAATCAATTTCTTTTAAAAATAATCCAAATTTCGATATAAGTGTTTTAATATTCAAAATCTCATTTTAATTCCTTAAAAATTCAAAAAATAATATTCATGGTATTTAAAATACCAAAATAGGGCCAGTGCTACTATAGCATCCAGTAATCAAATCACATAACAATCCGTAACAGATTTGTTTAATCACGCCATAGATCACTATATTTTAAATACATTTAATATATTTGAGGAATCCAGGTAGCTCTCTCCAACATGTTTCCCTACATCCAAAGACGTTAGATAACATAAAATACTAATCCCACTTTGAGGGGGATATCGCGGTAATATAGGATCATCCGCTATTATTCGGGACGCATAGGATCTCATCTGCTCCAATGGCGGAAATTATATCCAACTACTAATATATACTACTATATATAAATAATATAGCATCCAACTGATAATAATAATTATCACTTCATCCAATCATTCAATAATTAATTTTCAACAATTTAAATTAAAACAGTAATCCAAGATGAGTGAGATTTGCCCAGCTTGATTTTTATTTGCAATCCGATCCAATTTTAAATTAAATCGAACAACATTTGAAAAAATTATATTAAAAAATCCCTACCGACTCCAAAAAATCCCAAACCAAATCTATTACATAAATTTTTCAGATATGAACCAAACTCGACTTATTTAATGATTTTAGACCTCATACGCAAATCGTATCAAATTTTATTAGCGGTCTCAATTTAATTTCTTGATTAAATAACTAATTATATAATTAAACTTAATTACAGAATTCATACCTTTACCATCCACCAATCGTTGCCTCCAATCCACGCCGTTTATCGCCTCCAAGCATCTCGACCACCACCTGGTCGTTGTCTTCTCCTCGCTTCAATCCCAGACTCTAATTATTCATTGCCTCGCGCCTCCACTAGAGCTTTGACCTGCTACCTCCTCCAACCGAGCTTCCACCCAAATCGAATAGCATTCTCCCACTGCCTCCGCTTCCCAAGCATCGCGACTTCTTCCTTCGCCCTCTATGTCACCGCTACTGCTCCCATGTCGCACCTAGCTCTGCCTTTGCCATACCCAAAACACAACCCTGGTTGTCGCCTCCCTCTTCTCTACGCGCGCGCATACACAAGCGCACCCCTCCCCATAAATTTCCATGTCCACCTGCCTGTACACGAGATCCACTCCCAAATCGAGCCTCCACGCGAGCGTCTCCTCCATCTCACCTTACGTCACTCACAACTGCCCAAATCGTTCGCGATTTTTTTTTTTTTTTGAACTGTTTGATTAGTTCAAAACTGAAAAGAGACAGAGGGTTATAAATTTTATTTTCAAAATATCCCACTTAGCATATCTTGAAATTCTGAATCCCTATTGAGGCATGCCGCCTGACGTTTCTAATGTCATACCGCTAGTTCGAACCCAATGGAACAAGTTTCAAAGCTTAATTCGATCGTATGCGGAGATAGCTTTTTGAATCGACTACTTAAATTGAATTAAATTAAATTATTTCTAAGCATTTTCAGATCGTATGATCAAACAGTAAATCCAATCGCTATGAAAATTGAAATCCGATAATAATACACTATTATGGATCCAACGGAACTAGTTTCGTCAAATTCCGAGACTGTGCCCCAGATCGCTATTTTAAAGCGTCGATTAAACCGATGATTTTAAAAATTGACGAAATCACTTGAAGTCCTAGTTTTACAAACTTATTAACTCAATTCTAATTCAAATATAATTTATATCACTATTAGAAATCGTTTTGATTCATATTCAACTCAAATTCAATTATTCACCATTCCCGTATTTCGATAAATGGTTATATTTGAAATTTAAATTTATTTCACTTATTTGATCGATAAATTTCATATTAAAATTCCGTTTACGTTTCAAAATTCAATATTTAAAATAAATTAAATGTTCAAAATCAAACGGCTAAAAATCCGAGTCGTTACAAATCTTCATTATTACTTGAATCACAAATATCCAATCATTATTACTTTTGTTATTGTTTGAACAAGAAAAGAAAAAATTAATGACAAAACCAATTGTAATAGAAAGCAATATGATATAGTCAAATATATTTAGTTATCGTTATCCTTCCTTATAACATTAATAGAGTCACAAAAATATTGATTTACATGCATATTTTAATCACAATTAGGTACCTTAACTCATTGACCCCAATATGAAATTGATAAAAAAAAAAAAAAAGTGCACTTACTTATTCATCTACCATGGATGGTTGAGAGGGTTAGGACTTAGGAATAATTATGTTTCCGATATATATTTTATTTTATTTATACATTGATCGACTACGCATAACCGATCGTGTTTGCTTTTAAATCCTCTTTTAAGTTTAAGGTGGGTTTTGGAGTAATTTTTACAATTTAATTTTGTTAAATGTTTAAGTGACATTAGTAAGTGTTTAGGTGGGTCTAAATAGTAACGCCCTTTAAAATTATTAAAAAACAAATATTTTATTGCTGATTCTAATTCCAATAATATATATTTCAATATTTTAATTCATTTTAGTTGACATAGAAAATTTTCTTAATTCATCATAAATTAGTTATAACAATATGAAATAATAACTTTGCTAATCTTAGAATTTAAACCTAATAAAACAAGAATTGAAACATAGACATAGGTAATATCACAAACATTTTCTTATTAACTGATATATCTTCAAAAGTGTATGTGATTAGGATTAAATTATGTAGTAAAAAAAATTAACATGACCGGTAAATTTATCATTACCGTCGATTTTGACATTTCTTTTCAGTTATATTTACTATTAACAATAGTAAATTTGTCGTTACTGATATCGATAACATTGCTATATTGTTGTAGCTAAATTTTGGTTACCAATAGCTGATAAGGTAAATAACATCCCTACATCAAAGAGTCGTGCTTTTCTAGTTTGGTTTGACTTCTCTTTCGTGTTGGACTTAGGCTGATGGGTTCAAATTTAAGAGTGGATCTGAAATACAATTTCCAGCCCAACCTAAATGATCAAGCAGTCCGCAATTTATAAATTAAATACAATTAAAAGATTAAGATCTAAACTGCTTCCTTCTCCCTTCACGAAAGCAGAAGGAAAATCGAAAAGGTACAAAGTCGTAATTTCCCCCATTAGTTAATATACGTTGTTGCTTATTTTCTTTGTGTGATGATATATTGTGAAATTGTTATGATAGTTTGGTCTAGGGTTTATGTTGTACAGGGTCAGGCTTCTTTAACTGTGATTTGGGAATGATGACAATTGCTAGATAGTTGTTCTTTTGGTAAAATTAAATTATTGCACTTCAAAATTCAAGTGCGAAGTCACAGTTTCGGAACTTGGAAACTATTTAGTTAGATCGACTCTATAGATGTTGTGGTTATTTGGCTGGGTTTATTATGTTATTTTGCTTGGCTTCTTTTTCATAAAATTGAGTTTCCAAACTTTATGGACATCTCTGTGTGCTTGATTCTGCAGCTTTGATGAAGCTATTATTGGTCGATGGAAAACATTTTTTTAATGCTAGGTAAATAGTTTTAAGTTGTGAATTTAAGTAGTTTTAAATGAATAGTAAAAGGATGTATATGTTAATATTTTGATAAATTTGGTTGTAAAAGATAAAATAAATTGTAAATATTGATAAATAAGTTGAAGTTTTGATAAATCTGGTTGTAATAGATAAAACATGTTGTAAGTTTTTGATAAATAAGCTGAACTTTTGATAGATAAGTTGAAACTTGGATAAATTTGGTTGTAAAAGATGAAATAAGTTACCAACTATTTGTTGATCAGAACATCTCTAGCAGAGTGCCAATTTTTGACTCGGTGAGGAGGAAAATAAGTTGGAAGAATTCCGACAGCTCCAGTGGTGAGTGTGAATTAAAAAAAAGGTTTAATTCACTAAACGGTTTTTGTATTTAATATTAAAAAAATTATTTTTCTCTCATTTAGTGTTTAAATGATTTTCAGAAAACTGTTTATTGTGTTTAATATTTGAAACAAATTATCCCTAAACGGGTTTCTGAAAAAAAAGTTTACTAAACAGTTATTAGAAAACTATTTAACTATTCATGCTTAAAAAAAAGTTGAAGAGATTCTCACTTTTCCTACTTCATGACACTCAAAATGAAATTTTCCTACTTCACCACACTCGAGTCCGACTATTGGAGCGTGCTGAAGCGAAATGAAGTATCTTTACTTTTAAGTTTTCTTCGACAGTTGGAGATGCTCTTACTACTTAATAACATCAAACATGGAGATAAAAACAAGCACCTTATAAACTTTTCTACTAAATATTAGTAGTTGCCAACCATGCTCTTTAAACCTTGTTTACTTAAAATGTGCTAGAGAAATTCCATTTGACAAATAAGTCACACGGAAACTTATGTTTGTCAAAAAAAAAAAAACATTGGCTCAAATTTTGTAGTAATATGATGTTCAATCAATTAGACTTGTTACAGAGGTTTTCTTTCTGAAAAGAATACCATGATTTATAGCTTCCAAAAGAAGAGAGAAATAAACTTATAAAATGGTCGAATGTCTCTATGATCAACAATCTACTTTTTGATCGGTTGAGCTTCGAATGGACTCGTAGACATCTTTCGCAGCATGAGGTGGAAACGTGTCCTGTAAAACATCTTAGTTCGAAAGTCATAAGAAAGAAACTTAGCCAAACACAATCGTGTTAATGCATTAAAAGTTGAGTATTCCCTTCTTTTTGATTCTCTATAGAAATATGGGTGACCTTGCAACTTACAAAGTAAGATGAACTACTTTCTCAAAATTTATATCTTCATGGAATTTTTTTTTTTTATCAGCAAAGGTTCATGATTTACTACCTGGTCTCTTCCCCATTTTTGTTGGCTGCTTGCATGGTATATTTAAGTAGTAAAATAACAGATGAGTCTAAATAACATACTTCTTCACAACTGATTGCATGGTCACAGAGCCCAAAGATAGACTTAAGAGTTAAAAAATTCATATTACTTTTCCATTAAGCACAAATACAGGCGATGCAGTTCCTTTTCCCTTGTAGTTATGGTAGCACATAGTGTTTTATCTCAACCACTGTTTCAGATCTCGTTCATCTCACCCGAGATCTCATACGAAGTTAAGTTCTTTCATTTACATTTTTTTTTACTTCTTATGTGAGTTCACAAGAAATTACACTAATGACTTTTAACGTTTAACGAGTAAGCAAAAATACTTATTTTTTTTTTTACTTTTAATATTCAGATGAGTAGGGAATTATTTATGTTAGTACCAAATCAATCGTGTTATCACTCTGATCTAAAATGTAAACTAATATATCATTTTATATAAATTATGTATGTTAATTTTTTTTTATATAGATAACATTTATTACAATAATCTCAAAATATCAAATTTAAACTTATGTTACTCCGATATAGTCTCGAGACGGACTTTAAAATCCATGATGTCAATTCGAGACATACACCCAAGATGCTATCATCTCGCCTGAGATCTTGTCCGATACGAGATAATGTGTGTAAATTTTTTGAGACGAAACGCAATCGAAATCCGAGATTTAAAACCTTGATCTCAACTATTAACGTTCCATGACCAAATCGTCTTTAAAAAATCGCGTGATCAAACTAATTCCATTTATGTTGCTTTCGGGGCTATTTTTTGCTCCGTCAAGTTTGCGTCGCGTCCGACGAGTCCGACACGTTTGAGATGCAATACACCATTTTGTTTCGTTGGTGTGAATTGTTAAAAATGGTTTGTCGACATTAGACGCGTTCGACGCCAACGACCATTAGCAACAATCAACACTCTTTCCTTTATAAAATACAAATACATTGACAATGTAATTAGCAACAACATAGTAATTAATACCCCTTTCACATTCCAGTTTTGTAACATAAAATTGTATCCTTATTTCGTTAAATTTTCGCCTTTCATGCCCTTTTTGAGATATTCCTTCATTAGAGTTGGTCTCTGACAATGGATACCCTAAATATCTTAAACTCATCTGCACCTGTATCCGAAAAGCGGATAAATATGCGATATTCGAAAAAACGGATACACATCTGATAATTATCCGTTCGGTTTTTGTCAAGAGTATAGTTAATATTTTATGTATTTTAATACAATGATAGACGTCTCTTTATTTTTTTATTAAGCTAATAATTTGCATTATACGAATTTAATGCATATTAATTGTGCAAAACTATTTGTTATCATTCTATTTGTTTATTTTTCACACTTTTATAATCATTGGGATTGAGAAAAAAATTATACTAAACCAAAATTTTCTATTTATATTTTTTATTTATCGATCATTAGCAGATAGGATTATTATCCAATATCCGTCCGTATTTATGGATGCGGATATCCGATATTCAAAAATGATTTGGATGCGGATATGGCACTATCCGTATCCGAATGTATCCGTTTACATGCCTAATTAGAAGGATGACATATACGCAGTAAATATGGCAACGTGCTATTTCTGCAGCAATAAAACCGTGATGGTAGATTTGCGAACACATTCACCAATTCACTATTGCAAATGAACTTTAAAGTTCAACACAGCAAACTGTATAATAAGTTACGTTTGTAGCTGCATCGTCCCTTTCACTTCATTAGCGCAACCATCACGGTTTTTATTTATTTTATATATGTTATATCTTAATTGTCAAATCTGTACTCCTGGGTTGAGTTAAAACTGCAAGTTTAGTGGTGGAATTTTTGAACAATACAAGGATATTCTGATTTTTGTTCATTTTTTATATACCTATAATGAACACATTCAGCAGACTACAGAGGCTGTTGCTAATTACATTAATTTCAGGTTTGCAAAAATCAACAAATGGAAACTCCCTTTGCACTCCAAGGTACTCTATAACTCAGCATTTTATATACATTCCTATAGTATTTGCATCTTTATCTATATTTTATTCTATTATAGCATCTCCAACATCTGGTTACAATTACAACTACATGTTTACAATATTACATTCATAGACCCCCCCCCCCCCCCCCCCACCACACACGCACAGCCCCAACATTGTGATTATACAGATCATTAGTTGGTTATCTGTTCAACATTCGTTTAAAAAAAATGAGGCAGGTTTGAGGTTGCCTATTTGTAATCCTTTTTAGATTTAAACTACAGAACTGTAATCCGTATACTTGCTGTTGGAGATCCTATAAGCAATACAATTCTTTTTTTTTAATGAACTACTTGATTCATATTTCAGGTTATCTTGCTAACACCAAATCAAATTTCAAAGCTCATGGTGCACTTCCACATACTAAATTTTCTAAACCAAGCATTGATAAAAGAATGATTCATACTAGTAGAGCTTTACGTGAATCAAGCAAAGCAACTTTTGCAAGTCGACCATTATCACCTCATATAGCCCTTAAGAAACCGCAATTGAGTGCTACTTACTCGATTTCTCACAGAATACTAGGAGCTGCTTTAGCGGGTGCCATCATGTTGGGCCCAGTTGCCATGAAGTTTAGCCTTTTATGTGATGTATGAAGAGCAAAAGTTGGGCTTTGAGTCCATGTTTTTTTAATAAGCAATTGTTGCTTGGCATTTTATGTAATAATAGTGTCAAAATATTTGAACATTATGTGTTTGTGTTTAAGATTTTTCTTCTTCTTCATAGTTTGGGTTATTCTCCTAGAAAAAGGGAGTCTATAACTTTGTTGATGCGTTTTTTATTTCTTCATTTCTGGAATACTTGAAGAATGTTTCGTCTCACAACATCAGCTTTTGATATTTGAGTTCCGTCTTCGAATGTGTGTTCGATGGGATAAAAAAGTCAAGATTAGTCGGATGAAATGGTGGAAGCTCAAGAAGATGGCTGACCGGCGTTTAATGATGGAGTAATGGAAGAAGGGGCATGAAATATGGAGGGAGAAGAAAATGATATGTAGGAAAGATGACAACGCACATTCGAAAATTAGCTACTGAGATGTTTGGGATAACGAAAGAAAACAAACGCGAACCTAAAGATTCATAGTGGTGGAAATGTGCAAAAGACTATCAAAAATAAGGAATGTCATAAATGCTTACATCATCACAGGAGCGGGGACAACATACAAAAGCACAAAGTGACAAAGAACGACGCAAAAGGAGCAGTGAATAAAGGAAGAGGTCGGATGTATGAAGATCTATATCAAAAACTAAGTACGACGGATGATGAAAAAGAGGTCTATGGGATAACTAAGTTCCGCTAGAGGAAGATGAGAGACTTCTATCAAGTTAAATACATCAAGGATGACAATAATAGACTTTTGGTGAAGAACAATGAGATAAAAAATAGATGAAGAGATTACTTCGATAAGCTATTCAATGAAGAAAGTGATAGCACTACGATTGAGCTGGACGACTCTTTTGATGACACCAGTAGATATTTTGTTCGGAGAATTCAAGTGTCCGAGGTAAATAAGGTGCTAAAAAGAATGAAAGTAGGCAAGACATTGGGGCATGACGACATCTCCATTGAGGTGCGGAGATGCCTTGGTGATGCAGGGATAACCTGACTAATTAAGTTGTTCAATAACATTTTCAAATCAAACAGGATGTCAAATAAGTGGAGGAGAAACATATTAGTTTCAATTTTTAAGAATACATTCAAAGTCGCATTAACTACAGAGGAATTAACCGTCATACAATGAAGCTTTGGGAGAGAGTCATTGAACATCGATTAAGAAGGATGACAAACGTTTCAAAAAACATTTTAGTTTCATGCCTGATAGGTCGACCACATAAACGATTTTCTTGATAAGACAATTTATGTAGAGGTTTAGGTAGCAAAATAGATATTTATCGATTTGGAGAAAGCTTATGATAAAGTACCGAGAAAGATTATGTGATGGGCTTGAAAAAGAAAAGACTTCCAACAAAGTACATTACTCTTATGAAGAATACGTACGATGATGTCATGACTAGTGTCAGAGCATGCGAGGGTGAAACCAGTAACTTTTCCATTAACATAGGATTACATCAGTTTTGAGCTCCTACATTTTTTCTTTAGTGATGGATGAGCTTACGAAGGGTATACAAGGTGAGATTCCTTGGTGTATGCTCTTTGCTGACGATGTTGTGCTAATTGACAAAAGTATGATTGAGGTTGATAGATAACTTGAGCTGTGGAAACAGACTTTAGAATCAAAGGGTTTTAGGCTTAGTAGAACTAAAACATAATATACGAAGTGCGAGTTCAGCAGTGTCAGGTCAGAGGATGGAGATATCACTCTGACCGGACAAGTAGTGCCCAAGAAAGAATCCTTTCGATATTTAGAATTAATGTTGTAGTATGATGGTGAGATTGATGAAGATGTTAGTTTTAGAATTCGAGCGGGATGAGTGAAATGGCGACAAACGTCTAATTCACTGTGACAGGAAAGTCCTATGGAAGCTTAAAGGAAAGTTCTACAGAACGACAATCAGACATGCGATGTTGAATAGTGCAGAATGTTGGCCTACTAAAAGTCAACACGTTCAGAAGATAAGTGTAACAGAGATGCGTATGATGCGATGGAGCTGCGGTCATGTAAGAAGAGATCGAATTAGGAATGATGATATACGTGATAAACTTGGAGTAGCACCAATTGAAGCTAGTCCAACACCGCTTAAAATGGTTTGAACATCTAAACAGAGGCCTCTCGAGGTATATGAGCACGTTGGAATTATAGACCGCGTCAAATGCTCAAAGAGAGGTAGAAGTCGACAAATGTTGACATGGGAGGAAGTAGTAAAAAGAGGTAAAGCGCATGGAAGTTAGCGATCCACGTATTAGAACCATGAAGTATGAGTTTTTTTTTGCTTAGGGTTGGTTGAGGGGTAGTGTTGTAAGTTTTAGATTATAAGACTAGTGCATATGAGCCTAAGACGTAATGTTTGGTCTTCGATCAATATTACCATTAGTATTATATTTTTATTATTATCATAGTTTTTTTTATACATACACAAACACACACACACACATCGTTTTTGTCATTATTTTTATTTTACTTAGTTGTTGTTGTTGTTATTATTATTATTATTATTTGTTTACTTATTTGACTTTATTTTATTATTATTATAATGGTTGGTGTTGTTGTTATTGTTGTTATTGTTATGACTTTTAAATTAACTTTGTCATTTAGTTTTGTGTTCCATCTCTAACCGACCACAACTTGTATGGGAATAATATCTTGTTTGTTGTTGTTGGAATTTTGAATTATGGTATATAATTTTGTTCAGTGATATGCAAAGGAGTATACAAGTTTAATAGACAATGATTTGGAAAAGCCAAATAATAAAGAGCATCTCTATTTTCTATACATCACAAATTTACAGTAACGTTTTGGTCGAGGACAGAGGATAGAGGACAGACGACAGAGATTGTTTTCAATCAACAATGAAGTATCATTTGCGGTGTATATAGAAATGTTCTTAACAAAAACCAACTTGACATAAATGTTGTTATCGGATAAACAAAATAAAAAGGATCATTGATCACCATACATCGCTTATACTTTTATATAAAAAATCAACTCGTTCTCCATACTTTTCAATATTAATTCATTGAGAAGGAAAAAACAATGTATACAACACACAAGCTTTTCCTACCTTACTTTTTAGTCATATTTAAAGTAATTTCGATTATAATGATAATCCTCCATCTATGCAACAACTGTAACAACATTATCATCTATATTCTACATCTTAACAACAATTTCAACATGCTTTTCAACAACATTATCTGCAATAATCTCAATCACGAGCACGACAACGTTCAAGTGGATATGTTGAACAAGATAATATATGATTGGATCAAACACGAGAGAATACTCTAGTAAAATAAAAGGCGTCGAGAGTAGAAGAATAAACCATGAGGCACCAATTTTCGACAAAGCAAAGGGAAACCAAAGGGAAAGATCAAAGGAGATGGACAAACTATGAGCAAATAGATCAAGCTCATTGTTGGATCGAATGCTTGGAGGATCCACTCAAAATCCCTTCTAGTTGATTTTGATCGCATCTGTAATCCAAAATCAAAATAAAACACATAAAAATATAGCAAATCTACAAATTGATTTCCTCCTATAAAATGAATCAAAATCATATTCTTTTAATTATCAACAAATAAATCACCACCAAATCATAACTTTGCAAAATTGCTTCCACTGAGTTCAAAATTTCTCATTTTGACCTGCCTATATGAACGTCTATTTGTCTTTTCTTAAATTGCTTCCACTGAGTTCAAAATTTCTCATTTTGACCTGCCTATATGAACGTCTATTTGTCTTTTCTTAAAATCATCTTATTCCAATTCTTAATCTAAAGCACTATAAAATTCAAGGCTAACTTTACATTTAACCACCATATTTCTTCAGAGTTAAAAAGTGAATGATAGAAATATAAATAAGGGGAATTTTGGCTCACATCTTTTTTTTTTCAAAAAAACATTAGACGCCAATCTCTTCGAATTAAGTATTATAAATTTAGCCCATGTAATTTATACCGTACTGCTTAGGCAAAAATTCGATGTCATGAACAATTTAAATTGCAATATTAAAAAGTGATATCTTTCAGTAGATTTATTGGATTTTAGTTTCGTTTTCACTATTAAATAACGAATTTTATTATCTTTCAATTAAGATCTATATATGATATGTTTTGAGATTTTTTTTTTAATTTTCAGTGGCAAGTGTTTGAATATTTGCCTGACATGTATTTGCAAACATTTGCCAGACAAATTCAAGTAAGCAAATATTTGTCACTACACCTTGTTCAGAATCCACTCCACCTTGTTCAGGATCTATTCCACTTTTTTTCGTATCCACTCCACCTTTAAAGTTCTCATGCATGTCTACAATTTACTTGAATTTACCAAGCAAATATTTGCTTACTTGAATATTTGAATATTTGTCTGACAAATATTTGCCAGACAAATTCGAGTAAGCATGTTCAACCCACTCCACCTTTTTCAGGGATCCACTCCATCTTGTTTAGTACCCACTTCATCTTTAAAGTTTTCGTGCATGTCTACAACACTTGGATATTTGTCTGGCAAATATTTGCCATGCAAATTCAAGCAAGCAAATATTTATGAATCCACCTTCTTCAGTATCCACTTCACCTTTAAAGTTCTCATGCTTGTCTACAATAAAAAGTCATACATGAATTTACCAAGCAAATATTTGCTTACTGGTATTTGCCTGGCAAATATTCAAATATTTGCCCTGTAATTTTAAAAAAAAAAATTGTAAAACATATCGTATATGGATTTTAATAAAAAGATAAAAGTAATTGTGATTTAATAGTAAAAGTAAAATTGAAATCCGATAAATCTATTAAAAGATATCACGTTTTTAGTATTTCAAATTAACTTCTCAATATAGCAGATATTTGTCTGGACGGTACGGTACGTACATTAGTTTTGAAAAGTAGAAATGTACTCAATTTCCACTATAAATATATATATAAAACGCACAAACGCCTATAGTGGGGTTATTAGGCCTGGGTGACCCAAATGAATTAACTCATATTATAAATTGCTTTGGCCCACTTATTCACCACTTTATACATCCTAAGCAAACCCAATTACCATACATACGACTAACCGAAATACAGTACCGACTTATCTAAAATACAAACTTAATCGAAAAGGAAAAAGAAAAAGAAAAGTGAGAAACTCACCAGAAAGACAATTTTAATAATTGCTTGTCCTGAAAATTTAAGATTTTTTTTTCTCATACACGATATATCTTACCAAACAACTCAATCATGAATGAATCATGCACTTATTTTGGCAATAGTAGGTTAACTTAATCTGATAGAACAGGTTGTAAATGACATGTGTTCAGTGTTCATATGTCATCTAGAAAGCAAATTGTTAACTAAAACATATGCAAAAACATTAAAATTCACTGTATAATACGGTGAATTTACTATACTAGCAAATAAAGTTTGCATATAGATGCACATTTTACATTAACTATGCAATGTATCTTATATTTTGAGGTGCTCACGACTCTAGTATTAAACATATGAAAACAAAATAACTGATTAGCATACAATCCTACTATATTCCCAATCATACACAGTTGACAATTAGATTAGCATTAACAAATTAATCAAACTCTTAAGGTTATGTTATTATTTGAATTTAGCAGATGCCAATGATTGAATTCAAAACATTATAAAATATCGAACTAGTTATTTGTAGAAAGTTTATAGGCACACACTTGTCCAATTAAGTCATGACCTTAATTTAATGCAGGCCTCGACAGTGTTCCAAATATTGAAATATTGATTCAAAATATTTCCCGAAGATAATTAACAATTTTGGTCCAAATGTACAGAAGAAGACTCCCCACCACGCACCCATGCAAATTTACCAGGCTTGCAGAAATGACTCTAAAAGACCTTCCATTTGATTGAGTTATATTCTACAAGTAACGAGTGTACTTTTTTTTTGGAACAAGTAAAAGTAAGTTTTAGAGGTAATTAGCTAAAAGGACAAACATTAATAAAAAAATTAGATGCAGTGTAGAAGTTTTCAAATTTAGGCTTAAGGACAAATCACGTTTTCTCTATTCTCCACGTCAATCTCAAATCTGCTTCCTTTCAACTGCCGCTACTCCTATTTTTCTGCCAATACCACAACCTCGTAGCTCCTCCTCCTCTCATTTCCGTCGCCTTCCACAGCTCGACCTCGACCCACGCAGGCTCGACATGCACTACGCCATGCTCCGCCTCGCCAGCGTCATTGCCGCTCTCCTCATCGTCTTCGTCGATCTGTTGTCGATTTTTCATTGCCGCTATTTCCATCGTCATTGCCGCTCTCCTCGTCGCCGGCATCATTGCCTCGACCTGACATGTACCGCGTCCCGCTCCATCTTTGCCGCCGTTAACTATGAAGCAGATTAAATCATCGATCTGAATTTTAAAAAAAATCAATAACATTATAAAATGCTAAATTAAATTAGCATTATATCATTGTAATGCTATATTCAAAAAATGCTAAATTTTGCTACCATTTTGCATACCTTAAACATACCAGTGTACTTCATAGTTAAAATGCTACATCAATCTATCATTTAAAACATCATTAATATGCTACTAAATTTTATATCTAAAATGCTACATTAAACTATCATTTTGCATGTTTTAAAAATGCTATTGTACTTCGTAGCTAAAATGTCGGTTTAAAAATGATAAAATAAACTAGCATTATCATTCCTTTTTATAGTTTAAAAAACGCTAAGCTAAATTAGCATTATACACATATAATGCTATATTCATTTTTACTTTACAGATAATGTTAGTTATATTTAGCATTTTCGAATGTTAACTGTTCAAAAAAAATCGATCGGCATTAGCTTCGGTCTTCTTCTTTTCCATCGCCGACGCCATGCTTCGCTGCTACGCCATCGTCGACGCCATGCTTCGCCGCTACACCACCAACAATCTTCTCTTCCATTGCCTTCCAATCCACCTCGACCAACCACCTCGCCGCCTCTTTGGCTGCTTCCACCTCATCACCTCGACCATCCACCGTCACCATCCCATTCCCCTGCCACCTCATCGCCTCCTAAGCCTCATCCCCATGGCGTCGTCTGCCAAGCTACTACCATTTTAGTCGCGTCTTAAGTTTGGCCTTGCGATGTATTTTTACAGAAAATTTGGCCTTCGAACTAAATATAAAACGTGTTGTCCTTGCGTCAAAATTTTTCTTTATGTTTGTCCTCCTTCCAGTTTTCCACTAAGTTTTATATATTATTGTACAGTTTCAGTAAGAATCTATGTTACTATTCACAGTCAACAAACGGACAATATAAGTTGACGTCGTGGTGGAGCCGACTCAATTGCTTCATTTAATTGAACAGCTGAAAATTAACGACTTTCTTCCGACGCGTCAAGCGTTTGACACGTCATATGATACCAACTTTTCTCAACGGTCAACTCTTACCATCTTTGTGTTTCCTCCTTCCACTTCCTTCCTCCTCGGGGAATCACCATTCTACTCTCAAAAACTGAAAAAACAACCAAATTTTGCCTCTTCAATGTCAGTTTTTCGAGGTAAGTTTCTTTGAATTTGTATTTTACTAATATCTACCTGTAAGATCGATTTCACCCTAGAGGGAGGTGAATAGGGTGATGCTATTAATTATAAAAATTTAATGCGGAAGTTTATAGAAAATTATTTCAACACAAATATTTCAAAATTATAGCAGCACAGATAATAGTAAAATAATAAATGCAGAAATAGAACGACACAGAATTTACCCAGCTTCGGCAAAACCCTGCCTACGTGTTGCCCCTAAGGCTTCTAGTAGAAATTAAGCAGTCAGACGCTTATGCACGTAAACTCGCGACACCCGCTATTGATTAGCCTTAACTCTACGCTCAAAATTCTGCCACAACCCAGCCATTGAGTTGCGAATTCTCAAGCTACGCCATGTAGTTTGTTCCCTAATCACACGACTAGACAATACACAAGTTTAAAAGGAAAAATACAAATTTAAAAACAAAACAAAACTCTAATTAAAATTATAAGCCTTATATAATTATAAACCCAAAACAAATGTGAAGGCCGACCCAAAATATTCTTCCTCCTTTTCTTTTATCTTTATGTCGGCCCGTTCCTTTGTGTTTGTGATAATGGCGGCTCTTTTAGCTCGTTCGTTCGTTCCTCTGAAATTAGGGCTTCATGGAATTGGTGAAGCCGACTGGTTGTTTGTCGATTTACAATGCTATTCCTCTGATTTGCTTCGGCAATCGACTGTTCCTTGATTCGAACACGGCTTTACCTCCTTGATCGAGTTCGGTGATTTGGTATGTGATTTTTGCTTTTCTGTTTTTCTTGTTAGCTTACTTGAACTCGATGATTCGAGTTATTGATTTAATTTTTCTCTGTTGCTACTTGAACTCGAATGATTTATTTGCCGATGATGTTCATCGTTTATATAGGGTTCGAACCCCTATATTTTCGTTCGTATACATTTGTTTGAATTCATCAATTGATATTAGCTCGGCCATTGATTTTCGTATGTATGATGGTGATTTTTTCTGACTTGTTCATAATCGTATATTTCCTGTGTTACTTGGTTAGCACGGCTTTGAATTGCTATCGTGGCCACCACAGCTTGTTTGATTTCTGACTTGGTTCGTTCTTTTTGCCTTGGTCATCACGGCGTTGATTTGCTGATGACTTCGGGGATGACTTTTTTGTCACAGCTCTGACTTGATTTTGAAACTGCTGATTTGAAATTGCTGCTACATTTGACTTCGGTCATTTTTGTAAATTCTTTCTTGATTTTGTCTCGACCTGTACTTGTGCACTTGCATCGTATATATGTGTATTAGCTTTGGGTTTGGTCACTTGATCATCTCTGTTGATTGCCCTGTTGTATTTTCAACCGCATGCCGAACTTGCTTGATCATTGACACTGCTTCATCGATTTGTTACTGCATTTGTTATCATATTGTATTTGCACATGTAGTCCGGTCTGCATTGCTGTCACTGTTATGTTGAAGTCACCTCTGATGTCGTGGCATTCATACTTTACTGTCATGTAAACTTGTTGTCTTCGCTTGTTCCACATGAGTCCATTTGCATTGTGTTGTCTGGTCTTCATGTATATATCTGTGCAGTCTTCTCTGGCTTGCTGTCTTGGCTACTGCATATTTGATGTGTGTCATTCGCTTGTTGTTCATAATTTGAAGTCTGGTGCATTTCACTGTTGCATACATGTGCTTGACACTGTTGCATTGTTTTCAAAACTGTCGTACTTTTGTTGCTATTTCAATTTGCTCCGTCGCCTGTTTATTCAAGTCTGCATATATGTGCATACATACATATGTATGTGTGTATGCATATATTGTTGGATTTGTACTGAGCTTGAGTTATTTTTGAGTGTGATCTTGTGCCTTTGTGATATTTGCAGTTTGGTTATTTCACTTGTATGTGGTCTGGACTTGCTAACATGTGCATGTCATTTGTGTGTATTTGGCCTTGTTGTATGGTCAGTGCTGATTTGGTTAACTTTAGTACACTATCCACTTCGTTTCGCTGTGGCTTCACCATATGCATTTCTTTGAACTTATGTTGATTTGGAACTTCATCATTTTGTTGCTCCTTGATGTTCTGGATTAGTGCAGTTTGTTATTTGAGTCGTGTTGCAGCTGAAGCTTTGAACTGTTTCATTTGTGCTCGAGTCTGGATTTGCATATGAACTGGTTCATGACTTGTCTATTTTAGTTACACCGTGATTCGAGCTTGCTTGCATCTGTATCAATCGTATCATCACTTTGATATTGCAGTCTGGTCTTGGTCGAGTTGGACTGTCTAGCCTCTGTTTTTATGTGTACGACTCGAACTTTGGTCGATGCTTGATTTATGTGTCTTGACTATTTTCATTAACTTGCACCTGTGTTGAATCTAGCTTATAGCTCGGATTTGACCTTGTGCTCGTGTTGTGACTTTATTTGTATTGCACTTGAGTTGAACCCGGCTTTTCATTTGGGTTTGACCTGTGCTCTCCTATCCCTGTAATTTTATCAAGTGTATATATCGATGTGCACGGCCTTGTGGCATGTATAGTGATACACTGTGCATGTCACAAGCTGTTCATGTATGATGAATTCAAAATTAAATGATGACGAACAACCCAAATAAATGAGGCAAATAATATTTTCAAAATTACATTTTCTTTTACAGTGTAAAAATATTTTCTTTTCAATTTTACTAAGTTAGTATTTATTTTTGCATATTACTCAGATGCTGGATTCAAGTTGAAGATAAAATACGAGTGAATGAGTGAATTATAGTGAGGTGCATTTGTAAATTAGAAATTGTGGTGCAATCAAATTTGTATTGTAATTGAAATTGTGTGTGTGTGTGTGTGTGTGTGTGTGTGTGTGTGTGTGTGTGTATAGCGAGAGCTTGAATTTGTACTATTGAAAATTGTAACAAATATTTGTTTGAATAAAATATTCGTTTGAATTCAAATTCTGTGTTATTTATTTTATTCAGCAAATATTTAATTATGTGAAAAATATAATAGTACATTAACAAATACATTTAAATGAATATATATATATATTTGTTTATTATCATCAAACAAAAATCATATAATCGCATATTTAACAATCTCCCCCTTTTGATGATAACAAACATATATTTAAGGTTTTGAATTTGTTAAATGTATTTGATCATTCAATTTGCTCCCCCTATTTGAATGCTTCCTCTCTACACAAAGCTCCCCCTTCATATATGCATGTAAATAAAAATACGCAAATAAGCCTAGATGCAAATAGAAAATATTTGACCTTTATTTGTCAAAATCTCGACTTTTCTCTCCCCCTTTTGTTATCAGCAAAATAGTAATAGTGTTAAAAAAATAGAGATAAAGTGATAGATATTAATACAACATTAAAACTCAATCGAATATAAATATTAAATTCAATAAAAAAATAAACAAAAATCATAACTACCCTGTTTGAAGCATATTCCACTTTAGAATGATAGGGATGATGTCATCATATAAAACCATATAGTTGTGTCTATTTGTGGTATATTTATATCAGGAATTTGAATATCTACTAACCATCATAACCATTAGGACTTTTTAATGAGATTAGTAGTATTCCATTTTTTTAAATGAATTCAAGTATCTTCTAACCACGTATAACCGTGAGGATGTTTAAATGAGATTAGAATCAACTTGTTTATTTAATAAATCAATTTTGATATGCGTTCCATACATGCATAACCGTGAGGACTTTTAAATGAGCATGGAAGCACATAATCAAAAATTCCAAGTAATTCACCCATGCATAACCGTGAGGACTTTTAAATGAGAGTGAATACTTTTTTTTGTTTTTTTAGAAAAAATATATAAAACGAAAAACGAATGATTCCTGTTTAAATCACCACATATTGACATACTATAATGGATTTTGATGAGTGATGGTTGATAGAAATATGATAGAAATAGAAATGGTCATGGAATTTTTACCAACAAAAAGTTTTATAACTCTTGTTTAAATTTCTAAAGAAATTTACTAATTATACTGTCTCGAGTTATAATATATGATAAATATCAACACTCGTCACTTTTTCAATCACTATTTATCTTTTTGATAATTAGTAGGGAGTAAGATTAGTCAATGTAGTCATTTAAGCTCAAATTCAAAAATAATTATCAAATCAAATTTTCAACATGACTAATCTGAAACAAGGTCAAAAATGATTTTCTAGAAGGGGTTTTATAAGAAATTTTTTGTTATTTGAAAATATTTGAAATGAAAAATATGCAGATATTTTCTTTGAAAAACGATGCAGTTAATTAATGTCTCAACATGAATCACGTTCCACTAGAAATTTTTCTATCAACTAGATTACCAGTGTAATCTGCATCTGAATTTTTCTTTCACTCGAGATTATCATAAGTTGAATGCTATAGACCAGACCGTGATGTTGCAACAAATTCTTGAAGACCTTTTTAAATGAAATTCTTTTCAATTTAATTAAAGCCGTGTAAATAAACAAAAACCATGATTATAGAGTCAGCCAAATGTATCATAACCAATAGAACACCATAATTAATCAAATTAATCTATATAAAGTATTTCAAGGATTGTAGTGTTCTCAGTATAAAAGAATAATTGGCCAACAATTTTGAAAAGTCGGAATCATTATCGTCAATTATTTCTTTATCAATAACTGGCTGAACTAAATCAAATTATGGTGTAGATTTTCACATATATCGTTCAAGATATCTTTACCTGTTTTACCTTTACGATAATTTTTCGTAGTTGCCCGTTGTGATTCTGTTACCTTTGTAGGCTAAGGAACTTTGATTTGACGCCCATTGTGTTTCTGGAACAGCCAGAATCCAGATAACACTGTTGTTGTTCCTTAACCTGCCACCACATCTACACAATGAAAGATTTTTGTGACATATTTGTTTTAATAGGTCCATGATTGTTAGTGGCAAATGATTTTGAAAATTAATTTTGTGGAGACCCAAAACTATTTATATATGTTCCATTCGGCACCCAAATTTGTTTGACTTTCAAAGTTTTTATATTTGTGCCTTTTGGAACCCAAATTGGAATGGTTTTCACATGTTTGGGTCTATACCAACAAATATTTTGACTGTGTCCAAATTTTCTACAAATTATACACATGGAATTAACTTGTTTAATTTCACCTCTATCACATTCTGATTGATTATATCCAAGTCCTTGTCTATATGTATTAACAGTTTGTTTTCCTAAATGCATATTTAACGATCTTTCACTTTTCGAAAATTTTCCTATAGTCGTAGATAATTGTTGGACTTTTGTTTTGAGGGATACATTTTCATTCAATAATTGTGTGCACCTTTTTATAGAATTTTCTCTTCGAGTATTTTCACTTTCTTTCAAAATCAGAATTTCATTTTCAAGCGATTTAATTTTGATTTCTGATTTTTTAATTTCTTCTTCAAATGTTGGACGCTTATCACACTTAGGGATCCTACTTTGATAGTTTTTAACTAATTGGTCAAGTTGTTTATTTGATTCTATCAAAGTATCTCTTTGTGATTCAATTTTAGCATATCTCTCCCTAAGTCGTTCAAAACAGCCATTTACTTCGTGAAAATATAGTTGCGAGTGAGAAAGTTTTGATAGCTCGCTTGGCTCATCATCATCGCTATCAGTTATATCACCTCAAAGGTACATATCAGCTTTCTCACTCTCACTGCTAGTGCTTTTATTATCATCATCACTTGTATTCCACGTGGCTGCAAAATTTCTCCATTTTGATTTCTTTTCTAGGTCGTGTCAATTTTGAGGATAATTGGGCTTGATGTGTTCGGGTTTGTTGCACTTGTGACAGATGATTTCTTGTTCTTCTGAGTTGTCTAGTGCTTTGATTATTCTGCTTTTCAATTGTTGATTTGGAGCTGGATTTTTGTATTTGTGGTTCCACTTTTTGAATCTCTTTATTAGTAGTGCCAAATCAACTGCTTCACCATCATCATCCTCATCACTACTGCTTTTTAATAATCCTATTAAGCTCGTTTCTTTAGCTGAGTCGATTGAGGAGGATTTCTCATTGTTGTTGACTTTTGCACCATATATTGCATCAAAAGCATTCCAGATTTCCTGTGCATTTTCACAATGAGAGATAAAGTTAAAATTATCATGATTAATATGAGAATATAATATATGCATAGCAAGAGTATTAATCGGGGTAATTTTCTCGTCTATTATATCGCACCCATTTTTAATATTATCCCATCATTTAATATTAACAGATTTTAAATAAAATTTCACTTTTAATTTCCAATTCAAAAAATCTGTTCCATCAAAAACAGAAGGAATAATATTGGAACGACCCTCAGCAAAAGTAGCCAGTTTAAAAATTCAAATTTGTTAAAAAATCGGTTTTTGGAAAATCAATTTTTTTTAAAACAAAAATGTCTTTTGTACCTAGCTTTGATACCACTTGTAGGATCGATTTCACCCTAGAGGGGGGTTGAAGAAGGTGATGCTATTAATTACAAAAATTTAATGTGGAAGTTTATACAAAATTATTTCAACACAAATATATCAAAATTATAGCAGCACAGATAATAGCAGAATAATAAATGCAGAAATAGAACGACACAGAATTTACCCACTTCGGCAAAACCCTGCCTACGTGCTGCCCCCAAGGTTTCTACTAGAAATTAAGCAGTCAGATGCTTACACACGTAAACTTGCGACACCCGCTATCGACTAGCCTTGACTCTACGCTCAAAACTCTGTCATAACTCAGCCACTGAGTTGCGAATTCTCAAACTATGCCACGTAGTTTGTCCCCTAGTCACACAACTAGACAATACACAAGTTTAAAAGGAAAAATACAAATTTAAAAACAATTTAAAAACAAAACTAAACTCTAATTAAAATTATAAGCCTTATATAATTATAAACCCAAAACAAATATAAAGGCTGACCCAAAATATTCTTCCCCTTTTTCTTTTATCTTTATGTCGGCCCGTTGCTTTGTGTTTGTGATCATGGCAGCTCTTTTAGCTTGTTCGTTCGTTCCTCTGAAATTAGGGCTTCATGGAATTGGTAAAGCCGACTGGTTGTTTGTCGATTTACAATGCTATTCCTCTGATTTGCTTCGGCAATCGACTGTTCCTTGATTTGAACACGGCTTTACCTCCTTGATCGAGTTCGGTGATTTGGTATGTGATTTTTGCTTTTCTTTTTTTCTTGTTAGCTTACTTGAACTCGATGATTCGAGTTATTGATTTAATTTTTCTCTGTTGCTACTTGAACTCGAATGATTTATTTGCCGATGACATTCATCGTTTATATAGGGTTCGAACCCCTATATTTTCGTTCGTATACATTTGTTTGAATTCATCAATTGATATAGCTTGGCCATTGATTTTCGTATGGATGATGGTGATTTTTCTAACTTGTTGATAATTGTATATTTCCTGTGTTACTTGGTTCGCATGGCTTTGAATTGCTATCGTGACCACCACGGCATGTTTGATTTCTGACTTGGTTTGTTCTTTTTGCCTTGGTCATCACGGCGTTGATTTGCTGGTGACTTCGGCGATGACTTTTTTATCACAGCTCTGACTTGATTTTGAAACTGCTGATTTGAAACTGCTGTTGCATTTGACTTCGGTCATTTTTGAAAATTCTTTCTTGATTTTGTCTCGACCTGTACTTGTGCATTTGCATCATATATATATATATATATGTGTGTGTGTGTGTGTGTTAGCTTTGGGTTTGGTCACTTGATCATCTCTGTTGATTGCCCTGTTGTATTTTCAACCGCATGCCGAACTTGCTTGATCATTGACACTGCTTCATCGATTTGTTACTGCATTTGTTGTCATATTGTATTTGCACATGTAGTTCGGTCTGCATTGCTGTCACTGTTATGTTGAAGTCACCTCTGATGTCGTGGCATTCATACTTTACTGTCGTGTAAACTTGATGTGTGTCATTCGCTTGTTGTTCATAATTTGAAGTCTGGTGCATTTCACTGTTGCGTACATGTGCTTGACACTGTTGTATTGTTTTCAAAACTGTCGTACTTTTGTTGCTATTTCAATTTTCTCTGTCGCCTGTTTATTCAAGTCTGCATATATGTACATACATACATATGTATGTGTGTATGCATATATTGTTGGATTTGTACTGAGCTTGAGTTATTTTTGAGTGTGGTCTTGTGCCTTTGTGCCTTTGTGATATTTGCAATCTGGTTATTTCACTTGTATGTGGTCTGGACTTGCTAACATGTGCATGTCATTTGTGTGTATTTGGCCTTGCTGTATGGTCAGTGCTGATTTGGTTAACTTTAGTACACTATCCACTTCGTTTCGCCGTGGCTTCACCATATGCATTTCTTTGAACTTATGTTGATTTGGAACTTCATCATTTTGTTGCTCCTTGATGTTCTGGATTAGTGCGGTTTGTTATTTGAGTCGTGTTGCAGCTGAAGCTTTGAACTGTTACATTTGTGCTCGAGTCTGGATTTGCATATGAACTGGTTCATGACTTGTTGATTCTAGTTACACTGTGACTCGAGTTTGCTTGCATCTGTATCAATCCATGTCATCACTTTGATATTGCAGTCTGGTCTTGGTCGAGTTGGACTGTCTAGCCTCTGTTTTTATGTTTACGACTCGAACTTTGGTCGATGCTTGATTTATGTGTCTTGACTATTTTCATGAACTTGCACCTGTGTTGAATCCAGCTTATAGCTCGGGTTTGACCTTATGCTCGTGTCATGACTTTATTTGTATTGCACTTGAGTTGAACCCGGCTTTTCATTTGGGTTTGAACTGTGCTCACCCATCCCTGTAATTTTATCAAGTGTATATATCGATATGCAAGGCCTTGTGGCATGTACAGTGATACACTGTGCATGTCACAAGCTGTTCGTGCATGATGAATTTAAAATTAAATGATGACGAACAACCCAAATAACCGAGGTAAATAATATTTTCAAAATTACATTTTCTTTTAAGTGCAAAAATATTTTCTTTTCAATTTTACTGCGTCAGTATTTATTTTTGCAGATTGCTCAGATGTTGGATTCAAGTTGAAGATAAAATACGAGTGAATGAGTGATTTGTAGTGAGGTGCATTTGTAGATTAGAAATTGTGATGTAATCAAATTTGTATTGTAATTGAAATTCTATATATATAGTGAGAGCTTGAATTTGTACTATTCAAAATTATAACAAATATTTCTTTGAATAAAATATCCGTTTGAATTCAAATTCTGTGTTATTTATTTTATTCAACAAATATATATTTAATTATGTGAGAAATATAATAGTACATTAACAAATACATTTAAATGAATATATATATATATATATATATATATATATGTTTATTATCATCAAACAAAAATCATATAATCGCATATTCAACACTACCCCGTATATTTTTCTCGATTTTTTTGACTTTTTTCTTCAGAATGTCAATTTATAAATATTCGATTCTTCCACCCGTCATATTTTAGATTGGACCAAAGAACGGACGTTGGTCTTTGTCCACATTTGCTATACCGACATCGGATCTTTGAAATTGTCATGTTGTCTATTGATAAAACGAAATCATCAATGTCTTCAACACAGTTGGCATCGATTACAACGTCAGTCAAGTCAGAATAGAAACAAGTTTGACAACCTCAAGCGTTATTAGACCTATTGGAATTGACTGCTGCAGATTGGAGGCAGGTTTTGAAATATGAAGAAGGACACCATTGGAGGAGATGATGAGTGATGGGCACGACTGCTAGGAGGTAAAAAAAATTCAAAGTTTGCTCGCCTTCAAAATTTAGGAAGCTGAATGTTATATTTGATCGGAACTCCCTCCGGCAAGTTTACAATTTCGGAAGCTCTATCCATTAATGTCCAGTTCGACATCCAGATGCATGCATATTTTCTAATGGGTAATATTGTCGAGATCAGCGCTCGCACTCCTCGAGCATATCCGCATTTCTTTGTTACTACTTTTGCTCCTTGTAGACATCAGACGAGTAGAACTTCTTTACATGAGGTGGGGATGGCATAAGCCATTGGTAGATGTATGGCTATAACACAGGATGAAGACTTATTTTTCAAATGAAAAGTCACGTACATTCTTGCCAATAGGGAGGAAGACTACATAGCTGTCCATTTAGTGATGGACAAACCTGAGGAGCTCGGATGACTTGTTATATATCTAGTAGGGAAATTTAGAAGTAAAACGTAGTATTGTATTTATATTTCGAACTACTAATACTTAATAAAAATTGTCTTTTTATCGTATTTTTTCAAACATTTTTCATATAACAAAAGTGATTTTTAATTCTAATATTTCATAATTCATAATTCATAAACAATATAAATTCATTTATATGTGATTTAAAAATAAATAAAACAGTAACAAAAACAATTATTTATAATAAAACAATTAAAATACACCTTTCAAATGCTCATTTCATAACACAAAAACGTATTCCCCTTTCATGAACCATTTTCCTTTCATATCTCTTTCTCATGTCCCTTTCGTGTGCATTTCCTATGTCCCTTTTATGTGTCCTCTTCGTGTGTCAAAGTAATGCACCCCTACATCAGACATCATTGCAAATCGATAATAGTTTGTGGACCTTAAGATACACAAGAGACATGCATGGAGCTTTTCATGGGTATATATCTTCTAAAAATTAGTTAAACTTCTTAGAACCCAATAAAATAATACACATCAAACTCTCAAGTTTTTATATTAAATAATTTTTTAAATTTATTTTGAATCTTTAGAATCAAATTTTCCAAGTGTAGAAAGTTGAAAATTGATAGACAGACATAGGTGGGGATAAATAAGAGTTGACATAAACACGGTGTTATGCTAGCATATAGAAGGTTATACCGCCGTGAAAACCCTTTTAAGTCGATATAAATTGAGTCTAGAATTTTTGTGACAACCCTTTATTTTTGATATGATTTATTTATCGATCTATTTGTGTATTGTTCACTAAAATTTAACCAACCTCGAAATTGTGATAATGCATTAGTATTAGCAAATGTTACTCGCTTACACTAGGCTTAAAAATTAAAAATAACGAGTAAATAAAAAAACAAAGTAAAATGATACAAGATGTACAGTGGTTCGGCTAAGCTTGACTACGTCCAATGTTAAGATTTATTATTATATTAATCTTTTACAATTACAAGAATTTACAACAGAATAATAATAGATTAGAAGCACTTAAGATTACAATATAACTAAACTCAAGAGTCCTTTTATTTTCTATGCTTGAAGATAAAATTCTGGACCCTTATGAAGTAGCATGGCGAGGGGTATATATAGCAGTTGAAATCGTTCTTTGAATGACTGAGATTGAATAGCTAAAGGGCAGGAGTCACTCTGAGCCGTTTATCTGGTCGCCTAGGCTGATGCAGGACAGTCAAAAAGGTGGTATGATTGTGTGGCCAAGATGCACAACAGCCATCGTTCCGTACTAGAGGCATACTTTGCGTAGAGTAAGGCGAAACGAGAAAAGAGTGGATATGTTGTTGTCAGATATGTCACAGTGGATAAGATAAGTAGTTGATATGTACAGTTGCACTTGTTTTAAATGGATGGTGTATGCACAGGCACCAAAAGAGTTGCTTAGTATGTTCTCTATTTTAGATCCTCAATCCTCTCATTTGAGATATCTTCATTATATATCAAAAAGAGGCAGTGAGATTGAATGGCCTGTTTTGGATATTCCATATACTTTAGAATGCATAATCATTAGAGCAATTCCCGATTTCGACGGAAAAGGTGGTTGTAGACCACTAGTTCGTGTCTATGGCCAAGACCCATTGATGCCAATTGGTAGAACTCCAAAGCTTCTTTTTTCAACTTTGAAAAAAAAAATGCTCAGTAATATAGACAGACAGATGGTTTAGCTATAAAACTAGATGTTCAATGTTGTGTTCAAGGAGATGTAGTTCTTGAATGCATCCATGTTAATGAAGATTTGAGTCAGGAGGAGGTTGTGTTCAGGGTTATGTTTAACACAGCACTTATTCAATTTAAAAAGTTGGTGCTAGACAATCGACAAGTAGATGTTTTATGGAGGAACAAAGTAAATTTCCCTGAGAGTTTTATGGCAGAGGTACTCTTTTCAGACATTGATGCTGTCTCCAGTGCCATTGACAAACCTGTAGCTGTAGACAAAGAAGATGATAGTGCATCAGAATGGGGTTCTGCGGATGAGTTTTTTGAAGCAAAGGGAATCTTCAGTAATCCAGAATGGCACGATGGAGTAAGAAATAGTGATACTGTATCACCCACTGCACTTGGTAACGACCAGGATCTGGATCTTATTACTAGCACACCACGAACAGGTATCGCAGACACTTCGGACATTTTCGCAAAGGAAGCTGCCAAAGTTCATGATTCATATGATACCATGGATAATCTTGAAACCACACTTGAAGAAATGGTTACTCCAAGAACTGGCAATTTCAACAATGACTTTACATTTGACGTTGATACGCAAACTAGGTCGCATTCGAATCTCTCAAGTGAAGGCATGCATAGTATACCAGATACTGATATATCAACTCCAAGCTCAACCTTATATCCACAAGGATCGCCTTTTCCACTTACGTCTAATAATACGATCTCGTCTTCTACTCTATTCGGTGAGTTGCAAAATGTAACAGCCGAAGTATCAGCTCCTTCACCTCCTCCCCCACCTCCCCCAATGCCGATATTTTCACCTTCTACAAAGTTGCATTCTCCTCCCAGTCCATCCACTATGGAAATTGTAACCAAAGCTCCTGTGCCACCACTTTCTCGACTTCTTTGGAGTAAATCTGACGTTCAATCTCATCCATTATCATCAAAAGATCATGTGAAGGATTCCGATTTCAAATTTGATGTTTCCATAAATAACTCATCTGGAATATCAGAGACATGCACGTCAGTTCCTCCTCCTGATAATGAAAAAGTTTCATTGCCATCACATAGTATTTCATTATCACATCCAACCCCACCCCCACCTCCACCTCCACCTCTACTTAAACATTTTGCTCGGGCTCCTAAAGTGTCATCTGGGCCCCCGCTCCCACCCCCATTACCACCTTCGCTCCGACCAGTGCATCATCAAAATTTACTTCAAACCAAGGTTTCACATTCCGTCCGGCATGCCGGAACTCCGACCATCTCGGCCCGGTTCCGGCGATGACCGGAACGGAATCGTCAGAAAAAACCGTTCTGTCCAAAAAAAAATCAATTGAAGTAAAAAAAAAACAAAAAGTCTCGAGTCTCAACTTTAAATCAGTTCCAGTAAAAAAAATTCAATGCATCAGTAAATTAAAAAAAAGGTAAAGTAAAAACAGTAGAATAAAAACAGAAAGGTAAATCATTTCAGAAATTAAGAATCTTGCCAGCATTCAATCAATTCATGTTTAACTTTTGCTCAAAAAATCAGACAACAAATCACGGACTCAACTTTCAAACTTGCAAGGAATCAAATATTTGGCTATAAAAACATAACAATCTCATAACAATAAGCAGAACAAAGTAACTCACCAATTTCAGAGCCGTGAGCAATCGACTGGAAGAAGCAGCCGATAACTGGAATTCGCAGCGTGTGCTTCAAGCCTTCAATCAAATTAAACGCGTGCTTCAATCAAATTAAACGCGCGCCAGGTATTCATTTTTTTTTTCCTTTTTTCTTTTCGCGTCTGAACTTCTGAATTTTGGAAACGTGAATGAATTGGGGCTTCGAGCGGCAAATGCTAGGGCAAATTATTTGGGATGAAACTATAAAGCGGGTTGGGCTTTAATTAGGCTGTTGATTGGCAAGCCTTTAGAATTACTTTAAAATTATAAGTTGAAGTGAGTTGCTTTAATTTGAAATTATAATGATGGTTACTTACTATATTCATTACTCTTTTTTTGTGTCTGAGACTAAGTTTGATGGTACTCACAGTAAGTAACCACGTATCAATAAATGTAACACGTATGAAATTAAAGCAACTCACAGTAAGTAACCATCATTACTACATACATCAAAACATATGTAACACGTATGAAATTAAAGCAACTCACAGTAAGTAACCATCATTATAAACTCATATGTTCATTGTTTTTTATTATAATTCTTTTTAGTTAATTGAAGTTGATATTAACAAATTTATGTTATATAATTTGTTAAATTTTTGTTTATTATTTAGGTGCTTGAATATGGCAAATCGTGATATTGTCTGGAATTACTGTACGGCAGTCGGTATCAATAAAAAGAAAACGAAGTGCAATTATTGCCATAAAGAAATTTCTGGTGGAGGTGTAACACGTATGAAAGAACATTTGGCAGCAATGGCTGGCGATGTTGCACCATGTCCAAACGTTCCTAAAGAAGTCAGAAAACTGATACGGGAACATCTAATCAAAAAGAGAAACGAACGAAGCCAGGGGAAGCTTGAAAAACAACGTGTGCAAGAAGAATTGATGAGCATGCACGAACAACAAAATTCAGACGTTGGAAGTGATGGAAATGAAGATGATAGAGATATTCAACATGCCTTTCAAGCAAGTAAAGAATCTTATATTAGTGATGAAAGACGACGTTCAGGCGTAGGATCCAGCGGAGTAAAGCGCACCGATCGTTCTAAATCCTTAAGAGTGGATAATGATTTTGAGATACGTGCAGCTTCCAGGATAGATTCATATGTTCAAACACGAGAAGGTAGATCTCAACCTTCAATTAAAACTGCAATAAAAGGCATTAAAGATGCCAAAAAACATATAGGACGTGCAATATCCAAATTTTTTTATTTTAACCATATTGCTCATAATGTTGCAAGTAGTCCTTATTATCAAACAATGGTTGATGCCATTGCAGAAGCTGGTCCTGGAGTCAAACCACCCACTCCAGGGGAACTTTCGAAAACTTATTTAGATTTAGAGTGCGCTGAAATCAAACAACATATTGATACTTACTCCAAATTTTGGGATGAGTATGGTTGCACATTGATGTGCGATGGTTGGAGCACACAAAATAGAAGAAAAATCATAAATTTTCTTGTGTACTCCACTCAAGGAACCGTCTTTCTTAAATCTGTAGACGCCACTGACAAATTTCAAAGTGCTCAGTATATTTGTGGTCTAATGGATAATGTCGTTAATTTTATTGGAGAAGATAGAATTGTGCAAATAGTAACCGACAATGGAGCAAATTATAAAGCTGCTGGTCAATTACTAATGGAAAAAAGAAGACAACTATATTGGACACCATGTGCAGCACATTGCATCGATTTGATTTTAGAGGATATTTCAAAAGAAGCCGAGGTAAAAATTATTATATCAAATTGCCAGTCAATAACAGGATTCATATACAATCATGGTTGGCTACTTACAATAATGAGAAAAGAAACAAACAACAAAGAATTAATTCGGCCAGCGGTAACCAGGTTTGCTACTCACTTTATTGCATTAGAATCCATATACACACATAAAGAGAATTTGAGAAGGATGATCTATTCGAGGGAGTGGAGTGCAAAGATTCCAAAACTCGGTCCTAAAGACAAAAAAACAGCAATTCTTGTCTATAACTTGATTCATAGCGATAAATTTTGGGCTAACATTGCTGCCATTATTCTCGTATTTGGTCCACTTGTAAAAGTTTTAAGAATGGTGGACAATGATGATAAAGCAGAGATGAGATATTTGTACGAAGCAATGGATCGAGCGAAGGAATTGATTAAGAAAAATGTTGGTTCAAGACAGTATCAAAGATGGTGGAATATAATCGATAAAAGATGGGAAAGACAGTTGCATCGACCTATTCATGCAGCAGGTAATTCTTTTAGATATTACACAATTATACGAATGCATATCATGTCAATACCTTCTTTTAACCACTCAATTCTTTTAGGTTATTTTCTCAATCCCCAAATTCAATATGGAGATAAAGCAACAAATGATGATGAAGTTTTAAATGGATGGACAAACATCCTTGAAAGAATGGTACCAGATATTGCTATGCAAATTGAAATTTCGAAAGAGGTAATAAAACATAATACTCAACTACTTATCATTCTTTTTCAAATTATGACATGTCTATTAATAAATGTTGTGTAGGTGGAAAAATACAGAATGAAACTTGGTGTGTTTGGTTCTGCAAAAGCAAAACAAGCAGTTAAGTCATGTCTTCCCGCTATGTGGTGGTCAATAATTGGCAGAGAAGATGCTCCAAATTTAACACATTTAGCAATGCGCATTCTTAGCCAAACGGTTTCTTCTTCAAACTGTGAAAGAAACTGGACAACATTTGCAATGATTCATACAAAGCTGAGAAACAGAATAAAAATGGAGAACTTAGAAAAACTGGTATTCGTACATTATAATATGCGGTTAAGAGTACGACATGCTAAACGCCAACAAACAACCGACCAACTTATTGATTTGGATTACATCTTTCATGAGGAGGATCCACTTGCAGAATGGACTAGAGAAGCTGAGAATCCACTACTTGATAATGCAAGCGATAATCCTTGGTCGGACAATGATAATGCATCTGCAGAAAATACTGAAAATGATAGTTCATCAAATGATGATTCAGGTAATGCTGGTGGTGACGGTATTGGTTCTAGTGGTTATGGCGTTGGTTCCACTTTTGATGATTCTCAAAGACATATCCAAAATTATGAAGAAGATGACTATAGTCGACGAAGAGATAGAAATTTAAGCGTTGTACATGAAGATCAAGGGGATTATGATGGCAGATATATTTCTAACAATGTCCCAAGTTTTAGGTATTCTACGTCTGACTATACCGGAGGTTATTCGTATTGTGGATTAAATCAACCGTATGCTGATGAGCCATCAAATAGCCAAGATGAACCCTCACCCTTTGATAATATGATGACGACATTTTTAAGTTCGGATCAGATACAGCAGTATGCTTTTCCAACATATTATAATCCATCACAAGATGAAGAGAGCGATGAACAAAATTTACATGATGCTCAGAGAAATAGCTTTTGGTATTAAATTTTTATGTTGTATCTTTTTTTTAACTTCTATGTCACTTGAATAATTTAGTGTAATTGACTATCAGTGTTGCATACATATTTGCGTATTTATAACAAAAATGTACCGGAATTCAAAAACCGGAATTAAAACGGAATTTTCGGAAATCCCGAAACGGAACCTGAATTTTGGATTTTTCAACTGACCGGAACGGAAACGGAAACCGGAAATTCGAACCTTGCTTCAAACCTCTGAATCGAAAGTAAATGAAGAAATTTCAGAACCCACATCACCAACATTTGGAGTATGCATACTTCCATCTCCATGCACACATTCTGTGTAAGGTGCTTCACCCCCATCCCCACTCTCGCTTGGACAATCACCTTCACTGTTGCATGTTGTAGTAACTCCACCACCTCCTCCGCCTCCACCTCCACCACACATGCCATCAATAGTGGTGTCACCACCACTGCCACTCAGACAATCACCAACGCTATTGTCCACTGGAGTTGCTCCACCACCACCTCCTCCATCATCTATTACTATAACAAGAGATCCTTATCCATTGCCACCACGCATTCAATCAACAGTAGTTTCACCACCTCCTCCTCCACCTCCACCATCACCACACATTCAGCCAATAGTTTTATCACCTCCGCCACGGCCGACACCTCCATCTCTCATTTCACCACGGTCTTCCTCGGCCATGGTTTCTCTGATTTCTTCTCTACCTCCACCGCATCCTACTCCACCGCCTCCATCGCCTCATATTAGACTATCTCCACATCTCCCCGCCATAGAGGTTCCATATGACGAAGTTGGCTTTCAAGCAAGTCCACCATTGCCATCGTCAGTACAACATGTTGAATTGGCACGTTCGCCATTAAGTCAAGAAGGGAGTATCAATAAATTACCACCTTCACCTCCATTACCTCCAAAGGTTTGGGAAGCTTCACCACCACATCCTTCAGGTCAAATGCATATGGATTCTATGCATCCACCTTCACCTTCGTTGCCACCATAACCTCCATTGCCACCACCACCACCTCCTCTTAGCAGAGATTCTAATAATTTAGCTTTACCACTACCTCCTCTTTCTCCTGGAAGGAAACCTCCATCGCTGTCACCAACATGTGAAAAGATTGAATTCCAATCCCAACCATCTCCATGGCATGGAAATCAACATGTAGGTCCACCACCAGCACCAGTACCACCACCTCCTCCTCTTGGTAAACAATCTCCAGTTCCATCTCTACCTCCAACACCTTCCGTTAGACATCCCGTAGCTTCATCTCCACCACCACCTCCAAGCATACACCATCTTACTCCTGTAGCTTCATCTACTGCTCCTCCATGCATAACTTCCATAGCTCCAGCTCCTCCACCCAGGCCCGGTTTTAGGGCTAGACGAGCCAGGCGGCCGGCTAGGGCAAACCCCCGGGTGATGGAAAGGGGGAAGAGAAAAAGTTAAAAGTAATTTCATATTTAAGTATTCTATTGTATGTTGTAAGTTGTGGTAGGTTCTGGTGCATTGGTAGTGGGAAAGCTTCCAATTATTGAAGTCCGAAGATCAATACTTTGCTCGAGTCATTTTGCCTAGGTCAACGCTATTTCAACTGTTTTTTTCCCCCAAATTTTAGGTTGCCTAGGGCAACCCAACCACTTAAGCCGGCCCTGCCTCCACCACCACCACCTCCGAGCATAACTCTTGCAGCTCCACCACCACCTCCACCTCCACCTCAAAGCATAACTCCCATTGTTCCAGCTCCACCACCTCCAAGCATTACTCCCATCGTTTCAGCTCCACCACCACCTACAAGCATAAATCCCATTGTTCCAGCTCCACCACCACCTCCAAGCATAATCCCCATAGCTCCAGCTCCACCACTACCTCCACCTCCAAGCATAACTCCCACAACTCCTGCTCCATCACCAATTGGTTTTGTGATAATACATTGTTCTCTAACATGATATCAGAGTGGGTTTAATTGTGTCACACGTCACCCTCAGTGAATGTGCACGTGTTTGGCTGATGGTACGCCACACGTGCAGGGGCGTGTTGAGACTAGTCTTACATCGGACAATTTACAATATAAATCATGCATAAATACTGAAAGACCTCCCTTTATATTATCAATTGGCTTTGTGATAATATGTTGTTCTCTAGCAGTGTCGTGTAGTACACATTTTCAAAAAATAATGCTCGAGCGAAGCTTTTTTCCGTACAACAATGGTCCGTTGTTTGTGGGTAAAGCCTGTACAAAGCTAAACAGGATGAAACAGGCTGTTCATGTTGTGATGAGATGGGCTGTATGGAACAGGCCGTATGTTGGCTGAGATAGAGCCGGACCAAAGACCGATCGCTTTCGAGTCGGGTCTAACAAAATGAGTTGGCTGTAAATTCGTCTTGAGTTGGACCGTCAGCTGAGGATTGTGGACAGCTGTATCTTTGACGTGCTTGCCTGCTATTGTCACATGGATCGGCTTGAACCGGACCGGGTTACGTGCTGGCCAGGACTTTTTTCAATTTCTAAGAAAATTTAGCAACATGTATGTTTGCCCAAATGAATTTATGAGACATGTCAACCTACATATGGACATAAAAATAGCAGTTGGCTATTCTCTAAAACTTCTCAATTCTGGAAGTTTCACCTTGTTATCCATCCATGATTTTTTATGAAAAAATGTTTCTCTTCGAGAGATCTTTTCACGAGTTAAATAGCATGTGTACTGATGTTTTCTTTCAAATATCACTTCCTATCCTCGATTTTCATTTAGATAACTTAAAATGCAAGTTGCTACAAAAACTCAGCATAAATAAGGAAACTTTTTACTAGATATACACAATTATAGAAAAATTGAAGCTTACCAATGTCTCTTTTAGTGAAAGATTAGAATGTATAAACCTTAATAATCAAGAATCAACTAATCATGAAACAGTTACATTTCCAGGTATCATTTTCAAATGAACGCTCACTGGATCAACATATGATATTGTGGCTAAAAGAAAATAATTAAATGTATTTCTTCTAACAAAACCCCAAGGCCCCACAACCTAAAAAGATTAAATTCTATATTACCAAAATAGTTTACAAATATTTTTTCATAATCAAACTCAACAAAATGAAATAAGTTTTCATAATCAGACTCAACAAAATGAAATAATACCATAAAAAGTTTTATTTTTTTTATTACTACTGCAATAATTTTGGACTCGGACCTACGTTACCTTTAATAACAGAAAAATATCAAGATGGAGAAAGAATCTACATATACATTACATATAAAATAGCTACTCGCGAGCATTATCTATATATACGTAGACATATTCCTGCTATATAAATATCTCATATAAGCCTCCTTTAACTTTTGCTACAACTCCTAATACAATTTTCATGGAGGCATCAACAAGCAAAAGTACTGAAGTTGAAGAAATATCAGAAGAGAGTGGCTGGACCATCTATTTTGAAGACTTTCTTGCTTATTCGGATAAAATTGAACGTAATGAAACTGAAAAAAGTACTTCTTTGATATCTGATGCTGCTTCTAATTGTATAGCTTTTCATAGCACCAAAAAGCTCAGCTTCAAAAAGAGGAGGAAAGGTCTTGGATTTATCGATGTTGATTCTCTTGAAGATACTGCTAGTTCTCCAGTAAACAGTCCCAAAGTATTTCTAACTACTAATATTACATTATTTATTTATTTTTTTAATCTTTATATTTTGACCTCAATATTTTGATCAAATAAGCTGTATCTTTTTCAAGGTCAGTGAAATTATTCGTATAAATGCGAATGAAAAGAAGGATAAAGATTATAGCGTCCAGGTACACAAGTATACTAATTTTATATTAATTATGTTGTTTGATAATTCCTTAAATTTCTTTCTTTTGTTTTAATTTTATTTTAATCAAAAATAAAATATCAGGAAGAAGCAAATATATTTGAAAAGTATACAGAGCTGAAGAACGATACGATGAATGGGACATCAGAGCTGAAGAAGAGAGGACTATGCTTAGTTCCTGTATCAATGTTTGTAGATTATCATGATTAATTATATCATGCTCTGTATATGGATTCCTTTAATAATAAAAATACATTAATGTAATGCTACATTAATTAATTATAATTGATGAAAACGACTTGTGGTTGTTGAAACATGCCTGTCAATTTTCCGCAGGTGGAAAACTTTTTTTATAAAGTTTTTGTTATGAAAATTTGAAGTTCAAGAATGAATATTTGAAAAATATTATTCATGTTTTCTTCTTCCTATTTTCAGCATTTTCAAGAGCCATTGTAAATGTTTGGGAATTTACAGGATGATCGTTCTTATTATTAAAAATTGGATAAATTTTGTATTTATGCCAAATTTGTAAACAAATTACAAGAATATGCACATTTCAAACTATTTACAAAACTAGATCAGTTTTCGCTACGTCGTACGCCACATGTGATGGCGGCATCTCAAATGCCGTCAGTACACGTGTATTGGACAAAAATAGGCTGGCGGCATTTGAGATGCCGTCCGTATGCGGCATCTAACATGACGCCTATTTTTTTATTCTCTGTCATTTTCCACCCCATTTCATACTTTACTTTTCCACTCTCCCTTCTCTCAATCTCTCTTCACAAAAAACCCGAACCCACCCTCCAATTCAGCAAATATCAAATTTTCACATAAAAAACTGCTTAAATCTAGCTAGAATTTGAACCATGACTTCATCATCGTATCAAACACATTCTATAGGTATGAAATTAATCGATTTTGTCTCTAATTGCCATTTTTTTCAATTTAGGGTTTAAGCCTAAAATTGTTCTATAATGCAAATCTATGATTGTATAGTACAATGAAGTTGAGTAGTCACCTAAGCACATGTTTAATTGTTTTCTTATTGTGTACAATGAAGTTGTATAATTGCAAATATATGGTTGTATACCCAATGAAGTTGACTATGATTATGTAATGATATTGTGGTAAATTATGATGAAATGACGTCCGGACCGATCGATCCTAGTGTGCTATACCTCTAACCTCAACACCACACAAACAACATCAATATGATGGAGGTACAAGGTCATATAATTTTTCATTACTTCTGCAAAATGTTGGTAATTATCATAATTGCTTTCATTTGTTATTATTTATCGATAGGGGGTTGAGCTAGACGGCTTCATTGACCATTCGTCGACTTTAAAGCCCGTCACGTCAACGCATTCAGGCGTGTTGGAACTGTTAGACAGAGCTGGATTTGGGGTTGTCAATAAGTTGGGATGTATACAGCTCGACCGGAATCTTTTGACGGCTTTGATTGATAGATCGCGATCGTAGACGTCTACATTTCATCTTAGAGTATGTGAGATGACAATCACTTTGAAAGATGTAGTTGTATTGTTCGGATTGCCGATTAACCGGATCCCATCCTGAAACCGGATTTTTCAAGAAATTATATGGAATTGTGTGAGCCCTTACTTGGATTGGCTCCTCCAGAAGACGTGAGATGGGGAAATGAGTCGATAGTGGCCACGTGGTTTAGGGAGCAGTTGGCCAGTGATATTCCTCGTCGTGCCTCTCCTTTGCAGATTGCCCAGCACGCCCACGCTATTGTGTTGCACATCATCACGCAACGTTTTTTTTGCGATCGATCGAAGACAAGAGTGGCCCTTCAATGGCTTCCATTGTTAGAAGACTTTGATTCATGTCGACAATACTCATGGGATAGTGCAGTGCTAGCTTTCACCTATACGGAGCTTACAAGAGTTGCTTTGGTCGAACAACGGTCCACAGGAGGTTGTATGACTCCACTTCAGGTACGAACATAGTCTTTCGTTGTTGCATATTTGAGTTGTCGTAAAACCGTAACTAAAATTAAGTTTTATACTTGTAGCTTTGTTCATGGACCTACCTTCTGGTTGGTCTATTTCTACGAAAACGCAAATAATTGACAATTCAAAGCCATATAGAGTAAGGTAAAACAGTGTTGTTGTATCGACATGGTAAATTTGAATAGTTCCTCTAACATGTTGCTATTACAGGTGGATTGGCCCGAAGAATACAAAATTGACCCCAGATGCAATTTAGTCTTCTACTGGAACGAGTTTGATGTCTTAGATTACAATGCAATAACATGGAATCCGTATTCCGAGGTAGACTTTCAGGCTCTTCCGACTCTTTGTACATTGGACATGCCGTTATGGCGGGCAAGACTTATGATTTTTTGTTTCGGTGATTTAGCATACTGTCTGGTAGACAGAGTCATGAGACAGTTTGGCCTTCGACAGCACCTACCGTATCCTGCTCCATATTACATGCTTCCATACGGCGAAGATGAGTTTGAAACGATGATTGAGTTATGGGAAAACCGTTTCCTAGTTGGGGAAGACAAGCATGAAGTCACTCTAACCGATGAGGAGTATCTTAGTCGGTATTGGAATTTCACTCGCTGTTATATGCTACGAAGACGAGCGGAAGAACCTGAGCAAGATGTGACACCTTACACTCCATGAGCTCCGCTACAAAGGAATGTGGTAGGTATTACTATTGACAACTTGTATAGTACTTATGAAACTCATAATGGTTTATGTTATATGAAGACGGATGGTATGTATCATGTGTTGGACATTGTCGATGAGCTTACGGAGGAGGCTCCTAAAAAGAGCAAGGCGAAATGCTTCTCTATCAAACAAATTCTACTATCCTGTTTGTCAAAGAACAAGATGTCAAGGCCCATCCCACCTCCACATCCTCCTCCTCCTGCCATGCCACCTCTTATCGAGGATATTGCCCCTTCCGCATCGTATGAGGACATAGCTGCAGTCCCACCGGCCCTCTCACTGAAGAGGAAGTGTGGAAGAAGGAAGAAAATTGAGGACGAGAGTTCCGGAGCGATATCTTCCCAGCATACACAACCAGTCGAACCACCGCAACCCCCAACGGAAGGGACGCAAGAGGAGGACAATGAAGAGCTGTCATTGGAAGAGGAGGAATTCATGCTCAAGCCGAGAAGACCGAAGAAGAAAAATCCTCGAGAATTGAAAATTTTGAGATGAAATTTTAGACTAATTGTAGTGGACCGTGGTTTCTAATTGTGGACTGTAGTATCGGTTGACTATAGTGTTGATTGATCGTTTGTGTGGGATGTTGACTACAGTGTTAATTGATCATGATTTCTATTTGTTCGTTCAGGATGCTTGGTTGTTAACTAATGTAGACTATTGTTTGTCGGTGTGATTGTAGAAGTGACTCTAGTATTTCGATGTTAGTGTGAATCTTGTTGGTTGTGGACTTGTATTTGTTGATGCTAAATGTAGTCAGGAGCTCAGAAATTTGTAATAGACAATGTTTGGAAAATTGTTTGCATTCATGTCGAAATATTGACGCCAAATTTTCGATTTGTAATTTCTCTAGGTAAGTAACAGAGCGGCATTTCAAATGCCGCATAGGATGGCATTTCAAATGCAGTATGGGACGTCATTTCAGATGCCGCATGGGGCGGCATTTGTAATGCCGCTGGGAGTGGCATTTGAAGCGCCACATGGAGCGGCATTTGAAATGCCGCATAAGGATGTCGATAAATGCAGCAATTCGGATGCCGCGGTCTGGTTTTCTCAGGCGTCATTTCAGATACCGTAGTGTGGTGTGCATTTGCTCTAGGTTCGGCAAGCATGTAGACTGACTTTTCAAAACAACAGACTTCGACTAGGCATAACATACTTCGAACATATAAATATTATTTCGAATAATGCTTCAATAAGTTTGCGCAATTGTTTCAGATATTTGTTCATCACAAAACAAGTTTCGAATATCATTACGTTACATTTCAATTATCCTTCAACGATCTACATGGCCACAATGCCGAATTTCGTGAATCAATAATTCGTTTCCATATTCAAGGTTCAACTTTTGCAAACGACCAACCTCCGCTTGCATCTATAAAGCATATTCCATCCCTCTATGACACAGTGGTGGATCGAGCCACTTAAAAAATTTACAGCATTCAATCTGATGCGGTCGAATCTTGTGATCGTTCTATCCAGCGCAGCGGTAGAAACGACTTCCAGCGCTCCTATCATTTCTGCAAACGACTACTTCAGATTCCACTCCACGGTCACAAACTGCACGTATAGCATAGGAGCTTGAGCTTGTACGATTTTGCCGACCAAGGATGCCTAAAAGACGTGCATGGAGTGATTGCTGGACTTGTCTATCAACCGCAGCTTCTCCACGTGATGTTCCACTATCCACAACCAGGGGTTTTTCTTCGAATTGTATCTCTGGTACCAAATTAACTTCAAGGTCGGCGCCATTTGAAATCCCCATTCCTTTATTTTGTTCGAATTCGTCGTACATCTTCATCATTGTTACATCATCAATTTTTCAATTGTCCATTATACACCTATGAATACAGTCAAATAACACATCGAGAAAACAATTGTTCAAATTGAACGAGAAAAGTATAGTACTTACCTTTGACGCGGCAATGTTAAATTGAAATATGTGGAGGGATAGTTGCAAAATTTTGAAATTGGACAAGAATAGTATAGCAAAATGAAACCTAGAGCTTTTGATGAAATAAATTTGGTAAAGTTAGAGTGTGGGTCGGGTAATTGCAAAAATTTAACGCATAAATATAAGCAACAGAGCGACTTTTCAAATGCCGCCAAGGTGCGGATCTCAAATGGCGCCTATAGTGTCATTTCAAATGCCTCCACACACGGCATTTCAAATGCCACACTTAAGCGGCATTTGAAATGTTGCTCTGTTATGTACTCACCAATGCATTCAAATTTGTGATTAACTTCACAATAAACTTCGAATACACTCTGCACTAGAATGTTTAGGACAAAATAAATAAATGTCGAATAAACTTTGCGTACAACATCAGATTACATAAACAATTGTTCTCGGACAAACTAGAATGCATTCGAATTAGGATTACAAACAAAATTAAACAAAAACATAAAGTTGCTGTATCGCGACGATTTTTTTATGACCAACAACACCACATTTGCTGCACCTATTTCTTTTAGGGGTCTGCATCTCATCCATTATACCTTTAATTCTAGTTGAACGTGGCGTCTGGTTGTCTTTTAGCTACCAGAGGTAGGACCAACTAACTGTCACTAGAACTTCAATAGCGTTTATCTCGTACCGCGTGAAACTCGAGGGTGTCAGCTGGTAGGTATTTCGCTGTGGAATACCATGTTGAGACGAAGTCATGATGGCCTCTATTTGCTCCATTTGAAACCGTTGAGCAAGCGGCCATAACACGCATGCATGGTAGGTGCTCTAAAAGAGGGATGTGGCACATACAAGAGCAACTGTTACCATTGATTAGTACTTAGAACTCATCACCAAAATAGTGCATGAGTTGCCACTCGGATTGACTAAATCGAATTATTCTTGTATGCCTAGCTTAGCTCTTTCGGTGATCTTGGCTTTCCACTTTGGGAAAGTCAGTTTTGCTGCCGCTTCTCTTCGTTGACAAAAATAATCAACGGACCTGAAAATGGTACGTGCAACTAAAGATTTGACAGGTAAAGACCTAGCTCCTTTAAGAACACCGTTGAAATTTTCTGCACAATTAGTGGTCATGACATGAAATCGACTGTGATCATTTTTACACAATGCCCAATTCTCTTCGTGTGCTCTCAAACTCCTTTATATCCACTTGTGAGCCATGATGCTTATAGTTTTGATTTCTTCATGTACTCTGATGTACTCGGCTTCTTCCACAGCACAAGCTGCAGCATAAAAAAATTCGGTTAATCATTTTTCTCTAAACCCTGCAGCTTGAAAATTAGCATTAAGATGTCTAGCACAAAATCTGTGTTTATGTGGAAAACATCATTTCGATTCCAAGGTTGATGGTATCCCCTTCATTCGATCCGAAATGAAGGTAATTGTCGATTGTTAACACTGTGAATGAACCGCCGCATATAGGCAAAATACCACCCCCAACTATCCCCGGATTCTACAATTGCATACGCTAAAGGGTATAGGTGATCATCAGCGTCAAGAGCAGTGGCCACAAATAGTGTCCCTCTATACTTCCCGTGCAAATGTGTCCCGTCAATACATGACAACGGACGACAATGAATAAATCCTTCAATACAAGGTCCAAAGGCCCAAAAAGCTCGATCGAAGATTCCATAATCATCGGTCGTAACGAGTACAACACTTCTCGGGTTTGATCTAGTTATTTCAGCAAAATATTTCCTTAGACTGCTATATGACTCCATCCAATCGCCATAAATTCTTTCCACCGCCTTACTCAAAACTCTCCAAGCCTTCATATAACTAATTTTCACGAACAACTGTTCTTCCATCAAAACTTGTACTGTCCCGGCTGTAATGTTCTGACCGGCTTTCACCAAAAGTAATATTTTTTCCACGACAAAGTTGGACGTCCCCTGCTTGTGTGTGGAGTTCGTCGTTGGGTTAACACAATTGTATTTGCTAGGATATTTCCATGCAATCCACTAGTTCTGCTCTGATTTTTTGACACAATAGCATGAATTCTCCATGGACTGTTGTAACAACTTAGCTTTCGTCTCGAAAATTAAACCAACTTTAAATCCATTCTGAACGCTTACGGTAGAAAATAGCTAATTGTTGAACTTAAGATTTGCAATGATTGACCTTGCCATAATTTGTGCGTTGCACAAATCATCATCCAAAGGAACTTCCATTTCCACCTCATCACTGTGTTTGCAAATATTTTCTTCAACCGAAAAATCATAGTTCAAAGGATCATTGTTCACTTGCACACTACATATTCACGACATGTCGTTCTCCACCATGTTCACTAAATCTATACTATTGCAGGGGTTCGTCATTGACATCTTCACCTTCATCCCCGTCGATCTCAATATCAACATCTTCGTTGTTTACGTTTACATTCTCCAAATCAGCATTAGATTACGTAGCAATATCGTACGCCGGAAATCTGCTATTTAAACATACGTATTACTTTAAGACCAGTACCGTAATTACTACCTACCAAAATTTAATTCTTCATGATACATACCTCTGACTAAGATCACATAACTCGGACGGAGTTGGATATGTCAATTAAAACATATGATAGTGTGATGGTCCAGCAGGACTAGGCAGTGTTGGTCGACAAGGAATATAACTTCATATACAGAAGAAAAAAAGTTAAGTAGCCACAACTATCAAATTAATATGAACTAAATTTCATAAATAAATGTTTCACCTTCTGAGCAAATGCGTAAAGCTGCCTTGACTTGGATAGGGGTACGTATACTGAATGCCCCGTGGATAGGTCATACAAGGAGGATATCCATATAGGCCTTGTTGTTGACCGTACATCGCTGTCATAGCCGGATTAATGAAACTCGGGGATGCATTTCCGCGACTGATACTTACAGCCTCAACCGTTCTTCGGTGCTCCTCAATAACACTGCTAACTTCTTGTTCTCATACGGGTTCTTCAATTTGCAAGCGCCTAATTTTCCAACAAATAGCTCAATTGATTTCGATGTCATTGAAAACATTAGTTTCACATCGTCATCATCGACTATTTTAACGGCATTCGATCCTGAGTCCGTCGGCCAGTTATACACTAACTCTATGTCAAATTCTTCAGATTTTATCTTGGTAGCTTTATAAATCGATTCTTTCAGCTGCACCAAATTACAGCCTTTCAACACTTTAGCTGGCTTACACGAGCCACCGACATATTTTCCACAATTAAGTTCATCAACAACTAATTCATCATCGAAATAACAGATCGTTGGTACACAGTTAGGAGCCATTCTACAATTTATTCAGTCAACTAGTTGCCTATTATCATTTGTTACCAAACAGCAAATGAGAAGAAAAAAATTGAACTAGGGTTTCTAATGAAACATACCTGCTATAACTGATTTCTTGTTCAAATTCTAGCTAGATTTAAGTAGTTTTTATTAGAATATTTTATTTTTGCTGAATTGATGGAGTGGGATCGGGTTTTTTGTGAAGAGAGGTTAAGAGAAGGGAGAGTGGGAAAATAAGGATGGAATGGGCTGGAAAAAGACAGAGAGCAAAAAAATAGGCGGCATTTTAGATGCCGCATACGGGCGACATCTCAAATGTCGCCAGTCTATTTTTTCCCAATACATGTATACTGGCTGCATTTGAGATGCCGGCAGCACACGTGGTGCCAACATGGCGAAAACTGGTCTAGTTGTGTGAATAGTTTGCAATGTGGCCTTTTGTTGTAATTTACTTACAAATTTGGCCTAAATACAAAATTTATCCTTAAAAATTTAATCAAAATCGAAATTTGAATAGAGAATTAGAAAACAGTAGTTAACTAATCTACCTAACTTTCATAAATCAAATTATAACAACTTCAAGTCAAGATAATGAATATTCAAAGTCAAAGAAGATGAGTACAAAACTGGACAAGATTGAAACAGGTTGTTATGTAAATGAGAGTGATTAAGATTTCACGACAGTGCATGTAATATCATACATTTTATGTACCTATGATCTTGGTTTTGTGTGTGTATATGTACTATTCATAAATACACTTTATAATTCATAATGGACAGTTAAAAAAAGTCTCTAATCCAAAGTTTTATGTGAAAACTTATAAGTAGAGAAAATGACATCTTTACACCACTATGCTTCCTAAATTCTGTTTAAATCCAATCAAATCCGAGGAAAATTTTGCCTTTAAAAAACAAAATACAGAAATATGCCTACAGGCACTTAAAATGCAAAACAAGGTTAAAAAATTCTGTTTTCCGTTTCCATTCCGGTCATTAGTAATTTTTAAATTTCCGGTTTCTTTCCGGAAATTTCAAAAGTTCCGCTTTGTACCGATTTTCTAATTCCACTATCTTTTTAGTTTTATTTTATTATTTACAGTAAAATTTTCACATTACATATAAAATACACACTTTAATTGAAAAACCATTGTTTAAGATTTTGTATTGTTCATTTGTGATTTTAAATTTTGATCAATTTTGAATTTTTTATTATGATTCGATGTAAATTAACAGAAGTATAACAACTTTTTTATACAACTGCATGATTTCTTGTCCATTTATTTATTATTCCATTTAATTTGTTTTCTTTTTTCAATTACTGTATATTTTGCTGTATTTTTTCAACTTTTTATAATTTTTGTAAATTTTTAAAAAGCAAATCTGGAATTTAGACCGAAAATCGGAATTTTAACCAGATTGCGTTTCGGTTACGAGCGAAACCGGACGGAATCACCGGAATAATCGGAATTCAGCCGAAATTATGAACCATGGTGCGAACTCGTGTAAAAGTACAATCTGATTCCAGGCACTAATAAACTGTATATTAATATTTTAGCAATAGTTGATTCACTTAATCTGTTAAAAGAAGTTGTATATTGTAAGTGTTCATATGTCATTTAGAAAGAAAATCAAGAATAAAATGTATGCAATAACTTCACATTTATTGTATTTTAGACTTTTAGTTTGGATATACTATACTGATGAAGTTATATAGTTATAAATATCATCATCAACTATGCAATATATCTTATCATAGATTATTAGTTATAAATAATGGATGGGTCGGACAAATCTTGCATAAATCTTTTGAGGTATTTAGTGCTCACGACACAAGTTTTAAAAATATTAGAAAAAAATAGTAGATTTGCATACCATCCTATATTCCCAAGCATGTCTAGCTGATAATCAGATTAGTATTAACATATTAATTAAACTCTTAAGCTTATGTTATTATTTGAATTAAGCAAACGCCAATGATTGAATCAAATTCAAAACATAAAGAAAAATCAAACTAATTATGTGTAGAATGTCCATTAATACATGTACAATTAGTCATATGTTACTCAAATGCAAGCCTTGACAAAATTCAAAACATATTTTAAATTATATTTAAAGATTATTAATCATTTGTCCAAATGTAGGGAAGAAGACCCCTCCATGTGCCCAGTGCCGGCCTTATCAATATGGATTCCTTAGGCAAGGCTGTAGAAAACATGAAGCATAAAAAGATTGGAGGAAATTTTTTTGTAATGACAGCACCTGAACCCTGGTTGTAATGTTGAAAGTTACAAGTTAAACCAATACACTACTAGTCATTTTCGTGAAAAGTTGCCCCGCTATTTTAATATATCAATATTTTTAAAAACACATCGGAGCTTTTGTTGCCCCTTTGGCCATGTTCGGCGATGTTGCCCTAAACAAAGGCCTTCCTTGCCTTGCCTCTGGGCCAGCCCTGCATGTGCCATGAAAATTTTGCAGCTGTGCGCAGAACACTATAAAATACATTCTACTTTTTTTCTTGAACAAGTAATCATAGGCCCGAGGCCCATAAAGTATACGGCCCATAATAAACCGAGTTTATACCCGCATCAAAATACATGCTATACCCTATTTAGGGTTACAAACCCTAGCCGCAATCAAATTACTTCATACGTTTCTGTAGCAGGAGAAAAATATAAACTGTGGAAACATGCAGATTAGCAAGTGAAATCAACTTCTCTCCAATTCGTCTCCATCTCTCAAGCTTACGGGGGCTTACTATCACATTCAGACAATTTATCAAACGCTGGACTACATCAAAGTGGCAACGAATTTCATTAAACGGGTTGGGAAATAAAGTTCGACACTCCACCACAAGCAGCTAAAGCAAATAAAAGGAATTCAGAGAAATTAGGGAAGAATAAGGAGCTAGAAGAAACCACCAGAAGCATGAAAATGATTTTGGAGAAGGATAATTAAATATGTGCATGATGTGCATGTGTGCACATGCACAGGGCTGATACTTCCTTTTGCTTTTGGGTTAATTTTGATTATAGAATTCTTGTTACTGGGCTTTGGATTAGAGAATCTCTGAATTTTAAAAGCTAGTTTAATAGATTATCTAAGTGTAAGGCATGTATAATCAAAAACCATGTACCTAAATTATTATGAGTGATCAAATAAAACTTACCCGAATTTTTTTACTCTTTCTGTTTTTCTGTTTTCATCTTTCTTTTTGAAACTTGTGAACTTTCTTCAATTATACCACCACATTCCCTCTACCGCCTGTTACTGGATCTCTTTCTGCCTTCAAGCCTTCACCACCTTCTGCCTGAACACTTCCCTGTAGTCAGATTCACATCCATTATTGAATCAAACCATGACAAATACCAGATCTCAAATCCCAAAATCCAAAGAGCATCGCACTTTGGTATCAGAGCCACGAGCTGAGAAAGGATCTTACCCTCGCTATTAAGATCCTACATTGATCAAGAATCATGACATGAGCAAGGAAGTAGCTTCATCCTCCTTAGACTTTTCAACTTCTGATGATATGCCTGAACTATGGCACAGAGAAGATTTGCTTAACAATGGAAAATGCATTGTCATTAAAGAAAATGAAGGAAACTGTAGTTTCAGGAGAATTAAAAACGCAACCAGTAGCAGAACTATGAACAACCAGCAGAATGGAATAACAACAATTGATATGATCATGAAATCAAATGGGGATTTTGAGGCTTGCCTTAGCAATCTCCTTAAAACTTTGGTTCGCAAAGCTTCCCAAGATATAACAGAATCTTTTCGATCGATACTGTAAAGAGTATGCTTCCTCCGCGTTTCAATAGCAGCAATATTTCAATAAGAAGAGAGAAGACGAAGACTGGAATTTGAATGGAGAATATGATCAGTATTCTTCATTATTAATATGTAGTCCTTCATCCCTTCCAAATATACATGCCTGTCCAACGAGCCGCATCCGTTCAAGTTCGCTGCTGCCGTTCCACAAAAGATTGCGACTGTTTAAATTTAAAAGTCGCATCTTTTCAAAAAAACTTAAAAAAACGGTCATGTTTTTTTAGCAAAAATAAGATGTCACATTAGACCCGAACCCGGTTCGATACGGACGGGCAGAACACGCGTGTTTTAGTCATAAGATATAGGTCCGTCTCCTCGCACAAAATTACCCGACCCTGAGGGCCAATATAGGGTTTGAGGATTTGGTATATATTCATGAATTTTCTCTTATTTTTGCCACTGATAGACTAATATATATTTCATACATATTTGGAATTCCAACAATCCCCTATATGAATGATAATATACTTTCCCCCACACAAAGTGGAATATCACAGAGTACATATGGAATAATGCTTATATCGAGGATAAGTAGATATTTCACTTTGAACTTTCCTAGTTAAAACTCATCGAATATACTTGGCTAATCGATGAATAATTTCATCTTGAACCGTCAGCTGTTATTGTATAACTAGACAATAAGTTTTACAAAGTGTTGTTTTCCCTTCTCATCCAATCTCTTGGTTATGTTCATTTTGGTCCTGAACAAATTTGGTTCTATGAGTATTTATAGAGAATTTAAGCATTTAATATTCTCATAGAGCCGACCCAGCTCACACTAACATAGCCGATCACATCCATTAAAAGTATCCTACATATACCCCACTTGTTGATTTCAAAATATGGTCATTATTAAAAAACATAGCTTTAACCTTTTAATACTTCTGTAGGCATGCATTTGATTGTACATCATAGGAATAGTTTGTAGGGATTTAGTCCATAAATGCATTACTTCTAGAATTACTCAGAACTAGTTTGCCTATTGATTCTAGTCCGTGCGATCTCCAGTTGTTAGGATAGGTTTCCGTATAAGGTAACTCCTTTTGGTTTAGGCTTTTAAACCCATTCCCCTCGATGCACAGTCGATTTTCTCTCTTAATAAACCTTTAGTAAATGGATCCGCTAGGTTATCATTGGTTCTTACATAATCAATGGAGATAGTTCCATTAGAGAGTAACTGCCTAAATGTGTTATAGCATCGACGAATATGACGTGATTTGCCATTATACACAAAGTTTTGCACTCTACTTAACGCTGTTTGATTATCGCAGTGAATACATATGGTTACTACATGTTTGAGCCAAAATGAAATATCTTCTAAGAACTGACGAAGCCATTCTGCTTCTTTGCATGCTTTATCTAATGTGATGAGCTCAGATTCCATAGTGGATCGAGCTGTGCATGTTTGTTTAGTAGATTTCCATGACCTGCTCTTGAAAGGGTAAAGACATAACCACTTATGGATTTCGATTCCTTTGAAACTGCAATCCAGTTTGCATCACTATATCCCTCTAAGACAGCGGGATATTTTCCGTAATGTAAGGAAAAATTAGTGGTATTCTTTAAATATACCAACACTCTCATTAGTGCTTTCCAGTGTTTCTTTCCTGGGTTACTTGTATATCTGCTTAATTGACTTACTACATACGTGATATCTGGTCTTGTGCAGTTTATGAGATACATTAAGCATCCTGTACACGAGAGTATTCTAGTTGCATTACGCTCTCATTAGTGTTTTTATGCAGTACTTTTGATGAGTTAATAGGCGTTCTCCCTCCTTTAATTCCATAGTGTTGAAAATTTTCAATCAATTTGTCTATATAATGTGACTGAGATAATGCAATTCCATTAGGTGTTCTTATTATTTTGATTTCTAAAATAAAGTCTGCAAGTCCTAAGTCTTTCATATCGAAATTGTCGATTAACATCTTCTTTATGGTCTCCATTACTGTTTTGTTAGGACCAAGGATTAGAATATCGTCAATATATAGAAAAATCATTACATATGGTTGCCCAACTTGCTTGTAATAAACACATTTGTCACATTCATTTATACGATTTCTAATCATGGCATCATCAAATTTTTCGTGCCATTGTTTTGGATCTTGTTTGAGTCCATAAAATGATTTTACTAATCGACATACTTTGTTTTCATTTCCTTTAGAAATAAAACCTTCAGGTTGCTCCATGTAAATCTCCTAATCGAGATTTCCATTTAGTAATGCTATCTTTACATCCATTTGATAAATTTCTAGATTATAAATGGATGCAATTGCTATTACCATTCTTATAAGAGTTATTCGTGTAACCGGTGAATAGGTATCAAAGAAGTGTATACCTTCTTTTTGGCAATATCCTTTGGCTACTAATCTGGCTTTATATTTTTCGATAGAGCCATCTGGTTTTATTTTCTTCTTGAAATTCCATTTATAGCCAATTGGTTTTATTCCAGGTGGAATAACAACTATTTTTCAAGTTTTATTACCTAGAATTGAATCAATCTCACTTTTGATTGCTTCTTTCCAACACGAAGATTCAAAAGAAGACATTGCCTCTTATATGTTTGAGGTTCATGTTCATGTTCTAGTACGTAAATTAGAAATTCTGAGCTAAAAAACTTGGAATTTTAGCCCTTATGCTTCTTCTTGGTTCAACTTTATCTTTATCCCGATGAGTTTCATCTTCATGTGGTTTATCTCTGTTGTCTCTTGTCCTTCAAGGTTTCCATCATTTCTTTTATGTGGGAACACATCTTCAAAGAAGGAGACATCTCTTGACTCAACTATAGTATTTATATTGATGTCATTTATATTAGACTTGAAAACTAAACATATGTAGGTGCTACTGTTTTTGGATGGACCTAAATAGTAGCAATCCATAGTTTTAGGTCCAAGTTTGACCTTTGTGGGGGGCAGAACTAGAACCTTTGCCAAGCATCCCCACACTTTGAGGTATTTGAAGCTAGGTAGGTGTCCTTTCCATAACTCATATGAAATCGTTCCTGTTTTGCTGCGAGGAACCCTATTTAATATATGATTAGACATATGTAGGGCTTCCCTCCACAAGTTTGTCGGTAAGCCTGAAATTAAAAGCATCTCGTTAACTATGTCTCTTAACCTTCTATTTTTTCTCTCCGCAATACCATTTAGTTGTGGTGAATATAGTGATGTTTTTTGATGAATTATCCATTTTTGACAATAGTTGTTCAAATGGTGATTCATATTCTCCACCTCGATCAGATCTCAATATCTTTATCTTTCTATCAAGCTAATTTTCTACTTCAGTTTTGTATTTTATAAACGATGTAATTGCTTCATCTTTACTGTTTAAAAGATATACATAGTAATATCATGTATAATCACCAATAAATGTGATAATATACTTGTAGGTGATGATTTGAAATCACATAAATCAATATGAATCATCCCTAGTAGTTCAATACATCTATCAACAGTATGAAATGGTTTTTTGACCATTTTTGCTTCTACACATGTCTCACATTTGTATTTTTTATCTTCTTGAAAGTTAGGAATTAATCCTAAGTTGGTAAATGTTTTCATATTACGGAAATTTATGTGTCCTAGCCTACCACTCCATAATAGAGTTTCATGCTCAACCAAGTAAGAAATTTCAATTTCATTGCACAGTCATAATACATAGTGTTTTTGCCGACTATGGCTACATTTTCCTTAAATAGGCCATCACATAAATATTCCTTATCTATGTACATTCCAGCCTTGGACAGAACTATCTTGTCTGACTCGAAGACCATTTTGAATCCTTTCTTTGACTGTACTGAAGCATATATTAGATTCTTGCGTATGTTTGGAACATGAAGCACGTCATTTAACTTAACAGTTTTTCCAGAAGTAAACTTGAGAATTACTGTGCCACTGCCCTCGATCATGGAAACTGCAGAATTACCTATGTAAAGTTTTTCTTCCTCATCGAACTTCTTCTAAGTAAAAAACATGGATTTGTCAGAACATACAAGATGAGTAGCACCCGCGTTTACCCACCACTATGCAGGGTTCTGAACCAAATTGTATTCAAATACGACTGCTGAAAAGTTGGACTCATCCACTTCCATGTTGTCCACCATATTTGCCTCTGAATTGTGTTCCTTCTTGTGTCTGCAATCTCTAGCGGTATGTCCTTCTTTTCCACATACCCAACGCTCGCCATTAAATTTCTTGGTTTGTTTGTTGTCTTTAGGTCTGTTTTCAGGAGCTTTTCTCTTCTGTGAGAATTTTTTTTCTTTTGGTTTTGTTGAAGTGTCCTTTGTTCTTTGACCCTTCTGCAACAAATGCATCCTCACTTTATTTGTAACTCCACGGTTCTCTGCCTCAATTTTTAGTCGGACGATGAGATTCTATAAAGAGTTTTCCTTCTTTTTATACTTCAGATAGTTGCGTTAGTCTTTCCATGATGGAGGAAACTTCCCTGTTATGGCTTCAACCAAGAAAGATTCTCCGACTTTATGGCCTTCTGACTAAAGTTCATAAATGATAGCTTCAAGTTCATGCAGTTGAGTAGTCACAGATTTGGAATCTACCATCTTGTAGTCCATGAATTTGTCTACAACGAATTTCTTTAGACTCACGTTCCGCGTCTTGTACTTTGCAGCAAGCACATTCCAGAGGGCCTTTTTGTCTTTAGTGGCTGATATACTTTATATAGCATCTTGTCCAGACGATTTAGAATATAATTTCTGCATAAGAAGTCGGAATGCTTCCATGTATCAACAGTAAGAAACGTATCTTTGTGTATTTCCCTGGTTTGGCCTGGTGCAAGCACTGGTTCCTTCTCCTCAAGATACCTATGCAGACTGAGTATGGTGAGATAGAATAGCATCTGACTCTGCCATGTACGAAAATCATCACAATCTTCTTTTGTAAGGATCGGGTCTTTTGTGAGTAGCACTTTTGTTTGATATTTCAACTGCTGCCATTTCCTTAGCATTGAAAACAAGTTAGGAAATGCAAAACCAAAAAATAAAATAATGAGTGAACGAACATATCAGAAATAGAAAGTTCGCAGCTTTCTTTTTTTAGAAAAATTCCCCGATTTTAGTAAGTTTTAAGATGTAGTTTCAAGGGAATTAAAAACGCAACCAGTAGTAGAAATATGAACAACTGGAAGAATGGAATAACATCAATTGATATGATAAGGAAATCAAATGGGGATTCTGAGGCTTGCCTTAACAATCTTCTTAAAACTTTAATTCGCAAAGCTTCCCATGATACAACAGCATCTGTCCGGTCGAGATTGTAAAGAGTATGCTCCCTCTGTGTTTCAATGGCAGTAGTATTTCGGTAAGAAGGGAGAAGACTAGAATTCCAATGGAGAATGTGATCAGCATTCTCCATTATTTATATGCAGTCTTTTATCCCTTCCGAATAGACACGTCTGTCCAACGGGTCGCACCCGTTACATTCGCCGCTGCCATTACACAAAAGATTGCAACTTTTTAAATTTAAAAGTCGCATCTTTTCTAAAAATATGTTCAGAAAATGGTCATGTTTTTTTAGCAAAAATAAGACATCACATTAGACCCGAACCCAAACCCAAGCCTGGCTCGACCCGATACGGATGGCGCGTGTGTTTTTTAGTCATGAGATATAGGTCCTTCCCCTCGCATAAAATTACCTGACCCCTAAGGGCCAATGTAAGGTTTAAGGATTTGATATATATTAATGAATTTTCTCTTATTTTTTCCACTGTGGGACTAATGCATATTTCATTCATATTTGGAATTCCAACAGAAACCACATCAGAATTATCCAATCAGACTTAAGAACTGTGAACTGCTACCCAGAATCTACCAAGAAGCTCTCAAGAACTGAATGTTAAGATGGACAAGATGTAAGAAAATTCAAATCTCATGTTGCACTTCCAAATACTTAATTTTCTAAACCAAGCTTTGATAAACGCATGATTCATACTAGTAGAGCTTTATGTGAATCAAGCAAAGCAGCTTTTGCAAATCGATCATTATCGCCTCACATATCCCTTAAGAAACCGTAGCATAGTGCTATTACTCGATTTTTCACAGAATACTAGGAGCTACTTTGACGAGTGCGGTCATGTTGGGCCTAGTTGTCACAAATCCTTTTATGTAATGTATGAAGAGCGAAAGCTGGGCTTCGAGTCCATGTATTTTTAATAAGCAACTATTGCTTGGAATTTCATGTAATAATAGTGTCAAAATATTTGAACATTATGTATTTGTGTGTTAGATTTTTCTTATTCTTCATACTTTGGTTATTCTCCTAGAAAAAGGGAGTTTATAACTTTGTCGATGCAGTTTTTATTACTTCATTTTTTAGAATTTTGAATTATGGTATAGAATTTTGTTCAATGTTGTGCAGTTAATGCCCCGCTATAACCCTACTATATCTCATAGCGGATTTCTACCGCTACGATTTTTCCATATGGCCCTAAATATAGCATTGCCGCTTTAAGCCCACTATTTCCGCTATATCCCGTTATTCCCACTATATTCTGCTATATCTTCTTTAAAAGAAATGAATTGAAAAATGACATTCATACATTACAATAATTATGAAATTAATTTAATTTAATTTTTAGTATATTTTTAGAAATGAAAATACTCTAGTATTTTACTAAATTTGATTATGTTATACAACAGTTTTACGTTTGTTTATAGTATTCACAATGTTTTTATTAATATTATTTATGTATTAATTATAATTCAATTGAACGTTAATTTTTTATTTAATTACCATTTATATATTTGTAAAAATATTAAGTACGAGTTTTATATGCTATTTTAGAGTCATCCGCTATATCCCGCTATATCCTCACTGTATCCCCGCTATGACTTTTTGCACCTCCGCCGCATTGAATCTGCCTAGCGCTTTAACTGCACGGGTTCAATTATATACAAAGTAGTGTACAAGTTTAGTAGACAATGACAATTTGGAAAAGCCAAATAATAAAGAGTATTTCTATTTTCTATACATCAAAATTTTATTGTAATGTTCTGGTCAAGGACAGACGACGGAGATTGTTTTCCATCAGCAATAAAGTATCATCTGCGGTGTACATAGAAATGCTCCTATGGTGCGTTTGCGACGAACAAACACAAAGTATTTAAGCATCGAAGATTGGTGAACGGAGAATGTGTTTGCAGATACGAACAAGGTATTTGAGTGGAATATTTAATTTACAATTTTAATTTAGTTGATTTATAGTTAATTAATTATTATTTTTACTATGTAATATTGCATTAAATCAAACTAATATATATTAACTTCAATTACAAGCATATAAAAAAACTAGATAATTTAATTAAACAAACTAGGAAATCTAACCAAATATACTAACGACGACTACGGAACATACCCAATTGGTACGACATAAATCAGGTATCTAATCATCATGCAATGTTTCCACCATATCCAAGTTTGTGTGATATTCACGAAAATCATCATAACCTCCCACCGTTTCACTTGTGTAGTAGCGGACAATATAGAGTAACATTGCTGCACGTTGTTGGTGAAACAGTCACTCTGAACAAATAACCATCCAGACACATGCCCGTTGGAGCTGTTATGCCCGGTATGTCTGCTACGTCTGGGCTAAATGGGTATGGTGTCTCCGGCCATCCAAGAGGCATACAAAGTTATATCGATAGTGGCGAAAGGCTGAGTTGGTGGAGTTAGAGATATTTGATACATGCAGCTGTTCTCTCCTATGCAACCTCCAAAAAGCTGATCCAACTCTCTAAATTTGAGCAAGGTGCTTCTCCTAAATTCTTGTATTTGCAGCGGAGTTCCACCACTCCTCAGAACCATCCAACCGATCATTCTCTACATCCCACATCCCACGTCCTTACTTCTACTCATAGAATTTTGTCTCAATTATGACCCCAATCGAGGTTCAATCTCTCATTGAATATTGCTGCCACGGTCGAATAAAACTTGCCGATTGCATTCTTTCCGTCTGGCAGATAATTAACGCACAGATCTATAAAAAGCTCATTCCATTCGGGAGTTTATAAGGTTATGGGCTGGAGAAAACGAAACCAGTAGCAGAAGTAGAATAATGCGCCATAATACTAAAAAATAAAAATTTCAAAACGTAAAAAAAATCTTGAAAAATTAATACATGTTGTAGATATGGTAAAAAGAAATAGAATAGCGGAGAAAATTACCTTAAAACAAGTTCGAACGGATTAGACAAATTTTAAAAAGGGAGAAAATAGTCTGTTTGAACTATTGTGAGGAGGAGGGGCGGCTGGTTATATAGGGGTGGAAGGGGAGTTCAAAGAGGCAGTCATTATAGAGAAGCAGTACGACACATCGGACGCCAATGAACCAAATTCCTCCAACCAACCAAATGGTTTAAATTTTAGATTTGGACCGTTGCGGCGTCCGATATGTCAAAATAGGAACGTGGCTAAAATGACTGCGAACAACAACTAAACAAAAACCTAGATGATTGCCTAATAGATCTAAGAGCCATCGCAACCAACTCGTGCCTCTTAGGAGCTTAGGAAAGTAGGGGTACTGATAGGCCTCCTTCTTTGATTCCTATGTCGTAGTATTCTTCAGTTACTTCCAGCCTTCACCCCTAGGGATAAGTCGAACTACGTTATTAGTGGATAAAGAAAATAAAAAGGATCATAGATGATCACCACACATAGCTTGTTTTTTAACCTAAAAAATAACTCATTCTCCCTGCTTTTCAATATCAAGTCATTGAGAAGAAAACAACAATGCGTACACAAGTTTTTCTTACCATGCTTTTTAGCCATACTTAAAGTAATTTCAAATATAATGATAATCTTCCACCTATGCAACAACTATAACAACATTTTCATCCATATTCCATATCTTAACAACAATTTCAACATGCTTTTCAACTACGTTATCTTCAACGATCTCAATCACGAGCAAGTCAACATTCTCAATAGCGTACCAATCTTTTCAACAAATCCAAATTTCAATCTTTACCATCAACATCCGAATTTTGACTATCAATCCCAAGTATCCATACCTCAAATATAAGTAGAAATTTGGCTAGTCAATTTGACTTCATGAATGGTGGTCTTACTTAGTTTTCATAATTCAAGTGGATACGTTAAATAAGATAATATATGGTTAGGATACTCTAGTCAAACAAAAAGCACCGACAACAAAAGAATAAACCACGAGGCACCAATTTTCAACAAATCAAAGGGAAACCAAAGGGAAGGATCAAAGAATATGGAACAATTTATGAGAAAGCAGATCAAACTCATTGTTGGATCGAATGCTTGGAGGATCCATACAGAGTTATGAATTAAACTCAAAATCTCTTCTATTGATTTTGATCGCATCTGTAATCCAAAATCAAAATCAAATGCCTAAAAATATAGGAAATCTAAAATTGATTTCCTCATACAAAATGAATCAAAATCATATTCTTCTAACTATCAACAAATAATTCACCACCAAATCATAACTTTGCGACATTGCTTCCATCGACTTCAAGAATTCTCATTTTGACCTATCGGTTGCCTGTATGAATGTATATTTTTCTTTTCTTCAAATCACCTTAGTCTAATTCTTAATTTAAAGAGCTTTAAAATTCAATTCTAACTTCTCATTTAACCACCATATTTCTTTAGAGTTGAAAAGTGAATGATAGAGATATTAATAAAACGGGCAAACACATACAGTGGGGTTATTGGGCCTGGTCGACCCAAATGGATTAACTCATATTGTCAATTCCTTTGGCCCACTTATTCACCACTTTATACATCCTATGTAAGCCCAATTACCGTACATCTTTAATAATAGTTGTAATACCTTTGGTGTCTCACTTTTTTGGTGTAAACGTGAACTTCCAGAAATACCCTTTAAATAATTCAAAAATACCTCCTTCAATCCAAAAAAATAGCATCGTAGCATCCGCATAATAGGTCAATTCAAAAAATCTTACCGAATTAAAAAAAACACCGGTCATACAAAATCTTATTCACCAAGATTTGTAACTCTAATTTAATTCATCAAATTTTGTTCGTTGGCAGTAAATATATACCTCACATAGTACAGTGATAATTTTTTTATGAAGACCTGAAATTCAAGGTCATAAAATGTAAGCATGTATATGCTGCTTTATGCTTATGTGGTAATTTTTTTTTAAAATGACCGAGATACTGGACAGCATAGGCTACGTGAAAAAGTTATATGATAATGTGCGGAGCAAGTCCTATGCCTACCGAGTCCATAAACTGGATTGGAATTTTTATCTTTTTCAGTAGCCTAGGTTATTGACTCGGTAAACGCATAGATATTTAAGATATTTATGTTAGTACTAAATATAAAATATATGTAGGCTACATGAAAAAGTTAAAAATCCCAATCCAGTTTATTGGCTTGGTAGGCATAGGACTTACTCTGCACACTATCATATAACTTTAAAATATATATAGACTACGTGAAAAGGTTAAAAATTCCAATCCATTTTATTGACTCGGTAGGCATTGGGCTTGCTCCGCACTTTATCGTATAACTTTTTCACGTAGCCTGTGCTGTCCAACATCTCGGTCGGTTTTTTTTAAATGTTTACCACATAAGCATAAAGTAGTACATACATGCTTACATTTTACGACCTTGAGTTCTCAGGTCTTCATAAAAAAATTATTACAGTACTATGTGAAGTATATATTTACTGCCAACAAACAGAATTTGATGAATTAAATTAGAGTTACAAATCTTGGTGAATAAGATTTAGTATGACCGGTGTTATTTTTTTTTGATTTGGTAAGATTTTTTTGAATTGACCTATTATGCGGATGCTACAATGCTATTTTTTGCGGATGCTATTTTTTGGATTAGAGGAGATATTATTGAATTGTTTAGAGGGTATTTTTGAAAGTTCACGTTTACACCAAAAAAGAGAGACACCAAAGGTATTACAACCAGTATTAAAGATATTTAGTACTAACATAAATATCTTAAATATCTGTGCGCTTACCGAGTTAATAAATTGAGCAAGTCCTATGCCTATCTCTGTGCTAAGATAACGTAGGGAGCTGTACTTTCCTCTCTCTATATATATGGTTCCATACATCCTCCTCAGTCCTCACCTGCAACCTCAACTACAAACAATAGCCACACCCTATTTTTCTTTCCATAACTCAAACAGCACGCAAATCCAATTCAGTTAGGATACATCATTGCATTTGCTATTTTTTGTACCTACAACTCGAAAATACAAGGTAATTTTTGTTAGTGAATAATTTTAATTAATTATAGGAAGGCATTTTTTCCAATAATACATCAGCTGGTGTTATCAAAGAACGTGCAGATCTATTTCTACGCATACAGTGTAACTTTGTGATGACTGATTTTTTTTCAAATAATACGGTTTAACTTTGTTATACATTAAATTCAAAAATTTGTAGGTATTGATCTCATCGCAAAGTTATGCCAGTTTTGCATGATTTTATTATGAAGTATATGTTAGTTTTGCTTGATTTTTCCAACTCATGTGTACCTACTCGGATGTTATACTTTTAGAAGAATATTAGGTACACAGATGGTATACTTTCAAAAGAATATTAATTTAACTGTTTTGTTGTTATAGGCATGTTTAGCGTTGGTATATATTATTCTATCAAATAAAATGGTTCACACATCATCAAAAATATATAAACACAGTATTATTCTCTTGGTGCATATTTCATTTATACATTGGCCAACACAATAATAAAAAGTTATAGTTTTTTCAAACGTTTCGAATTTCTCTTCGCGAAAGACATCTGTCAATTTTCAAAGTATGTGTTTTTATTTTATATATAGCCGTTATCACACTAATATTTGCCATTAGGGGATTTGCAATGACCAATCCCTGGGCTACCGCCTGGAGTAATAGGTGGAAGATACCCTACGACAACATATTTTCTACTGATCTTCATGTTTTCATCTATATTGACTTGCTTTGTCTTAGAAGCAATGAAATCCAAATTTCTTTCACAGTGACAATGGAATAGTGTAATAAAAAGTAAAAACATGACTAAAAAGGCCATCCGTGTAGTGAATATAACCATTGTTTAGTTTACTATGGAGTTCACTGTAGAATAGAAGGGACATAACAGGATTACGAAGATTTTATGGCTTTGGTGTATAACTTTGGAAAGCCTGACCTTTTCGTTACAACGACATGTAATCCTTCATGGGATGAAATCACTTATGAACTACTATAGACAATCATCTCAAGATCGTCTAGATCTTACGAAAAGAATATTTCGTGCAAAATACGAGCAGTTGAAGGATGATATTTACAGCAAACAAGCTCTTGGTTTAGTTGCAGCACATGTGCACGTTATAGAATTTCAGAAAAGAGGACTTCCTCATGCTCATATTCTTATCATATTAGATGAGCAAGATAAACATCATATCCCGGATGATTATGATGCTATTGTAAGAGCAGAAATCCCAGACTGTGACGAAGAACCAGAATTATATAGTACTATTATTAAATGGATGCTTCATGGACCACGCGGAAGACATCGATCAAATTCACTATGTACGAAAGATGGAAAATGCAAAAAGAATTATCCAAAACAATTTTTTCCAACTACTCTTCAAGGCAATGATTCATATCCCATCCATCGGAGGTGAGATAATGGTAGAAGCATTGCATTAGACAATGACAATGATTTTGTTATCGATAATCGTTAGGTTGTCCCATATAATCTCATAGTTGTAAAAAAAACATGATTTTCGTATTAATGTCGAAGTTTGTAGTAGTATCAAATCTGTCAAATACCTATACAAGTATGTCTACAAAGTTCCAAATCGTGTGGCAGTTGAAGTTCGTCCAAGAAGTGAGTACAATGAAATTCAAAAGTTTATCGATGCAAGATGGATATGCCCCCAAGAGGCCTTTTGGAAAAAAAAATTAAATTTTCACTGCATAAAATTTATCCTTCCATTCAATGATTACAAATACACTTACCAAGTAGGCAACAAGTCACGATCATTCTAATCAAATAGTGTCTGATATTGTAACGAAACGGCATTTCCGTCAGCAGCGACCGGTAGGCTTTTCAACCATCCCAGCCCCACCGTGGCTTACACTGGTACCCGAAACTTGCTTTTACGGCCAGCTTCTCGACTGTCACGGCTTACGCCTAACCACCCCGTAAAGAGGCCGTGTGGGGGTAAGAGTCTCCCGTTCGCCACCAAACCGCGAAGCGAGAATCCCCCATCACATTTCACTAAGACAAGCAAGTCTCGTCCACTAAGCTACGTTTTGGTACAAAGCCATGCCTTGGGTCAACAAATGATCAAAGTAATGATCACCAAGATAAATGATCAAACAAATGATCATATCACAAATGATCAAACAATGATCATTTCACAGCAACACTTAGCATGTCACATTACCAAATTGGGAATATATCGCTGATAACCTTCAACTACATAACCTCTGAGCTCGTACGTCTCAGAGAAGGGTGTTAAGCTAAAAGAATAAATTCTCCGCCACCAACAGAAATGTATTTGAAAGAAATCTGCTTTATATCTCAAATTGTAATGTCAGACATACAATCCATACAAGTCTGTTCTGGGTTCGAACAGAACCGAAGGCACTTCCAAAGAAGCCCTTGCAATCCGGGTATTCACAATTCCGATCGGACTTCCCATCACTTAGGAAATCTCTATACCGTAGCTACTCGGTGCAGAGACAATCGATAGGTCATCCTATCGTTCTCGCAAATACCCGGTCTTCACCACCAGTCTTCAAATGCTATCCATAACGACGAATCACATATTCGGAATGGGTTATACGACACAAAGGTCCTCTCCCGGTTAAACCGAATAGTGAGCGAAATAGTTCAAAAACATATGGATACTGGGATTTCAATTAAGTCACAACTTATTACCCAAAACTTTTCGCTAAATGATTTAAAACAAATTACCATTTCCAATCTTTAAAACAAAAGGGTTTATTTCATAAAGTTCACATAGTTTCTCAAAGATTCATTCCTGGATTTCAAAACAATTCCAATTCAATTGGATTTAATTCATTAAATCTTTAAATTAAGATTTAACTTATATTTTTCAAAGTTCGTTCCCAATATTCTCTTTCAAAAATCGTTTCCAGATATTCATCTATAACTTGGAAGATTATTTCAGTTTAAACTTGAAATCCTTTTAATACAATTCGAAATTCATTTCTCCTATGAAAGCTTTTTATCATTTAGAAACAACAGTGTTATTTCGGAAAAACCTTATTTCATTTATACAAGTTATAATCTTTGGGTTAATTCAAATTCTCAAAAGAACAATACTTTAAAAATGGTTTGACTCATATATAACTAGTATAATATCGTTATAATCCCTAGTTTCAAAATATAGAATTCAATTTGAAGTATTGAAATCAAATTTAAATCAAAATATTTAAATTCTAAATCTTAATCAAGTTATTCAAAATAATTTCATCTTTGAAATTCCATTTCAATTGCTTTTCACTTTAAACCCACTCCATTTCCAAAACATTTGAATTCAAATATTCAAATTTTATAAATCATTTCAAAATCTGTGACTTAATCGATTTCTCCGTGAAATCCATATTTGTGTGTGTAAAAGTGTGGTCCAGAGGTTTAACACAATAGTGCAACATTATTCAATCATCACAGATTAAAACATAGAGATATAATTGATAAGCGATATAGCTATAACGCTTATCGCTCATTCACATATTCACATATAAAATATAGATGTATCAACAATAAATGAATAAATTATACATAGCACAATCCACAGAACAAAATATTATAGATCAGATAAGACAATCAATTCAAAGCATCTCATATAATAAAATCATTTATAAGTAGGGCAAACATTCAATAATCATTTATAATTAGGATTTATTAATCGTTTAATCCTAATTAATTCAATTTATTTCCAAGTAAATTAATTACTTACGAATTTATTTACCCAACCTTGATTAATGAATTACAAATCATTTGATATCAATTTATTTATCAAACGCTTTAATAAGTTAAATTATTTTTTAATTAATCATATTAATTAATTTAATCTTTAAACCAATTACATAATTAATTACCCTTTTTTGATTTATTATATTAAGAAATTAAACTTTTAATTACTTATCATAAAGTAATTATCCCGTAACAAGAAACCATTAATTTCCAATTTAATCTAATGATTTACTTAAACTAAATTAATTAACTTTAATAAATCAAATTATCCAAAATTAATTACAATAAGGGGTTAATCTTTAATTACTTTCATTAAGTAATTATCTTAGATTAATTTATTATTTATCATTTATTCAAATGAATTTAATAATGAATTTCAATCATTTAATTAATATTTAATTGATAACCTTAATTTACAAAATAATTTATTCCTTAATTAATAAATCTTTAAATCTTAATTAGTTATCTAAACTTTTAATTGCTTATTTAATTAATCCAATTCATTAATTAATAAATTGAATAATTTATCCCTTTTTATTGAATTAAAATTTTTCAATTTAAGATTATCATTATCACTTAAGTTAAAACTCGTTTTAATAGTGATTTAAATATCATAAATTAATTTATCCTTCATTTGATTTATTTTGCACTAGAAATCAAGAGAATTTAAAGCCCAATCTCATTTAATCTCAAATCAATTTGCAAATTTATTCTATCATTTAAACTATTTAAAACAATTTAAACTTAAAAACTCCTTTTATTTCAAGACAAATTTAAATTTATATTCGAATCCAAATTTAAACCTCTGATTTTAAACCTCACTTACAATTCAAACTTCCCCCTAATAATCCAACTGCTTAAACCTTTTTAAAGGAGTTAAACAAATTTAAATTAAAATATTTATTTATTTATTTCTTTAATTTTTTTTAGATTCAAAACTTACTTGAACCAGATTAAACTTGGATTTAATCTCATTTTTAATCTTTGCTTTTCATTTAAACTTAGCTTTTAGATTTTATTTTCAAATTTTAAAACAGGATAACATGTTTCCTGTTAAAAACCTGTAACACGCATTCAACCCATCAGTCCCAAACCAAACACTGCCATATGAACTGAAGGCAACCGTGCACGAGCACGTGCACAATAGCACCGGCCATCATGGGCCAACGTCGACTCCCATTCCCAGTCGCCGATCACCCTCTCCGATGAATCCACCCTCCAGATCGCCGATACCCCCATCGAAGTAAAATCGAGCAAAAGACGAAACCTGGGAGAGGAAAAAAAACGAAAGCAACAACGTTCAAAACCTGGCAACGCCTCCTACTCGCCGCCTCGGCCACTGAAAAATCCCAAACTTCGGCCATCGACTCATCATCCACCCATCCATCATCCCCCAATGCCACATGCCACTCGATCCACTACCGGAAGCGAACGAATCAAACCAACAGCCTCATACAAAACTAGGTTTAAAATTTTCAAACGTGCGTCGTTGCCACCACCGTGGTCTGACCACCTCCCCGCTATTTTTCCTAGACACTACGCCCACTACTCTACCACCCCAGAGAGCCATGACCTCCCCCTTCCTCGAGATCACCTGAATTTAGTCGAAAGTCCATTTCCATTCAATCGAGGATTGTTCTCGACTCCCTTATCGAAAAATCATGATTCTTGCCTTAAAATTCAAGTTAAAGCATGAGAATTAAATTTGTATACCTGAATCTATGATTTAAGATATTCGAAATTTTGATAAAATCAAATTTGCTCAGTCCTTGATTTTCCTATGATATTGTTATATATATATATTTTTTTTTTATTTAAATTTATTTTTAGAACTTAGTTTAGGATCAAACAAAACATTATTCGTTTTAATCTTAAGTCCTAACATTTCGTAGATTTTAAAGAAATGATCTTTAAATCAAGTTTTGTACTTAAAATCTATGAACAGAAAAACATATGCTAACAACAGATATGTATAAAACACTTTCAGTTTAAATATATTCAGAGGATCTATATATACACATAAACAAACCTATCTACAGATTTATAGAAAAGCAACAGTTTTATACTTTAAACATTTAAGAAAATAAGTTACTCACAGTTTTCAGAAAGAAGAAAGAACAGAGAAATGCTTCATTTTGAATCAAGCTTGAAATTTACTTGCTGAGTTGATTTGTATTTTTTTTTCTTTCTTTAGCTTTGCTGTGTTTTTTTTTCCGAATGAAATAAGTAAATATGGGTGTGTGTGCGTGTGTATGAAGAAGGCAGTATTGTACAGGGATATGCATATTGTACAGGGTGATTATATTTTTTTTATTTATTAAACAAGATCTCAGCTGGTGATTCTTGTGTTGTGCTGATGAGTATTATTATGTGTACTAAGGTCATCTTTGCATTAATGGCTTAAGTCCTTCATGTCTTCATTATGATATTTTATTCCTATATTTCGGTTGTACATGTATAAGTGTAATCCTTGGTGTCTTCTTTTGCAAGTTCTTTTATATATATGCTTACCCAATTTGTTTGTACAGTGATATAAATTATTTTATACAAGGTGATGTTACCTTCTTTTTGTACTAAAGTTATGGCATTCATTAATTGCTGGAGGCATGTTGCATTAAATAAATTTTATCTTATATTCTTCTTTGTACAAATACAGGGATATACATTGTTGTTTGTACAACATGATCATTTTTCTTCTTCTTAGTTTTATTTCCTTACATTTCGGCTGAGATGATGTAATGGGTGTTGGCCTTTATTATACTTGAATATATTTGCTTTGCTATTGTTTCACTTTATCATATTTATACTTTATTGGTTTGTACATACTTTTTTTTGGCCAGGTTGCTTAACTTGATGTATATTATTGCTTTGTAATATTTCATACATAGGATTTCTTTGTACTTTACTTTGTTTATTTTGTATATGTACCAAGATACTTCTTTTATGCATACATTTGTTTATTCTTGTTTGTACTCAACATTCATTTATAAATTTTATTTTCTTTTGTTCTTGTATTTTATTTATAAATCCCGATTCGATTGAATTCAAAATTTATATTAAAATTTATATTAATTACCAATTACTTCACAATTTTTATTCAATAATTAAATTGATTATCAATTCACATTCAATTCAAATCCGGGATCGTTACAGATATTTTGTTGGATGATAGCCTCTCTAATGCTAATTGAATTCTTCAACACAAACTCACAAGATCCCGAAGCAAGACAATTTTTATATCATGAATTTTCAAAGAAATACAGGTAGGTAACAGATATAAAAAATTAGAGACATGGGACATCATCAAAAAAAAGTCATACGACAGATTTATAGTGTTCCACCATCAGAAGGGAAATGTTACTACTTGAGAATTCTTTTAAATCATATAAAATGACCAACCTCATTTGACTATCTTCTCATAGTCGATGGTATTAAATATCCAACATTTCGTAAAACAACAAAGAAAATAGGACTGTTAGAGGAAGTTCAAAGCATTAGAGCATGTTTGAAGGAAGCATCAACCACACGAATGTCATCATCTTTGAGAAGACTATTCGCTACAATCTTGATTTATTATACACCAACTGGTATTAGAAAATTATGGGATGAATTTTTCTACTATATGATAGAAGATTATTCGAGTTCAAGTGTAACAAGTCGAGTTATACTTGAAAATCGTCTTTTAAAAGATCTTAATATTTTGTTAATGAATCATTATGAAAAAATTTCTGATTACGACCTTCAAACAATTACAGATGACACAGATGATCATTCATTAACTTTGAGATTAATAAGTGAGAAATATTTTATTATAACACCAAAGAGGATTTAACTTCTGCCAGCAAGTTGAATGAATCTCAATTGCATGCATATACTGCAATTCTGAATGTTGTTAATAATAAAGAGAGCATGATTTATTTTATTGATGGTCCTCGTGGAACAGGAAAAACGTTTCTCTATTGAGCAATACTTGCAACACTTCGACAAGAAGGTTTGATTGCACTTGCAACAGCCACATCCGGGATTGCTGTGATTATTCTACCAGGCGGCCAAATTGTGCATTCGTGATTCAAAATTTCAATTAATACAACATCCGAATCAATGTGTACGATATCTAAACAATCAGAATTAGCAGATCTTTTACGTCAAGCATCCATTCTTATTTGGGATGAAGCAACTATGCTCATGGATATGCTTTCGAAGCATCAGATAGATCTGTTAAGGATATTATAGGGAATAACTTGCCATTCGGAGGTAAAATTCTTATTATTGGAGGGGATTTTCGACAAGTATTACCCGTTGTACAACATGGTACAATAGCAGAAACAATTGATGCATGCATTGTTGAATCGCCACTATGGAATAATGTAGAAGTCATCCAACTTACTCAAAATATGAGAGAAAAAGAAGATTCTTTATATTCAAATTTTCTATTACGTGTTGGTGATGGGAATGAACCGCACATAGAGACGACTTGATTTGAATTTCGAATGAAATGGTAGTACCATGGGAAGATGAATGTCCAATAACTACTCTTATAAATACAATTTTTCCCACATTACATGAAAATGCATTCCAAAAGGAATATATCGTGGCAGGAACCTTAATTTACCCCTCTAAAGAATGCGTCGATAAGTTGAATAACCAAGTTATTGATCTATTTCCTGGAGAATTACATACGTACTACTCATTTGATTTTGTTGAAGACGATACAAGAAATCTATACCAACTCGAATACCTTAATTCAGTAGCTCCAGGTGGTTTGCCTACACATATGTTGGTCTTAAAGAATGGATCACCGATCATGCTACTCCGTAATATTGATCTAGTGAATGGATTATGCAGTGGTACCAGATTAATATGTCGTGAATTTTACAGAAACCTAATAGCTGCAGAGATTTGCCACTGGATAATTTTCAGAAGATCGAATTTTCTTACGATGAATACCTATAAGCCTTCCAAAGATATCCGTTTGCCACTTACATTATTGCGCAAACAATTTCCTATATGGTTAAGTTTTTCCCTCACCATCAACAAAGCACAAAGGCAAACAATTCTACATATAAAAATTTACTTGCCTCAACGCATGTTCGGTCATGGTCAGCTTTATGTTGTGTTATCAAGAGGAGTTTCAATGAGTAACACGAAAGTTTTGATAAAATATGGCAATGTCCATGAAAAATTGGAAACTTATACTAAAATTGTCGTTTGTAGTGTTGTACTTATATCGACTAAATGACAGAATAGTTGAATAATATTTTATAAGCATTACTTTCGAATCTGTTTATACAGTTTAGTCTTTTTACTTCATTTTCTTTGAGCGATAATTTTATAAATTAAGCAACATTTGTGAAAAATCATTTTTCCTTGCATAAGTAAAATACAAAATACTTATAGAACAACAATTTACGCGCGAAGCGCGTGCCATTATCACACGTGAAGCGCGTGTCGTTATGCTCGTACCACTAACCGAAATACAGTGCTCAACTTATCTAAAATACAAACCTACCAAAAATACAAATAAAAAAAACACTCACCAAAGAGACAATTTTGATAACTGATTGTCTTCAAATTTAAGATTTTTTTCTCATACACGATATATCTTACCAAACAACTCAATCATGAACGAATCATGCATTTATTTTGGCAATGGTAGGTTAACTTAATCTGATAGAACAGGTTGTAAACGACATGTGTTCATATGTCATCTACAAAGCAAATTGTTAACTAAAACATATGCAAAAACATTAAAATATACTGTAAAATAGGGTGAATTTACTATACTAGCAAATAAAGTTTGCATATAGATGCACAGATTACATTAACTATGCAATGTATCTTACATTTTGAGCTGCTCATGACACTAGTATTAAACATATGTAAACAAAATAACTGATTAGCATACGATCCTACTATATTTCCAATCATACACAGTTGACAATTAGATTAGCATTAACAAATTAATTAAACTCTTAAGCTTATGTTATTATTTGAATTAGGCAGATGCCAATGATTGAATTTGAATTCAAAACATTATAAAAAATTCGAACTAGCTATTTGTAGAAAGTTTATAGGCACACACTTGTACGATAAGTCATACCTTAATTTAATGCATGCCTTGACAATGTTCCAAAATATTGAAATATTAATTCAAATATTTTCTAAAGATAATTAACAGGTTTTGCTCAAATGTTGAGAAGAAGACACCTCCATGTGCTCATGCAAATTTAGCAAGCGTGCATATATGACTCTAAAAGATATTTTATTTGATTGAAAATATTATCGATGTCCTCTTCCTCCTATTTGAAAAATAGAAGCTTACCGATATCTGTATTAGTGAAAGATTAGAATGTAGTCTAAACCTTAATAATCAAGAATCAACTAATCATGAAAGAGTTAAATTTCTAGATATCATTTTCAAATGAACGCTCACTGGATCAACAAATGATAATGTACCTAAAAGAAAATAATTAAATGGATTCCCTCCAAACAAAGGCCCAAGGCCCCAACCTAAAAAGATTTAAATTCTATATTACCAAAGCAGTTCAGAAATATTTTTAATAATCAAACTAAATAAAATGAAATAATACCATATTTTTTATTATTTTTTTAAATTACTGCTGCATCAATTTTGGACTTGCAACTACTTTATCTTTAATTACAGAGATAGTGAGTCTACTCCAAAATGTAACAAAAACACAAAGTAAAGTTAACTGTTAAATCATTTTTAGGCATCTTTGTAACAAAAAATGTCGAGGTTATTAACAAGTTTAGTATTTTGTCAACGTACACGACCTTAATATTTTAACCACAAAATCAAATATTCTTTCAAAAATAATTTATAAGGACAAACATTCTTCCAAAACTGATTGATACCTAAAAACTGCTACCGATAACAACAAAGTGATATCTAAAACTGTCATCAATAACTAAAAACTGTTATATAAAGAAAGTTGTTCTTCTGGCTAAAATATTGAAGATCTGTTTTTGAGATTAAAATACTGAAATTTTTTGTATTTGAGAATAATTTTCTGTTTTGGGGTTCAACCATGAGGACAAAAAATATCAGGTGGAGAAAGAATCTACATATAAGATAACTACTTGCATTATCTCTCTCTGTACACACACATAAACATATTCCTCCCTATGTAAATACTTCAGAAGTGAGTGGTTGGACTATCTATTTTGAAGACGTTTTTAGCTAACTCAGAATACAAAGAACACAATAAAACCGGAAAAAGTACTACTTTGATATCTGGTGCTGCTTCTAATTGTATAGCTTTTCACAGCACCAAAAAGCTCAGCTTCAAAAAGAGGAAGAAAGGTCTCGGATTTATGGATGATGATTCTCTCTAGAAGATACTGCTAGTTCTCCAGTAAACAGTCCCAAGGTATTTCCAATTATTAATATTACCTTTTTTTTATTTATTTTTAATCTTTATACTGTTATCTTAATATTTTGATCAAATAAGCTGTATCTTTTTCAAGGTCGGTGAGATTATTTGCATAAATGCAAATGAAAAGAAGGATAAAGGTTATGGCATCATTCGTTACATTCGGCTTGAACCGCAAATTTCTCAACGTAAGTTTCTTCGAATTTGTGTTTTTCATAGTAATATCTACCTCGTATGTTTATCTCGAATTTTCTGATTTTTTTTCTTCAGAATGTCAATCTATGAATCTTCGATTCTTCTACCCGTCATATTTTAGACTGGACCAAAGAACGAACGCCGGTCCTTGTCACTACAAGAAAGGCTTCGTATAGCGACGGAGCTTGGCGACGGCTAAAAAAAGCGGCCGTCGCTATACGCAATATACAGATCCAAGCCGAGAGCAGCAGATTCACTTCACTTGCTCCTCCAAAACCTTCCTCCTTCCCCCAATCTGTCGCCCCCCGTCACCGTAGCCGCCGCCCCAGCCTTCAACGCCTCCAGATCATCCAAATTTGTGTCGGTATGCTCCTAATATCTTGTTTGAATGTAAATTTGATGTTTTTAGGTTTAGTTTAAACCCAATTCAATTATGATTTGTTGTAAAATTGAGATTTGTTGTTAAATTGGGTATTGGTAGTGTTGTTAAATTAGGTATTAGTAGTGTTGTATGTTGATTTGCTAGATTAATTAGTTTATTATCATGAACTTGAATTAAGTATTACATTAATTAGTTTATCCTGATCAAGTTGAATAAATGGTTGATGTAGATAATTAGTATTGGCGATTAACATGGTTAGTTGTTTTAGGTGAAAAAATAGTGTATATTAATGATTAACTTGGTTATTGATAAATTTACATGAAAGTATTTCATAGTTTATGAAATTGATAAATTACAAATTTAAGTTGTTAAGTGAATTTAAATTGACAAATTTTTATTTAATAATTAGTTTTTATTGTTTTCTAATTATCTATTTGATATTAGAATTTGTTGTTTTCTAATTATATTCATTGATAATTCTTATATTTACCATGTTGATTGTGCGACGGCTAGCGACGGCCATTTTAATAATTTTAGCGACGGCCAAAATGCAAAAAGGTTGTATATATTGTAAAAAATAAAGTTTGTACAAAAAATTAAAAAATGAATATAAGAACATTAAAAATTCTGCAAATATCTAATTTATTTTAAAAAAAATTAGGAAATGACTTTAAAAACAACTGATATTGTACTAAAATCGATTTTGTAAAGAAATTAAGAAATGAATATAACAACAACAAATAGTCACATAAAACTACGTCATAAAAAAATAAAGAAATGAATATTGAACTAAAATTGTTAATTGAATGTTGAACTAAAATTTAAATACACAAATTTTTGAAATAAAATATAAATAGTTGAAACATTGTCGAAATTTGAAAAGAACAACAATATTTGATAAAATTTAAAGAAATTTTTTTATCTCTTAGATTGGCTTTGGCCACGTCTGGCAAGTGTTGTATACGATCGTTATATGGATGTTCGTTTTGCAACGGAACAGACATTTATATTCATCTGATACAATATTTGACGGATTTGTCCCTGTATTGGACAAGTTACAAATATAATAAAGTAATTACATATTATAAATCATTTCATTTTAAACGGTTACAAAATTTCGACAGCACTTCCTTTACGTTCCCTGTGTACACGCATTTGTGTACGATACAGGGAACATAAGGGAAGTGCTGCCGAAATTTTGTTGAACCGTTTAATCTGAAATGATTTATAAAATGTAATTACATTATTGTGTTTGTAATGGAAAGTAGGATGACTGACCACCGAAGTGAAAACCAAAATACCAAAATATAAAAAAATAAAGTGAAGCTTATATTTTGAATTTTCTGGAACGATGAATTGTTTACAATGGAGAATGATTGAAAATTAATGATTTAAATTGTGTAACATACATTTTCAAATCAGGAAAAATGTTCAATTATTTTCTCGACCGTACTTGGATGTATGAAGTCAGAACTGGAAAGAAGAGATCAATAAAGAAACATTTCTACAACGGTGTACACGAATTTATTAGATTTGCTAAACCTAATAACCAAAACAATACAAAAATTCGTTGCTTGTGTAGTAAGTGCCAACATTTGAAGCATTAGAAACCGGATATAGTTGAAGTACATTTGTATCAATATGGATTATTATTTCTGGGATCGTCATGGAGAACTTGTTGAACCTACACCTAATACTGAAGTTTCAGAGGACGGTAATATGATGATGAATCCGATAGAAAATATGTTGGATGATGCAGCACGATCAATGTTTCCTACAACTGAAGCTGTCGATGAAAACGAAAATGTCGAAGAAGAACCGACTGCGGGAGCTAAAAAATATACGATTTGTTGGATTCTGCTAAGAGGCCGTTGTGGGACGGATGTAAAAGCGGAACCGAACTTTCAGTAACCGCCGAATACATAACTATGAAATCAAAATTCAACCTTACGGAAGCTGCATTTACAGCAGTTGTACAAGCTGCAAAACGACACATGCCACCCAATAATCTGATGTGCGATAGTCATTATAAAGTAAAAAAATTGATGTCCGCTTTCGGTCTACCGTACGAGAAGATAGATGCATGTGTGAAAGGTTGCATGTTGTATTGGAAAGACGACGTTGACCTCAGAAAATGCAAAATATGTAACGAAGAAAGATACAAACCAAGAAAGAAGAAAGGGAAAGAAGTCTCGTACAAGAGAATGCATTATTTACCCATCACTCCCAGACTTCAAAGATTATATGCATCTTCTGTTACGGCCTGTCATATGCGATGACATACTGTGAGAACAGCGGAAGTAGGAACGATACATCCATCCGACGGTGAAGCATGGAAACATTTCGATAAGACTTATCCCGCATTTGCTGCGGAAAGCCGTAATGTCAGACTTGGTTTATGTACGGATGGATTTTCATCATTTTCACAGTTTGGTAGTAAATATTCATCCCGGCCAATTATCGTTACTCCGTATAATTTACCTCCATGGATGTATATAAAGACACCATATATGTTTCTCACCACTGTCGTTCCCGGCCCTCATGATCCAACCCAATGAATTGATGTTATTTACAACCATTGATCGAAGAGTTGAAGAAACTGTGGAATGAAGGAGTCGAAACTTACGATGTATCAACGAATTTTTTCCGGTTATTCGCTTCTTTGTTATGGACGATTAATGATTTTCCTACATACGGGATACTTTCTGATTGGAGTACGGCCGGTCGTCTAGCATGCCCTTATTGTATGGAAGAAATACGAGCATTTTCGTTATGATATTGGAAAAAAGTTTCGTGGTTTGATTGTCATCGGTGTTTTCTTCATCCCAATCATACTTTTAGAAGAGATAAGAAAATTTTCATAGCTAACAGAGAAGAGAATCTGAAACCACTCAAGGTTTGGTCAGGCGAGGAAATATACGAAATTGTAAGAGACTATTCAAAGATACATGAAACTGGAGTCCAGACTGAAATCTCAGGAAAGTCAGACATTCATAATTGGTGCAAACAAAGTATATTCTGAGAGTTAGCATATTGGAAAGATCTCTTACTCCGACATAATATTGACGTGATGCACAACGAAAAGAACGTGTTTGATAATCTGTTTAATACAATTTTGAATGTAAAGGGCATAATCAAGGATGATTTGAATTCGAGGCTTGATATAGCAAACTATTGTAAGCGCCCGGAACTTTATACGAAGCCTAATAACAATAAAAAACCGAAAGCATGCTATGAGCTAGACAATAAGCAAGTAAAACTCGTGCTAAAATGGGCGGAAGAATTAAGATTTCCCGATGGGATTTCTTTCAATCTTCGTAGATGTGTTGACTTCAAAAATAGTAAACTAAGTGGGATGAAAAGTCACATTGTCATATCATGATGGAATATTTACTCCCCGTGGCTTTCAAAGAACTGTTGCCCGTAAAAGTATGGAACGTCATAACAGAGTTATGTTTGTTTTATAAACAGCTTTGTTCGATTACATTAAAGGTGGATCGTATGCGTAAACTTGAAGTAGAAATACCCATATTGCTATGCAAACTGGAGAAAATACTTCCGCCTGGTTTCTTTAACGTAATGGAGCATTTACCTATTCATTTTCCATCCGAAACACTTCTTCGAGGTCTTGTGCAATATGGATGGATGTATCCATTTGAGAGGTAAATTAACATGTGCAATGTTCATGTCAATTTCAAATTCAAATTTGTATATCTAAATATGTAATAAATGTCTTAGTAGGTACTTGAATCATCTGAAGAAGAAGATTCGACGAAAAACCCGAGTTGAGGGTTCGATATGCAAATCGTATCTTGAAGAAGAAACCTCATTTTTTTTCTCTCACTACTTTAAGGACGATGTGAACTTATCGTTTGTAACTGTTCCTCGAAATGAGGAAGTCGTTGAACAAAATTATTCTTAAACAATGTTATCTATTTTTAGACAACATGGTAGACCTGGTGGAAAATGTGTGGAAATATGGTTGGACGATAGAGACCACCATGTAGCGCACACGTATGTTCTTTTAAATTGTGTCGAAGTCGTACCATTTGTCAGGTAATAATTAATTCACTTGTAATTTACTTGTACGTACATAATAATAATAACACATATTACATATATGCAGTATCTACGAATCACAGTATCCATCTGGCGATCTCAGTAAAGAATTTGCCAAATGGTTTTTGAACTATGTTTATGAGCCGAGAAACTGTGTCGTTGATGAAGGCTTAAAACATCTTGCGATTGTACCGAAAAGAAATGTGAAGACTTATCCAATATTCTTCGTCAACGGGTTTAAGTTCAACACAAAAGATTACGGTGCTGAAAAATTAACATATAACAGCGGGGTATTTGTCAAAGGCAGTGATGATGCAGATGAGCATTTAAAAGATTTTTACGGCGTCTTAACACAGATTCTAGAACTGACATATTATGTTGAACCTGTAGAAACGGTTTTTTTATTTAAGTGCAATTGGTTCGGTAACGTTCCTGGTTCCGGAATCAACGTGCATAAAGAGTACAAACTTATTGAAATAAGGCATACATCACACTACTATACGTACGATCCTTTTGTATTAGCCAAGTAAGCGTTACAAGTTTATTCTCCGTATCCATCTTTGAAAAGAGATAAAGCGGATTGGTCCGCTGTTTTCAAAACGAAACCAAGGTTTATGTTTAATGGAAATAATATTCCAGATGAAGCAGCATATCAAGCCAATCTTGAATCAAATACAGAAATAATAATAACTGATGGTATTGATGCAGGGCCTTTGAATGATGAGTCGAACGTCCTATTTGATGCATTCGAAAGTACCAAAGAAAATGAGATAGAATACGAGACTGAATCTGAATCAGAAAACGATGAAGACTGATCGTTATTGATATAATTGTTATGTGATAGTGATTGAAACATGCGATGTAATAGTAAATTTCTGTAATTGTTCTATGATGATCATTTAGTTAATGTTTATCCATGTTTTGTACTAGTAAATTTTTATAATTGTTCTGTGAAAGTGATTGAAACATGCTATGTAGTAGTGAATTTCTATTATGGTTCTGTGATGATTATTTATATAATTTTTATCCATGTTTTGTACTAGTAAATTTTTATAATTGTTCTGTGAAAGTGATTGAAACATGCTATGTAGTAGTGAATTTCTATTATGGTTCTGTGATGATTATTTATATAACTTTTATCCATGTTTTGTACTAGTAAATTTTTATAATTGTTTATGTGGAAGTGATTGAAACATGCTATGTAGTAGTGAATTTCTATAATTGTTCTCTGATGATATTGTTTTTCTATAGCAGATATTTCTGGCAGGAGACGGAGTGTAGGTGGTGGTGGCACGCCATCCCCATCTCCCGGTGCAGGTGGTAGTGACACTGCACCGGACTTACGTCCGATTGCAGAAGTTGTTCCTAGAAGTGCTGGGTAAGTATCAATTTTATTTAAAGTATAAGTTTTAAAATCCACTAAACATGTATATCATAACTTTTGCAGTGGCTTTGAGGTGGAACCATCAGATTATATTTTACAGGTTTCGAGAAAGGCATTTCAGAGCCAGATGGATGGTTGTTGGCCACGCTCGGACGACATCCCCCCTCATGTCAAGAATGCTATACAGACGGATTTACTTGTAAGTAGTAGTTTGAATTTCAGTTGTAAATTAATATAATTCATATAACTTAAAATAATTTTAATTTACAGGCCGCAGTCCGCGTTGACCCTGATGACTTGGACATTTTTTAAATCACTGGAACAAACGAATGAGGAAAAATTACAGGGATACATTATCCAAGGCTAAGAATGCAGGGAAAAAGCCGAACTTGATGGGTGAGGGTGTATGGAATGAATTTCTTCAGCTTTGGAACAGTTCGGCAGTAAAAGTAAGTAAAATATGTTTTCTTTGTTATTTAAGTCTAAATTTGCAAACTGTGTTTACATTTTATTACAATATTTTATAATCAGATTAACAATAATATTTATATAATTTCAGGCCGCAAGATACAACCGCGAGCCTATTATGGCCGAGCTGTTCAAGGCCACGCATGCCGTGGAGAGGACCGACGAAGAGGGCAATGTTTCGTACGAGTGGACAGATGAAAAATCACAGTCCATAATGGTAAATTAATTTTCTGCTAATAACAATATTTTGTCTTATTTTATTTTCAAAATTTTGAAATTCGGTTTTTATCGTGTAAAACAATTGTTTGTAATCGCAGGAGAGGTACGAAGCAGAGCGGGCTCGTGTAGCACAGTCCACTGGTCGGGAAGAGCTTACGTTAGAGGAGGAGAACCATATTTGGGATGTTATTATGGATCCGCCTTCTCGGACCAGTCGACGGTATAGCTATGGAAATGTGGAGGTAAATTTTGACATGCACTAATATATAAATTTACTTATGCATATGAATAGTTAAATAATTTTAATAATATTATATATATATACACTAATATATAAATAATTATGAATTATTTTATAGGCGATGAGAATGCAGAGTGCATACAGGAGGTCGCAGCAAGAGGCGGAGATTGCTCAGTTGAGGGCGATAGTGGAAGAAATAAATGATTGGAGGAAGAGTTTCTTTAAGCAACAGCTGGATGAGCAGATTGCGGCTTATTTGCAACAGCATGGGAGGATGCCTGGAGAGGACGACAGCGATGGCGAGGAGTAGGTATGTTTGTTTGCTTATAGTTTGTTATATACACATTTTGGTTGGTTTGGTCTATATATATTTCAGGATATTATGTATATATTTTGATGACTTCTAGTTGATGGATTTGGTTGGATATTATGTGTGTGTGTATATATATATATGTATGTATGTATGTATATGTATGTCGGGATAATATAGAAATTTCGGTTTACTATGTACATATTTTGTTTAATGGATTTGGTTGGATTTGAAAATGATATTTGGCTGGATTTGAAAATGAGATTTGGTTGGATTTGAAAATGAGATTTGGTTGGATTTTATGTTGTTTGAATGCATAGTGATGTTATATGAAGGATATATGATGGTTATAGTTGATGAATATAGTGTATAGCGGTTGTTTGGTTCAGGTTGGTTGAAGTGTATATGGGCTGTGCAGGTGCACAGAAATTTACCCAGGTTAGCGACGACTATCTGGTTCAGTTTAGCGACGGCCAATTGGTTCAGGTTAGCGACGGCTAGCTATACTTCATTTAGACGTTGAAAAAATTTCCACATGGCACATTTGCAGTCACGAGCCGTCGCTATTTATGTGACGGAGCCGTCACTATACTATTGGGCGACGACCAATATAGCGACGGCTTTTAGCGTCGGCTAGTGACGGCCGACGACGGCTAAAAGCCGTCGCTATCTGGTGCCGTTCTTGTAGTGTATCCACATTTGCTGTGCCGACATCGGATCTTGAAAAGGTCATGTTGTCTATTGGTATGACGAAATCACCAACCTTTTTAATACAATTAACGTCGATTGGAACGCCAGTCAAAATAAAAACAAGTTTGAGAAGCTCAAGTGTAATTTGACCCATTGGAATCGGCTGATGCAGATCGAAGACAGGTTTTGAAACGTGGAGAAGGACACCATTGGAGGAGATGATGAGTGATGGACACGACTACTAGAAGGTACAAGAAATGCAAAGTTTGCTTGCCTTTGAAATTTAGGAAGCTAAATGTTATATTTGAACGCTATATCGGAACTCTCTCCTGCAAGTTCGCAATTTCGAAAGTTCCATCCACCAATGTCCAGTTCGTCATCCAGATGTATGCATATTTTATAATGGGCGATGTTTTCGAGATCAGCGCTTACACTCCTAGGGCACAACCTCATTGCTCTGGTACTGTTTCTGCTTCTCGTAGACATCAGATGAGTGGAACTTCCTTAAATGAGGTGGAGATGGCATAAGCCATTGGTAGATGTATAGCTGTAACACATGCGGAAGACTTCTTTTTGAATGAGAAATCACATGCATTCTAGCTAATAGGGAGGAAGACTACATACATGTCCATTTACTGATGGACAATCCCGAGAAGCTTGGACGACTTGTTATATATTTAGTAGGGAAATTTAGAAGTAAAAGATAGTATTGTATTTGTATTCCGAACTATTAATATATAATAAAAGTTGTCTTTTTTATCGTATTTTTTCAAGCATTTTTCATATAACAAGAGTGATTTTTTATTATAGTATTTTAATTTATAAACAGTACAAATTCATTTAACTATGTGATTTAAAAATAAATAAAATAGTGAGAAAAACAATTATTTAGGCAAACATCATTGTCCCAGTAGTTAAGTGATTCGACTTTGATACGAGATGTCACAAGTTCGAAACTTACGTAGCGTGATTTGAACATTTATTGACACATGAATTATGGTTTGTTGTCCGAGTGACATGTTGTATCTAAGTATCATTTAAAAAAACAATTATTTATAACAAAATAATTAAAATGCATCTTTCAAATGCTCATTTCATAACACAAAAACACATTTCTCTTTCGTGAACCATTCTCCTTTCATATCTCTTTCCCGTGTTCCTTTCGTGTGCATTTCTTTTGTCCCTTTTGTGTGTCCTCTTCGTGTTTCAAAATAATATACCCTACATCAGACAGCATTACAAGTCGTAACAGTTTGCGGACCTTAAGTTACACGAGACATGCATGGAACTTTTCAAGAGTGTATATCTTCTGAAAATTAGTTGAACTTCTTAGAACTCAAAAAAATAATATAATTCAAACTCACATAAGTTTTTATATTAAATAATTTTTAAAATCTATATTGAATCTTCAGAATCAATTTTTTTCAAGTGTAGAAAGTGGAAAATTGATAGATGGACATAGGCGGAGATACATAAGAGTTGACATAAACACGGTGTTATGCTAGCATATAGAAGGTTATATCGACATGAAAAGCCTTTTTAAGTCAATATAAATTGAGTCTAGAATTTTTATGACAACCCTATATTTTTGATATGTTTTATTTATCGATCTATTTGTGTATTGTTCACCACAATTTAACCAACCTCGAAATTGTGATAATACATTTGTATTAGCAAATTTAAGTCACTTATACTAGGCTTAAAAATTGAAAATAACGAGTAAATAGAAAAATAAAGTAGAGTGATACAAGATATATAGTGGTTCGGCTAAGCATGACTACGTCTACCGTGAAAATTTATTATTATATTGATTTTTACCATTACAAGAATTTACAACAAAATAATATAAATTAGAAGCACTTAAGATTACAATATAACTAAAATCAAGAGTTCTTTTATTTTCTACGCTTGAAGATAAAATTCTGGACCCTTATGAAGTTTCATGGCAAGGGCTATCTGTAGCAGTTGAAATCGTACTTTGAGGATATGCGGTTGTCAAATATGTCACAGTGGACACAAGCACAGTTGCACTTTTTAAGACGAACAATATCGTTAGTACACATTTTCAAAAAATAAGGCTGGAGAGAAGCTAAAGAGGATGAAACGAGCTGTTCATGTTGTGATGAGATGGGCTGTACGGAACAGGCCGTATGTTGGCTGAGATAGAGCCGGACCAAAGACTTGTCGCTTTCGAGTCAGGTCTAACGAAATGAGTTGGTTGTTAATTCGTTTTGAGTTGTATCGACCGGCTGAGGATGGCAGACAGCTGTATCTTTGACGTGCTTGTCTGCTTGAACCGGACCGGGTTACTTGCTGGCCAGGATTTTTTCCAATTACAAGAATATTCAGCCACTTGTATGATTGCCCAAATGAATTTTTGAGACATGTCAATCTACACATGGACATAAAAATAGCACTTGGCTATTTTCTATAACGTTTTCAATTTTGGAAGTTTCACGTTTTCAATTTTTGATAGATCTTTTCACAGGTTCAATAGCATGTGTGCTGATGTTTTCTTTCAAATATCACTTTCTATTCTAGATTTTCTTTTAGATATCGCTAACTTAAAATACTAGTTGTTACAAAAACTTAACATAAGGAAACTTTCCCAAAATAAAGTTACTAGAAATACACAATTATAGAAAAATTGAAGCTTACAATTATCTATTTTAGTGAAAGATTAGAATGTAGTCTAAACCTTAATAATCAAGAATCAACTAATCATGAAACAGTCACATTTCTAGATATCATTTTCACATGGATGCCCACTGGATCAACAAATGATAATGTGGCTAAAAGAAAATAATTAAACGTATTTCTTCCTACCAAAGGCCCAAGGCCCTGCAACCTAAAAAGATTAAAATTTCATTTTACCAAAGTTGTTCACAAATATTTTTCATAATCAAACTCAATAAAATGAAATAATACCACAAAAGGTTTATGGTATTTGGTTTAAAAATGAACTTTGGGTTTTCTGTTTTCAATTATGTATGTCAAATATGAAAGAAGTGAAGTGAGGACGGAGGTAATGAAAGGAAGACGAAGGGACGACAGATTCAGATGGAAGGACGACAGAATATTGGATTATTTCTCGTGCTTATATTATTTTTCAAAACACGGAAAATAAAGAAAAAATTGTTTTATTTTTTATATGTTGATTTCATTTTTTAAATTAGTTATTTTCAATGATATACATGTGTCTTGTGCATTTTTATATGGACGAAAATCCAAAATCAAAAATGTCAAACCAGGCATAGCCTTAATTTTTTTATTACTACTACAATAAATTTGGACTCTGAACTACTTTACCTTTAATAACAAAAAAATATCAAGGTGGAGAAAGGAACTACATATACATTGCATATAAAATAGATACTTGCATTATCTATATATACAGACATATTCCTCCTATATAAATATCTCATATAAGCCTTCTATAACTTTTGTTACAATTCATAATACAATTTTCATGGAGACATCAACAAGCAAAAGTACTGAAGTTGAAGAAACATCAGAAGAGAGTTTACTGCTAGTTCTCCAGTAAACAGACGCAAGATATTTCTAATTATTAATATTACATTTTTTATTCATTTTTTAATCTTTATATTTTTATCTCAATATTTTGATCAAATATGCTATATCTTTTTCAAGGTCAGTGAAATTATTCGCATAAATGCGAATGAAAAGAAGGATAAAGATTATAGTGTCCAGATACACAAGTGTACTAATTTTATATTAATTATGTTGTTTGATAATTCCTTAAATTTCTTTCTTTTGTTTTAATTTTATTTTAATCAGAAATAAAATATCAGAAAGAAGGAAATATATTTGAAATTGAGGCATTTCACTAGAAGGACAAACTTTGCGGTCAAATTAGTTTCTAGGACACAACCAGAGAAATTAATTTCAAGGCCAAAGTCGGTAAAATAATTACTTTTAAGTACAAAGTCAGCTATCGAATTACTTTGAAGGACATAATTTTATAGGTTTTTAGGCCTTAGAAACTAATTATTTTGTATTTTGTCCTTAAAAGTAATTATTTGAGTTGTGTGTCCTAGAAACTAATTGCATTTGCTAAAGAGGCCCATGTGGCTAATTTCCACTTCGAAAATTATACAGAGCTGAAGAACGATAGGATAAATGAGACATCAGAGCTGAAGAAGAGAGGACTATGCTTAGTTCCTGTATCAATGTTTGTAGATTATCATGATTAATTATATCATGCTCTGTATATGGATTCCTTTAATAATAAAAATACATTAATGTAATGCTACATTAATTAATTATAGTTGAAGAAAACGACTTGTGGTTGTTGAACTTGAAACATGCCTGTCAATTTTGGGCAGGTGGAATTTTTTTTTATAAAGTTTTGTTATGAAAATTTGAAGTTCAAGAATGAATATTTGAAAAATATTATTCATGTTTTCTTCTTCCTATTTTCAGCATTTTCAAGAGCTAGTTGTAAATGTTTGGGAATTTGCAGGATGACAGTTCATGTTATTAAAAATTTAATCAAAACCGAAATATGAATACAGAATTAGAAAACAACAGTTAAGTTAACTAATCTACTTAACTTTCATAAATCAAATTATAACAACTTCAAGTCAAGATAATGAATATTCAAAGTCAAAGAAGCTGAGTACAAAACTGCACAAGATTGCAACAGGTTTTTATGTACATGACAGTGATTAAGATTTCACTACAGTGCACATAATATCATACATTTTATACCTATGATCTTGGTTTTGTGTGTGTGTATGTACAGTTTCACTGTTCATAAATACACTTCATAATTCATAATATGACAGTTAAAAAAGGGTCTCTAATGCAAAGCTTTATGTGAAAACTTATAAGTAGAGAAAATGACATCTTTACACCACTATGCTTCCTTAATTCTATTTAAATCCAATCAAATCTGAGTAAATTATTGCCTTTAGAAAAGAAAATACAAAAATATGCCTACATGCACTTAAAGTGCAGAGTCGTGTAAAAGTATAATCTTACTCCAATCACAAATAAACTGTACGTTAATATTTTAGCAATAGTTGATTCACTTAATCTGTTAAAAGAAGATGGATATTGCATGTGTTCATACTACAGGAACGGCTGCATTTAACGACGGTAAAAAACCGTCGACGGCCATCGTCGGCCGTCGCTAGCCGTCACTAAATGCCACAGTAAAATAAGACGACGCTAGCAAAATAACGACGATCTTGTCGCCGTTTTAGCGACGGATAGGGACGAAAACATGGGAAAATTGCCCGTCGCTTGCCGTCATTATGCTGGAACCAAATTGTTGTCGCTAGCCGTCGCTAAACTGAATTCTTCAATTTTTCCTAGCTCTGCTTTAAGTTTTTCAAAACACAATATACGTCATATCTCTATCTCGTTTTATTTCCAACACATATAAACTCAATATCACAACCATTAACGTCACAAGCAACGTATAATCTCATATATATATCACAAATAATTAAAAACATAACGTGAATATCAATATTTATATAAACTTTCATCAACTAAACCAATATTCCATCAACCAACACAACCACAAATACTAATGTTCATCAAATCCACAATCATCATTATACACAACCATCAATAAAGTACCAACTCCATTAAAACAAGTCAATAATTACAAGTCCATATCCATAATTACAAGTTAAAAAAAATCCGTACCTACTCATCATCGTCATATCTCGACCCAACATCCTTCCATGCTCTACAAAAAAGCCACAATACGCTCATCTAGCAGCTACGTCAGTCCTCCATTCTTCCGCCAGTCATTGAATTCTGCTAACTGCTGGCGGAGTTGAGCTATCTCCTCCTCGGTCTGGGATCTACTATACGCCCTCTGGTTCATCACTGTGCAAATTATTTGATTGAAATATAATTTGCTTCAGGATTAAATACAATTTATAGACAAGAAAATTGTTCTCATCAATCAACAGATGATAGACAAGAAAATAGAAAGACATCCTAAATGCAAGGAGCATATTATATCTACCCTGATGTTTGCCGATGATTTGCTTCTATTTACTAAACCTACTTACGGATCCATAAGTAATATCTTCAAAACTCAGCAATGTTTTGCTTCAATGACTGGTTTAAGTATTAATAAAAGGAAATCCCATATTAGCATTTCTGGTCTATTTAATATTGAATCAGATGACATTATTCTTCTCTCTGTTCTGCAACATCTGAATTCTGGTGCTATCTTGGAGCTCCTATGTGCACTACAAGATTATCAACAGCCCAATGCTTACCTTTATTTGAAAAAATTACTGATAAGCTCAGAGATATGCCAACCACTAGACTATCTTAAGCAGCCAGATTAGTGATCAGTAATAGTATTGCTACGGCAATGTGCACGTACTATGTCAGAATTTTTATTATTCCTAATAGACTCATTTCTATGCTTAATAGAGCTGTTGATCATTTCTTGTGGTGTGGGAATATTTATTCATCCAAACTGATTCCAATTGCTTACAAGAAGGTTCAAATTCCTCGCAAATATGGTGGTCTCGGCATTATTAATTTGAGGCTATAGAATCATGCTGCCTCTTCGATTCTCATTTTGTTAACCTCCATCTCAGTGGTAAAGAATGCTTATGGGCCTCTTGGAATCGCCACTTTAATCTAAATAATAACTCTTTCTGGACCATGAACATCCCTAGTGACGCTAGCTACTTATGGAGATGTCCGTTAAAATATTGATCCATCTATCTCCCTATGAATAAATGCATCATTAATAACTCTTTCTGGCATTCTCCCTGGAGTTTCCCTGGAGTTCCCCTGGAGTTATTCTATCTACTTTGACTACTTACACCCTTCGAATTAACTCTGGTATCCCTGACAGTGCTAGTGATTACACACACAATAGTGTCATTTCTCTGCCTCATGTTTGCTCGACAATCTTAGATCTCTGTGGAGTACCATATAAACTAATTTCAAGCATGATATTTTTGATGGCATACAATGGAATTAGCGGAATTTCCACTCTGTATCACTGGCATATAACTCGATCCTTCAGATTCAAAGTCGCGATAGATTTCCATGGTACTCGATATCTGAGATAAAGAATTGAATGATTCTGAAATGCTGATTTTGTTGAATTGATATTGAGGAATTGATTTACAGAACTATCAGTTTGTATAAAAAAATAGAAGCACCGTTTTACATTCACAAAGTTATATTTCAGAGAGATACATATTCTGTATTTAAATAAGTAATATTGGGCCGAATATATTTTGGGCTTGCATCTCCCTTCTGCTCTTTATTTATTTGCTGAAGCTTTGTATATGATGGGCCGGATTAGCTTGCAACTGCTCTCATTTATGATACTTCGGTTCTGTGTATCGTTTATTTCGCCCCCTCAAACCCTACGTTATCTAGGGTTTGCGAGAAGAAGAAAGATGTCGCCGCCGACTCAGTTTTTTTTGAGAAATTCTTCATGAATAATGACGGTGCTTCAATTGTATCTGCCTTCTGATCTCTTTTATGTTGATATGATGCTCTGTGTAGCCTTTATTTGATGGATTTTTGAGACACTGAATACAGGTTCACAGAGAAATTAGAGATAAGTTGTCGAAACTTCTATTCTCGTAAATATCTAAAGATACATCTTCGGATGACAACTAATTTTGATGAAATTCCTTGTTCGAGCTTAGATCGAGATGAGTATATGGCATAGGTCGGAGAAATCTTCAACTGTTTGTCAGATCTGGTGAGTCTTCTCTTCCATTTTTTTAATTGTTGAGTTCATCTCGAGATACTAACTCAGATTTATACTATTTGCTGTTCGAGGTGTTGATCTGACGGACTTTGAGATTTAGCTCTGAGAATGATGCTTAAAATATCAATCTTTACTTTCTGTTTGAACAACAGAAAGTAAAGTTTCGATCTTTGGTTCAGATGTTGGCTTTACAGCTGATGTTCATTGTCGACAATACGAACTTTGAGCTTCTGCTTAAGAAGAAGAAAATTCTTCTTGGATAGTGGCTTTGTCAAAATGTCGGCAATTTGGTAAGATGCAGGTATATGGCTTACATTTAATTTATTGTTGGTAACTTGTTCTCTGACAAAGTAAAGATCAATCTCCATATGCTTAGTTCTGTTGTGTAGGACTGAGTTTGCACTGAGTAGAACTGTGCTAAGATTATCACACCAAATTGTAGGCTTACTGTCGGTTTTGACTTTAAGCTCACTTAGAAGTGAATTTACCCATATTAACTCTGTTGCGGCATTTGCTACACTTTTGTACTCTGCTTCAGTGCTAGATCTAGAAACAGTTGGTTACTTCTTTGAACACCATGATATAGGATTTGTGCCTAAAAATATACAGTATCATGTTGTAGACCTTTTATCATCAGGGTCTGTGGCCCAATTTGCATCTGCATAACCATTGATATTCAAGTTTTTGCATGATTCTAAGATCAATCCATGTTTCAGTGTGCCTTTTATGTATCTTACAATTCTTTTTACCGCTTTCCAATGCTCATCCAGTGGGTTTTGCATAAATTGACTAACTTTATTGACACTGTAAGCAATTTCTGGTCTTGTGATTGTTGCATATTCCAATGCTCCAACAGTGCTTCTGTAATGTCTGTTGTTCTATATTGCTTCACCTCTATTTCTGATAGATGTAAATTGCTTGCCGTGGGTGTAGATAGTGCATTTGCCTTGTCCATTTTTGCTTTGACAAGAATTTCTAATATATATTTCTCTTGACTTAGCTGAATCATTGAGTTAGACATTCTTTTGACTTCAATTCCCAAGAAATAATTTAAGCACCCTATATCTTTGATTGAGAATTCTTTATTAAGATATTCAGTAAGCTTGTTAATTTGTGTATCACTGTTGCCTGTAATAATAAAATCATCAACATATATTAGTACATATGTAACCATGAGTTTACTGAATTTTGTAAATAAGGAATTGTCAGATTTAGTTGATGAATAGCCAAGACTGATTAGCGTTGACTTCAGTTTGTCAAACCACACTCTGGGTGCTTGCTTGAGTCCATAAATTGCTTTGTTTAGCTTGCACACAAGTTTTTCATTGCCTTTTTGTTTGAAGCCTTGTGGTTGCTCCATATATACTTCTTTCTGCAAAGCACCATTCAAAAAAGCATTATTTACATCAAGTTGCTTGATGGTCCAGTCTCTACTTAAGGCAGCGATAAGAACTATTCTGATAGTAGAAGGTTTCACAACAGGTGAAAAAGTTTCATTGAAATCAAAATCATTTTATTGTGAATAACGTTTTGCTACGAGTCTTGCCTTATACTTAGAGATTGAACCATCAGGATTCTTTTTAACTTTGTATGTCCATTTACATCCAACGATGTTTTTGTTGGATGGCAGAGAGACCAAAGTCCAGGTCTTATTTCTAATTAGTGCATTGTATTCTTCATGCATTGCAATTTTCCATTTTTCATCGTGCACTGCTTCGAAATAAGTACCTGGTTCTTTGATTTCAATGACAACATTATAAGTCTTTGGCTTTGAAAATTCCACTTTTAGCCCTTGTTATCATGTGATGACCAGTTGTTGCAGGTTGTTGATTACTGCTTCCAACCGTGGCTTCATTGTCATGAGATGATTGTGAATCATCTAATGATTGATGACTGCCTGATTGGGTATCAGAATCATGCTGTGCATCTTGAACTTGAACTTCAGATTCCAACTGCTCATGACCTGGTTCATCTCTGATCACTGTGTGTTGTGAGCCACTACTACCTTCAGCTGGGGTAGTGAATTGAGTATTCTGTCTTGCTCTTGTATAAGATTGGTTATCAATCTCTGAGTATTTTGGTAGCTCGGGTATTGATACTCTTGGATTGTAAATTTTTTGTGATGTTTTCACATCTGTTTTGCTATAGGGAAAAACATTTTCATTAAACACAATATGTCTTGATATAAAGATTTTTCCTTTGTCATCTAGACATTTATACCCCTTTTTGTTTGTGGCATACCCAAAAAATGTGCATGGTGATGATCTGAAACTTAATTTATGTTTATTTTAGGGTCTTAGATAGGGAAAACACAGACAACCAAAAGTTCTCAAATTTTGGTAATCTGGTTGAATTCCCTGTAGCTTTTCTATGGGACTTTTGAAGTCTATAGCCTTAGTATGCAGTATGTTGATTAAGTATATAGTTGTAGAGAAAGCATCAGGCCAAAATTTTAATGATAGTGATGCTTGAGCAAGTAAAGTGAGACCAGTCTCAACTATTTGTCTATGTTTTCTCTCAACTAGATCATTTTGCTCAGATGTGTATGGACAAGCTGTCCTATGAATTATTCCCTTTTTTGAGAAAAATTCTTTTAGAGGGCGAAACTCTGTTCCACCATCTGTTTGTATGATTTTTACATTGCAACCTAGTTGATTTTTAACTTGAGCTATGAATTATTGCACTGCCTTGTAGGTTTCAGATTTTGATTTCAGAAAGTAAATCCATACATATCTAGAGTAAGCATCAACAAATGAAACATAGTATTTGTACCCATAATCAATGTTGATGGGTGCTGGTCTCCATAAATCTATGGAAATTAGTTCTAGGGGTTTACTATATTCTGTTTGTGAGTCTGGAAATACAAGTTTGTGGCTTTTTCCCAGTTGACAGTGTATACAAACATGTGGTAAAGTGATTTTTTCAAAAGGAATTGCGTTTTTGTTCAACGCATGTTTAATAATGTTTACATTTGGGTGGCCTAGTTTATAATGCCACATATCAAAATCTTACAGCCATCCTTACATTCGATTTCAGAAACATTACAGCATTTTCCCTTAAGTCCAGAATTTCTTGATTTAGCTACATCAAATTTGTACAATCCTCTAAATTCTCTACCCTGCAATAAGATTTCTTTTGTTAGAATATCTTTAACTAAACAATACTATGAATAAAATTCAAAGAACACAATATTATCTTTTGCAAACTGGGATACACTTAGTAAATTTTTCCTTATCAGTGGAACTCTTAAGAGATTATTGAGATAAAGTTGTTTCTTGCCAATAAAACTTGGATTTCCAGTGGTGTAATTTTAATGGATTTACCATCCCCCTATGCATAGTATGTGTACCTTTGTACTCTTTGCTTCCCAAGTTTAGATTACTCAGGTCATTTGTTACATGATTTGTAGCTCCTGAATCTGGGTACCAGCATTCATCATGTTTGTCTTCTGATTTTGCTGTGTCACACTCTGTATTTTTTGACGGACCTCTCTGATTTGGTTGAGTGTTGATCATGTTAGCATTTGGTTGATAGTTTCTTGCATTTGTTGTTGTGGCACATAGTTGTATCATATCTGAAATAGCATCGGCTTGCTATATGGCCATATTTCTCACATATTTGACATCTAATTCTATTATTGTTGTTCTGCCGACCACCTCTACCTCTGACTCTGTTTGTCTGACCACCTCTTTGACTGTTAAATTGATTTCTGGTGTTGTAATTCTTTCCTTGATTCCTGTTCTTACTGTTACTGATAAAGTTGGCTGTGAAATCTGAACCAGTGGATTTCTTTTGCTATATTCTACCTTCATGGGCAAGAAGGGTAGCATGAACATACTGAATTGTGGGAGTTGTTTCTTTAGAAGAAATTACTGCTTCATACTCCTCATCTAGACCATTTAGAATAGACAATATTTGTTCATAATAAGATATTTCGTGCCCTGCTGAAGCCAGTTGATCACATAGCATTTTGATTTTAGACAAATAATCTCTCATTGGTAGAGTATCTTTCTTTAGACTTTGCAATTGTCTTTTATAAAACATGACTTTTGCAGCTGATTGAGTATTGAATACCTGCTTAATAGTAGACCAGATTTCATTTGCAGATTTGTATCCAATTAATTGTGGTAAAAAATTAGAACTAATCGTGGAAAGTAACCAAGAACTTACAAGACTGTCTTGTCTTTAATGTGATATGAAATCTTGGTTGTTTATCAGTTTTCCATCTTTATCTGTTACAAATCTGGGTGGTGTGATTAATGTTCCATGAACATAGTCCTCCAGACCATAGCCTTTAATTGTTGTTTCAATCTGAAATTTCTAAAGTAAAAAAATTGATTCATCTAGTTGTACATTGATAATTTGACTTTGTGGTTTAACCAATGCCTTAATAAGATCTTGTGTTGCAGATCTCTGAGTAGTTGATTCTGTGTTTCTTGCTGTGGATGAGGGTGATGACTCTTCTTCAGCCATTGAAACAGAATTGAGAGAAGCAGATAAGTTCTTGAATCTGCAGTGAGATAATCTTGAAATCAATAATGCTGCAAGGATTAAAGATACAAAATCTCTGATGCAGCCAGAAGCTAACCGAGTGATGTAGCAACTCTGACAGTTACCTCTTGGCGTGGCACAGAATGGAAATAGATGAGAAAAATGATAGGAATCTTGATATCAACACAGGTATGTCCGAACTTTAACTATCAAATGATGAGAATCTTGATTCTATGATGATCTTGGGTGCGCAGCCTGATCTCTGTGATGATATCAAATCTGAGAGATCAAAGGCAAGGCGTTAACCTTGTTACTACTGTTAAGAAAATTGGATTTAGCTCTGATACCAAGATAAAGAATTGAATGATTCTGAAATGCTGATTTTGTTGAATTGATATTGAGGAATTGATTTATAGAACTATCAGTTTGTATATAAAAAATAGAAGCACGGTTTTACATTCACAAAGTTATATTTCAGAGAAATACATATTCTGTATTTAAATAAGTAATATCGGGCCGAATATATTTTGGGCTTGCATCTCCCTTCTGCTCTTTATTTATTTGCTGAAGCTTTGTATATGATGGGCCGGGTTAGCTTGCAACTGCTCTCTTTTATGATACTTCGGTTCTGTGTATCATTTATTTATCTGGACTACTGGATCAAAACCCAAGGAAGATCTACTCTTGTGGAAAATTTTAAATAGTGCAATTCACACCCATGACAATTTAGTTCATAGGCATATTACTACTGTGTCTCTATGTACTTTATGCTCTCGTGCAACTGAAAATGTCAGCCATCTATTCTTCTCCTACATGTACTCTTATCAATTATGGAAACATGTTTGAACCATTATAAAGCAATTCCTCCAATTCGTCACTTCTATGCTGAGTAGATTAGGATTTATAAAGCTATGCGATGGAGATCGCCTGCTTCGACTCGCCTGCTCAAGCTGCTGAAGAAAGCGATCTTAGTTATCTGAAATGAAAGGAATATTAGAATTTTTTCTGGTAGTCAGTTGCCAATCTCGAGCTTGTTTCAGAGAGTTATTGCATGAAATATACGGTTACGGTTTTCAAATGGGCTTGTTTTAGTGATGTATTGCATGAAATATGCGGTTAGGGTTTAAATATGGCAATTGGGCCGTATTTAGTTCTAACCGTTAATTTTACCTTATGTTTTTGTAGTTCCGTTCTTTTGGATTTTTTGGTGTTGTTTTTTTAAGTTTTTTTATTAATAAATCAGTGGTTGGACACTATAAAACCGGCTAGCCTTTATAAAAAATATACATATAACTTATATATTAGTTAATAAAACAATTTACCTCCTGATTTCCATAACCATATCGCCTATCCCAAGTTAGCGAGTCAATGAGTGCATCCCAGATACGATCCTCCTCCTCTAAGGTCAGTTCACGGCCAGTGGACTACACCACTCAAGCTTTCTCCTCCTCATATCTCTCATGCGATGACAAAAGGTAGTTTGTAATAATATATAATAAAGAACTTATCAAATGTGCAGTAAAAAAATTAAACAAATTTACCATCATGGATTTGGATTTGTCGTCCGTAAATTCATACATGATATTCCCCTCCTCATCCATGCGCTCGACGACATGTGTATGAGTAAAGACATCAGCCAGTATAGGTTCATGTTTATATTGTTGAAACTGAAGTTATATATACAATGAATAATGTTACCAATATGACTAAATCATTTTACAACTATTTAGAAACGCATTTTATAATTTTACTAATTCTCTTCGATGTCGTTGGAATGACATTGACCCACCGCAGTGTAAAGCAGGATTTTTAGCCCTGTTTGCATGGTTCCATACCGATAATTCCTATAAATTTAAATGCAAAATTAACTAAATTGATGCACCTAATATATCAATTTTAAACAAAATGTAATAACAAAATGAAATGATATTTATTACTTACCTTTGACTCTGGAGTTTCCCAAAGCTGCCCACACATCAGCACCCATCCAAGATGGCTTCTTTCCTTCTCTCTTGGCTTTGGATATGGTGTCTCTTTAAGTTTTGTGCATTCTCTGGTTCCAATGATTGAGAAAAAAAACATCCATATTTGCGCGTCTACACGAACAGCTGCCTGCATATTGAATTTGATATTGGTTTGAATTATATACATTGTATTAATTTACAAATAAATTTAAAATTTAAAATTACCAATGTGATCGGGAAAGTCATCCCAGTGAGTCCAACGTCCTGACATCCGACTCATGAATTCGTTCCTCGACACTTGTAGAATAAAGTCACTCGGGTGGACCTCAAACCCCCTGTATAAAATAAGATGTACGAATTTAATAAATTTTAAATAGTGAAAATGTAATAAATTTGATACTTATCCCGCCGCTGTTCGGCACTACCTCTGCCATTGGACGTAAATTCGGCGATGTGCAGCTAGCACTCGCACCAGCGGAAGGAGAAAGCTGAGATCTGCTAAAATGTCTTCTGTGCATATCTGTTACAAACATATCATTTCATATAATAAAAAAATATCAGTTCAATATTACAAAACATGTTTGACTAATCGTCATCACATAAAAATTGCAATAAAACGTCATAAATAAGACACGATCTCCTGAGTATATATACATAATTTAAAAAAAAGACATAACTCACAACATAGTCTTCATTATTGACAACAGCTGAAACTCAGAATATACATTATACAACAAGTGATACAAAAATTCAAAATTTTTAGTCTTCTTCATCTTCTGATTCAGTCCCGGTCTTGCACTCTATATCGTTCTCTTCTGTACTCTCAAATGCTTCTATTAAAACATTTGATTCATCATTTAACAAATCCAAATCAATATCATTAGCTATTATTATTTCATCATTTGGCTCATGATTCGTTTGATATGCTGCTTCTTCCAGAATGTTATTTCCATCAAACATAAATCTTGCCTTTGTTTTAAAAACATCAGACCAATTTGCTTTATCCTCTTTTAAGGATGGACACAGAGAAAAATACACTTGTAATGCTTTCTTGGCCAATACGAAAGGATCATCCTTATAGAAATGTGAGGCGTACTTTATTTCTATAAGTTTATAATCTTTGTGCACATTGATTCCAGAACCAGGAATATTGCTGAACCAATTGCACTTGAATAAAAAAAACTTTTTCTGCAGGTTGTACATAATATATCAATTCTAAAACCAGTGTTAAGACGCCGTAAAAATCTTTTATATGCTCATTTGGATCGTCACTGCCTTTGAAAAACACACCAGTGTTATATGTTAATTTTTCAACACCATATTCCTTGGTGTTGAATTTAAATCCATTGACGAATAATATTGGACAAATCTTGATATTTATTTTTTGTCCGAGCACAAGATGTTGTAATCCTTTATCAATGACGTTGTCTCTTGGATCATAAACGTAGTTCGAAAACCATTTAGAAATTTTCTTACTGAGATCGCCAAAAGGATGCTGTGATTAATAAATACTACGAATATATATGTACTATATGTTACATTATGATTAAAATGTAAGTATCATTAAAATAAATGTGAATTTATTATTACCTAACAAATGATGCAGCTTTAGCATAATTAAGAAGAACATATATGTGTGGCACATATTGATCTTTAACGTCTAACCATATTTCCACACATTTTCCAACATGCCAGACATGTTATCTAAAAATAGACAACATTGTCTGCGAATAATCTTGTTCAACGACTACATCATTACGATGACCACTTACAAATGACAAGTTCACATGGTCACTGAAGTAATGAGAGAAAAGGAATGAAGCTTCTTGTGACGACTCACATTTTGGAAGGTTTAAATCGACAATAATCCACACATGTCTGACTTAAACAATCCGGAACATAGATAATCAAAATGGTTAACTAAGAAAAATAAGAAAAGAAGAAGGAAACAAACACATAATCTCGCAGCGGAATGACAAAATATAATAATCAAATAAACACTTCATGAAGCTGTTTACTATACATTTGATTAAAATTTATACAACATTATCGGAGTTATATATATACAACAGAAATAAAATATAATTCAGCAGAACAACATGATGGTGGGAATAATATTAGTAATAATAATATATCAAATCTTCGCCTTCGTCCTCCAGATAAAATCTTCGATAAGCTGAAAACTCAAGGCTGATCTGAGCGTAACGGAAAGCAAAACACTCGAGTCAGGACTAAATTATAATTATTTAAATCAAATTAATATCGCATATAACATGAGTGTAATAGCGTCGGAGATGTTTATGCGATTTCACATTCCTATCCAGTGTATAACGTGCGTGCAATAACCCACGAGATGTTATGAGATTTTCCATCTCTTAAGAATCCGTCAAAATATTTATATATGGTAGAATACGCTATATATGTAATATCTAGTCAATAAAATAAATATTTTTCTTAGCGTTAGGGCTTTACATTAATCCCCCTTAATGCCTTTTTAAGCATTGGTGTACAGTTTGCATTTGATACCACCAGTAGCACGTCGGTAGTCAGTGATGCGCCGTGATACGACAACACTAAACCAAAATCATAGGGGTCTCGTATAGGGATAAAACATGACAAGGCACGTGAAATAATGCCCAAAGTAGGATACTATCAGTTTACCCTTTCTGGTTGGTGGTAACCCCTAACGACCCACCGCGTTTAACACTCCCAAAATCAAAGGGTGCACAATGTAAATAATGGTAATACAAAGAAGTGTGTCCTCTAGAGGTAGCTACCCTCATTGACCTGTACGGTCCTGTTTTAGTCATTTCAAATTGACACAGGTGTCAGGCCAATCCATCATTGTTATCTTTCTTCAAATCCAGCAAATGTACACCAAATCCAACCATTTCATTCTGATTCCAATATTGACAGAGAGTATGCCAATGAGAGACTTCGATCTTTTTAACAACTAAACGTTATTTTACACACCGATTGGTTCTTTTACATTTTAAAAATAGTTTGTATTTGTTATCAAAATATCATATTCGCTTGAAAAACAATTTCATATAATAATATATTTTCCACTCGAAAACAACTCCATTTTAAAATCAGTTTCCACTTCGAAATTGATCTCGTTACAGAATCATTTTTCATTTCAAAAACCCATTTCGAATTTCAACTTAGGTTATAATTTCAATTTAACCAAACTCGCATTTAAATCCATGATTTAAATATAACAATTTCCATCTTGAACAGTTTAAATCTTGAAATAGTTTTGAATTGTTAAAATAGTTTATATAGTTAAAATAGTTATATATTAAATAGTTTAAGTATTAAAATGGTTTATATGGTAAAATAGTTTGGAAAATCAAAATAATTTGAATATTTAAAAGATAGGTTTTAAGTAGTTTATATCAAATAATTTTATTTGAAAATAGTTTCAAAGTCAAACTGATTCAATTTCAAATCTTCCAATTCAAATCAATTTCTATTACATTTCAATTTAAATCGACTCGATTCTGATTTCAATTCGAACTTACTTTGATTCCAATTTTAATCCAAGTAAATTATAATTTCGATTCCAAATTAATTCAGTTCTGATTTCAATTCCAATTAATTTCAATTCAATTCCAATTTGAATTAATTTCAACTCAATTCTCAATTTAAAACCACTTCGATTTGTATATATTTGAGTCGGATTTCAAGATATCGATTTAAAATACCTAAATCAAATTTTTCGACGATATCCAATTCAAAATCCAAATATTTAACACTACAAGAAAAAATATTTTTGGTAGCCTTTATTAGTAGCGTTTAAGGCTATATGCAACCAATAATTATTTTAAAATATAAAAAATAAACGCCACCAAATTTATCCCGCCAACAATTCACACAGAATTTGCCAAAAAATTTCGTTGCCGCTCGTATCTGTTTTATCACTTATCCAAAAAAATTCACGGCCAAATTTCTTCCTCCTCTCAACAGAATCGACTCCTACCACTGTCTTCCCCAAATTGTAGTCTCCTTTCTCCCCAACAGCAACCTAATCAAACTCCTGCTTTTTCTCTCTGATTTTCAAAAATTCACTTCTGATTCAAACCTACTACCGATCTCAACCTCAGATACAACTAAATCGATTTCAACCACATGTATCATCTTCTTTATGATTACTCGCAACCCTACTGATATTTTAGTTTCAATTTAAATTATTCCTAATCTTCAACTGATATTTAACTACTTTGATTCCAGGATGCATTAATTTCATCAAATTTGTAAATCATTTTACCTCCATAAAAAACTTCATCAACTTCATTCACCAGTTATTAAGATGGTGATGTCAATAAACATGCCGATATAACAGAGGTTTCTCATACCTTACTTGATCATGAATCTGAGAGGATCGGGAATGAAGTGAACCTGTGTTTACGGAGGTAGTACTAGAGTTTATGGTGATGTATTCCTACGGTGAATGTATGATTTATTGCCTTGAATAAGTAATAGCAATTTGCACTAAACTTGCAACTATCGTTAAATCATATCTCTATTTGTTGTGCATATTAATATAATTACAGTATTGAAGTGGGTGAGTTGAACTAAAGCATTCGTTGTTAAATTGTCCTTACATGGTTTAATTGAGGGAAGGAGTAATTGGCAGCAAGTAAAAAGGGGCTGGAGGTTGAAGCTAAGAAGAAGAAGAGAACATTTTATTGTTCAGTGAGCAATTTCTAACTTGCAACTATGTCCGTACTATGCCTATGTGCTCATATATCTTCGAACATTTTGCATGTGCACTTGTGCACTTTTTGTCTGAGCCAATGTATTGCATTTGGAATAAATTGAATAGATTGCCTGAGTTGTTCTTGTTGTATACTTGAGTTTATTTAAACATGTTCACTGACCTGTCCATCATCGTCCCTGACCCTGTTCATGCTTTTCCCTAACCCAGTATGTAATCCTGTTACTCAACTTGGTCGTGAAATTATGTGTAAACTGTCTCGGTGTGTGTGATGTCTTGACTGGTTTGTACAAGCCATAGGCTAGAACCAGCCTTGACTACTCAATGTTTGTTCGCCACAAGAGCTTATTGTTAACTTCACTTGCATTATGACAATGATGGCATACTGGTTTTGTAAACCGAATCTGGAAACTTCAGTTTACAGAAGGATGTTGATGCTGAAGCAGGTGTCACAATGTTGAATTTGTCTGCATAAGAATAAGTCAAGTTAGTTTGTATGCTACTTCTAAGTTTGTAGATCAATAAAATAGCTAGTTTTCCTTAGTTTGTAGTTATCTTTTCCAAGTTTATAGTGAGCGATACAGCTATTATATCATGTTTATATATCAACAATAACTTTGTACTGCTTTTTTTGATGTTCTCTAATAATAAAACTCTCAAGTGTTTTGCAATCTTTTAAGTTTAATATTTTACTTCACTCAAGCTATATCTCACAGAAAAACTCCATTTAACTTGCTCCAAAAATAGCATGTTCGAGTGGGAATACTATTTTTATCCCAAATTCATATGTTCTCGCTATTAATAATATAAAATTCTTTCACACGATAATCTAAATGTAGAGGCATCATGATTGCAGCATAGACAAATATTCACTTATTTAACACTTTTTACGTTGAAGTATGCTCATTTGCCTCTACCATAAAGAATACTCTAGATTCCATAAGCAACTTTACTTGCTCAATCATATACAGTCTTTTTTTATATAAAAGTTGGGATTCAAGTGATCAGACAAATGCTACTTATGATTTATTTGATTAATAAACAACCATCTATGAGCAGCAACAAAACATGTTTTTTTCCAACGAACCCTTAGTCAGAATTGGTACAATCTTTATAAACTACTAAACTCTAGATGTCATAATGTCAACACACACAAAATGTGTGTGGGGTTAAGTGATAATTGATCAAATTTTAGAAATATGATCATACGTAGTTAAATTATCATGAGGGAAAGAAAGATAAGTACTATAGATACAAAACATAATAAAAGAACTGTAGAACTTGAAAATAATATTTTACATCAGCAAATCGAATAATATAATTGAAATGTGAAGATAAGATAAATTGCAGTAATATCTATAAGCATTTGTTATCAACATTCATAAAACCTTATTCTCGTTTCAAACTGAACTATCCTATTTCGATCAAATTCCCAAGTTCCGATTCTCAGCCAAATTAAAACCACAACTGAGAAAAACACTATGTTTCATGCCGAAATGAAAAACTATAAATGTGAACCAAATATTATCATACTTGTAAATAATATATATACAAACCAAAATCAGGTTATTGTTGCAAGCTGCTATCCACCAATATGAGATTATTAACTTCATTAGTCAATAGAGATTGATATCTCCGAAGATCAATTGATGAATTGATTAATGTAAGACAATCAAAATAAATTACTGTACATGTTTTACCGTTTTTCTATATTATTTTACTGATTTTTTCATGCTTCGTTGATATTTTAATTATAATTAAAATGGACACTAAATATCAAGCAACTACACTTAAATTTTAGGAAAATAAAAATCAAAGAAGTGGATCTGTTCCACAATGTATCTAGATATTGAACTCTGGCTTGATGATTCACTAACAGTATCACAAATGCACCAAAGATACGTCATAATTTTTAAACAGCTTCTCATCTGCAACAAAGTTACTCTGAAATTGGATAAGCCATGGATAAACATGGTATGATATCTTATGATTGAGTGTGAGGTGGTGATGACAGTAATAGAAGTGCACAGATATGCACAGTTAAGTTGTTGAATAGCAGGGAGGGTGGTTGAAGTGGGTTAGGAGATGATTATGAAGGATGATTTCAGGGATGGTGATGGAGTTTCTACAGGCAGATGGTGGGTATAGTAGTAGCTGGTTTTAAAGTTGGAATAGTGGGGTGATAGATATGCAATGTTATTGATGACAGTGTGCTGGTGAGTGTGTATGTTGGTCAGTTGAAGTGGAGTGTTGGTTGTTTTGTATGGAGCAGAGAGAAGTGTTGTGGTAGGGGTTGTAGATGTGAATAGTTTATGATGAAGTGGGATGGCAGGGAGTTGGTTCGGTGGGGAGCTTGTAGTCTGAAAGGGCTAGTGGTGTCGATGTATGTTGATGTGCTTCACTGTGCAGTTGTTCTGGTCTGATGAGTTAAGGTTGGGGATAGGAAATGATATGCCGAAGTCTGTGAAATGTTGGGGTATTTGTATAAGGATATAGTTGTGCAGTTGTGAAATGATGGAGCAGTTTTATGATGTATACACTGATGTGCGCTGGCATGTTAGGCAGAGGGGTATTGGGAAGGATGTATATTGATGATGTTTGAGTTTGTAATGGTGAAGGAAGTTAAGAATGGTCATGTATGGCTAGAGAGGGAACAGTAAATGGCCAGAGAGTGATGAAGGTAGTTAAGAAGTGTTTGGTCAGTGATGAAGAAAGGCAGTTGAGGCAAACGAAGGATGGTTAGGCAAGCTATATGTAAGCAAGCAGCAGTGTTAGGACGGTGGAGAGGCTGACCAAACGTAATGGACATGCACAGTTTTGCAGTGTAACGTATTGGGAAGGAGGTTGCTGAAAGGAAGCAGGGGCAGGCTCAGAATTGTTGTTATGAGGCCATGCAATTCCATGTTGGTGGATAATGATAGCAAAAGATTGCTGAAATGAACATGGTGCAATAAAAAGAGGAGCATTGTATAATTGTTGGGGCAAACTCCTTTTTCATATGAAATTATAACTACAAGATGGTGAGTGCTTACAGGTACAGACTAAAGTCTATGTTGAGAGCTTAAGGGGCACACGCAGCTACATGTGAAAAGCTTCAGGATATCTGACTGGTGCGGAGAAGAGATCTGTTTACATCGTTTACTTGCAAGTGATGGCTGATGTGAAAAGGCGATTGCCAAATGACGAACATTTGTATATACAGTTCTGTGCAAGTAAACTTCAGGTGAGCATCTTCCAACTTTTTAAATCAACATCTTCTATTTGTGTGTTTTTGTGTGTGTGTGTGTGTGTGTGTGTATTTCATTATCACTATCTTTTAGCTAACCAATTTGTTACTAGACACTTGTATATACAAAAGTTGATTAGGTTTGAACTAATGGTTGATATTAGATTTGAAGTCCTACGAATTAACATAATTGTTTGACTATATGTTCTACTTTAACTTGTGCAGGCATTGGATTTCCTAAGTGAGCAATGTTGGACTTTTATGGTGCTAGCTTTCGTTTATGCATGCAACAAAGAATTAAGGGTTATCAAGCGTTTTGTTAGCACCAGTTTGGTATAATATTTTGTTAGTACTAGATGTGTAAATTTGTATACGAATGGTTATTGTATGTGAGTTTGGTCATTTTATCAAAAAACTATTGTACTAGAATTGTTATGGATATCTTATTTGATTATATGATTAATATGTTTTTTTAATTGTTTGAATATGATGGTTATGTGACTGATTGTTGATTGATATAGTAGAAACAAAATAGACCATCAATAGGAAATAATAGCATGAAAAAATGGTGCAAAATGATCAACAACTTTTAGTAGCGTTTTAAAAACGCTACAGAAATACATATAGTGGCGTTGAGTAAACGCAACCGTAAAGTAGGGGTAAAGTTGGAAACTCTTTTGGTAGCGTCGAAAAACCTTTTGGTGACATTTTTAAAACGCTACAAAAAGATCTATGGTGGTGTTTAAGAAACGCTGCAATAAAAAGATTTATAGTGACGTTGAAATAAATGCAACTAAAAATCATGGATTTTTAGTCGCATGTTTTCTAGCGGCGTTTATCAAAACGCCACCAAAACTTTTTGTAGTGTTTTTGAGCGCCACTGAAAATCAAATTTCTTGTAGTGTAAATATAATTCAATTTAAAGCTCAAGTTCGAAAATAATTTGATTTCTATAATTTGATTTTTATTTCTTTACATCAAAATCATTTAAATAAATTTCAAATCAAAAATCTTAAAATCATTTAATTTACCAATCCGGTGTCCGTATATAATTTTTTTTTCCTATGGCCAAGTGATCAGTTATTTCAATTTAATTTCAAAGAAGCATATATATCATTTCAATCCAAAATAAATGTCATAGGTATATAACATTCAACCTATTTCTTAATTTATTCGAAATAATTCGATTTACAGTGTTTATATACTTTAATAATATACATGACGATGGCACATCCAAAACATCAATCAATAGAATCCATCGCAATCAACATCCAAATCAGCCAATATTTCACAACAATTTCATAGTTATCAAAATTTGGTAATTTACCGGCAATTAAATTCCAAATTCAAATTTAACTGTCAATTTTAATACATACAACCAATTCATATGTCAATTTCATTTCCAAATAATAGTCAATAAAATAAGATAACTTCATGATTCAATTTTAACAAACATAGAAATAGTATAGTACGTCATGAGCGTTAAAAACACCCACCTTGATTCTAGTTGTCGTTTTCGCGTTCTAGTTTCGATTAAATTTGAAAACGTTCATATTTAACAAAAAATCCACCAAGCTCTAAATTCATTCAATCCAATCCTTATGTGTCGTATTCGTCGATACAAATACAATGCAACAAACTGCATCTCGATTGGACCTAAAACAAACGAGATATGAAATATATAAGAATTGGAAATTTAAAATAAACAATTTATATAACTAAATTTCAATTAAATATATTACCCCACCCAAAACAAATGAAACAGTCCACTACTGTATCCCTCTTCTTCCCTAATGCCCAAATTCGTGCACGAGATACAGCAAGAACCCATCCTCCTAGCGTGCACGCACGGCACCGCAACCACCACCCACGACGAAAGTCAAATCCACCATCACCAAAACCCATCTCTTCTCGATCTCGATCCACCTATGCCCTCAAATCGAAACTCGAACACCTCTGGAAAGTTGCGACCTGCTTCTCCCCTCTGTTCAAACTGTAACGACGTGTTCTACATATGGCGATTGTACACTATGAGAGTTGTGTGTCGGGATGCTATTTTTCATGACAAATCCAAATATGGGCTTCACTTCCAAGATCGAGGCTTAAAATCTCAAAAATTTCTAACCATAGCCTCCCTCTACTATCAGCATCCCAATGTGGATCGCCGTAAAAGCGATGTTGCACCCCACTCGAGCATACCAGATCGAAGTACTCGTCAAAAGAAATTTTTTGAAGCAAGTTACATATTTTTATTGAGCGAAAACGGAGAAATGAATTTTGAAGCTTCCATTTTTCTTTTCCTTGCTCTGTTATGTTTTAAAACGAAGAGAGAAGAAACATGTTAAAAGGGAGTTGTAGGTACGAACCTAGCAGATAATATAGGGTGGCCGGGCTAATGGGCTAAATCGATGTAAATATATTTTATTTAATTTCAAATATTTGAATATTTATTTCAAGCCTCTATCGAGGCATGCCATCTGGCATTTTCTAATGTTATACCCTTATCTCAAATGCAACGGAACAAGTTAGGAGGCCTAATTCGATCGTATGAAGAAGATAACTTTTTGAACCCAATTATTATATTAAATTTTCAATATTAAATTCAACGCGTTTCTATCATGCACGACCAAACGAAAACTCCCTACGCTACGAAATTTGAAACCCGATAATAAGATGCTATTACAGATCCAATTGAACTAGTTTCGCCGAAATCCGAGACTGTGCCTCAAAAGGCTATTTTTATATGTTAATTAAAACGAGTTATTTTAAAAATCGAGTAAATCACTTATAAATTCAATTTAAAAATTGTATTGCCTTTCTTCTTATTAATAGAAATTAAATAAGCATTGAAATTACTTTTATCAAGCTTAAAACTCAAGATTCATTATTTAACCAATTTCAAATATTAAATTTAATAATTAAATTATCCAACAAACCACTATATTAGAAATTCAAGTTATTAAATATATAAAATTAACTTTTGAATATTTAAAATCAATTAAATACTCCAATTTCAAATCACTAAAATTCTGGGTCGTTACACTTCTTCTTCAAGATATGATTTACGAATTAAACCTTCAACTCGTGCTTTCTGTCTAATTGTTTTCTTCAGATGATTCAAGAATCTATTACAAAATTAATTCAATTTAAATGCACTTACGTAAATCTGAATTTTAAACTAACAACAATTTTACATATACTTACTATTTCTTCTCAATGGATACATCCATCCATATTGCATAGGACCTCGAAGAAGAGCTTCGGATCGAAGACGAACAGGTAATGCTCCATTACATTAAAAAACTAGCAGAAATATTTTATCCAGTTTGCATAGCAGTATAGGCATTTTTACTTCAAGTTTACGTATACGGTCGAGTTTTAATGTTGTCGAACAAAGCTGTTTGTAAAACAGACTTCCCCACACTTTTATAGGCAAGTTTCTTTGAAAACAACTGGTAATAAATATTCCATCATGATATGACAATCGTGACTTTTCATCCCACTCAATTTACTGTTCTTAATTCAACACATCTACGGAGATTAGAAATATCACATCAGAGCATTTTAGTCCTTCCACCCACTTTAGCCAACATAAGTGTTTTCACTTTATAATGACAGTCGCACATCAAATTATTGAGTGACATATGTCGTTTTGCAGCTTGTACTCCCGCTGTAAATCCAGCTTATGTAAAGTTGAATTTTGATTTCATAGTGATGTATTCAGCAGTTACTGATAATTCGGTTCCACTTTTACAACCATCATACAGTGGTCTCTTAGTGGCATCCAGTAAATCATATAAAAATTTGCTCCCACATTCATGACGTCTTCACTATCAACTTGAACGGTATGGAACATTGATCGTGCTGCATCTTCCACCATACCTTCTATTGGATCCGTTATAACAACATCGACCTCTGACGGAACAGGGTCCGCTGTAGGTGCAACAAGTTCTTCACGATGATCCCATAAATAATAATTTGGCACAAATCCAGATTTATACAAATGTACTTTAATTGTATCTAGTTTCCAATGCTTCAAATGTTGACACTTACTAAAAGGGCAAAGAAGTTCTTCATTTTTTCGATTATTAGATATTGCGAATCTAATAAATTCGTGTACACCATTATAGAAATGTTTTTTCACCAAACCTTTCTTTCCAGTTCTCACTTCATACATTCATGTACGGTCAATAAAATAATCGAACATTGTTCCTAATTTAAAAATATAGGTTAGTAATTTCGACAGCACTTCACTTCTATTCTATGCACAACTTCTCGTCCAAGTGGTATATTGTTGTTGTTTTATTTTCTAAAATAAACTAAAACCTTTTAAGACTAAACGCTTCACATACCCTCACTTCTTTTCTACTTTCGATAGCACTCATTTCACTTCTCTTCTACGCATAACTTTGCATCCAATGAGAGTATTTTTTTTGTTGTATTTTCTAAAATAAATTAAAACATTTTGGGACTAAAGCCTTTAATTTGTGGTTGTTGTATTTGTTATAATAATACATAACGCTTATTTTCAAATCAATATTATATTCATTTCAAATTTTTTAAATAATCAATTTTAGTATAATTTTTGTTCTTGTGTATAAATTTCATAGCTTTTTAGAAAATCGATTTGAGCACATTATTTGTTGTTGTTATATTCATTTTTTAACTTATTGGAAAATCGATTTCAACAGCATATTTCTTCTTCTTATATTCGTTTCTTAAGTTTAAAGGTAATCGATTTGAGCAAAGTATTTCACTACTAGAAATACAGTATATAGCCACGACAGGTTTCCAACGGCCGCCAACGGGAGTTTTCAATGGCTACCAACGGCTCGTTATTTTTTTAAATTGCCGTTGGTAGCCGTTGGAAACAGAGCCGTTTGCGGTCGTTGGAAGCCGTTGGAAATATTTGTGTAAACCTGCAGCGAGGCCGAGCCTGATTCATTTTCACCTTCTTCCCCAAATACGCCAAAGCCCTTCCTCTACTCCTCCTCCTTTCTTGCTCCCAGCTTCCCCATATGGACTTGTCTCTAGTAGGAGCCCCAGATATAGCAACCGGCAGCCGCTCCGATGCCATCAATCAACGCCATCATCCTCTCTCCTTCCCCAGACATCTCCAAAATCCGGTTTTGTCTAAAACCCTAAAAATTTAAATTTTTCTAATTTTGTATTAATTTTTTGATATAGTTGTATCTAATGGGCTATTGATTGTTTATTATACCAAACTAAGTGCTAATTAGAATTATTACCATCCAAATGTCCAAATTGTTTGTGTATATATATTATGCATATATATACATATGTTTATAATTTAGTGTAAATGCGCATTTGAATTAGCATTAGATTAGTTAGGATTGATTTAAATTTTTGTGTGTATGTTTTGTAAAATATTAGGAAAACATGATTTAGTCGACTATTTTACGAACATGAATTATATCTTTTACAAAATATATTAGCATTAGGTAAATAAGTATATAATTTAGTGTATATATATACACATGAATTATATATTTTGCGAAATAGTAAAAATCATATAATTTACTGTATATTTAGTAAAGTAGTAGAATATAAATAAAATAATGCATAATATGCTTTATTTTATATATTTAATAAAACGGTAACATATAAACAAAATTTAAATCGCTTAGTGAATTTCCGGCCCCGTCTGACAAGTGTTGTATATGATCGTTGTATGAATATTCGTTTTTATTGCAAAATGGATATTCATATTCTTCTGATACAATATCTGTTGGATTTGTCCCTATATTGGATAAGTTACAAACACTATGAAGTAATTACATTTTGTAAATCATATCGTTATAAACGGTTCATAAAATTTCGATAGCATTTCCTTTTCGTTCCTTGTGTACATGCATATGTGTACGATACAAGGAACACGGAGAAAGTTCTGCCGAAATTTTAAAAAATCGTTTATAATGATATAATTTAAGAAATGTAATTACTATTGTGTTTGTAATGGAAAGTAGGATGACCGACCATCACAAAAGGTACAAAATTGTGAACAAAATATCAAGAAATATAACTTTGTATATAAGCGAAAATGGATTATAAAAAACAATAAAATCTAAATGTTTTTATCGAATTTGATTAATAATTTTTGTACTATTGATCATAGGTTTTACAGTAGGAAAAATGGTCAATTATTTTATTGATCGGAGTTGGATGTATTAAAGAAGAGAAATGAGAGGCTCAATAAGTAAACATTTTCTTAACGGGGTAAATGTGTTTGTCGAATTTGCTTTAAGTAATATTGAAAATGATGTAGAAATTCGTTGTCCATGTAGTAGGTGCAAATTGTTGAAGCATTTAGTACCGAATATGGTTAGGATTCATTTGCGCCAATATGATTTCGTAACCAATTATTTGGTGTGGGATCGTCATGGAGAAATTATAACACGCAACGAAGAACAGTCAATAGAGGTCATTAGTGATGAAGTTAGTACGACGAATCTCATAGAACATATGGCAGAAGATGCAACACGATCAATGTTCCCTACTGTTGAAATTAATAACGACGATGTTAACGTCAAAGAGGAACCAAATGTTGGAGCAAAAAAAATATATGATTTATTGGATACTGCTAAGAAACCTCTTTGGAATAGATGTTCTATCAGCATTCAATTATCGGCAACTATAGAGTATATTGCAATGAAATCAAAGTACAACCTCACAGAAGCCGGATTTACGGCTGTTGTACAAGCTGCTAAACGGCATATGCCATTAGATAATTTAATGTGCGAAAATTATTATGAAGTGAAAAAACTTATGTCATCTTTCTGTTTGCCGTATCAAAAAATTGATACATGTCTAAATGGTTGCATGTTGTTTTGGAAAGATGATGTCAGTCTTCGGAATTGTAAAATATGTAATGAAAAAAGATACAAACCAAGGAAAAAAAGGAAAAGAAGTTCCATACAACCGTATGCATTATTTACCTATCATTCGTAGACTTCAAAGGTTATATGCATCATCTGTAACAAACGCATCATATGAGATAGCACAGTGTGAGAACACCTGAAGAAGGTACATTAACACACCCATATGATGGAGAAGCATGAAAGTATTTTGATAAGAAATATCCCGATTTCGCAGCGGAGAGCCGTAACGTAAGACTAGGTTTGTGTACTGATGGATTTTCATCGTTTTCTCAGTTTGGTTCTAAATATTTAACTTGGCCTATAATCATTACACCTTACAATCTACCCCCGTGGATGTGTATGAAAACTCCATATATGTTTCTCACAATTGTCGTCCTTAGCCCTGATGACCCGACACAGAGTATCGATGTTTACTTACAACCACTAATCGAAGAGTTGAAAACATTGTGGTATGAAGGAGTTGAAACATACGACGTATCGATTTTTTTTTGGATGTTCGCTTCTTTGTTATGGACTATTAGTGATTTTCCTGCATATGCAATGCTTTCGGGTTGGAGTGCGGCCGATCGTTTTACTTGTCCTTACTGTATGGAAGAAACACGAGCATTTTCTTTACGGCATAGGAAGAAAATTTCATGGTTTGATTGTCATCGATGTTTTCTCCATATTAATCATACTTTTATAAGGGACAAAAAAAAATTCATAGCTAATAGACATGAGACTTTACAACCACCAACGATTTGGTCAAGTGAAGATATATATGAACTTGTAAAAGATTATCCAAAGATACATGAAACCGGGCAGCAAAATGAAATCCAAGGTAAATCGATGTTTCATAATTGGTGCAAACAGAGTATATTCTGGGAGTTGCCTTATTGGAAAAATCTCGTAATCCGTCATAGCATTGACGTGATGCATAACAAGAAAAACATAATCGATAATGTGTTTAATACACTTTTGAATATTAAGGGCAAGACTAAGGACGATCTGAAATCAAGACGTGATATAGAAGAAATACGTTATCGTCCTGAGCTACATATGAAGCCAAATGACACTAAAAAGCCCAAACCGTGTTATGAATTAGATAACTACCAAGTTAAAGTAATGTTAAAATGGGTGGAAGGATTACGATTTCCTGATGGAATTTCATCTAATCTTCGTAGATGTGTCGACTTAAGAACGGAAGACTGAGTGGGATGAAAAGTCATGATTGTCATGTAGTGATGCAAAATTTTATTACCCGTCGCTTTCAAAAAATTGTTGCCCGTAAAAGTTTGGAAGGTTATAACAGAACTTAGTTTATTTTATAAGGCGCTTTGTTCAATTACGTTAAAAGATGACCATCTTCATAAACTTGAGTTAGAAATCCCTATACTGCTCTGCATACCGGAGAAAATATTTCCTCCAGCTTTTCTCAATGTAATGGAGCATTTAGCCGTTCATCTTCCATTTGAAGCACGTCTTCGAGGTCCTGTGCAATATGAATGGATGTATCCATTCGAGAGGTATGTTATTAATACTGAGTATGTAAATGTTAATTTAACTATAAATAAAAATCAATATTGATATGAAATATTTTTTATTAGGTACTTAAATCATTTAAAGAAAAAAGTGAGACAAAAAGCTCGAGTTGAAGGTTCGATTCGCAAATCATATATCGAAGAAGAAGCATCGTTCTTTTTCTCTCATTATTTCAATGATCATGTGAATATATCATTTCAAAGTGCTGCGTGTAATAATGAGGCCGTTGAACAAGATTCTTCTTCTGAATCAATGTTATCTATTTTTAAACAACATGGTCGACATGCTGGAAAATGTGTAGAAGTATGGTTAGATGATAGAGATTACCATGTAGCACACACATATATTCTTCTTAATTGTCCAGAAGTTGCACCATTTATTAGGTAATTATCATATTACAAGTTTTGATAAAGTTAATTTAATACTGCATGTGTAAATTAATAATAAAGCAACATATTATGTTTTTGTTTGCAGTGTTTATGAATCACAAAATCTAAACGGCGATTTAAGAAAAAATTTCGCTACTTGGTTTTCGAACTACATTTGTGATCCAACAGATAATGTGGTCGATGAAGGATTAAAACATTTGGCGTTGGGACCGAAAAGGAAAGTTAAAACGTATCCAATATTTTCGTTTATGGATACAAATACAACACCAAAGAATACGGTGCTGAAAAATTAACAAACAATATCGGTGTATTTGTTAAAGGCAGTGATGATCCTAATAATCATATACATGATTTTTATGGCGTGTTAACCCAGATTTTGCGATTGACATATTTTATAAGACCCGTAGAGGAAGTTTTTTGTTTAGATGCAAATGGTTCAGCAATGTTTCAGGTTCTGATATTAACGTGCATTCAAATTATAATCTTATAGAAATAAAACATACCTCCCGTTATCAGCAGTACGATCCTTTTATACTAGCCAAACAAGCCCTACAAGTTTATTACGCCCCTTATACATCTCTAAAAATAGATAAAGCGGATTAGTCTGCGGTTTTTAAAACCAAGGCGAGATTTACATTCGATGGAAAGAATATTCCAGAAGAACAAGCTTATCAAGCAGATATCGAGGAAAATGTTGAAATCACAATTACAGACGATCAAACTGATTTTGCACAATTAAATGATGAAACAAATGTATTAGTCGAAGCATTTGAGAGTGTAGAGGAAAACGATATAGAACACGAGACCGAGTCTGAATCCGAGAGGACTGAGTAATATCCGGTAATTTTTACAATTATTCACGCACAAGCATCACATATCATCATCATCATTACATGCACTACCAATTAAAAATGACTTTATTACATGCACCACATATCATCATCATTTTATCTATGTTTATAATAAAATAAAACTTTCAACAGGTATTATGTTAGGCTCTAGACGTCGTAGCTCTTCTCGCTCAGCCGGCGAGAGTAGTGGCGAGCCTCCGACTCGACCACTTGTATATTTGCAGCCGAAGGCTGATGGAGCGTAAGTATCAAAATTAAAATGATAACAATATAAATTTGTTCATACATATATATTCTTGTCTAAAGCTTTGTTTTATATTTAACACAGGCGATTTGATTTGGAGCCTCAGGAGTTGTGTTTGGCATTTCCAAGCAATCATATATGAGCATGATGACAAATTGCTGACCTAAGTGGAGTAAGATCCCTAACTAAGTCAGGGAGGCCATCTGACAGAATTTTCTAGTGAGTTTATACCACTTTACTATATGAATAAGTATAAATGAACAATTAGTAATATTTTCTCTTTGTACAGGGGCAAGTGGACTTGGCGGAGCCCGATGTCGCCATGGTTCAGCGCCACTGGAATTCGAAGGTCACCAAAAATTACATGAAGGTAATGTCAGCTCTTAAAAAATCGGGAAAGAAACCGAACTGGATGAGCGCTTCCGTATGTGATTCTTGTATGAGTTGGTGGGAGACTGACGAGTTCAAGGTAAATCTACCAAATATATAGTTAATTATTTCGCAATTAGTAAATCTAATATTTAACGTAAATTGCAGGTGGAGTCGTAGAGGAACTCCTCCAATAGAAGTAGGAATCCTGTAACGCATCGTGGCGGATCCAAATCTTTTCAGCATCACCGTGAGGACTTGGTAAATTTATCAATTACGAATCTAAACCGTTATTACATTTTGTATATTAATCAGTTCAGTAATTATCTATGAAAAATTAAAATATATAAATTATTTATTGCAGGAAAGATCGCTTGGACGTCCCGTGTCAATGATGGAGGTATTTACCCACACCTACGCATCAAGACAAGCAGACAATGCTGGCAATATTACATATCAGTGGGATGAGGATGATAAGACGACGACTGCATATGTATGCATATTTTAAATCTTATTTTATGAATATCGATAAGTTTAAATCATATTCTACTACTTTTAACCTGTAATTGTTTTTTATTTTAGGAAAGTTTCAGGAGGCACGGACAGAGTTGCTTTCAGAATTGGATCGCGATGAGTTGACGATAGAGGAGCAAGATAATATTTTCGACGTTATCATGGATCCGACACAGCGGAATAGGCGCTATGGCTATGGAAACCAAGCGGTAATCTTATAAACATTGCAATATTATATTTAATAAATTAACCTTTAGATACACTATACATATGATGATTTCTACCTGAGTTCAATCTAACATATACGTGATTTACCATCCTGCACCATTATTATTTAATAAAATATGCATTTCCTTGTGGTATCTGCATTGCTTAAGATCACGTCATTTACGTTTCTATATTTTAAAATATGTACTGCTTAAGAAAATGATTATAATACAAATATGAACATCTCACATTCTATTTGCAGGTTCGGGCAGCTCAAAAGGCGTGTGACAAAGAAAAAATAAAAGAGCTTAGAGCCATGGTTGAGCAGCTGCAAGAGCAGGACCGTCTTCGCGCTATACAAATGGAGCAGCTGAATCAACGTTTAGCGGAGTACGTGCATAGGCATGGTTCCTTCCCTTCGTCGTCTGGTGCTTCCGGTGGTGAGGATGATGCTTGAGATGTATGATGATTATTGTCTTTATGTTTGGTTATTGTATATATTGACTTTGAGGTGGTGAGGTTTAAGTGTTTGCATTGTATATTTTGACTTGAATATGGATTGGAGTTGGTGTTGGTGAGGGTTTTATTGTTTATGTACATATTGACTTGTAGTTTGGTTTGAAAAATGTAATGTTTGATGTTAATTTTTGGTTGTTTGTATTATTTGTAGTATAATGTGTTGGATATGTGATATATATGTGAAATGTAGTGGAAATGGAGTGGAAATGGAGTGGAAATGGATATATATTGATTATGTGTGGCTGGAAGGCGAATGACTTGATGTTACAAAAAAATTCACCCAGATTAGCAACGGCTACCAATGGTTGTTTGGTCATTTTATTGCAACGGCTTCCAACGGCCTCCATCGGCTATTTGCTGTTGGTAGCCGTTGGAAGTACCGTTGGAAATACCCCGTTGCTTCCGTCGGAAGCCATTGGAAAACGTTAACGCTATTCCAACGACCACCAACGACCACCAACGGCCGCCAACGGCTTGGAGCCGTTGGAATAGCCATTCTTTCTTGTAGTGTTTGTTCTTGTCATATTCATTTCTTAACTTTTTAGAAAATAAATTTGAGTATAATATTTGTTGTTTTCTTATTTATTTCTTGATTTTTTTTACATAATCGATTTCAGTATTTATTTATTGATTTTACAAAATCGATTTCAACAGAATATTTGTTGTTGTTATATTCATTACTTAACTTTTTACAAAATCGATTTTGGTATAATATTCGCTGTTGTTATCTTTATTTTTTAAACTTTTTACAAAATCGATTTAAGTATAATTTTTCTTAACGTTTTGTTACCTAAATTATACGCTTTATAACGCATTTTCGAACTCTTTTACCTAATAAAATTTTAATTTACAAATTTTATAAGCTAAAATTAGAAGTTAGCACTAATAATAACAAAGTAAAATAAATTAATTTTATACACTAATTAATTGTACCCTAATTTTCACATAAACTGTACCAAACATCGTTTTCCACTGCAACAAACATTTGCAGAAACTTATCAATAAGCATATTAATCAATAATACTAATTTTCGAATTTTAAATTAACCTTAACTTTTAATTACAAATTAAATAATCAAACCACTTTCAAACATCTCCAAATCAACTAACACACTATCATCAACAACTAACACACAATAATCATCGATTTCAAATCAATAATCAACTACTTTTTTAAATTTGGGTTTTAATTTTATCTCCAAATCAACTAATAAACTATACCATCATCTAATAACAACTAATCTAATATATTCATAACAAAATTACTAAATTTTGCATAAATAGCCTGTGCTAGCCGCCACCAAAATCGGTCGCCACTCGAAGCCAGTGTCATATGTCATTTATAAAGCAAATCAAGAATACAATGTGTGCAACAACTTCACATTTAGTGTATTTTAGACCTTTTAGTTTGGATATACTATACCGATAAAGTTATATAGTTATAAATATCATCATCAACTATGTAATATATCTTATCACATATTATTAATTACAAAAAATAGATGGTCGATCAAGTCTTGCATAAATCTTTTGAGGTACCCAGTGCTCACGACACAAGTTTTAAATACATTGAAACAATATAATAGATTTGCATACTGTCCTATATTCCCAATCATATCCAGTTGACAATCAGATTAGTATTGACACATTAATTAAACTCTTAAGCTTATGTTATTATTTGAATTAAGCAGATGCCAAGGATTGAATCAAATTAAAAACATAAAGAAAAATCAAACTTGTTTTGTGTAGAATGTCCATAGATACATGTACGATTAGTCATACGTTAATTAAATGCGGGCCTTGACAAAATTCAAAACATATTTTAAATTATTTTTAAAGATGATTAATCATTTGTCCAAATGAAGAGAAGAAGACCCCTCCACGTGCCCATGCAAATTTTGCAGTTGTGCGCAGAAAACTATTAAATACATTCTACCATTTTTTTACTTGAAAAGGTAAACATAGGCCCAAGGCCCATAAAGTATACGGCCGACAATAAACCGAGTTTATACCCGCATCAAAATACATGCTATACGCTCTTTAGGGTTACAAACCCTAGCCGTAATCAAATTACTTACGTTTCGGTAGTAGGAGAGAAATAGAAACTGTGGAAACATGTAGATTAGAAGCAAAATCAACTTCTCTCCAATCCTTCTCCATCTCTCAAGCTTATGGGGTTTCCTGTCACATGCAGACAATTTATCATACACCTGGACTACATCAAAGTGACAGCGAATTTCATCAAACAGGTTGGGAAATAAAGTTTGACACTCCACCACAAGCAGCTAAAGCAAATAAAAGGAATTCAGAGAAATTAGAGGAGGATAAGGAGCTAGAAGAAACCACCAGAAGCATGAAATCGATTTTGGAGAAGGATAATTGAAGATGTGCACGTTGTGCTTGTGTGCACGTGCACAGCGCAGCTACATACTTTTGCATTTGGGATGATTTTGATTACAGAATTCTTGTTACTGGCCTATGGACTAGAGAATCTCTGAATTGTAAAGGCTAGTTTAATAGATTCCTTAAGTGTAAGGCATATATAATCAAAAACCATGTATCTAAATTATTATGAGTGATCAAATCAAGCTTACCAGATTTTTTTAACTCTTTCTGTTTTTCTGTGTTCTTCTTTCCGTTTTTCTGTGTTCTTCTTTCCGTTTGAAACTTGTGAACTTTCTTCTACCGCCACATTCCCTGTACCGCCTGTTACTGGATCTCTTTCTGCCTTCAAGCCTTCACCAGCTTCTGCCTGAACACTTCCCTGTAGTCAGATTCACGTCCATTATTGAATTAAACCATGACAAATACCAGATCTCAAATCCCGAAATCCAAAGAGCATTACACTTAGGTATCAGAGCCACATGCTGAGAAAGGATCTAACCCTCACCATTAAGATCCTCCGTTGAGCAAGAATCCTGACATGAGCAAAGAAGCAGCTTCATCTGTTGGTGCGGGATTCCGACTCCAACCGAAACCCCACGAGCGCAGCGGAAGACGGGATCGTGATAAGCAGTGTAAAAACAACCAATCGATAACTCAAACCCAATCACAATCAATCAAAATCCCAGACAAGCAAATCAAAGTTCAAGGCAATTAATGAAAATAAATCACACAGAGATTTATAGTGGTTCCACTAACATTGTGTTAGTGTACATCTACTTTAAGAGAGAGCTTTTATTATTATTGATGAGAAGAGCACAAGAGATTGATTACAATGATCAATAATCAAAATAGAAATTGATTTTGTGGAGAAGAAAATTGAAGAAAAATTAGGTTTTGATAAACCTAATTTGGTGGAGGCTGATCTCTTATTGTTGCTTGCATATGCTTCTCCCTCTACCTTTTTTCCGGATCTGATACCTGAGGCTAGCTTATATAGGAGAATAGAAACCCTAGACAATATTCCAAAATTGCCCCTGCGGATATCACAAATTTTCACCCAAGTCCGCGAGATGAAAAACTGAAAAAAAATCGTTCCAGACGTCTGGCCTAAGGGTCAGACGTCTGACTTAAGTCTCTGGAGCGACTTCGCTCCAGATCAGACGTCTGACCCACTTGGTCAGACGTCTGACCCACTTGGTCAGACGTCTGACCGAGTGTTCTGGAACCACTCCAGAACAATTTCAGACATCTGAAATTAGTTGATGTCCCCAAACAACCCACTTCACCTTTTCTCTTCTAACTTCCACCTCCGGACTCCGATTTGCGAACCGTTTTCTCCGTTACGAAGCTACTTCCGACCACTACAAATCCTCATATAGTGTCGTCAAATTTTAACACTCCACCTCGACACTATATCCATCTTCAATTCCAATGGTATCATACCATCAACGACAACCGATAGCGTCAACTATCACCTCTTCTACGTTCAAACAAACATGAATGCTTTTCCAATGAGCTCCGGCAAAGCCATCGCCCATTGCACTCCACCAACGAGCTCAGGCAAAGTCCCCGCCCGCTAATGAAATGTTGAAAACATCCAAATCTTAAGCTATCTCACCAAAGACTAGCACTTACCAAGAAGATAGAACATCAGTATCTCTCACCAATACTCTTCCTCATCTATCACCAAGCTCCTCCCTTAACCGTGCCACCCCGTGGCACCTAGCACTTCTCCAAGCGAATCAAGTTCGAGCAATGCTCGAACTTTCCAACCGGCAATGCCTTAGTGAACATATCCGCCGTGTTATCCTTTGTGTGCACCTTTCGAAGATATACTTGCTTATCTTCATCCATGGCTATTAGAAATGACTCTCTCACCTCAATATGTTTAGTCCGTGGGCTAAACGCCAAATTCTCTGCCAAGTGAATAGCACTCTGGCTATCACATCGAACATCAATACTATCATGTCCGAATCCTAAGTCACGCAACAATCGTTTCAAATAGAGTGCCTCCTTTGCCGCCTCCACTGCAGCTATCAACTCCGCCTCCGTAGTGGATAAAGCAACTATGGTCTGCAATCTAGATCTCCAACTTATGGTTGTTCCCCCAAGTGTGAAGACATATCCAGAAGTTGATTTTCTTGAATCCCTATCACCAGCGTAGTCCGAATCACAATAACCAACCAACTTGCAATCCATCGCCTTACTACCGCAAAAAACAAGACCATGAGATGATGTGCCTCTAATTTATCTCAATATAAGCTTCACAGCTTCCCAATGCGATTTCCCCGGATTAGCCATGTAGCGACTAACCATCCCGACGGCATTTGCAATATCGGGCCTTTTACACACCATAGCATACATTAGACTGCCAACCGCACTAGCATATGGCACCTTTGCCATATAAGTCTTGTCTTCCTCCAAGATAGGTGATCCTTTATTCGAAAGCTTCATATGCAAAGGTAAAGGTGTATATGACGCCTTTGCATTCTCCATGCTAAACCGGCAAAGCACTTTATCTATGTATTCCTTTTGAGTTAGTTTCAACTCAAAATGCTTTCGATCCCTTACAATTTCCATGCCCAATATCCTTCTTGCTTCTCCAAGATCCTTCATTTCGAACTCCGATTTCAAACTCAGTTTTAGCTTGTTGATTTCATTTTTATCTTTTGAAGCAATGAGCATGTCGTCCACATACAAGAGCAAATACACCCAACAATCATTTCTCAACTTCTTGAAATAAACACAAGCATCATTGATGCTTCTATCAAAACCATTTTCAAGTATAAAATGATCAAACCTCTTGTACCATTGTCTAGGTGATTGATTTAAACCATATAGTGATTTTTTCAATTTGCAAACCAAATTTGACTTACCATCCACTGCAAAACCTTCCGGTTGCACCATGTAGATGTCTTCATCCAAGTCACCATGCAAGAAGGTGGTTTTCACATCAAGTTGCTCCAACTCCAAGTCGTGAATAGCAACTATAGCAAGTAATATCCGGATAGAAGTATGGCGCACAACCGGTGCGAATATCTCATCATACTCATTTCCCTCCCTTTATGCAAACCCCTTAGCCATTAGTCTAGCTTTATATCTTCCATCGTTCTTCACCTTGTATATCCATTTGCACCCAATAGCACGGTTTCCTTTAGGAAGTGGAACCAAATCCCAAGTTTGATTCTTCAACAATGATTGCATCTCTTCCTCCATGGCACAAATCCATTTCGAGCTATCACTCGACTTCATGACGTCATCAAGGTCCATCGGTCTCATCTTGGACTACATGAAGAGTATAGTCCAAATGATCACAAAAGCTAAGATAGTTCCAATCACCATATCTTTCGGGTGGTCTTATAGTACGACGACCAACCCGAGTAGCAATACCATCACCTAAACTCCCTTCGGCTCCACCTTGAACCAAATCTTCTCTAGAATCATGTACATCACCAACACTACTAGAGGCACCATGTGGACTATGTGATGTAACATCAACCGCTATCTCCTCGCAAGCATCGCCAACTACTCTACTCTCTCTACTCCTTGGACAAAATGTGGAAATAATTTCCTTCTCCTTTGATTCACCCTGAACCAAATCCGGAACATCTGATGAGCTCACATTCTCCTTGAACATTGCCGACTCATCAAAAGTAACATGACGAGAATTCACTACCTTCTTCGTTTCCGGATTCCAAATCCGATAGCCTTTTACACCATCCGTATAGCCAAGCAAAATCCCCTTGAAAGCTCTAGGTTCAAGCTTATCATTTCCCGGATCATGCACATAAACCGGACTGCCAAACACACGAAGATAACTCTAGTCAATGCTCCTTCCCTTCCACACTTCCTCCGGAATTTTGTTACTAATAGCTGAGCATGGAATTTGATTAATAATATGCACTGCGGTTGACAAAGCTTCAGCCCAAAATCCCTTTGCTAAACCCGATGTCAATCTCAAGCATCGAGCTTTCTTAAGTAGAGTACGATTCATTCTCTCCGCAACACCATTCGACTGCGGATCTCCAGGTGTAGTAAAATGCCTCCGAATACCATGATGCTTGCAATACTCCAAAAATTCTCCGGAAACATACTCTCCGCCATTGTCAGACCTTAGAACCTTCAAAGACTTGCCACTCTCATTCTCAACAAGAGCCTTCCACGCTTTGAACTTTGCAAATGCCTCCGACTTGGCCTTCATTACATACACCCAAACTTTTCGAGAAAAGTCATCTATAAAGGAAATATAATAGCGAGCTCCACCTAAAGAAGCTACAGGTACCGGTCCCCAAACATCCGTGTGAACATACTCAAGAATCCTTCTCGAATCATGTTTTACTTCACCGAATGAAACTTTAATTTGCTTCCCCATGACACAATCTTCGCAAAACTCTAACTTGTTGAAACTTTCTCCATCGATCATCTCTCTCTTTCGAAGAACATCTAAACTTCTCTCCGAGACATGACCTAACCTCAAATGCCACAGCCTAGTCGCATCCAAGCCACGAGAACTATCAACCCCCATACAAGTTCCACCTTCCACAGTCACTCCTTGAAGCAAATAGATACCATGAGTCCTTACACCCTTCATCACCACAAGTGCCCCCTTCGAAACCCGCAATCTATCACTTTCAATAGTGATCTTAGAACCTAAAGAATCCAGCTGCCCCAAAGAGATAAGAGACTTCCTAAGTTCCGGAACATAGCGCACATTAGTGAGAGTACGAACCACTCCGTCAAACATCCTAATTTGCACGGAACCAATGCCTTTCGACTTACAAATAGCACCATTTCCCATAACAATTGAATTTCCTTCTTTGTCGATGTAAGAAGAAAAACAATTCCTATTTGGCGTCATATGATAAGACGCCCCCGAATCGAGCACCCATTTGCTATCTGAAACATTTGATGCTACTGCCGTTAAAACATCTACCTCTTCCTCATCAACTGCATTCTCTACCGCTACGGATGAACATGCTACTTCCTTCTTTGCCTTCTCCTTGTCCGGACACTCATTCTTCCAATGACCGGGCTTCCTACAAATATAGCACTTGCCTTTTGTTTCCTTCGACTTTCCTCTTCAACCAGGGTTCCTTGATTTAGATCGCCCCTGGTTCTCCTTCTTCACATGCCTCTCCTTCTCCACAAACAAGCCATGACCATTACTAGCACCACTACTTCCATCACCTAACTCCTTCATTTGACCCCGCAACTTCTCGCTAAGAAGACCCGTCTTGACATCATCAAGAGTCAATGTATCTCGGCTATAGATCAAACTGTTTGAGAAACTTGTATAGCGGTCTGGCAATGAACACAAAAATATCATCGCCTTTTGCTTTTCCTCAATCTACAAATCTACCGCCTTCATCTTCATTAGCAAATCATCAAAAATATTTAAGTGCGCCTTCAGCGAAGTACCTTCCTTCATCTTATAGGTGAAGAACGTTCGCAGTAAGATCAAACGATTCGTCAGTGACTTCTTCATATACAATTCCTCCAACTTGTCCCAAATACCCTTAGCGGTTGCCTCACCACTAATTTCAGAGATAACATTTTTTCGCATAGCAAGTTGAAGTGTAGTGAATGCCCACTCCTCCATCTCGTCTCTCTCAACATCCGAGATGTCCGCTGGCAATAAATGTGTGTCAAACACTACCCGATGCATCCGATTCCTTTTGAGAACTGCTTTCATCTTCCATTGTCGTTTTTCAAAATCATTATCGCCAATCCACTTGTCTATTACCAATTGTGATCCTGAAGCTACGTACGAGCCACGTACATAAGGAGCTACACCACTTGGAGTACCCATTGAGGAACGACTTGAGTTATTACTTGATTCAGGCATCTCTACAACCACCTACCAAAACCTGAAGCTCTAATACCAAATGTTAGTGCGGGATTCTGACTCCAATCGAAACCCCACGAGCGCAGTGGAAGACGAGATCGTGATAAGCAGTGTAAAAACAACCAATCGATAACTCAAATCCAATCACAATCAATCAAAATCCCAGACAAGCAAATCAAAGATCAAGGCAATTAATGAAAATAAATCACACAGAGATTTATAGTGGTTCCACTAACGTTGTGTTAGTGTACATCCACTTTAAGAGAGAGCTTTTATTATTATTGATGAGAAGAGTACAAGAGATTGATTACAATGATCAATAATCAAAATAGAAATTGATTTTGTGGAGAAGAGAATTGAAGAAAAATAGGTTATGATAAACCCTAATTTGGTGGAGGCTGATCTCTTATTGTTGTTTGCATATGCTTCTCTCTCTACCCTTTTCCCGGATCTGATACCTGAGGCTATCTTATATAGGAGAATAGAAAACCTAGACAATATTCCAAAATTGCCCCTGCGGATGTCACAAATTTTCACCCAAGTCCGCGAGATGAAAAACTGAAAAAAATCGTTCCAGACGTCTGGCCTAAGGGTCAGACGTCTGACTTAAGTCTCTGGAGCGACTTCGCTCCAGATCAGACGTCTGACCCACTTGGTCAGACGTCTGACTGAGTGTTCTGGAACCACTCCAGAATAATTTCAGACGTCTGAAAATAATTTCAGACGTCTGAAATTAGTTGCTGTCCCCGAACAGCCCACTTCACCTTTTCTCTTCTAACTTCCACCTCCGGACTCCGATTTGCGATCCGTTTCCTCCGTTACGAAGCTACTTCCGACCACTACAAATCCTCATATAGTGTCGCCAAATTTTAACATCATCCTCCTTAGACTTTGCAACTTCCGATGACATGCCTGAATTATGGCAAAGACAAGATTTGATTAACAACAGAAAATGCATTGTCATTAAAGAAAATGGGGGAAACCACGTCCGAATTATCCAATCAGACTCAAGAACTGTGAACTACTACCCAGAATCTACCAAAAGCACTCAAGAACTTTTTCAAAAGCTTTGGGGTTTGGGTTTTGGTTTTGGAAGAGAAAAAGTAAAGAGGAAGAAGAGAAGTTAGTCCCGCATTGTAGAAAAATGAAGACTCTATTTGTATAAGTATAGCCCTCTCATGTGGATTTTGGGGCCTTGGGGCTCCCACATGTTTGATTTGTTGTGAGGAGAGAAGTCATGCAACACCACCCGAGCGTCGCCGTCGTTCGTCCGAACCGTAGGTTTAATTTCTGATTGTGATTTCGATACCATCTCTAAATGTGAAATATGTGTTCAAGCAAAAATACACCGGAAATCCTTTAAATCCGTAGAAAGGAAAATTGATTTGCTTGATTTGGTATATAGTGATGTGGATGACTTAAAAGTCATATCACCTATGGTGGTAACCAATACTATATAACATTCATGGATGATTATACTAGATATGCATATGTATATCTAATGAGGGCTTTTGATAAATTCAAAATTTACAAAGCAGAGATCGAAACACAATTAGAAGTTAAAATTAAAATATTATATTCAGATCGTGGTGTTGAATATTTCTCAAATGAATTCACCTTGTTTTATAAACAACAAGGTATAATTCACCAATGTACTGCCCCATATACACCACAACAAAATGGTGTTGCTGAAAGAACGAACGAAACTTTAGTAGAAATGGTTAATGTCATGATCATAAGTTCTAATTTACCTTGTAATCTATGGGGTGATGCTATGTTATCTGCATGTTATATTTTAAATAGAGTACCACATAAAAAGAATAATATTTCCCCTTATGAATCATGGTTTAATAGGAAACCTAACCTAACAGACTTAAAGTTAGAGGTTGCTTAGCATATGTTAGAAAACGAGACCCTAAACGACTAAAGTTAAGAAATAGAGCATTTAAATGTGTTTTTATAGGATATTCACTTAATAGTATAACTTATACATTCCTTATTCTGGACACCCTAGAAGTTATAGAATCTGTAGATGTAGAATTTTTTGAAAATCAAACTGTTGAGTTCCCATTAAGATCATCTAGTCCAGAACCTAGTATGACTAATGATATCACCTCCTGCTCAAAACAGCAAGGATGTGTCAGTACCGGATAATAGTACTGAACAACGGAGAAGTAAAAGAGCAAGAATAGAGAAGGACTATGGTCCCGACTTCATTACATATCTTGTAGAAGGCAGTAAGGACGAAGTCCTTAATGTGACTAAATATGTAATGAACGTCGATAATGATCCCAAAACTTATTCTGAGGCTATGAGTTCCAGAGATTCCAATTTCTGTAAGAAGCTATCAATGATGAAATGAATTCCATATTGTTAAACCAAACTTGGATTTTAACTGATTTACCTCCTGGTGCTAAACCTATAGAATGTAAATGGATATTCAAGAAAAAGTTGAATACAAATGGATCCATTGATAAGTTTAAAGCCAGATTAGTTGCTAAGGGATATAAGCAAAAACATGGAGTAGATTACTTTGATACATATGCTCCAGTTGCTCGCATATCTTCTATACGCTGTTTAATTGCGCTTGCATCAATTCATAAATTAGTCATACATCAAATGGATGTAAAGACTGCTTTTCTAAATTGAGATTTAGAAGAAGAGATATATATGGAACAACCTGAAGGTTTTAAAACCCCAGGCCAAGAGAAGAAAGCTTGCAAATTAGTGAAATCTCTTTATGGCCTGAAGCAAGCTCCCATGCAATTGCATGAGAAGTTTGATAAAGTTGCACTGTCATATGGATTCATTGTTAATGATGCTGATAAATGTATTTATAGCAAATCGGATAACACCGGTATTGTTGTAATATGTTTATACGTTGACGACATGCAAATAATTGGTTCCAATATATCATGTGAATGAAACTAAAAAGTTTATGTCTTCTAAATTCGATATGAAAGATCTAGGAGAGGCTATTGTAATTTTGGGAATTAAAATTGTTAGGAAAGATGGAAAGTTATTACTAACTCAATCTCATTACAGAGAGCAATTCCTACAAAAGTATGGTCATTACGATGACAAACCAGCACCAACTCCTTTAGATCCTAGTATTAAATTAGAAAAGAACACTGAACGTACTATCTCTCAACTAGAGTATTCCAGTGTTATTGGGAGTCTTATTTATGCTATGCATTGCACTAGACCAGACATCGCACATGCTATAAGCGTATTGTGTCGATTTACGAGTAATTCAGGTTTCGTACATTGGAAAGCCATTCCCAGAGTTTTAGCTCATTTGAAAGGAACCATTGAATATGGTTTATCTTATAAAGGATATCCTGCTGTAATAGAAGGATATAGTGATGCAACCTGGAACAATGTAGAATCCAAATCTATGTCTACGACTGGATGGATCTTTACATTAGGAGGCGCTGCTGTGTCTTGGGCTTCCAAGAAGCAGACCTGTATTTTTGACTCAACAATGTTGTCAGAATTGATTGCATTAGCAGATGCATGCAAAAAGCGGAATGGCTTAGGAATTTATTAATGGAAATCCCTTTATGGAAGAAGCCATCTCCAGTAGTCTTGATTAACCGTGACAATCAAGTAACGATATACAATGTGTCTAATAAGACATATAATGGAAAGTCTAGACATGTGAGTCTAAGACATCAAATGGTGAGACAGTTACTCAAAAGAGGAGTTATAACTGTTGACTACATAGAAACGAAGAGAAACTTAGCTGACCCACTTACAAAGAGTCTTTCAAAGGCAGTGGTTTCTATAAAGTCACAAGAAATGGGACTAAGGTCTGTGAATGAAGGTTGATCATCCTTAACAGAAACACAACTTATGTCTTGACAAGGATAGACAAAGTTCAATGGGTACCAACAAGTTAAGAGAATGATTATGGAACACTAAATCGATAATCCCATAATATTTAATGTTGGATCCTGCAAGAACAAAGGATGAATATATATCCTTAATAAGTCTAGAAACCTTAAAAGGTGTATCGCGGAAACACCTTAAGAGACTTACCTATATGAGTATGGAAATCAGGCCGTTTCTTAGGAAAGTAAGACCGTTTTCTAAGTAGACTCATGAACCAGGATTTAAGCACATGGCCATTAACGTGCTGAGCAATACAGAACACTTTACCTAAGAAAATCAACATGTGTGATTGTTCCGGTTTTATCATTAGGGATACTTGGTTCAAGATTCGTTCATCATAGAATCTCGATAAGGCTTTGAATGGTTTACACTAAGTAAAGGTTGAAATCCAAAAGATACCTTTTATTTATGTGTTGGTTTACACGATGATGCAAAACTTGATCTTGAATAGTTTACACTAAGTAAAGGATGGATATATACTTGGGTATGTAGGAAGTCACTCTAGTGATGCAGCCGTCCTATTTATTTATTTTCTTATTTTGAAAATTGGGGGAGATTGTTGTAAAATTTTCAAAAGCTTTGGGGTTTGGGTTTTGGTTTTGGAAGAGAAGAAGTAAAGAGGAAGAAGAGAAGTTAGTCCCACATTGTAGAAAAATGAAGATTATATTTGTATAAGTATAGCCCTCTCATGTGGATGTTGGGGCATTGGGGCTCCCACATGTTTGCTTTGTTGTGAGGAGAGAAGTCATGCAACGCCACACGCGCACCGCCGCTGTCCGTCCGTCCGACCGAACTGAACTGGGCCGGGTCGGGTCGGGGTCGGGTTTCAGGTTCGGATCCAAAAATATTTTTTGGATCAGATGCGAACAGTGACGGGCCAAATTTCAGCCCGTTAAGGAGTCTTCATCGCAATCGCAGTCAAATTCGCCTCGAACCGCAAAATCCCTAACAAGCACTATATGTAAGAAAGTTCAAATCCCATGTTGCATTTCCACGTACTAAGTTTTATAAACCAAGCTTTGATAAAAGAATGATTCATACTAGTAGAGCTTTATGTGAATCAAGCAAAGAAGCTTTTGCAAATCGATCATTATCGCCTCACATAGCCCTTAAGAAACTGCAACTGAGTGCTACTTACTCGACTCTCACAGAATACTAGGAGCTGCTTTAACGAGTGTGGTCATGTTAGGCCCAGTTGCCACAAAGTTTAGCCTTTTATGTGATGTATGAAGAGCAAAAGTTGGGCTTTGAGTCCATGTATTTTTAATAACAACTGTTGCTTGGAATTTTATGTAATAATAGTGTCAAAATATTCGAACATTGTCTATTTGTGTTTTAGATTTTTCTTCATCTTCATATTTTGGGTCATTCTCCTAGAAAAGGGAGTCTATAACTTTGTTGGTGCAGTTTTTATTACTTCATTTTTGGAATTTTGAACTATGGTATAGAATTTTGTTAAGTGATATACAAAGGAGTACACAAGTTTAATAGACAATGAAAATTTGGAAAAGCCAAATAATAAAGAGCATTTCTATTTTCCATGCATCAAAATTTTACTGTAATGTTTTGGTCGAGGATAGAGGATAGACGACAGAGATTGTTTTCCATTAGTAATAAAGTATCGTCTGTGGTGTACATAAAAATACTCCAATGGTGCGGTTGCGATGAACGGACATGGGGCATTTGAGCGTGGAAGATTGGTGAATGGAGAATGCTTTTGCGGATTCGAACGAGGTATTTGAGCGGAACATTTAATTTATGGTTTTAATTTAATTGATTAATAGTTAATTAATTATTTGTTTTATTGTGTGATATTGTATTAAATCAAACTAATATGTTTTGACTTCAAATACAAGCATATTAAACAAATTAGAAAATTTAATCAAACATACTAGGAAATCTAACCAAACATGGTAGGGATTATTACCCCAGAAAAAGGGAGTTTATAACTTTGTTGATGCAGTTTTTATTTCTCCATTTTTGGAATTTTGAATATGGTATAGAATTTTGTTCAGTGAATATACAAGTTTAGTTGACAATGACAATTTGGAAAAGCCAAACAATAAAGAGCATTTCTATTTTATATACATCAAAAAATTACGGTGTATGTAGAAATGTTCTTAACAAAAATGGTTAAGCTGCGAGAATTGTGGAATATTGGATTGTTCTTTTATTCAGTATGTGCATCAATATATAGTACATCAGGAGGAAGAGAAACCTAGGTTGCCAATCAACATAAGTGGAAAAATAGAGAATCCCATAATACTAGGAAATTATATACAAATATATCACAATATCTCCCAAATATATCACAATATGTCTATTTTCTGTAATCCTACCCCTCAAGTTGGAGTGTATAATTAGTCCCGAATGCCCAACTTGCGTAATAAGTAGTAAAATTGCTGTCTTCCTAAAACCTTTGTCAAAATATCTGCCAATTGACTGCTCATAGGAACATAGGCAGTACTAATATTTCCTACCTGCAACTCGTCGCGAACAAAATGGCAGTCAGCTTCAATATGTTTCGTTCGATCATGAAAAACAGGATTTGTCGCAATATGAATAGCAACCTGACTATCAAAAAATAATCGCATAGGATGAGTGTGAACAACACCAAGAGAACTCAGTAAAGATTTCAACCACTTCAACTCACAAGTAGTTGACGGCCATAGAACGATATTCAGCTTCTGCAGACGAATGAGAGACGGTATGTTGCTTTTTAGTGTTCCAGTAAACTAGAGACGACCCAATGAGCACGAAATAACCTGTAAAAGAAAGCCTAGTCAAGGGGAAAGCTGCCCAATCACTATCAAAAAACATGTTTAAGCGCAATCATTATGCTTGCGGAGTAAAATACCTAAACTTGGGCTCCCTTTCAAGTATCTTAAAACATGAAGAGCAGCATCCCAACGCTCAACCTTAGAAGCACTTACAAATTGAGCGAGTGTATGCACCGAGTAGCTAAGCTCGGGCCAAGTAATTATCAGATAGGCCACACGCCCAACAAGACGATGGTATTGCTCCGGTCAGACAAAGTATCTCCAACAGAAGTAGCTAGCCGATGGTTCATCTCCATAGGTGTATCAATGGGTTTACAACCAAGCATTCTCCGCTTTCGTCAAAATATCCAACATATACTTACATTGTGAGAGGAAAAGACCTTCATCACCACGAGTCACCTCAATACCAATTTAAGCACCAAGATCCTTCATATGAAAGCATTTGTTGAGACAAGTCTTAAAATTTTCAACTGCATTATTAGAAGACCCTCCAAAAATAAGATCGTCGACATACACAAGCACATGAAGAGCCACATTGTCCTTGGAATAGCTGAATAATGAATAATCTGCATGTTTAAAGCCAAAATGTTTCAAGGCAGTAGACAAATTTCCTAACCAATTTCTCGGAGCTTGGCGGAGTCCATATAAAGATTTTTTCGTAACTTTCTTTCTAGGAGTAGTACTTGCATAAACTGGAGGTAATTTCATATAAACTTCTTCCTTCAAATCACCATACAAGAAGGTATTATGTACGTCCATCTGATGCAATTCCCAATTAAAAGCAATAGTAGCAGCAAGAAAAACACGTACAGTACCCATTTTTGCAACAGGAGCAAACATTTCAGTATAATCAATACCTGCAACTTGCTGGTTGCCAAAGACTACAGAGCGCCCTTTTAGGCATTCAATAGAGACATCAAACTTGTGTATTTTACTCTGTATATCCATTGTCAACCTAGAGCCTTCTTTCCCGGTGGCAAATCTTCGAGAGTCGAAGTACCATTACGTTCTACAGCTTCAATTTCTACCTGCATTTTCTTTTGCCAACCTGGATTTTTCATGGCCTCCTTAAACGAAACTGATTCCTTACCTGCATTAATTGCTGCTAAAAAATGTTTGTGTCTCATAGAAAACTTTTCACAATCAAGATAAAAAGCAATAGGAAAAGGAGTACCCGAGGTTCCCGATCGAGCAGGTATAACAGTTGATGTCATGGGGTATATTTTACGAGCAATGGTAACAGTATTAGTAACATAATCCTTTAATTTTTAGGACGACTTTCAAATTATATGACCAAGGCCCAATTCTTCTTTGGCACCCACGTTAATATTACTTGTCTCATTTAAAATATTGGTAATGGAATTAGGAGGTAACTCACTCCCACTTACTACAACACCATTCTCAACCATATAAGGAACCTCCCCAACAACAACAGGCGTGGGAGATGATGACTCAGCATGAACGCCACACCCACCAATGTCATTAGCAGCAACAATAGGCTGCACCACCTGGTCGTCAGTGTGGTTAGCAGCCACAATATTACTCATCACCAACTCATCTTCGTCCAAGGATGGTTGCTGTAAAAATGCCTCTAATTGGACATCATCCAGATTTGTAGCAGGCTTAGAAAATGGGAAAATATCCTCAAAAAATTCAATAACCCTACTCACAAAATATTTACCATTGTTAACCATAAAATACACTTAAGAGAAAAGGTATGAAAGAAGACTAATGAAATGCAAGGCTCTACTGAAATTACAGGCACAAGTTTCGACAGGGATCACGAAAGAATGTTTCGAAGGCATTGAGAAGGCTTTCGAATGAGTCACAAGCACCAGACTCCCTCACAAGAGATAAATAGTGCAAAAGCTTTCAAAAAAGATGAAAAAGAAAGCAGTGCTTCCCTTCTGCCTCATTCAAGCCTTTTGATACAGATGGGCTTGTGCATATAGAAAAAGCAAGGACGGACTCAGAACCCCTTTCAAAGGCAATGAATACTAACCTTGCATATGCATGCCAAACTTTTCGAAACCAAAGGTTTCGTCTTCATTCAGATTATTCAAAATAACCCTTTCGAAAGCATAACCGAGCCTTTCGAACCAAGCCTTTCGAACCGGTCGAAGCCAATAACATCGGGAGAAGGTTCCGCATCAATTCACAAGCATGCATTCGAAATCTACCCATCGCATCGAAACCATTGATACTTCAATATTTTCGAAGACCTAGTAAACAACCTATCAATAGAATCGAAAGCTCCGATGTTTACTTCTGATGACATCACATGAAGAGAAAAGTGCATTTTTTACCCTTTGACAACTTCTAAAGCAATTCAGGGAAAAGCAAAGAGAAGGAACGCTTAAAACTTGATGATAACAAAAGGTGGACAAAGGACCCTTTCGACAAGGTCGAAAGGTCTGGAATGAGAAGAAGAGAAGCATAAGGATGGGTTAGAGGACTCGAAAGAGAAGCCTTTCGACTGCATCGAAGGCAGGTGAGGCCTTTCGACCGTGTCGAAAGGAATGAGGCGGAAGATAAAAGGGCCTTTCGACGTGTCAAAAGGAATGAGGTGGAAGATAAAAGGACCTTTCGACTAGGTCGAAAGCGTTGGTGCAAAAGGGGGCCGACCTACATCAATAAATAAGATCCAAGGGGTCCGATTTTGGGATCGTTTTTAGAATCCAATTCTATTTCTTTACAAAAACAAATTCTTTGTAACCCTAAATCAATTTAGGAAAAAGCTTTCAAACTTGTAACTCATTTTGGATTAATGGAAATGGAGAAATGCACGGCATTTATTAAGGATTTCGATTATGAGGAATAACATAACGTTCATTAGCTAGACTAACTCTGGCCTACGTCCACTCCAGAAGTTTCCTTTTTATTAATATTCGAATCAGTTACAGTTACAAACCGATAGAGTAACCTTTAGCCTTAGAAAATAGAAAGTCAGAGAGAGGAGAGAAGAAGATCCCCCATCTGGAAACCCACATGTTGTATTTATAGGCAAAACCAGGTTGTTGGGCCTCCTGAGTAGTTTGGGCCCACCAAGGCCATAGCCGAACCCTACTTCATTATGTCGACCAAGTCTAAGCAGTTGGTATGCCGACCGAGGGGAGGTGTGCCGATCGAGGGGAGGTGTGTCGAACGAGGGGAGGTGTGAGGTGTGCCGACCGAGGGGAGGTGTGCCGACCGAGGGAAGGTGTGCTGACCGAGGGGAGGTATGCCGACCGAGGGAAGGTGTGTCGATCGAGCGAAGGTGTGCCGATTGAGGAGAGGTATGCCGATCAAGGCTTATCTTTCAGACCGAGTCGTGCAACCCCCCATTTCTTGACCAAATGACATATTCAAGTGTTCTTTTAAACCGAATCCATCCTATTCCAACCTCGATAATCGTGAAGTTGGTTGGGTTGAATCCGCCTGTTCATGGCCTTGACTAAAGGTGGGTTAACAATATACATGCGATACACATCATCATCATGTCAAGTACCATATAACGACCAATAAGGATGATGATGTTTCGACACTGACAAGTTTATAGAACTTACAAATATCCAAGACGGTCTCATATTGAGTATACTGAATAGAGCTTAAGCAATTGTAAATTAGATCTAATTCTAAAGGACAAAACCCCTTTGGACCTGGTCGAAAGGGATGTCATGAACAGAATCTAGTTTATAATTGGCAAGCCATCATATGAGGAGGAGTTCATTCGAAAGGAACCAACACTCAACTGCACCGGCAATCCTTTCGAAGGGGTTCCTCCATAGAAGAAATGAAATCAATGAGGCCGAAAGCGGTTACGTCACTTTAATAGGTCGTTCATACCTTTCGACATGGTCGAAAGTGTTAGAATTGACCTTTTGACATAATCGAAAGGGGTGGATATTAAGTATGAATAGCTGTTTTCGACTCATTTGAAAGAGAGGTTTCGAGTAAGATGCTTCTTCCCTTGCCTTCATTTCTAAGTTATCTTCCAAAAATGTTTCGACCAAGTCAACCTAGTCGAAAGGAAGGTTTCGAAAGAAGCAACGTTTTTCAACAGATTTTATATAACCTTATTTGTCTTTCACATAGCTTTGAAGATGTTAACAAGTTTTCTTGTTAACATTAGGGCCTGAACCTCCGACCTTGTTACTATCTTGTAGACTAATTATGGATCATTTGACTTGACATAGGAAAATGAAATCTAAGAGACTCGGCAGAATGGATAACGAGGCAATCCACGCTATAACCCTCGAAGAGAACATAACCCTAACCTTCAACTTGGATGGGGTTGTTAAAGGGAAACCTTCAGCATCAGCTCAGCAGGATGAAAACACCGCCAAAATCAAGCACTTAGAGAAGCAATTGCAGGAAATGTAGAAACGTCTCAAAATGGAATTATCTCAAAAGTACTCAAAACAGCGAAACCAACACAGGGGGATGAGGTGGTCTCACCAAGAAGGAACTTCAAGGCTCATTTAAAGGAAAACAAGAGCAAGTTTGATCTAACACCTTCAAAGAAGAAGGAATGTCCCCAAACTAAAGTTGATCATCAAGGAAAGATGCTCGAATAAATCGCTTGAACAATCTGGTAGCTCTACGTCAAAAGAATACTATCCAAACCAGAAAAACTATCATGATGTTGAAGCCTACCTGAAGAATGCGGCAAAGAAAGTAATTAAAGATGCAATGAATGCAAAGGGGAAGAGGACCATGGACGAAAACGTGAATGATAACGAGTGAGTGCCACCCTTTACGGATGAGATCATGGAAACAATCGTCCCACCTTATGTGAATATTTCAACAATGAAGTATCATGGAATCACAGATCCAAATGATCATTTGATGCCTTTCAATAGTCAGATGGATTCATATAATGCATCAGGAGCAATTAGATGTATCTGTAACTCTCCAAGGGGCTACGACCAAACGATATTGACAATACCATGAGAAGACCATTTACTCATGGAAGCAACTTTCCTACGAATTCTCCGCTCAGTTTTGCATATGTAAAGATCCAACCATTGATTACATAGTTCTAACCAACATAAACAGAGGCATAAGGAATCTTTGGAAGATTATCTTAAAAGATTTAACGCTGAATCATTGAAAGCTAAGGACATGAATGACCGCAATAAACTCATTGCGGTACATTATAGCTTAATAGAGAACACCCCATTTTGGAAACAACTTTTTGTTAATGGGTGTAAAAATCTGCAAAACTTCCACTTTCAAGCTGACAAGTTCATTCGAATGGATGGGCTATACTACACTAAAAGGAAACCAGTTCTCAAAAAGGAAGGAGGAAGATTTGGTCTAGATCGAGGGCATAAAAGAGAAAATGGGAAGAGCCTATTGCTAACGCAATCGCTTTGAACAAGCCATTGTCTTATGTCTATGCTACGGCGAAGGAAAAAGTCAACTTCCTAACTTCTTTCAAGACTAAGAACCACCCATAACAAAGAAAAGGAGAAGACTATAGTGCATACCATAAAGAAAATGGTCACAAAACCGACGAATGCATAGTTTTGGTAGGAGTCATCCAGAAATTGATCCGCGAGTGACGTTTAAAAGAGTTTATTCAGGATAAACAGAAGGTTCAATGAACAGGGGATGGTCCACAAAAGCTCCCTAGCAATGCTGTTAATATGCTAGAAGATGAAGACCCTCTGAGCTTAAGCCCTCCATTAAACAAGATCGATGTAATTCATAGTGGGCCGCATCCGACAGGGAACAACAAAAGGGAATGAAACAGATATATCAAGGAGGCTAAATAGGGTGTGTTCTCTGTCCAAGAAGAGCGCCCGTTGAAGAATCCGTGACTCAATATTCCAATGCTAAATCTTGTCATCACCCTTCAAGAGTTGAAAAAGGGAGTTCATCATCTACGCAACGATCCATTGATGATCACAGCTCAAATCGGACTGTCCATCGTGTCCAAAATTCTTATAGATACAGGCAGTTTAGTCAATGTCATCTTTAAGCATGCCTTCGATCAAATGAACATTCCTGAAGATAAGCTGGATCCCATCAAGGAACCAATTTTCAGATTCAACAATAAGGCAGTGGGGCAAGTAAAGTTGTTAGTGCAAATCGGGGTGCAACCATTTTGCAGAACTTTCGAGACACTCTATGTGATTACCAACCAGTCATTTTATTACAATGCTTCCTTAGGAAGGCCTGCGCTTGATGTGATAGATGCATTTGTCTCACCAAAGTACCTGATGGTGAAGCTCTTGACAAAGAAAGGCTGGAACACAGTTCGAGGAGAGCAGTTCAGCTCATGAGAAATGTATTTCACAACAATCGATCAATATAAAAGGGAGTATTCTGCTTACTTTGACTCTTCCACTATTTTTCAGCCTTCGGATGATAGATTTCTACACCCTACATTCGAAGAAAAAATTAAATCTAATAAGTCTAACAAGCACATGTACAAAAGGTGACATAATTAGGGGTATGCCCTAAGGGAAATTATGTAATTTGGTACATATATCTAACTCGTTGACCAATCTTGTTCGAAATAAAAGGTATTTTCTTCCTATTATATACTTGATATAATGTGATTATATTAATTAATTAACTTAATTAAAAGTATATTTAATAGAAAAATCCATAAATGGTATATTTTGTGATAGTAGTTACAAAATGTTGTAACCATGAGTAATTTATCACATCGAAACAAATATACCATTTCAAATAGTCCTAGTGAAGATACATCGAGACTCGATATCGATGTATCCATGGGACTGGATTACGTAACGCTCTCCAAATGTTGTGCAATGTATTAGGTATGACTGCTGGAGGGGACCTAGGGTTTACGTACAAATAGTTATTGGATAACTACGGAACGACTCACTCGATAGTTTTCTGTTGGTTAATATAACTAAGGTCAAATAAAAAATATTTATATGACTGATTTGCACAGTTCTCTCAACTTGAGAATACCGTGGATCTTCAATATGAAAGCTCCGCTTTGATTATAGCCAAATCATTACATGTCGTCCATCTAGTGGCTACAGTTGGGTCGAGTGGAAGTATTGGAAGTGAGCACTATTCAAGAGACGATTCATCTCCTCGTTTATATGTGGTTCGTATCGCAGTCAAATCAAAGTCAAAGTCTCGGGTAAGAGCATTTCGATTAATAGTAATCGTTATTATGGAACCAACGACTTTTTATTTGGACTATAGAGTTGAATATGGATGAGATTGGAATTTTAACCATTACCAACTTCTATAAGTCCAAAGCGATATAGTTTTGACGAAGAGAATTGGTGTAAACAAATGTCACAACGGGTAACGCTTATTAAACTAAAATTGGATTTTACCGAAATTGAGTTAGCAATAAATTTGGCCATAATGTTATGATGTGTGAATGTTAACATTGAAATAGTTCAGTATTAATTGCTGACCAAATTTACACCCAAGAGTTACACAACTAAAATTATAAATTCTCTTAAGACCTAATGATTAAATTAATTTATAATTTTTATAAATAAATTAAATTAATTAACATTTATGAAATATTAATTATAAAATTTGAATATGGTTTGAGAGATAAAAATTGTTATATATTTATAATAGTTATAAATGTAACAATCGATATACGATATCAATAAGGGATTAAATTAGATTTAATTGCATAACATTTTGGCTTGGGTTTAAATGAGTTTAAAATTCATCATTAGGGCTACGAATTTCAGTTTTGACAAGTTATTGGAAGTGGCTAAAACTAAGGATTAGCTCTTTAGATGGATGGCCAAGATTAAGAGAGAATAGGTAATGAGATTGTCCTATTATCCCTCTTGTACAAGGATATATATGGATTGTTGAATATGCAAGTATATGATTTCTGTTTGATGATAATAAACATATATATATATATATATATTCATTTAAATGTATTTGTTAATGTACTATTTTATTTTTCACATAATTAGATAAATATTTGCTGAATAAAATAAATAACATAGAATTTAAATTCGAACGGATATTTTATTCAAACAAATATTTATTACAATTTTGAATAGTATAAATTTAATCTCTCGCTATATATACACAAATTCAATTACAATACAAATTCGATTACATCACAATTTACATTTACACCTCACTACAGATCACTCATTCGCTCGTATTTATCTTCAACTCTATTCCAGATTGAATCCAGCATCTGAGCTATCTGCAAAAATACACACTGATGCAGTAAAATTGAAAAGAAAATATTTTGCAATGTAAAATAAAATGTGATTTTGAAAATATTATTTGCCTCAGTTAGTTGGGTTGTTCGTCATCATTTAATTTTGAATTCATCATGTACGAATAGCTTGTGACATGCACACTGTATCACTGTACATACCACAAAAGCCGTGCACACCAATATACACTTGATAAAAATGCATGGAAAGGTGATCAAAAGGTCAAACCCAAACCAAAAGCTGGGTTCAACTCAAGTGAAATAAAAATTAAGTCACGGCAGGAGCACAAGGTCAAAACCGAGCTATAAGCTGGATTCAATGCGGGTGCAATCCAAATATAAGTTCAAATTCAACTAGAAATGAAGGCATAAGAACATGCACTAGAAAAACAAAGAACATACCAACATTTCAAAAATACTACAAGACAATGCAACAATACCAAAGTGAAGCCACCAATGGAACCTGACTCGAAGCAATGCAAAAGTGACATGCACGGTGAACCGGCTCACAAATTAGACTACAAATATCATAGTGAAGAATGAATGCAACAAAGCTTAAATCAACATCAACACAGCAGTATGATAATGCACAATGAAGACAAAAACAAGCATGGTGAATGCAATAAACTGGTTAGTGCAAGTTCAAGTGCAGACTACACAATCACAGTCAATGGTGAAGCAACTCGAGCTCCAGATGGTACACAAGGTAATGGCACAAGACAGTGAACAATGTAATGCGATCAAATAGTGATGAACCAAATCTCATGCAAATATGAACAGTTTCAGTCAAGTGCAACATCAACACAAACTATCACAAAAGCTAAACCAGATAAGAAAAACTAGACCAGACCAACATATACAACATACATATATACATGTATGATCACACAGGTATATTGGCAGTGCATATGTTACCAGAACCAAGTGCATAGCATATCAGACTTACGAGCACAATGAAGCAGTTCGATATCCAACCAAGCTATAGACTAGAAGCATTAATGCGTATAGACCAGACAAGACCATAGAGATGACATTGATGTACACATATAAAACTGTGGACAATGCAAACAAGTAACATATATATAGCACAAAGACCAGAGAACCAAGCAACTGGACATAGAGTTTCATACAAAGTCAAAATATCATCACAAAATCAAAGTATCGAAGTCACATTGAAAAATGCAATGTACAAGTACATGATACAGTAATGCAGAGGCCGAGTCAAAATCAAGCAGGTAATTACAAAGTCAATGTCAAGTTCAAATGCCAGTAATTCAAAGTCGTGATATTTACGAAATTAAAAAATATGATGAACAAGTCAGAAAAATGAATGAAATCAATAGAAAATCAAGCTGTGTTATCCAAGGAGTCGAACAAATTAAAAGCCGTGAGTATCAAGTAAACAAGCAACGAAAATAAATGAAATTGAAGAAGTCAGAAGTCATCTCAACCATCCAAACATAATCAAGTGGCCGAAGAAAATTATTAGATGAACGCTATTACAGAGGATCGAACTCTATATAAACCATAACATCATCGGCATACCAAAATCATTCGAGTTTGAGCAAAAAAGAAAACAATCAACAACTCGAATCGAGTTCGAATCAAGGCAAAACAACAGTGCATTTAAACGACATTATTTACATACCAGATTTAGTGATTCGAGCTCAATATTGGGAGCAGCTGCAAGCGCAAAAGAACTAAGCAAATCATAGCCATCAATTCATTAGATGAAGGTACCAGAGGGAAATTGAATTCAAACATCAATTTCAAGTGGCGCCTCAGTTATCACAGAAACCCTAAAGCTTTTTAAAGAAGAACGAATGAAAAAAGGAAGCATACATTATTCACAAAGAAGTCGGGTTGAAGGAACAAAAGAAAAAGGGAAATAGTTTTATCATTCGTTTTTAGGCCGGCTTTAAATTGTCATTGGGCTTCTATTTTTAAAATTAGGGTTTGTTTATAAATTATTGCTTTAAACTTGTATTTCCTTTTTACACTATTGTAATTTCTAGACGGGTGACTAGAGGGCGAACTAATGTGGTGTGGTTCGAGAATTCGCAACTCGGTGGCTGAGTTGTGGGAGGGTTTTGAGCGTAGAGTTAGGTTAGTCGATAGCGGATGTCACGATTTTACGTGTGTAAGCGTCTGACTACTTAATTTCTAGTAGAAACCTTAGGGGCAGCACATAGGTAGAGTTTTGCCGAAGCTAGGTAAATCTGTGCTGTTCTATTTCTGCATTTATTATTTTGCTATTATCTATGCTGCTATTATTCTGCTATATAGGTGTTGAGATTATTTTATATTTTTTCGCAATAATTTTTTTAAAATTGTTAGTATCACCCTATTCACCCCCCCCCCTCTAGGGTGAAATCGATCCTACAAGTGGCATCAAAGTTAGGAACAAAAGTCATTTTTGTTTTAAAAATTTTGATTTTCCAAAAGCCAATTTTTGTTTTACAAATTTGAATTTTGAAAATGGATTCTTCTAATAATGGTTTAGCTGAGGGTCAATCCAATATTATTCCTCCTGTTTTTGATGGAACAGATTTTTCGAATTGGAAACTAAAAATAGAATTTTATTTAAAATCTGTTAATATTAAATGTTGGGATATTGTTGAAAATGGGTGTGATATAACAGACAAGAAAATTACTTTGATTGATGCTTCTGCTATGCATATACTATATTCTCAAATTAGTCAAGATAATTTAAACTTTATCTCTCATTGTGAAAATGCACAGGAAATCTGAAATACTTTTGATGCAATACATGGTGCAAAAATCAAAAACCGTGAGAGATCCCTCATAATCGATTCAGTTAAAGAAACATGCTTAACAGGGTTGGTAAAAGACAGCAGTGATGATGATAACGATGATGGAGCAGCTAAGCTGGCACTATTAATAAAGAAATTAAAAAGGTGGAATCAAAAATATGAAAATCCATCTCTAAATTAGCAATTGAAAAGCAGAATAATCAAAGCACTAGATAACCCAGAAAAGCAGGAGATCATCTGTCACAAGTGCAACAAACCCGGTCACATCAAGCCCACTTGTCCTCAAAATAGACACAACCAAGAAATGAATTCAAAAAGAAGAAGTTTTGCAGCCACGTGGAATAAAAGTGATGATGGTTATAAAAGTACTAGCAGTAAGAGTAAGAAAGAAGATTTGTGCCTTCGAGGTGATATAACTGATAGCGATGATGATGAGCCAAGCGAAGTACCAAAACTCACTCACTCAGAATTACTTATATATTTCCACGAAGTAAATGGCTGTTACGCTAAAGTTGAATCACAAAGAGATTCTTTGATAGATTTAAATAAATAGCTAGATCAATTGGTTAAAAACTATCAAAGCAAAAGCCCTAAGTGTAATAAGTTTCCAACATTCAAAGAAGAAATTGAAAAATCAGAAATTAAAATTAAATCGCTTGAAAATAAAATTCTAATTTTGAAAGAGAGTGAAAAACTAGGAGAGAAAATTCTATTAAAATGTGCACACAATTATTGAATGAAAATGAATCTCTCAAAACACAAGTACAACAATTGTCTACAACTTTAGGAAAATTTTCAAAAATTGAAAGATCTTTGAATCTTCTATTAGGGAAACAAACTGTTAATGCAGATAGGAAAGGACTTAGATATAATCAAACTGAACTTCTTAGAAGCGATTTTAATCAAGTCAAATTCAAGTGCACAATGTAGGGAAAATTTGGACACATTGCAAGAATTGGGTTCATTGATATTCCTGCCTTCGCCCTTCCCTATCTATCCAAGGGAGGGAAGGGCAGAGCTTTTGGTTTTTTCATGTTGTCAAATAGTTGAACAATGAAAATAGATGGCGAGTGCCTGATTGAATTGATCAGGTCGTGTAGGAACAAGGTTCAAATCTCTCGGTCTGTTAGGATGCCTCAGCTGCATACATCACTGCACTAAATATAAAAAAGGGATGAAAAAACAACCACGAGTTTCTTTATTTCTAGACAAATACTATTTCTTCTTTTTCCTCTAGGAATATTGAAAATAGAATTTTTTGAATTTGAAATAATGTGATGGGCGAACGACGGGAATTGAACCCGCGCGTGGTGGATTCACAATCCACTGCCTTGATCCACTTGGCTACATCCGCCCCTTATCTAGCTAAAGGATTTTTCTCTTTTTTCCATTCATCATTATTGTATTTATTCTTACCTTCATGCTTAGATCGAGATATTCTATTGGACATAGAATGCAATCACAATATTTGTTGGTATAGACCCAAACAAGTAAAAACCATTTTAATTTGGGTTCCAAAAGGCATGAATATAAAATCCCTCAAAGTCAAAAAAATATGGATGCCGAAAGGAACATATATAAATAGTTTTTGGTCTTCGAAAACTTATTTTTCAAAATCAATTGCCATTAACAACCATGGACCTATAAAAACAATAGGTCACAAATTTTTTTTATCGTGTAGGTGTGGTGGCAGGCTAAGGAACAACAATAGTGTTCCCTGGATTCTGACTGTTCCAGGCACACAACGAGCAACAAATCAAAGTTTCTTAGCCTAGTACAAAGGTGACAGAATCACAGTGGGCAACAACGAATAATTATCATAAAGGTAAAAGAGATAATGGTATATTTATTCTGAACGATATATTTAATGTGATAATCTACGCCATAATTTGATCAGCCAGTTATGTGATAATGAAAATTGATTATGATTCTAACTTATAAAAATTGTTGGCCAATTATCTTTTTATGCTGAGAACACTACAATCCTTGAAGTGCTTCATATAGATTTTTTTTGGTTTAATGATGGTGTTTTATTGATTACTGATCACTCATGATACAAGTGGATATATTTATTCTCACACTATATTCATTGTTCATCTATTTACACGGTTTCAATTCAAATTCAAAAGAATTCCATTTAAATGTTGTAAAAATGATTTTAAGGAAATCTGTTGCAACTTCACAGTCTGGTTTATAACATCCAACTAATGATAATCTTAAGTGAAAAAAAAATTCAGATGCAGATTACACTGGTAATCTAGTTGATAGAAAAATTACTGGTGGAACGTGATTTATGTTGAGACATTTCAGTAGTTGCATTGTTTTTCAAAGAAAATATCTGCATATTTTTCATTTCAAATATTTTCAAATAGCAGAAATATTCTTATAAAACCCTTCTAGAAAAATCATTTTTGACCTTGTTTTAGATTAGTCATTTTTAGAAAATTTGATAATTATTTTTGAATTTGAGCTTAAATGATTACATTAACTAATCTGACTCCCTACTGATTATCGAAAAGATAAATAGTGATGAGTGTTGACATTGATCATATATTATAACTTGAGCAGTATAATTAGTAAATTTCTTTAGAAATTTAAACAAGAGTTACAAAAAAAATTGTTGGTAAAAATTCTATGATCGTTTCAATTTCTATCATTTTTCTATCGACCGTCACTCATCAATATCCAATATAGTATGTCAATATGTGGTATTTTAAACGGAAAATTGTTCGGTTTTCATTTTATTATATTATCAGTAATAAAAACATCCAAAGTGTTCGCTCTCATTTAAAAGTCCTCACGGTTATGCATGGGTGAATTACTTGGAATTTTTTATTATATGCTTCCATGCTCATTTAAAAGTTCTCACCGTTATGCATGTATGGAATGCATATCAAAATTGATTGACTAAATAGACAAGTTAATTCTAATCCCATTTAAAACTCCTCACGGTTATGCGTGGTTAGAAGATATTTGAATTCATTCTTAAATTTTTTTTCGAATTCTACTAATCTCATTTAAAAGTCCTAACGGTTATACATGGTTAGTAGATATTCAAATTCCTGATATAAATATACCACAAATAGACACAGCTATATGGTTTTTGCATCATCCCTATCATTCTAAAAGTGGAATATGCACCTAACATAGTATTTATGATTTTTGTTTAATTTTTTTTATCGATATTTAGTATTTATACTCTATTGGGTAATAATGTTGTATTAATGTCTATCACTTTATCTCTATTTTTCTAACACTATTACTCTTTTGCTGATAACAAAAGGGGGAGAGAAAAGTTAAGATTTTGACAAATAAAGGTTAAATATTATTTTTATTTGCATCTAAGCTCATTTACATATTTTTATTTATTTTCATGCATATATAAAGGGAAGCTTTGTGTAGAGAGGGAGCATTCAAATAAGGGGGGCAAATTGAATGATCAAATACATGTAATATATTCAAAATCTTAAATATATGTTTGTTATCATCAAAAGGGGGAGATTCTTGAATATGCAAGTATATGATTTTTGTTTGATGATAATATATATATATATTCATTCATTTAAATGTATTTGTTAATGTACTATTTTATTTTTCACAAAAACAAATATTTGCTGAATAAAATAAATAACATAGAATTTAAATACAAATGGATATTTTATTCAAACAAATATTTATTACAATTTTGAATAGTACAAAATTAAGCTCTCGTTGTACATACACAAACTCAATTACAATACAAATTTGATTCCATCACAATTTACAATTTACATTTGCATCTCACTACATATCACTCATGCGCTCGTATTTATCTTCAACTCTATTTCAGATTGAATCCAGCATTTGAGCTATCAGCAAAAATACACAGTGACGTAGTAAAATTGAAAAGAAAATATTTTACAGTGTGAAATAAAATGTGATTTTGAAAATATTATTTGCCTCGGCTAGTTGGCTTGTTCGTCATCATTTAATTTTTAGTTCATCATACACGAACAGCTTGTTACATGGACAGTGTATCACTGTACATGCAGCAAGGCCGTGCATACCAATATACACTTGATAAAAATGCAGGGACAGGTGTGCACAAGGTCAAACCCAAATCAAAAGCTGGGTTCAACTCAAATGAAATAAAAATTTAGTCACGTCACAAGCACAAAGTCAAACCCAAATCAAAAGCTGGGTTCAATTCAAGTGAAATAAGAATTAAGTCAGGACACGAGCATAAGGTCAAACCCGAGCTATAAGCTGGACTCAAAGCGGGTGCAGTCCAAATATAAGTTCAAATTCAACTAGAAATGAAGGCATAAGCTCATGCACCAGTGAAACAAAGAACAGACCCAACATTTCACAAATACTACAAGAAAATTTAACAATGCCAAAGTGAAGCCACTAATGGAACCTAACTCGAAGCAATGCAAAAGTGACATGCACAGGTGAAGATAGCAAGCGCACCAATACAAAACAGTGAAACAATAATGTCTGGACCAAATGCCATCAAATGAACAAGACCAGAACATCAACTCAATTCATAACCAAAGGCAAGGCCAGACCTCATATATACTACCAATATGAACCGGCACACAAATCAGACTACAAATATCATAGTGAAGAATAAATGCAACAAAGCTTAAATCAACATCAACACATCAGTATGATAATGCACAATAAAAACAAAAATAAGCATGGTGAGTGCAATAAACTAGTCAGTGCAAGTTCAAGTGTAGACTACACAATCATAGTCAATGGTGAAGCAACTCGAGCTCCAGATGGTACACAAGATAATGGCACAAGACAGTGAACAATGTAATGCGATCAAACAATGATAACCAAATCTCATGCAAGTATGAACAGTTTCAGTCAAGTGCAACATCAACACAAACTATCGCAACAGCTAAACCAGATAAGCGAAACGAGACCAGACCAACATATACAACATACATATATACATGTATGATCACACACGTATATAGGCAGTGCATATGTAACCGGAACCACGTGTGTAACGTATCAGATTTATGAACACAATGAAGCAGTTCATTATCTAACCAAGCTACAGACTAGAAGCACTAATGCATATAGTCAGACAAGACCATAGAGATGACATTGATGTACACATAGAAAATTATGGACAATGTAAACAAGTAGCATATATATATATATATATATATATATATATATATATAGTACAGAGACCAGAGAACAAAGCTACTGGACATAGAGTTTCAAACAAAGTCAAAATATCATCACAAAATCAAAGTATCAAAGTTACAGTGAAAAATGCAATGTGCAAGTACAGGATATAGTGATGCAGAGGCGGAGATAAAATCAAGCAGGGAATTAACAAAGTCAATGTCAAGTTCAAACGGAAAAAACTCAAAGCCGTGATATTCACGAAATTAAAAAATACGATGAACAAGTCAGAAAAATGAACAAAGTCAACAAAAAATCAAGCTGTGGTAGCCAAGGAGTCCAACAAACTCAAAGCCTTGAGTATCAAGTAAACAAGCAATGAAAATATACGAAATTGAAGAAGTCAGAAATCATCTCAATCATCCAAACATAATCAAGTAGCCAAAAAAATTATCAAACGACCGAGACTACAGGGGATCGAACTCTATATAAACCATAACATCATCGGCATACCAAAATCATTCGAGTTCGAGCAAAACAGAAAACAATCAACAACTCAAATCGAGTTCAAATCAAGGCAAAACAACAGTGCATTTAAATGACATTATTTACATACCAGATTTAGTGATTCGAACTCAATACTGAGAGCATCCACAAGCGCAAAAGAACTGAGAAAATCATAGCCATCAATTCATTAGACGAAGGAACCAGAGGGAAGTTGAATTCGAACATCAATTTCAAGCGGCGCCTCAGTTATCACAGAAACCCTAAAGCTTTTTAAAGAGGAACGAACGAAAAAAGGAAGCAGACATATTCACAAAGAAGTCGGGCAAAAGGAATAAAAGAAAAAGGGTAATTGTTTTATCATTTGTTTTGGGGCCGGCTTTAAATTGTCATTGGGATTCTATTTTGAAAATTAGGGTTTTGTTTTAAATTTGTATTTCTTTTGTAAACTATTGTAATTTCTAGTTGTGTGACTAGGGGACGAACTACGGTGGTGTATTTCGAGAATTCACAACTCGGTGGCTGAGTTGTGGCAGGATTTTGAACGTAAAGTTAGGTTGGCCGATAGCGGGTGTCGCGAGTTTACGTGTGTAAGCGTCCAACTACTTAATTTCTAGTAGAAACCTTGGGAGCAGCACGTAGGCAGAGTTTTTCCGAAGTTGAGTAAATCTGTGTTGTTCTATTTCTGCATTTATTATTCTGCTATTATCTGTGCTGCTATTATTCTGCTATATCCGTGTTGAGATTATTTTATATTCTTCTGCAATAAATTTTTTAAAATTATTAGTATCACGCTATTCACCCTCCTCTAGAGTGAAATCGATCCTACATGGATCTCTAAACCCTTAATCAAAATGATCTTTTGGCTGCCATAATTATCAAGTTTGTTGGCCGAAATTAATCCCTAGATCAGTTCTAAGATTCTTAAACCAATTCAAGTTAAGTAAAAGCACTATTTGATAGAAAAGGTCGACGATTTCAGACTTGCAATCTGACGGATCGAGCATAACTAGAGTAGAGAATTCATTGGTTCAAGTGGACTCAAAGGCATCATCAATTGGTATTTTATTCATATATTACAGTAATCATATTATATTTAATGATTTAATATTGACTAATTCAAAATCTATATATATATATAATGCTGTATATCTAGTTAGGTAAGATTTTCGTAGGTATATGTATTTGTCACAAATTAGTTTTGTTGTGTGCTTGGTTATATTATTATGTGTTATAATTTATGTATAAAGAAATCTAATTTGCTGTAAAAAAAATAAAATTTTTCACTATTAATTATTTTCCATAATTAAAAAAATTCACTATTAAAAATTTTCACTATTAACTATTAATTATTATTATGTGAAAGAATGTTGTATTTCATAGTCTCATCATTTGCTGGAGACCATGCAGCTAACATATTCAGTCCTGGAGCAACTATATCAAGCTACAGGTACAGTAGAAAGAAAGAAAAAGAATGTTTTAAGAGCTTGTTACTTTGATTAACATGGCAATTGTTACTGAACAATATTTACGTACAAACCTTGAGAATCGCTGCAGTGAGGGAATTAGGCCCTTATAAGAGAAAGCCCCAATACCCAGTGCACGTCTTGATCCTATAACCGTTCATGCAGGCGATACAAATAATATGTATTTCTGAGTTTACAAAAGAACAAAGAAAAAAGAAGAAAAAAAATGAAAATCTGTGAAGCACGTGAAAGGAACTTAACTGAAACTGACCTTATGGTGTATATTATTTTGACCACTTGGGATTTCGAAGGTAAGCTAAAAATGCTATTTACCTACTTTGGATCAATCATCATGAGTGTTAACGCTAAAATTTGAACGCTAACACCCCGGTGTATGAAGTGAGATTATGAAAGCACCACCCGATAGCTTGGGAACAGATTATAAGCAGATAATAGCGAAAAAGCAGTAAACAACAGCAATTTTATAGTGGTTCGGCTTAAGAGAGAGCCTACGTCCACTTTGAATATCTTTATTGACGATTTGATTACAAGTCGATGCAATTACACTTTGATTACAACACACTTCGAGTTACAAGTGACTTAAAACAAGTAGCCTAAACTTCAATGTCGATCAAAATCTTCGAACTCATGTTGGACATGCATGATTTCTTCGTGAAGTTCTTAGAGGCTTTTCTTTGTATCTCAAAAGCTTTGAGTGTTGGAGTAGTTCGGAATGCAACAGAGTAACGGCGCTTGAAATGAATGAGCAAAAAGTCCCTTGAATGTTGGAGGTGGCCATGTATTTATAGGAGTTTTCAGCCCTGAGTCGTGAGTCGTGTTCGACTCATTCTTGGCTCGTGGCCGAGTCAAATTAGGTCGTGGCCGACTCACTGAGCCAACCCTTCATTTCTCCATGGCTTATTTCCTTTGCTGGATTTTATGCTAAGTTCTGAGTCGTTTACGAGTCAAGCCTTATTGGCATCGGCACTGTGGCAATGGACTACGACTCAATGGCTTTAAGTCGTGGACGAGTCATTCTGAGTCATGAGTCGTTAAGTCGTTAACGACTTATCAGGTAGCGGTATATAGGTGAAGCGGCACAAGGGTCCACCTTCTTATGTCATTACTTCCACTGAGTCGTCTCATATGATAAGTCGCTGACTTATTGAGTCGTTGATCCACTGAGTCGTCCTGCCTTGTGAACCGTTAACCCCTTGGGTCGTCCTATCCCTCTAATTAGATGAGTCGGTCTGTCTCATGAACCGTTAATTAGTTAAACCACTCTGCTCCTCTAAGGCATTAACTCGTTGAGTCGGTAACTCACTGTGTCGGCCTGTCTCATGAACCGTTAATCCCTATGAGTCGTTCCATTCCTTTAAGTCGCCGCGAACCTTAACTCGTCGGCTAATTAAGTCGTAACCAGTTGAGTCGGCCTGAATCTTAACTCGTTAATGAAAAACGGGGTTAACATTTGCCCCTCGAAGTACACGCCTAAGTCGTAGGTCGTGTACTTCGACTCATCTTGACTCGCATGTGCCGACTCACGTTCCACTATCCTGGTATAAAAGGCATGAATCGTCACTTTTATCTTCTTCTTCTCATACCAATCTCGTAAGTCGTTTTCTGCCATTAACATTCCTCCGAGCTTTCGAAAGCAATTCTATTCCAACTCCCTGCTAATAATCTTTGTTGCGTAAGTGAGCTTGATTCCCTTTCGATTCCTTACTGTTATTGAATTACGAATCCGGATTCCCCATTTTCTGACCCTGATGCATCTTTGTGCCATGTTCCATCGCGACTCATGCTTTTTTGATCGATTTACAACTGCCATCGATTATATTATTGTTATTGTTCGCGATAACATAACAGCGCGTCAGATTCGTCGCAAACTTGAAGCGATTCGAATTGACCCTTTGAGTGATTTTCTGATGGCGTGAGGTGAAGACAATGGATTATAGTGCCTTGAATTATCTGGTCTGCGAGTTTGGAAGGGATGAAATGATCCTTAATGGGTTAATGGGTTAGAGAGAAGATGACCGGTCGAGGAAATGACCTTTTTGATGACTTAGGTTTTTGGTCGTACGAGCGACTCAGCCTTTTAGATCCTCACCGCGACTCATCCTTTGAACCGTGAACGACTCAAACCATCTGCGCGAACGACTTAAGCCATAGGCCATGAACGACTCAACTCATAGGTCGTGAACGACTCAACTCATAGGTCGTGAACGACTCAACTCATAGGTCGTGAACGACTCATCACTTGGACTATTTTTCATACCGAGTTGCTCCTTGTGGTTTGAACCTATGACCGTCTCAATTAGATGCAATCTAGGATTTGAGTCGCGGCTGACACAGGACTCGGAGAATTTCACACTGCTTTGAACTAAAAAATTTCTCTTTTTACCATGCCTTACGACTTAAAGAACTAGTGACTCGGTCTTCGACTTGAATTGCTGAAATAAACCACCTGAATATTGAATTGTCTGGACTTTAACCTGTTAAACTTTATTGCATACTTTAGTTTTACAGATTGCTTCAGTTTGCAAGTATACAACCTGTTTAATACAATAATCACAGAGAATCGGGACGAATATACTGCCATTGGTTGCCCACATCCAATGACAAATTAGTCAATAGAAGATAAATGTTAAATAGATTGCGTGAATGAAGTACTTTAAACCAACGAATCCAAGTAGAGTGCTAAAGCAATGTTGAAATAGTCAACTGAAATTGACCAGTTTGCACTAACACTATACCTGAAACTTTAAATTAACAAGTCCTGAAATTTAGTAATTGATCAATTGCCAACTAGCTTAACTTCAGTTATATTTACTTGTTTATCTTCATTAGTTCTGCACAACACTTCACACTTTTAGGAAACGTGCACCTTCGCATTTGAACATCCAGTTGCTTGTGTAGAATGACTTCTCAACAAGAAGAACCGATGGGCCAGGCTGAAGATGTCTTCCCAGTAGCCAACCCATTGGATAACCCTCCGGAGAGAACTTCCACAACTCTGAATCAGCGGGTGTTTGACCAATTGCGCATCCAGTTTGGCATTGCCGAAGCTGATGCCTTACTGCTGGGGCCAAATGATACTGCAGATAGGCCCCCTCTCGGCTTTATTGCTGTCAATCGCCAAATGTGCTTGAGCGGTGCCATCCCACCTTTTAATGACTTCCTTCAGCAGTTCCTGCTTCGGTTATCTATCTCTCCATTCCAATTGCACCCCAACGGCCATGCCATTCTGATGGGGTTATGTGTGCTATTTAGGAGAGTTTTGGACCGATTACCGAGCTTTGGGGAAATCTGCTACTTCTTCTCATTCACGAAAATTAAAGATCATCCCTCTATCGTAGTTATAAGGAGTGCTCGAAACCGCAAACTCATCACTGATCTTCCTGAAAGCGTTCATGGATTTCTAAATCAATTTTTCTTTGTTCGCTGTCCTTCAGGGTTTTATGCCATCTGGAGAGTAGGAAGTAAGATTTCCTGTCTTTATTTCTCCATTCTTGAGCTTTTCGAAATCTGAGTTGCTAAATGCTAACTTCGCTTCTTGTTTTCCTGTTTTAGCACTTCCTCCTCCCTCTAGAGATCCGTGCTATAAGCAAATTTTTGAAAGACTGAATGCCGTGGCGGCAGAAGAGAGGAGTATAAAGTTTTTGTTAAATGATGAATTTTTACATCAATATGGGCTTCTTCATTCCTCTCGCTTCACTCAGCCTCATGAAGTTCCAACTGAAATTCCCGATTCTCCGACGGAAACTCCTGATGCCCCGGTCTCTACTAAAGAGCACATGCGGGGAGGAACCTCTACAGAAACTTCACTAGTGAAGTGTTCAACTCCGAAGGATGCTGCGGGGCCGTCTGACAAGTCTGTACTTGCCCCAGTTATCAAAGAGGAAGAACCTCCACGATCTTCCGGGAGATCTGCTAACGAAGGAGTTGAGAAAGCAAGTCCCAAAAAGCATGATGGTGATGACGTTTTTGAGGGGTTGAGCGACCTAATTGTGACTTCACAAGAACTTTTTAAAGATGATGTTTCCAAAACTATCTCTTCTGTAATCGAGGCGACATCTTCTCTACAACAAATGCCAACTCCTCCTACTCAAGTTATCACCTCCTCTACTCCACAGAGTGGTCTGTAGCTTGATGCGTGTAGTTTACACATTACACAACACTTAGGATTTTTCAGCACTTGTTTGTGTTTGACTTCTTTTTTTCTAAAGGCTTTTAAGACTTGTCTTTTTTCCTTTCAGATCCTTCTATGGGGCGTAGCGGCAGCGGTTCTTACTATAAAGACTTCCAGCGCTATGGAGGGCGCGACAACTATGATTACAGACGCTACCTTACTGGTCCCAGAGAAACCGACGAGCAGAGAGCCGCTCGAAAAGCTAGAGAGAGGAGAGAATATGAAGAACATCACGAGAGGGTAGATGTGCGACATGAGTCTTCTTCAAGAGGCGATGACTCCCACAAACGTAAAACACATGATGGTCGGGGGAAGAGCCGCATTGTTGAGGACCCGAGCAAGCGGGCCAAGCCTAGTGAGAAACACGCATCTGCAATATCTGAAAAGCTTGACGCTCCCATCTCTATCGACATTCCTTCCAAATCCCCTGCTCTTGAAGGAAGCGCCATTCAAACACTTCTTAATAGGCCTTCATATCGTGTTGAAAGGGGCCCACCAACCCTACAGAGCCGGTTCCCGAATTGGTGTTTAAAGGGAGTTCGCTTCGATCTTGATTTAGTTCCCATCGATAAAGAAGCCATGTACCAAAATCTTGACGCCGTTAGACTCGATATTGAAAGAATGTCTGGATGGCAAAAGCTCGTTGATGAACTCCAAAGGGTAAATCGGGCCAATATCGAGGCGATGCTAACCATGGAGAACGATAAGTCGGAATGGCAGAAGATTCTTGACCAGCACAACATTGAGATGAAAAACATAACTGAGTATAACGAAAAACTTGAAGCTGAAGTCAAGCAGCTTAAAGACGATCTTGCCACCTCTTCTAACACTTATACTCAAAGAGAAGAGGTGCTACAAAAACAAGTGCGGGATGCACATGCTGGCCAAAGAGATGCCGAAGCTAAAGTTAAGAGGCTAGAAGAGGTTGTAGAGAATTACCGCACTGATGCCGCTCAGTTGCGAAGTAAAATGAGCGCCCAAGACATGGAGATTGAAGCATTAAAAGCTCAACTTGCTAAAACCGAAAAAGAACAAGATGAGGCCATGGCTGGTAAAATCGCAGCTGAAGAATCTATTCAAGCCATGGAAGCCAACGTCAGTTCAAATTTATTCGAATTTTACTTGCACAGCGTCTTAGGGCATGGCAGTCTCTCTTTTCTCGGTCCTAAATACGAAATCACTTTGGCTGAAGTGTGGGAAGCTGCTCTCGACATGTTCAAAGGCGCCGGGTATACCGAGGAAGAGCTTGAGGTGCGCTACCTAGATGAGTAAACTCGCGCTGCCCTTGCGAAGGGAAAAGAGCAACTCGCCAGAGTGCGGACTGGGATGGCGGAAGAGGGATGTTCTGAAAAAGAATTACCACCTACTACCTCCGAACGTCCTTTAGTTTCTCCTGAAGTTGACATCACAGGTTCCAGTGCTCATTCCCCGCCTCCTACAAGAACCGGGGTAATTACCCCTACTGATGATGAGGCTTTGGAGGATATTGGAGCTCAAAATTATGAGATTGAACTAACGAAGCAAACATCTCCAGGTAATTTTGACATTGGTCCGATTCAGGTGGATTGCCTGCTTGCTCCTCAAAAGTTTGATGAGCTTCTCGATTACTTCTTGAATCTCGACGAACCCATATCTCCCTTCTTTTGGGGAGATACTAATATTTTTAATTTCTCTTCTTCTGCAGTTGAAACACCAAGTATTGTGCAAATTTCGCCTCCTCCGGTTATCCCTCCTCCGTCTCTTCAGGTGGCTCCTCCTTCTGCTTCACAGCCCGGGTCACAAGAGGAGCAAATTGAGGTTCTTCATGGCTTAGATGGCCCTATCGCTTCGCAAGAGCAGAAAGACGAGGGACTTGAAGGAGGCGAGATCTCTCCGGAGCGGACTCCTTCTGATGACGTAATTTTGTCTTCTCTTGTTACTCCAGGGAGTGAGTCTTCTTCGAAGAGGAGAAAGAAGCACGGAACATCGAAGAGGAGGGGGAAGAAAATCATTGCTACAGAAGAGGAACCGGAAATTGCACCAGTTGCACCTCCCTCTCCTTCTTCCCTTATGCCTTCAGACCGTCCTGAAAAGCTAACCATTCGGCCGGGTAAAGGGTCTAAAGGTGGCAGAAGAAATGAAGATTTCAGCTTTAAGCTTCTTGTCTTTTGCATGTACTGGTCGAGAACTGTGCGGGTACCGGCCCCTGCTTTTTATTTTGAAACTTGTATCTGCAATACAATTGAATAAAATGATCCTTTATTCGTACAGACTCCTGTTTGAATTTGAGAATGCATTTATTATTCATTTTTGCACAAGTTTATTTATATGATATTGCAGCGGGCTTATGGCATGTTGTTTGAGCATTACTTTCGCCGATGTGGCTATACCATATTGTATATAACTATACCATGTTGCCCCCATGCCATAAGCTTGCTGCAATATTTTATACTTCGAGGGGACTTGCACTCTTATTTTCTGAAGAATAATTATTTCATTCTTGAAGAAATTCTTCGTAGAGTACAACTCCCTTCATATAAGTTTTTACGCTTTGTCCTTCGAAGAAATCACTTTTTCTTTTGCTTATGTACACGTTTTACCAAGTGAATTCTTCTATGAGGTAAAGCGGGCCCCTGAAGGGTACTTTAACTTTCTTTTTTTTTTTTTTTTTTTGAGGAAGGTTATTTTCCAGAATAGGTAAATCACTCTTCCTTTGAAAGTTAAAGTGTGCTCTTGATGAGGATTTTTTTTTTTACATAGAAAGTTGTACCTCTGAGGAGGGATTTTTTCACGTTTCAACACTTGGAAGTTTTATTTCAATCTTGGTGAAACGTGTACCTCCAAAGAGTTGTGCCTTTGAAGGAAGCCTTTTCACGTTTCAACACTTGGAAGTTTTATTTCAATCTCGGTGAAACGTGGGCTTCCGAAGAGGTCTTTATTTTGTTTGCATTTCAACTCTGGTGAAGTGAAATTCCGAAGAGCGGTCGTAACACTTCAACTCCTGGTGAAATAGGCCTCCGAAGAGGGCTTTTATTTTGTTTTACATTTCAACTCTGGTGAAGTGAAATTCCGAAGAGCGGTTACAACACTTCAACTCCTGGTGAAATGGGCCTCCGAAGAGGGCTTTTATTTTGTTTTACACTTCAACTCTGGTGAAGTGAAATTCCGAAGAGCGGTCGTAACACTTCAACTCCTGGTGAAATGGGCCTCCGAAGAGGGCTTTTATTTTGTTTTACATTTCAACTCTGGTGAAGTGAAATTCCGAAGAGCGGTTATAACACTTCAACTCCTGATGAAATGGGCCTCCGAAGAGGGCTTTTATTTTGTTTTACACTTCAACTCTGGTGAAGTGAAATTCCGAAGAGCGGCTGTTACACTTCAACTCCTGGTGAAATGTGCCTCCGAAGATTGCCTGGAAGTTACTCTCTCATGGTTGGAGGGTCATGACTCCTCCAATCTTTTTTGGTTGAGTAGAGAACTTTCTTTTTTACGGCATATGCTTCGTTTGAGGTCTTTTATCCTCCAAAGAGTTGTGCCTCCGAAGAGGACTTTAGTTGTTCCTTGTCCACTTGCTTATGCCTTTTCAGTGATTCTCTATTTATTTTTTTTTAAGCTTGCACTCCCTTCTCTTACAAGTAGCCTGTTTAATCCAAAGAAGTGTACTTCATTGCTAGGCCAGTTCACGAGAACGGACATAAGCTTCTTAATTGGATGTTTGTTTGTTCAAACTTCTCAATTTATTAGCTAAAGCCCGTTTTCGGCGAAATCATTGACCGTTCAATTGAAGCACTTCTTATCTAGGATTTAAGCTCGGGAATTTTGCGACTTGGAATTTGTTTGTTGAATGATAACAAGAATCACTCGGTCTTGTAATGTGCAAGTTTTGTTTTCGTTGCCTGCAAAAATTTAAATCGACATTTCAGTAATACATTTAATGTACTTTTCATATCGAAAATAAAGCAAGCATGTAATAATAATAAGAAACACAAGATTTATAGTGGTTCGGCCAAGAACTTGGGCCTACATCCACTTTATAGTCTTTCATTATTCACTTGCATCAGTTTTACAATCGCTTTCAATTACAGGAATCATACATTCATAATTCTTTTTACAATATTTCAACAAAGCTATCAAGTAAAGTATGAGAACTCTTCTGACAATAGCTGGCCCGATACCAGCCGAGATGACTAAGGGATCCAAAGTAGGAGCTTCAATACCTGCGGAATCCCTAGCTCTGAACACAATATCATCATTGAAAGTACTTTGTTGCTTCAGGGGCATAGCACCTTCCAAAACGAATACATCTTCCTCGGTCGGTACATATTTCAAAGCTCGGGTATACCTTTCCATCTCACCCCAGCTCCTGCCTACTGGGTGAGGTCCTCCCGTAATGACATTGATAATGGGCCTTTCAGATTCATGCCCTGCAGCCTTCTCACCTGTCCTAGGCTGATGAGCAGGAGCTTGTTGCCCCTGACTAGACGAAGCAGGATTGTTGCTATTCTTTTTCACAAATTGCTGCAGCTTGTTTTCCCTTAGCAACTCTTCAATCAGGTTTTTCAACTGGCGGCATTCGTCGGTCTCATGACCGGGTTGATTATGGAAGCGGCAGAACTTGCCACTCTGTATAGCCTTTTTCCCGGTTCTCAGAGAAAGAGGTTTAGGAAAATCAACAGAATCTTTAGTGGCAAGGTAGATACGCTCCGGCGTATCTGATAAAGGAGTATACTCTGATGGCTTGAAGGATCGAGGCTTCTTCAGATTACCCTGTTTCTTCCCATTGTTATTTTCCCATTTTTTCCCTACAGATTCATTCTTGCGTGGAGCAACAGTGTTATCTTCAGCTTTTTCCAACACTGCCTTTACCGGTACGGGACGGCTTTCCAGGCATATGAATTCATCTGCTTTTTTATAGAATTTTTCAAGGGAATTTGGTTCCTTCATGTTTAGCCATTTTCCAAATTCGCTCGACTTGTTGATGGCCCTCATCAGATAGGTCAAGATCATCCGTGGTTCTGCATTGTCTACCTCGGCCAGCGCTATATTAAAGCGATTCAAGAAAGATCTGATAATTTCACCTGGATTCTGCTCTAAACTTGACAACGACATAATATCTTTGGCTTTTGAAGCATATAGTCTGAACTGCTCCTTGAATTTCCGGGTCAAGTCCGAAAACTGATCAATAGATCGGATTGGTAGCTTGGTGAACCACAGTAGAGCCACACCTTCTAGATATACAGGAAAATATCGGCACTTTATCTCATCAGAGGCTCTGGCACCTGTCATGTGCCAATCATACTGGTATAATAATTCGTTCGGATCGCTTGTCCCCTTGTAAGCTGGAATGGTTGGAGGGACAAACTTCCTTGGGAATTAAGCCTTTAAGATTTTCTCAGTAAATGGAGTTTTACTTGGGGCGAAACCCCATTCTTTCTCGTCTTCAACCCTCTGCATACTCTCTTTCATGATTTGTCGGACCATTCCAGAAAGATACTCCTCATCATGTCGAGTTCTAGATCCACCAATCTCAGGAAGTGTTTGTTCAAAGGGGCTAGCAGCCCTTTCAGGAGCATTCCTTTCTTCAGCATCATGAATGTTGCCAGCAAAGTTCCTTTCATTACCTGCCGGTTGACGGCTTGCCCCAAGCAAATCGTTCAACCTATTCAGAATTAGGGCATTTTGGGCATTCTGAGCCTCGAATTGTGCATTTTGGGCATTTATCTGCTGGTTCAGCCTTAAGATTGCAGCATCCAGCTCTGCCTTTGTAACTCCGACAGCTGAAGTGGCTTGATTCGATACAGGGGAAGCGGAGGTTCCTCTTGAGTATTTCCAGATCTTACAGATCTACTCTTTCTCCCCGGAGCCATGATTTCGGATAAACTTCTAGTCTTCAGAGAGGTTATTTCAACAAACTTTCGTGGAGCAATGATGACGATTCACCTGAGTTCGATTCTCAGTGAAAGCACCAATAATGTTAACGCTAAAATTTGAACGCTAACACCCCGGTGTATGAAGTGAGATTGTGAAAGCACCACCCGATAGCTCGGGAACAGATTATAAGCAGATAATAGCGAAAAAGCAGTAAACAACAGCAATTTTATAGTGGTTCGGCTTAAGAGAGAGCCTACGTCCACTTTGAATATCTTTATTGACGATTTGATTACAAGTCGATGCAATTACACTTTGATTACAACACACTTCGAGTTACAAGTGACTTAAAACAAGTAGCCTAAACTTCAATGTCGATCAAAATCTTCGAACTCATGTTGGACATGCATGATTTCTTCGTGAAGTTCTTAGGGGCTTTTCTTTGTATCTCAAAAGCTTTGAGTGTTGGAGTAGTTCGGAATGCAGCAGAGTAACGACGCTTGAAATGAATGAGCAAAAAGTCCCTTGAATGTTGGAGGTGGCCATGTATTTATAGGAGTTTTCAGCCCTGAGTCGTGAGTCGTGTTCGACTCATGCTTGGCTCGTGGCCGAGTCAAATTAGGTCGTGGCCGACTCACTGAGCCAACCCTTCATTTCTCCATGGCTTATTTCCTCTGCTGGATTTTATGCTAAGTTCTGAGTCGTTTACGAGTCAAGCCTTATTGGCATCGGCACTGTGGCAATGGACTACGACTCAATGGCTTTAAGTCGTGGACGAGTCATTCTGAGTCATGAGTCGTTAAGTCGTTAACGACTTATCAGGTAGCGGTATATAGGTGAAGTGGCACAAGGGTCCACCTTCTTATGTCATTACTTCCACTGAGTCGTCTCATATGATAAGTCGCTAACTTATTGAGTCGTTGATCCACTGAGTCGTCCTGCCTTGTGAACCGTTAACCCCTTGAGTCGTCCTATCCCTCTAAGTAGATGAGTCGGTCTGTCTCATGAATCGTTAATTAGTTAAACCACTCTGCTCCTTTAAGGCATTAACTCGTTGAGTCGGTAACTCACTGTGTCGGCCTGTCTCATGAACCGTTAATCCCTATGAGTCGTTCCATTCCTTTAAGTCGCCGCGAACCTTAACTTGTCAGCTAATTAAGTCGTAACCAGTTGAGTCGGCCTGAATCTTAACTCGTTAATGAAAAACGGGGTTAACAATGAGCAAATAAAAACATAGAGATATTAGGATTGATGTGTGATAGTCACATTGAGTGCATGATACATACTGACGACTTTAGATTTTTTATCATTAAAGAATATATGTTTTCATAATAAGTTTGTGAAGTGTATATACAACCTTTATTGTACTTAACACTATCCCATTTTCATAACAATCACGAGCAACACTCATACATTTCTTGTTGGGTTTGTGAAGCATCTATTTTGGTAATAATGAAGTAAGCCTACGACTTTGGATGTTGAAGCATTTGTGTGGCAATGGGATGACCTTTTCATCATCAAGCAAATTATCATCATCTATGCAGAAGACTTCGTCAGCTGACTGAACTTACAGCAAGAAAGAGAGCTTGACTTAGCATTTGATGCAGTTTCCAGGATAATAAAGGGGTTAGAAACTTCAACATCACTGACGGTGGTGGCTTTACTTGATCGATGATGAGCCCTGGAAGATGGGTTTTTTGGCATGGACTGAAACTGGCATTAAGCCGACATGGAGAAGTTAGTCTCACTATGCGGTCGATGGGTGGTAGAGGAAAGGCTCTAATTTAGAGTTTTTATGCTTTTGTCAAAGTGGATGTGCTTGGGCTATAGGAAGAATGGCAGGCAAGCCATTATTTAGGTTATTAGTGGGTAACCGGAGCTCATGGAGTTTATTGTAAGATGGAGAAGAAATTATCTATAGTGAAGGAATGTTTTTTTTTTTTGAAAACCCAGAAGAACCCGACGGACCGGTAAACTCCTGAAGAGGGTATAGTAAAGTCGTCCGCTGATCCAAGCCCCCATACCCCCGGGTAAATTTATATAGGATAGGGAAGCACATGGTAGGAATCGAACCTGGGTCTTTTTAGCAGAACCCAGGCCTCCTTTCCACTGCGCCGCACCCGCGGACAGTGAACGAATGTTTGGAATAGGCTGGATTTCTATTTAGTCAGGCCATACTCTGATGAGTAATTATGTCCCAAGACAGTTTCAACCTATGGAATTAAGCTTATAGGCTGGTTAATATTTTCAGAGGCCTATTGGCTCGCTAAGAAATTAATCAAGTTCATAGGTGTTGATGGTTAAAGGGAATTTTCTGGTTAATGAATTTAGGCTTAATGATATGACAAGTGGTATTTACTATTTGTCCACTTTCCGTTTTACATTTTTCATCCAGAAACCGTTCACCCTTTTTCCCCTCTACATCCACTCTTTATTAACAATTGTCTAATTATTTTGTTTTCTAGCATGCTATTCAGTTTTTAGTATGATTTTTCTATGAAACTTCTGATGATTGATTTTTTCTAATTCTATGATACTTCCTAATCGATGATATTATAAATTGTGTATTGACCAAAAGGCTACATGATGGTTCTATATTCATATACGAGTGCTATGGCACGCGCTTCGCGCGTGAATTATTTTTCTTATAAATTCTATATGTTTAAATCAGTCAAAAAATGATTTTTTTATATTTTCAAGTGATATTAAGATTTCTATATTTGTAAAAAAATATTTGAAATTTGTAAATCTATTTTTAGAAGTGTTTTTAATTTATAACGCATGTCTAATTATTAGATCCTACTTTTAGCGGCGTTTGAATTTGTAAAAGAAGTTTAATATTAGATCATATTTTTAAGTGACTAAGATTTGATAAAATATAGAGGGGTATTTTTGGTAGTTCACGTCAATACCAAAAAAGTGTGACACCAAAGCTATTACAACTATTATTAAAGAAAAGATAAAGATGAGTGGTACGGCATGCGCTTCGCGCGTGACGACGACATACATTTCGCGTGTGAATTTTTTTACAAATTGTATACGTTTAGTTTCATCGAAAAAAATATGATTCACACAAATATTTAACAATATTTTTACGTTAAAATGATATGCAATTAGTTTTAATTATACTTCTTAATTACAACATCTAGTTTTATGTTAGTTTGAATTTTTATTTCTATTATTAATTAATAAAGAATGAACTTATTTTTTTATTAGTTTGAATTTTTATTTCTATTATTAATTAATAAAGGACGACTTTGAAAAAAAATATTATTTGTTAAATCCTATTTTTAAGTGATATTAAGATTTCAATAATATCCATAATGAGATGTTTTGAATTGGTAAAGAAAACTTATCCGTTAGATCCTATTTTTAAGTAATATTAATATTTAATAACATTTGTAGAGGGGTATTTTTGGTAGTTCACGTTTACACAAAAAAAGTGTGACACCAAAGGTATTACAACTATTATATTCATATATATGTTGTCCGATGTGTTTTGGGACCTAACCGAGTTAAATTAATATGTAAATTTAATTTTTTTGAAGCGGTTGTTAGAGTAGATGTTGTTGGAAACTTTGTATATGAAGCATTTAACATTTTAGATGAGTTTGAATTACCCTCATTTGGAATTATACAGGAGTTAGTGGATTTTATTTTTTGGTAAACGTTGTTTGTTGAAGTAAGACAGAACTCCAAGGCTCATGCCATTAATGGTGAACAATATTCAGTTAAAATTGCATTAATCAATCAAACCGGTGCATTTTGATCGGTTCAGTTTTGAAATTAAATCGACTTGAATTCAATTTATAAAATATATTATTTGGGCTACCGGTTTAAACCAGTCAGCCAAACATTTATTACATTATCCAAATTTATGGTACTGTAATACTCTCAATGATAGGTTAATGATAAAATACAAAGTTTTCATACTGAAAATAGGTCAAATTTTATTGTAAATATAAAAATACTCAATAAAATATCTTTAAACATAAATCATGTTTTTCTTTGACTAAATCAACTACTTGAATAATAACATACCTTTCCAGTTCAATTAAATCGATTACTGATCGAATTAACTGAAATAAAATTGGTTTAACTCGATTTTGAATTTTTTCGATTTAAATTCGTTTCGACATTTTCAATCTCAAAATCGAACGAACGGAACAAGGGCTTACTCCTACAAGCCATGCACTTTCCCACCAAACAGAAGCCATGGATAATGCGGAAGCCCTTTCATATATAAAGTGTTATAAACTTCTATATAGTGCGTTAAGGTAATTTTTGGTTTAAATTCATCGTGAACACCATCTAAAAAAAACTTATTATAACCAACAACTTTGAAAAAGCTTAATTTTGGGTTAAATTTCATTAAAAACAAAAAAAAATCTAAAATTATAATCACAAATATGGATGTAACAAATAATTTATGCAAATAACTTATGAAAATGCTTGATTTCATGTTATAAATAAAAAGAAAAACATTCATGTTACAAACATAAAATTTATGGTCTAGCGATCAAATGTAGATCTACTTGGACATGCATATATACTCATGTATTCCGAACATTATTGTTTATTTGCTACCACATGGATCTTACTGCTCATGTATACCAAACCAATTCATGAGGCAATTCAAAGAAATTTTGGCTATATTTGAATGTGTTGATATGGAAAGTATTGATTTTATTGTCATTGTATTTTAATAGTCATGCTACAAAAATATAGCTTAACAATTAAATGCTATAAAATAATTCTTTTATACTTCCTTTTCTGATTCTTTTCATGTCTGTTCTTTAAGGTTCATATTTCCTTTCTTGAATGTCAGAATAAGTGAATAAAAAATCATTAAAATGGAAATAAAATATAAAAAATTTGCTCGAGTAATTAACCGTATTAAAATACGTAGTACAAACTTAAGAGAAACAAATATGAAATTACTAGTTTTCAAGATAAAAAATAGTAATTTGAAAGTTGATTTCTAAAAGAGTAACTTGAAAGCATAAAAGATACAAATCTACAAAAGAGTAGTAAAGATGCAATTAATCGCTGATATATTTTGATACATTATTGCTCACAATACACATTAGCTAAAAGAGCATAAGCATGTAAAATTACAAGTATAATTTCTATTTCTAATAGTATAAAATAAACTAAAACAAAAGAAAAAAATGATAAAACTACGAATGTTTCAGGTTATTGGTTATATGAATGTTCTTTAGTTGTCTCAGTCTTCTCGGTCATTACCTCAGGTTTAATTTATGCTGACAATACTACTGTTAAATCTACTTCCACAGGTGCAACTAAAAATGCATGCACGTTGTGATTAAATGTAGGCCTACTTGAGCGTGCATATACACTCGTATACATAATTTTAATTATTATATATATATATATGTATGTATGTATAATTTTATATGTTTAATTATGTATATATAATTACACAGATGTTTTAATTATATATATATATATATGTATATATATATATATATAATTTTGAGACTTTTAGTTATAAAATATATTTAAAATATATGTATATGTATTTATATAAATATACTTTGCATTATAGATTTATGCACATATTTAGGCAACATACAATACATATGAAATGAGTTAATGTGTCTGTTGCGATGTAAATCCCAACATCTATATACAAGCATGTTATACCCTTCACGGATTATTATGTTACACATGCACACACATATGTATATGTATATGATACATGTATATATATAAACTAAATCATTCAAATTGACTTTACATTACAAAATACTTAAATTAAAGTAAAATACATGATTTTATTAAAAACAAATTTAGAATTATTCTAAATGAATTAGACTTCATTGGCCTAATAAAGATCCAATAGGGTAAAAAACTTTGAAATTCACCCATAACTTCCACTCCGGGCTGATCCAGTTCCAACAATGGTATCAGAGCCCAATAGCCTATGTGGTCTAAATTAGTCATATTATGGCTAATTAATTAAGCTTGCCCACTTAGTGTGGTATCTAGAAAGGTAATATCTAGGATTGGAATTGGGTAATCAAGTACCCTGTCCTACCTGGATACCGGCCTGGCCCGAAAGGTGAAGTGAGCCTAAAAGTTTCTCCTACTAGAAAAGGCCCAACTTAATTTGGGCCTTGGGCTAATTTTCAAAATCGGTTTGAAAATTAATGTTAAAGATTTTAAATTTAATTGTTAAATTTAAAATGAAACATGTTTATTATAAAAATTATAACACTACATAAGTTTTCAAAATGTTTGAGAGGATAATGATATTTTCAAAATGTTTGAAAATATTTATATAATAATTTCAAATTATAATTTTATTAATAAAATTAATTAATTAAATATGTAAATTAATTAATGCATATATTCATGTATTATATATGTTGATATATATTATGTTATTTTGAAATGTTTAATATAACATAAGTATACATGTATGTATACAAGATAAATTTTGAAATCAATAAAAATTATTTAATTGAATAATTTAATTAAAGGTTAATTAATTAAATAAAATACACATATATATGATATATGTGTGTTACACTATAAAGGTTATAACATACACTATAAATGTTATAGTAGATATGTCCAATATAAAAGTTATATTGGAATACTAATTTAAAATTAATTAAAGAGATAATTGATTAAAATTAATTAGATAAGATTTAATTGATGATATATTATACGTAAGACTATCATATAAGTAATATGAAATATAAAAGTTATATAACAATAAAACTTATATGATATGTGTATAAACTAAATGTGGACATTAAAGAAACCCAAATAGACTTGAGAAATAAACACATATGTAAATGTACGTATACTGTGATTTCCAATGTGTCTGACACTTGAATCAATATATATATATATATATATATATATATATATATATATTATTCATAAGAAATATATTATTCTATAAGTCGATATCACTCAATATATATATATATATATATATTGAAGATTATGGATCTTCAATATTATATTGTTCTCTACCATATATATTAATAAATTACTTACATACTCCTTAGTTGTTGAGCAAACTCAAGCTAGGGATATTATGCATAGTATTGTTAATATATTGAATAGATGAGTAAGATAACTATATGTATTTATTGAGCAAAATCAAGGTACATGTACTATACGTAGGCCATCACGATATGGTAGGTATGAATGAATAATCTCTTTCGATTTGTTGAGCAAACTCAAGGTCGAAATGAGATTAGAACAAGGAAAAATGGGTTAAGAGTTGTATGTGATACAACCGATAAGGAGTTATCCATCGTTTGTGAGGCTATGATTTGTTGAGTAAATTCAAGGTCAGAATAATAAAACAAACAAGTACTAACACCCATTAGTGAAGTTGTAAGACTTCTATGTTTTATCTTAGGATTTGGAGAAACATAAAAGACTAGTAGAAGCCTTATTAGAAAAATGAAATGGTAACATTTAACCTTTCTAATATTGTAAGAACATATGCTATATAATGTTATAATTATCTACAATGATAAATTTGTGTATTTAATATGATTGATAAAACGTTTGCAATTAACATATATAAACAAACTGAATTAAAAGTTGACAAATAGAAATATAATATACACTTACTAATAATTCTAATTGCATGTTATATAATGTTTCTACACCCATGCAAGTGCCTAGTTTCAACTATTTAATACATTCGTAAGTTGACACTTATATGTTTATTTGGTTTAGACCATGTATTGCATTTTTTGAGTTTTTGAACTCTAAATGCAATTGAAGACTATGGATATTTGATCTATACTTTCATATATAAATGTTACATGGTGACGGTCATAGTTTGTGGGGTATAATATTTCGATGAAGTTAGTTCATTCGAAGTAAGCCAATAAACAGTATTTTAAGATCATGTATTCAGCTTGAATGATTTCAAAAGAATCATATTGCATTAATGTAACATAAGACCATAAACTACGAGATACATTTAAGAACTCGATCGTTAAAATATCATCTTGATCGGTTTATATAAAGTGCAACATATTTGATGTCTTAAAAGTTAAGAATAATCGAATGTGCTTTTGTAAAAAAATTATTATGATATTATTGTAAGGTTTTCTTTTGAATAGTTTGACAATTTGAAAGAAAAACGAATGTATAAGAATAGATGTAACTTAAGGTAAAGTTGGAATGAAGAGAATGAACAGTCACTTCTGCTTTATAGAAAAACATTATAAACAAGAATTGTAATAAAAATTGATACTTAATATTGGAATATGAAATATGATTTTTATTCCGAAATGTATTTTCATATGGAAAATTTTTTTCTATAACATTTATTTCTTTGAGTTCAAGATATTTGATCAAAGAACTCTCCACCGTAAACTACTTGCAACATACGAAATAAGTAAACTATATTAACAATATTAAGTGAATGGTGGACCTTTAAATTTAGAATGCTATTATAGTAATGGTGGAAATAGTAGGAGCATGCCATATGGCACCTAATGATTGCATCAAATTACGAAAATTATTTTCGTAAAATGTACCGAACATTATTTGTGAAATAATGTTTATTTTTTTGTATTGACTGAAAAATAGATATAACTATATTTTAACATGAGTATAATGGATATTCATTATGAAATAGAACTATGTTATGGGATTTGTTTTCACAGTAAAAATGATGCAACAAAAAATACATATGTGTCTAATATTATTTATAATTGTTTTGGAATTATAACTAAGCCGCAGTTTTAGGAAATAATTTTACTATATGATTATGAATCATATGATATAGGTTAATTATACCTCAAACAATTAATGGCTATGCACCCATTCAGTGGGAGCATCATAAGAGTTGATGAACTCTTTGAATTAATACATATTGATGTATGCAATCGCAAGTCTATTAATATCAAAAGGGTTCCATATACTTTGTTATATTCATCGATGATTTATTACCAACATATGCATATGTATTGGATACAAATGTAGTATGTTTATGATAAAATCATAGAATATAAAAGAAAAGTAAATAAAATAACATGCAATAGAATAAAATGATTTGATTTGGTCGAATAAGTGAGTATATTGAAAAGAGTTTCAAATGTACATAAAAATGAATATACATTCAATCTCAAAAGTCACTCCTCCATGTGATACATAATGATGCATCGATAAGGAATAATCAGACATTGTTAGACAATTTTTAATTAATTGTGAATGAAGTTGAGTTAATTTCTTTCTATAAGGTCATGTACTTAAGAGTAGTACGCAAAGTTGATATTATTTCATCTAAACAACAGTTTACAAAATCATACAAGATAAGGGTTTTTAAATAATCCCAACATATCATAGGCCAAGGAGTTGGCAGATTGTGCGGGTCGAAAGATTGCATGTAATAATTGTTCATGAGGGATCTTGTATGAATCTCCAAAATTTTTTTGGAAAGTTCTGTCATCAAATGACATATTTATGTTTTGAACATAATTTTTGTAATCTAAAATTAGTTTTATAAATAAAGGGGTTCAAAAAGCGTGTATGAATCCCTATTATATTTGCACTAAGAAACAATTTTTCTTTCAAGATATATCAACTTCACTGTGAAGGAATTTATTTGAGAAATTTTTGGTAATTAAATGGAATTGGATCCGATCCATACATAGAACTGATTATATGGGATAAAGTGAAATTAACTAACCTAAATGAACACATAGCATTAGAATGTCTAATAAGTATTCTCATACATCGAAGAGAAACTATGAGTTTCTTATTGATGTTGAAAATATACATTACCCTCGGTTTCTCAATTAAACCATTAAGATTGTTGACACTATATGGTATGATGCACAAATCTAAAAGAATTCCAAGTAGGCTATCAAAATATGATTTTGGTGATCGTAACCAAAGTGATGTGATCCATCGGCCGAGATTGCGTCTTTATTGCAAAGACTAATGTGGTTGGAACTAAATGAGCAATGTTGATAAAAATAATATCATAAATTTCAATTATTGAAATTAGCATAACAGATTCGATATTCAACATGCTCAAGTTAATTCAGATTTACTCACAATATTATCGCTCGATAAGACTTAGTGTTTGGTACTTATATATTGAAACAGAAAATTCTAAATAATGACTTAGGGTAAGCCGTTTACACATATTAACCAAAATTGTCTCAAAGTTAGTTGGAGCGATATTGGGTTAGTGAGTCTTGGATATGATCCAAGAACTTATACGAATGTATCATTTTATAAGCATCAAGATTGAATAAATGTTTTAAGAGAAATATCAAATAGTTTGATTTTCAATCAAAGTGCAGAGGAAGCGTGTGTTCATAAGAAAGAATGTTAAAAGGTACATTGGTATTTCTAAACTATAAGTAAACAACATGTTGTTGATTTTTAACAATATGCTTGTATTAAAATCAACTTTAGTTGTTTTAATACTCAATTTTGGATTGTAAATGATGTATTTTATGGTGAGTATAAAAGATATAGGGATTGTCCCAAAACGAAATACAAGAGCACCCTATTAAAAAGAGAACATGTAAGTTGGATTTCAAAGAATTATCATACATGTTGTGTTGTGTATGATATTGTGTTTTGTTTATGTATTTGATACATGGAGAAAATATAGAAACCAAATTGATATCACTAAATGGTTGTTTGAGGTTTTCTCATGTATTTATGAAATACTTGAGAATTGTTTATAGAAACAACAAACTCGTTATGCGTTTGGACACAACTTTTATAAGTGATATTGAGTATAATATGTGAATGATAAAATTCAAGTTAAAATCTTTAGTTTGAAAATGTTTCAAAATAAAAGTGATTGTGGTCGATTCAACAAAATGTTGAGAACATTAACTTGAACAACGCTACAATTAACCATGTATATAGATATAAATGCACAAATTTATAATTGAGCCAAAGGTGATTCCAAATGTTGAGAATTCGATAATATTGTTATAAGATAACAATGTCATGAATTTGATCATGATAGAACTTAAAGCTCACTAGAAGTTGAAAGACATACTTTGAATCATTCCACATGATAAAGGCAATTTACCAGTGTTAGAGAGAGTTAATTGACAAAGTAGATAATTAAAACATAATAGCATACTCCTTCATTAAGAGACTGACCTAATTGATTTTAAGAAAACCGGTTGGAGAAGTTGGAATTAAATTCCATAATTGACCCAAAGTGCAAGTTGGAGATTGATAGAGTTAGGGGTATCCCTAAGGGCAATTATGTAATTTGGTACATATCTAACTTGTTGACCAATATCGTTCGAAATAAAAGGTATTTTATTCCTATTATATACTTAATATAATGTGATTATATTAATTAATTAATTAACTTAATTAAAAGTATATTTAATAGAAAAATCCATAATGGTATTTGTGATAGTAGTTACAAAGTGTTGTAACTGTGAGTAATTTATCACAATAGAAAAAATATACCATTTTTAATGTTCCTAGTCAAGATGCATATAAACTCGATCTCGATGTATCCATTGAGACTGGAGTACGTAACGCTCTCCAAATATTAGCAGTGTATTACTCATGACTGCTGGGGGAACCTAGGGGTTACGTACTAATAGTTATTGGATAACTATGGAACGACTCACTCGATAGTTTTATGTTGGTTAATATAACTAAGGTCAAATAGAAATATCTATATGACTAATTTACACAGTTCTCTCGACTTGAGAATATTGTGGACCTTCAATACGAAGGTTCCGCTTTGATTATAGCCAAATCATGGCAAGGCGTCCATCGAGTGACTATAGTTGGGTCGAGTGGAAGTATTAGAAGTGAATCACTATTCCAGCGAGGATTCGTCTCCTCAGTTATATGCGGTTAGTATCATAGTCAATTCAAAGTCTAAGTCTATAGCCAGATCATTTTGGTTAATAATAATTGTTATTACTGAACCAAGGACTTTGTATTTGGACTATAAAGTTGAATGTGCATGAGGTTGAAACTTTGACCATTACTGAATTCCATAAGTCGAAAGTGATATAGTTTTGACGAAGAGAAATGGTGTAAACAAATGTCACAACCGGGTAACGCTTATTAAACTAAAATTGGATTTTACCGAAAATGAGTAAGCGATAAATTTGGCCGTAATGTCACACCACTTGCTAAGTTACATGTGAACGTGAACATTTGAATAGTTCGGTGTTAATTCGTGACCAAATTTACACCCAAGAGTTACACAACCGAAATGATGAATTTTCTTAAGACCCGATGATTTAATTAGTTTACAATTGTTATAAATAAATTAAGGTAATTAATATTCATGAAATGTTATTTATAAAATTTGAATATGGTTTGAGAAATTAAAATTGTTATATATTTATAATAGTTGTAAATGTACCAATCGCTATATGATATCGATAAGGGATTAAATTAGATTTAATTACATTATTTTGGCTTAGGATTAAATGAGTTTAAAGCCCATCATTAGGGCTGCAAATTTTGGTTTTGACAAGTTATTGGAGGCGGCTAAGACTTAGGATTAGACTTAAAGATGGATGGTTAAGATTAAGAGAGATGAGTAATAAGGTTGTCCTAATATCTCTCTTGTATAGGGCTGTATATATGGATCTCTAAACCCTTAATTGGAAACGAATTTTGGCTACCATAATTATCAACTTTGCTGGCCGTAATTAATCCTCATATCAGTTCTAAGAATCTCAAATCAATTCAAGTTAAGTAAAAGCACGAATTGATAGAAAATGTCGACGATTCCAAACCTGCGATCTGACCGATCGAGCATAACCAGAGAAGGGAATTCATTGATTAAAGTGGACTTGAAGGCATCATCATTTGGTATTTTATTTATATATTGCAGTAATCATATCAATTTGTATGATTTAATATTGGTTAATCTCAAATCCGTATACATATTAATGTTGTATATCCTACTAGGTGAGATTTTCATAGGTATGTGTAGGTGTCACAAATTAGTTTGGTTATGTGCATGGTTATATTATTATATGTTATAATTTTGTATAAACAAATCTAATTTGCTATAAAAAAATTTAAATTTTTTCACTATTAATTATTTTATGTATATTTATATAGTAACTTAAATATAGGCTAATCTATATTTTAAACATATAATTATATATATGTATATTTATAATGTATAAATAGCTTAGCATTCTTTCTTACACCTATTTATAGGTAATATGAATTATAAAATTCAAAAATAATTTTTTTATACACATAGATAATTTTAAATTATCGTTTATTGATTATTTGGATTGTTCGTTATATCCAAAATAATTATTGCACTGAAAATTCAATTTTATATTTTTTTTGAAATTACTACATCTATGCAGTAATACATGGAAAATTTATTGAATTTTTTGTTATTATTTAATATTTTTAATAATTAAATTACATCGGTTTAATGTTTCTTTTATTTATTAAAAATATTATTTTATTTCAAAAATCATGGAAAAAAATTTAAACCTTTATTTTATGATCCTAAATTTTTATAAATTTTAATTTTTTTAAATATTTATTAATAATATTTTTAATTATTATGATCAAAACTATTTATTATATATATATATATATATATTGAATAATGATAAAATTATAAAATTATTATTTTATGTTTGTTATCTATTTGATCTGGAAATAATTTTAGAATATATAAATTTATATTTTAAGTATTTCAATGTAATTAATTATTCATATATAAACATTTTATTTAACTTTATATACATAATTTTAATTATTTTATATATATGTATGCATGTATGTATAATTTTATACGTTTAATTATGTATATATTTATGCAAATGTTTGAAATTATATATATATACACATTTAATTTTAAGACTTTTAGTTATAAAGTATATTTTAAATATATGTATACGTAATTATATAAATATACTTTGCATTTAGATTTATGCACACATTTAGACAACACACAATACATACGAAATGTGTTAATTTATCCGTTACGATGTAAATCCTAATATCTATGTATGGGCATGTTATACCCTTCATGGATTATTATGTTATACATGCACACATATATGTACATGTATATGATACATACATACATATGTACATACATACACACATACATATGTAAATTTAATCATTCAAATTAACTTTACATTACAAAATACTTAAATTTAAATAAAATACATGATTTTATTTAAACAAATTTAGAATTATTTTAAATGAATTTGACTTCATAGACCCAACAAAGATCCAATTTGGTAAAAAAATTTGAAATTCACCCATAACTTCCGCCGCGGGCTAGTCTAGTTCCAACAAAAGGTACATTCCTCCCAAAGGCAAAAGGAAGAGAGTCGATGCTATTCCACCGAAGAAGCCCAGTCGTCACTAAATATGACTACCAAGGGGAAACAGAAACAATAAAACCCATAGAAGACCTTGAGGAGGCATGCATAGATTCAGATGATACCACTAAGGTAGTCAAAGTGGGAAAAGAATTGGATAGCAACTTGAAGAAAGATTTAATCCAATTTCTTAAGATCAATAAGGACGTATTTGCCTGGTCTCATTCAAACATGACGGGGATTGATCTGCCAGTCATGTGTCATGCGCTCAACATCAATCCGAAAGCAACCCCCATTAGGCAAAAAAAGAGATAGATACATATGGTACAATCTGCTGCTTTAAAAGAAGAAGTTAGAAGACTCCTCGAGAATGAGTTCATTTGAGAAATATACTACCAGAAATGGTTAGCATATCCAATGTTGGTAAAGAAATCGAATGGAAAATGGAGGACTTACATTGATTATACAGACTTGAACAAAGCATGTTCGAAAGTCTATCTCCCGCTAACGTGAATTGATCAATTGTTGATGCAACTAATGGATAGGGCTGTCAATGGATATCCAAAAAATCCGAAATCCGTCCGCATCCGTATCTGTATCCAAAAAGCGGATAATATCCTATATCCGAAAAAACGGATGCGGATGCGGATATGAAGACATCCGCATCGAAAATTATCCGTCCGGTCTTTTTCAAGATTATAGTATAAATTATGTGTATTTTAGTATAGCGAAAGAAATTTATTTATTGTTTTATTAAGTTAGTAGTTTATATTATATGCACTTAATGTTTATTAACTGCTCAAAACTATTGATTATCACCATTATTTGTTTATATTTAACACTTTTATAATCAATTGGATTGAAAAAAATGTATGTTTAACTTAAAATTTGTATTTATATTTCTTGATTTATCAGTCGTTAGCGGATAGGATAATTATCCGATATCCGTCCGTATCCACGGATGCGGATATCCGACATCCGAAAATCATTTCGAATGTGGATGCGGATATGGCACTATCCGCATCCGAAAGTATCCGTTAACAGGCCTACAAATAGACACAAATTATTATCTCTCATGGATGAATATTCAAGATACAATCAAATACCCATGCTCAAGCCGGATGAAGAACACATAGCTTCATAATTGAACGGGGAATCTATTGCTACAAAGCGATGCCTTTCGCACTAAAGAATGTAGGGGTTACTTATCAAAGGTTGGTCAATAGAATGTTTAAAGAGCAGATTGGCTGAAATATGAAGGTTTATGTGGATGACATGTTAATAAAGTATGGCGAGGCTAAGAATCATCTTGAGGATCTAGAAGAGATGTTCAAAATATTATAGAAATATCAAATGAAATTGAACCCACATAAATACTCCTTCGGAGTCCATTCGAAAAAGTATTTAGGCTACCTTGTGAGTGTCCAAGGGATAGAAGCTAGTCCTGACCAAATTCAAGCTATTAAGGACATGGTCGAACCCAAAACCAGTAAAGAGGTAATGAGTTTGAATGGGAGGGTAGCCGCTCTGAGCAGGTTCATTTCTAAAGCTACTGATAAATATATCCCCTTCTTCGACGTAATCAAGAAATAGAAAAGCTTTGAATGAGGGAAAGATTGCAGAAAAACTTTTCAAGAAGAAAAAAAGCCATTTGGAAAAGCCACTGATACTTTCTAGTCCTGAGAATGGAGAAACCTTATACTTATACATGGCAGTTTCAGAGCATGTGGTCGGTTCAGTATTGATAGAGAAGAAAGTGGCGCTCAACTTCCTGTGTATTATGTAAGTAGACAATTGAAGGATGTGTAAGTTTGATACCCAGTAATAGAGAAGCTAGCTTATTGCTTGATCTTCACAGAACAAAAACTTATAGCATACATTCAAGCACATCCGATCAGGGTATTGACCAATTTACCCCTTAAACAAGTTTTCAGTAAGCCTGAAACTTCATGAAGGTTGGTAAAATAGGGAATTGAGCACATCCAATATGATATAGAATTTCAGCCGTGAGTAGCAATCAAAGGGAAAGCAGTGGCAGATTACATTAATGAATGCACTAACTTCATTAAAGAGCAATCAGAAAAGGAAAGGGGTCTGAAGCCTATACGGTAGTTGTTCATCGATGGTGCGTCAAATGAACAAGGGGCCAGTTTAGGATATGTGATAATAGCACCAGATGGACACCGCTTACATTATGCCATGAAATTAAGATTTCCCGCAATGAACAATGTGGTTGAATATGAATTAATGGTGGCGGGTTTAACTTTGGCATTGAAGCTCAAAATCCAAAGGATTCAGATCTTCAATGACTCCCAAGGAGTGGTAAATCAAATGAAGCAGATATATCAAACAAAAGAATCCAAGCTATCTTTATATGTAAAGTAGATACTGAAAATGCTTTCTTTGTTTGAAGACTTTTCCATACATCAGGTGCCAAGAGCGGAAAATTCACAGGCAGATTCATTAGCGAAATTAGCTAGCTCGAGGGGAGCTCCAGAAACGTAGATTATTCTAGTAGGATATCAGGAAAATCCAATTATTAAGAGGGAACATCCAAATAAGAAAAGAAACTATTAGTTTTGACAAAGTCCCGAGCTATGTTACAAGAGAAAGAGGAAAGAGAAATTGGTAGATAAATACCAAATAAGAGGGTTGATCAATCAAAAGAAAATGACTTATATGATAACACTTGGATGTCACCCGTCATGGAATATCATGTTAAAGGAATACTGCCATGTGATAAGAGTGAGGCAAGAATGATCAAGCGACAAGCCCCAACTTTCACAATAGTGGATGGAATCCTTTATAAGAAAGGATATGCACTTCCTTACTTAAGATGCATAGCCTGAAAGATGGGGTAAAATTGTTAGCAGAAGCATATGAGGGATTCTGCAGGGACCATTCAAACAAGACAAGATTGGCAAAAAAATAACGAGACAAGGTTTTTATTGGCCCTATATGGTAAGCCAAGCCATTGAATATGCGAGAAGATGCGAGAAATGCCAAAACTTGAAAATTCCCCGATTGCCCCCAATTCAGTTAACTCCAATTTCAAGTCCATGTCTCTTTGACATATGGGGAATTGATTTAATCGCTCGTTGCCAATTTCAAAATGGGAGCAAAATACACTGTAGTCGCCATAGATTACTTCACTAAATGGTTGAAGCAGAACCACTTCCTAAGATCACTTTTGGAAAAGTACTCAGATTTGTCATCAAAAATATTATAACCAGATTAGGAATTCCCCATAAGATTATTTCCAACAACGGAGAACAATTTGAGAGTGAAGAATTATCTTGGTTTTGTCTTAAGTATGGAATCATTAAGAGCTTTTCCTCCATTATGCATCCAAAAGAAAATGGGGCGGTTGAGGCTGCAAATAAAACCATAAAGGCAATTTTGAAAAAGCGATTGAACAAAGCTATAGGAAACTGGGTAGAAGAGTGCCACTTGTATTATAGGCTGATCGAACATCTACTAAAACGGCAATGGGACATACTCAATATTCATTGACATATGGGTGTGAGGCGATGTTACCCATTGAGATTGAAATATTCTCACACCAAAGAATCGCATATGCATTCAATTCAAACCAAGAACTAAAAAGGAATCATTGGATTTGATATATAAGTTGAGAGAAGAAGTAGCAATCAGAATAATGAAGTATCAAAAAGGTATTTCAAAGTATTACAACGCAAAAGTAAGAACAAGATCATTTCAAGAAGGAGAACTGGTGCTCCGAAGTGTAATGGAAAACACAATAAATCCCGTAGATGGACCATTGAGACAAAATTGGGAAGGACCCTTAGTCATTTGTAAAGTAATCCCCCAGGAGCTTACAAGTTATGCCGAACATATGGAAGGACCCTTAGTCATTTTTAAAGTAATCCCCCAAGAGCTTACAAGTTATGCCAACCAGATGGCAACACAGTTCCAAGAGCATGGAAAGTCGAACATTTACAACCATATTTTCCTATGATGAAAGAATAAATAATTACTTTTCTAAGAAAGATATACATGGTTGGGAGTGAAATACTCCTTTCATTTGGACACTATCTTTAACAGTCAAAGCCTCTGTCCGCGCCGAGTTGGCCAGGGCAGAGCACCTCCTGGAGAGCGGAGTGTAAGCCTTTATCCGTGCCATGCTATGAACAGGTTAAAGCATCGACAAGCCCTTAGTCACACCTTTGGTCAGGTCACGGCACCTCTTGGTTGGAGAAGTGTAAGCCTTTATCCCTGTCATGCTATGGCTAAGTTAAAGCATCGACAAGCCCCTATCTGCGCCACGCTATAGCCAGGGCATGACATCTTTTGAAGGGAGAAGCGTAAGCCTTTATCCGCGCCATGTTATGACCAGGTTAAAGCATCGACAAGTCCTTGGTCGTGCCTATGGTCAGGTCAAGGCGCCTCCTGGAGGGAGGTTGGGTAAGTCCTTGGTTCCAGCCTATGAGAATGAGCTAACCAAGAGCAACAGACAACAACAGACTAAGACGTCCAAGTCCAAGAAGCGGCTCATCAAACAATGGACTAAGACGTCCAAGACCAAGAAGCATCTCATCAAACAATGGAAAAAGACATCCAAGCTTAAGAGGAGGCATATCTACAAAGGACTGAGACGTCCAAGCCCAAGAAGTAGCATACCAAATGAGGGACTAAGACCCCAAGCTTAAGAAGCAGCCAATCAAACAACAACTACATATGAGGCCAAAAAGGGTTTACACATGTCGAAGAAGACAAAATATAAGGTGTAAAACACAACTCTGCATATTAATAACTGAATATGGGTCTCGGGTCTCTCACTTCTGGACTTTATATTTTAATACTCGAATATGGGTTTCGGGTCTTCACTAATCACTTATGGTCTTTCTTATACCCGAATCTGGGTTTCGTGACTAATATCCGACTTCACTTATTAATGCCTAAATCCGGGCTTGAGATTTCTCTTATGAAGATAATTACTATAGATTTTTGATCATCCGACACATGCCCTAATCTAGGCTAGAGATTTTTTTCATAAATATGATTATAAAGAATTTTTGATTATCCACCATTAATACCTGAATCTAGGTTTAAGAATTCTATTCTAAAGACTATTTCTGAATCTCGCTTATAAAAACCCGAATCTGGGTTCAAACATCTTACTATTAACTTCTTAACTTCACTTGATGACGCCCTAAACTTGGTTTAGACTTCATGACTTTCCAATGCCTGAATTTGAATTTTAGATCTTTTATCATCAGTTTTGGATTCTTTCTATCAATTCCCGAATCTAGGTTTAAGTATTAAAACTATAATAGACATCTATGTCATCAACCAGAAACTTTAAGCTGGTCTTCTTAATATGCAAATCAGGGTTATTAGTTTGCAACTCTAAGCAATGTTCACAACATCTGAATTCAGACTCCATGATTATTATTATCTCCAAGAAGATTTTCTAAGTGCATAATAAGATTTACATGTTACAAAGACTTATTTCTAGATAATAGCTTATGACCTCCTATTCCAGACATTAGCCATCTCCAACAGGAAGTTATTAGACTTCAATTATTATATGCATAAAAAATTTTAATTACGGACCTCATATCCTTCATTAAATCAGGATTATGGTTAACTAACCATTTAAATTTAGAAGCACTGCTTTGCTGACTTATCATGAAGTATATATATTTATAAAATAATGAGTTTGCAATGGAAAATGCCATTTGCTTTGAATTTGCAGGAAGACAAGTTTATTAGAAGCAAACAAGTTGTAAAAATTTTGTCTAAAAGAACAAAGGCTTCTTTCATAAGGGGGTCAAAACGTTGACCATAAAATCCACTTCAGAGCAAAGGTATGTAAGAAGACTAATGAAATGCCAGGCTCCTGAAATTACAGGCACAATTTTCAACAATGATCACGAAAGAATGTTTCGAAGGCATTGAGAAGGCTTTCTAAGGATTCACAAGCACCAGGGGCCCTTACAAGAGATAAATAGTGCAAAAGCTTTTGAAAAAGATGAAAAAGAAAGCGGGGCTTCCCTTCCACCTCATTCAAGCCTTTCAATATAGATGGGATCATGTATATAGAAAAAGCAAGGATGGGCTCGGAACCCCTTCGAAGGCAATGAATAATAACCTTTTATATACGCGCCAAATCTTTCGAAACCAAAGGTTTTGTCTTCATTCAAATTATTTAAACAACCATTTCGAAAGCATAAACGAGCCTTTTGAACCGGTTGAAGCAAGTAATATCAGGAGAAGGTTCCGCAACAATCCACAAGCGTGCATTCGAAACCTACCCACCACATTGAAACTATTGATACTTCAACATCTTCAAAGCCCTAGTAAGCAACCTATCGCCAGAATCGAAAGCTCCTATATTTACTTATGATGACCGCAAAGCAACAGGAAGAGAATAGCGCATTTGTGGCATTTTCGACGACGTCGAAAGCAATTCAGGGAAAAGAAGAGAGAAGGAGTGCTTAAAACTTGACGATAGCGAAAGGTGGACAAAGGATCCTTTCGACAAGGTCAAAAGGTCTAGAATGAGAAGAAGAGAAGCAGAAGAATGAGTTAAAGGACTTGAAAGAGAAGCCTTTTGACTGCATTGAAGGCAGGCAAGTCCTTTCGACCGTGTCGTAAGGAATTATGAGGAAGATAAAAGGACCTTTCAACTAGGTCGAAAACATTGGTGCGAAAGGGGACCGACCTGCATTTATAAATAAGACCCAAGGGGGTTTGATTTTGGGGACCGTATATTGAAATCCAAAGCTCATTTCTTTTACTTCTATTTCTTTTTAACAACAAATTCTTTGTAACCCTAAATCAATTTGGGAAAACCTCTCAAACTTGTAACTCATTTTGGATTAGTGGAAATGGAGAATGCACGGATTCATTAAGGATTTCGATTATGATGAAGATCATAACGATCATTAGCTAAACTGATGATCAATTGCACATGATACTATCTTATTTTCTTAACTTTTTTTGTCTATGCAATTCAAATCGACATGGAAAATATACATGCGATACACATCGCCATCATGTCAGGTACCATATAATAACCAATAAGAAGGATGATGATGTTTCAATACTGACAAGTTTATAGAACTTACAAATATCTAAGATGATCTTATATCGAGTATACTGAATAGTGCTTGAGCAATTGTAAATTAAATATAATTCGATAGGACAAAACCCCTTTTAACCTGGTCGAAAGGGATGTCATGAAGGAAATTTGGTTTGTAACTGGCAAGCCATCGTATGGGGAGGAGTTCATTCGAAAGGAACCAACACTTAATTTCACCGGCAATCCTTTTGAAGGGGTTCCTCCATTGAAGAAACAAAATCAATAAGGTCGAAAGCGGTTACTTCACTTTAATAGGTCATTCATACCTTGCCAGACGGTCGAAAGGTTAAGGATTGACCTTTCGACATAATCGAAAGGGGTGGATATCCGGTGTGAATAGCTGTTTTCGACTCATTCGAAAGAGAGGTTTTGAGTACAGTGCTTCTTCCCTTGCCTTCATTTCTAAGCTATCTTACAAAACTGTTTCGACCAAGTCAACCTAATCGAAAGGAAGGTTTTGAAAGAAGCAATCTTTTTCAACAGCCTTATTATATATAACCTTATTTTGTCTTTCACATAGCTTTGGGGATGTTAATAATTTTTCTTGTTAACAAACGGTTGTCAAATCAAACATACACCAAGCCTTTTTCTCGAATGGGTAACCCACAAAAATAAACTTTCTAAAATAGGAGCCGAATTTATCTGTAATACGAGGTCGATTTCTAGAATAGCATAGAAATCGAAAAACAGTAATGTAAGCAGAGGAGGAGGTTGACTAAATAAAATTTCATGAGGTGATTTTCCATTAAGAATGGGAGTAGTTGTCCGATTGATTAGGTGAGCTGCGGTTAAAACACACTTACCCCAAATTTTTTTGGGAAGATGGGCTTGAAAATGTAATGCACGAGCAACATTCAACACATAATGATGTTTTTGTTCTACCCCACCATTTGTTCGGTAGCATCAACACATGAGATTTGGTGCATAATACCACATTTAGCATAATATATCTTTAGACACAAAAATTCTTGGCCATCGTCACTTCTCAAAATTTTGGCATTTTTATCATATTAGGTTTTCATCATAATGCAAAAAAATTAATCAGTTGAAGCACTTCGTATTTCTAGCCATTAAAAAAACCATGAAGCCCTTAAACAATCATCAACAATAGTCAAGAAATAAAGAGCACCATTACTAGAATACATACTTTCAGGGACTCATATATCACAGTGAATTAAATCAAACAAACCAGCGGCTTTATTCATACTCAAAGGAAAAGGATTTCAAGTTTGTTTTGCTTTAAAGCATGCATTATAGTTATTATCACAACAATACTAACAACTCCACACAAACTAGAAACAACCTTCTAAGAAGGATGCCCTAACCATCGATTCCATAAATCTACTGTATTAGCTTGGACACATGTAATCTTTCAGAACCAATTGACCCATTACACTACACCTCTGCTCCAATCAGGTTCCTCAAAGTGCGGTCCTGATTCACACAAAGCTTGTCAGTGAATAAAATAATATATTGAAGTTTTTCTAATAATTGAGACATTAAAAGAAAATTACATCTAAGGTTAGAAACAAATAAAACATTATGCAAGATTAAATTCAAACTCAAACGAACAGTTCCTTCCTTAGTAGCAATACTTTGTTTGCCATTAGGCAATCCAATGGTAAATGCAGGAATATCAAACATATTTTAAGACAATTTTATATTGCTCGTCATGTGACTAGAGGCGCCAGTATCAATAATCCAAAAGTCAGTTGATATCTTACCATTTAAATGCTCATTGAAAGAGGATTTGGCATTTATAGAAAACATAAGTTGTGAAAATCGATTGTCACTAAAAGTTAGAGTACTTTGTCGATCGATGTCGCCCATAGCAAATCACAAAATAAAAATAAACAAGAAAGAAGAATATAGGAAAGCACACGAAGCAGACTAGGGTTCAACAGAGGCACATGATCAAAAAAAATTCTAAATTTTAAAAGGCTTCGTTACCATGTTAAGCTATGACAGTTGTAGAATATTGGCTTGTCCTTCTATTCAATAAGTGCAACAATATATAGTACATCAGGAGGAAGAGAAACCTAGCTTGACAATCAATGTACATGGAAAATTAGAGAATTCCATTATACTAGGAAGTTATATATAAAAATATATCATAATATCTCTATCTTCCATACTAAAAACCAACTTTAGGATGATGTCATTAAAATACGAGATTTTTAAAAAAGATGAATGGAATCTGTATAACGAAGTGAGATAAGATTATTAGTGGATAAATAAAATAAAAAAGATCACTGAGCACCGTACATCACTCGTATGTTTACATAGAAAGTCATCTCATTCTCCCTACTTTTTGATATCAATTCATTAAGAAGAAAACAACAATGTCGAGAATCGGAAAGAAATACAAAACGCAAGCTTCTCTTACCTTACTTTTCAACCATATTAAGTTAATTTCAATTATAATGATAATCCTCCTCCTATGCGATAATTGCAACAGCATTACCAACAATATTCTACATTTTAACAACAATCTCAACATGATATATCAACGTGATTTTCAATAACATTATCTATATTGGTCTTGGTCAAACCCAAATTTTATTCATCGACACCGTTATCTGAATTTTAACTATCGACCCCAAGTTAAGTATACTCCCACCCCAAGAAGAAATTTGGCAATCCACGAATGGTGGTCTTAGTGTTTCTGTAATTTAAGAGGATATATTGAAAAAGATAATATATGATTAGGACACTCTCCTTAAACCCAAGAAACCGATAGTAGGAGAGGATAATGACGGGGGAACAAACAAACATCCACAAGGCGCCAATTTCGATAAAGCGAAGGAAAACCAAGAGAAAGGATCAAAGATGGGAAAAAATAGAGTAAGTAGATTAAGCTCATTGTTGGAACGGGTGCTCGAAGGATCCATACAGTGGTACAAATTAAACTCTTAATCTCTTCTAATTGATTTTGATCACATCCATAACCCAAAATCAAATCAATCATATAAAAATGGAGAAAATCTACAAATTGATTTCCTCCTACAAAATGAATCAAAATCATATTCTTCTAACCATCAAAAAATTAAACATCACCAAGCCTTAATTTTGCAACATTCAATACAAGAATAACATCAAATTCCGATGGTATATACCGTCGGCGGCCGTCGATAACCGATGGCTGTCGGAAGAGCATATGCGTTTCCCGACTTTTTTCGACGGAATCAACCATGGCTTTTTAACAGCTTCCTATGGCTATTAGCGACGGTTTTCCGACGGCTGACGGTGTACACATGGACATAAATCTTATCAATATTCTATTGATAGCCATCGCTATTTATCGGAATATTGTGACCAGTTATCCGTCGCTATCCGTCAGAAGCCATTGGTCATCAGGGTGCTTTTTCTTCTTCTTTCCAGCAGCCATTCGATTCCCATACAATCCATATACATCAATATATATCATAGCTTCATTTCTAACACACACACTATATATATATGCGCTAAAATCATATATTATACCAACAACAATATTAACAACAAATCAAGCTCAAACAGTCCAATAAACATAAAATCAAACATCCAGCATCTCCACAAAATGTACTAAGCATATTCAATCAACATCAAACATCCAACATCTCCATAAAATGTATCAAACATACCAAAATCAACATAAAAAATCCAACCTTCCATCAATGTATATCAAACATAAAAAACACAACATACCAACCGTCTCCAAGTGATATATACAATGTCCAAACACAAACACAAAATAGCACACCTATCAAAACTTATCCTCGCCTCCAAAAGCATCCGATGACGAATGGAATGTCCCATGCCGCTGCATATACTCCGCCAAGTGCTGGTTCAGTGAAGTTATCTCTATAGCACGAAGGTGGTCTTGCTTCTGTAGCTGTGCAACCATGGCTCTCAACTCTACAATCTCTACTTTACCCTAAGCTTTTTGGCACGCTTATTGGGACGTCCTAGCATGCGAATAGAAATAAGTTGTTATAAAACTTAAGTAACTTTATAAAAATTGTGCAACTTTTACAAGGTAGCTTATTTTTATGAATTACCGCTTGGTTCACAAAGCCAAAACGCCTATATCGCGACGTCGGTTCCACGATAAAGTCAAAAATAGCATCCTCCTCATCATGCGTCAACTCATCCTGTCCCGTTCCCTTCAGCATCTATGCTCGTGCTTCCTGAAATTTTCTACAATGCAAAAGAAAATACAATTGAAATTTACAATGCAAAAGAAATTATTTAATTGTTTATAGCTAATTACTTAAAATGATCAATATTAATAACTTAAAATATGCTTACATAGGAAGCGATTGCTTTATCCTCATCCTCCCACGCGTACTGGGGTTGCCAGCTTCATCTGTCTGCTTGATGGCATGAGTATGAGCAAATAAATCCGTATATGAGACGGGGCCTCCATGCGCTCTTTTTTGAAATAATTAGTATATATGTAGTACTGTTATAATAACTATTTATTAATAACTTATAACTTAAAATATATAAATGTAATAGCTATTTATAATTGCAATTAATAAATTTACCAGCACGATGATGTTGGAATGACTTGGAACTACCGCGATGTGTGATCGAGTTCTTGTTTCTATTCGCGAAGCTCCTCTTTGACTCCGCCTGCAAATTTGAATTAGACATTATATTTTATAGCTGTAAAACAAATTTGAGTGATATATGATAAACTAACATTAAATTCATCGCTATTCCACCAAGCAACCCAAGCATCCCACATGCTAGTGCCCATTCAGTTAGGCCTTTTCCCCGCTTTTCTAAGACCGGACATTGTGTCCCGGTAATTCTTAGCAATTTCTAAACTCTAGTGGTGCTGGCAAAGAGGAAGTCAGCTTTCCGCAAGTCTACCGCCCTCTGCATGTTGAGAAAATATAAGTTATACATTTATACTTAGTCGACAAATTGTAAAGTGGTAATATATAATGATATATAAACTTACACTCACAAAAAAGTCCTGTTAGATACTCTGTCTGATGGGGTCTGAGATCTTACTCCATCTAGACCAACATGTAGTCATCCTGCTTATGTAAGCCTGCTTTGAAATACTAAGAATAATCCCTGGTGGCTCCAACTCAAACCCCCCATGTTAAATATGAAACAGACCTTTAATATACCATGACTAATCTATCATACACACAATATATATTTTTAATGCTAATATTATATTAATTACGACCCATCTGCTTTAGGCTGTATAGTTACTATGGTACGTGGTGCCTGCTCCGATGGGCCATTGCCATCACCTCCAACGACGGTCTCTCTTCGAGAAGAAGGGGGGAAACCTGAATGGGAAGAACTGTGACGTCGAAAAAAAGGCATAATATCAGTCACAAACATATCATTTTATTATGGCTGAACATGTCATTTAATTATGAGAAAGCCTATCCTTGTTAATGAGAACATATAACATAAATAATCACATAAATTACTTCTATTAAAATGTAAATTACTAATCATTCCTCGTCGTTTTTTTGATTTAGACACGGTCTTGTATTCTATATTGTTTTCATCTGCGGTCTCAAATGCTTCTACTAATAAATTTGATTCATGGTTTAGAGGTACAAAATCGATTTGATCGTTGGTTATATTTATTTCGCCATTTTCCTCGATATCTGCTTGATAAGCTTATTCGTTTGAAATATCATTTTCATCAAAAGTAAATCTTGCCTTCTTTTTAAAAACTATAGATCAATCTGTTTTATATCTTTTTAGAGATGGATAAGGATTAACATTTTATTTTTCAATCCAATCGTACAGTTTAATGTTTTATATGTTATATAGTATTATTTTTTAATTTTTTCTTTCCATTCATTTATACATTTTATCTTTCTTTAACCATAATTCATATTAATTATCTTTTATGCATTTTGCAGATTGATGTTATGAATATAATATTAAAATTTTAAATTATCGTTTTCTACTTTGATGGTCGATCATCCTACTTCCTATCACAAATACAATAGCAATCACATTTCGTAAATCATTTCATTTTAAATGAGTCAAAAAAAATTTCGGCAGCACTTCCCTCGTGTTCCCTGTATTGTATACAAATGCGTGTATGCATGGAATAAAAAGAAAGTGCTGCCGAAATTTTGTGTACTGTTTAAAATGTAATAATTTACAAAATGTAATTATTTTATTGTGTTTGTAACTTGTCCAATACAGAGACAAATCCGATAAATATTATATCAGATGAATATATATGTCGGTTCTATGATAATAACGAATATCCATATAATAATCATATACAATACTTGTCAGATGGGGCCAAAAACTTTCTAAGCGATTTATAAAAAATAAAGCACTAATTATCGTGTTCGACATTTTAGAAAACACATATACTAAATAATGTACATCTACCCTAATTAACTGAAGCTAGCTCTAATGCGTACATGCACTAATTAATCAACGTATATACATTACATAAATTATGTTTTCGACATTTAGATGATAATAACTGTATTTAGCATTCGATGGGGTATAGTAAACGATCAATGAGGTATTATAAACAACTAGAATATCAAATTAACCATAATTTAACAAATTTAATTTAATTAGGGTTTAGGAATAAAACCTGTTTAGAAATCGATGAAGGGCCTAAGCTTGTCAAAAGTGGAGAATGATGAATTTGGAGATGATCGGAGAGGCGCGGAGGCTGGCTGACGATGGAGAGGAGGTGATGAAGTTATAGATTTGGTGAATTTGGAGGAGGGAGGAGATAATGAACCAGGTCTCGGTTTGCGGGTTGTATACATACGCGTTTATTTCCGACGGCTTTCGACGACCGTCAAGGGCAGATTTACATCGGTTTTCAATGGTTTCGAAGCCCATTATATTTTATTTACATAAAACCTACATAGATCGTTAGCCTTCGGAAGCAGTTGGAAATATCCATTGACGGCCATCGTAAGCTTCCGTCGTTATTTACTATTGTTCTAATAGTGATTGCTTCCATTCACTTCCAAAATTCTCCTTTTAACTCAACGGTTACCTGTTTGAATGTGTATTTGTCTTTTCTAAATCACCTTCTTCCAATTCTTAATCTAAAGCACTTTAAAATTCAAGGCTAACTTCTCATTTAACCACCATATTTTTTTCTTTTGGAGTTGAAAAGTGAACGTAAGAGATATAAGTAAAACAGGCTGATGCATGTAGTGTAGTTATTGGGCCAGGTCGGCCCAGATGAATTAACTCACATTATCAATTCCTTTGGCCCACTTATTTACCAATTTATACTGGGTACACTAAATTAGCATAGGTACCACTAACCGAAATGCCAAAAAGGCACACGAACTTATAAATATCGACTTATCTAAAATACAAACTTACCACAAAAAAACAAACTTCAAAAACAATAGAAACTTGCCAAAGAGCCATGTTTAATAATTGCTTGTCTTAAAATTTAAAATTTTCTACTCATAGACAATATATCTTATCAAACAACTCAATCATGAACGAATTATGCATTTATTTTGGCAATAGTAGGTTAACTTAATCTGATAGAAGAAGTTGTAAACGACATGGGTTCATATGTCATCTACAAAGAAAACTGTTAATAATATATATGCAAAAACATTAAATTTATTGTATAATAGGGTAAGTATAATATACTAACAAATAAAGTTTGCATAGATGCGCAAATTACGTTAACTATGCAATGTATCGTATATTTTGAGGTGCTCACGACTCTAGCATTAAACATATGAAAACAAAATAACTGATTAGCGTACAATCCTACTATATTCCCAACCATATACTGTTGACAATTAGATTAGCATTAACAAATTAATTAAACTCTTAAGCTTATGTTATTATTAGAATTAAGTAGATGCCAATGATTGAATTTGAATTCATAGCATTATAAAAAAATCAAACTAGTTATTTGTAAGAAATTGGTTTATAGGCACACACATGTACAATTAGTCATACAGGCTTTGACAATGTTCAATATATTGAAATATTTAATGAAAATATTTTTCAAAGATAATCGACAATTTTTGTCCAAATGTAGAGAAGAAGACCCCTCCATGTGCCCATGCGAATTTAGCAGGCATGCGCATATGACTCTAAAAGACATTCTGTGATAACATATGGTCTCGCAACTACTTTACCTTTAATAACAGAGATTGTAAGTCTATTCCAAACTGTGTACTTTTGTAGTAAAGTTTTTTGATAAAACCTTTTACGCATTTCTTTTATAAATGTTGAAGTTTTTAGCAAGTCTGGTATTTTGTCAACTATAAAGAAACATTATCAGGGTGGAGAAAAAAATCTACATATAAAATAGCTACTTGCATTACACACACACATATATATATTCCTCTTATATAAATACCTCATATAACTTTTGCTACAACTCATAATACAATTTTCATGGAGGCATCAACAAGCAAAAGTACTGAAGTTGAAGAAATATCAGAAGAGAGTGGCTGGACCATCTATTTTGAAGACTTTTTTGCTTATTCAGATAAAATTGAACGCAATGAAACTGAAAAAAGTACTTCTTTGGTATCTGATGCTGCTTCTAATTGTATAGCTTTTCATAGCACCAAAAAGCTCAGTTTCAAAAAGAGTAAGAAAGGTCATGGATTTATCGATGATGATTCTCTTGAAGATACTGCTAGTTCTCCTGTTAATAGTCCCAAGGTATTTCTAATTATTATTATTACATTTTTTAATTTTTTTAATCTTTATATTGTTATCTCAATATTTTGATCAAATAAGCTGTATCTTTTTCAAGGTCAGTGAAATTATTCGCATAAATGCAAATGAAAAGAAGGACAAAGATTACAGCGTCCAGGTACACATATACACTAATTTTATATTATTAACTTGATTGATAATTCCTTATTTATTTATTTTTTTGATTTAATTTTATTTTACTCAAAAAATAAAATCAGGAAGAAGGAAATAAATTTGAAAACTGTACAGTGATGAAGAATGATGCGATGAATGGAATATCGGAGTTGAAGAAAAGAGGACTATGCGTAGTTCCTAGGTCAATGTTTGTGGATTAGCTTGATTAATTATACCATGCTCCGTATATTGATTCCATAATAATAAACATACATTAATATAATGCAACATTAATTGTTAATTACAGTTGATGAAAACAACTTGTGGTTGTTGAACCATGCCTGTCATTTTTCGGCAGGTGGAATTATGTTTTGAAGTTTTTCGTATGAAATTGTGAAGTTCATGAATGAATATTTGAAAAAATATTATTGACGTTTTCTTCTTCCTATTTTCAGCATTTTCAAGAGCTTGTTGTAAACGTTTGGAAATCTACAGGATGAATGTACTTTTTATTACAAATTTAATCAAAACCCAAATTCGAATACAGGATTAAGAAATTGTAGTTAACTAACTCTCATGAATAAACAGACAATGAAATTGGTTAGGATCTACCTAATTTCATAAATCAAATTATAAAAACTTCAAGTCAAGATAATGAATATTCAAAGTCAAAGAAGCTGAGTACAAAACTGCACAAGATTGCAACAGGTTTTGATGTACATGGCAGTGATTAAGATTTCACTACAGTGCAAATAATATCATACATTTTATACCTATGATCATGGTTTTGTGTGTGTATGTACTGTTTCACTGTTCATAAATACACTTCATAATTCATAATATGACAGTTAGAAATGGTTCTCTAATGCAAACCTTTATATGAAAACGTATAAGTAGAGAAAACGACATCTTTAAACCACTGTATGCTTCCTAAATTCTATTTGAATCCAATCGAATCTGAGGAAATTTTTGCCTTTAGAAAACAAAATACAAAAATATGCCTACATGCACTTAAAGTGCAAACTCGTGTAAAAGTATAATCTGACTCCAGTCACAAATAAACTATATATTAATATTTTAGCAATAGTTGATTCACTTGATTTGGTGATTTGGTAAAAGAAGCTATATATTGCTTGTTTATATGTCATTTACGCCTTGTTTGAATCGACTTATATAAGTTGCTTTTTAACATTTCGAAAGCCAAAATGAATAGATTTCGACTTTCAAACAGAAAAAAAAATGACTTATATAAGTCGATGCAAATGAATATTAAGCAAATCAAGAATAAAATGCATGCAACAACTTTACATTTAGTATATTTTAGTTTGGATATACTATACCGATAAAGTTATATATTTATACATATCATCATTAACTATGCAATGTATCTTATCCTATGCAGTTAAAGCCACACAAAATTCTCGCTATAACACATAGCGTTCTTCGACTCTACGCTTTTCAATTTAATGCTACTAAGTAGTATATTCATTTTAAGCTTCGCTGTTTTCCACTACATACATTAAGTCAAGATTTTTTGGCACCGCCTTTCTTTTAAATCTGCCCCTTTTTAATTCGAATCAACAAAGTTAGCTTAAAAAAAAAACCTAATTTTAAGGCGTAAGTGTTCAGTATAAGTTAGAAATCTATTTTAGACACTAAAACGGGACTGCCTAACTCATGATATTTTTCGATTCTGTTATGTAAGATTGAATAAAAAATTTTCCTAAACAAACGATGTAAGAATGAAATAAATTAACTTTAAACATTTGGTTTTATATCTAATCAATTTTTTTTTGAACCTTCGCTATATTTCGCTATGTCCTCACTTTTGTTAAGTGTGGCTCGCATTGTAAATAGAGTGGGTGCGTGGATTGGATGGTTTAAAGTCTCTCATCTTAGGATATTTAAAGAAATCGTCGTACATATATGAGATTGGAGGCACATAACAAAGGTGATTCCTTTTATTATAAGAAATGTTGCCAAAACCAAATTATATGTCCAATGCCCGATAAGAGGCGATGTTAGGAAGTTCAATCGGGACGTCGGCATCGAAGGCTTTGACCATTGATGCTACTTAGACACAGGGAAGTGCATGCGTATGGATGCGGATACGCATGGATGCCACAATGTAACAACTTTATGCCCGCTATATCTTTTTGCATGTGACGATCCATCCTTCTGACCCATAGAAACGACACTTGACACATTCTCGATGTTCGTGTGCCGTTGCCCAAGCATCGGAACGATGAATCATCGTGGAGCGAAATAAAGAACAGAATAGAAAACCTCACAATGAAACTGCTAAATAAAACATAACAATCAATAGTACATCAGGTTACTCCTTAACATAGAGTTATCAGAGTTACACAAAAGTATGACAAATCGGCTTAGGCAGTTATAACATCCTGCCTTTACAAATGCCGAAACAAAATACACTTACACAAACTAGATAAACAGGGGAATAAATAGCTAAATCGATAAAAGCCTCCTGCACGTGCGCCATTTTCAAGAGTCCAACAAAGACCTGCTACTCTCGCACTATTCAAATAAATGAGTACCCGAAAGTTTAGAGAAAACAAACAAGGACCACATCGCTGAACACAGAATGAGTTTACTCCCACATAAATCAACGTCCAAACGTAAAGAATTGCTAAATAATTAAATACCATGAAGAGTGGTTAACTCTTTGTAATGACCTTAATTTGCAGTAAAATTATTTCGGATATTTAATTAGCTAAATGAAATAAAATAAGGTGATGATTAGAGGATTGAGATTTGAGTTAATATAGGGGTAGCTGTGCCATGTAAAACCAATGAACTAAAGGTGAGTTAAAATGAAATAGAAAAGAGGGTAAAATAGGAAGGAGACATAACCATATACCCTAAACCTTCATGTATCTCATACCATACGTTTATTTCATAATCCAAAAATCAAAAATTGAGGCCGGCTACCGTTAGCAAGACAAGAGGAAGAAAAGCTAAGAAAGAAGCAAGATCAAGATCAAAGACATTCAAATCTCAATTTTTTTATCTCAAAGCTAAAGCGAATAACGGCTACGTCTCATATTTCTTAATTTTTTTTGGTTTTAAGGTTAATCTGAACTATTTTGCAATGTTTAGCCACGTTTTTGAATGATTGAATGCTTATATATGCTTGTTGATGATTTATGACTATTCATATAGGTTTTATGATATGTTTTAATGTACAAACCTATTAAATGACATCTAGATGCCTTACGAATTTAAGTCAGAAATGATATTTTAGAGATGAGTTTCGATTTTAATAATTTTCTTAATTAATGTGGATTTTATATTAATTTTCTAGTATATAGAATGATTATTTGGGTTTAAAATAATTTATGGCTAAATGATTTATGTTTCGGGTCGGAAATAAATATACGTTACAAAACATATTAATAATGATTTTATGGAATTTTTATAGAATTTTCCTAAGTGTTTTAATAGATATGTAAAATTATTTAAGGTGTGAGGCTAAATGTTTTATATTTTTTTAAAAGGAGGGATATTTTGTAAATTATTTAAATTAATTGCTTCTAAAATTTTGGCAAATTTTAGAAAAGAAAATTAGCGAACCAATAATATTTTGACAAACAATGTAGGTTAGTTGAAAAGTATTCCTTCTTAAAGTTAAAAACAAATTTTACATGCTTTTAGCATGTTTCGCCTCTTTCAGCACAGGGGTTTCAATTGAGAGCTTCCACCTCCATTGCCATCGAAATCAATGCACATAGTATTAATAACTTGGTATATAATGAATTAGATAAAGGCGGAATGAACTGGGTCGAGCCATAGGTTCCGGTGGGGTCGAAACATGACTTTGTTTTAAATTGAAAATGCACCTGGTTTTCTTTCGAAGGAAGTGCTTTCGACCTGGTTGGCTTTCAGTTGGGCCAAAATGTCTTAAAGGGAAGGTTTCGAATGGGTTGCACTATTTTTTTTAAGTAAATGTTTTCGGGGGGGGTCGAAAGCCCTTGTTGTCGCTTTCTTACCTTTCGAAGTCAATGGTTTCGAAAGAAATACATTGTTTTAAAAACCCAAGCCACTTCTCCAATGCTTTCGAAAGGGTTGATTTCAACACCATCACTTCTTTGCTTAGGAGTAGCTTTCGAAAGAGTGCTTTCGACTTAAATGTTTTTTTGACCCTTTTACTCCACTGAAGGTAGAACCCAAAGGTTTCGAAAGAGTTAATTGGTTTCGAAAGGTTTCCACATGTTTAGTTGAACCCAAATGCTTTCGGAAAGTTTGCCATTTGTAAAGGTTTTGATGCTTTCGAAAAGTCTTAAAGAAAGGCTTCAGAGGTATGGTTCCCCAATAGTTTTGAAATGTTTTAAAGGAAAGGATTTTTTAATGATTTTGAAAGGCAATGTCAAAGATTTTAAAGATAGGATGTCTAAGGTTTTAAAGCTTTCGAAGGAAAGTTGTTTAATGGTTTCAAAAGGAAGATTATGAATGGTTTTGAAAGGAATATTTTGGGCTTTCGGCTTAGGTTATAAAGGAGGGATTACATGGTTTCGAAAGGGGCATTTTCAATGGATTCGAAAAGGGTACTTTCAAAGGGTTAAATGTTTTCATCAATATATATATATATATATATATATATATATATATATATATATATATATAACATGGCAAGATGATTTAAGTAAAGCATATATCATATATTTTCCTTGTTTAAGTTTGGTTTAAAGGTTTAAATCATTTTGAGAAGAAAAGATTTCAAGGAAAATTTAAGAAACAATGCCCTAAGTAAAATGACACAGATATTTGTATACCAGATATTTAAGGAAAGTGCCTTAAGTAAAATGACTCGAATATTTGTATACCAGATGGGACTGGTATATGGTTGCGTCCTATGCACTAGCTATTAGCCCCAGCTAATTTAGTCCAAAATTCCAATGTATATGACTTTGTCATAGGTAAGACTAAAAAGATGTTACACATAGAACGGAATATATATTTGTACAAAGGTAAGTTATTAGTGAGCCCGCAAAAAAATTAGGATCAGGTGACCTTGGAAGAAGATAAGTTAGGGACAGACCATCCAGAAGAGGATTGTTTAACATAAGTTAGATTATTTATTTATAAATTACCTGGTAGGCCTGAACCAACAAAAGGTTAGCAGTTATCCAAACAAAACTATAGTGTTCGGACAAATAGTTCATTTGTTACCTGACATGTAAGTTTACATGATAATCTTTACAGTTTTAAGTAGTTTTGGTTGCGGGATTAAGATTTTCAAAAGATATGTTTTAAAGGGATATTAGTGAGGAGAAACCCGTCCCGCTAAGCAGTGTGGTCTCACTTAATATCAAATACCGAGATGTAAAGTATTATTCACCCCAGGCTTTATGTCTGACTTGAAGTTTATGTTTTTCCCTTTGAACTCTTGGGTGCTCAAAATTGATTTGAGTAGGCTGAGAGGTTGAGGTTTACAGGTTTGTAATAGGTTGACGAATATAGCTATCGAAGACGAGTTGGAGGCTTATGGATGGCTATTTAGGAGTTGTTGTTTTATTTTTCTTGATTCCGCTGTGTTGTATTATGTCAGTTATGACAATATAGTACTCTGGTCAACCAAGGGGGCATCATCATATATCGCTCTTGGAGTATTTATGTAATAATTATATTTGATCTTTACCTAGGAAACGATTATGAGATTATGTACTCTGGATATGAAACTTGTGTTTTGAAATGTAATCAGAAATGTTTCTTTGAAATCTTTGGTTTGTTTCATATTCAATTGCTTCTGATATTATGGATACCATTAACATAGCCATATTTTATCGTCGAAAGTTAATACTATAGATGATGACAACATCTATAGCGCTTAGCTTTGGGCTCAAAGATAGGGAATGTTACAACTTGGCATCAGAGCATAGATTTATGAAAAACTTCAAACTAAAATGATTTTTGAAAACATAATCCTAAGGATTAAGAGATAAGATTGGGGTATGGGATAACGCTATAGTAATATACTTGTATTTGCTATATATAAGTATGCACTCACTACACCAAAATAAGATTTTAACAGCATTTTAAAAACGTTGAATATGATATAACAACGTTGTTAGAAATGTTTTATAATGAAATTAATAATAGCAAATAGATGCTGTTGAAAACTATATTAGACATCCTTCTTTTACCACTGCATATAATTTTCTATAGCATTTATTACTTGCTTTCAAAAACATTAATGATGTTTTTATCAGCAGTTAATAAACGCTATTATTAATTTTTCACAGCATTTTTGTTATGTTGTTGGAGCAATGTGCATTATCTTTTCATAGAATCAACAACACGGTTTTGAACACTGTTGTTTGTTCCTCCTATTTTTACAGCATTACATTATTTACACACATGTATCATTAATCTAAATTACATTTCATTATATTTCAACAGGATAATATACATAACGTATACAAATTAAACTAAAAAATATCATATAAAAACATAACAATTAACTGTTTCCATAAATTAAGTTGAATACAATATCCATAAATAAAGTTTACATAAATTCATAAACATCGACAATATTTATAAACCAATTTCATACAACAATGGACAAAAGCACACTATCTGCATCGGCAACTCAGACAGCAAATGCAACTGCAGATACTTCAGACTGACATATGGTAGAAGGCACACATTAGTCATCAAATTTGTCATCATGAAGTCTGTATATATCCAGATTTAAATTTCTTTGTAGATAGGCATAACATACCATCAGTAAACAAACCCACTTCCTTGGCAAGTACATCGAATACAGTACCTGATCCATCAATCGTAAATGAAAGACTTTTTATCCACTCCACCTTTAGTTCTGGCACATACCGCTTTAGCACGTTAAAACAAACCTATTAAAACATCAAAAAAGAAACAATAAGGAACAATATACGCTGGCAAAGAGATAATAGTGGAATACATAAGGTAAAGTTTTTATCGTGTAGAATAAATTGGTCTATCTTCCTATAGAAACACAGTTTCATAATTGTCCATATATGATAGCAATGTTCTCTTTTTTATATCAATAAAACCCTGCCGAAAAAAAATCAGTACTTGTACATACCATGTTCAATTTTATATCGCGTCAAAAGTTGGAAATTAACCATTATTTTAGACTCAATCAGCAAGGTGCACTTTGAATACTGATATCTAACCATCATATTCATGAGATAATTATTACTTCAATGTTACGGTGCTCTGAAGGTGATAATCTATGATGCTAAACTAGATACATGTATTGATTTATGATGGATGAAGAATGCCATACAGGAATACAACAATGACACTGAAATTCATAAGAGTTTAAAAACTGTTCAGAAGCTTATGAAATTTTGTTGCAGTTGCATATTCTAAAGTAGTAACTCAAAACTTCTTAACAGATGCATGGGGTTGTAAATTTCTTTGGTTAATTTTTTTTTGAAATGGTACTTATATACAGCAAATCATTGGGACAACATATCCCATGTCAATAAACGTTCGAAAGCAAGTTTTGAACTTGTGACCTCTTGCACCAAAGCCGAATCAATTAACCACTTGGACAATGGTGCTTGTCTTTGGTTAAATTTTAGTTCTTATCGACCAGAACACGTGCGCTTTTCACATGTTTATTTTCGCCTTTCTACAAGTGCTTATCTGCTTGTCATAGTTCTTATCGACCACTTGGACAATGAGACAGAAAATAGTTACTTTCTACAAGTAACTATTTTCTGTCTCATTCAGACTTGTTTTGATTGAAAGTTAATCAAAGTATGCAAGCCAAAAACTTGATTGTATATATGAAAATGGTAAACGACACCTAATTCCAAAATGCATGTATGGAGCAACTATTTGATCGTTCAAGCATGTTATATAGCAAGTTTAAAAGATTTGTGCTGAGAATACTAGGAATGAGGACAAAAGCGAATAAGAAGCAGCAAGAACTATGACTTGGCAGCCGATAACACCCAAATATGCAGCAATAGCGTACCTTTTGAGAATGACAGAGTCAAACGCCTTGTTGTTGTCAAGTTTGAAGATAACACAAGATAATCTTTGAGAATGACAATGGTTTCTTGGGCCATAACAACATAATCAAGTTATTATTATTTATAAATCTTGCTGTAGAATGGTTTCCAAAGTCAAAAGCCTTGCTGTAGGATACACTTATTTAATATTTATAAATCTTGGTTAATTTATCATTATTATAAATCTTAATTATTATTTTTATTATAGAAGATTTAGTTATATTTTATATTTTATATACTTAGTTAATTTGTATAAACTAAACTTGTTAATTTTTATTAAACTTAGTTAACTTCTTTAAAAAAATTATATACTTATTTAATATTTATAAACCTTAGTTAACTTATTATTATTATAAATCTAAGTTATTAATAACAACAAAAATAGTAATAATAATTATTGTTGTTGTTGTTAATATTACTATTATATAAGATTTAGTTATTTTTTTACATTTTTACAAACTTATTTAATTTTTATAAACTAAACTTGTCAATTTTTATAAAACTTAGTCAACTTGGTTGAATTTTATAATACTTAGTTAATTTTTATGAACTTATTTAATATTTATACATCTTAGCTAACTTATTATATTATTATTATAAATCTTTAGTTAATTATTATTGTATTATAGAAGATTTAGTTATATTTTATATTTTTATATAATTATTTAATTTTTATAAAACTTATTTATTTAAATTTTTATAATACTTAGTTAATTTTTATAAAATTATTTAATATTTTTAAATCTTAGTTAACTTAGTATTATTATTATAAATCTTTGTTAATTATTATAGTTATAATTAATGTAGAAGATTTAGTTATATTTATATTTTTATATACTTAGTTAATTTTTATAAACTGAACTTGTTAATTTTTATAAAACTTTGTTAACTTAGTTAAAAAAAAAAATTGACATGGCCAGCCGGTTTTATAGTGGGCCGTCCATTTTTTTATTATAGCAAATAATAAAACATTACAAAGCTGGTGATAAGCGAGATGCCTATCAACAAATAACAAGGTTTTTAAAGTAGACCGTCCACTAAAACTAAACAAGTTTACAGCACAGGAGTCGGGCAACACACCCGAACTACAAAATGGCACCGCGCAGGGTACAACAAAGGACACGCAAGTTGCACAAGGCAATCACAAAAAAAACACACCTAACTAACATCACAAAACTATGAAACAAATAACCAAAGGAACAAATTACCAAATTAACTAAACCCAAATTCCCAGAGAACAAACAACAAATTCAAATACCAGCAGCAGAGCATGAAGAAGCTTCCAACGAGAGCATAAAACATATTAATCACAGTAGGAACAAGAAGCTCCAATTCCAAAATAACAGGGATCAAGTTATACCAAAATAACAAGCAGAAGGCTTGCAGAACACCCAAAACAAGATACTAGCAAGATCCTGGCAAAGCATCGAAGGAGGAAGACCCGCAGACGAAATGCCCGCAGCCATCCAATCACCAGAGAGAAAAAACCAATAACATGGCAACCACCACATAAACCCAAAAAAGACCGAACAGAATACGCTCCACAAGACAACGGCAGAGACAAGCCCAGACCAATCGCACGCACCGAATCCAGAAACAGTGCCAACCAAAACCAAGAGCGCCACACAAAATCGGAGAAGCCACTTCCGCTGCAAACAGTCACCAAGGGCAAGATTTGAGAAGAGGAGCGGAGGGTTGACAAGTACATGGACCAAAGCACAGCGAAACGAATCGAAGGCTGAAAACAATGAATGAGTTAAGGAGCGAAACGGAGGATCAGAGCGTGAAAAAGAGGGTTTAGGGATGGGAAGGGTTACAAGTCACAACAAAGGGAAAAGCTGGGGTTGAGGGAGAAAGATAAAGAGATATGAAGAGAATGAAAGATTAACGCGGAAGACTAAGAAGAGAACTTAGTTAAATTTTTATAATACTTAGTTACTTTTTATAAACTTATTTAATATTTATATAGCTCAGTTAAATTATTATTATTATTTACATTTTTATAATACTTAGTTAATTTTTACAAACTTGTTAGTATTTATAAATCTTAGTTAACTACATTATTATTATTATAGAAGATTTAGTTATATATTTAGACTACTTGGTTAATTTTTATAAACTTATTGAATTTTTATAATACTTAGTTGATTTTTATAAACTTGGTTAATTTATTATTATTATTTTAGACTCGTTTAATTTTTATAATATAATTTAATTTACATAAAACAAAATTAGCTTAGTTAAATTTTATAATATTTTGTAGTGGTTTTATTTTTTATACTTTATTATGTTAGCTGTAATTTGAAGTACATATTATTGAAATGGAACGGTTATATATACATATATATGTGTAGTTTAATAAGCAAACAAATAATAAAAATATGAGAGAAATAATAATTGGGTAATGTTTAGTGCATGCAAAGTTGTGTTTCAATTGTCGGGCCATAATATTAAATATAAAGTGCCACTATATTTGGCTACGGGATTTAACGATTAATAGAAGAAAAAAGAGCATAAAATGATCTCAAAAATAACATTAATAACTTGTCACCTGTCCTTGGCGGTAACGATGAGCATACGCTCTCAACATTTTCACGATAACATCTGAGGCAAGCTAAAGTGGCATCTCTGGAGACAATTTTTAGGATAGAAAGGAATTAGATGTGAATGAAATTTTACATATGCGTACTTAATTGAATTACTTTTGCTATGGAATGCAGAACGCCTGCTTGAATTTGGAACAATGTCCATAGGTGCTGAAGTAGATGACTACATATTCAAAATGTAATGGAAAATAATGAAATAGCATGTAAAATCAAGACCTTAAGGAATATACAAGTAGATAAAACTTTCATCAACTCATGAATTTAGTTTTGAAGTTTCAACTTCATAGAATACAGACAAACTGGGCAACATAAGGTTTTGGATTTTCGACTTAATGGGTGCATGGGAAAAACCTAAAGCAAAGTCATTAATATTATCTGGAAGGTAGAATGTTTGAATACCAACAGGAAGTTCATTTATTTAGCGTACTTATAGAAATCAATCAATAGCAACAGATGAGGGTATGTATCATCACCCTTAGATGTCAGATTAAACTAATGCTTTTTTAAGTAGCAGTTTCAACGTCTCATTGAAGGACATGAAACATAAAACAATTAGTGAATTTTAAAAGAAAAAAATTTGCTCATTGGAAGATACTTTTGTAGGATCGATTTCACCCTAGAGGGTGGTGAATAGGGTGATAGTATTAATTATAAAAATTAATTGCGGAAGCTTACAAAATAATTTCAACACAGATCACAAAATAGTAGCAGCACAGATAAAAGCAGAATAATAAATGCAGAAATAGAACGACAAAGAATTTACCCAGCTTGGGCAAAAACCTGCCTACGTGCTGCCCCCAAGGTTTCTACTAAAAATTAGATAGTCACACGCTTACACACGTAAACTCGCGACACCCGCTATTGACTAACCTAACTCTACGCTCAAAACCCTGCCACAACTCAGCCACTGAGTTGCGAATTCTCAAGCTACGCCACATAGCTTGTCCCCTAGTCACAGGACTAGAAAATAAAACGGTTTGAAAAGAGTTTTAAAATTAAAAGCAAATTTAAAACAAAAAATAAGATAAAGCCCTTATTTAAAAACTAAAAACCTAATACTTAATGACCGGCCCCTTTTATTATTTAGACCCGATCCTTTTCTATTCGTTCCTTTGGAAAATGGCGGCCGTTCTCTCATTCGTTCATCTTTGTGGAATTAGGGCTATGTTCTCGATCCAGATTAGGGCTTCGTTGTAGCAGCTTGTTCGATTCGATGCTATTTGACTTAGATTGCCAATTGTTTCTTCTAGCTCAGCTTCAAATGTGATCGAGACTGATTACGAATTTTGGTATGTGTTTTTCTCCTTTTGTTTTCTGGTTTCATGCTTATTTGAACTCGATCGTTTTCTCATGCCGATGATGATACTTTGGTGCTGGTATTTATATGAATACCGAAACACTTGATTTTGTTCGTATCAACTCGATACCTTCCTAATTTCCAATTGCCTGATACGCACGGCTTTCCTGATATATTTTCACCTTGTTATTCACGGCCTTGATTTTAAAACGTTTGATTTCCCTTGAATAATACAACAAAAACTTTCCTCTTTTTGTTTGTGACTTTTTCAAAGATACGTTTTTGATTTTTTTAACAGTATACATACACGAATCCCCTTCTAGACTTCTGTATGTTTCCATGATTTCGTCTTGGACTTGAATATGCCATTCCATGACTTTAATGGTCGGCTTCGACTCTGACCTTGATAAAATTGATTTTCTATTTGCCTGTAAGAATTTGTTCGATATTGATTGCTTGGTTTACTGGTGCATGTTGCTGCTGTTTTGCCATATTGATGCCTGTTCGGTCTTGTTCCTTCACTTTACCTGAGCAGTTAGCATTGAAACTGTATGATTCATTTTGTATGTTGTACTGTGAACCATCTTGATCATTATATATTGATACTTGTGCATTTCTGCTCTACATCTTGTAGTTTGCTTTGGTGCACTTGTTTGGTTTTTTTCTGTTTGCATGCTTGAAGTCATTTGTCTTTTACTGGTTCACTGGTCTGTCGGTTCATTGTATAATCTGGTTGACATACTTCAAGTAGTCTTCATGTAGCTTATTCTCCCGTATCTTGGTTTGTATCATATGTATTAGTGTATTTGCTTTATCTCTAGTTGCAGACCAGGATCTGTTGTATTTCAGACTGCATTTGTATCACTTGATATTGTTTGTGATTGTTTCCACTTTCATTGGCTAGTTTGAGTACTTCATACTTGAGCATTGTTCCATGTATTTGCATTGTACCATTCTGTTACCTCTCTTGTATCATTGGTGTTTGTAGCTTGCCACTGACTTGTGTTTTTGCTTGTGACATTCATGCTATTTGCTTCATGTAGCTGTTGGTCTGACATGAACTTGATACTATGGTATTTGCTGTTATATCACTTCGAATTCCATATTTCTTGCAGTCTTCAGTTTGTACACTTGGGCTTGTAGTTGATGTTTATAAATTCATTGATGTTGCCCTGTTCCCTAACCTTTGTTGCCTCTGTTTATTTGTCTGCACATGTTTCATTTGCACTCTGATGCATTCTGGAGTTGGTCTTTGTTCACTGTGTCACTTAGGTGCATTGAGCTCGACATTTTCATTATTATGGCGACTGACCATCTTATCTCTGTTGAGTTCCTGTAGTTGCATTCACTTCATTATCACTGTTGCTTTTAGTAATTGTTAACTGCATCACTGAAGTCAATGCTTGAATTATTGTAGTCGAGTTGCTTCACTATCTTGTTGTCTTGTGCACTGAATCTTGATGGTCAAGCTGCATGTATCAGTTTGATTGTTTGGTGCCTTCTTGACTCTTCAGTCTATGCATTGACCATGTGTTGAACCCAGTTTTTAAACTCGGGTTTGACCTTGTGCTGCTGACGAGATTTTGAATATATTGCACCTGAGTTGAACCTGTCTGTATATTTGGGTTTGGCCTTGTGCACACCTGTCCCTGTAGCATTATCAAGTGTATATCGATGTGCACGACCATGTGGCATGTACAGTGATGCACTGTACATGTCACATTGTTCGTGTATGATGAATTCAAATGTAAATGATGACGAACAATCCAAAAACTGAGGCAAATCATATTTTCAAAAAAATCATATTTCATTTTATATTGCAAAAATATTTCTTTTTCAATTTTACTGCGTTATTGAATATTTTTGCAGATTGCTCAGATGCTGGATTCTAACTGGAATGAAGTTGAAGATAAACTACGAGTGTGAGTGATATGTAGTGAGGAAATTATGTAAACTGAATTGTGATGTAATTAGAATCAAAATTGTATATGTATAGTGAGAGCTTGAATTTGTACTATTCAAAAATGTAATAAATATTTGTTTGAATAAAATTTCTGTTTGAATTCAAATTCTGTGTAACTTATTCTTTTTGAATTCAAATTCTGTGTAATTTATTTTATTCAACAAATATTTATTTAATCTATGAAAAATAAAATAGTACATTAAGAAATACATTTAAATGAATATATATATATATGTTTATTATCATCAAACAGCGCATATTCAACAATCTCCCCCTTTTTATGATAACAAACATATATTTAAGATTTTGACCGAGTTAAATGTATTTGATTAATGATATACTCTAATTTCTCCCCTATTTAAATGCTTCCTCTCTACATGATGCTCCCCCTACATATATGCATACAAATAGAAATATATAAATAAGCCTAGATGCAAATGGAAAATTATTTGACCTTTGCTTGATTCTATTTGACAAAATCTTAACTTTTCTCTCCCCCTTTTGTTATCAGCAAAAGAATAATAGCGTTAGAGAAAAATAAAGATAAAGTATTAATCCAACATTAAACTCAAATTGAATATAAATATTAAACTTCAATAAAAATCAAACAAAAATCATAACTACCCTTGTTAGGCGCATATTCCACTTTTAGAATTATGGAAATGATGTTCTAATATAAAATCATACAATTGTAACAACTTGTGGTACATTTATATCAGGAATTTGAATATCTACTAATCATGCATAACCGTTAGGACTTTTAATGAGATTAGTAGTATTCCAATTTAATTTTTAAAAATGAAATCAAGTATCTTCTAACCACGCATGACCGCGAGGACTTTTAAATGGGATTAGAATCAACTTGTCTATTTAATCAATTAATGTTGATATGCGTTCCATACATGCATAACCGTAAGGACTTTTAAATGAGCATGAAAGCACATAATCAAAAATCCAAGTAATTCACCCATGCATTACCGTGAGGACTTTTAAATGAGAGTGAATACTTTGGATATGTATTTATTTTTACAAAAAGATATGAAATGAAAAACAAATGATCCCTGATTATGGTACCACATATCGACCAACTATATTTAAGTTTTGATAAACCATGGTCGATAGAAATATGATAGATATAGAAATGGTCATGGAATCTTTCCCAACAAAGAGTTTTATAACTCTTGTTTGAATTCCTAAAGAAATTTTCCAAATATACTCTCTTGAGCAATGAATGTTAAATATCAACACTTATCACCTTTTCATTCACTATTTATCTTTTTGATAATTAGTAGGGAGTCGGATTAGTCAAAAATTTGTCATTTAAAATCAAATAAAAATGACTAATCTGAAAATATGGTCAAAAATGATTTTCTTGAAGTGGTTATATGAGAAAAAAAATTCTGCTAATTGAAAATTATTTGTAATGAAAAATATGCAGATATTTTCTTTGAAAAACGATGCAGTTACTAAATGTCTCACCATAAATCACGTTCAACTAGTAATTTTTCTGTCAACTAGATTACCAGTGTAATCTGCATCTGAATTTCTCTTTCACTCCAAAATATCACTAACTATATTTGATAGACCAGATCATGAAGTGTGCATGAAAACTCAAACAGCATTCTAAATGGCATTCTCTTGAATTTGGATTAAAGCCGTGTAAATAATCAGAAAATCGTGAATATAGAGTTAGCCGTGTTATAACCAAAAAATATTATCATCCAACAAAACACTATATCCAAACTAATATATATGAAGTAAATCAAAGAATAGTGTTTTTAGCATAAATGTAATTGGCCAGCTATGTTGAAACAAGTCAGAATCAAAATCATCATCTCTTCACCATCTCAATGTTGGCTGATTTTAATTCAGACTAAGGTGCAGATCACCACATTTAATATATCGTTCAAATAAATATACCATTACCTTTTTTACCTTTACGATATTTTTCATTGTTTACCCACTGTGATTCTGTCACCTTTATAATAGGCTAAGGAACTTTGCTTTGTCGCCCGTTGTGTTTCTGGAACAGCCAAAAATCCAGAAAACACTGTTGTTGTTCCGTAGCCTGCCACCACACCTACACGGGAAAAGATTTATGTGACCTATTTGTTTTTATAGGTCCATGGTTGTTAGTGGCAGAATATTTAGAAAAATAATTTTGTGGAGACCCAAAACTGTTTATATATGTTCCTTTTGACACCCAAATTTGTTTAACTTTAAGAGATTTTATATTTGTGCCTTTTGGAACCCAAATTGGTATGGTCTTTACATGTTTGGGTCTATACCAACAATTATTGTGATCGTGTCCATATTTTCTACATATTGTGCATATGGAATTTTCTTGATTAATATCGCTTTCAACATTTTCAGATTGACTATATCCAAGTCCTTGTCTAATCGTATTACCAGTTTGCTTTCCTAATAGCATATTCAACGATTTTTCACCTTTTGAAAATTTATCTAAGGTCGTCGACAATTGTTGGACTTGTGTTTTGAGAGATTCATTTTCGTTTAACAATTGTGTGCACTTTTTAATAGAATTCAGTCTCCTCGTTTTTTCACTTTCTTTCAAAATCAGAATTTCATTTTCAAGTGATTTTATATTAGTTTCTGATTTTTTGATTTCTTCTTCGAAGGTTGGACACTTATCACACTTAGGGATCCTACTTTGATAGGTTTTAACTAATTGGTCAAGTTGTTTATTTAAATCAATCAAAGTATCTTTTTGTGATTCAAGTTTGGCATACTTCTCCCTAAGTCGTTCAAAACAACCATTCACTTCGTAGAAATATATAAGTAATTTCGAATGAGAAAGTTTTGATACCTCACTTGGCTCGTCATCATCACTATCAGTTATTTCACCATGAAGACACAAGTACGCTTTTTCATCCTCACTTTTAGCACTTTGATTATCTTCATCACTTGTATTCCACGTGGCAGCAAAACTTCTCCTTTTTGATTTCTTTTCAAAGTTGCGTCGATTTTGAGGACAATTGGGCTTGATGTGTCCGGGTTGGTTGCACCTATGACAGATGATCTTTTGTTCTTCTGGATTGTCCAGTATTTTATTTATTCTGCTTTTCAATTTTCGATTTAGAGCTGAATTTTCGTATTTGTAATTCCACCTTTTGACTTTCTTTATTATCAGCTCCAATTCTGCTGCTCCATCATCATTATGATCACTATCACTTTCTGTTATTCCTTTAAGAGCTATTGATTTCTTTCGTGTATCACCCCTTCACGTTCTTCCTTGAATTTCATTTCTAGCTCATAAGCGGTGAGATTTCCTATGAGTTCTTCAACTTTCATTTGTTTCAAATCTTTTGACTCTTAAATGGCAGTCACTTTGGCTTCAAAACTTCGTGGAAGGACTCTGAGGATTTTTCGGACTATCTCCAACTCTGCATATGGTTTTCCAAGGGCTTTTGATTTGTATACGATATTGGAAAGTCGTCCATGCATCTCTTTGACATTTTCTTCTTTTGCCATTGTGAAATTCTCGTATTCGCTGCTTAGCATGGAAAGGTGAGATTCTTGGACTTGAGATGTTCCTTCGTGAGTCACTTCTAGTGTGTGCCATATTTCCTGTGCAGTTAGACATTGTGAGACACGATTAAATTCAAATTGATCCAATGAACAGATAATAGAATTCACAGCTCTAGCATTAGCATTTTGTAATTTATTTTCTAGTTCTGTCCGTTGATCCATTGGTTTATCATTTCCTGATTATCTACAATTATAGTTGGTGCTCTATAACCTGTCTCAACAATGTTCTAAGCGTCAATGATTTTCAGAAAAATTTTCATTCTATTTTTCCAATAAGCATATTCACCATTGAACATTGGTGGTCTAACTATGGACTGACCCTCAGCAAAAGCATTATTAAAAGAAGCCATTTTAAAAATTCAAACTTTTAAACAAAAAACTGATTTTTGAAAAATGAAATTTTAAAAAAAAAATTGACTTCTATTCCTAGCTCTGATACGACTTGTAGGATCGATTTCACCCCAGAGGGGGGGGTGAATAGGGTGATAGTATTAATTATAAAAATTAATTGCGGAAGATTATAGAATAAGTTCAACACAGATCACAGAATAGCAGTAGTACAGATAAAAGCAGAATAATAAATGCAGAAATAGAACGACATAGAATTTACCCAACTTTCCCCCAAGGTTTCTACTAGAAATTAGATAGTCACACGCTTACACACGTAAACTCGCGACACCCGCTATTGGCTAACCTAACTCTACGCTCAAAACCCTACCACAACTCAGCCACTGAATTGCGAATTCTCAAGTTACGCCACGTAGCTTGTCCCCTAGTCACACGACTAGCAAATACAACGGTTTGAAAAGAGTTTTAAAATTAAAAACAAATTTAAAACAAAAAATAAGATAAAGCCCTTATTTAAAAACTAAAAACCTAATACTTAATGGCCGACCTCTTTTATTATTTAGACCCGATCCTTTTCTATTTGTTCCTTTGGAAAATGGCGGCCGTACTCTAGTTCGTTCCTTTTTGTGGAATTAGGGCTTTGTTCTCGATCCAGATTAGGGCTTCGTTGTAGCAGCTTGTTCGATTCGATGCTATTTGACTTGGATTGCCGATTGTTTCTTATAGCTCATCTTCAAATGTGATCGAGACTGATTACGAATTTTGGTATGTGTTTTTCTCCTTTTGTTTTCCGGTTTGATGCTTATTTGAACTCGATCGTTTTCTCATGCCGATGATGATACTTTGGTGCTGGTATTTATATGAATACCGAAACACTTGATTTTGTTCGTATCAACTCGATACTTTCCTAATTTTCAATTGCCTGATACGCACGGCTTTCCTGATATATTTTCACCTTGTTATTCACGGCCTTGATTTTTAAACGTTTGATTTCCCTTGAATAATACAGCAAAAAATTTCCTCTTTTTGTTTATGACTTTTTCAAAGATACGTTTTTGATTTTTTTTAACAGTATACATACACGAATCCCCTTCTAGACTTCTGTATATTTCCATGATTTCGTCTTGGACTTGAATATGCCATTCCATGACTTTAATCGTCGGCTTCGACTCTGGCCTTGATAAAATTGATTTGCTATTTTCCTGTAAGAATTTATTCGACATTGATTGCTTGGTTTACCGGTGCATGTTGCTGCTGTGTTGCCATGTTGATGCATCTTCGGTCTTGTTCCTTCACTTTACTTGAGCATTTAGCATTGAAATTGTATGATTCATTTTGTATGTTGTACTATGAACCATCTTGATCATTATATATTGATACTTGTGCATTTCTGCTCTACATCTTGTAGTTTGCTTTGGTGCACTGGTTTGGTTTTTTTCTGTTTGCATGCTTGAAGTCATTTGTCTTTTACTGGTTCACAGGTCTGTCGGTTCATTGTATAGACTGGTTGACATACTTCAAGTAGTCTTCATGTAGCTTATTCTCCGGTATCTTGGTTTGTATCATATGTATTAGTGTATTTGCTTTATGTCGAGTTGCAGACCAGGATCTGTTGTATTTCAGACTGCATTTGTATCACTTGATATTGTTTGTGATTGTTTCCACTTTCACTGGCTAGTTTGAGTACTTCATACTTGAGCATTGTTCCATGTATTTGCATTATACCATGCTGTTACCTCTCTTGTATCATTGATGTTTGTAGCTTGCCACTGACTTGCGTTTTTGCTTGTGACATTCATGCTATTTGCTTCATGTAGCTGTTGGTCTGACATGAACTTGATACTATGGTATTTGTTGTTATATCACTTCGAATTCCATATTTCTTGCAGTCTTCAGTTTGTACACTTGGGCTTGTGGTTGATGTTTATAAATTCATTGATGTTTCCCTGTTCCCTGACCTTTGTTGCCTCTGTTTATTTGTCTGCACATGTTTCATTTGCACTCTGATGCATTCTGGAGTTGGTCTTTTTTCACTGTGTCACTTAGGTGCATTGAGCTCGACATTTTCATTATTATGGTGACTGACCATCTTATCTCTGTTGAGTTCCTGTAGTTGCATTCACTTCATTGTCACTGTTGCTTTTAGTAATTGTTAACTGCATCACTGAAGTCAATGCTTGAATTATTGTAGTCGAGTTGCTTCACTATCTTGTTGTCATGTGCACTGAATCTTGATGGTCAAGTTGCATGTATCAGTTTGATTGTTTGGTGCCTTCTTGACTCTTCAGTCTGTGCATTGACCTTGTGTTGAACCCAGCTTTAAAACTCAGGTTTGACTTTGTGCTGCTGACGAGATTTTGAATATATTGCACCTGAGTTGAACCTGTCTGTATATTTGGGTTTGACCTTGTGCACACCTGTCCCTGTAGCATTATCAAGTGTATATCGATGTGCACGGCCATGTGGCATGTACAGTGATACACTGTGCATGTCACATTGTTCGTGTATGATGAATTCAAATGTAAATGATGACGAACAACCCAAATAACTGAGGCAAATCATATTTTCAAAAAAATCATTTTTCATTTTATATTGCAAAAATATATTTTTTCAATTTTACCGCGTTAGTGAATATTTTTGCAGATTGCTCAGATGCTGGATTCTAACTGGAATGAAGTTGAAGATAAACTACGAGTGTGAGTGATATGTAGTGAGGAAATTATGTAAACTGAATTGTGATGTAATTAGAATAAAAATTGTATATGTATAGTGAGAGCTTGAATTTGTACTATTCAAAAATATAATAAATATTTGTTTGAATAAAATTTCTGTTTGAATTCAAATTCTGTGTAACTTATTCTGTTTGAATTCAAAATATGTGTAATTTATTTTATTCAACAAATATTTATTTAATCTATGAAAAATAAAATAGTACATTAAAAAATACATTTAAATGAATATATATATATATATATATGTTTATTATCATCAAACAAAAATCATATAAGCGCATATTCAACAACTTTTGCTAATTATTAGCTGATCACATTAAGATAACCAAACGTCCTAACTAGAATTAGCAAAAATACTATCATATATTATCATGTTGTATGCCATCCATTGTAAAAGAGAATAGCTAGGATTATTAAATGCATATATCCTCTGATCTATGTATGCCTGTTTTTCAAGCTCTGTGCATGCTAGAATAGAGAAAATTGCTTTGAAAAGTTTAGAAATTGCTTTGAAAAATTATAAAAACCAATTTTGTAAAGAAAATCAAATATCACCATTTTTTCCTAGAACATGTCGACATACTCCTACCCCCCATGTCGACATGATGCCCATTAATTTTCAAATTTCAAATTTTCAAAAGAAATTTCTATTTGTCGCATCCTTTCACGAATAGATGTGGCTGTTAATCTCGATAATTACCAGACTTTCCAAACAAATTTTTACTATTATTTTCATTCACTTTCTCTCCTCTTCATCTTCTACATTTATTCTAAAGAATCTCAAACCACACTCTGCCAAAATACCAAATGAATCAAACTTATTTATCTCTTGTTTGATTCTCTACCACTTTCTCCAATAAGATCTCGGTGCTATTCAGAATTATAGGATTATTTGTAAATCAAACTATTGAGTAAAAGGTGCGGTTGAATCTTGAAATCAATTGGGTGTGATTGTTGCCTCAGAAATCAATTAAATGGTCTTGACCTGGTAAATCAAGAGAGTTTGCACCGAACTTGAATACAGGAGGGTGTACCTCGTGGCCTTAAAATCAAGGGTGTAATCTGCAAGACTATTTTGAAAAGAAATCCATACAATTGTGCAGGACTGGATGTAGGGTAACTTGAAACCAATCTAAAATCCTGGCGTGTTCTTTCATTTACTGCTTTTATTTATTATTTGCATCTGTGTATGATTCTGTGATTATATATATGTCTGTGTATTGCATTTGTTGGAGATTAAATTACTTAAGTTTCAAAAAGATTGAGTAAGTCCACAAAACACTATTCACCCCTATCTAGCGTTATTCTAGCCTTAAGATCCGTAATCCGCATTTCTAACATTTGGTATCAGAGCCAGGTTTTCAAAGTTTTCATAATCTGAATTTTGAAAAGTTTTTAAAATGGCTACCAACACTGGTTCTGTTAACACTATCACTAGTTCATTTGTAGAGGGTCAGTCTATTGCCAGACCTCCACTGTTTAATGACAGTAACTATGCATATTGGCACGTAGAATGAAAATATATTTATAATCAATAGGATTAGACACTTTGAATATCACACAAACTGAATATCCTAAACCCACAACTAATTTTGCACAATGGACTACGGAGCAAAAGACTATTGCACAAAATAATTCCAAAGTCATGAATATTTTATTTTGTTCACTCGATGGGAATGAATTCAATAGAGTATCTGTTTGTAAGTTTGCATATGATATCTGGAAAACTTTGCAAGTTACTCATGAAGGAACAAGCAAAGTCAAGCAGACCAAAATATCCATACTCACAAATTATGTGACGATTCGATTTTTCGACGCCCGAAAATCGACATCAATACGTCCATCAAATGCCGAACAATCGAATGTTGGAAAACCAAACCATTAGGGTTAAAGAAGAAAGAGGTAGAAGAAGAAGATAGAAACAATATCAGGATCTTACAATCACCGCGGAACAATATATAGTAGATAAATGACTAATCTTTAAAAAAAAAGAACTATATCTGTTTATACATTACATCATCAAAGTACATCCAAATCTATAGCACACAACTGGACAGTTATATTTACCCGTCCTCATAAAATTGGCTATGCAGTTAATCAGACACAGTGGAATATACATCAAATACGTGTGATACGCCTCGCCATCCTACTCGTCTCCTGAGCTCCAGAGCATCCTTTCTTGTATTCTATAATACTCGGTCTGACCCAAGCATTATAGTTAAATAACACCTGAGTCAATCTTGACAACCAGTGTGAGAAAACACACTCAACTGGATTATTAAAGTTTTTAAAATCATTTTAAATCAAAGGTATATCGTAACCATGCCACAAATAAATATATCGGGTTTTTACCTTACGATAACCAAAACATTTATTATCAAATCCTCTGATATTATAGTAGTGTCTATATACAAATACTTATTCAAATAGCCAAAATTGTTACATTCATTAAATTCCAGCAATACTAGGTTCAACAATCAAAACCCGTAAAGGCATGTAGGGAGAATGGATTTCCATCAATGGCGAGCTATTGGGGTATCGCCCGTCACAGTACGTGGTCTTGATCACTGTACCGAGGATTTACCCTAATCCCCTACATCACAAAACCGGAGCTACCCCTTAGTGGATAGTCCGAATAAGATCACCCCGTGGTTGGGATCAACAACTGTCCACAAAGTCGAATAAAAGGGACCTCTAGACAAGGATGACCTTACCTTAATTGGTTGCTAGCCACTTAGCCTTGTGTGCACCTACCCTGTTTTAGCCATTCCCGGTTGATGAGCCTCGAGGCTATGTGTTACCTTTTTAGCACATATTCACTTAGAGTTCTCATCGTCCTCCTGACGATGTTTTGACAGCATTCGTCCATATAAGTCTGTTCCGGGTTCGAACGGAACCGAAGGCACTACTCCCACTACATCCATTTTGGAATCACCCTCAAGATTAGTAGCGATTAGCCCTTGCACTTCACTGCTCCATCTTTGACTCTAAGCTCTTGTCTTCTTCAGGAAACCGTTCAAACCGAATCAAAGTCGTATTCGAGAAATAAATTCTGATCCCGGTCTCTTTGAAACGATCGACGCATTAGCCAATGTTGATAGTCGGTTATTTTACTATCAAATAACGTTCGCAAACAACCATCAGCCTTAATAATTTCCAAATTATTTATTTCAAAATATCTTCGCAAGATATTTTTCTACACTTCAACCCCTTTGAAAATAGTTTTCAAATCACTTTTCTCTCGCGAAATAAATTTCCACCAAAATTTTATTTCCACCAAAATTTTCCAAGTCTTAACACTTTAGATTTTAAAATAATTTAAATCACTTTATCCAAAAATATATATTTTAAAACACTTTAAAATAAAAACTATCTTAAAGACTTTATTTAAAATACTAGTTATGAATTTTATAATAACTTCTCATGTAAAACTTTAAGTCAAAACAATTCTTAAAATAAAAGGTTATGAAATTCTATACAAGTTTTTCAAATAAAAACTTAAGCCAACTATCTATAAAATAAAACTACTTTATAAAATATAAATAATTATAATTATCTTTTTAAATCATAATACCAATTAACCTTTCTAAAATAATTACTACTGTAACTACTTTAATAAATATTTATCTTTAAAATTCTAAATAACTCAAATAATAATTTCTCAAATAACATTCTTTCAAAACAACTTTAAAATTCTAACTTATAATTAAAATCTGCTTTGAAAATGTACTTGGCTTTTCAGGGAAATACACTTTTCTTTCACACCTTTTAAAAATAAACCACTATTTATTTTGAAAACAAATTACGCATTCCTTTACAAATTTCCATCGTGAATTCATACTTCCAAATATCAACTAATATCTTATTTCACTTTATAAACCTAGTTTATAAATTCCATAATATCATTCTCCTTTTAAAACATAGTTTCAACATTAAATCAAATTTTAAATCGATTTCCAAATCTATTCCATTTAAAAATAAATTCCTTTACTTTCCCAAATTTGTTTTAAAACTCATTAGTTCCATATTCACTATTTATTTAGATTTAAAATCTTGTTTAAAATTCGAAATATTAATTTCATACTTAATTTTAAAATTCTCCCTTTCATTTCTCCCAAACCATTTTAAGTCTCGAATTTAAAATAAATTTTTATATTTTTAAATAATACTACTTAAATTTCCAAAATTCATTTATTTTCATTTATTAAAATTATCTTTCCCTATACTTGGAAATTGTTTGTTAGGATTACAAAAATCAACTTTTATTCTTTTCCAAATTTCTTCTTTTGATTTATCCAATTCTTTAAAATTATTTCACTTAAAATTCTCTACTTTAATTTCCTTTCGAAAATCCAATTTTTATATTTCTGATATCTTAAAATACCAAAATATATTCGGCCAAACCATAGCATTCAATAATTTCAATTACCAATATAATCAATCACAGATTATCAATAAATCATATCACAGAATATGAAAGAAATTCAAACATTTGAGGAATCCAGTTGGGTCCCTCCAACCTGTTTCCCTGCATCCACAGATGTTAGCACAATATAAAATACCAATCCAACTTCGAGGGACATATCGCCGTATAAAGGGTCATCCGTTGTTATGTGGGGCGCATAGAGTCTCATCCGCTATAAAATGCGGGAAGTCAATCACTACAAATTTATATATACTATTATATATAATATCACATCCAGTCAATTCAATCATTCAACCAATAATTTAAATTTAACTATTTAAATTTAAATAGTAATCCAAATGAGTGAGATTAACTCACCTTTGACCTTTGATTGCCATCCACTTCAAACTCGAATTGGTTTCCACGATTTCAGACCTTGTATAAACGTTAGATGTTTTATTAAGATTTGAACTAATTGAACCATTAATTCCCTTTTGATTTAAATAACTAATTATTTATTTTAAACTAATTTTCCTTAGATAAATTATTTTTAGTAACTAAAATAATTAAATAGGTTAATTAACCAAATTAATCTCCATAAATTTAAAATTAAACTTTAAATAAAAATAGGCATATATGTATATTCATTTTACTTTATTATTATTATTATTATTTTGGAAACAACCTATATACGTTAAAAATCTGCTTTTTAATAAACTCCATATAACATTTTTAAAATTCCTATATTTACCCAAATCTTATATATATATCTTGTTTATCTCGGTATTTTGAACATGCATGTATATATATATTACTAAACTGCTACAGTGTATATATATATTATTTATGGTAAAAGTTTCCTATTTTACTGCATTCTCATATATATATATATATATATATATATATAATTGAAATTGACTGGAAACAAAAGAAAAAAAAGAAGATCGAACCTCACTGAAGACCGGCACCCCATCCTTCTCGAATACGAACTAACCAAGCCCTAGCTCCTATATCGACTCGCCGCCGATCGATTTTCCCCTAATCTTAAATGTTTTCGCCGACACCCACCTAGCTTTCAGGGAAGAATCGTCGTGCTTGGGAACCACCATTGCGACGAAGTCGCGAATCCTGCCTCGACCTCTGCTACTTCCACCGTGCAACCCATACAATGCGTTCAAGCTCGAATCAAGTGAACTGCGTTTCGATTTCCGAGATTGATGAGCGAGATGCCTTCCCTTTTCTTCGAGTTGATTTCTTTCCTAATTTAAAATTGCAGCCATTAATTATTTTTGAAGATACTGTGTTTTACTTTGAATGAAAAAAAAGGGTTTTCGTTTTCAGTTGAATTTGATTGTTTTTACTCATAAAATGCTCGGTTATGATGGAATAGAAAGAAGGAAACACATGTGAAAATAAACAGAGAAAGGGGAACACGTGCTCTCAGGGTGTGGACAAGTGTTGGATGAAGTCAACAGTAAATTGAAGGGAAAATATATATTTTATATTTAAATTTAAATTCAAATATAAATCGTCTCGATTTCGCAACTCAAAATATTGACATCCTATTGATGTGTGTCGCTAGGCGTTTGTAATGTTAAACCCCTATTCCGAATGCAATGGAAAATGTTTTGAGGCTTAACTCGACCGTATGGAGAAGATAGCTTTTTGGACCAGTTATTATATTAGAGTTTCAATAAAAATTTCAGTGCGTTTATAAACCGTATGGTCTCACACAACTCCAAACATTACGAAAATTGAAATCCAAAATTAATACACTATTACGAATCCAATGGAACTAGTTTCGTCGAATTCCGAGACTGTGCCTCGGAGGGCTAGTTTTAAATATCAATTTAAATGGTATAATTTCAAAACTGAGCAAAGCATTTCCAAATTCAATTTTAAAAGTTCTATTATCCTCAGTATTATCAATATAAATTTTACAAACCTTCAAAGTATTTTTAACAAGTTTGAAACTCTAGATTTCATATTTTATCCAATTTCCAATTATTAAATTCAAAAATTAAATTATCCAATAAATATTGATATTTGAAATTCAAGTTAAACTAACTTTCAAATATTTAAAATTAATTACATATTCAATTTCAAATATCCAAAAATTTCGGGCCGTCACATTCCTCCCTCCTTAAAAGAATTTTGTCCTCGAAATTACTAGTTAAGAAGAATGATCTATAACTCGTTCACTATTTTCCCAATCCAAATAGTTTTTAACAACTTCCCAAAACCTAACAGTTTTAACTTTCTAAATTTTTTTTATTAAGGACATAATCACTCTTACTAACTTCCTAAACTCATCCATTACTTCCATTATTTAGTCAACAATTTAAATTATAACTTGAAACCAAATTTAAATTATCAAAATTTTCTCAAAAATTTTCTGACTCCTGAAATTTTTGAAAAATTTCGCCAGCGTTTCCTTTCTGTGGCTAGCTCGTTACAACTACAAAATGCCTCTATAGGCCCCCAAATTCTAAAGGAAACAAAAAGCCAAGTGGCTAGATCAGAAAACCATCAAATTTCGTACAGAAATTTGAATACATACCTTTTTGTTGAGCAACTCAATTTATCTTCTGAAATCAAAAATTTAAAAACACTAATTTTCCTTTGCTTTTTAAACACCTGTAAATCCTACTTAGCAGTAATGTCCAATTACAATATTCAAAATCATTTTATACATTTCTTTATAAAATTTTACATATCTATTTTCTTCAAGTCCGTACGATGCACATATATCATCCGTATGCAATACCAAATTCACTCGCTCACTCGATCACACAATTTCATTTCGAACTAGCATCGTTTACCTGACTCCCTTGTGCGGACTCAGATCTGGTTTCTTGATCTGAAACCGTCATTCTCCTTGCATAGCCACAACTATGATAGAGAATTTCCAAAATCAATAAAAAGTCCATACCCAGAGTTCGCCGTCGAAAATCAAGTGAAAAGTCCCAACTCGAATCGATATAACTGTCTCAAAATTCTATGCTCGAATCTGGATCAGATCGCTATGCGAATAAAATAATATACGTATATCCTACGTATTTACCTCAATTGATTATTAGTAATATCAATTCTCTTTTTAATTCACATTCATTTTGATTTCTATTTACTTATTCACAATTATCCAATTCCACAACTTTATTTAACCTTTATTCAGTATTAACTTAGAATATTTTCCCGCTTCCCAAATTTTACTTAAGAATTTCACAATTTCTTCTTAAGTTCAATATAAATATTTTATACACTTTTTATATTTATTTTTACTTCATTACCGAAGTTTATATCCATTTCTATTCACTTTACCTTTATAATTCTATTTGAATTCAATTTACCTTCCAATTTTAGATATTGAATTCAATTCATCTCATCTCAAACCATATTTTATTAGTCATTTCTCTAATTAGTTCCACTTACTAATTTATTTTAAATCTCAATGGATTTTATTTCCAAACTTTAATTATTTTTAGTCTACTTTGACTTAATTTTTCAACTTCACTTTACTTTGCACAATTTAAATTAAGTATCATTCCAATATTCAACTTCAATTCCGTTCGCTTACCCTCTTAAATAAATTAGTTTACTTACTAATTTTATTTTACTCATTTATTTTTGACATAGTCCAAATTTAAACATTATTCAAATGTTTAGTCCCAATTCCCTTTAGTTATAACCAAATATTTTTTTATTGACAAATTTATCTCTAATTTAATAAATTTTGTTTTGAAAACTATTCCATTTAACTTAATTGGATTTATTCCTTTTAAGCTAATTTAGTTATATTCCATTTACTAATTTCTTTCAATTGGTTACGTTCTAACTTATTTCGTTTTCTTACTTACTTCAAATTTTTAATTCTTCTTCAAGTTAAAATTTTCTATTCTAGAAAATTTCAAATTTTACTTGTTGTCAAACCCATTTATATTTCCATAAACATTTCCATTTTACCGCCAGAGTTTTAAACAATTGCTTAAATATTCCAAAACATTTTCGAAATCATATATACCCAAACCAAATTATCCTTGCATTCCAAAATCAAACCCAATTTTGCAAACAAATCCCAATTTAAAACATTTTGGTAGCAATTCCTCCTTTGGAAACTCGAAAATGAATCTCGATGATGCTGTAGTCATTACCGAAATTATTTTCCAATGACCGAAAAGAGTTCAATGCTTTTATTCTTTTCAAAAACATTTTCAAATATTTTTAAATTCCAAACCTCACTAGATTTGATATCCAATTTAAAAATATTTCTCTGATATTATCACCATTATTCCTCCAAAACCTTTGAAAACAATTTTCAAACTCAAAATGGATATAGGTTTCAAATTTCAAATCCTTTTAATCCGTTTCAATTATTTCTCTGGAATTTTATCCCATTTTAATTATAAATCACATTTAAAATTCACATTTACAAATTCCGTTGTCTTATATGAATTTATTTCCATAACTTTGGCCATAATTTCAATTTCTTATCTAATTGTTACAATAATGATGATAATAACTAAATATTATCACTTCCTAACAACCAAGCAACCATATATAACTATAATAATTTACGAAAAATTATTTCTTCTATATAAAAAATAGTTTGGGTAATAATTATTTCATTTACCCTATTTTAAAACAATACCGTGTCGTTTTATCTTGTTTAAGAGTTTAGAAACTACTATCGATGAAATGGCATCCCACATATCGACTAGAATCCATAAACACTCAACCGATAAGTCAACACAATATAAAAACAATTTTTATATTCACTAACAAATACGCACTCATATCTAACAATACACTCAAACTCATTCTAGAGTACTACAGACTCTATTTCTAATGAGTAATTCCCACCAGAGCCAAGGTTCTCGCTTAACCTTCAGCTCTGATACCAATTGTAATGACCTAATTTTTCGACGGTCGAAAATCGACATCAATACGTCCGTTGTATCAAATGCCGAGCAATCGAATGCTGGAAAACCGAACCATTAGGGTTAAAGAAGAAAGCGGTAGAAGAAGGAAAAAGAGACAATATCAGAATCTCATAATCGCAGCGGAACAATAGATAATAGGTAAATGACTAATCTTTAAACATAAAGAACTATATCTGTTTGTACATTAGATCATCAGAGTACATCCAAATCTATAGCACACAACTGGACAGTTATATTAACCCGTCCTCACAAAACTGACTATGTAGTTAATCTGACATAGTGGAATATACATCAAATACATGTGATACGTCTCGCCATCTAGCTCGTCTCCTGAGCTCCACAACATCCTTTCCTGTATTCTATAATACTCGGTCTGACCCGAGAATTATAGTTAAATAATACCTGAGTCAGTCTGGAAAACCAGCGTGAGAAAACACACTCAATTTGATTATTAAAGTTTTCAAAATCATTTGAAATCAAAGGTATCTCATAAGACCATGCCTCAAATAAACATGTCGGGTTTTTATCTTATAGTAACCAAAACATTTCTTATCAAATCCTTTGATATTATAGTAGTGTCTATATAAAAATACTTATTCGAATTGTCGAATTTGTTACATCCATTAAATTCCAGCAACACTATGTTCTACAATCAAAACCCGTAAAAGCACGTTGGGAGAATGGATTTCCATCAATAGCAGGGCTGCTGGAGTACCGCCCGTCACAGTACATGGTCTAGATCACCGTACCGATGATCCACCCTGATCCCTTGCATCACAACACCGGAGCTATCCCTTACTGGATAGTCCGAAAAAGATCACCTCGTGGTTGGGATTAGCAACCGCCTACACAGCCGAATAAAAGGGACATCTAGACAAGGATGACCTTACCCTAATTGGTTGCTAGCCACATAGCCTTGCTTGCACCTCCCCTATTTTAGCCATTCCCAGTTGATGAGGCTCGAGGCTATGTGTTACCTTTTTAGAACACATTCATTTAGAATGCTAACTGTCCTCCTGACGATATTCTGAGAGCATTCGTCCATACAAATCCGTTTCGGGTTCGAACGGAACCGAAGGCACTACTCCTACTACATCCATTTTGAAATCACCCTCAGGATTAGTAGCGATTAGCCCTTGCACTTCACTGCTCCATCTTTGACTCTATGCTCTTGTCTTCCTTACGAAAACGTTCAAACCTCATCGAAGTGGTTTTCGAGAAATAAATCCTGATCCCGGTCTCTTCGAAACGATCAGCGCATTGGCAAATATTGATGGTTAGTTATTTAACTATCAAATAACATTCACAAACAACCATCAGCATTAATAATTTCCAAATTATTTATTTCAAAATATCTCCGCAAGATATATTTCTACACTTCAACCCTTTTGAAAATAGTTTTCAAATCACTTTTATCTCGTGGAATAAATTTCCACCAAATTTTTATTTCCACTGAAAATTTGCCAAGCCTTAATACTTTAGATTTTAAAATAATTTAAATCACTTTATCCAAAAATATTTTAAAACACTTTAAAGTAAAAACTATCTTAAACACTTTATTTAAAATACTAATTATGAATTTTATAATAACTTCTCATGTAACACTTTAAGCCAAAAGAATTCTTAAAATAAAAGTTATGAAATTCTATACAAGTTTTTCAAATAAAAAATTAAGCCAGCTATTTTTAAAATAAAACTACTTTATAAAATATAAATATTAATAATTATCTCTTTAAATCATAATACCAATTAACTTTTTTAAATAATTACAACTATAAGTAATTTATTAAATATTTATCTTTAAAATTCTAAACAACTTAAATAATAATTTCTCAAATAACATTCTTTTAAAACAACTTTAAAACTTTTAACTTATGCTTAAAAATCTGCTTTAAAAACGCACTTGGCTTTTCAGGGAAATACACTTTTCTTTCACACCTTTTAAAAATAAACCACTATTTATTTTTAACACAAATTACCCATTCCTTTATAAATTCCCATCGTGAATTTATATTTCAAATATCCACTGATATCTTATTTCACTTTATAAACCCAATTTATAAATTCCATAGTCTCATTCTCCTTTTAAAACATAGTTTCAACATTAAATCAAATTTTAAATCGATTTCCAAATCTATTCCATTTAAAAATAAATTCCAAAATAAATTCCTTTACTTACCTAAATTTGTTTTAAAACCCATTAGTTCCATATTCACTCTTTCATTAAATTTAAAATTTTATTTAAAATTCGAAATATTAATTTCATACTTAATTTTAAAATTCTCCCTTTTATTTCTCCCATACCATTTTAAGTCCTGAATTTAAAATAAATTCTTAAATTTTTAACAATACTACTTAATTTTTCAAAATTCATTTATTTTCATTTATTAAAAATCTCTTTCCCCATACATGGAAATTGTTCGTTAGGATTTCAAAAATCAACTTTTATCCTTTTCCAAATTCCTTCTTTTAATTTATCCAATTCTCTAAAATTATTTTACTTAAAATTATCTACTTTAATTTCCTTCCAAAAAATCTAATTTTTATATTTCTGATATCATAAAATACCGAAATAAATTCGGCCAAACCAAAGTATTCAATAATTCAATTACCAATGTAATCAATCATAGATTATCAATAAATCATATCACAGAACATGAAATAAATTCAAACATATGAGGAATCTAGTTGGATCCATCCAACCTGTTTTCCTACATCCACAGATGTTAGTACAATATGAAATGGGGATATCACAGTATAAAGGGTCATCTGCTATTATGCGGGGTGTATAGGGTCTTATCCGCTATATAATGCGGGAAATCAATCACTCCAAATATATATATATACTATTATATACAAAATCACATCCAGTCATTTCAATCATTCAACCAATAATTCAAATTTAACTATTTAAATTTAAATAGTAATGTAGTGAGATTAACTCACCTTCGACCTCTGATTGCCATCCACTTCAAACTCAACTTGGTTTCCACGATTTCAGACCTTGTATAAACATTAGATGTTTTTATAATATTTGAACTAGTTGAACCATTAATTCACTTTTGATTTAAATAACTAAAATAATAAAATAGGTTAATTAACCAAGTTAATCTCTATAAATTTAAAATAAACATTTAAATAAAAATAGGTGCATATGTATATTCATTTTTTTATTATTGTTATTGGAAACAACCTATATACATTAAAAATCTGCTTTTTAATGAACTCCATATAAAAATTTTAAAATTCCTATATTTACCCAAATCTTATATATATATATATATATATCTTGTTTATCTTAGTATTTTAAATATGCATGTATATATATTACTAAACTGCTACTTTATATATATTATTTATGGTAAAAATTTCCTATTTTATTGCATTCTCACACACACACACACATATATATATGTTAAATCGAAATTGACTGGAAAGAAAAGAAAAAAGAAGATCGAACCTCACTGAAGACCGACACCCCATCCTTCTCGAATAAGAACTAACCAAGCCCTAGCTCCTATAGCGACTCGCCGCCGATCGATTTTCCCCCAATCCAAAATGTTTTCGCTCTACGTCACACCCACCTAGCCTTTAGTCGAAAATCGCCGCGCCTGGGAACCACCATTGCGACGAAGTCACGAATCCTGCCTCGACCTCTGCTACTTCCACCTGGCCACCCATACAATGCGTTCGAGCTCGAATCAGATGAACTGTGTTTCGATTTTCAAGATTGACGAGCGAGACGCTTTCCCTTTTCTTTGAATTGATTTCTTTCCTAATTCGAATTGTGGCCATTGATTATTTTTGAAGATACTGTGTTTTACTTTCAACGAAAAAAGGTTTTTCATTTTCAATTGAATTTGATTTTTTTTTACTCTTAAAATGCTCGGTTATGATGGAACAGAAAGAAGGAGACATGTGTGAAATTGAACAAAGAAAGGGGAACACATGCTCTCAGGGTGTGGACAAGTGTTGGATGAAGTTAACAGTAAATTGAAGGGAAAATATATATTATATATTTAAATTCAAATTCAAATTTAAATCGTCTCGATTCCGCAACTCAAAATCTTGACATCCTACCGACGCGTGCTGCTAGGCGTTTATAATGTTAAACCCCTACTCCGAATGCAATGAAAAAGGTTTCGAGGCCTAACTCGATCGTATGGAGAAGATAGCATTTTGGACCAGTTATTATATTACATTTTCAATAAAAATTTCAGCGTGTTTATAAACCCACGCGATCCCACGATAACTCCAAACACTATGTAAATTAAAATCTGATAATTATACACTATTATGGATCCAGTGGAACTGGTTTCGTCAAATCCAAGACTATGCCTCAGAGGGCTGGTTTTAAATATCAATTTAAACGATATAATTTCAAAACTGAGAAAAGCATTTCCAAATTCAATTTTAAAAGTTCTATTATCCTCAGTATTATCAATATAAATTTTACAAGCCTTAAAATTATTTTTAACAAGCTTGAAACTCCAAATTTCATATTCTATCCAATTTCCAATTATTAAATTCAAAAATTAAATTATCCAATAAATATTGATATTTGAAATTCAATTTAAACTAACTTTCAAATTTTTAAAATCAATTACATATTTCAATTTCAAATATTCAGAAATTCCAAGTCATCACAAATCGGTTTCAATTATTCAAAATGAATTCAAATGAGTCCATCTTAGATATGTATAGTAGATCAGGATATTATGCATTCTCTATTATCATTGGAAAAAAGTTTCTCCGAAGTAGATCAAGTCAGAATTTTTTTAAATTCTCTTACTCCGGAATCGGATCAGAAAACTCTTGCAATCGAAGAAGAAAATGATATCAATACTTTAAAGATTGAAGAATTCATTGGAAATCTAATGTCATTTGAATTTCAAATGCAAGGAGAAGATATAGCAAGACATTCAAAAAGAAGTCAATTGCATTCTATGCATTATCAGATGAATCAGAATCGGGTAGTGATGGTGATGAAGAAATAGCCTTCATGATAAGGAATTTTCGAAAGTTTCTAAAATACAGAAAGATGAACAACCTCAAAAAGAATGATCATAGAAATTCTAGAAATCATAATGTAGTACCAAATCACGTCAAATTCTTCAACTGTGATGAATTAGGTCATCTTAGAAGAGATTGTCTGCATCCAGATAAGCAACAGTTTCCTACAAGCAATGATTATATAAAGAAAAGGAAAAGAGCGTATACCGCTACTCTAGACGATTCAGAATCAGATTCTTCCTCTAGAGATGATGATCAGAAAACAGAAAATTCAAATATGTGTTTTACGGCTATTCATGATGATCTCAAGGATACAAATCTAGAAAAAGGTACATGTTTACAATATTTTGGTTGAAATTTTATGTTTAAAACTGATCGATTGTTTGATTTCTCTTGAAATTATGTCTTGTTTGAATTTTAAAATTTTTATTATTTTATTTTCTAAATATTATGATATTTTTTATTTTATGTTTAAAATGAGAATTATTATATTTAATAATCACTTCGGAAAAATATATAGACATTAATAATATATATATACACACACATATATATATTAGAGCATTTAAATAGATGGTCACATGAATTCTCTGACTCATGTCAATATGTTCCTACCCATGATGTTGACATGCCTGTCAAAAAGTTGAAATTCAAATTTGAATTCAAATCTTTGTACTTCCCTCTACCTTTTCACCAACTCCAGTATCCTAAAAACGTACCTATTGACCAAAGAACATGCTTATTGAATATCTATTTATCTCCTTTATCTTATCATATCTTTTCACTTTCATTTTCAAAACTCAAACTCTCTTCTACTCTTTACTCTCTTCAAAAATAGCTTCTTCAAGTAGTTCATCCACAATGAGGTTGTCAAAAACCATTAAAGAGTATCTTTATAATAATCTAGAAGCAATCAAGGTTTATATAAGCTATGCTAATTAAGGAAAAGTTCATACGGAAAATTTGCCAACTTTTGCGATTTCTCTACATATGAAATCAATACTCTTCTTGAAGAGAACCATATTCTTAGTCTTTTTGATAATCCTGAAAATGATTTTGTTTGCTATCTAAATCTTGTTAAGATGTTTTATGCAAATTTGAATGGGGGTTTTCATGAAGGAAATGAAAATGAAATTCGGAGTAGTGTTAAAGGCATTAAACTTGTTTTAAATTGTGAAATTTTGGGCAACATTCTCAATTGCGAGAATTCGGGAATAGGTCTTTCTACTTTTAATATTAATGAACGTGATCGTGAGACATTTAATCACATTTTCGAAGGAGACGACAACTTTGAATTTAAAAATCGTAACTTTCGTCTGAAAGCATGTATTGTTAATCTTCTTTTGCAACATACTATCACTCCTAGATCGGGAAATATCAATAACCCGACTTTGAAAGTTTGTGAAGCTCTTTTTGCTATTTTTGGTCATTATGACATTATTGGGCGCAAGTGATTATGGATGAACTTCGTCCTAAGAATTTGAAAATGGGTGAGAATACTTTGTATCATGGAATCCATCTCACTCAGATTTTTAATTATTTTGGCGTTGATTATAAATGGAAAGAATTTGTTTCAAGAAAAGTATTTAATCATGCTAATATTTCTCTTATGAAAATTCCTTTTATATTTCAACAATACGAATCTCTTGCCGAAAAGGATGAAAGGTTGGCATATGAAGAGATGGAAGAAGAAAATGAGGAAGAAGAAGAAGAAGGGGAGGAAATGAAAATTGAAGAAGAGAATGAAGACATCTCCTTGGAAAGTATTGAATATCCTAACAACCCTTCCAACAAAACTCTCCTTAAAAATCAAAAGATCATAGTGGAAAATCAACAGATTCACAAAGATCCGTTAGTGAAAAATTGGATAAAATGACCACTAACATGAACGAGTTCTTTGCTAAAGTTGGTCGAAAAGTTGGCCCATCATCATCCTTCTCATCTTCTAGCACATTCTAAAAACTAGGATGTGATGTACTAGTTTATTTTGTATGAACTTGTATTGCTCTTTTCTCATATTATGAAGTATCTCATGTATTAGCTCATCTATCTATGAATCTTTATCTATCTTAAGTCTTTCTATCTTATTGTACCTCTGAAATGAATGATAGTATAATATATAAGTTTATATGTATGCATACTTATGCATAAAACAAAGTAGATACATAAATCAACACATGCATGTCGACATACCCCAATACCCTATGTCGACATATAACTGTCTGATTTAGTTATTCTTTTAAATTTTGAATTTAAAATAACTAACTTGTGTCTATTCATTTTAAACAAATTCCTGCCTATTTAAACACCTGTTTCTTCCAGAAATTTATAAACTCTTTATTTCTATTCATCTCTATTTGCATCTTTTAACTATTTATCAAAAATGACATCCTCTTCACAAACTCTAAGTGAAAATATTGAAGAAACTCTCAAGTCATTCAAGAATATACTTACATTTATTCTCCGCAATCAAAGGCACTTAGAACTAAGTGAAATGCAGATGATAAAAGAACAAGAGAAGCATTTCGATGCCCTCCGTTGGATGATTTCTGCCCTAAACAAAGATGATTTCATTGCAAATCCTGACAGAACTTTGATTTAAGATAATGAAGATTGGGAAGATATCAAAAAGGACCTATTTTTGGAGAAGAAGGATGGGTTGAAGTTCCAAAAATTGTTTGATTTCCCTATGTTTGAATTGCTTATTTTTAATTGTTTGATTTGATTTGAATTGTTTGATTTGATTTGATTTGCTTTGATTAGAATTAATTTGGTTTGAATGGAATGTATAAAATTATATGAAACATAATATATGGTTACCGGATTTAAACTATCATATTTATTATGTTTTCATTAAGTAACTCATGTTATATATATATCTCATCTTCATTTGTCATAGGTACTCTAGTATTAGATTACGGGGGAATTATATTAGTATAGGATAAGTTTTTTGTTTGATGACAAAGGGGGAGAATTATAAAATAGAATAGTTAGAGTAGTTAGGCTTAGATTAAGGGGGAGGTAGGCTTAAATTAAGGAGGAGTTATTAGTTTTAGGGGGAGTAATAGTAACGGTGGAGTTATTTTTATAAACATAGGTTGTCATCATCAAAAATGAGGAGATTGTTAGTTTTTGAGAAAGATGTTTTTGATGACAACAACCTTAGGACTTATTATAAAATATAAATACTAACATTATAGTTTAGATATATATATATATATATGCATATGCATGATATAAACATGTAGGTATCAAGAATAAAGAATATACAGTATAAAGATACAAGACTGATGAATTTAAAGATTGAAGCTGTCAAGATCGAAGACTCATGAGTATCAAGATATCAAGAGTTCAAGATTTTAAAGTGAAAAATAAGTACTGAGTCTAGAATTATGTTAAAACTTCTTGAAAGCACTTACATCTTTATTCTAAATTTACTCGTGGAATGGAATCCACTTCGAGCCTGTTAAAGGGATGGAACCCATGAAAATATCTAGTGGAACGTATAGTGGTACTATTTTGATAACCACTAATTTTATAAAAAAAGTTTTTCAAAAATATATCTCTGATTTTTAAAAAATGTTTTCAAAACTTTCTTTTCAAAAAGACATCTCTTCTGTTTGAAATACTTTATCCTCAAAATTATCTTTATCATTTTTTAATATTTTGATTTCAAAATTGTCCTTGAATTTAAACTATTTCTTGTTTAAATATTTAGCTTTTAAATATTTAGCTTTTAAAAATTTATATACTCAGATTTTAAATCATTTTATAGATTAAGATTATATATTAAAAATTACATTCTAAACTCTTTTATATGGTCAAACTATATTCAAGCATATTTATAATAGTTTAGAAATTACTTTAAAAATATTATAAAGAAAATCAAATATCACTATTTTTGCCTAGAATATGTCGACATACTCCTACCCTCCATGTCGATATGGTGCCCATTAATTTTCAAATTTCAAATATTCAAAAAAAGTGTCTATTCATCTTATCCTTTCACGTATAGGTATGGTTGTTAATCTCTATAAATACCAAACTTTCCAAATGAATTCTTACTATTATTTTCATTCACTTTCTCTCCTCTTCATCTTCCACATTTATTCTAAAGAATACCGAACCATAATCTGTCGAAATACCAAGTGAATCGAACTTGTTTATCTCTTGTTTGATTCTCCGCCACTCTCTCCAATAAGATCTTAATGCTGCTTAGAGTTATAGGATTATTTCTAAATCAAACTATTGAGTAAAAGGTGCGGTTGAGCCTTGAAATCATGGGGGTGATTGTTGCCTCGGAAATCATTTGGTGATCTTATGGCCTGCTAAATCAAGAGAGTTTGCCTCGGACTCGAATACAGAAGGGTGTACCTTGTGGCCTTGAAATTGAGGATGTAATCTAGGAGATTATTTGAAAAGAAATCCGTACAATTATGCGAGACTGGATGTAGGGTAACTCAAAAGCAGTATAAAATCCTTGTGTGTTCTTTCCTTTACTGCTTTTATTTATTATTTGCATATATATCTAATTCAATGATTATATCTGTGTCCGTGTGTTGCATTTGTTGGTGATTAAATTACTTAAGTTTCAAAAAGATTGAGTAAATCCACAAAACACTATTCACTCCCCTCTATTGTTATTCTAACCTTAAGATCCGTAATCCGCATTTCTAACAAATATCACCTTCATTTCATACTAGTCTCTAGGCATTCCCTGATTTGTATACTAAAACTACAGCTTTGATTACACTCTATTGTATACTACATGCATATAATGATAAATTAATAACTATGTCGGCGATTACAAGGACATAGCATACAACATTCATAGAAAAAAAAGAGAGAGAACCTCATAAGAAGCTGCAACAATCGGCATTGATATAGAGTTTTCGTCCCCTAGAGCAAGAACTAATCATATCCTTCTGTTGATGCTTGAAAGGAAACGCACGTGGATAACTGCCATTTATCATTGAAGGAACCTCATTCGTAAGTACTTTTTCTATGGTACTGTCTTCAATTTAGGAATCTTGTAAAGATGAAAAGATAAAATGTTACCATTATATGTATTGTCTAGCAATCTTCTTCCAGTTAATGAAGCAATCAATCGGTATGTATGTTGTTGCAGAGCCTAAACAAAGTACATCTAGATCTGTTCAGCAATAGGCAAAGGGATAGCAGATTGGAAATTAAGGAGCGCTTTCTATAGTAAAATATGTTAAACCGCAAGTGCAACTGCTTATACTAACTATCAAATGTACATGCACATTAGTTTATTTGGTCATTTTTAGACATGTACACCATCTCACATAACTTGATTTTCTTTAGTATTAATGGAGCTTTGCACATAGATATAGTTGGAATTATAACTTGAAAAATGAAATCAATGGCATTTAATCCCTTGACCTATTGAATAAAAGTTCTTTTCTTTTCCAGTTCCATTTCATGAAGGCTTCATAACTAAATTACTAGCTAATGTAAAGAACTGAAAATAATAAACCATCAAACCTGACGTATTGGCAAACCAAGGGTATTCAGAGGAGGATGACGGTTTTCATATCCATGTGGATGACCAAACCTGCATGTTGGTCCATATTTGCATTTACCTGTCTTCAAATAGAACTGCAAAAATAATGAAACCAATAACTTTACAAACAACTAAGCATGAAAATGACCTATAATATATTTTGGTTTAAATCTTTGAATCTAAAGTTACTTTTATGACTTGTAGCATTTCATTACAGAAACAACTATTTTTGTAAACAAAAAATAACTATTTTCACTATTACACCACAAACGTTTTTTTTGCTTAAGCAGCATTAAATCATATTTAAAAATACCATAACTATTAGGTCCCGCTTTGGCGGTGAATTTGGTACAATAATCGTTGATGATTTGATGTCAAAAATTCAATTTGTAGTTAAATAAAGAACTGCACTGTAAACACTAAATGAAAATGAATCATCATCATACCATATCACATAAAAAAAACTAAAAGCAACCACAACCATGGCCAACACAAAACCAAACACTGCAACACCACTTCCTCTCAACCTAAAACTGGTAGGGGCCATATCAGGCTTGACAAACTCTTCCCCATTAAACCAAACCCATTATTGATTAACCCTACCATAAAAAACATATCATCTTCATTTTCTAGAGGTTGTAAACATAACTTATAATATATAAATAGTAGCAAAAAAAATAATTAATTTCAAATGTTGAATCTAAAGATTAGAAAATTACCTCAAATCGGGCCTCTAAAGAGAATCAATCGATAATTTTAAAGCGAATGGCATTCCTACTTATTAAGCGAATTGATAATTAGATTCATTTTCTTAAAAAGGATGGAATCAAGGTGTTAGGGCTAGAGCAAACTAGATGTTGTAGGCAAAACTAGAGAACGAACAAAATTTCATGGGAGATTTAACATATATTTAGGGTTCCAATTAGGTTTAAAATAATTTTGGGGAAGATTGGTAGTCAACTGTTTCCTTACATTTTGCGGGAGAGAAGAAATTAAGGCGACCAGGTAACCGCGTAATGAAAAGAATCTAAAAATAAAGCTAGTCAATTTAAACAACGTTTCGGATTCCAAAATTTACTTCGCTAAATACTTTTATCAGCATTCATAATAGAAATGTTGTCCATTATTGCAGTGAAAAGCACATTTTCTTGTAGTGACTATATCTCTAGTTTCCTATCTCTCTTAGGTTATTCTTTCGCATCATACGAGGATTGAATTCAGATATGGATGCCAGAGGTGGAAGAGTGAATCTTGGAGGAAGCACCACCGCAAATGGAAATGCCAAACCGAATACTAGAAGAAACCAAGGTCAGGCACAAGAAGGAAATATTGGTGCTGGAGTCCCACAAGTAGATATGGGAGCTATGTATCAATTTTTCATGAATATGTTGCAAGTTGGAATTGTTGCTGGAGTGGTTGGAGGAAATGTTGTATGAGGAGTTCATGAAGCTCCGGTGGTCAAAAGGTATGCTATCTTAAGTAAAGACTATGTTAGTCTTGGAGGGAAGCCATTTATTGGAACTGAGGATTCTATCGAGGTGGAGAGCTGGTTGCTGCATTACGAGCAAATCTTTGTAGACTTAGGGCTCAACGATGAGAAAAAGAGAAGGCTAGCTTCGAGAAGCTTCAAGGAGCAGCTTTATTCTGGTGGAATAGGGTGACGGTTAGAATAGATGAAGAGATGATGACATGCGCTGAAGTTAAGAGGAGGTTCCAGAAGAGGTTCCTGTCCATGATGGCACAGTCTTCTTTGCTCAAAAAGTTTGTTGAGGTAGAGCAGGGAGAGATGTCCGTGTTGGAGTATTCTAGAAGATTTAAGGAGTTGGCTAGGCATGGGTATGCTACTGTGGATACTATGATGAAGAGAAATGAGAAGTTCATAAAGGGGTTGAAGCCTGAGTTGGCAAGGGCTACATTACCTCATATAGGGATCCTTGTGATGTTGTAGTTGAAATGGCTTTAAGACACGAAGAGATGCTTGCATCTTTGGAGAAGAATATGGCGAAGGAGCTTCAAGTGGGACAGAGTCAGAAAAGATAGTTCTTTCATAAAAAGGGTGCTTAGAAGGGTGGAGCCGCGAAGAAAATAAACTCTGAGGTTGTTTGCTTCAAGTGTGATAAGAAGGGGTATTTTGCTAATGAGTGTCGTACTGGAAAGGTGAAGGAAGTGATCGGGAAGAAGAACATCGGATGCTTCAACTACGATCAGATTGGTCATTATAAGAATCAATGTAAAGAGTCTGTTAAGGATGAAAGAGAAAAGTATTTGCATTGGAGCCTACTGCATCAGGACCAACAGCCCAAGAGAAAGAGAAAGCAGTGTTGGAGGTACACTTCAGATCCATGGTATGTCTGTTAGCATTCTATTTGATACTGGTGCATCGCATTCTTTCGTATCTCGTTGTTTTGTAGATAAGCTTAACTTAGAACCTTCATGCTTAGTTACATCCTTAAGAGTTGCATACCCGATAGGAAGGTATGCAACACTTGGGATGAAGTGTGACCACCTAGAGTTTGATTTGTTAGGTCATACCTTTGTTTGTAGTTTGCATGTGTTTGACTTTGTAGGGTTCGGAATTATCTTGGGTATGGACTGGTTAAGTAAGTATGATGCTAGGATATTTTGCCACGATAGGAAAATATCACTTAGACACCCTGACTGCAGTGATCAGATTGTTTATACCATGGAAAAACCTAACTGTGAGGTGAATGCTCTGTTGGGTGTTGTGGAGGTAGAGGATAAGTGCATTGAGTTTCCGTGGTCCGAGAATTTGCAGATGTGTTTAAGTCGGTAGTAGGATTGCCACCGAAATGAGCTATTAGTTTTGAATACGTTTGGTGCCTAAAGCAGAACCAGTGAGTAGGCCGCCAAGCAGGATGACACCTATCAAGATGAGAGAGTTGAAGGTGCAGTTGGTGGATTTGGAAGGAAAGAATTTTATCAGGCCAAGTAGTTCACCTTAGGGAGCAGCCACAGTATTTGCCAAGAAGCTGGACGGATCATTAATGATATGTATCAATTATCGTAAGTTGAATGAGAAGACGATAAGAATCGATATTCATTGCCTAAAATTGATGATTTATTTGATCAATTGAGTGGAGCCAAGATATTTTCTCAATTAGATTTAGCTATAGGTTTCCATCAGCTTAAACTAGCAGAGGTTAGTATTCCTTTGACGGCGTTTAGAAATAGATATGGATCGTATGAATGGTTAGTGACCGTTCAGACTAACTAATGCATCAGCATCTTTGTGGATTTGATGAATCGAACCAAGAGCACTTGGATAGGTTCGTGTTGGTTTTCATAGATGATATATTGACACACTCTAAGGATGAAAGGGAGCATGAAGTTCATCTTAGAGTGTTGCTTGAGACGTCGAGGTAGAATTAGCTGAAAGCAAAGTTTTTAAAGTGTCATTTCTGGAAGAAGAAAGTGAAGTTCCTTATTCATGTAGTCTCAGAAAAGGGTTGTCTGTAGATCCGACTAAGATTGAAGGGGTGAATAATTGGAAGAGACCCAAGACAGTGACTGAGGTAAAGATTTTTCTTGGATTGGTTCGATATTATAAGAGGTTCGTTAAAGATTTTTCATGGATAGCAGCACCGATGACCAAGCAAACATGAAATGATGTGAAGTTGGTATGGACTGATAAGTGTGAGGAAGCATTCTGGGGCTAGAAACATTTATTGACTGATGCACCTGTGTTGGTTGTTCTAGAAGGGAATCATGATTTGGTAGTTTATACAGATGCATGTGAAACTAGATTAGGAGTTGTGTTGATGCAGAGAGGTAAAATGATTACATATGCTTCTCGACAGCTTAGACCGTATGAGATTAGATATCCAATACATGATTCGAAATTTGCCGCAGTAATATTTTCATTAAGGGTGTGGAGACATTACCTTTTTGGAGAGAGGTTTGAATTATATACAGATCATAAGTCGTTGAAGTATTTGTTCTCTCAAAGGAGTTGACATGAGACAACAAATATGGTTAGATTTTATTGCTAATTACGACTTTGGAATTGAGTACACACTAGAAAAAGGTAATAAGATGGAGGATGCGCTTAGCAGGAAGCATCAGAATGCAGTATTGGCGATGAAAGCCGAGTGGAAGGATTTGGAAGCATTGTCGACTTGTACAGTTCAATGGAGATCTATGGCCGGATCTAGTGAAGGAACTGTTGTGTTATCTTGTTAAGAAGTTAGACCGGTAATGATAGAAAAGATTGCTTCTAAACAAGAGGAAGATCCAGTGTTGGCTGAACGGATTAGGAAGTTAAGGGATGGAACCAACAACATTGACTTGAAGGATTTCAGTCTTGACCAGAATGGGTGGTTAAGAAAGAAAGGGAGGTTGTTTGTTCCGGATGTGGGAGACATTAGGAAGAAAGTTTTGGAGGAATGCCATCGTTTTGAAGTTCACTATTCATCTAAGAGGAACTAAGGTGTATCAAGACATGAAGAGAAGTTTCTTTTGGGAAGGTATGAAGAGGGATGTTGGCTTATGGGTGAAGCAGCATTTGAACTGTCAACGGGTAAAAGCCGAACATCAGAAGCCAAATTGGCTGCGACCGCCATTGGATATTCTGGTATGGAAGTGGGATTCTAATTCTATGAATTTTATAGACGGGTTGCCAAGATCTAGTAGAGGAAAAAGCATATGGGTCATAGTGGATAGATTGACCAAAAGTGCCCACTTCATTCCAGTTAAGTCAACTAGGACGGCACCTGTTTTGGCTAAGTTATTTATGAAGAATGTGATTAGATTGCATGGAATTTCTAGTACTATAGCAAGTGATAGAGATTCCTTGTTCACTAGTGAGTTTTGGAAGAGTCTACATGAGATTTTAGGAACCAAGCTCAAGATGAGTACTGTATAACATCCATAAACCGATAGGCAAACAAAAAGGGTTAACAAAGTCTTGGAAGATTTATTATGAGCTCCTGTGTTAGATTTTGGGGGATCATGAGAAGACCATCTACACTTAGTCGAGTTTTCATATAACAACAGTTATCAAGCTAGTATCAGGATGGCATCGTTTGAAGCTTTGTATGGAAGGCCATGCAAATCTCCCTTTGTTGGTTAGAGACCAGAGATAGGTTGGTTCTTGGTCAGATTTGGTTAGAGAAGCTACAGAGAAAATTGAGTTGATTAGAGCAAGAATGAAGGATGCTCAATCTAGGAAAAAGAGTTATGCAGACAAAAGAGGTAAAGACTAAGAGTTCTCTATTGGAGATCATATGCTTGTTAAGGTATCACTAATGATGAAGGGTGTGATTAGATTCGAAAAATTAGGGAAGTTAGCACCGAGATTTATAGGACCATTTCCTATTATAGAGAGGATCGGGAAACTCACATATAGAATAGATCTAACGAATAGTTGGGCAAGAGTCCACAATGTTTTTCATGTTTCTCATCTAAGGAAGTGCATTAGAGATCTGGAGTCTACGATAGCACCAACTATGTTAGAGGACATAGTAGTAGATGCAAACTTGACTATACTTAGGAAGCCAGTTCGGATAATTGCGAGAGAAGAGAAGAGGCTTAGGAACAAGACATTCGAATTAGTGAAAGTCCAATGGAGCGACGATGAGAGAGACTATACTTGGGAGATTGAGAGCAGGATTAGAGACGCTTATCCTAATTTTTTGGCTGTATGTTTTACCTTTTTGATTGATTTATTGTGTACCTTATCGTAATTTCGAGGACGAAATTCTTTAAAGGGGGAAGTTTCTAATGACCCTAATTTTTAGTAACATAATTTAAGATATTTAATTAGCTAAATAAAATAAAATAATGTGATTATTAGTAACATAGGGGTAGTCGTGCCATGTAAAACCAATGAACTAAATATGAGTTAAAATGAAACAGAAAAGAGGGTAAAATAGAAAGGAGACATAACCATATACTCTAAACCCTCATATACATCATACCATTTGTTCATTTCATAATCTAATTTTTTTTAAATTGAGACTGGTCACCATTAGCAAGATAAGAGGAAGAAAATATAAGGAAAAGGAAGATCAAAATCAAATACAGTAAAATTTCAAACTCCTTAATCTCAAAGCTAAGGTAAATAATGACAATGTCTCATATTTATTAATTGTTTACGGTTTTAAAGTTAATCCAAACTATTTTTGCAATATTTAGCCATGTTTTTGAATGATTGAATGTTTGTATATGTTTGTTGTTGATTTATGATTGTTTATATAGGTTTTATAATATGTTTTAACATGAAAATAATATTAAATGACATCCAAGTGCCTTACGAATTTAGATTTAGATTAGAAACGATATTCCAGAGATGGAATTCAATTTTCATAATTTTCTGAATTAATGTGGATTTCATATTAATATTCTAGTGTAGAAAATGATTATTTAGATTTAAAATAATTTTCGGCTAAATTATTAATGTTTTGGATCGGAAATAAATATACGTTAGAAAACATATTAAAAATGATTTTCTATCATTTTTGTAGAATTTTTCTGTGTTTTATTAGATATATAAAATTATTTAAGGTATAGGACTTAAACGTTTTACAGTTTTTTAAAAGGAGAAGGTATTTTGTAAATTATTTAAATTAATTGCTTCTGAAATTTTGGCAGCACTTTTAGAAAAGAAAATAAAAAACCAATAATATTTTGACAGACAAGGCAGGTCAGTTGAAAAGTATTCATTTTTAAAGTTAAAAACATATTTTACATGCTTTTGGCATGTTTAGCCTCTTTCAGCACAGGAGTTTCGATTGAGAGCTTCCACCTCCATTTCCAGCGAAACCAGTGCACATGGTATTAATAACTTGGTACATAGTGAATTGGGCAAAGGCGAAAGGAACTGGGTCTAGACTATAGGTTCCAATAGGGTCGAAACATGACTTTGTTTTAAATTGAAAATGCACCTGATTTTCTTTTGAAGGAAGTGCTTACGGCCTGGTTGGCTTTCGGCTGGGTCAAAATGTCTTAAAGGAAAGGTTTCGAATGAGTTGCGCCTTCTTTCTAAGTAAATGCTTTCGAAGGGGTCAAAACCCCTTGTTGCCACTTTCTTACCTTTCGAAGTCAATGGTTTCGAAAGAAATACTTTGTTTTACAAACCCAAGCCATTTCTCCAATGCTTTCGGAAGGGTTGGTTTCGACACCATCACTTCTTTACTTAGGAATAGCTTTTGAAAGATTGCTTTCGACTTAAATGTTTTTCACCCTTTCGCTCCATTGAAGGTAGAACCCAAAGGTTTCAAAAGAGTTAATTTTAAATGGTATCATAAGGTTTCCACATGTTTAATTGAACCTAAATGCTTTTGGAAGGTTTGCTGTTTGTAAAGGTTTTGATGCTTTCGAAAGGTCTTAAAGAAAGGCTTCAAAGGGATGATTCCCTAATAGTTTCGAAAGGTATTAAAGGAAAGGTTTTTTTAATGATTTCTAAAGGCAATGTTAAAGGTTTTAAAGATAGGATGTCTAAGGTTCTAAAGATTTCGAAGATTTTTTTTTTTCAATAGTTTCAAAAGAAAGATTATGAATGGTTTCTAAAGAATGTTTTGGCCTTTCGGCCTAGGTTATAAGGGAGGGTTTACTTGGTTTCGAAAAGGGCACTTTCAATGGATTCGAAAGAGGTACTTTTAAAGGTTTAAATGTTTTCATCAACAAAGATTTGAGTAAAGCTTATATATATATAACATGACAAGGTGATTTGAGTAAAGCATATATTATATATTTTTCTTGTTTAAGTTTGATTTAAAGGTTTAAATCATTTTGAGAAGAAAAGGTTTAGAGGAAAATTTAAGGGAAGATTGCCCTAAGTAAAATGACTCGGATATTTGTATACCATATGGGGCTGGTATAGGGCCACGCCCTATACATTATCTATTATCCCCAACTAATTTAGTCTAAAATTCCATTGTGTAGGAATTTGTCACAAGTAAGACTAAAAGGATGTTACACAAAGAATGTAATATATATTTGTACTGAGGTAATTTATTGGTGAGCCCGCAAAACCATTAGGATCAGGTGACCCTGGGAGAAGTTAAGTTGCAGTCCGTTCAGAAGAGGATCGTCTAACAGGACATGTAAGTTTACATGATATTGCTTTACAGTTTTAACTTTTAACCAATTTTGGTTGCAAGGCTATGATTTGCAAAAGATATGTTCTAAAGGGATATTAGTGAGTGGAAACCCATTCCGCTAAGTGGCGTGGTCTCACTTAATGTCCAATAATCGAGATGCATAGTATTATTCACACCAAGTTTTATGACTGACTCGAAAATTGTGTTTTTCCCTTAAACTCTCGGGTGACCAAAATTAATTTTAGTAGGATGAGGGATTGAGGCTTATAGGTTTATAGTAGTTGATGAATAAAGCTACCGATGATGAGCAGGAGGCTGAAGGATAGCTATTTAGGAGTTCCTATTTATTTTGTTTGATTCCACTATGTTGTATTATATCAGTTATGACAGTATAGTACTGTGGTCAACCAAGGAGGCATCATCATATGTCGCTCTTGGCGTATTTATGTAATAATTATACTTGATCTTTACTTGGGGAACAATTATGGGATTATGTAATCCGGATATGAAACTTGTGTTTTGAAATGTAATAAAAAATGTTGCTTTAAAATCTATGATTTGTTTCATGTTCAAGTGCTTCTGATGTTATGCATACCACTAACATAGCCATATTTTGTCGTCGGAAGTTAATATTATAGATGATCTGCAGCGCTTAGCTTTGGGCCTAAAGATAGGGGATGTTACACTCTTCCAGATGCAAATAAGAAACTAAATTTGTAGGTTCGAATCAAATGAGAGAAGGAATATCTCCAACAAATGAGTAGAAAGGTGCACTGCCCTTCAAGTATACCTCTAGTAATATACTTTTAAGAAGCTCATATACTCCGTGACAATTCTGAGAAATGTACTAGCCGAACCACCCACCAAAGCTTACCAAGATCCGAATATTTCACATCTAAATGTGCAAATGAATCCTATCTAGATGAGGTGTGAAACACCTTTTTAATGGGAGCAACCCCACATAAGTGGATGTCCTTTCACGCTTTGGGTTCAGTCATTTACCGACAAAGGATAACAAAGCTAAACGGAGCAACAAATCATCTTAGAATGACGATAATAAAGAAGATGAAGTAACCGGTAGCTGAGAAATCAATTATCAAGGATATAAAACGATCGTATATGGAAATTAGGTCTTGTATACTTACCACCACTCATCAAATTCAAAATTGTACTATTTCTTGGTTACTAATAATACCGGAAAGTCAAGGTAGTGTTATCTCGAAGACATGTCCCATGATTATTCTTAACTTTCGAAATAGCAAAAAGTTTACTTCTTCGATGTTTAGTGCTAATTATACAAATAATTAGTTTTCATACAGGTGAACCGCTTTACGAAAATTAATTCATTTTCATAAATGAATCAAACCTTTTCTTTTAAAAATCCGAATTAGTACTTGGCCTCACACTACAAGTATTAACTTTAAAACCCTTTGTTAAAGAGTTTACTAACTTTTAAATATAGAAAGGATTTAACAACTTAAAACATTCTTATTACATTGATTAATTAACTTTAAAACTTCGTTAATTAAGCTGATTAGTTTACTTCAATAACCTTTAATTAAAAAGGGTAAATCTCCTTTAAAGCATCATTAATTCAATTCATTAATAATATAATTAATTAAATATCATTATTTAAAAGCGATTAATAAATTTAAAACTTTATTTTAGAAAAGATTTATTTAAAGTTAAGCAGATTTATTAACTTTTAAAATTCATTAATTAAAAATTGAATTAATTTAAAAAACATCATTAGTAAATTGATTATTTAAATTTAATGCATCATTAAATAAAATTGATTAATTAAATCTGAAACATCATTAACTAATAAATTAGTTAATTTTGAACACAATGCTAATAAGTTAATTAGTTAACTATAATCCTTATTCATTAAATAATTAATTAAATTAAATAATATGTATTAAAATAACTAATTATTTTTGGAAACATCATTAATAAAAAGCTTGCTTAGCTTGTAAAATATTTTCAAGCATGAACATGAAAGCAAACAGTTTCGATAAAAAGTGATTTTCTGAAAGTGTCGACATAGCAACAATCACTATACAATAGTTCGAAATTCAAGTTTATGCTATTTGCAATACATCTACACATCACACAGCAAGGTTATAGCATATATATATATAGCGATTTACAATAATACAACATATGTCAAGCATTTATTAACGAAGGCATAAATTTAACTAATAAAATTTCATATGTCTTATGATTCGCTTAATAACTTTACAAAGCGACTAACTTTCAAGCAACAAACTAATCCAACAATCAAATTATTATTTCACCAATAAAATAAGCATTCAAAAGCTATAACATGAAAACACATATAGCTTGAAAACATTTGGTTTGAAGGTGGAAGCTTTACTCACCAAATGCACTAAATTTATGCTAAACTTCCACTGAACTTGAATACGATCCTAACACATCATCTAGTCTTGAAAATATGGATTTTGTGCTTGAGAAGGGTCAATTGGGTTTGTCCTAGGGCCTATGGGGCTCAGCCTGGGTGGTTCAAGGGGGATGTGAGGTTTTATTTGGTGGAGAATAGGTATGCAAGTGGATGTAGGTGATTTTAGACTTGGTTTTAGAGTATACACTAACTTTTCTCTTAGGAAAAGGAGATGGACACCATGGAAGTATTTTTGGACATGAAGAGAAAGGAAGTGAAGAAGTAAATAATAATGTAAAGTGGAAATGTGTGAAGGTAAGAGGTATTTATAGGAAATGAGGAGGGTATTTTAGTAAAGTAACTTTAGGAATTAAATATAATAAAGTGTGCATGAATTATGGAAGCTCCATCCTCTCCCATACATCCTTATGCACGTTGGTCAATGTAACACCCCTAATTTTTAATAACATTATTCAGGAGATTTAATTAGATAAATTAAATAGGATAATGTAAATGTTAAGTGATAAGGGGATTGAGATTTGAAGAAATACTAAGTGGTCGTGCTTAGTTAATTGATTAAATGGGCTTAAGAATGAATTATAGGCTAATTAGTTTGCACAATGGTATATTGGGTATTAGCCGCACCTTAACTCCATAACCTTTATATTTATCCACGGCTTGTCATCCATTCACGTTTATTTCTCATTTTCACAAAACATAAAATGCAAACACAAAAAAGGAGCCGACCATGTTAAGGAAGAAAAGAATTTGCTCTAATTTAAAAGTAATTTCCGCTTCCATTACATTGTTAAGGAAGAAAATAATTTGCTTTAATTAGTTTATCTGAAAATTTGAGGAAACTAATCACATGTTTACACGTGGACATGTTAGTTAGATAGAATTTTCTTTAATTGCCGTTAATCAGGTTTTACTTAGAAAAACAAGTTCCGCCTCTATTAGGAGTTACTTTCGACTCATAGCTTCCGCTTTGACTCAGTTGAAACCAACACGGGCCCAAACCAATACACAAGCTATCACTTAGATGGTACGTAGTTGATTGGAGGAAAGGCAGATGGCATGGTGTAGAAAGCATTGCTTCCAATGGAGTCGATACCTTTGTTTGTTATGAAAAGTTAAGCGCCTTCCTTTGTTTTATAAAGCTTTCGTAGGAGTCAAAACTTATGCTTTCGAAAGGAGTTTTCTAATAGCTTTCGAAGGGGTTGCCTTTTTATGTAGTAAAAGTAAGAGCTTATGAAGAAGTTTCTTTATTTGTAAAAAAATGCTTTCGAAAGTAGGGGTTCCGACCTAGTCGAAGCCCTGCTGCCGTTCTTTTGCCTTTCGAGTGTATTAAAGTCATCAATGCTTTAGAAGGTTAGTTTTTGATTTAAAGATGTACTAAGCCACTTTGTAAACGCTTTCGAAAGTGGTCCAATGGTTTCGAAGGCAATGGCTTTGAAAGGGGGTTTCGATGCTAACCTTCAATGTTTTTCCTAAAGGTTTTGAAGCTTTCGAAACGGTGGTGCCGATGCCACCAAGTTTTCCCCAAAACTTTTATGAAAAAGAATGGTTTCGAAAGAGATACTTTCATTTATATTCACTTTGACCCAAATGATATTTTTAAATATTAAACCCAGTGGTTTCGAAAGAGGGACTTTCAATGGTTTCAAAAGGGATATTTCCAAAGCTTTCGAAAGGGCACTTTCAATGGTTTCGAGAAGGGTACTTTCATTGGTTTCGAAGCTATGTTTCTAAGAATTACTAAGTAATGTCCTAATACCTTTGAAAGGTAATTTTGATTTCGAAAAAAATGATTTAAGGAGCTTCGAAAGGTATACATGTAATGTTTTGAAAAGAAGTTTTCTATGCTTTCAAAGGAGTTTATCCAGGGTTTTCGAAAGTGATGTTTTAAGTTGTCGAAAGACTTAGTTTTCAAAACAAATAACCCAATCCCATTTTAAAGGAAAACCATGGCGGAAATAAATAAAGTGTTTTGAAATGTAGTTTTGAAGAAGTTTTCCTTGATTAATGGGTTAAAGGAATTAACCAGGATTTATATAAAATAGTTTCAAGGATTTAAGCCGCAAGGGTGGTATTATTATGTTTGATTCTTCATATATGTATTTGAATATATTCACATTGTAATGAACCTATAACGGTACTTTGAAGAAGGGCAGAATAACCAAGTAGGTTCACAGTAAGCCTATGAAAACTGTGTATAGGAAAAGATATTGGCAAGGGTCAATAGGTCTACAGTAAGCCCATGAAAACTATGTATAGATGAAGATGTCAAGAAGACAGGTTCATAGTTAGCCCTTGAAAACTATGATTTGATATTAGCAGGGGCGAATAGCTTTGTAGTTAACACATGAAAACTATATCTGGATTAAGATATTGACATAAATCAATAGGTTCCTAATCAACCCGCGAAAAATAGGATAAGAGAAACATATTGGAGTCACTGATAGATTTTGGAAGAACCCATTAAACAGTAAAGATATTGGCATGGGCAAATAGCTTCTTGGTGATCCCATGAAAACTATGTAACTGGATATGGAGTCCTTAAACATTAAACATATTATTAATAAGCTCATGAAAGCTAGTAGGTTAATAGTGACCCTAAAAACTATAAATGAGATAGTTAGTCAGAATGAATAGGAATGGAAAATCCAGAATTGATTTACTTATTTGCATAGCATCTTATTGTTTTGATTAATTTTAACCATCGTCGATGCAGGAGCACGGTACATGGTTTTATAAATGTTTTAGGATACTATTGAGGGGAAAACCCGTTCCACTAAGCGGCGTGGTTTCGCTAGATATCTAAATGGTTTAAGATGGTAGATTATTACTCATAACAGGCTTTATGTCTAACTCGAAATTTATGTGTTCCCCTTAAACTCTTGGATACTCAATTGATTTTCACTAGTTTGAGTTGAGGTTTTTAGGTACCTCTTAGACGAATAAGCTTCTGAAGACGTGTAGGAGGCATGATAGCTATCTAGAGTTCTCTTTTATTTCGATTCTGTTGTGTTGTTTTGCAAAGGAAAAGTTGTTAAATTGCTTATTTATACTCTGATCATCCCAAGGGGCATCTTCATATGTCATTTTTGGCATATGTTGTAATAGATATATCTTCTCTAAATGTGGTTCTCATATCGGAATTATGTAATGGATTTGAAATGGAATGTGAGACTTGTTTGATGTTTTAAATTTTTTCCATATCCATGTGATTCTGTGTATCAAAATATCCAACATCATCGTATTTTGTCGTCGATGATTAATAACCATGGATGAGTGCAGCATCTAGAGCCGTTAGTTTTGGGCCTCCAAGTATGGGATATTACAATTTGGTATCAGAACATAGGTTTATGAAACTTAAGAAAGTTAACCTAAAAGATTTTTTTGAAGCATAATCCAATGAATCAGAAATATGATCGGGGTTTGGGATAACGCTATAGTAGCGTACTTGTATTTGATATATAGGTGTATATATATAAGTACGCATTCCCATCCCTCTTTGACCGTTCTTCTGTATCTTACTAAGGCTCGTATGCAGATTTACGAGAAAAAAGATATGGAAGTAGGAAACAGAAGAGGAAATCTCGACGGAGGAAGCACCACAATCAATGGAAATGCTCGACCCACCAAGAGAAACCTGAGTCGACAGGCTAATGCTAACCAAAATGCAGATGCCAGTGTGGGTGCTGGAAATCCACAAGTAGATATGCGGGCAATGTATCAGTTCTTCGTCAATATGATGCAAGCAGGAACTGCTGCTGGAGTTGCTGAAAATGTTGAAGGAGCTAATCCTATGACTCCAGTCGGAAATAATTATGCTAAGCTGAGCAAAGATTACGCCATTCTAGGTGGAAAGCCATTTATAGGAATGGATGATGCTATTGAAGTTAAGAATTGGTTGTTGCACTGAGGTAATCTTTGCAAATCTAGGTTTAGATGATGAGCAAAAGAGGAGGCTGGCCTCTAGGCAGTTGCAAAGGGCAGTGCTTCACTGGTGGAATAATGTGACTACTGGAGTTTCGTAGGAAGAGTTGACATGCGCTGAGTTCAGAAGGAGACTTGAGTAGAGGCTTTTATCTGAAGTTGCTAAGTTGGCGTTGATGAGGAAGTTTATGGATTTATTCAGAGGGAGATGTCGGTAATTGAGTATACTACTAAGTTTGATGAGCCATCTCGGTATGGGTATGCTACTATAGACACCGACATCAGAAGGAACAAGAGGTTCATTCGAGGATTGAGGCCCGAGCTTGATAGGGTGACCCTAACACGTATCCGAGGTCCTTGTAATTTGGTTGTGAAGCTAAAAATTTGCATGAAGAAATGCTTGTTGTTTGTGCTAAGCCAGCTGAAACCTAGTGTTCTCAAGGAAAGAAGAGGAATTTCTTTAAGAAGAAGGGAGCCCAGAAGGGAGATGCTACCAAGAAGGCAAAGGTTGATTTAGTTTTCTACAAATGTGACAAGAATGGTAATTATGCAAATGAGTGCCAGTCAGGAAAGGGGAAAAATTTTGTAGATAAGAAGAATTTGACGTGCTTCAACTATGACCAAGTTAGGCATTATATGAATCGGTGTCCAGAACCAGTTAGGGCGAACAAGGGAAAGGTTTTTGCCATTGGATCATTATCTGTAAAGACAGCTGTAGCTGAAAAGGGGAAGATTGTGATAGAAGGTACGTTTTTGATTCAAAGTATACCAGTTAAGATACTATTTGATACCAGTGCACCACACTCATTTATATCCCGGTGTTTGATTGGTAGGTTATGCTTAGAACCCACATACCTTGTTACTTCCTTAAGGGTTGCTTATCCAATAGGAGGGGATGCAACTCTGGGGATGAGATGTGACCAGTTAGAACTTGATTTGTTAGGTCATAAGTTTCCATGCAGTTTGTATGCTTTCGATGTTGTAGATTTTGAAATCATTTTGGGTATAGATTGGTTGAGAAAGTATGAGGTTAGGATATTTTGCCAGGATGGGGAGATATCACTGAGACACCAAAATAGTCATAACCGAATCATATTCTCAGTGGAGAATTCTAACTGGAATTTTGTGTTTTGTTAAGCGCAGTGGGAGTGGAAGAAGAGTTAAGTCAGGTTCGAGTAGCAAAAGAGTTTGCTAATGTCTTTGACCCAGTCACAAGATTACCACTGAAACGAGCTACTAAGTTTTGAATAGATCTTGTGACCGGTGTTGAAGCTGTGAGTAGACCATCTAATAGGATGACACCTACTGAGATGAAAGAATTGAAGGTGCGGCTAGTGGATCTAGAAATAAGGAATTTCATTAGACCAAGCAGTTTGCCTTGGGGGGCAGTCATGATATTCGTGAAGAAAACAGATGGTTCGTTGAGGATGTGCATCGACTATCGTAAGTTGAACGAGATGACGATCAAGAATAAGTATCCTTTACCGAGAATAGGTGATCTATTTGATCAGTTGTGTGGAGACAGAGTGTTTTTCCAATTAGATTTGGCGAAAGGTTTCCATCAGTTAAGAGTGGCAGAGGACAATATTCCTTTGAGAGCATTTCAGACTAGGTATGGTTCATACGAGCAGTTAGTAATGCCATTCGGATTAACGAATGGCACTTGCTTTCTTCGTGGATATGATGAATCGAATCTTCCGAGAGTACTTGGATAGGTTTGTGCTGGTGTTCATAGATGACTTTTTAGTACACTCTAAGGATGAAAGAGAGCATGAGGATCATCTTAGAGTAGTGCTTGAGACGCTGAGACAGCATTAACTGAAGGCGAAGTTTTTTTAAGTGTCATTTCTGAAAGAAAGAGGTTAAATTTCTTGGTCACGTCTTCTCAGGGAAAGCGTTGTCAAACGATCAAAATAAGGTCGAAGCTGTTAATAAGTTGAAGAGACTAGAGACGGCGACTGAGATTAGAAGCTTGCTTGGATTTGCTGGCCATTATTGGAGATTCATTAAGGATTTCTTGCAGATAGCAGCATCCTTGACTAAGCTAACCATGAAGGAGGTGGAATTTGTCTGGTCTGACAAATGTGAGGAAGCGTTCTTTAAATTAAAGCATTTGTTGACCAATGCACCAATATTAGTAGTTCCAAGCAGAAATCAAGGGTTAGTGGTGTATATTGATGCATGTGGAACTGAACTGGGAGCTGTGTTGATGTAGAAGGGTAAAGTGATTGCCTAATGCTTCATGACAACTTAGACCGTATGAAGTGAGATATGCTACTCATTATTTGGAGTTGGCTGCGGTGATCTTTGTGCTAAAGATTTGGGTACATTATCTCTTAGGGGATACATTTGAGCTATACACAGATCATAAGTCTTTAAAGTACTTATTCTCTCAGAAGGAGTTGAATATGAGACAGCAAAGGTGGCTGGAGTTTTGGTAGCTTATGATTTTGGTATAGAATATACTTCTGGGAAAAGTAATAAAGTAGCGGATTCTCTTAGCAGAAGACATCAGAATGTGGTGTTAACTATGTTGGCAAAGTGGAAGGATTTAGAAGCTTTCACTACTTGTAGTGTGCTGTTAAGTTCGGCTGCTAGTTCAAGTCAGAGTACCGCTATGTTGTCCTGTTTAGAAGTTCGACCAATATTGATCAAAATGATAGCTTCTAAGAAGAAGGAGGATCCAGTATTAACCGAGAGGATTGTAAGGCTTGAGGTTGAAACTGAGATCGATGATTTAAAAGAATTTAGTTTTGACCAGAGGGGATGGTTGAGAAAGAAATGACGGTTGTGTGTTCCAAATGTTTAGAACTTGAGGAAATAATTTCTAGGAGAATGTCATCGATCCATGTTTACGATTCATCCTAAAGGGACCAAGATGTATCAAGATATGAAGAGAAGCTTCTATTGGGAAGGTATGAAGAAGGGACTTGTGGGTTAGGCAGTGTGTAAACTATCAACAAGTGAAATCCGAATATCAAAAGAAGAGTGGTTGCTTCAGCCTTTAGAGATTCCAGTTTGGAAATGGGATTCGATATCCATGGATTTTATTGACGGGTTTCCAAGGTCAAATAGGGTAAATGAAAGTATATGGGTCATAGTACACAGATTGACCAAGACTGCACATTTGATTCCAGTTAAGCCAATCAGGACGACGCCAGTTTTAGCTAAGTTATTCATGAAAAACATAATTAGACGGCATGAGATTCCTAATAGTATAGTCAGTGAAAGAGTTGCTTTGTTAACTAGTGAATTCTGGAAGAGTCTACAGGATGTGTTAGGTACTAAGCTCAAGATGAGTACTGCATATCACCCTCAGACGGATGGGCACAGTTTGAGAGTCAATAAAGTACTCGACGATTCATTGAGAGAGCTTGTGTATTGGACTTTAGTGGATCTTGAGAAGATCACCCACATTTGGTTAAGTTTTCCTATAGTAATAGTTATCAGAATAGTATAGGAATGTCGCCTTTTGAAGCTTTGTAAGGAAGGCCATGCAAATCGCCAGCATGTTGGTTGGAGACTGGAGATAGATTAGTCTTAGGTCCAAATTTGGTTAGGAAGGCGTCAAAGAAGATTGAGTTGTTCTGAGAAAGGATGAAGGAAGCTTAGTCCAGATAGAAGAGTTACACAGATAAGAGGCATAAAGACCTAGAGTTTTCAGTTGGAGATAAGGGTTTCACTAAAGTATCATCAACGAAGGGTGTGGTATGGTTCAGAAAGTCAGGGAAGCTAGCACCGAGATATATTGGTCCAATCCAAATTATAGAGAGGACTGGAAAGCTCGCATACAAAGTAGAGTTGTCGAGTAGTATGGCAGGTGTCTGTAATGTATTTTATGTGTCTCATCTTCGCAAGCATGTGCATGATCCAAAGATTACTATTCCTCCAACAGGTTTGGAAGATTTGATAGGTAGAGCCTAATTTGACCTTTGTTAGACAACCAGTTCAGGTTGTAGCAACAGATGAGAAAAGACTGAGGAACAAGACAATCAAGTTGGTGAAAGTTTAATGGAGCGACAACGAGAAGGACGGTACTTGAGAGACAAAGGACAAGATTCAAGATACTTATCCTAGTCTACTTTATGGGTATGTCTATATTAGATTTATATAGATAATTATGAGTCAGATAGACTAGTATGGTTGTTAGGAGTCCTTACAGATGCTTGCTATATTTAGTATTTAGTCCTTACTGAATTTCGAGGACCGAATTTCTTTAAGGAGGGGTGCATGTAACACCTCTAATTTTTAATAACATTATTCAAGAGATTTAATTAGATAAATTAAATAGAATATGTAAATGTTAAGTGAGGAGAAGATTGAGATTTGAGTAAATACTAAGTGGCCGTGTTTTATTAATTAATTAATTAGAAGGCTAAAGAATGGCTTATAAGCTAATTAGTTTACACAAGGGTATATTAGGTATTAGCCGTACCTTAATTCCATAACCCTTATATATATCCACGGCTTGCCATCAATTCACGTTTATTTCTCATTTTCACAAAAACGTAAAACGCAAACACAAAAGAGGGGCCGACCATTGTTAAGTAAGAAAATAGGAGAAATTTAAATCAAGCTAAGGAATTAAATCAAGCGGAATAAATTTCAATCGCAGTCCAACATCCTTATCTTAATCAAGGAGAATAATAATTTATACCAGCTCTATTTTATTTTATGATCATATGTTTTTTGATTTAAGATTAAATTAATTTTTATGATGATTTGGATGATGATATGAATGAGTTATAATTTGTTTCATTTAAAAAAGATTGTTTAAATTGGGATTTATGCGGTTTTAGGGAAAAACCGATGGTAAATGATCTTTGAATGCCATGGAAATTTTTTTATGTTAAGTAAAACATGATTTAGAGTTGGGATGTTTTAATTTTGATAATTTTACAAGCTATGGAAGAATTATTATGAGTTTTCAAAGAAAAATATGATTAATTGGGTTTAGAAATTTATTTTAGAAATTATATTAAGAATTTGGGTCTGAAATTTTGATCTGTTAGATAACATGTTAAAAGAGATTTTTTGTGATTTTTGGGGATTTTTACTAAATGAATTATTTTGAGAATTAAATTATTTTGAAAGAAGGACCTAAATGATTTAATTGTTTTACTAATAGATGGGCTTATTTGCTAAATTAACCTTGGTTTAGATTTGAAATTAAGAGGCAATTATTTTGGAAAAAAATTTGAAAAGTTGAGGCAACCAATCACATGTTTACACATGGGCATGTTAGTTAGATAGAATTTGCTTTAATTGGCATTAATCAGCTTTTACTCAAAAAAGCAGGATTCACCTCTATTAGAAGTACCTTTCGACTCATAGCTTCCACTTCATCTCAGTCAGAATCAACCTAGGCCAAAACCAATACACAAGGTATCCCACAGATGATACGTAATGTATCCAAGGAAAAGCGGAAGGCAGGGTGTCAAAAGCATTGCTTCTGATGGGGTCGATACCTTTGTTTGTTTTAAAAAGTTAAGTGTCTGCCTTTGTTTTATTATAACTTTCGAAGTAGTCGAAACATATGCTTTCGAAATGAGGTTTCTAATAGCTTTTGAAGGGGTTGCCATTTTATGTTTTAAAAGTAAGAGCTTTCAAATGAGTTCATTTATTTGTAAAATGATGCTTTTGAAAATAGGGGTTCCGACCTAGTCAAAGCTCTGCTGCAGTTCTTTTGTCTTTCGAGTGTATTGAAGTCATCAGTTCTTTCGAAGGGTAGCTTTTGTTTAAAGATGTACTAAGCCACTTCCTCAATGCTTTCGACAGGGATCCAAGGGTTTCGAAGGCAATGGCTTCGAAAGGGGGTTTCGAAGCTAGCCTTCAATGTTTTACTTAAAGGTTTTGAAGCTTTTGAAGGGGTGGTGCCGAAGCCATCTGTAACGACCCATGAATTTCGATAATTAAATTGGTTGATTTAATAAGATTTTTGTAATTAAATTTAGAAAGAAAGAAAAAACTTTTATAATTTATGATGAAGTGATTGTTAAAAATGAAATGTAGCAATGCTAATTAAAACTAATTATTGACAATTGAAGTGAAACCCCAATAATGAAATAATGTAAAATTGTTGCACTTGGTTATAAGTGGAATATAAGTAAACAGGAGTAAGTATTGTAAATGAATGAATTAGTATAATAAATGGTAATCGGATGAAGTCAGTATTATGTAGGTAATTATAATAATTATTTGAATATAAAATAAACCTAAGTGTAAATTAAAGATTATGATAGCAATCATTACAAACTACCTATTTAGTTTGTCAATGAAATTAGTCGGGAATTGATTACATTTAAATGAAAGTATATTTTATTCATAAGATAGGAAAAATGAAACCAATTTGAATAAATCTAATGAGATTGTAATTATGATAAATGTATATATTTGACGAATTTCAACATAATTGAATTATAGCAGTTATTACACAATAAATGGAAATAAAATAATAAATACAAATAAAGATGAAATTTGAAGTATATCAGCGTAATGAAACATAAAACAAATGTTAAATATGTTTTTAAGGTAATAATGGATTTAATAGAAGAATTGAAAATTGAACCAAACCAATTTATTTGGAATTACTTATGAATTAATTGAATTTAATTACAATTGAAGAAACGCTGTAAGTTAGTAAATTAATTAATTTAAATTGATATCTAAATTGTTTAAGATACTGTAATTGTTTAAGAAATCAAAAATGATAAGATTTGTTAATTATGCGATTGGAATTTGAAAATTTTGATTTAATTGATTTAATATTTATTTATTTAATTAACTGAAATATAGCCATTTTGGCCACTAACTCGGATTTCGACGAAATCAGTTTCATCGGATCCGTAACATAATTTATTATAGGATTTCAAGTTTCGCAGAAATCAGACTTGTTGTTTGATCATATGGACTCGAAACACCTTGAAATCAATTTAATTGAAATCAATTTGAAATAACTTGATTTTAGCATAACTTCTTCATACGATGGAATGTGGACTTGAAACATGTTCCATTGATCTTAAAATATCTATTTGATATATGGGTTGATCTAATTTCATTCCAGAGTCAGAATGAGCTTTTCGGGCCATTTATCATCAATTATCCAAACCTATCTTATCCGTTCCTCTATTTTTCAACTCTACCTATATATATCCAGTTATAAATCCTAGCAGCCTTTCTATTTCTCATTTCTGTATGCACAATTCTTTCTGTTGCTCCTCTTTCTTAATGGCAGACAAATTCTCAATTCCAAATTCAATTGCAATTCAAAATCAAATCAAAAAATTCAGATTCCTCTATATACATCGAATTATATATGGATTTGGAGCTCTCGACGAGCGCAAGTCAAATATATGATTCGTTTTTCAATCTGGATTTTTATGTGGCTGGAATTCGAGGAATAAATTTCGGTCGTTTAAGGTATGGCTTCTCGTTCGACGGTGGATTCTCGTCAATGGTTCGATCGGGGAGTGCAGTGGCGTAGAGGGCGACGAGTAGAGCGCATCTGTATGGTCAGTTCGTCGTGACGGTCATTAGAATCGCCAGATCCTAGCCGCATTTGGAACAACGGAGGAGGAGGCTTCAGCCTCGGAATTTGTGCACGTGGGGGGAGCTCTGGTCGGCCGAAGCTTGGAAGGCCAACGGTGCCATTCGATCAGGGAGAAGGTCGTCGAGGAGGCGGCGGCTGCGCGTTGTATGGTGGCGGTCATGTTTTGCTAGTGATCGATCGCGATTATTAGAGTTTCACGTGAACTGGGAGACGGTGACATGGCATAATCTTTTTATTTTATTATTTTTTATCTTTGTTTGTTTTATATTTATATCGTACAACTTGTAATTAGCATATGTTTTGCATACAAGGTCGAATTCACGCGCTGTTTTCTCCGCTGCGATCCTAGCAAAATTCCGAATATTTGACGCTAGTTTGGACAAATTCTGAGATTGTTTGGATTTTGGTTTAAATTCAATTTAAATTCAAAAGGTGTGTGTTTTAACCCACTCACAACTTCTAAAATTTCTTATGTTTGTTAAATTGATTTATGATGTGATTAGAAATTTATTTATGAACGTTTGACATATTTTGAACCATCATCTCATTTTATTTGAATTTATTTGGATAAAATAGTTATTTAATTTATTATTGAATATAAACTGCCAGTAATTACCTATTTTTTATTATCTTTTCTATATTGATGTTATTAACTGAATTGGATGATGATTGTGATAAATGTTTGATGATTGATATTGGATGAATGGATGTCGTATTTTATATTGTTATAAACTGCAAGTTGTTATGGATTTTTATTTCATTCGGGATTGCTGTTGAAATGATATATAACCTTATTTATATTTTAAATTACAGATTGAAATGATAAATATCCGTACCACTTGACCATAGGATAGAAAATTATATACATACACCATGGTCATTATATAAGAATATTTTGAATGATTTCTATGGTTTTGTAAAGAAATATATGGTTTTACATAAATAAGAATTTTTGATATTTTATAATTGTTATTTTATTCTCGATTTTGAGCTATGTATAGATTTGTTTTAATATAAAATAAGTTTACTAATAAAGTTTGATTTTATTAAAATATAATATGGTTAAGTACTTATTTAAATTATATTTTAATATAGAGTTACAATGATTTTAATAAATTAAGATTGGGAGATAATTTTAAGATGATTTTGAAATTTTATTTAATTAAAATCGATTTGGAACGTATTGAATTTGGGGCTTTTTCAAGGATATGATATTATAACTTGATTTTGGTTAAGGTGATTTAAAATAATATGTCAATTTTAAGTAAATTGAAGGAATATCCAGTTATTTGAAATTTGAAGTTTTACTTAAACGATATTGGATTTAGTAAGTAAATATTTAAGAACTAAATAATAGGAAAATTGAATTTAAGATATATATGAACTTATCAAATTTAGTTTTGAAACTATAGAATATTTAATGCTTTAGAATATATAATTTGAAATGGTCTATTTGTTGTTCAAATATGTGTTGAAATCGTAATAATTTTGAATGGTTTGTTTAGAACTAAATTGAAATTGATGATTTGAGATCTGATTAAATTTGAATTTGGAATTCAAGTAGATTTGGAATCGACTTGTGAGATTTGATGAAAACGTTTTATTTTATAAAATATTTTAAAATGTTATGACTTCAAATGTATTATGATCTCAAAGTATAATGGATTTCCAAGTATTATGGTTTCAAAGTGTTTTGGTTTTGGAAGTACTACAACTTTGAAAGTACTATGATTTTGGAAGTGAATATATATGTGAAATGGAAATGATATTTTGGTTTTGAAGTATAGACTATTTTGAAATGACCATGGTGTTATAATAAAGCTTGGTTGTTAAAGAGACCGGGCTTGTCATACTCTCTGCCAACTCTGAAAACCACTTTAGCAACTGTGCACGTGGTGGAGATTCCAGAATGAAGTAGGATGGTGGTGACGTCCTTTGAGGTATATACGTGGACCCAACTCCGTTGAGTTGGCATAAGGTGGCTAAAACAGGAGCGATTAATGGGCTAATGAGGTAGTTCCTTTGATCATACACATCCCTTCGATATTATACTCTGACTTTTGGATTGTTTCGGTGGCCACTTTTGATTTTTTTTATTTAGAGGTGTGGCTCGAGGTGGGCAGTAGCTGCGTGTTATGCATTACCACCAGCCCGGAAGCGTAATTGGTATATTTACCATGGCATTGCCTATTTATGCCATGTCACCTACCCTAGCGCGTCTTGTACGAGTTTGATTTGTGTCGTACCTTTGAAGTATCCTCTGGTAGCCTCCCATCAGGAGGTATTACAGTATTGTATACACTATTGGCACTATTTATATGTTAAGGGGAATATTAGGTCACTCCTTAACGCTATTTTAAAGTAAGTTTATTTTACTATTAGACATTATTATAATAGCGTATATTACTACATAGTAAATAATTTAACAGATCCTTAGGAGATGTGAATCCCGAACATCTCTTAAGTTACTGCACTCACGTTAGACACTGGATAGGAGATGTCAAATCCCGTAAACATCTTTGACGTCATATCATTCATATTTATTTCTGTTGATTTAATTTACATAAGATCTTTTAGTTCTGACCCGAGTGATTTGTCTTTTCAATTCGCTTGGGTCAGCCTGAGCATTTCAGGGTTTGAAGACCTTACTTCTGAAGGATGAAGACGAAGATTGTATACTATTATTTACTATACTGTTTCGCTGCATTGTTTATTATTCTATAGCATGTGTAACTTTGATTCTGTGTTGTATAACTATAATCAAATATTTTTGTAAAACAGCTTCATTAACTGTTATTTGATTATTATATTTTGGTCATTCCATTGAGAGATTCTGTTTTGTTTTATTTCTTTCCCTTCTTTTCTTATTCACTCCAATAACAATCCGCTCTTTTGTATGGTTTGATTCTGACTTGTGTGGTTTGTCGTCGATTTAAAGCGTATAAAAAGGTGGGATGTTACACTATCAAGTTTTCCCTAATACTTCTATATGAGAAATAATTGTTCCGTAATAGATACTTTCATTTATATTCACTTTGACCCAAATGATATTTTTAAATGTCAACCTAATGGTTTCGAAAGAGGGACTTTTAATGGTTTCGGAAGGGTTTCGGAAGGGATACTTCTAAAGGTGTTGAAAGAGGTACTTTCATTGCTTTTGAAAAGGGCACATTCATTGGTTTCGAAGCTATGTTTCTAAGAATTACTAAGTAATATTTTAATACTTTCGAAAGATAATTTTGGTTTCGAAAGTGATGATTTAAAGAGCTTCGAAAGTTATATATGTAATGTTTTGAAAAGAAGTTTTCTCTTCTTTCGAACGAGGTTATGTAGGGGTTTCGAAAGTGATGTTTTAGGGCGTCGAAAGCCATAGTTTTCAAAACAAATAACCCAATCTCGTTTTAAAGGAAAACCATTGCATAAATAAATAAAGTGTTTTGAAATGGAGTTCTGAAGAAGTTTTCCTTGATTAATAGGTTAAAGGAATTAACCAGGTTTTATATAAACTAGTTTCAAGGATATTAAACCGCAAAGATGGAATTATTATGTTTGTTTTTTATATATGTATTTGAATATATTCACATTGAAATGAACCCATAACGGTACTTTGGGGAAGGCAGAATAACCAACTAGGTTGACCCAGTAGTGAACATAAATTAAATTAATTAAAGATATTAGTAGGGGACAATAGGTTCACGGTAAGCCCATGAAAACTATGTATAGGAAAAGATATTGGCAGGGGCCAATAGGTTCATAGTAATCCCATGAAAACTATGTATAAATGAGGATGTTAGGAAGATAGATTAATAGTTAGCCTATGAAAATTATGATTTGATATTGGCAGGGGCCAATAGGTTTGTAGTTAATCCATGAAAACTATATCCGGATTAAAATATTGACAGAAGTCAATAGGTTCCTAGTCAACCCACAAAAATTAGGATAAGAGAAAAAATATTGGAGTCACCGATAGGTTAAGGGAGAACCCATGAAACGGTAAAGATATTGGCAGGGGTAAATAGGTTCTTAGTGATCCCATGAAAACTATGTAACTGGGCAGGGAGTCCTTAAACATAGCAGGTTAATAGTAAGCCCATGAAAACTAATAGGTTAATAGTAATCCTCAAAACTATAAATGAGACAGTTAGTCAGAGTGAATGGGAATGGGAAATCCAGAATTGATTTACTTGTTTGCATATTATCATATTATTTTGATTTGTTTTAACCATTGTAGATGCAGGAGCATAGTACATAATTTATAAAGATTTTAGGATACTAGTAAGGGGAAAACCTGTTCTGCTAATCGGCGTGATCTCACTAGATATCTAAATGGTTTGGGATGGTAGATTATTATTCATACTAGGCTTTATGTCTGACTTGAATTTTATGTTTTCCCTTAAACTCTCGGGTACTCAATTGATTTTGAGTAGTTTGAGAGTTGAGGTTTTCAGGTACCTCTTAGACAAATAAGCTTCCGAAGATGTGCAGGATGCATGATAACTATTTAGAGTTCTCTTTTATTTTGATTCTGCTGTGTTTTTTTGCAGAGGTAAAGTTGTTAAATTGCCTATATATATATACTTTGATCATCCAGGGGGGCATCTTCATATATCGCTTTTGGCGTATGTTGTAACAAATATATTTTCTCCGAACGTGGTTCTCGTATTGGGATTATGTAATGGATTTGAAATGTTTTGAAACGGAATGTGAAACTTGTTTGATGTTTTTAAATTTTTCCATATTCATGTGTTTCTTTGTATCAATGTATCTAACGTTACCGTATTTGATCGTCGAGGATTAATAACAATGGATGACTGCAGCATCCATGGATGTTAGTTTTGGGCCTTTAAGTAGGGATGTTAGATCCGTAGGACATATCCCTCTATGCCCCTAAACCAAGGAGCTACCATGATGTGTTGCATAAAAGGTGGGGTATGTTACATTTATATATACACTTTACATAATTTATGCATAAAAGGTCACATCATGTTTTATATTTAAACTAAGCATGATTATTAACTCTATCACTATAACTAACTTACCACATGACATACATACATGTGTATCATGTGTATATGAGTGATACGTGCACAACGTTTTCGACGACTTTCCGAGGTTGAAAAGTCGAAATTTCGATAAATGTTTTTTGGTCACATTTTCTATTTTTATTTGAACTAATTATTTTGGTAAACAAAATTTGAAAATTATTTTAATATCATTAATTAATATTTAAAATATGTTTATTTGGTTATTAAAATCCACTATTCAAACATTTAAAAAAAAATTAAATATTCAAATACAAAGTGATTAATTTACGGGTCGTTACATTTCATCTCCATCGCTATATAACAGCTAAATGCTTTAACCTAATATTTACTATAAAAATGGATGGATCGATCAAATCTTGCATAAATGTTGTGAGGTGCTCACAGCATAAAAGTTTTAAATATATTAAAAAATAATTGACTAGCATATAGTCCTATATTCCCAATCATATCCACTTGGCAATTAGACTAGTATTAATATATTAATTAAACTCTTATCCTATTTGAATTAAGAAGATGCTCATTATTGAATCAAATTTAGAACATAAAGAAAAATCAAACTAGTTATGTGTAGAAAGTCCATAGTTAAATGTACAATATTAGTCATATGTTGATTGAATGGAGGCGTTGATAAAATTCAAACATATTTTGATTTATTTTTAAAGATGACTAATTATGCATCCAAATGTAGAGAAGAACACCCCACCATGCACCCATGCTAATTTGGTAGGTGTGTGCACAGAAGGCTATAAAATAGGTTCTACTTAATTGTATTATTTCTGCTATTAGTGTGCTTATTTGCATTTTTAGCACAAGCAATCTTTACAAATCATTTTGTATATTTTAGTAAACTATACACTAATAACACTATATGTTTTTCAAAAGAAGAAAATGGAAAATTTATGAAATAGATAAGTAATTGTATTTACCGTAGACACAAAAAGTGGGTATTTGTTTCAACGAAAAAATTCTTTTATTTTTAATTAAATTGTAACGATCCATAATTTAATCACTTTGAATTCTAATATTTAATATATTTTTAAATATTTAGATGATGCATTTATAAATTAAACAAACCTCTTTTTAGTAATAACTAATGATGGTAAAGTTGTTTTAAAATTTAATTTACAAAAATAAGTAGTACGGAGAAAAATCAAAAATATAACTGAAAATCGTTTTTCAGATTTTCGACTTTTCATCGTCCAAAACTTTTCGAAATGTATTGTGCACACAAGTGTATATGTGTACACATTTATATAAATAACTTAGTCTATTGTTAATGAAGTAAATTTGATTATAATTTGGTTTAAAGTTATACTTAAGTAAATTTAGTAAGTTTTGACTTATGTTTTAAATTTAAAAAGCGACATGTACAAAATAAGGATACATCAAGTCATGTGAAGTGGTGATGTGATGGAGATGAGAGGAAGGTGGTTGGTTGCATATCGAATTAGTAAAGGAAGAATGAGGTGGCAAAAATTTATGGAGTATATGGGTTAAGGTCATTTTAGTAATTTACCCCTTTCATTTTCTATAAAAACAACTCATCTTTTTCACTTCATTCTTTACTTCATTTCTTTATTTTTCTAATTCTAATCTCCTTTCTTTTTTAAGCTTCCATCCATCGCTTCCAAAAAGATTTGGAATTAAAAATCACTTCTTTTTCCTTTTTTCCTTAAGCAGAGTCGCTAAAAACTTCTTACTTTCTTCTCTATATTACTTCACCACCACAACAAGGCCCCAAACTCCCATTTTTAACCTATGCCAAGCCCCTTACCCACCTAAGTCAAACAATATTGACCTCATTTTAGGTCTTGAAAGTCAGTTCTTGTAGAAGGAAGCTCCGTCCATGTATCGTTTGCAAGTTTGGCTGAAGTTCATGTTTGTTTCGGTGAGTAAAACTCACTTTTAAATCCAAAGGTTTAAACTTTATCATTTGGGAAACTAATATTAATCAATGAATATCCTATGTTATTTGATTGGAATTATATTGTTTGATTTGGTTCCCATTTTAAAGCGGATGACACATATGATTTTTGCAGGGGACTTGAAATAGAGTCAAAGTGTTCATAGCGAATAGGTCGCTACGACACACTTCGAAGTGCATAAGTTATAAAGTGGCAAGTTTTACCTTGCCTTTAGAATGTTATTTACATTTGAGAATATATATGCTTATGTTTATGAGATGTTTGGATGAATATATGACATATAAAATGTTTTATGAAAGTGCCCATATAGCGATTATTGCTATATCAACGCTTTGAAAGCATCATCTCTTTTAAAATATAATTTGTTGATCTCATTCTTCGATTTTTACAAGTAAATACCTATTTATGTTTCGGCACTTTTAAAAATGTTATTTGAACCATGGTTTAAAACAATTTTGATTTACAAAACGAGTTTAGAAGTTATGATCCATACAAGAATAGTCGTTACGGATGCGGTTCAGAAATATTAATAATAAATTATTTTAATTAATCATTTTGATAATGATGTTTAAAATTAATTAATCATTATAATAACGATGTTTAAGTTAAATTAATCATTTTAATAATGATGTTAGAATTAATTAATCGTTTTAATAATGATAGGTTAATTATTCATTTTAACAATGATGATTACAAATTAATTTATCATTTTGATAAAGATGTTTAAGGTAATTAATTATTTTAATAGCGATGTTTTAAAATTAATTAATCATTTTTTATAATGGTTTTGAAGGTTAATTAATCATTTTAATAATGATGTCTTAAACTTAATTAATCGTTCTAATGATGGTGATTGAAGTTAATTAATCATTTTAAATAATGATGTTTGAAGTAATTAATCATGTTTTAAAGTTAATTAATTATTTTAAATAAAGATGTTTGAAATAATTAATCAGATTTAAAGTTAATTAATCATTTTTAATAATGTTGTTTAAAGTTAATACTTGTGATGTGAAATCTAAGCATATGTTCAGTTCAAAAAGTTTAAAAGTTTGATCCGGATATGGAAAATACAAGAATTTTTAATTTCTATAAACGGTAGTGCTTATATGGAATGAATTTAGTCATACTCTTTGCACTAAACGTCGAGGTATGGAAACTCGCTTCTATCTCGAAGTTTAAAAATGTTGTCAAGGCAAAGCTTAGAGATAACACTACCTTCATTTTTCTGGCTTCATTTTTAACTGAGTGACAATACCAGTTTGAAATTGACACGTAGTGGTAAGGGTATGAAATTTACTTTCCGTATACGATCATTTTAATTATTCCTTATAGTTGACTTACAGACTGTTGATTCCGCCATCTTTTATGTGTATCGTCAATCTAAGACGATTTGTTTCTCATTTTGAGCGTTGTTATCCTTTGATGGAAATGGCTAAAACCAATGTGCTAGTGGACGTCAAGCTATGTAAGGTTGCTCTCATTAGGGTATCTTCACATCTACTCTGGATTGGATTCGGTTGTATGTGCACGGACATGTGAAATACTCAGATACTTGGTAAGGTTGGCGGAGTCCAGCTTGTGCATTTTCCAAGAGTCATCGTAGTTCTCAAATATATTTTCTAGAGGTATACTTTCAGTAATACGGGTGCACCCTACAAGTCATTGTTGGAAAATTTTCCTTTTCTTGTTTTTGCTTCAAAACCCTTGAATTTGTTTCTTTCTTAATTGCATCGGGAAGTGTCTTGCACATTTCGCGATGTTTACTTGTTTATACCCATTACTTATGGTTGGATGTTGTTCTTGTGAGGGGAAACTCATTTCGCATTTGGCGGCATGATCTCACATATTGTTGTTTATCTCCACCCTTTATTTAGAGTTTACTCATGCCAGACTTATTGTCTGATCAAACTAGTTGTTTTCCCTAAACTCTATGGTACTCATTTATATTTGAGTAGTCCGAGAGTAGCAGGTTTCTTTGGGCTCTTTTAAAGACGATGAATGAGCTGGAAGTTCCTTATCAATCTACCTAGCTATTTCTGTTGTTATGTTTATGTATGTATGTATGTGTATTTTACATAAACAAGTGTAAAGGCATGGTGTATAACTTCCCAGGTTGACGGTAGTACTTTGTTGTAACTATGATAACTCCACATTGAGGAGTAACCTTATGTACTATCGTATTGTTATATTATAATTGACATTCCATTGTGAGATTTTCTGTTTTATTCTTTTATTTTGCACCATGATAACCCATCTTTTGTATGCTTGGACGATGGCACACGAATACCATTGATGTATTAAGTGTCATCGCTAGGGGTTAGAAAGGTGAGTCGTCACATAAATACTACCAGAAAAGAGCTAAATAGCAACGAACTCCCTTTACGGCCATTGACGGCTCCGTCAAGCCGTTTTCGATGACATTTGACAGTACGCTATTTTAATTAATTTAATTATCACATTACCGCAAATTATTATTATAGAAGTTTAAAAATACTAATTTAATTTTTAAAATTTAAAGAAGGTATTTTTACATCAATTCTTCAATTTTATGATGGTTTGTGATTAATTAAATTAGTATTTTCAATAATCTTTTGTTGTGTAATTCGATATTTAACTTTATTGAAAATCAAACTCAAATGATCATTCTACGTAACTTTCAATCTGTTCATTATACAATTTCAATAAAATTTATGATGTGTTACAGTTTTATGAATTCAAATATGTTTTTTAACCACTGTGTAACTAATTATGAATTTGTAAATATATTTAACAGTATATATTCATATAAAAGAAAATATTCGGTAGAATTTTTTTTAAACCTTGTGTTGATCCAAAGTATTTTGAACCTGCTTCCCAAAATATGATACAAAATTAAATAAATCTAAAATGTCAAACTTGGTACTCAAATTTATAGTAGTTAATCAACATTCGAACTAAAAACCTTTCGTTTGAAGGCCGAACGAGATGAAATTCATGCCACACATATACTTTATAATGTATTTATCCAATCCATATAGCTAGAGTAAAAAAATGAAAGAAAAACGACTCAAAATATATTATTTTTCAAGATGTTATAATATAACACTTGATATATACTATTATGACAACATCTATCAAAGTAATCGGCTTTAAGTCTAAAAAATTTACTGTCTAATGTTTTTAAATCCAATCATGCATATTGGACAAATGCATAATATAGTATGTATAGTTTGAATTTCGTCTTGTTTGAAGATCGTTTGACATTCGAACGAAAGGTTTAAGTCTGTATGTCGACGAGCGTCTATAAATTTGAAAATCAAGATTAATATCTTAAACCTTTTTATTTTCTTTTCATATTTTGACCGTATGTCCAAAATACCTTAGCTCGACATAAGAATTAACAAATTTATTTATTACCAATATTTTATTTTATATGAATTTATTATGTTAAATACATTTAAAATTCATAATTAAATATCAAATCGTTAAAAAAACATTGTATAACATATAAAAATAACCTTTTGAATATTTATAAACAAAAATGAGTTATTGTAAACTTTTTAAAAAAAGTTTAAAACAAATCAAATCTATTTTGAAAAGAGAGAAAATATTCTTTATTTATACGCATTAAAAGCTGTTGGAAACAGTCGAATTTTACTCGTCGAAAACGTCGGTAGCCTTCGAAAAATTGTGAGTATGGATACAGTCGAACCCGTTTCTTCCTCATTTTCAATATTTTCTAAAACCTCAAACCCAATTTCTAAATCCCAAATCCATCCCAAAATGTGCCTAGCCACCGCAATCTGCCAAAATCCATCGCATCTTCATTAAATTGGATTCTATAAGCTTCTATACCTTCAATCCATAAAAAATTAGGTATATTCTTCACATAAACCATTTATTTCGGATTATGGTGAAACTAGTATTAACTTGTGCTTGGATTTATTGATGATAGCATATTAATTGGGTATAATTGTGTATTGGTTGATTTGATTTGGAAATGTTAATTAGAGTTATTGGTGTTTAAATTGTTATTGTGAATTAGGATTCATGTTAAATCCAATATGGCTACTTTGAGTTGATTAGTATATGTGGTTATTAGTATAACATAATTCAGTGCTAATTAGTGTTTGTGTTTGCTAAAATGTTGAAAAAAAGTTATTTACCTAGAGAACCAAGCTTCGCTTGTAAACTCTAGGGAAGTATGTGTCTGCCAAACACTACATAATCCCTTTATTAGTTTATAATGTTTATTATATAAAATATTTGTTTATGTGCATATGTTAATATAAGCAAATTAGCATATAATTTTAATTTTTATTAGTGTATAATAAATTCAAATTAGTATCAGCTAAAATGTTAAAAAAAAAACAATCTTTTTATTAGTTTTAATTGTTAATGAATTCAAATAATGAATTAGTGTATATTGTTAATATAACAAATTGATGTACAACGTACATTATTTTTTAAATCGCTTAGATTTTTTGACTCCGTTTGATAAGTATTGTATGTGATCGTTGTATATACAATATACTCATTTTAACTATAGAATGAACATTAATATTTATCGATACAGTATTTATCGGATTGTTTCTGTATTGGACAAGCGACAATCATAATATGGTAATTACATTTCGTAAATAATTTTACGAAAACCGTTTCACAAAATTCGACAGTATTTCCTGTGTAAATACAATTTTTATGTTAGTACAAGTTAATTTCACGAGCATCAATTTCGTTATTTGCCGAATACATCTCAAGTAAGCCCAATTACCGTAGGTACCACTAACCGAACTACAAAATGGTACACGAACGTACTACAAACACCGACTTAAAACATACCAAAACGTATAAGTTAGGATAGAAACTCGCCATGGAGACAAGTTTAATAATCGTCTCTCTTAAAATTAATTTTTCTTCTTCTTTCTCATACATGATATATCGATCTTACCAAGCAACTCAATCATGAATGAATTATGCATTTATTTTGGCAGTAGTAGGTTAACTTAATCTGATAGAACAGGTTGTACATGAAATGTGTTCACATGTCATCTAGAAAGCAAACTTTTAAATATATGCAAAAACATTATAATTTACTGTATAATAGGGTGAATATATTATACTAACATATAAAGTTTGCATAGATGCACAAGTTACATTAACTATAAAACGTAGCTTATCTTTTGAGGTGCTCAGGATGCTAGTATTAAACATATTAAAACAAGATAACTGATTAGCATACGATCCTATTATATTCCCAATCGTATAAAGTTGACAATTGGATTAGCTTTTAACAAATTAATTAAACTCTTAAGCTTATGTTATTATTTGAATTAAGCAGATGCAATGGTTGAATTTGAATTCAAAACATTATCAAAAAATCAAACTAGTTATTAGTAGAAAGTTTAGTGAAAGATTAGAAATAGAATGTAGTCTAATTCTTAGTAATCAGGAATCAACTAACCATGAAACAGTTACATTTCTAGATATCATTTTCAAATAAACTCTCGCTGGATCAACAAATGATAATGTGGCTAAAAGAAAATAATTAAATGTATTTATTCCTAGCAAAGGCCCAAGGCCTCATAACATAAAAAGATTCAAATTCTATATCACCAAAGAGGTTCAGAAATATCTTTTCTAATCAGTAGATAATATCGAAAGTTTTATTTTTTTAATACTAGTGCGGTAATTTTGGTCTCGCAACTGCTTGACCTTAAATAACAGAGATAGTAACTCCACTGCAAAATGTAACAAAAGTACTGTGTACTTTTGTAGTAAAGTTAATTGTTAAAGCATTTTTAGGCAAATGTCGAGGTCGTTAATATGGTACCATTTGGTAACTTGTCAACTATAAAGAAAATTTATCAGGATGGAGAAATACATACATACATACATACATACATATATATTCCTCTTATGTAAAGTAGCTACTTGCATAAGAGAAATATACAAACCACGGTTTCCGTTCCATTCCGGTCATCTGAAAAATTCAAAATTTCGGTCCCGTTTCGGAATTTTCGAAAATTCCGTTTTAAATCCGGTTTGTGAATTCCGGTACATTTTGTTATAAATACGCAAATAAATATGCAATACTGATAGTCAATTATACTAAATTATTCAAGTGACATAAAAGTTATAAAACATACAATATAAAAATTTAATACCAAAAGCTATTTCTCTGAGGATCATATAAATTTTGACCATCGCTTTTTTCATCTCGTGTCGGATTATAATATGCTGGAAAAACATACTGCTGTATCTGATCCGAACTTAAAAATGTCGTCATCATATTACCAAAAGGTAAGGGTTCATCTTGGCTATTCGATGGCTCAGCAACATACGGTTGATTTAACCCACAATACGAATAACCTCCCTTATAGTCAGACGTAGAATACCTAAAACTGGGGACATTGTTAGAAGTATATCTGCTATCATAATCCCCTTGATCTTCATGTACAACGTTCAAATTTCTATCTCTTCGTCGACTCTAGTCATATGCTTCATAATTTTGGATATGTCTTTGAGACTCATGATAAGTGGAATCAACGCCATAACCATTAGAACCAATACCGTCACCACCAGTATTACCTGAAGCATCATTTGATGAACTATCATTTTTAGTATTTTCTGCAGATACATTATCATTGTCCGACCAAGGATTATCGCTTGCATTATCAAGTAGTGGATTCTCAGCTTCTCTAGTCCATTCTGCAAGTTGATCATCCTCACGAAAGTTGTAATCTAAATCAATAAGTTGGTCGGTTGTTTGTTGGCGTTTAGCATGTCGTACTCTTAATCGTATATTATAATGTACAAATACCAGTTTTTCTAAGTTCACCATTTTTATTCTGTTTCTTAACTTCGTGTGAATCATTGCAAATGTTGTCCAATTTCTTTCACAATTTAAAAAAGAAACTATTTGGCTAAGAATACGCATAGCTATGCATGTTAAATTTGGAGCATCTTCCCTACCAATTATTGACCACCACATAACTGGAAGACACGACTTAACTGCATGTTTCGTTTTTGCAGAACCAAATACATCAAGTTTCATTCTATGTTTTTCAACCTACGAATCATTCATAATAAACCAAGTTATTCTTTGCGCTAAACATAATAGCAAGAATCATGAGTAGTTTAATAATTTGTTTATTACCTCTTTCGAAATTTCAATTTGCATAACAATATCATGTACCATTTTTCAAGAACATTTGTCCATCCATTTAAAACCTCATCATCGTTTGTTGCATTATCGCCGTATTGTATATGAGGATTGAAAAAATAACCTAAAACAATTTGATAGTTCAAAGAAATATTGACATGATATGTACTTTTATAATTATGCAATAATCAAAAAAAATACCTGCTGCATGAATAGATCGATGTGATTGTCTTTCCCATCTTTTATCGATTATATTCCACCACTTTTGACACTGTCTTACACCAACATTTTTCTTAATTGATTCCTTCGCTCGATCCATTGCTTCATATAGATATCTCATCTCTGCTTTATCATCATTGTCCACCATTCTTAAAACTTTTACAAGTGGACCAAATACGAGAATAATAGCACTAATGTTGGCCTAAATTTTATCACTGTGGATCAAATTATAGATAAGAATTGCAGTTTTTTTTATCTTTAGGACCGAGTTTAGGAGTCTTTGCGCTCCACTCCCTCGAATAAATCATTCTTCTTAGATTCTCCTTATGTGTGTATATGGATTCTAATGCAACAAAATGAGTAGCAAACCTGGTTACTACTGGCCGAATCAGTTCTTTATTATTGGTTTCTTTTCTCATTATGGTAAGCAACCAGCTATGATTGTATATGAATCCTGTTATTGATTGACAATTTAAAATTATTGATTTTATCTCGGTTTCTTTTGAAATATCTTCAAGAATCAAATCGATACAATGTGCTGCGCATGGTGTCCAATACAGTTTCCTTCTTTTTTCCATCAGCAGTTGGTCAGCAGCTTTGTAATTTGCTCCATTGTCAGTTACTATTTGCACAATTGTATCTTCTCCAATAAAATTAACAACATTATCCATTAAACCACAAATATACACAACACTTTGAAATTTATCGGTAGCATCAACATATTTAAGAAAGACGGCTCCTTGGGTAGAATACACAAGAAAATTTATGATTTTTCTTCTATTTTGTGTGCTCCAACCGTCGCACATCAACGTACAACCATACTCATCTCAAAAATTGGAGTAAGTGTCGATGTGTTGTTTGATTTCAGTGCACTCCAAATCTAAATATGTTTTTGATAATTCATGTGCCGTGGGTCCTTTAATTTCAGGACCAGCTTCTTGAATGACTTCTACCATAGTTTCATAGTAAGAACTATTAGCAGCATTGTGTGAGATATGTTTAAAGTAAAAAAAAATGATATTGCATGACTATGTGTTTTTTTGCATCTTTAATGCCTTTTATTGCAGTTCTAATAGAAGGTTGAGTTCTACCTTCTCGTTTTTGTACATAGAGATTATTCCTTCCGACTGCTTGTGTTGCTAAATCGTCATCTATTCTGTTTGATTTTGAACGCTTTAGTCCGCTAGATCGTATACCTGTTCCGCTAGATCCTACACCTGACCGTTGTCTCTCTTCGTTCATATAACTTTCTTTACTTCCTTGAAAGACCCGCCGAACCTCTCTATCATCTTCACTTTCGCTACTGTCGATTTCTTGATTTTGTTGATCAGGCATGCTCATTAGCTCTTCTTGTATACGTTGTTTTTCGAGCTTTTCTTGATTTCGCTCGCTTCCCTTTTTATTCAGATGTTCTCGTATAAGTTTTCTGACTTTTTTAGGAACATTCGAATATATAGCTACATCGTCTGTCTGTCCTGCTAAATGTTCTTTCATACGTGTTATACCACCACTAGAAATTATTTTGTGACAATAGTTACACTTATTTTTTCTTTTTTCACCAATAACTGCCGTACAATAATTCCAAACAATATCATGATTTTTCATAATCAAGTACCTAAAATAGAAACAAAATAATTTCAACATTTAGTTATTCAATATAATATGTATTATTTTGCAAATTAAACAATCCTAACTTTGTTGTCATAATCATCATAATATTTTGCATGACAATATTTATTTTTCAAATTAAACAAGCCTAAAACATTAAACAAATACTATATGCACGTCCATCGTCAAATTAAATCAAGCCTAAAACATTTAAACCCAGACCGTTCCCTTGCCTTATCAATTTAATTTAGCAATACGCAACCCAGCATTTCATTTAACAGTCTAACCCTACGCGTCTGTTTCTTCTTGCACGTAGAATTACTTCTGCCCTCTTCAAATCGAAAAAACAGAAAGCCGATTAAAAAGATTGAAAATTGAAAAACCTTCGTCGATGCTTGCAGACGAATTCGAGATCAATGCTTCAATGATGAACCTTCTTCCCTCGATCTTCAATTCAATTCGAGATCGATGCCTCGCTGATGATGAAGCAGTATAAGAAAACCAGCTAAGATTTTGATTTTTGTTATGTATTTTGTATGAAATTGTGTGCTTTTACAGAAAATATATTGATTGATTCCTAATCACGTGTATACTGTTTTGATTTTATTCTTTTTTTAAAGCAGACAAGGTTAAATTGATTGAGGGTTTTAAAGTTTGATTCTCGATTTGCATCACATGTTCGAGAATAATTGTATGCGCTGTTGTTTGAATTTTATTTTAATTGTTGAACGGAATGAGATTTTGATGGAGATCCGGTCCGGTACACGCCGGAATCGGGCCGAGATGACCGAAACTCCGGCGTGCCGGCCGGACTTTGAAACCTTGATACAAACGCATGTACATACATATAAGATAGAATATCAGTATAGAACTGATATCTTGATTAAAATGTTAATTGAACAAAATGAGAGTTTTTATTATAGCAACAATAATAATTACATAGTCTTTGTACAATGGTATTTATATAAAACAGTAGTATATTGGGCTTTTAAGCCCAGTATCTGAAAAGAGTAGAGAGATGGATATTGACCCTTGGATCAGCTGAATGGCTTGGATGCACTCATACATGAAGTGTGGATCACGAACTAATTATAACAGAGAAAGCACAAATCTCTCGTTCATTCTAACTCCCCCCCCCCCTCAAACCTAAGTAATCTAGGGTTTGCACGAGAGAGAAGAAACATGGCGGCGGCTCTTTCTTTGGAAGATAAAAAAACAAGCTTATCACTCTGGAATGAAGATTATCCTCTGAGATCTTCTGCTAGGGTTAGCGACATCAATATTGAGCTCTTCTTTTAGTCTGGAGAAGTTTGACCTTGATAATGGTTTAGTAAGTATGTCCGCTTTTTGATGCGGTGATGGTATGTATCCTACTCTTAATTTTCCGCTAATAACTTGTTCTCTGATAAAATAGAGATCTAGCTCGATATGCTTAGTTTTTGAGTGAAGAACAGGATTAGATGTTAGAGAAATTGCACTGACATTATCACACCAGATTGTAGCTTTGTCTGATTTGATGTTGAGTTCGTTTAAAAGTGATTCTAACCACATAACTTCTGCTGCTGCACTTGCCACACATCTGAATTCAGCCTCAGTGTTGGATCTTGACACTGTGTTTTGCTTCTTAGCACTCCATGACACATGATTTTTGCCTAAGTAAATGCAGTAGCCTGAAGTTGACTTTCGATCATCTATGTCAGTCCCCCAGTCAGCATCAGCGTATGCATTTATGTTAAAAGTGTTGCTAGCTTTTAGAATAAGACCATGATCTATTGTTCCTTTTAGATATCTGAGAACTCTTTTTACTGCTTTCCAATGAATGTCAGTAGGATTCTGCACGTACTGGCTAGCTTTATTTACACAGAAAGATATGTCAGGCCTTGTTATAGTCACATATTGGAGTGCACCTACAATGCTCCCGTACTGTTTGACATTTTGAATAGCTTCACCTTTATACTTTGAAAGTTGATGATTTACAATCATTGGAGTTGGTAGAGAGTTTGCTTTGTCCATTTTGGTTCTTGCTAATATTTCTGAAATGTATTTTCTTTGATTGAGATGTATTTCAGAATTTGATGTTCTCTGTACTTCAATTCCTATAAAGTAACTTAGGTCTCCCAGATCCTTAATTGAGAATTCTGAGTTAAGCATTGCTGTGAGTCTCTTAATTTCTGATTCATTGCTCCCTGTAATAATAAGATCATCAACATAAATTAGTATATAAGTGGTGGATAAATTATTAATTTTGGTAAATATGGAGTTGTCAGATTTTAGAGAATTGTAGCCAAATTTCACAAGTGTTGATTTGAGCTTGTTGAACCAGACTCTTGGAGCTTGTTTTAACCCATAAATAGCTTTGTTGAGTTTGCACACCAGCCCTTTGTCTGATTTTTGAATGAACCCCTCTGGTTGCTCCATAAATACTTCTTCCTGTAAGACACCATTAAGAAAAGCATTATTGACATCTAATTGTCTGATGGTCCAATTTCTATTCAAGGCAATTGTTAGAATAACTCTGATTGAGGAGGGTTTCACAACAGGGGAAAAAGTTTCCGAAAAATCAAACCCATATTGTTGTGAGTAACCTTTTGCAACTAGCCTTGCCTTGTGTTTAGAAATTGAGCCATCAGCATTTTTTTAAATTTAAAAGTCCATCTGCATCCTATTATATATTTGTTTACTGGTTTATCAACCAATTCCCAGGTTCCTTTGTTGATTAGAGCATTATATTCATCCTGCATAGCTGCTCTCCATTTATCACTTTGAGTAGCTTCTGTGTAAGATGAGGGTTCTTCTTGAAGAACCATATTGTTGATGACTTTTGGTTTATAAATACCACATTTTGCTCTAGTTAACATTGGATGAGTATTGACATTATTTCTGACAGTATTGTCAGAACTATTGTTTGGCCCACTGCAGACCATGTCATGATCATGACTTGAACTGCTTGCTTCTTGACTTTGGAGGTTCTGATTGTTGCTATCATCTTCATGTGCAGTTTGCTCTTGACCTGACTCTCTAGCAGTCATGGTGTGTTGAGAGCTTGTGCTGATGCCATTTCTTATAGGCTGTGTTAAGGGCAGAGCTTCCATCTCATCAGGTAGATCAGGTAGAATGAACTTTGCATTTCTCACTTTTTCAGTGGTCTTGATTTCAGCATTACTAAAAGGGAACACCTGCTCATTGAATTTCACGTGTCTAGATATATATATTTTTCCTTTGCTGTCTAAGCACCTATATCCTTTTTGTTTATTACAATATCCTAAGAAGGTGCAAGAGGTAGATCTAAAATCTAATTTATGTTTGTTATAAGGTCTTAAGCAAGGAAAGCATTGGCATCCAAATATTTTCAGATGCTCGTAATCTGGTTTTATTCTAGTTAATACTTCTTGAGGACACTTGTACTTGAGAATTTTTGTTGGTAGTATATTTATCAAGTGTACAGCGGTATTAAATGCCTCTGGCCAAAACTTTAGAGGCATTGAGGCTTGAGCAAGTAAAGTTAATCCAGTTTTTACGATATGCCTATGTTTTCTTTCAATAATACCATTTTATTCAGATGTGTATGGACATGTAGTTCGATGGTTTATACCTTTCCTTTCAAAGAAACCTTTTAAAGGAAGAAATTCTTTTCCACCATCTGACTGAAATGTACATACATTGTTTCCAGTCATGTTTTCCACCTTGGTGATAAACTGTATTACAATATTATTGGTTTCTGACTTAGATTTTAGCATGTATATCCATACAAATCTAGAATAAGCATCTATAAGTGATATGTAGTATTTGTAACCAAAATCAGAGCTAATAGGTGCTGGCCCCCATAGATCACTAACAATTAGTTCAAGTGGCCTTATATAATTTGTGTGAGAATTTGGAAATGCAAGTTTGTGACTTTTTCCCAATTGGCAAGAAGTACAAAAATAAGAATCAGAGATGTTATTAGATGAAATGTTATTACTATTCATAACATGTTTTACAATTTTCATACTGGGATGTCCCAGTTTGCGATGCCACAAATCAAATTTATCACTATTTTTAGAGTCACTAATAACATTCAATACAAGAGAATTTTCCTCATTCTTTGAGGTTTTTGAATTTGAAAAATCAAATCTGTACAGTCCATTGTTTTCTTTGCCCTGCAAGATAATTTCTTGAGTTAGTATGTCTTTAACTATGCATGTTTCAGGATAAAATTCAAAATAGACTTTATTATCTTTTGCAAATTGGGAAACACTCATTAGATTTTTCTTAATAGAGGGAACCCTTAACAAGTTTTTTAGAATAAGTTGTTTGGATCCCAGTATACTTGCATTTCCAGTGTGTGTAATGTGCACAGTCTTACCATTACCAATAGAAAGATTTTGCGTACCAACAGTCATTTGCAGTATCATCATTTGTTGCTGACTCAGTGTTTTGAACCTCTGCTTGAGTTGAGTTGTTGCCTTTTGGTACAGTGACTAAATTTACATTTGTACTGCTGCCTTGTTGTGCTGGAGTATAGTTCTTGTTGAACCTAAAGTAACATTTATTAGCTCCATGACCATATTTTTCGCATATTTGACATCTTATTTTATTGCTGGAGTTGCTTCTGCCTCCTCTTCTTCCTCTGTTAGATGTTCCACCCCTTCGAGAATTGTTGAACTGCCCTTTGGTGTTTGAATTTTGTTTGCTTTTGTTGAATGTATAATTGATAGAGATATCTGAACAGATTGTTTTGTTATGTTCTACTCTTCCCTTATGTGAAAGAAGAGTAGAATATACAAATTGTAATGATGGTGTAGGTTCTATAGTGGAGATGATGGCCACAACAGCTTCGTAATCATTGTCTAATCCACTAATTATGTGCAGAACATGTTTTGATTCTGATACTTTGTGACCTGATGATGCTAGTTGATCACATAGATTTTTGATTTTGAGTAGATACTCATTCATTGTCATGTCATTCTTTCTAATACTTTGTAGTTGTCTTCTGTGGTGCATAATTCTTGCAGATGACTGAGATGTGAAGTTTCTTTCAATTGTTGTCCATACTTCTTGGGCAGTTTTGCAGCCTATAAGCTGCGGCAAGATTGATGCACTTATGGATGACATCATCCAAGCACATACCAGACTGTCTTGTCTCTGGTGTGCTATGTATTCTTGATTTGGTACTAGTTTGTCTTCACTATCTTTAACAAACTTTGGTGGAGTAATTCTTGTACCAAAAGCATAATCCTCTAATCTATAACCCCTGATTGATGTTTCTACCTGTAATTTCCAGAGCAAGAAATTTGACTCATCAAGCTGAATGGATATCATCTGACTTTGAGGCCTGATTATTGCCTTCATCAGATCATTCACTGGATCTGATTGTGATTGGCTTTGTGATGTCCTCGGGCTTGTTACATCATCCAGATTGGACATGATGATTGTTGCAATCCAGATCAACAAAAAATTGGTATGAAAATTCTGAATCTGAGTTAACTTTGAATTGAGAATTTCAAGAAAGCTTTTGTGGTTGAATCTTGATGGTATCTTGTGAACTTAGATGATGATTTTTTGTTTTAAAGATTGTTTGAGAACAAGTTGCTTTCTGATGAGTTTTTTTGATGCTCTTGATTCAACTCTGAATTTTCTTGATTTTCTTGATTGGTTTGCTCTTTTTGGTTTAGAATTTGATGCTTTTGCTGGTAGTTTGATGCAGCCAACTGGGTTTTGGCGAGGCGCAGACTATCAGTAAACAGGCACAACTCTCAAGTGAAGAGATCCCTGATCTTTGATGAGAGGAGTCCACGTGATGAAATTTTTCTGATGGACTTGAGATTATGATTCGTGCAGTTTGCACAAACTTGGCTCCGATACCAAGATAGAATATCAGTATAGAACTGATATCTTGATTAAAATGTTAATTGAACAAAATGAGAGTTTTTATTATAGCAACAATAATAATTACATAGTCTTTGTACAATGGTATTTATATAAAACAGTAGTATATTGGGCTTTTAAGCCCAGTATCTGAAAAGAGTAGAGAGATGGATATTGACCCTTGGATCAACTGAATGGCTTGGATGCACTCATACACGAAGTGTGGATCACGAACTAATTATAACAGACATATATTCCTCTTATATAAATATCTCATATAAGCCCCATATATATAACTTTTACTACAACTCATAATACAATTTGCAGATGATGATTCTCTAGAAGATGCTGCAGCTCTCCAGTAAAAAGCCCCAAGGTATTTCTAACTCTTTTTTTTATATCTAATTCTTTATGTGGTTATCTCAAATAAGTTGTATCATTTACAAGGTTAATGAAATTATTTGCATAAATGCAATTGAAAAGAAGGATAAAGATTATAGCGTGCAGGTACACATATATACTAATTTTACATTAATTAACTTGTTTGATAATCCTTAAATTTCTTTCTTTTGTTTTTAATTTTATTTTAATCAAAAATAAAATATCAGGAAGAAGGAAATACAATTGAAAACTGTACAGAGCTGAAGAATGATTCGATGAATGAGACATTTGGGCTGAAGAAAAGAGGACTATGCTTAGTTCCTGTGTCAATGTTTGGATTAGCTTGATTAATTATATCATGCTCCATATATGGATTCTATAATAATAAAAATACATTAATATAATGCAACATTAATTGTTAATTACAGTTGATGAAAACAACTTGTGGTTGTCGAACCATGCCTGTCAATTTTCGGCAGGTGGAGTTATGTTTTATAAAGTTTTTGCTATGAAAATGTGAAGTCCATGAATGAATATTTGAAAAAAATTATTGATGTTATCTTCTTCCTATTTTCATCATTTTCAAGAGGTCGTTGTAAATGTATGGGAATCTACAGGAAGAATGTACTTGTTATTGAAAATTTAATCGAAGCCGAAATTTGAATACAGAATTAATCCACGTTGACAGACCTACTTGGTTGTGTGTGCGTATATGCACGTATTGTTTCACAATTAATAAATACACTTTATAATTCATAATATGACAGTTTTACCATTCATGAATACACTTCATAGTTCATAATATGACGGTTAAAAAAGGGTCTCTAATGCAAAGCTTTATGTGAAAACTTATACAGAGAAAAGGACAACCTTACACCACTGTGCTTCCTAAATTCTATTTGAATCCAATTAAACTGAGGACACTTTTGCTTTTTACAAAACAAAATACAAAAATTTGCCTGCATGCACTTAAAGTGCAAATTCATGTAAAAGTATAATCTGGCTCCACTCATGAATAAACTATATATTAGTATTAGTATTTTAAGAATAGCCGTATATTGCATGTGTTTATATTACCATATTAGTATTTTAAGAATAGCTGTATATTGCATGTGTTTATATTACCGTATGTCATTTAGAAAGCAAATTAAGAATAAAATGTACGCAACAACTTTACGTTTAGTGTATTTTAGTTTATATACTATACTGATAAAAGTATACAGTTATACATATCATCATTAGCAATGCGATGCATCTTATCACAGAATATTAGTTACAAGAAATGGATGGGTCCATATTGTGAAACAGAGTATAATTGAGAAATGCTTTTTGTTTTTCATTACTCTGCATAGTGCGCATACATTGGTATTTATAAGATAAAAGCAACGGCCTTATAACATATTGGGCCGGATCAGTATATAAGCTTGCTCTATTTGCTACTACTACCATTAAGATATATGATAAAAGACTTGTTCAGCCGCTTTACTTGTTCATTTCTCTTCAATACTCCCCTTCAATTAAATCTAGGGTTTTTTCCTTGTCCCAAATCGCCTCGGCCGATTTTATTAGAAGGCCTTGTTTCAGTGAAATTTTCTTATGCGATTTAGTTCTATGATGCCCGGCCATGCTTCCATGAGTTATTTCTTCTCAATTTGATCTTCCGCCGCAGCTAGGTTTTCAACTTCTTTGATAAGTTGCTTACGGCTAGGTTTTCAACTTCTTTATTGAGTTGTTCGTGGCTTGTAGCACTTGCGATTTCTTCGATTTTCAACCACTATCTCTGCTGAACGAAGCTTTTTACTGACGGTGGTTTACTTAAGACATCATGTGACGCCCCACCTCTATACCCACGCTAACAAAGAACACTACGGTGTAGTGCTGTCAACTAGCACGGAGAATAAGGCTGTTGAGAAGCGACCATCCATGTGATCATGCAACCTAACTGGAATGACCAAGCGACCTAACAACCGAGGCAAGGTCGAGCGACTTAACGACCTAATGGAGCAAGCGACCTAAAGGAATGAGCCAAATATGCAGGCAGATCAACCTATAGGCGAACGACCTAGAGGCAACGACCTAACTCCGAACGAGCTAAGGCCAGAACGAGCCAAATGAAGGTGAGACTTTTCCTAGGCGAACGACCTAAAGGTCCAGAACGACCTAACTGCAGTTTTTCGCCTAAAATACCAAAAATTGGAGTTTTTCACCAATCCAATCCAAACCAAATGCAAATGTACATGCTAAAATGATGGGGAATCATTCCCAACAGTCCAGCATAGTTATAGACTAGAATTGTGAGATAAAAATCTCACATTTGGGCCAAAAATGAATGAAAATGAAGCTTTGAAGCAAAGCAAGAATCAATCCACTTTAATCTCAACACAAGAAGCTTGAATCCAATATATTCTCTTTGAATTTGGAGTTGAAAGATGGATTTGAAGTAGAAGTCCAGGTTTGGAGTTTTAGTTTCCCTTTCCACTCACCATTAATGCTTGAGCTAGAGTTTGGTAGGAATTTATAAAGAGTGAGGAGAAGGAGAGAAGTGGGTTTGAGTTATAATGGCTAGACTAACCCAAAGTCCAAAGCGGGAAAAGTTAGTGAAATTTCACTAACTCCAAACCTATCAATGTTTATACTTAAAAAAATTGTAAACGGCATTTCGAACTCAATGGAAGTGGTCTCGAGTCCTAATTCGACCGTTTATAAAAAGTAGCTTTTCGGACCAATATCCGAATAACGAAAAAATATTTAAACAAAATATTTAAATATATAATCGATAAATATACGAGTTGTTACAGACTTCTCTCCTTAAAGAAATTGCGTCCTCGCAATATATAAGATGGAAATAAAAAGTAACAACGATAAAAGCATATTATCACAAAAGAAATTTGAAATAAGAAGTTCACCCCATTGAAGAAGAACCAGAGGTTTGTTTATGGCTTAAACAAAAGCCTCAAGAAGCCATTACTTCTAAAGTTAGAAGTTCCTTTCGACCAACTTATAGATATCGCTCTTCGTTTGGAAGAGGCTGATAAAGAAAGTGATGTTGAAGTAGTAGCTTCCAAACCCAACTTCAACAACAAAATGAGGCCCAGTAAATTCAAAGGCCCTTATCCCAACAAAAAGGGTAAGCAAGCAACCCCTGCGGCAAAGTCTCCTTCTCCTAGTGGTGCGAGATGCTTCAACTGTGGATCTGGGGATCATTTTGCGAATAAGTGCTCTAAGCCCAAATCTTGTCGCTATTGTAAGAGCCCGGATCATTACATACATCAATGCCTCAAACGTGAAGGCAAGAAGGAGGGAAAGTTGAATGTGGCTCAAGCCCCTGGCAACACATCTCGTGGCCAAGGTATTTCTCACTCCATTCTTGATGGTATTATTTTATTTCATGATCAACCTATTAGAGTTCTCTTTGATACGAGTGCATCACATTCTTTTATATCAAAGGAACTGGTAGACACTATTTCCTTAAGTGTTACTGCATTAATGACTTCTTTAAAATTGCAAATCCTGTTGGTGGATCCGCAACTCTTAGTTTGCTTTCTAAAGATGTGGAGATTATTTTATGCGATTTTTCCTTCCTAGCCGATTTGCATGTTATGCGTTACTTAGGCTTTGGAATGATATTGGGTATGGACGGCTTAACCGTTATGAAGCTCATATCCTATGTCCTGAGCGGACTATTTATCTCCGACATCCGCAATCTGTAAATCAGATTTCTATTATTCTTAAAGATTCGGATTCTTCTTTGACTGCATCTTTATATTCTTTAAATCCTCGAGACGACGACGATGATGATGAGGAAGACGTCATTTCTCGAATTCACGTTGTCCGTGAATTTTTCGACATATTCGAGCCCGTTTTAGGTTTACCACCTAAGCGAGCAATTGAGTTCAGAATTAATCTTACCTTTGAAGCTCAACCTATTACTCGTCCTCCTTATCACATGTCCAATAAGGAAAATGAAGAGATGCGCAAACAATTATCCGAATTGGAGACGAAGCAATTTGTTCGCTCTAGTTCCTCGCCTTGGGGAGCTTCGGCTATTTTCGTAAAGAAATCCGATGGTACTCTTAGGCTCTGCGTTGATTATCGCAAGCTTAACGATCTTACTATTAAAAATAAATATCCTTTACCTAGGATTGATGATCTATTCGATCAGCTTAGTGGTGCTAAGGTCTTTTCACAATTGGACTTGGCTACCGGTTTCCATCAGCTTCGTATCGCAGAGGATAGCATTCCTTTGACATCATTCCATACTCGATATGGATCTTATGAATGGCTTGTTATGCCATTTGGGTTAACGAATGCTCCAGCTTATTTCGTTGACCTCATGAATCGTGTTTTCAAAGATTTCCTCGATCGGTTTGTTCTCATATTCATTGATGATATTCTTGTGTATTCATAAACCGAGGAGGAACATGAGAAACATCTTCGGATTGTATTGGAAACTCTTAGGAGTAATCAATTAAAGGCGAAATTTTCTAAATGCCACTTTTGGCTATCTCATGTGAAGTTTCTCGGTCATATTATTTCCGAATCCGGAATTTTCGTGGATCCTTCAAAGATTGAAGCGATTCAAGGTTGGAAAAGACCTGAGAGCGTGACTGAAATCCGTAGCTTTCTCGGATTGGTGGGCTACTACCGTCGTTTTATTAAAGACTTTTCTAAGATTGTCGTGGCTCTCACTGGCTTGACTAAGAAGGGAGTTAAATACATTTGGTCGGACAAATGTGAAGCCTCTTTTCAGAAATTGAAAGAACTCCTTTCCGATGCTCCTATTCTCGTTATTCCCGAAGGGAATCAAGATTTTGTTGTTTATACCGATGCAAGTCGAGTTGGTTTGGGTGCCATTCTTATGCAAAAAGAACGTGTTATTGCTTATGCTTCTAGGCAATTGAAGCCGGCCGAGACTAGATATGCCACACATGATTTAGAACTCGCGGCTATTGTTTTCGCCCTTCGAATTTGGCGTCATTATCTATTGGGAGAGAAATTTATTCTTTACACGAACCATAAGTCTTTGAAATATTTATTTTCTCAAAAGGAACTTAATTTACGTCAACAATGTTGGCTGGAGTTCCTTGCTCCTTATGATCTTGACATTCTTTATACCCCCGGTAAGGGTAATCATGTCGCCGATGCTCTTAGCCGTAAGCAACAAGCAGTTGTTTCTATGATGATATCCGAATGGAACGATCTCGAGATCTTATCCACTTGTGAGATTCGAGAGCGCGTATCTGATTTATGCTCATCATTTGTTTTATGTAGCCTTGAGGCTCATCCTTCTCTCTTAGACCACAAGCTGTGACGCCCCACCTCTATACCCATGCTAGCAAAGAACACTACGGTGTAGTGCTGTCAACTAGCATGGAGAATAAGGCTATTGAGGAGCGACCATCCATGTGATCATGCGACCTAACTGGAATGACCAAGCGACCTAACAACCCAGGCAAGGTCGAGAGCGACTTAATGACCAAATGGAGCAAGCGACCTAAAGGAATGAGCCAAATATGCAGGCAGATCAACCTATAGGCGAACGACCTAGAGGCAACGACCTAACTCCGAACGAGCTAAGGCCAGAACGAGCCAAATGAAGGTGAGACTTTTCCTAGGCGAACGACCTAAAGGTCCAGAACGACCTAACTGCAGTTTTTCGCCTAAAACACCAAAAATTGGAGTTTTTCACCAATCCAATCCAAACCAAATGCAAATGTACATGCTAAAGTGATGGGGAATCATTCCCAACAGTCCAATATAGTTATAGACTAGAATTGTGAGATAAAAATCTCACCTTTGGGCCAAAAATGAATGAAAATGAAGCTTTGAAGCAAAGCAAGAATCAATCCACTTTAATCTCAACACAAGAAGCTTGAATCCAATATCTTCTCTTTGAATTTGGAGTTGAAAGATGGATTTGAAGCAGAAGCCTAGGTTTGGAGTTTTAGTTTCCCTTTCCACTCACCATTAATGCTTGAGCTAGAGTTTGGTAGGAATTTATGAAGAGTGAGGAGAAGGAGAGAAGTGGGCTTGAGTTATAATGGCTAGACTAACCCAAAGTCCAAAGCGGGAAAAGTTAGTGAAATTTCGCTAACTCCAAACCTATCAATGTTTATACTTAAAAAAATTGTAAACGACATTTAGAACTCAACGGTAGTGGTCTCGAGTCCTAATTCGACCGTTTGCAAAAAGTAGCTTTTTGGACCAATATCCGAATAACGATAAAATATTTAAACAAAATATTTAAATATATAATCGATAAATATGCGGATTGTTACACATCAGCTTGTCGGTAAGTGGCATGTAAGTTTATTATGTCTATCTTTTGTTTTAGAACTTGTTCTCTAACAAAATATAGATCCAATTCCATGTGTTTAGTCCTTGAACGTAGTATTGGATTAGCTGTTAGAGAAATTGTTTTTAAATTGTCACACCATATTGTAGATTTTTGCCTGTTTTGACACATAGTTCACTGAGTAAGGATTCAATCCACATAACTTCAGCAGTTGCACTAGCCACAATTCTAAATTTAGCTTCGATTCTTGATCTTGATATCGCAGATTGCTCTTTAGAGCACCGGGTTATGAGGTTTTCTCCCAGATGCACACAATAGCCTGATGTTGACTTTCTGATGTTGACCTTCTGTCATCAAAATCTGTAGCCTAATTAGCATCTGCACATGCATTAATATTGATGTTTTTACTTGAATTAAGATCAACCTATAGGTCATTGTTCCTCTCAAGTCTCTTAAAATTCTTTTGATTGCTTTTCAATGTGAATCAAGTGGTGCTTGCATGAACTGACATATTTTATTTAAACAGTATGCTATGTCTGGTCTTATTATGGTGGCATATTGCAGTGCACCAACTACACTTATGTACTGTTTTTCATTTTCAATTGGTTCACCTTGATGCTTTGATAAGTTGAGACTGCTAACCATAGGAGTAGGAAGTGGTTTGGCTTGGTTCATCTTTGACTTGTTGAGAATTTCAGCTTTGTATTTTTTCCGACTTAGTTGGATCTCTGAATCCGAAGGTCTTTTGACTTCTATGCCTCAGAAATAATTAAGATTCCCCGAGTCTTTGATTGAAAATTGATGATCCAATTGCTGTATTAACTTGTTGATTTCATCTTCGTAGTTACCTGTAATCATAAAGTCATCAACATATATATGAGTATGTATATCATTGAATTATTTTGAAATTTAGTAAATAGGGAACTATCATATTTGGTTAGATGATAATCCAACTTAATCAAGGTTGACTTGAGTTTTTCGAACCAAACCATTAGTGCTTGCTTTAGGCCATATATTGCCCTGTTTAATTTGCATGCCATTCGACCGCTGTTATCATGATTAAAACCACATGGCTGCTGCATATAGACCTCCTCTTGTAATACACCATTTAAGAATGCATTATTCACATCCAGTTGTCTGACTTTCCATTTATTATTTAATGCTAGTGTTAATACAACTCTAATTGTTGTTGGCTTGACAACTGGTGAGAAAGTTTCAGTAAAATCAAACCCATGCTGCTGAGTGTAGCCTTTTGCCACAAATCTAACTTTGTACTTATGTATTGTGCCAGCACCATTCTTCTTAAGCTTGTATGTCCACTTGCAACCTATTATGTTTTTGTCTTTGGGTATTGGAACAAGTTGCCATGTTTTATTTTTGATGAGTGCATTGCACTCTTCTTTCATAGCAGCTCTCCATTTGCTACTCTTTACAACTTGATCATATGTTTCTGGTTCCTCTTGATCCAAGTTTGTGGTGTATGCTTTTGGTTTGAATATGTCGCTCTTTGAGCTTGTGATCATGTAATGTTGAGTTTGTGGAGGTAATGGTTGACTCGGATACATCTTAATGATTCTTTATTGAGAACTAGATGAAATTGCTTCTTCCAGTTCTTGACATGTGTCCTGATGATGAATATCATCTTGATGATGACTAAAAATGATATGTTCATGACCTAGTTTGCTATTGGACACTGTGTGTTATGAACAGTTTCCATTTTGATTTACTTCCACCCGATTTTCTGCAAATCTACATGGTTTCAAGGGTATAGCAGGTATAGAAATTCTTGGATCGTATATCTTTTGAGATGTTTTTATTTCTAAATTTGTAAATGGGAAGACTTGCTCATTAAACACTACATGTTTAGATATAATAATTTTTCCACTGCTAGTCAAACACTTGGAACCTTTCTGATATGTAGCATAGCCTAGAATGTATATGGAGATGATCTAAAATCTGTCTTATGTGTTGTGTGACATCCCGCAAATCCGTACCCCTTGAATCAACACTATTCTACCTCTGTTAACTCAAGTGGCACAGAAATACGAACCATTTGGGTAAAAGAAGAAGAGATAGAAGAAGAAGAAGCTAAACAATATCAGAATCTAACAGTCGCAGCGGAATAAAATATAATAGTAAATATAGATCTTTACACAAAATGAAAACTATACCAGTTTTATACATTACATCATCAGAGTATCTCATACATCAAATTACCAATCAGACAAATCCATACAATCATAGCAGCGGAATATATATAGGTACAGATAATACGTCTCGGGCTCCATCTCCTCTCCTGCTCCATAGCAACCTATCCTGAACAAATAATACTCAGTCTGACCCGAGCATTATAATGAAATAACACCCGAGTCAGTCTGGAATACCAGCTGATAATAATGCATCCAAATTAATTATTAAAGTTTCAAAAAATCCTTTTTGAAAACAAAAGCATCTCGTAAGACCACGCCACAAATAAACATGTCGGGTTTTTACCTTACGATAGCTAAAACACTTTTTATAGAAATCCTTTGATATTATAATAGGGTCTATTTACAAATACTTATAAAATAGCCGAAATTGTTACATGATTAAATTCCAGCTACTAGCCACAAAGTGGGTAATACAAACAAAACTCGTACAAGGCTCGTAGGGAGAATGGATTTCCAATAATGACTAGGCACTGGGGTACCACCTGTCACAGTACGGGGCCTAGATCACCGTACCGAGGACCACGCCCGATCCCTTGCAACACAAGGTCGGACCCATCCCTTATTGGACAGTTTCGAATAAGATCACCCCGCAGTTGGGATCAGCAACCGCCCACTAAGCCGAAATAAAAAGGAACATCTAGACAGGGATGACCATACTCTCAAGTGGGGGCTACCTACGAAGCCTTGCTGCATATCCCCTGATTTTCAGTCATTCCCATTTGATGAGGCTTGAGGCTAAGCGTTACCTTTAAGAACGTTTCACATAGAATGCCCACCGCCCACCTGACGATGTTCCGAAAGCATTCGTCCATACAAGTCCGTCTCGGGTTCGAACGGAACCGAAGGCACTACTCCTACTACATCCATTTTGGAAATATCCTCAGGATTAGTAGCGACTAGCCCTTGCACTTCACTTCTCCATCTTCGGCTTCGAACACGTTTTTCGCACGAAACGTACAAACCGGATCGAAGTGGTTTGCGAGAAATAAATCTCGATCCCGGTCTCTTCGAAACGATCAACGCATTTGTCCAATATTGATAGCCGGTGATTTAACTATCAATTAATGTTCACAAACTTCCAATCACACAAATAAATAATCTCATATTATTTATTTCCCTTAATATCTTTAAAAGAAATATTTTCCACATTTCAAAACTCATTTTGAAAAATTCCCAAAAATTCTTCCTTTTCACGGTAAATCCCATTACCATTTATTCCCATTGGAAAGACCAAGCTTAAACATTTTGCTTTAAAAACAGTTAAAATACTTTATACTGAAATATACTTTAAAATATGAAAATTACTTCTATTTATTTACTCAAAATATAATTTGAAAACAATTTTAAATAGCATTATTTAATAAGATATAAACTGGATTTAAATAAGGGTTTCGTTTAATAAATTTAAGAGTGGAGTTTAAAAGAATAATACTAGCCTTTACCAATAACTTAAAACAAATAATTATAAAACAAAGTTTATTAATTTCTTCTTTAAAATAACCATTTCAAAAAAATACTCTTTAAACAATTTAAACTTTAACTTTTAATTAAATAAATCTTTTAAAACACTAACTTGGTTTTTTTTTTTGGGAAAACCCTTTCCCGTTCAAACATCCCAAAGTATCCTTCATATAAATCCAACTGATTTATTTCAATTCAATTTATGTTTACAACATAAATTCCCAATTCCATACTTATCTATATCTTCATCCGAAGTTCAATCTCAATTTCCCATATCCGGAAATTCATTTTTGAAATATAGGCGTTAAATCATTTTTAAATAAAATAAATTTGGAGAATTTTTCAATGCAAAACCATATTTAAATTTTAATTAAATAAAATCCCAATGAAAAACGGCATTTCAAAATATTCTATTTACATTTAAAACTGTTAATTTAAAGTCAGAAGCTTCATTTTAACATATTTTAATTTTCCGGATAACACTATTCATTATTAAAATAACCCATCGTTATTTTAAACCAAATTGTAATTTCCATAGGATTCATTTCCAGAAATCTACACTTCACATTTGTCGATTGGTAAATTTCCACTGTATTTCAAATCCCAATTTTAATAATTTTACATTTTCCATCCAAATCAGATTTCACATTTTATTCTTTGAAATTCTATTATTAACAATTCATTTCAATTTAATCCATTCATAATTAAATTTTGTAATTATAATTTATACAATAATTTTACAGTACAATTTAATTTCAGATTTGTCAATCACAACACATAATCAGGCATCATTATCAATTATAAAATAACTGCTACATTGTGAGGAATCCAGTTGGATCCCTCCAACCTGTTTTCCCTGCATCCACAAATATTAGCACATCACATATATAAATATTATTTCAGACTGATACAACATCTATATTCAACCAATCACACAGATATTTAAATATTAACTACTTAAATTAGCTAGCATCCAGATGTGAGTGAGAATAACTCACTTTGGGTTTTCGACGAGCTTTTGAAATTTAAATTAAACCAAACCGCGTCCGATTTAACCTAAATTTTCCACTTGCTCCGATCGTCTCCAAACTTGCGCTGCAGCGTAGAGTACGTCGTTGCGATTCCGGCGCCACTAAAATCGCCGAAATCTGATAAGGTATGTGCAAGTCACGAATTTTTAAAGTTTGAATAACATTTAAAACGAATTTTCTTTTTAATTTTAAATTACTATTACCAAAACAACATCAGGCCGCACAATCCACAAACTAAATCTAGGCCGCATCTATAATCTTCCACACGCACTCTATCGCAGTCAAAGCCGAACCCAAACGTTCGAACTAGGGTTCGAAATCGCCTCCTCCATGCTCGCCGATAGGTTGATCCAAAACCACCACTACGAAGCTTGACTCAGCCTCTACCTACGCCCTAAGCGCGCACGAGCTCGGTGGTCCCTACCTCTCGTGATACGCGTGCAAACCCCCCCCTCGAATGCAGCCCTTAAACTCCCCCTCTGCTACACTAAAACCCATCACCACTTTTGATTATGTAGAGCTTCTCGAGCTCTACGATCTTCGTTAGATAATTCAGGAAATTATTGAGTGGATAGGAAGGAATTTGAGGAGGAAAACGAAAGCACACCGGCCATTGAAAGGGTATAAGCGGCGGCCTGTAGGAGATAGATTTAGGGTTTGCAATTGTAACGTATATATATAATATTGTTTAATATTATTTTATTACTATTATTCTCAATTTAACATCGTATTGCAAACAAACTCCCATTCTCATGTACCAATAGGCGTTCCTAGGGTTTTTCCACGTTCCAGACACAATGGAACGTATTTCGTAAGCTAATTTGGTCATACGTGCGAGTTACGGAATTAAACGATCAATTTAAAATTAAATCGGTTAAAACGATTTCTATGCGTTTTGAACTGCTACGGTCAAACGACAACTCCGATTGCTACGAAAATTGAAATCCGGCAATAACTAACTATTACGGATCCAATGGAACTGGTTTCGTCGAATTCCGAGACTGTGCCCCGGAAGGCTATTTTAACTCGTCTATTAAATCGAGCAATTCTCAAATTGTCAAAAACGCTTAAAATTTCACCTTTAAAATTTTAGTACCTTAATAATAAATCATATAAAAATATAATCACATTAAAAATCATTCTGGCTCATTCCGGATCCAAAATCTGATTAATTGCATTTTAATAATATTAAATTCATTTTTAAATTAATATAAAATCCCAAATATTAACTTATCAACTTAAAAATTCATCTAAAATTCCCACCATACTATTTACACTCAAATAACTCAAAATAAATTTTTAAAACCATTCTTATCACTATTTACATCCAGATTTACCCTTTTATCTAAATCCCGAATGTTTAATTATATTTTTCCATTATTCAAAATCAACCGGAATTACTATAATAAAAAATTATAGCTTATTTCATTGATTGAACCTGAATCCATCCATTACAAAATCAATTAAGAATCCACATTAACATTTAAAACGAATTAAATGTTCAAATTCAATGACTTAAAAATCCGGGATGTTACATTCCTCCTCCTTTATAAAAATTTCGTCCCCGAAATTTGCTAAGGTAGAAACTATGCTCAAACTCACTTACTCATCCAATTTGCTTAGTTAAAAGCTTATATTCACTTTCCAAAATCCTTTAACCCAATCCCACATTCATTTGTTTTACTTACTCTAAAGCTTTAAATTCTAACGTATTTCAAAATAACTTTCCAAGTTAATAAATTTTTCCCAAAATCCCAAAAAATTTCTAACTCCCAAAATTTCTGAAAATTTTTGGCAGAGTCTCCTTTGTACGGAGGAGCTTTCTAACTCCCAAAATCTACACAAATTTCATTTAAAACTTTTTCATAAGCTTAACCATAGCCATCTCACCATATTCTTAAATGATTTCAATTCCATAATATCTCAATTTATTTCCATTTTAATTGATTCTTACCCAAATCAAACCAATTATAAATTTTAATGCACGTTTACTTATTCTATACATTTTTAGATTTATTTTATTAGCAAAGAAACCACTTTAAATTATTTCATTCCTTTGAATTTATTCACAATTCAAACTATCACCATTATAATCTAATTCCATCTTTCATTCACACTTCAATATTTGTTACCACAAATTTAAATCCCATGCCACAATTGGACTTTTATTTACTTTCCAAATTTTGACCAAACTATCAAAATTCTATTCATGCCAATACAAATTCCGTTTAATTTAGTTTACACTAAATGCATCTTCAAGCTTTTTTTTATTTAATTTAGCTTACGCTAAATTCATTATCAAACAATTCCTTTAAAATTTAGTTGAGTGAGCATTTACTTCATTCAACATCATTTCAACTAAATTAAATTTCCTTTCAATTTGATTCTTATCCAACTTTTATTTAATCAAATTAAATTCAATTCACTTCCTTTATTACCAAATTTTGGATTTTACTTCAATCCAATATATTCCTCCGTAAATAAGTTCAAAATTCATTTTCATTTTAAATTCGTTCACATCCTTTATATCTCCCTTCTTTTTATCTTCCTTTACATTTCATTTAGGATTAAGTTTGAATTCACCATACCATTCAACTATTTCCCATTTGCGATTATATTCAATTCTTAAGTTCATTGGCTTATTTATTTAAAAGTTTATATTGCACTTTTTAATCCATTTACATATTATAATCACAATTCCAAATTTATATATATATATATCTTTGAATTCTTAAGAATACAAAGTTCTTTCACCTTAATCCTTTGCAAATTTTAAATCCACAATTTCAGATTATAAGTATAACACTTAATAGCTCATGGGTATAATTTATTACACAATGACCCACAATTATAAAGTCATCTTACTTCCAACTTAACTCATCAATTTAATTCCAATCCCCAAATTTTATTTAACTTATCCCAAGTTAAATTCAAATCTCTAGTCACTTCAATATCTTCATTCACTTCCATTTACCCAAATTAAATTTTAATTTCAGGATTAACATTTTCATTTTTCCTTTCTCACTTAAATCAACTTTACTTTCAAGGTTATTGTTGATTTATTTCAATTTTACATTTTAATTTAAACAGGATTCCCAGAATTCAATTACCCGATTTAATTTCGAAACCGATTTGAAATATAAATCAACACATTCCCATTTGATATTCAAATCAAATCCCAAATTCCAAAACAACTGTTATACCCAATAAGTCCAAACAATACCATAACCAAGTACTAGGGAAGCAATCCATCACTTTAGAAACTCGAAAATGAATTCTAATGATGCGGCCAGCATAATCAGGATTATTTTCCAACGACTGAAGTGAGTTCAGTGCTCCCTTACTTTCCCACATTCATTTCAAAACAGTTCCCAATCAAAAATACTTCCCAAATCAATATTCCAATATTTCCTTCAAACACCTTAGCAAACATTTCAAACTTTCCCAGGATTTTAAATTTCCAAACTTTGTTTCAATACATTTAAAATCCTTTTTAAAACTTCCGGGTTTAAATTCTGGTTTAGTTTAAATTTAGTTATTCTTCCTTTATATAATTTATACCTATAAAATTTATATGATTACAACCATTTCTAATTTAAGATTAAATTTTGGATTCTTATTTAATTATTGTATTAACAACCGATCAACCAAATATATATATAATAATTTCAGAAAATTATTTCTTTTATATCAAAATATAATTTGGTTAAAATTATTTCATTTACCCACTTTAAAACAATACTATGTCGGATTATCTTGTTTAAGAGTTTAGAAACCCCTATCGATACGGTTGTACTTCCCGCACCGACCCGAATTCATAAACACTCAACCGATAAGTCAACACAGTATAAAAATAAATTTTATATTCACTAACAAGTACGCTTTCATATCTATTATTACACTCAACTCATTATAGAGTACTATTGACTCTGTTTAATGAGTAATTTCCCCCACCAAAGCCTAGGTTGTCGCCAACCTAAGCTCTGATACCAAGTGTGACATCCCGCAAATCCGTACCCCTTGAATCAACACTATTCTACCTCTGTTAACTCAAGTGGCACAGAAATACGAACCATTTGGGTAAAAGAAGAAGAGATAGAAGAAGAAGAAGCTAAACAATATTAGAATCTCATGGTCGCAGTGGAATAAAATATAATAGTAAATATAGATCTTTACACAAAATGAAAACTATACCAGTTTTATACATCACATCATCAGAGTATCTCATACATCAAATTACCAATCAGACAAATCCATACAATCATAGCAGCGGAATATATATAGGTACAGATAATACGTTTCGGGCTCCAGGCTCCTCTCCTGCTCCATAGCAACCTATCCTGAACAAATAATACTCGGTCTGACCCGAGCATTATAATGAAATAACACCCGAGTCAGTCTGGAATACCAGCTGATAATAATGCATCCAAATTAATTATTAAAATTCCAAAAAATTCTTTTTGAAAACAAAAGCATCTCGTAAGACCACGCCACAAATAAACATGTCGGGTTTTTACCTTACGATAGCTAAAACACTTTTTTATAGAAATCCTCTGATATTATAATAGGGTCTATTTACAAATACTTATAAAATAGCCGAAATTGTTACATGATTAAATTCCAGCTACTAGCCACAAAGTGGGTAATACAAACAAAATCGTACAAGGCTCGTAGGGAGAATGGATTTCCAACAATGACTAGGCACTGGGGTACCACCTGTCACAGTACGGGGCCTAGATCACCATACCGAGGACCACGCCCGATCCCCTGCAACACAAGGCCCGACCCATCCTTTACTGGAAAATTCCAAATAAGATCACCCCGCGGTTGGGATCAGCAACCGCCCACTAAGCCGAAATAAAAAGGGACATCTAGACAGGGATGACCATACTCTCAAGTGCGGGCCACCCACGAAGCCTTGCTGCATATCCCCTGATTTTCAGTCATTCCCATTTGATGAGGCTTGAGGCTAAGCGTTACCTTTAAGAACGTTTCACTTAGAATGCCCACCGCCACCTGACGATGTTCCGGAAGCATTCGTCCATGCAAGTCCGTCCCGGGTTCGAACGGAACCGAAGGCACTACTCCTACTACATCCATTTTGGAAATATCCTCAGGATTAGTAGTGACTAGCCCTTGCACTTCACTGCTCCATCTTCGGCTTCGAACACGTTTTTCGCACGAAACGTGCAAACCAGATCGAAGTGGTTTGCGAGAAATAAATCTCGATCCCGGTCTCTTCGAAACGATCAACGCATTTGTCCAATATTGATATTCGGAGATTTAACTATCAATTAATGTTCACAAACATCCAATCACACAAATAAATAATCTCATATTATTTATTTCCCTCTAATATCTTTAAAAGATATATTTTCCACATTTCAAAACTCATTTTGAAAAATTCCCAAAAATTCTTCCTTTTCACGGTAAATCCCATTACCATTTATTCCCATTGGAAAGACCAAGCTTAAACATTTTGCTTTAAAAATAGTTAAAATACTTTATACTGAAATATACTTTAAAATATGAAAATTACTCCTATTTATTTACTCAAAATATAATTTCAAAACAATTTTAAATAGCATTATTTAATAAGATATAAACTGGATTTAAATAAGGGTTTGGTTTACTAAATTTAAAAGTGGAGTTTAAAAGAATAATACTAGCCTTTACCAATAACTTACAACAAATAATTATAAAACAAAGTTTATTAATTTCTTCTTTAAAATAACCATTTCTAAAAAAAATACTCTTTAAACAATTTAAACTTTAACTTTTAATTGAATAAATCTTTTAAAACACTAACTTGTTTTTTTTTTCCGGCAAAACACTTTCCCGTTCAAACATCCCAAAGTATCCTTCATATAAATCCAACTGATTTATTTCAATGCAATTTATGTTTACAACATAAATTCCCAATTCCATACTTATCTATATCTTCATCCGAAGTTCAATCTCAATTTCCCATATCCGGAAATTCATTTTTGAAATATAGGTGTTAAATCATTTTTAAATAAAATAAATTTAGAGAATTTTTCAATGAAAAACCATATTTAAATTTTACTTAAATAAAATCCCAATGAAAAACGGCATTTCAAAATATTCTATTTACATTTAAAACTGTTAACTTAAAGTCAGAAGCTTCATTTTAACATATTTTAATTTTCCGGATAACACTATTCATTATTAAAATAACCCATCGTTATTTTAAACCAAATTGTAATTTCCATAGGATTCATTTCCAGAAATCTACACTTCACATTTGTCGATTGGTAAATTTCCACTGTATTTCAAATCCCAATTTTACCAATTTTACATTTTCCATCCAAATCAGATTTCACATTTTATTCTTTGAAATTCTATTATTAACAATTCATTTTATTTCGTAAAAACCCAATTTAATCCATTCATAATTAAATTTTGTAATTATAATTTATACAACAATTTCACAGTACAATTTAATTTCAGATTTGTCAATCACAACACATAATCAGGCATCATTATCAATTATAAAATAATTGGTACATTGTGAGGAATCCAGTTGGATCCCTCCAACCTGTTTTCCCTGCATCCACAAATATTAGCACATCACATATATAAATATTATTTCAGACTGATACAACATCTATATTCAACCAATCACACAGATATTTAAATATTAACTATTTAAATTAGCTAGCATCCAGATGTGAGTGAGAATAACTCACTTTGGGTTTTCGACGAGCTTTTGAAATTTAAATTAAACTGAACCGCGTCCGATTTAACCTAAATTTTCCACTTGCTTCGATCGTCTCCAAACTTGCGCTGCAGCGTAGAGTACGTCGCTACGATTTCGGCGCCACCAAAATCATCGAAATCTGATAAGGTATGTGCAAGTCATGAATTTTTAAAGTTTGAATAACATTTAAAACGAATTTTCTTTTTAATTTTAAATTACTACTACCAAAACAACATCAGGCCGCACAATCCACAAACTAAATCCAGGCCGCATCTATCATCTTCCACACGCACGCTATCACAGTCAAAGCCAAACCCAAACGTTCGAACTAGGGTTCGAAATCGCCTCCTCCATGCTTGCCGATAGGTTGATCCAAAACCACCACTACGAAGCTTGACTCGGCCTCTACCTACGCCCTAAGCGCGCACGAGCTCGGAGGTCCCTACCTCTCGTGATACGCATGTAAACCCCCCCCCCCCCCGAACGCAGCCCTTAAACTCCCCCTGTGCTACACTAAAACCCATCACCACCGTTGATTATGTAGCGCTTCTCGAGCTCTACGATCTTCGTTAGATAATTCAGGAAATTATTGAGTGGATAGGAAGGAATTTGAAGAGGAAAACGAAAGCACACCGGCCATTGAAAGGGTATAAGTGGCGGCCTGTAGGAGATAGATCTAGGGTTTGCAATTGTAACGTATATATAATATTGTTTAATATTATTTTATTACTATTATTCTCAATTTAACATCATATTGCAAACAAACTCCAATTCTCACGTACCAATAGGCGTTCCTAGGGTTTTTCCACGTTCCGGACACAATGGAACATGTTTCGTAAGCTAATTTGGTCATACGTATGAGTTACGGAATTAAACGATCAATTTAAAATTAAATCGGTTAAAACGATTTCTATGCGTTTCGAGCTGCTACGGTCAAACGACAACTCCAATTGCTACGAAAATTGAAATCCGATAATAACTAACTATTACGGATCCAATGGAACTAGTTTCGTCAAATTCCGAGATCGTGCCCCGGAAGGCTATTTTAACTCGTCTATTAAATCGAGCAATTCTCAAATTGTCAAAAACGCTTAAAATTTCACCTTTAAAATTTTAGTACCTTAATAATAAATCATATAAAATATATAATCACATTACAAATCATTCTGGCTCATTCCGGGCCCAAAATCTGATTAATTGCATTTTAATAATATTAAATTCATTTTTAAATTAATATAAAATCCCAAATATTAACTTATCAACTTAAAAATTCATCTAAAATTCCCACCATACTATTTACACTCAAATAACTCAAAATAATTTTTTAAAACCATTCTTATCACTATTTACATCCAGATTTACCCTTTTATCTAAATCCCGAATGTTTAATTATATTTTTCCATTATTCAAATTCAACCGGAATTACTATAATTAAAAATTATAGCTTATTTCATTGATTGAACCCGAATCCATCCATTACAAAATCAATTAAGAATCCACATTAACATTTAAAACGAATTAAATGTTCAAATTCAATGACTTAAAAATCCGGGATGTTACATGTTGTATACTCTTAAACAAAGAAAACATAAGCATTTAAATGTCTATAGATAATGATAATTTGGCTTTACATTGAGCAGCCTTTCAACTGGGTTTTGTTAGTTAGAATATTAGTTTGTAGTCTATTTATTAAGTAAATTGTCGTGCTAAATGAATCTAGCCAAAACTTTAATGAGAGAGAAGCATGAGCAAGTAAAGTTAACCCAGTTTCAACTATATGTCCGTGTTTTCTTTCAACTAAACCATTTTTCTCAGAAGTATGAGGACAATTAGTCCTATGAACTATTCCTTTTTCACTAAAATAGTTTTTGAGTGGTTTGAACTCGGTTCCACCATAAGTTCGTATTATTCTAACTTGATGGTTGGTTGGCTTTTCAGTCTGAGTAATAAAGTGTGTAACAATTTTGCAAGTTTCTGATTTAGTTTTGAGAAATTAAATCCAGTTATATCTGGAGTATGCATCAACAATGGATATATAATACTTATAACCATAATCTGAATTGATGGGTGCAGGACCCCACAAGTCAGTGGCTATCATCTCTAAAGGTTTGGTATACTTGTGTTGTGAATCTTGAAATGACAGTTTGTGACTTTTACCAATTTGACAGAATGTGCACACATAAGATAAAGCAATGTTATTAAATGGCTTTTTATTATCAACTAAAACTAATCTTACAACGTTAGCATTGGGATGACCTAATTTCCAATGCCATATATCAAAAATGCTGCTACTGCTTTTAGTCTAAGGAATTTTAAAAACAATACAACATTTTCCTTAATTCCAAAATTCTTGGAATCAACGAGATTGAGTTTGTATAACCCTTTATGTGCTTCACCCTGCAAAATAATTTCTTTAGTTAGTATGTCTCTAACTAAGGAATATTTAGGGTAAAATTCAAAGAAACACTGTTGTCACTTGCAAATTATGATACACTAGTGAGATTTTTTTGATATTAGGCACTCTTAATAAATTATTATGATAAAGTTGTCTTTCACCTTTTATGCTGCAATACTAGTGTGAGTTATATTAATTGACTCACCATTCCCCATGTGTATGGACTAATTATTTATATGTTCTTTATTGCCAAGGTTCAGGTTGTCTAATTTGTTTGTTACATGATTTTTTGCACCAGAATCTGGATACCAGCATTCATCCAGAATGTCTTTAGATTTTGCAATATCATTCTGGTAAGAATTTCATGAACTTTTTGTTGTTCTTCTTGATTCTTGTTGTATGCTTACAAGATTTCCAACAAGGTTGTAATTTCTTTGGTTATTGTTGGTGCTTTGATTGTTGGGTGTATAGTTGAGATCGAGTCCAAAGTAGCATTTGTTTGTAGTGTGACCATACTTTTCACATATTTGGCATCTTGGTCTGTTGTTACTATTGTTCCATTTACCTCCTCTACCTCTGACTCTAGGGTTTATTCCACCTCTTTGATAATTTTGATTTGTACTACCCTTTTTTGATTTCTTTTTCTTGATTGTGAAGCAACATTAACTAACATATCAAGATTTGGAGGTCTCTTTTGTTCTATTCTTCCCTCATGTGATAATAGAGCAGAGTGAACATATTGAAGTGCTCGTGTTGTTTCTTTATATAAAATTACTGATATGATAGACTCATACTCTTCATCTAGACCATTCATAATACCCAAGATTTGCTTATTATCTATCACTTTGTGCCAGTTGCCTCAAGAAGGTCACAGTATGTTTTCATCTTTGTAAGATATTCTCTCATTGACAAATGGTCTTTTCTTTAATTTTTCACTAGCCTCTTGTAATGCATAACTTTTTTTGCAGATTGAGAACTGAATATTTGTTCAACTGATTTCCATATCTCTTGAGCAATTTTGCATCCTATTTATCTGTGGTAGGAGATTAATACTTATTGATTATAAAAACCCGGCACACAGCAAGCTATCTTGTCATTAATATGTGATATATTCTTTATTCTTGATCAATTTTCCCTCATTATCTGCTCTGTATCTTTCAGGAAAAATTGCAGTCTCATGAATGTAATCTTCTAGTCCATATCCTTTAATGGCGGTCTCTTGAAATTTCCAAAGAAAATGGTTACTTCATCAAGTTGAATGTTGAATATTTGACTTTAAGGGTTTGTGAGAGACTTGATTGCATCATCTGATGAGTTTTGATGGGTGGTATTGGGTTTTGCTCGTGTTGGTGAGGTGCTTAATGATTGATCATCCTCATTGATTTCCATGATTGAAAGATAAGACTCCGAACAGATCAAGACTCTGAAAAAAATCTAGAATCCTTAACTAATCATGCAGATGCAGGAAAGATGTGGTTCAGAAATGATTCAAGGAAACAAAAATAAGATTTTGATACTTTTCTTTGATGAAATTATGGTAGTGTAGCCAAAGTAGGGGATAATGAATCTTCTTCGACTCCCTTTCTGGCACGGGACAACCTTCAAGAATCAAGATCTTAGAAAGAAACGATTACATTTCTATGGGTATATGGTACTCCTATGGTGAGATTTGACTCTGAGGAGTTGAAAGGTAAATCAAGGATGAATATAACTTCTCCAATGATGAATCTATTCTGAGGAGAATAAACTGCAACCATCTCCAAGTGATGATGTAATTCAGATGGAGGTTTTTGGCAAGGCAGTGGTGTTGATTTTAAGCTGTTTGACAGTTTAGCTTCGGTACCATATTATGAAATAGTGTATAATCGAGAAATGACTTTTGTATTTCATTATTCTGCATAGTGTACATACATTGGTATTTATAAGATAAAAGCAATGGCCTAATAACATATTGGACCGGGTCAGTATACAAGCTTGCTCTATTTGCTACTGCTACCTTTAAGATATATGATAAGAGACTTGTTTAGTCGCTTTACTTATTCATTTCTCTTTAATGGTCCATCAAATGTTGCATAATCTTGTGAGGTACTCACAGCGCACAAGTGTTGAATATATTAAAACAAAATAATTGATTAGCGTACAATCCTATATTTCCAATCATATCTAGTTGATAGCTAGATTAGTATTAACATATTAATTAAACTCTTAAACTTATGTTATTATCTGAGTTAAGTAGATCTAGTAAAATACTTTTAGGCCATAAACATAAATATCATAAGGCAAGCCACAATTACCGGCAAATACCAAGTTCGAACTCTGGTTGTCTACTGGAGAAAAAGATTGCTCCATGTGCCATAAAAATTTAGCAGGCGTGTGCACAGAAGACTATAAAATACGTTCTACTTAATCATATTATTTTCATCATATAGTGTGCTATTATTGTTACGAACTTTATATCAATTAAGAATATACTAGTATTTTCATGAACCTACCTGACCATAGTCCGACCTCGAATAAGCATGGACCACGAACCAGTTTGGTTCAAAACTCAATAAGAACTCAATTGTGTACGACTGCAGATCGGACCTTTGTGTCAATGGTCCAACTGTCAGTTTTACCTGGTTAAACCATGGTTCTTTACTTTCTTCTTACTTTCTCATCATGTCATTCTCTCACATTTTCGTCTTCTGCACTATTTTGAAATTGAAAAATAAAGCTAAATTGCAAAAATCATCATCCCCAAAATCTAAACAACAAGCTCCATCACTTTGTTCTTCTTTGCTATAATCTCCTCAAAACCACTTCAAGCTTCATCAAGTTCACCATCAATAAACTTCTGTCGTTGTGCCATGCTATTTTGTATTTGCAGTTATGTTGGTGCAACTGTACATTGCAGCAGTATACAATTTCGATTGCAGACATTGAATGCCTTATACAACTCGTATACCTTACATTTTTATTTTTGTTTTTTATATAACTTGTATTTAAAAGTGTAAATTTTGTACAAAAAACTCACGGTTCTAACGGTTTGACCGATTGAACCATCAAAACCTTAAATTTTAAGCCATCACGGTTCAACTTATGGTCCAATCATGAAAACTATGGATTGAACAGTTGATTAAATTTGGATGTGAATAAACAAAAATATCATAAAGTTTATTAAAGGAAAAAAGGATTGCTTACTATCACTTCTGGTTCTAAATTGGTTAATGACAGAAATGGTTTAAGCTATAGTAAAGCTAAAAATAGAAACTAAACAAGACATATGTTAACTGGTTTTTAACTGAGCAAGATTCAACTGGAAGTAGAAGGCCAAGATGAGGATGAAACGACTTGTGAACTTGGGAATATGATCAAAAGAAAAGTGAGTAGTTCTTGAGAAAAACCATCACTTTCAAAGCTAAAGAAACCAGTTGGTATCGAGAGGATTTCTCTCGGTACCAGGAGGTTTATCTTTTTACTTTGTCATTACAAACCTCATAACCCTTCATACTCTACTCTAACCTCCTATGGTCAAGTGCTTTTCTCAAAGTTTAGATGAGAAATTCTCAGGATTGATGAGAAGAAAACAAAGCAAGCAAGATAATATAAGTATTATCGGAAAAACCATAGAAATCAACTCAAAGTCCATGGAAAAGAGTTTGAAACACATCAACTATGAGTTAGAAGAATGATACAAGTGAAAGAAGAGTGTTTGCACCAAGCAAACCACTCAATACCGTCAGGAAGGACAGTTGCTTCAGGTCGATCGGATAGCTGGACCCAACCTTTCGGGATTGATTGCATAATTTGATCCCAACTCGTAGGAATTGTCATTGCCAAGAGATAAGCAACATTAGCGAGCAGCAAGGCCAATTCAATAAGTTGAGATAGCTATTTAAGAAATAATTGAGGGATCGATCGGATGATTCATTCCTGACTTACATGGATTTGCCATTGCCCGGAGATAGGCAATGTCAAGACAAATACTTGGAATCAAATCATTAATGTGCTACTTTTCGAAGATAGACACTAGTATACAGCTAGATCTTCGGCCACAATGATCAAGAATTTGGTTGTGGCCTAAAAATAGGTAGCTTCAAGAAAAGATGCTCAGAATTGGATAATTTATGCATTAGCTTTCAGAGACTGAAACTTGTATCCAACCGGATTTCAACGACCACGCTAACGACTAACCGAAACACACTCGGTCAAGGATAAGTAAGGATGGTCGTAAAAGATCGAAAAAATTATTATTAGATTCTCTTGATCCAGGATAAGGACAGGAAGAGAACATGTAGACTGGCGGCAATCAGATAGTTTGCCCCACGATATTTCTATCCCATTAATGCCCAAATTTTGGCATTGGAAATGAAAAGCCTCATGAATAGGTACAATCACACAATGAAGCTGTGTAGAACAAATTAAACATTCCAACTGCTGTTCCACAGTAATAACGAGTGCCACGGAACTTGGATCACTCCGAATTAGTAGTTGGTCAAAAGAAACTCGACTAAGCACGAACATGGATTTGTCATTGTCTAAAGATAGGTAACATCAATGAGGTATAACTATCAAGGAGTCGATTGACTAATTCGACACAGGCCTTTTTCCACTGTCCAAAGATAGGCAACGTCAATAAGGACTAACCATGCGAAGGTCGGTCGAAGAATTCAATCCCAACTTATAGGTGTCGGTTATTGGTGAAGTATGACAACACCGAGTAGGAATGCTCGAAATCAAGCGATTAATCTGCCAATTCCCGAAGACAGGAACTAGCATATGAACTTGGTTTCTACAACTGCACTAGCGGCCTAACAAGACACGCTTGGCTAAGAATAAGAGAGGATAGTCGTAAAGAATCCTGGATAGTTCGGAATCCATCAATCCAGGATGAAGATTGGGAAAGCGCGATCCGATCGGGGTAATTAGATAATTAGCCTGACAACGCTCAACACCCACTAATTCCTAGAGACTATCAATTGGAAAAGCCAATTCCGTCAACAAGATTAAGTCCAGGATAGAAATACATAAACCAGAGTAAATAATGCAAATGACGCTCCCCAGTGAAAGGGAGCAACATGAAACTTGCACTGTTTGTAGTGGAAAACGGTCGAAGAAAAACTCGACCTATTTGAAATAGAAATAATCATGGAGTTGGTCCAATCATGCTTCTGTTTTACCAAACAAATACCTTGGCAATGATAAATATGGCTGAATAATGGAATATAGCCATAGCAATTAAAGGAATATTATTTATATGCACAATATTGCAATAAATAAGCACATGGCACAGTCTTATACTTACCTTTGGGAATCCCATACCGGTGACGTATATTCTAAAGCATCCTTGGAGTAAGGATGGTTGGCATTTGTTCAGGGGGATCATCATGGAAACTATTGGATTGGAACAACCATCCTCTAAAGGTCCACAGTTATCGTCCGCTTGGAGGCAAGAAGTGTAAAAGTAAAAAATTGTGCCCATGGAGGATCCAAATTCAGGAGGAGTAAACTCATCCTCACTTGACTTAAGGCATGGCGATCGACGAATCATTTTAAACAAGAAAGCCTAGCATTCAACATGGTCAGGAATGCAGGGAATGCGATAGTGAAGAATGTTGTGCAGTAAATGACAAAGATTCTGAGTGGCGGAACCGTCCAATAAGACCATTCTTGAACCATCCTATTAGAACTCAAACGATGGTAGGAGAATAGTCATGCTTTGGGAAGACCTAGTTGAAACTTGCGGAGAGCATGGAAGGAGAAAGAACATATTCATCGAAGATGTGAAATAATCTCCAAAGGCAGATCCGATCCTTAACATAAAGAAGGGAATTCTAGCTATGCAAAGTAGTTGAAGGAATGTCTATTGGGAAAAAACATGCATTAAAGTAGTTTTTGAACAACTATCCAGTCAAGAAATAACGATCCAAGACTTGTCTCGATTCAAAGCACACTTTATGTAACAATACGAAACTTTTAACATTTCAAATGGGAATATTTAAATTTGATTCAAATTTGATAGATAATAATAGCAAGATAAATTTTAATAAAAACAACTTGATTTTAAATGACGTATTTTTAAATGAATGTATAAGATTTTTTTCCATAATTTTTAATTTGGAAAATATTTAAATTATCGCTTGGTCTATTGTACGACAAACATTGGAATTATTGAAACTTTATAGAATTAGATAATCGGTGTATTATATTGTTGTTTTGGTATCATGTTGCATCGTATTTTATTTTTTTCATTCACGGTTCTTACGCGAACGGGATAATATGTGGCGAAGTGCTGGAAATTATAAAATTTAATAACCCCAACACTTTATTTTCTTTCTCACTTTCTCATTTTTCTTTTTATCTCTTCCTTTTTTTGTCTGTAGAAATAAACCCTTTCTCCACCTTTAAAATTCCAAATTGAGGGCTATGGTTTACGGAAAATTATGAAATTAGATTCGTCGAACTCGTTTGATGAAGAGCTTCGAATCTACAGTGAGATGAGTATGTGTGGCATCATATGAGATGATTGATGTGAGGATTGAAAACTAGGGTTTGAGGTAGGCATGGCTAGGGGTGACGACTGGTGAAACGGGGAGTGGTGTTGTGCTTATCGTAGGAAGGCGAGTCGGTGGATCGAATTTGGTGGAGTGTAGTCATCTTTTAGGGCGTGCGACATTTTAGGGATGCGGAGGTGAGGAGAAGGTCAGGTTTTTATGGAGGGTGTCGAGCTTCATGTTGTCATGTCCATCATGGAGCTTAGGCGAAGAGAAATTGAACAGAATCATTAGTGCGATGTTTCGTGGTGAGACGAGGGGGAAATTGATGAAGGAAGTATGCGACTATGGGTATTCGGTGTGCATATTTGTGCATGTACATGAAGCGTGCAAAGATGGGGGATAAGAATGATTAGGAGGTGATATTTTAATTAATTAAGGGATTAATTAATTTAATTATAATTTTTAATCCAAAAACTTATAAATTCGACAACTACTTCGTACGATATCCAATCGAGACACGATCTTTTGCATTGAAGTCGTAGGAGTATTATCTATGGACTGGAATTGATTTTGTTAAGTTTGAAGCAAGTAGGATTTCTAGATAAAATCGAACGTCAAGCAGAAACGCTTTAGCGTCAAGTAGAATTTTGATGAGTTAACTCGCTTTTGGATGAACACTATTTGATATATAGTAGACTAAAATTATTATTTGTGTGCTTGAATGATTTATTGTTGGTTTGATTGAATTCCCATTTTGTAAAGCAGATGGCATATAAAATGAAATATGGATAATTTTATAGTGGGATCTGAATTCCTCGCCACTATTGATAATGATTTCATTTATTTACTTATGTTATAAATTGTTGAATGTCAAAGCTTGGAAGTCTGACCTTATTTGATGGGACTTTGATATGTCGTAATAGTCTAACCCTTTAGCATGGATCACCGAAGCACTTGTTAAGTGCTGTGATAACTCTAGGCCTCATTATAGTATCTTGAAAATACTGTTATTTGTTGTTTTTGATTTGGAAATGGTTTTGATTTGAATGATTTTAAATTTGATTTTTGGAATTTTCTATGGGATTTTATTTAGAAATGATTTTTGAACTTCTCTATTTTACTCTAATCCTTTTCGGAAATGTTTTAAAAAGTATTTTGGGAATTATTTATTATAAAGAAAAGTTAGTATAATAATGGATGTTTGTTTCGATGGAAAAAAGGGAATTTATCTTTTATTATAAATTAATTCTATTTAAAGAAGATAGAAATATTTTGAAACAAATATTTGTGAAATGCAATATATAAAATATTGTATGGAAAGAATAGATTTATAAATGGTATGTTATAATATAAGATTTATAAATGATATTTTATAAAAGGAAAATGATGTAATTTTCGATAAATTGGGCCAATAAATCGTATTTGTAAATTTATAGTGATATATGCAATGATCGTTGTATAGAAAACATTTAGTCCTATCGCGAAACTGAAGATTTACAGTAAGTATATTAGATTTATAATAAGGAGTTTTATAAAAGGATTTTTATAAATAAATTTGGATTTTTATAAAAGAAGTTTTATAAATAATTTAGGACTTTTATAAAAGGAGCTTTACTAATAAATTTGGAGATTTATAAAGGAGTTTTATTAATATAAAGAAGATTTATAAAAGAAGTTTTATAAATATAGAAGGAATTTGTAAAAATGAAGTTTTTATAATAGAATCAAGATTTGATTTCCATAAATGATCCTTCTAACTTATGGTGGTATGGGAAGTATTCTTTTTATACTTAACACGGAATTTCGAGGTATAAAAACTTATCTCTACCAATGAAAATTTGGAATGTTTGTCGAGGAGAGGATAGTTTTCCGACCTATCCGACTTCATCGTCAATCGATGAATAGTGCAAGTTTCAAATTGGAAAGTGGTGGTAAGTATATTTGGTCTAATTTCTATCAACCCTATGTTTTATAACAAAAGTGTTTTGGGTTATTGTTGTCAACGTTTCCAAACGATATTTTTTTAACCCAAATAAGTATAGTTTTGGAAGTGAAATCTTTCATAAGTGTTTTGTGAATATACTTATGCCATTGAGATAAGTATATGGTTACATTTTCTAAGTATTGATAGTGTAGTGGTTTGTGAATAAAACTTATACCAATGAGATAAGTATATGGATAGTTTTCCAAGCATTGAAAGAGTATAAATGAATAGTGAATGAATATATATATATATATATATATATATATATATATATATGTAGGTATGTATGTATATGTCTTTGTAAAAGTATTTTGATTCAAGTATTTATAAAGTAATTTTAATTAATCAAAGGGTTAATTAAAAAGGCTTAGTGGTTGCACATGTGCTCAACCGTGGCTGGGTTACGTAGGTAATTAAATCACCGGCTTGATTGTTTACTTATTTGATAGTTAAATAACCGACTATCAAATCTTGGTCAGTTTTGAAACTACCGATTATTGGTTTGGAGAAATCAAGATCAAATAAACATGAGTTATCCGCAAACCACTTCAAACCAGCATAAGCATTCAAATTGAAGATAGATTGAAGATGATGAAATTGAAGATAGAGTTCTTTAAAGTGCAAGGGCGGCTTGCTACAAATCCTAAGGATGTAGTAGAAGTAGTGCCTTTGTTTGTTCAATACCAGAATAACTTGTATGGATGTATGTTGTCATTGCATTATTGCCTACAGGGCATTGTTAGCATTTCAAGTGGGATTTGCCAAAAGGTAAAACGTAAAGTTAAGCCTCATCCTCGAAAATGATTGAAACATGGTAAATGCGGTAGAGCTATGTGATTTGCTATGATTAGTGTATAATCATCGCCTGTATCTAGATAAATATTTATAGATATCTATACACATGGCCATGGAAATGGTTTTTCAAGTTGGCAGCCGGGGTGGTCATCATATTTGGTACTATCTAAGAAGGGGTAGGCCATTCTATGTTGGTTAAGGTGAAAGGTTTGCAACCTCGGTGCATTTTGTCTAGAGATGCACTATACGAAAGGTATCTCTTAACTTGTCACGGTTGGAATCAATTTTCCAATACGTATCATACCGATTTAGTTGTATACTAAATATGTTGTTGAATGTTTAATGTAACCATTCCAGCTATGATTCTTTATTCATTTTAAACCTTAAACACTATTTAAATACCATTGGATTTCCTATAAAATGATTTGGTCATCATAAGGCAGAAACCCGTCCGTATTAATGTGCAGTGTGATCTTATGTGATACTTTTATTTTTGAAAGGTTTTATACCAATTAAAATCCTTATGATTTATGTTTCTCACACTGGTTTACCAGACTGATTGCGGTGTTATTTTCTTATATGCTCGGGTTAGCACGAGCATGTTTCCATATTTAGTTATGGATGTTTTGGAGCTTTAAGAGACGGGTTGGATGCCTCAAAGACGGATTCACGTATTTTTCTCCGCTATACTTCTTGTTTTGTAGTTATCATCATTTATGAGGATAGGCTGTTATAACTATCCTGACCGATGATAGGTTAATTTATTTCGATTGGTATAGGTAATATATAGTTTTATTTTTAAAAGATCATTTGTATATCATATATTACTTATCATGATGTGAGATTTTGTTCTGTCTTTTCTTTTCTTTCACCCTAATAATCTGGCTTTCTAGCACTTGAATGTTCCGAGCACGAATACCGTGGATGTATTAGTGTTGACTTTGATGGTCGAAAAGGCTGGTCGTTACAGCGTTCTATCAAAGTTTAGGTTGAGCGAACACCTAGGCCTTGGTGGGGTAAACTCCATAAAGATAGAGTTAGTAACACCCTAGATAAGTTTGAGTGTGTATGTATATATATGTATGTGTATGTGTGAGAGAGCACATATTTGTTGTTGTTATAAAATGTTTTATGTGGTGTTGATTGGTTTAGTGAGTGGTTTATGAATTTTGGTCAGTACATGGGACGCCATGGTTCAATAGGCGTTTCTAATCACTTGAACAAGGCAAACCGACATTGAATTGTTTTTAAATTGGTAAATGAAATAATTTTAACTATATTTTACATTTTATATAAAAGAATAATTTTCAAAAAAAATTGATATAGTTATTTATGATGTATTTGGTTGTTAGGATATGATAATATTCAATTATTATGATTTATTGTTTGATTAGTCATGCTCGACTGGCTTTTGAGCATTGATTATTGCTTTGTGCTCAACCTGTCTATGAGCAGTTTTACATTTTCACTGCATGTGTTGGGTAGATAGTAATTGTGGGAACATTAAAATGAAAACCTTGTGAATTAAGTTTTACGATTTGACTATAGGGCATTCAATGATCATGTTGGATTAATTTTTTTTTATTTTTAATAAAATTATCTACTATAATCTAAACAAAGATAAATATTTATGAAATATTTTATATAAGAAAGTGAAATTATATAAATATGGTTTATAAGTTAAAAGGATTTAAGGTGAGAATTTGAGAACTTAAATGCCGATATTTATTGGAAATTGTTGTTCAAATTTTTAGGAATAAAAATAATATTATTATTTGAAATTATTTGTTTAAAAATATTTTAAAGGAGATAGAAAGTACTGAACTTGCTTTTGTTTTTGGAAAATAATTCTACTGATGGCTGCAACATCATTGGTATTTATTTTCGAGTTTTCAAGTGGGGGAATGCTACCATAGTAATTTTCTATATGGTTGTTTTAGTAAAACAGAATTTCATTTAATCCCGAAAGTTTAATTTGATATAAAAGGAGATATGTATATTATCATTTCAAATGATTTGAAATAAAAGATGGTGTTTAGTTCTTAAGTTTTCTGTTAGTTATTTTATGGACGTATGTATCCTATGAATTAGGGTAGTTTAATTTGTCATCTCATTATGATATGTTGTTTGGTAATTTTCATTTTTTGAAATGAAATGGAATTTTCGACGATTTTGGACAGCCAAAAACATCTGAATTAGTTGAGAACTTGAAGCTAAGTGCTTGTGGAAAAAAAAATATAAACAGAGTTTAGTACCTCTAGAATTGAAAGATATCAAGTTAAACAATTTTTAAATTTGTTGAATATCCTAATTAAGTAAAACAAATATGATGTTTTGTATATACTCTTAGGTAGTAGAAGAGTATTATATGAATAAGAATTTGAGTTATAAAGTGTTAATAGACTTAAGTAATGGTTTTATTAAATGGTTCATGAATGATTTAATATAAAATGAAACGCTATTGGTATAAATAAATAAGAATTGAAAAAAAATTGATATAATTAAAAAAACCAATGGAATAAGTACGTAAGTTGTACATAGATAATTTTATTCACATAATTATCCTTGATCAAGGATTTGAGCACATAATTTCAAGGTGATTTACACTGATCCGAGTTAGGATTTTTCACTCGATTCTTGATGGCGAACACTTGGTACATATTTTTGTTATGATTCGGAATTTTTCTATCATGGTATATAGCTATGCAAGGGTGTTGAATATGCGCTTATATGATTTTTGTTTGATGATAATAAACATACATATATATATTCGTGTAAATGTATTTGTTAATGTACTATTTTATTTTTCACAGATTAAAAAAATATTTGCTGAATAAAATTAAATAACACAGAATTTGAATTCAAACAGAAATCTTATTCAAACAAATATTTATTACAATTTTGAATAGTACAAATTCAAGCTCTCACTATACATATACAATTTTGATTACAAATACATCACAATTTCATATTTACATTTAACCTCACTACACATCACTCATTCACTCAATTCGTATTTTATCTTCAACTTCATTCCAGTTAGAATCTAGCATCTGAGCAATCTGTAAAAATATTCAGTAACACAGTAAAATTGAAAAAGAAATATTTTTGCAATATAAAATAAAAAATGGATTGCCTCAGTTATTTGGGTTGTTCGTCATCATTTAAATTTGAATTCATCATACACGAACAGCTTGTGACATACACAGTGTATCACTGTATATGCTACAAGGCCGTGCACATCGAAATATACACTTGATTGATTTACAGGGACAGGTGAGCACAGGTCAAACCCAAATGAAAAGCCGGGTTCAACTCAAATGCAATATAAATAAAATCACAACACGCGCTCAAGGTCAAACCCGAGCTATTAGCTGAATTCAACACAAGGAAGTTGTACAGGCTACGACTTCAAGCATGACTGGAGATGTACAAGTTCGTCACAGCCAATATCAATGCACATGAAGTTCAAATGATCTGGCTTCACAATAAATAATAAGACATGAACAGATAAGAGACAAGGTGGATACACAACATGAAGCACATGAATCCGGACTGAAACAGATGATACCAGATTCAATTCTACAATGAACTATACTCAAGTCACTACTCAACTCAATGCATCAACAAAAGTCAAGGCCGCAAATGAAATGCTCAAACTCAGTTGGAAAACATGACCAAGTATGGAAGTGACTCAAAACAGAAAGTACAATATGAAGACAGCAAGTACAACTGCAATGCACACTATATCAAACAGTGAATATGTATGGTGATGCACCAAGTAAATGCACAGCGAAAATGGAACCAACATGAAACCAAATCAAAGCAACTGCCACAAGACCACACAGCAGTATACATGAATACAACAACATGTGAATGTGCAGACCCAACCAAAGAAATGAAAACCAAAACTTCAAACAACTCAAAGTGAACAGAGCTAAGAAACACGAGCTCCAAAAGCTACAGCAACAATGCACAAATGAATATCAAGACATCAAGTATATTCACAATGTCAACCAAAGTAGTGGAAGTGCAACAACTCAACTAAACAGTCAAAGTCAATACACAATGATGAACAAGGCAACAGTGAAGTACAATATCAATTTCAATGAATTGAATGAACAAAACTCAACTTATACACGTACACTGAGCCAAACTGCAACAAGACCAATATCGCTGCACCAGTGATACACCAGGTATACCAGACGGATGAACAAGACTCGGCAATCAAATAACAGTAAGAAGTGTACAAAGACCACATGCATGTAGACATCAAGCAAATAGAGGCAAAGGCACAATGCAACAACATAACAGCAAGTCATGTAAAAGAATAAGAGCAAAAGCATTTTATCTTGGTTGTTACAGAAAGGAATAATATTGCTAAAACAAAAGGTAAACAACAAACTGCAGATACGAAGGTAAATGAAAATCAAAGCCGTGTTTTTTAATCAAACAAGTTAACAGAAAAAGGAACGGAGTGGAAGCCGTGGTCATCACGAAAATGAATTCAAAACCGTGTCAACCAAGAAACGTGAAATATACGAATTTGACAAAGTCAGATTAATCATCAATCGGTCAAGCATCATCAAGCGGCAGAGAAAAGGAATTGAAAAATTCAAATATATTTATACGAACGCAAATAAAGGAGATCGAACGCATATATAACCCAGAATCATCACTGGCAATCGATCATCGAGTTCGAGTACGAAAATCAGAAAAGCACAAAAAGGGAAATTACATACCGAAGCAAAATAGTGAACTCGATCAAATAGAAGCGGCCAAGAGCGAACAACAGAGAACGAAGCACACGGAAATATCCATTAATCGATCAACAAAGGCGCGGCTTCAAATATTGTTTCAAACCCTAATTTGGATCGAAGGGACGAAGCCCTAATTGAATTGCAAGAGGAACGGCCACCGTAAACGAACGAATGAACTAAAAGTGGTTCGGGCTGAATAATCAAAAGGGGGTCGGCCTATTATTTCAAGGGCTTTTTAATTTTTTTAATTAGGGTTTTTATTTTAAATTGCTGTTTAAATTTGTTTTTAAACTTTAAACCGTTGTTATTTCTAGTCGTGTGACTAGGGGACAAGCTACGTAGCGTAGCTTGAGAATTCGCAACTCAGTGGCTGAGTTGTGGCAGGGTTTTGAGCGTAGAGTTAGATTTAGTCGATAGCGGGTGTCGCGAGTTTACGTGTGTAAGCAAGGGACTATCTAATTTCTAGTAGAAACCTAGGGGCAGCACGTAGGCAGAGTTTTGTCGAAGCTGGATAAATTCTGTGTCGTTCTATTTCTGCATTTATTATTCTGCTATTATCTGTGCTGCTATTGTTCTATGATCTGTGTTGAAATTATTTTATAAGCTCCCGCAATTAATTTTATAATTTATACTATCACCCTATTCACCCCTCCTCTAGGGTGAAATCGATCCTACAAGTGGTATCAGAGCTAGGAACAAAAGCCGTTTTTGTTTTAAAAATTTGATTTTACAAAAACCAAATTTTATTTTAAAATTTTGAATTTTTAAAATGGCTTCTTTTAATAATACTTTTGTTGAGGGTCGTTCCAATATTATTCCTTCTATTTTCGATGGAACAGATTTTTTGAATTGGAAATTGAAAATGGAATTTTGTTTAAAATCTATTAATATTAAATGTTGGGATATTATTGAAAACGGATGTGATATAACAGATAAGAAAATTATCTCGATTAACGCTCTTGCTATGCATATATTATATTCTCATATTAATCAAGATAATTTTAATTTCATCTCTCATTGTGAAAATGCACAGGAAATCTGGAATACTTTCGATGCAATATATGGTGCAAAAGTCAACAGCAATGAGAAATCCTCCACAACCAACTCAGTTGAAAAAATGTGCTTAACAGGATTTGTAAAAAGCAGTTGTAATGAGGATGATGATGATGGAGCAGCTGAGCTGGCGTTAATAATGAAGAAATTCAAAAGGTGGAACCACAAATATGGAAATCCAGCTCTAAATCAAAAATTAAAAAGCAGAATAATCAAAGCACTAGACAACTCGGAAGAACACGGGATCATTTGCAACAAACCCGGTGATATCAAGCCCAATTATCCCCGATTTCAACGCGATTTTGAAAATAAATCAAAACGGAGAAATACTACGGCCACGTGGAATACAAGTGATGAAGATAATCAAAGTTTCAGCAGTAAGAGTGAGAAAGCAGATATGTGCCTTCATGGAAATATAACTGATAGCGACGATGACGAGCCAAGCGAGGTATCAAAACTTACTCACTCTGAATTACTTATTTATTTCCACGAAGTAAATGGCTGTTTTGAACAACTTAGGGAGAAATATGCTAAACTTGAATCACAAAAAGTTACTTTGATAGAATTAAACGAACAACTTGACCAATTAGTTAAAACCTATCAAAGTAGGGTCCCTAAGTGTGATAAGCGTCCAACATTTGATGAAGAAATTAAAAAATCAGAAATTAAAATGAAATCGCTTGAAAATGAAATTCTGATTTTAAAAGAGAATGAAAATACTAGAAGAGAGAATTCTATTAAAAAGTGCACACAATTGTAAAACAAAAACGAGTCTCTCAAAACACAAGTCCAACAATTGTCAACGACTTTAGATAAATTTTCAAAAAGTGAAAAATCGTTGAATATGCTATTAGGAAAGCAAACTGTTAATACGGTTAGAAAAGGACTTGGATATAATCAATCTAAAATTGTTGAAAACAAGATTAATCAAGAAAATTCAATGTGCACAATTTGCAGAAAATATGGACACAATCACAATAATTGTTGGTATAGACCCAAACATGTGAAAACTATACCGATTTGGGTTCCTAAAGGCACAAAAATAAAATCTCTCAAAGTTAAACAAATTTGGGTGCCGAAGGGAACAATTATAAATAGTTTTGGGTCTTTACAAAATTGTTTTTCAAAATTTTCTGCCACCAACAACCATGGACCTATAAAAACAAATAGGTCACATAAATCTTTCATCGTGTACTTGTGGTGGCAGGCTAAGGAACAACAATAGTGTTCTCTGGATTTTTGGCTGTTCCAGAAGCACACCGAGCGACAAAGCAAAGTTCCTTAGCCTAGTATAAAGGTGACAGAATCACAATGGACAACAATGAAAAATATCGTAAAGGTAAAACAGGTAAAAGTATATTTATGATATATTAAATGTGATAATCTGCACCATATTCTGAATTAAATCAGCCAATAATGTGATGATGAAAAAAATGATTCTGACTTATTCAAAATAGTTGGCCAATTATATTCTTATGCCAAAAAACACTATAAAAATCTCTAGATTCTTTGAATTACTTCATATATATATGTTCGGATTAAAAATAGTGTTTTGTTGGATGATAATACATTTGGTTATAATATGGCTAACTCTATATTGACGGTTTTTTGATTATTAACACGACTTCAATTCAAATACAAAAGAATGTCATTTAAATTGCTGTTAAAATTGAGTTTGAAATTTTTTGGTGCACACTTCATGGTTTGGTCAATCGAATTCAATTAATGATAATTTTGAGTGAAAAAGAAATTCAGATGCAGATTACACTGGTAATCTAGTTGATAGAAAAATTACTAGTTGAACGTGATTTTTTTTTAACATTTAGTAACTGCATCGTTTTTCAAAGAAAATATCTGCATATTTTTCATTTCAAATAATTTTCAAATAGCAGAAAATTTTCTTATAAAACCCCCTCGAGAAAATCATTTCTGACCATATTTTCAGATTAGTCATTTTGAAAAATTGATTTCATAATTATTTTTGAATTTGATTTTAAATGACTATTTTGACTGATCTAACTCCCTAATAATTATCGAAAAGATAAATGGTGATTGAAAAAGTGATGAGTGCTAATATTGAACATATATTATGACTCGAGACGGTATAATTAGTAAATTTCTTTAGAAATTTAAACAAGAGTTATAAAAAAAATTGTTGGTAAAAATTCCATGACCATTTCTATATCTATCATATTTCTAACGACCATCACTCATCAAAATTCTATATAGTTTGTCGATATGTGGTACTTTAAACAGGAATCGTTCGTTTTTCATTTTCACATTTAAAAAAAAAGATAATAAAAATAAATAAATAAATACCAAAGTATTCACTCTCATTTAAAAGTCCTCACGGTTATGCATGGGTGAATTACTTGGAATTTGTTGTGTGCTTCCATGCTCATTTAAAAGTCCTTACGGTTATGCATGTATGGAACGCATATCAAAAGTTGATTTTTAAAATAAACAAGTTGATTCTAATCCCATTTAAAAGTCCTCACGGTTATGCGTGGTTAGAAGATACTTGAATTCATTTTTTTTTTAAAATAAAATTTGAATACTACTAATCTCATTTAAAAGTCCTAACGGTTATGCATGGTTAGTAGATATTCAAATTCCTGATATAAATATACCACAAATATACACTACTGTATGGTTTTATATGATGACATCATCCCCATCATTCTAAAAGTGGAATATACGCCTAACAAAATATTTATGATTTTTGTTTGATTTTTTATTGAAATTTAATATTTATATTCAATTGAGTTTTAATGTTGGATTAATATCGATCACTTTATCTCTATTTTCTCTAACACTATTATTCTTTTGCTGATAACAAAAGGGGGAGAGAAAAGTTAAGATTTTGTCAAATAAAATCAAGCAAAGGTCAAATATTTTCCATTTGCATCTAGACTCATTTGCATATTATTTAATTGTATGCATGTTTGTAGGGGGAGCTTTGTGTAGAGAGGATGCATTTAAATAGGGGGAGCAATTAGAGCATATGAATGATCAAATACATTTAACATATTCAAAATGTTAAATATATGTTTGTTATCATTAAAAGGGGGAGATTGTTGAATATGCGCTTATATGATTTTTGTTTGATGATAATAAACATATATATATATATATATATATATATATATATTCGTGTAAATGTATTAGTTAATGTACTATTTTATTTTTCACAGATTAAAAAAATATTTGCTGAATAAAATTAAATAACACAGAATTTGAATTCAAACAGAAATCTTATTCAAACAAATATTTATTACAATTTTGAATAGTATAAATTCAAGCTCTCACTATACATATACAATTTTGATTACAAATACATCACAATTTCATATTTACATTTAACCTCACTACACATCACTCATTCACTCAATTCGTATTTTATCTTCAACTTCATTCCAGTTAGAATCCAGCATCTGAGCAATCTGTAAAAATATTCAGTAACACAGTAAAATTGAAAAAGAAATATTTTTGCAATATAAAATAAAATATGGATTGCCTCAGTTATTTGGGTTGTTCGTCATCATTTAAATTTGAATTCATCATACACGAACAGCTTGTGACATACACAGTGTATCACTGTATATGCCACAAGGCCATGCACATCGAAATATACACTTGATTGATTTACAGGGACAGGTGAGCACAGGTCAAACCCAAATGAAAAGCCGGGTTCAACTCAAGTGCAATATAAATAAAATCACAACACGCGCTCAAGGTCAAACCCGAGCTATTAGCTGCATTCAACACAAGGAAGTTGTACAGGCTACGACTTCAAGCATGACTGGAGATGTACAAGTTCGTCATAGCCAATATCAATGCACATGAAGTTCAAATGATCTGGCTTCACAATAAATAATAAGACATGAACAGATAAGAGACAAGGTGGATACACAACATGAAGCACATGAATCCGGACTGAAACAGATGATACCAGATTCAATTCTACAATGAACTATACTCAAGTCACTACTCAACTCAATGCATCAACAAAAGTCAAGGCCGCAAATGAAATGCTCAAACTCAGTTGGACAGCATGACCAAGTATGGAAGTGACTCAAAACAGAGAGTACAATATGAAGACAGCAAGTACAACTGCAATGCACACTATATCAAACAGTGAATATGTATGGTGATGCACCAAGTAAATGCACAGCGAAAATGGAACCAACATGAAACCAAATCAAAGCAACTTCCACTAGACCACACAGCAGTATACATGAATACAACAACATGTGAATGTGCAGACCCAACCAAAGAAATGAAAACCAAAACTTCAAACAACTCAAAGTGAACAGAGCTAAAAAACACGAGCTCTAAAAGCTACAGCAACAATGCACAAATGAATATCAAGACATCATGTATATTCACAATGTCAACCAAAGTAGTGGAACTGCAACAACTCAACTAAACAGTCGAAGTCAATACACAATGATGAACAAGGCAACAGTGAAGTACAATATCAATTTCAATGAATTGAATGAACAAAACTCAACTATATACACGTACACTGAGCCAAACTGCAACAAGACCAATATCGCTGCACCAGTGATACACCAGGTATACCAGACGGATGAACAAGACTCGACAATCAAATAACAGTAAGAAGTGTACCAAGACCACATGCATGTAGACATCAAGCAAATAGAGGCAAAGGCACAATGCATCAACATAACAGCAAGTCATGTAAAAGAATAAGAGCAAAAGCATTTTATCTTGGTTGTTACAGAAAGGAATAATATTGCTAAAACAAAAGGTAAACAACAAACTGCAGATACGAAGGTAAATGAAAATCAAAGCCGTGTTTTTTAATCAAACAAGTTAACAGAAAAAGGAACGGAGTGGAAGCCGTGGTCATCACAAAAATGAATTCAAAACCGTGTCAACCAAGAAACGTGAAATATATGAATTTGACAAAGTCAGATTAATCATCAATCGTTCAAGCATCATCAAGCGGCAGAGAAAAGGAATTGAAAAATTCAAATATATTTATAAGAATGCAAATAAAGGAGATCGAACGCATATATAACCCAGAATCATCACTGGCAATCGATCATCGAGTTCGAGTACGAAAATCAGAAAAGCACAAAAAGGGAAATTACATACCGAAGCAAAATAGTGAACTCGATCAAATAGAAGCGGCCAAGAGCGAACAACAGAGAACGAAGCACACGGAAATATTCATTAATCGATCAACAAAGGCGCGGCTTCAAATATTGTTTCAAACCCTAATTTGGATCGAAGGGACGAAGCCCTAATTGAATTGCAAGAGGAACGGCCACCGTAAACGAACGAAGGAACTAAAAGTGGTTCGGGCTGAATAATCAAAAGGGGGTCGGCCTATTATTTTAAGGGCTTTTTAATTTTTTTAATTAGGGTTTTTATTTTAAATTGCTGTTTAAATTTGTTTTTAAACTTTAAACCGTTGTTATTTCTAGTCGTGTGACTAGGGGACAAGCTACGTGGCGTAGCTTGAGAATTCGCAACTCAGTGGCTGAGTTGTGGCAGGGTTTTGAGCGTAGAGTTAGATTTAGTCGATAGCGGGTGTCGCGAGTTTACGTGTGTAAGCAAGGGACTATCTAATTTCTAGTAGAAACCTAGGGGCAGCACGTAGGCAGGGTTTTGCCGAAGCTGGGTAAATTCTGTGTCGTTCTATTTCTGCATTTATTATTCTGCTATTATCTGTGCTGCTATTGTTCTATGATCTGTGTTGAAATTATTTTATAAGCTCCCGCAATTAATTTTATAATTTATACTATCACCCTATTCACCCCTCCTCTAGGGTGAAATCGATCCTACAAGTGGTATCAGAGCTAGGAACAAAAGCCGTTTTTGTTTTAAAAATTTGATTTTACAAAAACCAAATTTTATTTTAAAATTTTGAATTTTTAAAATGGCTTCTTTTAATAATACTTTTGTTGAGGGTCGTTCCAATATTATTCCTTCTATTTTCGATGGAACAGATTTTTTGAATTGGAAATTGAAAATGGAATTTTGTTTAAAATCTATTAATATTAAATGTTGGGATATTATTGAAAACGGATGTGATATAACAGATAAGAAAATTATCTCGATTAACGCTCTTGCTATGCATATATTATATTCTCATATTAATCAAGATAATTTTAATTTCATCTCTCATTGTGAAAATGCACAGGAAATCTGGAATACTTTCGATGCAATATATGGTGCAAAAGTCAACAGCAATGAGAAATCCTCCACAACCAACTCAGTTGAAAAAATGTGCTTAACAGGATTTGTAAAAGGCAGTTGTAATGAGGATGATGATGATGGAGCAGCTGAGCTGGCGTTAATAATGAAGAAATTCAAAAGGTGGAACCACAAATATGGAAATCCAGCTCTAAATCAAAAATTAAAAAGCAGAATAATCAAAGCACTAGACAACTCGGAAGAACACGGGATCATTTGCAACAAACCCGGTGATAACAAGCCCAATTATCCCCGATTTCAACGCGATTTTGAAAATAAATCAAAACGGAGAAATACTACGGCCACGTGGAATACAAGTGATGAAGATAATCAAAGTTCCAGCAGTAAGAGTGAGAAAGCAGATATGTGCCTTCATGGAAATATAACTGATAGCGACGATGACGAGCCAAGCGAGGTATCAAAACTTACTCACTCTGAATTACCTATTTATTTCCACGAAGTAAATGGCTGTTTTGAACAACTTAGGGAGAAATATGCTAAACTTGAATCACAAAAAGTTACTTTGATAGAATTAAACGAACAACTTGACCAATTAGTTAAAACCTATCAAAGTAGGGTCCCTAAGTGTGATAAGCGTCCAACATTTGATGAAGAAATTAAAAAATCAGAAATTAAAATGAAATCGCTTGAAAATGAAATTCTGATTTTAAAAGAGAATGAAAATACTAGAAGAGAGAATTCTATTAAAAAGTGCACACAATTGTAAAACAAAAACGAATCTCTCAAAACACAAGTCCAACAATTGTCAACGTCTTTAGATAAATTTTCAAAAAGTGAAAAATCGTTGAATATGCTATTAGGAAAGCAAACTGTTAGTACGGTTAGAAAAGGACTTGGATATAATCAATCTAAAATTGTTGAAAACAAGATTAATCAAGAAAATTCAATGTGCACAATTTGCAGAAAATATGGACACAATCACAATAATTGTTGGTATAGACCCAAACATGTGAAAACTATACCGATTTGGGTTCCTAAAGGCACAAAAATAAAATCTCTCAAAGTTAAACAAATTTGGGTGCCGAAGGGAACAATTATAAATAGTTTTGGGTCTTTACAAAATTGTTTTTCAAAATTTTCTGCCACCAACAACCATGGACCTATAAAAACAAATAGGTCACATAAATCTTTCATCGTGTACTTGTGGTGGCAGGCTAAGGAACAACAATAGTGTTCTCTGGATTTTTGGCTGTTCCAGAAGCACACCGAGCGACAAAGCAAAGTTCCTTAGCCTAGTATAAAGGTGACAGAATCACAATGGACAACAATGAAAAATATCGTAAAGGTAAAACAGGTAAAAGTATATTTATGATATATTAAATGTGATAATCTGCACCATATTCTGAATTAAATCAGCCAATAATGTGATGATGAAAAAAATGATTCTGACTTATTCAAAATAGTTGGTCAATTATATTCTTATGCCAAAAAACACTATAAAAATCTCTAGATTCTTTGAATTACTTCATATATATATGTTCGGATTAAAAATAGTGTTTTGTTGGATGATAATACATTTGGTTATAATATGGCTAACTCTATATTGCGGTTTTTTGATTATTAACACGACTTCAATTCAAATTCAAAAGAATGTCATTTAAATTGCTGTTAAAATTGAGTTTGAAATTTTTTGGTGCACACTTCATGGTTTGGTCAATCGAATTCAAGTAATGATAATTTTGAGTGAAAAAGAAATTCAGATGCAGATTACACTGGTAATCTAGTTGATAGAAAAATTACTCGTTGAACGTGATTTTTTTTTAACATTTAGTAACTGCATCGTTTTTCAAAGAAAATATCTGCATATTTTTCATTTCAAATAATTTTCAAATAGCAGAAAATTTTCTTATAAAACCCCCTCGAGAAAATCATTTTTGACCATATTTTCAGATTAGTCATTTTGAAAAATTGATTTCATAATTATTTTTGAATTTGATTTTAAATGACTATTTTGACTGATCTAACTCCCTAATAATTATCGAAAAGATAAATGGTGATTGAAAAAGTGATGAGTGCTAATATTGAACATATATTATGACCCGAGACGGTATAATTAGTAAATTTCTTTAGAAATTTAAACAAGAGTTATAAAAAAAATTGTTGGTAAAAATTCCATGACCATTTCTATATCTATCATATTTCTAACGACCATCACTCATCAAAATTCTATATAGTTTGTCGATATGTGGTACTTTAAACAGGAATCGTTCGTTTTTCATTTTCACATTTAAAAAAAAAAGATAATAAAAATAAATAAATAAATACCAAAGTATTCACTCTCATTTAAAAGTCCTCACGGTTATGCATGGGTGAATTACTTGGAATTTGTTATGTGCTTCCATGCTCATTTAAAAGTCCTCACGGTTATGCATGTATGGAACGCATATCAAAAGTTGATTTTTAAAATAAACAAGTTGATTCTAATCCCATTTAAAAGTCCTCACGGTTATGCGTGGTTAGAAGATACTTGAATTCATTTTTTTTAAAATAAAATTGGAATACTACTAATCTCATTTAAAAGTCCTAACGGTTATGCATGGTTAGTAGATATTCAAATTCCTGATATAAATATACCACAAATGGACACAACTGTATGGTTTTATATGATGACATCATCCCCATCATTCTAAAAGTGGAATATACGCCTAACAAAATATTTATGATTTTTGTTTGATTTTTTTATTGAAATTTAATATTTATATTCAATTGAGTTTTAATGTTGGATTAATATCGATCACTTTATCTCTATTTTCTCTAACACTATTATTCTTTTGCTGATAACAAAAGGGGGAGAGAAAAGTTAAGATTTTGTCAAATAAAATCAAGCAAAGGTCAAATATTTTCCATTTGCATCTAGACTCATTTGCATATTATTTAATTGTATGCATGTTTGTAGGGGGAGCTTTGTGTAGAGAGGATGCATTTAAATAGGGGGAGCAATTAGAGCATATGAATGATCAAATACATTTAACATATTCAAAATGTTAAATATATGTTTGTTAGCATTAAAAGGGGGAGATTGTTGAATATGCGCTTATATGATTTTTGTTTGATGATAATAAACATATATATATATATATATATATTCGTGGAAATGTATTTGTTAATGTACTATTTTATTTTTCACAGATTAAAAAAATATTTGCTGAATAAAATTAAATAACACAGAATTTAAATTCAAACAGAAATTTTATTCAAACAAATATTTATTACAATTTTGAATAGTACAAATTCAAGCTCTCACTATATATATACAATTTTGATTACAAATACATCACAATTTCATATTTACATTTAACCTCACTACACATCACTCATTCACTCAATTCGTATTTTATCTTCAACTTCATTCCAGTAAGAATCCAGCATCTGAGCAATCTGCACAAATATTCACTAACGCAGTAAAATTGAAAAAGAAATATTTTTGCAATATAAAATAAAATATGGATTGCTTCAGTTATTTGGGTTGTTCGTCATCATTTAAATTTGAATTCATCATACACGAACAGCTTGTGACATACACAGTGTATCACTGTATATGCCACAAGGTCGTGCACATCGAAATATACACTTGATTGATTTACAGGGATAGGTGAGCATAGGTCAAACCCAAATGAAAAGTCGAGTTCAACTCAAATGCAATATAAATAAAATCACAACACGAGCTCAAGGTCAAACCCGAGCTATTAGCTGGATTCAACACAAGGCAGTTGTACAGGCTACGACTTCAATCATGACTGGAGATGTACAAGTTTGTCACAGCCAATATCAATGCACATGAAGTTCAAATGATCTGGCTTCACAATAAATAATAAGACATGACCAGATAAGAGACAAGGTGGATACACAACATGAAGCACATGAATCCGGACTGAAACAGATGATACCAGATTCAATTCTACAATGAACTATACTCAAGTCACTACTCAACTCAATGCATCAACAAAAGTCAAGGCCGCAAATGAAATGCTCAAACTCAGTTGGACAGCATGACCAAGTATGGAAGTGACTCAAAACAGAGAGTAAAATATGAAGACAGCAAGTACAACTGCAATGCACACTATATCAAACAGTGAATATGTATGGTGATGCACCAAGTAAATGCACAGCGAAAATGGAACCAACATGAAACCAAATCAAAGCAATTGCCACAAGACCACACAGCAGTATACATGAATACAACAACAGGTGAATGTGCAGACCCAACCAAAGAAATGAAAACCAAAACTTCAAACAACTCAAAGTGAACAGAGCTAAGAAACACGAGCTCCAAAAGCTACAACAACAATGCACAAATGAATATCAAGACATCATGTATATTCACAATGTCAACCAAAGTAGTGGAACTGCAACAACTCAATTGAACAGTCGAAGTCAATACACAATGATGAACAAGGCAACAGTGAAGTACAATATCAATTTCAATGAATTGAATGAACAAAACTCAACTATATACATGTACACTGAGCCAAACTGCAACAAGACCAATATCGCTGCACCAGTGATACACCAGGTATACCAGAGGGATGAACAAGACTCGGCAATCAAATAACAGTAAGAAGTGTACAAAGACCACATGCATGTAAACATCAAGCAAATAGAGGCAAAGGCACAATGCATCAACATAACAGCAAGTCATGTAAAAGAATAAGAGCAAAAGCATTTTATCTTGGTTGTTACAGAAATGAATAATATTGCTAAAACAAAAGGTAAACAACAAACTGCAGATACGAAGGTAAATGAAAATCAAAGCCATGTTTTTTAATCAAACAAGTTAACAGAAAAAGGAACGGAGTGGAAGCCGTGGTCATCACAAAAATGAATTCAAAACCGTGTCAACCAAGAAACGTGAAATATATGAATTTGACAAAGTCAGATTAATCATCAATCGTTCAAGCGTCATCAAGCGACAGAGAAAAGGAATTGACAAATTCAAATATATTTATACGAACGCAAATAAAGGAGATCGAACGCATATATAACCCAGAATCATCACTGGCAATCGATCATCGAGTTCGAGTAGGAAAATCAGAAAAGCACAAAAAGGGAAATTACATACCGAAGCAAAATAGTGAACTTGATCAAATAGAAGCGGCCAAGAGCGAACAACAGAGAACGAAGCACACGGAAATATCCATTAATCGATCAACAAAGGCGCGGCTTCAAATATTGTTTCAAACCCTAATTTGGATCGAAGGGACGAAGCCCTAATTGAATTGCAAGAGGAACGGCCACCATAAACGAACGAAGGAACTAAAAGTGGTTCGGGCTGAATAATCAAAAGGGGGCCGACCTATTATTTTAAGGGCTTTTTAATTTTTTAATTTTTTAATTAGGGTTTTTATTTTAAATTGCTGCTTAAATTTGTTTTTAAACTTTAAACCGTTGTTATTTCTAGTCGTGTGACTAGGGGACAAGCTACGTGGCGTAGCTTGAGAATTCGCAACTCAGTGGCTGAGTTGTGGCAGGGTTTTGAGCGTAGAGTTAGATTTAGTCGATAGCGGGTGTCGCGCGTTTACGTGTGTAAGCAAGGGACTATCTAATTTTTAGTAGAAACCTTGGGGGCAGCACGTAGGCAAGGTTTTGCCAAAGCTGGGTAAATTCTATGTCGTTCTATTTTTGCATTTATTATTCTGCTATTATCTGTGCTGCTATTGTTCTGTGATCTGTGTTGAAATTATTTTATAAGCTTCCGCAATTAATTTTATAATTTATACATCACCCTATTCACCCCCTCTAGGGTGAAATCGATCCTACAAAGGGGAATGGAGGTTTCTAATCAAGGAACCTGATCAAAGTCTGCACTAGAGATGTCAAGTGAGCTATACTGGTTTAGAAGAGAAATTTATGTTATCGAGCAAGAATTTTATATTATGTACAGATAACATTCGTATATTCTACAGGCTTTAATGTAGTTGTATATTCTTACATTAGAAATGTAAGTCACATGGTTTGATATGACATGCTTAAGTGAGGTGATTGCTATATTTGATTTAGCATGCTCAGATTTGTGATATACAATGGATGAGTTGTTGTAATGTTTCGTTGGTTATGCTTAACTCTTTTTTGGGTTAAGTAATTGAAGTTCATGTATATAAAACCAAAGGCTAGCTTGTTACTTTTGGTTTCATGAGTAGGGTTTGATTGTTGGACAAATGATACATGTTTATTCTTAACGAATGTATTTGTTATGTGTCATACACACTCTATAAGGTATATCAAAAGTATATATTATTATGGTGTTGTCCTCAGATATGAAAACCCCCGACATAGGCTTATATTGATACACTGATTTTTTTTAGACCTAGTCGTGTAAAGGTGGTGTTGTAAGGGTGTTTAAAGTCTGAAGGTATGAAGACATTTCTCTTCCATAAGGAATTTTAGGAAATAAATTCTTTTAAGGGGGAAGAATGTAATGAATTGAATTTTTAGCATATAGAATAGGAATATTTAATCTATTTAAATATTCAAATTTGATTTAAATTTAAAAGATAATAATAGAAAAATGAATTGTTAATAAAACAACTTGATTTTTAATAATATATTTTTAAATTAATTTATAGGATTCTTTTTCATAATTTTTAACTTGAAAAATATTTAAATTATCATTTGGCGTATTATATGGCATATAATGGTATTATTGAAATTTCATAGAATAACATAACTAATGTATTTTATTATTGTTTTAGGATCACGTAGCATTGTTGTGCGCGATCATATTTTATTTTTATCATTCAGTTCATACACGAACATATATTATGCAGCGAAGCATCAGAAATTATAAAATTTCATAATCCAAACACTTCATTTTCATTCTCACTTTCTCATTTTCTCTTCTATTTATATTGTTTGTAGCAAAAAAACTTAGCCTCCACATTTAAAATTAAAAATCGAGAGCTAAGGCTCATCTAAAATTGTGAAATTAGATTTGTTGAACTCCTATGATGAAGAGCTTCAAATCTATAGTGAGAAAGTAGGTGCGGCATCATTTGGAGATGATTGACATGAAGGTTGAAAACTAGTTTGAGGTAGGCGAGACTAGGGGGTGACGATTGGCAAAATGGGGAGTGGTGTTGTGCTTGTTGTGGGAAGGCGAGTCGGTGGAGCGAATATGGTGGAGTGCGGTCATGTTTTAGGGCATTGCAACATTTTGGAGTCAGGGAGGTAAGGAATAGGCCAGGCTTTTGTCTTCATGTCATTGTGTCCATCGTGGAGCTTAGGCAAAGAGAAGACAGAATCATTGATGCGGTGTTTAATGGTGAAATGAGGGAGAAATTGATGAAGGAGGTATGCAGTCGTAGGTATCAGGTATGCACATCCGTGTATGTATAGGGAACATGCAAAGATGAAGGAGAAAAAGGATTAGGAGGTGATAATTTTATTAATTAAGGGATTAGTTAATTTTACTATAATTTTTAATCCAAAATTTATAAATTTAATAACTTCTTCATACGAGTTCTAATCGAGACGCGGTCTTTTGCATCGCACTCGTAGGAGCATTATCTATGCATTGGAGTTGATTTCTTCAAGTTTGGAGTAATTAAGATTTTAAGCTAAAATTGAACGTCGTTCGATTTTAAATCAAGCAGGAATGCCTAAGCTTCAAAGGGAATTTTGGTGAGCTAACTCACCTTTGGATGCACATGTATGATATATACTACATAATAATTATTGTTTTTTTGCTTGAATGATTTATTGGTTTGGCTTGGTTGAATTCTCGTTTTGTAAAATGGATAACATATAAAATGAAATACATGTAATATAGTGAATTTTATAGAGGGGTCTGGATTCCTCGCCACTGCTGATGTTAATTTTATTTATATATATATATGTTAGAAACTATTGAAAGTCAAACTTGAAAGTTTGACCTTGTTTGATGTGACTTTGATATGTCGCAAAATTCAAACCCTTTAGTTGGATCCCTGGAGCACTTGTTAAGTGTTGTGGTACCTCTAGGCTTTAATATATATTGGAAATACTTTTATTTGTTATTTTTGATTTGGAAATGGTACTGAATTGGAGAATGATTTTAAATGTGATTTTTGGAATTTTCTATTGTATTTTATTTAGAAATGGTTTTTAAACTTCTCTATTTTACTCTAACCATTTTTGGAAATGTTTTAAAAAGTATTTTGCGAAGTATTTATTACACATAAAAATTAATATAATAATAGATGTTTATTTCAAAGGAAAAAATGGAATTTGTCTTTTATTATAAAGTGATTCTATTTAAAGAAGATAAAAATATTTTGAAATAAATATTTATGAGACGCTTTATATAAAATACTGTATAAATATTTATAAATTGTATTTTATAAATAAAATAATAGATTTATAAATGATATTTTGGTGGGAAATTGATATCATTTTTGATAAATTGGAGTAATAAATCACATTTGTGAATTTATAGTGATATATATGGAATGATCGTTGTATGAAATAAATTTAGGCCTACCTTAAAACTGAAGATTTGTAATAAGAATATGATATTTTAGATCAGAATTTTATAAATAAATTTGGAGTTTTATAAAACAAGTTTTATAAATAAATGAGGAGTTTTATAAAATGAGTTTTATAAATAAATTTGAATTTTATAAAAGCAGTTTTATAAATAATCAGGAATTTTATAAAAGGAGTTTTTTTAAATAAATTTGGAGATTTATAAAGGTGTTTTATTAATATAAAGAAGATTTATAAAAGAAGTTTATGAATAGAAAAGAAATTTATAAAAGGAGTTTTCCATAAGGAACAAAATTTGATTTCCATAAATGATTTTTCTAACTTATGGTGACATGAAAAGTATTCTTTACATACTTAACACCAAATTTTGAGGTATGGATGAAAGAAGCTATGCGGTAGGATCGTACAATATGAAATAGTGGAATGGTCTTGGTAGATACCAATAAGCAGTAAGTAAAGTAGACACCAAGACTTCATACTGGTTCGGACCTCTTGTCCTACATCCAGTCCCTAAGCTCCTCTTAGAAATTCAACTAACCAACAACCCTCACTTAACCCAGAGGAATAGGTTTACAACTTACCCGAACAACCGAACGGGATTTCTTGCCTCAACTACCGAAGAGGACTTCAACTAGATACAAAGAGTATTTCTGACTTGTTGTGTTCTTGATAACACTAATGAGTCTATTTGAGTACAAATTTCCTATAATCTTATTCTCAAGAATATGAAATGTGTTTATGAAGATTTAGGAAATATAAAATTTCTATGAATCAAAATAGTATTTAAGATAAATCAGAGATTCAATCAATTGAAGTGGTTTGTGATTGCTTTTGAAAAATTAAGAAATCTGAAAATATGATCAAGATTATAGAGAGATTAAAGCAATTAGAATTCGTAATTTGCAGATGATAGAATAATGTATTTATAGGTGTAGAAGAGATGTATCTATTTGCAAAAGATCCAGGCAAGAGATGCATCCATTACCATTGGAGAATAGTTGCAACTCCTGGGAAGAAGAAGGTGTCGTTTCATAAAAAATTCGTAGGTTTGAATTCAGTCGACTGAACAGGGAATTTCAATCGACTGAAACTGTGCATGTTGTTATCCCGCTTTTTGGCAAAGCCGCGATACCAAAAGATCGATCGAAAACGGAGAATAGTTCGTCTCAGAGATTGGTCATACTTCGTTTTGCTATGGATATCACTGAATTTTGTCCGAGTCCAGATTGAGCTACAATTAATAGGACATGACAAGAAAGATCGTAGAAGTCATCTCAAATTTCATGTCAATCCGAGTTCATACCTCAAGTTATGATCGATTCAATTTGAAGGGAGAAACCTAGATTTCGAACCCATCACCAAACACTGTTTCGAACCGATCACTTTCGTATCGATCACCTTCGAATCCATTGAAGTACCTCGGGTTCGACTCCATCAACTTCGAATCCATCGAAGGGTTCAAGTTCGCATCAATTGACTTCGCATCCATAGAGAAGTTACAAAGCTCATATCCATCAGAGAAACGCAAGTTCATATCCAGCAAGCATCGGTCGTTCGAACCCATCGATGAAGCCTTGTTCGAACCAATCTGTGAAGCCCTGTTCGAATCCATCAATGAAGCTTCGTTCGAATCCACTGGGTCAACTAGCCATGGTGACGTGTCTTTCATCGGTTCGAATGCGCCGAGATATATGGAGTCGAAGCGGTCAACTCGGAGCAAAACCCGGATCGAGGCAAAGTGTGTGCTCCACGTCAACATGAAGACACGTGCCACCATCGATTCGAAACCATCGATTCGAAGGGATGGTTTCGAACCAAACAGCCACGCAATGAATCCTATCTCGTATCCATCATATCTCTCAATCTACTGATCCAAATGCCACGAAATTTTCACAGAAGCTTGCATACATGTTGAAGAATGTCCACACCAAATTTCACCTCGATTGGATGAATTTATGATCGATTCGAATGGAGTTCGAATCGATGCCAAAGTGGGCTCAAATTTCCTGAGGCTGGGCGCGTGGGCCCCCTCACGTGCCAGAAGTGGTCTCCCGAGTTTTCAGCGAAATATCAGCAACCTACGCCTATAAATAGATCCCCAGAGCCAACAGGAAAAGGAGCTTTCGACTCTGAAGCGCCCAGACTCTGCCGGATCGAGATCTCCATCATCCTACACTATAACTTTGCTGTTGATTTCGAATTTCTAGTTGTAACTTGCTGTTGATTGCTGTAACAACTTGTAATCATTGAAAGAGAATCAATAAAACCACAAAAAACTTCACAGTGGACGTAGGCAACACGCCGAACCACTATAAATTGCTTGTCTACGCATTTACCTTACTGTTGATTAAAGTTTTTGTTAGATAATATCTGTTTTGAATTTACATTCTTCATTATTATCTCTTTAGCGAATCCCGAAGAGTGTTATGACCAATTTTGGTGCAAACACTTTGGTGCTTTCACTGAGAAAACCCAGATTTTCTCCTGCTCTTTGGATCTGTCATCGATACCGGATTGAATAAATCTAAGAGAGAGATCCAGATCGTCAAGTCGAACTTCCTTCCCTTCTATTCAGATTTGCACAAAGTCTAGGAAAGGAATTCAATTTTCAAGATGGTTAGCACAAGAACCACCTCTAACGCTATCAATCAAGAAGAACAGGATCGACAGAATCCTGTGCCACCACCTCCATCTAGTCAAGATGCTGCTAGACATTCAGAACCATCAGGTCCGGTTACCCGACAAGAGTTGCAGTTGCTACTCCAAGAGATGACCCAGAGTCGGCAACAACTAGAAGAACAGCTACGCGCTAACGCTGAGCTAATCAACAAGCTAGATCGCCAGAAGCGAAAGAGATCCAAGAGAGACCACGCTTCTCGCTCCTCCAGCGAAAGTTCTTCATCTTCTGATTATCATAATCGATCACCACGACCCCGACTAGATGGGAGTCGCTGCCAGTCACTGGAGGTCAACCGGCAATGACCGTTAGACATCTGAGAGTTGGTCCATCAGCCAGTTTCCAAACCGGACCCTCCTCCCGGGAAGGTGCCGTTCCTCACCACACCGCAGAATACCGCACCACGAACGTTGCGGCTGGACCAGGAGTCGACGCCCAAGATCAGTCGGACCTGGACCGTCGTCATAGCGGACGTACTCCTGAACCGTACGTCCTAGAGGACTATGAGCCAAGAAGGCAAGACTTGGACCGTCGATAATATCCGGTCCAACCCCAAAGAATGGAACGTAATCATACTCTGGTGCAGGCCGCACAAAACACACAAATGCCGGATCTTTCAACTATGATACGTCAAATGATCCGTGAGAGCCAGGGATTCATAAATGACGATTGGGGAGTTTCCCGAAGTCACACTCCTTTTACGGACGATATTCTTACCGCTGAACCCCCACGGCGATTCAGAATGCCAACTCTACCCATGTATGAAGGAAACTCCGACTCCAACCAACATATTCTGAAATATGAATGGTCGATGACCGCTGCCAGAGCCGACGATGCAGTGAAGTGTCATAGTTTCCCCATATTCTTAGGGGGCATCGCTACCATGTGGTTCACTCGATTGCCACCTCGATCCATCTCTTCATTCGACCTGTTGGCCACAAAATTCGTTGAGCAATTCCGCATGCACGTCGCACGGCCAAAAGATGTCAACACTCTATCTAGTGTCACTCAAGCTCCCGGAGAGACGCTCAGACACTACTTTGAGAGATTCCATACTGCATGTGTGGAGATCAGCAATCCAAACGATAACTCCATCCTTATGGCGTTGACTAAGGGGATCGACCCCGATTCTGAGTTTGGCAACTGGTTAGCTGGAAAACCACCCACATCATTAGACCGTTTCCACGCCAAGGCGGCTCAATTCCTGAGACGGGAAGACGCGAAACAGTCTAGGAAGCAAACTGATGCAGGACCAAATACGGAAGGGATCCAAAGCAATGTTGCAATCAAACAATCCGGTGAGAGCTCCGGAAAAGTTCAGTTGAACGTCAAAAATAAACAAGCTCGGCGAAGAGAGAGCGTGAATCAAACTAGAAAACAAGATCAAAATCGTGGCCCGCAGCGCAAGAATCCAATGTTTGATAGTTACACTCCTCTGAATACATCACTAGAAGACTTGTACTTACGAACCTGTAATACAATTCAGTACCAAAAACCTGCACCAAAACCGTCGTCAGAGAGGCAAATCCAGACGGGAAAATTTTTCAGGTTCCATGAAAGCTACGGGCACAATACGAACGAGTGTCGCCACTTACAAGACCTCGTTGAAAAATTGATCAGAGAAAGGAAGCTGGAACAGTTTGTGCGGACACCGCAGCGCAGAGAAGCGGGCCCATCAAATCAAAACAATGAACCCAATCGACCGAGACAGGAGGACTCGACTTGTCCCCGTGGAAGATTGGTGATAATCGCCATCAGTGGCGGACCAACTTACTCAGGAGCCTGGAACGACGAAGATCCTCGTCACTGTCACACATGACAGGCTCATTCAATCTATGAATACTTTGCAGTTTCCTTTACATTCTGAAATTTGAATTTGTAATAAGGCACTGACTTTGCCATATTTTCTTATTTCAGCAATAAAATACTATCTCTTCAAGCTAGAGCTGTGATTCACCGAATACAGTATTCAACAATCACGACATACGAAGAGCTAAGTTCCATCAAACAATGGAATTTATTCAAATAGCGAGTGACTGTGATACGACCGGCCACTCACTAAGTGAAACCCCAGCTCGGGGGCAAGCCATCACGTCAAAGGCTGAACTGGATCAACACATGACAGTCCTACAACTGACTCCAACTTCCCAGAGTGTGAATTGGAGTATAAACATTCAACAATTCGTTCCCGGAGTGCGAACGGACTCCAACTTCCCAGAGTGTGAATTGGACTATAAACATTCAACAATTCGTTCCCGGAGCGCGAACGGACTCCAACTTCCCAGAGTGTGAATTGGAGTATAAACATTCAACAATTCGTTCCCGGAGCGCGAACGGACTCCAACTTCCCAGAGTGTGAATTGGAGTATAAACATTCAAGAACTCGTTCCCGGAGCGCGAACGGACTCCAACTTCCCAGAGTGTGAATTGGAGTATAAACATTCAACAATTCGTTCCCGGAGCGCGAACGGACTCCAACTTTCCAGAGTGTGAATTGGAGTATAAACATTCAACAATTCGTTCCTAGAGCGCGAACGGACTCCAACTTCCCAGAGTGTGAATTGGAGTATAAACATTCAACAATTCGTTCCCGGAGCGCGAACGGACTCCAACTTCCCAGAGTGTGAATTGGAGTTTAAACATTCAACAACTCGTTCCCGGAGTGCGAACGGACTCAAACTTCCCAGAGTGTGAATTGGAGTATAAACATTCAACAAGTCATTCCCTGTAACATCCCGCCTTTTCGCACACTTTAAAACCGACACACGTGCCAATTCAAAGCATACGCAAGGGAGGATTGTTATGGGGTAAATAAGAAAAACAGAGAAGAAATAAAACAAAATAGAATCTCACAGCGGAAGGATAAAATATAATAATCAATATACAGTTCATGAAACTGTTTACAAAATATTTATAATGAATATCAGAGTACACATACCAATACAATCAATGCAGCGGAAATTTTAGAGTGTGGTGCAATACTATAAATAATATAATACGGATTCTTCGTCTTCGTCTTCCAAAGCTAAAATCTTCGATCCTGAAATGCTCGGACTGACCCGAGCGAATTTGAAAAGACAAAACACTCGAGTCAGACTAAAAGATCTTATGTGAGTTAAATTAACAGAAATAAATATGAGTACAGTAACTCAAGAGATGTTCGGGATTTACATCTCCTAAGGATCCGTTAAACTATTTACTATGTAGTATATTGCGCTATTATAATAGTGTCTATTTATAAAATAAACTTACTTTTTAATAGCGTTAAGGGGTTACCCATATAGCCCTTAACACAAATAATGCCAATAGTCTATACAGTACCGTAATACCTCCTGATCGGGAAGCTACCAGAGGATACTCCATAGGTACGACACAAATAGAAACTCGTAGTAAAGGCTCGGTATGGTAGGTGACACGGCACAACTAGGCAATGCCAGGGTAGACATACCAATTGCTATCCAGGCTGGTGGAAACGCGTAACCGCAGTTACCGCACACCTCGGACTAACTCCCCAAAATCAAAATATAGAAGTGGCCACTGAATCAATCCAAGTCAAAGTATAATATCGAAGAGGAGGGTCCGATCAGAGGAATGACCTCATTGGCCTGAGAATCGCTCCTGTTTTAGCCACCTTATGCCAACTCACGGGAGTCGGGTCCACGTATTTACCTTACAGGAAACGTCGCCACCACCTACTTCATTCTGGAATCTCCACCGCGTACACGGTTAGTCAAAGTGGTTTTCGGTATCGACAGAGAGTATGTCCATATCCGATCCCGGTCTCTTTGCCAACCCATCGTTATTATAACACCGCGGTCATTTAAAAATAGGTTATACTTTAAAAATCAGTATAAACATTCCATTTCATAACCATGAATACGATATCATTTCAAAACCCAAAACTATATGATATCCTTTATCCCAAATATAAACCTTTTCAAAAATCCAAATGCTTTAAAATTTATAACGTCTGAAAGCCAAATATCCTTTCAAAGCATAATATTTCGAAATTCATAATTTAAAACCATAACTTTTAAAACTTGAATGGTTTGGATATTCAACGGTATATGAATTAAAAGGTTTAACTTAAATGTTACTTTGTAAAGAAAATAGTTCTCATGGCTTTACAAATACATTTCTTTATTAAAGTCTAAACCAAAATTTGTATTATCTCTCTCAAGTTCCAAAACCACTTCAACTTATTTATATATACGTATATCCATTTTGAGTATCAATATTTCAAGATAAAGTTGGATTTTATGCTTTCAACAAATCAATTGTTCTATTAATTAGTCTTGAATATTCATATAAAATCCATAAATAATAAGACTTCAATTTCTAGTAATAAAATATATATATTTTTTCCCAATTCAAATTATACTAGAATATTCATTTCAATTTATTTTGGGAAAAATCCAATTATAAATATCATATCTTAAAATTTCCAAACTTAACATTTAAACATATGATATAAATTATTAAACTCCATTTTCTTAATTTTCTTCCATTTTTAATAAAGATTTTTATACACCTTTTAATTTCAAAATTTTCAACTTCATATGTATATATATATGGAAGAAAAATATTTATACAATATAAATTTTAAGATTATTATAAACCGTATTCCATCCAAACCATAGAAGTCACATTAAAATTGTTATATATAGACCGCGGTGCCTGTATATAATTTTCTATCCTATGGTCAAGTGATACGGATATTTATCATTTCAATCCGCAATTTAAAAGATATAAAATTTTGCGGTTGTATATCATTTCAAACCACAATCCCGATTGAAAGGAAATATGCATGATAATTTGCAATTTAATGATATACAATAAAACAACCATCAACATCACCCATCATCCAATCACAATCATCAAGCAATATCAATCAATAACAATTTATATTTGATAATATATAACAGGTAATAACTGGCAATTTTATTCAGATTAAATTTAACAGCTATTAATCTACAGTCTATATTCAGTAATAAATTATATAACTGTTAACTAGCAGTTCATATACAAACAAATAAATTTTAACTGTAAATTTATACGCAATAAATTAATTAAATTAACAGTTAAATTTAATAAATGCAATTCAACAGATATGAATAAAATAAATATGCCAAATACTCATAAATAAATTTCTATTCATTTCTAAAATTAATTTAACAAACATAAAAGCTTCTAGTAGTTGTGAGTGGGTTAAAACACTCACCTTTGGAATTTAAATCGAATTCAAATCTGATTTAAACTCAAAAATTTCACAGTCTCCAAATCTGTCCAAACCAGCGTCAACAGATCCGAAATTAAATTTCGATCCTAACAAAAGAAATTTTGCGTGAAACGGATATCGTATGTGAAAGATATTCGAATAAACGTGATTGAATTTCAAAATTTTTTTTAAAATAAAAATAAAAAAAAGAGAACAACATACTCATCCACGTCAGCACTGCATAATCACTCACGCGCCCTACTGCTACAGGAGCACGCAACGATCTTCTTCAAGACGAATACACACGCAAGTGTACAGGGACGAAACCCTAGCCGCCTCCATCTCGTCAAACTTCCACCTCCCACGGCCATCTTCAGGCCGATCAGAATACGTCCTCACAACCCCCACGCCAGGCCGCCCCCTTCACCCAAGACCGGTCCTCCACAGCGCCTCCACTCAGCCTCTGGCCGAGACAAAAACCGGCCCCTTCCTCACCAGTTCGCGGCGAAACAAACGACCATCCCGACATCCTGACCGTACCGATGTGCTCTGCTCGACAAGCTCTACCACTCCATGCCTCCTGATCGTCATATCATCGCGAATCCACCGTTGGATCGACAAAAATCCAAAACGAACGGTCAAGAAAGATTTGCAAATTCTGGACAAACGATGCTTCGAAACCAGAAACGAATTTCACCACTGAATTACGTATTTTGAGAACTTCAACATATATTTATTGTGGAATTTTTTTGGAGAGTTTGAATTTTCATTGAAATTTTGAATTGATTGGATCTAGGGTTTGCACCCATTGAAGAAGAAGAGGAGCTTGAAGAAAAATACGCGCAGATAAATGAAATTAGGCGGAGGCTAGGGCTGAATAGCTGGGTTTATATAGAGGGTTAGATAATAGAGTAGATAGACCGTAGAATGAACGCGCGGAACAAACTAAGGCCCAAAAAGCCCGCTATGTCTCCGGAACGAAATTTGTTAAACCCATATATCCAAATAGGTATTTTAAAATATTCTGAATGCGATGGAAAAAGTTTCACGACCAAATTCGATCGTATGAAGAAGTTATGCTGAAAACAAAATTGCCAAATTGATTTCAAATTGATTTTAATAAAATTGATTTCAAGGCGTTTCGCGTCCGTACGATCAAACGACAAGTCCGATCGATACGAAACTTGAAATCCTATAATAATTCACCGATACGGATCCGATGAAACTGGTTTCGTCGAAATCCGAGTCCGTGGCCAAAATGGCTATTTTTAATATTCATTAATTAAATTAAAATAAATTACAAAAATCCAAATTTTATATTATATTCTAAAATTGTCCAAATTTTATTACTTATATAATTTAATCAATTTCAAATGATTTAACAAGCTTGGATGTGAATTAAAATTATAAGTATACCAATTTGCAGTGTAAATTTCTGCACTTTCCTATATTTAAGAATTATAAAATTAAATGCTCAAAACCCCATATATTAGATTTTAACTTTTATATACTCATTCTTTATCCAAATAGGGATGCCACATACTTTGGTTCATGATTCACATTATTATTCTTAAAGTCTATTTTAAATTTCAGTAACGTAATATTTAACGTTAAATTCCCTTTGTTTATGCAATAAGCGCAATTATTGAATTTGATACTCAAATTAATTTATAGATTCTGCTTTCTAAAAATCTATATCAACAATTTGGTCTAATTATAAATAGAATAAGTATTAACCTCATCTTATAGAATTAATTATTGCAATAAATCCAATTTACCATATCTTAAATCCAAATTAATAGGTAAAGCTTGATTCCTTTATTGACTCCTTTGGTTTTCAATTAACCTTTTATGGTGAATATAAATTCCAATGTATAATTGAAACCTTATTTCCATTTGATTTCCCTATTTCATTAAAAATCCTCATATATTAGATTTCCATGTAATTTGCAATAAATCATACTCGTAGTTATATCACATTAAATGAATAAATAAGTGTTGACTCTATTCTTTTGATTCAACATTGGTTTACGTTATATTTCATTAATATTTCTACAAACATCAGGATTTTTAAAATGGTTGTAACGTGAAATATCGTCTACTTCCCATTTTATATTTAAGGCTTCTAAAACCGATTTATATCATTTCTCTAGTCCAAAATTTATTAATATAACCTTAAATTTAAGTTATTCCTATCGATGTAATGGTTAAACACAAATTTCACTTATTTGCAATAAATCCACAAATTGGATTTCAAATTTTCAAATAAATAAATAAATTTTAGTTTATCACTTCTTAAATACCCAAACGTCAATGCCTTAATTTAAACTGCATTTATTACATTTTATAAAAATCCTCCATCTTAAGTGACAAATCAAAACTACCCTAACTACACAATTTATGGTAATTAATTCCAATTGCTTTTCCATTAAACTACATAAATTGTCCAATTACAACCTACGTAGAATGTTTATTTATTTACACTCCTACTGTTTAAATGAATTGATCCTTTACGGTATAATTCACATTTGACTTGATTTCTCATTTATTTTGCAAAACAGTAAATTTCAATTGCTACCAACATTATATTTAATATTAGATTTCCAATTAATTCTATTGAAATCAATATATCTTTATATATATATATACTTTACGTATAAATATCTAAATTACCAAATCAAGTACATTTATTAGAGACAACATTCAATAAAATTACTTATCACACTTATTGCATTGATTTATTCCAACGGACACTTTTTATTTAGTCACTATTTATTATTACAACCAAATGTACAATCTCCACTATTTATTTTATATTAAATGAATTCCATTCTAGTAAATATTTTTATTAATATTCACTGATTCACATTTATATTGGTTTCTTATATTTAACTTATAACAAGGTGTGCAAATTTACATAGTTCAAATCTATTTCCATGTAACTATTAAATTGTTACATTAAATTCCAATTACTATAACAAATTACTACATTTTCTCAAAAAAATCTTAAGACCTTTATTTTATTCTAAATTAGATTAGAACATATTAATTTAATTCATTTAACATTATCAAATTCAACGGGTCGTTACAATCTCCCCCACTCAAAACTTTTCGTCCCCGAAAAGGAAAAAGAAGGGAGAAGGAAGAATAAAACAGTACATCTTATTTCAAATATTATTTATAAACAATAATTTACTAAATTTATTTTCTTAAATAAAATATACCTGTTTATAATCATTATATTCTTTTATACTTAGATTATTAAAGCTGGAAAACATTTTTAACAAAATAATAAGTCCAAAATTTACGGAAAATTTTGGCAGAGTCTCCTTTCTGCGGAGAGACTCTGGAGAAAATATAATATCAAAATATACAAATATATTACATATTTTATCAAAATATTATATCCCAACATGGGAAAAATAGCGCTTTAAACGTAATCCAAAAACGTACCTATTTGTCGGGCAATACGCTTTTTATTATGGAACCAAAAGCAGTAGCAGTTGCTTCCATAACCTGCATTTCACTTATATAATCTAAAAAGGTTAAATATTTATATTAAAGTGAAATATTTAAGTGGATTCAATCACTAATATCAAATCAATACAACAACCATCAATTTTAACAAACGGCACACACAACAAAACAAATAATCATTCAATCAAACAAACAAATAGTTGTTCGGGTTCAAAATCTGAAATTGTACGGAATGAAAAACAACTATCAAGTGCATCATTTACTCAACAGTCTTAGATGGAACAAAATAGATTATTTATTCATCCAACAACTTCAAATTTCCTTACTCGACCAACCATACATTAAATAATAACAATTCAACCAACAATCAATTAACTCATTATAAATTCTTATTTCATACATTAGCTGTTTGATCTTTCCATTCATAACAGTTTATCCTAAATTTTCATTTATTTCATTCATATACCACATAAATCTTTTTATAATTTACATTTATTTCTAACAACCTTTAATTTTACTTACTCATTCAATGGTTGTTCCTTATTCCTACTTATTACTTACCCTTATTCATTTTTATTTATTCAGGTTATGTAAGTTTCTTTTATTTGGATTACATTTAAAGCACTTCCCAATTCAATCATTTATTAAATGCTTACATTCTATTATATTTAATTATAGTAACCCCTTTTTAATTACACTTACATTATTAACCCTATAACCTTCATTCTTATAAATAAAGGAATTTTATTAATTTATTACCTAGGGTTACAGTCATTTAATCATATTATCTACTTTCCATTATATTAAACTAGTAGCATTAATATCATACTTAAGTTTATAACCCTACACATCAATCTTTATTTATTAAAGAATTTCATTTTATTTACTTAAGTTAAAATCACCTATTAAAAATACTCACTTTTAATTTGGGTAAAATTCCAATCATAACTTAAGTTTATACCATTAAATTCTCATTTAATATAACAATTCATTGAATACTTCATTTTTTTCCAAAATTTCTACTGTATAATATTCTATTTCAGTTTCTTATTTGACATTTCAACTTTTCATATTTGGTAAGTTATTTATGTTAAAGAAAAATGCAATTAAACTTATACAAGCTTTATCTCATCTTTTAATTAAATTTAATGTTAATCAATATTACTCTTTGTAACAATTTCAAATTTCTCTTTATAACTTTTCATTAATTCTCTTACCTACATTAGAGGTTTCAATTAATTACTTACCTTTTATTTCACTAAAATAATTTAAAACAATTAATTAATGGAAATTTAAGAATTGAATACCGGGTCAAACCTCAAAATTACTTTAAAAATAATAGATAATTAATTTCTTACAACTTTTATATCTCTAATTATCTTTTAAAACAATTAAAATTTTAAATAATTTCAAAACAAATCCGCAGTAGAATTTTCTACAGTGGCCTTTCCCCTTCGAAACTCGAAAATGAAAGTCGATGATGCGGCCGTCATCACCGAAATTATTTTCCAGCGACAGAGGGGGAAAGTACAAAATTTATTTTCTCCAAAATCTTCTTTAAAACAATTCTTCTGAATTAAAATGAAATATTTATAGAAGAAAATACTTATAAACCAAAGCATTATATTTCATAAATCCTTTCAAAATTTTAAAATCCCGGACTTAAGTTCTAAAATCTCCAATTTGATTTATTCTAATTTCAACTTAGCTTCAATTATTATAAATATTTTTATTTCCTAACACCCAATCTATATCAATCAAATATATACATAATATCATTTAAAACTTTATTTTATATATAGAAAATATAATAGGCAAAGTTATTTCATTCACCTATATTAAAAACAAATATTATGTCGGTCTGTCCTATTAAGTGTTTAGAAATCCCTATTGATGACATAGCGTCCCATGCATCAACCAGAATTTATAAATACAAAGTGGAACAGATTAACACAATATCAAAATCTTTTTATAAAACTAACAAATACGCTTTCTCATATATATACTCTCAGCGACTCCCATAGGGTATTATTACCCTATTAACAAAGAGTCAAACCCCACAAAGCCAAAGTTTATTGCTAAACCAAAGCTTTGATACCAACTTGTAACATCCCGCCTTTTCGCACACTTTAAAACCGACACACATGCCAATTCAAAGCATACGCAAGGGAGGATTGTTATGGGGTAAATAAGAAAAACAGAGAAGAAATAAAACAAAATAGAATCTCATAGCGGAAGGATAAAATATAATAATCAATATACAGTTCATGAAACTGTTTACAAAATATTTATAATGAATATCAGAGTACACATACCAATACAATCAATGCAGCGGAAATTTTAGAGTGTGGTGCAATACTATAAATAATATAATACGGATTCTTCGTCTTCGTCCTCCAAAGCTAAAATCTTCGATCCTGAAACGCTCGGACTGACCCGAGCGAATTTGAAAAGACAAAACACTCGAGTCAGACTAAAAGATCTTATGTGAGTTAAATTAACAGAAATAAATATGAGTACAGTAACTCAAGAGATGTTCGGGATTTACATCTCCTAAGGATCCGTTAAACTATTTACTATGTAGTATATTGCGCTATTATAATAGTGTCTATTTATAAAATAAACTTACTTTTTAATAGCGTTAAGGGGTTACCCATATAGCCCTTAACACAAATAATGCCAATAGTCTATACAGTACCGTAATACCTCCTGATCGGGAAGCTACCAGAGGATACTCCATAGGTACGACACAAATAGAAACTCGTAGTAAAGGCTCGGTATGGTAGGTGACACGACACAACTAGGCAATGCCAGGGTAGACATACCAATTGCTATCCAGGCTGGTGGAAACGCGTAACCGCAGTTACCGCACACCTCGGACTAACTCCCCAAAATCAAAATATAGAAGTGGCCACTGAATCAATCCAAGTCAAAGTATAATATCGAAGAGGAGGGTCCGATCAGAGGAATGACCTCATTGGCCTGAGAATCGCTCCTGTTTTAGCCACCTTATGCCAACTCACGGGAGTCGGGTCCACGTATTTACCTTACAGGAAACGTCGCCACCACCTACTTCATTCTGGAATCTCCACCGCGTACACGGTTAGTCAAAGTGGTTTTCGGTATCGACAGAGAGTATGTCCATATCCGATCCCGGTCTCTTTGCCAACCCATCGTTATTATAACACCGCGGTCATTTAAAAATAGGTTATACTTTAAAAATCAGAATAAACATTCCATTTCATAACCATGAATACGATATCATTTCAAAACCCAAAACCATATGATATCCTTTATCCCAAATATAAACCTTTTCAAAAATCCAAATGCTTTAAAATATGGATTGGAGTATAAATATGGATTACAGGTTCCCGGAGCGCGAACCGAAGCATCTGTGCGAACTCCAACTTCATAGAACGTGAATGGAGTATAAACATAAATTACAGGTTCCCGAAGCGCGAACCCAAACATACATGCTATCTCCAAATTCCCAGAGTGCGAATTGGGGCACAAATACCAAGTCAAAGTTCCCGGAGTGTGAACTGAAGTATCAATACTAACTCCAAGTTCCCAGAGCGTGAAGTGGAGTATAAACATCAATTCCAGGTTCCCGGAGCGCGAACCATGTTACAAACATCGGTAACTCTCAAATTCCTGGAGTGCAAACCAGGTTATCGATCTCAAATTATCCTAAGTCCCCAGAATGCAGACGTGTACTTAAGATTTGCAACAAGTGCGATCAACCACCAAAAATACAAATGTTGTTTCCCGAAACTGCGGGGCAAAAAAGCTAAGTGTCAATCACTAACCAAAGTAATGCAATGTCTGAAGTTCAACTTATTCATCGATCACAACTTGTGACCAAGATTTTCAGACTTGGCAAATAAAACAAACTCTACTTGACGGTAAAAACACCACAAGTACACCGGACTGAAAACAAAACACTATAAACACTTAAGCACAAAAGAAATGAGAATTGAAACAAAGAAACTGAATTTTATTTCAACTAACTAAAGACAAGGACTTACATGCAAATAAGTTCTTCCAAAAAAGAATTCCTACTTGCAGAGGCCAAACCTGCATCTATACACGACCTATCTATCAAAAAATCTGCTTAAACGGTCCATCTATTTCTTCTTTTTGAATCTCCTTATCAGCGGTTCGTCATCGGACTCGCTAGAAACAGAGATTCTTCGCTTGGATTGCTTCCTCTCTGGCGGCTGCTCTTCGGCTGGGGGCATAATGTCAATGTCCTCCTCAGAGCTCGAATCTACATGAAGGCTTTCCGCCGGAGGAGTAGGAGGGCCCGCAACGGAAGGTGGGATAGTGCCACCTGATGATATTGTCCTTAAAGGTGCTAGGCTATGCGCCGCTGTACTGCCACCAGCACTACCACCTTGCCCCGCAGCTTCTAATTCTGCATGAATCTCGGCCAGAATTTCCTCATCACGAGTCGCTTGGACTTGGCTGGGGGCATCCGCAGTCTGCATTGAAGAACTAGAGGTTGGCGGCAGGTCACTAACGATGAATGGCAGGTCTGTGGAGAAGCCACCCTGCTCACCGAGCAGCTCGCTCACCATTTGTTCATCAGGAGATAATCCGCTCCCCTGCGCCGCCTCAGTTGATACTGCTGTTACGACAGTAGTCTCGGTGGTGATGGCCTTATCCTCTTTACTTGATTCTTGGGTCGCGGCAATCGGCGCAACTCCAGTCACTAAGCAAAGATAGGAAGAAGTTATTAGTAACCGCTTCAAAACAAATTCTCTAATGAAAACACACTTGAGATATGTTCAAAGTACCTTCCTCGGTTTGACTAGTTGACGGTTGGATGGCCTTAGAGACGTGCTCCCGAATAGGAGATAACCGCGGCTGTTCTGGGTCATAGGCAGGAACAGATTGTGAATCAAGTACAGATACAGGCTCTAACGGAGGTGGAGCGGTGATTTCAAGAACAGTAGCGTGATGCTCAACACCTGATCCCTCTCCAACCTCCAGAGATCGGCCACCAATCATCTCCTTCTCATGAACAATAATAGCGTCATGGAGGATCTTTTTCTCATCATCTGTCGGCAACCGGTTTTCGAGTTCAAATCGGTCGACCGATTCATCCGGATGCGCTTCCTCTTCTTCCTCAACCAATCGACCCCAAGCGCTGCGGATGTGTACCGGGTAATCCTGGAGCCATGCCAAATTTCTGTGTCTCAACACATTGGCATTTTAAGTGATGAGCAGATCTTCAATATCGGCCTCCGGCCTGGCCTCCGCTTGTTGTACTTTCTCCTCAACCTCCGTTTCGACCGCCTGGACCTTGGCTACTGCCGCATCCCGTTCAGTCTGAAGCATCACGGCTTGTTCACACGCCTCCTGGGCTGCGTTGTTCGCATCATCCCTATCCTCGACGATTTTGGCAAATTTGGACTTAAGCTCATTTAGCTCCTTCAGGGCTGCGTCCCTCTCGGCAGCGACCATGGTGTTTCGATGGCCCATATCCTCTACCGTGGCATAATGCTCATGTTTCATCCTATCCATCGTTGCCTGGGCTTCATCGACTTTTTTGATAGCCTCCATTTCAGATTTCCGAGAAGATTCAGCTTCAGTGTTAAGCACCTCAATAATACGGCTCTTTTGAGCTAACTCAGCCTGCAATTTCTCGATGGTGGCCCCACGCTCAAAGGCCAATGCCGATGCTTTATCAGCCGCTTTCGACCACGCTTTGTACTGGGCGTAAAAATCGTGCACGTAGTCACGTACTAACTGCTCAGCTTCCTCCGGGATCTTCTTTAAATGTGGAGGAAAGATATAGTTGTCAAAGCAGATGTTTGGAAAATCTTTCTTTAGCTGAGCAAGCTTGATTGCTCCTTCCCCTGAAATTTCCACGGGGGCCTGTTCTGTAACATCAGTAGTTATTGTTTCGCTCCTAGAATGGCGGTATTCATGCCTAGAAGATTGAGGAGCCGACATGTAGTGTGAAGATTCAGAGGGACGAGAGACATAAACTGGAGGTTGTATGGGATCTCTGGGAGGAGGAGGAGTACGTGATCGAGATCGACGCTTATAGCCTCTATCTGTATCATATCTTTCTTGACCAGAATACCCATAGCGTCCCTGGTCGTAATCTTTGTCCCCTTCTCGTCTGCGCGAATCATGATATGAAGACTTGCGGGCATGTCGGAGACTCCCTAACATTGAACCTCGCCTAGACATAGTATCTGCAAAGAAAAATAAAGTAGGATTAATCACCTTTCGAAACAGGTAGTTTACAGTCAAAGGTCATGCAGTGTTGTGAAATATGTGTGAATGTGTAACCCCCCGACCAACCGGATGTGTCTGCCACACCAGTGGGAAAAGACTCGCTCAAAACTAAAGTTTCTGAAAGTTCTTCCAATCCGGCATCATGCTGCAGGGACACATCGTCTGGAATTGGAATATCGGCGAGCCCTTCATAAAGACTTTCAGTTCTCGGAGGAGACATCTCCGAAATTCTAACTCCGGGAGTGGATCGGGCCGTGACAACTGATTTCCATCTCCCCTTCTTAGTTGGCTTGACAATGGCGGCCTTGCCTTTTCTCTGCTCCGCGACAACTTGAACTACATCCAAGGGCTCGGTCAGCGGCTCATCATCGGTATGGTGTTATCCCATTTTTGGTCAAAATTGGAATGTCAACAAATTGGCAAGGGATGATGGATATTGGGGTTGGAAATCAGTTGGAATCAAGGCTACGATCGATATCGTCAAAATTTGGTTGAGCTCCGATCGGGACGAAATTGGTTGGAGATGGTGTAAAGAACAAGGAGAGGCTATGTTTCAAATTTCAGGTTAATCGGAGTTCGTATGAAGGAGATATGATCGATGCAAGGTAAGAAGTTCGTACTGTTCGAATCCATCAGCACACAAGGTTCTAATCGATGCACTTCGCATCGATCGGAGGGATGATGGTTTCGTATCGATCAGCATGGATTCGGCTCTGTGAAGTTCGCATCAGGTGTTGGTTCGACTCGATAGGCTTCGAATCGATCGAGTTACTGGTTCGACTCGATAGGCTCGTATCGATCAGATAGGAAGGGTAGATAGATCTCGATTCGATGACAACAAACCCAGAGTGATAGCAAGCATGTGGAAGTTCTTCGAATCGATGTGCTTCACATCGATCAGGATGGATGCAGATGGCTCATTTCGACCCCAGTCTCTCTCGTATCCATCAGGTGAGAGCTTCGTTCGAATCCATCAGGTGAGGCCTCGTTCGTATCCATCCTTCACGACCACTTCGTATCGATGTCCCCATACTCGTTTCGAATCGACCATATCACGTGGGATCGATTCGAAATAAACTCCTGGGACCGATGCCTAGAGAGACACGAGTAAATGGACACGAGCATGACCGTTGTAGAGTTATGGATAAGGATGAAGCATGGAAAATGGATAAGAACGCGTCTTCAAGAAGGGAAGCATTCAACACGGCGACAAAGGTGGATCAACCCAGAGAAATAGCGCCACGTCATCGATGCGCACACACTTTGGATGGATTCGAAGCAATGGGTTCGAAGCGATGGATTCGAAGACAAAAGGCAACAGACAACTCCAAATTCGAATCGATCATATCTTCCAAACTGTTGATCCAAATGCAATGAAATTTCCACAGGAGCTTACACACATGTTGAAGAATGTTCACACCAAATTTCAGATCAATTAGATGATTTCTCGATCGATTCGAATGGAGTTCGAATCGATCCCAAAGTGGGCCCAATTTCCTGAGGCCGGGCGCGTGGGCCCCCCCTCACGTGCCAGAAGCGGTCTACCGGATTTTTAGGAGAAATATCAGCCTTCTACGCCTATAAATAGAGCCCTTGGTCATTCATAAAAAGGGTCGGAGAATTTGGAGAGAGAAAGCACACCCGGACGCTGCCAGAATCACTCCATAGCATTATCACTACTACTTATTTCGAATTTGGACTTTGTAACTGCTGTAATCACTTGTAACCATCAAGGATAATTAATAAAAGGATAAAACTTTGGAGTGGACGTAGGACGGAGATAGCCGAACCATTATAAAACTTGGGTCTCTGTTCATTATTTCTGATTGGCTGCTTGTTATTTGCTGAGATCTGTTATTTGTGTTTGAACATTGTTGATTTGTATTCATACACTGGTGCTTTCACGGTATTTGGGGTTTGTGACCAATTTTGGCACAAACACTTTGGTGCTTTCACTGAGAACGACTAGCACCCGCTGCATCGGATAGAAGTTTGGATTTGGAAGACAATGACTAGGCAAAATAGTAGAAGGCAAAGGGCTGAGAGAAGCCAACAGGAAGGAAGCCAACAAGCATCCTCCGGAGCTGGGGAAGAACAGGCTTCAATCTACATAACCCGGAATGAGATGGAAGCCATGGCAAATTCTTTGCAAGAGAGATTATTGAAGAGCCAACAGGAAATGATGCAGACTTTCTTTGAGCAAATGAGAGCTGCAGGGATGCAGAACTTAGGAACAACTACAGCCACGGTGGATGCAGGACAAGGAACCAGGGTTGTGGAACCCAATGGAGGACGCGATGCGGAGCCAGAGGGCAATCAACGAGGGCTTGGGGGCAGGCCCACAGGATCCAACACAGGAGGACCGTTGGAAGGAGTTCAACAGGCTAGAGCTAACGTTGCTGCTAGTGAACCACACGAGGAATATGTGCCGGAGTTCCCTCGGGGGCATGGGGGCAACCCCCAACAGACAATACTGGATTAGTAGAAATCATCAGAAGAACTGTGCGAGGTGGTTTGACCAACATAGACTTGGAAGGAGTGAATAGGAGTCTGTTCGCTCGGGAAATAAGGATGGCTCAGAATCTACCTAAGTTCAAGCTACCTAGCGTGGAGGTATATGATGGCAAGGCAGACCCAACTGATCACTTTATGAGGTACACCAGACATATGGAGGTGCTGGGGGCATCGGAGGAAGTGATGGCCCGATGCTTCCCTTTTTATTTGACGAACTTAGCGGCAATGTGGTTTAGGCAGCTGGGAAAAGGATCTATCAGGACTTGGAGGGAATTGGTGGAAAAGTTTTTGGGACAGTTTCGGGTTTACGTCAAGAGGCCGAAGAATGTGATGACATTAACATCGGTGAAGCAAAGGATGGATGAATCGCTTAGAGCTTTTCTAACTCGATTCAATGCGGCAGTCGCTTCAGTGGATCGGCCTGATCCATCGAAGGTTTTAATGGTAGCAGTATCAGGAGTCAGGGAGGACTCGGATTTCAAGGTGTCTTTGATACGAGATCCCCCATAGGATCTCGATGAATTCTTTCATGAGGCAGAAAGGTTCCTCCGGCAAGAAGACGCGAGTATGGATTTAAAGGTGAAAAAGGTTAATGCAACTCAGGGTGGAGGACCATCCAGCAAAGGTTTGGATAAAGACAAAGGGAAAAGGAAGTTGGACGATGATTCTGGAAATGCTACGAAGCGATGATAGGATCCGAAGTTTTCCACATACACAGGATTGAACGAGACGCTGGAGCGGATATACCTGGATACTCGGAATCGCCTTCCCTACCGGAGGCCAGCTAGGAGAGAGCCTTCTGAACGAGAGAGGGCATCAGGGAGGCATTGTCTCTTCCACGACTTAGACGGACATGACACCAACAGCTGCAGGCATTTAAAGGATATAATTGAGGAGCATGTGAGGAATGGGCAGCTGAGGTAATATGTTGAAACACGGAATGCAACGGTAGAGCAGGAGCAACCACCAACTACCTCACACCGTGATGATGTGAGGCCCAGGGATGACGGTCGATTGATTATACATTGACTTGGATATTGTGAAATAAGTAACAAACCATTGGCGAGCAACCAAATCATTTACACATGTACGGGGACGGAGATAGCCCCTAGGCATGCTCTGAATGATGACAAATCGCGAAGCTATGGTTTGTGAAATCTGTTTTTTATTCTGGATTGGACACTTAATTTTCTGGTTTTGGTTTTGGAGTTTGGATTGAACTCCTGGTTTTGATTGCCTTTTGATTTGGATTTTCCTTTGGATGGTTGTTTTTGATTTTGGATACTGCTTTGGATTTTTGGTTTTCTGGTTTTGATTGGGTTTTTGGACTGGCTTTTGGTTGGATTTTTTATCTGATTTTTGATAAAATGTCGTCGGGTATGGATTATGCCTGGCAAGGAGTGAGTCGCTTTGCCCGAACGTGGTAAATTGACTCGTTCAGGTCGTTGAGTATGGACTATGCTCGACAAGGGTCCGGAGTGACCAGGATTCGGCCTAGGACTTAGGCCCTCTATTATCAATTGTTATTTTTAGGTCATTGAGTATGGACTATGCTCAACAAGGGTCCGGAGAGACCAGGATTCGGCTTAGGACTTAAGCCATGGCATTGTACAGCGTCCATGGATACTGGACCAAGGTCGTCAAGTGTGGATTACGCTTGGTAAGAACCCAGATAGGGTAGTTCAACGTCCAGGGACGCTGGACCACGGTCGTCAGGTGTGGATTGAGCTTGGCAAAAGCCCGGAGAGGGTATGGATTCGGATATCGACCCGGAGAGGTCGTGGATTCGGTCATTGGCTATTGGATAAGGATGGATTGGGACTCAGTTGTCAAGTTCGATGGATATGGAATTGGCTCAGGTTTTAGTTATTGGATTTGGGATTGGACATCGAATCGGAGCAGTCATGGATGATATACTCTGGCAATATGGCTATGGACTTCGGATATTGGATTCAGAACTATTCAAAACACGCCTTGTTATCATAAGGCATGTTTTGGGGGGCAAAGTGTTATCCCATTTTTGGTCAAAATTGGAATGTCAACAAATTGGCAAGGGATGATGGATATTGGGGTTGGAAATCAGTTGGAATCAAGGCTACGATCGTTATCGTCAAAATTTGGTTGAGCTCCGATCGGGACGAAATTGGTTGGAGATGGTGTAAAGAACTAGGAGAGGCTATGTTTCAAATTTCAGGTTAATCAAAGTTCGTATGAAGGAGATATGATCGATGCAAGGTAAGAAGTTCATACTATTCGAATCCATCAGCACACAAGGTTCGAATCGATACACTTCGCATCGATCGGAGGGATGATGGTTCGAATCGATACACTTCATATCGATCGACATGGATTCGGCTCTATGAAGTTCGCATCAGGTGTTGTTTTGACTCGATAGGCTTCGAATCGCTTCGAATCGGTCGAGTTACTGGTTCGACTCGATAGGCTCGTATTTATCAGATAGGAAGGGTAGATAGATCTCGATTCGATGACAACAAACCCAGAGTGATAGCAAGCATGTGGAAGTTCTTCGAATCGATGTGCTTCACATCGATCAGGATGGGTGCAGATGGCTCATTTCGACTCCAGTCTCTCTCGTATCCATCAGGTGAGAGCTTCGTTCGAATCCATCAGGTGAGGCCTCGTTCGTATCCATCCTTCACGACCACTTCGTATCGATGTCCCCATACTCGTTTCGAATCGACCATATCATGTGGGATCGATTCGAAATAAACTCCTGGGACCGATGCGTAGAGAGACACGAGTAAATGGATACGAGCGTGACCGTTGTAGAGTAGTGGATAACGACGAAGCATGGAAAATGGATACGAACGTGTCTTCAGGAAGGGAAGCATTCAACACGGCGACAAAGGTGGATCAACCCAGAGAAATAGTGCCACGTCATCGATGCGCACGCACTTTGGATGGATTCGAAGCAATGGGTTCGAAGCGATGGATTCGAAGACAACAGGCAACGGACAATTCCAAATTCGAATCGATCATATCTTCCAAACTGTTGATCCAAATGCAATGAAATTTTCACAGCAGCTAACACACATGTTGAAGAATGTTCACATCAAATTTCAGATCAATTGGATGATTTCTCGATCGATTCGAATGGAGTTCGAATCGATCCCAAAGTGGACCCAATTTCCTGAGGCCGGGCGTGTGGGCCCCCCTCACGTGCCAGAAGCGGTCTACCGATTTTTAGGAGAAATATCAGCCTCCTACGCCTATAAATAGAGCCCTTGGTCATTCAGAAAAAGGGTCGGAGAATTTGGAGAGAGAAAGCACGCCCGGACGCTGCCAGAATCACTCCATAGCATCATCACCACTACTTATTTCGAATTTGGACTTTGTAACTGCTGTAATCACTTGTAACCATCAAGGATAATTAATAAAAGGATAAAACTTTGGAGTGGACGTAGGCCGGAGATAGCCGAACCACTATAAAACTTGGGTCTCTGTTCATTATTTCTGATTGGCTGCTTGTTATTTGCTGAGATCTGTTATTTGTGTTTGAACATTGTTGATTTGTATTCATACACTGTTGCTTTCACGGTATTTGGGGTTTGTGACCCATTTTGTTGCAAACATATGGGTCCTTTCAGAATCAGCTTCCTCGGCTATAATAACTTTGGGCTTCTTGTGCTTGACTCATTTTTTCGAGACGGTCCTTAGTGCCCCATGAAACTTTATGCTCTGCCCTCGTTCGATCAACCCGTAAGTCCGGAGATTCCTATCCGTCAGAAGCAACTCGATATCCCTATCTTCGCTCGGGACTCCCCGGAGTACTCGTACTATCTCCTTAAATTGTTCACCTTCGGGTCGCCGAATCGTTGCTATAAAAAGAAAAAAATATATAAGTTTCACTTCGACTGCAATTTCGTAGTAATTATTTGAGAACTCAGCTATACTCACGTCTGAATAACCATCGCCGGGCAAACCCTGGAGGACATCTGACATAAAACCATTCCGTCCTGTAATAACTCAACCTGGTCCAGAACCCAGTAACCACTTGACAATTCCTCACCGCTTCCAGAAATGTGAAGGAAGGGTAATCACCTCGGGTTTTGAAATTAAATAGATATGTGATCTCGGTCGGGATCGATGGTCTATGAAGATACTCCATGAAGACAATGAACAAGCTGTTCACGGAGGCATATCCGTTCGGGTGCAGTTGAGATGGGGCGATCCTCAAAAAAGACAGTACTTCCCTTATGTACTCATTAAACGGAGGAAGTGTCCCGGCCGCGCATGCGTGGCGATTGAATGCTGTATATCCTTCCGGCGGATTGTGTGGTCTATCATTCGACCCCGATAATAACACGTCGTTCAGTGACAGGCCGTGTCTCAAGCATATTCTCCCCAACATATCTTCAGTAATATTGGATTGAACGGAATCCGATGGATTGGCAATAAAAGACGCATTGGGAAACTCGTCCGGAGCTGGACCGATGATCTCAGGTTCAATATCCGGAACCTCTAGTCTCGAAGTAACTGTACTTTGAATCTCCTGCTCCTGCGAACTTGAAGGTTCCATAACTAGCTAACTCATGAGAAACCATCGTTAGACGACAAAGGACCCGTGCATTCCCCAGTGTAAAGTGTATGAATGTATGTTGTACAGTGCCATGCATTACTTGAATAAATGTTGCAGAGTTAAAGGAAATATGCAAACGACAAAGCTACGGAGTCCAGTTATAATGATCGTCATCGCTGACCGTCATCACTAAACCGTTTATATGATGGAAATTGATTCGGATAGAAGTTGTTATGGTTCCATCGACGAGCTTCGAAAGGTGGTCAAGTATGCAGTTTAATATTCGAGTCCAAATATGCAGGAATGAAGCTCGTCGGAATTATGCTTAGAAAATGTCAAACTTTGGTATCCATCATAGAGGGTTCGAACCGATCACAGGAAGCTCATTCGAACCCATCCTAATACCACTTCGAATCGATGCAGAAAAGCTCGCTTCGAATCGATGATCAGGTGTCGAGTTCGAATCGATCAATGGAGGATGACTTCGAATCGATCCTTCGTTAACTGGTTCGTACCGATCAGGAAAAACTCAACTTGACATCGATCACATTCGAATCGATACCTTTCGTATCGGTCATACAGATACAATTCGTATCGATGTAAAGTTAAGGACTTCGAACCGATGGCTGATGGATTCGAGGTCCATCGATTCGAATGGACCCATCAAGATAGTCAATCGTTGCGAACTGCGTCACCCCCATGAGGGCATCCCAGGGATCGATGCGGAATCCAAGGAAGAGTGATGCCGCCCTCATCGATTCGAACGTAAATTCCCAGATCGATTCGAAGCTACTCTAACCAGATCTGGTTTTACCAATCACCAGAGTGGCCAATCGATGAAGAAGTGGTAGGTCAGAAATAGCTTTAACGTTTGGATTCGAGGGTAATTACCTAATTTGGGTATGGGATTCGAGGAATTAAACGGTTTGGATCTTGAATGGTTCGAATACGTAACACAGTGCCTTCCTCTCTGAAGCTTCGAGATGATGCAGAACGCAGTAAACACAAAGCGGCAGTAAAAAGTAAAAAGTAAAAAATGGCAAGGTCTCTGCTATTTATATGGAGCCTTGAAGGCAACTGAGACGTTTCGCATCCCAGTTAACTCGACTGGTCACAACCGGTCAATTAACATATCGGTTCGAAATCTGCCTTCGAATCCATGCGCTTGAAGCCTCATCGATACGAAGCGTACAACAGAGCATCGAGTCGCATCGATGCGAAACACACAGTGGGCACATCAATTCGAAGCCCCTATTCGCAACTCCATCCATACGAATGTTGATCTCGAATCCATCGGTGCTCATACCCATCAGTTCGAAATATTACATTCGCGGAACACAAATTCAATTCCTTCAACCTTCTATATCGGTTTAGGAGAGGATCGATACGAAGTGACTTTTCAAAACAACCATCAAGAGTTACCTCAACTCAAATTTCCAAATCGGTTCAGGAGAGAATCGATATGAAATTCAATAGCAAACAAAACTGACAACGACTCGTGGACGCATGACGTTAACAAGGTTCAAACTAACATATGTACATATATGTCGAACTAACATTCGATTTTAAACATTTGCAGGGATCGAATAATCATCTTGTTACAAATGCAACAGCCAACAGCTAAGCGCTATTATACAGCAATCAATCATATCAACACAAGGTTACAGCAATACAGAATACGAGTCTCAACAAAATAGAAAGCAATGATTGTTCAGAGAGAAATTGCAGCTATTCAAAGCACGTCATGTTCCCACAAGACGTACTTTGGGGGGCAAAATGTTATCCCGCTTTTTGGCAAAGCCGGGATACCAAAAGATCGATCGAAAATGGAGAACAGTTCGTCTCAGAGATTGGTCATACTTCGTTTCGCTATGGATATCACTGAATTTTGTCTGAGTCCAGATTGAGCTACAATTGATAGGACATGAAAAGAAAGATCGTAGAAGTCCGCATCTCAAATTTCATGTCAATCCGAGTTCATACGCTCAAGTTATGATCGATTCAATTTGAAGGGAGAAACCTAGATTTCGAACCCATCACCAAACACTTTTTCGAACCGATCACTTTCGTGTCGATCACCTTCGAATCCATTGAAGTACCTCGGGTTCGACTCCATCAACTTCGAATCCATCGAAGGGTTTAAGTTCGCATCAATTGACTTCGCATCCATAGAGAAGTTACAAAGCTCGTATCCATCAGAGAAACGCAAGTTCGTATCCAGCAAGCATCGGTCGTTCGAACCCATCGATGAAGCCTTGTTCGAACCCATCTGTGAAGCCCTATTCGAATCCATCAATGAAGCTTCGTTCGAATCCACTGGGTCAACTAGCCATGGTGACATGTCTTTCATCGGTTCGAATGCGCCGAGATATATGGAGTCGAAGCGGTCAACTCGGAGCAAAACCTGGATCGAGGCGAAGTGTGCGCTCCACGTCAACACGAAGACACGTGCCACCATCGATTCGAAACCATCGATTCGAAGGGATGGTTTCGAACCAAATAGCCATGCAATGAATCCCATCTCGTATCCATCATATCTCTCAATCTACTGATCCAAATGCCACGGAATTTTCACAGAAGCTTGCATACATGTTGAAGAATGTCCACACTAAATTTCACCTCGATTGGATGAATTTTTGATCGATTCGAATGGAGTTCGAATCGATGCCAAAGTGGGCCCAAATTTCCTGAGGACGGGCGCGTGGGGCCCCCTCACGTGCCAGAAGTGGTCTCTTGAGTTTTCCGTGAAATATCAGCAACCTACGCCTATAAATAGAGCCCCAGAGCCAACATAAAAGGAGCTTTCGACTCTGAAGCGCCCAGATTCTGCCGGATCGAGATCTCCATCATCCTACATCATAACTTTGCTGTTGATTTCGAATTTCTAGTTGTAACTTGCTGTTGATTGCTGTAACAACTTGTAATCATTGAAAGAGAATCAATAAAATCACAAAAAACTTCACAGTGGACGTAGGCAACACGCCGAACCACTATAAATCGCTTGTCTACGCATTTACCTTACTGTTGATTGTAGTTTTTGTAAGATAATATCTTTTTTGAATTTACATTCTTCATTATTATCTCTTCAATGACTCCCGAAGAGTGTTGTGGCCAATTTTGGTGCAAACACATGTTGTAATTCTGTAACAGGTTCAGTCGACTGAAATTTCATGTTCAGTCGATTGAACTGACTAGTAGTTTCTGCACAGTGAGAACTTAACTTAAATATTAGGTTATGAAATGTGTTCTTGTGTTTGTGCAAGCTTCTTGAGGATAGATTTTAACAATAAAACTAAGACTAAGACCTATATATAATAAGTACTCATGATATCCTTGGTCTTCATAGTCCTTCCTTTAGCTTTGCACATATCTCTTCCTTTTTGTTGAAGCACATTGTCATTGATCAAAATATAGCGTATCAACATTCTCCCTTTTTTTTATTGATGACAATACCTATGTTTGTAAAAATGTAATTATCTTTCCTCCCCCTGAATATATGCACTATCTTTCCTACAAAACAAAGTTAGTGACATAGATTATTCTTCTCCTTTGTCATCGACAAAAAGGAAGTAATAATTTGTAGATGTGTATAATTGTCAAACAAAGCAACCACATGCATGCATAACCATAGTGTGAATCATACAAACAATAGAGTATCATGAATAAAAGAAGGCTATTTATACAAGCCTTTTCAGAAGTGTTTAAAAATAAATAAAGAGTTCCGAAAATCAAACCATCAAAATGATCAAGAATCTCTGTCCCAATTATAAGAGCCTTCACGTTCTCCTTCTGGTTCACGAATAACAGGGCCACCGGTTGGTTGTCTAAAAGCTCCTCCTCCTTGACCACCACTGTTACCATTAGTGCTGCTGCTTGGATTCTCCTCGAAAGATGTCCACGTGAACGTTGGAGTTGGGCGCTTGCTGCGTGAGGTAGAAAGCAAAAGTGGTGCTAGTGCATGAAATGGCATCCCATAGTTTGTTGAAGAACCCTTTTACCCTATCAATTTTGTGATCAAACTTTTTGAGACGAGCATCAAGGATTTGTTGATTCCTTGATAGAATTCCCAACGATTGATTTGTAGTAAAATCTGGTTGAACAAGACGGATTTTATCATCTTGATTAAGAGGTTCTTGTTGTGGAGCTTGAGGTTGAGGTTGGTTAGGTTCTTGTTGACGTGCTTCCCATTCGGCTAGAGACATGATACGAGGAGGCCTTACCGTTAGTTGCGTGAGGCTTATAGTCCGATGGTTGATTTGATGAACCATCGTATTTTCTGAGTTCGGTAGTGGCGTATCAACGTCTAGGCGAAGTCGCATTATGTACTCGCCAAAATATATCGTTCTCATTTTCCCATTGTTGAAGGAAAGAAATTCATCAAGTATCAATTTCACCCACTTTACTTTAATATTTCCCCATATAGCATATAATGCCCGGTAGTTATTCGGGTACACTATTTCATAAGAGCCGGTCCGTGGGGTAATGGTCCTCATAAGGGCTTTGTGTAAAAGCCTAGCTTTTGGTCTTAAGGAGGTGGATTTGATATCTTGGTTATTGATCTCATCTTCTAAAAATTGATGATTTATATTGTCACGAATATGAGGATTGAAATCTATTTCCTCAAGCTTTCTACCAACGTTTGGGGATCCTAGAATATGAGCAATGCGATCAAGTGAAAACCATACCTTTTTCCTACATACCATACTCCAAACACTGTCATTCGGATTTCGTGGAGTTTGGTGTCCGAGGTTGAGGTTGGCATAGAATAATTTGACCATAATATGGTTGATGGCATGGTCATTACGATTAACGTCTAAAAGCAATGTCAAACTTGACTGGTCTGTTAAATCTTGAATATTGTAGGTTTGAAGACCTTGGAAATCAACAAATGAGTGCTCGAAGATCCTTGACTTCTTCATCTTGTTCCACCGAGTGACCGCAACTCCATTGTAAAGCCATTGCGCGATTTGGGCATCAATTGGCTCAAAGGAGGTTGAAGTTGAAGCACTAGAACGTTTAGAGGCATAATTGTGGAAATTTTGAGGAAGAAATTGAGAAAAAGTAGAAACTGCGGTCTAGGGTTTTCTTAGAAATGGGGAAGATGAAGTTTGGAAGCGGTAAAAAGAAGTAAAAATGAAAAAGATGGCTAAGTAGGGTTTAAAAAAACTTGGTAAACTACGTTCAGACGATTGAAATTTTCTGTTCAGTCGATTGAACTGGAAGCCGAAAGTTTTCTGGCTAAAATTCAGTCGACTGAACAGAGATTTTCAGTCAACTAAACTGTTGGCTGAAAGTTTCTGTCATATATTTAGTAAACTATGCAGAACTATTCATTCGACTGAATTTTGCATTTTTGGTTTTTCTTGACTTTTTAAATGCAAATGTTTTATTTAATGAAATAATTACAATTATATAGTAATATTATGATACAACAGCATTATTTTGACCACAAAACCATCATTTCCGAGGAGATGGAGTCTTCTTCTTTGGTGTTTTATATCCCTCATTCGCCATATAGTTCTTGTCCTATGAATTTGGGCTATATTGAGGTATTTGTGGCGATACCCAAGGGTTTATCAAATCGATTGATGTATGATATGAAGAAGATGGATCAAACGAATTAACTGGTCAAGGTAAGGGCTCACTCACATCCTTTTTCTTCGAGCTGCAAAATTTTAAACCAATTTTCTCAAGAAAGCTTAAGCGTTTAGTCGTTACTTTCTGTTCAAAATACAATTCACGTTGAAGGTCTATTTGCCGCTGTTGATAATGATGAATTTCATCGATCTTTTTCTCCGTATCTGGAGAGATAAATAGCACACGTTTGGCCTTCTTGGAATCCGGTGTATACCCAGTTCGATAATTTTCCCATTTATAAACAGGCTCATGTTTTGGTGTTGGCATAGGAAGATGCGGTGATGCAGCTGAGCTATCAGTTGAGAAGGTTATATTGATGGATGAGTTTGATTTGTTGGAGGACATTTCCCTACTGAGTTTGATACTTTTTTTTAATAATAATATGTGTGTGTGTGTGTGTATGATGAGAGTTTTTTTTTTAAAAGTGTGGTGTAGAATCAATAAGAATTTAGAGCCAGAAGTTGAATTATTGGTTAATAATTTACTTTGAAATGAATGGTCTTAGAAGGATGTTTTAGTTTATGAAATATTATGTTGCTAATTCAAATGTATGGATTAAATGATTAAGTTTTTAAACCCATAGTTAAGTGAACAAAATTCATGTCTGACTTTTGTTTAGATGAAGTATATTCTAGCTAATTAAAGTATGAGATATATTACTCATGTATTATATTCCTTACCATTATAATTCTTGTTATTAAATATCTTTGAAAGATATTATTCCTAATTCTCTTCGTAATTTTATAAATGAGTTTTCTAGTAATGGTTTAATAAATATATCGGCAATTTGATTTTCGGTAGAAATATATTCTAAATTAATAATTCCTTTTCGATATTGTCACGTAAAAAATGGTGACGAATATCAATATGTTTTGTACGAGAGTGATTTACCGGATTTTTAGATAAATGTATTGTACTTGTATTATCACAATATATTGTAGAATTTGTTAAATTTATATTAAAATCTTTAAGTGTTTGTCAAATATGTATGACTTGAGAACTAGCTAAAGCGGCAGATATATATTCCGCTTCACAGGTTGAAAGCGAAACACAATTTTGTTTCTTACTAAACCAAGATACAAGTGATTTTCCAATGAAATGGCACGTACCACTTGTACTTTTTCTATCTGTTCGAGATCCACCAAAATCAGCATCACTAAATGAAACTAACTCGAATGGACAATCTTTTGGATAGAAAAGACCAAAGTCCATAGTATTATTAAGATATCGCATAATTCGTTTTACGGCTCTTAAATGTGATTCTTTAGGATTAGCTTGAAAACATGCACATAAACATACACTCATCATTATGTCTGGTCTACTAGCGGTTAAGTAAAGTAAAGAGCCTATCATACTTCTAAACAACTTTTGGTCTACAATCTTGCCATTTTCATCTCGATCGAGATGAGTTGTGGTACTCATAGGAGTAGGTTTACCAGAAGTGTTTTCCATTCCAAAACGTTTAATTATATTAGCACAATATTTTTCTTGGTTTAAGAAAATTCCATTCGTTAATTGTTTAATTTGAAGTCCGAGAAAATAAGATAATTCTCTCATATGTGACATTTCGAACTCCTTAGTCATTATATTTGAAAATTCTTTACACAATTTTTCATTAGTTGATCCAAATATAATGTCATCTACATATATTTGAATTATTAAAATGTCTTTAGCAGTGTTTTTAATGAATAGAGTTTGATCTACTTTTTCGATTTGAAATCTCGAATCTAGTAGATAGCTCTTAAGTCTCTCATACCAAGCACGAGGTGCTTGTTTAAGACTATATAATGCTTTCTTTAATTTATATACATGATCCGAATATTTTTCATGAATGAATAAAGGGGGTTGTTCTACATATACATTTTCTTTTATAAAACCATTTAAAAAGGCACTTTTAACATCCATTTGATAAAGTTTAAAATTGTGAAAACAAGCGAAGGCTAATAAAATACGCATTGCTTCAAGTCTTGCAATTGGAGCAAACGTTTCTTCGTAATCGATTCCTTCTTCTTGATTATAGCCTTATGCTACTAATCTTGCTTTATTTCTAGTAATATTTCGAAATTCGTCTGCTTTATTTTTATAGACTCATTTAGTTCCAATAACTGATTGGTCATCAGGACGAGGAACTAACTCCCAAACATTATTTTGGTCAAATTGATTTAACTCTTCTTGCATGGCAATAATCCAGTATTCATCTGTTGAAACTTCTTTTGAAATTTTAGGCCCAATAGTTGAAAGAAAAGCAACATGACCCTTTGGTTTAGTTGACTTCTTGTTTGAACTTGCGAATCAATCTCTCCAATTATATTTTGTGTAGGATGATCTCGTAGGATTTTAGGAGGAGATCTAATTTGATTGTTATTTATTTGATTAATATTTTCATTATTTTCAAAACTTATATTTTCTGTGTTGGATATAATTTCTTCATCATCTTTGATGATTGTATTTTTATTAAAGTTTTCATCAAAAGATACATGTAAAGTTTCTTCTATTACATTTGTTCGTTTATTGAAAACACGATATGCCTTACTTCGTTCTGAGTAACCTATAAAAATACCATGGTCAGCTTTTGGATCAAATTTTCCAAGTTGGTCTTTTGTGTTAAGAATAAAACATTTTGACCCAAATATTTTTAAGTACGAAATATTAGGTTTTCTTCCATTAAAAAGTTCATATGAAGTGTTTTTAGTTAAAGGTCGTATGGAAATACGATTTAATACATAGCATGCAGTTTCTACAGCTTCTGCCCAAAAATACTTTGGTAATGTACTTCCATTTAATAACGTTTTTATGCATTCTTGAAGAGTTCTATATTTCCTTTCTACAACTCCATTTTGTTGTGGAGTTCTAGGAATGAAAAATTATGATTTATTCCTTTCTTTTTACAAAATAATTCAAATGATTCATTTTCAAATTCGCCTCCATGATCGCTCCTTATATTTTTGAATTTTAAATTCTTAAATATTTTGAATTCTTTTACAATTTTTTTGAAATAATCACACGTATCACTTTTGTTTTTCATAAATATCGTCCATGTATACCATGAAAAATCATCAACTATTACAAAAACATATCGATTATGGTTAATAGATTGAACCTGTGTTGGTCCGAATAAATCCATATATAATAATTCTAATGGTTGTAAATTTGAAATAACTTTCTTTGATTTAAAAGATGATTTAGTTAATTTTCCTAATTGACAATCATCGCAAATATTATTTATTTTAAAATTTATTTTTGGTAAGCCTTTGACTAATTCATATTTTGAAAGTTTTTGAATAGATTTAAAATTAATATGACAAAATCTTTTGTGCCATAACCAAGGTTCATTATCTTTGACCATTAAACACATATCTTTATTATTATTTATTTTCATGTTTAAAACATAAATATTTCTATCTCTCTTTCCTTCAAAAATAAGATTTTGATTTTGATCAAAAATACAACATTTATTTTCAGAAAAAGTTATTTTAAAACCTTTGTCGCATAGTTGACTTATGCTTAATAAATTATGTTTTAAGTTTTTAACTAAAGAAACATTTATAATAGGGGGTAAATTTGATATACCGTGTTGCACACATCTCTTTTGCCAATGATGAAACCTTTTGAGTTATCTCCGAAGGTAACGTAGCCACCATCAAAGTATGAAATATTTGTAAGCATTTCTTTGTCTCCGGTCATGTGTTTCGAGCAACCACTATCCAAAATCCATTTTCTTTTCTTGAGTGGGACCTCAGATTCTTGAGCCATGAAGCACACATTTGCTTGTTCATTATTGCTATCACTATTACTATGTGATGAATCTGAATCTGAATCGTCCCATGTGATAGAAAAAGCCTTCTTTTTAAATTTGTCTTTCTTATTCTTGTTGTTGAAGTTTTTCTGATTCTCCTTCTTTAGCTTCGGACAGTCTTTTATCATATAACCTTTCTTGTGAAAATTAAAACATTCCATATTTGAGGATGAAGGTTTGTTCAAGAAATTCTTTTTGAAACCGTTTTAATTTCCTTTTCTATATTTTAAGAATTTTTGAATTTTTTGGCAATAAATGCTAGATCCTCATCTTCAGACTCCGACTCTTCCTTTTCCGTGTGAAAAGCCACACTTTTTTCCTTGTGCTTGATCTTTCTTAGCTTGCATGTTAACTTCATAAGACATAAGGTTTCTAATTAATTCTTCTGGTTTCATTGTAGATAGATCGTTTGCTTCCTCGATTGCTAAGACTTTTGTCTCCCATTCATCAGTGAGTGAATTTAGGACCTTAGATACAATATCAAAATCCATATACTTTTCTCCTAATCCTATTAAGGCATGATGAATGTCTTGAAATCTCGAGTACATGTCATTGATGGATTCATTCTATCGCATTCTAAAGTTTTGGAATTGGTTCTTTAGCATGGAGATATTTGTTTGTTTGACCTTGTTTGTGCCTTCATGTATGGTTCTAAGTGTATCCCATATCTGATGTACACTAGTCTAAATGCTAAGATGATTGAACTCATTTCTATCCAAAGCGCAAAATTGTATATTCATAGCTTTGGCATTTGCACTAGCTTCATTCTTCTGAGTTTGTGTCCATGTAGGGTAATCAGTTGTGGGTACAACGAACTCTGCTTAAGTTGCATTACAGGCTTCAAAGCTTGTTGCTTGCATATAAATCCTCATCCTTGTAGCCCAATAATTATAGTTTAGTCCATTGAATAGAGGGGGTATTTGGGTAGATTGTCCTTCTGCAAATGTATAGTTATAGGCAGTTGTTGTGCTTGTGCTTGTGTTATTTTCCATATTATCAATATGTCAAATAACAGTGTCATGGTTATAGGATAACATTGCTCTGATACCAATTGAAAGAAGCTATGTTGTAGGATCATATAATATGGAATAGTGGAACGGTCTAGGTAGATACCAATAAGCAGTAAGTAAAGTAGACACCAAGACTTTATACTGGTTCGGACCTCTTGTCCTATGTCAAGTCCCTAAGCTCCTCTTAGGAATTCAACTAAACAACAACCCTCACTTAACCCAGGGGAATAAGTTTACAACTTACCCGAACAACCGAACGGGATTTCTTGTCTCAACTACCGAAGAGGACTTCAACTAGATACAAAGAGTATTTCTGACTTGTTGTGTTCTTGATAACACTAATGAGTCTAATTGAGTACAACTTTCCTATAATCTTATCCTCAAGAATATGAAATGTGTTTATGAAGATTTAGGAAATATAAAATTGCTATGAATCAAAAGAGTATTTAAGATAAATCAGAGATTCAATCAATTGAAGTGGTTTGTGATTGCTTTTGAAAACTTAAGAAATCTGAAAATATGATCAAGATAATAGAGGGATTAAAGAAATTAGAATTCGTAATTTGCAAATGATAGAATCATGTATTTATAGGTGTAGAAGAGGTGTATCTATTTGCAAAACATCCAGGCAGGAGATGCATCCATTACCATTGGAGAATAGTTGCAACTCCTGGGAAGAAGAAGGTGTCTTTTTATAAAAAAATCGCAGGTTTGAATTCAGTCGACTGAACGGGGAATTTCAGTCGACTGAAACTATGCATGTTGTAATTCTGTAACAGGTTCAGTCGATTGAAATTTCCTGTTCAGTCGACTGAACTGGTAGTTTCTGCACAGTGAACACTTAACTAAAATATTAAGTTATGAAATGTGTTCTCGTGTTTGTACAAGCTTCTTGAGGATAGATTTTAACAACAAAACTAAGACTAAGACCTATATATAATAAGTACTCATGATATCCTTGGTCTTCATAGTCCTTCCTTTAGCTTTGCACATATCTCTTCCTTTTTGTTGAAGCACATTGTCATTAATCAAAATATAGCGTATCAACAATGGAAACTCATACCTATTTGTGAGAATTAGGAATGTATGTCGAGGCAAGGATAGTTTTCTGACTTATCCAACTTCATTTTTAATGATGAACAATACAAATTTGAAATCGAAAAGTGATGTTAAGTATATTTGGTCTAATTCCTATATGACCCTATTACTTACACCAAAAGTGTTTTGGGTTATTGCTGTCAACATTTCTAAATGACAATTGTTCTTAACCCAAATAGGTATGGTTTCCTCTTTAAGTGTTTTGTGAATATACTTAAACCATTGAGATAAGTATGTGGTTACATTTTCTAAGCATTGAAAGTGTAGTGGTTTGGGAATATACTTATACGGATGAGATAAATATATAGTTAGTTTTCCAAGCATTGAAAGAGTATAAATGAATAGTGAATGAATAATATACATATGTATACCTTTGTAAAAGTATTTTGACACAAGTATTTACAAAGTTTTAATTAATGAAAGGATTAATTAAAGAGGCTTAGTGGTTGCTTATGTGCTTAACCTTGACTGGTTTCCATAGGAAATTAAATCTCCAGTTTGATTATTTGTTTATTTGTTTATTTTATAGTTAAATTACTAACTATCAAATATTGGCCGTTCTGAAACTATTGATTGTTGGTTCAGAGTGACCGGATCGGTAAACATGATTTATCCGAAAACCACTTTAAACCGGCATAAGTGTTCGAATCGAAGACATCTTGAAGATGATGAAATTGACGATGGAGTTTTTTGAACTGCAAGGACCGGTTGCTACAAATCTTAAGGATGTAGTAGAAGTAGTGCCTTTGCTTTGTTCAACCCTAGACCAACTTGTATGAATGAATGTTCGCATTGCATTTTTCCTAGAGGGCGATTAGCACTTTGCTAAAAGATAAATCAAGCCCTACACCTGAAAATGACTAAAAAAGGATGGATACGGCAGGAATATATGATTCGCTATTATTAGGGTACAGTCATCACTTGTATCTAGATTGATATTTGCAGATTACATATGCTTGTGGCCATGAAAACGTTTTGTCAAGTTGGCATCCCGCATGGTGATCATATTCGATACTATTAAGGAAAGGGTAGGTCTGTTTTGTGTTTGTAGAGGTGCAAGGTTTGCAGCCTCGGTAAATTTTATCTAGAGTGGTACTATACGAAAGGTAGTCTTTTACCTTGTCATTGTTGGAATCCATTTTCCAATACGTGCCTTACGGACTTAGTTGTATACTAAATATGCCATTGAATGTCATTAATGTAACCATTTGTCTATGATTCTTTGTTTATTTAAAACCCTAGACACTATTATAATGTCATTAGATTTCTTGTAAATGTTTATTATAATGTAAAACCCATTTGTGTTTATACGCGGCATGATCTTATGAAATACCTTTACTTTTTAAAGGTTTTATAACATTTACAATCTAAATGATTTATGTTTCTCATGCTAGTTAACCGAAAAAATCCAGATGTTATTTTATTATAATGGTCGGATTAGCTCGAGCATATTTCCAGATTTAGTTATGGATACTTTGGAGCTTTTGGAGATGAGCTGGATGCCTCAAAGATGTATTTTATTACACTTTATGCGGACAAGCTATTATAACTGTCTAGCTGATGATAGGTTAGTTTACTTGGATTGATGGAGATATATTATAGTTTTCTTTAGTGAAGATCATAGTGTACCATATGTTACTCGTCACGTTGTGAGTTTCTGTTCTATCTTGTCTTTTCATTCACCTCAACAATCTATCTTTCCGGCACTCGGATGCTCGACATGTTAATATCATAGATGTATTAGTGATGATTTTTGAGGATCGAAAAGGCCATTCGTTACTTTGTTTTCAATGAAACATACTCCGAGGTAAAGATTTAAACATGTTTTTAACCAAGTAGAATTCAATTGAAAGTAGAAGGTCAAAATGAAGATGGAATGAATTAAGAACTTAGGAATATGATTAGAAGAATAAGAGAGTGGTACTCGAGAAAAACCATCACTTTTGGAGCTAAGGAAACCACTCGGTTCCAAGAGGTTTTTCCTCCTAATTTGGCACTACAATCTTATACAATTTGTACTCTGCTCCAAACTCTCATGGTCAAGTGCTTTTCTCGGAGTTTAGATTAGCAATTCTTAGGATTGATGAGAAGAAAGCAAAGAAACAATATAATACAAGATTTATTGGAAAAACCATTGAAATCAACTCAAAGTCTATGGAAAAGAGCTTGAAACAAATTAAATAGTAGAGTGAAGAACGATGCAAGTGATAGAATAGTGCTTGCACTAAGAAAAACCACCCGGTACTGTCAAGATGGACAACTGCTTTAGGTCGATCAGATAGCTTGACCCAACCTATCAGGACTGATCGAATAATTCGATCCCGATTTGCAAGAATTTTTCATTATTCCGAGATAGGTAACGTCAACATGCAGAAAGGCCATAGGATAGGTTGGGCTAGCTAGCCAGGAAATAAACAAGGGATCAATCGAATGATTAGTTCCTAAGTTGCAAAGATTTGCGGTTGCCTGGAGATAGGCAACATCGAGACAAACTTTTGGAATCAAACCATCAGCTTGCTATTTTCGGAGATAGGGACTAGTACACGACCAAATCTACAGCCACAATCGTAAGGAATTCGGTTGTGGCCCGAAAATAGGTAGCATCAAGAAATAGTGCTCAAAATTGGATAATTCATACATTAGCTTCCAGAGATTAAAACTGATGTCCAACTAGGTTTCAACGATCACACTAGCAACTAAGTGTGACACGCTCGGTAGAGGATAAGCGAGGATGGTCGTAGATGACCAAAAACAAGTATTATTAGACTCTCATAGTCCAAGATAAGGACAAGTAGAGAAAACATAGATCAAGGGAAATCCGATAATCTGTCGTATGATATTTCTATCCCATCAATGCCCTAACTCTGGCATTGGAAATGATAAGTCCCATGAATAGGTACAAGCACACAACAAAGTTGTGTAGATAGAAGTAAACATCCCAACTGCTGCTCCATGTCAGAGGGCTCGGCACAAAATTTGGATTAATCATAATTAGTAATTGGTTGAAAGAAACTCGACCAAGCATGATCAGGAAATTTCCGTTGCCGGAGATAGTTAACATCAAGATGGTAAAATTATGAAGGAGTAGATTGACTAATTCAACCCCGAGCTTTAGGAATTTGCCCCTGGCCGAAGATAGGTAAGGTCAATAAGAATTGACCATGCGAAGGTCGAAGAATTCAACCCCAACTTATAGATGTCGGTTGTTTCATGAAGTATGGCAGTGCCGAGCAGGAATGCTCTAAATCAAGCAATTAATCTTCCAATTCCTGAAGACATAACTGGCATACGAACTTGGTTTCCCCGATTGCGTTAGCCGCCTAGCGAGACATGCTTGGCTGATGACAAGCGAGGGCAGTTGTAGTAACCCTAATTTAAATAATATTATTTAGATTATTTACCTAGGTAAATTAAACATGCAATAGGTTAAGGAGATTGAGGTTTGATACTCAGTAAGGGTTCGTGCCATAATGAATGAAATAATGAAGAGAATTCTCAAATAAGAAGAAGCAAATAGACTAAGAGTAAAACAGGAAAAAGGTTATATTTCCTAACACAAACCCACACCACCATTCTCGCTTATTCATTTTACACATTTACAAATCAAAAGAAGAATAGGCCAGCCTTTGCTAGGGGTTTAAGAGGAAGAAAAAGCTAGGGAAATCAAGAGAAAGGTTAAGGGAAATTAACCAAGTATAAATATCAACCCTCTTAATCCATCCAAAGTGAATAAGAACCATGTATCTAACATTTTATGTGATAATTTCGGTTTAAGTGTAAACCCATTTCTTTTCCAAGTATTATGCGATGTTTTAGAGATTTGAATGATTATATGTTTAGTCGTGATTTTCTAGAGTTTGAAAATGAAATTCGGTGATATGTTTCAGTTGGAAACCCAGTCATATGATGCCCAAATGACTTAAAATTTTAGTATGATGTTAGAAACTTTATTTTGGAAGTGGGTTTTTACTTCATAATTTTCCAAGCCAGTATGGATTTTCTATGAATTTTTAAGTTAAGAAAATAGTTTATTTCGCGTTTTAATTATTAAAAATAATTAAATTAGGTTGCCGTCCCTGAAATTTTTATAGCAAGAAGTATATGATTAGAAGGATTTATTTTGATTTTTGAAGATTTTTCCCAAGTGATTATGATTTAGTATGATTTATTTAAGCTAGAGATGCTTAATTAATTGTTAAGGTATTATTATAAATTATGGAGTTTGTTAATTATTTTAGAAATGATAAAACAGCTCCTTGGTAAATTTCTGAAAAGGATTTGAGTAAAGATAATGTTACCCAATAGCATTTTGATAATAATTGGGGTCTTGTGAAAAGAAACTAGTTTTAAAGGAAATAAAATACTTTCCATTTTAATTATGGTTGAAGGCCAGAATGTCGCATCTATTTCTCCGCCTGTATACTCTTCAATGCCGCCTAGGAATAATACACATGGTTGCACTTCGATTGATATAGAGTGTATTGACTTGAACGAAGATAAAGGCTAATCTATAACGTCGATGTTGTGGTCTTTGAAGTGATAAGGCTACATTATTCAACCTTTGCTTTACTACGTCATCGACCCCAATGCTTTGAAGGAGACCGTCGAACCCTATAGGCATGGCTCTACTACTCATGACTTTGATAGTATATAGTGCAACATTTTATGACTCCGAATATAATCCTTTTAACTATTTCAAAGAGCGCATTGATGCCGCTGCTAAGGACTTCAGCACCATGAGGCCACTGTTTTCTCTAGGTATTGATGCCAAAACTAATGACTTCAACCCTATTCTTTTAATGGTTTAAATTATACAAACTTAAGCTCTTCGACTTCGGCACTATGAGAAGTGTGAAGTGGATGTCTTCGGCCTTATGGCCTAATTTTTTAAAAGGTTAAAGTTTCTAACTCATTTTGAAGAAGGGTGAAGACACTCTTCGGCAACACCCCTTGAATGCTTTTATCAATATAAAAGCTCTACACTGTTTTAGCCCCATGGCCTATGGTTTTGAGAGGCGATAACCTTTAAAAAGGCTTTGAACTTCATTAAAGTAGTTTTATAAAAAGCATATACCATGGCATAAATATTCTGATATGTAAAGGCTTATTATTTCCTTGACTTAATTACAATTTCAAGGATTAAATCATTTATGAACAATTGTTTTCAAGGAAATATGGATAGGGTAGTCAACCCAAAAATTTTCTAGAAGAATGACTCAGAAATTGGAAAACCAAGTGAGACTGGTGTAGGGTCGCACCCTATAATTAAGCTAGTAGCCCCTAGCTGATATAAATCCAAAGTTCTAGTGTGTAGGGCTTTGTCATGGGTAAGACTAAAAAATAGTTATGCACAAAAAATAATACAGAGAGTAGTATTAGGTTATTAGTGAACCTGTAAAACCATTAGCATCAGTTGACCCTAGGAATAGTAAGTTTCGGATAGACCATCCAGTTTTCTTTAGACGATGAGTTAGATAATTTGCTATATCTGATAGGCCCAAGTCAGCCTTAGGTTTATAATCAGCCTAAGAAAACTATGATTTTTGGACAAATAGCCCACTGATTTAAACATATCATTTATATTTACCCATGTTGCATGCATGAATAATATTGTTCATATCGTTTCTCTTAACTAGTCCAGTTGTAGGACTATGATCTGCAAAAGATATATTATTAAGGGATATTAGCGAGGGAAATGCTCGTTTCGCTCAGCGGCATGCTATTACTACATATTATTAAACTGAGATGGCATATAATTATTCATACCAGGCTTTTTGTCTGCCTCGAAGTTTATGTTTCCTCCCTTAAACTCTAGAGTGCTAAAAATTTAATTTAAGTATGCTGAGAGTAAGGGTTTACGGTTTAGTAAGTTTGGCGAATAAAGCTTCCAAAGACATGCATGAGGCAAGGGCTAGTTATTTAGGAGACTAACTATTAATTATTTCCCCTGGGTTATGACATTTTGCTGTATGTATTGATGAAGTTGTATCTATCTATTTTGTAACTCTGATCAAGCAAATGTGCATCTTCATGTGTCACTCTTGGAGTATGTTGTACTAATTATATTTTATCTAAACCTGAGAAATGTTTGGCATTAGTTACTGAATATGAATTTATGACTTTGAAATAAAATGAGGAAATTTGCTTTTGTTTCATATTCTTTTGCTTCTGATACTGTGGAAACCTTTAACATGACCACATTTTGTCATTAGATAATACCATATATGACTGCATAATCTGTAGCGCTTAGTTTTAGGCCTCAAGATGGGGGATATTAAAACTTGATATCATGGCATAGGTTTATGTATTAACTAAAGAATTTTGAACTTTAAAAAAAGTGTTGAAAACATAATCCAAAGGACTGGAAGAATACGATTGGTATGGGATAACGTTATGGTAACTTACTTGTATTTGCTATATATAAGTATGCAACGAGGTTCTACCGCTCTCTCAAACCGTTCTTCTGTATCTTACTAAGGTTTGAATGTAAGTTTAAGGAAAAGTAAGACATGGAGGGAGGAAATGGAAGAGTGAATCTCGGGAGAGGAAGATCATTATCAATGGAAATGTCAGGCCCAACATTAGGAGAACTCCGGGTCGACAAACAGCTGATAACATAGGTGCAGGAACACAACTGGTTGATAAAGGAGTTATGTGTCAATTTTTTGTCAACATGATGCAAGCATGATTTATTGCTGGGTTAGTTGGTGGAAATGTTGGAGGAGTGAATTAGAAGGCCCCAGTTGCTAATAACTATGTCATTCGAAGTAGGGACTATATAAGACTTAGAGGGAAACCATTTATTGGAACAGATGATGCAATTGAAGTAGAGAATTGGTTGCTTTATTGTGCAAAGATTTTCGCTAATCTTGAAATGAACGATGCACAAAAGAGGAGTTTGGTGTCTAGACAACTAAAAGGAGCTGCGTTTATTGGTGGGATAGTAAAACTTTCGGGGTAGCAGAGGAAACTTTGACTTGCATAGAATTCAGGAGAAGGTTTGAAGAGAGGTTTATGTTCGAAATTATTAAGTCAACTCTGTTAAGGAAGTTCATAGAGTTGGCACAAGGTTTTATTATAGTGCTCGAGTATGCAACGAGGTTTGAGGAGTTGTCTCAATATGGATATGTTACCATGGACATAGTGATTAAGAGAAACTAGAAGTTTATCCGTGGATTAAGACTTGAGCTTGCTAGGGTGACTTTGACACATCTCAAGGATCCATGCGATGTAGTCATGGAGATGACTTTGAGAAATGAAGAAATGCTTGCTTTGTTCAAAAATAAAAGGCCAGCAGAGAGTCAAGGTGGAAATAATTAGAAAAGAAAGTTTTACAAGAAGAAGGGAGATCAGAAGGGTGGAGCTGCCAAGAAGGGAAAGTTCGAGACTGTACATTGTAAATGTGATAAGAAAGGCCATTTCGCGAATGAATGTCGTTCTTGAGATGGTAAGAAGGCGATCGAGAGGAAGAACATTAAGTGCCTCAATAGTGATCAGATCGGTCGTTATAAAAACCATTGCAATGAAAAAGCTAAAGCTAAGAAAGGGAAGGTGTTTGCATTGGAACCGGCTACCTCGTAACCAATGGCCGATGAGAAAGGAAAAGCTGTAATGGGAGGTACTCTTTTGATTTATGGTACACTATTAGAGTTCTATTTGATACTGGTGCATCATATTCTTTTATATCTCATTATTTGGTAGATAAGTTTAACCTAGAGCCCACATACCTAGAGGGTTTGCAACTCTTGGATGAGACACAACCATTTGGAGTTTGAACTGTTAGGTCATATATTTTCTTGCAATTTACATATGTTTGACTTCGTAGGCTTTAGAATTATTTTGGACATGGATTGATTAAGTAAATACCATGCTAGGATATTTTGCCACTATAGAAAACTATCACCAAGGCACCCAAATAGAAGTGATCGATTCATATACTAAGTGAAAAACCCAAGTTTTGATGTTTATGCTCTATTAGGTATAATAGAGCTAGAAGAAGAATTAAGCTAAGTTTTCATAGTAAGAGAATTTGCAGATACCTTTGAGCCTGTTATAGGAATACCACCAAAATAAGCTATCGAGTTTTAGATAGATCTACTTCCTAGAGCTGAACCCGTAAGTAAACCGTCTAGGAGAATGACACCTACTGAGATGAAGGAGATAAAGGTGCAACTATTGGACTTAGGAGGAATTTTTTTTACTAAACCAAACAATTCCCCTTGGGGAGTAGCCATGGTACTTGTGAAGAAACCGGATGGGTCATTAAGATTGTGCATTGATTATCGTAAGTTGAATGAGAAGACGATAAAGAATCGATATCTTTTGCCGAGAGTCGATGATTTGTTTGATCAGTTGAGTGGAGCTAAAGTATTTCCACTTGGATTTTTCCATCAACTAAGAGTAGAAGAGGACAGTATTCCTTTGATGGCGAATAAGATATAGTACGTATGAGTGGTTATTAATGCCATTCGGGTTGACTAATGTGCCTGCTTTCTTCATGAATTTGATGAATCAGATCTTCCGAGAGCATTTGGATTGATTTGCTTTGGTGTTTATAGATGACATTTTGATATATTCTAGGAATGAGCGAGACCATGAGACTCACCTTAGAATAGTACTAGAGACGTTGGGACAACATCAGCTAAAGGAAGAGTTTTCAAAGTGTCATTTTTGGTAGAATGAGGTGAAGTTTCTTGGTCATGTTTTCTTAGAGAAAGGGTTGTCAGTAAATCCGGCTAAGACCAAAACGATTAATAATTGTAAGAGACTCGAGAAAATGACTGAGATAAAAAGTTTTCTTGGACTAGCTGGCTATTGCTAGAGATTTATCAAGGGTTTATCTTGTATAGCAGCCCCGATGACTAAACTAATAAGGAATGGCATAAAGCTTGTTTGGACCAATAAATGGGAGGAGGCATTCCAAAAGCTTAAACATTTATTAACCAACGCAACTATATTAGTTTTTTTTGGACAAAAACCAAGATTTGGTAGTGCATACTGATGCATGTGGAACGGGGTTAGGAGCTGTGTTAATGTAGAGGAGTAAAGTGATTGACAATGCTTCTTGACAGCTTAGACTGCATGAGGGTAAATATCCAAATCGTGACTTGGAGTTAGCTGCAGTAATTTTTTCCTTGAAGGTGTGAAGATACTATCTTTTGGGAGATGATTCGGGTTGTATATAGATCACAAGTTTTTAATGTACTTATTCTCTCAAAAGAAGTTGAACATGAGACAGCAAAGGTGGTTAGAGTTTATAATTGCTTATGATTTTGGAATTGAGTACACATTGAGGAAAGAAAACAAAGTTGCAAATGCATTTAGTAGAAAATATTAGGATGTGGTGTTAGCTATGTTGGCTGAATGGAAAGACTTGGAAGCGTTGACTACTTGTAGTGTGCAGTTAAGACCGTAGTTCTAGTTAGAGTACTATGATGTTATCTTGTGTTGGATGTTCGATTGGTATTGATCGGGTGGATTACCTCTAAACAAAGAGATGATCCATTGCTAGCTGAAAGAATTAGAAGATTGGAAGGTGCAACAAAGATTGATGACTTAAAGGATTTTTATCTTGACTGAAACAAATGGTTGAGAAAGAAGGGATGACTGTGTGTTCCAGACATTGATAACATAAGGAAAGAAGTTCTTAGGGAATGTCACCGATCAAAATTCACTATTCATCCTAGAGAAACTAAGATATATCAGGATTTGAAGAGAATTTTCTTCGGGAAGGTATGAAAAGAGATGTAGGCGTATGGGTAAAATAGTATTTGAACAGTCAGCAAGTAAAAGTCGAGCCTCAGAAGCCAAGTGGGTTGCTTCAACCTTTAAATATACCAGTATGGAAATGGGATTCGATATTCATGGATTTCATAGATGAGTTACCAAGATCGAATAAAGGAAATGAATGTACCTGGGTTACAGTGGACAGACTAACTAAGAATGCACACTTTATACCCATTAAGTCGATAAGAACGACTCCTGTTTTAGCTAAATTATTCATTAAGAATAGTTAGACTACTTGGAATTACTAGTAGTATAGTAGTGATATAGATTCTTTAATTGTTATTGAATTCTGAAAGAATCTACAAGAAGCTTTAGGTATCAAACTCAATATGAGCACCGCTTACCATCTACAGATTGATGGACAAACAAAAAGAATTAACAAAGTCCTGAAGGATTTGTCAAGAGCTTGCGTGTTAGATTTTGGAGGCTCATGTAAGACAATCTACATTTAGTCGAGTTTTCGTATAATAATAATTAGCAGGCTAGTATAAGGATGGCACTGTTTGAAGTTTTACACGAAAAGCCATTTAAATCTCTTGTATGTTGGTTAGAGACCGAGGATAGATTAGTTTTTGGACTGGATATGGTAAGGGAGGCCGTAGAAAAAATTGAGTTAATTCGAGTTAGAATAAAGGAAGCTTAGTCTACGCAAAACAATTATGAGGATAAGAGATGGAAAGACTTAGAGTACTCAGTTGAAGATCAAGTTTTCGTCAAAGTATCACCAGTGAAGGGTGTAATAAGATTCAGAAAGTTGGGGAAATTTGCACTGAGGTTTGTTGTACCATTTCCTATCATAAAAAGGATCGGGAAATTCGTTTATAGGATAGAGTTATCAAACAGTCTATCAGGAATCCATAATGTTTTTTATATTTCTCATCTAAGGAAGTGTGCTTGAAATCTAGAGACAACTATTGCTTCAACGACATTAGAAGGCTTAGTAGAGGAATCGGACATGACTGTAGCTAGACATCCAGCGCGCATAGTGGCTAGGGATGAGAAGAAGTTAAGGAGCATGACAGTCAGATTAGCAAAAGTCCAATAGAGTACGATGAGAGAGATGTACTAGGGAGACGGAGAACAAGATTAGGAACACTTATCCTGACTGGTTTGATGGTATGTTTTATACTTATATATGATCTTTGTTGTGTAACTTATCGTAATTTCTAGGACGAAATTCTTTATAGAGGAGAGGTTATAACAACCCTAATTTTAACTAACATCGTTTAGAATATTTAATTGGGTAAATTAAATAAATTAATGTAAAAGATTAAGGAGATTGGGATTTGATACTTAGTAAGGGTTCGTGACATAATGAATAAAATAATAAAGAGAATTAAACTCAAATAAGAAGAAGAAAAATAGACTATGGGTAAAATAGGAAAAGGGTTATATTTCCTGCTAAGAAGATTTCTTGTTAACATCCTCGATGTTTTTCATAGAATTATTTTATATGGGTTCAACCTTTCAGTTGAGTGGATTCACATTTTCAAATGAAATGACAAAGTTGGAAAGTTTTAAGGTCTTAATTTTTATCCTGAAGAGAGGGGATGGATTTTGGAAGGTTATAAGAGATTATTCATCTTAGATAAAGATTTGAATGAAAAATCATCTTACATCTGATCCTACCGAAAGGTTTAAAGATGGTTCAAGCATTACAGTTTAAAGGGATCAGCAGAATTGCTTAACCTTTTGATTAGCCTGAAAGGTCTATGAAGCCATTTATCCTATACTAAAATGTTAAATATAGCTTAAACCTTGCGATTGACTGGATCAATGGTCTTGTTAAACCATCCGATAGGCCGAAGGGTTTAGGAAACCATTTGGACCCTTCGATCGACTTGTCATGATTGTATAACCTTTGTCCATATCATTTCATCAAGTTTTATCTTCCTTAGAAACCGAAAGTAACCCACATCTCCTTTGAATCCCTTCGGAAGGTTAAAAACCCTTCGACAGTATCAGATGGTGAGATTGCATTATTTGTTATCCCCTTACACTGTCGACTTCTTAGGATGATATCTCACTTGTGAAAACCTTTCGAAAAGAGTGTACGATCCAAACATATTTAGATAACAATAAGAGCTGATTCAATATGCCACAAGACTGATATCTAAGGCTAATTCACAAGTTATATTCTCGCTTCTTTTAATTGATATTAGGTAAGGAAGAAGGAAACTTGTGAGATTATAAAATGACATTTTCATGGTATATTCTCGAAATAAACAAAGAATATTAGAAATAAATCATAAATGATTAGCTGTTAATGTTAAATTAACGCCTAATCATGAATATCCCCAAATTTTGAGTCAATCGCAAGCCACAATTATCTTTATTTCTTCATAATGGAATCTAATAAATATTTTAAGAAGTTAGCCCCCAATCTGATTTCTAAATTAGGGTTACAGTGTATCAAGAGGGAGCAATAGTGATTGTTGAGTAGAAGATTGGGAAGAAAAATCGGTCCTCAGATTGGACCCCTTGGGTCTTATTTGTAGATGCATGTGGCCTTTCTTTCGGCCCTATGCTCTCATCAGGACGGAAGGTCCTTTCTTCTATGCAGTTGTAAACCTTTCGGTCTTAATGGAAGGTTTGTTTTTTACTCATCATTATGGGCCGCTGAATATCATCGAAGGCTTTGTGTTTCCCCAATATATTTATGAACTCTTCATCTCCACGAAGGGTTGATTTCTTATGAAGAATTATGAACCTTCTGATCTTAGCAGAAGGTTTCTCCCTCGTTCGATTAACACTGAGAGTCGCGCTTTTCTTGTATGCTGCCGGAAAGTGGTCTTTCATTGAATTATGGATCCTGCCTTTGCTCAAACATTTTGATGTTGTCGAAGGATGTTGGAAATGTACTTTAACCAGTTTGAAAGGCTTATTATTCTTTTGAAAGGGTTGTCCATTGGGTTGTCTATTCTGACCGTATCCTTTCTACCCTTCTTGCAAGACGTCCGATTGAATGACGAACAATGAATCCCTTCGCTTGCCTCGAAGGGTTCAGATTTGCAACAAACTTGTTTCTCGCACCTCTTCCTTTTTATTTAAGAGACTTGAGGTGCTCTGATTTTCTTTAGTCTTTGTGTTACATTAGGCGGCCTTATAAGCATCTACCTATGAAAGCTCTTCCCTGAAGTTACCATGTGCCTCTTCTTCTCTGGTGTTATACAACCCTTTCATTGTCATCGAAAGGTAACTTCTTCTCATACTCTTTTCCTATGCGGAAGGTCTCTAATGTGCCTTTTTATCTTTGTTTACATTTTATTGTTAACATTTAGCCTCCCCTTGTATAAATAAGGCTTTCATTCTTTAGGATAAAGATTCCAGGATCACCGAACGACCCCTGCATTCTTCTTGCTGGTAATGAATAAATAAAAACCAAAAAAACTTGGTTATACGTTGATAACGGGAACCATTGAAGCTCAAGATGCCACTTTTCGGACACCATTTTCTGACAATTAATAACAAAATTTCTAGAATGCATATTCTGGTAATTGATAATAGAAGACCGTAATATCCCCTCCGGTGGTTAATGATAGATGTCCATAATTCCAATTTTTGGGAATTAATAACAACAGACCGAAATACTGACTTTAATAATTAATAATAGAAGACCAGAATACCATAGCTAGCAATTAATCATAGAAGATCAAAGTACAATAGCTAGCAATTAATAATTGAAGACTAGATTACCATTATTGGCAATTAATGGAAAACAAGAATACCATCTTTAGTAATAGAAGACCAGAATACTCTTTCCAATATCAAGTAACAGAAGATTGGGATACTATCTCTTATGATTGAAGTATAGAATACTTATCTGGCAAATGTGCGCGAGAAGAAGTCAGTGACTTCCCTCTAATTTTCTTGTTGAATAAGCCGCCCTTTTGGCTTTGTTAGTGTTTCACATGCTTTTGCATTCTGGGGCCCAAGTTTTCTTTTCCATTTATCATTTGTTCTGGCCTATTTTAGGCAAGGACTCTTTCGTCCGATTTTGTGCTTATTTAAGCAGAGCCTATTTTAGGCTATTTGTTATATTTTACAGTACCAACCTTTTTAGTGGTTGCTATCTCAAGCTATGCCAATTTTTGGCAGTGCCTGTTTCAGGTATGGACTTTTCTTAGTCCGATGGACATTTCATCCGGGTTTTCGATGCACTCTGCTAGTTTTTCTAAATTAGGATCAAGGATTTACCCGACCTCCCTCTAGGAGGTGCCTTAACCTGGCCATAGCGTGACGAGTAGTTATGGACTTGTTCGTAACCTTGGTCAGGCCATGGTGTGGTAGGACCAAGGGATTGCCTGTCCTTCCTCCATAAGGTGCCTTATCCTGGCCATAGCATGACGCGGGTAAGGCCTTGTGTCGCTTTAACCTGGCCATTTCTGGTTTTGCCACAGATAAAGGCTTATGCCCTCCTTCTAGGAGGTGCCTTGACCAGGCCTTCTTAGCGCGACCAAGGGCTTTCTACCATTATTGGTAGCCTACCATCTTAGGTAGTCCAAGTTTTTAAGGAGAATATCACTCCTGACCATGTAAATTTTCTTACTAAATCATAGTAGAGATGTTCTTGGAAACGCTTTATTCATTCAAAGTTGGAAAATATGGTCCTAAATGTTCCGCTTTCCAAGTTCTTGGTACCATATTCCCATTAGGGTAGCATAGCTTGTAGGCTTCTGGAGGAATTTCTTTGAAGATTATCAACGGACCTTCCCAATTAGGTCCCAATGGCCCATCTGATGGATTTTTGGTATTGGCCATTACCCTTTAAAGTACTAAATACCCTTGTCTGAATGGCCTGGCTTTTAATTTTGAGTTGTAATATTTTGATATTCTCCTTTGATATTCAGTCGTTCTCAAGGCTGCTTCATCTCTTATTCCATGAATTAGGTCAAGTGATTCATTTCTCAATTCCTAGTTCTGTTTAAAGGAGTAGGCAATTCTTCGATGAGAAGATACCTCAATCTCTATAGGTAGCATTGCTTCACATCCATACGTTAGAAAATATGGGGTATGACCCGTTGCAGTCCTAGTTGAAGTTTTATAACCCATAGAACAAGGAGCAATTCCACTACCCAATTTCCTTTTTCCCTTTCAGCCTCTTCTTCAAGATGGTCTTAATTGTTTTGATAGCTGCTTCGACGTCTCCATTGGCCTTTGGATGAGTGACCGAGGAGAAGCTTTTTATAATTCCGTTCTTGCGACAAACCGTGAAAACTCTTCACTCTCGAATTGGGCCCATTGTTGGATATTATCTTATAAGGTGTCCCAAATCTCGTGACAATCCTTTTGATGACAAATCTTAGCACTTTCCCTGAGGTTATTTTTGAGAGTGGTTCTTCTTAAACCCATTTTGTAAAGTAATCTATTGCCACCACAGCATACTTCGCTCCCCCTTGGATATTGGACGCGGTCCAATTAAGACAATCTCCAAATATCAAATGGCCATGGGTTAGCAGAGGGGTTAGTTGAGTACGTGGGAGTCGTTCTTTGAATACCGCTGACACTTCTCACATCTTTTAACATATTCCATCGCTTGGTTAGTCAAATGTGGACAGTAGAACCCTCGCATCATTATCTTTTTGGCTAGTTTTATTCCATTAGAGTGATCCCTGCTAAACCCTTCATGTGCTTCCTTTATTATTCTCAATCTGCGTTTAGGTTTCGCACATCGTAGATAGGGAAGGGCACACCCTTTCATGTGGAGAACTCCATCCACAATGATGAAGCTCTGATCCTGTTGTTTTAGCCTCCACGCTTCTATTTTATTTGCAGGCAATGTTCCATTGACAATATAATCCATGATTGGTGCCATCTTAGTGTTTTCATAACTTTCCTCCACTATTGGAGCCATGGGTTTTTTATTTGGTGTCTCTTGGTCCATCCCTTCCGATTCCAAGGCTTGTGATCGGGTTAACACTAATATTTCCATAGCTTTTTCTTATTTATTTTCCTCAATGCTGGGATTGGCCTGAAATCCTACAGGTACAATTTGAGTTTTAGGGGCTCCTCTTGAACTTGCCAACTTAGCCGGCGAATCTGCTTGAGAGTTCTCTCCTCTTGGTATTTGTTGTATGGAGAAATCTTCAAAAAGTGCAAGCATCTTTAAAACTTAATTCACATACTGACTTAGTTTATGATCCTTGGTTTGGTATTCCTGCTTGATTTGGTTAACCATTAATTGAGAATCACTGAATATCTAGATTCTCATGATTTTAAGTTTCAAAGCAAGGGTTAATCATGTAACCGTGGATTTATACTCTGCTACATTGTTAGTTGCTGAGAATACCAACTTCATAGCATAGTGTAATTTGTTCCCATTTGGGGTAATTATTACATATCCTGCCAACGCTCCTTGCTCATTCGAAGCGCCATCCACAAACAATTGCCACTAGGGTTTTGTATCATTTTCCTTTTCGAATTGTTCTAAAATGAACCTCATGCGCTCCTTAATGAAATCGACTAAAGCTTGACCTTTTATAGCTGTTCTAGGCTGATATGTTGTGTCATACTTACTTAGCTCAATGCCCCACTTGATTGACCTTGCAGAAGTTTCAGGCTTTCCAAAAACTTGCTTTATGGGAAGTTGGTTAGTACCTTTACTGGGTGAGCCTAAAAATAGGGCCTTAATTTTCGAGCTATTAAAATAAACATTATGCTAGCTTTTCTATGACTGGGTATCAGATTTCAGCGTCCTTTAACCTCCTGCTTACATAATAAACTAGTAGTTGCAGTCCCTTGTCATTTCTAATCAGTACCGAGCTCACCGCGTGTTTAGAAATTGCCATATACAAGAATAGATCTTCTCCCTCTTCGGGCTGGATAAGATTGGTGGGTTTTCTAAATGCAGCTTTAGTTCTTGGAATGCCTTTTTGCAATTTTTAATCCATTCAAAAAAATTCTTCTCCTTAATTACCTCAAAGAATGGTATGCGTTTATCAGTGGCCTTTGATATAAACCTGCTTAGTGTAGCCACTTTTCCATTCAGACTTATAACATCTTTATTCATCCTAGGTTCTTCCATATCCTTAATGGCCTCGATATGCTCTGGGCTAGCCCCAATCCTTTGTGCACTCACAATATATCCAAGAAAATTTTCGAAATGAACTCCAAAGTTGCATTTCTGGGGGTTGAGATTCATTTGATACCTGCGGGGAACTTTAAACATTTCATTCAAATCTTCAAGATGATTTTTTGCTTCTTGAGACTTTACCAACATGTCATCAACATAAACTTCCATATTCCTCCCGATTTGTTCTTTAAGCATTCGGTTAACCAACTATTGATAAGTTGCTTTTGCATTGTTCCATTCGAATGACGGTACCTTATAACAATAGGTCCCTTCGTCAGTAATGAACAAGTATGTACCTCATCGGGTTTAAACATAGGAATCTAATTGTACACAGAGTATGCATCCATTAGGGAAAGCATCTTATGTCCACTAGTGGAGTCCGGCAACTGATCTATCCTTGGCAACGGGTAACAAACCTTTGGACAAGCTTTATTCAAATCTGTATAATCTACACAAGTCCTCCACTTCCCGTTAGATTTGTTTACCAGAACTGGATTTGCCAACCATTTAAGTTATCAGACTTCTTGGATAAACCCATTTTGTTGCAATTTCTTGACCTCTTCCTTTAGGGCGTCGGTCCTAACCTTATCAAATTTCCTTTTCTTTGCCTGATCGGAGGAGTGTCTAGATTGATATTCAAGGCATAGCTCATGACTATGGGGCTAATTCTAACCATGTCAAAGTGGGTCCAAGCAAAAACATCCTTATCATCTTTTAAAAATTCTGTCAATCTTGACTTTAGCAGCTCTTCAAGATTCTTTCCCACTTTTATTATTTTAGTAGAATCGGTAGAATTTGGTAGAATCTCTTCAATTTCTTCGACTGGCTTAACTCTTTCCACCTCTCCTCGACAATCCAACTCTGTAACAAACTCGCTTTCTTCGATTGAGTTGGAATCTATTCTCTTTCTCTTTCCATAAACTGCAAAACACCTTGCAGTAATACGTTTGTTACTTTTATCATATTTTTTCTTTGCTTCGAACGATGGATGTAAGACTCCATCTTTCGAAGGCTATAAAATAATGGAAGAATCAAAGTAACAAGTGAACTCCCTTTTATATTTCTCTAGAGTTGCAAAATACACTTCTCAGGATGTGAATTGTTCACCTCGTATAGTGCCCCAACTGCCTTTAGTGAGAAATTTATGCATTAGATTTTGGGGAGACGAATGCATCTACCTTGTCCAGTGCCATTCGTCCAAAGAAGGCATTATAAAATGAGGGCTGATCTATGATCACAAAAGTCATTTCAAAGACTCGGGAACATGAGGGAATTTCCAGTTGGACCAAAAGCTTCACATGCCCAAGTGGAGTTGTCCCCTTATTATTAAACTCAATGATTGGCTTAGGACTAGGTTCAAGTCTATCCTTGGAAATTCCTATCTGATCAAACTCATGGCGAAATATCATATTCACAGCACTCCTCGTATCAACCAGAATTTTCGTGACCACCGAGAATCCTATTTTTTCTATGGTCATTAAGGGATCATTATGGGAGTGATGGATCCCCCTCCTTAGTTCTTGTGGATTAATCACTAGTGTGTGCATATTGATGTTGTGTTTTGGACTTTTGAACGACAGTTCCTCATATATAGAGAATACACCCTTCTTAGCCTCACAAATGTATTTACTTTGGGCGCTTTGACTTCTACCGGCAGGACGTGGTCCTCCATATATGACATCTATCCTATTCTAAGGTGGACTTTAGCTTAGTGGGTCATCTTCCTTAATCATATTTATGGTATTACCAACAGGCTTCCTTGCATCAGTGTTTGACGGGAGTTTGCTATAGGTTCTTCACGAATTCCTTCAACAACCCTTCTCAAATCAATTTCTGAATTATTCCAGCCAAAACCTTACACTCATTGGATCTGTGGCCATTTGCTTTGTGGTAGACACAATATTTGTCTCCTTTTTTCTACTCAGGATAATTTTGGGCCTTAAATGAAGTGGGGAAGTTGACCTTATCCAAGGTCATTACATAGATGTAGGAAATTGGTCGGTTTAATGTCGCCGTATTAGTATTGGTGTCTTCCCATTTAGCTTTCTTGGAAATTCTCTCTAGGCTGAATTTACTACCATCCTTCTTGTGACCAAATTTTTTCTTCAAGTAATACAATTCATCCATTCGGATAAACTTGTTGGCTTGGAAATGGAAATCCTGAAGATTCCGGCATTCATGAATAAACAACTCCTCCTAGAAAGGAGAATTAGCTATGAGTACTGAGTGGACAACGATGAGCTTGTCTCTGTCATTCATGCCTTTGGCCTTCAAGGACTCAGTATTGAATCTCTTTAAATAATCTCCTAATGACTCTCCATGGTTTTTCCTAATGTTAGCGAGCATGGTATAATCAATAAAAGGATCTTTGCATTTGCAGAATTGAGCAGAGAACTTATATGAGAATTTCTTCCAAGAATATATCGTGTTCTCACCATATTGTCAATACCATTTAGCGGCGGCCCCTTGTAATGTGGTCGGAAAAGTCTACACCTCATATTGCCAAAAGAGTTGTATAAATCCATCTGACTATCAAACGCCATCAAATGGCCATCCGGAACAGTTGTCCCATGATATTTTATGGTGAGGACCTTCACATGAGATGGTATTGGAGCTGACATGATGTCATCGATGAAGGGTGCAACCCTTTCAGTATTGTTTACTCTTTCATCTTCATTCTCTTGCACTTAGCATTTAACAGGTCTTTCATAGCCTTTTCCACCACGTCCTTAAGATAGGCTTCATTGTTTAGGTAATTCCTTTTATTGGATTTGTAGCCATCCGAAGTTGAACTTGTGGAACAAGCTCTATCTTCGGCTTGAACTCTTCCATGATAATTTTCCTTCAAGGGAAGGCCCTCTTTCTATTTTGATGGAGAAATATTAGCTTTACTTTTGGCAGCATCTGTATTGATTTTCATATTCCTTTTTGGAGATTCAACTTCTTCACCTGCCGCGGTAGCTTTCATTGATCATCGGTGAGATAACACTTCGTTCAGAAGATCTTTCGTTTCTGCTATTTGGCATTCTAGATATGCGATTTTAGCCAAATGTTCTTCTGGCTGAAGATATTGAGCCGGAGCCACTTGTAGTAACTGCTAAAACTGGGCTGGAAGTGGAGTTGATTGAGGTAGGGCTAAAGGTTGCCCCTGTTCCCTATTCCCAGGGTTGAAAGAGAGTGATAGATTTTCCTCCAAAGAAGTAGCATGCTCATTACTTTTGTCAACGGTAAGAAGTCTTCTTGATTTCATTTTCACCTAAAAAAACCTAATTTCACCATCAATTATATTAATAAAGCAAGTCGAAGTATGAGCCCTCCTTCTAGTGCAAAAAATGTTAACAATATTTCTTGCTAACATCCCCGATGATTTTCATAGGATTATTTTATATGGGTTCAACCTTTCGGTTAAGTGGATTCACATTTTCGAATGAAATGACAAAATCAGAAGGTTTTAAGGTCTTAATTTTGATTCTGGCAAGAGGGGATTGATTCCGAAAGGTTATAAGAGATTATTCATCTCAGATAAGGATTTGAAGGAAGAATCGTCTTATTTTTGATCCTATCGTAAGTTTAAGTATGGTTCAGGCATTATAGTTTAAAGGGATCAACAGAATTGCTTAACCTTTTGATTAGCCTGGAAGGTCTAAGAAGCCATTTAGCCTATATCGAAAGGTTTAAATGCAGCTTAAACCTTGTGATTTGACTGGATCAATGGTCTTGTTAAACCTTCCGATAGGCCGAAGGGTTTAGGAAACCATTTGGACCCTTCGATCGACTTGTCATGATTGTATAACCTTCGTCCATAACTTTTCATCAAGTTCTATCTTCCTTAGGAACCGAAAGTAATCCACATCTCCTTTGAGTCCCTTCGGAAGGTTACAAACACTTCGATGGTATCAGATGGTGAGATTGCTTTATTTGTTATCCCCTTACACTTTTGGCTTCTTAGGATGATATCTCACTTGTGAAAGCCTTTCGAAAAGAGTGCATGATTCAAACATATTTAGATAATAATAAGAGCTAATTCAATATGCCACAAGATGAGGCTAATTCACAAGTTATATTCTCCCTTTTTGTAATTGACATTTGGAAGGGAAGAAGAAAACTTGTGAGATTATCCGATGATAGTTTCATGGCATATTCTCGAAATAAACAAAGAATATAAGAAACAAATCATAAATGATTAGCCGTTAATATTAAATTAATGCCTAATCATGATTATCACCAAATTCCAAGTCGATTGCAACTACAATTCTCTTTATTTCTTCATAATGGAATCTAATTTAAAACTTAAGAAGTTAGCCCCCAATATGATTTCTAAATTAGGGTTACAGTGTATCAAGCGGGAGCAATAGCAATTGTCGTATAGAAGAATGGGAAGAAAAATCGATCCTTAGATTGGACCCCTTGGGTCTTATTTATAAATGCAGGTGGCATTCCTTTTGGTTCTATGCTCTTGTCAAGACGGAAGATCCTTTCTTCTATGTAGTTGTAAACCTTTCGGTCTTAACAGAAGGTTTGTTTTTTATTTATCATCTTGGGCCGCTGAATATCATCGAAGGCTTTGTGTTTCCCCCGTATATTTATGAACTCTACGTCTCCCCAAAGGTTTCGTTTATGAACCTTCCAGTCTTAGCGGAAGGTTGCTCCCTCATTCGATTACCGCCGAGAGCCACACTTTTCCTAAATGCTGCCGGAAAGTGGTCTTTCGTTGAATTATGGATGCTGCCTTTGCTTAAACTTTTCGATGCCGTCGAAGGATATTGGAAATTTACTTTAACCGGTTCGAAAGGCTTATTATGCTTTCGAAAGGGTTGTCAATCAAGTTACCAATTCTGACCCTATCCTTTCTACCCTTCTTGGAAAACGTCCATTTGAATGATGAACAATGAATCCCTTCGCTTGCCTCGAAGGGTTCAGATTTGCAACAAACTTATTTCTCGCACCCCTTCCTTTTTATTTAAAAGACTAGGGGCGCTCTTCTTTTCTTCAGACTTTGTGTTACATTAGGCAGCCTTATAACCATCTACCTACGGAAGCTCTTCCGTGAAGTTACCATGCGCCTATTCTTCTTTGGTGTTATACAATCCTTTCAGTGTCATCGAAAGGTAACTTCTTCTGATACTCTTTGCTTATACAGAAGGTCTTTGATGTGCCTTCTGTATCTTCATTTACATTTTATGGTTAACATTTCCTGATACAAACCACACCATCATTCTCACTTATTCATTTTACACTTTCACTGATCCAAAGAAGTATAGGCAGGCCATTTCTAGGGTTTCAAGAGGGAGAAAATCTAAGGAAGAGAAAGCTTTAGGGAAATTAACAAATACAAATCTCAACTTTCCTTATCCATTTAAGGTGAATAATAACTGCGTATTTCACATTTTTCTATGATACTTTTGGTTTTAAGTGTAAAACCATTTCTTTTGCAAGTATTATGCAATATTTTAGAGGTTTGAATGATTATACGCTTACTGGTGATTTTCTAAAGTTTAAATATAAAATTTAGCAATATGTTTGAGTTGGAAAACCTATCATACAATACCCAAATGACTTGAAATTTTAATATGATGTTAGAAACATTATTTTGGAAGTGGATTTTTAATTTCATAATTTTCCAAGCCAATATGGATTTTCTTTGAATTTTCTAAATTAACAAAAGGGTTTATTTTAAGTTTTAATTATTAAAAATGGTTAAATTAGGTTTTCGGATCTAAAATTTTTCTAGGAAGAAGAATATGATTAAAAGGATTTATTGTGATTTTGGCGATTTTTCCTAAATATTTATGATTTAATAAGATTTATTTAAGCTAGAGATGCTTGATTAATTATTAAGGCACTATTATAAATTGTAGAGTTTTTTTATTGCTTTGGAAATGATAAACCATCTCCATGGTAGATTTCTAAAAAAAAATTAAAGATAATGTTATCCAATAGTATTTTGACAAATAATTGGGGTTTGGTGAAAGAAACTAATTTTAAAGGAAATAAAACAGTTTTCATTTTAATTACGATTCTGCCGCTTCGAAGGTCAGGGCGTCGCATCTATCTCTCTTCCTATATAGTCTTCGATGTCGCATAGGAATAATACACATGGTATCATTTCAGTTTTGATATGGGATGTATTTACTTGGAGAAGAGAAAGTCTAAACTATAACATCGACGTTGTGGTCTTGGAAGTGACGAGGCTACATTATTTAACCTTTGTTTTAGTACATCGCCGACCCCAATGCTTTTGAGGAGATCCCTTTGGCCCTATAGGCATAACGTCATAATTATGACTTTGGCAGTATATAGTGCCACATTTTACGACTCCGACTTTAATCCATTTAACTGCTTTGGAGAGCGCATTAATGCCACTCCTAAGGACTTCAACACTAATAAGCCCACTATTTTCTCCAAGGCAGTGATGCCGAAACTGATGACTTTCACCTTATTCTTTTAAAGGTTTAAATCATATAAACTTAAGCTCTTCAACTTCGATACTACGAGAAGTGCGAATTGGATGCCTTCGGCCTAATAGCCTAATCTTTAAAAAAGTTGAAGGTTCTAACTCATTTTAAAGAAGGGCAAAGACCCTCTTAGGCAATACACCTTGCCGCTTTTATAAATATAAAGGCTCTACATTGTTTTGGCCTTATGGCCTATTGTTTTAAGAGGGATGACCTCAAATAACTTCGAACTTCATCAAAGTAGTTTTATAAAAAGCATTTATCATGACACAAATAATTTGATACGTAAAGGCTTATGATTTCCTTGTTTTATTTATGATTTCAAGGGTTAAATCATTTACAAATAAATTGTTTTCAAGAAAATATGGGAAGGGAAGTTAGCCTAGAATTTTGCTAGAAAAAAGACTTGGAAATTAGAAAACCAAATGGAATAAGTCCAAAACTCCAATATGTAGGGCTTTGTCACATGTATTTGTACCAAAATTGGGCACAATACTCTTCGGGCATGTTCGAAGAGATTAAAGTGAAGAATATAAATGGAAAATGAGGTATATCTAACAAATATGCCCACAAAAACAAACAAACAGAAGTATGAAAACACAGAGATTTAGAGTAGTTCGGTTGTAGCCTATGTCCACTATAGAAAGTTTGTTGTTTATTGATTACTCTAGTTGATTAGAATTGTTTATTATAGAATGCTTGAGATACAATAAAGATTTAGACAGAGTATTAGTGTTCCAGGGTCAAAAAGTTCCTTTTATGAAGCCTTTGGACTGCTATTTATAGGTGTAGGTTGAAAATATCTCGTCCCAAACTCAGAAAACTCCTTCTCTCACGTGGGTGTGCCCACGTGATCGATCCCCCGTCACTTCGACTCGATCCATGATCGATACATATCCAATTTATATCGATCAAGAAATGATCTTTTTGGGCCGAGATCGATCACATTCTTGAGATAGTATACAAGGTCTTGTGAAAATTTGGTGGCATTTGGACTTATTGATTTTGAGTTACGATCGAAGCAAGTTTGGTTTTATGGTATGCTGCAGAGCTCGTATCGATGCCCTCATATCGATCTTGTTCATATCCTTGTTGTGCACGTGACCGATAGATGATTTGGCGTTATATTCTTGGATCGATCCACTTTTCATGTCTAGCGACCGAGTCTTTCTCTTGAACGTGTCTTGTTCGTATCCATCCAGGAAATATTCCTCGTATCGATGAGTGTAGGTTCAATTTATATCGGTGTAAGCTATGGCTTTTTGTATCAGTTGACGAGCGATACGAAACATTGTTAAGTGATAGGTACGAAGTAGAGTGCTTTCATGGATTCGAACCATCGTTTTCTTAAAGGATACGAAACGTTGTCGGCCGTGATGGACACGAAGCATGGCAAGTTCAATGGATACGAACAAATGGTCTTATAGTGGTTACGAAGGAGGTCTTTTGAGGGGATGGATACAAACGCGGTCTCCTCTCTATGGATACGAATTGGTTCTGATTCCCTTGACTTTGATTGACCAATATCTTACACATACGAACTCCGATTGACCAGAAATTCAGAACTTTGGCTCTCATAGCTTTGATGGTCATACTATATCGATTGTAGCTTGATCCGGACCCGAGAAAAATCTACCAGTATCCATAGTGAACCTATGTGTAACCGACCTACGGGATAGACTGCCCTTGGTTTCTTGTCAATTTCATGGTGTCATAGCCTTGCCAAAAAGACGGGATAACCTTTGCCCCCCAAAGTACGTCTTTTGTGAACATGACGTGCTTTGAAAGGCTACAACCTTATGTCCGAAAAGTTCTATCTGATTCGTTGAATAGTTGTTGTTTTTTCATCAAAAGATGTAACCTTTGATTGATTTCCAATAATTTAAATGTTGAATTGTTGACTGCCAATGATTATGTAGTACATTGTTGTAACTGAGTGTTGAGTGCTAGAAATCTGTTGTGCATCTTTGCAATTGTCACTAGGTGAGCATTCAATTCCTGTGAATTTTGAAAATTGAATGTTAATTTATCGCACACATATATTTATGTTAACCTAACTCCTGTTAATGTTTTCACATTCATGGGTCGTTGTCGGTTTTCTTGTGTCGAATTCCATATCGATCCTCTCCTGAGTCCATGTGAAATCGAGTTGTAACAACGCTTGATGGTTGTTTTATTGTATCCTTTGTATCGATCCTCTTTTGGATTGATGTGGAAAGTTGAAATTTGTTTTCGTATCGATGGCGATTGACACAAATTGGTTGGTTTTTCAAAATAGTTTGTATCGGTGGATGCGAATCCTAGTGGTCTTCAAAATTATGGATACAGAATAGCCCAACTGATTCTCAGGGTATCATTCATATCAGCTAGAAAATGGACACGAGTAGTAGTTGCTTTGATTTGACGTGGAATGGATACGAAAGGACCCTTCCTCATATCGATGTAGCAGAAATTGCCTCGATGGATACGAACTGAGTTCATTAAATGCTGGGTATGAACTGTTTTCTTTTGTATCGGTTCTGTTGTTGGCTGTTCCAACCGATCAAGACCATTAAGAGGCAAAGAGCCTTTTCCCTTTGGTTTTCCACTCATATAAATACTTTCTACACTTAACCAAAATTCCTTTTTGCTTTCATATTTTCTCCTGCCTTCGTATCAATACAGAAACCGAGAAAAAAACTGCGTTCGTCCCAAAAATGAAATTACTCTCTAATCCCTCGACTTTATACATTGATTTAGGTAATTAATTGAATAATCTCACATTAGCACGATGAGATTTCAAACTCAAAGTCAATCCCTTCATGGCCGTGACCAGCTCTGGTGGTGATGTGGTCAGAGTTAGACTGGAGCATTATTGGTGGAGGATGGAATGGTACTTGCACTCTTTGGAGAAGAAGGAGCGTAGAGGGATATGAAGAAAGGAGCGATACCGATGATGGATGAAGGACGAACACGTATCAATCTGAATTGAGAGGAAGCTCGTGTCGATTCGGGCAATGAAATTTCGTATTGATTGTGTGGGGGGCTTTGCATTGATCGATAATGGGAGGCATATCGATTGGTGGCATTCGATACGAAGACTTGAATCTAACAGTCGATACGAAGACGTTGTAAGTGATCGATACAAAGTTTAGCGCTCTAGATGGATAACACCTGACCTTTTGATGATCGATATGAACTGTCGACTTCCTTGAGTAATACGAATTGCACTTTTGATAATCGATCCAATCTTGCATTTAGATGGATATGAAATTTTCGGCACACTCGAATATTTGACTCCAACAAGCTTCTTCCTTGCACAATTGGACCTAACCGCTACACTGCATATTCGACTGCCTTTTGAAGCTCATCGATGGAACTGTAACATGACAATATTTGGTGAATCTTAAGTCGGGTCGATCTTCAAAGTGCGGATGGCGTGGTTGTGACGGTTAGCGATGACGGTTACTACGGTTGAATTTTGAAGCCTCGTCGTTCAAATACTTTTCAATCTTCGTTGAATTTCTTAAATAACATACAACATTACACTACACAACACATTCACACATTTCACAGTTGAGGAAACACGGGTTTATTGTAATTTAAGGATGTTTTTTACCGAGTTGACTACTTATGGAACCTGGTAGTTCGCAACAGGAGGCTCAGAGTCCGCTTCTTCCCATAATAGAGATGCCGGCTATCGCAGCCAAAGTTATAAATCTAGCTCCGAATGGGATACCAGGATCAGCCTTCATCGGGAATCCACAAGACTCTGTTCCATCCAATGTCTTTGAGGAAATGCTAGATAGGATTTGCACAAGGCATGAATTGTCGAGGGATGACATCCTACTACCCGGGGCAGAAGGGATCCCACTCTCCTCTAGAAAGGTATACCGCTTTTAACAAATTCTCGTGCACAACTGGGACGCTCCCTCCATTCAATCAATACATCCAGGAAATGTTATCCTACTTAAGGATTGCTCTATTGCAGATGCACCTAAATGGGATTGCTTCGCTGAAAAGCTTATTTATCGTTTTCATGGAGCACCCTTGTAACGACCCGATATTTTCAGCCATTGGCATCTGCACATGTCGGACTTGAATTGCTCAAAATACCGCGTTGTTAATAAAATTTGGCAAATCTCAAAAGATACAGTAAATAAATAATCACATATCACAGACACAGAGTAAATAATAATGCAACGGAATTTAAAAGAGATAGTAGTTCATGAAGATACTATATAAAAATAAGATACATCAGAGTTAAGCAGGATACATCAGAGTTAAACAAGATACAATAGAAGAGTAACAAGATACATCAGGTACAAATCAGAATACATCACTAAAATCACTGGATACCGAAAGCAAGATAGATGGCCGGATCTTCAAGAAAAGCTCCAACTCCAAAGATGAGTCCTGAATGCTGAATCACTTAGTCTGACTCGAGCGTAAAGCAAAACACAAAACACTCGAGTCAAGACATAAATACTTATGAACTGTAAATCAACTCAAGTGAACAGTAACAAAATGCATCAGTAACTTAAAGGATGCTTGGGATTGCCCATCCTTTAAGGATCCGTTAAACTATTTACTATGTAGCAATATTGCACTATTATAATTATTTCTACAGTAAAATAAACTTACTTTAAAATAGCGTTAAGGGGTTAACCATATAGCCCTTAACACAAAATAATGCCAATAGTTTATACAGTACCTGCATATCTCCTGATCGAGAGACTATGAGAAGATACTCCATAGGTACGACACAAATAGAAACTCGTAGTAAGGCTCCCTATGGTAGGTGACACGACACACGAGGAAATGCCAGGGTAGATATACCAATTACGCACACGAGCTGGTGGTAACGTAGCAGCCACATACGCCCACCTCGAAACACACTCCCTTATCAAAATCAGAGGATGGCCATCAAATCAACCACAAGTAAGAGTATAGTATCGAAGTAGTGCGTCCGACCAGAGGAGCTACCTCTTTTGGCCAGAGATCGCTCCTGTTTTAGCCACCTTATGCCAACTCATGGGAGTTGGGTCCATGTAGTATACCTCAAGGACGTCGCCACCATCCTACTTCATTCTGTAATCTCCACCGCGTACACGGTTGTTAAAGTGGTTTTCAGAGTTGGCAAAGAGTATGACAACTTCTGATCCTGGTCTCTTTAAGAACCAAACATTATTATAACGCCATGGTCATTTAAAAATAGTTTATACTTCAAAAAATCAAATCAAATCATTTCAAAACTATATTCCTTTCAAAATGATATCATTTCCATTTCAAACATATATTTACCTTTCAAAAACCATAATACTTTCAAAGTTATAACTCTTTCGAAACCAAAATACTTGAAATCATTACACTTTGAAAATCATAACATTTTGAAATCATACACTTGAAATCATGGTACCTTCCTTTAATTCTTTACATCTTACAAATTTATTCAATTAAATCCAAATTTCCAATTTAATTCAATTCAAACCATCAGTTTCAATTCAATTTAGTTTCCCAACAAACCATTTCAAATCTTATCAATTTCAACTATGGATAGGATCCACAAAATAAACTATTCAATTTTTAATACATTTCAAAGCTTCAATATCTATATTTCAAAACTAAATTTTATAATTTCATATATATCTTAATTCAGTTTACTAATATTTAGTTTTGAAATATTTACTTAATAAACTCAATATCATTTAAATAAACCCAAATTACAAGTAAACTCAATATTCTTTCTTACTAATGTAAATTTCAAATATTCATTTATCAAAATCAAATATCATTACAAATTCACATTCTTTATCAAAATAAAGATCATGTCATTCAAAATCATTTCAATCATTAAAATATTATATCCTTTCAAGTGAACCTTATTATCAAATCATTTTTTGAATTTCAAATCCAAATACTCAAATTTAAATATCTTTTTAAAATCAAGTATTTTATTTAAATATCATTTCAAAACACATTTCAAAATTTCATTCAAAAATTCATTTATCTCATTTCATTTCATTCCATTTAATACTAACTAAGTAAACCTTATTTAGATTCAAATTTAATTTAAATTCTCTAAAATTCAAATTTAAATATTAAAATATATTCAAAACTCCTGGAATTTCACGAAAAATCAATTCTAAAAGTTAAGTCATTTAACACCTTAAAATATAACTCGAACATTGTTAAAATCTATAACATTTCAAAACATTGTCAAATTATAGCAACGACAGCATTTATAAAGTGCTATCGTAGCTTATAGTTTTCAAAATAGTTTAGTTCAGGAATAACGACATTTATAAAATGTTGTAATAGATATTTAGTTATTTCAAACATGGTTAAGTTCAAAACAACAACATTTTAAAGTGCTGTCATAAAACTACAACATTTTAGAAATGCTGTAAATAAAATTCTAGATTTCATTATAACTTTTCAGAAACAATAAAACTTCAATTTTAGCAAATTTTAAATGTATAAATCATATTTTTAGGCTTCTAAACTTTCGTACTTAAATCAATTTAACATTTGATTTATCATGAAAAAAATTTATAATTAAATATCAAATTTTAAAAAATCAGTTCATTTGTTAAGTCAAAATTCACTGTTTATTAACTTATAAATTAAATGAAACTTAACATTTTACTAAATATTATTTCAAAACTTTAAATTAAATTTCCATTATTTACTAACATTTTTAAAATAAAATTTAAAGTCAAAAATTCCATTTACTTCAAATTTACATACTTAAATTTACAATTTCAAAACTTAATATTCTGCCTTCTTAATACCATAAAATATATATTTTTGAATCAAAATTTCATACTTTAAAAATACATATCTTAGAAAAATCGTTTAAAAATATACCACAGCGTCTGTATATAATTTTCTAACCTAGGTTAAGTGATACAGATATATATCATTTCAACCCGCAGTTTAAAAAGAAAAATCCGGGTTCTATCATTTTAAACCCGAAATCCCAAGTAAATAAAAATAAAAAAATCACTCAGGCCTATCATTTCAGCCCATAATAATTCCTATTCTAATGTAATGACCCGATATTTTCAGTCATTCGCATCTGCACATGCCGGACTTGAATTGCTCAAAATACCGCGTTGTAAATAAAATTTAGCGAATCTCAAAATATACAGTAAATAAATAATCACAGATCATAGACACAGAGTAAATAATAATGCAGCGAGATTTAAAAGAGATAGTAATTCATGAAGCTACTAAATAAAATAAGACACATCAGAGTTAAACAAGATACAACAGAAGGGTAAAAGATACATCAGGTACAAATCAGATTACATCACTGAAATCACTGGATGCCGAAAGCAAAATAGATGGAGGGTTCTTCGAGAAAATCTCCAACTCCGAAGGTGAGTCTTGAATGCTGAATCACTCAGTCTGACTCGAGCGTAAAGCAAAACACAAAACACTCGATTCAGGACATAAATACGTATAAACTGTAAATCAACTTAAGTGAACAGTAACAAAATGCATCAGTAACTTAAAGGATGCTTGGGATCGTCCATCCTTTAAGGATCCGTTAAACTATTTACTATGTAGTAATACTGCGCTATTATAATAATGTCTACAGTAAAATAAACTTACTTTAAAATAGCGTTAAGGGGTTACCCATATAGCCCTTAACACAAAATAATGCCAATAGTCTATACAGTACCTGCATATCTCCTGATCGGGAGACTATGAGAAGATGCTTCATAGGTACGACACAAATAGAAACTCGAAGTAAGGCTCGCTATGGTAGGTGACACGACACACGAGGCAATGCCAGGGTAGATATACCAATTACGCACATGGGCTGGTGGTAACGTAGCGGCCACATACGCCTACTATGGAACACACTCCCATATCAAAATCGGAGGATGGCCATCAAATCAACCACAAGTAAGAGTATAGTATCGAAGAAGTGCGTCCGACTAAAGGAGCTACCCCTTTTGGCCCGAGATCGCTCCTGTTTTAGCCACCTTACACCAACTCATGGAAGTTGGGTCCTCGTAATATACCTCAAGAACGTCGCCACCATCCTACTTCATTCTGGAATCTCCACGACGTACACGGTTGTTAAAGTGGTTTTCGGAGTTGGCAGAGAGTATGACAACTTCCGATCCTGATCTCTTTAACAAACAAACGTTATTATAACGCTGTGGTCATTTCAAAATAGTTTATACTTCAAAAAATCAAATCATTTCATTTCAAAACTATATTCCTTTCAAAATGATATCATTTCCATTTCAAACATATATTTACCATTCAAAAATCATAATACTTTCAAAGTTATAACTCTTTCAAACTAAAATACTTGAAATCATTACACTTTGAAAATCATAACATTTCAAAATCATATACTTAAAATCATGGTACCTTCCATTAATACTTTACATTTTACAAATTTATTCAATTAAACCCAAATTTTCAAATTTCCAATTCAATTCAATTCAAACCATTAGTTTCAATTCAATTTAGTTTCCCAACAAACCATTTCAAATCTTATCAATTTCAACTATAGATTGGATCCACAAAATAAACTATCCAATTTTTAATATATTTCAAAGCTTCAATATCCATATTTCAAAACTAAATTTTATAATTTCATATATATCTTAATTCAATTTACTAATATTTAGTTTTGAAATATTTACTTAACAAACTCAATATCTTTTAAATAAACCCAAATTACAAGTAAACTCAATATTCTTTCTTACTAACATGAACTTCAAATATTCATTTATCAAAATCAAATATCATTACAAATTCACATTCTTTATCAAAATAAAGATCATGTCATTCAAAATCATTTCAATCATTAAAATATTATATCCTTTCAAGTGAACATTATTATCAAATCATTATTTGAATTTCAAATTCAAATATTCAAATATCATTTTGAAATCAAGTATGTCATTTAAATATCATTTCAAAACACATTTCAAAATTTCATTCAAAAGTTCATTTATCTCATTTCATTTCATTCCATTTAACACATAACTAAGTAAACCTTATTTAAATTCAATTTTAATTTAAATTCTTTAAGATTCAAATTTAAATATTAGATTATATTCAAAACTCCTGAAATTTCACAAAAAATCAATTCCAAAAGTTAAGTCATTTAACACCTTAAAATATAACTCAAACAGTATTAAAATCTATAACAATTCAAAACATTGTCCAATTATAGCAACGGCAACATTTCTAAAGTGCTATTGTAGTTTATAGTTTCCAAAATAGTTTAGTTTAGGAACAACGGCATTTATAAAATGCCGTTGTTGATATTTAGTTATTTCAAACATAGTTAAGTTCAAAACAACAGCATTTTAAAGTGCTATCATAAAACTACAGCATTTTAGAAATGCTGTGAATAAAATTCTAGATTTTATTATAAATTTTCAGAAACAATAAAACATCAATTTTAGCAAATTTTAAACGTATAAATCATATTTTTAGGCTTCTAAACTTTCATATTTAAATCAATTTAACATATGATTTGTCACAATAAAATTTTATAATTAAATATCAAATTTTAAAACTCAATTCATTTATTAAGTCAAAATTCACTATTTATTAACTTATAAATTAAATAAAACTTGATATTACTTTAAATATCATTTCAAAACATTAAATTAAATTTCCATTATTTACTTACATTCTAAAAATAAGATTTAAAGTCAAAAATTCCATTTACTTCAAATTTACATACTTAAATTCACAATTTCAAAACTTAATATTCAGCCTTCTTAAAACCATAAAATATATATTTTTAAATCAAAATTTCATACTTTAAAAATACATATCTTAGAAAAACCATTTAAAAATATAACACTGGTTCTGTATATAATTTTCTAACCTAGGTCAAGTGATACAGATATATATCATTTCAATCTATAGTTTAAAAAGAAAAATCCGGGTTCTATCATTTCAAACTGCAATCCCAAGTAAATAAAAATCACCCAGGCCTATCATTTCAGCCCATAATGATTTTTCCTATTCTAATGTCCGTTCGGGTATGTATCATTTCAACATAGTGATTCTATTTTAACAGGGAACTTGCACTGTGAATATATGCATAAACAATATAAACAATGATACTAACATATCAATGTCACAATATATGTCAAATATCAGATGTCAGGTGATAATTTACAGAGCTAACATGTTAATAACATGGCATAGCCTATCATATCATCATCATTAACTTGCATAAACATTTTTATTTACTAAACACTTGTCATCGATTCACCATTTCATAAGTAGAAATATCGGAGTGAGAAAGACTCGCCTTTTCAAGCTGGAGTTAGCAAATCGAGACACACAAAACAAATCCAGAAAGCACGATAGCATGACACAGCACGACATTGGATTCAAATGAGTGGAGAGAGCCAAGATATCATCTTGTAAACAACCAAAACAACAGATAATATATACATGAATATTCAATACAAAACAACATTGAAATGAATTGAAATAAAAAGCAACGAAGAACAAAATAGTTAGACTTTGCTTTTGACCATCCAAAAGCTCGACCAAAGGAACATATTCTCGACCATTATGTGTGTTTGGGTCACGTATGGTATCATATAGGTTAGGTTACAAGTGGATGAAGGTGGTGGAAGAGTTACAACATGAAGCATACATGGGTTCAAGGCAAAATAGTAATGATTTTGGTGCACACAAGGCTTGGCTTGATCACACATGAGCTCGGCCATGGGTAAACTGGGTCAGGTCAGATCTGGAGCTTGCTGGTGGTGATGGCTAAGGGGTTGCCAAAACAAACTATGAAGGTGTGTGGTGAAATCAAGGCTTGGCTTGGCAATTTGTGGAGTGCTTGTGCCATGTTTTGGGTGATGGCATTATCTATTGGTCACGGCCTGGCTTTGGGAGGAGGTGATGGTGGTGTAGGCCATAGATGGGAAGGTGGAGGAGGAAGGTGGTCAGCAAGGAGAGAGGTGATGCCAAGCAAATATGAATGAACTAGACAAAACAATGAAGAAAGAAGAAAAGTGGAAAGAAGGAAGGAGAGGGGCCATTATTTTTTTCTCTTTTTTTCTTAGCCGTGAGTTTTGTGGAAGAGGAGAAAAATATTTTCACGTTAATGGAAGAGGGAAGTCACGGCAATAGAAAAAGAATAGGATGGCTAAAGATGAAAAGGCAAAGGAAAGAGTGAAAAGGCTAAATGAAAGGACACAGGGAAATGAAAGGTCTTTGACTCTTTATATTTCTTTTTCTTTTATTCATTTAACAAATAAAAATTTAAGTAAATAAAAAAAATAAGCAGCTGAACAAATAAAGTGAAAAAGAAAATAAAAATATAATTTAAGGAAAAATAGAAAATAATTAAGAAAATAGCTAATATATTGAAACTAGAAAATTAAAAATTGTAAACAAAGTACAATAAACATTTAAAAATTATAAAAAAAACTTTAAAAATGTTTTAAAAATAAAAATACATACATAACATGATATGTTATACATATATACACAAATTAAAACAAACAAAAATATAATTTATATAAGTTAAAATAAACAATTTTGTTAAATAAATCAATTTACACACAATATTGTATAAAGCATAACTTTCATATAAATCGGATTTTAATGAACAAAAAGCGATATTCTTGAAATTTAATTTATTTTCATAATAGAAGATAAAATTCAAAAATTTTAAAAAAATTAAATTTTAAATTTAAAAGCCAAAGTTTGACCATTTTGACCAAAATCCACATTTTTTGGAAATATTCAATTTATTCATGTTTGAAATTATAATTCACATCAAAATCAAGATTTATATTTAAAATAACAAAATTTATTCTTTTTAATAAATAAAATAAATTTTTTATATTAGGAATTCAATTATAATAATTAAAATATGCAATTGAAACTAATCACAAAATACAGGATTGTTACACTCTCCCCTATGCAAAACTTTTCATCCCCGAAAAGGAATAAGTTATGGGAAAGTACAGGAAAAGATAGAATGAAATAAAATTAAGATAAGATGACAAGAAAATTGAAATTATACTTGATAACTGTTGTTATGGGTAAGTTTATCAAAGTGGAGATGATCTTCCCAAGATCCTCCAGCATCAAGAACACAAGCATGGAAAAAGACCCTTTAGAATCCGATTCGCCCTTTCCGTTTGACCGATAGTCTGTGGATGGTAAGCAGTGCTCAGATTCAAAAATGAGTACCAAAGATTATCAAAGATTATAGAAAGGTTTCTAAACAGACGGTTATAAGCAATGGCCTCCCCATTCTGTAGCAAGATAATGGAAATAATGACAACTAAAAGATAGATTGAAAAACAAAATATGATAATAAATTTGAAACCATGAAAATTTCAACTTAAATTTAAAATTAATTTACATAAGTTAAATAAATCTTAACTATCTCTAATTTCATTATCTTATCATCTAATTATCTTAAATTAACAATCTCTAAAATCATGGATTTGAAAAAAATTAATTAATTATACCTAAAAATGTACTCAATAAATTTAACTCTTCTTTATTCCTAATTAAAATTAAATTAATTCCTCTCAATATATTTTATCACCAATGTTATTTACGCTTATTATAACTGCTTTAATTTATTCTTAGTTCTTTGAACATCATTTTATATTATAAATTCTTTCATTACCCTTTTCTCTTTATTTACTTATGTTAATCTTTTTATAACAAAAATTCAAGTATATAACATTTATTATAACCACTCAAATTTTATTTATAAAACCTTTTTTTATATTGTATGTTATCCAATTACATATTCAACTTTTTTATAATTTAGGTAAGCTATATTGGAATGAAATTGTGTATTATACAAATAAACTTTCCAATTTAATCATTTCAAGCTTGAATATTTATTCAAATCTTGAAATTTTTCAAGATAAAATTTAGGAATTAAATTTTCGATAAATTCCGAACCATTTAGAGATAAATAAATGCACATATACTATATATATATATATATATATCCATTCAAATTTAAACCATATATCAGCATATGTTATAAATCCAGTCTTATTTAAAAAATTCAAATCAATTAAATTCTCCAAAACAAAACTGTAGCAAGACTACAGAACGATCTCTTCACTTCAAACTCGAAAATGAATGTCGATGATGCTGCAGTCATCACCGAAATTATTTTCCAGCGACAAAGAGAAGAGCACTAGTTTAAACTTTAAAATTCTTTGGAAACAAATTTCTATTCAAAAATACTTTAAATAATATGTTCTTTAAAACTTGAAATACAAGGTTTGAAATCCATCGGAAATTGAATTCTCAAATTCTTGTTTTAAATTCATTTTAAATTTCCAAATAAATTTATAACCATGTTTTATAGTTCAATTATTTATATATGAAACTAGGGGTGATGATATATAAAATCAAATGTTATTTCTTAACAACCAATTCAATAAAATCCTAAAAAGATTTACAATATAGTTACAAAATTTATTTCATTACTAAATTTGAAAAAACATATTGTGTCAGTTTGCTCCGTTCAAGTGTTTTGTAAATCTTATCGATAGCGTTGATCAGACGAACCGATCAGAAACCCAATTCAACATCAACAACTCAAACAACACAATATATAAAACATTTAAATATTAATTTACAAATACACTTCAAGAATGATTAGAAGATAATTTGGAAACAAAGATGGGATGATTAAATAACAGAATAGGAAGATGGATAAGCTTATATAAATTGCGGGCAACCTTAACCGAGTAAAGCGTGACTTGAAGAATAAGATCGATGTGGATTTCTGGGGTAAATCTAAATTCGACCTCAAGAGATAGAGTTCGGAATTATTAGGACACTAGCATCTAAACCGAGGATGTAAAATCTTTGGTGAATCGATGCTATCGTAAAGGAGTTTCCCCCTTTACAAATCAATTTGAGATTGGCGAGACCGCCGACTCATTATGAAGATCATTCCAAGTGGAGTTATGGGATACTCCAGAATCAAAAGAAGATGAATAGTGAGGGACACGAATGAATTTTGGAACCGCATAGAACGTTCCAAAATTCAAAGGAATCGAGTCAAAAAGGAAGAGATTCAAACTTGGATGAAAGTGATTCTATAAATACATTTACCATATATGCTAAGTTTTCCTAGAGCTGCCAAAGCTCTGATACCAAATGTAACGACCCGATATTTTCAGCCATTCGCATCTGCACATGTCGGACTTGAATTGCTCAAAATACCGCGTTGTAAATAAAATTTAGCAAATCTCAGAATATAGAGTAAATAAATAATCACAGATCATAGACACAGAGTAAATAATAATGCAGCGGAATTTAAAAGAGATAGTAGTTCATGAAGCTACTTTATAAAAATAAATACATCAGAGTTAAACAAGATACAACGGAAGAGTAACAAGATACATCAGTTACAAATCAGAATACATCACTGAAATCACTGGATGCCAAAAGCAAAATAGATGGATGGATCTTCAAGAAAATCTCCAACTCCGAAGGTGAGTCTTGAATGCTGAATCACTCAGTCAGACTCGAGCGTAAAGCAAAACATAAAACACTCGAGTCAGGACATAAATACTTATGAACTGTAAATCAACTCAAGTGAATAGTAACAAAATGCATCAGCAACTTAAAGGATGCTTGGGATCGTCCATCCTTTGAGGATCCGTTAAACTATTTACTATGTAGTAATATTGCGCTATTATAATAATGTCTAAACTAAAATAAACTTACTTTAAAATAGCGTTAAGGGGTTATCCATATAACCCTTAACACAAAATAATGCCAATAGTTCATACAGTACCTGCATATCTCCTGAACGGGAGACTATGAGAAGATACTCCATAGGTACGACACAAATAGAAACTCGTAGTAAGGCTCGCTATTGTAGGTGACACAGCGCACAAGGCAATGCCAGGGTAGATATACCAATTACGCACACGAGCTGGTGGTAACGTAGCAGCCACATACGCCCACCTCGGAACACACTCCATATCAAAATCGGAGGAGGGCCATCAAATCAACTACAAGTAAGAGTATAGAATCGAAGAAGTGCGTCCGACTAGATGAGCTACCCCTTTTGGCCCGAGTTCGCTCCTATTTTAGCCACCTTATGCCAACTCATGGGAGTTGGGTGCACGTAATAAGCCTTAAGGACGTCGCCACCATCCTACTTCATTCTAGAATCTCCACCGTATACACGGTTGTTAAAGTGGTTTTCGGAGTTGGCAGAGAGTATGACAACTTTCGATCCTGTCCTCTTTAACAAACAAACGTTATTATAACGCCGTGGTCATTTCAAAATAGTTTATACTTCAAAAAATCAAATCGTTTCATTTCAAAACTATATTCCTTTCAAAATGATATCATTTCCATTTCAAACATATATTTACCTTTCAAAAATCATAATACTTTCAAAGTTATAACTCTTTCGAAACCAAAATACTTGAAATCATTACACTTTGAAAATCATAACATTTTGATATCATACACTTGAAACCATGGTACCTTCCTTTAATTCTTTACATTTTACAAATTTATTCAATTTTAAAATTTCTTATTTAATTCAATTCAAACCATAAGTTTCAATTCAATTTAGTTTCCTAACAAACCATTTCAAATCTTATCACTTCAACTATAGATTGGGTCCACAAAATAAACTATTCAATTTTTAATATATTTCAAAGCTTCAATATCCATATTTCAAAACTAAATTTTATAATTTCATGTATATCTTAATTCAATTTACTAATATTTAGTTTTAAAATATTTACTTAATAATCTCAATATCATTTAAATAAACCCAAATTACAAGTAAACTAAATATTCTTTCTTACTAATATAAACTTCAAATATTCATTTATCAAAATCAAATATCATTACAAATTCACATTCTTTATCAAAATAAAGATCATGTCATTCAAAATCATTTCAATCATTAAAATATTATATTCTTTCAAGTGAACCTTATTATCAAATCATTATTTGAATTTCAAATTCAAATATTCAAATTTAAACATCATTTTAAAATCAAGTATATCATTTCAAAACACATTTCAAAATTTCATTCAAAAATTCATTTATCTCATTTCATTTCATTCCATTTAAAACATAACTAAGTAAACCTTATTTAAATTCAAATTTAATTTAAATTCTTTAAAATTCAAATTTAAATATTAAAATATATTCAAAACTCCTGAAATTTCACAAAAATCAATTCCAAAAGTTAAGTCATTTAACACCTTAAAATATAACTCAAACAGTGTTAAAATCTATAACATTTCAAAACATTGTCAAATTATAGCAACGATAGCATTTATAAGTGCTATCGTAGCTTATAGTTTCCAAAATAGTTTAGTGCATGAACAACGACATTTATAAAATGCCGTTGTTGATATTTAGTTATTTCAAACATAGTTAAGTTCAAAACAACAGCATTTTAAAGTGTTGTCATAAAACTACAGCATTTTAGAAATGCTGTAAATAAAATTCCAGATTTTATTATAACTTTTCAAAAATAATAAAACTTCAATTTTAGCAAATTTTAAACATATAAATCATATTTTTAGGCTTCAAAACTTTCATATTCAAATCAATTTAACATATGATTTGTCACAACAAAATTTTATAATTAAATATCAAAATTTAAAAACTCAATTCATTTATTAAGTCAAAATTCACTGTTTATTAACTTATAAATTAAATAAAACTTAACATGTTACTTTAAAAATCATTTCAAATCTTTAAATTAAATTTCCATTATTTACTTACATTTTAAAAATAAAATTTAAAGTCAAAAATTCCATTTACTTCAAATTCACATACTTAAATTCACAATTTCAAAACTTAATATTCGGCCTTCTTAAAACCATAAAATATATATTTTAAATCAAAATTTCATACTTTAAAAATACATATCTTAGAAAAATCATTTATAAATATACCACGGGGTCTTTATATAATTTTCTAACCTAGGTCAAGTGATACTGATATATATCATTTCAATCCGTAGTTCAAAAAGAAAAATCCGGGTTCTATCATTTCAAACCTGCAATCCCAAGTAAATAAAAATCACTCAGGCCTATCATTTCAGCCCATAATGATTTTTTCCAATTCAAATGTCCGTTCGGGTATGTATCATTTCAACCATAGTGATTCTATTCTAACAGGGAACTTGCTGTGTGAATATATGCATAAACAATATAAACAATGATACTAACATATTAATGTCACAATATAATGTCAAATATCAGATGTTGGGTGATAATTTACAGAGCTAACATGGTAATAACATGGCATAGCCTATCACATCATCATCATTAAGTTGCATAAACATTTTATTTACTAAACACTTGTCATCGATTCACCATTTAACAAGTAGAAATGTCGGAGTGAGAAAGACTCGCCTTTTCAAGCTGGAGTTAGCAAATCGAGACACACAAAACAAATCCAGAAAGCACGATAGCATGACACAGCATGACATTGGATTCAAATGAGTGGAGAGATCCAAGATATCACCTTGTAAACAACCAAAACAACAGACAATATATACATGAATATTCAATACAAAACAACATTGAAATGAATTGAAATAAAAAGCAACGAAGAACAAAATAGTTAGACCTTGCTTTTGACCATCCAAAAGCTCGACCAAAGGAACATATGCTCGACCATTGATGTGTGTTTGGGTCAAATATGGTATCATATAGGTCGAGATACAAGTGGATGAAGGTGGTGGAAGAGTTACAACATGAAGCATACATGGGTTCAAGCCAAAATAGTAATGATTTTGGTACACACAAGGCTTGGATTGATCACACATGAGCTCGGCCATTGGTCAATTGGGTCAGGTCAGATCTGGAGCTTGCTGAAGTGATGGTCAGAGGATGAAGCAGTTGTTGGTGGTGATGGCTAATGGTTGGCCGAAACAAACTATGAATGTATGTGGTGAAATCAAGGCTTGGCTTGGCAATTTGTGTAGTGTTTGTGCAATGTTTTGGGTTATGACATCATCTATTGGTCACGGCCTGGCTTTGGGAGGAGGTGATTGTGGTGTAGGCCGTGGATGGGAACGTGGAGGAGGAAGGTGGCCAGCAAGGAGAGAGTTGAGGCCAAGCAAATATGAATGAACAAGGCAAAACAATGAAGAAAGAAGAAAAGAAGAATGAAGGGAGGAGAGAGGCCATTATATTTTTTCTCTTGTTTTCTTAGCCGTGAGTTTTGTGGAAGAGGAGAATTTTTTTTCCACATGAATGGAAGAGGGAATTCATGGCAATAGCAAAAGAAAAGGACGGTTAAAGATGAAAAGGGCAAAGGAAAGAGTGAAAAGGCAAAAAGGCTAAATGAAAGGACACAGGGAAATGAAAGGTCCTTGACTCTTTATATTTATTTTTCTTCTATTCATTTTAAAAAATAAAAATTTCAGTAAATAAAAGAAATAAAAGGCTGAAAAAATAAAGTGAAAAATAAAATAAAAATATAATCTAAGGAAAAACAGAAAATAATTAAGAAAATAACTAATATATTGAAACTAGAAAATTAAAAATTGTATACAAAGTACAATAAACATTTAAAAATTATAACAACACTTTAAAAATGTTTTAAATAAAATTATATACATAACATGATATGTTATACATATATACACAAATTAAAACAAACAAAAATATAATTTATATAAATTAAAAAAACAATTTTGTTAAATAAATCAATTTACACACAATATTGTAGAAAGCATAACTTTCACAATATAAATCGGATTTTAACGAAATAAAAAGCAGTATTCTTGAAATTTAATTTATTTTCATAATAAAATATAAAATTAAAAAATTCAAATATTTAAATTTTAAATTTAAAAGTCAAAGTTTGATCATTTTGACCAAAATCCACATTTTCTGAAAATATTCAATTTATTCATGTTTGAAATTATAATTCACATCAAAATCAAGATTTATATTTAAAATAACAAAATTTATTCTTTTTAATAAATAAAATAAAGTTTATATATCAGGAATTCAATTATAGTAATTAAAATATGCAATTAAAAATAATCACAAAATACAGGGTTGTTACAATCTTTTTCGACCTCCAACTCCAGAGGAAGTCCGATACCTATTCAATATAAAGAGCCGAGGGGATAATCCATCTTTCAACTTCTTAGAGAATGTTAGGAACTGTTAGGTCATGATCGGAGCATGGACCAAACTAAGTTACTTCAAGACAGAATGGTTCTACGTCCGATGCCTATCGGGTATCGCCAGATGGTGGCTAGTTAGGCGTAAGTACTTCAACTTTATGTCGATTGACTGGATAATCTTATTTGATTTCAAATCTAATACTTCCTTTCATAGCTTTGATTCCGCTACCCGAAGGCTACCATTTAAAGAGATTGTAAAGGTTCTTAAAAGAGTGCCTGTTAAGGACAGATAAATTAATTAAGTTTTAACAGATGAAAATTTGAGAGCCGTCGGGTTAATTGGCAGGAGTCAAAGCATCAGGCTCGAAGGATCTCTTAGGGAGGTTTCGACAAGGCAAGTTAGGAGTTCCTAGGATAGTGATCACCAATCAAGGAAACGATGAGGATAAGCCCGCTGGCAATGAACCCGCGCCCGGGCCTTCCCAAAGTCATCGACAATCAGTGAGGATGAGGAAAACAAGGTCGCCGCCCACAAAGCTCCGAGATGCAAATCTTTGTAATGTCTCTGCCAGTGGAAGCTGTTGTAATCTCATAGGCACCCTCTTCATAAGTAGAGAGTCCTTTTGAGGGACTTGCAGATCTCCCCATTCCGAACGATGTATGTCTTCAACAAGACACCAGGTTGGAAGGGCTTGAAAGTGCCTAAGATTTCGGAGAGCCAACCCTACCAAGTATGGCTGCTACATTAGATTAGCTGGGGGTCTACACATGCACGCATACACTTCACGACACCACACAACTTATATTCATGGGCTGCTTAATCTCCAGAGGCAAATAACTATGTTTCTTCTTTCACTTTATAGATGCAACGTTGAAAAAAGGATCTGTGGTCAGTAGGCTTCGTGTTGCACGCCAATCCTCCAGTTCATACCGAGAGTCTCGCAGGCACGAGTTCGATTATGATTGCTACTACTCTAGTCAGGATAGGGATCGCTAAGATTGGGAAAGAGACAGAAAGAGAGACAAATAAAGAGAGAGAGAGTGTGTGTGGTGAGATAGGCGCCGCTTCTAATCGTGCTCTCCTTCAACCAGAGTTCCCTTGCCACCCTCTAGTTTTGGAACACACATTGCTGAAACCCTATGCCATCAAGTGCCTCCACAAATTTCAAGGCCTGGCAAGCAGCGCCATATAACTGGAGCGGATGCTCCTATTGTTACCACAATAACGGTTACAGAGCTCACAGGGGAGGGAGCCGCCGAATTGCTAAGCTAAAGAAGGAGTTCCCTAACATTTGTTTTGACGGCTTCCACTTTCCTCTAAATTTGCAGTTGATTCCATAAGGGTAGAGAAAACTATGCATGACTATGTGTAGGATCTAGATTAACCCTAGAGGGGGGGTGAATAGGGTTAAAGCAAATTTTCTCGATTTAAACACAGAAATAAACTGCAGAAATAAATATGCTGAAAAGTAAATCACACACAAAATTTACCCAGCTTCGGCAACCCCTGCCTACTGCTGCATTCCCGGATTTCTATTAGAATTAAACAGTATCACGCTTACAAACACTCTACTAGACTCGCAAACATTTTCTCCCGCTCACAAACACTCTACTAGACTCGTAAACATTTGCTCCCGCTCACAAACACTCTACTAGACTCGCACACCCTGCTCCCGCCTATAGAGTTTCGTTTACTCGCAAATTCTGCTCCCGCCTACTACAGAGCTTTGCTTACTCGCAAACTCTGCTCCCGCCTATAGAGCTTTGCAAACTCGCACACCCTGCTCACTAAACTAATTCTTACTTGACAATCTGACACTACCTAAACCCTAGGTGGTGATTTACAAAGTTTTGATTCGAAAAGTAAAAACAACAATTAAAAGACAAATAATTAACACTTAAACCCTATTTAAAATATACTAAAGCCCTTTTAAAACACGGCCGGCCCTATTCTTTATTTTAGCTCGTTCCTTTTTGTGAAATGGTGGCCTCTTTTGTATCTTCGTTCGTTCCTCTTTGAGATAGCGGCTTGTTTTTCTCTGCAACTAAAATTAGGGCTTCGGCTCTTTGCTCCTTGCTTCCAAAATTAGGGCTTTGTAAATTTTGAAGATGCCGACTTTCGTTCGATCGAATATATGATTTCTCGTTGCTTTCGTCGATCGTTTCCCTCACTGTTTTGCTCGTGGCTCTTCAATTTTGATCAAGTTCGTCTCCTTTATTCGGTATGTAATTTATCCTTTTGCTTTACTGGGTTGATGCTTGAACTCGATGCTTTTCCGATGATGATTTGTGGGTTTTTATATAGGTTGAATTCCTATATTTGTGTTCGTATAAAATTGTTTGAATTTGTCAATTTTAATTCTCTGGCCATTCGATTTTGTTTTGATGCTTGGGATTGATTTCTGACTTGTTCATATTACTTGAATAACACGGTTTTAAACTGTGACTTGTTCAATTTACTTGGCCACCATGGTTTCGAATCCATTTGACTTCGGCCATGATTTGTTCAACTTGAAATTGTTTTGATTTCTGGATAAAATCACGGCTTTGACTTTCTGGCCCCTGTGAGCTTTGTCTCTGGCCAACTCCTCTGGTTTATGTTGTATTGGTTTCTGAGTTTCATCATTATGCTGCTTTGAGACTTGTGTAAGTGCTTGTATCATTACCGCTTCATCATGTTGCATACACTACATTTTGCATACTGCTACTTGTCTCTGACTTCGGCATATACTCACTGAGTTGCTCTGGCCCTGTTGCCTACATGTGAGTTATTTGGTGTGCTGTTGATTGCTGTCATGTTCGCTATGTTAATTGTGTCTTTGATGCATTCCATATTTTTGTTGCATTCATTGGTCAGTGGATTCACTGATGCACTGCCTTGTATCACTTGTGTCGCTAAACTAGTTCTGTGTACGTTGCATATTGAACTGGGTTGTAGCCTCGACTCTGTCCACTGTTGCATTGTTGGTTCATCACTTCGTTTCACTACGTATTCCAGTGTGCCTTTGTACATGACTCGTGCACTTGCATCTGATCTGTTGTCACTGGTTCGTGTATATGTGCAGTTTAGCTTGTTTTTATGATATTCTTGGCGACTCGGTTGAATATTTGGTCATCTGCATTTTTTGTTATTTATGACTGCATCTTGTGGTTGTCACTGTGTTGCATTGAGCTCCACATTGTTGTTTACTTCACTTGTGGTCTTCATTTTTGATTCAGAACTTTTTTCATTATGTCTTTGACTGCCATATGTATACATACACCTATGTATGTATATATGTGTTGCATTTACTTGCATCTATATTGTCACTGGTTTTGCTTGGTGGTCTTGTGCCACTGCTAAGTCTTTGCCTGGTTTGGATTTTTGCTTCGAGCATGCTTCTGGTTTGAGTGTGCTTGCATCTTTGTAGTTGCACTCCATTCTCGTGTGTTCATCCTTGTAGTATATGTTATTGTCTACTTGAGTTTGCTTGTTTTCTGGTTTGAGTGTGCTTGTATGCTCTGTTTTGAGTCACTTCCGTACTTGGTCGTGCTGTTTCTTCATTTGCATGCTGCTGATATGTTGTAAAAGTTGCATTCATGTCTCAGTGCTTTGATGCATTTGCATGTATTTTCAGTCTTCATGCACTGATGCATTTGGAATTTGTCTAAGCTTTGCATTCTTTTTGTACCCTTGTGTTGAATCCAGTTTTAAAAAACTCAGGTTTGACCTTGTGCTCGTGTCGTGATCTTCAATGTATTGCACGTGAGTTGTACCCGACTTTTCATTTGGGTTTGATCTGTGCTCACTTGTCCCTGTAAATCAATCAATTGTATATATCGGTGTGCACGGCCTTGTGGCATATACAGTGATACACTGTGTATGTCACAAGTTGTTCGTGTATGATGAATTCAATTTTAAATGATGACGAACAACCCAAATAACTGTGGCAAATCATATTTTCAAAAATCATATTTTAGTTTATATTGCAAAAATATTTCTTTTTCAATTTTACTGCGTTAGTGAATATTTTTGCAGTTTGCTCAGATGCTGGATTCAAACTGGAAAGAAGTTGAAGATAAATACGAGTGTGAGTGATATGTAGTGAGGTGAACTGTAAATATGAAATGTGATGTAATTGTAATCAAAGTTGTATAGTTATAGTGAGAGCTTGAAATTGTACTATCAAAATTGTAATAATTATTTGTTTGAATAAAATATTCGTTTGAATTCAAATTCTGTGTTATTTATTTTATTCAGCAAATAATTATTTAATCTGTGAAATATAGTATATTAACAAATACATTTAAATGAATGTATATATGTTTATTATCATCAAACAAAAATCATATAAGCGCAAAGCGCATATTCAACAATCTCCCCCTTTTGATGATAACAAACATATATTTAAGATTTTGAATGTATTAAATGTATTTGATCGTTCAATTTGCTCCCCCTATTTACATGCTTCCTCTCTACATGATACTCCCCCTACATATATGCATACAAATAAAAATATATAAATGAGCCTATATGCAAATGGAAAATTACTTGACCTTTGCTTGATTCTATTTGACAAAATCTTAACTTTTCTCTCCCCTTTTGTTATCAGCAAAAGAATAACAGTGTTATAAAAATAGGGATGAAGTGACAGATATGAATCAAACATTTAACTCAATTGAATATAAATATCAAATTTCAATAAAACTCAAACAAAAATCATAATTACCCTTGTCAGACGCATATTCCACTTTCAGAAGTGATGGGGATAAAATCATCAAAAAATCATACAGTTCTGTCTATTTGTGCTATATTTATTTCAGGAAATTTGAATATCTACTAACCATGCATAACCGTTAGGACTTTTAAATGAGATTAGTAGTATTCACAATTTTTATTTAAAATAGAATTCAAGTATCTTCTAACCACGCATAACCGTGATGACTTTTAAATGGGATTAGAATCAACTTGTCTATTAAATCAATTAATTTTGATATGTGTTTCATACATGCATAACCATGAGGACTTTTAAATGAGCATGGAAGCACATAATCAAAAATCCAAGTAATTCACCCATGCATAACCGTGAGGACTTTTAAATGAGAGTGAATACTTTGGATATTTATTTTTATTGAAGAATATAATAAATTGAAGCATAGATAATTTCCTTTATAATAATAAATTGAAGAACGAATAATTTCTTTTGTAAACTATCACAAATTTACATACTATATATGATTTTGATGAGTGATGGTCGATAGAAAGATGGTAGAAATAGAAATGATCATGGAACCTTTACCCAACAAAAAGTTTTTATAACTCTTGTTATGAAATTCTAAAGAAATTTTTCTAAATATATTGTCTTGAGTAATGTATGACAAATATCGACACTCATCACTTTTTCAATCACTATTGATCTTTTCGATAATCATTAGGGAGTTAGATTAGTCAAATTTTGTCATTTAAAATCAAATAAAAAATGACTAATCTGAAAATATGGTCAAAAATGATTTTCTCGAAGGGGTTATAAAAAAAATCTGCTATTTGAAAATTATTTCAAGTGAAAAATATGCAGATATTTTCTTTGAAAAACGATGCAGCAAATGAATGTTTCAAAAATTAATCACGTTCCACTAGTAATTTTTCTAACCACTATATTACCAGTGTAATCTGCATCTGAATTTAAATTTCACTCAATATTCACTCGTTGGATGTCAAAGACCAGATTGTGAAATTTCAACAAATTATCTCAAGATTGTTTTCAACAATTTTTAAATGAAATTTTCTTGGATTTGAATTGAGACCGTGTTAACAATCAAACAAATATCATATTGTCAGTTTCAGAAACAGTTATATTCATGTGTAATCAACGGTCAATCAACATCATAATTATTTCAAAAACCAATTTCTTGAAGTTTCAACAATTTCTTAAAATCCTTTCTAACAGCTTTCACATGAAATTTGAAATCGTGCAAATTTACAAGCAGTGACCAAAATGTCAAAACAAATATATCTACGTGTTGCATGAGTAATCAAAGATCAATAAAATACCATCATTTGACCGAACAAATTTATATGGATTAGTTCAAAGTTGAAAATTTGATTGGTCATCATTTAAGCACAAATCAAGGTCATAAATAATAACAAGTCAAAAATCATATCAATCAAGAATAAGTCAGAATTAAAGACATCATCACATTACTGGCTGATTTAATTCAGATTATGGTGCAGATTATCACATTTAATATATCGTTCAAAATAATTTTACCTGTTTTACCTTTACGATAATTTTTCGTTGTTGTTCATTGTGATTCTGTCACCTTTATACTAGGCTAAGGAACTTTGCTTTGTCGCCCGTTGTGTTTCTGGAACAGCCAAAATCCAGAGAACACTGTTGTTGTTCCTTAGCCTGCCACCACACCTACACGATGAAAGATTTTTGTGACCTATTTGTTTTTATAGGTCCATGGTTGTTGGTGGCAGAACATGAAAAATATGTTTGTGGAGACCCAAAACTATTTATATATGTTCCTTTTGGCACCCAAATTTGTTTGACTTTCAAAGATTTTATATTTGTGCCTTTTGGAACCCAAATTAGTAAAGTTTTCACGTGTTTGGGTCTATACCAACAATTATTTTGATTGTGTCCAAATTTTCTACAAATTGTGCACATTAAATTGACTTGATTAAAATTGCTTTCAACAATTTTAGATTGATTATATCCAAGTCCTTTTCAAACCGTGTTAACAGTTTTCTTTCCTAATAGCATATTCAACGATTTTTCGCTTTTTGAAAATTTATCTATAAGTCGTTGACAATTGTTGGACTTGTATTTTGAGAGATTTATTTTCGTTTAACAATTGTGTGCACTTTTTAATAGAATTCTCTCTTCTAGTATTTTCAATTTTTAAAATCAGAATTTCATTTTCAAGTGATTTCATTTTAATTTTTGATTTTTTAATTTCTTCTTCAAATGTTGGACACTTATCACACTTAGGGATCCTACTCTGATAGGTTTTAACTAATTGGTCAAGTTGTTCATTTAATTCTATCAAAGTGTCTTTTTGTGATTCAAGTTTAGCGTATTTTTCCCTAAGTCGTTCAAAACAGCCATTTACTTTGTGGAAATAAATAAGTAATTCAGAGTGAGTAAGTTTTGATACCTCGCTTGGCTCGTCGCCGTCGCTATCGGTTATATTCCCATGAAGGCACATATCTGCTTTCTCACTTTCACTGCTATCGCTTTTATTCCACGTGGCTGCAAATTTCCTTTTTGAATTCTTCATTAGTAATGCCAGCTCGGCTGCTCCATCATCGTCATCCTCATCACAACTGCTATTTACCAATCCTGTTAAGCATATTTCTTTAACTGAGTCTGTTGTGGAGGACTTCTCATTGCTGTTGACTTTTGCACCATATATTGCATCGAGAGTTTTTCAAATTTTCTGTGCATTTTCACAATGAGAGACGAAATAAAAATTATCACGATTAATATGAGAATATAATATGTGCATAGCAAGAGCATTAATCGAGATAATTTCCTTATTTGTTATATCACACCCATTTTCAATAATATCCCAACATTTAATATTAACAGATTTTAAATAAAATTCCATTTTCAATTTCCAATTCAAAAAATCCGTTCCATCGAAAATAGAAGGAATAATATTGAAACGACCCTCAACAAAAATATAATTTGGTGGATTCATGACTCTAGAGTTAAAAAATACTAGGCTCTGATACCACTTGTAGGATCTAGATTAACCTTAGAGGGGGGAGAATAGGGTTAAAGCAAATTTTCACAATTTAAACACAGAAATAAACTGCAGAAATAAATATGCTGAAAAGTAAATCACACACAAAATTTACCCAGCTTCGGCAACCCCTACCTACTGCTGCATTCCCAGATTTCTATTAGAATTAAACAGTATCACGCTTACAAACACTCTACTAGACTCGCAAACATTTGCTCCCGCTCACAAACACTCTACTAGACTCGCAAATATTTGCTCCCGCTCACAAACACTCTACTAGACTCGCACACCCTGCTCCCGCCTATAGAGTTTCGTTTACTCGCAAACTCTGCTCCCGCCTACTATAGAGCTTTGCTTACTCGCAAACTCTGCTCCCGCCTATAGAGCTTTGCAAACTCGCACACCCTGCTCACTGAACTAATTCTAACTAGACAATCTGACACTACCTAAATCCCAGGTGGTGATTTACAAAGTTTTGATTCGAAAAGTAAAAACAACAATTAAAAGACAAATAATTAACACTTAAACCCTATTTAAAATATACTAAAGCCCTTTTAAAACACAGCCGGCCCTATTCTTTATTTTAGCCCGTTCCTTTTTGTGAAATGGTGGCCTCTTTTGTATCTTCGTTCGTTCCTCTTTGAGATGGCGGCTTGTTCTTCTCTGCAACTAAAATTAGGGCTTCGGCTCTTTGCTCCTTGCTTCCAAAATTAGGGCTTTGTAAATTTTTAAGATGCCGACTTTCGTTCGATCGAATATATGATTTCTCGTTGCTTTCGTCGATCGTTTCCCTCACTGTTTTGCTCACGGCTCTTCAATTTTGATCGAGTTCGTCTCCTTTATTCGGTATGTAATTTATCCTTTTGCTTTACTGGGTTGATGCTTGAACTCGATGCTTTTCCGATGATGATTTGTGTGTTTTTATATAGGTTGAATTTCTATATTTGCGTTCGTATAAAATTGTTTGAATTTGTCAATTTTAATTCTCTGGCCATTTGATTTTGTTTTGATGCTTGGGATTGATTTCTGACTTGTTCATATTACTTGAATAACACGGTTTTAAACTGTGACTTGTTCAATTTGCTTGGCCACCACGGTTTCGAATCCATTTGACTTCGGCCATGATTTGTTCAACTTGAAATTGTTTTGATTTTTGGATAAAATCACGTCTTTGACTTTCTGGCCCCTGTGAGCTTTATCTCTGGCCAACTCCTCTGGTTTATGTTGTATTGGTTTCTGAGTTTCATCATTATGCTGCTTTGAGACTTGTGTAAGTGCTTGTATCATTACCGCTTCATCATGTTGCATACACTACATTTTGCATACTGCTACTTGTCTCTGACTTCGGCATATACTCACTGAGTTGCTCTGGCCCTGTTGCCTACATGTGAGTTATTTGGTGTACTGTTGATTGCTGTCATGTTCGCTATGTTAATTGTGTCTTTGATGCATTCCATATTTTTGTTGCATTCATTGGTCAGTGGATTCACTGATGCACTGCCTTGTATCACTTGTGTCGCTAAACTAGTTCTGTGTACGTTGCATATTGAACTGGGTTGTAGCCTCGACTCTGTCCACTGTTGCATTGTTGGTTCATCACTTCGTTTCACTACGTATTCCAGTGTGCCTTTGTACATGACTCGTGCACTTGCATCTGATCTGTTGTCACTGGTTCGTGTATATGTGCAGTTTAGCTTGTTTTTATGATATTCTTGGCAACTCGGTTGAATATTTGGTCATCTGCATTTTTTGTTATTTATGACTGCATCTTGTGGTTGTCACTGTGTTGCATTGAGCTCAACATTGTTGTTAACTTCACTTGTGGTCTTCATTTTTGATTCAGAACTTTTGTCATTATGTCTTTGACTGCCATATGTATACATACACCTATGTATGTATATATGTGTTGCATTTACTTGCATCTATATTGTCACTGGTTTTGCTTGGTGGTCTTGTGCCACTGCTAAGTCTTTGCCTGGTTTGGATTTTTGCTTCGAGCATGCTTCTGGTTTGAGTGTGCTTGCATCTTTGTAGTTGCACTCCATTCTCGTGTGTTCATCCTTGTAGTATATGCTATTGTCTACTTGAGTTTGCTTGTTTTCTGGTTTGAGTGTGCTTGTATGCTCTTTTTTGAGTCACTTCCATACTTGGTCGTGCTGTTTCTTCATTTGCATGCTGCCGATATGTTGTAAAAGTTGCATTCATGTCTCAGTGCTTTGATGCATTTGCATGTATTTTCAGTCTTCATGCACTGATGCATTTGGAATTTGTCTAAGCTTTGCATTCTTTTTGTAGCCTTGTGTTGAATCCAGTTTTAAAAAACTTGGGTTTGACCTTGTTCTCATGTCATGATTTTCAATGTATTGCACGTGAGTTGAACCCGGCTTTTCATTTGGGTTTAACCTGTGCTCACCTATCCCTGTAAATCAATCAAGTGTATATATCGGTGTGCACGACCTTGTGGCATATACAGTGATACACTGTGTATGTCACAAGTTGTTCGTGTATGATGAATTCAATTTTAAATGATGACCAACAACCCAAATAACTGAGGCAAATCATATTTTCAAAAATCATATTTCATTTTATATTGCAAAAATATTTCTTTTTCAATTTTACTGCGTTTGTGAATATTTTTGCAGTTTGCTCAGATGCTGGATTCAAACTGGAAAGAAGTTGAAGATAAATACGAGTGTGAGTGATATGTAGTGAGGTGAACTGTAAATATGAAATGTGATGTAATTGTAATCAAAGTTGTATAGTTATAGTGAGAGCTTGAAATTGTACTATCAAAATTGTAATAATTATTTGTTTGAATAAAATATTCGTTTGAATTCAAATTCCGTGTTATTTATTTTATTCAGCAAATAATTATTTAATCTATGAAAAATAGTATATCAACAAATACATTTAAATGAATGTATATATGTTTATTATCATCAAACAAAAATCATATAAGCGCAAAGCGCATATTCAACACTATGTTTACCATTCCTATAGCCAATATCGGGAATGGAAGAAAATCGCAGAGATAGCCTCGATTGTGACATTCGATTGGGCCAAAACAATTGAACAACTACAAGAAAATCTCACCCAGAAAGATCGCATAGTCTAAGTGCTTACTACCAAGAATGAAACCCTAAGGAACTCAAAAACAAAAGCCTTGAGGAAAGCCAATAAGATCAACAAGGAATAGAGCGAATGAGGCAAGAGCATCTGAAGCTGGTAGACGATATGGGCCATAGGAACACCATCGTCATAGCCGAAAGAGATACTGTGCTCAAAGAACTCGCAGAGCTTAAGGCCAATTGCACCATTATCAAAGAAAAGGATGATGCAAATAAGGTCGCTCAAGAGGTGTTTGATCAGACGGTGGAGCTTAAAGGAGAGCGGGACGCGGCAGTTCCAAAGGTTTGGGAAGTTGAGGCTAGGATTGAGGCCGAAGTCGGGGCAGCGGAGACCAGGTTAGAAGGCAATATGGAAAACTTTCTAATTACTTATAATGCCAATGTCTTGAAATATCACGGACTGAGATGGCTCGAAAATTATCCGACCCATTTGCATAATGCCTGGCGCCGCTTGGTGGGTTATGAGAAGGCGGAACACTATGCAGAATATATCGATGAGTTTGACTTGGAGAATTGGGAGCTAACTGAAGATGAGAGGAGAGTTCTCCACGAGGCCATCATTATATTCGAAAAAGAGAAACTCATCACTTAGCATCCGAAGGTCGGATAGGGCTTTGGTGTTAAGCATCATGACACAAGTTCTGAAATTCCCATGTCAACCCAACCTAAACCTAACCCTGTAGTCGATCCTCCACCTATGCCTTCTTACAATCCCGAGCAATTACAATTGTCTTCCGCTCATAAGCACATCTCTAAAGGAGTTCCGTCTCCACCCGTGAGCCAACCTAAGGAAGGTTTTCTGAACACTTCTCGAATTCATTCAAAATCCAGAGTATTATTAGAATAAGTCGCTAACATTTTCTCTTATCTTCATTTAGTGATAGGAGCTGCATCGCTCATGCCTCTTGCAACCCGAGTGCAACTACCACAGCTACTGCATCAATTGAGGAAGTTCATATGAGTGCTTTTATATTCAACGAATAGATGATGGAAGAACTCCTCGATCATCAGAGCTATCCACTTATAGATTTTCCATTCATCGAGGGAAAAGGCGTGTTCATAGCCAGCTCTTCAGCCCCAACAGTCAACATTCCGCAGGACACTCAAGCAGCTCATGATGAGGCAGTAATGGCAGAGATTAGTGCCGAGATGGCAAGTGCCACGCTGGGTAGCGATATTGGAAGTGGAATGGCAGTCCTGGCCTGGCCCCTTTGCGTATAGTCTCACTGGGCGGTACAATCATCATCACTGGGGTACCCCCAGTTTCTCCACATGTAGAAATCACCCCCTTCTCCCACACATTTTGAAAGTGTTCCAATTTCCAAGAGTTCGGAGGAGTAGATTACCATTCTTCCCCAGCTGGGGACAAGCTGTGTAAAGGCAAGATTTCAAAATGGCACCACAGTAGTAGCTCTAGTGGACGACGCCAATGGGTAAGAAGAAGAAGAAGACACATAAGGAGTAGGCATGTCTCTTTCTGTCCCTTTTTGGTATATAAGTAGGAATTTCTTTTTTGCTTTCAGTAGGCCATGTATAGATGGGGGTTCAGTCCCTGTTAGTAGGAATTTTTGGAATAAGCTTTATTTTGTACTTATTTTGTTTCCAAAGATTAGATGAAATAAAATCTCCTTTCGTTTTTCGGCATAACTCTGCATTTATTTGCCTAATTTTTTCAGTACTTGAATTTTTATTCAATATAATTGTGAAGCTTTAATCTTTGGACAAGACTCGTGTTCGGCCATTAAGTATCGAAGTCATGGCTCCTAGCTGTAACTAAACGTTAAGTCGTGTCCTAATACTATAATATATTAATCGGCAGCTGGTGCTCATGTTATGCCCTCAGTCCTGGGGACGAGCTGAAGTGGTCGGATGATGATAACTTTTCGCCTTCAATACTTTTTAATTTCACTTAGTTGAAACTAAGTGGTTGTGAGATGAGTTCGAGTGGTCGGATCATACTCGTTCATGTATTGATAATCGCCTTCATACTCTAGGGATTGAACTCGCATTCTGGCGGTCGATCACGCCTGCTTATTGTTTAAAGTTATGTCCACGATCCAGGGACTTAAGTTGTTTTTCGGGCGGTCATTCACACCCATTTTAATAATCGGAATTGCGTCCACAATCTGTGGACTTTGGTTGATTTGTGGGCGATTAGTCACATCTAGTTTGTGTTTATACTCCAGTCCACGCTTTGGGTACTTAGAGTTAGTTGTGGATGGTCAGTCACACCCAATTAATGTTTATACTCCAGTTCGCACTCTGGGAATCTAGAGTTAGTTAACATACGTTTAATCACAACTATTTTGAGTTTTGAGATCTCGTTTGCACTCCGGGAATGAAAAATTGCTCGGGATCATGGATGGTCGGACCATATCCATCCTAAGTAAACAAGTGAAGTCGTAGATTGATAGATCCATCCTCCTCGGGTTTAGATTATACATGGGTGAAGTTGTGGGTGGATGGATCCACCCTTCTCGAGCCCACGTTTATTATTTTAAGTTTATACTCCAGCTCGCACTCGGGGAGCCGGAGTTAGTTATAGGATTGTCGTGTATCAATCGTTTTTGGCTTCATTGTGACAACTTGACCTCGAGCTCGGGTTTCACTTAGCAAGCAACTGGTCGTATCACAGTCACTCCCTACTTGAATAAGTCCCACCATGGGATGGAACTTAACACTCTGTGAATTGTGATGGTCACATGACGCATTTCAAAAATCACTGCTCTGGCTTGAAGAGAATGCATTTTATTGCTGAAATAAGAAATATGGCAAAGTCAGTTGTCTTATTAAAAGTTCAAATTTCGAAATGCATAAACAAATTGCAAATGGAAAGCATATTAAATAATTAAACAAAGCTTGATATGTGTAGTAGCAACGGAGACTTTCGCTATTCCAAGCTCTTAGCAAAGCGAGACCATCAACAATCGACAATTTGAATGTGCCGTATCCAAGTCTCTGTTCGATAGCATACGGTCCTTTCCATGTTGGCTTCATGTGCGAGAGGACCAGATAAATTCTCTTGAGCACGAACCGCCAAGTTTAAAGATTTAGGGCCAGACCTTAGCATTGTACAATCAGGCGACTCGACTTCAGTGCGCGGCTGCCTCAAATCAGCCTCTTCACGCTTCTCATCTACTATGCCCAGAGATTCGGCAAGTAATATAGCATTTGTCTTTAGATCATAGTAAGTCACACGATGAGAAGGTACTTCAGGTTCGACCGAATGACGGCTTCTAGGCCATAGGAAAGTGAAAATGGAGTGTGGCTGGTCGTGGACTTGTGGGTAGTCCAATATGCCCATAAGGCAATGGGAAGCTCATCGACCCATTTGCCTTTAGTCTTTTCCAGTCGGTTTTTCAGAATGGATTTGATAACATTGTTAACAGCTTCGATCTATCCATTCGCTTGAGGGTGAGCAACTGTTGAGAACTTCTTCTGAATGTGGAAATGTTGGCAGACGTTCTTGAGATCAACATTTTTGAATTGGGATTCGTTGATAGTGATAATGGTATGTGGGTGGCCAAAACGATAGATGATGTTGTGGATAACAAAGTTGATTACTTTCTTTATCGTAATAGTAGCAAAGGGGCTTAGCTTCCATCCATTTGGTAAAGTAGTCAACTGCAATGATGGTGTACTTCGCACCACCTTAAGCCAGAGGTAAAGATCCAACTATATTGATGCCCTATGTAGCGAACGGCCATGGACAGACCATTTGCGTGATTTCGATAGGTGGGGCTCTAGGAATCCGAGCATGTTTCTGACATCTGTTACACTTCTTGGCATAGTTTAATGCATCTCGATTCACGGTTGGCCAACAATACCCATATCAAAGTATCTTCTTAGCAAGGGCATGCCCCCCAATGTGATCTTCACATTCACCCTCGTGTACATCATGTAATGCTTGTTTGATTTCGTCGTGAGCGATAAAGCGAAGTAACAAAATAGAGTATCCTCTTCTATACACGACTCCAATATGGATAATGAATTATGAAGCTTTCCAAAGAACTTGTCCTTTTTCACTTCTGCAATCAAGAAAAACTCCATGCTCAAGATAATTTCTAAAAGAGGTCATCCATGACTCCTCCTTGGGTGTGGCTTCATGAACCAGTCTGTCTCCGTCTGATCGATACTTGGAGGGGTAAGTGTCTCAATAGGGACAAGTCCCATTTATTGTGCTTCACCAATGCAGGCCTATTTTTCCAGAGAATCGTCCTTCTGGTTATGATCTCGGGGTATGCAATAGATGGCATAATAATCAAACTGATTCAATACATCCTAAACCCGAGCAAGATAAGCAGCCAACCTCCGGTCTCTAGCTTGGTATTCTCCCTAAACATGACATACGACCAATTGCGAGTTGTAGTAGATCTCCACAGCAATAATTCTTATGTCTCTAGCAAGCCAGAGTCCGGCATGTAAAGCTTCATATTCGACCTTGTTATTGGTTGACGAAATCAAACTTCAAAGCATAACATATAAATCGACCTTCTAGGGTTTCAAGTACAACTCCAGCACTTGAGCAACAGTCGATCGATACACCATTGTGTATAACATCCATACTATTTGGGAGATTCATTGGTTTTAGGCAAGTCCTCTGGTATAGTGAACTCAACAATGATATCTGCCAGAACTTGTCCTTAAATAGCCCGCCTTGGTGTGTAAGCAATATCAAATTGACTCAACTCGATGTTCTACTTTAGCAATCTACCAAATGTCTCAAGACACGTAAGGACCTATCATAAAGGTTGGTCAGTGTTGACTGTGATAGGATGAGCTTGAAAGTAGGGATTGAGCTTTCTCGAGGCAACGACGAAATAGTAGGCTAGCTTTTCCAACTTCGGATGGTTTCTCTCTGCTCCGGTCAATCGTTTGCTAATATAATAGACCGGTCGTTGTATCTGATCCTCCTTTCAAATTACCGCACTGATTGCATTCTCTGACACTGCCAGATAGATGTATAGTCTCACATGATCAATCGACTTTGACAGGATAGGCGGTGTAGCTTGGTGTTGAACCCATGCTCGGAATGTTCCCACACACTCCTTAGTCCATTCAAAGTTCCAATTTCCTTTCCTGATTAGATCGAAGAAAGGAATATATTTGTCGGTGGATTTGGAGATGAGCATGCTTAATGCGGATACCTTCCCATTAAGGATTTGCAATCGCTTTATAGTTTTGGGAGTTTCGAGATTCAGAATCGCCGAGATCTTCTAGGGATTAGCTTCAATTCCTCAAGCATCAACAATGAATCCAAGAAAATTTCTAGATGCGACTCTGAAGTGACACTTCAACAGGTTAAGCTTCATTCGGTACTCTTGGAGGATGTTGAACATTGTTCCAAGGTCTTTGATATGATTAATGGAGAGTCGTGACTTTATAAACATATCGTCCACGTACACCTCCATAGTTTTCTCGATCTAGCTAGCAAACATTCGGTTGACAAGTCTTTGATAAGTCACCTCGGCGTTCTTAAGCCCAAACAACATCATTTTGTAACAATAGAGTCTGAGATCAATGGAAAAGATGGTATACTCCTGATCGGGTAGGTGCATCGGTATCTGATTGTAGCCGGAATACGCATCCAAAAAAGATAAGAGCTCGTGTCCGACAATTGAATCTACAAGCTGATTAATTCTAGGAAGCGGAAAACTATCTTTAGGGCATGCTTTATTTAAATATGAGCAGTCCACACAAGTTCTCCATTTTCCGTTTGGTTTCTGACAAGCACTGGGTTGGATACCCATTTTGAATATAATTCATCTCGGATAAACCCATTCGTCTTGAGTTTATCCACCTCTTCTTTCAGGAAGATAGATCTCTCTGGATCCATATCGTGCCTTTTCTATTTGACCGGGACATGTCACTGGTCAATATTCAATGCATGGCTCACGGTGTTTGGCGAGATCCCACACATGTCTGAGTGCGTCCAAGCAAACATGTCTAGGTTTACCTGGATCAATTCAACCAATTCCTCTCTCATCTGTTGGCATAGATGAGATTCGACCTTTATCATACTAGAGTCATCGTCATCATCGATCATCAACTCTGACGGGGAAGCCTGACTGTCTTTAACTTCCCCTTCATTATCATCATCTCTTGGATCAAGATCTTTTAGGAATTGGTTGTGCCGTTCAACCCTAGGCCCAGGCGTTAGCTATCAATTGTCGAGAAAACCGACGCAGAGAGATTCCTCTACGTCCTTGTCCTTCTCTCTCAGCTGCGCCTCCTGCAGCTCAGCAGCATAATAGGCGCGTCCAGCTGCCTGATCTCCTTAAACAACTCCAACCCCATTGTTAATAGGGAATTTCAAAGTTAGACACCAAAGGCCAATAGCTGCCCTGAATTTAACCAGGGCCGGTCGGACCAAGAAAGCATTATACGATGAATTGATATCCAACATAATGAACTGTAACATCTGGACTCTCCAGTGATCTCCGATTCCCAACTTCACTGGTAATTCCACCTTCCCAGTGGGTATAGTTGCACTTCCATTGAAACCATGAATATAAGACTGACACGGCTTCAAGTCCTTCACTTCTATTTTCATTTGATCATATGCTCGCTTGAAAAGAATATTCATGGAGCTTCCACTATCCATTAAGATCCTTTTCATCCAAGCATGACCCATCTAAGCTGATATGACTAATGGATTAATGATGGGGGTTTGGCATCTCTATCTTAAAAAACAATGTCATTTATCATCGTCTTATGTTGTTTAGCCGGAGCCCTATCGTCAAGATTGCTGCAACTCTCTAAGTCTACATGCCTAATCAAACTGGCATACGACTCCATTTTCCTTCAGCTCTGATCCGCTAGATGAGGACCACCACTAACTGTGTTAATCACTAACCTCCCACCAGTACGCATGGGTTTTTCCAGTCTAGCCAGATTCGATACTTGATTCTGTTTTGATGGGCACACACCTCTAGCCTGCGTTGCCCGAACAAATTGTTCCAACTTCCTATCTCGGACTAACTTCTTAAAAATATCCTATAAATGATGACATTCATTGGTATTGTGACCATAGAAATCATGGAATCTACAGAATTTTCCAGATTGAATCTGCTTTCCGGACGATACTTCGAAGCAGGATTCTTATATTGGCCAGTATTACAGGTTTGCAAGTATACATTCTCTAGGGATGTATTCAAAGGAGTATAGGTGTCAAACATGGGAGCTCTATGTCGCGGCCCGTGATTTTGATCCCGCTTCTTACTCTGACTTCCATTGCCTTTCTGCTAATTCTTCTTATTCTGTATATTAAACTGCACTTTACCGGAGCTCTCATCAGTTTTCTTCACAGTGACGTTACTTTGAATGCCATCCACATTGGGCCCCACATCATCTTTTTTTCCTGGATTATTTAGCATCTTATCTCCTTAAGAACTGGGCCGCTTTAGAGTAGAAATGGTCCACCGACGTGGGGGGTTTCCCAGCTAACCAATTGCCAAATTTAGAATCAGGATCGACCCCTTTAGTCAGCGCCATCAATATGGAATTATCACTATGGTTACTAATCTCCACACAAGCGGTATGGAATTTTTCCAAATAACGTCCGAGCGTCTCTCCAGGAGCTTGAGTGATGCTGGATAAGGAGTTAACATCCTTGGGTCTTGTGACATGCATACGAAACTGTTCGATGAATTTCATAGTTAATTGATCAAAGAATGAAATGGATCGAGGTAGTAGGCGAGTAAACCACATGGTTGCAATACCTCCAAGGGAGATAGGAAAACTTCTACATTTGAACGCATCGTTAGCTCGTGCGGCATTCATAATCCATTAATACGTCAAAATGTGCTGGTTAGGTTCTGAACTCCCTTCGTAAACATACGATGACATGACTAAACATGGTTTAGTTGGTATTTATTGAACATCCTAAGGAATTGAGAATTAGCCTATCATTCAAGGCTTAGTATAAGATAATGTTATTAAGAAATGGTTCATGATGCCCATGATTTTTTGGAAATAGGGGTCTCGAATGCACATATGATTTCTTGGAATAAGATATTCAAAATCCCACGTTACATGATCAAAGGAGAAAGAAAATAAGATGCAAATATGTGTAATAGTCCATTAAGCATGTTAAAACTAAATAAGCAATCCTTTATGATTCATAATCCAATGTCTATATGCAGTACGCAAGAAAGAGGTTATGCATATAAACACAAGGTTAGACCGAAGCTCATGTGATTCTATGTGAAATAGAATTATAATTGCTTCGGGTCCAAAGACCTGTATTATATGCATATTCATGTCCAGTAATGTCCAAAGTGCACAATCAAGGTAATAGGCATTTTTAAGTCCATGTACTTATAAATTGAGCACGATTACAATCATATTGGATTTTCCCCAAATCAATTTAGGGTCACAAAAGTCTAATTTTAATAGTACAGAAAAGAAATGATTACCCCTCCTCCTTACCACTATGTTCGTATTTATAGGTGCAGAGAGGTTCAGCACGGCTGCTTTATGCTGTCTCCGCTATCGCATTGGAATCAGTCATCTTAATGGTGCTTAACACTACGCCTTGTCTTTAACGAACCTCGGCCTTCCATTGCATGTTGATGGACCATCATTAAGCATGATATCTATATAGGCGATATTGATAATCAAGCGGCATTGATAATCATGCATCATTGATAATTAGGCAACACTGATAACCAAGTGGCATTGATAATCAGGCAGCATGGAAAACATGAGACATTGAAGACGCACGTCTTGCCTGAAAGGTGACATCAATAAGAGGCGGAAGTAATAAGAGGCATCATTGGTGATGAAGGGCATTAAAGAGGTGCGCTATGAAATTAAAGCGGCATTAAAAAGATGCGGTATTAGAAGGAAGCGGCATTGAAGAGATGCAGCATTAGAAGGAAGCAGCATTGAAGAGAATTATCAAAATAAGATGGTATCAGCATGATGCGACATCCATCATGTCTCTATGGACGAAATGCGCCATTAGAACACAACATCAATGTGGTGAGACATGGATAATACACCATGCTACTATAACAATGATGGCTTAAAGTATATGATACCAATGGTGCACGGCATCAATTCTTATCTGGGAGAAATATTGTATTGGCCTTACACAATGTCACCCACTAGTATTGTTACCCACTGGTGTTATTACCATCAAAAACCACTCCAACTTAATTGAAGCCTTAAAGAATACAAAAGGAGGATTCTTGAAGAAGGATAGTTTTAGCAAGACCTTTCGAAATAATCAAAGGGATGCTTCAGCAAAAGTTGGATGAGTAGTGCGCTTTCGAAGAGGTCGAAAGGGGATTGGGAAACACTTTCTCTTTAGTTGATCCCTTTTGAAATGATTGCTTTCTCATGCATAAATCCATTTCATGTTAAAGGCACTTTTCGAAGGAAACATATTACAGGCTTCTCCATGTGCGCCAAACCTTTCAAAACAGTCGATTTTACCATCATTTACGTTCCACATAAGAATATTTGGCCAAAACTATCCCTTCGAAATGAATTATAAAGGAAAGCTTACATGAGTTCAATATGGCTTCCTCAAACACCAGAGGATGGAGTTTCGCATCAATCAACTAGAATGCATTCGAAAGCCACCTTTCGGGTTTAAGCCTTCTATTATGCTCCAACTCATTCAAAGCCCCAAATATACAACTTTCGATAGTGTTGAAAGACCGCATCCTTTCCTACTTGCAACATCACATCAATAGCAAAGTGGAGGGCGCATCTATACCTTTCGATGAAGTTGAAAGCACTCAAGTTCCATTCAAAAGCGAGTTAGAGGCACGCCCTAAATTCAGCGGCAATGAAAGGTCTTCAAGGCACCCTTTCGACCAGGTCGATACGAAAGGGTCTAACCTGTGCCTATAAATAAGACCCTAGGGGTATTGTTTTAGGGATCTGATTCCATTGACTCAATGCTTGTTCTTTCTTAAGTTTGTAAACCCTAATCTTTAGATTGAGTTGGGATTTTAATCCTTTGTAATATTTAGGCTTCTTATATTCAATAAAATTAGTATTAAAGCAAGTATATGACATTTTCGAATATGTTGATTGATATGTTGCTTCTATATAGTTCTGGTTATGAATTATTTGCATCAATGCCAAACGAAAGGTTACCTATTGAAGAAGTAGGAACCTATTGAATCAGTCAAAACCTTATATCAATTAGATCCTAACCATTAGTCACCTCAACCACTTCGAAAGGAGGTTTTGAAGGGATTATAAGCCAATTCAACTAGTTCGAAAGGTAGCCTCAAAAGAGATCCAAGTGTCTCAACCGTTTCGAAAGGATTTTTTGAAGGAATTTCAATTGCATCATCCTTTCGAAAGATGGACTTAAAGGAGATCTAAATCACCTAGATTGCTTGGAAAAGGGATTCGAAAGGCTCAAACTATCTTAATTTGTTCGAAAGGTAGTTTTGAAAGGAACACTTGCACTTTGAACTCTGCTTTGGTGTGTTGACAAGTTTTATTGTTAACATTTTTAGCGCTAGAAGGAGAGGTCGAACCTCCGACTTTGTTGAATTCCTAACTTTATTTTCCTCTAACACTATTCTATTACAAACTTACCTTAGACCTTACACAACCATGGTTAGCAAAATTAAAAAGTCTGAACAAGGATCCTCAAAGCCACAATTAATTGGATTCTCCCATGGAAGTATTGAAGATTCAAAACTATATGACGAGTAGATGTTAAGATTGGAGGCTTTGAGAATCATAAAAAAAGAAGGCCGAATCTTATAATCCAGATAATTGGAGCACAAACCCCATTCATACTGGCCCCACACCCATCTTTACTTTAGGGGGAACAAAAGATAAGAATGATAACTTGTTTAATCAAATGAAGAAGACAATCCAATTCTATACCAGAGACACTATCTTCTAGGAAGGGATGATGGCTGATTACTATACCTTTGCAAAAAAATGGCATCAAGCAACAAGCAGAACATCACCTACATATGAGATTCAAAAGGTTTTAAAAAAAATGAAATTGGTCATCGAGGGTAAATCTCCAAAATCAAGCAGTAAAAAATCCAGGAATCATCCTGAAAAGACAAGCTTCAAATCAAGACTCCCCAAGGAATGCAATCTGACTACATATATGAAGAAAGTGTATTTACTAACCAGGGACGAACTCAACTATTGGCCAACCCAAAGGAAAAGGCCCAAAAATGAAAGCAAACGAGGAGGATCCTATTGTCACTATCACATGATGAATGGGTATGAAACAAATCAATGTAGGGTGCTTGAAGGAATGGTAATAAACTTTTTTAGACAAGGCAAAATCAATAGATTTGTAAAATGATCCTAATCGAATTCCATAAAGCACCACTTTTCTAAGAAAAATCTACATGGTCGGGAATAGAATTCTCCTTAATCGTGGAAATTACCTTAATCGGTTATAAGCCTGTGTCCGCACCGAGTTGGCCGGGTCAAAGCACCTCCTGGAGGGAGGTTAGTGTAAACCTTTATCTATGCCATGTTATGGCCAGGTTAAAATATCAACAAGCCTTTGATTGCGCCACGCTATGGCCAGTTCAAGGTACCCATTGGAAGGGGGGATGGAGTAAGCCATTGGTCTTGCCACACTATGGCCTGGCCAAGGCACCGAACAAGCCTTTAGTCTCGCCATGCTATGTCCTGACCGAAGAACCTCCTAGAAAGAGGACGGAGTAAGCTCTTGATCCCACCACATTATGGCTTGGTCATGGCACCGAACAAACTTTCAGTCCATCCTATAAGGCCAAACTAAAGTGCCTTTTAGAGGGATGTTGGGTAAATCCTTGGGTCCTGCTTGTGGATAAGCTAACCAAGCACAACATACAACAAATAACTATGACGTCCAATCCCAAGAAGCGGCACACCAAACAATGACAACATACAGAGCCTAAAAGATGGCACATGTCAAAGGAATCAAAATCCAAAGAATGGTGCAAAACAAAAGGCTTAAATAAGAATCTACAGCCTTCGACTGATTTCCAAAAGAGGATTACTAGATTTCATTAATACCCGAATTTGTGTTTTTGTGTCTCTTACCATCGATTTCTGGACTTCACTCATTAATGCCTAAATCTAGGTTTCGAAACCTCTATTATGGACTTATGGTCTTCTATTAATTACAGGGTCTATCTTATTAATACCGAATATAGGTTTTAGATCTTTTATTATTTCTAGATAAGGATTTCTGTACTGAAATTATTTGTTCCAAAAGACAGTTCCTAGTCTCCAATGACTTATTTCCAGATAATTATCTTTAGACTTTTATTATTGGACGACTATTCTTGGTCGTCTATCAGTTATTTTCAGAAAAGGTTTTCGAAACTTCCATTATCAATGCTAGATTTTGATTTCTGGCCTTCTATTATTAATTCCATAATCAGATATCTGGTCTTCTATTAACATAGTTGCAGTCAGATTTCTAGTCTTCTCTTATCATTACCAAAGTTGGATCTCAAGACTCCTATTCATTTCTAACTGTGGAATTTCTCTTCACTTATTAATTTCACATGATGATCTGCTAACCACCATTACTTAGATTTTTGGAATTAGCAGGATTCCTCATACTATCGCCGATAATAAAAAGAACCACCAAATATATTCTTGCATAGATTTCAAATTAATGATAAAGAATTGTTGTTTGCTTTGTACTTTTTAGGAAAACAAGATCAATAAGGAAGAGTGAATGGGTCGACAAATACAAAAACTATAGTCAAAGTTGTCAGGAAGCAAATTCATAAACAACATTATAGAAACAAGCAAAGGCTACAAATCAGGTGATATTTACATGATTTATAAGATTATTTACAAGTATATTGTACAAGTATGTATATAGATCTTGGACAGCCTTATTTAAGCTCTCAACAATCAAAGGATCGATAATATGGCGAATTGCTGCATAAAGATTTTCTTTAAGCTTCTTTTCTTTTTTCTTAATTTCATTTGGTGTTATCAATGCGCTCAATGTGGGTCTTCAAAGCATGGTTGAAAGCTTTGTTAGAACCTTTAAGGGTTTTGTTTTTCCTTTCTAAATCAGCAATGTGATTTCGGAGAAGATACTTTCATGTTAAAGTTTTTGGATTCTAGCCGCATACTCATTAGTGCACCGTGAATATCTCACTTTCTGTTGGTCATCAAAATATCTCATCATTTGAAATTCGACCTTCCCGCACCATTCACCTACTGCTTCCTCATCTAAACCTGGGGGAGGGTTAGTCATAGCTATAAATTTTTGAATAGAGATGAATACCTTGATGATTTCACAACAGACGAGGCAATTGGAGAAATTGGTAAATTGATATTTTGAATGTCACCCCCATAATAAATTCTAGGGATTTGGTGTGGGCTTGACTATCTTTTAATTTTATCACCAATTGCTTATATGTTGGAGATTCTTAGACATTTCTTCATCAAAGTCGATCGAAGGATTGGATTTAATTTGATGTTTTAATTGTGAAATTGTTTCAACTTTACTCTTGATGTCCGCTTTGAGACTAGTGCTCTTATCATTAAGGTCCTAACAATAGTCTTCTGAAGCAAAACTTTCTTGCACCATTCCAATGCTTTAGTGTTGCCTTGATGACAAGCAGATAGAGGATATTTAAGGAGGCTCCTCTTTTCAACATCCGCTACCAACCTATCTCTGATGCTGGTGAAACGGGATAATAAATATAATGAGAGCGGCATGGTAGATAATTATAACGCCTATTGAAATGAATAAAAAATAAATTTAATACCCAAATTACCAATTCCTTTTATTACAATAATAGAGGTTACAACTCAAAGAGAAAATAAAACAAAAGTATGATCTCATTGTAATTATCAAATACTTGTTTTATTACACTTAAAGCTAAGAAACTGCATTTTTAACTTTGTTCAAAGAATTAGCTGAAAGAGTAATTGTAGAATCAAAAGGGTCATTAAATCCTTCTAGGCTAATAACTAGAGGATATTTGCTATAATCCCATTCTTCGACAGGAGGACTCTCATGACCACATATTAATTTGATTGATATCTTCGGATTTTCTTAAGAAGCCTATCCTTTTCTTCGCCAAGAAAATCAAAACGAAGGTGGGGATGTTTCATATAAAGCTTTTGTAGGTCTCCAAGAAAGCAATATCTAGTTGATTTTGAGGATTTTAGAAGCGATGCCTTTTCTAAATAATCTCTTCTTAGTTTGACATATTTTCCTAAATAATCCCTAGAAACAAGGCTGCTTGAGAGACATTTATTCTGTAACAACATAATAACATATGACTAAGTATAAATGGAAACTAATACTGAAAATTCAAAAAATCAATAGTATTACATAATTACAAATGTTCATCTGGTTCGTACATTTTTTAAATAACTCGAAAATGATATTATCCTTATACTATTTGAGTTTTTCTTGAGGCAATTCACGAGGGATTGATTTGACTAGCGGTAAATTCCAGGAATCCCCAGGATGTGAATAAGATCCAAATTCATCTAGTTATCTCCTATTTAGACGTCTAAGTAAACCACCACTAAAATCAATGAAGTATGAAAAATCAATGGTGGGTGTTTGCAACAAGCTTTGTATAAGAATTCTACAAGGATATCCCTGTCTTCTATCGACATCCAAAAGGGTGTTACTAATTCCCTATTCTCTTCAAAGAGCTTATCATATCAAAGGCGCGCCCTTTTCAATCGATAGGGGAAGGCGACAGCTCTTGATCTTAAAGGACGCTAACACCGCGGCACATTTATTAAGCTTATAATACTTGTCAGAGAGTGCATTATGTTCTTTTAATAGTTTATCTAACTCTCTATACAAGCTATTTATTTCTACTTGTTTTCTTTTAAGCTTTGTTTTATAAAGTTGAACGAAATTCTTCTTTACCCAAAATAGAAAGATATCGGATACTATTGTCTTGAAAGTGAAGGCCATTTAGACAAAAAATTCCAAACCTGAGAAATAGGGATTGAAGTTTATAGGGTCTATTTTTTTCCTTCTGATTCCCGATATCAATATTGGCATCTTTTCCATGGAGATCTAAAGTCTTAGGAAGTTCAGCTTGACTTGCTTCACGACCATAGGGCCAGGGATAATTATTTCTGAAGCCTTAAGAATATCATCGACATCCCTTCCATGAGAACCATCAAGAATCCAGACCTCTATTCTCATTGTCAGGGTTATCATTATCATTATCATCGTCGTAGTCGCCTTCCTCATTGAAAATTTCATCATCTTCTTCCTCATCGGAGTCAGAATCTCCTTCTACATAAGGGATTTCGAAAGATAGGAGTTTTGCAACATCAATTTCTTCTCTCTCAGAAACCTCGATCCCTTGTTCTATTTCTTTGATCATATCCATGATCTTTTGACCAGCGCAGGATCGAGTGAGGAGAAGCTTAAGTCTGGACACTTCTCGATATTGTTGGAATAAGCTAGCATGATAGCGTCCTCATAAGAATTCACGATGATATCATTAAAAGAAGTGCTCAAAAATTGTGACACCTTCTGTTTGGCTTCGGAAATGGTTTTGACGGCCATTGCAAAAGAATTTATCTTTTTCTCCAACTTCTTCTTGAAAAGAGTGCATGTCTTTTTGAGAGAAGATTGTTTAGGAAGCATCCTGGCCTTTTCCTCCTCCGATTCTTTTAGAATCGTTTTTAAAGCCAAAATTTCATCAGTTAAGATTTGTTTCGCCTTCCTCTCCTTGGAAATGATGTATTCCGCTTGAGTAAGGGAAGCACCCAACCTTTCTTGTTCCCTCACTGAATTTTATTTAGCAGTAGTGAGAGAAACAACGTGAGACTTCTTCTTGAAGCTTAGATGTCTCAGTGAAAGACTTAGTAGTGCTTTCCAGGAGGGAGTATCGGTTTTTAGAAATCTAAAAGGAAATGTAAGACATGAGTCAAAATTCAGTCTGAAATAGTAATAAGAAGGTTAAATAGTATGAAACATGCCAGAAGTTGTTGCACAATTAGAGATCGACAATGTCTTGCTGGGTCAGGTACAGAGGAAGGCGGATGAATGGAAGTGAATGACCAAGAATTCATGATTGACTGTACAATGTCCTCAAAATCCTTGGGACGCACCAGTGATGAAGGTCTAGAAGGATTCAACTCCTGGGGAGGAGTTGAAGTGCCTAAGTCCTTTTGGGCCTACTCAATGACACTAGGAGAATCAGACCCGACTATGTAAGATATAAAATCATCCTTTGAAGGAATCATTCTGGATTGGTCAATAGTAGCGTTAAGAGGAGAACCTTCCAGATCATTGCCTAATTTGATAGCTTCACCCTCTTTTGGAGGAAGAGAAGATTGGACATTAGCGATTTTATTTCTCTTGAGAGAGGAACTTGCCTTAGTCATTTCGTTCAATATTCTTTTAGCGAGCATCCTCGATCTAGCGGTGGCCTGGGTCAAAGCTGAAGCGCTAGATTTAGAAGTTGGAAGGACTGGATCTTTATGGTTAATTTAGCAGGGGAGAAGCCGCTAGAATCCAAAAAGCATAAGTTAGAAAAGAAATGTAAATAATAACATAATGGAAAGATATAAATAATACATATAAGTTTACCAGGTCGGTGGGGACAAACTGGAGACAATAGTGAAAAATTTGTAGGGTCGCTTAAAGATATGAAGCGCTTGCCCTTGGAAGTGTGTTAGACAAAAGGATGTTGTTTGAGAATCCTTTAACCCTGTAGAATTGAACAGGATTTAGAGCATCTAGATTAAGCCAGAATGACTTAAAACTCAACCAAAGCAATCAAGAAAACAAGTCAATGGACCTTGAGAAAGGGGCATTTTACCAGAAGGACAAAATTTGCAGTCCAATTAGTTTCTAGGACACACATTCACAAAAATTAATTTCAAGGCCAAAGTCAGCAGAATAATTACTTTTAAGGACAAAGTCAACAGTCTAATTATTTTCAAGGACACAATTTCATAGGTTTTAAGGCCTTAGAAACTAATTATTTTGCATTTTATCCTTAAAATTAATTATTTCAGTTGTGTGTCCTAGAAACTAATTGCGCTTGCTAAAGAGGCCCTTATGGAAAATTTCCACCTTGAGTAAAATAAGTCAAGAATAGACTAAGTGGATGGATCGCTAGCGATCCATCACCTATGGATGGCTAGTGATCCATAAGGATGCATTACATGTCATCTGAACCTCTTGCATCATGATATACTATCTCTTCTAAGAATACTTTCCAAGTTTAATAGCATTGCGAGCAGCATTGTTTAAGAAGTAAATACTCATCTTATTCAAGTTGTTGTTTACAGATTTTTCGACCAAAGCAGCTAGCTTAAACAGGACCTAGAGAACTCATACAGAATCGAATTAACTTGAAATTTGGAGGAAATACTTAGAAGACATAAAAGAAGATTCATAAAGAAAATGAGCATAATTGGAGAAGATATGATGGACCATTGGTGATCCATCTTGATGGATTGCTAGCGACCCATGTAGGTTGGTCCCCATCACCAGAAATTCATAGTGTAGGTCCCATACACCCTCTAGAGTGTGCCTACAAAGTTTTTTATATTTTTCTTAAGTTTTTAGTGAGTTATGGATGATTCTTCTAGACTAGATAACTCATGAAAACAGATAATCAAACAAACACCAAACAACTTGATATTTGAAAAAGACATTCAAACGGAAGATAGGAAGACAACCAAATGGAGATCACTCAAAAAAGACTAAGAACATGGATCTCTAGCGAACCATCACCTATTGATCGTTAGTGATCCATCAGGTTACTCAGGTCGCCTTCAAACTTTCTGAGCTCCTTCATGACGCTGAGTATAGGCTTCTAGCAAAGCGATTTTGGCCTAAGTGCTATCCAACCCCTATAAATACATTCCTACATATAATATAAGCAGGATCTTCTAGACTGGATGCTGGAACTCTACAGAGATTATTCTTCGCTCTTCTCCTTCCACACAATAGCCATCCATAGGTTCACTGTGATTCTCCAATGACTTATGTACTTGTGACTTGATCTAACTTAGAACATTCAATTATATTGTAATCGGATTCAACTTGTAACAACAGTCAGTTAATAGAAATTATAATGTGGACGTAGGCTTCATTTACAGTCGATCCACTATAAAAAAATTCTTCTCCTTTTACTAATTTTGCTCCTTTTTACATTTGCTTTTTATATTATTGCTCTATAAGAACTGGGTTGGTCCTTTAACACTCAATCCAGGGTGTTGATCCATTTTTTTGGTTTACATTTTGGTGCTTTCACCGAGGAACCAATTCAGGCTTAGATCTAGCTATCTACTTTGGATCAGATATGTTTAGAAGTTAGATCCTCAATCTTTTCTTAAAAGATTTGCTACTGAGAATCAATGGCACTAAAAAGAAAGAGAACTAACTCTAGAAGATCCATAAGAGCTACCATTGCTGGAGAAGAAACAAATCCTCAACAAATTGAAGTCAACAACCCCAACAACCTGCTGCTAGGAGTCAACTCTGGAGATCAAGTTCTTGGATCCTCCATACAGCATAAAGTTGTGACTAAGGGAGAATTGAACAAGATAGTTGATGAAATTAACTAGAAAATGAAAAGCAGTCAAAAGGATCTTGTGGAAAAAGTAGATGTTCTCTTAATGCTCAAATCACTAACTACTCCCAGAACGGTACCTGAAACCATGGTTGCTACAAAGTAAGAGCATTCTTCTATTTTTGGCTTGAACAGAAGAAACGGAAGGAAAAAGTGAAAGGAAGTAGTAGATAGAGCTCTAAGAATCATGATGGAAGAAAATGTTAACGCTCTACCCACCGCAAAGCATCTGCTACAAACCCGAACTTAGGGGTGAAAACCCTACACGGAGATATAACAATGACTCTCTTTGGCTCCGAAGATGACAAACGATTTGAGGAAGACAAATTAGATGAAAATGCTAGCCTAAAAAATGCTAGAAGAAGCTCCAAAACCCATGTCGCAACATAGTACCAAGCAATGGACGAGGAACTGCTACTCAAACGGTACTCCTAGAGCGGATATAACACAAATTGGGGTCGATTACAAGGCCAAGCCCCCGTGGTATATTATGACCACTTCACCTTGACCAGCTTTCAATCGCATCATGGAGCTCCCAATCGTCGAATCACGAATGATCGTCGCTAAAAATTGTCAAAAATCATCAAAATGGTCATTGAAAACTCACTTCAGGATTGACTTGAAGTCGAACTCTGGTAATCGCCTATTTGACTCGAGGCAGATTCTGGAAGTCCTGACTCGAAGTTGAACTCGAGTAATCACCCATTTGACTCGAAGCAAACCTAGGAAATTCTGGCCCGAAATAAGACTCAGGTAAAACCAAGATTTTCTCCAAGCAAACATGCAAATGACCTTGAGCACCGTTCGTCACTAACCCAACACCTCAAATTTTGTGACTCTAAGTGAACCTGTGCTAAGTCCAAGCAAATGGCAACTTTTTTGAGTCATACTCCAAGTAAATTACCACTGACTCATCAACGCCGATCCATCTTCTTTTGCCCATTATTTGAAAACACGAACTCCAAATTCCTGTAAATTGTGAATGCAACCTTATAGGGCCTTCCTTGTCGTCCTAGGCCGATCTCACCTAGTTTGAAAATTTTTGGGGATCATACCTGATCCATGACGCCATCCTAACTGATTTTCCATTCAATCAGCATTTCCAATCATTCAAGTATAGGACAATCAAGCATATATCATTCTCAAGCATTATAAACAACTATATCTTGAAAATGGATCGGACTGACAATGTTTAGAGTATCTTCCTTAACGAAACACATTCACCGAAACTGCTCAGTGAGCGGGATGTCCAAAGAAGTATGACCAGCATATGGATGAAGCGAAGGCGACAGATGCAATCTACTCCAAGGCCCTTTGGAATCATTAAAAGATGAAATAACCTACTACTCTGAAATAATTCTATGAGAAGGCAAACTAGTTATAGAGCCAGAGATAGTGCAATTAGTAGACGGAGAATCCGGCAATTTTTCAAAGAACATACCAAACAGTAAAGGAGCTACAGGACCTCAGGGACCTTCTGCCCAAGCAAGGCCACTAAGACCCAATAGAAAAGCATCCAAGCTAATCGATGAAATCAGATGTAAGGATGACTATCAAATAAAACTCTAGCTAGCTCGCTACTAAGGAATGAGGCAACAATCTAAAGCGATGCCTTCTCATCAATCCTTGCCTACTTTTATTTTCCATATCGCCATACTGGAACACTAGGGGCATTATAGACAACATGGAGAAAGAAATGCTTCAATGCTGTCGACGATTCATGTTGATCCCCCTTTTGAGAGCCAACATTGCTCTGGTAGCGTTACGAAGGCTTTTCAAAGGATTGTCGAACAAACAGATCCAACCCTTAGTCTCTGAAATCGATAAAACTATGTCTCGACGAGTTGAATCCCAAAAGTTTCTCTTTAAGTCGATGAATCATCACTTTAAGACAACCGAGCGGTCGGACACACGACCCAAAACTCTTCTTGGAGTTGATGAATTATCACTCCAATATTGTCTACTCGTCGGACATCCGACCAAAATTCCTCTTGAAGTCGATGAATCATCACTTTAAGACCAACGGGCTATCGGACACACGACCCAAAACTCTTCTTGGAGTCAATAAATAATCGCACTAGGGTCATCTGAGCACTGAACATCCGACCAAAATTTCTCTTGGAATCATTAAATTATCATTCCAAGGCCATTTGGTCGTCGAAAATCTGACCATAAAAACCCCTTCATGAACTAAAGTGTCATGAAGGTCTTTCATGAATTAAAGTGCAGTGAAGGCGATTCGGCAATCATCTGATCCAAAAATCCTTCATGAACAAAAGCTTCACGAAGGTCAACCAAAAGATTAGCGGTCATCTCATCGAGAACTGCCCAAATTCAATGAAGTCATGCTCTGAGGCCACGAATCGAAAATCACATTAGTCACTTCGTAAAATTAACAGAATCACTTCCAACGACCAATGAGACAAAACAGTGTTGAAATCCAAAGCTTCCTAATCCCTCAAAGAAACTAAGCTAAAACTGAACCGACATTTTGATCAATCAGAGATTGACTCGAATCAAGCCAAGATTTGACACCTGGGTGAACCAAGTATCTAAAATCCCTAATATGCAAGTCTATTAAGATAGGGGCTTTCCTATGCATTAATCATCTAGGAGACACAGTTGCATCCGCTAGACCACGTGCAACAAAATGGGTTGTGGAGAAACCCCAAATACAGTTTAAGCATGCAAACAGCCTTATGGCATGGGGGCACCAAATATACTTGAATAGCTATAAGGAACGTCAAGACTAATCATACCACAGTTTGGTTACGCCCGATCGAAAATTCTGGCATTCTGACAACTACTGACTTAACAACCTAGCTAGCGCAACAAACAAAATAGAAGCATAATACTTGGTTATTTCTTCCCAACTCCTCCTTTACCACCCTTGGTGACCAGTTCCTTTTCAACTTAGACTGTATGCTAGTTGAAGACCAATCCTCTAATGGCAGTTTGGGCCAAAAACTAAGAGTCTTGCCATGAACTCCTACAACCTCTTCCTTCATAACCATATTCATGTGCTGATTGTAGATCTCTCCACCATGGAAATCTTATATGTTTGGCCATGCACATCTTTCGGAAATATGGGAGGATCGTCCAAGCAACGGTTACCCGATCCAAAAACCAATTTATCTTTTAGGACTGACAAAATAGCATTCCAGCGAAGTCAAATCAATGGATTGATGATAAAAGTCGATCTTTACCTTCTAAGAACAGGTGTCGCTCCTCTAGCACCGGAAGGTCCAAACCATTGTGTGCATCCCATAAGCCCTTGCTAGCTTCTTAAACTAATAAAACATGTTCAAGCAAATAAACTACCGAGTCGATGAGGTCAAATCGACCCAAATAGCTGGATCGACGGAACTCAATCCCGGTCTCCTCTAAAACTAGTCGCTCCGGTAGCATTGAGAAGTTCCAAACCATTCTAAGTCATGGGTCTTATCGATCCCATAAGTCGCGCATCACTTCTTAAGCCGTGGAACCATGCTGTCAAAGCAAGAACTACTTGTGTTATGATAAGATTGGCAATGTCAAGAAATTTCAAACTGTTCTGGATTGACGGGTCGTATCGATCTCATAAGTCATGCATCACTTCTAAATCCGTGGAACCATGCTCTCAAAGCACGAACTCCTCACATTAATTGGCAGCATCGAGAAGTTCCAAACCATTCTAGATCGACGAGTCATATTGATCCCATAAGTCGCGCACTACCATAAGCCGCACATCACTTCTTGAGCCATGGAACCATGCTCTCGAAGCACGAACTCCTCACGTTACCCAAAGATTGGCAATGTCAAGATGTTCCAAACCGTTCTGGATCGACGGGTCGTACCAACCTCATAAGCTATGCACTCCCATAAGTCGTGCATCACTTCTTGATCTATGGAACCATGCTTTCAAAGCACGAACTCCTCACATTACCCAAAGATTGGCAACGTCGAGAAGTTCCAAACCATTTCTAATCGATGGGTCATATCAATCCCATAAGTCACGCATTGCCACAAGCCGCACATCACTCCTTGAGCCGTGGAACCATGCTCTCGAAGCACGAATTCCTCACGTTACCCAAAGATTGGCCACGTCAAGAATTTCCAAACCGTTCTGGATTGATCGTTCATATCGATCCTATAAGTTATTCACTGCCATAAGCTGTGCATCACTTCTTGAGTCGTGGAACCACGCTCTCGAAGCATGAACTCCTCACATTTCCCGAAGAATGGCAACGTCGAGTAGTTCCAAACCGTTCTGGATTCACATGTCTTATCGATCTCATAAGCCGCGCACTCATATAAGCCACGCATCACTTCTTGAGCTGTGAAACCACGCTCTTGAAGCACAAACTCCTCACGTTACTCGAAGATTTACAATGTCAAGAAGTTCCAAACCGTCCTGGATTGATGGGTCGTATCGATCCCATAAGTCGTCCACACCCTAACTCGTGCATCATTTCTAAAGCTATGGAACCACGCTCTCGAAGCATGAACTCCCTATGTTACCCAAAGATTGACAACGTCAAGAAGTTCCAAACAATTCTGAATCGACAGGTTGTACCAATCCCATAAGCCATGCATTTCGTAAGTCGTGCACTCTCAAAAATCGCACATTTCGAAGGCCACGCACTCTCAAGAGCTACGCATTTCATAAGCCGTGCACTCTCAAGAGTCACACATTTCGTAAGCCACGCACTCTCAGAAGCTGCGCATTTCATAAGCCATGCACTCTCAAAAGCTACGCATTTCGTAAGCCATGCAAGCACTGCTAGTTGTTATGGCATCATCAGCAAACCGTTAAAATTTTCAAAGTAGCGGTATTATCCTGACAACATCGACAAACTTGTTTATTGCAAGACTAATAGGGATCAACTCCAATATCAAAATGAATTGACGTGAGTCCAAAAATGTCGGAAAAATAGAAATTTATAGAGAATTCTAATCTTTGACCAAAGTTAATGTACAAAATGTCTAAATTTAAGTCATCCTAGTCATGGGTTCCCTGAGATAGGAGCTACGATGCACCTCTGACTAGGGCATCTAGGGAGCCTCACAGAACATCAAGTCTCACATCAGTTGTTCAGAATAATCAGCCTTATGGATTGAGGGGCATATAACACTAGGTTAGGATAAAAAATCGCTCCAACTTGCAATAAAATGAGGAACTTACCATCGTCCAAAGATAGACTGCGACGGAAGGCATTTCCAGAATCAAATCGTCAATGTACCAATTTCCAAAGGCCGAAATAGGTGATCGACTGAGGTCTCAAACTCTGACTTGCATAAAACCAGCTGTTATCCGAAGACAGACAACGGTAAGGAGAGATTGCTTGAAAACAAAAAACTAAACCATTGATTCTCGAAGATTGGAACCAACGAATAAGGTTAATATCCGCAGCAATGCTATCAACCCAGCATAATGCATATGGCCTGAAACAAGCTAAGGTTAAGTATCACAAATTCAAGACAAACACTACCAAACTCTATAGGTTCGCGATCAGGATAGGGATGAGCATGGTCATACCAGAGGTAATGTGATGACTTGCTCCACAGCTTCTAATTTTCTATAAGAACTAAAATTTAGCACCTAGAAATGAAGGGTTCCACGGGTAATTGTCAAATCATAACAAAAACCAGTTGGATGAAATTCAATTTTTCATGAATAAGAATAACTATGGAATTGGTTAAGCAATAGTCTTGCATCTCCAAAGGTAATACTTGATGATTATAAACAAAGCTAGGTAACGAAATCGCCTGTGACTCTCATCCTTTCAGAACATGGCATATCCTAGAGTTAAGCAACATTGAGAAAACAGCCACATTGGGCTAAAAAAATCTACTCAACACTACAGGATCAGATGAATGATTCAATCCACACTAACATGACTTTAACCCTCCCTGAAGACAAGTAGGACTAAGAAAATACTTCGACAATCTAATCATCGAAGTGCTAGTTTTTGAGGACTGAAACTAGTAACCAACTGGATTAAAAGTACAGTCGAATCGATGGGGAAAAGCGATCCCAACGTCCAAAGTATAGGTGTTGCCCAGGCAATGCCAAAGCCTTCTCTCATTTTCTAGGTACCGGTGTTGCCCAGGCAATGTCGAGAAAATTTTCTATTTCCTAAGTACCGTTGTTGCCTCAAAAACACTGGGAACCTTTCTATTTCATAAGTACCGATGTAACTACCGTTGCCTAAAAATGGGCAACAATAGGAAGATATAACATTTCATAGGTCAGCTGGACGGTTCGACCTTTCATCATAGGAATCAGCCACTGCATAGAAATAAAGCAGCCCAAATGAAAATATAGGATTGAATTGCTCATGTGCTAATTTCTAAAGATGAAATCTAGTGCACAACTGAATTTCCTAAATTCAACTTAGAAAGAATTTGGATACAGCCAAAAGATAGGCAACCATGAGGAAATGTTTCTTAGAACCAAGAAGCTGGGTTATCAATTCCTAAAGACAGGAATTAGCGTATGAACAGAACTTCCATGATGACAGCAATCAAGAAAAGCATGCACACCTAAGGACACATAGGGAAAATCACAAAAGGTCGGAACCATAACCATCAGACTTCCTCAGTCCTCGAATAGGATTGAGAGCCAGACCAGGAGAAATCGAATCATTTGTCCCAAACCTCTCCATCTCTCATAATCACGAAATACAGGCATTCGAAATAGCTAGTCCCTCAAGCAAGGATAGGCGCACAGATGCTTGTTCAAAAGAAATGTTGCAAAGTCCAAACATGAATAACCGCGAGATTGGTTAGATAACGGTTATGTATCACAAAATAGAGCATTCTGACAAAAAATAGCCAACAAATGAAATGAAGGATTTAACATTCAAAAACTTATCGTCGCTCAATGTTTGGCGATGATGAGAAGGATTGATGGCCTACTTATGGTCTGACTAGATCATTTAGTCCCAACTAGCAGGAATATGCCATCGCCCGATGTTTGGTGATGCTAAAAAGAAAACCCCCAGAATGAAACTGTCGACGCATCGGCTTTCAAAAACCGAAGATTCACAACATCAATGAAAAATCCATAAAGTTGAGTCATCCATGCACAATTTTCTAGAGATAGAAACTGATACACGATTAGGATCTCAACAATGGATTAGGAAGAATTCACTTTGGCAAAAGATGACGGTGACGAGTCTTTCCAGCACATGTACCTAGAATGACATCGAATGACAATGTCAACTTAAAGGAACTCAATTACAGTCAGGAAACAAACATCATTGAAAAAATCAGAGCTTGAAATCAAGTAGTAAAGTCCCTAGTTATTAGACGTAGGAGCCATCATGTCAATCAAACTGGGGTAATCGGATATATGGCCGAGGAAACCTAATATCCTGAAAACATATAGATATGGTACTAAGAGTAATCAGCCATACAAACTGGAACACTTTGTCAAACGAACTCGACGAAGTATAAATAGGAATAGCCATAAAACTGGCTAGATCAAGCTGCCCCATAGTTCTAGACAAAGCTATGAAATACAAATTGCCAAAATGACTGCAGGAATATTGTTAACAAGAAATCTTGTCAACATCCTCAATGCTTTGGTAAGATAATTTCATTTGGACATAACCATGTGGTTGTGATGATTCTCACTTCTGAAAGATTATCTTCAGATATAAATCTTAATCAAATTGGTCTGGATGAAAAGAATAGTGAATCGTGGAACTTTTTGACCTCGTCGAAAGGTTATTAGCATGACCTCCCCAACCTTTCATTTAAGTTGGTGTAGAAAAAATAACTCAACCTTTCGACCTTGTCAAAAGGTTGTTAGCAAGATACTCCAACGTTCGTCTAGGTTGAAATAGAAGTAAGTTGCCACACCTTTCGACTTTATCGAAAGGTATGACAAGGCTTTTCCAACCTTTCGATTTGGTTGATGTAATTCACGGTCACTTAACTTCCAGAAATCAATAATTTGTTGAGTTCCATCTCCCCTTGGAGTTGAAAGCAGTTATGATTGATGTCTACTACTTCCTTTTAAATCATGTTGAAAGATGATGTGTGAAACCTCTCGACATTATTGTAAGGAGAAGCATAGCTCATTTTTCAACCTTAATTGCTTTTAGCCCCTTTGGCGTCCATTTTCTTTCTATGGAATCAATTCGAAGAGTTTGCTAATGCTTAAGGGAGTGGATTCCCTTTGAATTAAATCCATCATGAGTGGTTAAAAGGTATATAACCTAGGACTCTGTTAGGAAGTAAACCTTTCGACTAAGTCGAAAGGTTTTCCTCCTTTTGAAACAATCCCAATTTAATATCTTTAACCCATTCACTTTTCTCATATAAGATCAGTTTAGTTGTTCCAATAACCATGTATTCATCATATGTGACACGCCATCATCACTTTAGCTTCCTACATTAAGTATGGATTTCAATGATGATGCGTTCCGATGGGGAGTATTTAAGTTTGATCTTATACATAGGATAAATCAAAAGAGACTATGAGAAGGAGGTTGAAATCATGTGCATTTGATAGTTAGTCTAGATAATGATCTTAATGATTCTCCTCATTACCAATGTCCATCATGAATGAGCCATCTCCATTTTATATTCCAGATGAGTTATAGGAAACTAATCTCTCTCCCCAATTCAATTTAGGGTTTTTTTCTTGTACAATTATCACTATGAAAGTAGAGAAAAGAAAATAAATTCAGTATTTAGAATTTGCCCCTAAAACATGATCCTTTATGTCTTATTTATAGATGCAAGTTGGCCCTTTGTCGTGCCTCACCTTTCATCTGAGTCGAAAGGTCTCCATTTTATATGCCGCCTTAAACCTTTTGACTTTATCGAAAGGTTATGAACCCTTCAACTGTGTCGAAAGGTTATGAATCTCTTGTGCACCTTGGTTCATTCCTTTTGCTTCCCTGTTTTCGTTCTTGTCAAAAGGACTCCTTATTGTATAATGTTGTGAACCTTTCGACCTTGTCAAAAGTTTTGCCTTCCATATGCTGTCTTGAACCTTACGACCTCATCGAAAGGTTTGTCCTTGTCATGAGCCTTTCAACCTTGTCGAAAGGTTTGTGCTTCATGTGCTATTAAAAACCTTTTGACCTTATCGAAAGGTTTTCAATTCTTATGCCTTCATGAACCTTCTGTCTTTTTTGAAAGGTTTGCCTTTTATACTCTTTTATGAACCCTTTGACCTTGACAAAGGATTTATCTTCACTTGTTGTAATGAACCTTCTAACCTTGTCGGAAGGTTCGTATTCCAATTGAACGTTATAGAGAGCTATATTTCCCTTCAATGTTGTCGAAAAGTTTTCTTTCATTTCTTTGTCGTTGCTGACTTCTAATGTTGCTTTCTTCATAGCTTTTCAATGTTATCGAAAGGTATCCAGGATGTGTCTTAACTGGTTCGAAAGGCTTTCTATGCTTTCTAAAAGGTCACTTCAGGACGAAACCATTGACTTTGAAAGTTTTAATGGTGTAGTTGAGGGAACACTATTGATTGCTTTCGAAAGGGGCTCTGAAGTCATTATTGCTTTTCAATATGTGTTGAAAGGTTGGTTGTGACAGAAGGTCCTGTTTGTTTCCATCTGGGTCAAAGGCCTTTGCGTTGTATAAACAGTTGACCCTTCGAAACATTCTTTTTAAATCTTTCATGATGACTTGGCCTGTCTCTTCATCAAAACTTCAATTTTATTATCTTTCTTTCATATGTCTGCCTTCAAGTAGATTTTGTGGTTAACATTTCCCTCCCCCCTGTATGAAAGAAGCTTTTTTCTTTTGGACAAAGTTTTCATAGCTTTCTTACTCTTCATAATTTTTCCTTTCCTGCAAAATTCAAAATTAAAAGTACCATTGTTATTATTATACTTACATGTATGTTCAATAGTTGATCATCATATTTATGCCCTTATTTGTCTGATAAGCATCATTTGGAATTCATGACCACCAACTTTTAATTTTAGCATTAAGAAGGTCAGTTTAGGATTTTTTGCTTCCTGCAATAGAATCAGTTACATTATCACCCATGAAATCCAACCCAGATTAGGGTATTTACTTGTGAAGTAAGAGATTGATAACATGATATTTGAAATTCAGATGACCATATCCCAAAAATAGTTCTATATATGTAGCTTTTACAAACCTAGATTCGGGTTTTTATGGCCAACTAAACATGAATTAGTATTATGATTTTCACATTAAGCTTTGAGCCTAGATTAAGACATATGTTAGTCGACCATCTTTGTAGAGAGAATCTTCGGCCCTGATTAGATCTCATATTTTTGTAAGCAGATAGTTGTTAAAATGGAAATTCCCTGGCCGTATTGGGGTATATTTTGATTAACCTGAAATTCATGAAAATTGTCTTAATAACAGATGTCTTTGTCCCAGATTTGGGTATTTATGCAAAAATAAGATAATAATTGTGAAACCTGAGTTCGAGTATTATGAATTGTAATTATAGACATTGTTCTCATATGCTGATTCGGGCTCAATAAAGATGGCGATTGATAGGATTCTGAAACCTAGATTTAGGGAATAGTTGTTGAAATTCATATATGAGAATCCCGCGGCCCAAATTCGGGCATTTGTGACGAATAGAAATCCACAGATCCTGTACCCATATTAGGGTTTAGATAAGTAGCAATCTTGATACCCAGATTCAGACAATAAATTAGTGATTAATAAAGACCCGAAATCCAGATTCGGGTGTTAGATAATGCATTCCATATATGAAGGACTTGAAAACCCCTACAAGGGTATTTAATAGCCAATGTTTAGAAGTTAGAGTCCCAAAACTCAGATTCGGGTAATAATATATGGGGATATGCTTTACTCCTTTGCTTTTGTCTTTTTCGAAATATAGGAACCCTTTGGGTTTTGTATAGAAATAATTTGATTAGCTGTCTCTTGAGCTTGAATAAATTAGTCCATAACTCGATGAGCCTTTATCTGAGCTAGGACATCTTAGTCCTCGATTGATTATGCCTCTTCTCGGGCCTGGACATCTTGGTCCATTGTTGGTTCTGCCTCTTCTCGGGCTTGGACATCTTAGTCCATTATTGATTGAGCCTCTTCTCGGGCTTAGATGTCTTAGTCCATTAATGATTGAGCCTCTTCCCAGGCTTAGGTGTATTAGCCATTATTGTCCAGTGCTTTTGGTTAGCTTATCTTAGAGGTTGGAACCAAGAACTTACCCGACCTCCCTCCAAGAGGCACCCTGCCGGGTGCTTTTACGTCCCAGACAAAGGCTTGTTCGGTGCTTTATTGTGGCCACCATATGGCGTGGATAGAGATTAACTCCGTCCTCCCTCCAGATGTGCCTTAACTTAGCCATAGCGTGGCATGGATAAAGGCTTCTTCGGTGCTTTAACATGGCCATCTTATTGCATGGAAAAAGGCTTACTCCGTCCTCCCTACAGGAGGTTGATCTAACCAGAGGCGCTGTCAAGGGCTTTTTCGATGCTTTAACTTGGCAATCTCATGATGCGGTTAAAGGCTTACCCACCCTCCCTCCAAAAGGGGCTCTACCCAGGCCATCCCGGCATGGACGAAGGCTTTTCTACCATCTCAGGTAGACTATAATCTTAGGCGGTGTCCAAATATAAGGAACATTTCAATCCTAACCATATAGATTTTTTTCTTTCTAAAAGAAGCTCTTTATTAATCCATATTTGGAAAATATGGCCTTAAAAGTTCATCACTCCATGTTTAGAAACATGTTACCATCTAGGCGACATAATTTGTAGGCCCCCGGTGGGATTGCTTTGCATATGATTAATAGCCACTCCTAGTTTGGTCCTAGGGGTCCATCTACCGGATTCTTAATATTGACCATTACTCTATGAGTACCAAATTCCCCTCTTGAAATTACCGAGTCCTTAATCTTGAGTTGTAATACTTAGAGATTCTCCTTTGATATTCTACGGTTCATACCGCTGCTTCAACTCTTAAATCATGTATCAAGTCTAGTGATTTCTTTCTTTAACTCTTGGTTCTTATCAAATGCATAAGAAATCCTTCGGTGCGAGGGTATTTCAATCTCGATTGGTAGCATTGCTTCACATCCGTATATCAATGAATATGGGGTATGTTCCATTGCCGTCTTAGTAGATGTTCGGTAAGCCCATAACACTAATGGTAGTTCTTCTACCCAATTTCCTTTTTCTTTATTCAACCGCATTTTCAGAACGGTTTTTATGGTCTTATTTGCAGCTTCAACCACTACATTAGCTTTTGGATGTGCGACGGATGAAAAACTTTTAATAATCCCATTTTTGTCGTAGAATAGAGTGAATTCTTCGCTTTCAAATTATGTCCCATTGTCAGAGATTATCTTTTAGGAAATTCCAAGCCTAGTTATGACATTCTTGATGACAAATCTCATTACTTTTCCTAAAATGATTTTTGGAAGTGGTTCGACTTCAACAAATTTGGTAAAATAGTCGATGGCCACTACGGCATATTTAGCTCCTCCTTTTGAAATTGGCAATGGGCTGATCAAATCTATTCCCCAAACATCAAAGGGTCATGGACTTGTGATTGGAGTTAATTGAATTGGAGGCAAGCTTGGTATTTTTGAAAACTTTTGGCATTTCTCGCATCTTTTCACATGGTCTATTGCTTGGCTCACCATTTGTGGCCAATGAAATCCTTGCCTCCTTACTATTTTTGCAAGCTTTGTTCCATTTGAATGATCACCACACAACCCCTCGTGTGCTTCATCCATTAGTCTCATCCCATCATTTATGCTCATACAACAAAGATAAGGCAAGTAATATCCCTTTTTGTAAAGGATTTCATCTATCATAACAAAGGTTTGAGCCTGCCTCTTGATTTTTCCTGCTTCACCTTTATCGATTGGTAATGTCCCTTTAACTAAATACTCAACAATGTGTGACATCCATGTGCCATCATATGTGATATCTGGATTGGGTATGTCCGTCCTTTCATTTGTCAGCTCACTACTACTTTCTATTTCTTCTCTCCTCTGAGACATGGTTTGAGATCTTGTCATAACCATCAATTCTTTTCCTTGTTCGGATGTCTCTTTTTCAATGCTCGTCTTTTCTTGATACCCAATGGGAACAATTCGTGTTTTTGGGGCTCCCCTTGAGCTAGTCAATTTTGCTAAAGAGTCTGCCTATGCATTCTCTACCCTTGGAACTTGATTTACCGAAAATTCATCATACAAGGCGAACATCTGCAAAATCTATTTCACATATAAAGATAGCTTAGGTCCATTGTTTGGTATAATTGCTTCACATGATTGAGCATTAGCTTTGAGTCATTGAAAATCTGTATCCATGGGATTTTCAATTCAAATGCCAGAGTTAGTCCTGCTACCATTGACTCGTATTCTACCACATTATTGGTTGCGGGAAATCCCAATTTCATGGCATAGTGCAATCGACGTCCGTCTGGGGTTGTCATTACATATCCTGCTCTATCACCTTGCTCGTCTGATGCCCCATCCACAAATAGTTGCCACATGGGCTTCTGGTCTTTCTCTTTTTTCGATTGTTCCTTTCTAAAGCTAATGCATTCATTAAATAAAATCTGTTAGGTCCTGGCCTTTGATTGCAGCCCTTGGTTGAAACTCTATTTCGTATTGGCTAAGTTCAATCCCCCATTTTACCAATCTCCCTAAAGTCTCAGACTTACTGAAAACTTTCTTAAGTGGAAAAAATTTCAAAACAAAAATCGAACGTGCTTAGAAATATAATTGGGTAACAGTCCTATCTGAGCTTTTGAGCTGTAAGAATCAAGCAATAAGTTATTTCTCTATAATTGGGAATGAAATTATGCGTCCTTCAACCGTCTGCTTACATAGTTTACCGAGAGTTATGCACCTTTGTCTTCTCGACTGAGTATTGAACTGACCGCATGTTTTGATATTGCCATATATAGATATAAATTTTCACCACCCTTGGGTCTTGAGTGTACGGTGGTTTCTCCAAATGGCTTTTAATTCCAAGAAAGCCTTTCTGCAATCTTCTCCCCATTCGAAGTTCTTCCTTTTCTTAATTACATCAAAGAAAGGTATACATTTATCAGTGGCTTTGGAGATAAACCTGCTTAAGGCAGCTACTCTTCAATTTAAGCTCATCACTTCCTTACTAGTTTTTGGTTCGACCATATTCCTTTTAGCCTGAATTTGGTCGAGATTTGCCTCTATCCCTTGTGCACTTACCAAGTAGCCTAAGAATTTTCGAAAACGGACCCCGAAAGAGCACTTCTGCGAACTTAATTTCATTTGATACCTCAACAATTTTTTCGAACATTTCCTTCAGATCCTTGAGATTGTTTTCAGGTTCGCTAGATTTTACCAGCATGCCATCAACATAACTTCTATATTTCTGCCAATCAATTGCTTGGACATTCGATTGACCAATCTCTGATAAGTGGCCCCTGTATTTTTTAGACCAAAAGTCATGGCCCTTTAACAATAAATTCCTTACTCTGTTATGAAGCTGGTGTGATCTTCGCCTGGCTTGAAAATCGATATCTGATTGTACCTTGAATAGGCATCCATAAGAGATAACAACTTATGTCCACTCGTTACATCTACCAACTGATCTATTCGTGGCAACAGGGAACGGTCCTTTGGGCATGCTTTGTTTAAATCGGTGTAATCGATACATGTTCTCCATTTTCCATTTGACTTTTTCACCAGAACTGGGTTGGCTAACCATTTGGAGTAATATAATTCCCAGATTAAACCAATTTCAAGGAGCCTATCAACTTCCTCATTCAGAGCATTTGTTCGAACTTTATCTAATTATCTTTTTCTCTGCCTTATGGGAGTTGTACCTTGTTGATGTTAAGGCATGGCACATGACAGTCGGGTCAATCTCCACCATATCGTAATGTGACTAGGCAAACACATCCTTATTGTATTTGAGGAACTGAATCGGATCTTTCTTTAACTTGCCCTCAAGATCTTTTCCCACCTTAACCACTTTAGAAACACCTTTAGAATCTATATAGGTTTCCTTTAGGTCTTATGTGAGCCTTATTCTCTCTATCTCACCCGACAATCAAACTCTGTGACTATTGGACCTTCTTCTGCTAAATTAGTATCAACCCTCTTTCTCTTGTTTCCTCCAGGAATGTACTTTTAAAACATACGCTAATTAGACTTCTTATCATTAATCTTTGCTTCGAATGTTGGAAATAAAAATCCATCATCTAAAGGCTGTAAAGTAATAAAAGAACCGAATAAGAAGGATATTCCCATTTATATTGATCGAGCATAGCAAAGTACATTTCATAGGAGCTGAACTGTTCTCCACGCACAGTCCCCTAGCCTCACTTTGTCAAGAACTTTAGCATGAGGTATTTTGGCGAGCTAAAGCATCAATTTCATCCAAGGCTGGTCTACCAAAGAAAGCGTTATAGCATGAGGGTTGGTCAATTATCACAAAGATGATTTCTAATGTTCGGCAAGTTGGAGGCGCTCCTATTTGAACTAGTAGCTTTATTTGCCCCATCGAAGTTGATCCCTTGTTGTTGAACCCAAACATTGGTTAGGAGCTCGGCTCTAGCTTATGCTCTGGGATATTCACTTGATCAAAAGCATGCTTGAAGATGACATTAACCGTGCTTCCTGTATCGACCAGAATTTTAAAGACAATTGACAACCCAATTTGAGTAGTGATCATAAGGGGGTCGTTATGTGGATGATGAACTCCTTTGCACAACTCCTGCAGTGTGATCACCAGATTTGGCATTTGAAGATTGAGTCCAGGCTCTTCGTTAGAGGCTTCTCTTGAGCAGAATAAATTCCCTCCTTGGCTTCTTTAATATATCTGCTCCGAGCTCCTTTACTATTTCCTGTCGGATGTGGCCCGCTGTGGATCACATTAAGCTGAGGGGGGTCTTCATCTTCCAAAACATTTACAGCGTTGATCGAACGCTTCTGGGGAGCACTTTCAGTTCTTTGGGCTTTGTGCTGAACTCGGATAAATTTTTTGAGATGGCCTTCTTGGATCAGCTTTTGAATTATGCTGGCCAGCACTCTACAGTCATCTTTTTTATGGCCGTTAGCTTTATGATAGACACGGTAATCTCCTCCCTTCTTATGCTCTACATTATTCTTAGCTTTGTAGGAGGTCGAAAAGTTGATTCTTTCCTTTGTTGTAGCATATATATAAGACAATGGCCTGTTTAAAGCAATTTGTCTTAGCGACTGGCTCTTCCCACCTATCCCTTTTGTGGCATGGTCCAAGCCAAATCTTCCTCCCTCCTTTCTGGGAAGTGTTTTTCTCTTGTAATAGTAAAGCTCATCCATCTGGATGAATTTATCTTCCTAAAAGTGGTAGTCTTGGAGATCTTTGCAGCCATTGACGAATAGCTGCTTCCAAAAAGGAGTATTTTCAATTAACCCAGAGAGGACGGCTATGATTTTTTCGCGATCATTCATGTCCTTGGCCTTGAAACCTTCTATGTTGAATCTTCTCAAATAATCCCCCCAAGATCCACTTTCATTGCTTGATGTTCGCCAGGACCATACAATCAATAGTTGGATCCTTAAAAATGTAGAACTATGCTGAGAATTCACAAGAAAACTATTTCCAAGAGTAGATGGTTTTCTCTCTGTACTGTCTATACCACTTTTCTGCCGCCCTTTGGAGTGTAACGGGGAACAGTCGCCACCAAATTGCCCTAGAAGAATTGTTTAGGTCCATCTGGCTGTCAAAAGCCATAAGGTGATCATCAGGATCCATATTCCTATGATATTTTATAAACGGGATCTTAACATAGGGAGGAATTACTATCTCCATGATCTCATCAATGAATGGTGGCACCCTCTCATTGTCATTTACATTCACATTTATGGTTCTTTTTCCTTTTGAATTCATGTCGTCCTTGATTGCCTTCTTAGTAGCATCTTTAAGGAAAGCTTCTACATTGCCAAAATTATTCTTCTTCGGGTAATACTCTTTTGAAGTTGAGGTGTTGACTGCTCTAATGACTTGCCAAGAATTCTCCCTTGATGGTTAGCTTCTTCTTGCAGGAGCTGTTTCTTCTTTGAGAAGTTCAAGTATACTTTTATCTTTACATTCCTTGGAACTGGTTTCCATATTTCTTCTAGAAGAAACTACTTCTTCACCTTGAGTTTGATTTGGAGTCTTTGATGATTTTTGAGATAAAGCCATCTTCAACAGATCCTGCATTTCCTGTAATTATTGCTCCAAGCGCTAGATTTTAACCGTGTTTTCATCCAATGGTGCTGGTGATGAAGTTTTCCCTGGAAGGACCCCGTCCAGGTTGAAAGTAGGAGTTATCAAGTTGGAAGTGTGCACTAGTCCCTCTTCGAGTCCGCTTAAGAATTTTGATCTCATTTTCCTAGGCAGACAAACAAACCATAATTCGTATATAAATAGGGATAGGGTCGGAGGTTCAGGCCCACATTCTAGTGCCAAAAATGTTAACAAGAAATCTTATCAATATCCCCAATGCTTTGATAAGATAATATTTTTGGACATAACCATATGTTTGAGATGATTCTCGCTTCTGAAAGAGTATCTTTGGATATAATGTCTAAATCAAATTTATTTGGACGAAAAGAATAGTGAATTGCCATACCGTTTGACCTTGTCAAAAGGTTAATAAGGCTACTTCATCCCTTCGACCAGGTTGATAAATATTAGATTATCGAACTTTTCGATCTTGTTGAAAGGTTATTAGCATGACCTCCCCAACCATCCATTTAAGTTGGTGTAGAAAGAAATACCTCAACCTTTCGACCTTGTCGAAATTTGTTAACAGATCACTCTAACCTTTTGTTTAGGTTGAAACAGAAGTAAGTTGCCAAACCTTTCGACTTTATCAAAAGGTATGACAAGGCTTTTCCAACCTTTCGATTTGGTTGATGTAATTCACGGTCATTTAGCTTCTAGAAACCAGTAGTTTGTCGAGTTCCATCTCCTCTTGGAGTTGAAAGCAGTTATGGTTGATGTCTACTACTTCCTTTTAAATTATGTCGAAAGATGACATGTGAAGCCTCTCGACATTATTATAAGGAGAACCATAGCTCATTTGTCAACCATAATTGCTTTTAGCCCCTTTACTGTCCATTTTCTTTGTATGGAATCAATTTGAAGGGTTTATTAATGCCTAAGGGAGTAGATTCCCTTTGACCATCACGAGTGGTTATAAGATATATAACCCAGGAATCTGTTAGGAAGTAAACCTTTCACTAAGTCGAAAGGTTTTCCACCTTTCGAAACAGTCCCAGTTTAATATCTTTTACCCTTTCACTTTTCTTATATAAGACCAATTTAGTTATTCCCATAACCATGTATGCAACATATGCGACACGTCATCATCACTTTAGCTTCCCACATTAAGTATGGATTTCAATGATGATGCATTTCGATCGGGAATGTCTAAGTTGATCTTATACATAACATATATTAAAAACGATTATGAGAAAAAGGTTGAAATCATGTGTAATAGTCTAGCTAATGATCTTAATGATTCTCCTCATTGCCAATATCCATCATGAACGAGACATCTCCATTTTATTCATATTCAATATGAGTTATAGGAAATTGAGCTCTCTCCCCAATTCAGTTACGGTTTTTCCTAGTACAATTATCACTATGAAAGTAGAGAAAAGAAGATGAATTCAGTATTCAGAATTCGCCCTTAAAATATGACCCCTTGGATCTTATTTATAGATGCAAGTTGGCCCCTTTCCGCGCCTCACCTTTCATCTGAGTCAAAAGGTCTAGCTTTTATATGCCGCCATAAATCTTTCCACATCATCAAAAGGTTATGAACCCTTTGACTGTGTCGAAAGGTTATGAATCTTGTGCTCCTTGGTGCATCCCTTTTGCTTCTCTATTTTCGACCTTGTCGAAAGGTCTCCTTTTTGTATACTATTGTGAACCTTTCGACCTTGTCAAAAGGTTTGCCTTCCATATGCTTTTTTGAACCTTACGACCTCATCGAAAGGTTTGTCCTTGTTATAAACCTTTCGTCCTTATCGAAAGGTTTGTCCTTCATGTGCTATTATGAACCTTTTGATTTTGTCGAAAGGTTTGTCATTCTTATGCCTTCATGAACCTTTCGTCTTTTTCAAAAGGTTTGCCTTTTATACTCTTTTGTGAACCCTTTGACCTTGACAAAGGGTTAGTCTTTACTTGTTGTAATGAACCGTCCAACCTTATCGAAAGGTTTGTGTTCCAGCTGAACATTGTCAAGAGCTGTATTTCCCTTCAATGTTGTCAAACGGTTTTCTTTCATTACTTTTCCTTTGCTAACTTCTGAATGTTGCTTTCTTCATAACACTATTCAACGTAGTCGAAAGGTATCTTGGATGTGTCTTAAATAGTTCAAAAGGCTTGCTATGCTCTCGAAAAGGTCACTTTAGGGAGCAACCTTTGACTTCGAAAGATTTGATGGTGTAGTTAAGGGAACATTATTGATTGCTTTTGAAAGGGGATCTGAAGTTATTATTGCTTTCATTCTTGTGTCAAAAGGTTGGTTGTGGTGGAAGTTCCTATTTGTTTCTATCTGGGTCGAAGGCCTTTGCGCTGTATAAATAGTTGGCCCTTCGAAACATTCTTTTTAAATCTTTCATGATGACTTGGCCTACCTCTTCATCAAAATTTCAATTTTATTATCCTTCTTTCATAATTCTGCCTTCAAGTTGATTTTATGGTTAACAAGTATTACTTACATGTATAGAATTATGGTAACGAGTATGTTGCACATGAAATAATAGGTGCAACAGAAAGAAAAAGCAATGCTCGAAATCAAGCAATAAAACAAATTGTCCTCGGAGACATAGGCCGGTGTGCAGGTTGAATTTCGAAAGACGCAAAGGAAGGACAATTGCAAAACAAGATAGGAGCTAGTTTTCGAAGATTGATACTATGCCTAATCAAACTTCAACTACAACTCTACAAGATCAGTTGTGCCTTGTAATTTAATTGTAACCAATCATCCCAATATTGCAGGAATAATAAGAGAAGTGCAAAGGAACCAGCTTCTAGAGATGTGGAAGTCCCTCCACCGGACTAAAGATTGGATGACCACAAAGTCATTTTCAGCAATAAAACTTAGCATTCAACCCTGCCATGTATATTTTACTTTAAATAATATCCTTTTATAACAAACGCCCAAAATCCAAGAGAAGTCGATGTATGTTGACCAGTCGGGTTCTGAGCATTGACCGAGGCAGATATAGTATGTTATCTACATGAGAAGAGTACAGTATCCCGAATACTACAAACTAACAATATAGTGTAGGTAGCTTGCATACATTTGAAAAACAATCCATATCTTCCTTTGAAATTATCTTTTTCATACTTACCCGTTATCAATCAATGATTGATAATGGAGCCACTGTCCGAATTGACATGGAAAGCTTTTGTTTTTAGGATCACTAGAGTACAGAAACAGGAAGGGCGATACGATTGAATCATCCACTATATCTGAATTCGGAATAAATCATCGCATTAGAATTCAAAATAGTGATAGGAACTTAATCAAGCCCCGAAAAGAAACTATTAAAGACAAAGAGCAAGACTTCGCACTAGAATGGCGTACAATCGTTCGAGACAAAACTTAGCATCACCGTCGGCCGATTCAAAACTATATAGGTCGACTCCAAACCTACGTTGTGCAACCACTTACGGCCCGAAACCCTTGTGTAAACTATGGAGCAAAGATTGCATCGTCAACACCAAGAATTGAAATTCAGATCGAAATCAAAAAACAAACAGCTATCAAAAGTCAGTCAATTGAAAACAACATCTTAGCTGGACTACAACGATTCACTGAAATTCGAAGAATAGTAGTCTGAAACTTCTCTCGTTCCAGAGTACACATTGTTTCCAACAAAAGCATATTCTAAGGGGAAAATGTTAACTGGGTTTTTAACCCAGTAGAATTCAATAAGAGATAGAATATCCAAACTAAGACAGAATGACTTGAAACTTGACCGAAGAAATTAAGAAAACAAGTCAATGGACGTCAAGAAAAATAAGTCAAGAATACACTAAGCGGATGGATAGCGAGCGACCCATCACATATGGATCGCTAGCGATCCATAAGGTACATTGCGAGTCATCCTAACCTCTTGCACCATGATATACCGTCTCTTCTAGGAATATTTACCAAGTTCCATAGCATTCCAAGTAGCATAGTTTAAGAAGTAAAGACCCATCAGATTCAAGCTGTTGTTTACCCGCTTTTCGACCAAAGCAGCTAGCTTAAACTAGGCCTAGAGAACTGTAACATCCCCTATTTGGAGGCCTAAAACTAAGTGCTACAGATGTTGCAGTCATCTATAGTATTAGCTTCCGGCGATTAAATACGGCTATGTTAAAGGTATCAATAATATCAGAAGCATTTGAATATGAAACAAAACACAGATTTCAACATCACAAATTACTTCATTACATTTCCAAATAAAACCTTTTTCACATTCACGTCACATAACCTAAACCATTTTCCCAGGCATAAATTAAATATAGTTATTACAAAATACGTCGAGAGCGGTACATGAAGATACCTCCTCGATTGATCAGAGTCATATGGTCATATTAGACCTAATACATCATAACGCAGCGGAAAATCCATCAAAACATAAATAAAAGCAGCAAATCCTAAGTATTATCCATTGCCTCCTGCATCCTTTGGCAGCTTATTCGTCAACTTTCTAAAACCTGAAAATATCCTTAACCTCTCAGCCTACTCAAATCAATTTTGAGCACCCGAGAGTTTAAGGGAAAACATAAACTTTGACTCAGAAAGAAAGCCTGGTATGAATAATACTACACCCCGGTTTAATTATATTAAGTGAGACCACGCCGCTTATCGGAACGGCTTTCCTTCACTAACATCCTTTTTAAAACACATCTTTGCAATTCCTTCCATATAACCATATACTAAGCTCCTGCATCCACAATTATTACACACTATAAAAATAAACATTATGTAAAAAAACATAAATATCAGGTAATAATAAACTATCTGTTCAAACACCAAAGTTTTATTTGGATAACTTTTAACCTTTGGATGACTCGGGTCTACCAGACAATACAATCAAAATTTACCTAACACCTATTAAATCTTCATATTCAGGATTATCTACCCTAATCTATCTATTTAACACTTCCATAAGGATGGTCTGTCTTAAACTATCCGTTAGATATCTCACTTCTAGGTGGTCTGTCCCTGACTTAATCATCTCCCAGGTCTTCCCGATCCTAATGGTTTTTTGGGCTCACCAATAACCTATCTGTATACAACATATATTCCTTTCGGTGTGTACTCATAATTTTAGTCTACCCATGACCCAGCCCTACACACTGGAATTTTGGACAATAATTAGCTAGGGCAACTAGCTAATGTATGGGGCGTAACCTCATACTAGTCCCATCTGTTTTTCTAATATATGAGTCATTTATACTTAAGGATCCCCTTCCATAATTTTCGTTGAAAACACTTTCAAATGACTTAAACCTTTAAATCAAACTTAAAACGAGGAAAAGAATGAAATCTTTATACTTTACTCAAATCATATTACCATGTTAGATATATATCCTTGACTCAAATTTTAGTTGACGTAAACACTTTACCATTTGAAAGAACCTCTTTTCATACTTAGAAATTACCTCCTTCAAAATCAATGTTTAAACCTTTCGAAATCATTTCTCAAACCAATCGAATTCATCCGAAACAAACCTTTCGGAAGCTATAAACTTTAGACATCCTTATTTAAAATCACTTTAGGTCATTGATTGGAAAACCTTCCCTCGAAATCCTTTCGAAAACATCTAATAAACCTTTCGAAACAGATCAAGGAATAAACCCTTCGAATGCTTAAAATCTTTTAAAATATAAACCTTTCGAAGGTATACTGGTTTAATTTAAAATAATATGGAAACCTTCTTTTTAAAACCTTTCATCTTTATTAAACAACTTTTCGAAAAGGATTATACATTAGAAAACAAGGGTGACCACCTAAGTCCAAAGCTTCCTTCTGAAAGCATTATAGAAATGGCAAGTTTTAAAAAAAGATATACCTTTCGAATGGGTCGGAAGGTTCAAAGTAAAACCATAATAAAAGTGGTAGAAACCCTTCGACAGTGTCGGAAGGTTTCGTAACAAAGTAATGGCGGAAGCAGCAACAACCTATCGACTATATTGGAAGGTTTACTTTTAAATAATTTGACCTAATCGGAAGTGACCAAGTCGAAAGCTCAAATTCAAAAGCAAAGCAGGTTAAGGCTTTTCACTTACAAAACAATTATATTCCAACCTCTTATGCCATCAACCTTTCGGCTAGAACCTTTCGACTATATTCAATTCATTACGTACCAATTACTTGATACCTTATGCACTGAACTTTAACCTTATCGAAAACTAACCTTTCAACTGAGAAGAAAGGTCTATGGCGGAAAGTATACAGCCATATGGGATGAAATATGAAAAAGAATGATTTTATTTTAAACTTAAAAAGGGAACTTTTCAACTAACCTGCCTTTGTTTGTCAAATTTTCATTGGTCAATAAAATACTTTTCAGAAATGTGCTGCTGCAATTACCAGAATTTATAAATTATTTTATTTTGCAAAATGCCCCATCTCCTTTAAAAATATATAAAACATTTAAGTCTCATACCTTAAGTAATTTTATATATCCCTCAAATGACTTAAGAAAATTCTAAAAAAAAATCCCAGATAATCTATTTTAATATATTGCCTAACATATTAAAATCTCAAACCCAAACAATTATTATTTTAGCCGAAAATAATTTATAACCAAATAAACAATTTTCTTCATTCAGAAAATTCATATAAAATCCATAATAAATTGGAAAATTATGAAAATCAAAATTCATCTATGAAATATTATTCTACCCTATACTTAAATTTCCAAGGTATTTGGATGTCATTAAATGGGATTTTCATGCTAAACATATCATAAAACACGAATAAACAATTATAATTTCACCAATTATATATATATATATATATATATATATATATATATATATATATTTAAACATCAAATGTGGCGATAATATGGCAAAAACATTTTGGATCTAATCATAAAGCCGAAAACTAAAAGAATTAGGGATGTGGTAATTATTCACCTTAGCTTTTGATATTATAGATGAGTTTTCTGAGTGTTGAATTAGTTGATTTCTTGTCTTAAATCTTAGCTTTACTTCTTCTCTAAAGAATGGGAAATGGTGGCCGGCTTTAGCAATTTGATTTTTAGTGAAATGAGAATGCATGAACATGAGTTACCATCTCATAAGGGTTTAGGATATAAGGTTTTATTATTTCCCATAATGCCACTTTCATTCCCTAGTACATTATCTAGTGTTATTCCATTTTAGTTAACCCACTTAACATGGCACAGCTACCTTTAACTAATCAAATCTCAACCTATTAATCTTCACATTATTTAATTTAGTCTAACCTAATTAAATGTCTTAAATAAGGTTATAAAAATATAAGGTGTTACAAGAACTCATACGGAATCGAATTGACTTGAAATTTTGAGGGAACACTTAGAAGACATAAAAGAAGGCTCCAAGAAAAAAGGAGCATGATTGAAGAAGATATGATAGATCGTTGGCAATCCATCTTGATGGATCGCTGGCGACCCACGTAGGTTGGTCACCATCACTTGAAATTCATAATGTAGGTCCTACACACCTTCTAGAGTGTACCTATAAAGTTTCGTCTGATTTTTTCAGTGAGTTATGGAAGATTTTGTCGGACCCTATGACCCACGAAGATGAATGATCAAACAAACTCCAAGCGACTTGATATTTGGATATGGCACTCAAATAGAAGATAGGAAGACAACTAAATGGAGATCACTCAAAAATAGACTAAGTTTATGGATCTTTGGCAATCCATCATCTATGGATTGCTAGCGACCAATTAGCTTAGCTCGGGCTGCCTTTAAACTTTCAGAGCTCTTTTATGATGCAGAGAACGGGCTTTTAGCAAAGCGGCTTTGGCTCAGGTGCTCTCCAACCCCTATAAATATAATACTACCGGATCTTCTGGACTAGCTGCTGCAACCCTGCAGAGATTACACCTCACTCTTCTCCTCCTATATAATAGTTATCTAGGGGTTCACTGTGATTCTCTAGTGAACTCTTGTTAAAAATTTCAATCATATTGTAATCCTATTGAATTTGTAATCGCAATTAGTTAATAAAAAGTTATAAAGTGGACATAGGCTTCATTAATAGCCAAACCACTACAAAAATCTTCTTGTGTTTTTTACTATTTATGCTCTTTTTACATTTATTTTTTATATTATTGTTGTAAGAATTGGGCTGGTGCTTTCACACCCAGTACATGGTGTTGATCCATTTTTTGGGTTAACAGCAACTGAACCGTATCGATGCGGGTCGGTCCAGTTTGGGATATTTGCTTTGGTTAGAAGATTCGACTTAGGTTTTCGCACCATGTTCGTAGTCCGGTGTGGGCGGTTTCCGTATAGCGGTGTGTTTTGTGCCCACCTCTATATATATATATATATATATATATATATATATATATGCATGTATATGCATGAATATATTTATATATGCATCTATGTAGTTAAAGCCCCACTAACAATATAAAAATAAAGTAATTTACCAATGCTAAAATGGCATCAGCGAGCACCGGTAAAACCCTACTGATGCCGTGCTGGCATGCTATCCTGCATCAGTAAAAATAGGTCAGAAAATGTATTCCGATGCTTGGAATATGCCTTGTGTGGGATGGTTATCCACGCCTTACAGACGCCCTTTTTCGAAAACTTTCTAACGCCACTGTGACGCCCTACCGACTACTATTAATATTATGTACCCTTGAGTTTACGATGCCATTTCAATGACTGTCCGACATCCTAGCAATGCCCAATTTGATTGTTAAAATCAGCTTTTCCAACGCCTTTCAGACGCCTTGCCAACACTATTGCTGAAATATATTTGCAGCATTTCTTCTACATTTATAAGCTCAATCACACATTCAAATATATATAATATATATTCAACTCAACCTAACACTTTAGTATCACAAATTCATATACGTACTATTATATACCACCAAATACATATACCAAAACCTATTGCCCAACATAATAATGTCATAAATTATTTAATGTCATAATATCCAAACAATACCATCACAATACAAACCAAATATCCAAGAAGTATCATTATAATATATACAAACCAAATATCCAAACAATAACAGCATAAATACTTCCTACGCACTCGAACTATGCCCACCATTACCCAAAATGTTCTTGTCTGGAAAGCATTGCAAAAATGCATCCATAAGCAATATGAGCTTCTCCTCCAGCTTACCGACATGTGACTTCAATTGTCCGTATTCTTCTTCTATAACATTACTAACTGTAGCAGCTCTATCTAATGATGACATTTAACCAAACTTGTTTGTTAAAACAAGTAGTTTTTTATTTTCAACTATCGTATTTATTGAAATAAAAAAAATTAAATTTGCATTAGCCATTTATTTATTTAATTAATTGAGTAATCTCACTTATATACTAATTTAATTTATTGGTTGATTTTAAAAAGTATATAATTTAACTCGAATAATGTAATGATCCGTATTTTGTATATCGAAGGATCGTAAAATATTATTTTTAAATTCATATTGAGTCGTATGATGTTATAACTTTAGGCAATGTTTAGCAGTAACATTTTGGGCCTTAGAAATTTTATCAGACGATTTTGGACCTATATTTATTTTCCGGCATTTTCGATAGTTATATGTATTACATTGATATACATGCACCGATGCACTGGAGAATTTGGAAGAACGCTAACGTCCTGGGGTCAAGAAAAGTTGTACAATGCCCGTAGTTGATTAATTTTCAAGATCAGACATTTTGGCATCCCGTATGACTTAAAAAGGCCCAAAAATAGCATCATGGGGACATAGTCTTGAATTTTGAAGAAATTTATACTATTAGAATGGAAAAATGATGATTCGCGTCGTCGAAGAATCATCATAATCATGCATTTCTAGAAGTAGTACGCAAATAAAACATATGTTGGAATTTCGAAAATTGAAGAAAAGGAATACTTTCAAACCCTAACCCTAAAATCCCAAAAAATAGCCTACTTTTTTCTTTGGCTACCTATTTCTCCTTCCCATGTTTTCTCCATGAAAGCACACCTCACAATATTTCTTTCTCCTGCTCTTTCTCAAGACAATGGGCACTGTTTCTGACAAAATAAAAGTCGGGTCTCTCTATTTTCCGGAGAGCTACACAGCTATAGTCTTGGATCGAGCCAGGTCTGACCGTGCTGGCCAGAGTCAGTAAATCCGACCAAAGGGTGATTTTTGGAGGGTAAATAAAACGAATTTTGATGATATGATTTTGTTCATATAGATGAGAGGATTACGGAAATGTAAAGTTTGGGAGCTGGAGATGAACGGAGTGGTGGTAGTAGACGTGAGTACTACAGAAGAAAAAATCAGGTTTGCTCATGTTTTCAAGACCAGGGAAGCTGTTTGCGGGTGTAGGTGATATTCACATGTGATGGTCATAGAGGAGGCATTGTCTGGGTTAAAGGCGGAGGTAGTGTCTTCGATTGCGGTGTGCAGTGACAGCTGGAAGAGTGTGCGTATGTAGCTTCATGGTGAGGAGTTTTCATGAGTGTGTAGGGGAAACAAATGTGTATAAAAGAGAAAGAAATGAAAGAAGAGAGGTTATGTGTCTGGGAAGTGAAAGTGAATTATCAAAAAGATAAAATAAGGTAATCTTTAATTAATTAGTTTTGTTAATTTGGTTATAATTTATTAATATATATTTGACCTCTTATATTGCCAATATCTTTTGCGTACAAGGTTTGATTTGGATGCAGTTTCATACGTTGTGCTTATATTGAATCTCTCTACGACTTGGCATAGTTGGCATAGAATTGGCAACTTTTGTTTAGGTAGGTAATATTATCTCTAACCATACTATGATTTTTAGTATAATATAAACATAATGGTTTGAAATGATTTCTCACTTTTAAATGTGTTTTTAAATTATTTAAATCCACGTCTGATTTTGTAAAAGAATTTGAAAGTATTTTTAAATGGTTTTTAATCAGATATCACATTTGTTCTTATGGACGTGCTAGTTTTAGGAAATTGCTAGATTTAGGCTATTTTTGATATGAATCCCACAATGGTTGATAAGGATGTATCATATACATAATATGTATGCTATTACAGATGTATATAGGCTATTATAGACATAGCTTACTTGTGTTGAATATGCGCTTATATGATTTTTGTTTGATGATAATAAACATATATACATTCGTTTAAATGTATTTGTTAATGTACTATTTTATTTTTCACAGATTAAATAAATATTTGCTGAATAAAATTAAATACACAGATTTTGAATTCAAACAGAAATTTTATTCAAACAAATATTTATTACATCTTTGAATAGTACAATTTCAAGCTCTCACTATAACTATACAACTTTGATTACAATTACATCACATTTCATATTTACAGTTCACCTCACTACATATCACTCACACTCGTATTTATTTTCAACTTCCTTCCAGTTTTGAATCCAGCATCTGAGAAATCTGCAAAAATATAAACTAACGCAGTAAAATTGAAAAAGAAATATTTTTGCAATATAAAATGAAACATGACTTTTGAAAATATAATTTGCCTCAGTTATTTGGGTTTTCGTCATAATTTAAATTTGAATTCATCATACACGAACAGCTTGTGACATACACAGTGTATCACTGTATATGCCATAAGGCCGTGCACACCGATATATACACTTGATAATGCTACAGGGACAGGTGAGCACAGGTCAAACCCAAATGAAAAGCCGGGTTCAACTCACGTGCAGTATATTCAAAATCACGACTCAAGCACAAGGTCAAACCCGAGTTGTGAAACTGGATTCAACTCAAGTGATACAAGTTCGAACAATGCTCAATGCACAGCCAATAGATGTCACCAAAAACCAAACAAGGGACAGGCTAACAGGTGCAAACAAAAGACACAGTGCATATATGAAGTACACAAGTGCAACTACATCAACTAGACTCGACAATGTTCACAAATGCATATTCAAATGCCCATACTACATGAAATACATGGAGACAAAGCAACTGCCATAAGACGACAATGCAGTATACATGAATACAATTACAGGTACAAGTCCAAATACAACATTGTGTAGCAACAGTCACAAGTGAACATGTCACAATACAAAGACCAGCTACAACATGTCAATGCAACAAACATGTATGCAGCATCAAGCCAGACACTTCAATGATCAAACAAGGCTCAAACCAAAAGTGCACAAGTATTTTTAAACTCATGTATGCAGACCAGTGTTAACAAACACAAACTGCAGTGGACAGCAAAAATGATCAGCCATCAAAGTACAAGTGCAAGTGAAACACAAGAAGCAAAAATGCAAGACAGTGGTCGTGAATGCAGTAACAACATCGAGCCAGAGCCTTCAAGTTCAAATATCACAAAAGTCAAGGTCGCAAATGAAATGCAACACACATGTACATCATGATATTCAGACCAGAATGCAACTGAAAACTACATACCACAGCAGCAATGCCACAGTACTGAATACCATATGGACACAGCAATGTTCAAGACCAAGGTACAAGTCGAAGAAGTCAAAAATCAAAATGGCCAAAGTCCACAGAATGATGAACAAAGCCACAAGATAACTAGTAACTAAGCTTCACAATGAACCAGTGGCCATAGACACAAGACAACAAGTGCACAAATGCACACAATCCAGGAAAAGCAAGATGACCACAAACTTAACAATGCATACAGCAAAAATGAAGAATGCCAACAGTACAAACATATTCAAGTTGAAGCCGTGCAAGTCCAGGATGACACAAATACAGGCAGTTAAGAATATCAAGTCAATGGTACAAAGTTAAACCAAAATCATGGAATCGCATAAACAAACACAGTGACACGGTGCCACAGTGAACACAAGTCAAGGAGCAGTTTCAAAGTGTAGTGGTTATTTATTTTTCATGAAACCATGAGAATAAAATCAACAGAAATATGATCGGAGCTGAAGCCGTGGATAAGTTGGAACAAGTCAAAAACCAAGTCGAAGTCAAACATTATTCGGCATCAAGCCGAAGCCTAGTCAATCAGCAAATCGAACCAAGTGAAGATTAACGGCGTATTGGTCAAGCAAATTGGACAAGTCACGGTTTAAAGCCGTGTTATTCAAGTAACATGAACAGGTCAGAATTAATCATAAACATCCATTCGAAAATCAACGATCAAAGCAATATCAGTTGACAAATTCAAATAAGTTTATACGAACGAAGATAAAGGAGTTCGAACGCATATATTACCCTAATCATCACAGGCAATCGGTCATCGAGTTCAAGAATATTAACTTAGAGCAATAAAGCAAAAATCACATACCAATTTGCAGTCGAACTCGATCAAATAAGAAGTCGTGTTCAAATCGAAGATACGGTCGATTGCCGAAGCAAATCAGAGGAACAGCGATTGCAATCAACCAACAAATCAGTCGACTTCTCCAATAACCCTAAATTGGATCGCACGAACGAAAGCCCTAATCTGGATTGAAGGACAAAGCCGCCGCTATCTCAAAACAACGAACGGAGCAAATAAAAAGAAAAAGGAACGGGTTGAAGAAGTGAATAGGTGCCGGCCTTGTTTTATTATAAGGCTTTAGTTTATTTTTAAATAGGGTTTTATTTTACTTAAATTGTTTTTAATTGTATTTTCTTTTTAACCGTTTTAATTTTCTAGTCGTGTGACTAGGGGACAAACTACGGTGTGTAGTTTGGGAATTCGCAACTCGGTGGTTGAGTTGTGGCAAGGTTTTGAGCGTAGAGTTAGATTAGTCAATAGCGGGTATAGCGAGTTTACGTGTGTAAGCGAGGGACTATCTAATTTCTAGTAGAAACCTTGGGGGCAGCACGTAGGCAGGGTTTTGCCGAAGCTGGGTAAATTCTGTGTTGTTCTGTTTTATTCTGTTATTTATATTCTGCGAAATCTATGCTGCTATTCTGTGATCTGAATTGAAATTAATTTATAAGCTTCCGCGATTAATTTTAATAATTTACACTATCACCCTATTCACCCCCCCTCTAGGGTGAAATCGATCCTACAACTTGTTGGTGGCATGTATGCTTATTTACTTTTTTTGGTTGAAAACACTCACTGTAGGCGATATAATGTTAGAAATACCAGATATATAGAGTTTAGTGCATATCAATCGAATACACACACGAGGGGAACTCAAACGATGAGATAAAGTTTTGTGCATATTGATTGGACGCATACATGATGGTAACTCTAGTGGATGGGATAAGTATGTGGAAGAGTATTGAGATGTACATCAACAGATATTACATCTCGTATCCGGAGGCCAAAATTATGCGCTACAGATGCTGCAGTCATCCATAGTATTAACTTCTGGTGACAAAATACGGTAATGCTAATGGTATCCACAATATCAGAAGCACATGAATATGAAAAAATTCATAGATTTCCAAAAAACAACATTTTATTGATTACATTTCAAAACAGATTCATATTCAAATTACATAATCCCATAATTGTTTCCTAGGTAAAGATCAATTAAAATTACAATAATACGCTAAGAACGACATATGACGATGCCCCCTCGGTTGATCAGAATCAATATAGTCATATCTGACTTAATATACATAGCGAATTCAAAACAAGATAAAACTATAACTCCTAATTAGCTATTTGTCAGCCACCTACTCCTCTTTGGAATCTTTATTCGCGAAGATTTCTAAAACTTGAAAACCTTAACCCTTAGCCTGCTTAAATTAATTTTTAAGCACCCGAGAGTTTAAGGGAAAAACAAAAATTTCGGGTTAGACATAAAGCCTGTGTGAATAATACTGTTACATCTCAGTTTACAGATATTAAGTGAGACCACATCGCTTAGCAGAATGGGTTTCCCCTCACTAATATCCTCTTTAAAACATAAATTTTGCAAATCCTTTCCTGCAACCAAACTGGTTAATCAAACTGATATAATAATGATAATAATAGCTAATTCCATTAGGCTATAATCAGGTAACTAATGAACTGTCTATTCACAAGTAATAAATTGACTATCTATCTGAAAACTTAGCTGACTGCCTGCAAATTGGACTAACTATCCACAAACTAGACTAATTGTCTCAATCAAAATGGATTATCTATCCGAATCATTTTTTAGGGTTAACTATCCTTTATCATTTTCCTTGAAAACCTTTTCAAAATGATTTAATCTTTTAAATCATACTTATATAAGGAAAATATATTTTTAGCTTTACTCTAAGCTATTTTTTCCATGTTATATATACTTTACTCAAAATAATTTTGATGATTTTTAATATGGATTGGCTATCCTTCCAAAACAAGTTAAAACCCTTTTTAACTTGAAAATACTTAGGCTATATTGCCTGTTAAATTCATTCGAAACCTTTGTTTAAAACCTTTAAACAACCCTTTCGAAACCCTTGAAGGTAACCCCTTCGAAACCAAGTAAAACCCTTTACTTAACCTAGGCCAAAAGTCCTAATCTTTCCTCTAGAAACCATTCAAATCCTTCCTTTCGAAAGCATAAAAAACCTTCCCCTTGAAAGCTTTCAAATCCTAGATATCCTTCTTTCAAAACCTTTGAATAATACCTCTCGAAACATAGGAAAACCCTTTCCTTTCAATCCTTTCGAAACACCTAGAAAAACCATGCCTTTTGACTCCTTTGAAACCATTAGGGAACCACCCCATCGAAACCATTCTTTAAAACCATTCGAAAGTATTAAACCTACAACTTTCAAAAACTCTTGGGTTTAGTTTAAAATATGTGGAACCTTTCGAAAGCATTAAAAATTCACCTCTTCGGAACCTTTGAAAATCATTTCGATCAAAACCATTTGGATTATGTCTTCATGTAGAGCAAAAGGATTAGTAACCCATTAAAGTCGAAAGCATCTGTTTCGAAACCATTTAAAACTGTCTCCTTTGAAACCATTTGGGTTTCACTTCAACCATAGAAAAAGGGTCTTCAAAACATTTAAGTCGAAAACATCTATTTCGAAATCATTTCCTAAGTAAATAAGTGATAGTATGGAAATCATCCCTTCGAAAGCATTGAAGAAGTGGCTAAATTTTTGAAAATAAAGCACCCTTTGAAACAATCTAGGTCGAAAGTAAAAAAGGCGACATAAAAGTTTTCAATTCCGTCGAAAGCGTTTGTTTAAAAACAAAGGCGCAACCCAATCGAAACCATTTCTTTAAATCCATTTGACCTAGTCGAAAGCTAACTAAGTCGAAAGCTATGGAGTCGAAAGCCATTTAGTCTAAAGCAAGTAGACACATTTTTAATTTAAAAGCAAAGTGATGCCTTAACCCCTTTGGAACCCCCGGTTTCGACTCCATACCATCTTCCTACATCCAGTTCACTACATATCAGTTCCCTGATATCATGTGCATTGGTTTCTACTATGTCGGAGGCAAAGCTAAGGAGGCGGAACCTAGTGCCAAAAGCATCGAAACAGTAAAAAGCATGTAGCAAATAGTTCTTTTCACCTAACCCGCTTTACATGTCAAATTTTGATTGGTTGCCTTTTTTCTTCACCACTAAAAAGAGCTGCTATTTTCAGAACTAACTACTTCAATTATTTGCAAAAAGCCCCTGCTCCTTTTATAAAAATATAAAACATTTAAGTTCCATACCTTAAATAATTTAATATACCCATTAAAACACTTAGAAAAATTCTACAAAAATTCCGGATAATATCTTTTAATACGTTTTCCAACATATAAAAATTTCAGACCAAGCCTTTTATTATTTAATCGTAAATAATTTATATTCCAAGTTAACATTTCCTTTACTATAAAATTCATATAATTTCCACAAAAATAAGAAAATTCTGAAAATTGAAACTCATCTCCAAAATAATATTTCAGGTCTAAAAAAAATTCGTAAGGCATTTGGATGTTATTTAATAGGGTTTTCATGTCAAAACATGTCATAAAATCTATATGAACGACCATAAATCATCAACAAGTATATATTATCATTCCATCATTCAAAAGCATGGAAAATCAGTGCAAAATATTTCAAATTTCATGTTAAAAACTGAAAACAAAAGATATGAGATGTAAACATTATTCACCTTAGCTTTAGAGATTAAAGAGATTAAGATGTGAATGGATTTGATTTGCTTAAGATTCTTCCTAGCTTTTCTTTATCTTTTTTACCTTTTCACTTGTTAATGGTGGTCGGCCTCTTTAGCCTTACTCTTCTCTATAAATACAAGAATCTCCTTATGCCTTAATGCTATCTCCACTACAAAATCAGAAGGACCTTTAATATGAGGTAATGTAGCCCTTTCTAACTGAGGCTTCAACCCCCGATAAACTTCTCATTCCTCTTCATCGTTGTATCCATTGAAGCATACTTATATCTGGCCAATTCCTCAAACCTTCGAGCATACACCAAAACAAACATCTCTCCCTGTTCTAATTAAACAAACTTTATGATCATAGCTGACTGTACTATCGCAGACATAAACCTCTCTTGGAACCCCCTCTTGAAATCTGCCCATGTCTACACTAGATGTCACACTGTTCCACCAAAACAAAGAATCTTCCCGGAGTTGTCTCGAAGCAAGCCTCCTCTTATGCTCATTATTGATCCTCAAATCTGCAAAGATTCTCTCACAGTGCAACAACCAATTTTCCACCTCTATGGCATCCTTTGTTGCCAGCAATGGCTCTCCTTCAAGATTAGTATAATCTTCGCTCTCCACGTCTCCTCCTACCACTCCAGCTGCAATTTCAGCTTGCATTATATTCACAAAAAACTGATACATAGCTCCCATGTCCACTTGTGGGACTCTAGCCCCTACATTCTCTACTTGTGCCTGACCTTGGGTTCTCCTCACATTAGATCTGGCATTCCCATCGGTGTCATCCCCTCTTGGGTTAATTCTTCCTCTTCTATCATCCATATCTATATTCAAACCTCATGAGATATAGAAAAATAATCTAACAAAGATAGGAGACTAGAGATAAAACATATAATTATGTATAGCAAATATAAGTACGTTACTATAGCATTATCGCATACCCCAATCTTACTCTAATTCCTCAGGTTTATGTTTTAAAAATCATTTTTAGTTTAAAGTTTTTCATTAACCTATGTTCTGATACCAAGTTGTAAAAAATGCAAAGTGCTATGGATACTGCAGTCATTCATAGTATTAACTTCTGGTGACAAAATACAGTAATGCTAATGGTATCCATAATATCAGAAGCACTTGAATATGAACAAATTCACAGATTTTCAAAAAACAACATTTTGCTGATTACATTTCAATATAGATTCATATTCAAATTACGTAATCTCGTTCTTGTTTCCTAAGCAAAGATCAATTATAACTACAATAATACACCAAGAGCGACATATGACGATGCTCTCTTGGTTGATCAGAGTCAATATAGTCATATCTGACTTAATATACACAGTGGAATCAAAATAAGATAAAACTATAACTCCTATTAGCTATCCATCGGCCACTTACTCATCTCTGGAAGCTTTGTTCGCCATGATTTCTAAAACCTGAAAACCTTAACCCTTAGCCAACCCAAAATCAATTTTAAGCACCCGAGAGTTTAAGGGGAAAACAAAAACTTCAAGTCAGACATAAAAACCGATATGAATAATACTGTTACATCTCGATTTTTTGATATTAAGTGAGACCATGCCGCTTAGCGGAATGGGTTTCTCCTCACTAATATCCTCTTTAAAACATATATTTTGCAAATCCTTTCCTACAACCAAAATGGTTAATTAAACTGATATTATAATGATAATAATAGCTAAATCTGTTAAGCTATAATCAGGTAAATAATGAATTATCTATTCACAAATAATAAATGGACTATCTGTCCGAAAACTGGACTTAACTGTCTGCAAACTGGACTAACCATTTGAATCAAAATGGAATATCCATCCGAATCATTTTCTTAGGGTTAACTACCCTTCATCTTTTTCCTTGAAAACCTTTTCAAAATGATTTAACCTTTTAAATCATACTTATACAAGGAAAATATATTCTTAGCTTTACTCTAAGCTATTTTTGCCATGTTATATATACTTTATTCAAAATAATGTCAATGAATTTTAATAAGGATTAGCTATCCTTCCAAAACAAGATGAAATCCTTGTTAACTTGAAAATACTTGGGCTATATTGTCTATTAAATACATTCGAAACCTTTGTTTAAAACCCTTAAACAACCCTTTCGAAACCCTTGAAGGTAACCACTTCGAAATCAAGTAAAACCCTTAACTTAAACTTGACCGAAAGTCCAAACCTTTCCCTTCATAATCATTCAAATCCTTCCTTTCGAAAGCATAAAACCCCTTCCCCTTAAAAGCTTTAAAATCCTAGACATCCTTCTTTTAAAGCCTTTAAATATTTCTTTCGAAACATAGGAAAAACCTTTCCTTTAAATCCTTTCGAAACGCCTAGAAAACCATGCCTTGCGACTCCTTCGAAACCATTCTTTAAAATCTATTAAAAGCATTAAACCTAAACTTTTCGAAAGCACTTGGGTTCAATATAAAATATGTGGCACCTTTTGAAGCCATTCAAAAATTCACCTCTTTGAAACTTTTGAAAATCGTCTCGGTTGAAACCATTTGGATTATACCTACAAGTAGAGAAAAATGATTAGAAACCCATTAAAGTCAAAAGCATCTGTTTCGAAACCATTTAAAACTATCTCTTTCGAAACCATTTGGATTTTACTTCAATCATAGAAAAGGAGGCTTTAAAACATTTAAGTCGAAACCATTTATTTCGAAACCATTTCCTAAGTAAAGAAGTGATGGCGTCGAAACCATCCCTTTGAAAGCATTCCCTTCGAAAGCATTGGATAAGTGGCCAAATTTTAGAAAACAAAGTACCCCTTTGAAACCATATGGGTCAAAAGGTAAAAAGGCGACAGCAAAAGGTTTCGACTTAGTTGAAAGCAGTTGTTTAAAAACAAAGGCGCAACCCAATTGAAACCATTTCTTTAAATCCATTTGACCTTAGTCGAAAGCAAATAAAATCGAAAGCTACTGAGTTGAAAGCCATTTAGTCGAAAGCAAGCAGGCACATTTTTAATTTAATAGCAAAGTGATGCCTCAATCCTTACAAAACTCCTGGTTTCGATTTCATACTTTCCGTCTACATCCAATTCATTACGTACTAATTCCCCGATACCATGTGCAGTGGTTTCGACTGTGTCGGAGGCAAAGCTAAGGAAGCGGAACCTAACGCTGAACGCATCGAAATAGTAAAAAGCATGCAGCAAAAAGTTATTTTCACCTAACCTACTTTACGTGTAAAATTTTGATTGGTTGCCTCTTTTATTTACCACTAAAAAGTGCTACAATTTTTAGAACCAACTATTTGAATTATTTGCAAAAAGCCCCTGCTCCTTTTATAAATATATAAAACATTTAAGTCTCATACTTAAATAATTTTATATACCCATTAAAACACCTAGGAAAATTCTACAAAAATTCCAGAAAATCCCTTTTAATATGTTTTCCAACATATAAAATTTGAGAACCAAACCTTTTATTATTTAACCGTAAATAATTTATATCCCAAATTAACATTTCCTTTACTAGAAAATTCATTTAAATTCAATAAAAATTCATAAAATTGAAACCCATCTCCAAAATAATATTTTTTTGGTCTATATAAAAATTCGCAAGGCATTTGGATGTCATTTAATAGTTTTTAATATCAAAACATGTCATAAAATCTATATGAACAACCATAAATCATCAACAAGTATATGTAATCATTCCATTATTCAAAAATATGGCAAATCAATACAAAATATTTCAGATTTATTCTTAAAACAGGAAACAAAAGAAACTGTGATGTAAACATTTTTCACCTTAGCTATAGAGATTAAAAAGATGGAGATGTGAATGGATTTGATTTGCTTAAGCTTCTTCCTAGCTTTTCTCTATCTTTTTTCCCTTTTCTCTTGTTAACGGTGGTCGGCCTCTTATTTTAAAAAAATTGATAAAATGAAAATGAACATGCATAGGAGAATGCACGGCCAAGTTTAAGGGATATATGAATGGCCTCTTAACTATTTTACCCCTCCCCTATTTATGTTAACTTTTATTTCAATTTATTGTGTAAACGGCATGGCTACCCTTAATTAAAATCAAATCTCAATTTTCAAATCAACATAATATTGTATTTTATTTAACTAATTAAATATCCTAAGTAATGGTACCAAAAATACGGGGTTTTACAACTGATATGAAAACGAAAGATGACGGGCTTAGGTATGTGCTTCAGACTTCATTAGAGATAGCAAACATTTTCACTTGGATTGTACATAGCCACTTTTGGCTAACTAAAAAACTAAAGCGGTCGGCACAGACCACTCTGGAGTGGTCAGTTCTTACCACTTTTGACGATGGTCGATTTGGCCAATTTTAGACAAAGATGATGAAGAGGCCTTGGGGAGCATGATGTGATGGATCGTTCAAGGTTAGATTTTGATGTTATGACTCTTTAACAAGCAGTTTTGGCTGTGTAGCACAGACACAACAGTTTGATGCGATGACTTTGTGATTTCGTGTTGATGATTCTACAATGTGAAGTGACAGCTTATCTAGGATAGTTATTCTTTAAGACGCAGGATAAAGGACTACGATTCAAATTGAAGGAACTATTGGAGGAAGTTTATGTGACAAACAGTAATATTCTATGACTGACGATGATTATCGAGAACCGTTCCAAACCTCGGCGACTTCAGATGGGAGTTGTCAAATTAGTTCCAAGATGTGCTTTGCGATGGATGGATATGTGCAAACGGATCGTTGATACTCAGAGGTTTCGAAGTATGCTCATAAAGCAGGGGCATGTGAGGACCCTTGCTTGGGAATGCAATGTGCCCTAGATCACATGGTGTTTTAATCCGTTTTACCCTAGACTATGTGTGATGGTAGTTTAGTTCTTGGCCTATTTAGTGGCATGGATTCGAGTACCAAGAAACTAGGACACTGAGTAGTCCTTGACTACGCGATGAGGTCGTACGAGTATCATATATTAAACATACTGATTGAGTGAATGAGGATGGATGAGTGATGCTATGTTTGCTTTGGTTGCTTATCACCCTAGGGAAATCACACGACGTAGATATCATCAATGTAGAAACCTAGATACCATTATTATTTTGACATATAGTATACCCACGGTGATTATGAGTAGAGTAGCATATTAAATATTATATGCTAACTCTTTGGATGCAAGGACATGTCAGGTATGATTCTCTATACCCTATGTTCCATACTATATCGACTTTTGTAGTATTTTGAGATTGTTTATTGCTCTCACCAAACTGTTGTCGGATTCGGTTTTATGTTTTGCTTCTTATTATCTTAGATACTTTTAAATGAGTAGACTAAATAGCAGATGTAAACAGCACATAAAGTTGTGTAGATGGACTAGCAGGAGGCGACACTTTCTCATATTAATATTTAGGCTTATTATTGCTTATTCCACCGTGTGACACTATGGAGCTTTTACAATGTTTGACTTACTATTATTAGAGACAGTTTATCTATCAGTTTTATAAGCTCTATTATGGTGTTATATAACTGTATGGATTTGTGTAACATTATGATTTTGTGGTTCATTCTGTAATTACTATATCACCAGTTTTATATCTACAGTGACTATTATATTTTATTCAATGTGATGTGAGATATACAACAGGTTATGTGACTAATTTATTTAATTTACAACCTTGCTATCATCCTACATCGGCCAGGCTCCATTACAACGCACTATCCATGTATGATTGGGTGTCGAAGGTGTAGGCATATCGTCACAAATAAAATACTGTACAATTTATTGAAATAAAATTTATAATTTAATTATATATATATATAATTTATTGATTGATTTAACATATACAAACATACTCATGTTTAATTTATTGAAGCAAAATTTATAATTAATTCAATTATATATACATTTGTTTAATTATTAAGTGAGTTAACTTATATATTTTTTTAATTTATTCAATGACTTATAAATATATAATTTAACTCAAATAAATTCTTGTATAATTTACTGAAACAAAATTTATAATTTAACCACATTATATATATATATAATTTATTGACTGATTATCTGTAGGTCGAAGTTTTCATCAATGGGGACTAGAGTTTTTCTTCATGCTGCCTCTTCCTTTTCGCTCTTCTGCTTCTTTTCTCTCCTTAATTTTTCTCCCTTGACCCTAGCTTTCCCTATTGCTATTACTTGCAACCACTCCTTCCTTAAACGCCTAATTTCTTGCTCAAATTGCTAACGTCTCGCTTCTTCAATCCTCACGATTGTTGTTCCGTTTTTTTGACCTCCTTTCGATTGTTCTTTGGTTCTTGTTTAGGTCAACCCGCCACGCTTTATGTTCTTTTGCCCTTGGTGAATGCCTACGGCGGAAGTGGCAATTTATTGAAGTGGATTTGAATTATGGTTTCAATTGTCTTCGTTCAGATCCTTATTCACATTCGGTCTGATCGGTGGTCGGTTTGCTTTGTTTTGGTAAAGGGTTCATGTTGGATCTGTTTTCGGGTTTAAGTGTTGGTCGTGCGTCCTGATGTTTGTTTTCTGGTGCATGGTGGCTTCGGGTAGTCTACCATTTGTTTTCCATCATATTTTGATATTGCATTGGTACTATTTTGTCTTCTTTATTTGTCCCGTTCCTGTTAATGCAATGTTCTTGGTGCCCTTTGGTATCGAATGTCATGGTTTTCTCTTGAGTCTTAGTTGACTACTATTAGATTTGGGTATGCTCTTGGATATTATCATTCTTGCTAAGTTTGGAATTTGGTAAATAGTTTAAGTTAAGTTTTGGATTCTGACTTTCTTGCTTTTTTCTTGAATTTCTGGAGCTTTTGGTCTTTCCTGTCTTTGCTACCATAATATTGCAGTGGGTTGGTTTTACTCTGTTGCGGTTTTGGAATGGTTGGTTTGGGGATCTGGGTTTTCTTCCTTTGCTATCTTGTTTCTTTTTGAAACTAGATCGTATCACAGCTTTTGTATTGTGGTGTATGTTTTATTCGACTGCTGTGTGCAACATGAATGTCATAGTGTGCACCCTGCGCGGTGCCAGGTTGTCAGTGGTCGAGCCACTATAAAACTATGCTTTGTAGTTCAGGTGATCGCCCTAACTCCTGTACCTTATTTGTATTTATTACTTTACTGTAATAAAAAGTGGATGGTCCACTATAAAAATCGGCTGGCCTTGTCAAAAGTTATTGACTGATTTAACCTATACAAACACGCTCTTGCTTAATATATTGAAACAAAACTTATAATTTAACTCAATTATATATACATTCATTTATTTTATTGAGTTATTTAACTTATATATCTGTTTAATTTATTATGTGATTTAAAAAAAATATATACCTCTTGTTTAATCTATTGAATAAGATTTATAATTTATCCTAATTATATATCTATTTAATTTATTGAGTGGCTTAACTTATGTATTTTAACTCAAACTCAATTTATTTTCAAAACGATATTTTTTTGTGATACATGTAGGATTCATGTGGTTCATGGAATTTAAAATAACTCAAACTTAATTATACTAAGCATTCAAACTTAATTATACTAAGCATTTGTATATAATAAATGTACATATATATACATAAAAACATACATATACATGTGGTTCTTGGGATGTAAAGCCAATGTATACATACATACAATATACTATACATACATATATTTATGGTTTTGTATACATATATTCTTCTTATAATATTATGTATACAATGAATGTTTAAGCTATTACATACCCTCGGAATATTTCCATAGTTGGGCTTATGATCATATCCGTTAGCGATGCAAGTCGTACCCTACGTATGACCATTATTCATAATTATATCTGCACGGCATTACAGCTTGGTAATACTGATAGAATGAGGCGTCGAAAGACTAGCATTGTAGTGATGTTATAACTAGTAGTGGTGGATGGGGTAATGTTGATAAAGGTACAATTACCATTGGTTGCGATAACCACCATCACTGAAAGTCAACGACTCTAGTGTTAATAGCATCTCTCCAGCACTATCCCAACCAACTACCATTAGTTATAACAACACTACTATGCAAGCCCCGATGTCTCCTCTATTAATACTACCACGGTGCCATGTTGTGCAACCAAGGTGATGAACGGAGACATCCGTGGTAGTGTTATTATAACCGGTGATGGTGGATGGGAAAGTGCTGGTGGCGATACTACTACCACTGGTAGCGATAACCACCATCCTTGATGGTCAATCATTCCAGTGTTAACAGGATCTCCTTAGCACTTCCCTAATCCACCATCACCATTTGCAACAGCACTACTACGCGTGCTAATTAACCATCGCTATGGCTTTAGATCATCTTTGTTTTTCATCGTCTAATACGATGATTGTCTTTTCCGGTGATGGACGTCGCTTCTTTTTTGTAGATTCTACCAATCATTCTATTATATCCATACTATCATTAGATGGATATGATCAAAATATTGGTAGAATATGCAAAAAAGGAGTGACGTCCATCATTAGAAAAACTATTATTATATTATATGGTGAAGAACAATTTAAACCTTCAAGTGTTACACTTTCAAGTGCAATGGAATCATTCGTACATGTAAACAAAATTTACATTATCTTTCACAAGATAATATTATTAATTCAAACTGCATAATCTAAATAAATATTGATTACAATATCTAAACCCTCAAGTCTAACACCTTCAAGGCTAAATCATGTATAACTTAAGTAAATATTGTTCTCTTTTCTCAAATTAAATATTTTCAGTTGAAAACAAATTGCATGCATCACTAATACAACAATAGTATAGAACATATCATGTACATCCATTCATCTAAAATTAGTAAGAAGATTAAACTCAAAATATACATGTTAATAAAGGTATTATTTATTTTAGAGATAGACAAAAAAACTGAAAACTTAATCAATTCTTACTATTGCAAATAAACTACAATCGTCAAAACACACATAGCTCCATGAACAATTAATCCCTAACATATGGCTGTCATTAATTTTATTAATACATTCAATAATATTACTAATTTTGTTATTAATGTCAATAACAATATTAATTTTACTATAAAACAATGGAATTCACAAAAAAATTCAAAGCTATATAACATAAGGATTTCTACACTTTATAAAATGTCGTGCCATCCTTTTCCTATTATGAACGCAATAATATTTACATTTCGTAAATCGTTTCAAATCAAACGTACGGAGAAGGAAATACCGTTTAAATTATGTTAACCATTCAAATATTGATTTACAAAACATAAATATCATTTGCGTTTATAAATTCTCCAAAACAGAGACAAATTAGACAAATAACATGCCAGATGAATATTGATTTCCATTTTATTTATAAAAAAGAATATCTATATAACAATCATATATGGCACATGGTAGACGGTACCAAATTAAACATTTATAGGGTTTTATTAATACCATCATATCAATGACAATGAATTATCAAACAGTTAAAAAAATATCAAAGATGTCTCGAATCATATATGAATTATCTTACCATCGAACCTATGTCAACGATCATATACCAACTAATATAAACCAATGAATGTATATCACATACGAAGCTAACTGAAATCATAGCACTGAATAGAAAATGAATTAGAGTAATAAATTATACCGACGGAGGTGGCGTTGGGTTCAGGATTTGTAGTGCTACTGACGGCTTAGAGCTCAATGCGGCGACTTAGAGAGGTATTGGGCTTGGGATGTGGTGGCTTGGGCTTGTGGCAATCAATAAAGTGGCAACTTGATATTTATGGTGATAAGGAAGGAGTGGTGCAAGGCAATGAAGGTTGCGATTAGGATTTGCGGCGGTGTCTAGGGAAGAGGAGGCATAACAAATGATGTCGAGTGCAGACGAAGCGGCAAAGGGGATTCGAGTGGGTTTTCTTTTCTAATTTTAGAATAGGAAAAGTGATAGGGGAGAGGACATCGACTGGGTTAGTATGGTTAAGGCCGACCCTGGACCGATGCCCCGCCGATGCCTTGTTAAAGGCATCGATATTTTTGGTAGGTAATTAGTCACTAATGTCATTCTGACGTCCCATCAATGCCTTTACTTAGGGCATCGGAATGGCGTCGGTAAAACCAAGTAGGTAAATTTGGCATTTCTAGTAGTATAAAGTCCCGCAAAATTTCTGCCATAGCGCGTAGCGCTCTTCGACTACCTCACTTTTTCAATCTAGTGTTATTAAATAGTAAATTCACTTTAAGCTTCATTATTTTTTGCTATACCACTAATGAAGGCTTTCTAGCATCCGCTTTAGCAACATTAATATAAAAAGGTTGGTTTGACTAGTTCATTTTTAGAACAAATCAATAAAGTTTGGGTAGAGACCGAATTTTAAGGCATAAATGGCCAATGTATGTTAGAAATCTATTATTGTCACCAAATCTGGACTGGATAAATCATGATATTCTTTAGTTTTTTTATACAACATTAAATAATATTTCTTTTTCCTCCATAAATGATATGAGAATGAGAATAAATTAACTTTAAATATTTGGTTTTATATCTAATAAAGCTTTTTCCATCTTCGTAATTTTTCGCTATATCCCAGCTATAACTTTTTGCATCCTCGACGCTATAGAACCGTTAAGTGCATTAACCACACAGGTATATATGCATGTGTGTACACATACACACACATTCTCGAGGTGATATAGAAGGTACAATACATAAAGATCATTATTGTTTTTGCCAAATTTACCATAGTCTTGGAATTGATTATATCATAGAAACTGGACTACAAATGATTAAGAAATGAGTCAAGAAACTTGAAAGATGGCAATATTGAAGAAATAAAAGGATTTAGCTAAGTTTTGGAAACGCATAATTTGGTTGGTACCGATATGATTTGGTTGGTACCAACATGTTTGGTACTGACCGACATGTTTGATACTAACATGATTTAGTTGGTAATGACGTGATTGGTATGGACATGATTTGAAAACCATCAAGAATGATAAAAGAAAGGAGTCACCAATTTTGATTAAGTTTTGAACGATGAAAACATGTCAATACCAACACGATTTTTTGGGTATCAAAATGATTTCAGACCTTGAATTGGCTGCATTGAAAGCTTGGGACTTGAGTTATGAATAAAAATGAATTTTCGACGCACACAATCATTTTGGTACCGATGTGATTTGTTCAGTACTTACATGATTGGTTGATACCGACAAGATTGGTTCTCTTAAGAAACATGCGCGATGGCTTGTTCTACATGATGAAACTTAGAATTTGGAGAAAAAGACTCCTTCAAGCCTAGAATGACATGATTGGTGATGGGATTTGTCTATAAATAGCAAGGGACCTTCAACTTAAAGGAGGATTGATCTTCTTCTCCTCTTCATCTTCAACTTTCTAGACAAACCCGAGGTCTACTAAGTTATAGTTGAAAATTGATTGTAATCTGTTAATTCCGGAGAGAATTCATCAAATAAAAAGATTAAAAGGACGTAGGCCAAATATTTTGCCAAACCACTATAAAAATTTTGTGTTTTATTCTCTTTTTTTTTTCATTTCCATCATTTTTATATTTTTTTGATTCAGTAACTATTGATATTGGGTTGTTGTACCAATTTTTGATGAAACATTTATGTTGCTTTCGCTGAGAGATACTTAGATCCGATATTGATTGAAGGTAAAGAAGCCTAATATAAGGAAAGTCGTTGCTAAGGGAAGCCAAAGGGAGCATGGGGCAGTCGGGAGCTGTCCTCGTCTTTAAAACCATATTCTATCTACGTGACCAGAGAAGAGATGGAAGCGATGACGATAGAGATGTAAACTAGATTGCTACCACGACAAGAGGAAATGTTGGATATATTTTTTAGAAGAATGGAGCAACGAAGAATAGTGGGAACGATAAGAAATTGAAACCAAAGGTCAGATAGTGGGGTAGACATGTAAAGAAATGGAGCAAAGCAAGTTAGACCAAACCCTTCACAACCAAAACAAGTCGGTACCGTTCAATCAGAAAAGGTCGATATCGATCATTTGCCACATGAGGCATAATCGACTTGGGTTATCAGGGAGCAAGGATACCTGGAGTGGGCACTACTGAAGTCGGAGACAAGGATCAGGATGCGAACTTGCAGCAACTAAGATTAATACTCCCCGTAGGAGAGGCAAGATGAAGATTTGAATCAAAGGCATGCGGCCATTGAGATTTCAAATGATTCCAGATGATCGATAGCGGAGATGATAAGACAAGTACTTAAAGGTGGAGCTCCAAATCAGAGTTTGGAGGTTGTAAACAGAAATCCTTTTAGACCAAACATCTGATATGCCAAGAATCACCTGATTTCAAGTTACCAACTTTGAAGCCATATGACGAAAGGATGGATCCAACAATTCAATTAATGAAATATATCTAACATATGAGAGTGTTGCGTACTTCGAACGAAGTGATGGGATGACACTTCCTGCTATATTTGATTGACATGGCAATTGTGGGGTTCACTAATTGGATAATGCATCCATCGACACATGGATCGAATTAGTGGAAAGATTCATGCATCAGTTCAAAGTTTATATTGTTCGAGCGAGGAATGTGATGACTCTATCTAGAATGAAGCAGAAGGAAGACGAGACCTTATAGAGTTATTTAACTAAAATAGCAGCCACTGGTGTGCAGAATCCGGACCCGTCAATAGTCGTGATGGTGTAGTTCTGAAATCGCTAACAAAACTGACTTGAAGATAACATTGGAAATGGATTTGCCGATGGATCTTATAGATTTTTATTATCAAGCTGAGAGATATCAACGCTAGGAGGATGAAGAATCCAAGAGCAGTAAAGTCAATGTCGTGGAGGATGGAGGACTATTTAAGGTAGGATGTGGAAAAGATAAGGGAAAGTGAAAAGCTAATGTGGTAAAGTTAAGCGCATGCCCTAGAGGCAATTATGTAATTTATTACATATATCTAACTCGATAACCAATCTTTTTCGAAATAAACAGTATTTTATTTCTATTATAATTAACATAATTTATTATATTAATTAATTAAAATTAAAGTATATGTAATAGGAAATCCATAAACGGTATGTTTTATGACAGTATTTACAAAGTATTGTAACCATGAAAAATTTATCACAATGAAAACAAATATATCATTTTAAGTGTTTCCATTCAAGATGCATCGAGATTGGATAATTTTCTCGAAATATCTTGACCTGAAATATTTAAAACAATATGTTATTTAACATTGTGATAATTTTCTCATGATTATAGATCAGTATAATTATTATTGCATGACATATCATTTAAGGATTTTCCATTAAATATATTTAAATTAGTTTTTCAATCAATATATCACAATATAAAAAATATAAAACAGAAAATATACACTTTTTATTTTGAATGAGATTTTAATACAGAGTTAATAATTATTAATAAGTTACATAATTACCCCCAGAGCATACCCCTAACTCTATCACATCAATTTCGAAGTTCTATATAATTCATCTTTTATTGTATAAATAACATAAATTATATTATTTTGTAAAGTAAAATTATGTACATACAACATAAATGATATTATTTTGCAAAGTAAAATCATTATATATTTTATATTATACAAATAATACAATTTGTTATTAACTTTTACCAGTCATACCATATATTATTATATTTAATGAACAGCACCATTAACTATTTTTGTTATACCACATATTAATTTTTATTGACAGTCTCATATACATTTATTTTTTATTCATAATATCATATATTGTTAATTTTTTTAGCAGCAATACCTTACATTATTATATTTTATAAATAATACCAGTTCGTTAATATAATGAATATCATTCATTGTTACTTATTATTCATGATACATTATATTATCTATTTATGAATAATACCATATATATGTATATATATTATTATATATTTACAGAATATCATTCAGGTTTTTGTTAATAATATTACCGGTTGTTAACTTTTTTTATTAGTGTCGTGTATCGTTATTTTTTATTTATAACATCATATATTGTTATACTTCACAATGAATAATCTGATAACAACCGACGACATTATCATTTCATAACGATGTATTTCACAAATAATTTTCAATAGAGAGGGATTTCACAATTAAAGCAATAATGATAAGACTACACCTTTTTTAATAGACGGTTCATATTTCCCATTACAAACACAATAATATTTACATCTTGCAAATCATTTCTACTTCGAATGATTCAATGAAATTTCGACGATACTTTTATTTTTCGTAATGTACACAAAAGGGCGTGCACATGTAACAACAAATGTATTGCCAAAATTTTATTAACCATTTGAACAGAAATGAATCACGAAATGTAAATATTAGTGTGTTTATAACTTGTTCAATAGTTAGACAAATCCGATAAATACTGTACCGGATGAATATTGATTTTCATTTTAATAAAAATCGAATATTAATATGACAATCATATACAATACTTATCAAAGGGAGACAAAATATCTGAGGGGTTTCACAGATATACCAATGTCATATCTTTCATTTGAAATTATCCTAACTCAAAATAACAAAAAAAAAAAAAAAAAAAAAAATAGAGTTCAATAGCAAATTTTCTACCACATCAACCACTCATAATGTTGATAAACTAGGAATAAAAGACCATTAATTAGTTATTGTTTGGACCGATACATAAACACGCATGCATTCCAATCGTAATTTATCATTAATACTCTTCTTTGTCCTTTTATATGTAATTGTGTTTAACCCTAACATACGCATAAGCTACATCAACATTTTAAAACTTAATATTACTTTATTCATTTGACCTTAAGTTTAAATCTAAAATCTAAGTTATTGATAAATATAAAATCAAAACTTATATTAAATGTACCTGAAATATGGTGGTTCTTGGGCAGCGACAGATGGGAGCATGCGGTATGACAAGGACGATTGTGACAAAGGACAGTGGCATACGTTAGCGCACAACGCACAACGGTTATTTTGGTTTGAAAGCAATTGGATTTGGAGTTGAGGGAAATTGGAAAAAAAAATGTGATGAAAAAATAAAATAAAAGGATAGCCGATCGGGTTTGATACGCCGGTGATTTCTAATATCATTCCACCGTCTTTAAGGAAAAAAAATACATGCATGGAAAGACGACACTGATATCTTTGTAAATGTTGAGACCAAAGAAGACGTTAGAAAAGCATCAAAAATTACCAACGTATTGAAAGGCAAGTTGTAGAAACTTTAAAATGCCGTTTCCACAGTCCGCCTAAAGACATTCTAATGATGTTGGAAATTTAAGATCGGACAAATTGTTCCTTTTAGCGTCAATCAGCGTCTCTTGGATTTTCTTTAGTCTTTTTGTTCGTACAAAATACGCCCTGTTACCAATTGCACTCAGTTTGATGGAAGTCCATTCCATCACGAGATTCGTCTAATTTACCTAAAACAAACACCATCCCTCTGTTTTCTGCGTAAAATACAAAACTTACCCAAAATATAAGCTTACCATAAGTACAAGTTTATCAATATCACCATCCGTGCCATAAAAATTCAAGCATTTCGATCATCAAATATTAGAATGTTGTTTGAAATATAATAATCATCAACCAATAACGAAACAATCATGTTTAAAGATTGTCATTTTCAAATGGACGCCTATAGCCACGTGTGGTTATTGCATCAACAAATGACAATGTGGGCTCCTATAAAATTATTAAATGGATTTCTTCCTAACCAAGGCCCAAGGCCTAATAACTTAAAAAGATTAAAATTCTATATTACCATCGAAGTTCATAAACATTTCTTGTAACCAAACTTTTATCTGTAATAACACAAATATTAACTTTACCCCAAAAATGTAACAGAAGCACTGTGTACTTTTGTGGTAAAATTAACTGCAAAACCTTCCTTGCGCATTCTTTGGCAAGGTTAGTAACAAGTTTAGTATTTTGCCTACTCCAAATAAAAAATTCTCAGGGTGGAGAAAAGAATCTATATATATATATAGCCACTTGCGTTATCTATGTATACACACTTTTCTATATAAATACCTCATATAAGCCTCGTATAACTTCTGCTACAACGCATAATACAATTTTCATGGAGGCATCAACAAGCAAAACCACCGAAGCTGAAGAAATATCAGAAGAGAGTGGCTGGACCATCTATTTTGAAGACTTTCTTGCTTATTCAGATAAAATTGAACACGATGAAACTGAAAAAAACATTTCTTTGATATCCGATGCAGCTTCTAATTGTGTAGCCTTTCATAGCACCAAAAAGCTAAGCTTCAAAAAGAGGAAGAAAGGTCTTGGACTTATTGATGATGATTCTCTTGAAGATACTGCTAGTTCTCCTGTTAATAGTCCCAAGGTATTTTCTTAAAAAAAGTTCTTCTATATTGTTTTTTATTGATATCTCATTGTTCTGTTCAAATAAATTGTTTTTTTTTTTTTAAAGATCAGTGAAATCTTAAAAGTAAATGTAAATGAAAAGAAGGAGAAAGATGCAAATAGCACCCAGGTACACATATATACCAACCTTAGATTGATCGACTTGATTGCTGATTTGCTTTTCCTTTTTTTTTTTTCTTTTCTTTTTAATCAGGAAGAAGGAAATAGATTTGAAGACAGTACAGAAGTGAAGAATGAATCAAAGAATGAAATATCAGAGCTGAAGAAGAGAGGGCTTTGCTTAGTTCCTATGTCAATGTTTGTATAAGTATAAAGATCATGAATCTTTTGATTAAGATTACTTAATATAATGCAATATTGTTAATTATAGCTGAAGAAAACTACTAGCGGTTGTTGAACAGTGCCTGTCAAATTTCGGCAGCTAGAAAAGAAAATGTTTTTATTATGAATTTGGAAGTATAAAGCTTCGTCAATGTGTACATATATTATTTATAAAATATATCAATTTCTTCCTCTTAGCTTCAGCATTTTCATTTGAAAAAATATAAATGTTCGCGAATCTTCGGATGAATCCACTTATTACTGGAAATTTAATTGAAGTCGAAATCTGAATACGGTGTTAGTAGTAGTTAAAATTTACGAATAAAGGGATAAGAAAATTAGTTGGAATTCCCATAATTTTCACAAGTCAAATTATGGACAACGGTTCTAGTCAAGATAGTGAATATACTTGTAAGTCAAAGAAGTTGAGTGCAAAACTGCACAAGGTTGTATCAGTTTGTCATGTAAATAAGGTGATTAATATTTCACTACAGCACACATGTTACATATATTGTATACATATGATGATGTATTTTTGTGTGTTCTTACTTACTGTATGCATATATGTATAAAAATATCTGTGTATGCTGTTCTTACTTGCTATTTCACAATTCATAAATAGACTTCATAAGTTATAATTAGACAGTTAAGAAAAATGTTTTCAATTCACAGTTATACAAAAGTGCAGGCTCTAGTAAAATTATCTGCACACGAATATATATGACCACTATTCCAGCACTTGAAGAAGACTTTGACTATCTGCTTTATATTTCAAAAAAGATTTAGTTTTATTTTTTAATATATCCCTATGACCAAATCCAGACTTTAAAGTATGCAATACATAGCTCCAATCATCATGGATAAATAATATATTAGCAATAGTGGGTTAACTTAATCTGATAGAAGTTGTAAATGACATATGTTCATATGTCATCTAGAAAGCAAACTGTTAAATAAAATATATGCAAAAGCATTAAAATTTACTGTATAATAGGATGAATATACTATTAGTAACTCGATGCAATGTTTCGTATCTTTTGAGGAACTCACGACACAAGTATTAAACATATTAAAACGGAATAATTGATTAGCATACAATCCTATATTCCCAATCATATTCAGTTGACATTTAGATTCACATTAGCAAATTAATCAAATTCTTAAACTTACATGTTAATATTTTATCAAGCAAACTAGTTATGTGTAGAACGTCCACAGGCACATATACAATTAGTCATATGTTGATTAATTAAAAGCCTTGACAAAATGCAATATATATTTTAAATTATTCTTAAAAGTAAAATATAATTAATAATTTGTCCAAATGTAAAGAACAAGACCCCTCCATGTGCCAGGCAAATTTGGCAGGTGTGCACTGAAGACTCTAATAACATTCTACTTCATTGAATTATTATTTTGCAAGTAATGTGTATATTTATATCACTGGAACAAGGAACTTTTACACATCATTGTGTGGTTTCAGTAAAACTTTACATCAAATAACAGTATAACAAAATAGAAAATGTATGATACACACACACATATAATTTATTAATGGGACGAAACAATTAAATGTAACATGCATGAATGTCTAAACCACATGGTCGGTTTCATTTCGTTGTATTAATTAGGACCACAATAACCAAATCAGATGAAAATATATGAACGGATTTAATTTTTTGATTAGTTAGAAAAATTAAAATCCTATCATTTATGCCTAATGTTAATCAATTTGTACATCGACGTATACATATATATAAAAGCATGGAAATGAAATGATTATGCACGTGCAGGTGCATATGGGTTCATACGGGATGTGTCTTTGCTCCTACCTCTATGTTTCTTATTTCATATGTATGTAACATACTCATTTCTATATAAAGATGAATCATAAATTGTACCACATGCCAACACAGGCACTAATGTATATAAGAACATAAAACTACCCCATAAAATCTTTTATTTTACTTTCACTGTTTTCTTTTCTTTTACAGATATATATAGTCATAATAATAATATATAGTCAAACAACTAACAATAAATTTGTGAACAATGTTCTTTGAAATGATTGATGTCGTGGATGATTGTAACAGAAATATGAAATATATTTTATAAAATATTATGGCAGTTAGGAAAGTGGTATGAGAATCACTGTCACAATTATTGTTTGCATGATCCAGAAATCAGTAACAGTTTTGTAGATTAAGATGTAATTTTAATATCAAATTGCCTGGCTTGTATACATAGAACATTTTATGCATAGTTTAAGATTAATGTTCAATTGCCCTTACTGGATCATAAAAAAATAAAATAAAAAACTATTTTTTTTCTTTTTTCTTAACTGGTCAAATTTCAAGCTTGCTAAAATCCATATGATATTTCCAGTTGTGTTTTTGTAACGCTCAGGTTTCAGGTTAGCTATAAAAAATGAAACATAAGAAGAATTACTTAATTCATAGTTACCTACTTTTATTTAAATAAGTATCCACTTGGGATATGGTACTTATGATTAGTTGGTTATGAATATTAAATAGTTATATACTAGCTCGAATTTTCTTTGACACTCCTGTTCTGGAATCCTGATGAATACTTTTAAATTTTCTTGTTACAATTAAACTACATGTGTTTCAATACTTCATTTAGAATGGGACGGAGGCAAAAATAGCAAAACTTATGGGTCAGATGCATATGCAATGTATCTTTATTCAATCCTTATTCTGAGGTTGTTATGACCATCAGATAAATTACCGACTGAATTATTTAAACTTGTAGTTTCTCACAAATTGTTGAGGGAACTACACTTTTGGTTAAGGTGGACAATTTTACGGGAGTTCCATTCAAATAGAAATCTATTATGAGTTGTATTTCAGTGGTGATATATTTTATAACATAAATTACGTTTTTAACTTTCATAATCTTGTGCCTTTCCCCTTTAAAAATATCTGATGATTCCCCCATCTACGTTATTATCATACATAAATATGCGAGGCTAAAACAGTAACTACTCTTGCTTTTATAAGAGCACTCCATTTTGCAGCGATCCATCTATAACATTTATTGAATTGTTAAAATTTGTTCCTTCCTCAACCAAAATTTGAGTCACTTTAACAGTCCCTAAAAAAATAAACTTGCAAATAAGTCAACATATTTGATGCAGGTCAGTAGGTTACTTCAATGTGTCATGTGTTGATGTGATTTCACAAGTGAATGACATCACGAGCCATTGCAACCAAAAAAACTGATAGCAGGGCACATTGAATGCAATTATAAAAAGGATCGTATCATGATTATGTGCAAACCAAATATATACATACATGCATACATAAATACAGGCAAGTGAAATTATGAACATAGTTACAGCTGAGAAAAGAAAAAGAGAGACAAAAAGTTAGTTGAGATGTGGTTGAATAAGAAATAATCTACTGTAGAGAGATAACAAAAGCTAGTCCTTTCTAGTTATGGACCTAGTAAAAGTTTTAGGATTCGTACATAAGGCATCATATTAGCCATTACTTTTTTCCCCTTGTGCATCATGCACGTGTCTCTGGTGTCCATATCACATTATTTATACATTTTCGTCTTCTTATTGATATATTCATCAGAAAATCAAGGAAGTTTGAAACATTTTAAGACAGAATCCTTGCAAGTCTAGCTAAACAAACCTCTACTTTGTTTGTAAGGGTCGCATATAATATCACAAATCACCAAACATGTAATCTAAGCAACAGATAACTCATCTGTAGTATTACTGTCAAGTTGAGGCTTTGGTTGGAGATCGATGAATTGGTTAGATTTGCTAGCAAGATGTGAAATGCTAACTCTTCCCTGCCTTATAATGTAATCAGCAACAGCCTTCATCTCCTCTGGAGATATGTATATGTATTTACCACGATCATCCATTACACCAGACAATCTTCCTGTGTACATAACACAGGAAAATATATTATCTTAGTTCTTTAACTCATAAATTTTGTTATTCAAGATATGTGAAGATAGTCAATGATTCATAAATCAAAACTGTATGCCCAAAAAGGTACAGCAAGCAATGAAGGGAACAAGTGCACATACCCATGCTTTCCAGCGTTATTATCCGGTTGATGCAATCCTGCAAATGTGAATAATATGGTGGTTAATAAAAGCGCTTTCAAAAGGCAAGTTGATCAATGGATCATACATAAAATAGCATTAAAAGGAATTACACAAGGTTTTCTGAAAATACAGTGAAAGATACCTGAGTCCTCATCTTGAACTCTGCAGCAAGGTCTTCTAATGGGACACATTTTTGGGTCTGTAACAAATAACATCATCGTTAGTTATTGGGGTAATGGTCTGTTTCAGACAAAATATATACTAATTATAATTATCCACAGCATCATATGTATTCCATCAAATATTTAATCTTAGCAAAGCGAAGATATACCAAGACATAACATAACAAAACGTATATCCTCAGAAAAACATTATACGCGTTAGGAGTTTTACCTAGCAGCACATGTTCCGGCAGTAACATGTTGTGATATCGAAAATTTATATGACATGAAATTAGGAAAATTGTGTTTTACATGGTAATATTGTAAAAATAATGTTAATAATGTTTTAAAAAAATTGTTTAGAGAATTATTATGAGTTATCCCGCCTTTGACCAGGTAATAATATTCGAACAAACCGAACAAGTCGAACTTGAAGTTATCAAGGCAGGAAGCCCGGAGAGATAGCCCAAGAATCCAAAAACCAAACACGAAACCAACCCAATCCAAACCAAAACGTGCATGGATCCACCTAAATGGCGGGTCGGCACTTCGACTCCTTGGGGTTGCACCGATTCAACTTTTCTCCACTGATGGGTCTCATCTTCTGCCTACGCACTCTACTTGATGCTAGAAGCTTACTCCAAGTGTTGTTTTGTTGCTTCAATGCAATTCTATATCGATCTCCACGAACTCTTGAATCAACAACTCTGTTCTTCCACTACTCCGTCATTTGAACTCCGAAGCTAACATTTGTGCAAACAACTATGGAATCACCCAAACATTTGCCAATGAGTTAAAAAGGTAAGTTTTGAGTACACGAAAAGCCACACAAAATGTATGATGTGGACCGACGTAAAATAAAGAGATAGAGAGCATCTGAATGAGTACTACACCACACGATCCAGTGCCACAACTGCAAGGGATAGTAGAACAGATCCACAATTGGTCCATATGGTCATAGCCGTCAGTGTCAACAGCATACTAAGTTTACAGAGAACCAGATCATGGAAAAGATATGTAACTTACGAGAATTTTACAAACGGACCAAGAAGCTTATTCGCTTATAAAAATCTTTAGCAAAACGTTCCTACTGCAACAATCTAATACAAGGTAAGTCTGCGACAGCTGACATCAAAGGAAGAAGGAAGTCGAGGATTGAAGAAATGACGGCAAACTCCCTTGGAACTAGAATGGACCTCAACCACCAAGGAATACAGTGCATACTGCCTTCGCAGATTCAATTGAGAATATCTATTTTGGCAACCCTAGGTACAATTTCGTATAGAAACCAATATAAAATGGATATTGAAGAAAGCAAGAGAAGTATTGTTGTTTCCATGAAATCTATGGCCATGATGCCAACAACTGTCATTACCTAAATGATATTATCGAAGAACTAATTCGGTAACATAAACTCCATTGATACATTCGACAGTCAGCTCCACAAATCCAATCACAATTGTTGTTGCAACCTCAACAACAACCTCTAGCGGCTATAGGAACTTCAAGGGAGCAAGATTTTCAAAACGGATTCAAGTCTAACTCGCAAAATTCAAACTTTAAATCGAAACAGGATTTAAAACGTGAATTATAGACTTTTAAAAGATCCATGATTTAAGCTTTGTACACGATTTGAAATTGATTTTAATATTTAAATTTCTATATACAAGTCTAAAACTCAATTTTTTCTCCGTTATATTTTTATTTTATTTAGAAAACATCAGAATTAGAATTGTGGATCCAAATGAGTATGTTGAATATATAAATATGCACTAAATGGTTTTTCTCAATTGCAATTTTAATTAGGTTTGAATCGGAATGTAAATCAAATCAAAAGGAGGAGATTCGATTTGAAATGAAATTCAGGTTGTAAGGCTTTAAGATTTTCGATAACAATGCAGGGAGAAATGCACCTAGAGCTCAATCAACTTCGTTTGTTCCTTGAGTCGTATATCCTTGTTAGTTCAATAAGACCTAAAGTGTTTTTTGGTTTTCTTATACATGTACAAGTACTTAAGTCATTCTCCGCGTGTAACTATGAAACACTTGGCGTCACTATCATCTTTGAATTATAAAACCGAATTGTAACAACCCTGTATTTTCTGATTATTGTAATTGTATATTTTAATTATTTTAATTTAAATTCCTAATTTAAAAACTTTATTTTATTTACTAAAATTAATATATTTTGTTAATTTAAATATAAATGTTGATTTTGATGTGGATTAGAATTTCAAACATGCATAAATTGAATATTTTCAAAAAATGTTGATTTTGGTCAAAATAGTCAAACTTTGACTTTTAACTTAAAAATTTAAAAGTTTGAAATTTTAAATTTTATCTTTTATTATGAAAATAGATTTAATAACTTGAACATTGCTTTTTGTTTCGTGGAAAACGGAGTTAAACTGCAAAAGATATGTACATTTCAATTTTGAGTATAAATTGTTTATTTTGCAATTTTGTTATTTTAAATTGTATAAATTTTATTTTTCTTTGTCATATTTTATTTTAATATGTTTTAATATGTTATATTATGTATATTTTGACTTTTAAATATTTTTGAAATGATAATAGAATTTTTCTAAAATTTACTATGATGATTTCCTATTTTTAAAAGGCTGTTTTCCTTTTTCTGCTATTTTCTTCATCTAAACTATATTTAAATTAAAATTTATTTATTTATTTTTGTGATTTCCTTTTTATTTTGTGTTCTTATCTTTATTTATAAATATTTTTAAGTACATAAAAAAATTTCCCAAGTTCATTGCACTTATTTTTCATGTTTTCAAGACTAGTTGCAAATTTTGCTGTTTTATTTAATTAAACTATATATAATTAATAATTAATTAATTTATTTTTGTTTATTTACTATATTTTCGTATTTTAACTGAATTTATATATGTTTTTCAGTTATATAAAAATTTAAAAAGAAATAATGAATATATGAAGAGTTTGAGATCTTTTGTATGCTTAGTCCTTTTGCATTCCGACCTTTCACTTTCCAAACTCCATTCATCAATGCTTTGGCCGTACCCTACTCCATCTTTCAGCCACATTCCTCACTCTTTCTCATGAAAATTTTATCATATTTCTTGAAAAAAAAACTCATGGCCATTTGTTTTACAAAAATTTGGTAAATTCTATCATCTTTCTTCTTGTTTTATGATTTTCCTATTGATTTTTGCGTTGATCCTTCTTGTGTTTTGCTAGGCCTAGCCTCTACCACCACCACTACCATCCTCTCCACCATCATCTCCAGCAGCTCATAAGCCTCTCCTCTGACCAAGACAGTAGACATGACCATCCGTTGATGTTGCACCACAAAATTTGCACAAAAGTTCCACCAAACTAGCCTAGCCAAACCCTTAAGGCCATAGCCTTCATTTTTAACCTAAACCACCTCCATGGCCGCCACCACCAGTCCCTCCACCACCTCTGGCCGCCACTCCATCCACCACCTGACCATCCCCTTGCATGACCAAGCCCAAGCCATGGTAGGCCGAACCTATAGTTGCACCAAAAATCCACTTAATTGCCTTGACTTTTGTATTTCTCATGTCACAACTTCCACTCCTTCATATCCAAGTTAGGCCGAGCCATATGAACCCATATTGACCCAAACCTGAGCCATGTTGGCATCTAGGCTGAGCCTAGTATGATGAGAGCAAGCCCATTTGATCATGTGACAAGCTTATGTTGTCGTGTGCAAGTCTTTTGCTTCTAAGGTTTGGTCATCTCTCTTGTTTTGCAACTGTTCTGCAAACTAAAGTTGTTGATTATATTTGTATGTCGATATCTATGTTTGTGCTTATGTATGTTATATTTTGTGTTGTTTACAAGGGTCTCCATCAATTCAAATCAAATCGTGCTTGTCGTGCCTTTGGAATCGCTCTTGTGTGTGTTGTTTGTCTCTAGCTTCGTAAAAGGTGAGTCTTTCTCACTCTGACATTTATACTTATGAAATAGTGAATTGATGACAAGTGTTTAGTAATATAAAATGTTATGCAAGTTAATGATGATCATATGTTATGCTATGCCATGTTATTACCATGTTAATTATCACCCGACATGTGATATATGACATTATATTGTGACACTGGCATTGTTTATATTGTTTATGCATATATTCACACTGCAAGTTCCCTGTTAGAATAGAATCACTATGGGTTGAAATGATACATACCCAAACGGACTTTAGATTAGGGAAAAATCGTTATGGGCTGAAATGATAGGCCTGAGCGATTTTTATTGTATTTTATTTGACTTGGGATTGCGGGTTTGAAATGATAGAACCCGGGTTTTCTTTGTAAACTGCGGATTGAAATGATATATATCTGTATCACTTGACCTATGTTAGAAAATTATATACAGACCCCGTGGTATATTTTTAAATGATATTTATTAAAATATGTATTTTTAAAAGTATGAAATTTTGATTTAAAAATATATATTTTATGGTTTTAAGAAAATTAAATATTAAGTCTTGAAATTGTGAATTTGAGTACGTAAATGTCAAATAATTGAGATTTTAGACTTTAAATTTTATTTTAAAATGTAAATAAATAATGGAAATTAAATTTAAAGTTTTAAAATTATATTTGAAGTAAAATTTTAAGTTTTATTTAATTTATATGTTAATAAACAGTGAATTTTGACTTAATAAATGAATGGAGTTTTTAAATTGAATATTTGATCTAAAAATTTTGTTGTGTTAAATCATATGTTAAAATGATTTTAAATGTGAAATTTTGAAGTCTAGAAATATGATTTTTGAGTTATAATAAAATTTGGAGTTTTATTATTTTTTTGAAAAGCAAAAATGAAATCTGGAATTCATAGCATTTTCAAAATGTTGTAGTCTTTTGACAGCATTTTTAAATGCTATTGTTTTGAATCTAACAATGTTTGAAATAACTAAATATCTATTACGACATTTTATAAATGTCGTTATTCTTGAACTAAACCATTTTTGGAAGCTATAAGCTACGATAGCACTTTATAAATGCTGTCGTTGCTATAATTTGACAATGTTTGAAATGTTATAGTTTTAACACTGTTTGAGTTATATTTTAAAGTGTTAAATGATTTAAATTTTGGAAATTGATTAATTGTGAAATTTAAGAAGTTTTGAATATATTTTAATATTTAAATTTGAATTTTTAAGGAATTTAAATTTGAATTTGAATTTAAGTAAGGTTTACTTGGTTATGTGTTAAATGGAATGAAATGTAATGAGATAAATGAATTTTTGAATGGAATTTTTAATGTATTTTGTAATGATACTTGAAATAACAAATGAATGGCTTATTTGATTTAAAAATGATATTTAAATTTGAGTATTTGAATTTGACAAATAATGATTTGATAATAAGGTTTGGAAATGATTTGATCTTTATTATGATAAAGAATATGAATTAGAATGATATGTACTTTTGATAAATGAATATTTGAAGTTTGTATTGGTATGAAAGGATATTTAGTTTAATTGTAAATTGAGTTTATTTAAATAATATTGGATTTATGAAATGAATATTTCAAAACTAAGTAATAATGAAACTAGATTTGAGATATATGAAATTATAAAATTTAGTTTTGAAATGCGGGATATTAAATCTTTGAAATTTATTAAAAATTGAATAGTTTAATTTGTGGATCAAATCTATATTTGAAAATGATATGATTTGAAATGGTTATTGGGAAATTTAATTGAAACTGATGGTTTGAATTGAATTAAGTTGGAAATTGAAAATTTGGGATTAATTGAATGAATTGTAAAATGTAAAGAATTAAATAAATATCCCATGATTTCAAATGTATGATTTTGAAATGTTATGATTTTCAAAGTGTAATTGTTTCAAGTATTGGTTTCGAAAGAGTTATACTTTGAAAATATTATGATTTTGAAATGAATATATGTTTGAAATGTTTTTGGTTTTGAAGTATAGACTATTTTGATTGATAAATAGTTTTGAAATAAAAATGGTTTTGGTTTCGAAGTATAAACTATTTTGAAAGAAATATAGTTTGAAATGAAATGATTTGATCTTTTTAAAGTATAAACTATTTTGAAATGACCACGGCGTTATAATAAAGTTTGGTTGTTAAAGAGACCAGGATCGGAAGTTGTCATACTCTCTGCCAACTCCGAAAACCACTTTAACAACCGTGTACGCGGTGGAGATTTCAGAATGAAGTATGATGGTGGCGACGTTCTTGAGGTATATTACGTGGACCCAACTCCCGTGAGTTGGCACAAGGTGGCTAAAACAGGAGCGATCTCGGGCCAAAGGAGGTAGCACATCTGGTCGGACACATTCCTTCGATACTATACTCTTACTGGTGATTGATTAGATGGTCATCCTCTGATTTTGATATGGGAGTGTGTTCCGAGGTGGGCGTATGCGGCTGCTGCGTTACCACCAGCCCGTGTGCGTAATTGGTATATCTACCCTGGCATTGCCTTGTGTGCCGTGTCACCTACCATACCGAACATTTACTACGAGTTTGTTTTTCTCCCGTAGCCCGTGTGGTATCCTCTGACAGTCACCCGGAGTGGAGATGGCATGATATTGGATGGACTACTGGGACTATTATGTGTGAAGGGTGATATGGGTAGCCCGGAACGCTATTTAAAAGTATGTTTATTTTACTGTAGACATTATTATAATAGCGCAATATTACTACATAGTAAATAGTTTAACGGATCCTTAAAGGATGGGCGATCACAAGCATCCTTTAAGTTACTGATGCATTTTTGTTACTGTTCACTTGAGTTTATTTACAGTTCATAAGTATTTATGTTCTGACTCGAGTGTTTTGTATTTTGCTTTACGCTCGAGTCAGATTGAGTGAGTTAGCATTCAAGATTCACCTTCGGAGTTGGAGCTTTCCTTAAAGATCCAGCCATCCATTTTGCTTTCTGTATCCAGTGATTTCAGTGATGTATTCTGATTTGTACCTGATGTATCTTGTTACTTTTTGTTGTATCATGTTTAACACTGATGTATCTTATTTTTATATAGTAGCTTCACGAACTACTATTTCTTTTAAATTCCGCTGCATTATTAAATACTCTGTGTCTGTGATCTGTGATTATGTATGTACTGTATATTCTGAGATTTGCCAAATTTTATTTACAACGCGGTATTTTGAGCAATACAAGTCCGACATGTGCGGATGCGAATGGTTGAAAATATCGGGTCGTTACAGTTGGTATCAGAGCTTTGGTAGCTCTAGGCAAAACTCAGTATATAGGATAAATGTATCTGCAGAATCACTTTCATTCGAGTTTAAATCTCTTCCTTTTTGACTCGATTCCTTTGAATTTTGGAACATTCCATGTGGTTTCAAAATCCATTCGTGTCCCTCACTATTTATCTTCTTTTGTTTCTGGAGTATCCCATAACTCAACTTCAAAAGATCTTTATAATGAGTCGGCGGTCTCGCCAACCTCAAATTTATTTGAAAAGGGGAAAACTCCTTTACAACAACATCGATTCTCCAGAGATTCTATATCCTCGGTTTAGATGCTAGTATCTCTTATAATTTCGAACTCTACATCTTGAGATCGAATGTCGATTTACCCAAGAAATCCACATCGGTCTTATTCTTTAAGTCACGGTTGACCGGGTTAAGCTTGCCCGCGATTTATATAAGCTTATCCATCTTTCTATTCTGTTATTTAATTATCTCATCTTTGCTTCCAACTTATCTTCAAATTATTCTTGAAGTGTATTTGTAAACTAATATTTAAAATGTTTTATATATTGTGTTGTTTGAGTTGTTGATGTTGATTTGGGTTTCTAATCGATTCGTCTGATCAACGCTATCGATAAGATTTCCAAAACACTTGAACAGAGCAAACTGACACAATATGTTTTTAAAATTTAGTAAGGAAATAAATTTTGTGAAATAAATTTTGTAACTATATTATAAATCTTTATCTGGATTTTATTTGAATTGGTTGTTAAGAAATAATATTTGTTTTATATATCATTTTCTATTGTTTCATATATCTAATTGAACTATAAAACATGGTTATAAATTTATTTGGAAATTTAAAATGAATGTAAAACAAGAATTTGATAATTTAATTTTCGATGGATTTCAAACTTTGTGTTCAAAGTTTTAAAGGATATATTATTTAAAGTATTTTCGAATAGAAATTTGTTCCTAAAGAATTTTAAATTTAAATTTAGTGCTCTTCTCTTTGTCGCTGGAAAATAATTTCGGTGATGACTGCAGCATCATCGACGTTCATTTTCGAGTTTCGAAGTGAAGAGACCATCCTGTAGTCTTGCTACAGTTTTGTTTTGGGAAAATTTAATTGATTTTAATTTCTAAAATAAGAATGGATTTATAACATATGCTGATATACGATTTAAATTTGAATGGATATATATATAGTATATGAGCATTTATTTATCTCTAAATAGTTTGGAATTTATCGGAAATTTAATTCCTAAATTTTTTCTTCAAAGATAATTTCTAAGTATAATTTCAAGATTCGGATTAATATTCAAGCTTGAAATAATTTAATTAGAAAGTTTTATTTGTATAATACACAATTTCATTCCAATATAACTTACCTTAATTTTCAAAAGTTGAATATGTAATTGGATAATATACAATATAAAAAAAAGATTTTATAAATAAAATTTGAGTGGTTATTATAAATGTTATATACTTAAATTTAAGTTATAAAAGGATTAACAGAGGTAAATAAAGAAAAAGAGTAATGGAATAATTTACAATATAAAATGATGATAAAGGAACTAAGAATAAATTTAAGGCAGTTGCAATGAGTGTGAGTATATTTAACATAGGTGATAAAATATATTGAGAGAAATAAATTTAATTTTAATTAGTAGTGAAGAAGAATTAAATTTTATTTGGCACATTTTGAGTATAATAAAAGATTTTTCAAATACATGATTTTAGGGATTTGTTAATTTAAGATAATTAGATGATAAGATAATGAAATTAGAGACGCTTAAGATTTATTTGACTTATGTAAAATTAATTTTCAGTTTAAGTTGAAATTTTATGGTTTCAAATTTATTATCTTATTTTGTTTTTCAAACTATCTTTTGGTTGTCCTAATTTCCCTTGTCTTGCTACAGAATGAGAGGTTATTGCTTATACCAGTCTGTTTAGAAATCTTTCTACAATCTTTAATAATCTTTGGTACTCATCTTTGAATCTAAGCACTGCTTGCCATCCACAGACCGTCGGTTAAACGGGAAGGGTGAATTAGATTCTAAAAGATTTTTTTTTCATGCTTGTGTTCTTGATTCTGGAGGATGTTGGAAAGATCGTCTCCACCTTGTTAAACTTACCTATAGCAACAGTTATCAGATATAATTTTAATCTTCTTGTCATCTTGTCTTAATACTATTTCATTCAATCTTTTTCTGCGCTTTCCCGTACCTCATTCCTTTTCGGGGACGAAAAGTTTTGAGTGGGGTAGAGTGTAACAACCCTGTATTTTCTGATTATTGTAATTGTATATTTTAATTATTTTAATTTAAATTCCTAATTTAAAAACTTTATTTTATTTACTAAAATTAATATATTTTGTTAATTTAAATATAAATGTTGATTTTGATGTGGATTAGAATTTCAAACATGCATAAATTGAATATTTTCAGAAAATGTTGATTTTGGTCAAAATAGTCAAACTTTGACTTTTAACTTAAAAATTTAAAAGTTTGAAATTTTAAATTTTATCTTTTATTATGAAAATAGATTTAATAACTTGAACATTGCTTTTTGTTTCGTGGAAAACGGAGTTAAACTGCAAAAGATATGTACATTTCAATTTTGAGTATAAATTGTTTATTTTGCAATTTTGTTATTTTAAATTGTATAAATTTTATTTTTCTTTGTCATATTTTATTTTAATATGTTTTAATATGTTTTAATATGTTATATTATGTATATTTTGACTTTTAAATATTTTTGAAATGATAATAGAATTTTTCTAAAATTTACTATGATGATTTCCTATTTTTAAAAGGCTGTTTTCCTTTTTCTGCTATTTTCTTCATCTAAACTATATTTAAATTAAAATTTATTTATTTATTTTTGTGATTTCCTTTTTATTTTGTGTTCTTATCTTTATTTATAAATATTTTTAAGTACATAAAAAAATTTCCCAAGTTCATTGCACTTATTTTTCATATTTTCAAGACTAGTTGCAAATTTTGCTGTTTTATTTAATTAAACTATATATAATTAATAATTAATTAATTTATTTTTGTTTATTTACTATATTTTCGTATTTTAACTGAATTTATATATGTTTTTCAGTTATATAAAAATTTAAAAAGAAATAATGAATATATGAAGAGTTTGAGATCTTTTGTATGCTTAGTCCTTTTGCATTCCGACCTTTCACTTTCCAAACTCCATTCATCAATGCTTTGGCCGTACCCTACTCCATCTTTCAGCCACATTCCTCACTCTTTCTCATGAAAATTTTATCATATTTCTTGAGAAAAAAACTCATGGCCATTTGTTTTACAAAAATTTGGTAAATTCTATCATCTTTCTTCTTGTTTTATGATTTTTCTATTGATTTTTGCATTGATCCTTCTTGTGTTTTGCTAGGCCTAGCCTCTACCACCACCACTACCATCCTCTCCACCATCATCTCCAGCAGCTCATAAGCCTCTCCTCTGACCAAGACAGTAGCCATGACCATCCGTTGATGTTGCACCACAAAATTTGCACAAAAGTTCCACCAAACTAGCCTAGCCAAACCCTTAAGGCCATAGCCTTCATTTTTAACCTAAACCACCTCCATGGCCGCCACCACCAGTCCCTCCACCACCTCTGGCCGCCACTCCATCCACCACCTGACCATCCCCTTGCATGACCAAGCCCAAGCCATGGTAGGCCGAACCTATAGTTGCACCAAAAATCCACTTAATTGCCTTGACTTTTGTATTTCTCGTGTCACAACTTCCACTCCTTCATATCCAAGTTAGGCCGAGCCATATGAACCCATATTGACCCAAACCTGAGCCATGTTGGCATCTAGGCTGAGCCTAGTATGATGAGAGCAAGCCCATTTGATCATGTGACAAGCTTATGTTGTCGTGTGCAAGTCTTTTGCTTCTAAGGTTTGGTCATCTCTCTTGTTTTGCAACTGTTCTGCAAACTAAAGTTGTTGATTATATTTGTATGTCGATATCTATGTTTGTGCTTATGTATGTTATATTTTGTGTTGTTTACAAGGGTCTCCATCAATTCAAATCAAATCGTGCTTGTCGTGCCTTTGGAATCGCTCTTGTGTGTGTTGTTTGTCTCTAGCTTCGTAAAAGGTGAGTCTTTCTCACTCTGACATTTATACTTATGAAATAGTGAATTGATGACAAGTGTTTAGTAATATAAAATGTTATGCAAGTTAATGATGATCATATGATATGCTATGTCATGTTATTACCATGTTAATTATCACCCGACATGTGATATATGACATTATATTGTGACACTGGCATTGTTTATATTGTTTATGCATATATTCACACTGCAAGTTCCCTGTTAGAATAGAATCACTATGGGTTGAAATGATACATACCCAAACGGACTTTAGATTAGGGAAAAATCGTTATGGGCTGAAATGATAGGCCTGAGCGATTTTTATTGTATTTTATTTGACTTGGGATTGCGGGTTTGAAATGATAGAACCCGGGTTTTCTTTGTAAACTGCGGATTGAAATGATATATATCTGTATCACTTGACCTAGGTTAGAAAATTATATACAGACCCCGTGGTATATTTTTAAATGATATTTATTAAAATATGTATTTTTAAAAGTATGAAATTTTGATTTAAAAATATATATTTTATGGTTTTAAGAAAATTAAATATTAAGTCTTGAAATTGTGAATTTGAGTACGTAAATGTCAAATAATTGAGATTTTAGACTTTAAATTTTATTTTAAAATGTAAATAAATAATGGAAATTAAATTTAAAGTTTTAAAATTATATTTGAAGTAAAATTTTAAGTTTTATTTAATTTATATGTTAATAAACAGTGAATTTTGACTTAATAAATGAATGGAGTTTTTAAATTGAATATTTGATCTAAAAATTTTGTTGTGTTAAATCATATGTTAAAATGATTTTAAATGTGAAAAAATGTTGTAGTCTTTTGACAGCATTTTTAAATGCTATTGTTTTGAATCTAACAATGTTTGAAATAACTAAATATCTATTACGACATTTTATAAATGCCGTTATTCTTGAACTAAACCATTTTTGGAAGCCATAAGCTACGATAGCACTTTATAAATGCTGTCGTTGCTATAATTTGACAATGTTTGAAATGTTATAGTTTTAACACTGTTTGAGTTATATTTTAAAGTGTTAAACGATTTAAATTTTGGAAATTGATTAATTGTGAAATTTAAGAAGTTTTGAATATATTTTAATATTTAAATTTGAATTTTTAAGGAATTTAAATTTGAATTTGAATTTAAGTAAGGTTTACTTGGTTATGTGTTAAATGGAATGAAATGTAATGAGATAAATGAATTTTTGAATGGAATTTTTAATGTATTTTGTAATGATACTTGAAATAACAAATGAATGGCTTATTTGATTTAAAAATGATATTTAAATTTGAGTATTTGAATTTGACAAATAATGATTTGATAATAAGGTTTGGAAATGATTTGATCTTTATTATGATAAAGAATATGAATTAGAATGATATGTACTTTTGATAAATGAATATTTGAAGTTTGTATTGGTATGAAAGGATATTTAGTTTAATTGTAAATTGAGTTTATTTAAATAATATTTGATTTATGAAATGAATATTTCAAAACTAAGTAATAATGAAACTAGATTTGAGATATATGAAATTATAAAATTTAGTTTTGAAATGCGGGATATTAAAGCTTTGAAATTTATTAAAAATTGAATAGTTTAATTTGTGGATCAAATCTATATTTGAAAATGATATGATTTGAAATGGTTATTGGGAAATTTAATTGAAACTGATGGTTTGAATTGAATTAAGTTGGAAATTGAAAATTTGGGATTAATTGAATGAATTGTAAAATGTAAAGAATTAAATAAATATCCCATGATTTCAAATGTATGATTTTGAAATGTTATGATTTTCAAAGTGTAATTGTTTCAAGTATTTTTGGTTTCGAAAGAGTTATACTTTGAAAATATTATGATTTTGGAATGAATATATGTTTGAAATGTTTTTGGTTTTGAAGTATAGACTATTTTGATTGATAAATAGTTTTGAAATAAAAATGGTTTTGGTTTCGAAGTATAAACTATTTTGAAAAAAATATAGTTTGAAATGAAATGATTTGATCTTTTTAAAGTATAAACTATTTTGAAATGGCCACGGCGTTATAATAAAGTTTGGTTGTTAAAGAGACCAGGATCGAAAGTTGTCATACTCTCTGCCAACTCCGAAAACCACTTTAACAACCGTGTACGCGGTGGAGATTCCAGAATGAAGTAGGATGGTGGCGACGTTCTTGAGGTATATTACGTGGATCCAACTCCCGTGAGTTGGCACAAGGTGGCTAAAACAGGAGCGATCTCGGGCCAAAGGAGGTAGCACCTCTGGTCGGACACATTCCTTCGATACTATACTCTTACTGGTGATTGATTAGATGGCCATCCTCTGATTTTGATATGGGAGTGTGTTCCGAGGTGGGCGTATGTGGCTGCTGCGTTACCACCAGCCCGTGTGCGTAATTGTTATATCTACCCTGCCATTGCCTTGTGTGTCGTGTCACCTACCATACCGAGCCTTTACTACGAGTTTGTTTTTCTTCCGTAGCCCGTGTGGTATCCTCTGACAGTCACCCGGAGTGGAGATGGCATGATATTGGATGGACTACTGGGACTATTATGTGTGAAGGGTGATATGGGTAGCCCGGAACGCTATTTAAAAGTATGTTTATTTTACTGTAGACATTATTATAATAGCGCAATATTACTACATAGTAAATAGTTTAACGGATCCTTAAAGGATGGACGATCCCAAGCATCCTTTAAGTTACTGATGCATTTTTGTTACTGTTCACTTGAGTTTATTTACAGTTCATAAGTATTTATGTCCTGACTCGAGTGTTTTGTATTTTGCTTTACGCTCGAGTCAGATTGAGTGAGTTAGCATTCAAGATTCACCTTCGGAGTTGGAGCTTTCCTTGAAGATCCAGCCATCCATTTTGCTTTCTGTATCCAGTGATTTCAGTGATGTATTCTGATTTGTACCTGATGTATCTTGTTACTTTTTGTTGTATCATGTTTAACACTGATGTATCTTATTTTTATATAGTAGCTTCATGAACTACTATTTCTTTTAAATTCCGCTGCATTATTAAATACTCTGTGTCTGTGATATGTGATTATGTATGTACTGTATATTCTGAGATTTGCCAAATTTTATTTACAACGCGGTATTTTGAGCAATTCAAGTCCGACATGTGCGGATGCGAATGGTTGAAAATATCGGGTCGTTACACGAATACTTATATTTTATTAAGCTAAGGATCTCAACTTATGATAAATAGAATGACGTAGAAAAAGTATGGCGTCTGATGCTATTGATAAATACTTATGATAGGATTTTCCAAAACCAATCGTAGACGATCGGTTCATAGTAGATGATAGACAAAACTCTTGCCCTGATACCAATGGCATTATAGGAAAAGCAGATAAAATACTTGATACCAAGGATACTGGAGTTATTAAAGATAAAACCCTTGGTGTGATACCAAGGACATTAAGGGGAAGTGGAGATAAAACCTTTACTATGATATGGGGCAAACGATAGACAAAATCCTTGCTCTGATGCCAAGGACATTGGGGCAAGTGGTGATAATACATTTACTCTATCAAGGACATTCGGGACAAGCAGAAATGATAACCATCGATTATCTTTAATCACATCCACCCATGCGTGAACACATGATTCAAGTTTCAACTTAAATGGGCCTACATTGAAACACCGATCAAAGGGAATTTGAACATGATAATTTTTGAAGTGTGTAATGACTAGCCATCTTACATAGATAAGACTCGAAGACCGAAGATTAGAAGATTTTCAAATACTCATGGCAGTGTGCGATTAGTCCATACCATGATATTTGAAGCCAAAGACTAATGTGCTAGTACATTTCGCACTTTAGTGGTTCTCGAGATTTTGAGCACTTAGATCTTTCACTGTATCACGTTCTGCACTATGCAGTGGCGATCGCAAAATTTAGAGGTCTCAAAATCTTTGTTTCGTCATTGTATCCAGTGTATTAAAAAACACGCGCGACGCACAAGCAAAAATACGTGAGACGCATGTCAAATGGCGTTTTATCGCAGAGGTTTAGGCCATAGACGCTTGAGGCGCAAAAAACGCAAAATACGCGCGTCTTGGATAAAAAGCGCAACTCCAACTGTTTAGCCCAGGATCACCTCCAAAGTATTACACTAGTGCTATAAAAAGTTTGTTTCATTGACATAAAACGAACTTTTGATAGGCAAGTGTTGCACCCAAATATTGATCGAGAAAGATCAACAAAATACAGTCGAAGGCTAGCTTGAAGAACTACTCGAGAATGATGGCTTTATGCTCGAAAAAATTGAAGAAGATTCCCTCGAAGAATGACCCAAAATCTTGGTTGAAATCCACAAAGCATGATGGTCGAAGATGATGATTTTGACTCCTAAGATAGAGCTGGAAGAGAGCTCCTATAGCACTCGAGCTTGACCCCTACAAACCTATGAAAATTCGACCCTTCGACAATTTTGATCCGGTCAAATTGACTTATTTTCGCTCCAAATATTGGTCAATACGTGTTCAAACTTATAGATCCATGTTATGAGGAGAGATTTTGGCTCTAGCAGCCAAAATGAAGCTTGCAAATAGCCAGGAACTCCAGGAGAAAATGGACTTCTCTTCTACTTCATTTTAAGACTTTGAAGTCATTCTTTCAACTCGAAAAACCTCTTCATCTCCTTACTTCACTGTTATAAATTTTCATAAGTGAGTTGTAAATGAAAATATGGAAGATAAATCATCAATAAAGAAGAAGCAAACATGGGCATCAATCTTGAGCTGAACCACCATACAAGTTTTGTATCATTTACTTTGTGTGATTTCTATTTTATGTTTACTTGTATGTAGGTGATCAGATTTACTATATCTATTTGTTATTGCAATAAAATTAATTATTAAAACAGCAACAACTAAGCCATTATTCTCAAACAAGTTGGGGTCGGCGAGAGATGGAATCCAAAACTAAATGACAAAGTCAATTTAAAAGTAATAATAACAATAATAATTAAAAAAAACCAAGATGGTAATAATAAAATAAAGTAAAATAATTAAACATATGATAATAATAAGTAAAATAAAAATAAAGATAAAAAAATTAAAAAACAAAAATTGAAAAAAAACCACGATGATAATAATGATGATGATATTAATAGTAATATGGATCGAAGACCAAACACTACGTCTTAAGCTCATATTCACTAGTCTTTAATCTAAAACGTATAACACTACCCCTAAACCAACCCTAAGCAAAAAAATCCTAATTCATGGTTCTGGCACGTGATTCGCTGACTTCCACATGCTCATGTCCGACACCAGCTCTTCGGATATATTGCAATCCTTCAAGACCTTTTTTTACTACTTTCATCCATGTCAACCTTGATCGACCTCTACCTCTATTTGAGAATTCGATCCGGCCTATAATTCCAACGCCCACAGATGCCTCGGAAGGTCTCCGTTGGAGATGTCCAAATCATGTTAAGCAGCATTGGACTAACTTCTCCTCAATTGTTGCTACTCCATGTTTGTCACGTATATCATCGTTTCAATTTCGATTTCGTCTTGTATGACCGCAGCTCCATCACAGCATACGCATCTCTGCTACACTTATCTTCTGAACGTGTTGTTTTTTAGTAGGTCAACATTTTACATCATACAACATCGCAGGCATGGTTGTCATTCTGTAGAACTTTTCTTTAAGCTTTTGTGGGACTTTCCTGTCACAGAAAATGTCAGACGTTAGCCGCCAACTCACTCATCTCGCTCAAATTCTAAAACCAACATATTCATTAATCTCACTATCATACTGCAACATCGATCCTAAATATCGAAAAGATTCCTTCTTGTGCACTACTTGTCCGGCCAGAGTGACATCTCTATCCTCTGACCTGACACCGTTGAACTCGCACTTCATATATTCTGTTTTAGTTCTGTTAAGACTAAAACTCTTTGATTCTAAAGTCTGCCTCCACAACTCTAGTTGTATATCAACTCGTGTCCTACTTTCGTTAATTAGCACAATATTATCAGCAAAGAGCATATACCAAGACATCTCACCTTGTATGCCCTTCATAACCTCATCCATCGCTAGGGCAAAAATGTAGGGGCTCAAAGCTGATTCTTGATGCAATTCTATGTTAATGAGAAAGTCACTGGTTTCACCATCGTATGTTCTGACACTAGTCGTAACAAGATCGTATATATCCTTGATAAGAGTAATGCACTTTGTTGTGACTCTCTTCTTTTCCAGAGCCTACCATATAATTTTTTTGGTACTTTGTCATAAGCTTTCTCCAAATCGATAAATATCATGTGTAAATCATTCTTTTGCTACCTAAATCTCTCCATAAGTTGTCTTATCAAGAAAATCGCATCTGTGGTCGACCTTCCAAGCATGAAACCAAATTGTTTTTTTAAACGCTAGTCATCCTTCTTAATCGATGTTCAATGACTCTCTCAAAGCTTTATTGTATGACTCATAAGCTTAATTCCTCTGTAGTTTGTACAACTTTGAATATCTCCTTTATTTCTAAAAATTAATTATTAAAGTAGATAAAAATCCTCACAAAATCTATATTTTTGGCCTAAATCCCAAGGCTAACAGATCTTCACATCTAAGCGACGTTAGCAGCCAATATATATCGCAAACAACAAAATTCTAATGTATACCCAATATCCAGTTCCACTTTTTCCCTTGTGTGCTACAGAAGATGCAAGTGAAGTGTATGGTCATGGTCTCATATACCATATCACTCAACATCTAGTCATGATACAAGATAATTATATAGATATATGGTAAAACAATGTGTTCAACTGATAGTATACAACTCTTGACCTTTAAATATTATGACAAGGATATAGAGAATATTGGATTAGATTTTCTTGCTCCTAATGAATTACTAACAATATTAATCAATAATTCATTGATCCATTCTGGAATGACCATTACGGAAAAAAATCCTAGATGTTTGTTTTCTATACGGTTTTTTAACATTTTTTTGTTGACGAAAGTCCAATATAAGATTGAAACGATCATTTTGCAAATGTAAGGAATTATTTATGCACATTAGATAGTGTCGATTCTTCAAGTGTGTGTGTGTATTAAGAACTACTTGAAGAATCGGCATTGTGTCTATGTGTGTACGTGTGTGTGAAGTTGATTCAAGTTGACATGCCTTCTAGATAGCGGGTGTGGGCCACTTCTTCCGCGCATCATACAATGGAAATATGTGCCATAGGGATAAAGATGCACATAGCATACATGTATACATACATATGTCAAACTAATCTTATATTAATTAATTTGGTTGCAAGTTGCTAAAAAAATGAATTAACAAAATTCATAAAAAGGAAATATATTTGAAAACAGTACATAGATGAAGACTTATTTGATGAATGGAATAACTGAGCTGAAGAAAAGAGAGTTTTGCTTAGTTGTCAATGTTTGTAGATTATCTTGATTAACTAAATCATTCACGTTGCATATGGATGTATAAGAACGAAAATTATGAATCTTTTGACAATATTGTTAACTATGGTTGATGAAAACTTGTGGTGGTTGAACCATGTCTGTCAAATTTTGGCTGTTGGAAAAATGTTGTTTTGTAGTTGGGATGTAAAGTTTCATGAACGTGTGTAGAAAGCAATGTATTAAAAAAACATGTCTCGATCCTCCCCTCCAGGAGCGCCTCACGGCAAAGAGAGTTAAAACGCCTTGAGGCTTTCTCAAAAAAGCTTTTTACCTACTAGTGTTACGTCTCAGCAACTTGAAGTATACGAAGCGTACAAAACGTTCGTCTCGTATGCCTCAAACTAATGAGGCATGCAACTCAAGATTTTTTTTTTTGCTTTCCCCCAATTGTAAATATTGACACAACATAAGTTTTAAAACTTCAATTATTCAATAGCAAGCAAAAAATGAACAAAATTTAAATGGAAGTTAGTGTTTTTTACTTTCAATTTCAATATCAACATGATTAAGTAAGATTATTTCTGTAACACCAATCGATGCTTACATAATGGATTTTCTTAAATGCTATTTAAAGAAAATTGCTGAATTGTCAACACTGAACCACCAAATAAATTCGGCGGATCGATTTGAATTGGTAGAAAGAAAATAAATAAAATAATAATTTACATGATATCCTACTATTTGCAACGATTCCACTAGAACGATCAAAGGTCATCTTCAAAAATATAGAAAATTTTGAAAATAAATAAAGGAAGAAAAAAATAAAATACATACCATTATGGAGCCGAAAACTGAATATGAATTCTTCAAACATATTAAGGATTGAATCGGTTATATGTATGTATGTATATGTGTATATGTATAATCGGGTGCTTAATTTTTATTTATTTATAGTTTTAATTATCTATTCTTTTATGAATAAATAATAAAAATGATTAGTACCGAACTCTTTAAAATTAAGTGTTTATAATGTTATTTATCGTTTTATATGATCCGTCGTTAACTTTTATTTATTCATCAAATATTAATAACAATAATAAAGCAATAATAACTTACGCCTCGATGTTTATCCAAAAAACTTACGCCTCAACGTTTTGAGGTTTACACCTCGCCTCGCGAGCAAAAGAATGTCTCATGTACGCTTTAGTGCTTTAAAACTTTGGTAGAGAGTACTTGAAAAAAATACTGGGTATATTATTCTTCTTATTTTCAGCATTTTCAAGAGCTTATTGTAATGTTTGTCAATCTACAGGATGAATCTACTTACTGAAAATTTAACCAAAGCCGAAATTTGAATTACAGTATAAGAAAACAGTAGTTAACATTCATGGATAAACAATAAGAAAATTAGTTGGGATCTGCATAATTTTCATAAATCATGGAACAACTTCAAATCAAGGTGATGAATATTCAAAGTCAAAGAAGCTGAGTGTAAAACTGCACAAGATTGCAACAGGTTGTCACGTAGATGATAGTGATTAAGATTTCAGTATGGTGCACGTAATATCACACATTTTATACCATATAGTCATGGATTTATGTATATACTATCATTTCACGCTTCAAGCATACTTCATACTTCATAATCTGAAGGAAATTTACGAAAAATGTTATGCAAAACTTTACACAACTATACCAACAGTATATATCATTTGAAGGATTCTGCACTGTGTTAAATGCGCTATAGAAAAAAGCAACTTTACACAAATATGAATTCCAATAAAATAAAGGGAGCTTTTGCCTAAAAAAAGCGAAATACAAAAAAAGATTGCCTGCATTAGAATATCTATACTCAAACATATAACCGCTGCTCCAACACTTGAAGAAGATTTTTTATTATCTGGGTTATACTTCATAAATATTTTTGAGGTGCCCTTTTAATTTTATTTTATTTAAATATACCCATGACCAAATTCAGGCTTTAAAACAGTGTATATTATTCTGATCGGCTACAATCATGAATAATTACAGATTACTATTTTATCAAACGTGGGTTAACTTAATTTGATAGAAAAGTTGTAAATGACACGTGTTCTTGTCTTAAATATGATAATCCTAAATTATATTTACTATTTCAATTTGGTCTTTGGACTGTGTCTTTTGAGCCTTTATATTATTTAGTGTTATATGTATTTGAACTATTAGATGTAGATCATTTTTGTATTCGACGTTTGCAGTGCGATTTTGGTCTTAATTTGTTTAGTTAGGTTGAACCGAATTTAGAGAACTTTTGGTTTAACCAGTGTTACTTAATTGAAGCATGTAGAATATTTAGACAAACTTACATTTCTTATATATAATCATAGTAACATGATCGATCATGGTATAATGATAGAATATTCAGTTGTTTAGCAAAAGGAGTTGGGTTTAATTCTTCAATGTATTATATTATACTCAAGTTCATCGAAAAAATAGTAAAAAATTAAAAATTAAAAAAAAATCAGTAGGATACTTTTGAGTCTGAGTCCACAATATATGAGTAATACAAATTAGTGTGTAATCAGTGTATTGCACATGATAATGTTGGAAAATAATCTTAATTTGTTTAGAGACTTAGTTTCTATTGTGTGTCTGAAAATAATTTACATTTATCTATTTCAAATTGACTTTGATATTTTTTTCTTGGATTTAATAGTTGTTGCATAAATAATAAAATATTTATTAGTTACAATTATTTAACTAACTTAAAATTCAAAAATTTGTTAATTTGGATTAGATAAAATGTGTTGATACATTTTGAATTTGTTACTTGGTATTATAAATTTGTTGAGACAATGATGGATAAATCTAAAAATAATTTTTTTGTGATTAATTCAAGATAATTTTGTGGATGTGAAAGACTTAAATGAGAATATTGATGATGTAATAAAGAGACTCGTGAGAATCTAAATTTGTGAAGAAAATATAAAGAAATATTGATCAGGGGATTAAAAAAAAAGAATCTATGAAGAGCTTGGAGGAAAATATCAATGAGAGAATTTAAGAGAGATCATAAAACATTTCTACTTAACTATCATCGTATAATAGAATTCATTTAACAGGTTCATTTTTCATATGAGTTGAAAACCAAATAGTTGATGAAGTTCATCAAGTATTGTTATACACCTAATAATAGTAGACTGGATAAAAATAATGGATATGCAAATTAGAAGGCTTCAAATCGACTGGCTATAATGCTAATATGTATGTTATTCGCCCTAATAATTTGTAGAAAAAATACTTAATTTTTATAATATCCGATTCATTTTCCAACTTGTTTACAAATATTCAATGCACATGGCTCTTAGTGTACCTAGTAGGTTGGAAAGATTTGATATGCCAATAGTACTTCGAAAGATACGAGTATAATCAAAGTGAATATATTATATAAGCTAAAGCACATATACAGCCAATGTCCTCTTAATCAAAGCATGTAAAATATTTAGACAAACTTGCATTTCTTAAATATAATCATACTAGCATGATTAACGATCGTGCTATAATGATAAAATATTAGTTTTTTAGTAAAAGTGGTTGATTAATTGCTCAATGTATTATATTAAACTTAAGATCGTTGGAAAAAAATAGTTAAAAAACTCAGCAAAAGGCTTTTGAGTCTGAGTCAACAATATATGAGAAATTAATATAAATTAGTGTGTAATCAGTGTATTGCAGACGATAATGTTGTAAAATAATCTTAATTTGTTCAAAGACTTTGTTTTTATTGTGTGTGCCTGTTATGTGAAAATAATTTAATTCTAGTACTTGAAATTGGCTTTGTTATTTTTTTTCCTAAATTCAATATTTGCGTAAATAGATAATTATTTATTGGTTACATTTAATTAGCAAATTTATGACTCGAAAATTTGTTAATTTAGATGATATAAATATTCATTTTGACAAATTTTGAATGTTATGTACTATACGTGAACGACTTAAACGAGAATATTGACGATGGTTGTAAAGGCACTTATGAGAATTCTAAGATGCGAAGAAAATAGATAAAAATATTGATTGGGGGATCAAGAAGAAAAAATCTATGAAGGGCTCGGATGAAAATACCAATAAGAGAGTTTAAGAGAGATGATAAAACATTTCTACTTAACTATCATCATATAATAGATTTTTTTTTTATAGGTTTCATATGTCATGAGTTGTAAATCAAATAGTTAATGAAGTTCATTAAGTATTGTTGTATGCCTAATAATAGTAGATTGGATAAAAATAATGGATATGCAAATAAGGAGGCTTCAAGTCGGCTGGCTAAAATGCTAATGTATATTACTCCCCCTGATTATGTGCAGAAAAATACTTATTTTCATACTATTTGATTCATTTTCCAACTTGTTTATAAATATACAATGCACTAGACTCTTAGTGTACCTGGTAGGTTGGCAAGATTTGATATGCCAATAGTACTTAGAAAGATAACCGAATAATCAGAGAGAGTATATTATCAAAGCTAAAGTGCATAAACAGTCAAGGTTATATAACAAGCAAAAAAATACATTTGTTAAGGATGTAATGTACCCAAGAATGATTAGAAAAAACAAGAGTTAACCTTGAAAGGAAAATGTCACATATTACCGAAATATAGGAATGATTCAAGTTATCATCTGACTGATAAAGGCATGTAAAATAAATTATAAAACACCACATATAAAACATTACCTTGATATACTCAACGAAATTAGAGAGCAGACCTTGGCCCTCCTCTTGTGTTTCTTCAGTTGTACCTTCTTCATCAACTGAAAAGGCTCCTTTCCACTTCTCAAACTCCAAAGCAGCAGCTTCTTCCTCTTTGGCCTTTCGAGCCAAAGCCTCCTCTTCCTTCCCCCAATAACAAAGTGAACCAAAATTGAATATAAAATTCATTATAGTCTATCGAAGTATACAACCAATAGTTTGCTTACCCTCAATCTCTCTTCTTCTTCACGTTCTTCATCTTTCTTTCTCCTCATTGCTTCATAATAGTCTTGCTTTGTTTTCCTCGATTCACGTGCTGCTTCCTCAGCCTAAATTTGAATGGTATCGTCAAATACACCAGAGTTACAAAATTACTAGCAAATAGCAATGCTCAAATGAATCACCTGTCTCTGTGCTTCACGCTCTTGTTTTTTCTTTTCCTTTTTACTAGATGCTTTGGCGACATAGTTATCATCCTCGGCAATCTCATCGTCGCTTTCAACATAAGCCTCTGTTTTTATGTTAATTAACATTATTAATACATGATTACTCGTTGTATAAGAAACTCTAAATAAATGGGTACAAATCATTTAATGCCTGAAAGAAAGACTAAAACCTTGTCTACTAGTTGATGGAATAGATGACCCTGAAGCAGCTGGTCTTCTGCGCATACGGCGACCTCCAGTGGGATGCACTACTCTTTCAGGCTACAAAAAATAAGATACATGTTTACCTTAGTACTCGCTACTCAGACTGAATCAAGTTTCGTATTCGCATGCTTATAACGATAAAGATCTTCCCAAAATATGCTTGGTTAAGAGCTTATTTATCTTCCACTTTAGAGACAGAGGTATGATACCTTCTTCTTATTATTTTTTGATTTTTTTTTCCAAGGAAAAATATAAATGCATTTATTTTTTTGTAAGAAAATGCAAGTAAACTTTTAGAAAAACACGTGCGCGCGTGGGCGTGCACAGAGACATATGTGTGTGTTCTTTTAATACGAAATGATATACTTTAACAAAGGTGTGCTATTATCTTCTTCTTTTTAACATATTTACATACATACATATGTATGTATATGTATATCATAAAGATATTTAATATATCTTTCTGGTTTTTATTCTGAAGGACAACAATTTAAAAAACTTTGTTCAGCTAATTCTACACACTCGATCTTTCTCTTCCTCGTTTATTCAAATTAAGATTTGAGGTTTTGGTCGTCCAGGTTCTGTCTGGCTAAAACTTTCAAAATTAATTGAATTCTCGAAAATTTCAAATGATCAACCGAGATCGATTTTAAAACTTCAAACCATGTTTCAAATCCGTTTCCGCCAATGTTTTAAAAAAAACGGACATGATTCGCACCTTGAGGCAAAGTGGAGTCAAAATGCTTTAAGGCATGCTTATACCTAAGGTGTGCGCATGCAAGGCGTATGCAATACACGCTCAGACTCTCAAGACATAAGCCTTAACGGCCAAAAAAAAGTCTACTTATCCAATAATTCTGATCTGAAAAAACCTAAATCATTTTATTTGAAATATCACCAAGGAAAAGGACGCTCAAAGGGAAACAACAATAAGGCCGATGGTACCTTTTATGTTATTTTTGAAATTAGTTTCGAAAGCGATTTCAGAAATCGATCCTGTATAAGAAATGATTTTAGAAATTGATCCAATATAGGAGACTGGTTACGCTCGAATAATTTTGGAAAATAAAATCAAATAAGGGAAAAGAAACTCATCTGCTAATGCTGCTTGTGAACCGTGTTTAATGTTTTTTCTTTTCAAGTAAACGGTATGTTTGTGTGTAAATAATGTATAAGTTCAAAAGTTTTTAAATGAAGCATCCGATGTTTACTATTCTACGTTTATTTCTTTGATATGTCATGTGCATAATATTTATCTGAAAGACCCACATCAACACTTTGAGGCACAAAAATGCTTTGTATACACTTCCGTCTGTAGAAACATTAATTTGCGCTAAACTTGGGACTCAACTTTTTAAATTCACAACATAGTAGCTACTAAAATTTGCAATCATCGTATAGATTTTCTATCCTACTCGCAAAAAATGGACAACCCTTCAAAAATGGAATGAAAATTTTCAACATGATGATTTTTAAACTGAAAAAGATGAAAAAATAAATATAAAAATGAGTTGAATAAAAAGCAGCATTTAATAACAATTGCAGGAAAAAAAAACTGGAACCATTTGATTTGATTGATGTTAGTCTAAAAAACTTAGGTACAAACAGTGTTTTTTTTCTCAAAAAGCTAAATGAATATCTCTTTGTCGTTTTAAATAACATGTTTTCATAATGAAAACAGATTTATTAAAAATTGGATGTTTTTGTAAATGCTAAATCTTAGTTATTTACAACATACATAGCATAAAAGTGCAAAACGTGTCTAGAGTCACATGGCACGGCAAATGGTGCACATATTTGAATTACTATACATGTATTATATGTGTATATACTAAACAATGCTACTATTAAAATAATCTTTTTCCATTAGTTCATAATATTATCAGCAGGCTGACCAAAAGACTTTCAATGCCCAAGCCAAACTTTTTTTTCCATTTTTGTTGCCTTAAGTTCCTTAATAAACAACAATACTTTTATCGATGAAACAATGGCACTTTCAATATTATTGTCAATATCAATATGTAATGCTTCAAATTTTCTTTAGTTTGATTTGAATTTGAAGTTTTGGGATTTCTATCTCTTAAAATAAATTCGAAACTGAATTACATGCATCTTTGCTTCTTTATCTTAGAGCTGCTTTACCATTCTACTATGATATCAAGAATTTTGATTTTTCGATCCATGGTATCAAACACTTGAAAAACACAAACAATTCAATTATGCTTAATTTGATATTTCATATGCATTAATTCACACAGCATTTTACTAAGTGGAAATTACAACGACATCCTTATTTCAAAACTTAATGTAAAGCCAACCCCTCTTAAAAGTGCAGTATAAATTGCCTCCCCTAAACACACTCCCCCTCCCCCCCCCCCAACCAACCACCACAACCCCACCCCCCTCCCCCACCCCAAAAAAAAAAAAAGATTTTTGGCTTAAAAAGGGTTATTTTTTCATAACTTCATCTGCATTAAATTGCAAAGAAATTAAAAAACAAACTTTGTTTCTAAAATTTGCAGTTTTTACTACATGTATTCAGAAAAACAGTTGATTAAAACTTTTTCCATCGATTTGATCGTTTTTCAAGGTTTGATTAAAATCAAGGTTCAAAATTCCGTTTTCCGTTTCGTTTCTGTTCCGGTCATAAAAAAATATCGATATTTCGGTTCCATTCTGAAAATTATGTTCTAATTCCGGTTTGCGAATTCCGTTACTTTTACTATAATTAATACCATAAATATCTAATACTAACGTAAATTTATGATACGTCCTTTCAATTACACAAAACATGCATGCAGTTTGCAAGAAAATACACGCTGTGCAACAATTTTAACTAGGAAAAACTATTTTTTGTGCATCACTACATAGCAATAAAGTACACAAAATAATATATATACACACACACACAACTGCTTCTACGATTAAAAGCCATTAACAGCCATTGTATTTAAATCAAATAACATTGTTTTAAAGTAGATCCAAAATATACCCATTAAAAAAATTAAGCCCAAATAAACTAACTTCTAATTGAGAAAAAAATAAGTACCATCATCATTGCTTACCCTGTAAAACCCTAATCGAGAAAAAATAATTTTTGATGCCACTTCACACTTCAGTCCTCAACGTCGTTTCCCTCCTTTGATGTCGCTTCTCTCCCGCTCAATGCCTCTCTTTTGCCTCCCATTCTTTATCTCCTTTGGATATCTATGAATATAATTTTTTTCTTACCCGAAACCGGAATTAATGGCAAATTCCGGCCCGGTCATCTTCGAACTGGATCGAAATGGTCGGAATCCCGACATGCCGACTGGAATATGAAGCCACGATTGAAATATGTGAAGAGAAAACCAAACTAAAGAAATTAGTGGCATTGCATGTTAATTTTCGACAGTTTCCCATGATTTATGCAAGTTTTAGAAAATAGAGATGTAATAGCTTACCACTACTGTTTAGCAAATAAATTTCAAATATTAACCTTTAGCAAATTTTGTATGCTTTTAAGCGCAACGAGATATGATATTTTATTATATTTTCCTTTGCGTGATCATATCGGTATATTCATTTGTTTCATGCTATTTTGATATTTTATTTCATGCTACATTTTTGTTTGTTTTATGATATTTGTAATGAAAAAAGTGGAGTCTTGACGCAACGGTTAGGTCACCCGCATGGTGATCTGGACATTCAGATTTGAATCTGAAAACAGTCTTTCGTAATGCGAGGGAAATATTGCATACATTATCGACATCCTCAAAGCCTATTATCGCACGGAAGCCTCGAGCACTGAGTTCCACCTTTTTATGATATTTGTAATGGTTACTTGTATGTTTTAGTTGTACAAACTACACGGACCTACAATAGATATCTTGCCGCACTTTGTCCGTAAAAAAATGAATTTTTGTGATAAAATTTTATCATATCTACGTATAAATAAATCTATAATATATAAATAGTTTGTGGATACATTATCAATGTTATATTACAGGATAAAAAAAAAGAGTACATAGACTAGCTATGAGAATATACATATACATTGTTAAACTGGACAAGTTAGACTGGACGATCATCGCGGAAGACAACCCGAAGAGATGATTATTAGACTCAGAAATCAAGCGCGGGCAATAATATGAAGCGATGATCAACTGAAACCAACTCTCCATAATATTCTAAGTATGGAATAATGTCTCTTCTAGGCGGGAATCAGTGCATATCCCTTTCCCTAAGGAATCGATACATATCCTCAATTTTTGTTCCAAACTGGTAAGATCGATATGGAGTGACAAAAAAAGCCCCATGAGACTATATTTCAAGTTTTAACTCGTTTGGAGTTTGTATGCTCAAGTTAATGGGAAAATTACTTCACCTATAAAAAGGAATCGTATAGAAGAGATCAACATAAAAAAGATCGGTATAAAGCGGATCGGTCATATTCGGCTTTCACTACATATTGCAACAATAATCGACCGATAACTCAAAATCTACAGATGCTATCAACATGAAACTTGAAGTACAAACACATTACAACATGGAGAACACCCCTAGGGATCACACCCCAATCAAAGAAGATTAGAGGGATCGGTCTCTATCCCTCTAGAGGGATTAGCTGAAATCAGAATGCATGCAACACATCTTCATGAAAAACGCGATATCCCACAAACAGTTAGTTGGAATAGCTTAAAATTTGGAGGGTGGGTAGCTAACATCATGGGGAACCCATCAGAGGGATGGCAGCCCATTTGAATACCAAAATATGGATCGATACTGATCCCTATTGTGTGCCCAATGGGCCTCAAAATTCTTATGTGGCATCGCCTTGGTCTGGAGGTTCTTCTGTCGAAATTTCAGCCCGATCCATACATGTCTTCCTCGATAAATACAGCATGCATGGCGTCGGAAATGGATCATTTCTTTCTGCTACCAAGGCTCTTCCATTTTTATTCTATATTTTTGTACTAATGGATCCCAGTTGATCCAAACATTCTTGTAATCATAATCAAGTGCAAGATCAATAAAAATATGAAGTGGACGTAGGCAAAAATTGCCGAACCACTATAAAAATCTGTGTTCATTTATAATATCTGCTCTGTTTTAATTTCATTTTTCACTTAATCTCTACTAGATTCTATCGAGTATTGATGTCCATTTTTTTGGTCAACATTTTGGTGTTTTCACTGAAAGATTAATTCTCAGGTTGGTTGGATCTCATCTACTTGTGGATTTTCATATAAGCGAGATAGATCCAGCTTTCAACCGATAAACTTTCTATTCTGCTCAGATTTGAAGGAAATCTAAAGGAAACTAATAGCCATGGTTAGAGGAACTAAGTTTATTTCCCATGTTGTTGGAGGATCTGGTGGTGCAAGCGTTTGACGAGGCAAGCAGAACGCTCAACCGACATTCACGTCGATCGATTGCAAATTTCACACAGGGACCGAGATTTGACATCGGTGTACTGGAATATAGCGTTGGCAATTCAAGTTGGATTCTAATCCATGTTCAAGGCAAAAGATTGTGTCCGTCCATATGCATGTATGTTCAAGCTTGAGGACTACAATTTATGGCTCATTGTCAAGTTCAAATTTGGATGCAAATGTTAAAGTCCATGAAACTAGAAAGTGTTGAGTCTTCCTTATCCAACATGGTCTCATGCGAATTCAACGCCATGCCAATTGTAACCGACCCCTAAATACATGTACATGTTCAATACCGATCCATCCAAAGACGTCAATACCGATCCATCCGAAACAGCTATACCGATCCCTCTGACATATACGCATACCAATCCCTCCAGTATATATATTGATCCCTCTGTAAGGTGTATATACTGATCCCTCTACAAGGTGTATATACTAATCCATCTGTGAAGTGTACATACCGATCCCTTTGCAAGGTGTACATACCGATCCCCTTGCAAGGTCAATCTACCGATCCCTCTTTTGGCTCCATCATCTCCGATGTGCTTGCGGCCAAACCCTCCTAAACACCAATACAGTCCAATGAAGAAATAAAAAGGATCGGTATATGTACATTAAAAATATATGGATCGGGTACGATCCATTTTTTTAAATAGAAAATCTTTCGACACGAGGCAGGACATTGACTCCTGTCATGGACACAGAAGGCAGTGTGGAAGCTCGACTTAAAGTAGACATGAAGAGGATGCACGTGCCGTACACGAACGCATGACTGTTTAGGTGTAATTGCGATGGAGCAATCTCAATATACTGTAGTAGGTCGTGAAGAAAGGAGTTGAATGGCGTCACACTGGCAACCCAGCACACAAATTTGTTGCAGGCCGTGTATCCGACTGGAGGCAGGTGAGAACGATCTTGTCCTGATGGAACCAATACATCATCGAAAGGAATTTCGTACACCAAAGCATATGCGACGAATGGAGCTTTCGTTAATTCTTGAGACTAGAGAATCGATCGAATCGTTTAAAAAGATCGCTGCATCCAGGGCATCAGGAGCCAAGTCGACGGATGCGATCGTGGGGCTCGGAATGTCTTGTACAGGAGTAGTTGACGGATTTAAAGTTCCAACTACTTCTTGTTGAGAGGATGGTCCGGGTCTGTCCGAGATCGTGGCAAAACTAGATTTCCTAGACATCTATAATGAGTGTAGAATCCGATGAAACACCTATTTAAACTATACTTAAAAAACGATCGATATTAGACATAACAACAAAAATACTCTCCCCGTGTGGTGTGTGAACTAGTGCTTTCATTCAAGTATAAGTGTCAAGGAATTAAAAGTTCCAGGGTTGATTTAGGCTCTGAATTATCATCTTCGAAGACCGTCATCGTTGACCGTCTACGAGAGCTTGTCGTATGATGGTTTATATTTTGATCTCGACATCGACACTATATGTTGAAGGTTATTATCCGTTTTAATCAAGATAAATTCAGGTTTATAGTTGTCACAACATAAGAGTTATCAGTCTGGATTGTCTGATATGCTTAATTGCTTAAGTCCTTGTCCTTGTTCACTGTCATATGCCCGGGCATAAAAAATAGGTTGAGTCAATTATGCATTATGTTCGACTAGTGTTGTTGTACACCACTCTCCTACCATCCATCACTACCGTTCGGCATGCGGCAAAACATGCCGAACCGCAATCATGTCGGACCGCAGACATGCCGAGTCGCCTCGCTCGGCACTTTGCGCTCAACGCCAACTTCCTTCCTATACTTCCTCTCTACCGCTCGGCACAGACGAGTCATCCAGCAAGTCATGCCGACCCGTCTCGTTCGGCACTCTACCCATCTCCCACTTTTCTCATGCGCTCTGTAACAACCCGCGTATTTTACGATTGAATATTTAAATATTTTATTTTAATATTTTATCAGTCGGATTTTGGTCCGAAAAGTTACTTTTTGCATACGGTCAAATTAGGACTCGGAACCACTTCCATTGGGTCCAAAACACCGTTTGCGATCTTTTTGAGTATAAACTTTAATATGTTTGGAGTTATGGAATTTTACCACTTTTTCACTTTGGGTTTTGGGTTTGGTTTAGCCCATTTGCCTAACCTATTGGCTCTAGCTCAAACATCCCTTCCCTTCATAACTTTACTTTCATTTCCTAACACTCAAGCTTCATCAAAAATGGAGGAAGGAATAGGAAATTAAAACTCCAAGCTCAAGTTCATTTGCAAATCCAACATCTAACTCCAAATTCAAAGAGAAGCCATTGATTCTTCCTTTGCTCTCAAGCTTCTTCTTCATTGATTTTGTGTAAAGGTGAGATTTTTATCTCACATCTTTGTCTATAACTATCTTTGATTGTTGGGTTTGAATTCCTAACACATATTCATGTGCATTTGCTTTTGGTTTGGATTGAATTGGTGAAAATCCTAATTTTTAGTGTTTTGGGATCAAATCTTTAAAAATCCTAACTTTGAAGTTTGAACACGTTTTTGGTGATGCATCGAGGAGCCAATACGACCGGGTAGCCTACGGACATAATCCCCTAGCGTCCGTGATCGATCGGTTGTAAATTAATAGAGTTTTTGGCATTTTTGTTGCTACGTTCGGCCTGCACATAGGGTTCTCGGCTTGCACATTAGGTCGGCCTGCATTTAGGTCGCTCCTTATAGGTCGTGCCATGCTTAGGTCGTTGCTCGGCCATGTTATATCACGCAACTCCTTAGCTCGCTCGGCCTTCTCATACGCCTTAGGTCGTTAGGTCGCAACCCCCTAGGTCACACGGCCTTGTTTACCTCTTAGGTCGTTAGGTCGCTCGGCTTGTAACAACATAGGTCGCTTGCACCTTAGGTCATTAGGTCGCTTGGCCTTCTCACACGCCTTAGGTCGTTAGGTCGCTCGGGCAGTAGGTCGCTCGGCCTACTTCACCCCTTAGGTCGCATATCCTTAAGCCGCACCTCCTTAAGGCATGAGTTCCTTAAGTCGCTCGGCATTGATTTGGTCGCGTCATGCTTGGTCGCGCCGTGTTAGGTCGCTCGGCCCATTAAGTCGCGCGTGCACATAGGTCGCAACCTCTTAGGTCACAGCACATAGGTCGCTCGGTCCTACCGCGGCCTGCTCTTCACTTAGGTCGTTGCATCACTTAGGTAGCTCGGCTTGTTATGTCGCGCGCTCGGCCATTAGGTCGTTCCAACCTTAGGTCGCTCGGTTATGATAAGTCGCACCTGCTTTAAGCCGTATGCTATTTTTTGAGTCGCTGATTTCTTGTGTTGACTTAGGTTAAGTCGTAAGTCGTGGTTGTTAAGTAGCAAGGGTATTTCCACTTTGATGAATTTGGAATTGAATTCTTTGGATTGTATTCACGTTTTCGAATGTGAATTTTTGTGGAGCTTCGGCTCAATTTGGTGGGGTAGCGACCCATGGTCTTCGGGCCGTTTTGTGGAGCTTCGGCTCAAAATTAATGGTTAGCAACCATGAAATAGCGTTCCATTTTGTGATACACATGTTGGTGAGTTTTCATGCTCCCATTTTGTTATAGGCCTCCCCCTTTTTGTGATTTTTGGAATTTTTTGTTTTCACCAATTTTCGTGATTTACATTGATAAGTTTTATCAATATTTGTGCATGAGTGAATTTGTGTGTCGTTAACTTTTGTGATTGGCATTATATTATTGTCAATATTTATGGTTTGGTGAATATAAATAAAGAGTATGACATTTCTTTTGATCTTTGAGAAGATTCTTGTGATATTGATTAATCCCTAGTTGATTTTCAATTGCATACTTATCACTGTGGCTTTATGGTTATCGTATACTTACGTCATATCTCTTATTCTATATCATTTTATCTGATATTTATAGCTAGACTGATCCGTTTATTATTTTCTTATTAAATAATACTCGGGTCAGACCGAGATGTTACAGGTGCTTCTGCTTGACTTCACATCTGGGATTATCACCCTGACTTTTGGCTAACTACTTAGATTAATAGTTTTTGTTGTATACATTTGAGATATAGACTCATTGATGTATCCATATTCTTTTGTCTAGCACTTGTAGCTATTTTTTTGTGACACTGTGGATCTTGTTTGACCACTACTTTGATATACACTTTCATGTGTTATATATTCATATTTATTTCCGCCTTTGTGATATGGATGTCTGTGACTGATTTGTGTTATGTTTATTTCTATATTTGTTTCCGAAGAATATATATAGCCACCGGGTAGTAGCTTTGAGTTTATATCGATCTATCGGATTTCCTCCTTAAACCAAATGCATGTTGTACTATCTGACATATCGTTGCTCGCACAGAGCAATTACGCGGATGGTCGCTCCTCAACAGCCTTATCCTCCGTGCTAGTTGACGGCATTACCCCGTAGTGTCATTGGCTAGCGTGGGTATAGAGGTGGGGCGTCACACGCTCCCTCTAACACCATTCGGCATAGGGGGTCATACCGAGCCGTAGCTAAACTGAACCTCAACTTTACTCCTACACTCCCTCACATCATTCGGCATGCGGAATTCATGTCGAGCCACAGCCATACGTCCAACTCCAACTTATTTTTTCGAGCAAACTAGATATCCTTCTAAGTGGCCAGTCGACCACCACTCCAATTCGCACGCCACCTTCGACCGACCATGTCAACCCTCACTGAATCCTACCGGGCCGATATCCTCTTCCATCCTCCTCTCCATTTAACCCTAAGGCTCGTCCAAACCTCACATCCACCTTCATTGTGTACGCGGTTTCCATTATCCATGGGTTAAGAGGAGGTAAATTCAAGTCTTGTCCAAAATCCCTAACTGGAGAAAGTCGAGCAAGTGAAAGATTCATACCTAGCAGGAGGGGTCGAAGTATAATGAGGTGCTCAATTTAGAAGTGGAATCCTCTCCGATTTGTTGTAGAGGGCAGTCGAGAAGTAACGTGTAGGATTCGAGAGTCAAAAAGGAGGTTAAAGTGTTGGCAAAAGTATGGAGGGAGGTGGGTTCGTAAGGATGTTAGAGCAGAGGTAAAGAGTAAAAAGGGGAAAGAAAAGAAGTGTTGAGTTATATAGAAATGAGGGAAGACGAATGGATAGTGACTGGTAGAACCGGTCAAGGCACCTCCCTCGTTCAGCATCAATGTCGTTCGGCATCCAATGCCGTTTGGCATCCATATGTCGTTCGGCATTCAGTGCCTCGTTCGGCATTCAGGAGATCACCATGGAGAGGACGGAATAAGGGCTGAAAGAAAAACACGGAGTACCCATGGTTCAAAACGCATCATGTTCGTCCACATAATACACTTTGGGGGCAAGTGTTACCCAGTTGTTTGACCATGTAACAAGAAGCTCGGTACAAGCCTCGCTCGGCACACCTCCCCTCGCTCGGCATAGAGCATCGTTCGGCATAGATGTGTCGGTCGACACAAGGCCTCGTTCAGCATGTAAAGGTCGTTCGACATCGAGGGGTCGCTTGGCGTAGAGAGGTCGCTCGGCATCTTGCCTCGTTCGGCATAGGGAGGTCTCTCGGCATCTTGCCTCATTCAGCATAGAGACCGTTCGGCATCTTCCCTCGTTCGGCATGAAAGGGTCGTTCGGCACAGCACCTCGCTCGGCACTGAAGGGTCGTTCGGCACAGCACCACGCTCGGCATTGAAAGGTCGGTCGCATGAAGCCTCGCTCGGCATCTCCCCTCAACCGGCATCGAGTCTCGTTCGACACAGGTCTCGTTTGGCCTACATTCTTCACTCAGCGCACTGCCTCGTTCGGTATACAGGTACCGTTCGGCATGCCTTCCTCGATCGGCATACGAATGTCGCTCGACCTAGATATGTGATTCGGCAATTTTCGTTCGGCATTTATGGCTCGGCGTGCAGAAGTCACTTACCACGGGCCGAGGTATCTTGCTTCTAGGCCTATTAGGAAAGTCTGATCCATCTTCGTCTATAAATAGAAGGGCAGGGGCACAGTGAAATGGATTTTTTTTCGAGAACACTGGAGAGACTCTTACGCATTCAAGACTCAATCTATTTCAGTTAGCATTTGTATTCAAGTAGTTGGTGTACGAATTGTATCTGTAATCAATTGTTGGTAAAGCAATAAAGATTAAATTTAAAGTGGACGTAGTCAGTTACGCCGAACCACTATAAATCCGGTGTTATTGTCTTTGCATTTAATTTAACATATAGTTCTCTGTTTTAATTTACTTTCTTCATTAATCTCTCTACACAATCTTTCTCAAGGGTGTTAGTGACCAATTCTGATGCTAACCGACCCCCTCCATAGTGGCAAATATGCGTACTGACAAATATGCATGGTGGCATGCATTTGCTTTCATAATCATTACTGGCTTTCAATCGTGTTATTTACTTCTTTATATTTTCTTTCGTGTAGTCGTATAATGTCTTATATTATATTTAATCTATGTCTACCAATTTCATTTTCAATATATATGTTTTTTAATTTCACAATTTTCGCAATAATTTATTATTTTATATCAATTACTAACATTTATTAAAAAAATACTTAATACAATTTTTAAAAAATAAAACAACAAATTCATACAGATAATCATTCAACTTTCGTTGTACCTTTTGTAGCATAAAAACACATTTTCCTTTCCTCGAACTTTCTTCGTTCATATCCCGTTCAGAATAGCACTTCCGGGTGTCACTTTCACTTCATACAAAACGCAGACATATATATGCAGCACATTGATGTAACCTATTATGTTTCCTGGAAGAATTATGCTTCGTAACAATCCCTAACCAAGCATCAATCAACTATTATGTACACGAGACCTGAGCTACATTCAACATTAGACTAAAATTCGTCTAAATGCCAAATTTTAGCTACAGAGTTAAATATCCAATTAAAATGTCGAGTCAGGTACCAAATTCTTGATATAAGATGTGAATACGGTAAAGTTTGTGTCAGCCAGCCCTAAAATGATATGATGTTTAATTGAATAAAGAATTTGCTACAGATTCTATCAGTGTGCATATGTTCAACTTATGTGTATTTTGTTGTTCACTTGTTGTTAAAAGCGTACAGATTCTAAAACAACTTATTTGCTATTTATTGCACTATTGATCTAGTACTACCATGTGACAATTTATAGGCATAATACAGAGAATTTAGGTCATCTTGAATACATGAATAACCAACAAACTATAGTGATTTTAATGATGATTCTATGTAAGTTGTATCAGATATGGGTCATTTACATTTTACATCCAATACGTTACCACCAAACGAAATTCGTACACAATGTAGTTGAATGAAAATAACAACTAGATTGCTCTCTTCACTCCATCTATTTACAAAAAGCAGTTAGAACAGTAAAATAATGTCGTGGTTGATTCCATACACTCCGATCGATCAATGAGAGCCAAGCACAGAACAGTCATATGTGATAAAACCCTAAATGGGAAGAAAGGAACCTGTTGAATTTGGGGCTCATCGCGATTCTGGCGTTCAGATCGAGAATCACTTCGTCGCTTCCAAAAATATAGAGGGATTAATGAAATCACGAGAAGCATGCATATTATTCCGCCCAAAATTTCCTCCATCTTTTGTATTTACTTTAACAAAAAATATATGTGAAATCAGGGGAGGTGAAATGTCTCGAGGAGAAATTACCAGGACGACCTTACAACCATTGCCGTCTCAGGCTTTTTATTGGAATCAATTAGTAATAACACAAGCTTTTAGGTTGCTTGTTTGAAAAAATAAACATCACATATTACTTTCGATCAAAATCCAATTTTCTGAATTATATAATTTGATTTTGCAACAAATTTCTCAGTCATTTTCAAATTTAATATTTTCAAAGAGGAAAAGAAAAAAAGCACAAGTACAAACTTAGAAAAAAATATAGACCGAAGGATATCAATTTTATTTTCGGAGAACAGTGTTGGTTATAACTACCGTTTTGTATAATGTAAAACTGAATATAATGTTATTTATAGCTAGCATTTTGCATAGTGTTAACGCTGAATATTATACTAATTATAACTAGCATTTTTTCTTCAGCCTAAATAAAACTTTATGTTATTCGATCTGTTTTTTTTTTTTTCGAAGTTTGTCATTTCCTCTAATTCCTCCATTTTCGAATATACTCAAAAATGTACAAATAATGCTTATTACAAATTGTAAAATAGTAGTGATACAATAAATTGCAGGACCGCAACTGTTTACACCGTCGATGGTTTTTGTTCGACTATATTACACGATTTCATAGCACTTCCATTTGTATGGGGGAGGGGGTTTCAAAAATCTCGCAACCATTTTTAACACTTCAAGTAATACGGTCAATGTTAACTTCAACACGTTTCAAGAAGATCGATCCATTGCACGACCACTTCTATTATTGGTTCTAACTAAGCATGTTGGTTAACACGAATGAGAATTTACGTGGAGACAAATGGCCCTGATATTTAAGATGATACTCAAAGCAAATGTGAAGCTCCCACTGCTCCATTAAATACATGAATCGGTGTCCACAAAGTCGTAACCATTAATAATTCAAATGCAATAATCATTTGTTTTTTCTTTTAGATAAGAATGAGTTTACTAGAGTAGTGGTTCATAATAACATATGACATATGGCGCATTTTTCAATATACGCACGAAGGCCTAAACAAAGTAAAACAAATAGAGATTTCTATATTTAAACGTTAACTGCAAAGTTTTAAATTCTTGATTTCAAGACGTACGACGTGTTCTCATTGCACTCGGCGAAACATGCACTATTGAAATTGTATTAATAATTAAATTCGTTAACCAATGAATGGGAGAGAAAGGTGCTCATTATAGAAGAGGCTAATGATCTTCCGCAAATCAAAGTTGAAGAGTTGATAGGAAAACCGATGTCTTATGAAGTTAAGCTACAGGCTAGAAGAAATCAAGCACTCGTGGCTTTTTAAATCGAAGACGATTTGAACTTTGATTAAGATGACTCAGTATTTATTGCCAAAAAATATATAAACTTCAAGAAATTGAAGAAAATACAACAAAATGGCAATAATCAAAACTTGTCTACATTGAAATGCTTCAAATGTGATAAATTGAGGTGTTTCCTCATCGGGTCCCATTATAGTGATAGTGCAACATTAAACTACATGGCTAAGAAAGTGTTTGTTGACTTTGGAAATTTAGTCAACGTGAATTTTAATGATGCATACGGTCGAATGAAGTTACCACCAAGATCCTAAAACCCAACCACGAGCCTATGTAACGACCCTGGTTTTGGGGCTGCTTGAAATAAAATATAAAATTATTTAAATTGGAACTTCTGAATAAAGTTTGACATTTTTCTAAAGTATTGGATTTTGAATGAAATTTGAAAATGGGGATTTTTCTAGCATAAAGTACGATTGTTCAAGATTGAACAACGATAAGAGGTGATTCAAAATAAAAATAAGTATGAAAAGTTCAAAAAGCATAGAAAACAAGCATTTCAAGTGACATAAGATTTTTTTTTTCTTCATAATAACGGTGAAATTTTAAAGTGCACAGGATCAATGGTATGGCTAATGTAAATGTGTATGTACAATTAACTAAGCAAAATACTAATAAAACAAAGTAAAGTAAGAACGATCACACCAGAGTTTTTATACTGATTCAAACTTTCCGCCCTATATCCAGTCTCAAAGCTTCTGTTCGGATTTCACTAGCCAAACCCCTTCGCTTAGGCTAGAGGAATAGGCGTTTACACAAGTTTGTTGTCTTGACAATGATGTTTTCTATCAGTACGAACTTTGACTTGTAGTACAAAGCTTCGTATAATATTCTCTTTGAGTTGAGTGAATGAAAGCAAGCGGGTTTTAGGAAGAAGATCGCTAAGGACTATTGAATAGTTGCCGGTGATGTTGAAAGCAAGTTTGCAACTTTAAAAGCACTATGGTTTAGAGAAAGAGAGAAATATAAAACAAAAATTAGATAAGAAAAATATAGTCATGGCCATGTTTTATAAGTGTCAAAATGTCTCTTTCAAGAGTTGTAACTTATTAGAGAAAGCCATTGAAAACAAGGCTGCATCCCGTAAGGAAGAGAGATGTGTCTTTTCAAAATATGGCAGTTAGAAAGATTCAGACGTATGAACGAAATAGTCAGACGTATGGTTTTGAAAGTTTTACTGCATAAAACAAATAGTTCAAAAATGCAAGTTTCCAGAAGTCCGACTTCTGGCCTCAGTCGTCTAGTTTTGAAGAAAATGGACTACGGAAGTTTTAGTTCAAAATAGCATGACCTCGGACGTCTGTCTTTTGCACATAGATGTCTAAGTTCCTGATAATTTGAAAATTTATTTAAAACCTTGTTTTGAGTGAATAAAAACATTTTGATGTAAATATATTAAGCTCGTATCACTCAAGGGAGATTGCACATATTTATCTAAGACACTACCATGAGATGTATGACCATTACAATGATTTGTTTTCATGTCGAGCTCTTTGTTGATACTTCATTTCGACTTATTTTGTGTTTCTCACTATGCTCAAGTCTTGGTCATCATGTACCTTATGTTAGTTGAGAGGTTCTACAAAATGATTTTATAGTCGTTGTCGTAAAAATCCAATAAGAGAGGTTCTAACATTCTTCTCATTTTTGATAGTGACAACTATACATTCTTTTACAAATATTTCACTAAAAATTACTATGAAAAAGCTCCCCCTAAATATAACTCTCCCTATATCAATATGCAAATATATTTCTCCCCATTTATCATTATTAAAAAGAGATAAGAAGAGATCAAAATAGTACGGATATTCATATGTATAACAAGTCAAACTAGCATAACATAACACAAACCAACATTCAAGCATAACATAACCCCAACCAATAAAACATATCACAAACCAGCACCGAAACAATCACACAAGTAATGCAAACAAAATACAAACACAATACATCCCATTGGTTTTTTGGAAAATAGATTTTAAAGAAACTAGACATAGAATACCCATAGACTTACTTGATAACCATCATAAGATAAGGTCCCGTAGTTCTCGTTGTACTCATAATAGTATGAAGGATTATATTGACCTTCTCTAAACCATTGATTTTCAGCACTTGCATTTTCAACACCTTATATTATAGATTGGCCTTGAATTCATCCATTTGTATATCGGACTAACGAAATGATTCAGATTTGTTGCCTTCCACATCGGTGTGTTCTAGTGCGGGTATCTTTCCTTTGTCTCGGTAAGAAGATTTTGCATTATGCTCGGATGCATGAGTAGATGAGACGTGGACATGAGAAGGAAGTGGACTATGTGAAGGAGAGGATGTTGAAGTAGAGCTTGATCGTCCTCTAACCTTTTTCATCATCTTCGAGAGTGATGAGACAATTTTTTCCATTGATCGTTCCATCTTACCCATCCGAGTAGTGAAAGATCTCTGAATGCTTTTATCTCTCTTTTCTAAGGACCTTTTATTACTTTTGATAATTCAATGATTTTGGAGAGTTAAGTCCGTTGATGACTCATTTGGATTTGGTTGAAGTCAAGCATCATGAAAATCGGTCTTAGTCGTATTCAGTTTCTTGTTACATAGGTTGAGGAGGAATTGGGGCTTGTTGAGGAGGTGGGGTTTGTATTGGTGTCGGGTTGAACTTTGACCACATTGAGCTTGTTGCGATGTTTGTTCTTTAAAACTAATGTAACGAGATAGGATGGAAGGCAAATGCATGAGACTGAAGAACCGTCTTTCAATAAACTAGACTGGTACCGATTCAAAGTTAGACGATATGATATTGACCTCAAACATGTCAAGAAGTCTCATAATATAGGGTGCATATAAGATAGTTGGCCTTCGTTGAAGTCAAAGTTCTTAATTTCATCACGAATGAATTTAGCCCAATTTAACCGTACTCTCCCAAAAAATAGCATAAAGAGCCTTATGGTTATATTTGTAAATTTGTTTATGGCTCCCTAGATGAGGAATGACAGTGTTAATCAACATTCGGTTAAGAAGTCTAGCCCGGGGTCTAAAGAAGCTTGTTCTCCATTCCGGCATGGAGTCCTCCTAAAACTCATGGGTTATTGCATTTCTCCGTTTATATCAATAATCGGGTAACTCATCCATGTCAATTCCTACTTGCCCACAACCAAGCACAATAGTAATATGATTTACATGAATCTTAATTAGTTTTCCATAATCCACAACCAACTGTCCTCGTCATGCGGTTCCCATACATCGCCATACAAGTTTGCATAAGAAAGATAGATAGCAAGAGGATTTATAGCTAACTTATTGTCATCATACTCGATCAAAGTGGTGATTTGAGCTTCATCCATTAATTCCTTAGTCCTACTCATCGAAGTTTCACAAGCAATAGAATGAACCATCATGGATCTTCTTCTTATTTAATTCTTCAAATCTTTGTTCAACGATATTACTTTCTCTCAACCAAACTTAATATTTTTGTCAGTAGCTTGATAGATTGATGCAGAGGAAGAGGATTTTCCTCTTTTTTTCGTTTAGGAATAGGTTTTGGGGCCATTTTGGAGATTTGAGAGGCTAGGATTTTGGTGAGTGATGGGTTTGAGAACACAAGAGGCAAAAGAAAGAAAACTTGAAAATGAGTCAAAAGACACGACTGGAAGGTTATTTTAGAAAACAAAACGACAGTCGAGCAGACGTCTGGATCTAAGAGTCAACATTTAAAAGTGGAAAATATTGATCAGAGCCTATATAGCGTAGAAAATGTTTATTTTGTACGTTTGGATTTTGTGAGTCAAACGTCTGATAATGGGAAAAAAATTTCCAAAGCCTACGAAGTACAAAAAGCAATGTATTCAGATGTCTGAAATAGGAGGGTTAGACGTCTGAGCTTATAGTAGTTTCAAAATAAATAATTATACACATATTAGACATCTGTTTATTGGTGCTCAGATTTCTAAGTGCAAAATTATCTGTTTTTATTTTGAAAGAGAAAATAATTTTATAGAACCATACACATAAACATATATGTGAATAAAATAAAATACGAATAACACGTTTTAAATATATTTAATTTTCGGAAGGCTTGGTTTCTTCTTCCGACTGTCATTGTTCCCAAGAATTATCTTACCTTGGCTTATACATTTTAATACGAGTTGATGGTTCTTTTGAAGGGCTTCCAGTGGAACGAACGCATTTTTTTAGTTAGCGATTTCCCACGAAAGGCCATTAGAGTTCTTTCTATAAAATTCAGTTGTTCACCCTGTCGATGTTGCTCCCAATATATTTCTTTTTGCAATCTCATTATTTCTCCTTAATACTACCGATATGATTAGTAGTTACAGGACCTTCGAACATAATAGATTGTTTAATTTTCTTCACTTTAGGAGAAAACCTAGTTTTTTTTAAGAAGAGGAGGTGATTTTAATGTAAGAAGAGGAGCTTTCTTTAGAAATTGACATGTTATAGTTGAAATTTTGAATGAGAAGAAATGATTTTCTAAAGGAAGTGTTTGATATGTTTTATCCTTAAAGGAAGTTGATTATATAGTAAGAATTTACGAAAGATATATATTTAAAAAAAATATGACATGAATTTGTTACTTATTCTTAACCAACTAAAACAGGTTACTATTTTTAGGTAGAGATGAATTTGACCAGATAAAATTAGTTTATAAGAATGAAATATTCACAGGTATATTATAAACAAATAATACTCAAATGTGTAAAGATTGTCCAATTAATTCATTTAAAGAGAAAATGCCTAGTTCTCTACGTAATTTCAAAAAGGTTGTTTCACATAGAGGTTTAGTAAATTTGATTCTCCATATTAATTAATTCTAGAGAAATAACTTCTTTCTCTACGTTATCTCTTAGAAAATAATGACATATATCAATACGTTTTGTTTTATGATTTATAGGATTTTTGGAGAGATCAATAGTACCTATATTATCGCAATATATAGGAGATTGCAATATTTTTCCCAAAATCTCGAAGTGTTTGTTTTATATATATATAACTTGAGCACAAGCCAAAGCTATTGAGATATATCCAGCCTCATATGTTGATAATGGAACATAAATTTGTTTCTTACTAAACCACGAGACCAAAGATTGACCGATAACGCAACAAGGATCACTCGTACTCTTTCAATCCGTCTTGCAATCTCCAAAATCGACATCGCTATATGAAACTAATTCAAAAGAGCTGCCTTTTAGATAAAAGAGTCAGTGGTCTTTGATGTTGGTTAAATATCGCAAAATTTGTTTCACGACTCAATGATGTGATTCTGTGGGTTATGCTTGAAATTGAGCACACAAACAAACACTCATCACAATATCAGATCGACTGACAAGAGTCCGTCATACTTTATATAGTTTTTGATCAAACTCCTTTCCATTCTCGTCTTTGTCTAAATGCAAGCTAGTACTCATTAGAGTTAGTTTACTTAAATTATTACCCATTCCAAAACGTTTAACAATTTTCTATAATATTTTTCTTGATATATAAATATACCATTTTCTAATTGTTTAATTTGTAAACCTAGAAAGAAATTCAGTTCTCCCATCTATGAAATTTTAGATTCATGTTTTATAATATCTACAAGATCATTACGCATAGTCTCATTCGTTGAACCAAATATTATACCATCAAAATACATTTAAACGATTAAAATATAATCATTTTTCTTTTTGATAAATAACACAGTGTTAATTTTACCAATTTGAAAACCATAACATAACAAATGGCTTTTGAGTTCATCCTACCAAGCACAGGGTGCTTGTTTAAGATCAGAAAGCGCCTTTTTAAGTTAGAAAACATGGTTTGGATATTTTCGTCAACGAATAGAGGTGGTTGTTCAACATAAACATTTTACTTAATAAAACCATTTAAGAAAGCACTTTTAATATCCATTTGATATAATTTAAAATTATGATGACAAGCAAATATAAGTAATATTCATATTGCTTCTAGTCAAGCTACATGAGCAAATATTTCTTTACAGTCAATTCTTTCTTCTTGGTTTAATCTCTGAGCAACTAATCTTGCTTTATTATGAATTATATTACCATTTTCATTGGCTTTATTTTTAAACACTCATTTTTGTTTCAATAATGGATTGATCATTCGGTCTTGGTACAAGTTCCCAAATGCTATTTCTTTCAGATTTGTTAAGTTCTTCTTGCATTGCTAATATCCAAAAAACATTTATGGCGGCTTCCTTATAGTTTTAAGATTTTATATTCAAGATAAAAGCTACATGGCCATTTGATTTAACAGGGTTCTAGTTATGGCTCTAGTGTTTACATCTTCGGTTATATTATCTATAGGAAGGTGTTTAAAAAGTCAAAGGGGGGTCTCTAGACATTATTGGTATTGTCAGTATTTATATGTTCATTTTCGTTTCCATTATTGGTATTATTTTCTAGAGTATGAGATTGGTTTATTTCTATAAAAAAATTCATCTTCGTTTTCATTTTTTTTTGAATTCTTCATTAAAAGAAACGTGTAAACTCTTTTCAATTGTACTAGTTTGTTTATTAAATATTCTACAGTCTTTGCTTCGTTTTGAATAACTAGTAAAAAAAATCCTTCATTGGCTTTCGGATCAAATTTGCCTAATGATCTTTAGTATTTAATATGAAGCATTTTGAACCAAAAAATCCAAAATATGAAACTTTCGGTTTCTTTCTATAAAACGTTTCATCAGAACTATTTTTAATTAACGGTCTTAAAGATACACAATTAAGTACATAGTAAGTAGTAGCAATGACTTCGACCCAAAAATTCTTTGGTAAGTTAATACTACTTAGCAATGTTCATGCACACTCTTGTAAAGTACGGTTCTTCTTTTCAACTTCAATATTTTGTTGTGGTGTTCGTGGAAAAGAGAAATTGTGAGTAATACACTTCTTGTCACGAAAATCTTCAGATAATTCATTTTCAAATTCTTCTCGATGATCACTTCTAATACTTTTAATTTTTAATATCTTAAATTTTGAATTGTTTAGCAAGTTTATCAAGATATTTAAAATTAATACGACAAAATTGTTTGTGCCAGAGCCACAGATCGTTATGATTCGCAACTAGACACATATCATCAACATACTTAATATTCATATTCAAAACATTAATATTTCATTTTCTCATACCTTCAAAATTTAAAATTTTATTTTGGTCAAAAAGTGTGCATTTATCTTTTTTACAATCAATTTTAAAACCTTTATCGCATTACTAATTTATACTTAAAAGATTATGTTTGAATTTTTTTACTAATAACACATTTTTTAATCAAATGAGTGTTATATATACCAACATTGATGACGTCTTCAATTCCAACTACGAATCCTCTCAAGTTATCTTCGAATGTCACGGTTCCTCTATCAATGTATGTTATGTTAATTAGCATATTTGCATTGTCCATCATATGCTTGGAGTATCCACTATTGAGTATCCATTTCTCCTTTTTTTGTTTGGGTATCTGCAAAAGAATAATAAATTTTATTGGTACTCACTTCCTATGTTAGGGAACTACGTGTTGGTAGAAGATGCATATTGTACCCGAGTGAGTGTATGCCATGGAAAGGAGAGAAGCAATTTTCTCCATAGAGGGGCTCCTATCTGTTTGCTTGCTTATCATGCTCACCCTAGAATATAGGCTTCATGCTTGCCCTCTATGTCAAACCTTTACATTCATTGGTGATTCTGGTCGCTTCAAGACCTAAAGGCAGAATTAAAGCCTAAATCTGGTGTAAGTGGATGCCTCTTCCAATTCATTCGAAGAACAGCCCTAAGGTCGCCTGGCTCATAAGAATACGCTTGGCCTAACTCATCAAGCCTCATGGTTTTCCTCTGCACATGAAAAAGGCGAAGTAATGGCTTTGAGGGAGAGACCGAAATTAGGATAGTCTTTAGGGACATGAGTTGACTTGTAGTGAAAATGATCCCAGGGCTAGTAAATTTATTCTCGCTACCGGGAGGTTGAGCTGAAGAAGCTGTGATAGAATAAGCTGCTGTTGAATCAGCTGCTAGAAAACTCCTGGTATTGGTTTGTCTTATTAGTAGCGGTCAATAGGGAGAAGATTATTTTAAGCAGTCTTGGATTCGGTAAGGTTTGGGACCTTTGGAAATATAGTTACTATTATAAACAACATTTTCTAGAAAATTATCTGTTTATTTTTGTTTAATTAAATTATTGTTTGTTTTGGAACCCAAATCATAATATATTTTTCCTGAAACTAAACAAAATCTTATTCAAATGAACCTTATAGAAAGGTATATCAAAATTGTTAATAAACATACTTATTATTTGCAACATCCAAGAATTTTATCATTTCGTTTTTGAATATTTAATTAATTTTAAATATTTAAATAATTAGTGTTAAAAATATAAATAATGTATGTTAAATTATTTGGATTATTTAAATATTTGAATTGTGAATTAAATAATAATTAAATGGATTTAATAACCTTATTTAACTCCTTTTAATTATAAGTAATAATAGTGAACTCAATTTGTAAATTTATTTACAGTAATAAATAGTTCGACTAAATAATAAAAAAATCAATTGTTAATAAAATGATTTAATTTTTAATGATGTAATTTTAGTTTAATTTATTAGATTTTTCCATAATTTTAATTTGGAAAATAATTATATTTTCGTTTGACGTATTCTACGTCAAACGATGGTGTTTTTGAAATTTTTCATAGAATGAAATAACCTATGTAGTTTATCATAGATTTCTGATCGTGTCACATTTCGGTGGACGATCATATTTATATTTCTTTCATTTGTGGTTCATACGCAAACAGAATATTGTGCTGCAGAGTACAGCAAGACTCTCAATCAAATCAAAATTCAAAATTTTCAACTAACCTTAAAGGTGATGTGATGTTGGCCTGAAAATTTTGGTTTACTTGAGATTGAAGTAAAGTAATTGCTTTATTTATAAATTAAGAAAAATCAACAATTTGACCATTTTCCTCCACTTAGCCTCGTCACTTTGATTTTTCCCTCATTTATCTTCCATTTAAAGTAAACCAAAAATGGCATCCAACTTCGAAAATCAAAATCTAGAAATTCACTCAAAAAAAATACAAAACAAGTTTCTTTAAGATCATATTGAGGAGATTTACAAATCCACACACATTTATTAGCTGCGTTCGACTTTGGCGATGGTTGGCTATCAATGGCTGAATTAGGGTTTCGATTTATTGGTGATCTAGGAGAAGATAGGCGAAGGGGTTGTGGTCATTGCATTTCTCGAAAGGAGCACCTTTTGGCAAAAGTCGCCGGAGTTCCAAACAAGCGAGGCCAATCGCGGCTTATTGCTTTTTTCCTATAGGTTTGTGGTTGCAATTTATTGGGTTCAATTGAGTTCAACATCAAGGTGTGGGACTCGTGGAGATTTTGATAAGGGGTTTGTCGGTGGTCTCGTCATTCGTTTTCATCAAGTATCGAGGGTGGGAGGGAGGAGAGATGATTGGAAGTGGAGGGTTAATGCCTTTGTGCATTTGAGTGCGTGTACAGTTGGAGAATTAGTGGAGGGAAAGATTGGGGAAGAAGGATTTAAATTATAAGGGTAATTAATATTTAATTGAGCAATTAATTAATTTGAATAATCTCAATCTTATAAATTAGATATCTTGTTCATACAAGGTCAGATTTGGACGTGGTCTTTTACGTTGGACTCATATCAACGTTATCTACACATTGGAGTGGAACTCGTTAAATTTGAAGCTATTAGAATTTTGAGCTAAAATCAAATCGAAACGTGGAAGCGTTGACTAGAATTTTGGTGAGTTAACTCACCTTTAAATAAATTATATGATATTTGCGTTACTGCATATTATTGTCAAATGATTGGATGATAATTTATTGTTGGTTGTTTGAATGTTTAGATTCCCGCTTTGGAAATCGGATAACACATTGTATGATTTACAGGGAATCCATGTGACTATATATTATTGTTTGATCCTACTTGATAGTAGATAACGTAAATAACCATTTGTTACAGTGGACAAAGAGAAGAAGTCAGAATGTTTTCATAGAGAATAAGCCGCTACGGGACACTTCAAAGTGCATATATATATATATATATATATATGAGATTTACAAGTGACCTTGTAGAGAGGTCCTATGGGGTTTCTCGCTAATATTGATTTATTTATATTCTTATATTGTTTATATTGATGTTTGGTTGTAATATTTGTGACATACTATTTGATTTGTGTATTGCGTTATAGCGATTTTCGCTATACCATCACTTATGAAATATCATCCTTAAACCCTTGTGTGTGTTGAACCTGTGGTTGTATTTTTCCAAAATAAATGTTTTGTCGTGTTTCACAAATTGAAAGTTGTAAAAACTATATGTTCAAATGTATTGTTTGAAAACAAAGGATAAATATTGATTAAAATTTATAAAAGAAGTTATAAACTTGATTGATTATCTTTTGTGATAATTAAAATTGTTTCAATTTAAGATTATAAATTTGACTTATTATATTTCAGGATAATTTATATTATTTTAAATTTATGAATGATTATAGATTTGATTAACCGTCTTTTGGGATAGTTAGTGTTGTTTTAAATTTATAAAAAGATTATAAATTTGATTTATTATCTTTCAGGATAATTAATGTGGTTTTAAAATTTATAATAGAGTTATATCAATTATCTTTCAGGATGATTAACATTGTTTTAAATTTATAAAAGCATTTAAATTGATTTGTTATCTTCCTGGATAATAAATGTTGTTTTAAAAGTTATAAATGATAGCTTATAAATGAGAAAATCCTTCAAAAATGAATGTTTTAAAGCTAAATGTGGTTATTTTTGGGTTTACAGTAAATAATGTTTTAATAACATTTTTTTGACCCTTCTTTTAATACACTTTGAAAAATAATTTTTGCTTTAGAAAATAATGTTTCTAAAGAGTGTTTTTAAAATGTTTTGCAAATATTCATGATGTGAAAATCAAGCACAAGTGAGAATCAAATGTTTTAAAAGCTTAATTAATTTATCGGTGGCAAGCGTACGCGATTTAATTCTCGTATATAATCATTGTTTATTTCCAGTAGTTGATTTCTTGGCTATTGATTCTGATATCCTTCTTTATATTTTGTCGTTTCAAGACAATTTTTGTTGCTCGTGTGGGGCATTTAAACCCTTGCTATTCTTAAAGTTAAGAATCCATTAAGTCAAGATAGATAGAAACACTACACTATCATGTCCGGCTTCGTTGTTTTCTACGGGATGGTGCTAGTTATTTCCGATGGTTGATTTTTAACTATCGATTTTGATACCCTTCATTGTGCTTCGTCAATTTAAGATGATTTTTCCCTCATTTTAAGCATTGGCATCTAACATCGTGAATAACTAAAACCAAAGAGCGAGCGGGAGCCAAACCGGTTGGGTCGCATCCGTTAGGGTGTATTCACATTTATCTATAGATTTGTTGGTAGCATGCATGCGGTGATGTGAGTATATTTGGATGCTCACGGTTTGTCGGGGTCCATCTTGGAAGTTCTCAAGAGTGATGTGTGTTTTGTGTGGGCTCTCAAGTATATTTTATCTAGAGGTATACTTTCGGTGTAGGGGGCGCACCCTCCTTGTCATGTTGGATATATTCATTCTACTTGTTTCGGTTCGAAACTTAGAGTTGATCTTTTATTGATTGCATTGAAAAGTGCATTATGCTCATCTCTATGTTTAATTATTTTTGTCCATTCTTTAAGTTTGGATTGTGTACATTCTTGAAGTTTGGGATTTGTCCTTACATGTGTCCATCCTTTGTGTTTGGACTTATTTTTGTTGTTTGTCCATTCTCTTATGGATGGATGTTCTTCTCGTATGGTGAAACTCTGTTCTGTGTTTTGCGGCATGGTCCCACCAATTATTTTATGTTTACCATATCCCTTGAGTTTTTTATGCTAGTTTTTTAGACTGACCCGAGTATTATTTTATTTTAATGCCTGGGTCGTGCCAAGTATTTTCTAGGTGGGAATTGGTGTTATGAAGCTCTTGGAAAATAGCTGGATGTTCACCTACCTTTGTATTTTATTTCCACTGTATTATATTGTATACCTATCAACAACTATAAGGTCAGGAAATCATAACTGTCCAGCTGGTGAGGTTTGTTTTTAACTCTGATATACCTTGTATCTTGGAATGACAGTTTATAATGTATTTGTTATATTATATGTTTCCGTCTTCCACTGTGAGATTCTATTTCCCTGTTGTTCCTTTTATTTTACCCCAACAATCTGTTTTTCCGACGATCGGATGTTCGATATTTGAATACCATAGATGTACCGAGTGCCACTTTTCGATGGTTAAAAATGCAGGTCGTTACATATGGTATTAAAGCTAAAGGTTAAGTGAGAACATTGGCTATGGTGGGGTTACTCATTTGGAATATGGTAAGTGGCACCTTAGAATAAGTTGAGAGCATTATATATATGAGGCATTTGTTATCGGTATAAAAACGTATTGTGTTAATTGGTCTATTGAGTTATTTGTGAATTCTGGTCGAGATGTAGAACGCCTGGTGTTGAGGAGATTTCTAAAATCTCGAACAAGGTAAACAGACACGATGTTGATTTTTTTTAAATTTGGTAAATGAAATATTTACCTAGGATTATATTATATATATAAAGGAATAATTTTCAGATTTATATTGTTATTTATGGTGTTTGTTTATTAATGATAATATTTCTTTATTATTGTTGTTGTTTTATTAGTCATGCTCGGTTAGTTTAGGGAGCATTGACTATTGTTTATTGATTGTTAATTTATGCTCGACTAGTTGCATTTACATCTTTGATTTGAAAACGAACCCCTTGTGAATTAAGTTTCACAATTTGACTATAAGGTATTCGAAAAAAATGTTAAGTTAAAAGTCGTATTTTAACAAAGTTACTTAATTTAATCTAAATGGGAAGATAAGACATTTAGAGGATAAATATTTGTGAAAAGTCTATTATAATGTAAGATGATTTTAAGGGTGCATTTTATATGATCATGGTGTGTATATATAAAATGATTTATATGACTTATAAAAGGTGCTTTATAAGTAAAAAGTATTTTTGGGAATTTAAATCCCAGCGTTGGTCGAAATGATTTCAAAAGGATTTAGGGAAAAATAATAATGGTAATACTTGGAAGTATTCACAAGTACAAATATTTCAAAGAGAATTTTTAATAAAGATACATTTTCTTTGGATAGTTCGGGGAAAACATCTTGAATTATTTTGTGGTAATCTAAATAATCTTCTAAGTAATAACCGGATATTTTCTTAGGCGAATATTGTAGTGCACTTAATAAATTATTCTTCTTATCATTGTACGATCAAAATGAGTTCAAATCCGAATGAACCCAAAGCGAGTGTTAGTGAATAAATTGTTAAAAGTTATTTTATATATAGAAATATATTTAGTATGATTTCAAAAAGGGTTTTGAAATGGAAACTGGGTATTTAGTTCTTATGTTTCCTTAAAGAAAATTGGTTTAAAATAAAAGATATTTTGATAAAAGAATCTTTTAACAAATGAAATTTTTAACTCTTGGATGGGAAAGAGATAGTTTCACCCTAGTTTTAAATCAGTTAAATTAAGTAGGAAAGTTTTGATAAACATTGTTTTATTAAACCAAAGTTTTTGTTTGAACATCTAAGTCAGATAAACTATTTGATGTTATTGAGCCAACTAATAAACATTTTTACCTAGGGATGTCTTAGGAAAGTAGACTCTAGAACCGAGTTTGGATACCAGCATCCTACTCTTCGTAGCTACTTACCAGACCGGATAGGTAAAAAGGTCGAAGTAGTTGATTCATTTTAAGACCCATAATTTGTTTTGGTTTCCATTTGAATTTTGAAAAAAAAAACAAATAATAAAAAAATTAAATAAAATTAACGTTCTGCATATACTCTTAGGATATAGAAGAGTATTATAGAGGTAAATAAAAGTGGAGTAAGTTTTTAGTTTAATGTTTTATAAAGATGTGTCTTTGTAAAATGTTTATAAACTTAAGTAGAAATTTATGAAATAATTCATAAATAATTTTCATATTGAATGAAATACTATTAATGTAAATCAAAAATGATTCAAAAAGTGATTGTTGTAGTTAAAGAACCAATCGTATTAAGTGCGTAAGTTATATGTAGATCATTTTATTTGCATGCTTTTTAATCTAGGATTCGAGTACATAACTTTGGCATGATTCACACCCATCTAAAAGAGGATTTCTCAAATTGATTCTTGTTAGTGAACACTTGATTCAAATTCTTGATATAATACTATGGTTTTCTATCATAGTATATGACTATGTAAGAAGAACAGAGGTTTCTAATCAAGGAACCTGTTCGGAGTCTACGTTAGGGAGGTCTAATGAGCAATACTAGTTCGGAAGTGAAGTTTATGTATCCAAGCAAGACGTTGGATCAGATATTGCATACCGACGATCCATGCACATCATATAGGCTTAAGTATGTTTGTATACGATGTTTTGTAGCTTATAGAAGTTTAAGGGTGACTTTGAATTTTGTTTGAGAGAGCTTAGATAAATTTCTAAGCAATAACCCATGGCTGATGAGCGTAATGGTATGCTTAGAATTTTTTTTATATCCTTGGACGATCAAGAAATTTGGAGACCTAAGAAAAATTCTAAATCTTGTTTTTAGTCATTTAGCATTTTTCATAATGTTAATTGTCAATTTATCCCTTTATAGAATTTGATTTGATTGATAGTATGCTTTTATAGACTACGGTTTATAAAAGTATTGCTTTTTCGAACTTAAATTTTAATGCTTTTGAAAAGTGTTTTGGAAGAATTTGTGAAAGAAATAATAATAATAATATTTCAAAAACTTTTGGTGAAGTATTATTATTTCAGGATATTTGAAAAGAGTTTTGTGAAGTGGTTTTTAAAATTTTAATGGTTATGACTAAAGTTTGATGATTGGGAGTTTTCTGATTTGAAAGAACCGCGAGCTATATTTGTTTACTCTAATTGTTATTTTAGGAGGACCGGAATACCACTGGATGCTCCGTCTTGTTATGATTCTAGAGTTATACCATACTTCGGCAGGAGGAGTCCATCCTTATTATAATTTATTTTGGTTTTGATATATTTCTCTTTGGAGTAATTTGAAAATATATTTTGAATATAAAAACCAGGGCATTTAGTTCTAAATTTATGTTTTGAAAAGACTGGATGAATAGTATTTATATCAGAGTATTCTTTGTACTTTTGTTACGTTATGGATTTCTGTTGCATGTTGCTTTATATCTAAGTTGCATCACATTGACTTGTTGCATATGGTTGTTATATTTTTTATGTTACTAGTGTATTGCTCTTTGTAAGCATGATTCTCTTTTGATTTATGTAAGTACAAGATAGGCACAGGGATGCAAGAGATTACTATTTGATTTCTTATGCACCTACATTCGCACCGAAATAGTAAGTTGCTTGCAAAAATAAAAATCAAACATAAAAGAGGTATGTAGTAGATACAAAAATTAGTGGTTCATTGATGATTTTATGCCCCCGATATGGGATGCCACTTGGCTTTTTTTTTCTTTTTTTGATCTGGGATAGTTGCGATGAGCTATAGTTTTTTAGATGTAGCTGCGTAAAGGAGGTGCTGTCGAAATTTTCCGTAACATAAGGGACTTTAAAAGTCTGATTACTCATTTTAATTAATAGTTTTATAGTCTTTAAACCTTAAGGGCTTGGAGATATTTTCTTCCTTTGGGAACTTCGGAAATGAAAATCTTTTAAGGAGAGGAGAATGTAACTGTAATGCCCCACCTCGAACCTACGCTAATAATGAATATTACTATGTAGTATCGTCTGCTAGTGCAAAAAATATGGCTGATTAGGAGCGACCATACATTAATATTGCTTCAGGCGAGTATTGACACGTCGGCTTGAGTGGTAAAAATTTCTTATGAAGAGGATTCGACGTATACAATCCAGGCTTAAAACAATATTACAATAGTTATAATATATGTTCAAAATGATATAATACATCTCCGTATATGGTATCATAGAGTACCCAACAGAATACATATACATCTTATACTGAAAAGATCAAAAGAATATATATATATATATATATATATAATATGTTGTCTAATAGGATAGTGATATACGTGTACCTTGACTTACATAATATATACAACCTAAATGAAAATGATAAACATAAACAAGGTCTTTATCCCGACAAACACATATATACATAGTGCATAACATAGGGCTAAACAAAATAGTGCATCGGAAGATAAGATAACAACATAAGAGATGTGCTTATGGCCAGACAAGCTCTAGGATCAGCAGAAGATACCTAAAACAACTCGGTCTGACTTGAGTATTATTTAAAATAATAAAAGGGTTAGTCTAGTTTTCATTCAATAAGATGGTATAACATAATGAACATACATAAATAGAATGACCGAGCAACTTGTTCATATCTCTATCTAGTGCATATTCAAATACTATAAAGGTAACTCTTGTAATAATATCACAATCTAGTGCAATTCCAAATTCCATATTAGTAACTCATAAGGGAATAGTCCTAAAAATCTAGTATTAAACACAGATAACAAATATTCTCGAAACCTCAAAAGTTACCAAAAACAAGAAACTCATATATAGCCCCATATGGGAGAAACTGGAATTTGGTGAAAACTCATTCAAATCAAATCTCTGAGTATAACTAAATAACACAAAATGGTGTCAATCCCCAATGCAGAGTCGATGCTCGTCACTCATGCATGCCACAACGAGGTACAGTCCCTCTCGGACAGAGATACAATCCCCTCATTGGGCACCCAAAGACGAACCCGAAGGTTACGTCGATGACAAAGACTAGCGTCAGACGAGCACGAGGCTACACTGAACACAAATGTGGTACAGTCTCCTTATGGACAAACTAAACTAGAGACGTACTCAAAAGTAACGCCTAATTAGAGATGGACCCAAAGATCACGCCTAACTAGAGATGAGCACGAGGCTACGCCTAACCCCAAAGACGAGCATAAAGACTACGTCGAACACAAATGAGGTACTGTCCCCCACGGACAAACTGGAGACATACCCAAAGGTAACGCCAAATTGGAAGTGTCACTTACTCTTACTTGTAACTAAATGAATTTCTCCGAAGCGTCCCATACCACCCGACGAACTTCAACTATTCACTAAGAGATTATATACTCCAATTGGTAAAATAGAAATAATAATAATAATATAATGAAAATGTTCAATCGAATGAGTCTGGAAATTAACCGATAAAGCAACGCAAGCGTTCCATGCCACTTGCTTTACTACATTGTTTAAAAAAATTCCTCATTTGAGTGAAGTAGTAATTTTATATTAGATAATACTTGTCCAAAATCTCTTTGAAAATTTTTGTTTAATAAATAGTATTTAGTAGTGAATAAATATAGTTTCATGCAAATAAATACGTAAAGATTAAATTCTTAATTGAAATAGTTTGAGGCTAAAAATAATTGTACAAACATGGATTGAAAATAAAAAAATTTGATTAACTTTACTTTGGTAAACTACTTGAATTCAAATTTACAAAATGTGTAATATATATATGTATGCATGTATGTATATATGTATGTATGTATTTATATATATGTGTATATATATATATGTATAAATGAAATTTCAATTCAGAAGAGATCGTAAAAAAATAAGTAGAAGAAAACATAAAAAACATAAGCAAGCAAAGGCTAAAAAATATAAAAGAGCAACCAAGCAAATAAAGCTACCAGCCAGGATGCGCAAAGCAGAGCATATGCATAGTTGTATAACAAAGTGCAAGTTATGACAACTACAAATTAAAGTAATGGCAAGGACGCATGAATCAAGGCCAAAAATGCATGGGCGTGACCAAATTTCAAGGCTACAGGCAACACATGTGAATAAATAAAGGACGTCCTCCTGGGGCAGGGACATGCGAAAAGCATGCGTGACCATATTTCAAACAACAGGGCAATTGCGTGATCGATTTCAAGACAAAAGGTTAATTTACAGTGAGCAACCGAGTGTGTATAAACAGTAATAAAGTAGATCATCACTAATCTCCCATCGCTAAATTCAACCAGCACTTAATATCAGTACAAGAGCGGAGTTTTACTCGACTGAAATCAAAATATTCACAGCCAAATAAAGATGGATAAGAACCTATTTCTTCTGCCTAGAGCTCTTGGATTGATTAACTTTAAGAATTTAGTAACCAGCTTCACAAATTAGAGGAATTAGGAATTTCTTATTTTGCATAGGGTTACAGGAGTAAAAAGGAAAGAAAATGTTTTATGTTTTCTTTTTCTGGGATGAAATGCTTTTTAGAAAACAATGTACAGAATGTTTTCGGAAAGTTAATTCCTTTCCTAATGGGTTAATGGGATTAATAACCCATTTTCATAAAGTAGCTGAATAAAAAAATGGCCTTATTACGCTTATAAAGCTTATTACTTAAGCTTTTTGTTTCTTTATTTACAATGAAAAGGTAATTAAGATCATTAGACCTTTAGTCACAAATACATGCTTCACTCATTGGTTTTATGAAAAGAAATAAATTTTTATCCATCTCATTAAATTTTTTAATGGTTTAATTAAAGTTGTTTGTTCAAAATGTTAACTAAGAAGCATACTTATTTACAATATATTATAATTATAAATCCATTTATCTCATTGTAAATAAGTAATTCCAAATTTATACTAATTCAAAATTTTAAACAAAAGGTTTTATCCTTATAATCTTTCAATTAATTACAATAAATATATTTTGTGACCAAATTAAGTTTAATAAAAGCATTAAAATCCATTCGCTAACTTAAATTTTATTCAATCACTATAACAATGAATACAATTCGCTTGTCAGTTGGACTAAAGTTATCAATGCCCAATTAATCCAGCTAACACAAATTTATTTGCGACATTTCAATTTTAACTAATAATTTATTCATCTCTATTATTAATAGCATAATATAATTATAATTTAGTTCCCGAATCTAAATTTAACTTTATTTCAACAAAACACTCTCCAGTTTATTTCACTACATTCATTTGTACTAAAGGAAATTAATTCACATTCAAATCTTAACAAAAAGGAATTATCAGGTTGGTAAATTTCCTTGTTTCCATTGAGTAAAAATAAATAGCAATCCATGTTACCAATAATTCAACTCTAATGACATCTATAGTGTCATATTTCTAAATTAATTCATACTTAAGCTGTTGGGGAGAATCCCTTCAGATGATCGGTCTAAGGGAATAAAAACCCGACGTAGCGGAAAACAACTGGATCATGATTGTAGTGAGTCGAAACAAACAGAGATAAACACCAGAACAGACAATCATAGATCAATGCAATGGAAAAAAATAAATAACACCAGTATTTATAGTGGTTCCACTACCGCGATTAGTGTACTTCCACTTGGGGAGAGAAGATTTAATTAATCACTAAAATATCAGAGTTACAAGATTGATTCACTTTTGGAGGCTATACATAAGAAGAATTAACAATACAGATAAAATTCTACAGAGTTTTAGCTCTCTAGAATGGCTACCATTGTTGTCCAGAAGCTCTTCTATTTATTGAGTGAAGATATGAGGAGGGGAAGCTGCTATATAGCAGCTCTGGGGTTTGGTTCGACATGTTTGGCCCGACAAATGCTACTCATGGTTTGGTCCAGTATAGTTTGGACCGGCATTCACCGAACCAAAAATATGGAGCGGCAAGTCTGTGCCGGCATCACTACTTCAGTTTGGACCGGCATGACCAAATACCGAAAGAGATATTTCGTTCGACATCACATGGAGCGGCAACCCTTAATCACCACCGCACCAAACCTTTGGTCCGACATCTACCATCATCGAACGAGACTTCCTCTTGCTTCTACTGCAGGTCGAAGCATTACCATCGGACCAAAATTATGGTCCGGTCTTCCACCGAACGAGGTCACCTTCTCACCGAAAGAACTCTACTGGACCAAATCTTTGGTCCAGAATCTCCTCTACCGAACCAAAATTTCTTATTCACCCTTCCTCAATCACTGAACCACCAACATCCTCTTCCTACAAGCCGTGACTTTGACATTGGTTTAGGACTTTGGTGCTTCATCTTCCTTCATGCTTTGCGATGTTTTCTTCTTCTAGGGGCTTGAATTCAGGTATCAAAACTAACAATCTCTACCTTGACATCGAATTTCATAAAAGCCTTCCAACTTCATCTACACCTTCATGCTCCAAGCAGTGAATACTTACCTAATGAGCTTCGACGATGCCATCACCCATTACACTCTGTCAACGAACTCCGGCAAGGCTATCGCCTGTCAATAAAGTGTTCGAAGTACCCAATCCTTGTAGAACCTATCAATCTGCACCATGAAAATAAACTTCTCCATGAACCATCTTAACTCTCCTCCCGTGCCACCCGTGGCACCTAGCACTTCATTAAGCGAATCAAGTCCGAGTAATGCTCGAACTTGGTAACAGGCAATGACTTAGTAAGCGTGTATGCTACATTCTCCTTTGTGTGAACTTTCTGAAGACGAACTTGCTCTCTTCACTCATCGAGACAAGGAACGACTCTTTCACCTCAATATGCTTCGTCCTCGAGCTGAATGCCAGATTCTCAGCTAAGTGAATTGCACTCCGACTGTCACAATACACATCCACGCCTTCAACAGTCACCTCAAATAAAGCGTCTCCTTAGCTGCTTCAATGGAAGCTATGAGCTTTGCCTCTGTAGTGGACAAAGCCATAATCGTCTACAACTTCGCTCTCCAACCGATCGTTGTTCCACTAATGGTGAACAAATATCTGAAGGTTGACTTCCTTCGATCTCTATCACCGGTATAGTCGGATCACTAAATCCAGCCCAAGACAAGTCCACGGTTTGGAGTTTCTCTAAGGTATATGAAGATACACTTCATTGCTTCCCAATGCATCTTTCCTGCATTTTCCATGAACTTACTCAACAATCCAACCGCCTGTGCAAATGTCAGGCCTAGTGCAGACCATGGCATACACCAAGCTACCAACTGCACTTGCATATGAGACCTTCTCCATATAAGCCTTGTCCTTTTCCAAGATCGGAAAGCCTTTGCTAGAAAGCTGTATGTGCAAAAGCATGAGTGTGCTGATTTCCTTTGCCCCTTCCATGCTAAACCGAGCAAGCACCTTTCGAATGTACTCCTTTTGAGTTGAGGCTCAAAAGTCCTAGCTTTCTACCCCTTTCGATTCCCATACCCAAATTTTTCTTTGCTTCTCTAAGGTCTTTCATTTTGAATTCCACTTTTAGCTTTCGCTTTAAACTATTGATTTCAACTTTATTTTTGGAAGCAATCAACATATCGTCCACGTTACAAATGTAGGTAAACCCATCTATCGTTCTTTGAATGCTTGAAGTACACAAAAGTGTCTTTGATGCTATAATCCAAACCAAGTGAAAGTATAAAAGAGTCAAACCTCTTATACCATTGTCTAGGCGACTGCTAAAGTCCATGCAATGACTTCTTCAATTTGCCAACCTAATTTTCTTTCCCATGTATAACAAATCCTTATAGCTGCTTCATGTAGATGGTCTCATCTAAGTCTCTATGCAAGAAAGCGGTTTTCACGTCAAGTTGCTCCAGCTCCAATTCATGAGCTGCGACGATAGCGAGCAAAATGCGGATGGACGTATGCCTCACTATTGAGAGAATATCTCATCATACTCCAATTTCTTACTTTGTGAAAACCCTTTAGCAACTAGTTTAGTCTTGTATCTCCCATCATCCTTCACCTTGAATACCCATTTGCAACCTATGGCTCGACTTCCTTGAGGAGGTGGTACCAGATCCCAAGTTTTATTCTTCTTCAACGACTCTAACTACTCTTCCATAGTGCACATCCACTTTGAACTATCACATGACTTCAAAGCTTCATCAAGGTCAAGCGGCTCCTCAAGAACCACATGTAGGGCATAGTCAAACTGATCACCAAGGCTAAGGCTCGCAAACTGCCAATCATCATACCTTTCGGGCGGCCTAATAGTCCTACGACTGACCCAGGTAGGTACTACTTCGCCTATACTCCTTTCAGCTCCACCTTTAAGCGAACTTCCTCTAGATTTATACGCATCACCAACACTACTAGAAGGTACCTGTGGACTATCATATGATGTTTCATCAACTGCGTTTTCCTCGACAACATCAACAACAACTTTACTATTTGGCTGGAACACGGGAACTTCTTCCATCTCCTTAGGCCTATCAAAATCTTCTAATATGGTAGGTAGCTTCTACTCCGGATTGAACATAGCAAACTCATCAAAAGTAACATATCTAGAATGAACAATCTTCCAATTAACAGGGTTCCAAATTCGATACCCGTTGATACCATCGATGCATTTCATTAGTATGCCCTTGTATGCTCTAGCGTCCAACTTGTCATCACCTGTATGGTTACGTACACAGAATAACCAAAAATTCAAAAGTAACCAAGATACACTGCTTTACCTCTCCAACTTTTTCTCTGTAATCTTTCAATCTATGGCTGAGCACGGAATTCGATTTATAATATGTGCCGTAGTTGATAATGCTTCAGCCCAAAAGCCTCTGGACAAACCCGGCATCAATCTCAAGCAACGAGCCTTCTCCAATAGAGTCATGTTCATCCTTTATGCAACCCTATTAGATTGAGGATCTTTGGGTGTAGTGAAATATCTCTAAATGCCATGCTGCTTACAAAAGTCAAGGAACTCCCTACAGACAAATTCACCGCCATTATCAGATCTCAGCACCTTCAACCTTTAACCAAATTGGTTCTCAAGATGCGCTTTCCAGTCTTTGAACTTCTCAAAATACTTTGATTTGGCCTTCATCACATACACCCATACTTTTCGAGAAAAGTCATCAATGAAAGAGAAAAAATATTTTGCTCCTCCAAGAGAAGGAGTAGCAACCAGTCCCCAAACATCTGTATGCACGTACTCATGTGCTCGCCTCGATCTATGGTGTCCAACTCCAAAAGATACTTTAGTTTTCTTGCCTAACACGCACTCCAGACTAACGTCCATATTGTCAAAGCTTTCTCCTTTGACCATCTTCCGTTTTCGAAGCAACTCTAAGCCCTTCTCTGAAATATGACCCAACCTGAGATGTCAAAGCCTTGTGGCATCCAAAGCACGAGAACTGTCTACTTCTACACACGATTCTCCAAGAACTGTGGTTCCTTTCAGCAAATACAGATGTTGAAACACATATCCTTTCATAAGAACTACTGCACCTCTTGAAACCTTCAGACTATCATTCTCGATAGTTACCATGCATCCCAAAGATGCAATTGTCCTAAAGAAATTAAGGACTTTCGAAGACCTGGAACACATCGAACGCTTGTCAAAGTGCGTATCACTCTGTCAAACATCTTGATCCTCACTGTACCTTCACCCATTGCTTTACAGCCTACATCATTACCCATAAGAATAGAGATTCTCTCTCATCCAACGAAAGAACTAAAGTAATCCATATTAGGCGTCATGTTGAAAGACGCCTCTGAGCCCAACACCCAATGGTCTGAAACATCTGACATTGTTGTAGACAACACATCGTCAGATATAGACTTCTCCAACGTAAATGATGGAGATCCGCCTTCTTCCTTCTTCTTTAAATCTAGACAATCCTTTTTCCAATGATCAGGTTTCTTGCAAATAAAGCACTTCTCGTCCTTAGACTTTCCTCTCATGTCATTACCGGGCTTTCTGGACTTGGAATGCCCTTTAGAGTGCCAATTCTTCTTATCTTTTCTATCTCTTTCAACAAACAGGCTGTGACTACTACTTCCATCTCTACTTCCTTCACTTATCTGCTTCATCTGATCACTCAAGCCGTCAGATATCTGATTCACATCTTCCACTTTCAATGTGTCTCTAGAGAAGATAAGGCTGTTGGGAAACCTGTATATAGCTCCGGAAGAGAACACAAAAGAATCGTTGACATTTGCTCATCATCCATTTTCAAGTCAACAGTCTTCATCTTCATCACGAGATCATTAAGAAATTAAGATATTTCTTCACTAAAGTACCCTCTCTCATCCGCACGGCGAAAAATGTCTTCAGTAATATCAGACGGTTAATTCGGTATTTCTTCCAGTAGAGATTTTCTACCTTGGTCTATGTAGCGACCCGTAAATTTAACCGGTTTTAATAACGTTATTATTTGAAATTTCGTGGAATTTTAAACGATAAAATTTTAGAATAAAAATTTGATGTTTGAAATGCGTCTAGTTAAATATAGCAACTGGTAAATTTTCGTCCGAAAATATGAAAGTTTATTTCGTGCGTAAATTTACTTCAATTTAATCGGTTAAAAAGCGATGAAAATAAAACGTTTCGAAACCTAAATATTTTTACATAGAAAAATTCTAAATCATCTCCTGAGCAAGATGTCTTTTTTCGTTTTTCAAAATTCGGACTTCTTTAGCTCCGTCGATCTTATTTTATTACGTTTTTGTTGTATTTTCCGCTGGTAGAAAATTCGAATTTTTATAATTCAATCGAATCACTGATATCAGTATACCGTTTGGATCGCCTCGTCGTCCCGATCTCCATGATATATTCAATTCGGTATTTTGAAGTCCGGAAAACGACGAAGTCTACGGAACAATTCCCGTATTGGTTTCAAAAATTTGGCTTTAAAAAAATATTCTCGTGACCATTCATTTACTCATTGGTTTCGAAATCGTCTTTTTATATTTCCTAAGGAATTTAATTTTGCTATATTGTAGGTTTTAAATTTCAATATTTTGGTTGGTTCATTTTGCTCCTGTACATGTCATTTTCGTTGAGAAACTAAACTAGTATATAGATTTTTCATCTTCCTTTTTTACCTGCTCAGGACAATTTCTTCACAAATATCATGCTACTCTTTCCTTTCATTCTTCACCGCCATTCTTCCTTTAGCCGTATGCATCATCACCACCAAACCTCGACCAACATGCCACTCCATCACACTTAGCATAGGCTCGGCGTCCCTATCAGGCATGAGACTCCTAATCGCCACACAATGGCCTCTGCCCACCACCAACCTCCACCTTGAACGCCGTTTCATTTCGCCTCCCTCTCCTCCCTTGGAACCGCCTCCCCTCCACCTCGGCTGCTCCTCACGCCGACTAAGCACGAGCCAGATTTGGCATTCGTCGAGCACAGCTAGCCACCCATGCCAACCCCCACCATTTTTCTAATGCCGCCGCAACCACCCAGACCCGAGCATCCGACCTCTTCAATCATGGCCGACACAACAGCACCTCGTCCCCTCCATCAGTCACATCTTCGCCATACTTTCGTCCATCAACGCCAGCGTGCTCATCCTATTTGCTGAACAACGTATATGTAAGAATATATCATGTCATATTATATTATATTGCGTTATATATATATATATATATATATATATATATATATATATATATATATATATGTTCAATGTTATAAAGTATGTCCAGATCTCTATTAGTACATGTATTTTATGATTTGTTAGTTAAATATAAAGGTTTATATATCTGCAGTTGCATTCACCTTTGCATCCATTTTTCAATCCACTATATGCCTATCTAAAGAAGTACCAAATATAAAGCTTGTTAAATTTGCATTTCGTGTTTTAAATTTTTAACGTGTAAGCTGTATAGTAGTCTAGATATTAATTATGTAGATATGTGTACGTGACTTTAGTTTTCAAGTGTTTGTTTCAAATATAATAATAAGGGCCTACACATATTAGCCTACATATATTTTGTTCTCACATATAGGAGTCTACAAAGGCAATTATTTGAATGGTCAGCATATCTAGTTGTGATTCGTTTATTCAAGTCAACATGTTCAAATTTTAAAGTATATGTATAATAATGTCTCGAAAAAAATTGTTTTAAAGTTGAAACCAGATGTTGATTTACGTATATGTATGTATAAATTTTATTTTCAAGTGTTGGATATGTCTTGGTGTATATGTCAGTGTATATATATGCGTTTGTTTGTATCTGTATATTAAGTTTTGTTTGCACGGTTCTATATATATATATATATATATATATATATATATATATATATATATGAGTTTAAGGCATATAATTTTTTGTACTATAGGTTGTTCTATATAAGTGTTTTCTATATATTATTATTTTATAAATGAAGTTATATATACATTTATATGACAGTTCTTATATATATATATATATATATATATATATATATATTCTGAAATTTTGTTTTAAAGTTGAAGCTGGATATTGATTTCTAAGTATATATTGGTTTGGTTTTAAATTTACATATTGAGACTTGTTTATGTGTTATTTATTTAAAACAATGAGTTTTGAAATACAAGTATATATATTTTATTTATAAATGTTTGTAATTAGAAGATGATATTGAATATATGTTATATCTACAAATTCATTATATCAATTATCTTTATCGATCTAGTTCTGATTCGTTCCCATCATTTTCTATTATCAGCTTGTCCGTCGAACTAGAGTCCATCGTGCTTTGCTTTGAAATCCGTGCTTGGATCCGTAACTCGTCCCGTTGTTTTCTCTCTAGCCTCGAAAGGTGAGCAATCACTCACGGTTAATATTCTTTTATTTATTAAATTTGATTTCAATTCATTGAAATATGCTGTTGTTATTTTTGGCATTGTTATTTATGTATCAGTCCACCTTTGACATCTGACACCATTATCTGTTATTTACACGATGATAAATCTCGTTTGATTGATAATTGATTGATTGTTTGTTGTTTATATTGGATGTTAAATTGTAATGTATAAAGTGATAAATATTATGCAATTAAATTTGACGTAGGATAGCTAAAATTTTGAATCGACGTATGTGTTGAATTTGATTAGCTAAATTTGTAAAATATGACCTCTTAAATGTTTAATTATTTGACACATAGAAAAATAGTTAATTACCCTTGAACCATTTGAATTTATGTTGTATTAGTCGATGTAGTATGAATTTGAATAATTGATGTCAAGTGTAGAATTGCATAGAATAATTAGTGTAATAATCTTTAATCTACATGAAATGATAGTGTAGATTCTAGAAATAATTATATTAATTTGCACAAACAACAATGTGAATTAATGTCACTGGGTTGTCCATAAATCATGATACTACCAGTTATCTTGGACTGCCTCTTACTAGTTCTAGGATTACAGTTAACCAATGTCTTCCTCTTTTTGACAAAATTACAGCTAGATTAAACTGCTGGACTTCCAAGTTGCTTAGTCAAGCTGGGAGATTAACTCTTATAAAATCAGTAATATTCTCAATGCAAGTCTACTGGGCTAGAACGTATATTCTCCCCTTCAAACTGATTAAACTGATTAGAGGAGCTATGATGAGATTCCTATGGAAAGGCAGGATTACAGGCAGATACATAGCTCCGATTAATTTTTGTTCAGTGGAAAGGCCCATGGACAAGGGGGGGCTAGGCATTCTCAGCTTAAAGAATTGGAACATTGCTGCTTTTGCAAAACACATAGACACTTTTTTTAATAGTACTGACAGCTTATGGGCTATATGGTCTGATAAGAACGTGATTAAGGGGAGAAGCATATGGAGTATGACTAAGCCTCAAAATTTGAGTTGGACGTGGCAATGCATTTTCAAACTCAAAGAAAAAGTTCTTCCTTTAATGCTATTGAACACGAATCCCATATATAGTGTGAATTTTTGGGAAGACCCCTGGTTGAAACCGGGCCTTATTCTTAAACGACAACTTACTCACAGTGAAATGCAACAGTCTGGAATACATCAGGAAGCTAAAGTTCGTGATACTCTTTACAACCTCCAAAACACGCGCTATTCAACTTCGAATCCTAGGATACAACAAATATGGAACATGATACGTTGTCATAATGCAATCACTGATGTTACCAAGCGTATGGTTTGGGGCAATAAGAAGTCTGCCTATAGAATTGGAGACACATATGTATATCTGATGAAGAATGGTGATCGCCCTAAGTGGAGATGGTGCAAACGAACGTGGGGAAGAGACAGTAGCTTGAGACATGACCTAATGCTCTGGAAAGTGTTGAATGGTGCGATACTAACATCTGCGAGGCTTGCTAGTTTAGGTATGAGTATTGATAATCGCTGTAAGTTTTGCAATATTATGCCTGAGACTGTGGATCACTTGTACTTTGAGTGCCACTTAATTCATCAAATCTGGAAAAAAGTTATGGCGAAGTTTCACAGGAGGAATGTGTCTACTGATAACCTGAGAGAGTGGAGAAGAATTTACGAAAGCATCAATAGAAATAATGACAGAGGAAGAACCCTAAATGCAGTGCTTAAATGTTTTTTAACATCGGTTTGGAGAGAGAGAAATGCTCGGTTATTCGAGAATGCAAACGCAAAAAATGACAGCAGCTTCAAAAGTTGGGTTTTGAGTGAAATTAGGGATTGTGTGGGCCAACTGACTTATGCAATTGATCCTGGAATACGTGTTTCTCTTCTCTATAGCTTGTAATCATTGTCTTCTTTTGTTTTTGTTTATTGTTGTTTGTTTTCCCCCTGTGCTTGCTGCGCCAAGTGTCCCCCGTTTTTCCATTTTCCTTGTGTTTGTTTGTCGTTCTTATTGGTGTAGCAATATATGGTCGAGGTCCATTTAACCTCGTCGGCCTTGCCAAAAAAAAAAAAAAAAAAAAACAATGTGAATTAATACGATTATTTCGGGATTATTTGAATTAATTATTGGATCGTTATTGATGGTTGCTATTGCTTGTTTATTTACTTTGACACCATCCCAGTTATCACACTGCAAAGTTCCCTTTGCTATGCTTTGATTATTTTGAGTTGAATTGGAATCAGGTTGAAATGATAAATACCCAAATGAACTTGACTTAAGATAGAGAATTAAATAAAAACCCGATTGGTCAATGATTTGATTTGAAAATAAAAATAAAGATTTTATTTAAATAAATAATAAGATTTGAAATGAAGTTGAAATTTGAATTTAATAAAAGGAAAATGTTAATATTTAATAATCTGAAACAAAATATTAATAAAGAAATTGATGAAAGAACGTTGTTTAGTAAAAAAAAAAATTGATTGAATTAAGTTTTGAAATTATGAAATAATTAAGTTTGAAATTATTTAATAATTAAGTTTGAAATTATTTAATAAACTAAGATTGGAACTATTTAAAAATTAGGTTTTGGAATTTATTTGATAATTAAATTTTGGAAGTATTAATTAAGTTTTGAAATTATTTAATAATTAAATAAAAATGAATTATTTGAGAAATTAATAAAAATTTGAATTCTTTGATAAGAGAAATTGAACTTTTGAATAAGTAAATTTGAACTTCGTTAATAAATGGAATTGGATTTCTTTATTTATTAAGTTTTGAAGAATTATTTAAGTAAGTTAATAAGTGAAATTGAACTCCTCGAATATGTGAACGAAGTTTCTTTGTTAATTGAGTTTTGAAGGTTGTAACTAAGTAAATAAATAAATGAAATTGAATTTCGTTAACAATAAATAAAATGCGTTTTATTGAAACAAATATAAGACTATAAGACTTGTAATTTAAAGAATTTATTTGACGAATTTAATTTAATTCAATTTGTAAGTTTGATATAATGAAGTTGAACGTAAGTAATGGATTTAATGAATTGGAAATTAAATGGAAATTGTTTAAGTGATATATTAGCTTATCGGATATTGAACGGAATCGATAAATGAATTTAAAATTGATTGGAATGTTAAATTAAATAAATTTGAAATAATTTTGGAATGAAACTTATATACAATTTGAATCAATATTTGAATTTGTTTAAATAAAAAATTGAAATTGAATTATAAGATTTTGAAATGGTAATCTGAAAGTTTGAAACGTAAATTATGGAAATTGATTTAGGAAGACAAATGAAATGTTGATTTACAAATTCTAATTGAAATTGAATTTGATTTGGTTTGAAATTTATTAAACGACTAATCGGTTTAATAGTTACAAAAGTTATTAAAGAGACCGGAATCGGTTATGGACATACTCTCCGTCTAAACCGAAAACCACTTTAATAACTATACGCGAAGTGTGATCCAGAATGAAGTGGTTGGAATGATGTACATGATGAATGAAGAAAGAGAACGATAATGGATAGCCTTGACACTTGTATCAAATTGGAAATGACTAAAACAGGAGCCGTGCCGGGCCAAATGGGGTTAGCCACCTCGAGCGAACACACTTCTTCATAAACTACTCATTACTTGTTATTGATTGGTGCACCCTCGTACTTTTAGGAGTGTTGTTTCGCGGTGTTGCGATCGGTGTGGCGATGCGTTTTCACCAGTCTGGATCAGGCAAACGGTAGTTTCACTACCTTGGATATTGCCTCTTGTGCCTTGTCATACTTTTATCCCTACATACGTGACCACTACGAATTTGTTTTGTGTTATACCTATGGAGTGCTCCCTGATATCCCACTAGTTTACGGTGGAGTTTACAGTGCTGTATAGACTATAACGCTTATATAAAGTGTGTTAAGGGGGATAATGGTAACGCCTTAACACTATTTTGATATTTATATTACAGATAGACATTATCTATTTATCGTACACTACTACATAGTAGATAGTTTAACGGATCCTTAGAGGATGGTTATTCCAACATCCTTTGAGTTACTTGTATTTCGATTGTTATTTCTCTTGAGTTGGATTTATTGATATAAGAATGTTAATCCTGACTCGAGTGTTTTGTATTTTGCTTTACGCTCGGGTCAGACTGAGTGGTTCAGCTTTTGAGACTCACCTTTGGAGTTGGTGCTTCGCCTGGAGATCCAGCTATCTATCCAGCTTTCAGATATTCAGTTGATTCCAGTGATGTATTCTGATTCTTGTATTTAACTATTGTATTCGAGACTTCTGTTGTAATTTACTTAACTCTGATATATATATATAGTAGCTTTATGAACTACTATCTTTTGCTTCCACTGCATATTATTACTCTATGTCTGCGATTCTGTGATTATTTATTTACTGTATATCTGAGTTTTGCCAAATTTAAATTAACAATTCGGTATTTTGAATTGTACAAGTCCGACATGTGCGGATGCGAATAGTTCAAAATAGCGGGTCGTTAAGTTGGTATCAGAGCTTTTGGTAGCTCTAGGCAAAACTTAACATATAGGGTAAATGTATTTACAGAATCACTCTCATTCGAGTTTCAATCTCTTCCATTTGACTCGATTCCCTTGAATTTTGGAACGTTCTCTCGGTTCCGAAATTCATTCTTGCCCCCTCGCTATTCGTCTTCTTTCAATTCTGGAGTATCCTATAACTCCACTTCGAATGATCATTATAATGGATTGGCGGTCTCGCCAACGTTCATATTGAATTGTAATGAGATGAAACTCATTTACAATAGCATCGATTTACCGGAGATTTTTGAATCTTCGGTTTACGATGCTAGCTATCTCCTGCTATACCTGAATTCGATTTCTTGAGATCAAATGTTGATTTACCTCGGAATTCAGCATCGATCTTATTCTTGAAGTCACGGTTGACCCAGCTAAGGTTGCCCGTAAATTAAATAAGCTTATCCATTCCCTGATTCTGTTAATTGAATCATCCTATCTCTTCTTTCGAACTTGTATTCGAATCAAAATTCTCTTTGATTTGATTTCCAACAAATTTGATTCTCTACCCTTACATTGAAATCCATCCTTGTATCGTCGAGCGAGGAAGTGTATTTGTAAATTAATATTTAAATGTTTTAATATGTCTTGTGTAGTTTGAGTTGTTGATGTTGATTTGCGTTTCCGATCGATTCGTCTGATAAACGCTATCGATAGGATTTCCAAAATGCTTGAGCAGAACAAACTGACACAATATTATTTTCAAATGTGGTAAATAAAATAGTTTTGTATTATTATATTATATATAAGTATAAATTTTTCTGAAATTAAATTGATAATGAATTTCTTGTCAGAAATAATAAATATATAAATTTATAAAACTTAGTTATAATTTGGTTTGGAATTTGTAGTAAATTTAAACTAGAATTTGAGAATTTAATTTTCGATAATTTCGAACTATGGTTTTAAAGTTTATGATGTATATTATTTAAAATATTTTCGAATAGAAATGGTTTTCAAGGAATTTTAAATGTTTAAATTAGAGCTCTTCTCTTTTGTCGCTGGAAAATAATTTCGGTGATGACGACCGCATCATCGACATTCGTTTTCGAATTTCAAAGTAGAGAGACTATTCTGTAGCCCTGCTACACTTTTGTTTGGAAAAATAAATTGATTTGAATTTCTTAACATGACTTAATTTATAATATATATTGAAGATTTTAAATTTGATTTGATATATTATGTGTGTATATATATATATATTTATTTATTTATTTTATCTCTAAATTGTTTGAAGCTAATCAGAAATTAATTCTTAAAATTTTTTAAAGGATAATTTTCAATTATAAATGAAGCCAAATTCTTTTTAAATATGTAACTTGAAATAAGTGAAGTGAAATTTTTTATTTGGATAATACTCAATTGCATTATATATAACTTACATAAATTTTCAAAAGTCAACTGTGTAATTGAATATTGTACAATATAAAATGATGTTAAAAGAAATTTTATATGAAATTGAGTAATTATAATGAGTGTAAATATACTTAATGTATGTGAGAAGATATATTAAGAGGAATAAAATATAATAATAATTTAGAATAAAGAAAATTAAATTTGTTAAACAAAAATACGATTATTGATTTTAGAAAATTATTAATAGAGGATAATTGGATAATAAAATAATGATTTAGTGATATAAATTAAATAAATTTTGCTTTGAAAGAATAAATTAATAAACAATTTAAGCGATTAATGAAATACTTTGTATATAAATTCAATTATCGAATATTAATTTGATTTAAATCGAAATTTATAGTTTGAACTAACAAATTTAAATTTAATAAATACTTATTGATTTAATATAAACGGATGTAAACCAATTAGTGGATATTAATCCATTTAAATCAAAATTTATATGGTTTGAACTAACCGTCATTTTGTTTTCAACGTATTTTCTTTCTAGTTGTTTCTATTCTCCTACTTCCTTCCTTTTCGAGGACGAAAAGTTTTGAGTGGGGGAGAGTGTAACGATCCGTAAATTTAACCGGTTTTAATAACGTTATTATTTGAAATTTCATGGAATTTTAAACGATAAAATTTTAGAATAAAAATTTGATATTTGGAATACGTCTAGTTAAATATAGCAACTGGTAAATTTTCGTCCGAAAATATGAAAGTTTATTTCGAGCGTAAATTTACTTCAATTTAATCAGTTAAAAAGCATGAAAGTAAAACATTTCGAAACCTAAATATTTTTACATAGAAAAATTCTAAATCATCTCCTGAGCAAGACGACATTTTTCGTTTTTCAAAATTCGGACTTCTTTAGCTCCGTCGATCTTATTTTCTTACGTTTTTGTTGCATTTTCCACTGGTAGAAAATTCGAATTTTTATAATTCAATCGAATCACTGATATCGGTATATCGTTTTGATCGTCTCGTCGTCCTGATCTCCATGATATATTCAATTCTGTATTTTGAAGTCCGGAAAACGACGAAGTCTACGGATCGATTCCCGTATTTGTTTCAAAAATTTGGCTTTAAAATAATAATTCTCGTGACCATTCATTTACTCACTGGTTTCGAAATTGTCTTTTTATACTTCCTAGGGAATTTAATTTTGCTATATTCCTGGTTTTAAGTTTCAATATTTTGGTTGGTTCATTTTGCTCCTGTACATGTCATTTTCGTTGAGAAACTAAACTAGTATATAGATTTTTCATCTTCCTTTTTTACATGCTGAGGACAATTTCTTCACAAATATCATGCTACTCTTTCCTTTCATTCTTCACCGCCATTCTTCCTTTTGCCGTATGCATCATCACCACCAAACCTCAACCAACGTGCCACTCCATCACACTTAGCATAGGCTCGGCGTCCCTATCACGCACGTGACTCCTAATCGCCGCGCAATGGCCTCTGCCCACCACCAACCTCCACCTTGAACGCCGTTTCATTTCTCCTCCCTCTCCCTCTCCTCCCTTGGAACCGCCTCCCCTCCACCTCGGCTGCTCCTCACGCTGACTAAGCACGAGCCAGATTTGGCATTCGCCGAGCACAGCTAGCCACCCATGCCAACCCCCACCATTTTTCTAATGCCACCGCAACCACCCAGACCCGAGCATCCGACCTCCTCAATCATGGCCGACGCAACAGCACCTCGTCCCCTCCATCAAGCACATCTCCGCCATACTTTCGTCCATCAACGCCAGCGTGCTCATCCTATTTGCTGAACAATGTATATGTAAGAATATATCATGTCATATCATATTATATTGCGTTATATATATATATATATATGTATGTATGTATGTATATATGTGTGTGTGTGTGTGTGTGTGTGTGTTCAGTGTTATAAAGTATGTCTAGATCTCTATTAGTACGTGTATTTTATGATTTGTTAGTTAAATATAAAGGTTTATATATCTGTAGTTGCATTCATCTTTGCATCCATTTTGCAATCCAGTTCGTGCCTATCTAAAGAAGTACCTAAATATAAAGCTTGTTAAATTTTCATTTCGTGTTTTAAATTTTTAACGTGTAAGCTATATATTAGTCTAGATATTAATTATATCAATATGTGTACGTGACTTTAGTTTTCAAGTGTTTGTTTCAAATATAATAATAAGGGCCTACACATATTAGCCTACATATATTTTGTTCTCACATATAGGAGTCTGCAAAGGCAATTATTTGAATGGTCAGCATATCTAGTTGTGGTTCGTTTACTTGAGTCAACATGTTCAAATTTTAAAGTATATGTATAATGGTGTCTCGAAAAAAATTGTTTTAAAGCTGAGACCAGATGTTGATTTGCGTATATGTATATATAAATTTTATTTTCAAGTGTTGGATATGTCTTGGTGTATATGTCAATGTATATATATGCGTTTGTTTGTATCTGTATATTAAGTTTTGTTTGCACGGGTCTGCATATATATATATATATATATATATATATATATATATATATATATATATATATATATATATGAGTTTAAGGCATATAATTTTTTGTACTATAGGTTGTTATATATAAGTGTTTTCTATATATTATTGTTTTATAAATGAAGTTATATATACATTTATATGACAGTTCTTATGTATATATAGATATTCTGAAATTTTGTTTTAAAGTTGAAGCTGGATATTGATTTCTAAGTATACATTGGTTTGGTTTTAAATTTACATATTGAGACTTGTTTATGTGTTATTTATTTAAAACAATGAGTTTTGAAATACAAGTATATATATTTTATTTATAAATGTTTGTAATTAGAATATGATATTGAATATATGTTATATCTATACCAATTCATTATATCAATTATCTTTATCGATCTAGTTCTGATTCGTTCCCATCATTTCCTATTATCAGCTTGTCCGTCGAACTAGAGTCCATCGTGCTTTTCTTTGAAATCCGTGCTTGGATCCGTAACTCGTCCCGTTGTTTTCTCTCTAGCCTCGAAAGGTGAGCAATCACTCACGATTAATATTCTTTTATTTATTAAATTTGATTTCAATTGAAACGACAATTGAAATATGCTGCTGTTATTTTTGGCATTGTTATTTATGTATCAGTCCACCTTTGACAACTGACACCATTATCTGTTATTTACACGATGATAAATCCCGTTTGATTGATAATTGATTGATTGTTTGTTGTTTATATTGGATGTTAAATTGTAATGTATAAAGTGATAAATATTATGCAATTAAATTTGACGTAGGATAGCTAAAAATTTGAATCGACGTATGTATTGAATTCAATTAGCTAAATTTGTAAAATACGACCCCTTAAATGTTTAATTATTTGACACGTAGAAAAATAGTTAATTACCCTTGAACCATTTGAATTTATGTTGTATTAATCGATGTAGTATGAATTTGAGTAATTGAATCAAGTGTAGAATTGCATAGAATAATTAGTGTAATAATCTTTAATCTACATGAAATGATAGTGTAGATTCTAGAAATAATTATATTAATTTGCACAAACAACAATGTGAATTAATACGATTATTTCGGGATTATTTGAATTAATTATTGGATCATTATTGATGGTTGCTATTGCTTGTTTATTTACTTTGACACCATCCCAGTTATCACACTGCAAGTTCCCTTTGCCATGCTTTGATTTTTTTGAGTTGAATTGGAATCGGGTTGAAATGATAAATACCCAAATGAACTTGACTTAAGATAGAGAATTAAATAAAAACCCGATTGGTCAATGATTTGATTTGAAAATAAAAATAAAGATTTTATTTAAATAAATAATAAGATTTGAAATGAAGTTGAAATTTGAATTTAATAAAAGGAAAATGTTAATATTTAATAATCTGAAACAAACTATTAATAAAGAAATTGATGAAAGAACGTTGTTTAGTAAAAAAAAATTTGATTGAATTAAGTTTTGAAATTATGAAATAATTAAGTTTGAAATTATTTAATAATTAAGTTTGGAATTATTTAATAAATTAAGATTGGAACTATTTAAAAATTAGGTTTCAGAATTTATTTGATAATTAAATTTTGGAAGTATTAATTAAGTTTTGAAATTATTTAATAATTAAATAAAAATGAATTATTTGAGAATTTAATAAAAAATTGAATTCTTTGATAAGAGAATTTGAACTTTTGAATAAGTAAATTTGAACTTCGTTAACAAATGGAATTGAGTTTCTTTATTTATTAAGTTTTGAAGAATTATTTAAGTAAGTTAACAAGTGAAATTGAACTCCGCAAATATGTTAACAAAGTTTCTTTATTAATTGAGTTTTGAAGGTTGTAACTAAGTAAATAAATAAATGAAATTGAATTTCGTTAACAAGAAATAAAATGCGTTTTATTGAAACAAATATAAGACTATAAGACTTGTAATTTAAAGCATTGATTTGACGAATTTAATTTAATTCAATTTGTAAGTTTGAGATAATGAAGTTGAACGTAAGTAGTGGATTTAATGAATTGGACATTAAATGGAAATTGTTTAAGTGATATATTAGCTTATCGAATATTGAACGCAATCGATAAATGAATTTAAAATTGATTGGAATGTTAAATTAAATAAATTTGAAATAATTTCGGATTGAAACTTATATACGAATTTGAATCAATATTTGAATTTGTTTAAATCAAAATTTGAAATTGAATTATAAGATTTTGAAATGGTAATCTGAAAGTTTGAAACGTAAATTATGGAAATTGATTTAGGAAGACAAATGAAATGTTGATTTACAAATTCTAGTTGAAATTGAATTTGATTTGGTTTGAAACTTATTAAACGACCAATCGGTTTAATAATTACGAAAGTTATTAAAGAGACCGGAATCGGTTATGGACATACTCTCTGTCTAAACCGAAAACCACTTTAATAACTATACGCGGAGTGTGATCCAGAATGAAGTGGTTGGAATGATGTACGTGATGACTGAAGAAAGTGAATGATAATGGATAGCCTTAACACTTGTGTCAAATTGGAAATGACTAAAACAGGAGCCGTGCCGGGCCAAATGGGGTTAGCCACCTCGAGCGAATACACTTCTTCGTAAACTACTCATTACTTATTATTGATTGGTTGTAACAACCCCCATATTTATCGAGTTTATATTTAAATATTTTATTTAAATATTATATCGTTAATCGGATTTTGGTCCGAAAAGCTACTTTTTGCAAACGGTCAAATTAGGACTCGAGACCACTTACATTGAGTTCGAAATGCCGTTTACAACTTTTTTAAGCATAAACATCGATAGGTTTGGAGTTAGTGAAATTTCACTAACTTTTCCCGCTTTGGACTTTGGGTTAGTTTAGCCTATTAAGCCCAGATTCCAACCCCCTTCTCCTCACTCTTCATAAATTCCTAACTAACTTGAAATTTGCATTAATGGTGAAGAGAATGAGAAATTAAAACTCCAAGCTCAAATTTAATTGCTAATCCAACATTCAACTCCAAATTCAAGTAGAAGATATTGGATTCAAGCTTTGGATTGCTTCTCCATTGGCTTCAAGCTTCATCTTCATCCATTTTAGTGAAAAGATGAGATTTTTATCTCACACTCTAGTCCATAACTATATTGGACTGTTGGGAATGATTCCCTATCACTTTTGCATGCACATTTGCATTTGGTTTGGATTGGATTGGCGAAAAACTCCAATTTTTAGCGTTTTTGTGAAATTTCTGCATTTAGGTCGTTCTGGCCATTTTCGTGAGTTCGGAGTTAGGTCGCTCGCGAGCTAACTCTTAAGTCGCTCGCGTGTTATCGTGCTAGGTCGCACTGCACGTATTGTCATCTCGGAATTAGGTCGTTGGGCTTTAGGTCGTAGGTCGTTTGGCTTTAGGTCGTAGGTCGTTTGGCCTATAGGTCGTTAGGTCGCTAACACTAAGGTCATTTCTGGCCTTAAACCCCCCTCTGCAGCGTTAGGTCGCTCAGTTTCCCCCAAGCCACTAGGTCGTTAGCTCGTTATCGAGCTTAGGTCGTAGGTCGCTCGACCTTCATTCCTTAGGTCGTCCAACGTGCAACTCGGCCTCCATTCCTTAAGTCGCTACATGATAGCTCGTGCGCCTCGGAGCTAAGTCGTTTTCCCCTAGTTCACTGGACCATTGGGTCGTTCAACCTTTAAGTCGCTCGCGTGTTAAAACCCTTAGGTCGCTTGCGTGATAAACTCTTAGGTCGCTCGCGTGTGAGACTTGTTAGGTCGCGGGATCATTAGGTCGTTCGGCCCCAAATTACTAGGTCGCTCGCTTAAGTCGCTCATCCCACTAGGTCGCATGACCATTAGGTCGCGTCCTCCTAGGTCGCATGCTAACCTCGTTAGGTCGCTTGGCCATTTCAGTTAGGTCGCATGACCACAGGGTTGCTCCAGTTAGGTCGCTGGACTCCTTAGACCCCTAGGTCGCAACCATTAGGTCGTTTGACTCCTTAGACACCCGCACCCCCACCTAGGGGGGTTGCCACCCCCCTGGACCCCCCTCCGTAGGGGATCTTATATGAAAAATATTCAACAGAACTTGCTTTGTTGAGATGCTGAGTTGACCATTCTTCGAGACAACTTTAGAAATATGAAGGTTTCAATCCTAGTAGTAAATATCAAAACTTTTTCATCAAAATGATTTCAACTTTATTTTCAAATACCAAACTCGTTTATAAAACCGTTTTCCAGTCTATTAGTATATACAAACCTTTACCTCACTCAGATGAGAAATCTAATTAAACGGCCTAGTAAAACAAGTGGTATGAAACGCTTGCGTTTGCTTCGTCGGTTAATTCTTGGACTTGTTCGACTGAACCTCTTGTGACAATTTTCTAGTGAAGATTTACAGTTTGTTCGTAAATATTTAAGTTAAGCAAGTGGTTATGGGACATGAAGCTAAACTTTTATATTTACTAGCTTAGTGTAATTGACACTTCTCGTTGATCATGAAGATCATTCTTATGATTTAGACTAGCAATTGTGCGATGTCTCTTGTTTGCTTGGTTAGACTAGACACCACTTGTGTGATTTCATTCACACATACCTTTTTACCTTCTTGGTTAGTCTAGACACCACTTGTGTGATTTCACTCACACATACGTTTTTGTTTGCGAGGTTAGACTAGACACCACTTGTGTGATTTCACTCACACATACCTTTTTGATTTTTGGTTAGTCTAGACCTCAGCTGTGTGATTTCGACTCACACATATGGGGTAGCTCCCCATGGTCTTCGGACCGTCATGTGATAGGCCTCTTTCTTTTTCATGATTTTCTCGATTTCTTGTGTTGATTCCGGAATTTATGTCATTGACTTGTTATGAGTACAAGTTTTGGGTATGATACCCTTTTGGATCTTTGAGAAGATTTGTAACATCCCGCCTTTTCACACGATTTAAATCGACACACGTGCCAATTCAAACCATACGGAATGGCGGATTGTTATGGGTAAATAAGAAAAACAGAGAAGGGAAAAACTAAACAGAATCTCACAGCGGAAGGATAAAATATAATAATAAATATACAGTTCACAAAAACTGTTTACAAGACATTTGATTCTTCTTTAAACAATAAATATCAGAGTTCACATACCAATAAATATCAATGCAGCGGAACACAGTTTGTAGTGGAACCATATAATATAATAATAATAATAATGAAATCTTTGTCTTCGTCCTCCAGAAATAAAATCTTCAAATCCTGAAACGCTCGGACTGACCCGAGCGAATTTGAAAAGACAAAAACACTCGAGTCAGAACTAAAAGATCTTATGTAAGTTAAATTAGCAGAAATAAATATGAGTGCAGTAACTCAAGAGATGCTCGGGATTTACATCTCCTAAGGATCCGTTAAACTATTTACTATGTAGTATATTGCACTATTATAATATTGTCTAATTATAAAATAAACTTACTTTTAAATAGCATTAAGGCTTTACATTTTCCACCTTAACACGTAATAGTCCCAGTAGTCCATCCAATATCATAGTCCCTCCTGATCGGGAAGCCACCAGAGGATACCACACGGGCTACGGGAGAAATCCAAACTCGTACAAGGCTCGATAGGGTAGGTGACACGGCACAACTAGGCAATGCCAGGGTAGATATACCAATTGCTATCCGGGCTGGTGGAAACGTGCAGCGCGCAGCTGCCGCCCACCTCGAACAAACTCCCCCAAAATCAAAAATAAAGGTGGCCACCGAATCAATCCAAAGTCAAAGTATAGTATCGAAGAGGAGTGTTCGATCAGAGGAATGACCTCATTGGCCCGAGAATCGCTCCTGTTTTAGCCACCTTATGCCAACTCACGGGAGTTGGGTCCACGTATTTACCTCAAAGGAAACGCCGCCGCCAACCTACTTCATTCTGGAATCTCACCGCGTACACGGTTGTTAAAGTGGTTTTCGGAGTTGGCAGAGAGTATGACAACTTCCGATCCCGGTCTCTTCAACAACCAAACGTTATTATAACACCGCGGTCATTTAAAATAATTTATGCTTTTAAAACCCGAATAAAATATCCATTTCAAAACCATATAAATATGATATCATTTCCTTTTAAAACCCAAAACAATATGATATCATCTTTATTTTCCAATATATTCTTTTCCAAAATCATTGGGTTTTCAAAGAAAAATATTTAGAAATCAAAACTATTGAATATAATATTTTCAAATTATACTACCTTGAAAATCATAACTTTGAAACAAGTTTCCATTTCTTAAATGGTTAAATATTAAATTACTTTTATAAAACAAAATAGCTTCTTTAGATTTCACAAATCAATTTCAAATATCGATTTAAACTACCAAATACCATTTCAATTTTTATGTTTCAAAGCTTTAAATATTTTCACCATTTCAAAAACAACTCATTTGACAAATCCATATATATTAAATTCAATTACTTATTTTTTTTAAACTTGAAATCTTTACTTAATGAATTCAATATAATTTAAGAAACCTTTAACTTCACATGACTGGAAAATCTTTTAATTTATTATATATTCATTTAAATCAACTTGATATTCATTTAAATCACTCTACACAAAAATCAAGTTATAAAAATCATATTCTTTTAAAATTCTAACTTTTCATTAAATTTTAATTTAACTTAATATTCATCTTCCAATCTTGTTCTCTTTTAAGTCATTAAAACTCCAGAAATTAAATTTTATATAAATTCTTAATTGTATTTGATCTCGAAAATCAAACTTTATTTTATACTTCAAATCAAATTTATACAAAGCTTAAAACCTGAAAATTACTATATATATATATATATAAATAACCAAATCAATATCCATAAACCATATATATATAGCTTTACAAAACCAAAAATATTTCAAAATATATTATATATATATACCGCGTTGCCTGTATAAAATTTTCTACCCTATAGTCAAGTGATACGGATGTTTATCATTTCAATCCGCAATTTAAAATAAAAATGCGGTTGTATATCATTTCAAACCGCAATCCTGAATGAAATGAAATGCATAGCAACTTGCAATTAATAAAATTAATCATCCGTTCATCCATTTATCACAGTCATCATCCAATTTCAAACAATCATCAATATATAACAGGTGATAAATAATGGTATCAATTACCAGTTTATACTCAAAATAAATTTTATAATTGTTAATTGGCAGTTTATATGCAAAAATAAACGTAAATTTAACTGGCAGTTAATATGAAATAAAAATTTAACATAACTATGACTGGCAGTTAATATGCAAATAAATAAATTCTAACTGTCAAATTTATATGCAATAAATTAATTACCAGTTATATTAAATAAATGCAATTAAACAGAGATAATGAATAAAACATGCCAAACAGTCATAAATAAATCTCTACTCATATCTAAAGTCAAATTAAAAAACATAAGAAATTTTAGAAATTGTGAGTGGGTTAAAACACTCACCTTTTGAATTTAAATCCGATTTAAACCAAAAAATTCGACGGTCTCCAAATCTATCCAAAACAGTGTCAAAAGATCTGGAATTTTATTACGATCCTAACAAAAAAAATCTCGCGTGAAATAGAGTTCGTAGGAGAAAGTTATACGCATTAATGGTGATTGAAATTTCAAAAAAAAGAAAAAAGAATAGAAATAAAAGAACACCTTCAAGCGCCACATCATCCCCCTTTCTTTCCCTCTCTTCCTCATGCCTTTTGCTTCCAGATTTTTCTGAGAAGTTTGAATTTTAGCTTTTGATTTGGTTTGGAATTTTTATTTAGATCTAAGATTTGTTTGTCTGCCATTGAGGAGCAGAAGGAGCTGATGAAATTTTACGCGCAGACAAATGAGAATAGGCGGAGGTTAGGGTTTAGCGGGGTATTTATAGATGAAGTTGGAATAGACAGATGGATCCAAATTTAAATGAATTCACAATTTGTCAAATTTAAATTCCAATAATCCATTTATTTGATTTTAGATCTTATTATGAATAAATGGTCAACTTACCATTCCTATCATTTCTGATTGCAATTAGCTTCAAATTTATTAACCAAACCTCTATATCAAATAAAGATTTATTGCAAAAAAATGTAGTGTTTACCTTTAATTAAAGTAAATTCAACAAATTATAAAATCTTATTTCAAATGAAATTTTATACCATTCGTATTCAATTCTCTTTATTAAATCAATCATCATCTTATGTATATATTTAACATTAGTATATATCAATTTACCCCAATGAAATAAAATTTTATTCCCAAATTGATTTACAGCCTAATATAACATTTGAATTTTATTCCCAACTCATAAGTTACTACCTTAACTAAATTTTACGTTTCCCTTTTAATTTACATTTTCACCTTACGTTACTACATTAATTATCCTTAAAGTAACGTCTATTATTAATAACAATATTATAATTACTTACCATTTTATTTCATAAATTAATCAATTTCATCTAAATTCTTATCTATGTAATATTTCAACATTTAATTTCATCAAATGTAATTGTTTTCCAATACGTTAATAACTTTATTTCCAAGTCTTATATTACAACAAACTATCCAATACGAAAGTCTTAATATTGTTACAAATACTACTTTAATTAACATTAACGTAATACTCAATTAAAAATTATTGTAACTGATTTCAAAATTGTAAATTAACAAGCTATACAATAATCGTACTCTAACCTTTAGTCACATTAATACGCTTTTATTTCTCAAAATCAAAGTTTCCATTTAACTAAATCTCCATAAATTAATTTGACGTTATCTTCAAAAAGTACTTTATATTAACATTAACGTAAAAATTTATTTATATCTATTGCAATCGATTTAGTACTATTTTCTCAATATTTAAAATGATTTAACAAATTTTATATGTCAATTTATTAAAGATTAAATCAATATAAATATTCAATTCCATAAAATCCAAAATTGTTGATAAATTTCCAAAACTTCCTTTTTTTTATTGAATCAATCTATATTTATTCCTTTCATTAATCTTAAATATAAGGGTTTACCCTTTGGATTAAAAATTATCACATAAATATCCTATTTCAACGTAATTCTTAATTTAACGTAATAAATAAAAATTTGATTTCATTTATCTCAATAAGTCCTACTATTATAAAATAACCAATTGACTCACTATTCAAATTCACATTCTATAATTCAAAATTTTTCCATCACCTTGATTTACTTAACTTTATAATTCCTTAGACAAATCTCTATCTCAAATCTTAAATGTAAATCATTCTACTAATTATAGTACTTAATATTTTCTTAAAATAATCTTTCTATTACGCTTGAATCCAATTTATTAAATAAGTTTCCAATTAGATCCAATTTCAACCTTGCACATAAATTTAGGTTATAATTAACTTATAACGTATACTTCCCTAGTTATTTCTTTATATACTCCGCATATTAATTCCACAATTAACCATTATTATTAGAATAACGCTTATAATGAATACAATCCTATAATTTGCTCAACACTTAATTATTTGCTTTTCCATTAGGGTAACATTCCTTTATCTGATTATTACTTATTACACATTCTAATTCCATTAACAAGGAAGTAGGTAAATTATGATATATGCTACAAATCTTTAATTTATTACTATTCATTATTATTAACCTAAATTCAGCATTACTTACCTTGCATTAACCTTATTACTTAAAATCCTTATCCAATTGAAATTAATTCTCTAAATAAATACATTTACTCCTTTCGTTATTTTATTAATTACAATTAAGGCACACCTAATTATCTTTATAGGTAAATGAGTGAATTTACTAGTAACCTACTATTACAACCTTTAATATACTTGTATATGGTTATTTTACCCTTTTATAATCCATTTATAAATATATGCACATCTACAAATTAAGATTCTAAATCCAATTTCTTATTCCATCTAGGTTCCATTTCTTCACTTTATGAATAACTAGCATTTCCTATTCATTTGTTACATCTACTTATATTCACTTTATGAATAGTTTGATATTCCATTTGTTACTAACTTTAATTATTGCAATTTATTATCTACATACAATTTGAATCTATTTTCAAATTTTCACCTTCCAATAATAAATAAAAAGGATTGTACTAAATAAAATTTTATTCATTAATGAATTCAATCCTTGCCTTTATTTACTTATTTCTAACCTTATATCCCATTGCAAAAATTTCCACTATTACAATTAATTGCAATAAATAATTTAATTTGTACATTTTAATTACCCTTGATACATCAAATTTTAACATTCTCTTTTATATAAATAAATAAGATTTTCATTCCTTTCTAAATTTAAATTAAAAATCCTATTAATTTAATTCATTTTAAATATCGAATTCACACGGGTCGTTACAAGATTCTTGTGATATTGATTAATCTCTTGTAGATTATCATTTACATACTTATAGTAGTATGATGTTATGGATATTATTCGCATATGCCATTTCTCTTATTTTATATCATGTCGTCTGATATTTATAGCTAGACTGATCCGTTTATTATTTTCTTATAAATAATACTCGGGTCAGACCGAGATGTTACAGGTGCTTCTGCTTGACTTCTCCCCCAGTGATTCACTACACAGACTTTTGGCTACTTGTTTAGATTAGCAGTTTTTGTTGTATACACTTGAGACATAGACTCATAGTTGTATTCTTTTGTATAGCACGTGTTGCTATTCTTTTGTATTATTATGGATCTTTTTGACCACTACTCTGATGTACACTTTCATGTGTTAGTTATATATTCATATCCTCTTCCGCCTTTGTGATATGGATGTCTGTGACTGATTTGTTTTATGCTTATTTCTCTGTTTGTTTCCGAAGATTATTTATAGCCACCGTGTGATAAGCAATCATATGGATGGTCGCTCCTCAACAGCCTTATTCTCCGCGCTAGTTGACAGCACTACACCGTAGTGTTCTTGGCTAGCGTAGGTATAGAGGTGGGGCGTCACATTGGTGCATCCTCGTACTTTTAGGAGTGTTGTTTCGTGGTGTTGCGATCGTTGCGGCGATGCGTTTTCAGCAGTCCGGATCAGCCAAACAGTAGTTTCACTACCTTGGGTATTGCCTCATGTGCCTTGTCATACTTGTATCCCTATATACGCGACCACTACGAATTTGTTTTGTGTTATACCTATGGAGTACTCCCTGATATCCCACTAGTTTACGGTGGAGTTTACAGTGCTGTATAGACTATAACACTTATATAAAGTATGTTAAGGGGGATAATGGTAACGCCTTAACACTATTTTGATATTTATATTACTGATAGACATTATCTATTTAGCGTACACTACTACATAGTAGATTGTTTAACAGATCCTTAGAGGATGGTTATTCCAACATCCTTTGAGTTACTTGTATTTCGATTGTTATTTCACTTGAGTTGGATTTATTGATATAAGAATGTTAATCCTGACTCGAGCGTTTTGTGTTTTGCTTTACGCTCGGGTCAGACTGAGTGGTTCAGCTTTTGAGACTCACCTTTGGAGTTGGAGCTTCGCCTGGAGATCCAGCTATCTATCATGCTTTCAGACATTCAGTTGATTCCAGTGATGTATTCTGATTCTTGTATTTAACTATTGTATTCGAGACTTCTGTTGTAATTTATTTAACTCTGATATATATATATAGTAGCTTCATGAACTACTATCTTTTGCTTCCACTGCATATTATTACTCTGTGTCTGTGATTATTTATTTACCGTATATCTGAGTTTTGCCAAATTTAAATTAACAATTCGGTATTTTGAATTATACAAGTCCAACATGTGCGGATGCAAATTGTTCAAAATAGTGGGTCATTACAGTCTAAATACCCCCAGTAGTGGTCTCATTGCTAATTACTGAGATAACATTCTCTCCCATAGCTAGTTGTAAAGTAGTAAATGCTCATTTCTCCAACTTCTTCCTTTTCACCACTGAGATGTCAACCATCAACTCCTTGAGGGCAAACACTACTGGATGGACTTCATTCCTCATTAGAACAGCCTTCATTCTCCATTGCCACTTCTCGAAGTCTTTATCCCCATTCCATTTCTCAATAGCCAACTATGATCCTGACGCGATATATATTCCTCTAGTATAGGGTCTTATAACAACTATAGTTGCTTCATCTCCTTCCATAGCGTATAACTCTCCTCAATCAACCTTGCAGCTCTAATATCAGACTGTTGTGGAAAATCCTTTAGATGATCAATCTAAGGGAATAAAAACCCAACGCAACGGAAAACAACTGGATCGTGATTGTAGTGAGACGAAACAAATAGAGATAAACGCTAGAATAGACAATTATAGATCAATGCAATGTAGAAAAAAAAAACCCAGTATTTATAGTGGTTCCACTACCACGAGACAGTGTACGTCCACTTGGGGAGAGAAGATTTTATTAATCGTTGAATGATTAGTTTTACAAGACTGATTCACTTTTGGAGGCTATACATAAGAAAAATTAATAATACAGACCAAATTATGCAGAGTTTCAGCTCTTTAGGATGACTACCATTATTGTCCAAAAGCTCCACTATTTATAGAGTGAAGATATGAGGAGGGGTAGCTGCTATATAGCAGCTCTGGGATTTGGTTCGGTAGTCCAGGTTCGGCATGTTTGGCCCGGCAAACAGCACTCATGGTTTGGTCCGATATGATTTGGATCGACATTCACCGAACCAAAAATATGGAGCGGCAAGTCTGGGCCGGCATCACTACTTCATTTTGGACCAGCATGCCCTAATACCGAACGAGATATTTCGTTCAGCATCACATGGAGCGGCAACCCCTAATCACCACCAGACCATATCTTTGGTCCGGCATCTTCCATCATCGAACGAGACTTCCTCTTTCCTACATTGTTGATCGAAGCACTACCACCGAACCAAAATTCTTGTCCAGTTTTCCACCGAACGAGGTCATATTCTCACCGAACGAAGTCCATCAGATCAAATCTTTGGTCCGAATCTCCTCCACCGAACCAAAATTTATCGTTCAGCCTTCCTCAACCACCGAACCACCAACATCCCCTTCATATAAGTCGTGACTTTGACATAGGGTTAGGGCTTCGGTGCTTCTTCTTCCTCCATGCTTTGTGATGTTTTCTTCTTCCAACTAGGGCTTGGATTCAGGTATCAAAACTAACAGTAAGCTTCTCTTAATATTTCCTAATGGATTAGCTATTAATTGTTTATTTTCAAGTATGCCTCAATCCGAGGGTTCTTACACATTCTGTTTATTTTCAAGTATGCCTCAATCCGAGGGTTGTTACACATTCCCCCTTAAAAAAATTTGCATCCAAACAATTCTCCTTAAAGGAAAGTCTAAGACATAAGAATATTACTACAAATATTACTTTTTATTGTTCAAAATATATATTGAACTTTAATAGTAGTTATTAAAACAAATATTACTTTTTTCCAAAGGAGGCAATCTCATACACTAGACAGAAGACATAACAACTTTGATTTGTTTTTTCTCCATTTCTCTTTGAACTAAATTTCCATTTCTAAGGTTCACAGACTATAATACCTAATGTTTCCTTTAATATCCCGATGGGTATCCAAGGGATAAAGTAATTCATAAAGTCTTTCCCAAAATTTACTATTTCAATACAATTAGGTATGACACCACAACTTTCTGTATTATTCAACTCATGTTCATTGCTTCAAATTAATTAAATAAAAGGATCATGTTTCCATTTAACTTTCATTGACTTAAACATCTAAGGGTTTACACTTACATGCATTCACTTAGATTATAATAGTTTCTACATACCCATTAAAAGTTACCATATCAAATTTATGTTAGTTCATTGTAGCGTTCCTACAAGAATTTGCAAATTCTAAGTAATATGATGGTGTTACTTTGCCACGACTCTTGTCCATTGGCTATAGCTGATACTTACATTACAAGAAATTTTATTTTCGGTGGCGTACAAAAAACACTACCGAAACTTATGCCAGCGCTTTGATACATGCCGTGATAAAGCCCGCTGCTAAAAATCCATGATTTTTAGTTGCATTTATTTCAACGTCACTATAAATTCTTTTATTGCTGCATTTCTCAAACACCACCACCAAAAAGGTTTTTTGGCGCTACCAATGGAGTTTCCAACTTTACCCCAACTTTGCGATTGCGTTTACTCAACGCCACTATATGTATTTCTGCATCGTTTTTTGAACGCTGCTAAAAGTTGTTGATCAATTTGCATCATTTTTTCATGCTATTATTTCTTATTGATGGTCTATTTTATTTCTACTATATCAATCAAAAATTACTCACATAATCATCATATTCAAACAATTGAAAAAACATATTAATCATATAATCAAATAAGATATCCTTAACCATTTTAATATAATAGTTTTTTGATAAAATGACCAAACTCACATACAATAACCTTTCATATATAAATTTACACACCTAGTACTAATAAAATGTTATACCAAACTGGTGCTAACAAAGTGCTTGATTATCCATAATTCTTTGTTGCATGCATAAGTGAAAACTAGCACCATAAGAGTCAAACCTTGCTCTATTTGGAAATCAAATGCCTGCATAAATGAAAGCATAACATATAGTCAACCAATTATGTTAGCTCGTAGGACTTCAAATCTAATATCAAACATCTATAACATTGTACGAGTATATCATATTATAAATAATGTCGCATAAATAATCAAAGTTATAAACGAAATGAAATAAATAAAGTCCAATCTTCAAGTTTTATATAAAATTGTTGTTAAATTAGTTATATTATTATTTATAAAATTTAGTTAACTTAACTTAGTTAACTTTATAAAACTTGTTTAATTTTAACAAAGCCTGGTTAATTTTTATTAACTTGGTTAACTTAATTTATTATTGTTGTTATTATTCGAACTCGGTTAAATTAATTATATTATAGTTATTATTACAAATTTAGTTAAATTTTATAAACTAAGTTAATTTATCATCATCGTCGTTATTTATAAATCTTTGTTAAATTACTTATATTATTATTATTTTTAAAATTTAGTTAACTTAAACTTAGTTAATGTTAACAAAACTTAGTAACTTTTATTAACTTTGTTAACGTGGTTAATTTGTTATTATTATTACTGAAACCCGGTTAATTTAATTATATTATTATTATAAACTTGGTTAATTTTGATAGACATAGTTAATTCATTATCATCATCATCATCATAATCATTGTTATTATTTATAAAACTTTGTTAAATTAGTTATATTATTATTTGAAAAATTTAGTTAGCTAACTAATTTTATAAAACTTATTTAATTTTAACAAAACTTATTTAATTTTTATTGATTTTTAACTTAATTTATTATTATTAACAAGGTTAATTTAATTGTATTATTATTATTAATATTAGTATTATTAATATAAACTTGGTTGATTTTATAAACTTGGTTAATTCATCATCGTTGTCGTCATTGCTATTTATAAAACTTTGTTAAATTAGTTATATTATTATTATTTATAAATTTTAGTTAATATAAACTTAGGTATATTATTATTATTATTATTATTATTATTATTATTATTATTATTATCATAAACTTAGTTAATTTTTATAAACTTAGTTAATTCATCATCATCATGTATAAAACTATGTTAAATTAGTTATATTATTATTATTTATAAATTTTAGTTAGCTTAAACTTAGTTAATTTTATAAAAGTTATTCAATTTTAACAAAAATTAGTTAATTTTTATTAGCTTGGTTAATTTATTATTATTATTATTATTATTATTATTAATTCATTACTATTTCTCACTTACATACCAAAAGGTTTAATGAGCCAAATTTGATGTAAAAAGAACAGTTAGTAAGGACTAAATGAAAGTAATTGTCAAAATCTGATGGTTATCAAGACTACATGAGCATCAACTACTAACAATTTCCCTTGACAGCGTACATCATGACAATAGTTGTGTTATTATTATTTATAAAACTTAGTTAACTTAAACTTAGTTAATTTAGTAAAACTAGTTTAATTTTAACAAAACTTAGTTAATTTTTATTTACTTGGTTAATTTATTATTATTATTATTATAAAATTAGTTAATTTTTGTAAGATTAGGTAATTCATCATCATCATTATTTATAAAACTTTATTAAATTATTATTATTATTATTTACAAAATTTAGTTAACTTAAACTTAGTTAATTTTATAAAACTTGTTTAATTTTAACAAAACTTAGTTAAATTTTATTAACTTGGTTAACTTAGTTAATTTGTTGTTGTTATTATTATTTATAAAACTTAGTTAACTTATTATAGTAGGAGTTAGGATTGAATGACTTGTACAACTGTGTCAATTAATCATATAAATGCATCTTCGTATTAACAAATTATGTTTATTAGCAATACACCTTTATATGAAAGTGTAATGAGTAAATAACTTCATGGGTGTTTCTATCAAAGTTCAAGTAAAACTTCTAAGTTCCAATACAAAACATCTAAGTTCAAAGTGCAAGTACAAACAATGATATAGTGTTTAAATATCAAAAACCACACAAATAATTTTCATGGATCTAAAACATATGATACTAAGAAATTACCCGAACTCTTGCAACAAATGCTTGGACAAATTGGAACTGTGGGAGCAAATTGAGTCGCAAGGTGCTACCATCGCAAATTTGCTCAAAAATGACTTTTATAGGCTTTACTTTATTGCATCTTTAAAGGTCACAACATCGTAAGTACTGGAATCACCAAATGCTAAAGAATGTATATATCTTGCTGCTTTCCTCTAGGCACCAGACTCCTACATCAACTGTCAAAGAGTAAACATGGAATATGAATAATTTATACAAGACAAATAAAAGTGTCAGTTTATACAACAATACATGAGCCATTCCCAACCCCTGATGTGTATTTACCTACAATCCCAACTTAATATATATTTTCGGTACAAAAAAATAATAATAAGCAAAAATACAAGCAGAGTCAATAATTTATTTCTGGTGATATAATAGATAAAAAAGTATTGTTTATAAGCATTTTATCTCGCTATACCCACACAGTTTATGTTGGTAAGACGGAGCTTACCAGAGCTATTAGAGGCTTGGATGCAGCTAAACCATCTCCTCCATCTACTTCATATATATAGCTCTAATACTGCAGCTACCACAATACATAATCACACCTCTCTCCAACCTATACAAGATCTAAGGACAAAAACAAAATCAACAATGACAACTTTATGCATTATCCTTAAAATGTGTCCTTTAAAACAAAATTCACCAAAAATTTTATGTTATCACCTACTGAGAGAATGCATATTCTACAGCATGTTCTTGTCCTATGGTAGTTTCAGATTTGTTCTGGATTCGAAGTTTTTGTATGTCACTGCTTAAAGTACTGTCATCCCAATCTTTGTGCATGCTAGCTGCAATCTTTTTGGTGTTAGTGCATTGTATATCTGCTTCAATAGTGGGACTTGCTCCCATACCATCTATCCCTTTGATGAAACCTCATCATTTACATTTTAAATTACCCTTAAACGGTAACTCGATTTAGGATTTAGTTGTGCTTGTCTACAGTGCTGATAGTTTAATAGGTATAAAAACAGGAACTTAGTGGTACAAAATTGATAACTTATGCTAGTATCTTAACAACTAAAATAGAAAGCTAATATACAATAAAATAAGCTAGTATCTTAATATTTCCTCGCATAAGAAATGTAACAATTTTGTACATTTTTGTCCGAAGAAAATATCTGTGAAAAGGAGAATTCAACAACAGTTAGATAGTAAGGTGTCTTTGAATGAATTCATTTATCAAACTCATGCAAGGACAAAGCAGAAGCTAAGACTAAATTTGGAAAACATTGCTTTACAATTAGATCATTTAGATGCATATTCTCGAAATCTAAATATTATTTTATTTAAACTAGCTATTAATTCTACATTCCTGAACCATGTAACTTTACAAACTAAACATGCATTTATCCCATTAAGATAAGAAACATGTTGGTTATCTGAACTTACTCGAAACATTTACCTAAAGACTCTGGATGTGTTGATTATCAGGACTTAAGTGTAACTTCTTTTACTTGGCTTCTCTCTATCCAAAAATCTTCACAAACTCCATATCAACCAAACTGTAACACTCTGTGTAGTCATATTGGATGAATCAAAAAAATCACAAGTTCAAAAAGAAAATGTAATAGTCCGTGCAGTTTTACATATTAGATGGGATGTGTCGTATATAATCCATGTTACAAAAAAAGAAGAAACTTAATAACATATGGTTTAGAAAATATTTGGATGTATAGCACACTATTCACTAAGTACATAGAACAAATCAGGTAAAATCCATGTATATTTTTCTTGCTAGGCGTCTAAATTGGATTTTACTTCTAAGTTTTTTATTTGAACTTGCTATATTCTCTTCAACTCAAAGCACTCAATCCTGTCGAAAAGGTAAACTACAGGCACGATGATTGAAAGGTCACCTTTCATTTAGTCATCATCAGAAATAATACCGATGTAGAAGGTAAAAGGATTGAAAGGTCACCTTTCATTTCTTCATGTTTTCCTTATTTTCATTATAGTATGCACATTGTAGAATGTTTATTCTTTGCTTTGGAAATAGATTTATTTAACTTAGTAGGGTCTGAGTTTATAGTATGAAATGGTTTATATCCTATTGCCCTACTGATTTTAATATCAGGGTATACTATAAAAATCCTCAAATGACAAGAGAATTCATATACAGGCCACAACAATAATAAGGGCTTTTATATACTCCATGGCACGGCCAATTTAACATGTCATCGTTTACGCATTCATAGAGCCGAGGCAATAAAATTTTCAAAGCAAGGTAAATAGAGAACAGACATACCTGGCCTGCAGTTTTATTTAATGCCCAATTGGAACCAAGCTGGACGTTTGACTTTTTTCATTTTGGACCATGGTTGATCTTAGAGCAACAACACACTGTACAAACGCCCGAGAAAAAGTAGACATACTGCCTGGGAACCGTTGACGGTCTAAGATATGCCACATCGTTGCTCGTGCTTCATCTCAGATGAACAAATTTTGCATGAACTTGACCTTTGCCAGAAAAATAATACTATGGCTAGTTACTGCTTATAGAGAGAGTGTCCCTGCCATTGTTTTTGGATCTGCATTCACTAGAAAATTTCAACCTATCCCTGCCTAGAAACACGAACATTGAAAGATAGACTATAATTAACATTTCTTTTCATGAGCACTGAAGGCTGATGCCATTATTATGTTGAGTTTAGCCTATAGGAGTTTAGAAATAAGTTAGGTAACAAAAGCATATAGATTTTAAAGCTGACTAAAAGCAAGTATGTCCAAACATCTCATGGTGTGCATGTTTTTTGAAATGTATGCTGAAAGAGAGACTATAATTAACATTTCTTTTCATGGACACTGAAGGCTGATGCCATTGTTACGTTGAGTTTAGTCTATAGGACTTTAGAAATAAGTTCGGTAACAAAAGCATATAGATTATAAAGCTTAATAAAAGTAAATATGTCTATGTTTTTTTGAAAGATATACTGAAAGATAGGACAGAAATCAGTACTGTTGACTAAGCTTTAAGTTTTAAAGGAAAACAACGCGAGTTGTGATTTTGCGTGTACCACTTTAGACATAAAATAAAGAGCAACACAAATTCAACAAATGTATAGTATGTAATGATAAGTCACCTTTATGCCAAAACATTAAGCATATCAGAGTGTGTAAATAAAATTAGACATATCCAAGCATATATGTACTTTGATTTGATCCAGACCATTAGATCTTGTGATCTAGTGGCTGAAATGCAAAGGTGAATTCCCGTTCTACTTACTAAGCAAAGATGGATATCTATATCCTTTTAACCTATACTCTATTCTAAAGACAATGTAGATAGTTGACAATCCACAAATTGATCACAAAATTGAATATTTGAATGAATAAAACTATGTATGCTGTAAATTACAAGTCAAACCAACTGAGAAGCACGAAGTCAACACAAGCATCAAGTAGCGAAAATCAACATCAACCAAGCACAAGTTTCTCAAAGTGCAGCTCCGAACAATATCATTTATTACAACTTACAGTTGTATGTCATAGCAGCAATATGCGATAAATTACAGAGATATCTGAGCTTTGTTGCACAGATTTGCATACACATGAAGTTCTTCATTTAATTTTTGAAAGATTTTTTTTCATAGAAACAGACAAAGGTGTAAAACAATGTACCAATACATTTCCCCAGGTAACCATCACTTGTTCACATGTAGCAAGATGACATGACATCAATCGTCTTAATAGTGATTCTAGATAGAAGTGTATTCCGCATCTTCATTTCCAAATGGCAGAAAAGTGTTGATATAACATAAAAATTGGTGTACATACTTCGTGGCATGAGAATGAAATGATCAGTGCTATTTACCGCAAAAAACAGTTAGATATTTAAGGTATGTTAATCTAATAGTTACAAGTATATAAAGTTCATACTAACATGGAATGATGCCACATTTATTAGTGCAAAATGACCCTCAGACTCCTTTCCAGCAATGTATCTGCAGCAAAGAAATAGATGAAATCAAGATGAACAAACTACCATGAAATAGCATATTCTATAAATTTCGATCAAACATTCAATCAAATGTCTGATACGGAGGCAAATCAGAATCTTACACTATGCCAGAACATTTGCCTTGCCAGTAAACATCTTTGCTTTTACGGTCTTCCAACTTCTTTATAACATATTTTCCAACTCCAACACTAGACAACTCGGTCAAATACCCATCTTTTTTAGATTTATTTCCAGGCTGCAACTGGTCAACAACCTATTCATTGCATTCACATTAAGCCAAACAAAACAGAAATTTAATTTTGAGTATTACACTAAAATTACCAACCTTCTTCTTCTCCGAATCAACATAAGAAATCCCTTTAGGTATCAGTCTGTGCATCAATAAAAAATGATTCAGTGTCAATAAGAAAAACTCAAGGGATACAATTTTTATACGAAAGAGACATGTTCTTACTTTGCAAAGCTCATCGCAAATCCTGCAAAAACATTTTTTATTCCTTTGTCTTGGACAAAGCATACAAAGAGTGAACTAATCGAGCTATAAGCAAAAGCGAGAATCGAAAAATTAGGGATTATGCACAAATTATGGTTTGGAAAAATAATGAAGACGAATAGTGAATTAGGGTTTGTGCAAATCCATATATACACTCAGTAACGAAGTATATTAAATGAAGCGAATTTAGAGAAATTCATACCAATGACGAGTAGGAAGAAATTTTCGAGCGATAGAAAGAATTAGCGTGTATTCGGTCGACTGTGAAGAGCAACAGTGCGTCGGAGAAGATTCGATTGACTATGAAGAGGAGTAGTGCGAATGATTGAGGGAAAATGAAGTGGATGACGACGACGAGGTTAGGGCTTGTAAATTTTTGGATGTGAAGAAAAAATGAAGACATGGAAACTAAAATGAAAAACATAGAAAATAAAAAGTTGGCGGCAACATTTGGTGGAAACGAAGAAAACATTATGGCTGGGCAAGCGATGACTTTTGAAGGCGTGGAGAATATGGCATAAAACAATAATAGTTTCACTTGCCTATAAATGCTACTAATAAGTGCAACTAAAAGCATATTTCCTTATAGTGTTAGAAGTACTCTTCCCCAAAGTATTAATACGTAAAATTTACTTTAATATTATTGTTACTCATTACTCATTAAGTTCCTAAGGTATTTATTGATTATCTTTATTATTGATTATCTTTATAAATTATTATTACTCATGGCATATGTATATATCTATATTTCTAAAATCTGTATACGTATACATACATACATATATATATCTATATATATATATATATATTACTATAATAGCATTCCACTTAAGAAAAATTAACTTAGAAATTTTCTACTTTTTTTAACCATATTATTAAATTATTATCTCTTAAAACACAATATTATTACTCATCTCTGTGTCCAATTGTCTCATTCAAGCGTTTATGAATTCCTATCGATAACGCTAATCAGATGCATTGACCAGAATTCATAAGCACTTGATGGGCAATTTAACATGCACATTTTACACACACACATACATACATACATACATACATACATACATACATACATACATACATACATACATACATATATATATATGCGTGTGTGTGTTAAAACTCTTCCAGCTATGCAATGCTTCCATTTATTATTTTCTTGTAATTAAAAGTAAATTCCTTATAATATTTTGTACTTACCCGAAGGAATGTCTATTTTATATTTTCCCGATTAATGGATTACGTTTGCATAAATACTTTAGCATTAACTTCAGTGTTTTAAAGCAATGAATGGTTCATTCACAATAATTCATTAATAACCTAATGCAAACTTTTATCCTTATTTCCACTTGACTAATTTTGTGAATATAAGGCTTGATCCCTGCTACGAACTAGGCATACATCATCCAAGACACCATATCGAACGAGCTTTTCCGATACGAACATGGGAAAAGCATCCATATCAAAATGAACCCGAATAAAATGATTTCTAAAGAGAATAAAGCTTCAAGGATGGAGGGAGTAATATCTCTATTCTACCTAGAACCCTCTGTAGACTCAACCACAATCAAGGATTAAACTATTCGATGACAGACGTTAAATGAAACTATTTTCACATGATTACATCTCCGAATTCCCCGAGATATCACTTATTCCTAAAAGAAGGAATCCTAATGTCTAATGAAACCCTAAGAAACGATTTCTAAGACTTGCTTAGACCTAGATTCCATACTCAATTTGTATATTGTTCTAAACCTTGGCTTTGATACCAAGCTGTAACGCCTCACCTCAAGACCCATACTAACAAAGGATATTACCGTGTAATATCGTCATTAATGCAAAGAATAAGGCTGGTTAGAAGTGGCCATCCGTGAATATTTCTTTAAGCGAGTATTGACATGTCAACTTGAGTGGTAAAATTTTCTTTTAAAGAGGATTCGACGTATACAATCTAGGCTTAAAACAATATTAGGGTGGTTATAATATCTGTTCAAAATAATATAAGACATCTCAATATACAAAATCACAGAGTATACTACAGAATATATACACATCTTATATTGAAAAGACCAAAAGAATATATATATATATATATATATATATATATATATATATATATATAATATGTTGTCTACAAGATAGTGATATAAGTACAACTTGACTTACATAATAGATACAACCTAACTGAAAATGATATACATAAATAAGGTCTCTATCCTGATACATATATACATCATACATCAACATAGGACTAAACAAAATAGTGCATCGGAAGATAGGCAACAACTTAAGAGATAGGCTTCGGGCTAGGTAAGCTCTAGGATCAATAGAAGATACCGAAAACAACTCGGTCTGACCCGAGTATTATTTAAAATAATAAATGGGCCAGTTTTGTTTTGATTTAAGTCAACAACGTGGTATAACACGACGAACATACATAAATAGAATGAACAAGCAACTTGTTCTACTCTCTATCTAGTGCATAATCAAATACTATAAGGGTAGCTCGTATACTAATGATCACAATCTAGTGTAAGTTCCAAATTCCATGTTAGTAACTCATAAGGGAATAAAAAAATGTATTATTAGCCACAAATAAAAAATATTGCCAAAATCTCAAAAATTACCAAAATAATAAACTCATATGTAGCTTTATATAGGCAAAGCTGGAATTTGGTGAAAACTTAATCATATCTTATATCTTGGAATATAATTAAATAAAACAAAATGGCGCCAATCCCCAATGAGGAGTCGATGTCGCCACTCATGCATGTCACGATGAGGCATGGTCCTCGCCAAAATAGAGATATAGTCCCCTCTCAGACGGAGGTACAGTCCCCCTTAGATACCTAACGACGAACCCAAAGGTTATGTCAACCGTAAAGACTAGTATCAGATGAGCACGAGGCTGCACTGAACATAAATTAGGTACGATCCCCTATTGGACAAACTAAACCGGAGACGTACTCAAAAGTAACGCCTAATTGGAGATGGACCCAAAGATCGCTCCTAACTAGAGACGAGCATAAGGCTACACCTCACCCCAAAGACGAGCACAAAGGCTACGTCCAACACAAATGAGGACTGTTCCCTCATGGACAAACCGGAGATATACCCGAAGGTAATGCCTTACTGGAAGTGTCACTCGCTCTTACATAGTAACTAAATGAATTTCACTAAAGCAACTCATACCACTTGATGAACTTTAGCTATTTACTAAGAGATCACAAATTTCACTTGGTAAAACAGAAATAATAATAATATAATATGAAAAAACGTTCAATTGAATGAGTCTAGAAATTAACCAATAAAGTAAACGCAAACGTTCCATACCACATGTTTTACTAAATCGTTTAACAAAATTCCTTATTCAACTGAAGTGGTAATTTTATATTAGAAAATTGCTTATTCAAGATCTCTTTGAAAATATTTGTTTAATAAATAGTATTCAACAGTGGATAAATATAGTTTCATCTAAATATGTACGTATAGATTAAATTATTAATTGAAACAGTCTGAAGCTAAAAATAATTTTACAAACATGATTTGAAAATAATTAATTTTGATTAACTTTCCTTCGGTAAACAACTTATGTTTAAATTTACATCATGGAGAGATCTTTATATATATAAATATATATGAAATTTCAATTCACAAGAGATCATAAAAATATAAAAATACAAGTAGAAGCAAAACATAAAAAAACATGAAGCAAGAAAAGACAACAAAATATAAAAGAGCAGCTAACCAAACAAAGTTACAAGCAAGGACGTGCAAACCAAAGCATAGATATATGTGAATGACTAAATTACAAGGCAAGGAGAACTACAAATTAAAGTAAAAGCAAGGATGATGAATCAAGGCGAAAAATTCATAGGCATGACTAAATTTCAAGGCTACAAGCAACGCACGAGGATAAATAAAGGACGTTCTCCTGAAGTATGCAAAGAAAGAAAGGCATAGGATGTGTGCAACTGAACCATTCAAAGAAAATAAGACATAAAGGGAAGGTGCGAAACTAACTCAAAGCACATGGGCAGGACATACAAAAGCAAGGCTGCAAGCATGCGTGACCATATTTCAAACAACAAGCCATTACGTGACCGATTTCAAGACAACAGGTTAGTCTACAGCAAGCAATCGAGTGCGTATAAATAGCAATAACAGTAGATTATCACTAATCACCCATTACTAAATTCAACCAGCACTTAATATCAGTAGAAGAGGTGAGTTTTACTCACCTGAAATGAAGGATTCACAACCAAATAAAGATGGATTACAGCCTACTTCTTCTGGAAAGAGCTCCTATATTGATTAACTACAAGAATTTAGTAAACAGCTTCACAAATTCTACAGGAATTAGGAATTTCTTATTTTGCCTAGGGTTAGAGGAGTAAAAGGGAAAGAAGATGTTTCATGTTTTCTTTTTCTGGAATGAAATTCTTCTTAGAAAACAACATACAAAATATTTTGGGAAAGTTAAATCCTTTCCTAATGGGTTGATGGGCTTAATAACCCATTTCCATTAAGTAGCTAAATAAGAAAAATGGCCTTATTAAGCTTATAAAGCTTATTACTTAAGCTTTTCTATTCCTTTATTTACAATGAAAAGATAATTAAGGTCACTAGATCTTTATTCACAAATATATGCCTCACTCATTGGTTTATGAAAAGAAATAAACCTTTATCCATGTCATTAAATTGTTCCATGGTTTAATTAAAGTTATTAATCCAAAATGTTAACTAAGAAACTTATTTAATTACCATATAGTAATTATAAATCCATTTATCTCATTAAATCATAATAAGTAATTCCAAATTTATTCCAATTCAAAATTTTAAACCAAAAAGTTTTATCCTCATAATCATTTAATTAAATATAGTAAATATATTTTATGGCTAAATTTAGTTTAATAAAAGCTATAAACCATATTCACTGACTTAAATTTTATTTGATCACAAGGACAACAAATACAATTCATTTGTCGAATAGACTCAAGTTATTAGTGCCCAATTAATCCAATTAACTCAAACTTATTTGCTATATTTAAATTTTAATGAATACAACTTATTTATCTCTACTTTTAATAGCATATATATTTACACTTTAGTTCCCAAAGCTATAAATTAGCTTTATTTCAACAAAACACTCTCTAATTTATTTTATTACATTCATTTGTAATAAATGAAATTAATTCACATTCAAATCTTAACAAAAAGGAATTACCAAGTTGGTTAATTTCCTTATTTTCCTTCATCAAAAATAAATAGCAACCCATATTACCAAAAATTCAATTCCAACGAAACCCATAGTCTCATATTTCACTAGTACAAAAAGTGCATATTACTTCGCCTCATTTGCATCAGTTGAAGTAGAAACTGATGCAAATAGACTATTTGCATCAGTTCTATCTTAATAACCGATGCAATTGGTACGTCGAAAGCAATAGGTAATAAAAAAAATCAAATTTGCATCAGTTCTCACCTACAACCGATGCAAATAGTTTTAGTCGCATCGGTTTTAAAGTCAACCGATGCAACTACATGTTGAAGGCAATAAGAAATTTAGGTGGGAAACAATGAAAATTTGGCTCCAAAGTTTATTTGCCCTCCATCGTGTGGGGCTCCTTCGGCCACACAATTCATTTTCATTCGCACCGTTTTTATTTCTCAATTTTTTTTCAAAGAGCTAAATCCAAACTTTCCCCATCCAAATCCTGGCTTTCCCAACCAAAATCCTAATGTCCCTAATCTCAATTCCATCGTTTCGTAAAGAAGTCTTCAGGATCTGGAGATGTGTTTTTATCTATGTTCAAGGGTAAGAAAATCAGACCTTGCCTCCATAGCTTTCGTTCCGTAGAGGGATGATTAACTTAGCGTAGATCTCTCCTGATCCAAAAGGAAAAGCTTGATGCTCGACGAAGCCACCGACTTCATGCTGCGATCCTTTGAGAGAGGCAGTGAAGACCGAGCAACCTTGCTTGTGTTCTCTTTTCAATTCCCCTGATTTGATGAAGGCTTTCCAAATTAATGTTACTCAGGCGCTTGAACTTCCTAAGCATTGTGGGATTGCCCAGGATCCAAATGTTTGTTCCAAAACTGGAGGTATCAATTTTTTTGCTCCTGTTTTCTTTTTGAAATAAAGCTGTTTCTTACTTTTAGGTTTTTATGGTATGGTAATTAAATTATTTTCTGAATTTTTACTTCTGTTGATCTTGATTTACAAAGTATTTGGGTCACTTGTGAAATTTACATGATTTAACTTCTAATATTTGTACCTAATGAGTAGACTAAGGCTGGATTAAATTTGGATCTCCTAATTTGGTTTGATATGTTACTGTCTGTACTAGGTTTTGCTGAGAAATTTGATTTTCCAGATAACTAGGTCTAGGTGCTGATTTTGTGAGATTGGCTGTATTGAGCTGAGAGTGATTTGAAGTGGAAATAACTGTACCAAAAAAAAAAAAAATCAATTTAATTTTTGCCGTCAATATAGCAATTTGAAACTCCTCCTGTTAAAAACAATCATTATTTTCACATTATTGCCGAGTATCATGAGTCATTCATGATTTCTGTTCTTTCTTTATTTTCTGGTAACGAACTCAGTAGGATCATTTGTAGTGTGCATCCTTTTGCAATAATTTATGAAGAGCTAATATCAAATGCTTCTGCACTGTGGATGCAGGTTCGGAGGAAAATGGTGGTTTAGCAACAAGGCTTTTTAAACTATTTCTGCTAGATCTAGTAAACCTTTTTTCTCCAGTAGTTTGTTTAAAGGTTGATTTCATTCAATGTATTCTCTGTTGAACTATTTTAGTCTTGCGTTGTCCAACTATTTCCTTCGCAACCATATGATTTTTATTTTTGTTTTCAGTTGGTAAAAATACTTTTAAAATAAAAACTTATTCGAAGATGCTTGTTACTCTTCATATTTTGCCCTGTATTTTGAAATTTAGCTTTACTGTGATATAATCTTAGGCTGTTAAGGGTGCAATATTTTCTTTCCTATGACAGTGGTTGTGTTTCTCAGATTTTTTTTTTGGTTAGGATCGAAATTGCTTTACACTGGAGCATTCGGTAAAGTTTTGAATGTGTTTTTTCTTTCTTTTTTCAGCTGGTTATAAGCCAAATGTGCCCCCTAAATTCAAGTTATTTGATGTAATTTGAGCATTGGAATTTTCCGACCTCCAATCAGAATCTGGGTGGTTTAACTTTGAGTACTTAATTTTAGTCCCCTACTTGTGTATATTGTACAATATAGCATACAATTGAAAGTTTGTTACAAGAAAATCTGCGAACAAAAGCCAGGCTAGGCCAGCATAGGCCTGCCAACAATGGCCTAAGGCCTCAGAGCAAGATGAATTTCCAAAAAATAAAAAGAGTACTCATAATATAAAAATAGATTCAGCAGATCCATTTGTTCGATCACTTTCCTTTATATCTAGGTCTTCATAGACAATCAATTATTGGAATTCAAAAGTTTTATTTTTACGCGATTATTTCTGATGTTAGTGGTGTTTCTGATACAATGCTATCATTGTCTGGATATGGGATTATTGGTGTAGCAACAGCATGTGTAGGAGGAAGCAACAATGGAGCTTCTGGTATTGCATTTTGGCCTGTCAGTATTGTATTAAATTTAGGGTTTATGCTTAAGTGTGTTGTTCACCATTTACTTGTTTAACTTTTAGTCACTGAAGAGCCTTTAGACTGCATGTCCTACATGTTCCCATGTTTTCATTTTGCTTATCAACTGATGTTTTTTTGAAAGAGATTGATTTTACTGAATTGGCCACCGAAGAGCTGTTGGAATATTTCTTTAACTTGTGTAGTTCCCATTTACAGTAGAAGTGACCAAATATTAAATATTATCCTACTGTTCATAGATGATGAATTTGTCGTGGATGAATCTTCATATTTACATTAGTTTGAATCTGCATAGTTTGTTAATTGTCAGTCAAACGAAGATTGAAATGAAAATATACATGGCCCCTCATTACATTTAGTTAGCGCTAACATTAAACAATGCTTTTCAGGTCAAAAGGAAAACTCAATGCAGAATATTTCAAGTACCGCTCAGCCGTTCCCTCTTCGACCACCATCCTCGGTTGTACATTCGCCTTCTATGCTCTCATCTGCAAGGAATAGCCAAACAATGTCTCAATACAACTTCACATCTCAAGGTATGATTAATAATAACTATACCAGCTATAATAATGGCTTTTAAACTAATGAATCGTTAGTATGTCGTCATCCTGTGTTAGCTAACTTTTTCTTCTTCTACAGCAGATCGAGACCGACCTGTGATGTACACACTCAAGTGGGTTAATCCAGATTGAGTTTATGCAGAGCCAGTTGTGAGGTTTGGTATGTTATATTGCCAACTGTGATAGTGATGCAGCTGTGATATTGTTATATTGTCAAATGGTATGTTGTATTGTCAGATGGCAGGTGGTAGCGGTCGAGAAAATGAAGTTGTATGATGGTTTGTATTGCTGCAGCTGTGATAGTGTCAACTGTGATGTTGAAGTGCTCAGGTTGAGGCGACTATGATGATGTCAGTGGGGGAGATACGATAATTATTATGGCTGTGCAGGCTAGTAGTGTGTGCGAGTATGGTCAGAGGTTGAATGTGTCTGTAGCAGGGAAGGTTTGGAAAAGTCGTGAAGAGGAGCATGGTGTGACAGATGAAACAGTGAAGGTAGTGCACAATTATTTGATGTGCATGGAATCGAAGTGGGATGGCAGTGGTTGTGTTGACTGTAGAGCAGTTTGCAGCGAGGAGTATTATGTGCTGGGAAATTTGGTTAATAGGAAGATGGTAGTTGTTGGTGGCACGAAGTTGAAATGTGGTTGTGTGATTTAGTATACGTGAATGGTTGCTAGTAGAAATGTGATGATGTATGAAAATTGATGGTCATAGGTTGGTGAACAAATGGAAGGGTGGACAGCTTGTAATGTTGTATGAGGTTGGTAAACAAACGGAAGGGTGAACAAATGGAAGGTTTAGGATGTATGTGTTGTATTTTTGCGAGTGGTAGTAGAGTTTGGGATGGTCAGTAGAAGTATTGATGGGTGGTGATTTGTGAAGGCTGGTGGTGGAATAGGGTAGATGGTTTGGGGTTGGTATGTAAATGTATGGGGATGTGGTTCTGGTGGTGCTTTTGGCTTTGGTGTTGATGTAGATTATTAACACTTTAATTGATAACACTTTAATTGATATATGTTTATTTTGTATAGATTATTAACACTTTAATTGATATATGTTTATTTTGGTATTATGTTATTCAGTTTGTATTTGCCATCAAATTTAATTTTGAATGATTGTAATATTGCATGCAATAATTGTTTGTTATAATCAATAATATATATATATATAATAAAAATAATGGTTTTCGAGAATGGTTTTTTTGCATCACGTATAAATAGCTGATGTAATAGAGAGATTAGTTTGCATCGGTTGTTATAAAAAACCCGATGCAACAAGTTACTTTGTTGCATCGGTTTTCATCACAACCGATGCAACATGGGGGCTGTGTTCAAGCAACCAACCATGATATTTTGCATCAGTTGTTAGTAACAACCGATGCAAAAAGGACCTTTTTGCATCGATTTCAGAACTGATGCAAAAGTGTTAAGCCTGTTGCATCGGTTGCATATGCATCGGTTGTTGAACTGATGCAAAAGGGGGGTAAACAACCGATGTAAATGACCTGTTTTGTAGTAGTGTTTCAAAATTAATTCATACTTAAGCTCCTCTTAATATTTCCCTATACATTAACTATTAATTAATTTATTTTGAAGCGTGCCTCAAACCGAGGGTCGTTACAGATTCCCTTCTTAAGAAAATTACGTCCGTGCAATTTTCCTTAGAGGAAAGTCTAAGACATGAGAATATTAATATAAATATTACTTTTTATTGTTATATATTAAATTTTAGTGGTAATTATTAAAAAAAATATTACTTTATTTTCCAAGGGAGGCTATCTCATACCCAAGAAAGAGGACATAACAACTTTGATTTGTTTTATCTCTATTTCTCTTTTAAATAAATTTCCACTTCTAAGATTCACAAATCATAATACCAAAATTTTCCTTTAATATCCCGATGGATATCAAAAAGATAAAACTAATTCATAAAGTCATCACTATAATCTACTATTTCAAATACAATTTGGGATGGCACCACAACTATCCGTATTATTCAATTCTTGCTTATTGCCTCAGATTAGTTAAATAAAAAGATCATGTTTCCATTCAACTTTCATTTACATAAACATTTAAGGGTTTACACTTGCGTGCATTCACTTAGATTATAATGGTTTTTACATAACCCATTAAAAGTTACTATGTCGAATTTATTTTAGTTCATTACAGTGTTTCTAATTTTGTTCATATTCTAAGTAATGTGACAGTATTACTTTGCTGTTATACTTTAATGATTTGCCTTATCCATTGGCTATGGTGTCGATTGCGAAATCAATATTGCATCGCCATTGTCCATAACTATAGCTGATACTTCGCAATACTCATCTCCAAAGTATTAGCACATAAAGTTTACTCTAATGTTATTATTACTCTTTACTTATAAATTTTATAAAGGTGTTTGTATATTATCTTCATAAAATTATTATTACTCATAGCATACGTATATATCTATAGTTCTAAAATCTTTGCATATATATATCTATATTTATACATACATATATAAATACATACACACACATACATACATACACACACACACACACACACATATATATTACTATAATAGCATTCCACTTAAGAAAAATTAACTTAGATATTTTTTACCTTTTCAAACCATATTATCAAATTATTATCTCTTAAAACACGATCTTATTCCTCAAAATCTCCGTGTCTAATTGTCTCGTTCAAGCATTTAGGAATTCTTATCGACAACGTTGATTAGGCACGTCGGCCAGAATTCATAAGCACTCAATAGACAATTTAACACACATTTTACAAATATATACATTAAAACTCTTCTAGCCATGCAATGCTTCCATATGTTATGTTCTTGTAGTTAAAGGTAAATTCCTTGTAATAGTTCGTACTTATCCCGAAGGAATATTTATTTCATATTTTCCTGAGTAATGGATTGCATTTGCAAAAATACTTTAGCATTAACTTAAATGTTTAAAAACAACCAATGGTTCATTCACAACGATTCATTAGTAACCTTATACATACTTTTATTCTTATTTCCACTTGACTAATTTTGTGAATATAAAGCTTGATCCCTGCTAAGAACTAGGCACACAACATCCAAGACACTATATCGACGAGCTCTTTCGATACTGTAACGACCCAGAAATTTCGATCCCGAAATTTCCAGATAGTTAGAAAAAGAAGAAAGAGACAGAAGAAAGAAACAGAACACAACACAGAAACCTCACATTCACAACGGATCAAAATATAATATCACATAAATAATAGTTATACAGAGAGAAACCGTACTTGTCAAATTACATTTTAATATATATCAGAGTTACAACATATACATAAACACTGGACAAAAACAATCATGTCCAGATACTGCAATATCACAGCGGAAACTCTTCATACGTTCCTGCCATCCAGCTCGCCTCCTGAGCTCCAGAACATCCTTACCTGAAAATCTGTAATACTCGGTCTGACCCGAGCATTACATCAAAGTAACACCCGGATCAGGCTGGAAACCAGTGTGAGTAAACCCATCTAGCATAGAATACAAAAGCATACAACTTATATAAACTCGGGGTAACTTGTATCAATTTATTACTTCACAAGTCGTTATAGACATCACTTATATCACACATCAATTTCTAAGTGTCAAAACTTAGATTAAATGGCCCAATACACTTAAATCATTCCAAACCAGCACATTGATTTCCACATATCAATTTTATAAAGAATCGAAGTGGCTTCGGGTATTAACTAATACCCGACTCCGGTCTCTTCGAATCCAATGTCATCTAAACCCAAGTTATCCAATTTAATACAATTCAACTTTAATTGTCGGATAACACCTTTACACAACAATTTATAATTGATAGATAATCACACTATCACCGCCCATCCAACATATCATATCACAAAGCAATTCATATCAGAGACATCAACCAATTCTAAGCACTCATCATCATTCAATCATTAATATACAAGATTGATCACTTTCATTAATTTCATCAATTAATGATTCTCTAATTACTCTTATTAGTTAATTATTCTTAAATTTCATTTAGTAATTAACCTTTAATTTAATTACATTCATTAATTAATCCTTTAATTACACTGAATAATTATCACTCAATTCCTCCACCAACTAATTATCCTTTAATTACTTCCCAAGTAATTTCCTTTTAACTAATTACGACCAGTGACTATCCACTCATTACTTCATTAAGGAATTACACTTCATCAATTACCTTAAGTAATTATACTTGATCTTTAATTAATTATATTTATTAATCACCCTTGATCAATCTCATTCTGTAATTAATTTCATCACTTAATTTACTTCCCATAACCTTTATTAGTAAATTCTTAAATTAATTACACAAAGTAATTAATTATTAATTACTTCTACTAAGTAATTATTCTTCATATTAATTACACCAGGTAATTAACCCAAAACCACCTTCAATCCTCAATTAACTACATCATGTAATTACCATTACTGATTACTTCACTAAGTAACTACACTTACTAAACCTCATTAAGTAATTATACTCAATCCCATCATCAAGTGATTATTTAAATTAATTAAACCAATTAATTAACTTAAACAAATCATATTAATTAATTACATATAGTAATTAATTCCTTTATAATTAAATAAATCAAATTAATTAGTTATATTTAATTTCCACAATGAACTTAGTTTATCTCAAGGTATTAAATATTTAATCATCTTAAGACAAGACATTATCTCATTAATACCTTTATTAACATTAACACTTAAAAACATTTTAACATTTATAATTTATCTTTACTTAATTACATCATTAATGAAGTTTTAAAATAAATAATTATTCACTCAATAATTGTAAAGTCATCAAAGCTTAACTTCCTAAAAAAAACTTAAAGACATTATCAAGTAAATGTTTCAATCCAAGTTGTATTAAAAAAAACTTACCTTTCTAAAAATCTTAACTTACATTTTAAATTAATGTTTTAAAAATCACTTTAAAATTTAATTTAACAAAATTTAATTTAAACATCTTTTAAAACTTTATAACCTATTGTTTAAGAAATACTTATTATATAAAGTAAGTTTATATAGAATTTAAAACTAGATTTAACTTCAAATTTCAAAACTATTTGATTCTGAACATTCTAAAAACTGTTTTAATCAGTTGCTTCGGGTTTTACCCGTAGGTCACTCGGGCCTAACCCCGAGTCAAAACACTTTCTACCCCTTTTAAAAGTTAAAATTAAAATTAAAAGTTTAAAAATCTGTAGTCTTATAACACCTAAATCTACTCGAGTTTACTCTCGAGTATTCTTCCCAAACTCTCGAGCAATGCCTCGAGTAAAATCAACACCCATCATCAGATGTCACACACCCCCCTGTACACCTGCACAGTCAACCCCGACGCCGATGACCACCTCCGGTAATGTCAACACATCATCCAATGCCTCAACATCATCGCTCGATCATCCAAACTCACTCACGTTCCTTAAATCAAAATCGAGTATGGAAGAAGAACATCAAACAAAAAAAAAAAAAAAACCACTGCCAGAAACTAACTCGCAGCCTCTACTCCGATCGTCGGAGTTGCTACCCCTCCGGCTACGCCATGCCGACACCCTAAGCTACCATTACCCCAAATTCCAGCCCTCTCGATGCACCAGAGAAAGTGAAGAAACAAAAATTTCTAGCGCGACCAAAACTAGGTTTAGAAATCCATTTTCCTTGCCACCGACACCCCAATGATCAAACACCCCATCTTCCATTTTTCCCCGCCTCACCATACAGTCCTCCACCACCAGACAAAGCCCCGACCCTTCTAGACCCCTAGGCCCTCTGCAGTTGCTCAAAAAGTCCAATCTAGTCAACACTGAAATTCTCTTCAATCCCATCAATAAAAATTTGAATTCTTATTTTAAAAATCTTCATTTTCTATCTAGATTCAAGTTATAAAATCAGATTATCAAATTATAACATTTGATTTATCATGCATTTAGAATTGCCACTGCATTCCTAAATTGTTTAAAATAAAATTTAAACTTAAATTTAGGATTTAACAAACATATATTATATGTATCTCCAAATCTAACAAACATGGAATGATTTGATTATGATTTCTGATCAAACTCTTATTTCCTGAACCAAGAATAGAAACATAAAAAATACACAACAGACATTCACATATACAATCATTCATATCATATACATGCTAAATCAAACATTATTATCTTAAACTTCACAAGAAATCAGAAGTATACTAACGAATTTTTTTTTAATTTAAATTGTTTACTCACCTAATATCCCAGAGCAGAGGACAGAAATGCTTTGATTACTTTAGGTTTGCTTGTTTGATTTTGATTCTGCAGTCCTGAAGTTTTCCTTTATTGATGATGTTTGCTTTCAGGTTCGTTTTATTTTGATTGAATTCCCAAGTTTGAAGATAAAATATAACAGGCTTTGTTTTCAGATTATCTTGCATGAACTTTCTCTGGTTGAAATTTTTTACCGGTTCGATTCCTTGAGAATTTCTGTTTTTGAAGATAATTTCCAGGTTGAGTTTTCTTTGTTTACATTAATTTACAAACTAAAAAAAAACAATGTTGCCACTTGTTGATTCAAATGATACATAAGTGACAAATGTATTTTACATGTGTCCATTTATTAAAAAATGTTTAAATCTTGTCTATTGTATTTACAATTGTTTAAAACCATTTTATATTAATTATACAAGTATTTATTTTAATATGTTATGTTTACATTAATTTATATTTAAGGTTTAAACTTATATATATTTATAAACTATGTTCATATGTTATTTAAAGATGAATTTTGAAAGCAAAGTAATGACCAAAAATTTAAATCTTATTTTAACTCAAGCTAACATATTCTTGATTAGATTAAAATTTTAACTAGTTTTGAAAATTATTAACTTGAATTTTTTTAAAACAAATTTTCCAATTACAATATATACACACACACATATATTAAGATTAGACAACGTATCTTTTATTAAATTTAAAACCAAAGATTTCCCTTAATTATCAAAGCTTCAAATTCATCTAGATATCAGAATTTGATTTGTTCAACTGAATAACACCAGTCAATTATTCAATTATCAGATATCAAAAATCTGGCTATCACATTCCTCCCCCCTTTGAATCTTTTCGTCCTCGAAAAGAATGAATCCAAAATTTATTAAATATTTTAAAACCAGTTAAGATATTCTTTGATCTTTTTAAAACACTTAAAAAAAATCTATATAATATTTTCAAAATAGTTTTTGTAGAAAATATCATTTTATAACTCGATGTTTCAATAAGTCCATCCTTGTTCTTACAGAAATTCGGTCATACATTGATTAGGCGTACGACTGAAAATCTATAAGTACTTAGCAGACTCGTTTTCAACACCCAGTGAAAATACTTGAAAATTAATTTTATTGAAAATATTGAAAGCATTTTGTAATCGAGGAAATATCTTTAGTGAGAATGCTCTGGAAATCATCACCCCCATCCATGGTCGCAATTACATTCCAGGGTTACATTGCCATCGCAGCAAAAGTCCATGTAACTGCAGGCTCTCCGCGGCCTCTCGATTACGCGATGGATCCCACACAACAGATCACAGTTACATCCAGGGTTACGTTGCCGTCACAGCAAAAGTCCATGTAACTGCAGGCTCTCCGCGGCCTCTCATTTTCGCTGTCGAAATGAAACCTCTCCACTCCTACATAGGTCGCAGTCTGCCGATATAAAATCAAATGCAGACTGTCGGCTCTCAGCGGCACACACGACTTTCGCTATGTTATACCATAGGTCGCAGTCTACCGATATATAATCAAACACAGACTGTTGGCTCTCAGCGACACACACGACTTTCGCTATGGTATACTCTACTCATAATCCCCAGGAACTAGTTTTGTACGGACTCCTCACAGGATCAACTTTAGAACCCCGCCTTAGGGGCTCAAGGCAGCACCACCCGGTGGTACTCCTGAGAAGTTCATTTCAAGGGAGCGCCTTTTCCCCAAGAGCCATCATCAAAACATTTTATACTATACACATATAGTATCTTCAAATCATATACCTAGTATGATCTCGTACAAAGCTCCTTTACACAAAGTCGATTATTCCAAAAATCGATAATTCTCAAACTAGGCTTCCCAAATTCAATATTGATTTTACCCAAAAATCAAAAGCCTTTCCAAATCCAAAGGTTCCCAAAACCTTTTTCCAAAATCCTTATATGATCCTTTATATATATAGATATATATAAAATCCTTAATAAAAATCTTTGGATCATTTTAAACTTGTATAAAATCCTTTTATACTTCAAAACACCTTCAAAAATCCTTTTCTTCTGGCAATAGATTCAACAAGGGAAGTTTCATTTTATAAAACAAAGATATTTACTTTGTTTACTCAAAATCAGATATTCAAATTTGTTACTTCTTTCAATATCATTTTCATTTAAATCCGTACGATGTACACATATCATTCGTACACTATACCAATCTGACCGCTCACTTGACCACACATTTCACTTTCGAACTAGTATCATCCACCCGACTTCCTTATGCGGACATAGATCTGGTTTCTTGATCAGAAACCGTCATTTTCCTTGCATAGTCATAACTGTGATAGAGAATATCCAGAACCAATCAACAATCCATATCCAGGTTCGCCGTCGAAAATCGAGTGAAAAATCCCACTCAGATCGATATATCTATCTCGAAACTCTGTGCTCGAATCTGGATCAAATCACTATGCGAATAGAATAACATACGTACACCCTACATATTTATCTTTATTGGTTATTAGCCAAATCAATTCCATTTCTATTCACATTTACTTTGATTTCATTCACTTACTCTCAATTGCTTCAATCCATTTGGATTATCACCTCTACTCTTATCTCGATTGGGTATTTAACCAATAACAGTTTGAACTCCGACCAATTTATATAGATTGAAAAATTTAAAAATAGATAAGTAGTTGGAAAATAATTACTAGTTTTTATAATAGGTGTAAAATAATTAGAAAATAGTTAAAATAATTATAGAAATTTTAATTGCAAAATAATAGTAAGATAGTAATTAGTTTATAAAACAGTTGGAAAATTGTTAAACAGTTCAAAAATAATTGTAAAACAATTATAAGATAATTTGGCTTTTAAAATAAAGGTTGTATATATAATAAATAGCTTGGAAAAATAGGTTTATATTAAAACAATTTATATCAAAAAATAGTCCAAAGTCAAAACTGTTCAATTCCCAATCTCTATTCCCAATCAATTCAATTTAAATTCCACTTTCATTTAAATTGACTTAACTCCAATTTAAATAACTTCAATTTCTATTGAAATTGATTCAACCCCAATTAAAGTTGAAATTAATCTAAGTTTCTTTCCAAACTTAACTTTATTCAATCTTGATCTCAAATTCTACTAATTCAAATAAATTTCAATTGAACTAATTCCAATTTCAATTCATTTCAATCTCCAGTTTGAATTAATCCCAATTCCAAACTCCATTTCCACATCAAGCTGAATTATTCTTGATTTCCTCCCAAATTCAATTCAAATACCATTTGAATTTAAGACTATTAAACTTTAATTACAATTCCAAATTATTCAAATCAATCCAATTCAAATTTTCCATTTGAATCTTATACTCATATATCTTCAATCACCATTTCAATTAATTCAAATCAAATTCAATTTGAACTAATTCAAATTTCAAATTTAAACCATCTCGAATTATATAAATTCGAGTTAATAATTCAAATGTTGATTTAATTCCTTTAAATCAATTTACCTTAAAAGTTTTAAACAATTTAATTTCTGAGCTTAAATTTCTAGAATTTTCATTTTAAACCAACCATTTAACTTTTCCCAAGTTAAACGCAATTCACTTAATCCAGTCAGCCTTACCCAATTTTGAACTTCCATTTCAAATTTTGAACTTCTCATAAATAATCTTCCCACTTATTAAGTTCAAAAACTTATCACCTTTGGTATCACATCTTATCCCAAATTCAAAACTCACAATTTAGAGTTTATTTCCAACCACCTTTGATATTATGTATATCCACATGTATACATATTAATTTCTTTTACATACCAAGTTATACTTTAAAATTTTAAACCACCTTTGGTTTTTAATTCAAAACAAATTTCTTTTAAATTTTTAAACAACTCTTGTTTGAAATAGGACCCCTTCATTCAATAATATTATTCATTATTTCCATATCACTTTGAAACAATTTTCAAATTCTGGACCCAGATTTAAATCTTTACAATTCAGATCATTTTCAATTCCAATTTATAATTCATACTTACCTAAATGTTTTATTTCCTTAAAACGTTTCATTTTGCTTTCTCATTAATATACACTTTATTTTCAGAGCATTCTCACCAAATGTAACGACCCGGAATGTAACGACCCGGAAATAAAGTTACATGGCAACATAACCCTGGAATGTAACTGTGATCTGTTGTGTGGTTCCATGGCGTAATCGAGAGGCCGCGGAGAGCCTGCAGTTACATGGACTTTTGCTGCGATGACAACGTAACCTTGGAATGCAACTGCGACCATGGATGGGGGTGATGATTTCCAGAGCATTCTCACCAAAATATTTCCTCTATTTTCAAAATAAATGATTTTCTATATTTTCAATAAAATTATTTTTTTTCAAAGTATTTTCACTGGGTGTTGAAAACGAGTCCGCTAAGTACTTATAGATTTTCAGTCGTACGCCTGATCAACGTATGACCGAATTTCTGTAAGAACAAGGATGGATTTATTGAAACATCGAGTTATAAAAAGTATTTTTATAAAACTATTTTGGCAGTATTATAGATTTTAAAAGTGTTTTAAAATGATCAAAGAATATTTTAGCTGGTTTTAAAATATTTAATAAATTCTGGCTTTGTTCCTTTTCGAGGACGAAAAGATTCAAAGGGGGGAGGAATGTGATAACCTGAATTTTGTAGTATCTGTTAATTGTTAATTAACGGGGTTAACTAATAGAAATATTGAATTATAGATTTAATAAATAATTCTAATAATAAATATTTATACCTGGATTGTAATTCAAATTTGAATCTGAATTTGAGTTTGAATTTGAAACTTGAATTTAAGATTTAAGTAAATGCCTTAGTAAATAATTTGGATTTTTAGAATAATTTGTATAGATAATTTATTTAATGTATAATTGATTAATAACATTTTCTGTAAATATTGTATATAAAATTTAATTGTTTTAAAAAAAGAAAGATAATTGTTTATTTTAAGTATGATGGTTTAGAAAGAATTTAACTAAAGTTTTATCTTTGTTTTCTTCAAAAGTGATTAAATTAAAATGATTAAAAATGTATAAAAATAAATGTTTTAGATTTTAAATTACATGTATAAGAAAATATATTTGCATTATAATTAATTTTAGAATATTTTCTTTTAAAAGTGAATTTACATATACATATGTAAACATTTATTAATTAAGAAATTTAAATAAGTAAGTTATATTTACATTTAATTTAAATGAAAATTTATTAAAAAAAACACTTAAGAGAAAAACATGTGTAAACATGTTAATCGTCTTAGAAACACATGTAAGGAAATTAAACAAATTGAGTGACAAATGTATGTTTTTGGAACATGTGGCAACATACTTATTTTAATTTTAAATAAATCACAAAACAAATTTATATGAAACTTAATGCTTCTCCTCTTCAAAATTCTTTTCCTGTTCTCAATCAAAAAGCAAAGAAACAAGTATGTAAACAACACTCCTCAAACACTTTTCAAAACCAGAAACAAGATCTGTAATTAACATCTTCCTCAAACCTGGAAATAAAATCTGCAAACCCATTCCAACTGAATCAAGCCACAAGCAACTCAATCAACAATGAAGCTTCAAAAGAATTCAAATGCAGACAGTAGTAGCAGATCAAAATCGATTTTACAAATCAAAGAACCAGGCCTGTTCTCTGTTTTTTTCTTAAAGGTGAGTAAATTTCATTTTAAAATCAAATTAAAACCTATGATTTAAACCTGATGCTTATGATGAATTGAGTGAAAATATAGCTGCTTGTGTTTTGGGTATGAATGCATGAATATAAGTGTATGATGTGCTGTATATATCAGATGCATGCCTAGAAATGGATAGTAAACATCTAATTTTTTTCACTTAAGTAGGATAATATTGTTGCTTAAGTAATTTTTGTGTAAATGATGCTTGTTTGGGGTATTACTTCACATATTTATGAATGTGTTAATGTGTGTGCATGTCAGTTTTCTTTCTATTTTTCAACTACAGGGTTTCAAATCATTAGAGTGTTCTCTGTTCAACAGAACCTTGCAGGTGAGAAAACATAAGTTTTTAAAACAGCTTTAAACCTAAAATTTGTCCGTGATATCTGAATATAATTCATCTTGTTAGCCTGTAAATTTGGATGGAATAGAGACATATTATAAGTGTGATTATTGTATGCCTGTGTAGTTTTAAAAATAGACTCTGTTGATAACTACAGGTTTGGATTTCTTAATAAATTCAATATCTCAACTTTGAATACGAATTAATTTGTGATTTGTGAATGAAAGGTTTTTGTAACCATGTAGCATTTCACCTAGAAATAATTATAGGAATTTAGGATCAATCTTAGGTTTGGAAATTTGAGTTTTACAGTGAAATCTTCATTTTGGTATCAGAGCAGAAGGTTAAGTGAGAACCTTGGCTCTGTGGGATTACTCATTAAGGATAGGGTAAGTGGTGCCCTAGAATGAGTTGAGTCTATATATATAAGAGAGCGTACTTGTTATTTTCTTATATAAAGATTTTAAATGATTTTATATAAGATTATATTTTGATATATAAAGCAATATATCTTTCTAACAAATAGTAAAGGAATTGGTTGTTAAATTATTGAATTAAATTAAGAAGTAATAGAAATACAACCAAACTGAAATTAAATCTTAAATTTGGGAAAGGTTTCAGGATAAGGATAATCAATTAATTTATGTAATTAATTAAACTTTATTTAATGAGATTAATTAATGGATAATAATTGGAAATGATAAATAAAGAGGGAGTTACTTAATGAAGTAACTAGAGGTAAGTAATTTAAGGGACAATTACTTAATGAAGATAATTAAGCAATAAGTTAATAACCGAATATGATTAACTGGAATTAATTAATGACGTAATTAATTTAAAGAAATAATAAATAATATTATTAATGTATTTGAAGGAAAGGGTCCTATTTCAAACAAGAGTTGTTTGAAGATTTAAGGGAATTTGTTTTGGATTGAAAACCAAAGGTTGTTTAAATTTTAAAGTGTAGCCTAGTTGGGTAAGAAATAAATATGTTTATGTATGGATATGCATAATATCAAAGGTGGTTTGAAATAAACTCTAAATGGTGAGTTTTGAATTTGGAATGAGATGTGAAAACCCAAAGTTATAAGTTTTTGAACTTATAGATGGGAAGGAATTTTGAAATTTGAATAGGAATTCAAAATTGTGTGAATTTGACTGAATTTAGTGAATTGAATTTAACTTGCAAGAAGTTAAATAAGTTGGAATGATCAATCTGATTTGGAAATTTGAAGATAAAATTAGGATTTAACTTGGAAAGTTTAATGGTTAATTCGAATTTGGAGTTTGTGTGATCTCAAAATGGGTTTGAGATCTGGAAATTGGAAATATTTAAATTGTGAAATTGGATTTATTTAAATGAATAAGAAATGAAGTGTGGTGATATATCCATTGTTGAGATAAAAGAAAATCTAACTTTAATTTGAAATTAAATTGTTTAAAAGCTTTAAATAAAGGTTAACTTGGTTCAAAGGGTTAAACCAACCTTAGTAAACTTAACTCGAATTTATATAATTCGAGATGGTTTTAATCTGGAATTTGAATTGAAATTAGTTCAAATTGAATTTGATTTGAAGTAATTGAAATTGTGATTGAAGACGTATGAGTATAAAATTCAAATGGAAAATATGAATTGGATTAATTTGAAACGATTTGAAATTGAAGTGGTTCAATTTGAAATTAGTCTGAATTGAGTTGAATAATTTGGAATTGTAATTAAAATTGAATAGTTTTAAATTCAAATGGAATTTGAATTGAATTTGGGAGGAAATCAAAAATAATTCAACTTAATTTGGAAATAGAGTTTGAAATTGGGATTAATTCAAACTGGAGATGAAGTAAATTGAAATTGGAACTAGTTCAATTAAAATTTATTTGAATTAGTATAATTTGAGATCAAGGTTGAATAATGTAAAATTTGGAAAGAAACTGAGGTTAATTCAACTTGAATTGGGGGTTGAATCAATTTCAATGAAAATTGAAGTTATTTAAATTGGAATTGGGTCAGACCGAGTATTACAGATTTTCAGGTAAGGACGTTCTGGAGCTCAAGAGGCGAGCCGGATGGAAGGAACGTGTAGAGTATTTCCGCTGTGTTATTTTATTGTAAATCTGTGAGATGATAATTGTGTATAGTCATTGACTGTGTATATGTGAAACTGAGACGACCCGACTTTCCACTCCTGGAAAATCGCATCATCTTTAAGAAAGAAAGGGATAGAAGAAGAAAAGAAAGAAGAGAAAGAAGAAACAATACAAGAATCTCAACAGCGAAACGAATAAATTATATTAATAACATAAGTATTTACATAATATGTAATACCAATCAGAGATACACAGCATACACATCACATATACTAGACAGTTATAAGCACCTGTCTAGTATTTACAACTCAATACAATCACAACACAGAGAACACACAGCGGAACTATATATTTAAAACGCAGAAGCCTCCTGCTCCATTGCTTCCCCATTATTCGTCAAAGCCAACCTGAATCCTAACCTGAATCCCTTGACTACTCATAAAAATTTGAGTACCCAAGAGTTTATGAAAAACAAAAATAAACTCCGGATCAGACATGGGTCTGGTGTGAGTAACAGGTTAAAGTTTCTTAACTTTCAAAAACCTTCTGAAAAGAAAGGTATCACGTAAGACTTCCCACACATAAACATGGAAAAGTTTTTACCTTACGCTAACCAAAACATTTGATAGGAAATCCGATGATATTATAATAGTGTCTAGGGTTTTCAAATAAATAAGAAATAGCCGAAATTGTTACATTATTAAATTCCAGCTACTAGCCACAAAAGTGGGTAATACAATCAAAACCGTTGGCACTTATTGGATTTTGGATTCCATACAATGGCAGGGCTACTGGGGTACCGCCCGTCACAATACGTGGCCTAGATCATCGTACCGAGGAGTACTCCCACTCCCCTGCAACACAAGGCCGGACCCATTCCTTACTGAATAGTTCCGAACAAGACAACCCCGACGGTTGGAGCTCAAAACCGTCCACACAGCCGAAATATAAAGGGACCTCTAGACAGGGGTAAATCTCGCTCTCCAATGGGTGCAACCCACGAAGCCTTGCTGCACCTCCCCTGTTTTAGCCATTCCCGGTTGATGAGGCTTGAGGCTACGATTACCTTTATAGGACATATCATCTTAGAATGCTCATCGTCCGCCTGACGATGTTCTGAAAGCATTCAATCCATACAAGTTCGTTCCGGGTTCGAACGAAATCGAAGGCATCGTTACACTCATTTTGGAATCACCCTCAGAGTTAACAACGATAACCCTTGCACTCTGATTCACCATCTCGAATCTATAAGTACTATTCCGTCAAACTCATGACGGAATCACCCACGGAGTTATACTGACGTATAGCCCTTACACCTCGAGTCTTCACTCGCTCCACTTGGATTCACGACCAAACGTTATTTGGAATCGATGTGGTTTTCGGATATCCAAACATGGAAACCCGATCCCGGTCTCATCGAAATCCAAAGCGTGTCTTTTAGGGCCAAGTTGTTTTAAAGTTTTAAAACAATTCAATTACAGTATCTATATACACACAGATAGATAATTCATAAATCGTAACTGATAATCAACATTATCACATAACAGGTAATCTACATTATCAATATCAAATAGATATTCCATATATCACCATTACAATAGATAACCTATGTTATCATCACAATACAATCAAACATCCATACCACACAATATCATTTATCTCATTACTGAGATCTCAAAGCATCCAAGTCAAACAATGACATCCATTCATACATAAGCAAAGATTTACTTATCACAATATAATTAATTTAAAATGAATTAAATTAACTATCTCTATCTCTAATTAATTTAAAATGAATTAAATTAATTACCCCAACTTTAATTAATTTAAAATAAATTAAATTAATTACTTCATCTTTAATTAATTTAAAATGAATTAAATTAATTACATCACCAAATTATAACTTGCTTACCCATCTATTTAATTGATTACAATCAATTAATCATTCAAAATAAATCATCCTAATTAATCACTCTTGATTAATTACTCTTAATTACATTCATGTAATTATCCTTAATTAATTTCACAAATTAATTATCCTCAACTAAACAGTAATTAACCTTTAATTACTTCAATTAATCATAATTAATTACTTTAATCCTTAATTAATTATATTAATTAATTACCTTTAATTACCTATTATTGATTAATTAATCATAATTAATCAACTTTAATTACATCATTAATTAAATAATTAATGATCCTTAATTATTCCTTAAATTAATTACTCTAAGTAATTAACTAACTTAATTACTATATTAAACCAAATTAATTATCCTTAAATTAATTTCTTAATTAATTATTTGATTAATTACTAAACAATTAATCCAAATTATCTCATACTTAAACATCTCCTTACTTACAATCTGTAATTATTAAACAATTACTTAACTGAGTAATTCCCAAATCATTAATTACATAAAGTAATTATTTATAAACCCAAATGTTTAAAATTAATTAAACTTAATTAATTAAATTAAACAATCCCATTAAATTAAATTAATTACATTTAGTAATTAATTTCTTATTTACTTTATTAAGTAATTATACTCAAACCATTTACAATTGATTATTATTAAATTAATTAATCTAATTAATTATAAAAAATTAACTGCATTAATTAATTGTTAAATAATCATGGTTAATGACCTTCATTAACCATCCTCAAATTATTTTATAAATTAATTAACTTAAATTAATCACCATTTAAATTATCTTTAATCATTCATTAATTAAAGTTAATTATTAAATTAATTAACCTTAATTTAAGACTTAATTACATAATTAATATTCATTTATCATTAATTAAAAATTTAATTAATGATCTTAATTCCAAATTGATTAATCATTAATCAATCATTAATTCCAAATTTAATTAATTAAATTAATTAATCAATCATAATTATCTTATTAATTAAATTCTAAAACATAAATCTAAATTTAAAATTTCAAAATAAAACATAACTTAATTATGTTTAAAACAATTTGATTCAAAACAAAGTACTTTTTGAACTTACCCTTAAATTTCAATTTAAATTCAAGCTTAAAATAGAATAATTTTTAAACCTATCAAAGTTTTAAATAATTTAAAACTTATTTAAATTTACAAGTCAAAACAAAAGTTTGACTTGAAAATGAAATCATAAAAATTTTGAAGTTAAATTCATTTCAAAGATTTTTATAACTTAAATTTACATTTAATTTAAAACTTCAATTTTTAAACCTTTTTTAAAATCTAAAACTGAAACTCAAATTAAACTTTGAATTTCCAGATTTAAATTAACCTTAAATCTATTCATATATTTTAAAATCTCATTACTAAGAAGTTTAAACTATTTATCAAATTGATATAGTTAATTAAGATAAATTTTAAACTTAAATTTCTGAAAATAAAACTTTATTTTATATTTTAAAACTGGAAGTTAAATTTAATCAGAAATTTAAACTTGCATTTTGAATTTGAACTTAAACTTTACTCAAAACATAAACTGCAGATTTAAAAGGTTTAAATCCAATTTTTTTTTAAAAAAACAGAAAAACAGGTTTCAAAACCTGGAATTTGAATCCAATTCAAAAATTCAACTTGAATTAGATTATAAACTTAAACTTTTCTTTAAACAAAAACTACGGATTTTAAGTTTTCGAAAAAAACCCAGATTTTAAAAGTTTAAAACCCATATTTTGAAAAACAAAACACAGTTTTACAGTAACCTGGAAATCACAGTGACCCGAGAAAACCCAATTCCTACTTCGGGTCAAATGCCTCATTACTCCGAGTAATCCTCTCATCCACTTCGAGTTTTCTACCTACATCTCCTCGTAAATTCTAAACTTGGAAAATATGTTCCAGGCTTCTGCACAAAACCTGTCAACGGCCTAAACCCACCGCTCCGACCTCTTGACGATCGACCCCTCCGGCCATGAACTACGCTTCACACCAACTAGCCACACACCAAAAATCAAATCACTCTATCCATTCTTTCCCTCTCACTGTCCACATTTCCTAACCACTATTCAAAACTAGGGTTAGCTGAAGAATTTCAAAACTGCACTTACTCTAATCAAATTTAAATTCATCTCTGAATTTTTCTGAGGATCAATGATCCTTACTCTATAACTCAGAAAGAATTTTGAGTTTTCTTAAACTACAGTTTGCAAGAATTTTGACAAATTCATATTTTGTTTCCAGACCAAACTGTAAATGAAACATTCACTTAAAAATACTAATACTTGATTTTAAAACCAAGTTTTTGTCAATGCATTAAGTTTATTAATACTAATGGGTTTGATTTTGATCAATATTAAACATACAGGGGAGTTACTTAGGTTTACAGAAACAATTTCCAGTACTTTAATTTTCCCAAAGATTTTTAAATCTAAACTTAAGAAAATGAAACACATTACTTTATAAGTTTGGAAACTAATATAAAACAAATAAACCCTTTTTATTATCCTAAAACCCAGTTACTATCTCAAATAGATCAATTTCAGAGGATTCTTAAAGTAGGATGTAAATCTGAGTATACACTGCAAACATAATCAAACATGCATGCATAATCACAATCAAAACACACAAACATAATTTAACTCATGCAACCTAATTACAGTTTTTTTAAATTAAATGTTACTCACCTTTTATTGAATGCATACCCATGTGAGTTTTGCAGAAAACAAATATGCAGAGCTTGCTCCTCTCTGTTTTTCCTCTTCGATTTGCAGGAAAATGAATATGCAGGTATGCTTCTTGGATGAAACAGTGGTTGCATGCAGGTAGATAGATGATGCAGTTGCCAAATTTCCAAATACATGCTATGATTCCCAGTTTAACAGAATGCAGAAAAGAAATAGTGCAGGCTCTTCTTGAATTTTACAGATTTGAACATAATTTTGGATATGCAGAAGTTGGATTTGAATATGCAGGTTTTACTTTGATTGGAAATGCAGATTTGTGGATTTTTGAGTAATATGCAGATGAAGGATTTGAGGAAATGGAATATGCAAGTTTTGCACAGGGTTTGATAAATTGGTATATGCAGATTTTTGTGGATTGTTAATGTGAAAATGATTTTTGATCTTCATTTGATTTAGGAAAAAAAATGAACATGCAATATGAAATGAAGATGTAAACTTAACTAAATGTATTTTCAGATTTTAATGAAAGAAAAGAAAAACTAAAATTTTAACACTTGTCAAAAGAACGCTAATATTTAAACACATGTTAAATAAATGCGTATGAATCTAACACATGTATTTCCTTTAAAGATAATTAGTATTTATATTTACAAAATAATGCATGTATTAGCTTAGTTTCCATTTGTTAATTTAAATTTGAATATGTGTATAAATTATAAAAGAAATAAAAACAAATTATGTTTATAAATGAACTTATACATATTAAAAATTAAGACAATCAAATAATTTAAAATTTTATACTTTTAAATTTAAATTCAACTAAATTCAAAATCAAACAATTTCAAATCAAGTTATATATAAAAATTCAATTTGAAATAAAAATTATAAATTTTATTCAAACTCTATTTATAAAGACAATACACAATATTAATATTGTTTTTATAAATATCTTTTATTATAAAATTAAAAAACATTTTACAAGAGATTATATTTATATTAAATAAATATCTATTTTATTAAGCCATGAAATCATTTTGTTTGTTCATTCTAAATTTAAAACTCAATCTAATTTGATTTAAACATTTAATATTTTTCTTATCAATTTTTAAAATCATATATTTATTTATGAAATAGTCTTTGAAAACTCAATACTAATTTGTATTAAAATTTCCAAATTAAAATGTATATATTAGAATTTTAAAACATGATTCAATATTAATTTAAGCAAAAATCATTTATTTAACTTTGAAAAGCTTAAATATTAAATAAAACAAATTTTCCAAAATTACTAAAATAATAAAACTAGAAAATATGCTTTACTTTAAAATTAAAGCAAATGCTAATCTATTTAAAATATAAACCTTATTTTTGTATTGTAAACAGAAATCAATTTATATCATTTTAAAAGATAAAATAACCAATTTAAATATTTACTGAAGAAGATTATTAAATTTATCTGAATAATTATTTACAGAATATCAATATCAATTTAATTTTAACTACAGATTATTAAATTGATATTGTTAAAAATTCCGGGATGTTACAATCCTTCCCCCTTAAAAGAATTTCGTCCTCGAAATTTAAAACAAAGGTGATTTAATAATCTTATTAAATTTAAAATTTAAAAACACAAGCATATATCAAACATATGCTAACAACCAAAAACAACCAATCAAACAAATCTAATTATCCAGACAAATTCTGGATAATTCCTTCGAGTTTCCCCAGGTGTATATATATACACACCGGGATACTCGCTCTAGAGAATCCAAACAAACTATACTATGAAGCCACAAAGCTCCTATACAACTGTATCTATAACACTAGACAAGATATCAGACTACAGACGAGTCTGACTCAACAACCAAAACTCCAGAACTGCTGGTTCACAACTAGAGATAGATCATACACGTACTCCCTCAGAGATACGTGAAACCCATCGGATCTCAGTTATCCAAACTGGCAATTCAATCCTGTAGATCAGTCACTTATTCTCCAAGATCACAGAAAAGATCCAAAACACTTTTAGAGCAAACTTCTCAGACCTACCCAAACTTATAGCTCACTTGATCGGAGAAAACTTATCCAAAATTAAATCTCCGACTCAGAATCCACAAAACTCTCCAGACGATCCTGGGCTGCCCACAACCTTACTAATCAGCTCAACCTTGCTGATACTTCTAGAAACAAACTAGACCAATCAACACAACAAGATGATCTCCTCAAGATCAACCAAAAACCAAGAACTCAAACTCTACTCCTCAACATCAGAAGACAACAACTTCTTCTGTCCGAAAAAGTAAAGCAGATGCACTCCCAAACTGCTTCCGCTGCTCAACTCTGATCCGAAGTAGAAGAGAATGCTAAAGAAGAACACGAGCACAAACAGGACAACACATCCAGAGATATGGTTCAACAAATCCATAAGAATCATTCAGACGTTCCTCCAAAACTCCGAGCTGCTACACTAACTCAATCTCCTAGAAACCATTCTACTATTAAGCTGAACCACCGGTACCACTCCTGGAATTCCAGTTGATAAGAAAACTCAATCTCCAGATACGGACAAAACTCTGACTTCCTGAAGACATCCAGAAAACTCAGATAACCCAAGAGAACACTCAAACAATCGCAAGTCACTTTTGCGATCCACCAAACCAAATGCAAGGAAAACTGTTCTCCCTTAACCAAATAGAACAGCTTAAACTTAACTAGCAAACCCATCGAAGAAACGGGTCCACTCAGCTGCTTGTGAACTCCTCTTCAGAAAACTGCTAAGCCAGAAGATCTCTTGCCAACATCGAGAACATTCCAACTGCACCGCTGCCATAGATGCCAAAGAATTCCAAAACAAAGCTCTTCGAGAAACTCAATCTTCAAAGCAACAGGAACTTCAGCTGAACACAGCCACAACACCGAAGCGGACTCACCTCCTTAACTTGTTCCAAAGAAAACATCTTCGGGGACATCCATAGTCACTGCATCTCATCACGCAGCTACTACTCCTTAAGGTATCAAAATACTATTACTTTGCTTCTGCTCAGCCAACAGATCCAAATACTACTCATCCAACTTCAAAAATAATCTCCGAACCTTAACAGGTTTCCTTCAGAGATTAATGAAATTCTTCATCACTACAAAACTCGCTCGAGACGGTATTAGGTCTACAGTCTCAACAAATACACTTCCAACCTCAAACATTCAAACTCCAACCAATGGTAGTCGTGTTACACACACTACCACCCCATCTACCTTATAACTTATATTGGAAAACCTGAACAGGTAACCCAACAGATAGATGGAAATAAAATATATATATATATATATATATATATATATATAAATATTAAAAATTACAAATACGCTCTCTCAAGAAAGACACCACTACAGAGCCTAGGTATTCACTCAACCTAACGCTCTGATACCAAGTGAGACGAATCGACTTTCCACTCCCGGAAAATCGCATCATCTTTAAGAAAGAAAGGGATAGAAGAAGAAAAGAAAGAAGAGAAAGAAGAAACAATACAAGAATCTCAACAGCAAAACGAATAAATTATATTAATAACATAAGTATTTACATAATATACAATACCAATCAGAGATACACAACATACACATCACATATACTAGACAGTTATAAGCACCTGTCTAGTATTTACAACTCAGTACAATCACAACACAGAGAACACACAGCGGAACTATATATTTAAAATGCAGAAGCCTCCTGCTCCATTGCTTCCCCATTATTCGTCAAAGCCAACCTAAATCCCTTGACTACTCATAAAAATTTGAGTACCCAAGAGTTTATGAAAAACAAAAATAAACTCCGGGTCAGACATGGGTCTGGTGTGAGTAACAGGTTAAAGTTGCTTAACTTTCAAAAACCTTTTAAAAAGAAAGGTATCACGTAAGACTTCCCACACATAAACATGGAAAAGTTTTTACCTTACGCTAACCAAAACATTTGATAGGAAATCCGATGATATTATAATAGTGTCTAGGGTTTTCAAATAAATAAGAAATAGCCGAAATTGTTACATTATTAAATTCCAGCAACTAGCCACAAAAGTGGGTAATACAATCAAAACCGTTGGCACTTATTGGATTTTGGATTCCATACAATGGCAGGGCTACTGGGGTACCGCCCGTCACAGTACGTGGCCTAGATCACTGTACCGAGGAGTACTCCCACTCCCCTGCAACACAAGGCCGGACCCATTCCTTACTGAATAGTTCCGAACAAGACAACCCCGACGGTTGGAGCTCAAAACCGTCCACACAGCCGAAATATAAAGGGACCTCTAGACAGGGGTAAATCTCGCTCTCCAGTGGGTGCGACCCACGAATCCTTGCTACACCTCCCCTGTTTTAGCCATTCTCGGTTGATGAGGCTTGAGGCTATGATTACCTTTATAGGACATATCATCTTAGAATGCTCATCGTCCGCCTGACGATGTTTTGAAAGCATTCAATCCATACAAGTTCATTCCGGGTTCGAACGAAACCGAAGGCATTATCTCGTTACACTCATTTTGGAATCACCCTTAGAGTTAACAACGATAACCCTTGCACTCTGATTCACCATCTCGAATCTATAAGTACTATTCCATCAAACTCATGACGGAATCACCCACGGAGTTATACTGACGTATAGCCCTTACACCTCGAGTCTTCACTCGCTCCACTTGGATTCACGACCTAACGTTATTTGGAATTGATGTGGTTTTCGGATATCCAAACATGGAAACCCGATCCCGGTCTCATCGAAATCCAAAGCGTGTCTTTTAGGGCCAAGTTGTTTTAAAGTTTTAAAACAATTCAATTATAGTATCTATTTACACACAGATAGATAATTCATAAATCATAACTGATAATCAACATTATCACATAACAGGTAATCTACATTATCAATATCAAATAGATATTCCATATATCACCATTACAATAGATAAACTATGTTATCATCACGATACAATCAAACATCCATACCATACAATATCATTTATCTCATTACTGAGATCTCAAAGCATCCAAGTCAAACAATGACATCCATTCATACATAAACAAAGATTTACTTATCACAATATAATTAATTTAAAATGAATTAAATTAACTATCTCTATCTCTAATTAATTTAAAATGAATTAAATTAATTACCCCAACTTTAATTAATTTAAATTAAATTAAATTATTTACTTCATCTTTAATTAATTTAAAATGAATTAAATTAATTACATCACCAAATTATTACTTGCTTACCCATCTATTTAATTGATTACAATCAATTAATCATTCAAAATAAATCATCCTAATTAATCACTCTTGATTAATTACTCTTAATTACATTCATGTAATTATCCTTAATTAATTTCACAAATTAATTATCCTCAACTAAACAGTAATTAACCTTTAATTACTTCAATTAATCATAATTAATTACTTTAATCCTTAATTAATTATATTAATTAATTACCTTTAATTACCTATTATTGATTAATTAATCATAATTAATCAACTTTAATTACATCATTAATTAAATAATTAATGATCCTTAATTATTCCTTAAATTAATTACTCTAAGTAATTAACTAACTTAATTACTATATTAAACCAAATTAATTATCCTTAAATTAATTTCTTAATTAATTATTTGATTAATTACTAAATAATTAATCCAAATTATCTCATACTTAAACATCTCCTTACTTACAATCTGTAATTATTAAACAATTACTTAACTGAGTAATTCCCAAATCATTAATTACATAAAGTAATTATTTATAAACCCAAATGTTTAAAATTAATTAAACTTAATTAATTAAATTAAACAATCCCATTAAACTAAATTAATTACATTTAGTAATTAATTTCTTATTTACTTTATTAAGTAATTATACTCAAACCATTTACAATTGATTATTATTAAATTAATTAATCTAATTAATTATAAAAAATTATCTACATTAATTAATTGTTAAATAATCATAGTTAATGACCTTCATTAACCATCCTCAAATTATTTTATAAAGTAGTTAACTTAAATTAATCACCATTTAAATTATCTTTAATCATTCATTAATTAAAGTTAATTATTAAATTAATTAACCTTAATTTAAGACTTAATTACATAATTAATATTCAATTATCATTAATTAAAAATTTAATTAATGATCTTAATTCCAAATTGATTAATCATTAATCAATCATTAATTCCAAATTTAATTAATTAAATTAATTAATCAATCATAATTATCTTATTAATTAAATTCTAAAACATAAATCTAAATTTCAAATTTCAAAATAAAACATAACTTAATTATGTTTAAAACAATTTGATTCAAAACAAAGTACTTTTTGAACTTACCCTTAAATTTCAATTTAAATTCAAGCTTAAAATAGAATAATTTTTAAACCTATCAAAGTTTTAAATAATTTAAAACTTATTTAAATTTACAAGTCAAAACAATAATTTGACTTAAAAATGAAATCATAAGAATTTTGAAGTTAAATTCATTTCAAAGATTTTTATAACTTAAATTTACATTTTATTTAAAACTTCAATTTTTAAACCTTCTTTAAAATCTAAAACTGAAACTCAAATTAAACTTTGAATTTCCAGATTTAAATTAACCTTAAATCTATTCATATATTTTAAAATCTCATTACTAAGAAGTTTAAACTATTTATCAAATTGATATAGTTAATTAAGATAAATTTTAAACTTAAATTTCTGAAAATAGAACTTTATTTTATATTTTAAAACTGGAAGTTAAATTTAATCAGAAATTTAAACTTGCATTTTGAATTTGAACTAAACCTTTACTCAAAACATAAACTGCAGATTTAAAAGGTTTAAATCCCATTTTTTTTTAAAAACAGAAAAACAGGTTTCAAAAAATGGAATTTGAATCCAATTCAAAAATTCAACTTGAATTAGATTATAAACTTAAACTTTTCTTTAAACAAAAACTACAGATTTTAAGTTTTCGAAAAAAACCCAGATTTTAAAAGTTTAAAACCCATATTTTGAAAAACAAAACACAGTTTTACGGTAACCTGGAAATCACAGTGACCCGGGAAAACCCAATTCCTACTTCGGGTCAAATGCCTCATTAATCCGAGTAATCCTCTCATCCACTTCGAGTTTCTACCTACATCTCCCCGTAAATTCTATACCTGGAAAATATGTTCCAGGCTTCTGCACAAAACCTGTCAACGGCCTAAACCCACCGCTCCGACCTCTTGACGATCGACCCCTCCGGCCATGAACTACTCTTCACACCAACTACCCACACACCAAAAATCAAATCACTCGATCCATTCTTTCCCTCTCACTGTCCACATTTCCTAACCACTATTCAAAACTAGGGTTAGTTGAAGAATTTCAAAACTGCACTTACTCTAATCAAATTTAAATTCATCTCTGAATTTTTCTGAGGATCAATGATCCTTACTCTATAACTCAGAAAGAATTTTGAGTTTTCTTAAACTACAGTTTGCAAGAATTTTGACAAATTCATATTTTGTTTCCAGACCAAACTGTAAATGAAACACACTTAAAAATACTAATACTTGATTTTAAAACCAAGTTTTTGTCAATGCATTAAGTTTATCAATACTATTGGGTTTGATTTTGATCAATATTAAACATTCAGGGGAGTTACTTAGGTTTACAGAAACAATTTCCAGTACTTTAATTTTCCCAAAGATTTTTAAATCTAAACTTAAGAAAATGAAACACATTACTTTATAAGTTTGGAAACTAATATAAAACAAACAAACTCTTTTTATTATCCTAAAACCCAGTTACTATCTCAAATAGATCAATTTCAGAGGATTCTTAAAGTAGGATGTAAATCTGAGTATACACTGCAGACATAATCAAACATGCATGCACAATCACAATCAAAACACACAAACATAATTTAACTCAAGCAACCTAATTACAGTTTTTTTTTAAAATTAAATGTTACTCACCTTTTATTGAATGCAGACCCCTGTGAGTTTTGCAGAAAACAAATATGCAGAGCTTGCTCCTCTCTGTTTTTCCTTTTTGATTTGCAGGAAAATGAATATGCAGGTATGCTTCTTGGATGAAACAGTGGTTGCATGCAGGTAGATAGATGATGCAGTTGCCAAATTTCCAAATACATGCTATGATTCCCAGTTTAACAGAATGCAGAAAAGAAATAGTGCAGGCTCTTCTTGAATTTTGCAGATTTGAACATAATTTTGGATATGCAGAAGTTGGATTTGGATATGCAGGTTTTATTTTGATTGGAAATGCAGATTTGTGGATTTTTGAGTAATATGCAGATGAAGGATTTGAGGAAATGGAATATGCAAGTTTTGTACAGGGTTTGATAAATTGGTATATGCAGATTTTTGTGGATTGTTAATGTGAAAATGATTTTTGATCTTCATTTGATTTAGGAAAAAAAAATGAACATGCAATATGAAATGAAGATGTAAACTTAACTAAATGTATTTTCAGATTTTAATGAAAGAAAAGAAAAACTAAAATTTTAACACTTGTCAAAAGAATGCTAATATTTAAACACATGTTAAATAAATGCATATGAATCTAACACATGTATTTCCTTTAAAGATAATTAGTATTTATATTTACAAAATAATGCATGTATTAGCTTAGTTTCCATTTGTTAATTTAAATTTGAATATGTGTATAAATTATAAAAGAAATAAAAACACATTATGTTTATAAATGAACTTATACATATCAAAAATTAAAACAATCAAACAATTTAAAATTTTATACTTTTAAATTTAAATTCAACTAAATTCAAAATCAAACAATTTCAAATCAAGTTATATATAAAAATTCAATTTGAAATAAAAATTATAAATTTTATTCAAACTCTATTTATAAAGACAATACACAATATTAATATTGTTTTTATAAATATCTTTTATTATCAAATTAAAAATCATTTTACAAGAGATTATATTTATATTAAATAAATATCTATTTTATTAAGCCATGAAATCATTTTGTTTGATCATTCTAAATTTAAAACTCAATCTAATTTGATTTAAACATTTAATATTTTTCTTATCAATTTTTAAAATCATATATTTATTTATGAAATAGTCTTTGAAAACTCAATACTAATTTATATTAAAATTTCCAAATTAAAATGTATATATTAGAATTTTTAAACATGATTCAATATTAATTTAAACAAAAATCATTTATTTAACTTTGAAAAGCTTAAATATTAAATAAAACAAATTTTCCAAAATTACTACAAATAATAAAACTAGAAAATATGCTTTAATTTAAAATTAAAGCAAATGCTAATCTATTTAAAATATAAACCATATATTTTTATTGTAAATAGAAATCAATTTATATAATTTTAAAAGATAAAATAACCAATTTAAATATTTACTGAAGAAGATTATTAAATTTATCTGAATAATTATTTACAGAATATCAATATCAATTTAATTTTAACTACAGATTATTAAATTGATATTGTTAAAAATTCTGGGATGTTACAGAAATTCTGATGTATTAGAATGTAATCGACAAATATAACATTCTTTTGTAGACTGTTATTATTTATTGTTATATTTTATCCGCTGCGAATGTGAGATTTCTGTGACTTGTTTTTGCTTCTTCTTCTTTCTCTTTTCTTCTTTTCTCTAACTATTTGGAAGTTTCGGGATCGAAATTTCCGGGTTGTTACATTTTGTGGATTTGTAAAATTGTTATAAGTTACCCTGGGTTAAGAATTGGCTATTGTTTTGGTGTATTTCATATTAAATGAGGTTTTCTGTGTTTTGGTGTTTCTCTTTCTTTTCCTTCTTCTTTCTCTTTCTTCTTTCTCTAACTAGAATTTTCGGGATGAAAATTTCCGGGTCGCTACAGATACGAATGTGGGAGAAGCACCCTATCAAAAAGAACCCGAATAAAAATATTGCTAAAGAGAATAAAGCTTTAAGGATGGAGGGAGTAATATCCCTATTCTTCCTAGAACCACAATCAAGGATTAACCTATTCGATGATAGATGTTAAACAAAACTATGTCCAAATGATTACATCCCCAAATTCCTCGAGATATCACTTATTCCTAAAAGAAGAAATCCTATAGTCTAAAGAAAACCCTAAGGAACGTTTTCTAACACTTGCTTAGACCTGGATTCCATACTCAATTTCGTATATTGTTTTGAATCTTGGCTCTGATACTTAGCTGTAGCGCCCCACCTCGAGACCCACACTAACAAAAGATATTACTGTGTAGTATCGTCTGCTAGTACAAAGAATAAGGCTATTTGGGAGCGACCATTGATGAATACTGCTTTAAGCAAGTATTGACACGTCGACTTAAGTGGTAAAATTTTCCTTTGAAGTGGATTCGACGTACACAATCCAGGCTTAAAACAATATTATGGTAGTTAAATATATGTTCTAAACGATATAAGACAACTCAATATATGAATCACAGAGTACATAACAGAATACACACACATACACACACACACACATCTTATACTGAAAAGATCAAAATAATATATATACAATATGTTGTCTACAAGGATAGTGATATAAATACAACTTGACTTACATAATATGTACAACCTTAACGAAAATGATATACATAAACTAGGTCTCTATCTGACACATATATATAATCAACATAGGACTAAACAAAATAGTGCATCCGCATATAAGATAACAACATATTTAGGCTAGGTAAGTTCAGATAACTAAATACCTCTGTCAAACCCTAGTATTATTTTGAATAATAAATGGACCAGTCTTGTTCTGATTTAAGTTAATAAGGTGGTATAACATGATGAGCATACATAAATAGAATGAATGAACAACTTGTTCATATCTCTATCTAATGCATATTCAAATGCTATATGGGTAACTCTTATACAAATAATTCCAATCTAGTGTAAATTCCATGTTAGTAACTCATGAGTGAATAGTCCCAAAATTTAGTATTGACCACAAATAACAAATAGTATCAAAATCTCGAAAATCACCAAAACAAGAAACTCATTTATAGCCCTATATGGGAAAACCTAGAATTTGGTGAAAACTCAATCAAATCTCAAAATATAACTAAATAACACAAAATGGAACCAATGCCCAATGACGAGTCGATGCCCGCCACTCATGCATGCCACAATGAGGTACGATCCCCTCCAGAACAGATGCGAGGACCCATTTCTTTGACTCTCGAAAATCGACACTAAGACATCCTTAGTATTAACGTGTTGTAAATCTAAGATCCATAGAAGCGGATTCTCAAGGGTAAGAAAGAAAAATAAAGATAGAACAAAATCCCACATATGTTATTTCAATAAAAACTTTACAGCGGAAATTAAAATACATTTATTAGAGTTAAAAGCATGGACAGTTGTAAATTCCTGTCCTTACAAATGCAGAATACAATAATACAAGAGTGTGGTGGAAATAGACCAAAATCTTCAGAAAAATCTTCTGATTCCATGCTTCGAGCCTCATTCAGATTTCTTCTAAACTAAACTTGATTACTAGGCTGCCCGAAAAAATTAGGCACCTAGATTTTGAGAAAAGGGAAAAATAAACTCTGGGTCAGTCATGGGACTGGTGTGAGAACTCAAAATACGCGTTTTGAAAACAAAAAATGCATCTCATAAGACCACGGCGCACGTTAGGACAGAACAAGTTTTTACCTGATGATAACCAAATCATTATCATGTAAAACCACTTATATTATTTTTAATGACATATCTTTAAAAACATTTGCAAGTATACTTATTAATCTTAGCCAAATTGTAACCATTATTAAATTCGAGCATACTAGGTTCTACAAACAAAAAGGCAGGCTCTTATTGGAGAATGGTTTCCGTACAAATGACCAGGTGAAGGGACCGTCTTCTGGTAATACATCTCTAGAGTAATGTACCGAGGCCCAACTGATGGTCCTCTACCAACACAAGACCGGCCTACCTCTTCCTAGATAGTACTGAATATGTCACCACCCCAGTCATTACCAACCTATCCGAGGGCCTTCATAGCATACATCCACAATAATTTAAGTCCCAAACGTCATAGGAAGAATAAATATGTCTAGAAGGGGAAGATCATATCCTAATGGTTGTGAACCACATAGCCTTGCCGCATTTATCCTGTTTCGACCATTTCCGAGTGTGAGGCTTGAGGTAACGATTACCTTTCACATTTCACATCATCTTCCTTTAAATCCCATATTGCCATTCCATAGTCACACAACTGATTTCTACAAACATATAATTCCTAAGCTCGTATGTCTCAGGAAAGGGTGTTAAGCTAAGAGAAGTTGCATTCTCGCCACCAAGTAGATAATACGTCCGTAGAGATCATTTACGTAAATAGAATGCAATGTCAAACATTCGTCCATATAAGTTTGATCTGAGACTGAACGAAACTGAAGGCACTCTCCCACCACATTCTGTCGGGGATTAACCCTAGGATTAGTAGCAGGAAGTCCTTGCAACCCAAAGGGTTTTTGTAACGACCCGAAATTTCCGAACCCGAAAATTCCAGATAGTTATGAAAAAGAAGAAAGAGATAGAAGAAGAAGAACAGAAACACCAAACATCTCACATTCGCAGCGGAATAAAATATAATAAATAATAACAGTTTACAAAAGAATACTATATCTATCGATTACATTTAAAATACATCAGAGTTTCACATTATATACAGTCACTGAATATTTACCATTATCAAGTCTCGGATTAATAATAATATAAATACAGCGGAATACTCCATACGATATCGCCATCCAGCTCGCCTCCTGAGTTCCAGAACGTACCTACCTGAAAATATGTAATACTCGGTCTGACCCGAGCATTACACCAAAGTAACACCCGGGTCAGGCTGGAAACCAGCGTGAGTAAACCCAACTAACATGGAATACCAAAGCAAACAACTTATACAAAACCCGGGTAACATATATCGATTTAACAAATTCACAATATGCTTAAGACAACACCTATTCCACACAACAATTCCTAAGTACCAAACATAGATAAAATAATCCAATTCACTTAAATCTTTTCATTCCAAACTATTTATTTCACAAATCCATTTATCAAATTCGAAGTGGTTTCGGGTATTTCCTAATACCCGATCCCGGCCTCTTCGAAACTCATGTTATCCCGTCCGAAATTATTCAAATGAAATACACAACATTTCATATCAGGAATATCATCACACATTCAAAACATCTAATACCATAAAAGTATCCATAACAAAGCTTACTTACATACAACTCAATTCAATTGATTCTAATTGAATTTCAAACCTCAATCACTTAGACTCCTTCATCAATTACTTCCGAATCAATTAATCAATCAACCATCCAATATCCATTCATCTTAATTAATCAGCCTGGATTAATTATCTTTCAATTACATTCAAGTAATTATCCTTGATTAGTTTCACTATATTAATTACCCTTAACCAAAATCAATAAGAAACCTTAATTACTTCATCAATTAATTAACTATATCAATTACATTAACTCTTAATTACTTATCTTACTAATTTTTCTGATAAGTCACTTATTAGGGATTAATTAATCTTAATTAATCCAATCTTTAATTACATCATTTATTATATGAATTATTGATTTCCAATTAAATTCAATTTATCCAAATCTGAATTAATTATATCAATCAAACCACCGTCTTAACCATACTTGATTTATCTCCACCCGAAATTATCTTCCTTTTTATTTACTTCGTTAAATAGATTCATTTTCCTTAATTAATTATCTTAATTTATCTCTTGCTTAACTTCACAAAGTAATTATATTTTATTAATTGCATTAAATAATTACTTATTAAACCACCAAATGATCATCCTAATTAATTTAAACTTAATTAATTAACCCAAATCAATAATTAATTATCCATTTAATTTATCAATCATTAACCCTTATTGTTTTTTTTAAATGAACCATCCTCTTATTTACGATTCAAGTTTAAAACCCTAATGCTTCGAGGTAAGCAACAATTTACTTGAGAATCCACCAAAATCAAGGTCATCAGAACATCAATACTCATACAATCCACCCAAATCAATCAACCATTCATTTAAATTTAATCATTTAAAATAAAATAGAAATCCAACAGAGTGAGGCTTACTCACCTTTGCTCTTATCTGCAATCCACCTCAAAATTGTCTTGGTTTCCTCATTTTTGACCTTGTATAAATAATTATACAATTTATTAATATTTGAACAGATTGAACAATCAAATCCCCATTTGATATTTTAAATTAACCAATGATCTATTCTTAAAATAATAGCTTGATTTTAAACAAATTTCTTAAAATAAATTTAACAAGTTAATTAACAAATAAACCACCATTATTTTAAAATCAAATTAGTAACTAAAGTTAGGTATGTGTATATATATACATTTCATTTTATTTATTATCTTAAATCTCGCTGAAAATAATTCTCTGCATGCACAATTTTTTTTTTAAAATAAAAATAAAAAAATTGAAAGCTTCAGATATATATATATCTTCAGTCCAGATTAAATCAAATTTTAAAGTTCAGATTATTATACCTTTTAGAAAAACGACTCCAGGCCATACACCTCGTCACCACCACGAGCAGTGCACTCTTCCCAATGCCAGAGCTCGAGCACGAGCTCCCACTCACGATCCTCCGCCTTCAACCATTGCCACGGATAGATTCGATCAAACCCTTCACCCCAGATGCGACTTTCAATCCAGCACCCCTCTCGATTTGAGCACCACCGCAACCCAACATCGAAGCTTCCCAGCCTCGTCATCTGCCTCGAACACACTACCACGCGACACTACAGCATACACGCCCTAGGTTCACAAACTCGTCGATCTCGAGCGACTCAGAATTCTAAAGCTTTGACAAGTTCGCCGAACATGCTCTGATCGTATGAGATTCAAACGAGAATTTTGCTTGTCTTTCAACTGATTCGAACGAAATTCGTTCGTTCGTTAATTAAATTTCGATTTGCATTAAAGAAGAGGGCGGTCAAGGTTATTTCGATGCGAAAATGAGAGAGAGAGAGGTTCTTCAAACTGGAAGAAGTAATAAAAATATCACCGAAAGAACAAGGGTTATCGGCCTCCCCTCTTCCCCTTTTTTTTTTTTTTTTTTTAAGTTCGATTTCTGCCTGAAGCTTAAAGAGGAAGACGGTAAAAATAGAGATTTGGAGAAGCTTCCTGAGAACGATTGTGAATAAAATATCTTTGACTTTAATTGTATTATAAAATATTCAAACATCTCGTCTATTGCCATTTAAAATTTCGAACTCCTCTTAAGGAATGCCGCTAGACGATTATAGGGTTTTACCCACATCTCGAACACAACGAAACGTGTTTCAGAAGCAAATTCGATCATATGCACGAGTTACGGAAGAAAATGATCAGTTTTAAATTAAATCGATTAAAATAATTCCAGCGTTTTGAGTTGCCAGGGTCAAACTACAACCCTGATTGCTACGAAAATTGAAATCCGATAATAACTAACTATTACGGATCCAATGGAACTGGTTCCGTCGAATTCCGAGACTGTGTCTCGGAAGGCTATTTTTAAATATTGATTTTAAACGATATATTTTCAAAACATAACAAAACACTTCCAAATTCGATTTTAACACCTTTACTACATTCAGTATCATCATAAAAATTTTTATAAGCCTTCATATTATTCTTAACAGGCTTAAAACGTCAGATTCAACAATTTACCCAATTCCGAATCATATAATTCCATAATTTAAGTATCAAGAAAATATTAATATTTGGGATTCAGGTTTAAAATTAACTTTTAAATTTTTAAAATCAATTTACTATTCCAATTTAAATCGTTAAAATTTCCGGGTCGTCACTGTTTTAGAAAGGAAGGGACCGCTGCTACTTTAGTATTTGGGAGCTAACCAGAATTATCAACAAGCAGTCCTTCCACCCCGAAAATCTTCGGTCTTCATCCTTTATTTTCTTTATTCGGCCTTCATTTTTTGAACGCATATATTGGTTCGAAGTGGTTTTCGAATAGACATTACCTAGATCCAACCATGGTTCTGTCGATCCAATCATCGATAAAAAGAGGTTCTGTGAATAGGGATCATTCTTTAATTAACTAAGTTTTTTTAATCAAAATCCCTCCTAGAGATATATATTTCTAACACATTCTTTCTGGTATATACAGAATCATTAAACCTCTCTTATCACATCCTTTGATTACTTATAACCCTTTTTAAGCTTGGAATAAATCGAAACCATTTCATTTTTCACTTAGGACAATATTTCCAATTCATTTCGTTAAATTTAATAATGATTTTTTAATTCAAAATTCATATTTTTGATTGAATCAAAACCTTGTTATCTAAGATGTTAATCCAAAACCAGTAAATATTAGTGAATAAAATCTATAGAAATCATTTTATTCCTCTCAATATCAATTCCCGCATTCGACAATTACTTTGGACGAAATACTGGTGAAATCACCTTTTAAATTCCACGAATAGTACCAGTTCCCTCTTTGGGCTTTAACGCTAAGTATAAGAAGATCATATCTATAAAATCCAAGTTGTATTTAATTTAAATTTGAAAAATTAAATCTTTTTATACATAACTCATTTTCGACATTTCGGCCATAACTATCCCTCACCCAGGAAAGAGGCGAGGTGAGCCATGACACTAGTTTCTCCTGAACATCTCCTTAACCTCACTTCTGGATCTCACGAATAGAAAAAAATCCTGTCTACTCGTCGACTTTTAGAGCCAAGATTAAACCACTTTATTTGTAATAGCTTTCTTTGAATCATTTATTTAAACTCTTTAAAATAAACTATAAAAAACCCCGAATCATTATTAATACATTTATTTATCCATTTGAAAACATTTATAAAATATTTGAAAAAGGATTGTTAAGTTTAAAGCTATATTTCAAAGGTTATAGAAAAGTGCTGTAGAAAGTGCCGCAAAAAGTGCTTTTAAGCTATATTGATCAAAACGACTTTTTTATTATTTGAAAATTCAATTTTATAACTCAAATAACTTTTAATACATTTTAAATGATTTATAAGATTTATTCCACATTTAAAAAATATATATTAAAATATCACTTTCAAAGACCCTTATAGAATCGAGTCCAAGACCCTTAGATGTGCACGACCAAGCTTGGAACTCACGGCCTTGGTGGCGTGGGGTGGTGGCCTTGGATTTTGGGAGGGTAGAGGAGGATTTTTGAACTATTTTTGAAGTGGATTGATATTATAAATTAGTGCATTTATTTTCCTCTTTTATTTGAGATATTTTTTTCCCTATCTTTACTATATTTTTTCCTATAAATAAGAAGCCATTAGAGAGGCTTTTAGAAAGCTTGAAAAGAAGAGGATGACAAAGTCAAATGGTATTAGGAATTTATGAGAAGAGGGGTGGTATTTATAGAAAAAAACTTGGAATAAAATATTTAAAAGCAAAATTGCCAAAACACCTCTATTCCACGCCCCTCCTAACCCCTCCACGCATGGCTTCCCCCTAAGCCATGTGATGGTGATGTGAGGTGATGGTATGGTACAATGAGTTGATGTTTTCTTTTTGGTTACTTAAAGTTAAGCTTTAGGAATTTTTTAATTATATTATATTATATATACAAGTGTTCATGTACACATGTATATGTTATCATGTGCATGTAAGATATATATGCATGTACATGTAGGTTCATAAAATTTCAACCATCCTCAAACAATTTTTGTTTGTTAAATCGTTGAAATCCGAGAAACCGGTTATCGGTTATATTTTCACTTATTAATTAATGTACATATATTTGTAAACAAAATTTGAAATCAAACTTCTTATCATTTTAAATGAATTAAAGTGATCACATTTGATTATAAAACCATATAAATTAATATTAAAAATTATTTACAATAATTGCTATTATATCGATAAAGCGATATTGATTTTTTCTTATATTTTCAAATCAAACATATCTCTTTATAAAGCTATTATAAATGATTTATTAACACTTTGTAACAATTCAAAATGAAGTATCATCATTTAAAATAACTATTTGAATAATTATTTTAATTATTTAATCATTAAATCTCAATTTAAATCCATAAATCTATATCTAAATAAGATGCCATTCTATCGATATAAATTTCGAGGAAAATATTTTTGTAAATATTTATTCAAAACAAGATTACTATTATTATTTGTATTATCGACCTTTTATTTGCATAAATTTAAAAATAATTATAATTTATTAATGTGATAAATTGGCGGGTCGTTACAGACTTCCCCCCTTATAAGAATTTCGTCCCTCAAATTACCCAATACAAAAACCCAAAGGTTTTACCCAAAATATTTATTTTTAAACTTACACCCATATGATATATATAATTCATCAATACACAATATCTAATCTGATTTTCTATTCGAATTCACAACTTTACTTCCGAAATTGCATTGATTCTTCGATCCTTTAGTGCGAACTCCGATCAGGCTTTCTGATCAGAATTTTAGTCTTGATTGCATAACTCTCAACTATGATAGAAAACTCAAGTATCCAACCACAAACCCTCATCTATGTTCTTCATCAAGAATTGAGTGATAAATTCTTTTTTGAACCAGTGTAAACACCTCAAAGTTCTGTACTCAAATTTTAGAGTAAATCGTGTGACGAAATAATCCATATACTTTATATGTTTTTAATAATCTAAATTTTTTTTATGAAAACATTTCATAAAACTTTCATCTTTTAATCAAACTTTTATAAAGATACTTCTTTATACATAACCATTTTAATTTTTATTTGCAAATATTTATACTTAAAAACGCATTTCTTTTCAAAAGATAAATACATCTCTAAACATATCTTAATGGTTTCTGAAAAACTCATTTTCCACATAATTCATTAAATTAGTAAATTACCATAAACTTATTTTAACCAATATTAAATGTGAAAATTTTATTTATTTAGTTAAAAATTTCTTTACCATTTTACACTACTTTATTGACCGAAACTTCCTTTATATATATATATTCTCTTTACTTATACCAGTTTTTCTACTTAAAAGATATTTATATTCTTATTCAAACCTTATAAGTATATTTAACAAGTTTTTTTAAGATCAAAGATAGCCATACTTATCAATTAAGATAATACTTTGATAAAAATTGACGATTATCAATTAATTTATCAATTTATGATTCTGCTCATGCTTTTTAACTTTAGAAAATTATGTTGATCGAGTAACTCAAAAATGATACCAAGGAACTGGGTTTTACCAATAGTATCACATATTTCCTTAACAAGAAGGGGAATTCTTAAGAGAAGCGATTACCATTCGAACACATCTCCTGTCCATTTTTAGTTACTTTCGAGCCACTTGAATCAATTAATCTTTGAAAAATTCAAAAGATTCATACTAATATGATAAATTCTCACATGCTTACATCATCTAAATTTTAAACTCAGGTCCAAAAAAGAAAAATTCCCATCCCTACCTTACATGATACAAGATACAAAATCAAACAACAACCCCTCCACTTATGCATACATATCAAAACTACTCTTAATTCCCCAATGTTACTCTTTCGAGTCTGAAGATGATGGTGGACTCAAATTACCAAGGTTTGTCATCACTTCTCCCTCTCATTCTTTGTCACTATCCAGCTCATCGTCGGCCTCATTGTCATCCTCTTCCGGTATCTCTCCCATAACCTAAGGCAACCATGGTTGGTTCCATAGGACATGTCCCATGTCGACTGGTATTCCAGGAATGACCCCGCCCTCTTCTAATTCTTCCAAGCCTTGCGTGTTTTCCTTCCAAGGGTTTTCGAATTCTTTGACCCCCTCCACCTCTTCTTCTTCTTCTATTGTTTCTTTAAAGTTGCTTTCTATCTCGTTCCAATTTATGTACGAATTGGATAATCCCTCCTGCCATACAACATGCTCCCCGTCCATATCCCATACTACATTGCTACACTCGCTCGATATGATAGCATCAGGGTCTTCCATTGGCTCTGATTCTTTCTCCATGGGTTCTATCTCCTCTTCCATGGGTTCTGATTCTTTTTCCATGGGTTCTATTTCTTCTATCAGTTCCAAAATGGAGCTGGCAGGATCTGCTATCCAATTCTGCCTGGGTTCATCGTTTCTAGAAATCATAATTACTTCCGAAGCTGGAGGTAGTACAAGCATTCTGGCCATAGGGTATCCATCTTCACCCCTTCGAGTGTATGGGGCGTATTCTTCCTCAATCGAGAACCCACCATTGCTAGGCGGTTATTCTGGTTGCTCCTCTTCGTCGCTAGAGAGAACAACGAGGCTATCCTTCTCGCCCCAATTTGCTCTAGAGGACTTGCCTTTCACGTAATTTCCTCCATACGGTTTCTATAAGGTAAACAATTATTCTTTTAGACATCAGCAGTAGGTAATTGCTAGCGTAATTTTAAGTAAAGAGGTTTGGTCAATACTCAGAAAAATGTTTTGGGATTCATCTCTAAAGATAGCTTTTAAAATTCTTTGTAAGGAATGTTTTATTATTTTAAAAATTCTTTGAAAATTTTACCAAAATATTCTTTTCTTTTCAAATATATATATATATATATATATTTAGGTAATATGATTTTATATAAAACCAAATTCATTTGTATATGTATTAAAAAATACGCACGCGTGCGCACACACACACTCGAACTCATTCTAGGGCGTTACTATCCCTATCTCTAATGAGTTACTCATCCTAGGGTATACTAACCCTATCTATGATGAGTCTTTTACCCCTATCAGGCTTAGGTATTCACTCAACCTAAGCTCTAATACCACCTTGAGAGGACCAATTTCTTCGACTTTCGAAAATCGACACTAATACATCCTCGATATTCACGTGTTGTAAATCCAAGTGTTGGAGAAGAGGATTCTCAAGGGTAGAAAAGAAAAATAAAGACAGAATGGAATCGCACATATGTTTTTTCGATAAAAACTTTATAACGGAAATTAAAGTACATTTATCAAAGTTAAAAACATTGAGAGTTATAAATTAATGTCCTTACAAAAGCGGAATACTATAGTACAAGAATGTGGAAATAGACTAAAATCTTCAGAAAAATCTTCTGACTCCTTGCTTTGAGATCCATCTAGATTTCTTTTATACTAAACATGACTACTAGGCTGCTTGGGAAAATTAGGGCATCCATAGTTTATGGAAAGGAAAAAATAAACTCCGGGTCAGTCATGAGATTAGTGCGAGGACTTAAAATACGTATTTTGAAAACCAAAAGGGTATCTCATAAGACCATGCCACACATAAACATCGAACGAGTTTTTACCTTATGATTACCAAATAATTATTACGTAAAATCACTTGATATTATTTTTAATAATATATCTTTAAAAACATTTGCAAGTAAAGTTATTAATCTTAGCCAAACACTACAAGAAATTTGATTTTTAATGGCGCTCAAAAAACGCTACAAAAAGTTTTGATGGCGTTTTGATAAACGCCGCTAGAAAACATGCGACTAAAAATCCATGATTTTTTGTTGCATTTATTTTAGCGCCACCATAAATGAATTTTTGGCAGCATTTTTTAAACGTTGCTAAAGATCTTTTTTACAGCATTTAAGAAACGCCACCGAAAAGGTGCCGTTTACTGTTTTATTTTTTGTTTCACTTATTATTATTTTTTGCAGCGTTTTTTGAATGCCACGGAGATTATCCGAGTTACTATAATTGCTGATTCTGTAGCGCTTTTTAAACGCTACAAAAAAATATATTTTTGGTGGCGTTTTTTCTCCGCCACCGTTTGTTTCGATTTTATTGCCTGCTGTTCCATGACTACATCTGATTTCGCCTCCAATTCAAGTACTTCAAAACTTATACAATAACGTAGTATATAAACACATACACATTCAAAAATAACACATTCAATGAACCACAATAACACAAACAAAAGCAATTACATAATCACCACTATATTATAGCATTAGTGTCAAGACAAAAGGTTAACCATACGTTTACACAACCAAACTACCATAAACAGTTTCATAATAGTACATGCAGCTAAAGTAGTGCTGCTACCATACATACTAGTTTCATAATAGTTTCATAACAGTTTTAATCAACCTAACTACATACATGTGCTGCTACCATACCAAAAACCAGTGTTGCTGCTTGAATTCTTCACAAACGTTTATCTACCTGTAAACAATAATAATCATGTTACTAAATATTTGTGAGGCGAAGGTATCAAATATCAAAAATGGACAAATATAGTACTTAGACTATAATACATCAAACAAATATGCCTCTGCGTATTAACCACTGATGTGAGCACATTCTAATCGTCCAACAACTTTTACATCATATTTGTGAAGTCAGTGCACTAGACTTGCCATACGACAACCATCCTCTTCAACCATGCACTCCATTCAAAACAACAAGTTCACCTGATAACATCCCTATTTCCTTCCTTTATTCCCTCTGCCTGTACACTACTTGTTCACACCAACTTCTAACGCAACACAGTCAATTTCTCCACCAAAACTTCCTCACAATCATATTTGATACAAACTTCCGACCATACCCACAACTCGTCCCACAACACAACCAAAAAAAAATTCGAACCTGCCAAACAACTCGTCCATCTTCCCTGTTCTTCATCACTGGTACAATTGAACCATCGTGCTTCTGAAACCTAACCGCAACTCCTCTGATCACTCAACAGACCTACTACAACCTAACCTTTCGTGCATTGCATATCTCTATAGTTCAGTACAAATGCACTTCGACCACACTTCAATCATCTCCACACTTCGACCACTCAGCAATCTCCCCTTCAATCTTCCAGTCATTCCTCTTTAACACTTGCTTCATATACCACCCTACATCCAAACAACACGCCGCCAACATATCAACACCAAACCCTTGAATACAAACTCTAACTCCACAACATATCCAAATCTGACAATAACCAAACTGTCCACCATCTCAACTTCACCAAAACTCCACCAAAAAACTGCTAACATCCCCGACAGTTCCCCGACTTCTGGATCATCACTGCCAACACTTCTTCCTCCCTATAACCTCACCCAAACCTGATAACAACCACAACTTCCTCAAACCGCCACTGCAACACCAAGTCAAAATCATTCCTTCCTCAATCACAAAAAATAAAACCCTCCCTATCCCTTAAACAACCTACCACCAATATCACGCTTACTTCTAAAAACTTCACCTTCACTTAAACCGTTCCACCTTCAAACTGCTTCAGTTCAAACAACCTCGGTCATTATAGTTCTGTCTACTACAAGCATCACTTCCCTACTTCAACACAGTTTCCATCAACTGCCTTGCAACAACCCCTCCCCATTCATACTATAGAAAAAAAATCCACAATACGCCAAGTTAAAATTAAAGACAAGTTGACAGTACTGCCACTGTTTGACCTAAACCGTACCCCCCACTAAATTTTAGCCTAACTCCATCAACAACCTCAGCCAAACTGACAACATTCAATCACCAATTCAATCACTTTCTAGCACTACACCAATATTAATTGAGTAATATAACTAATTTTTATAGTCGATTATCTAGGAATATTATCAGGGTATTAGAATCAAAGTTTGAAAACATTTATGATGAACAAGTTATATACCTTTCGGTTTGTTTTCAGAATGACTTTTTCCGTTGGCCAAGCTATGGGAACGCCAAGTGCATCTTCCATGCACGTCAACGTCGATGTTAGTCTCCATAGCTCTGCATTTTCATCTCTCACAATATCAACCCAAACTTTTACAGCATTAAGTCCCAATGGACGACTGTAACGACCAGCCTTTTTGGACAGTTTAAACCGACGATCAAATACACATGTCGATTCCAAACCATTCAAAATGGCAGATGGTTATTGGGGTAAATAAGAAAAGAAGAGGAAAGAGAAATAAAAGAAAGGAAACAACACAGAATCTTGCAGCGGAACGATAAAATATAATAATCAAATAAACAGTTCATGAAGTTGTTTACTATACTTTGATCATTATTTATACAACATTTATCAGAGTTATACATATTCAATAGAACAAATAAAATAATGCAGCAGACAGCATGATGCAAGGATAATAATAGTAATAGTATACCAAATCTTCGTCTTCATCCTCCAGAATAGATCTTCAAAATCTGAAAAACTCAAGACTGACCCGAGCGTAATGAAAAGACAAAACACTCGAGTCAGGACTAAAATATCCATATGAAAGTTAAATCAATCGTAAATAAATATGAGTGTAACGGCGTCAGAGATGTTTACGGGGTTTGACATCTCATATCCAGTGTCAACGTGCGCGCAATAACTCAAGAGATGTTACGGGATTTTCCATCTCTTAAGGATCCGTTAAACTATCTACTGTGTAGTAATGTACGCTAAGTAGATAATGCCTATCAGTAATATAAAGTATCAAAATAGCGTTAAGGCGTTACCATAATCCCCCTTAACACATTTTTATAATGCCATAGTCTATACAGCACCGTAAGCCCCACCGTAAACTGGTGGTTATCAGAGGGTACCCCATAGGTATAACACAAAACATAACGTAGTGGTCGCGAATAGGATAATCAGTATGACAAGGTACATGAGGCGATACCAACTAGGATACTAGTAGTTGCGTGATCCGGACTGATGTTGAACATAGCCAACAGCTACCCCAACACCGCAAAACAACACTCCTAAATCAAGGGGTGCACCCAAATCGAATCACAGGGGACCAACGGGACGAACGAAGCGGACGATTAACGAATTCCATGTTAGCCGACTCTCTGCACAAAAGAATCACATCTAAGCGAACTTGACGGGAACTCGTCCTCCGGGCATGGGCTACGTGAGCCCCAAGTAGTTTACCAGATAAATTGATAAGTCTGGCATTCCCGGCCCACCAATGTAATAGATATGGTATCAAAGAAGTGTGTCCGCTGGAGATGGCGAACCTCAATGGCCCGGCGCGGCTCCTATTTTAGTCATGTCAGAGGTCATCCAATATCGTTCTCTTTCTTCAGTCAACGCGTTCACCAAGCCATCCACTTCATTCTGGATCAACACTCCGTGTATAATAGTTATTAAAGTGGTTTTCGGTATCGACAGAGAGTATGTCCATATCCGATCCCGGTCTCTTTAATAACTACGTATTATTACACCGATGGCTCTTTTACATTTCAAATTGATTCATAATTGATATCAAAATATCATATTCGCTTCAAAAATCAAATCCAGTTCAGATATCATCGTATCTATTCAAAATGAAAGATTCCGTTTCAAAAATCATTTTTCGCCTCAATATCTCATTTCGATTTCAAAATCCTTTCGAATTTCAATATAGGTTGCAACTTCATTCAAACCAATTCGTATTTACATTCAAGATTTAAACATAAACACTTCACCTTATTTACCTATTTGAAATTTTAGAAAATAGTTTTAAGTAGTTTAAAAATAGTTTAAATAATTAAAATAGTTAAAAATACTTAAAATCTTTAAAATGGATTTAAAATAGATAAATTAGTTTAAAATAATTTAAATTGGGTTAAGTAGATTGAAAATAGATTAAAATAGTTTAAGTATTCAAAAATGGTTTATATAACTGAGTAATTTGGAAAACAAAATAAAACAGCTTCAAAACCAAACCATTTCAATTATAACTTCCCAATTCAAAACAATTTCAATTTCCCTTCTACCGATTCAATTTCGATTTCGATTCAATCAACGTCAAACTTTGACTTCAAATTTATTCAATTTTATATTCACTTTCAATTAATTCAATTTCAATTTATATCGATTTGGAGCTTGATTTTCAAAAATATCCATTTATAACACTTAACAAAATTATCCATCAATATTCAAGTTTAAATCCAAATTTTCAAATATGATTCAATTCCAAGCTCGATTTCAAAATATCATTTTTATATCACTTTTACTTAGTAACATTCAAAGCTCGAATTAAGGTTCAATCTTTAAACAAATCAATTTTCGAAATTCAATCATATCCCGATTTTAAATTCCAAAGTCTCCACTTTAATTATTTAACGTTTTCTTTTAACCAAAATTTATTTCAACATTTCAAACTCAATTTTTCGATAAATTCGATTTCTATAAATTGATTTCTATTTATAACTTTTAAATCAAACATTTAAATAAATTTTAAATCGACGATTTTAAAAATTATTAATTTAGCCAATCCGGAGACCGTATATAATTTTCTATCCTATGGCCAAGTGATTATTTATTTCAATTAAATGACAGGGATGAATATATATCACTTAAACCAAATCACAGTGTCATATGTATGCATAACAGTATATATATAAGCAAATAAACATCCAAACATTTAAATATCAACCAATAGCATCCATCGAAATACATCATCCAATAGAAATACAATTCATGACAATTTCATAGTTATCAACGTCAGGTAATTTAACCGCAATTCAATTTTAATTTCAATTTGACTGTCAATTAAATTTTTAACGGTTAATTCAAATGACAAACTATATGACAATTAAATTTTATCAAACAACGACAAATAAATTCATAACACTTCATAATGTCAGATGTAACTAGCATAAAGATATTCAGTACGTTGTGAGCGTTATAAAACACTCACCTTGATTTCAATGTAGTTCCAGCATTTTATTTCGAATAAAATTAAACGTGCGTTTAATTTTATCCAAAATTTTCACTAGCTCCAAACAACTCCAATCCAGCTCCATAGCGTAGTGCTCGACGAAACGAAAACAACGCAACTTGTTTCGTCGAATTCCGACCTCGTATGAAAGAGTTACAATGTTTTAAACATTATACAATCTTTAATATATAATCAATTAACAATTTCTATTATTATTAAACCTAATCTCATCACTGGCCGCACGTTCTGCTTGATGGAGATCTGGCCACTTGCTTCTTCTTCTCACGCATGTGCTCCCTCTCCAGGTCGCGTTCGAAAAACCCATGCCGCCCACTTCATTCAAATTACGCGACCACCCTCGGCCGTCTCCACTTCGATCAGATGACGTCACGTCGTACGCCTCCCCCATAACCACCGCCGGCCAGAATCTAGTCACGCTCGGTCGCCCATTGCTCTCGAATTTCGTGCACGTACGCGGCACCTTTTAGCAAGGATTGCCGACGATCCACGGCTTCTTTCCCGATCATAACCGTTGGATAGAGAGATATCGATGCTCTCTACGTTTTTCTAGTTGGGAGTTTTTGGTATAGGATGACGGATTGGAAGGAATTAATGGAAGAAGAGAGGAAGGTTTCGGCCATTGATATTATGAACGGCGGCTGGCTTAAAGAAACCCTAGGTTTTAGTTAATTTTGAAAAAAAGAAAATAATGAAGTGCTTTAATAGAAAAACGACGAACGTTATTCATCCCGGGTTTTCTGAACTCCGATGTACTCGCGGTGACCGGCATTTCTAGGGTTTATCCCACGTTCCGGACACAATGGAATAGGTTTCGGAGGCTAATTTGATCATATGTGCGAGTTACGGAAATAAACGATCAAATTTAAATTAAACCGATTAAACGAATTTCTAGGCGTTTTGGCTTGCCCCGGACAAACGATAAATCCGATTGACTTGAAATTTTAAATATTACAATAATATCACATTACGGATCCGATGAAACTGATTTCGACGAAATCCGAGACTGTTTGAAAAATGGCTATTTTAACCCGTCAATTAAATATTAAAATATTCAATTTTTACAATTTAACTTTTAATTCGATTTTAAAAGTTCTACAACATCATTCTAACTTTAATATGATAAAATAAAATTTTAAAAATCATTTTTAATCATATTAAACCCGTTATTCAATTATCCAATAAATTCCATTTTTAAAATCTTATTAACTCTATTATAATCCCGATATAACTTACATTCACTTTGGAAACCAATTTGAATCCTATTAAATCAAATTTCAATTATTCACTCTATTTTCATATATTAAATTTCAATATCAAATTAATCATATCACATTCGGAATTTACTTATTCAAATATTTGTAATATTAAATTTAAACAAAATTTGATTATTCTTGAATCACTATCTTTTGAGATATTCAAAAACGAACTTAAAAATTTAACTTTTGAAACGAATTAAAATTATAGAACAACCATTTCCATTATACGGTTATTCAATTCCCCTTATTAAATTATTCAATAAATTCCAAATATTAAATTTAAACGATTTCGATTATCCAATAATTCATTATCTTTTGAAATATTGAAATTGAACTTATAAGATTCAACTTTTAAAACCAATTCACAATTTAGAACACTATTTTCATTTTATAGTTATTCAATTATTCAATAAGTTTTAAATATTTAATTTAAACAATTTACCTGTTCAATATTCAATATTTGATTTAAATAGATTTTACTTATCAATCAATTACTCTATTATACCCAATGGATTCAACATTTATTATTATTCCAAACGACTTACAAATTTTTTCTAACACTAAATCACGAAATCTTATTAATTAGCTATTTTAATTATCGAAATTTTACGGGTTGTTACAGCGACAATAAACCAACGTTATCGGATCAGTTGATGCAATAGTTCCTTAAGCCACTACGTTTGTTCCACCCAAATCGATCAACTGGCATTTGCTATCTTTTGTCCACTTTGCAATTGGCTGGAAAAAAAGAGATTATTATGCAGAATACATACATACACATAATAAATAAACTTTCATATGCAGGTAATTTATTCAATTTTGAAAATTAATACTTACATGCTCTGATTTCTTCACGACCACGGGTGTAGATTTCATGGGAGAAGTCGCATAATTTACACTGTCATTTACATTTTCTTTATCAACTTCAACTTTTGATTTTGGCCATGCTACTTTCCTACCAACTCATCTCCAATGCACGACATATCACATGTGGGTCGCCACAAATGAGCATCTTTATTTATTACTTTGTCGACCGAAGTCACAACGGCAGACAGACCGAGCGTAATACCATTAACAACATATTGTGGCTCTCTGGAGTAGACTCTTCCTTCGGCAACTACCCCTTCACCCTCATTCCAACCATAAATCTTGCATTTGTCGTCTTGGACAGTGCTATTACTCTAAAAATGAGAAGTGTAATTTTAACAAACAAATAAATATAAAGATGGTTTATTTTAACAAACAAATAAATTTCTACTTAGCAAATTACTTAGCAAATCATTCACGGGTTATAAAATGAGAAGTGTAATTTTAACAAACAAATAAATATAAAGATGGTTTATTTTAACAAACAAATAAATTTCTACTTAGCAAATTACTTAGCAATTCATTCACAGGTTATAAAATGAGAAGTGTAATTCCAACCATAATATTGTTCTTTGTCTTCATTACAAACAATGGCTTGCTTCTTAGCGTTGACTGTTGGTTCTTCACTGTCGGTGCAAGCAGCAGCTGGAATCTTAACGTTTTTCTTTGGATTACACTTCCGCTTTGACTTATACATCTGAGATTCCTCATCAGCCTTTCTCTGGTTGCGAGTACGTACAAAGCTTGAATGCATCTTTTTTCTGCAAATGAAACAAAAAAATAATAACTTATTTTGAGAATACTTCATATAAATGACAGTTAACAGTATCTATTATGTAACCTTGAATACAATAGTTATTAATACATGCATATGAACTCTGTAATGTAAACTCTGTAAATAATCACATTAATACTTAATAATGGAATAATCAAAACATATAATTTCTGTAAATTTATATTGATATGTTTTCTATGCTTGCATTTACAAATGAAGGCACCTAACATCTAATAAAAAAAAGCACAACACACTCAACAAAATTTGCAACCTCTCATAAACACAAAACATAGCAATGCTAACTCACACACAACTCACATAAGCATACAGTACACAACATATTCACAAACCCAACTCACCCTACAGACAGTCAGACAACCCTCACAAACACAATACACACAAAAACATATATAGACTAACTACCCACTTACCTTATCAGCCACCATCCTCTGGTTATCACTCACTGTCTTCTGAGTTTCGATTCTTTAATATTATTTATCTGTTAATATGGAGCAAGTACTTGGTACTTTAAGCGATACCATGCTCAAGTATTTGTTTTATATAGTAGATAAATGTTGTGTAAAAAAAGATTGTATTAATATGCACCTTATGTACATGAAAATATTCCAAAGTTGAAAAATTGTATTACATAAACAGTTTTACAGTGCCTTGTGATCCGAGTCTGGGAGAGGACATGCCCAAATCATAATTTGATATCATATAACTCATAAAGCAATATGAATATACCGTTGTAGTTACATACTAAATCTATCAAAAAACAACAAAATATGCCCAACTTCCAATTATGGACCACATATGTCAAGGGAAGATATCAAACAAACATTAGCTTGAATCGCTATTAGACTAGAAAAAATATGCTAATGATTATGTAAAGAAAAAGAAAAAGAAAAAGGGGAGGAAATATTTACTTAAACTAAGAGAAACATGCAATACTTATAACCGAAAAATATCACCGAATGCTAGAAAATAAATGTGTCCACTTCATAATTTAATTTGTTCTTATATCAGCAAAAAGATAACTATAGATTATTTCTAAGCTAAAGTACAAATCCTTTAGACACATCTTCCCAAGCAATCTAACCCTATTGACATCCATGAAACCATTTGGCACATCTTCCTAAGCTAAAGTAGAAATCCTTGGAAGTTAAGATAAACATAAAATCACTTCTTTCCTTTTGAGAAAACAAAATATTTTTCATCAAAATTAAGTAAGGTGTAATTAAGATGTTATTACAAGGGGAAAAGGTATCTTTCGACAATTATGCAACAGGGAAAAAACTTGGCATATGAATGGAATTAAATTCAACATAGACATAATATTAAATTTGATTTGACATATCAAATCCAAATAGCTAGAGTCAGACAAAAAAGAAATATATTATAGAATTAAAATAGAAAAAAAAGTTATATGTAGAAATGATGCATGCTAGAGTAGAAATGAAGATCCTCAATCAGAAGCTGACCATACATCTTCAATGACATATATGTAAGGTTTAATGCTAGGTTTTGATTCTTGAGTAGTAGACAGAACAAAGGTGGTAAATGTCAAAGCTGTCATGAAACAAGGAAAAGAAACTACTTGATTGTAATACATTTTTCAAATGATAGTACAACAAATTTTATAATCTACTCAAGTATAACATATAATCTACTCAAGTATGCCTTCGCAATCCTCTCTAACATAACCAACATCTTCATCATCCATTTCGGTTATTTCGTTACCTTCCACGACTTGGATATCTTCCTCGATGAAATCGTGATCCTCTAAATCATTAAAACTTCTTGATGGTGCTTTCATTACAACATACTAATTAGAAACATCATTCTCTCTTGAATAAAATACTTGTCTTGCTTGAGATGCAAGTATGTTTGTATCTCATGAAAATGATGCTTGCTGTAAATTAACAAGAGTGAACCCATCATCATCAACTTTTACTCCATTTCCTTTATACGCCCAACAACACTTAAAAATTGGAATTTAAAACGTATGATAATCTAATAAAATTATATCTGTCAACATTCCATAGTAAGTGACCACATCAACCACTTGTGACATATCTTTTGCACTTTCTCTACACATAGTAGTCGCATCAAAAGTCACCCCACAATTCTGAGTTTCTCTCCCTACATCTGGTATATGAAAACATTGCTTATTGATGATATATCCGTTGTAAGACATGGCATCATCCTTCGGACCAAAAGCAATCCATCTTAACATGTCATCATGATCCTTGGAGGTAATAGGTATCTACAACAAATTTTATTTAGCATGTATATTTTATAGTAAGATTAATAGTCAAAAGAGAATATATTTGAAATCTAACTAACCTTTCTTTTAATCCAATCGGCAGAATTTTTTGTATGTGTTTCCAAAAGTAAAGTCGCATTTTCATGCGTGGGTCTGACTTTTCTAATTCCTCCAAATGCAAACTAGTATTGAATAATTGATTATAAGTTATATATAGCATTACGAACAAATCAAAATAATTAAAACAATATAACATACACTTACTCTATAAATGGTTCCACCGCAGCCATATTCATTAACACGGCTAAATAAGCACTTTCTTTGTCATTAACTGACAGTTTAACTGTCTTGGATATTGAAATCGGACGTCCCTCGAGTATTACATTGCTTTCATAATCTTCATTTTGAGCTTCTTTCTCCTCTATATTTCCCTATTTTTTCAAAAATTCATCGAAAAACATCATGGATTCTTTTGCAAGATAGGATTCTGCAATACATCCCTCTGGTCATGCATAGTTTCTGACATAGTCTTTAAGTGTCTTCATGTATCTTTCGAATGGGTACATCCAACGAAAATGAACCGGTCCACACATTAGTGCTTCTTTTCTAAGATGAATGGATAAATGTACCATTATATCAAAAAAAGATGGTGGGAAATATTTTTCAAGCTCACATAAAAAATTCAATAATCTCAATACCTTCTCTCTATCAAGAACACGTTGACATAATTTGTTGAAAAAAGAACATAACCGAACTATTGTATTTCTTGCCTTCTTTGCCATTAATCCTCTTGATGCTACTGGCAATAACTGTTGCATTAATACATGTTAATCATGTGACTTCAATCCGCTAATTTTGCAATCCTGCAACGAAATTCGATTTTTCAAATTTGAACAGTAGCCATCTGGTCCTTTGAAATCGTACAACCTTTTGCAAAATATTTTTCTCTCAGATTTGACAACATGTATGGAGCCGGTGGAAGATATGTTTTATTCCCACGAGGTTGTGCATGAAGCTCACTTCGAATTCCCCAATCCTCTAAATCCTTTCTACAGTTGGTACCATCTTTTGATTTATTACCATGCAACATCATGCCCAATAGGCCTTCATCAATGTTTTTCTCCACATGCATCACATCTATATTGTGACGTAATGGAAGCTCCTACGAAAACCAAAATTATAACGCATTATTGGGTTTTTCTTCTATTAAAACAATGAAAAATAAATAAACTAACCACTAGCCTTCCAATAAGGCAAATAAAAGAAAATCTATCTTTTAACCACCTCGATAGCTCCATTTTTATAGAATCGTTAGTATTATCATCTTCATCTTCTGTATCATAAACACACTTTCACTTCTTACTTTTCTCTTCTTTTTCTTTTCCAAAATCATTTGGATAACCTTCAACAATGCATGAATGTTTCTTCCAGTTAGTATTCTAGGAGCACTACCTTTCTCTATGGTTTTATCAAACAATGCCTTTTGTTTCCTCTGTGAATCTGAAATAGGTAAAAATCTTCTATGGCCCATATAGACGCCCTTTCGACTATGATTCAACCAACGAGAATGGGTATTGACACCACATATTGGGCAAGCTTTTCCCCTCTTCACACGACATCCAACAAGATTTCCATAAGCCAGAAAATCGTTAATCATCCATAGCAAAATTGCATTCAGTTTAAACAAAGTTTTACTAAATGCATCATAAGCATCAACTCCATTACACCACAAATGATGCAAGTCTTCCACCAAAGGCGCTAAATATACATCAATATCATTCCCGGGTTGCTTTGGGCATGGAATAAGTAAAGCTAACACAATATTTTTCTTCTTCATACACAACATAGGTGAGAGAATTTCTGTCACAAGCATCACCAGCCAGCGACTATATTTCAAACTCAACATAGAAAATGGATTGAATCCATCTGTAGCAAGACCAAGCCTAAGATTGCATAGATCAGATGAAAAAGATTTATACTTTCATCCACCATTTTCCATGTCGTAGAATCCACGGGATGACGCATTTTTCCATCGTTGCTTGTATTATTAAAATGCCATCTTAAATCTTCTGCCATCTTTTGAGATCTATACATTCTTCTAAATCTTGGAATTATTGGAAAGTATCTCAATACTTTAACTGGAATACCTTGTATAACCTCTTCAGTATCTTGATTTTTCCTCCATCTTGAAGAACTACATTTTGGACAACTTTCTAAATCTTTGTATTCTTTTCTGTAAAGGCAACAATCATTCTCACAAGCATGTATCTTTTCAAAACCCATGTCGAATGCTCTAAGTAATTTCTTTACTTCATATAAGTTTTGGGGAAGCACGTTATCCTTCGGCAGAAATAAATGTTGCACAGTTAAAAGCTTATCAAACCCACTATCAGACAAGCCAGTCTCACATTTAAGATTATACAAGATGGTGATAGCAGATAATTTTGTGTGATTCATGCAACCGGGATATAATGGAGTTTTTGCATCTTCCAAGTTCTTGAGTAACTCATCTTCTTTTCTTTGAGAATTAACATTATCTTTATCATCATCAAAAAAATCTTCATCTTCATAGTGAATCATCTTGAATAGATCATATACATCAAACGTATTTGTTTTCTTCTCTACATTTATCTCTTCACCATGGTTAAACCATACACCACCCATGTATTTAGGATCCATTCCTTTTATAATTAAATATTCAACGATGATTTGTTCATCACGATGACCAAGATTCCGACAAACCTTGCAAGGGCATAAAAAAATTTCTACACTTCTTGCATTCCTCTTTGCAGCATTCACAAAATCATTTGCTCCTTGTCGGTACTCTATACTAGTTCTATGAAAAAAGTAAAACAAATAAAAAAATTGAGCTTTAATATTAGATTATATGTTATAATTCTCAAAATACATATTAAGTTAATCATGGTTTTATCACCTGCTTAAAAAAACCAGTCTTTTTCCATTTTCGACATATGAAGGCAAATAAGTTTTCAATCTTTGACGTATAAATTGGTTATCTGTTGTAATCAAAAAAATAACTAGATGTTGAAGTTATTACCCAAGAAACATCCAAGCATCTTATAAATAATGCACTATCTGTAACATTGGTAACACGCCCATAGTAAGGATAATTAACTACAATAAAACACATAAAATGAATAATAACAGAGATAACACGTGCTGTAGTGAATGAAATAACAGAGATAGTTTTTATTTTTAGGATACCGCACACATGAATCAAACCCCGTTCACAAGGTTACATAGATTTGTTTTTCTTCGTTTGGTGACTGAAATTATGAGCATTTGCTAAAAATATAACGCATATAGATATGTATCAGTGAGATAACTCCATGTGACCATGTAAACGCATCTGCCGGAAAATTATTTATAGAAAAATAACACATACATTTTTCTTATTTAAACTCATTCTTATCTATCATTTGTATATTTTATACGTATAAATATACATGCTTCATTTCAACATTCAATGACATGCTTCTAAAATTATAATCAAGTATAGAGATTATATCTGAGTTTTACTTATAGTTTCTTTCGCAATGGCACAAGTAAAGCATGGGAATACGATTAATGCTCATATTGGTGATGAAGAAGAATATCAAGAAAACAATGGTTATGATGGATATTTGAGCTCTTTATCAGAAGAAGAAGAAGAAGATGATGATAGCTGCAATTCAATTTGGCGAAAATTCATCTGAAGATGAAGATTTTATAGACGATTTGAATTCACCTTCATGTTCTTTGAATTCTTCCTTATCATCATCGAATTCATGACTTTATGATATTTCATCTCTCATTTCATATCTTCCTTTGAAGTAAGTTTTTGTTCAATTGTGTTCTGATTTTGCTTCTTTTCATATATAGAACATTTTTTTTGTTCAGATTCCTTTTTCTTAATTTCTTTCTTTCTTTCTTTTATTTTTTATTTTTTATGTCTAAAACATTAATCATACGTAAATAATTTATGGTATCATAACATTCATAACACGTATACATAAGTTTTCATATACAAGTTGTCTAACAAATCATTTGAATTTCAGGAGATGTTTATCAAAACACTACGACAGTCGTTTACATCACTATCGAGCGTGAAGAGTTTGGAGGATCTAATCAAAACTGAAAACCCATCAAATAAGAAGATCAAAGCAATGAAAAATAATAGTTGGAGTATGATGAATTCATCCAGAATTTTAATGAAGAAAAGCTCTAAAAGATCAGTAAGCTCTTCGTTAAGAAACTTGAAGAGGAATGATAGTCCTTTCAGAGGCAAACCATGTAAATGCAAATAAAAAAAATAACATAAATTGGATACAATTAAAGCAAGCACATCGCACTAACATAATAGGAAATGATTAGAATATAAGTAAAGTTTATAAAAAAAATAGCTCGAACATAAGCATATAAAATCAATTATTCCAGTTAGGATTTGTTCCAATTAGGGTTAAATCGACTATTCCAATTAGGGTTTACGTAGAAATTCGTATAGAGTATCCATACATAATCATATAAAATCCAGTAGACTCATAAAATCAGTTTATAAAATTTCATACCCAATCCACGAGGAGGGATCTGTGAAGGGCTACCGCGACGATGTGGAGAGGAGTAGAATGAAGGACGTCTACCGCAACAATGATAACGAAGCACAGTGGATTTTGTTGGAGGGTGAGGTAGATTTTGCTGGAGCGAAAAGGAAAGTGTGAGGAGAAAAGTTTCTAAATAATGAAGAGGAAGGGAAACGTGACAGTAATAAAAAAAATTCGTGAAATATTTTTTACTTTACGTGGGTGCAAAGCAGGAACGTGAAATCTTTTTAGCCTCATTTATATTTTTTTAGGGAAATACCTTTTGGTTGCATTTAGAAAGAAACGCCACCAATTTCTGCAACTATAAATGGTTTTTCTTGTAGTGAAAATTGTTACCATTACTAAATTCCAGCATACTAGGTTCTACAAACAAAATGGCAGGCTCCTACGAGAGATTGAATTTCCATATAAATGACTAGGTGAAGGGACTACCTTTCGGCAGTACATCTCTAGGAGAATGTACCGAGGCCCAACTGATGATCCTCTAGCAACACAAGACCGGCCTACCTCTTCTTAGATAGTACCAAATATGTCATCATCCCGGTTGTTACCGACCAATCCGAGGGCCCTCACAACATATATCTACAATAATTTAAATCTCGAATGTCATAGTGAGATAAATATATCTAGAAGGGGATGATCATACCCTTATGGTTATGAACCACATAGTCTTGACGCTTCTACCCTGTTTCGGCCATTTCCGGGTGTGAGTCTTGAGGTAACAATTACCTTTCACATTTCACATCATCTTCCTTTGGATGCCACACTGCCATTTCATGGTTACACAACTGATTTCTACAAACTTATAACTCCTGAGCTCGTACGTCTTAGGAAAAGGTGTTAAGCTAAGAGAAGTTGTCTTCTCCACCACCAAGCAGATAACACGTTCGTAGAGATCACTTATGTAACTAGAAATGCAACGTCAGACATTCGTCCATAAAAGTTTGCTTTGGGACAGAATGAATTCGAAGGCACCCTCCTACCACATCGTCGGGGATTAACCCTAGGATTAGTAGCAAGAAGTCCTTGCAACCCAAAGAGTTCTAGAAATGAAGGGACCAGTGCTACCTTAGTATTTGGAAGATAACCAGAATTATCAGCAAGCAGTCCTTCCACCCCGAAAATCTTTGGTCTTCATCCTTCATTTTATTTATCCGGTCTGTTGAAACCTTCGTGTTTACGGTATTTCGTAAATACGATATTTTGACTATGACAACTATATAATCATTCATATACTAACTTGTTTATTTTGCAAGAGTTGATCTATGACAACTATGTATAATTTTATACCCTTATCTAGAAGTTAAAATATGTTAAAATCTCTCCTATATGATATATACTACATTATCATTTCATATATTTGGTTTAAAAGAAAAATCTCATTTTTATGTCACATTCAGACGTCTGAATGCTTCAATCCAGACGTCTGATGCTGGAAATTCGAATGTTGTAAAATACATTATTCAGACGTCTGAAGGGTATAAATCAGACGTTTGAATATAACAACTTTTTTCCTATTTTCTTTTTGGTTTGATTTCGTTGCATTTCAGAAGTTTGAATTTTTAATTTCAGAAGTCTGAATATTTACAACGGCTACTTTTCTGAAAAGGCAGTTCCATTCATGAAGAGTTGCAATCTTTAATCCAACAGATAATCAAAACTCTTGATGATAACTCTTCATGAACAATTGCAACTGTAACGACCCTAGATTTTAATTTAATTTAAATTGATAAATTAAATGAATTTTTGAATAAAAATTTGTAGAATTAATTATAAATGGAAGCGAGTTTCCCCGATTCAAATAGAAAATATATATTAAGTCAAATTGATTTGAAAATTTGCATATATGTGTGTGTGTGTATATATATATATATTGGATTTTAAATAAAATCTTAAATAAATGATTTTGAAAAATAAATAAATAAATTGATTTAAAAATTTATAAATGATGATAATTTGAGTTATATAAAATATATGTGTACATAGAGAAATGTAATACAATAATTTTTAAAGTAAAATTTATGATAAATATTTAAACTAAAAATAGAAGTAAAAAAAAGAACAAGTAAAAGAGATAAGAATAAAACATAAAGTACATAAACAATTAAAGCTTTCATCTCAACCCAAATAAACAAAAGAAAAAAAATACAAAGTATAAGTGTGTAAACTGAAAGTAAACAATTATGCAGACAAAAGAAAGATAAATAAAATATATTGTAAAGCAATGTACAAAGCAATATAGAAGTAAAAATACAAGATAGTAGGCAAATAAATATGCTTGTAGTGTTTTGAAACACTTAAAACAAAACCAAAGCAAAAGCTTAAACAAAATGCCAGGTAAGTAAGAATATGTATAAGTATGGGGACATATACCTTGGCATTAAATGCAATATCATCTCAGCCAAGATATGGGCAAATATAATACGTTGCCTGTAAAATAGGAATGCAAGACAATATAATATGAAACATGAAGTACATAGTATGATACTTATCAGCCATGCCCATAGTACAACAAAAGATATCACCCAGCACACTTTTCTTTTATATATATCACCTTCTTATTTTTTGTTCATCAACAAACTGTGTATCAAATAAAAAGAAAAAAAAAATTACAACCTGAAACTAAACTCAACACTTGTATCAACAACAATCAACCTGGAACTTCAAAGCAATTAAACTAAAGAAAGGGAAAAAAATCAAAGGAATTAGATTGAGATGTTTTCCAGAATTCTTTCTTCCAAGCTCTGTTTTCATTTTACTATCAAGCAAAATCCTAAAATGAAATCATCACTGCAACAAGTTTTTGTCCTCTGTCCTTCTAAATGCCAGGTGAGTAACTTTTGTTTATTTAACTCAAAAGTAAGATCGGTTGCATATATCTGTGAATGAATATATTTACACGTATATATTTATATCTGAATGCTTTGTGAATATCTACATGATTGAAGTATTGGTAGCAGGCTGTTGTTTTCATGTGTTCCCTGTCTCAGCTTATAAACAAAGATTTTAACTCAAAAATATTTTCTGCACAATCCACCTATTGTTTGGATTTAAGATCAAAACAACTACTGTTTGTTTTAGCATAAACTAAAATTTAAAAATCAGTTTAAATTAAAACAATTTGTAAATATCTCTGGGAAGCAAGAAATCTGAGCTAATCTCCTCATTTGTTAAAATACAAGTATTTTTATTTGCGAATTCAGGTATATAATATAAATCCTTATACCTTAACATGATTTTTAAAACAAAAACAGTGATTTTTAGTCAAGTATGTAGAGTGCAACTCGCAGTTGAACTCAAATCATATTTTGATCGATTTCTGTTACCTGGATAATATTTGGGTGTTAAAATTTTAGGTGAAGTAAGTTTGAACACCATGGATTTCATAAAAATTGGTGAATAATTTTTCTAATGAATGAATTGGGTGAATGAATCAAATTTAGGGTTTTCACTGCTGGTTTGGGTCGAACTGAGAAATCGTACTGTCGCGTCGTCGTCGAAGCGTTTCAGGCGATCGGTCATGGGGGGCTAGGTGCGTGGAGTTGCGGCGGAGCTCCGGGCGAGGTCGCGTGAATTCTGGCGAAGTGAGGTGGAGACGCGAGGTGAAGTTGTTGGTTCGAGTTAGGCTACAGGGATGAAAAATTGGCCCCGTACTCGCTCGATTTTGACTCGGTAGGGATTTTGCATCGTGGATGGCTTGGAACGTTTTGGATGGTCGTTGATGATTTGGGTGGGGCTGCGGCGTTGACCGGAGTTGGTCGCGACGTTCGTGCACGTGCACGTGCTTTTGCGTGTATCAGATTGAAGGGTCGAAGAGGAAGAAGTACAGGAGCTCGAGAAATTTCATAGGTTACTTCGGGTGTTTACTCGAGTTTGAGAAGTGGTGATAAAATTTACAGTTTATACTTAAAACTTTTCAAAAGAAATAGAAAGAAGAAGGATACGAGTAGAAGAAAGAATGAGCTTTGGGGAGGACGAAGTTTTCTCGTATGATTACTCGAGATTTTGCGGGGTCGACCCGAAGTGGTTCTCGCGTTTCCCTGAAGTCGGCTCGAAGTATTTACGTTTTGGTCTCGGGTTACATGTTGTAATACCAGGTTTTAAATTTTAAACTAAGTAAAATTTTAAACAGTTTTAAAAGTTTTATAAAAGCAAGTTTAAATTTAATTTGAATCTAGTTTAAACTCTTTATGATAAATGTTTTTTTAAGGAAGTTATATGATTTGTTTAACTTAAATTTGTTAAGTTAAATGCTTAAGTTAGTTAAAATCAAATTAAATGATTCAACTAAGTAAGTTAATTATAAAGGTAAAATGTTAGATGTATATAATGATAACTAAGTTATTTAAAGTTAATTAGAATTTAAAGGTTTGAAATTCGTTAATTATTAAGTTAATTAAAATGGATAATTTATTTATTTAATTAAATAATGATTTGGATTTATTAAATTAAAGGTTTAAATTAATTAATTAGGGTTTAAAGATTTATTTATTAAAAGATAATTCATTAAATGTTTTGTAATTTATTGATGACAATTAATTAAAGATAATCGATTATTTAAGATAATTACTTAATTAAGAATAATTAATTAATGATTGAAATTGATTAAATCAAGTGATTAAGCAATAATAAATTTCAGGATAACGTGATAAATTGATTTGATAATTCATTCGAGAATAATTAAATTATATAAGTAATTAATTTATTTAAAGGAGAATCAAATTAATGTGATGAATTAAGAGTAACTTTACTTATTAATCTGTTTGATAAATAAATCCATAAGTAATTAATTTAACTGGAAATAAAGTGAATTAATTAGGATTAAATAAATTTAAATAAATCCTGCTTATAGATGTTTATTGAATGCTTGACCTTACTTATGAATGATTATATTGTATGAAATGCCTTGAATTGATTGTCCTATCTGATCAGTGATATTTTATTCCGTGGATTGAGCTGTATAAAATTTATTCATTTATTGATGATACATCTATATATTATCTGAGAATCTGTGAATGGGCGATAGGCTTTATAGTTATATCGCTTATCAACTATATTTCTGCGTTTTGATCTGTGATGATTGAATGATGTTGCACTATTGTGTATAACCCCTGGACTACACCATACACACACAAATATGGATTTCACGAGGAAATCAGTTAAGTCATAGATAATTTAAATTTAATGTTTTTGAAATTAAAGTTTTAATTTCAAATTTATTTTGAAAATGGATTTGGGTTAAACGGTAAAGCTTTTGAAAAAGGTTTTCACAGATAAAAGCTATTTTGAATAACTCGGTAAAATCTCCAATTTAAATAATTCAATTTGAATTTGAATTCAATATTTGGAATTGAATTCGATGATTGGAAATTATGGTTAAAGATATTATAAACATGTTTGTATGAATTTAAACCATTTTAAAGGTATGGTTTTGGGAATTTGAATTTAACCCAAGGATTTCAACTCGTATAAATGAATCAGATTTCCAAAATGAAAACTGTTGTTTTCAAATGATAAACACTTTTAGATAAGAACTGAGATTCCAGTTAATTAGGGGAATTTCAAGATTGAATAGAGAAATGATTTTCCTAAGTTATGAATGAATTCTTTTTGAAAGCTATGAATTAAATCTGTTTATTTTTAACAGATTTAGATTGATGATTTGTTTAAATCAAATTGAAATGAAATTGTTTTGAAGGCTATAAGTTAAATCTTTGATTTAAAGATTTAACGAGTTAATCAAATTGAAATGAAATTGTTCTGAAGGCTATAAGTTAAATCTTTGATTTAAAGATTTAACGAGTTAATCAAATTGAAATGAAAATTTATTTGGAAAATCTGTGAATGAATCTTTTATTTAAAAGATTAAAATGTGAAAATTGTTTAAAACCGTTAAAGGTTGTGAAAAATGAATCTTTTTGTTTAAAGATTGAAAATGGTAATTTGTTAAAACCATTGAAGAAAAGTTTTGGGTAATAAGTTGTGACTAAATTGAAATCCCATATCCATATGTTTTAAAAATATTTTCGCTCACTATTCGGTTTAGCCGGGAAAGGACCTTTGTGTCGTATAACCCATTCTGAATATGTGATTTGACGTTATGGATAGCATTTGAAGACCGGTGATGAAGACCGGGTATTTGTGAAAGCGATAGGATGACCTATCGATTGTTTCTGCACCGAGTCGCGTCGGTATAGAAACTCCCTAAGTGATGGGAAATCCGATCGGGATTGTGAATATCCAGATTGCAAGGACTTCTTTGTAAGTGCCTTCGGTTCTGTTCGATCCCGGAACAGACTTGTATGGATTGTATGTCTGACATTACAAATTGAGATATAAAGCTGATTTCTTTCAAATATATTTCTGTTGGTGGCGGAGAATTTATTCTTTTAGCTTAACACCCTTCTCTGAGACATACGAGCTCAGAGGTTATGTAGTTGAAGGTTATCAGCGATATATTCCCAATTTGGTAATGTGACATGCTGAGTGTTGCTGTGAAATGATCATTGTGTTGATCATTTGTGATAGGATCATTTATTTGATCGTCTATCCTGGTGATCATTTCTATGATCATTTGTTGACCCAAAGCATGGCTTTTGTATAAAGTATGTTTTTGTGGACGTGACTTCGTCGAGCCTCACACCTCAGGAATGGTCAAAACAGGAAAGATGCGGCAAGGTTATGAGGGGTAGCGCCCTTTAGGATATGTGCATTTCCTTCTGGAAAAGGGTGGTATCATGGTATGGAGCCCAGATACTTACTCATGTTGAAAACACTTTATGTTTGTGTGAATTGATTACGAGCGCTCGGTGAAAGGTCCCAAAGGACCGGGGGATGGCATATTCGGTCAGTTGTTACTCAGTTAGGGGTAACCCGGCCTTGTGTTGGTAGAGATCCGGTTTGGTTCTCGGGGATGTCCATCCAGAGGCATTTCCATGTGGCAATGGGAAGTTCCTTGGCCTGATCATTCGTTGGAAATCCAAAGAAACAATACGATCTTGTACGATATTAGTTGTAGAACCTATCATTCACTTATGGTAGCACCCCACTGTTTGGATGGTAGCTATAGTAGGCATAGTTCGAAATGTCTATGCTGGCTAAGATTTATATTCTACTTTCGAAATGAATTTTTCCTACACTATGCACTAGTAATAATATCAAATGTTTCTTTTTTAATGCGTATCAAGCATCTTTGACTATCATAAGGAGAAATCTCCTCCGATTCTGCGTTTGCATTGTGTGTGTGTGCGGGAGGCCTTATGGTAGTCTCATTTTTTAAAAAGCATTGCGAATTGACTTTGAAAATCTTTTGTTGAAAGTTTTAAAAGATAAACTGTTTTTGTTGCTCACACCAGTCCCACGACTGATCCGGATTTTATTGTTTCTTTCCTAAACTCTGGGTGCTTATTATTTTCTACACGAGCAGTCTAGAGTTGGGTTTTTCAGATAGTCAGGTTTAGTAGATTATCTGGAGTTAGTTCAGTCTTTGGACCACACCAGTCTTGCTGAGCTTGGTGCATCGTTATTGGGAGTTCTCGCTATTGCTGGATTGATTCTTGGAGATGGAGTTGCAGTTCTCGGAGTTCTCTTTTGAAGACTATCTTAGAGTTATACTGTTCCGCTGCTAGATGTTATCTATTTTTCTTTTCCGCTGCTACATATCTCTGATGTATATTGATATCTATTGGATCATCTGTTGTATCAGATATTGTATCAAAGCTGTATATCAATGTATTATTCTTTTATTTCGCCGTGTTATTTACTTAATGTTGTTATAAGCTCCGGCGAATCGGATTTGAACGGTCGAATCTATGGCATTCGAATACGATATGAAGTATGGATGTCGATTTTCGAGCGGGCAAAATCCACGTCGTCACATTTGGTATCAGAGCTAAGGTTGAACTTTAGCTCAGGAGTATAACACATTAAGTATCTCATTAGAGATAGGGTGAAGTATCCCTAGAATGAGTAATCCCTAAGATATCTGTTTGAATGCCTCAGTAAATTCTCTTACTATCTACTGATAGTGAGTATGAGTGCAAGAAGAGAACGAGATAGGGGACAGGAAAATACGACTATAATTAGTCAAAATTCTGTAACAACAGTGGAAATAACTTTCTTATCAATTTCTTTGATTCGTTTTCAATTTCTTTTTGATTTCTTCGTGGCAGCTCCAGAAAGAAGTTTCAGTGCGATGATGGCCTACGTAACATTGTAGGAAATTCTTATTTCGTATCTTCATCAATTTCTTATCAGTTTTTCGTTTTAAACTATAATGAATTTGAAATTTAGAATTGAAATTTAAATAAATTTGAAATTCTATTATAATTTCTTGTATCTATTGTTGATATTCTGATTTGGTGAGCCAAATGCAGAACTGATATCCAGATTGATCTGAAAAGATATATCTCTATCTTTCATCTATCTTTGTTGTTTTCGTGCCTGCGAATTTCGAGGACGAAATTCTTTTAAGGGGGGAAGTTTGTAACGACCCTAGATTTTAATTTAATTTAAATTGATAAATTAAATGAATTTTTGAATAAAAATTTGTAGAATTAATTATAAATGGAAGCGAGTTTCCCCGATTCAAATAGAAAATATATGTTAAGTCAAATTGATTTCAAAATTTGCATATATGTGTGTATATATATATATATATTGGATTTTAAATAAAATCTTAAATAAATGATTTTGAAAAATAAATAAATAAATTGATTTAAAAATTTATAAATGATGATAATTTGAGTTATATAAAATATATGTGTACATAGAGAAATGTAAAACAATAATTTTTAAAGTAAAATTTATGATAAATATTTAAACTAAAAATAGAAGTAAAAAAAAGAACAAGTAAAAGAGATAAGAATAAAACATAAAGTACATAAACAATTAAAGCTTTCATCTCAACCCAAATAAACAAAAGAAAAAAAATACAAAGTATAAGTGTGTAAACTGAAAATAAACAATTATGCAGACAAAAGAAAGATAAATAAAGTATATTGTAAAGCAATGTACAAAGCAATATAGAAGTAAAAATACAAGATAGTAGGCAAATAAATATGCCTGTAGTGTTTTGAAACACTTAAAACAAAACCAAAGCAAAAGCTTAAACAAAATGCCAGGTAAGTAAGAATATGTATAAGTATGGGGACATATACCTTGGCATTAAATGCAATATCATCTCAGCCAAGATATGGGCAAATATAATACGTTGCCTGTAAAATAGGAATGCAAGACAATATAATATGAAACATGAAGTACATAGTATGATACTTATCAGCCATGCCCATAGTACAACAAAAGATATCACCCTGCACACTTTTCATTTATATATATCACCTTCTTATTTTTTGTTCATCAACAAACTGTGTATCAAATAAAAAGAAAAAAAAATTACAACCTGAAACTAAACTCAACACTTGTATCAACAACAATCAACCTGGAACTTCAAAGCAATTAAACTAAAGAAAGGGAAAAAAAATCAAAGGAATTAGATTGAGATGTTTTCCAGAATTCTTTCTTCCAAGCTCTGTTTTCATTTTACTATCAAGCAAAATCCTAAAATGAAATCATCACTGCAACAAGTTTTTGTCCTCTGTCCTTCTAAATGCCAGGTGAGTAACTTTTGTTTATTTAACTCAAAAGTAAGATCGGTTGCATATATCTGTGAATGAAGATATTTACACGTATATATTTATATCTGAATGCTTTGTGAATATCTACATGATTGAAGTATTGGTAGCAGGCTGTTGTTTTCATGTGTTCCCTGTCTCAGCTTATAAACAAAGATTTTAACTCAAAAATATTTTCTGCACAATCCACCTATTGTTTGGATTTAAGATCAAAACAACTACTGTTTGTTTTAGCATAAACTAAAATTTAAAAATCAGTTTAAATTAAAACAATTTGTAAATATCTCTGGGAAGCAAGAAATCTGAGCTAATCTCCTCATTTGTTAAAATACAAGTATTTTTATTTGCGAATTCAGGTATATAATATAAATCCTTATACCTTAACATGATTTTTAAAACAAAAACAGTGATTTTTAGTCAAGTATGTAGAGTGCAACTCGCAGTTGAACTCAAATCATATTTTGATCGATTTCTGTTACCTGGATAATATTTGGGTGTTAAAATTTTAGGTGAAGTAAGTTTGAACACCATGGATTTCATAAAAATTGGTGAATAATTTTTCTAATCAATGAATTGGGTGAATGAATCAAATTTAGGGTTTTCACTGCTGGTTTGGGTCGAACTGAGAAATCGTACTGTCGCGTCGTCATCGAAGCGTTTCAGGCGATCGGTCATGGGGGGGCTAGGTGCGTGGAGTTGCGGCGGAGCTCCGGGCGAGGTCGCGTGAATTCTGGCGAAGTGAGGTAGAGACGCGAGGTGAAGTTGTTGGTTCGAGTTAGGCTACAGGGACGAAAAATTGGCCCTGTACTCGCTCGATTTTGACTCGGTAGGGATTTTGCATCGTGGATGGCTTGGAACGTTTTGGATGGTCGTTGATGATTTGGGTGGGGCTGCGGCGTTGACCGGAGTTGGTCGCGACGTTCGTGCACGTGCACGTGCTTTTGCGTGTATCAAATTGAAGGGTCGAAGAGGAAGAAATACAGGAGCTCGAGAAATTTCATAGGTTACTTCGGGTGTTTACTCGAGTTTGAGAAGTGGTGATAAAATTTACAGTTTATACTTAAAACTTTTCAAAAGAAATAGAAAGAAGAAGGATACGAGTAGAAGAAAGAATGAGCTTTGGGGAGGACGAAGTTTTCTCGTATGATTACTCGAGATTTTGCGGGGTCGACCCGAAGTGGTTCTCGCGTTTCCCTGAAGTCGGCTCGAAGTATTTACGTTTTGGTCTCGGGTTACATGTTGTAATACCAGGTTTTAAATTTTAAACTAAGTAAAATTTTAAACAGTTTTAAAAGTTTTATAAAAGCAAGTTTAAATTTAAATTGAATCTAGTTTAAACTCTTTATGATAATTGTTTTTTTAAGGAAGTTATATGATCTGTTTAACTTAAATTTGTTAAGTTAAATGCTTAAGTTAGTTAAACTCAAATTAAATGATTCAACTAAGTAAGTTAATTATAAAGGTAAAATGTTAGATGTATATAATGATAACTAAGTTATTTAAAGTTAATTAGAATTTAAAGGTTTGAAATTCGTTAATTATTAAGTTAATTAAAATGGATAATTTATTTATTTAATTAAATAATGATTTGGATTTATTAAATTAAAGGTTTAAATTAATTAATTAGGGTTTAAAGATTTATTTATTAAAAGATAATTCATTAAATGTTTTGTAATTTATTGATGACAATTAATTAAAGATAATCGATTATTTAAGATAATTACTTAATTAAGAATAATTAACTAATGATTGAAATTGATTAAATCAAGTGATTAAGCAATAATAAATTTAAGGATAACGTGATAAATTGATTTGATAATTCATTCGAGAATAATTAAATTATATAAGTAATTAATTTATTTAAAGGATAATCAAATTAATGTGATGAATTAAGAGTAACTTTACTTATTAATCTGTTTGATAAATAAATCCATAAGTAATTAATTTAAATGGAAATAAAGTGAATTAATTAGGATTAAATAAATTTAAATAAATCCTGCTTATAGATGTTTATTGAATGCTTGACCTTACTTATGAATGATTATATTGTATGAAATGCCTTGAATTGATTGTCCTATCTGATCAGTGATATTTTATTCCGTGGATTGAGCTGTATAAAATTTATTCATTTATTGATGATACATCTATATATTATCTGAGAATCTGTGAATGGGCGATAGGCTTTATAGTTATATCGCTTATCAACTATATTTCTGCGTTTTGATCTGTGATGATTGAATGATGTTGCACTATTGTGTATAACCCCTGGACTACACCATACACACACAAATATGGATTTCACGAGGAAATCGGTTAAGTCATAGATAATTTAAATTTAATGTTTTTGAAATTAAAGTTTTAATTTCAAATTTATTTTGAAAATGGATTTGGGTTAAACGGTAAAGCTTTTGAAAAAGGTTTTCACAGATAAAAGCTATTTTGAATAACTCGGTAAAATCTCCAATTTAAATAATTCAATTTGAATTTGAATTCAATATTTGGAATTGAATTCGATGATTGGAAATTATGGTTAAAGATATTATAAACATGTTTGTATGAATTTAAACCATTTTAAAGGTATGGTTTTGGGAATTTGAATTTAACCCAAGGATTTCAACTCGTGTAAATGAATCAGATTTCCAAAATGAAAACTGTTGTTTTCAAATGATAAACACTTTTAGATAAGAACTGAGATTCCAGTTAATTAGGGGAATTTCAAGATTGAATAGAGAAATGATTTTCCTAAGTTATGAATGAATTCTTTTTGAAAGCTATGAATTAAATCTGTTTATTTTTAACAGATTTAGATTGATGATTTGTTTAAATCAAATTGAAATGAAATTGTTTTGAAGGCTATAAGTTAAATCTTTGATTTAAAGATTTAACGAGTTAAGCAAATTGAAATGAAATTGTTTTGAAGGCTATAAGTTAAATCTTTGATTTAAAGATTTAACGAGTTAATCAAATTGAAATGAAAATTTATTTGGAAAATCTGTGAATGAATCTTTTATTTAAAAGATTAAAGTGTGAAAATTGTTTAAAACCGTTAAAGGTTGTGAAAAATGAATCTTTTTGTTTAAAGATTGAAAATGGTAATTTGTTAAAACCATTTGAAGAAAAGTTTTGGGTAATAAGTTGTGACTAAATTGAAATCCCATATCCATATGTTTTAAAAATATTTTCGCTCACTATTCGGTTTAGCCGGGAAAGGACCTTTATGTCGTATAACCCATTCTGAATATGTGATTTGACGTTATGGATAGCATTTGAAGACCGGTGATGAAGACCGGGTATTTGCGAAAGCGATAGGATGACCTATCGATTGTTTCTGCACCGAGTCGCGTCGGTATAGAAACTCCCTAAGTGATGGGAAATCCGATCGGGATTGTGAATATCCGGATTGCAAGGACTTCTTTGTAAGTGCCTTCGGTTCTGTTCGATCCCGGAACAGACTTGTATGGATTGTATGTCTGACATTACAAATTAATATATAAAGCTGATTTCTTTCAAATATATTTCTGTTGGTGGCGGAGAATTTATTCTTTTAGCTTAACACCCTTCTCTGAGACATACGAGCTCAGAGGTTATGTAGTTGAAGGTTATCAACGATATATTCCCAATTTGGTAATGTGACATGCTGAGTGTTGCTGTGAAATGATCATTATGTTGATCATTTGTGATAGGATCATTTATTTGGTCGTCTATCCTGGTGATCATTTCTATGATCATTTGTTGACCCAAAGCATGGCTTTTGTATAAAGTATGTTTTTGTGGACGTGACTTCGTCGAGCCTCACACCTCGGGAATGGTCAAAACAGGAAAGATGCGGCAAGGTTATGAGGGGTAGCTCCCTTTAGGATGTGTGCATTTCCTTCTGGAAAAGGGTGGTATCATGGTATGGAGCCCAGATACTTACTCATGTTGAAAACACTTTATGTTTGTGTGAATTGCTTACGAGCGCTCGGTGAAAGGTCCCAAAGGACCGGGGGATGGCATATTCGGTCAGTTGTTACTCAGTTAGGGGTAACCCGGCCTTGTGTTGGTAGAGATCCGGTTTGGTTCTCGGGGATGTCCATCCAGAGGCGTTTCCATGTGGCAATGGAAAGTTCCTTGGCCTGATCATTCGTTGGAAATCCAAAGAAACAATACGATCTTGTACGGTATTAGTTGTAGAACCTATCATTCACTTATGGTGGCGCCCCACTGTTTGGATGGTAGCTATAGTAGGCATAGTTCGAAATGTCTATGCTGGCTAAGATTTATATTCTACTTTCGAAATGAATTTTTCCTACACTATGCACTAGTAATAATATCAAATGTTTCTTTTTTAATGCGTATCAAGCATCTTTGACTATCATAAGGAGAAATCTCCTCCGATTCTGCGTTTGCATTGTGTGTGTGCGGGGGAGGCCTTATGGTAGTCTCATTTTTTAAAAAGCATTGCGAATTGACTTTGAAAATCTTTTGTTGAATGTTTTAAAAGATAAACTGTTTTTGTTGCTCACACCAATCCCACGACTGATCCGGAGTTTATTGTTTCTTTCCTAAACTCTGGGTGCTCATTATTTTCTACACGAGCAGTCTAGAGTTGGGTTTTTCAGATAGTCAGGTTTAGTAGATTATCTAGAGTTAGTTCAGTCTTTGGACCACACCAGTCTTGCTGAGCTTGGTGCATCGTTATTGGGAGTTCTCGCTATTGCTAGATTGATTCTTGGAGATGGAGTTGCAGTTCTCGGAGTTCTCTTTTGAAGACTATCTTAGAGTTATACTGTTCCGCTGCTAGATGTTATCTATTTTTCTTTTCCGCTGCTATTTATTGTATCATATCTCTGATGTATATTGATATCTATTGGACCATCTGTTGTATCAGATATTGTATCAAAGCTGTATATCAATGTATTATTCTTTTATTTCGCTGTGTTATTTACTTAATGTTGTTATAAGCTCCGGCGAATCGGATTTGAACGGTCGAATCTATGGCATTCGAATACGATATGAAGTATGGATGTCGATTTTCGAGCGGGCAAAATCCACGTCGTCACAGCAACTATTTATAATCTATATAAACACATTAGAATCAAGTTTTCAAAACACATATTCTATTGATTATTATTCTATTCTTGAAATTCTTGATTCTAATACATTTGTGCTTTCAACATCATTCAAATTCAATTTCCTACTTCCTTAATCTTCATGCATTCACACATATATCATAAAGGAGAAAGATTATAGGAAGTTTGTACTATAAATAGACAAATTCGTGTTATTAAGAACACATTGTGTCACATACATTCTGTATAAGTTGAAGTCCTCTTTGACTGTTGAGGCGAAATCCTGTTCTGCTGCTCAGGTCCCTTGTTCGGCTGTTCAAGGGTTGTATAAACCTATTCCTCTGGGTTAAGTGAGGATTGTTGTTAGTGAAATTCCAGAAAGGAGTCTGGGACTGGACGTAGAACGGAAAGTTCGAACCAGTATAAAAATTCCTGGTGTGCTTGTTTTATTTTTACTTACTTTACATTGCTATAGTTTATTTCTACACTAGTTTAATACTGTTCCATATAGCACGATCCGCATAGTCTTCTCATTTGGTATCAGAGAAAGGCATCTCATAACCGTTACGTAGTCATCTGATATCTTGTTAATATGGAAAACAACACCAGCACTACCACTAGCACTGTCACTAACACTAGTTTTATTGAGGGTCAATCTACTGCACGGCCTCCATTATTCAATGGAATGAATTACAACTATTGGGCAACACGAATGCGTATTTATATGCAAGCCAGTAGTTTTGATGCGTGGAATGTTACACAAGCAGAATATACCGCACCTACTACTGAATATACTACATGGACAGCTGCACAAAAACAAGATGCTTCTGCTAATGCTAAAGCAACGAATATGTCATTTTGTTCATTAGATAAAAATGAATTTAACCGAGTTATTATATGTAATACTGCATAAGAAATATGGAGAACACTTAAAGTAACTCATGAAGGTACTAACAAGGTCAAACAGAGTAAAATATCTATGCTTAAGAATCAATTTCAAAATTTTAGGATGAAGCAAGATGTATCTATAAATGATATGTACTCCATATTTCAAGATATTCATCATTCTTTACTAGGATTAGGAGAAATATACTCTGATTTTGACATTGTTTCAAAAATCCTTAACTCTTTAACGGATAAATGGGAAAGAAAAGTCTTAGCTATTGAAGAAGCTAATGATCTTTCTACCATGAAACCAAAAGAGTTGATAGGAAATCTAATGTCCTATGAAATGAATTTGCAGGCTAAAAGAGTACAAGCACAAGATAAAAAGAATATGGCATTTCATGCAGAAAAAGAAGAATCAGACTCGGATGAAGAAGACTTAGCATTCATTGCTAAAAACTTTAAAAAGTTTTTGAAGTACAGAAAAGGAAATCGAAACAATGGAAAAAGAAACTTCAACAAAAATAAGCCATCTTCATCAATACTAGAATGCTTTAATTGCCATAAGAAGGGACACATGCAAAAAGATTGTCCAGAACAAAAGAAGACATATCACAATAAGAACCGAAAGGACAAGTCTAAAAGAAAAGCATTTTCAGTAACATGGGACGACTTGGATTCTTCTTCTTCAGAAAGCAACAGTGATAGCGAAAAAGAACAAGCAAATGTTTGTTTTATGGCTATAGAGAATGAGGACCCACTTAAAAGAGGAAAATGGACACTCAAGAGCGGTTGCTCAAAACATATGAATGGAGACAAAAATATGCTATCAAACATTACTTACTCAAATGGAGGCTCTGTCACTTTTGGAGACAATTCCAAAGGATATATCATTGGAAAAGGCGACGTCAGCAATGTCGGTACATCTAATTTACCTCTTATTTCTAATGTCTTACTAGTCAAAAATTTAAAACACAATCGTTTAAGTATCGGCCTGTTATGTGACAAAGGTTTCAAAATCTCTTTATCTAAAGATAAGTGTAGCATTTTTGATAAAAATCAAAATCTTATATTTGAAAGAAATAGAGACAGAAATATCTATGTTCTGAATATGAAAATCAATCACAATTCAGATATGTGCTTAATATCTAATGAAAATGATCCTTGGCTATGGCACAAAAGATTCTGTCATATCAACTTCAAAACTATAAACAAACTTTCTAAAAATGATTTAGTCAGAGGATTACCAAAAATGAACTTCAAAGTCAATCATATTTGTGATGCATGTCAATTAGGAAAATTGACCAAATCATCTTTTAAATCTAAGAAGGTTATCTCTACATTACAACCACTTGAATTACTACACATGGATTTATTTGGGCCAACTCAAGTTCAATCCTTAAACCACAATAGATATGTGTTTGTAATAGTAGATGATTTTTCTAGATATACTTGGACCATTTTTATGAAAAACAAAAGTGATACGTTTTGAGCATTTTAAAAATTTTGTCAAACGAATTCAAAATTTAAAAGGTTTAAAGATAAAGAATATAAGAAGTGATCATGGAGGAGAATTTAAAAATGACGTTTTTGACTATTTCTGTAAAAAGAAAGGAATTTTTCATATTTTTTCATTTCCTAGAACTCCACAATAAAATGGGGTTGTAGAACATAAAAATAAAACTTTACAAGAATGTACACGAACTTTGTTACATGAAAGCACTCTTCCAAAACATTTTTGGGCAAAAGCTGTTGCAACTGCTTGTTATGTTTTGAATCGTGTTTCTATTCGACCTCTAACGAAAAACACTTCTTATGAACTTTTTACTGGAAGAAAACCAACGATTTCTTATTTTAAAGTTTTTGGTTCAAAATGTTTTATATTAAATACAAAAGATCAGCTTGGAAAATTCGATGCGAAATCCGACAGAGGAATCTTTCTAGGATATTCAGATCGTAGCAAAGCTTATCACGTATTTAATAAAAGATCTAATACTGTTGAAGAAACGTTACACGTATCCTTCGATGAAAATTTTCTACAAAAACCAAGTATAGAAGATGATTAACATTTTCCAAATAACATTACAAATATAGAAACTACAAATATTGAAATTGATGGAAACATCATTGATAATAATGATGAATTAAGATCTCCATCAAAAATATTACGGGATCATCCTGTTCAAAATGTTATTGGAGAAATTAATTCAAATGTACGAGCTAGAAGTCAACTACATCAAATGGACCACGTAGCATTCCTTTCTAATATCGGACCAAAGAATCCCAAAGAAGCTTCCACAGACGACTACTGGATAATTGCAATGCAAGAAGAGCTAAACCAGTTTGAACGCAATGAAGTTTGGGAATTAGTTCCTCGACCAAGTGATCAAACTGTTATGGGAACAAAATGGGTCTACAAGAACAAAGCAGATGAACAAGGTAACATCACTAGAAATAAAGCAAGATTAGTTGCACAAGGATATAATCAAGAAGAAGGAATTGACTACGAAGAAACGTTTGCTCCAGTCGCAAAACTAGAAGCAATACGGATCTTAATGGCCTATGCATGTTTTCACAATTTCAAACTTTATCAAGTGGACGTTAAAAGTGCTTTTCTGAACGGTTACATAAAAGAAAAAGTATATGTTGAACAACCTCCCTTATTTATTCATGAGAAATTTCCTAATCATGTTTATAAACTTAAGAAAACTCTTAACGGATTAAAACAAGCACCACGTGCTTGGTATGATCGATTAAAGACTTATCTAATTTCTTCGGGATTCCAAATTAGGAAAGTTGATCAAACACTTTTTATTAAACATTCGAAAAAGGATATTTTAATAGTTCAAATTTATGTTGATGATATCATTTTTGGTTCTACTAATGACCAATTGTGTCAGGACTTCTCTGAAATAATGACCAAGGAATTTGAAATGTCTCACATGGGAGAATTAACATATTTTCTTGGTTTACAAATTAAACAACTTCAGAATGGCATATTCATTAATCAAGAAAAATATTGTGATAATCTAATCAAACGTTTCGGAATGGAAAATACTTCTGCCAAACCAACTCTAATGAGTACAACAACACATCTTGAAAAAGATGACAATGCAAAAGTATTGACCAGAAACTATACCGAAGTATGATTTGGATCATTACTATATTTGACGGCAGGTCGACCCGACTTAATGATAAGTGTCTGTTTGTGTGCTAGATTCCAAGCCAATCCAAAGGAATCACATTTAAGAGCAGTGAAACGTATATTACGTTATCTCACAAACACAAAGGATTTTGGTCTGTTCTATCCTAAAGAATGTCCATTCGAGTTAGTTTCATATAGTTATGCTGACTTCGGTGGTTCTAGAATAGATTGAAAAAGTACAAGTGGTACGTGCCATTTTATTGGAAAATCACTTGTATCTTGATTTAGTAAGAAACAAAACTGTGTTTCTCTTTCTACATGTGAAGCAGAATATATTTCTGCTGCTTTGCCTTGTACTCAAGTAATCTATATGCAACAAACACTTAAAGATTTCAATATAAACTTAACAAATTCAACTATATATTGTGACAACTCTAGTGCTATTAACTTATCTAAAAATCCTGTCAATCATTCACGAACAAAACATATTGACATCCGTCATCATTTTCTTCGTGACAATGTTGAAAAAGGAACAATAACTTTGGATTTTGTTTCGTCTGAAAATCAGTTGGCTGATATTTTTACAAAACCTCTTTTAGAAAATGTTTTTATCAAACTCAGACGAGAGATTGGTATTATCTCTCTTAAAAATCTATGATATCTTTTATGAGATGTTAATATTTGTTACTTATTCTTTACTTCGTAATTATTCTCTAATAGTTAACTAATACTAACTTTCATTCCTCACCTCTTATTTTTCTTTACCTTTTAACGTATGTACATTACTAACTAAAGCTTTTCAACCACAAATTGCTTTAACAAATAGTTCTATATTTAAACTTTTCTCTTCCATTTATACATACAATCTCTATCTCTCTCATTACCAAAAGAATTTTAGAAATGGAATTCAACATGATTCTTCTTCTTCTTTCTATGGCATCAAACAATAATTCTGATTCTACTAACACACCTTCATCTTATTCTACATCATCTATAGAAATTTTGGCCACTCCAACTCCATGTGAACAGGACAGACATCATCCTTCACATAAACATTCTGGTTATACTCCAAAAAAAAAGAAATCTCGATGATTTCTTTTCTTCGGTTCTCCATCAACCAAAGAAAAAATATCCAAGATTCATCATTACCAAAAGGAATAGTTGGATTTGCAGCGAGAGATGTATTATGAACAGAAAGTTAACGCCAAACGACTTAGTTTTGCTAAACAAGTGGCATTAAAATTCTACGGTACATCTCCAAAGAAAGATGTAGTTCAACCCTCAACCTCAAATCCATGGGAGCCGAGTCCACAGTGTCCTCCGGTTTCTTCAAATTCTTGGGAACGTCAACCATATTGGTCTCCATTACGACCGTATACAGAGATAACCAAGATAGATCTGGAAGAGTGTAAGACTCCAAGTGATTTGGATAACTGATTTCTTTCATCTATATCTGTTATTGTTGAATGATCATATTTATATTTTGTAAATCATTCAGAAATTATTATAATTCTTTTTCTTTTTCAAATATATTTAAACAATGTCTAAAATACAAATTTCAGACATCTGAAATAGTTGTTTCAGACGTCTGAATATTGTTGAAGAAGTTTTCTTCACTCAGATTCAGACGTCTAAACACTCTATTCCAGACGTCTGAAAGTACCTCAAATTGAACTGTTTTTCTTCTGTTTTAAAATTTACAATTTTAGACGTCTGAAATTGAAATTCCAGACGTCTGAATCTAACTGCCGATTTAAAATTCAAGGTGTTTTTCAAATTTATCTATCCACCACCACATTAATTACTTTCATCTACTACTTCAAACCCCACTTCATTCGAACCAGCATCTTTCTATTCTCCAAAACTTCAATTTTAAGCACTTCGTCTACAAAAATTTTAAACAAAAATCTCCGATGCCTCCAAGAAAAAAACTTCCAAGGGCTCCAAGCTCTTCATCTACACCGAATATAGATCAATGGCTATGGAATGATGAAGCAAAGAAAAGATTTGCTCAAATGGATAGATCTGGTTTCTTCCCGGGAGCTTTTGTTAAATTCGACGAATTTGCACCTTACAGAATTCAACAAATTACTCGCTCAAGTGGGTTAGAATCTCTCTTATCCTTTTCTGCAAATAATGTTAAGATAAATCATCTTTTAATTAAATTATTCTATGCTAATATGAATTTAGACCATCATCATCTCCATAATAGAGAGGACTGTGTTTGGACTTGGGTATGTGGTGTTAAAATATATCTTCCCTTAGTTTGTCTTGGAGTTATTTTGCAATGTCCTTCATCCGGAACAGATTTGGATGAAATTGAAACTTCACTCTTTTTGGATCATAGAGATGAAGTCTCCCATAGATTTCTTTTCGATGATATCACTAGGATTACCTCTGTCTAACTCCGGCCACAAGCCCGTATTCTTCATCGAGCTTTAATTCGTTCCGTCTTACCGAGAACCGGAAGTTACGAAGTTATCAATGTGAGAAAATGCGGATTACGGATCTTAAGGCTAGGATTAACACTAGAGGGGGGGGGGTGAATAGTGTTAATAAAGAATTACTAAATCTTTTTCGATTTATGTTAATTTAGACACCTATGTATGCAATATATAGACACAGTTATGATCACAGAAACAAACGCAGATGCAGAAATAAAATAAAAGCAGTAAAGGAAAGAACATACCGGATTTTATACTAGTTCGGAGTTACACTACATCCAGTCCCGCAACACAAGTACGGATTTTCTTTCAAAAGCAATGTACAATTACATCCTCGGTTTCAATGCTATGAGGTAATCACCCTCCATAATTTCGATCCTCTAGGTAGAGATACTTGATTTCCGGGCCATAAGTTTACCCAATTGATTTACCAAGCCTACAATCACACCTTTTCTTTCTTGATTGATTTTCAAGGCTATAATCACACCTTTTCTCGCTTAATAGATTACAAAGAAGTCTATAACTCTGAATAGCACTGAGAATCTTGTAGAGAGAGTGATAGAGAATCAAACTAGAAGTAATCGAGTTCGATTCAATGTTGATTTGGCAGAGTAATGATAAGAATATGTATTAAGAAAAGTGGAAGAAGAAGAGAAGTGAAAAACCAGAAAATCTGATATAAAATTCGTTGAAACTAACCCCTATTTATACAAGAACAACAGCCATGTCCATTCATGAAGAGTTATGGTGAATAGACACTTCTTTTGAAATTTAAATTTTGAACTCAACTGACACCATGTCGACATGGGGTATATAGGCATGTCGACATCCCAAAGCATTTTTTGATGTTTTGATTTTCTTTGAAAATAACATTTATCTTATATTAAAACTAATTTAAACTTTATAAATATACTTGAATATAGTTAAAATTCATAAGTAAATATAGAGAATAATATATATAGAATTTAACTCTAATTTTATATTTTAAATCAAAGTATAAATATTTAAAAGTTAAGTATATTATATTAAAAGATAGTTTAAAAAGTTAGCGGATACAAAACAATGTTCCACTAGATTTTTCATAAGTTCCATCCTACTTAGGGTTCCATCCCTTTAACAGGCTCGAAGTGGATTGCATTCCACGAATAAATTGGACTTTAAGATGCCAGTGCTTTTCTATGAGTTTTAACAAAATTCCTAATAATAAAAAATACTTAACTTTGAAATCTTGAACTCTTGATAATCTTGATACTCATGAGTCTTCTATCTTGATATCTTGAATCTCTATACTGTACAGTCTTCTTTCTTAGTTCCTGCATGGTTAAATCCTGCATATACATACATACATATATATATATATATCTAAACTTATAATGTTAGTATTTATGTTTTATAAACTATTCTAAGGTTGTTGTCATCAAAACCATCATCTTACGGATTAACAATCTCCCCCTTTTTAATGATGACAACCTTTATTTATAAAATTTTACTTCTATCCTAATAACTCCCCCTAAAACTAATAACTCCCCCTTAATATATGCCTAACTACCCTATTTTATATTTCTCCCCCTTTGTCATCAACAAAAAAATTCACTCTCCCTCATTCTTCAGTACCTACATTGATAAACTATACAACAGAATATATAGATTTGGAAATAATTATACTTGTGAACATGATAACTAATCAAAATCTATATACATTTCAATGTATATATATGTTTTATACAACAAATTTCAAACCAATATCAAGAAATCAACCCACATAGAGTATCAATCCAGACCAAATTAATTCAAACAAATCAAATAGAGCAAACAAATAAAAATCAAATGTTATGTGGAACTTCCACCTATCCTTCTTCTCCAAAGATTGGGTCTGCCTTAATAGCATCCCAATTATCATTGTCATTGGTGAGAGAGACAGGAGGATGTGCTTCGTTATCATCCTTGTGCAGAGAGGAGATCATCCATCGTATCGCATCGAAGTGCCTTTCTTGTTCCTTGATCATCTGCGTTTGACTCAATTCTAAGTGACGCTGGTTTCGTAGAATAAACAAGAGAATATTCTTGAACGAATTAAGAGTTTCTTCAAGATTTTCGGATAGATTGTGAATAGGATTAGCCATAGTCGAATTTATGAAAGAAATAAAGGATATAGATGATAAGAAATGAATTTCAGTGAAGAATTCTGGAAGAAACAGGTATTTATAGATGTAGAAATTCATTTGAAATGAATAGACATTTGGTAGTTATTCAAATTTCAGATTCAAGTTCAATTGTCATTGCTGACCAGTACATGTCGACATGGTCATATAGGGGATTTCGACATGGGTCAGTGAAAAATTATGACTAATTTGATTTTGTGAATAATTGTGTGTGTGTGTGTGTGTGTGTATATATTTATATACTATACTAACATTTATTCTGGAGATAAGATAAGATAGATAACAGAAAGGAAATTTCATTTCAGCGCATACTACAATAATACAATGATTAAGCACACAACAAACTACATGAACAATCAAAATAAAGCAAACTAAAACAAATACAACAAGATATGAAAAGATAAGACTAGTTAGAGGATGATGAAGATGAAGATAGTCCAAGTTTCTTGCTGACTTTGGAAATGAACTTGTTCATCTTGGATGAAATTTTGTCCAACTTCTTACTAACGGATCTTTTAAAAATCTGTTGATTCTCAACAATCGTCTTTTGGTTTTTGAGAAGGGTTTTGCTGGATGGATTAGGAGGATAGTCAATGCTTTCCAAAGAGGTTTCACCTTCTTCTTCAATTTCCATTTCATCCCCTTCTTCTTCTTCTTCTTCCTTTTCCTCTTCTTCCATTTCCTCATGAGCCAAATACTCTTCTTTTTCGGCAAGGGTCTCATAAGGTTGAAAAAACAAAAGGAATTTTCATAAGCGAAATGTTGGAATGGTCCCACCTCTATGCTCACAATAACAAAGAGTATCAAAAGAAATACCGTTTGTTATTACGAAGAATAAGGCTGGATAGGAGCAGCCATCCGTAGTTAGGCCTTACACTAGTATTGGTTATCTCGATAGGAGTGGTATATATTCTTTTCTTTTATCTTTGTTTATTTACTCCCATTGACATGTCCAATTCCAGCATAAAACGAACCACGATGGTTCATAATAGTTCAGAACACATATATAATAATAACACAGATAAGCTAAACATAGAACACAGATAATATAAAATCTCATATATATATATATATATATATAACTGAAGTCAGTTACAATACATGTGATACTATACATGTGATACAACTGCAACTGTCGACACTGGAAGTTACATATACAAGTACATTATTGTAAATAATATACGTGAATACATATCATCCTATAAAATGACAACGAATACTCCAAAAGATATAAAAAGACTTCATAGCTCAAGCAGCAACCCAAAGAAAGATATCAACAGCCTGTAATAACTCGGTCTGACCCGAGTATTAATTCAAAAGAAAATAATACGCGGGTCAGTTTAATTCAAACTCAGTTATTAATGCACGGAAGCAACGATAATTAAATAATCAAATAGACGACAGTCAAAATAAATCCCACTTATCCCATCCTTTAATTAAGAGATCGGATATGGTAAATATAACACGTAACAGAAATAAACAACGAATCAGCAAAGCCAATTCATCAACAAAGATAAATAAAAAGATTATCAATGAAGATAATTTAGAAAACAACAGAATTGCCTAAACAGCAATTAACAGCAAGTGGCCAAAGCAAAACCCAAGTCAGTGAACAGCATAAACCACAAAATCACATTATCGATACGATAATTAGAAAACACGCAATCTAATTATCTAGTAGATAATTAGATAGCAACAAAATAATCAATTAAAACTAACTCAAACTACAATTTCAAAATATTGAATTGGACACACGAAACAATTCAAGCAATTGAAATATCAATTAAAAAGTCAATTCTGATAGGGCTGCAGTACATGTTCACATGCACTGCCTTGCCACTAAAGTGATGAAATATATTAAAATGTCAACTCTGATAGGGCTGCAGTACACATTCACGTGCACTGCCTTGCCACTAAAGTGATGAAATATGTATACTTGAAGTATATAAATGACCAAACTCAATGAAACAGCAACATCGAAATGGCTATAAACAAAATATATGAAACTACATGGCAACATGCATGCTACGGGTCTGAAACCACAAGGGCTGTGACAGCATAGAGCAATGACCAAGCAGCATGCATTATGCAACCTGAACCAACAGGGCACAAAGGCTCGAACGACCAAGTGCACAAAGGCAATGGTACTAACTACATGAAGACAACAGAATGAAGGTGACAGCACCAAAGATATGGCAACACAGCACACAACAGTAATGATTCAAGTTCAAATATACAAGCACTGCTAGCAAAACCGAAATGGACAGCAGCTACAACACAAATGCAACAGCAAAACAGGTACAACATAATGCGACATGTAGTCAAGCATCATCAAAGACCAGGCATAAAAGATCTGATTCAATACCAAAGAAAAATAGAACATGTGCATATATACACACAACCTGGCAACATGATTGTCAAAGTGCAGACATGATGAAGTCAGTGCCAACCGTAAATGGCAGCAACTCAATCAATACGATATGCAACCTGGACCAACTGACTCAATTTACACATGAACTACATATCTCAGCTAGCATATCATACAAGCTCCAGAAGGTACAACATAATGCAACAATGACAGTGCCGAAGTCAATTTTTCACAGTAGATAATATGAGGAACACAATCAATATCAAGTTTAAGGCAGATGTCAATAGTATTTTTTTATCAAAACCGAAGTTTAGCATCAATTCAGAGCCGAGGTGGTCAAGGGTAGAATCGAACAGAGTCAGAGGTAGTAGTTTCCAAAGTCAACAGAGAATTCAAAGCAATTGGAACAAGCAAGCACAGCCGAGATGAACAATCACAGTGCAAAATCATGTTCAGGGCCGAGATGTACATTTGTACAAAAATAAAATTATATACAGTATCTTAAATGAATTCCAAAAAACCAAGCGTTGATGAATATTAACAATGCATAGGATTAAATTCCCAGAGAATCCAAACAGCATAAAGTTGAATGAAATATTAGGTTTTACAATCCTATATATTTCGAGTAACATCATCGGCAAATTCACAGATTCGAACACAAGCAAGAAAGCATAAAAGCAAATCCCCAAATCAATTTCATCTCGAATCAAATATTCGAACTCAGACGCCCCACCTCAATGCTCACAATAACAAAGAGTATTAAAAGGAAATACCGTCTATTATTACGAAGAATAAGGCTGGATAGGAGCGGCCATCCGTAGTTAGGCCTTACACTAGTATTGTTTATCTCGATAGGAGTGGTATATATTTTTATTTTTCATCTCTTTGTTTATTTACTCCCATCGACATATTCAATTCCAGTATAAAACGAACTACGATGGTTCATAATAGTTTAGGACGCATATATAATAATAACACAGATAAGCTAAACACAGAAAACAGATAATATCAAATCTCATATATATATATATATATATATATATATAACTGAAGTCAGTTACAATACACGTGGTACAATACAACTGTCGACACTAGAAGTTACATATACAAGTACATTATTGTAAATAATATACATGAATAATCCAATCCTTCGTAAGAGAATCAGATAACGGTGGCAATAACACGTAACAACAATAAACAGCAAGTCAACAAAGCCAAATCATCAACAAAGATAAATAAAAGGCTTATTAATGAAGATAATCTGTAAACCACAAAATTGCCTAAACAGCAATTAACAAAAAAAAAATCTAATTATTAAATAAATAATTAGAACACATAATCTAATTATCCAATAGATAATTAGATAGCAACAAAATAATCAAATCAACTCAAATCAAAATACAATTTCAAAATATTGAATTGAACACTCTAAACAATCCAAGCAATTGGAATATCAATTAAAACGTCAATTCTGATAGGGATGCAGTACACGCTCACGTGCACTGCCTCGCCACTACAGCATATGATGTCAGCACAACTCTAAATATTAACAGCAAATGATAAACCAGAAAATCAAAATGTCCAACCAGAATTGGTCAGAGAAACCACAGTGCAAAGTGGTGAAAGTAAACAGAGGTGGCAATACATGAATTGTGCACATCAAATATTTTTCAGCAAAATCAGAGTCAACTTAATGCTACAGGTCTGAAACTCCAAGACAAGAAAAACTCAAACCCGAGGCAACCATGGCAAAGATCTCACAAATGCTCAAGGATAAGGCAACACCACAGTGGACATCACTAAAAACTGCATATACAACCAAGCAGTGCACAGTGAAACCCAATTGCACAAGTTTACACAACTCTGGCCATGCTATATAAACACGCATGAATGACATGCACTATTTAAAACAACCCATGGTATAAGTACTTATATATTGAAAAAAAAACAAAGTTATAACCAAGCTATAAATTTGGCATACATCAGGGACTGTGCACACACATGTATCAAAGTGGTATATTTGCATGCTTTGAAGCAATGAACCTGAGTAAATGGAACCAACAAAGGATATTGTATGGATAAAAGCAGTGTGACCACTTAAACCCACTAGTTCAAGTAATAGCAATTATACACATGAATTCCAGGTGATTAAGGCAAGCTAACCAAACTAATATAGCACGCAAAACTTCAGGGAGGACAGAGCTCAATTTTCGCTTTAGTATGCAAACATAATATGCAGTGACCACGAGTATATATCCACCATGAAGCAGAGCTACTACTGACAGAGGTATACACGATGACAACATATATGTACCAATATGAATGCATGTATACACATGCGAGCACTCATTTCGAAATCAAAATAGAAAATTGCAGTGCAAAAAACACTTTGCAGAGTTGCAAAAATCACAACAAAACAGAGTTCCAAATCAAAGAAAACCGTGTTTTCAAAACAAGGTCAAAGAGTTGCTGATTATAATTTAGAAGTGTGAGAATAAACTCACTTTTCCTTGCTTCGAATTTAGTTAGAACCGGAGATGGAAGCAAGCAAAAGTCGAACAAGACCAATACTTATTCTTCCCATCATAAAATTAAGTGTACAGTTCGAGCAATATCACCAGCATTTTAAGAAATCAGTGTCAAGGCCGAAGTTATCAAAAAAGTGGAAGTCAAATCAAAATCGAAGTTGAACAAGCTCACGGCCTTACACAAATCAATTGATCGAGGTCGAAAAATAAAAAGAAACCAAATCAAAAAGGCTGTAATAGTCACGAACGCAAGCCGTGATGAACGAACCCTTATCAAATCATACAAATTAATAAAGTCAATGAAATCATCAAAAACAAAATAAAATCAAACTGCCGAGCATAGTACTAAGAGCGAATTAAAGATGTGAGTGAAAAATCACTCACCTCATTACGAAGCAAAGACGAACTCAAACAGCGGCCGAAAGTATCTCAAGAGACGATCAACAACCAAGCAAGGAAATCAAGTTCAATAGAGCATTTGAAATCGGCATCAACGAATACCGAAACCCTAATTTCCGAAGAAAGAGGAATGAACAACAGAGCTGCCATTTTCGTTTGTTTTGCTAGGGCTTGCGAAAAAAATGAATGAAGGAACCAGGTATTTGCTTCGATATAACGCAACACTAAGTATAAAGAAAACGTGGGCTAAAATTTTACTTAAATCCCACATACTCTTAACAATTTTTTTTAAAAGAATCTCAACCTGTTTTAAAAACTCCCAATAGCAATTAGCTATCAACATTAATCGTTTAATAACGATAATTAATTGGTGTGAAACCCTGGGTTGTTACAGACTCCCCTCCTTATAAAAATTACGTCCCCGCAATTTTCATAATTAAAGTCGTCAATAACAATTATTTTTCTAACATAAACTGGTTAGGCTAGAAAAATAAAAGTCAAGAATACAAATGCCAAAGGAATCTTTTAATTTCATAAAAGAAATTCACAAATTCTCAACAAAATCTAATTATCAAATAGATAATCAGAAAACAACAAAACTGAATAAATACAATTATCAGCAATATTTAATTATCAATTAGATAATTAGATACAGAAATCCCAAAACAGCAATATCTAATTATCGATACGATAATTAGAAAACAACAAAATCTAATTATCAACAAAGATAATTGGAAAACACAAACCACAAATCGCAAAACCGCAAATATCTAATCACCAACCAGATAATTAGAAAACAACAAATATCCAATTATCAAAAACGATAATCAGAAAACACAAATATCTAATTATCAAAAACGATAATCAGAAACAACAAATATCTAATTATCAAAAACGATAATCAGAAAACACAAATATCTAATTATCAAAAACGATAATCAGAAACAACAAATATCTAATTATCAAAAACGATAATCAGAAACAAAAAATATCTAATTATCAAAAACGATAATCAGAAACAACAAATATCTAATTATCAAAAACAATAATCAGAAAACACAAATATTTGATTATCAAAAACGATAATAAAAGAACAACAAATATCTGATTATCAAAACCGATAATCAGAAAACACAAATATCCGATTATCAAAAACGATAATCAGAAAACAACAAATATCCAATTATCAACAAAGATAATTAGAACTCAAATCAACAAATATCTAATTATCAACAAAAATAATAGAACTCAAATCAACATAAAAGGTGGATCGATCGCAGCATATGGCGAGTTTTAGCTACGTCGCACGTGCATCTCAGATGGCCAAAGCCTACCAAGTATTATAAATTTTTGGCGCCCATCAGATGACCTGAAGGTCCGCAGAGTGAGCCGAAGGTCTACTACTGGTATTTGACCCGAAGTCCATCAGATGACCCGAAGGTCCAGCAGTGTGACGACCCAGTATTTTGGCAACATTATTTTAATAAATATTTAATCTAATTTAAATTAAATACAAGCTTTTCAAATTTTAAACTGATGAGATCTTTGATATTTAACAGTTATATGTTTTATAAAAGAAAGTTTTGATTTGAAAATTTAAGATAGAATGCTTCAAAACCCTTTTAAAACAAAATCTGTCTTATACACTAAAATCAAAGATTTAATATTGTTGATATTTAATCGAATAAAATGAAATTGAAATAATAAGTTTAAAAATAAACAAACATAGTAATATTAAACATAAACATGTAAATCTAATACATAAGTATAAAACAATATGAATGATTATAAGAATAAACATACAAAACAAGTATAAAACCATAATTATAAATTATAAAATATAACTAAAGAGATAAATGGTCAAATGTAAGTTATAATTTGAATTATAAAAATACAAACACAATGCTATGAATCAAAGGCTTGTAAAATCTGAAATACAAATGGAATACAAGTAATATAGTCAAACAATAGTCTTTAAAATTCAATTGTACAACACGAAATCTTTAATAAAACCTTATAACAAAGATGCTGTGTAAATTAAGTATGCAAGAAAAAGACAAACTTTGTACAAATTCAACTTTATCTTTGTACACATATACAAAATCATGTCCAGCCGAAATAAAAGATAAGTATCTTGTACAAATATCAGCAAACATTAATTTTATGTTAACAAAAATAAAGACAAGCATTAAATTAGCATGAGATTTTGTCAATCCAAGTGGCAAATATAATATTTCAGCCGAAATATGAATTATCATTTCATTGCAGTGTGTTTAAACATGGTCAATACAAGTAAGACTTGTACCAGTTAAACCTACAGCTATTCAAAGTTATTTCTATTTATACATCATACTATACTTGTTCAATCCATAACATAGTAAACCTGAGAAAAGAAGAAAATAAACATCTTTATTTTGCGAACTTAAATCAGAAGCAGGAAAAGATTTACAGGGATTTACACCCAAAACTGCAGCTCTTCAACTCAACAATTATACTCAGTTTCAACAGTAATTAAAGTGAGTAAACTTTTAAATTAGAAACTTAAGTAACTTGTGAATGTCTGTTGATGATTACTTGGTATGTATGTGTATGTGCAAGTCCTTGTGAATTTATGATCTGCGCATATCTGTTTAGTTAAGTCTCAGCCTTTAAAAATTGTAAACCTGAGGCTCTTTTAATTTTGATGAATATGACCTATGGTTTGAGTAAACTACTAATGAATGTTTGGAAGGGTGACTGCATTATGATTCTAAGGCCCTGACACATGTTTATAAGTATGTAGATGCTGTGAGAAAACATAAGTTTTTAAAATAGCTTTAAACCTAAAATTTGTCCATGATACCTGAATACAATTCATCTTGTTAGCCTGTAAATATGGATGGAATAGAGACATGTTATAAGTGTGATTGTTGAATGCCTGTGTTGTTTTAAAAGTAGGCTCTGTTGATAACTACAGGTTTGGATTTCAATATATATTCAATATCGCAATTTTGAATTTAAATTAATTTGTGATTTGTGAATGAAAGTTGTTTGTAATCATGTAACATTTCACCTAGAAACAATTACAGGAATTTAGAATCAAACATTGGTTTAGAAATTTAAACTTTACAGTAAAATCTTAATTTTGGCCAAAATTTACTCAATTTAATTTTCAGATTTAAGTATATATTTGAATACGAAATACCAAACCATGAATTTTAGTAACCATATCATGAATTTTAGTTTAGTTTTTGGCTTGCAAATTGGGGTTGATCAGTTTTTGGGTTTTGAGTAAATTCCGGCGACTGGTGAAGCTTTGGAGGTCGGGGTTTTGGTAGGAGCTTGATTGGTGAACGTCGAGTTAGGAAAAAATAGGGTTGTATTTTGTATTGGGCCGTGGTGGCCGGAGTAAGGTGAAATAGGGTTTGGGAGGAGGTTCTGTGATGTGAAGTGGCGAAGTGATCTCGGCTTAATCAAAGCGTCGAGTTCGATCGCGAGTATGGGAATGGATGCGTGGGTCGATGATGAAGCTGATGCCATAAGGGCATGGGGTCCTTTCGCCGAGATCGACGTAGCAAATGTCTTCTTGGTTGAGGAAGAATGGGAGTGGGTTGCTTCAGATTGCTCGATTTTATTTGGCGATGTAATTCTTCGATCTGGAGGGTCGTGGTTGATGTTGAAGTCAGTGTCGACTTGTGAGGGATCTGGAGGATGGCCGGAGGTAGGTGGCGCGTCGGTACACGTGCACCGTGCACGTTCCGGTCCAGTGTTTTGTTGGGTAAAGGTAGGGATTGGAACTATTGAAGGAGGTGCAGAGAAATAGGATATGGGCCGGTTTGGGCTTAAGGTAAGGGGAGGTAGAGTAATGCAATAGGGAAGTTTAAGCAGGCCGAAGCATGTTTGTGGGCCATGTAAAATAAGGAATTGGAATGGGATGCTAGTTATAATAAAGGTAAGCTTTAAACTTAAAATGAAGTTTAGTTTAAATTATTTCTTAAATCTAATAAAATAAATGTTCTATTTTGATTTAAGATATGGTAGGGTTGTTAACTTAAATATATCAATTAAATTCTTAAATTATTCTTAACTCAATTTTAAATATTAATGATAAAAATGAAGTGTTTAAAATCATGGGTTAATTAAGAATTTGTAAGGTTAATAGCTTATCTTAAAATAAATTATGATCTTGGATAATTAATGATTAATTAAATTAATGAAGTAATTAAGGGAAATTAATCAATTATTGATTAAAGATTAATTAATTAAGAATAATAAATCCATTAAAGATTATTTAACTAGAAAATTAGAGATTTATTTAATGGGAGTAATTAAAGATTAATTACTCGGTATAATTAATTAAAAATTTGATCAAATAAGTATTGATTAATTTAGGGATTGATTTATTTAGGAGATGAACCAAGGTTTTGTTAATTATTGAGTGTGATTAATTAAAGGATAATTAATCAATGTAAGTGATTCTCGAGTAACTAACTTGAGAAATTAATTAGGGATAATGTAATTAATGGATGTCAAATTAATTTGGGTAAATTTATTAAAAGGAAATTATTGATGTGGAGTAATTAATGGATAAATTACTGGGTGGAAGAAATTAAATGATAATTTACTCAGTGTAATTAAAGAATTAATAAATAAAATTAATTAAGGAGTTGGTTTAAATTGATAGAGTAATTTAGGGAAATTTATAATTGTGATAAATCAAGGTTGATTAATGAATGTAATTATTAAATGAAATTTAAGAATAGTTAACCAATGAAAGTAAATAGAGGATCATTAATTTATGTGATTAATAGAAGTGATAAACCTAGCTTATTAATGATTGAATGATGATGAGTGTTTTAAATTGGTTGATATCTCTGATATGAATTGCTTTATGGTATGATATGTTGGATGGAGGGTGATAATGTGATTATCTATCAATTATAAATTGCTGTATAAAAGGGTTATCCGATCATTAAGTTGAATAGTATTAAATTGGATAACCTGAGTTTAGATGACATTGGATTCGAAGAGACCGGAGTCGGGTATTAGTGAATACCCGAAACCACTTCGATTCCTTCGAAATTGAGGTGAAATAGAGTTGTCTATAACAAATTATGGATTTGATAAATTAATATAAGTCACCTCGGGTTATATATAAGTTGTATGCTTTGTATTCCATGTTGGATGAGTTTACTCACGCTGGTTTCCAGCCTGACCCGGGTGTTACTTTGGTGTAATACTCGGGTCAGACCGAGTATTACAGATTTTCAGGTAGGTACGTTCTGGAGCTCAGGAGGCGAGCTGGATGGCGATATCGTATGGAGTATTCCGCTGTATTTATATTATTATTAATCCGAGACTCGATAATGGTAAATATTCAGTGACTGTATATAATGTGAAACTCTGATGTATTTTAAATGTAATCGATAGATATAGTATTCTTTTGTAAACTGTTATTATTTATTATATTTTATTCCGCTGCGAATGTGAGATGTTTGGTGTTTCTGTTCTTCTTCTATCTATTTCTTCTTTTTCATAACTATCTGGAATTTTCGGCTTCGAAAATTTCGGGTCGTTACAAGCAGAGTGGCCCGAAAGCCCAACAAATGACCCGAATGTCCAGTAGAGTGGCCCGAAAGCCCAACAAAATCATCAAACAGCAAATATTTCAATTAACGAGTCCGGAAATAAGCGAAATAGTAAAAGCATGGTTCCATACTCCGCACTTTTGCTAAATCGTTTAAATCTCTTCATCGTTTCCTTGAAAGTGCAAAATCATGTATTTTAAATAAATGACATTTTACGTTCTCAAACGGACAAGTCCGGAATTAAGCGAATCAGTAAAAGTGAGGGTTTATAGTCCTCAATTTTGCGGAAGCATTTAAATCGCTTCCTCATTCTTTTGAAAGAGCAAACTATAAAATTTTTGAAAACAAGTTTTATTTTTTAAATCAATTTGAAAACCCGTGATTAAAACAGCAACATCTGTAGCAATTTCGATAAGGAAATTGCACTTCTCAAAACACCGTAAAAACGGTTATCAAATCAGCATTGCGGGAAAACCACTTGAAAATTCACTTTAAATTTGACGGTTACTGAAGACAAAGCGACAGTAATTTTCATACGTCAAAATTTCATCAAAATAATTCGCATCAAAATATAATACCGGTGCAAAAATCCCGTTATAAAAATAACGGCAACAAAATACGTCTTAAAAGCAAACACCGGTTCAACGTAAAATTAATGCAGTAACATGCAACTCATATTTGTACGCACTCTACAAGATAAACAATGAAATCACTCGATTATACCTTCAATGAAGATAATTTAAAACAGCAAAAATCCCAACAAAAACACATAACTGCAATCGCTTCGGATCCTCAAATCGGATTCGAAAGTTTCGAAGAAAACAAAATAAACACATCTATGTAACAACACAATGACTTTAATTTCATTTTCATATTTTGATTTTTAAATCAAAAGGGTTACCAGCTGTACTCAGCGAAGACAGTCTCACTGTTTCCGCTGCACACTCTGATAAACAGAACACAAATTAATCGATCATCAAAACACAATTTCACTTTTATTTTTAAATAAAGATATTTAACAATTTCATCAAAATTTCAAAACTTTGGTTTTGACTCATGGCACAATTAAAAACATCAACTAATAGTCGTAACACATGTTCCATCTAAGTTACGTTCTATATTATGTCCATAAAACCCCTCGCTCTGATACCAACTGTGACGCCCCACCTCTATGTTCACAATAACAAAGAGTATTAAAAGGAAATACTGTCTGTTATTATGAAGAATAAGGCTGGATAGGAGCGGCCATCCTTAGTTAGGCCTTACACTAGCATTGATTATCTCGATAGGAGTGGTATATATTTTTATTTTTCATCTCTTTGTTTATTTACTCCCACCGACATATTCAATTCCAGTATAAAACGAACTACGATGGTTCATAATAGTTTAGGACACATATATAATAATAACACAGATAAGCTAAACATAGAACACAGATAATATCAAATCTCATATATATATAACTGAAGTCAGTTACAATACATGTGATACAATACATGTTATACAATACAACAGTCGACACTGGAAGTTACATATACAAGTACATTATTGTAAATAATATACATGAATAGTCCAATCCTTCGTAAGAGAATCGGATAACGGTAGAAATAACACGTAACAACAATAAACAGCAAATCAACAAAGCAAATCATCAACAAAGATAAATAAAAGGCTTATCAATGAAGATAATTTGTAAACCACAGAATTGCCTAAACCGCAATTAACAACAAAATCTAATTATTAAATAAATAATTAGAACACATAATCTAATTATCCAATAGATAATTAGATAGCAACAAAATAATAAAATCAACTCAAATCAAAATACAATTTCAAAATATTGAATTGAACACTCTAAACAATTCAAGCAATTGGAGTATCAATTAAAATGTCAATTCTGATAGGGCTGCAGTACACGCTCATGTGCACTGCCTCGCCACTACAGCATATGATGTCAGCACAACTCCAAATATTAACAGCAAATGATAAACCAGAAAATCAAAATATCCAACCCAGATTGGTCAGAGAAACCACAGTGCAAAATGGTGAAAGCAAACAGGGGTGGCAACACATGAATTGTGCACATCAAATATTTTTCAGCAAAATCAGAGTCAACTTAATGCTACAGGTCTGAAACTCCAAGACAAGCAAAACTCAAAACCGAGGTAACCATGGCAAAGATCTCACAAATGCTCAAGGATAAGGCAATACCACAGTGGTACATCACTAAAAACTGCATGTACAACAAAGCAGTGTACAGTGAAACCCAATTGTACAAGTTTACACAACTCTGGCCATGCTATATAAACACGCATGAATGACATGCACTATTTAAAACAACCCATGGTATAACTACTTATATATTGAACAAAAACAAAGTTATAACCAAGCTATAAATTTGGCATACATCGGGACTCTGCACACGCATGTATCAAAGTGGTTTATTTGCATGCTTTGAAGCAATGAACCTGAGTAAATGGAACCAGCAAAGGATATTGTATGGATAAAAGCAGTGTGACCACTTAAACCCACTGGTTCAAGCAACAGCAATTATACACATGAAGTCCAGGTGATTAAGGCAAGCTAACCAAACTAATACAGCAAGCAAAACTTCAAGGAGGACAGAGCTCAATTTTCACTTTAGTATGCAAATATAATATGCAGTGACCACGAGTATATATCCACCATAAAGCATAGCTACTACTGACAGAGGTATACACGATGACAACATATATGTACCAATATGAATGCATATATACACATGCGAGCACTCATATCGAAATCAAAATAGAAAATTGCAGTGCAAAACACAATTTGCAGAGTTGCAAAAATCACAACAAAACATAGTTCCAAATCAAAGAAAACCGTGTTTTCAAAACAAGGTCAGAGAGTTGCTGATTATAATTTAGAAGTGTGAGAATAAACTCATTTTTCCTTGCTTTGAATTCAGTTAGAACCGGAGATGGAAGCAAGCAAAAGTTGAACAAGACCAATACTTATTCTTTCCATCACAAAATCAAGTGTATAGTTCGAACAATATCACCAGCATTTTAAGAAATTAGTGTCATGGCCGAAGTCATCAAAAAATGGAGGTCAAATCAAAATCGAAGTTGAAAAAGCCCACGGCCTTACACAAATCAATTGACCGAGGTCGAAAAATCAAAAGAAACCAAATCAAAAAGGCTATAATAGTCAAGAACGCAAGTCGTGATGAATGAACCCTTATCAAATAATACGAAATAGATAAAGTCAATGAAATCATCAACAACAAAATAAAATCGAACTGCCGAGCATAGTACTAAGAGTGAATTGAAGATGTGAGTGAAAAATCACTCACCTCATTTCGAAGCAAAGACGAACTCAAACAAGCAGCCGAAATTATCTCAAGATACGATCAACAACCAAGCAAGGAAATCAAGTTCAATCGAGCATTTGAAATCGTCATCAACGAATGCCGAAAACACTAATTTCTGAAGAAAGAGGAATGAACAACAGAGCCACCATTTTCGTTTGTTTTGCTAGGGCTTGCGAAAAAAAAATGAATGAAGGAACCGGGTATTTGTTTCGATATAACGCAACACCAAGTATAAAGAAAACGTGGGCCAAGATTTTACTTAAAGCCCACATACCCTTAACAAATTTTTTTAAAAGAATCTCAACCCGATTCAAAAACTCCCAATAGCAATTAGCTATCAACATTGATCGTTTAATAATGATAATTAATTGGTGCGAAACCCCGGGTAGTTAAATGAAAACTTTTCTAGAAACAAATTCTTCACCTTTGAAATCCACTTCAAAATAATTAAAAATCCGAGTGGGATAAATTCCATGGTATAAGGTATTCTCACCCATTTCAAGATTTTTAGGACGAAATTCATCCAAAATAACTTGCGTCCAATTTATGTCATAATTTTCGAAAATAGAAAAAAGAGCTTTGCAAACTTTTGAAGTAGGATTGTTGAAATTCCCCGATCTTGGGGTCAAAGTATGTTGCAAAAGAAGATTGAAAATTCTTGCCTTTGGTCGAAAATTTCGATTTTTGAATTCAAAATTATCAGTCCCTTCGAAAATGTGATGAAATGTATCACGATCATTTTCATCGATTTTAAAATTAGAAAGATCCATTCCCGTACACTTGCAATTGGAAATGGTACCCAAAAGATCACAATTCAAAACAATTCTAGTGTCTTTGATACTACTCCAAATTTCATCCTCATTTCCATGATAAAATCCACGGTTTAAATTAGCATAGAAAATTTTGACAAGATTTGGATAGCAAACAAAATCGTTTTGAGAAGCATCAATAAGACTAAGATCTCCATTGTTTGCAAAAAGAGAATCGAGTTCATAAGAGAAAAATCTTGAAAAATAGAAAATTTTCCGGGATGGACTTTGGCATAGTTGGAATAATTGATGTATGCTTTTATTGCCTCCAGATCATTGAATAATTGCTCTTTGATTTTTCTAGAAATTCTCGTGGCGGAGGGGTTGCTTGAAGAAGCCATTAAAGTTGAGAGTAGAGAGTTTGAAGTTATGAAGAGAGAGTTTGAATTTGAAAATGAGGGTGAAAAGATTTGATAAAAGATAATGAATAAATAGAATCTCAAAGGACATATTTTCTGGTCAAAAAGTAGCTTTTCAGAGAACTGAATGAAGTAAAAAAGTGGAGGAAAATTCAAAAATTTGAATTCAAATTTTGAAATTCAAATTTAGGTTTCCATGTCGACATCATGGTAGGGACCATGTCGACATATTCCATTGAACTTTCATGAATTGATTTTTTCTAAGTTCTCTAATATATATAGATATTATTATTATTAATGCCTATATGTATATCTGAAATATTATTAAACTTCAAGTATATTTCAAAAAATATTATTATACTATTAAAAAATAATAATAAAATAATAAAATAATGAAATAATAATATAAAATAGAAAATAAATTTTAAAATTCAAACAACACGCCAATTCAAAACCAATCAATCAAACAATCAAGCAACTAATTCTAAGCAAGCAATTTCAACCAATTGTATTGTAAACGTGTACCTTTTTCTGACTCCATTTCTTTGAATTCGTTTGAGTCATGAACAGCTGTGAAACGCAAATTCGAATTATCTGTTTTATGTTCATCATCACTTGAGGACGAGTCTGAGTCATTTAGAGTCGCAGTAAATGCACGCTTCCATTTCTTTGCTGGATCATTGTTCATTGGAGAATTTTGCCTATCTGAATGCGGACAGTCTCTTTTGAAATGGCCTGGTTTATCACAGTTGTAACCTTTGTCATTATTTGGCACTACATTCTGATTTCCAGAATTTTTATAGTTGTTTCTCTTGAGATTATTCATCTTTTCGTATTTTAGGAATTTCTTAAATTTTCTAGTCATAAAGGCTATCTGTTCATCATTATCGCTATTTGAGTCTGATCCATCGGTTAATGCATTAAATGCCATTGATTTCTTTTCACATGCTTTACTTTCTCTTCTTCCAATCATTTGAACTTCATACGACATTAGATTTCCAATTAATTTTTCTATCTTTAAAGTACTGATGTCATTTGCCTCTTTGATCGCATGTGTCTTTTGATCCCATTCTGGTGTTAGAGAATTTAAAATTTTTCTGACTTGATCTTCTTCAGAAAATTCCTTTCCCAGAGATATTAGAGAATGCACAATATCCTGAAATCTACTATACATATCTAAAATAGACTTATTAGGATTCATTTTAAATAATTGAAACTGATTTGTGAGCATGGAAATTTTGGTATGTTTAACTTTGCTTGTTCCTTCGTGAGTAACTTGCAAAGTTTTCCAGATTTCATATGCATACTTACAAACTGACACTATATTGAATTCATTTCTATCTAGTGAACAAAACAGAGTATTCATTGGCTTAGAATTATTTTGTGCAATAGTCTTTTGCTCAGTAGTCCACTGTGCAAAATTAGTTGTGGGTTCAGAATATTCAGTTTGTGTGATATTCCAAGTGTCTAATCTTATAGACTGTAAATATATTTTCCTCCTACATGCCCAATATGCATAGTTACTACCATTAAAAAGTGGTGGTCTGACAGTGGACTGACCCTCTACAAATGAACTAGTTACAGGGATACTAGTGTTAGTAACAGCACCAGTGTTGGTAGCCATTTTGAAATTTTTTCAATAACCAGATTATGAAACTTTGAAAACCTTGCTCTGATACCAATTGTGAGAAAATGCAGATTACGGATCTTAAGGCTAGGATTAACACTAGAGTGGGGGTGAATAGTGTTAATAAAGAATTACTAAATCTTTTTTGATTTATGTTAATTTAGACACCGATGTATGTAATATACAGACACAACTATGATCACAGAAACAAACACAGATGCAGAAATAAAATAAAAGTAGTAAAGGAAAGAACACACCGGATTTTATACTGATTCGGAGTTACCCAACATCCAGTCCCGCAACACAAGTACGGATATCCTTCCAAAAGCAATTGTACAATTACACCCTTGGTTTCAAGGCTACGAGGTACACCCTCCAGAATTTCGATCCTTCGGGTAGAGATACTTGATTTTCGGGCCACAAGTTTAACCCAATTGATTTACCAAGGCTACAATCACACCTTTTCTTTCTTGATTGATTTTCAAGGCTACAATCACACCTTTTCTCGCTTAATAGATTACAAAGAAGTCTACAACTCTGAATAGCACTGAGAATCTTGTAGAGAGAGTGATAGAGAATCAAACTAGAAGTAATCGAGTTCGATTCAATGTTGATTTCGGCAGAGTAATGATAAGAATATGTATTAAGAAAAGTGGAAGAAGAAGAGGAGTGAAAAACCATAAAATCTGATATAAAATTCATTGAAACTACCCCTATTTATAGAAGAACAACAGCCATGTCCGTTCGTGAAGAGTTATGGTGAATAGACACTTCTTTTGAAATTTAAATTTTGAACTCAACTGACACCATGTCGACATGGGGTATATAGGCATGTCGACATCCCAAAGCATTTTTTGATGTTTTGATTTTCTTTGAAAATAACCTTTATCTCATATTAAAACTAATTTAAACTATATAAATATACTTGAATATAGTTAAAATTCATAAGTAAATATAGAGAATAATATATATAGAATTTAACTCTAATTTTATATTTTAAATCAAAGTATAAATATTTAAAAGTTAAATATATTATATTAAAAGATAGTTTAAAATCAGTAGTAATTTGACTTTGAAATTAAAGATAATTTTGAGGCTAAAATTATTTAAAATCAGGATAGAGGGTTTTGAATCTTTTAAAAGGAAAGTTTTGAAAACATTTTGAAAACAGGATATAATTTTGAAAAATCATTTTGAATAAAAAGTGAGCGGATACAAAACAATGTTCCACTAGATTTTTCGTAGGTTCCATCCTACTTAGGGTTCCATCCCTTTAACAGGCTCGAAGTGGATTCCATTCCACGAATAAATTGGATTTAAAGATGCCAGTGCTTTTCTATGAGTTTTAAAAAAATTCCTAATAATAAAAAATACTTAACTTTGAAATCTTGAACTCTTGATAATCTTGATACTCATGGGTCTTCTATCTTGATATCTTGAATCTCTATACTGTACAGTCTTCTTTCTTAGTTCCGGCATGGTTAAATCCCGCATATACATATATATCTAAACTTATAATGTTAGTATTTATATTTCATAAACTATTCTAAGGTTGTTGTCATTAAAACCCATCATCTTACGGACTAACAATCAACGAACGCAACTTCCAAGCTTTGTATGCCATATATTCGGAACAATCTATAAATTAGGGTCGTGTTATTCTTGAGGAGTTTATGGATGTTAATCGTGGTCGTCATTATAAAACTTTTCATTATGGTGCATATATATTGAAAATTCTTCGAAATTATGGAGTAACTTTTTCGGAATCAGAATTTTCACCTATAAAGGAGCTAGGATCCAAAACCTTAGAGCTGATGAACTTGCCTAAGCGTCCACAAAACCTTAACTTTATTTCTTTCCAAGAATGGATCACAAACCAGGAATCACCACATTTCTCCACAAGCTCCCGAGCATGATGATGATAACATAGAAGCGCTTTCTCTTGAATCAACACCTAAATAAGCCTTTGTTACAATTTCTCTAAATCAGGCTAAGCTCAATACCAAGATTGATAGATTAGAAAAGCAAACCAATAAGAAGTTTAATTCTATTCGTGGCTTCCTAAACAAAATTTGGGAACATATTGGTTGCTCATCTTCCACTTCTGCCGAGGTCTTTAATCCCGCACCCTTTCAATGGTCGTCTAGCTCTGGTACTAGCAATGATGAAGATAATGATTATGATGATGAAGAAGGTGATGATCGTCCTAGTTCATCTTTCTAAAATGGTGGTAGTATGGAACTTTCACTTCAATATTTCATAACAAATCTTTTCACACTGTTTGTTTTTTAAAAATTACCGACGTGCCTTTTGGTGTGTAACTAAAACATATGCTACTAATATTTGACTCTTTGTATCTTGTGATGATTCTGATGCTTCTTTGTTCTCCTATTCTTGTTTATATTTTGTTATATGCATGATATTTTAACTTTCCTTTTTGTCGATGTCAAAGGGGGAGATAGACAGGGGGAGTTTATATTAAAGGGGAGTATTTTTTTCTTGCTTCTATATGATCTTACTATAATTTTATATAATTGTCATCATCAAAAAGGGGGAGAATGTTGAAACCTTCGTGTTTACGGTATTTCGTAAATACGATATTTTGACTATGACAACTATATAATCATTCATATACTAACTTGTTTATTTTGCAGGAGTTGATCTATGACAACTATACATAATATTATGTCCTTATCTAGAAGTTAAAATATGTTAAAATCTCTCTTGTATGATATATAGTACATTATCATTTCATATATTTGGTTTAAAAAAAAAAATCTCATTTTTATGTTACATTCAGACGTCTGAATGCTTCAATCCAGACGTCTGATGCTGGAAATTTGAATGTTGTAAAATACAATATTCAGACGTCTAAAAAGGTACAAATCAGACGTCTGAATATGACAACCTTTTGCCTATTTTCTTTCTGGTTTGATTACGTTGCATTTCAGCAGTCTGAATTTTTAATTTCAGAAGTCTGAATATTTACAACGGCTACTTTTCTGAAAAGGCATTTCCATTCATGAAGAGTTGCAATCTTTAATCCAACAGATAATCATAACTCTTGATGATAACTCTTCATGAACAATTACAACTATTTATTATCTATATAAACACATTAGAATCAAGTTTTCAAAACACCGATTCTATTGATTATTATTCTATTCTTGAAATTCTTGATTCTAATACATTTGTGCTTTCAACATCATTCAAATTCAGTTTCCTACTTCCTTAATCTTCACGCGTTCACACATATATCATAAAGGAGAAAGATTATAAGAAGTTTGTACTATCAAGAGACAAATTCGTGTTATTATGAACACATTGTGTCACATACATTCTGTATAAGTTGAAGTCCTCTTCGACCGTTGAGGCGAAATCCTGTTCTGCTGCTCAGGTCCCTTGTTCGGCTGTTCAAGGATTGTATAAACCTATTCCTTCGGGTTAAGTGAGGATTGTTGTTAGTGAAATTCCAGAAAGGAGTCTGGGACTGGACGTAGAACGGGAAGTTCGAACCAGTATAAAATTCATGGTGTGCTTGTTTTATTTTTACTTACTTTACATTGCTATAGTTTATTTCTGCACTAATTTAATATTATTCCATATAGCACGATCCACACAGTCTTCTCACGGTCTTCATTTTGAGAACGCATATATTGGTTCGAAGTGGTTTTCGGATAGGCATTACCTAGATCCGACTCCGGTTTCTTAAATCCAATCTCGATAAAAAGAGGTTCTATGAATAGGGAATCATTCTTTACTAATTAAGTTCTTTTTATCGAAATCTATCCTGGAGATATATATTTCTAAGACATTCTTTTTGGTATATATGGAATCATTAAACCTCTTTTATCACATCCTTTGATTACTCATAACCCTTTTTAAATTTGGAATAATTCAAAATCATTTCATTTTTCACTTAGAAAAATATTTTCAATTCATTTCATTTAAATCTTAATAACGATTTCTTAATTCAAAACTCATAATTTTGATTGAGTTAGTCATGTTATCTAGGATGTTAATCCCAAACCAGTAAATGTTTAGTGAATATAACCTATAGAAATCATTTAATTCTACTCAATATCAATTCTCATATTCAACAAATACTATGGACGTAATAATGGCAGAATTGCCTTTTAAATTCCACGAATAGTATGAGTTCCCTCTTCGGGGTTTAACATTAAGTATAAGAAGATCATCTCTATAAAATCAAAGTTGTATTTATTTAAATTTGGAAAATTAGATCTTTTTATGTATAACTCGTTTTTGAAATTTCGGCCTTATCTATCCCTCATGCAAGGAAGAGGCCAGGTGAGCCAGGGCTCTGGTCACATCCAGATCTCATGAATAGAAAAAATCCTGTCTACTCATCGGCTCTTAGAGCCAAGATTAAACCACTTTATTTGTAATAGCTTTCTTTAAATCATTTATTTAAACTCTTATAAAAAACCCAAGTCATTTTTAAAACACCTAATTATTCATTTGAAAATATTTATAAAGATTTGAAAAAGAATTGTTAAGTTTAAAGCTATATTTCAAAGGTTATAGAAAAATGCTGCGGAAAGTGCTGCAAAAAGTGCTTTTTAAGCTATTTTGATCGAACCGACTTTTTCATTTTTGGAAATTCATTTTTATAACTCAAATCACTTTTAAAACATTTTAAATAATTTATAAGATTTATACCATAATTTTCAACAATTTTAAAACATTATTTTCAAAGAAATCCAACTTTGGATTCCGAACTGCAAAAACGCGATTTTTCAATTTTTTTTACTCATATCTCAAAATCTACTTATCGAAATCTCAGTTTCTTTCTTCATTGGAAAACTATAGATATGATAGTTTGGAAAATTCTTATCTCGGAGAATTTCGAGCTATACTTCATTTTATACGCTCGTTTGACTATTATGGCGCGAAATCGCGAACTATGGTTATGCAACGCACCTATTTTTGAATAAAATTTTCACTCTCATTCAAACTTCATCAAAACTCTCTTAAATGTTTATTAAACATTTCAAACTCATTATAAACCCTATTAGGTTTAACATTCAATGTATACCAATTCATTAAATAAGGGAAAGTGATTTTCTTTGTGCTTGTCGACGTGTATTTCCGTGCCTTGCATATATATATATATATATATATATGTATATATATATTCAACCTTCATATGAAACAACCAAAATTTGTTGAAAACAAAGTTTTAGTGCTTTTGATGATAACAACTATATGACAATGGTACTAAAATGTTTGCTAAGTGAATTCAGGTTATTCATTGTGTGGACAAAAAGTAAATTTATATAAAAAAATAGAACAAGGTTGAAATTGAACCATGACCAACAACATGTGATAGAGCAAAAATTAGCAAAATGGGATTCAAAATCTGGTAGCATAGAAAGAATCACAAGAAAAATGAAAGTAAAGTCGTTCAAAAAATTGAGCCAAGTGGGATTCATGCCTGCATGCTTGCATTAGAATACACGTGGAAACTAACTTCACTACAGGCTCTTTTGTTACCAAGTGGTTAGAGAATTTTATTATCTAAAATAAAAGTGAATGGCAAAATAAAGAAAGGAGTGAGATTCGAACGCAACATACTCAGGATGGAACATGCAACCATTACCACTCCACCACAGCAAGTTATATTAGTCGCTACTACCAAACGCTACTTGACAGAGGACATAAGAAATGAAAATTAAAAGGATGGAAGCGGAAATCGAACCCAACACACCTCAAAGACAGGCGCACATCTTACCAACTGGCCTACGCAACCTTTTGAATTTGAAGCCAACGGCTACAGTGGATTAACATTCCAAAGCGAATAATCAAGTGGCTATTCAAGTGCCTATTCAACCAATTGCAAACTAACGGATGCATCTTTTCTAATGGGAATTTCTAAAGGACTGCGACTATTTAGTGGCTTCCATTCACTCCTATATAAGCCTTGCACCATCCCAAAAAATAAGAATAATCCTACTCTCTAATACCATTCTAATATTGCTTACAAATGCTCCAAATTCAATATTTATTTCAAAAGCAAACTTAGACCAACCCTCTTTCACTCCATAACATTTGAGTTTGGTCTTAATTCACTTCCTAAACTCTGCACACTCATTCTGCATCATTTTTGCTGGTTATAGAAGTTGTTCTCCCGTTCAACTACTCAGTGTATTGAAGACACAATATATAGTCAAGATTATTTCTTTGTAAAAGAAAATATTGAAGTCCCGTTCGGCTGCTCGGGAAAGTGTACTGAAATCCTGTTCTGCTGCTCAGGTGCCTATTCCTCCGGGCGAAGTGAGGGTGCTAGTTAGTTGAAATTCCAGAAGGAGTCTGGGACTGGACGTGGGACTGGAGGTCCGAACCAGTATAATTTTTTTGCTGTGATTGCTTCTTGCTTTACTTTTCTATTTATTCACGCTTCTATTATATTTATATTGCTACTACCGTGATTACTGCACGTCAACTCTGTATCTATATATATGGCCATCATCGATCCAGTGCATAGTGACTAACAAAATTGATGATCAAAACATATTAAACATCCATTACAAACATCATATCGTCATCCAAAAATAAGATATTATAGTTTAGGAGTTCTCACCTTCTTTTTCCATTCGAGCTAACACAAAACTGGTTATAGCTCCGTTATCGACGCACCGGAGCTTATGGAATCGAGTCAAAGACCCTTAGATGTGCATGGCCAAGCTTGGTACTCACAGCCTTGGTGGTGTGGGGCGGTGGCTGTGGATTTTGGAAGGATAGAGGAGGAGTTTTGAACTAGTTTTGAAGTAGACTGATATTATAAACTAATATATATATATATATATATATATATATATATTTTCCTCTTTTATTTGAGATATTTTTTCCCTAACTTTTCTATATTTTTTCTATGAATAAGAAGCCATTAGAGTGGCTCCTAGAAAGCTTGAAAAGAAGAGGAAGAAAAAGTGGAATTGTACCGAGAATTTATGAGAAGAGGGGCGGTATTTATAAAAAAAACTTGAAATAAAATATTTAAAAGAAAAATTACCAAAACACCCCTAGCCATGCCCCTCCTATCCCTCTAAAAGCACGGCTTCCCCCCCTAAGCCATGTGATGGTGATGTGATGTGATGGTGTGACACAATGAGTTGATGTTTGCTTTTTGGTTACTTAAAGGTTAAGCTTTATGAATTTTTTTAATTATTTTTGTAATATATATATATATATATATATATAAGTGTTCATGTACACATGTTTATGTTATCATGTGCATGTAACATATATATGCATGCACATGTAGGTTCATAACACTTCAACCATCTTCGAACAACTTTTTTTTGTTAAATCGTTGAGAATCCGGGGAACCGACGGTCACATTTTCACTTATTAATTAACGTACATATATTTGTAAACAAAATTTGAAATCAAATTTCTTATCAGATTAAAAAAATTAAAAAAATCACATTTGAATTATAAAGCCATATAAATTAATATTAAAAATTATTTACAATAATTGCTATTTATACCGATAAAGCGATATCTTCCTCATATTTTCAAATCAAACATATCTCTTTATAAAGCTATTATAAATTATTTATATCGCTTTATAACTATTCAAAATGAATTATCATCATTTAAAATAACTATTTGAATAATTAAAATAATTATTCAATCATGAATTTTCAAATTTCAATTCATAAATCTGTATTCAAATATGATGTCATTTTATGGATATAAATTTCGAAAAATATTTTTTGTAAATGTTTATTCAAAACAAGATTACTATTATTATTCGTATTATCAACCTTTTATTTGTATAAATTTAAAAATAAATATAATTTATCAAAGTGATAAATTAGTGGTTCGTTACAATAGAGGTAGAGTCCCCTCACGGATAGAAGTACAGTCCCCCCTTGGTCACCCAAAGATGAACCTGTTACGTCAACCACAAAGGCTAGTATCGGACCAGTACGAGGCTGCACTGAACGCAAATGAGGTACGGTCCCCTTATGGACAAACTAAACTGGAGATGCACTCAAAAGTAATGTATAAATGGAGATGGACCAAAAGATCACGCCTAACTAGAGACGAGCACGAGATCATGCCTAACTCCAATGATGAGCACAAAGGCTACGTCGAACACAATTAAGGTATTATCCTTTCATGGACAAACTGGAGACGTGCCCAAAAGTAACAACTAATTGGAAGTGTCACTTACTCTCATTTAGTAACTAAATGAATTTCGCCAGAGCGTCCCATATCACTCGACGAACTTCATCTATTTACTATGGATCATAAACTCCACTTGGTAAAATAGAAATAATAATAATATAATAAAATAAAATGTTCAATCGAACGAGTCCAGAAATTAACCGATAAGTAAATGCAAGCGTTCCATTCCACTTGATTTACCAAATCGATTAAAAAAATTCCTCGTCCGAGTGACGTAGTAATTTTATATTAGAAAATACTTATTCAAGATCTCTTTGAAAATATTTGTTTAATAAATAGTTTTTAGCAGTGGATAAATATAGTTTCATGTAAATATGTTCGAACATATTAAATTCATAACTGAAATAGTTTGGGCTAAAAATAATTTTACAAACATGATTTGAAAACAATAAATTTTAATTAACTTTTCTTTGGTAAACTACTTGTGTTCAAATTTACATAATGGAGAGATCTTTATATACATACATACATATAGATATATACATATACATACATACATATATATATATATATACACACGCACATATACATACATACATACATACATACATACATACATACATACATATATACATATATAATATCAGTTCATAAGAGATCATAAAAAAAAGTAGAAGCGAACATAAAAAACATAAAGCAAGAAAAGGCAAGAAAATATAAAAGGGCAGTCAACCAAACTAAGCTACCGGTCAGGACGTGCAAAGCAAAGCATAGACATAGTTGTATGGCTAAATTGCAAGTCAAGGACAACTACAAATTAAAGTAACAACAAGGACGCACAAATCGAGGCAAAAAATGCATGAGTGTGACCAACTTTCATGGCTACAGGCAGAGGCATGGGAAAAAATAAAGGGCGAGCTCCTGAAGTGTGCAAAGATGGCAAGGCATAATAAGGGATAAAGGGAAGGTGCGAAATTAATTCAAAGCACAGGGGCAGGGACCTATGAAAGCAAGGCTGCAAGAATGCGTGATCGATTTGAAGATAAAGATAAATTTACAGTGAGCAACTGAGTGCATATAAACAACAATAACAGTATATTATCACTAACCACTCATCACTAAATTCAACCAGCACTTAATATCAATATAAGTGGTGAGTTTTACACTCCTAAAATCAAGGATTCACAACAAAATAAAGATGGATTACAACCTATTTCTTCCGGCTAGAGCTCCTGGATTGATTAACTATAAGAATGTAGTATACAACCTCATAAATTCTAGAGGAATTAGGAAATTCTTATTTTTCCTAGGGTTAGAGGAGTAAAAGGTAAAGAAGATGTTTCATGTTTTAATTTTTCTTTCTAGAAAACAACATACAAAGGTTTTGGGAAAGTTAATTCCTTTCCTAATGGCTTAGTAGCCTTAATAACCCTTTTCCATTAAGTAGCTAAATAAGAAAAATGGCCTTATGAAACTTGTAAAGCTTATTACTTAATCTTTTCTATTCCTTTATTTACAATGAAAAGGCAATTGAGGTCATTAGATCTTTATTCACAAATATATGCTTCACCTGCTGATTTTACGAAAAGTAATAAATTTTTATCCATCTCATTATATTATATTGTTCAATGGTTTAATTAAAGTTATTAATTCGAAATGTTAACTAAGAAACTTATTTAATTACCATATTTGTTATAGAATAAAGAAAATAGGAAGCCATTAGAGAGAGCGGAAGAAGACATATTATTTATTCCTGAGAATAGATTATCTATTTACATTACATTAGCACCTTTATATTGAGGTCTAGGAGCTTGGGGTAGAACTAATCCCACGATGTGGGACTAAATACAAAACAGTATGTAGCATATTCACTATTTATATTTACATATATTATAACACTCCCCCCTGAATATGCGTCTTCAAAATCTTGAATCCTCTGATAACTAGAAATTGTCCGTTTCAAAACGTGTATGATGATTGCTCCCCTTCATTATTATCTTGCTTGCATTTATCCATTCAGTCGATATAGATATTGTCCGTTGCCTCATTAAAAACCTCTATAAGGAAAACCCAATGGGAAAAACCTTGAAAGAGGAAAAGAGTACAACTTGTGAAATCATAAATATCATAATGAAAATGATATTCCTTCTAAGAGTTTGATACCTCGGGATCAAAATAATGCCTCATTAAAACCTTACTAAGAAAAACCCAATGGGAAAAATCTTAGTGAAGGAAAAAGAGTACAATGACATATTTTATTTTCTTATTTCTTTAAATAAAGCTTGATACTTCTGGATCAAACTAATGCCTCATTAAAACCTTACTAAGTAAAACCCTATGGGAAAAATCTTAGTGAAGGAAAAAGAGTACAATATAGTATGTCATATTTCAATAATTTATTGCATCAGATAGAGTTTGATACTTCTGGATCAATTTAATACGTCAGTAAAAACCTTACAAAGGAAAATCCGATGGGAAAAACCTTAGTCAAGGATAAAAATATAATTTAACTTAAATAACATTTGAGATGTTATTTCTTGAAAAGACGTTTGATTCTTCTACATTAAGATAATGCCTCATTAAAACCTTATTAAGAAAAACCCAGTGGGAAAAATCTTAAATAAGGAAAAAGAGTACATTATAGCTTATTTCAAATGTTACTAGGGAGTTGATACTTCTGGATCAAGATAATGCCTTGTTAAAACCTTACTAATAAAAACCCAGTGGGAAAAATCTTAGTTAAGGAAAAAGAGTGCATTATAAAATACTTATGAATTCTCCCCCTGATTTTAATTTTTCCTCTGAATTCATATTCGTCTTTCGATAACTTAAATTGGTTATAGATACTTCTGGATCCATAAATATGTATCTCATTCATAATACAATTTATTAATAGTTTTCTTTGATACAATCAAATTTTCTAAGATTGTTTCTTCCGAATATTGTTTGCATTTTATGCATTTGTATGCTACTTTTATGAAAAACACTTCACGTGCTTTCATTTTTATGCTTCAGATTAGTTTTTCGCATTGCAACTATACATCTTTCATGAATGTTAAAAATTTCATTACAACGTTACTAGAAAGCAGGAAGTAATCTACTCATCTTGATGTATCAAGATTTTCATTACAACAATACTTAGAAGAAATTTGTAATCTACACTTCATGTCTTTTTCATTCTTTATAACTACAAAAGTTATATATATTCTTCAGAAGTTTGTATACTTTAATAAGTATTTGCATATCGTAACTATCACTTCAATGGATATTAAGAGTTTCATTACAACGATACTTCAAAATAGGAAGTAATCTACTCATCATGAATTATATCAAGATTTTCATTACAACAATACTTAAAAGTAGGTTGAAATTTACTCTCCTTGTTCTTTGCATTCTTTATAACCATAAAAGTTTTTATATTCTTCAGGAATTTGTATATTTTCATCATTTAATATGATTTAAACCATATTTATACCTTTGGGGTATATTAAACATTTCAAGTACTTTCGCTACTTTGCGGACTACATGTCCATATTTCTCTATTGGTAAAGGATTCATGATGGCCAGTCATGTTTTTCCTTAATCCAGGATCTTTAATCCATTTATAAACATAAGCGCTTTATTATTTATAAATTTATCACCGATGATTATTTCTTGTCAGTTCTAGACATGATTTATCGAGATCTCTTTAATTATGTTTTAGGTACCTAACCCACTTCTAGGGTTATTTGAGAATCATGTCATGGATCTCTTTCAGAGCATTCTTAAGTGTTTCTTCAAGAACACTCACCTCCTTTATTTGCATCTTTATTACATACTCCAAAAATATTTTTGAAAGTGCTGTGTGTATACAATTATATGTGCTAATATAGTATACGCGGATCGTGTAATATGGATTACAATACAAATGCGGAAATAGATGATAATAGCATAGTAAATAAAAAATAGAAAAATCACACCAGAGATTTTTATACTGGTTCGGAGCACCATCCTACGTCCAGTCCCAGACTTCTATCTGGATTTTCACTATTAACTTCCTCGCATCACCCGGAGGAACAGGTTTACAACACCCGAACAGCCGAACGGGATTTCACGCCTCTAATACACTGAGGACTTCAACACTTGCCTCTTACAACACAGAGGACTTCAACAAAAGAACAAATATAATTGTTGTTGACAATTTGTGCTCTTGAAAACACGGATTTGTCACTAGCAGTACACCCTTCCTATAATCTTATCCTCAAAGTATGCGATATGATGTTTTGAAAAGATTAAGGAAAGTATATTATTGAATCAAAGGATATGAAATAGTTTCAAAGATTCAATAAATAATTTAGAGCTTTTATAATGCAGAATTAAGATCAGAGATTAGATTAAAAGAATATGAAATCGTTATTATTTAATCAACGAATTGGATGAGTTTATATAGATAAGAATGGTTGTAACTCTTTGCCATTAAGAGATATGATTTTTTGGTGAAAGGTTAAGAGATGCAACCTTTGGAGAAGAGAAGTGTCTTTTGGAAAAATTGCTTTCTGTTCAAAAATGGTCGACAGGTTAAAAAGTGACCAGTAGACAGGAATTTAAAATATATATACGTTATGTGCATGTGTGCACGTTCATTGTGCATTTTATACAGAAACGGTCGACCGTATGATTATTAACCGGTCGACCGGTACCTGTTAAATTGCACAATGAATGTTCAATGCTTTTAAAACGTATATATATCGATTATATTGAGGTGCATGATTATTTGAGGATAGATTTTAACAAGTTTATCACTATTACAATATCAAATAATCAACCTATAATCTATAGTAACATATGTAGCTCTAATGACCTTGTTTTGTCGATCGCCTTATTTGTCAGAAATCAAAACTTTCATAAAACTTGTGACTCAACATTCTCTCCCTTTTTGATTGATGACAATATATATCTGCAAATCTGAATCTCCCCCTGAGTATGTGATCTCTTTCTCTTTGAATTCTTACAAATGTATGTTCCTGCAAGCAATTGTTAGCCTTTTCTCCCCCTTTGTCATCGACAAAAAGGAGTAACAGATACTAGAATATGATATGCATAGAATGAATATAATATGCGTAGAAAAATAAATCATTAACACATCAAAAACATAACAGAGTTTACTACAGAACATAATGTCAAATGAAAATCATAAATAACGACACTATTTAGTACAAGTGTCGATGAATGTTTTTAAAGAGCTAAAACATAATAGAATCTAGGATGAAGCAGATCGTATCTCCTCTTCATCATCATCATCGTCGTCATCATCATCATCTTCTTCTTCCTCATCATTGTGCCCTCTAGATGATTCACCATGTCCATGACCACTCATTCCTGTAGACTCGTCAGATGATGTCCAGGTGAAAACTGGAGCAGCAGGACGTTTTCCCGGGTCTTGTGCTTGAACAGAGGTGGATGTGGAACATGATATAGCATCCCATAGCATACCAAAGAATGACTTGACCTTATTGAAGCGCTTATCAATTTTAGAGTCCATGCGCTTGAGACGTGATTCAAGCAAAAATTGGTTACGAGCGATTGTTTCAAGTGATTCTTTTGTTGATGACTTTGATTTTAAAAGTTTTACTTCATCGGAACGAGGACGAGATGAAGTTGCTCGTTGTTTCCTTGGTCCTCTTTGTTGCCATTCTTCGAAAGGCATAATCTCAAGATAAGGTAGAGGAAGCTTCATTCGCTTGATGGTAATGGAATCAATGCATTTTGGTTTTGAGGTTGCAGATTCAGGAGGATTGACCCCACAAGCTAACAAAAGTCTCATGATATATTCATTGTAAAAGAAATGAGGCCGGGTTGAGTTATTTACCTTGAGAATTTCATCAAAAAGCATGTGAACCCAACTGATTTGGATTTCACCATAGATAGCATAGAGTGCCTTGAAGTTTTCTTTGTACACTACATCATAATTTCCAAGTCTAGGAAAAAGAGAATGCATCAAGACCCGATGAAGTAACCTGGCTGTCGGGCGAAGTCCAATAGACTTAGTGCCATCACTATTGTCTTTTATAAACTGATGACTGGTACTATTTCGAGTGAAAGATTCGCAGAAGGTAGATGAAAACTCTTCGCCTCGATTTGGTATACCAAGTATAGAGGCAATTCTAGCATGAGTAAGAAAAATCTGCTTCCCACAGACCACAGACCAGATGACGCCGTTTGGATTATCAGGTTGATATTCATCAAGATTCATGTCGGCGTAAAATAATTTGATCATCAAATGATTTACCTCCACACTATTTGCAGAAAAATCTATTAATGGAGTAATGTTGGCATTATTGGCTAACCTCCGAACTCCGTAAGCCGTAAAATCATCAAATTTGATGAAAGAGCCTGGATGAAACTTGTAATTTGTCATCTGATTCCATCTGGTTACAGCAATTGGAGTTTGAAGCCATTTTTTGACGGAGATGGTAGGAGATGAAGTTTCAGAGGTTGCTCCTTTCTTTGATTTCTTTTGAGGAGGAGCCATTGTTGGAGGATTTGTGATTTGGGAATTGAAGAATGGAAACTAGGGTTTGTGATTTTGGGTAAGATAACAGTTTGAGTAAAGAGTGAATGAGGGTAGAGGGAAAAATGACGTATAGGTTTATATAAAAAACTGAAAATACGACAACCGGTCGACCAACTGTTTTTGGCCGGTCGACCGTTTTCAACCAGAGAGCAAACAGTCGACCGGCTATAACAGGGGCGGTCGACCGGTCTTGGTCTGTTGTGACATTTAAGTTTATATTTCAAGTTTTTATCATATATCAACCTATATATATTATATTTTATACGTAATACAAAATATAACCGTCATTACACAAGAGATAGATAAAGATATAATAACTATATATATAAGTCTAATGAGAAAGTTCGTCATTAGAATTATCGTTTGTTGAACCAAAGATGATATCGTCTACATATATCTGGATAACTAGAATATCTTTTCGAGAATGTTTAATAAACAAAGTTTGATCGACTTTGCCTATTTGAAATCCTGAGCTAATAAGATAGCTACGTAGTCGTTCTTTTTCTAAAATACTACACTTATTATTTGAAAATGAAATTATAAAACCCTTGTCACATAACTGACTAATACTTAGCAAATTGTGTTTCAAATTTCTAACTAGCATGACATTAGTAATAAGAGGTAAGTTAGATGTACCGCAATTGCTCACATCGCCTTTGCCGATGATATAGCCTTTTGAATTGTCTCCAAAAGTGACGGAGCCACCATCTGAATATGTAATATTTGTTAATAAACTCTTGTCTCCCGTCATGTGCTTTGAGCAACCACTGTCCAATATCCACTTTCCTCTTTTCTTAAGTGGGACCTGCAAAAAATAGAATTAAGTCCATGGTACCCACTTTTTATAGGGTCCTAAGAGTTAGGTCTTAGGAGTCCAAACCCATTTGGGTCCGGTATCCCCTTTATATATATAATTGTTATTAAAATGCACAGTATTCATGAATTGCTGAATGTATTTGTTCCTAATCAAATTGTTATTTGTTTTAGGAACCCATATTTTGATAGTCTTGACATTTTTCTTTTGAAATTTCACAACTGGTTTTGGTTTGGAATATAATAAACTAAGATTTTTCTTAGCTTCAGTTTTTTGTACTTTCTTTTTCCTTTTATTTCCAAGATGTTTCTTGGTTTCTTGTTTGTTCTATCCCAATCCTTGTTTGTCTGAAATAGATTGTGAACTTTCAATGATTTTTGTCAAGTTTTCTCGACCTTTGTTAAAGTTAGAAACATTTTGAGTAATGTCATCAAACTTTGTTTGTAAGCTAGCTTTTTCTAGGTCTAGAATTTTGACTTTTGCTTTAAGCTCATGATTTTCAGTAGTGAGAGCATTATTTTTCTCTTTTTGAGTTTCTATTTCTTGACTCAAAAGAGATATTTGAGAATCAACATTAGATGATGATTCTTGAATATTTTCAAGTTCCTCTTCTAATATTTTCTTCTCATCTTTTAACATATCTCGTTCAAGCTCTGCTCTACTTAAATCTGCTTTGACTACTTTTAATTGACGTTTTATGTCTTTATATTTGACTATCAATTCAGCATTAATATCAAGTAATTCATCAAATGTAGGAATTTGTACCTCATCTTCTGTTGCCATAAAACAAACATTAGCTTGTTCATTCTCTGAATCACTTTCACTTTCTGATGAAGATGACTCTGAATCATCCCATGTTACTGAGAAAGCTCGTTTCTTAGATTTGTCCTTTTTATATATGAATTTGTCATTTTTTGACTTCTTCTTTTGTTCTGGACAATCTTTCTGCATGTGTCCCTTTTTGTGGCAGTTGAAACATTCTATAGCAGATGAAGATGGTTTATTCGATCCGGGTTTCCTTTTATTGTAACGACTGGCTTTTCGATATTTTAAGAATTTTTTGAATCCTTTCACAATGAATGCCAAATCTTCGTCTTCAGAATCTGATTCATTTTCATCTTTCTCAACATGAAATGCTACATTTTTCTTTTCTTCCTTCTGTTCTTTTCTAGCCTGCAAATTTGCTTCATAGGACATTAAATTTCCCATCAATTCATCTGGCTTCATGACGGAAAGGTCATTAGCTTCTTCGATTGCTAATACTTTTCCTTCCCATTCACTAGTCAGAGAATGTAGGATTGTTGAAACAACATCGAAATCAGAATACTTTTGTCCTAAGCCAATAAGTGCATGGTGAATAGTTTGAAACCGTGAATACATGTCATTGATTGTCTCATTTGGTTTCATTTTGAAATTTTGAAATTGACTTTTCAGCATGGCTATTTTGGCTTGTTTAACCTTGTTAGTACCTTCATGAGTGATTTTTAGTGTTTGCCAAATTTGATATGCAGTAGTGCAGATACTAACACGGTTATATTCATTTTGGTCTAATGCACAGAACAACATATTTATTGCTCTTGCATTTACAGCTGCTGCCGTTTTCTCAGCTGCAGTCCATTCTGAATAATCAGTTGTTGGATTCACTATTTCTCTTTGAGTGGCATTCCAAGCATCATAGTTATTTGATTGCATAAAGAATGACATACGTGTTGCCCAATAACTATAGTTAAGACCATTGAAAAATGGAGGTCTTTGTGTCGATTGACCTTCCGTGTAAGTGGTGTTTTGAGTGCTAGTACTTACGTTATTTGCCATATTACTATAATATATCAAATAACTGTGTTATGGTTATATGATAACCTCGCTCTGATACCAAATGAAAGTGCTGTGTGTATACAATTATATGTGCTAATATAGTATACACGGATCGTGTAATATGGATTACAATACAAATGCGGAAATAGATGATAATAGCATAGTAAATAAAAACTAGAAAAATCACACCAGAGATTTTTATACTGGTTCGAAGCACCATCCTACGTCCAGTCCCAGACTTCTATCTGGATTTTCACTATTAACTTCCTCGCTTCACCCGGAGGAACAGGTTTACAACACCCGAACAGCCGAACGGGATTTCACGCCTCTAATACACTGAGGACTTCAACACTTGCCTCTTACAACACAGAGGACTTCAACAAAAGAACAAATATAATTGTTGTTGACAATTTGTGCTCTTGAAAACACGGATTTGTCACTAGCAGTACACCCTTCCTATAATCTTATCCTCAAAGTATGCGATATGATGTTTTGAAAAGATTAAGGAAAGTATATTATTGAATCAAAGGATATGAAATAATTTCAAAGATTCAATAAATAATTTAGAGCTTTTATAATGCAGAATTAAGATCAGAGATTAGATTAAAAGAATATGAAATCGTTATTATTTAATCAACGAATTGGATGAGTTTATATAGATAAGAATGGTTGTAACTCTTTGCCATTAAGAGATATGATCTTTTGGTGAAAGGTTAAGAGATGCAACCTTTGGAGAAGAGAAGTGTCTTTTGGAAAAATTGCTTTCTGTTCAAAAACGGTCGACAGGTTAAAAAGTGACCAGTAGACAGGAATTTAAAATATATATACGTTATGTGCATGTGTGCACGTTCATTGTGCATTTTATACAGAAACGGTCGACCGTATGATTATTAACCGGTCGACCGGGTACCTGTTAAATTGCACAATGAATGTTCAATGCTTTTAAAATGTATATATATCGATTATATTGAGGTGCATGATTATTTGAGGATAGATTTTAACAAGTTTATCACTATTACAATATCAAATAATCAACCTATAATCTATAGTAACATATGTAGCTCTAATGACCTTGTTTTGTCGATCGCCTTATTTGTCAGAAATCAAAACTTTCATAAAACTTGTGACTCAACAATTTTGAAGTGACTTTTGAACCATATTTCAGATGTGGTTTACAAACTTTGATCCTTCAGGGATTCAAATCTATATTGGAGAAAGTATATTAGGGATAATATTGATAATATTTTGCATCATTATATATTTTAATAAATATTTAACACTGATGATCAAAATGAACTTGTATCCCTTTATCCTCCCGCTCAATGTTGACAAACATTGTCACATTAAATAATAATCATTTTTGGACTCTCATTTTGATCCATTATGATTTTGCTACTAGCAAATACATCATACATATTAATAATAGGAGGATAATTCTTTTATAAGATGCATTCAATTGATATTGATTATTAGAGTTTGTTCTCATTCATTGATCTAAGCAATTGGAGGAATTTACTTATTGTGTAGATCATCTGAATACATACATGACTTCAGGTCATTCAACATTTATGTTGATTGAATTTTAAATCACTAAATAATGTCTATGCATAATCTATAAGATGAGCTTATAACAAACTTCAGGTTGTTAGCTAAATATTTACATATATGGATGTATACGTGCGTCCACGTATCACATATATATTATAAAATTTTCATATTCTTTCTCATTTGAATTAGTGATTTTTAGAACAAACTATTACAAGGATCCAAACTATTAATTTCTATTTATAAATCAATATCAATGCAAACCTGTCAAAACAGCATGATAATTTTCAAAACATTTGGTTTGAAACCATATCGAACTTCTGGTTCGAATAAAATATACACACAACTTCAAGTTGTTAAGTTTTATTCCTCAATTATATCTCAAATATCAGTTTTGAACCTAATTACGATTACTTATCAAGGAATAATTTTTAGTTGCGTATAGACATTTCTACACATCTCTATTGAGAGTTCTGTAAAAAAAAATTACAGCAAAAATAATAATAGTATCTTCTGGATACTTGGAATGTTACAGATACAGATTTCCTCAGGACCGTATGTATATTTCTCAAACTTTTAGGATCTAATCTAAACTAAATTAGGATCCTTTATAATCAAATTTCTATGCATTTATTTGGTTTAATAAAATTACCAAACATATAAGCAAATCTCTTCTAGAGATATGTTATCATTTCCTAATTTATTAGTCTCTTATAGGGATATTTTATTATCACTACTTCTGGAGTGAACTTATCTCTTCTAAAGATATATATATGTACTATTGGAATGTCATATCAATGTACAATGTTTCTATTTGTAGAAATTACATAATTACTACCTTTACAATAACGTAAAACATCCCTACTGGAATTTTTTGTTGTTGTTGTAACTATCTTTGAAATGACATATCATACTTTAAATACAGTAACAAAATTAGATGCACCAAATGAAAGTAAGATACAAAAAATAAAACCACTACTTCTGGAGTGTAACATTGGTATACAATATCATTTTTTTTTCTCGATAAATTATTGTTATTACTCAACAAAATAAATTATATCATTATTCCTTCGGGGAATATAGTATTTCCTTTTAAGGAATTGCAATGTAACAAAAATAAAATTTCTATAACATCTCTTCTGGGGTGTTATATTTTGCAATATAAATATAAATAAATCTCTAAAACATCTTTTCAAGAGATTAATACACACACATCCAATGATGTTTGATATATCATATAATATAATATCTTCAGGATATTTGGTTAATATAATATAAATATGAAGATATAAGGTAAGGTATAACTCATTTGGAGATTTTTGTAATATCTTGAATGTATCATTATTATCTCATATGATACCTTTAACTTCTTCAAGAAGTACAACCTTATCATTTTACACAATTTCAATAGAGCTTCGGGCTTCTAATTCATGAACTTCAAGTTCACTAATTTATTACGAACTTCGGGTTCTTAAATTTTGTGTAAACTGCCCTTCTTTTTTTTTTTAGAAGCTTGTACATTTTGACAAATTAAAAAAAATACTGACAAGAATTCGAGCTTGTAAAGTTTGTCAGAAAATCTTTTCATAATTCCATACTTCAGGCCTTGGACTTTGAGTTATACAACTTCTATTAAAATAATTCCTTTGCATGGAAGAAGGAAAAAAATTTAGGAAATAAACTTCCTATTAGAATGCCTTATTTTTAAATAAAAAGAAAGAGAGTAGAAGAGTAGATATGTTTCTATATATTTATTTGGTTTAGTAAAAACACCAAATATATCAACAAATCTCTTCTGGAGATTTTTTTTAATATATTATTTTCACTACTTCTGGAGTGAACAAGTTTCTATACATTTATTTGATTTAGTAGTTAATACCATTGGCAAATATTTTTAGAACTTCAGGTTCCAATTTTACTTTAAAAAAAGTCTTTGTTTAGTACTTTAGATCCTAAATGGTACAACTTGATTTTCATTATCAAACTTCAGGTTTGATTGCAATTGAAATTTACCATAATCTGCATTAGATTTTCTAATAATTCAAAGCTTCACATCTCAAATTTATATATTTGAGTTTTGATATATAATCCTTTTTTTTAGTTAGAACTTCTGGTTCTTATTTTGAGGAAACTTGTAATTTACTGATTTATGAAAACTGTAGGTTCTCAGTTATTATTTCCTTTTCCTTTTTTTTAAGGAAACACTGGAAGTTATTAAGCTTATCATGTAAGCTTTTACTAATGTTTCCATTCACTTAATACGATCTTCTAGATACGTATTATATTTATATTTGTTTCTCTTTAGAAACAATAAAATATTTCTTTTGGAAATGTAAATCATATATCAAAATAATTTCCAAAGTCTTCATTCAAATCTAAATCAAATCAAAAGGTTTTCAAAATGAAAACCCCATTTACCAACCATGTTTGATTTCTCAAATCCATGTCCAAACTAAATACAATCAAGTTCAAAAAATTTGCTTTAATCAACAATATCAAAATTTTGTCACGTTCAAACTTGCATTCCAAAATAAATGAACTCAAAAGCATAAAAATAAGTATGATATTGAGATCTACAATATAATATTATCAAAAAAATAGCAACAACAAACAAATTAGATCTGAAATATAATAACCAACAAAATAAGAATTAGATCTCAAAGTTTAGATCTATATAAGATATAAAATTATAAGACTAGTATAATAAAGTCTAAAAAATAAGACAATAGATTTAGATCTGAAGAAGTAGATCTAGAATGGAATGAGATATATAAAAAAAATTGGAAGATTAGATCAATCATATTAGAAAAATAACTTACCGTTTTGAGATCTATAATTAGATCTGGAGAAGAATAGATTCGATTTCATAAATTATCACAATTGTAGATCCGAAGAAAAAAAACTTTTGTGGAGATCGTGCTGATAACGTGTTATAGAATAAAGAAAATAAGAAGCCATTAGAGAGAGAGGCAGAAGACATATTATTTATTCCTGAGAATAGATTATCTATTTACGTTACATTAGCACCTTTATATTGAGGTCTAGGAGCTTGGGGTAGAACTAATCCCACGACGTGGGACTAAATACAAAACAGTATATAGCATATTCACTATTTATATTTACATATGTTATAACAATATTGTAATTATAAATCCCTTTATCTCGTTGAATTGTAATTAATTCCAAATTTATTCCAATTCAATATTTTAAATCAAAAGGTTTTATCGTTATAATCTTTTAATTAAATACAATAAATATATATTATGTCCAAATTAAGTTTAATAAAAGCTATAAACCCATTCACTAACTTTAATTCTATTCAATCACTGTAACAACAAATTCAATTCGTTTGTCGATTAGACTCGAGTTATTAATGCCCAGTTGATCCAGCTAACACAAATTTATTTGCTACATTTAAATTTTAATGAATACAATTTATTCATCTCTACTTTTAATTGCATAATATATTTATACTTTAGTTGTCCAATATATAAATTAGCTTTATTTCATTAAAACACTCTCTAGTTTATTTAATTACATTCATTGGTAATAAATAAAATTAATTAACATTTACATATCAGCTAAAAGGAATTACCAAGTTGGTAAATTTCTAGTTTCCATTCATTATAATTAAATAGCAAACCATATTACAAAAAATTCAATTCTAATGAAATCCATAATCTCATATTTCCAAATTAACTCATACTTAAGCTTCTTTTAATATTTCCCAATCGGTTAACTGTTAATTAATTTATTTCTATGTTTGCCTCAAACCGAGATTTGTAACAGATTCCCCCCTTTAAGAAAATTGCATCTCCGCAATTCTCTTCAGAGGAAAATCTAAGACATGAGAATATTACTACAAATATTACTTATTTTTTCATAATATATATTAAACTCTAGTAATTTATTAAAACAAATATTAATTTATTATCCAAGGGAAGTTATCTCATACCCAAGAAAGAAGACATAACAACTTTGATTTGTTTTAACTATGTTTCTCTTTGAATTAAATTTCCACTTTTAAGATTCACAAACCATAATATCAAAAAAATTCTTTAGTGTCTTGATGGGTATCCAAGAGATAAACTAATTTATAAAGTCATTAGCATAATTTATTACTTTAAATATAATTAGGCGTGGCACCACAACTTTCCATATTATTCAACTCATGCTCGTTGGCTCGGATTAATTAAATATAAGAATCATGTTTCTGTTCAACTTTCATCGACTTAAACATTTAAGGGTTTACACTTACCTGCATTCACTTAGATTATAATGGTTTTCACATAGCTCATTGAAAGTTACTATATAAAATTTATTTTAGTTCGTTATAGTGTTCCCACAAAAATTTACATATTCTAAGTAATATAACGGTCTTGCTTAGCCGTCAGTCTATACTGATTTACCTTGTCCATCGGCTGTGGTGTCGATTGTGAAATCAACATTGCCTCGCCATTGCCCATGGCTATAGATGATAATTAGAAGTACCCTTCTCCAACGTATTAGCACATAAAGTTTACTTAAATATTATTATCACTACAAGAATTTTGATTTTTAGTAGCGCTCATAAAAAGCTACTAAAAGTTTTAGCAGCGTTTCGATGAACGCTGTTATAAAACCTGCGACTAAAAATACCTGATTTTTAGTTGCACTTATTTCAACGCTACCATAAATCGTTTTACTGCAGCGTTTATGAAACGCCACTATTCTTTTTTTGCAACGCGTATAGAGAGCTACTAAACGGTTTTTTGATGCTACCAATAGAATTTTCAACTTTACCCTTACTTTACGGTTGTGTTTACTCAACGCCACTATATGTATTTTCGTAGCGTTTTTGAAACGCTGCTAAAAGTTATTGATCATTTTGTACCATTTTTTCATGCTATTATTTCCTGTTGATGATCTATTTTATTTCTACTATATCAATCAACAATCACTCACATAATCATCATATTCAAACAATTAAAAATGACCTTAATCATATAATCAAATAAGGTATCCATAACTATTCTAATACAGTAGATTTTTATAAAATGACCAACATACAATAACAATTCGTATACAAATTTCCACATCTAGTACTAATAAAATGTTATACCAAACGGGTGTTAACAAAACGCTTGATTATCCATAATTCTTTGTTGTATGCAGAAGTGAAAGCTAGCACCACAAAAGTTCAACCTTGCTCTCTTCGAAAGTCCATTGCCTGTACAAGTGAAACCACAACGTATAGATAAACAATTATGTTAATTCGTAGGACTACAAATCTGATATCAAACATCTACAACATTGTAAAAGTGTATCATTCCCATCTATGTGTATGCTACGAATTCTATAAGCCTGGCCTTTTACTACCACTCCATCACCTGCACAGTTCATTTATTATAAGTTATCTTGCAGCTTTCTGGTATGTGTAAAGAAGGAAAATATACAATAATATAACTTAAGTTTAGTAAACATTTACTTCGAAATTGCTCTATAGCAGGAGTGCTAATAGCCCAACCATTATTTTGCAGAAGAATTTGATTGGAACCCCCATCAAATAAGCAAAGTTCAAACCAGCATGAAAATCACCCTATATTTATTGTTATCTGTTAAATTTTGTAATACCCCAAAGTGCTATTATAAAACTAAGTTCTCAAAATTGTTCTTAAGCTAAGAACATGAAATTCTGATGAGATACAACATGAAGTTTATGATTTTATATACCAATGATGCACACAATTTTAATAAGAATTCGTAAGAATATATGAATGATCAAAAGATCATCAACTAAGAATCTTCATAAGTGTTTGTTTTCCATGATATCTATAGCAATTAAGAGAAATTTGTGTAAAAAAAATAACTAGTTAATTTAACGACATAAGTTAAATAACAAAATAAACCTGTTCAATATGACAGTACAATATAATAAACCTGTTCAATATGCCCGTCCCTGCATGGTGACACAATATCTCTTCTCTGCCAAACATAACATCTTCTTCTTATTGCTCCAACCTGTGCAAACACCCTCCTCACATACCACTGCATATTCACACTGCCCATATATACAACACCTCACCGTTACACACTTCAGCCGCACAACAACATTCACTTGCATCTCTACCTATTACCCCTTCAGACCATTACTGTACAAGACCACAACTACCCTCTATTGCTCTATACACAACAACAGTAGCATTCAACTCTCTATCATACCATATACACATCACCATCAACCAAAACAACTTCCAGTTCTTTTATCAACACTTCTTTTCTGAATTGAAACTGCTATCTTACCCACCATCAATTGCCTTTCCCTTCATTACCAACATCACTTCACCATACAAACTACAACACCATCTCATATACAACCTCCTCTTTGTCAACATCAAATACTTCACATATAAACTGCTGCACACTTCCAAAAACTTGCTTTCCATCTGCCATCAACCTTACTGCTGAAACAAACCACATCAATACATACTCCTAACTTCATTACCAAACTTGCATAACTGGTGTAACCATCATCTATAACCACACATTTCCCCCTCCCTGTTACCCATCAATTCAATGCAACCGATCTTGCTTCACCACAAAACTGCCCCATCAATATTGCCAGCAGCATTACCATACCACCCTCAACCGACCTTTTCCATTCAACTTCACTTCTCAACTCATTGCATACAACAATGCACATGCTCCCTGTGCACCAACAACTTGCCATCACAGCAATTTCATCAAATCCACTTAAACACTCCACAGTTACAACCAGTCAACCCTCCATAAGTTAACTTAATTGACTTATTATTATTATTATTATTATTATTAAAACTCAGTTAACTTAATTATATTATTATTATTGATTAACTTGGTGGAATACAATGAAAAGCAAGAAAGAAGTAAACATGAAGTCAAGGAATGCACCAGTGAAATAGGGTTGCACCACTGAAACAGGCAAGTACAACTCCTGTGCACCAACAACTTGCCATCACAGCAACTTCAAGTAAACATATAATAAAGAATTGAAAATTTAGGTATACTTGCCTTTTTTTGTGACCTAGGCTATGATGCTGGAGGATATGTTACTTAGCACACTGCATGAATCAATGTGTTCTTCTCCAGAGTGCAAACCTTTTCCAACATTGCTTGCAGCAATTGATTGTCATATTTTTCGATATCTCTGCATTTAAGATGAGATAAGTAAATAAGAAAATAACAGAAGCATTTTAAACTAGAGTCAGATGTTAAATCATTACCTGTAGGTAAAAATAGCATAGAGAATTTGAATAAAAGCACCACCTAAAAAAGTATATCTTCCAACCCATATTTTATTGATGATGTCATCCTCCTTCCTCAGTCTAATAATTGCCACTTCAATCAACCAAAATATTATAAGACCTGTCAAATACAGAAACATGTATTAATATAAACAGAATTAATGTCTATTATAGCATACAAGATAGATTCCATTTAATCACACATAACTCGCGCATGGGTTTCTTCCCTTTCACGTTCCAAAACCAAGCTCCCCTACTATTCTTCACACAACACAGTAATAATATTTGTATAATTATAAGTTTATAATAGTGTATGTGTATATTTTGCTTATTATATTTATATTTATGACTATGGATTCCAGTTAGCTTATATTTTTTTGATTGAGTGATCGCTATTGATATATGAATTATATATCATATGTTCACCTGAACATATGAATATGTTCTCTACGTAGCTCACATATGTGCTGCAGGCACAGGCATCTATATTTTACATTCAAAAATAGATTCATTTCAAATTATACAAACATAAGTGTTTAAATATATATTCATCAACTTGATTTCTTAAGATACACGTACAAGTCATAGAGAAGAACATGGGAAATAAACTTATACATTTTACAGTTTTATACTCAGATGCATACTCTGCCTTCTTCCATTTAATTCGTTATTTCAAGTGTAATAATATTAGCATAAGGTTTCATATTTATAGTAATCACTATCCCTATCTTCAACTTAAAGTCATGTTTATATTTATTATACAAACAGACCAAATTCACCACCCTCTGCCTTGAACTCAAGCCACTGACTGCAGTTCATCTTCCACACTCAATCACCACAACCTACTCAAAACAAGCCCAATCTCCCATAATTTCCTCCACAAGCATTTCAACACAGCCACTTCACCAGAGCTTCCACTATCCTCTACAACTCACTTCTAACACCATCATTGCTTGTATACAAGCTCCACCACCTTCTACCATCCATATCAAATTTCTACCATCCTCCTAACAGTCATCAAGACCACCACCATATCACTTACAACCATATCACTTACAGTCATCTTCATAACCAATACACTTGCTATCTCCATCACCAATACATCTTGCAAACACCCACTACAGCAACTCAGATTTCCCACTACAACAACCTGCCCTAAAGCATCTACATCAAAACTGCTGTGCACATCCATCAAACTTCCAAACCCCTGATAGAGCTTACATCGCCCTCAAATATAGCTACTCCACACTCCACAGATGATAATATGACCAAACTGTGTTATACTGGAGATAACCCTATTATTCTACATCTAAAAAAACTATTTAATTTTGTGTTTCATATGCAATCACAATGGAAGAAACTAGTTGATTGCAGCTGCATCTAAAATGTACTTTTTAAATACAAGTTATGCATAGCAATTGAATAAAACTACTCAATTGAAAACAATAAAATGATGCCGGTGAAATTGAAAACAGCGTATATGAAATGTGTAAAGCTGAAATGAAAATATCTGAAGGATATTTATAATTGAATGAAATCAATATTCACTACATGTAATAATGTATAATACATGCCTATACATATAAATCAAACTTTGTGTGCTTAAATAAACAAAACTGTGCCATTAAAACTTCAAGTTGCAAAAGTCAAAATCAAGGTGGCACAGTGGACTGTAGCATTGGTATACAAACTGCTTTTTCAGGTACGGATAAACATCAAGTAGCCTTCAATTCCTGGTACGAAGTTTCCAATTTAAAGCTATACTCACTCTATGGACTCTATTCTAACCTTAAGGGTTCTCTTAATGACCAGTACAATAAAATATTCTAAGTTATCTCTTCTTCAAATTTTATCGTACTGTAAATTGTGATGTATATTTGTTTTTATATTCTTTGTTATTTTAAGTGCACGTTTTGTCCTTCAGAATACCATATTTAATCAAAGTTGATGCTGTTCATATTCTGTACATGACTAAATAATTTGGAATTCTCCAAAAAAAAGTCCAATTACTTTCGAAGGTTTGTTTTGTAATCAAAATTTTTTCTTCTCGTATGTTAACAAAAAATTTGGTCTAAAACTCTTTGAGACTGCATAGAACTAATGATTTGGAATGTAATTGTGGGTTGTTTGTTGTTAGTGGATTTAGTTTCTGATTTGAATCATATATATATATATATGTGTGTGTGTGTGTGTGTGTGTGTGTGTGTGTGTGTTTAGATAAGAAAAACATGGAAGATAATGCAATGGAAAGCAGTAAAGTCACACAAAGCAATGTAATAAAGTCCAAAATGATATCCTATTGGTTTACCCATGCGCAAACATATTGGCACTTGCATTCAGAATCCAATATGAAAGCTATTTAGACCATTTCTCTGACATCCAAAAAATAAAGAATGCATCCAAGTCGTCGTTATGATAATTCAAATCCTGCATCCATATCTTCAACTGCCCATGCTAACCCTAGAGATACATGATTCCCACCAGTACTATACTTATAATAAACATACAACATATTCAACAGCTTAATCAATTAGAAACTACAAATATAGTATAATAATGTAGATCATGTAATGGTGCAGTGCACTAGGATTTAAACAATACTATGTTAGAGAGAAATTAATTGAATCAATAAATTACTTACATTTCCAATTGCTGTTGCTTCTTCCTAATTCGTAGCAAATCCACTGATGACATTCACATTTAGGAAGAGTAAAAAATTGCATCTTCTACATATTGCCTTATTTATACTGTAATCATATCATAAATGAAACATGATTAAACCAAAAAACTAAAAATTTATTAGATATACTTGTTCAAGCTTAAACAAAAACGCTGTAAATATAAATATCTAAGAAAGCAAAGACTAGAAACACTTATAACCCATTAGTGAAAGGGAAAAACACAAAAAAGTATCCATTCAAATTCAATCTACCATAAATTTTGGCAGTAGGCATGCAAACAAACCTTTAACCGCCAATTGGTTGAATCTAAGAGTAATTTTTTCAATTAGCTTAATCATTTCAGAACCAATCACATTAATGGTTTTCCAAGTACTAGTTTCAATGCAAAAAAATAAAAAAACATACAAAATTAATAGCCCTAAAATAAAATTGGTAAATAGAATCATAGTCATGTTTATATCAGTGAGAACATCTCTTCTTCATACACACATGTGAGATTTATATCACACCTGCTCAAGCAGGTAAGATATACTCACCTGCTTGTTCATGCAAGTACTCACCTACATTGCAGGTGAGGTATTTGTTGTGCCTTTTAGGTATTTGATGTACCTACTCTATCTTTGGTTATTCTTCTTGGAGTTAAAAGCTTGCTGCTAACATTGATTTTGAAATTTATCGGCCAGAACTCAGAAGCAGCATTTGCTCTAACAACTTTGTTAAAATATTATGGAACTTTATTAAGCCATTTTCATGTAAAATCACATCAAAAATGTAACACTCTTGAACTATAGTGTTCGTAATTAGTGTACTATAAATTTGTCTATTTTTGAAATGGCAACAAGTAACTCATATTATCTTAGTTTGTACATATATTGGAATTTTACAAAACATAAGACACTGTAAAACAATCTAATATAAGTTTCTGCATGAGTCCATTGTGATGTTTGTAAACTGAGTATGTTGGACAGTGGAATGCCTCACACTTGGCCATATATAGGAATCTAAAAAAATATAAAACTCTATAGCCCACCGGTACCAATTTGAAATAATCATATCAGTTGATCATGAAACAGATGCCTTACTTTTACATGCAAGACACTGGAATGATGTCGACTCTGCACTGCGCGATCTGAAGGAACATCGACTGTGTCAGGCCAAAGTGCTGCAAAGGTACTGAAGAAGTTCTCCACAACCATCTTATTGTATGGCTTCAGTTAGATGAAAAGATTAATTATTAGCTAATCACAAGTTGTAAAATCTTTGCTATTTCAACTATGTAGTAATTCAAATCGTGTATGTGTATGACTTTTGACAATACAAAGTAACAATACAAAGTGTTGTATAATATGTAATGTATCCATTAAGGCGATATTATTGTTCCCGTGCACTGTTTGTTCCTTCTTTTCTTCATGAAAAAACGATATAAATGTCTATTTCAGTGATTTACTGTTCAAATGTATGCAGTGCTTGTCCAACTTGCACTACCACATCAAATTGAGTCAATAAACTATAATGCACAGAAATGCATAATAGTACAAACAAGAAAAATAAAATATAACATAAGTCGATTTTGATACGGCTAATAGATAGAAATAGGACAATCAACTATCTAAACTATATGAATACTCTATCTTCATTTCTTGTTTGAGCATCTACCCAAAATGACTAGTAAAAGAAAAGGTTCAATATTATGAGTTCAGGAATTTAGTTTAAAATCTACACCAGGATTTAAGCCAAAAATAAAAACTAAAAAAATGTAGAAAAGCAACAAAAGAAAAATGTTAATGTACCATCTTATAAAACTATGGTGAGTTATTTTTTGATACATTGAACAACTAAATGCAAATATACTCAAAAGAAGCGATGACGAATAAAATTATTTTAGCAACAGTAGTAATAAAAGGGCAGGTTATCTAGCCTAAAGAAAAGGGACAACATGTTTTAGAACAATCAAACCTGTGATATCCCATTTTTCCTCATCCATGCTTAGCTGACTGCTTATTACCTTATCTAAGCACTACTCTCTATTAAAACTGATGAATTTAACGATGAATATATAAATATAAAATAAGATCATATTCAGCTCAAACTAAATAATATACCACCGAACCTTCCCTGACTCCATATGAAAAGCAGGAAAAATGTAGTGGAACCAGCAAATGAAATCATTCACAATTAATTATCTACTAAAGTAGAAGCAACATTTACTGAAATTTGTAAAATAATAGGCAAAATTATACAGAAATTAAATACCTCAGCTAAATCAGGATTTTAGTAAGCATCAATTTTCTTCTAATACTGATTCAGGGTTTGCGTGGAAACGTAGGGCGAGATTGAAGAAGTGGATCGGATTTAGGGTTTGTGCAGAAAGGGAAACAGACTAATGGAGTGGATCGATGAATTGGATAGGAGCAGTAGGATGATAGAGGAAACATAGGGCGAGCCGCATTTTTACTAAGCGAAGCGGAGATTTTACTAAGCGAAGCGGAGATGGGAATGAGACAACAAACGAAACAAGCAAATTTGTTTAAGCGGGGAAGGGCGGTAAATTTTTGTAGCGCTGAAAAAGTAAAATATACGTAAAAATAATTGAAAAACTTCATTAATAGTTGCATTTCAGTTGAAACGCAGCCAATAAATGCAACTGAAAACACATTTTCTTGTAGTGTATTACCCTTTAATCATAAAGTCTCTAAAGGTATTCATAATTATCTTCATAATTTTTTTATTACTCATGGCATACATTTATATCTATATTTCGAAAATCTTTATATATGTATATGCATGCATGCATACGTACGTACATACATACATATATATATATATATATCTTTATATGTATATTACTATAATAGCATTCCACTTAACAAAAATTAATTTAGAAATATTTTACTTCTTTTAACCATATTATCGAATTATTTTTTTGTAAAACACGATCTTATACTTAAAATCTCCGTGTCCAATTGTCTCGTTTAAGCGCTTAGAAATCCCTATCGACAATGTTGATCGCGCACGTCGACCAAAATTTATAAACATTCAATGGGCAATTTAACACACACATTTTACAGATATATAGATTAAAACTCTTCTAGCAATGCGATGCTTCCATTTGTTATGTTCTTATAATTAAAAGTGAATTCCTTATAATAGTTTGTACTTATCCTAAAGGAATACTTATTTTATATTTTCCCGATTAGTGGATTGCATTTGCAAAAATACTTTAACATTAGCTTCAATGTTTAAAAGCAACCAATGGTTCATTCAAAACAATTCATTAACAACTAATAAATTTTTGTATCCTTATTTCAACTTAACTAATTTTGTGAACGTAAGGCTTGATCCCTGCTGACGCAGCGGATAAATCGAAACAAACTTCAATCGATGGAATGTAGCAATCGGTGAGTTGAGAATACTGCAAGGCCCAAATCCGTTGATCCAAAGATACCGGATTCTAGCTTATCTCAAACACGTTGATAGCGCACTATACCGTGTTCAAAGATCTACGATTCTTCGTACGTTGATCTAGCGCACTAGATACCGTGAATCGGCTTCTACGATCGTTGAATCGAGCGCACTCGATTAACCGAAAGAGGAGATAGGAGATCACACTCAACTACCAATTTGTATGAAAGCACAAAGCTAACAAAAGAGAATTTTTATTCAAAAAAATCAACCACCACAAATGTACAACACACGCCCCTATTTATAGAGTTTCGACCCTGACCTTACGTCGTTGAACGACCTACGACCTATACAAGGTCGGTAACGACCTACCATTACAGCACAACACCACACAACTCAACATTGGACAACACTTAGGTCGGCAGCGACCTATCAACACAGCACACTCACTTTTATACAACACAGTACTCAAACAACGACCTAAAACATCTCACGCGACCTAACATACACAGCGACCTATGAGATGCAGCTCTTCCAATTAGCAGGCGGTATAAGGTCGTTAACGACCTTACTTTACCCAGGTATTCTTCATGCGACCTATCTCCTCGCGACCTACCTTCGGCTCACCTTCCTCATAAGGTCGCTGGAGCGACTTATTGGACGTGTTAGGTCGTTCGCGACCTGTATTTACTTCCTCTTGCGTTATCTCGTTAGGTTGTTCCTCGTTAGGTTGGAGTCGACCTAAAACATGCTTTTGCTCCTGTAGCTCGTTGCCTCTTATCTCGTTAAGTCGTAAACGACTAAGAGTATTACAGTTAGGTCGTGAGCAGTGTTCTTTAGGTCGGCAACGACTTAAAACTTCCCAACGACCTAACTCCGAAACCTCTTCCTTAGGTCGTAGCTCTACTCCACGTGTCCCATTAGGTCGTAGATCATTACTGTTAGGTCGTGATCGACCTAAAATTTTTCCCTTAGGTCGTGAGCGACCTAAGACTTGTGAATTTTTAGAAATTTCAGATTGCGCTGCATCATTCTCCCCTGGTTGAGAAAAATTCGACCTCGAATTTGTTAATTCCTCCACCTCAGATTGTTCATCCCCATAATATGGTATAAGATGCTTAACATTGAACACGTCAGAAATGTATACGTCGTCTGGTAGCTTCAACTTATAAGCATTCTCATTGATCCGTTTCACAACTTCTACAGGTCCAATTTTTCTGGCTTTCAACTTATTGTAAGTGCCCACTGGAAAACGATCCTTTGTTATCACAGCATACACCAAATCGCCTTTGTTAAATTTAACATTTCGTCGCTTCAAATCTGCCAATTTCTTATATTTCTCATTCGATCTCTCCAATCGTTCCTGAACGATTTTATGACATTCAGTCAGCTCATCAACAAAATCAGCAACTCGTTTAACTGTCCCCTTCGGTCGTGGTATTACTGCCAACTCCAACGGTCCCCTGGGTAAATTTGAATATACAACCTGAAATGGACTGAATCCCGTGCTACGATTCACTGCATGATTATGTGCAAACTCTGCCTGGCATAACTTCATGTCCCAACTTTTCAGATTGTCCTTCACCAAACATCGCAACAAGTTTCCCAACGATCTATTCACCACCTCTGTTTGCCCATCTGTTTGCGGATGATACGCACTACTAAATTTCAGCTTCGTTCCCACCATCTTCCACAAACTAAGCCAAAAATGACTCAAAAATCTAGTATCCCTGTCAGAAACGATAGATTCTGGCAATCCATGAAGTCTATAGATTTCCTTGAAAAATAGTTGAGCAACACGAACAGCATCCGTCGTCTTCTTGCAAGCAATAAAATGTGCCATTTTAGAAAATCTGTCAACTACAACAAATATCGAATCATTACCACGCTGTGTTCTCGGCAATCCCAATACAAAGTCCATACTCATATCAACCCATGGTCTAGCCGGTACAGGCAATGGCATGTACAAACCAGCATTGGTCGCGGTTCCTTTCGAAACTTGGCAAATATGACATCGCTCCACAAACCTTCCCACTTCTTTCCTCATCGACGGCCAAAAGTAAGACTGTGAAATCAACTGCAAAGTACGATCACGGCCCACATGCCCTTCTTCATGCAACTCTTTTACAATCTTCATTCTCAAACTACAGTCTGGAATGCATAATTGATTTCCTTTGAACAAGAATCCATCAACTATCACAAATTCATCCGAACTTCCATCCTTAACTTTCTCAACAAACTTTGCAAAGTAAGGATCCTTCCCAAACAGTTCTGGCAACATTTCAAACCCTGTCACTTCAACCTTCATTGTCGTTAATAAATGACTCCTCCTACTCAAAGCATCAGCTACCCGATTCGTCACCCCTGATTTGTGCTTAACGACAAAAGTAAACTGCTGTAAATATGCAATCCATGATGCATGTCTCGCTGAAATCTTATCCTGCCCCTGTAAATGCTTCAATGCCTCATGATCAGTGTACAGAACAAATTCTTTCTGAAATAGATAATGTCGCCAATGTTTAATCGTTTGCACCACAGCATAGAATTCAACGTCATATGTGTTGTATCTCATCTTCGCCCCTGACAACTTTTCACTGAAATATGCAATAGGTCTCCCCTGCTGACTCAACACTCCTCCAATTCCCACCTTTGATGCATCAGTGTGTAGCTCAAACAACAACTGAAAATTAGGTAAAACAAGAATTGGTGCTGTCGTCAATAGTTCTTTGATCCGTTCAAAAGCAACTCCCGCTTCCTCTGACCATACAAACTGTTTTCCTTTCATGCAATCGGTAACTGGTGCCATCACACTACTGAAGTGTGGAATGAACCTTCGGTAGAATGATGCCAATCCATGAAAACTTCTAACTTCAGTGATAGTTCTCGGCTGTGGCCAATTTCTAATAGCTTCAACTTTACTCTGGTCCACTTGGATTCCCTTCTCAGACACAACATATCCCAAAAATAACACACTTCTCGTCATGAACACACATTTCTTCGTGGCTGCATAAAATTGTTCCTCACGAAGAATAATCAACACTTCCCTCAAATGTAGAACATGCTCCTCCATACTCCTACTATATATCAGAATATCATCGAAATAAACCACCACGAACTTCCCAATGAACGGTCTAAAGATCTGATTCATCACCCGCATGAATGTACTAGGTGCATTTGACAAACCAAATGGCATAACCAACCATTCGTATAACCCTTCTCTCGTCTTGAAGGCTGTCTTCCATTCGTCACCTGGTCTAATTCGAATCTGGTGATAACCACTCTTCAAGTCAATCTTCGAAAATATAGTTGCCCCACTCAACTGATCCAGCAAGTCATCCAACCTTGGCATAGGAAATCTGTAACGGACAGTAATCTTGTTCAAAGCTCGACTATCTGTACACATTCTCCACATTCCATCCTTCTTCGGTACCAACAATGCTGGCACTGCACAAGGACTCAAGCTTTCCTGAACACGTCCCTGTTCTAATAACTCTTCCACCTGCCTTCGTAACTCTTCATGTTCCTTCGGACTCATTCGGTAATGTGGTCTATGTGGTAACACTGCTCCCGGAACAAGATCGATTTGATGTTGAATGTCTCTTAATGGTGGCAACTCCTTAGGCAACTCCTCTGGAAATACATCTTCAAACTCTTTCAAAACTGGCTTTGCTTCTTCAGGAATTTCAACCTCTTCACTGCTCTCACGCCCAATCAACACGTATACTTCAGGCTCCTCTTTAACTTCTTTAACAAACTCCTTCAAGGATAATAAAGTTTTCAATTCCTCAATCTCCTCCAGCTTGCTCTCCTTCTGTTGTTGCTTCTTGGGAACCAAAGTAATTTTAGTACCCTCGAACATGAAACTGTAGCTATTGGCACGACCATCATGTTGAACTGATCTATCAAACTGCCACGGTCTGCCCAACAACAGATGACATACGTCCATGTCTACAACGTCACACCAAATTTCATCTTTGTACTTTTTCCCAATAGAAAAATTAACACAAGCCCTTCGACACACCTTCACTTCACCACCCTTCCTTAACCATGCTAGCTTGTACGGTTTAGGATGTTTCTCAGTCTTCAAGTTCAACTTCTTTACTGCTTCTGTAGAAATAATATTATCGCAACTTCCAGCATCAATAACGAACTTGCAGACTTTTCCCAGAATAGTGCATGTCGACTGAAAAATATTGCTTCTCAACCAACTACAATCCTCCTCTTGCTTTGGTGTGAGACATGACCTCCTCAACATAAGATTATAACCTTCATCTCCAAACAATTCTTCTTCCTCCTCAACATAAGGTGCATTTGAACATTCTGCCTCCTCATCATCATCCTCCTCAACTTCTGCAACCATTGCTCTCTTCTTCGGCTTCGGACATTCATTGCTCTTATGACCCAACTCCTGACAATTATAACATTTGAACCCACTACTAACCTTCGCCTTCTCAGCCTCCTTCACCACTGGCTTTGTAACAGGTTTAGAAACATTAGAACTTCCACCACCACCCCTTGCTTGATTATTGGAATTAGTAAACACACCTCCTCCACGCCTTACTTGTTTCTCCTAAGCCAACGCTTTCTGATGTGCCTCTGCCACTGATCTAGGATCGAACATATTAACCATATCCTGGATCTGCATTCTTAGTCCCCCAATGAATCTAGCAGTTAGTTGTTCTTCCGTTTCCATAATATCATTCCTGGCAATGAGTTGGTAAAATTCATCAGCATACTCACTAACAGACTTCGTCCCTTGCCTCAGATTCTGCAACCTTTGGTACATAAGTGACTGATAATTGTAAGGTAAGAAAGTAGATCTCATCAACTTCTTCATCTTATCCCACGATTCTATCTTTGACTTCCCCATTCTCTCCCTTGTAAGTTTAGTTTGTTGCCACCACGCCAAAGCTCTCCCCCTCAACCTAGTAGCAACCAACTTCACCCTTCTATGCTCAGGAACCTCTTTGAAATCAAAGATCTCTTCAACATTAGAAATCCAATCGAGAAATTCTTCTGCTACCATTCCTCCTTTAAATTCTGGAATTTCCATCTTCATACCCGATTCCCATCGACGATCATCTTCAACATCCCGATACGAATTTCGAACTTGGTCTCGATCTCGATAATGAATACTAGCTTTATCACCCTCTTCGTAAAAATCAAAAGTACGCCTACATCGATCTCGACCATTATCATCCCTCCGTTCATGCATGCTTCTTTGACTATGTCTTTCTTCATCCCTATATACTTCATTGTCAAATTCACGTTGACTTCTTCTCTCTTCATGTGCATAATCATGATGATCTCTTCGTGATGAAATTGATGTTTCTCTTCTATCTCTACAAGAATGTGGTAATACCCTCCTCGCTTCCGTAACCGATGGCGAAACTCGGTTTCCTCCATGGTTCGAGTTTGGTGATCTCCTCCTTTGACTCAAATCATTCATCAATTTCTCCAATTTACCAATGCCTTCATCAAACTTCTCATTAATACGTTGTTCCATAAGCTCGGCTTCTTCTCTTCGATACAAAGCTTCAACGTTTTGATGACGATTGGCTCTCCTTGGTGGCATGATTGGAAAACTTCACAAACACCCCAACGAAACAACAATAAGTCACGGCTTCAAACTTCAAAACCCTTCACTAGGCTCGGCTACTTTCCAAGTATACACGGCCTACTTCGATTTCAAACACTTTCAACACTTTGATCCAAAATAGAATGGATCGAAAGTTCTCCCTCTTGTTGCAACTTCAATAAGAACACAAAGAACTCCAACTTCAAAAATTGGCTTCAAGAATCAACTTAGCTATGATTGGCTAAGTATGGCTCTGATACCAAACTGACGCAGCGGATAAATCGAAACAAACTTCAATCGATGGAATGTAGCAATTGGTGAGTTGAGAATACTGCAAGGCCCAAATCCGTTGATCCAAAGATACCGGATTCTAGCTTATCTCAAACACGTTGATAGCGCACTATACCGTGTTCAAAGATCTACGATTCTTCGTACGTTGATCTAGCGCACTAGATACCGTGAATCGGCTTCTACGATCGTTGAATCGAGCGCACTCGATTAACCGAAAGAGGAGATAGGAGATCACACTCAACTACCAATTTGTATGAAAGCACAAAGCTAACAAAAGAGAATTTTTATTCAAAAAAATCAACCACCACAAATGTACAACACACGCCCCTATTTATAGAGTTTCGACCCTGACCTTAAGTCGTTGAACGACCTACGACCTATACAAGGTCGGTAACGACCTACCATTACAGCACAACACCACACAACTCAACATTGGACAACACTTAGGTCGGCAGCGACCTATCAACACAGCACACTCACTTTTATACAACACAGTACTCAAACAACGACCTAAAACATCTCACGCGACCTAACATACACAGCGACCTATGAGATGCAGCTCTTCCAATTAGCAGGCGGTATAAGGTCGTTAACGACCTTACTTTACCCAGGTATTCTTCATGCGACCTATCTCCTCGCGACCTACCTTCGGCTCACCTTCCTCATAAGGTCGCTGGAGCGACTTATTGGACGTGTTAGGTCGTTCGCGACCTGTATTTACTTCCTCTTGCGTTATCTCGTTAGGTTGTTCCTCGTTAGGTTGGAGTCGACCTAAAACATGCTTTTGCTCCTGTAGCTCGTTGCCTCTTATCTCGTTAAGTCGTAAACGACTAAGAGTATTACAGTTAGGTCGTGAGCAGTGTTCTTTAGGTCGGCAACGACTTAAAACTTCCCAACGACCTAACTCCGAAACCTCTTCCTTAGGTCGTAGCTCTACTCCACGTGTCCCATTAGGTCGTAGATCATTACTGTTAGGTCGTGATCGACCTAAAATTTTTCCCTTAGGTCGTGAGCGACCTAAGACTTGTGAATTTTTAGAAATTTCAGATTGCGCTGCATCACCTGCTAAGAACTAGGCTTTCATTCAAGACACTGTATTAATGAGCTCTTTTAATACGAATAGGGGAGACACACTTGTATAAAAAAGAACCCAAATAAAAAGATTTCTAAAGACAATAAAGCTTCAAGGATGGAGGGAGTAATAACTATATTCTGCATAGAACCCTCTGCAGACTCAACCACAAATTTAGGATTAAACTATTCGATGATAGATGTTAAATGAAATTATATTCAGATGATTACATCCCAAATTCCCTTAGAAATCACTTATTCCTAGATGAGGGGATCCTAATAATCTAACGAAAACCATAAGGAATGATTTCTAGGACTTGCTTAGACCTAGATTCAGTACTCAATATCATATATTATTCTGAACCTTGGAGTTGATACCAAGTTGTAATGCCCCACCTCAAGTCCCATAATAGCAAAGGATGCTGTGTAGTATCTTCAACTAGTGCAGAGAAGAAGGCTAGTTAGGAGTGACCATCTATGAATATTTCTTTAAGCAAGTACTGACACGTCAGCTTGAGTGGCAAAATTTTCTTTTGAAGAGGATTCAACATATGCATCTAGGCTTGAAACAATATTACGGTGGTTACAATATATGTTCAAAACAATATAAGACATCTTATTATACAGAATCACAAAGTACAAAGCAGTGAACACACACACACACACACCTTATACTGAAAAGATCAAAAGAATACACACACACACAATATGCTGTCGACAAGGATAGTGATATAGGTACGACTTGACTTAATATTACTACAAGAGGAGAGTTTTACTAACCTGAAATCAAGAATTCGCAACCAAATAAAGATGGATTACGACCTATTTCATCTAGCTGGAGCTCCTGGATTGACTAACTATAAGAATTTAGTAACCAGCATCACAAATTCTAGAGGAATTTGGAATTTCTTATTTTGCCTAGGGTTAGAGAAGTAAAAGGAAAAGATGTTTCATGTTTTATTTTTCTGGAATGACATGCTTTTTAGAAAACAACGTATAGAATGTTTTGGGAAAGTTAATTCCTTTAGTAATCGGTTAATGGGCTTAATAGCCTATTTCCATTAAGTAGTAAATAAGAAAAATAGCCTTATTAAGCTTATAAAGCTTATTACTTAAGCCTTTTTATTCCTTTATTTACAATGAAAAAGTATTTAAGGTCATTAGATCTTTGTTTGCAAATATATGTTTCACTCATTGATTTTATGAAAAGTAATAAATTTTTGTCTGTCTTATTAAATTGATCAATGGTATAATTAAAGTTATTAATTCAAAATGTTAACGAAGAAATTGATTTATTTACCATATAGTAATTATAAATTCAGTTATCTCATTGAATTGTAATAAGTAATTCCAAATTTATTCCAATTCAAAATTTTAAACCAAAAGGTTTTATCCTTATAATCTTTTAGTTAACTACAATAAATATATTTTATGGCCAAATTAAGTTTAGTAAAAGCTATAATCCTCATTTATTAATTTAAATTTTATTCAACCACTATAACAACAAATAAAATTTGTTTGTCGATTGGACTCAAGTTATTAGTGCCCAATTAATCCAATAACACAAATCTATTTGCTACGTTTAAATATTAATGAATGCGATTTATTCAGCTCTATTTTTATTAGCATAATATATTTATACATTAGTTCCCAAATCTATAAATTAACTTTATTCCAACAAAACACTTGTAATGACCCAGAATTTCAGTCATTTGAATTTGGAATATTTAATTGATTTTAAATATTCAAAAGTTAATTTTATAAGTTAAATAACTTGAATTTCAAATATAGCGATTTATTTGATAAGTAAATTGTTAAATTTAATATTTGAAATTGTTTAAATAATTGAATCTTGAATTTAATATAAATGAAAATGATTTTGAAGGTTGATTTAAATTCTACTTGAATAAGAAGGAAGATAGTAAACTTTTAAATTGGATTAAAAGTAATTTAAACTAGATTTGGAAATTATTCATTTCAATTAATGTGTGAAAATAGCCTCTGGGCGCTTTTTTGGATTTCAATGAAACCAGTTTCAACAGATCCGTAATAGTAAAATATTATATGCCGTCGAATTTCGTGGTAATCGGGCGTATCGTTTGGTCGTGCGAGTTCGAAATGTGTAGAAATTAATTAAAGGAATTTAAATTTATATAATTTGATTTGAAAAGCTAACTTCTCTATATGATGGAATTGACTCTCGACATATATTCCATTGTGTTTGGAATAGGGATATAACATATAGAATGCTAGACGACACTTTTCGTTTGGAGATTAAAATTTTAGCGAGTGAATAGTGCCTTAAAATTTTCTATATAAGGGAATTAACGTTTTGCATTTGCAACCTAACCCAAAAACCAAGCTCCACCCACCATTTCCCAAACTCAAACATCCAACGGCCCATGTTTTTCGACACAATCAAGGCCAAATTAGCCAAAGGTTTGACATGAAAGTTGTTGCTCTCATCCTCACGAACCCTCCATATAGGTCGACCGTCGATCGATGAACCATAGCGGCAGTAGAGCGGTGCGTTCGAGGTGCAGCTGCGTTCTTTTTGTTTGGGTCACGACGCATGTGGCGTGACAAGCGAGGGGAGCGCAGTAGGTGCGCATGAGCATGCGGCGGAGGCAGCAATTCTTGGACCGCGATCAATTTTCATTTATAAAAAAGGAAGAAGAGAATGCGGCTGGAACGAGCGAGAGGAAGAACGAATGAAAGGGAAAAGTTAAAGTTTTATTAAATTTAAGTTAATTTTAAATTAATTATTCAAATGATCGTTTATCCTTAATTTTTTCATACGAGGTCCAAATCGAGTGCGACAAGCTACGATCGTATCAGCGAGTACTACGATATGAAGTTGGATTGGATGGATTCGAAGCTAGTGGAAATTTTGGTTAAATTGAACGATAGTTCAGTTTAATTCAAATCGAAGCGCTTTGGGCGATTTTTGGAATTTCTGTGTGTAAAATCACCTTTCTGGCCCACTGAGTATGTGCTAAATATTGTTTGTTGCTTTAATAGTTAAATAACCGACGATCAAATTGGCCATTTTGGTTCCTTAAATTAATGTAGGAATTGATTAGTCTTAGCATGAAGCCAACTGAGTAGGCTTGATTATCGTTTGGATTAAGAACGTTGATTCGAATAGGGCGGAGTGTCTATGGTCCTCCAATCTACCAAGCACCCTTCTTGGCTGAAGGATAGCAAGTTTAGAGTTGAAAATGCAATAAGTCTACGAGACTTAGTTTTCGTATGAGGTTGAGGGCCTCTTTATCATTGTTGGTCTAGAGAGATAGGGGTCAGATTTATTCGAGAACCACTTTGGACCAATGTGTGCGTTCGAAAGTGCAGGTGTACAATGATGATTTGAAGAGGGAGATCTTCATGATGCAAGGTTACTTGCCACTAGGTCCGTGATGCATATTTTATATATATATATATATATATATATATATATATATGGTGGCAGTAGTGCTTCATTATGAAAATCAATGATATGCTAGGACTTTAAGCAACTAATCCTAGGGGCAAATCTTGACAAGATGTGGTAGGAGAGTTCTTTCGGCTTGTACTATTCTTGGACAATTTGTATGGACGAATGTCTGATGTTGCATTTCTAATTACATTGATTGATCTTTATAAATGTATCATCTGTTTGGTGGCAGAGAAGACAACTTCTCTTAGCTTAAAATCTTTTCCTGTGAGACGTACGAGCTCAAGAGTTATACGTTTGTAGAAATCAGTTGCGTGATTGTGGGAATGGCCATGCGGCATTCAAAGTTGAATGTCATATTTGAAAGGTAAACGTTACCTTAAGCCTCATCACCCGATAATGGTATAATCAGGGTATGCTGTGAGGTTATGTGGCTCGCAACCATAAGGGTATGATTATCACCTTTCTATGACATATTCGATTTCTATCCATGCCATTTATGAGTGCCAAATAGGGATAGACCGGTCTTGCTAGATGCGGAGGATTATTTGTGCATCCTCGGTACATTACTCTAGAGATGTACTGTAAGAAATGTAGTCCCTTACCTGCTATTGTATGGAAATCCATTCTCGAATACGTGCCTACCATTATGCTATCAAATTTAACCAATGTGACAATTTCGACTATTCTAATATTATTTAAATACTAGACGCTAATATAATATAACAGGATTTGATATGAAATGTTTTGGTTATCGCTAGGTAAAACCCATCTGTATTTTATTGGCATGGTCTTACGAGATACCTTTGTTTGATAAAGAAAAGTTTTCGTAACTTTAAATTCGGTTGAGATGTGTTTTCTCACGCAGGTGTAGCGACTGATCTGGACGTTCTTCCTTTTCAATGCTCGGTTCAGATCAAGCATATTTATAGATTTAGATTTGGATGTTTTGGAGCTCCAGCAGACGAGTTGGAGGTCTTGGGGTCGTATTCATGTATATGTTTATATTCCGCTACATTGTTGTTTAAATTATTAGCATTTGTAAGGACATGTTATTATAACTGTCTAAGCTGATGATTAGTGATTTGTTGTTGTACTCTGATGGATGTATGTATATGACTTCTCTTTTGTAAAGTTTATTGATATATTATATGTGTTATTCCGTTGGGATTGTGATATTCTATGTTGTTTTAGTTTCTTTCTCTCTTCTTGTTTTCTCTTCATTTTTCTTCTTTCTTTTCAACAACTATTCATCTTTCCGTTCGATTTGGATTGGACATGTATGATTTATTGTCATCTTGAACCGTGCGGGTTTGCGGTCATTAAAACACTCTCTAGTTTATTTTATTACATTCATTTGGAATAAATGAAATTAATTCGCATTCAAATCTAAACAAAAAGGAATTATCTAGTTGGTAAATTTCCTTGTTTCCATTCATTAAAAATAAATAACAACCCATATTATGGAAAAATTTAATTCCAATGAAATCCACAGTCTTATATTTCCAAATTTACTCATACATAAGCTTCTCTTATTATTTCCCAATGGGTTAACTATTAATTAATTTATTTCTAGGTATGCCTCAAACCGAGGTTTGTTACAGTAAAATCCTGAAATTTTATCAATTTGATTTTGAATATTCAATTAATTTTAAGTTTAAGTATTTAAATAATTGGTATTTAAAAAATAAAAATAACTTATATTCGAATATAGGAATTATTTAAATGTCTGAAACGTGAATTAAATACCAATGAATTTAATAGCCTTATTTAACTCTTTTTAATTAATAAATAATAGCGGTGAACTCATTTTGTAAATTTATTTACAATAATAAATAGTTCGAGTAAAGAATAAGAGAATCTATTGTTAATAAAATGACTTGATTTTCAATGACGTCTTTTGATTTAATTTATTGGATTTCTTTATAATTTTTAATTTCAAAAACAATTATATTTTCATTTGATGTATTTTGTGGCAAATGATGGTATTTTTGAAATTTCATAAAATGAAATAACTTGCGTATTTTATTGTTGGTTTTTGATCATGTCATATTTTGATGCACGATCGTATTTTTATTTCTATTGTTCGTGGTTCGTACGTGAACATGATCTTGTGTAATAGAGTATCCTAAAACTCTATTTTCAACACATTTTAAATCAAATCAACTTCTACATTTTCAACTAGTCTTAAAGGTGATGTGACGATGGCTTTAAAATTTTGATTTACTTGAGAGTGAAGTAAAGCAATTGTTTTATTTATAAATTAAGAAAAATCAACACTTTGACCATATTCTTCCACTTAGCCTAATCACTTTAATTTTTCCCTCCTTCGTCTCCCATTTACAATAAATCAAAAATGGCATCCAACTTCGAAAATCAAAATCTAGAAATTTACTCAATGAATAAATACAAAACAAAATCGAATTTAGGAGATCTACAAATCCATGCCCATTTCGTTGGCTGCATTCAACTTTGGTGATGATCGATTATCGATGGTCGAGTCAGGGTTTCAATTTTTTGGCGATCTAGGAGGAGATAGGCAAAGAGGTTGTGGTCGTTGCATTTCTCATAAGGAGTAGCACCTTTTGATAATAGTTTTCCGAGCACCGACAGAGCGAGGGTAATTGTGACTTCTTACTTGTACCTACAGGTTTTTAGTCGTGATTTACTGGGTTGAATCGAGTTCAACATTGAGGTGTGGGATGCATGGAGATTTGGCAAGGAGTTTGTCGGTGATCTGTTCATTCGTCCTCGTCAAGTATCGAGCATGGAGGGAGGAGAGATGATTGAAAGTAGAGGGTTTGTACACATGGGAATTTGCGTGTGTGTACAGTAGGAGAATTAGTGGAGGGAAAGATTGGGGAAGAAGGATACAAATTATAAGGGTAATTAATATTTAATTGTGCAATTAATTAATTTATTTAATCTTAATTTTGTAAATTAAATATCATGCTTATACGAAGTTGGATTTGGATGTAGTTTGCATTGGACTCATGTCAACATTATCTACACATTGAAATTGAACTCGGTGAATTTGGAGCCAGTAGAATTTTGAGCTAAAATCATACGACGTTCAATTTTAGATCAAATCGAAACGCGAAAGCGTCAACTAAAATTTTGGTGAGTTAACTCACATTTAGATAAATTATTTGGTATCTTTTTTACTATAGATTATTGTTAAATGCTTGAATGATAATTTATTGTTGGTTGTTTGAATTGTTTGGATGCCAACTATGGAAAGCGGGTGGCACATTGTACGATTTATTGTGAACACGTACGACTATATATTATTGTTTGATCCTACTTGATAGCGAATGGCATAGATAACCATTACGTTGTAGGGGACAAAGAGAAGAAGTCGGAGTGTTTTCATAGCGAATAGTGCGCTATGAGATAGTGCATATGTGTATATATAAAATAATAGTTGTAATACCTATGGTGTCATATTTTTTGGTATCAACGTGAACTACCAAAAATGCCCCTTTATAAATATTATTAAATATTAATATTACTTAAACATAGGACCTAACTAACAAGTTTCCTTTACCAATTCAAAATGCTCATCAATAAATATTATTGGAATCTCAACATCACTTAAAAATAGGGTCTAATAAATAAAATTTCTTTTTAAATTTGATCTTTATTAGTTAATAATAGAAATAAAAATTCAAACTAATAAAAAGTTAAATTCATTCTTTATTAATTAACAAGAAATAAAATTCAAACTAACAAAAAATTAGATGTTGCAATTTAGAAACAATAGTTAAAACTAACTGCATATCATTTCAATGCAAAAAATGGTTAAATATTTAAACGTATACAATTTGTAAAAAAGCAATTCACGCGCGAAGTACGTACCATCACGTGCAAAGCACGTGCGGTAACACTCGTGTGTGTGTTATTTATAATGGACTCTTGTAGAGAGGCCCTAAGGGGTTTCTCGCCAATATTGATTTATTTATATTTTTATATTGCTCATGCAGATGCTTGGTTGAAATATTTGCAATATACTGTTTGATTGGTGTATTTGTCGTTATAAAGATTTTTGCTATACCGTCACTTATGAAATATCATCCCCTTAAACCAATGTGTCTGTTAAACTTGTGCTTGTATTTTTACAAAATAAATGTTTGGTCATGCTTTAACACTTTGAAAGTCGTTTAAACTACATTTTCAAATATTTTGAGAATTTTGAAAATAATGGATAAATATTGATTAAAATTTATAAAAGAATTTATAAATTTTATTAATTATCTTTTAGGATAATTAAAACTATTTCAATTTAAGATTATAAATTTGATTTATTACCTTTCAGATAACAATGTTGTTTTAAATTTATAAATGATTATAAATTTGATTAATCATCTTTCGAGATAATTAATGCTGTTTTAAATTTATAAAAAAATTATAAATTTGATTTATTATCTTTCGGGATAATAAACGTGGTTTTAAAATTCATAAAAGAATTATATCAATTATCTTTCAGGATGATTAATATTGTTTTAAAGTTGTAAAAGCATTTAAATTGATTTATTATCTTCCAAGATAATAAATGTTATTTTAAAAACCATAAATGATAGTTTGTAAATGAGAAAATCCTTTAGGAAGTAATGTTTTAAATATAAGTTAAATGTAAATGTTTTTGGATTTATAGTAAACAATGTTTTAATGACATTTGTTATTGACCCTTTTTTAATACACTTAGAAAATTAATTTGCGCTTTAAAAAGAATATTTTTAAAGAGTGTTTTTAAAGTGCTTTACAAATATTTATGATGTGAAAATCAAGCATAAGTAAGAATCAGATGTTTTAAAAGCTTGATTCATTTATTGGTGGCAGGTGTATGCAATTTAATTCCCATATACAATTGTTTATTTTCGATAGTTGATTTCTTGACTATCGATTCTGATATCCTTCTTTGTATTTCATCGATTCAAGATGATTTTTCTTGCTCGTTTTAGGGCAACTAAACTCTTGTTATTTTTAAATTTAAGAATGTTGTCAAGTCAAGGTCAATATAAACACTGCCCTATCATATCCGGCTTCATTGTTTTCCCTAGGGTAGTACTAGTTTATTTTTGGCAGCTAATTTGTTGATTTGTTGACCCTCTACTACTAGTTTATAAATGACTAGTCACTCATTTTGAGCATTGGCATCCAATACAACGGATAACTAAACAAAAGAGCGAGCTGTAGCCAAGCTAGTTGGGGACGCACCCATTAAGGGATATTCACATTTATTCAGAGATTTGTTGATAGCATGCACATGGTGATGTGAGTATATTCGGATGACCTCGGTTTACTAGGGTCCACCTTGGAAGTTCTCGAGAGTGATGCTTGTTTAGCATGGGATCTAAAGTATAATTTATATAAAGGTATAATTTCACCGTAGAGGGCGCACCCTCCTAATCATATTGGATAAATTCATTTTCCTTGTTTCAATTTGAAACTTGGAGTTGATCTTTGCTTAATGCATTGAGAATTGCCTTGCGCTTTTCTCCGTAATTAATTATTTCTATCTATTCTTTAAGTCTAGATTTTGTACATTCTTTAAGTATGGGATTTTTCCTTACTTGTATCCATCCTTTATGTTTGGATTTGTTTCTATTGTTTGTCCATTCTCTTATGGATGGATGAGCTTCTTGCATGATGAAACCCCGTTCTGTGCTTTGCTGTGTGGCCCAATCAATTATCTTATGTTAACCATATCCCTTGAGTTTTCTCATGCTGACTTTCCAGACTGACTGAAATGATCTATCTTTTTTATCCTCAAAAGTCGACGCTAATACATCCACGATATTCACATGCCAAGCATCCAAGTGTTGGAAAGATATATTGTTGGGGTGAAAGAAAGAAAAGGCAGAACAAAATCTCACATTATGATTAGTAATATATAATATATAGCATATCTTTATAGAATAAAACTGTAATACACAAAAATCTATCGAAGTAAACTAATCTATCATTAGCCTAGATAATTATAATGAACTATCTATCATTAGCCTAGGAACTAATGACCTATCCTCACAAAATGCTGATAAATACAAGATAACAAATGCACAGGAATACAATATACATGAATGAGTCATGGAGGCATCTTGCTCATCTCTTGAAGCCCTAAAGAGTCCAAAGCTAAATCTAAGAATATGCTTAGGTTGATCGAGCATTATAAGAAAATAACACCCGGATCATTCTAGTAAACCAGCGTGAGAAACACACATCATATAGATTTTAATGTTACGAAACCTCTCAGAAATATAGGTATCTCCTAAGACCATGCCGTACATAAACACGGATGATTTTTTACCTTATGATAACCAAACCATGTATAGGAAATCTTCTGATATGATAATAATGTCAAGGGTTTAAATAAATATTGAACCATTGCCGAAATGGTTACATTAATTACATTCCAGCATATATAGTATACAATTAAGTCCGAAAGGAACGTATTAGAGAATGGATTCGGTACATGACAAGGCAAGGGTCTACCTTCCGTACAGTACACCTCTAGAGAAAATGTACCGAGGCTGCTTTAATTGCACCTCTACTACTTAGGACCGGCATACCCCTTCCTGAATAGTATCAAATATGATCACCTCCTCCCCAGCTGTCAACTTGACAAACCGTTTCCATGGCCATAAGCATACATATTCAGAAAATGTTGATCTAGATATAAGTGAGGATCATACCCTAATAGGAGTGACCCATATAGCCCTGCTGCATGTCCCTACTTTAATCATTACCGGTTGTGAGGTCTGAGTCTACGTTTTACCTTTTAGCAAATCCCGCTTGGAATGCTAACACTGCCCTTCAGTCAACAATGCAATGCCAGCATTCATCCACACAAGTTGTTTTAGGGCTGAACAGGCCAAAGGCACTACTTCTACTACATCCTCAGGATTAATAGCAAGTAGCCCTTGCACTTTAATGAATTCCATCTTTGATCCACTTCAAGATATCTCCAATTCGAATGCTTATGCCAATTCAAAGTGGTTTTCGAATAATATATCAAATCCTGATCTCTCCGAACCAACAACAATAGTTTAACAACTAGCTAAGATTTGATAGTCGATTATTTAACAATCCAATAAAAAACCCAGCCAATCAGAGACTAAATCAAACATGGTTAAGCTTATAAACAGCCACTAAGTCTCTTTACTTAATCCTTTTCATTAATTAAACCACTTTGTAATTCCTTATATTAAAGTACTTTTATAAAAATATATTCACAAAACGTCTCTACTCTTTTCAGTACTTGAAAAATATTGATATACTCATAAAACATTTCACTTTCAGTATTTAGAGAATATTCCATATACTTATATCAACAATACAAGTATATTCACAAAACACTGCATTTTCAATACTTAGAAAATGTACCATATACTTATCTCAACAATATATGTACATACATAAACCGTAAGAAAGATTTCATTTCCAAAAACTTATTTTATTGGGTTAAAAAAATGTCATTTAGAAATATTGGTAACAATAACCCAAAGCACTTTTGGTGTAAGTAAATAGATCGTATAGAAATTAGATCTATGCATGCCACTACTTTTTGATTTCAAACAGTATTATCCATTGATTAACAATGTAGTTGGGCAAGTTAGAAAACCAGCCTTACCACGACACACATTCTTAATTCTCAAGATAGAGACGAGTTTCCATACCTCGGAATTTGGTGTTAGGTATGAAAAGAGTACTTCCCATACCACCATAATTTAAAATGATCATCTATGGAAATCAAACCGCATTCATATTTTAAATTCCTTTTTACAAATCTCTTTTATATTTTCATCTCCATTTATAAATTCTTTTATAAACTTAATTTATAAATCACTATTATATAAATCTCCTTTATAAATCTCAAAGTATAATTATAAAATTCTTTTCATAAACTTTTAAATATAATTGTAAATCTCCATTTATAAATTATAAATATAATTATAAAACTCCTTTTATACTTGATACAAAATTTCATTTTCAAAATAAAACCAAATATTTCCATAAAACGATCATTTCATATATCATCATGAATTCACAAATGGAATTTGTTATTCCGATTTACCAAAATGATATTAGTTTCCCTTTTATAAAATATCATTTATAAATTCATTATTTTATTTATAAAATACTATTTATAAAACTAACTTTTTATTTATAAAATAATATTTATAAATCTATTCTTTTATATAGCGTTATATATAAACATTTCATAAATATTTATTCCAAAACATTCCTATCTTCTCTTTAAAACAGAATCGCTTTAAAATAAAAGAGAAAACCCCATATTTTATTTTAAAATAAACATTCATGATTATAATAATTTTTGTATAAAAATAAACAGTTTCCAAAATAATATTAAAACATATCCAAAAAGGTTAAAGTAAAATTATAAAAATTATTTAATAAAATAGCATGGAATATCTTAAAAATCACATTTAAAATCATTCTCTAAACAAAAATCATTTTCAAATCCAAAACAACAATTAAAAGTGTCTTAAAATATTGTAATGAGACCAATAACTATCATAACACTTAACTAATGCTACTATTACTAAGGTCAACTTCAATATATAACAATGTCACATCTAATATGGCCAACTACAAAGTTTTGACATTCAACAATTTATACAACATGTATATAACTGAATGTTAAAATCAATAATAACGAGGAATCCGAATTCCCTTGCAAAATTCCCTGTATTTCAATATAAATGCCATTCGCTTTTTAAAGCAAATATTCAAACAAACTAAACCTATAAATCATTTAAGCACAAAATAAGAATTTATATCTACTATATGCCATTAAAGTATTCAATCAGATGTGAGATAACTTATAGATTTTCTAGTTGACGCTGAAGCATTCCAGTTCAGTCTGAAATTTTAGCATAATATTTCACTTGCTCCAAACTCGACAGAACAGGTTCCAATGCATAGACATCGTTCCTACGAGCACAACGCAAAAGACAATGTCTCGATTGGACCACATAAGAGAAAGATATTTAATGTATAAGATTTTGATTTCAAAATTATATTTAATTCCCCTAATTAACAACTAAGTTTAAATTACTGCAAACACATCTCTTCCCTCCCAAACTCCTTCTTCCCCAAAAGGCCGTATATTGTACATGAATAAACATCTCATGCATGCACATGCTAACTCCCTCATTGCTTCAAGATTCTTCAATCTAAGTTCATCGACGAACTACACATCTCGTGCCTTCCGAAATGCACACGACCACTCGAAGCTTGCACCACTTAGGCAAAATGTGACTGTTGCGTTCAATCCCTCGTGCAAAAATGTCGTGACCTTCCACCCTTAAATGCACTTCACTATACTTCACCCAAACGTGCTCCTCTATGCTACAAACTCCATGCCATACTCTAATTTACCTCATTCACTATATCCCCAAAAAAGCCAAACTCTAGTTCACTTTCAACACTGTCTATCCCCAAAAATTCGATCACACTCTACAAATCTTATATAGATTTGTAGATCTCACCAAAACAAACCCAAAAATTCCACCTTTATGATTTTTTGTCAAGTATAAAATTTATTTTTGATCTTTGTAGAAAGAGGGTTTTATTTCTTTTACGATAAAAAGGAAAAAAATGAAAAAGGAGGAGGGAAAGTGAAATGTGAAGAGGGAAATGTCACATGTTGTTTTTTCTAAGTTCTATGTTAGTTATAATATGATTTTCGACATTTCACCATACATCATTTCATTCGCGTCCGAACCGCGAACGACAAAACAAAAATATGACCGTGCCTAAAAATGCGATACGATCCCAAAACAATAATAATAAACACTAGTTATCTAATTTTGTAAAATTTCAAAAATATCAACGATTACCAAAAAACACGTCGAACGATAATTTAAATATATTTCAAATTAAAATTATGGAAAAATACTACAAATTAAGCTTAATTACTACAATAAAAACTAAGCCGTTTTATTAAAAATTGATTTTCTTATTATTTATTAAATTCGTATAAAATATAAATATTTAAATAAATTAATTATTCCTTTTTGAAACCTTAAAAATTTCAAGTTGTTTCACCGACTCTCATTTTATTTTATTATAGTGCTCGGGTCAGGCCAAGTATTTTCCAGGTGGACATTAGCATTATGGAGCTCTTGAAGAAGAGTTGGATGTTCACCTACCACAGTATTTTATTTTCCACAATATTATATTGTGTACATATTTACAATTGTAAGGTCAATAAATTATAATTGTCCAGCTGATGAAGTTTGTATTTAACTCTGGTGTACCTTGTATCTTCGAGTGACATTATATACCGTCTTTGTTATATTATATATTATCGTTTCTACCGTGAGATTTTATTTTCCCTATTATTCCTTTTGTTTTACCCTAACAGTCTGTCTTTTCGGCGATCGGTTGTTCGGCATTTGAGTACCATGAATGTACTGAGTGCTGCCTTTCGATCGTCGAAAAAGCAGGTCATTACATTATTTGTTTAAAGGATTAACCAAACTCATCTGGATATGGTTACCTAAGATGTAACTCTTAGGACCCTAACATAAGAACTAGGTACAAATATACATTATTTATTTTTTACAGGTACCCAATAACAAAAAGGAGATACGAGATCTTGATAGTGGATTGTAACACCCCTAATTTTTGACAACATTATTCAAGAGATTTAATTAGATAAATTAAATAGAATAATGTAATAATTAAAATGATAAAGGGATTAAGATATGAAAATAAATTTAGGTTGTGCTCAATTAATTAATTAAATGAGCTTAAGAATGGTTTTTAAGTTAATTAATTTACATAAGGGCATAATGGGAATTAGCCGCACATAACCCCTTACCCTTATATATACATTCTCATTCCTTACACCATTCACATTTCCCATTCAAGTTTTTTTCAAAAACAAAACACAAACACAGAGAGGAGCTGACCATTGCTACAAAGAAAAGAGAAATCAAAGTAAAGCTAAGGATTAAAGCTAGGGGAACAAATCTCATTCTCAATCCAATCTCCTCATCTTAATATAGGTGAATAATAGTTTATAGCATCTCTATTTTGTTTAATGATCATATGTTTTCATATTTAATATTAAATTCATTTTTAAGATGTTTTGGAAGATGATATGCTTGAATTATAATTTTTTTTAATTTAAACATGATTGTTTAAATGAGGATTTATGCGGTTTTAGGGAAAAAATGATTGTAAATGGTCTTTGAATGCCATGGGAAAATTTTATGTTATGCATAACATTATTTTGGAGTTGCGTTTTAATTTTGATAAATTTCCAAGCCGTGGAAAGCTTATTATGAATTTTCAAAGGAAAATATGGTTAATTGGGCTTAGAAATTTATTTCAGAAATTATGTTGAGAATTTGGGTCTGAAATTTTGATATGTTAGATAACTTGATGAAAGTGAATTTCTATGATTTTCAGGAAGTTTTCTAAGTTATTTTTTATGGAAATTAAATTATTTTAGAAGAATGACTTATTTGCAATATTGGTTTTGCTTAATGGAAGGGCTTATTTCCTAAAATTAATCTTAGTTTAGACCTAAAATTAAGCGGCAGTTATTTTAGTAAAGAATTTGAAAAGTTAAGGCAACTAATCATATGTTTACACGTTGCATGTTAGTTAGAAAGTGTTTGCATTAATTGGCATTGAACGGTTTTTACCCAGAAAAGTTGGTTCCGCCTCCTTTAGAAGTGCCTTTCAACTCCAATGCCTCCGCTTCAACTCGGTTGAAAACCACCTAGGCCAAAACCAATATACATAATATCAATGATATTAGTACGAAGTGGATTGGTGAAGTGCGGAAGGCAGGGTGTCAAAAGCATTCCTTTCGATAGAGACGCAACCATTGTTTACTTTTAAAAGATATGTGCTTGCCTTGTTTTTGAAGGGTGCTTTCCACCAAGTCGATACCCGATTTCTTGCGAATTTGTTGCTGTCTTTCTTTGTTTAAAAAAGTAGAGCTTTCGACTAAGACCCTTTTTTATAAAAGAATGCTTTTGAAAAGGATGTTTCCGACGTAGTCGAAACTCTACTGCTATTTTTATACCTTTCGAGTCTGTTGAAGTCATCAATGCTTTCGAATGGTTGTTTTTATTTTAGACTTATACTAAGCCACTTTCTAAATGCTTTCAAAAGGTTTCAAGGGTTTCGAAGGCAATGGCTTCGAAAGGGGGTTGCGATGCAACCTTCAATGTTTTACTTAAGTGTTTTGAAGCTTTCGAAAGAGGTAGTGTTGATGCCATGAGTTTTCCCCAATACTTTTATATGATAAAGAATGGTTTCGAAAGAGATACATTCATTTATATTCAGTTTGACCCAAATGATATTTTTAAATATAAACCCAATGGTTTCGAAAGAGTGACTTTCAATGATTTCAGAAGGGATACTTCCAAAGGTTTCGAAAGGGGTACTTTCACTGGTTTCGAAGCTATGCTTCTTAGAGTTAATAAGCGATGCTTTATTACAATCGAAAGGTTTCAAAAGAGAAGTTTTTAAGTGTTTTGAAAGGCAGGAGCCTAATGTTTGGAAAAGAAATTTATATGTTCGAAGAAGGTTATCCAGTGAGGTCGAAAGCAAGGTTTTGAAGGTTTCGAAAGCCTTAGTTTTCAAAAAAAATAACCCAATCTCATTTTAAAAGAAAATCATGACATAAATAAATAAAGTGTTTTGAAAAGGAGTTTTTGAAGGAGTTTTCTTTGATTCAAAGGATAAAGGGATTAACCAAGTTATTGTGTTTGCCTCTTTATATATTTTTATATTCACGTTGTAATAGACCTATAACTGTATTTTGGAAAGGGCAGAATAACCAGCTAGGTTGACCCAGTAGTGAATATAAATTAAGTTAACTCCTGAATGAGTAGAATTTCATCCAAGAGGTCAAGAAGACCAAAATATAGGATGCTAAAATATTAAAGGAAGAATTGGCAGGGGCCAATAGGTTCACGGTAAGACCATGAAAACTGTGTATAGGAAAAGATATTGGCAGAAGCCAATAGGTTCACAGTAAGCCCATGAAAACTATGTATAAATGAACATGTCAGAAAGACAGTTCACAGTAAGCCCATGAAAACTATTTATAGTAAAAGGTATTGGCAGAAGCCAATAGGTTCATAGTAAGCCCATGAAAACTATATAATTGAAGATGTCAGAATGAAAGGTTCATAGTTAGCCCATGAAAACTATGATTTGATATTTGCAGGGGCCAATAAGCTTGTAATTAGCCCATGAAAACTATATTCGGTTTAAGATATTGACAAACATCAATAGGTTCCTAGTCAATGCATGAAAACTAGGATAAGAGAAGGATACTGGAGTTACCTATAGGTTCCAGGAGAACCCATGAAACAATAAAGATATTGGCAGGGGCCAATAGGTTCTTAGCGATTCCAGGAAAACTATGTAAATGGACAGGGACTCCGTAATCATTTTATCGGTTATTAGTCAGCCCATGAAAAGGTTAATAATAACCCTTGAAACTGTAATTGTGATAAATAGTAATCCAGAATTGATTCACTTGTTTTGCATATCATCATATCATAATGTTTTGAATTGTTTTAACCAATGTGGATGCAGGAGCATAGTATATGGTTTTATAAAAATTTTAGGATACCAGTGAAGGGAAAACTCGTTCCGCTAAGCCGCATGGTCTCACTAGATATCTAAATGCTTTGAGATGGTAGATTATTATTCATACCATGATTTATGTCTGATTCGAAAGTTTATGTTTTCCCTTTAAACTCCCGGGTACTCAATTGATTTTGAGTAGTTTAAGAGTTAAGGTTTTTAGGTACCCCTTTAGACGAATAAAGCTTCCAAAGACGTGGAGGAGGCATGATAGCTATCTAGAGTTCTCTTTTATTTTGGCTCCTCTATGTTGCTTGTAAAGGCAAAGTTGTTGAATTGCCTATATGTACTCTGATCATCCAAGAGGGCATCTTCATATGCCGCTCTTAGCATATGTTGTAATATATATATTTTCTCTGAATGTGGTTAACGATTGTGGGATTATGTAATGAATTTGAAATATTTTGAAATGGAATGTGGATCTTGTTTGATGTTTTTAATTTTTTTTTCATATTTATGTGTTTCTATGTATCAATTAATCTAACACTACCGTATTTGGTCGCCAAGTATTAATAACAATGGATGGTTGTAGCATCCGTAGCCGTTAGTTTTGGGCCTCCAAGTAAGGGATGTTACAAGTCGGTATCAGAGCATAGGTTTATGAAACTTAAAAGAAATTAAACCTAAAAGATTTTCAAACATAATCCAATGAATCAGAATTATGATCGGAGTTTGGGTTAACACTATAGCAACATACTTGTTTTTGATATGTATATATATAAGTATGTACTTTTCTCTCTATTTGACCATTCTTCTTTATCTTACTAAGGCTCGTATGCAGATTTACGAGAAAGAAGATATGGAAGCAGGAAACAGAAGAGGAAATCTTGGTGGAGGAAGCACCACAACTAATGGAAATGCTCGACCTAATACCAGGAGGAACCAAGGTCGACTGGCTAATGCTAGCCAAAATGCAGATGCCAATGTAGGTGTTGGAAATCCACCAGTAGATATGGGAGGCGATGTATCAGTTCTTCGTTAATGTGATGTAAGTAGGAGTTGCTGGAAATGTTGGAGGAGCTAATCCTGTGGTTCCTGTTGTGAATAATTATGCTAAGCTAAACAGAGATTACACCTGTCTTGGTGGGAAACCGTTTACGGGAACAGAGGATGCCATAAAATTAGAGAATTGGCTGTTGCATTGTGAAGGTATCTTTGGTGATTTGGGTTTAGATGATGAGAAGAAAAGAAGGTTCGCCTTTAGATATTTGCAAGGGTCAGCATTTCATTAGTGGAATAGTACTACTGCCAGAGTTCCGGAGGAAGAGTTGACTTGGGCTGAATTCGAAAGGATATTTGAACAGAGGTTTTTATCTAAGGTTGCTAAGTCAGCGTTGATGGGAAAGTTTATGGACCTTGTTCAAGGAGAGATGTCGGTTATCGAGTATATTACTAAGTTTGATGAGTTGTCTCGATATGAGTATGCTATTACAGACACTGACATTACGAAAAATGAGAGGTTCATTCGGGGAATGAGACCTGAGCTTGCTAGGGCAACTCTGACACATATCCGTGATCCTTGTACTGTGGTTGTGGAGATGCCAATCTGCCATGAAGAGATGATTGTTGTTTGTGCCATAGAAAGGCCAGTTGAAACTCAAAGTTCTCAAGGAAAGAAGAGAAAGTTCTTTAAGAAGAAGGAAGCCTAGAAGGGAGATGAGGCCAAGAAGGCAAAGGTCGATTTAGTTTGCTACAAGTGTGACAAGAAGGGCCATTATGTAAATGAGCGTCGGTCAGGAAAGGGGAAGAAGACTACAGATAAGAAGAATGTGAAGTGCTTCAACTCTGAACAAGTTTGGCATTATAAGAACCAGTGTCCAGAACTGGTTAGGGCAGACAAGGGAAAGGTCTTTGCTATTGGACCATCATCTGCTAAACCAACTATAGCTAAAAAAGGGGAGACTGTGATGGAAGATACATTTTTGAATCAGAGTATATCAATTAGGATACTATTTGATACCAGTGTATCACATTCATTTATATCCCAGTATTTGGTTGATAGGTTATGCTTAGAACCCACATACTTTGTTACTTCCTTAAGGGTTGCGAATCCAATAGGAGGGTATGCATCTTTGGGGATGAGATGTGACCAGTTAGAACTTGATTTGTTAGGTCATAAGTTTGCATGCAGTCTGTGTGTTTTTGATTTTGTAGATTTCGGAATCATTTTGGATATCGATTGGTTGAGAAGATACAAGGCTAGGATATTTTGCCGGGATGGGAATATATCACTAAGACACCCTAATAGTCATAACCGAATTATGTTCTCAGTGGAGAATTCTGACCGTAGTAGTTGTGCTTTGTTGAATGCAATGGAAGTGGGAGAAGAGTTAAGTCAGGTTTGGGTAGCAAGAGAGTTTGCAGACATCTTTGATTTGGTCACAAGACTACCACCGAAACGAGCTGTTGAGTTTCAGATAGTTCTTGTGCCAAGAGCTGAATCTGTAAGTAGACAACCTAGCAGGATGATACTGACTAAGGCAAAGGAATTGAAGGTACAGCTAGTGGATCTAGAAGGTAGGAATTTTATTAAACCAAGCAGTTTGCGTTAGGGAGCGGCCGTGGTATTTGTGAAGAAACTAGATGGGTCATTGAGGATGTGTATCGACTATCGTAGGTTGAATGAGAGGACGATCAAGAATAAATATCCTTTGCGGAGAATTGATGATCTATTTTATTAGTTGAGTGGAGTTAGAATGTTTTTCCAGTTAGATTTGGCAACAAGCTTCCATCAATTAAGAGTGGCAGAGGACACCATTCCTTTGACAGCATTTCAGACTAGGTATGGTTCATACGAGTGGTTAGTAATGCCATTCGGATTAACGAATGCACCTGCTTTCTTTGTGGATTTGATGAACCGAGTCTTCCGAGAGTATTTGGATAGATTCATATCGGTGTTTATAGATGAATTTTGGTGTACCTTATGGATGAAAAGGAGCATGAAGATCATCTTAGAGTTGTGCTTAAGAAGCCGAGGCAACATCAGCTAAAAGTAAAGTTCTCCAAGTGCCATTTTTGGAAGAAAGAGGTTAAGTTTCTTGGTCACATGGTTTCAAAAAAGGAATTGTCATTCGATCCTTATAAGATCGAAGCTGTTAATAATTGAAAGAGACCAGAGATGGTGATCAAGATTACAAGATTTCTTGGACTTGCTGGCTCTTACTAGAGATTCATCAAGGATTTCTCCCGGATAGCAACGCCTTTGACTAAGCTAACCATTAACGAGGTGAAGTTTGTTTGGTCCGACAAATGTGAGGAAGCATTCCTTAAGTTAAAGCATTTGTTGACCAATGCACCAGTGTTAGTAGTTCCAGACGGAAACCAAGGGTTGGTGATGTATATTGATGCATATGGAACTGGATTGGGAGCTATGTTGATGCAGAAGGGTAAAATAATTGCTTACGCTTCATGACAGCTTAGACTGCACAAAATGAGATATGCTACTCATGATTTGGAGATGGCTGCGTTGATCTTCGCATTAGAGATTTAGAGGCATTATCTCTTAGGGGAGAGATTTGAGCTATACACAGATCATAATCTTTAAGATACTTATTCTCTCAGAAGGAGTTGAATATGAAAGAGCAGAGGTGGCTGGAGTTTTTGACTACTTATGATTTTGGTATAGAGTATACTCCTGGGAAGGGTAATAAAGTAGCGGAAGCTCTTAGCATAAGACATCAGAATGTGGTGTTAACTATTGATGTGCATGTAAATATGCATATTTATACTTCCCTATTTAATCTAATAAATAAATGAGCATATAAGGTGTTTTAACATGTTTAATGTAACGACCCGGAATTTCGGTCGTTTGATTTTGAACGTTTAATTTTTTTTAAATGTTGAATTTGAAATATTAATTGATTTTGAATATGGAGATTTGATTGAATTTGTGAAATGGTTTAGAATTTCAAATATAGCGATTAAACGGATTTGGTGAATAGTAAATTTAATATTTGAAATTAGGTGAACATGTGAATTTGGAGTTAAGTGTGAACATAAATGATTTCAAAAGTTTATTTAAAATTCATTCGAATTAGAATGATGATAGTGGACTTTTGAATGAGATTAAAAGTCCATAAATTAAAATCTAAAATTTTATATATTAATAATTTAATAGTGAAATTAAAAATTTGGAACAGTGTAAATTATTGAATTTATGATTTAATATGAATCAGAATGATTTCTAATATGAATATAAATTCTATTGGAATTACAATTAAGTTGGCATGTACTTAAAATTTTAATTTCAAAATCGCTCGGTTTAATCGACACGTTGAAATAGCCATCCGTGACACAGTCTCGAAATTTGATGAAACTAGTTCCATTGGATCTGTAATAGAGTATTTTATTGGATTTCAAATTTTGTAGCATTTTGAGTTGCCGTTCGGTCCTATGGGATAGAAACGTGTTGAAATTAATATTGGAAATTTAATATTTTAAATCGATTCGAAAAGCTATCTTCCATACACAATCGAATTAGGCCTCGAAATATATTCCATTATATTCGAAATAACGGTAAAAAATATAAACGCCAAGCGGCATGCTTCGTTAGGAGTTCGTCTAGAAAAGCACGTGAATAATCGAGATAATATTAAAACATTATATATATTCACGTATTTATATATGCGTATTGCTCTAACCCTAACCCTATCATTTTACAGCCGCCGCTAGTTACATTTTCAATGGCCGAAACTCTCCCATCTGTTAGGAACTGAGATGTTGGTTTTAATGACAACAACCTTTTTAACTTGTCTTATTATAAAATATATACTAACACAGTCGTCTAGATAGATATGTATATGCATGATATATATATATATATATGTAGGTATTGATTACTGAAGACTGATCAGTATAGAGACTTAAGACTCAAGATTGAAGAATCTAGAGTATCAAGATCAAGATTTCAAGATATGTGTCTAGTTTTTGTTAAAACTTCATAATAGCACGGAAATCTTTATTCCGAATTTAATTTAGGATGGAACCCATTTCTACCTTCTTAGTGGCTTACAAAACCACGACAAGTAGCTTACAAACCTATGACAAATGGCTTACAAACCCATAAACATTCTGATTTTGTACAAGTTCTCGAGTCCTGATGTGATGAGATATTCTGCAGGAAGAATCTTGCAAAAATAATTCAAAATGGTTTTTCAAAATGATTTTTAAAACAGTTTTTCAAAATATTTTAGCCTTAAAATTATCTTTTCAAATGATTTTCAAAAAATATGTTTTAGCCAAATATTATTTGTTTTTCTTTTAAAATAAACTCCTGTTTTAAATTTCATTTTCAAAACAAATTTTACATTGTTTTTTAACATAGGTATGTCGACATCATGAGATACCCTATGTCGACATGGTGGCCGTTGAATTCAATAGTTTCAATTTCCAAAGAAGCGTCTATTCGTTTAAATCTCTTCATGAACGGTTATGAGCATTAGTGCCTTATAAATAGCCTTCGCAAACGAATTTTTTAAACTAATTTGTTATTTTCTCCACTCCTCCACAAATCCATATTCTAAAATTTTCATATTTTTAAGATCGTGCCGAAATTCTGCCGAATTTTCAAGTAAATCAAATTAGAATCTCATTCTTGTTTGGTTCTATGTCCTCTCTTGAAGATCGAAGTGCTATTCAGAGTTATAGGATCAATTTGTAATCAAAATTTTATCGAGTCTCTCTATAAGGTGTGGTTGTGCCTGAAAATCAATTGGGTGATCTTGAGTCCCATAAATCAAGGGAGTTTTCCCCGGACTCGTGAGACAGGAGGGTACCTCAAGGCCTTTAGAAATTGGGGATTGTAATCTCGACATTGGTATAATAAAAATCTGTATGAGATGGTTTGCCTTGGTACAGGACTGGATGTAGGGTACTCCAAATCAGTATAAAATCCGGTGTGTTCTTTCCCTTCACTGTTTTTTATTTACTTTCTACATCTGTGTTTGATTATGTTATTATTCTGCGATTAAGTTTTGCATTTGTTTATATCATAATTTTTAAATTAGTCCATATAAGTCTTAGAATCCATTAAACACTATTCACCCTCTTTTAGTGATAAATTAGCCTTAAGATCCTTAATCCGCTGTCCCTTTCAATTGGTATCGGGGCAAGGTTTTTATAGTCTTCATAATCAGAAATTTGAAAATTGTTTTAATGGCTACCAACACTGGCAATGTCAACTCTGGCACCAGTTCTATTATCCCTAACACTAGTTCATTTGTAGAAGGTCAGTCTACTGTCAGACCACCATTTTTCAATGGTAGTAATTATGCATATTGGGCTTGTAGAATGAAAATTTATTTACAACCAGTAGGTTTAGACACTTGGAATATCACACAAACTGAGTATGTTGAACCAACTACCAAATTCACCCAGTGGACTGCTGAGCAAATGGGTGTTGCACAAAATAACTCAAAGGCCATGAATATATTATTTTGTTCATTAAGTAGGAATGAGTTTAATAGAGTGTCTATTTGTAAGTCTGCATTTGAAATCTGGAAAACTTTGCAAGTTACTCATGAAGGAACAAGAAAAGTTAAACAGACTAAAATTTCCATATTAACCAATCAGTTTCAATTGTTTAAAATGCATGCAATTGAGTCCATTTCCGACATGTATTGTGGATTTCAAGATATTTTTCATTCACTTATTTCACTGGGAAAAAGCTTTTCGGAGGAAGACCAAGTCAGAAAAATTCTAAATTCACTCACTCCAGAATGGGATTAAAAGACACTTGCAATCAAAGAAGCAAATGATACCAGTCTAATGAAAATAGAAGAATTGATTGGGAAATGATGTCTTATGAAGTTTACCTGCAAGGAAGAAGAGAAAACAAGACTATAGAAAAGAAATCATTAGCATTCAATGCAACAACTGAAGATTCGAAACCAGAAAGCGACGAGGAGATTGCTTTCATGACAAGAAATTTCCGAAATTTCCTAAAATATAGAAAAATGATTATTTACAAAAGAAACGATCAAAGAAATTCCTGAAATAATATGGAAGAACATCAACAATGATTGATGCTACAATTGCAATAAAGTCGGGCATCATAGGAAAGATTGTCCGTATCCAGATAAACAGTTGTTCCCTTCAAACAATGATTCGTCAAGGAAAAGAAATAAAGCATACACGACAACCCTTGATGATTTGGACTCATCATCCAGTGACGATGGAAAGAAGGCGGATAATTCAAATCTGTGTTTCATTGCTATTCATGAATCAGATGACGATTGGAGTATGGATCTAAAATAGGTACACATTTACATTATTTTTAATTTTCCTTGTTTGAATGGATGCTTGTTCGTTTGCTTGATTCTTTTCAAATTCCTTGAATTTTAAATTCAAATTTATCCGTTGAAATTTGAATTTTAAATTCAAAAATAATATTATTTTAATATTATTTTAAATTCAAAAATAATATTATTTTAATATTATTTTAATAATATTTTAAATATTAAATTATTGATATTTAAGTATTATTATATTTAATGTTATCATAGAAATTATATAATTAGAATATAGGATAAAATATATACATTTATTAGAAATAAGGAATAGAAACTTGTCCTTTATTTCAATAGGCACATGTCAACATACCCGGATACCCTATGTTGACATGCCCCTCAGAATTTGATTTCAAAATTTGAATTTAAACTTTTGAATTTCCCTCTACCTTTTCGCCAACTTCAATGCTCTGGAAAGATACCTCTTGATTAGAGAACATGTCTATAGAATCTCTATTTATCCCACTCTCTTTATCATCACTTTTCACTTTTATTTGAAATTTCAAATTTATCTTCATTATCTTCAACTCCTCTCAAACTTCTTCAATGGCCTCTTCAAGCACTTCTAACACCATTAGGCTTCCAAAATCTGTCAAAAACTTTCTTTTTAATGACCCGGAAGCTATGAAAGCTTACATCAACTATGTAAACTTTGGTAAAATTCATACGGTAAAATTTTCTATTTTTGAAGATTTTCCTTCTTATGAAATTGAAAATCTTTTTCAACAATGTTCAATTCTTAGTGTAGTAAATAACAGATAAAATGATTCTATATGTTATCTAAATCTTATTAAGGTGTTTTATACGAATTTGAATCGTGGTTTTTATGATGGGCAAGATGGACAAATTTGGAGTAGTGTTAAAGGAACACAAATTGTTTTGGATTATGAAATTTTGGAAAATATTTTGGGATGCAAGTTTACCAAATTAAATATCTAGGAATTTCAAATAAATGAAAATGATCGAGAGACATTTCATCACATTTTTGAAGGGGATAATAATTTTGAATTCAAAAATCGTTATTTTCATCCAAAAGAATTGTTAATCTTCTTATCCAACACACTCTTATACCAAGATCGGGAAACTAAAATAACCCGACTTTGAAAGTGTGAAAAGCTTTTTTTTGCAATTTTTGGAAATTATGATATTAATTGGGATGAAGTTATTTTGGATGAGCTAAGGCCCTAGAATTTTACTATGGGAGAAAACACATTATATCATGGAATTTATCTCACTCGAATTTTTAATTACTTTGGAGTTGCTTTCAAAAGGGAATAATTTACATCTAGAAAAGTGTTCAACCGTGGAAACATTTCCCTTATGCAAATTCCATTAATATTTCAACCATATGAAACACTTACGGAAAAAGAAGAGAGGCTTACTCATGAAGAGATGGAAGAAACGGAGGAAGAAGAAGAAGGAGAAGAGGAGAGGAAGGAATAGAAATTGAAGAGGAGGAAGAGGAAGATCAAGAGACTTCCTTAGAAAGTATTGAATATTCTACCAATCCCACTAATCCATCCGATAAGACCATTCTCAGTAATCAAAGAATTATAGTGGAAAATCAAAAGACACTTAAAAGATCAATGAGTAAGAAAATGGACAAGATTTCCACTAAAATCAACAACTTCTTTGGGAAAATTAGTAGAAAGCTTGGACTATCATCTTCTTCATCTTCATCTAATTAGTTTTAGATCATGTTATCATAGTTCTATCTTTGTATTTTCTTTATTTTAGTTAATATTATATTATCTTATGTAATGTTGACTAGAATCATTAATGAAATTTTTCATTTCTTGTTATTCAACTTCACTTGTCTTCGTAATTGCTTGTTTTTATATTATACAAATTTTAGTTAAATAGATTTGTTCATAATATTCAAAACAAAGAAAGTTGTCACTTTGGGCAGAGACATGTCGACATTTACCATCCCCCCATGTCGACATACAACGGGCAGAAAAAAGTTACTCTTTCAAATTTTAATTTCATGTAATTAACTTGTGTCAATTCATTCTAATCGACTTTCTACCCCTATTTATACCTATTTCTTCTAGAATAAATTATCAAACTTCATTTCTAATCACTTCCTTTCATAGTTCTTCCTATTTCTTGAATTATGGCTTCTCTGATTAAGAATCTAAGTGATAATCTTGAAGAAACTCTCACTTCTTTCAAGAATATTCTTACATTTATACTTTGTAATCAACGCCACTTAGAATTGAGTCAAATGAAGATGATCAATGAGCAATGTAGACATTCCAACGCTCTTCGTTGGTTGATCTCAGACCTTAACATGGACGATGTCGAAGGAAAATGCACCAGTCACTCTCGACAAGGATAAATAAGAATGGGATGCCATCAAAGCAGACCCTATCTTTGGAGAAGATGGATGGGTGGAAGTACCAAGGAATGTCTAGTCATTCTACATGTGATTTGTTTGATTTGATTGATGTGTTTTAAACTTGATTGACTCGACTTATTTAAAAACATTTGGTATGGTTTATATATATGATTGGATTGAATAATCACTATAAATATGATTGGATGATGATTGATTTACTTCTGAATTACACTTATGACCACACTTAACACTTATTAGACTTATATATGAATTAATCTGTCATAGTTGATTATCTTATATCAAGTTTAGGGAATTTTTTAGTAAGGATTTTTTGTTGATGACAAAGGGGAGAAGTTATAAAATAATAGTTGGCTTAGAGTAAGAGGAGTTATGATTGGAGTAAGGAGGAGTCATGGAGTAACGGGGGTTATGATAGGAGTTATGGTATGGTAAATATATTTTATAAATACAGGTTGTTGTCATCAAAAAGGGGGAGATTTTTAGGAACTGAGATGTTGGTTTTGTTGACAACAACCTTTTTAACTTATCTTATTATAGAATATATACTAACACCGTTGTCTAGATAGATATGTATATGTAGGATATATATATATATATATATGCATGTATTAATTACTGAAGACTGATCAGTATAGAGACTCAAGACTCAAGGTTGAAGACTTTAGAGTATCAAGCTCAAGATTCCAAGATATGTGTCTAGTTTTCGTTAAAACTTCATAATAGCACGGAAATCTTCATTCCAAATTTCATTTGGATGAAACCCATTTCTACCTTCTTAGTGGCTTACAAAGCCACGAAAAGTGGCTTACAAACCTACGACAAGTGGCATACAAACCCACGAACATCCTGGGTTTGTACAAATTCTCGAGTCCTGATGTGATGAGATATTCTGCAAGAAGAAGCTTGCAAAACTACCTCAAATGGTTTTTCAAAATGATTTTTAAAACTGTTTTTCAAAATATTTTAGCCTTAAAATTATCTTTTCAAATGATTTTCAAAAAAGATGTTTTAGCCTTAAAATATTATTTGTTTTTGTTCTAAAATAAACTCTTGTTTTAAACTTCATTTTTAAAAAAAATTTACATTGTTTTTTAACACAGGGATGTCGACATCATGGGATACCGCATGTCGACATGGTGGCCATTGAATTCAAAAGTTTTAATTTTCAAAAGAGTGTCTATTTGTTTAAATCTCTTCTCGAATGGTTATGACCGTTGGTGTTTTATAAATAGCCTTCACAAACGAATTTTTTAACTAACTAATTTCTTATTTTCTTCAATCCTTCTTCTCCACAAATCCATATTCTAAAATTTTCATATTTTTAAGATCGTGTCGAAATTCTATCGAATTCTCAAGTGAATCAAGTTAGAATCTCATTCTTGTTTGATTCTCTGCCCTCTCTCGAAGATTAAAGTGCTATTTAGAGTTATAGGACTAATTTGTAATCAAAAGTTTATCGAGCCTCTCTATTAGGTGAGGTTGTGCCTGAAAATCAATTAGGTGATCTTGAGTCCCATAAATCAAGAGAGTTTGCCCCGGACTCGTGAGGCAGGAGGGTACCTCAAGGCCTTCAGAAATTGAGGATTGTAATCTCGACATTGGTATAATAAAAATCTGTATGAGGTGGTTTGCCTTGGTACATGAATGGATGTAGGGTACCTCCAAACCAGTATAAAATCTGGTGTGTTCTTTCCCTTTACTGCTTTTTATTTACTTTTTGCATCTGTGTTTGATTCTGTGATTATTCTGTGACTAAGTTGGCATTTATTTATATCGTAATTTTTAAATTAATCCATATAAGTCTCCATTAAACACTATTCATCGCCTTTTAGTGTTAAATTGGCCTTAAGATCCTTAATTCGTTGTCCCTTTCACCATCTTCCTCCTCTAATTTCTCCTTATCCATTAACCATTAGTGAAATTCACCAACTAGACTATAGTATATCTTAGTGAGATCTATCAGATCCATAGGTGAATTGAGCCGTGGCGCCATGAGATGGCCAGAAATCGGCCGAAGGTTGGTCGTTCGTTCATGTTTTTCGAGATGAGGGGGAAGCGCATCAGGCGTGGGTGCGCATTGGGACGTGCTTTCATGTGGTGGAGTTGGATCAACTCCTAGATGATCGTGGTGGTTGCGATGCAAGATGAACGGAGGCGACGTATTGGGTTTCTCGGGTTCATGATTGCTTGGAATATAAAGAAAGGAATTAGTAATGTGCGGCCATGATTTTTTTTTGGAAATCGAACGTCTAGATTTGGGTATAGCAAAATAAAAAAAGTTTATCTAATATTTAAAAAGTGTATTATCTTTTTCATACGTTGTCAGAATTGGATGAAACAAGCAGCGACGAAATCGTGGCAATGAGTATTACGTTCTGGAACTGATTTGGGTTGATTGGAGCTGACTATAATTTTAGGTTAAATCGAACGTCGTTCGATTTGATTTAAAATTGAAAACTCAAGGTGAGTTAAACTTACTCATTTGGTTAATCAGTAATGTTTTATCACAAATAAAATTTATTATGCTATTTGGATTATTGAAATTGGTGATTGTTGAAATTGATTAGGATGACGATATAGCATCTTGAAATGCTATTAGATTGGTTGAACCAGATCTAGGGTGACGATATAGCAACTGAGTTGCTATTAAACCGTTTATGTTTTTTTAAAGCTTATTTCCAGCATTGAATCATAAATTTGTGAAATAGATAAATGAATTATTTTTGAATTACATTGTGAAATTATAATGTAAATTGAATTGAAATATATATTGGTGTGATATATTTGGCCAAATAAACAACGTTGGATAAATAATGAAAGAGTATGATTTTAAATGATAATTTGTTAGTGGAATCAGTTTTATTCTGCTATTGGATTAATCTGGACACTATTCAATGCAAATGGATTTATACTGGAAAATTGATGTGTTAACAAATCGTTGTAATGTCTGGATTTCATTTGCATGTATGATTTCTATATAAATGCCTGTAATTTAACTCGATAGTTAAATTGAATTGAATGGTAGTTAATAAGTACCATTGGAATTTTCGAGCCTCCGTATAACATTGAAAAGATAATGGTTTCTGTATAACTTCAAATTTCATAATTTGAAGTAGAAGATTTTATTTAACAATCATTATACAAATTATTTTGTTTAAATTTTTAATTCCAATTCTTTCGTAAATCATTTATTTAGTAAAGTTAATTATGTTTAAAAAATTAATTGTTTAATTGATTTTGTTTAAAGATAATAAATTATTTATTATTATTAATTATTTAGAACTAGATATTTATTTTAGTAATAATACAATTCCAAAAGTTGACTAATTTTATTTAAGGTTGATTAGGTGTATTTCAAAATGTTAAAGGTTAAAAGATTTTATTATTAACAAACGTTTTAAAAGTACTTTTTATATTATCAAAAAATGGCTAAGATATTTTTGTGACATTTAAATCTCATTTATTGTAATTAGGTAATAAATTATTTATAAAGGAAATCCTTTATGTGAAGAACTGGTCAGAGAAGTTTTATAAATGAGAAGGTGGTTTGAAATTTGGGAAGGAAAGTTTACAAATGGTTTGAAATATGTAAGAGAATATTTCTCTAAGTTAACTTGTAATTTATAAAAAAGGATTTCTAAATATATTTGGTAATATTTATGAAATAAAGGAATTTTTGGAAAGTAATGGTATATTTTTATAGCGTAATTCGTGGGGCATAGATTGCCTACATTTTGGGATGTTTTCGTTGGGGAAGGGGACGTAACCATTGTGCAAATTGCGATCTATGATCTGTTTGCAAGGCGGAATAAGAAGGCATAGATTGCCTAAGTTAATTTTGGTTTCTCTGGGATAGAGACGCAACCATCGAGCTGCGATCCATGGTCGATACCGAATGGTACTTCCATATCTATTTTGTATAATATAGTTTTCAAGTATTTGAAAGGGATTATTTATGAATACACTTATTTAGGTGAAATAAGTATATGCCTGTTTTAAATGAGGAATTCAAAATTTTCAAATTCAAATTAATTGAGGCTTAGTGGTTTCAGTGGAAAATGCAATCATGGTTGAATGTTGTTTTATTTGATAATTAAATAACCGGATATCAAATCTTGGCCCAAATATACAACCCTTCTTAATTTTGGTGGTAGGAAACGATTTCCTACTTAACATCGAGGGATTTTAACTCTGGAAATATCTAGGGAAACACAATAATTATATGGTACAGTTACCGTTTGAGGTGCTATACTGTACGTATAAACTCGTTGTTCTTCTAGGATAAATGATAAGAAGATCCGTCCACTTAAACATTTAGGGGGTGATCACCGCTCTTATGTATTGTCTGATTATTTCCTAAAGAACTGGTCTTGAGCATTTTGAAAATTGGCGAATGGTTTTTGGAGCACTCAGGAAACGGAGAGTGCACTCGTAAGAGATGACTCGGAACCCATGACCTACTCCGAAACCATATACCGTTAAATGGAGAAGATGCGTTATATTTTGGGATGTTGAAGTCCATGTGTGGTTCCGTGACTCGTTGGAGTGTGGGAATCCGTGTGAATTTCTAAGATCAATTGAGATGTGGGAATCGGTATGCGATTCCAAGACCATTGTGGTATGGGAATTCATACAGGATTCCATGATCTATTTTTAGGGCGGTGTGTAAGCTGGAACGCTGGACGTAGCCTCACCAAAGGAAATGAATAAAACCAGAGATATAAGGCATGTAGTAGGATTGGCAAACCCATAGGGTGTACTCGGCTCCTTTTCTAGCAATACGGATACCTTCGGTTATTTTTGGCATGCTGGAGCGATGCATTTGGTCTTAGCAAGACAAGTTATGTGTTTCCTATTATACTCCTGCTAGATGGGTATGATGCTTCGGAAGGATAACTTTGATCATTGTGCAGAAGGACCGTTCTCAAAGTATTGAGGGAACCTCTGTGGAAATCCTACACAATTAATGAATGAGCCTTATCAAGTTTTGATTTTATGTATAATATTGTTGTGATGTACACAACACGAGCATCACAACTACTTGATTATTATTATTTTGAACCTTAGATATTATTATAATATCACTGTATTTTCTATAAAATGTTTTGATGATCGTAAGGTAAAAACCCGTCGTATTTAACTGTGGCGTGGTATTACGATATCTTTATTTTGACAAGTTTTATAATCTAGTAAATCAAATTGAATGTGTTTTCTCCCGCTGGTTTACCAGACTGATCCATGTGTTATTATTTTATAATAATGCTCGGGTCAGACCGAGCATGTTACAGATATAGATTGGATTGCTTGGAGCTCAGGAGACGAGCTGGAGACTGAGATGTATTCGCGTACTTGTTTATTCTGCTGCAATGTTTTGTTTGAAATTATCGGCAATTATGAAGACAGGCTATTATAACTGTCTAGGCTCTCTGATTTGAGATATGTATATTACAGTTTTGATTTATGTAAAGAACTGTTGATATTATATATTATTCTATCTGCTGTGAGATTCTGTATTTGTCTAATTTTCTTCTTTCTTCGACATTCTTTCTTTTTCCCTAGTAATCTGTCTTTCTGGCACTTGATTGTTCGGCATGCTATACAGTGAACGTATTGATGTCGACTTTTCGAGGGTCGAAATATCGGGTCGTCATAGTTGGTATCAAAGCTTATGTTGGCGGTATACCTAAGCTTTGGTGGGGTATGCTCATTAGAGATAAAGTCGGTAGTACTCTAGAATGAGTTTGAGTGTGTTAATAGATATGAGCGCATACTTATTAGTGAATATAAAATGTCTTATATTATGTTGACTTATCTGTTGAGTGTTTGTGAATTCTGGTTGGTACGGGAAGTATAAGGTTATCGATAGGAGTTTCTAAACTCGTAAACAAGGTAAAGTGACATAGTATTGTTTTGAAGCGGGTAAATGAAATAATTTTACCCAAACTATATTTTGATATAAAGGAAATAATTTCATGAAATTGTTATAGTACAATTGGAATGTTGGATTGTTAATATTATAATCAAAAAAAGATTATAAGAATTGAAATGGTTTATATAACCGAACAAAAATTATATAAGTATGATTACATGTGAGTTGTAACTAAAAGTGGATTCAAACCAGAATTTGGAAATTTTGAATCCTAGAAATTTTAGAAAATGCTTTAAATTTATTTGGATTAAGTATTGGGAATTTTAAATCTTAGAGATTTTGGAAATGTTTTCTAAAGTGGTTTGTGAAGAATAATGGAGTATTATTTTGGAAATATTTTTGAATAGAAATTGTTTTAAAATTAGTTTTGGAAATAAGAAAGCACTGAACTCACTTCAATCGTTGGAAAGTAATTTTGGTGATGACGGTCGCATAATCAATGTTCATTTTTGAGTTTCTAAGTAACGGATTGCTACCGTAGTGATTGGCTACGATTATTTGCTTTGAACTTGTTTGGTAAATAAGTTTTGTTTTAGAAATTCCAAAAAGGAAACTGTTTTAGGCAAACCAATTTGTTTTTAAAATTCCGAAAGTATGACTTGATATACAAAAGTGGATATATGTATATTTATGATTTCAAAATGATTTGAAATAAAACTAGGTGATTGAATTCTGGGATTTCCATTTAAATGATTTGTGAAGTCAAGAGGAATCAGTTATTGAAACTTATAATTTGGAGTTGATGCAGATAAGAAAGGAAAATGTGAATTTTAATCTTGGAATTAAAGTTTAACTTGAGTAGGTTAAAAGAATAACATGGATTAAAATTTAACCTAAGACAAGTTAAATTAAATTGAACTGGATTTGAATTGAATTGAATATAAAGTTTGAATTATGAAATGCCTATATAACTATAAGTTATGATTATTGAATCGAATGGATACACTTAAGCTATAAAGTGAATATATATAATTCAGAGTTATGATTATAAGATGTGAATGGACACTCAAGAAAGAAATATATGATTTTAAGTAAATAATTTCTTGAACTAATGAATTGAGAAATGAAATGGTAAAACCAAAATGAAATTGGTTTGATATTATGGCAAAGAAATGTAAATTCAAAAGTTTGAATTATAAATGAAGGGTGAATTGGAATTGAGTAAATTGAATATAAACATGAATTTTGGAGTGATTATATAATTATATGTTATAAATATATAATGTGAGTAGACTTAAATGGAAATTCAATGAATGGTGAATAAATAAGTTTGTACAACTTATTAAACTGAGAAAGCGGAAAATTATGACCAGGTTAAAATGGATAAGTATTTAATAACAAGAAATGAATTAAATTTAAGAGTAAATGAATTTAATGTGATTTTGGAGTATGGATGGGATAAGATTGGTATGAACTTAAGTTATAAAGCTGAATATGAACTTAAGCAGCGGTATGGAATGTTTATAATAAACCTCAGAAATAATTTTATGAAATGGTTTATAAATGAATTAGCATGGAATGAAATGACGTTCACTATAAAATGAAGTGAATAACACTATGTGAATTAAATGGAAGTGAATGGAAAAGATGTAATATAAATTGGAAGTGAAATTAATATGAATGCAAGTGCATGAACCTGAGCTGAATTGTGTGACAATTGATGTACATGGAATGATTCCGAGATTAATAAAATGGATTTGAATATATTGAATGTGAATATGAATGGAATGCAAATGAATTTATTGTAAATCAATTAGAAAATCGGTTATACATTGATTTAAAATGGATAATTGAATGTTTGAACCTTGTACTTGTTTACGCATTCGAAATATACATGTTATAATATGTTTGTTTTATGAAAAACATGTGTTTAAGTTCATTAAAGGAATAGAATGTTATGAAAATTTCATGGTTATGGAACTTATATGATTATTTTGAGAAAATACAGGTATAAAAAGCTGTTGGGATAGATTTTTGTTGCGTAATTTAATATAAATTAAGCGAACTCGCTTAATAACACTAATAGAAGGTACGCTTACGTATTAAAAACGAAAACTAAATATTGATTTATACTGTGTTTTCGACCGTATTGGTCGATGTATATTATATTTATCATATTTGTGATATTGTAAAAGGCTCTCCGTACAAGGGAGACTCTGTCAAAAAATTTCGTGAATTTAAGGTGTTAAAAAAATTTTGGTAAATGTTTTTTGGAAAATTATTGTTAACTAAATTTGATTTGAAATTATAGCTTGAAATAATGAAATTTGATGAATAAATAGGAATTAGTGGGTTTGGGTGGAACTAAAGGATTTAGGAAATGGTGATAACAGAATTTAAACCAAATGGGTTTTGAAAAGAATTGGGTTTGGAGAATTTTTCCTACCTAAGAAATTTTGACAATGAAATTCTTTTAAGGGAGATGGAATGCAACGACTAGAATTTTGGTCGTTTGATTTTGAACGTTTAATTTCTTTTTAAATGTTGAATTTGAAATATTAATTGTTTTAATACGAAGATTTGATTGAAATAATGAAATGGTTTAAAATTTCAAAAATATAGTGATTAAACAGATTGGATGAATAGTAAATTTAATATTTGAAATTGCATGAATATGTTAATCTGGAGTTAAATGTGAATGGAACTGATTTCTAAAGTTGATTTAAAATTTTATTCAAATTAGAGTGATGATAGTGGACTATTGAATGGGATTAAAAGTCGATAAACTAAAATCTAAAATTTTGTATGCTACTAATTTAATAGCGAAATTAAATATTTGGAACGGTGTAAACAATTGAATTTTTGATTTAATATGAATCAGAATAGTTTCTAATATGGATATAAATTCTTTTGGAATTATAATTGAGTTGGTAAGTTTTTTAAATTTGAATTTCAAGTAATTTGGTCATTTTTGAAAATCGCTCGATTTAATCGATACGTTAAAATAGCATTCCAGGCACAGTCTCGGAATTCGATGAAACTAGCTTCACTGGACCCATAATATTGTATTATTATCAGATTTCAAATTTCGTAGCGTTTGGAATTACCGTTTGGTCACACGGGATAAAAACGCGTTGAAATTAATATTTTAATTTAATATTTTAATTCAATTCGAAAAGCTATCTTTCACATACGATCGAACTGGGCCTCGAAATATGTTCCATTGTGTTCGAAATAGGGATAAAACATTATAAACACTAGGCGTCATGCTTCGTTTAGAGTTCGTCCGGAAAAGCACGTGAATAATCGAGGTAATATTAAAAGTGTGTGTGTGTGTATAAAGTGTGTGTGTGTGTGTGTGTGTGTATATATATATATATATATATATATATATATGCATATTCCTCTAACCCTAACCTTATCCTTTTACAGCCGTTGCTAGTTACGTTTTCAATGGCTGAAACGCTCCCATCTTCCTTCTCTAATTTCTCCTTATTCATCAACTATTAGCAATATTCACCAACTAGGCAATTGTAGATCTCGGTGAGATCTATCAGATCCATGGGTGAATCGAGCTGTGGCGCCACGAGATGGCCAGAAATTAGCCATAAAGGTTGGTCGTTCATTCACGTTTTTTGAGATAAGGGGGTAGCCGAGTTCGACGTAGCTTTAGGCATGAGTGCGTGCGGGGACAAGCTTTCACATAGTGGGGTTGGATCAACTCTTAGATGATCGTGGTGGTTGCAATGCATGATGAACAGAGGCGGCGTATTGGGTTTCTCGAGTTTTGTGATTGCCTAAAGTACGAAGAAGAAGGGAATTAGTAACGTGTGACCACAATTGTTTTTAGAAATTGCATGGCCATATCTAGGTCTAGCAAAATAAAAAAAAGTTATTTAATATAAATTTGTATTTAAATCTTAAAAAATGTATATCTTTTTCGTACATAGCTAGAATAGGACAAAACAAACGGCGATGGAATCGCGGTGACGAGTATTACATTCTGGAACTGATTTGGGTTGATTAGAGCTGACTAAATTTTAGGTTAAATCAAACATCGCTCGATTTGATTTAAAATTGAAAACTCAAGGTGAGTTAAACTCACTCATTTGGTTAATCGGTAATTTTTTTATAGAAATAAAATTTATTATGCTATTTGGATTGTTGAAATTGGTGATTGTTGAAATTGATTATGATGACGATATAGCATTTTGTAATGCTATTAGATTGGTTGAACCAGATCTAGGGTGATGATATAGTAACTCGAATTGCTATTAAACTGTTTGTGTTTATTTTTAAGCTTATTTCCAGTATTGAATAGGAAATTTGTGAAATTGATATATGGATTATTTTTTAATTACGTTGTTAAATTATAATGTAAATTCAATTGAAATATATATTGGTGCGATATAATTGGCCAAATAAACACCGTTGGATAAATAATGAAAGAGTTTGATTTTAAATGATAATTTATTAGCGGAATCAGTTTTATTCTGCTATTGGATTAATCTGGACACTATTCAATGCGAATGGATTTATATTGGAAAATTGATGTGGTAACAAATCATTGTTAAATGTGGATTTGATTTGCATATGACTGCTATGTAAATGCTTATAATTTTACTTTGCTATTTAAATTGAATTGAATAGTAGTTGATAAGTACCATTGGAATTTTCGAGCCTCGGTATAACATTGAAAAAGTTATGGTTTCTGTTTAACTTCAAATTTTATAATTTGAAGTAGAAGATTTTATTTAACAATTATTATACAATTTGTTTTGTTTAAATTTTTAATTACAAATCTTTTGTAAAATCATTTATTTATTAAAGTTAGTTGTGTTTTAAAAATTAACTGTTTAATTGATTTTTTTAAAGATAATAAATTATTTATTATTTAGAACTAGGAAATTATTTCAGCAATAATACAATTCAAAAAGTTGACTAATCTTATTTAAATTTGACTTGGTTTATTTCAAACCGTTAAAGGTTGAATGATTTTATTATTAATAAACGTTTTAAAAGTATTTTTTATATTATCAAAAAATGGCTAAGATATTTTTGTGACGTTTAAATCTCATTTATTATAATTCGATAATAAATTGTTTATAAAGGAAATCCTTTATGTGAAGAATTGGTTAGAGAAGTTACATAAACGAGAAGGTGGTTTGAAATTTAGGAATGAAAGTTTACAAATGGTTTGAAATGTGTAAGAGAATATTTCTCTAAGTTAACTTGGAAATTTATAAAAAAGGTTTTATAAATATATTTGGTAATATTTATGAAATAAAGGAATTTTTGGGAAGTAATGGAATATTTTCAAAATGTAATTCGAGGAGCAGTGATTGCCTACATTTTGGGATGTTTTCATTTGCAAAGCGACTTAGCCATTGTGCAAACTGCGATCTATGATTTGATTGCATGGCGGAAATCGAAAGGCAGAGATTGCCTAAGTTAAATTTGGTTTCTTTGGTATAGAGATGCAACCATCGAGCTACTCCCCATGGTCATTACCGAATGGTACTTCCCTATCTATTTTATATAATATAGATTTATAGTATTTGAAAGGGATGATTTGTGAATATACTATTCAGGTGAAATAAATATATGCCTGCTTTAGATGAGGAATTCAAAATTTTCAAATTCAAATTAATTGAGGCTTAGTGATTTCAATGGGAAATGCAATCTTGGTTGAATGTTTGTTTTATTTTATAGTTAAATAATCGACTATCAAATCTTGGCCTAAATATGTAATCCTTCTTAATTTTGATGGTAGGAAATGATTTCCTACTTAACACCGAGGGATTTTAACTCTGGAAATATCTAGGGGAAACATGAGAATTATATGGTACAATTACCATTCGAGGTACTATACTATACGTATAAACTCATTGTTCTTCTAAATGATAAGGAGATCCGTCCACTTAAACGGTTAGGGGGTGATCCCCACTCTTATGTATTATCTGATTATTTTCTAAAGAACCGGTCTTGAGCATTTCGAAAATCTATAAATAGTTTTTGGAGCACTCGGGAAACAGAGAGTGTACTCATAAGAGATGACTCAGAACCCATGACCTACTCCAGAACCATATACGATTAAATAGAGGAGATGCGTTATATTTTGGGATGTTGAAATCTATATGTGGTTCCATGACTCATTTTAGTGTGCGAATCTGTGTGAGATTCCTAGATCTATTGAGATGTGGGAATCTGTATGTGATTCCAAGGTCATTGTGGTGTTGGAATCCATATAGGATTTCATGATCTATTTTTGGAGTGATGCGTAAGCTGGAATGCTAAACATAGCCTCACCAGCGGAAATGACTAAAACCAGAGATATGAGGCATGGCTAATAGGGATGGAAACCCATAGGGTGTACTCGGCTCCTTTTCTAGCAATACGGATAGCTTCGGTTATTTTTGGCATGCTGGAGCGATGCACTCAGTCTTAGCAAGACCGGTTAAGTTTTTCCTATGACACCCCGGCTAGACGGGTATGATGCTTTGAAAGGATAACTTCGATCCTTGTGCAGAAGGACTGTCCTCGAAGTACCGAGCGTATAATATGCTAATATATGATTTTTTTTATGATAATGAACGTGTATATATATATTCGTTTAGATGTATTTGTTATTGTACTATTTTATTTTTTCACATAATTAAATAAATATTCATTGAATAAAATAAATTACTCGGAATTCATATTTAAACAAATATTTTATTCAAATATTTTATTGCAAACTCGAATAGTACAAATTTGAGCTCTCATTACATTGCACAATTTCAATTACCACACATTTTTCACTCTACAATTTTCACCTCACCACATATTCACTTACAATCGTATTTTATCTTCAACTTTGTTCCAACCTGAATCCAGCATTTGAGCTATCTGCAAAATAAACATTGACGCGGTAAAATAGAAAAAGAAAATATTTTTCAGTGCAAAATAAAGTGTGTATTTTGAAAATATTATTTTCCTTAGTTCTTTGGGTTGCTTGTCATCATTTTCTTTTACTTCATCTTACACGAACAACTTATGACATGCACAGTGTATCACTGTACATGCCACGGGGTCGGATACACCGATGTACACTTGCTTGTTAAAATTGCAGGGACAGGTGAGCACAAGGTCAAACCCGATCCTAGGCTGGATTCAACTCATGTGCAATATAAAAACAAAACACCACATAATGATCATGTACAAAGCAGCTATAACAAGACTCAATGCAACATGAAATCTAACCAGATCAGTGAAGCATGCAACTGAACCGGATCAAACCACACATGCAACCGGTCAAAGTGCTCAAATGTACAAAACTCAAAGGCAAGAACACAACATATAAACATTGGAGCATACACATGAACAGTGCAGACTCAAAGTGGTGAACCAGATCAACATTTCAACTCCAGATGAAAACCAAACTTGCTTAAGTTTGCAAAGCGTACAGTTCAAACAAAGGCAATGGTCAGTGCACCACCAGTTCTACACGTGTGAAGCCATGAACGCACAGAGGCAAAAACATGCTTATACCAGAGCCAAACTTAGGGATGATAACACCATGAAGTACACATGAAGACTCCAAGCAGAATCATAATGAATACCAGTATGGATATGCATGCATTCTAAAAGTTTAGGCATCAAGTTCACCAAACAATATGAACCAGTGATGCAACATGAAGAATTGATACCAGAGACTACAAGACCACAACAACATGCATACAGACTCAACCAACATTCAACTCAAATGAACACATGAATGCAACATTTCAACTCAACCAACATTTCAGACATGCTTTGGTTAAGCAAAGCAAAGACATGAGACAAGACTACAAGTGCAAAGCACAAATGGAACCAGACTCAAACACAGCACAAAGTCAGTGGGACAAATATATACCAGTCAAAAAAATGAAAACATTCAACACAACAATGTCAAAGAAACTAGACTCCAACCATATGCAGCCAAACAACCAGGCACAACAGTTCAGGGATGCACATATGTGCAAAGAGGTGAATACAACAAAAGAATAACAAGTTCTCATGTAACCAGGTTCATATTGAATCAAATGTCAAATGGCACAAAGGCAAAAGGAAAACAACATATGGAACCAAACTGCAACAACACAGCTGTGAACATAAGGGATGCAAACTGACTTGGATCAAGTGGCAGGAACCACACAAGCATAGCCTGGATATGCAGACCCTTGAAGATGTAACATGACAACAGTAATTTAACTCAAGAAAAGTCATACGCTTGAACAAATCATATTAAGCGGCAGTCGTGTTTCACAGAGATGATACAAGCAAAGTCATAATCACACACACATATACATACATATATATGTACGTATGTATATACATGGAGATGACCAGCAATTTTTAACAAAGCCAAGTAATCGAAGAGTCATGTATATCAAAATAGAACAGGTCAAAAGAAATAAATTAGAGGACATAAGGAATCATATGGAATAGAGAAATTCAAGTCAATTACACACACACACGCACACACACACACACACACACACACAGATATATATATATATCTCAATTCAAATTCCAAAAAGAATGAAGCAAATTCAAACTCATGGAGCAACGCGTATATACTGAACAAGTCAAAAAATCATCCCATCATTCAAGCAAAAATCCATGGCCGAGAAAAGCAACTGAAAGATTCAAACCAATGTATACAAACGAGCGTATAGGGTGTTCGACCCCTATAAATAAACCCAAAATTCATCATTGGCAATTCATTCAAGTTCGAGACAAAAATTCAGTGCAAACACTTAGAACAAATCACAAATATAATTCAAAACTCGAATCGAAGTTGAGTATAATCGAAATCGAAAAGGAGACAAATTGCATACCTTTTTTATCATTCATGCTCGATAAAAATTGAAGTCGCTATAAACTATCAAGGCGAGAGAATCGGTTGACAAAGCAAATCAAGTGAAAGTATATTTTGATCGATCAATTTTCAAGCGAAGCCTCAATTGGAAAAACCGTAATACCAGATCGAAGAGAAAACGAGGCCGCAAAGTATCAAGGGAACGAACTTCTTATTTTTATAGCACAATTATTTTTTATGGGCCGGTGTTATTTAATTATATTGGGCTTTATCTATAAGAAATAGGGTTTTGTTATTTTTAGTTTTTAATTTGTAATTTTTTGTCTTAAATTGTGTAACTTTCTAGTCGTGTGACTAGGTACAAACTACGAGGCGTGGTTTGAAAATTTCCAACTCAGTGGCTGAGTTGTGGCAAGGTTTTGAGCTTAGAGTTAGGTTAGTCAAGTTAGCGGATGTCACAATTTTATGTGTGTAAGCGTCTGACTACTTAATTTCCAGTAGAAATCTTGGGGGCAGCACGTATGCAGGTTATTGCTGAAGCTGGGAGAATCTGTGTGTGATCTCTACTGCATTATTTTCTGCTGCTATTTTTATTTTCGCATTAATTTTTATTATGATTAGTACACCATATTCACCCCCCTTTAGGGTGAAATCGATCACATCTCGTCACGAGTTAAACAGATTTGACACTATAATTTGTCATGGCCTCTGACTTACGATTTTGATCTTTAAAGTAATATGTTAGATTTTTATTTTCTGGAAGGGAGGGGAAATGAAAAGTAAAGGGGGAAAATAAAATTAAAGAATAGTCTAAGTAGGGAAGGTTTATTTATATTATGATTTCTTATACTACGCTAGACAATATCACGTTCGCATATGAACCACGAATGACGGAGATAAAAGTAGATCGCACAGAAAAATACAACACGATCACAAAACAATATAAAATACACTAGTTAACTTATTTCGTGAAATTTCTAAAATACCAACATTTACCAAAAATTGCATTAAACGATAATTTAAATATTTTCCAAATTAAAAATTATATAAAAATCCTATAAATTCATTTCAAAATACGTCATTAAAAATCAAGTCTTTTTATTAACAATTAATCTTCTTGTTATTTATTAAATTCGAATCAAATTCGAATATTTAAATAGATTAGATGTTCTTTCCAATATTAAAAATTACGGGTCGTGGTATCTTATCCTTCTTAAATGAATTTCATCCCCAAAATTCCCAAAAGAAGAAAATGTCTCCTAGCCCTTAGGCTTTTAAAATAAATTAATTTAAAGGAGTTATTAAAGTTTAAAAGTCCCTTATGTTATAGAAAATTTCAGTAGCACCTTCTTTACACGGCTAGGTCCAAGAAAAATACAACATCAATATAAGTCCATATCTAGGACATCCCATATTTGAGGACTATTTAACAATAATATATACATATGATATACCTTATAGAGTATGTGTGACGACCTGCTGTTTCGACTCATTCAAATCGACAATCATCCACACATGTCAGACTTGAATTGCTCAAAACAACAGACTGTTAATTTTTATATTTGGTATAACATATACAGTAAATAATTCAATCACAGACATTGAGTAATACAACAATAAGCACCAAAAAAGATAAATAGTAGTTCATGAAGCTATTACAGAACATCAGAGTCTAAAGTAAAATATAAGAAATCCAAAACATAGAAGTCTCAAATACAAAAGCAAATGACAAGAATGAACATAAACAACTGGAAATAACTGAATAATAGAAAGCTGAATAGATAAAGATGGATTTCCAAGCAAAGCTCCAAGCTCCAAAGACGAGTCTCAAATGCTGTGACACTCAGTCTGATCCGAGCATAAAGCAAAACACGAAATACTCGAGTCAGGATTAACATTCTTATGTAAGTAAATCAACTCAAGTGAAATGTCCAAGTGAAACGCAAATCAGTTAAAGGATGTTGGGATTCCATTCTTCAAGGATCCGTTGAACTATCTACATACGTAGTACAATACGCTACATGGATAATGTCTAAAGTAAAGTAGAGTATAAAAACAGTGTTAAGACGTTACCTATATCCCCCTTAACTCATTTTGTATAAATGTCATAGTTTATACAGTACTATAAACTCCACCAAACTAGTGGGCTATCAGGGAGCATTCCATAGGTACGACATAAACCAAACTCATAATGGGCTCGATAAGGCATGTGACAAGGCGTGCGTGGCAATGCCTAGGGTAGGATTCGACTGTTTATGGACTAGTGGTAACGCATAGCAGCTACTACTGCCCACCTTGAGACACACTCCCATATTCAAAGGTGCACCCAATCAAATCACAAATTAATAGAATGGTACCGAAGAAGCATGCTCGATCAGAGATGTGACCTCACTTGGCTCGGCAGGCTCCTGTTTTAGTCACATCAAGCTGATTCGCGGGAGTCAGGGATACATTCATACCTCATATCGACGTCGCCAAACCATCCTACTTCGTTCTGGATTCTCCACCACGTACATAATTGTTAAAGTGGTTTTTGGTATTGACAGAGACTATGACAATATCCGATCCCGGTCTCTTTAACAACCAAACGCTTATTTCACACCGTGGTCATTTTACATTTTCAAAACCGATTCATAATTGAAATCAAAATATCATATTCATTTCAAGATCATACCACTTTCAAAATCATATTCACTTTCGAAATCATATCACTTTCGAAATAATATTCACATTAAATTATAATTCATTTCCAAAATCATGACCACAAAATAAGTTAAACCATCATATGAAAGTATTCGTAATTAAATCCATTAAATCTAAATCATAACAATTCCAGCTTAAACAGTTTGAATATTGGAAGTAGTATATATATTTGAATAGCTACACATTAAAAATAGCTTATATTTAAAAATAAATTATAGGTTAAAATAGTTTTTATATATTAAAAATAGCTTATATATTAAAATAGTTTATAAATATTAAAAATAGGTTATATACTAAAAAATATTTAAAATTATTTATAAATTTAAAATAATATATATTAAAATAGTTTCAATCAAAATTGGTTTTTAACAATTTCACAAATCAATTCAAATCAACTTTAGTTTCAAAATTCAATTTAAATCAATCTCAGTTCACCACTTACAATTGAAAAGGTTATGGGTTCAATTAAAATCCTCATTAAAACCATTTTATATATATATCGTTTTTAAATCCAGATCTGAACCATAAATTTAAACCACTTTTAGTTCAATAAGTTTCAAAGTTTAAATATTCAAACAATTTAAAATAACTCAATTTGATAAATTTCATTTATGTTATAAATTCAACTTTAATTTTATTTGGAAATATTCACGTAATCATTTTTGATAACATTTAAATAAAATCTCAAATTACAAATTTAATTAATTAAATATTCAATTTCAATTTTATTTAAATTTGAAAATATTCATTTAATCACCCTTAATCAAAATTCAGTTATCAAGCTATAAAAATAATATCTAGAAAATCTCAAATTTGATAAGTTTCAAATCAAATTTTTTTTAAATACAATTCTTAAACAAATAAAATTTCAAATCAATTTCAATTTATCTTTCCAACCTTAGTTTATTATACACAATATATGTCTTTATCAAATTAAGTTTTATTAACTTAAATTTTGCTATATTAATTTTTTAAATTATATCTTATTTATTATTAAATATATTTTAAATCTTATTTAGTATTGAATATATTTTAAATCTTATTTTATATATTTTAAAAATAATAAAAATATAAGTAAATCTTAAAATTTACATTTTCACAACTTAACTTATAATTTTAAAATTTCCCAAAACAAATAATTTAAAAATCTAAATCTTCCACAAACATTAAAATAAAATCTTTATATTAGAATTCAAAAATCAATATTTATTAAAACCCATCTATTTTCTTTCAAAACTTTGGAAATCATTTTTCAAAATAGACTAGCGGCATCCGCATATAATTTCCTATCCTATCGTTATGTTCTGCGGATATTTAGCATTTCAATCCGTAATAATTAAAATTTTACGGGTACATATCATTTCAACCCACGATCCTAAAATTTAAAATCAATAAAATCACTTGGGTTTATCGTTTCAACCCGTAGCGATTTTCCTTACTCTATAATATCGTTCGGGTATGATCATTTCAACCCACAGAGATTTCCTAAACTAACATGGTACTTGTACTGTGATTGGAAATAGATAACTAATAACATAACATATAAGGAACTTACAATTGTGAATCACAAATTAACATATCATACATGTCAACATAAGTGTTAAACAAGCAACATATCATCGTGTACTTGAACATCACATCATATCATCATATATATATATATGTTAAAGTGAGCATCATAACGTATAAAATCATATATATTAATGAAACAAAATCCTATCTATAACAAACATTTCAATGGTCAATTCAAGTGATGTTATTTACTTAAACATAACATTGTTAAACATGAATGTTGCTCACCTTTCGAGGCTAGAGAAATAGACAACACGATAAGCTATGAATTTTGACCAATGCACTTTACAACAAATCCAAAGCAAAGCAAGGTGGACTCGAGATCGACGAAAACAAAATATATAATTTTTAAAATCTAAAATTTACTCACATATTTAAAATAAAATATTTTAAATATCAATATTCAATTTAAAAACACATATTTAAAATAAAAATCTTCATATTATATTTTAAAATCAATACCTATTAAAACAAATATATTAAAATCAAAATATCTATATATCATATATTAAAATCAATACATAAAAATCAATATTATATATGTGTGTGTGTGTGTGTGTGTGTGTGTATATATAAAAGGAGAAGCACCAAGCTTTCAGGTGGAGCCAATTATCAAATATAATATATAAATATGTAATCAAATATATATATATATATATATATATATAAGACAAAGAAGAAGGCTACGATCAAAAGAGGCTTGCATCTAGCAAGGGGCATCACTCGGTTCAGGGAAAGAAGGTCAAACCAAGTGTGTTTTGGCCAGGGAGTATGGTGGCTGAAGCAAGGTCATGGGAATGGAGCAAGGTGGCAGCATTGGAGGGCTTGTGCTCGGTTGACTAGGGTGTAGGCGAAGGCGGAGCTGCAGCTGCTTGGTGTTAGGCTTGGTGGACATGGTGGATGCTAGGGTGAAAGGGGCGATCAGAGGCTGTAGGGTGTTTGGCCAGGGTCTAGGCACGACAATGGGTGAAGGGTTGGTGGTCTCGGCGGTGGAGAGTTTAGAGGAAAGGTGGCCGATACAGGGCTGTCGCGTGGTACGATGGTGTGAGGCACGACAAGGGTAGTGGAGGTTCTGATGTTTGGGTGGATACTCGGAGCTTGGAAGGTGGTTGTGGAACTGTTCGGAGGAAGGGGAGTGTGGAGGCTGCTGGAGCCTATAGGGTTTCGGTTGTGCAGATGAAGGTGTGGTCAGCGGTGGCAAATGGAGGTCGAGGAATGGAGCACGGCGCTATGGAATTGCTGTGTAGGCGGGAATATTGGTGATGCGAATGATGTAGGATGAGCATGAGCAGGCTTTAGGGTGAGTCACGGTCAGGTGAAGGGAAAGAGGACGAGCTGGGCGGTGAGGCTTACGGTGGGTGGTGATGAAGTGAGAGTTGCGGGCTGTGGTGAAGGCGGCCGGTGCTAGGAGGGACGAGGCGAGCTAGGTTTCGGCAGAGAGGAAAAAAAAGGTAGCAGGGTTTCAGGAAGAAGATAGTGATTGGGTATGAATATATGCAACATTATAACTTAATATATATTATATTTACTTTATTTTATAAATATTTTCTCAAATGAACTAGCAGAACAAAGAGACGGGAGAGAAAATGAACGTGAAGGAGATTTGAACCAACATATTATTGGAACCAGTGAAGAAAAGCAAAAGTCATGCCTTAAATTCTGAAAATAATAAAGGCTAGTGGCTATTAGCTTTACCAGAGACAAATGAAAGAATACAGAACCTAAAAGGACCAAATGCGAAACCGATATGGCTAATTGTCTCGTAGATTTCACAGCGTGCCGGAAGCCAAAATACATAAATTAGTATACCACAGAGATCAACATGACGGGACGAATATAATGGTATAAAAATATTAGGGATACGATCATCGCATCAAAACTAGCTTTTTCGCTGCCAAACTGCTGCTAAAATGCTGAAAATAAGATAAATGGAGCTAGAGCAGTCCAAATTTGGCGAAACAAAATACGACATCTCCCTCAGAAAATGATTTGCATTTTTATTATATACAAATACTTATATTTCAAAAATATTTTATTTCAACAATTTAACTAATTTTAAATTTTAATTTGAAATTTTCACAACCAAACAAGCTTAAATATTTTCAAATGAAAATCTGCCACTTGCTACTTCAATATACGCATACCGAATATCAAAATTTTATTTCTAAAATTTTATTTTTATTTTCATGAAAAATTTAGTTAATTACGTTATTTAAAATCGTTAAAATTTCTAGGTCATTACACAGTCCCCCACTCAAAACTTTTCGTCCCCGAAAAGGAACGAGATAGGAGAATGGAAGCAACAGAAAGGATAGATTGGAAAATCATAGTTCCTGATATAACAATTAATTCAAAACCATGTTAATTTCATTTTTGGACATCTTATTACTTACATTTATATTGTATATTGTTTAATTACATATTCTCATTACATTCAAAAATTTTCCATGTAAGTTTTATTAATGTTTCTGAATGTACTTGAGCACTGTACAAATTTACCTTTTATTTACAACATTTCTATTAAGAAAAATTTTGTTTAACATTTTTATTACTTGAGTTTTCTCTTATAGGTTATACAAATAAATTTTATCCTAGTTCAACTGTTTCAAGTTGTTTCAATTCCATTTCTCATTTTAGAAACTCCAATTATTCAAATTTTTGCTTCATTTCACTAGTTGAAAAACCATCACTTATAAAACTTAAGAGTTAAATTTCTGGTTTCACTTAAAATCATTTTGAAACAAATATATACATATATATAGTTTGAAATTCAAATCAAATCCATTTTCCAAAACAAAGTTGTAGCAAAGCAACTAAGTGGTCTCCCACTTTGAGACTCGAAAATGAAAGTCGATGATGCTGCAGTTGCCATCGAAATTATTTTCCAACGACATAAGAGGAGAGTACTTACTTACTTCTTTTAAAATTCTTTAGAAACAATTTCCATTCGAAAATAATTTCAACCAGTATATTTTTCAAAACTTTGAAAACCAAATTTTGAAAAGCATCGAAAATTTAATTCTCAAATCCTTAATTTAAATTCATTTCGTTTGCTAATCAAATTTTTAAACCATGTTTTAAAAATTTCATTTCCTTATAACATACAACAATAGTTAGTGGTTCAAGAATGTTGACAAAAAACTAAATGATAATCTAGTATTATCATTTCTAACAGCCAATTCATTTAACTATCTTATTTCAGAATACGTTTATATATAAAATATAATCATACATAAAATTATTTCATTTACAAATTTCAAAAACAATATTGTGTTAGTTTGCCCTATTCAAGTGTTTTGGAATTCCTATCGATAGAATCAGCCAGACGAATCGATCGAAACTCAAAATTCAGACTTTACAACTCAAACAACACAATATAAAACATTTTATATCAATTACAAATACGCTCCCTCATAGGATTATACAAGAATGAATTTTAGAACAAGAATAGAGATTCAAACTTAGAGGAACCCTAATCAAAGAGAATTCTAACTAAGAAGATAGGCTCGAAAGGAAGATAAGATAATTAAATTACAAAAAACGAACGATGGATAGATTTATATTAATCGCGGTGACCTAACCTGATCAACCGAGAATTTTAGAAATAGCATTTAGAAAATTGGCTTTCAATTGATGTTTCCCAAGAGTTTGGAGAACATAGATCAAATGAGATTCATGCTCGTTCTCCGACTTAGAAAAAACGAGAATATCATCAACGAAAATGGGGACAAATTTGTTGAGAACATCATGGAAAACGTGATTCATGAGATCGACAAAAAAGCAGGGGCATTGATTAATCCAAAGGGCATGACTAAACATTCATGGAGATCGTTCATCCGGGATAAAGGATAACAGGTCGAGCATCAGGACGAAAAGTGACTTCACCAAAGACATCTGGAAATAGTTGGATAACACTGATGGATTCAAGATCAACAGGCCTAACATCAAGCAAAAAGATAAAACTATCTGCGTAATTCTGAGGCATTCGACATTCGATCATAGAAGAATTGCCCTGGTCGTCTGCTGGAGAAACGGTTCGGGCTTTGCAAGAAATAATAACATCAAAACCGAGGACATAAAAATCTCTAGGCCTGTTGTAAAGGAGTTTCACCCCTTTACAAATCATACTAAGGTTGGCGGAGCGTCGATGGGATTAGTCACAGATAATGATGAAGTTGCCAATTGAGGTTGCAAGACATGCTCAAATTTATTACAGAGATCAACAGAAATAAAGCTATGGGATGCTACAGTATCAATAGAACACGAACAGGAAAGGCAAGAATGGATTTCAGAACAAAAGGAAAGTTTCAAAAATCAAAAGAAATCCAAATCAAAGAGGATCCTAACAAAGAATTTCAAGCTCACAAAAAAATGACTCTATAATCAATTCCACTTATTCTAGGGTATTACCACCCTATCTCTAATGAGTTTTTACTCCATATGCTAAGCTTTTCTTAAACCAGAGCTCTCATACTAACTATAACGACCTGCTATTTCGAATCATTCAAATCGACAATCATCCACACATGTCAGACTTGAATTGCTCAAAACAATAAATTGTTAATTTTTATAGTTGACAAAACTTAGTATATACAGTAAATAAATCAATCACAGAATCACAGACATGGAGTAATGTAATAATAAGCAGTGGAATAGATAAATAGTAGTTCATGAAGCTACTACAGAACATCAGAGTTTAAAGTAAAGTACAACAGAAATCCAATACGTGGAAGTCTCAAAAACAAAAGCAAATGACAAGACTGAACATAAACAACTGGAAATAACTAGAATAACTTAAAGATGAATAGCCAAAGATGGATCTCCAAGCAAAGCTCTAAGCTCCAAATGTGTGTCTCAAATGCTGTGACACTCAGTCTGACCGAGCACACAACAAAACACTCGAGTCAGGATAAACATTCTTATGCAAGTAAATCAACTCAAGTGAAATGTCCAAGTGAAATGTAAATAACTTAAAGGATGTTAGGATTCCGTCCTTTAAGGATCCGTTAAACTATCTACATGCATAGTACAATACGCTACATAGTCTAAAGTAAAGTAAAATACTAAAATAGCGTTACCCATATCCCCTTTAAAACATTTTATATAAATTTCGTAGTCTATACAGTACTGTAAACCCCACCAAACCGGTGGGCTATCGGGGAGCACTCCATAGGTACACCGCAAACCAAACTCGTAATGGGCCCGATAAGACATGTGACAAGGCACGCGAGGCAATGCCCAGAGTAGGATACTACCGTTTGTAGATCTGGACTGGTGGTAATGCATAGCAGCTACTACCGCCCATCTCGAGATACATTCCCATAATCAAAGGTGCATCCAATCGAATCATAAAGTAATAGAATGGTATCGAAGAAGCATGCTCGATCGAGGTGCGACCTCACTTAGCCCGGCATGGCTCCTGTTTTAGTCACACTAAACTAACTCGTGGGAGTCAGGGCTATGTTCATACCTAATATAGACTTCGCCAAACCACCCTACTTTGTTCAGGATTCACCACCACATACACAGTTGTTAAAGTGGTTTTCTGTATTGGCAGAGAGTATGACAATATCCGATCCCGGTCTCTTTAACAACCAAATGCTTATTGCACACCGTGGTCACTTTTCATTTTCAAAACCAATTCATGTTTGATATCAAAATATCATATTCATTTCAAAATCATATCACTTTCGAAATCGTATTCACTTTCGAAACCATATCACTTTTAAAATCATATTCACTTTAAATTATAATTCATGTCCAAAATCATAAGCACAAAATAGGTTAAACTATCATATCAAAGTATTTTCATTTAAATCCGTTAAATCTAAATCATAACAGTTCCAACTTAAACAGTTTGAATATTGAAAGTATTGTATATTTTAGAATAATTATACATTGAAAATAGTTTATATTTAAAAATAGGATATAGAATAAACTAATTTATATATATTAAAAATAGTTTATATATTTAAAATATATATGTTTAAAATATATATATTTAAAATTATTTATAATTTTAAAATAATATATATTAAAACAGTTTCAATAAAAAATATTATTCTAATTTGACAAATCAATTCAAATTAAATTTACTTCCAAAATTCAATTTAAATCAATCTCAATTCAACATTTTCAATTAAAAAGGTTAAAGGTTCAATTCAAATTCTCATTAAAACCATTTTATATTTATATTGTTTTCAAATCCAGTTTGAACAACAAATTTAAACCTCTTCCAATTCAATGAGTTTCAAAGTTTAAATATTCAAATAATTTACAATAACTCAATTTGATAAATTTCATTTATACTTCAAAATTCAACTTTAATTTTATTTGAAAATAATCAGTTAATCATTTTTGTAATATTTAAATTTAATCTCAAATTACAAATTTAAATCAATATTAAATATTCAATTTAAATTTGAAAATATTCATTTAATCACTCTTAATCAAAATTCAGTTATCAGTTATAAAAACCATATCTTTAAAATCTCAAAATTGATAAGTTTCAAATCAAAATTTTCATAAATACAATTCTTGAATAAATAAAATTTCAAATCAAATTTAATTTATCTTTCCAACCTTAATTTGCTAAAATTATTACAAAATCAATTTTTAAAATAGTAATATAATTTTAAATAAATACTTAAACACAATAGATCTATTTATCATATTAAGTTTTATTAAATTAAATTTTATTATATTAATTATTATTAAATTTAAATCTTATTTATCTTTAAATCAATTTGAAATCTTATTTTATATATTTTAAAAATAAAAAAATATAAGTAAAATCTTAAAATTTACATTTTCATAACTTAATTTATAATTTTAAATTTCATAAAACATATAGTCTAAAAATCTAAATCTTACACATATATTAAAAGGAAATCTTTATATTAAAATTTAAAAATCAATATTTATTAAAACCCATCTACTTTCTTTCAAAATTTGGAAACCGTTTTTCAAAATAGACCAAGGGTGTCCGTATATAATTTTCTATCCTATAATCAAGTGCTATAGATATTTATCATTTCAATCTGCAATAACTGAAATATTACGGGTATATATCATTTCAACCTGCAATCCTAAAATTTAAAATCAATAAAGTCACTTGGTTTATCATTTCAACTCATAACGATTTTCCCTACTCTATAATATCGTTCGGGTATCTATCATTTTAACCCATTGGGATTTCCTAAACTAACATGGAACTTGTAGTGTTATTGGAAACAGATGATTAATAACATAACATATAAGGAACTTGCAATTGTGAATCACAAATTAACATATCATACATGTCAATATAAGTGTTAAACAAGCAACATATCATTATGTACATGAAGATCACATCATATCTTCATATATATGTCAAAGTGAGCATCGCAACGTATAAAATCATATATATATATATATATTAACTAAACAAAATCCTAGCTATAAAAAACATTTCAATGGTCAATTCAAGTGATGTTATTTGCTTAAACATAAAACTGTTAATCGTGAGTGATTGCTCACCTTTCGAGGCTAGAGGAAAAAAGACAACACGACAAGCTATGAATTTTGACCCACGAACTCTACAACAAACCCAAAGCAAAGCAAGGTGGATTCGAGATCGATGAAAACAAAATATATAATTTTAAAAATCTAAGATTTACTCACATGTTTAAAATAAAATCTTTATATTGTACTTTAAAAATCAATATTCAATTTAAAACACATATTTAAAATAAAATTCTTCATATTGTATTTTAAAATCAATATTTACTAAAAACGTATATTAAAATCAAAATATCTATATATCATATTTTAAAATCAATAAAAATCAGTATTCTATATTTTTTATAAATGTAGAAGAATCAAGCTGGCAGGTGGAGCCAAATATCAAATATATATATATATATATATATATGTATACGTATGTAATCAAATATCAAATAGATGTGTGTGTCTATATATATATAATAGAAAGAAGAAGGCTGCGACCAAAAACAGGTTGCTGCTTACAAGGGGCAGTGCTCGGTTCAGGGAAGGAAGGTTAGAGCATGTGTGTTGCAGCCAGGGAGTTTGGTGGCTAAAGCAGGTCTATGGGAATGGAGCAAGGTAGTAGTAGCTGGAGGGCTTGTGCTTGGCCGATTGGGGTGTGGGCGAAGGCGGAGCTACGGCTGCTTGGTGTTTGGCTTGGTGGAAATGGCGGAGGCTAGTGTGAGAGGGGCAGTTAGTGGTTGTGGGGTGTTTGGCCAGGGGCGAGGCATTACGATGGGTGGAGGGTTTGTGGTCTCAGGGGCGAAGAGTTTGGATAAAGGTGGCCGATGCAGGGCTATTGTGTGGTAAGATGGTGTGAGGCATGACAAGGGTAGTGGAGGCTCTGGCATTTAGTTGGCTACTTGGAGCGAGGCAGGTAGTTGCGAGGTTGTTCGGAGGAAGGGGAGTGCGGAGGCTGTTGGAGCTTATAGGGTTTCAGTATGGCAGATGAAGGTGCGGTCGGCGGTTGCAAATGGAGGTGGAGGAATGGAGCACGACGCAGAGGAACTACTGTGTAGGGGGAATATTGGTGATATGGCTGAAGTGGGATGGGAACGTGCGGGCTTTAGGGTGAGTCCTAACTAGGTGGAGGGAATAAGGACGAGCTGGGTGGTGAGGCTCACGGTGGTTAGCGATAAAGTGAGAGATGCGGGCTATGGTGCAGGCGGCCGCTGCTAGAAGGGACGAGGCGAGATGGGTTTCGGCAGAGAGGAAGAAAAGAGGGAAGCACCGTTTCAAGAAGAAGTAGGTGAATGTGTTTGAATATATGCAACATTATAACTTAATGTATATTATATTTACTTTATTTTATAAATATCTTCTCAAATGAACTAGCAGAACAAATAGAGGGGAGAGAAAATGAACATGAAGGAGATTTGAACCAACACATTATTGGAACCAGTAGGGAAAAGCAAAAGTCACGCCTTAAATTCTAAAAATGTAACAACCGATATATTTGGACCATTTAAATTGACAATAATCCACACATGTCAACTTAAATAGCACAAAACATGAATCATTAATGGAGTATATGTATATAAATGAGAATCATCACAAAATCACAAACAGATACAATATAACAGAATAACGCAGCGGAATTACAACAATGCCATAATAGTAGTTCATGAAGCTACTAAGTAAATACAACAATGTCTCAAGCAAATGGTGATATAGAAATACATAGATGTCCGATGCAAGTATCGTAATAGAGCAAAACAATACTGATAAAGATAAATGATAGTCTTCAAAGTCTTCAGCTTCCAAGCAGCACAACAATTGAAATCCTCAGACTGACCCGAGGATAAGCACAAACAAACACTCGAGTCAGGACATATATTCTTGTACAAGATGATATAGTTCAAATTTTGAAATAATAATAACTCAAAGATGAATGGAATAAACATCTTTCAGGATCTGTTAAACTATCTACATATAGTAGTGTACGCTAAGTAGATAGTGCCTAACAGTAAAATAAAGTATCAAAAATAGTGTTAAGGCGCTACCATTGTTCCCCTTAACACATTTATATAGCATCATAGACTATACAGCACTGTAAACTCCACCGTAAACTAGTGGGATATCACGGAGTACTCCATAGGTACAATACAAAACAAATCGTAATAGTCGCGTATAGGGATACAAGTATGACAAGGCACATGAGGCAATACCCAAGCTAGTGAAACTACCGTTTTCCTGATCCTGACTGGTGAGAATGCATCGCCGCAACGATCGCAACACCGCGATATAAAATTCCAAACTCAAGGGTGCGCACCAATCAAAAACAAGTAATGAGTTGTTTACGAAGAAGTATGTTCGCTAGAGGTGGCTAGCCTCGTTGGCCTGGCACGGCTCTTGTTTATGTCATTTCCAATTTGACACAAGTGTCAAGTTCATCCATTATCGTTCTCTTTCTTCAAATCATCAACGTACATCATTCCAGCCACTTCATTCTGGATCACACTCCGCGTATAATAGTTATTAAAGTGGTATTCGGTTTAGACAGAGAGTATGTCCCGAACCGATCCCGGTCCTTTTAATAACTTTGTAATTATTACACCTATTGGTCATTTAATAATTTTCAGAAAAAAAATCAAATCAATTTCACTTAGAATTCGAAAGCCAACATTCCATTTGACTTTCTACATCAATTTCCATAATTTACGTTTCAAAAATTTCCAATTTCAAATTTCTACTTGGTTCCACAATTCAACTTCAATTAGATTTAAAACAATCCAAATATTGATTTAAATTCATATATGGATTCCACTCAATAATCATTTAAATTAAGTTAATTTAACATTTCAAAAAAATTTCGATTAAATTTCTAATGGATTTAAATCATCCATTTAAGTTTACCTATATTATATCCAAACTTATAAATTTAATTTAATTAAATTAGCCAAATTAAAATCTTTAAATTACAAGTTCTATATTCAATTGATTTAACTAAATCACATTTTATTTCTTATTAAAGAAATTTAAATTCACTTTTTTACCCATCTAATTAAATAGTCACAAGTTAAATTTCTTCGGCAAGCAAGTGACAAATTCATTTAATTATTAACTAAATTTGCCAAAACTTAATTCAACAATTTATTTAATTTTAAATAACATACTTCCATCAAACATTTGTTAATATTTATTTCAATTTATCAAATATTTAGCATTTTAAATTTCACTAGAATTTAAAATTTAAAATTTAATAAAACCCTTCATTTTTCTTTTAAATCAAATCTTATTTATATTTTAAATCAAATTGTCCACCAATAGGGTTTTATTAAATTCTTATCCTAGGTCAAGTGTTTATTTGGGTATTTATCATTTCGACCCGATTCCATTTCAATTCAAAATTAGAAGCATAGTAAAGGGAACTTGCGGTGTGATAACTGGGATGGTGTCAAAGTAAATAAACAATCAATAATAACAATTAGTAATAACACAGTAATGTATTTAAATAATCCCAAAATAATCGCATTAATTTTACATTATTATTTCATGTAAATTAATAAAATTATTTCTAGAATCTACGCTATCATTTTATGTAGATTAAAGATTATTACGCTATTATTTCATGCGGTTCAACAATTGTTATCTACTTTATTCAAGTCCCTACTTCATCAAATTTACATGACATGAAATTTGTTTGCGATGTTTCGAGGTCGCTAACTATATTTCTACATGTCGACTAATTAGACATTTCAAAGGTTATACTATGCTGATTTTTATTTTAATCAAATTCATGTACATATGTCAATTTCATAGTGATAATTACCATACGTCTAATTTCAAGTGTATATTATTTATCACTTCATGTGTTAACAATTTAACATTCAATATTAACATCAAATAATCATCAATATTATCAACCAAACTAGATTATTATCGTATAATAATATAAGTCGTGAAATTTATTCACCTTAGTGGATAGAGAGAATGAATGACGAAGCACGAAGAGGCACGAATAGATTTGATTCAAATGCAACACAAACACAAACAATCGAACAAGCTGCAACCATTGACAAGAAAGAAATAGTATAAATTTAATACGGACATTCATATATATATATATAATCATATATATACACACTTACCAATCAATAAAGAAGAGAGAAGAAAGCTGTAACGACCCGCAAATCCGTACCCCTTGAGTCAACACTACTCTACAAAAATCAACTCAAGTTGCACAGAAATACGAACCATTTGGGTTAAAGAAGAAGAGGTAGAAGAAGAGGAAACAAAATCAACATCAGAATCTAACCATCGCAGCGGAATAAAATATAATAGATAGTAAATAATCTTTACTCAAAATCAAATATATCAGTTTACATATATTACATCATCAGAGTACATCAGTCACAGCTCACATCAATAACATACAATGGGATACACAACTACTCAACACAGCGGAATATATATATATATACAAGTACGAGAGTACGTATCGACATCCAGCTCGTCTCCTGGGCTCCACAGCATCATATCCTGTATTCTATAATACTCGGTCTGACCCGAGCATCATCGTTAAATAACACCCGAGTCAGTCTGGAATACCAGCGTGAGAAAATCACACCCAATTGATTATTAAAGTTTCAAAAATCCTTTAAAAACAAAAGAATCTCGTAAGACCACGCCACAAATAAACATGTCGGGTTTTTACCTTACGATAGCTAAAACAATTTTTATAGAAATCCTCTGATATAATAATAGGGTCTATATACAAGTACTTATAAAATAGCCAAAATTGTTACATCTATTAAATTCCAGCTACTAGCCACAGAGTGGGTAATACAAACAAAACTCGTACAAGGCTCGTAGGAAGAATGGATTTCCAACAATGACTAGGCACTGGGGTACCACCTGTCACAGTATGGGGCCTAGATCACCGTACCGAGGATTACTCCCTTCATCCCCTGCAACACAAGGCCGGAACCATTCCTTACTGAACAGTTCCGAACAAGATAAACCCCGTGGTTGGCGTGACCAACCTCCCACTAAGCCGAAATATATATATGAGGGACATCTAGATAGGAGAATTGTCTTGTCCTGCTTGGGTATGACCCACCTAACCTTGCTGCATATCCCCTGATTTTCAGTCATTCCCATTTGATGAGGCTTGAGGCTAAGCGTTACCTTTAGAAGTTTTCACTTAGAATGCCCATCGTCCACCTGACGATGTTTCGCAAGCATTCGTCCATACAAGTCCGTCCCGGGTTTGAACGGAACCGAAGGCACTATTCCTACTACATCCATTTTGGAAATATCCTCAGGATTAGTAGCGACTAGCCCTTGCACTTCACTGCTCCATCTTCGAATCCAAAAATCGTTTTTCGCACGAAAACGTACAAACCGGATCGAAGTGGTTTTCGAGAAATTAATCTCGATCCCGGACTCTTCGAAACGATCAACGCATTTGTCCAATATTGATAGTCGGTGATTTAACTATCAATTAATATTCACAAACAACCATCCAACAAGAAACAATTTCCCAAATTATTTATTTATTTCCAAAAATATCTTCACAAGATATATTTCTATTTCCAATCCTTTAAAAACAGTTTCAAATCCCTCATTCTTTCCAGAATCAACTTTCCCAAATATTTTCTATCTTCTCTGAAATCACCAAGTACAAAGCTAGATTTAAAAATAAGTTAAAACACTTTACTTTGAAATATATACTTTAAAAAAACATTTAAATTAAAACTACTTTTAATAATTTGGTAAAAATACATCTTATATGAATATTTGAAAATAAAGTCACTAAATAAAATATAAGACCAGAATTACACTTTTGAAACAAAATATTAAGTCACTTTTTAAATAATTACTACAATAATAGATTTGAGGAAATACTTACCTTAAATTTAAATATTAGAAATAATAAATTTTTCAGAACATATACCTTTTAAAAACAATTTTAAAACTATTAACTTATATTTAAAATTTACTTGAAAGCGTACGTAGTGATCCAGGAAGAATCCCAGCTTCAAACATTTAAATCAATTTTCCAAATTGATTTTCAATTTATTCCATTTGAAATAAGTTTCTTAAATTACTCAATTCATTTCATATTTCATTTAATTATGCACTTAATTATTATTGTTATCCCTTTCCATTTGATTTTAAATCTTTTAACTGAAATATACAAATTTCAGCTTTTTCCCAACTTCTTCTTTATTATTATATATTATTTTTTTTTAAAAAAAATTAAGTCTTACATTTTAAATAAATGTTTTGTTCTTTAATTAATATCGTTGAAGACTGTAATTCAATAACTTCCTGTTTATTCAAATTTCCTTTCTATACTCACAATTTATTTATTAGAAATTTAAAGTCACATTATTTCTTCTCCAGTTCATTCTTAAATTTATTCAAACTTTCTATAATTATTTCGCTTACAAATTTACTTTCGTTTAATTTCTTTTCAACAATCCAATTTATAAACTTTGGGAATTCATAATAACCGAATATCCAATCAATCCATAACATTCAATATTCCAATATAACTCATCATAGGATATCAAGTAATCACAACAGAGAATATTGAATAATTTAAATAAATGTGAGGGGTCCAGTTGGATCCCTCCAACCTGTTTTCCCTGCATCCACAAATGTTAGCACAATACAATATGCCAATTCCAAAATATCATACTATATCACATAAATCAATTCAGCCATTCAAACAATTATTTAAATTTAATCATTTAAATTTAAATTATACTGAGTGAGATTAACTCACCTTTGCTTTTCGTTTTGCAATCCATTTCCATCTCGACTATTACTTTTCAATTTTGAACCTAGTATAAATATTTATATGGATTTGTTAATATTTGAAATAAGTCAGGCAAGCAATTACCATTTAAAAATTTTATATACTAATGTTTTAGTTTTAAACAAATTTTCTTCTTTTGTAAATTATTTCCTAGTGACTAAAACAAGTGAATAAGTTTTATTAACAAATTAACCTTCATAATTTGAAATTAAAAATTAAACAGGTAGATAAAAGAAAACATAGATTTATCGATTTCATTTAAAACCATATTTATAGATTTTGAAGAGAAAAATCAAATTTGATATAAGTTTCAATCATTTAAAATTCCTCTTTTCAAACGTCTATATACAACAGTTCCTGTATATTTTCTTCAACCTTTATCTATAAATATATAATTTCTGTTTATCTACCTATTTATTTCCCTTTGAACTAAAACAGAAATGTTATAACTTACCGTAAAAACTTCCCATCCTTTTCACAAAATCATATCTATTTAATTAAATAACTGTTTTTAAAATCTAATTTGCCTAAATAATAATTTTAATATTATACCAATCCCTATATAATCCTAAAGCTATAAGAAATTTTCTGTTTGAACCCTTTCCTTTACTACATATATTTGCTTAAATAATAACTCTACATAAATTTAAAAACAAGGTCATATAAATTCTTATATTTTCCAAATCATATATATAACTTTCCACAGTGTATATATATATATATATAGATATATATTTTAATTTGAAAGAAAAACAACCTGCGGATACCTTAGTGCCCAGAAACACCGCACTACCTAATCGACGTCACCGACCCTCGTGCACGCCCAAACCATCAAGCCCTAGCTCACCCTCTTCGAGAAGCTTCCCTTGTTCGAACACGAAGCCGAACCCTACCGCAGCCCATGAAACCGACCACGCCTTCCAGTCCTCGCTATCATCTCTTCGTCGCCGCTCCATCGCGAGTGACTCCGCCTTGAACGAAGACGTGGGCCTCACTGGATCGACCCACGCAAGTAATCGCGATCGAACTTCGAGCTCGATTCGAATTGAACAAGATTTGGATTCTGAAGGGAGGAAGGGCGTGCGATACTGATTTGAGCTTGACTGGAGATTTAAAGTGAGAGGGAGGGGAGAAGAGCAAACTATAATTATTTCGAATATTGGAGGAAGAGAGGCGGCCATTAATTTGTACACGATCTGTCTTGTTTTTTTTTTTTAAGACGAAGGGCTTTGATAAAAAGTGATGAACGATGGTGTATACTGGAAGATAAGGAAAGCGTGCTGAGGAATGGATAAGGATGGCGTATAGAGGAAGCTTAATTAATTAAATTTCATTAGATTATTATCAATTAAATTCTCAACGCGTTTACATATCGTACACCCACACACTAACTCTAAAAATTACGAAAATTGAAATCTGATAATAATTCAATATTGCGGACCCAATGGAACTGGTTGCGTCGAATTCCGAGACTGTGCCTTGGAAGGCTATTTTCAATTCAATTTAAACGATGAAATTTCAAAGCTGAATAAATCACTATTAAATTTAATTTTACAACTTCTATTATCTTCCATATTATCAATACAAATTTTATAAGCCTTCTAATTATTTTTAACAGGCTTAAAATTCCAGATTCAATAATCTACCCAAATTCCGATAATTAAATTCGACAATTAATTATCAAATAAATACTTATATTTGAAATTAAAGTGAATAATTAAAATTAATTAAATATTCTTATTTCAAATACTCAAAACTTCCGGGTCGTCAAATTCCTCCCCCCTTAAAAGAATTTCGTCCTCGAAATTACTAACTAGGAAGAATGATCCAATACCCGTTTACTATTTCCCAAAACCAAACAGTTTCTAACAATTTAACATCTTACCAACCATTTTTTTTTACAAGATCCATTATCATTCTTATTTAACTTCCAAATTTTTCCATATTTCCCAAACAACTCTATTTACTCAACCATTCCAGTTTTAATCTTAACCAATTTTGAATTATCAAAATTTTCGCAAAATTTTTCTACTCTCTAAATTTCCGAAAATTTTTGCCAGCGTCTCCTTTGCGCGGCTAGCTCGGTACAACTACAAAATGGCTCTACGGCCTTCCAAATCCAAAAAGAAAACAAAAAGCCAAGTGGCTCAATCCAAATCCAAATCCCAGTCAAATTCCATACCAAATCTAAATGCGTACCTTTTTGTCGAGCATTTCAAATTTTATCTTTTCATATCAAACCCAATTTTCTTTTCCCTTTATAATACCTGCATACCTGCTTAGCACCAATAACCAAACACAATATTCCAAAACATTTTATCGACTTTCTTACAAAATGTCAATATCTATTCATTTCAATATTATCTTAGATTTTATTTGTAATATCAATTTCCAATCTAGAATTTACCATTCCTTTCTTAAGTTAGTGTAAACATTTCATATGTCTCTTATCTTTATTTCTCTTTATCTCTTTTAGTTTATACTTATTTCTATCCAACTCGATTTCCACATTACATATGTATTTCATTTATTTTCAACTTTGAATTTTAAATTTTATCCTTCAGTTAAACTAATTTAAGTCATTACGTTAATTAGTTTCATTTACTAACTTATTTTAGTTTCCAATTCTAAATAGTTTTGTCGTTAACAAAATTTTCCAAAAATTTTCAAAAAATTTCTAACTCCCAAAATTTCTGAAATTTTTTGGCAGAGTTCCCTTTGTACGGAGGAGCTTTTGCAATTTGATAAAAGAGATAAATATATATACATCGACCCACCCGGTCGGAAAAACCAAAAACAGTTCATATTTCCTATTTTAATTGCGTAGGCGTACCTTATTTAGCATTTTAAGCAAGCGGCTTATTATTTTTAGCAAGTAGCTCTACCAAATCCAGCCACATGGCTTCCAGGTACCTGTACTTACTCAATTTAAACATGTAAGTGCCGAATATATGAAGTTTAACAGTATATCACTTATTCACACTAGTTAAAACATATGAATTCTAAAAGAATCTCATACCAAACATTTTTCTGTAAGCAATTTATATAGTTCCCATACCAATTCAACTGTTTTAATTCATTTATAACCATTTTCATTCAATTCGAATGGTTTTCAATCCATTCGTATACATCTTCATCAAATTTGAATGGTTTAAAACTCATTTGCTTATTTTTAATTTATTCTTAGGCAAGACTGAACTCATATTTAATTCCATTGTTTTCGAAATCAATTTACTTTACTTCTATCAACTCATAAAATTTTAATTACTTCCATTTACATCAAATGACAATTTATTCTATGCAATTTGACAAGATTTAGATGAATAAATAAGTATTTATGTTTATAACCAATTTAAATTGATTTCAGCTCAATTTACTCAATTCTATTCCATTTTAAGTTTATTCACAATCCATTTATTTACATTTCATTCCATATTTGTTTATTCCAAACTATTCTATTTAGCTCAAAAATAATCCAAGCTATTTCATTTAATAACCATTTCTCAACTTACTTAAACCATACTTCATTTAATTCTTATTTATCCTATCCATTTATTCATTCAATATAGTTAGTTTATCCACATTTAGTCTATTTTAAATTTTCATTTTCTTAAATTTTATTTACAACCCACCAAATTTTGTTTCGATCCAAATTTATTTTTACTTGGTTTAAAACCAATCCAATATTATTAAACTTTGTTTTAAGTTGAATTCACTTCAACTCCTTTCCATCTTTTAGCTTAAGTTTATTCACTCCAATTTTATACTTAAGCCCATTTTATTTTCAAGTAATTTTTTTTTTAAGCTCACTTCCTTTTGCAAATAAATTTCTCTTTTCAATTTAATTTGATTTTATCTCAATCCAATCTCATTTCAAGCTACAAATTTATTTGATTAGTTATTATAAAATTTAACTTTCCAGATTTAACTTATTCAATTTATTACAAGGCCATATCCAATTTATTTCCACTTATTAGGAGTTTATTTGCAATTCATACCCTTACTATTTTAATCTAATTTAATTTTTATTCAATGCATTTCCAATTATATCTAATTTAGTAACATTTCAAGTTAATTTTAATTTATAACTCAAGTCATGATCCACCATTCACATGTTAATTTACCATCCCATTTATTAACTTACATCGCAATTTGGTTCACAAATTAATTAATTAATTGCAAGGCCACATTCAATTATATTTTCTCTTATTTACATTTTATTTGCACATTCAAACCATTGCTATGTTAATCCATTTACAGTTTTATCCCATACATTTCAATTATATTAAATTTGTTAACACTTCAAGTTAAAATATAATCTATAACTCAAGTTCTGGATCCACTATCCATTTTCAAATTACCACCTAATTTTATGAACTCACAGTTCAATTTCATTCATCATAAGCTGGAATATAGTCATCTTTTATTTTTAACTCAAACCTTCTATTTATTTATAGCCCAAGCATATTTTATTTCCATGGATCTTTAATTCTTTTATAAGTTATTCTGGTTTATTTATTTCAATCCAATCCTTATCCAACTTATTTCCCATTTATCAGGTAAGAATTTAATTTCATCAATAATTCAGCTGAATTTTTATTCCCATTAAATTTTATTTCGTTTTTAACTCTTCTCTTTAAATTTAAATTCCATTATCCAAAGCTTAAATTTTTTTTTCTTTTTTACAAATCCTTTCCATTTATGAGCTTACAACTTATCTTATCCGGATTTTTAAACACCCAGCTTTGGTTTCAAATTGTTTTAAAATCTCCAACATTTCAAAATCACATTTCCCAAAAATTTAAACCAATCCTGGTTTTATTCCCAACAAATTTCCTCTGAGATTTTCAAAAACAACTAGCTTTCAGAACAAATCACTTTGGTAGCAATTCGTCACTTAGAAATTCGAAAATGAATACTGATGATGCGGCCGTCATCATCAGAATCATTTTCCAATAATCCAAGTGATTTCAATGCTATTTCACTTCCAAAATCCATTTTAAAACAAATTTTCCTTTCGGAAGTATCTCCAAAACAATTGTATTATTATTCATCTTTAAATGCTTTGACAAATACTTCCAAATTTCCGGGATTTAAATTTCTAAATCCTGCTTTAAATCCATTTTACTATCAATCATTTGCATAGCTTATGCTCATACAAATTCTTATTTGATTTTATTTCAATTCATAAATTACATCTATAATTCATATTTAAAATTTTCATTCTATAATGAATTTATCCCTTAAATTTTAGTTATATTTCAATTTTTATTTAAATTTTTACTTAACAATGATAATACTTTAATATTATCATTTCTAACATCCAAGCATCCACATATTAGCTAAAATAGTTTACAAAAATTATTCTTTATATCAAAATATGTTTTAGGTAAAATTATTTCATTCACCCATATTTAAAACAATACCGTGTCGATTGCTTTATTCAAATGTTTAGGAACCCCTTCGATACAGTTGCGCAGACTGTGTCGACGAAGGTTCATATGCCACTCAATAAATCAACCAACACAATATTAAAACAATTTATATTCACTAACAAATACGCGCTCATATCTATAAATACGCTCAAACTCATTATAGAGTACCGCGAACTCTATTTTAAATGAGTAATTCCCACCAGAGCCAAGGTTATCACCAACCTATGCTCTGATACCAAATGTAACGACCCGCAAATCCGTACCCCTTGAGTCAACACTACTCTACAAAAATCAACTCAAGTTGCACAGAAATACGAACCATTTGGGTTAAAGAAGAAGAGGTAGAAGAAGAGGAAACAAAATCAACATCAGAATCTAACCATCGCAGCGGAATAAAATATAATAGATAGTAAATAATCTTTACTCAAAATCAAATATATCAGTTTACATATATTACATCATCAGAGTACATCAGTCACAGCTCACATCAATAACATACAATGGGATACACAACTACTCAACACAGCGGAATATATATATATACAAGTACGAGAGTACGTATCGACATCCAGCTCGTCTCCTGGGCTCCACGACATCATATCCTGTATTCTATAATACTCGGTCTGACCCGAGCATCATAGTTAAATAACACCCGAGTCAGTATGGAATACCAGCGTGAGAAAATCACACCCAATTGATTATTAAAGTTTCAAAAATCCTTTAAAAACAAAAGCATCTCGTAAGACCACGCCACAAATAAACATGTCGGGTTGTTACCTTACGATAGCTAAAACAATTTTTATAGAAATCCTCTGATATTATAATAGGGTCTACATACAAGTACTTATAAAATAGCCGAAATTGTTACATCTATTAAATTCCATCTACTAGCCACAGAGTGGGTAATACAAACAAAACTCGTACAAGGCTCGTAGGAAGAATGGATTTCCAACAATGACTAGGCACTGGGGTACCACCTGTCACAGTACGGGGCCTAGATCACCGTACCGAGGATTACTCCCTTCATCCCCTGCAACACAAGGCCGGAACCATTCCTTACTGAACAGTTCCGAACAAGATAAACCCCATGGTTGGCGCGACCAACCACCCACTAAGCCGAAATATATATATGAGGGACATCTAGACAGGGGAATTATCTTGTCCTGCTTGGCTATGACCCACCTAACCTTGCTGCATATCCCCTGATTTTCAGTCATTCCCATTTGATGAGGCTTGAGGCTAAGCGTTACCTTTAGAATGTTTTCACTTAGAATGCCCATCGTCCACCTGACGATGTTTCGCAAGCATTCGTCCATACAAGTCCGTCCCGGGTTTGAACGGAACCGAAGGCACTATTCCTACTACATCCATTTTGGAAATATCCTCAGGATTAGTAGCGACTAGCCCTTGCACTTCACTGCTCCATCTTCGAATCCAAAAATCGTTTTTCGCACGAAAACGTACAAAACGGATCGAAGTGGTTTTCGAGAAATTAATCTCGATCCCGGACTCTTCGAAACGATCAACGCATTTGTCCAATATTGATAGTCGGTGATTTAACTATCAATTAATAGTCACAAACAACCATCCAACAAGAAACAATTTCCCAAATTATTTATTTATTTCCAAAAATATCTTCACAAGATATATTTCTATTTCCAATCCTTTGAAAACAGTTTCAAATCCCTCATTCTTTCCAGAATCAACTTTCCCAAATATTTTCTATCTTCTCTGAAATCACCAAGTACAAAACTAGATTTAAAAATAAGTTAAAACACTTTACTTTGAAATATATACTTTAAAAAAAATATTTAAATTAAAACTACTTTTAATAATTTGGTAAAAATACATCTTATATGAATATTTGAAAATAAAGTCACTAAATAAAATATAAGACCAGAATTACACTTTTGAAACAAAATATTAAGTCACTTTTTGAATAATTACTACAATAATAGATTTGAGGAAATACTTACCTTAAATTTAAATATTAGAAATAATAAATTTTTCAGAACATATACCTTTTAAAAACAATTTTAAAACTATTAACTTATATTTAAAATTTACTTGAAAGCGTACGTAGTGATCCAGGAAGAATCCCAGCTTCAAACATTTAAATCAATTTTCCAAATTGATTTTCAATTTATTCCATTTGAAATAAGTTTCTTAAATTACTCAATTCATTTCATATTTCATTTAATTATGCACTTAATTATTATTGTTATCCCTTTCCATTTGATTTTAAATCTTTTAACTGAAATATACAAATTTCAGCTTTTTCCCAACTTCTTCTTTATTATTATATATTATTTTTTTAAAAAAAAATTAAGTCTTACATTTTAAATAAATGTTTTGTTCTTTAATTAATATCGTTGAAGACTGTAATTCAATAACTTCCTGTTTATTCAAATTTCCTTTCTATACTTCACAATTTATTTATTAGAAATTTAAAGTCACATTATTTCTTCTCCAGTTCATTCTTAAATTTATTCAAACTTTCTATAATTATTTCGCTTACAAATTTACTTTCGTTTAATTTCTTTTCAACAATCCAATTTATAAACTTTGGGAATTCATTATAACCGAATATCCAATCAATCCATAACATTCAATATTCCAATATAACTCATCATGGGATATCAAGTAATCACAACAGAGAATATTGAATAATTTAAATAAATGTGAGGGGTCCAGTTGGATCCCTCCAACCTGTTTTCCCTGCATCCACAAATGTTAGCACAATACAATATGCCAATTCCAAAATATCATACTATATCACATATATCAATTCAGCCATTCAAACAATTATTTAAATTTAATCATTTAAATTTAAATTATACTGAGTGAGATTAACTCACCTTTGCTTTTCGTTTTGCAATCCATTTCCATCTCGACTATTACTTTTCAATTTTGAACCTAGTATAAATATTTATATGGATTTGTTAATATTTGAAATAAGTCAGGCAAGCAATTACCATTTAAAAATTTTATATACTAATGTTTTAGTTTTAAACAAATTTTCTTCTTTTGTAAATTATTTCCTAGTGACTAAAACAAGTGAATAAGTTTTATTAACAAATTAACCTTCATAATTTGAAATTAAAAATTAAACAGGTAGATAAAAGAAAACATAGATTTATCGATTTCATTTAAAACCATATTTATAGATTTTGAAGAGAAAAATCAAATTTGATATAAGTTTCAATCATTTAAAATTCCTCTTTTCAAACGTCTATATACAACAGTCCCTGTATATTTTCTTCAACCTTTATCTATAAATATATAATTTCTGTTTATCTACCTATTTATTTCCCTTTGAACTAAAACAAAAATGTTATAACTTACCGTAAAAACTTCCCATCCTTTTCACAAAATCATATCTATTTAATTAAATAACTGTTTTTAAAATCTAATTTGCCTAAATAATAATTTTAATATTATACCAATCCCTATATAATCCTAAAGCTATAAGAAAATTTCTGTTTGAACCCTTTCCTTTACTACATATGTTTACTTAAATAATAACTCTACATAAATTTAAAAACAAGGTCATATAAATTCTTATATTTTCCAAATCATATATATAATTTTCCACAGTGTGTGTATATATATATATATATAGATATATATTTTAATTTGAAAGAAAAACAACCTGCAGATACCTCAGTGCCCAGAAACACCGCACTACCTAATCGACGTCACCGACCCTCGTGCACGCCCAAACCATCAAGCCCTAGCTCACCCTCTTCGAGAAGCTTCCCTTGTTCAAACACGAAGCCGAACCCTACCGCAGCCCATGAAACCGACCACGCCTTCCAGTCCTCGCTATCATCTCTTCGTCGCCGCTCCATCGCGAGTGACTCCGCCTTGAACGAAGACGTGGGCCTCACTGGATCGACCCACGCAAGTAATCACGATCGAACTTCGAGCTCGATACGAATTGAACAAGATTTGGATTCTAAAGGGAGGAAGGGCGTGCGATACTGATTTGAGCTTGACTGGAGATTTAAAGTGAGAGGGAGGGGAGAAGAGCAAACTATAATTATTTCGAATATTGGAGGAAGAGAGGCGGCCATTAATTTGTACACGATCTGTCTTGTTTTTTTTTAAGACGAAGGGCTTTGATAAAAAGTGATGAACGATGGTGTATACTGGAAGATAAGGAAAGCGTACTGAGGAATGGATAAGGATGGCGTATAGAGGAAGCTTAATTAATTAAGTTTCATTATATTATTATCAATTAAATTCTCAACGCGTTTACATATCGTACACCCACACACTTACTCTAAAAATTACGAAAATTGAAATCTGATAATAATTCAATATTGCGGACCCAATGGAACTGGTTGCGTCGAATTCCGAGACTGTATAAAATGAAGAGGGGCGACGGACAGTGGGGTGAGTAGGCGAAGTTTGGTTTCATTTTTTTTGTTTTGCAAAATTTTAACAGAGGAAGAAATAAAATGAAGAGGAGAGGAAGAGAGGTATAAAAGAGAAGAGAAAGAACAGGTGTCAAGTGTATTTACCTGTAGCAGGCAAATGTTATAACCGAAGTTAGCGCACAACACATGAAGTTTTGTATCCAGCTGGGTATACGAATGGTCAAGCACAAGAAATATAAATTTGTGAGTTACGAGATATTTTGTACATTTTCTATGCTATCAAACAGCTGCCAACTACTCTAATAAATTTACTTCAGCCAAAAAATTCTTTTCAAAATTTTAACGCATATGGACTGTCAACTTTGGGCTGAATATTCATTTAATCGGTCCGCTTGAAACGATTAAATTAGTGCGTCGACTTACGTCGAACTCCGATTTGAACAAATGAATATACCATTCTGATCGACACGACGAGGCGCTTACAATAGTACACAGATATTGACGATACGACAGTTCTATCAAAACTCAAATTTTACACTAATTAAAGTGTTCATTTGATGAAAATTTACGCACTTTAAAATGAACTCATATACAAAAAATGTGAATGAATTTTACTGCGATATTTTATGATGAAATTTTTCCTATATCCATAACTAACTAGACGCATTTTATATACGAAGTTTGGATGTTAACTGAGAATGTACATAAATTTCAAATTTTATATTAAAATAATGGATTAAAATTTTAAATTGGGTCGGAAATTCAGGGTCGTTACAATCTCCCCCTCTCAAAACTTTTCGTCCTCGAAAAGGAATTGAGATGGAAGAAGTAGGAAAGAAACAAGCAGAAAATCAAGATATATTTGAGAAAAATGAATTATACCTAAAATCAGTAATTCGGGTTTTGAATCCCGAATACTATCATCAGTTTCCCATGTGCAATCTCGGTAATCTACACATGACTGAACTTTGATGAGATTGGCCGACTTCCTTCTAAGTTTCTTCTTCTCACGGTCGACTATCCGAAGTGGCTTCCGCTCAATGGTCAAGTCGGGCTTGATGACTAACTCTTCCAACTGAGCAGTGTGAATAGTCCTAGATGGATCGCACACTACTTTGCAGAGATGTGAGACATGGAATACATTGTGCACACTGGCAAACTTTTCTGGTAATGCGATTCTATAGGCAAAGGTTCCTATCCTTTCCGTAATCTCAAACAGGCCAACAAATCTGGGAGCAAGCTTTCCCTTCCTTTCAAATCGAATAACATTCTTCAAAGGCGACACTTTGAGAAATACTTCATCCCCCACACTGAATTCGAGATCTCTCCTTCTTTTGTCAGCGTAGCACTTCTATCTGTCATGTGCCGTCTTTATCTTCCTCCTGATTTCTTCAACTTTCTCGGAAGCTTCCAAAATCATTTCCGGGCCAAGTACTAATCGGTCCCCTGGCTCAATCCAACAAGATGGCGATTTGCACGACCGTCCATATAAAGCCTCGAACGGCGCCATACCAATACTTGCCTGATTTATTAAAGATAATTAAATTCCAATTCAAATATACATGTTCAAACTGAAATTCGATTTCTTTACCTGATAACTATTATTATAGGTGAATTCAACCAAATGGAGATGGTCTTCCTAGGATCCACCAAAGTCTATAATACAAGTTCGGAGAAGATCTTCCAAAATCTGATTTACCCTCTCAGTTTGACCATCTTTCTGAGAATGATAAGCTGTGCAAAAGTTTAATTTAGTGCCCAAAGTATCTTGAAATACCTTCTAGAATCTACTAGCGAAAATGGGATCTCTATCGCATACATACTAGATGGTACACCATGAAGTTTAACAACTTTCCTCATATATATCTCGGCCAAACTCAATGCAGTACGAGTGATCTTGACTGGAATAAAGTGACCGGATTTTGTCAGCCTATCGTCAATCACCCAAATGCTCTCGTTACCTCTTCTGGTCTTTGGTAGTCCATCAATAAAGTCCATGGAAATCGATTCCCACTTCCAACTTGGAATCTCTAGAGGTTGAAGTAACCCTTCCGTCTTCCTATGATCAGTCTTAACTTGTTGGCAGGTGGTGCATCTACTAACATAGGTAAAGATATCGCATTTCATCCCACTCCACCAATATAACTTCTTCATATTCCGATACATCTTTGCGACTCTTAGATGAATTGAAAGCGAAGATTGATGGTTTTCTCTCAGCACTTCCTGTCTTAAACCATCAACATTTGGAACACAAATTCGGTTGTCGATCCTCAAAACTCCATTATTATCTACTTGTGCTCCCATTTTACTGTTAACATTTCCGACTCTACCGAGAACTATTACCTTGGTATGATAGAGCAAGGTGTCTTCATATTGCTTGGCTATGATGCAATCCATAAGAGCTGGGGAGACAATGAGTTGAAATAGCATTCCTTCTACAAGATTACAACATATCATTGCTTGGTTTCTTCTCAAAGCATCGACTACGGCGTTTTCTTTCGCTGGGGTATAGTTAATGTCGAGATCATATGCAGCTAAGAATTCGAGCCATCGGACTTGTCTCTGATTCAAATACTTTTGTGAGAAAATATATCTCAATGACTTACGGTCTGTAAATAATTCGAATTTGGTCCCCAAAAGATAATGTCTCCATAGCTTTAGAGCAAATACAACCGCAAGGAGCTCTAAATCATGAATAGCGTAATTGGCTTCATGGGTCTTTAATTGACGACCAACATAGGCAATGACTTTTCCATTCTGCATTAAAACTGCTCCTAATCCATCACGGCAAGCATCAGTATGGACGGTCAAACCTTCGCTTCTGTCAATAGCTGTAAGAATTAGGGCAGAGGTCAACTTTCGCTTCATCCCATTGAAAGATGATTCGTACTTTTCATTCCAATTAAATTTGACATCCTTTCTGGTCAGCACAGTGAGTGGTGCGACAACCCAAGCAAAATATCCTATAAATCTTCAATAATAGCTGGCCAAGCCCAAGAAGCTACGAATATCTGTGGGAGTTTTGGGAGTCTCCCAATCCTGCAAATTCAAAGGATCCGATTTAGATTGAGATAAGATATTCGGATAGAAACAACGAATAAGGATAGAACTTACATTGATTACAGCGACTTTAGCCAGATCAACCGAAATCCCATTCTTCGAAACAATATGGCTAAGAAATCGAACTTCATTTCTCCAAAAGTGGCATTTCAAGAACTTGGCTCTAAGCTGATGATTCTGAAGAGTTTTAAGGACAAAAGCCAAATATGACTTATGCTCTTCCTCGTCTTTAGAGAAGACGAGAATATCATCAACGAAAACAAGAGAAACTTGTTAAGAATATCTCGAAAAACTCTATTCATCAAATCAGCGAAATAAGCTGGAGCATTAGTTAGGCCGAACGGCATAACCAGTCATTCAAAGAAACCATTATCCATCCCGAGTGCTGTTTTAGGAATACTCTCCTCAGCAATTCTGAGTTGATGGAAGCCGGTAGCCAGATCGAGTTGAGAGAAAACTCTAGCTCCATGAAGCTGGCTGAATAAATCATTGATGCGGGGCATTGGATATCTGTTCTTGTGTGTGAGCTTGTTTAGCTCTCTATAGTCCAAACACATTCTGAGAGAACCGTCTGACTTTGTGATGAATACAACTACAGCTCCCCATTCTGAATGACTTCGCCATATCAAGCCTTTAGCAAATAAATCTTCAATCTGAGCATTCAATTTTTCCTTCTCTTTAGGATCCATTCTCCTGTAAGGGAGAACTAATGGTCGAGTACTTGGGATGAGGTCAATGCGGAATTTGATTTCCCACAGAGGTGGTAGAGAATTGACTTCTCCAAACACATCAGGAAAAAGTTGAACAATTGGGGTGGAGCTTAGATCATTCAAATAAGAATCAAGAGAGAATATAAAACTTCCAGCACACTCCTGGGGCGATTTACCTTTAATAACTAAAGGTTTACTCTTGTCATCAATTAGAGAGACAGTTCGAGCTTTGCACGAGATTACGGCTTCGAACTTTCGAAGCCCATCAACACCTAATAGGATATCGAATGCCTCGAATCCAAGGACATAGAAATCCCAAGTTAAACGATGCATACCATACATAAGCATGACATATTTGTATACCCTTTTGAGGTTAGCGGGTCCTCCGATGGGATTTGATACACATAAGAAATTTGATGCAAGAATAGGTTCCAATTCAAGTTTATTACACAAATCAATAGATATGAACCTATATGTTTCTCCAGTATCAAATAGAACTTTAACAGGTAAAGTATGCAACATAAAAGTGCTCTGTAATGTACCTTGGTCATCCTGAACTTCGGGGGTAGGGGTGGTAATAGCAAAAACTCCAGATGGGGTACCCTTCTTTTGGGTCGGGCAATCTTTCTTAAAATGTCATGGCTGTAAGCAAATGTGACAAACATCTCTCTTGGCCATCTGTGCTGGTGGCGGAATAGTTGCTCCCTATTGGGATGGGAAACTGCTCGCATAATGACCCTTCTGATTGCAATTGAAGTAGGTGAAATGTCAATGGGCTTCTTTTGAGAATAGCCAAGCCTGGTTGTCTTCTGCCAGTTCTTCCTTTGCTGTTCAAAATTCGGCTTCCTCCTCCCAGTCTGACTAGAGGACGGCTGAGCAATTGGAGTCTTGGTGACTGATGCACCCCTCGGCTTTCCCTCATACCTAATGGCATAATCCATCAGCTCGGTGAAAGTGTCATGGACATGAGCCGTGAGGAGATTATAACACTCTAGTCGTGCTCCATGGATGAATTTCTCGTTCTTCAAAAGTGGTGTATCAATCAAGCCAGGTCCGAACTTGGAGAGTTCGTTAAACTTCCTTTCATACTCAGAGAAAGTCATGTTACCCTGCTTGAGGTCCATAAATGATTGATAAAGCTAAGCCTTTCCGGCTGCTGGCATCCACTGAGCCGTAAAGGAATCCCTATTTACAAGCGGGACAAAGATGAGTCAAGATTCGAAGAGATGGAAGGAATTTATTTGGATGTAATTTCAATTAAATTTTACCTAAACTGAGCCCAGATGATAGTTTCAAATCATCGGTATGGGAGTTTACTGACTCCCACCAATCCTGTGCCGCATCCTGAAGCCGCGAAGCGGCCAATTGACGCTTCTGCGCGTCAGTAATCTCAAGGCCAGTGAAGATCCTTTCCTGGCTCTGCAGCCACTGTTTCACTCTAATGATGCTCTCGAAACCAGAGCATTTGACGCCTCCAAGCTGAGTGTATTTTTTGCTAAGAGTGGAAAACTTGACTGCGGGAGCTGGGGCACGTGGTGCGGGAGCATTTCCTCTACCTCCACCTCTAGCGTTCCTTCTAGTATTCATCCTGGAATACCAAAAGCGATTTAGAATCAAAGATAGAAATTTATAGAACTTAAGGAAATTCTAATCAAACAGATTCAATAAGGAGGATGGAATCAAAAGGATATAGATTCTGAAATGACTCTCCTCACTCTAAGGTATGATTACCCTATCTCTAATGAGCTTTACAACTCCACAGGCTAAGGTTTCTGGGAACCAAAGCTCTGATACCAACGGTAACAATTCGTATATTTGGACCATTTAAATTGACAATAATCCACACGTGTCAACTTAAATAGTACAAAATATGAATCATTAATGGAGTATATATATAAATGAGAATCATCACAGAATCACAGATATATACAATATAACAGAATAACGCAGCGGAATTACAACAATGTCATAATAGTAATTCATGAAGCTACTAAGTAAATACGACAATGTTTCAAGAAAATGGTGACATGGAAATACATAGATGTCCGATACAAGTATCATAATAAAATAGAACAATATTGATAAAGATAAATAATAGCCTTCAAAATCTTCAGCTTCCAAGCAGTACAGCAACAGAAATCCTCAGACTGACCCGAGCATAAGCACAAACAAACACTTGAGTCAGGACATATATTCTTATAAAAGATGATATGGTTCAAATTTTGAACTAATAATAACTCAAAGATGAATGGAATAAACATCTTTCAGGATCCATTAAACTATATATATATAGTAGTGTATGCTATGTAGATAATGCCTAACGGTAAAATAAAGTATCAAAATAGGGTTAAGGCGTTACCATTATTCCCCTTAACACATTTATATAGTATCATAGACTATACAGTACTGTAAACTCCACTGTAAACTAGTGGTCTATCAGGGAGTACTCCATAGATATAATACAAAACAAATTGTAGTGGTCGCGTATAAGGATATAAGTATGACAAGGCACATGAGGCAATACCTAAGCTAGTGAAACTAATGTTTGTCTGATCCGGGCTGGTGAGAACGCATCACCGCAACGATCGCAACACCATGATACAACACTCCAAATTCAAGGGTGCGCACCAATCGAAAACAAGTAACGAGTAGTTTACGAAGAAATGTGTTCGCTAGAGGTAGCTTGCCTCGTTAGCCCGGCACGGCTCCTGTTTAAGTCATTTCAAATTTAACACAAGTGTCAAGGTCATCCATTATCGTTCTCTTTCTTCAATTGAACAACGTACATCATTCCAACCACTTCATTCTGGATCACACTCCATGTATAATAGTTATTAAAGTGGTATTCGGTTTAGATAGAGCGTATGTCCCTAACCGATCCCGGTCTCTTTAATAACTTCGTAATTATTACACCGATTGGTCATTTAATAATTTTCAAAAAAAAATCAAATAAATTTCACTTAGAATTCGAAAGCCAACATTCCATTTGACTTTCTACATTAATTTCCATATTTTACGTTTTAAAATTTTCCAATTTCCAATTTCAAATTTCCACTTGGTTCCACAATTCAACTTCAACTTGATTTAAAACAATCCAAATATTAATTTAAATTCATATATGGATTCCATTTAATAATCATTTAAATTAAGTTAATTTAACATTTCAAAATAATTTCGATTGAATTTCTAATGGATTTAAATCATTCACTTAAGTTTACCTATATTATATCCAAACTTATAAATTTATAATTGAATTCGCCAAATTAAAATCTTTAAATTACAAGTTTTATATTCAATTCATTTAAATAAATCACATTTTATTTCTTATTAAAGAAATTTAAATTCACTTTTTTACTCATCTAATTAAATAGTCACAAGTTAAATTTCTTCGGTAAGCAAGTTAATTCATTTAATTATTAAATAAATTTTGCCAAAACTTAATTCAACAATTTATTTAATTTTAAATAACGTACTTCCATAAAACATTTGTTAATATTTATTTCAATTTATCAAACATTTAACATTTTAAATTTCACTGGAATTTAAAATTTCAAATTTAATTAAAACCCTTCAATTTTATTTTGAATCAAATCTTATTTATTTTTATTTTAATCAAATCGTTCCATCAATCGGGTTTTTATTAAATTCTCTATCCTAGGTCAAGTGTTTATTTGGGTATTTATCATTTCAACCCGATTCCATTTGAATTCAAAATCAGAAGCATAGTAAAGGGAACTTGTAGTGTGATAACTGGGATGGTGTCAAAGTAAATAAACAAGCAATAACAACAATTAATAACAACACAATAATTTATTTAAATAATCCCGAAATAATCACATTAATTTTACATTATTATTTCATGTAAGTTAATACAATTATTTCTAGAGTCTACACTACCATTTTATGTAGATTAAAGATTATTACGCTAATATTTCATGCGGTTCTACATTTGTTATCTACTTTATTCAAGTCCATACTTCATCAAATTTACATGACATGAAATTTGTTTACAATGTTTCAAGGTAGCTAACTATATTTCTACATGTCGACTAGTTACTATTTCAAAGGTTATACTATGCAGATTTTTAATTTAACCAAATTCAAGTGCATATGTCAATTCCAAACTGATAACTACCATACGTCTAATTTCAAGTGTATATTATTTATCACTTCATGTGTTAACAATTTAACATGCAATATTAACATCAAACATTCGTCAATATTATCAACCGAACTAGATTATTATTGTATAATAATGTAAGTTGTGAAATTTATTCACCTTTAGTGGTTAGAGAGAATGAACGACGAAGCACGAAGAGGCACTAATAGATTTGATTCAAATGCAACACAAACACAAACAATCGAACAAGCTGCAACCATTGACAAGAAAGAAAGAGTATAAATTTAATATGGACATTCATACACACACACATACAAACACACTAACCAATCAATAAAGAAGAGAGAAGAAAAGCTACAAGAGAAGGCGGCTGCAAGGTGAACCACTTCAGATAGTTGCTGTACCAAAATTAGAGGACAACTTTACTATCCACATATATACAACTATATATATGCAACAGCAAGCAAAGATATGATTTTATGAAAGCAAAGTAAAACATCTTTCTTTTTTATATAAAAAGAGTAGAAAACTTATTCAAAATATATGCATGCAATCTTCTTTCACCAGGCAGTCTCGACATCGAACCATAAGCTCGAGTACAGTACTGGAATTTCGGATTTTGATGCGACTACAGGGTAGCAGGGGAATGCGGCGGTGAGCTGTGATGGCTCGGGTTTAGGCTGGGTTATCTCGGGTTTGGGCAGCGACTGGTGGAGGAGGGGTGACGTAGGCGGCTCGGTCGGGCGACGGCAAGGGCAGGCGACGGCGGTTAGGATGGTGGAAAGGTGGCACGGTCGGAGGGAGGTAGTGTGCGCTGGAGTGGAGCATAGGCAAGGGTCGCGGTTGGAGGAGCTATGGCGTGGTCGGAGGGAGGTGGTGCGCGCTGGAGTGGGCGACGCAAACGAGGGGGAGGGCTACGGACGGTGGGGTGAAAAGGCAAAGTTTGGTTTCATATATTTTTTTTCTTTTGCAAAATTTGAACAGAGGAAGAAATAAAATGAAGACGAGAAGAAGAAAGGTATAAAAGAGAAGAGAAAGAATAGGTGTCAAGTGTATTTACCTGTAGCAAGCAAATGTTGTAACCGAAGTTAGCGCACAACATACGAAGTTTGATATCCAGTTGGGTATACGAATGGTCAGGCACAAGAAATATAAATTTGTGATTTACGAGATATTTTGTACATTTTCTATGCTATCAAAGAGCTGCCAACTATCCTAATAAATTTACTCAAGCAAAAGAATTACTTTTCAAAATTTGAACGCATATGGGCTGTCAACTTTGGGCTGAATATTCATTTAACCGGTCCGCTTGGAACGATTAAATTAGTGTGCCGACTTATGTTGAACTCCGATTTGTACAAATGAATATACCATTTTGATCGGCGCTACGAGGCACTTACAATGGTACAAAGATATTGACGATACGACAGTTCTATCAAAACTCAAATTTTACGCCGATTAAATTGTTCGTTTGACAAAACAATTTAAATGAAGCTGACGACGATGGAATTAGACGAAACGGAATGCGACGTCTCGATCTGATAAATTTTTACAACATTACTATGTAAACATATTTAAATTCGAAAGATGAAAATTTACGCACTTTAAAATGAACTGATATACAAAAAATGTGAACGAATTTTATTGCGATATTTTACGACGAAACTTTTCCTATGTCCATAACCAACTAGACGCATTTTATATACGAAGTTTGGATGTTAACTAAGAATGTACATAAATTTCAAATTTTACATTAAAATAATGGATTCAAAATTTTAAATTGGGTCGGAAATTCAGGTCGTTACAAAAAATAATAAAGGCTAGCGGCTGTTAGCTTTACCAAAGACAAACGAAAGGGCATAGAACCCAAAAGGACCAAATGTAGGTTCTCGCAGATTTCGCCACGTGTCGGATGTCAAAATGCACAAATGAATATACTGCGGAGATCAGCACGACGAGACAAACAAAATGGTACATGGATATTAGAGATACGACCAACCTATCAAAATTCACTTTTTCGTTGCCAAACTGATGCTAAAACGTCGAAATAAGATAAATGGAGATAGAGTAGTCCAAATTTGGCAAAACTAAATATGACGTCTCACTTAGAAAATAGTTTACGTTTTTATTATATACAAGTATTTATATTTCAAAAATATTTTATTTCAATAATTTTACTGATTTTAAATTTTAAATTGAAATTTTCAAAACCAAACAAACTTAAATATTTTCAAATGACAATCTGCCACTAGCTATGCTTCAATATACGCATACCAAATATAAAATTTCCATTTCTAAAATTTTATTGTTTATTTTCATGAAAAATTTAGTTAATTACATTATTTAAAATCGTTTAAATTTTTGGATCGTTACAGTATGTATCTCACATAGTAAACATGCACGTTAAGTAGAAACTCGTACTAATTTATGAGAAATCAAACATTACTCATAAAAACAAAAGCAACAAACAAGCCTTTGCTTCCTTTTACCCGAATTTCACTTACATAACTTAAAAGAGAGTGAAAGCTAATAAATGAAACAATACGACAACTCGTCATCATATCATGAATCTAGGCCTACTAAAACATATATAACAATCTTCTCACATAAACATGTTGTTTCAGACTATGTAACTTGCATTTCTAATGTAAGAAGTATACAATTTTATTAAAGCCCATACGATGTACACATGTCATCCGTACGCAATATAAAATCCAATCGCTTGCTCGATGACATAAACTCTCCTCTGAATTAGTATCGCTCACTCGACTTCCTCACTGCGGACTCTAATCAGGAGGATTCTTGATAAGAGACATCCATTCTCCTTACATATCCATATACTATGATAGAAAACGTCAGAATCATATCAAAAATCTGTATCAAGTATTCGCCATCAAGAATTGAATGAAAAATCCTTGTTCGAATTGGTGTAAATACCTCAAAATCACGTACTTGAATCTGGATCAGGAACAGTTATGCGAATAAAATGATTTACATACAAATTACATATATATTCCATTGGTTTCTTAACTACACCAATTATTTTTAGTTCATATTCATTCACACCAATAGTATTTCATTTAATACTAAAATCATTTATGAATTTTTTTCATAAACATTACCTATGCTTTAGAACATTCAAGACCTAAGTTCCTATTCATATAATACTCCATTACATCCTAAGAGTATATATATGATATTCGATTTTACTTACTTAACTATGATGTTCAACAAATTTAAAACTTTTTTTAACTTACTATCTTTCCATTCTAGAGTTATAGAACTCTACCTTTATATTTTCACAAACACTTAATTTCAAGTTCCTAACTAATTCAGAAGTTTTCGACTATCCAAAATAGCCAAAAAAACCATTCCATTTCGACAAATGAAAATTACCAAACACATCATAATGAGATAAACAAACCAAATTACTCTAATGCATAGAATACATGTGTCCGCAAAATACTTAACATAAAACTCAAGAACTAAATATCAGGTTTTGTTTCATTTTGAAATAATAATAATATACATATCTCCCTTTTGTATTTCAAATCATACTTTTCAAATGAAATCAAAATCAGTTTTTTCAAAATAACTTTGTAGCAAACTACTGTAGTAGCGTCCGCCCCTTAGAAACTCGAAAATGAATGCCGATGATGCTGCAGTCACCACCAAAATTATTTTTCAGTGACAAAATTGAGTTCAGTACTCTCTATCTACTTTATTTTTATTAATCAATACTCTTAAATAATATTGTTATTATTTTCTTAAAACTTTGAAAAAACAAAATTTCAAAACATCGGGATTTAAGTTCTTAAATTCTCAGTTTAATTAAAGAAGAATCGTACTTTATAAACCATTTTTACGAATATACTTTCTTATATAAAATCATTTCACAAATGTATATCTTCGTTTAGATTAGAATAAACAAGTTTTATTAAAATTAAATTTTACCCCAACATTATCACCTAACGCCTTGTAATCAAACTGTGAAACTTGATTCACATGGTATTCATTTCAATGTTTCCATAATCACTATCTACACAATCCATGTAGTGAGAAGGTAAGACTGCTCATAAACTGGCCGAGCACAACTAATCAAACATTAAATGATAATAATTGAATATTATCATTTCTTAACGAAAAAACACATCATAAATAACTCTCTTAGTTCTGGAAATTATTATTACTATATATAAAATATAGCCCTAGCTAAAGTTATTTCATTTCCTAAGTTTACAAAATAATACTGTGTCCGTTTGACTTGTCTAAGGGTTTAGAAACTTCTATCGATACAGTTGCACCTTTTTATTGACCATAATTCATAAACCACTTAACATATGTGTAACAACCCTGTATTTTATGATTATTTAATTGTATATTTTAATTGTTTAAATTAAATTCCTGATTTAAAAACTTTATTTTTATTTATTAAAATGAATAATTTTGTTATTTAAATATAAATTTTGATTTTTATGCAAATTAGGATTTCAAACATGAATAAATGGAATATTTTCCAAAAGAAAGTGATTTTGGTCAAATGGTCAAACTTTGACTTTTAAATTTAAATTTTAAATATTTCGAATTTCTAATCTTATCTTTTATTACGAAAATAAATAAAATTTCAAAAACACCGCTTTTCGTTTCGTTGACATCCGATTTATATTGTGAAAGTTATGCTTTTTACAATATTGTATGTAAATTGATTTGTTTAACAAAATTGTTTATTTTAATTTGTATAAATAATATTTTTATTTTTCAAAACATGTTCTAATATGTGTAATATGGCATATTATGTGTTTATTTCATTTTAAAATATTTTAAAGTGATGTTATAATTTTCCAAAGCTTATTGTATTTTATCTACAATTTTTCACCCTAATTTCTATTATTATGCTATTTTCATAATTATTTCATATTTTCTAAAATATATTTATTTAGTTTCTTTTTCCACTTTATTTTACTCAGTTTTTATACTTTATTTACTGAAATATATATAATTATTCTAATTTAAAAGAAAAGGAAATATAAAAGGTCAAAACCTTTTCATATGCCATGACCTTACATATGCCATTTGCCTTTTCGTTTGTCAATTAACATTGGCATTGACTCTAGCCGACCATTTCCTTTGCCCTAGCTATGTATTTCTCTAGCATTCACGTGAGAAATGTTTCTCATTCTCAAAAACTCAAGGCCATGAGAAAAAATCATGCTAAGGGCCTCTTTCTTTCTCTCCTTTTCTTTTTACTTTCCCATTGATTTTGCCTTTGATTCTTTGCAAGTTTGCTTGGGCTAGCCTCTACTCCACTCTCCACCATCAGCTCCACCCTCACCTCCTCCATCTACAGTAGCCATCAGCACCTCCTCTGACCAAAAGGTTAAGCCATGACCACTTGATGTTGATAGCTCCACAAAATTTGCACAAACACTCCACAAATTGCCAAGCCAAGCCTTGATTTCACCACACACCTTCACAGTTCGTTTCGGTCACCCCTTAGCCATCACCACCAGTAGCTACTTCATCATTTGGCCATCACTTCAGCAAGCTAGACCTGACCTGACCCAATTGACCCATGGCCGAGCTCATGTGTGATCAAGCCAAGCCTTGTGTGCACCAAAATCATTACTATTTGCCTTGAACCCATGTATGCTTCATGTTGTATCTCTTCCACCACCTTCATCCGCTTGTAACCTGACCTATATGATACCGTACATGACCCAAACACACATCATTGGCCGAGCAAAAGATCCCCTATGGTCGAGCATTAGAGTGGTTAAGGCAAGGTTAAGCTATTTTGTCTTTATTGCTTTCATTTTTCAATTTGTCCAATATTGTTTTGTGTTGTATGTTCATGTGTTATTTTGTCTTGTTTGGAGTGTTGTTTACAAGATCATATCTTGGCTATCTCTCTCATTTGAATCCAATGTCATGCTGTGTCGTGCTTGTCGTGCCTTTGGAACCGTTTTGTTTGTTGTAGTGGTCTTCGGCTTGAAAAGGTGAGTCCTTCTCACTCTGACATATTTACTTATGAATTAGTAAATTGATGACAAGTGTTTTGTAATATAAAATGTTTATGCAATTTAATGATGATTATATGATATGCTATGCCATGTTATTACCATGTTAATTCTGTTATTTATCACCTGACATATGATATATGACATTATATTATGACATTGACATTGTTTATATTGTTTATGCATATATTCACACTGCAAGTTCCCTGTTAGAATAGAATCACTATGGGTTGAAATGATACATACCCGAACGGACTTTATAATAGAGAAAAATCTTTATGGGCTGAAATGATAGGCCTGAGCGATTTTTATTTATTTTTATTTACTTGGAATTGCGGGTTTGAAATGATAGAACCCGGGTTTTCTTTTTAAACTGCGGATTGAAATGATATATATCCGTATCACTTGACCTAGGTTAGAAAATTATATACAGACCCCGTGGTTTATTTATAAACGATTTTTCTAAAGATATGTATTTTTTTAAAAGTATGAAATTTTGATTAAAAAAAATATATTTTATGGTTTTGTGAAAGTTAAATATTGAGTTTTAAATTTGTGAATTTAAGTATGTAAATTTGAAGTAAATGTGATTTTTGACTTTAATTTTTTTTTAAAATGTAAGTAAATAATGGAAATTTAATTTAAAGTTTTAAAATGATATTTGAAGTAAAATGTTAAGTTTTTGTTTAAATTTAATAAGAAAATAAACAGTGAAATTTGACTTAACAAATGAATTGGATTTTAATTGGATATTTGATTTTAAATTTATTGTGATAAATCGTATGTTAAAGGTATTTAAATATGAAATTTTAAAGTCTAGAAATATGATTTATAAATTTAAATAGAAAATTTTGAAGTTTTACTGAAATCTGGAATTTTATTAACAGCATTTCCCAAAAATGCTGTAATCTTATAACAACATTTTTAAATGCTGTTGTTTTTGAATTTAACTATGTTGTAATCACTAAATATCTATTACTGAATTTTATAAATGTCGTTGTTCCTAAACTAAACTATTTTGGAAACTATAAGCTACGATAGCACTTTATAAATATTGTCGTTGCTATATTTTGACAATGTTGAAATATTATAGATTTTTAACACTATTTGGGTTATATTTTATAGTGTTAAATGACTTAACTTTTGAAATTGATTATTTGTGAAATTTTAGAAGTTTTGAAAATATTTTAGTATTTAAATTTGAATATAAGGAATTTAAATTGAATTTGAATTTAAATAAGGTTTACTTGGTTATGTGTTCAATGGAATGAAATGTAATGGGATAAATGAAATTTTGAATGAAATTTTGAAACGTGTTTTGAAATGATATTTAAATGACATATTTGATGTTAAAATGACATTTAAATTTGAATATTTGAATTTGAATTCAAATAATGATTTGATAATGAGGTTTTGAAAGGATATGATGTTTCAATGATTTAAATGGTTTGGAAATGATTTGATCTTTATTTTTTTGATAAAGAATATGAATTTAGAATGATATTTGATTTTGATAAATGAATATATGAAGTTTATATTTGTATGAAAGGATATTTGGTTTACTTGTAATTTGAGTTTATTTAAAGATATTGGATTTATGAAATGAACATTTCAAAACTAAGTAATAATGAATTTAAATTTGAGATATTTGAAATTATAAATTTAGTTTTGAAATGTGGTATATTAAATCTTGGAAATATATTAAAAATTAAATAGTTTGTTTTGTGGATCCAATCTATATTTGAAATTGATATGATTTGAAATGTTTTGTTGGGAAACTGAATTAATTGAAACTGATGGTTTGAATTGAATTAAATTGGAAATTTGAAAAATTGGGTTTAATTGAATAAATTTGAAATTTGGATTAAATGAATGTTTCATGATGTCAAATGTATGATTTCGAAATGTTATGATTTTCAAAGTGTAACGATTTCAAGTATTTTTGGGTTCGAAAGAGTTATAATTTTGAAAGTACCATGACTTTTGAAAGATGAATATATGTTTGAAATGGAAATGATAAACTATTTTTATTTGAATATAGTTTTGAAATAAAATGGTTTTAGTTTCAAAGTATGAACTATTTTGAATGGAATATAGTTTTGAAATGAAATGATTTGATTTTTTAAGTATTATGATTTTTGAAATGACCACAGCGTTATAATAACGTTTGGTAGTTAAAGAGACCGAGATCGGAAGTTGTCATACTCTCTGCCAACTCCGAAAAACACTTTAACAACTGTGTACGCTGTGGAGTTTTCAGAATGAAGTAGGATAATGGCGACGTTCTTGAGGTATATTATGTGGACCTGACTCCCATGAGTTGGCTTAAGGTGGCTAAAATAGGAGCGATCTCGGGGCAAAAGGGGTAGCTCCTCTTGTCGGACACACTTCTTCGATACTATACTCTTACTTGTGGTTGATTAGATGGCCATCCTTCGATTTTGACTGGGAGTGTGTTCCGTGATGGGCATAGTGCCTGCTACGTTACAGCCAGCCCGTGTGCGTAATTGGTATATCTACCCTAGAATTGCCTTGTGTGCGGTGTCACCTACCATACCGAGCCTTTCCTACGAGTTTGTTTTTCTCCCGTAGCCCATGGAGTATTTAGGGTAGTCTCCCGATCTAGAGATATACTGATACTGGATGGATTACTAGGACTATTAGATGTTAAGGGGAATATTGAGTCACTCCTTAACTCTATTTAAAAGTATGTTTATTTTACTGTAGACATTATTATAATAGCGCAATATTACTACATAGTAAATAGTTTAACGGATGCTTAAAGGATGGGTGATCCCAAGCATCCTTAAAGTTACTGATGCATTTTTTGTTACTGTTCACTTGAGTTGATTTACAGTTCATAAGTATTTATATCCTGACTCGAGTGTTTTGTGTTTTGCTTTACTCTCGAGTCCAACTGAGTGATTCAACTTTCAAGACTCACCTTCGGAGTTGGAGCTTTTCTTGAAGATATAGCCATCTATTTTGCTTTCAGTATCCAGTGATTCCAGTGTTGTATTCTGATTTGTATCTGACGTATCTTGTTACTCTTCTATTGTATCCTGTTTAACTCTGATGTATCTTATTTTTATATAGTAGCTTCATGAACTACTATCCCTTTTAATTCCGCTGCATTATTATTTACTCTGTGTCTGTGATTATTTATTTACTATATATTATGAGATTTGCCAAATTTTATTTACAACGCGATATTTTGAGCAATTCAAGTCCAACATGCGCAGATGCGAATGGTTGAAAATATCGGGTCGTTACATTTGGTATCGGAGCTTTGGTAGCTCTAGGCAAACTCAACATATATGATAAGTGTATTTATAGAATCACTTTCATTCGAGTTTGAATCTCTTCTTTTTGGCTCGATCCCTTTGAATTTTGGAATGTTCCCTACGGTTCGAAAACTCATTCGTGTCCCTCACTATTCATCTTCTTTTAATTTTGGAGTATCCCATGACTCCACTTCGAATGATCTTTATAGTAAGTTTGCGGTCTCGCCAATGTCAAATTGATTTGTAAAGGGGTGAAACTCCTTTACAATAGCATCGATTCACCAAAGATTTTATATCCTCAGTTTAGATTCTAGTATCTCTTATAATTCCAAATTCTATCTCTTGAGATCGAATGTTGATTTTCCCCAGAAATCTACATCGATCTTATTCTTTAAGTCACGGTTGACCCGTTAATGTTGTCCGCGATTTATATAAGCTTATTCATCTTCCTATTTTATTTTTTAATCATTTCATCTTTGTTTCCAACTCATATTCAAATCATTCTTGAAGTATATTTGTAAACTAATATTTAATTTTTTTTTTATACATTGTGTTGTTTGAGTTGTTGATGTTGATTTGGATTTTTGATCGATTCGTCTGATCAACGCTATCGATAAGATTTCCAAAAACTTGAACATAACAAAATGACACAATATGTTGTTTTTAAAATTTAGTAATGAAATAAATTTTGCAACTATATTATAAATCTTTTTCTGGATTTTATTCAATTGGTTGTTAGGAAATAATAATTGATTTTATGTATCATTATCTCTTGTTTCATATATAAATAATTGAAATATAAAACATGGTTATAAATTTATTTGGAAATTTAAAATGAATTTAAAACAAGAATTTGAGAATTTAATTTCTGATGGATTTCATACCTTGTGTTTAAAATTTTAAAGGATATATTATTTAAAGTATTTTCGAATAGAAATTTGTTTCCAAAGAATTTTGAAGTTTAAAATTAGCGCTCTTCTCTTTGTCGCTGGAAAATAACTTCGGTGATGACTGCAGCATCAACGACATTCATTTTCGAGTTTCGAAGTGAAGAGACTATTCTGTAGTCTTGCTACGGTTTTTTTTTGGAATTTAATTGATTTGAATTTCTTACATAAGACTAGATTTATAACATATGCTGATATATGATTTAAATTTGAATATATATATATATATATATATATAGTGTATGTGCATTTATTTATCTCTTAATAGTTTGGAATTCATCGGAAATTTAATTCCTAAATTTTGTCTTGAAAGATAATTTTTAAGTGTAATTTCAAGATTTGGATAAATATTCAAGTTTGAAATGATTGAATTGGAAAGTTCATTTGTATAATACACAATTTCATTCCAATACAACTTACCTAAATTTTCAGAAGTTGAATATGTAATTGCATAATATACAATATAAAAAATTTTATAAATAAAATTTGAGTGGTTATAATAAATGTTATACACTTAAATTTTAGTTATAAAAAGATTAACAGTGGTAAATAGAGAAAAGAAAAAGGGTAATGGAATAATTTACAATATAAAATGATGTCAAAGGAACTAAGAATAAATTAGAGAGGTTATAATAAGTGTAAATATATTTAACATAGCTGATAAAATATATTGAGAGGAATAATTTTAATTTTAATTAGGAATAAAGAAGAATTAAATTTTATTGAGTACATTATGAGTATATTAAATGATTTTTCTTTCAAATCCACGATTTTTGAGATTGTTAGTTTAAGACAATTGGATGATAAGATAATGAAATTAGAGGTAGTTAAGATTTATTTAACTTATTTAAAATTAATTTTCAATTTTAGTTGAAATTTTCAAGGTTTCAAATTTATTATCTTATTTTGTTTTTCAAACTAACTTTTGGTTGTCCTTATTTTCATTATCTTGCTACAGAATGGGGAGGCTATTGCTTATACCAGTATGTTTAGAAATCTTTCTATAATCTTTGGAACTCATTTTGAATCTGAGCCTACTTGCCATCTACAGACCGTCGATCAAATGGGAAGGGTGAATCAGATTCTAGAAGATTTTTTTCGTGCTTATGTTCTTGATTCTGGAGGATATTGGGAAGATCAACTCCACATTGTTAAACTTACCTATAACAATAGTTATCAGGCATAATTTCAATCTTCTTGTCATCTTGTCTTAATCCTATTTCATTCTATCTTTTTCTGTGCTTTCCCGTACCTCATTCCTTTTCCGGGACGAAAAGTTTTGAGTGGAGGAGAGTGTAACAACCCTGTATTTTGTGATTATTTTAATTGTATATATTAATTATTTAAATTAAATTCCTGATTTAAGAACTTTATTTTTATTTATTAAAATGAATAATTTTGTTATTTTAAATATAAATTTTGATTTTTATGTAAATTAGAATTTCAAACATGAAAAAATGGAATATTTTCCAAAAAAATGTGATTTTGGTCAAAATGGTCAAACTTTGACTTTTAAATTTTAATTTTAAATATTTTCAATTTTCAATTTTATCTTTTATAATGAAAATAAATAAAATTTCAAGAAACACTGCTTTTTTTCCGTTGAAATCCGATTATATTGTGAAAGTTATGCTTTTTACAATATTGTATGTAAATTGATTTGTTTAACAAAATTGTTTATGTTAATTTATATAAATAATATTTTATTTGTCAAAACATGTTCTAATATGTGTAATAAGGCATGTTATGTATTTTTTCATTTTAAAATAATTTTAAAGTGATGTTATAATTTTCCAACCCTTATTGTATTTTATCTATAATTTTTCACCCTAGTTTCTATCATTGTGCTATTTTCATAATTATTTTATATTTTTCTAAAATTTATTTATTTATTTTCTTTTTCCACTTTATTTTGTTTAGTTTTTATATTTTATTTACTGAAATATATATAGTGTATTTTAATTTAAAAGAAAACGAAATATAAAAGGTCAAAACCTTTTCATATGCCATGACTTTACATATGCCATTTGCCTTTTCATTTGTCAATTAACATTTGTATTGACTCTAGCCGACCATTTCCTTTGACCAAGCCATGTATTCCTCTAGCATTCACATTAGAAATGTTTCTCATTCTCAAAAACTCATGGCCATGAGAAAAAATCATGGTAAGGGCCTCTTTCTTTCTCTCTTTTTCTTCTTACTTTCCCGTTGATTTTGCCTTTGATTCTTTGCAAGTTTGCTCGGGCTTGCCTATACTCCACTCTCCACCATCAGCTCCACCATCACCTCCTCCATTTACAACAGCCATCAGCCCCTCCTTTGACCAAAAGGTTAAGCCACGACCACTTGATGTTGATAGCTCCACAAAATTTGCACAAACACTCCACAAATTGCCAAGCCAAGCCTTGATTTCACCACACACCTTCATAGTTTGTTTCGGCCACCCTTAGCCATCGCCACCTGCAGCTACTTCATCCTTTGGCCATCACTTCAGCAAGCTCCAGGCCTGACCTGACCCAATTGACCCATGGCCGAGCTCATGTGCGATCAAGCCAAGCCTTGTGTGCACCAAAATCATTACTATTTGCCTTGAACACATGTATGCTTCATGTTGTATCTCTTCCACCACCTTCATCCACTTGTAACCTGACCTATATGATACCATACCTGACCCAAACACACATCAATGGTCAAGCAAAAGATCCCCTATAGTCGAGCATTGGAGTGGTTAAGGCAAGGTTAAGCTATCTTGTCTTTATTTCTTTCATTTTTCAATTTGTCCAATATTGTTTTGTGTTGTATTTTCATGTGTTATTTTGTCTTGTTTGGGTGTTGTTTACAAGATCATACCTTGGCTATCTCTCTCATTTGAATCCAATGTTGTGCTGTATCGTGCATGTCGTGCCTTTGGAATCGTTTTGTTTGCTGTAGTGGTCTTCGGCTTGAAAAGGTGAGTCCTTCTCACTCTGACATATTTACTTATGAATTAGTAAATTGATAACAAGTGTTTAGTAATATAAAATGTTTATGCAGGTTAATGATGATTATATGATATGTTATGCCATGTTATTACCATGTTAATTCTATTATTTATCACCTGACATATGATATATGACATTATATTGTAACATTGACATTGTTTTTATTATTTATGCATATATTCACACTGCAAGTTCCCTGTTAGAATAGAATCATTATGGGTTGAAATGATACATACCGGACGGACTTTAGAATAGGAAAAAATCGTTATAGGCTGAAATGATAGGCCTGGGCGATTTTTATTTATTTTTATTTACTTGGGATTGTGGGTTTGAAATGATAGAACCCAGGTTTTCTTTTTAAACTGCAGATTGAAATGATATATATCTGTATCACTTGACCTAGGTTAGAAAATTATATACAGACCCCGTGGTATATTTTTAAATGACTTTTCTAAAGATATGTATTTTTTTAAAAGTATGAAATTTTGACTAAAAAATATATATTTTATGGTTTTGTGAAAGTTAAATATTAAGTTTTTAATTTGTGAATTTAAGTATGTAAATTTGAAGTAAATGTGATTTTTGACTTTAAATTATATTTTTAAAAATGTAAGTAAATAATGGAAATTTAATCTAATGTTTTGAAATGATATTTGAAGTAAAATATTAAGTTGTGTTTAAATTTGATAAGTAAATAAACAGTGAAATTTTGACTTAACAAATGAATTGGATTTTAATTGGAAATTTAATTTTAAATTTTATTGTGATAAATAATATGTTAAAGGTATTTAAACGTGAAATTTTGAAGTCTAGAAATACGATTTATAAATTTAAATAGAAAAATTTGAAGTTTCTTTGTTTTTGAAAAGTTATAATAAAATCTAGAAATTTTATTAACAGCATTTCCCAAAAATGCTGTGGTCTTATGACATTATTTTTAAATGCTGTTGTTTTTGGATTTAACTATGTTGTGGTAACTAAATATCTATTACGAAATTTTATTAATGTCGTTGTTCCTAAACTAAACTATTTTGGAAACTATAAGCTACGATAGCACTTTATAAATGTTGTGTTGCTATATTTTGACAATGTTGAAATATTATATATTTTTAACACTATTTGAGTTATATTTTAAATTTTAAATGATTTAACTTTTGAAATTGATTATTTGTGAAATTTTCGGAGTTTTGAAAATATTTTAGTATTTAAATTTGAATTTAAGGAATTTAAATTGAATTTGAATTTAAATAAGGTTTACTTGGTTATGTGTTAAATGGAATGAAATCTAATGGGATAAATGAAATTTTGAATGAAATTTTGAAATGTGTTTTGAAATGATACATTTGATTTTAAAATGATATTTAAATTTGAATATTTGAATTTGAATTCAAATAATTATTTGATAATGAGGTTTTGAAAGGATATGATATTTTAATGATTTAAATGGTTTGGAAATGATTTGTTCTTTATTTTTTTGATAAAGAATATGAATTTAGAATGATATTTGATTTTGATAAATGTATATTTGAAGTTTATATTTGCATGAAAGGATATTTGGTTTACTTGTATTTTGAGTTTATTTAAAGATATTGGATTTATGAAATGAACATTTCAAAACTAAGTAATAATGAAGTTAAATTTGTGATATTTGAAATTATAAATTTAGTTTTGAAATGTGGTATATTAAAACTTTGAAATATATTAAAAATTGAATAGTTTGTTTTGCGGATCCAATCTATATTTGAAATTGATATGATTTGAAATGTTTTGTTGGGAAACTGAATTTAATTGAAACTGATGGTTTGAATTGAATTAGATTGAAAATTTGAAAATTTGGGTTTTATTGAATAAATTTGAAATTTGGATTAAATGAACGTTTCATGATGTCAAATGTATGATTTCGAAATGTTATGATTTTCAAAGTGTAATGATTTCAAGTATTTTGGGTTTCGAAAGAGTTATAACTTTGGAAGTATTATGACTTTTGAAAGATGAATATATGTTTGAAATGGAAATGATAAACTATTTTTATTTGAATATAGTTTTGAAATAAAACGGTTTTAGTTTCGAAGTATAAAGGGATATAGTTTTGAAATTAAATGATTTGATTTTTGAAGTATTATGATTTTTGAAATGACCACGGCGTTATAGTAACGTTTGGTTGCCAAAGAGACCGGGATCGGAAGTTGCCATACTCTCTACCAACTTCGAAAACCACTTTAACTACTGTATACGTGGTGGAGTTTCCAGAATGAAGTAGGATGATGGCGGCGTTCTTGAGGTATATTACGTGGACCCGACTCCTGTGAGTTAGCTTAAGGTGGCTAAAAAGGAGCGATCTCGGGACAAAAAGGGTAGCTCCTCTGGTCGGACGCACTTCTTCGATACTATAATATTACTTATGGTTGATTAAATGGCCATCCTCCGATTTTGATTGGGAGTGTGTTCCGGGGTGGGCGTATTGGCTGCTACGTTACCGCCAGCCTATGTGCGTAATTGGTATATCTACACTGGCATTGCCTTGTGTGCCGTGTCACCTACCATACCGAGCTTTTGCTACGAGTTTGTTTTTCTCCCGTAGCCCATGGAGCATTTAGGTTAGTCTCCTGATCTGGAGATATGCTGATACTGGATGGACTACAGGGACTATTACGTATTAAGGGGAATATTGGGTCACTCTTTAACGCTATTTAAAAGTAAGTTTATTTTACTGTAAACATTATTATAATAGCGCAATATTACTACATGGTAAATAGTTTAATGGATCCTTGGGTGATCCCAAGCATCCTTTAAGTTACTGATGCATTTTTTTGTTACTGTTCACTTGAGTTGATTTACAATTCAAAAGTATTTATGTCCTGACTCGAGTGTTTTGTGTTTTGCTTTACGCTCGAGTCAGACAGAGTGATTCAGCTTTCAAAACTCACCTTTGGAGTTGGAGCTTTTCTTGAAGATCCAGCCATCTATTTTGCTTTCAGTATCCAATGATTCCAGTGTTGTATTCTGATTTGTATCTGATGTATCTTGTTACTCTTTTGTTGTATCCTGCTTAACTCTGATGTATCTTATTTTTATATAGTAGCTTCATGAACTACTATCTCATTTAATTCCGCTGCATTATTATTTGCTCTGTGTCTGTGATCTGTGATTATTTATTTACTGTATATTCTAAGATTTGTCAAATTTTATTTACAACGCGATATTTTGAGCAATTCAAGTCCGACATGTGCGGATGCAAATGGTTGAAAATATCGGGTCGTTACAATATGAATCAACAAAATATAAAATATTTTTGTTGCACTAACAAATATGCGCTCTCATACACACAGACAAACACACTCTCTCATGCTCTAGCATGTTACTAACCTTATCTCGAATGAGTCTACCCTACCACAACTAAGTGTTCGCTCAACCTAACCTCTAATGCCTCGTGTAATGACTGGCATTTTCAACCCTCAAAGTCGACACTAATACATCCACAGTATTCACGTGCTGAGCATCCAAGTGCCAGAAAGATAGATTGTTGGAGTGAAAGAAAAGAAATGATAGAGCCTAATCTCACATTGTTACGAGTAATATGTTGTAACGACCCTGAATTCCGACCCGATTTAAATTTGTAAATTCACTGTTTTAATATAAAAATTTTGAAATTTATAAACGATCTCAATTTGCGTCCAAACTTTATTTATGACATACGTCTAGTTAGATATGGACATAGAAAAAAGTTTCGTTGCAAAATATTACAGTAAACTTCGTTCGCGTTTTACTGTATATCAGTCCATATAAAGCTGCGTAAAATTTATCTTCCAAATCAAATTATTTTTACACAGTTATGTTGTAAAATTATTCTGATCATGATTATGAAATTCGTTTCGGCAAAAACTGCCATCGCCTGCTCCGTTTAAATTGTTTTACAAGACGCGCAATTTTAGCGGCGTGTATGCGAATTTCATAAAACCATCGTATCGCAATAATCTGTATACCGTTGGAATCGCCTCGTCGCGCTGACCAAAACGTTATATTTATTCGTGTTAAACGGAGACAGAAAAAAAACGTCACGTTGTTTTAACTATTTAAACGGACCGGTTAAACACGTTACAGCCCAAATCTTCTACCCGTTACAAAAGAAATTGAAAAGAAAATAAAAGGCCAGCTGAAATAATGCGTTTATTGGGGAGGTGAAGTGTGAAGGGTTGTGTGGAATAATGAAACATTTGAAGCTGAATTAATGCATGTATTCACGTACTAGTTAAAGCTAACAAAACAATTCATTTTCACAATTCCATTTTTATCTGTTCTTTCGAAAACTCTTTAGGTAATCTCTCTGCCTCACCTTCTCCTTATTATTCTTTCAGAAAGTATATAAAAAAAAATGACAACGCAAAGGAAAGAAATATGACCGAGCCCAGTTTTTCCCACAAAATCTCATCATCACGTTCATCTCCCACTTTCACCACCTTGTCCACCGACCACCAAAGCCACACGTCAGCCGCCGTTCCACCACCGAGCATCCTCCATCCCACTGTCCCCTTCCACCACGTGCGGCATCGTCAACTTCCACCTAAGCCGATCCAACCCAGTCGCAGCCGCCTACGCCACCACCACCACCCTAGTCTATGCGCCACCTCTGCCCCTGCTTGTGTGCGTGTGTATGGAGCCGCGCGTGTGTGTGTGAAGGGTATTGTGTGATGTGCTGGTGCATGTATATGTGGTGGGGGAGTGGAGTTTGGGAAGGTCTCAGCATGAAAAAAAAAATGATAATGCAAATATATGGGGAGTTTGGTGAAGCATGCAGGGGAGTGTGGCGAATTCATTTGGAGGAGTTTGATGATGTATGCGTGAGTATGTGTTGATAGCATGGAACAGTGCATGCCTTAAAGGGAAAAATAAAAAAGAATCACATACAAAATGTTTTGTTGCGGCATGCGTGTGTGTTGAGTGGAGATATATGCTGTGTTGTTGGGGGGAAAAGTGAAGTAATGCACGCGCGTAAAAAAAAAAGTGTGCGTGTAGGTAGTTCAGTAGAGGGGTGTTGTGTGGCGTGGTGGAAGTGCAGTGGCGTGAAAAGATTTGCTCTAAATTTTGCAGTAAAATATTTCCATTAGTATTTATTTGGTCGCCAAAAATAGTAACCAATTTCCTTTGTTTGTTGTGTGCAGAAGCATTCGTTTGAGCGTCTTTTGTAGCAGCGTCAATCTTCAGCTTTTGTCCTCTTCTCTGTATTCGTGTTCGTTGGTTGTGCGTACCATTTTCTTTCGTGCTTCATCTTGCTTTGGGTCAATTCCTTTATCCACGAAAGGTGAAATTAATTTTCACGACATATATTCTTATGCTAGTTGATTTCTATGTGATATGAATTGGATGCTATTTGTGCTAAATGATATTAAATTGCAAGTAATTTGACATAGGATAGTTAATAAATTAAAACGGATTATATTGTCGAATTTGATTTGTAAACCTGACCCCTTTTATATGTTAAATTAAGTTAGTCGAAATTGATCCCTTAAATTATATTTGACGTAGAATTTGATAAGTAACTTTTGAACCTGTGAATGTAGATTTGTTTAATTGTTGTATTATTTAAATTGAAATTGCAATTGAATGACAAGTGAAAAACCGTAAAGTAATAATCTTTAATCTACATGAAATGATAGTGTAGATTCTAGAAATAATTATATTAATTTGCATAAATAACAAATGTAAATTAATACGATTATTTCGGGATTATTTAAATAAACTGTTAAATTGTTTGTATGGATGGAATTGTTTGTTTATTTACTTTGACACCATCCCAGTATTCACACTGCAAGTTCCCTTTGTATGTTTTGATTTTGAATTTAAATGGAATCAGGTTGAAATGATAAATGCCCAAATAATTGGACTTAGGATAGAAAATTTAATTAAATCGATTGGTCGATGTTTTTGATTTAAAATAAAATAAAGTTTTATTCGACTAATAACTAGGTTTTGAAATAAAATTAGAATTTAAAATTCTAATAAATGAAAAAGATGGAATTTTTGAAATTGAACAAATAATTGACGAAGAACATTGTTTTGAAACTAAATTAATTAATAATTAAATTAGAATTATTTGATAATAAATTTGAAATTGATAATAATGAAGCTTGAAATTAATAATGGTTGATTTGGAATTTTGATAATCAAGTATTGAAATTTATTAATAATTGAATTTGAAATTATTAATAACGAAGTTTTAAATAATTAAAAATTAAGTTTTTAATTTATTAATAATTAAATTGAAAATATTAATGAATAAGTTTGAATAATAATAATTAAGATTTGAAATTATTGAATTTGATGAGATGGAATTATTTAATGATTTAAATAAATTGAATAGTATTTACTAAGTGGAATTAAATTATTGAATAAGTGAAACGAAGTTTCTTAATTGGATTTTTGAAATGTGTAACTAAATAAATGATAAATGAAATGAATTTCTTTAATAAGAGATTTAATGCGCTTTATCGAACAAATAAAAGACTTGTAATTTAAGAATGGGATTTGACAATTGCAATAAAGTTATAAGCTTTGATAATGAAAATGAACCTAAAGGAAATGTAATGAATTAGAAATATAATTGAAATGGTTTAATGAAAAATTTATTAAATATGGAATGAAATTGATAATTGAATCTAAATCGATTTGAACGTTAAATTAATTTAAATGATTTTGAAATGAACCTATATACGAAATGAAAGAATATTTGAATTATGGTAGAATTGAACTTTGAAATTGAATTATAGTAATTTTGAAATGAATTTGGAAGTTATAAAACGAAATTTTAGAAACTGGTTTAGAAAGACTAACGAACGTTGTTTTACGAATTGAAATTGAAATTGAAATTGATTTGTTTTGAAATTTATTAAGCGACCAATCGGAAAAAATTACGGAAAGTTATTAAAGAGACCGGAATCGGTTAGGGACATACTCACTGTCTAAACCGAAAACCACTTTAATAACTATACACGGAGTGTGATACAGAATGAAGTGGTTGGTTTGACGTGAGCGATGACTGAAGAAAGTGAACGATAATGGATAGCCTTGACACTTGTGTCAAATTGGAAATGACTAAAATCAGGAGCCGTGCCGGGCCAAATGGGGTTAGCTACCTCGAGCGAACACACTTCTTCGTAAACTACTCATTTACTTTTGTGATTGATTGGTGCGCACCCTTGAAATTTGGAGTGTTGTTTCGCGGTGTTGCGATCGTTGCGGCGATGCGTTCTCACCAGTCCGAATCAGGCAAACGGTAGTTTCACTACCTTGGGTATTGCCTCATGTGCCTTGTCATACTTGTATCCCGTATACGCGACCACTACGAATTTGTTTTGTATTATACCTATGGAGTACTCCCTGATATCCCACTAGTTTACGATGGAGTTTACAGTGCTGTATAGACTATGATATTTATAAAATGTGTTAAGGGGGATAATGGTAACGCCTTAACGCTATTTTGATATTTTACTTTACTGTTAGACATTATCTATTTATCGTACATTACTATATATAGATAGTTTACCGGATCCTGAAAGATGTTTATTCCATTCATCTTTGAGTTATTGTTATTTGGAACTTTGAATCATATTATCTGTATAAGAATATATGTCCTGATTCGAGTGTTTGTTTACGCTTATGCTCGGATCAGTCTGAAGATTGTTGTTGCTGTTCTATTTGGAAGCTGAAGACCGAAGACTATCTTTATCTTTACTTATCAGTATTGTTCTTTCTATTTGGACTATTGGACATCTATGTTGTTCTATTTTATTTTATCTGAGACATTGTTGTATTTCTGGGTAGCTTCATGAACTACTCTTATGACTATGTTGTATTTCCGCTGCACTATTCTGTTATGTTATATTTCTGTGACTCTGTGATGATTCTCATTTATATATACACTCCATTTATGATTCGTGTTTTGTACTATTTATGTTGACATGTGTGGATTATTGTCAATTTAAATGGTCCAAATATACGGGTTGTTTTAGTTGGTATCAGAGCATTGGTTCCCGATAACCTTAGCCTGTGGAGTTTAAAGCTCATTAGAGATAGGGTAACTATACCCTAGAATGAGGAGAATCATTTCAGAATCCACATCCTTGATTCATCTTTCTTATTGAACTCGTTGAATAGAATTTCCTTAAGTTCTATAAATTCTTATCTTGATTCTAAATCACTTTTGGTATTCCAGGATGGCTGCCAGAAGAAATGTTAGAGGTGGAAGGGGTGGAAATGCTCCTGCTCCACAAGCTCCCGCAATCCGATTCTCCACTCTTAGTAAGGACTACACTCAGCTTAGTGGAGTCAAATTCACTGGCTCCGAGAGTATCATTGAAGCACAGCAATGGCTAAAGAGTTTGGAGAGGGTCTTTACTGGCTTGGAGATCACGGACGCTCAGAAGCGTCAGTTGGCCGCTTGGCAGCTTCAGGATGTTGCACAAGATTGGTGGGAATCCGTCACTTCTCGTACCGATGAGGAAACCATCACTTGGGCCCAGTTTAGGTAGAAATCTATCTAAATTACATCAAAATAATTTCCTTCTATCTCGTCCAAATTTTGACTCGTTTTCATATCGTGTGTAAATAGGGACTCCTTTGTGGCTCAGTGGATGCCAGCTGCTGGGAAATCCCAACTCTATCGTTCTTTTATGGATCTCAAGCAAGGCAACATGACTTTCACTGAGTATGAACGGAAGTTCAACGAACTATCTAAGTTCGGACCCGGGCTGATCGACACACCTCTGCTTAAGAATGAGAAGTTCATACATGGAGCACGCCCTGAGTATTACGAGCTTCTCACCGCTCATGTCCATGGAACCTTCACTGAGTTGATGGACTTTGCTCTTCGATATGAGGGAAAGCCAAAGGAAACATCATCCTCCAAAGCCCCAGTTGCTCAGACATCAGCTAGTAAGTCGGGGAAGAGAAAGCCAAACTTTGCACAACAGAAGAAGAATTGCAGCAGAAAACAGGGCTTGGATACTCTCAGAAGAAGCCCATTGACATATCATCCATTACTTGCTTCAACTGCAACCAAAAGGGTCATTATGCTAGTAGCTGCCCATCTCCAAAGAGCGCAGCTGTTCCACCACCGGCACAGATGACTAGGAGGGATTTGTGTCATACCTGCTTACAACCTGGACACTTCAAGAGAGACTGCCCAACACAGAAGCGTGGTACACCATCTGGAGTCTTTGCTCTTTCCACACCTGCCCCGGAAGTTCCTGCCCCGGAAGTTCCGGATAACCAAGGTACTTTACAAAGTACTTTTATGTTGCATACCTTGCCTGTTAGAGTTTTATTTGACACCGGAGCAACTCACAGCTTCATATTTATTGACTTGTGTAATAAACTTGGTTTGGAACCCACTCTTGCATCTATTTCCTTATGTGTATCTAACCCTATTGGAGGGCCTGCTAACCTCAAAAGGGTTTGCAAATATGTCACTCTTATGCATGGCATTCACCGCTTCACTTGGGATTTCTATGTCCTTGGATTCGAGGCATTTGATATTCTATTAGGCATTGATTGGCTACGGAAGTTCGAAGCCGTTATCTCATCCAAAACTCGAACCGTCTCTCTTATTGACGACAAGAGTATGCCTTTAGTTGTTAAAGGAAAATCACCTTAAGAATATGCTGGGAGTTTTATATTCTCTCTTGACTCCCATCCAAATGAACTAAGCTCTACTCCAGTTGTCCAACTCTTTTCCGATGTATTTGGAGAAGTTAATTCTCTACCACCTCCGCGGGAAATCGAATTCCGCATCGACCTTATCCTTGGTGCACGACCAGTAGTTCTTCCTCCAAGGAGAATGGCTCCTAAAGAAAAGGCAGAGTTGAATGTTCAAATTGAAGATTTATTTTCTAAAGGCTTGATTCGGCGCAGTCATTCAGAATGGGGTGCTGCAGTTGTATTTGTTACCAAATCTGATGGCTCACTCAGAATGTGTGTGGACTATAGAGAGCTAAACAAGCTCACACACAAGAACAGGTAGCCGATGCCCCGCATCAACGATCTTTTCGACCAACTGCATGGAGCTAAAGTCTTTTCTCAACTTGATTTAGCTACCGGTTTTCACCAACTCAGAATCGCCGAGGATAGCATTCCTAAAACAGCATTCCGCACTGAAAATGGATTCTATGAATGACTAGTTATGCCGTTCGGCCTCACTAATGCTCCAGCTTACTTCGTCGACTTGATGAACAGAGTATTCCGGGATGTTCTTAACAAGTTCGTTCTTATTTTCATTGATGATATTCTCGTTTTCTCTAAAGACGAGAATGAGCACAGATCACATTTGGCTTTTTGTTCTTGAAACTCTTCGCAAACATCAGCTTAAAGCCAAGTTTTCGAAATGCCACTTTTGGAGAGATGAAGTTCGTTTTCTTGGCCATATTGTTTCGGAGAATGGGATTTCGGTCGATCCAGCTAAGATCGCCGTAATCAATGTAAGTTCTATTCTTACTTGTCAATTCTATATAAACAGCTTATCAATATCTAAATTCAAATCCTTGGAATTTGCAGGATTGGGAGACTCCCAAAACTCCTACAGATATCCGCAGTTTCTTGGGATTAGCTGGCTATTATCGCAGATTCGTAGAAAACTTTGCTCGTATCGCTGCCTCACTTACCGCACTGACCAGAAAGAATGTGAAATTTATTTGGAATGAAAAGTGCGAAGCAGCTTTCAATGAAATGAAGCGAAAGTTGACATCCGCCCCAGTTCTTATAGTTATAGACGGTAGCGAAGGATTGACAGTCTATACAGATGCTTGCCGTGATGGTTTGGGCGCAGTTTTAATGCAGAAAGGAAATGTGATTGCATATGCTGGTCGTCAGTTAAAGACCCATGAAACAAACTATGCAACTCACGATCTAGAGCTCCTTGCAGTTGTATTTGCTCTTAAGCTATGGAGGCACTATTTATTGGGAACAAAATTCGAGTTATTCACTGACCACAAGTCATTGAGATATATCTTCTCACAAAAGGATTTGAATCAGAGACAAGTCCGATGGCTCGAATTTCTAGCCGCATATGATCTTGATATTAATTATACTCCAGGGAAAGCAAATGTTGTAGCCGATGCTTTGAGCAGAAACCAAGCAATGGCATGTTGTAATCTTGTTGAAGGAATGTTATTCCAGCTTTCCGTCTCCCCTGCTCTTATGGATCGTATTATAGCCAAGCAATACGAGGACACTTTGCTCTATCGCATCAAATAAATAGTTCTCGGCAGAGTTGGAAATGCTGACAATAAATTGGGTGCACATGTTGATAGTAATGGAGTCTTGAAAATTGATAATCGCATTTGTGTTCCTAATGTTGATGGTCTAAGGCAGGAAGTGCTGAGAGAAAACCATAACTCTTCACTTTCATTTCATCCCGGTGTTACTAAAATGTACCAGAATATGAAGAAGTTATATTGGTGGAGTGGGATGAAACGTGTTCTACCTATGTCAGCAGATGCACAACTTGCCAGCGAGTTAAAGCTGATCATAGAAAGACGGCCGGTTTGCTTCAACCATTAGAAATTCCAGGATGGAAGTGGGAGCAAATTTCTATGGACTTTATTGATGGGTTGCCAAGGACTAGAAAGGATAACGAAAGCATATGGGTGATTGTCGATAGACTGACGAAATCCGCTCACTTTATTCCAGTCAAGTCCACTCGTACAGCTTCGAGTTTGGCAGAGATATGCATGAGAGAGGTTGTTAAACTTCATGGTGTACCATCTAGTATCGTATGCGATCGAGATCCTATTTTCACTAGTAAATTCTGGAAAGCATTTCAGGATACTTTAGGCACCAAACTGAATCTGAGCACTGCATATCATCCTCAAACAGATGGCCAAACTGAGAGGGTGAATCAGATATTGGAAGACCTTCTCCGAGCTTGTATTATTGACTTTGGTGGATCTTGGGAAGACCATCTTCGCTTGGTTGAATTCACTTATAATAATAGTTACCAGGTAAATAAATTGAATTTCAAATTTGAATAAATATATTTGAACTTGAATTAATCATCTGTATAAACCAGGCAAGCATTAGTATGGCACCGTTCGAAGCCTTATATGGACGGTCGTGCAAATCACCAGCTTGTTGGATCGAGTCGGGTGATCGATTAGTGCTTGGTCCAGAAATGAGAATGGAAGCTTCTGAAAAAGTCGAAGAAATCAGGAAAAAGATTAAGACGGCACAGGATAGACAGAAGAGCTACGCTGACAGAAGGATAAGAGATCTCGAATTCAGCGTAGGAGACAAAGTATTTCTAAAGGTGTCGCCTTTGAAGAATATTGTTCGATTTGGAAGGAAAGGGAAGCTAGCTCCCAGATTTGTTGGTCCGTTTGTGATTACTGAAAGAGTTGGAACATTGGCCTATAGAGTTGCATTACCAGAGAAGTTTGCCGGTGTGCACAACGTATTCCATGTCTCGCATCTTCGCAAAGTTGTTCACGATCCATCTACGACCATTCCCACTGCTCAGTTGGATGAGATAGTTATAGAACCTGACTTGACTATTGAGCTAAAGCCACTTCGGATAGTTGATCGTGAGACAAAGCAACTTAGAAGGAAGTCGGTTAATCTCGTCAAAGTCCAATGGAGTGCTGATGAGCGAGATTGCACATGGGAAACTGAGGATAATATTCGGGATTCAAACCCCGAATTACTAATTTCAGGTATAATTTAAATTTCTTAAACTATCTTGATCTTTTCTGCTTATTTCATTTCTATTTCACTCGTCTCGTTCCTTTTCGAGGACGAAAAGTTTTGAGTGGGGGAGATTGTAACGACCCTGAATTCCGACCCGATTTAAATTTGTAAATTCACCGTTTTAATGTAAAAATTTTGAAATTTATAAACAATCTCAATTTGCGTCCAAACTTTATTTATGACATACGTCTAGTTAGATATGGACATAGAAAAAAGTTTCGTTGCAAAATATTACAGTAAACTTTGTTCGCGTTTTACTGTATATTAGTCCATATAAAGCTGCGTAAAATTTATCTTCCAAATCAAATTATTTTTACACAGTTATGTTGTAAAAATTATTCTGATCATGATTATGAAATTCGTTTCGGCAAAAACTGTCATCGCCTGCTCCGTTTAAATTGTTTTACAAAACGCGCAATTTTAGCGGCGTGTATGCGAATTTTATAAAACCATCGTATCGCAATAATCTGTATACCGTTGGAATCGCCTCGTCGCGCTGACCAAAACGTTATATTTATTCGTGTTAAACGGAGACAGAAAAAAAAACGTTACGTTGTTTTAACTGTTTAAACGGACCGGTTAAACACGTTACAGCCCAAATCTTCTACCCTTTACAAAAGAAATTAAAAAGAAAATAAAAGGCCAGCTGAATTAATGCGTTTATTGGGGAGGTGAAGTGTGAAGGGTTGTGTGGAATAATGAAACGTTTGAAGCTGAATTAATGCATGTATTCACGTACTAGTTAAAGCTAACAAAACAATTCATTTTCACAATTCCATTTTAATCTGTTCTTTCGAAAACTCTTCAGGTAATTCTCTGCCTCACCTTCTCCTTATTCTTCTTTCAGAAAGTATATAAAAAAAAATATGACAACGCAAAGGAAAGAAATATGACCGAGCTCAGTTTTTCCCACTAAATCTCATCATCACGTTCATCTCCCACTTTCACCACCTTGTCCACCGACCACCAAAGCCACACGTCAGCCGCCGTTCCACCACCGAGCATCCTCCATCCCACTGTCCCCTTCCACCACGTGCGGAATCGTCAACTTCCACCTAAGCCGATCCAACCCAGTCGCAGCCGCCTACGCCACCACCACCACCCTAGTCTATGCGCCACCTCTGCCCCTGCTTGTGTGCGTGTGTATGGAGCCGCGCGTGTGTGCGTGAAGGGTATTGTGTGATGTGCTGGTGCATGTATATGTGGTGGGGGAGTGGAGTTTGGGAAGGTCTTAGCATGAAAAAAAATGATAATGCAAATATATGGGGAGTTTGGTGAAGCATGCAGGGGAGTGTGGCGAATTCATTTGGAGGAGTTTGATGATGTATGCGTGAGTATGTGTTGATAGCATGGAACAGTGCATGCCTTAAAGGGAAAAATAAAAAAGAATCACATACAAAATGTTTTGTTGCGGCATGCGTGTGTGTTGAGTGGAGATATATGCTGTGTTGTTGGGGGGAAAAGTGAAGTAACGCACGCGCGTAAAAAAAAAAAAATGTGTGCGTGTAGGTAGTTCAGTAGAGGGGTGTTGTGTGGCATGGTGGAAGTGCAGTGGCGTGAAAAGATTTGCTCTAAATTTTGCTATAAAATATTTCTATCAGTATTTATTTGGTCGCCAAAAATAGTAACCAATTTCCTTTGTTTGTTGTGTGCAGAAGCATCCGTTTGAGCGTCTTTTTCAGCAGCGTCAATCTTCAGCTTTTGTCCTCTTCTCTGTATTCGTGTTCGTTGGTTGTGCGTACCATTTTCTTTCGTGCTTCATCTTGCTTTGGGTCAATTCCTTTATCCACGAAAGGTGAAATTAATTTTTACCACATATATTCTTATGCTAGTTGATTTCTATGTGATATGAATTGGATGCTATTTGTGCTAAATGATATTAAATTGCAAGTAATTTGACATAGGATAGTTAATAAATTAAAACGGATTATATTGTCGAATTTGATTTGTAAACCTGACCCCTTTTATATGTTAAATTAAGTTAGTCGAAATTGATCCCTTAAATTATATTTGACGTAGAATTTGATAAGTAACTTTTGAACCTGTGAATGTAGATTTGTTTAATTGTTGTATTATTTAAATTGAAATTGCAATTGAACGACAAGTGAAAAACCGTAACGTAATAATCTTTAATCTACATGAAATGATAGTGTAGATTCTAGAAATAATTATATTAATTTGCATAAATAACAAATGTAAATTAATACGATTATTTCGGGATTATTTAAATAAACTGTTAAATTGTTTGTATGGATGGAATTGCTTGTTTATTTACTTTGACACCATCCCAGTATTCACACTGCAAGTTCTCTTTGTATGCTTTGATTTTGAATTTAAATGGAATCGGGTTGAAATGATAAATACCCAAATAATTGGACTTAGGATAGAAAATTTAATTAAATCGATTGGTCGATGTTTTTGATTTAAAATAAAATAAAGTTTTATTCGACTAATAACTAGGTTTTGAAATAAAATTAGAATTTAAAATTCTAATAAATGAAAAAGATGGACTTTTTGAAATTGAACAAATAATTGACGAAGAACATTATTTTGAAACTAAATTAATTAATAATTAAATTAGAATTATTTGATAATAAATTTGAAATTGATAATAATGAAGCTTGAAATTAATAATGGTTGATTTGGAATTTTAATAATCAAGTATTGAAATTTATTAATAATTGAATTTGAAATTATTAATAATGAAGTTTTAAATAATTAAAAATTAAGTTTTTAATTTATTAATAATTAAATTGAAAATATTAATGAATAAGTTTGAATGATAATAATTAAGATTTGAAATTATAGAATTTGATGAGATGGAATTATTTAATGATTTAAATAAATTGAATAGTATTTACTAAGTGGAATTAAATTATTGAATAAGTGAAACGAAGTTTCTTAATTGGATTTTTGAAATGTGTAACTAAATAAATGATAAATGAAATGAATTTCTTTAATAAGAGATTTAATGCGCTTTATCGAACAAATAAAAGACTTGTAATTTAAGAATGGGATTTGACAATTGCAATAAAGTTATAAGCTTTGATAATGAAAATGAACCTAAAGGAAATGTAATGAATTAGAAATATAATTAAAATGGTTTAATGAAAAATTTATTAAATATCGAATGAAATTGATAATTGAATCTAAATCGATTTGAACGTTAAATTAATTTAAATGATTTTGAAATGAACCTATATACGAAATGAAAGAATATTTGAATTATGGTAGAATTGAACTTTGAAATTGAATTATAGTAATTTTGAAATGAATTTGGAAGTTATAAAACGAAATTTTGGAAACTGATTTAGAAAGACTAACGAACGTTGTTTTACGAATTGAAATTGAAATTGAAATTGATTTGTTTTGAAATTTATTAAGCGACCAATCGGAAAAAATTACGGAAAGTTATTAAAGAGACCGGAATCGGTTAGGGACATACTCACTGTCTAAACCGAAAACCACTTTAATAACTATACACGGAGTGTGATACAAAATGAAGTGGTTGGTTTGACGTGAGCGATGACTGAAGAAAGTGAACGATAATGGATAGCCTTGACACTTGTGTCAAATTGGAAATGACTAAAATCAGGAGCCGTGCCGGGCCAAATGGGGTTAGCTACCTCGAGCGAACACACTTCTTCGTAAACTACTCATTTACTTTTGTGATTGATTGGTGCGCACCCTTGAAATTTGGAGTGTTGTTTCGCGGTGTTGCGATCGTTGCGGCGATGCGTTCTCACCAGTCCGAATCAGGCAAACGGTAGTTTCACTACCTTGGGTATTGCCTCATGTGCCTTGTCATACTTGTATCCCGTATACGCGACCACTACGAATTTGTTTTGTATTATACCTATGGAGTACTCCCTGATATCCCACTAGTTTACGATGGAGTTTACAGTGCTGTATAGACTATGATATTTATAAAATGTGTTAAGGGGGATAATGGTAACGCCTTAACGCTATTTTGATATTTTACTTTACTGTTAGACATTATCTATTTATCGTACATTACTATATATAGATAGTTTACCGGATCCTGAAAGATGTTTATTCCATTCATCTTTGAGTTATTGTTATTTGGAACTTTGAATCATATTATCTGTATAAGAATATATGTCCTGATTCGAGTGTTTGTTTACGCTTATGCTCGGATCAGTCTGAAGATTGTTGTTGCTGTTCTATTTGAAAGCTGAAGACCGAAGACTATCTTTATCTTTACTTATCAGTATTGTTCTTTCTATTTGGACTATTGGACATCTATGTTGTTCTATTTTATTTTATCTGAGACATTGTTGTATTTCTGGGTAGCTTCATGAACTACTCTTATGACTATGTTGTATTTCCGCTGCACTATTCTGTTATGTTATATTTCTGTGACTCTGTGATGATTCTCATTTATATATACACTCCATTTATGATTCGTGTTTTGTACTATTTATGTTGACATGTGTGGATTATTGTCAATTTAAATGGTCCAAATATACGGGTTGTTTTATATGTAATATACACATGATCATATAAAAGAAAAATTTTATTATACATACACCAATCAAAGTAAACTAACCTATCATCGGTGTAGACAGTTGTAACAGTCTGTCATCCCAAATGCTGATAAATACAAAACAAAAAATGCAGCGGAAAATAAAAAAGTGAATACATCTTAGGGGTATCTAGTTTATCTCCTGAAGCTCAAAGCATCCATAACTATATCTGAAATATACTCGAGGTTGACCCGAATATTATAAGAAAATAATCCCCTTATAAATATGGTAAACTAGTATGAGAAACTCAAATCATATGGATTTTTAATGTATAAACATTTTGGAAATAAAGGATCTTGTAAGACCACGCCGCATATAAACACGGACAAGCTTTCACCTTACAAAAACCAAACCATTTTATTAGAAAACCTTATGATATTATGATAATGTCTACGGTTTAAAATAAATATATAACATAGCTGAAATGCTTGCATATCACATTCCAACTTATTTGGTATACAACTAAGCCCATAAGGCACGTACTGAAAATTGGATCCCATCAATGATAAGGCTACTAAGGTACCGTCTGTCTAGTACACCACTAGAAAAATGTACCAAGGGTCTCACATGGACCCCCGCCAATATAGAACTAACCTTCCCCTTCCTAGATAGTACTGAATATGATTATCCCTCGGTTGAATCCACAACAGTATTGGATCCAAAGCATACATCGAAAAATAATATCGATCAAGATCAAGGATGATGATACCCTAATGGTTGCAAACCACATAGCCTTGCGACATATCCCCTGTTTCGTGATTATCGGGTATGAGGCTTGAGGCTACCTTTTACCCTTTTAGCAAATTCCATTTGGAATGCTAAAATTGCCCTCTTAGGAATAATGAAATGCTAGCATTTACCTATACAAGTTGTTCTGGAAATGAACAAACCGAAGGCACTACTTGTATTACTTCCTTTTTAGAATCAACCACGAGAAGCAAGCAGCCCTTGCATTTCAAAGAACACCGACTTCAATTTCCATCATCTTTGAGATGTCTTCAATTCGTACGCTATGCCAATTTGAAGATATTTTAGATACTTCATGCTTATTCGATCCCAGTCTCTCCGAACCAATGATCAGTAGTTTAAAACCAACCAAGTTTTGATATTTCTTTATTTAATTATCGAATAAACAAACAATGAAATCAGAGACTTAATTTCATGTGGAAACAAAGCATGATTAAGCACCTAAGCAGCCACTAAGCCTCTTTAATTAATCCCTTCACTAAATAAAATCACTTTGTAAATACTTGTATTAAATTACTTTACAAAGACATACATATTTATATTACTCATTCACTGTTCATTTATACTCTTTCAATGATTGGCAAAAGATCCATATAGTTATCTCATCGATATAAGTATATTCGCAAACCAATACACTTTCGATACTTAGAAAATGCAATCATATACTTATCTCAATGGTATAAGTATGTTCACAAAACACTACACTTTCAATACTTAGAAAATGCAATTATATATTTATTTCAAAGGTATAAGTATATTCATGAAACATTTACGGAAGATTTCATATTTCAAAAGCATACTAAAATGGCCAAAGAAAATGTCACTTAAAAACATTTATTATTATAAACCCAAACAATTTTATTTTTTTTGGTCTAAGTAAATGGATCGTATGGAAATTAGACCCAATATACTTTCCACTAATTTCCAATTTCATACTTGTATTATCTCTCAATTAACAATGTAATCGAACAAGTTAGCATATTGTCCTTGCCTCGATGTACACTCTTAAACTCTGGCAGATAGAGACGAGTTTGCATATTTTGTAATTTGGTGTCAAGTGTGAAAATAATAGTTTCATACCACCATAATTTGGAAATGATTATTTATAGAAATCTAATCTCATTCCTTTTATAAAACTCCTTTTATAAATCTCTTTTATTTTTACAAAACTCCTTTTTGTCTCATTTATATTTATAAATATCCTTTCCATTTATAAGACTCTTTTTATAAATCTCCTTTTTATTTATATAACTCTTTTATCATTTCTATTTATAGAACTCCTTTTATAAATCTCTTGATTTTAAGTCTAATATAGTTATCACAAATCTTTGGTTCCAAAATTGGATTTAATACTTTTCATAAAACGATCATCCTATATATCAGTATAAATTTACAGATGTAATTTATTTTCCAATTTACCAAAATGATATCATTTCCCTTTATAAAATATCATTTATGATCCAATTTATAAAATATCATTTATAAATCTATCATTATATGCAACATTTCATATAAAGTGTTCCACGAATATTTGTTCCAAAAAATTTCTATCTTCTTTTAGAACAGAATCACTTTATTTTAAAATCACTTTTTTGTTTATAAATAAACATCTATTATTATATTATGTTCTGTAAATTAAATACTTCCCAAAATACTTCAAAAACATTTCCATATAAATTAAAAGAGACTGATAAAAAGGTTGGAGTAAAATAGAGAAGTTCAAAAACTATTTCTAAATGAAATGCCATAGAATATTCCAAAATTCGCATTTAAAACAATCCTTAGAATCAAAATTATTTTCAAATCAAAAACATCAAATAATAACATTTCAAAATACTGTAATGAGGTCTAGAGCTACCATAACACTTAACTAGTGCTTCCATTAATATACACTAACAAGTTCAACTTTACGACATATCAAAGTCACATCCAATTAGGCCAAGCCACCAAACTTTTAGCATTCAACAATTTATGCTACAAGTATATAAATGAAACTAAAATCAACAGTAACGAGGAATCGATATCCATCCACAAAATTTCATGAGTTCCCTATATTTCATTTATATTCTATCTACTTTCTAAAATGGAAATTCAATCTAACCAAATAAAGAAATCATTCAAGCATGCAAACAATAATTTATATCTACCATATCATTAATAATAGTTGTAATACCTTTGGTGTCACACTTTTTTGATGTCAGCGTACCAAAATTGCCCCTCTATAGCATTAACAAATCTTCATAGTCCTTATAAATAGGATCTAACAGTTAAACTTGCCCGATATTAACAAATCTTAATATCTCCTAAATATAGGATCTGACAGTTAAACTTATTTGCAAATTCAAAATGTCCATCTACACTTAAAAATAGGATCTAAAAAACAAACATTTTTTCTTTAATTAACTATAAATTTGTTGTTTATTAATTAATAATAAAAGTAAATTTCAAACTAACATTAAAAATAAGATGTTGCAACTTAGAAATAAAAGTTTAAATTAACTACACATTATTTCAACCTAAAAATATGGCTAAATAGTTGTGCAAACCATTTTACATGAACGTGTTAATCATTTGCATTTGCATGTAACCTTATTGATCTCAGTTTAAAAATATGGCTAAATAGCTTATGCGTTCTTGTTCGATCTAAATTCAAATGGCATTTGATTTTAGCTCAAAATTCTATCTGTTCCAAACTTAACAAAATCAGTTCAAGTATGTAGATAACACTCCTACGACTGCAATGCAAAATATCATGTTCGATTAGGACATCATATGTAGAAGATATGAATTTTATAAAAATTAAGTTAAAAACTTTAACTAATTAACTTATTAATTTACTAATCACCTTAATTAACCCTTAACCTCTTTTCCCTAATTTCTTTTCCATGTGCATAAAATCAACATGTACGTGCACGTTTTCACTTTTCGCTCGAGCTACACTTCACTAAAGCGGCTGCTGTAACTATCCGTTTCTCCGTATCCTTTGAATTGAAATAAACCACACATGTCTAACTCGAATTGAACAAAATGGCGGATCATTAAGGGTAAGAAAGAAAATAAAGGCAGAACAGATTCTCACACAAATGGAATAACATATATATTATTTCAACATTAAATTTACAACTGAAATTTAAATATATTTATTAGAGTTAAACATGGACAGTTATAAGTTTCTGTCCTTACAAATGCAGAATACAATATTACATGAGTGTAGTAGAAACAGATAACAATCTTTAGAAGAATCTTCTAACTCTATGCTTCAAGCTCCATTCAAACTTCTTCTAAACTAAACCTGACTACTTGGCTTCCTAGGAAAATTTGGGCACCTAGAGTTTAAGGGAAAGGAAAATAAACTCCAGGTCAGTCGTAGGACTGGTGTAAGAACTCAAAATACGCATTTTGAAAATAAAAAGGTATCTCATAAGATCACGCCGCACATAAACACGGAATGGGTTTTTACCTTATGATAACCAAATATCTCTTATGAAAAAAATAAAATTTTTGATATTATTTTTAATGACTTTCCTTTAAAACATTTGCATGTAAACTTATTGATCTCAGTTTAAATTATTACATTATTAAATTCCAACATACCACCTTCTAATACAAGGCTTTCTACATCTAATATCGTACAGGTTCTTATTGGAGAATGAGTTTCTATATAAATGACCAGGTGAAGGGACTATCTTCCAACACTACATCTCTAGAGGAATGTACCGAGGCCTAACTGATGGTCCTCTACCAACACAAGACTGGCCAACCTTTAACTAGATAGTACTGAATATGTCATCACCCAGTCGTTACCGACCTATCTGAGGATCATTCTACACATACAACACATTAATTTAATATCCAACGTCATAGTTGGTAGAAGGAGATGATCATACCCTAATATTTGTGAACCACATAGGCTTGCTGCATTTACCCTGTTTTGCTCATTTCTAGGTGTGAGGCTTGAGGTAACGATTACCTTTCACATACCAGATCATCTTTCCACTTTGAACACCACATTGCCATTCCATAACCACACAATTGATTTCTAAAAACATATAACTATTGAGCTTGTACATCTCAGGAAAGGATGTTAAGCTAAAAGAAGCTTCCTTCTCCGCCACCAAACAGATAATACGTTTATAGAGATCAATTTATGTAACTAGAAATGCAATGTTAGACATTCATCCATACAAGTTGTCCAGGAAAAGTACAAACTGAAGGCACTCTCCTACCACATCCTATCGGGAGTTACCCCTAGGATTAGTAGCGATTAGTCCTTGTAATGGATATTTCATAATGAAGAGACTACTACTAGTATATGTATTTTGGAGTTTATCCCCAAATAATCAAAAAGCAGTCCTTCATTATGAAAATCCCAAATATCATATCAATGTATTCACTTCCAGTATGAAAATTGGTTCGAAGTGGTCTTCGGATACGAATTACCTAAATCCGACCCTGGTTCCTTCAAATCCAATCATCGACAAAAAGAAGTTTTGGGAATATGGAATCATTCTTTAATTGATTAAGTTCTTTTTATCAAAATATCTTTTGGAGATACATATTTCTAAAACATTCTTTCCAGTATATACAGAATCATTAAACCTCTCTTATCAGATCCTTTGATTACTTTAAACCTTTTTAAACTGGGAATAATTCGAAATATTAAACCTTTTTCACTTAGGATAACGTTTCCAAATCATTTCATTTAAATTTTAATGAAGATTTCTTAATTCAGAACTCATGATTTTAATTTAGTTAAAACCATGTTATGTAGGATGTTAATCTAAAACCAGTAAATATTAAGTCAATAGAATCTGTAAAAATCATCTAATTCTACTCAATATCAATTCCCGTATTCAACAAATAATATGGGCGAAATAACGGCGAAATCTCCTTTTAAATTCCACGAATAGTACAAGTTACCTCTTCGGGCTTTAACACTAAGTATAAGAAGATCATCCTTATAAAATTAAAGTTGTATTTAATTTAAATATGGAAAATTTAATTTTTTATACTTAACTCATTACGGACATTTCGTCCTTATCTATCCATCACTTAGGGAGTGAGCCAGGGCACTGGTGCTCCTGAACATCTCCTTAGTTTAAGCACCTTACATCCGGATCTCATGAATAGAAATATCCAGTCCATTCGATGGCTTTAGAGCCAAGATTAAACCACTAAATTTGTAATAGCTTTTCTATAAATCGTCTATTTAAATTCTTTTTTTAAATGAACTACAAAACTTCCAAATCACCATTAAAACACTTAATTATCCATTTGAAAACATTTATAAAAGATTTGGGACAGAATTGTTAAGTTTAAACTATATTTAAAACTTCACCGAAATAATTTAAATGCTTATAAAACATTTCAAACTCATTCTTAAAACTTTTTAAAGAAGTTTAACATTCCATATACACCAATTCATTCAATACAGGAATGTGATTTTCTTTGTGCTTATCGACGTGTATTCCCGTGACTTGCACATATATTCAACATTCATATTAAGCAACCAAACTTGATCATCAAAGCATATTAAACATCCATTTCAAACATCATATCATCATCCAACCATATAACATAAGTAAGAGTATCTCACCTTCATTTTCCCTTCGAGCAAATATAAAATTGGTTATAGCTCTGCTACTGTCGCACCGGAGCTTATGGAATCAAATCAAAGACATTAGGAAGGCCATGACCCAAGCTATAAAGCGGTGTAAGGGCTCGGCCATGGTGGTGGTGAGTTGTGGCTGTGGTTTATGTGGTGATAAGGAGGTGATTTGAACTAGTTTTGAAGTGGATTTATATTATAAACTACTATATATATTTTTCTCTTTTATTCTGAACATTTTTCCGTATTTTTCTATATTTTCTATGATTAAGAAGCCATTAGAGAGGCCATTAAAGCTTGAAAAGAAGAGGAAGAAGTAGAAAATAGCTTAGGAATTTATGAGAAGAGGGGTGGTATTTATAGGAAAAAATATGGAAAATATCTTAATGTGCATGGACCAAAACACCTCTTTCCCACACCACCTCTTTCACATCATTCTACATGTTGTTCTCTCCCTCCATGTGCTCCATCACTACATTTCACTTCCAAGCCATGTGCATGTCCTTAATGTGTAAGATAGTAGACTTTAGGAAGCTTAAGGTTTATGTTTTATATAAAATATATTTGATTTTTCTTATATATGTTTACATGTATACTTGAAGGTTTAATATGTTTATGTGAGTGTTAGTATATGTATTTATGTGTTATATATGTGTACATGACATATAAACAATGTTGCATTAACTCCTAACAACTTTCGTTCGATAAACCGTTGCCAATCGAGAACCGATCCCTGGTCACATTTTCACTTCTCAGTTAACGTACATATATTTGAAAACAAAATTTTAAAACTATTTTCTTATCATTTTAGATGGATTAAAATGATCATATTTGAATTATAAAACCATATAAGTAATACTAACAATTATTTACAGTAATTGTTATTATACCGTTAAAGCGATATCGTTTTTTCCTTATATTTTGAAATCAAATATAATCTTTATAAAATTATTACAAATGAATTATATTCACTTTATAACTATTCAAAGTGAATTATCATTATTTTTAAAATCGTTAGATCTCAATTAACTTTAATAAATCAACTATTATATTTAGGGGTATTACTAACAATGTCATAAATATTTTAAATTTTAAAAATACAATAAATTATTTCATTTCATATTCTTGTTCAGTTATAAAAATAAGTGTATGTATCTAGCTCCATGCGCAACGTTTTATGATTATAGAGCTGGTTATCGATAAAATAGTTTTTGGCCATTTTATCGATTTAAATCCCGAGGAAAATATTTTTGTAAATATTTATTCAAAATAAGATTACTATTATTTATTATCACTCAAAACACAATTATTTGTATTATCAACCTTTAATTTGAATAAATTTGAAAATAATCATAATTCATTAAAGTGATAAATTTGTGGGTCGTTACAAACTTTCCCATTAAAAGAATTTAGTCCTCAAAATTATCCAAAACAAAAACCCAAAGCTTTTGCCCAGAATATTTATTTTTAAACTTACGCCTGTACGATATATATAGATCATCCGTATGCAATATCTAATTCAACCTTCTATTCGAATTCACAACTTTACATCGAAACTAGCATTGATCCCCTGATCTTTTAGTGCAGACTCTGACTAGGCATTTTGATAAGAACTTTAGTTTTTCCTTTCATAGCTCTCAACTATGATAGAAAACTCAAGTATACAACCACAAAACCTTATGTATGTTCGTCGTCAAGAATCGAGTGATAAATCCTTTTTCGGATAAGTTTCAAACACGTTAAAGTTCTACACTCGAACCTTTGATCAAATTATGCGAAGAAATAATCCACATACTCAGTATGAATTTAATAATCTTTCAAAATTTTTACTGAAAACATTTCATGAAACTTTCATTCTTTATTAAAATTTATATAAAGACACTTCTTTGTACATAACCATTTTACATTTTTATTTCCAAACATTTCTACTTAAAAACACATTTCTTTTCAAAAGATAAATATTTTTTACTATAATATATTTTAAAACATATCTTAATGGATTCTGAAAACTCATTTTCAAAATAATTTACTAAATTTGATAAATCACCATAGACTTTCTTTAACCAATATTAAATGTGAAAACTACCTTTATTAGTTAAAACTTTCTTTATCAATTAACACTCTTTTATTAATTGAAACTTCCTATATATATATATATATATATATATTCTCTTTACTTATACTAGTTTTAATACTTGAAAATTATTTGTATACTCTATCTTTTTATAAAAGACTCCAATACTTGTTATTATCTTTAAAATCCCATTATTAAAGATCTAAATATACCAATAAGATTTCTTCCAAAGTGTCATTCAAGGGTTTAAAAACAAATGTTGCTAAAACATCATTTACCACAAACCCGAAACCATTCATTAATAACTTTAAATATTTATTTTAAGGATCAAAGCATACCCATACTTATCGATTAAGATATTATGCTTTGATAAAAACTGACAACCATCAATTAATTTATCAACTAATGATTTACATAATGCTTTTTAACTTTAGAAATTATATTGATCGAGTAACTCAAAAATGATGCCAAGGAACTGGGTATTTCCAATAGTATCGCATATTTCCTTCACAAGAAGGGGAATACTTAAAAGAGAAGTGTTTACCATCCGAAAACATTTCCTGCCCATTTTTTGTTACTTCTGAACCACTCGAACTAGTTGTCCTAAGATACTTCATTTTAAATTCTTTATTTGAACTAATATTATACGTTCTTTTTATAAAATTTTAATAAGTTACTTAGTATTACTTTTGTTTATAAAAACCCTATTTATAAATCCATTTCTTAAGATCACATAACTTATTTTAATCATATTAAAATTCCATAATACCAGGATTTGAATTCTCAAAATACCTTCCAGATAATTTTTTTACAAAATCATTTATTTTTAAAACATGCTCATAACTTTATTTATCTTAAATAAATTTCTTAACCTTAAGCCAATATTATTATAAATTTTCAAAATTCTTTAAAAAAAATTCCTTAAAAACTTTTTAGATTAAAGCCCTCATTTCTTAATCTTTTTTCCCTACTTATCAAGTTTTATTTATACCCCTTAGTATTCTTAATCTTCTCAGCATTATTACTTGAAAAATATTCTTTATATTCAAAATATAATCTTAGGTAAAATTATTTCATTTACAAGTTTTCAAAACCAAAATCATTTTTATATTTTATTAACAAATATGCGCTCATATATAATACTCTCAAACTCATCCTAGAGTGTTACTAACCATATCTCTAATGAGTTACTCGTCCTAGGGTATTACTAACTCTATCTCTGATGAGTCTTTACCCCATCAAAGCCAAGTTCACGCTTAACCTTCAACTCTGCTACCAAATGCGATGTTCTAGGCTTTTCAACCAACGACAGGGACAACCGGTAGGCTTTCTATCCCAGCACCACCATGGCATACATTGGTACCTCGAGTCTGATTTACAACTAGCCTCGCCACTAATAACCAGCCCTTTTCCCAAGTGCCATGTAGGGGTAAGAGTCTCTTGCTCGCTACCAAATAGGAAGGGAGAACCCCCTATCATGCTGCACATTCCAACAAATGGAGCATACCCCCAACACGAGGTGTAAGTGCCAGATCAGATCCGATCCCAGATCCTTCGGATCCAATCATCGATAAAAAGATGTTTTAGGAATAGAGAATCATTCTTTAATTGATTAAGTTATTTTTATCAATATATAATGACCCAAAATTTTCGACTCCGAAAATTCCAGATTGTTAAAGAAGAAGAAAGAAGAAAGAAGGAAAACAGAAAAGAACAACATCTCACATTCACAGCGGATAAAATATAATAACAAATAATAGCATTTTATAAAGGAAAGTTGTAATTGTTTCTTTACATACAATACATCAGAGTTACAACATTTCACAATCACAGAACAGCTAAATTAACTTGTCCTGGATAAATAACAATATATCACATCAGAATACACTCCATAAGTTCCTGCCATCCAGCTCACCTCCTGAGCTCCAGAACATCCTAACCTGAAAATCTGTAATACTCGGTCTGACCCGAGCATTACATCAAAGTAACACCCGGATCAGGCTGGAAACCAACGTGAGTAAACCCATCTAACAAGAAATTCAAATGCATAAAACTTAATTAAAAACCCAGGGTAACTCGTACTTCACTACAAGTTCGTAACTTGTTATAGTCAACACTTATTCCACAAATCCATATCCAAGAACCCTTACTTAGTTTCAATGGTCAATATTATTCCATTCCAGCCTACTGATTTCAAATATCAAATCTATAAAGAATTATTGTATACTACAAATCGAAGTGGTTTCGAGTATTTATTGATACCCGACCCAGGTCTCTTCGAATCCAATGTCATTCTTTAAACCAAAACTGTTTAAGTTAAAACATTTCCATTTATATCCAAAGTTACATATTTATATAGCAATTCATCACAGATAGACAAACTACATTATCACAGTTCAATCCAAAACATATCATATCACATAGCATCACATATCAGAGATATCAAATAATCCAAGGCATTCAATATCATTCAATAATCCAAAAGCAAGATTAATTAATCACACCATTTCTAGTTAATTTAAATAAATTAAATTAATTACTTCAATCACCTTTAAATCCTGCTTACTTAACATTTACAAACCAATAATTAATCATCCCTTAATTTCCTCTTTAATTACATTAAGTAATTAGCCCTTAATTAATAACATAAATTAATTAACCTTCACCCACTCACATTAGTTACATTTATCCTAATTAATTACTCAAATTAATTATGCCATATTCACTTACATTTATTAATTATCCTTTAATTAATCACACTCATTAATTCTTAATTACTTCTCTTAAGTAATTTTCCTTTATTTACTTTCATAAAGTAATTATCCCATTGGTTAATTATCCTCAATTAATCAACCTTTAGTTATTAATTAATTATCCTCTAATAATTTATTAAATGAATTTAAGCCTCAAAAATTAATCCTTTAATTATTTATGTTAAGTAATTATCATTTAAGTAACTAATCTCTAATTACTTACATTAATTAATCTCTAATTACAAATTAATTAATCTATCATTAATTAACCTATAACCCTTAATTATTAATTAATTAATCCTTTATTATTAATCAATTACTTACTCTTTAATTACTTTTATTAATTAATAAATCTTAATCACCCAAACCTTAATTAATTAAAAGATAAGTCATTTATCTTAATTAACTTCTTAATTATCACTTTAAAATCTTATTTAATAAACCTGGGATTTAATTATCATTAATCTATAATTTAACTTAAGATTTTTAAGTTTAATTAAAGATAAAACATTTTATTTCCTTAATTACTTCTTAATTACACTATTAATTAAGTTTTAAATTTAACTTAAGAATCAACTTGCTTAAGTTAAAAGTAAACATACAACTATAATTAATAGATATTTAAATATCATCATTATTTAAAAGAATAGTTTAATAAGTTAGTTTTTAAACTTGATTTCGCTGAACTTTAAAACTTGAGAATATCCTTATATTTGACCCAAGACAAGCTTGATAAGAACTTACCGTGAAACTCGAGTCAAATTCCCTTCCTCTTTCTTTCTTTTTTTAATAAAAAAAACTTGTTTAAATTTAAACTGTTACAAGTTTAATAAACCTCGCGAACAACACGAAGCAAAAACCTGAGTTAATCTTCCTCTACCCCGAGACCAACCCCGAGACAACACTTCCCATCTCCTTGAATACTAACGCTGACACACCAGAAAACCTTATGCACGTGCACGAACGTTCTGGTCATCTCCGACCGGCGCCGCGACCCTCAACTTATCGGCGACATCACCGTCGTCCAGCCTGACAACCCAGAAACTCGAAATCATAACCCACTCGAAATAGAGCAAGACAGCTTCCTCTGGATCCCGTCGATCATCCCAAAATTACCTCGACTTCGACAATCCGATCACCTGAAGCCTCGAAATTCTGGCCACAGCTCCTTCAGGAATCCTTGTATCCATTCCTCCATGACTGATAGAGACTCGTGCTCCATCGAAGTCGCAAAACCCCTATGAAACCAGACATACCCCTCAGCTCCCTAAAACCTATATCGACGATGCCCCGCCGCCACCGTAGCTTAAAAATCTACTTACCATTTTTACCAACATCGCCGATCACCAAGCTTGCTTCATCAGAAACCCCGACCCCCAAAACCACACCGTTCACCAGAATTTGCTTAAAACCCAATTTACGTTCATCTCCAGATTTCCTTTGATTTACCATCGTAAAAATCATGATTTAATTTTTAAAAATCATAGATTTTGAAAACAAAAACGATTATATATTTGAATCCGGAAAACATTCAAGTCAGATTTTCGATATAATTAATATACTACTGTTCTTCTTCCATTTTATTAAATCCAGCCTCAGATTTAGCTTGCTATTAATTTTAAAATTTATACCATGTTATAACTAAACATAATTTGTTTATACATTATGTCCTAAAGAAGATCAGAGAAGAAATAATAATAATTTCTTTCAGATTTTAAACCCTGTACAACAAGAACAGAACAATTATCTCGCAAACAGACATGCACACCCATTCAATATACATATATACACATATGATCATATAAAACAATCATGTAATCACTTCAAGATTCACTGCATGCAACCAAACTGAAAATAGATTAGAAGCTTGTTTACTCACCTTATATAGAGCAGAGGCCTGGAATTTGTTTTTATACTGGAATGTTTTGATCTGGATTTTTGATCAATACTTGATTGTGTTGCAACTTGAATTTTAATATGATCTGAGATGAAATTGCTTAGCTTTCTTTTCTTGAATTTGTGGAGAGATTTCTTCGAATTTCTATTTTCAATATTTGTTACAGACTTTGGTTTTTGGTTTGTAAAGTTTTACAGGTTTGTTCCTTTGTTTTTGAAATGAAGATAGTAAAAGAAGTGAAGAAGGAAAGATAGATGTTTATATAGATTAAATTGTGATTTTATTAAAAATTTAAAGAAAATGGCAATACAAAGATGACACTTGTTAAATTACCTGACATTTGTCATTCACACCATTTAATCCTATTACACATGTTATTAACATGATCCCACTATTTAACACTTGTAATTATTCATTTTTAATTATTTTTAAATGTTAATAAAAGCTTTGTATTATTTCCTATTTAATAAATACTTTCTAAATTTATATAAATAAATTTCTTTAAAGAAAATAATATAACCAAATTATATACGTTAATAAAAATCTTATACATATATTTTTAAATCAAAAATATTTTAATATATATCTTTTAAATTTCAAATTTAAATCCAAATTCAGATTCAAATTCAATTCAAAATCCAATTTAAAATCAACACAAATATATATAGATATAAATATTTATTATCGGATCTATTTGTTCAATCTATAAATCAATATTTCTATTAATTAACCCAGTTAATTATCAATTAACAAATATTTCAAAATCCGAGTTATCACATTCCTCCCCCTTTGAATCTTTTTGTCCTCGAAAAGGAACTAAGAATTTACTCAATACTTAAAAGCAGATAAATTTCCTTTGATCATTTTTTTAAAACACTTTGAAAATATATGTAATATTACTAAAATAGCTTTACAAAAATTCTTTTTATAATTCGATGTCTCAACCAGCCTATTCTTGCTCTCACAGAAATTCAGTCATACGTTGATCAGGCGAAAGGCTGAAAATCTATAAGTACTTAGCAAACCCATTTTTGACACCCAGTGAAATTTTTTTTAAAAATAATTTTCGAAAACTTTATGAAAATATAGAAAATATTTTTGAAGTAGAGGATATATCTTTGGTGAGCATGCTCTGGAAATCATCACCCCCGTCCATGGTCGCAGTTAACCCGATGGTTACGTTGCCATCCCGGCAAAATCTATAGATAACTGTAGGCACTCTCCGCCCCTCGATTACGCCATGGAACCCGCTATAGACCTCAGCTATATCTGGGGTTACGTTGCTATCGCAAAAAAAACCCATATAACTGTAGGCATCAGCGCCCTCAAACTTCGCTGCCAAAAGAATGAAACTTCTTCACTCGACCATAGATTGCAGTCTACCGATGTTGCGTTGCCATCCCGGCAAAATTAAGCGTAGACCGTTGACACTCACCTCCACGCGATTTCAGCTATGGTCCACAGTAGATCGCAGCGACATCAAGTTACACTATCGTCACAGCATAACCCAAATACCTCTGTAGGCATCAGCGCCCTCGACTTTCACCATACAATAATCCTAAGAACTTCAGTTTGTCTAGAATTCCTCACAGGATCCACTTTAGAGTCTCCCCCTTGGAGCTCAAGGCAGTAACAAAATATGGTACTCCTAATAAGTTCATTTCAAGGGAGCGCCTTTTTTCCCAGAGCCATTTTCAAAACACTATATACTATACACATATAGTATTCTCCAAATCATACACCTAGTATGAATCTCATATAAATCTCCTTTTATCAAAATCGATTGTCCTAAAATCGACAATTCTTAAACTAGGCTTTCCAAATTTTCAAAATTGATTTTTTCCAAAAATCAAAGCCTTTCCAAAATCCATAGGTTCCAAAACCTTTTTCCAAAATCATTCTCATAAAATCCTTCATATATATATATATATATATATATATATATATATATATATATATATATATATAACTTTGAAAATCTTTGGATCAATTCATTCTTGTATAAAATTTCTTTTTATACTTCAAATGCTTCTCAAAAACCCTTTTCTTCCGGCAATAGAATCAACAAGGGGAGATTTATCTTATATAACAAAGATATATAACTTTTTTTTTATTCCAAATCAAATATTCAAATTTGATTACTCTTTTATAAAGTTATTAACCATATTACTTTTCTATAAAATGAGTTCTAATCATAGACATATCCAACTCCTATTTTATTCCATATACATATTCTTAAAACATACCTCTCTTTTCAAAAATCATCTTTCCAATATCAATTTCATTTAAGCATGTACGACGTACAAATACCATCCATACGCTATATCAATCTGATCGCTCACTCGTTCACACAATTTCACTTCCGACCTAGTATCGTCCACCCGACTTCCTAATGCGGACTCAGATCTGGTTTCTTGATCATAAACCGTCATTCTCCTTACATAGTCATAACTATAATAGAGAATATCTAGTATCAAACAAAAATCCATATCCAGGGTTCATCGTCGAAAATTGAGTGAAAAATCCCAACTCGGATCGATATTATATTTCAAAATTCTATGCTCGAATATGGATCAAATCACTATGCGAATAGGATAATATACATACAGCCTACGTATTTATCTTTATTGATCATCAGCTAAATCAATTTTCTTTTCTATTCATCTTCATTTTGATTCTATTCACTTATTCACAATTGCTCCCAATTTCCATTGAGTTATCACTTCAATTATAAACAGTGTGCACTTTGACCTACTTAATTTTAGAAAATATCTTGAATTTTTTTTAAAATAGATAAGTAGTTGAAAAATAGTTATTAGTGGTAAAATAGATGTAAAATAGTTAATTAATTATCACAAAGTTGCAAAAGTAGTTAGATAATTGTAAAATAGTAATCAGTTTACAAAACAATTGTAAAATAGTGTTTAGTTTGTAAAACAGATGTAAAATAGTAATTAGTTTTCAAAATAATTATAAAATAAGTATGAGATAGTTGTAAAAGATAGTAAATAGCTAGGAAAATAGATTTAAAATAGTTTATATTAAAATAATTTGTTTGAAAATAGTCCTAGAGCAAACTGTTCAATTCCCAATCTCCATTTCCAATCTCTTCAATTTAAATATTCACTTCTATTTAACTTGATACAATTTCAATTCAATTTAAGTTAACTTCCATTACCATCCCAAATTCAAATCACCTTTCCATTTGAATTTGAACTCATTCAACTTCAATTTCATTTCAAATTGATCCAATTCAAATTTTCCATTTGAATTTTAAACTTATCCATCTTCAATCACAATTCTAATTAATTCAAATCAAATTCAATTTGAACTAATTCTATTCAAATCTCAACTTTAAACCATCTCGAATTATATAAATTCGAGTTACATTTTAATTGTTTATTTAATCAAACTAACCTTTACTTTTAATTTAACAGCCTAAATCTTTTAAAATAATTTAAATTTGAGTCCAAATTTCAAAACTCCGTTTTAAATTGCCTTTACTTAACTCATTACAAAGTTCAAGTAAGAGAATAAAACCATTTTATCTTCAAAATTCAATTTATTACCCAACTTTATCCTCCAACTTTGAAACCGATTCTTAAACAATTTTAATTTAATAATTCAATTCTTAGCATTCAATTCTTAGCATTCAATTCTTTAGTTCAAGGGGATCCCATATCCTTAATTTCAAATTAAAGTTAAATTTTCATTTATCTTTATAGTGGATATACTACCACGATCCATTTCTTCATTCATTTAAACAAATCCAATTAACAGTTTAAAGATTATTAATAACAATAGGATAATATTATCCAAATTATTTTAAAACATCCATTCATATCCAATTTCCAGATCTCAAACCTATTTTGAGATCACACAAACTCCCTATTCAAATCAACCATTTAACTTCCCAAGTTAAATCTCAATTTCATTTTGAAATTTCTAATTCAGGTTGTTTGTCTTAAACTTATTTAACTTTCCCTAAGTTAAATTCAATTCAGTTACTCCAATCAACATTATTCAATTTGAATTTCCATTTCAATTTTTAAACTTCTCATTAACAATCTTCCCACTTATAAGTTCAAAACCTTATCACCATGGGTTTTCATATCACATTCCAAGGAAAAGTTAAAACTCAGCACTTAGAGTTTATTTCAAATCATCTTTGATCCAAGTTATTCTTAAATTTTAAACCACCTTTGGTTTTAATTCAAAACAAATTCCTTTAAATTTTCAAACAACTCTTGTTTGAAACATGACCCTTTCACTCAAATACATTAAATAATATTATTCACTATTTCTTTATCACTTTGAAACAAATTTTCAAATTTCTGGACCTAGATTTAAACTTCACAATTTAGATCATCTTCAATTCCAATTTATAAGTCATACTCACCTAAATGTTTTGCTTTCCTAAAATATTTCATTTTACTTACTCATTAATACACATTTCATTATTAAATACCACAACCATCTGTAATAATAGCCAAGATTATCGTATCAGGAAACCAATTCAATATTATCTTATTCTGAAAACACTTTTACAAATTCAGGATTTTATCTTTAGTTTGGATCCATTTCAAACTCATCTTCATTCAATTTCAATTGGGTTGTACTACTACTTCCACTTAATTCTCATTATTTTATTTAATTCCAATAATCAACAACCAATTTCTTTAATATATTTAACAATGAGAAAAATTATTTCTTTATATACTAAAAGATAAATTTATATGAAAATCATTTATAAAATCATTTTAAAACCTTTATATAAGAAAATAACAAGTACGATCTCATATATTTATATACACTCAACTCATTTTAGGGTATTACTTACCCTATCCTTAATGAGTAATCCCACCAGAGCCAAGGTTCTCGCTTAACCTTCAGCTCTGATACCAAATGTAACAACTCGAAATTTTGACTCCGAAAATTCCAGATTGTTAAAGAAGAAGAAAGAAGAAAGAAGGAAAACAACATCTCACATTCGCAGCGGATAAAATATAATGACAAATAATAGCATTTTATAAAGAAAAGCTGTAATTGTTATTTTACATACAATACATCAGAGTTACAACATTTCACAATCACTGTACAGTTAAAATAACTTGTCCTAGATAAATAACAATATATCACAGCGGAATACACTCCATACGTTTCTGCCATCCAGCTCGCCTCCTGAGCTCCAAAACGTCCTAAACTGAAAATTATTAATACTCGGTCTGACCCGAGCATTACATCAAAGTAACACCCCGGTCAACATGGAAACCAGCGTGAGTAAACCCATCTAACAAGAAATTCAAATGCATAAAACTTAATTAAAAATCTGGGGTAACTCGTACTTCACTACAAGTTCATAACTTGTTGTAGTCAACACTTATTCCTCAAATCCATATCCAAGTACCCTTACTTAGTTTCGATGGTCAATATTATTCCATTTCAGCCTATTGATTTCACATATCAAATCTATAAAGAATTATTGTAGATTACAAATCGAAGTAGTTTCGGGTATTTATTGATATCCGACCCCGGTCTCTTTGAATCCAATGTCATTCTTTAAACCAAATCTGTTTAAGTTAAAACAATTCCATTTATATCCAATGTTACATATTTATATAGCACTTCATCACAGATAGACAAACTACATTATCACAGTTTAATCCAAAACATATCATATCACATAGCATCACATACCAGTGATATCAAATAATCCAAGGCATTCAATATCATTCAACCATCCAAAATCAAGATTAACTAATCACACCATTTCTAGTTAACTTAAATAAATTAAATTAATTACTTCAATCGCCTTTAAATCCTGCTTACTTAACATTTTTTAGTTACAAACCAATAATTAATCATCCCTTAATTTCCTCTTTAATTACATTAAGTAATTAGCTTTTAATTAATAACATAAATTAATTAACCTTCACGCATTCACATTAATTACATTTATCCTAATTAATTACTTAAATTAATTTTACCATAATCACTTACATTGATTAATTATCCTTTAATTAATCACACTCATTAATTCTTAATTACTTCTCTTAAGTAATTTACCTTTAATTACTTTCATCAAGTAATTATCCCATTGGTTAATTATCCTCAATTAATCAACCTCTAATTATAAATTAATTATCCTCTAATAATTTATTAAATGAATTTAAGCCTCAACAAATTAATCCTTTAATTACTTACATTTAGTAATTATCATTTAAGTAACTAATCTTTAATTACTTACATTAATTAATCTCTAATTACAAATTAATTAATCTATAATTAATTAACTCATAACCCTTAATTATTAATTAATTAACCCTTTATTATTAATCAATTAATTACTCTTTAATTACTTTTATTAATAATAAATCTTAATCTCCCAAACCTTAATTAATTAAAAGATAAGTCATTTGTCTTAATTAACTTCTTAATTATCACTTTAAAATCTTATTTAATAAACCTGGGATTCAATTATCATTAATCTAGAATTTAACTTAAGATCTTTAAATCTAATTAAAGATAAAACATTTTATTTCCTTAATTACTACTTAATTACACTATTAATTAAGTTTTAAATTTAACTTAAGAATCAACCTGCTTAAGTTAAAATAAAACATACAGCTATAATTAACAAATATTTAAGTAACATCATTATTTAAAAGAATAGTTGAAGAAGTTTGTTTTTGAACTTGATTTTATTGAACTTTAAAACTTGAGAATATCCTCATATTTGACCCGAGTCAAGCTTGAGAAGAACTCACCCTAAAACCCGAGTCGAATTCCCTTATTCTTTCTTTTTTTTTAGAAAAAACTTGTTTAAACTAAAACTATTACAAGTTAAATAAACCTCGCGAACAACACAAAGCAAAAACCCGAGTTAATCTTCCTCTACCCCGAGACCAACCCTAAGACAACACTTCCCATCTCCTCGAATACTAACGCTAACACACCAGAAAACCTTATGCACGTGCACGAACGTTCTGGTCATCACCGACTGGCACCGCGACCCTCAACTCATCGACGACATCACCGTCGTCCAACCTGACAACCAAGAAACTCAAAATCATAACCCACTCGAAATCAAGCAAGACAGCTTCCTCTGGATCCCGTCAATCATCCTAAAATTACCTCGACTTCGACGATCCGATCACCTGAAGCCTCGAAATTTCGGCCACTGGTCCTCCGCGAATCCTCGCATCCATTCCCCCATGACCGATCGAGACTCGTGCTCCATCGACGTCGCAAAACCCCACGAAACCAAACATTCCCCTCAGCTCCCTAAACCCTATATCGACGATGCCCTGTCGCCACCGTAGCTTAAAAATCTACTGACCATTTTTACCGACATCGTCGATCACCAAGCTTGCTTCATCAGAAACCCGACCCCCAAAACCACACCATTCATCAGAATACGCTTGAAACCCAATTAACGTTCATCTCCAGATTTCCTTTGATTTACCACTGTAAAAATCATGATTTAATTTTTAGAAATCTTAGATTTAAAAAAACGATTATATATTTGAATTCAGAAATCATTCAAATCGAATTTCTAATATAATTAATATACTACTGTTCTTCTTCCTTTTTATTAAATTCAGCCTCAGATTTAGCTTGCAATTATTTTTAAAATTTATACCATGTTATAACAATCATAATTTGTTTATACATTATGTCCTAAAGAAGATCAAAGAAGGAATAACAATAATTTGTTTTAGATTTTAAACCCTGTACAACAAGAATAGAACAATTATCTTGCAAACAGACATGCACACCCATTCGATTTACATGTATACACATATGATCATATAAAACGATCATGTAATCACTTCAAGATTCACTGCATGCAACCAAACTGAAAATAGATTAGAAGCTTGTTTACTCACCTTATATAGAGCAGAGACTGGAATGTTTTGATCTGGATTTTTGATCAATACTTGATTATGTTGCAACTTGCATTTGAATCTGATCTGAGATGAAATTTCTTAGCTTTCTTTTCTTGAATTTATGGAGAGATTTCTCTAAATTTCTATTTTGAATATTTGTTACAGACTTTAGTGTTTTTGGTTTGTAAAGTTTTACAGGTTTGTTCCTTTGTTTTTGAAATAAAGATAGTAAAAGAAGTGAAGAAGGATAGATAGATGTTTATATAGATTGAATTGTGATTTTTTTAAAAATTTAAAGAACATGACAATACAAAGATCACACTTGTTAAATTACTTGACATTTGTCATTCACACCATTTAATCCTATTACAGATGTTATTAACATGATCCCACCATTTAACACTTGTAATTATTCATTTTTAATTCGTTTTAAATGTTAATAAAAGCTTTGTATTATTTTCCTATTTAATAAATACTTTCTAAATTTATATAAATAAGTTTCTTTAAAGAAAATAATATAACTAAATTATATATATTAATAAAAATCTTACACATATACTTTTAATCCAAAATGTTTTAATATATATATCTTTAAATTTTCACATTTAAATCCAAATTCACATTCAAATTCAATTTAAAATCCAATTTAAAATCAACAAAAATATATATATATATATATATATATATATATATTATTAGATCTATTTGTTCAATCTATAAATCAGTATTTCTATTAATTAACCTAGTTAATTATCAATTAACAGATATTCCAAAATCCGGGTTATCACACAAAATATCTTTTGGAGGTATATATTTCTAAAACATTCTTTCTAACATATACAGAATCAATAAACCTCTCTTATCAAATCCTTTGATTAGTTTAAACATTTTTAAATTGGGAATAATTCGAAATCATTTCAATTTTCACTTAGGAAAATATTTCCAAATCGTTTCATTTAAATCTTAATAAAGAATTATTAATTCAAAACTCATAATTTTAATTTAGTTAAAACCATGTTGCCTAGGATGTTAGTCCAAAACCAGCAAATATTAAGTGAGAAGTACATATAAAAAATCTTCTAATTCTACTCAATATCAATTCTTGTATTCAACAAATACTATAGGTGGAATAACGGTGGAATCACCTTTTAAATTCCACGAATAGTACAAATTCTTTCTTCGGTCTTTAACACTAAGTATAAGAAGATCATCCTTATACAATCAAAGTTGTATTCAATTTAAATTTGGAAAATTTAATCACTTTATACTTAACTTTTTTTGACATTTCGACCTTATTTATACCTCGCCAGGGAAGAGCCCAAGTTAGCCAGGGCACTGCTTGCTCCTAAACATCTCCTTAGTTTAAGCACCTCACATGCGGATCTCACGAATAGAAAAATCCAGTCCACTCGACGGCTTTTAGAGCCAAAATTAAACCATTAAATTTGTAATAGCTTTTCATTAAATCATTTATTAAATTCTTTTTTTGAAACAAACTACAAAACTTCCAAATCACCATTAAAGCACTTAAATATCCACTCAAAAACATTTATAAACGATTTGGAAAAGAATTGTTAAGTTTAAAACTATATTTCAAAGGTTATAGAAAAGTGCCGTGGAAAGTGCTGCAAAAGGTGCTTTTTAAGCTATATTGATCAAAACGACATTTTGTATCATTTCTTTTATAACCCAAATCACTTTTGAAATATTATAAAAAAAATTAGGTTTTATTTAATATTTCTAACAAATTTAAAATATAATTTTCAAAGAAATCCTGTTATCGATTCCGAACTACAAAACCGCGATTTTTCCAAAAACATATTTTACTCATATTTCAAAATTTACTTATCAAAATCTTGATTTTCTTTCTTGTTCGAAAAACTATTGATATAATAGTTTGAATTTTTTTTTTATTTGGAAGAAGTCCGAGCTAAATTCCATTATATATACTCGTTTGACTTTTATGGCGTGAAATCGCGAACTACCCTTACACGACGTGCCTATTTTTGACTACATTTTCAATTCTAATTCAAAATTCATCGAAGTAATTTTTAATTGTTTATAAAACATTTCAAACTCATTTTTTAAACCATTTTAAAGAGGTTTAACATTTCATATATACCAATCATTTAATAAAGGAAAGTGATTTCCTTTATGTTTATCGATGTGTATTTTCATGACTTGCATATATATATATATTCGACATTCATAATAAACGACCAAACTTGATGATCAAAGCGTATTAAACATCCATTTCAAACATCATATCATCATCCAAGAATATAATGTAAGTAAGAGTTTCTAACCTTCATTTTCCCTTCAAGCTAATATAAAATTGGCTATAGCTCCGCTACCGTCGCATCAGAGCTTATGGAATCAAGTCCAAGACCTTAGGAAGGCCACGGCTCAAGCTAGAAGAGGTGGAAGGGCTAGGTCATGGGGGTGGTGGGTTGTGGCCGTGGATTTGAGTGATGATAAGGAGGCGATTTGAACGAGTTTTAAAGTGGATTGATATTATAAACTATTGTACATATTTTTCTCTTTTATTCTCAATATTTTTCCCAACTTCTCTATACATTTTTTCAATGAATAAGAAGCCATTAGAGAGGCCATTAGAGCTTGAAAAGAAGAGGAAGAAGAAGTAGAAAATGGCTTAGGAATTTATGAGAAGATGGGTGGTATTTATAGGAAAGAAACATGGCAATATCAAAATGTCCATGGACCAAAACACCCCTTTTCCACACCCCCTCTTTCACATCATTCTACACATTGGTTCTCCCTCTCCGTGTGCTCCATCACTTCATTTCACTTCCAAGCCATGTGAATGTCCTTAGTTTGTGGGATAGTTGACTTTAGGAAGCTTAAGAGTTAAATTTTATATAAAATATATTAGATTTTTCTTATATTTGTTTACATGTATATTTGTATGTTTAATACGATCGTATGCACATTAGGATATGTATTTATGTGTTATATATGTGTACATGACATATAGATAATGTTGCGTTGACTCCGAATAACTTTCGTTCGATAAACCGTTACCAATCGAGAACCGATTCCTAGTCACATTTTCGCTTCTTAGTTAACGTATATATATTTGTAAACAAAATTTGAAAACTATTTCCTTATCATTTTAGAAGAATTAAAATGATCATATTTGAATTATAAAACCATATAATTAATATTAACAGTTATTTACAATAATTTTTATTATACCGTCAAAGCAATATCGATTGTTTCTTATATTTTCAAATCAAATATATATCTTTATAAAATTATTACAAATGAAATTTTTTCACTTTATACCTATTCAAAAAGAGTTATTATTATCTCTAAAAACATTAAATCTCAATTAAATTTAATAAATCAATTATTATATTTAGGGGCATCACTAATAATGTCATAAATACATTAAATTTTCAAAGAGACGATAAATTATTTTATTTCATTTTCTTATTCAGTTATAAAAATAGATTTATGTATCCAGCTCCATGCGTGACATTTTATGATTATAGAGCTAGTTATTGATAAAATAGTTTTTGGCCATTTTATTGATTTAAATCTTAAGGAAAATATTTTTGTAAATATTTATTCCAAATAAGATTACTATTACAAAAAAAATATTTGTACTGTCAACCTTTTACTTAAATAAATGTAAAAATAAACATAATTTATCAAAGTGATAAGTTTACGGGTCGTTACAACTGCTGCCACTTCTTACGAATCACACTTCGCAAGCTATACGCATTTGACCCAATTTTACCAAGCTTAATCATCCCATATACATCGCGAATCCCCCATTCTCGTTCAGGCAAAAGTCATGGCTCCTAAATGGTGATTGCTCTACTCTAAACTAATGCCATCCTCTTCGACTTCATAGGAGAAGCCCAACTCCACCTTCCCCTTCGCCTACCCACACCTAAATCTCCGTCAATCCATATTCCTAGTCGATGGTAAGAAAAGACGAGGTCGGCCAAACATCATCGAAGCGCCAAATGCCTGCATATATTCGACCCCCAGCTCATCACGAGTTCAAAGAATCTGATGCCATAATTTGTTCATGGCCTCTAGCTCCTAATTTTGGTTTTTAAAGGTGGAAGTTAGATTTTCGTTTACAAGAAAAGAGGGAAAAATGAAAAGTAAAGGGGGTAAAAGAAAAATGAAGAATAGTCTAAGAGGGGGGTTTGTTATGTTATGATTTCTAGTAATTTGATACACAATATCACATTCCTGTACGAATCATGAACGATAGAAATAAAAATATGATCATGCTCAACAGTGCGATACGATTACAAAACAATAGAATAATACATTAGTTAACTTACTCTGTGAAATTTCAAAAATACCAATGGTTGTCGAAAAATGCATCAAACAATAATTTAAGTATTTTCCAAATTAAAAATTATGGAAAATCTTTTAAATGAATTTAAAATACATCATTGAAAATCAATTCGTTTTATTTACAATTGATTTTCTTGCTATTTATTAAATTCAAATTAAATTTGAATATTTAAATAGATCAAAAATTCTCATTCGAAACATTAAAAATTATGGATCGTTACATCAAGCCCTTTCTTTTCCTATTGAATGCAGCAATAATTTAGTTTGATAAAGAGGGAAGATGAATAAATCATATATGTCATCTTTTATTTCTTTCCCATTTGTCCCTTATATGATTGCCTCTAAATTATTCTTGTTTATTTTTTCATATTCTGTTAACATTTGATCCTACATAACTGTTATGTCACACAATTAAGGATTGAATATATTTGATATATTTAAACCTTTACATACCCCACATTTAATTGATTTAAAATTAAATTAATGAAAAAGAAAAAATTGATAAATGTGATTTTGTTAAGACAACATTGGATATGATCTTATAAATACTTTGACTGCATAGGCCCTGTAGATCCAAAATAGGATATATTTTTTTGAGTTTGCTATTTTTCTCCATCAAAGACTTGCCCAATCCAATAATTATACCCATATCTTGGTGACTAGTATTTGCTACAAGATCATTCTCCATATTCTGGGCATATAATTAAGGTATTACATTTTATACATCAATTATGTATTTTTCCGAAGGTCAACAAAAATACCGCTCAAAAGTAAAGTGAAAACACTTGGGAAAATACATACTTTGTACCTATTTATACAAATTGTAATTAAGGAAGATAAAGTAAATAAATTTAAGAAAAGTTGTGCTGAATCATTATAAAAATCACATATCCTTCTCTCCACTTCTCTTTTCATTTAGTTTCTCTTTTTTTTGTTTAAGATAGAATTTCTATTTGGATCGATTTAGGTATTTCACTCTTATTTAGATTACTTTTAAAAAACTATTATAAATATCATCTTTGTTGACCAAAATGTTATACACTTAAAGATGAAGAAGTGCATTTTAAGCCAAGATGTGAGATTTCATAAAGATATTGCATATAATTGGGAAATAAATGTAATAATCGGCATTCGACCCCGAATGTTGACACTAATAGATTTAGAGTCTTCACGTACCGAACGTTCAAGTATCGGAAAGACAAATTGTTAGGGTAAATAAAAAGAAAATGAAATAGAATAAGAAACATGGAAAAAATATCAAAATCTCACAATGGAACGTTAACTATAATAGACAGTAGGAACTTTCGGTCTAAGATACATAACATTTCAGAGTTACAAACCTAAGTGCTATTATCAACCTGGACAGTTATAACAGCTTGTCCTTATAATTGCTAATATATACATAGTAGTAATGTAGAAAAAATAAGAATACGATAGGTGAAAAATCCAACTCGTCTCCTTGATCTCCAAAGAATATCCAACTAAAACCTACCTCTCTCAAACTGCTTGAAATAGCAATTGAGGAATTAAGGGAAAAATAAAAGCATGAGTCTGGTTAAAGTCTGGTGTGAGAAACATCTGCATACTGTAATAGCACCTTTTGAGACCAACGGACTCACCAGAATGGTTTTTCCCTCAAAAGAGCCAACCATGTAATAGGTACATATTGTGATATAATAGACAATGTCTAAGGTGTAACATATAAATTAGAAAATAGCTGTGTTGCAGGTACACCAAAACAATGTTAGGTATATAATTAATACTGCTAAGACGCTTTCGTATATATATGGTTTTCCATTGGAGGTGCCCTCAGTACATCGAGAACGATCCTCCTAACAAGGGATGAAGGTATCCTTTCCAGTAGCGTATATCTCTAGATAAAATATACCATTGGAAAAACATAGCTAGTCCATGCCTGATCATGTGGCACCTAGTATCGTTGCTTTGCATTAGGGCTATCAATTTCCTACACGTCCTGAAACACGACCCAAAACCCACACGGAAATTAGTAGGTTAACCCGACCCGTTTAAGTTGGCAGGTTATTTTTGGGTCAATCCGAATTTGACCCGTTTATAAACGAGTGGGCTCGAGTTGACTCGCTATGAAATTGACCCATCAACAATCCGTATATACCTATATAGGTCGACCTAACCCGTTTACGACTCGTTTGTACCTTATACGAGTTATACGGGTTGCCCGACCCGTTTACGACCAGTTCTGACCCATGTACGACCCAATTATACCTTATACGGGTTGACCCAACCCATTTACGACCTGACCCGTTTATAATTGGGTTACACGGGTCGGGTCGGGTCAATCCGTTTATATATGGGTCAGGTTCGGGTTGAGCTTTTTCTGACACGTTTAATAAACGGGTTGACCCGACCCATTTAAAATCAACCCGAACCCGACTTGACCCGACCCATTTAAAATCAAGCCGAACCCGACTTGACCCGACCTAAACCCGACCCCACCCATTAACAGCCCTACTTTGCATGCATATCTAAAGTGTTACTATATACAGAACGATCGCTCTGATTTCTATCATTACCGATGATGAAGTCACGTTCAGCATCTCATCACCCGAGTCAGCACTCGAACAGATCTCGAATCTCCTTTTGGATTCCAACATCTTGAACAGTCTATAAATCCTTATATGGATTCCAATATCTCAAACAAACCATGAATCTCTACATGGATTTGAGCATCTCGAACGTATCTCGAGTCTCTATATAGATTCTAGAATAAGTCCTCTGAAGGGTGCTAATGTTGTCCTATCTCCTGGGATCACCCTCAAGATTGACAGTCCCACACGATAACATCGTTCGAAATGTTAACGCTGACCTCTCCCTTGGATTTAACCTTAGGATAGACAGTGCAATTCTATAACATTATGGTTCACAGCTGCTTCCAAAACACAGACTGCGTATATGGTTTTGAAGTGGTTACGTTTTCCAATTATCTCATATAAGTACACTTCCCCGCTTACTGGATGCTTCAAAACTAATCGATAGATTTCCGTTTAACTTGACCCTAGTTCTTTCAGAAATAAAAAAAAATACATAAGGGTGGAGAGCGTCTTTTATCTGGATGGATTTCCTATCAATTTTCCTAGAAGAGGATGACGAGTTTATACATACAGTGTAGAATCACCAAAGATAACGGTATCGTTTAACCCTCGTTTTTCTTAAGTTATTTTAATTAAATTCAACAATAATGAGAATGATCGCACATGGAAACAAAATCTCATATACTTATCAGATTTTTGACCTTTTCAACTCACGCTACATCTCGATCAAGAGTGAAACTGGTAGGTAAGAGCACTATTTCATCTACATCCTACTTGAACATCGGTCTTAATCCCACAGATAAAACAAGCCTAATTCATCGGCTTTAAGTGTTAAGTAATGACTAATTACTTTCCATTGAAAAGTAAATACATAAAACACGATTTAGTCACACAATGCATGATTAAATCACATAAGCAACTTCTAATACCCTTTTTATTTAATTACTTATTTTATTAATTAAAACCTCTTTTATTAGTATAAACTTCTTTTATTTAAAAAATAATTCATGTATCAATTGCTACTTCCTTCATAAGTTAGCGAACTACATATAGAAGTCCTCCCAAAAGGATCTCGTATACATACGTTCTAAAAGCAAGAGATGATTTATACGAATGAATCCTCCCCGAGGGATCTCAAACCATATGAATACATGATGCTTTTACTCAATTTCCTTTTTCTACCTGTATATATATTTAAAATAGCTTTATAATATATATACATATATTCTTTTATTTTACTATTCATTTGTACTCTTTCAATACTTCAAAAAGTATTCATATACTTATCTCAGTGGTGCAAATCATCAATATGATGTTTATACTAAAAGTTGGCACACATACATAGAGATAAAAAGTAAATGAATTAGTCAAAGAAAGTAAATTAAATGAGGAAAAACAAGACACATAAGATTTATAGTGGTTCGGCTTATCGTTGCCTTCGTCCACATAGCTTTTTTGATAATTCAGATAGCCGTTTTCAAAAACTGTTCTTATAGATAGATGATGATCCTTGGAGTTACAAGTGTGATTTAATAATTTTTAAACAACTGAAAATGATCCGCAAAACCATCCCCCTCATCATATATTTATAAGTCGTCGAAATCTTCTCCACCATGTTCACATTCCCCACATCCAAGAGAAGCCATGCTAAAAAGATTATGGCCACATTAGCAATAGTTAAGGATCGGTACCAATCCATGTTCAGGGATCAATATCGATCTATGAAGTTATCTTCTGGATCTATTCTATGATCTTGTGGGAGTTCGGCTTATTTATTTCTTGGACTCTCTTGCTTTACTTGCTTAGTTAAGGGATCAGATTTAGGGAAAGTTCTTGGTGCGGGGATGGAGTGGAAGTGCTCGGCTTCATGTGTACGTGGTGTTTGATGACAACTACTTGTGAATCATCCTATAAGGCATGGACATGGTTGTGAACATCTTAGCTTGATGGCGCATGGGATGAAAGGCAACTTTGTCAAATATTTGGGATTAGTGCCGATCCTTGATAGGGTACCAATCCAACAATTCTTATGTTGTTGGCTTGTGTTTTTTTGCTTATAGGTGTAGGGTGCGTAGGCATTCTCTTAGAGATCGTTTATATTTTAGACTTGTCTTATTGGTTTCACTTGTTATCTGAGTTTGGTAGTTATCACTCTGGGCTCCTTTCCTTGATAACCTTCAAGTTTGACTGATCAGGTTTCGTTCGAATATGGTTTAGTTACAAGGCTGCATAACAATTTACCCCCCAAATTACATTATGTTTCCAATATGATGTGCTTTGAAACAAGATAAATTGGAATTCTTGGACCAAATTTCAATTCTCACATTGAATGTTGTCATCTTTTCCTCAGACTATTTTAGTAAAGTATACCGTCTTTGATCACACATTGCGACATTTGTTTGGCTTATGCCTTTAGCATTTAGAATTATAAAAGATGGAGTATGCCCTCATGATTCATCACTCCAAATTCACCAGTGGACTTCCTTTCTGGATTCTACAGGTTTGACCTTGTTATCTTGGCATCCGATTGTCTAGCATCATATATATACAAGTGCAGACATATGTTGACTTACCATCATGTTTTATATATGTACATATGCATATACTCGTATACATACACACACACACACACATATATATAAGCATATATATATATATGTTGTATATAATTTATTTTATATTGGATTCGGTACTGATCCTTAGTCAGGGATCAGTACCGAACCCGACCTTCGTAGATTTAGGCAAGAAAATTGCCTAGTTTTCTAGGCTCGTACTAATATAACCTCAAGCTTTCGTTTGTCTTCTTCACTTCGTTCATTTTTCCTTTAAGAGTGTTCTTCCTCCAAGCTTTCAAATTGCCATCACCAACTTTTGAGACATTGACTCGCCTCCTTAAACTACCACAACCACCTTCCCTTATCGCCACTATCATTTCCTTATAGCAATTGCCACCGCCATAGACCGAAGAACTCGAATTTTGAACCTGTCGTCGATTCAAGATTTATAAGTTTTGAACTTCTCAAATGAAGGTAAACCCATATGAACTCAGGTAGGAGGCACCGTTTGAGGAAGTTCATTGTTGTTTGCATCTTCGGTTACGTGATTCAAGGAGGAGAAGTGAAGCTTCACGTGTTCAGCCTTAGGGATCGATGATGATCCCATACCTGGGGAGTCTTCTTTGAACACCGGATATGTGTGCCTCTTTGTAACATCATGGATTAACTCAAATTTTGACCCTTAGTGCAATGGGTTAAGTCAATTTTTTTGCAGGTGGTTCATACTTTTGATGAGACTTTCCCATGTTGTGGTTGATGACGTGTGATTCGATGGGAAGGTCAGTGGTAACGGTCGCATTGGATATCGAATCGGCGTTTGAGCGTACTTTGTCAATTCTTTAACTAAATGCTAAATTTGAACTACATGATGCTAAATGCTTGCACTGCACGAACACCACATTGTTTTAACCGCACCATTTTGCCCCCCGTCGATGTACGAGATTGATCAACACATAATGGTATTTGTTGGGTTTGATACATTGACTTTACAGGGCTCTTTTTTAGCATGAAGATTATAGCTTTTAATGTGCTTAATATCGCTTATATATGAAGTTTAATTAGTTTTGGATCATAGATGCTCCTCGCATCTCTCCGCAATAGCATAATCCGACACCATTTAGATCTCAATCGACCAGCCATCAAGCAGAACAACCTCTTTAAATGATTCACCTAAAATTAACTAAAGATCCTGAAGTGGAGGCTGCTACAAATGTTAATCGCGGTTATTCCATTATACTGGATGTTATCTTCGATTCTCCTACCTCGAAAATTGATGAAGGGTCCCTCAAGAGGATATGCGAGAGGCAGGGTATCCCATTCGAGGATGTTTAGTCTCTTCTTAGCATCAACGAGCATACCTACTGCCCGCTGGGTATGCCACATGCAATTGGTACATGTACATGGCGGGATACGTTCCATCACTCACTCAATTCATCTGTTGAGTTTTGCAGTTTATGAAACTAGCTCTAGCCTAACTGTACCCTATTAGCTATGCTTTTCTGAACAACATTTACATCATTTTTTCTCGCCATCTGAATCGTGAGCCCAACACTTAGGAGATCCATTACTTATATAGTTTCAAACACCGTAAAGGATGTCCTTTGCTTACATATCAGAACCCTTTGCAATCTATCGAATTATAATGGAATTTTGGAACAAATTGAGGTAGCTTAAAGACGAATTCATTTTTGTAGATTGCCCATCTTGTTTCATACAAAGGTGGCAATCTAGACATAAGTCTTATCCTTATCCCCATTACGTGGACAACATATTTTCAATCGCTCAAACAATCACTCCTTATTAAAGCAAAGGCTTGGCGCCACAGCCTTGGCGAACATCCTTGCATCCCTCCATCTAGTCTCGCTTGAAGAAAGGGATACGAAGTCACTTTTCACTAATGATAATTTAAGAGCTTACAATATGTTAGAAGGGGTTCGTCGCATTGGCCATGTTCTCGAGCTAGTGGTAAAAACTCGATGATAGTTCTTCATCGAAGGATGGCGATGACAATCAAGAAGTGCCCCCAAGTTCCAAGTCCTATTGCGAAGACCAGAGAAAGGCATGAGCACATTGGGAAGGAAAAAGTTTTGGAGGAGACCATAATGATGCCGATTTGGTTCGTGAGCCCTCCAATGATGATGGTGATGATGACCAAGCCATTCTTTTAAAGCGATGACTTAAGATAAGGACCGTCCTAGTGCGGGCTTTGGCACAACCCCCAATAACCACTATAATAGAGGAAAGCCCTATTCCATTTTCTAAAGTCATTTATTGGGACCTCGGTCCGATTCCAGATGAGTTTGGTTCTTTTAACCTAGGCAATGTAACTATTGGGGATATTGACTCCTCTATCCATCTACCGGGTGAAGTGCCGACTACCCGTGTGGGAGAAATTAACCCTGTCGACGAAATTCAAATCCATGGTCCATTAATGGGACACAGGACGCACACATGCCATGCTTTTCTTAATTTGTGTCATGCGTTTATCATGCTATGGCTAATTTGTGTTTATTTCATTCATAGGTTCAACGGAGCACAGATCCATGTATGATTCCTTTAAGGGTAAGACGAGCAAGCCCAAGAGGCATAGTTCATGTACACATTCTCATGGTTCGAGTCATGATTCTGATACCAGTAGATGCTTAGGTCGAGACCAAAGGAGCTGAGATAGGGGCTATCGATCTCATGATTCATCCTCAGGGCATATGTCTAGATCTAGGTCATCTCTGCTTAAAAGTTTGGAAAAATTCTTTGATCGACCTGACACCACCTCCTCCCTTCCCAGTTGACGTTTCTCATAATACTTCGGTTTCTATAACTACGTAGCAAATGGCAGACCACGTGTACCTCGACAGTCCGATTAGCCATCTAAGCTTGTTGTGACATTTCCCTTAGAGGGTTAGCAAAGAGCCTACTGGAAAGACCACAACTACTGTCGAGATGGAAATTGTCTCCAACCCCCACTTAGAGGATCTAAAATGCAGATTCCAAAACGCATTTTTGACGATGTCATATTTGCTACTGATTTGAAGGACATTCCTCCACATGTCCATAAAAGCACCATGGCCTACGTCGATGACATATGCGACCAGTACTTCAAATAGAGATGTATTGCTAAGGTCATCTCTGGGGGTACTTATAAAAGAAAAGTGGAGCCTGAGGAAATGACACTCAAGAAAGAGGATGATAAGTGCATCATAGCCAACCTTGACAAGGAAGTTGAGAGACCATACAAATCATTAGATGATGCCAAGGAAAAGGTGGAGGACCTTACCAAGTCGGCCAAGTTGGAGCAACAAAGTCATGAAAAACAAATTGAATCTGCTCACCATATGAGTCATAGCTTGTTTGAGGAAAATGAGTGACGGCCTAAGGAGATGAGAAGGTAAAGGAAGAACTAGAGGCAGAGAAGAAGAGAAAAGACGATGCTCTTAATACGTCCCAGGGCTATTGTGAGGAATTTCTAGATGCCCTCCAAGTGAGGGATGTCATAAAGGCTCAAGCGGAAGATGTGGAGAAATAAATTGAAGCCATGGAGAAGCGGATCAAAGGTGAGTTCAGCTAATAATAATTCACTACAATGCTAACGTGATCAAATTTAGAAACTTGAAATGGCTTGATGACGATCACCCTAGGGCTATGGTCTTGGCATGGGAAGAAACCGTGAACGAAGAATGGGAGTTCTTGGGTAAAGCTGAGGTTGATGTGGAGATATTGAAACTCGATCTTTTGAATGAGGATAAGGTTGAAGCATTTAGAGTCTATGAGCACATTTTGCTCCTCGAGTTAGCCGTTGTGGCTCATAAAGATCAATGTGAAGGCTTTAGGTCTACTCCCTAGGGTTTAACAAAAACCATACTTCTAGGGCTCTAACGGCTTCAACCTCTTCCTTGGATGCTTAGTATAATCCTGATGAGCTCATCTACAAAGGGAAATTATTTTATCTCCTATTTCAAAGGTAGTCCTAATGGTACCCCAGCTCATGTCGAGCCTAAATCTAGTGAAGGTATATCACTGACCTCACCAATGTTTGAGAAGGCCAACATGACACCGGTCGATGTCAATAACCTCTCCTTTTTTGTTTCTCTAGTTTCAGCCTCCAATCGTCCCCTGGCCTAAAAAAACATACCAGCAGGGACACAAATTGCGGTTACGGTACAATTACTATGTCTACCTCCCAAACGCTCCTCGATATTCCGACAGGCAAGACTTTGGGCCCTGGAGACAAAATGATTCATGCCTTATAAGAGAGGGCAAAAGGGGATGTTCATGGATGCATGAGGAAGAAGACCTTTTTGTAACTAGAGCTTCCGATCCCTCCTTAGGGCGTACAATGGAGGAGACGCTCTGAATTTAAGCCCTGTTTGCTAAGGAGATCAAAAAGGAGAAAGATGTTGGTATACCTCCTCTCCTATCCGTCTCATTGCCAGTCAGCTTATCTTTGTGCCTTTAGAGACTTCTACGAGCGATCTGTCAAAATGTCACAAAGGCTGGGATAAGAGTCAGGGAAAGACCGGTGAGTCTAGAATGCCCTCCACTGAGGAGAAGAAGATGAAGATGAAGTGAAGGAAGAAAGTTTAGTTATGTTCTCTCATGTTTTTGTTCTGTTTGATTTTATTACAGACTCATGTACATAGGTTGGAGTTGTGTGAGAACTGCCTTCGCTTTTGGTTTAAGCAAAATGTGAATAAAGTTTTACACTTGTTTTTCTTTTAATTGTTGTGTTAATTTTTCTAAGAATCAAGAGATGCACTTATTATTTTCACTTATGTGCATATAAATTATTTCTCTATTATCACTTAGCCGAATTAACAACTCATCTTGTTTGTTTCCATTCAATTTCCCCTTAATCGAGGATTGCAGCCGGGATTATATTATCTCTTTGATCGAGAAGTTCCAACACAGATGCCTATCTCCTAGATCGAGTTCTATCATTTGAACTAGTAATTTAAACATCCCTTTCTAGGATGTTTTCACACGACCGTGCCTAACTTCGAGCATCGATCGAAGTTGGTCACTTAGAGCGGTGACTTAGACATCCTTCTTCAGGATGTTTATCTTTGACCAACCTCACTTTAGGCATCGGTTGAAGTTTGTAAAAGGTCTCGCCTGACTACAGGCATTGACCTTTTACCTCACCTCATTGGGCAAGGTGTCGGTGCTCAACCAGACTCTAGGCATGAGCTGCTAGGGGAATTGTCTTGATCCACCCTTGATTGTTTATACTCCTATCCCTAAGTTATGGGCTAAAGGAGTTAATAGGTATTTACCTCCGGATATCGAGAATGATTTTTCTTTATGGGTCCAATTGTGGACCTTAGGAGTTTGTTTGGCATATATACCTTGATACTTGCATATCTGCATTTCACGCATGCAGATTCATTTACATTCATCACCATTTACAGTTATTGTTTAACTAAAGACAAATTTGTAGATTTCGAAAGACACTTCATTTACATTCACAAGAAATGACAGATTTTGTCTTTTTGTGTATGAATTGGTCAAATATTTACAAAGTTGGATTTCAAGTGAAATAGAGTCGTAAATGTTCACTATTACATGCTTGCAGGAGTGAGATCCCGTCCATAGGTTCTAGCCTAAATGTTACTTCTCTAAGCTTATGTTCGATTATGTACGGACCTTCGCAGCTCGAGGCCATCTTCACAGGTCCAGGAAAGATCCATTCTAAGATGCGGTCGCCAATATCGAAGGTCTGGCTCTTAACCTTGGAGTTGTAATATCGGTCTACTCGTCTTCGATGTGCTGCCTCTCCTAAGTTGGGCTCATCATGTTTCTCATTGATCATGTAGAGTGACTCCAACAGGAGTTACTCGTTTATTCTGGGGTTGTATTGAGTTACTCGATGAGAAGGTACTTCAATTCGATTGGAATCATAGCTATTGACCCATAGGCTAGCGTGAATGGAGTATGACTAGTCGCAGACCTATGGGTGTTCTATAAGCCTAAAGTGCTAATGGTAATTCAATGACCCTCTTTCCATTGACATTTTCTACTTGTTTCTTGAGAATGGACTTGATTATCTTTCGATAGCTTCCACCTGTCCATTTGCTTTTAGGTCTGCTACTGCAATAAATCTCTTCTCAATGTGATTCCCATGGTAAATGCTTTTGAACTCGGCATTATCGAATTGGGTTCTATTATCGGAAATGATCATTCGAGGGAGCCGAAACTGGAAAATTATGTCCTTAACTATAAACTTGATTACTTTCTTCATGGTAATCATGGCTAGCGGATCCACTTTAACCCATTTAGTGAAGTAATCAATTGCGATGATGATGTACTTTACACCACCCTTTAACATTGGCAACACACCAATGATATCAATTTTCCACATCGCAAACGACCATGGAATGCTTGTATAATCTCCATCGGTTAGGCTCTAGGAATTTTTGCAAACCTCTAACATCGATCGCACCTCCTGGTGTAATCAGCTGGATTATAGTTGTGATTGGCCGGAAATACCCATAGCGAAGAATCTTCTTTGCTAAGGTTTTCCCCCTACATTGTCACCACAAGCCCCTTCATGGATGTTAGTTAGTATCCATTTAGCTTCGTTGTCGACCACACATCGAGGTAGGGGGACCGAGAAAACTTTTTGATACGAGGTTCAATCTTGAATAACAAATCATGAGGCATTACGAGGAGTATTCATCGCTCGTTCCTTCCATCAGGAAGGATCCCTTTCATTAAAGAATCCTTGATTGGACTCATCCAAGATTCCTTTTCACTTTCAGCCTCTACGATCAAATCAACATCCATTTTGACAATGCTTGGAGTTAATAATACTTCCATCGGAACCTAACCCATGAGTTGCATCTCTTCTGAGCTAGCTAACTTGGCCGGTGAATGAGCTTTCACATTTTCCTTCCTTGGAATAAGCGTTATGGTATAATATTCAATATCTCTTAAAAACTCTTAGGCCTTGGTAAAATAAGGAGTTAGCCTTGCTCCCTTTGCCTGAAATTCCTTCCTTACCTAGCATACCACTAGTTGTGAATTGTAGAAAATGTTCGGAGTTTTGACTCCTATGTCCTTCAATATCTTGAGCCCGGCAATTAGTGCTTCATATTCAGCTTCCTTATATATCATGGAAAAATTGAGTTTTAAGACACAGCAGATCGAGCGTTCCTTATGGGTCACTAGGAAAACACCTCCCTTCGAGTAACATTCATTAGATTCCCCCTCCGTATACATTTCCATTTAACTGTTTGTTTCAAACTACCCTCGGCAGTTTCATCCCGAGCTATGTATTCAACGATGAAATCCGCTAATGCATGGTCCTGAATTACTCTCAGGGAATGATACAATATATCGTACTGGCCAAGCTTAATGTTTCAATTGAGTAATCTTCCAAACTATCGGGTCATTGTAGAACTTGTCTCAAAGGTTGGTCAGTCAATACTTTATTTAGGTGGGCCTGGAAGTATGGACGAAGCTTTCTCGAAGTGATCAACAAGCAAAAAGCTAGCTTCTCCAGCTTTGAATAGTTCCTCTCTGCTCCAGTTAATCGTTTTACTTGTATAATACACCGGCCTTTGGATTTAGGACTCCTCGTGCATGAATGCTTCACTTAGGGCATGAATTGATACTACTAGACAGAAGAGTAAGTCTTCTCCCTCCAAAGGCTTTGATAGGATAGGAGGTCTCTCCAAGTGATCTACCAAAGCCTAAAAACCATCTTTGTACTCCTATGACCAAGTCAAATTCCTTTTCCCTTTCTTAAGGACATCGAAGAATGGTATGCACTAGTGCACGACTCCTGAAATAAACCTCCTTAGAGTGGAAACCTTTCTATACAGGCTCTAAACTTCTTTCATTGACTTTAAGGCTTCGTTGTTCCCCAATGCCACAATCTTCTTCGAATTAGCTTCTATTACTCTTGAGATCACTATGAAACACAAGAACTTCCCTGATACAACTCCAAACGAGCATTTCAAAGGGTTAAGCTTCATTATATATTTCCAGATTACACTGAATATCTCCACCAAATCCTTCATATGATTAGTCGATCGTCATGATTTCACCAGCATATCATCGATGTACACTTCCATCGAATGCCCAATTTGTTCCTTGAACATGGAATTGACCAATCTTTGGTATGTTGCTCCTACATTCTTCAAACCGAAGGGCATGGAAACATAATAATATAGTCCCAGGTCATTTATGAAGCCAGTGTGCTCCTGATCTGGGACATGCATTGGAATTTGGTTGTAGCCAGAATAAGCGTCCATAAACGATTGAAGTTTGTTCCCAACAGTTGAGTATACCAATTGATCGATCTTGAGGAGTGGAAAGTTGTGCTTCAGGCATGCCTTATTCAGATTTGAATAGTCAATACACATCCTCCACTTTTCATAAGATTTATTAACCAAAACTGTATTAGACACCCATTCTATGTATAGAGCACGACAGATGAAGCCATTGTCTTTCAGCTTGTCCAGTTCCTCTTTCAATGCAGCGGATCACTCAGTCCCAGGCTGCATCATTTCTGCTTCACTGGAACACATTTAGCATTCACATTCATGCATAGATTGCTATCTCTGATGATATTCCATATGGGTCAGAATGCATCCAGGTGAACTTATCCAAGTTCACTCGGAGAAAACCCATCAGCTCTTTCATCATTCTTATGCTAAATTGAGATCCAATCTTCAAGACCCATGTAGGATCGTCCTGACTGATTGGGATGTTGATCGTTAACTCGGTGGGGGATTCCCTCACATCCTGTGGCTCCTTCCTCAGATCCATGTCCTTATAGAAATAGCTATGCTGCCCGAGCCAGGGTTTAGGCAGTGGTTGCTATGCATCCAGCGACTTGATGCTAAGAGTCTTCTCCATATCCTTCCCTTTCTCATGTCGCATCGCCTCCTACAGCTCTATAGCGTAACACTCATGCTCAATAGTTTGGTTTCCTTGGATAACTCCCACTTCGTTATCCGTAGGAAATTTCATCGTCGGGTACCATGGGGTAAAAGCTACCCGAAAACTGGCAAGGACTAGCTTGTTCAGAAAATAATTATAAGCTAAGAAAATGTCCAACACCAAGAAGGTCACAACCCGAACTCGCTTGTGGTCACCTTCATCTAAAACCACCCATATGTTTACACATCCTAAGGGTATTATCGCCACTCTGTTATATCCCTAGATCCAAGATTAGCATGTCTTAAGATCCGGACTATCTATCTTCATTTGGTCTAAGTTTTTTAAAACAAGATATTTACTAAGCTACCACAATCGATCAATACCTTCTTCACAATTGCTTGCCTAATCATGGCTGATATCAATAGGGGATCAAGCATAGGCGCTTCAAACCTGTCTGCGTTTCTGTTCTTGAAAACAATAATGGAAGGCATTGTCTTGAGTTGTTTTGCCAGAACTCCACCTTCGACGGAAAAGCAACTCTTGTTCATAGCATGCTTCAACGAATTCCAGTATCTCTCCATCTCATTCCAACTCCCTGCAGCCAGATAAGATCTGTCATAAATTGTGTTTATGACTAATCTTTTCCCAAGCTTCCAAGATTCGTCGTCATTAGGCCTAGCCTGGCCCCATTGGTACTGTTGTGCCAACGGATGAGCATTTCCTTGCCCACCATCCTGCGAGGCTCTAACAAACTGCTACAACTTCTTCTTTCTAATCAGGACTTCTATCACATCATGCAAATGCCAAAACTCACTTGTGTTATGATCGTGGGTCTCATGAAAATGGCAGTACTTACTAGATCTCTTCTCCTTCTCTATTGACTCCCTTGGAGGTGATTTCTTGTGATGTTCAGTACCCTGCGTTGCAAGGTAGATATTTTCAACCGAGCTATCCAACGGAGAGTGCTCATCCTGATTTGAAAATCTGAGATGTTTCCTTGGGCTTTATTTTTGATTTCCACCTCCTCGGTCATCTCTTCTTTAACTATTTACCTTGTTCTTGATATCCACATTTACATCGTCAGAGTTCCTTTCGGTTTGTTTCACACATCAGCTGATTGTCCATCACCGAATTTTTTTTCAATCGAACTTTCCTCTTCCAAGCACAAGAACTGGTTCGATTTCCTATAAAAAAACATCCATTGTTGGTGGGCGTTTCATGTTTAGCCATCTTCTAAAATCAGTATTGGCTCTATCGGGATGTATCCCTTTGATCAATATCATCAACGAAATATCTTCCTTCGCATTACTCTCCTTTGTCACCACCGTATTGAATCTTCCTAAGAAATCTTTTAATGACTCATCCACTCCTTGGAAGAGATTCGATATCAAAATCAAACCTTCCGGGTGAGTTGTATACAACCGGAACTGCTCAAAAACTTCCTTACCAGTCATATAATGATATGGACCTCAGTTAAAGCCGAGTGAACCACATTACTGCTATACCTTTAAGAAAAATCAAAAAACATCGGCATCAATAGCATCAGTTGCCTTGGAAGTATCCATGTGCCATAAGTACTTCAATACACACTCCCTAGATTTGTCATTCCATTATAGGACAACATGCAGTTACATCATGGACCATTGAGGGTATTCTTTATGTAAAATCTCCTCGATGAATGGGTTCCCACTGGGAGAAGCACCCCATTCATCACTTCTTCTATGATGGGTCTCGTTTACTAGCTTTTTTACCATCTTCGCCAAAGAACCCGACTTAACCTGATCCCTGGATGGCAATGGTCATAGCCTGCCTCAAGTGTTTAACTCTGCAAATGTTCTTGGCTAGTTTTGTGATATCTGGGTTCCCTAACTCTAGAAAACCTTTCTTTGAGTTAATGCATTCTTATTGTTTCTACGAGATGGATCACCAGCTGCCGCCTGAACTCCAACATCCGGACCATTGGCAACATATCCAGCATTTCCACCAACATTAACACGTTCGTTAACCAAATCGAGCATCGAGGATTTGATACCAATCCTTGCATTCGGTTTGGCACCGATCTGTAAGCCTCCACCTTAGATAAAAACTAATCTCTCCTTCGAAGTACTAGTTTCTGTTCTTTTCATCTTCTGTTTTCCTTCTCTATGCTTCTCATCGGATGACGAAGAACTGTATTCCTTTGAATTGGAAGGAATCAATTCCCTTCTATTCCTTCTGCGACTGTAGGCCATTTGGTTCAGCAAATAAAGGCTCTCTTTCATCAACCTATTCAGCTCATCCCGACTTTCCTACATCTATACATTCATCTCCTTCATCGTTTGATCCATTTCGACCCTTGTTAACATATTTGATGAATTTTTGATTCCAACAGTGCTTAGTTGTTCAACTTTTTCAACATGTCATTATTCGGTGTTCTTGTCATCACTAATGGGTCTGGAAGCAGTGGATTTTTCTTTTTGTGGGGCCATAAGTCAAATTAACCCTTTGATAGATTCTACTAGAATCTAAATAGTCTCAGGCCACAACAATAAAATCAACAGATTTACCTCATGGATTTAAGCTATCCAAAGGAAGAAAATAAATCTTAGTTGACTGAGGTTAACATTCACAGTAAAAGCACCCAAATGTTTATACCAAAAAGTGGCACAAACACCCAGAGATAAAAGGTAGAAGAATAAAACGAATAAAGTAAACTAAAACGATGAAAAATAAGACATATATGATTTATAATAGTTTGGCTACTAATTTCCTATGTCCAGTTAACTTTGTTGATGATTCTGATAGTTGTTTACAAAAACTATTCTTACGGATCAGTGATGATCCTTGGAATTACAATGGTGATCTAATAATTCGTAAATAACTGAATAAAATCTCCAAAACCATGCCCCTCATAATCTATTTATAGTTATAGGTCATCGTAATCTTCTCCACTATGTTCATGCCCACGTTCCCCATGTTAAAGTGGAGCCTTGTTAAGAAGATTGTGGCCCATTGGCAACATTCGGAGATTGGTATCGCTCCATGCTCAGGGATCGATATCAATTCATGAAGTTGTCTTCTGGATCTCTTCTATAATCTTATGGGAGTTTGACTTGTTCTTGTCTTTGACTCTCTTGATTTACATGCTTAGCTAGAGACTTAGATTTGAGGGAAGTGCTTGGTTTGAGGATGGAATGGCAGTGCTTGGCTTTGTGTGTATGTGGTCTTCGATGATAATTGATTACGGATCTATAAGGCATAGAAATGGTTGTGAACATCTTAGCTTAACGGTGCTTGGAATGAAAGGCAACTTTGGTAAGTATTTGGGGATCGGTGTCGACCCTTGGTAAGAACCGGTACCGATCCAACACTTCTTATATTGTTAGCCTATGTTTTGTTGCTCATAGGTGTAAGGTGCGTAAGCCTTCTCTTGGAGATCATTTGCTATATTTTGGACTTGTCCCATTGGTTGCACTTGGCATATGAGGTTAGAAGTTATTACTCTGGGCTCTCTGCCTTGACAACCTTTAGTTCGACGAATCTGGTTCGTCCGAATATGGCCTGTTTACTGGGCAAGATAACATATGATTTATTACTTCAAAGTACAATAAAGGAGGTTAAAAGCATATGTTACTGAAATATTATTTACTACAAACCCATTCTCTCTTTTACACTTTAAACCTTTACTTTTTTTTGTCTTTATCCAAAAGATCAATACTTGTTATTATCTTTAAATTATCCATTATTAAAGGTCTAAGTATATTCATAAGGGTTAAAGACAAATCTTACTTAAACATTGTCACTATAAAACCAAAACTATTTCATTTATAAATTGCCTTTAAAACATACTTTTTAATGATCTAATTATATTCATGTTAAAGGAAAAATTGGCTTAGCAACCGAGACGTTTGTGCAAGATAATATTATTCAGAACGGCCCTATAATGCCCATGGACTCTTTGTATGGTCATGAAGTTGTATAAATGTTTGAGTCATATGTCCAAGAGTAAAATAGAAAAGGTAATATAAATTTGTAGTAGTCCATTAATTGTTTTCTAACGGACAAAATAGATGATTCACGTAAGTCACAGCCCTTTGTTCATATGTCAATAGGCATGATAGTCATTTTGCAAAGTATTCTTTAATTCAGACAAGGGGTTAAATGGCCTTATCTTATGTGTATGTCTAAGTCCAAGTCAAAAATTAGTTATATGCATGTCCATAATTTGATAAGAATCAAATACAGACAATTCAAGGGAAGTAGGCTATGCAAATTTGTTCAAGTCCTTCGTTCGCATAAGTATCAAAGATTGCAATCGAGTCTTGATTCCCCTAAATATATTTAGGTTTTACAATTCTTCAATTTGAGAGAAAGGGAAAGAAAAAATTCACCCCTTTCCAAGTAGGGAGGGAGTCTATTTATAGAGGCAAAGGCAAGTAGAAGTGCTGCCATATGTTTATATACGTAGATACTCGTTATCTCTTGGTATTATTGAAATTCGGCATCCCTTATTTGTTGTTGATGCTCGATGTCCTCTTAAGACTTTGGGTTTCAGCATCGCTTTCTGCCAATGTTGAAACTCATTATCTGCTCAGAATTGGTTTCCAATAATTAATGCTGTAAAGGTTCAATATCCTCCTTTCATGAGTAAACACTTGATATTTTTTATCGGTGCGGCACCCTTTCTTTGTTACATATTCTGTAACACCTTGTGTTATAAAAGCTTGATATCCCCGTCGTCTTTAAGAAACTCGACATCCTCTTAATATTAGGCGCTCATTACACTTCTCCACTATTAAGGCTCGACATCATTTTTCACTTGTGGTTACTTGATAAAGATTAACATTTCTCTTAGGCTTGTTACCACTTTGACGTTCGGTGCCCCTTCGTGCTTTATTTAGATGCTCGGCACTCAAATTACCATAAAGGTTTGTCTTCACCTTCTGTTTTATACACTCAATACCCTTTATAGGTGCCGAGGCTCAATATCTCCATTGCTTTATGTGCTCAACATCCCCTTATTGTTATATGTTTGGAAATATTCCTTATTGTAATGGCTCGACATCCCTTCTGCCATTGTATAAGCTTGCTAACCTTACATTTTATAAGCTCATGATGTTTATATTTATAGGTTTGGCAACCTCAACATTTTATAAACTAGATATCACCACTACATAACTTTGATATTATTATTTTGCTCGATATCATTCGTTATGTCTATAAAGTCTCAATATCTTTCCTGCCTTTGAATTCGACATCCCTTGTGGGTTGATATCTTTATGTTAGATGATTGCTACATTATTGACTTGGAAGATCAATTTATAATCACAAATTTATTAACTCGACATGCATCTAAAAGCTCGATATGCTTTTTTCAGATGCATGATATATATGTGTGTGTGTGTGTGTGTGTATGTGTGTGTGTGTGTGTGTATGTATGTATGTATGTATTTGTAGTAACGCTATTTTCCATCGCTCCATATCCTCTTGGTTATTACTTTAGCATAGTAGTCAGAAAATATGTGGATAATATTTGCTCTCCTCCTTGTATAAAAGAAGCATTTTACACTTTAGTGTAAAACCAAGTATATTCTCACCATTCCAACTTTTTGTGAGTCTTTCTCTTCAATCCCGTTCTCCTGAAAAACGTAAAGTAAAGGAAATGACTTTCATTATTTACTTTAAATCAAATTTTAGACAAACCCTTTCGAATTTGGTATAAACTTGGATTAATTTATCTTCTTCTTCATATACAGGACTTTTTGTATTCCAATGTAAAGCCAAGTTTAATTAAGAAGATTAGAAATCTACTGATACGAAGACCATAAATTCAGTTAGCAAGAAGACTAGAAGTCCATCTGTTAAGAAGTCTATAAACTCACTTGATAAGTAAACCGAAATCCATCTAGAAAGAATCCCATAATTGGTTCGATAAGAAGTCAAGAAATTCAATTGATATGAAGACTAGAAACCCATTTGGTTTGAAGTCTAGAAATCTATCTGGCAAGAAAACCATAAATTCTTTCTTAATAAGAAGGCTAGAATTCCATCCAGCAAGAAGATCATAAATTTATTAGTTAAGAAGATCATAAATCCACCTGGTAATTATACCATAATTTCGTTTGAATAGAAGACCAAAAATCCTTCTTGTAGTAATACCATAGTTTTGTTTGGATAAAAGATCAAAAATCCATCTAGTAATAATAACATAATTTGGTTTGAATAAAAGACCAAAAATCCATTTGGTATTACAATTGAATAGAAGATCCAAGCTCAATAATACCATAATATTGTTTGCATAGAAGACCAAAAATCCATCTGATATTAATCCCATAGTTTTATTTGGATAGAAGACTAGAAATCCATCTGGTAATTTTACATCTCAACTAATAGAGGACTAGAAATTTATGTAATAAAGGAGATGCCTGTTATTTACTAGAATATTTCTGACTAAGAGATTCTCAACTTTCTAGATGTCCATATTTAGGTCTATCAATGGATACTTTCGAATGCGGATAGTGCCATATCCGCATCTGCATCCACATTAGCATCCGCATTATACGCATCTGAAATGATTTTCGGATGTCGGATATCCACATCCACGGATACGGACGAATATCGGATAATTATCCTATCAGCTAATGACTGATAAATCAAGAAATATGAATATAAATTTTAAGTTTAACATACATTTTTTTCAATCCAGTTGATTATAAAAGTGTTACATATAAACAAATATGGAAATAATAAATAGTTTTGAGTAGTTAATAAGCATTAAGTGCATATAATATAAACTACTAATTTAATAAAACAATAAATAACTATATTTCATTATACTAAAATACACATAATTTATACTATAATCCTGACAAAGATCGGACAGATAATTTTCGGATGCGGATGTCTTCGTATCCACATCCGCATCCGTTTTTTTGGATATCGAATATTATCCGCTTTTCGAATACGGATGGGGACGGATTTTAGATTTTTCGGGTATCCATTGACAGCCCTATCCATATTCGACGCTGAGATCCTTAGTTCTCAGTAATAGATAGTTTTTGTCCTTTCCTTTGAAGGTTTCTTATTCTTAGCAAAGTGTCAGATTGGTCATGCTTAATTATACTTTCTTTTAGGAGAATGCTTTGATATATCCTTAGGTTGAAGCCACACTTGCTTGATCGATTTCCTTCGTCCCTTATTACCTTTAAAGTGATGATTTAGGCTTTGATTGATCTCATTCTCCCCTTATTAGCTTATAGGTGATGATTTAGGCTTTGATTGATCTCTTGCTCTTATCACCTTAAAGGTGATGATTTAGACTTTGATTGAGTCTCTTATTACTTTATATGTAACAATTTAGGCTCATTGGTGCATTTGGTTAACCATCTTAGGCAAAACCAAAGTCCTACCCATCCTCCCTCTAGGAGGCGCTTCGGTCAGGCATTATACGTGGAACCGAAAGTTGGTCGGTGCTTTGGACAAGACATCTTAGTCAGGACCAAAAACTTACTCCGTCCTCTCTCTAAGAGGCGCTCTGGCCCAGTCACATAGGCCAGACCAATGGCTTGCAGTGCTTTGGCCAGACCATCTTAGGCAGGGCCAAAGGCTTGCACTGACCACCCTCTAGGAGGTGCTTTGACTAGACCCTTGTGGCGGGATCAAAGGCTTTTGCTTTGCCTCTTATTACCTTATAGGTAGTGATTTAAGATTTGATTTCCTTATGTTCCTCTCTTTCATTTGATTATTGATTCAGTAGATGTACTTATCTCAGTTTATTTCTTCATCCATTATAGAAAAGTAAGGACTTAGATGCTCGACATTCCAAGTTCTTGTGATTACATTGCCATCAAATCTTCATAGTCGATAATTCCCTGGTGAGATTACTTTGTGGATAACGAGGGGTCCTTCCTAGTTTGGTCCAAGTGGTTCATCTGTAAGGTTTTTGGTTCTTGCCAAGACTTTTCGGAGCATAAAATATCCTTTTTGGAATGAATTTTCCCTAACTTTGGAAATATAGTATCATGATATCATTCGTTTATATTCGGTCATTCGTATGCCTGCTTCATCCCTAAATTCATTAATCGAATCTAGGGGTTCTTTTCTTGACTCTTGATTGGGATTAAAAGTTTATGCATCCTGTGATGGGATGGTATTCCAACTTCGATAGGAAGCATTGCTTCACATCCATATGTCAAATAGAATGGGGTATGTCATGTTGTAGTTTTTGCAAAAGTTAATTATGCCCAAAGCATGTTGGCAATTCTTCTACCCAATTTCAATTTTCTTTATCTAGCTGTTTCTTAAGGATAGTCTTAATAGTTTTATTGTCAATAGCTCCATCAGCCTTAGGATGAGCTATAGACAAAAAACTTTGATGATTCCAATTTTGTTGCAGAATTTGGTGAATTGCTCACTTTCAAATTGAGTTCCATTATTGGATATTATCTTATGATGTATTCCAAACTGGGTAACAATGTTTTTAATCACAGACTTTAGCATTCTTCTTGATGTTATGCTTGGTAATGCTCTACTTCTACCTACTGATAAATTAATCGATCCACTACCGCATAATTAGCTCCACCATTGGATATTGGCAAACATTCAATTAAGTCGATTCCCCATACATCAAAGGGCTATAGGCATGAGATCAGGGTTAATTCACTTGGTGTCATTTATGGAATTATTTAAAATCTTTGACATTTCTTGCATCTCTTTACATAATTCATCACATCATTAGACATGTGGGGCGAATAAAAATCTTGTCTCATGACTTTTTGGTCAATTTTATGATATTTGAATAGTCTCCACTGAATTCTTCATGGCCTACTCTCAATAATTTTATGCCATTTTCTAAACTAACACATCTCAAGTATAAGATCCTTTTTTGTAAAGTGTCCCCTTCATCATAACCAAAGTTGGAGCTCAGTGTCTTATCCTTCTAGTTTAGCTTCCCTTTGATCCTCTGGTAGTTTTCCTTCTATCTGGTACTCAACAATATGTGCCATCCAATTGCTCTCATATTGGTTGCTCATTTTCGTACGAATGGTTCCTTCCTGAGCGGCATCAATTCCACTTCCCGTTTCTTTTCCTTTTTCCATGTGGTGAGAGATTAGGATCTGGTCAATACCATTGCCTCATTTTTCATCTTGGGGGCTTTTTCTTTAATACTAGGACTTCGTTGAAATCCTATTAGCAAAATTCGAGTCTTTGGTGCTCCTCGTGAACTTGCCAGTTTGGCCAAAGAATTGGCTTGGGAATTTTTGCCTCTAGGTACTTGGTGTATTGAAAAAATTTCAAGTTGAGTTAACATCTTCGGCACCTTTTGGTATAAAGAGTCAATTTGGTATCTTTCATTTGATATGCCTGATTCAACTGATTAACCATCGATTGATAATCACTATATATCGATCCTTGAGATCTTTAACTGAAGGGCTAAGGTAAGTCATGCCACCATTGATTCATACTCAACTAAATTATTGGTAGTGGGAAAACCTAACTTTATTGCGTAATGTAATCGGTATCTATCATGGGCAACCATTAAGTATCCTGTAGCAACCCCTTGTTCATTTGAGGTCCCATCAACAAACAATTGTCATTTAGGTTTTAAATCCTTCTCCTTTTTGATTGTTGTTTAATGAACCTTATGCATTCATAAACAAGATTGGCCAGGACCCATCCATTAATTGCTACTTGGGGCTGGAGCTCAATATCATGTTGGCTAAGCACTATTCCCCATTTTACTAGTCTTTTCGATGCCTCAGGATTACTGAAAACTTGTTTAAGCGGAAAATTGGTTAAGACCTTGATTAGCTATGCTAGATAGTAGGCCATTAACTTTCGAGCGGTGAGAATTAAACTGTATGTCAACTTCTCTATAACTGGATATCTAACGTCTGCATCTTTAAGCCTTTCACTAGTATAATATACCGAAAGTTGAGTTTTATTCTCCTCTCTTACTAAAACCGAACTTACTGCATGTTCGGGGACCACCGTGTAGAGATATAAATTCTCCCCTTCTATAGGGCTAGATAGGATTAGAGTTTTATCAAGATGATCTTTCAATTCTTTGAAGGCACTTTGACAATCCCCTCCTCATTCAAAGTTCTTTTTCTTGATCACATTAAGGAAAGTGATGCACTTATCGGTGGCTTTAGAGATAAATCTGTTTAGAGCTACCACTCCTCCATTTAGGCTCATCACATCTTTACTTGTTCTTGGCTCCACCATGTCCCTAACCGCCTGGATTTCGTTAGGATCAGCCTCAATTCCTCAAAAACTGATAATGTATCCTAGAAATTTCCTATATTGTATTCCAAAAGAACATTTCTATGGATTGAGCTTGATATGGTGCTTCCTTAATACCCCAAACTTTCTTCAAGATCATTTAAGTGATTGTTTCCTCTTTAGACTTGACCATCATATCATTTACATACATTTCCATATTCCATTTGATTATTCTTTGAACATTATGTTTACTAGCCTTTGGCAGTAGCTCGTGCATTCTTTATTCCAAAAGGCATGACCTTGTAGTAACAAGTCCCTCAATCTATTATGAAACTTGTGTTTTCTTCATCAGGTTTGAACATAGAGATTTGGTTATAACCAGATTAAGTGTCCATAATGGAAAAGAGCCTATATCTACCTATGACATCAACCAACCGGTCTATTTTGGACAAGGGATAACAATCTTTGGGACATAACTTATTTAGGCCTATATAGTCAATGCATGTTCTCCATTTTCCATTAGATTTCTTAACCAACACAGGATTAATTAGCCACTTCGGATAAAGTGTCTCTCAAATGAATCTGTTATCAAGTATTTTTTTGACCTCTTCGTTTAATGCCTTGGCTCGAACTTTATCGAATTGCCTTTTCTTTGTCGAATGGTAGCAATATTTGGATTTATATTTAGAGCATGGCCCAAGACCATTGGGTCTATTCCAACCATATCCGAGTGGGTCTGGGCAAACACATCTTTACTTGACTGGAGAAATTGGATAATTTGCCCTCTGATCTTATCTCCCAACTCTTTTCCGATCTTTACCATTTTTATTAGGTCATTTAAATCTAACGTTACCTCTTCTAGGTCTTCAGTAGATTTTATTCTTTCTTGCTCATTTCTACAATCTAATTTGATAATGATCTTTTCACTAACTATTTCATTATCTACCTGGTTTGCCTCTTTTCATTTTCTTTTCCTCTCGAAAAAGTTAAATATTTTCAACACATCCTTGGGGTTCTCAACTATTCTTTTCTTCTTATTTCCCTTGGATAGTCGGTTTAAAGGACTATCATCCAAGGGCTTATCAATTCCAACTTGCTTAATTCACTTTTCTTCGAATCATAACAAGAAACACCATCACTTTCGAATTGCTTAAGTGTAACGAAGAATAGTTCCTGGGAGCTAAATTGCTCCATCTTATTATTCCTCAACCATTCTTGGTCAGAAATTTCACCATTAGATATTTTGATGAAACAAATGCATCCAATTCATCTAAGGTTGGCCTTCCAAAGAAAGTGTTGTAATAGGAAGTTTGGTTCGTTATTACGAACAAGGTTTCAAAAGTTCTAGAATGTAGCGGAATTCGCTTATGCACCAGGATCTTGATTTACCCTATTGGAGTAGACCCTTTATTGTTGAACTCAAAGATAGGCTTAAATTCTGGCTCCAACTTCTCCTCTGGAATACCTATTTGATTGAAAGCATGCTTGAAAATGACATCTACCATGCTTCTGATATCCACTAAGATCCTTGCTACCACATATAGTCGAATTTGTGAAGTTACCATCAGCGGATCATTATGCGGGTGAAAGACTCACCTTAGCTGTTGTGGGGTTATTGTTAAGTTAGGCATTTAAAGCCGATATTTACAATTTTTGAATGGTGGCTTCTCTTGAATGAAAAAGTCTCCATCTCTCACTTCCCTTATATGTCTACTCTTGGCTCCGCTGCTTCTAGCGAGATGTGGACCTCCATGGATGACATCTATACGGTCAATAGAAGGAATAAAGTCCTATTGAGAATCACTCTCTATGAAATTTGCAATATTGCTTGGGGGCTTCTGATTGCTTAGGGCCATCGTACGCCCTACGGATATCATCACACATACCCTTGCATTACAGGTACATATCAAAACCTATGAATATCGATAATCCCTGTGCATACGTCATCCGTAGCAGAGCTCATCTGGCAACTATCCTTACAACTCCTGTTTAAAGTTGTCGTGGTTGGGAACTTTCTTAGATAGCCATTGTTAGTCTCAAAGTGTCATTGTACATCCCATAACCTTCCTCCAACGGTTACATCCATCTGGCTACTTTGCATCCAGACTTGTAGCTATCCATCATCAATGCCATCACTTGCCATAAGGAAATCATCATCGTCGAATCATGAAGTCATCACGTAGAAGCGTCACATCTTTGCTTCACCACCAAAACTACTCGTCAAGAGCCATTGGATCAAAATCAAACGTCAAACGAATGAATGAACCATCGATCATGCTTCTCGAAGCCTCTCTGTTGTCTATGTCAAAATTGGTCAAATCAGCCATCATCAATAGTCGTAGATGTCGAGCACTCTAAAGTAGTCGATAAAAACCACTTTGGTCATGTACTTAGACAAAAATGGCCAAGTGCAAACCAAATGAAAATGTCCGGCATCCATCTCGAAATCAGAGGCACATCTCCAAATCCATCTTTCGTCTTCGAATCAATTGTCATGCACGAAATCCCATCATATGAGATATTTCCTAACACTACATCGCCTTCGATCGACGTTTTTGACCAAACTAAGCAAATGAGCATACATGCAATCAACAAGTACATAAACATCTATAATAGCCAACATACATCTATAATAACATACATACAATAATTTAAGCAACCAATGTGGGATTAATATCAAAATAGCGCGTCAATGGAAAAAATGTAAAACCATTTTAAAAAACTTTTAAATTCTTTTATAAAATAAGATATATGTTTAAATATGAGAAATCACATTTTAAAATTAGACATCATTTCAAAACATCGTTTTAATATTTTACTAACAATCATAGTACGGTGAGAGATAATATCACTCACCTTAACAAAAGTCGTTCAAACCGTAGAGCTCTCCATCATGAGCATAATACAAAAAACCACGTCCAAATCGGATCTCGTAAGAAAATGATATGGGTAATATAAGTAATTGATATATATATACACACACACACACACACACACACATATCGATTAATTAACTATATAATTAATCAACCTAATCACTAAACAATCCTAGGTAACTTTAATAATTATTTTCATAATTACCCTCCAACCTGTTGGCCACGCAACTTCATTCCGTATCCTCATTTCCATGTCACCATTCTACTTTTTTTTCCATGTTTCCTATAGCATAATTATGTCTCCGACACTTACCTATATCTCAGGCATGCCGAACTCCAACCCCCCTTACACATGCACGCATGCACAAATCGACAAAGCACCATCACCTACGCCTTCGCCCTAGGTTGCTTCCGCCTAAACTAGCTCAGACGAACTCCCTACTACACTGTCAGCCCGTAGATCCACATGCACCATTACCTTGTTTTTTTCTTTCAGTTAATCTACATATATTTATGCATGCACGCATGTCATCCACTAACCACCGCCAATGACCGTTGCGCCAAACCGACACCTGCATCCCAATGATGCCACTTCACTTCGTCCACAACCCCGACGAACTTTTAGTCATGAAAATATGAATAAAACCCACTTTATTTCCAAACTTCTCATCCTTGTTGCCTCCGCCACAGCCATCTCCATCCCCCACTGTCTACATTTTTGAAATCCCTTCGCTAATACGAACAAACCCATATCAACCAAACTCAAATCGGATCCCCTCCAAAAATCACTCCCTTCATTAGATCCACAATGTCAGGCCACCACGGTCCGATCCAAGTCGATCATAGGCTATAATTGTAGCCCTTGAAAAAATATAGAGACCTGGATTTTATTTTGTCGAAAACATTAATGATTTGATGGAGAAAGAGGAGGCGAAGGGAGTGGGATAATGGGTTTTCATAGAGAAGAAGAGGATACTTGAGGGAGAAGGAAATAATGCGATTATGTGAAGTAGTGAAATGTGAACGAGTATTTATAGGAAAAGGTAGGGTTGCAGATTATGCACCCATATTTCTTTATTTATTTTTCTTAAAATTTCAACGGATGTTTTGTGCTCGTATGACTTCAAGGAATATCCGATTGCGACGATTCTTCGACTGCACGAATCATCTTACGTTTTCCGTTCCAAAGGCACAAGTTTTGTTGAAACCTAAGACTGTACCCAGGAAAGCTATTTTTGGACGTTTTCAGGTCGTATAGGCCGCTGAAACATCCGATCTCAAAAAAAATTCGAATACGCTGCTCTTACATTTTATCTTTGACCCGAGGATGTTTTTCGTTCGTCCAAATTCTCTGGTGCATCAGTGCATGTATCTTGGCATAATATGTGTAACTCTCGAAAATGCCAAAAATAAATCAGGGTTAAAATTGTCCAAAAAATTACCATTGGTCAAAAATATCAATACTCGACAGCATCCAAAGTTATAAAGTCATAAGACCCAACATGAATTTAAAAATAATATTTTATGATCCTTCGATACGTAAAATACGGGTCATTAAACTCTCCTCCACTAGAAATTTCGCCTTTGAAATCTTGCATGCCTAATAACCATATAAGCATAAGTGAACGTTTCAAATGCCACCAATAAAACATCAAGCATGCACACATAAGATGAACATCGATAAGTAATATCTACGCCTATCCTAGCATGCAAGAAACTAAACTAACTAATTTAAAGCATCAAATATAATATCCAATACAGAAGCTGATGATATAATGGCAATCTCATCAAGTGAAGTGCTATGGACAAGTGGTCCTTCCACTCTCCTTAGTCTTCTTAATATTATCACTTTCGCTTCATCAAACCCTCACTACTTCTATGTCTTCCTCCTAAGCTCTTACGATACGAATAGGCCTAGGAGGTCTCAAAGATTTAGGTTCAATCTTGATACCATCTAATCAATTTGGTGCTAAAATTCTCAACGCCTCTTGTAAGTTCTCCCGAAACTCAAAATCCCACTAGTGAACAATGAGTTTTGGCCACTTACAATGCTTTTTGACACACCGTGGAATCGGATAATCCACTTCATATATAACTCGACTAATTTGGATGTCATTCCACTGGACTCAACGAATATAAATTTAGCACTCTTCATCAATCTATCAACCATGACCGGAATGCTATCCTATTCTCCTCTACTCCTTGGTATTCCACAAATGAAGTCCATCAATGTCAATTCCTATTTCCACTTAGGAATCTCAAGCGATTGTAGTACCACTTGGCTTCTTATATTCAGCATCTACTAACTGACGATTCATTCATCTCGAAATGAATGCCCGACATCCTTCTTCATCTCTTCCCAATAAAATGTCCACCTTATATCATGGTGCATTTTATTTTCATTGGGATAGATAGTCAATATCAAATGAGAGCAATCTTGTGGTACCTCTTCCTCAACCTATTGACATCGAGAACCAACAATATCTCATACTTACAGAGCCAACTACCTCGATCGAGTCCGCACTACATCACCTTTACGGATAGTACTCATTCCTTTAACTTAGCCACGATCTCCGTTAGTCTAGCTTCATGCCTCGACCAGTACTGATCTGCTAAATCCAAGTAGGTCTGATAGTCATAACCAGCAATAAACTCAAGTAATATCCACTCTAGGAATATCGCTTCCAAAGTAGCATGTCTTCCACTCAAAGCATTAACAAATGCATTTCCCATATAGGTATATAGGAAATGTCAAAGTCATAGGAGGTCATGAACTTTAACCATCTCTGCCAGCGAAGGTTAAGATCCTTCTCGGAGAAGAGAAACTTCAATGAGGTGGGATCAATGAACAACTCGAACCCCTCTCCTAATGGATGGAGCCTCAAAATATCCAAAGCGAATACTATTATACCAACTCCAATCATGAGTTAGATACTTCCTCTCATGCGTTTTCAGTTGTTCACTAGCATATATGACAACGTTACCTTTCTTCATCAATATCGCACCTAGTCAAGTACCACAAACATGTGTGTACTATCGACTCCTCATTCCTACCCGTAATGAGTAACACCGTTGCACATGTCCACACCTTGCATACCAAATAAAAAGTAAGATTCTTCTCATCAAATCAGTTAATGGTGTCGCTACCTTCGAGAAGTTCTTTGCAAAATGTATATTACAACTAATGAATCAAAGGAAACTTCTCATATATAGCACTCTTAGGTCCACTCAAATCCTGGACTATCATAACTCATAGGATCCATAGTAATGTCCTGCTTTAAAACAACGTGACCCAACATCTCACTTCCTTTCTCTAGAAGTTATACTTCAAAGACTTCATCATCAATTGGTGTTTTCTCAACACCTCCAATACAATCATCAATCATGCCTTGTGCTCCTCTTTCATCCATAAGTAAACAAACATATCATCAACAAGCACAAGCATGAACCTACTCAATTGATTCCTCGAAACACTGTTTATAGGATTAGCAAAGCATGCCGACATGTTGGTTAGCCCAAATGGCATACCAACCAATCAAAAATCAATAGCATACAAAAAGCTATGATCGACACTCTCTCCCTAGCTACTCCTAGTGGATGAAACCCCATCGCAAGGTCCAATTGAGAGAACACATTCATGCGATAGAGCCGATCAAATAATCTATCAATAAGTGGGAGTGAATACTTGTTCGTCTTCTTATTTAGCTCACGGTAATAAACCTATAACCTCAAAGAGCCATCCGCCTTAGTGGTGAACACCACAAGTTCATCTCACTCAAATGTGCTCCTATGAATAAAATCACATCTCAATAAGTCATTCGCTAGCACCTTTAGTTTATTCTGCTCTTTGGGTGTCATATGCCTCAAAGACATATATACTGGTCTAGCACCTTTGATTAAGTCGATAGAGAATTTTGTCTCTCTATGTGGGTTCAATCCGGCCACCTCATCAAGTACTTCCTGGTACTTTCTAGAATTATGCACTAATGGAAATTCGTCGAGTAGGGCAATGAGTGAATATAGAAAACTAACCATCATGTGATCATCCAGTCTTCACCCTAGCACTAACATCCATCCATCATCTATCCCTATCATCAACAACGACCTCTCATAATCCCCCACTATTCCATACCTCTTCAGTCAATCCATTCCTAGACTATAATACCAAACCCTATTAGACCTAAAACAAATCAATAACAAACTAAAAAACATCCATGACTTGATAAGGCTAAGTATCGAAAAACCATGCATCGGCTGGCTAAGCCTCTAACAAGGTCTGTCATAATTTAAAGGTCGGTCAACTATCTCGGTCTCCATCCCAATCTATCCATCAGATCACTAAATATGAAGGAATGTAAACCCTAATATCAAATAAAACACATATGGAACACCATAAATGGAAAGCGTAGTGTAGATAGTAATGCATTTTCCCTTCTCTTCTATCGATGAGAACTTGACGAAATCGAAACGACATCAAATACATATACCTTCACTGTTTGTCCCTGCTTATTCAGTTCGGGACAGCCCTTCTTCACTGGGTACAGGCTCTCACATCATAAAGTCTTCTCAATCAAAATTTCTTAAAGTTCCTATTAATATGACCAATCATTCACTTCCCAAGATGAATCATTCAGCCCAATGAAAAACTTTTCATTCTTTCTGAGCGGAATATCAATGAAAGGTAGACCATACTTCGATAGCATATCGAATTTGACCATATACTCTAACATAGACACATCGCCTAGCTTCAAGTCAGTGAACTTCCTAAGCAACATCCACTTCTGCGAAGTCGAGATAAATTTTCTTTGAAGCGAACTTTGATCTGATCCAAGTAAAATGATCCTTGAGAATCGAAGCTATAAGGGCACTCAATCGGTTCATTATTCATATCTGGATCATCTAGAGATCAACTTCTACCTTGTTGCATTATCTAACTCTAAGTCATCGAAGATCCTTTCGTTAATATCTGTCCGGCCTTGTACCGCAATAGCTAACTCTATTCCAATGAACGATCTGCCTCCTAGACTCACGTAGTCTTTATTCAGCTCCGTAGAGTCAACTATAGGCATTTGTAGTTGAGCGCTATAATCATTTGGAGCAACATAGGCATTCAAGATTGTTTGAACCAAAAATGGCACAAACACCCAAAATTTTATGCGGTAGAGATTAAATGAAGAAAAGTAAATGAAAATAAGAAAATAAACAAGCTACAATCGTTTATAGTGGTTCGAAAAGGCAAAGCCTATGTCCACTTTGAAGTTTTATTTCTTGTTTTTGATTTGGATGCGGTAGTGCCTGGGGTTCGGTACAACTCCTACACTTACAATTTCAAAGTTACAAGAATATAAGAAATAATGGAACAATAACCAAAAGGTCCTAAAAATTGAGCCTTACCTTCCTATTTAAAGAGGCAGAGAACCTTAAATCTCGCATCATATATCTCCTAGCCATTAGCCGTGTTCTGACTCATTCTCCCTAAAGATAAATGCTAGCTCGGCAATATATAGGACTCGATACTCGTCCTCAGATGGGAGTCAGTACCGATCCCTAATTTTAAAGATTCTTGAGTCTTCAACTCCTTAGCTTGGATTGTCTTATGATTGGCTTTGTGAATCCATTGTTATTTACACCAATCTTAACTTGTTTCCGAGTCCAAATGATGGAGTTTTTGGAGAACAAAGCTGTAGATTCATGAGTTCGTGGAAATCGATAGAGAATTGCATAGGTTCAATAAACCAACTTTGGAAATAAACTCCCAGCATCGAGATAGGCTTGTAGGTAGAAGGTAGGGTACACACAATTTGTATTTGGAAGTCAGTACTGATCCTCGACGGGAGTCGATACCGATCCCAAATTTGGAGGATCCCGTTACCTTGTTGTCTTAGATAATTTTGGCTTTGACTTCGTGGTTCTATCTGTTCTTAGTTCCTAAACTCATGTGCTATCTCTCTTAGCTTTCACCTTGATAAGTCCAAGTGTTATCTTGCCCAGTTTTTCTGGATTCTGCCTGGTCAAAAGGCAAGATAACACTTGCCCTCCAAAGTACATCTCGATTTTAAAGGGATATTCTATGAATCGAGACAAGTTTGGATTTCCGTGAAGGATTCCACTTTTTGTTTTATCCATAATGATTTATTGCGATATTCCACTAACATCCGGGACTATAAATCTGGAACGTGATCCCGTGGCCAGCTATTTCGAGTTTGATGATTTAGACTAATTCCATCCATGATTTCGCTAGGTATAAGTCTATTTTGCCTTCAACTTTAGTCATTAAGCATTGGATGCACACATGGCTCATTACACATGCATAAGCATTCACACATATATTCATATACCATACGAATGCTTTTGTCTGTGTGTGTATGTTCCTCTTTTTTTTAAACTAGAACTTGGTACTGATCCCTAGCTTGGGAGTCAGTACAGACTTTGCACTTGAAATAATTTTCAAGTCACTTGACTTTAACAATTCGAGCTTGCGACCCTTACATAACTTGTCCCTCTTCTCTTCTTCTCTCACTTGTTCACTTGCTATTGACTTGAGATCTTGCCTTCTGCCATTAAAACCTTTAAATCGAACACAAGCTTTTTTCTTCGCTTAGAAAGAAAACTACCGCCACTCATCTTCGCCATTGCCTAACATCGCCCATGCCTCTACTCATTGCCTTGATCAGATTTGCCCCACCAACCCGAATCCTAGCTTGATATTTTGTTTTCATTCAAACCAATTCTTAACCTTGATTTCACATCAAACAAAGCTAGGTAGGATGATGGCGGCTAGTCGCATGTGAATGTGCATGGATCTAGGCGTTGACATGGAATGAACTTATGGCCATAGGTTTCGAGATCGGTAAGGATGGAGGAAGGCGAGATTTTCATAATTATAGGGGTGTGGGGATCGGTACCGATCCCCGTACTTAGGTAAATTTTTCCTATACCAAGCCTTGTAATTTACCATAGAGTTTCACACTGCATTTCCTCTTTCATATCTAACTCTTGTGAAGCATGGTAGATAACATTAAACTAGCCCCGACAGTCACATCGAGCAATATCTAGACTTCAAAATAAATGGCTTAAATAAGCAGTTAAATAATAACCGAAATCCGAATTTCACCACAATGCACCATATTGCACCATATTGCACTAGAATATAGCACGGCAGGAACAGTTTGTAGTTAATCTTCTAATTTCGACTGTTTATCAAGCTTTTTATAGAGGTGGACCAATGGCGTCCAAATGTCCGACTGCTTAGATTACAAGTGCTTTGCCTTCCAAATATATCAAATTCGATGCAGAATCAAGCTTAGATATAATTTCTCAGGTGCAGCAAACTCCTATTCAACAAGAGCAGCAGCCGTAAATTCCAAGTGTTGATCGATAAAATCTAGAGAATCCCGAAGTAGAGCAATAGATGCCCAAAAATTTGGTTGAACAGATAAAGGGAACTCAAATAGACCTAGCACCTGATACCTTAAGGATGTTGTAATAGTGAATAACTCGGTCGATTCTGTACTTCCAAAATTGTAACCACGAGCTTGTAACGAAAAGGGATGCTGCCAGGAGGAACGCGGCTAAATTGAAAATCAAGCTCGAGTTTGAGATCAAGGAAAAATATGAAGCACGGAAGATTTCTCAGGATGCATGCGATGAACCGATCGCCGTCGAGATTGAATGAGACTATGCACTTGAAAAGGTCAGGGATGTTAATGCTCTCATCAAGAGATAAGTTGAAACTATAGTAAAACAGGATGAGGAGCCGGTAGAGGAGCAGATGATGAAGAAATTTGATCCACTGGTCATCCACTGATCACTCTGTACAACGCCAATGTACTCAAATTTTGGAATCTAGAGTGGTTTAGGGAAGATACCTTTTGATGCTTGCCTGTGCCTAGGAACGGGTCATCGAGGAAGAGAAACAATTTCTTAACGATGACAATATTTATGAGCAGTTTGAAAAAGAGGTTTTAAGGGAGATAAGCCCAAAATACTCCATGACAACCAGCATCTTGTTCATTTGGAATTTGATGTAACCACTCAAAAAGAGTTAGACGAAGGTTACGACTCTGTGCGCCATAATGCTACAGCTGGTAAAACTCCCGGGACTCAAACTACTCCTGGTTCCACCGTCGGTTCCTCTACCCGGGTTGGTTACGACACAGAGAAGCCGTAGCTGTAGAAATATACTATTCTCTCTCCTATTCTTGAGCGAACTCCCAGCAACACTCTAGCTTACATGGAAATTCAAACTTAAGAAGGTATTTTGTTGACTTCTACTATTTTCCATTGAGTTTACGTGTCGCCGATCAATATCACTAGCCTCCCGTTTGTATTTCTTTAGCTACAAGTTAACCTACAATCGCTCCACTTCCTCCCAAGGATTCTCAACCGGAGCTACAAATATCGGTGATGGAGGCTGTTACCATCACGATCTTGATGGCAATTCCTAGCATCCCACTTGAGGAGAGCCTGAGTCTTGATGAGCACATGATAGATGCATTGTTGGAAGAAGGATATAATGAAAATCAGATGACTCAAATTGATAAGGATGTTATTATTACTGTGGTCTCTCGGTCCCTGTCGGGTCCCTCCATGCATGAACTTGAGCATAAATTTGGGGCATATATCCTCCTTGCTAGTTACATCAAGTAGAAGCAAATGGATGTTTTCCCTCCTCCACTATCGATTGCATTGCCTCAGAAAATCATTTTCACTCCAGTTTACATTATTCCACCCAGAGGTGCTTGTATTACGTTGAAAGTGTTTTCACAAAGCATCTTGGTCTCCATTTCTCCACCTGGAAGCGACTAGAGTGCGCCTGTTAGATCTTCGCAAAGCACTCCTTCGACAAGCCAAGGCTATAGAGGAAGGGGAGGAAAAAGGCAAGAGAAGAGCTTGAGTGAAGTGTCCTAATGGTTCTAGGAAGAAAAAGAAGTCCAAAAAGAAATAGTCGTTAGTTTATTTTTCCGTATATAGACTCTTTTTGTTTGTTGGCCAACATTGTTCGGGTTTGGCCCCCCGTTATTTTTTTGCTTTTGGTGTGAACAACTTGTACTTAGCTTTCTTGGTTTGATGCCAATAATAAAGACCTTTTGTTTTGTACAAATCTTTGCATAATCTTGTCTAAGTACTTAAGAAATACACTTTCCATTTAGTGTACTTGTGATTTTTTTTTTTACTGATGGTTTTCGGATCAAGTCTCTTATCTGATTCTTGCTGTAATTTGCCGACTCACATCGTTCTTGATAATGTAAAGCAATCCTTAGGGTAAACCTTTAAAATAGTGGCTTGAGTATCCTTTTCCATGATAATAAGTCCCAACCGCACCAAACTTCGAGCGTGAGCTTAAGATCACTACTTAGGACCGTAGTCTCACATCCTCATCCAGAATGTTAGCATTCAATCCGGCCTTACTCCGGGCATTAATCGAAGGCTGAAAAATTTGATCCCACTTTACTTTGAGCATGGGCTATCCGTTTTTCCTACTCCTGGCAAGATGTTAAGGATCAAACGGATTGTTCATACCTGTTTTCGTTTACACTCCTGCCCCTAGTCCAGGGATGAGAGTTGAGTAAGCGTTGGGTCATATCACACTCTTTTGATTTATACTCCTTCACCCCATCTGAGGGGAAGAATTGGTTAATGGATGGTTGTGTCATGTCCAGTTCTAAGCTTGTGCTCTTACCTCCAGTCCGAAAGCAAGAGCCATTTTGCGGATGAACGTGTTTCATCCAACCTAAATTTATACTCTAGCTCGGACTTTGAGAATGAGAGTTGGAGTATGGAGGCCCTAACGCATCTAGTAGGCGTTTATACTTCTGCCTTTAGTTCAAAAGCAAGAGTCGGGATGGGTGAGTCATACCATGTCCAGCTTATGTTTATACTTTGGCTCCAACTCCGAGAATGGGAGTTAGAATGTGGATAATTATGTCATGTCTGGCCTGTGTTTATACTCCGGCTCTTACTCTGAGCGTGAGAGTTAAGATGTAGATAATTAGGTCATGTCCAACTTAGTTAATTCCCCAGCTCCTACTCTGGGAGTGAGAGTTAGCAGATGTCAATCTTCGAACATCAATAAGGAACTTCAGGGCCCGATTATGGGCCATAGAAGTTTGATCGGCATCTATCTCCAGGTACTTGTGCACTTGCATTAATCATATGCAGATTCATTTGAGTTGATCAAGTTACAACTCTTAAGAAATGAAGAGACATAGTTTCTAGCTTGGAGGCCGTTTTATTTGATTAAAGATGGATAGTGACAAAGTTCTGTCTTATTACATAGCTCTAGCTAGTTATTTACAAATTTATTCTCTAAGTGAAATAGCATTGTAGATGCTCACTATTCCACGCCCTTGGGTGTGAGATCCCATTCATAGTTGCTAGCTTGAAAGTTCCATCTCTAAACTTTTTCCTCTATTGTGTGTGGACCTTCCCAAATTGGGATAAAGTTTTTAGAGCTAGAGAAGATTCTTTTGAGAACCAAATCACCTACTTCAAAGGTTGACTCCTAACTTTGGTGTTGGAATATTGTGCGACTTAGTGTCTGTACGCAACCACTCTCAATTCAGCTTCGGCCCGCCTTTCAGCGATCATATAAAGAGACTCTAGAAGGAGTTTCTCATTCATCCATGGATCATGGTGAGTGACCCGCTGACAAGGTACTTCCAGTTCGATCAGGATCGTAGCCTCCAATCTGTATGCCAAGACGAATGGATAATTTCTAATTGCTAACTTGTGGGTGGTTCGATAAGCCTAGAGTGTTAACGTGAGCTCATGACCCACTTTCCTTTGGCCTTCTCCAAACATTTCTTAAGAATGGACTTGATGATATTATTCACAATTTCAGCTTGTCCATTCGCATGATGATGTATTACCAATGCAAATCTCATCTCTGTGCGATGTCGGTGACAAAAATCCTTTAACTCCATGTTACCAAATTGGGTTTCGTTTATTGGCAGTGATTGCTTGTAGAACTCAAAAGTGACAGATGATATTCCGAACAACAAAGTTGATTACTTTTTTCATAATAATCATGTCCAAAGGCCCTGCCTTAGCCCATTTATAAAGTAATCAATCACCATGATGGTGTACTTTGCGCCACCTTCAGATATCAGTAGTACACCCATATATCAATATCCCATACTGCAAATAGCCAAGGATGGACCATTTGAGTAATTTCAATTGGCAGTGCTCTTGGAATTTTAGCAAATCTCTAACACTTGTCACATCTTTTGGTGTAGTCAGCTGCGTCTTGGTTGACCATCTGCTAGAAATACCCATAATGAAAGATCTTCTTTGCCAGGGTCTGTCCCCCAGTGTGGTCGCCACAAGCCCCTTCATGAACTTCTATCGGAACTCGTTTGGCCTTGTCATGAGCGTTACACCGTAACATAAGGATAGAGAAACCCTTCTTATACAGTATTCCTTCTTGCATGATATGTATCAAAGCTTGTCGAAGGATTTTGCGTTGCTTATTCTTTCTTTCTGGACGGATTCCTCTCTACAAATAATCCCGAATTAGAGTCATCCATGACTTCCGTTTAGGCTTAGTCTCTAAGATCAAATCGACATCCATCTGATCGATGTTCCAAGCTAAAACACTTCCATTGGAACTAGGCCCTAAGCTGTGGATCTTTGGTGTGAGCCTACTTAGCAAGTCAGTCGGTTTTCTCATTTTCCTCTCTAGGAATATAAGTGATCATGCAATATTCAAAGTCGTCAAGCAACTCAAGAACCCGGTTTATACAAGGAGTTAGCCTTGCTTTTATCGCATGTATTATTTTTGAACTTGGCATACCACTAGCTGGGAGTCACAGAGAATGTGTAAAGTCTTTACTCCCAATTCCCTGGCGATCTTGAGTCCCACGATCAAGGCCTCGCATTTAGCTTCTTTTTTTGTTACTGGAAATTTGGGTTTCAAGGTGTAGCAGATTGGGTGTTCTTTGGGAGTGATAAGCACAACCGTAGCACTAGAATATTGTTCGTTAGATGCACCGTTCGTGCATCTTCCATCCGACTTCCTTTTTCGCACTGTTCTTTGGAGGATCATCTCTTATAGTGAATTCAGCTATAAAATCCACTAAAGCATGAGCCTGGATTGCTCTACGAGGCTGATAGGTGATATCATACTAGATCAATTTAATGTTCCATTTTATCAATCTTTTAGAACTTTCAGGTCGTTGCAAGACTTTTTGTAAAGGCTATCGATAAGGACATTATCGGATGAGCCAAGAAATAGGTTCAGAGCTTTCTTGAAGCGATCAACAGACAATATGCGAGCTTTTCCAATCTCTGGTAGTTTCTTTCTATTTCTATTAACTGATTGCTCATATACTAGACCGGTCGTTAGAAGCAAGATTCCTCATGCACGAGCGCGGTGCTCAGGGGGTGCACCGACACCGCCCGATATAAGAATAAAACCTCATCATCCATCGACTTTGTGAGAATGGAAGGCCTCTCCAAGTGGTCTATAAGAGCCTGGAATGAGTCTTTGTAGTCTTAATTCCACTCAAAATATCTCTTTCCCTTCTTGATAACCACGAAGAAAGGGATGCATTTGTCAGTTGCTTTGGAGATGAACAGACTCAGGGCGGCAACCATTCCGTTTAAGCTTTGGACCACCTTGACTGTCTTTGGGGCTTCGATCCCACTTAATGCCTTGATTTTATCTAGATTGGTTTCAAATCCATAAGATTTGATGATGAAACCCAAGAATTTTCCTGATGCAACACCGAAAGAGCATTTCAAAGGAACAAGCTTCATCTCGTATTACCGGAGGACATCAAACTTCTTTGCCAGATCATCAATGTGATTTCCCAAATTTCATGACTTCACGAGCATATCTTCCACGTAAATTTCCATTGATCGTCTGATCTGGTTCTTAAACATCTAGTTCACAAGTCTTTGGTAAGTTGCTCTTACATTCTTTAATTCGAAGGGAATGACCAGATAGTAATAGAGTCTAAGGTCGATGATGAAGCTAGTGTGTTCCTGATCTGGGATGTGCATCGGGATTTGATTGTATCCAGAGTATGCGTCCATAAATGAAAGTAACTTGTGGAAAGTAGTTGAGTCCACTAACTAATTTATTCTTGGAAGAGGGAAGCTATCTTTCGGGCATACTATATTCAAGCCGGAATAATTGATGCATGTCCTCCTCCTCAAATTTTCTTTCTCCAACAAAACAGGATTTGATTCCCAATCTGGGTATAAGGCATCGCGGATGAAGCTGTTATACTTTAACTTATCCACTTCTTCTTTAAGCATAGTGCATCTCTTCGGATCCAGGCTACGATGCCAATATTTCATAGGAACACATTTAGGATTTATGTTCATGCATGGCTTGCTATCCATTATGAGATCCCATACATATTCGAGTGCGTCTAGGCAAACATATCCATGTTTTCCTAGAGAAACCCAACCAACTCCCTCATCACCCTATTACCGAGCTGAGATATGACCTTTAGGATTTTACTTAGGTCATCTCTACTGACTGAAACTGTGATTGTCAACTCGACGGGAGCTACTCTTCCACCTTCCGGCTCTTTTCGTCAATCCATGTCATCGTAGAGCCAACTAGCATGCCCGAGCCAGGCTCAAGCGTTAGTGGCTTGCATCCAAAGCCTTTGTGCAGAGGACCACCTCTACACTCTTTCCTTTCTCCTTACACCTTGCTTCCTTCAGTTCCACAACATAGCACTCACGGCTAGCCACTTAATCTCCGCACACAATCCCCACTCTATTGTCGGTAGGGAATTTCATAGTTAAACAATAAGGAGTAATTGACTCTCTGAATTTAGCTAGGGTCGGTAAATCCAAGGATGCGTTATAAGCAGAATAGATATCCAACACTAAAAATGACAAGACCTACACTAGCCTGTGGTCGCCCACACCATGTTCCACTGGTATTTCGACAAACCCTATAGCTTCAATAGCCATCCCACTGAACCCATGTATACGAAACCTACAAAGCTTCAAATCTCTCTCCTCTAACATCATTTGACCGTAGCTTTTTTAAACAAAATATTGACTAAACTCCTATAGTCAACAAGCACTCTTCGTACAGCAACGTGACCGATCGCTACTGAAATTACAAGTGGTTTAATTGCTAGAGCCTCGGCTCCGTCGGCATTCCTATTTCAAAAAAAATGTCATATGTCATCATTTTAGGTTGTTTTGCTCGAGCTCCATCATCGACACCATAGAAACTTTCGTTCTCATCATACTTTAGGGCTCCAATATATCTATCCATTTCCATAAAGCTCTTATGGCAGGATGAGGCTCACTGATGATTGTGTTTATCACTAACCGTTTTTGGCTTCTTGAATGCATCAGCACCAGGCTTAACATACCCCCACTGGGCAGACGGCCCAATGGCACTATGATTTCCTTACCCTCCATCCTACATGGCTTTCACATATTGCTGCAATTTCTTTTTCCATATTAATTCTTCAACCATGTCGTGCAAGTGCCTGCACACATTAGTGCTATGATCCTGAATCACATGGAATCTACAGAACTTGCCCGGGTTTTTTCCTTCCCAGTTGACTCCATAGGAGTCAGCTTCCTATATGGTTCGGTACTCTAAATAGCCAGATAGATGTTCACTATTTAATTGTTCAACTCGGTGAAATTGTCATATTTGGGACCTCTAAAATGATTCATGTTATCTGAATTTTCTTCTTTGCGCCATCATTATTTTGGTTTCCTCCTTTGTTCAGATTATCAACTTTCACATCAACATTTCCAGAGCTTCCTCCAGATTACCTTACAGCAATATTACTCTAAATTGGCTCATTTGAACTTACAGCGTCAGTTCTCTATGGATTCTTACGTGCAACATATCGGCTCAAATACTCATTAGCTTTCCTATAGAAAGCTTCCGTTATATATGTTTGCTTTCTTTCTATCTAATCCTCGAAATCAGAGTCCGGATGAACTCCTTTTCAAAGCGCCATCAACGTCGTATCTTTTTTTGGATCCATTGTTACCATTACATCTGTGTGGAATCGATTTAAATAATCTCGTAGCAACTCTCCTTCAACCTAATATAGATTAGACAACGGCATCATGTGCTTTGGATGTGAGGTATGAAAATAGAATTGCTCCATGAATTTCCTTGAAAATTCAGCAAAAGATGATATGGACCTCGGCGAAAGCCGAGTGAACCACATCGTAGCCATTCTTTCTAAGAAAATTAGGAAACAATAGCATGTCATAACATTCAAAGCCCTTGCTGAAGCAATATGCAATTCATATCTCAATAAATATTGCCTAGGATCCGTCGTTCCATACGATGACATCGTTGGGATGTTGAATCTCCTAGGATATTTCGCATGAAGGATGTCCTCTGTGGATGGGTTTCGACCAGCATATGTTCTCCAATCATTATTTGCTCTGAACCTGTTTTCACTACCCAACCTCCTGATCATATCTTTCAGATAATCCAAATCAATAGGTTCGACTAAATTGCATTGATTGGGTCCTACCCCAAGTGTTCAATTCAGCGAATGCTCTTGGGAAGGTGCTTGATACCTAGGCTCCCAAACTCTAGGGAACCCATTTTTCCAGCAGTCCTCCCAATTTGATTCCCATGAGTAGCAACATTAGTAATATTATGATTTTCTAGATCCTGACCTTCAACAGCACATCCAGGGATGACATCCACTTCGCCTTCTTGAAGATGGACCCCACACTTACCATTTTGGGAGTCAGTATCGAGTCCTAGGTAGGGTCGGTATCGATTGCTGAATTCAAGCCTGGGACTCGTCCTCTTCCTTATGCAGAAGTTTCAAAAGTTTACTAAGTTTTATTTTGTCTTCCTTTCCACTATCTTCGTCGGGATGAAGAATAACTCACTAACTCTGAGATGGAATCTCTTCTACTTCGTCTGCAGCTATTTTGGGTAAACTTATTCAGTAGACTCAAGCTCTGTTTCATCATGTTGTCCATCTCATGTTGGCTAGCCTAGAATCAGTCTTTCATTTGGTTCATCATCCTATCCATCTCCACTCTGATTACAACGTCAGTAGAAGCCTGGACCATGGGTTGGGTAGGCTAAACAACTCCATTTCCCTGCTGAGCATTCTAATCCTCGATTTCAATAGTAGCTTTAAAATTAGTAGAACGATATCTTCTTGGTGTGGTCATGGTAGAAAGCTTTGGTAGACCTTTGAAAATCTGAGTTGTAGAATTGAAAGATAAAGAGATTGGGTATCTCTTGGATATAGGAAATCTAATAGTAGATGATGAATCCAAATTGGCCTGAGTTCAACTCTCGGTGTAAGCACCGAAATGTTTGAACAAGAAATGGTGTAAACACCTAGAAGTTTATGTAATAGAGATTAAATGAAGAAAAGTATATGAAAATAAGGAAATAAACAAGACACATCATTTACAGTGGTTCGACAAGGCAAGCCTATGTCTGCTTTAACGTTTTATTGCTTATTTTTGATTTGGACGAAGAAGTTTTTAGGGTTTGGTACAACTCCTACACTTAGAATTTCAAAGTTAAAAGAATATAAGAAAGAATGGAACAAGAGCCAAAAGATCCTAAAAATAAGCCATACCTTCCTATTTATAGAGGTAGGGAGCCTAAAATCTCGCATCAAATATCTCCTAGCCGTTAGCCATGGTTCTAACACTTTCTTTCAAAAAGATAGGTGCCAGCTCAACAATATATGGGATCGGTACCAATCCCCAAGTGGAAGTCGATACTGATCCCCAAGTTTGATGATTCTTGAGTCTTTAACTCCTTAGCTTGGATCGTCTTGTGGTAGACTTCGTGCATCCATAGTTATTTGTACCAATCGTAACTTGTTTCTAAGTCCAAAAGATGGAGTTAGGAGAGAACAAAGCTGCAAATGCACGAGTTCTTGGAGATCAATAGAGAATTTCACTAATTCAATAAACTAATTTTGGAAATAGACTCTTAGCATCAAGATAGGATTTTAGGCAGAAGATGGGGTACAACCAAGTTGTATTTGGGAATTAGTACAGATCCCCAGCGGGAGTTGGTATCGATACCCAACTTGGGGGATCTCATTACATTGTTATCTTGGATAATTTTGGCTTTGACTTTGTGGTTCTGTTTGTGCTTGATTCTTGGTCTCTTGGGCTATCTCTTCGGGCTTTCGCCCTGATAAGTCCAAGTTCTATCTTGTCTAGTTTGTCAAGATTCTTCCTGATCAAAATGTTGGATTACATAGATAATGGTTTATACCATATCAACAAAAAATTTAGGCCTAAAAAATTCAAACTTCTACAAAGAAGAATAAAGAACGGGTGTTAGTACAAGGCATGGTGTTAGTTTGAATTGATTTTGATGCTTTTGGTAGTAAAAATCTCACCTTTATAAACTAAAGTTATTAGCTTCATTAATTTTTATAATAGTGGTTGCTAGTTACTTATTTATATGTATTGTAAAGTGATGATGGTTAACTTGGTTTTCACTTTAAAAAGAGGACAACTTGGTATTTAATAAGCGACTTGAAGTTGGTTGGAAAAAATTTAAGTAAATAATATAAATGATGCTCTCTACATGTTATATAGTTGGTACCTGCCTTTATATTTTTTTTGCTCATACTTGTGTCCTGTGATGTTTGGATAAATAAGTGACATATGAAAGTGTTTATGGAAGTGTCCGTATAGCGACTGTCGCCATATCAACACTTTGAAAATTATAATCTCTTTTGAAATATTTTGGTTTGAACTTGTGCTTGGGTTTTATAAAGTTAATTAATTATTCTAATAATGATGTATTAAAGTTAATCAATCATTTTAATAATGATATTTAAAATTAATTATCATTATAAATAATGATGATTGAGATTGATTAATTATTTAATTAATGATATTTTAAGATTAATTAATCATTTTATTAATGATACTTTAAGATTAATTAATCATTAATAATGATATTTAAAGGTAATTAATCTGTATAACTAATGATGTTTAAGCTTAATTAATTATTTAAATACTGATATATTAAAGTTAATTAATTATTTTAATAATGATGTTTTAAAATTAATTAATCATTTTAATAATGTTTTTTTAAAATTAAATTAATCATTGTAATGATGATGTTTTAAGGTTAATTAATCATTTTAATAATGATGTTTTAAAGTTAATTAATCACTTCAATAATGTAAAGATGTTAAAGCAATTAACCATTGATTAAAGTTGATAAATCATTTTAAATAATGACATTGAAGAAATTTATCATTTTTCAAAACTAATTAATCATTTTGATTATGTTATTTAAAGTTAATATCTGCAATGTGAAATCCTAGCACAAGTCCGGTTTTAAAAGTTAAAAAGTTTGATTCGACTATGGAAAGGATAAGAAATTAAATTTTTCGTAATTCGATTTTGCTTATACGGAAAGGATTTCGTCGTACTCTTAGCACTAAACATCAAGGTATGTAAACGTGTCCCTATCTCGAAAGTTAAAAATGTCGTCAAGGCAATGCCTAGAAGTAACACTACCTTCACTTGCCCAACTTCATTTTTAATCAAAAAATAGTACAATTTTGAAATCGACGAGTAGTGATAAGAATATAAGATTTAATTTCCGTATACGATCATTTTAAATATTCCAGATAGTTTTTTATTGACTATTATTCAGCTTTCTTCGTTGCGTATCGTCAACTTTAGACGATTTATCACTCATTTTGACATAGATTTTCTTTTACAGAAATGACTAAAACCAAAGAGCGAATGAACGTCAAGTTATGTGGGGTTGCTCCCATTAGAGTATTATCTCATCTACTCTAGATTAGTTTCGGTTATATATGCACTACGATGTATAATACTTAGATTCTCGGTAAGACTGACGGGGTCCAACTTGTGTATTGTTGAGGGAATCAAAGAGAAAATGACCCTCTCAAGTATATTATCTAGAGGTACTTTCGGTAAGGGAGGCACACCCTCCTAGCCATTGTTGAAAAATTTCTCTTTCATTTCCTTTGATTCAAAACCTTTGAATTTAATTCTTTCTTAATTGCATCAAGAAGTGTCTTGCATACTTCGATATGTTTAATTATTTATACAACTTGTGGTTGGATGTTGTTATTGTGAGGGGAAACCCATTCTGCATTTGGTTGCATGGTCTTACATGTTGTTTATTTCCACCCTTTGTTTAGAGATTTACTCATATCAGACTTGTTGTCTAAGTCAAGTTGTTTGTTTTTCCTAAACTCTCGGATACTCAATTATTTTTGAGTAGTCCAAGAGTGGCACGTTTCTTTAGGCTCTTTGAAGATGATAGACGAGTAGGAGGCTCCTTGTCTACCTAGTTATCTATTTCCACTGTTATGTTAATTAAGTTTTATTTTGGATCAGGAATTGTAAAGTATAGGCTGATAGTTGTAGTATTTTTGTGTAACTTGGACAATTTCATGTTAAGGAGTAACCGTATGTGTTATATTTAACTGTTCCATTGTGACATTTTCTATCATATTCATTTTTTCTCTTTTTTTTACCTCATGATAACTCGTCTTTCGAATGCTTAGGAAACAACATACAAACACGGGGACTGTGTTAGGCGTCGCTCTCAGGGGTTAGAAAGGTAGGTCATCACAATTAAGCCTGTACGACGCATATGGACTATATGAACGCAATATTCAATCCGATCACTTGCTCAATTACACAAATTTCACTTCCAAACTAGTATAGATCAATTGGTTTCTCTAGGGTGGAATCTGGTCGGCTTCCTTAATTATAAACCTTTATTCTCCTTACATATCCATATATTATGATAGAAAACTTCGAAGTCATAAAATTCATTTCAAGTGCTCGCCGTCAAGAATCGAATGAAATATGTTTGGTCGAATCGGTGTAACTTGCCTAGAAATCATGTACTCGAATCCTAGATCAAGCATTGTCATACAAAAAAAATCTATGTACAATTAATGTATTTTATCCCATTGGTTTCTTAACTGCACCAATTACTCTTTATCACGTTCTTTTACACAAACAATATACAATTCAATACTAAATTCATTTGTGAACCATTTCATAAAAAAATAACTTCAAGTTTATAATCATTTTATAACTCAAGTTCATACTCGTATAATACTCAACTATATCTTAAGAGTATATACAAAATATGAAATTCGTTTTACTTATCAAGGATATTCGATAAATTCAAAACTTTTTTAACTTACTACCTTCTCAATTTAAGAGTCACGAAAACTCTGCTTTTAATTTTTTTTCACAAAAACATTTAGCTTCTAGTTTCATAATGATTCAGAAATTTCCGTCCAAAATCGTCGAAGATTCCATTTCATTTTAACAAAATACCAAACAAACACATCAAACATGATGAACATACCATACTATCCTAATGAATATGATATATGTGTCCATAAAATAACTTAACAAAGTTTCACTTATTTATTTGACATACTTTACTAAAAGGGAAAACATGCAAAGTTTCATCATTTATTCTAGGCTATGATACAACCACTTAGGCCCCTGGTATAGCATTTGTATAAAACTTTTCTACACAAAAGGTTCATATCAAATTTCTTTTAAATAAAAACATTAGAACTAAACACCGGAGTTTTATTCGAAATCATTTTGAAATAATAACACATACATATATGCCTTTTATCTATCAAATCATACTTTCAGGGTTAAATAACAATCTATTTTACCAAACCCTCTAACAAACTACTATTGTAGCATTCCCAACCATGAAACTCGAAAGTAATAATCAATGATGCTACAGTCATCATCAGAATTATTTTCAACCAATAGAAGTTCAGTACATACAAATCACACTTTTAGGCTTACCAAAATCATTTTCAAAAAGCTATCAAATACTTCGTAAAACAATACTAAGTATTATGACCTCAATTCATAAACCAATTTTCCAAATTTTTACTTTTAAATAATACTATTATTATTTTCTTCAAAATCTTGAAAACCATTTTCAAAGATACTAGGATTTAAGTTCTCAAAATATCAGTTCAAATTCTCTTCATTTATAGACCATATTTTATAAACCATACTTATAAAATTTATACTAAACTTCTTTTATTAGAATAAACTTCTAACCCAACATTATCACCAAACGCCTTATAGTCAAACTGTGAAACTCAATTCATAAGGTGTTTGTTCTAATGCACCCACAATTACTACTTACCCAATCTATGCAGTAAAAGTTAAACTGCTCATAAATTGGTCGAGCATAAATCAACAACAAATAAACAATAGTCAATGCTTATAAACTATGTCGATCACGACTAATCAATCAACAAATGATAACAATGCACCTACAATTACTTTTTCTATCTTTATCCAAAAGATTCCATACTTGTTATTATCTTTAAAAGATCTATTATTAAAATAGTAGTGTATTCATACGGGTTAAATAGAAATGTTACTTAAACACTGTCACAACAAACCCAAAACCATTTCACTTATAATTATCTATAAAACATTCTTTTAAAGGTCTAATTATATTCATAAGTATAATCAGAAGGGTTAAAAACAAATGTTATTACACATCGTAACAACAAACCCAAAACCAATTCATACTTGTCGGTATCTTTAAACATTCTTTTTAAAGATGTAAGTATACTTATTAACATGATAATATTCTTTCAATTAACTTCACAAACCAATTTATTATAACATAAGTGTTATAATCCAAAACTTCCTTCATTCTTATAATAATCTATATAAATACTTTAAAAATTCTTATAAATAGGTTTGAAATATCGATATAAAATATTACTTGAGAATGACATATTTTGAAATTTGACAAAAATCACAAAATAGGTTTTATATTTTACAGCAGTTTACTTTGAAGATTCAAAAATAATTATTAAAATATATTTAAACTTCAAATCTTTTTTACATACTCAAATCCAGGTTTTTAGAACTTCCATAAAAAGGTTCCACAAGGATAATAATTCATAAACTATTTAAATCACGAAAAACTAGTGAAAATGTCGCTTTAAGAACAAAATAATGCAACAAGCACAGAAGTGCTGTAGCAGGTCCCAGGCACTGAAATCAATATGGAACAAACTTAAGTGTTTGATGATTTAAAGGAAAGAAGATAAAGTTCTTAAACCAAAAAAAGCTTTATATGGCCTAAAACAAGTTTCAAGGATCTGGTATAGAAAACTAATGGCTGCTTACCATTTGAGAGGAGCAAAAGTGGGCCAATACTCTATATTAAGACTCAAGGAAAGAACAACACACTCACCGGTTCTCTATATGTCAACGATATTATCTACATAGGAGATAACGAGCAAATGGTCAAGAAGCTTAAAGAAGAGACAATGAAGACTAGGGTTAATAGATTTTAGGTCTTATCCGCTAATTTCTGGGGATCAAAAGAATTCATAAAGATCTTCATCTCATAAAAGAAGTATGTCGATACTATTCTAAAGAAATTCAAAATGGAAGGTCGTAAGAAAGTATCCACTCCATTTGAGCAATTAAGCTTTTAAGAAAGAGGATGGTTCATCAAAAGCAGATGAATCACGAAGTCTGATTGAAAACTTTCTATATTTAATAGCAACAAAACAAGGTATCATGTACGTAGTTAATCTCATATCAAGATTTATGAAAAGTCCAAGTTAAGTTCACTATGAAGCAGCTAAGAGGGTACTAAGATACTTGAAAGGAGCTAAAAATTATGGAATATGGTATGAAGTTACAGATGGCTTAAGACTGATTGGATACATAACTAGGGACTAGGAATGGTCCGTAGATGACATAAAAAGCACTTCGGACTGCGCGTTTACACATGGCTTAGGAATAATTTATTGGGCACTAGAAAAGCAAACAATAATTGCCGGATCATCGGCGGAATCAGAGTATATCGCAGCTGCCATTATAACAAGATAAGCCATTTGTTTAAGCGAATACTTAACGATACGGAAGAGTTGCAAGCTAAGAAGCTATAGAAATTTACTATAACAAAAAATCACTATGCACTCTCACTTGAGTAAAACAAATTTGCTGAATAAGGGGAACCTAAGTCCCAGTAACCTTGGTAATTTGTGATTCAACATCAACTCTACTGCATATTTGAGCCAACTTTTGAGTGGATTCATGATAATGGAACCAGTTTGAAAAAAAAAATAAACCAAAAATGTGATACGGCCACACTTTTGCAGAAGCTTATTAAATCCACAAGCCAGGTTCTTGGACTATGAGACAATACAATTTGCAGCAAATTATGGCTATAATACAGCACACACAAATATATAATTTGCATATGAAGACAAGCACAGAAGTGAATCGGCTTTATGAGTTAGATAAGCACCTATTACTAAACTGGTACGGGAGTTTCGTCATGGTAATGGATTATGGGCGAGATAAATGAACAGTATATATGTTGAGAAATGCCTGATAATAATGCATATAATATTTGGAAGAATATGCTTTTGCAAAAGAGTAGGTATAAAATTCCATTCAAAGAGATATTCAGAATTCATAATAATTTAACCAGATTAATCTTTGTTAATCTGGTAGAATGGAGCATTACTATAACCTTAAGTTTAACTAATATTGATAAAGATAAATAATGTACTTAAATAGAGGAAGAAGAATAAATATAGCTCTCTTATATCACTTAAGACTTATGGAAACTGCAGCGTGAAATACATTTCACACCATTATTGATATTACTAACAAATTACCAACCACAAAAAAACTACAACCCATCAACAAACTCAACCCCGGTAGACTTCAACCACAAATCACCATGTATCAACTCTCTGACTGTAAAATTACTTGCAATCGCCGGGTCTGTTATCACATGGTACCCGGTCCAATTAACCCGACCTGCCAACCCAGCACCGGGACCAAAATTATTGTACTCGCCATAGTACAACGTGTCCAACGCGAAATCTCCATTATTCCACTCCAACCACCCTTTCGGGCTAATATGACTGTCAATGTACGATTCCAAGTAAACCGTCCTGGAAAAGTTCCTCCACGGTCTCCCTAAAAAGGATGGGATTACCGACACGTTCGGAATCAGATCGTCGCCCGGAACGATGTAGCAGTTTTGGATGGATGTTCCTGTGTTCTGATCCGGACTGATTCGTCCCTGGGCCGTGATGACGTTTTTCTGTTTGGACATTGGTAGACGACAGATCAGCGTGCAGTTTTGAAGGACGACCGCCGCATTGCCGAATATGAAATCAATCGTGCCCGAGACGAGGCAGTCTCTATAGAACTGCCGTTTGGAGTGCGTGTAGAGCGTGTCTTGGTAGGCTTTGATCTGGCATCGATTAATCACGGAACGGTCGGATCCAACCCGAAGGGCAACCGCTTGGTGCTTGGCTGGCCCTGCCGTGTTTTCTATGCATATGTCTTGCAGCATGAAGTTTGCACCCACCGCCGCTGGCAGAATAGTCAAGGTGAATATTAGACCGTAGATCTAATGAATTTAAGTACTCAGTGATTTTAAATTTGCTAAAACATTATACCAAAAACTTCACGAATTTATTTATGAATGAAAATAATTTAAATAAAGTATATTGTACCTAATGTGGCGGTGTGGAAAGTAGTAAAGTTGTCCATTATGCTACGATTACCACTTATGATGGTAGCGTTCATGCCATCTCCAACGATCATCACATTCGTCTTCTTTTTACTTAAAACCACGTTTTCATAGTAAATCCCACTCTTCACGTGTATTACGTACCGATGTTTTCCTTTATTGGGGGCAGAGTCAACGGCATCTTGTACTTTTTCATAATCTCCACTTCCGTCTGCAGCAACCGTTACATTTACGTAGGAAGGTATGTTGTCCATGAAATCTTCTAGAAACTTCTCGTCCATCCCAGCCATCCATGATGGAAAAACTTTCTGTATGGATTTTTCTACATCTTCGCTGTTGTTCGGTTGTAACACATTGAGCGCGGCTAAGGAAGCGCTCGCCAACTCCGATAAGGAATTTAAATGGGCCTTGAGACGTGGGCTACAACTGGAAAGCCCGTTAAACCCATCCAAGCACGTGTCATAGTCGGTCAGCGTTGCGCTAAGCCATGTTCGTGCATCGGTGTAGGCCCCGACACGAATGGTCGAAACAACATCGTGAAGCAGGTCACGTGATATATCGAGCAACTCAAAACAGTCGGCGGCAGCAGCAGCGTTAGTTTCGGAACCAGTGACGTTAATAGCCTTTTCCAGCAGTTGCAGTGATTGATGGACAAGTGTCATGAGGATTTGGGACGGAGTTTCCACATGGCCTTTCGATTCAATTGAAGGGGCAACGATGGTGTGGCAAGATGAAGGGTTAGGAGAGCCGATGCAAAGATCGGACGGATGAGGTTGGTCCACATGGTAAGGATGAAAGATGGTTACTGCAATGGCAATGCATATGAAGATAGCAAGTGAAGTGGAGACTGATAAGAAGATTTTGATAGCATCGGTGCCATATTTCTTTGTACCAGAGGGATTGAGAAGAGACTGATGAGTCGACGCCATAGCGAGGCTGCTTTTCTGTGTTGCTTTTTCTTTTTCTTCTTGGGATGCTTATAAGTTTATATATAGAATTGGTTCAATGTACAGTTAATCATATAGTATAGATAAGAAATTAAAGGTGTCTGTAATTTTAGTTTATAGTACAGTTTTAGGGAGACAATCGTTCGATGCATGCACCGGCACACGAGAGTCCATAAACGAGGAAAAAAGTAGGAATATGTTGAGATAAGATGCTTATATCACATTGTATATAGATGTTTGCTAAGGTGGCATAATTTTATTTACTTGAGAGTCGATTCAATAAAATTGGGGTTCAAGCATGAGTATAATATATACCATTTTTATTCACAAGACAAGTGGTTCCATTTTGTTCATGCTTCTTTAATGACTCTTTGTTAAGTAGAGAAGAAAAAAATCGTATAAAAGATAAAGAACTTTGCTTTTCTTATAAAAAGTTGAAATGTAAAACCTGACTCCTCCACTGCAATACGAGTCATTCTATCACAAATGGACGTTTCACATAATTTTAGAATTAAAAAAAAAAAAAAAGACAGTGTAAATCTATTAATTGAATCCTCTTTGTTAACATCGGAGATGAGTTCATTGTTTGCGACGTTATCGCCATGCAGACGTCACTTAACTAACTGTATTATTGTGAATAAATAGCGGCATCTTCTTGTTCCATGTTAAGGGCTACCAATATTTATGCATTTGATGTCCTTTTGAAGGGGCAAAATTATGAATCGGTAGGCCAAAAGCAAAGCATTGCGAGATTGACTTTTACATGTGAAACAAATAAACTGTTAGGCGGTCCATTTAAACCTTTAACAGTTTAAAAAGAAAAACGAGAGAATCCGATGTTTTTTCTTATAATTATACATCTATTGGGCTTATTTCGGATAGCTTAGGTTACGTTCTGGACGAACTGTGATGGGACGTTTGAACGGAGCATTCGAATGAAAATGGTTTTTTCTTTTTTTTTATAAAAATGGCGGTGGATATACCACGCAATATTTACTACTACGTAAAAATACAAAGTACATTTACACCACCACATACCACAGTCCACGTACCAACGCATACGACATGCTAACATCAACCATATATAAAAAAAACACATCCAAAACACAGTAAACATGAAGCAGCAGAGTTAAAATGTCCTTAGGTCCGTCAATGGATACTCGAAAAATCCGAAATCCGTCCGGATTCGTATCCGAAAAAATGGATTTTATCCGATATCCAAAAATCGGATGCGGATATTCGATATTCGAAAAGAAAATCGAATGCGGATGCGAATATTGACATATCCGCATCCGAAAAACATCCGTCCGATTTCGAAATTTTATGTGTATTGTCATTTTGTCGTTATTTATAATGTTATTTTATCATCTGAATTGATGTGATATCGTGTAAACTTATTTGATATTATGTGTGTTGTCATTTTATCATTTGAAAACTGACTAATATTATAGTGTGTATTGTCATTTAAGAAAGCGATTGTTTTAGTTCAAAAATATTAGTATAATAAAAATCTTATTCAATTTTGGATGCGAATATTTCAGATATTTTCGGATATCCAGAAATATTCGCTTTTTATTTTCGGATGCGGACATCTTCGGATATTTGAAAATATCCGCGGATACAGATACGGTTGTTAGTTCTCAAATATCCACGGATATCGGATGCAGATTTAAATTTTCGGATATCCGTTTGCATCCGTTGACAGCTCTAAATGCCATATATGCAATAACACGCAGGCGATTAAAAAACTAGCAAAAAGATCAACATAGCATATTTAAACGGGAATGTTGGTTGAACGGAAAATGTGTTTGGTTATGAACATGGCATTTGAGCTTATTATTTGAAATGTGTATTTTAAATTTATAAATTGCTCAAATTTAGTTAAAACCAACTTCATAATGTGCAAATACTTTGATACGATTGCAACATGAAAGACCACGTTTCAAACGGATCACATTTACACAAGTTATTAATTTTATAGTTTTTTAAATTTAGGTTTAAATTAAATATATATAATTTTTAAAACATATAAACATTCGTTCATTTTCACAAACGCGGCAAAATGGTGTATTCTGACCAACATGCCTTCGTGTATGCCAATCTCCGTTGGGATGCTTCATTCGTGTTCTTGCGAACATACACCCTAAGACTTGGATCTAAGTCCGTTTAGCCAAATCGTAACTCGATCCGAATTCGAACCCATTGAAGTTTATATCCACTGCTGTCCCGTTTGGTCAATCGGACTTTTATGTCATTTGCGTAAAACTCGCGTACTCATAAAATGTTTGTGCCTTTTGTACAATCGTACCACAAGCCGGCAGTTAAGTTGTGTAATTTTAAGAAAAATATTTGTTTTAATTTTTGGTTGATTTCAGCTATTAAGTTATGTAATTTTGGTTTTATCCTATATGCTGTTGCAAGCTACAAGGCAAACCTTGGGAATAATACATCCTAAGAAGCTTGAATAAGTTTAAATATTGTCTGAACACAGTAACACTCACTTCAATATAATAATATCAGGGTACTAAAAAGTTAACTTCATCTGTCTCTAAACAAATGAATAAACTAATTCATTAAGACTACCTGTAAATAACTAATTCATAGACAAATATAATAGAGAATTACTATATCAGATCAAGTTGACTGTAAACTATTTTTTTATTTCATGCTTTAGTAGTATGCCATTTTCCATAATCAATGTTGGTCGTGGTCGTGGTATGCTTTTTCCAAATATCACACGATCTGACTCTACTAGATTTTGAAATCAACCTTAATTGAATAAAAAGTTGATTCAATTTTCATTAGAATTATAAGTTAAAAATACTATTTCCACATATAAATAAGCATACCTTGTAAAACAAAAAAGTATATGCATTATGACAACAAAATACTATCTTAATATAAATCCTCTTTCAATACCAATTTGATTTTTTAAATGTGTTTAAATAATTTCCCTTGTTAGATAGATATAAAGATTATAGTAGTTATAAATATTTGTTCCGTGTTGCACAAGGGGTGCACAATGAGCTGATGAAGGCTAGACGACAGATGGATATAAGGCGGCGTGGTAACACTATCGTTTGTCCATGGGATCGGTACTTACAGTTCCTAGAGCCTGGTCCTGATCATCCACTCACTTTTCAGTTTTCCATGTCGCGACGCAGGGTTTGCTTTCAGGTTCGTACATGTCCATTCATATGGTATTTAGGGGAGCGGTGTTGGCTACAGTTGTATGGTGTCACGATCCGAAATTCAATGTTCGAAAATTGACACTAAATATCTCACTTGTATTCGACTGTCAAAAATTCAAACATCGAACTCCAGTCGGATGGAGCTTATAACAACATTAGATGAATATAAAACAGCGGAAACAAAATGAATATCATGCATTACATCACAGATATAACATCATCATAATATCCATTTCTACATCAGAGTATCATAATACATATGTCACAACTCCAAATAAAACATCATAATAGAACCACAAGTGATCATATGCCAAAAAGTCTTCGAAGAAATGAAGCGATGGGGAACTTTCAAAAACTAAGCACCTTGATATCCAAAAGCTTCCAAAATATCTCCAAGGTAAAAGCCTCCAAAATGCTGCTGGGGCCAAAACACAGAAACCTGCTAATAGGCTGTCCGTGTGGAAATGATGGGCATCCAGAGTTTAAAAAATAAAAAATAAACTCCAGGTCAATCATGAGACTGGTATGAGTAAACAAAAATAGTTGCTTTCAAATAAAACAAGATTTATACAAGAAAATCCGGTATGCTTTTGGAAAATGAAACTATCATAAGGCGTCCCGGCACACACAAAATGCAATCGCACACTTGGGGGAGATTTCCCCTTATGATAGTCAAATATGCTTAATACGAGAAAACTCTTTGATATTATTACTAGTGCATAGTGTGACCATTTCGAAAATATAATATTAATCTTAGCCAGCATAGTACCAATTATACTATGCCTACTATAGCTGTCATCTGAGGTGGCAGGTTATACAAATTGCAATCGTAAAGGGCTCGTATTGTTTCTTTGAATTTCCAACAAATGGTCAGGCTAAGGAGCTTCCTACTGTCACATGGTACGCCTCCGGAGGGACGTCCCGAGAACCTATCCGGCTCTCTACCAACACAAGGCCGGGTTACCTCTGTAACTAGGTAACCACTACTCGAGTATGTCACCCCCGGTCGTTTGCGACCTTTATCCGAGGGCCTTCTATCACAAAGCAACAACCACACAGTAAATGAGATTGCAGCAACCACATAGGTAAAGTATCTGGGCTCCATACCATGATACCACCTTTTTTCAGAAGGAAATGACATACTTAAATGGTGCGACCCTCATAACCTTGCCGCATCTTTCCTTTTTCGACTATTTTCGGGGTGTGAGGTCCGATGAGGTCTCGTCCACAAAGCTACGCTTTACACGAAAGTCATGCTTTGATCACAAGTGATCATCAACACACAGCAGCACTTAGCATGCCACACTACCAAATTGGAAGCATATCGCTAATAACCTTCAACTACATAATCTCTAAGCTCATACATCTCAGAGAAGGGTGTTAAGCTAAGAGAACAAATTCTCCGCCACCAACAGATATGTATTTGAAAGAAATCTGCTTTATATCTCAAAGCGTAATGTCGGACACACAACCATACAAGTCTGTTCCGGGTTCGAACAGAACCAAAGGCACTTCGTCCAATAAAGGAAGAAGCCCTTGCAATCCGAGTGTCCACAATCCCGATCGGACTTCCCCATCACATGTGGAGATCTCTATACCGGAGCAACTCAGTGCAAAGACAATCCATAGGTTATCCTCTCGTTTTCGAAGATACCCAGTCTTCAAATGCTATTTATTTCGACGTATCACTATTCAGAATGGGTTATATGACACAAAGGTCCTCTCCCAGCTAATTTAAATTGTGAGCGCTTAATTTTAAAACACGTGGATCTATCAATTACAAAGATTCACATTCAGTGTTCGATGTGGGTTTCGGATAACTAACTGAAATCCGACTCCCTGTCGCATCGAAGTTTAAATGTCGTTTTACGTGCAAAAGGGTTTTCACATCAATACAGAAATAAATCACAAATCACAGTTCAGCACAAAGCAACTCACATCACACAGTATCACAAGCATAACAGAAATATCAATCCAGTGCACAACAATAGTTAATCATTTTTCAATCAAGGTGAATGTGATTTAAATGAATTAACCACATAACCATTTTTATTGAATATTTTAAACCAACGATTAATTATTCTTAATGATAAATTAATTAAATCTTAATTCACTTTATTAATAAATTATTCTTTAATCAATTATTTTGATTAACTGCCAATTATAAATTAATCAACTTAAATTATCTAATTAACAATTCTTTTAACCAATCTTTGATTACAATTATAAATTCTTAATACTTAGTTAATTATAATTATTAATTTAATCATTCTTGATTGTTTTCTAAACAATTGATTAATAATAATTATTTATCTTAATTAACATTTAAAAATCTTCTTTAAACTTTGAAAATCAATTTATTTCTAACATGAAAACTTTAATTAGGTTTAGAACTTGTCTTACATTAACCACTTAATTAAAGTATTAATCGGATTTTAAAACGTTGTTAAGTATTTACTTAATTTATTAAAACTTGAAATAAATTCTTACTTAAGTTGTCAATCTATAGTTACTTTAGCAGTACTAAAATTTGTTAACAACATTAACTTAAATTTATTGGGCTTAACCCTTTTGAAACAAAACCTGAGATTACCACAGGTTGTACTCGAGTTTCTCACCATTTCACCCGAGACATTCCTCGCGTACGCTTCTTCTTCCTCTTTTCTTTTCCAGTTAAGTTGAGATTTAGTTTAAGTATAAACTATAGTATCAGGTAAACACTCTCGTGCTCAGGTTAAAATTCGAAGCAATCGACCACTTTACTCGAGTAACGACTCGAGTCGCTCACCCCCACCAGTTTCTTACGTCAACCCGATAACGTGCATGTGCACGATGTCGTGCCATCTCTCCGGCGAACTTCAGTATCTTCGGGAAGTCGCGAATCTCACCTACACTCGAAATCGACACTCGATTCGACATCAAAAACTCGAAATCGAAATTAAGCAGTTTGCTCGAAAAACTACACTCGACCCAAACAACAAAAACACCTCGCCGCCGTTACTCAGACCACCGGAGAAGCTCCAACTCCGTCCACACCATGCCAACACTCCACTCTTCCATTCCCTTGAATCTCGAGAAGCTCGATCAAACCAAGGAGACGAACTCGTCTCGTTTTCTAACCTCAACAAAATCGAACATTAAACCCTAAAATGGTCTCGTCTAAACAATTCATGCAACAGAATTTTTTTTAACAATTTTCCTGTAATCATTGATCAATAAACTAGCTTCAAACAAAAACTTATCACCTAATGTTGGTTCGATCATCAGAAAATGATCAAAATGCATATTTTTTTCAAATATGAACTGCAGTTGGAATACTTAACTACAAATCATCATGTTAATTTTAAAAATCCTATCTTTAAACGTTTATTCAAGTTATATAATCAAATCGATAATTTAAAATACTCGAATAAATCATATGATTTCTTATTTTACTGTAAAACTGAGTTTACAGAGTCAAGTCCTTCATTATCAAGCTTAACAATTTCTAGGCCATGATTTAAGTTCAAACAAACTTATTTTGTTTAAATCTTAGATTTATGGTCGTATTGTTTCTTTGGATTTCCATATTTAAACTATACAACAAAGCACAAAGTTTTTCATGAATCAAATACCCAGATTTAAATTTAAAAAAAATATGTTTACTCACATGGAAACAGGATTGAACATAGGGCAATTCTATATTTTAAAAACTGCAGTTTGATTTTCTTTTGAATCCTGTTTTTTTTAGTTGAATGAATTGCTTAAGTTTGTAAGATAATGATGTTTACTTCTTTTCTCTGATTTGCTAAGTTGATGAACGAAATAAAATATATGGATGTATATATAAAGGAAATAGTTTGTACAGGGGGGCTTTACTGGTATAGTTTTTTTTCCCTTTTTTTTGTATTTTGTCATTTGATCAGATATTTTTTCCTTTGGTGGTTGAAATGATTTTTATTTGTGCTTGAGAAGATAGCATTTAATGCTTATGTTTACATGTAACCCTATTTGAATTTTGTATGTACATTTTTGTTTTATACATAGATATTTATTTTAGCCTTGCATACATTTTTGTTTTATTATTTCCTTGTTTACATAATTCACATGCAAATCTAAAAGTATTTAATATGAGTTACTTTATATATATATGTTTAACACAATTTCTTGTTTTTATATTTTTTTAATTATTATTATTTAAAGCTTAAACTACCAAATACTTTATTTATATTCGTATATCTTTTTAATATTTAATATTAATAATATTTTATTTGTTTTAAAACTTTTCAAATTAAATTTCAAAAGTTCAAATAAGTTACCAAATTTAAATTAATAATTTTGGGATGTTACAAATATCCCCCCTTAAGAAAATTTCGTCCTCGAAATTTGAAAGAGAGAGAAAAGCAAACAAAGAATATACGAATTCGGAAAAGGATAGAGAAATGGCTTACCAGTTTAAGCCGAGATATCCACTCTGCAATTGGGATATGATTTCCGCATATTATCTTCAGTTTCTCAAGTGCAGTCCTTTGGATCGCCACTCCACTGAACTTTAACTAGTTTCACAACTTTGTTTCTCAATTGCTTTTCATCATGATCTATAATCTTTATCGGTTCTCTTGTAACTGTTAAATTGGAAGTGATTTCGAGATCCTGCTGAGCAGCTTCTTCAATAATACTATCTGGATCGTGCACATACTTTCGAAGATTAGAAATGTGGAACACATCATGCACGCTACATAACCAGCTAGGAAACTGCACTCGATAGGCTAAAAAACCGATTCTTTCCAGAATAGGAAAATGACCATTATACCGTGGTGCCAGCGTACCGGTCTTCCTAAATCTTAATACACCTCGCATTGGAGATACTTTGAGAAAGACAGAGTCTCCAATCTAGAATTCCAAATCCTTTCTTCTGCGATCATAATAACTCTTTTGACGACTTTGAGCCGTTTTCAGTTTCTTCCGTATAAAATCAACCTTCTCCGTGGCTTCTTTAATCATATCTGGTCCAATGACGAGTCTATCACCGCCTCGATCCAGCATGCGGGTGATCGACACGGACGACCATATAAAGCTTCAAAAGGAGCCATCTCTATACTGGCCTGATAGCTATTGTTATATGAGAATTCGACTAGATGTAAATGGTCCTTCCATGAACCACAAAAATCAAGTATACAAGCACACAATAGGTCTTTTAAGATTCGGTTAATCCTCTCAGTCTGCCCATCAGATTGTGGGTGATAAGCAGTGCTGAAATTCAGTTTTGTTCCCAATACGTCTTGAAATGCCTCCCAAAATCTACTAGTGAATATCGGATCACGATCACTCACTATATTGCTAGGAATACCGTGGAGACGGACAATTTCTTTCACATATAAATCGGCTAAACTTGCTGCCGTGCGGGTAGATTTCATTGGCAAAAAGTGGGTTGTCTTAGTCAAACGGTCCATAATGAACCAAATTGCTTCATCGCCTTTCCGAGTACGAGGCAACCCGTCGATGAAATCCATCAATACTTGGTCCCATTTCCACTTGGGTACCTCTAAAGGCTGAAGTAAACCCGCCATTTCTTTTGATCGCTTTTGATTTGTTGGCAAGTAGCACAACGACTCACATATATAGATATGTCCCTTTTCATCGTCTTCCACCAGAAAGTTCTTTTGATATCACGATACATTTTATTGACTCCTGGATGGATGCAAAGCTTAGATTTGTGACATTCATCTAAAACTTCATGCTTCAACTTCGGAATGTTAGGGACACAGATTCTTCCTTTTAATCTTATAATTTTATTGTCGTCGAGCTCAAAACTAGTATTTTCACTACAATGCATTTTCTCATAAATTTGATGAAGGAACTCATCTTCTTTTTGTTTACTGGCGACTTTCTCAAGAAGAGTAGGAGCAATGACATGGTGAGCAAGAATAGTATGCTTTCTATTCAAGGCGTCGACAACCACATTTGCATTTCCGGACGTATATAGAATGTCTAGGTCATAAGATGCCAGAAATTCCAACCAATGTTGTTGTCGTAGATTTAGATCTTTCTAGGTGAAGAGATATTTCAAAGATTTGTGGTCGGTGAGCAATTCGAATTTTTCACCTAGAATAAAGAGAGTTCAATAAGTATATTGTTAAGTTAAGTTAATTCGTAAATTGTTAAGAAAGCTGAAAAGATTTTTACCTAGAAGAAAATATCGCCATATTTTCAAAGCGAAGATAACAACTAAGAGTTCCAAATCATGGGCTGGGTAGTTTCTTTCATGAGAACGTAATTGTCTACTCGCGTAGGCAATAACCTTCCCATTCTGCATTAATACCGTACTCAAACCATCACCGCAAGCGTCGGTATAAACAGATAAACCCTGATTCCCGTTGATAATAGCGAGAACAGGAGCGGTGGTTAATCTCTTCTTCAACTCCTGAAAATCTTCGTCACATTTCGGAGTCCAATTGAATTTTTCATTCTTCATCGTTAGCTTAGTCAACGGACTAGCTATCTTAGAAAAGTCCTGAACAAACTTCCGATAACAACCTGCTAAACGCAAAAGGCTTCAGAATTCTTTTGGTGTAGTGGGTTTCCTCCAATCAAGAATAGCGGAAATTTTGCTAGGATCAACAGAAATTCCTTCTTCATTAACAATATGGTCGAGAAATTTAACTTCTTTGACCCAAAATTGACATTTGAATTTTTTTGCAAATAGAATATTTCTCCTCAATATCTCCAAAATGATTCTAAGATGCTCGGCATGCTCCTCTTCGGTCTTGCAATAGACTAAAATATCATCAATAAAAACGAGCACAAATTTATTCAATACTTCCCGGAACACACGAGTCATAAGATCTACGAAGTATGCTGGAGCATTGGTTAGCCCGAAAGGCATAACTAACCATTCATAGAACATATTAGGACCCCTGAAAGCGGTCAAATGAACACAATCTTCGACGATTCGTAGTTGATGGAACTCCTGGGCTAGATCCATCTACGAAAAGAAACGAGCGCCGTGCAATTGATCAAACAGATCATCAATTCTAGGCAAAGGAAATTTATTTTTAAGAGTCAGCTTATTGAGATCGCGGTAATCTACACATAATCTCAAAGATCTGTCCGATTTAGCAACAAACACGACGGCTGAACCCCATTCAGAAACACTAGGACGAATTAACCCTTTATTTAGCAAATAATCAATTTGCTTGACTAATTCAACCCTTTCCCTGGGTGCCATCCTGCGACTTGCATGAACGACAGGATCAGCATTGGCTACTAGGTCGATTCTGAATTCTATTTCTCGATGTGCAGGTTAAGATTTCACTTCTTCGAACACGTCCAGAAAATCTCTAACAATGGGTATAGACTCCAGACTGGGTTCGGGATAACCCAAGTTATACATCAACCCTTCTCTTTTAGGACTAGGGTCCTTACAAGAAATCTCAATAGAATATCCAAATTTGGTTTTAATCGAAATGAATCGATTATTGCAATCCAATTTGGCTTCGTATTTAGCTAGCCAGTCCATTCCGAGTAAAATTTCAAACTCGTTAAAATCAAGGACAAAGAGACTGACAGGGAATTGGTAACAAGAATATGAGATAGGAACGTCTCTACATCGAAGACAAAGGTTTGCGGGACCTCCATCTGGATTCTTTACGCATATAGGCTCATCAACTAAATCGGGTTCAAAGTTTAATTCATTAATAGCTTCCTGAGAGATAAAACTATGTGTAGCGTCCGTGTCAAATAGAACTCTAACAATGCTATCATAAATAGTGAGATTACCTTTCAGAACTCCTTTCCCCTTTTCTGCTTTGGAAGATGCAGGTTTGTCTTTGATTGTGTACACCTTGGCTGTCTGAGCTTGCCTCATGACTGGGCAGTCTTTAACTTCGTGTCCCAATTTCTGACAATAATAACATTTTCTGGGTTTCGCTTGAACGGTTGATCTCTCTTTGGCTTCTTGCAGCTGTTTAAGTAGTGGCCTTTTTCTAGACAATTGAAGCAAATAACATTCTATGCTGTGCTTCCCCGATTTCTCTTCTTTTTCTCCTTACCCTGCCATGGTTTCTTGCCTCCGAATCTCCTTTTCTTCCAATTTTAATTGCTCGAATTTCCTTTCTCCATCGGGGCTTCTTGCATGTCAAGTGTAGCATATCTGTATCCCATATCAACCAAATCTGAAAAGGATTATTTGACGTGGCCAATCATCCTTTCGTGGAACTTCTTATTCATCCCACGAATGAACCTTTCATTCTTCTTTAAAGGTGTGTTTACCAATTCGGTACCAAAACGAGACAATTCATTGAATTTGTTTAGATACTCCTCGAATGACAAACTTCCCTGCTTTAACTCCATGAATTCCTGGTACATTCGAGAAATTCCAGCCGATTGCATATGCTTCTCAAATACTTCTTTAAATATCTCCCAAGTAAACTCGTCTTCTGGCTTATCTACAGTAACTGTCTCCCACCATGCTAAGGCTTCTTCTTGAAGTTGCCAAGAAACTATGAGTCGCATTTGATCGTCTTGCAACTTTAGCCCTCTAAAGATTCTTTCACATGATCTGATCCATGCTTGGGCCTCAAAAAATGACTCCTTGCCGGTAAATAGCTTACCACCAAGCCTTGAGAAACTCTTATATAAATCAGCCAGATTCGGCTGATGCTGAATAGATAAAGCTGCTTCTGCTGTTGGGGGAACTTGGCTAGGTGTTGTGGCATTCCTCGCCCTCCAGCTCTTCCTCTTAGTCCGCTCATCCTTACTATCTGTAATTAGTAAGAAAATTTGATTTAGATATTCGGACAAGATATCTTAAGGAATATCAGCAGTTGAAGGAAATAGACTAAGAAAATTTGGAGTTTCGGTCTCGGTTATACTCATTCTAGGGTATACTTTACCCTATATATAATGAGCCATCTAATGTGTTATACTCCGTAGCTAAAATTCTTACTCAACCTTCAGCTTTGATACCACTTGTCACGATCCGAAATTCAATGTTCGAAAATTGATACTAAATACCTCACTTGTATTCGACTGTCGAAAATTCAAACATCGAACGCCAGTCGGATGGAGCTTATAACAACATTAGATGAATATAAAACAGCGGAAACAAAATTAATATCATGCATTACATCACAGATATAAAATCATAATAATATCCATTACTACATCAGAGTATCATAATACATATGTCACAACTCCAAATAGAACATCATAATAGAACCACAAGTGATCATATGCCAAAAAGTCTTTAAAGAAATGAAGCGATAGGGAACTTCCAAAAACTAAGCACCTTGATATCCAAAAGCTTCCAAAATATCTCCAAGGTAAAAGCCTCCAAAATGTTGTTGGCACCAAAACACGGAAACCTGCTACTAGGCTGCCCGTGTGGAAATGATGGGAACCCAAAGTTTAACAAAAAACAATAAACTCCGGGTCATTCATGGGACTGGTATGAGTAAACAAAAATAGTTGCTTTCAAATAAAACAAGATTTATACAAGAAAATCTGGTATGCTTTTGGAAAATGAAACTACCATAAGGCCTCCCGGCACACACACAATTAAATCGCAGACTTGGGGGAGATTTCCCCTTATGATAGTCAAATATGCTTAATACGAGAAAACTCTTTGATATTATTACAAGTGCATAGTGTGAAACCATTTCGAAAATATAATATTGATCTTAGCCAGCATAGGTACCATTATACTATGCCTACTATAGCTGTCACCTGAGGTGGCAGGTTATACAAGTTGCAATCGTAAAGGGCTCGTATTGTTTCTTTGGATTTCCAACAAATGGTTAGGCTAAGAAACTTCCTACTGCCAAATGGGTACCCCTATGGAGGGACATCCCGAGAACCTACCCGGTTTTCTGCCAACACAAGGTCGGGTTACCTCTGTAACTAGGTAACTACTACTCGAGTATGCCACCCCCCGGTCGTTTGCGACCTTTATCCGAGGGCCCTATACAACAAAGCAACAGCCACACAGTAAATGAGATTGCAGCAACCACATAGGTAAAGTATCAAGGCTCCATACCATGATACCACCTTTTTCCAGAAGGAAATGACATACCCTAAAGGGTGCGATCCTCATAACCTTGCCGCATCTTTCCTGTTTCGACCATTTCCGGGGTGTGAGGTTCGATGAGGTCTCGTCCACAAAGCTACGCTTTACACAAAAGCCATGCTTTGATCACAAATGATCAACAAGTGATCATCAACACACAGCAGCACTTAGCATGCCACACTACCAAATTGGGAATATATCGCTGATAACCTTCAACTACATAACCTTTGAGCTCGTACGTCTCAGAGAAGAGTGTTAAGCTAAGAAAATAAATTCTCCGCCACCAACATATATGTATGTGAAAGAAATCTGCTTTATATCTCAAAGCGTAGTGTCGGACACACAACCATACAAGTCTGTTTCGGGTTCGAACAAAACCGAAGGCACTTCATCCAATAAAGGAAGAAGCCCTTGCAATCCGGGTATCCACAATCCCGATCGGACTTCCCCATCACATGTGGAGATCTCTATACGGAGAAACTCAGTGCAGAGACAATCGATAGGTTATCCTATCATTTTCGAAGGCACCTGGTCTTCACCACTGTCTTCAAATGTTATTTATTTCGACGTATCACTATTCGGAATGGGTTATATGACACAAAGGTCCTCTCCCAGCTAATTCGAATAGTGAGCGCTTAATTTTAAAACAGGTGGATATGTCAATTACAAAGATTCACATTCAAGGTTCGATGTGGGTTTCGGATAACTAACTAAAATCCGACTTCTGTCGCATCGAAGTTTAAATGCCGTTTTACGGGCAAAAGGGTTTTCACATCAATACAGAACTAAATCACAAATCACAGTTCAGCACAAAGCAACTCACATCACACAGTATCACAACTATAACAGAAATATCAATCCGGTGCACAACAATAGTTAATTATTTTTCAATCAAGGTGAATGTGATTTAAATGAATTAACCACATAACCATTTTTATTGATTATTTTAAACCAATGATTAATTATTCTTAATGACAAATTAATTAAATCTTAATTCACTTTATTAATAAATTATTCTTTAATCAATTATTTTAGTTAACTGCCAATTATAAATTAATCAACTTAAATTATCTAATTAACAATACTTAATAACAAATAAATTAGACACTTAATTATTAATTAACCAATCTTTAGTTACAATTATAAATCCTTAATTACTTAGTTAATTATAATTATTAATTTGATCATTCTTGATCGCTTTCCAAACAATTGATTAATAATAATTATTTATCTTAATTAACATTTAAAAATCTTCTTTAAACTTTGAAAATCAATTTATTTCTAACTTGAAAACTTTAATTACGTTTAAAACTTCTCTTACATTAAACACTTAATTAAAGTATTAATCGGATTTTAAAACATTGTTAAGTATTTAATTAATTTATTAAAACTTGAAATAAATTCTTACTTAAGTTGTCAAACAATAATTACTTTATTAGTACTAAAATTTGTTTAACAACATTAACTTAGATTTATTGGGTTTAACCCTTTTGAAACAAAACCCGAGATTACCCCAGGTTGTACTCGAGTTTCTAACCATTTCACCAGAGACATTCCTCGCGTACTCTTCTTCTTTCTCTTTTTCTCCAGTTAAGTTGAGATTTAGTTTAAGTATAAACTATAATATCAGGTAAACCCTCTCGTGCTCAGGTTAAAACTCGAAGCAATCAACCACTTTACTCGAGTAACGACTCGAGTCGCTCACCCCCACCAGTTTATGACATCAACCCAAAATTATGCACATGCATGGCGTCGCGCCATCGCTCTGACGAACTTCAGTATCTTCGGCAAGTCGCGAATCTCACCTACACTCGAAATCGACACTCGATTTGATACCAAACACTCATAATCGAAATTAAGCAGTTTGCTCAAAAAACTGCACCCGACCCAACCAACAAGAACACCTCGCCGCCGTTACTCAGACCACCGAAGAAGCTCCAACTCCGTCCACACCACGTCAACACTCCACTCTTCCATTCCCTTGAATCTCGAGAAGCTCGATCAAACCAAGGAGACGAACTCGTCTCGTTTTCTAACCTCAACAAAATCGAACATTAAACCCTAAAATGGCATCGTCCAAACAATTCGTGCAATAGAATTTTTTTTAACAATTTTTCTGAAATCATTGATCAATAAAATAGCTTCAAACAAAATATTATCACCCAATGTTGGTTCGATTATCAGAAAACGATCAAAATGCATATTTTGTTCAAATATGAACTTCACTTGGAATACTTAACTACAAATCATCATATTAATTTTAAAAATCCTATCTTTGAACGTTTATTCAAGTTATATAATCAAATCGATAATTTAAAATACTCGAATAAATCTATGATTTCTTATTTTACTGTAAAACTGAGTTTACAGAGTCAAGTCCTTCATTATCAAGCTTAACAATTTCTAGGCCATGATTTAAGTTCAAACAAACTTATTTTGTTTAAAATCTTAAGTTTAAAATGTTTGTATGCAGATTTATTAGTTTTTTTCTAGTTTGCTTTGCTCTGAAACCAGAAATACAGAAGAACAGGGCATAGTAAAATTTCCAGTGCAAAAGAAAGCATACAAAACTATTTATTTAAACTATACCCCGAAAGCACAAAGTTTTTCATGAATCAAATACCCAGATTTAAATTTAAAAAAAAATATGTTTACTCACCTGGAAACAAGATTGAACAGAGGGCAATTCTATGTTTTAAAAACTGCAGTTTGATTTTCTTTTGAATCCTGTTTTGTTTAGTTGAATGAATTGCTTAAGTTTGTAAGATAATGATGTTTACTTCTTTTATCTGATTTGCTAAGTTGATGAATGAAATATAACAAATATGGATGTATACATAGAGGAAATAGTTTGTACATGGGAGGCTTTACTGGTACAGTTTTTTTCCCTTTTTTGTATTTTGTCATGTGATCAGATATTTTTTCCTTTTGGTGGCTGAAATGATTTTTATTTGTGCTTGAGAAGATAACATTTAATGCTTATGTTCCCATTTCAATTTACATGTAACCCTATTTGAATTTTGTATGTACATTTTTGTTTTATACATAGATATTTATTTTAGCCTTGCATTCATTTGTGTTTTATTATTTCCTTGTTTACATAATTCACATGCATATCTATATGTATTTCATATGAGTTACTTTATATATTTATGTTTAACACAAATTCTTGTTTTTATATTTTTTATTATTATTTAAAGCTTAAACTACAAATACTTTGTTTATATCCATATATCTTTGTAATGTTTAATATTAATAATATTTTATTTGTTTTGAAACTTTTCAAATTAAATTTCAAAAGTTCAAATAAGTTACCAAATTTAGATTAATAATTTTGGGATGTTAGATATGGTATAGTTCGCATTCCATCAGATCCGCTACCATGTGATGATATGTATGGTGATATTAGGGTTGGACCAGCTTATATTCTTGCGATGAGGGATGTGGGATGGGTGGATGGTGAGCCTTTTACAGTTTTGGAAGACTTTGATTCATATTGGTCTCGAGTAGCCCCACGTGCTTACGCGTTGCCTGATTATATTTGGGGTTTGAACTCTGATCGTATTGGTTCGTGTACCTCTTTTGGTAGAGTTCCACTACCGCCTGCCACCTTTGAGCCTATGTCATCTCAGTACACATAGCCTCCTACTTTCGACCCCCTCCTCATTCGTTAGAGCGTACGATGTACATGGTCAGGTGGCGGAGTATCTCTTGCAGTATCCTACATATGACACTATTACGGGTGTACCATCCGTCGGATTATATCAGTCTCATCAGTTTGTACAAGTTTTAAATTTTCTTTAAATTACTTGTCATTATATTCTCCACCTATGTATGATTTTTCTTGTGCGCATATCCGTATTCTTAGTACATGGATTGTCATAGACGAATGATTGCTGAAATTAGAGCGTATGATGTTCGATTATACATAGATGACGTATCAGTGTTACCAGACTGTGGTCAAGCAACAGCAGACTCGGTATGATGTGCAGATACAGGGATTACAGACCCAGATTCAGCAGCTTCAGGAGCAGCTCCATGCCGGACCTGAGTCTCATGACTTTGATGACGTCAACGATGACAGTGATGACGATAGTGTAGATGATGAGGAGATTGATAGCGGTTCCGATCACATAGACCGATCCGCTGCATTTAGATGTTTTAGATTGTGTTATTATTTTTCACACCTTACATTAGTTGGTTGCATATTATGTTGGTGATGATGCTATTGTTATATGTGATTGTCTATATGTTATGGCATTGTGTCGATTATATTTTATGTTGGGTATGGCATCATGTTGATTATAATTTATGCTTGTTTATTATTAAGCGTATATGAAATCAAAATGTTGAAGTAACAAACATAGTTGTGCTTGTTTGCCAAAATTTTTATGGATGTTTGACACACGGACGTTAATCTCATGCTTCATTTTTTTGATGCGGATCACGACCTATTTATTTAAGATAAAATGTTATATTCTAATGTCACAACATTTAAAAGTTCGGTTAATTCAATCAATGTGTAACATAATATTTTCGGCTACAGAATTGAAACTGTTAGTAAATTTTTTTATACAAACTGATCAGATGTGCGACGATGAAGAGATAATGGCAACTCAGTTTTGGGACATTATTGCTGAACTTTACAATAGCAATGTTGAGTGTAGAAATAGACGTACAAAGGTAGAGTTGAGGACTTCTTATGGGAACTTCTGCAACGCCTATACGCGGTACAGTACGGTTATCAATGAGGTTATATTTGAAAATTTGTTCGAACCAACCCATTCCACATTTGAAGGTCGTTACTTTCTCAAATATCACAGCACATTTACTGGACATGAGGCTTATATCATACGTCAAATGTAACGCCCCACCCCAAGACCCACCTTAGTAAAGAGAATTAACGAGTGATTCCGTCTACTAAAGCGGAGAATAGGGATGGTTAAGGGCGACCATCTATAACTTTGTTTTAAGCATCTACTGAATACGTCGATAAATGCATTATGATTTTTCTTTTCTATCTCAATGGATCGACATACATAGTAAATGCTTAATCCAAAATTATAGATGGCTAATGGATCTATCAGAACAAAATATAATAACTATATGTAAAGCACATCACAAAACAGTAATAAACATCATCTATATACATATACACTGATACATGTTTAGTACAATACAATATGAATACAATAAAGGTGGTATTCGACCACACTATATACATCGAATCAAATATAAATACATCAGAGTCAAGCGGAAAGAAATATAAACTAACCAAAAGTGCTAGGCTGATATCCAAGCAGATGCATCAAAGCAAAGTCCCATAACTGATAGCTAACCTGAAACAACTTGGTCTGACCCGAGTACAAAGTACACAGGTCGGTCTAGCTAAAATAATTAGTTAATGAGGATAGACGACAATATGAAGCATAAGATACAAAGTGATAATTCTTTTTGAATGAGAAGAGGCAACAGAAAGAATACAACTCGTGACTTAAGTGAAATAATGTCACTTAAGTATACAATGACCTCAAAAGAGGTAAGTTCAATAATAATACTCAAATAATATAAACATTCGCCTCATATCATCGGCGACATCACAAAATGTCTACATGGTTTCCATGAACCATATCTTCTCAAAAGGTGAAACATTAATATAAAATCTCGCCAAAAAAGCAAACATAAGACATTCTCAAGTAGGATGATCCAAAACTCAAATATAAAAGAATCTCCAAACTCAATTATACCTCGTCTCATTGGTATAAATGTATATAAATCTCAATCTCAACTCGCCAAAATGGCAAAACACAGAATATCCTATAAAATCCTGAAATTATCTAAACTCATAACTCAAGGAACTCAATAAGAGTTTAAAACATCATGATTGAAATCACCATATATATAACATCTCATATAGCACTAGGCTATCGATGTAATAAAACATCTTAAAAAGGTGGAATCACAATAAAACAAAAAACTCAGAAAATCCGGATTGGCCAAATCCCCGATTATAATGCCGAATCAATGCTGCACGTGCTAAACTCATATGGCCGAAGCCTTAGACAAGGTCGCTAACACCTCCCAAAGCAGTTCGTCCTCATGACAAGTTCGCTGACACCTCTTCAAGCCATTTTGTCAGCCCTAACAAGGTCGCTAACACCTCCCAAAGCAGTTCGTCCTCATGACAAGGTCGCTGACACCTCTTCAAGCCGTTTTGTCAGCCCTAACAAGGTCGCTAACACCTTCCAAATCAGTTCGTCCTCATGACAAGGTCGCTGACACCTCTTCAAGCAGTTCCGTTAGGTAAACATCGTGAATGTGTCACAAGCTCACGGATAGGAACCCGAAAAGTGTTAACGTGTGTCCCATACCACACATTCACACTTAGCGGTTTACTAGCCGTTAGTCAATGCCACACTAGAAACATCATAAAACTCAGAAATTTATATCTCGCCTAGTCTCATTGACGAGTGACAAAGAGCCACCATACTTGTCTCATCTCATCGACAACCATTAAATGGCATCGTAACTTGTCTCATTTCATCGACAAGTGAAAACATCATGATGGTTTCTCATAAACTATAAATCTCAAAATATGAAATCATAAACTCAAGACTTGCCTTATATCATTGGCAAGTAAATAAGACATCGTGATGGATCTCATCGACAATACTCCTATGTAGGAGATCTCAAACCATAGTGTTTGCAAAATATTGGTCATCTTAAATAATTCCAATAAATAGGAATTACAAAAATCAAAATATGCCATAAAATGGCAAAACATCTCATAATCAATATTCTCAAATAGCTTCGATCGCACAAGTCCGAAATTAACCGAAATAGTAAACGCACATGTCTCATACCACGTGTTTTACTAAATCGTTTAATTCTCTTTCTCATACGTTCGAATAATGTAAAAGTAAATAAAATAAATAAAATTTATTATAAAAGATTTTACTTGAGAAAACGGTGTTATAAAACAAATTTTAGAAATTTATCTAAAAGATTTTGAGGGAAAACACATCATTAAAAAGGATTTTAATAATTTTAGAAGCCTTAAAAATGAAGAACAATTGTTTAAAAACCTCTAAAAATGTATAAAAACATTTCTTACTCCACCCATGATGTTAGACGATTTTCTGGAATTTATTCGGATTTTTAAAACTCAAGAAAACATCAATTTGCAATTTAATCGGTTTAAACCGATATTCAAATTTAAATCGAATTCATATTAATTTAAATTCAAATCTCATCATAACTTGATTAGTCCATTGCTGGACAAAATGATCAAATATTAGCATCAAATTTCATAAATAAAAAAGTTGCAAAAGAATGCATATGAAATTGTCGAAATCGGACAAATATATAAATATTGTGGCTGTTAATGACAGGGCAGCAGTAAAAACATCAATTTTCCACCATGTAAACAACAAAATCATACAAAATTTAAAACACAGAAGTTGTAGAATATTTCCGAAAAATTCCATAACATCTTTAATTTCATGATTCCGATTAGTAACGCGAAAGTTATGATCGAAATACTACCAAAGCAAAAAAAAATTATGCCCTGGCTATCAGCACAAGCCAGCGATGAAAAAGTCAACTTTTCACTATGTAGACTTCAAAATAATTCAAAACTAAAAACATCAAAGTTGTGGAATATTTCACAAGAATTTAAGAACATCTAAAATTTCTAAATTCCGATTTGAAACAAGAAAGTTATGATTAAATTACTAAAAAAACACATCAAATTCAGCCTGAACTTATGCATTTACGGGACAGTGATAATCAATTGCAATTTTAGCATAGATAACATCTAAATCGGGCAAAATGAATAAAAAAATTTGTAGCTTAGTTTTTGAGCTTTCTGGAATGACCAAGATCATCGCAATCGGTTAAGAAACGAAGTAGTTATGGTCAAATTCGTTTCAGCTTCAATGACAGAGCAAATATTGGTTTTGCTCTCGGGTTAGCAGTAGAAAAATCAAATTTCGACATAGCTAACCTCAAAATTACTGTAACAGCCCGCAAATCCGTACCCCTTGAGTCAACACTATTCTACCTAAATCAACTCAAGTTGTACAGAAATACGAACCATTTGGGTTAAAGAAGAAGAGGTAGATGAAGAGAATAGAAAACAACAACAGAATCTAACCATCGCGGCGGAATAAAATATAATAGATAATAAATAATTTTACTCAAAAATCAAATATCTCTGTTTACATATTACATCAATCAGAGTACATCAATCACAACTCAACATCAATATCATACAAATGGGTACACAACAACTCAACACAGCGGAATACTTATATAAATATACAAGTACGAGAGTACGTTTCGTCATCCAGCTCGTCTCCTGAGCTCCACAGCATCATATCCTGTATCCTATAATACTCGGTCTGACCCGAGCATTATAGTTAAATAACACCCGAGTCAGTCTGGAATACCAGCGTGAGAAAATCACACTCAATTGATTATTAAAGTTTCAAAAATCCTTTGAAAACAAAAGCATCTCGTAAGACCACGCCACAAATAAACATGTCGGGTTTTTACCTTACGATAGCTAAAACAATTTTTATAGAAATCCTCTGATATTATAATAGGGTCTATATACAAATACTTAGAAAATAGCTGAAATTATTACATTCATTAAATTCCAGCTACTAGCCACAAAGTGGGTAATACAAACAAAACTCGTACAAGGCTCGTAGGGAGAATGTATTTCCAACCAATGACTAGGCACTGGGGTACCACCTGTCACAGTACGGGGCCTAGATCACCGTACCGAGGAGTACGCCCGCTCCCCTGCAACACAAGGCCGGGACTATCCCTTACTGGATAATCCCAAGTGAGATCACCCCGCGGTTGGGATCAGCAACCGCACCACTAAGCCGAAATAAAAAGGGACATCTAGACTGGAATGACCTCACCCTGCTTGGGTGCTACCCACCTAGCCTTGCTGCATAACCCTTAATTTTCAGTCATTCCCATTTGATGAGGCTTGAGGCTTAAGCGTTACCTTTTTAGAACATATTCCTTAGAATGCCCATCGTCCACCTGACGAAGTTTCGCAAGCATTCATCCATACAAGTCCGTCCCGGGTTCGAACGGAACCGAAGGCACTACTCCTACTACATACATTTTGGAAATATCCTCAGGATTAGTAGCGACTAGCCCTTGCACTTCACTGCTCCATCTTCGAATCCAAAATCGTTTTCACGAAACCTACAAACCGGATCGAAGTGGTTTTCGAGAAATAAATCTCGATCCCGGTCTCTTCGAAACGATCAACGCATTTGGCCAATATTGATAGTCGGTTATTTAATTATCAATTAATCTTCACAAACAACCATCCAACAATAAATAATTTCTCAAATTATTTATTAACCTCAAAAATATCTTTACAAGATATATTTCTATTTTCAATCCTTTAAAAACAGTTTCCAATCTAACTCCCTTTTTACAGAATACATCTCCCGAATATTTACTATCTCCACTGAAATTACCAAGCACAAAACTAGGTTTTTTTAAATAATTTAAAACACTTTATTTTGAAATATATTTTAAAAACATTTAAGTTAAAACTACCTCCATAATTTATTAAAAATACCATACTATAGGAATAATTGAAAATAAGGTTACTTAATAAATATAAAACTAGATTTATACTTTTAAAAACATAATATTAAGTCATTCTTTAAATAATTACTACTAAAATAGATTAAGAGAAAATGCTTACTTTAGAATTTAAATATTAGAAATAAGAAATTTTCAAAACTTGCTTTTTAAAACAACTTTTAACCTTTTAACTTATATTTAAAAATTTACTTTTGAAAACGTACTTGGTTACCCAGGGAGGATTCTCACTTAAATCCATTTTCCAAAATGATTCCCAATTTATTCCATTTGAAATAAATTTCTTTAATTACTCAATTCCTTTTCAAATTTCATTTATTATGGACTTTATTGTTATTGTTACTATTCCTCGTTTGATTTAAAATTCTTTAACTGAAATATACCAATCTCAGCTACTTCCCAATTTCTTCTTTATTCTTTCAATAATTTAAATCTTAAATTTTAAATAAATGTTTGTTCTTTTAAAAAATAATAATACTGAAGTTTAAAATTCATTAATCTTCTATTTATTCAAAATTACCCTTTCTATACTCAAGATTTAAAATTTTTTACATTACTTTATTTCTTTTCCCGATTCATTCTTAAATTTATTCAAATTTTATATAATTGTTTCACTTACAAATTCACTTCTTTTATTTTCTTTCCAACAATCCAATTTATATATTTTTGGGAATTCATTGTATCCAAATATGTCCAATCAAACCATAACATTTAATATCCCATATAACTCATCATAGAATATCAATATTCACAGCAGAGAATATTAAATAATTTAAATAAATATTGAGGGGTCCAGTTGGATCCCTCCAACCTGTTTCCCTGCATCCACAGATGTTAGAACAATATAAGATTTCTACACTATCAGATGAGGGGAAATTAATCATTTCAAGATGCAGTGTATACTACTATATAACACAACAATTCAATTCAACCATTCAAACAATTATTTAAATTTAAATTTAACTGAGTGAGATTAACTCACCTTTGCCCTTTTATTTTGCAATTCAACCCAAACCAGTTGTTTTCTTGACGATTCCAGACCTTGAATGCACATTATATGATTTTATTAATATTTGAACAATCGGATAAATAAATTTCCAGTTGATAAATTAATTCAATTAACAACAATTTTATTTAAGCTAATTTTCGTTTAATAAATTAGTTTCCAGAATAACACATATACTTATATAATAATCTGCATTACCGTTTTAACTTCCTATATCCCTATGTCTTATCTATATATTTTCCTGCTTACATTATATATATTTAAACTAAACTACGAATGTGAATATATTTATTTTTACTATTGCACATTAAAAATTTATATCTTTGAACTTATATATAAATATTGAAAACTGCCTTTAGATATACTTTACTGTAAATAAAATTTACATATGTATATTTTTTTTACTGATTAAACACAGAGATGAATTAGATCAACAAAGCTATACATTCAGCTTAGCAAATCGATCTCGTCTAGCCCTTCTCTACCACCCCCTGCTTCGGCCTCCAACAGAAACGTCGCAGAACACAAATCGCGAACCTACAACCACCAAACTCCTCCACCCACCATCGTGTCGAAGTCCCAAGCCGTACGCTTCCTCTACCTAACACGAACCCCCCAGGCCGTGATCTCCCACTCGCGGTGACGAAACCCAGCGCCACAACATCTCCTGCCACAGTCGAACTCTGCCGCAGCCCCATCTGATCTCGATTTGACTTGAACTCGATTCTCTCTTAACCCCTGAATCGAACTGGTGAAGTCGATTCCTTCGACAGCGATTTCGATCGCGTTCGAAATTCCCCATGTTATATATTTTTTTCTTCGATTAGTCGACCTAGGGTTCGGCCATGGCTACTGCTCCCACTTCGCTCTCCAACTAGATCGAACGAGATTCGGCCAACTTCTTTTTCTTAGATACGTTATTTTCATTCAGTCGGAGGATTTGGTTTGATTTTGAACCGGGAATGAAGGCAACAATTATGTGGCCATTTTTTTTTTCTAAGTGTTTCGTGCAATTTGAATCCGGAGAGGTCGAAATGGAAAGGCTCCAACTTGATGTAAGTAACTACGGCTGAGGTGATGTTAGCGTATAGAGAAGGCTGCAGTACTTTGAATGTGAAAGGGAAAAGTTGAGATGGGAAAGAATGTAGGCTGATGATGACCAATATAAATATAAATTTAGTTTGAATTTGATATAGATTCCAATGCGTTTACTTATCGTAAGCTCACACAACAACTCCGACTAATACAAAATTTGAAATCCGGTAATAATTCAATATTACGGATCCAATGGAACTGGTTTCGTTGAAATCCGAGACTGTGCCTCGGAAGGCTATTTTTAAATTCAATTTAAACGATATATTTTCAAAACTGAACCAAGCACTTCCAAATACAAGTTTAACACTTTTTCTATCTCCATTATTATCGATATACATTTTACAAGCCTTTAAATTATTTTTAACAGGCTTAAAACTCTAGATTCAACCTTTTACCCAACTTCAACTTATTTAATTAAATAATTAATTATCAAATAATTGATGATATTTGAATTCAAGTTAAAAATTAACATTTAAATATTCAAAATCAATTGAATATTCCAATTTCAAATGCTCAAAAATTCCGGATCGTCACAATTACAGAAAACATGAAGCATAGAAGTTGTAGAATAGGATTTAAGTATTTCGGAACATCCAAAATTATCAAAATCCGATTAAAATCGAGAAAGATATGGCCAAAATAATTCTGTGTTTCAAAGTTGAAATTAAAACATTGGACAGAGAGGTTACTAGCTCTTCAAACGCATATTACGATTATAAAAATTTTGATTTACAGAAAATGATAAACATAAAAGCTGTTCCTTATAAATAGACCCTCCGACTGAAAAAAAGTCTCACTCAATTCCAATTTATCATTCAAAAGTTATAGTGATTTTAAGATCAGATTTCAACAAACAAAATTGCCCTGGGTAGAGCTGTGTACATCAGTTTCAAACTAAATTTCGACCCTATAAACAATAGAATCTCAAAAAGTAATTAAAAGAGAAGTTGTAGCTAACAGAGTTTTCTTTCAACTGCAGAAAGATTGAGATGATTTGGGTAAATTTGCACTAAGATATTGCTGTTTTACTGCAGAAAGTTTTCACAAATAATTTTCAGCAAACCACAATAAACTAGAAAGCAATTCAGTCGACATCCCATCCAATTAATTCGAATAGAAACTAAAAATTATTTTCGTAGATTAAAGCTAGTGGTGTGAGTGATTAACTCACCTTGTTGTAGGAATGCAAAAACTCGAACTAATGTTGAAAGCTTGGAATTTTTGCTTGAGTTTTAGCTTCTAGAACCTATAAACAACACTACAACAACACGCAAGCAAGAAAACTCTATTACTAACAATCTACCTATTGCAAAAATCAAAATTTGATGAAATAGAATAAGATTTGGAGTTGATTATCTGAGAAATATAGCTTTAGATTGATTTATTCCAGCAAACACTTGGATTAATTTGAGATTTGAAGCCTAAGGTTTGAAAGAGGAATAGCCTTTTCTTTTCTTTTTGTTTTCTGGTTACAGTAAAATGAACGTACAAAAAAAGTGGATGAGGAGAGAAGGATGGTTTCTCTTCTCTTAACAGGCCAAGTCAAAATGGGCTATGACCCAAACAAAGAAATTTAGCCCAAATAAATTTAATTTATCACTAAATTTACCCTAACACTTTCATATTTACATAATACAACCTATGTGCATTTACATGATTTTATCTCTACAAATTGTACAAACATATTTTTATTATTCACAAACATTTTTTTTACAACAAATAAAAAGATAATTTAGCTATAAAAATATTTCTCATTATTAAAAACTCTTATTTTGCTTAAATACACAATTTACACAATAATTCATATAAAACTCTATTTTTAGCTCCAAAAATTACATAAAAATTATCTTCTTCTGCAATAAAATATAACAAACCATTTTTTTCAACATTTTACAACCAAAAATTTATTTTTAAACCAAATTTTCCATTTTTAATTATAATATACCACTTATTAAATGAAATGCTTCTTTTAAAAATATATATAAAAGAAACATTTGGCAATAATTATCAAAATTATTGCATTTCTTTATATTAAAATCATGATTAGCTCATTTTTAACTTAATTAACCAAGTAAAGTTTCAAAATTTATTTTTCACCTTTATTCCCTGAAATCCATTGTTTATTCCAAATGAATAATTTAAAACTCCAATTTATTTTTAGTTCACAATACTAAATTATAACTACCATTATAATTCAATATTTACAGGTACTCGCCAAAACTATGGTTGTTACAGACTTCCCCCCTTATAAAAATTGTGTCCCCGCAATTTTCTAGAAAAAGAACCGTAAACATCGCAAAAATTCAATCGATAGAGGATAAAAGACAAGCTCGAAACTCAAACCATTCATACTCTTAACATAGAATGGTAGAGAGAAACAAGGAAAAACTCACTTGGTTAATCTAATGTCCCATCAAATGCTAATATAGTGATTAGCAAACCATCAAATTTTCCAAGTATCTCGAAAGAATTTTGAAGATATCCCATCTTCGAAACAAAACTCAATAAGACGCTCAACAATTAATCAATCGAAAATGATTTCACAAAACTCTATGAATAGAGTCGGGATCAAACTCACTTAAACCCGAACTCTAAGCAATAAAGAATATCGTCAATAAGATTTTCCTTAAAATAATACGGAAAGAACATCCTCTCAACAAGATAAACACAATAGACAAGATGAATAAATCACGAAATGACTTCTTACAAGGCCACCAAACTCGAACGACCGCGATAATGCATGTCGTTGATACTAACTCAAGGATAGAATATACTCAAGAAATAAGGATATAAGCTCAAATTACTTTTCAATCCAAGATATTTAGATTTTTTTTTTTAAATCTCAACATCTTTTAAATTTTTAAAACTCAATTTTCAACATTTGAAAATTTCTCAAACTCTTTACTATATTACTTAGTAAGTAATTTAAAACTCAAAGTTAAAATTCAAATTTCTACTCTTGCTTCAAAATTAATTTCCAAAGAATTTTGTAAATCCATAATAATATCCCTCAAAATAAATTAAGGGTTTAAATTCTCTTATTATACTCTTCCCTTAAAACATCCAATGTATATAATATATATTCTAAAATCACAAAATATACTTCTAATTAAGCATAGCTCAAAAATAATCTCATTTATGTTCTCATCTTTATAATTTCAAAATAAATATATAAATAAATGGCATTGCCTCGCCACTAAATCTGTAATAAATAGATATGTCCGTTGGCTGCAGAGTCGATCGAACGATCAAAACTGCCTCGCCACTCTGATACTCATCTCTAAATCAATGGCTGCATTTACCATTCAAAAATACATTTAATATTTAATATCAAATATTGTTTTCAAAATCTCAATTTTTAAAACACAAACCACCGTGCCTGATTGCCTCATCATAGCATTCAGGAGATTCCTATCGATAACGTTGATCAGGCGTATCGACCAGAACTCTTAACTACTCGATGGACAACCCAACATTCTCAAATTATTTCTATAAAAAAATACTACTCTTGTAAATATATTCTCAAAATATTCTTTGAATTTTTTTTTTAATATCTCAAAGCTTAAATTTCTCATTAAAACTCATATTTATATAGCTTCAAAACTCAGACCAAAGAACATTAAGAGAATGCATCGAGATATTCCCTGAATACTCGATTCTCAAAATCAACAGAAGGAGATAGAGTGTTCGTCAATCTTACGATGTCACGAGCCACTCCCAAAAATCATCAAGATACAGGATAAGCAAGATATTCTTCTTAAAGGAGAAGAAGCACACAATCCACGAATCACTACTTCAGTCGGAGTAATGCTAAAGGATAACATTGATTACGTATATGAAAAGGACACTCAAACGAAGCTGAATGATAAATTCAATCAAACTCGAACAATCTAGAAACTCACCTTATTCCTTAGTGGATGTCCTCGTGGAAGGATAGCCGAAGGCTAAAAGCTAGGAATAAGGTTAATTCAACACTCGATTGCCCGATTGGATATCAAACCCAAATGGACTCATCAAAACTCTACAAAGTCGCCTTGACTGGAATTCGAGATATGTCGTCAACATCTCGATACTCAAGAGTGAATTCAAAAACTTCGGAATCATCATTAACATTCCAAATTGACGGAAATAATAAACCAATCAAAATAGGAAACCTAAATATACAATAGGATCCTATAAAACAAAGGATTTGACTTAATATCAAATAAGTCAATCCATCTGAAATCAAATGCATCTCAAGATTGTGAGTAACAAACAAATACTCACAAAAGCAACATCAAATAAAATCTCAGAATGCTCAAAACGAGCCAATCGTTGTGGATCCCCTCAATACGATTCACAACTCTCAAAGGAACACAACAAAAATACTCTAAGGAATCAATAAGCTTCACCGATACGAACTCACTCGCATCGACAAAAATAAGAATAGAATAATCCTAAATAAAATCATTCATAAGATAAGGTAACATCAAACTCAATTATGGAATACTACGGAATACAATATATATTCCTAGACATATTCCATCTCAACATATCCCAATACTCGAAAAAGAAGCAAAGCAAGATTCGAAAACAAGCTCGAATAAAGGACAGTGATTCATTCGTATTGTACTTCGACGTATCATGATATACGTATTGTTCTATGTTTATTCTACTCTATTCTGCCCACAGCTCTGATACCAAGCTGTAACGCCCCACCCCAAGACCCACCTCAGTAAAGAGAATTAACGAGTGATTCTGTCTACTAAAGCGGAGAATAAGGCTGGTTAAGGGCGACCATCTATAACTTTGTCTTAGACATCTACTGAATACGTCGATAAATGCATTATGATTTTTCTTTTCTATCTCAATGGATCGACATACATAGTAAATGCTTAATCCAAAACTATAGTGGCTAATGGATCTATCAGAACAAAATATAATAACTATATGTAAAGCACATCACAGAACAGTAATAAACATCATATATATATACATATACACTGATACATGTTTAGTACAATACAATATGAATACAATAAAGGTGGTATTCGACCACACTATATACATCGAATCAAATATAAATACATCAGAGTCAAGCGGAAATAAATATAAACTAAACAAAAGTGCTAGGCTGATATCCAAGCAGATGCATCAAAGCAAAGTCCCATAACTGATAGCTAACCTGAAACAACTCGGTCTGACCCGAGTACAAAGTACACGGGTCAGTCTAGCTAAAATAATCAGTTAATGAGGATAGATGACAATATGAAGCATAGGATACAAAGTGATAATTCTTTTTGAATGAGAAGAGGCAACAGAAAGAATACAACTCATGACTTAAGTGAAATAGTGTCACATAAGTATACAATGACCTCAAAAGAGGTAAGTTCAATAATAATACTCAAATAATATAAACATTCACCTCATATCATCGGCGACATCACAAAATGTCTACGTGGTTTCCATGAACCATATCTCCTCAAAAGGTGAAACGTTAATATAAAATCTCGCCAAAAAGGCAAGCATAAGACATTCTCAAGTAGGATGATCCAAAAATCAAATATAAAAGAATCTCCAAACTCAATTATACCTCGTCTCATTGGTATAAATGTATATAAATCTCAATCTCAACTCGCCAAAATGGCAAAATACAGAATATCCTATAAAATCCTGAAATTATCTAAACTCATAACTCAAGGAACTCGATAAGAGTTTAAAACATCATAATTGAAATCACCATATATATAACATCTCATAAAGCACTAGGCTATCGATGCAATAAAACATCTTAAAAAGGTGAAATCACAATAAAACAGAAAACTCAGAAAATCCGGATTGGCCAAATCCTCGATTATAATGCCGAAGCAATGCTGCACGTACTAAACTCAAATGGCCGAAGCCTTAGATAAGGTCGCTAACACCTCCCAAAATAGTTCGTCCTCATAACAAGGTCGTTGACACCTCTTCAAGCCATTTTGTCAACCCTAACAAGGTCGCTAACACCTCCCAAAGCAGTTCGTTCTCATGACAAGGTCGCTGACACCTCTTCAAGCCGTTTTGTCAGCCCTAACAAGGTCGCTAACACCTTCCAAAGCAGTTCGTCCTCATGACAAGGTCGCTGACACCTCTTCAAGCAGTTCCGTTAGGTAAACATCGTGAATGTGTCACAAACTCACGGATAGGAACCCGAAAAGTGTTAACGTGTGTCCCATACCACACATTCGCACTTAGCGGTTTACTAGCCGTTAGTCAATGCCACACTAGAAACATCATAAAACTCAGAAATTTATATCTCGCCTAGTCTCATTGACGAGTGACAAAGAGCCACCATACTTGTCTCATCTCATCGACAAGCATTAAATGACATCGTAACTTGTCTCATCTCATCGACAAGTGAAAACATCATGATGGTTTCTCATAAACTATAAATCTCAAAATATGAAATCATAAACTCAAGACTTGCCTTATATCATTGGCAAGTAAATAAGACATCGTGATGGATCTCATCGGCAATACTCCTATATAGGAGATCTCAAACCATAGTGTTTGCAAAATATTGGCCATCTTAAATAATTCCAATAAATAGGAATTATAAAAATCAAAATATGCCATAAAATGGCAAAACATCTCAGAATCAATATTCTCAAATAGCTTCGATCGCACAAGTCCGAAATTAACCGAAATAGTAAACGCATATGTCCCATACCACGTGTTTTACTAAATCGTTTAATTCTCTTTCTCATACGTTCGAATAATGTAAAAGTAATTAAAATAAATAAAATTTATCATAAAATATTTTACTTGAGAAAACGGTGTTATAAAACAAATTTTAGAAATTTATCTAAAAGATTTTGAGGGAAAACACATCATTAAAACGGATTTTAATAATTTTAAAAGCCTTAAAAATAAAGAATAATTGTTTAAAAACCTCTAAAAATGTATAAAAACATTTCTCACTCCAACCATGATGTTAGAAGATTTTCTGGAATTTATTTGGATTTTTAAAACTCAGTAAAACATCAATTTGCAATTTAATCGGCTTAAACTGATATTCAAAGTTAAATCGAATTCATTTTAATTTAAATTCAAATCTCATCCTAACTTGATTAGTCCTTTGCTGGACAAAATGGTCAAATATTAGCATCAAATTTCATAAATAAAAAAGTTGCAAAAGAATGCATATGAAATTGTCGAAATCGGACAAATATATAAATATTGTGGCTGTCAATGACATGGCAGCAGTAAAAACATCAATTTTCCACCATGTAAACAACAAAATCATACAAAATTTAAAACATAAAATTGTAGAATATTTCCTAAGGATTCCAGAACATCTTTAATTTCATGATTCCGATCAGTAACGCGAAAGTTATGATCGAAATACTACCAAAGCAAAAAAAAAATTGTGCCCTGGCTATCAGCACAAGCCAGCAATGAAAAAGTCAACTTTTCACTATGTAGACTTCAAAATAATTCAAAACTAAAAACATCAAAGTTGTGGCATATTTCACAAGAATTTAAGAACATCTAAAATTTCTAAATTCCGATTTGAAACAAGAAAGTTATGATTAAATTACTAAAAAAAAACATCAAACTCAGCCTGAACTTATGCATTTACGGGACAGTGAGAAACAACTGCAATTTTAGCATAGATAACATCTAAATAGGGAAAAATGAATAAAACAAAAGTTGTAGCTTAGTTTCTAAGATTTCTGGAATGACCAAGATCATCACAATCGGTTAAGAAACGAATTAGTTATGGTCAAATTCGTTTCAGCTTCAATGACAGAGCAAATATTGGTTTTGCTCTCGGGTTAGCAGTAGAAAAATCAAATTTCGACATAGCTAACCTCAAAATTACAGAAAACATGAAACACAAAAGTTGTAGAATAGGATTTAAGCTTTCCGTAATATCGAAAATTATCAAAATCCGATTAAAATCGGGAAAGATATGGCCAAAATAATTCTGTGTTTCAAAGTTGAAATTAAATCATAGGACGGAGAGGTTACTAGCTCTTCAAACACATATTACGATTATAAAAATTTTGATTTACAGAAAATGATAAAAATAAAAGTTGTTCCTTATAAATAGTCCCTCCAACTGAAAAAAAGTATCACTCAATTCCGATTTATCATTCAAAAGTTATAGTGATTTTAAGATCAGATTTCTACAAACAAAATTGCACAGGGTAGAGCTGTGTACATCAGTTTCAAACTAAATTTCGACCCTATAAACAATAGAATCTCAGAAAGTAATTAAAAGAGAAGTTGTAGCTAACAGAGTTTTCATTCAACTGCATAAAGATTGAGATGCTTCGGGTAAATTTGCACTAAGATATTGCTGTTTTACTGCAGCAATTTTTCACAAATAATTTTCAGCAAACCACAATAAACTTGAAAGCAATTCAATCGACATCCCATCCAATTAATTAAAATAGAAACTAAAAATTATTTTCGTAGATTAAAACTAGTGGTGTGAGTGATTAACTCACCTTGTTGTAGGAATGCAAAAACTCGAACTAATGTTGAAAGCTTGGAGCTTTTGCTTGAGTTTTAGCTTCTAGAACCTATAAACAACACTACAACAACATGCAAGCAAGAAAACTCTATTACTAACAATCTACCTATTGCAAAAATCCAAATTTTATGAAATAGAATAAGATTTGGAGTTGATTATCTGAGAAATATAGCTTTAGATTGATTTATTCCAGCAAACACTTGGATTAATTGGAGATTTGAAGCCTAGGGTTTGAAAGAGGAATAGCCTTTTCTTTTCTTTTTGTTTTCTGGTTACAGTAAAATGAACGTACAAAAAAAGTGGATGAGGAGAGAAGGATGGTTTCTCTTCTCTTAACAGGCTAAGTCAAAATGGGCTATGACCCAAACAAAGAAATTTAGCCCAAATAAATTTAATTTATCACTAAATTTACCCTAACACTTTCATATTTACATAATACAACCTATGTGCATTTACATGATTTCATCTCTACAAATTGTACAAACATATTTTTATGTTTCACAAACATTTTTTTACAACAAATAAAAAGATAATTTAGCTATAAAAATATTTCTCATTATTAAAAACTCTTATTTTGCTTAAATACACAATTTACACAATAATTCATATAAAACTCTATTTTTAGCTCCAAAAATTACATAAAAATTATTTTCTTGTGCAATAAAATATAACAAACCATTTTTTTCAAAATTCAACAACCAAAAATTTATTTTTAAACCAAATTTTCCATTTTTAATTATAATATACCACTTATTAAATGAAATGCTTCTTTTAAAAATATATATAAAAGAAACATTTGGCAATAATTATCAAAATTATTGCATTTCTTTATATTAAAATCATGATTAGCTCATTTTTAACTTAATTAACCAAGTAAAGTTTCAAAATTTTATTTTTCACCTTTATTCCCTGAAATCCATTGTTTATTCCAAATGAATAATTTAAAATTCCAATTTATTTTTAGTTCACAATACTAAATTATAACTACCATTATAATTCAATATTTACAGGTAATCGCCAAAACTATGGTTGTTACAACAAAATTGGCTAGAATGATTTGGATATCCACAATTTGAGTGTATTATTGTTTCTGTGTATGCATATTTATTATTGTCTTGTTTATGAGTAATTTAACTTTCTACTGTATTGTCACATCAAAATACAGTGCTCATATTTAAACATAAATAATTTTTAGCATTCACATGCTTCAATATATACGTAAGAGCTTTTTTCTCAAACACACAATTCAGTTCTCCGCTCCTTCAATCTTCTAATCCTCATATCAATGTCTTCCTGGTCATCGTCTATTGACTCTGATTTCGGCTACGTTCCAACAAAAAGCGAACACACCAATGAAGATTGGAATATCAATTACCAAGAATAGCATTACGAGGACGTTGCTTGTGAATTCCCAAATCTTGACCATTTCACACTTCAAGAAGATGTTCAACCTCTACACGAACAGTTGGTTCATCAACAACCATAGGAGGTTGAACAAGTACCAAATTTGCAACCTTCGGTTCAACAAGAGGTTGACTCTTACGTAGTATGTTGCCACTGTGGTTATAAGGTTGAAGTTGTGGTTAGAGCTGACGGCGAAGTTATTGGTCGTCGAAACCAGTTGTGTCCTTTCGGGCTTAAAAGGTGCAATTATGCAGAATGGATTGATGAACGGCTGTGCCCAAGGGCCATAACATATGCCAACGAGCTGCAACGAGAAATAAGACATCTTCGAAATGTCGTACACAACTTACAATTTGATCGTAACCGGTAGTTTCTTATTGTCAATTCTAAGTCCTAGTCAGGGTATTTTTGTTGGTTGTATTATTGTGGAGTGTATTATTGTTTTTGTGTGTATTGTCATTGACTGTATTAACGTTTGGGTGTTTCAGTAACATTGTCTTGTTTCTTTCTGTATTATTGCCTTAAGAACATGGCTACAGTTCTATGATGGGATGGGACACAGCATAAACAGTCAATAGTGTATGGAGGGGACAAGACAGTGCAGAAGTAACACTGTAGACAAGACACTGTATCAACAGTCAATAGTGTATGTTAAAACATGGCTACAGTTGTATGATGGGACGAGACACTGCATCAACAGTCAATAGTATTTAGATGGGACGAGACAATGCATACGTGACATAAATGGAATCTACTCTAAGATGGTGGTTGAATTGAATTAATGCTACCCGCATGTGATTGTTTGTTTTGTTATGAAAGCTAGCATGTGATTTAAGCTATAAAAAGCTTGTTAGATGCTGAGAAGTATTATTGCTCATTCTTATTTCATACAATTTCAAATATAACAAATGGCTGCCAAAGATTATATATTTTTCGATGATAGCGACGAGGAGTTTGATGAAATGATGGAAGATCATTTTCATCGTGAAAAGGAACTAATAAATATGGCTGCATTACAGGTCCAGGCAACATGGTGGATCAGTTATTGGTCGTCGGTATAAAAATCATAGACATTCATGGCACAATGACAGACTAATGGAAAACTACTTTGTTCCAAATCCTACTTACACAGATGCTGATTTTAAAAGAAGATTGTGCATGAGGCGTCCTATATTTCTTAGAATCCTATAATGTATCAAGCAGCATGACAGATATTTTATCTTCAAACCCAATGCATCTCCTATAGTGGGATTGACTGGAATTCAAAAAATAACAGCTGCACTAAGAATGCTTGCATATGCAAGACCGGCAGACGCGCTTGATGAAAATTTAAAAGTGGCAGAAAGCAAGGTATTAGAGTGTTTGGAGCATTTCTGTCAAGCTATCGTGGACATTTACGGTGATCAATACTTACGTAGACCGAACGAGGCGGATATAGTAATGTTATTAAATATGCATGGTAATAGAGGTTAGCCTGGAATGTTATGCAGTATAGACTGCATGCATCGGGAGTGGAAGAATTGTCCAAAGGCGTATGTTGGAGCTTATCATGGTAAGTCTCGTAGGTCCTCTATTATTCTTGAAGCCACAGCGTCGTATGACTTACGGATATGGCATGCATTTTTTGAAATGTCGGGTTCGAACAATAATCTTAACGTAGTCGAATGATCTATGTTGTTCAATGATTTAGCAAACGGTAGATCAACTCCTTGTATCTTTACTTTAGAAAGTAACAAGTACGATCATGGACATTATCTTGGCGATGATATATATCCTAAATAGAGTACCATTGTCAAGACAATTCCTAACCCATAAAACAACAAATAATCAAAGTTTGCAGCGATGCACGAAGGCCTAAGGAAGGACGTTGAAAGAGCATTTGGGGTTCTTCAATCTAGATTTGCCATAGTCAGTAATCCATGCAGACTTTGGTCACCAGTTAAAATGACTAAAATAATATACACTTGTGTTATTTTACATAATATGATTACAGAGGATGAAAGAGACATGGAAGAAGATTACTTTTACGAGAGTGCTCCAACACCACCGTCTGTTGGCGCAACGATATGATTGCAAGTGCACTAGAACTGGAGTTTCATGTAGAAAGCCAAATGTCCTACCGTAGTGTTAAACTGCATCGAAGACTGCAAAATGATCTCATAGATCATCTTTGGAGCTTTTCTGGAAATCAGTGAAACTATATTTCTGTTGTTACTTTTCTTACTGTTGTTTATGTTGTTGTTACTAATTATTGTTATTGTAATCTATTTATGTTTAATTAACGTAATGTTGTTATAATCTTTTTTCAATGTAATTCAATTTTAATGAAAATACTTATATTAATAATTGCTTGCATTCAGAATACAATACAACTAATAGAAATCAAAAGATACAAGGTTGTAGAAACAGTAGTTCATTTAACGACCCTCTTCAAGTCTATGCCTCATAATTTCTATCCTTCTTTGCTCCATATACTCCATTTGTTCTGCAAACATGTGTGACGTATCCATGAACATTATTGCATCTTCGTATCTTTGCCGATTTCCAGCAAGAAGTTGATCCATTCTTGACAACTTTTCTTGGTGTTGAATTGCTCGAGTTTCCATTGTCCGGTTAAATCTATCTTCAGATTTAAGTAGGAGTTTTTAATTTCTACTTGATCCGCTCGAGCAGTCTGCTTCTTTTTGGCCGCTTTTGCTCCCTATGGCCTAAAAAAATGATCTTCGGTTGGGGTTGGGTATTCTTCCGATCCTAAACCGTAGCTTCGTAACAATTTCATAGGACTAAAGCTTTCTCCAACTCTAGGCGTTTTATCCCGACCACTGTTAGATTGAACTTGTTGAACGGTTTTCTCAAGCGATGATTTCCATTTAATATGCTCGACCAACATATCATAAACATGTATGAACTGATAAAAATGTGGTGCTTGTTTACTATCAGGTGTATAGATTTGTTTAAATAACTTGTTTGCGGCCATTTTCCGTTAAAAAAACACTAGCATAATTAGAGAACTATGATAAAAAGTAGAACAATGAAATTGTATTAAAGCTTACCAAATGCGTTTCATTTTCAAATCCACTAGGATTCGTTTGCTTTAGCTTGAAAACTTGAGAATCGAACGTTTGCGTTTGACGATGTATTTTTCCATAATGACCTTTGACTGAAGATATCATTCTTTTCCAATCGATGTTCTTCCGACTGTAGCAATTAGTAATTTTTCCCCAAAAAGTCTCACCACTTTGATCAGTCTCTCGAATAGGATCGACTGAGAGTGCACAGTAAATGTTGCAAAGATTGTAGTCTTCCGCAGCGCTCCAACTTGCATTAGTTACTTCTCCCCCAATCAGAACTGTAATGTCTTGTAAGTCGAAGTCTTCAAAACTGGACCTTACAGTATCGACGTCGAAATCAGAGTACATTTTCAGTTCAGATTAGTGTGTGACGCCCCACCTATATACCCACGCTAGCCAAGAACACTCCGGAGTAGTGCTGTCAACTAGCACGGAGAATAAGGCTGTTGAGGAGCGACCATCCATGTAATTGCTTATCACACGGTGGCTATAAATAATCTTCGGAAACAAACATAGAAATAATCATATCACAAATCAGTCACAGATATCCATATCACAAAGGCGGAAGAAGATATGAATATATAACTAACACATGAAAGTGTACATCAGAGTAGTGGTCAATAAGATCCACGATAATACAAAAGAATAGCAACACGTGCTATACAAAAGAATACAACTATGAGTCTATATCTCAAGTGTATACAACAAAAACTGCTAATCTAAACAGTTAGCCAAAAGTCAGAGTGATGAATCCCTGGGAAGAAGTCAAGCAGAAGCACCTGTAACATCTCGGTCTGACCCGAGTATTATTTAAGAAAATAATAAACGGATCAGTCTAGCTATAAATATCAGATGACATGATATAACATAAAAGATATGGCATAAACATAAACATCCATAACTACATACCACTATAAGTATGTAAATAATGATCAACAGAAGATCAATCAATAAGAGATAATCAATATCACAAGAATCTTCTCAAAGATTCGAAGAGGGCATCATACCCTAAACTTGTACTCATAACAAGTCAATGACATAAATTCCAGAAATCAACACGAGAAATCCAGAAATCATAAAAAGGGAAAGAGGCCTATCACATGACGGTCCGAAGACCAAGGGGAGCTACCCCGCATGTGTGAATGGAATCACACAGATTGAGGTCAAGACTAACCAAAAAGCAGAAAGGTATGTGTGAATGGAATCACACAAGTGGTGTCTAGTCTAACCTTGCAATGAAAGAGACATCGCGCAATTGCTAGTCTAATTCATAAAGCGATCATCAAGATCAACGAGAAGTGTCAATTACACTAAGCTAGTAAATATAGAAGTTTAGCTTCATGTCCCATAACCACTTGCTTAACTTAAATATTTACGAACAAACTGTAAATCTTCACTAATAAAATTGTCACAAGAGGTTCAATCGAACAAGTCCAAGAATTAACCGACAAAGTGAACGCAAGCGTTTCATACCACTTGTTTTACTAAGTCGTTTAATTAGATTTCTCATCCGAGTGAGGTAAAGGCTTGTATATACTAATAGATTGGAAAACGGTTTAAGAAAAGAGCTTTGTTATTAAAAATAGAGTTGAAATTGTTTGTTAAAAGAGTTTTGATATTTACTACTAGTATTGAAACCTTTATATTATAAAGTGACAAAACACAGAAGCAATTGTAGAAACAATCAGTCACAAAAATCGCATACGGAGATGTGAATAAAATCCAAGGAAATCAGCTCAATGTTTTTCAGATAAGATCCCCTACGGAGGGGGGGTCCGGGGGGGTGGCAACCCCCCAAGGTGGGGGTGCGGGGGCAACGCCACCGCTTACGGGGTTCGACCTGCCCGGTCAGGTCGCGGGGGTCCAGGGGGCAGCGCCCCGACAAAACGGTACGACCTAAGTGAAGGCAAGAGGCCTACGACCTAAAGCAAAATGAGGTCTAACGACCTAAGGGTTCACACGACCTAACACAATAGCTGAGCGACCTAACTAAGTGCGCGACCTAGTGGGTAAGGAGGTCGAGCGACCTAAGGAGAAAGGAGGCAACGACTTAAGAGTGCAAGATAGGTCGAACGACCTAACGGTGCTGAGTCATACGACCTAACTGGGGTAGAGGGGACACGCGACCTAAAGGTACGCGACCTAAGAAAGCACGCGACCTATCGGCAACAAGGATCGAGCGACCTAACGGCAACATGGGTCGAGCGACCTAACTTTGCCGCGACCTATAAATGTCACGACCTAACTGGGGTAGAGGGGACACGCGACCCAAAGGAGGAAGGGTTTAACGACCTAAGCAGTGAAGGGGCCAAGCGACCTAGCGTGGTCAACGACCTAAAAGGGTTCGCGACCTAAGAAAGTGCGCGACCTAAAGCACACGCGACTTACGACCTAAGGAAAGCAGGCGATCTAACTCCACACACAAGGCCTAATGACCTAGGAGTTAAACGACCTACGACCTACGCCACCAACTCACGAGCGACCTAAGTACTAGGTCGTGAACGACCTAACTCCGAACACACGAAAAGTGGCCAGGACGATCTAGGAGCTATCTCGTACGCGACCTACGACCTAAGATCCACACGACCTAACTCCGAACGACCTAAAATGGCCAGAACGACCTAAATGCAGAAATTTCGCCAAAACGCCAAAAATCGGAGTTTTTCGCCAATCCAATCCAAACCAAAAGCAAATATGCATGCTAAAGTGATAGGGAATCATTCCCAACAACCCAAGATAGTTATAGACTAGAATTGTGAGATAAAAATCTCACCTTTGCACTAAAATTTATGAAGATGAAGCTTGAAAGCAAGGAGAAGCAAGGAGAAGCAATCCAAAGCTTGAATCCAATATCTTGTACTTGAATTTGGAGTTGAATGTTGGATTTACAATTGAATTTGTGCTTGGAGTTTTAATTTCCAATTCTTTTCACCATTAATGCCCAAGCTTGAGTTAGTTAGGAAATTTATGAAGAGTGAGGAGAAGGGGGTTGGAACTTGGGCTTAATAGGCTAAACTAACCCAAAGTCCAAAGCGGGAAAAGTTAGTGAAATTTCACTAACTCCAAACCTATCGATGTTTATACTTAAAAAGTTGTAAACGACATTTTGAACTCAATGGAAGTGGTCTCGAGTCCTAATTTGACCGTTTGCAAAAAGTAGCTTTTCGGACCAAAATCCGATTAACGAGTTAATATTTAAATAAAATATTTAAATACAAACTCGATAAATATGCGGGTTGTTACAAGTGATTGTAAAAAATTGTAATGGATGAAGGAAATTGGTTGTGAAGGGAAGAAGAGGAAGGGGAGTTGTATTTGAAGGGGAAATATAGCCGTTGGGATGACTATTGGTGAGAAATTAGTAGGGGCGCCTGTTAAAAAGGCGCCTGGATACCAGGCGCCCATTGAACAGGCGCCTCGCTCGATATCCGATTCCGACACTTTGACCCCCCCCCCCTTTCTGCACTATTTGATTTTCTGGACCCCTGTTGGAGAGCTTCTTCGGTGCATATTTTAGAATTCTCAAACAGTTGGAGATGCTCTAAAAGGGGAAGGAAAATTATGATATGCTATAAAAAAAATTGTTCTTCATCTTCACTGAAATATACCAAATAGTTATGTATTTGCGTGAGTTTAAACGATTGATAGTAATTTAATACATAAAATCTCCAATAAAAATTACTTATAAAAACTTCAAAGTAACACTGTTGAATTTGAGTCTTAATTGGTAACTTATATTGCATCTCAGGACTACATAATCCACGTGCCTATTATCACGACAACCAAGGCACTTATTATTTGATGACTTTGTGTTTACTATGAAATTGTTTTAAGAAAGCGATGATATTTCTATTAAATATACCAAATAATTAATTATGTTTGCAAGCACATATGTGTTAATATAAAAATACCATTATATTTATTTATTTATTTATTTTTAAAGAAAGAAACTATTATTAAACAAAAACGAACTTTCTGGCCCGTGGAATCGAGACAACAAAATGGAAAAAAAGATAGGTCACTAGCACATCAACAATGAAGCACGACCTACTGGCTAAGGGAACGCCACCTGACAAGGCTCTTTACTCTAACAGGATTTGATACCAATTCGGCAAAAGAAGATAAACATAGCATCTATGATTTCTACCCCTTTGAGGACGAGTGACGACTATAGGATTGATTTCACCCTACAAGGAGGTGATTTGGGTGAAACTACTTATAATAGAAGTTAATGGGAAATATATAAAATAATTGCAGCATAAATAATAACAGAATAATAAAAGCAGAAATAGAACAACACAGATTTACCCAGCTTTGGAAAAACCATGCCAACGTGTTGCCCTCAAGATTTCTATTAGAAATTAAATAGTCAGACGCTTATACATATAAACTTACAACACCCGCTAACGACTAACCTAACTCTACGCTCAAAACTCTACCACAACTCAGCCACTGAGTTGCGAATTCTCAAACTACGCCCCGTAGTTTACCCTAGTCACACGACTAGAATATTACACAATTTTAAAAGGAATTTAAATAGAAGCTAGAACTAAAACAATTCAAGCCCTAAATAAAAAGCAATAAGCCCAAACACTAGAAAGCAGACCCAATTATTAAAACTTAAAACGCAGGATATCTCCCTTTTTATTTTTTTTCATTATCGGCCGCTTTCTCGTTCCTCTTCGTTCTAGAAATTAGGGTTCTGGAATTGAAGTTGCCGCCTTGAAGTTGATCGAATTGAATGCTGCACGCTTGTAAGAATTGAAGCTCGAATTGTCTGTTGCTTTCGTTCCTTCGCGGCCACTTCTCGATCGAGTTCCACTACCGGTATGCGATTTTCCTTTACTATTATGCTAGAATCAATTTTGCTTTCGAACTCCATCTTAAGCCGATGATGATATGGGGTAATTTATAGGGAAAAAATCCCTAAGTCAAGTTAGTATATTTCTTTTTGAATTTGTCATGTTGCTATGCTCGACCATTGATTTTCGACTGAACGATGTGATAATTTTTGACTTGTTCCATCTCTGATATATTTGAATTGCTTTGCATTCTTTTCTGCCTTGATTTGTTCACGTAATTGAAGTTGCTTTAGGTCGGTTCCTATAACTTCGGCATTTGAAATTGTGATAATATTTTGAGATGAAAATTGACTTCGACTTGTCCAATTTGAACTTGTTACCCTTGTTCCATTCTTGTTGCCTTTGACCTGTTCTATTTTGATACATATATTCGAATTTCTGCATATTTTTTTTTAAACTGTGACTTGATTTTCTCTGAGACTATATTCACATTTCTACTGTTAATAACTCTGCACATATAAATATGTAAATACATACATATGTATATATATGTATAGTCGTTGTGTCTATCCATGTGAACTTGTTGCTGTGTGGTTCCTCTTGAGTCTTGTCTAATATGTTTCATGTGTGTTCAAGTGGTAGCTGCAGTTTCTTCGAGTCACCTGTGTTGTTGCATTTGCTTCTTGACTGGTTCGAGTTTATTTTCATGTAATTTCTTGTTACATATCACTGTGCACTGTTGATTGGTTTCATGTTGAAGTTGATTTGGTTGAATCTGGTTGCAGTGTTCTTTTCATATTGCTTGTGTTAATATACTTGGTTGTCTAGTTCGTTGTTCATTTATGTTAATCCATTGACATATAAATGTACATGTCTTTGCTTTTTGTTTGGTCTTGTGTAATGTTTATATGTTGTCTTCTTTTGAGTCTACACTTTCCCTTATCTGGTTCACCTAAACTTTGAACTTGCTCTTGTTCTTGAATCTAAAAACTGCTTTCCTTATACACTGATCTGGTCTGCATTGAGTGGTGGTCTGAAGTCTTCTACTTGGACTGATATATGTGTATGCGTGCATTTTTATATGCATACATGTGTATCTTAATGTATGTTGCTTATGGTATATGGTTTTGGCTTCTGCTTGCTTTCATATGTATGGTTTTATTGCTGGTTGCTCCATTTCATTGTAGTCTTGTTGAAAGGCTACTATCATGTTGCCTTTGAACTTTTATCTTGTTGTCATTTGAAGTGACCTGCCTCGAGTTAGAATGGTCTGGTTCATATTGGTCTTCATGTTGCACTGCATATTGTTATATGGTTCCTCTTTGTACATGCCTCGTGCTTCACTTTGCCATAATCATTCAGTTTACCACTTTGATTTAACTGCAGTGGCCTGGTCTTGTTTTCACTTGAAAATTTGGTTTTTACTCGAAGTTTTTGTTGCCTTGTACATTTTGCGATATGGACTTATGATGGTTTGTTGGGTCTGTTCTTTGTTTTCCTTGACCACCATATATACTTGATGTCCTTTTGTCACCATGTTTGATTGTCTGCATTTGAGTTTGTTCTTGTAATCATGTTTGTGCAGTCAAGTCTGCCTTGTTTTAGAGAATTTGTTGTTTTGTTTTGAATGTTCTGATAAGTTTGGGTTCATTGATGACCGTATCTGGATTTGGTTGATTTGGTTGAGACTCTTTGCACTTGAGTTGAATCCAGCCTTTGGCTTGGCTTTGACCTTGTGCTCACCTGTCCCTGCAGTTTTATCAAGTGTATATCAGTGTGTACGGCCTTGTGGCATTTACAGTGATACACCGTGCATGTCACAAGTTGTTCGTGTATGATGAATTCAAAAGAAATGATGACGAAGATCCCAAATAACTGAGGCAAATAATATTTTCAAAAACACACAATTTATTTTACACTGCAAAATTATTTCTTTTTCAATTTTACTGCGTCAGTGTCTATTTTGCAGATAATTCAGATGCTGAATACAAACTGGAATAGAGTTGAAGATAAATATGAGTGTTTGAGTGATATATAGTGAGATCAACATTGTAAATTTAATTTTGTGATGTAATCGAAATTTTTATGTAATTGAAATTGAATTATAATTGAAATTTTGTATATATAGCGAGAGCTCAAATTTGTACTATTCAAAATTATAATAAAATATTTGTTTGAATAAAATATTTGTTTGAATAAAATATTTGTTTGAATTTATATTCTGTGTTATTTGTTTTATTCAACCAATATTTATTTAATTATGTGAAAGATAAAATAGTATAATAAAAAATACATTCAAATGAATATATATGTGTGTTTATTATCATCAAACAAAAATCATATACTAGAATATTCAACAATCTCCCCCTTTTGATGATAACAAACATATATTTAAAAGTTTGAATTTGTTAAATGTATTTCGTCATTGATGAAATCTATTTGCTCCCTCTATTTGAATGCTTTATCTCTACAACAAAGTCCCCCCACATGTATTCATGAAAATATATAAAATAAAAATATGCAAATGAACCTAGATAAGAATATGCAAATAAAAAATAAAATATTTGACCTTTATTTGCCAGAATCTTAACTATTCCCTCACCCTTTTGTTATCAGCAAAAAAGTAATAGTATTAGAAAAATAGAGATAAAGTGATAGATATTAATACAACATCAATACGCAATTGAGTATAAATATTAAATTTCAATAGAAAATCAAACAAAAATCATAAATACTCTGTTCGGCGCATATTCCATTTTAGAGTGATAAGGATGATGTCGGCATATAAAACCATATAGTTGTGTCTATTTGTGGTATATTTATATCAAGAATTGAATATTTGCTAACCATGCATAACCGTTAGGACTTTCAAATGAGATTAGTAGTATTCCTAATTTTTATATAAAAAATAAATGGATTTCAAGCATCTTCAAACCATGCATAACTGTAACTTTTAAATGGAAGTATAATCAACTCATGTATTTATTAACCAATTTTGATATGTGTTCCATACATGCATAACCGTGATGACTTTTAAATGAGCATAAAAGCACATAAACAAATATCCCAAGTAATTCACCCATGTATAATCGTGAGGACTTTTAAATGAGAGTGAATACTTTGGATAATTTTATTGCTAATTAATTAAAAAATGAATAATTTTTCATTTTAAATACCACAATTTGACATACTATATTGGATTTTAATGAGTGATGTTCGTTAAAAATATGATAGAAATAGAGATGATCATGGAATTTTTTACCAATCAAAGTTATTATAAATTTTGTTTACATTTTTAAAGGAATTTACTAAATATACTTTCTCAAGTCATAATGTATGATTAATATCAAGACTCATCACACTTTTCAATAGCTATTTTTCTTTTCGATAACCTGTAGTGAGTCATATTAGTTAATGTAGTCATTTGAGATCAAATCCAAAAAATATATAATCAAATTTTCTAAACAGATTATCTAAAATGAAGTCAACAAAAACTATTTTTTAGAAGAGGTTTGTAAAAAAAAATCTGCCAATTGAAAATTAGTTAAAATGAGAATTATGCAGATATTTTATGTGAAAATGTGATGCAACTTATGAATGTCCCACTAGTAATTTTTCTATCAACTAAACTACCAGCAGAATCTGCATCTGAAAAACTTTTGAATCAAGTTTATCATAAGTTGGATATCATAGACCAGACCATGAAGTTGCAACAATACCTTATAATCATTTTACAACTTTTAAAATGTGATTCCTTTGGATTTGAATTTGAAACCGTGCAAAAAAAATATAGCGAACATAATGTCAGGTCTAGAATCAGTAAAATAAACAAATACATCCACGTGTATCTTGAGTAATCATCAATCAATTCATAACAACATTTCTTATTACCTAAACTTGTAATATCGTTATTCCAAACAAATTTATATGAACTAGTTTAAAGATTAAAAGATGATTAGTCAACATTTTTGCATAAATCAGAATCAAGATCAGCATTTATTTCCTTATCACATAACTGGCTGAATTAAATAAGATTATGGTGTAGATTTTCAACATTTATATACTGTTCAAGATAAATGTAGCATTACCCATTTTAACTTAGTGATAATTTTTCGTTGTTACCCATTGTGACTTTGCCACCATTGTGCTAGGCTAAGGAACTTTAATTTGTCGTCTATCATGTGCCTATAACAGCCATAATCCATATAACACTTTTGTTGTTCCTTAGCCTGTCACCACACCTACATGATAAAAGAACTTTGTGACCTATTTGTTTTTCTAGGTCCATCGTTGTTAGTGTCAAAAGATTTTGAAAAATATTTTTGTATAGACCCAAGACAATCTATAATTGTTCCTTTCGGCACCAGATTTGTTTGACTTTAAGGGATTTCATATTCGCGCCTTTTGGAACCCAAGTTGGTATGGTTTTTGTGTGTTTAGGTCTATACCAGCAATTGTTTTGATTGTGTCCAATTTTTCCACAAATCGTGCACTTGGAATTGACTTGATTAATTTTGCTTCTAACTCTTTCAGATTGAATATAACCAAGTGCTTGTCTAATAGTATTAACAGTTTGTTTTCCTAATGGCATATTTAGTGATTTTACTCCTCTGGAGAATTTTCCTAAAGATGCAGAAATTGTTGGAATTGCGTATTGAGAGATTCATTTTCGTTTAATAACAAAGTGAACTTTTTGATAGAATTTTCTCCCATAGTATATTCACTTTCTTTCAAAATCAGAATTTCATTTTCAAGTGATTTAATTTTGAATTTTAATTTTTTAATTTCGTCTTCGAATGATGGACACTCGTCATACTTAGGGCTCTTGTTTCGATAGTTTTTTAACCATTGATCAAGCTGTTTATTTAATTCTATCAAACTATCTCTTTGTGATTCAATTTTAGCGTACTTCTCCCTAAGTCTTTCAAAACAGCCATTCACTTCATGAAAATATATTAGTAATTTCGAACGAGTATGTTTTGATACCTCATTTGGCTCGTCATCATCACTATCAGTTGTTTCTCGTTGAAGGCACAGATTTCCTTTTTTACTCTCATTGCCAGTGCTTTTATCATCTTTATCAATTTCATCCCAAGCAGCTGCAAAACTTCTCATTTTTGGTTTCTTTCCTCGACTGAGTCGATTCTGAGGACAATTTGGCTTGGTTTATTACAGTTGTGACAGATGATCTCCTGCCCTTTTGAATTGTCTAGTACTTTGACTATTCTGCCCTTCAGTTGTTGATTTAGAGTTGAATTTCCATACTTGTGATTCCATCTTTTGAATTTCTTTATTATCAGCGCCAGTTCAACTGCATCATCATCACTTTCAGTTGTTCATTTGAGAGCTATTGATTTCTTTCGAGTATCACCTCCTTCACGTTCTTCCTTGAATTTCATTTCTAGCTCATAAATGGTGAGATTTCCAATGAGTTCTTCAACTTTAACTTATTTTAAATCCTTTGATTCTTGAATGGCAGTAACTTTCGCTTTAAAATTTCGTGGAAGTACTCTGAGGATTTTTCGGACTATTTCCAATTATGTGTATGGTTGTTCGAGACCTTTTGATTTGTATACGAGATTAGAAAGTCGTCCATACATCTCTTTGGTATTTTCATCATTGGCCATTGTGAAGTTCTCATATTCGCTACTAAGCATGGTAATGCGAGAATCTTTGACTTGGGAGGTTCCTTTGCGAGTCACTTCAAGTGAGTGCCAAATTTCCTGCGTAGTTAAATAATGTGAGACATGATTAAATTCAATTTGATTCATTGAACATATAATAGAATTCATAGCTTTAGCATTAGCATTCTGTGGTTTATTTTCAAGAACTGTTCATTGATCCATTGATTTTTCAATTTCTTGATTATATACCACTATAGTTGGTGTCCTATACCCGATCTCAACAATATTCCAAACATCAATGGTTTTCAGGAAAAATTTCACTCTATTTTCCCAATATGCATATTCACTATTGAACATGGGTGGCCTAACGATGGATTGACCCTCAGCAAAAGCATTATTAAAAGAAGCCATTTAAAAAATCAAATTTAGAAAAATGAAAATTTTAAATTTAAATAAAAATTGGTTTTTGTTCCTACCTCCAATACCACTTGTAGGATCAATTTTACCCTAGAGAAGGGGTGAATAGGGTGAAACTAATAATAATAGAAATTAATGCGGAAATATATAAAATAATTGCAGCACAGATAATAACAGAATAATAAAAGCAGAAATAGAATAACACAGATTTACCCAGCTTCAGTAAAACCCTACCTATGTGTTGCCTCCAAGGTTTCTACTAGAAATTAAGTAGTCAGATGCTTACATATGTAAACTTGCGACACACGCTAACGACTAACCTAACTCTACACTCAAAACCCTGCTTCAACTCAGCCACTGAGTTGCGAATTCTCAAATTACGCACCACAGTTTGTCCCTATTCACACGACTAGAATATTATACAATTTTAAATGGAATTTAAAATAGAAGCTAAAACTAAAACCATTAAAACCCTAAATAAAAAGAAATAATCCCAAACATTAGAAAGCTGGCCCAATAATTAAAACTTAAAACACAGGATATCTCCCCCTTTAATTTTATTTTCATCATCAGCCGCTTTTCGTTCCTCTTCATTTTGGAAATTAGGGTTCTGGAATTAAAGTTGTCGTCTTAAAGTTGATCAAATTGAGTGTTGCATGGTTGTAAGAATCGGACTCGAATTGTTTGTTGCTTTCATTCCTTTGCAGCCGCTTCTCGATCGAGTTCCAATACTGCTATACGATTTTCCTTTATGATTAAGCTTGACTCAATTTTGCTTTCGAACTCCATCTTAAGCCGATGACGATATGGGGTAATTTATAGGGATAAAATCCCTAAATTACATTCGTATATTTCTTTTTGAATTTTGCCATGTTGCTATGCTTGGCCATTGATTTTTGATTGAACAATGTGATGAGTTTTGACTTGTTCCATCTTTGATATATTTGAATTGCTTTGCGTTCTTTTTTGCCTTGATTTGTTCACGTGATCGAAGTTGCTTTAAATTGGTTCCTATAACTTCGGCATTTGAAATTTTGATAATATTTTGAGATGAAAATTGACTTCGACTTGTTAAATTCGAACTTGTTACCCTTGATTCTTGCCGGCTTTGACCAGTTCAATTTTAATGCATATATTCGAATTTTTGCATATATTTTTCTTTGAACAGTGGCTTGATTTTCTCTTTGAGTATATTCACATTTCTACTGTTAATAACTCTGCACACATAAATATGTAAATACATACATATATGTATGTATACATATGTATAGTTGTTGTGGTTATCCATGTGAACTTGTTGCTGTGTGGTTCCTCTTGAGTCTGGTCTAATATGTTTTCATGTGTGTTCAAGTGGTAGCTGCATTTTCTTCGAGTCACCTGTGATGTTGCGTTTGCTTCTTGACTGGTTCTAGTTTACTTTCACATAATTTCTTGTTGCATATCACTATGCACTGTAGCTTGGTTTCATGTTGAAGTTGATTTGGTTGAATCTGGTTGCGGTGTTGTTTTCATATTGCTGCGTTAACATACTTGGTTGTCTGGTTACTTGTTCCTTTATGTTAATCCATTGACATATAAATGTAAATGTCTTTGCTTGTTGGTTAGTCTTGTGCAATGTTTATATATTGTGTTCTTTTGAGTCTACACTTGCTCTTATCTGGTTCACCTGAACTTTGAACTTGCTCTTGTTCTTGAATCTGAAAACTGCTTTCCTTGTGTACTGATCTGGTCTGCATTGAGTGGTGGTCTGAAGTCTTGTACTTGAACCGGTATATATTTATGTATATATGCATCCATGTGTATCTTAATGTATGTGTCTTCTGGTCTATGATTCTGGCCTCTGCTTGCTTTCATATGTACTGTTTTATTGTTGGTTGCTCCATTTCATTGTAATCTTATTGAAAGGCAGCTATCATGTTGCCTTTGAACTTTTGTCTTGTTGTCATTTGAAGTGACTGCCTCAAGTTAGAATGGTCCGGTTCATATTGGTCTTCATGTTGCACCGCCTGTTGTTTTGTGGTTCATCTGAGTTGTGGTCTTGTACATGCCTCGTGCTTCACTTTGCTATAACCATCCAGTTCACCACTTTGATTTAACTGCACTGGCCTGATCTTGTTTTCACTTGAACATTTTGTTTTTATTCGAAATTTTTGTTGCCTTGTACATTTTGCAGTCTGGACTTGTGATAGTTTGTTGGGTTTGTTCTTTGTTTTCCTTAACCATCATATATACTTGAAGTCTTGTTGTCACCATGCCCGATTGTGTATGTTTGAATTTGTTCTGGTAATCATATCTGTGCAGTCAAGTCTGCACTGTTTTGGAGAACTTGTTGTTTTGTTTTGAACGTTCTGATGAGTCCGGATTCATTGATGACCTTATCTGGTTTTTGTTGATTTGGTCGAGACTCTATACATTTGAGTTTAATCCAGCCTTTGGCTTAGGTTTGACCTTGTGCTAACTTGTTTCTGCAGTTTTGTCAAGTGTATCGGTGATACACTGTGCATGTCACAAGTTGTTCGTGTATAATGAATTCAAAGGAAATGATAATGAACATCCCAAATAACTAAGGCAAATAATATTTTCAAAAACACACATTTTACTTTACACTGCAAAAATATTCCTTTTTCAATTTTACCGCGTCAGTATTTATTTTGCAGATAATTCAAATGCTGGATACAAACTGGAATAGAGTTGAAGATAAATACGAGTGTTTGAGTGATATGTAGTGAGGTCAACATTGTGAATTGAAATTTGTGATGTATTAGAAATTGTAATGTAATTAAAGTTGAATTGTAATTGAAATTGTGTATATATAGTAAGAGCTCAAATTTGTACTATTCAAAATTGTAATAAAATATTTGTTAAATTTAAATACTGTGTTATTTATTTTATTCAACAAATATTTATTTAATTATGTGAAAAATAAAATAGTACAATAACAAATACATTTAAATGAATATATATGTTTATTATCATAAAAAAAATCAAATACTAGCATATTCAACAGCGACAAGAATCTCAAATGCACCAACTTCAGCGTCTATGTAGTCAATAACTGTTTTAAAGTCTGATTCTTTGTTGAATCTTCGAGATTTACCACAATTATGCATCATCGAACCTATTTATAATCCAATGCTTAATTGATCTTTTATGGAATATAAACTTTAGAGCCGGCACTATTCGAGACAAACCATGTATAACCAGCAGGAGTAGATAATGCACTGACATCAACTTGGAGTGGAGATAGAACAAAAACATCAGGTTGAGCTGCAATAACTCGAAGTTAAACAGCAGGCCCAATATTAACGGAATTTGGGGACGAGACAACATTAGTGGAAGTAAGGTGAAAATGAGAATGGTGAATTAATGCATAATCAGGGTATGACACAGCTTGTGCTTGAGCACAAATAGCAGTTGCATAGACTGCATTGGTAGAGCATTTGGAGAGTCATAAATATGTGCACAACGTATAGCATGAGTTTGCAAATAATTCTGACCAAGAGATGAAGCAGGCAGGTGAGCCTTCTCTCACGTGTACCCCGTGTGTATTAATGATTTGCGATGCATGAGGTTAGGCAAGAGCTGTAGCTAATTCAATATGAGAAGGGGACTGAGTGAGAACCAATGCAATTTGATGAGCCTGGTTCAATGTAATTCCTAGAGCTACAACATTACAATGGAGGGAGCATCGTGGGAAACAGCCGCACGAGCGTCAGGCAGAACAGTGATGGTAGTATATGTGGCTGAAAAAGCATTGGTGGTAGGCGGAATAGAGAACGCACATGGCTATGTTTTACTTGCATTTTTCTCATGCATGGCATGTGCACGAGATGAGGCCAAGGAGTCACCGGCTATGTTTCACTTGCTATCTCAATATATGATAATGGTGATAATATCATGCATTTTATTTGATGCATGTTATATTTATGTCTTCTATCTAGTTTTTATATTAGTAAGCGTTTATGTTCTACAACCTTAAAACTATTTGGTACATTCTTTCATTGATATGAGTGTAGAGGTTAATGCACAATATCTCTAGTCAATTATGGCATAATAATATTCAGGAAGTACTATATTTAAGCTGACTAGGGACAAGATGAACATATTTATATACTTACTAATCACATGCATATGTGATATCAATTATGAATTTTTTTCATTCATGTACACAAGAGGTGGTAGGATTTGTGAAATCCGATGAAAGTGTTTGTGACAAATTATGCAAAAGATATTCTATTCGAAATGTAAAATTTCCATACCTTTTTCCTTCGTCTTTCGGTCAGAAAATTGTTGAGCACCTATGGTTATTGATGTATAATTTTAGTGCAACCAATAAAGCTGTGTGTTGATCTTTTATATACTAGTTCCTAATTTTAACGTGTCAGGTTGATCATGAGTCAATTGTTAGTCCCTAAGAAGATGGTTTTGATGACAACAACCTTACAATAAGATTATAAAACATAAATACTAACATTATAGTTTAGATATATATATATATGTATATGCAGGATTTAACCATGTAGGATGTCCTTTTAAAAATAAAAAACATCTATCCTGCTTTTAAAAGACTTTCAGTCTCAAAATAATCCTTATCTTCAAATTCAAATTATCCTTGGTTTTACACTATCTTTTAATTATAATATATTTAACTTTTAATATTTATACTTAGATTTAAATATAAATTATAGTAAAATCTTATATATACCAAAATATTATTCTCTATACTTATTTATGTATTTTAACTATAGTTAAGTATATTTATAAAGTTTAAATAATAGTTTAAATATAAGATGAAAGCTATTTTCAAAGAAAAACAAATCACCAAAAATACCTTAGGCTTGTCGACAACCCTAGGACCCCATGTCGACAAGGTGACAGTTTGCTTCAAAAATTTAAATTTCAAAAGAAGTGTATATTCATCATATCCTTTCACGAATGGACACGGCTATTGTTCTATTATAAATAGGGGCAGTTTTAAACAAATTTATATTCATATTTTCTCTGATTTCACTCCTCTTCTTCTTCCACATTTGTTTATATACATTTTTACCATTACTCTGCTGAAATCAACATTGAATCTAACTACATCATTTCTAGTTTGATTCTCTATCACTATCTCAACAAGATCTTGATGCTATTCAAAGTTATAGGCTTCTTTGTAATAAAATAAACGAGAAAAGGTGTGATTGTAGCCTGTTAAATCACTTGGGTGAACTTGTTGCCCATAAAATCAAGTATCTCTACCCAGAGGGTTGTGAATCTGGAGTGGTGTACCTCATGGCCTTGAAATCGAGGGTGTAATTGTACAATTGCTTTTGAAAGGAAATCTGTACTTGTGTGCAGGACTGGATGTAGGGTAACTCCGAATCAGTATAAAATCCGATGAATTCTTTCCTTTATTGCTTTTACTTTATTTCTGCATCTGTGTTTGATTCTGTGATCATATCTGTGTCTGAATATTGCATACATTTGTGTTCAAGTTAACATAAACTCAAAAAGATTTAGTAATTCCTTAAAACACTATTCACCCCTTCCCTCTAGTGTTAATTCTAGCCTTAAGATCCATAATCCTCATTTCTCAATCTAGTATCGGAGCAAGGTTTTCAAAGTTTCATAATCTGAATTTTGAAAAAAAAAAATTCAAAATGGCTACCAGCACTAGTACTGTTAACACTATCAACACTGGTTCTATTATCTCTGTCACTAGTTCATTTGTAGAAGGTCAGTCTACTGTCAGACCACCATTTTTTAATGGCAGTAACTATACATATTGGGCATGTAGGATGAAAATATATTTACAATCTATAGGACTAGACACTTGGAATGTCACATAGACTGAATATTCTGAACCCACAACTGATTTTGCACAGTGGACTGTTGAGCAAAAGCCTGTTGCACAAAATAACTCTAAAGCAATAAATATTATGTTTATTCACTTGATAGAAATGAATTTAATAGAGTGTCAGTTTGTAAGTCTGCGTATGAAATCTGGAAAACTTTGCAAGTTACTCACGAAGGATCAAGCAAAGTTAAACAGACCAAAACTTCCGTGCTCACAAATCAATTTCAGTTATTTAAAACGAATTCTAACGAGTCCATTTCGGATATGTATAGTAGATTTCAGAACATTATGCATTCTCTAATATCCTTGGGAAAGGAATTTTCGGAAGAAGATCAAGTCAGAAAAGTCATAAATTCTCATCCAGAATGGGATCAAAAGACACTTGCGATCGAAGAGGCAAATGACATCAGCACCTTAAAGATAGAAGAATTAATTGGAAATCTAATGTCATTTGAAGTCCAAATGATTGAGAGAAGAGAAAGAAAAGAATCTGAAAAGAAATCAATGGCATTCAATGCACTGACTGATTGACCAGATTCAAACAGCGATAATGATGAAGAGATAGCCCTTATGACCGAAAAATTTCGAAATTCCTGAAATATAGAAAGATGAATAATCTCAAGAGAAACAACTATAAGAACTCTGGAAATTAGAATGTAGTGCCAAATAATATCAAATGTTTCAACTGTGACGAACCAGGCCATATCCAAAGAGACTGTACGTATCCAGATTGGCAAAATCTTCCTATAAACAATGATTTCACAAAGAAACGAAAACGTGCATTTACTGCTACTCTAGATGACTCAGACTCCTCTTCAAGCAATGATGATCAGAAGACAGATAATTAAAATATGTGTTTCACGTTATTTCACTACTCCGACGAATTCAGAGAAACGGACTCCGAAAAAGGACGTTCACAATACATTGATTGAAACTGCATGCTTAGCATTGGATGCTTGATTGATTGATTTTGAATTGGTGTGTTGTTTGAAAAATTTTATTTTTATTTTTATTATTTTTACTATTATTTTTTTATTTTTTATATAATATCATAATATTTTATGGAATATACTATAATTCTAATAATATTCCAGATATATATATACATTAAAAATAATATATATATATATATTAGAATAATTAAAAAATTAATCATGGAAATTCAAAGACACATGTCGACAAGGTTACTACCATGATGTCTACGAGGGTATAGAAATTTGAAATTCAAAATTTGAATTCAAAATGTTGAATTTTCCTCCATCTTTTCACTTTATTCAATTCTCCGAAAAGTCACATTTTGACCAGAGAACATGTCCTTTGAGAATCTATTTATTCACTATCTCTTATCACAACTTTTCACTCTCATTTTCAAATTCAAACTCTTATCTCAAAATTTCAAGCTCTCTACTATCTACTCTAATGGCTTCTTTAAGCAACCCTTCCACAATGAGAATTTTCAGAAAGATAAAAGAGCAACTCTACAATGATTCGGAGGCTATAAAAGCAAATATCAACTATGCTAACTATGAAAAGTCCATCTTGGGAAGTTTGCTTTATTTCAAGATTTCTCTACTTATGAAATCGATTCTCTTTTTGCAAATAATCAAGTTCTAAGTCTTGTTGATGCTTCTTAAAATGATTTTGTTTGTTATCCAAATCTTGTTAAAAAAATTTATGCAAATCTCAACCGTGGATTTTATAACGGAAATGATGACGAAATTTGGAGTAGTGTAAAAGGAACTAGAATCGTTTTAAATTATGATCTTTTGGGTACCATTTTCAATTGCAAGAGCATGGGAATGGATCTTTCTAGTTTTAATATCGATGAAAATGATCGTGAGACATTTCATCACATTTTTGAAGGAAATGATAACTTTGAATTCAAAAATCGAAACTTTCGACCAAAAGCTAGAATTGTTAATCTTCTTTTACAACATACTTTGACCACAAGATCGGAGAGTTTTAACAACCCAACTTCAAATGTTTGCAAATCACTTTTTTCTATTTTTGGAAATTATGATATTAATTGGGCGTAAGTTATTTGGATGAATTTCGTCCCAAAAATCTTGAAATGCATGAAAACACTTTGTATCATGAAATCTATCTCACTCGGATTTTTAACTATTTTGGAGTAGATTTCAATGGAGAAGAATTTGTTTCAAGAAAGGTTTTTAATCACTCAAATATTTCTCTTATGAAAATTCCTTTTGTTTTTCAACCTTATGAGACTCTTGCCGAAAAGGAAGAGCGTTTGGCTCATGAGGAGATGGAAGAGGAAGAAGAAGAAGGGGATGAAATGGAAGTAAAAGAAGAAGAAGAAGAAGAAGAAGAAGAAGGGAAATATCTTTGGAAAGCATTGACTATCCTCCTAATCCAACCAACCAAACCTTACTCAAAAATCAAAACACCATTGTCGAGAATCAGCGGATTCTTAAACGGTCCGTTAATAAAAAATTGGATAAAATGTCATCCAAGATGAACAAGTTTTTCTCCAAAGTCAGCAAGAAGCTTGGATTATCTTCATCTTCGTCATCCTCTAACTAGTTCTACCTTTTCATATCTTGTTGTATTAGTTTTAATTTGTTTTGATTTGAATGTTCGTGTAGTTCTTAATGTTTAATCATTTTATCGTTCTATTATGAAATGGAATTGAATCACTTTTCTGTTATCTAGTTATCCTATCTCCAAAATAAATGTCAGTATATTATATAATTATATATGTATACACACACAATTATTCATAAAATCAAAATAAGTCATCAAAATTGACTAACCGCTGTCGACAACGCCCTTTGACCATGCCGACATGTACTGGTTAGAAATGACTTTTCATTTTAAATTTGAAGTTTGAATAACTACCTTATGTCTATTCATTTCAAATGAATTTCTACACCTATAAATACCTATTTCTTCCAGAATTCATCACTCAGAATTATATTTTATCTACTTTATCTCTAATTCTTCTCACAAACTCAAATATGGCCAATTCAATTCATAATTTGACCGAGAATCTTGAAGAAACCCTTAATTCTTTCAAGAATATTCTTTCTTTCATTCTTTATAACCAGCGACACTTAGAGTTGAGTCAAATGCAGATGATCAAGGAGCAAGAAAAACATTTCGATGCAATACGATGTGTGATTTTCTCCCTGCACAAATATGATAATGAAGCACATCCTCCTGCCACTCTCACCAATGATAATGAAAATTGGGATGCCACTAAAGTAGACCCTATATTTAGAGAAAAAGGATGGATGGAAGTTCCTCGTAATGTTTGATTTTTTTTGATTGCTTTTTTTGATTTTAATTGATTACCTGGATTGATTTGATTTGGTTTAGTGTGGATTGAAATTTGGTGTGCAAAACATGTATAAAAACACATTGATATTTATATGATCTTTGATTAGTTATCATGTCTATCAGTATAATTATTTCTTAATCTATCTATTATATACTCCATTGAATATTATATTAATGAAGGTATTTTAGTACAAGAATAAGGGGGAGTTATATAGTTCCGAGTTAGTTTTTGTTGATGACAAAGGGGGATAAGTATTAAATAGGATAGTTAGGCATAGATTAAGGGAGAGTTATTAGTTTTAGGGGGAGTTATAAGGATAGAAGTAATATTTTATAAATATAGGTTGTCATCATCAAAAAGGGGGAGATTGTTAGTCCCTGAGAATATGGTTTTGATGATAACAACCTTAGAATAAGATTATAAAATATAAATACTAACATTATAGTTTAGATATATATGTATATGCAGGATTTAACCATGCAGGTACCAAGAATGTAAACTGTACAGTATAGTGGTTCAAGGCTGAAGATATCAAGATTGAAGACTCATGAGTATCAAGATTATCAAGAATTCAAGATTGTAATTTAGTTAGGAATTTTGTTAAAACTCCTAGAAAAGCATTGGCATCTTAAAATCCAATTTATTCGTGGATTGGAATCCACTTCGAGCCTGTTAAAGGAATGGAACCCTAAGTAGGATGGAACTAAGAAAAATCTAGTGGAACATTGTTTTGTATCCACTAACTTTTATTCAAAATATTTTTACAAAATTATATCTTGTTTTCAAAAATGATTTTAAAATCTTCCTTTTAAAAATCAAAAACATCTATCCTGGTTTTAAAATACTTTTAGCCTCAAAATAATCTTTATCATCAAATTCAAATTATCCTTGGTTTTACACTATCTTTTAATTATAATATATTTAACTTTTAATATTTATACTTAGATTTAAATATAAAATTATAGTAAAATCTTATATATACCAAAATATTATTCTCTATACTTATTTATGTATTGCAACTATAGTTAATTATATTTATAAAGTTTAAATAATAGTTTTAATACAAGATGAAAGCTATTTTCAAAGAAAAACAAATCATCAAAAATACCTTAGGCTTGTCGACAACCCCTAGGACCCCATGTCGACAAGGTGGCAGTTTGTTTCAAAAATTTGAATTTTTCAAAAGAAATGTCTAATCGTCATATCATTTCACGAATGGACACGGTTGTTGTTCTACTATAAATAGGGGAAGTTTTAAATGAATTATATTCATATTTTCTCTGATTTCACTCCTCTTCTTCTTCCACATTTCTTTATATACTTTTTTACCATTACTCTGTCGAAATCAACATTGAAACTAACTAGATCATTTCTGGTTTGATTCTCTATCACTACTTCAACAAGCACTCAGTGCTATTCAGAATTATATGCTTCTTTATAATAAACTAAACGAGAAAAAGTGTGATTGTAGCCTATGAAATCAATCAAGCGGGAAAAGGTGTGATTGTAGCCTGTGAAATCAATTAGGTGAACCTATTGCCCGTAAAATCAAGTATCTCGACCCAGAGGATTGTGAATCTGGAGTGTTGTACCTCATGGCCTTGAAATCGAGGGTGCAATTGTACAATTGATTTTGAAAGAAAATCTGTACTTGTGTGCGGGACTGGATGTAGGGTAACTCCGGACCAGTATAAAATCCAGTGTGTTCTTTCCTTAATTGCTTTTACTTTATTTTTGCATCTATGTTTGATTCTGTGATCATATCTGTGTCTGGATATTGCATACATTTGTGTTCAAATTAACATAAACTCAAAAAGATTTAGTAATTCGTTAAAACACTATTCAACTCCCTCTAGTGTTAATTCTAGCCTTAAGATCCATAATACACATTTCTCACATGAATTTATCTTTGATAGTTTTTTTTATCCTTTTAGTCTGCATGCTTATTTATATGCTAAAAACATATACATTTGCATCACCTTTTGAATATTATGATGAGCTTGTTTCTTAATTGATAATGTTATGCTTGCTTGGCGATAAGGAAGCAGATATATGAAAGCTATGATGATGTTGATAAGGCTACTTCTGCAAATAATGTCAAGAAAGTTAAGTCATCATCAGAAATTCCCTTGCCTGAAAGGAAGGCTGAAATTTTAACTCCAACCTTCTAGAAATCAGGTAACGATGGAAAGGAAGATGATGTGCATGTTGCAACTACGATTCCTTATACGGAACATGCTGCTAATTAGACTGTTGTTGCAAGTAGGCAAAAGTGGAAGCAGAAAACCACAAAATCTGATGGTTCATCCTCTAATAGCTAATGTGTCAGGAAATTTACCACATAGAATGTAAAGCATGGTTAATACATTTGCGTATTGACATGATATATGTCAATGCGAGCTCAATTGTTCCGATATATGAATGTTACATGCAACGACAATAATTGTTAGGAAATATACGATATTGTTATCAATTATGTTTCTATTTGTGGATTCTCAATAACATGTTATGTGTAGATACCAAGTTTTATTTTTGCGTTAATGATAAAATACTTCAGCCGGATATTTTGACAGTATATTCTTATTTATTCTTGTAGTAGCTAATGCATTTAGATTTTTGATTCAGTCAAGTTTACACATTAATATATCATAATGTGTTATTCTATTTTTTTAGTAAAATTAAATTAATCAGAGGCACATAGTTGTGCCATTATTTCTTAAGTTTGAATGCAAGAATCTTACACGGCATATGTATTATTAGAGGCAGTTTTACTAACAAATATGCCCATATATATTATTAAGGGCTTTATTTTTAAAGGCATTTCTTCTTTTGCCTCTCATTCTTCTAGGGGCAGTTTTTTCAAAACATTAGCCTTTATTTTTGGCAACAGTTGCATTTGTATATGTCTCTAATAATCATATTTTTGGTAGTGATCATAATTACTAAAATCTGTGCTATATTTACGGGAAATAAACGGCCTATGATTTTCTTTTTAACCTTGCATTATCTGTGCAAGCTCTATGCTAAAGTGGATATTTCAAATTTGAAACGTAGTTTGCACTTTTCTGACAAAAGATGACTCGCACTTTTCTGACAAAAGATGCAAAGTAGCTTGCACTTTTCTGATTTTGAATTTTTTTTTAAAAAATTTGAAAAGCGCAAGTTAACTTGCACTTTCTATCAGAAAAGCGCAAGATAATTTGTGCTTTCCGATATTGAAATTTTTTGTTTGAAATTTTTAAAAAGCGCAAGGTAACTTGCTCTTTCTACTAGAAAGTGCAAGTTACCTTGCGATTTTTGATTTTGATTTTTTTTTTTTGAAATTTTGAAACTTATGAAAAGCGCAACTCTATAAGGAAACTCTAATTTGCGCTTTCTGATTTTGTAGTTTTTGAAAATTTTGGAAAATTTAAAAAACACAAGCTAACTTGCACCTTTTGATTTAGGAAAAACAGGGACCTAATTTACATACTCATTTCTACATGGACTTTTCTTGTAACAATATCAAAATTAAGGACCTTTCATGCAAAAATGCTAAAATATTTCAAAATAATGAATGTAATTGTATATCTACTAATTGGAACAAATAAACTTAGTATTCTCACATGGTAATGGTCAAATAACCATATTAATTACATTCGAAATTTTAACTTACAACTACAATGGATTTCAAATACACGACTTTACAATACCTACACCATTCTTTTCATGTATTCAAAGGCCTCAGCACATTAATAAGTAAAATATATTTTTGTCCAGTATATTGTAATTGACTAGTTTTAAGCTAACGAAAAACTACAATACATTTTTTTTTGAAATTATATGATTTTAAAACGGTCTGTTTCCCACTATTGTACGGTTATACTAGTATCATCTAAAGCCCTCATACTAACATGGTATGTTTGCCAGTATGCTGTGGTCTCTCTTATCTGATTAATAGATGCCAGACCTTGGTTCTAGTATTAGCCATCTTTTCGCTCTGGTACTAGCACTAGTATTATATTTATTATGTAACATGTGCTTTTATCAAACCGACCGTTAGAGAGGTTTGCTTACTATTATTAGCCAAAGCCCAAATTATAATGCCATTGTTTCAGTTTTGTTTCAAGTATGCTTAAATTTTCTCCTCTTCACCATAATTGCAACAATATTGTCTTTGACATTGATAGTTTCCTTTCTATTTTATTTGCGATTGACAATTTCCCATCCGTTTTCTCTATTCCTAAACAAACAAAACCCTAATCCAGTGCCAAAGATTGTTTTCAATTGCGTAATAATGGTTTATAGCATCCCATGGTATACCTATTTTATATGTTATCGTGAAATTTTAAAGAGTATGTGTAATTCGTGATTGTGTGTTTATATAGCTAGTAAAACTGTATTTTTTCATAAAATGCGCACATTTAATTAACTAATGTCCCCTAGAGAGTTTTTGGCCCCGTCTGATTAGTGTTGTACACGATCGCTATAAAAATAGCCGTTTTTTCAAAAAAACGACCATTTATATTCATCCGGTACAATATTTGTTGGATTTATCCCTGTATTGGACAAGGTATGAACACAGTAAGCATTTAAATTTTGTATACTACTTTGCCTCAAATGGTTCATAAAATTTCGGCCAAACTTTTCTTTTTTGATTCCTGCGGCGCATTTGTGTGCAATGTAGGGAACAAAAGGGAAATGCTGCCGAATTTTTTTTGAATCGTTTGAGACGAAATAATATACGAAATGTAAATGCTTATTGTGTTTGTAACAGAAGTAGGATGTCTGACCATGGATTTATCTTTTTGTACAAAATTTTGTATCGATACGTTAAAAAATAAAATGTGTCATATTTGAAAATATTTTTAAATTTTTGAAATAGTTCTTTAAATTCAAATATTATACAACCATGAAAATAATCATTTTCGAATTTGTATTCTTGAAAATAAATATTAAATTTTAAACTTGTGACTCATTTTCTGAAATAGGAAAAATGATTGATTATTTTTTTGATTGAATGAAATGGATGTACCAAAGAAAAGGACTGAGAGGCTCAATAAAAGAAGATTTTTATATTGGTATAAACGTATTTGTTGAATTCGTTTTAAGTAATAACGGAAACAATCCAAAAATTCATTGTCCATGTAGCAGGTGTAGACATTTGAAGTATTTGTTACCAGATATTGTGAAAATTCATTTGTGCCAAAACGGTTTCGTACCCGAGTATTATGTTTAGGATCGGCATGGAGAAGTTGTAGCAAATACTTCTATAGAGTCTGAAAGTGTCGTTAACGAAGTAGTTACGACGACCCATATAGAAAATATGGTCGAAGATGCAGCACGTTCAATGTTTCCTATGGTTGAAGTTGACAATGATGATGGAAATGTTGAAGAACAAAATATTGAAGCAAAAAAAAAATTTATGATTTACTATATGCTGCTAATAAACCTATTTGGGATGGTTGTAAAAGTGGCACTCGGCTGTCATTAATCGCAGAATACATTGCGTTGAAGTCAAAACACAACATCACTGAAGCTGGGTTTACGGCTACTGTACAAGCTGCAAAAAGACATATACCGCCCGATAATCTAATGTGTGAAAATCACTATGAAGTTAAAAACTTATGTCGGCTTTTGGTTTACCTTATCAGAAAATAAATACATGTTTAAAAGGCTACATGTTGTTTTGAAAAGAAGACGCAAACCTTAGAAATTGTAAAATTTGTAATCAGTAGAGATACAAACCAAGAAAAAAGAAGGGGAAGGAAGTTCCATACATGCGTATGCATTACTTACCCATCACTCCCAGGCTTCAATGATTATATGAATCTTCTATAACTGCATCTAATATGAGATGACATAGTGTGAGAACGGAGGAAGAGAGTACGTTGACACATCCGACCAATGGAGAAGGATGGAAGCATTTCGATAAAACGTATCAAAATTTTACAGCAGAGAGTCGAAATGTTAGATTAGGATTATGTATGGATGGTTTTTGGCCATTTTCTCAATTTGGTTCTAAATATTCATCCTGGCCCATTATCGTCACACTGTATAATTTACCTCCATGGATGTGTATGAAATACAACATATGTTTCTTACTGTTGTCGTTCCTGCCACCGACGATCCGACATAAGGAATCGATATATAATTACAGCCATTGAATGATGAGTTAAAATATGGTGGAACGAAGAGTAGAAACTTACGATGTGTCCAAGAAGAAATTTCAGGTTGGTTTGGAACGAACGGAGATCTTAGTAAAGAATTTTCCGGTTGGTTTTCAAATTACGTTTATGAGCTGAGAAATTGTGTTGGTGACGAAGGGTTGAAACATCTTGCGATGGGACCAAAAAGAGTGGTCAAGACATATCCAATATATTTCATCAATGGATATAAATTTAACACCAAAGAATACAGTGCAGAAAAATTAACGAATAATACTGGTGTATTTGTTAAAGGTAATGACAATTCAGAAAATCACATAAATGATTTTTATGGCATTCGAACACAAATTTTGCAACTAACATATTTCTCACGATCCACGGAGGGGGTGTTTCTGTTTAGATGCATTTGGTTTAGCAATGTTTCAGGTTCTAGAATTAATGTGCATAAGGATTATAATCTTATCGAAATAAAGCATATATCGCACTAGCACAAGTACGATCCTTTCGTACAAGCCAAACAAGCATTGCAAGTTTATTACGCTCCTTATCCGTCTCTGAAAAGAGATAAAGCAGATTGTTCTGTAGTTTTTAAAAAAAATTCCAAATTTACATTCGATGGGAAGAATATTCCAGACGACCAAGCTTATCGAGCAGATCTTGAGGAAAATAATGAAATAATAATTACAGACGATCGTATAGATTTTGGTCCTTTGATCGATGAATCAAATGTTTTGGTAGAAGCGTTTGACAGTGCAGAGGAAAATATCATAGAAAACGAGACCGAATCTGAATTCAAAAAACGATGATGATTGATAAAAATCTGAATCTGATTTTTTTGCAATTGATGTAACTATATTGAATTTTTGATGTATTTTGAAATTGATGTAACTATGAAACCAAATCTGTATGTTTACCATTGTTTACATGTTTTATGTCATTTCCATTTGTCATTTATTTAGCAATTTTTATTAAAAATGCAATGTAATCTGCTTATCGTCGGAACATGAGACCCATTATGAATCAGGTATAACACACTTCCATTTCTATTTCCATTTCAATCATTAATTTAGTGATTTATACCATTGATGTCATTTACATATGAAGTATATTTCATTATTATGTTATTATTCTCTTTTGAAATGATGTGTATATATGTCATAGGTTTATCGTAATGTCATATAGAGGTGGGAGCTCTTCCTAATCTTCAGGAGGAGATGGCAGTGGTCCATCACAAGCATCACAGTTTCCTGTAGTTTCTTTAGTACCTAGAGCAGAGGGGTAAGAATTAAATTTTTTCAGAATCTTATTTTTTAGACATACGTACGTACTTATCTGTATCATATTAAAACAGGGGGTTCGACCTACTTCCCTCGAAGGTTGTGTTGGATGTTTCTAGAGCTTCTTACCGGAGTAAGATGAGTGCGTGTTGGCTGAAGTGGGATAACATCCATCCCCACATAGTAGAGTGTATTTGGAAGGATGTCCTAGTGAGTATATTTTTCTTTTTTCCACTTTTAATTCATTTTTGTCATTTTTTTATTGTTTATCGTTTACAGTTTAATATTCTTTTTGCTTTTTATCGTGAAACACAGGCTGAGATAGAATTCAGACAGACGTTATGCAGTTGGCACGAGAGTATTGGATGAAGAAGATGCGTAAAAACTATAGGGACTCGATATCTGAAATCAAGAAATCAGGTAAGAAACCACGTTGGATGGGGGAGAGCATATGGCAAGTATGGTTGGGATACTGGAAAACTGATGAGGCGAAGACAAGTATACTAATTTTTTAAAATTATTTGACCGGTAGTAAATATCAAAAAATACACGGTCGATAAATAATGTATCAAATTTTGAATGTATAGGCAAAGTCAGAAAGAAACTCTGCAAACAGAAATAACAATCCCGTTCACTCATCGCGGAGGGTCGAAGTCATTTCAGCATATCGACAGGAGTTGGTAAATTTACTGAATGCAAATTGTAAATAGTTGTGCTATATTATTTTAAATGTACAATAATTGTATGTAAAAATCAATTTTAGGTAGCTGAGGCGTATGGCCCCGTGGGCTATATGGACGTGTTTACTCGTACGCATGCTGTCAAGCATGTAAATTCGACAGTTTCGTATACATGGCACGACGATAAATCCAGCGCGAGCCATGTAAGCATATTTCATTTTATGCAGTATTAAGAATTTTTCTACTTGTTAAAATATAATGAAATAAGATACGATGATATTAATTTGTTAATGCAGGAAAAGTTTATGGAGCAGCGCCAAAAACTCCTTGCTGTCACGCGTCGATATCAGCTGATGGCGGATGAGGAAGATGTTATTCTTGAGTCAGTTATGGATCCATCGGAGCTTGGCAGACGATACAGATTTGGTAATCAAGTGGTAAGTAAATAATATATTAGGTATCATATAAGTTTCCAAATTCAGTACATTGGTTTTGAGTCGCTTCGTTATGAAAGCATTATACATTATTTAATTCGCTACTTGAATGTCATTTCAAATAAAATATAACGAAAAGACATGTTATTTAATTTAGTTTGGCTGATATATGCTGTACACATGCATAAATTTGTCGCATTTATTGTTAAAGTGATCAAAAGCGGTGATATCTCGTAATGTAACATACTATTATTTTTGTTAATAAATGTTTGAATCACAATTTAAAAACGGCCAAAAGAACATACTTTCAAATGTATACATTATACATAAGTAATGGTTAGAACTTCATTAACGAGTAAATTATTGTAGCTTTGATTTTATTGCATTAAATAACAGGAAGAAATTCAATGCAGCAAAATGGTAATGGACAGAGTTTTGAAATAGAGTGACTTTGACATAAACGCCTTAGGTGCTTCTAACGACATATTTATATTTATTTGTTAGCGACTAATGTAACATTTGGATTCATTTTTGAAAATACTCAAGTAACATATGATTTTTGAACGAAAATATATAAACTGAACAAGTACTTGTATATTTGTTTTGAAATAAAATAATACAAGGATAAAATTATTTTGCATCGACATAAATTATTTTATTGCTAATTTTTTTTTCATTTTAGGATTAGTATCTTGATTAACAAGTATAAATGAACATACAAATATGAAGTACAAATACTTTACTACAGTAGATCACATATGACTGTAATAATTTGTAAATAAAGGCCTTTAGTGTTTCAGGTATCAAAATGGCGGTTTATGCTGTGGGAACTACATCAATTAATGTTTTCTTCCATCACCTAATATGTATAAATTCTAAGTTCAAACGATGAGTAATTTGTTAAACATACAAAACAATGTTTTGTAATGGTTGATATTTGTCCAATACGTTGTCAGCTTTAATCAGTCTACAATTTCATAGTTTAGTCGCATGGCCCTCCTTAACCAATTTACAGACATTTTTTGAAATTAGTCATTTCATTTCAAAATAATTATCCCTTTGCTGGATGACACAACAGTTCGTATCTATAAATTGGTCAGCCTCCCTCTCATTTGAGAGATAGAAAACAGAGTTTCAAATTTATTGCTCTCATCCTTCCCTGCAGTTACTTTACTTATGCTAAAATTTTCCAAAGTTATTGTATTTGAAAATATAAATCAACAATCTTGTCACTATAGTTATTTGGCGTTACCACTATCTAAGATGTTATCAACATGCACATATACTTACATAAGCATGCATAAACTAAATTAAATAACATTATCACACTGTTAATCATTCACATACCTGCACATACACTTACAGAGATCACACAGCTAAATTTAATATTTATTACAGGCTAGCAGTCAGAGACGGGGTAGGTAAACTAGAGCTCAGATCGATCTAGTAGAGATTGAAGATTTGCGGGCTAGAGTGGCGCAGTTGAAGGAGCAGATCCATCGGCAGGACATAGAGACCACACAGTTGCTAGACCAGCGTATCGCCAAGTACATGCAGCAGTATGGTGGCCCACTTCCCTTCCTCTGCTGGCTCTGGTTCCAAAGGAGATTGATTGATTGCTTTGGTCGGTATGTTTTTTCTGTTTTTTATGATTTGGTAGATGGTGGAGGTAGTTGTTGATTTATGTACTATATTATGATACACTTAGCTGTTTTGTTGTAAAATTATGTGTTTTGACTTAATTTTATATATTTTTTGTTCGTTTGGTGAATTGTGTATAGTTTGATTTTTGATATTTGGTTGGAATATTATATATTGGATTCTACAGTATTGGTGGAATAGTGTTTGTATGGAAAATGTGAATGGAAGGCTATATTGCAGCAGAAATATAAAAAAATGCAGCAGATTTCCGACGACTTCCGACGGCTTTCATGTTATATTTTTCCAACCGCTTTCGACCGCTTTCAGATCAATTTTTCCAACGGTTTCGACTGCTTTCGACAAGTGTCGGGATCCGTCGGAATCTGTCGGAAGCCGTCGGACATACGAACGGCGAGATGTGTCGGAAGCCGTCGGAAACACTGCACCCCGATGTCTTATTTTCCTAAGGCATTTTCCGACGGCTTCCGGCGGCCTCCGACGGCCGCCGATGGTTTTCGGCCGTCGGAAAATGCATTTTTTCCTTGTAGTGGGCGCATGTATTATTAGAGGCAGTTTTACTAACAAATATGCCCCTATATATTATTAGGGGCTTTATTTTTAAAGGCATTTCTTCTTTTGTCTCTCATTCTTCTAGGGTGGTTTTTTTTAAGCATTAGCCTTTATTTTTGGCAATAGTTGCATTTGTATACGTCTCTAATAATCTTATTTTTGGTAGTGATCGTAATTACTAAAATCTGTGCTATATTTACGGGAAATAAACGGTCTATGGTTTTCTTTTTAACCTTGCGTTTTCCATGCAAGCTCTTTGCTAAAGTGGATATTTCAAATTTGAAACGTAGTTTTTTTATGTTCATTTTCAATGTACCGAAATGATATTTGTTAATTTGCATCTTTATATTTACATGAATATTATACATGTTTTAAAATGCTAAAATATTGCAAAACAATGAATGTAATTGTATGTCTACTAATTGGAACCAAGAAAAGAGCCACAGGTCCCTGTTTTTGATGTTGTTATCGAAAAAGTCCCTATAGAAATGAATATGTAAATTTATTCCCTATTTTTGAAAAATAAAAAATGCAAGATGACTTGCACTTTTCTGACGAAAGATGCAAAGTAGCTTGCACTTTTCTGATTTTAAATTTTTTTTCGAAAAATTTGAAAGGCGCAAGTTAACTTGACTTTCTATCAGAAAAGCGCAAGATAATTTGTGCTTTCTGATATTGAAATTTTTTGTTTGAAATTTTTGAAAAGCGCAAGGTAACTTGCACTTTCTTTTTACTAGAAAGCGCAAGTTACCTTGTGATTTTTGATTTTGATTTTTTTTTTTTGAAATTTTGAAACTTATGAAAAGCGCAACTCTATAAAGAAACCACAAGCTAGTTTGCGCTTTCTGATTTTGTAATTTTTGAAATTTTTGAAAATTTTAAAAAGCGCAAGCTAACTTGCACCTTTTGATTTAGGAAAAACAGGGACATAATTTACATACTCATTTCTATATGGACTTTTCTTGTAAAAATATCAAAAATAAGGACCTTTCATGCTAAAATGCTAAAATATTTCAAAATAATGAATGTAATTGTATATCTACTAATTGGAACAAATAAACTTAGTATTCTCACATGGTAATGGTCAAATAACCATATTAATTACATTTGAAATTTTAACTTACAACTACAATGGATTTCAAATACACGACTTTACAATACCAACACCATTCTTTTCATGTACTCGAAGACCTCAACACATTAATAATTAAAATATATTTTTGTCCAGTATATTGTGATTGACTAGTTTTAAGCTAATGAAAAACTACAATACATGTTTTTTTTTGAAATCATATGATTTTAAAACGGTCGGTTTTGCACCATTGTACGGTTATAATAGTATCATCTAAAGCCCTTATACTAACATGGTATGTTTGTCAGTATGCTTCAGTCTTTCTTATCTGATTTATAGATGTCAGACCTTGGTTCTAGCATTAGCCATCTTTTCGCTGTGGTACTAGCACTAGTGTTATATTTATTCTGTAACATGTGCTTTTACCAAACCGACCGTTAGGGAGGTTTGCTTACTATCATTAGCCAAAATAAATTTCTCTTAAGCCCAATTATAATGCCATTGTTTCGTTTTTGTTTCGAGTATGCTTAAATTTTCTCTTCTTCACGATAATTGCGATACATATTGTCTTTGATATTGACAGTTTCCCTTCCGTTTTATTTGCGATTGACAATTTCCCATCCATTTTTCTATGTTCCTAAACCAAATAAAACCTTAATCTAGTGCCAAAGATTGTACGACCACGCCTCTACTATCTCAGTTGTTCGCAATCATCTCTGATTTTCTAGCTCAAATCGATTCTATGTGAATTTGCAGGTAACAGGCCTCTTCTATCTCAGTTGCTCGCAGTCATCTCTAATTTTTTTAGCTCAAATCGATTCTATGTGAATTTGCAAGTGGTTTCCTTGTAGTGAGTTTCGTGCAGGTCCCTCCATTGATGGAAAAAATGAAAGAAAAAAAATTGAGTAAGACTGTCGTGGAAAGAAGTAGCAGTAGACTCAAAGAGAGTAGATGTGTCAATGCTTTGTTCAAGAATGTATATATTGAGGATATATGTGATAAAGATATATTATTGGATAAGAAGAGCAGGAATTTGGGCATTCCGTTTTCGAGATGGATGAAATCCTGCTTCGATGATACAAAGACAATTTTTGCAGCTGTTGTGATTCCGATTATGCATTAGTCCTATTTGGCTGAATAGGTCGATTCCTTCTATGTCTATGTAAACTACTTTGGATGTTGGGGACAGGATTTTGACTGAGAAGGTATAATTCTGATTACATTTGAACTGTGGCCATATGGTTTTTAAATGAATATTATTAATGACACTCCAAAAATGGTTAAGGGGGGTCTTTTTTTATTCTCACTCCACTCAAAAATAAACTACTCTGGGAGAAAACTTGCATAACAAAGTAAAACAAAGATTTCCTACTCTACCCCCTTTCCCCACAATTTTAACCCTACCGCTCTAACTCCACTCAGATTTTAACCGATCTCTTTAAACCCTATCATTCTTCTCTTTTCCAAACTTCACGATTTTCAAAAGTTTTATACAATGGTTCGTACGAAAAATTGCGCTCGATCCAAAAACCCAGACCCGAAGCCGATTGAGAAGGTATTGGCAAGGTGAAGTATTAATAATAATAATCAATTCTTGCTTTGCTATTCGGGATTTCAATTTATAGATGAAAGGTTTATATGTTAGGGTTTAGGTGTTTGCAGTTATTCGGTGATGATAAATTGAAACTTTTATTTTTTTTCAGCTTTATGTTATCGTTTTGGGGTTATTCAGTGATAGTAAGACGAACTAATTATATACTTTGATGCTGTAGCGACGAATTTCGATAAGCATAGTGTTTTAATGTAATTCGGTCTATGATTGTCGAATTTTTTTTCATTTTTTTGGTGTCGAGTTCTTAACAAGCTTAGTGTCTTGATGCATTCATTGTAGGTGGTCGAAACTGTTATATTTTTTCGATGTTGAATTGCCAAATTTGAAACAATAAAATGCTTGAATGTTACTCGATGATTGATGGTCGAAATTTTGGATTTTGTTTGATATTTCGCAGTTGATTTAAATTAATAAAGTGTTTAATATGGCATATAAATCTGCAATGGTGTCGAAATTGTATTCCTAAATAACATGCACTTACTTGTAGTAGGAACGGCAAGATATTATCGAATTTTGGAAATTAAAACGATGAATCTACATCGTATATGTGATGAACTCTTAGGAATGATAATGTGGGGCCGAAATCAAATATTTCAGTCAATGGTAGCTTATCGAATTGACCATAGTATTATTTGTTAGCCGTCCATAGATCATATATGACACCATTTTGTCGAATTCGGTTTACAAATTTGAAAACCAATTATCGAATTCTGTTTACAAAAGAATAAGTCGGAAACTTCACCTTTTTTGTTTTTATACATCTACTGTTGGGTTTTAAACATATATTGATGGATAATTTTTTGTTCTAAAGCAAAAAATCTTCAACTTCGTCTTCAACCACTCGCATTCCTGCTTCAAATGCAAAAGTTAGAGTTGCAGCGAATGAGAAAAATTATAGACGAGGCTGCCGTAGACGATGATGGCACTAGCAGTGTAAATAGAAGTTCAAGTGAGGAGGAAGGAAGGCAAGAGAATCACATTGTTGAAGCAAACAAACGGGAACAGGATCATGTAGAAGAAGTTGAGAAGGTAGTTGACCCATCTCACGACACCGAAAATAAGACCGATACAGAAATACAACAATTGAAGAGGAAAAACAAAGGAAAACAATTGATGGCACAACCAAGTCAATCGACGGAAAGTGAAGAACGATCAACATTATTGTTTGCGTTTAAAGATCATATAGCTTTTACCATATGGAATTCTTTGGTATGCCAATACGTTCATTATTCTTTGTTTTGCTATGAATATCATGTTTAATTGTAGACAATATAAGTAGGTAATATAAGTATATATTTTGAATATTGAATCTATATGGAATAGCATATTATAAGTACAGGTTTTGAATATTGTGTTGGTAATGTAGGCACCAAAGGAAGAAGAAAGAATTCTTAAGCTTCACAGTCCTGTAGGTACCCATAGACGGTGGGATTTAAACAATGAGTGTGATTTTGTTAAGGATGCGGTAGCCGAATCGGGATTCTTTAATATTATAAAACACGCATATAACAAAGTTGATAGGGTACTAATCAATGCCTTTATTGAGCGATTCTATCCAGAAACTAATACTTTTCATCTTCCGTTTGAGGAGATGACAATGAGTATAGATGAAGCGTTTCACATCGATGGTCTTCCCGTCGAAGGAAAAGCGGTTACGGGGCCACTTGGAGGATCGGGGGGAATAAGTGATGATGATGTTTATAAGTTGTTAGATAAGTGTTTTGGCATCAAAGAACAAGCGGCTGACGAATTATTGGAAGGTGAGAAAATAGTGCGTCTGCAATGGATGAGAACAACATTTTCTAGCAGTCATGATTCTGATACCATGGAACGTACACGGTAATGTGCAATTGCATATTTACGATATACCATTTGTATGCTAGTTTGTGGTGATAAATCTGGAAACAAGGTCTCTGTATATTTTTTGCAATGTTTGCGGGTGTTAAGGCAAGTGAACACGTATTCTTGGGGTACAATATGCTTGAGTTGGTTGTTTTATAATTTGTCGTAAGGCACAAGAAAAGGCGTACATCAAATTGTTGGTTGCATGACTTTGCTTCATATTCGAATCAAATTATAAAAATAAATTACTTGCAATGTTTGTGTATATAATTGATAATTCTTGTCTAGGTTTGGATAGTTGAGCACTTCTCGGTGTTAAGACGACACAACCGAAATACAAATGCACAACTTGAAGATCCTAGGTCAGCCTTTTACTTTGCTATGGAAACGAGCACCAACTTGTCTAATGATTTGGTGACTCTCATGGAGATATTAGATGACCTTCAAGTTACTGATGTTGTTTGGGAGTCTTTGAAAGATATGAGAGATCACTACCCGCTTCAACAATGTGTCTTGTATAATGGACGAATTATGTGTTTCGAAGTAGTGGAGTTGTATCTTCCACAACGAATCCTTATTCGGTTTGGCTATGTTCAACCAGTACCCATAACAACTTTCGCTATGGAGACAAAAAAAATAAAGTCGTCGAAAAAAATCATACAAGGCAACATATTCAAATTTAGAAGATTTCAGCTGGAGCGAGTGGCGAAACCATCTTCTAAATCAAAGTCTAACATCAACCCGTGTTACACAGCCTGGGGAATGCGATCCAACGTACATGCAGTGGTATCTATTAGTTTCACATTCTATTGTTGCCGATCCACGAACATGATCTACGAAGCCAATGCAAGTTAGCGAAAATAATTCAACCATTGTCCGCATTGTAAGTGCCTACTTTTATTCAACTTGTTGTCAGCTTACAGTTTCTTTGATCATTCCTTCGATTTTTTTAATTTGCAGAAACGGAGAATTCGATACATTGTGGGCTTCATTAAGTCTTGTGCTCTTACCAAGTCAATGGCGCAAGTGCTCGAAAGGATAGAACGCGTTGACGAAGATGAACCACTTGATATTTTTGGTGAATAAGTGAACGTACAAGAGAAGAAGGCGAACAAGTTGAAAGATCAAAGACGAAGAAGAGCAGGAACAAAAAAGATGTTACTGTTTGAACTCGTGTATTCTGACTTTTATGTTAATGACTATGGTATCGATGTTTTGTGTTACTGATATTTGTCGAATTGTTGTTGTTTGATATGGTTTGCTATAGTTTCATAAGGTCTTGATATTTTTTGATGTGGTATTATTATGGTAATCATGTGATTTGATATGTTATTCACATGGTCCTATATGGTACTAATATGGTGTTTGTTATGGTATTCATGTAGTTTGATATGGTATAGAGAAGTCATTGATATCGTGTTGATATACTATGATATGATATTCATGTACTTTGATATCGTATAAAGAAGGTATTGATATGGTGTTGATATTCTTTGATATGGTACTCATGTAGTTTGATACGGTATAGAGAAGGTATTGAGATGGTGTTGATATTCTTTGATATGGTATTCATGTAGTTGTATACGGTATAGAGAAGGTATTGATATGGTGGTTATATGGTTTAACATGATATTGATATGGCATATATATATATGGTAAGTAGTAGTAACGACATAAGTAAGTCGAAAAAAATTAACCTTAAATAAATGGTTTCGAAAAAATGTGCTAAATCACCATGCAATAGCAGGAACGACAACCTATTGTCGAAAAAAGGGACGACAACGATGCTGAATTTTGGAAAGTAGACAAAATTCTCGAGAACGGCATATGTATGTCGAACTGTACACCGCAGTCGACAAGTAGCCATCGAATTGATTGTACTATTGTTCGTACTAGCAGTAACGACAGCATGAAAACGAACAAAATCTAAAATATCGATGGAACGGTGTCGAAATTGCGTTTCTAAACAACATGCACTTACTTGTAGCAGGAACGACAAGCTATTATCGACTTTTGGAAATTAAAATAGATGAATCTATATTGTATATGCGATGAACACTTGGGAACGATAATACGGGGTCGAAATTAAATATTTCAATCAATGGTAGCTTATTGAATTGACCATAGTATTAGTTGTTAACTGTCCATAGATCGTATACGACACAATTTTGTCGAGTTACGTTTACAAATTTGGAAACCAATTATCGTATTGTTTTCAAACTCTCAAGAATGATTGCGTGTGGTCGAAATATTGTTATGCAGTCGGCACCGAACCATCGTATCAATAGAAATGGAGTTGTAGTAATATAAAATGGCAACGTCTCTTAGTTTTTGCATTTTTATTCGGAGTCGTGTCACCGAACCTGCTTTTGTTTATTGCTTTCAGACTTGCCGACTTGTTTATTGCTTCCAGTACATAATATTGCATTTGTGATCAAATTCTAACAACTATGACGTAATCGAAAACAACAAATACAACCAAGTTTTCATATTACATTCCATATTTTATATTACATCCATATTCAACCAACTTTTATCAACTTCTAACAACCACGACGTAATTAAAAACAACATATTCAAATAAATTTTTATAAAGAAAAATTGATGCATGTCAACTCAAACATATATCTTAAAGTCAGGACAATCCATATAAGCTAAGCAATTACATTTAGTTCAAACGCAGTAATAAGTCTACTCTACTTTAACTACACCGCCTTCATCATCATGTTCTTATGAAGAAGCTAAGTATTTATTCACTCTTTCCGTATACGGTCTGATCCAATCTTCCATGTTAATATTATAAAACTGTTAAAAATACAAAAAGTGAGGTGTAGGAGGAAAAGGAGATTCAGAACTAAGTTTAATACCAACAAAATGAGAGTTGTTCACATGACCCGTAACTACCATCCTATCGTGGTTTAACATGGTTTATGGGAACAAAAGTACAACTTATATGCTTGCTTAACAAAACAATCACGGTGCCAAATGTTTCGGCTATAATAAATCCTGATTCTGGCATCTGCATCCATTCACTAAACCCTACTGCATTTGTACACTATATCCTTGTCTTCATTTCTTCATAAACACATTCGTCCCACATTTTTTGTACATTGCAGAATATAGCACTAAATTGTCAACCATAGACTCATGTACAAACTAACAAGGATTATCTGATCTTCGATTATGGAGATTCTATTGGTTAACCACAGCCCAATAACCGCAATTACCTTCACTAGGCATATCGTCTATACCAACAATGTAGGGTTTCATACATTTGGGCGATTGCAACAAATATTCATCGTCAACTTGATTGTTCTCACATGCCTTACTTTTGATGCCAAGCTTCTTTAAGTAACGACCAACCGGAGTAAGATTTGAGCTACACGACAATGACGCTTCCACATGTTCAAAATAAGACAGCTCTCGTTTGGTTGGCTTCTCTTTTTTAGATGGTCTACCCTTTTTAATAGTTGCTGCGGGGGTTCTAAAATAATGGTTGTTTGAGGGAATGCTAACAATTTCAAATATTGTTGTATAACAAGTCTCACATTATCAGGCAATTCATCATACCTACTTTTCAATGCTTTTATTTTGGGAAAGTCATCAAAAGCAAGAGTTGAACGACGCAATGTAGGAGGAGTGCAAGATAATTGCTTCCAATAAGAAACGGTATGAAATCTTGTGAATGTCTGAAGTCTGCCAGCATATTGCACATGGTAGTCCATTAACTTGCCACAAAACACAACCGAAATTATCGATAGTCAAGCCGACGTTTGAAACCTTACCTAATTCATGTACTTGTCAATCTAGTGCTTTGTGAGATACAAATCCCAAAAGTTCTCTAAACATTGGCTCACTTCGAAATTTATGCATTGTCCTAGATGTACACTCATTTCAAACGCATGTTCGATTGCAACTAATTCATTCTCACAACAAAGATGTGCACTAGTCCAACATTGCATAAAGCTACCTGCAGCTGAATCGAAATACAATATCAAATGATGGTGTGCACTTTCAACTACGCTAGTAGAGACATTATCATAGTGTTTTATTTTTTTGGTCCAAGCCAAAACAAACATTCCCTTGTACTTACTAAGCCAATTTTTCATTACATATGTGAAAGATTTTTTTCTCATCACGAAATAATTTTAAGTTCTGATGGTACTTTCTTCGGACAATGAGTTAATCACATTAATCCAGCCGTCCCAAAATAGTTCAAACTCTTTTTTTCCTTCCTCATCCTCCAACACCGCCTCTTTATCTCCAATCAAAACACGTTTCTTTTTTATAAAATTGGGTTTACAATTAGCTTGAACATTCTTCGAAATATTCCATGCACATAGAATATGACATGCCGATGAAAACATTGTAGTTACTGCATTCGTAAGAGCAATTTCAGCATCCATGATGATAACACCTGGAATTTCTTTATCTCTATAACGCTTTCTAACACAATCAAGTGCCCATGTATACGATTTTGTAGTCTCACGACTGATAAAAGCAAGTGCCACAGTAAAAGATGCCCCCATTGATGTTCGCCACACTACATGAAAACAGGGCAACTTATATCTATTTGTTTTGAACATGCAATCTAAGAATAATATTTGATGAAAACATTATGCAAGAACAACACATCTAGGATGACTAAAGAACAAATTGAAAACTTTATTGGTTGTATCATCAAATCTATGGTGAACCGCGTAATGATGACTAGAAGCCATTTTCATAAACTGCTGCATAATCGATCTACCTTCCGTTTTATGTAGTTTAAGCTTAACTTGCATTGTAAACATTTCGTTTGGTTGACTGGTTGTTCAGATTGTCAATTTTAATAACAATTAAAATATTTCAAGGCCTAACACTATTATTTGTCATAGTTTCAACGGTCTTAACTTTATGATCTTTCAACCTCGCTACATACGGATGCCTTGCCTTGTTAATACATTAGCAAGCATGTGATTGAGGTGTTCATTCTTCACACTCAATACCCATCTTCCATCATTTGTACAACGAGCGCTTAATTAAAATGGACATCCACATTTTCTACTACCCGACATTCGCCGTTTTTTTTAGTTTTTGGAACATAAGTCTTGCTTTATGGTCAACATACTCTCTGCTTCTTTCACAAACAAAGACCATCCAAGATCCTTTTCCGTTGCATAGCACATTTCTCATTCTTGTTCTTTTAGTCATAACAATGCAATTTAGACTTATCCCGCGTTCCATGCACCAATCTTTCCTTCGATTCAAAAAAACTGCATCATAAATTAGTAACACACATCAAAGCAAAAAAAATTGAACATATATCTAAATATTTTATTGTACCGCATCGGTGGTGAAATGACACGTTAAATTGGGGTAATCGATTGGTGACATGGCGACTTCCTCATTTTGGTAGTTAGTGCCATCATCGGTTTCTGATTCATTGCAATTGTCCACTTCATTTGATTCGGTGCAATAACCGTTTTCATCATTTTCCAATACTTTGCATTTAGCCACTTCATTCGTCCAATCATGCTTGGGTATTTATGACGGAAAAAAATAAAAATCTCAAAATTTTAAAAAAAAATTAAGGCAACTATAAATATTCGGCAAAAGTCCACCGAATTTATTCAATAATATCGGTGATGCAGTATCGATTGATATGTTCACCTTGTATTTCGTAAACTCGACACCGAAATGCCGAACATTTTCCATTATTTCGGCCGGTAAGCTCCGAAATCAAGAAGGATCAATAGTTTGCTAATTTCGACGTGAACAAAGTGAATTTCAACTCCAAGATCGGCAAGTACACACCCAATTACGAATATAAATCTTAAAATGGCAAGTACACTTTAAATCCTAAATAAACCCTAACCAAAAGAATAAATTACCTCTTCATTGTTTGGTTGAAAAAATTCAATGTACCGTTCACTTTCTTGAGTCAAAATCATATTGTTTTCTTTCTCTTATGAAGAAATTTCATTAACGTTTGCTTTCTTCGTAATCTTAGACTACTGATTTTGATCAAGGAGGAAGAAAAGATTATTGTAGTTAGAACGAGGGTTTAACGGGTAATTTGGTAATATTATATTAATTTGTTATGGGTTTATCTTTATCCGTACCCTCTTAATATAATTTAAAAAAAAAAATAGAACTCCCCTAGCCATTTTTAAAAATTGTTTTGAGTAAGAGTGCCATGGAAAAAAGTAGCAGTAGACTCAAAGAGAGTAGAAGTGTCAATGCATTGTTCGAGAATGGAAATATTGGGGATATTAGTGATAAAAATATATTATTGGACAAGAAGAACAGGAATTTGGGCATTTGGTTTTCACGATGGATGAAATCCTGCTCCGATGATACAAAGACAGTTTTTGCAGCTGTTACGGTTCCGATTTTGCATTAGTCCTATTTGCTTGAATAGGTCGATTCCTTCTATGTCTATGTACCTTTGGATGTTGGGGACATGATTTTGGCTGAGAAGGTATAATGTTGATTACATTTGAACTATGGTCGAAGGGTTTTTAAATTTGACTATGCCAAGGTAAGGTAGTTTATTGCTTAAGTCAAACTATCATAGCAGTGTTATTGAGAGCTTAGATTTATACTGAATTATGCCAAAAAATTATGTTCATGGACATTACTTGTGTATTCTATTAAGATAAACGACAAGTTAAGATTTAAAGACTGAAAACAAGATATCTAATCTTGTTGCATTTATATGTTGTGACGATGCATTTATGATGATCCTATACCAATTTTAACCTTTGAAATGACTAAATTTGAAAGAAAATTATACCTCTGTACCATTAAACTTCAGCCAAATCTTATGTTAAGGACACGGTCTAGCTGAACTCCAGGTGCGTGCTTTATATTTTTTTATGAAGTCCAAATCATGTGGAAAATGTTTATCTGCATATCATGAAATGATTGCTGTTGTGCTTTTACACTTCTACTACTGAACATTATAGCATTGTTCAACATCACTTGGTGGTAACACAGTCCAATGGTTTTGGGAATCAATCATTTAGACATTTCCAAAAAAATAAAGGTAGTAAAAAGAGATTAAGTTTTTGTACGGTGGTTATAGTCATGATAGGAACTTAGGTTGTGCTTTATTATATATATATATATAAATTTTGTATTATAGTGGTGTTATGGAGGTGATACTTAACCTATTGAGCAGTCTATGGCGACCTAACCTCATTAAGTTTAATATCTGTTATGTTCAGTATTTTAGATAGATTTGAGCATATACAATATTTTATGTAGTCATAATAATATGCGTCTTACATGAAATGCATGTATCTCATTTATTTAGAGAGCCCGAAGTAACCGATATATTTATCTTCGGAGCCCCTAAAATAGTCCAAGTAATTAATTCATCTATTGTGGCTTTGTAATGGCTATTGTGTATATTTTTGTTAACTAAGAGACATATTTCTTTTGGTAGGAAAATGGTTACAGTTATTTCGATGTTTTTATCAAGAGAGTTGTTGCCAAGGCTGGGGATTTCTTTGAAGTAAGCCGCCATTTTTATCTACTTCTTGCCATTTAGTCTTTATTGAAGACTTTGTATTAAGCTTAGGCACGAATTATTAATTTTTTAAATAATAGGTCCGCAATGCAAAATTTTATGTAAATGGCATAGATCAAGATGAAGAATTCATATTGGAACCACTAGCTTATGAAATGAAACCGATGGTAATTTCTTTTGACCTTGCTTTCTAATTGAAGCTTGTTATCGAGGGTACCACAAAACTTACATGATATCTTTTTGTTGATAAATTGTAACCAATAGCTAAATTTTAACTGTCACAGCTACTCTAATGGCTATCTTTTAGTTTGTAACTTATCATCTACATAGTAGGGCCTTGTTGGTGCTGTCTAGTGGTTACGTGCTCTGACTTTGATCAATGAGGATACGGTTTTGAATCCAGTGTAGTATATGATTCAAATCATTGCATATAGGTTGACTTGTAGTATATTATATACTACCTAGGATATGTACTACCATTTAAGTACCCGATTGAAATAAAAAATAAAAATAAATAGTCCCTTGGAAATCTATGGGTTTGGTGCAATTTCATCCTTGTGATAATGTATCATTTACACGTAAATTTTGCATTATGTTATATTTACCAACCATTTTTCGAAAGAGCCTGTATGCTAACCATAAACTAATATTGCTTATACAGTTGATACCCAAAGGGTATGTGTTTGTTCTGGGTATAATCGGAACAACAGCTTTGACTTTCATAACTGGTAAGCTATCAACTCAATTTTTTCACAATTTTCATGTCAAAAATCAGAAAAATAATTTTGTGATGTTTTAATTTATTTATTTCTAACTTCCTAACAGGGGTTCTTTACCAATCAAAACATTCTCTGATGATCAGTGTTCAAATATTGGCCTCCATCAAAGATATCCGATACCATATATGATCCAAACTCAATGCGGACTACACTATCTTTTTTGCTTAATTGTACCTGGTGGATTTCTCTGAAAAGTTCTTCATGAATCCGATCATTCATGTATTTCTATTTTATTTATTTTTTGACCAGACCTTTGTTGTTATCTTGATAGATATTTTTGTTGTTATTAACTGCTAAGCTTGTAAAATAGAAGATGTTATATACACTATATTTTGACTACAACAATTTTTTGATCATCTATATTCTGCTCTGTAGGAAAAAAATTTCTTCTTCATGAATTCAAGTTTATTTGTTATTTGAATAGAGTGGCAAAGTGGTTCTTGCCAAAATGCAGGAATTTTGAAGATGCTCAAGAGGGAATTAGGGAAAAGGACAAACTTTAATAAAAAAAAATTGTCTCAAGGCCACCAAGATTCTTTTCTTGGTTGAATGACAAAATTTGAAAAAAATTAGGTTGAAGGACAATGCTAGTTCCAACTATACAAAATGCTAGTTCTAATTAGCATTTAATTCAGTTTTTATACTATCCAAAATACTAATTCTAACTAGCATTGTCATCCAGCCTAACTATTTTCAAAGTTTGTTCTTCAGCCTAAAAATGAAACTTGTTGTCCTTCGGTCTATTTTTTTCTTCAAAGTTTGTCATTATGCCTATTTTCCATTATGCGAAAGTTGCGCTCATATATGCCTGCAAACAAAATCTCAGCAGTTTATTCATTTTCCTATGTGAATTTTTTGTAATCAGTTCTAAATATTAGATGATCAGTATTGTAGTTTAGTTACTTGTGTACAAACTGCTATCATCGATAAATACAAATGCTTTGTGTAAATTTTGTGAAAAGTTGTTACTTCTTTGTGTTATGTTATTCTGTATGTATTTATAAGTAGTTAATTTTTGTTAAACTCTGAATAGCTGAAAAGAAATCGAGCGAGCTCATATTGAAATAATTTGCTTCTTGTTAAGAATAAAGAGAATGGAGGCAATTAGGGAGAGAACAATTCTATTGAATTGAGAGATATCTTTACAATACAATCAAGCTCCATATTTATAGACTACTTATGCAGTGTAGATTACAATAATGCCCTTTCATATTTAGCATATTCATCCCTATTATTAATGTATATTACAACACTCCCCCTTGAATATGCGTATGTAAATATGATAAGAGTAATTGCCTCATTAAAAACCTTGTTATGAAAAACCCAGTGGGAAAAAATCATAAACAAGGAAAAGAGTACAACATGATTTCATCTTTAAGTAACATATATTTTATAATGTTACTACGAGGGTTGATTCTTCTGGATCAAGATAATGCCTCATTAAAACCTTACTAATAAAAACCCAGTGGGAAAAAATATTAGTGAAGGAAAAATAGTACATTATAGCGTATTTCATACGCTCCCCCTGGATTACAACGCATTATTCAATTAGTTTGTTGATGCAGCCGACGCATACCAATTTTGTACACCATCTTCTGAAATGTTGATTTTGGAAGCGCTTTTGTGAATAAGCCCGCTGGATTTTCTTGGGATCGGATTTGTTTCACTTCTATCTTGTTATCCTTTTGTAGCTCATGTGTGAAGAAAAATTTAGGAGAAATGTGTTTCGTCCTATCACCCTTAATGTAACCCGCTTGAATTTGAGCTACACAAGCTGCATTGTCTTCATAAATAATGGTTGATCTTTCCGTTACTGATGGAAGTTGGCAGCTTTTTCGAATATGCTCAATCAGTGATCTTAGCCAAATACATTCTTTACTTGCTTCATGTAGTGCTAGTATTTCAGAGTGATTGGATGATGTTGCTACCAATGTTTGTTTTGTAGATCGCCATGAAATTGCTGCATTGCTGTTATTAAATACATATCCAGTTTGTGATCTTGCTTTATGTGGGTCAGAAAGATAACATGCATCAGCATAGCCAACAAGATTTGGATTAATGCCTGTGTTAGAGTAAAATAAACCCAAATTTGTCGTTCCACGAAGATATCTCATGATATATTTTATACCATTCCAGTGTCTTTTTTTTGGTTCTGAACTGTATCTTGCTAGAAGATTTACTGAAAATGCAATATTTAGTCTTGTGCATTGGGCCAAATATAATAATGCACCAATGCACTAAGATATGGCACTTCCGGGCCAAGCACATTCTCATCTTCTTCTTTTGGACGGTAAGGGTCATTTTTAATATCTAAAGATCTAACAACCATTGGCGTACTAAGTGGATATGTTTTATCCATTTGAAAACGCTTTAGAATTTTCTCAATGTAGTTTGATTGATGGATTAATATGCCATTAGTACTATGCTCAATCTGTAAACCGAGACAGTGCTTAGTTTTGCCAAGATCTTTAATGTCATATTCCTTCTTTAAACAATTTATTGTTTCATCAATCTCTTCTGGAGTTCCAATCAAATTTATGTCATCAACATAAACTGCTAAGATAGCAAATCCCTTTACCGATTTCTTTATAAAGACACATGGACAAATGAGATTGTTTTCGTATCCTTCTTTTACCAAATATTTACTAAGACGGTTATACCACATCCTTCCAGATTGTGTCAATCCATATAGTGATCGTCTTAGTCTTAATGAGTACATGGACTTTGATTTTGCTTCAGGCAATTTATATCCATCTAGAATTTTCATGTAAATGTTGGTATCTAATTCACCATAAAGATAAGCTGTCACAACATCCGTTAATCTTATATCGAGTTTCTCAGAAATTATAAGGCTTATCAAATATCGGAATGTTATGACATCCATGACAGGGGAGTAAGTTTCCTTAAAGTCAAAACCTGGTCTCTGCAGGAAACCTTGTGCGACAAGTCGTGCCTTGTACCTCACGACTTCATTTTTATCATTTCGTTTTCTAACGAATACCCATTTATACCCTACTGGTTTAACATTTTCTGGTGTTTTCTCTATTGGTCCAAATACACCATGTTTTGGAAGTGAATCTAGTTCCACTTGGATAGCATCTTTCCATTTTGGCCAATCGTGTCTTTTTCGACATTCATTTATGCTATTTGGTTCATTATCATCATTGTCATTATTCTCATTATGGTCATGACTTTCAATTATTTCAGTAGCTACTGCGAATGAGAATACATCATCAATTATTATTTTACTTCGATCCCATATTTCTCCGTAGTTCGTATAAAATATTGATATCTCATTATTATTAGGTACCATTTTATCGTTGAAATCTTCTTTTATCTCTTCTAGATAATATTTCCTTCCGCGCTTTTAGAAGAATTGTGATTTTCATTTGAGTGATCTTTTTGATCATTTATAACCTCTTCAGGAGGTTTCTTAATTGATGATTTTTCATTAGCCTTTCTTTTTCTAGGCGTCAAGTCTTTTGAACCAATTGGCCTTCCGCGTTTTTGTCTTGCTTTAGATTCATTTGCTGCTATATTTATTTTTGATCCTTCAGGGACATCAATTTTTGCTGGTGCATTTGCTGCTGGAATGTGAGATTTAGTTATTTTTGCAGTGTCACTAAATGCATCCGGCAATTGATTTGCAATATTTTGAATATGCAAAATTCTTTGTACCTCATATTGGCATTGTTTAGTACGTGGATCCAAATAAGACATAGATGGATTATTCCATGATATTTCACGCCGTTCTACTGGAACGGTCTTTTCTCCCCCTAACGGCGGGAAGATTGTCTCATCAAATTTACAGTCTGAAAATCTTGCAGTGAAGATATCACCTATAAGAGGTTCAAGGTAACGAATTATCGATGGGGAATCAAATCCCACATAAATTCCCAACCGTCGTTGAGGACCTATTTTAGTACGAAGTGGGGGATTAATAGGTATATGCACAGCATAACCAAATTTTTGTAAATGTGAAATATTTGGTTGAAATCCAGTTAAGAGCTGTGATGGTGAAAGCTGATGATAAGCTGTTGGTCTAATTTTAACCAATTTCGATGCATGCAAAATTGCATGCCCCAAGCTGAAACGGGTAGTTTTGATTGCATAAGCAATGGTCTTGCAATAAGTTGCAAGCGCTTAATTAATGATTCTGCTAGACCATTTTGAGTATGAACATGAGCTACTGGATGTTCAATTTCAATCCCCAATAATAGATAATAATCATCAAATACTCGAGAAGTAAATTCTCCAGCATTATCTAGTCGAATCGATTTAATTTGATGATCAGGGAAGTGTGCTCTCAATTTTATTATTTGAGCAAGAAGCTTGGCAAATGCCAAATTTCTTGTAGAAAGTAAACAGACATGTGACCAACGAGTTGATGCATCAATCAATACCATAAAATATTTGAATGGTCCACATTCAGGGTGGATTGGGCCACATATATCACCTTGAATTTTATGTAAAAATGTTGGAGATTCAGAGGTGATTTTACTATATGAAGGTCGAGTGATTAATTTTCCTTATGCACATGGGGCACATAAGTAATCACTTGGTAAATTCAATTGGTTTGATAAATCATGTCCGTTTGAGTTTTCGGCAATTTTACGCATCATAGTTGATCCAGGATGACCCAAGCGGTCATGCCAAAGAATCAATGTCTTTGTATTTGTGAGCTTCTGGCTCATGTTTATAGAGTGAGATTCAACTATGCCAATTTTTGTAAAATATAAACCAGTTGAAATTGTACCAAATTTTTCTAGGATAAGCTTATGGCTTTCAATTCTAGAAATAACACAAAGATATTCTTTGTTGTTTTCATTTATAGTTTCAATATGGTATCCATTCATTCTTATATCTTTGAAACTCAACAAATTTCTTTTAGAGTTGCTTGAGTATAATGCATTCTGAATAAAGATATGCGTACCATTTGGTAATATTATATGGGCTCTTCCGGACCCGTCAATTATATTAGCAGATCCAGCTATAGTGGAGACTTTAGCTGAGAAATTTTTAGATAGTTCAGAGAAAAACTTCTGGTTTTTCAAAATTGTATGAGTAGTTGCACTATCTAGTAAGCATATATCATCACCCAAATGGCGTTCCATACCTTAAGAATTAAAGACAATGATTAGTCAATCATTAAAAATTTGTATGCATAAATAAATGTAATGTAAACAAATAAAGTAATATGATTAAAATAGGCCATTGATTAAAAACAACATCCACATTACACATTACTAGTACTGCAAAGGGAAATACAACTAAATGAACACAAACTTCAAACTGATTTATTGATGCAAGCTAATGAAATAAAACGAAAGTCACATAACAAACTTCAAGACATTTCTAATTGATCAACTCGGTCATATCATTGATCATTGCACTTAGATTTTCATCATTAATGAAATTTCCATTATCATCTTCGAAGAAATCATCTAACTTCAGATTAGTGTTTTCAGGTAACTTTTCGGTATTATTTGCCTCAATATTTTTCAAGCGATGATATTCTTCAACTGTTTTGTTTGATGATCTACATATACGTGACCAATGACCAGATCGTCCACATCTATAACAAACATTCTCATAATGCCTTTTATTTTCTGAAGCTGAATCATTGTTCTTTATAGGCTCAATTTTCTTTTGTTGCTTTTTAAAGTTGGTGGTTTTGTTACCTTTAAAACCACCATAACCACCTCTGCTAGAGTTATATCCATGTCTACGACCATGTCCTCTACCTCGACCTTGACCCCTACCTCTTCCAGAGTGGGCAAAATTAGCATTAACTTCAGGTAATGCAGTTGAACCAGTTGGTCTTGAGGAATGGTTTTTTATAAGCAATTCATTATTTTGTTCAGCAATTAGTAAGCATTCTATGAGTTCAGAATATTTTGTAAAATGACGCTCTCGATATTGCTGCTGCAGGAGTATATTCGAGGCATGAAATGTTGAAAAAGTCTTTTCAAGCTTTGTGTGTCATTCACCTTTTCTCCACATAACTTCAGTTTAGAAGTGATTCTAAACATTGCAAAATTATATTCTCTTACGGACTTAAAGTCCTGAAACCTCAGGTTCAACCACTCTTGCCTAGTGTTTGGAAGTATGACCGTCTTCTGGTGGTCATAACGCTCCTTCAGGGAGTTCCATAAGTGGAGAGGGTCTTTTTCAGTCAAATATTCTGTTTTTAGATCGTCATAGATATGACGTCTTAAAAATATTAGAGCATTTGCCTTGTCCTGCTGGGACATAGTATTGCCATTTTTAATGCCATTTTCTAAGCATTGAGATTGCAAATGAATCTCAGCATACAATATCCATGATAAGTAGTTGTCTCCAGATATATCCAAAGCTTTAAATTCAAGCTTGGCGATGTTTGTCATTTTGTGAACTGTTCATAAAATAAATTGCATAAGGTGAAAATATTCGCCACAACAGCATTCACTATATGTTTGTTCCAGCTAAAAAGAAGAAAAAAAATGGAAAGTCTTCATTCATGGTATCAAACAACTATACCAAAAAAAAATTGTATCAACAAAACCAAACATTTGAATTTTGCAACTTTCATGTATTTATCAAATAAGAAAGGAAAATCAGCTTTTGCGCATATTCCATTCCAAACTTTTGAATTTTATTTGGCAATAGATCCGCAAAGGAAAAAAAAATATTGAATTTAGAAGCCAAAGAATAAAAATAAGAGTGATACAAGAAAAGACATGAAAAATATAGAAGCGAACCCCAAACTAGCATGGGCTGACTTGATAGCTTTATCAAAAAAAATGTGATAATGACAATTACCTTTTTTTTTGGAGAGAGGAAAAATAACGAGTTTATAAAGAAATGCAAGAACAATTCCTTTACCTGCTGTTTTAAAGGAAATAAGAAATAGAATGTATGTAGATATATTCTAAAAGACTCGTCTGCCCTAATATATATAATAGGATTTTGAATATAAATAGCCTTAGAATTGGAATGGTCAGAAGAGAAACGGTCAGAGTAATTAATATTTAATTACTTGCTGAGAAGTTGGAAAGTGTGAAGGTGAACATGTTGAGGTCAATAATTAATTCACATTCCTTCATGCTGATAACGTGTTAAGAATAAAGAGAATAGAGGCAATTAGGGAGAGAACAATTCTATTGAATTGAGAGATATCTTTACAATACAATCAAGCTCCATATTTATAGACTGCTTATGCAGTGCAGATTACAATAATGCCCTTTCATATTTAGCATATTCATCCCTATTATTAATGTATATTACAACACTTCTACAATTAATAAAAGAAAACTCCAAAATCTAACATCATCCATTACAATTGAATATACTATATTAGCAAAACTCCAAATTGTCAATAATCAAAAGATAAGACAAGAAAGCTAAAGGATAAGAAAGCAACTCTAGATCAAAAACTCCAAAGGAAAAAAAAAATAAAGGAAAAAATTATGATGTTAGAGTTTGATCAATCATTCATCCAAAACTCAAAACAAGAACCAAATCTCAACATACCAGAACTAAAATAAATATCGGTGATCGATCTACAACCATTAATCGATCCAGACAACAATTCAAGACAATTTGCAGTGCTGATGACCTTTATAAGATTAAGAATGATGAAGGCGAGGATATATACGAACAAAAACTAAAGAAGTTGTTATGCATCCTTCGTCTTTTCAGAGTTGTGTTGCCCAATTTGAATACAAGAATAAAAAAACAAAAAATCAATGTTATGTCTCAATCAGTTATCGATTATGTGGCGGAATCAACCTTCTTGTTAGAATGAATATCAACAATGGCAGAATCCAAAGTTTAGTTTTTTTCTTTCAGTGTTAATTTTTTTTAATTCTTCGATGTTATTTTTTATATAATAATAGTACTTTTAAATAATTTATTCAAACACTGTAGTTCAATAATTTAAGATCTATTTGTTACACCAATTTTTGCATTTTCATCCTTTTTAATAAAATATTCACAAATATAATGATATATATATATATATATATATATATATTCATGTGATATTTATTTGATTTTTTTCCAAATTCAACTATGAGTTAGAGTTACAAAGAAGCTCAAAATCAAGAGTATATTGATCCTTCTTGATACATATACATGTATGTCTATGAGTGGTTTATATCAATACATTGATAGCAGATGCTTAGTATCAAATTGACATACATTTACAATATGTATTATAATTGATTTTACACATTTTCAATTAATTTTAGTTTTTTTGATACAGTTAATTTTTCATAAAATTATTAATGAAGGAAAAAAATTAAGAAATATTTTTTTCATTTATATCATATAACACAATGGTCGATTTCCCCACCGTTGTGCGTTATACTAGTATTAGGCCAAAAAAGGAAACAAAAATAAAGAATAGAAAATACATTAAGAATAAAAACGATGGATAGTGGCTCCACAAATCTTTCTACAAATTAAACTTCGGAGAGAAACCTTTCTACAAATTTTCTGCTAAATTCTACTAGTTAGCGAGTTCAATAATAATAAAAATACAAATCTACTAACTTTAGCAAGCTTTTGTCATCTAGATTAACCTACTTAAACAAAACTATAAAGAAATAACAAATACACAAATAAAACAATTAAATATGGTCACCTAAATCCTACATGAAATATATATTATATTATTATTAAAAAAAGACGATAATAACAAAAATAAAGAAGGTGACAAAATAACTTTTCCTATTGCCCTAAGTGGATAGTGCAACAAGTCAAAACATGCCATTGTCCCATTATTATTAAGGGAGAATAACTTCACCAACCTACCTGGCTAAAAGTGGTGACTTCATGTGTCCTACGTGTGTCCTTTTGGCTGAATATGGTGAAACTAAATTTAAACTGTCCGATATATCATTTAAAATGTATATTTTATCTCCATCGGTAGAACCATAACAAAAGGAAAGAATATTTCTTGCTCCACGTGTTTTGATTAGTGAACATCAATCCTACTCACCATGACAAGGACTAATAATGAAAATGTTGTCATTGACAGTCAGACGTGAACATAAAAGACCATTAAATAAACGTTAAATATTTGCTCATTTGCTTCAAATCTGTGCAATAAAAGTCCCGCTTAAACCTTCTAAAATTCTCGTTATAGCGCACAAGAGGAGTGAACTTTGGACTGGTTTGGTTCATCTGATTTGAAATTTTTTAAACCGAACGAAAACCAATAAAACTTAAAATCAAACCAAAACAATTAAATTAAACTCGGCTGGTTTGGTTGGATCTAATTTAACTAAGTAAAAATGTTTTATACTTTAGGAATATTCATTGTAATATTCTTATGCTTTTTGAAAGTAATTTTTATATATATATGATAAATACAATTTATTAGGATCACTAAAATAATTTAAAAAATTTAGTACAACATCGGTAATTTGGAAATTATGATAAAAATTCGGTTAATTTGGTTAAACCGATAACTAAATTAATTTTTTTGCAGGCCGATTATAAATCAATCTAGTTTCAAAACAAAACAAAACCGATTGAAATAAATTGGTTTGGTTGGTTTATTTGTTTTAACTAAATGATGCTCACCCTTAGCGCATAATGCTCTTCGACCGCTATGTTATAAGATTTAGCGTTATTAAACAATAGATCTAATTTAAGGCTCCTTATTTTCAGCTACACCCGCTGAATCGAAGCTTTTTACCATCTGCTTTAGCAACAGTAACATGCAAATGTTGATTTGATTAATTCTTATTTAAACCAAATCAACAAAATTACGGTAAAGACCTAATTTTAAGGCATAAGTATTCAATATAAGTTAAAAAAATTTTGTAATCATCAAATTTAATCTGCATAAACAATGATAGTGTTTGATTTTGTTATATAAGATTAAAAAATATATATTTTCCTTGTATAAATGATGAAATAAATTAACCTCAAATATTTGATTGTATGACTAACGAACCTTTTTGTACCTCCATTATTTTCCGTTATATCCCCGCTTTATCTTCGCTATAACATTTTGCACCTCCGTTGCTATGGAACGACAAAACGCTTTAACTGCACAACTCCAGACGTACATTAGAAAAATGCATAGACCATATGCATTATTGTTGAACGCCTATTAAATAGGTGCGCAACATGGGTGCCTATTAATAGGCGCTCAGCAATTAAGCGTCTACTAAATAGTCGTAACTAATTTAGGATCTTGAATTGGACTAATTTAGCGTTGTTTCGCATGTTGCAATGAGGAACAATGGTTTGAAATTGGAACAGTTCCGCATTGTTAAATAATTTGAAGAAGTGTATAGATATTGGTAGGCATGTCAATGGGCATGGTTCGGCCAGGGTATTATAAAATACAGACCCGATTTCAATTACAATAATTAAAATCCAAACTCGGCCCAAACCCGCTAGCCCGTCGGGCTTCTTAAGCCCATTGAATAATAAATATATACCTAACTCAAAATAGTTATGTTAAAATCATATTTTAAAACTGCAACTTTGATATATACAAACAATGTTAACATATAAATTGGACGGTAATGTAGTCAAGATCATAACAAAAGTATGTAAAAACATGTGCATGTAAAAAAACAAAATGGTAATAAATAACACACGCACTCATGTTTTGATACGACGAAAAACTAATAGTCGGGTCAGGCTTTAACCGGACCGGGTTTTGATAAAACCGTACCCGATCCGGATCGGGCCTAAGTCGGGCATGGATGGTGAAAAGCAAAACTTGTGCCCGTATAAATATGATGGGTTCGGACCGGGCTCGGGTCGAAACTCGTACAATTGATATGCCTAGATATAGTTTGATAGACTCCTTTAGTTGCAATAAATTATATGCCGACTCTAATGCTTGCGGATAAATAGGCCATAGGCATTATTGATAGACGTTACTGTATTGATTTTCGTTTTGAAAGCCGACACTGTTGGAGTTGCTTTTAGACATAAGAGCTCATACGATTATATATTTCATATTTTCTTAAAAATAAATACAAATACACATTTAAAAAATTCAAAGCTAATGCAAGATAGAATGGAAATGAAACACGCACAAATGTAGAAAGTTTTGCAGACTTTTATACAATATTCACAAAATCAAACGTCAACGCATCCTTGGACATGTAGTAGGCTTCATCGTATTTATGCTTAAAAAAAATATAAAATGCACAAAAAAAAAAAGTGTAGAACATCTACCCAGTTAAAAAAATAATATGCAAACGGTAGAAAAAAGATGGAAATAAGTAGAGACATATAGTAGTTGATAGGACCACTATGATACAAATTCCGCAGCAAAAGAACAACAAAGCAAAATGGTTTTTTGTTATAGAATAAAGAAAATAGAAGCCATTGAAGAAAGAGAATAATTTTATTCATTTAGAGAATAGATATCTATTTACATTACATGACCTACTTTATATAAGTTCTTCAGAGGTAAGGACTGAACTTATCCCACGATGTGGGACTAAACAAAACAATGTACAAGCATATTCACTTCATAATATACATATATTATAACACTCCCCCTTGAATATGCGTCTTCAAAATCTTGAATGCTCGGATAATTTGAAAATTTCCGTTTCGAAACATGTATGATGATTGCTCCCCCTCATTATTATCTCGCTTGCATTTATCGATTCAATCGATATAGATTTGCCTCATTAAAAACCTCTATTAGAAAAACCCAGTGGGAAAAAACCTTAAACGAGGAAAAGAGTGCAACTTGTGAAATCATAAATATCATAAAATGATATTTCTTATAAGAGTTTGATACTTCAGGATCAAAATAATGCCTCATTAAAACCTTACTAAGAAAAACCCAATGGGAAAAATCTTAGTGAAGGAAAAAGAGTACAATGACATATTTATTTTCTTATTTCCTTAATAAAGCTTGATACTTCTGGATCAAACTAATGCCTCATTAAAACCTTACTAATAAAAACCCAGTGGGAAAAATCTTAGTTAAGGAAAAAGAGTGCATTATAAAATACTTATAGATGCTCCCCCTGATTTAAATTTTCCTCTGAATTTGTATTCGTCTTTCGATAACTCAAATTGGTTATAGATACTTCCGGATCTATAAATATGTGTCTCATTAATAATACAATTTATTAATAGTTTCGTTCAATACAATCAAATTTTCTAAGATTGTTTCTTTCAAACATAATTTGCATTTTATGCAATTTGTATGCTATTTTTATGAAAAACACTTCACATGTTTTCATTTTTGCGCTTCAAATTAGTTTTGCGCTTCAAATTAGTTTTGCGCATTGCAACTATAAATTTATCATGAATATTAAAAATTTCATCACAACATTACTAAAAAGTAGGAAGTAATCTACTCATCTTGAGTTATATCAAGATTTTCATTACAACAATACTTAGAAGAAGGTTGTAATCTATACTTCATGTCTTTTGCATTCTTTATAACTACAAAAGTTATATATATATTCTTCATGAATTTGTATACTTTAATAAGTATTTGCATATTGCAACTACCACTTCAATGGATATTAAGAGCTTCATTACAGCGATACTTAAAAATAGGAAGTAATCTACTCATCATGAATTATATCAAGATTTTCATTACAACAATACTTAAAAGTAGGTTGAAATTTACTCTCCTTGTTCTTTGCATTGTTTATAACAATGAAAGTTATTTATATTCTTCAGGAATTTATATACTTTCATTGTTTAATATGATTTTAAACCACATTTATACCTTCAGGGTATATTAAGCATTTCAAGTACTTTCGGTACTTTGTGGACTACATGTCCATATTTCTCTACTATTAAAGGATTCATGATGGCCAGTCATGTTTTCCCCTAATTCAAGATTCTTAATCTATTTATAAATATAAGCGCTTTATTATTTACAAATTTATCATCGATGATTATTTCTTGTCAGTTCTATACATGAATTATTGAGATCTCTTTAATTATGTTTTAGGTACCTAACCCACTTCTAGGGTTATTTGAGAATCATGTCATGGATCTCTTTCAGAGCATCCTTAAGTGTTTCTTCAAGAACACCCACCTCCTTTATTTGGCATCTTTATTACTAACTCCAAAAATATTTTGAACTGACTTTTGAACCATATTTCAGATGTGGTCTACAAATTTTGATCCTTCAGGGATTTAAATCTATATTGGAGAAAGTCTACTAGGGATAATATTGATAATGTTTTGCATCATTGTATATTTTAATAAATATTTAACACTGATGATCAAAATGAACTTGTATCCCTTTATCCTCCCCCTCAATGTTGACAAACATTGTCACATTAAATAATAATCATCTTTGGATTCTTATTTTGATCCATTATGATATTGCTACTAGCAAATACATCATACATATTAATAATAGGAGGATAATTCTTTTGTAAGATGCATTCAATTGATATTGATTATTAGAGTTTGTTCTCATTCATTGATCTAAGCAATTGGAGGAATTTACTTATTGTGTAGATCATTTGAATACATACATGACTTCAGGTCATTCAACATTTATGTTGATTGAATTTTAAATCACTAAATAAAATCTATGCATAATCACTAAATAATAGCTTATAACAAACTTCAGGTTGTTAGCTAAATATTTACATATATGGATGTATACGTGCGTCCACGTATCACATGTATATTGTAAAATTTTCATATTCTTTCTCATTTGAATTAGTGATTTTTGGAACAAACTATTACAAGGATCAAAACTATTAGTTTCTATTTATAAATCAATGTCAATGCAAACCTATCAAAACCGCATGATAATGTTCAAAACATTTGGTTTGGAACCATATCGAACTTCTGGTTCGAACAATATATACACACAACTTCAAGCTGTTAAGTTTGTTCCTCAATTATATCTCAAATATCAGTTTTGAACACTAATTATGATTACTTATCAAAGAATAATTTTTAATTGCATATAGACATTTCTACACATCTCTATTGAGAGTTCTGTAAAAAAAATTTACAGCAAAAATAATAATAGTATCTTCTAGATACTTGGAATGTTACAGATACAGATTTCCTCTTAGCTCTCAAACTTTTAGGATCTAATCTAAGCTAAATTAGGATCCTTTATAATCAAATTTATGTACACTTATTTGGTTTAATAAAATTACAAAATATATGAATAAACCTCTTCTAGAGATATGTTATCATTTTCAAATTTATAAATCTCTTCTAGAGATATATTAGTATCACCACTTCTGGAGTGAACTTTCTCTTCTAGATATATATATATATATATATATAATTATATATAAACATCTCCTCTAGAGAGTTCAGTAAAATAGATACATTTACAACATAAATAAGAGTATCTTCTGGACCCTTGAAATGTTGTAAAAATAAGAAATTATAATGGTTGCACATACCGATTTGTTCAAGACCGTATTTATATAGCTTTAGTGAAAATTATGATATGACATATAGATTATCTCTTCAGGAGCATATCTAAAGATATTTCTTCAAGAATAGTTATGCATATAATATTTGATTCATCGTAAGTTCTGAAAAGTAAAAGGTTACATATCACTATTTGTCGAATGGAGCTACGGGTCCATGACAATAGACGATTGAATTTTGGATAATTTATTATCACATTTGACAATATTTTATAGGCAATTCTTTTATAGTGCTATACGATGATATAATATCACTTCTGGGGATATTTCATAAACACCGCTTCTAGAGTGGTACATATCACTTCTAAAGATACTTTATATGCATTGTTTTTGGCATGTCATCAATAATCAATATCTTTTTCTGCATAATTGACATAATTCTACAACATCTCTTCTAGGATGTTTGGATTTTGAAATATAAAAATCATAAAACATCTCTTCAAGAGTATGTCATATGGATTATCTCTTCTGGAGAATATTAAAATGTACTTCTTCAAATATATAGTTTGGCAAACACACCCAAAGATTATCAAAACTTGGCTTTTACCAACTTCAAACTGATTTATTGAACTGAAATAAAATAAAATCCACATAGCAGACTTCAGGCTGCTATTATTGGTCAATTCGACCATATCATTTATTACTGCACTTAGATTTTCATCATTAATGAAGTTTCCTCCATCTTCGAAGAAATGATCTAACTTCAGGTTAGTGCTACTAGACAATCCTTTCACATAATTTTAAAATAAAATTCCTATAACATCTCTTCTGGGATGTTAGATTTTGCAATATAAATATAAATAAATCTCTAAAACATTGTCAGAAAATCTTTTCATAATTCAAGACTTCAGGTCTTGGACTTTGAGTTATACAACTTCTGGTTGGAAAAAAAAATCTTTGCACAACTTCAGGTTGTTCAAACTTTTTTTTTTTATGATTAAATTTTCTGATCCTCTTTTTTTTTTTTTTAGTTAGAACTTATGGTTCTTTATTTTGAGGAAACTTGTAATTTACTGATTTATGAAAACTGCAGGTTCTCAATTATTATTTCCTTTTTCCCTTTTTTTTTAACAAGGAAACATTGGAAGATATTAAGCTTATCATGTAAGCTTTTACTAATGTTTCCATTCACTTAATACGATCTTCTAGATACGTATTATATTTATATTTGTTTCTCTTAGAAACAATAAAATATTTCTTCTGGAAATATAAATCATATATCAAAATAATTTCCAAAGTCTGCATTCAAATCTAAATCAAATTAAAAGGTTTTCAAAATGAAAACCCCATTTACCAACCATGTTTGATTTCTCAAATCCATGTCAAAAAATTTGCTTTAATCAACAATATCAAAATTTTGTCAAGTTCAAACTTGCATTCCAAAATAAATGAACTCAAAAGCATAAAAATAAGTATGATATTGAGATCTACAATATAATGTTATCAGAAAAATAGCAACAACAAACAAATTAGATCTGAAATATAATAACCAACAAAATAAGAATTAGATCTCAAAGTTTAGATCTATATAAGATATAAAATTATAAGACTAGTATAATAAAGTCTAAAAATTAAGACAATAGATTTAGATCTGAAGAAGTAGATCTAGAATGGAATGGGATATATAAAAAAAATTGGAAGATTAGATCAATCATATTAGAAAAATAACTTACCGTTTTGAGATCTATAATTAGATCTGGAGAAGAATAGATTTGATTCCATAAATTATCACAATTGTAGAGCTGAAAAAAAAACTTTTGTGGAGATCGTGCTGATAACGTGTTATAGAATAAAGAAAATAGAAGCCATTGGAGAGAGAGAATAATTTTATTCATTCAGAGAATAGATATCTATTTACATTACATGGCCTACTTTATATAAGTTCTTCAGAGGTAAGGACTGAACTTATCCCACGATGTGGGACTAAACAAAACAATGTACAAGCATATTCACTTCATAATATACATATATTATAACATTTTTGTTATTTTATGTAAACATTATACTCATTTTCAAAATAGAAATAATATGCAAATCGTGAAGCTTTCATCAATAATAACGTCTAGTGACCAAAACCATCATAGATGCTTTAATGCACGGTAGATCAGATCGAAAAGCTCGGAAGACGCAACCTCTCGTATCCACCACTTTGAATCAACACAAGCATGTAATAATGTCCGATCATTTTTGAAATTGATCTTTATCATGTCTCAATTCAAAATAATATACACAAATTCTAACACTCGTTAAATTACATATCAGAACGTATACGTATGAATGACGTAGATATCTAATAAGGTATCATAGGGAATGAAAAAATATGATATATATAACAAATGTCTGATATACGTCTTAAAAAAATACAGTACCATATGCATGGCAGAGATCTACTAAGTCACTAATATATATATTTAGGGAACACCCTCACCTCAAATAAATGCGTACGGTGTAAGGTGCAACTGAGGATGTCACTTTATTGGATCATGTTCCCTAAACATTTATACCTTGTATTTCTTACTCGCTTAAGACGATCATTCATGAAGAAGTCGAAGGGCTCAATCTTCCTTTAAATTAAGATTGTCATTTCTGTAAGATAGTTAAAATGCACGGCTCGTTATGAGTAGATGCACCCACGATTAGGCCTATCAACCGTACGGGTTTCGATCCGAGACCGCTCCGAACCCGTCGTATTAATGTGGGTAAGGGTTTTCCGTTTTACTATCCAAATCAAACACGGGTCCAACCCAGATCGGATACGGTTTTATCAAAGCCCGACCCGGTTAGGACCCATTCCGACTATTAGGTTTCCGTCGTATAAAAACATGAGTGTGTGTTATTTATTTACCATTTTATTTGTTTACATGTACATATTTTTGCATACTTTTATTGTTAACATGACTATATCACCGTGCACTTTATATGTTAACACTGTTTGTATACAAATTTTATCAAAATTTCAGTTTTAAAATATGGATTTAACATAAATATTCTGAGTTAGCTATACGGTTATTACCCAGCGAGCCTAAAAAGCCCGATGGGCCGAGCACGAATATTGGATTGAAATATCCTACGTGTTCGAGCTGGGCTCAGGTTTTAGTTATTGTAATCGGACTCGGGTCCGAGTATTATAATGACCAGACCGAACCTGGCCCATTGACATACCTACTTACGATGAATGATTGATTAATTGTTATTGAGCTCACGTTTTATGCCTTTATTCTACTTGGTACATGCTACCCTTAGTTTTGGTATTAGCCATAGTCACTTTATTAAAGCATTCCATACAACTGAAGCCATAAGTCCCGGCTCGGACCATGAGCAATTCTGCCTGTTTAACTTCTAATGCAACATAATAATAGTTGTAACGATCCGTACTATACGAATTAGAGAATCGTAAAATATTTATATTATTTTTATGTAAGGGTGTATAATTCTATAATTTTGAAAAATGACCACAGGAGATATTTTCTATTCTTAGAATTTCTATCGGACGATTTTGACCCTAAAAATCTTGTACAATCTATAACTTTTGGTAGAAGCTAAATAGGGGACTGAAACTGCTTCTGTTGAATCATGATGGTGGTTTCTTTTTTCATAGAGTGGTTATAACTTATAACATAAGTACAGACTTACCGTTTTAAAGATATGTTTGTTTGAGCTTAGTGGATAATTAAGAAGATTAGTGGCTAAGCCCAAAGACCATTTCGAAATTAGCACCCAAGGGGGCTGATGAGACTTCTCCTTGTCATTTCACACTTCCTAAAATATTGGAAAAGACACCATTACCATTCTCTAGCCTAAAACCACTCTAAAATTTACTTTAATTAGCCAAATCTTGTAACTAAAGAGAGATTGACGAAATAAGCATTTGGATTAGAGTATTTATTGTTGGAGATATCTTAGATTTGCTGCTCGTATTAGGATTCGAGATCTTTTGGATTTTGGATTCTAGGTGAGTGGTAAGGACCTCTCACTTGCTAAAATAGTTGATATATACATTAAATGATGTTTTAAAATGAATTTTTATCCCTAAAATATGTTTTAAACCATAACTAATCATATATGTTAATGTTGATAGACTTAGGACATACCTTAGGGTCAATTTGTAATATATTATAAATTAATTAACTCTACAATCAATTCTCATTCGAAATAAAGATGTTTTTCTTTATGTTATATATTTGCTATAATGTGTTATAAATAATTAAATGTTTAATTAAAATATATTTAAAAATTCATAAATGATGTTTATGTGATAGTGGTTATAATAGTTGTAATCATGAGTATTGCATCACAATATAATAAACACATCGTTTTTAAACATTTCTAATTAAGATGCATCAAGAATGGATATCGATTCATCCTTTGAGATTAGAGTATGTAATGCTCTTCAAACGTTGGACAATGTATTACTCATGGCTGTTGAGGGGTACCAAGGAGTTACATACCGATAGTTATTAGATAACCATGGAATGGCTCACTTGATAATTTTCTGTCGGTTAATATGACTAAGTTAAATAGAATATATTGACGTGATTATTACACGGTTCTCTTGACTTGAGAATACCATTGATATTCAAGATAAAAGCTTATCTTTGATTATAGTCAAATCATGACATGGTGTCCATCAATTGACTATAGTTTAATCGAGTGGAAGTGTTGAATGTGAAACACTATTCAAGAGAGGATTCTTTTTATTAATTATATGAGATAGGTAGCACGGTCAACTGAAGTTGACTCAAAATCAAAATCTCTGGACAGAATAGTTGGCTAATAATAATTATTGTTATTCAATCAAGGACTTTGTATTTGGACTATAGAGTTGAATATGAATGATATTGAAAATTTAAACTTTACTAACTCCACAAGTTCAAAGTGATATAGTTTCGACGTGAGAATTGGTGTAAATAATTGTAACTACCAGATAATCCTTAATAAATTAAAATTGGATTTATTGAAATCTAGTAAGCAATAAATTTGGCCATAATATCACATTACCTGCTAAGTGACGTGTGAACGTTATTTTTTTTAACTGTTCGATATTAACCGCTGACCTAATTTATACGTTAAAGTTGCACAACTGAAACGATGAATGTTCCTTTTATCACTTAATTTAACTAATTTGTAATTGTAAATTAACTAAGATATATATGAAATATTAATTTTTTTTTATATATTTAATGTGTTGAACAATGTTAAACAGTGTATTTGCAATAGTTATGAATATATTGATCGATATACAATATCGATATGCATTTAAATTTGGATATAAATGCAACAAAAATGATTCGTGTGTGGAATTTTTTTTAGGCCCAAAGGGGATTGGGAATTTTGACTATAAATGCTTGCATAAGAGGCTGACTATATATGATGTGGCATGGTGGATTTGAAAGGAAAGAGGAGTGCAAATGGTAGGAGAGATATTCGGAATTGTGGTCCATTTTCACCCTCATCTCCCTTTAAATAAGCCACTCTCCATTCAATTTTCTAAGACTCTTTGCGCCTCATCCTACCTGCATATTTCATTCAGAAATAACCCCTTCCAAACTCCAGGATATCCAAGCACAAATCACATCAAAATATTTATTCGATCGTTAGTTGTAAAGCAGTTCAGGAGCCAGCAACTCTAAAATTTTGAATTCGATTCAAGGAGTCATTTCATCATTTTAAAGATTGATCTCTAGGCCTTAGTCTGAGGTATGCTTCAAATTTATTAACATTTTGAATTGCTTCAATTAATATATCGATCATATGCTAGCTAGATAGATCATATCACAAATCGGTATATTACTATATTCTCACATGTCGACGGTTATACACATTTGTGCATTAAATTTTTTTTAGACAATTTCTTATTGATCTTGGCCTAATAATAAATAAAAAATTAATTTTGAATATTAAAATGTTATTATTAAGTGATTTCATCAATTAAATCAAATCATAAAATACATATGATATTTGTGTTTAAGATTTTGGATTTTTTTTTACCCACACACAAACTGTTCGGCAGTAAAAAAGTTATTCATTTATAAATATTTAAATATTCAAATTATTTATTTTATTTAATATTAGTTAAACGAACATTTCTAATACATTTAAATATTCTACGAAAAAATTATATAATATAAAATATGCATTTAGATTTCAGAACTATATTTAAATATTTCTTTTATTATTAAGTCCAAATGGATTTAATTTTTTAAAGTATATTTTATTTAAAAACATTAAGCCAAAAAAATTAGGCCGTGAGCAACAATATATATATATATATATATAATATTAAAATTATTATATATATATATATATTAATTAAATAGCTATATGTTTATATAATATATATATATATATATTAGTTTTTTGTTTTCATAATACTTGATAAATGTTTTAAATTATCCTAAAATTAATATTTAAAATAATTTTGAAATTTACATACACAAAAACACAAACACACACACACACACACACACATATCACAATCATTTATATAAATAATTATAACTAATATTTTGTAGTATATATATAATTGAATTTTTATATACATACGTACATACATACATATATGTATATTTATTTATACAATAATTTTGATGCATAGATATGTATATTTAGACAATGCATTAGTATACACGAAGGGCTAACATGTTTATTATAATGTAAATCCCAGCATCTATCCATAGGCATGTCAAATTGTATACACATTATATTGTTGCCCGTGCATGCATATACATATGTGTATATTTAACATATATATAAAATACAACACAAATTATATAAAAATAAATTTCATTTATAAATTCCAATAAAATATTGATTTTATTTAAAAGAAGTTTTAAAAAAGTTCTAAATGAATTAATCTATATAGGCCCATTAAAGCTCCAATAATGAAGGTTTTATTGAATTTTACCCAATTTCTTCGCTACGGGCTGGCTCGGTTCTAATAATGATATCAGAACTCAATAGCCTATGCGGTCTAAATTAGTCATGTTATGATTAACTGATTAAGCTCACTGCCCATAGGGTTTCTAGAATGGTTATGTCGAAGAATTAGATTTGAATAATCAAGTACTCTGCCTTATCTGGCTATCAACATGGACTGAAAGATATGTGAACCTGAAGATTGCTTCTAATAGAAAAAGCCCAATTTGAATTGGGTCTTGGACTAATTATCAAAATTGTTTGAAATTAAAAAATTAGATTTAGATTTAAAATAATATATGTGTGTGTGTGTGTGCGCGCGCGCGCGTGCGTGTTTGTGTATTATAAAGTTATGATAACGAAATTTTCCAAATTATTGGAAATAAATGTAAGTTAACTTCAAAATTAAATTAATTTTTATTAATAAGATTAATAAAAGAAATAAATTAATTAAAGAAAACATATATGTATGTATATATGTTATGTTGTCTTGAAATGTTAAAGACAATATAAGTAGACATGTATGTATCTATAAAATAATTTTGGAATTAATAAAATCTAATTAAAATAGTTTAATCAAATAATTTAATTAAAATAGTTTAATTAAAAAATAAATTAAAAAATAAATTAAAAATTAAAATTAAACTAAAATTAAAAAAATAAATTAAAAATTAAAAATTAAATTAAAAGACAAATATATATATTATATATGTGTATTACTATTAAGGTTATATTATATAAATATTTATTATAACATGCTAAAATTGAATAATAAACGATTTATTAAAATGTTAATTACTCAGAATTAGCTAAACATGATTTAATTACAATGTATAAACTAAAATAAAAAAACATTATAAAAACCCTATATAGACTTGAGTAATAATACGTAAGTGTACGTATACTGTGATTTGCAATGTATTTGACACTTGATTATTCCATAAGTCGATATCACTCGATAAAATATTTTGAAGATCATGAATTGTTAATGGTATAGTTGTCCTTTACAATTTATACATTAATAAATTACTTGTGTACTCTCTAGTTGTCAAGCTTTCCTCAAGCAAGAGATGTTATGTGTAGTGTAATTAATGTATAGACTAGACGAGGTAACATACTTATACATATTTATTGAGCTTTTCTCAAGGTATATATAGTATACTTCAACCGTCATGAAATGGTGAGTACGAGTGAATAATCTCTTTTACTTGATGATCTTTCCTTAGGGTAGAAATAAGACTAGGACAATAAACCATGGGTTGGGGTTTGTACACGATACAGCTGATAAAAAGTTATCCGTCGTATATGGAAACATGATTTGTTGAGCTTATCTCGTGGTAAGAGTCCCAAGATATACGAGGCATAATACCTACAAGTGTAGTCGAAAGACTTCTATGTTTTGACTTAGTGTTTGGCAAAACATAAAAGGCTAGTGGGAGCTTACTAATAAAATGAAACATAAAGTTTAACCTTACTAATATTATAAGAACATCTACTATGATAGTGTCCTAATAATTTACCAATTAAAACTTGTAGAAAATGTCAAATCCAAACTGTTTTCTGAAAGCAAAAAAGCTTACCAGACCTAACTATATCGATTGACATTGTTGACTTACGAGCGTATTTGGCCCTCAATTACATGTGATCCTAAAGGACAACCCGTTGATGATGCGGACCCCAAACTTAGACTTATGAGAAATAAGTATTAGACTAGGTGCTCACCCAAGATTTCATGTTGTCTACATTAGATAAGCCTTTGTAGATGTAGCACGAAAACATATTTTTCCATGAGATATTTGATAGTCTCAAGGCTCTGCTTGGTGAACAGTCGTGTTTCGCAAGCTATGAGCTTACAAAGAAGCTGTTCAATACCAAAATGACTAAATGATAGAAAGTGGGTGATTATGCACTAATGGTGAAGGCCTTTATTGACAGGCTTTCACAATTGGACGCATACATAAGCAATGAACTACAAGTTAATTTTATTGTTGGTTCTCTTACACCTCAGTATGAACCGTTCATACTAAATTATAATATGAACTAGTTGAATGTGAATCTCATGGAGCTCCTTAATATGTTAAGGTCGGCCGAGCCGCATCTAAGAATCAATGAGGATGTGCTTGCTATAAACAGTGGTGCATCATCTTCGAAAGGTTCGAAGAATTGGAAAAGAGAAGGTAATAAGAATAAGAAAAGTAAAAGGACCGATGACAAGGGTGAATGTCACACTGACACAAGAAAGGTCACTTAAAAATGGAACTGTCCCGGTTACCTAAAGAATGCTAAAGAAAGAAAGTATAATGGTTCTACAGCTCTATCAGGTATATCTTTGATTCAAAATTGTTTTATAGTCAATAAAATGTCTTGGAATTTAGATACTGGATATGGAACTTATATATGTAATTTGCTACGTGACAAAATGAGAGATGAGCCACCAATTTACTATGGATCTATTGTAAATGCAACTACCGTAGGAGATTATCATTTATGTTTACCTAGTGGAGAAGTATTAATATTAAATAATTGCTATTTTGTAAAATACTTTATTTGTGGAATTGTATCTTTTTCCAGATTGTCTGAGACTAGATGTATATTTCAACGTGCATATAATGTTATGAACATTAGTTAATATGGTAATAGAGTTTGCGATGGTGTTTTGGAAAATGACATTTATGTGACCAATACTAATTATGTGTGATTAATGAATAGTTCTTCCAAAAATATAAATGATATTTATCTTTGGCACTGTAGGCTATGTCATATGAGTGAAAAACGACTACACAAATTAAAAACCAAAGATTTTCTCCCATCACTTGATTTTGGGTTATCTCAAAGGTAAAATTACCAAGCACACTTTTAGCCGGAGCAAGTAAAAGAGTTAATGAACACTTAAGGTTGGTACATAGTGATGTATGTTGCCAATGCTTGTAATCCCTAAAGATAATAGTTCTTACTTTATTACCTTCACTGATGATTTATTGAGACTAGCAGTAACAACCCACCTCGAAACAGGCCTAATTCCGATCCTGAAAAGGCCTATTGAAATGTAGACTCATTCCAAAGTTGATTGTTGGTTGGTATAAAGAACAATGCATAGAGCTATTTATCTGATATTCAAAACTCACATCGGAAGGATAAAAAATAATATAATTAAAGTACCAATTTTATTTAAAACTCGACAAAAAATAATATAAGAAAAGTACCCATTTTATTTAAAACTTAAATATCATAAAATATAACACAATACCATAAACAATCATCAACTATATGTAGTACAATATTTCAAGGTTACAACATCATTTAATGAGTACACCAAAAATAAAGGAAATAACATGAGTAGGTAAATAGTAATGACCATAAGTCAGCGTCTCCGCCACCACCTTCGAAAATCGGCATCAACATCTCTAGCCTGTATTGTAATAAGGAGGGATTCAGTACGATAATATCTAGTGAATGAAAATCTTGAGCCTTTCTATAATAGTACTTGGGTGGTATAATTTAAATAAGAATATCTCTTAAGTATCTAATCCTATCAAATGTTTTCCAACTATAAGCCCTAAGGCTTTCCTAGTCCATTATTCTTTCAACCCAATAAAACATATCTATCGTCAATATTGTCTTAACAACGTAAGAGATAATACCCAAGCCACTTAATAATTTTTTAATTGGAAACCAAACAAACTAGGACCATTTAATACCTCATTCAAGGCAGTTCTCGTCATTTAGTGCCTATCCTAAGGCGGATTCCTCTCTGATACTATCTAGCTGACATTGCACAGAATCTCTTCAGGTCACTTACTACTTCAAATCTGAAGCGGACCCTTCCCGAGATGTAACGACCCGTAAATTTTAACCGGTTTTAGTACGTATTTTATTTAAATTTTGTGAAATTTTAACGATAAAATTTTGAAATATAAATTTGATATTTGGAATGCGTCTAGTTAAACATAGCAACTGGTAAACTTTCGTCCGAAAATATGAAAGTTTATTTCGCGCGTAAATTTACTTCAATTTAATCAGTTAAAAAGCGATGAAATAAAACGTTTTCAAAACCAAAATATTTTTACATAGAAAAATTCTAAAACATCTTCTGAGCAAGATGTCAGTTTATCGTTTTTCCAAATTCGGACATCTTTGGCTCCGTCGATCTTATTTTTCTGCGATTTTTATGCATTTTCCGCTAGTAGAAAATTTGAATTTTTATAAATTCAATCGTACCACTGATATCTATATACCGATTTGATCGTCTCGTCGTGCTGATCTCAACAGTGTATTCATTTGTTTATTTTGGAATCCGTTACGCGTCGAAAACCATAAAACGGTAAACCGTAACGGTCCGTCTTTTGTTTCCTTATGACCATTTATTTTCCACCGTTTAGAAAACCAATGGCCATCAGCTTTTATTACTCCTTGTAATTCACGTAGCTGACTATTGATTATTTCCACTTTTCATTTATTCGCTAGCGCGTTTTGTCTGCCCATCTTTTTCCTTCCCACCTTTCCCGACGTCCTCTCTCTCCTTCATATCTCTCTGTTTCTCTTCTTTCTACAATTACTTTTCAGAGAAAACAACTTATATTAGGCAAAGCTTTTGAAACCTTCTCATATACTTTTAATAGTTTGGTAAACAAAGGTCCTTCACCTGATACCCACCCTCCTTCCCATGCAAAGCACGTATTCCTCCACCCACCAACCACTGGCCAGCATCTTCACCCTTTCTTCTTTCACCTAGCTTTGACACATCAGCCGTTCTCCCAGCCTTCGCCCACTAGCCTACCCCTGATGCAACCTCCATCTTCTCCGCCCCGTTCTCCGCCTCCGATCCACTGCTCCCCACAAAACACTCAAAGCCGAACCCCTTCCTTCTTACGCCAGATCGACAACCACCCCTCTCTCCCACTTCGTCCTCTCTTCCTCTCCGACACACACCAAAAAAACCGAGCTCGGCCACTATTCCCCCTCCGCCCTAACCTTCGTCGCATTCCACCCGTGCTCCGCGCCGACCACCATGACCTCAACTCCCGCCACCAACTTCCTTCAGCCGAACACCCATGGCCGAGCTTGTTCCCATTCCTCCGCTGTGTTGCTTGCTTCGGTTTGAAATAAGTTGGTGATACTCATCATTTTATGCTTGTTGTTACATATTGTGAGTTGGTAGGTATGTTTATATAGTACAATATTTTACTGCAAAGTTATATATTCTATTATAAATTATTGACTGCTCGGTGGAGGCACAGAATTATAATAGTTATATGAAATTCATACTGTAAGTTTATGCGTGAGTTAGTGTTTTGTATATACGTATTATCCATTTAGTTTGTATATAAATACTGTTATGTTTATTTCTTTGCGCATATGTATTATTTATACTTAAATCTATACATGAATATCTATAAATCTATTATAGTTTCGTATAGTTTTTCTGCCATAAAATTTTGTGAACGTACTTATGCGTATTTACGTGTATTATAGTTTTATTGTAAGTTAGTGCAAATCATAGTTTATATATAAATACAAAATGGTAAACTTATGTCCGCACACGTCAATTTATATAAGGCTTTAGATATAATAGTCTGTATAATAGTTAGCTAGTTTATGCACGCATGCATGTTATTTGTAGAGGTCAAATGTTGGTTGTAAGTATGATGTATACAGTGTATATAAAGTTATATAAATGTTGTCTTATAAATATATCTATCTGTTACGAGGGTGTTGCATATATATTATATGTACGTTGTCAGTGTTTGTAAGCTATAGTGCAGATTTATATTGTCAAGATATTTATATGCCATCGAAAATTATATAATAAACTTGTATAATAAGTTATCTATAATCTGTTAACCTACTTTTATACCCAACTAAGCTATCTTATATATTAGATGCTATTTTATTTTACTGTGTACACCCAATATAATACATTACAATACTTTATTATGGATTTGAAATAACTGATATATGTGCACTTTTAAGAGTATATATAGTACAACACTTTTCTTTGTGAACACATATGTTGCGTGTGCCAGTATATGTTGTGTGTACCTATTTTTCTAGCTGCAATGTTGTATATTTATAGTCTACTATGTATAAGTCATATATATATTAAAGTGTATATTTGCATATAAAATTTTAGCCGTTGATTATATAAATTTAGTTAAAAGTTTATACTATAAATTTTATGCGGCTGAGGTATATATTTCAGATTTAAGGTTTACTAGATTATTTTAATAAGTCATAAAGTAAGTTCTTATAAAAAAATTTTTTTTTGCATGTTAGCTTTCATGTGTATATTAAAGTAAATTATAAATATACGTGTTTATGTAGGATATATGCAAAGTTATGTGTTTATATATCTATATTAGTATTTATTTCAAACCATATATTATGTATATGTGTTGGATTGCATTATATGTGTTTGATTCAAACGATGATTTTGAAATGCCTATATATTGAATTTAATATGAGCTTGAATTTAAAATATGATTTTTTTTCTAGTTATATATAGACATATATAGTTCATCTATACCAATTTTCTTCATCGATCTAGTTCTGATTCGTTTTATCAATTCTTAATTATCAGCCTTGTTCGTCCAATTCGTGTTCAATCTTGCTTTGCTTTGAAATCCGTGCTTGGAATCGTAGCTCACTCTATCGTCGAATCTCTCTCTAGCCTCGAAAGGTGAGCAATCACTCACGATTAATATTCTTTTATTTATTAAATTTGATTTCAATTGGAACGACAATTGAAATATACTGCTGTTATTTATTGCACTGTTATTTATGTATCAGTTCACTTTTGACATCTGACACCGTTATCTGTTATGTATGCAATAATAATCCAGTTTGGTTGATAATTGATTGATTGTTTGCTGTTAATATTGGATGTAAATTGTAATGTATAAAGTGATAAATATTATGCAATTGAATTTGACGTAGGATAGTTTAAAAATTTTGAATTGACACATGTGTTGGATTTGATTAGTTAATTTGAATAATATGACCCATTTTAATTGTTAAGTTAATTGACACGTAGAATTTGATAAATTATATTTTGAACCTTTGAACGTATATTGGATTAGTTATTGTAGAATAAAATTTGAAATTGAAATTGAACGACAAGTGGGAAAAACCGTAATGTAATAATCTTTAATCTACATGAAATGATAGTGTAGATTCTAGAGATAATTATATTAATTCGCACAACTAACAACGCGAATTAATACGATTATTTCGGGATTATTTAAGTTAATTATTGGATTGTTATTGATTGTGTTATTGCTTATTTATTTACTTTGACATCATCCCTGTTATCACACTGCAAGTTCCCTTTGCTATGCTTTGATTTGTGAATTGAATTGGAATCGGGTTGAAATGATAAATACCCAAAATGAACTTGACTTAGGATAGAGAATTAAATGAACCGATTGGTCAATAATTTGATTTGAAATAAAATAAAGATTTTATTTGAATAATATGGTTTTGAATTAAATTTGGAACGTAAATTTTGATAGAAGGAAAATGTTAATATTGAAATCTGAAACAAAATATTAATGTAATAAATGATGAAAGAACGTCGTTTTGAATTTAATTATTTAACAATTATATTTGGAATTATTCATTGAATTAAATTTGAATTTATAATTAAGTTGAAATTATTTAATAATTGAATAAGATTGAATTATTTGATAATTGAATAAAATTTGAATTCTTTGATAAGAGAAATTGAACTTTTGAATAAGTGAATTTGAACTTCGTTAGTAAATGAAATTTTGTTTCTTTATTAGTTAAGTTTTGGAAAATTTAAGTAAGATGATAAGTGAAATTGAACTCCTTGAATATATGAAATTTAGTTCTTGATTAATTGAGTTTGAAATGTGTAACCGAGTAAGTAAATAAATGAAATTGAATTTCTTTAACAAGAAATAAAATGTGATTTATTGAAATTAATGAAAGACTTGTAATTTTGGAAATTTGATTTGACGAATCTAATTTAGTAAAATTTGAAGTTTTGATATAATGAAGATGAACGTAAGTAATTGATTTAATGAATTGGGAATTAAGTAAAATTGTTTTGAATGATAAAGTAACTTAACGAATATTGAATGAAATCGATAAATGAATTTGAAATTGATTTAAGTGTTAAATTAATTTATTTAAATGATTTCGAAATAAAATTCATATATGAATTTGAATCAATAAGTGAATTGTTTAAATAAAAGTTGATATCGAATTATAAGATTTTGAAATGGTAATTTGGAAGTTTTGAAACGTAAACTTTGGAAATTGATTTAGAAAGACAAATGAAATGTTGATTTGCAAATTTTAATTGAAATTGAAATTGATTTGGGTTTGAAATATATTAAACGACCAAATCGGGATAATAATTACGAAAGTTATTAAAGAAACCGGAATCGGTTATGGACATATTCTCCGTCTAAACCGGAAACCACTTTAATAACTATACGCGGAGTGATGATCCAGAATGAAGTGGTTGGAATGATGTACGTGATGACTGAAGAAAGAGAACGATAATGGATAGCCTTGACACTTGTGTCAAATTGAAAATGACTAAAATCAGGAGCCGTGCCGGGCCAAATGGGGTTAGCCACCTCGAGCTGACACACTTTTTCGTAACTACTACTCATAACTTGTGATTGATTGGTGCACCCTCGGAATTTCAGGAGTGTTGTTTCGCGGTGTTGCGATCGCTGCGGCGATGCGTTCTCACCAGTCCGGATCAGGCAAACGGTAGTTTCACTACCTTGGGTATTGCCTCATGTGCCTTGTCATACTTGTATTCCTATATACGCGACCACTACGAATTTGTTTTGTGTTATACCTATGGAGTACTCCCTGATATCCCACCAGTTTACGGTGGAGTTTACAGTGCTGTATAGACTATGACATTATATAAAATGTGTAAAGGGGGATAATGGTAACGCCTTAACACTATTTTGATACTTTATATTACTGCTAGACATTATCTATTTAGCGTACACTACTACATAGTAGATAGTTTAACGGATCCTTAGAGGATGGTGATTCCAATATCCTTTGAGTTACTTGTATTTTGATTGCTATTTCACTTGAGTTGGATTTATTGATATAAGAATATTAATCCTGACTCGAGTGTTTTGTGTTTTGCTTTACGCTCGGGTCAGATTGAGTGTACCAGTATTCGAGGCTCACCTTTGGAGTTGGAGCTTTGCTTGAAGACCCAGCCATCTATTCTGCTTTCAGTATTCGATGATTCCAGTGATGTATTCTGATTTGTACTTGATGTATCGTATTTCTCTTTTCTTGTAAACTCTGATGTATCTTATATATTTATATAGTAGCTTCATGAACTACTATCTCTTTTACTTCCGCTGCATATTATTACTCTGTGTCTGTGATTCTGTGATTATTTATTTATTGTATATCTGAGTTTTGCCAAATTTAAATTAACAATTCGGTATTTTGAATTATTCAAGTCCGACATGTGCGGATGCGAATAGTCTAAAATAGCGGGTCGTTACAGTTGGTATCAGAGCTTTTGGTAGCTCTAGGCAAAACTTAGCATATAGGGTAAATATATTTACAGAATCACTCTCATTCGAGTTTCAATCTCTTCCTTTTAATTCAATTCTTTTGAATTTTCGGAACGTCCCTCGGTTTCGAAATTCATTCTTGTCCCTCACCGTTCGTCTTCTTTCAATTCCGGAGTATCCCTTAATTCCACTTCGAATGATCTTTATAATGAACCGGCGGTCTTGCCAATCTTCGAATTATTTGTAAATGGATGAAACTCCTTTACAATAAGCATTGATTTACCGGAGATTTCTGTATCCTTGGTTTACGATGCTATCTATCTCATGCTGTGCCTGAATTCTATTCCTTGAGATCAAATGTTGATTTACCTCGAAATTCAGCATTGATCTTATTCTTGAAGTCACGGTTGACCCAGAAGGTTGCCCGTAAATTAAATAAGCGTATCCATCTCCCGATTCTGTTAATTGAATTATCTTATCTTCGGTTCGAACTTATTATCGAATCAAATTTTTCTTTGATTTGATTTCCATCAAAATTTAAATCTCTATACTTATTTTGAAGTCCATTCTTGTATCGTCGAGTGAGGAAGCGTATTGTAAATTTCATTAATTTTTTTTTTTATATATATTGTGTTGTTTGAGTTGTTGATGTTGATTTGGATTTTCGATCGATTCGTCTGATCAACGCTATTGATAGAATTTCTAAAACACTTGAGCAGAGCAAACTGACACAATATTATTTCAAATTTTATAAATAAGATAATTTTGACTGATTATATTATATAAGTATAAATTTTTCTGAAGTTAAAATGCTAAAAAATATGTTATTCAAAACGTTAAAATTTAATTTTCATTATTGTTTTATAAACCATTGATTTACCAACATATAAATAACGGAATTATAAAACCTGGTTTGTAAATCGATTTGGAAATTTAAATGAAGGTAAATCAGGAATTTGAGAATTTGATTTTCGATGATTTCAAACTTTGACTTTAAAATTTAAATCGTATAGTATTAAAATTATTTTCAAATAGAAACCGTTTCAAAGAATTTTAATTGGTTAAATCTGTGCTCTCCTATTTTGTCGCTGGAAAATAATTTCGGTGATGCCGGCCGCATCATCGACATTCATTTTCGAGTTTCGAAGTGGGGAGACCAATTCGTAGCTTTGCTACAGTTTTGTTTTGAAAATTAAATCGATTTAAATTTCTTTAGTATGATTTGATCTATATATATAGGTATGTAATTTTAAATTTAATCTGATTTGATATATATAATATATACATAATTATCTCTAAAATGGTTTGAAATTAATCGGAAATTAATTCTTAAATTTATGATAAAGGATAATCATAAATTATAAATGAAACCGAAATTTTGAATAAAAATTTATGCCTAATTAATTAAAATAGAAATTTTACTTGAATAATGCTAAATTGCATAATATATAACTTACCTAAATTTTCAAAAGTTAATTATGTAATGGAATATTATATAATATAAATGTTATCAAAGGAATTTTTAAATAAATCCGAGTAGTTATAAGAAGTGTAAATATACTAAATATATATGTGATAGGATAGATTAAGTAGAATAAACTTAATAATAATTGGAATAAAGAAGAATTAAATTTGTCGAATAAAGTATGATTATAATAAATGACTATTCAAATTTATGTTCTTTGAAATTGTTAGTTTAAGAAAATTGGATAATATACAATATGAATTGTCTTTATAAATAAAATGAGAGTGCGTATAATAAATGTTATTCACTTTAATTTTTAATTATAAAATGTTTATGGAGATAAATATATAGAATAATAAGTTAAATAAATAATAGGTATGGTGAATAGAAGAAAAATTTGATTTGAAAGTAAATAAACTGAATTAAATCAACTTTAAGGAGTATCTTGAATTTATTTTGAATTTCATCAGAAAGGAACCTTTTGTACTTAACATTAATAAACGTGAAATCAAAACAATTTAATGAGATCTTGAATTTTAAAACGAATTGTTGAATATAAATTTATTTAAATTGAAATTTATATGGTTTAAATTAATTGTTTATAATGAAATTCAAGCTTATTTTCTTTTGGTAGTTCTATTCTCCTACTTCCTTCCTTTTCGAGGACGAAAAGTTTTGAGTGGGGGAGAATGTAACGACCCGTAAATTTTAACCGGTTTTAGTACGTATTTTATTTAAATTTTGTGAAATTTTAACGATAAAATTTTGAAATATAAATTTGATATTTGGAATGCGTCTAGTTAAACATAACAACTGGTAAACTTTCGTCCGAAAATATGAAAGTTTATTTCGCGCGTAAATTTACTTCAATTTAATCAGTTAAAAAGCGATGAAATAAAACGTTCTCAAAACCAAAATATTTTTATATAGAAAAAACTCTAAACCATCTTCTGAGCAAGATGTCAGTTTATCGTTTTTCCAAATTCGGACATCTTTGGCTCCGTCGATCTTATTTTTCTGCGATTTTTATGCATTTTCCACTAGTAGAAAATTTGAATTTTTATAAATTCAATCGTACCACTGATATCTGTATACCGATTTGATCGTCTCGTCGTGCTGATCTCAACAGTGTATTCATTTGTTTATTTTGGAATCCGTTACGCGTCGAAAACCATAAAACGGTAAACCGTAACGGTCCGTCTTTTGTTTCCTTATGACCATTTATTTTCCACCGTTTAGAAAACCAATGGCCATCAGCTTTTATTACTCCTTGTAATTCACGTAGCTGACTATTGATTATTTCCACTTTTCATTTATTCGCTAGCGCGTTTTGTCTGCCCATCTTTTTCCTTCCCACCTTTCCCGACGTCCTCTCTCTCCTTCATATCTCTCTGTTTCTCTTCTTTCTACAATTACTTTTCAGAGAAAACAACTTATATTAGGCAAAGCTTTTGAAACCTTCTCATATACTTTTAATAGTTTGGTAAACAAAGGTCCTTCACCTGATACCCACCCTCCATCCCATGCAAAGCATGTATTCCTCCACCCACCAACCACTGGCCAGCATCTTCACCCTTTCTTCTTTCACCTAGCTTTGACACATCAGCCGTTCTCCCAGCCTTTGCCCACTAGCCTACCCCTGATGCAACCTCCATCTTCTCCGCCCCGTTCTCCGCCTCCGATCCACTGCTCCCCACAAAACACTCAAAGCCGAACCCCTTCCTTCTTACGCCAGATCGACAACCACCCCTCTCTCCCACTTCGTCCTCTCTTCCTCTCCGACACACACCAAAAAAACCGAGCTCGGCCACTATTCCCCCTCCGCCCTAACCTTCGTCGCATTCCACCCGTGCTCCACGCCGACCACCATGACCTCAACTCCCGCCACCAACTTCCTTCAGCCGAACACCCATGGCCGAGCTTGTTCCCCTTCCTCCGCTGTGTTGCTTGCTTCAGTTTGAAATAAGTTGGTGATACTCATCATTTTATGCTTGTTGTTACATATTGTGAGTTGGTAGGTATGTTTATATAGTACAATATTTTACTGCAAAGTTATATATTCTATTATAAATTATTGACTGTTCGGTGGAGGCACAGAATTATAATAGTTATATTAAATTCATACTGTAAGTTTATGCGTTAGTTAGTGTTTTGTATATACGTATTATCCATTTAGTTTGTATATAAATACTGTTATGTTTATTTCTTTGCGCATATGTATTATTTATACTTAAATCTATACATGAATATCTATAAATCTATTATAGTTTCGTATAGTTTTTCTGCCATAAAATTTTGTGAACGTACTTATGCGTATTTACGTGTATTATAGTTTTATTGTAAGTTAGTGCAAATCATAGTTTATATATAAATACAAAATGGTAAACTTATGTCTGCACACGTCAATTTATATAAGGCTTTAGATATAATAGTCTGTATAATAGTTAGCTAGTTTATGCACGCATGCATGTTATTTGTAGAGGTCAAATGTTGGTTGTAAGTATGATGTATACAGTGTATATAAAGTTATATAAATGTTGTCTTATAAATATATCTATCTGTTACGAGGGTGTTGCATATATATTATATGTACGTAGTCAGTGTTTGTAAGCTATAGTGCAGATTTATATTGTCAAGATATTTATATGCCATCGAAAATTATATAATAAACTTGTATAATAAGTTATCTATAATCTGTTAACCTACTTTTATACCCAACTAAGCTATCTTATATATTAGATGCTATTTTATTTTATTGTGTACACCCAATATAATACATTACAATACTTTATTATGGATTTGAAATAACTGATATATGTGCACTTTTAAGAGTATATATAGTACAACACTTTTCTTTGTGAACACATATGTTGCGTGTGCCAGTATATGTTGTGTGTACCTATTTTTCTAGCTGCAATGTTGTATATTTATAGTCTACTATGTATAAGTCATATATATATTAAAGTGTATATTTGCATATAAAATTTTAGCCGTTGATTATATAAATTTAGTTAAAAGTTTATACTATAAATTTTATGCGGCTGAGGTATATATTTCAGATTTAAGGTTTACTAGATTATTTTAATAAGTCATAAAGTAAGTTCTTATAAAAAATTTTTTTTTTGCATGTTAGCTTTCATGTGTATATTAAAGTAAATTATAAATATACGTGTTTATGTAGGATATATGCAAAGTTATGTGTTTATATATCTATATTAGTATTTATTTCAAACCATATATTATGTATATGTGTTGGATTGCATTATATGTGTTTGATTCAAACGATGATTTTGAAATGCCTATATATTGAATTTAATATGAGCTTGAATTTAAAATATGATTTTTTTTCTAGTTATATATAGACATATATAGTTCATCTATACCAATTTTCTTCATCGATCTAGTTCTGATTCGTTTTATTAATTCTTGATTATCAGCCTTGTTCGTCCAATTCGTGTTCAATCTTGCTTTGCTTTGAAATCCGTGCTTGGAATCGTAGCTCACTCTATCGTCGAATCTCTCTCTAGCCTCGAAAGGTGAGCAATCACTCACGATTAATATTCTTTTATTTATTAAATTTGATTTCAATTGGAACGACAATTGAAATATACTGCTGTTATTTATTGCACTGTTATTTATGTATCAGTTCACTTTTGACATCTGACACCGTTATTTGTTATGTATGCAATAATAATCCAGTTTGGTTGATAATTGATTGATTGTTTGCTGTTAATATTGGATGTAAATTGTAATGTATAAAGTGATAAATATTATGCAATTGAATTTGACGTAGGATAGTTTAAAAATTTTGAATTGACACATGTGTTGGATTTGATTAGTTAATTTGAATAATATGACCCATTTTAATTGTTAAGTTAATTGACACGTAGAATTTGATAAATTATATTTTGAACCTTTGAACGTATATTGGATTAGTTATTGTAGAATAAAATTTGAAATTGAAATTGAACGACAAGTGGGAAAAACCGTAATGTAATAATATTTAATCTACATGAAATATAATGTAGATTCTAGAGATAATTATATTAATTCGCACAACTAACAACGCGAATTAATACGATTATTTCGGGATTATTTAAATTAATTATTGGATTGTTATTGATTGTGTTATTGCTTGTTTATTTACTTTGACATCATCCCTGTTATCACACTGCAAGTTCCCTTTGCTATGCTTTGATTTGTGAATTGAATTGGAGTTGGGTTGAAATGATAAATACCCAAAATGAACTTGACTTAGGATAGAAAATTAAATAAACCATTGGTCAATAATTTGATTTGAAATAAAATAAAGATTTTATTTTAATAATATGGTTTTGAATTAAATTTGGAACGTAAATTTTGATAGAAGGAAAATGTTAATATTGAAATCTGAAACAAAATATTAAGTAATAACTGATGAAAGAACGTCGTTTTGAATTTAATTATTTAACAATTATATTTGGAATTATTCATTGAATTAAATTTGAATTTATAATTAAGTTGAAATTATTTAATAATTGAATAAGATTGAATTATTTGATAATTGAATAAAATTTGAATTCTTTGATAAGAGAAATTGAACTTTTGAATAAGTGAATTTGAACTTCGTTAGTAAATGAAATTTTGTTTCTTTATTAGTTAAGTTTTGGAAAATTTAAGTAAGATGATAAGTGAAATTGAACTCCTTGAATATATGAAATTTAGTTCTTGATTAATTGAGTTTGAAATGTGTAACCGAGTAAGTAAATAAATGAAATTGAATTTCTTTAACAAGAAATAAAATGTGATTTATTGAAATTAATGAAAGACTTGTAATTTTGGAAATTTGATTTGACGAATCTAATTTAGTTAAATTTGAAGTTTTGATATAACGAAGATGAACGTAAGTAATTGATTTAATGAATTGGGAATTAAGTAAAATTGTTTTGAATGATAAAGTAACTTAACGAATATTGAATGAAATCGATAAATGAATTTGAAATTGATTTAAGTGTTAAATTAATTTATTTAAATGATTTCGAAATAAAATTCATATATGAATTTGAATCAATAAGTGAATTGTTTAAATAAAAGTTGATATCGAATTATAAGATTTTAAAATGGTAATTTGGAAGTTTTGAAACGTAAACTTTGGAAATTGATTTAGAAAGACAAATGAAATGTTGATTTGCAAATTTTAATTGAAATTGAAATTGATTTGGGTTTGAAATATATTAAACGACCAATCGGGATAATAATTACGAAAGTTATTAAAGAAACCGGAATCGGTTATGGACATATTCTCTGTCTAAACCGGAAACCACTTTAATAACTATACGCGGAGTGATGATCCAGAATGAAGTGGTTGGAATGATGTACGTGATGACTGAAGAAAGAGAACGATAATGGATAGCCTTGACACTTGTGTCAAATTGGAAATGACTAAAATCAGGAGCCGTGCCGGGCCAAATGGGGTTAGCCACCTCGAGCTGACACACTTCTTCGTAACTACTACTCATAACTTGTGATTGATTGGTGCACCCTCGGAATTTCAGGAGTGTTGTTTCGCGGTGTTGCGATCGCTGCGGCGATGCGTTCTCACCAGTCCGGATCAGGCAAACGGTAGTTTCACTACCTTGGGTATTGCCTCATGTGCCTTGTCATACTTGTATCCCTATATACGCGACCACTACGAATTTGTTTTGTGTTATACCTATGGAGTACTCCCTGATATCCCACCAGTTTACGGTGGAGTTTACAGTGCTGTATAGACTATGACATTATATAAAATGTGTTAAGGGGGATAATGGTAACGCCTTAACACTATTTTGATACTTTATATTACCGCTAGACATTATCTATTTAGCGTACACTACTACATAGTAGATAGTTTAACGGATCCTTAGAGGATGGTGATTCCAATATCCTTTGAGTTACTTGTATTTTGATTGCTATTTCACTTGAGTTGGATTTATTGATATAAGAATTTTAATCCTGACTCGAGTGTTTTTTGTTTTGCTTTACGCTCGGGTCAGACTGAGTGTACCAGTATTCGAGGCTCACCTTTGGAGTTGGAGCTTTGCTTGAAGACCCAGCCATCTATTCTGCTTTCAGTATTCGATGATTCCAGTGATGTATTCTGATTTGTACTTGATGTATCGTATTTCTCTTTTGTTGTAAACTCTGATGTATCTTATATATTTATATAGTAGCTTCATGAACTACTATCTCTTTTACTTCCGCTGCATATTATTACTCTGTGTCTGTGATTCTGTGATTATTTATTTATTGTATATCTGAGTTTTGCCAAATTTAAATTAACAATTCGGTGTTTTGAATTATTCAAGTTTCGACATGTGCGGATGCGAATAGTCTAAAATAGCGGGTCGTTACACGAGATATCATCTACCGTTCTTAACCATTAACATTAACCATTTACTACTTCATACATAGGGAAGATGCAGGCCCTTACAAAGCCATTTAACGCCTTCAATCCCTGAAGCTGGTCCTACATGTTATGACCATATCCATAGTGACATCTCACATTTAGTCTGACTATTCATAGGCAACGGTCGCCAAATTAGCTAGGAAGGCTTTAGAATTTAGCACTATCCCTATGTCCTCTATGGTTACTTATTATAGAAAAATATTCACATCATCCCCAAAGTCAAATTGCTAGTAGCCAATTTGCTGGGCAGACTTTTATGTTCTTTTGACCGACCTTGCATCCCTATGACTTAGTCATACTCTATAACACTCTCATATTATAACACATCCCACTACATGCATTATTAAGGCCTTATAAGAAATTTCTTATTTCACATCTACAATTAATTGCTTTCCTAAGGGGGTTTAATGATAATTAATAACCTATAAACTACATAAATAATACGTTATAATTTTATGTTATTTAAGTTAATCTATATATAAACATGTGCCTAATAAGTGTGCGAAGATTTGTGCCTTAAACTAACATTTAAATGTCAAAACATCAACTTTATACAAATCCGATTCCACATCCATATTATACAACCAAGTTCTTTGTACATATATTTACTCAACCAAAAGTGTAATGTCACTATGTATGCAGACATACTATAGGTGAGCTCAATTCTAGTGTGAGTGTATAATCATAACATATGGATACATATGAAAAGCATCCTAAATATGCATAAAATTTCTGTATGAGTGCAAAGTGATAGTCAAAAGTGTCACAACCATCTCCTACCATTCAATTTAGAAACCACGAGGCAACTAAAAATAATTTTGGAGAGAAAAGTTTGCTAGTGAAAAACTCCGAACGAGAAGTCCTCATGCTTTCTGCCGAATTTTCCTTTCATTCTACTCGAACGAGCCTAATTTCTTTATGGTCGAGCCTCCTAGGTCCATGCTCCACAATGCATGTGATGATATGGAATGCTATTGGCTCCATCTCAATGTCCCCTAATTGATCAGGCTCTACCATAGTGGCTGTTCTACGAAGACATCTCCGCAAGTGCGTAACTTGAAAAACATCATTGGCTATTGCAAACTTGTTCAGCAGCTCCTCACGATAAGCAAGTTTTTCTATTCTTTTCAAATTGGAAAGGCCTAGTAAATCTTGGTGCCAAATTGACTGACTTTCCAAATCTTAAGACCTTTTTGAGAAGGGAAACCTTAACGAACACTATGTCCCTAACCCAAACTCAAACTTCATTCTTCGCTTGTCCGTATTGGATTTCTGAAGGTCTTGCATGGCCCTCATACGCTGCCTAACCAACTCTACTTATCTTGACATCTCGCAAATTTAATTTGGTCTGAGTAGAATTCTTTTGATGGTTCCCTACAAACAATTTAGTGAATTGCATGGCCTTCCATAAAATGCTTCATACGGTGCCATAATGATCGTCGCCTGGTGACCATTGTTCTACATGAATCCTGCTAAAGGTAAGTGTTGCTTCCAATGTCCTCCAAAGTCTCTGATGTAAGCTCTTAGCGGTCCTCCGAAATCTAGTCACCCTTTTAGTTTGTCCATCAGTCTGTGGATGTTAAGAAAAGATAATATTTAATGAAGTTTCTAAATCTAACTGCAAATTTCTCCAAAATTCGCTAGTAAATAAAGGGTCCCTATCACTATCGATGCTAACCAAAATTCCATGAAGTCAAACCACCTCCTTAATGTAAATCTACGCTAGAGATGTCGTGTTCCTATTTCTCATAACAGTAATATAATGGATGCTTTTACCAAGTCTATAGCATCATTGCCTTTTTTACTCATAGGCCACCCATCTATAAAGTCCATCGATGTAAGCTCCCATTTCCAAGTTGGAATCTCCAATGATAATAACAATCCTCTAGTCTTTTCTTGCTCAACCTTAATCCTTTGGCACATCAAACATCTAGAAACAAATTCAACTACTCTCTCTTCATCCTTGACCAATAAAAATTCTCTTCATATTCTTATACATTTTATCTCCTCTGTGATGAATGGTCATCCTTAAATAGTGACACTCTGCAAGCAAAAATTTAATTTTCCCAAGATCATAAAGTTTTTAGGCTTGAAGCATCCTTTATTTCAAGTTACTAACCTAATTTGCTTATTAACTTCCAATCTTAGCTATAGTGTATCACTAATTAAGTGTCCATATGAAATTTCCTTATTATGATGTTCCTTAATATGTATGTTTTTGTCCAGCAGGCTAATCCCATTCATAAAATCAACCCAATGATAAAACCGGAACATATTCCATACCATATCATACATCTTTCCAATAACCTAAAGGAGACAACTAATGATTATAACCCAAAAAATTTATCTAGAAGCTTCCGTTTAGCACTAACTGGTGTTAGTGATATTAAGGTCCTAATACTCCTTACCAAATCAAAATGATCGTTCTTAGAATGTTATTCCATCATTACCCACCTTCTTTAAATCTCTTTCTTAGTTTCTAATAAATGTAGTCCATCCATTACTCCAGTTAATATACCTATAATAATTGATCATTACTGTCAAAATTGACCATCTCTAATCAATCCTAATTTATTCCCTTAAATCTTTTTAGTAGACCAATTCTCTCTACTCAATTCCTTTATAAATACTATATTTAATTCTTTACTTAGCTCCATTTAACTGCTTTTAATTCTTTATTACTTGCAAATTTATTGCCCATTAAATTTGTAATTATTATCCATAAATCCTAGTCCTTTAATTAATAAGATGTTAATAACTAATACGAATACCGTTGTAAATTACGCTACTTATATAATTTTATGTGTTAAGCACGATTGTGTGTGTATATGTGTATTTCTAAGCTAGAACATTCGTTTCCATATTTTAATTTATCGAAGCTATCTTTTAAAATGGATTACAATTATATTTTTTAATAAATTAACTAAAAGTGAGATCTTTGCTTCATTTGAAATTACAAGGAATCAATTCTTTTCTTTTATTGAAAAGACAATGTAAACCGTAGAAAAGAATGTCCATATATTACCCATCTCTTTCCCTTTTTTTGATATATCCCTTGTAAATTCAAATACACACATTTATACATATTTTGGAATTGGGTAATCTATGAAAATTACATGTAACCCACTCCAAACAAATTAAAATATAGAAATTTACATTCCAAGTTAACCTAATCTACAACCCAATTATAGATCTGGAATATCTTTACAACTTTACAAACATCCTATAAAGAAATATTTGGGATTGATTTCAAATTTTCAGGTCAGGTTGTACATATTATTCCAACTTTATTCATATCCCAAAACCTTTACCATGTCTTAACTATGTAGTGATCCTATCTACTTCATATAAAAAAATTGGTTTAGTTCCCACTGTACCTTATAAAACTAAAATTTCCCCATCCTGAAGTACCTAATCCGAAAACTTTATCTTTGAAAATATAAACTTAGAAAACCCATTATGCTAGTATGTGGCATTTGAAATTCAAAAAATTTCTCATTTTAGAAGAAAACTTTTCAACATATTTTCCAAAAGAATTTCCAACATGCAAATCAGCTTGAAGAATTGATTTCCCAAAAGCATTTAAACATTATATTTTATTATATACATACATACATACATGCATGCATACATACATACATACATACATACATATATATATATATATATATATTCCATTTTTATTAAACATGTGGACAAAACCTTCCATAAAGATTTGAACGAAGCTTCTCAAAAGCATTCAAACACAATTTTCGAAACCTTTGCTGCTTTATCCTTGACCCCAATTTCGAAAATTTTCAAAATTTTTGTAGCAAAATAATTTCCCTTCTCAATGACTTACTTCTCTAACAGTAGGATTTTTAACCCAAAAAATCAATTCCTAAACCAAATTATTATTAAATCACAAAATTTCAAAAAGGATTGCAAAATAATTTTCCTCTTTCAAAAACTTTCTACAACAAAGATTTATTCTTTTAAAAGTTGATCTTTTAATTTAAAACATTCGAGAACATATTCTATAACTTTAAACAATCAAAAAGGGGTATGCAAGGTAAAATTATATCCTATCATTTTCCTATCCCTTCTCTCCTATATTATCTCTAACAAGATTACTAACCCTATTTTATATATTGTTAACTCCACTTTTTCAGCAAGGCCGTGATATCAAAAATCGACCGAGAAGCCAATGATAGTTCATCTCGAAGGATGGTCAATTTAACCTCCCAATAAAGCAAGTTCCGTTGAATGAATTTTCAGATAAGATCCCCTACGGAAGGGGGGTCCAGGGGGGGGTGCCAACCCCCCAAGGTGGGGGTGCGGGGGCAACGCCACCGCCTACGGTGTTCGACCTGACCGGTCAGGTCGCAGGGGTCCAGGGGGCAGCGCCCCCGGCGGGGTGCGGGGCAGCGCCCCGACCAAAACGGTATACAACTTAAAGAGTGAAGTAAGCCAGCGACTTAACTAGTCAGCGACCTAACCAATGAAGCGACCTACCGGCTCAAGGAAGACACGACTCAACTTATCTGGTTGCCGACTCAACGGCTTTGAAGGGTTACGACTTAACGACTCAGGAGGGATAACGACTCACCGGGTTATAACCATAGCGACTTAAAGGTGCTGGCCGACTCAACGGGTTAACGACTCATGGAGTTAGCGACTCATGGGGCTGACCGACCTAAGGATTTCAACGACTCAAGGTTTGTAACGACTCAGTGGATCAACGACTCAACTGCTATGCGACTTATGGGTGTTACCGACTCAGCGACTCAGAGCTTACAACGACTCATGGTTCAACGACTCAACAGGTTCGCGACTCATCTTATGGAACGACTCAGGGGAAGTGACGACATAAGAAAGTGGATCCCTGTGCCGCTTCGTTTATATACCGTCACCTGATAAGTCGTTAACGGCTGAACGACTCACAACTAATGACTCGTTCAAGACTCAGAGCCATTGAGTCGTAATCCATTGCCATAGTGCCTGTGCCAAGGGAGGTTGACTCGTAAGCGACTCAGGACTTGGCGTATAATCCAGCAGAAGAATGAACCGTGGAGCAATCAAGGGTTGGTTCAATGAGTCGGCCACGACCTAATTTGACTCGGCCACGAGTCAAGCATGAGTCGGGTACGACTCACGACTCAAGGCTGAAAAATCCTATAAATACACGGCCACCTCCAACATTCAAGGGACCTTTTGCTCATTCTCTTCAAGCGCTGATACTCTGCTGCATTCCAAACCAATTCAACACTTGAAGCTCTCGAGACACTAAGAACGCTACAAACAACTTCAACAAGAGATCACGTACATCCAACATGGATTCGAAGACTCTCATCTCCATTGAAGTTTAAAATACTTGTTCTAAGTTTCTTGTAGTTCAAAGTGAATTGTACTTGGGAAGAATTGTATCAACTTGTAACGAGATCATCAATAAAAGTACTTAAAGTGGACGTAGGCTGTACCCATAAGCCGAACCACTATAAAATTGCTGTTGTTTACTGCTTTTCCGTTATTACTTGCTTGTAATTCTTTCCCGATCTATCGGGTGGTGCTTTCACAACTACACTTCACACACCGGGGTGTTAGCGTTCAAATTTAAGCGTTAACATATATGAATTCCTAATGCTATTTCTATTCAAATCTCCAAATATTGCCTCGGTTTATATTCCTCTTACCTAAATGACTTCTTTATCATTTTAATCAAGTTCTATTTCAATTTATCCCTTTTTAAAAAGAATAGTTTTTTTAAAAATGCATTTCCAAATTTATGAGATAGGAAAAATCATTAAGTCCAACTTATGCTCTACTTTACATTTATTTTAAAAAAACGAAGAATTATTTTATTGAAATCTTTTTAACTAGCATTTTAAAGATGAAATGTCCTTTTTGCCAAAACCCTTTTAAGCAGAAATTTATGACTTACCAAAATTTTAAATTATGAATTTCAAATTTTCTTACTTTTTCTAAACAACAATTTCGCAATAAATCCTTTGAAAAATCCATTCAAAATAATTTATGGAATTTTCCAAAAACCTTTCATCAAATTCTTATCCATGGGGTTCGATTTAGAAATTTATTTTAATTGCCTTTTCTATTGAACTCCCTACTTCCCTGTCTAATCATTATTCTTAACATTACTTACTTCCCGACGCTTGAAAGATATAAGTTCTTCTCTTCCATCTGACTGGGTGAATGTAATTCTTCAGTCAACAATCAATCGAATTCTAAGATCATAAGGTAGTCTAGGTCCAACAAAGGAGTCAAATACCATTCAACGTCTAGGGTTCTTCTATATCTCGCGGTCATGCTCATCTTGGTCCACTCTTTACAACACGACCTCTACCCCATGGGAAATCATGGTAGAAGTATAATTTGACTCTATTTATTTTTTTCTCGCTCATACTTGCGTCATCCGTCAATTTGGAGTATGCTTGCGGCTACTTCTATAGTTGGAATTTCTATAGTTTGCCGTATGTTCAAAATAAGTGTATCTATATAGTAAGATTGGAAAAGTGCTTTCAAAAATAACAAGTGCCACTTATACTTATACCTATCCATATTGATCGGATAACCTAACCTTTGATATCAAATGTAACAACCCAACTCGAAATAATGCCTAAATACCGACCTAGAAAAGGCCCATTAAAATGTAGACTCATTCCAAAGATAGCTTTTGGTTGGTGTAAAGAACAATATACAGAGCTAATTATCTATATGTTTAGAATTAGTAGTTGAAGGATAAAATATAATATCAGAATACCAATTTTATTTAAAACTCAATGTTGTAAAAACATGCACAATACCATAAACAATCATCAACTATGCGTAGTACAATATTTCAAAGTTACAACATCATTTAATGAGAACATAAAAAATAAATGCAATAGCTCAATTAGATAAATAGTAACTGCCACACGTCAGCATCTCTGCCACCATCCCTGAAAATTTACATCAACATATCTAACCCATGTTGTAGTGTGAAGGGAGTTAGAACAACAATGTCCGGTGAATAAAAATATCGAGTCTTTCTATAATCGTACGTGGGCAATATAATTTAAATAAGAATATGTCATACATGTCTAACCATATTATAACTTTTCCGACTATAAGCCCTCAGGCATTTTAATCTATTATTCTTTCAAACCAATAACCCATATCCATTGTCAATAATGTCTCAATAGTCTAAGAGAAAGTCCCTGGGAAACTTAATACCTTTTTGATGGAAACTAGGAAGACCCTGACCATTTAATACCTCATTCAAGGCAGGTCCTCATCATTTAATGTCTATCTCAAGGCGGACTCCTCTCCGATACTATTTAACTAACATTGCATAAAATCTTTCCAGGCCACTTACTACTTCAAATCTGAAGTGAATCCTTCATAGATATCCTCTACCGTGCCTAACCATTAACTCTGACCGTCTATTACTTCATACATAGATAAAAGGAGGTCCCTCATATAGCTACTTCAATCCCTGAAGCACATCCTATGTATTATTACCCATAGCCTACAGTGACATCTCACATTAGTATAACTATTCATAGGTACTGGTTGCCAGGTTAGCCGGGAATTTTTACCTTGTAGAATTTAGGATTAATTTTGCGCCCCCATGGTTACATATTATACCCGATGTCTCACATCAACTCCAAAGTCACATTGCTGGTAGCCAAATTAGCTGGGTAACATTATGTATGCTTTTGACTAACCTCGCATCCTTATAACTTAGTCATGAACTATAGCACTCCTATATTATCACACATCTCACTGCATGCATTATTAAGGCCTTATAAGAAACTTCTTATTTCGCCTCTATAATTAATTACTTCCCTACGAAGGATTTAATGATAATTAATAACCTATTAAGTATGTAATTTATACGCTATAATTATACGCTATTTATGTTATAATATATATATATATATATATATATATATATATATATATATATATGCACGCACGCCTAAAATAAGCATGCAAAGATTTGCATCCTAAACTAATTTTAAATGCCAAAACATCAACTTTAATACAAGTCCAAATATAACATATATCCAATATCAATAATTCAATCAACAGACTTTTATAAAATAAAATCCGTACCAAACTTATTTTATACTAAAATAGCAAAATAAAAATTAATAAAAACTTACAATTTAGATACTTTTACGCTCTATTCAACTCTTTTATATAAAATTGAAAAAGGAAATTTCTATTTAAATTGCAGAAATAAGCGGCGCAAACTACGAATAACAGGATTCGTACCCGACACACCATTTCCTAATTTATTCTCTTCAAAGCCCATAATCAAATCCAAAGGAAAAGATAAGAAGTGGAATAGAATGTAAAGCATTGAAATTGCACTATTTACACACTTCCATTATTTTAATGTAGAATAATTAAGATTCTAACTTAAGAACTGACATTTCACTTTAGGGGAATTCTGGTATATTAATATGATATTTTTGTAAACAGAATTCCCCAAGGCATATATTAAGTCCAAATTATACTATACAATTACTGAAATAAGAAAATTAAGGTTTCCACTCACAACAGGTCCTTAGCTATTCCCCTTTCGGGATTTGTTATGCCTGTAGTAACCTTTTTAAGATCTCTCCTTTTAGAAATGTACAAGGAAATTGTACATGGATTAGATTCATAATTTTAGGGATTGGAGGAGAATAAAATTGAAAATTGAATAATGTACACCAAAAATTCTTACCTAAAACCCAAAAGTATTTTTCTCAACCTTTGGAAAGAGAGACCGACAGAGCTTCGCTTGGTTCCCAAATAATTTATGAACAAAAGTGAGGGATTAGGCTCTTATTTATAGTTGTAAGAAAGCATCGGAACCATCGAATTTAATTTGGTTTAAAATAATCAAAAATGCACCGATGAAATGTAGAAAACCATGTCCACCATCAACACGAACCGGTCGACTGCTCCTACTCCACTGGTCGACTACTAGCGATCGACTGGCTTATTGTCGGCGGTCGACTGGTACTACTATTTTGGAACTGTTCTTAATGTGCCGTTGATTATTTTATTTATACCTTAATTAATTTTTTAACGTTAACATTAATTTTAACGCTTACTTAACCCCCTAGTCTAATTGTTATTACTTTTCGAATTTCAAATTTAAGAATTATTTATTTATTTGAATTGAATTCTATTTAAACTAAATTTGAACATGAAACTTCAAACGTCCATAACCTTTTCATTTGAGCTCCATTTTCAAAACATTATATACGAAAATTAATCAGGAAATTACTATGAATGCAATGACATAGCATCCTTGGTCAAATTCCGACTTTTACAAAATTTTCATTTTTAGACCTATCTTATTTAATTAATCAGTTAGCTTATTTAATCCTTATTATTTTTAGGATTTTACACTAGGATATGTATACCTTATGAACAACAAATTCAATGTCTGTGAGAAATTTATTGAATATAAAAATGAGGTTGAAAATTAAATGAATAGAATGATAAGAATTCTTCGATCTGATCAAGGTGTGTTTGTTGGACAAGAACTCCAAAAATACTTAAAAGTAATAGGGTTATCTCTTAGGCTACTTCACCTTATACTTCATAACACAACGGCGTGTTGGAGCAAAGGAGCAGAACCCTATTATATATGGTTCATTCCATAATGAGTAAGGTCGAGTTACCTTTGTACACTTGAGGATATGCACTAGAAACCGCGGTGCATATATTTAATTTGTTACCCACTAATTTTGTGCCTAAGGCACCATATGAGATATGGCATGTGAAAAAATACCACTTGAATTATTTGAATGTATTAATAGAGTTAGTGGTATGCCCAAGGGGTAATTATGTAATTTGTTACAAATATCTAACTCAATAACCAATCTTGCTCGAAATAAAAGGTGTTTTCTTTCTATTATATATTGATATATTGTGTTATATTAATTAATTAATAAAATAAAATATATTTAATAAAAAATCCATAAATGGTATGTTTTGTGTGATAGTAGTTACAAAGTGTTGTAACCATGAGTAATTTGTCATAATGAATATAAATGTACCATTTTGAATATTCTTAGTCAAGATATATCAATATTGGATATCATTACGGCTGTTAAGACTAAAGTACACAACACTCTCCAAATGTTGGGTAGTGTATTATTCATGGCTACTGAGTGCATCAATGGATTACATAATGATAGTTATTAGATAATTATGGAATGACTCACTCAATTATTTTCTATTGGTTAATATAACTAAGGTAAAATAGAAAATAGTGATGTGATAAAATTACATAGTTCTCCTGACTTAAGGATAATGTTGATCTTCAATGAGGAGTCTCCTCTTTTATTATAGTTAAATCGTGGTACAATATCCATTGAACGAGTGTAGTTTAGTCGAGTGGAAGCATTGGAAGTGAAACACTATTCAAGAGGGGATTCATCTTCCTAGTTATATGAGGTTAATATCATAATTAATTGAAGTTAACTCAAAGTCAAAGTCTTTGGACAGAGTACTTTGGTTAATAATAATTATTATCATTGAATCAAGGACTTTGTGTTTGGACTATTGAGTTAAATATGGATGATATTGAAATTTTGACCACTACCAAATTCCATAAGAGCAAAGTGATATGGTTTTGATGAAGTGAATTGGTGTAAATAGTAGTCATGGTCGGATAACGGTTAACAACGTAAATTTGGATTTCACCGAAACTAAGTGAGAAATTTTGCCAAAATGTCACACCCTCTGCCAAGTGAAGTTTAAACATTTATTTTCGAATATTTTGACATTAATTACTAGCCCCATTTACACCTAACTGGTCACACAATCAAAATGATGAACATTCCTTTGACCAAACGATTTAATTAATTTGTAGTTGTTATAAAATATATACTAATGATGAAATTTTATTTTTATTTGATGAACATATATTATCCGATATATTTATAATAGTTATAAATATATCAATCGATATATGATACCTATGCGTTAAATTAGGTTAAATGCAAAGTATTTTGTTCGAGTTTAAAATGGATTTAAGGCCCATGTAGGTGTTGGCTTGGTTTGGCTATAATAGAGCATAAGGGTGACTATATGATTGTCTAGATGGGCTAGGAATGAGTGGATAAGAGGAAAGAAAGAGTAAGATAGAAAAATGGATCTTGATCCTGATTTCTCTCTTCGTTCCTCCTCTATATAAGCATCTTAACTCGCTATCAATTCATACTTTTTAGAGCCTCCATCCATACTACTTTTGGTTGATTTATCCACCTCCTCATCTCTCCATTTCCAAAGTCAAATCAAAGTAGACTAGATCCTATTCAATATTTGGTGGTCATCAGTTACTAGCACTCTACTGGATTGGAAATTATCTCAAGGAGTAGATCCCATCGTTTTAATGTGTACTTAAAGGCATTGGATTAAGGTAAATTTCTGATGTATTTATGAATATCAATGTGTGTGTGTATTAATTATTTCATGTATATTATATTTATAGTTAGGTGATGATTATATTATACTAGTACATTGTCACAATTAGATTGGTTTTATATTTATATACTTCATAAAAAAATTATGAAACATGAATATCTATGATGCACATCACATGAATAAAAACACAATCCTTCTGATTTCTTAATTAACTTAATATATAATATTTAGTTATATATAATCTTGTAATTTAAATTATATATCTTAATCTATTAGTTCTCGAATTTTATATAAAAAAATTATGTCAAAATTAATTTCGACAGAAATAAAATAATTTTTCTACAAATAAATTATTATATTAATTAATTAATTAGGTAACACAATTATAACAATATAGATATATTATCAAATATGTTTTATATTTTATAAAATTAGATTTGTACATAATATACATTCAGCATAAATAAAAAAAACATTTTTTAATTTGAATTTTACATGCTAGTTGAAACTTAAATATAAATATAAAATTATTTTAAATTATAAAATTATATTTTAAATTTTCAAATGATAAAATAACTCTTCGACTTTTGCTAAACTTTTAAAATTTAAATCATGTTCGAAAAACAATATTTTTACTAATTTTACTATTTTTAAAACAATATTCATACATATATTATTTTGAAATACATATCAAAAATAAAAATAAAAATATTTTGCCTTGCGTAATAATCAGTGCATATATATTAAAGATATTAAAATGTATATACATATTTAATACCTTATTATATACATATATGTATTTAATGTATTAAAAATTAATTATATATACCGCTTTTGGCTTTGCAATAAACAAATTAAATTTTTTTAAAACGTATTTATATAATTATATATGCATATATTTATTGTCAAAATTCTATGTATATATAAATATTTATTTATATAAATATTTATACTTATAAAGTCAATTTAATACATTATAGCTTGTATATATCCATATATACATATTGCAACATTTTGTTTACATAAATTAAAGTATATAAGTATACATTTGGACAATATACTTATATATTAGATGAACTAACATATCCATTGCACGGTAAATCCCAGCATTATACATGGGCATAGTACACCTTGCATGAATCGATATTTACACATGCACGCGCACACACACACATATATATGTATATGATTCATGTATATTATATATATACATATGATGTAACATTAACAAAATAATGTAATATCAATTTAAAAACTTTAATACAATAATGATTTTATTTAAATAGAAATTTAGAAATTTTCCATATAAATTAGACTTTGTAGGTCCAATAAAGATCCAAAATGGTAAAATAAATTAAAATTCAGTCATTACTTCCACTGTAGGCTGACCTAGTTCCAACAATGACATCGGTTCCTTAGCTTATGCCATCTAAATTAATTATCTAAGGGTCAACTAATTAAGCTCACAACCCAAATATTAGGTGTTAACAAGAAAAACTTGTCAACATCCCCAAAGTTATGGCAAAGAAGATTATTTATGTAGCTGAGAAGATTGAAAAGAGATTACTTCCTTCGAAACCCCTCTTTCGATAAAGTTGACTTGGTCGAATTGCTTTTGGAGGACAATTGATATATTGCTAGTAATCATGGATTAAATTGGCCTCGTCAAGGTGAAGGTAGGGAGGAAGCATCTTATTCGAAACCCACTCCTGTATGAGTTTAAAATAGCTATTCATGCTGAACACCTATCCCTTCCGACTATGTCGAAAGGTCTTTTTATTCCATTCGACCATGTTGGAAGCCATGTTCAACCTTTCGAAAAGAAATCTACTTTTGACTTCATTGGTCTCATTTCTTCAATGGAGGAACCCCTTCAAAAGGGTTGCTGATGTAATTGGGTGTAGGTTCCTTTCGAATGAACTCACAATTGCCAGCCAATTACAAACCAGATTTTTCATGACATCCCTTTCGACTAGGTCGAAAGGGATTTTTTCCTTTTGGAACTGATCTAGTTTGCAATTTTTCAAGCTTCATTTAGCATACTCAATATAAGATCATCTTAAATATTTATAAGTTCCATGAACTTATTAGTGTCAAAACATCATCACTGTCCTTATTTGTCATTATATGGTGTTTTTCACGATGATGATGTGTTTCGCTTGGATGTTATCCAAGTCGATCCTATTGATTTGCATAGACAAAAAGAAATTAAGAGAATAAGATAGTATCATGTGCAATTGACCATTAGCCCAGCTAATGATCGTATTGATCTTCATCATAGTTGAAATCCTTAATGAATCTGCACATTTCTCCCTCATTATTAATCCAAAATGAGTAAAAAAATTAAGAGCTTTTCTCCAAATTGATTTAGGGTTACAAAGATTTTGTTGTTGTAAAAAAGTAGAAGTAAAAGTAATGAGCTTTGGATTCTAAATTCCGGTCCCTAAAATCGGACCTCTTGGGTCTTATTTATAGATGCAGATCGACCCCCTTTCTCGTTAATGCTTTCGACCCAATTAAAAGCTCTTTTTATCTTCCTCACCATTCCTTTTGACATGGTCAAAAGGCCTCGCCTACCTTCGATATTTTTGAAAGGTTCTCCTTTCGAGTTTTCTAACTAATCCTTACACTTATCATCCTCTTATTCTAGACCTTTCGACCTTGTCGAATGGGTCATTTGTCCACCTTTTGCCGTTGTTAAGTTTTAAGCATTCCTTCTCTCTGCTTTTCCTTAAACTGCTATCAATGTCATCAAAAGAGCAATAGATGCACTTTTCTCTTCGTGTTTCTTGTCATCATAAGAGGTACATATAAGAGATTCCAGCTCTATCGATAGTTTATTTACTATGGTTTCGAAGGCATTGAATTATCGATGGCTTTGATGTAGTAGGTCGCTTCCGAATGCATATTTATGGATTGATGCGCAACCTTTCCCTGATTTTATTGCCTTTGACTGGCTCAAAAGGCTCAATTATGCTTTTGAAAAGGTTGTCTTGAGTAATTTGAATGAAGGCAAAACCTTCGATTCAAAAGGTTTGGCGCGTGCATGAATGGTTATTATTCAGTGTCTTCAAAAGGGGTTCCGAGCTCGTCCTTGCTTTTCCTATATACACAAACCCATTTGCATCGAAAGGCTTGGATGAAGTGGAAATGTAGCACCACTTTCTTTTTCATCTTTTTCAAAAGCTTTTGGACTGTTTATCTTTTGTAAGGGCGTCGAGTGCTTGTGACTCATTCGAAAGCCTTTTCAATGCCGTCGAAATGTTTTTTCATGATCCTTGTCGAAACCTATGTCTGTTATTTTAGTGGAGCTTAGCATTTTTATTATACTTCTTTTGTACCTTTGTTCTTGAGTGGATTTTATGGTTAACATTTTTTCCCTCCTTGTATGAAAGAAGCGTTTGTTCTTTAGGATAAAAATTTCAGAATTTCTTTGCCCTTAATAACTTGGTTTCCCTGCAAAATACAAAGCAAGCGATATTTTTGTTGCTAACTCATTATTTTATATATATGCTTCATGATAAATTAGCATAGTAGTGCTAATAAATTTAAATGGTTAGTTGATTATGATCTTGACTTAATAAAGGATATGAGGTCTGTGTTTAATAGTTATTCATGCATATAATAATTATTGTCTACGAACTTCTTGTGGGAAACATCCAGTGTGTGGTAATAGGAGATCATAAGTTATTTTCTGGAAATAAGTCTTTGTAATTCATAGATCTTAATATGTATTTAGAAACTCTTCTTGGAGATAAGAATGATCCCCAGTCTGAATTCAGATGTCGTTGAACATCGTTTAGAGTTGCAATCTAATAACCCTGCTTTGGGTATTATAAAGACTAGCTCGAAGTTTCTGGTTGATGACTTAGATGTCTATTGTATTTTCAATAATACTGCTTTAAAACCAAGATTTGGGAATCAATAAACAAAATTCAAAACTGACTATAAAAGGATTGAAATTCAAATTTAAGTGTTGGAAAATTATTTGATCTAAACCCTGATTAGGATATCATCAAGTGAAGTTTAGAAGTTATTAGTAAGATGTCTAGAACCCAAATGCTGGTTTTAACAAGTGAAATTCAAAAAACAGTCTTCAAAAGAGAATTCACAAACCCAGATTCAGGTATTAGTGGTGAATAATCAAAAATCATAATAATTATCTTAATGATAAAAATCTCAAGCCTATATTAGAGCATATATCAGATAATCAGAAATCCATAATAATTTTCTTCATAATAGAAAATTCCAACCCAGATTAGGGCATATGTTGAATAATCAGAAATCCATAGTACCATCTTTTTAATTGTATTCTCTAGCCCAGATTTGGGCATATGTTGGATAATCAGAAATTCATAGTAATTATCTTTATAATAGTAATCTCCAATGCAGATTTAGGCATATGTTGGATAATCAGAAATCCATAGTAATTACCTTTATAATAGTAATCTCCATCCCAGATTTGGGCATATGTTTGATAATTAGAAATCCATAGTAATTATCTTTATAATATTAATCTCCATCCCATATTCGGGCATATGTTGGATAATCAGAAATCCATAGTAATTATCTTTAGAATAGTATCTCAAGCCCAAATTCGAGAACTAATAGTGGTGCCGGATAGTAGTCTCGAAACCTAGATTCAGGTATGAGGAAGACTATAAGTGATTGGTGAAGACCCAAAACCCACATTCGGGTATTTAAATATAAATCCAGAATTGAGAGACTCGAAACTCAGAATCGGGTATTAATAAGTGGAGTTCTGTTCTACTCCTGAGATTTTTCTTCTTCGACATGTGTAAACCCTTTTAGGCCTCATATGTACTTGTAGTTTGATTGGTTACTTCTCGAGCTTGGACGTCTTAGTCCATCATTTGATATGACACTTCTTGGGCTTGGACACCTTAGTACTTTGTAGATATACCACCTCTTAGGCTTGAATATCTTAGTCCATTGTTTGATGAGCCATTTCTTTGGGCTTGGACGTCTTTGTCCATTGTTTGATGAGCCATTTCTTGGGCTTGGACGTATTAGTCCATTGTTTGATGAGCATCTTCTTGGACTTGGATGTCTTAGTCCGTTATTGTCTGGTGCTCTTGGATAGCTCATTCTCAGAGGCTGGAACCAAGGACTTACCCGACCCCCCTCTAGGAGGCGCCTTGACTGACTAGAGGTACGGTCAAGGGCTTATCGATGCTTTAACCTGACCATAGCTTGGCGTGGATAAAGGCTACTCCTTCCTCCAAGAGGTTCCCTGCACTAACCATGGCATGACACAGAAAGGGGCTTCTCGATTCTTTACCCTGGCCATAGCATGGCATGGATAAAGGCTTATACTTCTTCCCTTGACCTGACCAAAGGCATAGCCAAGGGCTTTTCGATGCTTTAACGTGACCAAAGCATGGCACGGTTAGAGGCTTACAATCCTCCCTCCAGGAGGTGCTCGGCCCTGGCCAACTCAGAGCAGATAGAGACTTTGACCGTTAAAAGTAGTGTCCAAATGCAAGGAAAATTCTACTCCCAACCATGTAGATTTTTCTTTTTAAAGAAAGGGATGTTTGTTCATTCATCATAGGAAAATATAGTTTCAAATGCTCTGCATTCCATGTTCTATGAACCATATTGTTGTCTGTTCGGCACAACTTGTAAGCTCCTGGGGGTATTACTTTGCAAATGATTATGGGTCCTTCCCAATTTGATCCTAGCGGTCCATCCACGGGATTTCTTGTGTTTTCAATTACTCTTCGGAGTACCAGATCTCCTTCTTAAATGATCACGTTCTCACTTTTGAGTTGTAATACTCTGAAATCCTTCTTTGATAATCTGCTGTTCTAATTGCTACTTCATCTCTCAACTCATGTATCGAGTCCAGCGATTCCCTTTTTAGTTCTTGGTTTAAATCGAATGCATATGCGATTCTTCGATGTGAGGATATTTCAATCTCAATTGGTAACATCGCCTCACACCCATATGCCAATGAATATGGAGTATGACCCATTGCCGTTTTGGTAGATTTTCGATAAGCCCAAAATATAGTGGAAACACTTTTACCCAGTTTCCTTTAGCTTTGCCTATTCGTTTTTAAAAATTGTCTTTATGGTCTTATTTGCTGCCTCAACTGCCCCATTTGCCTTCGGATGTGCAACAGAGGAAAATCGCTTAATATTTCCATTCTTATGGAAAAATTGAGAGAATTCTTCACTAATAAATTGCATTCTGTTGTCAGAGATAATCTTATAGGGGATTCCAAATCTGGTTAATATTTTTGACGACAAATCTGAGTACTTTTCCAGAAGTGATCTTAGGAAGTGGTTCTACTTCAACCCATTTAGTGAAATATTCTATGGCGACTACAACATATTTTGCTCCCTCTTCACAAATGGCCAACAGGCCAATTAAATCAATTCCCTATACATCAAAGAGCCATGGACTAGAAATTGGGGTTAACTGACTTAGTGCTCATCCTTGGATCTTCAAGTACTTTTGGCATTTCTCGCGTCTCCTTTCATATTCTATAGCTTGAATCGCCATATGAGGCCAATACAAACCCTATCTCAGTATCTTTTTTGCTAGTTTTATTCCATTTGAGTGGTCTATATAGAATCCTTCATGTGCTTCTACTAGGAATTTCATCCCATCCTCCAAGCTTACATATCTTAAATATGGCAAGGCATATCCTTTCTTGTAAAGGATTCCATCCACTATCATGAAAGTTGGAGCTTGTCGCTTGATTTTTCTAGCCTCCCCTTTATTAGGTGGCAATTTTTCCGTTGAAAGATAATCGATAATAGCTGACGTCCAAGTGTTATCATAATAGTTATCTTCCCTTGGCTGGTTAATCCTCTCATTTGGGACTTCCCCATTGACTTCCTTTTCTTTTATTTCTTGGGTTTAGGATCTTGTCAAGACTAGTAGTTTCTTTCCTTGTTCGGATGTCCCTTCGTCTATACTTGGATTTGCTTGATATCCCACTGGCACCATCCAAGTTTTTAGGGCTCCCCTAGAACTAGCCAATTTTGCTAAAGAATCTGCTTGTGAATTTTCCCCTCTCGAAACTTGATGTATGGAAAAGTCTTCAAATAAAGACAGCATTTTCAATATCTTCTTTGCATATAGAGATAGCTTGGAGTCCTTCATCCAATATATCTGATTCACTTGATTTACCATTAGTTGGGAGTCACTAAAGGTCTGAATCCATGGGATTTTGAGCTCTAATGCCAAAGTTAACCCTGCCACCATCGATTCATATTCAACCACATTGTTAGTCGCAGGAAACCCTAACTTCATGGCATAATGCAAGTGGTGTCTGTCTAGTGTATGTTACATATCCTGCACTAGCTCCTTTTTTATTTGATGCACCATCAATGCATAACTACCACACGGGTTTCTGATTCTTTTCTTTTTTTGATTTCTCTTTTATGAAGTTAGTACATTCGTTAATAAAATCTTCCAATGCTTGATCTTTGATAGCGGCGCGCGACTGAAATTCAATATCATACCGACTAAGCTCGATTCCCCACTTTACCAGCCTACTTGAAGTTTCTGGCTTACCGAACACTTGTTTGAGGAGGAAATTGGTCAATACCCGGATCAGATGTGCTTAAAAGTGTGCTCTAAGTTTTCGTGTTGTAAGGATCAAGAAATAGGCTAGCTTTTCTATCACCGGCTACCGAGTTTCTGGATCCTTCAATCGTCTGCTTACATAATACACAGGAAGTTGAGTTCCACCTCCTTCTCTAAACAATACCGAAATGACCGCATGCTTTGAAACTGCCGTGCACAAGTATAAGATTTCTCCATTTTCAGGACCATAAAGTGTCGGTGGATTTCCAAATGGATTTTTAACTCTTGAAAAGCTTTTCTACAATCTTTCCCCCATTCAATTTTTTTCTTTTTTCTTAATTACATCGAAGAATGGGTATATTTATCAGTAGCTTTGGAAATGAATCTGCTTAGAGCGACTAGCCTTCCATTCAAACTCATTATCTCCTTACTAGTTTGAGGTTTGGCTTTGTCCTTAATTGCTTGAATTTTCCCAAGACTAGCTTCTATCCCTTGGGCACTCACAAGGTAGCCTAAAAGCTTCTTTGAATGGACGACGAAGGAACACTTCTGTGGGTTCAATTTCATTTGATATTTTTGTAGTATTTTGTGCATCTCTTCAAGATCCTTAAGATGATTCTTAGCCTCATTAGACTTCACTAGCATGTCATCCACATAAACCTTCATATTTCGACTAATCTATTCTTTAAACATTTTGTTGACCAACCTTTGATGGGTAGCCTCTTCATTCTTTAGCCTGAAAGGCATTGATTTGTGATCGTAGATTACCCATTCAGTAATAAAGCTAGTGCATTCCTCATCCGGCTTGAACATGGGTATTGACTGTATCATGAATATGCATCCATGAAAGATAATAATTTGTGCCTGAAAGGTAGTGCGGATTAAGGATCTTAAGGCTAATTTAACACTAGAGGGGGGCGAATAGTATTTAATGGATTCTAAGACTTATATGAACTGATTTAAAAATTATGATATAAAAAAATGCAGAACTTAACTGCAAAACAATCACAGAATCTAACACAGATGGCAAAAGTAAATAAAAAGTAGTAAAATAAAGAATATACCGAATTTATACTGGTTCGGAGTTACCATACATCCAGTCCTGTACCAAGGCAAACACCTCATATAGATTTTTATTATACCAATGTCGATATTACAATCCTCAATTTCTAAAGGCCTTGAGGTACTTTCCTATCTCTCGAGTCTGGGGCAAACTCTCTTGATTTACGGGACACAAGATCACCAGATTTATTTTTAGGCACAACCGCACCTTATAGAGAGAATCGATAAACTTTTAATTACAAATTGATCCTATAACTTTTAATAACACTTTGATGTTCGAGAGAGGATAGAGAATCAAACAAGAATGATATTCTAATTTGATTCACTTGAGAATTCGACAGAATTTCGGCACAATCTTAAAAATATGAAATTTTTTAGAATATGGATTTTTGGAGAAGAAGGTGTGAAGAAAAAAATAGTTAGTTAAAAAATTCGTTTGTGAAGGTTATTTATAGAGCAATAACGGTCATAACCATTCATGAGGAGATTTAAATGAATAGACGCTTCTTTTGAAAATTGGAACTTTTGAATTCAATGGCCACCATATCGACATGGGGTATCCCATGATGTCGACATCCGTAGTTAAAAAACAATGTAAAATTTGTTTTGAAAATGGTATTGAAAGGAAAAGAAGATAAAATGATTCTGGAGTAAAATAAACTAATTTCCTATGTTTTAAAATAAATTAGAGTAGAAAAATATACTTTTAGAATGTATATACAAATTTGATTTTAAACCTCAAGTATGTGTGTGTGTGTATATATATATATATATATATTATAAAGAATATTAAAAATCAGAAGATAGTTTTAAAAAAAACGAAGCTTTTAAAACAAGAGTTTGTTTTAAAACAAAAACAAAGAATATTTTAAGGCTAAAACATTTTTTGAAAATCATTTGAAAAGATAATTTTTAAGGCTAAAACATTTTGAAAAGCAATTTTGAAAATCATTTTGAAAAACCATTTTGAAGTAGTTTTGCAAGCTTCTTCCTGCAGAATATCTCATCACATCAGGACTCGAGAACTTTTACAAAACCAGGATGTTCGTGGGTTTGTAAACCACTTGTCATAGGTTTGTAAGCTACTTGTCATGGGCTTGTAAGCCACTAAGAAGATAGAAATGGGTTCCATCCCAAATGAAATTTGAAATGAAGATTTCCACGCTATTATGAAGTTTTAACAAAAACTAGACACATATCTTGAAAGCTTGATCTTGATACTCTAGAGTCTTCAGTCTTGATTTCTCCATTCAGAATCTTGAGTCTTAAGTCTTTATACTGACCAGTCTTCAGTAATCAATACCTGTATACACACACACACACATCCTGCATATACATATCTATCTAGACAACGATGTTAGTTTATATTTTATAATAAGATAAGTTAGAAAGGTTGTTGTCATCAAAACCAACATCTCAGTTCCTAACAATCTCCTCCTTTTTGATGATGACAACCTTTATTTATAAAATATATTTACCATACCATAACTCCTATCATAACTCCCCCTTACTCCAATCATACCTCACTCTTACTCCAAGTCAGCTAATATTTCATAACTTCTCCTCCTTTGTCATCAACAAAAAGTTCTTTCTAATAAATTCCCTGAACTTGATATAAGATAATAAACCATATTAGAGTAATCCATATATAAGTGTAGTAAGTGCTAAGTGTGGTCATAAGTGTAATTCAGAAGTAAATCAATCATCATCCAATCATATTTACAGTAATTATTCAATCCAATCATATATACAAACCATACCAAATGTTTTAAATAAGTCAAGTCAATCAAGTTTAAAACACACCAATCAAATCAAACAAATAACATATAGAATGACTAGACATTCCTTGGTACGTCCACCCATCCATCTTCTCTAAAGATAGGGTCTGCTTTGATGGCATTCCATTATTCTTTATCTTTGTCTAGAGTGACTGGTGGATTTCCTTTGAGATCATCCTTGTTAAGGGCTGAGATCATCCAACGAAAGGCGTCGAAATGTCTCTCTTGCTCCTTGATCATCTGTATTTGACGCAATTCTAAGTGACGCTGATTATGAAGTATGGACGTAAGGATATTTGAAGGAAGTGGGAGTTTCCTCAAGATTATCACTTAGATTCTTAATCGAAGAAGCCATAATTCAAGAAATAGGAAGAAATATGAAAGGAAGTGATTATAAATAAGTTTGACAATGTATTCTCGAAGAAACATGTATAAATAGGTGTAGAAAGTCGATTAGAATGAATAGACACAAGTTAGTTACATGAAATTAAAATTTGAAAGTGCAACTACCTTCTGCTCGTTGCATGTCGACATGGGGGGATGGGGGATGTCGACATGCCTCTGCCTAAAGTGACAATTTGCTTTGTTTTGAATATTATGAACAAATCTATGCAACTAAAATTTGTATAATATAAAAACAAGCAATTACAGAGACAAGTGAAGTTGAATAACAGGAAATAAAAGATTTCATAATTATTTTAGTCAACATTACATGAAATAATACATTATTAACTAAAATAAAGAAAAATACATGGATAGAAATTGGAACAAACAAGGAAACATGAACTAAAACTAATTAGATGAAGATGAAGAAGATGATAGTCCAAGCCTTCTACTAATTTTCCCGAAGAACTTGTCTATTTTAATGGAAATCTTATCCATTTTCTTACTCATTGATCTTTTAAGCGCCTTTTGATTTTCCATTATAATTCTTTGATTATTGAGAATAGACTTATTGGATGGATTAGCGGGATTAGTAGGATATTCAATACTCTCTAAGAAAATTTCTTGATCTTCCTCTACCTCCTCTTCAATTTCCATTCCTTCCTCTTCCTCTTCTTCTCCTTCTTCCTCCTTTTCTTCCATCTCTTCGTGAGCAAGCCTTTCTTCTTTTTCAGTAAGTGTTTCATATGGTTGAAACACTAATGGAATTTGCATAAGGGAAATGTTTGCATGGTTAAACACTTTTCTAGTTATAACTTCTTCCCTTTTGAAATCAACTCCAAAGTAATTAAAAATCCGAGTGGGATAAACTTCATGATATAATGTGTTTTCACCCATAGTAGAATACTTGGGCCTTAGCTCATCCAAAATTACTTGAGCCCAATTAATATCATAATTTCCAAAAATTGCAAAAAGTGCTTTGCAAACTTTCAAAGTCGGGTTGTTGTAGTTTCTCGATCTTGGTATAAGAGTGTGTTGAATAAGAAGGTTAACAATTCTTGCTTTTGGACGAAAATAATGACTTTTGAATTCAAAATTATCATCCCCTTCAAAGATGTGATGAAATATCTCTTGATCATTTTCATTTATTTGAAATTTCGAGAAATTCATTCGGTATACTTGCATCCCAAAATATTTCCTAAAAGTTCACAATCCAAAACTATTTGTGTTTCTTTAACACTACTCCAAATTTGTCCATCTTGCCCATCATAAAAACCACGATTCAAACGTGCATAAAACATTTTAATAAGATTTGGATAACATACAAAATCATTTTGTTTGTTATCTACTGCACTAAGAATAGTACATTGTTGAAAAAGATTTTCAATTTCATAAGTAGGCAAATCTTCAAAAATAGCAAATTTACCCGTATGAATTTTACCAAAGTTTACGTAGTTGATGTAAGCTTTGATAGCTTTCGGGTCATTAAAAAGAAATTTTTTGATAGCTTTTGGAAGCCTAATGGTGTTAGGAGTGCTTGAAGAGGCAATTGAAGAAGTTTGAGAGGAGTAGAAGATAAATTTGAAATTTGAAATAAAAGTGAAAAGTGATGATAAGGAGAGTGAATTAAATAGAGATTATATAGACATGTTCTCTAGTCAAGACGCATTTTTCCAGAGCATTGAAGTTGGTGAAAATGTGGAGGAAAATTCAAAAGTTTGAATTTAAATTTTGAAATCAAATTTAAGGGGCATGTCGACATGGGGTATCCGGGTATGTCGACACGTGCCTATTGAATCAAAGGACAAGTTTCTATTCCTAATTTCTAATAAATGTATATATTATATCCTATATTCTACTTATATAATTCCTGTGATAACATTAAATATAATAATCCTAAATATTAATAATTTAATATTTAAAATATTATTAAAATAATATTATCTTTGAATTTAAAATTCAAATTTCAAGGGATAAATTTGAATTTAAAATTCAAGGAATTTAAAAAAATCAAGCAAACAACAAGCATCCATTCAAACAAGAAAAATTAAGAATAATGTAAATCTGTACCATTTTTAGATCCATACTCCCATCATCGTCTGATTCATGAATAGTAGTGAAATACTGATTTGAATTATCTATCTTCTTTTTATCGTCATTGGATGATGAGTCTGAGTCATCTAGAGTTGTTGCGTATGCTTTCTTTTTTTCCTTGACGAATCATTGTTTGGAGGGAACAACTGTTTATTTGGATGCAGACAACCTTTTCTATGATGCCCGACTTTATTGCAATTATAGTGTCTGTCATTGTTGATGTTCTCCGTATTATTTATGGAATTCCTTTGATCATTTCTTTTGTAATTATTCATTTTTCTATATTTTCGGAATATTCGAAAGTTTCCTGTCATGAAAGCAATCTCCTCATCACTATCTGGTTTCGAATCTTCAGTTGTTGCATTGAATGCTAATGACTTCTTTTCTGTAGCTTTGTTTTCTCTTCCTCCTTGCAGTTGAACTTCATAAGACATCAGATTCCCAGTCAATTCTTCTATTTTCATTAAAATGATATCATTTGCTTCTTCGATTACAAGTGTGTCTTTTGATCCATTCTGGAGTGAGTGAATTTTGAATTTTTCTGACTTGTTCTACCTCCGAAAATCTTTTTCCTAGTGCAATTTTTGAATGAACAATATCTTGAAATCGACAATACATGTCGAAAATGGACTCATTTGCATGCATTTTAAACAATTGAAACATATTAGTTAATGTGGAAATTTTAGTATGTTTAACTTTGCTTGTTCCTTCATGAGTAACTTGCAAAGTTTTCCAGATTTCAAATGCCGACTTACAAACAGATACTCTATTAAACTCATTCCTATCTAATGAACAAAATAATATATTCATGGCCTTTGAGTTATTTTGTACAACACCCTTTTGCTCAGCAGCTCATTAGGCAAAATGGGTAGTTGGTTCAATATACTCAGTTTGTGTGATATTCCAAGTGTCTAATCCTACTGATTGTAAATAAATTTTCATTCTACAAGCCCAATATGCATAATTACTACCATTGAAAAATGGTGGTCTGACGTAGACCGACCTTCTACAAATAAACTAGTGTTAATGTTAACAAAACTAGTGCCAGAGTTGACATTACCAGTGTTGGTAGCCATTAATTTTTTTTCCAAATTTCAGATTATAAAAACTATGAAAACCAATGCTTTGATACCAATTGAAAGGAAGTGCGGATTAAGGATCTTAAGGCTAATTTAACACTAGAGGATGGTGAATAGTGTTTAATGGATTCTAAGACTTATATGAACTAATTTAAAAAATATGATATAAACAAATGCAGAACTTAATTACAAGCAAACACAGAATCAAACACAGATGGAAAAAGTAAATAGAAAGCAGTAAAAAAAATATACCGGATTTTATACTGGTTCCGAGTTACCCTACATCCAGTCTTGTACCAAGGCAAACACCTCATACAAATTTTTATTATACCAATATCGAGATTACAATCCTAAATTTCTAAAGGCCTTGAGGTACTCTCCTATCTTTCGAGTCCAGGGCAATCTCTCTTGATTTACGGGACACAAGATCACCCAATTGATTTCCAAGCACCACCACAATTTATAGAGAGACTCGATAAACTTTTGGTTACAAATTGATTCTATAACTATGAATAGAACTTTGATGTTCGAGAGAGGATAGAGTATCAAACAAGAATGATATTCTAATTTGATTCACTTGAGAATTCGGCAGAATTTCAGCACTAACTTAAAAATACGAAAATATTTAGAATATGGATTCGTGGAGAAGGAGTGAAGAAACTAAAAAATAGTTAGTTCAAAAATTCGTTTGTGAAGGCTATTTATAGAGTAGTAATGATCATAACCATTCACAAAGAGATTTAAACGAATATGCACTTCTTCTGAAAATTGAAACTTTTGAATTCAACGGCCGCCATGTCAACATAAGGTATCCCATGATGTCGACATCCTTAGTTAAAAAACAATGTAAAATTTATTTTGAAAATGGTATTGAAAGGAAAAGAAGATAAAATGATTCTGGAGTAAAATAAACTAATTTTCCTACGTTTTAAATTAAAGAAGTGTAGAAAAATAAATTTTAAGAATGTATATATAAATTTGATTTTAAATCTCAAGTATATATGTGTATTATAAAGAATATTTAAAAATCAGAAGATAGTTTTAAAAAAAAACGAAGTTTTTAAAACAAGAGTTTATTTAAAAACAAAAACAAAGAAAATTTTAAGGCTATAACATCTTTTTGAAAATCATTTGAAAAGATAATTTTTAAGGCTAAAACATTTTGAAAACAATTTTGAAAATCATCTTGAAAAATCATTTTGTAGTAGTTTTGCAAGCTTCTTCCTGCAGAATATCTCATCACATTAGGACTTGAGAACTTGTACAAAACCAGGATATTCCTGGGTTTGTAAGCCACTTGTCGTAGGTTTGTAAACTAATTGTCGTGGGTTTGTAAGCCACTAAGAAGGTAGAAATGGGTTCCATCCCAAATGAAATTTGGAATGAAGATTTTCATGCTATTATGAAGTTATGACAAAAACTAGACACATATCTTGAAATCTTGATCTTGATACTCCAGAGTCTTCAGTCTTGATATCTCCATTCTGAATCTTAAGCCTTGAGTCTTTATACTGATCAGTCTTTAGTAATCAATACCTGCATATATATATATATATATATATATATATATATATATATATATATATATATAGACACACACACACATATCTATCTAGACAACAGTGTTAGTATATATTTTATAATAAGATAAGTTAAAAAGGTTGCTGTCATCAAAACCAACATATCGGTTCCTAACAGTGTCCACTAGCTGCATCAACTAACTGATCGTGGTAGTGGGAAACAGTCTTTTGGACAAGCCTCGTTCAAGTCAATATAATCAATGCAAGTCCTCCATTTTCCATTCCATTTCTTTACCAAAACTGGGTTTGCGAGCCATTTTGGGTAGTACATTTTCTGAATAAACCCATTTTTGAGGAGTCTCTTAACTTCTTCTTTCAATGCATTAGACTGTACTCTATCTAATTGTCTCCTTTTCTATCTTATATGGTTTGCTTTTGGATTGATGTTAAGTGCATGACACATGACCGTCGGATCATCCCCACCACATCTGTATGAGACCATGCAAATACGTCCTTATTGATCTTAAGAACTCGGATTAAATCTTTCATCAAGTCGCTATCCAATTCCTTTCCCACTTTGACTACCTTTGTTGTATATCTGAATCTATACATGCCTCTTCAAGGTCTTCTATGGGTTTACTCTTTCTGCTTCCCCTCGACAATCAAATTTGGTGACATTGGACTTTCTTTAATGAAATTAGCATCGACTCTCTTCCTTTTGCCTCCAGGAGGAATGTACCTTTTATACATGCACTTGTTGGACTTATTAATTTTAGTTTTTTCTTAGAATGTAGGATGTAAAAATCCATCATCATCAGAAGGCTGAAAAATAGTGAAAGAATCAAAGTAAGTAGAATACTCCCTTTTATATTAATCGGTTGTAGCGAAATGCATTTCTCAAGAGCTGAACTGTTCTCCTTGGACTATGCCCCAGCCTCTCTTTGTCAAGAGCTTCACCATCACATACTTTGGTAAGACAAATGCATCTATCTCATCAAGCGCGGGCCTACCAAAGAAAGCATCATAATAAGACGGCTGGTTGATAATCACAAAGAGAGTCTCGAAAGCTCTGCGAAACGGTGGCACCCCTATTTGCACCATCAATTTTACTTTTCCCACTGGAGTTAACCCCTTGTTGTTGAATCTCAAAATTGGTTCCATGCTGGGCTCAGCTTATCTTCAAGGATGTTTATCTGACCAAAGGCATACTTAAAGATAACATTAACAACACCATCTATATCTACAAGAATTTTGGACACGATGGAGAGTCCAATTTGAGTTGTGATCATCAAGGGATCATTATGTGGATGATGAACTCCCTTCTTCATCTCTTGAGGGGTGATGATAAGATTTGGTATTGGGATATTGAGTTTTGCGAATTCTTCAGCAGGGGCTCTTTCTAGACTGAGAACACACCCTCTCTAGCCTCTTTAATATATTTATTTCTTACCCCTTTGCTGGTTTTTTTCGGATATGGCCCACCATGAATTACATCGATTGTTTTCAGCGGTGGGGTTAAGCTCAAGAGAATATTAATAGCACAATTAGGAAGCTTTTTTTGACCATCTCCCGAATGAACTCTTTTAAATGACCCTCGCGAATCAGCTTTTGGATGATTCCTGCTAAGACCCTGCACTCGTCGATCTTGTGACTGTTTACTTTGTAGTATGCACAGTAATCATCTCCCTTTTCATCTCCCTTTCTTTGCTCTGGGTAGTTCTTAGCCTTGAAGGAAGTTGGGAAATTAACTCTTTCCTTTGCCACAGCATAGATGTAAGACAATGGCTTGTTCAAAGTGATTGAATTAGCAATAGGTTTTTCCCATCTCGCTTTTTTATGCCCTCGATCCAGTCCAAATCTTTCCCCTTCCTTTTTGGGCACTGCCATTCTTTTTGTGTTATTCAGCTCATCCATTTGAATGAACTTATAAGCTTGGAAATGGAAATCTTGTAGTTCTTTCCATCCATTAACAAAAAGTTGCTTCTAGAATGGAGTATTTTTTATCTAAACAGAGTGTGTTGCTATAAGCTTATCTCGGCCATTCATGTCCTTGGCTTTTGGCGCCTCAGTGTTGAACCTTTTAAAATAGCCTCCCAAGGACTCCTCTGTCTCTGTTTTATGTTAGCCAAGATTTTGTAATCAATGGTTGTGTCTTTGCATATGCAGAACTAGGCAGAGAATTCGTAAGAAAACCACTTCCACAAGTGGATGGTCTTTTCTCGTTATTGTCTACACCATTTAGCTGTAGCCCCTTCGAGAGTGACACGAAATAATCTACATCGAACTGCTTCTGATGCATTATATGGATTCGCTGTCAAAAGATATTAAGTTGTCATCTGGATTAGTTATTTCGTGATATTTCATAGTTGGAATGTTCACATAAGATATAATTGTTGTTTCCATAATTTCATTTGTGAAGGGCGACACTCGTTCGTTGTCATTCATGTTTTCGTCCATAATCCTCTTTCCCTTTGCACTTAACGCATCTGTAATCGCTTTATCCACTGCATCCTTCAGATAGGCTTGGACATCATGATAGTTTTTCTGGTTTGGACAGTATTCTTTTGACATTGAGCTACCGGGCCGCTCTAGTGATTTATTCAACACACTTCTTCGATGATTAGCTTTAGTTTGAGGACGTTTCTTCATTTTTGAAGATGTAAGATCAATCTTGCTCTTGTTTTTATTTGAATGAGCCTTCAAGTTCCTTCTTTGTAAGACCACCTCATCCTTGCATTAGCCTCGCTGTTTTAAGGACTTTTGAGATAATTCCATTTTGAGAAGTTCCGGCATTTCCTGCAGTTGCTGCTTTAAGTGCTTGATTTTGGCGGTGTTATCGTTCTGCCGAGCTAATGCTGAAGGTTGCCTTTGAATAACCCCATCCACAATAAAGGTTGGAGTGACATTTTCCTATAAGGTGGTGGTGTGAACAAACTCCTCATCCATCCTGCTAAGTCTCTTTGATTTCATTTTTCTATGTCAAGTTAAACAAATAAAAATCAGTCTGTAAGGTAACTGCAAGGTCAGAGGTTTGAGCCCTTCTTCTAGCGCCAAAAAATGTTAACAAGAAAACTTGTCAACATCCCAAAAACTATGGAAAATAAGATTATTTGTGTAGCTAAGAAGATTGAAAAGAGATTACTTTTTCCAAACCTCTCTTTCGATCAAGTTGACTTGGTCGAATCACTTTTGGCGGACAATTGATAATTTCCAGCGAATCATTGATTAAATTAACCTCGTCAAGGTGAAGGTATAGAGGAAGCATCTAATTTGAAACCCACTTTCGTATGAGTTAAAAATAGCTATTCATGTTGAGTACCCATCCCTTCTGACTATGGCGGAAGGTCCATTTTATTTCTTTCGACCATGTCGGAAGGTATGTTTGGCCTTTTGAAAAGAAATAACTACTTTCGACTTCATTAGTCTCATTTCTTCTATAGAGGAACCCCTTCGAAAGGAATGTAATTGGATGTAGGTTCCTTTCAAATGAACTCCTTTATTCACGATTGTCAGCTAATTACATACCAGATTCTTCATGACATCCCTTTAGACCAGGTCGAAAGGGATTTTGTCCTTTCAAAACTGATCTAATTTGCACAAGCTTCATTTGGTATATGCAATATAAGATCATCTTAGATATTTGTAACTTCCATGAACTTATCAGTGTCGAAACATCATCACCATCCTTATTGATTTGCATCGACAAAAATAAATTAAGAGAATAAGATAGCATCATGTGCAATTGATCATTAGTCTAGCTAATGATCGTAATAATCTTCCTCATAATCGAAACCCTTAATGAATCCGTGCATTTCCACCTTATTATTAAACCAAAATGAGTTACAACTTTAAATGCTTCTCCCCAAATTGATTTGGGGTTACAAAGATTTTGTTGTTGCAAACAAGTAGAAGAAATGATCTTTGGATTCCATAATTCGGTCCCTAAAATCTAACTCTTTGGGTCTTATTTATAGATGTAGGTCGGCCCCCTTTCGCGCCAATGCTTTAGACCCAGTCGAAAGGTCTCTTTATCTTCCGCACCATTTCTTTTGACAAGGTCAAAAGGCCTCGTTTGCTTCGATGTCGTCGAAAGGTTCTCCTTTTGAGTTTTCTAACTAATCCTTGCGCTTCTCTTCCTCTTATTCTAGACCTTTTGACCTAATCGAAAGGGTCCTTTGTCCACCTTACGCTGCTGTTAAGTTTTAAGTGCTTCTTCTCTCTGCTTTTTCTTGAACTGCTATCGACGATGTCGAAAGGGAAATATATGCACTTTTCTCTTCATGTTAATTTATTGTCATAAGAGGTACAAATAAGAGCTTCCGACTCTATTGATAGGTTGTTTACAAGGGTTTCCAGAGCGTTGAAGTATCGATGGCTATGATGCGGCAGGTAGCTTCCAAATGCATGTTTGTAGATTGATGCGTAACATTCCCCTGATTTTATTAGCTTCGACCGATTCAAAAGGCTCAATTATGCTTACAAAAAGGTTGCCTTGAGTAATTTGAATGAAGGCAGAACCTTTGATTTTGAAAGGTTTGGCGCGCACATGAAAGGTTATTATTCATCACCTTCGAAACAGGTTCCGAGCTCGTCCTTGCTTTTCCTATATACACGAACCCATATTCATGGAAAGGCTTGATGAAGCAAAAAGGTAGCCCCACTTTCTTTGTCATCTTTTTCAAAAGCTTTTGGAACGTTTATCTCTTGTGAGGGCATCGGGTGCTTGCAACTCCTTCAAAAGCCTTTTCAATGCCTTCGAAATGTTTTTTCGTAATCCTTATCAAAACCCGTGCTTTCTATTTTAGTAGAGCCTGGCATTTTCATTAACCTTCTTTCATCTTGAGTGGATTTTATGGCTAATAGTAGGGTATCTAGAATGATAGTGTCAAAGGATTGGGTTTGGGTAATCAAGTTCTTTGCCATTCCAAGCTACCAGCCTGGTCCGAACAGATATGTAAGCCTAAAGGTTGCCCCTAATAAAAAAAGTCCCGATTTGAATTGGGCCTTGGGCTACTTTTGCAAATTGTTTGAAAATTTAACATATAAGATTTTAAATTTAAATTTAAATTTAAATATGTATATATTATAAAAGTTATAATATAATGACATTTTTGAAAATGCTTGAAAATGTTAATTTTAAATTTATTAAGAAGATTAATAAAATAAAATTAATTAAATGAGTTAATTAGTTAATACATATATGCATGTATTATATATATCGATATATGTTATGCTATTTGAAAATGCTTAAGATAACATAAGTATACATGTATTTATATAATCTTTTTCGAAATTAATATAATTTAATTAAATTAATTAATAAAAGGTTAATTAATTAAATAAATTAAAGGTAAATTAATGAAATGAAAACACACACATATGAGATATATCTGTTATACCATAAAGGTTGTAGTATATAAATATCTAATATAAATGTTATATTGGAATAATATAAAAATAATTAAAGAGTTAATTAATTAAAATTAAATAAATAAGGTATAACTAAAATAATTTAATAAATAAAAATATGATATAAGTTAATTAGAATATAAAAGTTATAGAATAATAAACTTATATATATACATGTATAAACTAAAGGTAGAACATTAAAGAAACCCTAAATAGACTAAAGGAATAAATACATATGTATACGCACTTATACCATGATTTTTGATGTGTTTAACACTTCAATCACGAGGGTAATTCATAAGAAATACATTTTACATAAGTCGATATCACCCGACATATTATATTGAAGATTATGAATCTCTAATACAAAGTTGTTTTTTATCATTTATATATTAACAGATTACTTGCATACTCTTTAGTTGTTGAACTTTCCTCAGGCTAGGAAAGTTATGTGTATTACTATTAATATATTGAATAGACAAGGTAAGTAGCTGCACATATTTGTTGAGCTTTCCTCTGTGTATGTGCGTTATACTTAGGTTGTCATAAAATAATAAGCCCGAGTGAATAGTCCCACTTTACATGTGGTGCTTTCCTCAAGGTAAAGGTGAGATTCGGACAAGGAACCAAAGGTTAGTGGTTGTATATGGTACAACCGATAATGAGCTATCCATTGTATGTGAGCCTGTGATTTGTTGAGCTATCCTTAAGGTCAGAATCTTATGGTATACGAGTCCTACAATCCACCAATGAAGTCTAAAGACTTCTATGTTTTGATTAGGCTTTGGTGAAACATAAAAGACTAGTTGGAGCCTTATTAGAAAAATGATATGATAACATTCAACCTTTATAATATTGTAAAAACATATGTTATAATGTTATAATAATCTACATTGATAAAATTGTGCATTTGATATGATTAATAAAATGTTTACTAATTAAGATATACAAATGAACTAAATTGAAGGTTGACAGATAGAAATATAAGATACATACGTACAAACATATATAGACACACACTCTTACTATAAAATATTTCTTGCAAGTTAATGTTTTTATAGCCATGCAAGCGCCTAATTTTACAAATACTTAATATGTTCGTAAATTTGGTCGCTTGGGTGTTATTTGGTCGAGATCGTATATTGCATTCTATGAGTTCCAAACTCAAAAGAAATACAAGACTATGGATATCTGATCCATATACTATCACATATAAGTGCTATGTGGTAAATGGTGATAGTTTGTAATAATGATACTTTGATGAAATTAGTCCGTTTGAAGAAAACAAATAAACCATACCGTGAGATTAAGTATTCAATTTGGTTAATTACAATAAAGATCCTATTATGTTAAATGTAACACTAGAGCAAAACTACAAGATAGATCTAAGAAATCAATCGCTGGAATGCTAGTTTTATCAGCTTACGCAAAGTGTAACACATTGATGTCCTTAAATGTTAAGGATGATCGAATATGCTTTTGTAAAGAGTTCGTTATGATGTTGTAGTAAGTATATTCTTTTGAATGGTTCACCCATTTAGGAACAAAATGAGTTTACACGAGTAGATGTGATTCATGGTACAAATGAGATGAAGAGAGTGAATAATCACTTTTTCTTCTTTAAGAAACATCAGAATCTAGAATTGTCGTAATAATCGATTCTTGACATTAAAAAGAGAAATATGATTTCGATTCTAAAATGTATTTTCATACAGAAAATTATTTTTCATGAGATGTTTTTTTACGATTTCAAGATATTTGACCAAAGAACTCTCCATTGTAAACTAGTTGCAGTATATGAAATAAAGAATCTATATTAAGTGAATAATGGCCTTCGAATTTAGTATGCTATTATAGTAATGGCAGAAATAGTGAGAGCATGCCATATAGCACTTAATGATTGCATCAAATTACGAAAAAAATTCGTAAAATATACCGAATATTATTTATGAAATAATGACTATTTTCGGTGTCGGCTGAAAAATAGACATGGTCATATTTCAAGGAGAATATTATGAATATTCGTTACGAAATAAATTATAATGTGATTTTGTTTTCACAGGAAAAGTGATGCATTGAAAAAACTGAAGTATTCAAAATTATTTATAGTAATTTTGGAACTATATGCTAAAACTTAGTTTTAAGAAATAGTTTTTATTATATGATTATGAATCATATGATATTAGTTAATTATATCTCAAATAATCAAGGGCTATGCACCCACTGAATGGGAGCATCATCAGAGTTGATAAACTCTTCAGGTCGATACATATAGATGTATATAACCGTAAGTCTATTAATACTAAAACGGTTCCACTTATTTCGTCATATTCACCGATAAGTTATTAACGACATGGACATGTGTGTTTGTTATGCATGAATAAGTCTACGATAAGCTCATAGAATATAAAACATATGTAAATAACATAATATGTGACACAAATGATTCAATTTGACTAAATGGATGAGTATATTGGAAAGAGTTCTGCATGTACTTAATATGAATAAAGATTCAATTTCGAAGGTCACTCCTTTATATAATACATAACGATGTATTGATAAGAAGTAATCGAACTTTGTAGACAAACACAATTGATGATGAGTGAATTTGAGTTAAATTCCTTATGTTAGTTGCGTACTTAAGAGTAGTACAAAAGGTTAAAATTAAAATCATCCAAAGAATAGTTTGTAAAACCATATAAGATAAAGGTTATATAAGAAATCCTTATATGTCCTAGGTAAAGGGGTGGGCAAGTTGTGAATGTCGAAAGATTTCATATGATAATCGTACGCAAGGGATCTTGTATGAATCGTCCAAAGAGAATTTTGGTAATGATAGTCATTAGATGACTAATTTACGTTGTGAACATAAATATATTATGAACTAATGAAAACATCAGTTTTGTAAAAAATAATTCATATAACATCTATGAATATTCATTCTATTGCACTAAGAAGTAATCGTTGTTTCAAAAAATACAAACTTCATAGCGAAGGAATTTCTTTGAGAAATTATTGGAAAAAAATGAATTTAAATACGATCTAAGGATAAAACTTATTACAAGGGATGAAATGAAATTGAATGAACATAATACATTAGAACGTCTAATGAGTATTCTTGTGTATTAAAGAGAAACCATGAGTTTCTTGCCAATGTCAATAATAAATAATCCTAGGCTGTTTAATTTAACCATTAAGCGCATAGAACTATGATACGCACGATGCACATATTCAAAATAAGTTCCAACTACTTTATCAAAATATGATTTTGATAATTGTACCTGAAGGGATATGGTCCATTGGCTGCAAATGTGTCTTTAAAAGAATGATAACTGCAGTTGGAATATCGTGAGCAACATTGATAAGAATAATACCATAAGTTTTAAATGTTGAAATTAACGTAAAAGAGTCACCATTTGACATGCTGAAGTTGGTTCGGATTTACTTGCAAAATTATTGCTTAGTATAACTTTAAATTTGGTACATATGTGATGAAATGGAAAATTCTAAATAATGATTTAGAATACACTATTAGCATATAACAACCAAAGTGTCTCGAAGTTAGTGGGTGCAATATTGAGTTTGTGGGTTTTTGGATATGATCCAAGAAATGATAGAAAGTATCATTTTATAAGCATTGGACTTGAATAAATATTTTCTATAAAAATATCAAGTAGTTTGATTGTCAGAAGAAATGCAGAGGAAGCATGTGTTTATAAGAAAGAAAGTTAAAAGGTGCATAAATAATTCTATACCCTAAGTAAATAACACACTGTTGATTGTTAACGATGTACTTGTGTTAAAATTAACCTTAGTTTTAATACTCGATATTGAATTTGTAAATGATGTCTTTTATAGTATGTATAAAGTATATTGGGAATGTCCCAAATGATGTGCAAGAACACTTTATTAAAATGTTTAATACGAAACATGTAAGATTGATTCCATATGCATTGACAATTGGAATTATTATACATGTAATGTTATCTATGATATTTTGATTTGTTTATGTATTTGATACATGAAGCAAATACTATATCCAAATTGATATCACTAAATAGTTGTTGAAGTGTTTTCATGTATTTATGAAATAGTAGAGAATTGTTTACAGAAATAACAAACTCCTTATGGAGGAGTGTGACAACCCACTTCGAAATATGCCGAATTTTTAACCCATTAAAAGCCCATTGAACCTTAGGCCCATTATAAAGCTCGCTATTAATTGGTTAAATTAATATAATTAACAACATATAGAGCTATTTATTTATACTATCAGAATCTCATAACAGAAAGGATAAAATATAGTATCAGATATAATTACCCATTTCATAAAAATCCAAATCTCAGAAATACAACATGTCATCCCAAATATGCAAAATACAATATCCCAAAAACAATAGCAACATGTCTGAAACTGAGTACAACAAAATATATCAAAAACATAAATGGTACAAATAAACTGTCACAAAATATATCAGAATTTTGAGGATTTAGTTTTAATGTTTTCATGAACATAATTCCCTATGGAATAAAGCAAATCTAAGCTTCTACTATACAAATAAAAAAAATGTGAAAAACTAAGATTTCCACTCATAGATAATTTTCCTGCCTTCCTTTGAATTTGATTCATGCTCGCTCCTAATCTTTCCTTATGACTTCTTCTTTTTCAAATATCCAACAACTGGATTGTATATAAATTAGATTCAGAATTTAGTGATTAGAGAAGTACAAAAATTGAAGAACGAATATATATATATATATATATATATATATATATATATACATACTTATTACTTTTTTTTGCTTGAATTTGAATTCTTAAATCTAATCGAGGAAGAAGATCGATGGAGTTTAGCTAGCGTTCGAAATATTTTAATGAATAAGCGAGGAGGCTAGCCTCCTATTTATAGTTGTTAGAAGGCATCCAGAACAGAAGATTTAAGATGGTTTGAAAAAAATCTGGGCTACTTGTGCCTAACAAAACCCTACCCATCTTCACAACAACAGTCAACTGCCCACCCTCAAGTAGTCGATCGCTAGCAGTCGATTGGTTATAGTTAGGCGGTCGACCAGTCCCCTTATTTAAAATGTGAATTAGTGTTGTCATTTCTATTTTATTTAATTCCTATTTTATCACTATCGTTAACGTTATTCTTCAGCATTAGTTTTCCATTGACATTAAAAATATTTACTATCTTATTTAATTTTCACGTTAAATTTATTTCAGTTCAATGTTTGAATTTATTTAAATTATTTTAAATTCAAAAACTTCAAACGTCAATAACTTTTCTGTTAGTGCCCTATTAAAAAAATCTTTCTATATGAAATTTCATCAGAAAATTGCTGAACGCAATAGTGTAAATTTATGGCCAAATTCCAATATTTAAAAATTTTCCATTTTAACCATATTATAGATTAATTTATCTTTTATTAATTTTTTATGGGCTGCTACATTCTCCCTCCTTAAAAAGGATTTTGTCCCTGAAATCCCTAATGGACAGATAGCGTAACGCGTGCTATACAACCAAGTTATCTACATGACCATCTATTCAACCAAAAATACTTTATGATTTTGTATGCAACATATTATAGGTGAGCTTAGTTCTAGCATGAATGCATGATCATGACATATAGGTAGGCATGTGTGGCAACCATCCCCTACCATCCAATCTGGCAACCACGATGCTAACAAAAACCTAAATTTTGTACAGAAAAGTATACCAGAGAAAAACTCAGGATGAGAAGCCTTGATCTTTTCCTTGGGTTCCCATGTGCTTTCCGCTGGATTATCTCACCGTTGTAGTTGGACCAGCATAATTTCTTTATTACGAAGCTTCCCAGTTCCATGCTCTATCATGTTTGCAGTGGCACTGGGTGTTATTAGCTCCATCTCAATATTTACTAACTGATCAACCCTTACTATGGTGGCAGTGTTGTGCATGCATTTCCTTAAGTGCGAACCATGAAATACTTTATGAATTACCACAAATTTATCTGGCAACTCCATTCGATATGCAAGTTTTTGTATTTTTACCAAGATTACGAAAGGTCTAACAAACCTTGATGCTAACTTACCCAACGTACCAAATTTCATAACCTTTCTAAAAGAGGAAACCTTAACAAATACAAGTCTCCAACCGAAAACTTCAATTCCTTTCTTCTCCTGTTAGCGTAGGACATTTGATGGTCCTGTGCAGCCTTCATTCTCCATCTAATCATTTCTGTCTTTTTCGAGGTCTCGCAAACCGAATATTGTCTTAGTAGAATTTTGCCAGTGGTTTCCTACCGATAATTAGTCGATTTGCATGGCCTCTCGTATAATGCTTCAAAGGGTTCCATGCCAATATTTGCTTCGTAACTATTATTATGCGCGAACCCTACCAACACTAGTACTAAATATGCCAGTTGCTTAGCCTTATTTTCTTCGGTTGTCCTTACAACCGAAGCAAATTGTATTATTTGCATCGATCCTTAAGAACCAAAGTAACTGCAAATTACTTTTACTACACCAATCCAACCATTTTCACATAACTTTTGTAACATAACACAATTTTTTGTTTATATTAACTATTGCTTCAAATATTAAAATTATCGGTAATTTATAATTAGTAACAAATAATTAATGTTTACTTAATAATTAATAAATGTTAATTTTTAATTAATTATTATCAACGAAAGTTTATGTAGTTTATTATTTATAATTTTTTATAATTAATGATTATTAATAAATAATTTATAATTACTAATTATTATCTATAATCAATAATTGTTATTTTTATATAATAACTTGTTATTGTTAACTATAAATAATTAGTAAATTACAGCTAATATTTATTAATTATATTTAATAGTTAATAAATATAATTAATAATTGATAGTGAATATGAAATTTTTATAATTAAATAATTAATAATCGATAATATATGCATACTGATTCAAATATAGTAATTACTAGTTAATAATTACCACTAATAACTAATAATATATACATAATAATTAATGTTTAACAATTATTGTTCAATACAATTAAGAAGTAATAAGTAATAACTAATAAATAATAGTTAATAAACTAAAATTTAATTAGTAAGTTATAGTTAATAAACTAGAAGTAATACCTAGAAGTAAATTAGTAAATGATTGTTAATAAATTATGAAATTAGTAAATAATAGTTAGTAAACTAGAAATAAATAATAGTTTATATACCATAATTTATTATTGTTAATTATTAATAATTATTAAATTAATAGTTAACATTTATTAATTATATTTAATAGTTAATAAATATAATTAAGAATTAATAAACAAGAAGTAAATAAGTAACAATTAATATATAATAGTTAATAAACTAGAAGTAAATTGGTAAATTATAGTTAATAAACTAAAAACTAGAAAATAATAGTTAATAAACTAGAAATAAATAATAGTTTATATAAAATAATGTATGATTGTTGATTATCAATAATTAGTAAATTATAGTTAATATATATTAATTATATTTAATAGTTAATCTATATAATTAATAATTAATATTAAACTATTACTACTAAATCATTAATACTCGATAACTAATAATATATACATACTATATTTATATATAGTAATTATTAGTTAATAATTAATAGTTACAATATTTTAACTAATAATATATACATAATAATTAAAATTCAATTACAATTAAAAAGTAATAATTAATAAATAATAGTTAGTAAACTAGAAGTAATACTTGAACTTTTCATTTTCCCTCCACTTAACATTTCGTTTCCTGCTTAACTTTTAGTTTCCCGCTTAAATTTTCGTTTATTCCCCCACTTTTCCCTTTTTAATAATATTTCACTACGCCATCTTATTCCTGTCCTCCTTAGTTCCACACTATTTCAACTTTACTTCTCAAAAGATAATCATGCTTCTTTCCTGCCTAAGGGTGCGTTCCTTTTTGAACAGAAAGGAATAAACGAATGGGGCAAGTGAAAGGTGCTGGGGAAGGGGTAAGTTCGCGAAAAGAGAATGCGTTCTTTTTATGAAAGGGGTAACGAAAAAGGGGCAAAGTTATTATTTTATTGTTTGTTTATAATACTATTTTATTTACTTTAATTATTTTTAAATACAGAATACAAAATACAAAATACAAATACAGAAATAAAAATTCATAGTTTAGAATTCACAGTACAAATACAGAAATAAAAGTACCGAATAAAAATGCAGAAAATAAAACACAGATAAAACAAACTACATTCTCCTTCTCAAATTCTCCTTCTCAACTAGGCAACAAGACAAACAACAGCCTTCCTAAGCTGCTCGAGGTCGTCCAGCAGGGCATGCAAATGATTGAAACCTCTGCTATCATACTCAACCAAAGAAATTGCGACCTCCCATTCTTCATAATCGCCATCTTCATGCTTTGCTTACATGCACCTAGCAAGAGTTGGTTCATGCGAACAACTGCCAAAAGGTCTAAAAGGACCACCAGTGAGCCGTTGTTGTCCAGACGCTTTACGACTGGAGATCTCCATGACATTACCCATAAGATAATTGTCATAAAGCTGCGTCGAACTGTAGCTGAACATGTGGATCTGATGGAATTATGAACTAACATTTGTCAATTCGGGTGCAGCCATCAAAAATCACGTCCGACTACCTAAAACAAGCAGGCGAGACATATTTGTATTTGCGGTACCTTGTTGCAGCTGTATCCCACCAGTCGTCGGATCCACCGACCGTGTCCCGTTTTTCGTTCCAATAGCCACTTGAAATCTGTAGGAGCTTGTTCCATGGGCTGCACTCACGTTTTAGATTATCGAACTTGTTTTTCATTTGCCCAGTGTTGTAATCCAGACCAGTTCTTACATTGAACGGGACTGTGATATCTTCATACCACTGTGCAACACGGTGGGCACGCGTATCAATGTTTTTGAAACAAACGTCGATGAACGCGTTTGTCCTATTGGTATTCCACTCGACGATGGTTATGGTAGAAGAAGCAGAATGGATAAACATTCTGAAAAAAGTTATTTAAAAATAATTCAAAAAAATCTGAAAAAAATATGTATGGCAGATAATAATACGAAAACGCAAATATAAAAAAATTTACTTGAAAAAGTCGACGACGAATCTTGTAGAATCTTTAGATTTTTTGGTTTATTTTGCGATTTGGTTGATAAATGGAATGATGTATATAGTGGGTGAAGGGGCAGATGGCGGTTGGGAAGGATCCATTCACGTCAAACGGCGTCCAACTCGTCGGACACGTCTGGTGCGAACGGTTCGTTTAAACTGGGTAGCAGCTTGGGTGCCACGCTTGGCGCGTCCACCGTGTTGGACAAGTCGGATGCAGACACCAATACGGACTGTCCATTTCATTTTGCAAAAAGAACGTTACTTAAAAAATAGTAATTAAAATTTGTAATTAATTGGTAATGATGATGCTATGAATTCCACACTACTGCCGATGCTTGAAAATCTCATGTCGCTCGTCTCTGATGTTTATGCTTTGCCTTCAGATTTGGTTGTCTGTCTCGGTTGGTTTCAACCACCATGTCTGCTTTGACTGAGATGATTATGGAATCGCGCCACTTATTATTCACGTCACTTGAGGAGATCGACTCCACCACTATGGATCTGGAGATGTCGTGCTTAGATCTGACTGTGATGCTTGTGATAGATGACAACGCCACCTTGAAATTTGAGTTTGTCATCAGGAAATAATAGGAGATCTCCAATGATGACGATGGAGAAGCTCGCTGCTTTATGTGTGGTGGTGTAGATCTCGACTCTGATAGCGATGATCGAGAATCACATGCTTGCTCCGACTGCTATGCCATAATGAGCTAAACATACTAATACTTTCTTCTTGTATTCTAGTTTCAAAACACGCAACGGTACAGACTTTGTGCTGATGCATGATGCTCTGAAATAGAAATGAGCTTGTAAACTATCGTTTGAGATATATTAAACCGAGTCATTATGTAACGGGTCATGGGCCGCAAGACAGTCCAAAGTATTGTATCAGTGCATTATAAATTGTAACAGAGAAACCGAAGCATGTATCATTAAGTCATTTTCATTTTTTTGAATAAAATATTTTTTCTCTTCAGATATCAAATCTCTATATCATATTTTTCGGGGAAATCAAATATCAGAAAACTAATTTGGTATCAAAGCGTGATAAAAGCTTTACAGCAGCAAAGGAAGAATATCATCAAATCAGGAATCATCATTTGATATTCAGAAACTCATCAATATGGTTTCATCATTTGAGCTTCTTGAATTTACATGAAGGCCATCAAGAGAATAAGTGACATGCCAAAGAATTAACAAGATTCTGGCTGTAATAAATTCTCTACCCAGAAAACAAGTAGAATTCATTACAGAAATTCAGAAAAGTGAAAGCATACAGCAAGAAAACCATCAAAGTATCAGAAAAGTCAGTGCCATGCCAAAGAATTCATCAGGAAACTCTCATCATCTGAATTCTTGGCTGCAGCAAACCTGGGTATCTTCTTGCTATCAAATTCATTTTCCAATCTGTTCAAAGTGTTTGATCGGATCTTATGATCATGTCTCAAGACTGTGAAACTTCAAGCAACACTGGCAATTCTCGGCAACAGTCTCTGATAGAGAACTTGATCAAGAACATGGCGAACCCAACAAAGCCAACTATATGTTGTTCATTTAGATGAAGGAAACTATTTCCTTTAGAAGTTTTAAATAGAAACTGCCATCAGAGATATGGTCTGCAGGAATCTGTTCTTGGTACACTCATTGTCACACCAATTGCCACAACTGATCATGAAGGAAAACCTGTAACTAACAGTGAATACATAAAATATCATAGACAAGATAGTTTAATAAGTTCATGGTTACCGTCTTCTATAAGTACCAATATTTTGCCTTCGTTGGTGGGATGCAAGTCATCCAAAGAAATCTGGACCACAATAGAGTAAGTTTTTAGTTCTCAATCAGCGGCTAAAGAAATGCACTATAAAAGACAACGGTAGAATGTTAGAAAAGATAACATGTCAATAAGGAAGTATTTATCAAAGATCAAAACTACATGTGATCTACTAGAGGCTCCAAGACATAAAGTCTCATAAACAGAACTAGTACTGACTATTTTAAGTGGTCTTGATGAGGAATATGAAGCAATAGTGGCAGTAATATCCTCTAAAAAAAACATTACCACCAATGCAATATGTTCATTCAACCTTACTAGCACATGAGGAGAGAATTGATCAAAGAAAGCCACAAGATTCAGAACTATTAGTTAACTATGCGGTCAGTCACAAAAACAAGAATCAAGCCTATGGTAAAAATCAGCAATCTTATCGAAGAGAAGGTGCCTTTCAGAGGAAGGGGTAGAGAAAGATACAACAATAACAACAAATCCAGATATCAGATCTATGAAAAGATTGGTCCCACAGCAACAAAGTGCTACTTCAGGTTTAATGCAAACTATACACTGAACCAGAATTCAAATATGCAGAGTAACAACAACCCCATTGAAAAAATATAGCACAATTACATCAAGATTCAAGGCAATCAAGCAGATAATACAACAAATCATCATCTGAATGAAGTCACCAGATCAGAACATATTCAGGATGAGAGTTGGTACCAAGACTCAGGTGCAACCAATCACATCACAAACAATCATGAAAATTTAAATCTTGACAACAAATAATACAAAGGTAATGAATCCATACATATGGAAAATGGTGAGTCAATCAAAATAAGTCACACTGGAATTGCTTGCATTAAAGGTTAAAGGCAACTCCATCTTAACAATTTATTAAGTGTACCCCAAATAAAGAAAAATCTTATGAGTATATCACAATTTGCAAGTGATAACAATGTATTCTTTGAATTTTATCCTAAATATTGTTTAGTTAGAGACGTTCTAACTAGAGAAATTCTTTTGCAGGTTGATGCTGTTAAAAGGCTGTATAAGTTCAATCTTGTAAAGTCTAGAAATTCTGGAAAAAGAGAAAAGTGTTGTAATTTCTCCACTGCTTCTCAAATAGAGAGAAATATAAGTAGTTTTGACATATGACATTATAAACTTGGTCATGCAAATGCATGTATTGTAAAGAAAATATTAGCCGATAATAAAATTTCTTTTGAAAATACTATCAAGTCATACATTTGTACATATTGTCAAGTGGGTAAGAGTCACAAACTTGCCTTCTCTAACTCTGCAATTATATATAATAAACCTTTAGAAATGGTTGCTACTGATCTTTGGGGTCCTGCTCCTATTAGTTCTGACTATGATTTTAAATATTATGTATCATTTGTTGATGCCTATTCAAGATATAGATGGATTTATTTTTTAAAGGAAAAGTCAGAAACTTACAATGCTGTAATGCACTTCATAACTCAAGCTGAAAAACAAACCAACCATCATGTCAAAGTTATACAGACAAATGGTTACTAAGTATAAGCCACTCAGTAACTTCTTTAATAAGAAGGGAATAGTTCATAGGGTCACTTGCCCCTAAGACTGTTATGGTAACGGTAAATTTACCAATACCATAACATTATCAGTCAATCGATCACTATTATAAAGTAAAGTCGATATACCAGTATAATCGGTATGGTAACAGTAAATTTAGCATTTTCTAGAGTAAAACATTGGTAATATTTTTTCAAACCAACGGTAACGTTAATTTACCAGTTCATTCATAATACATTGATATTCATGTAAGATGTTGTATTACCGGCATTTAAAAGGAAGAAACTAGTTCAATTTATTTTAGTTATTCAAGTCAAATGATGATAAATACATTTCTTTCCTATGTCCTTTATTAAGTAACCCAATGAAATATATAATAAAGTACCATTTAGTGTAAAAATATATTAACTTATTGTTTTTCTAGACAAACGGTAATTTACCATTAACAGTGTAACGATTACCAGTTTATCGGTATACCAGTCATCGGTATACCAGTCAATTGATAACAGTAAACAATTTTAGTTTACTAGTAAAAACGATACGGTAACGGTATTTACAAAATGGTAACGGTAATCATTACCGTAACAGCCCTACTTGCCCCTACACATCTGAAAAAACTGGTCAGTTGAGAGAAAACACAGACATATTGTTGAATCTGGTCTTACATTTCTGGCCTAGGCCGATCTTCCTCTAAAATTTTGGCCTGATTCCTTTGATACAGTAGTGTAACCGATCAATAGCTTACCAACAAAGGTACTAAAATACAATAGTCCATTAGAAAAGTTGCTTGGTGAAAAACCTGATTATCAAGCATTAAATTTTTTTGGGTGTTTTTGCTTCCCTTATTTAAGACCATACGTCACTCACAAATTAATTTTCAAGTCAACACCTTGTTCTTTTTTAGGTTATGGAACAAATCAAAAAGGATACAAAAGCATTGACAGTAATGGAAAAATATTTATAAGTAGACATGTTGTATTCAATGAGCAGGTGTTTCCCTTTGCTGACATAGATGTGAAAACAACAAAAGTGATTTGCAATTCAAAATTTTCTATGCCATCAATATCTTTGTACTCTATTGCATGGAACCAAGAAGGAGATGATATGAGTCCAGAAGACTCTGATTCATAGCTCACAATACCCAATGAACTAGGTCATGAGTAAGGACAGTCTTTTGAAAATCTCAATCAATCGTCTAACAGTTCAACAAGTCAATCACAAAGCATTAGTGAAGGAAATTCATATATACAGCAAAACCAAAAAGAAAGTGATCCAAATTAAAGTACCACTTCTGCATCACTACATGATGAACCACAGAAAAAACTAGGCATCACATGGTCACTAGATCAAAAAGTGGGATATTTAAACCCAAGATGTATATCTCTACTGCTGAATCAGAGAAACCATAATGATATGATCAAGCTATACAATACAAAAACTGGAAAGTAGCAATGGATGAAGTGTATAATGCTCTTATAAGAAATAAGACATGGGATCTTGTTCATGCACCTAAACATAAAAACATTGTGTGATGCAGATGAACTTATAAAATAAAGAAAAATTCAGATGGAACAGTCGCAAGATACAAAGCTAGGCTAGTTGCTAAAGGCTACACATAACATCATGGGTTTGATTTCAATGAAACTTTCTCACCAGTGGTGAAACCAACAACCATCAGAATTATTCTCACTGTAGCTTACATGGAAACTGAAATATAAGGCAACTAGATATGAACGATGCCTTTTTAAATGGTGATTTAAAGGAGGAAGTATACATGGAACAATTACAAGGCTATAATCAAGACAAAAAAATATGTGTGCAAGCTAAGAAAGGCTATTTATGGCCTCAAGCAAACACCTATGGTTTGGTTTGCTAAATTAAAAAACATATTACACAGTTTAGATTTTCATCTACCAAACAAGACCTCATTATTTATTGAAATTAGCAAAACTCCAACCGTCTATATCTTAATATATATTGATGACTTGATTGTTACAAGTGATAATGAAGCAAAAATAAATCATCTTATTCAATACTTAGACAAACAATTTTCAATTAAAGACCTTGGCAATTTGAACTGCTTTCTAGGAATTGAGGTTAAAAGGAAATGAAAATCATAAATTGTTCTATATAAGAGAAAGTACATTATAGATTTGCTAGTCAAAACAGAAATGGATGGTGCTAAATCAATGTCAACTCCCATGTTAAGCAATCAACATTTTTCAAAAAATAGGAGAGAACCAATACTTAATGATAAGCAATATAGGAGCATTGTTGGTGCTCTAGAATATGTAACTATTACTGGGCTTGAAATTTCATTTAGTGTTAATAAAGTGTGTCAATTTATGTAGAAACCCCTGGATGAGCATTTGAAGGATGTAAAGAGGATATTAAGATACTTAAAAGGGACTGCAAGTTATGGATTAACACTAAAAGCATGCAAAGATTTAAGCATAACAAGGTATGCTAATGCGGATTGTGCCACAGACCTTGATGATAGGAGGTCAACTACAGGATACTGCATCTATGTTGGTGATAACCTAGTATCATGGTGCTTAAAAAAATAGGCAACAATCTCAAGATCTAGTACAGAGGCAGAGTATAGAAGCATTACAAGTACAATAATAGAGATCATGTAGATACAATCACTACTAAATGAACTCAAGGTGAATACAAACAGAAAACCAATCATATGGTGTGACAATTTAAGTGCTGTTTCCCGCTCGACAAACCCCATAATTCATGCAAGAAAAAAACATATTGAAATCGACATTTACTTTGTTTGAGAACAATAACTATAAGGTAAATTAGAAGTGAACCATATATCTTGCACTTATCAACGAACAGATATACTCACAAAGGCTCTGTCGGCAAAGAACTTTTCCAGATTGAAGCACGAACGGTAGATAGAAGAAAGCAGTCAAAATCCAAATGAACAGGCAGTGACAAATCATACTAAATCAAAGCATGCTTCAAAGACTGAAGGAAAAAACAAAGTATAATTCAAAATCACAGAATTGAAGAATAATTTAAGGATTGACAAAAGCAATCAAAGTAAAATAAGGACCAGAGACTTATCTTGTTATTATCGTGTGCTCTGAAGACTGCACATGGCAACTGAAGCATCATACGAAAAGAAATAGAGGAAGAAAGAGGAAGAGCGATAGCCATTTTTATGAATCTCTAAAACCCTATCCCTAGGTTTGAAAGGGTGAAATATAAATGAGCTTGTAAAATGTCATTTGAGATATATTATACCGAGTCATTATGTAACGGATCATGGGACATAAGACAACACAAAGTATTGTATCAATGTATAATAAATTGCAATAGAGAAACAAAGGCATGTATCAATAATTCATTTTCATTCTTTGAATAAAACATTTTCTTCTCTTTAATATCAATCTCTATATCATATTTTTTGAAAAATCGAATATCAGAAAACTAATTCTCCATAACCATCTATCTTCATCAATTATAACTTCCAATAGCATAATATTTTCAATAACCGACTTAGTCCCAAAACCATCTGTAGATAACTTGTACATCATTGGTGCATTCAGTAGTGCAACCAAATACTTAGTAGATATATAAAATCAAGTATCTTTTCTAGGATCAATTTTTAATACTCAATTCTGGAAATTCCTGAGATCATATATAAGTTCTTTATAACAATATTCAGTTGACAGTTTATAACAGTTTCCTTCTGTGCTTAGCATAATTTTTGTTATCTTTAGACTGACATTGCTAGCTTTCATCATTTGGGTTTATCTTTTACCAAACTAGTGCATGCAAGATAATTACTGTGCCTGTGATGGAGAATTGAAGTCCAAAGCCTGCTAAAAGAAGTTTGAAGTAGCCAAACCCTGCTAGGGCAGATAGCATGCTGTAAAATTTGAAGGGCCTTGTTTTTATGTTGTTTTAAGTATGTTTTTAGTTTTTTTTGCTGTAAAGATTTCTAGGCCTTGGTCTTCAAAAAGATTTTTTGTATTTATGGATTGAATGTTTGAAGGGAAATCACTTAGTATTGCACTGTTTAAACTATGTGTATATGGATGTTTTACAAAAAATAATTAATGTGAAGTATCAACTTTCATCAGTTCAACCGTTTCTTTTGCTTTCTGCCTGCATTACGTTAGAAAGATTGTGTTAGTTAATTAGCTTCGGCAGTATTGTCAAATTAAGAAACATATGATTAAAATGGATTTAATGGGTGGTGTTGACCTATTAAATTAGCGGATTGTTTTTGTTTTAAAAGAGGAGATGTTTTATTTCGGTTGTTAGTAACAACCAATGCAAAAGATGAGTCTTTTTTAAGTTGAAGACCCCTTAATTTGGTTCGGTTGTTACTACCAACCCCTTTTTTGCTTTGGTTGTTACAAACAACAAAAGCAAAAAAACCCTATATGCTTCAATTATACAACCGAAGCAACAGGTTTAGGCTTGTTGCATCATATGCATTTGCTTCGGTTGTGAACTGAAGCAACATAGGGTAAACAACCAAAGTAAATACATTGTTTTGTAGTAGTGTAAGAGTAAATACCGCTCTCAATGGCCTCCAAAATCCAAGATGCAAGCTCTCAAAAACTCCTACAAAATCTTATTCACCGTTTTTGTCTGACTATCGATCTATGTATTGTAAGCAGTGCCAAGATTCAACATCGTTACTAAAGCTAAATGCAAACTCCTTCAAAATTTGCTAGTGAATAAATACTCTATCACTAATAATAGTAACTAGAACTCTATGCAGCCATACCACTTCCTTGATATATATTTACACTAGAGATATCACAGTTCTATTACTCCTAACGGTATTAAAGTTAGCACTTTTAATGAGTCTATCTACTATAACCCAAATAGCTTCATTGCCTCTTGGACTCATAGGTAACTCATCTATAAAGTTTATCGATATATGCTCCCACTTCCAAGTCAGCACCTCTAGCTACAATAATAACCCGTTGGGCTTTATTTGGTCTGCCTTAATATTTTGGCACTTTAAACATTTAGAGACAAACTCTAACTACTCTCTTCTTCATTCCTGGCTAATAGCAGTATAAGAAAAATTGATTTTTGTAGCCTTATATAATAACGTTTAATGTAAAGGGCCATACTTCTTTCAATTTTATTTTATAAAACAAAATATAAGAAACAAAACCATTGCCTAATACCAATTATCTATGTGAGTAACAATTGCTTTGGCGGCCACTTTCATTCTCTTTTCTTTGCAAATACTTTCAGCTTCCTTTTTTTTCATGTCCCGCCTTCCAAATGAAAAAGACCCTTCCCTCCTCTACATATACTTTCGCAGGTCATGCCGTTCATTTCGTCACAACCTTGACATTGCACGTTGATGTCCCTCCATATTTTCGAATCAAAAGCTCCGTCCCGTTCCACAATCTTGACATCGCCATTCACGATCTTGAATTCGATCCACTCACATTTTCAAAAGTGGTAGTCGCAAATCGTCGCTCTCAATTTCTGCTCCCTGAACTCCATTTTCTGACTTTGCACCCTATATTTGATAAGGTAATTCTCATTTGTAATCTAAATATTCCCTTATTATTCCCTTAATAAGGCAATTCTCATTTGTAGTCTTAATTATGGTATTAGAGGTCATCGCCAGTGATGGGGTTTGATTTTTTTTTGATGGAACCGAAACCTAAATTGTGCACTACTTTGCAAACATAGTGTGCTGATTAAAACATAGTGTACTGCTTTGCAAAGAATGACTGATAATTCTTACGTATTTTGGTTCAAACTAGATAAGCTATAGTGGAAAAAATTACATTATAGGAGTCAGGTATTAAACTCTGGTTTCCGAGGAAAACTATACTTACCTGCACCGCTAAGCTACATTAACTTTTAAACATTAATAAATAACAAGTTTATATATAAGGAGATTTGAAATTCCTATACTTTTGATAGAATGTTACCTAAGAACTGCATCACTCTCCTCTTCTACCTAGCTTTGTATGTTCAAACACATGATGTCCCTCTCTTGATTAAGAGCGCATACACATGCACATTTTTAATTGTAGTTTTGACATATTTTGCCTGGCTTGTAACTAAAGAAGTTATGATGACCAACTTAACAACAAAAAGTGCTGCAACAACACTGTAAATGCAATAATCGTGCCCTGGAATGTCGTTGTAACTTATGCATGTCCTAACTTAAAATGCATAAAATTATTGATCTCGCAAGAGCAACAACACTGCTGGCCTATTTCACTCTGATCCCATATTATACATGGTTCCTTAGTCGTATCTGTATATGCTTTGTAAGTGTTCAAGCCTAAAAAGAAGAACTTTATAAGTGTTCATTTCTAATAAACATTCGAAATAGAATACTTATTAAAAGGAAAAAAAATGGCATTTGGTTACCATTTAGTCAAGTTCCAAACACTTAATAAATATTTTGTTACCTGGAGATTTGACAAGGCAACTAAGTACTCGGCATTAACATACTGTTCGGCATTTATGAGTCGTTCGGTATCCGAATCGTTTGGCATTAGAAGAACGCTCATCATTCAAGAACGCTCGACATTTAGGAGCGTTCGGCATTAGAAAGTGCTCGGCTTCCAGAGTCGTCCGGCACATATGGTTCGTTCGACACTCAAGTTCGGTCGGCATCTATGGGACGTTCGGCATGCGAGAGTGTTCGGCATGCGAGAGCGTTCGGCATTGAGAAACGTTCGGTATTGTATATCATTCGGCATCTATGGGACGTTCGGCATGCGAGAGCATTCGACATTGAGAGACGTTCGGTATTGAATATCGATCGGCATCTATGGATGTTCGGCATGGCAGTGTCATTCGGCACTCCATACTGCTCGGCATCCAAACCTTGTTGGGCACAAATACCTCGTTCGACATTCAGGTTGTTCGGCATCACTTCGTTCGGCATGAGAATATTGTTCGGCATTTATGCGTTGCTCCGCATTTTGCCGTTCGGCCTCTCTGGGTCGGCACACAGAGATCACTCTTTTTGGGACGAGATACCAAGCTGCTAGGCCCACCAGAGAAGTCCAACCTACCTTCGTCTATAAATAGAGAGGCAGGGGCACAGTGAAATGGACCTTTTTTTCGAGAACACCAAGGAGATCTGCCGCATTCAAGATTCATTCAAGACTTATCCTTTTTTTCTTAGCAATTGTATTCAATATAATTGGGATACGAATTGTATTTGTAATCGATTATCGAGAAAAGCAATAAAGATTAGCCTCAAAGTGGACGTAGGCACTTACGCCGAACCACTATAAATCTGTTGTTTATATTTTATGCATTCAAATCTGCATATTATCCTCTATTTAACTTACTTTCTTCATTAATCTCTCTACATAATCTCTCTTAAGGGTGTTAGTGACCAATTCTGGTGCTAACATTTTGGTGCTTTCGCTGAGAACTGAATTCTTAGGACAATAGGATCTACTTTGCAGCTACTGGATTGAAAAATCCCCTGAAGGAGATCTAAATCATTCATAAGACATCTGTAGATTCTACTCAGAGTTACAACCAACAACTCTACCATGGGGAGACCATGAACTAGATCGACCTCTCATAATGCAAATGTCCACGAAACTGCTAGTGTACAACAGATAGGACCTGGCAACCAACCAGCAATTCAAGGCGCATGAACCTCCACCCAGAACCAAGCGGAGGTCGTTTCCCAAACAGAGTTCAACGACTTGATAAGAGAACTCAAGGAAAGTAGAAGGTAACTTGCTGAGCAAATTCACGCCAACACTAATCTCATGACTCAGCTTTCCCAGCAGCAGCATCAGAATGCTGGAAGTAGTCCTGCTCTTTATTCTGAATCTGATAGCTCAACCTCAGTTGATGAACCTCCTAGGCATGGAGGCCGTAAGGATGAAGCTGCACAAGCAGGTGCCACTGATCTGCCAGGGATCAGGCACATGATGAGACTGGATGCCTGGATCACCAAGACCCAAATCAAGCAGGACATCAACCCGCACGGTCCCTTGAACGGAACCCACCCTCCCACCCTCTATACAAACTTCGGATTTATCAGCCATGGTCAGGAAGTTGATTAGAGAGTACCAAGGCCTGACCAACGAGAATTAGGGAGTGTCCAGAAGTCATACTCCCTTCATAGATGTTATCCTACAGGCTGAGTACCCCAAGAAATTCAATATGCTGACAATCCTAGCCTACGAAGGGAAGACTGACCCTAGGCAACACGTGATGAGGTACGAATGGATGATGGATTCGACAAGGGTAAACGATGCAACTAAGTGTAGGTGTTTCCCAATCACTCTGTCCAGAATCGCCACTATGTGGTTTACTCGGCTTCATCCGCGATCTATATCTAGCTTCGACGAGTTAGCAATGAAATTTGTTGAACAATTCAAGATACATGCTACCCATCAAAAGGATGTAATGTCTTTGTCAAGCGTAATCCAGGCTCCGGGAGAGTCTTTGAAAGCATACTTACAAAGGTTTCATGTTGCCGCCACTGAAGTTAGCAGTCCTAACGACCACACAATTTTGATGGCGGTAATGCAAGGTGTAGATCCAGACTCGGAGTTTGGAGATTGGTTGGCGGGAAACCCCCAGCTACATTGGAACGATTCTATTCCAAAGCTCATCAGTTCATATGGAGGGAGGAGGCTCAATGGACGATACGAGATAAAGCACTAGGGCCTGTTCAGGAGACTATGAAAAGTAACATCGCCGTGAAGCAGTTTGGCGATAGTTCGGGAAAAGTTCAAGTCAACGTCCAGAATAAGCCTGGGCAGTCCAAAGGATCCGGAGGTGGAAATCCTAGAAAGAAAAGAGAAGCAGGGAAATGGAAGTCAAGGATTCCGACCTACAATGAATACACCCCGCTGAATACTTCTCTTGAAAACATTTATCTGTCTACCTGTAACACCTTTGAATACAGAAAGCCACGTCCAAAGGAGTCCACTGAAGAACAGAAACGGACAGGGAAGTACTGTCGCTTCCATGAGACCCATGGGCACAATACTGAGGAGTGTAGACACCTCTATGACGCCATAGAAAAGTTAATCAGACATAAAAAATTGCAGAAATTTGTCAAAAACCCACAAGATGGAAGGCAAGGAACGTCAGACCCCAGACGCGGTCCGACTTCATGCCAACCAGAACAACCTGCTCGGACTGTGGGTATATTTATTATAAACACTATTGTCGGAGGACCTCATCCTGCAAACAAGAATTGGCAGGAGATGGAACGATATGCTACCTCATTGAGGCATGCAGATTACGAATGTTGTTCGAATGTGGAGGATGGAACCCTTGCAAAGCAACAATGCATAATGACTGGCGATATAGTGTTTATGAGTCAAGACGCGGACAAGGTGGAGGCTCCGACTATCGATCCGATGGTTATATCTGCAACAATCGGGCCAGCTTACGTGAAAAGAATCCTGATTGATTGTGGAAGCTCTGTTGACATCATCTTCAAGAAGGCTTATGACCAAATGAAGATGGAAACGAAAGATTTGAAACCATGCAAAGCCCGTATCCACGGCTTTAACGGTGCTGCAACCGACGCGATGGGGTATATAGAGCTACCAGTTGAACCGGGAGAAGGTGAGCGTAGGAGAGTGTGAGTCCTACCGTTCATAGTAATGGATGTTGACTCTCCATACAATGTCTTTTTGGGTCGTCCAGCCTTGGCAGACTTTAGGGCTGCTTTGGCCCCATGGTGTTTGACGGTAAAATTTGCGACAGACAAAGGAGTCGGTGTTGTACATGGCGATCAGGCGACCGATCGCGCATGTTATGTGGCGGAATTGAGAGAAGCTCAGTGGCGAGAGAAGGGAAAGGTTGCGGACAGCTCCATCCGCATCCTAAAGACTGATGATTGACAAGTAGTGCCCGAGCCTGGCTCGGGCAACATTCTCGGATCCTTAGAGACATAGATCCGATATATGATGTTGGGAAACCGAGGTAAACGAATGCAGCACCGGCTGAGCTGATGATCGACATCCCAGTCAGCCGAGATGACCCATCACGAGTTCTTAAGATTGGATCACAACTCGACCCCTCAGTGGCCGAGGATCTTACTGATTTCCTCCGGGCGAATTTGGACGTTTTCGCTTGAATAAATTTTGATATGTGCGGGATTTCTCCAGCAATTGCAAGTCATATGTTGAACATAGACCCGAAACACGTTCCCGTAAAATCGAAAAGGAGAGGCATGGACCTGGAGAGTTCTGCGACTCTCAAAGAGGAGGTGGACAAACTCAAAGCCAATGGGTTCGTCCGCGACGCCCTCTACCCTGAATGGGTATCTACCCAGTGCTAGTGAAGAAAGAAAATGAAAAGTGGAGAACTTGTGTTGATTACTCCGATCTGAATAAAGCACGCTCGAAGGATAGTTTCCCTTTACCTAGAATCAACCAGCTCGTCGACTCTACCGCCGGACATGAATTATTGTCATTTATGGATGCATATTCAGGATACAATTAGATCCCGATGCATATTCCAAACCAAGAGCACACCAGTTTTGTCACGAATATGGGGCTATATTGCTATGTAGTAATGCCCTTTGGATTGGAAAATGCGGGAGCGACTTATCAGCGCCTGGTGAATCGAATGTTTAAAGACCAGATCGGTAAGACGATGGAAGTCTATGTGGATGACATGCTCGTGAAGTCACGGCAGTCAAACGACCACATTCGAGACTTAGCAGAAATGTTTGATATACTCAGAATTATGGTATGAAGATCAACCCCTTGAAGTGCTCTTTTGGTGTGGCATCAACAAAGTTCTTAGGTTTCATTGTGAATGCACGGGGAATTGAAGCTAACCCAAAAAAGATTCAAGCTATTCGGGACATACAAGTGCCCAGAACTATAAAGCAAGTACAAAGCTTGAATGAAAAGGTGGTAGCGCTGAGCCAATTCATATCCAAAGCCACGGATAAATGCATTCCCTTCTTCGATGTGATAAAAAAGGGAAAAAGGAATTTCGAGTGGACATCCGATCGTGAGGAAGCATTTCGAGCTCTGGTAAGGCATTTGGAGAGCCCCCCGATGCTATCGAAACCAATCGACATGAAATGCTATATGTATACTTGGCAGTATCCCATCACGCTATCAGTACGGCTCTAGTTTGCGAGGAGGACCGAGTTCAAAAGCCAATATATTATGTCAGTAAACGCTTGACGGGGGCAGAAAGAAATTATCCCAAGATCGAGAAATTAGCTTATTGCTTAGTGATTGCATCACGCAAACTTCGCCCATACTTCCAGGCACACTCAATCGGTGTTTACACCGATCAACCCCTGCGATAGGTACTCCAACGGCCGAAAACTTCTGGAAGGATGTTAAAGTGGAATATCGAATTAAGTCAATTCGATATTACCTACCTACCGCGAAAAGCCATACAGGGACAAGCGCTAGCGGATTTCATCGCTGAATTCACTATGATAGACGAATCAAATGGCCGCAATGTCATACCTCCTGTCCGATGGAAGATGTACACCGATGGGACATCTAACGACCGTTGTTCGAGGGTTGGCATAGTTCTAGTAACTCCTGAAAACCGATCAGTTTGCTATGCTTTGAAGCTCGAATTCACAGCAACGAATAACGATGCCGAGTATGAAGCATTGATCGCCGGCTTAAGACTCATCAAAGAACTAGGAATAAGATCGATTGAATTTTTTTGCGGCTCGCAACTGGTGGTGTATCAAGTGCGTGGAGACTACCAAGCAAGGAGGCAGAGACTTGCCCCGTGTTTGGCCCAAGTACAGGTGCTGCTAGCAAATCTCGAATATTATGATATTTCACATGTCCCGCGTGAGCAAAACAGAGCAGCCGATTCATTGGAAAAATTCGCAAGCACTGGTGATGCGCAATAGATGGGATTGTTTCCTATCGAAACCTTACATGTTCCAAGTATAAATATGATGGAGGTAGATTACGCGTTAGAAACAGAAATCGAAGGGAGTCATGGATGACCCCATTCAAGCAGTACTTTTTACACGGGGCCGTGCCCGAAAGAAGGAGCGAAAGACGACAAGTCATTCGTAAGGCTTCTCCTTATGTAATGCGGGATGGAATAATGTATCGGAGGGGATTCTCGACCCCATTACTCCGATGCATTGCCCATGATGAGATAAAACGAGTCCAAGGAAGTCTATGAAGGTGAATGTGGCGACCGTATCGGAGGGCAGACGTTAGCAAAGAAAATCCTCCACTATGGATACTATTGGCCAACTGTAAATTGGGATGCCGTAGACTACGTGAGAAGATGTGACAAATGTCAGAAGTATGCGAAAATCCCAAGAGCTCCGCCGACGGAACTCACATAAATGGTTAGTCCTTGGCCATTTGCAATATGGGGAATCGACATTGTCGGTTCCTTGCCTCTATCCAAAGGTGGTACAAAATACGCGATTGTTGCGGCCGATTACTTTACCAAGTGGGTAGAAGCAGAACCTTTGGCCACTATCACCACCAAAAAGGTCATTAGTTTCGTTGTACGAAATATTATATGCCATTTTAGCCTTCCACGAACAGACAACGGAGCTCAGTTTGAAAGCAAAGAGTTCAAAGAGTTTTGCCAAAAAAATGGTATTGAGAAAAAGTTTGCAGCAGTTGCTCATCCGAAAGCTAATGGACAAGTGGAGGCCGTAAACAAGATAATCAAATCCATATTGAAAAAACGTTTGGAAAAGGCTAGAGGAAAGTGGGTGGATGAGCTTCCAACAGCACTTTGGGCTTACAGAACCACCCATAAGTCCGCGACTGGCCACACTCCGTTCGCATTAGCATATGGCATGGAAGCTGTCATACCCATGGAACTTGAAGTCCCATCACATCGGGTAACTTATTTTGACCCTGAGTAAAACCAAGATCTCTTGCTGGAATCTTTGGACTTCATTGATGAAAAACGCGAAGAAGCTAATTTAAGAGCGGCCGCGTACATGCACCGAGTTGCTTGATATTACAATGAAAAAGTCCGATCGAGAATCTTTGGAGTGGGTAATCTCGTTTTGAAATGAGTTTTCCCAGTTTCGTCACACATGAGCCCCGCATGGGAAGGTCCATACATCTTGAACGGAAGCTTGGAGAAGGAACTTTAAAGCTAGCGACCGTTGATGGTGCGACACTTCCCCTAGCATGGAATAGTGAGCATTTGCGGCACTATTACACTTATTTCATTTCTATCATATTTTAGTTGCATTTATTTCCAGCAAGTTTTTATTCCCAGTTTACGGCGTGTAAAAAGACAATTTAGCTTATTTGCATTAATAAAGGCTTGAAGCCATTTCTTTTTCCCATGAATTGTCGATGTTTCTGTGTATGATAACGCTGTAACAAATGACCAAAAGATACATTACTCCGTCTGATGAACGAACGCGCACGAGCACTCGAAATCTCCAAGTCCCCGGAATGCGGACTAGAGTACTCTAAGTCCCCAGATTGCGGACTCGACTATAAACGACTCGAAATCTCCAAGTCCCTGGAGTGCAGACTGGAGTACTCTAAGTCCCCAGAGTGCGGACTCGAGTACAAACGACTCGAAATCTCCAAGTTCCTGGAGTATGGACTCGAGTACTCTAAGTCTCCAGAGTGCGGACTCGAGTATAAACGACTCAAAATCTCCAAGTCCCCAGAGTGCGGACTGGAGTACTCTAAGTCCCTAGAGTGCGGACTCGAGTATAAACGACTTGAAATCTCCAAGTCCCCGGAGTGTGGACTGGAGTACTCTAAGTCCCTAGAGTGCGGACTCGAGTATAAACGACTCGAAATCTCCAAGTCCCCGGAGTGCGGACTGGAGTACTCTAAGTCCCCAGAGTGCGGACTCGAGTATAAACGACTCAAAATCTCCAGTTCCCCGGAGTATGGACTGGAGTACTATAAGTCCCCAAAGTGTGGACTCGAGTATAAACGACTCAAAATCTCCAAGTCCCCGGAGTGTGGACTGGAGTACTCTAAGTCCCCAAAGTGCGGACTCGAGTATAAACGACTCGAAATCTCCAAGTCCCCGGAGTGCGGACTGGAGTACTCTAAGTCCTCAGAGTGCGGACTCGAGTATAAACGACTCGAAATCTCCAACTCTCTGGAGTGCGGACTGGAGTACTCTAAGGCCCCAGAGTGCGGGCTCGAGTATAAATGATTCAAAACCTCCAAGTCCCCGGAGTGCAGACTGGAGTACTCTAAGTCCCCAGAGTGCGGACTCAAGTATAAATGATTTAAATGTCCGAGTCCCCTGAAGGCGAACTGGATATAAATGACTTGAAGTCATCGAGCCCTTGGCGTATGGACTAGAAAATATTCTAAGTACCCGGAGCGTGGAATAAAGAATGTGCAATGCCAAAAGATTATCAAATTATTTGAAGATGAATCTAGAAGCTTATGTAACTCGCAATAGCTTGGGTTCCAACCATTATTATACCGAAAACCGGACAACAAAAATCTTCTGAAAGGCAAAAAGAACTAAGTTTTATTCATCAAAAATAAGTTTCTACTACAACTCCTCCGAAGCTTGGAGTCAAAAGTTTATTTACAAAAACTACGAAAACAAAAATAATTACATAATCTAAACTAGCTCTTGTTGAACGAGAGCGAAGACTATTTCTTTAACTTCTTCGACTTTTTGCCCGATGACTCCTCCCATGTATGTTTACCCTTGACGGCTTTCTTTGACAGGGGAGTGACAACCGAATAAGTATGAGGAACATCCATGGGTTTGGACCCGCCTGAGAGAATGACCTTCAACGGCTTGTTCAAAGGATTGTCCGGGTCCACGGCTTGAGGCTCGACCTTGATCTTGATCGTCTTTTCTTTCTCTTTATCAAGCTGCTCCTTCATGCTCAGTTCGGACGTGTGCTCGAAGACGCCTGTAATTTCAACTTCATAACTCCCATCGATGGGGGAGGAAGTCTTAGATTTGTCCTCGTCAAGCGCTCCGATCACCTGAGCATCGGGACCGGGAGCCTTTCCTGCATGAGTGGCTTCACTCGTTTTTCCCCTAACATCCTTGGCGACATCGCTCCTCGAAGTGGGCTCAAGATCAGAACGGTCTGCATACAATCATGAAAAGCAAGTATTAGAATGCGATAGCTTCTAGTGGAAAGCGAAAACTCTTGGAATGTTAAAGTGAAAGAGTTGCCTACCAGGTTCCCGCTGGCTCTCAACTGTCAGGGGGGTCTCGCCCTCTGGAATAGGTGACAAAACATGAACACCAAGGCGGGGGTCCTCCGGGTCATAACTGATGTGCTATTCAAAAGGATCGAGTATCGTCCGACTGGTCGGCTGGGTAGGCAATGAGCAGGAGACTCAATCCCGGATGGACCGACGATAACTTCTTTCCCTTTTTGTTGAAGGGGAGCCTTTGCGATAAATAGCTTTATCCGCTAACAGGTTCGAAGGCTCATTTCCCTTGAGGAATTCTTTTATCAAGGCCCCCTCATCAACCTCCTCGATACCGTGTTCGGCCTTCTTGATTTCAATTAAAGTCTCCCACGCCTCGGCCAAAGATTCGAGATAGCCCTCGCCCAAAAAAGTTAAGTCCCGGTGCATGAGAATGCGGGCATTTAATTCGGCAATAAGCGGGTCGAACATGGTTTTGATTTTTTCTCTACCTTCTTCCTTGGCCGCCTCAAGACGGAAGTCGATTTCCACAGAGGCTATCGTTTTGCCCTCTTTGCGGGCTTCATTCTTCAGCGCCTCAACTTTAGAAAGCTCGCCCTCAAGTTTCGCCTTTAGGAGTCGCGTTGCAATAATCTCGTCGCAATACCCTTGCGACTCTTCTTGGGCAGCAACCTTCTCCTCTTGTTCTTTGCGGAGTCGCTCCTCAAGTTCTTTAACCCGGAGACAAAATGCATCGCTCTCCTTTTGCACTGAATCTTTTTCTAAAGCCAAAGCCCTACAACATTGTAACGCCTCGTCGAGTTCTTTTTTGTGAGTCGATTTCAGACGAGTTACGGCTTCGACGGTATCCTTGACACTCTGCTGGGAGGCCTCAAGTTCAGATTTATAAGTCACAATCTCTTCGTCCTGAGCTTTAATGATATCTTTGTCGTGGATAGCCTCAAGCTTCTGGCGATCGATCTCTTGTTGGCGCTCCATGGAGAGTTCTGAAAGTTTTTCAGCCAAATGAAAAAACACGTCATGTTGAACATAGACGTCGTTGGTGTAGGCGATGGCGCTCTGTTTAACATCTCCAGGTATATGATGGATCACCGGGAGGGACTTTAGACCGTCAAAGCAAATCTTTGGAAATTTAGCTTTAAGCTCGGCCAGTCTCTCCGATACTGTTGGATCTGTTGCGGGTACAGGAGGAGACGGCTTTGAAAGTTCAGCTCTCTTGTGAGGATCCCGTGATTGTCGTATGGAAGAGGATCAGAGTGTTGGTCTCGGGGGACGTCAGATTGCGACCCCTTATAGCTGTGCTTATCTTTGCTTTGCTCCGAGTGAGAATAGTGATGTTGGTGGTACTTGGGCTGATAATATGTTTTCTTCCAAAATGATTAGTCCCGGGAATGATAATCTCTATCGCCATCATCGTCTCTGTTCCGACGTCTCCCGGAACCTGAGTCACGACCAAAGTGATGGAAGACAGATGACCCACGGAGGTGATCAATTCCATGTGTATGCCCCATGTCACCTGCATAGAATTTAAATAATAACAAGTTAGCAAAGAGTAGTGTGACGACGAAAATTCAAGTGCGAGGAAAAGTGCACGTGTTTGTGTATGTTCTAGTGTTTCCCCCCGACGGACTAGTTTCTTTACTAATGGGAGTTTTTTCTCCCAGCGTTTGGGCTTGAACGCCTGCATCGCCTCTGATGGGCGAGTGAAGTTTAAGTGCCTCCGGATCATCGAAATCATAATTTAGTAGATTGTCAGGTATCGAGAGGTTCGAGAGGCCCTTTAAAGAACTTTCTAAACGTTGTGAGGAGGCCTCTTTCTCTGTCGGAATAAGAGTAACTTTTGAGGTTGCACCGACTTTTTCCCTCCTTATCTTGTACGTCAGTTTCTTTTTCCTCTTCGAAGGGGAGGATGACGTTTCGATGTCACGAACTTCAACTAGTGGGTACTGAGTAGGCCCAACTTTTTCATCTTCTGCTTCAGGTGTTACATTTTCTTTGATTTCTCCTTCTTCTAGTGCTCCAGGAGCGTTGTGTGCTGAAGACTCAGCTTGTTTTTTCCCCTTACCGGAGGCGGGCTTGGGTATGGAAACGCCCTAAGGAAGGTTTATCCGATGGCCTTCTGTTAACATTCCAAACCTCGAAAGTGACTCATTTGAAATGAGAGTTCAGATGTCCCGTTTGTCGACAGGAAGGGCTCTAATGGCTTCGACGGCTTCAGAATACCCACGACCGTCAGGACGTGGATTGATACCTGAAAAGATGGAAAAAAGAGTTAGAAGAGGCATGGCTTTGACCAAGTATGAATATCGATCCAGAGAAAAGACTTACTTCCTTCCACCCATCTCCTTGTGAAACTAGGAGGGCAACGCACATAAAACCATTCCTGTTTATACAGGCCGAACTTGCTGCATGCCCCAGTTAAGATTTGGCATTTGTGGTGCGGCTCGAGAAACATGAAAGAGGGGATATCTCTCCGCTTCTTGATCATATATATATATATATATATATATATATATATATATATATATATATATCTGATGTCACCCGAGGTTGGAGGCATGGAGAGAATAGTCATGAAGAGGATGTAGGTACCGTAGATGAAGGCGTGACCGTTCGGATGCAATTGTGACGGGGAAATTTCGATGTATTGCAGCACGTCCCGAAGAAATAAGTTGAACGGTGGCACACTGCCGACCCAGCACATAAACTTACTACAAGCTGTATATCCAACTGGGGGCAGGTGTGGACGAACATGCCCCGATGGAACTAATCCGTCGTCGAAGGGGATTCCGTGGACGGAGTATATCCGACGGAGTGCACTTTCATTGATCTTCGAAGCCTGTGAATCGACCGGGTTGTCCAAGAAAATTGATGCCTCCAGGGCGTCGAGAGCTAAGTTATGAACAGGGGAAGTCGACGGGTTAGAAGTATCTGCGACTCCTTGTTTAGAAGACGGCCCAGGTCTATCTGAGATCGTGGCAGAGCTAGATTTCTTAGACATCTTTGAAAGAAATTGAATCTAGTAGAGTACCTGTTTGAACTATACTTGAAAAACAATCGACGTTAGACTTAACAACACAAATATTCCCCTCATGTGGTGTGTGGACTAGTGTGATAATTCAAGTACAAGTGCTGAAAAATTGAAAGTCACGGAGTTAATGGTATAAAGTTGAGCTTCGAGTCGTCGCCTTCGAAGACCGTCATCACTGACCATCTCCAAAAGCCTGCCATATGGTGTTTTCAATTTCGGACTCAAACATTGGCGCTATATGTTAGAGGAAATTATCCTTTTCTGTCGATTTAGGTTCAGGCTTGTGATTACTGAAACTAGGAAGTTATCAGTCCAGATTAGTTCGATATGCTAGTTGGCTTAGGTCCTTGTCCTTGTTTTTGTCATAGGATTAGGCAAAGTAAATGTTGGTCAGCCTAAGTGTCGTTCGGCCAAAATGTTGTTCGGCCTAAGTGTTGATCGGCCAAACTATCGATCGGCCTAATTATCGTTCGGCCTAAACATTGGTCGGCCTAATTATCGTTCGGCCTAAACCTTGATTGGCTTAAGTATCGTTTGGCCAAACTATTGATTGGCCTAACTATCGTTCGACATTCATAACCATTCGGCCTACGCGCTGTTCGACCGAAACACCGTTCGGCATCTTGTCCATTCCCCTCTTCCCTTTAATTTTTCCACTCCAATTTCGTTCGGCATGGGGAAGTCATGTCGAACCATGGCTGTGTCGACCAACACCAACATGCCTGACCTCTAACTTCATTTTCATGCTACCATAGGACCGCTCGGCATTGAAAGATCATGCCGAGCCGCTACAATGCACCTTCCACCTTTCTCTTCTCCGATCCATCCACCTCGAAACCACCTAAGAGTGTACTAAGTTCCATCCCTAGAACACGACCGAGCCTCAATTTATCACCCTTATTCACACACCCCCTACTTTCTACGACCTATGAAAAATTCGCAAATTCGAGTAATATCTAGTGTCTCCTAATTTGAGAGGGTGATCGAAAGCTTCTTACCAAAGAGCACGGAGAGAGCTCAGGGATCTGTGAGTTTAGGATTGAAGGTTGTTAGAACCTAACTTAGGAAAGGCTTGATGGATTCCAGGGAGGTAAGTTGCGAGTTCTTGGAAGTAGCGGAGGTAAAAAGTGAAGAGAAGAAGAAGGAAAATGCCAACTTTTATAGGAGAAGATGGGAAGACGAAGGGACAATGACCGGTAGAACCGGTCAAGAGGGCCTCGTTCGGCATCGACTTTAAAATTCATTCGGCATACATGGAGCATTCGGTTTCGGCTGTACCCTTCGGCATTTGCATGACGTTCGGCACGCATCACCTCAACTAGTGATCAAGGGAAGTCACCATCGAGGAAACTAAACCACATGTCGAAGTAAAGCACAGTGGACAAGTGATTCAAAGCGTACCACGTTCGACCACGTGATGCACTTTGGGGGGCAAGTGTTACCTGGAGATTTGACCAGGCAACTAAGTACTCGGCATAACATACTGTTCGACATTTATGAGTCGTTCGACATCTGGATCGTTCAGCATTAGAAGAACGCTCGGCATTTAGGAACGCTATGCATTTAGGAGCGTTCGGCATTAGAAAGTGATCGGCTTCCAGAGTCGTCCGGCACATATGATTCGTTCGACATTCAAGTTCGGTCGGCATCTATGGGACGTTCGGCATGCGAGAGTGTTCGGCACGCGAGAGCGTTCGACATTGAGAAACGTTCAGTATTATATATCGTTCGGCATCTATGGGACGTTCGGCATGCGAGATAGTTCGGCATGCAAGAGCGTATGACATTGAGAGACATTCGGTATTGATATCGATCGGCATCTATGGATGTTCGGCATGGCAGTGTCATTCAACACTCCATACTGCTCGGCATCCAAACCTTGTTCGGCACAAATACCTCATTCGGCATTCAGGTTGTTCGGCATCACTTCGTTCGGCATGAGAATATTGTTCGGCATTCATGCCTTGCTCAGCATTTTGCCGTTCTGCCTCTCTGGGTCAGCACACGGAGATCACTCTTTTTGGGCCGAGATATCAAGCTGTTAGTCCCACCGGAGAAGTCCAACCTACCTTCGCATATAAATAGAGAGGCAAAGGCACAGTGAAATGGACCTTTTTTCAAGAACACCGGGGAGACTCTGCCGCATTCAAGGTTCATTCCAGACTTATCCTTTTTTGCTTAGTAATATTCAATATAATTGGGATACAGATTGTATCTGTAATCGATTATCAAGAAAAGCAATAGAGATTAGCCTCAAAGTGGACGTAGGCAATTACGCCGAACCACTATGAATCTGGTGTTCTTATTTTCTACATTTAAATCTGCATATTATCCTCTGTTTAACTTACTTTCTTCATTAATCTCTCTACACAATCTCTCTTAAGGGTGTTAGTGACCAATCTAGTGCTAGCATATTTCTTCTCATTTGTATCCATAAATATTTTAAAATATTTTAAAAAAATCAAACTTTATATAATACAACATTTTCAAAATATACTTCTTTAAATGCTATCAATTTTTAAAATTAGAATTTTTAATGAATGCGTTTAAAATTGATTTTCGTTTGATTCGAATACTTTTTCACGAATCAAGTTTTTAACATTAAAATTTTTGATGATTAAATTTCTAACCTAATTTTATTTTAAATTTATTTTATGAAGTTAAAAACTGTTTGTATATTAAAATTTTCAAAATTTGGGAATGCTTATGTAGGAATTGATGGTTTATGGAATTTATTAGCCACCAAAATTTCAGTAATAAATGAACCGATGCCATTACTTTTCCAGCTAACTTATTGGTTTTTTTCCTTCTTAACATGGTATGAATGTGATTTTGGTCAGACTGCTATAATAAAAAAAACACCATCATCTTCACTCTTTATTAGCATGTGAAATCTGCTTTTATATAAAACCAATTAATAAAGCTTATTGCATATAAATGTATAAAAAACTGGAAACCAAAATATTCATCTAACGTATTACATAAATTTAATACAGCCCTAAAATCATATTACATATTAATGCCTTGTGACATCATGGAAACTGAAATAATATACGCTGTCATTTTAATCCATAAGTCAGGTACTTGCTGTTTGCGGTGTTTATTTAAATGTACTTTTTATGTCCTCCATTTCTTTCTTTCGCTAAAAGGCTTTGATTACTTAATGTAGTGTAGTACATTTCCTTATAAACCCATACTTATTTAATAACTTCCATATTACTTAACACATAGTAGTAGATACATACAAATTGAGATTTCCTAACTCAACATTGCATCAATTATAGGGGATATCGAAGACTTTAGGTTTATACAAATTGTTAATTTTCTATGTTATCGGCTTTATAGTTATTTTGGGAGCTTTGTGTTCCAAAGAGTAATCCTTTCCATGGTTGAGGTCACCATTTGAAATTGCTATACTTTTCGACTTGTGTCTCCTTTTTGTTGTTTTTTCTATGATAACTTATTTTGAGACAGACAATTATCATTTAAATGTACCTTAAAATGAAAAGGAAAAAAAAAATCATTGCTTGAATTTACATGGGTAAAAGTGCTCCAATAACATATTGTATAAGTTTAAAAAATATATACATTTGAACACAGAATTGAAAACACAATAGTTATGTCCAACACCGAGACGCTAATTTGCATATATATTGTGCAACATTATGTAGTGATAAAAACTAGTGTGTGTCAGCATTTCTTTGTACGATATACATCAAGTATATTCATTAAAGTGATAAAAACTACAATTATCCGAATGCAAGTTAAAATCGACTCCCCGATTTTCTTAAATGATGTTGCTCCTTTTAACTACAATTTGTGAAGGAACGACTATATTTTATTGTTCTTTAATAACCAGATGTTTAATTTGGCTATCAAGTTGCAAAAACAAAAATCAAGTCGATTTGACTATATTATTAGCATCTTGGTTGTTTTCTAATAAATATAAACATCAAGTAACTCTATTTAGAATGTTCCACCATGAGCTTAAGATCCGTTAGTGTTATGTACTTCCTAAAATAATCGTTATATAGGTTTTCATCTTCATAGAAATGAAGAGCAGGAGTGGTTAGGAGGGAATTACCCATTTGCATTGATAATCTTCTAGAAGAGTATTAATTGATGATTATATATGTAACTCTATTCTTAATTTTCTTACAATATAGCCATAATTTTAGGGGTCATTGTCTTGGTCATAATGCCGATTTAATACATGTCTTGTATGCCCAATAGGTATTTTATAAAAAAATCAATTTGAATTACTGTAAATCCATTTTATATATTCTCATTTTCCTACCATTATGTTATACTTCTATTTATTGTTATTGTTAAAGAGGGAACGCATGCCAACACAATTGCTTCTCTCTCTCTCTCTTTTCAAAAAAAAATTCTTCTTTATTTTTGTTTTTGTTTAATTTTTTTGTAGTTATGCCATTACTTTCGTATAACTAATGTCTTTAATAATTTTGGTTCTTACTTGTTTTCAAGGATAGATGTCTAAGGCAAACCTGACTTAAGACTGGATTACAATTTTGAACTTCAATATTTCAATTTAATTATGGTTTTCCTATTTGTTTTCTATTATAATTTACATAGATTACTTTTTACATTTTCTTTTGCAATCATACTAAAAAGATATTCGACTATTGGTAAAGTTGTATTTTGTGGAAAGAATTTCTTTATGCCAAAATGTGATACAAGCACCCAAGAAATTATAATAGAGAAATAAGTGAAGAAAGAAATGAAAATGAGGAATAACAAGACACAAACTTTATAATATTTGGCTAATCGTTGCCTATGTCCACCTACCTTTATTACTGATCTGGTTGTTGGTATAAGAGATGTCCTTATGGATATGTATGGATCCACGAGATTACAAGAACTATATAGAAATTTGCAAACAATTGAAAAGGATCCCTTAAAATGTCACCCACACATCTATTTATAGCCGAAGGTCCCTGAGAATCCATCCACCATGTTTATAACCACGTTCCCTACGTTCAGGAAGAGAGATGCTTGGAAGATCGTAGCCACATCATACATTTTCGAAAATTAGTACGGATCCACAAGATCAGTCCAAGGATCTTCTTCATGGACTTGGGTGGACGCGAGTTGCTTATGACTTCATGCTTTCCATCCTAATTGCTTTTCTAGAAGCTTGCTTTTGGGTGAATTAGTTGGATCAGTGGTATAATGGAGTTCCTGACACTATACGAGATGCTTGATGGTAATTGACTGTGAGCAATCCAATGAAGCTTGCAATAGGTTGTGATAATCATGGTTTGGATAATGGGTGATATTGATGGAGACGTGTGGATCGGTACCGATCCTCGAACAGGGATCGATACTGATCCTCGATTTCTCCAATTTATGGCTCTTGGACTTTGGTTCGTTGACGCACGTGGCATCGGCCTTTACTTGGAAGCTAGTTGCTATTATTTTGGGTTTGTGATCTTTGTCATACTTCAATCCAACTTTAATTAGTTATCACTCTGGGTTTTATGCCTCAATAACCTCCAAGTTCTATCAGTCATAGATTTGTTCAAGTACAACCTGGTCAAAAAGTTGGATAATACTTGCCCCCAAAGTACATCTTGTCTCCAACATGATGTACTTTGAACCAAGACAAGTTGGAATTCCTGCATCAGATTTCGATTTACACTTCGAATGGTTGCCACCTTTCCTTAGGACCATTCCAGTAAAATATGGCATCTTTGACCATTCATTGCAACTATTTGCTCCTGTCATGCCCGTCGATATTTAGTAATATAAAAATGGAGCTTTCTTATATAATTCGTCACTCCAAATTCAGTACTTTTCAAAAGTTTTCCTTTTGGGATCTATAGGTTTGAAGTCATTGCCTCGTGATTTCATTTGCCAAGTGTCCGGTATGCTCATGCATATATATTTGTTGACCATCAGGCTTCAAATAGGAATACGTGCACACACCTACATACATTAATATAATTGTGCACGCACGCACACATATTTCATGCATACATTTTTTTTGTATTTTTTAAGTTTTTTATGGTTTGGTACTGATCTCTGGAAAGGGACTGCTATCGATCGTTGGCGATTTTGCAGCCTATCTTTCTAGGTTTGGGGCCATATATACCGACCCACTTGTAACACCCCTAATTTTAATAGCATTATTCAAGAGATTTAATTAGATAATTTAAATGAAATAATGTAAAGATTAGAGAGATAAGGAGATTGAGGTTTGAAAACTTAAAATAGGGGACATGCTTAGCCAAGTATAAACTTAAGAGAATGGGTTTATGTAAATGGTTTTCTAAGTTAACTAATAAGATAATAAGGCAAGGGTATTATGGGGAATGGTCGCCCACCATAACCATTAACCCCTAAACCCTTATTCCTATTTTCATTTCATAAGTTCAAAATCCTAAAACATAAACTAAGGAGCAAGCCGACCATTACCTAAGGGAAAAGAAGATGAAAATTCGATTAAAAGCTAAAGGATCAAGCTAGGAGAATTAATGAAGATCAAATCTCAAGTATTTATCTAAATCAAGGTGAATAATTATTAAAACCATCTCTATTTTAATTTTTAAGAGCATTAGATTTCGGTTCTAAGTCTAAATCCTATATGATGATTTTAAATGATAATATGTTTGGATTACATGATATGTTTGATTCAAACAAGTATGTTTGATAAATGTTTATTTCGATTCTAAGGCTAAAATCGTTTATATTGGGTTTTAAATGCCATGAGGATTAAATATGTTATGTAAAACATTATTTTGGAGATGGCTTTAAATTTTTGTAATTATCCATGCCATGAGGATTAAATATGTATTTAAATGCCATGTTATCAATAGAAAAGTTCATTATTATATTGATCGAATGGATTCAAAAGCCTGTTACAAATATTACAACAACGACTTATATACAAACACAACTCTAACTAATGGGTCGAGCCCACTGACCCAGAAATGCAGAAAAATTGAAAAGAAATAAAAGGTGTACATGATACACATGCACAAAAATCATATACACATATTTACATATCTACATTTACATCACTCCTCACAACACTTCCCCTCAAGTTGGAGCATACATGTCTATCATGCCCAACTTGCTGCATAGGAACTTCATCGACAACCATTAAGTGCTTTAGTCATCATATCTGCCACTTGCTCCTCTGATTTCACATATCCAGTTTTGACTAATCCCTGCTGCACTTTTTCTCATATAAAATGACAATCAACTTCTATGTGTTTAGTTCTCTCGTGAGACACTGGATTAGATGCTATATGTATAACAGCTTGTTTATCACACCACAATGGCAATGGCACTTCAACTTCGAGCTTTAACTCAGTCATAAAGTTATTAAACCACATCAATTCACACATTGCACTAGCCATAGCTCGATACTCTGACTCAGCACTCGATCTTGATAAAACATTCTTCTTTTTACTCTTCCATGACACTAAATTTCCTCCAACAAACACACAAAACCCCGAAGTAAACTTTATGTCTTCCTTTGAACCAGTCCAGTTTGCATCTACAAAACTTTCTACTCTGTTGTGTCCAAGATTCTTGTAAACAATTCCTTAGCCACTATTCCTTTCAGGTAACATAAAATCTGCTTTATTGTATTCCAGTGATCAATAGTTTGTGCACTCATATATTGAATTACAACACTCACCGAGTTAGCAATGTTTGGCCTAGTCACTACTAAGTAATTAAGCTTACCAACCAATCTCCTATACTTATCTGGCTCATTGAATTTGTCTCCATCTTTACTCAAAGTAATATTCACCATCATAGGTGCAGAAGATGGTTTTGCACCCAAATTCCTAGTTTCTTTCAGCAAATCCAACACATACTTCCTCTGTGACAAACATATTTTCCCATTACTTCTCATTACTTCAATCCCTAAGAAATATCTCAACTCCCTTAACTCCTTTGTACAAAACTGTGTATAAATGAACTTCTTAAGAGCTTCAATTCCTAGCTCATCATCCCCAGTAATCACAATATCATCTACATAAACAACTAATAAGATTGACTTGCCTTGTGAACTTCTAAAAAATACTGAATGATCAGACTTACTCTGCAACAGCTCAAAACTCTCCATTACTTTACTAAATTTTCCAAACCATGCACGTGGACTCTGCTTTAAGCCATATAAACTCTTCTTTAGTCTACATACCTTGCTGTTCTCCCCCTGAGAAACAAACCCAGGAGGTTGCTCCATATATATTTCTTTAACTAGGTCTCCATGTAAAAGTGCATTTTTAATATCAAGTTGATGCAATTTCCAATTATGTTTTGCTGCCAATGATATAAACAACCTGATTGATGTCATTTTGGCCATTGGTGAGAATGTTTCTATATAATATGTTCCATATGTTTGAGCATACCCTTTAGCAACCAATCGAGCTTTAAACCTTGCAATTGATCCATCTGGATTTAATTTGACTGAATAAACCCATTTGCATCCTATCACTTTTTAATTATTTGGCAGCTGAACCGGATCCCATGTATTATTCTTGTCTAAAGCATTAATTTCCTCTAGCATTGCTTGTTGCCACTCTAATTTTGACATTGCTTCCTTGACAGTTTTTGGTAATGAAACTAAATCAAGTGCAGAAATGAATGAATACGATTCTGATGATAGACTATCATATGAAACAAAATATGAAATTGGATATGTGTACTTTCTTTTCTCTTTTTTAAGAGCAATTGGTAACTCCAGACTTGGATCTGATTGTGGAACAGTTGCATGATCAATGATCAATTCTTTAGTTTCTGGTTCCTGATTTGATTCAGTATCCATATGATGATCAGCACTTTCTGAAGTTATAACAGGATATAGTAAAAAATCATCATTCTCTACACATTCTTCATTTGTTGGTATAGATGGATAGAAAAATGCTTCATCTTCCACAAAACCAACATCTATAGATACCAAGTATTTCTATAAACCGGGACAAAAACATTTATATCCCTTCTGTCACCTGGAATAACTAATAAAGATGCATTTCAAAGACTTTGAATCTATCTTGGTTAGTTGAGGATTAACATTTCTCACATAGCATGTGCAACCAAAAATTCTTGGCTTAATTGGATACAAATGTTTATCTGGAAATAATACATGAAATGGCACCTTATACTCAAGTATAGTTGATGACATTCTATTGATTAAGAAGCATGCAGTAGAAACTGCATCTGCCCAAAAATCTTTAGGAACTTTCATCTGAAAAAGTAGTACTCTTGTAGTTTCAAGTAAATGCCTATTCTTTCGTTCTGCTACTCCATTCTGTGAAGGGGTATCAACACATGAAGTCTCATGTAAAATTCCATTTTGAGCCATATATGCATTGAACTATTCAGATAAATATTCTTTGGCATTATCACTCCTTAGAATTCGAATTTTAGTATTAAATCGTGTCTTAATCTCATAACATAATGTACAGAAAATGGAAAATAATTGATCTATTTTTCATTAAAAATAACCATGTTACTTGAGAATAGTCATCAACAAAAGTAGCAAAGTATCTATAACCTTGCTTAGATACAACTGTAGCAGGACCCCAAACATCTGAATGAATCAACTCAAATACAGAACTAGCTCTCTTATTTATTCTAGAATAAGAACTACTACGGTGATGTTTAGGAAATTGACATGACTCACAATTTAAAGTAGAAAATGAATTAAACTGTGGACATAACTTCTTGAGCAATAACAATGAAGGATGACCCAACTGGAATGAGTTTTAAGAGCAGTGTTTACACTTGAACAAGCAATATGGTTATGTATCTTATCAGTTAGGATATACAAGCCACCAATCTCTTCACCTTTACCAATAATCTTCTTCGTCGTAAGGTCCTAAAACACACAATGATCAGGGAAAAAGGATATGCAACAATTAAGATCACGAGTGATCTGGCTTTTTGATATCAAGTTGAAAGATTTGGCAAATACAATACTGTTTTTAGTGGAACTTGAGTATGTGAGTCCACATTTCCAGTTCCATAAACTCGTGTTTGTGAACCATCAGCTAAAGTAACAACACAAATTGATTTATTTAAATGAGGTTCTGAAATCAGATGAAGATTACCTATCATATGATCTGTAGCTCCAGAATCTATGACCCACTTTGACGATTGTTTTTCTGAGTTGGCAACAGTAGTTACTGATGATGATGGATTATGATTGTATACATTTTTCTTTAGTGATTCTTGATACTGTGCATATTTATCATACTCCTCAACTGTCATCAACACCGTTTTAGTAGGATTTTGTGAATTACTAGATATTGAATTCTTGTATTGCAACTTTCTACACTCAAATTTTGTATGACCAGGTTTCTTGCAATACACACAAAATTTGTTCTGACTATGCGCAATTGATCTCTGGTTATTCCATGATGGATTAATATTTTGATTCTGTGTATTTAATTTCTGATTGTTCCAAGAAGAATTAACCCTACTATTACCAAGTAAAGCACTTTCAGACACTACATTAGATAACTGAGCGACTTCTGTTCGAAGAATTCTACTGAAAACATCTTTAACTGACAAGACATCAGATCTTGATAGAATCTGTGATTTTACTGATTCAAATTCTGATGATAATCCAGCTAGAAAACTCATAATAGCCATTTGCTCTCTCTGTTGCTGTTGGACCTTCACATCTGGGCTAAACGAAAGAAGTAGATTGAGTTCCTCATAAGTCTTTTTAAAATTCATGAAATAGTTCATCAGAGTTTACTCCCATTTTTCTGTCCGATAGAATGATCTACAAACATCACACATTCTAGTTAAATTTCCTTTACCTGAATACAAGAATTCCAAATATTCCATGAGTTCCTTCACGAATTCACAGTGATTTACCAGTCCAATAACCTCACTATCAATAGAATTTCTAATTTGAAGAAACAGCCGAGCATCATCTCTCAACCACAATAGGTGCTTATCTTCCTTAATATCCAGATCTGGTGGAGCTTCAGTAAGATGTCGATCTTTATCTATACTTCGAAGATAAAGACGAATAGTTTTACTCCAATTCAGATAATTCAAATTATTCAGTTTATGATTAGTGATCTTGGGCATCAACTGCATCGCATCCATTGTGACCTTATTTTCACTCATCTTGATCCAAGATAATCAAACAATGGATTGAAAAGTATAATTTGAGATTGAATCAAATTTTGAGATCTTGAGGCTTTGATACCATGTTATCAATAGAAAAGTTCATTATTGTATTGATTGAATGGATTCAAAAGCCTGTTACAAATATTACAAAAAATGACATATATACAAACACAACTCTAACTAATGGGCCGAGCCCACTAACCCAGAAATGTAGAAAACCCGAAAAGAAATAAAAGGTGTACATGATACACATGCACACAAATCGTATACACATATTTACATACCTACATTTACATCACACCTCACAACAGGTTTTAAATGCCATGAGGATTAAATATGTTATGTAAAACATTATTTTGGAGATGGCTTTAAATTTTTGTAATTATCCAAGCCATGGATAATTTATTATGAATTTTTAAAGGAAGATATGAATAATTGGGTTCAAAAATTTATTTCAGCTATTATAAATAATTTTAGGTACGAAATTAATATATGTTAGATAATGTGTTGAAAGTGAATTTTGATGATTTTTGGGGATTCTTCGTATGTAAATTACTATGGAAATTAAGTTAGTTTAGTTGGTGGACTTAAATGTCTAAATTATTTCGTTTAAGGGAAGGCCTTCTTTGCTAATTATTTTTAATTAAATCCGAGATAAATTTTGCAGTCCTTTAGGAAAACATTTTAGTAAAGTTTATGGCAACCAACCATATTTTAACAAATAGGCAAGTTAGTTGAAAAGTATTACTTAAAAAGGAAATACGAACGGTTTTGCATAAGTTTATTGTTTCGCCACTTCTAGTAGTTACCTTTCGTTCCTATACTTCGACCTCAACCAAGTCACAACCAATACACAAGGTATCAAGGCTTTGGTATGTATTCGATTGGAGTAAGGCGGTAGGTATGAAGTCGAAACTATGCTTTCCAAGGGGTCGAGACCAATTTAAATAGCTTTCGATGGTCTTTTTTGGCTTTTAAAAGAGGAGCCGCTTGCCTTGTTTTTAATGAATGTTTTCGAAATGGTCTTTTATATAGCTTTCGAAGGGGTTGCAGCCTTCTTGTTTCATAAGGGTAGCTTCCGAATGAGTTGCCTTAGATTATGTTTTAAAGAAAAGCATTTGAAAGGGTAGTTTTAAACTAAATCGAAACCTTGCCGCAGTCTTCATACCTTTCGAATAGGTTGAAATTTCAATGCTTTCGAAAGTCCAGTTTTCGTTTTTCAAATCTAACAAGCTGCTTCTCAATGCTTTCAAAAGAGCTCCAGTAGCCACATATACTAAAGGTTTCGAAGGCAATGGCTATGAAAGGGGTTTCGAAGTTATCCTTCCAAATGTTTTACTTAAACGATTAAAACTTTCAAATGGATGGCTATGAAGCCATCATTTTTCCCCAATCACTTTTACTCAAAGGTTATGGTTTCGAATGGGGCATTTTCTTTTATATTCACTTTGATCCTAAAGTTATGTTAATGATAAACTCAATGGTTTTGAAAGAGGTACCTTCAAATGGTTTCTAGGCTATGATTCTGTATGTTGGGAAGATATACTTTAATACTTTCAAAAAAATTATTTTGATGGTTTCAAAGGGAAGGTTTTGATGCTTTCGAAAGAGATTAAATGTTTCGAAAGTCATATGTTTAAGTGTTTTGAAAAGAAGAATTGAAAGCTTTCTGAAGATAGATTTTAATGGTTTCGAAAGTAAAGGCCCAAGGTTTTGAAAACCTTAGTTTTCAATGCAAAGAACCCAATCTTATTTTATAAGGAAAACCCATGACAAAATAAATGAGTTTTGAAATGGCTTTTAAGCATGGAGTTTTTGAAGGTGCTTTCCTTGATAAAGCAATATGATAAAGAGATTAACCATGTTTTATATGGAAATGATTTCAAGGATTTAAACCATAAATGTTGGTGTTATTATGCTATTATGTTTACTTCTTCTATTATACATATTCACTATATAATGGACCCATAACTATAATTAGGGAGTAAGAGCAGAATAACCGGCTTGACCCGATAGTGAATTTAAATTAAGTTAACTCCTGAATGAATAAAGCTGCATCTAAGATGTCTGGTAGAGCAGGATATAGGATGCCCAAAGACTAGTTAAGAAGTTGTTAGTTAGACGGGTTCATAGTAAACCCATGAAAACTATGTTTAGAAAGAGTTATTGGCATGGGCCAACAGGTTTTTAGTGAACCCATGAAAAATCTATTTGGATTAAGTATTGACAGGGGCCAATAGGTTCATAGTTAACCAGTGAAAACAATGATAGAAGGGGAGTTATTGGAGATACCAATAGGTTCAAGGTGAACCCATGAAATAATTGAATGAAGTTATTAGGAGCCAATAGGTTCTTAGTGATCCCATGAAAACTGTGAAATAAGGCAGGTAGTTCATAAACTTTTAATACGCTATTAGTCAGCCCACGAAAACTAATAGGTTAATAGTGACCCTAGAAACTATAACTGAGACAGATAGTCAAATGAATGGGTATGAGAAATCCAAAATAATTTGTTTGTTTGCATGCCATAATAATATTTTAAATTGTTATGTTTTAACCATTGTGGATGCAGGAGCATTGTATATGGTAATTGTAAATTTATGGATAAGATACTAGTGAGAGGAAGACCCATTCCACTAAGCGGCGCGGTCTTACTAGATATCTATATGGTTTGATATGGTAGGTTATTATTCATATCAGGCTTTATGTATGACTCAAAGTTTATGTTTTTCCCTTAAACTCTCGGGTGCTCAATTAATTTTGAGTAGTTTGAGAATTGAGGTTTTTAGGTTCTCCTTAAACAAGTAAGCTTTCATAGACGTGCAAAAGGCAAACTAGCTAGTATGAGCTGTTTCCTATTTTGATTCCGCTATGTTTTGTTGTAAAAGCAAAGTTATTTAATTTCCTATGTTTAGATTCTAATCATCCAAGGTGTCATCATCATATGTCGCTCTTGGCGTATGTTGTAATAATTATATTTTCTCTGAACGTGGTTCTCGGATCTTGGATTATGTAATGAATTTTAAATGATTTGAAATGGAATGAGAAAGTTGTTTAATGATTTTAAATTTTTTCCATACCATTTTTTTCTGTTATATGAATGTGTCTAACTTTACCGTATTTGATCGCCAATGATTAATAACTATGGATGGCTGCAACATCCTTAGTCGTTAGTTTTGGGTCTCTAAGTAAGGGATGTTACACTATTCCTTTGCCTTCTTACTTTGCTTCTATTTTTTCTTTTGAGATTGGGGCGTCAATAAAAGTCTCTACGCCACCAATCGAAGCACTCGACTTCTTTACCTCTTCCTAACTGCCGTCATCACTACCATGACTTTCATCTTCCGACGACGTTCATCCGCACGCCAGACGATTTGAATTTACACTCAATTCCTTTACCATCTTTAAATTCCACCTTTCTAGGTAGGAAGTGTTGCTAGAACTCGATGCCACCTGCAATTTACAACATAGCCATGTTTAGGACAACGATAAGGAGAAGGAAGATAGGTCACCGAACCCAAGTCTTAGGAATCAGCACTGATCGGACCCTTGGAGGATTTCACTTGAAAGCCTCGACCGATTTGAGTGTATATGGTTTGGGTAAGCAATTAAGGCCTTTTAAGTGAGATTCTCCAAGTGTTGTTACGAGGTTTCCAATGCATGGTTGATGGTTCGCAGTCTATTGGGACGGTCGACGATGACAGTCACTTCGGATTATGAGCTGGTCTTCGAGTGAACAGTAGCACGTTATCTACTATTAACGTTGTATACCCACGATGCACTACTACACGACACCGTGAATCACATCACACCTCTCTGGGTTTTAACTTGGCACGGGGATGCTGCTTTTAATATTTTTGTTGTCACTTATGTGCTAAGTTTTGATATCTATTATAACCACCCCACCATTGTATCCATATTATTAAAGAACATTACAAGTAATGTCGTCTAACAACATGGAGAATGTGACTTTTTAAAGACAACCTAATACGACAATATCTTTGGACAAACACTGGCATGTCTTTATTACTTTTTTGTGGATCTGAACTAGAAATTTTGATGTGTACAATATCAATACAAAGTAATAAACATATAGTTTAAAATATTCTGAACAATATAATATAAATAAATCAGAATCAGAGCCACAAATCACAGTGGAATAATATATATCATATGCACAAAAAAATAGATTCTATAAAATATCAGTACTAGACCCACATAATATATACATCGCATCCAAAATTATGCATCAGGTATACAGTGACTCCGAAATAATATGCACGACATTTCCTCCTAAATGTTAATATATACAATAATGAAGTAAACTGAAACAGTCAAAATAGTTTACTCAAGTGCTAGCATAAAAATCCAAAAGTCAACGAGTCCCTATACCCGTAGAGTCTTGGCATACTCGAATATTTTAAAATAAATAGGTCAGACTACATTTAATAAAAAGGTGAGATACTGATATCATAAATATATGACTTAATCTATAAAATAAGCTAAAATATACCCCAAACAAAATAATCATAATAAGGCATGTTAATAAAAAATCCCCATTCATAAATCCATATCTAGTCAAGTGGACTTTCATCTAAAAATATGGTGATAACAATTCAAAACGCTTCAGAGCCAAAAGATACCAAATATCCATCTCAAAATCTCTAAAGAAAGAACCATCGCTAATCTAACAATAATGGTAGTCAACTTTTAGTTCAACACGACAACATAGAGTCTAACATATCAAAATAGACCCCGCCGCATAGTGTATTAGTCTAAGATATCAAAATAGACTACTATACAAATTTACCTATCGAAAACAAATATAGGCATACATTGTCCAAAGTGTCACAAAGAAGTAAACTGATAGGTATTAGTCATCCGGTCTATGAAATAATCGTGCATGTAAACATCTGTACAAGAAACTAAAGGGTAGCCGTGTTACACGATAACATACCTAACCCTCCAAAATAGGTCTGCCTACCCTAATCTAAGAATGGTATCGACTCTCAAGTCGATGAGAAAATGAGTCGTCTTCTCATGAAGATCTATCGGCCTAAAATTTGAATACCCTAAGATAGTACAACTCCAAAGTGTAAGGTACTTTTGCTTTAGTAATTACTAAAATTTAACAAAATATCCCATACCAAAATGTGAAATTTCAATATTTACTAGAAGCTAGTAAATTCCACTCAAACTCCATTTGACAAATTATAATAATAAGCGAAAGAATTGTACGAGATATCCCATACCAATCCGACAATCTAATCGTTTATTAAAAAAATTTGTTTCACAGTAAAGCATGAAATTTCATTAAAATCTCAAATCCATAATAAATAAAATGAAACAATTTTAAATTAATTTTATATATACAAAGATATGACTTTCCAAATTCAATTTTAAATCCATAAACTCATTTTAAAGAAGAATTTCTTATTTACAAAAGCTTTTGAACTCTTTCAAAATCATTTAAATCTATTTTATAACAAAGCCGCTTGAAATTAAATTATTACTTTCATAACTGCCGTTATAAAGTAATACCATATTTTATCTTTTTTCTCTAAACATTTCCAGAATTTTGTACTTAAAATAGTAAATTTAAAAAGGTTTTATAATTAATTATTACTCTTCTTTAAAAGCTTTAAATAAAAATTTGAAATAAGAAATAAGTTAAGTTTATAATATAATTTAATTATACTCTATAAAATAAATTCCAATAAAGATCGAAATAGATAAAATCTAATTTTGAGAATCTTTTGGATATATTTAAAAAATTCAAACAATAGATCCATAAAAAATTCAATTCTAGAGTCATCATCGCTCTATAAAATATTATTTCATAATATGAAATTTCTTAGAGATTCGAGTTGCTTTTCGACAACACCAATCATTTGACGTATACTAGTATCGACATATTATAAAATTCTAATTCACAACTGGACGGAATTATGTTTATAAATTTACACTGTCAAGCCATTCAAGGAATCAACATCCCATACCAATCAAGTGCATCCAATTATATGTAACACATAGAAAATGCATCGCATGCATTCGTATATTATATAATTCAAAAATCAAAAATAAAAAATTATCACCCAAACAACCATTTAACGACATGCATAAGGATGTAATTTATATAGATATAGAAGCATGAGTTAAAAATAACTCATCGAAATCATTGCCTATCGAAATTTGCAATAGCATCGGCAAGTCAATCGATCCCTATTTCCCCATTCAATAATGTTGCCCGAATTTCCATGCCTTACTTGTAACCCCTTGCCAGCCACGCCCGAAGCCGCCTTGCTACCTACGAAGCCTATGTGCATCGTTTGCTTCCTTGAGTCGTGACCGAGACCATAACCAACTTCACCAGAAATGCCTCCATCGTCACCTTGATTATCTCCGCGTCGCTAGCCAAGCACATAAACCATTGTCGTAAGCGGCTCCTTCAACTACCACTGCCAAACTCGCAACTTACTTCACATTATTGATCTTCGCTCTTCATTGTTGTGCCGAAGTCACGCCCGCGTACAACTTCACTGGCCGTGGCCAGGCCTCGTCTGATCATTGTCATTGACCTTATCGCCATCGACTCGTACCCCTCCACTCTTTTTTCTTTGTTTGAATCGATTTTTGATTTTGGGCTTTTTAATTCTTTTAGGTTAGAAGCAAATAATAATTACCTAAAGAAAAATAAAGGGATAATGTTATTGGATAATAGGCTTGATAGCTTTTAATTCAAAGGCCTATGAAACAATTAAAAATCAAATTTAATTTAATTTTTACAAAATTAACATCTAAATTTAATTCATATATAAATGTTTTATCAAATTCCAAATTTGATCCAATGAGTCATAGTTAGTTTTATGATTCTATTCTTTTCACTATTAGTTCACTCCATTTGATTACTTAATTTATTAACACAAATCCTCTTATTAAATTGATATTGATTGAATAAAAATTTATTTCCAAAACAATAATTATCAAAAGTCAAATTTGAACACTTTTATATTATTAAATTTTATTTAACACTTAGACATAGAAAACGGGATTGTTACAGACCTCATTCTTTAGGAAAATTGCGTCCTCGCAATTTCTTATAGTGAGACATCATACTAAAGTCTAACGTTAACTTTTTTTAGTATTGTACAATCATGTTGAAACTCACTCAATTCTCTTACTGGTTAATATTGAAATCAAACTTATCGTAAGATATAAATTAAATATACTGGTTTACTAACCATTATTTCTCAATACACGAAATTTATTCAAAAAATTTCCGTGTTAGAATTTTCAAAAATTTTCGGTAGAGTCTCCCTTGTAAAAAGAGTTGTTTGCAATTTCATAAATATAACGGATACAATATCCATCCACCACACGGTCAGAAATACAATATATATCAATATTTCTAACATTTCTATATTTTAATTCGAATGCTTACCTTTTTTAGCATTTAAAGCAACTTACTTAGCAATTAAGCGTGCATAAACATGCCATCGTTACTCAGGACAAAATTGCCTCTGGAATATCTATTCTTATCTTAATATAACATTAGTCGCATATAGAAAGAGATAGAATAAGTATGAATTCATTTAAAATATAATAACTTAATGTCTTGGGTTAAGCCACTTGCGACAAACTTTTAAAGATTTAAACGCAAAATTAGATGGTGACATCAAAGAGTGAATTATCGTATAGTATGTTAGCTTTCCACAATAATTTAAGGATCACAAAAATGTCAAGTATAACTCAAGCTATAAGAGATTTTCAAAAAAAGATTTTTTCGCTCTACCTACAGGTCCACTTCAGTAACTGAGAACTTTAGTTTATAAAACTTCTAAATTTTTCGAAGTACTTAAAATAAAAATTGTTTCTTAGGTTCATAGATTTCTGGAATTTGCAAAATCATTGAAATTAGACAAACTATTCGAAAGTTATAGTCAAATGAATTTCAGCTCAGTTTTAGGCTATATTACTTTTTGGGACAACAACGAATACCCATTGCAATTTATATTTTAACCTCATTTAAATTCAAAATTTCGTAAAACATCTAAAATAGGAGTGTTTCTATACGTCTACATTTTTATAACATGCCCAAGTTTGCTAAAATCCAATCTATGGTTCAAAAGTTATGGCAAAGACAAAATCGGCCTAAAATCTGAAAATAAAAATAAAATAAAAACTGCACTTTTGAAAAAGCAACCTATTATTGTCCGCGAAACCCAAAGTTGCCTATTGGGTTTAGCGTGTAGATCTTTGATGCTATATTTTTATATGAAAATCAAACAACAAATTAAACATACAAGATAGAGAATTACTATTTCAACATTTTACCAACTGATAATTTTAGAACTTTTGAAAACACAACACATCATAGCCATGATTTAGAATGCACAAAGCAAAGTACCCATTCATATTTCTTGCCTAGTTCGAAATATGTCTATAGTCCAGATATCGTATAACAAAATAAAATGAAATACAGAACTTATTTTGTAGCTCATCTAAATCTCAAACATTGCTTAATTCTTTAGTTCATACTTTCAAGACCAAAAACATAACTGAAAAAGTGTTGAAAGTGTGGTTATCCCTTTAGCATTAAGTGACATTTAAGGGTGTTTTTAACATATGTTATATTCAGAAAAGTGATGTTGCAAAGTGAATTAGTTTTTCTTTATATGATATCCTAAATAGATTTTAGAAAACTTAATTACAGCACAGAGGCTTGTGCAATTACTCAAAAGGAAATATTTGCTCAATTCAACTAGAGAAAGTACCAAATGGATATCTTTGAAACTTTGTAGACTAATTTACCAAATTACTATTCCATAACTTAAATATACATTTTTAAATTTCAATTCTAAAACTAAGAGTTGCAAAAATTCAAATTCAATTTAGCAACCTAACTAATAAAGTCAAAAAATTCTCTGTCCATAATAATTATATTTTTCGTTCTTCACATTTTTTTTTCCTTTCTAGAAATTTCTTTTCAATCATGATTTTTTTTGAATTACATTTTATCACTAATGCAAAATTTTCCTTAAGGTATTCAGTTACACATAATCTTGTTTATTCTTTATTTAAAATTAACCTCATTATCATAATCTAATTTTTTTCCAAATCATTAAAATACAAAATTGCTTTTGCTTCAATTATTTTCTTCTTTGAAAGTTTCTAAAATTCGTTTCCATCATTACTTTACCTACTTGATAACATAAATGCCTTTTACACTTTAAAATACCTAAAACTCTAAGGTGTTCAAAGATTTATTATTTCTTTGATATTTTGATTTTGAAACAAGAATGTGAAACAATTGAAATCTTCTCAAAATAATATAACTCTTTAAAAGCCATAAAGTTCTAGCACAATTTCTATATTTCTTAAAAGAGTTCAACTCTATCCGACCAAGTACTCATGACAAACTTATTATTGTTCAACCCTCAATTATTTTAAAATAATTTTTTTTTCAAATTCAAGAATTATAAAATGTCAAACTTCTTGAACTAAAATTGTACATTTGTAAAACCTTATTTCCTGAAATATTTCTTATCCAAGATCAAATTACCCACACTTCAATAACTTATCTATTATAATAGTATTATGGTTTTATTTCAAATCCTTACTAAATTGGAAATTCATATAAAAAAATCATAACATTTGTTACAACCACAATACAAAATTTACCATCATTTAAAAGTACGACACCCAATTTATTTAAGATGCATCTTTGTAAATGGATATATAAGATTCTGCAAATGCCAAATTTATTTAAAATATAAATCCTACTCTTAGTTTACATACTTTATTTTTATTTATCAAAATATCCTAGGGCATCCCCTGCAAAAATATAATTTATACACTTCTATAAAATATTATTTTACGTTCAAAAAAATCCTTCCAAACTATCCATTATAACACATATAATGTGTAACTTATTTCAAATTTCTACCTTCTTTTACTAAATATTATTACCATAAACATTTTACTGTCCAAAACATTATGTCCGATGTCCCATCCTAGTGTTTTGGTATCCCTGTTGATAAATTTGATTAAGCGCATCGACCAAAAACCTTAAAGCACTAGATGGGAAATTTAACACAATATTAAATTTCCATAAAATATACATATATCTTTCAATATTTTATGCCTTTACAAACTATTTGGTTGTCTATAATAAACATAATCAAGTTCCGTATATATGTATATTTAATATCAAAAGAGTTTTAATTCAAATAGATGCTTGCTTTTATTAAATTCTTTCAATAAATCTTAATGTTGTCATAGAAATAATAATTTACCAACAACAATTCCATAGCACATTCATTCATCAATATATACCTCAAGCAAACATCAAATTTTTAATTCATCATAATATTTAATTAGTCACACATATGAATTAGCATTTCATTTCATATAAATTTAAAATTTTAATATTTCTTGAGGTAACTACATTACTGAAGATACCACAATGTTCTATAATTAATATCGAGTTGGTTTCTTACTTTCAAAAGATGATTCATTCTCAATATTAATTTTAAATAAAGACTTACAATGTCAATGCAATCATTCAAATTTCATTTTATTTATTTATTAGATATATTTTTAAATTCCAAATTTAATTAGATACATATTATTTATCATTCTATATTTTATAACTATTAATTGTTTAGACATTTTTATTATTCCCTAGCAGTTCTAGTTTAAAGAAATCGCAGGTTTTTATTAATAATTGGGTTCATCCAGATTGAAATGGGTTTATAAATTCTTTGAGTGATAGCTTTTTGTTCAATTCACATTTTAAATTAAGCATAAACAAAAACAAATATTGATCCAAATAATATACATTTAAATCAATCAAATAAACAATCGCCCTTAGCGGAAGACTATCTTACAGCTTTCACTGCGCAACTCTGATCACTAGCCGATCAAGACACAACAATATTCAAGTTTAAGCCATCTAAGGTCTCATTTACGCTATCCATTAAATCTCCCTTTATAAAAGCGAGTTCCAACTTTAGAATCATTTTCATATCAATAATTTGTATAGAAATTCAATTTTTTTAACAAATATATCCCAATTATTATTCCCAATAATAATTTATATTTATATCTTAATATAAACATAAATTCTAATTATACCCTGCACACCCAGGGGAAAGGCTCTAAATTTGTCTAGGTTTGAATCTCGACTTCATGCTAATTATATTCTATAATGTTTTGAACACTGCTCTGGTACCAAGCTGTAACGACCCCATTGCTATACCCATATTATTAAAGAACATTACAAATAATATCGTCTAATAACATAGAGAATATAACTACTTAAGGGCAACAATGTGACAATATCTTCAGACTAACAACGACACGTCTTTATTACCTTCTTGTGGATCTGAACTGTAAATTTTAACATGTACAGTATCAATACAAAGTAATAGACACATAGGTTTAAAATATTCAAAATAGTATATAATATAAATAAATCAAAGTTGGAGTCACAGATCACAGTGGAATAATATACATCATACACATAATAAAATATAAGTCTACAAAATATCAGTACTTGACCTGCATGGTATACACATCGCATCCAAAATACCATACCAGGTACATAGTGACTACTAAATAATATATATGACATATCCTCCTAAATGTCAATATATACAATAACGAAGTAAACTAAAACAGTCAAAATAGTCTACTCCAATGCTAGCACAAAAATCCAAAAATCAATGAGTCTGTGTACTTATTGAGTCTTGGCCTGACCCGAGTATTTTAAAATAAACGGATCAGACTACATCTAATAAAAATGTGGGATGCTGATATCGTATATATATGACTTAACCAATAAAATAAGAAAAAATATGACTGAAACCAAATAATCATAAAAGGGCATAAATATCAAAAATCATCATTTCATAAATCCATATCAAGTCACAATGGGCTATCTTCTAAAAATATGGTGATCACAATTAAAAATTCTTCAGAGCCAAAAGATACTAAATATTCATCCCAAAATCTCTAAAGAAACAATCATCAGTAGTGAAATAATAATGGTAGTGAACTAGTAGTTTAATGCGATGACACAGAGTCTAATGTATCAAAATAAATCTCGCCACATATAAGTCTAACGTATCAGAATGGACTTCTATGCGAATTACCTATCAAAAAAATATAGGCAAACATCATTCAAGCTGTATATAAGGAAATAAACCGATGAGTATTAGTCATCTGGTCCATAGAATAATCATGCATGTAAGCACCAGTCCAGGAAACAAATGGGCAGCCATGTTACAACCATAACAGGCCTAACCCTCCAAAATATGTCTGCCTACCCAAGTATTGACTCTCAAGTTGATGAAAAATGATGTAATGACCCGTAAAATTTTAATAATTTTGAATGGTTTTATTTAAATATTTAATTGAATTTTTGTATTTTTATTCATCCTATTTAAAACATTGGTGTTTGATTACTTAAAAATTTGAATTTTAGAAATTTCTTGAATTGATTATAAATCATTTGCCCAAATTGTAATAAATATAAACAATTTCTGTAATTTTGATTTTGGGTTAAAGTTTAACTTTAATTGAAATTTTAAATTTTAACTTCCAAATCTTTATTTAAATTGTATATATTTGTACAACATTTGTTCCAATTTTATTTCTTTTAAATTGGTTATATACTTTTAAATTAAGTAATAAATAATGTGTAGAAAGAAATAAATTTATACGTTTCCTTTATACGTATATACATCTGTTTTCTTAGTAAAGTAATAAACAAATCAAATGGATGTAACAAATCAAATTTTATATTAAGAAATAAATAATGTGTAAATAGCTATTTAATTATACGTTTTATTTGGTACGTTTTATATTCGTTCTTGTTTAAATTATTTGGCGTTATATAAATGATACGTTTTCTTCTGAATATACTTTAGCATATATTTTACTAAATATATACGAAACAAGTAAATTCAAAGTACGTTACTTTATTATAAATTTTGGGCGTACGTTTCGATTTAATTATTGACTATCTAATGCGCACACTTTTGATTTCTTACCTTAGCTGCTAAAATCATCAGCCGTGCATTTTAAATGGAATGAAAAATCCTGCCTTACACTTCACGTGTAAATTATTTCATCTCTTTCACACTTACCTTTTGCTTATTTGTATTTAATAGGAATGAAATCCTATAATTCCTCTACCGTTTCAAATCATTTATTTCTTGTCTTTCATACACCAAATCAACGTAAGCCTATGTTAAATACAAAAACCCATGTACACAGTTTCATCCGCATCTCATATTGCCTTTATCCTCTCGCTCGTGCTTCTTCCTGAAGGTAATGGCCGCACATTTTTTTCTTTGTATTTTCTAGTTCTTCTTTCTTGTTTTTTTAGTTTAAAGACAATTGATAGTAAAATATATATATTACTGTTTAAGTACAAATTTTCCCACAGCTTTCAAAATTACTTTATATGGTTTACCTTTCCTACAGCTCTTTTATTACATTTTTATATATAAAGTATACAGTTATATATTAGCTGTTTTACATTTTCTGGGTCGCGTGTTATATATATACATTGGGTTTTAGTCTTTGATTCCTTTTTTTTTACAATTTACATATATATTGGTCCCAATACACATATTTAATGAATACTGATTTTAATATCTAGAGATTTTGATTTTTAAATGTGTTTTAAATACTAATTTTAATTTTTTTATATATATATATATATATATATACATATATCCTTTACTTTAATTTTTTAAAATTTTTATATTTTGTTTTGCTGATTTCGGTTATTAATGGTATATTATATACATTATATTATACCAGTTATGTTCTGATGTTTATATGTGTGTATTCTTACAAAGCAGGCAATATAAGTTATTTTGGTTACTAATATGTATTTTTATGTTATTATGTTAGTTTATATTATACTGAGTATTACTAGCAATAGTTATATTTATAGTTTGATTGCATAAGTTAAGTATATATATGTGTCCTCTATTGTACAGTTTTAAAGTTTATAAATTTTTTAAAGTTGTTTATATACTAGTCTATTTGTTTCAAAGATTATATTATACTAGTCTATTTGTTTCAAAGATTATATTATACTAGTCTCTGTTTTTTTTAAAGGTTGTGTTATACAATAGTTATATATATTATTTTATATAAACTGATACTTATATGTTGTATAGTATATAATATTTAATAATGAAAGTTTTGTTAACTATATGTGATAATATAGGTGAAATAAATTTTATGTTATTGTGTTGATATGCTGTTTACAATATAACGAAATATGTTAATATAGATATTTTAATAACTTACATTTTTAAAGCATATAATCTAGTGTATTTGTTCTTAGAACATACAATGTATTAGTTCTGGTAACATACATGTTTAATACTGAATAATTTGATATGTAAGTCAGTTATATGTAGCTGCCTATTAGTTTATATATGTGAGTATCGGTTTAAAATAGAATGTATATATATGTAGTTATATAAGATTTTATGTATGTTATATATATACATGTAATATGTTGTTTATCTTTATGAGTATATATATTCATTTATTTCAAATTTTACTATGTAAATATATGTTGTTTTATATGTGTTTTTATTTAAAAGCAATGATTTTAAAATACATGCATACATACGTATATATAGTTTAATATGTGTTTAAATTAATGTTGATTTGAAATTAATAATAATAATGCAACGTACATTTCGTTTCTGTCTCTATCAAGATTTGATTCTGATTAGTTCTCACCGATTTTCCCATTTATCAGCTTATTCGTCGTGCCTGTTTTCTTCATCGAATCGTGTCTATCTTGCATTGCTTTGGAATTCGTAACTCAACTTCATTGTCTATTCTCTCTAGCATCGAAAGGTGAGCAATCATTCATGATTAACGTTCTTTTATTTATTAAATTTGATTTCAATTGAAACGACAATTGAAATATGTTGTTGTAGTTGTTTAAATTGTTATATATGCTATTATCTGTAACCGTTCACATGTGGGATATGACACCATATCCTGTTGTTTATATTATATTGTTATTGATGATATATGCCAGTTGTTATATTTATATTATCTGTTATCACTCTACAAGTTCTCTGTTAGTATAGAATTCACTATGGGTTGGAATGATACATACCCGAACGGACTTTAGAATATGAGAAAATCGTTATGGGTTGAAATGATAAACCCAAGCAATTTTCATTGAATTGAATTTGGGATTGCGGGTCGAAATGATATCTACCCCTATATATTATGGATTGAAATGATAAATATCCGTATCACTTGACCATAGAACATAAAAATATATACAGACATCGTTGGTCCAAATATAAATGTTTGAAAATAATTTCTATGGTTTTGTAAAGAAATATATGGTTTTTAATAAATATCGGTTCTTAAAATATTGTGTGCATATATATGTATGGTAATTTTATATAAAGAGTTAATAATATTATTATTGAGATTGATTAATACATATAAGATGATTAAGTATTTATTTAAATCTATATACCAAAATAGATTGTTGCAATAATTTGAATAAGTTAAGGTTGAGAAGATAAAGCTGAATTAATTGAGATTGTATTTAATTAAGAATTCTACTAAATTTAATCGGTTTGAACTATTGAAGTTGAAGTTTATGATTGATTTTATAATTTGATTTTGATTTAAAGTGACTAAATGGATATTTCAAGTTTAAACAAATCGAAAGGAACATTTAGTTTAAGGGTAAATTAAGGTTATTAAATAATACTGAAGTTATCAAGTGAATATTTCTAGACTAAATAATAATGAGTTAAATCGGGATCTATATGAAACTGTTAAATTAAACTTTGAAAATGTTGAATACTAAAGCTTTGAAATGCTGGAATATTTGTAATCCAGATCTGTATTTGAAGTCAATAAAATTTGAATTTGTTATTTAGAAACTGAATTGAATTAAAATGGATAAATCTAAATTGAATTAAATGTGCATTTGGAACTCGAATTGATTGGAATCTATTTGTGAAATTGAGGAAATATATATTTTTAATGGAAATGACAATTTAGTTTTGAAGTATAAATTTATTGAAATGACCACGGTGTTATAGTGTATATTTTCTGCATTGTAGATAGTTCTACGGATCCTTAGAGGATGGTTATCCCAAACATCCTTTAAGTTAATTGTATTTCAGTTGATATTTCACTTGAGTTGGATTTATTGATATAAGAATGTTAATCCTGACTCGAGTGTTTTGTGTTTTGTTTTACGCTCGGGTCAGACTGAGTAATACAACATTTGAGACTCACCTTTGTAGATTGGAGCTCATTTGGAGATCCAACTATCGATTCAGCTTTCAGTTTTTCCAGTTGATTGGTTCAAAGATGTCATCTGTTTGTATTCGAGACATCAGTGTATTTGAGTTATCCTGCTGTATTTTATTTCTAACTCTGATGTTTATATAGTAGCTTCATGAACTACTATTTATCTATTCCGCTGCATTATATTACTTTGTGTTTATGACTTTGTGATTGATTTATTTACGGTATATGCTGAGCTTTGCCAAATTTTAAATTAACAATCTGATATTTTGAGCAATTCAAGTTCGACATGTGCGGATGCGAATGATTGAAAATATTGGGACGTTACAGTTGGTATCAGAGCTTTGGCTCTAGGCAAACTTAGCATATATAGTAAGTTTATTTGCAGAATCACTTTCGTTCGGGCTTGAATTTCTTCCTGTTTGATTTGGAACGTTCCCTGCGGTTCCAAAATCCATTATCTTCTCTCCCTATTCGTTTTTCTGAATTTTGGAGTATACCACTGCTCCACTGGTAGATTGTAAAGGGGTGAATCTCCTTTACAATAGGCATTGATTTACCGGAGTTTCTGTATTTTCGGTTTAGATGTTGCTATCTTTTACTAGGCCCAAGTGATCGAATGCCGATTTGCCTTAGAATTCCGCACCGATCTTATTCCTGAATTCATGGTTGACCCGGTTAAGGTCGCCCACGATTTATATAAGTATATCCATCTTCTATTTTGAAATTTAATTATCTCATCTTCGATCGAGCCAATCTTCAAACTAGAATTCTATTTGATTAGAGTTTCTCTATTCTGAATTTCTATCTTTGTTTTGAAATCCATTCTTGTATCATCCTTTGATAATCAGGTTTGTTTGTATTTTAGAAATCGTTAAAATATCAAAATTATTGTTTTGATAAGTATGATTATATTCTACATATAAAAGTGAAATGTTTTCGATAAGGATTTGAAAATTTGAAAATTTTATAAGGAATTTGATTTATATAAAAATTATTTATAAGTGAAGGGTTTTAAATTGGAAATTCGAGGAGTTGAATTCCGGTATTTTGAAAATTGGTTTTAAGACTTTGGAAAATATATAATAATTAGTAATACGATTTAAAAGTATTTTATGAATAAGAAATGTTTCAAATGAACTTCAATGATTTCGAAGAACTTTCGAAGAAGTTTTCAAGAAAATAGAAGTTCAGAACTCGCTTGTGTCGCTGGAAAATAATTTCGGTGACGAGTGCACGCATCATCGACATTGATTTTCGAGCTTCAGAGTGGGGAGAGGCCACTCTAGTAGCTTTGCTATGCGAGCGATTTTGTGAAACAAATTTTGATTCAGATTTTGAAGTATGGTTTGATATTCTAAAGATATATGTGTATATATATTTGAAATGATTTAAAGTAAGCCAATGTTCAATCCTCGAGTTTCAGATTGTTTTCCTATAACCTTATCTATTGGAATTGATTTATTGATTTGTTGCTGATTTCCAACTCTTGGATTTGAAAATTTGGTTTCTTCGACTATTTTTACAGGTTCGAGCACTTCCAAATAAAGGTATAATTTTCAAAGCTAAGTAATCCTAGAAAAATATAAATCATTCGATTAGGTAAATGAGTTGAAACTGTTTTGTTAAGTAAATGAATAAGAATATTTTGAATTATACTGATATGGAATTTAGTTTGGATTGTTTTGAATAAAATTTAGTTTTAAATAGTTTGAAAGGTAAATTGATCTTTTGAATAGAAATAAATATTTTAAAGGTTTTAAAAGGGAGTGTTTTAAACTGGTAATCATTTTGGGTATAATTAATTTTGAGAAAATTATTGGTTTCGAAAATAGATTGGAATTCAAACCCAGTATTTATATGATGATTTTGGAAATGAATTTCTTGGACATAAATTAAGTTGATTTGGAAACGAGGATTACTTTTTAAACATATTAACTTGGAAACTTTGAAACTGAAGATATTTAAATTGGAAGAAATTTGGTGAAAGCGTATATGATTTCGAAACTGAACTGATATTGAAACAAATTGAAATTGAGGACCTTGTTTGACTAAATACTTGATTTGGGAGTTATCGAACTTATATAAAAATTGATTTGTATAAGTATGAAGTTGATTTGAAAACTATTGATTTGGAAAGGTACTCAATTTGAAAGATGTAATCTTATATAGTCGAAGTATATATAAGTATAATATTTGAAAGTAATTTGAAAAGGTACTATATGATATACATTTTCGAAGTAAAGATATGGAAAGTGCCTTCTGCTTGATATCCGCTTTGTGACCACATTGTGGATTCATTCTATCGATATTATTCTCTCTGATTTTGGTTTTCCGGATGTGATATTCGAGTGTCCTACCATGGCGTAACCCACGGTTATTTTTTTTTTGGATAGAGAAATCCGTAAGGCAGAGATTGCTTAAAGGTATGGATGTTTCCTGGGGGATCCAGGCGTAACCATTGCTATGTATCCCGCGGTCTACAGTTTGTTGTGGTGGAGAAATCCACAAGGCAGAGATTGCTTAAAGGGTATGGATGTTTTCTGAGGGATCCAGACGTAACCATTGTTATGTATCTTGCGGTCCACAGTTTTGGTTATCATGGCGAAATTTGCAAGGCAGAGATTGCTTAAAGGATACGGATGTTTCCTGGGGGATCCAGACGTAACCATTGTTATGTATCCTGCGATCCAGGTGATTTGTTTGGATTATACTTTCCATATCGGTTTTGAAGGTTTTTCAAGTATTTTCACTGGATGTTGAAACAGGTATACTAAGTACTTGAAGAACTCTAGCTTTGCGCCTGATCAACGCATGGCCAGAGTCTGCAAGAACGAGGATAAACTTGTTGAAACATCGAGTTATAGAAGTATTTTCGAAAGGAAAGTTTGTTTCGATAAAAAGGTATTTTATTATAAAGGTATTTCCAACAAAAAAATTTTGTATTGAATTAACTATTCATGCTCGGTACTATTCTTTTGAATCTACCTTATCTGCTCAGTTTATTTATTCATTTATATTCTGTTTTTTCGAATGTACCTTCTTTTCCTTGTTGACTATATCCTTTTTAAATATTGTTTATTTATATACTACATTGTTTAATAGAAAATTTTAGTGTCATAAATACTTTAGAAGTTACTAATTAAATAAAACATATTTAAAGAAAATGATTATTAATTTATTGATAATATTTGAAAAGTATCTTGAGATAAATTAATAAATTAATGAATTATGGATTTAATATTTCAATAGCTTCTTTGTAAATATAACTAATGATGTAACTAATTGTTTTCGAATAGTTTTCATATATTTATAAAGGTGTTATTTAAACATATAAAGGGTATTCATAAAGGAAGCAAGAAATTTTACAAATGGGTTTTGAAAAGTTTTAAAGTATTAAAGATAATTGAATTGCAAATGAAGTTTTCAAATTAATATTTCAAGTAAATTTTTTATATAGTCTCAAATTAATTGTTTAAATCTTGACTTTCAATCTACTTTTATTTCCGGTTGTTATATTCACCTACCTCCTTCCTTTTTGGGGACGAAAAGTTTTGAGTGGGGGAAAGTGTAATGACTCGTAAAATTTTAATAATTTCGACCCGTAAAATTTTAATTATTTCGAATGGTTTTATTTACATATTTAATTGAATTTTTGTATTTTTATTCATCTTATTTAAAACTTTGGTGTTTGATTACTTAAAAATTTGAATTTTAGAAATTTCTTGAATTGATTATAAATCATTTGCCGAAATTGTAAAATATAAACAATTTTTGTAATTTTGATTTTGGGTTAAAGTTTAACTTTATTGAAATTTTAAATTTTAACTTCCAAATCTTTTATTTAAATTGTATATATTTGTACAACATTTGTTCCAATTTTGTTTCTTGTAAATTGGTTATATACTTTTAAATTAAGTAATAAATAATGTGTAAAAAGAAATAAACTTATACGTTTCTTTTATATGTATATACCTCTGTTTTTTAGTAAAGTTATAAACAAATCAAAGGGATGTAACAAATCAAATTTTAAATTAAGAAATAAATAATGTGTAAATAGCTATTTAACATACGTTTTATTTGGTATGTTTTATATTCGTTCTTGTTTAAATTATTTAGCGTTATATAAATGATACGTTATCTTCTGAAATATACTTTAGCATATATTTTACTAAATAAATACGAAACAAGTAAATTCAAAGCACGTTACTTTGTTATAAATTTTGGGCGTACGTTTCGATTCAATTATTGCATATCTAATGCACACACTTTTGATTTCTTACCTTAGCTGTTAAAATCATCAGCCGTGCATTTTAAATGGAATGAAAAATCTTGCCTTACACTTCACGTGTAAATTATTTCATCTCTTTCACACTTGCCTTTTGCTTACTTGTATTTAATAGGAATGAAATCCTATAATTCCTCTACCGTTTGAAATCATTTATTTCTTGCCTTTCATACACCAAATCAACGTAAGCCTATGTTAAATACAAAAACCCACATACACAATTTCATCCACATCTCATATTGCCTTCATCTTCTCGCACGTGCTTCTTCCTGAAGGTAATGGCCGCACTTTTTTTTTGTTTTTCTTTGTATTTTCTTGTTCTTCTTTCTTGTTTTTTTTAGTTTAAAGACAGTTGATAGTAAATATATATATATATATATATATATATATATATATATATATATATATTACTGTTTCAGTACAAATTTTCCCACAGCTTTCAAAATTACTTCATATGGTTTACCTTTCCTACAGCTCTTTTATTACATTTTTATATATAAAGTATACAGTTATATATTAGCTGTTTTACATTTTTTGGGTCGCGTGTTATATATATATACATTGGCTTTTAGTCTTTGATTTTTTTTTTATAATTTACAAATATATTGGTCTCAATACACATGTTTAATGAATACTGATCTTAATATCTAGAGATTTTGATTTTTAAAATGTGTTTTAAATACTAATTTTAATTTATATGTATATATATGTATATATATATATATACCTTACTTTAATTGTTTAAAATTTTTATATTTTGTTTTGCTGATTTCGGTTATTAATGGTATGTTAATATACATTATATTATACCAGTTATGTTCTGATGTTTATATGTGTGTATTCTTATAAAGCAGGCAATACAAGTTATTTTGGTTACTAATATGTATTTTTATATCATTATGTTAGTTTATATTATACTGGGTATTACTAGCTATAGTTATATTTATAGTTTGATTGCATAAGTTAAGTATATATATGTGTCCTCTATTGTACAGTTTTAAAGTTTATAAATTTTTTAAAGTTATTTATATACTAGTTTGTTTGTTTCAAAGATTATATTATACTAGTCTCTGTTTTTTTAAAGGTTATGTTATACAATAGTTATATATATTATTTTATATAAACTGATACTTATATGTTGTATAGTATATAAAATTTAATAATGAAAGTTTTGTTAACTGAATGTAATAATATAGGTGAAGTAAATTTTGTGTTACTGCATTGGTATGTTGTTTACAATATAATGAAATATGTTAATATAGATATTTTAATAACTTACATTTTTAAAGCATATAATATAGTGTATTTGTTCGTATAACATACAATGTATTAGTTTTGGTAACATACATGTTCAATACTGAATAATTTGATATGTAAGTTAGTTATATATTGCTTCCTATCAGTTTATATATATGAGTATCAGTTTAAAATAGAATGTGTATATATATATATAGTTTATATAAGATTTTTGGTATGTTATATATATACATGTAATATGTTGTTTATCTTTATGAGTATATATATTCATTTATTTTAAATTTTAATATGTAAATATATGTTGTTTTATATGTGTTTTTATTTAAAAGCAATGATTTTGAAATATATATATATATATATATATATATTTAATTCAATATGTGTTTAAATTAATATTGATTTGAAATTAATAATACATTTCGTTTCTGTCTCTATCAAGATTTGATTCCGATTAGTTCTTACCGATTTTTCCATTTATCAACTTGTTCGTCGTGCCTGTTTTCTTCATCGAATCATGTCTATCTAGCGTTGTTTTGGAATTCGTAACTCAATTTTGTTAGTCCCTGAGATGATGGTTTTGATGACAACAACCTCAGAATAGATTATAAAATATAAATACTAACATTATAAGTTTAGATATATATGTATATGCAGGATTTAACCATGTAGGTACTAAGAACGAAGACTGTACAGTATAGGGATTCAAGATATCAAGATAAAATATCAAGGTAGAAGACTCATGAGTATCGAGACTATCAAGAGTTTAAGATTTCAAGGATAAGTAATTGTTTATTATTAGGAATTTTTGTTAAAACTCGTAGAAAAGCACTGGCATCTTAAAATCCAATTTATTCGTGGAATGGAATCCACTTCGAGCCCGTTAAAGGGATGGAACCCTAAGTAGGATGGAACCTACAAAAAATCTAGTGGAACATTGTTTTGTATCCGCTAACTTTTATTCAAAATGATTTTTCAAAATTATATCCTGTTTTCAAAATGTTTTCAAAACTTTCTTTTTAAAAGATTCCAAACCCTCGATCCTGATTTTAAATAATTTTAGCCTCGAAAACATCTTTATTTTCAAAGTCAAATTACTCTCGATTTTAAGCTATCTTTTTAATAATATATTTAACTTTTAAATATTTATACTTAGATTTAAATATAAAATTGTGGTTAAATCCTATATATTTTATTTTTTATATTTACTTATGAATTTCAACTATAGTCAAGTATATTTATAAAGTTTAAATTAATTTTTATATATGATAAAGGTTATTTTCAAAGAAATTCAAAACATCATAAAAAGCTTTGGGATATCGACATGCCTATGGGTACCAAGTCGATATGGTGACAGTTTGATTCAAAAATTCAAATTTCAAAAGAAGTGTCTATTCGCCATAACTCTTCATGAATGGACATGGCTGTTGTTCTTCTATAAATAGGGGTCAGTTTCAACAAATATTTAATCACTTTTTTCTGGTTTTCACTCCTCTTCTTCTTCCTCTTTTCTTAATAAATATTCTTATCATTACTCTGCCGAAATCAACATTGAATCATACTCGATTACTTCTAGTTTGATTCTCTATTACTATCTCTACAAGATTCTCAGTACTATTCAGAGTTATAGACTTCTTTGTAATCTATTAAGCGAGAAAAAATGTGATTGTAGCCTTGGAAATCAATTAAAAGGGAAAAGGTGTGATTGTAGCCTTGGTAAATCAATTGGGTAAACTTGTGGCCCGGAAATCAAGTATCTCTACACAGAGGATCGAAATTCTGGAGGGTGTACCTCGTAGCCTTGAAACCGAGGGTGTAATTGTATGATTGCTATTGAAAGAAAATCCGTACTTGTGTTACAGAACTGATGTAGGGTAATTCCGAACCAGTATAAAATCCGTTGTGTTCTTTCCTTTAGTGCTTTTATTTGATTTCTATATCTGTGATTGTTTCTGTGATCATATCTGTGTCTGTATATTGCATACTTTTGTGTCTAAATTAACATAAATCGAAAAAGATTTAGTAATTCTTTATTAACACTATTCACCCCCTCTAGTGTTAATCTTAGCCTTAAGATCCGTAATCTGCATTTCTCATAATTGGTATCAGAGAAAGGTTTTCAAAGTTTCATAATCTGATTTTTGAAAAGTTTTCAAAATGGCTACCAACACTGGTACTGTTATTAAAACTAGCATCCCTGTCACTAGTTCATTTATAGAGGTCAGTCTACTGTCAGACCACCACATTTTAATGGCAGTAACCATGCATATTGGGCATGTAGGATGAAAATATATTTACAATCTATTGGATTAGACACTTGAAATATCACACAAACTGAATATTCTGAACCCACAATTGATTTTGCACAATGGACTGCTAAGCAAAAGACTGTGGCACAAAATAATTCTAAGGAAATGAATATTCTATTTTGTTCACTAGATAGAAATGAATTTAATAGAGTGTTAGTTTGTAAGTCTGCATATGAAATCTGGAAAACTTTGCAAGTCACTCACGAAGGAACAAGCAAAGTTAAACAGACCAAAATTTCCATGCTCACAAATCAGTTTCAATTATTTAAAATAAATGCTAATGAGTCTATTTCAGATATGTAAAGTAGATTTCATGATATTGTGCATTCTCTAATATCTTTGGGAAAGGAATTTTCTGAAGAAGATCAAGTCAGAAAAATTTTAAATTCTCTAACTCCAGAATGGGATAAAAAGACACTTGCGATCGAAGAGGCAAATGACATCAGTATTTTGAAGATAGAAGAATTAATTGGAAATCTAATGTCGTATGAAGTTCAAATGATCGGGATAAGAGAAAGTAAAGCATCTGAAAAGAAATCAATGGCATTCAATGCATTGACTGATGGATTAGACTCAATCAACGATAATGATGAAGAGACAGCCTTTATGACCAGAAATTTTATGAGATTCCTGAAATACAGAAAGATTAATAATCTCAAGAGAAACAATTATAAGAATTCTGGAGATCAGAATATAGTGCCAAATAATGACAAGTGTTACAACTGTGATAAACCAGGCCACTTCAAAAGAGACTGTCCGTATCCAGAAAGGCAGAATCCTCCTATGAACAACGAACCAGCAAAGAAACGGAAGCGTGCATTTACTGCTACTCTAGATGACTCAGACTCATCCTCAAGTGATGATGATCAAAAGACGGATAATTCGAATTTTTGTTTCACAGCTGTTCACGACTCCGACAAATTCAGAGAAACGGACTCAGAAAAAGGTACACGTTTACAATACAATTGGTTGAAATTGATTGCTTAGAATTAGTTGCTTGATTGTTTGATTGATTGATTTTTGAATTGGTGTGTTGTTTGAATTTTAAAATTTATTTTCTATTTTTTATTATTTTTATATTATTTTTATTATTTTTAATACTTTTTGAAATATATTATAAGTATAATAATATTTCAGAAATATATAATAGACATTAATATTAATAATATATATATATATATATATATTAGAGATCTTATAAAAAATAAATTCATGAAAATTCAAAAGCACATGTCGACATGGTCCCTACCATGATATCGACATGGCCACCAGAATTTGAATTTCAAAATTTGAATTCAAATGTTTGAATTTCCCCTAACCTTTTCACTTCATTCAATTCTCTGAAAAGATACCTTTTGACCAGAGAATATGTCCTTTGAGAATCTATTTATTCACTATCTTTTATCATATCTTTTCACTTTCATTTTCAAATTCAAACTTGTTGAATATGTGATTATATGATTTTTGCTTAATGATAATAAACATATATATATATATATATTCGTTTAAATGTATTTGTTAATGTACTATTTTATTTTTCATAGGTTAAATACATATTTGCTGAATAAAATTAAATAACGCAGAATTTGAATTCAAACAAAATTTTTATTCAAACAAACATTTATTACAATTTTGAATAGTACAAATTCAAGCTCTCACTATACATATACAATTTTGATTACAAATACATCACAATTTTATATTTACATTTCACCTCACTACACATCACTCATTCACTCAATTCGTATTTTATCTTTAACTTCATTCCAGTTAGAATCCAACATCTGAGCAATCTGCAAAAATATTCACTAACGTAGTAAAATTGAAAAAGAAATATTTTTGCAATATAAAATAAAATATGGATTTTGAAAATATTATTTGCCTCGGTTATTTGGGTTGTTCGTCATCATTTACATTTGAATTCATCACACACGAACAATGTGACATGCACAGTGTATCACTGTACATGCCACAAGGCCGTGCACACCGATTACACTTGATTGATTTACAAGGACAGGTGAGCACAAGGTCAAACCCAAAATAAAAGGACGGGTTCAACTCAGGTGCAATATAAATAAAATCTCGACACGAGCACAAGTTCAAACCCGAGCGTTTAAGCTGGATTCAACTCAATGAACAAATCAAAAGACCACATGGTCAGTGCACAACAAAAACACATGAGCTATCTACATGCACAAGAACTTCAACCAGTACACAATGACGAAGCACCAGACTTCAAGCCATGCACAGGTCAGGGAAGCGACCAATACACAGTGCATATATGAAGTACACAAGTACAAAATCAGACAGCAAACTACATGTTGAACAATATGCAGCAGCGACCAAAGTCAAAGTAAAATCAGGTCGAACAGAGACTACAAGCAGTGAACACTTGTATACATATACAAGCAACTCAAGTGAAGATACCAAATACAACATGAATGAACTAGCTTAAAACAATATGCATAAGACAGCAAGCAATCATGCCTACCTACAACATAAACGACCAGTTTCGACCAAGTGAATATCCATCATATACACAATGACAACCAAGCTAAAAATACAAATCAGGACAGTAGTTCTACACCACATGAAGAATAATGGAAGCAGTGTGCAAACAGCAGGTCGAAAAGTACTCAGGGATGAACACAAATATGTACAAATCAAAGAGCACATGACCAGACACACACGAATATGAAGACCGCAAAGCCAAGCATGTACATGTGTGGACAGTGAAAACCAAACCCAACAACAACTACAAACTACTCACAACAGACTCAAACTCGAGCTTCAGAAGAATCAAGTGACACAACAATGGTCAAAGACTCGGCAATCAAATGACACAGTGTACACAAGTGAAGCCAAATGAAAATCAAGACATCATGTATATACACAATGTCAACCAAAGTAGTGGAACTGCAACAACTCAACTGAACACAGTGAAATGCACAAAGACAGAGCAACATCACAAGTCCAGCTAAATGAAGTATAAGTCAAGGCCGAAGATAATACAAAATCATGAATCACAAAATCAATTGACGAATTCAAGTTACATAGAAAAGTTGAAGCCGTGAATAACTGATTGTAATCAATATGAACAGGTCAAATTCGAAATCGTGGTGGCCAAAATAATTGACCGAGTTAAACATCAAAGCCGTGGGAAGCAAGTATACGAAAATATACGAATTTGAATAAGTCAGTGAAATCTCAAGCTTCCAAACGAAATCAAATGGCCGAAGCAAATTGTTGAACAAATCAGACGAATGCGAACGAACGCATATAAAACCCACAATCATCATCAGCAATTAACCATCGAGTTCAAGTACGAAAACACTATAGCACAAAAGCATAACTTACATACCGAAGCAAGGAAAGAACTCGATCAACGAAGCAGCCGAAGTGAGCAACAAGGAAAATGATCGATCAAGGCTACACGCGAATAATCATTAATTCGATCAATTTAAAGTCGGCACTTCGAAAGCCTTAATTTCCAGAGCAGAGAAAACGAAGCCCTAATTTAGTTGCAAAGAGGAACGGCCGCCATTCTCAAGAAAAAGAAAACAGGCCGGAAGTATAAGAGAGAAAGAAATAAAAGGGGCCGACCTTGTTAAAGAATAAAAAAGGGCTTTGTGTTTAAAATTAGGGTTATCTTAATTTTAAATTGTTTTTAATTGTATTTTCATTTTTAAACCATTTAAATTTCTAGTCGTGTGACTAGGGGACAAACTACGTGGCGTAGTTTGAGAATTCGCAACTCAGTGGCTGAGTTGTGGCAGGGTTTTAAGCATAGAGTTAGGTTTAGTCGACAGCGGGTGTCGCGAGTTTACGTGTGTAAGCGTCTGACTATCTAATTTCTAGTAGAAACCTTGGGGGCAGCATGTAGGCAGGGTTTTGTTGAAGCTGGGTAAATTCTGTGTCGTTCTATTTCTGCAGTTTATTATTCTGCTATTTTTCTGTGATGTTATTATTCTGTGATCTGTGTTGAAATTATTTATAAGCTTCCGCAATTAATTTTTATAATTTATACCATCACCCATTCACCCCCCCTCTAGGGTGAAATCGATCCTACAAAACTCTCTCTTCATAACTTCAAGCTCTCTACTCTCTAATCTAATGGCTTCTTCAAGCAACCCCTCAACCATGAGAATTTCCAGAAAAATCAAAGAGCAATTATTCAATGATCCGGGGGCAATTAAAGCATACATCAATTATGCTAACTATGCCAAAGTCCATCCCGGAAAATTTGCTATTTTTCAAGATTTTTCTTCTTATGAAATTGATTCTCTTTTTGCAAATAATGGTGTTCTTAGTCTTATTGATGCTTCTCAAAATGATTTTGTTTGCTATCCTAGTCTTGTCAAAATTTTCTATGCGAATTTAAATCGCGGATTTTATGTTGGAAATGAAGATGAAATTTGGAGCAGTGTCAAATGCACTCAAATTGTTTTGAATTGTGATCTTTTGGGTACTATTCTCAATTGCAAGAGTTCGGGAATGGATCTTTCTAACTTTAAAATCGATGAACATGATCCCGAGACATTTCATCACATTTTCAAAAGAGATGATGATTTTGATTTTAAAAATAGAAATTTTCGACCAAAAGCAAATATTGTTAATCTTCTTTTGCAACATACTTTGACCCCAAGATCGGAAAATTTTAACAATCCTACTTCAAAAGTTTGCAAAGCTCTTTTTGCTATTTTCGGAAACTATGACATAAATTGGGCGCAAGTTATTTTGGATGAACTTCATCCTAAAAATCTTGAAATGGGTGAGAATACTTTATACCATGGAATTTATCTCACTCGAATTTTTGACTATTTTGGTGTGGATTTCAAAGGCGAAGAATTTGTTTCTAGAAAAGTTTTCAATCATTCCAACATTTCGCTTATGAAAATTTCATTTGTTTTTCAACCTTATGAGACACTTACCGAAAAGGAAGAGCGTTTGGTTCATGAGGAAATGGAAGAAGAGGAAGTTGAAGAAGAAGAAGAAGAAGGGGATGATATGGAAATTGAAGAAGAAGAAGAAGAAGGAGAAATGTCTTTGGAAAGCATTGAATATCCTTCTAATCAATCCAATAAAACCCTTCTCAAAAACCAAAAGATAATTGTGGAGAATCAACGGATTCTAAAACGATCCGTTAGTAAAAAGTTGGATAACATTTCTTCAAAGATGAACAAGTTCTTTTCAAAAGTCAGCAAGAAACTTGGACTATCTTCATCATCTTCATCCTCTAACTAGTTTTATCTTTTCGTATCTTGTTGTATTTGTTTTAGTTTGCTTTATTTCGAATGTTCATGTAGTTTTTTGTGTGCTTAATCATTGTATTATCGAAGTATGCAATGAAATGAAATTTTCTTTCTGTAATCTACCTTATCTTATCTCTAGAATAAATGTTAGTATATTATACATATATACACACACAATTATTCACAATATCAAAATTAGTCATAACATTTCACTAACCCATATCGACATCCCCTATGTGACCATGTCGACATGTACAGGTCAGAAATGGCAATTGATTTTGAATTTGAAATTTGAATAATTACCACATGTCTATTCAATTCAAATGAATTTCTACACCTATATATACCTGTTTCTTCCAGAATTCTTCATTGAAATTTATTTCTTATCATCTATATCCTCCATTTCTTTCACAAATTCAACTATGACTAATCCTATTCATAATTTATCCGAAAATCTTGAAGAAACTCTTAATTCGTTCAAGAATATTCTCTCAATTATTCTACGAAACCAGCATCATTTAGAATTAAGTCAAATGTAGATGATAAAGGAACAAGAAAGGAACTTCGATGTGATATGATGGATGATCTCCTCTCTGCACAAGGATGATAACGAAGCACATCCTCCTGTCTCTCTCACCAATGACAATGATAATTGGGATGCTATTAAGGCAGACCCAATCTTTGGAGAAGAAGGATGGGTGGAAGTTCCACGTAACATTTGATTTTTTATTTACTTTTTGATTTGTTTGAATGGATTTGGTTCGAATTGATACTTTGTGTGGATTGATTTCTTATTGATTTGAAGATTGGTGTGTAAAACATATATACAAACGCGCGCACACACACACACACACATTGAATTAGTTATCATGCTTAGAAGTATAATTATTTCCTACTCTATATATATTTCGTTGTATAGTTTATCAATGCAAGTACTAAAGTCCAAGAATAAGGGGGAGTAAGTTTTTGTTGATGACAAAGGGGGAGAAATATAAAATATGGTAGTTAGGTATAGATTAAGGGAGAGTTGTTAGTTTTAGGGGGAGTTATTAGGATAGAAATAATATTTATAAACAAAGATTGTCATCATCAAAAAAGGGAGATTGTTAGTCCGTGAGATGATGGTTTTGATGACAAAAACCTTAGAATAGATTATAAAACATAAATACTAACATTATAAGTTTAGATATATATGTATATGCAGGATTTAACCATGCAGGTACTAAGAATGAAGACTGTACAGTATAGAGATTCAAGATTTCAAGATAAAATATCAAGATAGAAGACTCATGAGTATCGAGACTATCAAGAGTTCAAGATTTCAAGGATAAGTATTTTTTATTATTAGGAATTTTTGTTAAAACTCGTAGAAAAGCACTGGCATCTTAAAATCCAATTTATTTGTGGAATAGAATTCACTTCGAGCCCGTTAAAGAGATGGAACCCTAAGTAGGATGGAACCTACGAAAAATCTAGTGGAACGTTGTTTTGTATCCGCTAACTTTTATTCAAAATGATTTTTCAAAATTATATCCTATTTTCAAAACTTTCTTTTTAAAAGATTCAAAACCTTTGATACTGATTTTAAATAATTTTAGCCTCAAAAACATCTTTATTTTCAAAGTCAAATTACTCCTGATTTTAAACTATCTTTTTAGTAATATATTTAACTTTAAAATATTTATACTTAGATTTAAATATAAAATTATGGTTAAATTCTATATATATTATTCTTTATATTTACTTATGAATTTCAACTATAGTCAAGTATATTTATAAAGTTTAAATTAATTTTTATATAAGATAAAGGTTATTTTCAAAGAAATTCAAAACATCATAAAAAGCTTTGGGATGTCGACATACCTATGGGTACCATGTCGACATGGTGACAGTTTGATTCAAAAATTCAAATTTCAAAAGAAGTGTCTATTCGCCATAACTCTTCATGAATGGACATGGCTGTTGTTCTTCTATAAATAGGGGTCAGTTTCAACAAATATTTAATCACTTTTTTCTGGTTTTCACTCCTCTTCTTCTTCCTCTTTTCTTAATAAATATTCTTATCATTACTCTGCCGAAATCAACATTGAATCATACTCGATTACTTCTAGTTTGATTCTCTATTACTATCTCTACAAGATTCTCAGTACTATTCAGAGTTATAGACTTCTTTGTAATCTATTAAGCGAGAAAAAATGTGATTGTAGCCTTGGAAATCAATGAAAAGGGAAAAGGTGTGATTGTAGCCTTGGTAAATCAATTGGGTAAACTTATGGCCCGGAAATCAAGTATCTCTACACAGAGGATCGAAATTCTGGAGGGTGTACCTCGTAGCCTTGAAACCGAGGGTGTAATTGTACGATTGCTATTGAAAGGAAATCCATACTTGTGTTGCGGGACTGGATGTAGGGTAACTCCGAACCAGTATAAAATCCGGTGTGTTCTTTCCTTTACTGCTTTTATTTTATTTTTGTATCTGTGATTGTTTCTGTGATCATATCTGTGTCTGTATATTGCATACTTTTGTGTCTAAATTAACATAAATCGAAAAAGATTTAGTAATTATTTATTAACACTATTCACCCCCTCTAGTGTTAATCTTATCCTTAAGATCCGTAATCCGCATTTCTCACAAACTTCATTGTCTATTCTCTCTAGCATCGAAAGGTGAGCAATCACCTACGATTAACATTCTTTTATTTATTAAATTTGATTTCAATTGAAACGACAATTGAAATATGCTATTGTAGTTATTTAAATTGTTATATATGCTATTATTTGTAATCGTTCACATGTGGGATATGACACCATATCCTATTGTTTATATTATATTGTTATCGATGATATATTCCTGTTGTTATATTTATATTATCTGTTATCACTCTACAAGTTCCATGTTAGTATAGAATTCACTATGGGTTGAAATGATACATACCCGAACAGACTTTAGAATAGGAGAAAATCATTATGGGTTGAAATGATAAACCCAAGCGATTTTCATTGAATTGAATTTGGGATTGCGGGTAGAAATGATATCTACCCGTATATATTACGGATTGAAATGATAAATATCCGTATCACTTGACCATAGGATAGAAAAATATATACAGACACCGTTGGTCCATATATAAATGTTTGAAAATAATTTCTATGGTTTTGAAAAGAAATATTTTTTTTTTAATAAATATTGGTTCTTAAAATATTATGTGTGTATATATATATATATGTATGGTAATTTTATATAAAGAGTTAATGATAATATTATTGAGATCGATTTAATACATATAAGATGATTAAGTATTTATTTAAATCTATATACCAAAATAGATTGTTGAAATAATTTGAATAAGTTAAGGTTGAGAAGATAAAGCTGAATTAATTGAGATTGTATTTAATTAAGAATTCTACTAAATTTAATCAATTTAAACTATTGAAGTTGGAGTTTATGATTGATTTTATAATTTGATTTTGATTTAAAGTGACTAATTGGATATTTCAAGTTTAAACAAATCGAAAGGACTATTTAGTTTAAGGGTAAATTAAGGTTATTTAAATAATACTGAAGTTATTAAGTGAATATTTCTAGACTAAATAATAATGAGTTAAATCGGGATCTATACGAAATCGTTAAATTGAACTTTGAAAATGTTGAATACTAAAGCTTTGAAATGCTGGAATATTTGTAATCCTGATCTGTATTTGAAATCAATAAAATTTGAATTTGTTATTTAGAAATTGAATTGAATTAAAATGGATAAATCTAAATTGAATTAAATGTTCATTTGGAACTCGAATTGATTGGAATCTATTTGTGAAATTGAGGAAATATATATATTTAATGGAAATGACAATTTAGTTTTGAAGTATAAATTTATTGAAATGACCACGGTGTTATAATGTATATTTTCTGCATTGTAGATAGTTCCACGGATCCTTAGAGGATGGTTATCCCAAACATCCTTTAAGTTAATTGTATTTCAGTTGATATTTCACTTGAGTTGGATTTATTGATATAAGAATGTTAATCCTGACTCGTGTGTTTTGTGTTTTGTTTTACGCTCGGGTCAGACTGAGTGATACAACATTTGAGACTCGCCTTTGGAGTTTGGAGCTCATTTGGAGATCCAACTATCGATTCGGCTTTCAGTTTTTCCAGTTGATTGGTTCAAAGATGTCATCTGTTTGTATTCAAGACTTCAGTGTATTTGAGTTATCCTGCTGTATTTTATTTCTAACTCTGATGTTTATATAGTAGCTTCATGAACTACTATTTATCTATTTTGCTGCATTATATTACTCTATGTCTGTGATTGATTTATTTACTGAGCTTTGCAAATTTAAATTAACAATCTGATATTTTGAGAAATTCAAGTCCGACATGTGCGGATGCGAATGGTTGGAAATATTGGGACATTACAAATGAGTCATCCAATCTTAGGGATTTTTCGGCTTGAAATCCGAACACCCTAAGATAATACAACTTCAAAGTGTAAATTACTTTCGCTTTAGTTATTACCAAAATTTAACTAACCGATCCATACCAGAAAGTGAAATTTCAGTATTTACTAAAAGCTAGTAAATTCCACTAAAACTCTATTTAACAAATTATAATAATAAGTGAAAGAAATATATAAAATGTCCTATACCAATCCAACAATTCAGCCGTTTATTAAAACTCTTCCTTTTATAGAAAGGCATGAAATTTCAATAAAAGCTCAAATCCATGATAAAAAGAATAAAAGAGTTTTCAATTAATTTTATATACACAAAGATATAATTTTCCAAATTCACTTTTAAATCCATAAACTCATTTTAAAGTAGAATTTCTTATTTACAAAAGCTTTTGAACTCTTTCAGAATCATTTAAATCTCTTTTATAACAAAAGTAATTGAAATCAAAATTATTACTTTAATAACTGCTTTTTTAAAATGATACCATATTTTATCTTTTTCCTCTAAACATTTCCAAAATTTTATACCTGAAATAGTAAATTTAAAAATATTTTATAACTAAATATTACTCATTTATAAAAGCTTTGATTAGAATATTCGAAATAAGAAATAAGCTAAAAATTATAATATAATATAATTATATTATATTATCTAAACTCTAATAAGGATCAAAGTAGATAAAATTTCAATTTGAGAATCTTCCAAAAATATTTAAATAGTTCAAACAATAAATCCATCAAAAATTCAACTTCTGGAGCCATTATCGCTCTATAAAATATCATTTCATAGTATAAAATTTATTAAAGATCCAAGTTGATTTTTGACAACTCCGATCACACGACGATATATAGACATACTATAAAATTTTAATTGATAAACGGACGGAGTTACATACGTAAATTTACACTATCAAGCCACTCAAGGAATCAACATCCCAAACCAGTCATATTTTCCAACTATATGCAAACATAGAACAATTCATTACATGCATTCATACATTAACTAATTCAATAATTAGAAATCAACAATTATCACCCAAATAACCATATCATGGCATGCATAAGGATATGCATTTATATGAATACAGAAGCGTGAGTCAAAAATAACTCACCGAAATCATTGCTTATCGAATTTCCAATAGCATTGGCCAGTTAATCAACCACTGTTTCTCCGTTCATCAATGTTGCCTTAACTTCCATTGCCTTACTTGTCAAACCCAAGCCTGTTGTGCCTGAATCTACCTTTCTACCCACGAATCCCATATGCATCACCTCCTGCCTTGAGTCGCAGCCAAGACTACAACCAACTCCGCTTGAAATGCGTTCACCGTCGCCTTGATCAACTCCATGTCACCATCGACACCTAAAGACTATTTTCGCGGGCAGCTCCACCAAATACCACTTCTAAGTCGGCAACCTACCGCACATTGTCGACCCCTGCTCTTCGTCGTTGTGCCGAAGTCGCCCTCACGTGCAATGCCACTGGCCATGGCCATGCGATCATCGTCGCCAACCCTATCCCCATAGCTATCGAACCAAACCCCTCCACTCGTTTCCTTTTTTTCCTTACTTGAATTGATTTTTTATTTAGAGATTTTCAATTCTTTTAGGTTAGAAGCAAATAATGATTACCTAAATTATATGATAAGATTATTTGGATAACTGGTTCGATTGGTTTTAATTCAAATGACCATGAAACAATTAAAAATCAATTTTAGTTTAATATTTACAAAGTTAACATCTAAATTTAATTCGGATATAAATGTTTTATTAAATTTAAAATTTTATCCAATGAGCCATAGATAGCTTCATGATTCTATTCTTTTCAATATTAGTTCACTCCATTTAGTTACTCAATCTATTAACACAAGTCCTTTTATTAAATTGGCTTCAATTAGATAAAATTTTATTTTCAAAATAATAATTAACAATTATCATATTTAACACTTCTGTATTATTAAATTTTATTTAACACTATGACATAGAAAATAAGGATGTTACAGTTATGGATCGTAGATATTTCGGGCATTTCCCCACGATGGCTGTAGGCACTTCAACTTCTAACTATGCTGAATCTGACATTGAGTCTAGTTCAACCACAATTCCTTTTGCAGAACATAATCTGACGCAATCTTGATCTTAGCCTACTAACCAACAACCTCTCCAAGAGTTTCCTTCTGAGTCGACAAAAGGTCCGGATGTAGAGGCTGTTCCGGATAGCCTCGACGATGCAGTTATTTTGGATGATCCTGTAGATTATGCTACCTCTAGAATCAAAGAAGCTGCTCTTAGAAGAATATGTGACAGACTGGCATCTCGTTCAAGGATGTGCTAGTTCTTACGTGCCATCAATGGGTAGACCATCCCCCAGCATGGTACGATGCATGTAATTGATATATATGCTTGGCGGGGCATGTCCCACCATTTAATCAATTCATTCGTCAAATTTTGAATCTTTGAAATTGGCACTAGCGCAGCTGCACCCTAATAGTTATGCCTTCTTGCATGGAGCATATTATCTTTGCCCGACATTTGAACCGCATTCCAAGCGATGAAGAGATTCAATATCTGTACAGCTTCAAACATCAAAAAGGAAACCCTTCTCTCTCATATTTGGAACGCTCTTGAGGTTGCACGATTGCCATGGGCACTTGGAACAAATTAAGCTATTTCAAAGATGAGTTCTTCTTTGTTCGTTTCTCGCCCTTATTCGCGCAATGGTGGCTATCCGTATGTGAAACTTGTCTTCAATCCTTTCCGTTTTGAGGACACTTTATAATTCATCTATTCAAATCATTTTCTTTTTCCCTTTCAGATGTACCGAGGAGACATCGTAGCACGGCTCTCGCCAATACTCCCACGGTTCTTCTTGAAGTTTCGGTAGCTAATAGAGAGGTGAGAACACTCCTTACTGATGAGAGCCTCCAGGCCAACAATTTACTAGAAATTGTCATGCCGTCGGTCAAATTTCAATGGCTACCTATGTTGATGAGGAAGACTCTTCCTCTAGTAATAACAACAAGGATCTAGTGGTGCCCTCAGTCTAAAGTCCTATGGGTGGAGCTAAAGAAGTGCATGAGCACGTTGATGAAGGTAAAGGTAGTGGAGAAGGCCACGAAGATGCCGACGTAGGTCGTGAGCCTTCCAATGATGATGACTATGATGGCTATGGATTTCTCTTAAAGAAGAAAACCAAGATAAAGATTGTTACGAGGCGGAATCCTACCTAGCCTACGTGTACCATTATTACAAAGGTGACTCCTATCCTTCCTTCCGATGATGCCTGTCAGGGCATTGGTTCGATTTCGAATGAATTTTATTCTTTTTATCTAGGAAACATGAGTCTTTGGGATATCAATTCCCTTATCTGTGTGAAGAGTGACTTGCCAACTACCCGTGCAGGGAAGATCACCCCTATCGGCAAAATCCAAACCATGGTTTGTTGGGGGACACCAAGACACATATATACATGCATTGCTACTTGCTTACTTTGCTTTATGCTTTAATCTATAGGATTAATTTTTCTTTGTTTCACTCGATGGTTTGATGGAGCAAAGGTTCATGTTTGATTCCCTCCAGGATCAAGTGGGTATGCATAAGAGGTGGAGATCATGCATACACTCTTATGGCACTGGCCATGACTTAGACACCAGTAGGTGAACAAGCCAAGATTGAGAGGGTTGAGACAGGGGGTATAAGTCTCACGATTAATGCTCGAAGCACAGGTCTATATAGGTCTCCTATGCTAAAAGTTCGGATAAGTTTTCCACTCGACCCGGTGACATCCGCCCATGGATGTTTCTTGTGTTCCTACTTTGGGTTTCCACTCTATAAAGCAAATAGTGCCGCCTTATTCCCACCGGCACTCCGAGAAGTCATTTAAACTATTTTTCCTAGACACTTCTAACCATAAGGCTGATAAGAAATCTATCCAATCTTCTATCATTGTTATAGAGAAGGAGATCATTTTGAACCCTCATATGGTTGCTCTAAAGCGTTTGTTCCCAAAAGATCTATTTTGACAGAGTCAAGTTCATTCCTGATATAAAAGATATCCCTCTGGAAGTTCAAGGTCATACCATGGCCTATGTCAATAACGCTTATGAATAGTACTTCAAATGGAAGAGATTGGCTGGGGTGATTTCCGAGCTTACTAAAAGCAAAAAAGTTGAGGTCGCGGGATTGAAGCTTGAGGCAGGGAAGGACAAGGAGACCATAACCCATCTCGATAAGGAAATTGCAAGGCTGAAAAAGTCATTGATAAAGGCCGTAAAGGATCATAACCTAACTAAGTCACACAAGCAAGAGAAACAAAGCTATGAGATGCAAATTGAGATTGCTTATCATAGTAATTGCATTCTATCACCATAGAATGAGCGTCTAACCAAGAATTAGATAAGCTGAAGCGACAGCTGAATGAAGAGAAGAAACTAAAGGATGATGCTCTTATAAAAGCTCATAAATATGGTAAAGAGTTGGTGGATGCTAGCCAAGCTAGAGACAAGGCACAATCTAAGGCCAAGGATGTAGAGAAATAGATGGAAGCCATGAAGAAGCAGATTAAAAAAAAATCGAGTCGATAATAATCAATTAAAATGCAAACATAATCAAGTTTAGAAATCTGGAATGGCTCGATAATGATTATCCCAAGGCTCTAGCCTCGGCATGGTAGCAAATTGTGGAAGAAGAGTGGGAGTCCTTAGGAAAAGGTGAGGTAACTTGGAGGAATTGGAGCATGAACTTCTAAGTGTAGATGAGATTTGAGCACTCAGAGCTGGTTAGCTCATCGTGCACCCAGTGCTGGCTATCGCGGTCCAGAAAGATTAAGGTGAAAGCTCTAGGTGTACTCCACAAAATGCCATTACAAGTCTAACTTATGGGCTTCCGGCTGTCTCCATCTCTCTATCGGATCCTCGATAAAATCGGGATGAACCTCGCATGCATAAGACACCCATTATGTCCCCTATTCAGGCATGGAGTTCTGATGGCACTCCGGCTCACACCAAGTCTAAGTATGGTGGAGGTGTCTCACTGACCTCACCCATATTTGAGAAGGCTCACCTGACATTAGAAGACATTGCTAATCTCTCCTTTTATGATTTTCAAATTTTAGGTTAGCCCCTTGTTGCTCCTATCCTGAGGGAGGTCCGCAGCTAGGCCAACAAGCGTCGATGACTCAGTCTATGGTCTTGTCTACCTCTCAGACTATGCTGGTTTTTTCAACTAGTGCAACCCCCTATCCTGGTGCACAAATGATTCATTCTTTGGAAGAGAAGATGACCTGTGATCTCATTAGATCTCAAGCTGAGGAGATGTTCTCGTAATTAAGCATTCTAAGTCTTTTTCAGGGCCCGACATGCAGGAATTGCTTCAGATTCAAGTTTTATTGGCCAAGGATATTAAGAAAGAAATGGTTGAATTCATTCCTCATCCTCCGTCTATAGCTTTTCCCAACCAGACTTTATTTGCTCTGATCACTCTCTTTGTGCTCAAAGCACTCAAAGTGCTCCGTCGGATCATCATAAAATAATCCTTCGAAGGGCCGTGGAAGCGGAGGTAGGAGTAGGAAGAAATCAAAGGAGCCTAGCGCACACTCCACTAGAGAGGGAGCTAAAGAGATGATGAAAAAAAACCCTAAGCATTTGATGCGACTGTTCGTTTGTTTTTATTGTATGGTCATAGGATTTACTTTTGCACATGTTGGTTTTGTGCGGGTTCAACCCCTCGATTTTTTGGATGCTTTATGAATAAAAACTTGGTTTTCTTTTCAAGTTCTGTGTTGACTTTTTCAAGCTATGAGAAATGCGGTTAGTATTCTTGTTTATAAACTTGTGAACCATTTTTCTGTTGTCACTTAACCAAAATATTGCTTGTCTTGTTTGACTTTAACCAAGCTTTGTCCAAACTGCAATAGCGATTTGCATTATGCTTGATCGACCATTGGGAGCTTATCGTCCCGAGTACCCATCTTCAGGTATCCTTATTAGATGATGTATGATTCTTGGTCCGATCGAATTTTGATAACCTAAAATTGTTGCTTGAACATCCCTCTTTACACTGTTTATAGTCGATTATGCCTAACTCTAGGCACCGATCAAATTTGGTCATTTGGAATGGTGATTCAGATATCCCTTGTTAGGATATTCATTCCTAACCATGCCTCCAGACTTTTGGCATCGATTGGAGTTAACTATACAGGATAATGGTATAGTCATCCCACTTTAGAATGTTAGTCTTTGACCATGCTTGACTCCGAGTGTCGATTGAGGTTTAAATGAGATATCGCCTAAATCTGGGCGATGATCTTTGGCCTCGCCTTCCTCCGAGAAAGGTGTTAGGGCTTTGCCGAAGTCCAGGAATGAGCCTCTGCGGCGAACCGTCTCATTCCCCCTTGAATGTTTATACTCCTACCCCCGCGTTAAGGGTTGAAAAACTTGGTAGGCATCTGTTTATGGATGTTAAGGATGATTTTACTTTAGGGGTATGATCATGAATATAGGAGTCCAGTTGGTACCTATCTCTGGGTACCTCCATACCTGCATTATACCAACGTAGATTCATTCATGTTCACCACAGTTATCAATTTATGGTCAGATACAGAGTTGTAGACTTAGAAAGTAATTTCATTTTATATTTAGAGGAAATGATAGATTCTATCTTGATACTTCATAATTAACTAAATATTTACAAAGTAAAAATTCATGTGAAATAACGTCGCAAGTGTTCACCATTCCACGATTGTGGGAGTGAGATCTCGTCTGTGGCTGCCAAATGCTTCATCTCCAAGCTTATATTCGACTGCATATGCACCTGCCCAGCTCGACCCTATTCTCACGGGACTTAGGATGATTCGTTTGAGAATGAGATCGTCCATTTCAAAGGTTTAGCTCCTAACCTTAGTGTTGCAATATCAAGGAACTCATTTTAGGTCTGCGGCTGTTCTTAGGTCAGCTTCATCGCACTTCTGTTTGATCATGTCGAGAGACTCTAGTAGGAGTTCCTTGTTTGCTTGGGGGTTGTAGTGAGTTACTAGATGAGAAGGTAGTTCAAGTTCAAATAGAATCATAGCCTCCAATACGTTGGCTAGGGAAAATGGAGAATCAGGTCAAGGACCTGTGGGTCATCTTGTATGCCCAAAGTGCCAACAGTAATTCATCGACCGACTTGCCTTTGGTTTTCACTAGTTGCTTCTTTAGAATAGACTTGATTATCTAGTTCATAGCTTCTACATGTCCATTTGCTTATGGATGTGTTGCCACTGAAATCTCTTCTTAATGTGATGCATACTGAAAAGTCTTTGAACGATACTATGAATTGGGACTCGTTACCAAAGATGATCATTTGTAGTACCCCAAAGCGACAGATGATGTTTCTGACTACGAAGTTGATCATTTTCTTAGTAGCGATCTGGTAGCAACTCTGCTTTAGCCCACTTTATAAAATAGTTGGCAACAATGATGGCGTATTTCGCACCTTCCTTGGACATTGGTAGCACCCCAATGATATTGATTCCCAAAACTGCAAATGGCCAGGGACTGACCATCTGCGTAATCTCAGTCGTTGGGGATCTAGGAATTTTAGCGAACCTCTAGCATTTGTCTCACATTTTGACGTAATCAGCTGCATTTCAATTGACAGACGACCACAAGTATCTGTAGCAAAGAATCTTCTTCGCTAAGGTATGCCCCTTGGTGTGGTCACCACAAGCCCCTTCATGCAGTTTCATTTGGGCCTTCTTGGCTTCATTATTGGAGCACACCAAAGCAAGGGTACAAAGAATCCCTTCTTATATAGCACTCCTTCTAGTATGATGAATCTCAATGCTTTGTGGAGGAGTTGCTGTCGCTCGTTCTTCCTGTCAGGAAGGATTCACCTCTTCTCACATTCAGCCTCCAAGATCCGGTCGACATCCATTCGGTCGATGCTCAGAGCTAATAATACTTCCACCAGGACTAGGCACATGAGTTGAACATCTCCTAGGCAGGCCAACTTGGCCAATGAATCAGTCTTCGCATTCTCCTCTTTGGGAGTATGTGTTATCGTATAATACTATATATAATAATGCAATTGAAAAGCTCTGTTTAGATATGGAGCCAGCCTTGCCTTTTTCTCTTGAAACTCTTTTGTTACCTGGTATAGCACCAGCAAGAATCACAAAAGATGTGTAAATTTTTGACTCCCAACTCTTTTATAATTTAAGTCCTGCAATTAAAGCTTCGTATTCTGCTTCGTTGCTTGTCACGGGAAAATAGAGTTTCAGGGCATAACAAATCGAAGGCTCCTTAGTGGTCATCAACACCAAACCTGCCCTATAACAACGTTCTTTGGATGCTCCAGTGTACATCTTCCATCTAGAATTCCACTCTTCATTGCTCTCTATAGTATCTTCTCGAGCAATGTACTCAGCTATGAAATCTGCTAGCGCTTGGTCTTAGATTGCTCTTCAAGACTATATGTGATATCATATTGACTCAGCTTAATGTTCCATTTTAAAAGCCTTCCAAGGGTCTCTGATCACTGCAAGACCTGTCTCAAAAGCTGGTCGGTTAGAACTTTGATCGGGTGAGCCTAGATGTATAGATGGAGTTTTCTCGAACGATTAACAGGAAATATGCTAGATTTTCCAGCTTTAGGTAGTTCCTTTCTGCCCATGTCAATCGTTAGCTAATGTGATACACAAGTCTTTACATTCGAGACCTCTTTCATAAAAGTGCAGCGCTCAAAGCATGCATCGACACTGCTAGGTAAACAAAAAATCCTTATCTTCTAATACCTTTGACATGATAAGAGGTCTCTCCAAATGATCCACTATTACTTAAAAAGCGTCTTTGCACTCCTACTTCCAAGCGAAGTTCCTTTTTCCCTTCTTATGGATGTCAAAGAAAGAGATGCACCTATCAATTGTAGTTGAAATAAAATTGCTTATGGCTTCAACATTTCCATTCAGGCTCTGAACTTCTTTTGTTGACTTTGGGGCATCGATGTTCCTTAATGCCGGAAGCTTCTTAGGATTAGCTTCTAGTCCCCTCGAGTTCACTATGAAACCCAAGAATTTTCCCGATGCAACTCTAAATGAGCATTTCAAAGGGTTAAGCTTCATCCTGCATTTACGAAGTACACTGAACATCTCTATCAAATCCTCCACATGATTAATCAATGTTTGCAACTTCATCAGCATGTCATCAACATATAATTCCATCGAACATCTGATTTTCTCCCTAAACATTGAGTTCACCAGCCATTGGTAGGTCGCTCCTTCATTCTTCACACCAAAGGGCATAATAAGACAACAATATAGTCCCAAATTAGTTAGGAAGCTGGTGTGCTACTAATCTGTGACATGCATTAGAATCTGGTTGTAGCCAGAGTAGGCGTCTATGAATGATAATAGTTAAACGTGCTGAACGTTAGAATCTACCAACTAATCAATCTTTGAAAGTGAAAGTTGTCCTTTGGGCTAGCTTTATACGGATCAGAATAGTCGATGCATGTTCTCCACTTCCCCTTGGACTTCTTCACCAAGACTGGAATGGATTTCCACTCTGGGTATAGAGCGTCGCGGATGAATTCATTATCTTTCAGCTTATCCACATCCTCTTTTAGTCCAGCGGATTGCTCCAGACCCAGTCAACGACATTTCTATTTCATAGGAACACATTTAGGCTCACAGTTATTGCATGGCATGCTATTTTTGGTGATATTCCACACATGTCAGAATGCATCCACGTGAACACATCAAGTTCGCTTGGAGAAAACACATCAACTCTTTCAACATTCTCATGCTGATTTGAGATCTGATTTAACGAACTAGAATTTTCAACCCACGAATATCGACACTAACACGTCCACTGTATTTTGTGCCAAGAATTAAGTGCCGAAAACAACAATCATTAAGGGTAAGAAGAAAAAGGAGATAGAAGGTAGAAGATAAGATAGAAGATGGAAGAAACTAAAAATCATAGAAACTCACAAACATGTTGAGAAATGCATAATATAGGAAAAAATCCTTACAAAAAGGAAGAAGTTTGTACACATACAATCAATCAGAATACAATGCTAACCCGTCATTAGCCCTAGGCAGTTATAACAATATGTCCTTACACTTGCTGATAATGTGGACAAGAACAACATATAATATAGTGGAAGAATATAAGGTACGTGAATACATCCAGGCCATCCAGCTTTTCTTCTGACTCCATGCATCCAAAGCTAAATCTAAAAAATATGCTCGGTCTAACCTAAGCATTTAGGAAAACAACGCTCAGGTCAGTCTAATAAAACTAGTGTGAGAAACTTAAACCACAAGGAATTTTATTTATTATAACTAGTAAAATCTTTTAAAATCAAAGGTATCTCATAAGACCACGTTGCACATAAACAGATAGGTTCTTTCTTACAATAACCAAAACATTTTCTATAGAAAATCTAGTGATATTATAATAATGTCTAAGGGTAAAAATAAAATATTAAAATAGTTATAATGCTTGCATCTCACATTCCAACATAGTTGAATACAACTAAGTCCATATGGTGCTTATTGGAGAATGGATTCCATACAATAACTGGGCTACTAGGGTACCACTTGTCACTGTACATCTCTCGATAAAATAACACAAAGGACTTTGATTGGATCCCCTGCTAACAGAGAACTGGCCTACCATTTAACTAGTACTAAATATGACTACCCTTTGTTTAATGGGCCCCAAAGCATATAAATGAGAGATAATATCCACTCTAGATGAGTTATGATCATATCCTAACAGGAGCGACCCACATAGCCCTACTGTATCTCCTTGGTTTTAGCCATTCCAGTTAATGAGGCTTGAGGCTACGTTTTGCCTTTTTTAATACCAGTCCCACTTGGAATGCAAACACTGCCGTCAAGGCAGTAATGTTGTGCCAGCATTTATCCATATAAGTTCATTCTGGAACTAAACGAAACCGGAGGCACTATTTCTATTGCTTCCATTCTGAGAATCTCTTCAAGGATTAATAGCAAATAGTTCTTGCACTTCAAAGCACCGTCTTCGATTCCACATTCTACAAGATATCTTCCATTCGAAATGTTTAAGTTGGATCGAAGTGGTTTCTGGATAAAATATCCGATCCTGGTCTCTTCGAAACAACATTCGATAATTTTCAAGAAACTCAACCCCGGTTCTTTCGGAAATAAGTAGACAAAAGATAAGAGCGGGGATCACCTCCTAACCTTTAGTGGATGGATTTTCTTATCATTTATCCTAGAAGATCAAAACGAGATTTATATGCTAGTACAACATCATTAGTGATGATTGTGCCATATAACTCACGTTTTTCTCCTAAATATTTCCAAAGTTAATTTTTGGTCCAGATTTAATTGTCTGTTATTTAACTATCAAATAAACTACCATTCAAACAAAGATTACATCTCCCATTGAAATCACTAAGCCTCATTTAACTAAATTTCCATTAATTTGAATCTCTTTATAAAAAACATTCATGTACTTATCTCAGCGGAATAAGTATATTAACAAACCATTCGTTTAAAAAATACTCGAAAACTCTTAAAAATAGATATAGAAAATACCGTTCAATATCAATCATGGATTGCAGCTTACAAAATGATTACATCACTATCCGAGCGAAAACATTTTAAACTATAGGCAATCCTTGCCCATCGAATTACTCCATGAAAACCAATAATTTCTTTCGAACTCTCTTTATTTCTTAAATATCTCCAAATCTATTTATAAAGCTTCTTTATAAATTTCCAAGTTTAATTAGAGTGGTATTCTTTAATAGGTCTCAAATCATTTATCAAACTTCCCTTTTCAAATCACTAAACCACATTTACATATCGCTTTTCATAAATCATTAAAACCCAAACTCCTTTTCCTAATTCCAAACCTCTTTATAATTTATAAACCCCTTTGATAAATCCTTTTTATTAAATAAAACTCTTTTTAAAATCTTTAACTTAAAAACAATTTCTTTTAAATTAAACACTTTAATATTTTAACCATCTCATTATAAAACCATATATTTTCCAAAACACCTTTAACAAAACAAGTCTATCATCTAAACATTTGTCACATAGTAAGTTGCTATATAAACATCCTTTTTATTTAATTATCATTAAACCTCATTTAAAATAATGACTTTAGACCAACACTAATAATATAATGAATTAACTTTAACCACTATTATTATTATAATATATTAACTTTAGAATATAATAAAATAATTAATTATAAATAAAAATTGACTTATAAATAATAATTAACTTAAAATCAAATTGTTATAAAGTAACTTTAATTGAATAATTAATTAGCTTTTAAACAAATAATTACAATATACTTTAATATTTTAAAATAATAATTAAATAAACTGGAAAATCATTCTTAAATCTCTTTATGAAATACTTTAAAGAATCATAAAATAATTAACCTTTTATTATTATTATAAAAAAATTAATTATCTTTTAAAAACAGTATTAATAAATAATATTACCTTTAATGTGTTATTAATAATTAATAATAATTGTCTTTAAAATAACTTTATTAAATAATTAACCTTTCAAATTAGAAAGAGACCTAGCAACTCCAATGGTACCTAATCAAGCCACCATTAATTCTATTACTATCCAAGTTATAATCCAGGTATTTACATAACATCACATATGTAAATTCAACTCATAATTAACAATTTATTATGAATACAACACTTATCCAATACTAATCAACTGGAATGTAATTAAGTGTCCATACTAATGTAATAACAGTCTGCTAAAAAAATGCCCAAATTTAACATATCCAGTTAATAATAGCAGAACGGGGATTTTTCTGCTAAATAGGTGTCCATTTATATTAATTAGCGGAACGGTATTTCATTCTACTAAACAGATGTCCAATTATGATATTCAATACAATTTAACCCAACAGTATTTTATTTGGCCAAATAAACATCAATAATTAAGGTATATAAATTTAAATGACGTTATTAATTAAAATAATGTAATTTAAATCATGTCTGTTTTCTATGTCATAAATTTATGCTTGTCCATTGCTACAAACAAGTTACACTATAGTGTTGTACTCGTCAATATAAGTCCAATGCAAAAAATTCTGGTGGTTAATCAGATTTCAAACGGGTAAACTATCACGTTTCAAAATTCAAAACATTTATAAATATTTAAATGGCTAAAAAAATAATAGTTTCTCACCATCAAAACAGGCCAACCCCACTCCAACAACCCACATCCCACGAAAAATAGTATTATCTTCTCCAAATCAATTTGTGTCTCCATGCCAAGCTTTCACGTGCACAATGTGCACGTGGTACAGCAAAATACGCCACCGTTCTAAGATCAAAGACCACAAGCAAGTCCTAAAGCTCGAGTTCATCTCGGTGGCACTACCACCATCACCTTCGGCCTCTCTGAGCAGATCCCGACCAAGAAAAGCCAAAACTAAAATTGCTTCCAGTTCAAACAACTCATGACAACTTTCACTCCAAACTTCACCAAAAATTCACTACTCTAGGGCCTCTCCTCCGTGAACACAACGCCAAGCTCTGACTCATCCGAAACTTAAACCTTAGGTCACGACCATCGTAAATCGTCGACACGGAATCATGCCAAAATCACACCAAAAATACAACATCACCATACGATCCCGACGACGCGTATAGCGTTGATCCTATCAAAGCGAATCGGGAGAATTTATTTTTTGAAGATTATGAACAATATTTCCCTATTTTTGAAATTGTCATTATCTCGTTTGTTGCTCAATGAAATCTTGAGCGATTAATTTATAAAAATACTAGAAGCCGATACGAATGACTTTTGTTTTAGTGGTTTGGGATAATTGTTAATGAATGAAGAGTTGTTGATTTTTGAAACATGACGGACAGGTGTTTTTTTTAGTTTTTTTTAATGTTTACTGTAAACAAGTAACGGAGGAGCCATGAAAAATGAAATCCCTTGCGTTGTATCTCCTGATACATATAGGCAACCCAAGAACATGATATGAAAAAAGTAAGGCAAGGTCAGTAAAAACAACAGGGACAAAGGAACAAAGGAACACGGGAAGACAAAAATGCGACTGAATAAAAGAAAAAAAGGCTTAGCTGTTGTGTCCTTGTTGTATATAGATGTATTGGCTTGTACTTATGTGTACAATTGGTTTTTTTATTTTTTGAACTGAATAGAAAAGATTTTAGGTTCCCCATCCCACCGTATCGTGTCCACGTACGAGCCTCGAGTAACCAAAAATAAAATATGATTGCATATAGAAATGTAACGCTATCGCATAACAAAACTAAAATAGACAAGTTAACTTATCCTGTTTAATTTCGAAATACCGATCTTCGACGTGAAATATGTCAAATGAAATTCGGTTATATTTCAAATCAAGAATTATGAAAAAATTCTATAAATAAAAAATAAAAAATACGTCATCAGGAATTAGGCAGTTATTTCTACATAGATTTTAACATATTTTCCCAAAATTCCAAATCAAATATTTGAAATCAATTAGATATTTCAAAAATCAGAGTGATAAAATTTTGGCACGTTACATCCGATCTTCAGGATCCATGTAGGACCATCCTGTAATGACCTGTATTTTACGTATCGAAGAATCGTGAAATATTTATATTTTATTCATATGAGCTTGTATGATCCTGTAATTTTAGGGTATGATTCTTAGGGACATTTTGCATACCTATGATTTTTCCTGAATTTCTATATGGCCATTTTGACCCTAAAAAACTTATTTTGGTTATAAATTTTGATAGGTGTCGAATTGGGTTCTCAAACTAAATCCTTTACTTCAGGATGATGGTTTCCTATTTCGTAGGGTAGTCATTATAGAAAAACGGATTTACGGCTTGAGAGTTATGCCTGTTTTAAGTTTTAAAAACTGCTGGTCAAGATTACTGTGTAATTAATTAAGCCCATTAATGAGCACATTGGTCTAATTAGAGAATACTATAAATAGCAGCATGGAGAGTTAAATTAAAATTTTCATTCTCATTCTAAATCAGGTCTAAACCCTAATTAGCTTTAGTTTCATCCTAATTTCATCCAAAATCTCCCAAATTACTCTCTAAATCAAACTAGATTGAGGATTAGAGATTAGATTCTCAATTAGAAGCAAGGGATCATCAAATTGCTTGATTTAGAGTGCTTTTCTTCGCTTTAGATTAGATCTACACATAAATTGGTTGAATTTAGTAATTGGTGAGTGGTTTATGCCTTCTCACTACGTTACATATGTTTATATGGTTGAATTACAGGATTTAACATGTTTTAAATTGTTTTTTAGCCATAGAAACCTATTCTAACTTTAATGACATGTTGGTCCATGCATATGATATTGAGTGATTAGAAATCACCTTTATCTATGTTCATATATCAATGTTATGTATGGTTCAATTTTAGAAATTTCCTTGTTTATCTTATTTTTATGGATTGCAAGTTTGATTGGATGAAATCGCTTGTTATTCCATGTTTGGATGATACGATTTAATGTTATTTGCTAATGTCGTGATTGCATGGAAACTTAGGTTGGAGAATTGAGCAAATTAGAGGTAAAGTTGGTCAGAATTGGATGAAACTTGGCAGATAGATTTTCGGGCATGGAAGGAGGCTATAGGATAACTCACACATTGATTGAATACATAGCGATAAATTGAACCTGATTTAAGGGTATAGGTCAGTTCTAAATTATGATGATTACTCATGAGTGATGGTCAAATTAATGGCTTGAAAGACTATAGCTAATAAAAGTTGTCTATGGCAAGGTTTTGGAAGATTGGCTAAGTGGTTGCGTTTGTGATGAGTTATCAAGTTAAATTAGTGACGAGTTACGCCTATAACTCGGCATCGAGTTATAAGAAAGGAGTCCATGACTCGGTGTTTGACATGGATGGATGGAGCTTGCTAGATGAGGTATTCCATAGCAAGATATAGGGTATTTGGCTAAGGATTGGATGCCATACTGAGTTATCTCTAGAGCCTAGAAGTGGAGCTTTGGATTAGGGGCTGAGTTATCAAAGATGGATGAGTCAGGGTCCAAGACACAGGAAGGGAAGTACTAGAGACATGGAAGCGAAATTAGCCATTAGTTGGCTAAGTGTATAACTCTGCACCGAGGTATGCTTATATCTCGGTACCTCGTTATCATGGTGCATGACATGGGGATGGAACTTCTAGGGACTATTTTTGAGGTTCTGTAGATCATGTTGGAGGTTGAGTCATTCATATCAGGTTGGATGATGATATAACAATATGATGAAAAGCTATTGTCTTCGGATGTTATCTCATGTTGAGAGTAGGTTCCAAAGATGGTGCCCCGTAAAGGAGGGAGCAATATGATCGGGGAATGTGGAAGGCTTCCTCGTGAATACTGGAAAATGGATTGAGCAAGAAGGGCTTGTTATCCAAATTTAGCAAAGGTGGGCTTGGGTATGTTTGCTAAGGAATCGTTAATGACTCGGAGAGTTTATAGTTGTACACGAAGCAGGGGTATTGTCAGTTGGGATTCCCATGGGTTAATTGAGGGATCCATATACCTTGGACCTATTGCTTTGGGTCTGGTGTCCAGCTTTGGGCTGCTAGACGTATATCCAACTTTCGGTTGCGAGATACAAAAGCACAACAAAGAACCAAGAGTTCCATTAGTCCCTAGCTTGGGAGTCATACGAGTTTCATATATTCAGAGCACAAGGATTGATAGTTTGGATTGATGATGGATGCTATGGAAGCTTACTTTGTTTTCTTTAGTAGGCTATCACTTGTAGGTGTCATAGAAAGTTGGTATTAGAGATAGGAACACTTGGAAGACTGATATCCTTTATTTTGTTTGTGGTTTATCTTTATGGTATTGTAGAGTAGCATGTTATATTGTTTTATGCTAACTCTTTGGTTGTAGGGACATGTTAGGTATGGTTCGTGTACTCTTGTTCCTTACCATATTTATCTATATAGTATTTTGAGACTCATTTACCATTCAAACCAAACCGTTGTCTGACCTAAGGTTTTAAACTTTGATACTTATTAAATTGGGTACACATAAATAAGTAGACTAGATAGTAAGTCTAGGCGATGCATTAGTTATTTGAAGGACAAGCTTGATGGAGCTATCTCGTATTATATACATATATAGAGTCTACACTTATTCTATTGTGCAGCATTGGGAAGCCTTAGCGGTGACGGGTTACTATTTGTATTTGAGATAGTAGTTGAGTTTGTTTCCATTGTATAAACTCTACTATTAATGTATAACTTTGTGGATATTATACTCTAATAATTTATTCACATAGTTATTATCGTCTCTTCTATTATATCTATAATTTTATATTTTATCTATTTGTTGTAGGTATGACAAGTTATATGCTATATTTGTTTATTTCAACCCCAATGATCATCCTATATCAGTCGATATGGAAAGCGCACTATTTATATACTATTGGTGCTGGTGGTATAGGGTGGTCGTCACACATCTTGACTGACCAGAATGTTGATCGTCGACTTTGAAGGGGCATCACTCGCATCCTTTGGCTCCTTCCTTAGGTCTGTATCCTTATAAAACCGGCTATACTGCCCGAGCCAAAGCGTAGGCGGTGGTTGCTATGCATCCATTACTTGATGTAAATAGTCTTGTCCACACTTTTTACTTCTAATAATCCTTCGCCTCTTTTAGTTCCATGATGTAGCACTCACGTCTAAGCCTCTGGTCTCCTTGGTTAACTCCTCCATTATTTGTAGGAAACTTCATCATCAAGTACCATGGGGCAATGACTGCTTGGATACTAGCGAGGGTCATGCGGCCCAAGAAAGCAATATAAGCGGAGAAAATATCTAACATGACGAAGGTCATAACACGCCCTTTCTTACGGTCACATTCTCTTAATACCACCGGTAGGCATATACATACAATATGTACTGTCACCTTATCATTAAATCACTGGATACGAGATTTACATGGTTTCAAATCTTTGGCATCCAATAACATCTAATCATAAAACATCTGATCATAAGCTATCTTGAATAGAATGTTGACTAAAATGCCACGACTAACACCTTCCTTACAGTCGCTGACACAATCATGTTCGATATCACCAAAGGATCCAATGTCAGGGCTTAAACCCCATTGGCATCCATGTTCCTGAAAACAATATCATCAGTCATGGTCTAAAATACTTTGCCAGTGCTCCATCTTCGATGGCAAACCAACTCTCAATCACAGCATGCTTCAAGAGCTTGCATATCTTTCCATTCCACTATAGCTCTTCTCAACCGGATGTGGTCCTCCAAAAATTATATTAGCAGTCAATCTTTTTCAAGCTGCCTGAGTTCATACCTACTGGGCACAGCTCGCCTTTGTTGAAATGATGGTTCTTGGGGTTTAAAACTTCCTTATCCGCTATCCTGTGGAATTTTAACAAACTATTGTAACTTCGTCTTCCTTATTAGATCTTCAATCACATCACATAAATGTCTACACTCGTTTATTTTGTGACTATGGGTTTCATGAAATCTGCAATACTTCCTTGACTTTTTTTCCTTCTTAGTCGGCTCCCTTAGAGCTGGCTTCTTATATTGTTCCATACCTTGGGTAGCAAGGCATATATTTTCGATTGAGTTGTTCAACTGGTCATAACTACCATACTTCGAGAATCTAAGGTGTCTCTTAGAATCATACTTTCTGTCTCTGGCTCCCTGACCACCACTCTTATTCTTAACATTCACGTCAACATTCTTGGAATTCCCTACGGACTGCTTCACTACAACATTGCTTTAAATCACCCTCAGCCGATTGCTCGACACTGATTTCCTAGTGGCTGTGCTTACCTCTTCCAGATACAAGAAATGATTTGCTTTTCTATAAAACACATCCATCGTTGGTGGGCTTTCGTTTTCATCCATCTCCTAAAATCAGTATTGGGATGAATCCCCCTTATCAAATCCATCAAAACAGTATCTTCCTGAGGCTTACTAACTTCAGCCATAGCCATGTGTAACCTGTTCAGGAAATCTTTCAACTACTCTCTCACTTCCAAGAAGAGGGTTGGCAGTGACATGCATACTTAGGATGAGTCGTATGCAGACGAAACTGCTTAGTAAACTTCCGTGCTAACTGATTGAAAGACGATATGGATGTTGACGAAAGTTGGGTGAATCACATCGTCACAACACCTTCATGGAAAATTGGGAAACAACGACATCTGACATCATCAGTCTTTTAGGCGAATCCATATGCCTTTCATACTTCATCAAGTGCTACCTCAAATCAGTCCTTCCATTATGCAATGGAATCATCGACATCACAAACCTTCTGGTGTACTCTTCACACAATACCTATTCGGTGAATTGGTTCCGGCTAGAGTAAGAGCTCCATTCATCGTTACTCTGGTGTTGGGTTTCATTTACCAGCTTTCTCACCTTCTCAACCAGATAATTTGGCTCTGTAGGGTTTATTGAATGACATTATTCATGGTTCACCCCGAGTGTTTTTCTTGAAAAGCAATCTCGGTTAGGCTTGTAATACCTAGGTTCTCCTGAATCCGAAAGAACCGTTCGTCCACTAGTTCTACTAGTTTGGTTTTTACATGTGGATCGACATTAGCAGCTTGATCTCCAGCATTCTAGCGATCAATAGCACGACAAGGCGTAGTGCCAAGATGATCGTCCAAGACATCAACTTACTCATCCATTAAGTTGGGAATTGGTGGACCGGCATGGATCCCAGCTTGGGGTTCGGTATCGATCCCTAAATTCAAGCCACGACCAGTCCCTATCTTTCACCCTGAAATGTCGATTTCTTTTATCACCATCTTCTGCTTTTCTTGCCTATGCCATTATCTGGATGATGAAGAACTGTCATCCCTCGAATCAGAAGGCGCCAATTCCTTCCTGCTTCTTCCATGGTCATGGGCAAGTTGATTCAGTAAGTCGATACTCTAATGCAATTGTTGCTTGTTTTGTTGGGCTTTCCTACAGCTTATCCTCCATCCGTTTCATCATACTATCCATCTCAATCCTCATTATCACCTCCCGCTGGTTTTGGTCTTCAGTAGCGGTTGATTGTGCAACATCTTCCACTTGTTGAGAGTTAACATTCGCAACTTCATCTATTGCTCTTTAATCGGTGGATCGGTCTCTTTATAAGGTCATTGTTTAAAATAGCTTCTTGTAGATTTTGTGGAAATCTGAACAGTTTTGAATGCAAAAACAAAGATAATGGATTAAGCTCTCGGATTAAAACAACCTATCAATAAATGACTGATCCAAATATCTTGAGAATAACATTCTCGGTGAAAGCAATAAAATGTTTATACCAAAATATGGCACAAACGTCCGAAAAATTATAGTAGAGAAAAAGGTGAAGAAAGAAAACAAAAATGAGAACTAACAAGGCACATAAACTTTTTAGTGGTTCGCTAATCGTTGCCTATAACTTTGCTGTTGATTTAGTTGTTATTTACAAGAAATGTTCTTATGAATTTGGTATTGATCCTTGGGATTTTAAGAACTATATTGAAATTCATAAACAACTGAAAAGGATCCCTCAAAATGTCAACCCACCTTTATTTAGAGCTGAAGGCTGCCGAGAATCCCTCCATCATGTTCATAGCCATGTTCCTAACGTTTAGGAAGAGAGATGCCTAGGAGATCGTGGCCACATCATACATTTTCGAGGATTGATAACGGTCCATGGTTGGGGATCGGTATCGATCCACCAGATCACTCTATGGATCTTCTTCATTGCCTTGGATGGACAAGAGTTACTTGTGACTTCATGCCTTCCATCTTGATTGCTTAGCTAGAAGCTTGTTTTTGGGTGAATTAGTTGGATCGGTGGTGGATTGGAGTTTTTGGCTTCCTATATAGGAAATGCTTGATGGTAATTGACTGCGAACAATCTAACTAAGGTTGCAATAGGTTGTGATCTTCATGGTTTGGAGCTAGATGGGGTGATGGTGATATTGGTAAAGATGTAGGGGTCGGTGTAAGGACCTGGACTTTTATCACTTCTATTTTTGGAATATTCAATTAATTTTAAATATTCGATTTGTGGTTTCAAAATCAAAAGGAAAATCAATTTGGTAATACTATAATTTATAGAATTTTTTTATAATTTCAATTAGAAAATATTTAAATTGTCGTTTGATGTATTTTACGTTAAATGTTGGTATTTTAGAATTTAGCATAATTTGATAATCAATGTGTTTTACTGTTGCTTTGTCATCGTGTCATATTTCTATGCGTGGCACATTTTTATTTCTTTCGTTTGTGTTTCTTACATGAACGTTGTGCTATGTAACAAACACCCTGAATACAACAAAACCTTCTCTATGATTTTCCCCTAAACATCACAGTAAACCATCACAATTTTGTCACCCAAACTACCTTTGTTCCTTATCTCCCTTTCCCCTTTGTCCCCTTTCCCTACCTATACCTTGTCCCTTTGATTCTTGCCTCAAAAATAGGGATCCAGATCTTTGAAGGCTTATATGGTTACGTGCATATGTTTACAGATCAAATTCACTCACCTTCTTCTTCTTAGAGACCTTGTTCCACATTTTCTTTATCTCGTTTTGATTGTTAACCTTCACTATAAACCAAGAAAAACAAAATTCCCCACTTTAGAAATCTATCACCGTCAATTCGTTGAGATTTAGCCCTAGCGTCCAACACGGAAGTTGTTCGTCTTCGTCCATTGTATTTTCAAAAATTGATCGCACAAGATTTGGTCGAGTGATGAGAGATAAGTCGCGGAAAAAAAAGTAAGGGAAAATTTTGTTCACAAACTTCAAAAATTGATTGCTCGCTAACCCCTGCAAATTAGAGGTTGGCGTCAATGGCATTGGAGTCAAGGCAGGATGTAGAATTTTTGGTAGAGTTTGGCTAAAACCATCGACGGACGTTCAAAACTAGGGTTTGGTCTCGTTGGAGTTAAAGGCAATGATAGCTCGAATGGAGTGTGGTGTTGAGTTCGCGGAGGAGAGTGGCGTCTAGTGGTTGAGTTTGGTGGAGTTCCATGGTGTGTGATTTGGAGGAGAGCGAAAAATGTCGCGATTTATTTTAGGATTTTGTTCCTTGGGTTCGACTAGTCAGAATCTGATCTTGTGGGTCAAAGGAGCAGGCGGAGGGGCTAGGGAGTAGAGTGCGATGAGGCGGACTTGCAAGTGACCTTGTTTTAAGGGTTGGGTGGGTGGATTAAGCACGCATGTGCATGTATTTGTGCACGTTTTGTAAAGGAAAATTTTCGAAGTTAAGAGAATGGAGTTTTGGGGAAGATGAAGGCTTTTCATTTTAGGTTTGAGAATGATGCAGGCCGAGTCGCTTTGATTCAGGCCTAGTGACCTGGCCTTGGGCCTATTAGCAAAATGGGTGAGAATTTATGTATTTTAATTAAGTTAGTTAAGTTTATATGTTTAAAACTTAAAAACTCTATATCTCTTTCATATAAAATCTATTTTACCCACGGAATTTTGCATTAGACTTGTGTTGACAAGTACTATGCTCTGATATAACTTGTTGTTAGTTTTTTGTAGCATAATTTTATGACAAATTAATACCGATCGGTTATAATTATGTTAGTTTGGATAATTACTTAGTTATATTAATATACGTCATGGATGTTATCTATTTGGTTAAATAAATACCATTCTATTAAAGTAAATTTAATAGAGTAATTTGGACACCTAGTTAGAAGAATAAAACATCATTTCACTAATTAATTTAATTGAACACTTGTTTAGAAGAATAAATTACTATTCCATTATAATTAACTGGATATATTATATGTGGACATCTATTGGCAGAAATAAACCTCGTTCTGCTATTACATTAATTGGACACTTAACTATGTGCCAATTGATTAATATTAGAGAAGTGTTGGATTAACAATTGATTATTAATTATGGATTTAATTTACATGGGTGTTGATTAGTCAACACTAGTTATTAAATTGGAAAGTTAAACTGAATGATATGATAGCTTGTTTAAGTACCATTGGGGTCGCTAAGCCTCTTTTTGGATTCTTAAAGCTGTGGATTTGAATCAACTTTAATTCTAAAAATTTACAATACTTTATATAATTTTTATTTTTGTAAAGCGTTTTATAAACTAATTATTTATTTAACAATGTTTTAGATGTTAACTTATTTATATTTAAAATAATGTTAAGTTATTAAATTATATTCTTAATACGGTTTAAAGTTATTTTATACTTTAATAATATTTAAATTTATTTATTATGATTATTTTAAAGTTGATTATTATCTAAAAATTAATTATGTTAAAGTTAAATTATTATCTAAAGTTTATTATTTATATTTCTATGTTAAATATCTATTTCAAAGTTAATAGATCTATGACCAACCCCCCCAACCCCATTCCATTTCCTCATATCTGTAATATTATTAATTATTAATATTGTTTCAAAGTTAATTTATTATTATAATAATATTGTTCAAAAGTTAATTGATTATTTTGATAATATTGTTTGAAAGTTAATTTATTATTATAATAATATTATTCTAAAGTTAATCTATTGTTATAATAATATTGTTTTAAAGATAACTTATTATTATATTAATATTGTTTAAAGTTAATTTACTATTATATCAATTATGTTTTAAAGTGATTAATTATTATTAAGTTTAATTATTATATTATTAATAATGTTTAAAGTTTATTTTCTAAATGTTAAAGTTTTATTACTCTAAGTATTAATAATGATTAAAGTGTTTTTTTTGTTTTTATTATATTCTTTAGACTTGTTTAAGTATATTATCCTATTATTTTAATTTCTTTTAAAGTTTATTTTTGTATTATTACAGATTGTTTAAAGGTTTATTATGATCATACTATTATAAAATATTTTAAAGTTTAATATTTTTCAAATTTTATTTACAGATAATTAATTGTTTGGATAACGTGTTTTAAATGATAAATTGGTGTATAAAAAGGGGTTTAAGTATGATAAACAATCTATTAAAAAGGAATCATTTTTTAAGTAAGAAGGTTTATATAAAAGTTTTATATAGTAGGATTGTTTAAAGGGGTTTATAATTTTGCAAGAAGTTTGGCTCCGAAAATGTTCCAGAGGTTTATAAAGGAGTTTTATAAACGGTTTAAAGATTTATAAAAGTAGTTTTATAAATTATTTTGGAGAGTTATAAATAGTGTTTTACAAATAAACTTAAAGACTTAAAAAAGAAGTTTTATAAAGGGGTTGGGAGATTTATAAGGCGATATTTATAAATAAAAGAGATTTATAAAAGGAATAGAGTTTTCGGGTTATTGGTATCTCTGTTTTAAACAACATTGTTTTGATCCATTTAATATGATATCCAAAAAAAGAAATATTTCTTAAATGTTCTGCAAAAACACTTACATTGTATAAGTATATGGAAAGTTTTCCATGTTTTAAAAGAGAAATAGTTTTTTGAATATACTTATATCGGTGAAATAAGTATATGAATATTTTAAATAACTATTTAGAAAGCGAGTTTAAGTTAATGAAAGATTAATTTAAGAGGCTTGGTTGTTTCCGTGGAAAATGTAATTTCTTTTTGAATGTTTGTTAAATTGATAGTTAAATAACCGACTATTAACAACTTGGCCAAAATAAATAATCCTTCTTAGTTTTGGTGGTAGGGAAATATTCTTTCCCTACTTAACAGCGAAGGATATAAATCAGGAAATTGCTAGGAGAAACGCGGGGATTATATGGTACATTTACAGTCAGTGGTGCTATATTGTACATATAAACTCGTTTTGTTCTCTTAGGACAAATGTTAAGGACATCCATAATTTTAAACTGTTAGAAGGTGATCTCTGCTCTTATGTATTGTCTAATTATTTTCGATGAACTAAAATTGAGTTTACCAGAAGTAACGATTTGGTTTTGGAGCGACCAGTAAAAGGGAAGAGTGTACTTATATGATATGACTCTATGCCGTAACCACTCTAAAACCATATGCATATTCTACATTTTGGAAGAGGTTCGAGAGGACGGAATTACGAATCGGATTTTCGACCTTTGAAAATTGACACTAATACATCATTGGTATTCACATGTCGTAAATCCAAGTACCTGAAAGACCAATCGTTAAGGGAAAAAGAAAATAAAGATAGAATAGAATAGAAAACATAATATCACATGGATGGAATGACATATATTATTTCAATATATAATCTTTACAACGGAAAATTTTGAATACAATATCAAAGTCTAACCTAGATTCAGCCTGGACAGTTATAAACCCTCGTCCTTATAATGCTGAAAAATAAAAACAAATGCAATAGATACAGCGGATGATAGAATATGTCCATACACAGATGAAGATCTACAGCTCTCCTTTGGAAACTCCAAGCATCCTCTACTAACCTGAAACTACACGGATCTGACTCGAGTATTAAAAATACTCGGATCAGGCTTGATAAACCGGGATGAGATACTCGTACCATAAACATATGATGGAGTCATAGATGCATACTAAACAAAACCTTGAAAGGAATAGTATCTTATAAGACCAAGCCGTTCATAAATACGAACGGGTTTTTACCTTATGATAACCAAAATACTTTATATGGAAAACCACTATGATATTATTGTTAATGTCATTAGATTGAAAACACTTTCAAATATATATATATATATATATATATATATATATATATATATATATATATATATAAAGAAAGTATCAATACCCGGGATATGGTAATATATCCAGACTAAGTCAACGGAATATACCGGACAGAATATATGATACTAAAAGGTGTAGCTGAAATGTTTGCAAAGCATTATAGCTACTTTGGGACTACAATCAAAACCGTAAAGCTCGTATTGGAATTGGATTTCCAATATAATAGGGAACTAGTGGCCTTTTCCTTCCTTTGTAGATTTCCACGTGTAACAACCATCGTACCCGGTGACTTCACGTGCAAGGACTCACATGCCACTGTACCATACAATATTAGGTTCCAGACATCTTTCGTCCCATAAGGCAACAAGGTCTAATCATACCGATCTGCTCATAAACCGATAGCTTGAAAAATATGTCCTGTAGACCACATAATTACCCGTATGATTACCGAGATGTGAGACTTGAAAGACTATACTCGTACTTTCCACAAAGCTACGTTCTGCTTTTCAAAAATCTACGCTTTTCCTTTCTCATAAAAGGTTTATTTTGGATGTCGCACTACCATTCCATAATCACACAACTGATTTCTAAAAACGTATAACTCCTGAGCTCATACATCTCAGAAAAGGTTGTTAAGCTAAGAGTAGTTGCCTTCTCCACCACCAAGCAAATAACACATTGACTGAGATCAATTAATATGACCAAAAATGCACTGATAGAAATTCGTTCTAGGATTGAAAGAAACCGAAAATACTCCTCCAACTACCGTTAGTAGCAAGTACTCCTTACGATCTGAAGATTTCAAAACACGATAGGAGCATTGCTATATTAAATGTCTCTATATTGGAAGTTATCCAGAGAATGTCAAAATGCAGTCTTTCTTCTATGAAGATCTCTGGTCTACAATACAACAAGGATTTCAAAACGCAGACAATACTGCCATATAAATATAATGCGAGTAGCTCCTTGGACTTGTGACAGCAATTCTTACATCCTAAAGATATTGGTTCGAAGTGGTTTTTAGATAGGAATTACCAAAATCCAACCACGGCTTCACCGAACCAATAATTGATAAAAAGGCGTATAGGTGATTATCACACCACATTCACTTAATTAACCTTTTTATTTAAATCAAATATTTCTTAGAGATATATTCATTATATCATTTCTTTATCTTTTTCAGAGTATATGGAATCATTAAGCCTCATTGATCAAATCATTTGGTTAATTAATTTTTTTTGAATCTTGGAATAATTCCAAATCATTTCACCTTTTATTCAGGAAAACATTTCCAAATAATTTATTTAAATCTCATATTGGAAAACAATATCGAGTAAACCAAGTAAATCAAATTTACTATCCCCTCCATCGGGCCAGTCCGGGTAGTTAGGGAGGGCAGGCAACTTGTTTTCCAAATCCAAGCTTATAGACCATCTCTATATTACCCATAAGATGGTAAATTTATTTGTCAACTATAAATATTTTGACGTATTTAATTAACTTTTAATTATTTTAGAGCATCTGGGTTTTCTCTTCGATCTGTTCCATTCCTCGGTTGGACTTTCTACGACACTCCAAAATGGAATAAATGTACTAGTCGTTTTCACATACTCATTTTTAAGCCTCTTAATCATATTTAAATTGCTTAATTATCTATTTGAAAAGGTTCACAAAAGATTCAGAGAAGAATAATTAAGTTAAAACCATTGTTTAAAAAATTATTTAAAGTTGCTGCGAAAAAGTGCCGCAAATAGTGTTCTAAAGGCTATATTGATCTAAACAACTTTTCTATCTTTATGAAATTCATTTATGTGACTCAAATCTCTTTTAAAACATTTCAAAATATTTATAGAGTTTATTCCATATTTTTAAACATTTATAAATACCATTTTAAATGAATTCCCTTCATGGATTTCGAACTGTAAAACCGTGATTATTTTGAAAACTTGATTTGCTCATATTTCAAAATATACAATAAGAAATATCGATTTTTTATTTTTTTTGAAAAATATGAATATAATAGTTAAGAAAAAAAATTCTTGAAGAATTTCAAGCTATATTCCACTCTAACACGCCTTATTTTGACTTATTTTTTATAACTTGTCAAAACTACTCCAAATGGAGTTTAATTGTTTGTAAACATTTATAAACCATTTTAAATCTCTTTAAAAAAAATTCATATTAAATCTCATACTCACTTTTAAACCATTTCATAATATTATATTATTATAATATTCATTTCTAAACTTTTTTGTATTTTAAATCCATAAAGAGGCTAAACAACTCCATACACGTATTATTTATGGATTAAATTTTTATTTTAACAAATATGATTAATTAATAACCATTTATCTTATCAATTAGCAAACCAAGTTAGTAATCATATAACCAATCATAATATCAACTAAGTTATCATCCAATATCAACACATATTCAACGTAGTAATCTATAATTTAACATATATATTATCACTTTAAGTTGAATAAAACCAAGATTGAGTACTCACTATCATAAATGCTCCCTCCTTCCCAAGCTCTATAAAATCCGGTAGAGCTTCCGTGGCACCTCGAACTTTCTCCTATTTTCTTGGAATGAAACCGGTGGCACTTCCTTCTCTTTTACTTACTCCGAAGTTTCCCAGGTCTCTTCCTAACCTTAAAATGGGTTCGGCCTAGCCTTGGTCAAGTGGTGGAGCTCGGGTAAGGGTGGATTTAGATGAGGCTGTGGATTGTAGGAGGTAAGGGAGGTGGTTTGAACTTATTTTGAGGTGGAATTGTCTTATGAACTAATGTCTATAGATTCTTTTCTACTTTGGCACTATTTTGCGATAAGTTTTTCTAAGAAGAGAAGCTATTATAGAAGCTTGGAAAAGAGAGAAGGAGAATGGTGTGTAGAAACGTGATGGAATGCATTGGTATTTATGAAAAAAATATGTGTAAAAATATCTAAATATGCATGGACCAAAACACTCGTTGCCCTCACCCTCTCTTTCACATCACCATACACGTTATCCCCCTCCCATCCTTGTACTCCCATATGCCACCGTCACTTCTCTCTTCTCATTGCATGTGCATTTGATGGCTTAAGTGTTAAGTTTCGGAAAATATATTAGATATTTTTTAATTTATTTATATAAAAATGTACAAATGTGGAATGCATACATATAAGGATATATGTATACATTAGGTTGTGTATTTATGTGTTATTTATGTATACATGACATATAAACAATGTTGCATTGACTTCGAACAACTTTTGTTCGATAAACGGTTGCCAATCGGAGAACCGATTCTAGGTCACATTTTCACTTATACAATAAATTACATATATAAATGAACAAAATTTGAAAATAAATCTCTAGTCATTTTAATTAATAAAGATGATCTCATTTGAATTATAAAATCATATAAATCAATATTAACAATTATTGTCAAAAACTGCTATTATACCGATAAAACGATATCAATTTTCTTATATTTTTCAATTCAACATATATCTTCATAAAACTATTATAAATGATTTAATATCATTATATAATAAACTAAAATGAATTATTATATTTGAAATAAATTTTAGAATAATTAATATAATTATTAAATCATTAAATCTCAATTTTAAAATCATAAATCAATCATTAAATATAGTGGCATCACTAATGATGTCATAAATACATTTAATTTCCAAAAATAAAATAAATTATTTTATTTCATATTATTGTTCAATTATAAAAATAAGTATATGTAACTAGCTCTATGGGCGATGTTTTACGATTATAAAGCTGTTTATCGATAAAATGGTTTTTAGTCATCTTATCGCTATTTTACCAAAGTATACATTTTTGTAAATACTTATTAACATTATTATTTACTGTTCAAAACATCATAATCTATGTTAAAAAATCTTTTATCTAATTTTTTTTTAAATAAATATAATTTATCAAATTGATAAATTTGTGGGTTGTTACATTCTTCCCCTTAAAAGAATTACGTCCCTGATGTTACACCAAAACAAAACCCAAAGGAATTTGCCTAAATTTTTTATTTTGGAACCTACGTTCGTGTGATGTATACATATCATCCGATTTAATCTACTATTTAAATCCACAACTTTACTTCCAAACAAGTATTGATCCTCTGAATTCTTTAGTGAGGGCTCTAATCAGGCTTTCCAATTAGAACTTTTAGTTTTCCTTGCATTGCTCCCAACTATGATAGAAAACGCAAGTATCCAAACGCAAATCCTCATCAATGTCTGTCATCAAGAATCGAGTGAAACCCTTTTTCAGACTGATGTAAACATCTATGTTTCCATACTCGAATTTTAGATCAAAACCATGTGACAAAATGTTCATTGCATAACATCCGTACTTTACTTAACTTTTCAAATCTTTATGAAAACATCCCATAAAACTATTATCTTTTGTTTTAAATACTTATATAAACCCTTTATTCTTCAAAATATTTATTCATGAAAATATTTCTCTTTTCCAAAAGAAATCAACTATCCTTTGTTTGGAATAATACCATTATATTCTTATTTCAAAATTTGTTTAAATTTTCTTTGTTAATAAATCTCATTATCAATTTAATTCCAGAAATTATTTCATATTACATAACTTCCCCTTTGATACTATTTCAAAACATTAGGATATGATTCTCAAATCCATCTTTCTCAAACATCATTTTATTTTTGTTAATTAGGCTGCATTTTATAAAATATACTTTAATAATATATATTATTAAATAATTTCTTAATTTAAACCCTTTTTATAGAGATACTTCATTATATCATGTGGTCTTTTTATTTCAAAATATCTTATATAATTTGATCGGATATACGATAGAAGAAGTGCTTCGAGAGGATAATCCAAAGAGAAGTTTATTAGTTTACATCAAATTTATACATTCATTACAGACCTTGGCCTGTGTTACAAACTTTTAGAGATAACCCCAAGAGAATACAGCCTATCACACATCACCATCTTATATAAAGATACTTGAACTACTATACATACTATTCTTGGACTCCCACTAAGGTATACGGTGCTTTATCTTTCGTATCAAAGTCAACCAACCCTAACTTTCTCTTTAGACATTCTATCCATAAATGTTCCTCTCCTTCACATGAATTGCAAACCAACGTTCTCACTATAGTCATAGCAGCGATTATAGAGAGTGTTGTTTCATGGGTACATGTCTTAGCCTTCTTTACCCCTTGCCTTAAAGAGCACTCCCAAACTAAATGTCCTACTTCCTTGCGGTGATAGCAACTCTTTTCCTTCCTTATTGGAATTTTTGTTTTAGCGCGCTCGTGTAGAAAATGCTCTTTCGTTTTGCACTTGAAACAAACTATATCAGTTCGAATAGGCTTCTCTTTCTTCCTTTTTGTCATGTCCGTACACAGGACTTCATAATGTCCTTCTTTAAAACACCAAAAGCAGTAGATTCCAGCATAATATCCTATTTTTAATTTTTTTTCTGGTTCGTTTTGTGCTCGTATTCTAAGTGCCTGCACTGGAGTCAACCAAACTCACCCGTCATATGAGAAGTCATTCTACTCCTAAGTGATATACCAAAATATCATCAAAAGTTTCATACCATTTTATTTCTTGACTTAAAATCCTTTTATCCAAATAACTTGATTTAACTTGTTCGGATTTGAACTTTCTTTGATTATACAACGATAAGAAGTATAATTTACCAAGCGTTCGATACCATTTGCCATGGCTAAGATATGATCGATAGTTAGAAGATTATACCATCATCACCAAATAGACCAAGACCTTATTCTCTAAACTTTTCAAAGGGATAACATCTTATAAAATTTTCAAATCACATAAATATTGACATTTTAGTATATATAAAGTATACTCCTTTTGAAACGGTGTGTCGATTCTCCTTGTTTAAGTATTTAGGAATCCCTATCGATTACATGGAGCTCTTCACGCACCGATTAGAATTCATAAACCCTCAACAGATTAATCACCATAAAATATATTTTTACATCAAATAAAAAATACACGCTCATATATATAATACTCTCAAACTCTTTTTAGTGTATCATTAACCCTATCTCTATTGAGTTACTCATTCTAGGGTATTACTAACCTTATCTATAATGAGTTTTACCCCTACCAAAGTCTGGGTATTTGCTCAACCTAAGCTTTAATATCAAATACAAAGAACGTAGGCTATTCATCCATCCGTCAGTGACAACTGGCACCACCGTGGCATACACTGGTACCTCAAATCTGATTTTACAGCCAGCCTCACAACTGACTACCAATCCTTTTCCTAGGGACATATAGGGGTAAGAGTCTCTTACTCGCCACCAAACAGAAAGCCAGAACCCCCTATCATACTGCACACCCCTACATGAGGAGCCTACCCAACACGAGGTGTAAATGCTATATCAGATCCGATCTCGGTTCCTCCAAACCAATCATCAATAAAAATACATTTAGGTGTATAGGTGGTTACCGCACAAAATTCAATTAATTAACCTTTTCATTTAAATCAAATTTATTTTAGAGATATATCTATTAAATCATTTCTTTATTTTTTTTAGAATATATAGAATCATTCAGCCTCATTTATCAAATCATTTGATTAATTGAACTTTTGTGAATCTTGGAATAATTCCAAATCATTTCACCTTTTATTTAGGAAAATATTTCCAGTATTTAAATCTCATATTGGAAAACATTATTGAGTAGACCGAGTAAATCAAATTTGTTATCCCCTCCGTCAGGCCTGTCCGAGTAGTTAGGGAGGGTAGGTAATTGGTTTCCCAAACCCAATTCTAGAGACTACCTCTCTGTTACCCATAAGGTGGTCAAGTTATTTGTCAAATCTAAATCTTTTGACATACTTAATTAACTTTTAATTATTTTAGAGCATCCCGGCTTTCTCTTCGATCTGTTCTATTCCTCGGTTGGATTTTCTATGACACTCACAAATGAAACAAATGTACTAGTCGTTTCCGCATAATCATTTTAAAATCTCTTAATCATATTTAAATACTCAATTATTTATATGAAAAGGTTAACAAAAGATTCGAAAAAGAAAAATTAAGTCAAAATTATTGTTTGTGAAAGTTATTTAAAAGTGCCGAAAATAGTGTTTTAAAAGCTATATTGGTCAAAACGGCTTTTCTATCTTTTGGAAATTCATTTATATAACTCAAATCTCTCTTAGAACATTTTAAAAGGTTTATAGAAATTATAACATATTTTTAAACATTTAAACATATCATTTTAAAGGAATTCTCTTTGTGGATTCTGAACTACAAAACCGCGATTATTTTGAAGTTTTGATTTGCTCATATTTCAAAATCTACAAAACGAAATATCGATTTTTTATTTTGTTTGAAAACTATGAATATAATAGTTTGGAAAATTCTTATCTTAAAGAACTCTAAGCTATATTCAACTCTATATGTTCATTTAACTTTTCTAGCGTGAAATCGCAAACCACCGTTACGCGACACGTCATATTTTGACTTATTTTAAATATCTTGTCAAAACTTCTCCAAATTGAGTTTAATTGTTTATAAAAATTTATAAACCATTTTAATAACTTCAATAAATATTTTTCATATTAAATCTCATATTCATTTTAAAACCATTTCATAATATTATATTATCATAATATTTGTTTCCAAACTTTTTTATATTTTAAAACCATTAAGAGGCTAAATAACTCCATACACATATTATTTATGAATATAATTTTCATTTAATTAACATGGCATACCCATATTATTTATGGATTAAATTTCTATTTAATTAACTATGGTTAATTACTAATCATTTCTCTTATCATTTATCAAACTAAATTATCAACCATATCACAACCATATAACCAATCATAATATCAACCTAGTTATCATCCAGTATCAATCCATATTCAACATATTAATCTCCAATTTAACATATATATTATCACTTTAAGTTTTATTTAAATAAAACTAAGATTGAGTACTCATTATCACAAATGCTCCCTCCTTCCCATGCTCCAGAAAATCCGGCAGAGCATTCACGACACTTTGAACTTTCTCCTATCTTATTGTAATGAAACCGGCGACACTTCTTTCCATTTTTCTTGCTCCGGAGCTTCCCAGATCTCTTCCTAACCTCAAAATGGGTTCGATCTAGCCTTAAATAAGCGGTGAAGCTCAGATAAGGGTGGATTTTGGTAAGCCCGTGGGTTGTAAGAGGTAAGGAGGAGGTTTGAACTTGTGTTGAGGTGGAAATGTCTTATGAACTAGTATATATAGATTCTTCTCTATTTTGAAATTATTTTTCCATAACTTTTTCTAAGAAGAGAAGCCATTAAAGAAGCTTGGAAAGGAGAGAAGAAGAAGGAGAATGGTGTGTAGAAATGTGAACGAATGCATGGGTATTTATAAGAAAAATGTGTGGAAAAATATCTAAATGTGCGTGGACCAAAACACCCCTTGCCCGCATCCCTTCTATCACATCACCATACACGTTACCCCCCTCCCCTCCATGTACTTTCATGTGCCACCATCAGTTCACTCTTCTCATGGCATGTGCATTTGACTTTTGATGGCTTAAGGGTTAAGTTTTGGAAAATATCTTAGATATTTTTAACTTTGTGCACATATAAATATATAAATGTGTGATTATACATACATGGAAATATGTATACGTTAGAGTGTGTATTTATATATTATATATGTATACATGACATATAAACAACATTGCATTGACTCCGAACAACTTTCGTTCAATAAACCGTTGCCAATCGGAGAACTGATTCCAGGTTACATTTTCACTTATACATTAGATTACATATATATGTAAAAAAAAATTGAAAATAAATTTCTAATCATTTTTAATTAATCGAAATGATCTCATTTGAATTATAAAATCATATAAATCTATGTTAATAATTATTTAAAAAAATTGCTATTATATCGATTAAACAATATCAATTTTCTTATATTTTTCAATTCAAGAAATATCTTTATAAAATAATTATAAATGATTTACTATCACTATATAACAACTAAAATGACTTATTATCATTTTGAAATAATTATTAAAGTGATTAAATAAATAATAAATCATTAAATCTCAATTTTAAAATCATAAATCCATTATTAAATATAAAGGTATCACTAATGATGTCATCAATACATTTAATTTCTAAAAATGAAATAAATATTTTTATGTCATAGTCTTGTTCAATTATAAAAATAAGTGTATGTATCTAGCTTTATACACGAAGTTTTACGATTATAGAGCTGTTTATCGATAAAATGATTTTTGGTCATTTTATCGCTGTTTTCAAAGTATATATTTTGTAAACACATCTTACCATTATTATTTATTGTTAAAAATATCATAATTTATGTTAAAAAAATTATATTTTAATATTTTTAAAATAAATATAATTTATTAAACTGATAAATTTGTGGGTCGTTACATACTTCCTCCCTTAAAAGAATTTCTTCCCCAATATTACACCAAAACCAAACCCAAACGTATTTACCCAAAATATTTATTTTTAAACTTACATTCATATGATGTATACAGATCATCCAATTTGATCTGCTAATTGAATCCACAACTTTACTTCTAAACTAGTATTAATCCCCCGATTTAATGCAGACTCTGATCGGGCTTTCCAAATAGTTTAGTTTTCATTGCATATCCCTTAACTATGATAGAAAATGCAAGTATCCAAACACAAATCCTCATTAATTTTCATTGTCAAAAATCGAGTGATGAATCTTTTTTTGGACTGACGTAAACACCTCCAAGTTCCGTACTCGAATTTTAAATCAGAATCATATGATGATGTGTTCCATGTATAACATCCGTACTTTATTTAACTTTTCAACTCTTTATGAAAACATCTCATAAAACTATTATCTTTTGCTTTAAATACTTATAAACACCCTTTATTCTTCAAAATATTTATCATGAAAATATTTCTATCTCTTTTTCAAAAGAAATCGATTATCTGTTATTTGGAATAATGCCATTATATTCTTATTTTAAAATTCCTTTGAAATTTCTTTGTTAATAAATTCCAATATAAATTTAATTCCAAGAAATTATTTCATATTACATAACTTTCCCATTGATATTTTTTCAAAACGATAGGATATGATTCTCAAATCCATCTTTCTCAAACATCATTTTATTTTTTCTAATTGCACTTTATTTTATAAAATATACTTTTATAACATATATTCCAAAATAATTTCTTAATTCAAGCACCTTTTATTAAGATACTTCTTTATATTATATAATCTTTTTATTTCAAAATATCTTATTAAATTTGATCGGATATAAGATTGAAGAAGTGCTCCAAGAGGATAATCCAAAGAGAAGTTTATTAATTAACATCATAATTATACATTCATTATGGACGCTAGCCCGTGTTACAGACTTTTAGAGATAACCCGTAGGGAATACATCCTATCATACATCACTATCTTGTATATAGATAATTAAACTGCTATACATACTATTCTTGGACACCCACTAAGGTAGACGGTGCTTTATCTTTGGAACCAAAGTCAACCAACACCTTAACTTTCTTGCTGGACATTCTATCCATAAATGTTCCTCTCTATCACGTGAACTACAAATCCACGTTCTCACACCAGTCATAGCAACGACTGTAGTGGGTGTCTGAAGGGTACATGTCTTAGCCTTCTTTTGCCCATGCCTTACATAACATTCCTCGACTAAATGTCCTACTTCCTTACAGCAATAACAACTCTTTTCCTTCGCTATTGGAATTTTTGGTTTCTTCTTTGTTTTAAGGCACTCATGTTGAAAATGCCCTTTCTTTTTGCGCTTGAAACAACTATATCATTTCGAACAAGTATCTATTTCTTCCTTTTTATCATGTCCGTACATAGGACTGCATGACGTCCTTCTTTAAAATACCTAAAGCAGTAGATTCTAACATAAGATCCTAGTTTTAATTTTTCTTCTGCTTTATTTTGTGCTCGTATTCTACATGCCTGCTTTGGAGTCAATAAAAACTCATCACCCGCCATACGAGAATCATCCCGCCCCTGAGTGATATACCAAAACAGCATCAGAAGTTTCATCCCATTTTATTTCTCGTCTTAAATCCTTTTACGCAAATAACTTGATCTAACTTATTCAGATTTGAACTTGCCTTGATTATACAATGATAAGAAGAATAATTTACCAAACATTCGACACCATTCGCCCAAGCCAACATATGATTCATACGTAGAAGATTATTCCCATCATCACCAAACAAATCAAGACCTATTTCATTGAACTTTTAAAAGGGATAACGTCTTATAAATTTTCCAAATCATGTAAATATTTATACTACTGTATATATAAAATATACTCCTTTTAAAAGGATGTGTCGATTCGCCTTATTAAAGTATTTAGGAATCCCTATCGATTACATAGATCTCTTCATCCACCAACCAAAATTCATAAACCACTCAACAGATCAATCCCCAAAAAATCTTTTTATATCAAACAACAATTATGCGCTCATATATATAATACTCTCAAACTCTTTCTAGGATATCACTAACCCTATCTCTAAATGAATCACTCATTCTAGGTTATTATTAACCCTATCTATAATGAGTTTTACCCCACCATAGCATAGGTACAAGCTCAACCTTAGCTCGAATACCAAATGTAAAGAACGTAAACTTTTCAACCACCCGCCAGTGACAACTAGTAGGCTTTTCAACCATGTGTTGCACCACTGTGGCATACAATGGTACCTCAAATCTGATTTTAGACGACTAACAACCAACCCTTTTCCTAGGGACATATAGACTAAGAGTCACTTGCTCGCAACAAAATAGAAAGTGAGAACCCCTATAATGCTGCACACTCCAACATGAGGAGCATACCCCACGAGGGGTAAGTCCCAGATCGGATTTGATTCCGGTTCCACCGAACCAATCATCGATGAAAGGCATTTAGGTATATAGGTGATTATCATATAACATTCAATTAATTAACCTTTTTATTTAGATCAAATTTCTCTTATAGATGCATTCATTAAATTATTTCTTTATTTTTTTCAGAGTATATGGAACCATAAGCCTCATTTATCAAATCATTTGGTTGATTTAACTTTTTTGAATCTAGGAATAATTCCAAATCATTTCAATAGTTATTTAGGAAAATATTTCCAAATTATTTTTTTAAATATCATGTTGGAAAACATTACTAAGTAAACCAAGTAAATCAAATTTATTATCCCCTCCGTGGGCCAATCTAGGTAGTTAGGGAGGACAAGCAACGGGTTTCCCAACCCCAAGCCTAGAGACTACCTCTCTGCCACACATAAGGTGGTCAATGTATTTTTCAACTATAAATATTTTGAAATACTTATTAACGTTCAATTATTTTAGAGCATCTGGGCTTTCCCTTCGATCTGTTCCATTCCTCGGTCGTATTTTTTGTGATACTCACAAATGGAACAAATGTACTAGTCATTTCCACATACTCATTTTTTAAATCTATTAACCGTCTTTAAATTAATTAATTAATTAATTAATTGAAAAGGTTCACAAAAGATTCAGAAAAGTTAAAACTATTGTTTTCCAAAGTTATTAAAAATTACAGCGGAAAAGTGCTGCAAATAGTGTTTTAAAAGCTATTTTGATCAAAATGTCTTTTCTATCTTTTGGAAATTCATTTATATAATTCAAATCTCTTTTAAAATATTTTAAAAGATTTATAGAATTAATTCTATATTTTTGAACATTTAAAAATATCAATTTAAAGGATTTCCTTTATGGATTTCGAATTACAAAACCGCGATTACTTTGAAAACTTGATTTGCTCATATTTCAAAAACCACTAAATGCAATCTTTATTTTTTTTCTTTTTTTTAAAAAAAATATGAATATAATAGTTTGAAAAATTTCTACCTTGAAGAATTTCGAGCTATATTCCACTCTATATGTTCATTTAACTTTTTCGACGCGAAATCGCGAACTACTGTTCGACGACGCACCTTATTTGACTTATTTTTCATCACCTGTCAAAATTTCTCCAAATTGAGTTTAATTATTTATAAAAATTTATAAACCATTTTAAATCATTTGAAAAAATATTTTTCATATTAAATCTCATACACTTTTAAACCATTTCATAATATTATATTATTATAATATTTATTTCCAAACTTTTTTATATTTTAAAAACATTAAGAGGCTAAACAACTCCATACACATATTATTTAGTGGAAATTAGCCATTAGGGCCTCTTTAGCAAGTGAAATTAGTTTTTAGGACGCACAACTGAAATAATTAATTTTAAGGACAAAATGCAAAAATAATTGGTTTCCAAGGCCTAAAAACCTATGAAATTATGTCCTTGAAAGTAATTGGACTGCTGACTTTGTCCTTAAAATTAATTATTCTGCTGACTTTGGCATTGAAATTAATTTCTATGGATGTATGTCCTAGAAACTAATTGGACTGCAAAGTTTGTCCTTCTAGTGAAATGCCCCATTTATTTATGTATTAAATTTAGATTTAATTAACAAAGGTTAATTACTAACCATTTCTCTTATCACTTACCAAACCTAAGTTATCAATAATATCACAACCATATAACCAATCATAATATCAACCAAGTTATCATCCAATATCAACCCGTATTTAATATATTCTCTAATTTAACATGTATATTATCACTTTAAGTTTTACTAAAATAAAACTAAGATTGAGTACTCACTATCACATATGCTCCCTCCTTCTCAAGCTTAAGAAAATCCGGTAGTGCTTCCATGGCACTTCAAACATTCTCGTATCTTCTTGGAATGAAACCGACGCCACTTTCTTCTCTTTTTCTTGCTCTAGAGCTTCCCAGATCTCTTCCTAACCTCAAAATGGGTTCGTCCTGCCTTGATGAAATGGTGGAGCTCGGCTAAGGGTGGATTTAGGTGAGGTTGTGGGTTGTAGGAGGTAAGGGAGGTGGTTTGAACTTGTTTTAGGGTGAAATTGTCTTATGAACTAGTGTATATAATTTTGTTTTATTTTTGCATTATTTTGGCATTATTTTTCCATAATTTTTCTAAATGTGCATGGTCCAAAACACCCCTTGCCCATACCCCTCTTTTACATCACTATACATGTTAACCCCTTCCCTCCATGGGATACCATGTGCCACCATCGGTTCACTATTTTCATGGCATGTACATTTGACTTTTGATGGATTAATGGTTAAGTTTTGCAAAATATCTTAGATATTTTTAACTTTATATATATAAATGTATAAATGTGTAATTTATACATATATGGATATATATGTATATGTTAAGGTGTGTGTTTATGTATTATATATGTGTATAGGACATATAAACAACGTTCCATTGACTCCGAACAACTTCCGTTCAGTAAACCGTTACGAATCGGAGAACCGATTCTAGGTCACATTTTCACTTATACATTAAATTACGTATAAATGTAAAAAAAAATTAAAAATAAATTTCTATTCATTCTTAACTAATAAAAATGATCCTATTTGAATTATAAAATCATATAAATCAATGTTAACAAATATATACAAAAATTGCTAATATACCGATAAAATGATATTAATTTTCTTTTTAATTCAACATATATCTTTATAAAACTATTATAAATGATTTACTATCACTATATAATAAACTAAAATGACTTAATATCATTTTAAAACAATTATTAGAATAATCAAAATAATTATTACATCATTAAATCTCAATTTTAAAATCATAAATCAATTATTAAATATAATGGCATCACTTAGGATGTCATAAATACAATTTTTCAAAAATAAAACAAAAAAATTCTATTTCATATTCATTTTCAGTTATAAAAATAAGTGTGTGTATCCAGCTCCATATGTGACATTTTATGATTATAGAACTTTTTATCGATAAAATGGTTTTCAGTCATTTTATCATTATTTTTCCGAAGTACATATTTTAGTAAATATTACCATTATTATTTATTGTTCAAAAAATCATAATCTATGTTAAAAAATATTATATTTTCATATTTCAAAAATAAATATAATATATCAAATTTATAAATTTATTGATCGTTACAGGAATCAAGCTATTGAAGTGCAAGGGCTACTTACTACAAATCCTAAAAGTGATTCCAAAATGGATGTAGTAGAAGTAGTGCCTTAGATTTATTGTTATCTTTAACAAATTGTATGAATGAATGCTAGCATTGCATTGATGCTTGGAGGGTGTTGTTAGCGTTATGAGTGAGGAAAAGGTAAAGCATGACCTCAAAAGCCTCACAGCTTAGGAATGACAAAAACAAGGGATGCTTCAGAGCTATATGAGTAGCTCCTATTATGAGCATCATTCCTCCATCAAGATCGGTTTTCTCGGAGTTAGTATGTGCGTAGGCACCGAAGGGAAAATTAAGGCAACCTCGATGTTGAGGATTGATGTAATCTGGCCTGTCATGTTAAGATGCAGCCCGATCTGTATAGTTGAGGTGCAATGGGTTGCGACCTCAGGTAAATTTTCTAGAGGTGTACTTTCAGAAGGTAGTCACTTATCTTGCCATATTGGAATTCTTTGTGAATACCGTGGATATATTAGTGTCAATTTCTTAGGGTTGAAAGAGCGGGATGTTACAACATGGTATCAGAGCTTAGGTTGAGCGTACACTATGCCTTGGTAGGGTAAACTCATTTGAGATTGGGTAAGTGAGACCCTAAAATGAGTTTAAGTGCATACACACACACGAGTGTATATGCACGCCGAAGTGGGCCTGCTCTAATAACAACGTGCACGCATGGGTAACTTTCTTGACATCATCCGATTAAGGAAGCATAAGTTATAAAACATTAATGCAAAGAGGACCGACAAGCTGAAAAATGGAAGAGAAGCAAATTTGATTAAAAACGTACAGGATATAAAAAATAAAGGTAAATGCATTGCATGATGAAATTATATTTGAGCATGGTCATTATAGAGGTCCACAAGATTATCTTCAAGGCTGCTGCAAAAATAGATTACAATTTACAACAATCTATTACTTGTATACAAAAGGAACATCAATTTTCTCATTGGACTAACCAAAGAAGAGGCAAAATACCATAAAAAAATTTGATTTAGATTTGAGAAAAGTGTAGAAATTGAATTAGATAATGTGCTCATGTGTTGTCTGTGTTTGTCTGACCCACCCAATTGGATAGGGAGAATCTATATAGAACTCAACTAAATGAATTAAACTTTTTTAGCGGACTGGAAGATAAATAACTTCAAAAACAACATCAAAATATCAGTAGAATCACCAAATAAATAGTAGTATTGAACATATTTAACAACATACACAAAACATAGTAGACTTCAAACACAGTACATGAATAACAACATAATAAGTTTCCTTTTTTAAATATAAAATAAAATTAAATAGCTACAAAAGTTTGTAAGAAAAAATTAAATATCAATCTTAAGTTACCTATTCTGACATTTAAATACAAATGACTACAATGAACATTCAAAACAGAAACAGATATTATGCACAAATCACCATAGGCAAGTATGCAGTTTTCTAGATTTTTGGACGCAGTTTTCTATACAACAATAACGACATTTAATAAGTTAGGCAAACAAATTCCTCCCTGAGTATTAATCAAATAATGAATGAGATGTTACAGTATTATGTTTCATGGCAGTCTTTTTTGTTATAAACTATAAATAAGGACTCGTCCAAATCCAACTATAATATTTATTGGCTAAATGAAGGAGTTCCAAAATGTCTGGGTAAACAAAATTAAGAATATAGATAATGAATCTGCAGTTGTGCTCGGTGTATTAAAGCACTAATGTTGCATTCAAAAAATGTAGATTTTTTCCATAAGGTATTGCATGAATTTATTTTCATTATAATAATGTATAGTTATACAAACATATGCATTATACAAAAGGTTATGGAAAACATTATCAAAAACCTTTTGCACTAAGGTAATGCATGCATTAAACACGCTATTAGTTCTCAACTTAATTTACATCATACTGTAAATCCAGTTTTGCGTAATCTGTAACAATTAGCATACCACATAAATGAGTGATTTTTTCTTCAAAAATTAACCAAAAGTTATGAATATGTCATTGAGACATTTAATTTCAAGAAATTGTTTGATGTCATACGTACAACTTACTTATTAATCAAAATAAATAAATATAAACTTGAATTTACTAATACAGGGTTCTTTCTTAAAACCACATATTTGTAAGTTTTAGCATTATTCTATTTTATTATTACATTATACAATTAACGTTAAATGAACACTATTAAAACCACGTATTCCAATTATACTTCATCTTTTCCAAAATAGACTTGAATGAAGTAAATACTATCATGTTAGCAAAAGTGACACAACTGGCTACAAAACGTTATATTTTTTGTGAAATGTCAGACTACAGAGCTTCAAAAAGCATTTTCACTAAATAAGTATATAGTTTCTCCATAAAGTTCAAAAGCCTGCAAATTTGCTTTGTCAAAAACTGGTTCAGAACTAATAATGCAACCCTTGTAACAATTCAAATAGTTATGAATATATAATTTTTACAAAAAAGTTCAATCAATAATCACATCCTCAACCCCAATAAAATAGATAAATATCTTTCGATATGCATTCTACAAACACTCTCTCCCTTTTTTTTCAATATAGTGATTAAAGAGGATACAATAGAAAGAGGCATAACGAACTACAAATGTAATATTATGCACCAATATTAAGAGGTGAAAATTGATACATGCATACATTTCAGAAAATAAACTAATTCGTTTACATCATCCCAAAAACTCTTCTTCAATCCCAATTGATTTGTTTCATTTACATCATCCCTAAACTGTTCTTCCATCCTAATTACAATTAACCAAGAAGAAAAGAAAAAAAAACAGAAGCATATATATCAACAATTTTTTCATATTGAACGAAAAAAAATCTTACATGTATATGGTATACAGAAACAATTTTTTACAACAACGAAAAACAAAAAACCACGTTCAAAACATAATAGGCACCGTAATCGCACCTAGATCTGCAATGACTGAACTGAAAATCAAACCTAGAAGTGAAATTTTTTTAGTTCGCTTTGAGTTCTCTCGCATCAAGATGTGGATCCCTATTTGAAACTTGCTTTTCTTCTCCACATCAAAAATGGTGATTCATTTTCACGAATTCCCAGATCTAACGGCTTTACTTTTTGCACATTGAGCCTCGACTTCCTTTTATCTTTATGTCAATTGCCACTCCCTAGACTTTTGTCTGAACGCACAAAGAGGCCATCTGAATTCATTTGCAGACATAGTAGTATTTTGGGATAAAGAATATTTTGAGTAGTTCAAAAAGACACGGATGAAATTAGTTTAAAAAATTATCATGATTAGTAGTAAAGATACATATAAGAGCACTTATTTGTTAATGATTTAAAATGTTTTATATTATGTTGTTTGATCTGTTAAGTGGTTTATGAATTATGATCGTTGCGTCTGGCCAACAATATCGATAGAGATTGCAAAACACTTGAACATGACCAATCGACACAATATTGTTTTAAAACTGGTAAAGAAATAATTTTACCAAGGAATTATTTTATATATATAAAATATTAAATTTTCAAAATTTTAATATATTTATTCTTGATTGTATTTGTTTGTTAGGAAATGATAATATTCAATTATTATCAAATAATATTTGATTAGTCAAGCTCGTCTTGTTTTGAACATTGACTACTGTTGGTTAATTTATATGTAATCTTCCTTTTTGAAACCTGGGTTGGGTAGATATAAAATTTAGGAACATTGAATGAACACCTTATAAAATAAGTTTCACAATTTGACTATAAGGTGTTCGTTCATAATGTTACGTTAAAATTTGATTTAAATAAAAGTTTTTGATTAAAAGAAATTTATAATATTTTGAAATAAATATTTGGGGAAATTATTTTATGTAAAGATGATTCTTATAAATTTGGTTTATAAAAATGTATGTTTTGTAAATAAAATGATTTTAAGGACTTAAATCCCATTGCTTATGGAAACTGTTTTTGTGGGTTTGGGAAAAATATATAATAGTATTATTTGAAAATGTATTTATGAATAAAAAATATTCTAAGGAATTTTTAAGGAAATAAAAAGCACTGGACTCACTTCTGTAGCTGGAAAATAATTCCAATGATGGCTGCACCATTATCGTTGTTCATTTTCGAGTTTCTAAGTAGGGAAATACTACCATTGAAATGCGCTATAAAATTGTTTTGATAAAACAGATTTTGATTCGATCACAAAAGCATATTTTGATTTATAAAGAAATAATGTATATTATTATTTCAAATGATTTTGGAAAAGTAGTAATAGTTAACTTAAAAGTATTTTTAAGTATAACTATTTTTGAAAAGAAATTTTTATAGAACGATGTGTATTCTTTGGATTCGTTCGGGGAACGAGTTTTAGTTAATTTTGTGATGATCAGAATATTCTTCTAAGTGACGATCAGATGTTTGCTTAGGTGAATGTTGGAGGGCACTTAATAAACTATTCTCTTTATCATTGAACAGTCGGAATGAGTTCGAAGTCGAATGAGTCCAAAGCAAGCAGAGATGGAGATATTGGTGAAACTATTTATTTGGAAAGATATATAATATTGTTTCAAAATAGATTTGAAAATGAAGAAAAATGTTTTCAGTGAAATAGTTCGAGTGGCTTGAAAATAACTAAAAATGGGTAGGAGATGTATTTGGATGGTAAACACTACTCTTGACTATTACCATTCGTGGTAAGGGGACATATATAATGCTATTTGGTGATGTCTATTTACTTGGTATAATTTTGGGATTACTTAGGCTATATATATTCCATGGATTAATTATATATTGATTTCAAAAAGAGTTTTGAAATAAAAACTGGGTATTTGAATCTTAAGTTTATTTAAGGGAAACAAATTCAAAATAAAAGGCCCAAATCAGATAATTTTATATTCCCTCAGGATGTAATATTGTATTATACCAGTTTCAAACATAAGTTGTGTTTTATGAAAATGTTTTCATAAATAATTTTAGAAAGTAAAATGGAATTATGATTGTATTATACAGTTAAAAAGAGAGTAAAGTAAGTTTTTGAAATGTTTTACAAATAAAGGGGCATTTTCATAAAATGATTTTATTAAGATATAGTCTAAATTTCGTTATATTTTCCATCCTTGAAATTTTGGTGATAAATTTCTTTTTAAGTTGGAGAGAATGTAACGACCGATAATTTTATCGCTTTGATTTTTGAAATATTTAACTAATTTTAAATTTTGGATTTGTGGTTTTAATATAAAACTAAAATTCAATTTGGTAATAAGATGAATTTATAGAATTTTTCCATAATTTTTAATTAGAAAATATTTAAATTGTCGTTTGACATATTTTACGTTGAACGTTAGTATTTTTGAATTTAACAGAATTTGATAACTATGTGTTTTATTGTTGTTTTGTTATCGGGTCATCTTTCTATGTGTAACCATATTTTTAGTTCTATCTTTCATGCCTCTTACATGAACATTCTGTTGTGTAATGGACACACCAAACACAAAGAAAGCTTCACTATGCTTTTCCCCTAAACATCATAGTACACACCCACAATTTTGTTACCTGCCTACCTTTGTTCCTTATCTCCCTTGCCCCTTGTCCCCTTCCCCTACCTGTAACTTGTCCCTTTAATTCATGCCTCAAAAAGAGGGATCCAGATCTTCGATGGCTTGTATATTTGCCTATATATGTATACAGATCAAATTTACTCTCCTTCTTCTTCTTACTCACCTTGTTCCATATTTTCGTTATCCCATTTTGATCGTTCACCTATACTATAAACCAATAAACAAAAAATTCCCTACTTCAAAAGTCAATTACCATCAATCTGTTGAAATTTAGCTCGAGTGTCCAACACGGTAGTTGTTCGTCTAGGTCCCATGTACTTTTAAAATTGATTGCACTCGATTTCGTTGAGTGACGAAAGAGAAACCATGAAAAAAATTGTAAATGGAAAGTTCTGCTTACAAACTTCAAATTTTGATTTCTCCTGAACCATTGCGAATTAGAGGTTGGTGTCAGTGGCGTTGGAGTCAGGGCGAGTGTAGAATTCTTGGTAGAGTTTGGCGACGACCATCGATGGACGTTCAAAACTAGGGAATGGTCTCGTTGGAGTTAAACGTGACGATAGCTCGAATGGAGTATGGCATTGGGTTCGTGGAGGAGAAAGGCATCTAGTAGTCGAGTTTGGTAGAGTTTTATGGTGTGTTGTGTGGAGAAATGCGAAAAATTATGCGATTTGTTTTGGGATTTTGTTCCATGGGTTCAACAAATCGGCATTTGATCTAGTAGGTCGAAGGACCAGGCAAAGGGGCCAAAGTAGAGTACGACAAGGCAGACTTGCGGGTAACCTAGCTTCGATGGTTGGGTGGGTAGATGAAGCATGCGCATGCACGTATCCATGCACGTTTTGTAATGGAAATTTTTTAAAATGAAGAGAATGGAATTTTAGGAAGATGAAAACATCTGGTTTTGGGTTTAGGAAGGATGCAGGTCGGGTTGCTTTGATTCGGGCCTAGGTTTGTTGGCAAAATGGGTGAGAATAGATATATTTAATTAAGTTAGTTAAGTTTAAATGTTTAAAACTTTAAAACTCTATATCTCATTCATAGTAAATTTGTTTTATCGACGGAATTTTGCATTAGACTCGTCCTGATGACTACTATGCTTTAGTAAATTTGTTATTAGTTTGGTATAGTATAATTTTGTGATAAATTAACACCGAGTGATTATAATTATGTTAATTTGGACAATTACGTAGTTAAATTAATTATACTACATGGATGTTATCTATTTGGTCAGATAAACATCATTTGATAAAGTAAATTTAATATAGTAATTTGGACACCTATTTAGCGAAATAAAACACTGTTCCGCTAATTAATTTAATCGGATGCTTATTTAGCAGAGTAGATCACCGTTATACTATAATTAACCAGATAGATTATATTTGGACATCTATTGCGTAGAAATAAACCCAGTGCTGCTATTACATTAATTTGAATACTTAACTAGGTACCAATTGATTAATATTGGATAAGTTTTGGATTAACAATTGATATTAATTATGAATTTAATTTACAAGAGTGTTGGTTATGTAAATATCAATTATCAACTTGGAAACTTAAATTGAATGATATGATAGCTTGTTTAACTACCATTTGGGTCGCTAAGCCTCTTTCTGAATTCTTAAAGCTATGGATTTTAATCAACTTCAATTCTAAATAATTAACATGTTTTATATAATTATTATTTTAATAAAGTGTTTTATATAGTAATTATTTATTTAACAATGTTTAGAAGCTAACTTATTTATATTCTAAACATTGTTAAGTTATTAAATTATATTCTAAATATGATCTAAAGTTATTTTATACTTTAATAATGTTTAAAGTTATTTTTTTTAAAGTTAACTATTATTTTAAAGTAGATTGTTATTTAAAAATTGATTATTATTTAAAGTTAATTATTTTATATTTTTAAGTTTAACATTTTATTTCAAAATGAATTATTATGTTATTAATTATTAATATTGTTTTAGAGTTAATTTATGCTTATTATAATATTTTTTGAATGTTAATTTATCATTATAATAATATTGTTCTAAAGTTAATTTATGATTATAATAATATTGTTTTAAAGATAATTTATTATGATATTAATATGGTTTTAAATTCAATTTACTATTATATCAATAATGGTTTAAAGTTATTATTTATTATTTCTTCTATTATCAATAATATTTAAAGTTTATTTTCTAAATGTTAAAGGTGTATTACTATAAGTATTAATATTGATTAAAGTGTATATTATTATATTATATGAACATGTTTTAAAGCTTAACTTTATATTATTATAGATTATTTGGAGTGTTATCATACTATTATAAATTGTTTTAAAGTTTATTATTATAATAATGTTATTCAAAAATAATTAATTTTTTGGTTAAAGGGTTTTTAAATGATAAATTGGTTTATAAAAAGTGTTTAAGAATAATAAATAGTCTAATAAAATGGAATTGTTTTTAAATAAAAAGGCTTGTATAAAATTATTCATAAGATTATTTAAAGGAGTTTATAATTTTGAAAGAAGTTTGGCATTGAAAATGTTTTAGAGATTTATAAAGGAGTTTTATAAATGGTTTTAAAGATTTATAAATGCAGTTTTATAAAGGATTTTGGAGATATATAAATAGGGTTTTATAAATAAACTTAGAGATTTCAAAATGAAGTTTTATAAAGGGGTTAGGAGATTTATAAGGAGATATTTATAAATAAAAGAGAGTTACAATAGGAATAAAGTTTTTGGGTTATTGGTATCTCTGTTTTAAATTGCATTGTTTTGATCTATTTAATACGATTTCAGAAAAAAGAAATCTTTCTTACATGTTTTGCGAAAATACTTATACCATTGTATAAATGTATGGAAAGATTTTTCTAAGTTTTTAAAGTGAAATGGTTTTGTAAATATACTTAAACCTGTGAAATAAGTATATGAACCTTTTAAATAAATACTCAGAAAACAAGTTTAAATTAATGAAAGATTAATTTAAGAGGCTTAGTAGTTTCCATGGGAAATGTAATTTCTATTTGAATGTTTGTTAAATTGATAGTTAAATAACCGACTATCAACAAGTTGGCCTAAATTAAATAATCCTTCTTAATTTTAGTGGTAGAAAAAAGTCTTTCCCTACTTACGAAGGATATAACTCGGGAAATAGCTAAGAGAAACAAGGGAATTATATGGTTCAGTTACCGTCTGTGGTGTTATACTGTATGTATAAACTCGTTTTATTCTTATAGGACAAACGATAAGGAAATCCTCCACTTAAATAGGTAGGATGTGATCTCCACTCTTATATATTGTCTGATTATTTACGTATAACCAGAATTGAGTTTTCTGAAACTAACGATTTGGTTTTGAAGAGACCGATAAGCGGGAAAGTGTACTTATATGAGATGACTTTATAACGTAACCACTCAAAAACCATATTTCATGGATTGATATGTTGCATATGCACACATACATTTATGTATGTGCAAATGAGTGTTGTATACGATTTTTTTTGAAAATCGGTTAATTTTTCATTACCGATTCACAAGAGCCCAAAGCCCATATATACAATGTCTTGTGTACATAATCATAGCCCAAACTAAACATAAAGATAGCATATAATAAAAGCGCAGATTCAGCCTAACCCAAATACAAAGGATAGGAAATGAAGTGAAAAGGCATCATATAAAGCGATAATTCTTCTGAAATATTCTAACTTTTAACGCTTATTTTCCTTCTTTATAGACGCATTCTCTTACCTGCCTTTCTCCACTCCAGCACTGGAACATGGATCATTAGATGCACCATCCGTGCATCTTCCATCCAACTTCCCATTCTTCACTGCACTTCGGAGGATCATCTTGTGCAGTGAATTCAGCTACAAAATTCGCCAAAGCATGACCCTAGTTGCTCTCCGAGGGTGGTAGGTGATATCATACTGGCTCAATTCAATGTTCCATTTTAATTGCCTTTTGGAAGTTTTAGGTCATTGCAGGATTTGTCGTAGAGGCTGGTCGGTAAGGACTTTAATCGGATGAGCGTGAAAATAGGGTCGGAGCTTTCTCGTAGAGATCAACAGACATTATGCGAGCTTCTTTAGTCTTGGGTAGTTTCTTTCTACTCCTATTAACCACTTGCTAATATTATAGACCGGTCGCTAAATGCGAGATTCCTCACGCACGAGTGCGGTGCTCAAGGCGTGCACCAACACCGCTAGATATAAGAACAAAATTTCATCATCCACCGTCGTTGCAAGAATTGGAGGTCTCTCAAAGTGGTCTACAAGAGCCTAGAATGTGTCTTTACAGTCTTGATTCTACTCAAAATTTCTCTTTCTCTTCTTCATAACCACTACAAAAGGGATGCATTTGTCAGTTGCTTTGGAGATGAATCGATTTAAGGTGGCAGCGTTCCCGCTTAAGCTTTGGACCTCCTCGATCATCTTTGGGGCTTCGACATCTCTTAAAACCTTGATTCTCTTTGGATTGGCTTCAAACCGTCAAGATTTGACGATGAAACCTAAGAATTTTCTTGGTGCAACACCGAAAGAGAAATACAACGGATTGAGCATCATATTGTATTGCTGGAGGACATCAAACATCTTTGCCAGATCATCAACGTGGTTTCTCGAATACCATGACTTCATGAGCATATCGTCCGTATAAACTTCCATTGATCGTCCAATCTAGTTTTTAAACTTTTGATTCGCAAGTCTCTGGTAAATCGCTCCTGTATTCTTTAATTCGAAGGGTATAACCAGTTAGCAATAGAGTCTAAGGTCGATGATGAAGCCAATGTGTTCCTGATCTTGGATGTGCATCGGGATTTGATTGTATCCGGAGTACGTGTCCATATATGAAAGTAACTCATGGCCACTAGTTGAGTCCACTAACTAATCTATTCTTAGAAGTGGGAAGCTATCGTTTAGGCATGCTTTATTCAAGCCCGAATAATGTGTGCATGTCCTCCACTTCCTGTTTGCTCTCTTCACGAAAACAGGGTTTGATACCCAATCTGGGTATAAGGCATCACGGATGAAGCCGTTATTGTTTAACTTATCCACTTCTCTAAGTGTGGCAAATTTCTTTAGACCTGGGCTACAATGCTTTTGTTTAACAGGAACATATTCAGGATTTATGCTTAATGGATGGCTTGTTATCCTAAACGAGATCTTATACATATCCAAGTGTGTCTAGGCAAACACATCTAGGTTTATTCAGAGAAATCCAACCAACTCCCTCATTACCCTATTACTGAGCTGAGATATGACCTCTAGGATTTTACTTGGGTTGTCCCTATTAACTAAAACAACGATTGTCAAGTCGACAGGAGCTTCTCATCCACCTTTCGCCTCTTTTCGTCGGTCCATATCATCGTAGAGCCAACTAGCTTGCCCGAGCCAGGGCTTAAGCGGTAGTTGCTATTCTTCCAAAGCCATTGTGTAGAGGACCCCCTCTACTCTCTTTTATTTCTCCTTATGCCTTCCTTCCTTCAGTTTTACAACATAACACTCGCGGCTAGCCACTTAATCTCCACGCACAATCCCCACTCCATTGTCGGTAGGGAATTTCATAGTTGAACTCCAAGGAGCAATGGCTGCTCTAAATTTAGCTAGGGTAGGTCAGCCCAAGAATGCGTTACAAGCAGAATAGACATCCAACACTAAAAATGGCATGACCTGCACTCGCCTATGGTCGCCAATACCAAGTTCCAGCGATAATTCGACAAACCCTATGGCTTTAGTAGCCATCCTGCTGCTTTTCTACATGGGATCTACAAGACTTCAAATCTCTCTCCTCTAACATTATTTGGTCATAAGCTTTTTTGATCAAAATATTGACTGAACTTATTCAACATGCACTTTTCGTACAGCAATAGGACCAATCGATGCTGAAATTACAAGTGGGTCAATTGCTATAGCCTCGACTCCGTCGGCATTCCTGTTTCGAAAAAAAAATTCATCGGTCATAGTTTGAGATTGCTTTGCTAGAGCTCCATCATCAATAGCATAACAACTTTCATTCTCAGCATGCTTTAGTGCCCCAATATATCTATCCATCTCTGTAAAGATCTTATCAGCAGGATAAGGCTCACCGATGATTGTGTTTATCACTAACCATTTTCGGCCACCTGAATGCATCAGCACCAGGCTCATCATATCCTCGTTGGGAAGATGGCTCAGAGGAGCTAGGATTTCCTTACTCGTCATCCTATGGGGCTTTCATATATTGCTGTAATTTCTTTTTCCTTATTAATTCTTTAACCATGTCGCGCAAGTGCCTGCACACATTAGTGCTAAGACCCTGAGTCTCATGGAATTTGCATATATTGCTCAGGTTCATCTCCTTCTCAATTGACTCCTTAGGAGTCGGCCTCCTATATAGTTTGGTACTCGGAATAGCTAGACAGATGTTCTTTATCGAATTGTTGGTCTTAGTGTAATTGTTATATTTGGGACCTCTGAAATGACTCCTCTAGTCTAACTTTCCCTTCTTTGTCCCATCATTATTTGTTTTCCTCCTTTGTTTTGGTTACCAACTTTCACATTAACGTTTCCAGAGCTTCCTCCAGATTGCTTTACAACAATATTACTCTGAATTGGCTCATTTAACTTATAATGTCAATCATCTATGGATGCTTACAGAACACCTACCATTGTAGATACTCGCTAGCTTTCCTATAGAAAGCTTTTATTGTCTATATTTGTTTTCTTTCTATCCAATCCTCGAAATTTGAGTTGGGATGACTCCTCTACATTGCGCCATTAGCACAATATGTTCTTTCGAATCCATTATTTCCATTACAGTTGTGTGGAATCAATTTAAATAATCCTATAGCGACTCTCCTTTAGATTGATATACATTAGACAACGACATTATATGCTTTAGATGTAAGGTATACATTAGACAACGACGTTCCGAACCTGTTTCCACTAACCAACGTCCTTACCATATATTCCAGATAATTCAAATCAATAAGTTCAACTAAATGGCAGTGATTGAGTCCTGTCCATGTGCTCGAACTGGCGAACGATCTTGGGAAGGTGTTCAGTACCTAGACTCCCCAAACTCTAGGGGACCCATTCGTCTAGCGTTCCCTTCTATTTGATTCCCATGTGTAGCATCATTAACAATATTGTGATTTTCTAGATTCTGACCTTCAACAGCACATATAGGGATGACATCCACTTCACCTTCCAAAGGATGGGCCTCGAGCCTACCATTTTGGGGGTCGGTATCGAGTACCAATTAAGGGTCGGTACTGATCACTGAACTTGAGCTTGGGGATCGTTTTCATCCTTGTGCAGATGTTCCAGTAGTATACTAAGTTTTATTTTGTCTTCCTTTCCTCCATCTTCACCGGCATGAATAACTCTTTTTCTCTAAGCTGGAATCCCTTCTATTCCGTGTGCGATTTTTTTGAGTCAACTCATTCAGTAGGCTCAAGCTATGTTGCATTGTGTTGTTCATGTCCTATTGGCTAGCCTAGAACCTTTCTTCCATCTGGTTCATCGACCTATCCGTCTCCACTCTAGTCACAACGTTAGGAGGAGCCTAGACCTCGAGTTGGGTTGGCTATCCTAAATTTCAGTAGTAGCTTTGGAATTGGTAGACTTATCTCTTCTTGATGGGTCATGGCAGAAATCTTTGGTAGACATTTGTAAACTGTAGTTATAGAATTAAAAGATAAAGAGATTCGATCTATCTTTTGGATATAGGAAATCTAATAGTAGATGATGGATCCAAATGGCCTCAGTTCAACTCTCAATGTAAGCACCAAAATGTTGAACCAAAAATAGCACAAATATCCAGAAGTTTATGTAGTAGAGATTAAATGAAGAAAAGTAAATGAAAATGAGGAAGTAAACAAGACACAGTCGTTGATAGTGGTTCGGCAAGGTAAGCTTTACGTCCACTTGGAAGTTTTATTGATTATTTTTGATTTGGAGGTAGAAGTTCTTGGGGTTCGGTACAACTCCTACCCATAGAATTTCAGAGTTACAAGAATATAAGAAAGATTGGAACAAGAGCCAAAAGATCCTAAAAATTGAGCCCTACCATCCTATTTATAGAGATAGGGAGCCTAAAATTTTCCATCAAATATCTCCTAGCCGTTAGCCATGATTCTGACTCGTTCTCCCAAAATGATAGGTGCTAGCTCAGTAATATGGGATCGGTACCGATCTTTAGGTGGAAGTCGGTACCGATCCTTAGGTGGAAATCAGTACCGATCCCCAAGTACGACGATTCATGAGTCGTCAACTCCTTAGCTTATATCATCTTGTGGTAAGCTTCGTGAATCCATAGTTATTTACACCAATCTTAATTTATTTCCGAGACCAAATGATGGAGTTGTGAGAGAACAAAGATACAAATTCCCCAATTCATAGGGATTGACAGAGAATTGCACTAATTCAATAAATCAACTTTGGAAATAGACTCTCAGCATCGAAATATGATTTTAGGCAGAAGATGGAGCACCCATGCTGTATTTGGGAGTCGGTACCGATCCCCAATGGGACCCGCTATCGATCCCCAACTTGGGGGATCTCATTACCTTGTTGTCTTGGATAATTTTGTCTTTGACCTCATGGTTCGCTCTGTGCTTGGTTCCTGGACTCCTTGGCTATCTCTCCAGGATTTCGCCTTGATAAGTCCAAGTTCTATCCTGTCCAGTTTGTCCGGATTTTGCCCGGTAAAAAGAAGAATAAGACGGATAATGTTTTATACCATATCAACGATAATTTGGGCCTAAAAGATTCAAACTTTTACAAAGAAAAACAAAGATCAGGTGTTAGTAAAAGGCATGGTGTTGGTTTGATTTGATTTGGTTGCTTTTGGTAGTAAAAATCTCACCTTTATAAATTAAAATTATTAGCTCTATTGTTTTTCATAATAGTGGTTGCTAGTTACTTGTTTATATGTATTGTAAAGTGATGATACTTAACTTGGTTTTCGCTTTAAAAAGATGACAACTTGGTATTTAGCAAGTAACATGAAGTTAGTCAAAAAAATTTAAATAAATATTATAAGTGATGCTCTTTGAATGTTGTATAGTTATAACATGCCTTTGTATTTTTGCTCATACTTTTGTCATGTGATGCTTGGATAAATAAGTGACATATGAAAGTATTTATGGATGTGTCCATATAGTGACTATCGCTATATCGGCACTTAGAAAATTATCATCTCTGTCGAAACCTTTTGGTTTGACCTTATGCTTGGGTTTTACAATATTAATTAATTATTTTAATACTGATATGATTAAAGTTAATTAATCATTTTAATAATGATATTTAAAATTAATTACCATTTTAAATAATGATGATTAAGGTTAATTAATTATTTAGTTAATGATATTTAAAGATTAACTAATCATTTATTAATGATTGTATGACTAAATAATCACTTTAACAATGATATTTTAAAGGTAGGTAATCTATTTAACTCATGATGTTTAAGGTTAATTAATTATTTAAATAAAGATGTATTAAAGTTAATTAATTATTTTAATAATGATGTTTTAAGGTTAATTAATCATTGTAATAATGATGTTTTAAGGTTAATTAATCGTTTTAATAATGATGTTTTAAAGTTAATGAATCACTTCCATAATGTAAAGATGTTAAAGCAATTAATTATTAATTAAAGTTGATAAATAATTTTAAAATAATGATATGGAAGAAATTTGTCATTTTTTAAAATTAATTAATCATTTTGATAATGTTATTTAAAGTTAAAATCTTCAATGTGGAATCCTAGCACAAGTCCTATTTTTAAAGTTAAAAAGTTTGATTCAATTATGGAAAAGATAAGAACTTCAATTTTACGTAATCCGGTACCGCTTCTATGGAAAGTATTTCGTCATATTTTTAGCACTAAATGTCGAGGCATGGAAACGCATTCCTATGTCGAAAGTTAAAAATGTCAACAAGGCAATGCCTAGAGGTAACACTACCTTCACTTGCCCAACTTCATTCTTAACCAAAAAATAGTATAAGTTTGAAATTGGTGAGTAGTGATAAGAATATGAGATTTAATTTCCATATACGATCATTTAAAATATTCTCAATGGTTGATGTTTCAACTATTGATTTGGCTTTGTTCTTTGTATATCGTCAACTTAAGATGATTTATCGCTCATTTTAGCATTGATTTTCTTTTATGGAAATGATTAAAACCAAAATGCGAGTGAACGTCAAGCTATGTGGGGTTGCTTCCATTAGAGTTATCACATCTACTCTAGGTTAGTTAAAGTTATATGCATACTAAGATGTGCAGTACTTGGATTCTTTGTAAGGTTGATGGGGTCAGCTATTACATTTTTGAGAGAGTCACAGAGAAAATGACACTCTCAAGTATATTGTCTAGAGGTATATTGTCTAGAGGTATATTTTCGGTAAGGGGGCGCCCCCTCCTAATCATTTTTGGAAAATTTCCCTTTCCTTTCCTGTCATTCAAAACCTTTGAATTTAATTCTTTCTTAATTGCATTGGGAAGTATCTTGCATACTTCACGATGTTTGGTTATTTATATCCATTACTTATGGTTGGAGTTTGTTATTGTAAGGGGAAACCCATTCTACATTGGGTGGCATGGTCTCACTTGTTGTTGTGTGCAAGGGGAAACCCATTCTACATTGGGTTATTTTTAGTAGTCCGAGAGTAGCAGGTTTCTTTGGGCTCTTTAAAGATTATAGACGAGTAGGAGGCTCCTTGTCTACTTAGTTATCTATTTCCACTATTATGTTAATTATGTGTCATTTTGGATCAGGAATTGGTAAGGCGGCATGTATAAATGCTTAGGCTGATAGTTGTAGTACTTTTATGTAACTCTGATAATTCCATATTAAGGAGTAAACTTATATACTATATAATTTTGTATTATTTTTAACCGTTCCATTGTGAGATTTTCTGTTTTATTCCGTCTTTTCTCTTTATTTTACCTCATGATAACTTCTCTTCAAATGCTTGGGCAACAACACACGAACACCGAGAATGTGTTTCGCATCGTTTTGAGGGGTCAGAAAGGTGGGTCGTCACACTTAAGCCCATACGATGCACATGGATTATCTGAACACAATATTCGATCTGACCACTTGCTCAATTACACATTTTTCACTTCCAAACTAGTATAGATCACTTGATCTCTCTAGTGAGGACTTCGATCAAGTTCCCTGATTAGAAACCTTCATTCTCCTTATAAAGCAATATATTATGATAGAAAACTTCAAAACTATAGAATCCATATCATATGCTCCCTGTGTAGAATCGAGTGAAAAATCTGTGTTCAGACCTATGTAAATCGCCTAGAAATCATGCACTCGAATCCTATATCAAGAGCAGTCATGCAAACAAAATAATCTATGTACAACTTACGTATTTTATCCCATTGGTTTCTTAATTACACCAGTTACTCTTTATCCCATTTGTTTACACAAATAATATATCATTCAATACTAAAATCATTTATGAACCATTTCATAAAAACATAACTTCAAGTTTATAAACATTTTATAACTCAAGTTCATACTCGTATAGTACTCCACTACATTCTAAGAGTAGATACAAAATATGGAATTCGTTTTAATTAACAAGGATATTCAACAAATTCAAAACTTTTTTTAACTTACTACCTTCTCAATTCAAAAGTTACGAAAACTCAACTTTTAATTTTTTCACAAAAATACTTAGCTTCAAGTTTCATAACGATTCAGAAGTTCCAACTGTCCAAAATTGCTAAAAATTTCGTTTCATTTTAGTAAATGAAAACTACCAAATGAACACATCACACATGTTGCACATAGCATACTGTACTAGTGCATATGATACATGTGTCCATAAAATAACTGAACAAAGTTTCACTAATTTATTTGACATAATTTACTAAAAGGGAAAACAGGTAAAGCTTCATCATTTATTCTTGGCTATGCCATAACTGTTGGGCCCCCAACATAGCATTTGTATTAAACAACACAAAAGGTTCATATCAATTTTTTTAAAGATAAACTTTAAAACTAAACACCCGGGTTTTATTCCAAAACATAATATATATATATATATATATATATATATATATATATATATGTATATATATAACTTTTGTATATCTAATCATACTTTCGGGATTAAATAACAATCTATTTTACCAAACAATGCTATAACGAACTACTACTGTAGCATTCCCCACTATGAAACCTGAAAATAAACATCGATGGTGCTGCAGTCATCATCCAAATTATTTTCAACCAATAGAAGTAAGTTCAGTACATTCAAATCACGCTTTTTAGGCTTAACCAAAATCATTTGCAAAGAGGTATCAAATAATTCATAGAATAGTACTAAGTATTGTGAACTCAATTTCATAAACCAATTTTTCAAATATTTACTTTTAAATAATACTATTATTAATTTCTCCAAAATCTTGAAAACCGTTTTGAATGACATTGGGATTTAAGTTCTTGAAATTTTAGTTCAAATTCTCTTCATTTATAAACCATATTTATAAAATTTACATTAAACTTCTTTTATTAGAATAAACTTCTAACCAAATTTTAACTGAATGCCATATAGCCAAACTGTGAAAATCAATCCACATGGTGTTTATTTTAATGCACCCACAATAAACCCATGTAGTAAAAGTTAAATTGCTCATAAATTGGTCGAGCACAAATAAAAAACAATGTAACAATAGTCAATGCTCATAAACTCGCCGAGCATGACTAATCAATCAACAAATGATAACAATGCACCTACAGCTACTTTTCTATCTTTATCCAAAAGATTTCATACTTGTTATTATCTTTAAAATATCCATTATAAATATCATAGTGTATTCATAGGGGTTAAAGTGAAATATTACTTAAACACTATCACTACGAACCCTAAACCATTTCACTTACAATTATCTTTAAAACATTTTTTTAAAGGTATAATTATATTCATAAGTATAATCAGAAGGGTTAAAAATAAATGGTATTATACATTGTCACAACAGACCTAAAACCAGCTCATACTTGTTAGTATCTTTAAACATTCTTTTTAAAGATTTAAGTATACTTATTAATATGATAATATGCTTTTAATTAACTTCACAAAATCATTTATTATAACATAAGTATTATAATCCAAAACTTCCTTTATTATTTTAAAAATCTATATAGGTAATTTAAATTTTTTTATAAATAGGTTTGAAATATCTATTAAAATATTACTTAAGAATAATACATTTTGAAATGCGAAAAAAATCAACAAAACAGGTTTTATATTTTACAGTGCTTTACTTTAAAGATTCAAAAATAATTATTAGAAATATATTTAAACTTCAAATCTTGCTTTTATACTCAAATCCATGTTATTAGAACTTCCATAAAAGATTCCACAAAGATAAAAATTAATAAACCATATAAATGACAAAAAAACTAGTCAAAATGTTGCATTTAGAAACAAATAATGCAACAAGCCCAGAAGTGCCGTAGCATATCTCAGGCAGCAAATGTAAGTGATGCAGTAGGTAAAAGACAACATTTATAAACGCTATCTAAAGTTTTTGACATAAAACTGTAAGACATTATTCGAACTTTGTGACTAGTTTTCACCACTTAAATAAACGATGTAAGATCCAATTATTTTACAGTAATTATATACATAGACTACCTAAAAACCATGAAAAGAAGCCCCTAAGGATATCTTCCAAAACCATTTTAAAAATTCCCAAACACAAGGTATTTTCAAATTGCTCATATAGCGACCATTCGTGTTGTAATTTTTTCCACTTCTTTCAACCATTTCTATAAATTTTTAAACCTTTATATTTTTATAGTTATTAAAATAGTTAAGAAACCCTTAAGAACTTCATCCGAAATTAATTTAAAAAATTACTGAACACAAGGTATTTTCCAAGTGCATCCACAACGACCTTTTCGCTTTCAACTTTCACAACTTTTATTCACAAGTTCTACAACTTCTGAAACCATTTATTTACTGTCCTATACACCAAAATATGTGTAGGGAATAACCAAATTATATTATGTCATTTAAACATATCACCAATTTAAACAAGTTTAAAGCAAGGGAATTTCAAAGTGCACTTATAGTGACTATCGTCATACAAACACTTTCATATTCACAACAACTACACAAACCAATCAAACATGTAACCACAAAGTCTATACCATGATACATGATTTAAAGGGTAATAGAAGTGAAGATATACAAAATAAAGTTGTCATTTTCTTTCAAAAGCAAGTAAGGTCCAAAAGTAATAACTTTATTTAGTTAACTTTATATTTCACGGTCAAACGTTTATGTAAGTTATATATCACATTCAATGGTGAGTGAACTTACATAAATCCATTCTAACACAAGTGCAATCACAAAAGAATCATATGAACACTTCCTACCATCACCCACTTGCCAAAGATCCTATCTTTAGCCCATTTTAGTGCTCGGCCATGCTTCCTCCTCTTTTTGGCCCAAATAGGTTTGAGGGTTTGTGCTCCACTTATTCCACTTTTGATATTCTAAATCTTGTTGTCAAGATGATCTAAGGCATTTGCCAAAGTTTGGTATAGATTTGAGTTGATTTGTTATGAGTTTAGAAAATTAAAGAGGAGGAAGAAGCTTAAGAACACTTAGGAATTTTTGCTCAAAATCTTAGCAAAATGTAATGAAACAAATGAGATACATTACAAGGACTTAACAAGTGGAAAATGACCTTAAATTCTCCTAGAGTGGTCGTACAAAACACCCCCATTTTCTCCCCCCATGTGCACATTACATCTCTTTTCCACCTTTACATCTCTTACTTAACCCTTAAGTATTTCCTTAAATGCTTATTTTTCAAATATCTTTCTTTTCTTGTTCCCCTGCCTCATTTTAGTTAACTAAACTAGCAAAATATATTATTTGATAATTAATTAAACATTAATATATTAGAAAGCACAACAATTTCGAATAACTTTTGTTTGAAAAAAAAGCAGTTTTTTGATAAAATGATTTTCGGTCATATCATCGATATTTCTTCGAAATATGTACTTTTGTTAACATTTTTCTAAAACAAGTTTACCGTCATTATTTATTTCTTAAAAGGGGGTTAACAAGGTTATTAAATAACATTAAATCCAAGATTCAGATACTTAAATAATTTAGATATTTAAATATGAATTGTTCAAATTTCCAAGTCATTACATTCTTCCCCGCTTAAACATTTCATCCTTAAAATTCCAAAATGAGCAACAAAAAGAAAAAATCGCATATCAGTACTAAGTAGTATCCATAATCATTCAGACCTAGCTTATAGTTTGCCTTGTTTAAAAAAACTTCTCACCGTACAAGGATGATAAAAAAACCTAATAAGCATACCTTATGCTCAACAGCTTCAAGTCATTATTTAGCCGGATATTCATGCTACCTAAGAAAAAATTGAAGAGTCGTTCCCTAAATTCTCTATAAGCCAACAAAAACCTGGTATACCTATTATTTAAGCTCATACTATGCACACGAGTCATCCGTACGCAATATCTGATTTGATCCCTTGCTCAATCACATAAATTTCACTTCCAAATTAGTATAGATCACTTGAAGTTTCTAGTGCGGACTTCGACCTGGTTTCTTGATTAGAAACCCTCGTTTTCCATATGTATCCATATACTATGATAGAGAACTTAAAAGTCATATCAAGAATCCATATCAAGTGCACGCCATCAAGAACTGGATTAAAAATCCTTGTTCAAACAGGTGTAAATTGCTTAGAAAATATGTACTTGAATCCTAGATCCAGAACAATCATGCGAATAAAATGATCTATGTAGAACTTACGTATTTTTCCCATTGATTTCTTAACTACACCAACTACTCTTTATCATATTCTTTTACACAAATAGTATATCATTTAATACTAAAGTCATTTATGAAACATTTTATGAAAATATAACATTAAGTTTGTAAACATTTTATAATTTATTGTTCATACTCGCATAATACTCCACTACATCCTAAGAAAAACATCAGATGCATTTTACTTAATAAGGATGTTTGACAAATTCAAAACTTATTTTAACTTACAACCTTTTCAATTCAAGAGTTACAAAAACTTAACTTTTATATTTTCACAAAAACACTTAGCTTAAAGTTTCATAACGATTCTGAAGTTTTTGACTATTCAAAATTGTCAAAGATTCCATTTCATTTTAAAAAATGAAAACTACCAAACGAACACATCAAACATGAGGCATATACCATACTGTCCTAATGCATATGATACATGTCTCCATAAAATAACTTAACAAACTTTCACTTATTTATTAGACATAATTTACTAAAAGGGAAAACATGGAATGTTTCATCATTTATTCTGGGTTATGCCACTACCACTTGGGCCCCTATATAACATATATATAAAAAAATTCAACACAAAAATTTCATATCAAATTTCTTTTAAAGAAAAACTACAGAACTAAACACCTGGCTATTATTTCAAATCATTTTGAAATAATGATATATACATATACCTTTGTATATTAGACCATAATTTTTGGATAAAATCAAAATCTGTTTTACCAGAACAACTCTATAGCAAAGTATTATTGTAGCATTCCCCAGATTAAAACTTGAGAATGAACGCCGATGATGTTGCAGTCATCATTAGAATTATTGTCAAGTGACAGAAGTGAGTTAAGTACTTTCAAATCTTACTTTTAGGGCTTAACCAAAATTACTTTCAAAGCGGGATCAAATACTTTGTATAATAGTACTGAGTATCATGATCTCAATTTCATAAACCAATTTCCTAAATATTTACTTTCAAATAATACTATTACTATTTTCTCCCAAATCTTAAAAACCATTTTCAAAGACATTGAGATTTAAGTTCTCAAAATATCGGTTTAAATTCTCTTCATTTTGTAAACCATGTTTTATAAACCATAGATAGAAAATTTACACAAAACTTCTTTTATTAGAATAAACTTCTAACCCAACATTATCACCGAACACCTTATAGTCAAACTATGAAACTCAAGTCATAAGGTGTTCATTTCAATGCATCCATAATTACTGTCTACCCAAGAGATGCAGTTAAAGTTAAACTGCTCATAAAATTATCGAGCACAAATCAATAATCAACAAACAATAATAAATACTCATAAACTAAATGAGCATGACTCATCAATCAACAAATGATAACGATGCTCATAAACTAGTTAAGCATAACTAATTTAATCAATGAGAGATAATAATGAACATCATTAATCCTTACATTAATTAAATTACGCTTTGTACTTATATAAGTGACCTTACATAAGATTTTTTGATTTTTGCAGTTGAAATACCTTTAAGGCATACGTTTATAACAAATACAAAAAATCTCTCAAATGTATAATACACTCAACTCATTTTAGGGTGTCACTTACCCTATCTCTAATGAGTCATGCCGAACCAAAGCCAAGGTTCTCGCTTAACCTTCTTCTCTGATGCCACATGTAATAGTCGGCCTTTCCCACCTTCAGATGTCGACACTAATACACCCACGATATTCACATGCCAAATACTTAAGTGCTAGAAAGATAGTTTGTTAGTGTATATAAAAAGAAAAGGAAATAGAACAAGAAACAAGGAACAAAATATCTGAATCTCACAATGGTACAATAATATATAATATCAAAATGATAGTACAAATTGTTGCTCTAAGATATATAGCATTTCAGAGTTACAGGCCAAGTACTATCATCAGCCTGGAAGTTATATAGCATATCCTTACAATTACTGATATATACATAATGGTAATGCAGCGGAAATAAGAATACTATGGTAGGTGAAACATCCAGCCATCTCCTTGAGCTCCAAATAATATCCAATTAAAACCTGCCTTTCTAAAAGTGCTCGAATGAGTCACTCGAGGAATTAAGGAAAAAATAAAACCATGATTTAGACAAAAGTCTGGTGTGAGAAACTCAAGAAACATCTCCATGATGTAACAACACCTTTTGAGACCAACTGATTCATCGGAATAGTTTTACCCTCAAAAGAGTCAACCGTCTAATATTTGCATATTAAAATATAATAGATAACGTTTAGGGTGTAGCATATAAATTAGAAAATAGTTGTGCTGTATGTACACCACAACAATATTAGGTATTCAATCAATACCTCTAAGGCACATTCATATATCTATGTGTGTGTGCATATATATACATATACATACATACATACATACATACATATATATATACATATATATATATATATATATGGATACCATTGGAGGTGCCATTAGTATATCGAGAATGGTCCTCCTGACAAGGGTTAGAGATATCCTTCCAAATAGTGTATAATTTTAGATAAAATATACCCTATTAAAAACATAGCTGGCCTAAGCCTGATCATGTGTACCGAGTATCAACGCTCTTGCATGCATATCCGAAAGTGCCACCAGATATAGAACGATATACCGTTGGGTTAGCTAAACCCATTGGCTATGCCCTCCACTCTGGTTTCTGTCGTTACAGATGGTGAAGTCACGTTTAGCATCTCATCACATGAGTCATCACTCAAACAGAAGTTGAATCTCTCTGGATTTCAACATCACAAACAGTCCATGAATCCCCATAATGGACTCTAGCATCTCGAATAGATCACGAACCTCCGTATGGCTTTGAGCATCTTGAACAGATCTCGAATCTACACATATATTCTAGCATAGACTACCGAATGCTAACATTGTCCTCTTTCTTGGTATCACCCTCTATATAGACAGTCCCACACGATAACCACGTTCGCAATGTTAATGCTAACTTCTCCATTGATTTTAACCTTAGGATAGACAATGCAATTCTATAACATTTCTCTTCATGATAGCTTCTAGAACATAGATCATGTATATGGTTTTGAAGTAGTTACTGTTTTGAGTCATCTCATATAAGTAACTCTCTCGCTTACCGAAGGCTTCAAAACTAACTGATAGATTTTCAGTTAACTTAACCCTGGTCCTTTTAGAAATAAAAAGGAAATACATAAGGGTGGAGAACATCTTCTATCCGAACGGATTTCCTTTTCACTTATCCTAGAAGAGAAAGACGAGTTCACATGTGCAATATAGTATATGGAAACTAAGTCTTGTATACTTATCACGTTTTTGGCCTTCTCAACTCACACTATCCCTTGATCAAGGGTAAAACCGGTATGTTAAGCACTATTACTTCTACAACCTACTCGAAAAACAGTCTTAACTCTAACAGATATAACAAGCTTACTTTATCGGCTTTTAGTGCTAAGTACATGACTAGATACTTTTCATAGACAAGTAAACATAATGCATGATTTAGTTACACAAAGCACAATTAAGTCATATAAGCGACTTCTAATCCCATTTTATTTAATTAATTCTTTTATTGACTAAAATCTATTCTATTAGTAAGACTTCTTTTATCTAATAAAACATCATCTATCAATTACTACTTCTTACATAAGCAAGTGAACTATATATAGGAGTCCTCCCTAGGGGATTTCGTATACATACTTTCTAAAAGCAAGAGACAATTCAGATGAATGAGTGCTCCCTAGGGGATCTCAAATCATATGAATATGAAATGCTTCTATTCACTTCCTTTTTCTACTTGTATATATGTTTAAAATACCTTGCGACCAGTTTTTGACGTAGAACTATAAGATATTATTCGAACTTTGCGAGCAGTTTTCACCACTTAAACAAATGATTTAAGATCCACTTTTTTTTACAGTAAGTAGTATACTTAGACTACCTAAAAACATGAAAAGAAGCCCCTAGAGATTATTTCCAAAACCATGTTAAAAATTCTCGAACACAAGGTATTTTCAAATTGCTCATTTAGCGACCATTTGCGCTATAACCTTTTCTACTTCGTTCAACCACTTCTATAATTTTCAAACCTTCATATTTTTACAGTAATAAGTACACATATTTTATTTACAGTAATAAGTATCCATAGCGACCTTTTCACTTTCAACTTTAACAACTTTCATTCACAAGTTTTACAGCTATTAAAACCATTTGTTTACTATCTGATACACCAATATATGTATAGGGAATAACTAAAATATATTATGTCATGATATATTAATATATCATCAATTTTAACAAGTTTAAAGCAAGGAGATATCAAAGTGCACTTAGAGAAACTATCATCATACAAACACTATCATAAACACATCAAGTCAATACATAAATCAACCGAACATGTAAATACAAAGTCTAGTCCATAATACATGTTTTAAAGGGTAATAGAAGTGAAGATATACAATATAAATGTATAATTTTTTTTCAAAAGCAAATAAGGTCCAAAAGTTATAACTTTTATTAGCTAATTGTATATTTCACAGTCAAACATATATACACCATATATCACACTCAATGGTGAGTAAACTCACCCAGATCCATGATAACACTAGTACAAGCACACTAGAATCATATTTACCCTTCCTACCATCACCCACTTGCTAAAGATCCAGCCTTTAGCTCTTTTTAGTGCTCGGCCATGCTCCCCCTTCCTTCTTTTCCTTAAGGCCCAAATGGATTTAGGGGTTTGTGCTCCACTAATTCCACTTTTGAGATGCTAAACCATGTTGCAAGATGATCTAAGGACTTTGCTAAAGTTTGGTGGAGATTTGAGTTGATTAGATATGAGTGTAGAAGATTGAAGAGGAGAAAGAAGCTTATAAACATCTAGAAATTTTTGCTCAAAATCTTAGCATAAATATAATGAAACAAAGGAGATAAGTTACAAGTACTTAAAAAGTGGAAAATGACATCAAATACCTTTAGAATAGCCAGCCAAAACACCTCCACAAGCTCCCTACCACATGCACATCACATCTCCTTTCCACCTTTACATCTCTTAACCCTTAAAACTTTTCTTAAATACTCATTTTAAAAAATATATTTCTTTCCTTTTCCCCCACCTCATTTTAGTTAACTTAAACTAGCAAAATGTTTTTTTTCCTAATTGACTACACATTAGTGTATTAGGAAAGCACAACAATTTCGAACAACTTTTGTTACGTAAAAAAACAATTTATCAATAAAACGATTTTCAATCACATTATCGATATTTCTTCGAACTATTTATTTTTGTAAACATTTTTCTAAAACTAGTTTACCATTATTAGTTATTACTTAAAAGAGGTTAACATGGTTATTAAATCACTTTTATCACATTAAATCCAAGATTTAGATATTTAAATAATTCAAATATTTAAATACAAAGTGTTCAAAATTTCAGGTCGTCGCAACAAAAGAAGTTGAAAGAAAGGGTTTAACTTACTCCTATTTTGACAATCAAACGCTAAGTAGGGCAATAACTAAACTAGATCATCGGTTCCACCAACAACACCATTAGAACCAGTACAAGTCTCAAAATCCCATCAAAATCACCACCAAGACATACTAGATCTTTAGCTGAGTTATATGAGACATGCAACTTGATGATTACATAATCTAAAAACTTTGAAGCATCATGTAAGTGAGAAATATTGATTATGAGATAAAGATGATTCAAAATAATGGAACATGAAAACTTTTAGATCGTTTGCAAGACAAAGATACCATAGAAGCTATATGAGTCTATAAAACAAACTTTAATAGAGATGGATCAATCCAAGGGCATAGAGCAAAGTTAGTTACCGAAGGATACACACAACAACATGACACCGACTATAATAAAACATTTTCTCTAGTTGCACGTTTCAACACAATCAAAACATTGATTGCTTTAGCTGCACGAAATGAAAATCATTCTAATCAGATGTGAAGTCAAAATTCCTAAATGGATATATTAAAGTGGAAATCAATATGGACAAACTCAATGTTTCATGATTTAAGGAAAAGAAGACAAAGTTCTTAAACCAAAAAAGGTTTTACAGGGTTAAAACAGATTCCAAGGATCTGGTATAGAAAAACCAATGGCTGCTTACCATTTAGAAGAAGCAAAGGTGGGCCAACACTCTACATTAAGACTCAAGGAAAGAACGAACAACACACTCTTTGATTCTCTATATGTTAATACATGGGAGATAATGAGACGGTTAAGAAGTTTAAAGAAGAGACGATGAAGACTTGATAGTTGATAGATTCATGTCTTATGTGCTAATTTTTGGGAATCGAAAGAATTGATAAAGAAGACGGGATCTTCATCTCACAAAAGAAGTATGTAGATACTTTTTTAAAGAAATTCAAAATGGAAGCTCATAAGACAGTATCCACTCCACTAGAGAGCAATTAAGGTTTTAAGAAAGAAGATGGTTCATCAAAAGTAGATGAATCACGATTTCGAAGTCTGATTGAAAACTTTCTCTATTAAACAACAACAAAACAAGATAACATGTATGCAGTTAATCTCCTATCAATGCAAATTCCAGGTCAAGTTCACTACGGAGCAACTAAGAGAGTGAGTACTAAGATACTTGGAAGGAACTAAGAATTATGGAATATGGTATGAAGTTACAGATGGCTTAAGACTGATTGGATACATAACTAGTGACTAAGAATGGTCCATGGATGACATGAAAAGCACTTCAGACTGAGCGTTTACACTTGGCTTAGGAATAATTTATCGAGCACTAAAAAAGAAAGCAATAATTTCCCGATTATCAGTGGAATCATAGTATATCGCAATAGCCATTATAACAAGATAAGCTGTTTGTTTAAGCGAATACTTAACCATATGGAAGAGTTGCATGCTAAGAAGCCATAGAATCTACTATAACAACAAATCGCTATTAGATTAAAAGTTTGTTGTGAGCACATATGTTAAAATACATAATGCTATTATAATTGGAGTATAAATAAGTGGTATTTACAATTTGTTGAGGGGCCAAATTGTAAATATTACACAACTGATTTTAGTCCGTTATAAAATGATCTGGTCCCCCAGAAACAGTACGTATTTTTTTGTTTTCCCTTCTTCCCCGTCAGAGAGAAACACAGACAGAAAGTAGAAACTGTATTCTTGGAAGATCAGATTCTTCATACAAATTGATTCAATGGATTCCAGTACGCTTCTGCTAATCTCCATTTGTTTATAATTTTGATTTCTCTTGAATTGATTAGGGCTAAATTAAATTGTCAACAATTGGTATCAGAGCAACCCTCAATTGATTCTTGAGAATTTGCAGTAGTATTCGATATCGGTTGCTTGAAAATGTTTGTTGCATTTTCTATTGCTATAGTCGCTGTTGAAATTTAATTCATCTGCGTGAAACATTGGGTAGCCTGCAAACTGAGGTCTATTCAATATCTTTCTGATTAAACATTCCAACATGTTATATAAGTCATTTCTGACATTGGGTAGCCTGCAAAATGTAGCCTGCAAACTGAAGTCTATTCTTGCACTAGCATTTAAACAAACTTTGATGTTTATTGAGTATCTTTATAATGCAGTAAGAATATTTAAAAGTACTCAAAATGTTACTGCTGTCTGTGTTGATGTTGAATTCATATTTTCTAATTTCATGTATATTCGTACTGCTGTCTGTGTTAATGCAGTAAGAATTTTTTTCTTACAGCTTAATGTCAGTATACATAATAGTTAAAGCATGATAGCAAACAGAAGCATGCTTGTTTCTGACAGAGTCATTGCCTCACGTATAAAAAAAACATGCTACTGTTTAATGTCAGTTTCACAAATTTTGAACATGTTTTGAAAGTTAAAGCATAATGACAAACAAAAGCATGCTAATGTTTGATGTCAGTTTCATAATTTTTTAACATGCTTTGAAAGTTACAGCATGATGGTAAACAAAAACATACTTCTGTTTGACGTCAGTTTCAAATAACGCTATTTTTTTTTCTTTTTTCCTTTCCCTTTTCAAAAGAAAAGAGAGGAGTTACCTCACATACAAACTGAAGCATGCTTGTTTCGGTCACAGATTATTTATATGATTTTTTGGGTTGGAACTGACTTTATTGTGCATCACATTAGACAGTTTACTTTTATAAGTAATGACTAACAGATTTTCCAATCTACTTTAAGGTATTATTTATTTAGATTATCAATTTGCAATGAAAAGTAGGCTTAACAATATAGCGTTTAATATCTGACAGCTATATACAAAAATGACTTGGTATATTAGACCACCTAACATATAATAAAACAATTTGTTTTATTATATGTATTCTTTTCTTTTAAAAGTAAATTCGAATTTGGTTTCCATGGAAATTTGGTGTTTTAAATAGATTAATTGAAGCAAAATATCACCAAAGTGATCACTTTTGTGTAGATTAATCAAATCAAAATATCAAAATAATTGTGTGTATGTAATTCATGCATTTATTAACGAACTAAAAGGTGAATTAGTATTTGGCAGAATTTCATGCATACCTGTGGTGATAAATGTGTGACAATTATAAGGTATTTTATGTGAGCAATATGGCAGTCCAAAGATTGCATATTGTTTGACATAATTTATTGTCAACGTTTGATTGCTACAACAAGAGTATCGCTTACAGTTAATATTACTGTCCAAAGACTTGATATTAACGATGTGTTTGGTATCTTGAGATGTGATTAACCATTATTTGAATTTGTTGTTTTATATGAAGTTGTTAAAGGCATGTAATTTATCTAATTTTATTCGTTTTCTGTCTCAGCCATTGCTACTGTATCTGCTAACCTTAATTCAGTACCGGTCCTTAATGGTAATAACTTTAAGGACTAGAAGGAGAACATATTAATTGTTCTTGGTTGCATGGATCTGGACCTTGCATTAAGGATGGTTCGGCCTGCTTCTCTTACAGATGCTAGTACCTCCGAGGAAAGGAGAATTTTTGAGAAATGGGACCGTTCAAATCGCATGAGTCTTATGATCATTAAACGGGGCATACCTGAGGCTTTTAGGGGTGCGGTATCCGAAGAGATTACCGATGCCACAGATTTCCTTGATGAAATTGAGAAATGCTTTTCCAAAAGCGATAAGGCGGAAACAAGTACTCTTTTGAAGAAACTTATTTCCATGAGGTTCAAAGGCAAGGAAAACATAAGGGAATACATTATGGAAATGTCTCACATTGCTTCAAAATTAAAGACACTAAAGCTTGATCTTTCGGATGACTTGCTTGTGCATTTAGTGCTTATCTCGCTTCCTCCACAATTCAGTCAATTTAAGGTCAGTTACAACTATCAAAAGGAGAAGTGGACTCTCAATGAGCTCATTTCATATTGTGTACAAGAGGAAGAAAGGCTGAAGCAAGATAAGACTGAGAGTTCCCATTTGGCAAGCACCTCTAAAGCAATGGGCAAGAAAAGAAAATTTAAAACTGAAGCTGCTAAGGATCCAGATCAAAAGAAACAACAAAAGGAAAAAGACAGTTGTTTCTTTTGTCACAAACCTGGACATATGAAGAAGGAATGTACCAAATATCATGCATGGCGTAAAAAGAAAGGTATGTTTGTTACTTTGGTCTATTCTGAAGTTAATTTATCTTCAGTACCTAGAAACACTTGGTGGATAGATTCTGGTGCTACCACTCACATAAGTGTTTCTATGCAGGGTTGTCTGAGCTACCGAAAGCCAAGTGATGGTGAAAGACACATCTTTGTGGGCGATGGACAAGCGGTAAAAGTGGAAGCGATTGGACGTTTTAGATTGTTATTAGGAACTGGTTTTTATTTGGATTTAAAAGACACTTTTGTTGTACCGTCATTTAGACGGAATTTGGTTTCTGTTTCTGTGTTGGACAAATTTGGATATTTTTGTTCATTTGGAAACAATCAGTTTACTTTGTCTTTGAATTCAAATGTTGTTGGGACTGGTTATTTAAATGCGTATGACAATCTTTATTTATTGGAAACAGTTGCATCCTATAATGAAACCTTGCATGTAGAATCACGTGGTACTAAACGTAAATTAAATAAAGAAAATTTAGCATCTTTATGGCATAAGCGCTTAGGTCACATCTCAAAAGGTAGAGTTGAGCGCTTAGTATCTGATGGTATTTTAGAATCTCTTGACTTCACAAACTTTGACGTTTGTGTAGATTGCATCAAGGGAAAACAGACCAAAACTAAAAGATTGGGTGCTAATAGATCTTCATACGTCTTAGAATTAATTCATACAGATATTTGTGGACCTTTCCCTATGGCGTCTTGGAATGATCAACAATATTTCATATCATTCATAGACGATCACTCACGTTATGGTTACCTATATCTAATTCATGAAAAATCACAGTTACTGGATGTGTTCAAAGCTTATAAAGTTGAAGTTGAAAATCAACTCAATAAAAGAATTAAAAGTGTCAGATCTAATCGTGGTGGTGAGTATTACGGTCGATATGATGGTTCAGGTGATCGTTTGCCAGATACCTAGAGGAATGTGGTATTGTCCCACAGTACACCATGCCAGGATCACCTAGCATGAATGGTGTTGCTGAAAGACGAAACCGAACTCTTAACGATATGGTAAGGAGTATGATTGCTCATTCCACCTTACCTGATTCTCTCTGGGGAGAAGCATTAAAGACAGCAGCTTATATTCTCAATAGAGTACTAACTAAAGCAGCTGCAAAAGCACCTTATGAACTTTGGACATGTCGAAAGCCTAGTCTAAAGCACTTTCACATTTGGGGTTGTCCAGCTAAGGCAAGGCCTTATAGGCCACATGAAAAGAAGCTGGATTCCAAAACAGTGAGCAGCTACTTTATTGGTTATTCTGAGCGTTCTAGAGGCTATAAGTTTTATGATCCCATAGCTAAGAATATTTTTGAGACGAGAAATGCATTATTGTTTGAGGATATTGAGTTTGGGGGGAGAAATAAAGTTAAAGACATTTCTTTTGAAGAGGAATTGGATTCAAACCCAGTTCCTATTATCACTTTTGACGATGTTATACAGTTGCCTACACCTATCATTGATCAAGAAGTGATTTCGGAATCTCAACAAGACAATGTTATACAACCCCTTATTTAGAATGAAGCTATTGTTCCAGAAGAACAAACTCAACAACCTCAAGAACCTGTGTCATTAAGAAGGTCCATGAGAGAAAGGAGAAGTGCTATTTCAGATGATTAAATTATATTTCTCCAAGAACAAGAGAACGATAATGGAATGATGGAAGATGATCCAATCAACTTTTATCATACCATGAAAAGTTCTAACTCTCAAAAGTGGATAGATGTCATGAATGAGGAGTATAAGTCCATGCAAGACAATAGAGTTTGGGAACTTGTCCCATTACCAGAAGATGCAAAACCAATTGGTTGTAAATTGATATTTAAAACCAAGAGGGATGCAAAGGGTAATGTGGAGAGGTATAAAGCACGTCTTGTAGCAAAAGGCTATACTCAGAAAGAAGGCATTGATTTTATAGAGATTTTCTCTCTAGTTTCATCGAAAGACTCTTTTAGGACAATTATGGCACTTGTTGCTCATCTTGATCTTGAGTTACATCAGATGGATGTCAAGACGGTGTTTCTCAATGGAGACATTGATGAGAATTTATATGGTACAACCAGAAAACTTTATGTCGAGAGATCCATAGAATATGGTTTGCAAATTAACAAAATCCATCTATGGACTTAAGCAAGCTTCTCGTCAATGGTATCACAAATTCCATCAAGTAATCATCTCGTTTGGTTTTGAGATGAATATTGTTGATGATTGTGTGTATCACAAGTTCAGTGAGAGTAAACATATATTCCTGGTTCTATATGTCGATGACATCTTGCTTGCCACTAACGATATAGGCATATTGCACGAAACCAAGAAATTTCTGTCTAAACATTTTGAGATGAAAGATCTTGGGGACGCCTCTTTTGTATTGGGTATTTAGATACTTCGAGATCGATCTCGGGGTATTCTTGGATTATCACAAAAGGGCTATATTGATAAAGTACTCAAAAGATTTGGTATGCAAGATTGTAGACCAGGATATACCCCTGTTGCTAAAGGAGATAAATTCAGTCTTAGTCAGTGCCCTAAAAGCAATCTTGAAATTCAAGAAATGCAAAAGATTCCCTATGCTTCCGCCATTGGGAGTCTAATGTATGCTCAAGTATGTACACATCCAGATATTGCATACATTGTTGGGATGTTAGGCAGATACTTAAGCAACCCTGGTATAGACCATTGAAAAGCAGCCAAGAGGGTTATGAGGTATCTTCAGAGAACAAAAGATTACATGCTCACTTATAGAAGATCAGATCATTTGGAGGTCGTAGGGTATTCTGATTCTGATTATGCTGGGTGCCAAGATAGCAGAAAGTCTACAATAAGCTATATTTATCTGTTGGCTGGAGGAGCTATATCTTGGAAAAGTATTAAACAAACACTTGTAACTTCTTCTATTATGGAAGCAAAAATTGTAGCATGTTATGAGGCATCAAACCATGGAATATGGCTATGCAACTTTATCATTGGGCTGCGCATTTTGGAAAATGTAGAAAGACCGCTGAAGTTATATTGTGATAATAAGTCAGCAGTGCTATATTCTAATAATAACAAAAGCTCAACTAAGTCAAAGCATATTGACATAAAATTCTTAGTTATGAAAGAAAGAGTGCAGAGTGGACATATATCTATAGAGCACATTGGAACAAACTTCATGATAGCGGATCCGCTCACAAAAGGTTTACCGCCCAAGGTCTTTCATGAGCACACTGCTCATATGGGTGTTGTATTACTGGAGGATGTTATGGTTTAGTAGGAGTTTGTATTTTTATGCTTTATATTTGCTTTGAGACATTTATGTATTTGGTTTTCTGATCAGAATAAAGTATTCAGTTCATTCACTCTGTTTACTATTTTGATTCTGACCTCACTTAAGTTTAAATAGGATCAGTTGAAAATAGACATGTTTTGTTCATATTACATGTAATTTTCGTGCTACATATTCATAATTGATCTGTGTCATTTGACTATATATATATATATGTGTGTGTGTGTGTGTGTGTGTGTGTGTGACCATTGATGGGTTTAGTCATGATTAATATAGCAAAGACCACTATGATCCTATATAGATATGGTTGATGGACAAGATTGTTAAAGATTACCTTTATTTAATAGCAAATTTTGAGCTCATAATGTTGTACATTTATAAAGAAACATATGTTGCCAAAGTGGGAGATTGTTAGATTAAAAGTTTGTTGTGGGCACATATGTTAAAATACATAATGCTATTATAATTGGGGTATAAATAAGTGGTATTTACAATTTGTTGAGGAGTCAAATTGTAAATATTACACAACTGATTTTAGTCCGTTATAAAATGATCTGGTCCCCGAGAAACAATACGTATTTTTTGTTTTCTCTTCTTCCCCGTCAGAGAGAAACACAGACAGAAAGTAGAAACTGTATTCTTGAAAGATCAGATTCTTCATACAAATTGATTCAATGGATCCCGGTACGCTTCCGCTAATCTCCATTTGTTTATAGTTTTGATTTTTCTTGAATTGATTAGGGATAAATTAAATTGTCAACAATCGCTACACAATCTCACTTGAGTAAAACAAATTTGCTGAATAAGGGGAACCTAAGTCCCAAAAACCTTACTAATTTGCAATTCAACATCAACTCTACTGCATATTTGAGCCAACTTTTGAGTGTATTCATGATAATGGAACCAATTTGTAATAAACCAAAAATGTGATACAGCCACACTTTTGCAGAAGCTTATAATATCCACAGGCCAGGTTCTTGGACTATGGGACAATAGAACTTGCAGTGAATTATGGCTATAATATAACATGCAGAGATATATAATTTGCATATTAAGACAAGCGCAAAAGTGAATCAACTGTATGAGTTAGATAAAGCACCTATTACTAAACTGGTATGGGAGTTCCTTCAAGGCAGTAGATTATGGGCAAGATAGATGAACAGTATATATGTTGAGAAATGCCTAATAATAACGCATCTAATATTTGGAAGAATATGCTTTTGTAAAAGGGTAGGTATAAAATTCCATTCAAAGAGATATTTAGAAGCCATAATAATAAAAACATCCGATCTTCGTTCATCTAGTAGAATGAAGCATTACTACAACTTTAAGTTTAACTAATAATGATAAAGGTAAAGAATGTACTTAAGTAGAGGGAGAAGAATAAGTAGAGCACTTTTATATCACTTATTACTTACGGAGACAACAGCATGAAATACATTTCACACGATTATTAATACAACTAGTAATTTTACCAACCACAAAGAAACTACAATCCGTCAACAAACTCAACCCCAGTTGACTTCAACCACTCATTACCCTGTATCAACTCCCTAACCGTAAAACTACTCGCAACTTCCGGATCCGTTATAACGTGATATCCGGTCCAATTAACCCGGCCAGCCAAGCCCGCACCTAGCCCAAAATTATTGTACTCCCCATAGTACAATGTGTCCAACGCGAAATCCCCATCCCACTCTAACCACCCGAACTATCGACGTACGATTCTAAGTACACCGTCCTAGAAAATTTCTTCCACGGCCTTCCTAAAAAGGATTGGACCACCGACACGTTTGGAATCAGATCGTCGCTCGGAATGATACGACAGTTCTGAATGGATGTTCCCGTGTTCTGACCCGGATCGATTCGTCCCTGAACAGTGATGACGTTTTTCTGGCTGGTCATTGGTAAACGGCTGATCAACGTGCAGTTTTGGAGGACGACCGCTGCGTTGCCGAATATGAAATCAATCGTGCCCGAGACGAGGCAGTCTCTATAGAACTGTCGCAGAGAGTGCGGGTAGAGCGTGTCTTGGTAGGCTTTGATCTGACATCGGTTAATCACAGAGCGGTCGGATCCGACCCGAAGAGCAACCGCTTGGTGCTTGGCTGGCCCTGCCGTGTTTTCTATGCATATGTCTTGCAGTATCAAGTTTGCACCCACCGCCGCTGGCAGAATAGTCAAAGTGAATATTAGATCGTAGTCTAATGAATTTAAGTACTTGTTGATTTTAAATTTGCTAAAATATTATATCAAAAACTTCAAGATATCAAAATTTATTTATGAGTGAAAAATAATTTAGATAAAGTATATTGTACCTAATGTGGCGGTGTGGAAAGTGGTAAAGTTGTCCGCTACGCTACGATTACCACTTATGATGGTAGCGTTCATGTCATCTCCAACGATCATCACATTGGTTTTCTTGTTACTTAGAACCACATTTTCATAGTAAATCCCACTCTTCACGTGTATCACGTACCGAAGTTTTTCTTTATTTGGGGCAGAGTCAACGGCATCTTGTAATTTTTAATAGTCTCCACTTCCGTCTACAGCAACCGTTACATTTATGTAGGAAGGTATGTTGCCCATGGAGTCTTCTAAAAACTTCTCGTCCATCCCAGTCATCCACGATGGAAAAACTTTGGGTATGGATTTTTCTACATCTTTGCTGTTGTTCGGTTGTAACACGTTGAGCACGGCAAGGGAAGTGCTCGCCAACTTCGATAAGGAATTCAAATGGGCCTTGAGGCGTGGGCTACAACTGGAAAGCCCATTAAACCCACCCAAGCAGGTGTCATAGTCGGTCAGCGTTGCGCTAAGCCATGTGCGTGCATCGGTGTAGGCCCCGACACGAATGGTCGGAACAACATCGTGAAGCAGGTCGCGTGATATATCGAGCAACTCAAAACAGTCGGCGGCGGCGGCAGCATTAGTTTCGGAACCAGTGACGTTAATAGCTTTTTCCAGCAGTTGCAATGATTGATGAACAAGTGTCATGAGGATTTCGGACGGAGTTCCCACATGGCCTTTGGATTCAATTGAGGCGGCAACGATGGTGTGGCAAGATGAAGGGTTGGGAGAGCCAATGCAAAGATCGAAGGGATGAGGTTGGTCCACATGGTAAGGATGAAAGATGGTTACTGCAGTGGCAATGCATATGAGGATAGCAAGTGAAGTGGAGACTGATAAGAAGATTTTGATAGAATCGGTGGCATATTTCTTTGTACCAGAGGGATTGAGAAGAGACCGATGAGTTGATGCCATAGCGATGCTGCTTTTCTAGGATGCTTTTTCCTGTTGGGATGCTTATAAGTTTATATATAAAGAGGTTCGATGTACGTTTAATTATATAGCATGGATAAGAAATTAAAGGTGTGTGTAATTTTAGTTTATAGTACAGTTTTAGGGAGATGGTCATTGGATGCATGCACCGGCACATGAGAGTCCATAAACCAAGAATAAAGTAGGATCGTGTTGAGTTAAGGTGCTTATAGCACGAGAAGTTTATGATATTCGACTGACTCTTACTTCCAAAAATGTAATTTACTAGACCTTATCGCAATTATTATTTAAAAATTTAGAGTATTTTTGTCTATGCAAAAAATTTATGTATTGTTGATAAACAAACAATTTTAAAAAATAAAATTAACATGCAAAATAGAAACCAATATTACTTTGATTTTCGTGTTTCAAGAGATAACAACAGCACGGAGAACAATCCAATTCTTTCGTTGTCCGTTAGCCGTCGCAATGGTTAAGAATTATAAATCTTCTCCTCTTACTTTTTACTATTTCTTAGTGCAAGTTGAAAACACAAAACTCAAAATACAAAATAAAACCAAAAAGGCCCTTGGTTTTCACCGAATTTCCTTTTGAATATTTACAAATTCCGCAAATCTAAATTGCAAATTTTCTCAATAATAATAATAATAATAATAATTTTATATTAAATTGTAACTAAGATATTTCACTAACAGTCTAACTATTTCGAATAAGTAGCGGCATCTTCTTTGTCCATGTTAAGTGGTACCAATATTTATGCCTTTGATGTCCTTTTGGGAGCAAAATTATGAATCGGTAGGCCAAAAGCGAAGTATCGCGAGACTGAATTTTACATCAATTGGGTTATTTTTGGATAGTTTGAGGTTGCGTTCTAAGACAAAAAATAACGGATCATTTGCACATGGTATTTGAGCAGAAAAGATGATTGAGCGGGAAATGCGTTTAACTACGACCGCAGTATTTGAACGCAGAATATGAGCAGATTATTTGAAATTTATATTTGAAATTTATAAATTGTTTCCACTCAGTTAAAACCAACATAATAATGTAGAATTGTTTGTGTTGGAAAACAATGGCAGGGTTCGGCTGAGTCGTGGACGGAGTCACTTTCTTGAAGACGTTTCGGCGATCTGCTCAATGGTGCAAGCAGTTCGGATCAATCACCGCCGCCTCTAGGATAAAACAGCCTCTCAGTAGTTGTGTTACCGATTCGTCTGCACGGACGAACGGCTCAGTTTGCACTCTCAAAAAATAAAGCTCGAATTTTTTAGAAAAGGAGTCACGAAAAAAAAATGTTGTTCTCTTCTGTTTTTCGTCTTCGTATTAGTTAAGAAGACGATGCAGTAAAAAAAAAAAGAACGTTACTGGTTTAGGGGAAACGTGGTCTTAAAAAACAGATCTGAGTAATACCGGGTCAAAATATCAATACGGGCTTGAACAGATTTTACCGTTCCAACCCGGTCAAAAAATTTGTAGCAAAAATATAAGTGTTACACCACTACGAGCCCGAGCCCGAGCCCGGGCCCGGCCCGGGTCGGGTCGGGTCGGTCGGCGCGCGCGCGCGCGTGTGGTGGTCAAGCATGGCCTCCCTCCTCACAAAAGAGCATCATTGGGTGCCCAAAGGGCCCAACTTAGCCTCTAAGAATCAAGTATAAATACTTGATTCTTGCATATAATCTCACAATGTGGGACTATTCAAATATAGGAGCCAATTTCCACTTAGCCAATTTTTTTTTTAACAATTCACTTCAAACAAAATTTCCAACAATCCCCCACTTGAATTTTTAAAAAATATTTTCGAGCAATTTCGGAAAACATAAGATTGTGCATAAACAAAGGTGTCGTTAGACTTGAACCTTTGCATAGTGAATAAGATTCAGTTTTTACTAGAGTGACACGTAGTCTTGAACTCTATTCCTGACATCAGACCACACACAATCCTTCTAGAGTGCAATCAAATAAGCCCGTGCATTTATGGCCATGCACGTCTATCCCAGTTTAGTGAATGCTCTAGGAGTTTTGCCAAAACACCATAGGAAACGGCCAAATTTCCACATTCATACAGGTGAGTCTATCAAGAGTACTCCTGAAGGTAGGTACTCCACTCCAAATGGAGTATAGATCTCATTAAGAGTTTCTATTAACTCATCCTCTAATCACTTCAGGAATACATGCTTCTATATATATGAAAAATGGCATGTTCAACTCATATCACTTCACAACTTGTTCTTACCCATTGAACCTAGTTCTTGGGATCTCCAGTCATTAGGTCGGGTTACCATTGTGCGTGACTCAACAATCTAAGGGCAATAGTCCCATTTTTCTAGAAGTCGTAAGGACTTTCTCTCTGGCCAGTCCTTTCGTCAAAGGATCTGCCAAATTCTCATCACTGCGTATGTGATCCACTCTAACAGCTCCTGAAGAGAGTAGCTCTCTAACAGTGCTATGCTTACGACGTATCTGTCGTCTCTTACCGTTGTAATAACGGTTCTGAACTTTTGCAATAGCCGCGGTACTATCGCAATGGATCAACACAGCTGGTATCGGTTTTTCCCATAAGGGAATCTCAGCTAGCAGATTTCTTAAGTACTCTGCTTCCTCACTAGCTGTGGCTAGTGCTATCATCTCAGACTCCATAGTAGACTGAGCCAAAATAGTCTGTTTCTTGGATTTCCAAGAAACAGTTCCTCCAGCAATGCTAAAGATATAGCCGCTAGTTGCCTTTGAGTCATCAGATAAAGTATTCCAGTCTGCATCGGTGTAACCTTCAAGAACAGCTGGAAACTTTTCATAATGTAATCCAAGGTTCATGGTTCGTTTTAGGTATCTCATGACCCTCTCAATAGCATGCCAATGCTCTATACTAGGTCTACTAGTAAACCTACATAATAATCCCACGACATAGGCAATGTCGGGTCTAGTACAATCAGTGGCATACCTAAGGCTGCCAATGATGCTCGCATAATCAGACTGTCTTACACCTTCACCAGTGTTCTTGAAAAGTTTTACACTAGGATCATATGGTGTACATGCAGGTTTACAGTCAAAGTAATTGTATTTCTTTAAGATCTTCTCAATATAATGAGATTGATCCAAAGAAAGTCCCTTTTCGGACCTAGTAATCTTAATACCAAGAATTACACTCGCTTCACCTAGATCTTTCATATCAAAATTGGCACTTAACAAAGATTTAACAGTGTTTATGGCATGAATATTTGATCCAAAAATTAGTAGATCATCTACATACAAACATATTATAGTGCAAATGTCATTCTCAAATTTATAATAAATGCATTTGTCACTTTCATTAATTTTAAAACCATTTGAGATTATTAAATTATCAAATTTTTCATGCCATTGTTTAGGTGCTTGTTTTAAACCATATAATGATTTATCTAATTTGCAAACTTTATGTTCTTGACCATGAATTACAAAGCCTTCAGGTTGGTCCATATAAATTTCTTCTTCTAATTCACCATTTAAAAAGGCAGTTTTAACATCCATTTGGTGTATAATTAAATTATGAATAGATGCTAATGAAATTAGTACTCGAATGGATGTGATTCTAGTTACAGGTGAAAAAGTATCAAAAAAGTCTATATTTTCTCTTTGCCTAAAACCTTTAGCTACCAAACGGGCTTTATATTTTTCAACTGTTCCATCAGGTTTTAATTTCTTTTTAAGTACCCATTTACAACCTATAGACTTACAACCAGGCGGTAAATCTACTAAGTGCCAAGTCTTATTGGATTCCAAGGAATCCATCTCATCATTTATAGCCTCTTGCCAAAAATCGGCATCTAATGAAGATAAGGCTTCTTGGAGGTTTGTTGGATCCTCCTCTATAGTAAAAGTGCAAAAATCCGAGCCAAAATCTTTATCAACTCTTGCTCTTTTACTTCTTCTAGGTTCAGTTTCAGAAGATTCATTAAGTTCTGTTCTAATAGGCACGGTGTTATTTGACGTACCCCCACTATTCCTCAATTTAAAAGGAAATTTACTTTCATAAAAATCAGCATCAATAGATTCTACTATATTATGTGTATTTAGGTCATAAAATCTATATGCTTTGCTATTAATAGCATAGCCAATAAATACACATTCGTATGTTCTACTTGCTAATTTTATTCTCTTAGGGTCGGGTATACGAACATATGCCAAACATCCCCAAGTCCTAAAATAAGATACATTCGGTTTATAATTTCTTAAAATTTCAAAAGGTGAAGTCTTACTTTTTGATTTAGGGATTCTATTCAATACATAGCATACAGTCAACAAAATATCCCCCCACCAATGTTTTCCTGCACCTGAATTTAACAAAATAGCTACAACTAATTCGGTAAAGGTCATATTCTTTCTTTCAGCTTTACCGTTCATTTCAGGTGAATAAGGTGCAGTTCTCTCATGAATTATACCATTCAATTTATAGAAATCAAGAAATGAACTAGATTCATATTCTGTTCCTCTATCACTACGAAGTCTCTTAATTTTCTTATTAGATTGATTCTCAATTTCAGTTTTAAATAATTTAAACATATCAAATGCATCACTTTTATTTTTCATAAGATATACATAAGTGAAATCAGAGGTATCATCTATGAAAGTGATAAAATAACGGTGTCCATGTCTAGTCAAAGTACCATCTAGCTCACATATGTCAGAATGAATCAAGTCTAAGGGTTCAGAAAATCTATCAACTGATTTATGAGGTTTCTTAGTGATTTTTGCTTGACTACAGAATTCACATTTATCAAAATCAGTTTGTGACATTTTAGGAATCAAATCTAATGTGATCATGTTACGAATTATACGCTTATTTACATGACATAATCTAGAGTGCCAAATATTAAAGTCACACAACATATAAGCAGAACTGGTTACTTTATTAGATTCAACATTCAGTTTAAACATACCCTCACAAGCATAACCCTTCCCTACAAACATCCCCTTATAAGTCAAAGTATACAAATCAGCCCCAATAACTTGAGTAAAACCAGTCTTATTAAGGAGAAAACCAGAAACCAGATTCTTTCTCATCTCTGGAGTATGCATCACATCTTTCAGAAGAACTGTCTTTCCAGAGGTAAACTTTATTTCCACATTTCCAATGCCTGCAACTGTAGTGGTGTGAGAATCTCCTAACAGCACTTTCTGATCATCAGCAACCGTGTATGTACTAAACATAGCACGATCATAGCAGACATGGCGGGATGCACCAGTGTCTACCCACCAACCCTCTGATCCACCAACAAGGTGAATCTCAGAAATCATAGCCGTCAAAGGCTCCTCGGCCAGGTTAGCCTGCGGTGCAGGGCCTGGTTTGTTCCTACACTTGCGTGCCATATGACCTGGTTTTCCACAGTTGTAGCACAGAAACAACTGTCCAGAGTCATTCTTTTGGGTCGGTTTCTGCTGTCCTCTTTGGCTCCCTTGCGGGTTCCAATTCTGTTTGTTGCGGTTGCGGTTCTGATTCTTAAAGTTTTTCGAATTTGGTTTCAGAACTGCTGGCTTGGACTTTTTAGTGTTGTTGTTGGTGACAACAAGCACTTCCTCTTTCTGGTCCTGTTTCCGAGCCTCCTCTTCAATACGGAGGCGAGTGATCAAGCTCTCTAAGGAGAATTCCTTAGTCTTGTGCCTAAGCACATTCTTAAAGTCTTTCCAACCTGGGGGCAGTTTATCAATAATAACAGCAATCTGAAACTGTTCATCTAAGCTCATACCTTCGGAGATGATCTCATGAGCAATTTTCTGAAGCTCATGAGACTGCATCTCTACTGACCTGTCATCTGTCATCTGGTATTTGAGGTAGCGGCTGACTGCATATTTCTTCGCTCCAGCCTCTTCGGTATCGTACTTCTTTTGCAGTGCTTCCCAGATCTCTTTGGCTGACTTGTCAGTATTGTAGTAGTCGTACAGGTCATCGCTGAGGCCGTTGAGTATGAAGTTTCGGCACATGTAATCTTGGTCCGTCCAGTTCTGCAACTCGTTTGATTTTTCTGTCCAGGCTCGCATCTGATCTACATCTGCTTCGTTGTCTGGTCTAGCGGGTAGCTGCGGTTTGTCGGTTGTCAGCACAGCCACGACTTTTCTGGTGGTCAGGAAGAATTCCATCTTCTGTCTCCATCGTTTGAAATGGAGGCCCTCGAATCTGAAGGGAGCAGCAGAGACGACCGGGAGTTGGAAGAAGGAAGTGGGAGCGGCGGCATCTAGATCTGCAGCAGAGGCCATTGTTGTCGAACGTCTTCAATTTGTTGGAAAACAATGGCAGGGTTCGGCTGAGTCGTGGACGGAGTCACTTTCTTGAAGACGTTTCGGCGATCTGCTCAATGGTGCAAGCAGTTCGGATCAATCACCGCCGCCTCTAGGATAAAACAGCCTCTCAGTAGTTGTGTTACCGATTCGTCTGCACGGACGAACGGCTCAGTTTGCACTCTCAAAAAATAAAGCTCGAATTTGTTAGAAAAGGAGTCACGAAAAAAAAATGTTGTTCTCTTCTGTTTTTCGTCTTCGTATTAGTTAAGAAGACGATGCAGTAAAAAAAAAAGAACGTTACTGGTTTGGGGGAAACGTGGTCTTAAAAAACGGATCTGAGTAATACCGGGTCAAAATATCAATACGGGCTTGAACAGATTTTACCGTTCCAACCCGGTCAAAAAATTTGTAGCAAAAATATAAGTGTTACACCACTACGAGCCCGAGCCCGAGCCCGAGCCCGGGCCCGGCCCGGGTCGGGTCGGGTCGAGTCGGTCGGTCGGCGCGCGCGCGCGTGTGGTGGTCAAGCATGGCCTCCCTCCTCACAAAAGAGCATCATTGGGTGCCCAAAGGGCCCAACTTAGCCTCTAAGAATCAAGTATAAATACTTGATTCTTGCATATAATCTCACAATGTGGGACTATTCAAATATAGGAGCCAATTTCCACTTAGCCAATTTTTTTTTTAACAATTCACTTCAAACAAAATTTCCAACAATCCCCCACTTGAATTTTTAAAAAATATTTTCGAGCAATTTCGGAAAACATAAGATTGTGCATAAACAAAGGTGTCGTTAGACTTGAACCTTTGCATAGTGAATAAGATTCAGTTTTTACTAGAGTGACACGTAGTCTTGAACTCTATTCCTGACATCAGACCACACACAATCCTTCTAGAGTGCAATCAAATAAGCCCGTGCATTTATGGCCATGCACGTCTATCCCAGTTTAGTGAATGCTCTAGGAGTTTTGCCAAAACACCATAGGAAACGGCCAAATTTCCACATTCATACAGGTGAGTCTATCAAGAGTACTCCTGAAGGTAGGTACTCCACTCCAAATGGAGTATAGATCTCATTAAGAGTTTCTATTAACTCATCCTCTAATCACTTCAGGAATACATGCTTCTATATATATGAAAAATGGCATGTTCAACTCATATCACTTCACAACTTGTTCTTACCCATTGAACCTAGTTCTTGGGATCTCCAGTCATTAGGTCGGGTTACCATTGTGCGTGACTCAACAATCTAAGGGCAATAGTCCCATTTTTCTAGAAGTCGTAAGGACTTTCTCTCTGGCCAGTCCTTTCGTCAAAGGATCTGCCAAATTCTCATCACTGCGTATGTGATCCACTCTAACAGCTCCTGAAGAGAGTAGCTCTCTAACAGTGCTATGCTTACGACGTATCTGTCGTCTCTTACCGTTGTAATAACGGTTCTGAACTTTTGCAATAGCCGCAGTACTATCGCAATGGATCAACACAGCTGGTATCGGTTTTTCCCATAAGGGAATCTCAGCTAGCAGATTTCTTAAGTACTCTGCTTCCTCACTAGCTGTGGCTAGTGCTATCATCTCAGACTCCATAGTAGACTGAGCCAAAATAGTCTGTTTCTTGGATTTCCAAGAAACAGCTCCTCCAGCAATGCTAAAGATATAGCCGCTAGTTGCCTTTGAGTCATCAGATAAAGTATTCCAGTCTGCATCGGTGTAACCTTCAAGAACAGCTGGAAACTTTTCATAATGTAATCCAAGGTTCATGGTTCGTTTTAGGTATCTCATGACCCTCTCAATAGCGTGCCAATGCTCTATACTAGGTCTACTAGTAAACCTACATAATAATCCCACGACATAGGCAATGTCGGGTCTAGTACAATCAGTGGCATACCTAAGGCTGCCAATGATGCTCGCATAATCAGACTGTCTTACACCTTCACCAGTGTTCTTGAAAAGTTTTACACTAGGATCATATGGTGTACATGCAGGTTTACAGTCAAAGTAATTGTATTTCTTTAAGATCTTCTCAATATAATGAGATTGATCCAAAGAAAGTCCCTTTTCGGACCTAGTAATCTTAATACCAAGAATTACACTCGCTTCACCTAGATCTTTCATATCAAAATTGGCACTTAACAAAGATTTAACAGTGTTTATGGCATGAATATTTGATCCAAAAATTAGTAGATCATCTACATACAAACATATTATAGTGCAAATGTCATTCTCAAATTTATAATAAATGCATTTGTCACTTTCATTAATTTTAAAACCATTTGAGATTATTAAATTATCAAATTTTTCATGCCATTGTTTAGGTGCTTGTTTTAAACCATATAATGATTTATCTAATTTGCAAACTTTATGTTCTTGACCATGAATTACAAAGCCTTCAGGTTGGTCCATATAAATTTCTTCTTCTAATTCACCATTTAAAAAGGCAGTTTTAACATCCATTTGGTGTATAATTAAATTATGAATAGATGCTAATGAAATTAGTACTCGAATGGATGTGATTCTAGTTACAGGTGAAAAAGTATCAAAAAAGTCTATATTTTCTCTTTGCCTAAAACCTTTAGCTACCAAACGGGCTTTATATTTTTCAACTGTTCCATCAGGTTTTAATTTCTTTTTAAGTACCCATTTACAACCTATAGACTTACAACCAGGTGGTAAATCTACTAAGTGCCAAGTCTTATTGGATTCCAAGGAATCCATCTCATCATTTATAGCCTCTTGCCAAAAATCGGCATCTAATGAAGATAAGGCTTCTTGGAGGTTTGTTGGATCCTCCTCTATAGTAAAAGTGCAAAAATCCGAGCCAAAATCTTTATCAACTCTTGCTCTTTTACTTCTTCTAGGTTCAGTTTCAGAAGATTCATTAAGTTCTGTTCTAATAGGCACGGTGTTATTTGACGTGCCCCCACTATTCCTCAATTTAAAAGGAAATTTACTTTCATAAAAATCAGCATCAATAGATTCTACTATATTATGTGTATTTAGGTCATAAAATCTATATGCTTTGCTATTAATAGCATAGCCAATAAATACACATTCGTATGTTCTACTTGCTAATTTTATTCTCTTAGGGTCGGGTATACGAACATATGCCAAACATCCCCAAGTCCTAAAATAAGATACATTCGGTTTATAATTTCTTAAAATTTCAAAAGGTGAAGTCTTACTTTTTGATTTAGGGATTCTATTCAATACATAGCATACAGTCAACAAAATATCCCCCCACCAATGTTTTCCTGCACCTGAATTTAACAAAATAGCTACAACTAATTCGGTAAAGGTCCTATTCTTTCTTTCAGCTTTACCGTTCATTTCAGGTGAATAAGGTGCAGTTCTCTCATGAATTATACCATTCAATTTATAGAAATCAAGAAATGAACTAGATTCATATTCTGTTCCTCTATCACTACGAAGTCTCTTAATTTTCTTATTAGATTGATTCTCAATTTCAGTTTTAAATAATTTAAACATATCAAATGCATCACTTTTATTTTTCATAAGATATACATAAGTGAAATCAGAGGTATCATCTATGAAAGTGATAAAATAACGGTGTCCATGTCTAGTCAAAGTACCATCTAGCTCACATATGTCAGAATGAATCAAGTCTAAGGGTTCAGAAAATCTATCAACTGATTTATGAGGTTTCTTAGTGATTTTTGCTTGACTACAGAATTCACATTTATCAAAATCAGTTTGTGACATTTTAGGAATCAAATCTAATGTGATCATGTTACGAATTATACGCTTATTTACATGACATAATCTAGAGTGCCAAATATTAAAGTCACACAACATATAAGCAGAACTGGTTACTTTATTAGATTCAACATTCAGTTTAAACATACCCTCACAAGCATAACCCTTCCCTACAAACATCCCCTTATAAGTCAAAGTATACAAATCAGCCCCAATAACTTGAGTAAAACCAGTCTTATTAAGGAGAAAACCAGAAACCAGATTCTTTCTCATCTCTGGAGTATGCATCACATCTTTCAGAAGAACTGTCTTTCCAGAGGTAAACTTTATTTCCACATTTCCAATGCCTGCAACTGTAGTGGTGTGAGAATCTCCTAACAGCACTTTTTGATCATCAGCAACCGTGTATGTACTAAACATAGCACGATCATAGCAGACATGGCGGGATGCACCAGTGTCTACCCACCAACCCTCTGATCCACCAACAAGGTGAATCTCAGAAATCATAGCCGTCAAAGGCTCCTCGGCCAGGTTAGCCTGCGGTGCAGGGCCTGGTTTGTTCCTACACTTGCGTGCCATATGACCTGGTTTTCCACAGTTGTAGCACAGAAACAACTGTCCAGAGTCATTCTTTTGGGTCGGTTTCTGCTGTCCTCTTTGGCTCCCTTGCGGGTTCCAATTCTGTTTGTTGCGGTTGCGGTTCTGATTCTTAAAGTTTTTCGAATTTGGTTTCAGAACTGCTGGCTTGGACTTTTTAGTGTTGTTGTTGGTGACAACAAGCACTTCCTCTTTCTGGTCCTGTTTCCGAGCCTCCTCTTCAATACGGAGGCGAGTGATCAAGCTCTCTAAGGAGAATTCCTTAGTCTTGTGCCTAAGCACATTCTTAAAGTCTTTCCAACCTGGGGGCAGTTTATCAATAATAACAGCAATCTGAAACTGTTCATCTAAGCTCATACCTTCGGAGATGATCTCATGAGCAATTTTCTGAAGCTCATGAGACTGCATCTCTACTGACCTGTCATCTGTCATCTGGTATTTGAGGTAGCGGCTGACTGCATATTTCTTCGCTCCAGCCTCTTCGGTATCGTACTTCTTTTGCAGTGCTTCCCAGATCTCTTTGGCTGACTTGTCAGTATTGTAGTAGTCGTACAGGTCATCGCTGAGGCCGTTGAGTATGAAGTTTCGGCACATGTAATCTTGGTCCGTCCAGTTCTGCAACTCGTTTGATTTTTCTGTCCAGGCTCGCATCTGATCTACATCTGCTTCGTTGTCTGGTCTAGCGGGTAGCTGCGGTTTGTCGGTTGTCAGCACAGCCACGACTTTTCTGGTGGTCAGGAAGAATTCCATCTTCTGTCTCCATCGTTTGAAATGGAGGCCCTCGAATCTGAAGGGAGCAGCAGAGACGACCGGGAGTTGGAAGAAGGAAGTGGGAGCGGCGGCATCTAGATCTGCAGCAGAGGCCATTGTTGTCGAACGTCTTCAATTTGTTGGAAAACAATGGCAGGGTTCGGCTGAGTCGTGGACGGAGTCACTTTCTTGAAGACGTTTCGGCGATCTGCTCAATGGTGCAAGCAGTTCGGATCAATCACCGCCGCCTCTAGGATAAAACAGCCTCTCAGTAGTTGTGTTACCGATTCGTCTGCACGGACGAACGGCTCAGTTTGCACTCTCAAAAAATAAAGCTCGAATTTGTTAGAAAAGGAGTCACGAAAAAAAAATGTTGTTCTCTTCTGTTTTTCGTCTTCGTATTAGTTAAGAAGACGATGCAGTAAAAAAAAAAAGAACGTTACTGGTTTGGGGGAAACGTGGTCTTAAAAAACGGATCTGAGTAATACCGGGTCAAAATATCAATACGGGCTTGAACAGATTTTACCGTTCCAACCCGGTCAAAAAATTTGTAGCAAAAATATAAGTGTTACACCACTACGAGCCCGAGCCCGAGCCCGGGCCCGGCCCGGGTCGGGTCGGGTCGAGTCGGTCGGTCGGCGCGCGCGCGCGTGTGGTGGTCAAGCATGGCCTCCCTCCTCACAAAAGAGCATCATTGGGTGCCCAAAGGGCCCAACTTAGCCTCTAAGAATCAAGTATAAATACTTGATTCTTGCATATAATCTCACAATGTGGGACTATTCAAATATAGGAGCCAATTTCCACTTAGCCAATTTTTTTTTTAACAATTCACTTCAAACAAAATTTCCAACAATCCCCCACTTGAATTTTTAAAAAATATTTTCGAGCAATTTCGGAAAACATAAGATTGTGCATAAACAAAGGTGTCGTTAGACTTGAACCTTTGCATAGTGAATAAGATTCAGTTTTTACTAGAGTGACACGTAGTCTTGAACTCTATTCCTGACATCAGACCACACACAATCCTTCTAGAGTGCAATCAAATAAGCCCGTGCATTTATGGTCATGCACGTCTATCCCAGTTTAGTGAATGCTCTAGGAGTTTTGCCAAAACACCATAGGAAACGGCCAAATTTCCACATTCATACAGGTGAGTCTATCAAGAGTACTCCTGAAGGTAGGTACTCCACTCCAAATGGAGTATAGATCTCATTAAGAGTTTCTATTAACTCATCCTCTAATCACTTCAGGAATACATGCTTCTATATATATGAAAAATGGCATGTTCAACTCATATCACTTCACAACTTGTTCTTACCCATTGAACCTAGTTCTTGGGATCTCCAGTCATTAGGTCGGGTTACCATTGTGCGTGACTCAACAATCTAAGGGCAATAGTCCCATTTTTCTAGAAGTCGTAAGGACTTTCTCTCTGGCCAGTCCTTTCGTCAAAGGATCTGCCAAATTCTCATCACTGCGTATGTAATCCACTCTAACAGCTCCTGAAGAGAGTAGCTCTCTAACAGTGCTATGCTTACGACGTATCTGTCGTCTCTTACCGTTGTAATAACGGTTCTGAACTTTTGCAATAGCCGCAGTACTATCGCAATGGATCAACATAGCTGGTATCGGTTTTTCCCATAAGGGAATCTCAGCTAGCAGATTTCTTAAGTACTCTGCTTCCTCACTAGCTGTGGCTAGTGCTATCATCTCAGACTCCATAGTAGACTGAGCCAAAATAGTCTGTTTCTTGGATTTCCAAGAAACAGCTCCTCCAGCAATGCTAAAGATATAGCCGCTAGTTGCCTTTGAGTCATCAGATAAAGTATTCCAGTCTGCATCGGTGTAACCTTCAAGAACAGCTGGAAACTTTTCATAATGTAATCCAAGGTTCATGGTTCGTTTTAGGTATCTCATGACCCTCTCAATAGCGTGCCAATGCTCTATACTAGGTCTACTAGTAAACCTACATAATAATCCCACGACATAGGCAATGTCGGGTCTAGTACAATCAGTGGCATACCTAAGGCTGCCAATGATGCTCGCATAATCAGACTGTCTTACACCTTCACCAGTGTTCTTGAAAAGTTTTACACTAGGATCATATGGTGTACATGCAGGTTTACAGTCAAAGTAATTGTATTTCTTTAAGATCTTCTCAATATAATGAGATTGATCCAAAGAAAGTCCCTTTTCGGACCTAGTAATCTTAATACCAAGAATTACACTCGCTTCACCTAGATCTTTCATATCAAAATTGGCACTTAACAAAGATTTAACAGTGTTTATGGCATGAATATTTGATCCAAAAATTAGTAGATCATCTACATATAAACATATTATAGTGCAAATGTCATTCTCAAATTTATAATAAATGCATTTGTCACTTTCATTAATTTTAAAACCATTTGAGATTATTAAATTATCAAATTTTTCATGCCATTGTTTAGGTGCTTGTTTTAAACCATATAATGATTTATCTAATTTGCAAACTTTATGTTCTTGACCATGAATTACAAAGCCTTCAGGTTGGTCCATATAAATTTCTTCTTCTAATTCACCATTAGAAAGGCAGTTTTAACATCCATTTGGTGTATAATTAAATTATGAATAGATGCTAATGAAATTAGTACTCGAATGGATGTGATTCTAGTTACAGGTGAAAAAGTATCAAAAAAGTCTATATTTTCTCTTTGCCTAAAACCTTTAGCTACCAAATGGGCTTTATATTTTTCAACTGTTCCATCAGGTTTTAATTTCTTTTTAAGTACCCATTTACAACCTATAGACTTACAACCAGGTGGTAAATCTACTAAGTGCCAAGTCTTATTGGATTCCAAGGAATCCATCTCATCATTTATAGCCTCTTGCCAAAAATCGGCATCTAATGAAGATAAGGCTTCTTGGAGGTTTGTTGGATCCTCCTCTATAGTAAAAGTGCAAAAATCCGAGCCAAAATCTTTATCAACTCTTGCTCTTTTACTTCTTCTAGGTTCAGTTTCAGAAGATTCATTAAGTTCTGTTCTAATAGGCACGGTGTTATTTGACGTGCCCCCACTATTCCTCAATTTAAAAGGAAATTTACTTTCATAAAAATCAGCATCAATAGATTCTACTATATTATGTGTATTTAGGTCATAAAATCTATATGCTTTGCTATTAATAGCATAGCCAATAAATACACATTCGTATGTTCTACTTGCTAATTTTATTCTCTTAGGGTCGGGTATACGAACATATGCCAAACATCCCCAAGTCCTAAAATAAGATACATTCGGTTTATAATTTCTTAAAATTTCAAAAGGTGAAGTCTTACTTTTTGATTTAGGGATTCTATTCAATACATAGCATACAGTCAACAAAATATCCCCCCACCAATGTTTTCCTGCACCTGAATTTAACAAAATAGCTACAACTAATTCGGTAAAGGTCCTATTCTTTCTTTCAGCTTTACCGTTCATTTCAGGTGAATAAGGTGCAGTTCTCTCATGAATTATACCATTCAATTTATAGAAATCAAGAAATGAACTAGATTCATATTCTGTTCCTCTATCACTACGAAGTCTCTTAATTTTCTTATTAGATTGATTCTCAATTTCAGTTTTAAATAATTTAAACATATCAAATGCATCACTTTTATTTTTCATAAGATATACATAAGTGAAATCAGAGGTATCATCTATGAAAGTGATAAAATAACGGTGTCCATGTCTAGTCAAAGTACCATCTAGCTCACATATGTCAGAATGAATCAAGTCTAAGGGTTCAGAAAATCTATCAACTGATTTATGAGGTTTCTTAGTGATTTTTGCTTGACTACAGAATTCACATTTATCAAAATCAGTTTGTGACATTTTAGGAATCAAATCTAATGTGATCATGTTACGAATTATACGCTTATTTACATGACATAATCTAGAGTGCCAAATATTAAAGTCACACAACATATAAGCAGAACTGGTTACTTTATTAGATTCAACATTCAGTTTAAACATACCCTCACAAGCATAACCCTTCCCTACAAACATCCCCTTATAAGTCAAAGTATACAAATCAGCCCCAATAACTTGAGTAAAACCAGTCTTATTAAGGAGAAAACCAGAAACCAGATTCTTTCTCATCTCTGGAGTATGCATCACATCTTTCAGAAGAACTGTCTTTCCAGAGGTAAACTTTATTTCCACATTTCCAATGCCTGCAACTGTAGTGGTGTGAGAATCTCCTAACAGCACTTTCTGATCATCAGCAACCGTGTATGTACTAAACATAGCACGATCATAGCAGACATGGCGGGATGCACCAGTGTCTACCCACCAACCCTCTGATCCACCAACAAGGTGAATCTCAGAAATCATAGCCGTCAAAGGCTCCTCGGCCAGGTTAGCCTGCGGTGCAGGGCCTGGTTTGTTCCTACACTTGCGTGCCATATGACCTGGTTTTCCACAGTTGTAGCACAGAAACAACTGTCCAGAGTCATTCTTTTGGGTCGGTTTCTGCTGTCCTCTTTGGCTCCCTTGCGGGTTCCAATTCTGTTTGTTGCGGTTGCGGTTCTGATTCTTAAAGTTTTTCGAATTTGGTTTCAGAACTGCTGGCTTGGACTTTTTAGTGTTGTTGTTGGTGACAACAAGCACTTCCTCTTTCTGGTCCTGTTTCCGAGCCTCCTCTTCAATACGGAGGCGAGTGATCAAGCTCTCTAAGGAGAATTCCTTAGTCTTGTGCCTAAGCACATTCTTAAAGTCTTTCCAACCTGGGGGCAGTTTATCAATAATAACAGCAATCTGAAACTGTTCATCTAAGCTCATACCTTCGGAGATGATCTCATGAGCAATTTTCTGAAGCTCATGAGACTGCATCTCTACTGACCTGTCATCTGTCATCTGGTATTTGAGGTAGCGGCTGACTGCATATTTCTTCGCTCCAGCCTCTTCGGTATCGTACTTCTTTTGCAGTGCTTCCCAGATCTCTTTGGCTGACTTGTCAGTATTGTAGTAGTCGTACAGGTCATCGCTGAGGCCGTTGAGTATGAAGTTTCGGCACATGTAATCTTGGTCCGTCCAGTTCTGCAACTCGTTTGATTTTTCTGTCCAGGCTCGCATCTGATCTACATCTGCTTCGTTGTCTGGTCTAGCGGGTAGCTGCGGTTTGTCGGTTGTCAGCACAGCCACGACTTTTCTGGTGGTCAGGAAGAATTCCATCTTCTGTCTCCATCGTTTGAAATGGAGGCCCTCGAATCTGAAGGGAGCAGCAGAGACGACCGGGAGTTGGAAGAAGGAAGTGGGAGCGGCGGCATCTAGATCTGCAGCAGAGGCCATTGTTGTCGAACGTCTTCAATTTGTTGGAAAACAATGGCAGGGTTCGGCTGAGTCGTGGACGGAGTCACTTTCTTGAAGACGTTTCGGCGATCTGCTCAATGGTGCAAGCAGTTCGGATCAATCACCGCCGCCTCTAGGATAAAACAGTCTCTCAGTAGTTGTGTTACCGATTCGTCTGCATGGACGAACGGCTCAGTTTGCACTCTCAAAAAATAAAGCTCGAATTTTTTAGAAAAGGAGTCACGAAAAAAAAATGTTGTTCTCTTCTGTTTTTCGTCTTCGTATTAGTTAAGAAGACGATGCAGTAAAAAAAAAGAACGTTACTGGTTTGGGGGAAACGTGGTCTTAAAAAACGGATCTGAGTAATACCGGGTCAAAATATCAATACGGGCTTGAACAGATTTTACCGTTCCAACCCGGTCAAAAAATTTGTAGCAAAAATATAAGTGTTACACCACTACGAGCCCGAGCCCGAGCCCGAGCCCGGGCCCGGCCCGGGTCGGGTCGGGTCGGTCGGCGCGCGCGCGCGCGTGTGGTGGTCAAGCATGGCCTCCCTCCTCACAAAAGAGCATCATTGGGTGCCCAAAGGGCCCAACTTAGCCTCTAAGAATCAAGTATAAATACTTGATTCTTGCATATAATCTCACAATGTGGGACTATTCAAATATAGGAGCCAATTTCCACTTAGCCAATTTTTTTTTTAACAATTCACTTCAAACAAAATTTCCAACAATCCCCCACTTGAATTTTTAAAAAATATTTTCGAGCAATTTCGGAAAACATAAGATTGTGCATAAACAAAGGTGTCGTTAGACTTGAACCTTTGCATAGTGAATAAGATTCAGTTTTTACTAGAGTGACACGTAGTCTTGAACTCTATTCCTGACATCAGACCACACACAATCCTTCTAGAGTGCAATCAAATAAGCCCGTGCATTTATGGCCATGCACGTCTATCCCAGTTTAGTGAATGCTCTAGGAGTTTTGCCAAAACACCATAGGAAACGGCCAAATTTCCACATTCATACAGGTGAGTCTATCAAGAGTACTCCTGAAGGTAGGTACTCCGCTCCAAATGGAGTATAGATCTCATTAAGAGTTTCTATTAACTCATCCTCTAATCACTTCAGGAATACATGCTTCTATATATATGAAAAATGGCATGTTCAACTCATATCACTTCACAACTTGTTCTTACCCATTGAACCTAGTTCTTGGGATCTCCAGTCATTAGGTCGGGTTACCATTGTGCGTGACTCAACAATCTAAGGGCAATAGTCCCATTTTTCTAGAAGTCGTAAGGACTTTCTCTCTGGCCAGTCCTTTCGTCAAAGGATCTGCCAAATTCTCATCACTGCGTATGTGATCCACTCTAACAGCTCCTGAAGAGAGTAGCTCTCTAACGGTGCTATGCTTACGACGTATCTGTCGTCTCTTACCGTTGTAATAACGGTTCTGAACTTTTGCAATAGCCGCGGTACTATCGCAATGGATCAACACAGCTGGTATCGGTTTTTCCCATAAGGGAATCTCAGCTAGCAGATTTCTTAAGTACTCTGCTTCCTCACTAGCTGTGGCTAGTGCTATCATCTCAGACTCCATAGTAGACTGAGCCAAAATAGTCTGTTTCTTGGATTTCCAAGAAACAGCTCCTCCAGCAATGCTAAAGATATAGCCGCTAGTTGCCTTTGAGTCATCAGATAAAGTATTCCAGTCTGCATCGGTGTAACCTTCAAGAACAGCTGGAAACTTTTCATAATGTAATCCAAGGTTCATGGTTCGTTTTAGGTATCTCATGACCCTCTCAATAGCGTGCCAATGCTCTATACTAGGTCTACTAGTAAACCTACATAATAATCCCACGACATAGGCAATGTCGGGTCTAGTACAATCAGTGGCATACCTAAGGCTGCCAATGATGCTCGCATAATCAGACTGTCTTACACCTTCACCAGTGTTCTTGAAAAGTTTTACACTAGGATCATATGGTGTACATGCAGGTTTACAGTCAAAGTAATTGTATTTCTTTAAGATCTTCTCAATATAATGAGATTGATCCAAAGAAAGTCCCTTTTCGGACCTAGTAATCTTAATACCAAGAATTACACTCGCTTCACCTAGATCTTTCATATCAAAATTGGCACTTAACAAAGATTTAACAGTGTTTATGGCATGAATATTTGATCCAAAAATTAGTAGATCATCTACATACAAACATATTATAGTGCAAATGTCATTCTCAAATTTATAATAAATGCATTTGTCACTTTCATTAATTTTAAAACCATTTGAGATTATTAAATTATCAAATTTTTCATGCCATTGTTTAGGTGCTTGTTTTAAACCATATAATGATTTATCTAATTTGCAAACTTTATGTTCTTGACCATGAATTAGAAAGCCTTCAGGTTGGTCCATATAAATTTCTTCTTCTAATTCACCATTTAAAAAGGCAGTTTTAACATCCATTTGGTGTATAATTAAATTATGAATAGATGCTAATGAAATTAGTACTCGAATGGATGTGATTCTAGTTACAGGTGAAAAAGTATCAAAAAAGTCTATATTTTCTCTTTGCCTAAAACCTTTAGCTACCAAACGGGCTTTATATTTTTCAACTGTTCCATCAGGTTTTAATTTCTTTTTAAGTACCCATTTACAACCTATAGACTTACAACCAGGTGGTAAATCTACTAAGTGCCAAGTCTTATTGGATTCCAAGGAATCCATCTCATCATTTATAGCCTCTTGCCAAAAATCGGCATCTAATGAAGATAAGGCTTCTTGGAGGTTTGTTGGATCCTCCTCTATAGTAAAAGTGCAAAAATCCGAGCCAAAATCTTTATCAACTCTTGCTCTTTTACTTCTTCTAGGTTCAGTTTCAGAAGATTCATTAAGTTCTGTTCTAATAGGCACGGTGTTATTTGACGTGCCCCCACTATTCCTCAATTTAAAAGGAAATTTACTTTCATAAAAATCAGCATCAATAGATTCTACTATATTATGTGTATTTAGGTCATAAAATCTATATGCTTTGCTATTAATAGCATAGCCAATAAATACACATTCGTATGTTCTACTTGCTAATTTTATTCTCTTAGGGTCGGGTATACGAACATATGCCAAACATCCCCAAGTCCTAAAATAAGATACATTCGGTTTATAATTTCTTAAAATTTCAAAAGGTGAAGTCTTACTTTTTGATTTAGGGATTCTATTCAATACATAGCATACAGTCAACAAAATATCCCCCCACCAATGTTTTGCTGCACCTGAATTTAACAAAATAGCTACAACTAATTCGGTAAAGGTCCTATTCTTTCTTTCAGCTTTACCGTTCATTTCAGGTGAATAAGGTGCAGTTCTCTCATGAATTATACCATTCAATTTATAGAAATCAAGAAATGAACTAGATTCATATTCTGTTCCTCTATCACTACGAAGTCTCTTAATTTTCTTATTAGATTGATTCTCAATTTCAGTTTTAAATAATTTAAACATATCAAATGCATCACTTTTATTTTTCATAAGATATACATAAGTGAAATCAGAGGTATCATCTATGAAAGTGATAAAATAACGGTGTCCATGTCTAGTCAAAGTACCATCTAGCTCACATATGTCAGAATGAATCAAGTCTAAGGGTTCAGAAAATCTATCAACTGATTTATGAGGTTTCTTAGTGATTTTTGCTTGACTACAGAATTCACATTTATCAAAATCAGTTTGTGACATTTTAGGAATCAAATCTAATGTGATCATGTTACGAATTATACGCTTATTTACATGACATAATCTAGAGTGCCAAATATTAAAGTCACACAACATATAAGCAGAACTGGTTACTTTATTAGATTCAACATTCAGTTTAAACATACCCTCACAAGCATAACCCTTCCCTACAAACATCCCCTTATAAGTCAAAGTATACAAATCAGCCCCAATAACTTGAGTAAAACCAGTCTTATTAAGGAGAAAACCAGAAACCAGATTCTTTCTCATCTCTGGAGTATGCATCACATCTTTCAGAAGAACTGTCTTTCCAGAGGTAAACTTTATTTCCACATTTCCAATGCCTGCAACTGTAGTGGTGTGAGAATCTCCTAACAGCACTTTCTGATCATCAGCAACCGTGTATGTACTAAACATAGCACGATCATAGCAGACATGGCGGGATGCACCAGTGTCTACCCACCAACCCTCTGATCCACCAACAAGGTGAATCTCAGAAATCATAGCCGTCAAAGGCTCCTCGGCCAGGTTAGCCTGCGGTGCAGGGCCTGGTTTGTTCCTACACTTGCGTGCCATATGACCTGGTTTTCCACAGTTGTAGCACAGAAACAACTGTCCAGAGTCATTCTTTTGGGTCGGTTTCTGCTGTCCTCTTTGGCTCCCTTGCGGGTTCCAATTCTGTTTGTTGCGGTTGCGGTTCTGATTCTTAAAGTTTTTCGAATTTGGTTTCAGAACTGCTGGCTTGGACTTTTTAGTGTTGTTGTTGGTGACAACAAGCACTTCCTCTTTCTGGTCCTGTTTCCGAGCCTCCTCTTCAATACGGAGGCGAGTGATCAAGCTCTCTAAGGAGAATTCCTTAGTCTTGTGCCTAAGCACATTCTTAAAGTCTTTCCAACCTGGGGGCAGTTTATCAATAATAACAACAATCTGAAACTGTTCATCTAAGCTCATACCTTCGGAGATGATCTCATGAGCAATTTTCTGAAGCTCATGAGACTGCATCTCTACTGACCTGTCATCTGTCATCTGGTATTTGAGGTAGCGGCTGACTGCATATTTCTTCGCTCCAGCCTCTTCGGTATCGTACTTCTTTTGCAGTGCTTCCCAGATCTCTTTGGCTGACTTGTCAGTATTGTAGTAGTCGTACAGGTCATCGCTGAGGCCGTTGAGTATGAAGTTTCGGCACATGTAATCTTGGTCCGTCCAGTTCTGCAACTCGTTTGATTTTTCTGTCCAGGCTCGCATCTGATCTACATCTGCTTCGTTGTCTGGTCTAGCGGGTAGCTGCGGTTTGTCGGTTGTCAGCACAGCCACGACTTTTCTGGTGGTCAGGAAGAATTCCATCTTCTGTCTCCATCGTTTGAAATGGAGGCCCTCGAATCTGAAGGGAGCAGCAGAGACGACCGGGAGTTGGAAGAAGGAAGTGGGAGCGGCGGCATCTAGATCTGCAGCAGAGGCCATTGTTGTCGAACGTCTTCAATTTGTTGGAAAACAATGGCAGGGTTCGGCTGAGTCGTGGACGGAGTCACTTTCTTGAAGACGTTTCGGCGATCTGCTCAATGGTGCAAGCAGTTCGGATCAATCACCGCCGCCTCTAGGATAAAACAGCCTCTCAGTAGTTGTGTTACCGATTCGTCTGCACGGACGAACGGCTCAGTTTGCACTCTCAAAAAATAAAGCTCGAATTTGTTAGAAAAGGAGTCACGAAAAAAAAATGTTGTTCTCTTCTGTTTTTCGTCTTCGTATTAGTTAAGAAGACGATGCAGTAAAAAAAAAAGAACGTTACTGGTTTGGGGGAAACGTGGTCTTAAAAAACGGATCTGAGTAATACCGGGTCAAAATATCAATACGGGCTTGAACAGATTTTACCGTTCCAACCCGGTCAAAAAATTTGTAGCAAAAATATAAGTGTTACACCACTACGAGCCCGAGCCCGAGCCCGGGCCCGGCCCGGGCCGGGTCGAGTCGGTCGGTCGGCGCGCGCGCGCGTGTGGTGGTCAAGCATGGCCTCCCTCCTCACAAAAGAGCATCATTGGGTGCCCAAAGGGCCCAACTTAGCCTCTAAGAATCAAGTATAAATACTTGATTCTTGCATATAATCTCACAATGTGGGACTATTCAAATATAGGAGCCAATTTCCACTTAGCCAATTTTTTTTTAACAATTCACTTCAAACAAAATTTCCAACAATCCCCCACTTGAATTTTTAAAAAATATTTTCGAGCAATTTCGGAAAACATAAGATTGTGCATAAACAAAGGTGTCGTTAGACTTGAACCTTTGCATAGTGAATAAGATTCAGTTTTTACTAGAGTGACACGTAGTCTTGAACTCTATTCCTGACATCAGACCACACACAATCCTTCTAGAGTGCAATCAAATAAGCCCGTGCATTTATGGCCATGCACGTCTATCCCAGTTTAGTGAATGCTCTAGGAGTTTTGCCAAAACACCATAGGAAACGGCCAAATTTCCACATTCATACAGGTGAGTCTATCAAGAGTACTCCTGAAGGTAGGTACTCCACTCCAAATGGAGTATAGATCTCATTAAGAGTTTCTATTAACTCATCCTCTAATCACTTCAGGAATACATGCTTCTATATATATGAAAAATGGCATGTTCAACTCATATCACTTCACAACTTGTTCTTACCCATTGAACCTAGTTCTTGGGATCTCCAGTCATTAGGTCGGGTTACCATTGTGCGTGACTCAACAATCTAAGGGCAATAGTCCCATTTTTCTAGAAGTCGTAAGGACTTTCTCTCTGGCCAGTCCTTTCGTCAAAGGATCTGCCAAATTCTCATCACTGCGTATGTGATCCACTCTAACAGCTCCTGAAGAGAGTAGCTCTCTAACAGTGCTATGCTTACGACGTATCTGTCGTCTCTTACCGTTGTAATAACGGTTCTGAACTTTTGCAATAGCCGCGGTACTATCGCAATGGATCAACACAGCTGGTATCGGTTTTTCCCATAAGGGAATCTCAGCTAGCAGATTTCTTAAGTACTCTGCTTCCTCACTAGCTGTGGCTAGTGCTATCATCTCAGACTCCATAGTAGACTGAGCCAAAATAGTCTGTTTCTTGGATTTCCAAGAAACAGCTCCTCCAGCAATGCTAAAGATATAGCCGCTAGTTGCCTTTGAGTCATCAGATAAAGTATTCCAGTCTGCATCGGTGTAACCTTCAAGAACAGCTGGAAACTTTTCATAATGTAATCCAAGGTTCATGGTTCGTTTTAGGTATCTCATGACCCTCTCAATAGCGTGCCAATGCTCTATACTAGGTCTACTAGTAAACCTACATAATAATCCCACGACATAGGCAATGTCGGGTCTAGTACAATCAGTGGCATACCTAAGGCTGCCAATGATGCTCGCATAATCAGACTGTCTTACACCTTCACCAGTGTTCTTGAAAAGTTTTACACTAGGATCATATGGTGTACATGCAGGTTTACAGTCAAAGTAATTGTATTTCTTTAAGATCTTCTCAATATAATGAGATTGATCCAAAGAAAGTCCCTTTTCGGACCTAGTAATCTTAATACCAAGAATTACACTCGCTTCACCTAGATCTTTCATATCAAAATTGGCACTTAACAAAGATTTAACAGTGTTTATGGCATGAATATTTGATCCAAAAATTAGTAGATCATCTACATACAAACATATTATAGTGCAAATGTCATTCTCAAATTTATAATAAATGCATTTGTCACTTTCATTAATTTTAAAACCATTTGAGATTATTAAATTATCAAATTTTTCATGCCATTGTTTAGGTGCTTGTTTTAAACCATATAATGATTTATCTAATTTGCAAACTTTATGTTCTTGACCATGAATTACAAAGCCTTCAGGTTGGTCCATATAAATTTCTTCTTCTAATTCACCATTTAAAAAGGCAGTTTTAACATCCATTTGGTGTATAATTAAATTATGAATAGATGCTAATGAAATTAGTACTCGAATGGATGTGATTCTAGTTACAGGTGAAAAAGTATCAAAAAAGTCTATATTTTCTCTTTGCCTAAAACCTTTAGCTACCAAACGGGCTTTATATTTTTCAACTGTTCCATCAGGTTTTAATTTCTTTTTAAGTACCCATTTACAACCTATAGACTTACAACCAGGTGGTAAATCTACTAAGTGCCAAGTCTTATTGGATTCCAAGGAATCCATCTCATCATTTATAGCCTCTTGCCAAAAATCGGCATCTAATGAAGATAAGGCTTCTTGGAGGTTTGTTGGATCCTCCTCTATAGTAAAAGTGCAAAAATCCGAGCCAAAATCTTTATCAACTCTTGCTCTTTTACTTCTTCTAGGTTCAGTTTCAGAAGATTCATTAAGTTCTGTTCTAATAGGCACGGTGTTATTTGACGTGCCCCCACTATTCCTCAATTTAAAAGGAAATTTACTTTCATAAAAATCAGCATCAATAGATTTTACTATATTATGTGTATTTAGGTCATAAAATCTATATGCTTTGCTATTAATAGCATAGCCAATAAATACACATTCGTATGTTCTACTTGCTAATTTTATTCTCTTAGGGTCGGGTATACGAACATATGCCAAACATCCCCAAGTCCTAAAATAAGATACATTCGGTTTATAATTTCTTAAAATTTCAAAAGGTGAAGTCTTACTTTTTGATTTAGGGATTCTATTCAATACATAGCATACAGTCAAAAAAATATCCCCCCACCAATGTTTTGCTGCACCTGAATTTAACAAAATAGCTACAACTAATTCGGTAAAGGTCCTATTCTTTCTTTCAGCTTTACCGTTCATTTCAGGTGAATAAGGTGCAGTTCTCTCATGAATTATACCATTCAATTTATAGAAATCAAGAAATGAACTAGATTCATATTCTGTTCCTCTATCACTACGAAGTCTCTTAATTTTCTTATTAGATTGATTCTCAATTTCAGTTTTAAATAATTTAAACATATCAAATGCATCACTTTTATTTTTCATAAGATATACATAAGTGAAATCAGAGGTATCATCTATGAAAGTGATAAAATAACGGTGTTCATGTCTAGTCAAAGTACCATCTAGCTCACATATGTCAGAATGAATCAAGTCTAAGGGTTCAGAAAATCTATCAACTGATTTATGAGGTTTCTTAGTGATTTTTGCTTGACTACAGAATTCACATTTATCAAAATCAGTTTGTGACATTTTAGGAATCAAATCTAATGTGATCATGTTACGAATTATACGCTTATTTACATGACATAATCTAGAGTGCCAAATATTAAAGTCACACAACATATAAGCAGAACTGGTTACTTTATTAGATTCAACATTCAGTTTAAACATACCCTCACAAGCATAACCCTTCCCTACAAACATCCCCTTATAAGTCAAAGTATACAAATCAGCCCCAATAACTTGAGTAAAACCAGTCTTATTAAGGAGAAAACCAGAAACCAGATTCTTTCTCATCTCTGGAGTATGCATCACATCTTTCAGAAGAACTGTCTTTCCAGAGGTAAACTTTATTTCCACATTTCCAATGCCTGCAACTGTAGTGGTGTGAGAATCTCCTAACAGCACTTTCTGATCATCAGCAACCGTGTATGTACTAAACATAGCACGATCATAGCAGACATGGCGGGATGCACCAGTGTCTACCCACCAACCCTCTGATCCACCAACAAGGTGAATCTCAGAAATCATAGCCGTCAAAGGCTCCTCGGCCAGGTTAGCCTGCGGTGCAGGGCCTGGTTTGTTCCTACACTTGCGTGCCATATGACCTGGTTTTCCACAGTTGTAGCACAGAAACAACTGTCCAGAGTCATTCTTTTGGGTCGGTTTCTGCTGTCCTCTTTGGCTCCCTTGCGGGTTCCAATTCTGTTTGTTGCGGTTGCGGTTCTGATTCTTAAAGTTTTTCGAATTTGGTTTCAGAACTGCTGGCTTGGACTTTTTAGTGTTGTTGTTGGTGACAACAAGCACTTCCTCTTTCTGGTCCTGTTTCCGAGCCTCCTCTTCAATACGGAGGCGAGTGATCAAGCTCTCTAAGGAGAATTCCTTAGTCTTGTGCCTAAGCACATTCTTAAAGTCTTTCCAACCTGGGGGCAGTTTATCAATAATAACAGCAATCTGAAACTGTTCATCTAAGCTCATACCTTCGGAGATGATCTCATGAGCAATTTTCTGAAGCTCATGAGACTGCATCTCTACTGACCTGTCATCTGTCATCTGGTATTTGAGGTAGCGGCTGACTGCATATTTCTTCGCTCCAGCCTCTTCGGTATCGTACTTCTTTTGCAGTGCTTCCCAGATCTCTTTGGCTGACTTGTCAGTATTGTAGTAGTCGTACAGGTCATCGCTGAGGCCGTTGAGTATGAAGTTTCGGCACATGTAATCTTGGTCCGTCCAGTTCTGCAACTCGTTTGATTTTTCTGTCCAGGCTCGCATCTGATCTACATCTGCTTCGTTGTCTGGTCTAGCGGGTAGCTGCGGTTTGTCGGTTGTCAGCACAGCCACGACTTTTCTGGTGGTCAGGAAGAATTCCATCTTCTGTCTCCATCGTTTGAAATGGAGGCCCTCGAATCTGAAGGGAGCAGCAGAGACGACCGGGAGTTGGAAGAAGGAAGTGGGAGCGGCGGCATCTAGATCTGCAGCAGAGGCCATTGTTGTCGAACGTCTTCAATTTGTTGGAAAACAATGGCAGGGTTCGGCTGAGTCGTGGACGGAGTCACTTTCTTGAAGACGTTTCGGCGATCTGCTCAATGGTGCAAGCAGTTCGGATCAATCACCGCCGCCTCTAGGATAAAACAGCCTCTCAGTAGTTGTGTTACCGATTCGTCTGCACGGACGAACGGCTCAGTTTGCACTCTCAAAAAATAAAGCTCGAATTTGTTAGAAAAGGAGTCACGAAAAAAAAATGTTGTTCTCTTCTGTTTTTCGTCTTCGTATTAGTTAAGAAGACGATGCAGTAAAAAAAAAAGAACGTTACTGGTTTGGGGGAAACGTGGTCTTAAAAAACGGATCTGAGTAATACCGGGTCAAAATATCAATACGGGCTTGAACAGATTTTACCGTTCCAACCCGGTCAAAAAATTTGTAGCAAAAATATAAGTGTTACACCACTACGAGCCCGAGCCCGAGCCCGGGCCCGGCCCGGGCCGGGTCGAGTCGGTCGGTCGGCGCGCGCGCGCGTGTGGTGGTCAAGCATGGCCTCCCTCCTCACAAAAGAGCATCATTGGGTGCCCAAAGGGCCCAACTTAGCCTCTAAGAATCAAGTATAAATACTTGATTCTTGCATATAATCTCACAATGTGGGACTATTCAAATATAGGAGCCAATTTCCACTTAGCCAATTTTTTTTTTAACAATTCACTTCAAACAAAATTTCCAACAATCCCCCACTTGAATTTTTAAAAAATATTTTCGAGCAATTTCGGAAAACATAAGATTGTGCATAAACAAAGGTGTCGTTAGACTTGAACCTTTGCATAGTGAATAAGATTCAGTTTTTACTAGAGTGACACGTAGTCTTGAACTCTATTCCTGACATCAGACCACACACAATCCTTCTAGAGTGCAATCAAATAAGCCCGTGCATTTATGGCCATGCACGTCTATCCCAGTTTAGTGAATGCTCTAGGAGTTTTGCCAAAACACCATAGGACACGGCCAAATTTCCACATTCATACAGGTGAGTCTATCAAGAGTACTCCTGAAGGTAGGTACTCCACTCCAAATGGAGTATAGATCTCATTAAGAGTTTCTATTAACTCATCCTCTAATCACTTCAGGAATACATGCTTCTATATATATGAAAAATGGCATGTTCAACTCATATCACTTCACAACTTGTTCTTACCCATTGAACCTAGTTCTTGGGATCTCCAGTCATTAGGTCGGGTTACCATTGTGCGTGACTCAACAATCTAAGGGCAATAGTCCCATTTTTCTAGAAGTCGTAAGGACTTTCTCTCTGGCCAGTCCTTTCGTCAAAGGATCTGCCAAATTCTCATCACTGCGTATGTGATCCACTCTAACAGCTCCTGAAGAGAGTAGCTCTCTAACAGTGCTATGCTTACGACGTATCTGTCGTCTCTTACCGTTGTAATAACGGTTCTGAACTTTTGCAATAGCCGCGGTACTATCGCAATGGATCAACACAGCTGGTATCGGTTTTTCCCATAAGGGAATCTCAGCTAGCAGATTTCTTAAGTACTCTGCTTCCTCACTAGCTGTGGCTAGTGCTATCATCTCAGACTCCATAGTAGACTGAGCCAAAATAGTCTGTTTCTTGGATTTCCAAGAAACAGCTCCTCCAGCAATGCTAAAGATATAGCCGCTAGTTGCCTTTGAGTCATCAGATAAAGTATTCCAGTCTGCATCGGTGTAACCTTCAAGAACAGCTGGAAACTTTTCATAATGTAATCCAAGGTTCATGGTTCGTTTTAGGTATCTCATGACCCTCTCAATAGCGTGCCAATGCTCTATACTAGGTCTACTAGTAAACCTACATAATAATCCCACGACATAGGCAATGTCGGGTCTAGTACAATCAGTGGCATACCTAAGGCTGCCAATGATGCTCGCATAATCAGACTGTCTTACACCTTCACCAGTGTTCTTGAAAAGTTTTACACTAGGATCATATGGTGTACATGCAGGTTTACAGTCAAAGTAATTGTATTTCTTTAAGATCTTCTCAATATAATGAGATTGATCCAAAGAAAGTCCCTTTTCGGACCTAGTAATCTTAATACCAAGAATTACACTCGCTTCACCTAGATCTTTCATATCAAAATTGGCACTTAACAAAGATTTAACAGTGTTTATGGCATGAATATTTGATCCAAAAATTAGTAGATCATCTACATACAAACATATTATAGTGCAAATGTCATTCTCAAATTTATAATAAATGCATTTGTCACTTTCATTAATTTTAAAACCATTTGAGATTATTAAATTATCAAATTTTTCATGCCATTGTTTAGGTGCTTGTTTTAAACCATATAATGATTTATCTAATTTGCAAACTTTATGTTCTTGACCATGAATTACAAAGCCTTCAGGTTGGTCCATATAAATTTCTTCTTCTAATTCACCATTTAAAAAGGCAGTTTTAACATCCATTTGGTGTATAATTAAATTATGAATAGATGCTAATGAAATTAGTACTCGAATGGATGTGATTCTAGTTACAGGTGAAAAAGTATCAAAAAAGTCTATATTTTCTCTTTGCCTAAAACCTTTAGCTACCAAACGGGCTTTATATTTTTCAACTGTTCCATCAGGTTTTAATTTCTTTTTAAGTACCCATTTACAACCTATAGACTTACAACCAGGTGGTAAATCTACTAAGTGCCAAGTCTTATTGGATTCCAAGGAATCCATCTCATCATTTATAGCCTCTTGCCAAAAATCGGCATCTAATGAAGATAAGGCTTCTTGGAGGTTTGTTGGATCCTCCTCTATAGTAAAAGTGCAAAAATCCGAGCCAAAATCTTTATCAACTCTTGCTCTTTTACTTCTTCTAGGTTCAGTTTCAGAAGATTCATTAAGTTCTGTTCTAATAGGCACGGTGTTATTTGACGTGCCCCCACTATTCCTCAATTTAAAAGGAAATTTACTTTCATAAAAATCAGCATCAATAGATTTTACTATATTATGTGTATTTAGGTCATAAAATCTATATGCTTTGCTATTAATAGCATAGCCAATAAATACACATTCGTATGTTCTACTTGCTAATTTTATTCTCTTAGGGTCGGGTATACGAACATATGCCAAACATCCCCAAGTCCTAAAATAAGATACATTCGGTTTATAATTTCTTAAAATTTCAAAAGGTGAAGTCTTACTTTTTGATTTAGGGATTCTATTCAATACATAGCATACAGTCAACAAAATATCCCCCCACCAATGTTTTGCTGCACCTGAATTTAACAAAATAGCTACAACTAATTCGGTAAAGGTCCTATTCTTTCTTTCAGCTTTACCGTTCATTTCAGGTGAATAAGGTGCAGTTCTCTCATGAATTATACCATTCAATTTATAGAAATCAAGAAATGAACTAGATTCATATTCTGTTCCTCTATCACTACGAAGTCTCTTAATTTTCTTATTAGATTGATTCTCAATTTCAGTTTTAAATAATTTAAACATATCAAATGCATCACTTTTATTTTTCATAAGATATACATAAGTGAAATCAGAGGTATCATCTATGAAAGTGATAAAATAACGGTGTTCATGTCTAGTCAAAGTACCATCTAGCTCACATATGTCAGAATGAATCAAGTCTAAGGGTTCAGAAAATCTATCAACTGATTTATGAGGTTTCTTAGTGATTTTTGCTTGACTACAGAATTCACATTTATCAAAATCAGTTTGTGACATTTTAGGAATCAAATCTAATGTGATCATGTTACGAATTATACGCTTATTTACATGACATAATCTAGAGTGCCAAATATTAAAGTCACACAACATATAAGCAGAACTGGTTACTTTATTAGATTCAACATTCAGTTTAAACATACCCTCACAAGCATAACCCTTCCCTACAAACATCCCCTTATAAGTCAAAGTATACAAATCAGCCCCAATAACTTGAGTAAAACCAGTCTTATTAAGGAGAAAACCAGAAACCAGATTCTTTCTCATCTCTGGAGTATGCATCACATCTTTCAGAAGAACTGTCTTTCCAGAGGTAAACTTTATTTCCACATTTCCAATGCCTGCAACTGTAGTGGTGTGAGAATCTCCTAACAGCACTTTCTGATCATCAGCAACCGTGTATGTACTAAACATAGCACGATCATAGCAGACATGGCGGGATGCACCAGTGTCTACCCACCAACCCTCTGATCCACCAACAAGGTGAATCTCAGAAATCATAGCCGTCAAAGGCTCCTCGGCCAGGTTAGCCTGCGGTGCAGGGCCTGGTTTGTTCCTACACTTGCGTGCCATATGACCTGGTTTTCCACAGTTGTAGCACAGAAACAACTGTCCAGAGTCATTCTTTTGGGTCGGTTTCTGCTGTCCTCTTTGGCTCCCTTGCGGGTTCCAATTCTGTTTGTTGCGGTTGCGGTTCTGATTCTTAAAGTTTTTCGAATTTGGTTTCAGAACTGCTGGCTTGGACTTTTTAGTGTTGTTGTTGGTGACAACAAGCACTTCCTCTTTCTGGTCCTGTTTCCGAGCCTCCTCTTCAATACGGAGGCGAGTGATCAAGCTCTCTAAGGAGAATTCCTTAGTCTTGTGCCTAAGCACATTCTTAAAGTCTTTCCAACCTGGGGGCAGTTTATCAATAATAACAGCAATCTGAAACTGTTCATCTAAGCTCATACCTTCGGAGATGATCTCATGAGCAATTTTCTGAAGCTCATGAGACTGCATCTCTACTGACCTGTCATCTGTCATCTGGTATTTGAGGTAGCGGCTGACTGCATATTTCTTCGCTCCAGCCTCTTCGGTATCGTACTTCTTTTGCAGTGCTTCCCAGATCTCTTTGGCTGACTTGTCAGTATTGTAGTAGTCGTACAGGTCATCGCTGAGGCCGTTGAGTATGAAGTTTCGGCACATGTAATCTTGGTCCGTCCAGTTCTGCAACTCGTTTGATTTTTCTGTCCAGGCTCGCATCTGATCTACATCTGCTTCGTTGTCTGGTCTAGCGGGTAGCTGCGGTTTGTCGGTTGTCAGCACAGCCACGACTTTTCTGGTGGTCAGGAAGAATTCCATCTTCTGTCTCCATCGTTTGAAATGGAGGCCCTCGAATCTGAAGGGAGCAGCAGAGACGACCGGGAGTTGGAAGAAGGAAGTGGGAGCGGCGGCATCTAGATCTGCAGCAGAGGCCATTGTTGTCGAACGTCTTCAATTTGTTGGAAAACAATGGCAGGGTTCGGCTGAGTCGTGGACGGAGTCACTTTCTTGAAGACGTTTCGGCGATCTGCTCAATGGTGCAAGCAGTTCGGATCAATCACCGCCGCCTCTAGGATAAAACAGCCTCTCAGTAGTTGTGTTACCGATTCGTCTGCACGGACGAACGGCTCAGTTTGCACTCTCAAAAAATAAAGCTCGAATTTGTTAGAAAAGGAGTCACGAAAAAAAAATGTTGTTCTCTTCTGTTTTTCGTCTTCGTATTAGTTAAGAAGACGATGCAGTAAAAAAAAAAAGAACGTTACTGGTTTGGGGGAAACGTGGTCTTAAAAAACGGATCTGAGTAATACCGGGTCAAAATATCAATACGGGCTTGAACAGATTTTACCGTTCCAACCCGGTCAAAAAATTTGTAGCAAAAATATAAGTGTTACACCACTACGAGCCCGGCCCGGGTCCGGTCGGTCGGCGCGCGCGCGCGTGTGGTGGTCAAGCATGGCCTCCCTCCTCACAAAAGAGCATCATTGGGTGCCCAAAGGGCCCAACTTAGCCTCTAAGAATCAAGTATAAATACTTGATTCTTGCATATAATCTCACAATGTGGGACTATTCAAATATAGGAGCCAATTTCCACTTAGCCAATTTTTTTTTTAACAATTCACTTCAAACAAAATTTCCAACAGTTTGGATTCAGTTAAAACCAACATAATAATGTAGAACACTGATGCATCGCAACGTAAAAAACCATGTCTCAAACGGATCAGTTATCAATTTTATAATTTTCAAAAAATATAGGTTTAAGTTAAATATAATCATTAAAACATATAAACATTCATTCATTTTCTCAAATGTAACAAGATGGCGCGTACAGGCCAACATGCCTTTGTGTGCAACTAGCCCCAACAGTCCGAAGCGTCAGACGTATCGGACACTTCAGAATAATATATCCTCAGCAGATTAAACCTATTATTTTTGGTCTTATACCATTTGCTGTTGCAAGATACAAGGCAAATCTTCAGAATAATACATCTAAGCAGCTTGAATAAGTTTTCTGACCACAATAACACTCACTTCAGTATAATAATATCAAGGTACTAAATTCATCTGTCTCTAAATAAACGAATAAACTAATTCATTAACACTACCTACAGATAACTAATTCATAAACAAATATAATATATAGAGAACTACTATGTCGGATCAAGTTGACTGTAAACTATTTTTTTATTTCATATTTTAGTAGTATGCCATTTTCTGTAGTCAATGTTGGTCGTGATCCTGGTATGCTTTTTCCACATATAAATAAAGCATACTTTTTATAATAAGATAGTATATGCATTATGACAAGAAGATACTATCTTAATATAAATCTTCTTTCAATATCAATTTGATTTTTTAAATGTGTTTAAATAATTTCCCTTGTTAAATATATATAAATATAAAGATTATAGTAGTTATGGAATACTTATTATTTAAAGTGAAATTAAAACATATTAAATTGTCTTTTCTTATCTTTTTATCTAATTTTTTCATTATGTAATTTAAATATCATCTAAAGCCTTTATACGAACATGGTACGTATATTGGTACGCTTCAGTCTCTTTTATCTGATTTATAAATAGTTGCCATACCTTGGTTCTAGTATTAGCCATCTTTTTGCTGTCACTCTAGTACTAGTAGTAGTATTATATTTATTGTGTTAACACGTGATTTTATATTAAGCTGAAAAGGAAAAGAAAATAAAGGACAAAAATTACATTACTTTCAATATGAAAAGAATAAAAACGGGGGAAAGTGACTTCACAATTCTTTCTACAAATTAAACTTCCGAGAGAAACCTTTCTACAAATTTACTGCTAAATTCTACTAGTTAGCGAGTTCAATAATAATAAAAATACAAATCTACAAACTTTAGCAAGTTTTTATCATCTAGATTAATCTACTTAAACAAAACTATTAAAGAAATAACAAATACATAAATAAAACTAATAAATATGGTCATCTAAATCCTACATGAATTTCACAACTTTTTAGCCTTAAGAACAGACCTTCAATATTTTATCCTGAAAGACAACTTTCTGTAGATATCAGTTTTTAGTTATTGATAGCAGTTTTTAGGTATCAGTTTGTAGTTATCGGTAGCAGTTTTTAGGTATCAGTTTTAACTTGGTAGCAGTTTTGTTGTCCTTATGAGTAATTTTGAAAAATGTTACTAACATTATTCAAAATTATTCATAAGGACAAACATTCCTCTAAAAATTATTCATAAGGACAAACATTTTTCAAAATTATTCATAAGAGCTAAAACTGATACCTAAAAACTGCTACCGATAAGTACAAACTGATACCTAAAAACTGCTATCAATAACTAAAAATTGATAGCTACAAAAAGTTGTCCTTAATAATAAAATATTGAAGGCCTGTTCTTGAAACTAAAAAGCTGTGAAATTTTATCCTTGACAATAATTTCCTGTAGATGTTATATATTAATAAAAGATGATAATAACAAAAATAAAGAAGGGGGCAAAACAACTTTTCCTATTGCGTAAGTGGAAAGTGCAATAAGCCAAAACATGCCATTTGTCCCATCATTACTATTTAGGAAGAATAACTCCTCCAATCTGCCAGGCTAAAAGTGGAGCTTATGACTTCATGTGTCCTTTTAAATCGTTGTATATTTGATCTTCTCCACGAGTAGAAACCTAGCGAAAGAAAAGAATATTCCTTGCTCCACATGTTTTAATTAGTGAACATCAATCCTACTCACTATGAGAAGGAGGACTAATAATGAAAATATGGTCACCTCCTTGAAAAAGAGATTTTAGTAACAAACGCATGTTGCTAACACACCGACTGTAGACTTATGATTAATACAATTCTGAACATATATAAAAGCCTATTGAACATATGTTCAACGACGCTTATTTAGTAGGCGTCTTGGCTTCGGATCTGCGTATTAAAGTCTCGCTAAAGTCTCGTAAAATCCTTGTTATAGTACATAATGTTTTTCGACCGCTATGTTATTTCAATTATGCGTTATTAAACTGTAAATCGGATTTAAGTTCCACTATTTTCAAATCTATTTAATTAAAGTTCCTTTTATTACTTGATTTAACTAATTTGTAATTGTTATAAGTTAATTAAATTAATTAATATTTATTAAATATTAATTATAAACCTTTTATATTTGATGTGTTGAACAATGTTAAACAATGTATTTACAATAGTTATAAATATACCGATCGATATACGTAATCGCTGTGCATTTAAATTTGATTTAAATACAACAAACATAGTTCAAGCTTGGAATTGTTTTTTGAGACCCAAAGGTGGCTTGGGAATTTCGACTATTTGCAGAGGAGGCCGAGCATACATGATGTAGCATTGTGGATTTGAATGCAAAGAGGAGTAGAAATGGTGAGAGAGTTATTTGGAATTGTGAACCACTTTTCGCTCTCCTATCTCCCCGTTAAATAAGCCACTCTATTCATTTCTGCAAGAATTTTTCCACCTCCTCCTACTTGCATGTTTCAACCAAAAATAACCCCTTCCAAACCCTAAAATATTCAAGTACAAATCACATTAAAATCTTATTTGATCATCGGTGGTAAAGCAGTTCGAGAGTTAGAAACTCTAGGATTTTGAATTCAATTCAAGGAATCATTTCATCATTTCAAAGTGTGATTTCTAGGCCTTGTTGAGAGGTATGCTTCATATATCTTAATATTTTAAATTGCTTAGATTAATTGATCGATCGTATGCTAGCTAGATAGATTATATCACGAATAGGTATAATATTGTATTGTTACATGTCGATGGTTATATACATATGTGCATTAAAAAATTTTTAGACATCATCTTATTGATCTCGGCCTACTAATAAAAAAAGTTAACTTTTAATATTATAATTTTGCTATTAAATGATTTTATCAATTAAATCTAATGATAAAATATTAATTCATATGATATTTATGTATAAATTTTGGAAAAAAATGTGTACCCACCTACAAACTATTCCGCAGTAATTTTTTTAATTTATTTATAAATATTTAAAATTAAAATTATTAATTTGATTTAATATTAGTTTAACAAACAAAATATGTTTATGATACATTTATAAATAATATAATATTATACAAAAAAATTATATAATATAAAATATGCATTTTGATTTCAAAAATATTTTAAAACATTTCTTTTATTATTAATCCGCACAGATTTAATTTTTTAAAGTATATTTTATTTTAAAACACTAAACCGAAAAAAATTAAGCCATGAGAAGCAACAAATATATGCATTTAATATAAAAAATTATTATATATATATATTAATTAAATAACTATATGTTCATATAATATATATATATATATTTAAAAAAATTAATTCTGTTTTCATAATGCATGATAAATGTTTTAAATTATCTTACAAATTAAATAATTATGAAATTTACACACACGTATATATATCATAAATCATTTATATAAATAATTTATAACTAACATTTTGTAATAAATTTATAATTAAATTTATACATATATACATACATGTATGTATATTTATTTATACAACAATTTTGATGCATACATATATGTATATTTAAACAATACATTAATATACACGAGAAGCTAACATGCTCGTTATGGTGTAAATCCTAGTATCTATACATGGACATATCAAACCATGTACACATTATACTGTTGCACATGCACACACACTCTAATGACCTACCCTTTCGATCCTCAAATATCGACGCTAATACATCCATGATATTCGTGTGCCGAGCGTCCAAGTGCTGAAAAGACGAATTGCTAGGGTAAAAAAGGAAATAGACAAGAATGAAGAGGATACAATATCGGAATCTCACGATGGAACGATAATACATAATATCAAATGGACAATACAAAGGGTTACTCCGATACAGAAATTTCAGAGTTACGAAACCTAAGTACTATCTTCAGTCTGGACAGTTATAACAACATGTCCTCACAAATGCTGATATGTACAATGTAGTAATGCAGCGGAAATAAGAAGGCTACGATAGAAGAAACATCCATCTCGTCTTCTCGAGCTCCAATGAGCAGTAACGAAAACCTACCTTTCTTAAACTACTCGAAAGAGCACACGAGGAACTTAGGGAAAACAAAAATCGAGCGTCATACATAAGTTTTGTATGAGAAACTCAAGAAATATGCGATCAACATATAATAGTACTTTCGTGACCGCATGGAATGCCATAACGATTATCTCCTCAAAAGAACCACCATCTAATAGGTACATAAGGTGATATAATAGATAATGTCTAGGGTGTAGAATATAAATATTATAATATTGTTGGATGGTTACATTGGTTACATTCAATGGCATATGAGAAGTATAATCAAATCCAATAAAGAACGTTCGCATGCACAAGGATCAAAAACTACCTCCGAGCGCCATATATCTCTAGATGAAATATACCACAGGGTAAACATAACCAGTCCATGTCGATATACGTGATCCTGAACACCATCACTCCCGCTGGACAACAATCAATAAGCATACTCTAGATCTAGAGCGATAATATGCTGTCGTGGGTTAGCAAAACTCCAAGCTATGCTTCTACTCCATTTTAGCCATTTTCGATGTCGAGATTACGTTCGGCATTTTTCACACAAGTCTTCATCACTCGAACAGAACACGAATCCCAAATTGGATCCCCACGTCTTGAATAGATCTCGAAATCGCACATGAATTGAACAGAACGCGAATCCTAAATTAGATCCCCATATCTCGAACATATATCGAACCACACATGGATTCTAACATCTCAATACATCTCAGAATCACACATGGATTCCCACATTTTGAATAAATTACGAACAACTACATTTGTTCGAGTATCTTAAATAGATCTTGAATATTAATATAGATTCCCGCATCTCAAACGTATTCACTTCCAAGAGATAGAACACGTATCCCAACCTTGAAGTGGTTTTCGGTAAGTAAAACACTCATCGATCCCAATCTCTCCAAGAATAAATCGACGAACTTGGTCATTCAATGATTATGAGAGCGAGTGCATATGGAAACCAAGTCTCGTATACTTATCACATTTCCGATATTTTCATCTCACACTATCCATCGATCAAAAGTGAAGTGGGTAGGTTAGAACTCTATTACTAATATCCCTATACAAACATCGGTCTTAGTTCCAACAGATAGACAAGCCAACTTCATTTACTTTTAGTGCTAAGTATCGACTAAATGTTTTCCATAAACGAGTAAAATACAAGCACAATCAAGTCATACAAAGGACGATTAAGTCGCATACGCAACTTCTAATCCCCTTTTTGTTTAATCGATCCTTTGTTAATTAAAATTTCTTTTATTAGTAAAACTTATTTTATCTAATAAAACATCATTTATGAATTTCTACTATTCATTTGTACTTTTTCAATACTTCAAACTGTATTCATATACTTATCTTAAACGGTATAATATTAACAAATCATTAACAAGATTTCCTTACTTTAAGCCTTTACTCTTTCTATCTTTCAAAAGTATGCATATACTATCTCAAATAGTATAAGTATATTCACAAATCATTAACAAGATTTCTTACTTTTAACCTTTACTCTTTCTATCTTTCAAAAGTTTTTATATACTTATCTCAAATGGTAAAAGTATATTCACAAATCATTAAAAATATTTCTTACTTTAAACCTTTACTCTTTCTATCCTTTTCAAAAAGATTCCTTTTAAAATATCAATTTTAAAGATCTAAGTACTTTCACACATCCATTCAAAAGGTTTAAGGCTAATGTTACTCAAATATTGTCACTACAAACCCAAAACCATTTCCCATATGCTTATCTTGAAAACATTCTTTTAAAGATATATTTACATATATAAGTATAATAAAAAAGGGTTAAAGACGAATGCGATTAATACATTGTCACAACAAACCCGAAACCATGTTCCTACTTATTACTATTTTAAAAACCTCTATTTAAAGACCTAAGTTCGTATTCGGTTAAGATCGATAATCGACTAATCGATTATCCAGTCAAAAACCATTGCTTATACCAATCAATGTTCGTATACTTAGCTCATCTCCGACATTTCCGACTTAACTATTCCTCATTCAAGTGGGAAGCCTAGTAGGTTAGAGCTCTATTGCTCCATCCCTACTCGACATAAATCTTTAACTCTCAGAAATAGATAACCCTACTTCGTCGACTTTTAGCGTTAAGCAAAGTTTATGTACCTTTTTTAATAAGTAAGTAAACAACAAGATTAACACATTTTTGACATTTCAACTTAATTTGTTCCCCATTCAAGAGTGAAGCCAAGTAAGTTTAGGCACCGATTACTCCAAGCCTTGCCTAGACACCTCATTCTTCAATCTCACAAATAGACAAGTTTACTCATCGGTTTTTAGTGTTAAGCCTAGTTAATCGCGTTTGTCAAAACTTTATATATGTGTATAATAATACATTAGAAATACTTATAGATAGGTTTTAAATATCTATGTAAAATATTACTTGAAAATAACTAATTTAGAAGTTTGATTAAAAATATATTTTACATTTTACAGCCCTTTACTTTCAAAACTATAAATAATCATTAAGACTATGTTCGAACTTCTACCTTTTTTTTCATACTCAAATACATTTTATAAGAACTTCCATAAAAATATTTTATAAAGAAAAGAATTTAGAAACCATTTAAATCACGAAAAACTAGCCAAAATATCGCATTTTAAACACTTATAACCATAAACGATTTGCTATAGCTATTAAAAGTCCTTGTTAAAACAACATTGAAAAGTGCCATCTTTTTGCGACTAATTTCTACCACTTAAACAAATGATTTTAGACTTGAAATTTTATAGTAAGCATTACCATTACGGTACTTAAAAACCATGGAAAGGAATCCCTAAGGATATCTCTCCATTTATTTATAAAAATTCCCAAAAACAAGAGATTCAAAAGTTGTAACGCCCTGCCTTTTTGTGCGTTTAAATCGACGATAAACCACACACGTCAGACTTAAACCATACAAAGGGGGGATTGTTATGGAGTAAATAAGAAAAGTAGAGAAAAAAACAAAATAGAATCTTGCAGCGGAACGATAAAATATAATAACCAAATAAACAGTTCATGAAGCTATTTTACAAAAACATTTGATTATTCTTATATAATACATATCAGAGTTACATATACCAGAGAAAAATCAATAACAATGCAGCGGAACAGTGAGAATGTAGTGGGATACTATAATAACTAATAATAATAAATCTTCGTCTTCATCCTCCAGAGTATGGTCCTCCAAATCTTGAAATGCTCAGGCAAACCCGAGCGAATTGAAAAGACAAAACACTCGAGTCGGAACTAAAAGATCTTATGTAAGTTAAATCAACTGTCAATAATATGAGTGGAACAACGTCAGAGATGTTTATGGGATTCCACATCTCCTATCTAGCGTCTAAGGTGAGTGCAATAACTTAAGAGATGTTTGAGATTCACATCTCCTAAGGATCCGTTAAACTATTTACTATGTAGTAATATTTCGCTATTATAATAATGTCTATAGTAAAATAAACTTACTTTTAAATAGCGTTAAGGGGTTACCTATATAGCCCTTAACACGTAATAGTGCTAATAGTCTATACAGTACCGTAATACCTCCTGATCGGGAGGCTACCATAGAATACTCTATAGGTACGACACAAATCAAACTCGTACAAGGCGCGCTAGGTTAGGTGACACTGCACATAAGGCAATGCCAGGATAGATTTACCAATTACGCACACGGGCTGGTGGTAACGCGTAGCAGCTACTACTGCCCACCTCGAGCTACACCCCCAAATCAAAAATCAAAAGTGGTCACCGAATCAATCCAAAAGTCAGAGTAATATCGAAGGGATGTGTCCGATAAGAGAGGCTACCTCCTTGGCCCGAGATCGCTCATGTTTTAGCCACCTTATGCCAACTCACGGGAGTCGGGTCCATGTATATACCTTAATAGAACGTCGCCACCATCCTACTTCATTCTGGAATCTCCATCGCGTACACGGTTGTTAAAGTGGTTTTCGGAGTTGGTAGAGAGTATGACAACTTCTGATCCCGGTCTCTTTAACAACCAAACGTTATTATAACACCGTGGTCTTTTCAAAATAGTTTATACTTATAAAACCAGAATAAAATATCCATTTCAACACCATATAAATACGATATCATTTCCCTTTAAAACCCAAATCAATATGATATCATTTAAAATCATAGTATTTCAAAGTTATAAAATTTCGAAATCAAAGACTTAAAACTATAATACTTCCAAAACGTAATACTTTGAAATTTATATCTTTGAAACATAAATTCCACCTCTTACATGGTTTAAATATTAAAATATTTTATAAAATAAACCAGCTTCTTAAATTTCACAAATCAATTCCAAAACAACCCGAATTTCTAAATTTTAAATTTAACAAATCCCCAAATCATAAATTTCAATTAAATCCGGTTTTCAAATAGACCATTCCAAATTATATCGATTTCAAAACAGATTTGATCCCTAAAACAAACCATTTCAAATTCAATATATGTCAAAGCTTAAATATTCAATATTTCAAAACTAAACTTTATAATTCATATATATATATATATATATATATATATATATACACCAAATCCACTTTCTATTATTTAGTTTTTGAGATATTTGCTTAATAAGTCCAATATCCTTTAAATAAAACTTCAAATTTCAATAATTGAATGTTCCTCAATTTATTTAGACTTGATATATTCACTTAAATCACCTTAACCCCCCGAATTTAGTTATAAAACCATATTCTTTTAAAATCTAAATTTCAATAAGTTCCAAATGGATTCTTATTAAATATACTTCTTAATTAAATAAAATCTCAAATCAATTTCAACTATCTTCTCAACCTTGGTTCATAAAAATCAATATAAACTTTATATTAAAATATATTTTAAGTAAATACTTATCCATATTTTCTTTTAATAAAATCAAACTTTATTATTAAGCTTATTTTATACTTTAAACAATTTTATACATAGCTTAAAACCAAGAATTTAACTATATATAAAATAACATTTATAAAATGTCCAAATCAATATCTCATAAAATCATATATTTCTTTACAAAACCATAGAATCATTTCAAAAATATTTTATATATAGATCACGGTGCCTGTATATAATTTTCTACCCTATGGTCAAGTGATACGGATATTTATCATTTCAATCCGTAATTTAAAATAAAAATTACGATTTTATCATTTCAAACCGCAACCCCGAATGAAATGAAAAATGCATAACAACTTGTAGTTTATAACAATATAAATACAACATCCATTCATCCAATATCAATCATCAACCATTTATGACAATCATCATCCAATTCAAGCGATAACATTAATAGAGAGCAGATAATAAATAACAGGTAACTACTGGCAGTTATATAAAATGATAAATTAATTTAACTGGCAGTTTATTTGCAATAATAAATTTAATAACAATTTAATTCAAATAAATTTAATTTAACTGGGACGATGATTAAAAATATGCCAAACGGTCATAAATAAATTTCTAATCCTATCAGAAATTAATTTAACACACAAAGAAATTTTAGAAGTTATGAGTGGGCTAAAACACTCACATATTTGAATTTAAACCCAAAAATTGAACAGCCTCAGAATCCATCCAAACCAACGCCCAAATGTCCAGAATCCCAATACGAACCTAGCGGAGAAAACTGCGCGTGAAACGGACCTCGTATGTGGAAGTTATACGCGTTAGAACATATGAAATCAAAATTTAAATAAAAGAAAGTAAATAAATTACATTACACAACCACGTCATCACCCCCCCATCATCTTCTCCCAGCAACGCACGAACGAGACACAGAACGCACGCAAAACACAGCCGCGTACCCTCCTTTTTGACCGACCGTTGACCACTCGAGTACAAAACGATAAACGCGTGCCACCTACCACCCCAAGGCCTCGTGACTGAGACCCACGTTCGCCCAGAGCATTGTTCGACCGGAAAAGGAGCAGCCGCCACCATGGATTGAAAACCCTAACGGAATTTTGCACGAAAATCCAACCATCGATTCATCGCAAAAACTACGCCGATGAACTCCCCATCATCCACTCTTCAAAACCAATAAATGGTTCGTCGATCAGACTAATTTAATTTCGATGTGATGAACAACTGAAAATTGTTCTTCAATTTCTAGACAAAAATGCGTCGAATCGAAAAACGAGTTGCAGATCCGATTTACGCTCTTCGAGAGCTTCGATATATAATTTTTCTGAATTTTTTTGAGGAGTTTGAAATTTTGGCTTTGGATTTGATTTGGAATTTCAATTGGATCTGGAGTTTTATTGTCTTCCATTGAGGAGGAGGAATAGCTGAATTGTATGTTCAGACAAATGAGAATTAGGAAGGCTAGGGTTTATAACAGGGTATATATAGGCAATGTTGAAATAGAATAGATGGACCCGATTTATAAACGCGCTGAACGATGAATGGCCCGAAAAGCCCATTCTGACTCCGGAACGAAATTGGGTCAATCCGTATATCAAAATAGATGTTTTAAAATATTTTAAACGAAATGGAAAAGGTTTCATAGTACAAATTCCATCGTATGAAGAAGTTATGCTAAAATCAATTTATTTCAAATTGATTTCAATTGATTTCAATTTCATTGATTTCTAGGCGTTTCGAGTCCGTACGATCAAACGACAAGTCTGATCGCTACGAAACTTGACTTTCTATAATAATTCACCGTTACGGATCCGATGAAATTGGTTCAGTCGAAATCCGAGTCAGTGGCCAAAATGGCTATTTTTACATTAAATAAATTAACTAATTAAATCAATTCCTCAATTTCAATTCTACAATTGATAATTCTTATCATTTTTATATTTCCAAATCATTCACACTAATTTAACAAATTTAGATGTCAATTTAAAGTTAATTGTTTTACAAAATTTCCGTGTTAACCTCAATTTATTGAATCTAGAATTTATAAATGAAATTTTCAAAATTTCCATTTAATTAAATTAATCAATAATTATTCCATTCATTATTGTTAAATAGATGGATTTAACATTGGATTCAATATTATTACATAAATTTCCTCATATTCCATCTTCATTTCAAATAATATAATATTTAGATATTTTAATTTCATTTAATTGCAATTAATCCAATTATTGAATTTTACATTTCAATTAAATAAATAAAATCTTGATTTCCATTCTTTTTTTTCATTCAATCGTTATCTTATGGGTAAATTTAGCATTACTGTAAATCCAATTCGCCTAATGTTTTCCAGTAATCAACTAAATTCATATTAACGTAGTATTTAATTACATTTAATTGTAATGGATTTAGATCTAATTAACTAAATTAAACAAATAGGTAAACAATTAATAATTATCACAATTTGCCTAATTTAATCCCATTCATACCCTATTATCAAATGGCCAATAATATAATTACTTACCTAACATTAATTATGTCAAATTACAGTTTACTGCGTATTATTTCATAAATTAATATAACTTTGAATTTATTTCCTAATCTACCAATTAAAATCAATTATAACCTTACAATTGGTTTCCATTAATTTGGGATTGCACTAGATTAATTATTTATCAACTTGCATTAACGTTATTACTTTAATCTACATCCAATTACAATTAATATTCTCAATAAATTTATTTACTTGGTTTCATTCTTTTATTATATCAATTACTACCTTATAAATAAATTTACGTTTATATTGAATTTACATTAACACTTTCCACTATTATATTAATTATCATTAAAGCAACATTAATTACCCTTATTTGCAATTTGGTAAATTAACTGGTCACAACTACCACTTGTTACCATTATCCCTTTATAATACTTGTATGTTTATTCTTCACAAACAATTTCCATCTATCATATTATTTCACACATTAATACAATAATTACATTTGTTTTTGTTATATTCCATTTATAACTAAGTCATAACATTCAAATTATTTTATTTAATTGGCATGTTCATTCAAGTTCATTAATTATATTATAACTTTACAATTTTAAATAAATTCATTAATTGTCATTTCATTCAACCTATTAATTATTAACCTTAATTAACATTGTTACGTTTTAATTTACTTATTATTTCATTAATAAGTTACAAAAATTTATTTCTCCAATACTAAATCACAAAGTCTTATTTAATTTACTATTTATATTATCGAAAATTTACGGGTCGTTACAAAAGTGCACTTATAACGACTATTCTCGCTTCAAACACCTTCAAACTTTCTTCAATTTAACATACACATTAAACAACCATTTAAACATTAAGATAAGGCCATGACACATGTTTAAGAGGGTAATAAAAGTGAGGTTATACAATATAATGTTCTCATTTTATTTCAAAAGCAAGAGGGGTCCAAAGTTTATAACTTTATTTAGTTAATATCACTTTAACTTTATAATTCAAACAATACACACACAAAAAAAAATACATACTTAAGAGATAGTGAAATAACTTAGATCCAAGTTAACAACCAAACCAAAGCACAAGAACAAAGGCAACCCTTCCTACCATCACCTCATCACCAAAGCAACCACCTTTGAGCAATTCCAAACCAAAACCAAGCCTCCCCACCTTATAATTGCTCACGACCAAGAGGGGTTCCACTCTCTACTCCACCATTGTTTAGCTTCTTAGATGCTAAACATGTTCTAAAGGTATTCTAAGGTCTTTGGAAAGTTTGATTGTGTTTGGAGTTGATTTGAATAAGATTTGAGAAAGTTAGAGAGAGAGAGAAAGAGAGAGAGAGAGAAGGAAGCCATTGATTTTATCATTCAAACTTTGTAACATTTTGCGAGTGAATACTAAGGTTTTACCCCTCCTTATATAAGTTTAGGAATTTGATAGGAAAGACCAAAAACCCCTCAAAACCCTACATCAAACATCACTTCGAAATTTATGTCAAAGTTGCTTAATGGTTAAGGAGTTTCCATTTTTGCTTACTTTAACTTTATGTCACTTCTCCTTTAGGCTAATTACCATTATACCCCCCTCATAATAATATCTCTTATCCATAGAAAGCTTCTAGAACCTTCCAAGCTTTATGAAAAGGAGAGTGTTTAATTAGTTGCTAATGTGTTTATTTGATCATTAACTCAAGAGTTAAACATTTCAATATTTGCTCATTTTCCTTATTTGCCCAGTTTTCTATTTAGTTAGCCATAAACATGAAAATATTTTAACTTGCTGATTATCTACTTAATGATTAGTTGGATATGTGCAAAAATTTCGAACAACTTTGTTGAGAAAAAAGCAGTCTATCGATAAAATGATTTTCGATCATATTATCTATATTTTTCCAAAGAATATATTTTTGTAAACATTTTTTAAAAACAAGTTTACCATCATTACTTATGTTTAAAATGGGGTTAAAAAGCTTATTAAATCACTTTAATAACATTTAAATCCAAGATTCAAATATTTAAATTGTTCAGATATTTAAATACGAAGTGTCCGAAAATCCGGGTCGTTACACAGATATGTGTATATGATACACATATATAAAATATAATATAAATTGTATAAAATTTAACTTATAAATTCAAATAAAATATTGATTTTATTTAATGAAAATTTATAAATGAATTAGACTACACAGGCCCAATAGAGCTCAAACAATGTAGTTTTTTTTTAATTTTACCCAATTCCTCTGCTGCGGGCTGGCTTGGTTCCAACAATGGTATTAGTGCCCAATAGCCTATGCAGTCTAGATTAGTCATATTATGGTTAATTAGTTAAGATCACTGCCCAAATACAAGGGTGTCTAGAAAGATTTTGTCGAAGGATTGGGTTTGGGTAATCAAGTACTTAGCCTTATCTGGCTACCAACATGGTCTGAACAAATATATGAACCTAAAGGTTGCTCCTAATAGAAAAGACCCAATTTGAATTGGGCCTTGGGCTAGTTATCAAATTGTTTGAAAAAAATAGATTTATAATTTAAAAGTTAAATTTAAAATTATATATATATATATATATATATATATATATATTATAAAGTTATGATGTAATAAAAAATTTCAAATTTTTCGAAAATAGATGTAAATTAACTTCGAAATTAAATTAAATCTAATTAATAAGATTAATAAATTAAATAATTTTATTAAATAAAACATATATGCATGTACAATATGTAATGATATATGTTATGTTGTATTGAAATGTTTAAGATAATATTGCTATACTTGCATGTTTATATATAATAATTTTCGAAATTAGTAATATTTAACTAAAAAGTTTAATCAAATAAATTAATTAAAAGTTAATAAATAAAAATAGAAATATATATGATATATGTGTATTACTATAAAGGTCATAGCATATAAATATTCATTATTACATGTTAAAATTGAATAATAAACAATAAATAAAAAAGTTAGTTAATCAAAAATAGCTAAATATGATTTAATTAATATAGTGCTATACATAAGATTACTATATAAGCTAATTAATATGTAAAAGTTATATAATAATGAAACTTAAATAATATAAATGTATAAACTAAAATATGGCGCATTATAGAAACCCTAGATAGACTTTAGGAATAAATACATATGTAAATATACGTATACTGTAATTTCCAATGTATCTAACACTTAAATCACATTGGTATTTCATAAGAAATACATTGTTCCGTATGTCTAAATCACTCGATATAATATTTTAAATATAATGAATTTTTAATGTAAAGTTGTCTTTTACCATTTATACATTAATAAATTACTCGTGTACTCTCTAGTTGTTCAACTTTCCTCAACAAGAGATGTTATGTGTAGTATTATTAATGTATAGACTAGACGAGGTAAGACATTTATACATAGTTGTTGTACTTTGCTTAAGGTATGTATAGTAGCTTAGCCGTCGTGAAATAGTGGGTACGAGTGAATAATTTATTTTACCTGTTGAGCTTTCCTTAGGGTAAAAATGAGACTAGGACAAAGAACCATGGGTTAGGGGGTGATATATGATACAATCGATAAGAAGTTATCCATCATATATAGGAGTATAATTTGTTGATCTTTCCTCATGGTTAGAGCCCCAAGATATATGAGTCCTAACACCTACTACTAAAGTCGAAAAACTTCTATGTATTGACTTAGAGTTTGGCAAAACATAAAAGATTAGTGAGAGGTTATTAGTAAAATGAAACATAAGGTTTAACCTTGCTAATATTATAATAATATCTACTACAATAGTGTACTAATCTAACAATTAAAAAATGCAAAAAATGTCAACTCCAAAATGTTTTCTGAAAGCAACAAGCTTACCGAACCCAACTATATCGATTGGCAAAGATTGATTATGATAGCGTTGACTTATGAGCGTCTTTGGTCATCCATTGCATGTGATCCAAAGAACAATCTATGATGATGCGGACCTCGAACATAGAGTTGCTTATGAGAAATTGTTTTTAGACCAAGAGATCACCCAAGTTTTCGTATTGTCTATAATAGACAAGCCTTTGTAGATGTAGCATATAAAATATCTGTCCATGAGATATTTGATAGCCTCAAGACTCTGTTTGATGAATAGTCACGTTTCTGCAAATTACGAGCTTACGAAGAAGCCGTTCGATACCAAAATGACTAAAGGACAGAAACTGGACGATTACGTACAAACTATAAATGGCTATATTGATAGGCTTTCACAACTGGACGTGTAGATAAGCAATGAACTACAAGTTAATTTGATCCATGGTTCCCTTACACCTCATTGTGAACCATTCATACAGAATTATAATATGAACCTGTAACGACCTAGAATTTTGAACAATTTAAATTGAAAATATTTAATTAATTTTAAATATTTGAATGATGGTTTGATTTAAATTTCAAATTATCAGAATGAATTTGGCGATTAAATTTTAGAATTTAATCTATTGAAAGTTGAATAAAGATTTGAATCTTCAATTTTAAGCTGATTTAAAATATTTCAAAGGATTGTAAAATCCATATTGATAATACTGGAGATAATAGAAGCTTCATAATTGAATTTAGAAGTGATTGGATTAGTTTTTGAAATTATATCGTTTGAATCGATATTTAAAAATAGCCTTTCGAGGCACAGTCTCGGAATTCGATGAAACTAGTTCCATTGAGTCCGTAATATTGAATTATTATCGGATTTCAAATTTCGTAGCGTTTGGAGTTGTTGTGTGATCGTACGACATATAAACGCGTTGAAATTAAATCGAATTCAATTTGAATTTAAAATTTCATTTAGTCAACATCGGCACGTTATTTTCCCTAATTTACGCCTAAGATCACGAACGAAATCGTGAAAGCGCGCTTTTTCATTTTTAAATTCCCCTCCTCCCCTTTATTCAATTCACATCCTCTCGGCTAAAAATCAAATGAAATCAAATGGCCGCGATTATCTCCTTCAGTTCAAATCAGAAATCTCCCTAACGAAAATCAAAATCAATGGCTACGTACGCCATTACCTCTCTTCATCTTCAAATCAAAAAAATCAAACGGCCGAAGCCTGAGAGAGTTTAAAAAAAAACGATTTTCAAAATCTTTCGTATCGTTTAAAAGAAAATCAACAGCCATGGCCGCTATTTTTAATTCCTCTTCCCTCAAATTCAATTTATTCAAATCAAGGAGCTTGACCAAAACGAACGGCGACTTCGAGTTTTAGCAAGGGAAGTTCAAATGTAACTCGATTTATGCTCGATTTCGCGTGGAACGAGGGTCGCGGAGGACAAACACGAGGCCAGGAAGCGACGGCGACGAAGCTAGGATTGTCGTGGGCTCGCGATTGGTTTGGGGCCTTGCGATCGATCGGAGGTGCAATGCTTGGAGGCAAGGCGTGTGCGCAACATTGAAGTCGAATCGAGATCTATATGGGAGTGGTGATGCCATTGGGGATTTGTGCAGCGTCGAAGGGGCTAGAGCTTCGATGGAGGCTGGTGCGTGTTTGAAACCCTATTCGGTGAGGTATTAGCTTTATTTGATTTAAAATTTAAACTGATGTGAATAGATATATATAAATTTGGAAAGATTTAAATTTGAAATTAACAGTAAGGTATTTTCTGCATCTGATTTTTTTTTTTTTGGATTTGTAAAATAATGATAATCAGGTTGAACGAAAAAAAACAGTAAGTTTGTGCTGTTGTTTATAGGAAAAGGAAATAAATTTTAAACATACATATTTTAATTTGAAAAACAAAAAATATCTTATATAAATAAATAAAGTTGATTTTAACAAATTATATTCAAAGAAAAATTATATTCAAGGAAAAGAATAAAGTAAATATACATACCCATATTTTTATTTACTAGTATTTCAAAAATAAATAGTTAGAGTGGTTAATTTGTTTAACGAATTTATTTAATTATCTTGTTAGTTTAAAACTAAATTATTAGTCGACTGAAATTATTTAAAAAAAGAAAAAGAAATTTAGTTTTGAAATTTAATTTAATTTTTTAGTTAAATAAATTTACTAAAAGGAATTGATTTAAAATAAAAACCACTGGTTAATTAAATTGGTTAAAAGAAAAGAAAATTTTCAATTTAATTCATATATTAATAAATCTATATAATGTTTATACAAAGTGTGTAAATTTACCTATCTAAACTATTTTTGTTACTAAAAGATTTAATAAAGGTAAGTTAGTTCAAAATTTAATTGAATTATAAAATGGTAATTAAGGGTCGATTTATATTTCAAATATTAATAAAATCATTGGCTAATTAAATTTACCCAATAGGAATTTAAATTTTTCGATTCAGTTCAAATATTAATTAAAATCGTACAATTGTTATACAAGGTCAAAATTGTGAGAAAAAAGAGATGGAATGGAAAATGGACTGTAAATAAAAATCTAAGGTGAGATCTTCTCACTCAAATTAAAGTTGGATTTGTTGTTATTGATTGATTTCTATTTGGATGTGATATAGTATATATATATATATTAGTATATAGCAATATATATATATATATATATATATATATATTGGCATATGTATATATTGCAGTTGATTGATTTCTCGCATTGTATAGCGGATGAGACCCTGTTGCGCCGCCTATTAAGCGGATGATATTTTTATAAATCCCATATTCCGCGATATCCCGTCTTGAAACGGGATTGGTATTGTGCTAATGTCTGTGGATGCAGGGAAACAGGTTGGAGGGATCCAAATGGATTCCTCAACTGTATTTATTTATTTACAAATATTGTGATATTTGTTGTTTATCATATGATGATATATGATGTTTGGATGCTGTGATTGATTTGTTGGTGTGTTACATCACTGGGCCTATTTTGAATTTTTAAAAATGTTAAGATAATGATTTCCAATATAAAAGGATTTTTAAGTGATTTTTGAAAGTATATGTTCATTAAAATTTTGAATTGATTTATTTTAAATAAATAAACATTATAATTTTTATTGTTATAAAAGTAATTATCTTTGGAAAAATAAATAATTTGGAGTTATTTAAACCTTAAATAACGATTTGTAAATTATTAAAAAGATTGGTTTATTTAAAATTAGGACTTTTAAATTATTATAAACAATTTATATAAAAGATTTATAAAATTGATATTTATAAATTAAAATATTGGAATTATAAAACGAGTTTATTAAGTGTTTAAATGAAGTATAAAATGGATTTCATTGAAAATTATAGATTTATAATTGTGAAGTTATAAAGTGAATAGATTTTTGTAAAATAAAAGATTTATAAGTAATTAACTTATAAATTAGATTTTTGTATATAACTGAGTTATATAAATTGAATTGGTTAATAAAGGAGATTTATAAATCGAAGCTTATAAATAGAAATGGAATTTATAAACATTGTTTATAAATTCGAAATCAATTGAATTTGATAAATTGAATATTGAAGTTTATTAAAGGAAATATATTCACGATTTTGGACAGTGAATACATTACTGAATAAAATGGTCAGGTTTGGCAAAATGAATATTATAAAATGAAGTTAATTATTTTAAAGATGTTTAAAATGTATTATGAATCGAAATCATAGATTTCAACATTCATCGTTGAAATAGACGTTTTCGAGAAATAAAAGGAAATTGTGGACTATAACACTGTTGTTATAGTAAATGGTTTTCAAAAGGAAATGTTTTGTATAGTATTGGGATTTATTTATCTATTTAAACTTTGAATCCCTATACTAGTGATTTTGGGTCGTCGTAACGATGGTTTACGCAACATTCGTTTTTGACCCAAATAAATGGGTTAAGAGAATGATTTCCTTAAAGAATGAAATATATACTTAATTTTGATTTAAGTATATTGAATATTTTCAAATGATGAAAATAAATAGATTTGTGAAGTACTTATTATTAAATAAATAAGGAAATATTTTTCCAATGTGAAATGAACGTTTTAGAATTTATCTTTGTAAAGATAAATTGAAAGTGAATATTTGAAATTGATTGAAAATCGTATATCAGTAGATACTTTGAAAATATAAATTCACTATGGAATTTACTAATGAAAATAGAAATTTGGTTAAAAATAAACGTTGATTTATTTTTGAAGTGTGGGAATAAATTTACGGATTTGGAACGTAAATATAAAGTAAATCGGTAAGGATTTATTTAATTGGTTTAAATGAACCATATTGAAATGAAAGTATTTCCGAGTAAGGAAAATGATTGAAATCTGTTTTCAAAAGTGATAAAGGATTGAAAAGTGATTTGAAAATTTGTTTTCAAATGGTTAAAGTGTGGAAATTATATATCTAGTAAAGATAATTTGAAAAGTAAATAATTTGGGAAATTATTTGGAATCTGGTGATGTTGCGCATCTTTATTGATAGTTAAATAATCGACTATCAATATTTACCTTTAAATAGGTACTTGTTGTGAATTGCTTGAATTTGAATACCACACTTATTTTTAAAACAAGCGCTCACTATTCGGGTTAGCCGGGAAAGGACCTTAGGGTCGTATAACCTATTCCGAATATGTGATACGTCGTTATGAATTGCATTTGAAGACCGGTGTTGAAGACCGGATATTTGTGAAAACGGATGGATTACCGTCGAGTTACTCTGCATCGGCTGATCTCCGATACAGAGGTTTTATCACCCTTAGTGACGGGAAGTCCGGATGTGATTACTGAATATTTGGATTGCAAGGGCTTCTTTGGAAGTGCCTTCGGTTCTGTTCGATCCCGGAACAGACTTGTATGGATTGTATGTCTGACGTTACAATTTGAGATGTAAAGCTGGTTTCTATCAAATATATTTCTGTTGGTGGCGGAGAATTTATTCTCTTAGCTTAACACCCTTCTCTGAGACGTACGAGCTCAGGGGTTATGTAGTTGATGATTACTAGTGATATATTCCCAAATTGGTAATGTGGCATGCTGAGTGTTGCTGTGGGATGATCATTGTTTGATCATTTATGATATGATCATTTGTTTGATCATTTATCTTGGTGATTATTACTTTGATCATTTTTTACCCAAAGCACAGCTTTTGTATAAAGCGTGGCTTTGTGGACGAGACTTTGTCGGACCTCACACCCCGAAAATGGTCAAAACAGAAAGGATGCAGCAAGGTTATTAGGGGGTAGCGCCCCTTTAGTGTATGTCATTCCTTCTGGATAGAGGTGGTATCATGGTATGGAGCCCAGATATTTAACCTATGTTGTTGCTGCAAATTTTGTAGTTGTTGGAAATCGAGGATCCTCGGATAGATCGGTTACGATCGGGGGATGACATATTCGTGTCAGTAGTTACCTAGTTTGAAAGGTAACCCGGCCTTGTGTTGGCAGAGATCCGGTTAGGTTCTCGGGACGTCATTCCAGAGGCGTTTCCATGTGGCAATGGAAAGTTCCTTGGCCTGACCATTTGTTGGAAATCAAAAGAAACAATACGATCTTGTACGGTTTTAGTTGTAGAACCTGCCATTTACTTATGGTGGCTCCCCACTGTTTAGATGGTAGCTATAGTAGGCATACGATAATGGTCGTATGTTGGCTAAGATTAATATTCTACTTTTGAAATGTTTTCCTACACTATGCACTAGTAATAATATCAAATGTTTCTTTTTAATGCGTATCAAGCATCTTTGACTATCATAAGGAGAAATCTCCTCCGATTCTGCGTTTGCATTGTGTGTGTGTGCGGGAGGCCTTATGGTAGTCTCATTTTTAAAAAGCATTGCGAATTGACTTTAAAAAAAAATACTCCTCTATTTTGATTTTAAATAAAAATAAACTGTTTTAGTTCTCACACCAGTCACATGACTGACTCGGAGTTTATTGTTTTCCTTCCTAAACTCTGGGTGCCCACCAATTTCCACACGGGCAGTCAAGAGTAAGGTTTATCAGGATATTCTGGAATTCAGGAGTTGTTGGAGGCAAGCTGGATGGCATGGCGTATTACTGGTATATAATATTTCTTTTCCACTGTTGATGTTGTTTGTTGTTGTACACTCTGATGATGTAATGTAATGTAATAACTGATATAGTTCTTTGTTTAAAGATTATTCTTAAATCTATTATATGTTGTTCCGCTGCGAATTGTGAGATTCTGATGTTGTTCTACTATTTCTTTCTGTTCTGTTCTATCTTTTTCTATCTTCTTCTACTTTTTTTCTTCTTTAACCATAACGGTACGGTTTTTTCGGCAACGAAAAATCGCAAACGTTACAGAACCAATTGAATGTGAATCTCGTGGAGCTCCTCAATATGTTGAGGTCGGCGGAGTCTACATCTAAGGACCAAGTGGGTAGTGCTTGCTGTAAAGAGTGGTGCATCATCTTAGAAAGGTTCAGAGAATAAGAAAAGCTAGAAGACCGACGACAAGAGTGAATGTCACCACGACCATAACAAAGGTCATTGGAAAAGTAAATATCCTAATTATCTATTAGAGAAAGAAAGTAACATGATTCTACAGCTCCATCAGGTACATTTATGATTCAAATTTTTTTGTAACCAATAAAATGTCTTGGGTTTTAGATACTGGATCTGAAACTCATATATGTAATTCACCACGTGATAAAAAGGGAGATGAGGCTCTAAGTTATTGATGAATCTATCGTAAATGCAACGACGGCGGTTATAAACCCTTTGTCCTTACAAATGCTAAAAAATATAAAAACAAATGCAATAGATGCAGCAAATAATAGTATACATCCATATGTAGATGAAGATCTCCAGCTCTCATCTGGAAACTATAAGCATCTTCAACTAAACCTAAAACTACTTGGATGTAACCCGAGTATTGAAAATACCCGGATCAGGCTTGATAAACCAACATGAGATACTCGAAATGTTAAATGTATAGATCATGCGCATGTCAATCAAAACCTTTGAAAAGTAGGGTATCTCATAAGACCACGCCCATACATAAATACAGACGGGTTTTTACCTTATAATGACCAAACACTTTTATACCAAAATAATTTGACATTATTTATAACGACATTCCTTTGAAAACACTATTTAAATAATATATCAAAGATAGCCGAATTGTTACATTGATTAAATTTGACAGCTTACTAACTACTTTTTAAAAGTAGGTTATACAAGCAAAAATGTAAAGGCAACATATTGGAATTGGATTTCCAACATGATAAGGAACTAGTGACCATTCAGACCCGAAAATCCATGTACAACACATAGTTTCTACATGGCTTTACATAATCTCCGTTGGCCTCCAAACTACGCTGTTATACTAATATGGAACAGAGTATCACTCGGCTAGGCTTTACACAATCTCCATCAGGCTCCAATATCTGTCCATTTATACAATAAGGCAACAAGTGACTATAGGGACATCTTTCCTCAATAATAGCCCGAAAATATGTCCTTCAGACTACGTAGTATCCCATATCATTTTTGGGATATGAGGCTCGTGAGGCTACACTCCACAAAGCCACGCTTTGATCATCACAAGTTTCACTTTGAATGCCATATTGTCATTCCTTCGATCACCGTTGACTTCCACGAACATACAACCTCTGAGATTGTACGTCTCAAAGAGGGTATTAAGCTAAGAGAAGTTACCTTCTCTGCCACCAAACAGATGTATGTTTGTAAAAGTCAACATTGTGATCTCAAAATGCAATGTCAGACATTCAACCATTCAATTTCGTCCTGGGACTGAACGAAATCGTAAGTACTCCTCCTACCACATCCTATCGGGAATTATCCCTACGATTATTAGCGATTAGTCCTTATAATAAAAGCTTTCATAACAGTGCACTACTACCACCATAAACATATGAAATGGTAAATTTCACCCGAGGGAGTAGTGGCAAGAAGCCCTTCATCATGAAGATCACCATCTTCAAAAATCATCATCATTGTCTTGTCTTCACTTTCGAATATATACATTGGTTCGAAGTGGTTTTCGATTCAAAGTTACCCAAATCCGACCCCGGTTCCCCCGAGCCAATCATCGATTAAAAGATGTTAAGTTCATATGTGATTATCAATCTTCATTCAATTTAATTCATCTTTTTATTCATTCATAAATATCTCAAAGTGCCATATTATTTATTCCATTTATTTTTATATATGGAATCATTAAGCCTCACTTATTAAATCCTTTTTTGGTTAATTAAACCTTTTTGAATCGTAGAATAAGTCTAAATCATTTCATCTTTTATTTAGGAAAACATTTCCAAATCGTTTATTTAAATCTCTTATTGGAAAACATTATTGAGTAAAAATGGATAATGGAAATTACACTAATTCTGCTCAATATAAATCTCCGTATTCAACCTTTACTATCCATCGAATAGCGGTGAAATCACCTTTTAAATTCATACGGATAGTATAGGTTCGCTTCTCAGAAATTAAAACTAAGTGTAAGAAAATTATCTCCGTGCAATCCAAGTTGTTTAAATTTAAAATTTTTAATCTTTTATACTTAGCTTGTTTCCGACATTACAACCATATCTATCCCTCTCCCAAGATAGGCTAGGTAAGCTAGAGCACTGGTTGCTCCTAAACATCTCCTTAGTTTAAGCACCTCACTCAAATCTCATGAATAGAAAAATCCAATCTACTCGTCGGCTTTTAGAGCCAAAATTAAATCACTTGATTTTTTTGATAGCTTTTCTTTAAATCATTTATTTAAACCTTTTTAAGTAAATTATAAAACTTCCAAATCATTATTAAAACACTTAATTATTAATTTGAAAACATTTATAAAAGATTTGAAAAAGAATTGTATAGTTTAAATCCACATTTCAAAAGTAATCAAAGTGCTGCGAATGGTGCTGAAAATAGTGTTTTCAAAGCTTATTTGATTAAAACAACTTTTCTATCATTTAGGAATCCATTTTTTTATAACTCAAATCAATTTCCTAAAGTGGAAGCCATTGAAAAGCTAAAGAAAGAAGAGGAAGTATATGAAGAAATGAGTGAATGAATGGATGCTTATATTTATAGGCAAAAATAAGTGAAAAAAATATCTAAAACACCATCATTATCCATCACCATCCCCATATGCACCCATCTTCTCCTTAATCATCATATTCCCTATGTTATCTTCCTCCCTATATGCCTCCATCACTTCACTCTCTTCCAAGCAATACATTCACGTCCTTAGTTGATTTAAGTTTGCTTAAAGGTTAAGTACTTAAGGAATATCTTTTTTTTGTTATATCTGTTTATATGCAAATGTATTTCCATATTTTTATATGTATATGTGTTCATGTGTAGATATGTATGTTATATATGTGTACATGATATATAAACAAGGTTGCAACTGTTAGTCTTTGAGATGATGGTTTGATGACAACAACCTTAGGACCTGTTATAAAATATAAATACTAACATTATAGTCTATATATATATACACATATGCAGGATATATATACAGGTACTAAAGAATGAATACTGTACAGTATAGAGATTCAAGAATTGATAAACTCAAGATTGAAGATATCAAGATACAAGACTCATGAGTATCAAGAATATCAAGAGTTCAAGATTTCAATATAAGTAATTTAATTAGGAATTTTGTTAAAACTCCTAGAAAAGCATTGACATCTTGAAATCCATTTTATTCGTGGAATGGAATCCACTTCGAGCCCGTTAAAGGGATGGAACCTACAAAAAATCTAGTGGAACATTGTTCTGTATCCACAAACTTTTATTCAAATGTTTTACAAAATTATATCTTGTTTTCAAAATTATTTCAAAATCTTCTTTTTTAAAATCAAAAACGTCCATCCTGGTTTTAAAATACTTTTAGCCTCAAAATAATCTTTATTTTCAATATCAAATTATCCTTGGTTTTAAACTATCTTCTAATTATAATATATTTAACTTTTAATATTTATACTTAGATTTAAATATAAAATTATGTAAAATTTTACCTATACCAAAATATTAATCTCTATACTTAATTATGTATTTTAACTATAGTTAAGTATATTTATAAAGTTTAAAGTAGTTTTAATACAAGATAGAAGTTATTTTCAAAGAAAAAAAAATTACCAAAAATAACTTAGGCCTGTCGACAACCCCAAGAAACCCCTGTCGACAAGGTGACAGTTTATTTCAAAAGTTTGAATTTCAAAGGAAGTGTCCATTTGTCATATCCTTTCACGAATGGACATGGTTGTTGTTCTACTATAAATAGGGGCTGTTTTAAATGAATTTATGTTCATATTTTTCTCTGATTTCACTCCTCTTCTTCTTCCACATTTCTTTATATGCATTTTTACCATTACACAGCCGAAATCGCCATTGAATCTAACTAGATCATCTCTGGTTTGATTTTCTATCACTATCTCAACAAGATCCCAATGCTATTCAGAGTTATAGCCTTTTTTGTAGTCAATCGAGCGAGAAAATGTGTGATTGTGGCTTGGAAAATCAATCAAGCGAGAAAATGTGGGATTGTAGCCTGGAAAATAAATCGAGTGAACTTGTTGCCCGTAAAATCAAGTATCTCTACCCAGAGGATTGTGAATCTGGAATGGTATACCTCGTGGCCTTGAAATCGATGGTGTAATTGCATGAATTGATTTTGAAAGGAAATCCATACTTGTGTTGCGGGACTAGATGTAGGGTAACTCCGAACCAGTATAAAATTTGGTGTGTTCTTTCCTTTATTGCTTTTACTTTATTTCTGCATCTGTATTTGATTCTGTAATCATATCTGTGTCTAAATATTGCATACATTTGTGTTCAAATAAATATAAACTCAAAAAGAATTAGTAATTTCTTAAAATACTATTCACTCCCCTCTAGTGTTAATTCTAGCCTTAAGAACCGTAATCCGCATTTCTCACATTTGGTATCAGAGCAAGGTTTTCAAAAATTTCATAATATGATTTTTGAAAAATTTTAAATGGCAAATTTTTTTTGATAAAATTATTAACCCTATTTTCATATGAATATGTCATAGAATCATCATGATATTGCTGTTTAAAACTATATTTTGTTATTTTGAAAAGTCACTTGATTCTTTAAAATGTTATGTTGTTTTGCAGAAGAAGAGTTATGTCTAATGACCATTGGTTAAAAGATACCAGATAATGATTCATCGATCAAGAAGAACAAATGGATATATAATGGCAATCGACAATGAAATGGGTACCAGATCAATACAATTTTTTTGATTCTCATATATGACTTGATTTTATACTGTACTTCTCTCCATCTGCTTTTCAATGCCACCGGTTTCGTATGAATCCATTAAGAAATGACCAAGTTATGGTCAAGTGAAGTTTTGGTGAACAAAGGGGAAAATGAAAGCAAAACCGTCAATAGTATTCTTCAACATGCATCCAAAGACTTGCTTATTTTGTCCCAACTCCTTTTGAAGAATGTATTTCTTGTTCTCATGGTCGTTTTGATGGGTGGATCATCAAATTTCGATCAAAATTGAGTGAGATATGACAGTTCGAAGTTGGCTATCCAAAACTGAAACTGTGTACGAGATTTCCTGCATTTCTCCTTCTGTTCGGCCTGTTGCACCGCAATACTATCCAAATTCGTCACCAAACTTTTATTAAATCGTAGTCCTTGCCTTCCTCTTCGAATTTTCCACTGGTTTCATTCAATTCCGTTAAGAAACGAAGGAGATATGCCTTCTAGAAGTTTGATAGTAAGTAGAAAAACAGAAAGAAGAAGAAGAAAAACTTTTATGAAAAGTGGTGACTGTTGGGCCTATTTATAGTGGTTGAAGTGTCCATTCATTCAAAATTCAAATTCAAAGTTTTGGCGCCAAGTTGGTCGATCTACTAAATCATCTGTATCTTTCTCATACTATCTTCAAATTCAGCAAATGAATATACTACGATGATCAGAAAAACAAGCCCGTCGCAATAAAGCTAGATCTCCTCATCAAATTCTGAAAGATATAAATGTATGGTTCACGACAATGGAAGAACAACAAAGTTAAAAAGATGGAGTAGTACAAAAAGTGGTACGCTTTACTATTATTTCATCTTTATTGTTGCATTTAGTTAGGTTTAGAAATTTATCTCTTTCATAAGTTTGATATTTTGGTCCATAAATCGGCACACCATAGTATACATATCGTTATACCATTCTAATTTTTTTTAAAAGTCTTTTAAAATGTGTTTTCTTTCAAATAAAATCACATTACTAATTAATTACAACTATAATAAGTAGAAAAGCATACCATCATTTATGATTTCAACTTTTCTAATGTTGTTTTTACTTCTCGTACTCTATTTCTTTTAAGATACTAATTTTATATATTTAAGAAATTAATAAAAGGAATTTAGAATGTTAGAATAAGGGTCTATTTATAGATTTCTTTAATTAATGAGATTGTGCCATATCACATGACACTTATCATATAAATAGATAGTGACATACATGCAATATGACACATGTCATTACACTTTTTCTTTAATAAAAGCATTTTTACATACATAATGCCAAGTGTCTTTACACATGTTTTCTCATTATTATTTTTATGTTAATCAAATACTATAAAAAATTGAGTAAAAAATCAATTATTTACATGTCAATATCTAGTCGTAAAATTAGTGCAAAATCATGTAAAAATCAGGCCCAGAACAATAGTTAATATATCTGAAATGCCGTCTTTTCTTCTGGAACGTTTCTTAAGTGCTGCAAATTCGTTTTTGTAGCATTTCTGTGTTTGCGCCGAAATTGGTCGCAAACCCCAAACGTCGTGAAAGCACCAAAGTATGAATATAAATCAGCAATATCCCAAACGCAAATCACAGATCACAGCAAATTACAAGCAATAATCCAAAATTAATGAACAGGGATGCAAGATTTATAGTGGTTCGGCTATCTCCGGCCTACATCCACTTCAAAGTTTTATCCTTTATTGATTATCCTTGCTGATTACAGATGATTACAGTAGTCACAGTGATGAATTTCGAGTATAATAGTTGTATTGAAGTATAGAAATGAATCCGGCAGAGTCTGGCCGTCGAGCAGGCCAAAGATCCTCTTTTTGTAGGCTTCGGGGGGCTATTTATAGGCGTAGGAGGCTGAGATCGAGCTAAAATTTCGGGAGACTTCTTCTGGCACGTGAATGGGCCCACGCGACCGACCGCACCATGTTTCGACTCGATCTGTGATCGATACCAAGTGATTTCGTATCCATCAAAAAATGATCCAATCGAGCTGAAACTTGGCAGGAACATTCCTTACCTTGTATGCAAGCTGCTGTGAAAATTTCGTTGCATTTGGATCATCGGTTTGGGAGATATGATCGATACGAACTGGTGGTCTTCGTGGACTGCAGATTTCGAATCCATGCTTTCACATCCATCTCCTTTGACTCGATCAGGGGCATGTGCGCATCGATGACGTGGCGCTACTTCCAAGGATCGATCAATATTCCTCACCGCATTGACCGCTTCTTCCCTGGAGACGTGGGCTTGCATCCATGTTTTACACATGTTCATATCCATAACTTCGCAACGGCCAAGCTCGTACCCATCGATTCGTGTTTCTCTTTGCATCGATTCCAGGAGTACACTTCGCATCGATTATTCACGAATTGATCGATACGAAATGACCATGGGGGTTATCGATACGAAGTGGTTGTGATAAAGCGGAGGATGGATACGAAGCTCATCCTCGGGATGGATACGAGCGAGACCGTACCTAATGGATACGAACAAAGCCTTACCTGATGGATACGAAAAAACCTTTACCTGATGGATACGAAAGTGCCAAACCCTTCTGCCATCAATACGAAAGTATCGATTCGAGACATGCCGCCTCTTTCCATCCTGACCGACACGAAACCATCGAGTCGAGATCCTCGTAGCCTTCCTCTCCGATTGATGCGAAGTCATCGAGTTGAACCAGAACCTAGTCAATGCGAACTTCATTGAGCCGAACCCATGCCGATCGATACGAACGGTATCGATATGAACGGCATCGATACGAACGACATTGATACGAACACAATCCCTGATCGATACGAAATGCATCGATACGAACCATCCGGGTTCTTACCAAGCGTAATCCACACTTGACGACCTTGGTCCAGTGTCCCTGGATGTTGAGCTAACCTCTCCGGGTTCTTGCCAAGCGTAATCCATACTTGACGACCTTGGTCCAGCGACCCTGGACGTTGTACAATGCCATGGCTTAAGTCTTAAGCCGAATCCTGGTCTCTCCGGACCCTTGTTGAGCATAGCCCATACTCAACGACCTAAAGCAATAATCGATAATATGAGGCCTAAGTCTTAGGCCGGATCCTGGTCACTCCGGACCCTTGTCGAGCATAGTCCATACTCGACGACCTGAATGACTCAATTTACCATGTTCGGGCAAAGCGACTCACCCCTTGCTAGGCATAATCCATACCCGACGACCTTCTATCAAAAACCAGATACAAATCCAATCAAAATCCAATCTAAAATCCAATCCAAAATCCAATTCAAAACCAGAAAACCAGCAATTCAAAACAACATCCAAAACCGAAAACAATCATCCAAAGGAAAATTCAAATCAGAAAGCAAACAAAACTAGGAGTTCAATCCAAACTCCAAAACCAAACCAGAAAAAGTAGTGTCCAATCCGAAAGCAAAAGACAAATTTCACAGACCATGGCTTCGCGGTTTATCATCATTCAGAGCATGCCTAGGGGCTATCTCTGTCCCCATACATGTGTAAATGACTTGGTCGTTTGCTAATGGTTTGTTACTTATTCCATATTATCCGAGTCAATTGATAATCAATCGACCATCATTCCTGGGCCTCACATCGTCATGGTGTGAGGTAGACGGTGGTTACTCCTGCTCCACCGCTGTATTGCGTATTCCAACATACTGCCTCAGTTGTCCACTCCTGACATTTTCCTCAATTATGTCCTTTAGATGTCTGTAGCTGTTGGTATCATGTCCGTCCAAATCGTGGAAGAGGCAGTGCCTTCCTGATGCCCTCTCCCGTTCTGATGGTTCTCTCCTAGCCGGCCTTCGGTAGGGAAGGCGACTCCGGGTATCCAGGTATATCCGCTCCAGCGTCTCGTTTAATCCTGTGTATGTAGACAACTTTGGATCCTTCCATCGCTTTCTGGCTTTTCCTGTGTCATCGTCCAACTTCCTTTTTCCTTTATCTTTATCCGAACCTTTGCTGGATGGTCCTCCACCTTCAGTTGCATTTACTTCCTTCATCTTTAAGTCCGCACATGCATCCTCTTGTCGCAGGAACCTCTCAGCTTCGTGAAAGAATTCCCCGAAATCCAGTGGTGGGTCTCGTATCAAAGATGCCTTAAAATCCGAGTCCTCCCTGACTCCTGATACTGCCGCCATTAAAACCATTGACGGATCCGGCCGATCCACCGAAGCAACTGCCGCATTGAATCGAGTTGGAAAATCTCTAAGTGATTCATCCGTCCTTTTTTTCACCGACGTTAGCGTCATCACGTTCTTTGGTCTCTTGATATGAAGCCGAAACTGTCCCAAAAACCTATTCACCAATTCCCTCCAAGTCCTGATAGATCCTTCCTCCAACTGCCTAAACCACATTACAGCTAAGTCCGTCAAGTGCAAAAGGAAGCATCGAGCTATTACTTCCTCCGATGCCCCCAACACTTCCATGTGTCTGGTGTATCTCATCAAGTAATCAGTCGGATCAACCTTGCCATTATATACTTCCACGCTAGGTATCTTAAACTTAGGTGGATTCTGAGCTATCCTTATTTCCCGAGCGAACAGACTCCTGTTCACTCCTTCCAAGTCTCTATTGGTCAAACCTCCATGCATAGTTTTCCTGATTATCTCTACCAATCCAGCATTGTCTGTCGAGGGTTGCCCCTTAGGGAACTCCGACACATATTCTTCATGTGGCTTATTAGCAGCAACGTTGGCTCTAGCCTGTTGAACTCCTTCCAAAGGTCCTCCTGTGTTGGATCCTGCGGGCTTGCCCCCAAGCCGTCGTTGATCACCTCCTAGCTCTGTATTCCGTTCTCCATTAGGTTCCAAAACCTTAGTTCCTTGTCCGGCATCCACGACCGCTGTAGCTGTTCCTAAGTTCTGCGTCCCTGCAGCTCTCATCTGCTCAAAGAAAGTCTGCATCATTTCCTGTTGACTTTTCAACAATCTCTCTTGCAAAGAATTTGCCATAGCTTCCATTTCATCCCTAGTGATGTAGATGGAAGCTTGTCCTTCTCCAGCTCCGGAGGAAGCTTCCTGACTTCCTTCCTGTTGGCTTCTCTCAGCCCTTTTCCTTCTACTGTTTTCTCTAGTCATTGTCTTTCAAATCTAAACTCTTCACGCCCTTCCAATCTAAACTTCAATCCGATGTAGCTGGTGCTAGTCCTTCTCAGTGAAAGCACCAAAGTGTTTGCGTCGAAATTGGTCGCAAACCCCAAACGTCGTGAAAGCACCAAAGTATGAATATAAATCAGCAATATCCCAAACGCAAATCACAGATCACATCAAATTACAAGCAATAATCCAAAATTAATGAAAAGGGACGCAAGATTTATAGTGGTTCGGCTATCTCCGGCCTACGTCCACTTCAAAGTTTTATCCTTTATTGATTATCCTTGCGGATTACAGATGATTACAGTAGTCACAGTGATGAATTTCGAGTATAATAGTTGTATTGAAGTATAGAAATGAATCCGGTAGAGTCTGGGCGTCGAGCAGGCCAAAGATCCTCTTTCTGTAGGCTTCGGGGGGCTATTTATAGGCATAGGAGGCTGAGATCGAGCTAAAATTTCGGGAGATTTCTTCTGGCACATGAGTGGGCCCACGCGACCGACCCCACCAAATTTCGACTCGATCTGTGATCGATACAAAGTGATTTCTTATCCATCAAAAAATGATCCAATCGAGCTGATACTTGGCAGGAACATTCCTTACCTTGTATGCAAGCTGCTGTGAAAATTTCGTTGCATTTGGATCAGCGGTTTGGGAGATATGATCGATATGAACTGGTGTTCTTCGTGGACTGCAAATTTCGAATCCATGCTTTCGCATCCATCTCCTTCGACTCGATCAGGGGCATGTGCGCATCGATGATGTGGCGCTACTTCCAAGGCTCGATCCATATTCCTCGCCGCATTGACCGCTTCTTCCCTGGAGACGTGGGCTTGCATCCATGTTTTACACATGTTCATATCCATAACTTCGCAACGGCCAAGCTCGTACCCATCGATTCATGTTTCTCTTTGCATCGATTCCAGGAGTACACTTCGCATCGATCATTCACGAATTGATCGATACGAAATGACCATGGGGGTTATCGATACGAAGTGGTTGTGATGAAGCGGAGGATGGATACGAAGCTCATCCTCGGGATGGATACGAGCGAGACCGTACCTAATGGATACGAACAAAGCCTTACCTGATGGATACGAACAATGCTTTACCTGATGGATACAAAAGTGCAAAATCCTTCTGCCATCGATACGAAAGTATCGATTCGAGACATGCCGCCTCTTTCCATCCTGACCGACACGAAACCATCGAGTCGAGATCCTCCTAGCCTTCCTCTCTGATCGATGCGAAGTCATCGAGTCAAACCAGAACCTAATCGATGCGAACTTTACTGAGACGAACTCATGCCGATCGATACGAACGGTATCGATACGAACGGTATCGATACGAACACAATCCCTGATCGATACGAAATGCATCGATACGAACCATTTCCTGCACACCGATGGATACGAACAGCATGCTCTTCCTACCTTGCACCGATCATATCTCCTTCATACAAACTCCGATTAACCTAAAATTTGAAACATAGCCTCTCCTGGTCCTTATCATCATCTCCAATCAATTTCGTCCCGATCAGAGCTCAACCAAATTTTGACGACATTGATTGCAGCCTTGATTCCAATCGATCTCCAATCCCAGTATCCATCATTCCTTGCCAATTTGTTGATATTACAGCCTTGACCAAAAGGTGGGATAACACTCTGTGCTTTGAAAGACTGTAATGTTTTAGAAACTTTTCGCAGCATTTGGTAAATACTGCAGTTTCTGTTTATAATATTTTGAATATATTTTACTACAAAAACTTTTTACAGCATTCTGTGAATGCTGCCTTTTCTATTTAAAATTTTAAACTATGTAAAAAATAATATTTAAATTAAGTATTTTTCTCTACTCTTTTTAGAAGTTATTTTCTAACTTATATTAGAATATTTTAAAATTAATGTTTAGATGTTTTTTAGTAATTGATTAAAATTTTAAAATGATAGAGACCTTACTATAACACATATTAATTTTATTTTTTCAATCTTTATTATTTTATTGAATATTTCATTATGATATTTTTTTAAAGGTGTTTAAACATGTTTCTAAATATTTTAATCAGTAATAATTTAATATATAAGTTTTAACTAGTAAGTTAAGTATTTTATAAACATGGAAGTTTGGATTCTTAAGAAAATTAATTTATTTTTTTTTAAAACAAGGAGGGTATTAAAAATTTTAAATCCATATTTCATAGCAATTTGATTTTGATATTGAGTTTGATTACTACCTTTCATGAATATGTTATAGTTTTAATATCATTAATTACCTTTAAACTCTTGTCTTTACTACTCTTTTGGTCCCACTTATTAGTTTTCTTAACCTAAGTTTAGTAATTGGTGTGTATTACCCTTGTTTGGTTGAAGCGAGTTATAATAAATTGTTTGATATACATATACATATACATACATACACACACACACATGCTTGTCAATTAGATATTACTTATCACTCATGTTTATCTTATAATCTGGATATCTCTTACCGTAGTATGTATATCATCATATCATTCTACATATTATTATTATTTTTACTTCATTATCATTTTTTTTCATATTACATATCATTATGCATCCTATTTCATATCACATTTCATTGCATATTACATCATAAATTACAATGCATGAAATATCGTAATCATTTGCATCACAAGTTGCACTTCATTCTGCATATCATCACATGCTACATTGCATATGTCATACATTTCATACCGCATTACAAACTACATATTGCATACATATATACATAACGAGTGTATTTATTTAGGGGGAGTTTGTAGTATTGTCTTATAGTATAGGATTATTAGTTTTTAATTTTCTTGCTATGTTTTGATTGACTTGTTTGACTTGATTGACTTGTTTGACTTGATTGACTTGATTGACTTGATTGACCTTATTGATTTGTTTGACTTATTTGACATGATTAGATTTGATGTGTGTGTTGATTGGACTATCTGAGATATACATATACATATTTTTGTATTGAATAATTATAATATAATTATGTTAATATCTTTCACATTCCATTTACTATACTTTGTTTTAGTATTAGTTTAAGGGGGAGTTTTATAGTTTTATGGTTTTAGGGCGGGTTTTTTTTGTTGACGACAAAGGGGGAGAAATATAAAATAGAGTAGCTAAAGTAGTTAGGCTTAGATTAAGAGGGAGTTATTAGTTTTAGGAGGAGTTATAATAAAGGAGAAGTATATTTTATAAACATAGATTGTCATCATCAAAGAGGGGGAGATTGTTAGTCCTTGAGATGATGGTTTTGATGACAACAACCTTAGGACTTGTTATAAAATATAAATACTAACATTATAGTATATATATATAGAGGACATATATGCAGGTACCAAAGAATAAAGACTGTACAGTATAGAGATTCAAAAATTGATAAACTCAAGATCGAAGATATCAAGATTCAAGACTCATGAGTATCAAGATTATCAAGAGTTCAAGATTTCAATATAAGTAATTGATTTAGGAATTTTATTAAAACTCCTAGAAAAGCATTGACATCTTAAAATCCTTTTTATTCGTGGAATGGAATCCACTTCAAGCCCGTTAAAGGGATGGAATCCTAAGTAGGATGGAAGCTACGAAAAATCTAGTGGAACATTGTTTTGTATACACTAATTTTTATTCAAATGTTTTACAAAATTATATCTTGTTTCAAAATGATTTCAAAATCTTCTTTTTTAAAATCAAAAACATCCATCCTGGTTTTAAAATACTTTTAGCCTCAAAATAATCTTTATTTTCAATATCAATTTATCCTTGGTTTTAAACTATCTTTTAATTATAATATATTTAACTTTTAATATTATACTTAGATTTAAATATAAAATTATAGTATAATTTCATATGTACCAAAATATTATTCTCTATACTTATTTATGTATTTTAACTATAGTTAAGTATATTTATAAAGTTTGAAATAGTTTTAATACAAGATAGAAGTTATTTTCAAAGAAAAACAAATTACCAAAATAACTTAGGCCTATCAACAACCCCTAGGAATCCTTGTCGATAAGGTGACAGATTATTTCAAAAGTTTGAATTTCAAACGTCATATCCTTTCACGAATGGACATGGCTGTTGTTATACTTTAAATAGAGGATGTTTTAAATGAATCTATATTCATATTTTTCTATGATTTAACTCCTCTTCTTCTTCCACATTTCTTTATATACATTTTTACCATTACTCTGCCGAAATCACCATTGAATCTAACTAGATCATCTCTGGTTTGATTCCCTATCACTATCTCAACAAGATCCCAGTACTATTCAGAGTTGTAGACTTCTTTGTAATCAATCAAGCGAGAAAAGGTGTGATTGTTGCCTGAAAAATCAATCAAGCGAGAAAAGATGTAATTTTAGCCTGGAAAATTAATCGGGTGAACTTATTGCCCGTAAAATCAAGTATCTCTACCCAAAGGATTGTGAATCTAGAGCGGTGTACCTCGTGACCTTGAAATCGAGGGTGTAATTGTAAGAATTGATTTTGAAAGGAAATTCGTATTTGTGTTGCAGGACTAGATGTAGTGTAACTCCGAACTAGTATAAAATTCGACGCGTTCTTTCCTTTATTGCTTTTACTTTATATCTGTATCTATGTTTGATTCTGTAATCATATCTGTGTCTGAATATTTCATATATTTGTGTTCAAATTAATATAAACTCAAAAAGAATTAGTAATTCCTTAAAACACTATTCACCTCCTCCAGTGTTAATTCTAGCCTTAAGATCCGTAATCCGCATTTCTTACAGCAACAACTTTCGAACAACTTCTATTTGTTAAACCGTTGTAAATCGGAAAGCCGATTCCCGGTCACATTTTCACTTATAAATTAGATTACATATAAATGTAAAAAAAATTGATTTTTTTTAATAATTTTGAATTAATAAAAAGATCTCATTTGATTTATAAAATCATATAAATCAATATTAACAATTATTTTCAAAGATTGTTATTATACCGATAAAGCGATACCAATTTTTTTTATATTTTTCAATTCAACATATATCTTCATAAAACTACTATAACTTGTTTATTATCGCTTTATAGCTATTTAAAATGGAATATGATTATTTAAAAACAATTATTTGAATAATTATAATAAATATTAAATCATTAAATCTTAATTTAAAATCATAAATAAATTATTAAATATAAGGGCATTACTGATGACGTCACAAATACATTAAATTTTCAAAAATAAAGTAAATAATTTTATTTCATATTCTTGTTCAGTAATAATAATAAATGTATATATCTAGCTCCATGTTCGACGTTTGATGATTATAGAGCTGTTTATCGATATAATGGTTTTCGGTTATTTTATCACTATTTTTCCAAAGTATATATTTTTGTAAATACTTATACAATTATTAGTATTGTTTAAAACATTATAATCTATGTAAAAAAAAATCTTATATTTGAATATTTTAAAAATAAATATAATTTATTAAATTTATAAATTTGCGAGCCATTACATATTCCTTTGGCATATCGAACATCTAAAAAGAAATTCAGCTACTCTCTCTTCATCCTTGACCAATAGAATTTATTCATATCCCTATACATCTTATCTCCTTCATGGTGAATGGTCATCCTTTAATAGTGTCACTTCGCAAGCAAAAGTTTATTTTTTCTAATATCTTAAAGTTTTTGGGGTTGAAGCATCCTTCATTCCAAATTACTAACCCAATTTCCTTATTAACTTCTTGCCTTAACTATAATTTATCGCTAGTTAAGTTTCCTTATGAAATTCCCTTATTACGTTGTTCCTCAATACATATATATTTATCAAGTGGTCTAATCCCATTTACAAATTTAATCCACTGGTAAAACAGGAACATATCTCATACCATGTCGTAAGATTTTCCAACAACCTAAGGGAGACAACTAGCTATTATAACTCGGAAACTCTAAAAGAAAATTTTGCTGGAAGCTGTCATTATTCATCAACCGATGTTAATGATGTTGGGGTCCTAATAATCCTTACTAAATTAAGATGGTCATTCTTAGAACGTATTTCCACCATCACCTACCTTCTTTAAATCTCTTTCTTAGTTTCTAAAAAATGTGGTTCATCCATTACTTCAGTCAATATACCCGCAGTAATTGATCACTAATGTTAAAATTGGATCATGAAACAACTCACACTCCTTAGTATACCCAAAAAGGGCACACTAAAAGATATGGTGCGTTATGGGTATAGTTAAAGCATCACAGAGACTAAGATTCACAGGATAAATAAGTATAAATAGCGGAAACATTTAAATGGTAACTCATCAATCAAAATAAAACTTCATAAATAAGTCTGAAAAACATCACATGTCTAAAATACCAAATACACATGTCTTATGAAAAATACATCTCAGTCTCGTAAAATCAGAGTACAATAAAATAAACATCAATCTCATAAGTACCAGTACATCAAAAACCAGACGAAAAGAAAACTGAAGAGAAGAAGAATACATGAAGAACTTCAGGAATGTATCTCCAAGAAATCTGAATCAACTATCCTTGCCTCTGCTGGCCTACAAAGGGAAAAGGGGAAATAGTGGAGTTAGTCAAACTATAAATCTAGTGGGTGAATGTAACTACAAGTATTTTTAAGCAAGATGAAGATAATAGACTTAACAATAATTCTAGTATAAAAGGAAATAGAGAAAAGATAAAACTGGGACAAATAAAGTTTAACTATTTGCTTTGGTTGTTTTGATTCTTTGGATTGTTTGCACTTGCCTTAGATTACTGCTTTAATTAGGCTGAAATCCTAATTCAACCAATTGATCGACCTTCTATCTCTGTTATGCCACTGTGAGCTAGTCCCATCCTGTGGGTCCTACGGTAAAAGATACCTATTTAGCGCTTAGAACATAGTATCGACTTATTGATGATGCATGCTCGGTCATCGCCGGCACACACTAACTGTCGCTCCCTCTTGTGACCTCTTACCTACCCTATTAGCATAAGCGTGCCCAATCTCACCTGATCTGTTGTGAGACCATCAATTCAGTCTGAAAGGGTCCTGCCCAGCCTCACCTAAGTGTTTTGTGAGACCATCAGTCCTAGTATGAAAGGGAATGCTGTTGGTGCAGGTCCTATCAAACCAAAATCTAGTTGTGCCCCTTGCCCAAATCCTCCGATTTGAGATTATATCTATTTGCCACTTATTTACCATAGGTAGCATACGCGTGTCCTAGCCTCACCTACTATTGTGAGACCATCGGTCCTATTTTGAAAGCGTCATGCCCAGCCTCACCTTATCCATTATGAGACCATCAGTCCTAGTCTGAAAGGGAATGTTGTTGGTACATGCCTTGCTTCTATATTTTTCTTATTAACTTAGTGCAAGTTCTTAAAATAAGCCTCTTCTGTTATTTCTGCTCAATTTGCTTATTAACTTAATCTAAGTCTTTAAAATAAGCCTTTTCCGTTATCTCTGCTATATTTTCTTATTAACTTAATTATAAGTCTTAAAATAAGCCTTTTCTGTTATTTCTAATTATAACATATGTTATAATTTGCTTATTAACTTAGTCAAAGTTTTGGAATAAGCCTTTCTGTTCTTTCGGCTTAATTATAAACTATGTTATAATTGTTACTCTTTTGTTTTATCTTTTTAGTTATAACCATTAGTTATAAACATGCTCGCAAATGTCTCAGATTTGCCTATTTCGGTCTATCTGTTTTTATTACAATTCTTCTTATTTTACATCTATTTCCTATAAATTTAGTGTTCTTATATTTTAGTCCATGTTAGCAAATTATTTTTAACATTCTATTTGCGTAAAGGAATAAAAAGAAACTAACATTTACAGGCTAAATTCGAATTTTAAACAGATGTAAATAAAATGTAAATAACTGTAAATAATTGAATAAAATAGCTAAATAAAAATAGCTGAATAAAAATAAACTGACAAGAACTTTAAAAATCAACTGTAAATAACTTATATAAAAATTGTCTCAAAATTGCAGAAAAACTACAACTATTGAGAACCTTATTATTTTAAATTACTTAAAAATCTAAAATAATTACAAAACACTCACTGTGGTCCTTAGCTCTAGTCCTTAGTCTTCCTTGATCCATATTTAGAGCATAGAATATTTTATCAAAAAAAATTCCTCCTTAGAAAATTTTTCTATCTAGGGCCCAGCCTCTGGCAATGGACCCAAAGAGGAGGAAATCTGAATGAGAAAAATAGCTAGGCCTTGGGTCTTATTTATAGTGTAGTTTAGGGATCTCAGACCGTTGGATTTGAAGATTAAATCTAGTGCAACCACATCATAGGCTCACTAGGAATCATCGGATGGAAGCACAGACGCACATGATTGAAAGAAATTGGAAAAACACATCATAGTTTTAACTTGGATGAATTCACGCTCAAATACAAAGGCAGGTCAACCTGGGTGTCGACCCATGCATGCTGAGGGTCGACCTAGCGATGGTGAGGGTCGACCCTAGGGTCGAGTTAACCTTGTATTTTTTTTCGTTTTTTTCGTTTCTTGTTTATTTCTTAACTTCTACATTTTAGGTCGGATTTTGACAAACTATATATGGAAATTGACCAGAAAATTACCACGGGAACAATTGTGCAACTCTTACGGCTCAGTTTTGACAATTTCAGAAACTTATTTTATTATTTAATTAATTCATTAATTAATTATTATAGCTTAAATTTTAGGTTGTTGCATTCTCTCCTCTTTAAAGCATTTCGGCTCCAAAATCTCTAGGGACAGTAGAATGAAATAAATATTTTTATCCAAATTCTACAACCATATATTCAACCATCATCCATTACATCCATTGTCCTTCAGCTTTCTAATGCAATTTATGGTATGTGTAATAGTGTAGTGTCAATGTCCCTAACTAATGCAAAAGATTAGGCAGTATACTGATTCATTCAACCTCCTTTAATGCAATCATGTCCATGCCATGTATCCAAATAAATGCAAATTCCCCAATGATAACTGATAGTTCTATATGCATGCTGCAATCATCATCCAAATGCAACAATCATATGCTAATCATCCATTTATAGCAACCATGGAAATAAAATAAAAATGCAAATGTGCACACATCCATATGCATATGCTTTAGTGACCTAGTTAGGCCGATCCTTAAGAGATAATAGTGTCTAGTGTATATATATGCGTCCATTAGCATCCACTAGCAAACACTTACAACCACTAACGTCCATCATACATAACATATTCTAGTAACATGTTTACATTCAATCCTACCATCCATAGGTTAAATCCTAAGACCTACCCTCTCGAAGGATACTAATGGAAAGAACCTATTCAAAACTAAAGATGGAAATAGAAAATTCAAAACGTTCCCTCGAAAAGAAACGGATAAGAGATACTTATTTTCTCCTCAACCCCCATGTAGCGTCCTCAATACCATCTCCTCACTGCACCTTAACCAAAGGGACTTCTATATTCCTAAGCTTCTTAATATCGCGTCCAACGATCTTGGTAGGAATACGACGAATTGATGCTTCTCTCTACACTTCAATTTCCTCAAGTTGGCTAGGTTCCACTACCTATGCTGAGTCATGTATGCACTTTCTTAAGTGCGAAACAAGGAAAACATTATAAACTCCTACGAGCCTCTTTGGTAGCTTTATCCGATACACCATCTTCCCTACCTTTTCCATAATGGGGAATGGTCCTACGAATTTGAGAGAAATTTTCCCACTTGATCCAAATCTTATACCTTTCTTAGTGGAGATATCTTAATGAAAGCCAAATCTCCTACCTCAAACTCAATATCCCTTCTCCGCTTATCTGCATAAAATTTCTGCCTATCTTGGACCATCTACATTCTTCTTCGAATCAAATCCATTTTTTCCGACATCTCTCTAATTATGTCGGGACCAAGTAGCAATCTCTTTGTAGACTCCAACCAACACGAATGTGACTTGTATGGTCTTCCATAAAGAGCTTCAAAAGTTTCCATCCCAAAGCTAGCTAGAAAACTATTGTTATATGAGAACTCTGCTAAAGGAAGATGCTCCTCCCAAGTTCCCTAAAAATCAAGAATGCACATCCTCAACAATTCTTCAAGAACTCTATTGGTTCTCTCTATTTGGGCATCCATCTGAGGGTGATAGGCCATACTTAACTAAGTTGCATCCCGAAAGTCTCTTGCAAGCTTCTCCAAAACTTGCTAGTAAAGATTGGGTCTCTATCGCTCACTATTCTAGAGGGAACTCCATAAAGTCGGATTATCCCACGAATATATAAAGATGACAAATATGGTTTTGTCCACTCACTCTTGATCGGAATGAAGTGGGTGCTCTTAGTCAAACAATCTAAAATCACCCAAATACTGGTATTTCCCTTCCTAGATCAGGGTAAACCATCTACGAAGTCCATCGAAACACTATCCCACTTCCATTTGGGTACATCCAATAGTTGAAGCAATCCACCGGGCTTCTGCTGCTCCGCTTTAACTCTTTGGCAAACAAGACACTTGGGTGCAAACTATGCCACATCCTTCTTTATGCCGCTCCAATAAAACACTCTCTTTATGCCCCTATACATCTTATCACCACCTGGATGAATAGTCATTCTAGAATGGTGTGCTTCTACTAGAACTGCTCTCATCAAAGCACTAGTACAGGGGATACAAAGTCTTCTATATCTCCTTATCCACCCTCTACTATCAATGGAATAGCGTTGGAGATGTCTAGAGACTTCTCCTATGCTAATTCTCTCTAGAATATCCATAAACGCTGAATCCTCTCGCTGCCTTGAGCCAGTCTGATCTATGAGGGTAGGCTTAACCTTAAGTGCCGCTAATAATTTAGGGGTAATGTCCGCAGAGGTCTTAAAATCAAAGGTGGAAATAAAATCTATGTTCTTCAACTCTACGAACATTGGACTAAAGGTTACTCTCTTCCTACTTAACACATCTGTAACCATGTTCTCTTTACTAGGGGTAGAGGCTAACTCAAAGTTATATGATGCTAGAAACTCCATCCAACGCTGCCGCCTCAAGTTTAAATTCTTTTATGAGAATAGGTACTTCAATGATTTATGGTCAATGAAAAGCTCGAACCTCTCTCCTAACAAGTAATGTCTCCAAGACTTGAGCACAAAAACAATAGCAACTAACTCCAAATCATGGGTAGGATAGTTCTTCTCATAAGTTCTCAACTGTCTACTCCTATAATATACTACCCTCCCTTCTTGCATCAATACTACCCCAAGACCTGTTCCAGACTCATCCATGTATACTTTAAAAGGCATAGTTCCATTGGGTAAAACTAACACTAATGCGCTAGCAAGGGCCCTTTTTAGCATCGTGAAGGAATCCTCACAATCTACTACCCACACGAATGCCGCATTTTTCTTAGTGAGGCGAGTAAGTGGTGCTAAAATCTTAGTGAAATCTCTGATAAACATCCTATAGTAGCGAGCCAAACCTAGGAAGCTTCTAACTTTGGTAGCGTTCTTGGGGGCCTTCCAATCTCGTACTGCTACTACCTCAGCGGAATCAACAATTAAACCCTCTCTTGAGACTGTATGCCCTAAGAAACGCACTTCCTTACGCCGAAATTGACACTTTCGAGTACTTTGCCTTCAACCGATGAACATGAAGTGTACGAAGAACCTCTTCTAGATGAATAACATCCCATTTTATACTCTTAGAAAACACCAAAACGTCATCCACAATTACTACTATGAACTTATTTAGGAAATCCTGAAAAACATGGCTCATTAGATCTACAAAATACGTTGGGGCATTGGTCAGCCCAAACGGCATAGCCAACCACTCAAAGAATCCATCGGGTGTCCTAAATGCTGTCTTATCTATGCTATCATCAGCGCTCCTGAGCTGATGAAATCTAGTGGCTAAATCAAGCTGATAAAATACTGAAGAGCCAACTAAATTATTGAAAAGAACGCCTATCCTAGGAAGTACGTAGCGTTTCTTCTTTGTAAACTTATTCAATTCTCTATAGTCTACATAAAGTCGAAGAGAACCATCCGCCTTTGTAGCGAAGATGACCGATGCTTCCCAGTTTGATATGCTCCTTCTAATGAAGCCTTTCTCTAATAGCTCACCAATTTGCTTACTTAACTCCTTCCTCTCCTTAGGAGCCATATGTCTCACGGGTAATGCCACTAATTAGCATTATCATTCAGATAGATCCTGAAGTCGATCTCTCTCTTATGGGGTAGTTCGCTAACCTCCTCAAAAACGTCTGGGAAATCTTTAACGATTGGAAAGGAATCTAACTTTCCTAGTGATGAATCAAGGAAATAAAAAAAGCTAAACATGACTGACCCCTGTGGGTCGCAAGAAACCTTGAGAATCCTATCGCTGTATGTCTTTATTCTGACGAATCTCCTCTCGCAGTCCAATATTTCTCCATAAGTGGATAGCTAGTCCATCTCCAAAATCATCCTATATCTTGAAAATCCCAGTACATAGGCATCACAATCAAACTCTACGCCTCATATAAATTTTTTCAAACCCATACAAATCATGGATAAATGGGCTGATCCTCCTATGAGGTTTGAAACAACTATAGGGTCTACTACTAGAGAAATATCTAAGTACAAACAATCAACCATGGAACTGGAAATGAAAGAAAACAATGCTCCGGAGTCAAAAAGAGTCCGAATAGGAAAATTCAAAATAGAAATCAAACCTTCAACAATAACATTCCTACCTTGATCAGGTCCACTTCTAGAAGGTACTGCATCCAAAGCCTGTACCTATGCTATAGGTGCGCCTACTCTCTACCCTGTCCTCTGAGGACAGGCTCTACTAAGGTGTCTAGGCTGCCTACAATTGTAACACCTCTCCTTCATCGAGCCCTTCTTACAGTCCTTTGTGAAATGTCCAACCAATCCACAACTATGACATTTCTCGCCTTTCTTGGTCCGCTTTTGAGGTCCACCTTCTTCCTCTTATCCTTATCCTTCTTGCTCTTCCACCACTGCTTCTTATATTTTTCTGACTTAACCTCCTTAAGATCTCCTTTCAGTTGCCAAGATGCAAGTTGAACTCTCTATCGGTCCTCTAATCCTAACAGCCCAAATACTCGCTCCGTATTCCTTAACCAAGCTCGAGCCTCCATGAAATCTTTTGTGCCGGAAAACGTTCTTCCTCCTAGACTAGCGAAGTCCTTGCGTAGCTTTTGCTGCTATAGGTGGATTAACGGGATCTCCACCTGCAAGCGCGGTATTAGGCCATTGCCTTTGCACCCTGTGTAGTTAATGCTCTCGGTAGATTCAAAGCGGTGGAGGTGCAAAAAGTCATAGCGGGGATACAACGAGGATACAACGGGATATAGCAGATGATTCTAAAATAGCATATAAAACTCGTACTTAATATTTTTACAAATATATAAATGGTAATTAAATGAAAAATTGTCATTCAATTGAATTATAAATAATACATAAATAATTTTAAATAAAAACATGTGCGAATATACTTTAAATAAATGAAAAACTGTTATATAACATAATTGAATTTGGTAGAATATTAGAGTATTTTCATTTCTGAAAATATATTAAAAATTAAGTCAAATAAATTAGTTTCATAATTTTATAATGTATAAATGCAATTCTTCAATTCATTTAATTAAAAAAATATAGCGGGAAAAGCGGAATATAGTGGAAATAATGGGATATAGCGGAAATAGCGGGGATTAAAGCGGAAAGGCTATATTCTGGGGCTATATGGAAAATCGTAGTGGTAGAAATCCGCTATGAGATATAGCGGGGTTGTAGCGGGGTAATAGCGGGGCATTAACTACACAGCTTACACCTTGCAACAATCCCGATTTTAAAACAAATTTAAATTGGCAATTAATTTAATTTTTGAAATTAATTTGTTATTTTCCAAATTAAACAGATATTTGCTTATTAATATAAATATATATTATATATATGTGTGATTTTAAATAGGATTTCTAATTGGAAATTCAGAAATAAATATTTTGAATAATATATTAATTATAAATTTGATTATGGATTTATTTGAAAATTTTGAATAAATATATTTATGAATATATATAGATTGAAAGTTAAATTGCAAATAAAATTTTGATTTTAGAAAATTCAAAATGTAAATATTTATTAATATATTGGATTTGGAAACCCTAAAAATTTAATACTAATCAGAAAATTTGTTTTGTATTTATAATATGATGATTTGAAAAAAAATTAATTTACAAAAACTATTTACAAAGTTAAATTGAAATATATATACATATTTTACACTTATTTATTAACGTTTAATTAATTTTAGATTATATTTGAGAATAATATAACAATTTTCAAGAAGCAATTTAAGGTGTTAAATTCAAATATATATGAATTAGTGTTTAATAATTATTAAATTTTATTCTTTAAAGTTATAAATATATATAAATAGTATAAGAGGAAATACAAATGGAAAATTACATGAAAATATATTTAAAACATTAATATATAAAATAAAATAACATAAGGGTTTGAAAACAAAATTTATAAATTATTTAAATTAAGGATATAAACATAAAAATACAAATTATGACATTTGCAAGGTATTTAAAGCATGCACATACATGTGTTGCTTAATTATCATTTGTAAATTCAAGTGTTAACATATAATTACAAGTAGAAACTTGTTTTTCTTTTAAAAAATTATAAAATATGAATAAATGAAAACCATATTTTTTATATGTATCACTCTCCTCTTTTTCAAAAGCTTTATAAAAATTCAAAGTAGATTACAAAACCTGGAAAAGAAAAGAAAATGCAAACAAACCTGAAAACAAAAATTTCAAAACTAGAAAAAGGAAATCAAAAGCAAAAATAAAAATCAGATTCAACTTAATAATCATCAAAGCAAAAGAAACAAATCATCAACAATCAAGTAAGGGTCAGATTCAAACAAATCTGAAAGCAAGTTTCAGATCCAAATACAAAAGCCTGTAAAATTTGAATCCTAGAAAGAAATCAAAAAAATATATCAAAACAACCTGGAACTCAAAGAAAGGATCAAACAAGATTCAACTCAGTGTAGACCAGATTAGGTTCAACTCAAACCAAATCAAATTCGCCAAGCAACAGACTAGAGTTTCAGATCAAATTTAAAATGCATTTCCAGATTTTTCAACAATTTTTCCTAGGCTTCGTGTCCTCTGTCTTTATCCCTCAAATGAGCAAACTTGACCTATTTAAGCCTAAATCTTTGATTTGACTTTATGTTTTTGTTTGTTGTTGTGGAAATGAATCTTCATGTGTTTATATGTGTAAATTTGTATGCATGTCTGTTTACAGGCAGTATATCTCTGTTTACTTCATTCACAGACTAAGAACAACATAAATAAATCTACACCTCTTCAAATAAACATTATTAAGTGATGATTTTTGAATGAAAAAGGATAGTGATGGGGTAATATTTATTTTAAAAATAATCACAAGTGTTTATGTTGAATAATCATTTCAAAATTTATCAATGTCAGTAATGATCAACATAAAGCCAAAAATCAAATGATCTATTTTCGGGTTTTGATAATATGAACAGGTTCGCATTTCAAAATTATGATTTTTGATAGCCGTTTCTAGATTTTTAAACTTGGAGTTATCAAGTTTTCTCGAGTTGAATGGAATAGCTTGGATGATCGATTTCTGACAATCAACACAGTAATGATCGTCGCGATCAATGGCGAGGGTAGTTTGTAGGATACTGGTTTATACAAAAATAGTGATTGATTTTTTAATAAGCTACAGTGGCCGATCATCATCAAACTAGGGTTTTAGGATATCTTTGGCTTGTCTGAGTTTGTAAAGCGAATTAGTCGTGGTGGATGAGCTATCGACGATCGGTCAAGGGGGGTCAAAGACTAGAGGTAAAGGTGAGCCTATGGTATGGTCGGTGGCATTGATGGTGGCCTTTGTTTGTAGAGGATCAATTTATTTTCAGTTTTGGAAGTGAGTTTTTCGATTTCGATCGATGATGGGTTTGAGAGATCTAGGTTATCGAAAGGCTAGGGCAGGTAGTTGATGACATGTGGAGGATGGCAGCGTTGATCGTCGTGGCTCTGATGATTGGTGCACGTGCAAACGATGTCGGTTGAATTAGAAATGGTTGTGGGTTTGGGAAGACGTAGTGGTATCGGGTTTAACTCGAAGTAATCAGTGTGGAAACTCAAAGTAAGTGAAGGTGGAGTGATGAAAGTATTTTTCTGCATTTTAAACCGTTTGTTTCATATATTTTTATTTTAATAAAGCGGTATTATACGGGTTTTTTGTTGTGGTTTTGCAGATTATAGATTTCGAAGTGCAACGTTGAAATTAATCGGTTGTGCCGTCCAATGGTTCAAATGACACGTAAAAAAAAAGAGTGCAACATTTTTTGTACCGAATAATTCGAAGAGAAAGTACATATCGTTCATGAAGAAATGCATCTCACGTCACCAACATGTGTACTATTCATGCAAGAAGGCAAATGCAAATATTGAAAATACACTTTCAAAGATTAGCATGAAAATCTCTCAAAGCAAGGCCACTTGTTAATCAAATAACAAAGCAAATACCAATTCAAAGTGAGGCGGCCTTATTTTTCTCCAAATATCAAGCACATGGACCTAATTAGTAGGGTTATTTATGAAGGCTGAAATCTTTAAATAGAGAGAGGAATGCAGATGGAAAATCATCTCTTACCCCATCACTCTTCTTCTAGTTTAGTTTTAAATTAAGCAGTGTTTTTATTTTCGAACAAAATACGTAGGATTGTTAATTAGATTTAGCAATTTATTTATTCTTGTTCTTAGTTATTTTATGCACTTTTCCAGTTAGTTAATAAATTCAGTTCATTTATTTCAGTTGTTTCGTCTATTATTTTCTTTTAAGCACTTTTATTTTCTGCTCTGATTTCTACAATTTTATATTTTAATTGCAATTTTGATTAGATTCAAATTCAATTTGGAGTATATTATTATTTTTATTTCCTGTTCAAGATCCACCATCGAATTTGTTTAACACGCCTAAGATTTAAATTTGGATTTCAAATATTTTAAAACACAATTCCCTGTGTTCGACCTGCATACTACACGCCTGTGCACTTGCAGAATTTATTAAAATTTGTGCTTTTCTAATCAATAGGAAAGTCACAACAAGTTTTTGGCGCCGTTGAAAAAAAAAGTTTTTTTTTTCCGCTGCATTCATTTTCGCATTTCTATTTTAGTCAGTTTCACGTTGCAAGTTCGGTATTTATTTCACATTGCAAGTTCATTTTCCACGATTACATTCAATTTAGTTCTGCATTTTATTCCAACCATTTACGTTTTTATTACGTGCTGCTTGCATTATTATTATTACGTGATTCTACTGCCAGTCAATCACGTCTCACAATTCACAAATTGCATTTTCACACATCACCAAGCATTCACTTCAGATCTGCATAATTTCAAGTTCATAAAAAAAAAGAATTTTTTTTCGTTTTCCCTTCGTTCATTCACACATTCATTTAGTCTCTGTTTCTTAACATACTCATAATTTTGCATTCATCTTCCATTCTTCTTCAATCCTACAGTCAGCTGAAAGCAACACAACTATGCTTTCAAGCTGAACTTCATCTTCACCTCTGCCTCAATCTGTGCACTTAAATACACTTATCACATTCAACTACTACATACTCCTTCTCCTTCATCGCCTGAAACAGTGACTGCACACAACTTCATCTCACTACAGCGGAACTTCCAAATTTGAAGAGAAAAAAAATCGAAGAACAGAAGTTTGATTTGGGAAAAGAACGAAAGTTTGATTTGATTTTTTTGGACTGGTGAGATTTCAAGTGATTTATAAAGAAAAAAAGAGAGAGTGATTTATTAAGGAAGAGGTGGCTGTTTTGCTTGCTTACGAGAGTTAAAAGAGTGTCGAGACAATTGGAGACAACGGTTTAATTCTGTTATCAGCCCTTAGAGATCTAACCTTCTAGCAACAACATATTAACTGAAATAGCTCCAACTCAATAAATCTTTGTCATTCGTTGGCGCTACTCAGTTGCACTGGACGGACTGCCATACCCCTCTGTAAGTATTTTTTTTACCTCTACAGGTGCCAAACTAAAAATTGTTACAAATCTACTTTTGGCTATTACACTTTGATTTGTTTATGCGCGTTTGGACAAGAAATAATTTTAACCATTTAGAATGCCAAAATATTTCATTAAACAAATCAACGGAAATTTCAAATCAAACAAATATGAGCAATCACAGTTCACAACACGTTTCACAACACAGTTCACACCACAATTCACCAAAATTATCACCTAAATCACATGTTGGAAATAATGAATTTCATGAGAACTGACCATTATCCCTTAGAGACCGATGCTATCCAACACGGACTGTTCAACCTTCGGTTATTTCATTTCCACCCGTCGAAGGAAATAATTTTGAGCTAAAACATTCTTTTATCTAAGGGGTACCAAAATTCACTAGGTCTGAAAATGCATATGAATTTCTTAGTGAATTTGAATTATACGGTTCTACAACTAAAATGCAACAACTTTCTAATAAATCCATCAAGCTAAGGCTTATTCCATTTGCACTTCTAGAAAGTGCGAAAATGTGGCTTAATTCTCTTCCTCAAAATTCGATTAAAAGTTGGGACGATTTCGTTACTATATTTTTAAAGAAGTTTTTTCCTTTCCATAAAACTCTTAAAATTCGAACTGAAATCAACCAATTCTCTCAGAATGAAGGAGAAACTTTTTCAAAATATTTTGAAAGGTTCAATCAATTGTTATATAGTTGCCCACATCATGCAATCCCTAAACACATTTTGTGCCAAATCGTTTATGAAGGGCTTAACTATCAAACAAGATCCCAACTCGAATCAATGTGCAGAGGAGAATTCATGGCAAAAACGGACGAGGAAGCTAGGGAAATTTTTAGAAGAGTACTTGAAAAAGGATATGCAATGGGAAACAAGTCATGTTCCAATTCGTACTCCAAACAGAGGAGTACATGCCATTGACCCATCACATCTTCCTCTAGATGCCCAAATTCCTCAAGAAGGAGAAGGACTACCCCATTACTACACACAAGACCAAATCAATGCTATAGCTCAAAACAGTCCTTATTCATCCACATACAACCCTAACTGGAAGCATCATCCAAATTTTTCGTGGTCAAATCCTAACAATGTGGCTTATCCATCGCATATGTATCCGATGATACCAAATCCGAATTATCGAGCCCTAACATCTAATGCTCAAAATTCACAACCAAGTCCTCAAACAAAACCTTCGAATCAACCATACAGGCATCCTAATTTCAATCCATCAACCCAAACTTCTCAGCCTTCACAAGAAATTGCTCGATTTGAAAAACAACTCTCTAAACAAAATGAACAAATCACTAACCAAGATGAAAGAATTGAGAAAATCACCAAACAAAATGAACAAATGTTGATAATGATGACAGATCTCATGAAAATCAATAAGAAAGGTAAATTGCCTGGTCAAACCGAAGTGAATCCAAAGTATAACTCTCGAGGAGTAAATCTTTATGAGGACAAAGATGTAAATCCGGCTAATGCTGTCACCACATTAAGGTCTGGAAAGAAGGTAGACAACCATGTCGGCAACCCCGACATCCTTCTTAAATCTTCCCATGTTCAAAATTCTGAAACTCAGTCGACAACCACGGTTGCCAATCCAAACGACTCTAATTCTTCATCTAAGGTTGGCAATCCCGACCACTCTTCACCTTCTGAGGTTGGCAACCCCAACATTCCAGCTCCCTTATCTTCACCCTCTAATATAACACCTTCTTCTTCGAATGAAAAAACTTCTGAACGAGTCTATAAACCCATTGCTCCATTTCCCCATAGACTCAACAAAAAGAAGAAGCCCGCTAATTTGACCAAATTCTTGAAATCTTTAAACATGTTCGAATCAATATTCCACTTCTTGATACCATCGAGCAAATTCCTCAATATGCCAAATGTCTGAAAGAGCTATGTACTCAAAAACATGCCACTAACGTTCCTAAGACTGTATTTCTAACTGCAATCACTAGCTCTGTTCTGTCAAATCCCTCCCCAATCAAGTATAAGGACCCCGGTTGTCCTACAATCGGCTGTAAAATAGGTAACACTCACATTAGTCATGCCTTACTCAATCTTGGAGCAAGTGTGAATCTTTTGCCTTATACTGTGTGCTGTCAACTTGGACTTGGGAAATTAAAACCTACAAACATCGTAATTCAACTAGCTGATCGATCTATCAAAAATACATTAGGCACGGTAGAAGATGTTTTAATACAAATCGAGCAATTCTATTTCCCCGTCGATTTCATAGTCTTTGAGACCGCACCTGTCTCAAATCCTAACTGTCACATTCCCTTAATATTAGGTCGTCCATTTTTAGCAACATCAAAAGCTATCATAAATTATGGGAATGGTCAACTCCGACTTTCCTTTGGGCACCTAACCATTGAACTAAATATATTCAATCTTAACAGACAACCAAGGGACCTTAAAAAAGAAGAAGTTAACATGATCCAAACAATTGTAGAAAATGATTTTAGTGAAATTACGGAGTCTCTTAACATATGCCTAGATCATTTTAATTCCAATTTAAATGAAGATAAATACATTTATGGATTAAATGATATGCTCTGCTCTTCTCATAATTCACTAGAATTCAATCAGTTGATGCCTACTGAAGCCTCAAAAGAAGTATGCACTAAATTAGACCTCAAACCTCTTCCAAACGATCTTAAGTATGCATACTTAGATTCCTTGGAAAATTCCCTGTAATCTTGGCATCCGATCTCATTAAGGACCAAGAAGAACAACTTTTGAAAATTTTAAGGGAAAATAAAGAGGCAATAGGATGGGTAATCGCTGACATTAAGGGAATTAGTCCATCAATCATTGAACATCGAATACATTTAGTCGACAAGGCTATACCCACTCGCGAAGCTCAAAGGCGATTAAACCCTAATATGAGAGAAGTGGTAAAGGAAGAAATTATCAAATGTTTAGAAAATAACATTATCTACCCTATCTCTAATAGTACTTGGGTAAGTCCGGCACAAGTTGTGCCCAAGAAGTCTGGAATCATTGTGACCAAAAATGATAATAACGAACTTATTCCGACAAAAGTCAAAACAAAATGGCGTGTTTGCATCGACTATCGAAAAATCAATGCAGCAACTAGAAAAGATCATTTTCCCCTCCCTTTCATTGATCAAATGCTCAAACGTTTGGCCGGTCAAGAATATTATTGTTTTCTTGATGGTTACTCTGGCTATAATCAAATTCCAATTGCGCTAGAGGACCAACACAAAACAATGTTCACATGTCCCTTCGGAACTTTCACTTATCGTCGCATGCCCTTCGGTCTTTGTAATGCTCCCGCTAACTTTCAGAGATGTACGATGAGTATATTTTCTGATATGGTGGAGGATTTCTTAGAAATATTCATGGACGATTTTTCAATCTATGGGTCATATTTTGATCAATGCCTCCTTCATTTAGAACGTGTCTTAAAGCGATGTAAGGAGAAATCTCTTGTTCTTAATTGGGAAAAATGTCATTTTATGGTTAAGCGAGGAATAGTCTCAGGTCATGTTGTCTCTAAAATTGGCCTAGAAGTTGACAAATCTAAATTTGATCTTATTGTTGGCCTTCCTCCTCCAAGGTCCGTAAAGGACATTCGCTCATTTCTCGGCCATGCAGGATTTTATAGGAGGTTCATTAAAGATTTTTCAAAAATTTCAAAACCTCTTTCGAATCTTATGGCTAAAGACATTAAAATTGAATTTTCCAATGAATGTAAAACGTCTTTTGAAACCCTTAAATCGATCTTGACCACTGCACCTATCATCCAACCTCCAAACTAGACTTTGCCCTTTGAATTAATGTGTGACGCTTCTGATTATGCCATTGGAGCCATCTTAGGTCAACGAATCGATAAACTTCCTCGAGTCGTCTATTATGCTAGCAAAACTCTTAACGAAGCTCAATTGAATTACTCAACCACTGAAAAAAGAGTTTTTAGCGGTTATCTTTGCCCTCGATAAGTTTGGATCATATCTCGTAGGTTCTAAGGTCATAGTTTACACCAATCACGCCGCTTTGCGGTATTTACTCATGAAAAAGGATGCCAAACCCCGCTTAATCCGTTGGATTCTCCTTCTTCAAGAGTTTGACCTAGAAATACGGGATAAAAAGGGTTTTGAAAATGTCGTAGCTGATCATCTTTCTCGTATTGTTCATGAAAACTATGATAACTCTCAAATCAATGATCATTTTCCCGATGAACAAATTCTTTCCCTCTCCAATGCACCATGGTACGCAGACATCGTAAATTATCTTGTCACAAATGAAACACCCTCCCACTGGTCAAAACAAGATAAACAAAAATTTCTCTCCAATGTTCGAAACTTTTACTGGGACGATCCTTATCTCTTTAAATATTGCACCGATCAAATCATACGTAGATGTGTCCCCGAACATGAATTTCATAGCATCCTCTCTTTTTCACATAATCAAGCATGTGGAGGACATTTTGGAGCTAAGAAAACTGCTGCCAAGGTGTTACAGTGCAGTTTTTATTGGCCTTCTCTTTTCCGTGATGCCCACGAATTTTGCTCCAAATGTGCTAGATGTCAACAAACAGGTTGTATTTCCAAACGTAACATGATGTCCCTAAACCCAATCCTTGTCATCGAAATTTTTGATGTTTAGGGCATCGATTTCATGGGTCCTTTTCCTAATTCTTATGGAAATCTCTACACCCTACTTGTAGTAGATTATGCGTCTAAATGGGCTGAGGCCATTCCCACCAGAACGAATGACAATAAAGTTGTTGTCAAATTTTTGAAAGAAAACATATTTTTCCGTTTTGGCACACCTCGAGCCATTATAAGTGATAACGGTTCTCATTTTTGTAATCTTGCTTTTGAATCTCTTCTTAAGAAATACTCTATCACTCATAAACTATCTACTTCATATCATCCACAGACTAACGGTCAAGTCGAGATTTCCAATAGACAAATTAACCAAATTCTTGAAAAGACGGTTAACTCCAACAGAAAAGATTGGCCATCTAAATTGATAGACGCCCTTTGGGCATTTCGCAAAACTTATAAAACCAATCTAAGAATATCACCATACCGATTAGTCTTTGGAAAAAACATGCCATTTACCCGTTGAGCTCGAGCACCGCGCACTTTGGACAATCAAATACCATAATTTTGACATAGAAAAAGCCGAATCGCATCGTAAATTACAATTGTCAGAATTAGAAGAACTAAGAAATGAAGCATATGAAAATGCAAAGATTTATAAAGAGAAAACTAAATTTTATCATGATAAATCCGTACTTCGTAAGAAATTCAAAGTAGGTCAAAAAGTTCTCTTATATAATTCCAGACTTCATTTATTTCCGGGAAAATTGAGATCCCGTTGGACAGGTCCATATATTGTGAAACAGTATACCCTTATGGTGCAGTTGAAATTGAAAATTCTAGGGACAGTTCCATTTCATAGGTCAATGGACAACGTTTGAAGCCATTTCTAGAGTTTGAACAACACGAGGACGACGAGTTCGTGGATCTTCACGAACCTAGCTATTCGGCATGAGCCACTCACTATCTTGTTCATATCAGGTGGTATATTTTTTATTTTATTTTTCTGTTTTACATTTGCATTTGCTTGCATTTGCATTTGCATTCCTTTTGACAGTTGGGACACTGTCTCATTCCAGTGTGAGGGGACGCATATCTCATTCTGTTTGTTCATATTTCATAGTGTGGCATCATTTAAAAAAAATCACCTCATTATTTGTTTTCAAATTTTCTTTCAATTTTTTTCTCATTTCCCATTATTTTCAGGACTTCGAATTATTTTTAATTAGTCAAGATAAAGTATGTAAGCAGCTGAAGTCAATTGATGAATTTTTTTGTAAATCACTAATTTCAAATGTAAAATATAATGAAAAGTTGAATCACAAGCGATAATAGTGAGGTTAGTATGTAGGGGGATTCATAGGGTTATTTGTGGAGGCTGAAGTCTTTAAATAGAGAGAGGAATGCAGATGGAAAATCATCTCTTACCCCATCACTCTTCTTCTAGGTTAGTTTTAAATTCAACATTGTTTTTATTTTCGAACAAAATACGTACGATTGTTAATTAGATTTAGCAATTTATTTATTCTTGTTCTTAGTTATTTTCTCCACTTTTCCAGTTAGTTAATAAATTCAGTTCATTTATTTCAGTTGTTTCCTCTATTATTTTCTTTTAAGCACTTTTATTTTCTGCTCTGATTTCTACAATTTTATATTTTAATTGCAATTTTGATTAGATTCAAATTCAATTTGGAGTATATTATTGTTTTTATTTCCTGTTCAAAATCCACCATCGAATTTGCTTAACATGCGTAAGATTTAAATTTGGATTTCAAATATTTTAAAACACAATTCCCTGTGTTCGACCTGCATACTACACGTCTATGCGCTTGCAGAATTTATTAAAATTTGTGCTTTTCTAATCAATAGGAAAGTCACAACATGGAAGAGACCCGAAGTTGAGCTCGGGTAAAAGTAGTTTTCGCTTGGTTTTTAGAAGTAAGGGAAAGTTTCAAAAGGAAGAAAGTTATAAGTTTTGAAATTTAAATTTAATCATGTTTTGAAATATATTAACTATGTTTTGGAAGCTAAAGTGAAAACTAAAACAAGTTTTTTTCCTTAACAAAGTTTCAAAGTTAATTTTTTCTAAGTTAAATGTTCAAAATGGATTTGTTTTAAAAGTGATATATGTTAGGTTAATTATATTAGTTTCTAAATGCTTTTCAAATGAAATTTGATGATTAATTACTTAATAATATTAATCAAAGAATAATTAATTTAAGAATAATTAATTTATGTGATTAATTGATTTGAGCATAATTAATTTATTAGTTGAAGTGATTAATCAAGGGATAATTAACCAAAGTGATTTATTAATTAATGTGATAAATTAAAGGTTGATTAATAGATTAATGTTATCAACTAAAGATAATTAATTTATAATTAGGGTGTGACTAATCAAGTGATTAAAGAATAATTACGCAATGTAATTAATTTGTGATTTATTAATGTAAGTGATTAGGGATAATCACCTATTGTAATTAATTAAGGATGATTAATTAAATTGTTACTAATTAAGGGTTAATTAATTTATTAATTGATTAATTAAGGGTAATTAATTTAAAGGATAATTAAAAGCTAATTATTAATAATTAAAAGTTGATTAATTTATTTTTAAAGGTTAATTAATAAATAGTTAAAGGTTAAATAATTTAATGGTTTGTAATTAATTATTATTAATTAACTGGGATTGGTAATTTATCTGATTTAAGATAATCAGATAATTGATTAACCTTACTTATGGATGCTTGGATTCTATTGGATGTTGAATTGTTTGATATCCTTGATGTTTGATGCTCTGTGATATGAATTATTTTGATTTGATCTATAATGAATGTAATTTATCTGTGATAAATTTATATTATATATCTGTAAATCTGTGAATGAAGATAAACGTTATAGATTATACCGTTTATCGATACTGCTGTGCTTGAATCTGTGATGATTGATGTGGTTACACTATTGTGTAAAACCCCTGGATTACACTATACACATACAAATATGGATTGCACGAAGAAATTGGTTAAGTAATAGATATTTTAAATTTAAATATTATTTTGTTTAAAAGTTGAATTTTGAATCCAAATGGTTTTGAAAATGGAATTGAGTTAAATATGAAAAGTTTTGAAAAGGAGTTCTGAAGATAAAAGTTATTTTGAATAACTTGATTAAGTTCTGAAATTGAAATAGTTTGATTTTAATTTAAATTATGGTTGAACAAGTTATATGATGTATTTATATGGGTTTTAAACCTTGTTAAAAAGTATTATTGTGGGAATTTAATTTTAACCATGGTTTATACTTTAAAGGATATAACTTATGCATATTTGATTGGATTTTTTTCGAAATGAAAATTATTTGTTTTCAAATAATAACGGCTTTCAAATAACGAAAGAACTTCCATTTTTGCTGAAAATATTTCAAATTTGAAATGGAGTTGTTTTGAAAGCTATGAATGAATCTTTATTAAAGATTATCGAACTTGGTTTTGAAATTGAAAAGGATCTAAAATATGTATCTTTTGTATAAAAGATTTGAAATGAAAGTTGTTTTGAAAGCTGTGAATGAATCTTTGTTAAAGATTGTTGAACTTGGTTTTGAAATTGAAAAGGATCTAAAAGATGTATCTTTTATATAAAAGATTTGAAATGAAAATTGTTTTTGAAATCTATGAATTGAATCTTTGATTTAAAGATTGTATGAGTTAATCCAATTTGAAAGGGAAATTGTTTTGAAAAGCCATGAATGAATCTTTGTGGAAGATAGGTGAACTTTTTGAAGTGAATCTTTTTGTTTAAAAGATTTGGAAATGGTAATTTGTTTAAACCATTTAAAAGAAAAGTTTTGGGTAATAAGTTGTGACTTAACTGAGATCCCATTATCCATATGCTTTTTAAATTAAGAGCTCATTATTCGATTTAGCCAGGAGGGGACCTTGTGTCATATAACCATTACGAATAATGATATGATGTATATGGATAGCATATGAAGACCGGTGGTGAAGACCAGATATTTTCGAAAGCTAAAGAATAACTCATCGAATGTCTCTGCACCGGCTGATCCCCGGTATAGAGATTTGATCACCCTTTGTGATGGGGAGTCCGAACGTGATTAGGGATTATCCGGATTTGCAAGGGGTTCTTTGGAAGTATCTTCGGTTCTGTTCGAATCCAGAATAGACTTGTATGGATGTATGTCTGACATTACACTTTGAGATATAAAGCTGGTTTCTATCCAATACATTTCTATTTGGTGGCGGAGATTTATTCTCTTAGCTTAACACCCTTCTCTAAGACATATGAGCTCAGAGGTTATGTAGTTGATGGTTACTAGTGATACATTCCCAATTTGGTAGTGTGGTATGCTGAGTGTTGCTGATCATTTGTTGATCGAAGCATGGCTTTTGTGAAAAGCATAACTTTGTGGACGAGACCTCGTCGGACCATACAAATCGGAAATGGTCAAAACAAGAAAGTTGCGGAAAGGTTATTAGGGGTCGCGCCCCTAGGGTATGTCCATTCCTTCTGGAAAAGGATGGTATCATGGTATGGAGCCCGGATATTTAACCTATGTGGTTATTGCAAATACATTGCTTTGCGGTTGTTGGTGTTGGGAGCTCTCGGATAAAGGTCGCAAACGACCGGGGATGGCATACTTGTAGGTGTTACTTTCGGGCAGGGGTAACCCGGCCTTGTGTTAGCAGAGTGCCGGCTAGGTTCTCGGGGTGTCCCTCCAGAGGCGTTGCCACGTGGCAATAGGAAGTTCCTTAGCCTGACCATTTGTTAGAAATCCAAAGAAATAATATGTGCCCTTTACGATTTTAGTTGTATAACCTGCCATGGAATGTGGCGGTAACCTACTTTTGAACATGGTAGCTATAGTAGGCATACGAAGAAATGTTGTATGCTGGCTAAGACTAATATTATACTTTCGAAATGTTTTCCACTATGCACTAATAATAATATCAAATGGTTTTCGCGTATCAAGCATTTTTGACTATCATAAGGAGAAATCTCCTCCAATTCTGCGTTTGCATGGTGTGCGCGGCGGGAGGCCTTATGGTAGTTTCATTTTCCAAAAAGCATTGCGGATTTAAATTTTAAATTCTTTTATTGTTTGTTTTAAAGATAAAACTATTTTTGTTTGCTCATACTAGTCCCATGACTAACCCAGAGTTTATTGTTCCCTTCCTAAACTCTGGATACCCATAATTTTCCACACGGGCAGTCTAGAGTTGAATTTTTCAGATAAATAATAGATGTAGATTTGGTACCTTTTGGAAATCTTCGAAGCCAATCGGATTTGGGGATCGTGTTTGTTTCACTTGGACCGACCTTGATTAATACAATGTGATGGGGGTTTCTCGCTTCGCGTTTGGAAAGCATGTTGGTGGATTTTAGCCTTTTGGAGTCTTTGGAGCTTTGGCTATGGTGTTGCTGTTCTGGATTCTGTCTTTCTTTCTATTCTTTGGAAGACCATACTAGAGATTCATCTTTCCGCTGTTGTATATCTCTAATGGATATTGATATCATTTGTAAATGTGTTGTACCGAATAATATTGTGTATCAATGATATTATTCTTTTTCTTCTGCTATGTTGTTGTACTTAATGTGTTATAAGCTCCGGCGAATCGAATTTTTACGTTTGAATCTGCGGCATTCGAATACGAGTAAAATATGGATGTCGATTTTTGAACTCGAAAGTCCAGACCGTCAAATTTGATATCAGAGCTAAAGGTTGAACTTTAGCTTTTGGAGTATAACACATTAGGTAACTCATTAGAGATAGGGTGAAGTATACCCTAGAATGAGTATATCCCTAAGATATCCGTCCGTATGCCTCAATAAATTCCCTTACTATCCATTGATAGTGAGTGTGAGTGTAAGAAGAGGACGAGATAGGGAACAGGAAAGTACCACTTCCAATGGTCAATACCCACAACAACAACGGAAACAACTTTCTCTATCAATCTCCTTTGATCCAATTTCAAATTCTCTGATGTCTTCATGGCAGCTCGAGGGAGAAGCTTTGGTGTGGTGGCAGCCCTGAAAAATCGTTATAGATAAGTTTCTATCTCGTATTTTCTTCATCAAATTTCTATCAACTTTTCGTTTTTAACTTTAACAAAAATGAATTTTTATTGGAATAAATTGGTAAATTAAATATGAAGTTAAATACGAAGATTTGTATTGATAAAACGATTTTGATTAAAACCAAATTTGGAATTCTGTTGTAATTTCTTGTGAGGATCAAAGTTTGAAGAGGGACAAACGGGTGTATACTTTGAAATATTCCGACCTAGATTGGGTATCCATTGTTTCTTCTGTTGGGTCCAGATATATTCTATGAACGGTTAGTTGTCCTTCGAACTAACCAGTGCTCTGTATATCTTCATAGATCTGGTGACCCAAGTATCTTGTGAGATATGGAATGAGTTTGTTATTGTATCTATTGGCGATCTTTTGGTTTGGTAAGCCAAATGCAGAATAGATATTCAGTTTGATCTGAAAAGATATTTCTCTATCTTTCATCTATTCTTTATTGTCTGCCAAGCAAATTTCAAGGACGAAATTTTCTTAAGGGGGGAATCTGTAACGATCCTGATTTTCAAACAAATTTGAATTGGTAATTAATTTAATTTTTGAAAGTAAATTGTGAATTAATTTGTTATTTTCCAAATTAAACAGATATTTGCTTATTAATATATATATATATATATATATACATATATATATATTTATATATGATTTTAAATAGGATTTCTAATTAGAAATTCAGAAATAAATATTTTGAATAATATGTTAATTATAAATTTGATTGTAGATTTATTTGAAAATTTTGAATAAATATATTTATGAATATATTTAGATTGAATGTTAAATTGTAAATAAAATTTTGATTTTGGAAAATTCAAAATGTAAATATTTATAAATATATTGGATTTGGAAACTCTAAAAATTTAATACTAATAGGAAAATTTGTTTTTTATTTATAATACGATGATTTGAAAATACTTTTTAATTTACAAAAGCGATTTACAAAAGCGATTTACAAAGTTAAATTCAAATATATATACATATTTTACACTTATTTATTAATGTTTAATTGATTTTAGATTATATTTGAGAATAATATAACAATTTTCAAGAAGCCATTTAAGGAATTGAATTCAAATATATATGAATTAGTGTTTAATTAATTATTAAATTTTATCCTTTAAGTTATAAATATATATATAGTATAAGAGGAAATACGTATGGAAAATTACATGAAAATATATTTAAACATTAATATATAAAATAAAATAACATAAGGGTTTGAAAACAAAATTTATAAATTATTTAACTTAAGGATATAAACATAAAAGGTATAAATTATGACATTGGTAAGGTATTTAAAGCATGCACATACATGTGTTGCTTAATTATCATTTGTAAATACAAGTGTTAACATATAATTACAAGTGGCTACTTTTTTTTCTTTTAGAAAATTATAAAATATGAATAAATGAAAACTAGATTTTTTATATGTATCACTCTCCTCTTTTTCAAAAGACTTTATAAAAATTCAAAGTAGATTACAAAACCTGGAAAAGAAAAGCAAATGCAAACAAACCTGAAAACAAAAATTTCAAGACTAGAAAAAAGGAAATCAAAAGCAAAAACAAAAAACAGATTCAACTTACTAATCATTAAAGCAAAGAAACAAATCATCAACAATCAAGTAAGTGTCAGATTCGAAAGAAATATGAAGCAAGTTTCAGATCCAAATACAAAAGGCTGTAAAATCTGAAGCCTGAAAAGAAATAAAAAAAAAAATCAAAACAAGGTGGAACTCAAAGCAAGGATCAAACTAGATTCAACTCAGTTAGACTGGATCGGGTTCAACTCAAACAAAATCAATATTCACCAAGCAACAGACTAAAGTTTTAGATCAAATTTAAAATGCATTTCCAAATTTTTCAACATCTTTTCCCAGGCTTTGTGTCCTCTGTCTTCACCCCTCAGGTGAGCAAACTTGACCCATTTAAGCCTGAATCTTTGATTTGACTTGATGTTTTTGTTTGTTGTTGTGGAAATGAATCTGCATGTGTTTATATGTGTAAATTTGTATGCATGTCTGTTTACAGGCAGTATATCTCTGTTTACTTCATTCACAGACTAAGAACAACATAAATAAATCTACACCTCTTCAAATAAACATTATTAAGTGATGATTTCTGAATGAAAAAGGGCAGCGATGGGGTAATTTGTATTTTAAAAATAATTACAAGTGTTTATGTTGAATAATCATTTCAAAAATGATCAACGTCAGTAATGATCAACGTAAAGCGGAAAATCAAATGATTTAATTTCGGGTTTTGATTATATGAACAGATTCGCATTTCAAAATTATGATTTTTTTATAGTCGTTTTTAGATTTTTAAGCTTGGAATTGTCGAGTTTTCTCGAGTTGAACGGAATAGCTTGGATCATCGATTTCCGACAATTAACACAGTAATGATCGTCGCGATCAATGGCGTGGGCAGTTTGGAAGATACTGGTTTATAGAAAAATAGTGATTGATTTTTTAATGAGCTATGGTGGCCGATCATCATTGAACTAGGGTTTTTGGATTGTTTTGTTTCGTCTGAGTTTGTAAACCGAATTCATCGTGGTGGATGAACTATCGACGATCGGTCCAGAGGGGTCAAAGACTAGAGGTCAAGGCGAGCCTACGGTATGGTCGGTGTCGTTGATGGTGGCCTAGGTCATCGTGACGAGGCGTTTGTAGAGGATCGGTTTATTTCCAGAAGCGAGTTGTTAGATTTCGATCGATGGTGGGTTTGAGAGATCTGGATGATCGAAAGGCTAGGGCAGGTAGTTGATGACGTGTGGACGATGGCAGCTTTGATCGCCGTGGCTCTAATGATCGGTGCACATGCACACGATGTCAGTTGAATCAGAGATGGTTGTGGGTTTGGGAAGATGTAGTGGTATCGGGTTTAACTCGAAGTAATCGGTGTGGAAACTCGAAGTAAGTGAAGGTGGAGGAGACCCAAAGTTGAGCTCGGGTAAAAGAAGCTTTGGCTCATGTTTTTGAAGTAAGGGCAAGTTTCAAAAGGAAAGTAATTTAATCAAGTTTTGAAATATATTAACTATGTTTTGGAAGCTAAAATGAAAACTAAAACATGTTTTTTTAAACAAAGTTTCAAAGTTAGTTTTTTTAAAGTTAAATGTTTAAAATGGATTTGTTTTAAAAGTGATATATGTTAGGTTAATTATATTAGTTTCTAAATGCTTTTCAAATGAAATTTGATGATTAATTACTTAATAATATTAATCAAAGAATAATTAATTTAAGAATAATTAATTTACGTGATTAATTGATTTGAGGATAATTAATTTATTAGTTGAAGTGATTAATCAGGGGATAATTAACCAAAGTGATTTATTAATTAATGTGATAAATTAAAGGTTGATTAATAGATTAATGTTATCAACTAAAGATAATTAGTTTATGATTAGGGCGTGGCTAATCAAGTGATTAAAGAATAATTACGCAATGTAATTAATTTGTGATTTATTAATGTAAGTGATTAGGGATAATCACCTATTTTAATTAATTAAGGATAATTAATTAAATGGTAATTAACTAAGGGTTAATTAATTTATTAATTGATTAATTAAGGATAATTAATTTAAAGGATAATTAAAAGTTAATTATTTAATGATTAAAGGTTGATTAATTAATATTAAAAGTTGATTAATTTATTTTTAAAGGTTAATTAATAAATAATTAAAGGTTAAAAATTTAATGGTTTGTAATTAATTAATATTAATTAACCAGGATTAGTAATTTATCTGATTAAAATTAATCAGATAATTAATTAACCTTACTTATGGATGCTTGGTTTCTGTTGGATGTTGAGTTGTTTGATATCCCTGATTTTTGATGAAAAGGAGTTCTGAAGATAAAAGTTATTTTGAATAACCTGATTAAGTTCTAAATTTGAAATAGTTTGATTTTAATTTGAATTTAAGATTTGAATTATGATTGAACAAGTTATATGATGTATTTATATGGGTTTTAAATCATGTTAAAAAGTATTATTGTGGGAATTTAATTTTAACCCAGGTTTATACTTTAATGGGTATAACTTGTGCATATTTGCTTGGATTTTTTTCAAAAACGAAAGGTATCTGTTTTCAAATGATAATGACTTTCATATAACGAAAGAACTTCCAGTTTTTGCTGAAAAAATTTCAAATTTGAAATGAAGTTGTTTTGAGAGCTATGAATGAATCTCTGTTAAAGATTGTTGAACTTGGTTTTGAAATTGAAAAAGGATCTAAAAGATGTATCTTTCGTATAAAAGATTTGAAATGAAAATTGTTTTGAAAGCTTTGAATGAATCATTGTTAAAGATTGTTGAACTTGGTTTTGAAATTGAAAAGGATCTAAAAGATGTATCTTTTGTATAAAAGATTTGAAATGATTTTTTTTTGAAAGCTATGAATTGAATCTTTGATTTAAAGATTGGATGAGTTAATCCAACTTGAAAGGGAAATTGTTTTGAAAAGCCGTGAATGAATCTTTGTAGAAGATTGGTGAACTTTGTGAAGTGAATCTTTTTGTTTAAAAGATTTGAAAATGGTAATTTGTTTAAACCATTTAAAAGAAAAGTTTTGGGTAATAGGTTGTGACTTAACTGAGATCTCATTATCCATATGTTTTTAAATTAAGCGCTCATTATTCGATTTAGCCGGGAGAGGACCTTTTGTCATATAACCCTTTCTGAATAATGATATGACGTATATGGATAGCATTAGAAGACCGTGGTGAAGATCGGATATTTCGAAAGCGAAAGGATAACTCGTCGAATGTCTGTGCACCGACTGATCCCCGTTATAGAGATTTGATCACCCTTTGTGATGGCGAGTCCGGACGTGATTAGAGATTATCCAAATTTGCAAGGGCTTCTTTGGAAGTGCCTTCGGATCTGTTCGAACCCGGAACAGACTTGTATGGATGTATGTATGACATTACACTTTGAGATGTAAAGCTGGTTTCTGTCAAATACATTTCTGTTTGGTGGCGGAGATTTATTCTCTTAGCTTAACACCCTTCTCTAAGACGTATGAGCTTAGAGGTTATGTAGTTGATGGTTACTAGTGATACATTCCCAATTTGGTAGTGTGGCATGCTGACTGGTGCTGAGTGTTGCCGATCGTTTGTTGATCGAAGCACGACTTTTGTGAAAAGTGTAGCTTTGTGGACGAGACCTCGTCGGACCTCAAAAACCAGAAATGGTCAAAACAGGAAAGATGCAGCAAGGTTATTAGGGGTCGCCCCCTAGGGTATGTCCATTCCTTCTGGAAAAGGGTGGTACCATGGTATGGAGCCCAGATATTTAACCTATGTGATTACTGCAAATACATTGGGTGGTATCATGGTATGGAGCCCATATATTTAACCTATGTGATTACTGCAAATACATTGCTTTGTAGTTGTTGGTGTTGAGAGTTCTCGGGTAAATGTCGGAAACGACCGGGGATGGCATACTTGTAGGTATTACTTCCGGGCAGGGGTAATCCGGCTTTGTGTTGGCAGAGAACCGGGTAGGTTCTCGGGGCGTCCCTCCAGAGGCATTCCTATGTGGCAATAGGAAGTTCCTTAGCCTGACCATGTGTTGGAAATCCAAAGAAACAATACGCGCCCTGTACGGTTTTAGTTGTATAACCTGCCATGGAATGTGGCGGTTGTGAGAAATGCGGAATACAGATCTTAAGGCTAGGATTAACAATGGAGAGGGATGTATAGTGTTTAAAGAAATTACTAAATCTTTTTGAGTTTTTCTTAATTTGAACACAAATGTATGCAATATTCAGACACAGATATGATCACAAAATCAAACACAAACGCAGAAATAAAGTAAAAGCAATAAAGTAAAAGCAATAAAGTAAAGAATGCACCAGATTTTATACTGGTTCGGAGTTACCCTACATCTAGTCCTGCTCACAAGTACGGATTTCCTTTCGAAAGCAATTTTACAATTACACCCTCAATTTCAAGGCCACGAGGTACACCACTCTAGATTCACAATCCTCTAGGTAGAGGTACTTGATTTCACGGGCAACAAGTTCACCCAATTGATTTCCTAGGCTACAATCACACCTTTTCTAACATGATTGATTTCCAAGGCCACAATAACACCTTTACTTGATTGATTTCCAAGGCTACAATCACACCTTTTCTCGCTAAATTGATTACAAAGAAGTCTATAATTCTGAATAGCACTGAGATCTTGTTGAGATAGTGATAGAGAATCAAACTAGAAATTATTTAGTTAGATTCAATGTTGATTTCGGCCGAGTAACGGTAAGAATATGTATAAAGAAATATGGAAGAATAAGAGGAGTGAAAACTTGAAAAATATGATTGAAAATTCGTTTAAAACCACCCCTATTTATAGTAGAACAACAACCACGTCTATTCATGATGGGATATGATGAATAGACACTTCTTTTGAAATTCAAATTTTGAAATCAACTGCCACCATGTCGACATGGGGTACTTGAGTATGTCGGCATGCCAAAGGAAACTTTGGTGATTTTTTTTCTCTGAAAATAATTTCTATCTTACATTAAAACTATTTTAAACTTTATAAATATACTTAATTATAGTTAAAATACATAAGTAAATATAGAGAATAATAGCTTGGTATATATAAAATTTGACAATAATTTTATATTTAAATCTAAATATAAATATTAAAAATTAAATATATTACTATTAAAAGATAGTTTAAAACCAAGGATAATTTGATTTTGAAAATAAAGATTATTTTGAGGCTAAAAGTATTAAAACCAGGATTGATGTTTTGATTCTTTTAAAAGGAAGATTTTGAAAACATTTTGAAAACAAGATATAATTTTGTAAAACATTTTGAATAAAAGTTAGCGGATACAAAACAATGTTCCACTAGATTTTTTCATAGGTTCCATCCTACTTAGGGTTTCATCCCTTTAACAGGCTCGAAGTGGATTCCATTCCACGAATAAATTGGATTTTAAAATGCCAGTCCTTTTCTAGGAGTTTTAACAAAATTCCTTATTATATTACTTATCTTGAAATCTTGAACTCTTGATAATCTTGATACATATGAGTCTTTAATCTTGATATCTTCATTCTTGAATCTCTATACTGTATAATCTTCATTCTTGGTACCTGCATGGTTAAATCCTGCATATACATATATATCTAAACTATAATGTTAGTATTTATATTTATAATCTTATTGTAAGGTTGTTGTCATCAAAACCATCATCTCAAGGACTAACAATCTCCCACTTTTTGATGATGACAACCTTTGTTTATAAAATATCACTTCTTTCCTAATAACTCCTCCTAAAACTAATAACTCCCCCTTAATCTATGCCTAATTATCCTATTTTATATTTCTCCCCTTTTGTCATCAACAAAAGCTAACTCGAAACTATATAACTCCCCCTCATTCTTGTACTAAAGTACCTGCATTAATAAACTAGACAATGGAGTATATAATAGATAGATTAAGAGATAATGATACTGATAGACATGATCAAATATCATATAAACATCAGTGCATATTTATACATGTTTTTCACACCAAATATCAATCCAAACCAAACCAAATCAAGTCAAATCAATCCAAGCAAACAATTCAAATCAAACAAAGCAATCAAATAAAATCAAACATTACGAGGAACTTCCACCCATCCTTCTCCAAATATAGGGTCTGCTTTAAAGGCATCCTAATTTTCATTATCATTGGTGAGAGAGACATGAGGTTATGCTTCATTATCATCCTTATGTAGGGAGGAAATCATCCATCGTATCGCATTGAAATGCTTTTCTTGCTCCTTGATCATCTGCATTTGACTCAACTCTAAGTGTCACTGGTTACGAGGAATGAATGAAAGAATATTCTTGAAAGAATTAAGAGTTTCTCCAAGATTCTCAGTTAAGTTATGAATTGGATTGGCCATAATTGAGTTTGTGAGAAGAATTAGAGATAAAATAGATAAGAGATAATTCCGAGTGATGAATTATGGAAGAAATAGGTATTTATAGGTGTAGAAATTCGTTTGAAATGAATAGATATAAGGTAGATATTCAAATTTCAAATATAAAATGAAGTGTCATTTCTGACCAGTACATGTCGACATGGTCAAGGGGGGGATGTCGACATGATCCAGTGAATTTTGATGGCTTATTTTAATTTTGTGAATAATTGTGTGTGTGTATATATTCATATAACATACTAACATTCATTCTGGAGATAAGATAAGCTAGATATCAGAAAGGAAATTCAATTTCATTGCATGAAAGAATGATACAAGGATTAATCGTAATGAACTACATGAACATTCAAATCAAAACAAACTAGACTTATAAAACATGAAATGAAAAGATAGAACTGGTTAGAGGATGACGAAGATGAAGATAATCCAAGCTTCTTGCTGACTTTGGAGAAAAACTTGTTCATCTTCGATGACATTTTATCTAATTTCTTACTAACGGACCGTTTGAGAATCCGTTGATTCTCGATAATGGTCTTTTGATTTTTGGGAAGGGTTTTGTTGGTTGGATTGGAAGGATAGTCAATGCTTTCCAAAGAGGTTTCACCTTCTTATTCTTCTTCTATTTCCATTTCATCCCCTTCTTCTTCTTCCTCTTCATCCTCTTCCATCTCCTCATGAGTCAAACGCTCTTCCTTTTCGGCAAGTGTCTCATAAGGTTGAAAAACAAATGGAATTTTCATAAGAGAAATATTTGAGTGATTAAAAACTTTTCTTGAAACAAATTCTTCTCCTTTGAAATCTACTCTAAAATAGTTAACAATCCGAGTAAGATAGATTCCATGATACAAAGTGTTTTCTCCCATTTCAAGATTTTTGGGACGAAGTTCATCCAAAATAACTTGTACCCAATTAATATCATAATTTCCAAAAATAGCAAAAAGTGCTTTGCAAACTTTTGAAGTTGGATTGTTAAAATTCCCCGATCTTGGGGTCAAAGTATGTTGCAAAAGAAGATTAACAATTTTAGCTTTTGGTCGAAAGTTTCGATTTTTGAATTCAAAATCATCATTTCCTTCGAAAATGTGATGAAATGTCTCACGATCATTTTCATCAATATTAAAATTAGAAAGATCCATTCTCGTGCTTTTTCAATTGAGAATGGTACCCAAAAGATCACAATTTAAAACGATTCTAGTGCCTTTGACACTACTCCAAATCTCATCATCATTTCCATTATAAAATCCATGGTTTAAATTTGCATAGAAAATTTTAACAAGACTTGGATAACAAACAAAATCATTTTGAGAAGAATAAACAAGACTAAGAACTTGATTGTTTGCAAAAAGAGAATCTATTTCATAAGAAGAAAAATCTTGAAATAAAGCAAACTTTCCGGGATGGACTTTTCCGTAGTTAGCATAATTGATGTATGCTTTTATAGCCTCTGAATCATTGAAGTGTTGCTCTTTTATCTTTCTAGAAATTCTCATATGGAGGGGTTGCTTGAAGAAGCTATTAGAGTAGAGAGTAGAGAGCTTGAAGTTTTGAAAAGAGAGTTTGAATTTGAAAATGAAAAGATGTGATAAAAGATAGTGAATAAATAGATTCTCAAAGGACATATTCTCTGGTCAAAAGGTAGCTTTTCAGATAATTGAACGAAGTGAAAAGGTGGAGGGAAATTTTACCATTTGAATTCAATTTTGAACTTCAAATTATGTACCCATGTCAACATCACGGTAGGGACCATGTCGACATGTGCCTTTGAATTTCCATGATTATTTTTCTTAAGTATTCTAATATATATATATTTATTATTTTTAATGTCTATATATATCTGGAATATTACTAGAATTATAGTATATTCCATAAAATATTATGATACTATGAAAAAAAATAAAAAAAAATAAAAAATAAAAATTTAAAATTCAAACAACACACCAATTCAAAATCAATCAATCAAGCATCTAAATCTAAGCATACAATTTCAACCAATTGTATTGTAAATGTGTATCTTTTTCTGAATCTGTTTCTCTGAATTCGTCGGAGTCGTAAACTGCTGTGAAACACATATTTGAATTATCTGTCTTCTGATCATCATCGCTTGAGGACGAGTCTGAGCCATATAGATTAGCAGTAAATGCACGTTTTCGTTTCTTTACGGAATCATTGTTTATAGGAAGATTTTGCCTATCTGGATACAAACAGTCTCTTTTGATATGACCTGGTTCGTCATAGTTGAAACATTTGATATTGTTTGGCACTACATTCTGATTTCCAGAGCTTTTATAGTTGTTTCTCTTGAGGTTATTCATCTTTCTGTATTTCAGAAATTTCCGAAAATTCTTGGTCATAAGGGTAATCTCTTCATCATTATCGCTGTTTGAGTCTGATTCATCGGTCAATGCATTGAACGCCATTGGTTTCTTTTTATATGCTTTGCTTTCTCTTCTCTCAATCATTTGGACTTCAAACGACATTTGATTTCCAATTAAGTCTTCTATCTTTAAGGTACTGATGTCATTTGCCTCTTCGATCGCAAGTGTCTTTTGATCCCATTCTAGAGTAAGAGAATTTAAGATTTTTCTGACTTGATCTTCTTCCGAAAATTCCTTTCCCAAGGATATTAGAGAATGCACAATGTTCTGAAATCTACTGTACATAACTGAAATAGACTCATTAGAATTCATTTTAAATAATTGAGACTAGTTTGTGAGCATGGAAATTTTGGCCTGTTTAACTTTGCTTGTTCCTTCATGAGTAACTTGCAAAGTTTTCTAGATTTCATATGCAGACTTACAAACTGACACTCTATTAAATTCATTTCTATCAAGTGAACAAAATAGAATATTCATAGCTTTAGAGTTATTTTGTGCAACAGTCTTTTGCTCAGCAGGCCACTGTGCAAAATCAGTTGTGGGTTCAGAATATTCAGTCCGTGTGACATTCCAAGTGTCTAGTCCTTTAGATTGTAAATATATCTTCATCCTACATGCCCAATATGCATAGTTACTGCCATTAAAAAGTGGTGGTCTGACAGTAGACTGACCTTCTACAAATGAACTAGTGAAAGGGGTAATAGAACCAGTGTTGGTAGTGTTAACAGTACTAGTGTTGGTAGCCATTTTGAAAATTTTTCAAAAATCAGATTATGAAAACATTGAAAACCTTGCTTTGATACCAAATGTGAGAAATGCAGAATACGGATCTTAAGGCTAGGATTAACACTAGAGGGCGGAGGGGGGTGAATTGTGTTTAAAGAAATTACTAAATCTTTTTGAGTTTATGTTAATTTGAACACAAATGTTTGCAATATTCAGACACTGATATGATCACAGAATAAAACACAGATGCAGAAATAAAGTAAAAGCAATAAAGTAAAGAACACACCGGATTTTATACTAGTTCGGAATTACCCTACATCCATCTCGCACACAAGTACCGATTTCCTGTGATGACCCGGAATTTTAGACAATATCAATTTAATAATCCGTGTTAAAAAAATTAAATTGATTTGATAATCTTTGATAGTAAATTTGAATTGATTTAATAATCTAATTAAATAAATATTTAATTGGTGAATTTTATCTTTTAAAGCTAATAAATTGTTTTTTATTTATAATGTATGTATTTGTATATATTGAAAATAGATACGTTTTTTTTTTAAATTTAACAAATAAGGCATATCTTCTAGTTCTAATATTTTTGGAAATTATGATTTAATTTATTATATAACTTTTCAAAGCTATTTAAATAAATAACTATATGGTTTAAATACTTAAGGTAAATGTTTAATTGTTTAAATTCATTTTAGCTTAAGTTTAAATTTAAACTAATTTTCTAAAAGGTTTGTTATTTTCTTTTTAAATATAGCTTGATAAATATGATTTGAAATTATATATATAAGTTTAAAATATAACTTTACAAATGAAACATTAATACATATAAAGAAAATAAGTAATTTATAATATAGAGATAATTTCTTTTATAAATTATTTAAGATTAGATAATTTGTTATTTTAAAAAAATATTAATAATATGTTGTTTTACAAATAAATTTTTATATAAATAGAATTGTTAATTCAAATTGGAATTTGTATAGTTATATATGTGTATGCATAACTTGATTTTAAAATTAGATTTTAGAATTTTATTTAATCTGAAATTAAAGTTTTGAAATTCAAAGGTTACATATTTAAAATGTTTTGGATTTTTCATATATATGTATATATATATATATATAAAAGCTTTTATGTTAAAGGAAATTCATATGCATTTAAATAAGTATTTCTAAATTAAGTTAAAAAGCTGTATTATCAACATTTAAATAAAATTAGATAATACAAAGACAAGTGTAATTATACTAAGGCCTTATAATAAAAAGTGTTAAGTAATTAAATATACTAATGACAAGTGTCCTTATTTATTTTTAGTTTCTTTTATTTTTATTGAAATCTTAAAATTTATTGTAAAAAGATATTTACTGCTCACCCACATTCTTTTTTCTATTCTTCAATCTGAACTCAAACAATCTCTCAAACAAAATCTGCCTATAAAACCAGAAATCATGTTTTAAACCAAATCTGTAATCTTATTTTCAAATCAAAATAAATGCCTGCATTTTCCTCAAACCATAAATCATCAACCTGTAACTAAATTTGCAAATCAAAAGAATTTTTAGAAAAAAGCTTGTGCATTTCTTTTCAAACTCGAGAACAACTCAAACATGCAAGTTCAACTCTGTTCAAAACAAAATCCTGCCAACATCTTCTTTTAAAATTTGAGAACAACAAAAGCATGCAAAGCAGTTCATCTCTATTTTCAAGTAATTTTCTTCAGCATTCAAGCTACTCAAGCTTAAAACAAAGAAGCATTCAAGTCTAAAGTTTTAAAGTTTTCTCTGTCAAAAGCTTTTCCAAAATAAAGGTGCTCTGTGCTTCTGTGTAATAGGTGAGTAATATCACTTTTAAAACTTTAAGTATATGAAATAAGGTTGCATGATTAATATCTGAAGCCAAATATGTTTCTGTGTATGTATAGTAGTGAATCCATGTGAATATTGATATGAACGATGAGTGCATGCTTGAATACCTCTGTTCCCAGTTTCAAAACTCAGGATTTGATTTAAAATGCTAAAACTCTTGATCTAGTCATTATTATTATTTAGTATTTAAAGAAAATTTTCTCGTTTTATCATTGATAAAAGTTTAAAATTTTATTTAAGTTAGAAAATTTTGAAATGACTTTAGGAATAAAAACAACTGATCGAATTTTGAAATAGTGAAAATTCAAACATCATAATTCAAAGTTTCACGATTAGGATCTGAAACATCATCCTAAAACATGAATTTTAAAACTAAAATCATAATTTTTAGTAATAATATTTAGGTGCAGTTCTTGTTTGATCAGAGAAGGGAAAATGGGGTGTTTCTGGTGATCTCGGTGATCTGGAAGTTCGGGTTTTCTTCTGGTGATAGTAGGATGATCGGAGATAAGAGGTGAAATGCCAGGAAGGTTATCCGGGCATGGTGGCGATGGTGGTTGATCATTGATGTTTGTAACCCTAGTTTGGATAGCTTGGTACGTTTGATCGTCACGGCTTCGATGGTGAATCGAGTTGCATGGGGTTTTGCGATATGGAAGCATGGTAGTTGGTGAATGTGTGGCCGGAGTTGCTATTACTATGGTGGTCAGAGATGTGGGAACGAGTCGTTTCCAGGTTGAGGTGGTGTTTCCAGTCTTTTGTTCCAGGTTTGGGGTTTATACTCGATTTTGATTTCCAGTTGATGGTGAAGTTCTGGTGGTCAGATGAGGATGCTTGGATGATCGTTGACTTGCTCGAGGGTGTGGTGATGATTGGAGGTGGTCAGAGCCACCGTGCATGTGCACGGTGCACTTTATATTCTGGCGATCTGGTTTTGGTTAGTCTGGGTTGAGGGAAGGTGATACTCGAGTTTTACTCGAGTCGATTTGTGTTTTGCTCGAAGATACATGGATTTTGCTCGAAGTCATTTTAGGTCTAGCTCGGGTTATGCTGGTTACAGGTTTCATTTTAAAACCTGTCTGGGTTTTGATAAATCTAGGTTTAAATTTAAAAATGGATTTTTAAATTTTAAAAATGGATTTTTAAATTTTAAAACAAGATTTAGGCAAACTTTAAATCAAGTGTAAGTATGGATTCAAATTTTACTTTGGATCCTAGTTTTTAAATAAATAAGTTTTATAAAAACGAAATATTTTAACAACTTTAAATTGTTAAAGTATTTTATAAAATGAATTTAAAATCTGAAAGTAAAGATTTAAAAAAGTTTTAAATCTAAGTTTAAATCTGGATTCAAAATGAATTTGTATCCTAGTTTTGAAATAAAATAAAGTTTTTAAATTTTAAACGTTTTAACAACTTTGAATATTTAAAGTGTATTTTAAATTGAATTGGGTTTTAAAACTCTTTCAAATTCCTTTTAGAAGATAAGTATTTCTTTAAACATGTAAATTAAAGGTTTTTAAATTTTTTAAACTTTGTTAAAGTTGTATTCATTTTAAATCTTAAATTTAAAATGAAATTTAAAAGTAAATTTAAAAGTAAATTGTTTTTAAATGCTTTGTTAATGATAACTTGATCATTAATATGGAAAGTTTTATCTTAGGTTAATTAGGATTTAATGATTTAAGATTCATTAAATTATTGAGGTAATAAATATAATTAATTTAATTAATTAATTAATTAATGATTTGGATTAATTAATTAAGTAATTAAGGTTTAAATTAATTAATTAAGGTTTAAGTTAATTAATTAGGGAATAATTAATTTGTAATTAAGAATCATTAATTAGATAAGATTAGATTATTAATTAATGATTAGAAATTAATTAATCAAGTAATTAAGAATTAATTAAGTTACAATTTAAAATTAATTAATTAATTTACAGATTAATTAATTGGTTATTAAAGATTTATTATTAATCAATAATGATTAATCTAAGTTTAATTACTTAAGAGAAGTAATTAAAGAATTATTAATAGTTAATGAAGATCATTAACTAGGGATTATTAAATAATTAATTAATGTGATTAATTTTAATAATTAATTATCTTAATTAATTAAAGACAAACATTTATGGAAATTGTTTAAGTTTAATTACTTAATGGAAGTAATTAGAGGAATTAATTACTCAAGGTAATTAATTAAATTGATATGATTAGTTTAAGTTAATTAATTGGTTTGATTAATTTAAATAATCACTTGATGATGGGATTAAGTATAATTACTTAATGAGATTTATAAAGTGTAATTACTTAGTTAAGTAATTAGTGACGGCACTAACAGGGTGTAATTAATTGATGATTTGGAAGTAGTTTTGGGTTTAATTACTTTGTGTTATAAATATGAAGGATAATTACTCAGTGGAAGTAATTAATAATTAATTACTTAGTATAATTAATTTAAGAATCGATTAATGTTGTTATTTGAAGATAATTAAGTGATGTAATTAATTAAGTGTAATTAATTACTGAATGAGATTAGTCAAGGGTGATTAATAAATATAACTAATTAAAGATTAATTATTAAATGTGATTAATTTAGGAGCAATTAATTTATTTAATGTAGTAATTAATTAAGGATAATTAATTACTCAAAAGTGATTAATCAAGGTTGATTAATGAATGAAGATTAATTATTAAATATGATTAATAATTAATTAAGAAGTAATTATGGATCATTAATTAAGGTAATTAATGATATAATTAAAGGTTGATTAATTAAGATTGATTGATTATAGAATAATTGATTAATTGTAATTAATAAAGGAATAATGTAATTAACTAATAAATATAGTAATTAAAGGCTAATTACTTGAATGTAATTAAAAGATAATTAGTCAAGGATGATTAATTAAGGTGAATAATTAGAGGATGATTAATTAATTGATTTGTAATTAATTAATGGTGATGTAAGCAAGATTTATGCGATGAAAGTAATTAATTTAATTTATTTTAAATTAATTAGAGATGAAGTAATTAATTTAATTCATTTTAAATTAATTATAGTGTGATTAATTAATCATTGCTTATGTATGGATGTATGATATTGAATGCTTTGAATTGTTTGAGATCTCAGATATGAGATAAGTGATGCTGTGTGATATGGATTCTTTGGTTGAAGTGTGATGATAATATGAATTATCTTTTTATGATGATAATGTGGATTATCTATTGTGAATTATCTATCTGGGTGTATATAGATAATAGAATTGAATTGTTTTAACTTTAAAACAACTTGGACCTAAAAGATGGCGTTTTGGATTTCGATGAGACGGGGATCGGGTTTCCAGATTTGGATATCCGAAAACCACATCGATCCAAATTAACGATAGGTCGTGAATCTTAAAATGAAGATGAAGATTCATGGTGCAAGGTTTATCGTCGTTAACTCTAAGGGTGATTCCAAAATGAGTGTAACGAGATGATGCCTTTGGTTTTGTTCGAACCCGGAACGAACTTGTATGGATTGAATGCTTTCAGAACATCGTCAGGTGGACGATGAGCATTCTATGTGATGTGTTCTCTAAAGGTAATCGTAGCCTCAAGCCTCATCAACCGGGAATGCCTAAAATAGGGGAGGTGTAGCAAGGCTAAGTGGGTCATGCCCAAGTAGGACGAGATTTAACCCTGTCTAGAGGTCCCTTTATATTCGGCTGAGTGGGTAGTTAGTTGCAAACAACTGCGGGTTGTCTTGTTCGGGACTGTCCAGTACAGGATGGTTCTGGACTTGTGTTGCAGGGGATTTAGGTTGGATCCTCGGTACGGTGATTTAAACCACGTACTGTGACGGGCGGTACCCCAGTAGCCCTGCCATTGACGGAAACCCATTCTTCCTACGTGCCCTTACGGTTTTGATTGTATTACCCACTTTGCGGCTAGTAGCTGGAATTTAGTCATGTAACAATTTCAGCTATTTCTTATTTATTTGAAAACCCTAGACCCTATTATAATATCATCAAATTTCCTATCAAATGTTTTGGTTAGCGTAAGGTAAAAACTAACCTATGTTTATTGGTGGGGAGTCTTACGTGATACCTTTTGTTTTCAAAGGTTTTTCAAAGTTAAGCAACCTTAACTGTTACTCACACCGGACCTATGTCTGACCCGGAGTTTATCTTCTATTTTCTTAAACTCTTGGGTACTCAAATTTTTACGATTTGCCAAGGGATTCAGGTTAGCTTTGGCGAATTTTGGAGGAGCATTGGAGCAGGAGGCTTCAGCATTTGTAGATATTTATATAGTGTTCAGCTGTGTGTTCTCTGAGTCATTTGTTTGTGTTGTATTGAGTTGTAATAACTAGATAGGTGTTTATAACTGTCTAGTATGTGATGTCTAATCTGTGTAACTCTGATAGATGTTGTATATTGTGAAATACTTATGTGATTAATATAATTTATTCGTTCCGCTGTTGAGATTCTGATGTTGTGTCTTTCTTTCTTTCCTATCTTTCTCTTTTCTATCCCTTTCTTTCTTCAAGATAATGCGCATTTTTATGGAGAAAAAGTCGGGTCGTCACAGTTGGCATCAGAGTGCTAGGTTGAGTGAATACCTAGGCGTTGGAATGGATTTCTTTCTCGAGAGAGCGTATTTGTAATTTTAATATATATATATATATATATATATATATATATATATATATATATATATTTCTACCTATTTATTGGGTTATCTGTTCGGGTTTTCCAATATAAGTTATAAAGGTAGATGAGGTAGTGGGGTGTGTAACGCGATTTCTACCAATGGAAGGAGTCCAAGTGTTGAGGTTGGAAGTGTATCTGTCGAGACTGTAGACCTAATACCGTCTCGAGTGAGCTTTGCAATGGTGTAAAGATTTCATCGATCTCCGAAGGAAACCTTTTAAAAAGGTTCGGAGTCCATCTTTGAAATTGGATGAGTAGAGTTTGGATTTATCGGTTAGGCAGAAGCGGGTAATGGTATCTTGATACCTTAGGAAGTAGTAGCTATGTGATGAGACGTAGTGATTATGGATGTTTCAGAAGGTGTTTTCTTTGGAACAAGTTTTCGGAAGTGTGTATGTTTCGGTGGTGTGGCTAAGATCAGCAGGGTGTTTCTATTTGGTTTGAGGTCCGAGTTTCTCAAGGAGCTTCTGAATAGGAAGTCTTTGGCATCTGTGTTAGCAGTGCAGCTCGGAGGTGTTCTGTGTGCCGGCAAGGAGGTTATCTGACTATGCAGCTTTCTGGAAGTGGAGTTCAGGAACGGCAGAGTGGATCCATTTCTTCGATGGATTAGTTAGATGAGTATAAGATGTTCTGAATGGTAAAGAGAGAACAATTTCTTTGGATATTAGGCTTGGTTGATCACAAAAGCGACTTGCGATTTTTGAGTGTTCTCTTGAGTTTTCTTATCGACCATGATTCCAGGAGTGGTACCGGTGATTCAGCCTTGTAGAAGGATGGTTCTAGAGAGAGGTTTGGTGAAGCAGCTCGGTGTTAGTGTAAATTCTGAGTTTTTTTTATGGACCTGTTGAACCATATTTCAGGGATGTGTTGTCCAGTTTGTGCCTGTGTTCATCTTCAGAATTTTCATCTATTCCAGATCAGAGTTGTGTAGGGAAGCAGTTTGAGAGTGCATCTGTTTGTCCTTTCCGGATAGGAGAAGTAAGTTCAGTCTTCTGATGTTTGTGGAGCGGAGTTTGTTCTGGATTTCAGATTGATCGTGAGAGGATCATTCTGTTGGGTTGTTTTTGGTCCAGTTTGTTTTGAGTGGCATCAGCAAGGGTTGAGCTGATCAGGAAGGATGAAGACAGTCCTATATCGTCAGAAGAGTTTTGTGGATAAGAGACAAAGGAATTTGGATTTTTTAAGTCGGAGATTTGATTTTGGATAAGTTTTCTCTGATCGAAGGAGCTATAAGTTTGGTAAGATTGGGAAGTCAGCTTCGAGGTATTTTGGATCTTTCTGTGTTCTGGAAAGATAAGCGCTTTGATTTTCAGAGTTGAATTGCCAGTTGGATAACTGGGATTCATTGTGTTTCACATATCTCTGATGGAGTATGTGTTTGATCTATCTCTGGTTTTGGAATCAGCAGTTTTGGAGGATTTGGTTTTTGAGATGGACTTAGTTTGGTCTGATATCCTGTTTAATTTGTAGATCGAGATGAGTAGGAGCTCGGTAGCTTAATAGTGTTGATTGTTTAGATTCTGTAGAGCGAGTATCCCAGATTTATACCTGGGAAACTCTAGGAAGTTCTATCCAGAATTTTGACTGGATAGTTAGATTTGTTCGATTGGGTGAATTGGTTGCTATAGTTGTTAGCATATGGTTGATAATATATGCTTGTGGTTTAAAATTAATATCTTAGATAGATTATTAAATTACCTTTGCTTTTAAATTTCGGAGACGAAATTCTTTTAAAGGGGAAGGATGTGATGACCCAGAATTTTAGGCAATATCAATTTAATAATGCACATTAAAAAATTAAATTGATTTGATAATCTTTTATGATAAATTTGAATTGATTTGATAATCTAATTAAATAAATATTTAATTGGTGAATTTTATCTTTTAAAGCTAATAAACTGTTTTCTATTTATAATGTATGTATTTGTATATATTGTAAATATATATGCTTTGTTTTAAATTTAACAAATAAGGCATATCTTCTAATTCTAATATTTTTGGAAATTATGATTTAATTTAATATATAACTTTTTAAGGCTATTTAAATAAATAACTATATGGTTTAAATACTTAAGGTAAATGTTTAATTGTTTAAATTCATTTTAGCTTAAGTTTAAATTTAAACTAATTTTCAAAAAGGTTTGTTATTTTCTTTTTAAATATAGCTTGATAAATATGATTTGAAATTATATATAAGTTTAAAATACAATTTTACAAATGAAATATTAATACATATAAAGAAAATAAGTAATTTATAATATAGAGATAATTTCTTTTATAAATTATTTAAGATTTGATGATTTGTTATTTTAAAACAATATTAGTAATGTATTGTTTACAAATAGATTTTTATATAAATAGAATTGTTAATTCAAATTTGAATTTGTGTAGTTATATATGTGTATGTATAACTTGATTTTAAAATTAGATTTTAGAATTTGATTTGAATTTGAATCTAAAGTTTTGAAATTCAAAAGATAGATATTTAAAATGTTTTGGATTTTTAAAACACACACACACACACACACACACACACACACACATATATATATATATAAGCTTTTATCTTAAAGGAAATTCATATGCATTTAAATAAGTATTTCTGAATTTATAAATTAAGTTAAAAAGCTTTATTATCAACATTTAATTTAAATTAAATAATACAAAGACAAGTGTAATTATACTAAGGCCTCGTAATAACAAGTGTTAAGTAATTATGAAAACTAATGACAAGTGTCCTCATTTATTTTTAGTTTCTTTAATTTTTATTTAAATCTTAAAATTTACTTATAAAAACATATTTACTTCTCATCCACATTCTTTTTTCTATTCTTCAATGAAAAAAATCTAAACTTAAACAATCTCTCAAAACAAAATCTGCCTCTAAAACCAGAAATCATGTTTTAAACCAAATCTGTAATATCATTTTCAAATCAAAACAAATGCCTGCATTTTCCTCAAACCAGAAATCATCAACCTATAACTAAATTTGCAAATCAAAAGCATTTTAAAAACAAAAGCTTGTGCATTTCTTTTCAAACCTGAGAACAACTCAAACATGCAAGTTCAACGCTGTTCAAAACAAAATCCTGTCAACATCTTCTTTTCAAATCTGAGAACAACAAAAGCATGCAAAGTAGTTCAACTCTGTTTTCAAGTAATTTTCTTCAGCATTCAAGCAACTCAAGTTTAAAATAAAGAAGCATTCAAGTCTAAAGTTTTAAAGTTTTCTCTGTCAAAAGCTTTTCCAAAATAAAGGTGCTCTGTGCTTCTGTATAACAGGTGAGTAACGTCACTTTTACAATTTATGTATATGAAATAAGGTTGCACAATTAATATCTGAAGCCAAATATGGTTGTGTGTATGTATAGTAGTGAATCTATGTGAATATTTATATGAATGATGAGTACATGCTTGAAGACCTCTGTTCCCAATTTCAAAACTCAGGATTTCATTTAAAATGCTAAATCTCTTGATCTAGTCATTATTAGGATCTAGTATTTAAGCAAAATTTTCTCGTTTTATCATTGATTAAATTTTAATATTTTATTTAAGTTAGAAAATTTTGAAATGACTCTGGGAATAAAAACAACTAATCAAATTCATAATTCAAAGTTTCAGGCTTAGGATCTGAAACATCATCCTAAAACATGAATTTTAAAACTAAAATCCTAACTTTTAGTAATAAGATTAAGGTGCAGTTCTTGTTTGATCAGAGAAGGGAAAATAGGGTGTTTCTGGTGATCTCGGTGATCTAGAAGTTTGGGTTTTCTTCTGATGATAGTAGGATGATCGGAGATAAGAGGAAAAATGCCATGAAGGTTATCCAGGCATGGTGGCGATGGTGGTTGATCATTGAAGGTTGTAACCCTAGTTTGGAAAGCCTAGGTATGTTTGATCGTCACGGCTTCTATGGTGAATCGAGTTGCATAGGGTTTTGGGATATGGAAGCATGGTAGTTGGCGAATGTGTGGCCGTAGTTGCTATTACTCTGGCGGTCGGAGATGTAGGAACGACTCATTTCCAGGTCGAGGTGGTGTTTCCAGTCTTTTGTTCCAGGTTTGGGGTTTATACTCGATTTTGATTTCCAGTTGATGGTGAAGTTCTGGTGGTCAGATGAGGATGCTTGGATGATCGTTGACTTGCTCGAGGGTGTGGTGATGATCGGAGGTGTTAGAGCCACCATGCATGTACACGGTGCACTTTGTATTCTGGTGATCTGGTTTTGGTTAGTCTTGGTTGAGGGAAGGTGATACTCGAGTTTTACTCGAGTCGATTTGTGTTTTGTTCGAAGATATGTGGATTTTGCTCGAAGTCATTTTAGGTCTGGCTTGGGTTATGTTGGTTGCAGGTTTCATTTTAAAACCTGTCTGGGTTTTGATAAATCTGGGTTTAAATTAAAAAATGGATTTTTAAATTTTAAAACAAGGTTCAGGCAAAGTTTAAATCAAGTGTAAGTATGGATTCAAATTTTACGTTGGATCCTAGTTTTTAAATAAATAAGTTTTATAAAAACGAAATGTTTTAACAACTTTAAATTGTTAAAGTATTTTATAAAATGAATTTAAAATCTGAAAGTAAAGATTTAAAAAACTTTAAATCTAAGTTTAAATCTGGATTCAAAATGAATTTGTATCCTGATTTTGAAATAAAATAAAGTTTTTAAATTTTAAATGTTTTAACAACTTTGAATATTTAAAGTGTATTTTAAATTGATTTAAATTTAAATTAAATTTGGTTTTAAAACTCTTTCAAATTCCTTTTAGAAGATAAGTATTTCTTTAAACATGTAATTAAAAGGTTTTTAAATTGTTTTAAAATTTGTTAAAGTTGTATTCATTTTAAATCTTAAATTTAAAATGAAATTTAAAAGTAAATTTAAAAGTAAATTGTTTTTAAATGCTTTGTTAATGATAACTTGATCATTAATATGGAAAGTTTTGTCTTAGGTCAATTAGAATTTAATGATTTAAGATTCATTAAATTATTTAGGTAATTAAAATAATTTATTTATTTAATGATTTGGATTAATTAATTAAGTAATTAAGGGTTTAAATTAATTAATCATGGTTTAAGTTAATTAATTAGGGAATAATTAATTTGTAATTAAGAATCGTTAATTAGATAAGATTAGATTATTAATTAATGATTAGAAATTAATTAATCAAGTAATTAAGAATTAATTAAGTTACAATTGAAAATTAATTAATTAAATAATTAGAGATTAATTAATGGTTATTAAAGATTTTTTAATAATTAATAATGATTAGTCTAAGTTTAATTTTACTTAAGAGAAGTAATTAAAGAATTATTAATAGTTAATGAAGATCATTAACTAAGGATTGTTAAATAATTAATTAATATGATTAATTTTAATAATTAATTATATTTATTAATTAAAGTTAAACCTTTATGGAAATTGTTTAAGTATAATTACTTAATGGAAGTAATTAGAGGAATTAATTACTCAAGGTAATTAATTAAATTGATATGATTAGTTTAAGTTAATTAATTGGTTTAATTAATTTAAATAATCACTTGATGACGGGATTGAGTATAATTACTTAGTGAGATTTATAAAGTGTAATTACTTAGTTAAATAATTAGTGATGGTAATTACAAGATGTAATTAATTGAAGATTTGGAAGTAGTTTTGGGTTTAATTACTTTATGTAATTAAGATGAAGGATAATTACTTAGTGAAAGTAATTAATAATTAATTACTTAGTGTAATTAATTTAAGAATTGATTAATAATGTTATTTGAAGATAATTAAGTGATGTAATTATTTAATGGTAATTAATTACTGAATGAGATTAATCAAGGGCGATTAATAAATATAATTAATTAAAGATTAATTATTAAATGTAATTAATTAAGGAGTAATTATTTTATTTAATGAAGTAATTAATTAAGGATAATTAATTACGCAAAAGTGTTTAATCAAGATTGATTAATGAATAATGATTAATTAAAGATGAATTATTAAATATGATTAATTATTAATGAAGAAGTAATTATGGATCATTAATTAAGGTAATTAATGATGTAATTAAAGGTTGATTAATTAAGATTAATTAATCAATAATAAGTGATTATAGAATAATTAATTAATTGTAATTAATAAAGGATTAATGTAATTTATTATAGTTAATTAATTAATATAGTAACTAAAGGTTAATTACTGTAAGTGGTTAAGGATAATTGATTTATGTAATTAATTTAAAGGATAATTACTTGAATGTAATTAAAAGATAATTAGTCAAGGATGATTAATTAAAGTGAATAATTAGAGGATGATTAATTAATTGATTTGTAATATATTAATGGTGATGTAAGCAAGATTTACGTGATGAAAGTAATTAATTTATTTTAAATTAATTAGAGATGAAGTAATTAATTTAATTCATTTTAAATTAATTATAGTTTGATTAATTAATCATTGCTTAAGTATGGATGTATGATATTGAATGCTTTGAATGGTTTGAGATATCAGATATGAGATAAGTGATGTTGTGTGATATGAATGCTTTAGTTGAAGTGTGATGATAATATGAATTATCTGTTTGTGATGATAATGTGGATTATCTATTGTGAATCATCTATCTGTGTGTATATAGATAATAGAATTGAATTGTTTTAACTTTAAAACAACTTGGACCTAAAAGATGGCATTTTGGATTTTGATGAGACCAGGATCGGGTTTCCAGATTTGGATATCCGAAAACCACATCGATCTAAATTAACGATAGGTCGTGAATCTCAAGTGAAGATGAAGATTCAGAGTGCAAGAGTTACCGTCGTTAGCTCTGAGGGTGATTCCAAAATGAGTGTAATGAGATAATGCCTTCGGTTTCGTTCGAATCCGGAATGAACTTGTATGGATTGAATGCTTTCAAAACATCGTCAGGTGGGCGATGAGCATTCTAAAAGATGTGTTCTCTAAAAATCGTAGCCTTAAGCCTTACCAACCGGGAATGACTCAAACAGGGGAGGTGCAGCAAGGCTAAGTGGGTCATGCCCAAGTAGGACGAGATTTACCCCTGTCTAGAGGTCCCTTTATATTCGGCTGTTTGGGCAGTTGGTTGCAAATAACTGCAGGGTTGTCTTGTTCGGGACTGTCCAGTAAGGGATGGTTTCGGTCTTGTGTTGTAGGGTATTTAGGGTGGATCCTCGGTATGGTGATCTAGGCCACGTACTGTGACGGGCGGTACCCCAATATCCCTGTCATTGATGGAAACCCATTCTTCCTACGTGCCCTTATGGTTTTGATTGTATTACCCACTTTGTGGCTTGTAGCTGGAATTTAATCATGTAACAATTTCAGCTATTTCTTATTAATTTGAAAACCCTAGATCTTATTATAATATCACCGGATTTCCTATCAAATGTTTTGGCTAGCATAAGGTAAAAACTTACACATGTTATTGGCGGGGAGTCTTAGGTGATACCTTTTGTTTTCAAAGGTTTTTCAAAGTTAAGCAACCTTAACCTGTTACTCACACCAGACCCATGTCTGGCCCGGAGTTTATCTTCTGTTTTCTTAAACTCTTGGGTAATCAAATTTTTACGAGTAGCCAAGAGATTCAGGTTAGCTTTGACGAATTTTGAAGGAGCAATGGAGCAGGAGGCTTCAGCGTTTGTAGATATTTATATAGTGTTTCACTGTGTGTTCTCTGAGTCCTTTGTTTGTGTTGTATTGAGTTGTAATAACTAGACAGGTGTTTATAACTGTCTAGTATGTGATGTATAATCTGTGTAACTTTGATAGATGTTGTATATTATGTAATACTTATGCGATTAATAGAGTTTATTCATTCTGCTGTTGAGATTCCAATGTTGTTTCTTTTTTTCTTCCCTATTTTTCTCTTTTCTATCCCTTTCTTTCTTCAAGATGATGCGACTTTTTATGGAGAAAAAGTCGGGTCGTCACATTTCCTTTCAAAAGCAATTGTACAATTACACCCTCGATTTCAAGGCCATGAGGTACACCACTCCAAATTCACAATCCTCTGGGTAGAGATACTTGATTTCATTGGCAACAAGTTCACCCAATTGATTTCCTAGGCTGCGATCACACCTTTTCTAACTTGATTTATTTCCAATGCCGCAATCACACCTTTACTTGATTGATTTCCAAGGCTACAATCACACCTTTTCTCGTTAAATTGATTACAAAGAAGTCTATAACTCTGAATAGCACTGAGATCTTATTGAGACAGTGATAGAGAATCAAACTAGAAATGATCTAGTTAGATTCAATGTCGATTTCGGCAGAGTAATGGTAATAATATGTATAAAGAAATGTGGAAGAAGAAGAGAAGTGAAAACCAAAAAAATATGATTGAAAATTCGTTCAAAACCACCCCTATTTATAGTAGAACAACAGCCATGTCCATTCGTGAAGGGATATGACGAATAGACACTTCTTTTGAAATTCAAAATTTGAAATCAACTACTACCATGTCGACATGGGGTACTTAAGTATGTCGACATGCCAAAGGAAATTCTGGTGATTTATTTTACTTTGAAAATAACTTCTTTCTTATATTAAAACTATTTTAAACTTTATAATATACTTAATTATAGTTAAAATACATAGGTAAATATAGAGAATGATATTTTGGCGTGTTATAAACATAGTTAAAATACTTAATGTGTTATAAGCTCCGGCGAATCAGATATTTACGTTTGAATCTACGGCATTCGAATACGAGTGAAGTATGGATGTCGATTTGCAAACGTGAAAGTCCGAACCGTCACACATCTCTGGTACCATAGCTTTGCAGAACCAGTCAGTCATACTACGCAAAGAAAAGAACATTTAGGTTTGAAAGAATCGAAAGAAGGTTGAACTGGACTTTAAGGGGAATTTTATTAAAACTCTTTTATACTTGAAAACCATTTCTACAGTAAGGTTTCTTTTGGAAAATACTTTTAAAACATGTTATCTTTTGAAGAATACTTTACTTTTAAAACAAGTTTTAGGAATCCTATAGTCTTAGCTTTGATACCAAGTGAAACACACCACGCCCCTTAGCATACGCAAAAAGGGCACACTAAAAGATATGGTGCATTATAGGTTTGGCTAAAGCATCACGAAGACTAAGATTCATAAGAAAAATATTTATAAATAGCAGAAACATTTAAATGGTAACTCATTATTCAAAATCAAACTTCATAAATAAGTTTGAAAAACATCACACGTCTCAAATACCAAATACACGTCTTATGAAAAATGCATCTTGGTCTCATAAAATCAGAGTACAATAAAATAATCATCCCTCTCATAAGTACCGGTACATCAAAAACCAAAAGAAAAGAAACCAAAAAGAAGAAGAATACATGAAGAACTTCGGAAATGTATCTCCAAGAAATCTGAATCAACTATCCTAGTCTCTACTGGCATAGGGGGGAAAAAGGGAAATAGAGGTGTGGGTCAGACTATAATTCTGGTGAGCGAAAGTAACTGCTAGTATTTTTAAGCAAGATAAAGATAATAGACTTAGCAACAGTTCTAGTGTAAAAAGGAAATAAAGAAAGGATGAAACTGTGATAAATACTATTTAACTGTTTTCTTTGGTGGTTATGATTCTTTGGATTGTTTGCAGTTGTCGTAGATTACTGCTTTGATTAGGCTGAAACCCTAATCCTATCTTAATTAGGCTGAAATCCTAATTCTACCCGTTGATCGGCCTTCTATCTCTATTGTGCCACTGTGAGATAGTCCTATCTTGTTATTCCTACAGCAAAAGACACCTGTTTAGATCTTGGAATGCAGTAGCGACTTATTGATGCCGCACGCTCGGTCTTCGCCAGCACACACTAACTGTAGCTCTCTCTTGTGGCCTCTTACCTACCCTATCAAATAAGAGTGCCCAGCCTCATCTAATCTGTTGTGAGACCATCAGTCCTAGTCTAAAATTGTCCTACCCAGCTTCACCTAAGTGTTTTGTGAGACCACCAGTCCTAGTCTGAAAGGAAATGCAGTTGGTGCGGGTCCTACCAAACAGAAATATAGTTGCACTCCTTGCCCAAATCCCCCGATTTGAGCTTCTATCTATTGGCCAGTTATTTACCCTAGTTATCATAAGCATGCCCCAGTCTCACAATTGTGAGACCATCAATCTTAGTCTGAAAGGGTCTTGCCCAGTCTCACCTAATCAGTTGTGAGACCATGAGTCCCAGTTTGAAAGGGAATGATGTTGGTACGGGCCCTGCTTCTATGTTTTTCTAATTAACTTAGTGTAAGTTCTTAAAATAAGTCTTTTCTATTATTTCTACTCTATTTTCTTATTAACTTAATCTAAGTCTTTAAAATAAGCCTTTTCTATTATCTCTGCTATATTTTCTTGTTAACTTAATTATAAGTCTTAAAATAAGCCTTTTCTGATATTTCTAATTGTAACTTATGTTATAATTTGCTTATTAAATTTGTCAAAGTTTTAAAATAAGCCTAGCTGTTCTTTCTGCTTAATTATAACCTATGTTATAATTGTCAATCTTTTCTTTCATCTTTTTAGTTATAACCACTAGTTATAAACATGCTTGCAAATGTCTCAAATTTTTCTATTTCAGTCTATCTTCTTTTTATTATAGTTCTTCTTATCTTGCATCTATTTTCTATAAATTTAGTGTTCTTATATTTTAGTCCATATTAGAAAATTCTTTTTCTTTAATATTCTATTCACGTAAATAAATTATAAAATGTAAATACTGGAAATAACTGTAAGTAACTGAATAAAATAGACTGAAAAGAACTTTAAAAATCAACTACAAATAAATTGTATAAAAATTGTCTCAATATTGCAGAAAAACTACAACTATTGAGAACCCTATTATTTTAAATTACTTAAAAATCTAAAATAATTACAAAACACTCACCTTGGTCCTTAGCTCTAGTCCTTGGTCTTTCTTGATCCACTTCTAGAGCATAGATTATTTTTATCAAAAAGATTTCCTCCTTAGAAAAATCTTCTATTTAGGGTCCATCCGCTAAACCCAAATAGAAGAAAACCTGAATGAGAAAAATAGCTAGGCCTAGGCTCTTATTTACAGTGTAGTTTAGGGATCTCAGACCGTTGGATTTGAAGATTAAATATGGTGCAACCATGTCATAGGCTCACTGGAAACTGTCGGATGGTAGCACGAATGCACAAGATCGAAAGAAATTGGAAAAACATGTCATAGTTTTAACCTGGTTGAATTTACGCTCAAATACAAAGTTGGGTCGACCTGGGTGTCGACGCATGCATGCTAAGGGTCGACCTAGTTATGGTGAGGATCAACCTGACCTGTATATATTTTTTCTTTTCGTTTTGTTCATTTCTTATTTATTTCGTAACTTCTTCGTTTTATCTTGGATTTTGAAAAATATATATGGAAATTGACTAGAAAATTACCGCGGACATAATGGTGCAACCCCCATGGCTCAATTCTGACAATTGCACAAAATTACAGCTTGTTACAAACCACTTCTAATTAATCCTGATTTAATCCCTTAAATCTTATTACCAGTTTCAAAATCCACCTATTATGTCTATTCGATTCCTCCATAAATACCATATTAAATTCTTTAATCAATCCGCATTTACTTCTCTTTAATTCTTTATTAATTGCAAATTTATTGCTTAAATCTGTAATTAATGTCCATAAATCATAGTCCTACAATTACTACACTCTTAGTAACTAATGCGTTGTAAATTACGCTACTTATATACTTTTACACGTTAAGCGTGGTTATACATGTGTCCGTGTGTGTTGTATTTCTAATTATAAATTTCTAAACTAGAACATTTCTTTCCATATTTTAATTTATTGGAGCTATCCTTCAAAAAGGATTACCGTTATAATTTTTCATAAATTAACCAAAAGTGAGATCTTTTCTTTGTTTAAAATTACATGGAATTGTTTCTTTTTTTTTGACAGTGTAAACTGTGCAAAATAATATCCATATCTTACACATTCTTTTCCCTTTTTTTAATATATCCCTTATTAATTCAAAACAGCACACTTTTATACAAATTTCAGAATTGGGTAATTTATGGAAATTACACGAAACCTGTCCAAATAAACCAAAACATAGAAATTCACATTCAAAGTCAACTAGGGAAACCTAATTTACAACCCAATTGTAGATCTGGAATATCTTCACAAAATTTGTCAACATTCTACAAATAAATATTTGAAATTGATTTCAAATTTCCAGGTTAGATTGTGCATACTATTCTATTTTATTATATCCTAAAATCTTTACCCTTTCTTAACTTGGTGGTGATCCCTATCTACTATATATAAGAAGTTGGTTTAATTTTCACCATTCTTTATAAAACTAAAATTTCACCATCATGAAGTACCTAATCCAAAACCTTTATCTTTGAAAATATAAACAGAGAAACCTCATTACTCTAGTGTATGACATTTGGAATTCAAAAAATTTCTCATTTCAAAAGAAAACCTTTATACATATTTTTGAATAGAATTTGCAATATGCAAATTAGCTTGAAGAATCGAATTCTCAAAAGCTTTCAAACACCATGTTTAATTATATTCTGTTTATCTATTCCTTTTTTATTAAACACTATGAAAGAACCCTCCAGAAAGATTTGAACCAGTTTAACAACCCACATTTCCATACAATTCAAGCTGACAATAAACCACACATGACTAAACCTAATCGAAAGGAAAAACAGATAGGTATGGGGAAAGAAAGAAGAAATAAGAAGAGAAGAAAAAGAAGCAAACTAAACAACATAGAGTCTCATAGAGGAACGAATAATCTATTATATACAATAAACCTTTACACAAAAGCCAAACTGTAATATATGTATATACAAACATCAGTCAGAGTATACTAATCTATTTCAGCATGGATAGTTATACAACCTTCCTCATAATTTGCTGATAAATATCACAATGAACACAGCGGAAAAATAAAAATATACATGAATACGTCTCGGGGCCTCCAACTCGTCTTCTGAAGCTCTAAAGCATTCAAACTAATCTGTAGTATTCTCGGTCTGAACCGAGCATTATAATAAAATACCACCCGAGTTAGTCCAAAAAACTAGCGTGAGCAAACACACCCAACTGGATTTTAAAGTTTTAGAAAACCTTTGAAAATAAAAAGTATCTCGTAAGACCACGCCGCACATAAATATAGATGAGTTTTTACCTTACGATAATCAAAAGATTTCATACGATATCCTCTAATTTTATAATAGTGTATAATATACAAATACTTATTAATCATAACCGAAATTATTACGTTAATTAAATTCCAGCATACTAGGTTCTACAACAAAAATCGAAGGTTCATAGTGGACAATGAATTTAACTATGGAAGGGTAAGGGTCTACCCACCGAATTCGTACACCTCTCGATAAAATTTATGGGAGGCTACAACACATTGCACCTCTACTACTCAGAACCGGCACTACCCACTTCTCGAGTAGCACCGAATATGATCACCCCTTGGTTGCAATCGACAAACACACAATGGGATCTCGAAGCATACATGAATATCGCTCTAGACCTGGGATGATCATACCCTACTTGGGTGCAACCCACGTAGCCCTGTCGCATGTCCCTGCTTTATTCATTCCCCAGGTGTGAGGCTTGATAGGACATGCTCTTACCATTTCCTCGCAGAAAACAATCTTGGATTGCTAATATTGCCCTGCAGGCAACAAATGCAATAACGACATTCTTCCATTCAAATTCATTCTAGGACTAAACAAAACGCTTGGGAACTCTATCTCCAATTCCATCATCTTCAAGATGTCTTCACTTCGAATGCTCGAGTTGGATCGAAGTGGTTTTCAAATAACGTATCCGAACCCAGTCTCTTCGAAACAATATTTGACAGTTTTCGATAAACTCAACACCGGTCGTAACATCCCGTGTTAAATTACAATTATATATGCAAATAATTTAAATAAATTACATACTTTGAAATTTTAAAACAAACAAATGTTTGTAAATGAGGCAACCAGTTAATATTATTTGGAATACATATATATTTGTGTGACAAATAAATTAGAGAGAGAAATTATATAAAATCAATTAATAGGGAAGAATAATTGACGATGTTTGTTTAAAAGGGAAATTAATAATCAATTAATTAGTAGAGGTGATTAATTAATAGGAACTGTCAAGAAAGGGAACATATATTGTAGAAACTAATTGATATGATTAGAAACATATATGTTAGTGCAAGAGAATAAAATGGAAGAAGAGTAATTTATGCAAGTAATCAATTGTCAATTAATAAACATGGAAACTTATGGTAACATATATAATTAAGACTGTGATTCAAAATTCAATTGTAGAATATATGCATGCAATAAGTATGGGAATAAAATAAACTAATATGTATATATGTGACGAATTAATATGGTGTTGATTGGCATATTAATTTGGTAAGAAATCATAGTGCAGGCAGGAATTAATTGTATAGTATATTAATTCTAGGTATATATGAAATCTAATAATTGGGTGAGTAATAGGGGAATCTTATTTAAAAGAAATGTCATATTTAAAAATATACGTTTCCATAGATTACGAGAGAGAAGGGGGAAGTGATTAATGAAAAGATTATTGGAGAATCAATTTGAAATAAAAACAAACGTAGAAGAAAACATATTAGTTTTATGTCCATAGACTTAGTTTATGCTTTAGATTTTAGGGTTTTATATCTAATGGTTAGCTATGATTTGAACCACTATAAAAATAGGTACATTGCCTCATTTTTATTCTCATTGTTTTTCTCTTTCCTATAGAAGCTTTGCCATTTTTCTGTCTCTTCTACACTTTCTTAATAAAAAAAATTTAGATCTAATTCGCACGAATTTAGATTTAAATAAAAAGAGAATAGAATTAATTAGGGAACTAGGAATTAGTTCAAATCAGAAGGCTATATCAAAGGTAAAACCTAGATCTGAGTTTTATTTGCTATTTCCAATCCAAATCTCTTCCTTTTCTCTTTCAAATATTATATATTATATCGTTTGTATTTCCAAATAGAGATTACAAGGAAGGTGAATATAGATGTTAGGGATAGATCTGAAATAAAAACAGAGAGATTTGGTAAGCTAGCAATATGAGTGGATTTATTTATATATCTTTTAAGTTTAAGATATATTATCGTTAAATTCCCGTTTAGATAATTTTATTCAATAATTAATCCTATTAATTAAGTTTTGCTGAACTATCAAGAATTTACAGTTTATTTATAGTATTAGTATTTATTTACATATGTTTCTATGTTTTGGATTTCTTTGCAAACGTCGTTCTTCTTTTATTTTCTCCTCTTTCTTCGCGTATGGATTAAAATAGATTAAACGTGAATATGGATTGAATAATTAAGAATACTGAAATAAATGAAATAAGAAGTAATGTAATAAAAGTTTGAGGATTGGAATTGCTGTAATAAATTACGTTAAAATAAGAAAAGTTAATTAATCTAAGAACTAGATTGGGGAGTAATTAAAAGGTTAATTGGTTGGTTTAGAAAATATGATATATTTCTATAATTTAATATCTAAAAGACAACAATGAATGTAATTGCTAGAATAAAAGAAAGAAAAAGAGAATTAATGTGAAATAGGGAAACCACTATATTTTACACTATTCCAAAATAGTAAAAGAAATATCTAGCAGATACAGATTATTGTTTATAGTATTATTTAATATTGAAATATAGGAATGGATTTTAAATATAGTTTTCATAACCTACCAAATAAAATAGAATTACTTCCTAGAATTAAAGATATTAAAACAAAGTATGACATGAATCAAGTAAATTATTAGATAAGAACTTGAAGCTGTAAACGATAATAAACCTAGGTTTGCATTCACTGTGCAGACTATTTAAAAGATAATTATGATGATAAATAAATAATATAATATAAAAGAGTTCTATATAATAATAAAAGAAGGTAGATTAGAACAGAAAAGAAATGCTAGAATAATGTACGGACTATAAAAGAAGAGAAAATGTCAACTACGGGTAGAATTATAACATAGGTTATAATTAAGTAATAAGAACGGAAATGGTTATTTTGAGACTTTGAATAAATTAACGGGCAATAATAATGGTAGAAGCTTATTTAAATAATTTATATTAAGTCAATATGCAAATAAAGCAGGAAAGATAAAAGATGCTTATTTTAATAAACTTAAGATCTATATTAAGTTACATAAGCAAGATAGTGAATGTGGCTCATACCAACAACAATCCCTATTAAATTTATGGAAATCTCACAATAGATAGAGGTGAGACGAGGCCAAGAATATGCTAATTGGGGTAAATAAGTAGCCAACAGAATAAGAAAGTAAACTAAAAGCAATTAAAAGATTAGACTTCGGGTCTAATAAAAGAATGAGATGCGTTTGGAGTAGCCTAAAGGATGAAGAGCCTAACGAAGCAGTTCATCATAGATTTCAGCAAAGGAGAAGCACGTCCAACTTAGTTATTTTGGGCTAGAAGAAAGTATGAGACTTCAACGGGATGTGAGGGTACTCTAGGATGGTCCTTTGGGTAGGCCTAACTTAGCTGCATCCCCGGAGACAGGTCTGTAGGTGTTTCATTAAAAGAGTATGCCTTGAATGTATTTGCGTTGTAGGCCTCATGAAGCAGACCTTTGTAGGCAGTCAGAAGGGCTTGGTGTTTGAAGTAGGTTATTCGTATGTCTAGTACTTGCAAGTAAGTTTAATAATAGTCGCATGTGGATATCGGACAACATCAAGACCAAGAGCGATTTCGAGAAAGACTAGATTTAAACCAACCGGCCAATGATTCTTTGACTATCGAGACATTGGATGGGGGCACCGCTAAGTAAATGTTAGATTATTTGTAGTAGGGCATGACCACTTAACTCTTTAGAGGTCTTTTGATTTAGTTGAGGGGTGGATATGTGGGGCCATAGACATGACGAGAAAAGAGACATACCAGCTAGAATATATGTATTATAGGCCAAACGAAGCAGTCCTTTACAGATATAGAAAATCCCCGACTGAATTCTGTATAAGGCAGACCTTGTTAGCGGAATTCAGATAGTAGACATAACGATTACATATTCCTCAATGTATTCACTGGGTAGTACATTGTGGATGTCCGAGCACTGGCATAGACTAGTGCAGAAGCAATTTACATTTTCATAGTCAGTAGCAGAATATCTGTATTGTAGGCCTTACGAAGAAGTCCTTTATAGATATAGCTATGGAGCAAGATGACCGAGTATCTGTATTGTAGGCCTTATGAAGCAATCCTTTACTGATTTAGTTACGGAACGCTCTCGAAGCAAGACGATGGAGCCCTTTTCGAGAAGGATATGGAAGCTGCCATGGGTGGTACCTAGGACGAAATGGTCATTGGGCATATAGCTATATATATGTATATATTAATTATTAGGTTTTAATCTTCTATGGAGTAGATGGGCACGGTTCACGAACAGAGGTGAGAGTATTGTAACCTAATTAACCTAATAGAAGTGTAAATAGAAACAAAACGATATATATAGAATTAGGCCTAGAAGTATATAATTTATTCATTCACCAAAACTTTTGTTCTGCCCCCTCCTCATAACATCCTACAGGTTAGGTAGATGACAGAGACTTCCCAGCATCAAGACACTTGTTTAGAAAGTGTTATTATATTGGTGAGTATTTACTTACTTTTATATTTTAGTCAGTTCCGCTGTGAGATATTTAATTGAGCTCTGATATATTTTTATTTTCCTATTTGCATGAAAAACCAGACTCCCAATTCGGGTTTCAATGAGCTAGGGTTTTAGCACTTTTGCAAAAAATCCGGACCTATTAGAATTCGGGTTGTTACATGTGGTATCAAAGCCTTGTTTTAGGATTCCTAGTTAGATAGTGTGTGTAGTATTTGTATTTTTGAAGAAAATATAAATATATTATGTACTAACATCCAAAGAGTCCCCAACAAAAGATTTTAACATATGGAAATTTTTTAGAAGTATATTTGTGCATAATTGGCTAGTTGGGTTAGGGATGACCCAAGTATGTAGAGCCCTATGTTATTACCAATTTATAGCATATAAATAAGCCATGTTTTAAGAGAAAATTTGTATCTATATGTTTTAGGAAGCAAGGAAGTTCCTTAGGGATAGTAGGGAGAGTGTTTCTAGTAAAAATAAAGGAAACATAGACTATGACACTATTGTTATAGTAGGTGACTCCCAAAGTAAACCATTTTACATAGCATACGAGATTTATTAATATTTATTTTAATTGAATCCATATATTAGTATTTATTGGGTTGAAGTAACGGTGTTTTAAGCGACATCTGCTTTGACACAAATGAGTTTTGGAGATAATTTCTAAAAGTGGTTTGTATGTACACTTATTATGTAAATAAGAACATGATAATATTTTCTAGTTATAAAGAAGTTTTAAAAATGAGTTATTTTGAAAAATAATATATAATAAATCAATGAATTTAGTAGGAAATATCTTATGTAAGTAAATATCAGTAAACGTACCTTAATCTATTGGAATGAAATGAATAATGATATAATTTTCTATGAATCACAAATAAAGATTGTTTTGTGCAAGCTATAAGGAATACATAGAAGAGATGTACAAGGTATGGAAAGCACCATATTTTGTATAGCCTATCTCGTAATATATAAAATAAATTCCTTATAATTTCACATAAACATGAAATCCTCCTTTAAAGGACTCATAGAAGATTTTAGCGTTAAGGGTTTCTCATAAGAGAAAGTAATTCCGGGTTTCTCATAAGAGAAAGTAATTCCAATAAATTAAGGTATAAAACCATTAAGTTAGTAAGTTAGAAACTCCTTCAAGGTTAAATAATTGGAAGAGTAGGAAAGTTAAGAGATTTTTGATAATATAATTGTTCTTATCTACAGTAGCTTTAGTAAATTTGAAAATCTATTTAAAAAAATAGGATATTTTGAAAACTTGTGAGGACATTTTTTTAAGTAAAGAAAAAAAAGAGAAAGATGGTTTGGTGGAAAAGTAAATAATTTTTTGAAAAGATAAATTTGAAGTAACCGAATACCATTCAGTTTAATAGAAAAATTCAAAATAACACTTTCAAAGGAAAGAATTTTGGGATTTGATGTTTCAGAAATTTAGGAGTTTTAATTTTTGAAGAAAAATTATAAATATCAAACCAAATAAGACTTTTAAATATGGAGTAGATAGGAATCATTTCCTAGGTGTAACGGGAAAGGTGTAAGGCTAAAGTAGTAATTACTCCTAGTAGTTGTAATAAAAGTTCCCGTAAGGTGTATAGGACACTAACAAAAACCTAGAAATGTTGCTTCACACGTGTAGACTATAGAAGAATAGTGAAGTGATATTAGCAAGATAGTAAGACATACGTGGTTGGGAAAAATAGTCCTTGGTTGGAAGAAAAATGAAAGGTAAAGAGAAAATTTCCCCAAGCTTAGTTGCCTTTTTAGATAGAGAATACATAGGTTGAAATCCTGATCCATTGCAGTTAATGAGACTTAGTGATTCCTTCTTGAGCATGGAATAGAAGAGGTGAATAGATCTTATTCATCATGAGTAATACAACGAAAGTTGGTAATAAGTAATAGACAACGGGAGGAGCATATGCGTTACTAGGATTCCTAGAGTAGGGCCTTCCTATGTCAAAGTGGACATGGTCCTAGACCTCCTAGTCCTAGATGATAGCTGTGTTTAGTTGCTATATTAAAAGAAGAGTAAAAGCAAATAAAAGGTAACTAAAAGAAAAACAGTAAGATCTAAAGAAAGCTACAGAAACTTCAATAGAAATGAATGAGAATTGCAAAAGAAAAATACATCTTTCCAATAAATTAAGCTTGGGAAAAAAGTTTGAAAAGAAAAAAATTCTTATGCAAACTGTGCTTTAGAAAGAAAACAGAGATTTTATAGCATAGCGGCATAAGTTCCAAGTATGGAGAGAGAGAGAGAGAGATATTCAAAATTAAAATGAAGAAATATGAAGTTTTACCGTTTTCTACCTTCTTTCTGATAAAAGAAATCGAGTTTGGAAAATTAGATTTTTCTGAAATTCGAATATTAAAAGTTATGTGGTAGGTTTGGATGTAAAAATTTGTTGAACTATGCTCCTATCCAATAGGACTGTGGGAAAGATTGAATGAAAATTGTTTTGTGTTTTCAAAAGATTGCATTCATATAGAAAGTGCAGGTATATTTAGGATGTGTGCAATATGTTTTAAAAGTAATTTCTAAAAGAAAAGACATTTGTTAGCACCAGAATTAGTCACTAACACCCTTGAGAGTAGATTTATGTAGAGATATTAATGAAGAGAGTAAGTTAAAACTAAGGAATTACACAATAGAATGAAATAATAACTGTAAGAAACAAGAACACCAGATTTATAGTGGTTCGGCGTAACTGCCTACATCCACTTTGAGTTTAATCTTTATTGCTTTTTCAATCTATTGAATATAGATACAATACCTACACCAATGACTTGATTACAAGTTTGAATCAAAAATAGTCGAGTCTTGAAAATGGCAGTGTCTCCCCAGTGTTCTTGGAAAAAGGTCCCTTTATACTGTGCCGCTGCCCCTATTTATAGACGAAGATAGGCTAGGACTTCCTTCTCAGGCCGAAAGACAAGATACCTCGGCCCACGATAGACAACTTTTGTATGTCGAAAAAAGCCTACCGAGCGGTAGTTTTCGAGCGACTCTTGCCGAGCGAGGCCTTGCCGAGCCGAAATGACCAAGGCATCCATGTCGAGTGCCTTATGGCCGGGCCTCTTGATCTTTCCTTCAATGCCGATAGAGGGGCCACCGAGCCACGCAGCCTTCTTCACCGAGCCACGTAACCGTCCCTTTTTGGCCGAGTGGCATGTGACTAAGGAATTCATGCCGAATGCCCCAATGTCGAGCCACCCTTGTCGAGCGATGATGGTCGAATAAAGGATGCCGAACGATGATGGTCGAATGAAGGATGCCGAGAGATGATGGTCGAGTTACGTAGATCGAGCGGCACACACCGAACCATACCCACCGAACTGCACATAAACGCCGAAACTTGTCGATTGTATCAAACCCTTATATCTTCATGCTCTTCTTGGTCATAATCTTGTCCGGTGCTAATAATAATATCTTCAACTGTCATTTTGTAGCCGGGCCAAGGTGCCGGATAACAGCATTCATATAGAAGGTACCGCATAGAAATTCTTGTACATACATATATTTTATGATATATTGCACTTTTCATGGATTGTTGCAAAATTGAATGTACAAAAAAAGGATGTAATTAATATGAAGAATTACATAATTGATCCCTTAAAAAATTTCGGGGATGAAATTTCTTAGGGGAGAGGAATGTAACAAGCCGCGTTAAATTACAAGTATATATGAAAAAAAATTAATTAAGTTATATACGTTTGAAATTTTAAAACAAAGAGACATTTGTCAATGGGGAAACTAATTATTATTACTTGGAATATATATATATATATATATATATATATATTTATGTAACTAATAATTAAAGGGAGAAATTATATAAAATCAATTAATAGGGAAGATTAATTGATGGTGTTTGCTTAAAAGGGAAATTAATATTCAATTAATTAGTAGAGGTGATTAACTAACATGAACTAACAAGAAAGGGAACATATATTGTAGAAACTAATTGATACGATTAGAAATATATATGCTAGTGCAAGAGAATAAAACGGAGGAAGAGTAATTTATGTAAGCAGTCAATTGTCAATTAATAAACATGGAGACTTATGGTAACATGTATAATTAAGATTGTAATTCAAAATTAAATGGTAGAATATATGCATGCAATAAGTATGAGAATAAAATAAAATAATATGCATATATGTGACGAATTAATATGGTGTTGATTGGCATATTAATTTAGTAAGAAATCATAGTGCAGGCAGGGATTAACTGGATGTAAATTAATTCTATGTATGTATGAAATCTATTAATTGGGTGATTAATAAGGGAAGCTTATTTAAAAGAAACATCACATTTAAAAATATATGTTTCCATTGATTGCGAGAGAGGAGGGAAAAGTGATTAATGAAAAGATTGTTGGAGAATCAATTTGAAATAAAAAAACGCAGAAGAAAACATATTAATTTAATGTCCATAGACTGAGTATACGCTTTAGATTTTAGGATTTTATATCCAGTGGTTAGCGCTGATTTGAACCACTATAAATATAGGTGCAGAGCCTCATTTTTATTCTCATTATTTTTCTCCTGCCTACAGAAGCTTTGCCATTTTTCTATCTCTTCTACACTTTCTTAGTAACAAAATTTTAGATCTAATTCACACAAATTATATCTAAATAGAAAGAGAATAGAATTAATTAGAGAATTAGGAATTGGTCCAAATCAGAAGGCTGTGTCAAAGGTAAAACCCTAGATCTGAGTTTTATTTGCTATTTCTAATCCATATCTCTTCCTTTTCTCTTTCAAATATAATCGATTTGAAAATATATCATTTGTAATTCCAAATAGGGATTACACGAGAGGTGAATATAGATGTTAGGGACATATCTGAAATAAAAGCAGGGAGCTTTGGAAAGCTAGCAATGTGAGTGGGTTTAATTGTATATCTTTCAAGTTTAAGATATTTTATCTTTGAATTCCCGTTTAGATAATTTTATTCAATAATTAAAATTATTAATTAAGTTATGCTAAACTATAAGGAATTTACAGTTATTTAAAATATTAGTATTTATTTACATCTGTTTCTACGTTTTGGATTCCTATGCAAACGTCATTCTTCTTCTAATTTCTCCTCTTTCTTCGTGTATGGATTAGAATAGGTTAAACGTGAATATGGATTAAGTAATTAAGAATTTTGAAATGAAGGAAATAAGATGTAAAGTAATAAAACTTTGAGGAATGGAATTACTGTAATAAATTATGTTAAATGAGAAAAGTTAGTTAATCTAATAACTGGATTTGGGAGTAACAAAAGGTTAAATAGTTTGTTTAGAAAATAGGATACATTTCTATAATTTAATATTAAAAGACAAAAATGGACGTAATTGCTAGAATAAAAGAAAAGGAAAAAGAGAATTAGTGTAAAATAGAGAAACCACTATATTTTACACTATTCCAAAATAGTAAAAGAAATATCTAGCAGTTATAGATTATTGTTTACAGTGTTATTTAATATTAAAATATGGAAATGGATTTTAAATATAGTTTTCATAACTAACCAAATAAAATATAATTACTTCCTAGAATAAAAGATAATAAAGCAAAGTATGACATGAATCTAGTAAATTATTAGATAAGAACTTGAGGCTCTAAACGATAATAAGCGTAGGTTAGAACAGAAAATTTAAGAAGATAGTTATTATGATAAGTAAATTATATAATATAAGAGAATAAAAGAATATTCTATATCATAATAAAAGAAGGCAGACTAGAACACAAAAGAAATGCTGGGATTATGTATGGACTATAAAAGAAGAGAAAATGACAATTACAGGTAGAATTATAACATAGGTTATAATTAAGTAATGAGAACGGAAAAGCTTATTTTGAGACTTTGAACAAATTAACGAGCAAAAATAATGGTAGAAGCTTATTTAAATAATTTATATTAAGTCAATAAGCAAATAAAGCAGGAATGATAAAAGAGTTTTTTTTAATGAACTTAATCTTTATATTAAGTTAAATAAGCAAGATAATGAATGTGGCTCATACCAAAAGCATTCTCTATTAAATAAATGGAAATATCATAATAGATAGAGGGGAGACAAGGGAAAGAATATGCTAAGTAGGGAAAATAAGTAGACAAAAACAAGAAAGTAAACTAAAATGCAAATTAAAAGATTAAACTTAGGGTCTAATAAAAAAGTGAGATGCGGTTGGATCAGCCCAAAGGATGAAGAGCCTAGCGAAGCAGTTCATCACAGATTTCAGCAAAGGAGAAGCAAGTCCAACTTAGTTATTTTGGGCTAGAAGGAAGTACGAAACTTCAACGAGACGTGAGGATACTCTAGGATGGCCCTCTGGGTAGGCCTAACGAAGTACATCCCCCAAGGCAAGTCTGTAGGTGTTCTATCAAGAGAGTATGCCTTGACTACATTTGCATTGTAAGCGTAACGAAACAGACCTTTGTAGGTAGTCAGAAGGGCTTGGTGTTCGGGGGTAGGGTATTCGTATGTCTAGTACTTGCAAGTAAGTTTAAGAATAGTCGCATGCGTATAACGGCTAGCATAAAGACCGATAGCGATTTCGAGAAAGACTAGGGTTAAACCAACAGGCCAATGATTCTTTCAATATAGAGACATTGGATGTGGGGCATTACCAATTGGATGTTAGATTGTTTGTAGTAGGGCACGACCATTTTACTCTTTAGAGGTCTTTCGATTTAGTTTAGGGGTGGTTGCGTGAGGCCATAGCCACGACAAGGAAAGAGACGGACCAACTAGAATATCTGTATTTTTGGCCCAATGAAGTGGTCCTTTACAGATATAGAAAATCCCCAATCGAATTCCGTACAAGGCAGACCGTGTTAGCGGGCAGATAGTGGACAGAAAAATACGCACTGGGTGGTACATTGTGGATGTCCGAGCACTGGTATAGACTAGTGCAGACACGATTTACGTTTTCATAGCAAGTTGTGGAGTATCTGTATTATAGGCCTTACGAAGCAATCCTTTACTGATATAGCTACGGAGCAAGACGATGGAGCATCTGTATTGTGGGCCTTACGAAGCTGTCCTTTACAGATATACGTATGGAACGCTCTCGAAGTAAGACGATGGAGCCCTTTTTAAGGAGGATATGGAAGGTACCATGGGTGGTACCTAGGACCAATATGATCATTGGGAATATAGCTATATATATATATATATATTAGTTATTAGGTTTTAATCTACTATGGAGTAGGTGGGCATGGTTCACGAACAGAGGTGGAAGTATTGTAACCTAATGAACCTAGTGAACCTAATATAAGAGTAAATGGAAATAAGACGATATACGTAGAATTAATCCTAGAAGTATACAACTTATTCATTCACCAGAACTTTTATTCTGACGCCCTCCTCATAACATCCTACAGGTTAGGTAGATGGTAGGGACTTCCCAGCGTTAAGACACTTGTTTTGAAAGTGTTATTATATTGGTGTGCATTTACTTGCTATTATATTATAGTCAATTCCGCTTGAGATATTTAATTGAGCTTGGATATATATTGTCTTTGCCTATTTGCATGATATCAGATTCCCAACCAGGGTTTCAATGAGCTTAGGTTTCAGCATTTTTGCGAAAAATCCGGAACCATTGGAATTTGGATTGTTACATTGGTTCTTTAAGAAATAAACAGTCAAATATAAGATTGGATATACCTCTTAACCATTAGTGGAAGGATTTTCTCATCATTTGCCCTAGAATAACAAAAACGAGATTTCCACACACAGTATAGTATCTTCGAAGATAACTGTGCCATATAACACACGTGTTTCTCCTAGATATTTCCAAAGTAGCATTTGGCTCCATATTTGATAGTCTTTTATTTAACTATCAACAACACACATCCAAATTATAATTTATTTCCAAAGGAAAACCAACTTTGGTTAAGCACATAAGCAACCACTAGCCTCCATAATTAATCTTTCATTAATTAAAGCACTATGTAAATTTCTTGTAATAAATACTTTTGCAAAGGTATATACACAATTCCTATATTTTCAATAATTAGAAAATATATATGTACACTTATCTAACCGATATAAGTATATTCACACACATTACATCTCGCATCTTAGAAAATGCACTCATGTACTTATCTCTACGGTATAATATACTTACAAAATTCAGAAAGGTTTCTTTTTATTCGATTCCAAATCATTTATAAACTCCTTATAATTCCCTAAAACCATTTATAAACCGTTTTATAAATCCACAAAACCATTTATAAAACTCGTTTTATAAATCTATAAACCCATTTCTCAAACTGGTTTATAAATATCTAACCATTTACAAAGCTCTTTCATCTTGTAAAATAATCTTCTCATAAGTCTTAAAACCATTTTGTAAGCTTTCTTTATAAAATCCAAGTCCATTTGTAGACTATGTTTATGCCTCTCGGGATATTCGTAAATAATTTAAAATCGTTTACTTCAAATCACCATTATATATATAACTATTAACAATAAGCGTTATGAATAAATGAAATCTATTAATTTTATTTTCAAAATAATAATTAATGATTCGAAATCATTATGAAATAACAAAATAATTAATCTTTACCATTATAATGACAATTTATTTAAAAACTTTATTAATAAATCCTTATTATTATTATTTCAAACCATAATTATTTTTTGAATAATTTACCTTTTAAAATATTAACATTTTGATAAATACATAGAAATAATATTAACTATAAGCAAATAACTTTAGAACAACTAATATAATCAAGTAACTTTAAAACAATATCAGTATAATTAAATAACTTTAAAATAATATTAACATAATTAAATAACTTTAAAACAATATTAATATAATTAAAGAACTTTAAAACAATGTTAACATAATTAAATACCTTTTAAACAATACTAACATAATCAAATGGCTTTAAAACAATGTTATATAAATGGATACTCTTTTAAACAAAATATTTCTGAAACCCAATTTCGTATTTAAAATCATTTCCTTTCTCAAAACCAATTTCAACACAATTGGAAATTTATAGCATTTCAAGATAACAATTTAAGGCCAATAGCCACTAAATTCTCTGTCAATACTGATACTGATTTTCTATCACTATGAGTTTTCAGTTTTTAACATATAACGATGTCATAATCCATATTTCAACAAATCAGGTTTATTATCCGATAATTCATATAATTGGATATTATTGAAACCAACTCAACAATAGAGATGAATGCCATTGGATCCCTCTAACCTGTCATCTTTCATCACTGCTCATATACATTAGCACATATATATGTAAATAACATCAACAGTGGTAAGGAATCCTCTACTTACATTTATGTAAATAAAATCACAGCCCAAATTTCAACTATCTCCAAATTTGACCAAACTAGCTTCATCGTGTAGCTTTCATCATTAGGAGCGTAACGCAAAATCCCACGTCTCGAGTGGACCTCGTATGAACAAGATACGAATATTATGAGCCTGTGAATTTAAATAACTTAAGTAATTTACAAATTACAAAATTATCCTCTAATCACATTTAATAAACTTCTTCCCATCATCGCATACATGTGCACAGAAATACGAGAACATCCTTGGCCAACTTTATATGTTTGCTGCTGCCATCAGACCCCACCAGAGCCCACCTCAACCATGTCGTAGAACCTCCTCGCCAAGCGAACCATAGGCCACCGGTGTGACACCCTAACTCGCCGTCGATTCTCCGTACGAACCTAAAGTTAGATTCCGTTCAACTCATGATTGATACCGCCACATCCGACTTCATGCCACCAAATTTTTCTCGAAGGTGGCCCTCATCTACACAATCATTTCATTAGTTGAAGACTTCGCCCCAAAACCACTCGAGTGGCTGCAATAACCCAAAAACCCAATTCGAGTCGCCCACAAACGAAGGTAAATTCTGGCTATCTCCGTCCACCATCGCCTAATCGCGCCGCTCATTGTATCGAGCTCTCCATATGAACATTTCCTCAGTTGACCGCATTAACAAAAATTGATGTAGTCGTCCAGATCATTAAGGGCCGTTAGATATGGCCAAGTTTGAATTTGAAAACATAAAAAAAGAAACCAACCATTCCCTTGCTAGTTTGAACATGATTTTATAGGGGATAAGGCATGGTTTTGAACATGGGTGGTATGGCCTAGTATGGGCTGTGAAGTCAAATTGGTACAAGTAGAGGTAGGAAATTACATATATATTCAAAAATCTCGAACTCCCAACGAGATGTGCCGCCAAGCATTCTACATGTTATACCCCTAATTCGAACATGATGGAACAAGTCTAGAGGTCTAATTTGGCATATGCAGAAGATAGCTTTACAAAACCTAATTATATTATATAATTTCTGAAATTAATTTCTAAGCGTTTCGATCCCGAATGACCAAATGATACGTTCGATCGCCAAGAAATTTGTTATCATATAATAATATACTATTATGGATCCAATGAAACAGGTTTCATCGAAATCCGAGATATTTCCTCGGAAGGCTATTTTTATACGTTGATCAAAATGAATTATTATAAAACTAAATTATCACTTTTAAATTTACATTAAAAGTTTAACTATCTTCATTCTTATTAAATAGAATTTAAATAAGCTTTGAAACCATTTTTATCCAACTAAAAATCCAAGAATCAATTATTTAACAATTTGAATTATTAAATTTAATAATTTAATTATCAAATAAATTGCTATATTTGTAATTCAAGCAATTTAACTTGTAAACATAACTTTCCAATATTTAAAAACAATTAAATATTTCAAATTCAAATGACTAAAATTCTGGGTCGTTATAACCAACTTCTCAAAAGCATTCGGACACAATTATCCAAACCCTTGCCGCTTTATCCTTAACCCCAAATTCGAAAATTTTCAAAAATTGCTTAGAAAATTTCGTTTCTCAAAGGCATGCTTCTTGAAAAGTAGGATTTTTAACCCGAAACATTCAAAAATCAATTATTAAAAAAACTATTATAAAATAATTTTTTTAAAGGATTTCTTAATTCCAAAAATGAGCAAAATTATTTCCTTATTTCAAAAATTTCTACATCAAATATTTATTCCTTTAAAAATCCATCTTTTAATTCAAAACATTCAAAACACGTTCTATAACTTTAAGTAATGAAAAGTGGAGTAGACAAGATAAATTTTATCCTATCATTTTCCTATATGTTCTCTCCTATATTATCAATAACTAAATTACTTATAATACTTTATATATATATATATATATATATATATATATCCCTATTGCTATTTCTATCCAAATCTCCCAATATCGCCTACGTTTATATTCCTCCTACCTAAATGGCTTGTACATCATTTTAATCAAGTTCCATTTCCATTCATCCCCTTTTAAAAAGATTTTTTTAAAAAAAATAGAAGAACTTTCAAATTTATGAGATAGGAAAAACCATCTTGTCCAACCTATGCTCTACTTTACATTTATTCTATAAACGAAGAATCTTATTATTGAAATTTTTTAACTCAACCAATTTTAAACTATCATTTCTAAGATGAAAAATCCTTTTTGCTAAAAACCTTTTAATTAGAAACTTTTGACTTACAAAATTTTAAATTACGATTGTTCAAATTTCCTTAATTTTTTTAAATCAACAACTTCCCAATAAATTGTTTGAAAAATCCATTCAAAACATTTAAGGAACTTTCCAAAAACCTTCTATTAAATTCTTTCCCATGGGGGTTGGATTTAGAAAATTACTTTAATTGCCCTTTCTATTAAAATTCCCTTCTTGCCCCCCTAATGTTTACTCTTAACATTCCTTACTTCTAGATGCTTGCAACATATAAGTTCTTACCTTCCATCTATTTGGGTGAAATGTATTTCTCCAATCGGAAATCTATCGAATTCTAAGATCATAAGGCAGTCTAGGTCCACTCCCTACTACACGACCTCCGCTACCGTGGGAATTCGAAGCAGGAGTATAAATTTAACTATATTTAGTTTTTCCAACTCATAATCGTCTCGCCCATCGTTTGGGAACATGGTTGCAACTAATTCTATAGTTGGAATTTATAGAGTTGGGCGTGTGTTTAAAATAATTGTATATATATAGTAAGATTTAAAAATGCTATCAAAAATAGTAAGTATGCCACTCATACATATAATTATCCCTATTGTTCGGGTAACCTAAGATCTAATATCAAATGTAACAACCCGCCTTGAAACATGCCTAAATTCCAACCCAGAAAAGTCCCATCGAAACATAGACTCATTCCGAAGATGACCGCTGGTTAGTATAAAGAACAATACATGAAGCTATTTAACTACACATTATGAACTCATAGCGGAAGGATTAAACATAATATCTGATCTATGCATATTTTATTTAAAACTCAAATGTAATAAAAACATATCACAATACCATAAACAATCATCAACTATCTGTAGTACAATATTTCAAAGTTACAACATCATTTAATGGGTACGTCGAAATAAAGGAAATACCACAAGTAGATAAATAGTGATTGCCACAAGCCAGCATCTCCACCGCTACCTCCAGAAATCTACATCAACATCTCTAATCTATGTTGTAATGAGGAGGGAGTCAAACAACAATGTCCAGAGAATAAAAATCTCGGGCCTTTCTATAATAGTACTTGGGCGGTATGATATAAATAAGAACATGTCTTTCGTATCTAACTATATTATAAGTTTTTCGACTATAAGCCTAAGGCTTTCTCAATTAGTTATTCTTTCAATCCAATAATCCATATCCATTTTCAATAATGTCTTAACAATGTAAGAGAAAGTACCTAATCCACTTAATGCCTTTTTTACGGGAACTTGGCAGACCCTAGCCATTTAATACCTCCTTTAAGGCATGTCCCTATCATTTAATGCCTATCCCAAGGCTTACTCCTCGCTGGTACTATTTAGCTGGCATGGCATAAAGTCTATTTTGGCTATTTACTGCTTCAAATTTGAACCAGATCCTTCCTGAGATACCTTCTACTGTGGCTAAACGTTAATCTTGACTATTTACTACTTCATATGTATGGAAGAGGCAGGCCCTCACATAGCCACTTAATAACTTCAATTCCTAAAGTAGGTTCAACGTATTATGACCTATATCCCACAATGATGTCTCACATTAGTCTGACTATTCATGGGTACCGGTTACTAGATTGGCGGGGAATGTTTACTCTACAGAATTTAGGACTAATCTCGCATCTGCCACGGTTACTTATTATAGATGATGTCTCATATCAGCCCCAAAGTAACACTACTGGTAGGCAGATTAGCTGGGTAGGCTTCTGTGTGCTTTTGAGTGACTTTGCATCCCTATAACTTAGCCATAATCTATAACACTCTCATATAATCACACATCTCACCGCATGCATTTTTAAGGCCTTATAAGAAACTTCTTATTTCGCCTCTATAGTTAATTACTTTCATAAGGAGGATTTAATGGTAATTAATAACCTATTAACTACGTATTTAATATATTATAATTATGTTATTTAAGCTAATATATATATATGTGTGTGTGTGTGTGTGTGTGTGTGTGTGTGTGTAAATACGCACCTAAAACAAGTGTGCAAGATTTGCGCTTTAAAATAACATTTAAATGTTAAAATTTCAACTTCATACAAGTCCAATTCCATGTCAAAAAAATATATCATATATCCAGTATCCATAATTCAATCAATAGACTTTTATAAAATAGAATCCATGCCAAACTTGTTCTAACATAGTGGAATGCACATTAATAAAATCTTATAATTCAAATAGTATTATGCTTTATTCAACTTCTTTGTATAAAACAGAAAATGGGAATTTCTGTTTAAAATGCCGAAATAAGCGATGCAAACCATGAATAATAAAATTTGTAGCTTGCACACCATCTCCTAATTTATTCTTTTCAAAACCCTTAATCAGATTCAAAGAAAAAAATAAAAACTGGAATAGAATGTAAAACATTGAAATTGCACTATTTATGCCATTCCATTATTTTAATATATACTATTTGAGATTTTAACTTAAGAACCGACGTTTCACTTTTGGGGAATTTTGAGGTTTTAACACGATATTTTCATAAACAAAATTCCCCAAGGTATATATCAAATAAAAATTATACCATACAATTACTAAAATAAGAAAGATTAAGGTTTCCACTCATAAAGGGTCCTTATCTCTTCGTCATTTTGGATTTGTTACGCCTGTAGTAACATCTTTAGATCTCTTCTTTTAGAAATATACAATAAAGGAATTGTATATGGTACATTCAAAAATTTATGGATTGGAGGTGAACAGAATTAGAAATTGAATAATAAACACCTAATTTTTTTACAGAAAACCCTAAAGTATTTTTCTGAACCTTTGAGGAGAGAGACCGACAAAGTTTCGCTTGGTTTTCAAAATAATTGACGAATAAAAGTGAGGGGATTAGGCTATTATTTAAAGTGGTTAGAAAACACCAGAACCATCGGATTTAAGTCAGTTTAAATAATAAAATCTGCACCGTTCAAATGCAGAAATCCCTAGCCGCTATCAACATGAACCGATCGACCTGCTCATGGTAGGCGGTCGACCAATACTGCTATATTGGGAGCGTTTTAATGTGTCATCGATTATTTTATTTAATACCTTAATTAATCTTAACGTTATCGTTAATTTTAACGTTTACTTAACCTATAAATCTAATTAGTATTAATTTTTTAATTTCAAATTTAAGAATTATTTATTTATTTGAATTTGAATTCTATTTATATTAATTTGTACCCGAAACTTCAAATGTCCATAACCTTTTCATTTGCGCTCCGTGTTCAAAATATTATGTATGGAAATTGATCTAAAAATCGCCACGAATGCAACCACATAACTTTCATGGTCAAAATTTGACTTTTGCAAAATTTTCATTTTTAACCTTATCCTATTTAATTAATTAATTAACTTATTTACTTCTTATTAATATTTATGGGGTGTTACACTACTATATGTATATCTTATGAAGAATCAATCCAATGTCCGTGAGAAATTTAGTGAATATAAAAATGAGGTCGAAAATTGGACGAGCCAAAAGATAAAAATTCTTTGATATAATCGAGAAGGTGTGTATGTTGGACACGAACTCCAACAATACTTAAATGGTAATGGGATTATCACTCAGTCACTCCACCTTATACTCCACAACACAACAGTATGTCTGAGTGAAGGAACATAATCCTATTAGGTATGGTTCGTTTCATAATGAGTAAGGTTGAGTTACCGCTGTACTCTTGGGGATATGCACTAGAAACCGCAACGCATATATTGAATTTGTTATCCATTAAATCCTTGCCTAAGATGCCATATGAGATATGACATAGGAAAATCCCAATTTAATCATTGAAAGGCATTAGTAGAGTTAATGGTATGCCATAGGTGCAATTATATAATGTGTTACAAATATCTAACTCGATAACCAATCTTGCTCGATATAAAAGGTGTTTTCTTTCTGTTATATACTTGACATAATGCATTATATTAATTAATCAATTTAATTAAAAGTATATTTAATAGAAAATTCATAAAGGGTACGTTTTTTATAGTTGTTACAAAGTGTTGTAACCATGAGTAATTTATCATAATAAAAATAAATATTACATTTTGAATATTCATAGTTAAGATATATCAAGACTGGATATCGATACATCCGTTGAACTAAAGTACGTAACACACTCCAAATGTTAGACGGTGCATTCCTCATGGCTGCTGAGGGCATCAAAGGGTTACATACCTATAGTTATTGGATAACTATGGAATGACTCACTCGATAATTTTATATTGATTAATGCAACTAAATTCAAACAGAAAATATTGATTTGACAAAATTACAAAGTTCTCTTGACTTAAGAATAATGTTGATCTTCAATGTGGAGGCTGCGCTTTGATTATAGTTAAATCGTGGCACAACATCCATCGAACGACTATAGTTGGGTCGAGTGGAAGCATTGGAAATGAAACACTATTTAAGAAAGGATTCATCTCCTTAGTTATATGACGTTAGTATCACATTCAATTGAAGTTAACTTAAAGTCAAAAGTCTTTAGTTAGAGTATTTCGGTTAATAATAGTTGTTATTATCGAACTAAGGGCTTTTGTGTTTTGACTATAGAGTTGAATATGGCCGTTATTGACATTTTGACCATTATCAAATTCTATAAGTCTGAAGTGATATACTTTTGACGACGAGAATTGGTGCAAATATAGTCGCAGCCGAGTAACGCTTAACAAAGTAAAATTGGATTTTACCAAAACCATGTATGCAATAAATTTGGCCAAAATGTCACATTCATTGCTAAGTGAAGTACGAGCATTAATTTTCGAATAGTTCAATACTAATCGCTGATCCAATTTGCACCTAACGAGTCACACAACCGAAACGATGAATATTTCTTTAAACAAACGGTTTAATTAATTTATAGCTATTATAATTTAATTAATATTTATTAATTATTAATTATATAATTTTATTCTAATTCGATGAACGAATATTATTAGATATATTTATAATAGTTATAAATATATTAATCGACATATGAATTCGATGCGTTGAATTTGATTTAAATGCAAAATATTTTTTGGGCTTTAAATGGGTTTAAAACCTATATGGATCCTGGTTTGGTTCAGCTATAGTAGAGCATGGGTGTGGCTTTATGATTGTCTAGATGGGGTAGGGTTGAATGGATAAAAGGAATGAAAGAGTAAGAGAGAAACATTGATCTTGATCCTAACTTCTCTCTTCATTTCTCCTCCATATAAGCATCTTAACTTGCTATCAAATCATACTATTTGGAGCGCCCATCTATACTACTTCTGGCCGAGCTCTCCACCCCTCATCTCTCCATTTTCGAAGTCAAATCACCGTAAATCAGATCTTATTGGCTAGTTGGTGATCATCAGTATAGGGACCAACATTCTATTGGATTGAAAACTGGCTTCAGGAGTTTATGATGCACATGACACAAAATAAAATCATTTTGATTTCTTAATTAATTTAACATGCAATATTTAATTATTTATTAGCCTTGTAATTTAAATTATATATATTAATATATTTAAGTATAATTTTAGAATTTTATACAAATAGTTTTATATCAAAATTAATTTCGGCAGAAATAATTTTTTTGTATACGAATATTTTTATTTAAGTTAATTAACAAAGTAAATCAATTATGATAATATATATTATAAAATATGTTTTATATTTTGTAAAATTATATTTGTACATAATATACATTTGAAAGAATTTAAAAAAAAATTATTTAAATTTTAAATGCTAGCCGAAAATTAAATGCAATTTAATATTTTTGTTAAATTATAAAATTATATTTTAAATGTTCAAATGATAAAATGTCTCTTTAACTTTTATTAAACTTTTAAAATTTAAATTATGTTGGAAAAGTAATTTTCTTGCTAATTTTATTAATTTTTAAAACAAAATCCATACGAATATTATTTTAAAATGCATTTTAAAATAAAAAATAATAACATTTTATCTTGCTCAATAATAGGTGCATATATATTTTTATTGTTTAAGATATGAATATGTACAATATATTTATTTGATATCATATATATATGTAATATATATATATATATATATATACACACACACACATATAATCAAGGACCTCTAGCTCAAGTGGTTAGAGGTACGACACTTATAGGCAAAGGTTCTAGAGTTTATTGGTTCGAGCCCTTGAGACATCATAATGAGTCTTCTGCTTGAATAAGTATCACCCTTATTGTCAAAAAATATATAAACATATGTATTTAATATATTAAAAAATAATTATATATATATATGGCTTTCAGCTTTGCAATAAAAAAATTAATTTTTAAAAAACATATTTATATAATTATATGTAACAACCTAGATTTTTGAATATAAATTTAAATTTGACCTTATTTCATTTTCAAATTATTTTATTTTTTTTATTTGTGAGATTTCATTTCTAAATATTTTTAAAGTGATAACAGAATTTTTTCAAAATTTATTGCATTTATTTTCTATTTTTAAAGGCTAGTTTCTATTTTTCTGCTATTTTCTACATTTAAATTATATTTAATTAAAATTTATTTATTTATTTTTGTGAATGCATTTTTATTTTATGATCTTATCTTTATTTATAAATATTTTTCATGTACATAAAAAATTTCCCAAAGTTTATTCTATTTATTTTCAAATTTTCTAGAATAGTTTTCATTTTCTGTGCTATTTTCCTATTTTAATCATATATATAGCTAATATTTATTTATATTTTGTCTATTTGTTATATTTTCGAATTTTAACTGAAATTATAAGTATTTTTTAGTTATTTAAGTTTATAAAAAAGAAAATAAAGAAATTTGAAAAGGTTTGTGGCTTTTTATTTTCTAAGGCTATTTGTATTCCCACCTTTTCAATTCCAACAAACATCTTTTCATTCAATTGGCCATAACCCCTATCTTAAGCCGACTACTATCATTTTCTCATTTACGTAAACAACATTTTTCCTTATTTCTGAAAAAAAAAAATCGGCCTCCATAGCTTGTGAAAAAAATTGGTAAACTTCTTTTCTTTTTTTCACTTTTATTGTTTTCTTTGATTTGGTTTGCACTTGTATCTTCTTCTTTTAGGTTCGGTCATGCTCCTCCACAAGCTCTGCCGCCTCCACCACCACCTGAGCATGTCACCATCACCTCCTCCTTACAAGACACCCTAAGTCGAGCCTCCATTGTTTGATTATCCGCCACAAAATACACCAAAACTCCAACTACATACCATAACCGAGCATACAATGTTTCCATCACCTTCATCACCCCTTAGCCGCCACCTACTCCACCACCACCACCTCCAGCCGACTTGAAACACCTCTGCCATGTCACCTCTTGACCACACCAGTGATGACCGGGCCCCATGAGTCTTGGCCGAGCCTTGTTTTGACTTGAAATCATGTGATGTTGTTGTTTAGTGTTGTTTCATGCATGACCACCTCTGCACCATCAACAAACCATGAAGGCCGGCCCATATCCACCCACAACCAGATCCAAACCCTTGCCTTAGACCTGTATTCCACCTATGGCCGAACCTAAAGAGTGTTGGAAGCAAGAGCAAAGCATTTCAGCTTTGATTTATGCTGTTAATTCTAGCATAGTTTAATCGTATTTTTGGTTTGAAAGCTTATGATTGTTATATTGTTTGGTTTGATTTGTATTCAAGGAAATTGACCTTTGGCCCTCTCTCACTCAAATCTGTGTCATGCTTTCGTGCCACTGAAGATCGTTGTTTGTGTGTTTCAGTTGTCATCTCCAGCTTAAACCAGTGAGTTATTCTCACCAGACAATGTATACCTATATAACTAGTAAATTGACCACTTTGAATCTGTAAAATGCATCACCATATTATATCTGCTATGTTATGATCATATGATGTTCACCCATGCTTAAACACTGTTATATTATATGTTACTGTTATATTATGCTGTCTGTTATTTTATATCAGTTTATCACACTGCAAGTTCCATTTAGATTAGAATCACTATGTGTTGAAATGATACATACCCGAACGGACTTTAGAATAGGGGAAAATCGTTATGGGCTGAAATGATAGGCCTAAACGATTTTCAAATTATTTCATTTACTTGGTACCGTGGGTTTGAAATGATAAAACCTGGGTTTTCTGTGTAAATTACGGGTTGAAATGATGTATTACCCGTATCACTTTACCTAGCGTAGAAGTTATATACAGACCCGTAGTTAAAAATATGTTTTTCTAAAAAATTTAAAATATTTTAGAAATGTAAATTTTATAATATTTTGATTTAAACTTAATTAAAAATGATTTTTGTAAAGTATTTTGATTTTTCTGAGAATTTATAAGTGAAATAAATTAATGATAAAGTGGAAATTTAAAATAAAAGTTATTTTGGAAATTTTGATTTAATTATAAATGGAATTTAAATTAAATATGAAAATATGATAAATTTTTGATATTTTTAATTAAATGAATTTAAAATGATTTTTATAATATATTAATGGATTTTGAATAAGTTAAATGTGAAATAAATGAATATTGAATTGAATTTTGAAATATAACTTAAATTGGAAAATTGTGAATTTTTTTTAAAAGTGAATTTTAAAGTTAAGTAAATAAAATGTAAAATAAGTTATATTTTGAAATTTAAACTTAAGTGTTAAGTTAAAAATTTAATTTTATGAATTGAAATTGAATGTTGGAATTTAATAAGTGAATTATTATTAAATATTGTTTTTGAATGGAAATTTAACTTTATAAAATCATGAATTTAAGGAAAATTAAATGATGGTTATAAAAGTGAAAAATATATGATTTTATAAGTTTGAAATGGTTTAAATAAAATTTATTGGTTTGTGAAAGTATAGTGAATATTTGGAATTTAATTAACAGCATTTTAAATGCTATTATTTTCTAAAGTAAAGGATATTACAGAATTTGTAGATGCTGTAGTTAATATAAATGAACTAAAGGGCTAAATTGAACTAAAGGCTATTATAGTACTTTGTAAGTGCTATAGTTGTTTAATTTAATTAAGGTTTTATTTGAATTGGTGTAACCCTATTACAGCATTTTGAATGCTGTCTTTTGTTAAATTGAATTGTTTTAAAAGTAACTTTCCGTAGCATTTTTCTAAATGCTGGGAAAGTTGAATTTTCATTGTTTTAATAAATTTAAGTGAATGAATGAGTTTTGAAAGATTAAAATTTTGAAAATTTAATAATTTAATTATTAAATATAATAACTTCATTTTTTTGATTTAGAATGAAGTAATTTGTTTGAAATATAAACTATTTTGAAATGTGTGCTGAAATGGTATTTTAAATAAATGAATGTGGTTTGGAAGATACGATATTTGATATTTTGAAATGGATTTTTGAATGATTTTGAATTTTTAAATGATATTTTACTTCGAAGTATAAAATACCATTTTGAAATTTTAACCACGGGATATATTTAATTTATAGTTTAACTGATTCTTAAAGGATGGGCGATCCCAAGCATCCTTTAAGTTATTGTGCATTTCTACTAGAATTCACTTGAGTTGGTTTACATTATATGTGTATATATGTCCTTACTCGAGTGTTTTGTGTTTTACTTTACTCTCGGGTCAGTCTGAGTATTCACAGCTTTCGATTCTCTTTTTGGAGCTGGTCTTTGCTAGAGTTTCTACTTATCTACATTTATATCTACTTCTGTCTCAGCTGTTCTAGTTTATTTCATGTATTATTGAACTTCTATGTATTTAGGTTTCTATTATGTTTTTTTCAGACTGTATTATGTATTTGGTTTGAGAATCTGTTATAGTAGCTTCATGAACTACTATATTATTTTTATATTCCTCTGCAAGTTATTCTGATTGTTCTGTGTCTGTGATTATGTGTATTTGATTTCATTTGCTCCAAATTTATTTACAATCTGTTATTTCGCATCATTCAAGTCCGACATGGGTGAATTATTGTCGATTTGAATCGTACGAAATGGCGGGTCGTCACATTATTTATACATATATTTAATGTCAAAATTTTATATGTACATATAGATATATATACACATTTATATATAAAAATATTTATGTTTATAAAATTATTTAAAATAAATTATAGTTTGCCTGCTTGCCCGTGCAAAATAAATTATAGTTTATCTATATCCGTATATACATATGGCAACATTTTGTTTACATAAATTAAAATATATAAATATACATTTGGACAATATACTTGTGTATCAGACGAGCTAACATGTCTATAGTAGTATAAATCCCCACACTTATATATGAGCATGTTATACCTTGCATGAATTGATATGTTACACATGCACAGACAAATATATGTGTATGTGATACGTGTGTGCTTGTGTATATATAATATAACATTAACTAAATCATGTAATATCATTCTAAAAAATTTAATAAAATAATGATTTTATTTAAATAGAAATTTAGAAATGTTCTAAATAAATTAGACTTCATAGGCCCAATAAAGACCCAAAATAGTAAAATAAAATTAAAATTCATACATTACTTCCACTGCAGGCTGGCTTAGTTCCGAAAATTGTATCGGTTTTTAATAGCTAATGCGGTCTAAATTAGTCATGTAAGGGTTAACTAATTAAGCTTACAACCAAATAGCAGGTTGTCTAAAAAGGTAGTGTTGAAGGATTGAGTTTGGATAATCAAGTACTACGCCCTACCTGGATACTGGCCTGGCCCGAACGGATATGTGAGCCCAGAGGTTGTCTCAAATAGAAAATGCCTCATTTGAATTGGGCCTTAGGATAATTTTCCAAACTGTTTGAAAATCCAAAATATAAGATTTTAAATTTAAAAGTTATAATATATATATATATATATATATATATATATATTATAAAAGTTATAATATAATGAAAATTTTCAAAATGTTTGAAAATATTAAATATTAATTTTGAAATTTAAATTTATTAAGAAGATTAATAAAATTAAATTAATTAAATGATTTAATTAATTAATGCATATATGCTTGTATTATATATTGATATATGTTGTGTTATTTTTAAATGCTTAAGATAACAGATATATACATGTATGTATATAAATTGTTTTTTGAAATTAATATAATTGAATTAAAATTGTTTAATAAATAACTTAATTAAAGGTTAGTTAATTAATTAATTAAATTAAAGGTTAATTGATCAAATAAAAATACACACATATGAGATATATCGATTATACTGTAAAAGTTATATTATACAAATATTCAATATAAATATTATATTGGAATAATCTAAAATTAATTAAATAAGATTTAAGTAAATAATGTTATAATAAAACTATTATACAAGTTAATTAAAATATAATAGTTATATAATAGTAAACTAAAATAATATAAATGTATAAACTAAAGGTGGAACATTAAAGAAACAATAAATAGACTTAAGGAATAAATATAGACGTATATGTACGTATACCGTGATTTTTTATATGTCCAACACTTGAATCATAAAGGTATCTCATAACAAATGCAATATTACATAAGTCGACATCACTCGATATAATATATTGAAAATTACAATCTCTGATATAAAGTTGTCCTCCATAATTTGTGTATTAATGAATTACTTGCATAGTCTTTAGTTGTTGAACTTTCCTCAAGCTAGTGATGTTAGTAATTTTAATATATTGAATGAACGAGGTAAGATAATTGCATATATTTGTTGAGCTTTTCTCAATATATGTGAATTATACTTAAGCTATCGCAAAATGATAGGTCCGAGTGAATAGTCCAATTTTACTTGTTGAGCTTTCCTCAAGGTAAAGGCAGGATTAGGATAGGAACCATTGGTTAGGAGTCGTATGTGATACAATGGATAATGAGTTATCCATCGTATGTGTGCCTATGATTTGTTGAACTTTCCTTAAGGTTAGAATCCCAAGGCATACAAGTCCTAACACCTAATAGTGATGCTGAAAGACTTTTTTGTTGTGCTTAGGTTTTGGTGAAACGTAAAAGACTAGTGGAGGAGCCTAAGTAGAATAATGAAACGATAACATTTAACATTTATAATACTGTAAGAACATATTCTATATAATGTTATAATAATCTACATAAATAGATTTGTGCATTTGATATGATTAATAAACGTTTATCAATTAAGATGTACAAATGAACTAAATTAAAGATTGATATATATATATATATATATATATATATATATGTATGTATGTATATGTATACTTTCTATAAAATATTTCTTGCTTGTTAATGTTTTTTATACTCATGCAAGTGTCTAATTATACAAATACTTAATACGTTCGAAAATTTGGTCACTTGTGTGTTATTAAATCGAGACCGTGGATATTTGATCCATATACTATCACATATATGTGTTATATGGTGAACAGTCACAGTTTGTAATGTACGATACTTCGTTGAAATAAGTTTATTTGAAGCAAGCAAATAAACCGTACTGTGAGATCGATATTCAATTTGATTGATTATAATACATATCGTATTGCGTAAATTGTAACAATAGACTAAAACTACAAGATAGATCTATGAACTTGATCGTTGAAATGTCAGTTTGATCAGTTTACGCAAAATGTAACATATTTGATGTCCTTAAATGTTAAGGATTATCGAGTGCGCTTTTGTTAAGAGTTCATTACGATGTTGTAGTAAGAATATTCTGTTGAATGGTTCACCCATTTAGAAAAAAGAACAAGTGTATAAGAGTAGATGTGATTTAAGGTACAATTTGAACGAAGAGAGTGAATAATCATTTTTTCTTCTTAAAAAACATTGGAATCGAAAATTGTAATAATAATTGATTCTTAACATTGGAATGTGAAATATGGTTTCTATTCTGGAATGTATTTTCATATAGAAAATTATTTGCTTTGAGATTTATTTCTATGATTTCAAGATATTTGATTAAAGAACGCTCCGTTATAAAGTAGCTACAATATATGAAATAAATGATCCATATTAAGTGAATGATGGCCTCCGATAGTATGCTATTATATTAATGATGGAAAAAGTAGGAGAAGTTGATTACATCAAATTATGAAAATTATTTTCATAAAACATAACGAAGATAGTTTATGAAATAATGACTATTTTTCCGCGTCGAATGAAAAATAGAAATAAAACTACAATGTGATATCACAAAAAAACTGATGTATTGCAAAATACCGAAGTATTCAAAATTATTTTGAAATTATGGACTAAGCCTTTTTTTAAGAAATAATTTTTATATAATTATGAATCATATGATACTAGTTAATTATATCTCAAACAATTTTGGGTTATGCACCCACTAAATGGGAACATCATAAAAGATGATGAACTCTTCGGGTTGATGCATACAGATATATAATCATAATTCTATTAATACCAAACGTTTTAATGTACCTCGACATATTAACCTATAAGTTATTACAGATAAGGACATGCGTGTTAGGTACACATGTATTAGTCTATGATCATCTCATAGAATATAAAATGGAAGTAAATAATATAACATGTGACAGAAAAGATTCGATTTGATTGAATAAGTGAGTATATTAGAAAGAGTTTCTTATGTACCTAATATGAATAAAGATTTAGTCTCGACGGTCACTCTTTAATATAATACATAACAATGTATTGATAAGGAGTAATCAAACTTTGTTAGAAAAAGCACGATTAATGATGAGTGAATTTGAGCCAAATTCTTTCTATAAGGTGTGTACTTAAGAGTAGTACACAAGGTTAAAATTAATATTATCTAAAGAATAGTTTACAAAACCATACAAGACAAAGGTTTTATAAAATACCCATACATGTTCTAGGTCAAAGAGTTGGTAGGTTGTGCATGTCGAAAGACTACACATGATAATTGTACGTATGAAATCTTGTATGAATCGTCCCAAGAGAATTTTGTAGTGATAGACATTATATGACTAATTTATGTTGTGAACTTAAATATATTGTGAACTAATGCAAACATCAATCTTGTATATGGTAATTCATAAAATACTTAGGAATTCCCGTTCTACTGTGCGAAGAAACAACCGTTGTTTCAAAAATACTAACTTTGAAGCAAAGGAATTTCTTGAGAAATTATTGGTATAAAATGAATTTGCATACGATCTAAGGATAAAACTGAATATAAAAGACGAAATAAAATTACCCGAACCTAAATGAACACAATACATTAGAACATCTAATGAGTATTCTTGTACATTAAAGGGAAACCACGAGTTCGTTGTCAATGCTAAGAATAAATAATCTTCTGTTATTAATTAAACCATTAAGAGGACAAAATTATGATATGGCATGATACACAGATCCAAAATAAATTCCAAGTACTTTATCAAAATATAATTTTGATAGTTGTACAAGAAGGGATATGGTCCATTAGCCACAAATGTATTTAAGAGAAAGACAACTATAGTTGGAATATAATGAGTGACAATGATAAGAATAATACCATGAATTTCAAATGTTAAAATTAACATAACAGATTCACCATTCGATGTGCTCAAGGTTGTTCGGATTTACTCACAAAATTATTGCTTAGTATGACTTTGAATTTGGTGCGCATACGCTGAAATGGAAAATTCTAAATAATGATTTAGAATACATTATTAGCATATAATAACCATAGCATCTCGATGTTAGTGGGTGTGATATTCAGTTACGGGTTTTTGGATATGATCCAAGAAATGTTAGAAAGTATCATTTTATAAGCCTTGGAATTGATTAAATATTTTGATAGAAATATCAAAAGTTTGATTGTCAGTCAAAATATAGACGAAGCATGTGTTTATAAGAAAGAAACTTAAATGGTACGTAAATATTTCTAAACCATAAGTAAACAACACGCTGCTGATTGTTAATGATGTACTTGTATTAAAATTAGCTTTAGTTTTAATACTCGATGTTGGATTTGTAAATGATGTCTTTTATAGTAAGTAAAAATGATAATGAGAATGTCCCAAACAATATGCAAGGAAATTTTATTAAATTTTTTAATATGAAACATATAAGATTGATTCTTTATGCATTGACAATAGGAATTGTCATACATGTTATGTTGTCCACGATATCGTGATTTGTTTATGTATTTTATACATGAAGCAAATATCAAAACCAAATTGATATCAATAAATGGTTGTTCGAAATGTTCTCGTGTATTTATGAAATACTAGAGGACTGTTTATAGAAGGAACAAACTTCTTATGAAGGGGTGTAATAACCTACCTTGAAATAGACCTAATTTTTGATCCAATAAAAGCCCATCGAATCTTAGACTCATTCAAAAGCTAGCTGTTGGTTAGTAAAAATGATATTAGTGAACAATATACAGAGCTATCTATTTGTGCTATCAGAATCTCATTGCCGAAAGGATAATATATAATATTTGAAACAATTACCCATCTCATAAAAGTCCAATTCTCATCAATACAACATTTCATCCCAAATATCCAAAATACAATATTCCAAAAACAATAATAACATGTCTGAAATAGAGTACAACAAAATATATCAAAAACATAAGTAGATCAATAAAATGTCATAAAATATATCAGAATTTTGAGTTTTTAGTTTAGCATTTTCGTTAGCATAATTCCCCAGGGTGTAAAACAAATCCAAACTTCTACTATACAAATACTAATTATATGCAAACTAAGATTTCTACTCATAGATAATTTTACTGCCTTCCTTTGGATTTGGTTCACGCCCGCACCTAATATTTCATTCAAAATTTTTCTTTTTGAATTATACGATAATTAGATTGTATATAAATTTGATTCAGAATTTAGGGATTAAAGAAGAACAAAAATAGAAGAATGAATATATATATATATATATATATATATATTACCTTTTTCCCTTGAAATTGAATTCTTGAATCTAATCAAGAAAGACATCGATAGAGTTTTGCTAGCATTCCAAATAATTTCTGAAATCTATTTATAGTTGTTAGAAGGTGTCTGGGTAGCAAGATTTAAGTCAGTTCAAAGTAATAAAAATCCAGGCCATTCATGCCTAACAAACCCTAGCCATTTTTACAACACTGGTCAACCACCCACCCACCCACCCTTAAGTAGTCGACCACCAGCAGTCAATCGGTCATGGTTAGGGGGTCGACCAGTCCCCTTATTTGGAATGTGAATTAATTTTTTCATTTCTATTTTATTTGATTCCTATTTTATCACCGCCGTTAACATTATTATCAATAGTTTTCCATTAACTTTAAAAATATTTATTATCCTATTTAATTATCACATTAACATTATTTAAATTCAAAACTTGAATTTGTTTGAATTATTTTAAATTTGAAAACTTCAAACGTCAACAACCTTTTCTTTTGAGCTCCGATCACAAAACTTTATATATGAAAGTTCATCAGAAAATCACCACGAATGCAATAATGTAACTTTGGTGGAAAATTCCAATATTTAAAAAAAAATTCATTTTTAACCTTATTATTGATTAATTAATTTTTTACATGGTGTTACATTCTCCCCCTTAAAAAGGAGTTCGCCCCCAAAATCCCTAACGAACAGATAGTGTAATGCGCGCTATACAAACATTGTTATAAAACTAAGTTATCTACATAACCTTCCACTCAACCAAAAATGCAATGTGATTTTATATGTAACATACTATAGGTGAGCCCAGTCCTAGTGTGAATGCAAGGTCATGACATATATGCATGTATGCAAGCATCCTAAATACGTATAAAATTATACTTTAGTGCAAAAAAAAAGTAAAATGTGTAACAACCATCCCTTACCATATAATTTAGCAACCACGATGCACCTAAAAACCTAATTTTTTTCTAGAAAATGTATACCAGAAAAAAGCTCAGGATGAGAAGCCTTCATCTTTTCATCAGGTTCCCATGTACTTTCCGTTGGCTTATCTTCCCATTCTACTCAGACCAGCCTAATTTCTTTATTACAAAGCTTCCCAGTTCTCTACTCCACCATGCATGCGATGACGTTGAAGATAATGCTATGTATTGAATGGGTTCTCTATGCATATTAGAATTAAATAGTAAATGTTGAATTCAATAAATGGATTTAAAGTAATTGATGGTTAATTAAAATTCAAGTGAAAACGAACATTGAAGCTTGTCTAATATTGATTGATTAAATTGTTTAATTTAATATTGAAAATTATTTGGATAATTGAATTATGAACTTAATATGATTTTCTAAGGTGGATTAAAATCCCATCGAAGTTAGGAATGTAATACTGGACTGCTGTTTGAATTAAAAGTCGATAAGTTAATTTGAAAATTTATATATTAAATTTCAATATTAATTTAATATATGAAAATAGAGTTAATAATTGAAATTTGATTTACCATGATTCAAATTGGTTTCCATTGTGAGTATAAATCATATTTAAATTTTAATAGAGTTAATAAGATTTTTAAATTGGAATTTTAAGTAATTTTGTAAATTTTGAAAAGTCGTCGATTTAATGGACGAGCTAGAATAGCATTCCGGGGCATAGCCTTGGAATTTGACGAAACTAGTTCCATTGGATCCATAATAGTTTATTATTATCAGATTTCAAATTTCATAGCAATCAGAGTTGTCGTTTGACCATGGCAGCTGAAAATGCTTAAAAAATAATTTAATCGATTTGATTTAAAATTGATCGTTTATTTCCGCAACTCGCACATATGATCTAATTATGCAACGAACCGATTTTTCGACGCTCGAAAGTCATCATTAATACGTCCGCTGTATCAAATGCCACGCAGTCGAACGCCGGAAAACGAACCGTTAGGGTTAAAGAAGAAGAAGATAGAAGAAGAAACAGAAACAATAACAGAGTCTCACATTTCGCAGTGGAATAACTTATAATAGATAAATGAATATGTTTAAAACAAAAGCACTATATCAGTTATTACAATACATCATCAGAGTTTACAATGACACAATACAACACTGGCAGTTATTTTAACTTGTGTACAAGAAAATTTGATTTGCATTAACCCAAACGCAACAGACACTACATAGCATAAGGGGTACATCTCGCCATCCAGCTTGAACTCCAGATCTCTGCAGCAACTTCTTGACTTTGCTCCAGACAACTGACAATCTGACTCTAGGCTGCCCGTGTGGAAAATTACGGGCACCCAGAATTTAGAAAGGGAACAATAAACTCCAAGTCAGTAGTGGGAGTGGTGTGAGATTTTAAAAAACAGTTATTTTTCACAAAGAAATAAAAAGAAATCCACTGTGCTTTTGGAAAATGAAACTACCATAAGGCTTCCCGCCACACACACAATGCAAACGTAGAATTGGAGGAGATTTCTCCTTATGATAGTCAAACATGCTTGATATACAAAATCCTTTCGATATTATTATTAGTGCATAGTGCAGAAAACATTTCGGAAGTGTAATATTAATCTTATTCAGCATAGACATTTCGAACTATGCCTACTATAGCTACCATCTAAACAGTGGTGACACCATAAGTAAATGGCAGGTTATACAACTAAAACTGTACAAGACACGTGTTGGAGATAGGATTTCCAACAAATGGTCAGGCTAAGGAACTTCCTATTACCACATGGGTACGCCTCTGGAGGGACGTCTCGAGAACTTAACCAGCTCTCTACCAACACAAGTCCTAGTTACCTCTGTAACTAGGTAACTACTACACGAGTATGCCATCCCCCGGTCGTTTGCAACCTTTATCCAAGGATCCTAACCACAAAGCAACAACCACAAAGTATAATAAATTTGCAGCAACAACATAGGTAAAATATCTGGGCTCCATACCATGATACTACCCTTTTCCAGAAGGAAATGACATACCCTCAAGGGGCGCTACACCCAAATAACCTTGCAGTATCCTTCCTGTTTCGACCATTTCCGAGGTGTGAGATCCGACGAAGTCTCGTCCACAAAGCTACATTTTTCACAAAGCCATGCTTTGATCAACAAATGATCAGCAGCACTTCGTATGCCACATTACCAAATTGAGAATGTATCACAAGTAGTCATCAACAACATAACCTCTGAGCTCGTACGTCTCAAAGAGGGGCTTTTAGCTAAGAGAATAAATTCTCCGCCACCAACAGAAATGTATTTGAAAGAAACCAGCTTTACATCTCAAAGTGTAACATCAGACACACATCCATACAAGTCCGTTCCGGGATCGAATGGAACCGAAGGCACTTCAAAGAAGCCCTTGCAAATCCGGATATTCACTAATCACGACCGGAATCCCCATCACAAAGGATGATAAAATCTCGATACCGGAGCAACCCGGTGCAGAGACATTCGACGGGTAATCTTTTCATTTTCGAAAATACCCGGTCTTCAACACCATCTTCAATTGTAATCCCATTTCGTCGTATCATTATTCAGAATGGGTTTTATGACACAAAGTCCTCTTCCGGCTAATCCGAATAATGAGCGCTTATTTTAAAATAAGTGTTACATTCATATTTCAAACAAATCACAACAAATTTCCACTTTGATCTTTTTAAACAAAAGATCCATCATTATCACAAAGAATCGATGTGTTTTCGAATATCAATTTGGAATCCGACCCCCAGTCGCATCGAAATTCAAATGCCATTTAAAGGCCAATATTGATAGTCGGTTATTTAACTATCAATCAATATTTACAACAATCACCAGATTTAAATAATTTCCCCCCAGTTATTTACTTCAAAATATCTTCATAAGATATATTTTCACATTTCAACATTTTGAAAACAAATTTCAAATCAATTTCCTCACGCGGAATATATTTCCAAATATTTATTCATTTCCATTGAAAATCTGCCGAGTTCGAATACTTTAAAATAATTTAAATTTCTTATCCAAACAGATATACTAGGAAATATTTAATGTAAAACTATTTTAAAACCACTTTATTTTAGAATATTAGTTATGAAAATATTATATCAATATCTCAGATAAAACTTCAAGTCCAAACTAATTTTAAAATAAAATTAGTAGGTAGGGTATAACTATTTAAATATCCATTCTCTAAAACAAATATCAACTAAAATTTTAAATAATCACTTCTATAATAAATTAAAATAAATCTTTACTTTAAAGATTTTAAAATTAACTTAGGTAAATAATTCTCCAAAATATTCTTTCCTTAAAACCATCTTTACAACTTCAATTTATATTTATAAACTATATTGAAAATATACTCGGCTTTCCAGGGAAAGTACACATTCCATTCTAAAAATGGTTCACTCAAATCAATTTATAAATCTTTCTGGATTTATTTTAAATTTACTTCCCAAATCCGTAAATTTCTTTCCACGCTTTTTTTTAAAATAAATCTATATTTATCTTTATAACAAATTCACTTTCTTTTTAAATTCCCATTGTGAATTTAAATTTTCCAAATATCTACCGAGATACGATGTTCAAATTGATTTGAAAAATCATTTCCAAACGCCAAATCAATTTCCAAATTGACTTCAAATTTTATTTTAAACACCAAATCAATTCCATATTGATTTCTAAATTTATTTTAAACACCAAATCAAATTCTAATTTGATTTCTAATTTATTTTCTTTTAAAATAAATTCCTTTATCTCTTCCAAACTATTTAAAATCCGTATTTTAAATTAAATTATTCAGCTATAAAACAATATTACTCAAAACCCATTTATTAAATCTTTTCCCATATTTTGAAATTAATTCAATAGGATAACAAAAATAAAACTTTACCCTTTTAAAATTCCTTCTTTTATATTTATTCATTTCCTAAAATAAATTTAATATTTCTGGTATCCTACGATAACAAAAATATATTCAGCTAAACTATAGCCATCGACGGTGTCAATCACAAATATAATCACACACGGATTATAAATAAAACAGCACACAACATTTAAACAAATTCAAACATTTGAGGATCCAGTTGGATCCCTCCAACCTGTTTCCCTGCATCCACAGACGTTAGCACAACATTTAATACCAATTCCACCGCGAGGGGGAATATCACGGTATATGAGATTAATATAATATCATCCGCTATTATGCGGTGCGTAGGGTCTCATCGGCAATATAATGCGGGAAATCGATCACTCCAAATACATATATAATACCAATTCCACTTCTAGGTGGAATATCGTGGTATTTGGATTTAATATAATATCATCCGCTATTATGCCGCGCATAGGGTCTAATTCAATATAACTGATAATAATTTATCATCCAAGCACACAATCAACAATTTTATATTTAACTATTTAAAATTAAATCAGAAAAATCTGATTGAGTGAGAAGATCTCACCTTTGCTTTGCATGCAATCCATTTTCATTCCAACTTGATTTCTTTCATATATTGATCCTATATAGATAATTTTATATAGTTGATTAATATTCGAAATAAATCGAATAATAAATTTTCATTTAGTAGATTTATTTAATTTAAACTAATAATTAAATTTCTTAAACCCATTTTCCTTTAACAAATTTAATTAACTAACAATTTCGACTTTAAACTAATACTTTTAATTTTAAACAAATCTTTCCTTTTTAAATAAAATCCCTTAGTAACTAAAATAATTAAGTAGGTTAACTAAAAAAATTAACCACTAAAATTTATTGTTTAAGAACTAACTGTTTAATTTAACTGATAAATTTCCTTTTAAAAAAATATATATATACTTATAAAAATAGATTTCAAAATTTTTACTTATATAAATCCCTTCAATATTTAAATTTCCATTTTAACTTGTATATGTAGATATTAAAGTAATTTATGAAAATGCTTTTATTTGCATGCATATATGTATATATCCTTAATATACAAATAAATTGGTAAATTAAAAATATATATTTATTTTCTTTGTTGTAAAGTATATCTTCGTAAAAATAAAATAAAAATTTGATTTTTAAAATCTTGTTTTCAAATTTGATATATATATTTTCTGACTAAATTTTTTCTATTTTATAACTTACGGTTATATTTTTTTATATATACTTCTACCTATATGCATTCGTTAAATCAAAATTAATCAGAGAAAAATTCGAATACCAGATTAATATCCTCACCTGCCATCACCAATGTTCCTCCTTCGTCATCAAACAACACGCCGCCACCGACCCTCGTGCGCGTGCTATCCCAAATCGTACGACGAACCACCCCCATTGCACAAGACGTCACCATCCCAAGCTCTTGCACCACTCGCGATTCGAATCACACATCCTCCTTCCACATCGCGACCCCTGCCTCCACGCAGAACCATCGACGAGCCGCTGCCCACAAATCGAATTCGAGCCCCAGATCGATCATCGCTGTTGTTGTTAATTCGCGTGCTGCTCGAACAATTTCGAGCTTCCAAACGAACAACCTCGACCTACGAACGAGCGCGCCTTCCTATGCGATCGATTCTTCATCACTATATTTTTTTGTCCTCGAATTAATTTTTTTTTGAGTGATAAATTTGATTTGAAATTTCTGGGTAAAGAGGGAAGTTGTGGCCATTTATTCATTTTTATTCTGTTAGATTTAGATTTTCGAATTGAAAAAAAATAGCGGCCGTTATTTCTTAGCTACGAGTTGCTTTCTTTTTATTTGGACGAAGGAAAAAAGCTTTTGCTTGTTTTATAATTTTTCTTTTCTCTTGAACAAACACGTGTTGGAATTTTGCCAAGTGTTTTAAATAAATGAAACATGTAGTTTACCTTTCGAAAAAATATTATATTAATTTCACACACATATATATATATATATTGTTTTTAAATTCAAATTTAAAATTTAAATCGTTCCAGTCACAACTCAAAAATTTGACTTCCAATCAAAGTGTGCCGCTAGACGTTTATTAGTTTATACCCCTATTCTGAACGTAATGGAAAAGGTTCCGAGTCCAAATTCAATCGTATGGAGAAGATAGCTTTTCAGACCCAACTAATAAATTAAATTTCGTTGTAAATTTCAGCACGTTTTCTCATCGTATGGCCACACAACAACTCCGAATGCTACGAAAATTGAAATCCGATAATAATACAATATTACAGATCCAATGGAACTAGTTTCGTCGAAATCCAAGACTATGCCTCGGAAGGCTATTTTTAAATATCGATTTAAACGATATAAATTTCAATATTGAACAAAACATTTCCAAATTCAATTCTGAAGCTCCCATTGTCTTCAGTATTATCAATATAGATTTTTCAAGCCTTTGAAATATTTTTAATCAACTCAAAAATCAAAATTCAATTTTTCACTCAACTTCAATAAATTAAATTCAATAATTTAATTGTCAAATTCATAGTTATATTTGAAATTTAAGTTAAACTAACATTCAAATATTTAAAATCAATTAAATATTTCGATTTCAAATGTTTAATATTTTCGGGTCGTCATATTCTCCACCATAAAAGAATTTCGTCCCGAAATTACTAGTTAAGAAGAATGATCCTTAACCCATTTCTATTTTCCCAAAACTAAACAGTTTTATCAATTTGCCAAAACAAATCTTTTTATTAACAACCCATTAGCGATTCAACTAACCTTCCAACCTTAACCATCAACTCCATACAATATTGTTTTCTTAACCATTCAAATCTAAATTTAAATTTTAAGTTTTCAAAATTTTGCCAAAAATTTTCTAACTCCCTAAATTTTCGAAAATTTCTGCCAGCATCTCATTTGCGCGGCTAGCTCGGTATGACTACAAATTGGCACCACAGGCCCTCGGATTCAAAAATAAAACGAAAAGCCAAGTGGTTAGACAAAAAAATCATCAAATTTCACAGTGGAATTTAAATACATACCTTTTCGAGCAATCCAAATTTATTTTCGAAATCAAGATTCCAATTCCATTTTTCTTTATATTACCTGTATGCTATTTAACAACCATATCCAGTTTCTACATTCAAAAATCATTTTGCACATTCCATTACAAAAGTTTGAATACTTACTTCTTATACCATTTTTTACTTCATTATTGAAGTTATATATCCATTTTCATTCAATCTTACATTTTTAATTTTATTTGAATTCAATTTACACTTTCAATTCTATTTGGATTCAATTTACCTTTTGAATATTGAATTTTTATTAACTATCTTTAATTCACAACTGATTCATGTCACTATTTTAAACTAGTTTTATTTACTAAATTCATTACAAATTCCAATTCATTTTATCTCAAACCATTCTTTATTTCCACCTTTATTACCTTTAGTTCATTTTGAACTAATTTCACAACTTCATTTTATTCCACACAATTCAAATTGGTTTTCGATATTCAGTTTTCGATTCCATTTTATTCTTTTGCTCATTACCAAAAATTTATTTTCAATTCACCATTTTGGTTTACAACCACTTATATTTAAACCAGATTTCAAATTTCATATGAATTTAATTTATCTTTCATTTATAAATATTGAATTCAATTCATTTCAAACCACATTAATTTTTCATTTCTTCAATTAGTTTCACTTACTAATTTCATTTCAATACTTCGCTTTGTTGATCATAAATCAAATTCGATTCCAATTCTAGTTCTATTTATTTATAAATTCAAAATGAATTTCAACATTCAGTTTTGATTTCATTCAAATGCAATCGTAAATTTATTTATTCATTCACAATTTTATTTTCCACCTTAATAAATTTTATTCCATAACTATTTTTATCAGATTCCAGAGTCTTTCCAACATTTCAAAAATCATTTTTGAAATCAATTCAAATTATCTTTGAATTTTCAAAACCAACCCAGTTTTCCAAACAACTTCCTTTTGAAAATAATTTGGCAGCAATTCCTCTCTTGGGAACTCGAAAATGAACATCGATGATGCTGCAGTCATCACCGAAATTATTTTCCAACGACCGAAAAGAGTTTAGAACTTTTTATCCCTTTAAAACATTTTTCCAAAACCTTTGAAAACCATTTTCAAACTCCAAGGGAATTTAGACTTTTCCAAATTACAAAATTTTCAAATACTTTCAAATTCTTTCAAATATTGCTCGGGAATTCTATTTCAAATTATAAATCACATTTATAATTTATATTTACAAATCCCATTAGTTATCTGAATTTATTTCTCAGCTTTTAGCTATGATTTCAATTTCTTATTCAATTTTAATGATTATAATTTAATATTATCACTTCCTAACAAACAAGCAACCAGACACTATAATAATTTAGAAAGATCATTTCTTTTATATACGAAAATAGTTTAGGTAAAATTATTTCATTTCTCCGACTTTAAAAAAATACTGTGTTGGTTTATCTTGTGAAAGAGTTTAGAAACCCCTATCGATACAGTTGGCCAAACTGCAGCGACCGGAATCTATAAACAATCAACCGATAAGTCAACACAATATAAAACAATTTTATATTCACAAACAAATACGTGCTCATATCTATTAATATACTCAAACTCATTCTAGAGTACTACTAACTCTATCTCTAATGAGTAATCCCCACCAGAGCCAAGGTTGTCGCTTAACCAAATGCTCTGATACCAAATTTGTTACGACCTGATTTTTTGACGCTCGAAAGTCGACATTAATATATCCATTGTATCGAATGCCACACAGTCGAATGCCAGAAAACCGAACCATTAGGGTTAAAGAAGAAGAAGATAGAAGAAGAAACAGAAACAATAACAGAATCTCACATTTCGCAGCGGAACAACATATAATAGCTAAATGAATATCTTTAAAACAAAAGCACTATATCAGTTATTACAATACATCATCAGAGTTTGTAACGACACAATATAACACTGGCAGTTATTTTAACTTGTGTACAAGAAAATTTGACTTGCACTAACCCAAACGCAATGGATACAAAATAGCATAAGGGGTACGTCTCGCCGTCCATCTTGAACTCCGGATCTCCATAGCAACCTCTTGACTTTACTCCGAAAGAACTGACAATCTAACTCTAGGCTGTCCGTGTGGAAAATTATGGGCATCCAGAGTTTAGAAAGGGAACAATTAACTCCAGGTCAGTCGTGGGACTGGTGTGAGATCTAAAAAATAGTTATTTTTCACAAAGGAATAAAAAGAAATCTGCTATGCTTTTGGAAAATGAAACTACCATAAGGCCCCCCGACACACACACAATGCAAACGCAGATTGAAGGAGATTTCTCCTTATGATAATCAAACATGCTTGATACGCAAAATCCTTTCGATATTATTATTAGTGCATAGTGTAGAAAACATTTCAAAAGTATAATATTAATCTTAGATAGCATAGACATTTCGAACTATGCCTACTATAGCTACCATCTAAACAGTGGTGACCACCGTAAGTAAATGGCAGGTTATACAACTAAAACCGTACAAGGCGCGTATTGGAGATTTGATTTCCAACAAATGGTCAGGCTAAGGAACTTCCTACTACCATATGGGTCCGCCTCTGGAGAGACGCCCCAAGAACTTAACCAGCTCTCTGCCAACACCAGGCTGGGTTACCTCTGTAACTAGGTAACTACTACACGAGTATTCCATTCCCCGGTCGTTTGCGACCTTTATCCGAGGATCCTCAATCACAAAGCAACAACCACAATGTATAATAAATTTGCAGCAACAATATAAGCAAAATATCTGGGCTCCATACCATGATACTAACCTTTTTCAAAATGAAATGACATGCCCTCAGGGGCGCTACTCCCAAATTACCTGCCATATCTTTCCTATTTCGACCATTTCCGAGGTGTGAGGTCTGACGAAGTCTCGTCCACAAAGCTATACTTTTCACAAAGCCATGCTTTTACCAACAAATGATCAGCAGCACTTCGTATGCCACATTACCAAATTGGGAATGTATAACTAGTAACCATCAACTACATAACCACTGAGCTCGTATGTCTTAGAGAAGGGCACTAAGTAAGAGAATAAATTCTCCGCCACCAACAGAAATGTATTTGATAGAAACCAGCTTTACATCTCAAAGTGTAACGTTAGACACACATCCATAAAAGTCCGTTCCGGGATCGAATGGAACCACATGCACTTTAAAGAAGCCCTTGCAAATCCAGGTATTCACTAATCATGTCCGAAATTCCCATCACAAAGGGTGATAAAATCTCCATACCGGAGCAACCCGGTGCAGACACATTCGACAGGTAATCCTTTCGTTTTTGAAAATACCCGGTCTTCAACACCATCTTCAATTGCAATCCCATTTCATCATATCATTATTCAGAATGGGTTTTATGACACAAAGTCCTCTCCCAGCTAATCCGAATAATGAGCGCTTATTTTAAAAATAAGTGTTGCATTCAAATTTCAAACAAATCACAACAAATTTCCACTTTGATCTTTTTAAACAAAAGATCCATCATTATCACAAAGAATCGATGTGGTTTTCGAATATCCATTTGGATTCCGACCCCCGGTCGCATCGAAATTCAAATGCCATTTAAAGGCCTATATTGATAGTCGGTTATTTAACTATCAATCAACATTCACAACAATCACCAGATTTAAATAATTTCCCCCAGTTATTTACTTCAAAATATCTTCACAAGATATATTTTCACATTTCAAACTTTTGAAAACAAATTTCAAATCAATTTCCACATTTCTATCCTTCGAAAACAAATTTCAAATCAATTTCCTCACGCGGAATATATTTCCAAACATTTATTCATTTCCACTGAAAATCTGCCGAGTTAAAATACTTTAAAATAAATTAAATTGCTTATCTAAACACATATACTTGGAAATGTTTAATGTAAAACTATTTTAAAAAACACTTTATTTTAGAATATTAGTTATGAAAATATCATATCAATATAATTTTAAAATAAAAAAAGTAGATAGGGTATAACTATTTAAATATCCATTTTCTAAAACAAATATCAATTAAAATTTTAAATAATCACTTCTATAATAAATTAAAATAAATCTTTACTTTTGAAGATTTTCAAAATAACATTATTAAATAATTCTCCAAAATATTCTTTCCTTAAAACCATCTTTACAACATCAATTTATATTTATAAACTATATTGAAAACATACTCGGCTTTTCAGGAAAAGTACACCTTCCATTCTAAAAATGGTTCATTCAAATCAATTTATAAATCTTTCAGGATTTATTTTAAATTTACGTTCTAAATTCGTAAATTCCTTTCCACACTTTTTTAAAAAAATAAAACAACATTTATTTTTAAAACAAAATCCCTTTCCTCTTTAAATTCCCATTGTGAATTTAAATTTTCCAAATATCTACCGAGATGCGATTTTCAAATTGATTTCAAAAATCATTTCCAAACGCCAAATCAATTTCCAAATTGATTTAAAATTTTATTTTAAACACCAAATCAATTCCAAATTGATTTCTAAATTTATTTTAAATAACAAATCAAATTCTAATTTATTTTCTTTTAAAATAAATTCCTTTATCTCTTCCAAACTATTTAAAATTCGTATTTTAAAATAAATTCTTCAGCTATTAAACAATATTACTCAAAACCCATTTATTAAAATCTTTTCCCATATTTTGGAATTAATTCAATAGGATTATAAAAATAAGACTTTATCCTTTTAAAATTCCTTCTTTTAAATTTATTCAATTCCCTAAAATAAATTTAATATTTCTGGTATCCTACGGTAACAAAAATAGATTCTGCTAAACTATAACCTTCGACGGTTTTAATCACAAATATAATCACACAGAGTTTATAAATAAAGCAACACACAACATTTAAACAAATTCAAAAATTTAAGGAATCCAGTTGGATCCCTCCAACATGTTTCCCTGCATCCACAGACTTTAGCACAACAATTAAATACCAATTCCACTTCGAGGTGGAAATCGCCGTATATGGGATTAATATAATATCATCCGCTATTATGCAGCGCATCGGGTCTCATCCGCTACATAATGCGAGAAATCAATCACTCCAAATACATATATAATACCAATTCCACTTCGAGGTGGAATATCGCAGTATATGGGTTTAATATAATATCATTCGCTATTGTGCGGCGCATAGGGTCTAATTCAATATAACTGATAATAATTTATCATCCAAGCACACAATCAACAATTTTAAATTTAACTATTTAAAATTAAATTAGAAAAATATGATTGAGTGAGAAGATCTCACCTTTGCTTTGCATGCAATCTATTTTCATTCCAACTTGATTTCTTTCAGATATTGACCTTGTATAGACAATTTTATACAGTCGATTAATATTCGAAACAAATCGAATAATAAATTTTCATTTAGTAGATTTATTTAAGTGGAAATTAGCCACAAGGTTCTCTTTAGCAAATGGAATTAGTTTCTAGGACATATAACTAAAATAATTACTTTTAAGGACAAAATACAAAATAATTAGTTTCTAGGGTCTAAAAACCTATGAATTATGTCCTTGAAAGTAATTGGACTGCCGACTTTGTCTTTGAAAGTAATTATTCTGCTAATTTTGGTCTTGAAAGTAATTTCTTTGAATGTGTGTCCTAGAAACTAATTGGACTGGAAAGTTTTTCCTTCTGGTGAAATGCCCCTTTATTTAATTTAAACTAATAATTAAATTTCTTAAACCCATTTTCTTTAATAAAATTAATTAACTAACAATTTTGACTTTAAACTAATACTTTTAATTTTAAACAAATCTTTCCTTTTTAAATAAAATCCTTTAGTAACTAAAATAATTAAATAGGTTAACTTAAAAAAATTAAAATTTATTGTTTAAAAACTAACTATTTAATTTAACTGATAAATTTCCTTTTCAAATATATATATATATATATATATATATATATTACTTATAAAAATTAATTTCAAAAATTTAACTTATATAAATCCCTTCAATATTTAAAATTCTTTTTTAACTTGTGTATGTAGATATTAAAAATAATTTACAAAAATAGTTTTATCTACATGCATATACATACATATATATATACCCTTAATATATAAATAAATTGGTAAATTAAAAATATATATTTATTTTCTTTACTGTAAAGTATATCTTCATAAAAATAAAATAAAAATCTGATTTTTAAAATCTTGTTTTCAAATCTGATATATATATATTTTCTGACTAATTTTTTCTCTGTTTTATAACTTATTGTTATATTTTTTATATATATACTTCTGCCTATATGCATTCACTAAATCAAAATTAATCAGAAAAAAATTCGAATACTAGATTAATATCCTCACCTGCCATCACCAATGTTCGTCCTTCGTCATCGAACAAAGTGCCGCCACTGACCCTCGTGTGCGTGCTATCCCAAATCGAACGACGATCCACCCCCATCGCACAAGACGTCACCATACCGAGCTCTTCCACCACGCGCGATTCGAATCTCACATCCTCCTTCCATATTGCGACACCTACCTCCACGCAGAACCATCGACGAGCTGCTCCCACAAATCGAATTCGAGCCCCAGATCAAACATCACTGCTGCTGTTAATTCGCGTGTCGCTCGAATAATTTCGAGCTTCCAGACGAACTACCTCGACCCATGAATGAGCGCGCCTTCCAATGAGATCAATTCTTCATCACTATTTTTTTCCTCGAATTGATTTTTTTCAAATGATAAATTTGATGTGAAATTTTTGGGTAAAGAAGGAAGTTATGGCCATTTATTCATTTTTGTTCTGTTAGATTTAGATTTTTGAATTGAAAAAAAATAGCGGCCATTATTTCTTAGCTATGAGTTGCTTTCTTTTTATTTGGACAAAGGAAAATAGCTTTTGTTTGTTTTATAATTTTACTTTTCTCTTGAAAAAACATGTGTTGGAATTTTGCCAAGTGTTTTAAATAAATGAAACGTGTAGTTTACCTTGTGAAAAAATATATTATATTAATTTCACGTATATATATTGTTTTCAAATTCAATTTTAAAATTTAAATCGTTCCATTCGCAACTCAAAAATTTGACTTCCAATCGAAGTGTGTCGCCAGGCGTTTATAAGGTTATACCCCTATTCTGAACGTAAGGGAAAAGGTTCCGAGTCCAAATTCAATCGCATGGAGAAGATAGCTTTTTGGACCCAGCTATTAAATTAAATTTCGAAATAAATTTCAGTGCGTTTGCTTATCGTATGGCCACATAACAACTATGAATGCTACGAAAATTGAAATGCGTTAATAATACAATATTACAGATCTAATGGAACTGGTTTCGTCGAAATTCAAGATTGTGTTTCGGAAGGCTATTTTTAAATATCGATTTAAACGATATAAATTTGGATACTGAACTGAACATTTCCAAATTCAATTCTGAAGCTCCCATTATCTTCAATATTACCAATATAGATTTTTTAAGCCTTTGAAATATTTTTAATCGACTAAAAAATCAAAATTCAATTTTTCACCCAACTTCAATAAATTAAATTCAATAATTTAATTGTCAAATTCATAGTTATATTTGAAAATCAAGTTAAACAAACATTCAAATACTTAAAATCAATTAAATATTTCAATTTCTAATGTTCAAAATTTTCAGATCGTCATAAATTAGGCCCCGGGACATGTTCCATTGCGTTCGGAATATGGGTAAAACATTATGAACGCCTAGCGGAATGCTTCTTTTGGAGCCCGTTTGAAAAGTGCATTAAAATTGGAATATATTGGTAAAATAATACTATATGCGTATATATATATATACACACACACACACACACTGTTGCATAGTGTAACCCTAGCAAGAAATTCACGGCCGCCACTCAACTTTTTAATGGCCGAAACATTGAGATCTTCCTCTCAAATTTTCACGCATTCCGTTCGTCGATTGAAGAAACTTTCTAGTGTAATCTTATTGATCTCATCGAGAGCTTTGGATCCAACGGCCATGATCGAAAATGGCACGACGATGGAGGCGTGGTGCGACCAAGAACGCTGGCCGTTAGTGCGCGTTTTCGTGACGATATGCACGACCGAGCTACTAGTCGCTTGGGGCAGTGGTGCTAGGTGGCTAGACGAACACGTGCGAGGTTTTGGATCGAACTCCAGTGGCTCGATTGAGGTGCGGTCATCATGGATCAAACGTGTATGATGGGTTCGACTTGCTCGAGCACGATTTAAGCTCCGACCTTGATTTTGAATGTGCGACCTCGATTTGTTCTGATTAAAATTATAAGAAAATTTTGTTTTAAATTGTATTAACATATATAAAAACATTAATAACTCATATCTCTTACGTTCGAGGTTGGAATTGGAAAAAAATCAACGGTGCTGGAATCGTAGAGACGAGAGCTATGCTGCAGTGCAGATTTGGAGGCGATTGAACCGAGTTAAAATTTTAGGTTAGATCGAACGTCGTTCGATTTAATTTAAAATTGAAAACTAAAGGTGAGGGTTTTATAAAACTCACAACGTACTAGAATATTTTTATGCTAGTTAAATTTGATATTATGAAGTGATATAAATTTTATTGGTCGTTGTTTGATAAATTTAATTATCATCTAGATTGTCATTGAATTTACCGTAAAAAAATTAAAATTGACAGTCGAATTGAAATTGGAATTTAATTGCAATTAAATTACTTGATATTGATAACTATGAATTACCGTGAATTTTAGTGTCTGTTTCCATGGTTGATTGTGATGGATCATATTGGTTGAAAATTGGATGGTTGGATGTTATTTGTTTTATATATACAGCTTGTTATCTCCCTGTAATTTATGCACAGTATATAGAACTGTAAATTGAATTAGTTCGAATAAATTGAGAAACAGGTTGAAATGATACATACCTATGACATTGAGATTTGGATTGAATTGATATATATTTATCCCAAAAATGAAATCTGAAACAACTGATCACTTGGCGATAGGACAGAAAATTATATACGAACACCGACTTGGTTAAATTAAATGATTTTAAATTTTCTGATGTGAAACCGTTTAAATGGTTTGATTTAAAAGAAATAAATTATCAAATTTACGGAAATAAAACTATTTTTGAACTTGAGCTCGGAATTGAATTATATTTGAAATTTGGATTTTTGCATTGAATATTGAAGGCAAAATTCGATTAAGTGTTTTGAATCGATATTTGAAATTAGAGCTCGAAATCGATATAAATTGAATTTGAAATTAAATTGATTGATTTGGTAATGGAATTGAATTAATTTGAAATTGAAGTTGAAATCGATTTGAATTGGTATCAAAATTGAATCGTCTGAATGAAAATCGAAGTTGATTTGAATTGGAAAGTTGAAATTGGACCGGTTTGACTTTGAAACCATTTTTAAACAAATTATTTTAGTATAATTTATTTAAAATCTATATTCTTTAAATCTTTAAATTATTTTGGTTTTCCAAGCATATTACTACATAAACCATTTTTGTAAAGACCCGTAAATCCGTACTCCTTGAATAGACACTAATCTCCTTTGTTTAATTCAAGATGAACGAAAATACGAACCCTTAGGGGTTTTAAGAAAAAGAAAAGAAGAAAGAAGAAAGAAAAGAGATAATAAGAGGGAAGAGAAAACATAAGATAGAAAATTTTAAAATAGAGGGAAAAAGGGAATAGAGGAAAAAGAAAAACAGGACGGAACAGAAAACAAAAGAACAACATCAGAATCTCACAATTCGCAGCGGAACAACATATAATAATAAATGAATAATCTTTAAACAAAGAACTATATAAGTTATTACATTACATCACATTTCATTACATCATATCATCAGAGTGTACAACAACAACAGTGCAGCGGAAAAAGAAATACTATATACTAGTATTACGCCATGCCATCCAGCTTGCCTCCAGCAACTCAAGAATATCCAGAATATCCTGATAAACCTTAACTCTTGACTGCCCGTGTGGAAATTGGTGGGCACCCAGAGTTTAGGAAGGAAAACAATAAACTCCAAGTCAGTCATGTGACTGGTGTGAGAACTCAAAATAGTTTATTTATCTTTAAAATCAAAATAGAGGAATATTTTTAATCAATTCGCAATGCTTTTAAAAATGAGACTACCATAAGGCCTCCCGCACACACACACATGCAAACGCAGAATCGGAGGAGATTTCTCCTTATGATAGTCAAAGATGCTTGATACGCATTTAAAATAACATTTCATATTATTACCTAGTGCATAGTGTAGTGGAAAATTCATTTCGAAAGTAGAATATAAATCTTAGCCAACATAGACATTTCGAACTATGCCTACTATAGCTACCATCCAAACAGTGGTGACCACCATAAGTGAATGGCAGGTTCTACAACTAAAACCGTACAAGTTTCGTATTGGGAATTGGATTTCCAACAAATGGTCAGGCCAAGGAACTTCCCATTGCCACATGAGAATGCCTCTGGAAAGACATCCCCAAGAACCAAACCGGAACTCTGCCAACACAAGGCCGGGTTACCCCTAACTGGGTAACTACTGACACGAGCATGCCATTCCCCGATCGTAAACGACCTTTCTCACGGGATCCCGAAAGCCAACAACCACAAAGTAATAAATTCGCAGTGACCACATAGGTTAAGTATCTGGGCTCCATACCATGATACCACCTCTATCCAGAAGGAAATGTACATACCCTAAAGGGTGCTACCCCTCATAACCTTGCTGCATCTTTCCTGTTTTGACCATTTCCGGGGTGTGAGGTTCGACGAAATCACGTCCACAAAAACATACTTTATACTGCTTTGGGTCAACAAATGATCAACACAATGATCACCAAGATAGACGATCAAATAAACGATCCTATCACAATAATCAACACAATGATCATTTTAGCAACACTCAGCATGTCACATTACCAAATTGGGAATATATCGCTGATAACTTCAAATATATAACCTCTGAGCTCGTACGTCTCAGAGAAGGGTGTTAAGCTAAAAGAATAAATTCTCCGCCACCAACAGAAATATATTTGAAAGAAATCGGCTTTATATCTCAACTTGTAATGTCAGACATACAATCCATACAAGTCTGTTCCGGGCTCGAACAAAACCGAAGGCACTTACAAAGAAGTCCTTGCAATCCGGGTATTCACAATCCCGATCGAATTTCCCATCACTTAAGGAATCTCTATACCAGGAGCTACCCAGTGCAGAGACAATCGATAGGTCATCCTATCGCTTTCACAAATACTCGGTCTTCAACACCGATCTTCAATGCAATTCACAACGACGTATCACATATTCGGAATGGGTTATACGACCCCATGGTCCTTTCCCGGTTAACCCGAATAGTGAGCGCTTATTCAAAAATAAGTGTAGCATTCACATTCAAACAAATCACATCAATTACCCATTCAAAGGGAAATATTGATAGTCGGTTATTGAACTATCAATGGATATGCACACATCACCAGATTCCAAATAATTTTCCAAATTATTTATTTTCCAAAATATCTCTACAAGATATAAAATTTTCAACACTTCAAAAATAAATCAATATTTATTTTTAAACAAATTCCACTTTCACATATAAATTCAATAGTGAATTTACATTCCAAAGTATTAATGAATATACGATTTCAATTATTCATTTTCAATTTATCTTCAAAAAGATAAATTCTAAATATCACTTCATATTGGAAAACAATTCCATACTTATTTAATAAGTAATTCACAGATTTTATTTATTTTCAACACTTAGAAAATATTCAATATACTTAAATCGAAATTAAGTATATATTTCATTCTTTAAGGAAATCATTCTCTTAAACATATTTATTTGGGCCAAAACGAATGTTGCGTAAAACATCGTTACGACGTCCCAAAATCACTAGTATAGGGATTCGAAATTAAAATAGATATATAAATCCCAATACTATACAAAACATTTCCTTTCGGAAATCATTTACTACAACAACAGTGCTATAGTCCACTATTTCCTTTTATTTCTCGAAAACGTCTATTTCAACAATAAATGTTGAAATCTATGGTTTCGAATCTCAACACATTTTAAAACATCGTTAGATCGTTTTAATTCTGTTTAAATATCACATTCTAAACATTTTCTTTAACATATTATTCACTATTCAAAAACGTGAATATACTATGTTAACAACTTTCATCACTTCTATTCATTTTATTTCAAAGTATTATTCACAGTCTAAAACGTTAATATAGCTTCATAAATAAGTTTCAACAATTTACTTATCAAAATAAGTCGTTTGCGGATTTATAAAACAACGTTTATAAACTCTATTTCTATTTATTTATAACAACTTCCTTTTATAAATTCCTTTATTAACCTATTCGATTTATAACTCACTTATAAAACAAAGGTTCATATTATAAGTTAAATACCTATAATTTATTCGTTCACAAAAATCGTTCCTTTGAACTTCATAATTATAAATCCTATAACTTATAGGATTCAATTATTTATCCAAATATATTCTTTAATAATTTCACAAAAATTATAAATCTTACTATTTATAAATTTCATTTATAACTTCACCATTTATAATTTTATAAATTCCATTCACTTATGCAATCCATTTTCACTTCATTCAACACTTATAAAAACTTGTTTTATAATGTCAATATTTCAATTTATAAATATCCATTTATAAATCTCTTAATATAATTCAATTTATATTATTCTTTTAAGACGTCTTTAATCTCCTTTATAATTTCATCATTCTCTTGATTTATAAAATAATCAAATTTTATAAATCCTATATTTTAAACTTTTCACAAAAATTCTAAAATATCTCGATTAAACTATTTTATAAAATTAATAGCATCATATTCTCAAAAATCAGTTTTTAACTGTATTTCACAAAAATCATAATTTTTATAACATTAAAAATTATAACGTTTATTTATTTAAAATGGATCAATTCCAAAATTATTTTATAAAACGTATACTTTCTAAAATCACTTTAAAATCATTTTAAAATCCCAAAATCTGGGTCCAATGATGCTACACAACAAATAGTCAATCACGACTACAACGATATCATATATCAATATGAAAATCAATGAATATCAAAATATCCATAATCAAATAAATACTGTTGAGGAATCCAGTTGGATCCCTCCAACCTGTTTTCCTGCATCCAAAAACATTAGCACAATACCAATTTCGCTCCAGTACGAAATTATCGCGGTATATGGGATTTAAAATATTATCCGCTTAATAACGGCGTAATAGGGTCTCATCCGCTAAACAAAAAATGCGGGAAATCAATAACTCCAATATATACATATGCCAATATATATATATATTGCTATCATATATAATACCAATTTCACTGTTTATGAAATATTCGCGGTATATGTTTTTATTAAATAACATCCGCTTACTAACGGCGTATAATGTCTATTTTAACAATCAATAGATATTAATCATCATTCAAACATGCATTCAAATATTTTAAATCTAACTATTTAAAATAAAATCGAAACTGATTCGATTGAGTGAGAAGTTCTCACCTTAATTTCAATTCCGTTTTAGCTTTTATTTCGAATAAAATTAAACACGCGTTTAATTTTATTCAAAATTTTCACTGACTCCAATCGACTCCAAACAAACTCCATCGCGTAGTGCTCGTCCATACGATTCCAACGCAACTGAGTTTGCATTTTTTCGACCTCGTATGAAAAAGTTATGCAGTTTTAAAGATTACACGATTTTAATTAACTAATTTACAACATTTACTTTAAAAATTATAACCTAACTCATCACAGCCACTTGATTCCTTCCCTTTGCATCCTGGCCGTCCCCCACCCTTCTTCCTCTTCACGCACGCCTCCAGGAACAAGAAAACACGGCCGAACCCACTTATGCAAATTAGGGTTTAAAAACACCGCTTCCTCAATCGCCTCTAGCTCGATCAACGACCACCATTAGCAAGCTCTACGACGCCTCAACGACCACCTTGCACCATATGAAGCTCGGCTCCCTGATGAGTCTCTAATTGCGTGCCAAACTAGCTGCGAACGGCCTCATATCTCTCCCCCTCCGTTGCACCAAAATCCATCATCACCGTATGGAATCGAAGCTCTCGTCGAGCTCTACGACTTTCGTGTTGAACACCTTGGCTAAATCTTTGTAGATTGAGAGAGATTGAGGGGGAAAGAAAGATCATTTCTGGCCTTTGGTTGTATAAGTGGCGGCTAGGGTTAAAATTTAGGGTTTTGTTTATTTTTTTTTTATCAAATTATGAAGAGAGTGGTGCTATTTATAGAGAAAATCGAAACACTATTCATCCCGAAAATTCCGAACTCCGATTTACGCGCCGTAACCAGCGTTTCTAGGGTTTACCCCGCGTTCCGGACACAATGGAATAGGTTTCGGAAGCTAATTCGGACATCTGTGCGAGTTATGGCTATAAACGCTCAATTTGAATTAAACCGATTTAAGTCGATTTCTAGGCGTTTTAATTTGTACAGGACAAACGGTAAATCCAATTGACTTGAAATTTGAAACCTTACAATAATATCACATTACGGATCCGTTGAAACTAGTTTCGTCGAAATCCGAGACTTTTTGAAAAATGGCTATTTTCACTCGCCAAATTAAAATTAAAAATAAATCAATGCGTTTCGAGCTGCCACGATCAAACGATAACTCCGATTGACATGAAATTTGAAATTCGGTAATAACTAACTATTACGGATCCAATGGAACTGGTTTCGTTCAATTCTGAGACTGTTCAAAAATTGACTATTTTCACTAGTCGATTTAATATTAAAATATTCAATTTTCACAAATTAACTTTTAATTCGATTTTAAAAGTTCTAAAATATCATTCTAACTTCCATATGATAAAATAAAATTTTACAAATCATTTTCAATCATATTTAACCCAATTTTCAATTATTTCCATAATTTAACATATTAAATTATCGATTTAATTATTCAATTAAATCCAAAAATTCAAATAAAAATTTATTTGACTTATAAATTCACTTATTAATATTTAAAATTAATTAAATATTCATATTTTAATTAATAAAAATTCTGGGTCGTTACAACCTTCCCCACTTAAAAGAATTTCGTCCTCGAAATTAACTAGTAAGAAAAGTTACAGAAGCTATTAATTTTCCAAAATTCATAGTTAAACTTCTTACAATAACTTACTAAGTGTTCAAATCATACTTAGTTATCTTTTCAAAAACAACTACTATTGTTTAACTTTCCATTTCAAATCAAAGTTAAAGTTTTCAAAAAATTTCCCAATTTTCTCAAAATTTTTCTAACGCCTTAAATTTTCGGAAAAATTCGCCATAGTCTCCTTTGCGCGGCTCGATCCGAAAAAAAAATGACAGTATGTATATCACAAATATACATCTCATCAAGTAATGAGGCATCCCGCAGGGAAAAAAGTGTAAAAGTACGGTATGTAATCCGAGATATGTACCTTATATTTTATTAGCGAGCATATACGGCTAATATAGCGCAAAAGAGAGCTCCAAATGCGGAGCAAACGTGATCCGCACCTACTAATTACTCAACAAACAACATGAGAATCATGCATATAGATAATAATCTCAATATACAACATATAGCAACATAATAACTATATATGCCAACATAGCAACTGCAACTAAAGCAACAAATGCAAACATCAACCAACTATCATTCAACAAATTCATATTCATTCATATTCTCATTAATATTAATGAATTGGTTTTCACTTTAATCACATTTGATTCATTAATAGTGGATGTTCTTACTAACATTCATTTAATAAATATTCATTCATTCTAAATTAGTTTATATTCACTAATTTATATTCAAGTTGGTTCACTTCCAAATCAAATCCAATTCTATTCAAATTTATTTACTTCTAATTTGAATTCAATTACATAGCTTTAAATTTCACTAATTCACTTTCATTAATACTTAATGAATTTTATACAATCAATCAATGTATATATAATTACAACCAAATTACTTTGCTTACAATTGGTTTAATTTAATTGATTTTTTTTTACTCAACTATTCAACTTCTAATAACATTAGATTTTAATGAATTACACTTACATTCATTATTTCATATCAATTATTCACATTTAATTGATTAATATTCAATCCATTAATCCAATTCATTTATATAACTCAAGTTTATATTCATCACTTAACTTTATTAATTTTACTTTGATCTCTTAAGTTATACTCCATTTTACTTTAAATTTATTTTTATTTACTACTCATATTCATAAATATATTCATATAGTTTCACTTCTTATATATATATAAGTTTATTCACAATTGTAAATCACTTTAATTATAATTTAATTCTTATAATTCATTTTACTTATACAATTATTCCTTTATTTAGGTTATTCAAACAACTAAACAATCAACTTACATACACTTTAATAATTCTGAAAAATTATTCCTTTATATATAATATATAATCAAGGTAAAATTATTTCATTTACCCAATTTAAAATCAATATTGTGTCGAATTGTTCTATTCAAGTGTTTAGAAACCCCTTCGGCATAGTTGTACATACCGTGCCGACGAAGGTTCATATGCCACTCAACAAACCAATCATCACAATATAAAACAATTTTATATTCACTAACAAATACGCTCTCATAGCTATTATTACACTCAAACTCAATCTAGAGCACTACTGACTCTATCTCTAATGAGTAATACCCAACAGAACCATGGTTGTCGCTTAACCATAAGCTCTGATACCAAATGTAAAGACCCGTAAATCCGTACTCCTTGAATAGACACTAATCTCCTTTGTTTAATTCAAGATGAACGAAAATACGAACCCTTAGGGGTTTTAAGAAAAAGAAAAGAAGAAAGAAGAAAGAAAAGGGATAATAGAGGGAAGAGAAAACATAAGATAGAAAATTTTAAAATAGAGGGAAAAAGGGAATAGAGGAAAAAGAAAAACAGGACGGAACAGAAAACAACAGAACAACATCAGAATCTCACAATTCGCAGCGGAACAACATATAATAATAAATGAATAATCTTTAAACAAAGAACTATATCAGTTATTACATTACATCACATTTCATTACATCATATCATCAGAGTGTACAACAACAACAGTGCAGCGGAAAAAGAAATACTATATACTAGTATTACGCCATGCCATCCAGCTTGCCTCCAGCAACTCAAGAATATCCAGAATATCCTGATAAACCTTAACTCTTGACTGCCCGTGTGGAAATTGGTGGGCACCCAGAGTTTAGGAAGGAAAACAATAAACTCCAAGTCAGTCATGTGACTGGTGTGAGAACTCAAAACAGTTTATTTATCTTTAAAATCAAAATAGAGGAATATTTTTAATCAATTCGCAATGCTTTTAAAAATGAGACTACCATAAGGCCTCCCGCACACACACACATGCAAACGCAGAATCGGAGGAGATTTCTCCTTATGATAGTCAAAGATGCTTGATACACATTTAAAATAACATTTCATATTATTACTAGTGCATAGTGTAGTGGAAAATTCATTTCGAAAGTAGAATATAAATCTTAGCCAACATAGACATTTCGAACTATGCCTACTATAGCTACCATCCAAACAGTGGTGACCACCATAAGTGAATGGCAGGTTCTACAACTAAAACCGTACAAGTTTCGTATTGGGAATTGGATTTCCAACAAATGGTCAGGCCAAGGAACTTCCCATTGCCACATGAGAATGCCTCTGGAAAGACATCCCCAAGAACCAAACCGGAACTCTGCCAACACAAGGCCGGGTTACCCCTAACTGGGTAACTACTGACACGAGCACGCCATTCCCCGATCGTAAACGACCTTTCTCACGGGATCCCGAAAGCCAACAACCACAAAGTAATAAATTCGCAGTGACCACATAGGTTAAGTATCTGGGCTCCATACCATGATACCACCTCTATCCAGAAGGAAATGTACATACCCTAAAGGGTGCTACCCCTCATAACCTTGCTGCATCTTTCCTGTTTTGACCATTTCCGGGGTGTGAGGTTCGACGAAGTCACGTCCACAAAAACATACTTTATACTGCTTTGGGTCAACAAATGATCAACACAATGATCACCAAGATAGACGATCAAATAAACGATCCTATCACAATAATCAACACAATGATCATTTTAGCAACACTCAGCATGTCACATTACCAAATTGGGAATATATCGCTGATAACTTCAACTATATAACCTCTGAGCTCGTACGTCTCAGAGAAGGGTGTTAAGCTAAAAGAATAAATTCTCCGCCACCAACAGAAATATATTTGAAAGAAATCGGCTTTATATCTCAACTTGTAATGTCAGACATACAATCCATACAAGTCTGTTCCGGGCTCGAACAAAACCGAAGGCACTTACAAAGAAGTCCTTGCAATCCGGGTATTCACAATCCCGATCGAATTTCCCATCACTTAAGGAATCTCTATACCAGGAGCTACCCAGTGCAGAGACAATCGATAGGTCATCCTATCGCTTTCACAAATACTCGGTCTTCAACACCGATCTTCAATGCAATTCACAACGACGTATCACATATTCGGAATGGGTTATACGACCCCATGGTCCTTTCCCGGTTAACCCGAATAGTGAGCGCTTATTCAAAAATAAGTGTAGCATTCACATTCAAACAAATCACATCAATTACCCATTCAAAGGGAAATATTGATAGTCGGTTATTGAACTATATATGGATATGCACACATCACCAGATTCCAAATAATTTTCCAAATTATTTATTTTCCAAAATATCTCTACAAGATATAAAATTTTCAACACTTCAAAAATAAATCAATATTTATTTTTAAACAAATTCCACTTTCACATATAAATTCAATAGTGAATTTACATTCCAAAGTATTAATGAATATACGATTTCAATTATTCATTTTCAATTTATCTTCAAAAAGATAAATTCTAAATATCACTTCATATTGGAAAACAATTCCATACTTATTTAATAAGTAATTCACAGATTTTATTTATTTTCAACACTTAGAAAATATTCAATATACTTAAATCGAAATTAAGTATATATTTCATTCTTTAAGGAAATCATTCTCTTAAACATATTTATTTGGGCCAAAACGAATGTTGCGTAAAACATCGTTACGACGTCCCAAAATCACTAGTATAGGGATTCGAAATTAAAATAGATATATAAATCCCAATACTATACAAAACATTTCCTTTCGGAAATCATTTACTATAACAACAGTGCTATAGTCCACTATTTCCTTTTATTTCTCGAAAACGTCTATTTCAACAATAAATGTTGAAATCTATGGTTTCGAATCTCAACACATTTTAAAACATCGTTAGATCGTTTTAATTCTGTTTAAATATCACATTCTAAACATTTTCTTTAACATATTATTCACTATTCAAAAACGTGAATATACTATGTTAACAACTTTCATCACTTCTATTCATTTTATTTCAAAGTATTATTCACAGTCTAAAACGTTAATATAGCTTCATAAATAAGTTTCAACAATTTACTTATCAAAATAAGTCGTTTGCGGATTTATAAAACAACATTTATAAACTCTATTTCTATTTATTTATAACAACTTCCTTTTATAAATTCCTTTATTAACCTATTCGATTTATAACTCACTTATAAAACAAAGGTTCATATTATAAGTTAAATACCTATAATTTATTCGTTCACAAAAATCGTTCCTTTGAACTTCATAATTATAAATCCTATAACTTATAGGATTCAATTATTTATCCAAATATATTCTTTAATAATTTCACAAAAATTATAAATCTTACTATTTATAAATTTCATTTATAACTTCACCATTTATAATTTTATAAATTCCATTCACTTATGCAATCCATTTTCACTTCATTCAACACTTATAAAAACTTGTTTTATAATGTCAATATTTCAATTTATAAATATCCATTTATAAATCTCTTAATATAATTCAATTTATATTATTCTTTTAAGACGTCTTTAATCTCCTTTATAATTTCATCATTCTCTTGATTTATAAAATAATCAAATTTTATAAATCCTATATTTTAAACTTTTCACAAAAATTCTAAAATATCTCGATTAAACTATTTTATAAAATTAATAGCATCATATTCTCAAAAATCAGTTTTTAACTGTATTTCACAAAAATCATAATTTTTATAACATTAAAAATTATAACGTTTATTTATTTAAAATGGATCAATTCCAAAATTATTTTATAAAACGTATACTTTCTAAAATCACTTTAAAATCATTTTAAAATCCCAAAATCTGGGTCCAATGATGCTACACAACAAATAGTCAATCACGACTACAACGATATCATATATCAATATGAAAATCAATGAATATCAAAATATCCATAATCAAATAAATACTGTTGAGGAATCCAGTTGGATCCCTCCAACCTGTTTTCCTGCATCCAAAAACATTAGCACAATACCAATTTCGCTCCAGTACGAAATTATCGCGGTATATGGGATTTAAAATATTATCCGCTTAATAACGGCGTAATAGGGTCTCATCCGCTAAACAAAAAATGCGGGAAATCAATAACTCCAATATATACATATGCCAATATATATATATATTGCTATCATATATAATACCAATTTCACTGTTTATGAAATATTCGCGGTATATGTTTTTATTAAATAACATCCGCTTACTAACGGCGTATAATGTCTATTTTAACAATCAATAGATATTAATCATCATTCAAACATGCATTCAAATATTTTAAATCTAACTATTTAAAATAAAATCGAAACTGATTCGATTGAGTGAGAAGTTCTCACCTTAATTTCAATTCCGTTTTAGCTTTTATTTCGAATAAAATTAAACACGCGTTTAATTTTATTCAAAATTTTCACTGACTCCAATCGACTCCAAACAAACTCCATCGCGTAGTGCTCGTCCATACGATTCCAACGCAACTGAGTTTGCATTTTTTCGACCTCGTATGAAAAAGTTATGCAGTTTTAAAGATTACACGATTTTAATTAACTAATTTACAACATTTACTTTAAAAATTATAACCTAACTCATCACAGCCACTTGATTCCTTCCCTTTGCATCCTGGCCGTCCCCCACCCTTTTTCCTCTTCACGTACGCCTCCAGGAACAAGAAAACACGGCCGAACCCACTTATGCAAATTAGGGTTTAAAAACACCGCTTCCTCAATCGCCTCTAGCTCGATCAACGACCACCATTAGCAAGCTCTACGACGCCTCAACGACCACCTTGCACCATATGAAGCTCGGCTCTCTGATGAGTCTCGAATTGCGTGCCAAACTAGCTGCGAACGGCCTCATATCTCTCCCCCTCCGTTGCACCAAAATCCATCATCACCGTATGGAATCGAAGCTCTCGTCGAGCTCTACGACTTTCGTGTTGAACACCTTGGCTAAATCTTTGTAGATTGAGAGAGATTGAGGGGGAAAGGAAGATCATTTCTGGCCTTTAGTTGTATAAGTGGCGGCTGGGGTTAAAATTTAGGGTTTTGTTTTTTTTTTATCAAATTATGAAGAGAGCGGTGCTATTTATAGAGAAAATCGAAACACTATTCATACCGGAAATTCCGAACTCCGATTTACGCGCCGTAACCAGCGTTTCTAGGGTTTACCCCGCGTTCCGGACACAATGGAACAGGTTTCGGAAGCTAATTCGGACATCTGTGCGAGTTATGGCTATAAACGCTCAATTTGAATTAAACCGATTTAAGTTGATTTCTAGGCGTTTTAATTTGTACAGGACAAACGGTAAATCCAATTGACTTGAAATTTGAAACCTTACAATAATATCACATTACGGATCCGTTGAAACTGGTTTCGTCGAAATCCAAGACTTTTTGAAAAATGGCTATTTTCACTCGCCAAATTAAAATTAAAAATAAATCGATGCGTTTCGAGCTGCCACGATCAAACGATAACTCCGATTGACACGAAATTTGAAATCCGGTAATAACTAACTATTATGGATCCAATGGAACTGGTTTCGTTCAATTCTGAGACTGTTCAAAAATTGACTATTTTCACTAGTCGATTTAATATTAAAATATTCAATTTTCACAAATTAACTTTTAATTCGATTTTAAAAGTTCTAAAATATCATTCTAACTTCCATATGATAAAATAAAATTTTACAAATCATTTTCAATCATATTTAACCCAATTTTCAATTATTTCCATAATTTAACATATTAAATTATCGATTTAATTATTCAATTAAATCCAAAAATTCAAATAAAAATTTATTTGACTTATAAATTCACTTATTAATATTTAAAATTAATTAAATTATTCATATTTTAATTAATAAAAATTATGCGTCGTTACAATTTTATACTAAACTATTTTATACTAAACAATTTTAACTATTAAAACTATTTTACATTAAACTATTTTAACTATTTTAATTACTTATACTATTTTTGTAACGACCCAGAATTTCTGTCATTTGAAATTCATATATTTAATTGATTTTAAATATCAACAAGTAAAATTTGTAAGTCGAATAACTTATATTTCAAATATTTAGATTTAATTGGATAATTGAACTATTGATTTAATATTTGAAATTGTGAAAAAAATTAGAATTTGGATTTAATGCGAATGAAAATGATTTGTAAAGTTGTATTAAATCATATTGGAGTTAGAATGATGTTATAGAACTTTTAAAATTGAAATCAAAGTTAATTTGTGGAAATTGAATATTTTAATATTTAATTGACGGGTAAAAATAGCCATTTTTCAAACAGTCTCGGATTTCGACGAAACAAGTTTCATCGGATCTGCAATGTTATATTATTGTAAAATTTCAAATTTCGTGTCAATCGGATTTACGGTTTGTCCAGGGCAAGCCAAAACGCATAGAAATTAGTTTAACCGATTTAATTTAAATTTGATCGTTTATTTCCGTAACTCGCACATATTATCGAATTGGCTCTCGATACCTATTCCATTGTGTCCGGAACGTGGGTTAAACCCTAGAAACGTCAGGCGGCACGCTTCGTTTGGAGTTCGGAAAAATCTCGGATGAATAGTGTTTTGGCAATTTTCAATATAAGGACCTCATTTTCTTTGTTTTGCTCAAACCCTAGAGTTTGAAGCTTCCCGCCATTTTCATTTCCATGGCCAGAATTTAATCTCGTTCTTTCCACGATCTCTTCCAATCCATCGACTTTCAACAAAAAGTTTCAACTACAAAGTGTTAGAGCTAGTAGTGGCCTTTAAATCCATACGGATATGATTATCCAATTCGCAACGATGAAGGAGATTTTGGCCCACGATCATGCTTGGTTGCGCACGTTTTTCCTTATGATATGGGTAGCCGAGTGGGACCATTCATTGGCCAGAGGTGGAGTCGAGTATGGCCTTCGACGTGGTATTCTTTGATCATCATCTCGACGCTCAAATTGGTTGCAAAAATTCGAAGTAAGGGGCGGCTTTGGGTTTTGTTCGAACGCGTATCACCTGGAGGGGAAGAAGATGCTAGTTGTGGCCGTGATTTGCTGTGAGGAATTGGATGGCCCTGATGGAGTCTAGGTTACAAAATAAAATAAAAGTTGTGAAATTAATTTATATAAAATTCGTATTAACTTCTAAATGCCATATCTTTTTCATACGAGGTCCTTTTTGACGAAACGAATTGCATTGGAACCGTATTGTCGAATGCTACGCAATGGAGCTAGATTAGGATTTATTTGAGCTAGTAGAATTTTGGGTAAAATTAAACGCGTGTTTAATTTTTATTCGGAACGAAACACTGCAACTGTATTGGAAGTAAGGTGAGAACTTCTCACTCAGTTGAATTTGTTTCGATTTAAATTTAAAATATTTAAATTTAAAATTGCTTGATTGTGTGATTGAATGATGGTTTCTATTTGTTGTATTGAAATAGACCCTATACGCCGCATATTAAGCAGATGTTATTATATTAAACACATATACTGCAATATTCCACCTTGAAGTGGAATTGGTATTATATATTTACTTGGAGTTGATTTCCTACATTATATAGCGGATGAGACCCTATTGCGCCGCATAATAGCAGATGATATTTTATATAAACACATGTACCGTGATATCCCGTCTTGAAACGAGATTGGTATTGTGCCAACATCTGTAGATGTAGGGAAACAGGTTGGAGGGATCCAACTGGATTCCTCAAATAATTGAATTTGTTTCAATGTTGTGTGTTGATTATTTATAATCTCTGTGTGATTATCTTTGTGATTGAAATCGTTGAAGACTAAAATTTAGCCGAATATAATTTTGGTATCGTTGGATACCGAAAATAAATAAATAAAATTTGATTTTTGAAAATTTAGGTTGAAAGTTTATATTAAAATTTATTTTTGAGAATTGGATATATTTAAAAGAAGGAATTCTAAAATGATAAAGTTTATTTTTAATCTTATTGAATAAAATTTCAAAATATGGGAAAAGCTTTAATAAATGGATTTCGGGTAATATTATTCAAAGGTTGAAGAATTTATTCAAAATACGGATTTTAAAGAGTTTGAAAAATAAAAGAATTTGTTTTCTTTAGAAGGATTTTTTTTTAAACGGAAATAAAATTTGAAATCCATTTGGGAATTGATTTTTTGTGATTGAATTTAAATCTTTTGAAAATCCATTTGGAAATTTATATGGTGTTTTGAAAAGAATTTGGAATCAATTTGAAAATTGATCTGGGGTTTAGTAGAAATTGATTTTACTTTGAGATTAGAATGAAATTCACTTGGTGTTTAAATTCTTGGAAAATCAATATGGAATTTGATTAGGTTGTTTTTGAAATCAATTGGAAAATTGAATTGTTGTTGAAAGTGAATATTTGAAATCAATTTGAAAATCATATATCAGTGGATATTTGGAAATTTAAATTCACCATGGGATTTATAAAGGAAAGGGAAATTTGTTTAAAAATAAACATTGATTTATTTTTGAAGTGTGGAAATAAATTTACTGATTTGGAACGTAAATTTAAAGTAAATCTGTAAGGATTTATTTAATTGGTTTAAATGAACCATTTTGAAATGAAAGTGTATTCTCCCTGGAAAGCCGAATAAAATTCCTAAATAGCTTCGAAATATATATATATATATATATGTATGTATGTATGTATGTATGTATATATAAAATTATAGAATTTGTGTTGAAAAGGATACTTTGGAGAAATTAACTTTTTAATTTTTTTTAAAATCCTTTAAGTAAAGATTTATTAAGTTGATATAGAAATGATTATTTCTAAGATTTAATTAACAATTGTTTTAGAAAATAGTTATTTAAATAGTTATGCTCTATCTATTAATTTTATTTTGAAAATTAGTTTGGACTTAAGTTATATGTAATATTGGTATAATATTTTCATAACTAATACTTTAGGTAAGTATTTTAAAATAATTTTGATTTAAATATTTCCAAGTATATATGTTGGATAAGTGATTTAAATTGTTTTAAATTATTTTAACTCGACAAATTTTCAGTGGAATCAAATAAATATTTGGAAATTTATTCCAAGTGAGGATGGTGATTTGAAATTTGTTTTCAAAGGATTGAAAGGCGTAAAGTGATTTGAAATTTTCTTTCAATAGATGAAGTGTTAAATTTTTATATCTTGCAAAGATATTTTTGAAAATAAATAATTAGGAAAATTATTTAAATTTTGGTGTTGTTGTGAATATTTATTGATAGTTAAATAACCGACTATCAATATTTGCCTTTAAATGGCATTTGAATTTCGATGCGACCGGGGGACGAATTCCAAGTGGATATCCGAAAACCACATTGAACCTTTGTGATTGTGATAAATCTTTTATTTCAAAGATCAAAGTTAAAATTGTTGTGATTTGTTTGAAATCTGAATGAACACTTATTTTTGAAAATAAGCGCTCGTTATTCGGATTAGCCGGGAGAGGACCTTGTGTCATAAAACCCATTTCGAATAATGATATGATGAAATGGGATAGCATTTAAAGATGGTGTTGAAGACCGGGTATTTTCGAAAGCGAAAGGATTACTTGTCGAATGTCTTTGCACCGGGTTGCTCCGGTATAGAGATTCTATCACTCTTTGTGATGGGGATTCCGAAAGTGATTTGTGAATATCCAGATTTGCAAAGGCTTCTTTGGAAGTTCCTTCGGTTCCGTTCGATCCCGGAACGGACTTGTATCGATGTGTGGCTGGCTTTACACTTTGAGATGTAAAGCTGGTTTCTATCGAGTACATTTCTGTTGGTGGCGGAGAATTTATTCCCTTAGCTTAACACCCTTCTCTAAGACGTACGAGCTCACAGGTTATGTAGTTGATGGTTACTAGTGATACATTCCCAATTTGGTAATGTGGCACACGAAGTTTTGCTGATCATTTGTTGATCAAAGCATGACTTTGTGAAAAGTGTAGCTTTGTGGACGAGACTTCGTCGGACCTCACACCCCGAAAATGGTCAAAACAGGAAAGATGTGGCAAGGTTATGAGGGTCGCGCCCTTTAGTGTATGTCATTTCCTTCTGGAAAAGGGTGGTGTCAGGTATGGAGCCCTGATATTTATCCTGTGTGGTCACTGCAAATACTTTTCTTTGTGGTTGTTGGTGTAGAGGATCCTCGGATAAAGGTCCCAAAGGACTGAGGGATGGCATACTCGAGTAGTAGTTACCTAGTTACAGAGGTAACCCGGCCTTGTGTTGGCAGAGATCTGGTTAAGTTCTCGGGACGTCCGTCCAGAGGCGTACCCATGTGGCAGCAGGAAGTTTCTTAGCCTGACCATTTGTTGGAAATCCAAACTCCAATACGCGCCCTGTACGGTTTTAGTTGTAGAACCTGCCATCTACTTATGGTGGCGCTCCACTGTTTAGATGGTAGCTATAATAGGCATACGATAATGGTCGTATGTTGGCTAAGATTAATATTATACTTTCGAAATGTTTTCTACACTATGCACTAATAATAATAAAAATCAAATGATTCTGCGTAGTAAGCATCTTTGACTATCATAAGGAGAAATCTCCTCCAATTCTGTGTTTGCATTGTGTGTGTGGTGGGAGGCCTTATGGTAGTTTCATTTTCCAAAAGAATTGGAGATTCTTTTTATTTCTTTGTGAAAATAACTGTTTTAAGATCTCACACCAGTCCCATGACTGATCTGGAGTTTATTGTTCCCTTCCTAAACTCCGGGTGCCCATCATTTTCCATATGGGCAGCCTAGAGTCAGGTTATCACGATATTCTGGAATTCAGGAGGTGCTGTGGTGCTCAAGAGGCGAGCTAGATGGCGAAACGTATCACTTGTATATGATATTATCTTTTCCGCTGTGTATCCACTTGTAAGAACAAGTTCATATAATTATCCAGTTGTGTTGTGTTGTAAGTAGACTCTGATGATGTAATGTATAAAATGTACAGTTCTTTTGATTTAAAGATTATTCATTTATCTATTATATGTTGTTCCGCTGCGATTATGAGATTCTGATATTGTTTCTGTTGCTTCTTCTTTCTTTCTTCTTCTACCTCTTCTTCTTTAACCCTAACAATTCGGTTTTCTGGCCTTCGATTGCTCGGCCGTTGATACAGTGGACGTATTAATGTCGATTTTCGAAAGTCGAAAATCTCAAAGACGTTACGTTTGGTATCAGAGCGATTGGTTAAGTGACAACCCTGGCTCTATTGGGAATTACTCATTAGAGATAGAGTCAGTAGTACTCTAGAATGAGTGTAAGTGTAATCATAGATACGAGTGCGTATTTGTTAGTGAATATAAAAATGTTTTATATTGTGTTTGCTTATCCGTTGAGCTGTTTGTGAATTCTGGTTGGTATGTAGGACACCATATTATTGATAGGGATTTCTAAACACTTAAAAGAGGCAAGTTGACATAGTATCATTTTAAATTGGGTAAATGAAATAATTTTACCTCGATTTTATTTTACATATAAAGGAAGTAATTTTTCAGAAATTATTAAAGTGTATATAAATTGATTGTTTGGTTGTTGAAAATGTAAGAATATATATAAGTTAATTAAAAGATGTTTGAATAATCTAAATAAAAACAACGATTGTAAAAGAATAATTGTATAAGCAAATGAATTATTAAGTATGGAATTATAATTAATGTGATTTACAATTGTGAAATAATCTTATATATAAGAAGTGAAACTATATGAATATATTTATAAAAATGAGTTATAAATAAAAAATGGATTTAGACTAATTATTTGAAAATTTAGATTCCGTTTATTTGGAAAGTTGTTTTTCAAAGTTAAAGAGGTTATATTACTATAAAGAGAAAATAAGTGAAATTATATAAGTAAAAGATTTGTAAATGTGATTTATAAATAAAAAGAAAATTTTAAAAGTATATAAAGCACTGAATTCGCTGCTGTTGCTGGGAAATAATAAGGGTGATGACTGCAGCATCATTGGTATCATTTTCGAGTTTCTGTGTGATGGATTTGCTACCATAGTAAATCGAAAATTGAAGTTTGGTTGTGATAAACAAATTTTAAATTAAAATCCAAGTTGTAATTATTGAATATAAGTAATCGATTTTTGGACTTATAATATGAAATAATAAAGATTTTACTTTGGTAAAGTTGAAATAAATTTGAGTTGGCATAATAAAACATATGTTTTAAAATTTAACTAAATGAAGGTTAAATAAATTGATTTGGATTAGGTAAGCTATCGAAATGGAAATTAAACTGAAGTGATTATATCAAATAACTTTGAAGTTTAAATAAGTTGTATAACTTGTAAAGTGAGAAAATGTAAGTGAAACCAAATGATAAAATGGTTAAACAATTCTGTTAAGCAAAACGAGATATGAATTTGAATAAGTGATGAATTTTGACTTTGGTAAAAGTCAAATAGAATTGGAATCTAAATTGGATTCATAAGGGGAAATTTAAGTTAAGTTAAACAAATGATGTTTGAAATGGAATATAACTTAAGTGATGTTGAATGAAGTTGATTTTGGTATCGAAGTATAATAATAAAGTGAATTAAATGGATGTGGACTTGAGTTATATAAATGAAATTCAACCTTATTTGTTAAATGAATTAGCAATCGAATTAATAAATGGATTGAATATTAATCAATCGAATGTAAAAGAATTGATATAGAATACTGAATGTAAGTGTTAATTCATTAGAAGCTGATGAAGTTGAATTTTTTTTGAATAATTGAAAGAAATGTCAATTAGATATTAAAACAATTGGAAATTAAAAGTGTTAAACCAAATTGAATGTAAATTTAATAATTTGGTTATGTTGGTTATGATGTGGTTGTTATATGATTGTTAGTTGATTGTATATAATTCATTAAGTGTTAATGAAATTGAATTGATAAATGGAAAGCTATGTTATTGAATTTGAATTGAAAGTGAACTAATGTGAATTGGTTGTAAGCAATTAAAATTTGTATCGAAACCTTATAAATTGCTTATGGGAATTATTTTGATTGGATTGCTTATGAAAAATATGTGTTTTCTATTGAAAATTAGTGAAATTTAAATGAACTTCCTATGTATGTCACTTACATGTTTAAATTGAGTAAGTACAAGTACCGGGGCTGTAGTTGGCTGGATTTGGTCACGCTAAAATGCTAATAAATAACTGCTTTGCTTAAAAATGCTAAAAAGGTACGCCTACGCAATAAAAATAGGAAATATGAACTGTTTTTCTATTTTCCGACCGTGTGGGTCGATATATATATATATATATATATATATATATATATATATATATTTATATCTATTGTGATATTGCAAAAGCTCCTCCGTACAAGGGAGACTCTGTCAAAATTTTCCGTAAATTTTGGGAGTTAGAAAACTTTTGAAAATTTTTTGTTAACGAAAAGTCAATTTCTAAATTGAAATGAAAATGTAGGAAGTGAACTAGAAAAGTGTAACCATCGGATTTTGGAAAAGTTAAGAAATTAAAATGAATCTGAAATCGAGTTGGAACGGTTTGTTTTTGAAAAAAAAAGTTAATGGATTTCAAGACTTTTTCTTACTTGGCAATTTCGAGGGCGAAATTCTTTTAAGGGGGAAGTTTGTAACGACCCAGAATTTCTGTCATTTTAAATTCATATATTTAATTGATTTTAAATATCGACAAGTAAAATTTGTAACTCGAATAAATTATATTTCGAATATCTAGATTTAATTAGATAATTAAACTGTTGATTTAATATTTGAAATTGTGAAAATAATTAGAATTCAGATTTAATGTGAATGAAATGATATGTAAAGTTGTATTAAACATATTGGAGTTAGAATGATGTTATAGAACTTTTAAAATTGAATTCAAAGTTAACTTGTGGAAATTGAATATTTTATATTTAATTGACGAGTAAAAATAACCATTTTTCAAACAGTCTCGGATTTCGACGAAACTAGTTTCATCGGATCCGTAATGTTATATTATTGTAAGATTTTAAATTTCGTGTCAATCGGATTTACGGTTTGTCCGGGGCAAGCCAAAACGCATAGAAATTAGTTTAATCGATTTAATTTAAATTTGATCGTTTATTTCCGTAACTTGCACGTATGATCGAATTGGCTCTCGATACCTATTCCATTATGTCCGGAACATGGATTAAACCCTAGAAACGTCAGGCGGCACGCTTCGTTTGGAGTTCGGAAAAATCTCGGATGAATAGTGTTTTGGCAATTTTCTATATAAGGACCTCATTTTCTTTGTTTTGCTCAAACCCTAGGGTTTCAAGCTTCAGCCACCATTTTCGTTTCCATGGCCAGAATTTAATCTCGTTCTTCCCACGATCTCTTCCAATCCATCGACTTTCAACAAAAAGTTTCAACTACAAAGTGTTAGAGCTAGTCGTGGCCTTCAAATCCATACAGATATGATTATCCAATTCGCAACGATGAAGGAGATCTTGGCCCATGATCGTGCTTGGTTGCGCATATTTTTCCCTGTGATAGGGGTTGCCGAGTGGGGCCGGTCACTGGCCAGAGGTGGAGTCGAGTATGGGCTTCGACGTGGTATTCTCTGATCAACATCTCGACGTTCAAATTGGTCGCGAAAATTTGAAGTAAGGGGAGGCTTTGGGTTATGTTCGAACGCGTATCACCTAGAGGGGAAGAAGATGCTAGTTGCGGCCGTGACTTGCTGTGAGGAATTGGACGGCCCTGATGGAGTCTAGGTTACAAAATAAAATAAAAGTTGTGAAATTAATTTATATAAAATTCGTATTAACTTCTAAACGCCATATCTTTTTCATACGAGGTCCGTTTTTGACGAAACGAATTGCGTTGGAACCGTATTGTCGAATGCTATGCAATGGAGCTGGATTTGGATTTATTTAAGCTAGTGAAATTTTGGGTAAAATTAAACGCGTGTTTAATTTTTATTTGAAACGAAACATTGCAACTGTATTGGAAGAAAGGTGAGAACTTCTCACTCAATCAAATTTATTTCGATTTAAATTTTAAATAGTTAAATTTTAAATTGCTTGATTGTGTGATTGAATGATGGTTGCCATTTTTTGTATTGAAAATAGACCCTATACGCCGCATATTAAGCAGAGGTTATTATATTAAACACATATACCGCGATATTCCATCTTGAAGTGGAATTGGTATTATATATGTACTTGGAGTTGATTTCCCACATTATATAGCGGAGGAGACCCTATTGCGTCGCATAATAGCGGATGATATTTTATATAAACCCATGTATCGAGATATCCCGTCTTGAAACGGGATTGGTATTGTGCTAACATCCTTAGATGCGGGGAAACAGGTTGGAGGGATCCAACTGGATTTCCCAAATAATTGAATTTGTTTCAATGTTGTGTGTTGATTATTTATAATCTCTGTGTGATTATCTTTGTGATTGAAATCGTTGAAGGCTAAAATTTAGCGGAGTATAATTTTGGTATCATTGGATACCGGAAATAAATAAATAAAATTTGATTTTTGAAAATTTAGGTTGAAAGTTTATATTAAAATTTATTTTGAGAATTGGATAAATTTAAAAGAAGAAATTCTAAAATGATAAAGTTTATTTTTAATCTTATTGAATAAAATTTGAAAATATGGGGAAAGGCATTAATAAATGGATTTCGGGTAATATTATTCAAAGGTTGAAGAATTTATTCAAAATACGGATTTTAAAGCGTTTGAAAGATAAAAGAATTTGTTTTCTTTAAAAGGAATTTATTTTTTAAAAAAGGAAATAAAATTTGAAATCCATTTGGGAATTGATTTTTTGTGATTGAATTTAAATCTTTTGAAAATCCATTTGGAAATTTATATGGTGTTTTGAAAAGAATTTGGAATCAATTTGAAAATTGATGTGGGGTTTAGTAGAAATTGATTTCAATTTGAGATTAGAATGAAATTCACTTGGTGTTTAAATTCTTGGAAAATCAATATAGAATTTGATTTGGTTGTTTTTGAAATCAATTGAAAAATTGAATTGTTGTTGAAAGTGAATATTTGAAATCGATTTGAAGATCGTATATCAGTGGATATTTGGAAATTTAAATTCACCATGGGATTTATAAAGGAAAGGGAAATTTGTTTAAAAATAAACATTGATTTATTTTTGAAGTGTGGAAATAAATTTACTGATTTGGAACGTAAATTTAAAGTAAATCTGTAAGGATTTATTTAATTGGTTTAAATGAACCATTTTGAAATGAAAGTGTATTCTCCCTGGAAAGCCGAATAAAATTCCTAAATAGCTTCGAAATATATATATATATATATATATATATATATATGTATGTATGTATGTATATATAAAATTATAGAATTTGTGTTGAAAAGGATACTTTGGAGAAATTAACTTTTTAATTTTTTTTTAAATCCTTTAAGTAAAGATTTATTAAGTTGATATAGAAATGATTATTTCTAAGATTTAATTAACAATTGTTTTAGAAAATAGTTATTTAAATAGTTATGCTCTATCTATTAATTTTATTTTGAAAATTAGTTTGGACTTAAGTTATATGTAATATTGGTATAATATTTTCATAACTAATATTTTAGGTAAGTATTTTAAAATAATTTTGATTTAAATATTTCCAAGTATATATGTTGGATAAGTAATTTAAATTGTTTTAAAGTATTTTAACTCGACAAATTTTCAGTGGAATCAAATAAATATTTGTAAATTTATTCCAAGTGAGGATGGTGATTTGACATTTGTTTTCAAAGGATTGAAAGGCGTAAAGTGATTTGAAATTTTCTTTCAAATAGATGAAGTGTTAAATTTTTATGTCTTGCAAAGATATTTTTGAAAATAAATAATTGGTAAAATAAATAACCGACTATCAATATTTGCCTTTAAATGGCATTTGAATTTTGATGCGACCGGGGGTCGGATTCCAAGTGGATATCCGAAAACCACATCGAACCATTGTGATTGTGATAGATCTTTTATTTCAAAGATCAAAGTTAAAATTGTTGTCATTTGTTTGAAATCTGAATGAACACTTATTTTTGAAAATAAGCGCTAGTTATTCGGATTAGCCGGGAGAGGACCTTGTGTCATAAAACCCATTTCGAATAACGATATGATGAAATGGGATTGCATTTAAAGATGGTGTTGAAGACCGGGTATTTTCAAAAGCGAAAGGATTACCTGTCGAATATCTCTGCACCGGGTTGCTCCGGTATAGAGATTCTATCACCCTTTGTGATGAGGATTCCGGAAGTGATTTGTGAATATCCAGATTTGTAAGGGCTTACTTGGAAGTGCCTTCGGTTCCGATCGATCCCGGAACGGACTTGTATGGATGTGTGGCTGGCGTTACACTTTGAGATGTAAAGATGGTTTCTATCGAATACATTTCTATTGGTGGCGGAGAATTTATTCTCTTAGCTTAACAACCTTCTCTGAGACGTAAGAGCTCACAGGTTATGTAGTTGATGGTTACTAGTGATACATTCCCAATTTGGTAATGTGGCACACGAAGTGTTGCTGATCATTTGTTTATCAAAGCATGACTTTGTGAAAAGTGTAGCTTTGTGGATGAGACTTCGTCGGACCTCACACCCCGAAAATGGTCAAAACAGGAAAGATGCGGCAAGGTTATGAGGGTCGCGCCCTTTAGGGTATGCCATTTCCTTCTGGAAAAGGGTGGTGTCAGGTATGGAGCCCTGATATTTATCCTGTGTGATCACTGCAAATACTTTTCTTTATGGTTATTGGTGTAGAGGATCCTCGGATAAAGGTCCCAAAGGACCGGGGGATGGCATACTCGAGTAGTAGTTACCTAGTTACAGAGGTAACCCGGCCTTGTGTTGGCAGAGTGTTGGTTAAGTTCTCGGGACATCCCTCCAGAGGCGTACCCATGTGGCAGCAGTAAGTTCCTTAGCCTGACCATTTGTTGGAAATCCAAACTCCAATACGCTCCCTATACAGTTTTAGTCGTAGAACCTGCCATCTACTTATGGTGGCGCCCCACTGTTTAGATGGTAGCTATAGTTAGCATACGATAATGGTCGTATATTGGCTAAGATTAATATTATACTTTCGAAATGTTTTCTACACTATGCACTAATAATAATAATAAAAGTCAAATGATTTTGCGTAGTAAGCATCTTTGACTATCATAAGGAGAAATCTCCTCTAATTCTGCGTTTGCATTGTGTGTGTGGCGGGAGGCCTTATGGTAGTTTCATTTTCCAAAAGCATTGCGGATTCTTTTTATTTCTTTATGAAAATAACTGTTTTAAGATCTCACACCAGTCCCATGACTGACCTGGAGTTTATTGTTCCCTTCCTAAACTTTGGGCGCCCATCATTTTCCACACGGGCAGCTAGAGTCAGGTTATCAGGATATTCTGGAATTCAGGAGGTGCTGTGGAGCTCAAGAGGCGAGTTGGATAGCGAAACGTATCACTTGTATATGATATTATCTTTTCCGCTGTGTATCCACTTGTAAGAACAAGTTCATATAATTATCCAGTTGTGTTGTGTTGTAAGTTGACTCTGATGATATAATGTATAAAATGTACAGTTCTTTTAATTTAAAGATTATTCATTTATCTATTATATGTTATTCCGCTGCGATTGTGAGGTTCTGATATTGTTTCTGTTGCTTCTATCTCTTCTTCTTTAACCCTAACAATTCGATTTTCCGGCCTTCGATTGTCCGGCAGTTGATACAGTGGACGTATTAATGTCGATTTTCGAAAGTCGAAAATCTCAAAGACGTTACAATTTTAAAAGTATTCAAAGTATTTTCAAAAAAAATCAAACTGGGCAAGAGTGAAATGTTTATATTTAAATCATGTATTTAAACATGAATAGGAATTAAGTGAAGTTATAAATCAAATCAAAACTTGAAACAATTTTGGAATCGAAGTTGAGATATTGAGGTAAATATGATTATGTATTGAAATTGTATATTTTGAGTAAATGTGATGATTTCGAAATGGATTTGAATTTGAAGCAAAATGATATGTTGATATCAAGTATGAACTGTTTCGAAATGTAAAAATGCCGACCGGTGTGTAAAACGACGTTTGGTTGTTAAGGAGACCGGAGCCGGATATGGGCATACTCTCTGTCGATATCGGAACCACCTTGACAACTGTGTACATGGAGTGATGATTCAGAACGAAATGGTTGGGTTTGGCGTCGTTTGCTAGAATTGAAGAATGATAACGATGATGGATTGACTTGGCACTAATGCCAAATTGAAATGACTAAAACAGGAGCCGTACCGGTCAAGGGGTTAGCTACCCTAAGCGGACACACTTCTTCGTATTAATATCATATTTTGTGATTGTTTGGTGTGCACCCTCCGAATTTGAATGGCAGTTGGATGCGATGGGTGATCATGGCTATGATGCGTTACCTATGACATTGAGATTTGGATTGAAGCGATATATATCCATCCCGGAAATTAATTTTGAAATAACTGATCACTTGGCCATAGGATATAAAATTATATACGGACACCATCTTGGTTAAATTAAATGATTTTAAAATTTCTGATGTGAAACTATTTAAATGGTTTGATTTAAAAGAAATAAATTATCAAATTTATGGAATTCAAACTATTTTCGAACTTGAGCTCGGAATTGAATTATATTTGAAAATTGGTTTTTTTCATTGAATATTGAAGGTAAAATTCGATTAAGTATTTTGAATCAATATTTGAAAATCAAGCTCGAAATCGACATAAATATAATTTGAAATTGAATTGATTGATTTGATAATGGAATTGAATTAATTGGAAATCGATTTCAATTGGTATCGAAATTGAATTGATTGAATGAAAATCGAAGTTGATTTGAATTGGAAAGCTGAAATTAGACCGGTTTGACTTTGAAACCATTTTTAAGTAATTATTTTAGTACAATTTGTTGAAAATCTATATTCTTTAAATCTTTAAATTATTTTGATTTTCCAAGTATTTTACTATATAAACCATTTTATAGTAAACTATTTTATATTAAACTATTTTAACTATTAAAACTATTTTAACTATTTAACATTAAACAATTTTAATTATTTAAACTATTTTAAAAGTATTCAAACTATTTTTCAAAAAAATTCAAATTTGGCAAGAGTGAAATGTTTATATTCAAATTTTGGATTTAAATACGAATAGGATTTAATAAAAGTTATAAATCAATCAGAACTTGAAACAATTTTGGAGACGAAGTTGAGATATTGAGGTAAACATGATTATGAATTAAAATTGTATATTTTGAGTAAATGTGATGATTTCGAAATGGATTTGATTTTGAAGCGAACACGATATGTTGGTATCCAGTATGAATTGTTTCGAAATGTAAAAGTGCCGACCGATGTGTAAAACGACGTTTGGTTGTTAAAGGGACCGGAGCCGGATATGGGCGTACTCTCTATCGATACCGGAACCACTTTGACAACTGTATACATGAAGTGATGATCCAGAACAAAGTGGTTGGATTTGGTGTCATTTGCTGGAATTAAAGAAAGAGAACGATGATGGATTGACCTGGCACTTATGCCAATTCGAAATGACTAAAACAGGAGTTGTACCGGTCAAGGGGTTAGCTACCCTAAGCAGAAACACTTCTTCGTAATAATATCATATTTTGTGATTGATTGGTGTGCACCCTCCGAATTTGAGTGGGAGCATTGGACACGACGGGCGATCATGGCTACGATGCGTTACCACCAGCCGGGAAAGGTAGACTTGTAGTTTCGTACCTTGGCATTGCCTCACGTGCCTCATCATACTTTTATCCCTAAACGAGACCCGTATGATTTTGGTTTAGTGTTGTTGTATCACGGCGCATCCCTATCCACCGATCGTTTAACTAGTGTTTTATGTGCAAACTGTACGACAATGCTTAAAAACGTGTTAAGAGGGGTTAATGTAAAGCCTTTACGCTATTTTAATATTTATTTTATTGATTAGAGATTATATATATATAGTGTATTCTACTGCATATAAATATTTAACGGATCCTTGACAGATGGAAAATCCCGTAACATCTCTTGAGTTATTGCACGCACGTTATACACAGGATTGGAGATGTGAAATCCCGTAAACATCTCTGACGCCGTTACACTCATGTTTATGCGATTTTGATTTGATTGACATAAGGATATTTTAGTCCTGACTCGAGTGTTTTGTCTTTTCATTACGCTCGGGTCAGTCCTGAGTTTTTCAGCTTACTGAAGATCTATTTTGGAGGACGAAAATGAAGTTTTGGTATGATACTACTATTATTAACCCTGCATCTTGTTGTCTGCTGCATTATTTATTTATCTCTGATGTATATGTATAGTTTTGATAAATGTTGTATAAATAATAATCAAAAGTATATTAAATAGCTTCATGAACTGTTCATTTGATTATTATATTTTATCGTTCCACTACGAGATTCTGTGTTTGTTTCTTCTTCTTTTTCTCTTATTTTCTTATTTATCTCATTAACAATCCTCCCTTTTGAATGGTTTGAGTTGACATGTGTGGTTTATTGTTGATTTAAACTCTACAGAAAGGTGGGTCGTTACATGAATAGAATTAGAAAATGAATAATAAGCACCTATTTTTTTTTTCATAAAACCCTTAAGTATTTTTCTGAAATTGAAGAGAGAGACCGACAATGTTTTGCTTCGTTTTCAAAATAATTTATGAATGAAAGTGCGAGGATCGGGCTATTATTTAAAGTGGTTAAAAAACACCAGAACCATAAGATTTAAGTCGGTTTAAATAATAAAATCTGCACCGTTCAAATGCAGAAAACCCTACCCGCTATCAACATGAACCGGTCGATCGGCCCATGGTACGCGGTCGGCCAAACAGCTATTTTAGAACGGTTTTTAATGTGTCATCGATTATTTTATTTAATACCTTAATTAATATTTTAACGTTAACGTTAATTTTAACGTTTACATAACCCATACATTTAATTAGTATTAACTTTTTGAATTTCAAATTTAAGAATTATTTATTTATTTGAATTTGAATTCTATTTATATTAATTTGAACCCGAAACTTCAAACATCCATAACCTTTTCGTTTACGTTCCATTTTCAAAATATTATATAGGGAAATTGATCTAAAATTCGCCACGAACGCAACGGCATAACTTCCATAGTCAAATTTGGACTTTTGAAATTTTTTCATTTTTAACCTTATCCTATTTAATTAATTAATTAACTTATTTATTTCTTATAAATATTTATGGGTTGTTACATTAGGATATGTATATCTTATGAAGAATCAATCCAATGTCCGTGAGAAATTTATTGAATATAAAAATAAGGTCTAAAATCAGACGAATCGAATGATAAAAATTCTTCGATCCGATCGAAGAGGCGTGTACGTTGGACAAGAACTCCAACAATATTTAAAAGATAATGGGATTATCTTCCAGTCACTCCACCTTATACTCCACAACACAATGGTATGTCGGAGTGAAGGAACAAAATCCTATTAGATATGGTTCGTTCCATATTGAGTAAGGTTGAGTTACCATTGTCCTCTTGGGGATATGCACTAAAAACTGCAACGCATATATTGAATTTGTTGTCCATTAAATCTTTACCTGAGATTCCATATGAGATATGGCATAGGAAAACCCCATTTTAATCATTGAAAGGCATTAGTAGAGTTAATGGTATGCCATGGGTGCAATTATGTAATTTGTTACAAATATCTAACTCGATAACCAATCTTGCTTGATATAAAAGGTGTTTTCTTTCAGTTATATACTTGATATAATGCATTATATTGATTAATCACTTTAATTAAAAGTATATTTAATAGAAAATTAATAAATGGTACGTTTTTTTTATAGTAGTTACAAAGTGTTGTAACCAAGAGTAATTTATCATGATAAAATAAATGTAACATTTTGAATATCATGTTAAGATATATCAAGACTGGATATCGATACATCCGTTGAACTAAAGTATGTAACACACTCCAAATGAGAGACGATGTATTACTCATGGTTGTTGAGGGAATCAAATGGTTACATACCTATAGTTATTGGATAATTATGGAATGACTCACTCGATAATTTTTTATTGATTAATTTAACTAAGTTCAAATAGAAAATATTGATTTGACAAAATTACAATGTTCTCTTGACTTAAGAATAATGTTGATCTTCAATGTGGAGGCTCCTCTTGGATTATAGTTAAATCATGGCACAACATCCATCAAACGACTATAGTTGGGTCATGTGGAAGCATTGGAAGTGAAACACTATTTAAGAGAGGATTCGTCTCCTTAGTTATATGAGGTTAGTATCACATTCAATTGAAGTTAACTTAAAGTCAAAGTCTTTAGTTAGAGTATTTCAGTTAATAATAATTGTTATTATCGAACTAAGGGCTTTGTGTTTTGACTATAGAGTTGAATATGGCTGTTATTGGAATTTGGACCATTATCAAATTCTATAAGTCTAAAGTGATATACTTTTGACGATGGAAATTGGTGTAAATATAGTCGCAGCCGAGTAACGCTTAACAAAGTAAAATTGGATTTTACCAAAACCATGTAAGCAATAAATTTGGCCAAAATGTCACATTCGTTGCTAAGTGAAGTATGAACATTAATATTCGAATAGTTCAATATTAATCGCTGATCCAATTTGCACCTAATGAGTCACACAACCGAAATGATGAATATTCCTTTGACCAAACAATTTAATTAATTTATAATTGTTATATTTTATTAATATTTATGAATTATTAATTATAACATTTTTATTCTAATTTGATGAACAAATATTATTAGATATATTAATAATAGTTATGAATATATTAATCGACATATGATATCGATGCGTTAAATTAGATTTAAATGGTAAATATTTTTTAGGCTTTAAATGGGTTTAAAACCTATATGGATGCTGGTTTGGGTCAGCTATAGTAGGGCATGGGTATGGCCATATGATTGTCTTGACGGGCTAAGGTTGAATGGATAAGAGGAAAGAAAGAGTAAGAGAGAAATATGGATCTTGATCCTAACTTCTCTCTTCATTTCTCCTCTATATAAGCATCTTAACTTGCTATCAAATCATACTATTTTGAGTATCCATCTGTACTATTACTGGCCGAACTCTCCACCCCTCGTCTCTCCATTTTCGAAGTCAAATCATAGTAAATCAGATCTTATTGGATATTTGGTGATCATCGGTTTAGGGACCAGCACTCCACTGGATTGAAAACTATCTCCAGGAGTTTATAATGCACACGACATAAATAAAAAATAATCATTTTGATTTCTTAAATAATTTAACATACAATATTTAATTATTTATCAGTTTCATAATTTAAATTATATATCTTAATCCATTTAATTATAGTTTTAGAATTTTATACAAATAGTTTCATATCATAATTAATTTCGGCAGAAATATTTTTTTTATATATAGATATTATTATTTAAATTAATAAACTAAGTAAATCAATTATGACAATATATATTATAAAGTATGTCTTATATCTTATAAAACCATATTTGTACATAATATACATTCGAAAGAATTAAAAAAAATATTTTTATTTTTAATTTAAATTTTAAATGCTAGCCGAAAAATAAATACAATTTGATATTTTTGTTAAATGATAAAATTATATTTTAAATGTTCAAATGATGAAATGTCTCGTTGACTTTTATTAAACTTTTGAAATTTAAATTATGTTCGAAAAATAATTTTTTACTAACTTTACTAATTTTTAAAACAAAATCAATACGAATATTATTTTAAAATGCATTTTAAAATAAAAAATAATAAAATTTTATCTTGCGCAATAATAGGTGCATATATATTTCCATATTTTAAAGATATGAATATGTACATATATATTTCTTTGATATCATATTATATATGTATGTGTGTGTTTATATATATATATATATATATATATATATATAAAATCAAGGACCTCTAGCTCAAGTGGTTAGAGGTACAACACTTTAGGCAAAGGTTCTAGAGTTCATTGGTTCGAGCCCTTAAGACATCATAATGAGTCTTCTGCTTGAATAAGTATCACCCTTATTATCAATATATATGTGAATATATGTATTTAATATATTAAAAAATAATTATATATATGGATTTCAGCTTTGCAATCAAAAAATTAATTTTTTAAAAACATATTTATATAATTATATATACATATATTTAATGTCAAAATTCTATCTTTATATATATATATGTATATATTTATATATAAAAATATTTATGTTTATAAAGTTATTTAAATAAATTATAGTTTGCCTGCTTGCTCGTGCAAAATAAATTATAGTTTATCTATATCCATATATACATATTGCAACATTTTGTTTACATAAATTAAAATATATAAATATACATTTAGACAGTATACTTGTATATCATATGAGCTAACATGTCCATTGTAGTATAAATCCCAACACTTATATATGGGCATGTTATACCTTGCATGAATTGATATGTTACACATGCACGAACAAATATATGTGTATATGATACGTGTGTATATATATATAATATAACATTAACTAAATCATGTAATATCTTTCTAAAAAAATTAATCAAATAATGATTTTATTTAAATAGAAATTTAGAAATGTTCTAAATAAATTAGACTTCATAGGCCTAATAAAGATCCAAAATAGTAAAATAAAATTGAAATTTATACATTACTTCCATTGCAGGTTGGCTTAGTTTCGACAATGGTATCGGTTTTTAATAGCTAATACAGTCTAAATTAGTCATGTAAGGGTTAACTAATTAAGCTTACAACCAAATAGTAGGTTGTCGAAAAAGGTAGTGTCGAAGGATTGAGTTTGGATAATCAAGTATTATGCCCTACTTGGCTACTGGCTTGGCCCGAACATATATGTGAGCCTAGAGGTTGTCTCAAATAGAGAAGGCCTAATTTGAATTGAGCCTTGGGATAATTTTCCAAACTGTTTGAAAATAAAAAATATAAGACTTTAAATTTTAAAATTATAATATAGATATTATAAAAGTTATAATATAATGAAAATTTTCAAAATGTTTGAAAATATTAAATATTAATTTCAAAATTTATATTTATTGAGAAGATTAATTAAATTAAATTAATTAAATGATTTAATTAATTAATACATATATGCTTGTATTATATATATTGATATATGTCATGTTATTTAAAAATACTTAAGCTAACAGAAATATACATGTATGTATATTTTTTTGAAATTAATATAATTTAATTAAAATTGTTTAATTAAAAAAATTAATTAAAGGTTAATTAATTAAGTAAAAATCAAATAAAAATACACACATATGAGATATATCCATTATAGTGTAGAGGTTATATTACACAAAAATTCAATATAAATGTTATATTGGAATAATATAAAATTAATTAAATAAGATTTAATTAAATAATGTTATACATAAAACTATTATATAAGTTTATTAAAATACAATAGTTATATAATAGTAAAACTAATATAATATAAATGTATAAACTAAAGGTGGAACATTAAAGAAACAATAAATAGACTTAAGGAATAAATACAAACATATATGTACGTATACCGTGATTTTTTATGTGTCCAACACTTGAATCACGAAGGTGTCTCATAAAAAATACATTATTACATAAGTCAACATCACTCGATATAATATGTTGAAGATTACAAATCTCTAATATAAATTTGTCCTCTATAATTTGTATATTAATGGATTACTTGCATAATCTTTAGTGATTGAACTTTCCTGAAGCTAGTGATGTTAGTAATATTAATATATTGAATGAATAGGGTAAGATAATTGCACGTATTAGTTGAGCTTTTCTCAATATATGTGCATTATACTTAAGCCATCGCAATATGATAGGTCCGAGTGAATTGTTTAATTTTACTAATTGAGCTTTCCTCCAGGTAAAGGCGGGACTGGGATAGGAACCATAAGTTAGGAGTTGTATGTGATACAACGGATAATGAGTTATCCACCATATGTGTGCCTATGGTTTGTCGAACATTCCTTAAGGTTAGAATCCCAAGGCATACGAGTCCTAACACCTCATAATGATGCTGAAAGACTTTTATGTTATGTTTAGGTTTTGGTGAAACATAAAAGAATAGTGGGGGCGCCTAATTAGAAAAATGAAATGATAACATTTAATCTTTATAATACTTTAAGAACATATTCAGTATAATGTTATAAAAATCTACATAAATAGATTTGTGCATTTGATATGATGAATAAACGTTTATCAATTACGATGTACAAATGAACCAAATTAAAGATTGATACACACACACATTTACTTACTATACAATATTTCTTGCTTGTTAATGTTTTTTATACTCATGCAAGTGCCTAATTATACAAATACTTAGTAAGTTCGAAAATTTGGTCATTTATGTGTTACTAAATAGAGGCCGTGGATATTTAATCCATATACTATCACATATATGTGTTATATGGTGAACAGTCACTGTTTGTAATGTACGATACTTCGATGAAACTAGTTTATTTGAAGCAAACAAATGAACCATACCGTGAGATCGATATTCAATTTGATTGGTTATAATAAAGATCGTATTGTGTAAATTGTAACAATAGACTAAAACTACAAGATAGATCTAAGTACTCGATCGTTGAAATGTTAGTTTGATCAGTTTACGCAAAAAGTAACATATTTGATGTCCTTAAATGTTAAGGATTATCAAGTGCGCTTTTATTAAGAGTTCATTACGATGTTGTAGTAAGAATATTCTTGGCTATTTTCTTATATAAAGTTTTTAAATGATTTTATATAAGATTATATTTTGATATATAAAGCAATATTTCATTCAAATAAATATTAAGTTAATTGGTTGTTAAATCATTTGAATTAAATAAAAATAATGAGAACTAAGTGGTAATAGAAATACAACCAAATTGAAACTGAATGAAGCTAAGTTTGAAATGAATTCAAACTTGAATTAAATTCTTAAATTTGGAGAAGATTTTTCGGAATAAGATAATAGTGAATTGGTTTCTCGTTGTAATAACCTTGGCTATTATCCTAAAATAATGGAAAGTTTTGAGGAATTAAACTTAGTTGAATATAACTTCTAAACTGAAGTAGGTTTTAAATTGTGAAGTTTTAAAACCTAAGTCTAGAAACATTTGAATTGTTTCAAAATATTAAAAGAAAGAATAAATGATATCATTCAGATTATTTAGAATGTGATCTTAATTTAAAATAAGAGTTGTTTGGAAAATTTAAGGAATTTGTTTTGAGTTAAAAACCAAAGGTGGTTTAAAATATAAACTATGGCCCGATGGGCTAAGAAATAAAATATGTATATTTGTGTGGATATAATTAAGTATCAAAGATGATTTGAAATAAACTCTAAATGTTGAGTTTTAAATTTGGAATGAGATGTGATATACAAAGTGATAAGTTTTTAAACTTAATAAGTGGGAAGATTATTAATGTGAAGTTTAAAATTTGAATTGAAAATTCAAATTGAGTAAGGTTGAATGGATTAAGTAAATTGAATTTAACTTAGGAGAAGTAAAATAAGTTAATGATGCATCCTGTCGTTATTAATAATCTCCAAGCTGAAATTGGATTTTTTTAAATAAATGAAGAAATGGGGAATGGTAATATATTCATTATTTAGATAAAATGGAATCATTTTGGACTTAAGATTTGAATGTTTAAGATAAAACTTTAAAGGTTTGGTTTCAAAATTGAAATTTGATGATAAATTGAATTTCAAAGATTTAGTTGTATAAAAAGGATTTGAATTATTATTTGGACTTTGAAATAGGTTAAAAATGGAATTTGGATTCAGAATTAAATGGTTTAAAGAGATAAGTTGATTTGATTTAAAGGATTAAATCAACATTTCAAAATATAACTCGAATTTATATAATTCGGAATGGTTTAAATTTGAAATTTGAATTGAACTAGTTCAAATTGAATCTGATTTGAATTAATTGGATTTGTGATTGAAGATGTATAAGTTTAAAAATTCAAATGTAAAATTTGAATTGGATTGATTTGAAATGATTTGAAATTTGAGGTGGGTTCAAGTTGAAATTAGTCCAAATTGATTTAAATAATTTGGAATTGTGATTAAAGTTGAATGAGTTTAAAATTCAAATGAAATCTGATTTGAATTTGGAAAGAAATTGAGGTTAATTCAACTTGAATTGGGGCTAAATCAATTTCATTGAAAATTGAAGTTATTTTAATTGGAATTGGTTCAATTTAAATGGATGTGGAAATTTAAATTGAATTGATTGAAAATGGAGGTTGGGAATTGAACAGTTTTGACTCTGGACAATTTTCAAAATAAATTGTTTTAATATAAATCTATTTTTTTTTTCAAACTATTTACTATACAACTTTTCTTTTTAAACCTAAAACTATCCTATACTTATTTTACAATTATTTTTGGAACTATTTAACAATTTTTTTAAACTAATTACTGTTTTTCAACTACTTTATAACTAATTATTATTTACAACTATTTTACAACTACTTAACTATATTACAAACTAATAATTACTTTTCAACTACTTATCTATTTTAAACTATTCAAGCCATTTTCTAAATTTAAGTTGGATAGAGTTCAAACTGTTTATGATTGAATATCCATTTGAGATAAGAATTATGGCGATAATCCAAATAGGATTAAAGCAATTGTGAATAAGTGTATAGAAATCATAAGTGAATGTGGATAGAAAAGGAGGTTGATTTGGCTAATAACCAATAAAGATAAATACTAGGATGTACGTATATTATTCTATTCGCATAGTGATTTGATCCAGATTCGAACACAGAATTTCGAGATAGTTTATCGATACCAGTTGGGATTTTTCACTCGATTTTCGACGGTGAACCTAGATATGGGTTTTTGATTGGTTTTGGATATTCTCTATCATAGTTATGGCTATGCAAGGAGAATGACGGTTTCTGATCAAGAAACCAGATCTGAGTCCGCACTAGGAAGTCGGGTGGACGATACTAGTTCGAAAGCGAAATTGTGTGATCGAGTGAGCGACCAGATTGGTATAGCGTACGGATGATATGTGTACATCGTACAGATTTGAATAAAATTGGTACTGGGAATATGTGGATAAGAAATGTGAAATGGTTTTTGAAATGAAAGGTATATTTTGTGAAATATATGATGATGTAAAGTGGAAATAGGAGATTTCTATGGTAAAAATTTACTTTATGGAAGTAAGTAATTTGGTAAGTGACTTTATAGAGTAATCAAATTTGAATATTTGATTTAGAATAAACAAAGTTATATATATCTTTGTTATGTAAGATAAATCTCCCCTCGTTGAATCTATAGCCAGAAGAAAATGGTTTTGAAAATATTTGAAGTATAAAAGGAGTTTTATACAAGTTTGAAATGATCCAAAGTTTTTAAAAAATTATATATATCTATAAATATATAAAGGATCTTATGAGGATTTTGGGAAAAGGTTTTTGGAACCTTTGGATTTGGAAAGGCTTTTGATTTTTGGGTAAAATCAATATTGAATTTGGAAAGCCTAGCTTGAGAATTATCGATTTTGGGATAATCGATTTTGAGAAAGGAGATTTATATGGGATTCATACTAGGTTTATGATTTGGAAAATACTATATGTGTATAGTATAAAGTGTTTTGAAAATGGCTCTGGAGAAAAAGGCGCTCCCTTGAAATGAACTTCTTAGGAGTGCTACCGGGTGGTACTGCCTTGAACCCTAAAGGGGGGTTCTGTAACGCCCCACCCCGAGACCCACATTAACAAAGAGAATCACATAGTAATTCTGTCTGCTAATGCATAGAATAAGGCTGGTTAAGGCCGGCCAATTATAACCTTATTTTAACTATCTATTGAACATGTCGATAAATGCTATCAATTTTTTTGTCACTCGAGTGGATCGATGTATTCAATAAATAATCGACACAAAGCTATAGATGGCTACGGATCTATCAGAACAAAACACCATAACTAAATGAATAACTCATCTCAGAACAGTGTCATATATACATACACATACATATACAATGATACATCTCAATGCAATACAAATATTACAATGAAGTGATATGACGATCACTTGATATACAAGAGGGAAAGAATAAACAACTGGAAGATGTCTCTTAAGAGCGTTAACAACCCTAAGGACCTGATCTCAAGAAAGCATCATGGACTTCTACATCCAAAAGAGAGACTTGAAACAAACTCGGTCTAACCCGAATGAAAACCACATGGGTCAGGCAGGCTAGAACTTATCATTAGTAAAGGTGACGTTAATAGGAGGTAAGGGGAAGACCGTTCCATTGTTACCAATGGAATGATATAAGTCATCAAGTTATCTCTAGGTGATACAACTATAGTTCATCTTGATTGCATAAAGGAATGTTACGTAATATTGATATGCATGATTCATCTATTTATAATATAACTAAATGAATTGGATAAAGATATGGACCATAAAGGAAATCTTCATATGACAGTTAAAACTTCAAGAATCCATCATAAAAAAATTCGTCTAATAGAAACTTCTTGATTGTTATACCTCATTTCATCGGTATAAGTATAAATATATCTCAAATCTATCATTAAACTTATTGTCAAAAAATCTCATAATCATTTATACCTCATCTCATCGGTATAAATTTAAATACATCTCAAATCCACTATTAAAACTCCTTACAAAAGAATTTCCATAATTTATACCTCATCTGATTGATATAAATATAAAATGCCTCAAATCCATCTTGATAGAACCCGGAAAGAGTTCAAAACATCATATTTGAAATCACCACAAACCCATGTATATAAATAAGACCTTTTCTTACATAAGGCTATAATAAAACATCATCATCAAAACAGTGAAAGCGAAACATCTAAACTTCATGGAAAACGGCACGTGCTTTACATCTTGACTAGTACTAGTAATTTGGTACCATACATCGTGATGACTTGGGGTCACATAACATCATAACATCATCAACATCGTGACTGACTAGTCGGAACATCTCGATGACACCCAGTCACAAATCCGAGTAAAAACATCGTGGTGATTGAAGTTGGGTAATAACATCATGAACATCGTGGTGACTTCAATCGTACTCGGTCTAATACTAGTAACATCTTGAATGTGTCTCAACTATTCGAATAGGAACCCAAAAGGCGTGAACGTATATCCCATACTATACGTTCTCCCCAAATGTTTTACTAATCGTTAGTTGGTTCCACATTATAAAACATCATAAACATCAGAACTATCATAAAACTCACTCTGCCTCATCTCATCGGCGAATTAATATAATACCATACTCATCTCTTCTCATCGACGAGTATTGGTTCCATCGTGACTTGTCTCACTTCATCGACAAGTAAAAATCATCATAACCATCTTAACTTCATAAATCATCATAAACATCTTAACTTCATGAATAATTCATAAATAGACTTACCTCGTCTCATCGGTAATTAAAACAACATCATGACGGTAATTTCTAATCATAATTCTCCAAATGGAAAATTTTCGTCTTGGTCGTCTCGTCTCATCAGCGATTGTAAAAAACATCTAGATGGGTTCATCATCGAACGTACTCAAAAGAGTAATTCTCCAACCAATAATCTTTGTTAAAATTTGGCAACTTCTAAATCATCTCAAAATAATAATTCAAACTAGTTTCGGTCGTAGAAGTCCGATATTAAGCGATAAAGCAAGAACACATGTCTCATACCATATATCCTTACTAAATCATTTAATTCTCATTCTTATACGTCCGAAAAGGAAAAAAAAATAGTTTATGATCTTTGTACAATAATTTACTAAGTAAACCGGGTTTTTAAAACAAAATTTTCAAAATCCAAAGAAATCCTTTTATTAAAATTCTACTTTTTATATAAAATAAATATAGTATATATACTTTTATTATTTAGAAATACTCTTATTTAAAAATAAAATATCTAACACCAGAATTACCAAGCAAGATCATGCATATACATGTTCATGGATGCAAAACAATTTTCAAGTGGTTTAAAAACAATAAGTGCACTAACAACATGGAACAAAACATAGGACAGCGGATAAATCCGCTGTTTTGAGCTAGCAAACGTTGAAATTTTCAAAAACACTATGAACGAAAGTTGTTGCATATAATTCAAACATTCCAGAATAACCAAGATCATCGAATTCGAATCAATGGTTCAAAAGTTATGACCATTTTACTAAAAACATCAAACTCAGCCTGAAATTATGCCTTTGCAGGACAGCGACAAACAATTGCAATTATAGCATAGATAATTTCAAAATCAGGCAAAATGAATAATATTAAAATTGTAGAATGGTTTATAAGCTTTCTAGAATGACCAAGATCATCAAATTCCGATCGTTGGTTCAAAAGTCATGATCATTTTACTCAAAATATCAAATTCAGCGTGAACTTATGTATTTGCAGGATAGCGACAAACAATTGCAATTATAGCATAGATAACTTCAATATCAGGAAAAATAAATAAAAAGATAGTTGTAGCTTAGTTTCTAAGCTTTCCAGAATGGGAAAGATCTTCAAATTTGGTGAAAATTTGAGTGAGTTATGATCAATTTCGTTTCAGCTACAAAGATGGACATAATTCAATTTTTGGATTGAGCACAAACGATGATCAAAGCATGATTTTTAAAGCTCCAAACATCCAATTTAACACCAAATATAAATAAGAAAGATTGTTTATAGCTAGCGTGAGTGGGATTGCTCACCTATGAGTTTGTTTATAGCAATTTGGCAAGATTTAGCAAGCAAGCATCTACCTTTTGTAACGATTAGATGCTTACATAACCTAAGAAACCCCAAAATAAAACATGCAAGTAAGGAAATAACAAAATTAGGAATTACATGTAAAAATAATATCGAATTTTGATGGACATAGAGGCTTGATAGGATGGATATTACCTTTACTTTAGTTTCTAACTTAAATTTTCTCTAGATTGCAAGAGGTTTTGGTGAATTTTTAATTTTAGGTGTAAGCCATTTTCATTCTTTTAGTTACTAGGTTTTGAGGAAGAATAACATTTGGCAAGGAGAAAATCATCGTTCAAAACTTCTGAAGCTTCCAAATAAGGCTAATGGGTCAAAGGCTATAAGCTTCCTAAATCCATTATCAATACTTAGAATATCTTAAGTTATGGTATATTGTATATTACACTAAATTATACATAACTTCCTCATATAAATTCCAATTTGCGTGAAACGAATTGCATCATTCATGTTTTAATGAATTGAATCTATTAGTAATGGAAAATTTTAATTTTTCCAAATAAAATTATTATTTACACAATTTAACACCAATTATTTACCAATATTCATATTTATGGTGAAAAATCATTATTTCAATCATATTTGTATCACAAATATTTATTTTCTTTATATTTTCCTTTTATTACAACATTGGTCAATATTGTTGCTTATGGGCAAATAATTCAAATTTGACATATCTTACCAATATAAACATTTATTTCACGCTTCTAAAAGTACACAAATGTGTTCTAATAATTTTAAAATATTAAAACATCATTTGCAACAATATTTGACGCTTAACAATTTCATTTTTCTCATGTTCATTCTTTTATTTTGGAATAAATGGCTAATATTGGAATACAACTCCAATATCATAACTTTCAATCTAATAATTTATTTCCAATATTTATTTTCATTCCACATCATAAATAAAGTATTTTCAACTTTATTACCCATTTGTTTACACCAAAACCCAAATTCTTAGTCAACAACTTGGTTTATTTTAATAAACAATGTTATCATCAATTATACCATTTATACTTCGTAATTATCAAATTTGCTTTATAATTTAATATTTCGATATTCTCCAAAATCCTGAGTTGTTATGGGTTCTAAAGTTAATCCTGTAAGGGGTCCGGACAAAACTAGTTCCTGAGGATTTGTGTAGTGTGTAGCGGAAGTCAAGGGCCCTGATGCCTACAGAGGCATTTGGGTTATGCTGTGACGACAGTGTAACTCAATGTCACTGCGATCTACTACAGACCATAGAGAAAGTCATGTATGCTGCTGAGAGCCAATAGTCTACGTTTGATTTTATATCGGTAGACTGCGACCTATGGTAATATAGCGAAAGTCGTGTGTGCTGCTGAGAGCCAACAGTCTGCGTTTGATTTTACATCGGCAGACCTATGTGGGGGTGGAGAAGTTTCATTCTTTTGGCAGCGGAATTCGAGGGCACTGAGGCCTACACTTACATGGACTTTCGCTATGATGGCGACGTAACCCTGGATGTAACTGCGATCTGCAGCGGGTTCCATGGAGAAATCGAGGGGGGCGGAGGCCTACAGTTATCTATGAATTTTGCCGGGACGGCAACGTAACCATCGGGTTAAATGCGACCATGGATGGGGGTGATGATTTCCAGAGCATTCTCACCAAAGATATTTCCTCTATTCTCAAAAATGTTTTCTATATTTTCAATAAAATTATTTTCTAAGTATTTTCACTGGGCGTTGAAAACGGGTTTACCGAGTACTTATAGATTTTCAGTCTTACGTCTGATCAATGTATGACCGAATTTCTATGAGAACGAGGATGGACTGGTTGAAACATCAAGTTCTAAAAGTATTTTTATAATATTATGTAGATTTTAAAAGTGTTTTAAAAATAATCAAAGAAAATTTATCTGATTTTAAGAATTGAATAAATTCTGGTTTCGTTTCTTTTCGAGGACGAAAAGATTCAAAGAGGAAAGGAATGTGATAACCTGGAATTTTGAACATCTAATAAGTGAATAGCTAACTGGGTTATTCAGTTGAACAGATAAAATTTTGATATCTGGAAATACAAATAATTTGGAATTTTGATAAATATTGAAATATAAATATCTAGAATTAATAAATTTTATAGTAAATTAACATATATATAAATAGATATATGCAAAACTCTATAAGTTGGGATTTTTAAATTTACAGGTATGTGAATGAGTGTGTGTGTGTGTGTGTATAAATATATTGTGATTTGAAGCATGGGTTTGAATCCAATATAATAAATTTTCAAAAGTTATTTAAAGTTATCTATGTATTTCTATTAACTCTAAAGATAGATATTGATTTATTTTAAAGGTAGGATAGTTGAAATAAGATTTAATAACAGATTTATTTTGCTTTCTTTAAAAATTTACTTAAACTAAAATAGTTTGTAAATATATAAAGAAAAGTTTAAAAACATAATTCATAATCTATAAAATATAAGAAATATAAAACTAAAGGCTTTAAACATTTGTAAGCCTTACAATACTTAAATTTAACATTTTTAGCTTGAGTAAGCTTGCAAATTAACATGTGGCACTTTTGTTTTCCTTTTAAAATTTGTATGTAAATAATTATCAAAAGTTTAAACTAGGCTATAAATTATCTATACCCTACTCTTTTCTTTCTTTTATCTGTTCATTCTAAAAACAAAACCAAAGCCAGGTGAAAATTGAAAACAAACCAGAGAATAAAATGAAAAAAAAGAGAGCAAGATCAGTTTAAAAAAAACCTGGCTATTTTATTTTCAGATTCATCTCTAAACATTTTTCTCTCATCTTCTCTTGAAACCCAAACCAAAATTAAGTAATAAAAAGAAAACCAAACCAGAAGATAATAAGAGAATAATAGTAAACTTCATCAAGCCTTCAACTGAGTAAAGCAAGGATTCAAATTCAAGTACAAGCTGATGTTTCAAGTTTAATTCATCTCAACCAAATCAAGATCAATTTCAGTTTCAATCAAACTCAGATCCAAGTTTGGGTTCAAAAACAAAATTTCCGGGTTTTTTTCTAAACAGGTGAGTAACTCTGGAAGTTCTGGTATATTTTTAAGTTGCATGTGATGATCTTTGAAATATAATGTGAACCATGCTATGCATGTTGTTTTAATATGATTATAATTATATGTGTGTTAATAATTATATACATGACTGAACATGGAAAGTAAATCTCTGTTCAAACCGGAACAGTGAATAAATTTAAAATTTAACAATATAAAATTGGTTCAGTTAGTAAATGTTTGAGGTAAAATCTGATGAATGTTAGCCTAAATGTTTGCATGCTAATTTTAAGATGAATAAATGTAAATATGTATATAAATACTTGTGTGAATGACTACATAACAGTATATATATCCTCTGTTCATCTCTACAACTATGAGTAAACAAATTACTAATCTGTTTTTAAAATCATGTTGCATGCAGAAGTTTGAAGTAAAGAGTGATAAATGTTCATATGCTTGTTTAATATGAAATTTATATATGTTTATTTGAAGTAAATGGGTGTGTGTGCCTATTTACAGAACATTTGTTCTGTTCTTGTTGCTTAGGTTTAGGGTCTGATCAAAGTAAGTCACGATCTCCTCTCCTGATCTTCTTGAGGACTTAATGCATGAACAAAACTTTTTAGTTATACCATAATATCAGATTTAAAAATATCTTTAAGCTAAAATAGTAGCTAGATTATTACAAAGAAGAAGAAGTACAGTAAAAATCCTAATCTTATCAAATTTCGACTTGAATGATTTCTTGTTTCAAGTTTATAAATTGAATTGTAATCAAAAACTAGGATTTTTGAACCAAAGTCAAGATTTTTAGGATTGGAATTCGAGAGGAATTCCATGTTGAACCGAAATCAAGCTTTGGTTGAATTCAGGCGAGTAAGGGACTCGGTGAGGTCGGAATTCATATCAGGGGAAGCTTGTGGGTCTGGGATGGTAGGAAAATTAGTAGGCAATTTTCTAGAGCAACAGGGTGGCGCGGCGGAACTAATGTAGGGTTTTGTGGCTTGTGGGTTCGTCCATGATTTTGAGTCAACTCAAACTATCGCGTATCGGACACAGTCGTGATGTGTGGAACAGGAGCTTTGGTCATTAGCGAAGCACTAGACGCGGTGTCGAGAATTCTGGTGATTGGTGGCGGCATCATAGGGGAAGTTTTGGTGAAGTATCGTTCCAGGTTGGGTTCGAATATGTTCATTTCTGTTCTACTGGGAAGATCGGAGTTTGGGGTGGTCGATCGGATCGTGTTGGTCATTGTCGACTTGCGAGGGGTTTCGATGACGACCAGAGATGGACTGGTCGGAGTGCATGGTGCACGTATGCACGTGGTATCTGGGGTTGGAAAGGGATTGGGGAAGATGGATCTTCTCATGTTTGGCTCGAGTCAAATGTCGCGTTTGTCTCGAAGGATTGGGGTGTGAGTTTCGACTTGGGTAGGAAGTGGATTAGCTCGAGTAAATGATGATTGTGCTCGGGTCAGTATCCTAGTATTATGCTAGGTTGATAAATGAGAAATCAAGTTTCAAAATTTATCTAAGTAAATAAGTTTCAAAAGAATTATAAACCACGAACTAAATCAAAGCATTAGAAGATGAAACAAGTTTTCAAAATTTCAAATGTTTTGGAATTGTTTGTTTAGATGATTATATAGTAGGTAATTCTTATAGGTTTTTAAAGATGATTTAAATAATGCACTTGAATAAATAAAAATTATTAAATAAGAATGGTAAGTTGATTAATGTAATCAATTTAAGGTGATAAATAATTAATTTAATTATTAAGGTAATTAGTTAATAGTTTGTGAAATCAATTTAAGAAATTGATTTATTAATATTAATTATTAAGGAAATTTATTGATAGAGAATAATTAATGTAATTAATTAGGGGGTAATTACTAAATGTGATTTATTTAATGGTAATTACTTAATGAAGTAATTAATGGATAATTAAAGGCTCTAATTAAACAATGGGTAATTACTTGATGGAAAGTAATTAGAGAATAATTACTTAGTGAAAGTAATCAAGTGTTAAATTTTTCAGTATAATTAATTAAAGGATTAATTAATTAATTAAGGGGTTAATTAATTAATGTAAGTAATTAAGAATAATTAATTGTTGAATGCGATTAATCAAGGTTGATGAATGAATGTGGTAAATTAATTAAAGGCTAATTATGAAATGTAATTAGAGAGGATAATTAGGGGATGATTAAATTATGTTTAGTAATTAATTATTGTTAAGTAAGCAAGATAAAAAAGTGATTAAAGTAATTAATTTGATTTAATTAGTAATGGGCGACTAATAAATCTTGCTTATGAATGATTGGTTGATATTTCTGATATGAAATGTTTGTGATATGAAATGTTTGTCTTGTACAGTGATTGTGTGGTTATCTGTCGTTGATGAATTGCTGTATAAATAGTGACATCTTGTATTAAAGGTTGAATTGTGCTTCACTTAAATAATGGGGGATTAGATGGAAACTGAATTCGAAGAGACCGAAGTCGGATATTAGTAAATACACAAAACCACTTCGATTTGTAATCTATAATTATTCTGAACAGATTTGGTATGTGAAATAAATGGACTGGAATGAAATGCCTTAAGTGAACTGGACCATTTAATCTAAGTTTGGTACTTAAAAATTGATGGGTGTAATAAGTGTCGTCTATACCAAACCTGTGAATCTGTAAAATTATTACGAGTTACCTCGGGTTTTAAATAGGTTGGTTTTGGTGTATTTCAGTTAGATGGGTTTACTCTTGCTGGTTTCCAGCCTGACCTGGGTAGTACTTTGATGTAATGCTCGGGTCAGACCGAGTATTACAGATTTTCTGGTAAGAACGTTCTAGAGCTCAGGAGGCGAGCTGGATGGCAGGAACGTACAGAGTGTTTCCGCTGTGATATATAGTTGTATATCTAGGACATGTTTTAAACTGTCCAATGTTGTGTAAATGTTGTAACTCTGATGTATCAAAGTGAAATTTGACAAGTACAATTTTCCTTTGTATAACTATTATTATTTGTTATTATATTTTATCCGCTGCGAATGTGAGATGTTGGTGTTTCTGTTCTTCTTTTTCTTCTTTCTCTTTCTTCTTTTCCTTAACTATCTGGAATTTTCGGGATCAAAATTTCCGGGTCATTACTATAATTATACCAATGCCAAACAATTCAATGTACCTCGACATATTCGTCGATAAGTTATTACAGATAAGGCGTGTTAAGTACGCATGTATAAGTCTATGATCAGCTCATAGAATATAAAAAGGAAGTAAATAATATACCCTGTGATAGAAATGATTCGAATTGAACAAATAGGTGAGTATATTGGAAAGAGTTCCTTATGCACCTAACATGAATAAAGATTCAGTCTCGACGGTCACTCCTTACTAAAATACATAATGATGTATGGATAAGGAGTACTCAAACTTTGTTAGAAAAAGAACAATTAATGATGAGTGAATTTGAGTCAAATTCTTTCTATAAGGTGTGTACTTAAGAGTAGCACACAAGGTTAAAGTTTATATTATCTAAAGAATAGTTTACAAAACCATACAAGATAAAGATTTCATAAAATACCCATACATGTCCTAGGACAAAGAGTTGGTAGGTTGTGCATGTCGAAAGAATACACATGATAATTGTACGTAAGAAATCTTGTATGAATCGTCCCAAGAGAATTTTGGTAATGATTGTCATTAGATGACTAAGTTATGTTGTGAACTTAAATATATTGTGAAATAATGTAAACATCAATTTTGTATAAGGTAATTCATAAGATACTTATGGATGCCCGTTCTACTGTACTAAGAAACAACCGTTGTTTTAAAAAATACCAACTTTGCAACAAAGGAATTTCTTAAGAAATTATTGGTATAAAATGAATTTTTATACGATCTAAGGATAAAACTGAATATAAAGGATGAAATAAAATTACCCGAACCTAAATGAACACAATACATTAGAACATCTAATAAGTATTCTTGTATCTTAAAGAGAAACCGTGAGTTCATTGTCAATGTCAAGAATAAATAATCTTCCGTTATTTAGTTAAACCATTAAGAGGACAAAATCCATGATATGGCATGATACACGGATTCAAAATAAATTCCAAGTACTTTATCAAAATATATTTTTGACATTTGTACATGAAGGGATATGGTCCATTAGCCACAAATGTCTTTAAAATAAAGACAACTGCAGTTGGAATATAATGGGCCACAATGATAAGAATAATACCATGAATTTCAAATGTTAAAATTAACATAACAGATTAATTATTTGATGTGCTTAAGGTTGTTCGGATTTACTCACAAAATTATTGCTTAGTATAACTTTGAATTTGGTGCGCATATGCGGAAATGGAAAATTCAAATAATGATCTATAATGCACTATTAGCACATAATAACCAAAGTGTCTTGAAGTTAGTGGGTGTGATATTCAGTTTACGGGATTTTGGATATGATCCAAGAAATGATAGATAGTATCGTTTTATAAGCATTGCAATTGATTAAATGTTTTGATAGAAATATCAAATAGTTTGATTATCATTCAAAATGCTGACGGAGCGTGTGTTTATAAGAAAGAAAGTTAAAAGGTACATAAGTATTTCTATACCATAAGTAAACAACACACTGCTGATCGTTAATGTACTTGTGTTAAAATTAGCTTTAGTTTTAATACTCTATGTTGGATTTGTAAATGATGTCTTTTATAGTAAGTAAAAATGATAATGGGAATGTCCCAAACAATATGCAAGGACACTTTATTAAATTTTTTAATACGAAATATATAAGATTGATTCCTTATGCATTGGCAATAGGAATTGTCATACATGTTATGTTGTCTACGATATCGTGATTTGTTTATGTATTTTATGCATGAAGCAAATATCAATTCCAAATTGATATCAATAAATGGTTGTTTGAAACGTACTCGTGTATTTATAAAATACCAGAGGATTGTTTTTAGAAAGAAAAAACTTCTTATGAAAAAGTGTAATGACCTACCTTGAAATAGACCTAATTTTTGATCCAATAAAAGCCCATCGAATCTTAAGCCCATTCCAAAGCTAGCGGTTGGTTGGTAAAATTGATATTAATGAACAATATACAGAGCTATCTATTTTTGCTATCAAAATCTCATAGCCGAAAGGATAATATATAATATCTGAAATAATTACCCATTTCATAAAAGTCCAAATCTCGTAAATACAGCCTTTCATCCCAAATATCCAAAATACAATATCCCAAAAACAATAATAACATGTCTGAAACAGAGTACAACAAAATATATCAAAAACATAAGTAGACCAATAAAATGTCCTAAAATATATCAGAATTTTGAGTATTTAGTTTTAGCATTTTCATTAGCATAATTCCCCAAGGCGTAAAACAAATCCAAACTTCTACTATACAAATACTAAAAATGTGCAAACTAAGATTTCTACTCATAGATAAGTTTTCTGCCTTCCTTCGTATTTGGTTCACGTCCGCTCCTAATATTTCATTCAAAATTATTATTTTTGAAATATACAACAATTGGATTGTATATAAATTAAATTCAGAATTCAAGGATTAAAGAAGAATAAAAATAGAAGAATATATATATATATATATATATTTATATATATATATATATATATTACCTTTTTCCCTTGAAATTGAATTCTTGAATCTAATCAAGGAAGAACATCGATAGAGTTTTGCTAGCATTCCAAATAATTTTATGAAAGCTATTTATAGTTGTTAGAAGGTGTGTGGGTCGTAAGATTTAAGTCGGTTTAAAGTAATAAAAATCCAGGCCATTCATGCCTAACAAACCCTAGCCACATTTACAACACTGGTCAACCGCCCACCCACCCGCCCTCAAGTAGTCGACACCTAGCAGTCAATCGGTCATGATTAGAGGGTCGACCAGTCCCCTTATTTGGAATGTGAATTAGTGTTGTCATTTCTATTTTATTTAATTCCTATTTTATCACCACCGTTAACATTATTCTAAATAGTTTTCCTTTAACTTTAAAAATATTTATTATCCTATTTAATTATCACATTAACATTATTTCAATTCAAAATTTGAAAACTTCAAATGTCAACAACGTTTTCTTTTGAGCTCTGAACACAAAGCTTTATATATGAAAGTTCATCAGAAAATACCACGAACATAATAATGTAACTTTCATGGAAAAATTCCAATATTTTAAAAAAATTCTTTTTTAACCTTATTATTGATAAATTAATTTTTTACATGGTGTTACATCCTCCCTCCTTAAAAAGGATTTCGCCTCCGAAATCCCTAATGAACAGATAGTGTAATGCGCGCTATACAAACATTGTTATAAAACCAAGTTATCTACACGACCATCCACTCGACCAAAAATGCAATATGATTTTGCGTGTAACATACTATAGGTAAGCTCAGTCCTAGTGTGAATGCAAGATCATGACATATATGCATGTATGCAAGCATCCTAAATATGTATAAAATTATACATGAGTGCAAAAAAATAGTAAAATGTGTACCAACCATCCCTTACCATATAATTTAGCAACCACGATGCAACTAAAAACCTAAATTTTGTAGAGAAAATGTATACCTAAAAAAAGCTTTGGATGAGAAGCCTTCATCTTTTCAACGGGTTCCTGTGTACTTTATGTTGGCTTATCTTTCCATTGTACTCAGACCAGCCTAATTTCTTTATTACAAAGCTTCCTAGTTCACTGCTCCACTATGCATGTGGTGACATGGGTATTAGCTCCGTCTCAATATCTATTAACTGATCTGGCTCTACTATGGTGGCGGTGCTGTACAAGCATTTTCTCAAGTGCAAAATATGAAAAACGTTATGAATTTCCACTAATTTATCTGGCAGCCCCACTCTATATAAGTTTCCATATTCTTTCTAAAATCAAAAAAGGTCCAACAAACATTAATGCTAACTTCCCTAATGTACCAAATCTTGTAACCTTTCTAAAAGGTGAAACCTTAACAAATACCCTATCTCTAATCGAATACTCCAATTTTTTACTTCGCCTGTTGGGATAGGATTTCTGACAGCCCTGTGCAGCCTTTATTGTCCGTCTAATCATCTTTATTTTTTCCAAGTTCTCGCAAACCAATCTGGTCAAAGTAGAATTTTATTAGTGGTTTCCTACCAACAATTGGGCAATTTGCATGGCTTTCCGTATAACGCTTCAATTGGTGCCATGCCAATCGTCGCTTGGTTACAATTATTGTACGCGAACTCTACTAAGGGTAAATATTGCTCCAATTGTCCTCCAAAATCCATGATGCAAACTCTAAACAAATCCTTAAAAACTTATTACCCTTTTCATCTGACCGTCGATCTTCCGGCAGTATGTGGTGCTAAGATTCAACGTCGTTCCCAAAACCGAATGCAAACTCCTCCAAAATTCACTAGTGAATAAGGGATCTCTATTACTAATAATGCTAACGGAACTCCGTGCAGTCGTACCACTTCCTTAATATAAATTTGTGCTAGAGATGTTGCAGTCCTATAACACCTAACAGGATTAAAGTGGGCACATTTAGTGAGTCTATCTATTATAACCCAAATAGCTTCATTGCTTCTTTGACTCATAGACAACCCATCTATAAAGTTCATTGATATATGCTCGTACTTTCAAATTGACACCTCTAACTGCAATAATAACCCTCCGAGCTTTCCTTATTCTGCCTTTATCTTTTGGTATGTCAAACATTTAGAGGCAAACTTCGCTACCCTCTTCTTCATCCTTGGCTAATAGCATGACAAGAAAAATTGATTTTTGCAGCCCTATATAACAGCGTTTAACGTAAAGGATTGTGCTTGTTTCAATTTTACTTTTATATAAATATATATAAGAAAAAAACCACTACCTAATACCAATTATTTACAAGGGCAGTGATTGTTTTCGCTGCCACTTACGTTCTCTTTTCTTTGCAAGTATTTTACGCTTTCCTTTTTTTCCTTCATGTCCTACCTTCCAAAGGAAAAAAATCCTTCCCTCCTCTACAAATACTTTCACGGCTCATGTTGTTCGTTTCATCGCTGACCTTGACATTGCACGTTGACGGCCCTTCGTATTTTCGCGTCAAAAGCTCTTCCTCTTCCACGATCTTGAATTCGATCCATCACATCATGTCAAAAGTGGCAGGTCGCACGTCGTCGCTCTCAATTTCAGTTCACCGAACTCCATTTCTAGCTCTGTGCCCCTTGTTTATAAGGTAATTCTCATTTGTAATCTTGATATTCCCTTAATATTCTCTTGATAAGGTAATTCTCATATGTAGCCGAAATTATGACAGTAGTGGTTATAACTAGTGTTGGGTTTGTTTTATCTTTTGATGGAACCGATGTTGAAAAATTTGAAATATTTTAAAGTCCCACATCGTCTAATATTTGGGTATATTTCACTTTAAATATGTAATAGAACAAGGGGAATATGAATAGAAAGAAGTAAGAAGAATACATGGCTAAATATACATATTAACTGTCAAAGATTAGGCATTTAGGCACTAATGCATGGGGAGGGGGGGCGTACTGAAGTGGCGACTTGCTGGAGCGGTTGCTTCTTTTAATTTTTTGAATTTTAACAGTCGCGCCCATTGGCTTACTAACAGTTACATCTGTTCCTTTTTGTTCCATATATAAATAAGTTTCAACTACTCAGAAACTACTTCGCATATTCCTTCCCATCTTCTTTGCACTCCTATATCCACCCCTTCAACAAAACACAGATTGCTCATGCAGTCCATTGCTCCCTGCAATAGAGGTCTTTGTTGTATCCTGGAGGAATTCCGCCATCAACCCTTGGGCAATCTCGTTCGTGTTGGGGGTGATCAGTTCCTTAAATAAAGTTTCCTCCTGATGCGCCTTAAAGACAAATTTCATTTCCTACCTAAGCCGTAATTCTAAAAATTTTAAGTAATTGATATGGCGTCCACGTAAGGTGCTGAAACTACGTACAAGATAATGAACTAGGAGTACACCAAACTTGATCGCTTCGATGGAACAAATTACACTTGCTGGCAGGACAAACTGATGTTTCTGCTTACTACACTCAATGTTGCCTACGTGCTTGATCCAGACTTAGACCAATCCCAGCGCCCGCTGTGACGACTGCCCATGACTCCCACACTCAACAAGGAAGTAGTGCGCTGAAAGGTGAGCCAGGTAGCCATGGACGATAGTCAGGGTAAGATAAAACAGTAAACTCTATCGTATTACTCACAGCGCATGGATAAAATACAATAGAAAATGTACATAGTGAAGCTCCATAGAACAGAATCTCTCATATAAACTCACAATAGTTTGGTACAACAATCTGAAAAGCCAATACAGCAAGCCACACTACATAACACTTAGAGAATCATACAAACAGCGGAACATCCAGTACATATATTAAGAAAACAATATGCAAAAGCCTCCAGCTCGTCTTCGTCATCAACAGCGTTAGTCACTAAGAACAGCACCTGTCACCTGCTACCTAGTCCGCCCATCCCAACATGGATGAACAGCCCAAGCTAATAAGAGTTAAACATAAAACCTCGAGTCAGACAAAAGTCTTAGTGAGCTGAAAATCAACTATCAAACATACCAAAAGAGCATAAAGGGTAAAAAGGAATAGAAAATCAACCATCCCACTCCACCTCTTTCTACAGTGATAGCCCCCAGACACACTAAGCAGAAACAAACATAGCAAAGCAGACAATTAAAGTAAAGCAATTATCACTCGAGTCAAGGTCGATGTTTTCCAAGTACAAACCCCCAAGGCCTAAACCAAGATCAGGTAAGCACCCCGAAAACGTCGCTCTTGGCCCAAGCAACGATACAACCAAAACATCCAAACATCCATGACTCTGGCTATCACTGTTATCATCGCCTCGATTTCACCATTAATCGAATGACCGGCCAATTATTTCATCCGTCCGCCAAGGGCTAATGGTAACCCCGGTTCTAGACATAACTCCGCACGTCGTCGTGATCCATGCCTAGGACTATCAAATCTGCCCAGAGTACTAACACGTCATCGTGACCCGTGCCTGGGACGTCGTCGTGACCCGTCCCAACGTACTCTTGCTTTGAGCATGCTAGAACCTTCAACAACGATGAAATCTCAGCCTTCTAGTCATCCTCCTCGACGACTATTCACATACTAGCTCAAGCGCCTCTCGAGCCAACCATTATCAACAAACTCGGACCACATCACCGAGTTATCAACATGCTTGGAATGATCCAGTCTGGATTAAACCAATGCTATCTCATATCATACTTTGCTTCATCGCATCATAGCAAAGTCCCATCTCAACATCATGCTTTGCCTCGTCACATCATAGCAAAGTCCCATCTCAACATCATGCTTTGCCTCATCACATCATAGCAAAGTCCCATCTCAACATCATGATCAAATCTATCCATATGAGCTTTATCATCCGCTTCATATGCCACAAGCAGCTTTCCTCATTCAAGAGCCTTTCCACTTAGCTTTTGAATCATCTTCAACCAACTTGTCCAAATTCAATCACTAATCAACTAATCAATCAAATCAATCATTCATCCAAGTAATCAATCATTTAAATAAGATCTAAATAAACAGTTATAATAATGGCAATTTCGTAAATAAAGAGTCCAAATCTAACAAGCATGAATTCTAAGTAATATCTTGATGAATGAACTAGCATAGGTTAACATGTAGTAAAGTAGATATCAAAACTTTATGAACAATGGATCTACATGCAGACTTAAGGAAAATGCATGAAATCGCTATCTTTAACACACAAACAAACCACCGATCCAATATACTCCTTTGGGTCCGTGTGAGAGATAACTACCACTCACCTAATCACCTAAACACTTCAAAAGCAAATAACTTCAGATCTGGACAGCAAAGGATCTAGCTTGATTCAACAAGATTTCCCTTCAAGTGATGAAATCTCTCTTCGATGGATGGAGATCTTCAACTTTGGCTCTTGGATCTTCGATTAGATCTTCAATCTCGGATGGAAGGAAGCACTAGATTAGAGTAGAGAAAAGAAGTGAAGAAGTGTTGTAGTCGAGCTCTCAAAATGGAAGCACTTCGTCGCTTCAAAATCCGGATCCAAAAATGAAGATAGGCACTTCTATTTATAGGCTGGAAATTGGGTCGTTCGCACTTAGGTCGGTCGCTCTTAGGTCGGCCACGACCTAACCCTTGCCGACCTAACGACCTACGGCTCAAGAACCCTGGGACCTACCGACCTAACACAACACACGGCTTAACAACTAAGCGGCTCAACAGTATTGCCGACCTAGCGGCTTAACCAGATGCTGACCCAACGACTCAACTACCTACGCTTATGGTCGTCCTAACACCTAGCCGACCTAACGACTCATGTACCACGCGACTCAACAGCTTAAGCCGACTTAACTCCCTAACGACTCAACACTGCTGCCGACCTAACACTAAGTCGTTCGCGATCTAACCTTACACTATGCTATTCCCTAGGTCGCTCGAATGACCTACTCTCCTTAGGTCGGTAACTCGTTCAATCCGACCTATCTCCTATACCACTAACCCTTAGGTCGCAAACTCCTTGGGTCGGTCAATTCCCATAGGTTGCTTACTTCTATAGGTCGGTCCAACACTAACTCGTTAACCACCTTAAGTCGGCCAAACCTTAAGCCGTTACCCCTTAGGTCGGCTAAACTCTTAGATCGGACCATATCTTAAGTCGCTACAACTACTATGTTTCTCTCTTCCTATAGGTCGGTCGAATCTATGGGTCGCTCCAACCCACTAAGTCGCTCACACGAGCTAACTTCCACATGACCTAAGCTCCTGGACAAGGTAAGCTCTGGTTGACTTAAACAATAACAACGACCCAATGACAATTATTTTATGATTTATCGACACGTAAAATACGGGTCGTTACATTCTCTCATCCTTAGAAATTTCACCCCCGAAATTCCAAACAATCAAGAGCTATCAAAGACTATTTTGCATGCCTACCATCCATAACAATCAACAAACCATGCATCCAATTACTAGCCTAGCATGCAGAATTCTAAGACTAGAACAAGTTACAAATTCATGAGATGTCACGACACCTTAGGGCCATACCTTGAAGAGTTCAGGATGAGCTGCCTTCATCCTCTCTTCCTCCTCCAATGTACAGTCGTTAACATCTTCACTCCATTGTACCTTGAGCAACTTGACTACCTTCCTCCTAAGCTGTTTCATGTCAGTCTCCACAACACGAAGCGGCTTACGAGGTCTCTTAACTACTGGATCAACCTCCAAATCTTCATAGCTATCAGCAGAAACCACCATACTTGGGTCGTACACATACCTCCGTAGATACGATATATGAAAAACATTGTGCACACTTGACATCTTTTCAGGTAACTCTAATTTATAGGCGAGCTTTCCAATTCGCTCGATGATCGGGAATGGTCCAACAAATCTCGGAGTCAATTTTCCTTTCTTCCCGAATCGGGTAACATTCTTTAGTGGAGAAATCTTTACAAAAACCATATCACCCACGTTGAATTCCAGATCCTTACGACGCTTATCGGCGTAAATTTTCTGACGGTCTTGGGCTGCCTTCATTCGTCGTCGAATGATCTCTATGCAATCCGAAGTCTGTCGAATCATTTCGGGCCCAAGTATCAGCTTTTCTCTAGTTTCCAACCAACATGTCGGAGAGTTACATGGTCTTCCATACAATGCTTCATACGGTGCCATACCAATACTTGACTGGTAACTGTTATTGTATGAAAATTCCACCAAATGAAGATGATCTTCCCATGACCCTCCGAAGTCCAAAACACATGCTCTGAGGAGATCTTCCAAAACTCGGTCGACTCTCTCAGTCTGACCATCTGTTTGAGGGTGATAAGCTGTACTCAAACACAACTCGGTTCCCAAAACTTCCTGGAAGCTCTTCCGAAATCCACTAGTGAACAATGGGTCTCGATCGCTCACTATGCTTTTAGGAATGCCATGGAATCGAAGTATCCACTTAACATACAACTCAGCCAATTTCGATGCAGTCCTAGTTGATCGAACAGGAATGAATCCTGCACTCTTAGTCAAACGATCTACGATGACCCAAATCCCTTCATTTCCTGCCCTGGTTCTAGGTAACCTATCAATAAAATCCATCGATATTTGCTCCCACTTCCATGTAGGAACTTCTAATGGCTGAAGCAATCCACTTGGCTTCTTCTGCTCGGCTTTTACCAACTGGCAGTTCATACATTTGGAAATAAAATTTCCAACATCCTTCTTCATACCTTCCCAGTAATAGGTTCTCTTCATATATCGATGCATTTTATTCCCTCCTAGATGAATTGTCAACTTCGAGTGATGACTTTCCTTAAGAACTTCATCTCTCAATCCATCTATATCGGGAACAACTAGTCGTCCTTGCTTCCGAAGCCAACCCTCTCGATCGACTTCGAATCCTTTATCCTTTTCTGGGTCTAATCCAGATTCCAAATCTCGGATAGTCTTGACAAGTTTATTGTCTCGCTTTTGGCTCTCGCCAATTCTTTCTACAAGAGTAGGTCTTATCGATAAGCTTGCCAATATCTCAGGTTCCAATTCACATCTGGGCCTGAAGTCAAATCCAGCTAAATACTCGAGACTTTTCCATTCTGAAAACATGGCTCCCAATCCTGCATGTCTTCGACTTAACGCATCTGCTACTGCATTACCTTTTCCCGGAGTATAGGCTATACCAAAATCATATGATGCTAAAAACTCTAACCATCGTTGCTGCCGGAGATTCAAATCCTTCTGGGAGAAAAGATACTTCAATGACTTATGATCTGTGAACAACTCGAATCGAACTCCCAAAAGATAATGTCTCCACATCTTCAAAGCAAATACTATCGCCGCTAACTCCAAATCACGAGTCGGATAATTCCTTTCATGCGGCTTCAGTTGTCGACTTGCATATGCAACAACTTTATCCTTCTGCATTAGCACTGCTCCAAGTCCAGTACTACATGCATCGGTGTAAACCACCATCTCATCATTTCCACTTGGAATAGCCAAAACAGAGCACTTGTCAATCGCTCTTTCAGGATTCCGAAAGCTTGCTCACACTTAGCATCCCATCTGAACACTTGGTTCTTTTTCGTCAATCCTTTTAATGGTGCAGCTATCTTGGAAAAGTCTTTGATAAATCGATGATAATATCCTGCTAATCCAAGAAAACTTCTCACATCAGATGCATTCCAAGGTCTAACCCAATCCTAGATTGCTGCCACCTTGGCGGGATCAACCGCTATTCCATTTTCAGAGATAATATGGCCTAAGAACCTCACTTCGCTCTTCCAGAAGTGACACTTCGAAAACTTATCCCTCAGCTGTTGTTTCCGCAAGATTTCCAAAACAATACGCAAGTGCGTCTTGTGCTCTTCCTCAGTTCTGGAATAAATCAAAATATCATCCACGAACACAAGTACGAACTTGTTCAACTGATCTCTGAACACTCTATTCATAAGATCCACAAAATATGCTGGTGCATTAGTCAATCCAAACGGCATTACCAGCCACTCATAGAAACCGGATGGTGTCCTGAAAGCAGTCTTCTTCGGCACACTATCCTTTGCCACTCTCAATTGGTGAAATCCCATTGCCAAATCCATCTGAGAAAACACCTTAGCTTCGTGAAGCTGATCAAACAAGTCATCTATTCTCGGCAATGGATACATGTTCTTCTTAGTCACTTTATTCAGCTCACGATAATCCACACACAACCTCAACGATCCATCCGCTTTGGTTGCTAACACAACTGGTGCACCCCATTCGGACACACTACGCCGAATGAATCCTTTCTGTAAAAGGTCATCAACTTGCACCTTCAACTCTTGTTGTTCCCTAGGCGCCATCCGCCTAAGAGGCATCACAACGGGTCTGGCTCCCTCAACTAAATCGATGCGAAATTCGATCTCTCTATGCAGCGGTAACCCTTTGACCTCGTCAAAGACATCCTCAAATCCATTTACAACCGGCACCGATGACAGTCCATCCCGTGGAACAACCAGCGAATACATGAAGCTCATGAAGACGCCTTCTTCGTGCTTACATCGTATCACAACCTTTCGCCCTTCCACATTCTCAACTGTCACCTCCAGCCTCTTACAATCAACCCTTGCCGCATGCTTCCTAAGCCAGTCCATACCCAAAATCCCGAACCTCGCAAAGTTCAGAACAAAACAATCACAAACAAAAGAGCAATCATGACTCGATACAACTAGACCACGACATACCATACACAAACAAGACGAACCCCCAACTGGATTAGTCACAAATAATGGTCCATCAACAATATCCGGTTCCAGACCCAACCGGCCTACAAGTTCATTACAAACAAACGAATGCGATGCCCCGGTATCAAACAACACTCTAACTGGAACACCACATAAAGAAAGAGTACCTTGAACCACCACACTCTTTCCTTTCTCTTCCACAGTAGGAGCTTTCGAAGATGATGGAACAGCCCCCAATGCATAAGCTTGCACAATCTGCTTGTCCTTCCTTGGTTCCGGACAATTCTTCCTGAAATGCCCCGGTTTGTCACAGTTGTGGCACTTCACCGGTACTCTCGGATTCTTGCAATCTCTAGAGAGATGACCCTTCTGCCGACAGTTGTAGCAGGTCACTTCACCCTTCGGCTTCTTCTGGCTATCCTTACTCTTCTGCTGCTGCTGCTTTCTCTTCTTGTTTCCACTTTGCTCCTTGGTCATAGAAACAATAGATCCTTCTTTAGTAAACAAATTCTCATGCCTGAGAGCTTTCTCCACAAGCTTCTCAAATGGGTCATCCAAATGATCCACCAACTGCCTCCCAGGTTAACTGTCCAAGCCTGTCACAAACTTCTCATTCTACTGATTGGGAGATTCAATATACGACCGAGCATACTTGGACAAGGCTTCAACCTCAGAAACATACTCAAGAACTGGTCTTCCACCTTGCTTGAGTTCCACAAACTTCTTAAACAGAACAAATTTCTGAGCTGTAGAAATGAACTTAGCTTCAAATCTGACTTGGAATTGCTCCCAAGTAATCTCTTCTTCTGGAGTATCAATGGTGATAGAGTTCCACCAATCAGAAGCTCTTCCCTGAAGCTGTCTTGATGCAAGCTTCCTCTTAGTTGCATCCTCAATTCCCAAATCACCAAAAATCCTTCTACAAGCATCTATCCATCTCTGGACTTCTATGGTTGACTCTGTCCCTAAGAAAACCTTTCCTCCAAGAGCAGTATAGTCTTTGCATAACTTAGCAAAATCCACTGGTTTTGGAGCTTGAACTTGAACCCCAACATCTACTGATGGCCCTGGAGTTGGCATCCTTCTCATGATCGAAGTCATCATAGCCTCGAACATAGAAGCATAATCAGCAGCCCCCTCAACAGCACGGCCTCCTCTAGCAGCTGGTCTCCCTCTTCGACTCATTCCTAATATCTAAAAGAAATTATTAATATACCCTAAGGAAACAACTGCATAATAAATTCAAATCCTTCTAAGCTACTATATTATATATAGTAATCATCCATCAAAATTATAATTACGTCGCTCATACGTAGTTACGTCAGCAAGCGTTGGCTAAAATCGATTAACTAAGGCTCTGATACCAAATGTGACGACCGCCCATGACTCCCACACTCAACAAGGAAGTAGTGCGCTGAAAGGTGAGCCAGGCAGCCATGGACGATAGTCAGGGTAAGATAAAACAGTAAACTCTATCGTATTACTCACAGCGCATGGATAAAATACAATAGAAAATGTACATAGTGAAGCTCCATAGAACAGAATCTCTCATATAAACTCACAATAGTTTGGTACAACAATATGAAAAGTCAATACAGCAAGCCTCACTACATAACACTCAGAGAATCATACAAACAGTGGAACCTCCAGTACATATAGTAAGAAAACAATATGCAAAAGCCTCCAGCTCGTCTTCGTCATCAACATCGTTAGTCACTAAGAACAGCACCTGTCACCTGCTATCTAGTCTGCCCATCCCAACATGGATGAACAGCCCAAGGTAATAAAAGTTAAACATAAAACCTTGAGTCAGACAAAAGTCTTAGTGAGCAGTAAATCAACTATCAAACATACCAAAAGAGCATAAAGGGTAAAAAGGAATAGGAACTCAACCATCCCACTCCACCTCTTTCTACAGTGATAGCCCCCAGACACAATAAGCAGAAACAAACATAGCAAAGCAGACAATTAAAGTAAAGCAATTATCACTCGAGTCAAGGTCGATGTTTTCCAAGTACAAACCCCCAAGGCCTAAACCAAGATCAGGTAAGCACCCCGAAAACGTCGCTCTTGGCCCAAGCAACGATACAACTAAAACATCCAAACATCCATGACTCTGGCTATCACTGTTATCATTGCCTCGATTTCACCGTTAATCGAATGACCGGCCAATTATTTCATCTGTCCGCCAATGGCTAATGGTAACCCCGGTTCTAGACATAACTCCGTACGTCGTCGTGATCTGTGCCCAGGACTATCAAATCTGCCCAGAGTACTAACACGTCATCGTGACCCGTGCCTAGGACGTCGTCGTGACCCGTCCCAACGTACTCTTGCTTTGAGCATGCTAGAACCTTCAACAACGATGAAATCTCAGCCTTCTAGTCATCCTCCTCGACGACTATTCACATACTAGCTCAAGCGCCTCTCGAGCCAACCATTATCAACAAACTCGGACCACATCACCGAGTTATCAACATGCTTGGAATGATCCCGTCTGGATTAAACCAAGGCTATCTCATATCATACTTTGCTTCATCGCATCATAGCAAAGTCCCATCTCAACATCATGCTTTGCCTCGTCACATCATAGCAAAGTCCCATCTCAACATCATGCTTTTCCTCATCACATCATAGCAAAGTCCCATCTCAACATCATGATCAAATCTATCCATATGAGCTTTATCATCCGCTTCATATGCCACAAGCAGCTTTCCTCATTCAAGAGCCTTTCCACTTAGCTTTTGAATCATCTTCAACCAACTTGTCCAAATTCAATCACTAATCAACTAATCAATCAAATCAATCATTCATCCAAGTAATCAATCATTCAAATATGATCTAAATAAACAGTTATAATAATGGCAATTTCGTAAATAAAGAGTCCAAATCTAACAAGCATGAATTCTAAGTAATATCTTGATGAATGAACTAACATAGGTTAACATGTAGTAAAGTAGATATCAAAACTTTATGAACAATGGATCTACATGCAGACTTAAGGAAAATGCATGAAATCGCTATCTTTAACACACAAACAAACCACCGATCCAATATACTCCTTTGGGTCCGTGTGAGAGATAACTACCACTCACCTAATCACCTAAACACTTCAAAAGCAAATAACTTCAGATCTGGACAGCAAAGGATCTAGCTTGATTCAACAAGATTTCCCTTCAAGTGATGAAATCTCTCTTCGATGGATGGAGATCTTCAACTTTGGCTCTTGGATCTTCGATTAGATCTTCAATCTTGGATGGAAGGAAGCACTAGATTAGAGTAGAGAAAAGAAGTGAAGAAGTGTTGTAGTCGAGCTCTCAAAATGGAAGCACTTCGTCGCTTCAAAATCCGGATCCAAAAATGAAGATAGGCACTTCTATTTATAGGCTGGAAATTGGGTCGTTCGCACTTAGGTCGGTCGCTCTTAGGTCGGCCACGACCTAACCCTTGCCGACCTAACGACCTACGGCTCAAGAACCCTGGGACCTACCGACCTAACACAACACACGGCTTAACAACTAAGCGGCTCAACAGTATTGCCGACCTAGCGGCTTAACCAGAGGCTGACCCAACGACTCAACTACCTACGCTTATGGTCGTCCTAACACCTAGCCGACCTAACGACTCATGTACCACGCGACTCAACAGCTTACGCCGACTTAACTCCCTAACGACTCAACACTGCTGCCGACCTAACACTAAGTCGTTCGCGATCTAACCTTACACTATGCTATTCCCTAGGTCGCTCGAATGACCTACTCTCCTTAGGTCGGTAACTCGTTCAATCCGACCTATCTCCTATACCACTAACCCTTAGGTCGCAAACTCCTTGGGTCGGTCAATTCCCATAGGTTGCTTACTTCTATAGGTCGGTCCAACACTAACTCGTTAACCACCTTAAGTCGGCCAAACCTTAAGCCGTTACCCCTTAGGTCGGCTAAACTCTTAGATCGGACCATATCTTAAGTCGCTACAACTACTATGTTTCTCTCTTCCTATAGGTCGGTCGAATCTATGGGTCGCTCCAACCCACTAAGTCGCTCACACGAGCTAACTTCCACATGACCTAAGCTCCTGGACAAGGTAAGCTCTGGTTGACTTAAACAATAACAACGACCTAATAACAATTATTCCACGATTTATCGACACGTAAAATACGGGTCGTTACACCCACATCAACTGATACCGCAGAACTTGCAGCAAAAAGGAAGAAATGAGAAGAAGACGAAGTGGTTTGTAGAGGGCATATACCGAAAAAAATTTCTAATCGATTATATGATTTTTTCACTTCCGTCAAATCGCCGTGGGAAATTTGGAAGTCCTTGGAGGCTAAATACAGCAATGAGAAACAAGGCGCAGATAAGTTCCTAATTTTTGAATTTTTTGAATTGAAAATTCTTGATAACGCCTCTGTTCTAAATCAAGTCCACGAATTACAAGTTATTTTCAACAAATTCAAGGATATCAAAATTGTTATCCTTGGGATATTGCAAGTTGGTGCTATCATGGAAAAACTCCCACAAACCTGGAGAAAATGTTGAAAGAAACTTATGCGTTCCTCTGAACATTTTATAATGGAACAAATTCAAAAGCATCTGCGAATTGAAGAGGAAACTCGAATTCGTGAAAAAAGGGTTTTTAATACCGCTTCCAATGCCAACTTTGTGGGTACTAAAGGGAATAAAAACTCTACAAAACGGAAAAGTTTTAATGGCAGCAGCAATAATGACTAGGGAAAAAACTAGAAATTGTTATTTCTGTGGCAAACGTAGACACTTCAAACGTGATTGTAGATTTTTCAAAAGTAGAAAAAGGAGCAAGGGCAAAGTAACAGTTTTGGAAAATAAAAGCCAAATCAAGGATCATCCTGCACCGCCAACATGATTGAGCAGGATTTTTTCGAAATCATTGCAGTGATAAGTCATTTACATATAGACTTGGTGACAGAATTATATCTGACTGATACTTCAAAAGATATTGATTGGTGGTATGATTTCGGTGCTACTATACATGTTTGCAACAATCAATCCATGTTTAAGTTCTACGAGAAAGTTTCTAATGAAATAAAAAGTATAAATGGGCAACCATAACACTGCAGTAGTTGTCGCGAAAGGAACTATTGAATTAGAGTTCACTTCAGGAAAGAAGCTTGTTCTTCTTAATGTTCTGCACGTTCCAGAATTACGCATGAATTTGGTTTCTGCTAGCCTTCTTTGTAACAAAGGTGTTAAATGCGTCTTAGTCGGAAATAGTCTTATTTTAACTAAAGGAGGTGTGTTTGTTGGAAAGGGGTATTCTTGTAATGGTTTGTTCAAACTAAGTATTAAAATGAATGAATTTGCTTATATTGTTGATTAATTTCACTTACGGCCTAATAGATTAGCATGCTTATATTTTAGATCATTGTACTTTAGGTCTAAAGAAGGATTAATCACTTACGAGAAAACAAATCCATCAAAATGTGAAATTTGCATACAAGAAAAAATATTCAAAAAGCCTTTTCCCAAATTTGAAAGAAACATTCAACTACTTGAACTAATACACCCTGATATTTGTAAATTAAATAGCATATTAACTAGAGAAGGCAATAGATACTTTATTACTTTTATAGATGATTACTCTAGATATACACATGTATATTTAATGAGATCAAAAGATCAGGCTTTTGAAACGTTTAAACGATTTAAAACCACTGTTGAAAATCAAAAGGAAAAGAAAATAAAGGTGCTATGAAGTGATAGAGGTGGTTCTCTATAGAATTTTCTTCTTTTTGTGAAGAGAGTGGTATTATTCATCAATCAAGTGCACCCTATACACCACAACAAAACGGTTTAGCCGAACGAAGAACGGAACATTGGAAGAAATGAATAATGCTATGATTTTAAACGCTAAACAGAACATAAATTTTTAGGGAGAAGAACTTCTAACTGCATGTCATCTGCATAATAGAATTCCATCAAAAATAAAAAAAAGTGTTTCCTTACGGATTATGGAAAGTCAGAATGCCTAACCTGAAATATATAAAAGTGCGGGGGTGTTTAGCTTTTTATCGAGTTACAGGTCCAAAAAGAAGCAAGATAGGACCAAGAGCCTTGAAAAGTGTATTTGTAGGATGTGCTGAAAATTCGAAAGCATATAGATTATTGGACATAGAGTCTAATATGATTGTAGAGTTAAGAAATGTTGAATTCATCGAGAATAAATTTATATGTGACCTCACACAAACATCAGTTCCTACACAAATTGTCTATGAAAAAGATAATGAAAATATCGAGCATACTTCTTCTAAAAGAAAACTTCCAAGCATACCTAAGTAACCTCGAAAAAGTATACGAACAAGAAAAACCAATGTTTTGGATCCTAATTTCATCTCACCAGACGATGTGATTCATCTTGTAGTTGGAAACAGAAATGAAATAATAGACGAAACTATTTTTAATCTACAAATTGAAGAATACTCTAAAACCTATATAGAAGCTATGGCTTCAAGGGATGCAGCCTTCTGGAAAGAAGCAATACAAGATAAGATGGATTCGATTCTATCTAGCAATACTTGGGTCCTAACAGATCCACCGGCAAGGTCTAAACCAAAAGGTTGTAAATGGGTATTTCGAAAGAAATATGACACAGATGGATCTATTCAAACTTTCACGGCAAAATTGGTTGCGAATGGATTCAAACAAAAGGAGGGTATCGATTATTTTGACACATATGCACCAGTTGCTATACTATCCTCGATAAGGGTTCTTTTTTCTCTTGCAACTATTCATGGATTGCATGTGCACCAAATGGATGTTAAGACTTCCTTTCTTAATGAAAAATTAAGATGAGGAGGTATATATGGAATAACCAGAAGGGTTCATCCTTATGGAAACAAAAACAAAGTTTGTAAGCTAGTCAAGTCTTTATATGGACTACAGCAAGCTCCCAAACAATAGCATAAGAAATTTGATGTTGTAATATTATCCAATGGATTTAAGCATAATAGTATGGACAAGTGCATTTATTCCAAATTCACATAAAGTTATGGTGTAATTATATGCCTATACATAGATGATATGCTAATATTTAGTACTAATATGAATGGCATAAATGAGACAAAGAAACATTTAACTTCTTATTTCAAAATGAAGGATTTAAACAAAATTGATTCTATTTTAGGAATTAAAGTGAAGAAACATAGTGGAGGATATGCCTTATGTCAGTCTCACTATATTGAAAAATTACTTTTAAAATACAAACATTTGAATTTGAAAGAAGCAAGTAGCCTCTATGACTCCTCAATTAAATTAATTGCTAATTCCGAAAGAGCAGTAGCTCAACTTGAATATGCAACTTTTATCGGTAGTCTCATGTTTGCTATGCACCATACTCGTCTGATATCTCTTATGTTGTGCGTAAATCGTCCAAATATACAAATAACCCTAGTATTGCACAGTGGAGAGCAGTTGGAAGAGTTCTAGGATATCTTAAAAGGACAACTAAATTAGGACTACAATATGAAAATTTCCTGGCAGTTTTAGAAGGATATTCAGATGCAAGTGATGCAACCCCTGAAAATGAAAATAAAGGAACTACTAGATGGATTTTTACTCTAGGAGGTCCTGCTATATCAAAGGCCTCCAAGAAACAAACAATCATCACACATTCGACAATGGAATGAATTCGTAGCTTTAGATGCATCGGCAAAGGAACTAGAATGATTATGTAATTTGTTAAAGGGCATAGAGTTGTGGCCATAACCATCGTCAGCCTTTCCTATATATTATGGTAGTGAATCCACAATGTCTAGATCATATAATAAAATCGATAATGGAAAATCTAGGCATATAAGCTTAAGACATGCATATGTCAGAGAACTCATTGTAGATGGCATCATTACAATTATATATGTAAGATCAAAGAAAAATCTAGCGGACACATTGACTAGAGGATTACCAAGACATATGGTTAAAACAACTAGTTGTGGAATGGGTGTAAAATCTCTCTAATATCCTACAATTTAAACCCAACCATTTTTCTTCTATCCTATGGTTTAAAGGATAATAACAAGTTGCAGTCAAGAGATGGATAAACATTAGATACCAAACGTTTATATGTTATGATCGTGGTATCTGTTTGTCGTAGTAACAATGATGGATCAAATAGACACCTATATGAACATAAGAAACAACGTTTAAATAAAGTTGTTTAGAGTTAAGCTCTATAAATGTTGATGAATACCAGGGGAATGGTTATAACCAGTACAAAGTTATGGTGATTTTAGTGAAGAATATATGCATTTATGTGTTTAGATATTTCATTTTAATATAAAGGATTTTAGTTTAAGCAATTAGCTACCAAATTTTCTATTAAAATTTAAATATTTAAACTAATAAGGAAGTTTAAACCGAAAGGTACTTTCTTTTATGCATAAATGTACATACACTGTTGAAAAGATTGAAATAATTTAACGTCCCATTTCGCCTAAGGTTTGGGTATATTTCACTTTAAATATGTAATAGAACAAGGGGAATACGAATAGAAAGAAGTAAGAAGAAGACATGGCTACATATACATATTAACTATCAAAGAGTAGCAATTAGGTACTTAGGGCACATGAGCGTGTGCACGTACTGAAGTGACGACTGTTCGGAGTGGTTGCCTCTTTAATTTTTTGAATTTTAACAGTCGCGTCCATTGGCTTACTGACAGTTGCATCTTTTCCTTTTCGTTCCATATATAAATAGGTTCCAACTATTCAGAAATTACTTTTCATATTCCTTCCCATCTTCTCTGCACTCCTACGTCCACCCCTTCAACAAAACACGGATTGCTCTTGCTGTCAATTGCTCCCTACAAGAGAGTCTTTGTTGTATCCTAGAGGAATTACGCCGTCAATCCTCGGGAAATCTCATTCGTGTTGGGGGCGATCAATTCCTTAAAGAAAGTGTCCTCCTGATACGCCTCAAAGACGAATTCTGTTTCCTGCCTAAGCCATAATTTTAACAACCGAAACCCAAATGGTGCATTGATTTGCAAACATAGTGTCCTTCTTAAAACATGGTGTACTGCTTTGCAAAGAATGACTGATAATTCTTACGTGTTTGGTTCAAAATAAATGAAGCTACAATGGGAAAAAATAACACTGTAGGAGTCAGGTATTAAACTCTGGTTTCCAAGGCAAACTATACTTACTTGCACCACTAAGCTACGTTAACTTTTACACATTAATATGTAACAAAGTTAATACATATAGACATTTAAAATTCTAAGGCCTACTAAATATCATGGTCTTAGGCCTTGGGAAGTTTTACTACTCCATAAATGTTTAACCCAGTCTTAATTGCCCTGCTTGACCCATAATGTTTTGCTATTACACGAATGTATTATGATACCTGAGATATTTATATTTGTTTTGCTGCAAATCTACTTCAAGTTTTATTTATAACTCCTATATTGTGGATAGAATGTTACCTACGAACTGCATCACTCTCATCTTCTACCTAGCTTTATATATTTAAACTGCATGATGTTCCTCTCTTAATTAAGAGCGTATACACACGAACACACATCTTAATTGTAGTTTTGACATTATTTTGCCTGGCTTGTAACTAAAGAAGATATAATGACCAACTCAACAACAAAATGTGCTGCAACAACACTATAAATGCAATGATCGAGCCCTGGAGTGCTGTTGTAACTTGTGCACATCCTAACTTAAAACTTATAACATTGTTGATCTATTGAGAGCAACAACACTACTGGCTTATTTCACTCCATATTCATTTTTGTTGATCTCGTATGATAAATGATTTGTCTATATATGCTTTATAAGTTTTCATGTTTAAAAAGAAGAACTTTACAAGTGTACATTTTTAATAAACATTCGAACCAAAATACTTATTACAAGAAAAAATATGCGGCACTTTTGTATTGTTAGTCAAGTTCCAAACACGCAATAAATATTTCTTCTCATTTATATCCATATATATTAAAAATATTTAAAAAAAATAAAATTTTAGATAATACAACATTTTAAAAAACTATTCTCAAATACCATCATTGTTTAAAATTATAATTTTTATTCAACATGTTTAAAATTAATTTTCATTTGATTCGATTAATTTTTTAAGAATTCAAGTTTTTAAAATTAATGTTTTTGATAATTAAACTTCTGAACTAATTTTATTTTAAATTTATTTTTTACAGTTAAAAACCTATTTGTATATTAAAATTTCAAAAATTTAGGAATAATTTATATAGGAATCAATGATGGTTTATTGAATTTATTAGCCGACCGAATTTTTTTTTTTGAAAATTGATAAATGTGCCAAGCCGAAAAGATACATAAGGTAATATAAGTGGGTACACCGCATCAGTATAACCCGCAACACTTTCACAAATACACAAACCCTAAAAAATCAGGGCAAAGCTTCGCCTCCACAAACACTAAAAGAAAATTGAAAAATGGTGGATCGCCATGAGAGATTCCATAAAATACTCCGCATGGAGGCTTCCAAAGCTTCTCAATATCTCTAATATTCTCTTTCTCATTCCAATTTCGAAGCTTTCCAGTTTAAAGTTGAGGGACGATGATGTTATGCTTCTCTCTCCTCCAAAGCTTGCTGCTTTTCTCCAATTCCTTGTTTTCCCATCATATTTATGGTGATTAGCATTGCTATTTTCCAGATTTTCTGTTGATGAGAAGCGATTAGGATAATCACATTCAAATTGGGTAGAAACATCTGCAGAAATAAATTGAGAAGAGATAAACTTTGTTGTTCAACATGCTTTTGTAAAAAATGCTCTCCCTTTTATTGTCGTTGATATTTAAATTGATGTAATTTTCCTTGGACAGCAACACAATCTCCTTAGGAACGCTGCTGGACGTGCGATAGCTCCTCCGAGCTATAACAGGTAAACAACCGGCCTCATTATTCGTAATACAGTAAGAATTAATATTATTACTAATATTATTGTGTACATTTACCCTGAAAAAATTAATTTTATTAGTGGCTCTGCAGTGACTGCCTCCAGTGAGATAGCTCCGGGGTAGCTTTCATGACCAAGGGAAGTTATGTCCTTAACATTAGTGTGTGCATTACTCTAACGATATCCATGCCTCCTTTAGGGAATATCAGTAGAGGATATCTCTCTAAGTAAGGAATCTTCAACTCCGGTTTCATATATGTCAAGCTTGTTTAAATTAAGCTTAATAGCTTCGTAGCATTCATGTTGCTTGATTGTTTTCCTGCCGAGAATTTGAAAGTTCGTATAAATGCTATTCCAAAGTTGATTGCTGCTTCTCTCTATGTTGTGATGAAGTCTTTGATTTCTTTCTTTTCATATATGATATATGACAATGGTTAGCATAATAGATGCTATTTTAAAGTCTTTTGATTTGGGTTTGTAGCTGCTCTAAATATAATGAATACTTTCCCTTATGCTTTGAATGGATTGATGCTGATTAAATCTTAAAGTATTCTTAGCAATGTACCAAACATGTTTTGAAAAGATACAATCAAAGAAAAGATGGTCTGCATTTTCCACACCACTTTTACATAACATGCATCTGTTATCTGTATTTTTAGTCCATTTGACACATCTTTCCTTTGTTGGTATCCTGTTGAGAATGGAAAAATAGGAACAATGAGACATTTTGGGACAATTTGATTTACACCAAATAACTTTGTACCAACTGACTTAAGTGTAATCACCCTTAACAAATTTCCAAAATTTTATAACAGAGAAATTTTCTTTCGAATTAAGCTTCCAAATCCAAGTATCCCTTTGAAGATTGTGATTTATTGAGATATTTTCAATAGCGGTTCTGAAATATTTGCAGCTTGATGCATTTTTGTATTCCATGCTTGATTATGAATGATGCTTTGAACCTTGTCATTAGCACATCCTAATAGATACATATTGTTCCAACCAAGTAAATCGATTAAAGATTTTGCAAAATCCAAGGGTCAAACCATAAGTTGGTCATACTGCCATCTTTAAATTTTCTAGGTTTTACCTTTCTCCCTCCAGTTAGGGATATTTTTCCAAGTACATGAATGATGGTTTTCAATCTTAGCAGTCCAATTTTTTTGTTTCTAAGGTATTTTTCCCTCATCCGTCTAGCCCAAAGAGATTTACCATCAATAAATTTCCAAAAAAGCTTGTATTTAGCTGCTTCCCTCAAGTTTCTGATATTTCTAAGTCCCATACCACTGGCACTTTTGGGCATGTAAACTTTATCCCAAGCAAATTTGTGTTGTTTACCTTGCCAAATAAAGTTAGCACACATTTTTTCAATTATTTGCAAATTTCTTTTGCTGGGATATTATGGGCTTTGACACAGTACATTACAATTGCAGTGATGACAGTATGGGTGAGTTCTAGCCTACCGGCTAAAGATAATATTTTACTAAACCACTCATCAATTTTATTTTGAATAATGTCATATAATCTTGAACAATCCCTACCATTAAGCTGATTTATACTTAATGGCAGGCCTAAATATTTGAGTGGCAAACTATCTTCGTTGAATTTAAGAATGTTTAAAATTTCCTCTTTGCATTTGCAACATTTGCTGAAATAAATTTTTCTTTTGCATTCGTTAACTTTTAAACCAACAAAGATTTCTAATTTTTTAAAAATGCTAACAATTGTATTAGCACTTTTTTCATCTGCATTAATAAATAAAAGAAAATCATCTACATATAAAAGATGAGTAATGAAAGGCTTGATTCTATTTATAACTTTTAAATTACCCTTTCTATGTTCAGAATCTATTAAAAAGGTGAAATATTCCATAACAATAGTTAATAGATAAGGAGAGAGGGGATCTCCTTGTCTAATTCCTCTGTTGCTATGGATATATCCTTTTGGGAAGGCATTAATTACCACAGAGTATGTTACATTGTCAATACATTCTTTTATTAGATCATAATTTATTTTATTGAAACCCATTTGAATCATCATGTGAATAGTGAAGTGCCTGCTAATTTTATCAAAGGCTTTATGTAAGTCAATTTTAATACACATGACACTTTTATTTTTATTGCTGAAATTTCTAATTTTCTCATGTGCTAACAAAGTATTTTCAGCAATTAGCCTTCATGGAATGAACGCACATTGATTTTCAACAATTAAATTTTTTAAAAACATTTTTATCCTGTTACATAAAATGGAAGATATGATTTTATAAATGAAATTACAACATGAAATAGTTCTATAATCTTCCAACCCAATTGTATTGTTAATTTTGGGATAAGTGTTATGAAAGTGTGAGTGAAGGATTTTAAAAGCTTACCAGTCCTGAAAAATTCAGAAATAACCTCTAAAATATTATTTTTAAAATCAGACCAAAGAGTTTTATAGAATTTAGCACTAAATCCATGTGGTACTGGACTTTTATTATTATCATCATTGAAAATAATATTTTGAATATCCAAAATACTTACAGGAGCGAAAAGAAGGTCCTGACTACTCTCTTTTAATAAGTATTTGGTATTGATATTATGAAACGTAGTCAAATAATCATCAGAATTAAACAACTCTGTAAAATAATTAATGGCTTCCTCCTCAATCTCATTTACATTCTTTAAACCATTTTCATCAATAAGTTTGCCTATGACATTTCTATTTTTCCCAATGGTCATTTTGGCATAGAAAAATTTACTAGCTTCATCTCCATTAGTTGGTCAGTCAATTTTGGCCTTTTTCCTAATATTAACTGAATGAACATGCAGGGATGAGTTAAGCTTATTTTGGGCCTGAAAAAACTGTTTGTAATATTACTGTCTGAGCAATTATTATCAAGACCATTCTGTAATTTCTCACAGTCTGCTCTTGTTTGCGCAAAAAATGGGCAAACACCTCCAAGTCGTGTGATTTAGTTGATTTTATGTGATTCTTAATGATTTAGATGAGTTATGTAAATATGAAAAAAGCAGGGGCTGAAATGTAAAAGATACACAGATTTATAGTGGTTCGGCCAGAACGTGCCTACGTCCACTTTATATGTTATTATCTTCTTTCTTTCAGATTACAAGTACAATGCTTTGTGTACAAGTATATGAAAGTAGTTTGAAAGTTCCTTCCGTGCTTGAGCTCTCAAACTTGTCTGCCATTGTTGTACCCCTGTCCCTCTATTTATAGAGTGAGGTAGGGGGCGGGGGTCTTGGATGTATATAGCTGCTGGTGGGCCTGGGCTGGAGTAATCTGGCCTGGTAGCGTTCTGGTTCGGCGAGGCTTCATTCGGCATGGAGCTTGGAGAAGTTGGAGCTTGGTCCGGTTGTGGATGGTTCGGTGATGGACGAAGTGACTTGGTTCGGTGGTAGGGGGATGATCCGGTCCGGTGATGGTTTGGACCGGTGATGCTGGTTGCTTTGGTCCGGTCGTGAGCTGGTTCGGTGGCTTGGTGCTTGGACCGGATGGATGCATGGCGTTTGAGCCGGTGGAAGTTGGTTCGGGTCTTAAAGGTGAGATGGAGACTTGGTATCTGGGTAGGTTGGGGACGCCGAATGAACTAATGCCGAACGAACTTCCATGCTTGAATTGCCGAATGGATCTATGCTTGTCCTGAGCCTTGTGTTTGCCGAATGGGGTAGAGGTTGCGAACCCGGGTGAAACTGACACTTCTTGGTCTCGAGATCTCCTGGGTGAGAATTCGCCCAACATTTGCCCCCCAAAGTGGGGCACGTGCTTGCATGTGTCGCTCTTTGTTTCCCTGCGGTAGGAAGGCGTGTTTGGTAGTGCCATGAACTGGATGTTCCTATCCTGTTGGTTTCCTGCGAAGGAATATACAGTTTTAATGTGATCTCAAATGACGACCGTTCGAGGTCGGGTGCCGTTCGAGGCGAGTAGGTGTGCCCCGAGGGGACTTAGCATTATTGATGCCAGGTTTACGTTCGAGGGGGTCCCTGGATCATTTGTGAAGATGGTTTATCGCCAGCTCAGAGCATGCCTAAGGATCGTTCGCGACCCCGTACATGTGTAAGTAGCTTAGCCATTTCAGAATTAGCAGAACTAAATATCCATTCAACCGATGAGTTTTAAAAGGATGTCAAAATGTAAATCCTCACGACGATAGGGTTAATAGCCATTCAGAGCATGCCTGTGGACCGTCGTGGTCGAATACATGTGTAAATGATTAACCCAGGTTAGTGGGAGATTTACTACTTATTTATCGTTATCATAATCTCTATTTTATCAGTAGATCCTAGGGTCCGGTACTTATCTGAGCGAGGCGCTTTGCATGCCCCCGCTTCTGGTCTTTGTCGGTTTGGTAGCTTTATTCGGTTTTGGTTTGGTCCGGTATGCCGAACCGGTTGGACCGGGGCTTCTGCGCTCGTCTATATATAGGGGCTACACCCCCTTAGAAATTCTTTACCGAATCAACGAGGGCCGAATCAACCTTATTCCCAATCAATCACTAGCCGAACCAATCTCGTGCCGAACCAGGTATATATCCCTTTGCCGAATGAACTTGATAACCGAATGGGTCTAATGCCGAATAAACACGAAAGTTTTTATTTGCCGAATGCTTCTTCGCATTGTATTACCGAATGTGCAAGTATACCGGATGAACTTCCAAGGCCGAATGAAACTACCGAATGGAGTATATGCCGAATGAGAATTCATACTTGAATCTCGAGTGGAATACCAGACCTATATACACTTGCTTGCTTTATATACTTGCTTGTTTATGTTTCTATACTTCTTGTTCTAACACCGTGTTTTTCTTGTGCTGCAGATAAATGTCTCGCAAAGCGGAAACCCGATCGGATAAAAAGAAATCTAAAAGTAGAGGAGAGCCATCCTCCTCCGTGCCCCCAGCCCAACCAAGACCGGTGCCACATGGGCCTGCCCCGAGGTCGTTAGTGGATGGGTACGGTCCTCATGAACTTCTGGTGTCCCCTCCTGATTGCTTTCCTAGCTCCCTAAAGGAGGAGCAACTTGATGTTATATCCCGTTCCTTCGGGATAGACAGGGCTCGCATGCTGTTGCCGGGAGATGGAGTGATGCCGTATAATCCCCCCGAAGGCTACTTTGCTTACAGCAGATATCATTGCATGTGTGGTGCTATTCCTCCTATCAATGCCTGGATAGTTAGCTTTACCACATATTTGAAGGTGGCTCCATTCCAGCTCCAGCCGAACTCTTATGGCATTCTGGTGAGCCTTTTCGTTATCTTCCAGAGGAGGTACGGGCGCCCTCCTTCTAACCGGGAAATTCGATATTTGTATAACCTGAGAGGTTACAAGAAGGGGTCTCCGTATATTAGTCTAGAAGCGGCCGTGCCCTTCAAACCGGTCTTGGACTTATATTCAAAGTTTACCATGTTCAAGAAAGAATGGTTTTTTATCAAGGACGATTCTGTTTCTTTCCGCCTTTTCACTTCCGGCTGTAAGATGAATTTCATTTATATTTTCCATGTTATGAATGTAGTGCTTCTTCTGACACGCTTCTATTTCTTGCTAGCGACAGGTGGCGTTGCAGTCGTGGAAGATGATTCTTTGGCGCGAATGGCAGCTGAAATAAAGGCCATTCTCGCACGGGACAGGTCGGCTTCGTTCCTGATCAGGAACGCTACCCTCCTGGAGTACAACTTGATCCAGCCGCACCAGTCCGTGGTTAAGAAGAGGGACACGGCTGAGGAGAAGGCCGCTAAAGCTAAGGAGGGGGCCACGGTGAAGAGTGGCAAGAGGAAGCCCTTTGCACAACATCCCGTCGCGGGAGGCAAGAAGCTTAAGGAGTCTGAGGGCCCCTCTCCTAGTACTTGCCCGATCATCCCGGAGGAGGAAGGTGTGGAAGAGGGCGAAGGAGGCGATATGGAAGGAGAGTCGGAGGGCGGAGGAGATGGAGATGGTCAGGGTGGTAGTGGTGTTGGTGCCTTAACTTCTGGGCAAGACTCTGAACTGGATGAGGCCCTCCGCCAGGCCTTCGGGGAATCGGAGGGAGAATCGGAAGCGGAGAAGGCGAAGGAGACTGGCAAGGTCGGGGCTGGTGCCGATCTATCCCCTAAGGGCTCCTCAGCCAGGGTGACTCCGGCGGTGCAAGGTGAACTCTTGTCCTCTGTCGATTCCATTTACGATAGGGACTTAGAAATATTTTATGGTTCACTTCCGTCCTGGAATGAGATTCATGACTTATTGCAGTATCCCACTCCTCCGCAGGGTTTGTATAATAGATGTGCATTCTCACTTTTTCTTTCTTTTTAACTTAACATGTTTCTTGAATTATGGATCGTCGTATGTTCATAACACTTGTTTTTTACTCCAGGGGCAGGCCAGGCGGCTAAAACGTCAGACGTTCAACACCGCCTTGAACAATTCAAGTTGATGAGAGCTTCTGATAAGCCGAAGCCTCTTACCGGTCGTCCTGTGGACGTGGTCAGATACCGCCCTCTTCTTGGGGTCATTGAAGAGAGCATTAAGAAAAAGAAGAGGAGTCGTTCCTTATTTGAGCCTTCCCCTGGTCCGCAGCTTCCTGTTCAGCCTCCTCGTGATACCACGGAGGAGAGCACGGAGTTTATCCCCCCTCCACCTCCTTCTAAGAATCCCACTGTTATCCGTATAAGGCGTCCTAACGTGCCTCGCGACCCCTTTGCCGGTCATCCTGATTTAGATCCAAGCTCTCGGGATATTTCATTTGATGAGACCACGGGTGAGCACCTTCTTCCCCGCAACCCCATGGTACGAGTGCTAGACGAGGCCAAGTCCCTAGATCTTGATCTGCTTACCACTCGGGTAGTTACCATGAGAGACGAAGCCAAAGCTAATATCGATCGGGTGGCTGAAGAGACCAAGAAGTTAATGAAGCATCATGCTCAATTGGTCAAGTCCGGGGAGGAGATTGGGAGTGCTAATATTCGGTTGCGGCTAAAGGTTGCCGATCAGGCCGAACAGCTTGCCGGTCAAGCCGTTCAGATTTTTCAGCACGAGGAAGCCTCCAGGCGGCTGAAAGAGACCATGGAAAAGGCTAGTAGGGCAGAACTACGGAAGATGGAGGCCGCCTGTAAGGAGCGGATCGACATGGCCATTGCGACAGTGGATGAGGTTCGGAATGCGGATCTCGAGCAGGTAGAGGAGTTGTCTGGGAGGCTTGAGGCCGTGGAGATGGCTCAAGTCAAGTTAAAGGAGGAGATGGAGGAGATGAGGAGGTCTCTCCAGGCTGACTGCTTGAGATACCGATCAGAGAGGGATGTCGCTGTCGCCAAGTTGCAGGTTTCCGAGGCCCGGGTGAGGGAGTTTGAGGAGAATGAGGGGATGATGGACGAGATGCTACAGGACATGTACTTCCGCACTTGGAAGGAGGGCAGCTTGTCTTGGATGGATGACTATCCCCGGGTCATGGCCAAGATATATCTTCGGGCTTTAGAGGAGGCCAGGGTCAATGCGGGTAAGGAAGGTGGAGTGGCTTTTAGTCTAGATGAGGTCACTGCTCAGTTCTCGAAAGAGGAGCAAGCGGCGGTGAAGGAGGGGATGCGGTTGCTTGCGGCGGAGGAAGCAGGGTGCAACTGGAGGATGAGGATCAAGCGGCGGACGCTGGTGAGTTATTCTTCTCTTTTCCTTTTCTTTCTGGGTTTCCATAACTTGATCGTTTATCGTTTGTTTAATGAGTTCCTCTTCTGGATTGGACAGGTGGAACTTCCGATCAACATGCTGGGAGCTCCGACCCTGCGGCCAAGTAGGCTTGGGGGAGTTGGTAGGATGAGAGCGAAGTGTGGACGCAGCTTGTTACTTGTCCGGATTTGGCCACCTTTTTATTTCCCTTTATCGCTGTTTATGTTAGTCCAAAACATTGATGTGACTGTAATAATATTATTTGTAAAGAATAACTTTATGTGATTTTATGACATAAACTGATTTTGTTATGTTTAAATGTTGTTGTTATTTTGATGTGGTGCGTGAGAAGTATGCATATGCCTGTGATTTTAGTTGTGTTTGATGTTAAGCTGTTGCTTGAAATATAATTTCATGTTTTGCAATGTTAGTGTGACGTATGAATAAACTATAGTTACATATTTATGTATAAGAGAAGAGAGTACCGCCCTTCATGTTTTAGTTGCAGGTGGTAGCTTTGAGCGTCTTGTGTAACTGATCATGGATATAGCTGAGTACCTTGCCACCCAGTACGCAGGCTTAGATTCTCATGAGTGAATGCTCCCTATTTGGTTTCCTGTACTTTAGAGTTTGTTATACAGGATAGGAGAAAAGCATTTAAATGAAATGGAAATATGGGAAAAGTAAAACTTTCAGTCACGGAAGGCCGTCGATGTGCTTAAGTTCGTGGCAAACGGGTTTTGTAGTCATTTTCCCTAGCTGTGGGTCTTGGAGACATTTGTCACCCATCTTACGCCTCTGCGGGGAGTTTTCTTTTTTACCACAGCCGCACTTAAGACACATCGGAGCCGAGATCGCGCACGGTAACTACCCGAACCATTATGGTCCGTAATCGTGGGTATTATTCGATTTACCGTGGCCGGCTAGCGTGGGTGCCATTGGCCGTGAACTACCCCTGGCTGGCCACACCTTATGTTGGGGCTTAAAGTAGGTTCACAGTTGCCGGCGAGCCGAACGCCGTAATGAGCTGCCATCGGCTATAGTCGGCCTTTATGATGACTTATAATCGGCTCATTACAGTTGGCTTTGAGGGCAGTCGCGAGCAATGAGTTAACCCGCGGCAGAGGGATGCTGGAGCAAAAGAGTCTCATTGGCGAGTGCATAGTATCGTAGCGTACCTGTTAGGCCTTGTCCAGATGAGGCCGTGGTGCGTCTTGAGTGGAGATGCCATAGGATTTTGTTCAACAGAAAAGGATAAAGCTTAACAAGCAGCCAAGATATAAAGGAACAAGTTAAAAAGAGACAAGATTTTTTAAAGTGGTTCGGCGTGAAAATGCCTACGTCCACTGATTCTCTTTCTTAATTCACTTCATATGGGCAGTACAAGTTAAGAAAAGTATCGACGGAGGTGTCGGATGTTCCATGCCCTCTGGAACACCTCTCCGTCCACTGTTGACAAAATATAGGCTCCGTTGTGGAGATCTTTATGAATTACATATGGTCCGTCCCAGATGGGGTCCAGTTCCCCGGGGCGCGGAAAGATTCGCCTGAGGACAAGATCTCCTTCTTGTAAGATGCGATGCTTGACTTTGGAGTTGTATAGTGCTGCCACTTTTTGTTTGTGAGCTGCTGCTTTGAGTGCTGCGTCGTTTCTCCTTTCCTCAATCAAATCCAAAGAAATGAGGAGGAGTTCTTCATTTTCTTCTGGATTGTAGTGGATCCTACGGTGGGAAGGAACAATAGTCTCAACAGGGAGCATTGCCTCCGATCCGTATGCCAAAGAGAAAGGAGTATGTCCCGTTGATGTTCTGAAAGATGTGCGGTAGGCCCAAATTTCCGTAGGAAGTTCGTCCACCCAAGCGCCTTTTGACTTTTCAAGTTTCTTCTTGATTAGGGTTTTGATAATTTTGTTGACAGCTTCGACTTGTCCGTTTGCCTGAGGATAAGCTACTGATGAGAAGCTTTTATGAATTCCATGCTCTTGGCACCAGTCGGCGAATTCTTCGCTGTCAAATTGGAGTCCGTTGTCCGATATGATCTTGAGTGGCACTCCGTACCTGCACAGAATATTTTTGATCAAGAAGTTGATAACTTTTGCTGAAGATATTTTATTTAGGGGTTCCGCTTCCACCCATTTGGTGAAATAATCGACTGCCACTATAGCATATTTGGCTCTGCCTCTGCCCGTTGGCAATTCGCCAATTAAATCAATTCCCCATACAGCAAAGGGCCAAGGGCTGGTCATTTAAGTAATCTCATTTGTGGGTAGTCGAGGAATTTTGGCAAATTTCTGACATCTGTCGCATCTCTTGACGAAGTCTAAGGCGTCTTTGTTTAGTGTGGGCCAGTAATATCCATATCGGAGTATCTTTTTCGCCAGAGTCTGCCCTCCAGTGTGGTCTCCACAACTTCCTTGATGGATGTTGAATAAGATTTCCTTGGCTTCCCTTCCAGCGACGCATCTGAATAAGGGGCTAGAGAAGCCATGCCGATAGAGGATGCCTTCTTGTATTGTGTAGTGGGGAGCTTTCCTCAAAATTCTCCTAACTTCATCACGTTTGCCTGTTAGTGTGCCGTCCTGCAAATATTTCCGGATAGGAGTCATCCAAGTTCCTTCTTCGATTGCAGTTATCAGATTCACTTGTTCGAAACTTGGGGCTAGCTACCTTGAGATGGCTAGTGCTCCGGAAATGGTGCTATTCTTCATACTAGCTTGCTTTGCTAGTTCATCGGCCTCTTGGTTATCTTCTCGAGGAATGTGTTTGATTAGATAATGGTCCAATTGATCGAGCAGCAGTTTGGTTTTCTTTAGATATGCTGTGAGTCGTTCTCCTCGTGTCTTATGATAAGTTGAGAATCACTATGAAGACATAAAGAATTGACTCCAATTTCTAAGACAAGCTCCAATCCCGCTATTACTGCCTCATACTCCGCATCGTTGTTAGTGGCCGCGAATTCCAACCTTAATGCATAGTACAACTTTCTTCCCCTGGGGATGATTATCACAATATCTGCCCCCGAGCCTTGTTCGTTAGATGCTCCATCTACAAAGAGGTTCCACTTGATGTTTTTTGCTATTTCAAATTGATCCTTGCCTTCGTTGGTAGTGAATTCGGCCATGAAATCGGCCATGGCTTGCCCCTTGATAGCGGTGCGAGGATGGTAGGTGACGTCATACTGACTTAGTTCAATGCACCATTTGAGGAGTCGTCCAGAAGTGTCGGGACGATGGAGCACCTGTCTTAGTTGTTGATCGGTTAGAACTCTTATGGAGTGAGATTGGAAGTAGTGTCGCAGTTTTCGTGACGCGATCAATAAACAATATGCCAATTTCTCAAGTTTAGGATATCTGGCTTCTGCCCCTGTAAATCTCTTACTTATAAAGTATACCGGGCGTTGTGTGCGGTCCTCTTCTCTTACCAAGGCAGCGCTTAGAGCATGAGATGATACAGCGAGGTATAAGTATAGCTCTTCGCCTTCGTTTGGAGTTGAGAGTACTGGTGGTCTCTGAAGGTGTTCGATCAGGTTAAGGCTTTTAAGCATTCATCGGTCCACTCGAACTTTCCTTTGTCTTTCTTGAGAGCTTCGAAGAAAGGGACGCACTTGTCAGTTTCTTTGGAAATGAATCTGCCTAGGGCGGCCACCTTTCCGTTTAGGCTCTGCATTTCTTTTCGAGTGGAAGGTATCCTTATTTATTTTAGAGCCCGGATTTGTTCAGGGTTTGCTTCAATTCCTCTGGCATGGACGATGAATCCTAAGAATTTTCCCGATGACACTCCGAAGGAGCACTTTAGGGGATTCAGCTTCATTCCATATCGGCGAAGTACCTGAAACATCTCGCCCAGGTGGCTCACATGATCGTCGGCTCTCCTGGACTTTACCAACATGTCATCCACATATACTTCCATAGTTCGTCCTATTAATTCCGCGAACATCTTGTTGACGAGGCGCTGATAGGTAGCTCCGGCATTTTTGAGTCCAAAAGGCATGACTTTGTAACAATATAATCCCCGATCAGTGATGAAGCTAGTGTGGTCTTGATCGGGAGCGTGCATGGGAATCTGGTTGTATCCGGAGTATGCATCCATAAAAGATAAAAGTTCGTGCCCGGCAGTGCTGTCCACAAGTTGATCGATTCGGGGGAGCGGGAAGCAGTCTTTCGGGCAAGCGTCATTTAAGTTGGAGAAATCAATGCATGTTCGCCACTTCCCATTATCTTTCTTTACTAGTACCGGGTCAGCGATCCATTCTGGGTAGATGGCTTCTCGTATGAAGTCATTAGCAAGTAGGCTCTTTACTTCCTCATCGAGGGCTGCTGATCGTTCTGCTCCCATGCTTCTCTTTTTCTGCTTTATCGGTACCTTGGTGGGATCGATGTTCAGCATGTGGCATGCTATGTCTGGGTAGATTCCTGTCATATCGGCATGTGTCCACGCAAATACATCTAAGTTGTGGCGGAGAAAGTCAATGAGTTGATCCTTCAATTCTGTTTTTAGCTGAGATCCTATTTTTAATAGTCTACTTGGATCATGTTTGTCTACAGATACGATTTCCATGGCCTCTACAGACTCAGCGGTATCCTCCTCCTCCTTATCCCTGGGGTCTAGTTCATTGAAAGGATCGCTGGTGTATCGAAGAGGAGGGGCTTTCTTTAGTTGCTATGCTTCCAAGCCTTTCATGCAGAGGGTAGTCTCTGCATCTTTCCCTTTATTCTTTCTACGGTTATTGCGAAGTTCACTTACATAGCAATCTCGAGCGGCGTCTTGATCTCCTTCAACTTCTCCTATTCCGTTATCTGTTGGGAATTTCATCTTTAGGCACCACGGGGCTAGGACAATTTGGAAGTCAGATAAGGCTGGTCTTTCCAAGAATGCGTTGTAGGACGAGTGGTTTTCTATTAGTACGAACGTTTGTTTTCGCACAACGGAGCGGAGATGACTTCCTATTTCGACGAAGAGGTCAAGTTGCCCGAGGGGCATTTTCGCATCTCCAGTGAAACCGTGCAGGGGTTTGTTGCAGGGAGACACATCCTTCATTGACAGCTTCATTTTGTCGAAAGCATGCTTGAATAGGATATTTACGGAGCTTCCTGTGTCTATCAGAATTCGGAAAACTTTAGCTGGACCGAACCAGGCAGAGATGACCATGGGATCCATATGTGGATACTGTCTTCCTTCTAAATCACGCCTATTGAATACGATGTCGTCGCTCTCTTTCCGTTTCGGGTGGTGTTCTTCCATAATCGAGTTAACATAGCCTTCAGCATTTCTAAGTGACTTGCCATATCTTTCCATCTCTGCCCAGCTTCTGTCGGCGATGTGTGGTCCTCCCGAGATGGTATGGACCACTATCTTCTCTTGACTAGAGCCACTGGTGTTGCGATTCCCTCCGCCTACTTCTGGGAGGGGTCGCTTTGAGTTCTCATTGGCAGGAGTTGGAGTCCTGTTCTGACCTTTCACATAGCGTTCCAGCCTTCTTCTTCTGATGTGTTCTTCGATCAAGTCCCGGAGATGGTGGCATTCATTGATGTCGTGTCTGTGGGATTCGTGGAAGCGGCAGAACTTTCCAGACTTGAGTGCGTTATCAGATTCTTTCTTGTGCGGGGGGCGCTTGTATCCGAGTTCGCCCTGAGTGGCTAGAAAGATGTTTTCGATTGTTTCATTCAAAGGAGTGTAGGAGTCAAATCTTGGTCCTGGTCGATATTGGCGTTTTTCAACCTTCCTGCCCCCAGCATTGTATCTAGATTCATTTCTTCGAGTGTCCTTAGCTGTAGCGGGAACCTTGTCCGAAGTTGTCTTACCTTGTTGCCCTGACTGCCTCTCAGTGGCGGCATCTTCAAGTCTCATATACTTGCCAGCTTCATGGAAGAAATCAGGTAAAGTAGCTGGTTTTTCCTTAGTTAGTCTTCTAGCGAACTTGGTATCTGGGTGTACACCACTACAGAGGGCCATTAGGGTGAGCTTCTCATCGGCATCTTGGACTGCGGCCGCTACGGCGTTGAACCGGGTTAGATATTGTTGCAGCGTCTCTCCGGATTTCTGTTTGACATTGGATAGAGAATAAGCATCCTTGGGTTGTTCTACATGGATGCGGAACTGGCTAATGAACCTTTCTTTCAACATCTCCCATGAGCTGATAGATCCTTGGGGTAGATGGCAGAACCAGGAGGTAGCTAGATCTGCTAGGAATAGCGGAAAGCATTTACACAATACCCCTCTGTTGCTCCGCTCATGAGCATATGCTGGGTGTATCTCTGTAAGTGTACGATGGGGTCGGAAGTTCCCTTGTAAGGTTCCATGGTTGGCATTTTCCATTCCCGGGGGGTGATGGCAGTTTCGATATTGCGGGTGAAGGGGCTGGTGACGCTAGCGCCTATTCCTCGGTCCCTTTGCTCCCGTTGGACGCATTCTCTGAATAATCATGCCATTCTTTCATCAGAATTTGGAGCGGATAGAAATGAACTTGGTTCTTCCCTGCGGGATCGATCTCGTCCAGATGACCTGTAGGGATGGTATAGTCTATCACTTCTGACGTTATGCAGTGTTTGCCTCTGGCTGCTCGGATGCATGCTAGGACCAGCTACAGTTGCCCCCTGCCTTGAACTTCCCCTGTGGGGTTCGGTTTCGAGCATTTCCATGGGGTCAACTTCGGGCTGGGTTCTAGCTCGGCTCCGTTCAGCGTGGTTTCTATGGTTAGGTGGCATGACTGGCTCAGCTACATCCGACCCTCGCCTGGTGCCTCCCCCACTGGGTTCGGTTCCGAGCGCTTCCTCGAGTCGGAGTTCGGGCTGAGTCCGGGCGCGGCCCCTATCATTGTTGTTCCTGTTGATGGCTTCCTCGAAGAGGGAAGACCTTTGCTGTCTCTGAGATCCTCCAGATTGAGATTCACCCCATGATTCAATGTCGCGGTTGGATTCTTCGACATCCCTCAAGCGTGACATGAGTTGGTTCACCAAAGCTTCTTGTTGGGATGTGAAGCGGTTAGTCACTTCCACCAAAACTCTGTCTAGGTCTGCTCTAGTGATTACTGCCGGTTGTTCCGCGGCAGGGGCTGTTGGAATTGCCTGATCTACATGCGGCACTGCTGCTGTAGTGGGATGGTTCTCTTGATCTGGATCCACTGGATTTGGAGCGCTGCTGGTTGCAACGTTCTTTCCCTTGTTGGCGTCTTTTCTTGGCCTGGAAGTCATGTTTCCTAGGCAATGAAAGGTGCTATTGGGAAAGAAGGTTGAATGAGGGAAGCTTTAGCTTCGAGTTCGAAGTTCTCAGTGAAAGCACCAAAAATGTTTGCGCAAAAAATGGGCAAACACCTCCAAGTCGTGTGATTTAGTTGATTTTATGTGATTCTTAATGATTTAGATGAGTTATGTAAATATGAAAAAAGCAGGGGCTGAAATGTAAAAGACACACAAATTTATAGTGGTTCGGCCAGAACGTGCCTACGTCCACTTTATATGTTATTATCTTCTTTCTTTCAGATTACAAGTACAATGCTTTGTGTACATGTATATGAAAGTAGTTTGAAAGTTCCTTCCGTGCTTGAGCTCTCAAACTTGTCTGCCATTGTTGTACCCCTGCCCCTCTATTTATAGAGTGAGGTAGGGGGCAGGGGTCTTGGATGTATATAGCTGCTGGTGGGCCTGGGCTGGAGTAATCTGGCCTGGTAGCGTTCTGGTTCGGCGAGGCTTCATTCGGCATGGAGCTTGGAGAAGTTGGAGCTTGGTCCGGTTGTGGATGGTTCGGTGATGGACGAAGTGACTTGGTTCGGTGGTAGGGGGATGATCCGGTCCGGTGATGGTTTGGACCGGTGATGGTGGTTGCTTTGGTCCGGTCGTGAGCTGGTTCGGTGGCTTGGTGCTTGGACCGAATGGATGCATGGCGTTTGAGCCGGTGGAAGTTGGTTTGGGTCTTAAAGGTGAGATGGAGACTTGGTATCTGGGTAGGTTGGGGACGCCGAATGAACTAATGCCGAACGAACTTCCATGCTTGAATTGCCGAATGGATCTATGCTTGTCCTGAGCCTTATGTTTGCCGAATGGGGTGGAGGTTGCGAACCCGGGTGAAACTGACACTTCTTGGTCTCGAGATCTCCTGGGTGAGAATTCGCCCAACATTTGCCCCCCAAAGTGGGGCACATGCTTGCATGTGTCGCGCTTTGTTTCCCTGCGGTAGGAAGGCGTGTTTGGCAGTGCCATGAACTGGATGTTCCTATCCTGTTGGTTTCCTGCGAAGGAATATACAGTTTTAATGTGATCTCAAATGACGACCGTTCGAGGTCGGGTGCCGTTCGAGGCGAGTAGGTGTGCCCCGAGGGGACTTAGCATTATTGATGCCAGGTTTACGTTCGAGGGGGTCCCTGGATCGTTTGTGAAGATGGTTTATCGCCAGCTCAGAGCATGCCTAAGGATCGTTCGCGACCCCGTACATGTGTAAGTAGCTTAGCCATTTCAAAATTAGCAGAACTAAATGTCCATTCAACCGATGAGTTTTAAAAGGATGTCAAAATGTAAATCCTCACGACGATAGGGTTAATAGCCATTCAGAGCATGCCTGTGGACCGTCGTGCTCGAATACATGTGTAAATGATTAACCCAGGTTAGTGGGAGATTTACTACTTATTTATCGTTATCATAATCTCTATTTTATCAGTAGATCCTTGGGTCCAGTACTTATCTGAGCGAGGCGCTTTGCATGCCCCCGCTTCTGGTCTTTGTCGGTTTGGTAGCTTCATTCGGTTTTGGTTTGGTCCGGTATGCCGTACCGGTTGGACCGGGGCTTCTGCGCTCGTCTATATATAGGGGCTACAGCTCTTAATTGTTTAAGCTCATTTTTGTTTCTACTATTATTCCAGCTTTTAATATGCCCTTAGCAATCTGCAGAAAATTAAAAAATTTGTACTGAGCAGATCCATGAATTTGGAATGATAAACAATTATTTACGATATCTTTATAATTATCTTAAAGCACCCATCCATTCATAAATCTGAATCGAATATTCTTTTTATATAGAACATTGTTTGTGAGAAAGATTGGTAAAAGTGTGTGATCACTTGTAGCTTGTGGAAGAGTAAAACATTTGTAATAAGGGAATAAACTTAAAAATCTTTGATTGATTAATATCTTATCAAGTTTACAGTGAATATTTCTAAACTTATCAGACTCTCGAGTGAATTTGTTACCTAAAATATTAGCTTCAACAATGCATGTCCTAAGAAAGAAGTTGTTAATAAAACATAACTTGCTAAAAGGGACCGGAAGGCCACCTCTTTTATCAGATGCATGCATTATAGTGTTATAATCACCCATTATAATCCAAGGATGAGAGATTTGCTTGTTTATTTTCTCAAGTTGATTCCATAAAACAAGTTTCTCATTTTCAAAGTTTGATGCATATATAAAGGTGACATCCAAATTTAGGCCACCTTTATTTGCAAACAGACAGTGAATACATTGGTAATTTAAAGAATGACTAACAAAATTCCAAATTCTATCATCCCATAATATTAAAATTCTACCATTGCCCCCCCATTTGATTATTATGAATGATATTCCAGTTGGAGAGTTGTCTAGAATGATATTCAACAATTTTTGATTCATCTAATTTGTTCTCTAAATGGCCTAATATGCTAGGATTTTCGGTTACAATTAAATTAGAAATATCTAATTTTCTGATGGGGGAGTTAAGCCCCCTAACATTCTATGAAATGATAGAATAAAATAATGCATAAAAAGAATAATAAATGATACACAAAGGATATGTAGATAGTTACAGTGAATCACTTTAACTGTCCTCATCTTCCTGCACTTCACGCTTCTTCCCTTTCTTTTTGTATGTTGAATCTTTTTTAACCTTTAGAAGCTTTTACCATTTATCATTTTTAGAAATATATTTTTCTCTGAATTCTTTATCTGTAGCATCCTCAACATATTCTGTAGAAGAAATATCATTTAAGTTTTTGATTATTGTTCTAGTTTTTTCTTCTTTTTCTTGTTTTTGCCTGCAGATGCTAAAGATGATACAACATTGACTGCTACTTGGGTAGCTAATCCAGATATAGGCTTTTTATTTTGTGGAGTTAGCGAGCCTGGAAGAAATGCTATGCCAGTGCTATGTGGTGGGTTATGTAAATCAGGGAGGACCAGACCTTTTGAATGACGGTGATCAACAATCATTGAATCCTCTGAATTATTTACCAGAGCAACAACTTTATTTTCTACCATCTCTTTCATGTTGGTTGAAGTAATTGGAGCATCAGATTCAATATCTTTATCTTTAATAACCTGGAATGCCTGAGGGAAGTAACTTTCTTTATTTTGCGAATTATTTTGAGTGTCTGCATTTTCTGAATTGTTTATGTCCATTGCATTTGTGTGAACCTCCACATCATTACAAGAACCTGACTATGGCATAGAAGTTGTTTGAAACCCATCAACAACATTCTGAGTATTTATGTTTTCCTCTTCATTTTTTCCCGTTGCATCATTATTTCAGCTAGATTTTTCTTTCTAGTACAATTTTCATTAGAATATCCAAAACATACACCAGCTTTGCATTTTGGAAGAATCCACTCATATTTAATTTTTTGCACTATTGTATCTCCATCATACATTGTGATGTTAGCTTCATCGGGGAAATCTGCATCAACTTTTATTTCAACAAGTATTCTTGCATAACTCAGTCTTATTTCTTTAGCAGTTGGTTCATCCAACTTTAGGAGCATACCCACCGCACTTGCAATAGCACTAAAGGCATCTTTATCCCATAATCTAGACTTAATTCAGGCAGACTGATCCAAATTGGCATAGTGGATAATAGATCTCTATCGAAATTCATTTTCTTGCTCCATTTTTTCAGCATAATTAGTTTTCTATATATTAAATACAGCCCCATTAAGAATTTTTAGACAGTCATCTAGTTTTGAAAATCTAATAATGAAAAACCCATTGTTTCTAGTATAAATTTCAAATCTACCTGTGGGATTCCAATTGCGGGAAATATAAGTCTTGAAATGATGATATGGTGGACGAGGAGCGAATACATAAGCAATAACAAAAAACCCCCATTCATTCTCTGTGCGTTTATCTATATCCTCTTTCACAGTAACAAATTTTTTATTATTGATATTGATAGGAGCAACATAATGCAAATCAAAATCAAAATCTAACCCTCCTTTCTTTAGAAGATCGGCCCAAGAAGATGCTTTCTATGTCTTTTGTATATTTTCTGCATTTACTGGAGCGTTGGAAACTTGGCTTCTTGAATTCAACCGAGGCTTATATACATTTCTTGAATGTGGATTGAATTTTCATGATTCAAAATTCCCTTTTATAATGAGGTTTTGGTATATATTTCCTGGTTTTCTCTGAATGTTTCTATAAAAATCAAAAGTACCATCCTTTCTACTAGCTTTTCTGTTGTAAATAACTTTCTGAAACCTATCTTCATCAATATCTACATTGCTTGGATTGGGAGGGTTATCTCTGACACTAGTTTGTTGTGCAAGAGGATTAGGGGTAGACGTGGGAGGAGAAGAAGAAGGGGAGGAAGAGGATTCCCCAATCTGATCAAGATTATCAAAAATTGGGTTATCTTGAATCATCATCTTTGCTCTTTTATTTGCATGTGAAATCGACTTTTTATGAATAACAAACTAAAAAAGCTCACTGCATATTAATGTATAAGAAACGAAAACTGAAACATTCATATAATGTATTAGATAAATTTAATATAGACCTAATGTCATATTACATATTAATATCTTATGACATCATGGAAACTGAAATAATATAGCTAAAACTGTTATTTTAATCCATAATAATTTAATTTGGTACTTATTGTTTGCAGTGTTTATGTAAATATACTTTTTGTGTCCTCTATTTCTTTCTTGTGCAAAAATGTTTTAATTACTTGATGTGGTCTAGTACATTTCCTTATAAATACATACTTTGTTTACTAAATTCTATTTTACATAACAGGTTGAAGCCAATACATAAAAACTGGGATTTCGTAACTCAACATTGCATCAACTATTAGAGGATACCGAATACTTTTGGTTTATTCAAATTTTTAATTTTGTTTGTATGTTTATAGTTATTTATGGGAGCATACTATTCCAAAAAGTAATCCTTTCTACGATTGAGGTTACTAGTTGAAGTTGTTGTACTTTTTGACTTACGTCTCCTTCTTGATTTTTCTGTGATAACTTATTTAGAGATATGCAATCATCATTTAATGGTACCTTAAAATGAAAAGAAAAAGAAATCTCAGTGCTTTCTGTATTTATTGGGTAAAGTTATTCCAATAAAATACTATTCAAGTGAAAAAATATATACATTTGAACACAGAATTGAAAACGCAATAATTATGTTCAACATCGAGATGTTATTTTGCGTATATATTGTGCAAAATCATGTAGTGATAAAAACAACAATGTGTATTTTCATTTCTTTGTACAATATGAATCACGTATATTCATTGAAGTGATAAAAACTATAATTGTTCAAATGCGAGTTAAAGTTGACTCCCCAATTTACTAAAATGATGTTGCTTCTTTTAACTATAACTGGTGAAGGAACGACTATATTGTTTTTGTGCTTTAAGAACCAAAATATTTAATTTAGCTATCAAGTTGCAAAAAAAATCAAATAGATATGATTATAGTATTGGATCTTGGTTTTTTTCTAATGAACACAAAACATCAAGTAACTTTATTTGGAATGTTCCACCGTGAGCTCAAGATACATAATGTTATGTATTACCTAAAATAATTGTAAAATAGGTTTTCATCCTCATATAAATGAAGAACGGGAGTAGTTAGGAGGGAATTACCCATTTGCAATGGTAATCTTCAATAAAAGTATTAACTAATGACTTATAAATGTAACTCTATTCTTAATTTTCTTATAGTATAACCTTAATTTTAAGGGTCGTCGTCGTGGTCATCGTGCTGATTCAATGCATGTCTTGCAACCCGATAGGTATTTTGTAAACAAATCAACACGAACTACTGTAAGTCCATTTTATCTATTCTTATCTTCTTACAATTATTTTATACTTCTATTTACTGTTAGTTAAAGAGGGAATGCATGCCAACGCAATTGCTTCTCTTTTTTTCCAAAAAATAGCCTTCTTCTTCTTTATATTTTTTTCATTATGCAATTACTTTCCTATAACAAAAGTCGTTAATTTTTTTGGTTCTTGCTTGTGATCACAGATTGATGTTCGAGTCAAACCTGACTTAAGATTTCAAATTTATCGGATTACAATTTTGAACTTTGTTCCATTTAATTTTGGGTTTTCTGTTTATTTTCTATTATAATTTACATAGTTTACTTTTTAAATTTTCTTTTGAAATCATACAAAAAAGATATTTGCCCGTTGATAAAGTTGTATTTTGTAGAAAGAATCTGTTTATATCAAAATGTGGCACAAACACCCAAGAAATTATAGTAGAGAAATAAGTGAAGAAAGAAAATTGAAAATAAGGTATAGCAAGGCACATAAACTTTATAGTGGTTTGGCTAATCGTAGCCTACATCTACTTAACTTTGTTATTGATTTGATTGCTATTTATATGAGATGTTCTTAAGGATCGGTATGAATCATCGAGATTACAAGAACTATTTAGAAATTCACAAACAACTGAAAAGGATCCCTCAAAATGTCACCCCACCTCTATTTATAGCTGAATGTCGTCGAGAATCCATTCACCATGTTCATAGCCACATTCCCTACGTTCAGGAAGAGAGATGCCTGGGAGATCGTGGCGACGTTATACGTTTTTAGGGATCGATATCGATCCATGGTTAGGGATCGATACCAATCCACAAGATTACTCCCTAGATCTTTTTTGTGGCTTCATGCTTTCCATCCTAATTGCTTTGCTAGAAGCTTATTCTGGGTGAATTAGTTGGTTGGTGGTGGAATGGAGTTCCAGGCTCCATGTGCATGAGATGCTTGATGGTAATTAATCACGAACAATCTGATGAAGCTTACAATAGGCTGACATCATCATGGTTTGGTCATAGATGGGGAGATGGGTGATATTGGTGAAGATATGGGTATCGTTGTCGATCCTCGATTTCTCAATGTTTATGGATCTTCGACTTTTGTTCGTTGATGCACATGGCATTGGCCTTCACTTGGAAGCTAGTTGCTATTATTTTGAGTTTGTAATCGTGGCCATACTTGGCATCTGGTTTTGTTAGTTATCACTCTAGATTTCTTGCCTCGATAATCTCCAAGATCGACTAATCAGAGTCGTCTAAATATGGCCTATTCAAAAGGCAGGATAACATTTGCCCCTAAATTACATTTTATTTCCAATATGATGGGTTTTGAATCGAGACAAGTTGGAATTCCTACATTTGATTTTGAATTACATTTCGAATGAAATATGGCGTCTTTGACCATTCGTTGCAACTATTTGCTCGACTCATGCATGTCGATATCTAGGACCATAAAACTAGAGCATGCTTTTGTAATCCGTCACTCCAAATTTAGTCACTTTCAACATGTTTCCTTCTAGGATTCCATAGGTTTGAACTCATTGCCTTATGATTTCAGCTGTCAAGTGTCGTGCATGTTCGTGCAAATATGTAATTGACCATCAGGCTTCACATAGGAACACATGCACACACCTGCATACATTCATATACATGCGCGCACACACACACATATATTTCATGTTAACTTTTTTTTATTTTTTTAGGGTCTGGTACTAATCCCTGGCTAGGGATCGATACCGATCCTTGGCTATTTTATAGCCTATCTTTCTAGGTTCGGGGCCATATATACTGATCCATTCCTCTCTTTTCTTACTTTGATTCTGTTTTCGCATTTTATATTTTGAACTTTGAGTGGCCATTAAAAGTCTCTCTGCCTCTAATCAAAGCACTCGACTCCAACACCTCTCCCTAATCACTACCATCACTGGCCTGACTTTCATCTTCCAACACCATTCGTCCTCACTCCAGACGCCTTGAATTTGCACTCAAATTCCTTCACCATCTTTAAACTCCACCTTTCTAGGTGCACTGTGTTGCTGGAACTCAGTGCCACCAATAATGTACACTATGGCCATGGTTAGGGCAATAATAAGGAGAAGGAAGATGAGTCGCCGAACCCATCTTGAGGATCGAAACCGACCTGACCCTTGGAGGATTTCACTTGAACGCCTTGAGTGAATTGGGTGTATATGATTTGGATAATAATTTGAGGCCTTGCAAATAAGGTTTTCCAAGTGTTGTTGCGAGGTTTCCAATACATGGTTGATGGTGCGAAGTCCGTTTTAGATGGTCAATGATGATAGCCACTTCGGTTGAAGCATTGTTCTTCGAATGAATAGCCGGACGTTATCTGTTGCTAACATTGTACACACATGAATGCACACATTTCATGACACCATGAATTGCATCACACGTGGCTGGGTTTTCACTTTGGCACGAGGGACATAACTTTTAATATTTCTATTGTCACATATGTGTTGAGTATTTATAGTTAAGGATCGTAGATGTTCCGAGCGTCTCTCCACAATGACTGCAGGCCCTTCAAATTCTAACTATGCTAAATATGACACAGAGTCTAGTTCAACTACAATTCCTATTGCGGGATACAAGCCGACACCACCTGAACCTCAGCCAGGTAGCCAAAAACCTCCCTAAGAGATTCCTCCTGAGTCAGTAGAAGGTCCGTATGTAGAGGCTGCTCCGAGTAGACTCGATGATGTGGTTATATTGGATGATTCTGTAGATTATACTGCCTCTAAAATCAAAGAATCTGCTCTTAGTAGAATATGTGACGGACATGGCATCCTGTCTGAGGATGTGTTAGTTCCTACATGCCATCAATGGCTACACCATCCCCCAGTAGGGTACACTACATGAAATCAATATATATGCTTAGTGAGGTGTGCCTTATCATTTAATCAATTCATTCATTAGGTTTTGAATTTTATTAAATTGGCCCATGCACAGCTGCATCTTAATAGTTATGCATTATTTCATGGTGTATACATCAACTATGCCCGACACTTGAATTGCATTTCAAGCGATGAAAAGATTCAATATCTGTACAGCTTCAAACATCATAAAGGAAACCCTTCTCTCACATATCGGAACCCTTTAGAGGTTGCAAGAAATGTCATGGGCACTTGGAACAAATTGAGCTATTTCAAAGTGGAGTTCTTCTTCGCTCGCTGCCCGGGTTCACGCAATGGTGGATATTCGAATGCGAGTCTTATCTTCAATCCTTTCCATTTAAGGGCGGTTTATAATTGCGTTTGTTCAAATCATTTTCTTTTTCCCTTTTAGATGTACCAAGGAGACTTGGTAGCGTGGCTCTCGTCGACACTTTTAAGGTTCTTCTTAAAGTTTCGGCTGCTAAAATGGAGGTAAGAATACTCCTTACTAATGAGAACCTCCAGGCCTTTAATTTGCTAGAAGTGAGTCACAGCGTCAGCCAAATTTCAAAGGCTAATGACAGTGATGAGGATGACTCTTCGTTCGAGAATAACGACATGGACCCAAAGGTGCCCCTAGTCCGAATTCCTATGGTGGAGCAAAAGAAACGTTGGAGCATGTTGAATAAGGTTGATGGTGGTGGAGCAGGCCATGATGATGCCGACGTAGGTCATGAGACTTCCAATGACAATGGCAACGATGCTAGGGATTTCTGTTAAGGAAGCAAACTAAGATAAAGATTGTTACGAGGCGGACTTCTACATAGCCTTCGCCTACCATAGTAATAACGGAGACTCCTATCATTCCTTCCAATGACAATTACTAGGGCCTTGTTCTGATTCCAAATGAATTTTGTTCTTTTGGTCCGGGCAGCATGAGTCACGGTATATTGACTCCCTTATCCTTCTGCAGGGTAGTTTGCCAAATACCCATGCATGGGAGATCATCCCTGTAAGCAAAATCCAAACCATAGTCTATTGGGGGGGAGGACACTTGAACACACACATACATGCACTGCTCCTTGCTTACCTTGCTATGTCCTTTATCCTGCCAAGATTAACTTATCTTTATTTCACTCACAGGTTCAATGGATCAAAAATTGATGTTAGATCCCCTTCAAGGTCAAGTGGGTAAGCATAAGAGTCGGAGATCACATACACACTTTCATGGCACTAGCCATGACTCAAATAGCAGTAAGTGATCAAGCTCAAATAGAGAGGGCTGAAACGGGGGGGTATCAATCTCATGATTCATCTTTGAGGCATGAATATAGATCTAAGTTTCCTTTTCCCAAAAGTTTAGACAAATTCTACACTCGACCTAATGAGATTCCACCCGTGGATGTTTCTCATGTTCCTACTTCGGCCTCCCACTCTGCAAAGAAACGTTGCCGCCTTGTTTCCACCGACGCTTCGAGCAGTCATCCAAACCTTTTTACCTTATTCTTCTCACCATAAGGCTAATAAGAAATCTGTCCAATGTCCTATCCTTGTAACAGAGGAAGCAGTCTCTTCAAACCCTTGTATGGCTGCTTGAAGCATCAGTTCCCAAAGATCTATTTTGACGGAGTCAAGTTTATTCCTGATGTAAAACATATATCTTCGAAAGTACAAGGTCATACTATGGCTTATGTCAGCCGTAGGATCGATTTCACCCTAGAGTGGGGGTGAATAGGGTGATGGTATTAATTATAAAAATTAATTGCGGAAGCTTATAAAATTATTTCAACACAAATCATAGAATAATAGCAGCACATATAATAATAGAATAATAAATGCAGAAATAAAACGACAAAGAATTTACCCAGCTTCGGCAAAACCCTACCTACGTGCTGCCCCCAAAGTTTCTACTGGAAATTAAGTAGTCACATGCTTACACACGTAAACTCACGACACCCGCTTCTGACTAACCTAACTCTGTGCTCAAAACCCTGCCACAACTCAGCCACTGAGTTGCGAATTCTCAAACTACGCCGCGTAGTTTGTCCCTTAGTCGCACGACTAGAAATTACAACGGTTTAAAAAGAAATTACAAACTAAAAACAATTTAAAAACAAAACTAAACCCTAATTTAACCAAAGCCTTAAATAATAATCAAGCCAGCCCAAAAGCACGCTCTCTTTTATTTTTATGAGTTCGGCCCGTTCTTTTTTGAGATAATGGCGGCTTTCTTCGTTCGTTCCTCCTGATTAAAAATTAGGGCTTTTACTTTTGAGGCTGCCGATAGTTCCTCGATCGAATGATTGATTTAGGTCCTCGCTTTGTCGATCGACTATTTCTTTGAGTTGCTCACTACTGCTTCTATTTGATCGAGTTCGATGTTTGCTTAGGTATGTAATTTATCCTTTCGTGCTTGTTTTTCGTACTTGAACTCGATGATTTTGGTTGCCGATGATGCTATGGTTTATATAGGATTTGAATCCCAAGATTTTCTTTCGTCTGATATTTTCATAATTATGCTTCGGCCATTCTATTTCGTTTGGATGTTGATGATTTCACTGACTTATTCAATTCGTTCTTTTTGTGTTACTTGGTTGACACGGTTTTGATTTTCTTGACACTGTTTTCCTTGCTCAACATGGTTTCGAATTCGCTGGTATTTAAATTTATGTTGACTTCGGATATGACTTTGTGTATGCGATTCCATGACTTTGACCGTCACCATTGCTTTGATATTTAACTGTACTCTGTGGATTTTGGCTTGATACACTTGACTTTGTTATAAAGTTGAATCACTATCATTTGTTGATTTCGGCCACTTAACTTGGTTGCTTCATCATGTATACACTTGATAATCATGTTGTATTATTGACATGAGCCTGGCATTGTCACTTGTAGTAGGTGTTGCAGTTTTAACTTGTATTCTTTAGGCAGCTTGCATACAGTTGCATTGTTGGTCTTGTATCACTTGCTGTTCATTAGCTTTGTGTTTGTTGTACATATGAACTTGGTTCATATGTATGCTGTGCACTAAGCATTACTTCAAGTTGTATTATTGAACACTTGAGTCTGCACTTGCATTATCCATCTAGAGCTTGCTGTCTATATTCATTTGAACTTAGTTGATGTCAGTTGTCTCTGGTTTGAGTTTTTCTTGTATAACTCGAACTTGGTTTGGATTTTTGCTTCGAGCATGCTTCTGGTTTGATATGCACTATGCCTTGAGTGTGCTTGCATCTGAGTTTTATTCATGTGTGTCCAGACCTGAATGTGCAGTCTTGTATATCCTTTGAGTCATGGTTGATGTGTCACCGTTGTGTGCTGTTTGGTTCTGGCCATATCTTTGGTGCACTTGTGTTGTTTGGATCTGCTCTACTAGTTGCTTTGAGTTACTGCAGCTTCATTGTAGCTGTCTTAACCATTTGAGGCAGTTTGGATATTTGTTGTATATATGAGCTGCTTCATGCTTTATTGTGGCCTTCATGTATACACAGTTGGTTCATTGATGTTTGATGTGTTTATTCATTTATGTGGTAGCTGGACTTGATCATTTGAAGAAGTTTGGATATTTGTTTCATGTAGTACTTGTAGTTTGTTTCAAATGTGCATTGTCTATTTCAGTTTGCGTATGGTTTTGTACACTTGGATTTTTGGTCGAGGCTTGTTTTAGTTGTCTTGAACTTGCACCTATGTTGAATCCAGCTTATAGCACAGATTTGACCTTGTGCTGAAAGTTGTGACATTATTTTATTGCACTTGAGTTGAACCCGGCGTTTTAGGTTTGACCTGTGCTCACATGTCCCTGTAAATTTGTCAAGTGTATATATCGGTGTGCACGGCCTTGTGGCATATACAGTGATACACTGTGTATGTCACAAGCTGTTCGTGTATGATGAATTGAAAATTAAATGATGACGAACGACCCAAATAACCGAGGCAAATATTATTTTCAAAATTCACATTTTGTTTTATACTGCAAAAATATTTCCTTTTCAATTTTACTGCGTCAATATTTATTTTTGCAGATTGCTCAGATGTTGGATTCAATTTGGAATAAAGTTGAAGATAAATACGAGTGTGAGTGATATGTAGTGAGGTCAATTGTAAATGTGAAATTGTGATGTAATCAAATTTGTATTGTAATTGAAATTGAATATATAGTGAGCGCTTGAACTTTGTACTATTCAAAAATTGTAATAAATATTTGTTTGAATAAAAATTCTGTTTGAATTCAAATTCTATGTTATTTATTTTTTATTCAGCAAATATTTATTTAATCTATGAAAAATAAAATAGTACATTAACAAATACATTTACACGAATATATATATATATGTTTATTATCATCAAGCGAAAATCATATAATCGCATATTCAACAATCTCCCGCTTTTGATGATAACAAACATATATTTAAGATTTTGAATATGTTGTATTTGATCATTGATATGCTCTAATTGCTACCCTATTTAAATGCTTCCTCTCTACACAAAGCTCCCCCTACATATATGCATACAAATTAAAAATATGCAAATGAAAAATATTTGACCTTTGCTTGATTTTATTTGACAAAATCTTAACTTTTCTCTTCCCCTTTTGTTATCAGCAAAAGAGTAATAGTGTTAGAGAAAATAGAGATAAAGTGATCGATATTAATTCAACATTAAAAAATCAATTGAATATAAATATTAAATTTCAATAAAAAAATCAAACAAAAATCATAAATATTTTGTTAGGCGCATATTCCACTTTTAGAATGATGGGAATGATGTCATCATATAAAACCATACAGTTGTGTCTATTTGTGGTATATTTATATCAGGAATTTGAATATCTACTAACCATACATAACCGTTAGGACTTTTAAATGAGATTAGTAGTATTCCAATTTTATTTAAAAAATAAATAAATTCAAGTATCTTCTAACCACACATAACCGTGAGGACTTTTAAATGGGATTAGAATCAACTTGTTTATTTTAAAAATCAATTTTTGATATGCGTTCCATACGTGCATAACCGTGAGGACTTTTAAATGAGCATGGAAGCACATAACAAATTCTAAGTAATTCACCCAAGCATAACCGTGAGGACTTTTAAATGAGAGTGAATACTTTGGTATTTTTTTTTAAAGAAATATAAAATGAAAAACGAATGATTCCTGTTTAAAGTACCACATATCGACAAACTATATAGAATTTTGATGAGTGATGGTCGTTAGAAATATGATAGAAATAGAGATCGTCGTGGAATTTTTACCAACAAAAAGTTTTATAACTCTTGTTTAAATTTCTAAAGAAATTTACTAATTATACCGTCTCGAGTTATATGTATGATTAATATTAACACTCATCACTTTTACAATCACTATTCATCTTTTCGATAATCATTAGGGAGTCAGATTAGTCAATGTAATCATTTAAAATCAAATTCAAAAATAATTATAAAATTAATTTTTCAAAATGATTGATCTAAAAATATGGTAAAAAATGATTTTCTCAAAAGGGTTATATGAGAAAAATTTCTGCTATTTGAAAATTATTTGAATTGAAAAATATGTAGATATTTTCTTAAAAAAAACGATGCAGTTACTAAATGTCTCTACAAAAATCACGTTCAACTAGTAAGTTTTCTACCAACTAGATTACCAGTGTAATCTGCATCTGAATTTTTCTTTCACTCCAAATTATCACTAATTGAATTTGATAGACCATGAAGTGTGCACCAAAAATTTCAAACTTAATTTTAATAGCATTTTAATGACATTCTTTTGAATTTGAATTGTAGTCGTGTAAATAATCAGAAACCGTGAATATAGAGTTGGCCGTATTATAACCAAATGTATTATCATCCAACAAAACACTATTTTTAATCCAAACTGATATATATGAAGTAATTCAAAGAATCTAGAGATTTTTATAGTAGGTTTTTGGTATAAGAATATAATTGGCCAACAATTTTGAATAAGTCAGAATCAAAATCATCAATAATTCATCATCACATTATTGGCTGATTTAACTCAGATTACGGTGCAGATTAATCACATTTAATATATCGTTCAAATAAATATACCATTACCTTTTTTACCTTTACGATATTTTTCGTTGTTGTCCATTGTGATTCTGTCACCTTTGTACTAGGCTAAAGAACTTTGCTTTGTCTCTCGTTATGTCCTTGGAACAGCCAGAATCCAAGTAGCACTATTGTTGTTCCTTAGCCTGCCACTACACCTACACGGAAAAAGATTTTTGTGACCTATTTGTTTTTATAGGTCCATGGTTGTTAGTGACAGAATATTTAGAAAAATAATTTTGTGAAGACTCAAAACTATTTATAATAGTTCCCTTCGGCACCCAAATTTGTTTAATTTTGAGAGATTTTATATTTGTGCCTTTTGGAACCCAAATCGGTATAGTTTCCACATGTTTGGGTCTATACCAACAATTATTGTGATTGTGTCCATATTTTCTACAAATTTTGCACATAGAATTAACTTGATTAATATTGCTTTCAACATTTTCAGATTGATTATATCCAAGTCCTTGTCTAACCGTATTAACAATTTGCTTTCCTAATAGCATATTCAACGATTTTTCACTTTTTGAAAATTTATCTAAAGTCGTTGACAATTGTTGGACTTGTGTTTTGAGAGATTCATTTTCATTTAACAATTGTGTGCACTTTTTAATAAAATTCTCTCTCCTAGTATATTCACTTTCTTTCAGAATCAGAATTTCATTTTCAAGTGATTTTATATTAATTTCTGATTTTTTAATTTCTTCTTCGAATGTTGGACACTTGTCACACTTAAGGATCCTACTATGATAGTTTTTAACTAATTGGTTAAGTTGTTCATTTAATTCTATCAAAGTGTCTTTTTGTGATTCAAGTTTGGTATACTTCTCCCTAAGTCGTTCAAAACAGCCATTCACTTCGTGGAAATATATAAGTAATTCTGAGTGAGTGAGTTTTGATACCTTGCTTGGCTCGTCATCGTCGCTATCAGTTATATTTCCTTGAAGGCACATATCTGCTTTCACACTCTCACTGCTAGTACTTTGATTATCTTCGTCACTTGTATTCCACGTGGCTGCAAAACTTTTCCCTTTTGATTTCTTTTTAAAGTCGCGTCGATTTTGAGGACAATTGGGCTTGATGTGTCTGGGTTGGTTGCAGTTATGACAAATGATCTTATGTTCTTCTGAGTAGTCTAGTGCTTTGGCTATTCTTCTTTTTAATTTTTGAATTCGAGCTGGATTTCCGTATTTGTAATTCCATCTTTTGAATTTCTTTATTAATTGCTCCAATTCTGCTGCTCCATTATCATCATCATCACCATCACTTTCTGTTGTTCCTTTAAGAGCTATTGATTTCTTTCGAGTGTCACTTCCTTCACGCTCTTCCTTGAATTTTATTTCTAGCTCATAAGTGGTGAGATTTCCGATGAGTTCTTCAACTTTCATCTGTTTTAGATCTTTTGATTCAAATCTTCATGGAAGGACTCTGAGGATTTTTCGGACTATTTCCAATTCTGTGTATGATTTTCCAAGAGCTTTTGATTTGTATACGATATTGGAAAGTCGTCCATACATCTCTTTGACATTTTCTTCCTTTGCCATTGTGAAGTTTTCGTATTGGCTTCTTAGCATGGCAAGCCGAGATTCTTTGACTTGAGATGTTCCTTCGTGAGTCACTTCTAGTGTGTGACATATTTCCTGCTCAGTTAGACAATGTGAGACACGGTTAAATTCAAATAGATCCAATGAACAGATAATAGAATTCATAGCTTTAGCATTAGCATTTTGTAATTTATTTTCTAGTTTTGTCCATTGATCGTTTGGTTTTCCTATTTCCTGATTATCTACAGTTATAGTTGGTGCTCTATAACCTGTCTCAATAATACCCAAGCGTCAATGGTTTTCAGAAAAATTTCCATCCTATTTTTCCAGTAAGCATATTCACCATTGAACATTGATGGTCTAACTATGGACAGACCTTCAGCAAAAGCATTATTTAAAGAAGCCATTTCAAAATTCAAAATTTTAAAACAAAAATTGGTTTTTGTAAAATCAAATTTTTAAAACAAAAACGGCTTTTGCAACTTACTCTGATACCACTTGTAGGATCGATTTCACCCTAAAGGGGGGGTGAATAGGGTGATGGTATTAATTATAAAAATTAATTGCGGAAGCTTATAAAATTATTTCAACACAGATCACAGAATAATAGCAGCACATATAATAACAGAATAATAAATAAAGAAATAGAACGACACAGAATTTACCCAGCTTCGCCAAAACCCTGCCTACGTGCTGCCCCTAAGGTTTCTACTAGAAATTTAGTAGTCACACGCTTACACATGTAAACTCACGACACCCGCTACTGACTAACCTAACTCTACGCTCAAAACTCTGCCACAACTCTGCCACTGAGTTGTGAATTCTCAAACTACGCCACGTATTTTGTCCCGTAGTCACACGACTAGAAATTACAACGGTTTAAAAAGAAATTACGAATTAAAAACAATTTAAAAACAAAATTAAACCCTAATTTAACCAAAGCTTTTACTGTTAGTTCGGTCTGCCATGAATAGGTACTTCTGGACTGGAAGTGTTCACAACACAAAGTTAATTCCTTGCTCCTTTTCCTTATTTGAGTCCACTTTGAAGCTTGGTGGTCTTGGAATTATTAATGTTAGGAAGTGGAATATTGCTGCATTTAGTAAACATTTTGATGATCTTATAATTAAAAAAGACAGTTTATGGGTCAAATGGACGTGGCAGTACAATATTAAGAGAAGGCAATTCTGGTGTATGGATATTCCACAGAACTGCAGCTCGAATTGGACGAAGTTGATGAAACTTAGGGATGTTTTCTTACCTATGGTTCATTTTCTTCTTCAACCTAACTCTGCTGTTAGTTTTTGGCATGATCCATGGGTTAGGAAGGGTCTGATTCTATCTAAAGTTTGTGAGTATTCCTTGATTCAGCAATCTGGTATTCATAGTGATGCTAAGGCTATTGATTTTTTATTTGAAGGCAATATGCTGCTGCCTTACAATAGCAATCAGATGATAAGGCAAATGTGGAGGGATATTATGAATTTTTTCAAGTGTGCTGATCATTCTATTTCTATTACTTGGGAACAGAAGTTACACACTGTTGCCACTGTGTACAAGTACATATCAGTTTCTATTCCTCTGCCAGCTGCCAGGTGGTACTATGTTTTATGGACTAGACTCTGTGCCTAGGGAGAATTTGATGATGTGGAAGGTTGTTAGTAATGCTTTGATGACTAGGGATGTATTGAACAGGTTTGGGTTGACTGTTTGCACCTTTTGTGTATTTTATGATATGTGTGATGAATCTGTTGAGCATCTCTTCTTTGAATGCTCAGCCTTACTTATATTGATGAGTAGAATTAGTTGTACCACTGGGTTTGATCTTAATACTGCCAACTCTGTCTCTGTTTGGAATATAATTCATCAAGCTACTGCAAGGAGGAATGATGAGGTTAGTGCAATGGTTGTTTGCTTGAAAATCTATTTAGATGTGATATGGAGAGAAAGGAATGCTAGAATTTTTGAGAATTTGATGAAAACTTATGATACTCTCTGGTTTGAAGTGAAGAATAGGGTTTACATGAAACTACTGAGGAGCAATAGGCAGTACCCTGTTGGCATTGTCCAAGCTTGGGCTGTCTAGTTGTTACTTTCTTGTTTTCCTGTTTTTTTTTTCATTTCTTTTTTTTAGCTTCATTCAAAGCTTGTTTGAATCTTTATTTTATGTTTGCAATAAATCTGGTAGGGGTCCAGTGAACCTCACTGGCTTTACCAAAAAAAAAAAAATCAAGCCAGCCCAAAAACACGCTCTCTTTTATTTTTATGAGTTCGGCCCGTTCCTTTTTGAGATAATGGCGGCTCTCTTCGTTCGTTCCTCCTGACTAAAAATTAGGGCTTTTAATTTAGAAGCTGCCGATAGTTCCTCGATCGAATGATTGATTTAGGTCCTCGCTTTGTCGATCGACTATTTCTTTGAGTTTCTCACTACTGCTTCTATTTGATCGAGTTCGATGTCTGCTTCGGTATGTAATTTATCCTTTTGTGCTTTAATGTTTTTCGTACTTGAACTCGATGATTTTGGTTGCCGATGATGTTATGGTTTGTAGGATTTGAATCCCTAGATTTTCGTTCATCTGATATTTTCAAAATTATGCTTCGGCCATTCGATTTCGTTTGGATGTTGATGATTTCACCGACTTATTCAATTCGTTCTTTTCGTGTTACTTGGTTGACACGGTTTTGATTTTCTTTGACATTGTTTTCCTTGCTCACTATGGTTTCGAATTCGTTGGTATTTAAATTTATGTTGAATTCGACTTTGACTTTGTGTATGCGATTCCATGACTTCGGCCATCACCATTGCTTTGATATTTAACTGTACTCTGTGGATTTTGGCTTGATACACTTGAATTTATTATAAAGTTGAATCACTGTCATTTGTTGATTTCGGCCACTTAACTTGGTTGCTTCATCATGTATACACTTGATAATCATGTAGTATTATTGACATGAGCCTGGCATTGTCACTTGTAGTAGGTGTTGCAGTTTTAACTTGTATTCTTCAGGCAGCTTGCATACAGTTGCATTGTTGGTCTTGTATCACTTGCTGTTCATTAGCTTTGTGTTTGTTGTATATATGAACTTGGTTCATATGTATGTCGTGCACTAAGCATTGATTCGAGTTGTATTATTGAACAGTTGAGTCTGTACTTGCATTATCCATCTGGAGCTTGCTGTCTATATTCATTTGAACTTAGTTGATGTCGGTTGTCTCTGGTTTGAGTTTTGCATGTATAACTTGAACTTGGTTTGGATTTTTGCTTCCAGCATGCTTCTGGTTTGATATGCACTGTGCCTTGAGTGTGCTTGCATCTGAGTTGTATTCATGTGTGTCCAGACCTGAATGTGCAGTCTTGTATATGCTTTGAGTCTTGGTTTCTGTGTCACCGTTGTGTGCTGTTTGGTTCTGGCCATATCTTTGGTGCACTTGTGTTGTTTGGATCTGCTCTACTAGTTGCTTTGAGTTACTACAGCTTCATTGTAGCTGTCTTAACCATTTGAGGCAGTTTGGATGTTTGTTGTATATATGAGCTACTTCATGCTTTATTGTGGCCTTCATGTATACACAGTTGGTTCATTAATGTTTGATATGTTTATTCATTTATGTGGTAGCTGGACTTGATCATTTGAGGCAGTTTGGATATTTGTTTCATGTAGTACTTGTGGTCTGTTTCACATGTGTACTGCCTATTTCAGTTTGCATATGGTTTTGTACATTTGTATTTTTGGTCGAGGCTTGTTTTAGTTGTCTTGAACTTGCACCTGTGTTGAATCCAGCTTATAGCACGGATTTGACCTTGTGCTGAAAGTTGTGACATTATTTTATTGCACTTGAGTTGAACCCGGCGTTTTGGGTTTGACCTGTGCTCACCTGTCCTTGTAAATTTGTCAAGTGTATATATTGGTGTGCACGGCCTTATGGCATATACAGTGATACACTGTGTATGTCACAAGCTGTTCGTGTATGATGAATTGAAAATTAAATGATGACGAACGACCCAAATAACCGAGGCAAATATTATTTTCAAAATTCACATTTTGTTTTATACTGCAAAAATATTTCCTTTTCAATTTTACTGCGTCAATATTTATTTTTGCAGATTGCTCAGATGTTGGATTCAATTTGGAATAAAGTTGAAGATAAATACGAGTGTGAGTGATATGTAGTGAGGTCAATTGTAAATGTGAAATTGTGATGTAATCAAATTTGTATTGTAATTGAAATTGAATATGTAGTGAGCGCTTGAACTTTGTACAATTCAAAGATTGTAATAAATATTTGTTTGAATAAAAATTCTGTTTGAATTCAAATTTTGTGTTATTTATTTTTATTCAGAAAATATTTATTTAATCTATAAGAAATAAAATAGTACATTAACAAATACATTTACACGAATATATATATATATATATATATGTTTATTATCATCAAACAAAAATCATATAATCGCATATTCAACATCAGCAACACTTACGAACAGTGTTTCAAATGGAAGAGATTGGCTATGGTGATTTCCAAGTTTGCTGAAAGCAAAATGGTTGAGGTCGTAGGATTGATGCTTGTGATAGGGCAGGATAATGAGACCGCATCCCATCTTGATGAGGAAGTTGCTGGGCTGAAAAAGTCGTTGGCAGAGGCAAAGGAAAAGGTTTGAGATTTGAATGATTCAATCCTATAAGAGAAATAGATCCACGAGATACAAATTAGGACTTCTCATCTTATTAACCACACTCTGTTGTCAGAGAATGAGCGTCTAACCAAAGAATTAGATGAGCCAAAGAGACAGCTGAATAAAGAGAAGAAAGTAAAGGACGACGCACTTATGAAAGCTTATAAATACTACGAAGGGTTGGTGGATGCTTGCTATGTGAGAGACAAGGTGGAATCTCAGGCCAAGGATGTAAAGAAACATATCAAAGCTGCAGAGAAGTGGATTAAAGAAAAACTTGATCCTATAATCATAAATTAGAATGCCAATGTAAGTAAGTTTAAAAATCTATAAGGGCTCGGCAACTATTATCCCAAGGCTTTAGCCTTGGCATGGAAGCAGATCCACGAAGAAAAGCGGGAGTCTTTTGGAGAACGTGAGGCAAACTTAGAGGAATTGGGGCGCGAATTTCTTAGTGCAGATGAGATTGGAGAACTTAGAGCTGGCGAAATCCTCCTACACTTGGAGCTGGCTCTCAGAACCTAGAAAGATGAAGGTGAAGGCTTTGGATCTACTCCTCAAAACTCCACCATAAGTTTTACTTCCGAGCTTCCGACCGTCCTTCATCTGTCCATCAGATCCTCATCACAATTTGGATAAACCTCACATGAAAAAGACAACCATTATATCCCTTATTCAGAAGGGTAGTTCTAATGGCACTGGTTCACACCGAGTCTAAGTCTGGTGGAGGTATTTCATTGACCTCACCCATATTTGAGAAAGCTCACATGACATCATACGACATTGCTAATCTCTCCTTTTATGTTTCTCAAATTTCATGTCAACCCCTCATTGCACCTCTCCTTGAGGGAGATCCATAACTGGGCTAACAAGCTTTGATGACTGAGTCTATGATCATGTCTACCTCTTAGACTATGCCGAATTTCTAGCTAGTGCCGCCCATGGACCCTTCAAAGGGCCGTGGAAGTAGGGGTAGGAGCAGGAAGAAACCAGAGGAGCCAAGTGCACTCCCTTCCAATGAGGGAGCCAAGGAGAAGAGGAGGAATAAAACTAAGCATTAGATGTGACTGTTCATTTTTTATTGTATAGTCGTAGGATTGCTTTTGCACAGACTAATTTTATATGAGTTCAGTCCCCTACTTCTAGTTTAGACGCTTTATGAAAAAAACTTGGTTTCCTTTCAAGTTCTTTGTTGACTTATCGAAGTTATGAGAAATGCGCTTAGTATTCTTATTTATATACTTGTAATCCATTTCTATGCTGCCACTTGACCAAAATATTGGTTTGTCTTGTTTGAATTTAACCAAGCTCCGTCCGAATTGTAATAGTAGATTGCATTACGCTATATCGACCATCGGTAGCTTAACCTTCTAAATGCCCATCTCTGGGTATCCTTCTTCGATCATGTTCGATTTTGGCTCCGATCAATTTTGATCACCTAGAATAGTGGCTTGAAACATCCCTCTATGGTATGTTTTTCCCTAATCATGCCTAATTCTGGGCATCGATCGGATTTGGTTATCTGGAATGGTGATTTAGATATCCCTTGTTAGGATTTTCATTCCCAACCATGCCAGACTCTAGGCTTCGATTGGAGTTGACCATGTAGGACAGTGGTTTAGTCATCCCTGTTTAAGATGTTTGTCTTCGAACACGCTTGACTCCGAGCATTAATCGAGGTTTAAATGAGACATCATCTAACTTTGGGCGATGATATTTTGCCTGGCTTCCTCCAAGCAAGGTGTTGGGGCTTTGCCAAACCCCATGCATGAGCGTTTAGGGAAAAGTGTCTCATTCCCCCTTGAATGTTTATACTCCTGCCCCGAGTCAAGGGTTGAAGGAGTTAGTAGGCATCTATCTTCAGATGCCAAGTATGGTTTTACTTTAGTGGTCCGATCATGGACCGTAGTAGTCTGGTTGACACCTATCCCTAGGTATCTATATACTTGTATTATACTTATGTAGATTGATTCACTTTCACCACAATACTCAATTTATGGTTGGGTAAAGAGACAAAGTTGTTGATTCAGGAAGTCATTTCGTTTTATACTCATAGAAAATGATAGATTCTATCTTGATATATCATACTCGACTAAATATTTACAAAGTTCAAGTGAAATAACGTCGCAGGTGTTCACCATTCCACGCCTACGGGAGTGAGATCCCGTCTACGCTTGCCAAATGTTCCATCTGCAAGCTTATGTTTGACGCATACAGACCTTCCCAGCTTGGGCCTATATTCATGGGGCATGGTAAGATTTGTTGAGAAAGAGATCACCAATTTTAATTGTCCAGCTCCTGACCTTGGTGTTGTAATAACGGGCAACTCATTTATGATGTGTGACTACTCTTAGGATAGCTTTATCATGCTTCTCTTCAATCATGTCGTGTGACTTCAGCGGGAGTTCCTCCTTTGTTTGGGGGTTGTTATGAGTTACTCAATAGGAAGGTACTTTGAGCTTGACAGAAATCAGAGCCTCCAATCCGTAGCCTAGGGAAAATGGAGAATGGTCGGTCGTACACTTCTGGTTCATTCTTTAGGCCTAAAGTGCCAACAGTAGTTTATCAACCCACTTACCCTACGTTTTCTCCCGTCTCTTCTTTAGAATGGACTTAATTATATTGTTTGTAGTTTCTACCTATCCATTCTCTTGTATGTTCACTACCACTGCAAATCTTTTCTCAATGTAACGCCTGCGATATAAGTCTTTGAACTTAGCACCGTCAAATTGGAACTCCTTATCAGAGGTGATCCTTTTTGGGACCCCAAAGAAACGGATAATCTTTCTGACTATGAAGTAGACTACCTACTTAATAGTGATTGTGGCTAGCGGCTCAACTTCAGCCTACTTCATAAAATAGTTAACAACAATGATGACGTACATTGCACCTCCCTCGGACATTGTAGCTCCCCAATGATATTTATTCCCTAAATTGCAGTTGGCCAGGGACTGACTATCTACGTAATCTATGTCGGTGAGGCTCGAGGAATTTCGACGGAACTTTGGCATTTCTTGCACCATCTAAAATAATTAGCCGCGTCTCCTTTGTCGGTCGGCCAAAAGTATCCACAGCAAAGAATCATCTTTGCCATTGTCGAACCTCTGATGTGGTTACCACAAGCCCATTCATGTACTTCCATTAGGACCTGCTTGGCTTCATTATTGGAACACACCAAAGTAAGGGGACCGATGATCCTTTCTTGTATATCACTCCTTCAATTATGATGAATCTCGATGCTTTGAGGAGGAGTTACCATCGCTAGTTCTTCATATCAGAAAGGATTCCTCTTTGCAAATAATTCTTAATTGGAGTCACCCATGACCCTACTCACATTCAGCCACTAAGATCCAATTGACATCCTTCCGGTCGATGCTTGGAGCTGATAATACTTCCACCGGGAATAGGCCCACGAGATGCACATCTTCTGAGCTTGCCAACTTGGTCAACAAATCAGCCTTCACATTCTCCTCTCTAGGAATATACGTTATAGTGTTATAATCGATTTCATTAAGCAACTCAATGGCTCTATTCGGATAACGGTCTAACCTTGCCCCTTTCGCTTAAAAATCTTTCCTTATATGGCACACCACTTGTTGGGAGTTACAGAAGATGTGTAAAGTTTTGACACCCAACTCTTTCATAATTTTAAGTCACGCGATCAAAGCTTTGCATTCTGCCTCGGTGCTTGTCCCGAGAAAATCGAGTTTCAGTGTGTAACAAATTGAACGCTTCACAGGGGTCATCAACACTACACTTGCCTCAAAACAACGTTTGTTGGATTCTCCATCAGTTTATATCTTCTACCCAACATTATGCTCTTTACTACTTCCAGAGTATCTTCTTGAGCATTGTACTCAGCTATGAAATTTGCTAATGCTTGGCCTTGGATTGTTCTTCGAGGATGATACATGATATCTTATTGGCTCAGCTCAATGTTCCATTTTAACAGCCTTCTAGGGGTCTCAGTTCACTACAAGACATGTCTCAAAGTCAAGTCAGTTAGAACTTTGATCCGGTGAACATGGAAATACAGGTGGAGTTTTCTCGAAGTGATTAATAGGTAGTGTGCACACTTTTCTAGTTTTGGGTAGTTCCTTTCTTCCTTTGTCAATTGTTTGCTAATCTAGTACACCGGTCTTTGGATTCCGAACTCCTCACGTACAAATGCGGTACTCAGAGCGCGCACTGACACTACCAGGTAAACAATAAGTCCTCATCTTCCAATGGTTTTGACAAGATGGGTGGTCTCTCCAAGTGATCCACCAACGCTTGAAAAGCATCTTTGCACTACTGCGTCCAAGCGAAGTTCCTTTTCCCTTCTTGAGGATATTGAAGAAAGGGATGCACTTATCTGTTGCTTTTGAAATAACACAGCTTAGAGCTGCAACTTTTCCATTCATGCTTTAAACTTCTTTTATTGAATTTGAGGCTTTGGTGTTCCTCAATCTCGCTGTCTTCTCCAGATTAGCTGCTACTCCCCTTGATAATTTTCCGTTGGTTAATGCAACTAAGGTCAAACAGAAAATATCGATGTGACTATTACATGGTTCTCTTGAATTAAGAATACTGTCAATCTTCATTGTGAAAGCTTCTCTTTGATTATAGTCAAATCATGACACCCATCAAGTGACTATAGTTGGTTTGAGTTGAAGTATTGAAAGTGGAACACTATTCAAGGGAGGATTCATCTCCTCAGTTATATGGAGTTAGTATCATGGTCAGCTGAAGTAGACTCAAAGTCAAAATCACTTGCCAGAGTAGTTGGGTTAATAATAATTGTGGTTATTGAATCAAGGACGTTGTGTTTGGACAATCGAGTTGAATATGAATCATATTGATATTTTAGCCTTTACCAAATTCCATAAGTTCAAAGTGATATAGTTTGGACATGAGAGTTGATGTAAATAATTATAAATACCGGGTAATGCTTAATAAAGTAAAATTAAATTTTACCAAAATCGAGTAAGTGATAAATTTGGCCATAGTATCACACCACCTACTAAATGATGTGTGAATGTTAATATTTGAATTATTCAATATTAATCACTAACCAAATTTATACCTTAGAATCACACATTGGAACGATGAAGGTTCCTTTTATTACTTGATTAAACTAATTTGTAATTGAATATTTATATAATATTACTTATAAAATTTTACATTTGATGTGTTGAACAATGTTGAACAGTGATTTACAATAATTATAAATATATTGATTGATATACAATATCTCTATGCATTTAAATTTATATTGATCGAGATACAATATCCCCCCAAAGCCATGTCAGCCTTATGTGTTTCAGGGCAATATTCTAGGATGGAAATAGCCACGAACCAACAGAAGACAGCTGCCAATATTATGTCAAAGACAATAGCAAGAAGTCAAAAAAGACAAAAAACCAAAATCAAAACTTCACACGTATGAATTCTCCTGTAACTAGGAGCATGAGAGATGTTGCTCACATAAACATGGTATAATAAATGATACATAATATAGGTGCTTGGAATATCAGAGGATCCCACAACTTTCTCAAACTCGATCAGGTTAAACAGTTGACCACCTTACACCAGCTATCCGTTTTTGCAATCTTTGAAACAAAATTTAATTTGCCACTAACTGTTAAAGCTGCTAAGTATATTAACCCTACTTGGACTGTGAATCACAATCTTCTTGAAGCTAGTTACGGGAGAATTATGGTTCTTCACAATCCTGTGCAACTAACTCTTGATCTCATCCTTGCAACTCCACAACCAATGCACTTTCATGCTAAGTATTTCAACTTCTCAATATCCTTCTATATTTCTTTCATCTATGCTTATTACTCCCCCACTGCCAGACAAACTCTTTTCAATCTTATTCCTGCTTTTAGACAAGACACACATCCTTGGATTTTGCTTGGGGATTTTAACTGTTGTTTTTCCTTGTCTGACAAACATGGGGGTCTCCCTCTCTTGCCTAGGGACATTATCCCCTTAAACAATGCTATTGATGACTCCTCTTTAATACCAGTTCACAAATATGGTGCCCCTTTCTCTTGGAATAATCGTTCAAGAAATGGTGCCCGTATTTTCTCCAACATTGATCACCCTTTCTCTAATTTTAAAGCCCTAACCACATGGCCCAACTTATCCACTTTTCTGCCTCATCCAATTCTATCTGACCACTCTCCCCTCATCTTGTTCACTGGGATAAAGCCACTGGAAGCCAAAAGAGGATTTAAATTTTACAATGCATGGGTCCATGATCCAGAATATTACGATGTTATATCAAATGCTTGGACTAATAGGTTTTTTTGGAAATCCTACTTTTATCTTTTGCAGCAAACTCAAAGCAATTAAGGAAGTTTTGAGGGGATGGACTAGGGAAAGATATGGAAGTGGCAGTGTAACGACCCGTAAATTTCGACAATTAAATTATAAATTAAAAAGGATTTTGTGGTCTGAATTTCTGAAAATATATATATATATATATATATATATATATATATATATATATATATAAGTACGAGAGATAAATTAATACTGAATGAACGCTAAATGGAAATTTTAGCAGCAATAAGTAAAGCTTAATTATTGTTAAATTGAATGAAAATCTAATTGAGATAGTGTAAGATGTATATCTTTGTGTAAGTTGTATAAATAAAGGAGATTTAAATGTATAATTAATAATGAATTGTAGAAACGGTTATTTAACCTGATTGTCAGAAAGTTAGGGGAAAAATAAATAAGGAAATAGCGTAAATTGGTTGCACTTGAATAATATATAAATTAAAGAATTTATGACAAGAATTTAAATTTCCTATGTGTTTATATATATTGGTAAAATTGTAACTATATGTGAATTTAGGTAGTAAAATAAAAGGCAGTGATGGATAACCAATTTGATGCAATACAAAGGTGATTGAAACGACTGTTGGGTTTTAATGGAGTGTATATAAATAGTGAAAATCATTATAATCTCTTAATTTAATACGATTGTTTAATTAATACTAAAAGAATAAAATTTGAAATAGTATTAACGTAATAATAACAATAATAGATTGCAATTGTATAATGGAAGTAAATTGTTAATAAATGGATGTAAATATTAACAAATTTATGGAAATAAAATATAAATGAATGTTGGATAGAACATAAGTGAATGCAATTGGGAAGTACGCTATTTGGAGATAAATTTAAGAAAGGATAACAACCATTAAATTTCCTAATTTATTTGTCAATGAATGTATTTGAGAATAGAGTTCTTTTATATGTTGAATAGTTATAATGTTGTTATTAAGAATAAACGTTACTTTATTAAGTATAAATATAGTAACGGAAGTATGAATAAATTTATAGAAATGTAAGACTTACTTTAAGGTAATAATTGAGTGTAGAATTTTTGAAATAGATTTAATAACAATAATTATTGTTCGTTACCTCTCTTATTTGTTGTTAAGTTTATTTTGAAATCAATCTCAAATTTATTCACTAAATTATTGCAGTTAGCGTAGTTTTGGTTTTGCAATTGCAGTAGTTAATTCTTTAAGATGAGGTTAATACTAATTCTATTTTAATTGGACCAATTGTTGATATAGATTTTAGAAAGCTGGATCTATGAAAAAAAATTGAGTATCAGAATCAATAATTGCATTTATTGCATAAATAAAGGGAATTTAACGTTAAATATTACGTTATTGAAATTTAAAATAGACTTTAAGAATAATGATGTGAATCATGAACCAAAGTATGTGGCATCTCTATTTTGGATAAAAGATGAGTACATAAAGGTTAAAAATTTAATAAATAGGTTTTGATAAATTTATTTATAATTCCTTAATATAAGGAAGCGGAGAAATTTATACTGAAATTTGATAGACTTGTCAACTCTAATTCACAGCCAAACTTGTTAAATCATTTAAGTTGATTTTAATAAAATTTGGACAATTTTAGAATATTAATATAAGATTGGATTTTTATGATTTATTTAATTTATTTAATGAATATTAAAAATAGCCATTTTGGCCACGGACTCGGATTTCGACGAAACTAGTTTCATCGGATCCGTATCGGTGAATTATTATAGGGTTTCAAGTTTCGTATCGATCGGACCTGTCGTTTGATCGTACGGATGCGAAACGCCTTGAAATCGATTTAATTAAAATCAATTTGAAATCAATTTGGAAATTTTGTTTTCAGTATAACTTCTTCATACAACCAAATTTGGACGTGAAACTTTTTCCATCGCGTTCAGAATATTTTAAAATACCTATTTGGATATATAGATTTAACAAATTCGGTTCCAGAGGCATAGCGGAGTTTTTGGGCCATAGTTTGTTCCGCACGTTCATTCTACGGTCTATCTACTCTATCTCTAACCCCTCTATATAAACCCATCTATTCAGCCCTAGCCTCCGCCTATTTTTCATTTATCTACGCGTATATTTTCTTCAAGCCTCTCTTCTTCTTCAATGGGTGCAAACCCTAGATCCAATCAATTCAAAAACAAAATGGAATTTCAGACTACTCTAAAAATTCTGAAAAAAATTATATATCGAACATCTCGACGATACGAATCAGCGTATGCTGTTTGTTTTTTGAGATTTCGCTTCGATCAGCGGGAAATCACGGTCAAAGTTCCAATTTTCGTAACCCATATGTCGAATTGGGCGTTTTCGATTTAGGCATCAATCGAGCAATTGGTTTCTGGGTTCTGGGGAGATCGGGATGCCGAGTGTTTTGGTGGTGGTCGTGGCGCAGATGGTTAGCCGTGGACGACGGATTTTGCGATCTAGGGCTAGAAAGGGGACGGTCGGAGGTGGCTCTAGGGGGATTCGGACCTGGGTTATCGCGAGCGGCCGGCCGAGGCGATGAAGAGGGTGGCGTCGGTTTGGGGAATTGAGGACGGTGGTGGTCACGGTGGATGGCAAAGGCCGAACGTGGGAGTGGGTTTCGGTCGAGTGAGTTTTGCTGGGTTCGGTATGACGCGTGAAGATGGTAGGTATTGCTGGTGACGTGGCAATAATTATTTAGGTAAGTTTTGTTTTAAATTAAATTTGTTTTCAAATCGTTTAATTCAAATAATTTCTGCATACCGTGTCCGATTCACGCGAATTTTTTTTTGTTAGGATCGTTATTTAATTCCGGACTTGATGACGCTGGTTTGGACGAATTCCGAGAAAGGCGAATTTTTGGGTTTAAATCGAATTTAAATTCGATTTAAATTCAAAAGGTGAGTGTTTTAACCCACTCACAACTACTAGAAGCTTTTATGTTTGTTTAAATTAATTTTAGAAATGAATAGAAATTTATTTATGAGTATTTGGCATGTTTATTTTATTCATATCTGTTGAATTGAATTTATTTAAATTAACTGTTAATTTAATTAATTTATTGCGTATAAATTTACAGTTAAAATTTATTTGTTTGTATATGAACTGCTAGTTAACAGTTATATAATTTATTACTGAATATAGACTGTAGATTAATAGCTGTTAAATTTAATTTGAATAAAATTGCCAGTATTACCTGTTATGTAGTACCAAAAATAATATTGTTATTGATTGATATTGATTGATGATTGTGATTTGGATGATGGATGATGTTGATGAATGGATGTTTATTATATATCATTAAATTGCAAATTATCATGCATATTTCATTTCATTCGGGATTGTGGTTTGAAATGATATATAACCGCAAAATTTTATATTTTTTTAAATTGCGGATTGAAATGATAAATATCTGTATCACTTGACCATAGGATAGAAAATTATATACAGGCACCGCGGTATATATATAACTATTTAAATGTGATTTCTATGGTTTGGATGGAATACGGTTTATAATAATCTTAAATTTTATATTGTATAAATATTTTTCTTCCATATATATATACATATGAAGTTGAAAAATTTGAAATTAAAAGGTGTATAAAAATCTTTATTAAAAATGGAAGAAAATTAAGAAAATGGAGTTTAATAATTTATATCATATGTTTAAATGTTAAGTTTGGAAATTTTAAGATATGATATTTATAATTGGATTTTTCCCAAGATAAATTGAAATGAATATTCTAGTATAATTTGAATTGGGAAAATATATATATTTTATTACTAGAAATTGAAGTCTTATTATTTATGGATTTTATGTGAATATTCAAGACTAATTAATAGAACAATTGATCTGTTGAAAGAATAAAATCCAATTTTAGTTTGAAATATTGTTACTCAAAATGGATATACGTATATATAAATAAATTGAAGTGGTTTTGGAACTTGAGAGAGATAATATAAATTTTGGTTTAGACTTTAACAAAGAAATGTATTTGTAAAGCCATGAGAACTATTTTCTTTACAAAGTAACATTTAAGTTAAACCATTTAATTCATATACCGTTGAATGTCCAAACCATTCAAGTTTTTTTTAGAAGTTATGGTTTTAAATTATGAATTTTCAAAATATTATGCTTTGAAAATATTTGATTTTCAGACGTTATGAAGTTAAAGCATTATGATTTTGGAAAAGAATTATATTTGGGATAAGTGATAAAATATGGTTTTGGGTTTTGAAATGATATCGTATTCATGGTTATGAAATGGAATGTTTATTCTGATTTTTAAAGTATAACCTATTTTTAAATGACCGCGGTGTTATAATAACGATGGGTTGGCAAAGAGACCGGGATCGGATATGGACATACTCTATGTCGATACCGAAAACCACTTTGACTAACCGTGTACGCGGTGGAGATTCCAGAATGAAGTAGGTGGTGGCGACGTTTCCTGTAAGGTAAATACGTGGACCCGACTCCCGTGAGTTGGCATAAGGTGGCTAAAACAGGAGCGATTCTCAGGCCAATGATGTCATTCCTCTGATCGGACCCTCCTCTTCGATATTATACTTTGACTTGGATTGATTCAGTGGCCACTTCTATATTTTGATTTTGGGGAGTTAGTCCGAGGTGGGCGGTAACTGCGGCTACGCGTTTCCACCAGCCTGGATAGCAATTGGTATATCTACCCTGGCATTGCCTAGTTGTGCCGTGTCACCTACCATATCGAGCCTTTACTACGAGTTTCTATTTGTGTCGTACCTATGGAGTATCCTCTGGTAGCCTCCCGATCAGGAGGTATTACGGTACTGTATAGACTATTGGCATTTTACGTGTTAAGGTGGAAAATGTAAAGCCTTAACGCTATTTAAAAGTAAGTTTATTTTATGAATAGACACTATTATAATAGCGCAATATACTACATAGTAAATAGTTTAACGAATCCTTAGGAGATGTAAATCCCGAACATCTCTTGAGTTACTGTACTCATATTTATTTCTGTTAATTTAACTCACATAAGATCTTTTAGTCTGACTCGAGTGTTTTTGTCTTTTCAAATTCGCTCGGGTCAGTCCGAGCGTTTCAGGATCAAAGATTTTAGCTTTGGAGGACGAAGACGAAGAATCCGTATTATATTATTTATAGTATTGCACCACACTCATACTGTTCCGCTGCATTGATTACAGTGGTATGTGTAACTCTGATATTTATTGTGTAAAGAATAACAAGTGTTTTGTAAACCATTTATGAACTGTATATTTATTATTATATTTTATCCTTCCGCTGTGAGATTCTATTTTGTTTTTATTTCTTCTCTGTTTTTCTTATTTACCCCATAACAATCCGCCCTTCCGTTATGTTTTGAATTGGCACGTGTGTCGGTTTAAAGTGTGCGGAAAGGCGGGATGTTACAGTTGGTATCAGAGCTTTGATTTAGCGATAAACTTGGCTTTGTGGGGTTTGACTCTTTGTTAATAGGGTAGTAATACCCTATGGGAGTCGCTGAGTGTATATATATGAGAGAGCGTATTTGTTAGTGTTAATAAAGATTTTGATATTGTGTTAATCTGTTCCGCTTTGTATTTATAAATTCTGGTTGATGCATGGGACGCTATGTCATCAATAGGGATTTCTAAACACTTAATAGGACAGACTGACATAATATTTGTTTTTAACATGGGTGAATGAAATAATTTTGCCTATTATATTTTCTATATATAAAAATATTTTTATAAAGATATATATATATATATATATATATATTTGGTTGCTATAGATTGGGTGTTAGGAAATAAAAATATTTATAACAATTGAAGCTAAGTTGAAATTATAATAAATCAAATTGGAGATTTTAGAACTTAAGTCCGGGATTTTGAAAATCTGTTTTCAATGGATTTATGGGATATAGGATTTGGTTTATAAGTATTTTCTTATATAAATATTTAGTATAATTCGGAAAAATTATTTTAAAGAAGATTTTGGAGAATATAAATTTTGTACTTTCCTCTCTATCGCTAGAAAATAATTTCGGTGATGGCGGCCGCATCATCGACTTTCATTTTCGAGTTTCGAAGGGAAAGGCCACTGTAGTGAACTCTACTGCAGATTTGTTTTGAAATTATTTAAAATTTTAATTGTTTAAAGGTAATTAGAGATATAAAAGTTGTAAGAAATTAATTATCTATTATTTTAAAGTAATTTTGGAATTTGACCCGGTATTAATTCTTGAATTTCCATTAATTAGTTGAAAAAAAAAATTTAGTTTAGTGAAATAAAGGTTAAGTAATCAATGAATTAAAAGGGTTGAGATTAAACTTGTATAAGTTCTTTTGCTTTTTCTTTAACATAAATAAATTACCAAGTATAAAAAGTTGAAATGTAAATTAAGAGTGGAATAGAATATTATGCAAGTAGAATTTTTGGAAATAATGAAGTATTCAATAAATTACTGTTATAAATAAGAATTTAATGGTATTAACTTAAGTGATGATTGGAATTTTACTAAAATTAAAGGTTGTATTATTAATAGGTGATTTTAACCTTAAGAAAGTAAAAATGAAATTCCTTAATTTATAAAGTTTGATTGTAGGCTTATTAACTTAAGTACGCCTTAATTTCCCCTATTCTAATATAATGGAAAGTAGGAAAAATATAAATGACTGCAATCCATAGTTAATGAATGAGTAAAATCTTTCACTTATAGGAATGCAAGTTATGAGGTTAATAAATTAAGTGTAAGTAGAGGGTTACTGTAATTAAATATAATGGAAACTTCAACATTAAATAAATGAATGAGATTAAAGGTAAGTTGAAATTGTAATTTATAAAACAAATATATATTAATTAAAGGAATGGAGAAGAAACTTGTAAATTTTCACTTACATTCTTAAAACATACATAACTGACCATATAATAAAAAGTTGCAATGTTAGTAGGAAAATGTAAGGGGAAATCTTACAAGTGAAGAGTAAGGTAATAAAGGTATTCTATTAATTTGCTATTATTAATGAGAATTAATTGTACAAACTTAAGTTAAATTGGAAATTTTACTATATAAGTAAAGATATGTAGTATAAATAGATAATATAACCGTTAGTAAATAAATTGGAATACAAATATAATGAATTTTGTGATAAATGGAAAATGAAAATTTGTAAGAAATAAAGAAATCACTCCATAAATGAAAGAAAGAAAATCAAACCATTGAAGCATGAGATAAATGTATAATAAATAAATTTGGGTGTTGGTTTAAATTGTGTTGGTTGATTTATGTTGTTGGGTAAGAAATTTGAAGTGGTTAAATGAATAAGTATCTATCTTTGTTCCATCTAAGACTGTTGAGTAAAGGATGCACTTGATAGTTAATTTCATTTCATACAAATTTCAATTTTGAACCCAAACAACTATTTGTTTGATGGATTAAATGGTTGCTTTGTTTGTGTATGTATGTTGTTTGTAAGGTTGATGGTTGTTGAATTGTTTGGTTGATTAATGATTGAATCCACTTGAATAGTTCACATTAAAATAAATATTTAACCTTTTAGATTATATAAGTGAATACAGGTGATGGAAGCAACTGCTACTGCTTTTGGTTCCAAAATAATAAGCGTATGTTGCCCGACAAATAGGTACGTTTTCGGATTATGTTTAAAGCGCTATTTTTCCCGTGTTGGGATATAATATTTTGATAATATATGTAATATATTTGTATATTTTGATACTATATTTTCTCCCGAGCCTCACCGTACAAAGGAGACTCTGCCAAAATTTTCCGTAAATTTTGGACTTAGAAATTTTGTGAAAATGTTTTCCAACTTTAATAATTTAAGTATAAAGGCTATAGTGACTATAATACGGGCATAGCACATTTAAGGTAATTAATTTAGTAAATTATTGATTATAAGTTAATATTTGAAATAGATGTACTGTTTTTAATTCTTACTTCTCCCTTCTTTTTCCTTTTCGGGGACGAAAAGTTTTGAGTGGGGGAGACTGTAACGACCCGTAAATTTCGACAATTAAATTATAAATTAAAAAGGATTTTGTGGTCTGAATTTCTGAAAAAAAGTATATATATATAAGTACGAGAGATAAATTAATACTGAATGAACGCTAAATGGAAATTTTAGCAGCAATAAGTAAAGCTTAATTATTGTTAAATTGAATGAAAATCTAATTGAGATAGTGTAAGATGTATATTTTTGTGTAAGTTGTATAAATAAAGGAGATTTAAATGTATAATTAATAATGAATTGTAGAAACGGTTATTTAACCTGATTGTTGGAAAGTTAGGGGAAAAATAAATAAGGAAATAGCGTAAATTGGTTGCACTTGAATAATATATAAATTAAAGAATTTATGACAAGAATTTCAATTTCCTATGTGTTTATATATATTGGTAAAATTGTAACTATATGTGAATTTAGGTAGTAAAATAAAAGGCAGTGATGGATAACCAATTTGATGCAATACAAAGGTGATTGAAACGACTGTTGGGTTTTAATGGAGTGTATATAAATAGTGAAAATCATTATAATCTCTTAATTTAATACGATTGTTTAATTAATACTAAAAGAATAAAATTTGAAATAGTATTAACGTAATAATAACTATAATAGATTGCAATTGTATAATGGAAGTAAATTGTTAATAAATGGATGTAAATATTAACAAATTTATGGAAATAAAATATAAATGAATGTTGGATAGAACATAAGTGAATGCAATTGGGAAGTACGTTATTTGGAGATAAATTTAAGAAAGGATAACAACCATTAAATTTCCTAATTTATTTGTCAATGAATGTATTTGAGAATAGAGTTCTTTTATATGTTGAATAGTTATAATGTTGTTATTAAGAATAAACGTTACTTTATTAAGTATAAATATAGTAACGGAAGTATGGACAAATTTATAGAAATGTAAGACTTACTTTAAGGTAATAATTGAGTGTAGTATTTTTGAAATAGATTTAATAACAATAATTATTGTTCGTTACCTCTCTTATTTGTTGTTAAGTTTATTTTGAAATCAATCTCAAATTTATTCACTAAATTATTGCAGTTAGCGTAGTTTTGGTTTTGCAATTGCAGTAGTTAATTCTTTAAGATGAGGTTAATACTAATTCTATTTTAATTGGACCAATTGTTGATATAGATTTTAGAAAGCTGGATCTATGAAAAAAAATTGAGTATCAGATTCAATAATTGCATTTATTGCACAAATAAAGGGAATTTAACGTTAAATATTACGTTATTGAAATTTAAAATAGACTTTAAGAATAATGATGTGAATCATGAACCAAAGTATGTGGCATCTATATTTTGGATAAAAGATGAGTACATAAAGGTTAAAAATTTAATAAATAGGTTTTGATAAATTTATTTATAATTCCTTAATATAAGGAAGCGGAGAAATTTATACTGAAATTTGATAGACTTGTCAACTCTAATTCACAGCCAAACTTGTTAAATCATTTAAGTTGATTTTAATAAAATTTGGACAATTTTAGAATATTAATATAGGATTGGATTTTTATGATTTATTTAATTTATTTAATGAATATTAAAAATAGCCATTTTGGCCACGGACTCGGATTTCGACGAAACTAGTTTCATCGGATCCGTATCGGTGAATTATTATAGGGTTTCAAGTTTCGTATCGATCGGACCTGTCGTTTGATCGTACGGACGCGAAACGCCTTGAAATCGATTTAATTAAAATCAATTTGAAATCAATTTGGAAATTTTGTTTTCAGCATAACTTCTTCATACGATCAAATTTTGACGTGAAACTTTTTCCATCGTGTTCAGAATATTTTAAAATACCTATTTGTATATATAGATTTAACAAATTCGGTTCCAGAGGCATAGCGGAGTTTTTGGGCCATAGTTTGTTCCGCACGTTCATTCTACGGTCTATCTACTCTATCTCTAACCCCTCTATATAAACCCAGCTATTCAGCCCTAGCCTCCGCCTATTTTTCATTTATCTGCGCGTATATTTTCTTCAAGCCTCTCTTCTTCTTCAATGGGTGCAAACCCTAGATCCAATCAATTCAAAAACAAAATGGAATTTCAGACTACTCTAAAAATTCTGAAAAAAATTATATATCGAACATCTCGACGATACGAATCAGCGTATGCTGTTTGTTTTTTGAGATTTCGCTTCGATCAGCGGGAAATCACGGTCAAAGTTCCAATTTTCGTAACCCATATGTCGAATTGGGCGTTTTCGATTTAGGCATCAATCGAGCAATTGGTTTCTGGGTTCTAGGGAGATCGGGATGCCGAGTGTTTTGGTGGTGGTCGTGGCGCAGATGGTTAGCCGTGGACGACGAATTTTGCGATCTAGGGCTAGAAAGGGGACGACCGGAGGTGGCTCTAGGGGGGTTCGGACCTGGGTTATCGCGAGCGGCCGGCCGAGGCGATGAAGAGGGTGGCGTCGGTTTGGGGAATTGAGGACGGTGGTGGTCACGGTGGATGGTCAAAGGCCGAACGTGGGAGTGGGTTTCGGTCGAGTGAGTTTTGCTGGGTTCGGTATGACGCGTGAAGATGGGAGGTATTGCTGGTGACGTGGCAATAATTATTTAGGTAAGTTTTGTTTTAAATTAAATTTGTTTTCAAATCGTTTAATTCAAATAACTTCTGCATACGGTGTCCGATTCACGCGAAGTTTTTTTGTTAGGATCGTTATTTAATTCCGGACTTGATGACGCTGGTTTGGACGAATTCCGAGAAGGGCGAATTTTTGGGTTTAAATCGAATTTAAATTCGATTTAAATTCAAAAGTTGAGTGTTTTAACCCACTCACAACTACTAGAAGCTTTTATTTTTGTTTAAATTAATTTTAGAAATGAATAGAAATTTATTTATGAGTATTTGGCATGTTTATTTTATTCATATCTGTTGAATTGCATTTATTTAAATTAACTGTTAATTTAATTAATTTATTTCGTATAAATTTACAGTTAAAATTTATTTGTTTGTATATGAACTGCTAGTTAACAGTTATATAATTTATTACTGAATATAGACTGTAGATTAATAGCTGTTAAATTTAATTTGATTAAAATTGCCAGTATTACCTGTTATGTAGTACCAAAAATAATATTGTTATTGATTGATATTGATTGATGATTGTGATTTGGATGATGGATGATGTTGATGAATGGATGTTTATTGTATATCATTAAATTGCAAATTATCATGCATATTTCATTTCATTCGGGATTGTGGTTTGAAATGATATATAACCGCAAAATTTTATATTTTTTTAAATTGCGGATTGAAATGATAAATATCCGTATCACTTGACCATAGGATAGAAAATTATATACAGGCACCGCGGTTTATATATAACTATTTAAATGTGATTTCTATGGTTTGGATGGAATACGGTTTATAATAATCTTAAATTTTATATTGTATAAATATTTTTCTTCCATATATATATACATATGAAGTTGAAAATTTTGAAATTAAAAGGTGTATAAAAATCTTTATTAAAAATGGAAGAAAATTAAGAAAATGGAGTTTAATAATTTATATCATATGTTTAAATGTTAAGTTTGGAAATTTTAAGATATGATATTTATAATTGGATTTTTCCCAAGATAAATTGAAATGAATATTCTAGTATAATTTGAATTGGGAAAATATATATATTTTATTACTAGAAATTGAAGTCTTATTATTTATGGATTTTATGTGAATATTCAAGACTAATTAATAGAACAATTGATCTGTTGAAAGAATAAAATCCAATTTTAGTTTGAAATATTGTTACTCAAAATGGATATACGTATATATAAATAAATTGAAGTGGTTTTGGAACTTGAGAGAGATAATATAAATTTTGGTTTAGACTTTAACAAAGAAATGTATTTGTAAAGCCATGAGAACTATTTTCTTTACAAAGTAACATTTAAGTTAAACCATTTAATTCATATACCGTTGAATGTCCAAACCATTCAAGTTTTTTTTAGAAGTTATGGTTTTAAATTATGAATTTTCAAAATATTATGCTTTGAAAATATTTGATTTTCAGACGTTATGAAGTTAAAGCATTATGATTTTGGAAAAGAATTATATTTGGGATAAGTGATAAAATATGGTTTTGGGTTTTGAAATGATATCGTATTCATGGTTATGAAATGGAATGTTTATTCTGATTTTTAAAGTATAACCTATTTTTAAATGACCGCGGTGTTATAATAACGATGGATTGGCAAAGAGACCGGGATCGGATATGGACATACTCTATGTCGATACCGAAAACCACTTTGACTAACCGTGTACGCGGTGGAGATTCCAGAATGAAGTAGGTGGTGGCGACGTTTCCTGTAAGGTAAATACGTGGACCCGACTCCCGTGAGTTGGCATAAGGTGGCTAAAACAGGAGCGATTCTCAGGCCAATGAGGTCATTCCTCTGATCGGACCCTCCTCTTCGATATTATACTTTGACTTGGATTGATTCAGTGGCCACTTCTTTATTTTGATTTTGGGGAGTTAGTCCGAGGTGGGCGGTAACTGCGGCTACGCATTTCCACCAGCCTGGATAGCAATTGGTATATCTACCCTGGCATTGCCTAGTTGTGCCGTGTCACCTACCATATCGAGCCTTTACTACGAGTTTCTATTTGTGTCGTACCTATGGAGTATCCTCTGGTAGCCCCCCGATCAGGAGGTATTACGGTACTGTATAGACTATTGGCATTTTACGTGTTAAGGTGGAAAATGTAAAGCCTTAACGCTATTTAAAAGTAAGTTTATTTTATTGAATAGACACTATTATAATAGCGCAATATACTACATAGTAAATAGTTTAACGGTTCCTTAGGAGATGTAAATCCCGAACATCTCTCGAATTACTGTACTCATATTTATTTCTGTTAATTTAACTCACATAAGATCTTTTAGTCTGACTCGAGTGTTTTTGTCTTTTCAAATTCGCTCGGGTCAGTCCGAGCGTTTCAGGATCGAAGATTTTAGCTTTGGAGGACGAAGACGAAGAATCCGTATTATATTATTTATAGTATTGCACCACACTCATACTGTTCCGCTGCATTGATTGCATTGGTATGTGTAACTCTGATATTTATTGTGTAAAGAATAACAAGTGTTTTGTAAACCATTTATGTATTGTATATTTATTATTATATTTTATCCTTCCGCTGTGAGATTATATTTTGTTTTTATCTCTTCTCTGTCTTTCTTATTTACCCCATAACAATCCGCCCTTCCGTTATGTTTTGAATTGGCACGTGTGTCGGTTTAAAGTGTGCGGAAAGGCAGGATGTTACAGGCAGCTTACAACCAACTAAACTCATGGTCCAGTTAAAGAATGCTCAGCAGCAAATGATGGATCTTGCTGACTGTGTCCTCTTGGCTGAAAAGGAAGCCTCACTTTTCAATGAACTTAATCTTGCTCTTGCTGTTGAGTCTGATATGAAGAAGAAGCAATCTAGAGTCAAGTGGGTAGTTGAAGGAGATAGGAATACTAAATATTTTCATGCCTCTCTAAAGATAAGGCAGTCTATCAATAATATATCTTCAATTGTTGATGAAGCAGGTATTCTTCATTCAACCCCTGAAACTATGGAGAAAGCCTTTCTAAAGTATTATGCAGGCCTCTATGGTAATGCTAGCAATTTTGAACCTGGGTTAGGTTTTCTCTCCACTATCTCTCTTCCTAGACTTAATCAGGACGAAGCTAGCCTTTTGATAGCTAAAGTGATTAATGAAGAAATCAAGAAAATCCTATTTGCTATGAATAGAAGCTCGTCGGGAGGTCCAGATGGTTTCAATGTAGTTTTTTTCACATCTAGCTGGGAAATTGTTGGTGACCAGTTTTGCTATGCTGTCCACAATTCCTTTGATAAGTTCAAAATGCTTAAATCCGTGAATTCTACCAATTTGGTGCTAATCCCCAAGTCAAAGCCTGCCTTGTCTGTCTCCTCTTTCAGACCCATCTCATGTTGTAATGTGCTTTATAAATGCATCTCCAAGATAATTGCAACTAGGTTGGTAACAGTGCTTCAAAGAATTATTTCTAACAATCAAGTTGCTTTCCTCCCTGATAGAAATATCCTTGATAACATTATGATGGCACATGAGCTATTAAAAGGGTACAACTGCGCTAGTGCTTCACCACGTGCTATGCTGAAGCTTGATTTGCAGAAGGCTTATGACTCAATTCATTGGAAATCAATAGTTAGGGTTATGTCACTCATGGGTTTTCCCAAAGTATTTGTTGCTTGGATTTATGAGTGTATCTCTACCCCCTCCTATTCTCTTATTATTAATGGTACTAGCACAAGCAATTTTGTGCCTAAGCAGGGTATAAGACAGGGGGATCCCCTCTCATCATATATCTTCATTCTGGTTATGGAAGTATTTACTAGTCTTTTAAGACCCATGTTTCAAAACAAGCAAATTCAATTCCTCCCTAAATGCAAAGACCTTAGTATAATAGCCCTCCTCTTTGCTGACGATATTATGATTTTCACAAACCCACTTTGCAGTCTTTTGAAGGTATTAATTGTGCTCTTCACAAATTTTATTTGATGATAGGCCTTAAACTAAATCTTAACAAGTCCAGTATCCTATTCTCTGGAATTTCCAGTACTCAAGAATTAAATCTAACATCTTATACTGGTATGCAACCCATGTCATCTGATATGAATTACCTTGGGCTTCCTCTTTGTACTTCTAGGGTTACATACGTTGACTGTCAACCTCTATATGAAAAGATCACTGCTGTTATGGATCTTTGGGCCAACAGATTCCTGTCACAAGCTGGAAGGTTGGTGCTTGTGAAATCTGTTAGTGTCTCCATAACAATGTATTGGGCAAGGACTTTCATTCTACCTTTAAAACTGTTGAAATTGGTTAGAAGAGCAATGATGAGGTTTCTGTGGTTTGGAACCATACACACAAGAAAAGTCCTACCCTACTCTTTCAAAAACATGGAGAGGCCAAGATGCAAAGGGGGTCTGGGATTGCAAAGTATTAGGGTATGGAACAAGGCAGCCTACAACCATCATTTTAATGCTTCGCTTAACAAACATGATACGCTGTGGGTGAATTGGACACTAAGAAATAATATTGGTACGAAAAACTTCTGGCAAATGGATATCCCCCAGTCTTGTAGCTGGATCTGGAGGAATATATTAAAATTAAGAAGCATTTTTAAGCCTCTGGTTCAACTTAAACTTTTTGAGACAAGCTTGTGCAGTTTCTAGAATGACTCATGGCTTAGCAAAGGGATTATTCTTGACCTTGTTTTCAGTTCTCAGCAGAAGTATCGGTGTGATATTGGTAACAATGCTCTTGCCATTGATTACATTGATAATGGTAGAATTGTGTTGCCCTACACTAGTAACCATTCTGTTAAGAACTTTTGGAGCTTATATGAAACAACCTCTTATGAATTACATGACCATGACACTGCTTTGTGGAATGGTCAGGGTCATTCTATTAAAAAAGTTTATGCTGCCTTGATTGGTTTGGAAACTATGCCAGAATGGAAGTGGAGAAGGGTAGTGTGGTCAGCGGCTTCATGTAGTAGTGAAAATCTAATGTTTTGGAAAGTTGCTTCTAATGCCCTCTTGACTGGAGATAAGTCATTGCGATATGGTTTGGCAGTTATTCCTGCGTGTGAGCTGTGTTTTCAACAGCCTGAAAGTGTATTACATATTTATTTTGATTGCCCTTACGTACAGTTCATCTGGACTAGTATGATTAGTTGTATTCTGAGGGTGTATGTCCTTCCTATCGATTTAACTCCCTAGAACCTGATTGATAGTGCAATCTCTTGGTCTGATGATATTAGGCAGTACTTTTTTTTCAACCTAAAGAAACTAATGGTGAATATCTAGAAGGAAAGAAATACGAGATGCTTCAATGGTCTCTGTAGAAGCAAGGAAAAATTTTGGTCTTTCTTAAAGCATGACATTCTGATGGGTTTGAGGATTAGCCCATACAAGTTTCTCGACATCCATTTTGAGCCTTGGACTCCTTAGCTGCTACTTGTAGTAGTTATTTCTTTTCTGTGTTGTTGAGTGTTTGTTGTTCCTTTTCTTCTTTTTTCTTTTCCCTGTCTACTTTGTAATGAGCTCTTGCTGTTTTTTCCTTTTCTAGTTTTAATAAAGCTAGTAGGGGCCCAGTTTTAACCCCGCTTAATCTGCAAAAAAAAAATTTGGGTTTAAATGCAACAAACATCATTCGGGCTTGGAATTTTTTTAGGCCTAAAGGGGGTTTAGGAATTTTGACTATAATGCTTGCATAAAAGGCTGACTATGTATGATGTAGCATAGTGGCTTTGAATGGAAAGAGGAGTGGAAATGATGAGAGAGATATTTGGAATTGTGATGCACTTTTCACTCACCTATCTCCCTTTAAATAAGCCACTCTCTATTTATTTTTGCATGAATTTTTGCACCTTCTCCTACTTTCAAATTTTGATCAGAAATAACCCCTTCCAAACCCTAAAGTATCCAAGCAAGAATCATATTAAAATCTTTTATTCGATCGTCGGTGGTAAAGAAGTTCGGTAGCTAGTAACTCTATAATTTTGAATTCGATTCAAGGAGTCATTTCATCATTTTAAAGTGTGATCTCTATGGCTGTTGTGAGAGGTATGCTTTAGATTTATTAATATTTTAATTTCCATAATTAATCAATCGACCGTACACTTGCTAGATAGATCATATCATGAATAAGTGTATTATTGTATTGTCACATGTCGATGGTCATATACATATGTGCATTAATATTTTTTTTGACATTATCTTATTGATCTCGGCCTAATAATAATAAAATTTAATTTTTATATTAAAATATTTTTATTAAATGACTTTATCAATTAAATCTAATGATAAAATATTAATTCATATGATATTTTTTGTTTACAATTTTAGGAATAAATTTATACCCACTTATAAACCGTTCGACAGTAATTATTTTATTTATTTGTAAAAATTGAAATATTTAAATTATTTATTTGTTTTAATATTAGTTAAAAAAAATATACTTATAAGAAATTAATAAATAATACAATATTCAGTAAAAATTATATAATATAAAATATGCATTTTGATTTCAGAAATAATTTTAAATGTTTCTTTTTTATTAAATTCGCACGAATTTAATTTCTTAAAGTATATTCTATTTAAAAAACATTAGAGTGAAAAAAAACTAGGCCAGGAGCGATAACAAATATATTTATTTAATATAAAAAATTATTGTATATATATTAGTTAATTAACTATACGCATATATATATATATATATATATATATATATATATATTTAAAATAAATTATTTTCGTAATGCATGATAAATGTTTTAAATTATCATACAAGTTAATATTTAAAATATTTTTAAATTTCCACACACACAAAAATATATATATATATATATATATATATATATATCATAAACATTTATAACTAACATTTTATAATAAATTTATACACACACACATATATACATATTTATTTATGCAATAATTTTGATGCATATATACACGTATATTTAGACAATACATTAGTATACATGAAGGGCTAACAAGTTCGTTACGGTGTAAATTCCAACATACATACATGAACATGTCAAACCATGTACATGTTATACAATTGCACGTGCATGCGCACAAACATAAATAAAATATAACACAAATTATATGAAAGTAAATTTCATTAATAAATTCATATAAAATATTGATTTTATTTAAAATAAAATTTAGGAAAATTGTAAATGAATTAGACTTCATAGGCTCGTTAAAGCTCCAACAATGAAGTTTTTTCTGCCTTTTACCCAATTCCGCTACTGCACATTGGCTCGGTTCTAACGATGATATCTGTACCCAATAGGCTATGCGGTCTAAATTAGTCATGTTATGGTTAACTAGTTAAGCTCACTACATAAATACTAGGGTGTTTAGAAACGTTGTGTCGAAAGATTGGGTTTGGAAATTAAGTACTCAGCCTTATCTGGCTACCAACATGGTCTGAACATATATGTGAGCCTAAAGGTTGCCCCTAATAGAAAAGGCCCAATTTGAATTAGGCCTTGAGCTAATTATCAAAATTGTTTGAAAATAAAAAAATTAGGTAAATTTAAAATAAGATGTATTTATATATATGTATATTATAAAGTTATGAAATAATAAAAAAATTCAATTTTTTTTAAAAATATATGTAAGTTAACTTCAAAATTAAATTAAATTTTATTAATAAGACTAATAAAAGAAATAAATAAATTAAATAATTTTATTAAATAAAACATATATGAATGTATAATATATAATGATATATGTTATGTTGTCTTGAAAGGTTTAAGACAATATAAATAAAATGCATGTACATATAAAATAATTTTCAAAATTAATAACATTTAATTAAAATGGTTTAATTAAATATAATTAATTAAAAGTTAATGAATAAATTAATATACAAACATATATGATATATGATGTGTATTACTATAAAGGTAATAACATATAAATATTCATTATAACATGTTAAAATTGAATAATAAACAATTAATTACAAAGTTAATTATTCAAAATAGCTAAATATGATTTAGTGAATATAACATTATACATAAGATTAATATATAAGCTAATTAAAATATAAAAGTTATATAATATGAATATACAAATTAAAATGCGGAACATTATAGAAACCCTAAAAGACTTAAGGAATAAATACATATGTAAATGTACGTATACTGTGATTTCCAATGTAATTGACACTTGAATCAGGTGGATATTTCATAAGAAATATATTATTCCATAAGTCGATATGAATCGATATAATATTTTAAAGATCATCAATTGTTAATGTAAAGTTGTCCTTTATCATTTATACATTAATAAATTAATGTGTACTCTCTAATTGTTTAGCTTTCCACAAGCAAGAGATGTTATGTGTAGTATTATCAATGTATAGACTAAACAAGGTAAGATACTTATACATATTTGTGCACTTTACTCAAGAAGTGTATAGTATACTTAGCCATCGCGAAATGGTGGGTAAGAATGAATAATGTATTTTACTTATTGAGCCTTCTTTGGGGTAAAAATGAGATTAGGACAAGGAGCTATGGGTTGGGAGTTGTATATGATGCAACCGATAAGAAGTTATCCTTTATATATAGAAGTATGATTTGTTGATCATTCCTCATTGTTAGAAACCCAAGGTATACGAGTCCTAACACCAACTACTAAAGTTGGAAGACTACTATATTTTGACATAGAGTTTTGCAAAACATAAAAGACTAGTGGGTGGTTATTAGTAAAATGAAACATAAAGTTTATCCTTACTAATATTATAAGAAAATCTACTATGGTAGTTTCCTAACAATCCACCAGTTAAAACTCGTAGAAAATGTCAACTCTAAACTATTTTCTGAATGCAACAGGCTTACCAAACCCAAGTATATCGATTGGCTAAGATCGATTAAGATAGCATTAACTTACAAGCATCTTTGGTCGTCTATTGCATGTGATCCTAAAGAACAACCCGTTGATGATGCAGTCTCCAAACTTAGACTTGCTTATGAGAAATATTGTTTAGACCAAGAGATCATCCAATTTCTCATGTTGTACACATTAGACTAGCTTTTGTAGATGAAGCACGAAAACATAACTATCCATGAGGTATTTGATAATCTCAAGGCTATGTTTGGTGAACAGTCATGGTCCACATGTTATGAGCTTACGAAGAAGCCATTTAATACCAAAATAACTAAAGGAAAAAAGTGGTCGATTATATACTAAAAATGAAGGGCTATATTTATAGGCTTTCATAATTGGACATACAGATAGGTAATGAATTACAAGTTGATTTGATCCTTGGTTCTCTTACACCTCAGTATGAAACGTTCATATTGAATTATAATATAAACTAGTTGAATGTGAATCTCGTAGAGCACCTCAATATGTTGAGGTCGGCCGAGTCTATATTTAAGAATCAAGGGGTAGTGCTTGCTGTAAAGAGTGGTGCATCATCTTAGAAAGTTTCGAAGAGTAGAAAAGAGATGGTAAGAAGAATAAGAAAAGCAAGAAGTCCGACGACAAGAGTGAATATCACCACTACCACAAGAAAGGTCAATGTAAAAGGAACTATTCTGATTACCTAAAGATTGTTAGAGAAAGAAAGTAAAATGGTTCAATAGCTCTGCCACGTACATTTATGATTCTAAATTGTTTAGTAATCAATAAAATATCCTAGGTTGTAGATATCGGATCTGGAACACATATATTTAATTCATCGCGTGACAAAAAGAGAGATGAGGCTCCAAGTTGCCGATGGATCTATTGTAAATGCAACGATAAAAGAAGATTATCATTTATGTTAGCCCAGTGGAATAATACTAATATTAAATAATTGCTATTTTGTTAAAGACTTTATCTGTGGAATTGTTTCTGTTTCTAGATTGTCTGAGACTAGATGTATATTTCACTGTACGAATAATGTTACAAACATTAGTTTAAATGGAAATAGTATGTGATCATGTTTTTGAAATTGGCATATATGTGATCGATACTAATTTTATGTGTTCTATGAATAGTTCTTCTAACAAAATAAGCGATAGTCATCTTTAGCTCTATATGCTAGGTCATATAAGTGCAAAATGACTATACAGACTAAAAACAGTAGTTTTCTCCCGTTACTTGATTCCGAATCATTTGACGTATGTGAGTCATATTTCAAAGGTAAAACGACCAAACACTCCTTTGGTGGGAGCAATTATAGAGTTATGAACTCTAAGGTTAATACATAGTGATATATGTGAAACGGTGCCTGTAATCCCCAAAGATAATAGTTCTTACTTTAATACCTTCACTATTGATTTCAAGAGTCTAGGAGTAGCAACCCGCCTCGAAAAATACATAAATTGCGACCCTGAAAAGGCCCGTCGAAATGTAGACCCATTCCAAAGCAGGCTATTGGTTGGTATAAAGAAAAATACATAGAGCTACTTATCTTTTCAGAACTCACAGTGGAAGGATAAAATAAAATATAATAAAAGTACCCATTTTTTTAAAACTCAAATGTCATAAAAATATAACATAATACCATAAACAATCGTCAACTATCTATTGAACAATATTCCAAGGTTACAACATCATTTAATGGGTACACCAGAAATAAAAGAAATAACACAATTAGATAAATAGTAATTGATAGAAGTCAGCGTCATCACCACTACCTCTGAACTATATCAATATCTCTAACCAGTGACGTAATAAGGAGGGAGACAGAACAACAGTATCTAGTGAATAAAAACATGGAGCCTTTTTATAATTTTACTTGGGCACTTTAAATTAAATAAGACTATGTCTTATGTATCTACCATATTATAAGTTTTCCGACTATTAGCCCTAAGTCTTTCCCAGTCCATTATTCTTTCAACCCGGTAACCCATATCCATCTTCAATAATGTCATAATAATGTAAGAGATAGTACCCAAGCCACGTAATACCTTTTAATGGAAACTAGATAGACTCTGAAAATTTGATGCTTCATTCAAGGCAGGTCCCCATCATTTAATGCCCATTCCAAGGCGGACTCCTCTCTGGTACTATCTAGCTGACATTGCACATAATCTCTTCAGGCCGCTAACTACTTTAAATCTGATGAGGACCCATCCCGAGATATTCTTTACCGTGCCTAACCATTAACCCCAACCATTTACTACTTCATATGTAGGCAAGACATGCCCTCACACTGCTACTTAATACATTCAATCCATAAAGCAGGTCCTACGTATTATAACCCGTATCGTATAATGACATCTCACATTAGTTCGACTATTCGTAAGTAGTTGTAGCCAGATTATCCGGGCAAGTTTACTCTACAAAATTGGGACTAACCTCGCATCCTCTGTGGTTACTTATTATAAGCGCTATCTCACATCATCCCCAAAGTCACGCTACGAGCAGCCAGATTAGCTGGATAGACTTCTGTGTGCTTTTGACTAGCCCCGCATTCCTATAACTTAGTGATAATCTATAACACTCTCATAACCGCATGAATTATTAAGACCTTATAAGACACTTCTTTTTTCGCCTCTATAGTTAATTACTTTCCTAAGAGGGATTCAATGATAATTAATACCTATTAACTATGTAACACACACACACACACTTATAATTGATATATACTTATAGTATATGCTATTTACGCTAATACACACACACACACATCTAAGATAAGCGTGCGAAGATTTGTGCTCTAAACTAACATTTAAATGTCAAAACTTCAACTTTATACAAGTCTGATTCCAATCATACTAAAATAGCGGAACCAACTTTAATAAAAAATTACGGTTCAAATACTTTTACGCTCTATTCCACTCCTTTGTATAAAATTGAAAAAGGAAATTTCTGTTTAAATTGTTGAAATAAGCAATGCAAACTACGAATAACAAAATCCATACCTTACACAGCATTTCCTAATTTATTCTTTGATATTGCACTATTATACAATTCCATTATTTTCATATATAGAATAATTGAGATTTCAACTTAATAATTGACATTTCGCTTTAGGGGAACTTAGGTGTTTTAATGTGATGTTTTCGTAAATAAAATTCCCTAAGGTATATTTTAAATCCAAATTATACTGGACAATTACTAAAATAAGAAAGACAAAGATTTCTCTGACAATAGGTCCTTAGCTCTTCTCCTTTTGGGATTTGTTAGGTCTATAATAACCTCTTCCAGATCTCTCCATTTAGAAATATACAATAAAGAAACTGTATTTGGATTAGATTTATAAGTTTAGGGATTGAAGAGAAAAAAATTAGAAATTGAATAATAAACACCTAATATTCTTACCTGAAGCCCTAAAGTACTTTTTTCGAACTTTAAGGGGAGAGATCTATAGAGCGTCGCTTGGTTTATAAAATAATTTGTGAATAAAAGTGAATGGGCTAGACTCTTATTTATGGTGGTTAGAAAGTACCAAAACAGTCGAATTTAAGTTGGTTTAAAATAATAAAATCCAAACCTTTTAAATGCAGAAAACCCTAGCCACCATGAACATGAACCTGTAGACCGCTCCTACCCCATCGGTCGACCATAGCGGTCGACCGGCCTATGGTAGGTCAGCCAGTACTGCTATTTTGGGACTTATTTTTGATATGCCATTGATTATTTTATTTAATACCTTAATTAATCTATTAATGTTAACGTTAATTTAATTTTTATGTAACCCCCAAGTCTAATTGCTGTTACTTTTGAATTTCAAATTTAAGAGTTATTTATTTATTTGAATTTGAATTCTATAATTTGAATACGAAACTTCAAAGGTCCATAACTTTTTCGTTTGAGATCCATTTTCAAAGCATTATATATGGAAATTGATCAGAAAATGGCCATGAACACAATGACACAACTTATGTGGTCATATTCTGAATCTCGAAAATTTTCCATTTTAGCCTTATCTTATTTAATTAATTAACTTATTTATTTCTTATTAATTTTTATAGAATGTTACGTTCTCCCCATCATAAAAGGATTTCATCTCCAAAATATTTCTAAGAGGCGGACAGCATAACGCCCAATAGCATCCATGTTATGTCACCAAGTTATCTACATATCCATTTACTCAACCGAAAGTGAAGTGTGATTATGTGTGCAAACATACTATAGGTGAGCTCAATCCTAGTATGAATGTATAGTTATGACATATAGGTACGTATGTAAGACATCCTAAACATGCATAAAAATTTCCATATGAGTGAAATGTGATATTGAGAACTGTGGCAACCATCTCCTACCATCCAATTTAGCAACCACGATGTAAGCAAAACCTAATTTTGGAGAGAAAAGTTTACCAGCGAAAAGATTTGGATGAGAAGTCCTCATGCTTTCCAATAGATTTTCCTTACATTGTACTCGAACTAGCCTAATTTCTTTATTGTGGAGCCTCCTAATTCCATGCTTCACAACGCATGCGGTAACACGTGATGCTATTGGCTCCGTCTCAATGTCCCCTAACTGGCCAGTCTCTATCACAGTGGTTCTGCTATGAAGGCATTTCCATAAGTGAAAAAATTAAAAAAAGCCATGGACTCCTCCAAACTTATCCGGTACATCCTCACAATAGGCAAGTTTTCCCATTCTTTCCAAAATCAGGAAAGGCCCAACAAATCCTGGTGCCAGTTTTCCTGAGTTTTCAAATTTTGTGACCTTTTTGAGAGAGGAAACCTTAACGAACACTTTGTCTCCAACCTCAAACTCTAACTTCTTTCTTCGCTTGTCCATGTATTATTTTTGACGATCTTGCACGACCTTCATACGCCACCTAACCAACTCTACTTTTCTTAAAGTCTTGCGAGTTAATTCTAGTCTGAGTAGAATTTTGTCAGTGGTTCCTTACTAACAATTTGGCGATTTGTATAGCCTCCCATGAAGCACTTCATAGGGTGCATACTAAACGTCTCTTGGTGACTATTATTCTATGCAAATCCTATCAAAGGTAAGTGTTTCTCCTTATGTCCTCCAAAGTCCCTGATGTAAGCTCTTAACAAATCCTCGAAAATCCTGTTCACCCTTTTAGTTTGTCCGTCGGTCTGTGGTACTAAGATTTAGTGAAGTTTCTAAAGCTAATTGCAAACTACGCAAAAATTCGCTAGAATATAAAGAATCCCTACCATTATCGATGCTAACCGAAATTCCATGAAGTCGAACCACCTCCTTGATGCAAATCAGTGCTAAAGGCGTTGCGATCCTATTTATCCTAACAAGAATAAAATGGGTTCTTTTACCAAGTCTATAACAACATTGCCTTTTTTACTCCTAGGCAATCCACCTATGAAGTCCGTCGATGTAAGATCCCATTTCCAAGTCGGAATCTCCAATGGTAATAATAATTCTTTAGGATTTCCTTGCCCAGTCTTAACCCTTTGGCCCGTCGAACATCTGAAAATAAATTCAGCTACTCTCTCTTCATCCTTGCCCAATAGAAAATTCCCTTCATGTCCCCATACATCTTATATCCTTCGCCGTGAATGGTCATCCTTGAATAGTGAAACTCTACAGGCAAAAGGTTATTTTTCCTAAAATCCATTAGTTTTTAGGAATAAAGCATCCTTTATTCCAAATTACCTACCTAATTTCCTTATTAGCTTCTAGTCTTACTTATATTTTATCACTAGTAAAGTGTCTTTATGAAAATCCCTTATTATGATGTTCCTCAATACGTATATATTTATTTAGCGGTCTAATCCCATCTATAAAATCAACCCATTGATAAAACTGGAATGTAATGATCCCGTTTTTAAGCCAAATAAAAATTGGTAATTAACATAATTTTTGGATTTAATCGAGAATTTAATTGTGAATTAATTAGAAATTTTCCAGAATTAAATAAAAATATGTATTTTAAATAGAATTTTAATTTGGAATTCAAAATAGGTACCTTGAAAATAAATTGGATTTAAAAATCTTATTTAAAGTTAATGAGAATTTGTTTTCTAATTATAATATATGTATAAGTATAATTGAAAGTTATGATTTGAGAATTAATATAATAAATTTCAAAAAGGTAATTTAAGTTAAATCCTTATATATATATGAATGCGATTACTTATTAGTATATTATTAGATTTTAAAAATCATTTTTCTTAAAAGTTATATAAATAGTTGTATATAAGTATATATAAATGTGATAAACATCTAAAAATATAAAACATATATATGTAAATCTAAATTAAAATTATATATATACATACATAAATACTAAAACTAAAGGGGTTTAAACAAAATTTATAAATTAATTTCAGTGGGGATTAAACACAAAACGTTACATGTGAACATTTGTAAGCTTGAGATTATGTGAATTAACAAATGTAAGGTAAGTAACCACATAGATTTACAAGTGTTAATACAAAATAGACAAGTGGAAAATATGTTTAAAAATTATAATGAATATCAAAGTTTTAGGTCAGGCTTCAATCTTCTTTCCTTTTCATTTTCGGAAAAAAAAATCTGAAAACAAAATTCAAAATCAAAACCAGAAAGAAAAATAAAGATCAAAAGAAAAATTTGAATCAAAGCAACCAAACAACAGTTTTCTCAAAAAAAATTACAAACCTAGAAAACAAAGCACAAACTAGAGAATCAAATCAAACTAGAGCAAGATCAACAGTAAAAATCAACTAAGCAAGCAAAGATTCAACCCGAACAATTCAAAAACAATGCAAGATCAAAAATCAAGTGCAGATGCAAATAAAAAATCAGATTCCAGTTTGTAAATCAAAGTCAGGATCCAATTCAGATTTTATTTCCAGGCTCAAAATTTTGTTCTTTCTCTTCAATCCGGTGAGCAAGCTCACCTACGTCCTTTGATATTATGATTAATGCTTAAAGTATCTTATGGAAATGTTTGGTTAATATGCTGGCATGTCTGTCTGAATGTATATATGATGGTATATCTGTGTACAGATATTAACGCTGTTATATCAACAGATTTAAGAATAACATCTTGAAAAATTCATATCTTCCTTTCAAAATAGAATTAAGCTTTGATTTGTAAAAATAAATTGTTTGTAACATCATCAATTCATTTTTAAGAATAAATTCAAAAGGATTTATCGAGCAATTAATTCAAAATTTTGAATTTACAGTGAAAATCTAATATGAGTCAAAATATCGAATATATGATTTTCAAGTTTTGATGCTAGGAATAGATTCACATTTGGAAAAAATGAATTTTGACATTAAAATCTTGATTTTTAAACTGGGAAATCTTGCGAATTAGCAAGTTGAACAGAGATGACATTTCTATCAAATTCCGACGATCGACAGGCTTATACTCGTCGTGGTTGTTACTGAGGTGGTCGGAGGTATAGGGATCACCATAAAAATAATAGTTAAATTTATTAATGATCGAGGTGATTGCACGGCGTGATTTTAGGGTTTAAGGACCCAATTTGATCGATGTTGTTCATCGTGCTTGTGTAACGTCGAGGGTTGATCGAAGTAATCCGGTCCTGGGGAAATAGAAGAAGGGAACTGCGACGGAGGTTTTGTTAGGATGGCGTGTGTTCCGGTGGTCGGAATCGTGGTGGCGAGTGGTTTTGGTGGAGCAGGTCAGGTTCCAGTATTTGGTCGAGAAGCTCGATGTCGATCTATGGCGAGGTTGTAGAATCTAGGTGGTCGATTGGGTAGTGGTGGTCGGCGATATGTTGCTGATGGTGTCGTAGTTGATCGGAGGCGGCTAATTTGAGTGTACACGTGCACGATGTATCGCCTGTACCTGGTCGATCAAAATGATTTGGTGAAGAAGTAAGGGTCTCGGGGATGGTCTCGAGAAAACAGTGGTTTGACTCGAAGTAAATGATGGTGGTGAGAAACTCGGAGTTAGGATCGGGAAAAGGATGTGTTTGGCTTGGGGATGATATCAAAGTTTTGAAATAAAGAAATTTTTTAAAGTTTCAAAGCAAATAGAAAATGTACAAGTTTTCAAACGATTGATAAAACAGGTTTCAAAGATTGAATGTTAAAGTAAATGTTTGAAATTGTTTTGTTTTTAAAATAATTATGTATAGGGATAATTGTTTAATTAAAATCTTTGAGTGTTTTCAAAAATGATTTGATTTAGTAAGTAATTAAGATAAGTGGTTTATCATAAGTTAATTAAGGCCTTGGATAATTAAAACTAATTAATTTGTTAATGATTAAAGGTCGATTAAATTTTTAATTAAGGTTGATTAATTAATAAACAAAGGTTGATTAATTTATTATTAATTAATAAATGATTAAAGGATAATCAATTAAAATGAGTTGTAATTAATTAATGTTAGTTAACCAGGATTAGTGATTAATCTGGTTTCAATTAATCAGATGATTAATTAACCTTACTAATGGATATTTGAACTGCATGTAATGCTTTGAATTATTTGATATCCCTGATGTATGATGCTTTATGATATGAATTATTTTGATTTGAGCTATGATGGATGTAATTTATTTATCTATGATGAATTTATTTATCTCTGAATCTGTGAATGAAGATAAGCTTATAGGATTATACCGCTTATCGATATTGTTGTGCTTGAATCTGTGATGATTGAATGATGTTGCACTATTGTGTAAAATCCCTAGACTACCCTATACACACACAAATATGGATTTCACGAGCAAATCGGATAATTCACGGATATTTTCAAATCTAAACATTATTTTGTTCAAAAGCTGAATTTGAATCCAAATGGTTTTGGAAATGAAATTGAATTGAATACGAAAAGCCTTTGAAAGGGAAGTTTTGAAATTGAAATTTAGTTTTGAATATATTATATCTTGTTAAATATTATTTATTATTTTGAAAATCATTGTTTGAAAGGTTTATACAATTTCTATATATGAATTTAAAACTATTTTAAATAAATTGTTTTGGAAATTTGAATTTAATTTAAATTAGAACTTGCCAATAATACAAAAGTTCATTGATTCTCTGGTTTATACTTTTATAGGCTATAACTTGTATATATTTGATCGGATTTTTTCGAAACGAAAAGTGTTTTTTCCAAATGATAATAGCTTTAAAATAAAGAAAGGATTTCTGGTTTTTGTTGAAAGGGGTTTCAAATTTGAAATGGAATTGTTTTGAAAGCTATAGATAAATCTTTGTGAAAAATTGAGGAATTTTGTTTTTAAATTGAAGCGGATCTTAAAGGTGTATCTTTTGTATAAAAGATTCGAATTGTAAATAGTTTTGAAAGCTATGAACTAATCTTTGTGAAAGATTGGTGAACTTTGTAAAGTGAATCTTTTTGTGTACGAGATTTGAAATGGAAATTTGTTTAAACCATTTAAAAGAAAGGTTTTGGGTAATAAGTTATGACTTAACTAAGATCCCAATATCCATTTGTTTTTAAATATAGCACTCATTATTCGGTTTAGCCGGGAGAGGTCTTTGTGTCATATAACCCATTCTGAATAATGATACGACGTAATGGATAACATTTGATGAACGGTGGTGACGACCAGGTATTTTCAAGAACGAAAGGATAACCCGTCGAATGCCTCTGCACTGATTCGCGCCAATATAGGGCCTCCATATGTGATGGGGAGTCCGATCGGGATTGTGAATACCCGGATTGCAAGAGCTTCTTTATGAAGTGCCTTCAGTTCTGTTCGAACCTGGAGCAGACTTGTATGGATGTATGTCTGATGTTACACTTTGAGGTGTAAAGCTGGCCACTATCAAATACATTTCTATTTGGTGGCGGAGAATTTATTCTCTTAGCTTAACACCCTTCTCTGAGACGTACGAGCTCAGAGGTTATGTAGTTGATGGTTACTAGTGATACATTCCCAATTTGGTAATGTGGCATATGAAGTGCTACTGATGATGTGTTGATCAAAGCATGGCTTTTTTGTAAAGCGTAGCTTTGTGGACGAGACCTCGTCGGACCTCACAACCCGAAAATGGTCAAAATAGAGAAGATGCAGCAAGGTTACGAGGGTCGAGCCCTTTAAGGTATGTCCATTCCCTTTCGAAAAAGGGTGGTATCATGGTATGGAGCCTAGATATTTAACCTATGTGGTTACTACAAATTTATTACTTGGTGGTTGTTACTTTGTGCTTGAGGATCCTCGACCTTGTGATGGCATATTCGTGTAGTAGTTACCTAGTTATAGAGGTAACCTGGCCTTGTGTTAGCAGAGATCCAGTTAGGTTCTCGGGGCGTCCCTCGAGAAGCATACCCATGTGTCTCAGGAAGTTCCTTTGCCTGACCATTTGTTGGAAATCCATAGAAACAATATGCATCTTGCACGGTTTTAGTTGTATAACCTGCCATGGAATGTGGTGGTAACCTGCTATTGAACGTGGTAGCTATAGTAGGCATACAATAATGGTTGTATGCTAGTTAAGATTAATATTATACTTTTGCAATGTTTTCCACTATGTATTAATAATAATATCAAAAGGTTTTGTGTATATATCAAGCATGTTTGACTATCATAAGGAGAAATCTCCTCCAATTTTGTGTTTGTATTGTGTGGGCGGCGGGAGGCCTTATGGTAGTTTCATTTTCCATAAAGCATTGCAGATTTCTTTTTAATTCTTTTGTTTGTTATGTTTCAAATAAATCTGTTTTTGTTTGCTCACACCAGTCCTATGACAGACCTAGAGTTTATTATTCCCTTTCTAAACTCTGGGTGCCATAATTTTCCACACGGGCAGCCTAGAGTTAGATTTTCAGATAGTTGGATAATAAATATAGATTCAGTAGCCTTCAGTTTTCTGTTTGGAATTCTTTGGAGTCTTGGATTGTGGTGATCGCATTGCATGAATGAACTTGCTCAATACAACGTGATGGTGGTTCGAGCTTATTCGATTAGAGATATTTGGAGCTTTGGCAATGGATTCAAATATTTGATTCTTTCTATATCTCTTGGAGATCAAGTTGATGATATTGTTCCACTACTGGTGTTTTCTTTCCTCTATTATCTTGTATCTCTGATTAATATTGATATGTTAATTGTATCATTATTGTATTGAATATTATGTATCAATGAAGTTATTCATTTTTCTTCCGCTGTATTGTTGTACTTTTATGTGTTATAAGCTCCGGCGAACCAGATTCGACGTTTGAATCTGCGGCATTCAATTACGGGTGATGTATTTGGTGCCGATTTTCGAAGGTCGAGTAAGGGTCGTTTCATGGAACATATCTCATATTGTGTCGTATGTTTTTCCAATAACCTAAAGGAAACAACTAGCAATTATGATCCAAAAAATCTAAAACGAAATTTTGCTGGATGCTACCATTTATCATCAACTAGTGTTAGTGATGCTGGGGTCCTAATACCCCTTATCAAATTAAGATGGCCATTCTTAGATAGTCTTTCCACCATCACCCACCTTCTTTAAATCTTTTTCTTAGTTTCTAATAAATGTGATCCATCCATTACTTCAGTCAATATACCCATAACAATTGACCATTAATGTCAAAATTGGACCTTCTCTAACCAATCGTCGTTTAATTCCTTAAACCTTTTAACCAGTTTCAAAATCCACATATTATGTCTATTCAATTTCTCCACCAATACCATATTAAATTCCTTAATCAGTCACTATTTAATTCTTTTTAATTCTGTATTAATTGAAAATTTACTGCTCATTAAATCTGTAGTTAATGTCCGTAAATCCTAGTCCTACAATTACAACGCTGTTAATAATTAATATAAATAATGTTGTAAATTACACTACTTATATATTTTTATACGTTAAGCATAGTTATATGTATGTATGTATGTATCTGTATGTGTGTATGTGCGCGTGCGTGTGTGCGCGTGTTTCTAGTTAGAAATTTCTAAACTAGAACATTTCTTTCCACATTTTAATTTATCGGAGCTATCCTTTAAAAAGATTTACAATTATAATTTTCCACAAATTAATTGAAAGCGAGATCTTTGCTTCGTTTGAAATTATAAGGAATTATTTATTTTCATTTGTTGAAATAAACAGTGTAAAATATAGAAAAGAATATCCATAATTTACATATCTTTTTCCCTTTTTTTGGTATATCCCTTGTTAATTTAAAACAACACACTTACACAATTTTGAATTAGGTACTTTATGGAAATTACACAGAACCCACTCCAAATAAACCAAAACATAGAAATTCACATTCCAAGTCAACTAGAGCAACCTAATTTACAACCCAATTATAGATCTGTAATATCTTTACAACTTTACCAATATGCTACAAATAAATATTTGGGACTGATTTCGGGTTTCCTGATTAGCTTGTACATACTATTCCTATTTTACTCATATCCTAAAACCATTACCCTGCCTTATCTTGGTAGAGATCACTATCTGCTTCATAAAAAAAATTGTTTACTTTTCACCATTCTTCATAAAATTAAAATTTCATAGTCATGAAGTAACTAATTGAAACCTTCGTCTTTGAAAATATAAACTTAAAAACCCACATGCCAGTATGTGGCAATTGAAATTTAGAAATTTTCCCATTTAAAATAAAAACTTTTAAAAATAGTTTCCTAAAGAATTTCCAACATGCAAATCAGCTTGCAGAATTGAATTCTCAAAAGCATTTAAACACCATGTTTTATTATATTCTATATATCTATTCCATTTTTATTAAACAATTGGATAAAACCTTTAAGAAAGAATTGAACCAAGCTTCTCAAAAGCTTTCGAACACAATTATCAAAACCTTTGCCGCTTTAACCTTAAACTCGAATTTGAAAAGTTTCAAAAATTACCCAGCAAAATAATTTCGCTTCCAAAAACTTTTTCCTCAAAGACTCACTTCTTGAAAAGTAGGATTTTTTACCCAAAACATTCAAAAACTCAATTATTAAACCAAACTGTTATTAGATCAAAAAAGGTCAAAAAGGATTGCTTAATTCCAAAAAGGATTGCATAATTCCAAAAAGGAGCAAAATAATTTCCTTCTTTCAAAAACTTTCTACATCAAATATTTATTCCTTTAAAAGTTGGTATTTTAATCCAAAACATTCAAAAACATAATATATAACTTTAAACAATGAAAAATGGAGTAGACAAGGTAAACCTTTCTCCCACATTTTCCCATCCCTTCTCTCCTTTATTATCTCAAACTAGATTAATGATCCAATTTTATATATAAAGTCCTAATGCTAGTTTTATCCAAATCTTCCAATACTACCTCCGTTTATATTTCTCTTACCTAAATGGCTGCTACATCATTTTAATCAAGTTCCATTTCCATTTATCCCCTTTTAGAAAGATTTTTTTTTTTTTAAAAGAACTTACAAATTTATGAGATAGGAAAAATCATCAAGTCCAATCTACACTCTACTTTATATTTATTTTAAAAATGAAGAATCCCTTTATCGAAAACTGTTAACTCAACTAATTTTAAACTAGCATTTCAAAGATGAAAAACCCTTTTTTCCAAAAACCTTTTAATCGGAACTTTTGCTTAACAAAATTTTAAATTATGATTTTCTAAATTTCTTACTTTTTTAAAACAACAATTTCCCAATACATCATTTGAAAAATCCATTCAAAACATTTCAAGGAATTTCCCAGAAACCTTTTATCAAATTGTTTCCCATGGATATGGATTTAGAAATTGACCATAATTGGCCTTTCTATTGAGCTTCCCTTCTTTCCTCCCTAATCTTTACTCTTGACATTCCTTACGTCCAGACGCTAGCAAGATATAAGGTCTTACCTTCCATCTATTTGGGTGAAATGTATTTACCCAATCGGGAATCTATCGAATTCCAAGGTCATAAGGCAGTCTAGGTCCAACAAAGGAGCTAAAGACCATTCAACTTCTGGGGTGCTTCTATATCTCACGATCATGCTCTTCTTGGTCCACTTCCTATGACATGACCTCTACCCCATTTAATGTCATAAAAACATAACATGATACTATAAACAATCGTCAACTATCTGTAGTGCAGTATTTCAAGGTTACAACATCATTTAATGGGTACGTCAAAAATAAAGGAAATAACACAAGTAAATAAATAGTAATTGCCATAAGCTAGCATCTTCACCGCCACCTTCGAAAATCTACCTCAACATCTCTAACCTATGTTGTAATGAGGAAGGAGTTAGAACAACAATGTCTGGTGAATAAAAATCGCAGGACTTTCGACAATAGTACTTGGGCAGTATAATATAAATAAGAATATATCTTATGTATCTAACTATTTTATAAATTTTTTAACTATAAGCCCTAATGCTTTCCCAGTCCATTATTCTTTCGACCCAATAACCCATATTCATTGTCAATAATGTCTTGACGGTGCAAGAGAAAGTACCCAAAACACATGGTGCCTTTTTAACGGAAACTAGGGAGACTCTGACCATTTAATATCTCATTCAAGGTAGGTCCCCATCAATTGATCCCTACCACAAGACGGACTCCTCTCTGTTATTATCTAACTGGCCTTGCATGGAGTCTCTTCTAGCCACTTACTGCTTCAAATCTGAAGTAGATCTGAACAATCCGTAAATTTTGGTAACTAAAAATAGTTGATTTAATAAGATTTTTGTAATTAAAATATTAAAAGAAATAGAAACTGGTTATTTAATGTGGATGTAATAACTAATTTGAATGGTAAAGAATGTAATTTAAGCTAAATTATTGATAGATTGAAGGAGATTACAATAAATTGAAATAATGTAAATGTTGAATGTATGAATGAGGTATAATATAGTGAATGGAAATTGAGTAAGACCATGGTCCCATAAGTAACTGTAAATTTGGTCTATAGATAATAAACTTCTAAATGTAGTTAAAAGTAAACAGTGACAATTATTATGTGTTACATGTTTATTTAGACTATTAAATTGAAATGAGAAGTCAATTTTTAATAAATGTAGGCAAAAGTTATATTAATGTGAAATGTAACACAATGTTTAGAAGTTGTTAAATTGGAGTATATTAAGGAATGAATGGTTAACTAGGTTTGTAGAGTAGTAATGGACTTAATAAAAAGATTTGGAATTGAATCAAATTTATGTATTGAAATTCAATCTCTAATAATTGGATCTATTGTAGTAAATGAAATTAAATATTACATTATTTGAAATTAAGATAAAATTGGAATATTAATGCACCATGGTATAAACCATGATAATTATACTGTATAATGAAAAGGATTGAATAACTAGATGGAGTTAAGAATATGGATTTATTGGGAATTTAAAACTTATACTTTTTAAACTGGATAAATTACAGTGTTTTACATGCTATAAATTTCTGTACTTTTATTATATACATATTTTATATTTTTCCTATATCCATCCCTATTTTATCTTTCTATTTTTATTTGTCTAGGCTTTTATTGTATTTATTAGAGTTTATTTGTGTATATTCTTTTATTTAATGGCATGGAAACAAATTAAGTAGACATATGTTACTTTGTTTAATTAGGCATAGGTTACATTTGCTTTGTTTCTTACCTTTTATTTACCTATCTATTTAATTACCTACCATAGCCGTGTATTTTTTTTTTCTAGCTCTGAGAAATCATTCCATAAATCACGTACAAGAAGATTTATTTCTCATTTCAAACTCCTCATTTTCATTTGCAATTATGTGACGCCCCACCTCTATACCCACACTAGCCAAGAACACTACGGTGTAGTGTTGTCAACTAGCGCCAAGAATAAGGCTGTTGAGGAGCGACCATCCATGTGATTTCTTATCACACGGTGGCTATAATGATCTTCGGAAACAAACATAGAAATAAGCATAAGACAAATCAGTCACAGACATCCATATCACAAAGGCGGAAGAAGATATGAATATATAACTAATGCATGAAAGTGTACATCAGAGTAGTGGTCAAAAAGATCCACAATAATACAAAAGAATAGCAACACGTGCTATACAAAAGAATACATCTATGAGTCTATATCTCAAGTGCAAACGACAAAAACTGCTAATCTAAAAGGTCAGCCAAAAGTCAGAGTAGTAAATCCCTGGGGGAGAAGTCAAGCAGAAGCACCTGTAACATCTCAGTCTGACCCGAGTATTATTTATAAGAAAATAATAAACGGATCAGTCTAGCTATAAATATCAGATAACATGATATAAACAATAGATATGGCAAGAACATATAGTAACCATAAAGACATACTATGATAAGCATGTAAATGAAGATCATCAAGAGATCAAACAATATCAAAAGAATCTTCTAAAAGATCCAGATTCACCTAAACATAAAAGTTGGAAAATCATAACAATGAAAGTCATGAAAATAGGTGAAGCACAAATTCCAGAAGACTACACAAGAAATCCAGAAATTACAATATAGGAGCATGAAAACTCACAAAATGGGAGCATGAAAACTCACCTACACATGTAACACAAAGCGAGAAGCATCTCATGGTTGCAAGCCATTAATTTTGACACACGAATGACCCGAAGACCGTGGGGCGCTACCCCACATATGTGATGGCGAAACATCACACAAATGCGATGGCGAAACATCACAAGAGCGGGGTCTAGTCTCCCTCGCAGACAAAGAGACATCGCACAGTTGCTAGTCTAAAACACAAAAATGATCGTCATGATCATCAAGAAGTGTTAGTTACACTAAGTTAGTAAATATAAAAGTTTAGCTTTATGTCCCATAACCACTTTCTTAACTCAAATATTTACTAACAAACTGTAGATCTCCACTACAAAATTGTCACAAGAGATTCAATCGAACAAGTCTAAGAATTAACCGACGAAGTAAACGCAAGCGTTTCATACCACTTGTTTTACTAAGTCGTTTAATTAGATTTCTCATACGAGTGAGGAAAAGGTTTGTATATACTAATAGATTGGAAATCGGTTTGAGAAAACGAGCTTTGTTATAAAATAGTGTTGAAATCATTTGAGGATAGAGTTTTGATATTTACTACTAGTATAGAAAACCTTTATATTTTAAAGTGACAAATCATAGAAGTGATTGTAGAAATAATCAATCATAAAAACTCACATACGAAGACGTGAATAAAATCCAAAGAAACCAATAAATAATCCATGGAAATAGATATTCAAAAATCCATAAAATCGACCGAGAAGCCAAAGATAGTTTGTCTCGAAGAGTGGTCAACTCAGCATTTCAACGAACAAGTTCTGTTGAATGCACTTCAGATAAGATCCCCTACAGTGGGGGGGGGGGGGGTCCGGGGGGGTGGCAACCACCCAAGGTGGGGGTGCGGGGGCAACGCCCCTGCTACGGGGTTCGACCTGCCCGGTCAGGTCGTGGGGGTCCAGGGGGCAACGCCCTGTCCAAAACGGTACGACCTAGTGAAGACCTAAGGGAGGCGAGCGACTTATAAAACTCGCGACCTAAAAGTTAGCAAGGCCGAGCGACCTATCGGTGTAAACAACTTAACGGTGTAAGGGCCATGTGACCTAACGTCCCAAGCGACTCAACGAAGAGGGGGTGAGCGACCTATGGTCATAAACGAGGTCGAGCGACCTATAGAGGCATAGGGTGTAGCGACCTAAAACGTCGCGACCTAGCGACCTAAGAGAGGGCGAGGTACGCGACCTAGTGGCAGAACATATCGAGCGAGTTAAAAAGGTCAACGACCTAATGGCTTAAGCAGGATCGAGCGACTTAAGGAAATAGGCATGGCCGAGCGACCTACGACCTATCTTCCCCACGACCTACGACCTATCTTCTCCACGACCTACAAGTTAGCGGCTTAACTCCGAACGAGGTAAAAACGGCCAGAACGACATAGGGTTAACTCGTAAGCGACCTACGACCTATGGACGAGCGACCTAATTCCAAACGAGCTAAAAATGGCCAGAACGACCTAGGGTTAACTCGTAAGCGACCTACGACCTATGGACGAGCGACCTAACTCCGAACGAGCTAAAAATGGCCAGAACGACCTAGTAGCAGTTTTTCACCAAAATCACTAAAATTTGGAGTTTTTCGCCAATCCAATCCCAACCAAATGCAAACGTGCATACTAAACTGATAGGGAATCATTCCCAACAGTCCAATATAGATATAGACTAGATTTGTGGGATAAAAATCTCACTTTTGCACTAAAATTTATGAAGATGAATCTTGAAAGCAGGGAGAAGCAATCCAAAGCTTGAATCCAATATCTTCTGCTTGAATTTGGAGTTGAATGTTGGATTTGCAATTGAATTTGTGCTTGGAGTTTTAATTTCCCATTCTCTTCACCATTAATGCTAAAGCTTGAGTTAGTTAGGAAATTTATAAAGAGTGAGGAGAAGGGGGTTGGAACTTGGGCTTAATAGGCTAAACTAACCCAAAGTCCAAAGCGGGAAAAGTTAGTGAAATTTCACTAACTTCAAACCTATCGATGTTTATACTTAAAAAAATTGTAAACGGGATTTCGAACTCAATGGAAGTGGTCTCGAGTCCTAATTTGACCGTTTGCAAAAAGTATATTTTCGGACCAAAATCCGATTAACGATTTAATATTTAAATAAAATATTTAAATATAAACTCGATAAATATGCGGGTTGTTACAGACTCCCTCTTTAAAGAAATTGCGTCCTCGCAATATATATATATATATATATATATATATATATAAGATGGAAATAAAAAGTAACAACCATAAAAGCATATTAACACAAGAGAAATTTGAAATAAGAAGTTCACCTTAAAGAGCAGGAGTAAGCAAGTCCGGGTGTGAACGCTCGATGAATTCTCTGGATTCCCAAGAACAATCCTTAGGATTTGAGGACCATTGAACCTTCACAAGCGGAAAATCTTTATTTCGAAGTCGTTTAACCTCCGAAGCTATAATTCGAATAGGATGCTGCTCATAAGTTAAATTCGGCGAAACTTCAATTTCTTCCACAACAGCAGGCTCAAGAAGAGAATCGGAATCCCGGAGGCATTTCCGTAATTGAGAAACGTGAAATACGTCATGCATAGCAGAAAACTGAGCCGGCAATGCAAGGCGATAAGCCATGGAACCAATACGTTCAGTGATAGGAAATGGTCCAATATATCGAGGCGCTAACTTCCCCGATCGACTGAAACGTACAACACCCTTCATAGGTGAAACACGAATAAAAACAGGATCTCCAACAGAAAATTCTAATTTCCTTCTTCGATTATCGGCATAGGATTTTTGTCTACTCTGGGCTTCTTTCATCCTATGTCGAATAAGTTCAATCTTTTCCGTGGAATCACGAATAAAGTCTGGACCTAAAACCAGCTTCTCACCGGCCTCAAGCCAATAAGAAGGAGATCGGCATGGCCTTCCATAGAGTGCCTCAAAAGGTGCCATACCAATACTAGACTGGAAGCTATTATTATAGGAAAATTTGACAAGTGAAATATGATCTTTCCAACTTCCACCAAAATAAGCACACAAGCTCGAAGAAGATCTTCAAGAGTTTGATTCACACGCTCGGTTTGTCCATCGGACTGGGGGTGGTAAGCAGTGCTAAAATTAAGTTTTGTTCCTAAAGCTTTTTGAAGACTCTTCCAAAATCCACTAGTAAACAATGGATCTCGATCGCTAACAATAGAAGTAGGAACTCCATGCAATTTAACAATTTCTTTGATAAAGAGTTTGGCCAAAAGAGGAACGGTTCGGTTAGACCGAACGGGAATAAAATGGGCGGATTTAGTAAGTCTATCAACAATCAGCCATAAGCTATCATGAACCGAACGAGAACGGGGAAGGCCATCTATAAAATCCATGGAAATTTGGTCCCACTTCTAAATTGGAATTTCTAAAGGTTACAATAACCCACCAGGCCTTTGATGTTCGGCCTTGACAAGTTGGCAAGTCATGCAACACTTAACAAAGTAAGCAATATCAGATTTCATTCCCTCCCAATAATAAAGTCGCTTCATATCAGCGTACATTTTACTACTACCGGGATGAATGGTGAATATAGAACGATGGGAATCTTCTAAAATATCTTTACGAAGATCACCAATATTTGGTACGATAAGTCTACCAAATTTTCGGATGCCGCCACGAGAATCAATATCAAAGTCTTTCAAACCATCAATATCAATTCTATCCTTAATATTTTGGCCAAGAAGAACCAATTCAGGATCTAGCCCTTGAGCTTCAAGAATGCGGTCTAAAAGAGAAGGATGAGCCTCAAGGCTACATAAAACAAGTGATGAGCATAAATCAGATACGCGCTCTCGAATCTCACAAGTAGATAAAATCTCGAGATCGTTCCATTCAGATATCATCATAGAAACAAATGCTTGTTGCTTACGGCTAAGAGCATCGGCGACACGATTACCCTTACCGGGGGTATAAAGAATATCAAGATCATAAGGTGCAAGGAACTCGAGCCAACGCTGTTGACGTAAATTAAGTTCTTTTGAGAAAATAAATATTTCAAAGACTTATGATCCGTGTAAAGAATAAATTTCTCTCCCAATAGATAATGACACAAAATTCGAAGGGCGAAAACAATAGCCGCGAGTTCTAAATCATGCGTGGCATATATAGTCTCGGCTGGCTTTAACTGCCTAGAAGCATAAGCAATAACACATTCTTTTTGCATAAGAACGGCACCCAAACAACGTGACTAGCATCAGTATAAACCACAAAATCTTGATTCCCTTCGGGAATAACAAGAATTGGAGCATCGGAAAGGAGTTCTTTCAATTTTTTGAAAGACGCTGCACATTTGTCCGACCAAATGTATTTAACTCCCTTCTTAGTCAAGCCAGTAAGAGGCACGGCAATCTTAGAAAAGTCTTTAATGAAACAACGGTAATAACCCGCCAATCCGAGAAAACTACGAATCTCTGTCACACTCTCCGGTCTCTTCCAATCTTGAATCGCTTCAATCTTTGAAGGATCCACGAAAATTCCGGATTCGGAAATAATATGACCGAGAAACTTCACACGAGATTGCCGAAAGTGGAATTTAGAAAATTTCGCCTTCAATTGATTACTCCTAAGAGTTTCCAATACAATCCGAATATGCCTTTCATGCTCCTCCTCGGTTTTAGAATACACAACGATATCATCAATGAAGATGAGAACAAACCGATCGAGGAAAGCCTTGAAAACTCGATTCATGAGATCAACGAAGTAAGCCGGAGCATTCGTTAAACCAAATGGCATAACAAGCCATTCATAAGATCCATATTGAGTACGGAATGACGTCAAAGGAATACTATCCTCAGCAATACGAAGCTGATGAAAACCGATAGCCAAGTCCAACTGTGAAAAGACCCTAGCTCCGCTAAGCTGATCAAACAGATCGTCAATCCGAGGTAAAGGATATTTATTTTTAATAGTAAGATCGTTAAGCTTGCGATAGTCAACGCAAAGCCTAAGCGTACCGTCGGATTTCTTCACGAAAATAGCCGAAGCTCCCCAAGGCGAGGAACTAGAGCGAATAAATTGCTTCGTCTCCAATTCGGACAACTGTTTGTGCATCTCCTCATTTTCCTTATTAGACATGCGATAAGGAGGACGAGTAATCGGTTGAGCTTCAGGGGTAAGATTAATTCTGAACTCAATTGCTCGTTTAGGTGGTAAACCTAAAACGGGCTCAAATATGTCGGAAAATTCACGAACGACGTGAATTCGAGAAATGACATCTTCCTCATCATCATCATCATCATCATCATCATCATGAGGATTTAAAGAATATAAAGATGCAGTCAACGCAGAATCCGAATCTTTAAGAATAATAGAAATCTGATTTACAGATTGCGGATGTCGGAGATAAATAGTCCGCTCAGGACATAGGATATGAGCTTCATAACGATTAAGCCAACCCATTCCCAAAATCATTCCAAAGCCTAGGTAACGCATAACATGCAAATCGGCTAGGAATGGAAAATTACGTAAAATAATCTCCACATTTTTACAAAGCAAACTAAGAGTTGCGGATCCACCAACAGGATTCGCAATTCTCAAGGAAGTCATCAAAGCATCAACATTTAAAGAGAAAGTGTCGACAAGTTCCTTTGATATAAAAGAATAGGATGCACCCGTATCAAAGAGAACTCTAATAGGTTGATCATGAAATAAAATAGTACCATCAAGAATGGAATGAGAAATACCCTGGCCACGAGATGTGTTGCCAGGGGCTTGAGCCACGTTTAACTTCTCCTCTTTCCTGTTTTTTAGCGTGGGGCACATATGTATATAATGTTCCGAGCTCTTGCAATAGCGACAACCTTTGGGCTTCGAACACTTGTTCGCAAAATGGTCCTTAGAACCACAGTTATAGCATTGTCCGCTACTAAAGGAAGGTGTCTTTGCAGCCGAAGTTGCCTGCTTACCCTTTTTGTTGGGATAAGAACCTTTAAATTTGTTAGGCCTCTTTTTGTTGTTGAAGTTTGGTTTAGCACCTTCCACTTCAACATCACTCTCTCTATCGGCCTCTTCAAGACGAAGAGCGATATCGACGAGTTGATCAAATGCGACTTCTAGTTTCAGGAGCAGTGGCTTCTTAAGATTCTTATTTAATCCATAAACGAACCTCTGGTTCTTCTTCAATGGGGTGTTGATGTATTCAACCCCATATTTGGAAAGCGACTCGAAGGCTGCGACGTATTCAGTCACAGAGGATTGACCTTGAACAAGGTCTATAAAACGTAGAGCCAAGGTTACTTTACCGGCTTCTGCTACAAACTTTAACTCGAAGCGTCCCTGAAATTGCTCCCAGGTGAGATCCGCTTCATTAATTTCTGAAATAAGGAGTTCTTACCAGTCCAATGCTCTCTCCTGGAGCATGCTGGAAGCCACCTGAACGCGGTGGAGATCGATAAGGTTCATGCGAGAAAAGATTCGATCGCATGATTTTAACCAAGCCTGCACCTCGATGATAGTTTCCGAACCTTTGAAGGGCTTCCCACCCAAGTTGGTGTAATCGCTGCACAAGCGTGCAAATCCCGACTTTGGGTGAGTAGGTTCCGGGTTAGCTCCAGCTGCTTGAGCATTTGTTACTAAATCAAGAAGCTGTTGAGCAGTCATAAAAACTCCATCCTAGGTTGGAGTGCTAGATGGTACGGCTCTGGGGCGGCCTGGTCTAGACATTTCTCTTCCTTAAGAAAGAAAGAAAGAAGAGAAAGAAGAAGGTTATTCACCAATGAATATCAAGCAATCTTGATAGATAAACAAGGAATCGTAAAGGAAATAGGATGAATTGGTTCGAAGACCCGAAATCATCCTAAGGTATAACCCCTAAAGTGGGCTTAGGACGATGATCCTTGTTAAGTTATTCAACATTGTTCTGAAGTTTGGCTCTGATACCAAGCTGTGACGCCCCACCTCTATACCCACACTAGCCAAGAACACTACGGTGTAGTGTTGTCAACTAGCGCCGAGAATAAGACTGTTGAGGAGCGACCATCCATGTGATTTCTTATCACACGGTGGCTATAATAATCTTCAGAAACAAACATAGAAATAAGCATAACACAAATCAGTCACAGACATCCATATCACAAAGGCGGAAGAAGATATGAATATATAACTAACACATGAAAGTGTACATCAGAGTAGTGGTCAAAAAGATCCACAATAATACAAAAGAATAGCAACATGTGCTATACAAAAGGATACATCTATGAGTCTATATCTCAAGTGCAAACGAAAAAAACTGCTAATCTAAAAGGTCAGCCAAAAGTCAGAGTAGTAAATCCCTGGGGGAGAAGTTAAGCAGAAGCACTTGTAACATCTCGGTCTGACCCGAGTATTATTTATAAGAAAATAATAAACGGATCAGTCTAGCTATAAATATCAGATAACATGATATAAACAATAGATATGGCAAGAACATATAGTAACCATAAAGACATACTATGATAAGCATGTAAATGAAGATCATCAAGAGATCAAACAATATCAAAAGAATCTTCTAAAAGATCCAGATTCACCTAAAGATAAAAGTTGGAAAATCATAACAATGAAAGTCATGAAAATAGGTGAAGCACAAATTCCAAAAGACTACACAAGAAATCCATAAATTACAAGGAGCATGAAAACTCACAAAATGGGAGCATGAAAACTCACCTACACGTGTAACACAAAGCGAGAAGCTATCTCATGGTTGCAAGCCATTAATTTTGACACACGAATGGCCCGAAGACCGTGGGGCGCTACCCCACATATGTGATGGCGAAACATCACACAAATGCGATGGCGAAACATCACAAGAGCGGGGTCTAGTCTCCCTCGCAGACAAAGAGACATCGCACAGTTGCTAGTCTAAAACACAAAATGATCATCATGATCATCAAGAAGTGTCAGTTACACTAAGTTAGTAAATATAAAAGTTTAGCTTCATGTCCCATAACCACTTGCTTAACTCAAATATTTACTAACAAACTGTAGATCTCCACTACAAAATTGTCACAAGAGATTCAATCGAACAAGTCCAAGAATTAACCGACGAAGTAAACGCAAGCGTTTCATACCACTTGTTTTACTAAGTCGTTTAATTAGATTTCTCATACGAGTGAGGTAAAGGTTTGTATATACTAATAGATTGGAAATCGGTTTGAGAAAACGAGCTTTGTTATAAAATAGTGTTGAAATCATTTGAAGAAAGAGTTTTGATATTTACTACTAGTATAGAAAACTTTTATATTTTAAAGTGACAAATCATAGAAGTGATTGTAGAAACAATCAATCATAAAAACTCACATACGAAGACGTGAATAAAATCCAAAGAGACCAATAAAGAATCCATGGAAATAGATATTCAAAAATCCATAAAATCGACCGAGAAGCCAAAGATAGTTTGTATCGAAGAGTGGTCAACTCAGCATCTCAACGAACAAGTTCTGTTGAATGCACTTCAGATAAGATCCCCTACGGAGGGCGGGGGGTCCAGGGGGTGGCAACTACCCAAGGTGGGGGTGCGGGGGCAACGCCCCTGCTACGGGGTTCGACCTGCCTGGTCAGGTCGCGGGGGTCCAGGGGGCAGCGCCCCGTCCAAAACGGTACGACCTAGTGAAGACCTAAGGGAGGCAAGCGACTTATAAAACTCGCGACCTAAAAGTTAGCAAGGCCGAGCGACCTATCGGTGTAAACAACTTAACGGTGTAAGGGCCATGCGACCTAACGTCCCAAGCGACTCAACGAAGAGGGGGTAAGAGACCTATGGTCATAAACGAGGTCGAGCGACCTATAGAGGCATAGGGTGCAACGACCTAAAACGTCGCGACCTAGCGACCTAAGAGAGGGCGAGGTACGCGACCTAGTGGCAGAACATATCGAGCGAGTTAAAAAGGTCGACGACCTAATGGCTTAAGCAGGATCGAGCGACTTAAGGAAATAGGCATGGCCGAGCGACCTACGACCTATCTTCCCCACGACCTACGACCTAACTTCTCCACGACCTACGACCTAACTTCTCCACGACCTATGAATTAGCGACTTAACTCCGAACGAGGTAAAAATGGCCAGAACGACATAGGGTTAACTCGTAAGCGACCTACGACCTATGGACGAGCGACCTAATTCCGAATGAGCTAAAAATGGCCAGAACGACCTAGGGTTAACTCGTAAGCGACCTACGACCTATAGACGAGCGACCTAACTCCGAACGAGCTAAAAATGGCCAGAACGACCTAGTAGCAATTTTTCACCAAAATCACTAAAATTTGGAGTTTTTCGCCAATCCAATCCCAACCAAATGCAAACGTGCATACTAAACTGATAGGGAATCATTCCTAACAGTCCAATATAGATATAGACTAGATTTGTGGGATAAAAATCTCACTTTTGCACTAAAATTTATGAAGATGAATCTTGAAAGCAAGGAGAAGCAATCCAAAGCTTGAATCCAATATCTTCTACTTGAATTTGGAGTTGAATGTTGGATTTGCAATTGAATTTGTGCTTGGAGTTTTAATTTCCCATTCTCTTCACCATTAATGCTAAAGCTTGAGTTAGTTAGGAAATTTATGAAGAGTGAGGAGAAGGGGGTTGGAACTTGGGCTTAATAGGCTAAACTAACCCAAAGTCCAAAGCGGGAAAAGTTAGTGAAATTTCACTAACTTCAAACCTATCGATGTTTATACTTAAAAAAATTGTAAACGGCATTTCGAACTCAATGGAAGTGGTCTCGAGTACTAATTTGACCATTTGCAAAAAGTATCTTTTCGGACCAAAATCCGATTAACGATTTAATATTTAAATAAAATATTTAAATATAAACTCGATAAATATGCGGGTTGTTACAAATTAAGAATAAATATATACGTTCCTTTCTCCTTAATTATGCCTTTTTCGTTTTCTAGCATTTACTTCTTGCTTGCCTTCCAAACCACTCCATCTATTAGCCGTGAGAAACTTTATCAATTCACATACAAAAATTATTTTCCACTTCTCATATTCATTTGCATTTAAGAATAAAATATATGCAAGTTTATTTCTTCTCAGCTTCTGCCTTTTTGTTTCCTATCATTTACTCCTCCTTAGCCATTTCTTTTTTTTCATCCATCTTTAGCCGTGTATTTCTTTTGATAACTCAAGCACAAACAATTCTCAAAACTCTTCATTTGCGTGAAGAAAAAATCACAGCAAGCTCTAATTATTCCATGGCTTCCTCTTCTTCTTTTTCTATTTTCTTTTCTCTTTTCTTTTGTTCTTCTTCAAGCATGGCTTGGTCTCTACCTATTGCCGACCACACCACCTCCTCCTCACCACCAAATCCTAGCCGTGACCACCATGGAAACATACATCACCAAAATTGATAACAAACCTTAACCAAGCCATGTATTGATCACCTTGCTTTGATTTATCAATGTTAGGTCATTTTATTTTCTATCTTTTCATTGTTTTTATCTATATTCTTTTGTATTGAATCATTGCTTATATATGTTATGTATTGTGTTGTTTACAATTTCGGATCTGACTCTTCATCCACTCAAAAAATATAGTCGTGCTTTGTCGTGACTTTCCGTGCTTTGCGGAGTTTGGATGTGTGTTTAATTTTGATTCTAGCTTTCAAAAAGGTGAGATTTTTCACTCTAGACAACGTACTTTTATAATTGTGAAATGATGACAAGTGAATTGTAGAAATTATTATGCTATGTTCATACATGCCTATGATTGATTATATGACGTTAAATACTATTTATATATTTGTTACATCATCTGTTATGATATTATATGCTATATTATTACATTTATTTCCTGTTTATCACACTGCAAGTTTCGTATTACTATGGGTTGAAATGATACATACCCGAATGGACTTTGGGATAAAGAAAATCACTATGGGCTTAAAGGATAGGATCAAGTGATTTTTTATTGATTTCTATTGTATTTATTTTTCTTCGGATTGCGAGTTTGAAATGATAGAACCCAGATTTTTCATTTTTAAATTATGGATTGGAATGATACATATCCGTATCACTTGAGCCAGATTAGAAATATTATACAGGTCCATGGTTAATATTTTTAAAGTAATATTTTCCTAAAAATTTATTAAGTATTTTGAAATTTTGGAATATATGGAATTTTAACGTAAATTTTGATTTAAAGATTTGAAATATAAAGAGATATCGGTTTTTATAAGTTAAAATGTTATAAGCTGATAATTGGTTTAAAGTGTAACTTAAAAATCTTTATTTGGTTTTAAATATCAATTTAAAGATTTTTATTTGTGATAAATAATTTAATAATTGAAGTTGATTAATAAGGAATTTTTAAAATCTTACCACATTAATCAGTATTTGGCAATATGTCTAACTTTGAGCCTGACTTGGATCTACTGTCATCTATTGCTCTTCCCAAATTATCTCATGTAGAAGCCAATGGCCTTGTAGCCAGAGTTACTGATGCAGAAATAAAGAATGCCCTGTTTGCTATGAACAAGAGCTCCTCAGGTGGGCCTGATGGCTTCAACGTCGTTTTCTATACTACTAGCTGGTCAATAGTTGGAAATCACTTCTGCTTGGCAGTGCACAATTTCTTTAATAAGTTCAAAATGTTAAAAAAAGTGAATGCGACTAATTTGGTGCTCATCCCCAAGACCAAGAATGCCTCATCTGTCACCGATTTTAGGCCTATTGCCTGTTGCAATGTGGTCTACAAGTGCATTGCCAAGATAATTGCTACGAGGTTAGTCTCTGTGCTCCAAAGAATAACATCTATTAATAAAGTTGCTTTCCTGCCTTGCAGAAACATTCTTGATAACATCATGCTCTCTCATGAGCTGCTTCATGGGTACAATCGCGTTAATAACTCGCCGCGTGCAATGCTAAAGCTGGATCTATCCAAAGCGTATGATTCTATACAGTGGAAATCAATAGTTAGGATAATTGCGCTTATGGGCTTCCCCAAAGTATTTGTTGCTTGGGTGTATGAGTGTATCTCAACACCCACCTTCTCTCTGATAATCAATGGATCAAACACTAGCAATTTTGCCTCCAGACAGGGCATAAGGCAGAGGGACCCTCTCTCCTCCTATCTCTTCATCATGGTTATGGAAGTATTCACTTGCATGTTAACGCCACTGTTCCTAAATAAACAAATACTCTATCACACAAAATGCAAGGATCTAAATATAACTTCTCTCCTATTTGCAGATGACATTATGATCTTCATTAAGCCTAATCAATAATCAATTGAGTGTGTCAAAGGTGTGCTTCACCAATTTTTTAAGGCTACTGGTCTTAAGCTTAACTACTCCAAGTCAAGCATTTTATTCTCTGGAATTTCCAGCCTACAGGAATCCAGTCTCACCACTATAGCTGGTATGTAGTCCATGGCATCTGACATGACTTATTTGGGATTACCTCTTTGCTCGTCTCGTATCACTCTTGCCAACTGCCTGCCGTTGTATGAAAAAATCACTGGTACTATGGACCGTTGGGCTAACAGATTCTTGACTCAAGCTGGTAGGTTGGTGCTTATACAATCTGTGAGTTTTTCCATCATGGTGTATTGGGCCCGTGTGTTCATTCTTCCTACAAGACTTCTTAAAATGATTAGACGTGCGATGTTGAGATTTTTTTGGTGTGGTACGATTCACACGAGGAAAACAGTGCCTTGTTCTTTCTCCTCTGTTGAGAAGCCGAAGTGTAAAGGAGGGTTAGGGTTGATGAGAATTGACAGGTGGAATAAGGCCGCAATTAGTCAACACTACAACGCGTTGTTACAAAACCACGACTCACTTTGGGTCAAATGGATCAACAAATATAACATTGGGCACAACAATTTCTGGGTTATGGAGGTGCCAAACACTTGCAGCTGGATATGAAGGAATATTTTAAAGCTCAGACGCAGTTTCTTGCTGCTTGTTCGCTTTAAATTGTCAACTGTGAATCACTGCAATTTCTGGTCTACGCCTTGGCTTGGCAATGTGGTTGTTCTTGATCAGCTATTCTCTTTACAACAGAAGCATCAGTCAGGTATTGGGATAAATGCGCTAGCTAGGGATCATATTGTTGATGGGAGGCTGGTTTTCCCATATTCCAGCAATCAAGAAGTCAGAGGGTTCCGGTAGCATTATGAACAATGCTCATATGAACAACCAGAACGTGATACGGTAATGTGGATCGACCGAACTCATTCTATTAGTGGTGTGTACAATGCCTTGCACGGTATTGAGGCTATGCCTGACTGCAAGTGGTTTCATGTTACATGGACTCCAGTGTCTCCAGCTAGTGATAATCTTGTCTACTGGAAGGTTATAAGTAATGCACTGATGACTAAAGACAAGCTGGTTCGTATGTGCATGCCTGTTCCCTCAACCTGTGTGTTGTGTGAACAACAGAATGAAAGTGTTCATCACTTATTCTTTGTGTGTGATCATGTGCAACACCTATGGAATAATATGTTACTTGCTGTGCAAGGTATCTTGCCTTCTCACAATAACCTGAATCACTGGATGTTGATTGAGCATGCTCTGGGATGGAAGGATGATGTTAGACTATATTTTTTCTTCATTCTGAAAAGGCTACTTAAAGCAACTTGGACTGAAAGGAACAAGAGAGTTTTCGATGGGAAGTGCTGTAGTAAAGCTATCGTATGGGCGATGTTGAAAATTGCTATTGTGGAAGGGATGCATGACAGTAAGCACTGTTTCTATGCTAGCGAGTTCGATCCCTAGCTTCCATAGTTTTCAACTACACTATTTTTCATGATTCCGCCTTTCTGTAATGCTTGTCTACCCTTGTTGCTGTGTTTTTCGTTTGTTTTTCCGTTGTCGTTTTACTTTTCTCCATGTACGTTCTTCTGTTTTTAATAAACCTGGTAGGGGCCCAGCTTAACCCCGCTTAACTTGCAAAAAAAAATCTAACCACATAATTACAATCAATCTTTACTTTTGAAATGAGTATGGTTGTATAATAAGTGATGTATTTTGAATTGAGAAAATGAAATACAGTTTTTAATTAATGGAAGAAACTTGTAAAGTCCTAATTAATGAAAGAACGTGTAAAGTTTTAATTAATGCAAGAAACATGTAAAGTTTTAATTAATGAAAGAAACGTGTAAAGTCCTAATTAATGAAAGAGCATGTAAAGTTTTAATTAGTGTGGTATTGATTAAATTAATAAATGCTCTTTACTGTAATAGAAATGTAAATTAAAACATACATTTGAAAATTTAAGTTTTAATTAGTGTAATATTGATTAAAATGATAAATGCTCTTTATTGTAATAAATGTAAGTTAAAACGTACATTTGACATGTAAGTTGCAATTAATGTAAATGGCATATCTTAAATAATAAAGTTTCTTTATTGTAATAATAATGTAAGTTAATAAGGTACTTTTAACTTAACATAAGAATTTCAGCTTTAAATTGTATGTTACAGTAATAAAGTTTATTTAACTATAAGGCTATGATAAAATGACCATGTTAAAATTTGTAAGTATATAAATACTTTGGTTATATAAAATGTTAAAGTGGAAAGTATTACATTCCAAAAAAGCTATGATTCCTAAGTATTGTGATTTTAAGCAGTATGAATTCCAAATGATAACAATTCTAAATTTTTAGGATTTCAAAGTATTATGGTTTCAAAGTGTTTGGTTTCAGAGTTGTTATAATTTAAAAGTAATATGGATTTGGAAATGAAATTATTGGAAATTGTATTTAGTTTAGAATTTGTTAAATTGAAGATTTAAGAAGATGCCTTTATAAAGTGGTTTGGTTTAAGATGATTTAAAACAATATTTCGAGTTTAATAAATTGAAGAAATATTCGATGATTTGAAAACTTGGGTTTTATTTAAATGAGATATTGATTTGGTCTTTGGAATTTAAAGGATATATTATTACTTCAGTTTTTGGAATGGGAAATGATATATTGATTTGATTTTTAAAGGAAATAATATAGTATTTAGTTTTGAAATGGATATGATATTTTGGTTTCAAAGTTTAAATGATTTTGAAAGAAATATCCATGTGTTATAACAACGGTTGGTTGTTAAAGAGACGGCGATCGGGTATGGGCATACTCTCTGTCGATACCGAAAACCACTTTAACAACCGTGTACGCGGTGGAGATTCTAGAATGAAGTAGGATGGTGGCGGCTTTCCTTTGAGGTATATACATAGACCCAACTCCCGTGAGTTGGCATAAGGTGGCTAAAATAGGAGCGATCGATGGGCTAAGAAGGTAGCACCTTTTATCGGACACACTCCTTCGATACCATTCTATTACTTTATGATTGATTGGGGCCCTTTTGATTTTGGGGGTGTGGCTCAAGGTGGGCGGTAGTAGCTGCTACGCATTACCACTGGTCCGGAAGCGTAATTAGTATATCTAACGTAGCATTGCCTAGTTGTGCCGTGTCATCTACCCTAGCGCGCCTTGTACGGGTTTGATTTGTGTCGTACCTATGGAGTATCCACTGGTAGCCTCCCGATCAGGAGGTATTACGGTACTGTATAGACTATTTGCACTATTATGTGTTAAGGGCTATATAGGTAACCACTTAACGCTATTTAAAAGTAAGTTTATTTTAGTATATACATTATTATATTAGCGAAATATTACTACATGGTAAATAGTTTAACGGAGTCTTAGAGGATAGGCGGTCCTAAGCATCCTTTAAGTTACTTGTACCTTATATTATAGTTCACTTGAGTTGGTTTACACTGTATAAATATGTATGTCCTGACTCGAGTGTTTTGTGTTTTGCTTTACGCTCAGGTCAGACTGAGTGATACAGCATTAGAGACTCACCTCTGGAGTTGGAGCTTCACTTGGAAACCCAACTATCTATTTCGCTTTAAGTTATCCAATTGATTCCGGTTATTCAGTCTAGTCCAGTGATGGATTCTGTTTGTACTTGATATCATATTCAGACTTCTGTTGTATCTTGCTTAACTCTGATGTATATTTATATAGTAGCTTCATGAACTACTATTTCTTTACTTCTGCTGCATTTTATTACTCTGTATCCGTGATCTGTGACTATTTATTTACTGTTTATGCTGTGTTTTTCCAAATTTAAATTACAAATCGATATTTTGAAAAATTCAAGTCTGATATGTGAGGATGCGAATGGTTGAAAATAGCGGGTCGTTACATTTGGTATCAGAGCTTTGGCTCTTGGCAAAACTTAGCATATATGGTAAATTTATTTACAGAATCACTTTCGTTCGAGCTTGAATCGTTTCTTTTTGACTTGATTTCCTTTGAATTTTGGAATGTTCCCTCGGTTCCAAAATTCATTCTTGTCCCTCACTATTCGTATTCTTTTGATTCTGGAGTATCCCATAACTCCACTTGAAATGGCTTGTAAAGGGGTGGAACTCCTTTACAATAGGCATTTATTCACCGAAGATTTTATATATCCTTGGTTTAGATGCCAGTGTCTCTTGATATCCCAAGTTCTATCTCTTGAGACCGAATGTAGACTTGCCTTAGAATTCCACATCGATCTGATTCTTGAAGTCATGGTTGACCTGGTTAGGGTTTCCCACGATTTATATAAGCTTACCCATTTCCTTATTCGGTTAGTTAATCATTTTATCTTTTGTTCAAACTCATTTTCAAATCAAAATTTTCTTTGATTTGAGTTAATCGAATTTGAATCTCTAACCTTGCTTTGAAAATCTATTCATGTATAGTGTATTTGTAAACCTATATTTAAAATGTTTTATACATTGTGTTGTTTGAGTTATTGATGTTGATTTGGGTTTTCAGTCGATTCGTTTGATCAACGCCATCGGTAGGGTCTCCAAAATACTTGAACAGAGCAAACTGATACAGTATTGTTTTCAAATTTAGTAAATGAATAAATGTTGTATAATTATAGTATATATAAGTATAACTTTATGAATTTTGATAGTTATTTGAATTGGATGTTTAGAAATAATATTTAACTTTGCATATAGCTTGTAACCATTAGCTTTTGTTTCATATATAAATAATCGAACTATAAAACATGGTTATAAATTAATTTGGAAATTAAAATGAATTTAAATCAGGAATTTGAGATTTAATTTTCGATGATTTCAAAATTTGGTTTCAAAGTTTTAGAAGATATATTATTTGAAGTATTTTCCAAATAGAAATCGTTTTCAAAGAATTTTAAAGTTTTAAGGAAGTGCTCTTCTCTTTGTCGCTAGAAAATTATTTCGGTGATGACTGCAGCATCATCGACATTCATTTTCTAGTTTCGAAGTGTAGAGACTATCCTGTAGTTTTACTACAGTTTTGCTTTGGAGAATTAAATTGATTTGAAATTCAAAAAATATGACTTGATTTACAATACATATATTGGCATATGATTTCAAAGTTGATTTGATATATATTTAGTATATATATTTATGTACCTCTAAAATAGTTAAAGTTAATTGTAAATTTGATTCTTAAATTTTATCTTAAAGGATGATTTCAATTTTAAAAGAGAATCAAGATTTTGAATAAATATTTAAGCTTGAGATAATTGAATTAAAAAGTTTTATTTGTATAATATTCTATTGCATTCTAATATAACTTACCTAAATTATTCAGAAGTTGAATATGTAATTGGATAATATACAATATAAAAAGGTTTATAAATAAAATTCGAGTGGTTATAATAAATGTTATGCACTTAGATTTTAGTTATAAAAGATTAACAGTGGTAAATAGATTAAAAGGTTAATTGAATAATATACAGTATAAATGGTGTTAAAGGAATGTTTAAATAAATTGGTATATTTTATTCAAATTAATCAATCTTGTAAATTTATTTGTTTATAAAGTTAGTGTTTTTGAATAAGATGTGTTGTTTTTTTAATTCTTTCTTTGCCCTTCTTTTTCATTTTCGGAGACGAAAAGTTTTGAGTGGGGGAGAGTGTAACAATCCGTTAATTTTGGTAATTAAAAATAGTTGATTTAATAAGATTTTTGTAATTAAAATTAAAAGAAATAGAAATTGGTTATTTAATGTGGATGTAATAACTAATTTGAATGGTAAAGAATGTAATTTAAGCTAAATTATTGATAGATTGAAGGAGATTACAATAAATTGAAATAATCTAAATGTTAAACTTATGAATGAGGTATAATATAGTGAATGGAAATTGAGTAAGACCATGGTCCTATAAGTAATTGAAACTTTGGTCTGTAGACAATAAACTTATAAATGTACTTAAAAGTAAACAGTGGCAATTATTATGTGTTACATGTTTATTTAGACTATTAAATTGAAATGAAAAGTCAATTTTTAATAAATATAAACAAAAGCTACATTAATTGAAATGTAATACAATGTTTAGAAGTTGTTAAATTGGAGTATATTAAGGAATGAATGGTCTACTAGGTTTGTAGAGTAGTAATGGACTTAATAAAAAGATTTGAAATTGAATCAAATTTATGTATTGAAATTCAATCTCTAATAATTCCATCTATTGTAGTAAATGGAATTAAATATTACATTATTTGAAATTAAGATAAAATAGGAATATTAATGCACTGTGGTGTAAACCATGATAATTATACCATATAACGAAATGGATTGAATAACTAGATGGAGTCAAGAATATGGATTTATTGGGAATTTAAAACTTATATTTTTAAACTGGATGAATTACCGTGTTTTATACGCATTAAATTTCTGCACTTTTATTATATACATATTTTATATTTTTCCTATATCCATCCTATTTTATCTTTCTATTTTTATTTGTCTAGGCTTTTATTGCATTTATTGGAGTTTATTTGTGTATATTCTTTTATTTAATGGCTTGGAAACAAATTAATTAGACATACGTTACTTTGTTTAATTAGGCATAGGTTACACTTGCTTTATTTCTTGCTTTTTATTTACCTATCTATTTAATTACCTACCATGGCCATGTATATTTTTTTAGCTGTGATAAATCATTCCACAAATCACGTACAAGAAGATTTATTTCTCATTTCAAACTCCTCATTTTCATTTTCAATTTAGAATAAATATATACGTTCCTTTCTCCTTAATTATGCATTTTCCATTTCTTAGCATTTACTTCTTTGCTTGCCTTCCAAACCACTCCATCTATTAGCTGTGAGAAACTTTATCAATTCACGTACAAAAATTTATTTCTCACTTCTCATATTCACTTGCATTTAAGAATAAAATATATGCAAATTTATTTCTCCTTAGCTTATGCCTTTTTGTTTCCTATTATTTACCCCTCCTTAGCCGTTTCTTTTTTTCTTCCATCTTTAGCCATGTATTTCTTTTGATAATTCATGCACAAACAATTCTCAAAACTCCTCATTATCATTTGCATGAAGAAAAAAATACAGCAAGCTCTAATTATTCCATGACTTCCTCTTCTTCTTTTTCTATTTTCTTTTCTCTTTTCTTTTGTTCTTCTTCAAGCATGGCTTGGTCTCCACCTATTGCCGACCACACCACCTCCTCCTTACCACCAAAGCCTAGCCGTGACCACCATGGAAGCGTACATCACCAAAGTTGATAACAAACCTTAACCAAGCCATGTATTGATCACCTTGCTTTGATTTATCAAGGTTACGTCATTTAATTTTCTATCTTTTCATTGTTTTTATCTATATTCTTTTGTATTGAATCATTGCTTATATATGTTAAGTATTGTGTTGTTTACAAGTTCGGATCTCACACTTCATCCTCTCAAAAAATATAGTCATGCTTTGTCGTGCTTTGCGGAGTTTGGATGTTTGTTTGATTTTGATTCTAGCTTTCAAAAAGTTGGGATCTTTCACTCTAGACAATGTACTTTTATAATTGTGAAATGATGACAAGTGAATTGTAGAAATTATTATAATATGTTCATACATGCCTGTGATTGATTATATAAAGTTAAATGCTGTTTATATATTTGTTACATCATCCGTTATGATATTATATGCTATATTGTTATATTTATTTCCTATTTATCACACTGCAAGTTTTCTATTACTATGGTTTGAAAAGATACATACCCGAACGGACTTTAGGATAAGGAAAATCACTATGGGCTGAAAGGATAGGTTCGAGTGATTTTTTATTGATTTTGTTGTATTTATTTTTCTTGGGATTGCGAGTTTGAAATGATAGAACCCGAATTTTTCTTTTTTAAATTATGGATTGAAATGATACATATCCGTTTCACTTGAGCTAGGTTAGAAAATATTATACAAGCCCATGGTTAATATTTTTAAAGTAATATTTTCCTAAAAATTTATTAAGTATTTTGAAATTTTGGAATATATGGAATTTTAACGTAAAATTTGATTTAAAGATTTGAAATATAAAGAGATATCGGTTTTTATAAGTTAAAATGTTATAAGCTGATAATTGGTTTAAATTGTAATTTAAAAATCTTTATTTGGTTTTAAATAGCAATTTAAAGATTTTTATTTATGATAAATAATTTAATAATTAAAGTTGATTAATATGGAATTTTTAAAATCTAACCAGATAATTGCAATCAATCTTTAGTTTTGAAATGAGTATGTTTGTACAATAAATGATGTATTTTGAATTGAGAAAATGAAATATATTTTTTAATTAATGCAAGAAACATGTAAAGTTCTAATTAATGAAAGAACATGTAAAATTTTAATTAATGCAAGAAACAAGTAAAATTTTAATTAATGAAAGAAACGTGTAAAGTCCTAATTAATGAAAGAAACATGTAAAGTTTTAATTAGTGTGGTATTGATTAAATTAATAAATGCTCTTTACTATAATAGAAATGTAAATTAAAACGTACATTTGATAATGTAGGTTTTAATTAGTGTAATATTGATTAAAATTATAAATGCTCTTTATTGTAGTAAATGTAAGTTAAAACATACATTTGATATGTAAGTTGTAATTAACGTAAATGACATATTTTAAATGGTTAAATAACAAAGTTTATTTATTGTAATAATAATGTAAGTTGATAAAGTACTTTTAACTTAACATAAGAATTTCAGCTTTAAATTGTATATTACAGTAACAAAGTTTATTTAACTATAAAGCTATGATAAAATGACCATGTTAAAATTTGTAAGTATATAAATACTTTGGTTATATAAAATGTTAAAGTGGAAAGTATTACATTCCAAAAATGTTATGATTCCTAAGTATTGTGATTTTAAGCAGTATGAATTCCAAATGATAACATTTCTAAATTGTTAGGATTTCAAAGTATTATGGTTTCAAAGTGTTTGGTTTCAGAGTTGTTGTTACTTGAAAGTAATATGGCTTTGGAAATGAAATTATTGGAAATTGTATTTAATTAAGAACCGTCTTTAAATATATAAATTTGAACTTATTGAAATTGAAGATTTAAGAATATGATTTTATAAAGTGGTTTGGTTTAAGGTGATTTAAAACTGTATTTCGAGTTTAATAAATTGAAGGAACATTAAATGATTTGGAAATATGGGTTTTATTTAAATGAGATATTGATTTGCTCTTTGGAATTCAAAGGATATATTATTACTTTGGTTTTTTAAATGGGAAAAGATATATTGATTTGATTTTGAAAGGAAATAATATAGTATTTAGTTTTGAAATGGATATGATATTTTGGTTTGAAGTGTAAATGATTTTAAAAGAAACATCCATGGGTTATAATAACGGTTGGTTTTTAAAGAGACCGGGATCGGATATGGGCATACTCTCTGTCGATACCGAAAACCACTTTAATAACCATGTACGCAATGGAGATTCAAGAATGAAGTAGGATGGTGGCGGCATTCCTTTGAGGTATGTACGTGGACCCAACTCCCGTGAGTTGGCATAAGGTGGCTAAAACAGAAGCATTCGACGGGCTAAGAAGGTAGCACCTTTTATCGGACACACTCCTTCGATACCATTCTATTACTTTGTGATTGATTGGGTCCCTTTTGATTTTGGGGGTGTGGCTCGAGGTGGGCGGTATTAGCTGCTACGCGTTACCACCGGTCCGGAAGCGTAATTGGTATATCTACCCTGGCATTGCCTAATTGTCCTGTGTCACCTACCCTAGCGTGCCTTGTACGAGTTTGATTTGTGTCATACCTATGGAGTATCCTCTGGTAGCCTCTCGATCAGGAGGTATTACGGTACTGTATAGATTATTGATACTATTACATGTTAATGGCTATATGGTAACCCCTTTATGCTATTTAAAAGTAAGTTTATTTTACTATATACATTATTATATTAGCGAAATATTACTACATAGTTAATAGTTTAACGGATCCTTAGAGGATGGGCGGTCCCAAACATCCTTTAAGTTACTTGTACCTTATATTACAGTTCACATGAGTTGGTTTACATTGTATGAGTATGTGTGTCCTGACTCGAGTGTTTTGTGTTTTGATTTACGCTCGGGTCAGATTGAGTGATACAGCGTTAGAGACTCACCTCTGGAGTTGGAGCTTCACTTGGAAACCCAACTATCTATTTTGTTTTCAGTTGTCCATTTGATTCAGGTTATTCAGTTGAGTCCAGCGATGGATTCTATTTGTACTTGATATCATATTGAGACTTCTGTTGTATCTTGCTTAACTCTAATGTACATTTATACAGTAGCTTCATGAACTACTATTTCTTTACTTCCGCTGCATTTTATTACTCTGTGTCAATGATCTGTGACTATTTATTTACTGTTTATGCTGTGTTTTTCCAAATTGAAATTACGATTCAGTATTTTAAACAATTCATGTCCGACATGTGAGGATGCGAATGGATGAAAATAGCGAGTCGCTACAAGATCCTTCCCGAGATATCCTCTACCATGCCTAACAATTAACCTTGGCTATTTACTACTTCATACATATGGAAGAGGCAGGCCCTCACATAGCCACTTAATACTTCAATCCCTAAAGTAAGTCCTACATATTATGACATGCATCCCATAGCGATGTCACACATTAGTCTGATTATTCATAGGTACTGTTTACCATATTAGCTAGAAATGTTTACTTTGCACAATTTAGGACTAACCTTGCATCCTCCATGGTTATTTATTATAGGCAATGTCTCACATTAGCCCCTAAGTCACATTGTTGGTAGCCAGATTTGCTGGGCGGACTTCTATGTGCTTTTGAATGACCTCGCATCCCTATATTTTAGTTATATTCTATAACACTCTTATATTATCACACATCTCACCAGATGCATTATTAAGGCCTTATAAAAAACTTCTTATTTCGCCTATATAATTAATTCTTCCCTAGACGCGATTTAATGATAATTAGTAACCTATTAACTATGTAACTAATACGTTATTTATGCTAATATATACATATACATACATATACACGTGCCAAAAATAAGCATGTAAGGATTTGTATCCTAGACTAACGGTTAAACGTTAAAACTTCAACTTTATACAGGTCTAATTCCAATTCAGAAAAATGTACCATATATCCAATGTCTATAATTTAATCAACAGACTTTTATAAAGTAGAACTAGAACCAAACTTATTTTATACTAAAATAGAGAAATGAACATTAATAAAAACTTTCAATTCAAATACTTTTAACCTCTATTCAATTCCTTTATATAAAATTATAAAGGAAATTTCTGTTTAAACTGCGGAAATTAGGGGTGCAAACTACAAATAATAGAATCTGTACCTTACACGCCATTTCTTAATTTATTCTTGTCAAAACCTTTAACTAGATCCAAAAAAGAAGATAAGAATTGAAATAGAATGTAAAACATTAAAATGCATTATTTACATAATTCCATTATTTTAATATAGAATAATTGGGATTCTAACTTAAGAATTGACATTTCGCTTTAGAGGAATTTTGGAGTTTTAATATGATGTTTTCGTAAACAAAATTCCCCAAGGCATATATCAAATTCAAGTTATACTATACAATTATTAAAATAAGAAAGATTGAAGTTTCCACTCAAAATAGGTCATTTGCTCTTCCCCTATTTGGATTCGATATGCCTGTGGTAGGCTCTTTTAGAAATATTCAACAAGGGAATTGTATATGGATTAGATTAAAAAAATTTAGGGACTGGAGGAGAACAGAATTAAAAATTGAATAATAAACACCTAAAATTCTTACCAGAAACCCTAAAGTATTTTTCTGAACCTTTTAGGAGAGAGTCCGACAGAGCTTCGCTTTGTTTTCAAAATAATTTATGAATAAAAGTGGGAGGGCTAGGCTCTTATTTATAGTGGTTATAAAGAACTGTCACTGTCGGATTTAAGTTGGTTAAAAATAATAAAATTTGTATCGTTCAAATGCAAAAAACCTTAGCCGCTATTAACATGAACCAGTCGACCGGTACTGCATAGGCGGTCGGAAGGTACTGCTATTTTAGGGTCATTTTTAATGTGTCGTTGATTATTTGATTTAATACCTTAATTAATCTTTTAACGTTAACGTTAATTTTAATGATTACTTAACCTCTAAGTCTAACCGCCATTACATTTTGAATTTCAAATTTAAGAATTTTTTATTTATTTGAATTTGAATTCTATTTAATTAATTTGACCCTGAAACTTCAAACGTCCATAACTTTTTCGTTTCCGCTACATTTTCAAAATATTGTATATGGAAATTAATCTTAAAATCGCCAAGAATGCAACAACATAATCCATTGTCAAATTATGATTTTGTAAAATTTTCGTTATTAGCTTTATCTTATTAATTAATTAAACTTATTTATATCTTATTAATACTGTTACACTAGTATATGTATGTCCGATGAAGAACTAATCCAAAGCCCATGAGATATTTACTGAATAAAAAAATAAGGTCGAAAATCAGACAGACCGAAAGATAACAATTCTTTGATCCAATCTAGGAGGTGTGTAGTTGGACAAGAACTCCAATAATACTTAAATGAAAATGGGATTATCTCTTGGATTACTCCACCTTATACTCCATAACACAACGGTATGTTGGAGTGAAGGAACAGAATCCTATTAGGCATGGTACGTTCCATAATGACTAACGCATAGTTACCTCTGTACTCTTAAGGATATGCACTAGAAACCATAATGCATATATTGAATTTGTTACCCACTAATTTTGCGCTTAAGATTCCATATGAGATATGGCATGGGATGAAACCCCATTTCAATTATTTAAAGGTATTGATAGAGTTAATGGTATGACCTAGGTGCAATTATGTATTTTGGTAAAAATATTTAACTCGATAACCAATCTTCCTTCAAATAAAATGTGTTTTCATTTTGTTATACATTTGATATAATACGTTAATTAATTAATTTAATTAAAAATATATTTAATAGAAAATTCATAAATGGTATGTTGTGTGGTAAAGTTACAAAGTGTTGTAACTATGAGTAATTTATCATAATGAAAATAAATGTACCTTTTAAATATTCATAGTCAAGATATATCAAGACTGGACATCGATACATCCGTTGAGACTAAAGTATGTAACGCTCTCCGAATATTGGACAGTGTATTCCTCATGGCTACCGAGGACACCAAAGGGTTCTGTACTAATAGGTATTAGATTACAATGGAATGACTTACTCGATAATTTTCTACTGATCAATATAACTAAGGTCAAACAGAAATTATTAATGTAACAAAATTGCAAAGTTCTCTTGACTTTAGAATATTGTTAATATTTAATATAGAAGCTCCGCTTTGATTATTGTTAAATCATGGCATGACATCCGTCGAATGACCATAGTTGGGTCGAGTTGAAGAATTGGAAGTGAAACACAATTCAAGGGAGGATTCATCTCCTTAGTTTTATGAGTTTAGCATCACAGTCAATTGAAGTAAACTCAAAGTTAAAGTCTTTGGCTAGAGTATTTCAGTTGAAAATAATTGTTATTATTGAATCAAAAACTTTGTGTTTGGACTATAGAGTTGAATATGGATGATATTAGAACTTTGACCATTATCAAATTCCATAAGTCCAAAGTGATATAGTTTTGACGATGAGAATTGATGTAAATATAGTCACAGTCGGGTAACACTTAACGAAGTAAAATTGAATTTTACCGAAACCTATTAAGCGATAAATTTAGCAAAAATGTCACACGCATTTCTACGTGAAGTGTGAACGTTAATATTCGAATAGTTCAATATTAATCGCCGACCTAATTTACACCTAACTAGTCATACACCTGAAACGATGAATATTCCTTTGACCAAATGATTTAATTAAATTATAATTGTTATAAATTAATTAATATTCATGAAATATTAATTATAAAGTTTTATTTTGATCTGATGAACACATATCATTATATATACTTATAATGGTTATAAATATATCAATTGATATATGATTTCGATGCATTAAATTGGATTTAAATGCAAAATATTTTGTTCGAGCTTTAAATGGGTTTAAAGCCCATATGGGTGTTGGTTTGGTTCGACTACAGTATAACATAGGTGCAGCCATATGATTACCTAGATGGGCTGGGTTGAGTGGATATGAGGAAAGAAAGAGTAAGAGAAAAACATTGATCATGATCCTAACTTCTCTATTCATTTATCCTCCATATAAACACCTCAACTTGCAATCAATTCGTACTTTTTAGAGCTCCATCTATACTACTTCTAGCCGAACTCTCCACCTCCCCATCCTTCTATTTCCAAAGCCAAATCAAAGTGAATCAGATCCTATTCGATAGTTGGTGATCATTAGTTCAGGGACCAACACTCTATTGGATTAGAAACTACCTCAAGGAGTAGATCTCATTGTTTTAAGCTGTATTTGAAAGGCATTGGATATAAAGTAATTTCTTGATCTATTTATGAACGTTAATGTATATATATTATTTAATTCATGGATATTATATATATGGTAATTAGATTGGTTTTATATTTACATACTCCCATATACATTAGAATTTTTTATGACATATGAATATGTATGATGCATATGAAACAAATAAAAAAAATCCTTTTGATTTCCTAACTAGATTGATATAAAATATTTAATTATATATCAGCATTGTAATTTAAATTATATATCTTAATCTTTTATAAAGTATGTTTTATATTTTATAAAATTATATGTGTACATAATATACATTCAGTTGGAAAAAAAACTTTTTTATTTTAATTTAAATTTTAATGCTTGCCGAAAATAAATATAAATTTGAAATTATTTTAGAATTATAAAATTATATTTTAAATGTTCAAGTGATAAAATATCTCTTCAAATTTTACTAAACTTTAAAATTTTAAATTATGTTCTAAAAATAATATTTTTACTAATTTTATAAATTTTTAAAACAATATCCATACAAATATTATTTTAAAATACATTTAAAAATTAAAAATAATAACATTTTTAATTTGTATTTCAAAGATATTTAGATGTACATACATTTTTATGATATTATATATATATGTGTGTGTGTGTGTGTGTGTGTGTGTGTGTGTGTGAATATATGGTCAAGGACCTCCAGCTCAAGTGGTTAGATGTATGGTGCTAGAGACAAAGGTTCTTAAGGTCATGGGTTCGAGCCCCTGAGACATGATATTGAGCGCTCTACTTGTATAAATATCACTCTTATTATAAAAAATATATGTGATTATATGTATTTAACATATTAAAAAATAATTATATATATATATATATATATCTTTCGGCTTCGTAATAAAAAATTAACCTTTTTATAACATATTTATGTAATAAATATACATATAATTATGTCAAAAATTTATGTGTATGTATTTATATATATATATATATATATAAATATTTATATTTACAGTTTTTTTAAATAAATCATAATTTGCCGCTTGCCCACGCAAAATAAATTATAGTTTATCCATATACATATTGCAACATTTTGTTTACATAAATTAAAATATATAAATATACCTTTGGACAATTTACTTGTATATTAGATAAGCTAACATGTGCATTGCAATGTAAATTCCAACGCTTATAAATGGACATGTTATAGCTTGCACGAACTGATATGTTACACATGAATACACAAATATATGTGTACATAATTCGTGTATATGTATGTATGTATGTATAATACAACATTAACTAAATCATCTAATATCATTTTAAAAATAATGATTCTATTTAAATAGAAATTTGGAAATGTTCTAAATAAATTAGACTTAATAGGCCCAATAAATATCTAAAATGGTAAAAAGAAATTGAAATTCATACATTACTTCCTCATCAGGCTGGCCTAGTTCCAATAATGGTATTGGTTTTCAATCACCTATGCGGTCTAATTAGTCATATAAGGGTTAATTAATTAAGCTATAAAGCCCAAATAGTAGATTGTTTAGAAAGCTAATGTCAAAGAATTGATTTTGAATAATCAAGTACTATGCCCTACCCGGCTACCAGCCTAGCCCGAATAAATAGAGAGCCCAAAGGTTGTCTCTAATAGAAAAGGACCATTTTGAATTGGGCCTTAGGCTAATTTTCCAAACTGTTTGAAAATTTAAAATGTAAGATTTTAAATTTGAAAATTAAATCCATAATAATACACACACACACATACATATATATAAATTATAATATAACGAAAATTTTCAAAATGTTCGAAATTATTAAATATTAATTTGGAAATTTAAATTTATTAAGAAGATTGATTGAATAAAATTAATTAATACATATATGTGCATGTAATATATATATATATATATATATATATATTGATAGATGTTATGTTATTTTAAAATGTTCAAGGTAACATAAGTATACATGTATGTATATAGTTTTTTTTCGAATTAATATAATTTAACTAAAATTATTTAATTAAATTAATCAATTAATTAGTTAAATTAAAGGTTAACTAGTCAAATCAAAATACACACATATGAGATATATATGTTATACTATAAAGGTTATAATATACAAATATTCTGTAACATCCCGCCTTTCCGCACACTTTAAACCGACACACATGACGATTCAAACCATACGGAAGGGCGGATTGTTATGGGGTAAATAAGAAAAATAGAGAAGAAATAAAACAAAACAGAATCTCACAGCGGAAGGATAAAATATAATAATCAAATATACATTTCATGAAACTGTTTTACAAAATATTTTATTTTACTTGTACAATGAATATCAGAGTTACCCATACCAATACTATCAATGCAGCGGAATTAAATGGTGTAGTGAAATAATATAGTAGATACTAGTAATACAAATCTTTGTCTTCGTCCTCCAGAGCTAAATCCTCAAATCCTGAAATGCTCGGACTGACCCGAGCGAATTTGAAAAGACAAAAACACTCGAGTCAGAACTAAAAGATCTTATGTGAGTAAAAATTAACAGAAATAAATATGAGTACAGTAACTCAAGAGATGCTCTGGATTTACATCTCCTAAGGGTCCGTTAAACTATTTACTATGTAGTATATTGCGCTATTATAATAATGTCTATTTATAAAATAAACTTACTTTTTAATAGAGTTAAGGGGTTACCCATATAGCCCTTAACACGGAATATATTCCCATAGTCTATACAGTACTGTAATCTCCCCCGTAATGGGCGTCATCAGAGGGCACTCCATAGGTATGGTACAAAACAAAACTCGTAGTAAAGGCTCGGTATGGTAGGTGACACGGCACAACTAGGCAATGCCAGGGTAGATATACCAATTGCTATCCGGGCTGGTGGAAACGCGCAGCGCGCAGCTGCCGCCCACCTCGAACAAACTCCCCCAAAATCAAAAATAAAAGTGGCCACTGAATCAATCCAAAGTCAAAGTATAATATCGAAGAGGAGTGTCCGATCAGAGGAATGACCTCATTGGCCCGAGAATCACTCCTGTTTTAGCCACCTTATGCCAACTCACGGGAATTGGGTCCACGTATTTACCTTACAGGAAACGCCGCCACCAACCTACTTCATTCTGGAATCTCCACCGCGTACACGGTTAGTCAAAGTGGTTTTCGGTATCGACAGAGAGTATGTCCATATCCGATCCCGGTCTCTTTGCCAACCAATCGTTATTATAATACCGCGTTCATTTAAAATAGTTTATACTTTAAAACCAGAATAAAAATTCCATTTCGAAACTATGAATACGATATCATCTTAAAACCCAAAACAATATGATATCATTTTATCCAAATATATTTCTTTTCCAAAAGCATACTGCTTTAAAATTTAAAATATCTGGAAACCAAATATTTGACTTATACTTTCAAAGCATAATATTTCGAAATTCATATATTTTAAAACCATAACTTCTAAAACTTGAATGGTTTGGATATTCAACGGTATACGAAATAAATGGTTTAACTTTAAGGTTACTTTGTAAATAAAATAATTTCCCTGGCTTTACAAATATATTTCTTTATTTAAAGTCTAAACCAAAATTTAAATACCACTTTCAAGTTCCAAAACCACTTCAATTTCTATATATATATATATCCATTTGGAGTATTAATATTTCAAAACTAAAGTTGGAATTTATTTCTTCAACCAAATTAAATGTTCTATTATTTAGTCTTGAATATTTACATAAAAATCCATAAATAAAACTCCAATTTCTAGAAATTAAATATTTTCTTCAATTAAATTATACTAGAATATTCATTTTAAATTTATCTTGGAAAAATCCAGTTATAAATATCATACCTTAAAATTTTCCAAACTTAAACATATAATATGAATTATCAAATTCCATTTCTCAATTTTCCCATTTTTATTTAATAGATTTATATACAGCTTAAATTCAAATTTTTTAACTTCATATGCATATATATAGAAGAATAACATTTATAAATATCGAAATTAAAAATTTTTATAGACCGTATCCCATCCAAACCATAGAAATCACTTTAAAATAATTTATATATATAGACCACGCTGCCTGTATAAAATTTTCTATCCTATGGTCAAGTGATACGGATATTTATCATTTCAATCCGCAATTTAAAAATAAATTTTTGCGGTTGTATATCATTTCAAACCACAACCCCGAATGAAATGAAAATGCATGATGACTTGCAGTTTATACAATATAATTATAGCATTCATTCATCCAAATATCAATCATCAATCATCAATTGCAATCATCATCCAATTTTAAACAATCATTGATACATAGCATATGAATTATACAGGAATTAATAACAGATTATTAACTAACAGTTTCTATTCCATAATAAATTTAATGACTGTTAACTAGCAGTTTATGTGCAAAAAAAAATTCTACCTGTCAAATTTTATGCAATAAATAAACTAAATTAACAGTTAAGTTAAATAAATGCGAATTAACAGATATGCTGAATAAAACACGCCAACAGTCATAAATAAATTTCTACTCATATTTAAAATAAATTTAACAAATATAAAAACTTTTAGAAGTTGTGAGTGGGTTAAAACACTCACCTTTTGAATTTAAATCGAATTTAAATTCAATTTAAACTCAAAAATCCAACGGTCTCCAAATCTGTCCAAACTAGCATCATCAGATCCGGAATTTAATTACGATCCTAACAACAGAAATTTCGCGCGAAACGGGTAACGTATGAAAAAATTGTTCAATTTTAATGAGTTGAAACAAAAATTAAATAAAACAAAATTAAACAACAACCTAATTAAAGCTTGCCACGTCATAAAGCTTCTTCTCAACTCACGTATGCTCGTCCAAGGAATGAACCCATTTCAACGCACGCCCTCCCCATCTTTGACCATGCCTTTAGACCGCCCCAGGCCACCAGATGGTGACGCGCCTCCACCATTACGACTTCCCAAGCCGAGCTCTCCAATACCCAGAAACCAATTTGCAAATAGTCGCTCCAAATCAAAACGCCCAAATTGACTTAGGTTTCGAATTTCCTGATTTTGACCGCGATTTGCCGCTGACTCGAGTATCGATTTCGAAAACAGAGACTGCGCGTAGATTCGTATGGATGAAATCTACAACATATATTTTTTTTGGAATTTTTCTAAGATGTTTGAATTTTCATTTGAAATTTGAATAGAAATAGATCTAGGTTTGCATCCATTTGAGGAGGAGAAGGAGTTAAAGAAAAGAACATACAGACAAATGATAGAAGATGGAGGCTAGGGTTTTTTTAGTCTATTTATAGATAGATCGCAAAAGAATAGGTGTGCACGAATTTTAACGTGCAAACAGAAGTGGTCCCAAAAGATAAATAATATTAATTACACACGTTACGATTTAGGAAATAAATAAATTCCTTATCATTTACATTTTATTTTAACGTATATACAAATGTAAATCTAGATGTTTCGTTTACGTTTCAAAATATATCCACAATTTTATTAATTTTCAAATTGATCTAAACAAATTTAGATGTAAATTAAAAGCTGATAAGTCTATCCATTGCAGTGTTAATTTCTCCACTTCCTTATATTTAGAAATTATAAATTAAGTTTTCAAAAACCTATTTTTGATTTTCAAACTTTTATATACTCATCTTTTACCAGTAATAAGGATGCATTAATATTTGTTCATGGTTTCACCTTATTATCCTCAACTTCCATTTTAATTTTCAATAATTACAATTGTTGAATGTTAATACTTTAATAAATTTATACATCTTGCTTTCTATAATCTATATCAACAAATGGTCCAATTATAAATAGAATTAGCATTAACTTTATCTTATAGGATTAACTACTCCAATTACAAAACAAATCTACGCTAACTGCACGATTTAAGTCAATTAATTGTAATTGAGTCTACATTAAATGTTATAAATTATAAATTAGAACCTCAATAAATTCGCTTATTGATTTAAAATCTTTCTATTCAGCAAAATAGACATTTTATGGGTATAAATAACATTTGAATTATAACACATGTCACTAGTGCATGCTTCATTTCTTATAAACTCCCCTTTATTAACTAGAACACATTAACCAAAACAAAATAATTATTTTAGATTTATTTCAATCGATTGCCATTCTTAACTTAACATACTCAAAATGGTTAACCTAAATAATTGTTACCCTTTTACATTCAAATTCACTTACAACCATCATTACAACAATGTTGCCATAGATTTAGATTTAATTAAATAAATTAGATAAATGGGTAAAGTTTTGTAATTATCACTAATGCCAAATATATATGCATTAATTACTACTTATTATTATGAATTCATTTATTAATTTACTAGTTGCCTTTGTCTTCTTATATCCAATTTACTACCAAACTTTCTATTTAGTTATAGTTTATCAATATATATATATATATATATATATATATATATATACCTAGGCAAATCAAGTTCTTGTCTTTTCTGTTATTTCAATTAAATCGGGTATGCACAAATAAATTGTTTATTAACTTATTCTTACAAAATTATTTACATGCATTCAGTTACACCTAATTTAATGCATTGATTTTCATTTATAAATTAAAGGTTTTTTTTCCTTTAAAAGCTTTTATTACTAACCATACTCCAACCTCTACAGGACATTGATTTATTAAATTTGCACTTATTATGCATACTTTTAGCAACTCATATATACTTTGCGTCTATTCCCCAAATTTCACATTCTATTGTTACATAATTTGCATTGGTTTCTATTTATTATTATTGCTTTACTGATAAATTAGATATTTGCATTGGTTTTGCTTATGCTAAATTAATTTCCCATAATAAATAAGGTTTCAAAACAATCAATAACATTTCCTTAGCCCAAACCCCGTTTACCAATTATTTTCTTTCAATAATTCATGTTGCTATAAATACGTACATTTACACATTATAGTTATTCTAATATACCTATTCCAACACTCTTAACCCTTATCTTTACTTTCACCCACTTGTAACATAAATTTTTATTTTCAAATTTATTCCCATTTACGGTTAATCAATGTTATTTTACATTAACCAATTTTAATATTCACCTTTAATTTCACATCTTCAAAGTATATCTAGGAAAAATCTTTCCACCACTTAATTTACTGAATCTTATGCAGTCTTACTATAAATAGGTTTTAAATTACCATTACTGTACATTCAATTACTATCCAAAGTATTTATTCATAAATCAATTCGATATATACGTTTGTTTCCTTCTATTTGATTTATACCTAGTATACATTTTTCTAAATCCTGTTTCATTACCTTCATTAAATGGTTATCGCATTGAGATCAAATTTATTAGCTTATATCGCATTATTACCATTAATTAAAATTGGCTTAAATTTTTTTTTTATCCAATACTCTAAATAAATAACATATTATTCCATAATTACTCTTGTTTTCACATATTCCATTCAAAATTTAAACCACAATATTTACATTATTTTATTGAATTGGAAATCTCATTTTAAATTGTTAACTTTTAATAAGAACAAACGGCAACACCAAATTCCTAACATTCATTTTATTAAAAATTATGGAAAATATGACAAATTTAGTTAACGAAATTTTCGGGTCGTTACACTCTCCCCCACTCAAAACTTTTCGTCACCGAAAAGGAAAAGAAGGGAGAAGAAAGAATTAAATAACAATACATCTTATTCAAAATATTTAACTTATAAAAAGTAATTTACTAAATTTATTATCTTAAATAAAATATACCCGTTTTATAATCATTATATCCTTTTATACTTAAATAATTAAAGTTTGGAAAACATTTTCTAAGTCCAAAATTTACGGAAAATTTTGGCAGAGTCTCCTTTGTACGGAGAGGCTCGGGAAAATATAATACCAAAATATAACAAAGTATCGTATAGAATATTCAAAATAGTATATCCCAACACGGGAAAATATATAAAAATAGCGCTACAAAACGTAAACCAGGAACGTACCTATTTGTTGGGCAAATTACGCTTAATTTATGGACACAAAAGCAGTAACAATTGCTTCCATACCTGCATTTCACTTATATAATCTAAAAAGGTTAACTATTTATATAAAGTGAAATATTGTCATGGTTTCAACTACTAACAACAATCAATTTCGACAAAAGTATACACAACAAAACAAAACAACCATTCAATCAAACAAGCAAATAGTTGTTCGGGTTCAAAACTTGAAATGGTACGGAATGAAAAATAACTATCTAGTGCATCATTTACTCAACCGTCTTAGATGGAACAAAATAGATTATTTATTCATCCAACAACTTCAAATTTTCTTACCCGACCAACCATATATTAACAATAACAATTCAAACCAACAAACCAATTAACTCATTATAAATTTTCATTTCATACATTAGCTGTTTGATCCTTTCATTCATATAACAGTTTATCTTTATTTTCATTTTTTTTTTCTTTCATACCACATAAATTATCCCTTTTATAATTTACATTTATATCTAACAACCTTAAATTTTATTTACTCATTAAATGTTTGTTTCATTTATTTTCACTTATCACCTCCAATTATCCATTGCATTTATCTAGGTCATGTAAGTTTCTTCTATTGTATTACGTTTAAGGCACTTCTCACTTTCAATCATTTATTAAATGCTTACATTCTATTATATTTAATTATAGTAATCATTTTGAATTACACTCAAATTCTTAACCTTATAACATTCATTCTTATAAGTTAAAGATTTTATTTATTCATTAACTATGGTTTGCAGTCATTTTTTATATTACCTACTTCCCATTATATTAAATTAGTAGCATTTATATCATACTTAAGTTTATAACCCTGCACATCAATCTTTATTTATTAAAGAATTTCATTTTATTTACCTAAGTTTAAAATCACCTATTTATAATACTTACCTTTAATTATGGAAAAATTTCAAATTTATAACTTAAGTTTATAGCATTAAATCCTTATTTATAACAGCAATTCATTGAATACTTCATTATTTCCAAAATTTCTACTTATATAATATTCTATTCCGATCATGTAACGAGTCGGAGTTTGCCCGCTCGAAAATCGACATCCATATTTCATTTCGTACTCGAATGTCATAGATTCGACCGTTCAAATCCGATTCGCCGGAGCTTATAACAATCATTAAGTAAACAACACAGCGGAATAAAAGAATAATACATTGATATACAGCTTTGATACAATATCTGATACAACAGATGATCCAATAGATATCAATATACATCAGAGATATGATACAATAAAATAGCAGCGGAAAGAAAATAGATAACATTTAACAGCGGAACAAATAACTCTAAGATAGTCTTCAACGAAGAACTCCGAGAACTGTAACTCCATTTCCAAGAATCAATCCAGCAGAAGCTCGAACCCCCGATAACATATCACCAAGCTCAGCAAGACTGGTGTGGTCCAAAGATTGAACTAACTCTAGATAATCTACTAAACCTGACTATCTGTAAAACCCAACTCTAGACTGCTCGTGTAGAAAATAATGAGCACCCAGAGTTTAGGAAAGAAAACAATAAACTCCGGATCAGTCGTGGGACTGGTGTGAGCAACAAAAACAGTTTCTCTTAAAACATTCAACATAAGCTTTTCAAAGTCAATTCGCAATGCTTTTAAAAATGAGACTACCATAAGGCCTCCCGCACACACACACAATGCAAACGCAGAATCGGAGGAGATTTCTCCTTATGATAGTCAAAGATGCTTGATACGTATTAAAAAGAAGCATTTGATATTATTACTAGTGTATAGTGTAGGAAAAATTCATTTCGAAAGTAGGATATAAATCTTAGCCAACATACGACCATTATCGTATGCCTACTATAGCTACCATCCAAAAGTGTTGGGACACCATAAGTGAATGATAGGTTCTACAACTAATACCGTACAAGTTTCGTATTGGGAATTGGATTTCCAACAAATGGTCAGGCCAAGGAACTTCCCATTGCCACATGAGAATGCCTCTGGAAAGACATCCCCGAGAACCAAACCGGAACTCTGCCAACACAAGGCCGGGTTACCCCTAACTGGGTAACTACTGACACGAGCACGCCATTCCCCGATCGTAAACGACCTTTCTCACGGGATCCCGAAAACCAACAACCACAAAGTAATAAATTCGTAGTAACCACATAGGTTAAATATCTGGGCTCCATACCATGATACCACCTCTATCCAGAAGGAAATGTACATATCCTAAAGGGTGCTACCCCTCATAACCTTGCCGCATCTTTCCTGTTTTGACCATTTCCGGGGTGTGAGGCTCGACGAAGTCACGTCCACAAAAACATACTTTATACAAAAGCCATGCTTTGGGTCAACAAATGATCAACACAATGATCACCAAGATAGATGATCAAATAAATGATCCTATCACAAATAATCAACACAATGATCATTTCAGCAACACTCAGCATGTCACATTACCAAATTGGGAATATATCGCTGATAACTTCAACTATATAACCTCTGAGCTCGTACGTCTCAGAGAAGGGTGTTAAGCTAAAAGAATAAATTCTCCGCCACCACAGAAATATATTTGAAAGAAATCGGCTTTACATCTCAACTTGTAATGTCAGACACACAATCCATACAAGTCTGTTCTGGGTTCCAACAGAACCGAAGGCACTTACAAAGAAGTCCTTGCAATCCGGATATTCACAATCCCGATCGGATTTTCCCATCACTTAGGGAGTTTCTATACCGGCGCGACTCGGTGCAGAAACAATCGATAGGTCATCCTATCGCTTTCACAAATACCCGGTCTTCATCACCGGTCTTCAAATTCTATCCATAACGACGTATCACATATTCGGAATGGGTTATGCGACACAACGGTCCTTTCCCGGCGAAACCGAATAGTGGGCGAAAATATTTTCAAAACATATGGATATGGGATTTCAATTAAGTCACAACTTATTACCCAAAACTTTTCTTCAAATGGCTTAACGAATTACCATTTTCAATCTTTAAACAAAAAGATTCATTTTCACAACCTTTAACGGTTTAAACAATTTTCACATTTAAATCTTTTAAACAAAAGATTCATTCACATATTTTCCAAATCAATTTTCATTTCAATTTGATTTAACTCGTTAAATCTTTAAATCAAAGATTTAACTTATAGCCTTCAAAACAATTTCATTTCAATTTGATTTAAACAAATCATCAATTTAAATCTGTTAAAAATAAACAGATTTAATTCATAGCTTTCAAAAAGGATTCATTCATAACTTAGGAAAATCATTTCTCTATTCAATCTTGAAATTCCCTTAATTAACTGGAATCTCAATTCTTATCCAAAATTGTTTATCATTTGAAAACAACAGTTTTCGTTTTGGAAATCTGATTCATTTATACGAGTTGAAATCCTTGAGTTAAATTTAAATTCCCAAAAATAATACTCTAAAAATGGTTTAACTCATAATGACTAGTATAATATCATTAATCCCTAATTTCAAATTACTGAATTCAATTTCAAGTATTGAATTTAAATTTAAACCAACTTATTTAAATTCCAAAACTTAATCAAGTAATTTAAAAATAATAAATTCTATTTTGAAATTCCATTTTGAAATTCCATTCCAAAAGCTTTTCACATTTATTCCAATTCCATTTCCAAGACATTTGAATTTAAAAATTCAAATTTAACTATTTCAAAAATCTGCGACTTAATCGATTTCCTCGTGAAATCCATAATTGTGTGTGTATAAGTGTGGTCCAGGGGTTTTAACTCAATAGTGCACAACCATTCAATCATCACAGATCAAAACACAGAAATATAATTGATAAGCGATATAAACAATAACGCTTATCATATATTCACAGATTCACAGATAATATACAAATGCAAATAAATATACACTGCTTAATCTACAGAACAAAATATCACAAATCAGATAGGATAATCAATTTAAGGCATCTCATACAATATAATCATTCATAAGTAACGTCTAGCATTCAATAATCATATATAAGTAAGGTTTAATTAATCATTTTATCCGGATTAATTCAATTAATTTCCAGTCAAATTAATTTCTTATGAATTAATTATCAAATTTCGATTAACTAATTTCAAATCATTTAATATCAATTAATTTATCAAACATTTTTAATTAATTAAATTATTTTTAATTCATCATATTAATTAAATCAATCTTTAAACCAATGTCCTAATTAATTAACTCTAATTAATTAGTTAAATAAATTTAACCTTTAATTACTTATTTAATTAGTCCAATTCATCAATTAATTAAATAATAAATTATCCATCCTGATTAACACAATTTAATGAATTTCAAATCATTAAATCTTCCTTGACTTTTAAGATAAACCTCATTCTTAGAAATGATTACATTATTATTATAAAAAGGATTTTAAAACAATTTCCATTTCAAATTTACTTTTAAATTTTCAACTTTGAAAATCATTTTAAAATCTTTAAGTTAATTAGAAATCAAAAATTATTTTGAGATAACCATGTTATCTCAACTGATTACTTAATTTTAATTTATTTAACCTATTAATTTAAACACTTGAAAATATTTATACATAAGAACATTGATTTGTTAAAGTTTTATACCTCATCATTATTTTTCAAAACATACTTCTTAACAGTTTTAATTTAAATTAAAATACAATTAGTACTTTTAAAATCATTAGACAATTCGAATTTTTATTTCTAGACTAAACTTAAAACTGGAAATTATATCAAACTTAGGTTTCAAAATTTCTACTTTGAAAACAAAACAGTTTGAAAATGTAACTGGCAACAGGTTTGTACCTGTCCCCAAACATCTACTGCATCCTTCCCCCTAGTTTACTTCGAGTAAACGCGAGTCTCCCCCCTCAGGAAAACATGATCTGCCTCGAGTCTTCCCCCTACACAAATTCGAACCCCAAAAAAAAAAAAAAAACACAGCCTCACCATCATTTTCCCCACCGTGCACCTGCACACCCACGTTCGCCGACGCCAACCACCAACGGCCATCTCCACGAGTCACAAACCCAACTCACAACCCATTCCAATCATTTGGACCACCCAGTTATCTCGAAATCAATTTTGAGATGCTCAACCCAAAACCTGGCAACACCGAAATTCAGTTGCCCCTAACCTGTCAACATCGCCTCGTGTGCGGCGCCTCGACCATCTGAAGTCACGCGACTCCGGCCACGTGTTCCCTGACCATCGACGCTCCCCTCCCTCAGATCTCGTACCACTCGATCTCCTAGAGAGGTCGCGGTGGCTTCACAAATCTCAGCGACAAAAAAAACCAATTCAAACCCTAAAGTTGCTTCGATACAACAATATACCCAATTGAAAAATTATTTGATAATTTTCCTAAGATAAATGATGTTCACACTAGCCTCAACACGATTTTCAACATTTATAATTGATTTAATGATTCGAAAATGGGAAAAATGCAACTTCGGTTCACCTGCACACTGCCCTTAAAATCCCACTCTAAAAATCGCTTCACCCATCTTAAAAATCATCATTTTCAGCATGGATTCTAGTTAGATATCTGAATCTATGATCAGAGAAGTTCGAAAATTTGCAAATCTTGAGTTTGTTCAGCATATTGGGTTTCTAGAGAAAATCTGTAAGTTGTTTTAATCTGAACTAAATTTTTAGACTTATTTTACAATGATATAAACATCTTTTGTTTGAATCTGAAGTTCAATCATAAATCAGAAAGAGGGTAAATGATTTTTCAATCAAACAGTTTGAGTTTGAACTAAGAACAGATGTGTTTCAAACAACAGCCTGCATACTTATTTTCAATCTTCCTATATATATATATATATATATATATATATATATATATGCACACACATACATTCCTCAGTTACACTTGCACAAATTCAAGCCCTTAAAAAATTTTTGAAGAAAAAAAGTTACTCACCTTGCTTTTCCAGAATAAAAAGAGTACTGCAATTTTAGAAACAAGCTTTGAATTTCCAGTTGCCAACCTTCTACTTTGATCTCTGGATTTAGTTAAATTGTTGTTTTGTTCAAAGCAAAATTTTGGTTTAAGTTTGAGATGTTTTACTTCAGTTTTCCTTAGACAAGAATGAACGAATTTAAAATGGGAAGTGGATGTATATAAATTGAATATACAGGGTGATCATTTGTTTATACAAAGCAGGTACAAGATTTTCTTTACTTGTATTTTTTAAATCTTTGGCCAGAGATATTGGTATGGAGGCTGGTGATACTTGTTGTGCTAGCATTTAATGCCAAGATATGTGTCTCCATACCTACCTCATTCTATCCTTTTTCTTGCTTCAGCTGAAGTGATCTTGTGTTGGAGGTGATACTATATTCATAGATATTATTATTTGTACAAGTTAATGTTATCTTGTTTGTTATGTTATGTACAGTTCTCACTTTACTTGTTCATGCATATTTGTACTTTGTTTTTTTTATAAGCTTATGCCTTAATTCTTTTATTTATATTTTTGTTTTCCATGCTTGCTTTGTTTTCATTTACAAGTGTACATACTTATCTATTTTGTTTTGTTATTGGTTATAACTTTAACTTATATATGTACCAATATATTCTATTTTGTTTCTTTCTTTTGTTTTATATTTTACATAATTTTGTTTCTTATTTATGCATTTGTTTATTTATGTAAAAATATATACTTTTATTTTGCTTACTTAAATGTATTTGCTTTATTCTTGCATTTTAAATTTCCTTCTATTTTTAGTTTAATTAATTATCATAAATTTTACTTTAAAAATTATTGTTTTATATTTCTCTATATATACACATATATTTTATATAACTCAAATTATCATCATTTATAAATTTACAAATCAATTTATTTATTTTTATACTTGTGCCCAAAGTATATTATTTATTATTTAAAAATCATTTATTTAAGAATTTATTTAAAATCCAATATAAACATATATATTCTCATATATACAAATTTTCAAATCCATATGGCTTAATATATTTTCTATTTGAAGCGGGGAAACTCGCTTTCATTAAATCAATTTATCTTACAATTTTAATTCAAAAATTCGATAAATTATCAATTTAAATTAAATTAAAATCTAGGGTCGTTACAAACTTCCCCCCTTAAAAGAATTTCGTCCTCGAAATTCGCAGGCACGAAAACAATACAGAGATATATTCAAAGATAGAGAAATATCTTTTCAGATCAAACTGGATATCAGTTCTCCATTTGGCTCACCAAATCAGAATATCAACAATAGATACAAGTAATTATAATAAAATTTCAAATTTGGTTTTAATCAAAATCATTTTATCAATACAATTCAATTTATCCTTCATATTTTATTAATCAATTTAACTCAAATTAAATTTTCAATTTATTTAAAATTTTCAATTCATATTCATTAAGGTTTAAAATCAAAAACCGATAAGAAACCGATGAAGATACGAAGTAAAGATTTTCCCACAACGATTCGTAGAGCTGCCATTACACCGAAACTTCTTTCTCTGGAGCTGTCACGAAGCAATTCAAAAGAATTTTGGAAACGAATCAAAAGAGATTGAGAAGAAAGTTATTTCAACTGTTGCAGGGAATTGACTATTTATAGTCGTATTCCCATGTCCCCTATCTCGTTCTCTTCTTGCACTCATACTTACTATCAGTAGATAGTAAGAGAATTTACTGAGGCATTCAAACGGATATCTTAAGGATTACTCATTCTAGGATTTACTTCACCCTATCTCTAATGAGTTACTTAATGTGTTACACTCCTGAGCTAAAGTTTAACCTTAGCTCTGATACCAAATGTAACGAGTCGGAGTTTGCCCGCTCGAAAATCGACATCCATATTTCATTTCGTACTCGAATGTCATAGATTCGACCGTTCAAATCCGATTCGCCGGAGCTTATAACAATCATTAAGTAAACAACACAGCGGAATAAAAGAATAATACATTGATATACAGCTTTGATACAATATCTGATACAACAGATGATCCAATAGATATCAATATACATCAGAGATATGATACAATAAAATAGCAGCGGAAAGAAAATAGATAACATTTAACAGCGGAACAAATAACTCTAAGATAGTCTTCAACGAAGAACTCCGAGAACTGTAACTCCATTTCCAAGAATCAATCCAGCAGAAGCTCAAACCCCCGATAACATATCACCAAGCTCAGCAAGACTGGTGTGGTCCAAAGATTGAACTAACTCTAGATAATCTACTAAACCTGACTTTCTGTAAAACCCAACTCTAGACTGCTCGTGTAGAAAATAATGAGCACCCAGAGTTTAGGAAAGAAAACAATAAACTCCGGATCAGTCGTGGGACTGGTGTGAGCAACAAAAACAGTTTATCTCTTAAAACATTCAACATAAGCTTTTCAAAGTCAATTCGCAATGCTTTTAAAAATGAGACTACCATAAGGCCTCCCGCACACACACACAATGCAAACGCAGAATCGGAGGAGATTTCTCCTTATGATAGTCAAAGATGCTTGATACGTATTAAAAAGAAGCATTTGATATTATTACTAGTGTATAGTGTAGGAAAAATTCATTTCGAAAGTAGGATATAAATCTTAGCCAACATACGACCATTATCGTATGCCTACTATAGCTACCATCCAAACAGTGTTGCGACACCATAAGTGAATGATAGGTTCTACAACTAATACCGTACAAGTTTCGTATTGGGAATTGGATTTCCAACAAATGGTCAGGCCAAGGAACTTCCCATTGCCACATGAGAATGCCTCTGGAAAGACATCCCCGAGAACCAAACCGGAACTCTGCCAACACAAGGCCGGGTTACCCCTAACTGGGTAACTACTGACACGAGCACGCCATTCCCCGATCGTAAACGACCTTTCTCACGGGATCCCGAAAACCAACAACCACAAAGTAATAAATTCGTAGTAACCACATAGGTTAAATATCTGGGCTCCATACCATGATACCACCTCTATCCAGAAGGAAATGTACATACCCTAAAGGGTGCTACCCCTCATAACCTTGCCGCATCTTTCCTGTTTTGACCATTTCCGGGGTGTGAGGCTCGACGAAGTCACGTCCACAAAAACATACTTTATACAAAAGCCATGCTTTGGGTCAACAAATGATCAACACAATGATCACCAAGATAGACGATCAAATAAATGATCCTATCATAAATAATCAACACAATGATCATTTCAGCAACACTCAGCATGTCACATTACCAAATTAGGAATATATCGCTGATAACTTCAACTATATAACCTCTGAGCTCGTACGTCTCAGAGAAGGGTGTTAAGCTAAAAGAATAAATTCTCCGCTACCACAGAAATATATTTGAAAGAAATCGGCTTTACATCTCAACTTGTAATGTCAGACACACAATCCATACAAGTCTGTTCTGGGTTCGAACAGAACCGAAGGCACTTACAAAGAAGTCCTTGCAATCCGGATATTCACAATCCCGATCGGATTTTCCCATCACTTAGGGAGTTTCTATACCGGCGCGACTCGGTGCAGAAACAATCGATAGGTCATCCTATCTCTTTCACAAATACCCGGTCTTCATCACCGGTCTTCAAATGCTATCCATAACGACGTATCACATATTCGGAATGGGTTATACGACACAACGGTCCTTTCCCGGCTAAACCGAATAGTGGGCGAAAATATTTTCAAAACATATGGATATTGGATTTCAATTAAGTCACAACTTATTACCCAAAACTTTTCTTCAAATGACTTAACGAATTACCATTTTCAATCTTTAAACAAAAAGATTCATTTTCACAACCTTTAACGGTTTAAACAATTTTCACATTTAAATCTTTTAAACAAAAGATCCATTCACATATTTTCCAAATCAATTTTCATTTCAATTTGATTTAACTCGTTAAATCTTTAAATCAAAGATTTAACTTATAGCCTTCAAAACAATTTCATTTCAATTTGATTTAAACAAATCATCAATTTAAATCTGTTAAAAATAAACAGATTTAATTCATAGCTTTCAAAAAGGATTCATTCATAACTTAGGAAAATCATTTCTCTATTCAATCTTGAAATTCCCTTAATTAACTGGAATTTCAATTCTTATCCAAAAGTGTTTATCATTTGAAAACAACAGTTTTCATTTTGGAAATCTGATTCATTTATACGAGTTGAAATCCTTGAGTTAAATTTAAATTCCCAAAAATAATACTTTAAAAATGGTTTAACTCATAATGACTAGTATAATATCATTAATCCCTAATTTCAAATTACTGAATTCAATTTCAAGTATTGAATTTAAATTTAAACCAACTTATTTAAATTCCAAAACTTAATCAAGTAATTTAAAAATAATAAATTCTATTTTGAAATTCCATTTTGAAATTCCATTCCAAAAGCTTTTCACATTTATTCCGATTCCATTTCCAAGACATTTGAATTTAAAAATTCAAATTTAACTATTTCAAAAATCTGCTACTTAATCGATTTCCTCGTGAAATCCATAATTGTGTGTGTATAAGTGTGGTCCAGGGGTTTTAACTCAATAGTGCACAACCATTCAATCATCACAGATCAAAACACAGAAATATAATTGATAAGCGATATAAACAATAACGCTTATCATATATTCACAGATTCACAGATAATATACAAATGCAAATAAATATACACTGCTTAATCTACAGAACAAAATATCACAAATCAGATAGGATAATCAATTTAAGGCATCTCATACAATATAATCATTCATAAGTAACGTCTAGCATTCAATAATCATATATAAGTAAGGTTTAATTAATCATTTTATCCGGATTAATTCAATTAATTTCCAGTCAAATTAATTTCTTATGAATTAATTATCAAATTTCGATTAACTAATTTCAAATCATTTAATATCAATTAATTTATCAAACATTTTTAATTAATTAAATTATTTTTAATTCATTATATTAATTAAATCAATCTTTAAACCAATGTCCTAATTAATTAACTCTAATTAATTAGTTAAATAAATTTAACCTTTAATTACTTATTTAATTAGTCCAATTCATCAATTAATTAAATAATAAATTATCCATCCTGATTAACATAATTTAATGAATTTCAAATCATTAAATCTTCCTTGACCTTTAAGATAAACCTCATTCTTAGAAATGATTACATTATTATTATGAAAAGGGTTTTAAAACAATTTCCATTTCAAATTTACTTTTAAATTTTCAACTTTGAAAATCATTTTAAAATCTTTAAGTTAATTAGAAATCAAAAATTATTTTGAGATAACCATGTTATCTCAACTGATTACTTAATTTTAATTTATTTAACCTATTAATTTAAACACTTGAAAATATTTCTACATAAGAACATTGATTTGTTAAAGTTTTATACCTCATCATTATTTTTCAAAACATACTTCTTAACAGTTTTAATTTAATTAAAATTCAATTAGTACTTTTAAAATCATTAGACAATTCGAATTTTTATTTCTAGACTAAACTTAAAACTGGAAATTATATCAAACTTAGGTTTCAAAATTTCTACTTTGAAAACAAAACAGTTTGAAAATGTAACTGGCAACAGGTTTGTACCTGTCCCCAAACATCTACTGCATCCTTCCCCCTAGTTTACTTCGAGTAAACGCGAGTCTCCCCCCTCAGGAAAACATGATCTGCCTCGAGTCTTCCCCCTACACAAATTCGAACCCCCAAAAAAAAAAAAAACACAGCCTCACCATCATTTTCCCCACCGTGCACCTGCACACCCACGTTCGCCGACGCCAACCACCAACGGCCATCTCCACAAGTCACAAACCCAACTCACAACCCATTCCAATCATTTGGACCACCCAGTTATCTCGAAATCAATTTTGAGATGCTCAACCCAAAACCTGGCAACACCGAAATTCAGTTGCCCCTAACCTGTCAACATCGCCTCGTGTGCGGCGCCTCGACCATCTGAAGTCACGCGACTCCGGCCACGTGTTCCCTGACCATCGACGCTCCCCTCCCTCAGATCTCGTACCACTCGATCTCCTAGAGAGGTCGCGGTGGCTTCACAAATCTCAGCGACAAAAAAAACCAATTCAAACCCTAAAGTTGCTTCGATACAACAATATACCCAATTGAAAAATTATTTGATAATTTTCCTAATATAAATGATGTTCACACTAGCCTCAACACGATTTTCAACATTTATAATTGATTTAATGATTCGAAAATGGGAAAAATGCAACTTCGGTTCACCTGCACACTGCCCTTAAAATCCCACTCTAAAAATCGCTTCACCCATCTTAAAAATCATCATTTTCAGCATGGATTCTAGTTAGATATCTGAATCTATGATCAGAGAAGTTCGAAAATTTGCAAATCTTGAGTTTGTTCAGCATATTGGGTTTCTAGAGAAAATCTGTAAGTTGTTTTAATCTGAACTAAATTTTTAGACTTATTTTACAATGATATAAACATCTTTTGTTTGAATCTGAAGTTCAATCATAAATCAGAAAGAGGGTAAATGATTTTTGAATCAAACAGTTTGAGTTTGAACTAAGAACAGATGTGTTTCAAACAACAGCCTGCATACTTATTTTCAATCTTCCTATATATATATATATATATATATATATATATGCACACACATACATTCCTCAGTTACACTTGCACAAATTCAAGCCCTTAAAAAATTTTTGAAGAAAAAAAGTTACTCACCTTGCTTTTCCAGAATAAAAAGAGTACTGCAATTTTAGAAACAAGCTTTGAATTTCCAGTTGCCAACCTTCTACTTTGATCTCTGGATTTAGTTAAATTGTTGTTTTGTTCAAAGCAAAATTTTGGTTTAAGTTTGAGATGTTTTACTTCAGTTTTCCTTAGACAAGAATGAACGAATTTAAAATGGGAAGTGGATGTATATAAATTGAATATACAGGGTGATCATTTGTTTATACAAAGCAGGTACAAGATTTTCTTTACTTGTATTTTTTAAATCTTTGGCCAGAGATATTGGTATGGAGGCTGGTGATACTTGTTGTGCTAGCATTTAATGCCAAGATATGTGTCTCCATACCTACCTCATTCTATCCTTTTTCTTGCTTCAGCTGAAGTGATCTTGTGTTGGAGGTGATACTATATTCATAGATATTATTATTTGTACAAGTTAATGTTATCTTGTTTGTTATGTTATGTACAGTTCTCACTTTACTTGTTCATGCATATTTGTACTTTGTTTTTTTTATAAGCTTATGCCTTAATTCTTTTATTTATATTTTTGTTTTCCATGCTTGCTTTGTTTTCATTTACAAGTGTACATACTTATCTATTTTGTTTTGTTATTGGTTATAACTTTAACTTATATATGTACCAATATATTCTATTTTGTTTCTTTCTTTTGTTTTATATTTTACATAATTTTGTTTCTTATTTATGCATTTGTTTATTTATGTAAAAATATATACTTTTATTTTGCTTACTTAAATGTATTTGCTTTATTCTTGCATTTTAAATTTACTTCTATTTTTAGTTTAATTAATTATCATAAATTTTACTTTAAAAATTATTGTTTTATATTTCTCTATATATACACATATATTTTATATAACTCAAATTATCATCATTTATAAATTTACAAATCAATTTATTTATTTTTATACTTGTGTCCAAAGTATATTATTTATTATTTAAAAATCATTTATTTAAGAATTTATTTAAAATCCAATATAAACATATATATTCTCATATATACAAATTTTCAAATCCATATGGCTTAATATATTTTCTATTTGAAGCGGGGAAACTCGCTTTCATTAAATCAATTTATCTTACAATTTTAATTCAAAAATTTGATAAATTATCAATTTAAATTAAATCAAAATCTAGGGTCGTTACAGATCACTTATTTAACATTTCAACTTTTCATATTTGGTAAGTTATATATGTTAAAGAAAATGCAAAAGAACTTATACAAGTTTTATCTCTTCTTTTAATTAAATTTAATGTTCAACAATATTACTTTTTGTCTCATATGTTAAAATTTTCAAATTTCCCTTTATAACTTTGCATAAATTTTCTTACCTAAATTAGAGGTTTAAATTCATTAATTACTTACCTTTTATTTCACTAAAATAATTTAAACTATTAATTAATGGAAATTTAAGAATTAAATACCGGGTCAAATTTCAAATTATTTTAAAAATAATAGATAAATAATTTCTTACAACTTTTATATCTCTAATTATATTTAAACAATTAAAATTTTAAATAATTTCAAAATAAATCTGCAGTAGAATTTACCACAGTGGCCTTTCCCCTTCGAAACTCGAAAATGAAAGTCGATGATGCGGCCGCCATCACCGAAATTATTTTCCAGCAACAGAGAGGAAAGTACAAAACTTATTTTCTCCAAAATCTTCTTTAAAACAATTCTTCCGGATTATATTGAAAAATTTATATCGGAAAATATTTATAACAATATTATTATACTTCAAAATCCTTTGAAAGCAAATTTCAAAATCCCGCACTTAAGTTCTAAAATTTCCAAATTTCATTGATTTTAAATTCAATCTTATTTACCTATTATATATAAATTTTATTCCTAACACCCAATCTATTGCAACAAAATATATATATATATATATATAATATCATTTAAAAATTTATTTTATATATAGAAAATATAATAGGCAAAATTATTTCATTCACCTATATTAAAACAAATATTATGTCGGTCTGTCCTATTAAGTATTTAGAAATCCCTATTGATGACACAGCGTCCCATGCATCAACCAGAATATATAAATACAAAACGGAACAGATTAACACAGTATTAAAATCTTTCTATAACACTAACAACCACGCTCTCTCATATATATACACTCAGCGACTCCCATAGGGTTTTACTACCCTATTAACAAAGAGTCAAACCCCACAAAGCCAAGGTTTATCGCTAAACCTCGCTCTGATACCAACTGTAACATCCCGCCTTTCCGCACACTTTAAACCGACACACATGACGATTCAAACCATACGGAAGGGCGGATTGTTATGGGGTAAATAAGAAAAATAGAGAAGAAATAAAACAAAACAGAATCTCACATCGGAAGGATAAAATATAATAATCAAATATACAGTTCATGAAACTGTTTTACAAAATAGTTTATTTTACTTGTACAATGAATATCAGAGTTACCCATACCAATACTATCAATGCAGCGGAATTAAATGGTGTAGTGAAATAATATAGTAGATACTAGTAATACAAATCTTTGTCTTCGTCCTCCAGAGCTAAATCCTCAAATCCTGAAACGCTCGGACTGACCTGAGCAAATTTGAAAAGACAAAAACACTCGAGTCAGAACTAAAAGATCTTATGTGAGTAAAATGAACGGAAATAAATATGAGTACAGTAACTCAAGAGATGCTCGGGATTTACATCTCCTAAGGGTCCGTTAAACTATTTACTATGTAGTATATTACGCTATTATAATAATGTCTATTTATAAAATAAACTTACTTTTTAATAGCGTTAAGGGGTTACCCATATAGCCCTTAACACGGAATATATTCCCATAGTCTATACAGTACCGTAATCTCCCCCGTAATGAGCGTCGTCAGAGGGCACTCCATAGGTATGGTACAAAACAAAACTCGTAGTAAAGGCTCGGTATGGTAGGTGACACGGCACAACTAGGCAATGCCAGGGTAGATATACCAATTGCTATCCGGGCTGGTGGAAACGAGCAGCGCAGCTGCCGCCCACCTCAAACAAACTCTCCCAAAATCAAAAATAAAAGTGGCCACTGAATCAATCCAAAGTCAAAGTATAATATCGAAGAGGAGTGTCTGATCAGAGGAATGACCTCATTGGCCCGAGAATCGCTCCTGTTTTAGCCACCTTATGCCAACTCACGGGAGTCGGGTCCATGTATTTACCTTATAGGAAACGCCGCCACCAACCTACTTCATTCTGGAATCTCCATCGCGTACACGGTTAGTCAAAGTGGTTTTCCGTATCGACAGAGAGTATGTCCATATCCGATCCCGGTCTCTTTGCCAACCAATCGTTATTATAACACCGCGGTCATTTAAAATAGTTTATACTTTAAAACCAGAATAAAAATTCCATTTCAAAACTATGAATACGATATCATCTTAAAACCCAAAACAATATTATATCATTTTATCCAAATATATTTCTTTTCCAAAATCATACTGCTTTAAAATTTAAAATATCTGGAAACCAAATATTTGACTTATACTTTCAAAGCATAATATTTCGAAATTCATATATTTTAAAACCATAACTTCTAAAACTTAAATGGTTTGGATATTCAATGATATACCAAATAAATGGTTTAACTCTAAGGTTACTTTGTAAAGAAAATAATTTCCCTGGCTTTACAAATATATTTCTTTATTTAAAGTCTAAACCAAAATTTAAATACCACTTTCAAGTTCCAAAACCACTTCAATTTCTATATATATATATCCATTTGGAGTATTAATATTTCAAAACTAAAGTTGGAATTTATTCCTTCAACCAAATTAAATGTTCTATTATTTAGTCTTGAATATTTACATAAAAATCCATAAATAAAACTCCAATTTCTAGAAATTAAATATTTTCTTCAATTAAATTATACTAGAATATTCATTTTAAATTTATCTTGGAAAAATCCAGTTATAAATATCATACCTTAAAATTTTCCAAACTTAAACATTTAATATGAATTATCAAATTCCATTTCTCAATTTTCCCATTTTTATTTAATAGATTTGCACACAGCTTAAATTCAAAATTTTTAACTTCATATGTATATATATAGAAGAATAACATTTATAAAATATCAAAATTAAAATTTTTTATAAACCGTATCCCATCCAAAACATAGAAATCACTTTAAAATAATTTATATATATAGACCACGCTGCCTGTATAAAATTTTCTATCCTATGGTCAAGTGATACGGATATTTATCATTTCAATCCGCAATTTAAAAATAAAATTTTGCGGTTGTATATCATTTCAAACCACAACACCGAATGAAATTAAAATGCATGATGACTTGCAGTTTATACAATATAATTATAGCATTCATTCATCCAAATATCAATCATCAATCATCAATTGCAATCATCATCCAATTTTAAACAATCATTGATACATAGCATATGATTTATACATGAATTAATAACAGATTATTAACTAACAGTTTCTATTCCATAATAAATTTAATGACTATTAACTAGCAGTTTATGTGCAAAAATAAATTCTACCTGTCAAATTTTATGCAATAAATAAACTAAATTAACAGTTAAGTTAAATAAATGCAATTTAACAGATATGCTGAATAAAACACGCCAACAGTCATAAATAAATTTTTACTCATATTTAAAATAAATTTAACAAACATAAAAACTTTTAGAAGTTGTGAGTGGGTTAAAACACTCACCTTTTGAATTTAAATCGAATTTAAATTCAGTTTAAACTCAAAAATCCAACGGTCTCCAAATCTGTCCAAACCAGCGTCATCAGATCCGGAATTTAATTACGATCCTAACAAAAGAAATTTCGCGCGAAACGGGTAATGTATGAAAAAGTTGTTCAATTTTAATGAGTTGAAACAAAAATTAAATAAAACAAAATTAAACAACAACCTAATTAAAGCTTGCCACGTCATAAAGCTTCTTCTCAACTCACGTATGCTCGTCCAAGGAATGAACCCATTTCAACGCACGCCCTCCCCATCTTTGACCGTGCCTTTAGACCGCCCCAGGCCACCAGATGGTGACGCGCCTCCACCATTACGACTTCCCTAGCCGAGCTCTCCAATATCCAGAAACCAATTTGCAAATAGTCGCTCCAAATCAAAACGCCCAAATTGACTTAGGTTTCGAATTTCCTGATTTTGACCGCGATTTGCCGCTGACTCGAGTATCGATTTCGAAAACAGAGACTGCGCGTAGATTCATATGGATGAAATCTACAACATATATTTTTTTTGGAATTTTTCTGAGATGTTTGAATTTTCATTTGAAATTTGAATAGAAATAGATCTAGGTTTGCATCCATTTGAGGAGGAGAAGGAGTTGAAGAAAAGAACGTACAGACAAATGATAGAAGATAGAGGCTAGGGTTTTTTTTTTTCCGTCTATTTATAGATAGATCGCAAAAGAATAGGTGTGCACGAATTTTAACGTGCAAACGAAAGTGGTCCCAAAAGATAAATAATATTAATTACACACGTTACGGATTTAGGAAATAAATAAATTCCTTATCATTTACATTTTATTTTAACGTATATACAAATGTAAATCTAGACGTTTCGTTTACGTTTCAAAATATATCCACAATTTTATTAATTTCCAAATTGATCTAAACAAATTTAGATGTAAATTAAAAGCTGATAAGTCTATCCATTGCAGTGTTAATTTCTCCACTTCCTTATATTTAGAAATTATAAATTAAGTTTTCAAAAACCTATTTTTGATTTTCAAACTTTTATATACTCATATTTTACCAGTAATAAGGATGCATTAACATTTGTTCATGGTTTCACCTTATTATCCTCAACTTCCATTTTAATTTTCAATAATTACAATTGTTGAATGTTGATACTTTAATTAAATTTATACATCTTGCTTTCTATAATCTATATCAACAAATGGTCCAATTATAAATAGAATTAGCATTAACTTCATCTTATAGGATTAACTACTCCAATTACAAAACAAATCTACGCTAACTGCACGATTTAAGTCAATTAATTGTAATTGAGTCTACATTAAATGTTATAAATTATAAATTGGAACCTCAATAAATTCGCTTATTGATTTAAAATCTTTCTATTCAGTAAATATACATTTTATGGGTATAAATAACATTTGAATTATAACACATGTCATTAGTGCATGCTTCATTTCTTATAAACTCCCCTTTATTAACTAGAACACATTAACCAAAACAAAATAATTAATTTAGATTTATTTCAATCGATTGCCATTCTTAACTTAACATACTCAAAATGGTTAACCTAAATAATTGTTACCCTTTTACATTCAAATTCACTTACAACCATCATTACAACAATGTTGCCATAGATTTAGATTAATTAAATAAATTAGATAAATGGGTAAAGTTTTGTAATTATCACTAATGCCAAATATATACGCATTAATTACTACTTATTATTATGAATTCATGTATTAATTTACTAGTTGCCTTTGTCTTCTTATATCCTATTTACTACCAAACTTTCTATTTAGTTATAGTTTATCAATATATATATACCTAGGCAAATCAAGTTCTTGTCTTTTCTGTTATTTCAATTAAATCGGGTATGTACAAATAAATCGTTTATTAACTTATTCTTACAAAATTATTTACATGCATTCAGTTACACCTAATTTAATGCATTGATTTTCATTTATAAATTAAAGGTTTTTTTTTCCTTTAAAAGCTTTTATTACTAACCATACTCCAACCTCTACAGGACATTGATTTATTAAATTTGCACTTATTATGCATACTTTTAGCAACTCATATATACTTTGCGTCTATTCCCCAAATTTCACATTCTATTGTTACATAATTTGCATTGCTTTCTATTTATTATTATTGCTTTACTGATAAATTAGATATTTGCATTGGTTTTGCTTCTGCTATATTAATTTCCCATAATAAATAAGGTTTCAAAACAATCAATAACATTTCCTTAGCCCAAACCCCGTTTACCAATTATTTTCTTTCAATAATTCATGTTGCTATAAATACGTACATTTACACTTTATAGTTATTCTAATATACCTATTCCAACACTCTTGACCCTTATCTTTACTTTCACCCACTTGTAACATAAATTTTTATTTTCAAATTTATTCCCATTTACGGTTAATCAATGTTATTTTACATTAACCAATTTTAATATTCACCTTTAATTTCACATCTTCAAAGTATATCTAGGAAAAATCTTTCCACCACTTAATTTACTAAATCTTATGCAGTCTTACTATAAATAGGTTTTAAATTACCATTACTGTACATTCAATTACTATCCAAAGTATTTATTCATAAATCAATTCGATATATACGTTTGTTTCCTTCTATTTGATTTATACCTAGTATACATTTTTCTAAATCCTGTTTCATTACCTTCATTAAATGGTTATCGCATTGAGATCAAATTTATTAGCTTATATCGCATTATTACCATTAATTAAAATTGGCTTGAATTTTTTTTATCCAATACTCTAAATAAATAACATATTATTCCATAATTACTCTTTTTTTCACATATTCCATTCAAAATTTAAACCACAATATTTACATTATTTTATTGAATTGGAAATCTCATTTTAAATTGTTAACTTTTAATAAGAACAAACGGCAACACCAAATTCCTAACATTCATTTTATTAAAAATTATGGAAAATATGACAAATTTAGTTAACGAAATTTTCGGGTCGTTACATATTCAATATAAATGTCATATTGGAACAATATAAAATTAATTATATAAGATATAATTAAAATAATATTATACATAAAATTGTTATATAAGTTAACTAAAATATAATAGTTATATAATATTAAAACTTATATAATATAAAAGTATTAACCAAAAGGTGGAACATTAAAAAACCCTAAATAGACTTATGAAATAAATACATACGTATATGTATGTATACCCTGATTTTTGATGTGTCCAACACTTGTATTACGAGGGTATTTCATAAGAAATACATTATTACATAAGTCAATATCACTCAGTGTAATATATTAAAGATTATGAATATATGATATCATTTATATATTAATAGATTATTCACATACTTTTTAGTGTTGAACATTCCTGAAACTAGGGATGTTATGTGTAGTACTATTAATATATTGAATGAAGGAGGTAAGATAACTGCACATATTTGTTGAGCTTTCCTCAATATATATGCAATATACTTAGGCTGTTGTAAAATGATGGGTTTGATTGAATAGTCCTACTTTTCTTATTGAGCTTTCTTCAAGGTAAAGACGGGATTAGGATAAGGAACCATGAGTTAGTAGTTGCATGTGATATAACCGATAATGAGTTATCAATCATTTGTGGGCCTATGATTCGTTAAGCTTTGCTTAAGGTCAGAATCTATATGAGTCCTAACACTCACTAATGGATTCGAAAGTCTTTTGTGTTTTTCTTAGATTTTGGTGAAACATAAAAGACTAGTGGGGAAGCCTAATAAGAAAAATGAAATGATAACATTTTACCTTCATAATATTGTAAGAACATATTCTATATAATTTTATAATAATCTACATTGATAAATTTATGTATTTGATATGATTAATAATTTTTTATCAATTAAGATATACAAATGAACTAAATTGATGATTGACAAATAGAAATATAATATATAATATATATACACATAGTCACTATAAAATATTTCTTACATGTTAATGTTTTTTATACCCTTGCAAGCGCCTAATTTTATAAATACTTTATACGTTCGAAAATTTGTTCATTCACGTGTTGTTAGATCGAGACCGTGGATATTTGATCCATATACTATCACATATAAGTGTTATATGGTGAATGGTCATAGTTTGTATTGTACAATACTTTGATGAAATCAGTTTATTTGAAGCAAATGGATAGCCTTGAAATCGAGTGTTCAATTTGATTGATTACAATAAAGATCGTATTGTGTTAAATGCAACACTAGACCAAAACTACAAGATAGATCTAAGAACTCGATGGTTGAAATGTCAGTTTAATCAGTTTATGCAAGTGTAACATATTTGATGTCCTTAAATGTTAATTTATGATCAAACGTGCTTTTGTAAATAGTTTGTTATGATGTTGTAGTAAGGATATTCTTTTGAATGTTTCGCCCATTAAGAAAAAAGAATGAGTGTATATGAGTAGATGTGATTTAAGGTACAATTAGGATAAAGAGAGTGAACAGTCACTTTTTCTTCTTAAAGAAACATCAAAATCGATATTGTAATAATAATTGATTATTAACATTGGAATGGGAAATACCATTTCTATTTTGAATTGTATTTTCGCATAGAATTGTTTTCTATTAGATTTATTTCTATGATTTTGAGATATTCGATCAAAGAACTGTCCGCTGTAAACAAGTTGGGTATATGAAATAAATAATCTATATTAAGTGAATGATGGCCTTTGAATTTAGTATGCTATTGTAGTAATGACGGAAATAGTAGGAGCAAGCCATGTTGCACTTATTGATTGCATCAAATTACGAAAAAATATTCTTAAAACATTCCGAACATTATTTATGAATTAATAACTATTTTTTGGCGTCGACTGAAAAATATGCATAGTGATATTTCAATGTGCAACCACCCGAGAATTTCAAAGATTTTTAATAATATAATTAACTAAATTTTTTCTTGAAAATATGTAATAAAATTTTAGAAATGAAAATTTGATATTTAGTATGTGTATAGTGAAGCATAACAAGTGGCATATTTTCATTTGAAAATTTGAAAGTTGTTCTGTTGTGTAATTTTCATTTTCAATTTAAATCTGTCGAAATTGGATGAAAATAATTTTTGAAATCTGAATATTTTTATATAAGAAAAATGTAAATCATTTTCTGAGTGAGACGTCGTATTTAATTTCGCCAAATTTGGACTGCTCTAGCCCCGTTTATCTTATTTTTAGCATTTTAGCAGCAGTTTTGGCAATTGATATCGACCTTTGAAAGGATGATCGTATCGCTCATATCTGTGCACCATTCATTTCATATCGTCGTACGGGTCTCCACAGTGTGCATTTTGGTGTCCGATATGTGGCGAAATTTGCTATTTTTATATCCTAGAAATGGCTACCGGCCTTTCATATTCCTGGAAATTAATATCAAAGTTTTCTATTCCCTATTTCAATTTATAACATGGTAGTTCATTTTCAATTTTGTTCGTTTTCTTTCTCTTTGTCTCTTCGTTCTTGCTTTTACTAAAAAAAATGTCTGCATCTTTTTTTCTTCTTTGAAGCCTAGCTTCCTTGAATTTGTGTCTAACTCAACCCATCCTCTGTGCATCTCACCACCGAAAACCATGCAAGCTCCCCATGCCGTGAACAACCATATAGTCTCAGCCTCGCCCAAACCTATCTCCCTTTACCCGAGTGTAGACCTACGCCGCTTCATCAACCATAGCCACTTCATCACCCCATCAAAGCCTCTACCACCATCCCCAATTGTAGGAGCCCCTCCAAAAACCCACTACGACCCCATAACCTCCTCCATCACGCAAACCACCACAAAAGCTACATCCCCGACCCATCAGCTCCGTGTTCGAGCACTACCACCATCAAGCCTTCCAGTCTGCCTGCCACTGCTCCCCTCTAACAATTCGATAACCCATTCTCACTCCTTCAAGTTTTAACTCTCACCATATTCTTCATCAGCCTAGCCTTGATCCTGCATCCGCCTTACTTCCTCAACCTAGTTCGGATTTCACCTTCTCCGCCATTAGCCACCCACAGCCAACGCCACCACTTGGCTCCGACCCACGTGAAGTCATTCCACCACGTTCATCCATCAGTTGTAGCCCCCCTTGCTTCTCCATGTGCCAAACCTAGTTTCTAACGAGAATGGAATTTTCTATGAAACTTGGCTTATGGTGATCACGTGGGCTAATATTTCCTTATTTTCAGCAATAACAAAATTTTCTATTCTTCATCTTGGCCTTGTTACTCAATACAGAGTTCTTCGAAGAATTAACAATTCATTTTATTTGCCTAAGTATAGGTCGTATATATGTTTAATGTATTTGTTTAAAATTTATGTTAATATGTTGAAATAGATTTTTGTAATATAGATTGTTGTAATATAAATTATATGTTTAAAGTATTTATCTACATTTATGTTAATATTTTTAATATAGACATTTTTGGAATAATTTGAATGTATGTATGTATGTATGTATGTATGTATGTATGTACATATGTTGGGTTTAAATATATAAATTTGAAGAATTTTTGAAAAATGGTTTTAATAAAAAACAAATATAATATGAAGATTTTATTTTAAATATGTGATTTAAATTGAATATTGATTTTAAGAAAAAAATTAATATAATATATTTTTTGTTTCAGTTTATATCAAGCTGGTTTTGATTTATTTTCATCGATTCCAAGCTATTAACTTTGCTCGTCGAATTCATGTTCATCGTGTCGTGCTTTGGAATTTGTGCCTAGATTCGTCGCATCTTGTTCTTGTTATTTCTCTAGCCTCGAAAGGTGAGCGATCACTCACCATTGTCATTCATATGCTTAGTAAATTCATATTCACATGAAATGATAACTGCAATGTTTTGTTAAATTTAATTTGTCAGAAATTAAGTTGTTCAGTATTATATGTTGTTATTTAAATTGTTCACCTATGTTAATTGACAGGTGACACCATAACCTATTACATATATTTTATTTAAATTGTTAATTATTGATTCATGCATGTAATTGATATGTTATACTATTTTATGTTACTATTATATTGCTCTCACCCTGCAAGTTCCCTGGTAATTAGGAATTCCCTATGGGTTGAAATGATACATACCCGAACGATATTACATATTAGGAAAAATCTTTATGGGTTGAAATAATAAACTCATGGATTTTATTGATTTTAAAAATTTGGGACTATGGGTTGAAATGATATAAACTCGTAAAATTTAAATTATTGCAGATTGAAATGATAAATATCCATATCACTTGACCACAGGATAGAAAATTATATACAGACACCGTTGGTCTATTTTCGAAAAATGATTTCCAAAGTTTTGGAAGAAAATATATGGGTTTTAATAAATATTGATTTTTAAATATAACAAAAGATTTTATTTTGATATATGTGAAAATTTAGATTTTTAAAATTATATATTTGAAATTTTAAACTTATAAGTTAAGTTTTGGAAAGTATAAATTTTTAGATTTTACTTATAATTTTATCATATTTAAATACATAAAATAAGAATTTACACAATATTTTCCATAAAATAAGATTTAATTTTATAATAATTAATATAACTAAATTTGTTAAGAATTTAATTTAACCAATATATATATATATATAATATGTTTTAAATATTCATTTACAATTTATATTAATATGTTTAAATAGATTTGGTAATAACTTTAGTAAATAAAGGTTGGAAAGATAGGTTAAAGTGGACTTGAAATTTTATTTATTTAAGAACCGAAGTTAAATAAAAATTGATTTGAAACTTATATTTTGTGGGATTTTAAAGATATGATGTTTATAACTTGATAATTTTATTTTGATTACAAGTGATTAAATGGATATTTTTAAATTTAAATAAAACAAAAATTGAACATTTAATTTGATTTAAATATTAAATTGAGATTTTATGTAAATGTTTAATTAAAAATGATTAAGTGTATAATTCAAATTTAAATAAAATTAAAGTTGAATTTGAATCCTGTAAATTAATATTATGAAATAAGATTAGATTTGTATGAGCCGAATTGTTTCTAAAATCCAAGCCTTCAAAATGTGAAAATGAAGTTGGTTTAAATGAATTGTTTAAAGGATTTAAATTGAAATCCTAATGGTTAATTTTGAAATATGAATGAAATTTATCAAATTGAGTTATTGTAAATGTTGAATATTTAAACTAACCTATTGAATTGGAAGTGGTTTAAAATTGTAGTTCAAAACTGGATTGGAAATTAAAATGGTTTAAATGAGAATTTGAATTGAACCTTTAACCTTTTTAATGCAAGTTGTTGAACTGGCATTAGTTTAAATTGAATTTAGAACTAAAGTTGATTTGGATGATTTATGAAAGTGGAAGAAACAAATCTAATTTTAAACTATTTTCGGCATAAATTCTTTTAATATATGAACTATTTTTAATATATAAACTTTTTTAATATATAAACTATTTTAATCTATAACTTATTTTTAATATATAAACTATTTTTAGTTTATAACTATTTCAATATATATAAACTATTTTCAATATTTAAATTGTTTAAGTTGGAACTACTATAATTTAAAGTGAATAATGGTTTTGAAAGTAAATATGGTTTCGAAAGTGAATATGATTTCAAAAGTGATATGGTTTTGAAATGAATGTGATATTTTGATATGAAGTATGAACTATTTGAAATGAAAAAAATGAGCACAGTGTGAAATAAGCGTTTTATCGTTAAAGAGACTGGGATCTGATATTGTCATACTCTCTGCCAAAACGGAGAACAACTTTAACAGTTGTGTACGTCATGGAGATTCCAAAACGAAGTAGGATGGTTCAGCGATGATTCTATATGAGGTATTAACGCAACCCTAACTCTCGCGAATTAGCTTGATGTGGCTAAAACAGGAGCTATATCAGGCCAAGTAAGGTCGCACCTCCAATCGAGCATGCTTCTTCGATACCATTCTATTACTTTGTGATTTGACTGGGCGCATCTTTGATTTGGGTGTGTGTCTCGAGGTGGGCGGTAGTAGCTGCTATGCATTACCACCAGTCCAGGAGTGCAAATGGTAAAATCCTACCGTAGCATTGCCTCGCATGCCTTGTCACATGCCTTTTCACGTCCTCTATGAGTTTGCTTTGTACCATACCTATGGAGTGCTCCCTGAGTATCCCACTAGTTTGGTGGAGCTTATAGTATCTGTATAGACTGTGAGAATATATAAAAATGTGTTGAGGGGAATATGGATAACGCCTTAACACTATTTTAACATTTTACTTAATTGTAGACATTATCTATGTAGCGCATTATACTATGTATTTAGATAGTTTAATGGATTCTTAGAGGATGGGTGTCCCAAACATCCTTTATGTTATATTGCATTTCATTTGAGTTGATTTATTTGCATAAGAATGTTAATCTGGACTTGAGTGTTTGTGCTTTTCCTTATACTCGGGTCAGACTGAGTGTCGTGGCATTTGAGACTCAACTTTAAAGCTTGGAGCTTTGCTTGAAGATCCATCTTTTATCTATTTAGCTTCTTAGTTATTTCCAATTATATATATTCAGACTTGTCAGTTGCTTTGGTACTTGAGACTTCTATGTATATAAGATTATGCTGTATTTTGTTTCAGACTTTGATGTTTATGTAGTAGCTTCATGAACTATAATTTATCTATTCCACTGCTTATTGTTGTAATACTTCATATCTATGATTTTGTGATTGATTTATTTATTGTATATGCTATTTGATGACTCATAAATCCCTACCCTTTGAATCGACAATAAATCAGCCATGTCTAACCCAAAAAGCACAGACTGACGGAAAGTCGTTAGAAAGACAAGAAAAGAGAAAAAGAGAAGAGAAGAAAGAGAGAGAAAGAAAGCTAAATAGAACAATATAAAATCTCACATCGCAGTAGAAACATATAATATCATATCACTGATCTTTACAGAACAGAAACTGTATATACATACATCAATCAGAGTCCAACAATCAATCACTAATCATCATCCTGGATAGTTATAATACCTTATCCTTATAATTTATGATAATTTAAATAACAATAATGCAGCGGATAATAAACAGACACGTATATACGACAATGAAGATCTCCAGCCGTTCTACTGAAGTTCTAAAAGCACCAAATCTGAACCTATAAATACACTCGGTCTGACCCAAACATTGAAAGGGAAGAACACCCGGATCAGTCTGGTAAACCTGCGTGAAAAAATATACTCAACTGAATTTATTAAACTACCAAAACTTTCCTTTCAAAACAAAAGTATCTCGTAAGACATGCCCACACATAAATATGGACGGGTTTTTACCTTATGATAACCAAAACCTTTCATATCAATAGTCTCTTTGCACAATCGTTGCATATAAGTTGGTTCAAAGTGGTTTTCGAATGAATCGATCCCAATCTCTTTGCACCAACAATGCAAAAGCGTATCTCTGCCTCACACAGAACTATGTCTCATAGACTTACCACGTCTCTAACTTTCAACTTGCTTTCCTTCGGCCAAGAAGGAAGCTCGATAAATTGGAGTAATACTCCGCACTACATGAATCAACATCCTTACACAAACGATAATCAAGCCTACAAAAATGACTACGTACTGAGAGTATGCATAAATAGTTCCCACACGAAGTCGAGGAACTAAAATGGCCAAATTTGATAGTTAGTTATTTAACTATCAAAGCAAATAAACAATTATCTAGCACCATAAGCAATCAGTAGGCCCTTTTTTAATCATTAATTAATTAAATCACTTTCCAAATATTCACTTCAAATTATCTTTAAAAGGATATATTCTAAAAACCATTTCAATATTTCACTATTTGAAAAACATTTCCATATGGTTATTTTTAATAATAAATCAATTCAAAATATATTTTATTTTCAAACCATTTAGATTTCTTTTTTTGGCAAAGCCGACGGGGTGAAATGGACCCCTACCATTTTATTGCTGCACCAAGAGGAGAAAGAAGAAACAAGCCAACGACTTGCAAGAAATACAGAGAAACAAAGTGCAACAAAAACAGGGAAAACAAAGAAAACACAACAGCAGAAAAAAATAAAAAAAAAGAGAACCAATTTAGGTGAGGATGCCCCGGTCAAAAGCAAACGAAACCAGACACAAGTCACGCTTTATTTCCTGCTTCATATGCCTCTCGATTTGATCGTCTGGCAGCCCTTTATCAGGCTGAAAGATGCGCCTATTTCTTTCTTGCCATATCACATTCAGAAATCTTTTAGTGACGAACAAGAAAAGTCTGTTCGCATCAGTTTTACCACCAGAATTGTCGTATATGTACTTCCATTGCACAACATTGTTAGCTCCTTTCCATCTTCTTCCTATTCTTCTAATCCATATCTTCCATCATGCATTCAAGAAGGTGCATTCAAAAAACAAGTGTTCGACCGTCTCAGGCAGTTGGTTGCAGAAAACACAGTAGCCTGTAACATGAACTCCTCTGGTTATCAACTTCATTTTAGTATTCAGAGCTCTATTCAGTACTTTCCATAAGAAGAGATTATCCTTCTGAGTGTTATCTTTACTCCATATTCTTCTTCGCCACTTACATTTGTCACCAACATCACCCGCCAGGAATGAGTAAGTTTCTTTAGAACTGAACCTGCCTTCTTTGCATCCCCACTGAACCGAGCACTGGCCTTCAGTTCGAATTGTACAGTCCCCCGCCTTGTTCCAGAGCTGTCGAATTCGTGAGTTTGAAGTCCTCGGAAGCCGCAATGTAGAACCCGAATGAAACTTTGAACGACTGCATCCTGTCTCACTCCCGTTTGCACTATGTCGACGTAAGAAAGAACACGCCTCAAGATCAGACCACTTTCAATCCAGGGATCATCCCAAAAACTTACCACATTATTATTGCTCACTGGGTAACGAACTAGGGGAAGAATAATCTCCTTAAGCTTAATGATTGCTCTCCACGTCCAGCTGACTTTATAAGGAGTTGCCATTTTCCAAAAATTGCATCCACGAAGCACATGAATGTTGGACCATCTAACCCACGTGCTGTTCTTGGCATTTATGCAATCGTAGATTAGCCTAGCCATGGCTGACCGATTCCAGTGATACATGCTAATGATACCCAGCCCACCTTTAGCAATAGGCATTTCCAATCTCTTGAAACTAACCGGTGCTAAATATCGACCCACTGTTTTCCCTGTCCATATAAATCTCATTATTGCAGATCGTACATGTTAATAAGCTTTTGTGGTAATATGAATGTTCTAGCCCAATAAACTTGTATGGAGAAGATTACCGCCTTAGATAAGGTGACTTTACCCGCTTGGCTTAACATTTTACTCGTCCAGCATTCAAGTCTCTATGTGACCTTTTCATACGAAGGTAAGCATTGGTTAACTATTATTCTTGAGAAGGTGAGCGGAAGGCCAAGATAAGAGATGGTGTTATCACTGATGGACAGACCAGTAATGGCCATAATAGTATTGTTTTGGGAAGAATTGAGGCCAGAAGTTATCATTTCGGATTTATCCAGATTGACTGATAGTCCAGTTAGAGCATGAAATGTTTGAAGAGTATCCATAACAGACTGCATCATTGAATATTCAGGTGAGCAGAAGATGACCAGGTCATCAGCGACCATCAGAGTAATCACCTCCGGGTTTGAACATTTGGGATGTAACTTGATAAAACCAGCTGCCGATTTGTTTTTAAAGAGTTGAGTGAGTAGTTCCATGATGATGATAAAAATATACCGCGATATCGGGTCACCTTGACGTATGCCATGCTTGCTACCAAAGAAGCCGACACTGTTGCCATTAACATTGATAGAGAACCGCACGGATGAGATACACTCGACAATCCAAGCAATGAAAAGATCAGGAAAGTTCATGCACTGCATAACTTTGACAATAGTTTTCCATTGGAGCATATCGAAAGCTTTCATGATATCCAATTTTAACATGGCTTTAGGGGAAGAGTTCTTATGATTGTAACCATTTAGAAGCTCATGAGCGAGTAAGACGTTGTCAAGGATATTTCTTCCTGGTAAAAATGCAGCCTGGTTAGGAGAGATAATATTGGGCAAGACCTTTTTCATTCTGATAGCTATGATTTTGGAGATACATTTATAGATTGTATTACAGCACGAGATAGGCCTAAACGAGGAAACCTTGTCGGGATTGCATATTTTAGGAATCAAGGCAATATTAGTGTTGTTGAATGAAGGTATCAGTTTGGAGTTTTTGAAAAAAATCTTAACAGCTCTCTGCACATCTAATTTGACAATGTCCCAACATATAAAGTATAATTGAGCATTAAATCCATCTGGACCACTAGCCGAATTCCTATTAAGAGAAAACATTGCGTACTTGATCTCCTCATCCGAAACATCAGTACTTAAGGAGGCATGCTCATCGGCCGAAATTCTAGGAAGGATTAAATGATCAATGAGGTGAAGATCAGGCTCAAAATTACCCGAGTTGCTGAATAGCGTTTTGAAATGTCTGATAAATGCCTCATTTACACCGTCAACAGTTGTTTGAGCATTACCGTCGTCGTCAAGGATGGACACGATATTTTCTCTAGAATGTTTGGCCTTTAAGTTTGCATGAAAAAAAGCACTGTTTCTATCACCATCAGCTCTCCATTGCAACCTCGCTTTTTGATTGATCATTGAAATCTCACAATTAAGTGCTTCATAGTACTGTCTAGATATATACGACTCCATCACGCTGAAGGTAGAGTTGAGTGGGTCATCCTGCATGTTCAATTGAATCTCTTCCAGTTTATTCTTCCAGAAAGAACTTTGTTTGCTTCCCTTTCCAAATCTGATGTTGGACCATTGCTTGAGAGCCATTTTAGTGGTTTTAAGTTTGACCTGCAAAATAGACATAGGATTACCGTAAGTTGGTCTCGCCCAGACCTCTTTAACAATGTCAAAAAAGTCAGGTTCATTAACCCAAGAATTAAAAAATTTGAAACTTGATTTGACTTTAATGCCATCTTCCCTTAGGTGAATTAATTGAGGTGAGTGGTCTGACAGTAGGGGAGGAGGAAGGTGGTTATAAATGGTAGGCCACTTGGATAGGGCAAGGTGGTTACCAAAGGCATGGTCGATTTTAGAGTAGGTCCTGCTACCAAGTCTACATTTGTTGTTCCATGAGTATCTTATTCCAGTTGACTTTATTTCCACCAAATTAGAATCCATAACTGCAGATCGCAGCGGTTCAATTTCTTTAAGAGAGAGTGGGTTGCCACCTAGCCTATCTTCAAGTTTGTTACAACAGTTAAAATCGCCTAGGATGATCCAAGGATGAGAATCTTGCCTCAACATGGGAAGGTCGTGGAGAAAGGAAGTTCTGGCTGCTTTGTTATTTGCTGCGTAAACAAGTGTGATATAAAAGGAGCACGGGTTGTTGATACTTTTTGCACGACGGTGAATGATTTGAGACGTAGCGTGTACTTTGGAAAGGAGGATCACATTGGGGTTGTATACTATGAGGATTCTGCCGTAGGGGGCCTCGTCAAGGTTATGTACAACTTCCCACCCCGGGTTTATATAATTCGCTGCTTTGAACGAAAGGTCTATATTTAACTTAGTTTCAAGAATTGCTAACATACAAAGGTTATGCTGAGTTATTAAGTTTTTGCATTGGGAAAGTTTTGTTTCGTGGTGTGCCACTCTAACATTCCAAGCACCGATGGTGTGCATCATTGGGTAACCGAATTTCCAGAAGGGGTAATAGATTTCTTGCTACGAAGGACCATCATCGAAGCTTGGGAGATATTTGGTGAGTCTGCAGGATTTTTGGTTAGTTTGGATTTTTGGTGTTGGGTGGGAGAAGCAGATTTCAGGGGGATACAATTCGAAGCTAGCATTATATTTTTTGAGGGAGAGATTGGTATAGAAGAGAGTTGGTCGGTGTTGTTTTGAGAACAGTTATTTGATGCCGGAGACGAGGAGGGTGGAGTGAATGCAATGAGTTAAATAACCGGAGGTGGGATTTGGTCGTTACTGTCGTGCACGTGCACATTGTGCATGATGGAATCTTTACTGGGTGAAGTTGGTTTTTCTGTTGTGGAGATTTCTTCGATAATAAATGTTGGAACTTCAGTGGCTTTAGTGATGGATGTTTTGGAGTACAATGTGGACACTCCCGCATTTAACTGCTCTTGTTTCGAAGTATTAATGTCATCTTTTATATTCTCACTGCCCATTATTTTTCCCCTTGTTAAATTTCTGCGATCTTTTGTTCCTTCTATATTTGTAGCTTCCTTTGCACTATTTTTTTTGTACTTTGCCTATATTTACAGAGTGCGCGCAATCATCCGAAGCCTGGATTTCCCTTTCATTCGAAATATTGACCACCTGAGTTTGTTCCATTTGATGTTTATCAAATTCTTGTTTTACCACCTTGTCATTTTCGTTCTCTTCATCCAAGAATTGAAATATGCCAAACCTATTACTGACTGTGGTCTCCAAAACCGAAGCTGATACAGTTGGAGCCATGGTAATTATTGCTGGAATGTCAATAGCCAATACCGCATTTTCAGTTAAATTTTGGAGTGATCCTTCCTTATCATGCTCTAAATTTTGAACTAAGTTTGCTTTAAACTGTTCTTCTACTTTTCCACTTATTCTATCATTTTCTTTTCACTTTCCTGGCTACTTTCCTTGCCAATCACCCTTTCAAATCTCCTATTTAACCCTGTCATATTTTTGTTTTCCCCCACCTTTTGCCATTTTTGAACTTGTTTGTTAATCTTTACTTTGCTTTTCGATTGCTTTTCATTGATATTATTTCCTGAAACCTTTTCACTCATAGCAACAGCTGGTACAGCTTTCTTGTCACATGTCTCCTTAAAGTGACCAAAAGAGTTGCAAAGAACACAAATGTTAGGCTGCCATAAATACTCCATATAAATACGTTGAACACCACCATCAGCCAGACTAATTAGGAAATCATTTGGAAGCTCCCTATTTGGCTTGACTTCGATCATGCATTTCGCAAATTCCAACCTTTCAAGTCTTTCAGTCCTTTCGTCCATACAAAGCAATTTTCCTATACGACTACAAATCCAATTTATACCCAGGTGAGACCAAGCAAACATAGGAATGTTGCAAAGATGGACCCATACAGGCACCGATGTTACCGAGCCACAAACATTACTGATATTAGCATCATATGGCCTTATAATAAACACTTTATTATTCATGATAATAGGGTCACCGTGTAAAATTTTGTTTTTGTCTTCGTCAGACGATAACCGGAAGAGAAAGATCACTCCATCTGATTTCACTTGCACTGATCCCTTCAGTTTCCAGATGCTTTTCAGTTTGGCAACCACTGAAGAATATGACAGTGGTTTATCCAAGAAAAAACCCACTAAGTGATCCTTCCATACAGAAGATCCGGCTTGAACAACCTCATCGACCAAGTCAAGAACATCATCAGAGAATGTAGGTTCGAAGTCAACAGGCTTGTACTTCCCCGCATTAAGAGGTTTGCGTTTGAATAAAGAAGTCCAAGCTTGTTGACTGCAGCCAGGGAGGGATGAGGACAGAGACAGTACATCAGGTGGGGTAAAGACGGAGTTGGCTTTTGAGAGCAATAGAGGCGGTCCACCCAACAGTGATGCGAAATTGGAAATGGATGGTGGGTCAGGAGGGTATGGTGGAGGTTTTGTCTTAGTAGATGGTAGGTCGGAGGCTTGTTTAGGAGGATTGACGACGACTGGATGGTAGGTGGCCAGAGTATGGGTTGTAGGAACGATGGGATGGGTATTAGACAGGGTATGGTTAGGAGGTACTGTTGTAGGAGGTACAGGAGTGGGAGGTACGGGAGGTACGGGAGAAGATGGCACCATTTAATTGTTTAAAAGATAATTTAGATTTCATTTTATAATATCACTTCTCGAAATATCCATTTTAATCAAAGGATTATTCACGGTCCAAAATCGAGAATATAATTCTCTAACCAAATTCATTATTTCTACACATTTATTAAAGGATTATCCACTGCCCAAAATCGTGAATAAATTCCTTTAATAACTTTCATATTTAACTTATCAAAATAAATTGATTCCACATTTATAAAATAATGTTTATAAATTCCATTTATATTTTATAAAAATTTCCACTTATGAAATCCCTTTATCAACCAATTCCATTTATATCTCATTTATATGCCAAAATCCAATTATAAATTAATTCACTTATAAATCTCTTATTTACTAATTCATTCTTTTTATAACTTCATAAATTTATAAATCATCTTATTTACTTACAAGATTCATTTTTAACTTCATTCTAACACTTATAAAACTCATTTATAATTCCATTACATTTATTTATAAAATATCAATTTTATAAATCTTATTCATATATATAACCCATTTATAATAAATTCAAAATCTCAATTTTAACTTGTTTTATAAAATAGTTAACTCTATATTTCAAAAATCATATTTTGGTTCCATTTAAATAAACTTAATCTTTTATAGTTTACAAATCATTATTAAAACGTATATAAATTTAAAAATCATATTTAAGTATATTTCACAAAAAATCATAATTTTTATAACATAAAAATTATAACTTCTTATTCATTTAAAATAAATTCATTTCCTTAACAATTCAAAAATTTATAAAACATCTATTTTCAAAATCACTTTGAAATACTTTTTAAATTGAAATCATCATTTTAATATTTTTAAAATTTCAAAATATGGCCTAATGCTAAAACAACACTAAATAAGGTGACTCACATCAATCACATCAATCCTGGCATCTTAATATCCTATATCACATGATAACAACATATATAACAATATCTCTAAACAAAAATCAACACTGGTGAGGAATCTAGTTGGATCCCTTCAACCTGTCACCTACAACAAATATACATATGAGAAAATATGTACAATGTCCATTTCGAGGCAAAGGCGCGTACAAAAAGGTCATCTGCTCTTACATGGGAACATATAGGGTCTCATTTGCTCCAATAGGTAGGAATATATCCAAACTAATCAATATATATAATATATCATATATCACCCAAATAATCATCAATTAATATAAAATGAATTTATTCTCACTTATATAAAAATATCAGCGAGTCAAAAAGAGTGAGTTGTACTCACTTTGATTCCAGTGGTCGTTTCAGTGTTTTATTCCGAATAAAATTAAACGAGCGTTTAATTTTACCTAAAATTTTCACTAGCTCCAATCAAATCCAATCAAGCTCCGTCACGTAATGTTCATTAATATGAACCCAACGCAACTTGTTTCGTGCGAAATGGACCTCGTATGACAAAGTTATACAATTTTAAACATCACACGATTTTTATATAAATTAACTTACAACTTCTTCTTTTTTAATTTACCCGAGTCATCGCGGCCACCCACATGCCCTAGAAATCGATCAAGCTCCACCGTGACATGTGCCATCCTCCGCTACACCCACATGCCAAGTATGGCCTCTTCCAATTAACCACATGCTGAGATAAACGACTGAGAACGCCGAGCCTTTGAACGCCCATCGTCGTCGATCCACTTCACCATTTCCAATCTTTACCATTGAAAATATAGATCTCGATATGCTCTACGTTTTTCATTTAGGGATCTTTGGCTTTTATTGCGTAGATGAGTAGATATCGAGGAGAGAAGAGGAGGAGTTTCTGGTTGTTAACTTTTTTAGTGGCAGCTAGCCTTATGGGAATTTGGGTTTTGGAAAAAGTGAAGAACAATGGTCCTTTTATATGAAAATATCCAAACACTATTCACCCGAAATAATTCCGAACTCCAATCAAAGCATGTCGTGTGGCATTTATAATGTTTTACCCTTATTCTGAACGCAACGGAATATATACCGGGAGACAATTCCATCGTATTTGGAAGATAGGTTTACGAATCGAATTATTTAAATTAAAATTTACTTAAATAACTTTCTACGTGTTTCAGCTTCGCACAACTAAACCGCAAATCCGATTGACACGAAATTAGAAATCCTACAATAATATAAAATCACGGATCCAATGAAACTGGATTCGTCGAAATCCGAGATAGTTTCAAAAATGGCTATTTTTACACGTTAATTAAACATTTAAAATTTTCAATTTCTGTGGATTAACATTTAATTCATTTTAAAAGTTTACTAACATCATTCTAATTCAAATAGAATTTAATTCAACTTAATAAATCATTTCCATTCACATAAAACTCAAAATTCAATTATTCCACAATTTCAAATATTAAATTAACAATTTAATTATCCAAATAAATTCTTATATTCGAAATTTAAGTTACTCAACTTATAAAATTAACTGTGAATATTTAAAATTAATTAAATATCTGAATTTCAAATGACCGAAATTTTGGGTCGTTACATACTAATTTTTGCCAAATATAAATTAACAATCTATTGTTTTGAGCAATTCAAGTCCGACATGTATGTTTGATTATAGATTTCAATGATTCGAAAGAGCAGGTCATTACACAATGTTAATATTATGAATTCGTTATGAAATAAAAATATAGTGTGATATTTGTTTTCACAACCAAAGTGATGCATTGGAAAATACTGAAGTATTCAAAATTCTTTATAATTATTTTGAAATTATGGTCTAAACCTTAGTTTTAAGAAATAATTTTTATTATATGATTATGAATCATATGATACTAGTCAATTATATCTTAATCAATTAAGGGTTATGCACCTAGTAAATGAGACCGTCATAAGAGTTGAACTCTTCGGATTGATACATATAGATCTATATAGTTGTAAGTCTATTAATACCAAAACGGTTCAATGTACTTCATCATATTCACTGATAAGTTATTATAGACATGGACATGTGTGTTTGATACGCATGTATAAGTCTGTGATAAGCTTATAGAATATAAATTAGAAGTACATAATATATAACATATGACAAAAGTGATTTGATTTGATCGAATATGTAAGTATATTGAAAAGAGTTGCGTATGTATCTAATATGAAAAAGATTCAGCCTCGAAGGTCACTGTTTCCTATAATACATAATAATGTATTGATAATGAGTAATCGAACTTTGTTGGTCAAAGCACGATTAATGATTAGCGATTTGAGTTAAATTCTTTGTATAAGGTGTGTACTTAAGAGTAGAACACAAGTTTAAAATTAATATCATCCAAAAAATAGTCTACAAAATCATACAGCATAAAGGCTTTATAAGAAACCATTACATGTCTAGGTCAAAGAGTTAGAAGGTTGTGCATGTTGAAAGACTGTACATGATAATTGTATGTAAGAGATCTTGTATGAATCGTCCCAAGAGAATTTTGTTAATGATAGTCATTAGATGACTAATTTATGTTGTGAACATATATATTTTGTGAACTAATGCGAACATCAGTTTTGTATATGGTAATTCATAAAATGTTTATGAATACCCATTCTATTGCACCAAGAAACAACTCTTGTTTCAAAAATTACCAACCTCATAGTGAAATAATTTCTTTGAGAAATTATTGGTACAAAATGAATTTGGATATGATCCAAGGATAAAACTGATTATAAGGGATGAAATAAAATTGACAAAACCTAAGTGAACACAATACATTAGATTTCTATTGAGTATTCTTATACACTAAAGAGAAACTGTGAGTTTCTTGTCAATGTCAAGAATTAATAATACTTGGTTATTTAATTAAACCATTAAGAGTACATAATTTATGATTTGATGCGATACGTAGATCCAAAATAAATTCCAAGTACTTTATCAAAATATGATTTTGGTAGTTTTACCCTAAGGGATATGGTCCAGTGGCCATAAATATGTCTTTAAGGGAAAGAAAACTACAATGGAAATAAAATAAGCCACAATGATAAGAATAATACCATGAAATTCAAATGTTGAAATAAACGCAACAGACTCACCATTAGATGTGCTCAAGTTGGTACGGATTTACTTAAAAAATTATTTCTTAGTATGACTTTGAATTTGGTACGTATGCGCTGAAATGGAAAATTCTAAATAATGATTTTGAATACACTATTAGCTAACAACCAAAGTGTCTCGAAGTTAGTGGTAGCAATATTGAGTTTGTAGGTTTTTGGATGTGATCCAAGAAATGATATAAAGTATCATTTTATAAGCATTGAAATTGAATAAATAATTTGATTGAAATATCAAATAGTTTTATTATTAGTCAAAATGCAAACGAAGTGTTTTTATAAGAAAAAATCTAAAAGGTACATAAATATTTCTAAACCATAAGTAACAAAACACTACTGATTGTTAAAAATGTACTTATGTTAAAATTAGCTTTAGTTTTAATACTCGATGTTGGATTTGTGAATGACGTCATTTATTGTAAGTAAAAGTTATAATGGGAATGTCCCAAACAATATGCAAGGACACTTTATTAAAATATTTAATACGAAACATGTAAGACTGATTCCTTATGCATTGGCAATAGGGATTATCATATATGTTATATTGCCTATGATATCGTGATTTGTTTATGTATTTGATACATGAAACAAATATCTAATCCAAATTAATATCACTAAATGGTTGTTTGAAGTGTGCTCATGTATTTATGAAATATTAGAGAATTGTTTACGCAAAGAACAAACTTCTTATGAAGGAGTGTAACAACCCACCTTGAAACATGCCTAATTTTTTATCCAATAAAAGCCCATCGAACTTTAGGCCCGTCCAAAGCTGGCTGTTAGTTAAAATTGATACTAATGAACAATATACATAGTTATCTATTTATGCTATCAGAATCTAACAACGGAAAGGATAATATATAATATGAGAAATAATTAACCATTTCGTAAAAATCCAAATCTCATAAATACAACGTATTATTCCAAATATCCAAAATACATTATCCCAAAAACAATAATAACATGTCCGAAACCGAGAACAAAAAAATAATATAAAAAAACATAAGTAGACTGATAAAATGTCACAAAATATGTCAGAATTTTGAGGTTTTAGTTTTAATATTTTCATGAACATATTTCCCCAAGGAATAGCACAAATCCAAACTTCTACTATACAAATACTAAAAATATGAAAAATTAAGATTTCCACTCATAGATAATTTTCTGCCTTCCTATGAATTTTATTCATGCCCGCTCCTAATCTGACCTTCAAACCTCTTCTTTTTAAAATATACATCAATTGGATTGTATAAAAATTAGATTCAGAATGGGATTGAAGAGGAATAAAAATAGAAGAATGAATATATCCAAGACATTCGTGCCTAACTAAACCCTGGCCACCTTTACAACACCAATCAACCGCCCACCTGCCAACCCATCCATCTACCACCCTCGAGTAGTCGACCGCTAGCGTTTGATAGGTCATGGCCTTGGGATTGCCCAGTCCCCATAGGAAATATATCAAAAATATTCGTATTCTTTGAGATAAAATTTAAACGTCTTCATCATCTCTTCTGCTTAACTTTCTAAAGCAAATAGTTTGCAAATCATCTCCAAATCACCTCAAACTTGGAGTGAGACCTTACCACCATATAACAACACCTTCTATCTAGTTATATTATGAAAATTGAAACCACACTCCACCACTTACCTTGGGCTGTGAGCATTGTGAGGTAGAGGGAGGCAAAGGAGCAAGTAAAACACAAAAGGAAGAGGAAGGAAAGGAGGTTGCTAGTTTGAGTTTGAACTTGAATGCTTAAGCTTGATTGTTTGTTGAGTTTGAGGTGAGCTAACCCACCACATGGACTGATAATATAACTCATATGATTATATTTTGTTGGGTTAAAGTTGTTTGAATTAACTTGGACATATGTTGAAAACATTGATTTGGATTTTTGTTTTGAAAACAAGTGGCATATAGGATCCATATATACATTTGAATGGACTTGTATGACATATGACTAGGCCTTAAAAAAAGCACATAGGTTGTAGCTGAACATAGGTTGAGATATGACTCAGATTTGAAAGTGCACTTATAGCGATAGTTGCTCTAGATACATTTTAGAATTGTCTTATTTTTTAACAATTGTTATGGAACTTTGTAGAGCGATCCATAGGGATTTCTCGCCATATTTACAATGTTTTATATGTATGTTTGTTGCTATCAAAATCATGAATAGTAAAAAATTAAATGACATTTCAAAAACGGTCAAAATATCATTAGCGAAAACTGCCCTGTTTGACCTTGATTTTTATATTTCAATTGTTTCAAAAAGATTTGTTTAAGCGATTTGTTTCATTCTTTTTGATGTATTACCTAACTTTTTTTCGAGTATTTTAAAAGTAGTTTGAGATATTTATGAATTTCTAAGAATTATTTGTGAGTTTTTAAAGAAATAATTTTTAGAATAAAACATGTTCTTTGATCAAGTTTTTTTGATTTTTCAAACTTTGTTATTTTAAAGTGATATTTCGGATAAATGTTTTAAAAACTATTCTAAGTATTTACAGGTATTTTAAATGTATGTAAAAAGGGGTTTGTAATTTCTTAATGGACAAATAGAAAATTATTTATTTACTTATTAGAAAAGTAATTAACTATGCTTAACATTAATAAGCCGACAAAGTAATATTATCAATTTGTGAGAGTTATGATTGATATTGAGTAGGGACAGAGCAATAGAGCTCTAACCTATCGGGCTTCCCTCTTGACTAAGGAATAGGTAGGTAAAAAATGTGTTAATCGAGTTGATTTCTTGTTGTTTATTAAAATCATTAATGCTATACTTAACACTAAAAGCTGACGAGGTGGACTTATCTATTTGTGAGATTCAAGACTGAAGTGTCTAGGCATGGTTTAGGACAGCCAGTGCTCAAACTCACCTGGCTTCACTCTTGGGCAAGGAATAGTTAAGTTGGAATGATGAAAACAAGTTAAGCGTAAGAACCATAATTTATATAAGCAATTGTTTTGATTAGATAATTGATTAGTCGATTATCAAACTTGATGTAATAATAAGTTAGGAAGTTATCGAAATGCTTCGTGATTTTATATCAATAAGAACCCTCAATGAGGAGTATTGGTACAAAACATCTCTATCCTTTGCTAACTTATGAAAGAACCAAACTGAGTTTACCTAAAATTCATCGATGGTTCTGAAGAGTCCGGGATTGATAAGTGTTCTACTTACCGAATAGCATCAAAACTAGTATACGGATTCTATGTTTTGGAAGTGGTTGAAGAAATGAATGTATGTCAGGATGTCGGAATCCATGTGTGCTTCCGAGATATGTTGAGATACTAGGGTCCACGTGTGATTTCGACATCTATTTGAGTTGTGAGGATCCAATCTGAGATTCATTTTTTGTTTGAGCGATGAAGGCTTATATGAAAGATGTCGAACGTAAGCTCAAATCAAAAATGGCAAAAAATAGAGTAGGATGCATAATCTGGGATTAGAGACTCATATCGGGATGTTATCAAAGCTATATCTAGAGATACTTATCGATCGTTGGCCAGGAGGAGTTGATGATATTTGGTTCACGCTGTTCATCTTTATGTTCGAACATTGGGCCGCTTATGTTTACCATATGGATATTTTATCTAGTAATTTACAAAGCTCGAAAGTGGCTTCTGATCCTTGTGTATGGAGATTGGATTTGGCTCCCGCGAAGAGATATCCATGGAATATCCATTATGCGAACGAACCTTATCGGTTTTAAATATAACCTAGGTTGTAGCATGACCAATGTAAGCACCATAGCTATTTGATAACGTTATGACCTAGACTCTAGACATTACCTACCATATCACTATATTATACAAGATAAATGGTTGGTTTCTTTTGAGGGGAAAAACGCTATGGGAATTCATATGGTCTCAATAGTCACTGTTGTATATATTCATGTATCTCGAGTTTTCTCATACCAAAGTTATGTTTGATGCTTGGTTTTTGCTTTCCAAAAATTCCTCACGTTCTCTTTTGAGTATGCTGAGTATCAGGCTTTACCTCTGATTTTTATTTGTTGAATCTTATCTTTGTTGAGTTGTTTTGTACTTGATGTTTGAAATTGATCCTTGCTTGCTTCAAATTGGAAATAATTGAAAAAATTGTTGCTTGATATTTTTTGGTTTACTTATTTTCTTACAGGCTTTAGATTTTGAGTTTGAAAAGAAATGAAGATAGAAAAGAAAATAGAGACAAAGGATGGTATAGATATATTTATATCCTTGTTTTATGATGATTTTTTTAAAAGAAGAAAAGAAATTAAATCATATGACACTTGTCACAATTTTCTTGCCATTTGTAATTTGCATGCTATATTGACTTACATTTGTTAAATTGTATTTAAATTTTTTTAAAATTGTACAAATTGTTTTTAATAGGTTTTTTATATAATTTTTATCTTAGTTTTATATATATACATATGTTCTTTTTTTATAAATTTCTGTTTGATTAATACATTTTCTTAATTTATTTTTATAAAATCCTTTAAAGAAAATAATATAGAACTAATTATATACTAGTAAAAATCAAACATACATTATTTTTAAATCCAATTTATTTTAAGATATTAGTCTTTTGACCTCCAATCTCAAATTCAAATTCAATCTAAAACCAACTCATATATATATATATATATATATATATATATATATATATATATATATTTAAACACCCCATACCTAATTTGTTATAAAATAAAAATTTTGCCAGTTTTAAATAATTATATTAGGAGATCATCAAATAAATATTTATCCAGATATAAATATTTATTATCAAATTTATTTGTTCAACTTATAAATCAGTGTTTTTAATGGTTAAAATCAGATAATTATCCAATTACCATATGCCCAAAAATCCGGGTTGTCACATTCCTCCCCCCTTTAAATCTTTTCGTCCTCGAAAAGGAACGAAGCCAGAATTTTACTAAAATGATTATTGTCAGCTTATATTGCTCTTTGACCATTTCAACTATAAATCCTTAATTTAAGAATTTTAAAAAAACTTTAAAATCAATATAATATTACCAAATAGTTTTATATAAATACTTTTTATAACTCAATGTTTCCACAAGTCCATCCTTGTTCTTACAGAAATTCGGTCATATGTTGATCAGGCGTAGGACTGAAAATCTATAAGTACTTGGTAAACTCGTTTTAAAACCCAATGAAAATACTTGGGAAAACATTGTTGAAAATATAGAAAACATTTTTGAAAATAGAGGAAAAATCTTTTGTGAGAATGCTCTGGAAATCATCACCCCCTCCATGGTTGCAATTAACCCGATGGTTACGTTGTCATCCCGGCAAAATCCTTAGATAACTATAGGCGCTCAATGCTCCTCGATTACGCCATGGAACCCGCCACAAATCGCAGCTGCATCTAGGGTTACGTCGCCGTTGTGAAAAAAATCCATGTAACTGTAGGCATCAGCGCCCTCGAATTTCGCTGCCAAATGAAACTTCACCACTCCTACATAGGTAGTAGACTACATCAGTCGAGTCCCAATATAGCCTTAGGCTTTCATGGCTTTACGACTTTGGCTATGTCTTCATATATCGCAGTCTACCGATGTTACATTGCCATCACGGCAAAATCAAACGTAGACCGTTGGCTCTCACAACACACATGACTTCCGCTATTGTCCGCAGTAGATCATAGTGACATCGAGTTACACTGTCGTCACAGCGTAACCCAAATGTCTCTATAGGCATCATCGCCCTCGACTTTCGCTACCGACAACACAAAATCCTCAAGAACTTCAGTTTATCCGAACTTCCTCCCAAGATTCAATTTGGAGCCTCTCCCTTAGGGTTCAAGGCAGGATCACCCTATGGATCTCCTATGAAGTTCATTTCAATGGGTGCGCCTTTTTCCCAAGGCCAATCTCAAAACATTTATACTATACACTTATAGTATCTTTCAAATCATATCCTTTACGATTCACATAAAAATCTCCGTTATACAAAATCGATATCTCAAACGATAGTTCCAAACTTGGCTTTCCAAACTCCCAAAATTGATTTTTCTCAAAAATCAAAAGCCTTTTCAAAATCCATAGGTTCCAAAATCTTTTTCCAAAATCATTCTCATAAAATCATATATACATATACATATATATGTATATATATATATATATATAATCTTAAAATATCTTGGATCAATTCATATTTATATAAATTCTCTTTTATACTTCAAATATTTCCAAAAAACCTTTCTTCTGGTTTTAAATTCAACATAGGTTATAAGTTAACTAATTAGAAATTGATTAATTTGGTAATTAGGATTAATTAGTTTGTAATTAGAGATTAACTAATTTAGTAATTAAAGATTAATTAAATTGTAATTAAGCATTAATTAATCAAGTAATCAGAGATTAATCAATTGGTAATTAAGGATTGATTAACTGGTAATTAGGGATTAATTGATTAGTAATTAAGTTTTATTAATTAATAATTAAGGTTTATTAATTAATAATTTAAAGGATAATTAATCAGTAATTAAAGATTAATTAATTAATTTCTTAAGGTAATTAAAGAATGATTAATTAATTCAAATGGTTGTAATCAATTAATGATTAATTAAGTAAGGTTAGGTGATTAATTCTTAAGTGATTAATTTAATTTGAGTTAATTAAATTATTATAGTATGGATTAATAAGTCTTGCTTGTGGATAATTAATTATATTGAATGCTTTGGATTATTTGATATCTCAAATATGTGATTTGTGATGCTGTGTGAGATGATATGTTTGGTTAAACTGTGACTTAGATTGTTTAAATGAATTTAGAAGTAGATTTAGATAATATATATTCCATTACTAGAATTTAATGGAATTAAACTTTAATTTAAAATCGTTTAATGGTTTTGATTATTAAAGATAAAGATTGAAATTATTGAGAATAAAATCACTTTGAACTTAAGATTCAAATGAACTTGCAAACTAACATTGTTAAGAATCGGTTTCAAAGTTTGAAGTTAAAATTGGATAATACATTGGATTATGAAGAAAAAAATTATTTTTGAACTCTTATTTGAACTTTGAAATAAGTTAAGTAAAGGTAATTTAAAATAGAATTTTGAAATTTGGACTCAGAATTAAATTGTTTTAATATAACTATCTAGCCTATTTGTAAATGGTTGTAACTTTGATAAATTGTATGTAATCTGACAATTACAGTTTTTCTTTGTATAAATGCTATTACTTGATATTATATTTAATCCGCTGCGAATGTGAGATGTTGTTGTTTCTGTTTCTTCTTCTCCTCTTTTCTTCTTTTTCCCCAACAATCTAAAATTTCCGGCATTTGATTTCTCGACACTTCAACAGTGAATGTATTAGTGTCGAATTATCGAGGTTGGAAATTTTGAGTCGTTACATTATATCAATTTAACAAATGTAAGTCAATATAGCATGCAAATTACAAACGGCAAGATAATTTTAACAAGTGCCATATGATTTATTTTCTTTTCTTCTTTTAAAAAAAATTATCATAAAACAAGGATATAAATATATCTATACCATCCTTTTTCTCTATTTTCTTTCCTATCTTCATTTCTTTTCAAACTCAAAATCTAAAGCCTATAAGAAAATAAGCAAACCAGAAAATATCAAGCAATAATTTTTTCAACTATTTCCAATCTAAAGCAAGCAAGGATCAGTTTCCGACATCAAGTACAAAACAACTCAACAAAGTTCAAATTCAACAAATAAAAACCAAATAAGTATCGAGGCAAATCAAGTTAAAAACAGTTTCAGTTTTTAAAGATCTTGATGCAACAAACTTGAGCAATTCAAAGATCAAACAACAGATCAACATCAAGTTAAAATCAAAATTCCAGTTCAAATCAAAATGCTCAGTTCTAGGTTTCGGTTTTTCTTCAACCAGGTGAGTAAACATTCTTATTAAAAGCTTAAGTAAATGAAAATCCGTTGCATGTGAATTGCTGGAATGAATTATGCCTTGCATGTATATATATATATATATATATATATATAAGTGTGATTCCTGTATATATGAATGTGTTAGAAGTATGCATGTCTGATATATCTGTGTTCATTTCAATTTTAAGTTACAGAGTTTAAATTTAGATAAAAATTCCAAATCTCCTCATCTATTTTCTGATAGGTTTTAGTTTTCAAACAATTTTTGTTTGTTTAAACCTAAACTAAGATTTAAAAATGTATTTAAGAATCATAGTTTTGAATATCATCTGGAAAATAGAAACGACAGTGAAAACCTTGAAATCATGATAAATTCAAACAACTAAATTCTTCAATTTACTTATATAATCGAAATCACTTTCGAAATTCATGATTTTTAAAAGTTGAATTAAGGTTTTTAGTGTTGAATCGAGAGAGGAAATCGCGGTTGAACGTGAAGTGGGTTTTGAGAAATTGCTGGCGATCAATGGGTGGTAAGGCCTTGGGACCGCCACTGGAGGTAGTTGAGGAGTTGTCGAGTTTAGGAAAAATATCAGGTGGATTTTTAGTCCACCAGGGCGGCGTCGCGGTGATGGTTTAGGGTTTAAAACCCAAATTGATCGAGGTCGGGAAAGTTGGTCGTTGTGTCGTCTCTGGAGCTTCGGGGTTTGTCGGACCCGGGAGAAAGGTTGAGTGGATGGTCGGTGGAGATATGGACGGAATTTCATGGATGCTGGTGGTCGGAGTCGTCGAGTCGAGGAGTTTCCAGGTGATGGGTAGTTTCCAGGTTTGACCAAATTTGATCGATCCTAATTTTGGGCTTGTTATGGAGATTAGGTGGTCAGGATCGTAAGTAGAGGTGATCGTCGATAAGTTAGAGGTGTCGTTGGTGGTCGTAGTCATCTCAATCACCGGTGCATGTGCATGGTGAGGTTTGTGTGTCCGTGGTTTGGGAAGATGGTGGACTTGGGAAATGACTCGGGAATAGGAGAGGTTTGCTCGGGTTTATCTTCGGGTTAGCGTGAGTATTATATGTGTAACAAGTTTTAAACTTAAACTAAAACTAAGTTTTTAAAAAGAAAATTCGATTTTTCTCGGGCCAGGGCTCGAGTGTTTTCTAGGTTGAACCCGAAGTAAGATTTAAACAATTTTTAAATTTTTTATAAAAGCAAGTTTTAAATTTAAAATGATTCTAATTTAAACTGTTATATGATCAATGTTTTTTTTTAAATTATTTGAATGAAGGAAGTTATATGATTTGTTTAACTTAAATTTGTTAAGTTAAAATTTTAAGTTTTTTTAAAAACTTAATTTAGAAATGTAATTAAGTAGTCAATTAAAAAGTAAAATGTTTTAAATTCATATGTTAATGATTATTAAGTAACTAATAAGATAAATGGTTTGTCTTAAATTTAATTAAGGTTTTGACGATTAAAGATTGTAATTAAAGAGTAATTAATTAATTTAATTAATTAATGATTAAGGATTAATAAATTAATTAATTAGAGATTAGTTTATTGGTAATTAGAGATTAATTAATGTAAGTAATTAGAGATTAATGACTTAAATGACAATTACTTAATGTAAGTAATTAGAGGATTAATATATTAAGGGTTAATTAATTTAATCTGTAATTAGAGGATAATTAATTAATAATTAATGGTTAATTTGGGGATAATTAACCAATGGGATAATTACTTAATGAAAGTAATTATGGATAATTAATTGGGATGGATAATTAAAGCTTGATTAATTAATTAATGGTTTGTAATTAATTAATGTTAAGTAAGCATGATTTAAAAGTAATTGAATTAATTAGAAATGGTATAATTAATTTATCTTACTTGTAGATGATTAAGATATATTGAATGACTTAGATTATTCGATGTCTCTGATATGTGATTTGTGATGCTTGGTGATATAAGATACTTTGGTTGAACTGTGATATTGTGGGTTATCTATCTTAGATCAATTGTTATGTAAATATGTAATTGTAGATATAAATGGAACTGTTTAAACATAAACAGCTTTGTTTTTAAGATGATATTGGATTCGAAGAGACCGGGGTCGAGTAATCAGGAAATACCCGAAACCACTTCGATTAGTAATCTACAGTGATTCTTCATAGATTTGATATATGAAATAGGCTGGAATGGAATAAATTAAGTAACACGGCCATTTAAATTGAGTAAAAGTTTAAAATATTGTTTGTGAAATAAGTGTTGACTATAACAAGTTATGAACTCGTAGTGAGGTACGAGTTACCCCGGGTTTTCAAATATGTTTATAACTTAGTATTTCAAATTTTATGGGTTTACTCACGCTGGTTTCCTGCCTGACCCAAGTGTTACTTTGATGTAATGCTCATGTAAGACCGAGTATTACAGATTTTCAGTTAAGGACGTTCTCGAGCTCAAGAGGCGAGCTGGATGGCAAAAACGTATGGAGTTTTCTGCTAAGTAGAGTTGTATTGTTTATAGTCTGGGACATGTTGTACAACTGTCCAGTTTATGTATAAATGGCTGTAACTCTGATGTATTGTTATAAATTGACAATTACAGCTTTGTTTGTATAAATGCTATTATGTGATATTATATTTTGATCCGCTGCGAAATGTGAGATTCTGTGTTTTGTTTTCTGTTTCTTCTTCTACCTTTTTCTTCTTTATCCTAACAATCTGAGATTTTCGGCGTTCGATTGCTCGGTACTTCTACAGTGAACATATTAGTGCTGAATTTTCAAGGTCGAAAATTTTGGGTCGTTACGTTTTGGTATCAGAGCAGAAGGTTAAGTGAGAACCTTGGCTCTGGTGGGTTTACTCATTAAGTATAGGGTCAATGGTACCCTAGAATGAGTTGATTGTATAATATATGAGGGCATACTTGTTATTTTCTTATATAAAGATTTTAAAACAGTTTTAAAATTTGTCTTTATACAAGCTTATATTTTAATATACAAAGCAATATTTTTTCGAATTATTTTTTATTAAAGAAATTGGTTGTTGATTATTGAATTAAATATAATATTAAGAATTAAGTGGTAATAGAAATACAACCAAATGGGAATTGGATAATATGAACTATATAAACAAGATAAGCTAGAAATGGATTCAAACTAGAAAATAAAATCCTGAATTTGTAGAATTGTTTTCAAAAGGTTGAATTAAGTGACCTTGATTTTATTTTCCAATAATTTATAAGATAATATATAGTGGATGTGATGACCCAAAATTTTGGGCAATATCAATTTAATAATCTATATTAATAATTATATTGATTTGATAATTTTCTTTAATAATTGTAATTTAAATGGCAAAATTATTTTTTAAAAAGCAAATAAATATTTAATTGGTAAATTTTATCTTTTAAAGTTAATAAAATGTTTTCTATTTATAATGTATATATATTTGTATATATTGTAAATAGAAAAGATTTGGTTTGAATTTGACAAATAAAATCATGTTTACAAATTCTAATATATATATATATATATATATATATATATATATATATTGGTAATTTGGAAATTATGAGTAAAGTAATATAAAACTTTTCAAAAGTTATTCAAGTAAATAACCATATAGTTTAAAATACTTAAGGTAAATATTGAATTGTTTAAATTATATTTAGCTTAAGTTTGAATTTAAATAAAATTAACATAAACATGTTTGTTTTATTTTCTTTTTAAATATTGCTCAACAAATATGATTTGAAATTATATATAAAAAGTTTAAAATATAATTCTCATCATATAAAACATATGATACATTAATTCATTTAGTAATATAGTAATTTGTAAATAATAAGATGATCTCTTTTATAAATTATTTAAAATCGACAAATTTGTTATTTTCAAACAAAATTAATAATATGTTGTTTTTATATATAGATATAAATATATTTTTAAGAAAATAGAATTGTTTGTGTTGTTATACATGTATATATATAAGTTGATTTTAAATTGGATTTTTAAATTTAATTTAAATTTGAATTTGGATTTAATTTTGAAATTTCAAAAGATGGACATGTTAAAATATTTTTGGATTTTAAAATATATGTATAAGATTTTATTTGTATATATAATTTGTTTATAATATTTTCTTTAAATAAATTTATATATAAATTTAGATAGGAATTTATAAATTAAGTATAAAAGCTTTTTATTAACATTAAAATAAATAAAAAATTACTTAAATGACAAGTGTAAATCTATAAAGGCTTGTTTTAACAAGTGTTAATTAATAAACTATAGTGAATGACAAATGTTAAGTGTTTAAACAAGTGTCATCTTTAATTTTAATTTTTCTTTTATTCTTATTAAATCACAAATTTAAGTTATATAAACATATGCTTCTTACCTTCATTCGTTTTCCTATCCTCTTCAATTCAAAACCAAGATGAATTCAAACCAAATTACTCAAAAATAAATCTGAAAATCAATACTTCCTCAAACCAGAAATTTATCAAATCAATAACCTATAATTCATTTTCAAAAAAATCAACATAACAAAGCCTGCAAACATTCTTTAACATGAGAAATAATCTAAGTATAACTCAAGAAGAAAAATCAAAGCAGGAATCATCTCTACAAGTTTCAGTAACAAGCATTCCAGTTTTAATAAGGATCATCAATTCAAGTTTATAAATCAAAAGCATTTTCCAGCTATTCAAGTTTTAAAGTTTCAAGCTTTTTCAAAAAGAAAGGGGCATGTTCATCATTTTCAAACTGGTGAGTAACATTTTTTTTAAAGGTTAAATTATGAATCTGGTTGCATGTTAATTTCTGGGACGAGTATGTATTGTGTGTAGATATATATATATATAAGTGCATTTTTCTGTACATATATATATATATATATATATATATATATATATATATATATGAATGTATAGATGTGTGTGCATGTCTATTTCCTGTGGCATTCTTGTTCTTTGTTTCAAGCTCAAGATTTAATCAATATTCATTATCTTTTGATCTTATTTCTGTTAGGACTTAGGCTATAAATAAAATTTGTTTGTTCATCATAGATTAAAGTTTAAAATTTTATTTAAGATAAAATAAATTTGAAATCTCACTAGAAACCAAAAAGAAAAGAGCAAGCAAAAGGTAAGTGAAAATTTAAACATCTTAATTTATTAATTCAGGTATATAAACTAAATTCTTATTCAAAAAAATGATTTTTAAAAATAAAATCACAAATTTTAGTATTGGATGTGAGCAATTTGAGTTTGATCATAATTGGTATTTTTGGTGGTTTTTGACGATCTAAGTGATCTGGGGGATCATGATTTTCACTGGAGGTAAAGGGATGATCGGAGAGTGTGGGAAAAATGTTAGAAGGGTAAGCAAGGCACTATGGTGGCGGTGGTGGTCGAGATTGTTTTTAAACCCTAGTTTTTAGGCTTGGTCAAAAATGCATTCATCTCGGTGCCTCTAGTGGATCGAGTTCCATCAGACTCTGGGAAATGGAAGCGGGATGTTGGCGGAGACATGGTTGGAAGTTCAGACGCTCCGGTGGTCGGAGGAGGGAGTTTGAGGTTTTTCCAGGTTTTGGGTTTTGTTCCAGGATTGTGCAGAGTTGCTCGATTGTGATTTTGAGGGAGAATCGATGTTCTAGTGGTCGGGGTCATAAGGTTGGGTGATCGTCGTTAGGCATGAGGCATCGTGGATGGTCGGTGGTGGCTGCTTTGCCAGTGCATGTGCACAGCAGCGATGATATGTCAGATTTTTGGGTTTGTGGTTCGTCTCGAAGGAGGGCTCGTGTATTTGAGAGGGTAACTCTAGTGAATTCTCAGGTTGATACATGAGTGAAGTGTTCTAGATTTTAAAATTTAAACTTTAAAACTTAGCAAAATTTTTGAAAAGAAAGAAGAAATGGGCTTTTCTTGGGTTAATGCTCGAGTAGCTTGCGGGTTGAACCCGAAGCACATTTCAAAACAGATTTTAAAAGTTTTTAAAATTAAAACAAAGTTTTGAATTTAAATAAATTTGGTTTAAAACTCTTATAAATTTCTTTTATAGGATAAGTGTTTCTTTAACATTTGATTTAAAAGGTTTTTAAATTGATTTAAATTTTGTTAAAGTTGAATTTGTTAATCATTTTTAAATCTTAAATTTGAAATGAAATTTAAAGTAAATTTAAAGGGAAAATGTTTCAAAGGCTTTTGTAAATGATAACTAAGTCATTGATAAGTTAGTATTTTATCTTAAAGTTAATTAAGATTTGATGATTTGAAATTAATTAATTTGATAAGGTAATTAAAGGGTAATTAATTAATTTAATTAATTTATGATCAAGGACTAATAAATAAGCGATTAATGTAGTAAGATAATTAATTAGTGGTTAATTAACTGTAATTAAGGATCATTAATTAGATAATTAAAGATATTAATGATTAAAAATTAATTAATCAAGTAATTAAAGATTAATTAAGTTACAATTAAGAACTTAATTAATTAAATAATTAGATATGAATTAATTGGTTATTAAAAATTAATTAATTTGTAATTAATAGTGGTTAATTACAGTTTAATTACTTAAGAAAAGAAATTAAAGAATTGCTAATAATTAATGTAAAGATCATTAACTAGGGATTATGAAATGATTAATTTAAGATAATTAATTAGATTAATTAAGGATAATTATTTGTGGAATTGGTTAAGTATAATTACTTAATGAAAGTAATAAAAGGGATTAACTCAATGTAATTAATTAAATTAATGTGATTAGTTTAAGTTAATTAATTAGTTTAATTAATTTAAGATAATCACTTGATGATTTCTTAAGTATGATTATTTAATGTAATTTATAAGGTATAGTTACTAAGTGAAGTAATTAATGGGTAATTACTGGATGTAATTAATTGAAGAATGGAAGTAGTTTTGGGTTTAATTACTTTTTGTAATTAATAAGAAGGATAATTATTCAGTGGAAGTAATTAAGGATTAATTACTTAGTGTAATTAATTAAATAATTAATTAATAAAATTTATTTGGAGGTAATTAATTAAAGTAATGTAATTAAATAAGGGTAGTTGATTACTAAATATGATTAATCAAGGTTGATTAATAAATGTAATTAATTAAAGATTAAATTATTAAATGTGATTAATTAGAACAATGATTAATTAGGGAGGTAATTTAAGGGATCATTAATTAATGTAATTAAAGGTTAATTAATTAAAAATAATTAATCAATGAAGTAATTATAGAATAATTAATTAATGTAATTAATTAAGGATTAATGTAATTAATTATAGTTAATTAATTAATGAGAGTAATTAAAGGTTAATTACTGTAAACGGTTAAGGATAATTAATTTGTGTAATTAATTAAAGGCTAATTACTTTATGTAATTAAAGAGTAATTAATTAAGGATGATTAATTAAAATGGATTATTAAAGGATGATTATTTAATTGGTTTGTAATTAATTAATGTTTAAGTAAGCATAATTTATACTAATGGAAGTAATTAATTTAATTTATTTTAAATTAATTAGATAGTGTGGTTAAAATCTTTGCTTATGGATGGCTGAATGATATTGAATGTGTAACGACCCGCAAAATTCGATGATTAAAATGAGTTAATTTAATAAGTTTTTTAATTAAATTTAGAAAGAAATAAAAGTCTTAAAATTTATATTGGGGCGAATGTAGAAATTAGATGAAGCAATTGTAATTAAATGCTAACAATTTAATATTTATATGCAAAAATTGTAATAATGTAAATTGTCATACTTGGTTATAAGTTTAATATAAGAAACCAGTAGAAATGATGAATTTGTGAAATATTAATAAAAATATTAACTAGAATGGAATTCATTAATATGACAATGAATAGTGAAAATTGTTACATTTGGTTTTAAAATAGAAAACGAGTAAATAAAAGTAACCGTTGAATAAACCAATGCAATAATTATAGTTAAGTAATTATAATGTGTGTTGTTGATAATGAACGTACTTAAATGGTAATAAATTGAATATAAGAAAACAAAGGTATTTAGTGATTTATTTAATGAATTCATGAAATAAAAAAATCAATGTCCTGTAGGTAATTATAATGTTGGTTGGAAGTGAAAACGTATAAGTATGAAACCAAGTAAGTAAATTAATTAAGAATATAAATAGTAATTAATGAACATATTTGGCAAATATAACTAAATAGTATGAAATGAAGCATGCATTAATGAAATGTAATATAAGTCAATGTAAATTTCACCCATAAATGTCAATTTATTGAATAGCAAGGTTTTAAATCAAGTAACGTATTTATTAAAATTTCAATTTGATAATGTATAAAATTTAATGTGAAATCAATTGCAGTTAATTGACCTAATTATGCAGTTAGGATAAATTGATTTGTCATTGAAGATTTGCTAATTCCATAAGACGTAACCAATGTTATTTTATTATGTAAAGTAATAAATAGTGTAATAAAAGAACGAAATCAAGATAAATAATAGGTTGGATGGTAATTGTTGTGGAGAATAACCATACAAATATTATAAAGAGTATATCGGTAATAAATGGTTATTTCGAATAAAGGTAATTAAATATTATTTAATGGATATAAATGTAGTAACGGATAGAGTAAATGAAATTAGCATTATGAAAATAAATGTAACATTGTTTGTAAGCAATAAAAGCCTATTAATGTGACTGAAGGTTAAAGGTAACGATTTTTGTATGTTACCTATGTAGGTTGCTTATAAATTTAAACTTTGAAATTTGTTACAATAATTATAATTTAATATTACGTTGATGTTAATTAAGGTAATATTTGTGAGTAATGTTAAGGTTATTCATATTGGACAAATTGTTGAGTTATAAGGATCGGGAATAAAGCTTTATTAATTTTATTGGAATTTAAAATTTAATAAAAGGATTAATTGCAATTAAATGAATTTAATATTTTAAAATAGGAATTTAGATGAAATATGAGGAAATTTATGTAATAGTTTTGAATCCAATGTTTAATCCATCCATAATATGACTATTGGTTGATTTAAGTATAGGAAGCAAGATTTATTAATTTAATTTAAGTATAAAATTCAATAATTTTACTTATTGCAAAATAAAATGGAATTAAAACGTTTAAGTACTACGTTATTGAAATTAAAATGGAATTTGCGGATAATAATGTAATAAATCATGAACCAATGTAGTGGTAATCTTATTTTGGTAAAAGATGTAAATAAGAAGGCTTAAAAATTTAACAAATGGGTTTTGAGAATTTAATTTTTGAATTCTAAATATAATGAAACGGAAAATTAACACTGCAATTGATAGATCTACCAACTTTTAATTTACATCTAAACTTTTTAAAAACTTTGTAAATGGTTAAGAAAATAAAGGTGATAAAATTGTCAATTATAAAATTGAAATTTAAAAATTGGAGTTAATTAATTAATTATTAATTTATTTAATTAATGGAAAAATAGCGATTTTGGTCACTTACTCGGATTTCGACAAAAATAGTTTTATCGGATCCGTAACGGTGAATTATTGTTGGATTTCAAGTTTTGTAGCGATCGGGCTTGTTGTTTGATCGTACGGACTCGAAACGCCTTGAAATCAGTTAAATTGAAATCAATTTGGAAAACATTGATTTTTGCATAACTTCTTCATACGATGCAATTTGAACCTGAAACCTTTTCCACTGAGTTTAAAATATTTAAAAACATCTATTTTGATATATGGGTTGACCCAATTCCGTTCCGGAGTCGAAACGGGCTTTTTGGGCCATACTCGTTCAACACGTATATCAATTGAGCCCACCCATTCTATTTCAGATTTATCTATAATTATGTCATTATAAACCCTAGCCTTCCTACCTCTCATTTGTCTATACGTACTAGTCATTCAGCTATCTCTACTCCTTGATGGCAGACAACAAAATTCCAGATCCAATTCCATTTCAAAATCAAAGTCGAAAATCCAAAGTCCTTAGAAAAATTTGAAAAAAATATATGTTGAAGCTTTTGACTAGCGTTATTGATTGGTGGTGTTCGTTTTTCGATTCGGGTTGTTGTTTAACCGAAATTCAGGCTTTTATTTCCGGCCATCCGTTTGTGGGCGTTGATTTAAACAGCGGATCTTCGGATTGGTGACGATCAGAGGGTATGGTCGCGTAGAGGAGGTCAACTCATGCTCATCCATAGGTTTCGTTTGGTCGAAGGGGGCTTTGGTTTGTCGATATTTGCGTGAAAAAGGGAGACGTCGCGGTCGCGCAAGGGTGTCCGTGGAGGCCGCGCGTGGGCCATGTAGGTTCGGCCTGACGTGGGCGTGGCGATTGGGTTGCTCGATCGGGACGAAGGCATTCGTGGGCGACGTGAAAATTTATGGAACCAGTGGCGGCTCTAGGGTTTAGGGTTTGATCTGCGTGAGTGGATTCTGGGCGCGCACGTTTACGTATTGAGGTGGAAGCGGTTCGTTTTATTTATTTTTTTGATTCAATTTATTTTAATTTTGAATTACTATATGTTCTAACAATCACAACTTTCACATACGAGGTCGAATTTACGCATGGATTTTTGAGTTGTGATCGTAATAAAATTTTGGATATTTTGGCGTTGGTTTGGACCGATTTGGAGACTGTTCAATTTTTGGTTTTAAATTGGATTTAAATTCAATTTAAATTCAAAAGGTGAGTGTTTTAACCCACTCACAACTTCTAAAATTTCTTATGTTTGTTAAATTGATAGATGATGTGATTTAAAATTTATTTATGGCTGTTTGGCATATTTTAATCATCATCTCAGTTAATTTCATTTATTGAAATTAAATTGCTATTTAATTTATCCATTGCATTTAAACTGCCAGTAAATTTTTAATTAATTATTCATTGCATATAAACTGCCAGTTAAACAGTTAATTAATTTATTATTGAATATAAACTGCTAGTTAATACCTGTTGTTTATTTTCCGTTCTATATTGATGCTATTGTTTGAATTTGATGATGATTGCGATAAATGGTTGATGGTTGATACTGGATGAATGAATGCTGTATTTTATATTGTTATAAACTGCAAGTTATCATGCATTTTTATTTCGTTCGGGATTGCGGTTTGAAATGATATACAACCGTATTTTATTTTTAAATTGCGGATTGAAATGATAAATATCTGTATCACTTGACCATAGGATAGAAAATTATGTACAGGCACTATGGTAAATATATATATAATATTTTTTGAAAGAATTTTTCTATGGTTTTGTAAAGAAATATTATATGGTTTTATGAGATATTGATTTCGGATATTTGATAAAGGTTATTTTATATATAGTTAAATTCATGGTTTTAAGCTATGTATAAAATTGTTTAAAGTATGAAGTAAGTTTAATAATAAAATTGATTTTATTATAATATATTATAGATAAGTGTTTACTTAAATCATATTCTAATATAGAGTTTATATTGATTTTTATAAATCAAAGTTGAGAAGATAGTTTTGAAATTGATTTGAAATTTTATTTAATTAAGATCTTATTGAAATTTAGATTTGAAAGAATATGGTGTTATAACTAAATTCGGGTTTAAGATGATTTAAGTGAATATATCTAGTCTAAATAAATTGAGGAATATTCAATTATTGAATTTGAAAGTTTTATTCAAAGGATACTGGATTTATTAAGTAAGCATTTCAAAACTAAATAATAGTAAAGTGAATTTGGCATATATACATGAAATAAAAATTTAGTTTTGAAATGGTGGAGCATTTAAAACTTTGGAATATATGAAAATTTAAATGGTTTATTTGGGAATTCAAATCTGTATTTGGAATTGATTGAGAAATTAAAAGCTAATTTACTTTATAAAGTAATTTATTATTAAACCATTTAAGTATTGAAAATTATGTTTCGAAGCTATCGGTTTAAGGTATATATGTTTGAAAGTACTATGATTTTGGAAAAATAAATATTTGAAATAAAAATGATATCATATTGATTTGGGTTTTAAAATAGAAATGATATCATATTTATATGGTTTTGAAATGGATATTTTATTCTGATTTTAAAGTGTAAACTATTTTGAAAGACCGCGGTGTTATAATAACGATTGGTTGTTGAAGAGACCAGGATCGGAAGTTGTCATACTCTCTGCCAACCCTGAAAACTACTTTAACAACCGTGTACGCGGTGGAGATTCCAGAATGAAGTAGGATGGTGGCGGCGTTTCCTTTGAGTAAATACGTGGACCCGACTCCCGTGAGTTGGCATAAGGTGGCTAAAACAGGAGCGATTCTCGGGCCAATGAGCTCATTCCTATGATCAGACGCACTCCTTCGATATTATACTCTGACATTTGGATTTGATTCGGTGGCCACTTTTTATTTTTGATTTTGGGGGTGTTGTTCGAGGTGGACGGTAGTAGCTGCTACGTGTTACCACCAGCTCGGATGCGTAATTGGTATGTCTACCCTGGCATTGCCTAGTTGTGCCGTGTCACCTACCCTATCGCTACTTGTATGAGTTTGGATTTCTCCCGTAGCCCGTGTGGCATCCTCTGGTGGCTTCCGGATCAGGAGGGACCATGATATTGGATGGACTACTGGGACTATTACGTGTTAAGGGCTATATGGGTAACCCCTTAATGCTAAGAAAAAAGTAAGTTTATTTTATAATTAGCCACTATTATAATAGCGAAATATACTACATGGTAAATAGTTTAACGGATCCTTAGGAGATGTGAATCCCGAGCATCTCTTAAGTTACTGCGCTCATATTTATTCCTGTTAATTTAACTTACATAAGATCTTTTAGTTACGACACGAGTGTTTTGTTTTTCAATTCGCTCGGGTCAGTCCGAGTATTTCAGGATTTGAAGATTTTATTCTGGAGGACGAAGACGAAGATTTGCATTACCATTATTGATTATATTGTTCCACTACATACTGTATTCCGCTGCGTTGATTTTTATTCGTTGGTATGGGCAACTCTAATATATATTGTATAAGTAACATCAAATGTTTTGCAAAACAGTTTTATGAACTGTATATTGATTATTATATTTTATCCTTCCGTTGTGAGATTTTGTTTTGTTCCGTTGTGAGATTTTGTTTTGTTTTATTTCTTTCTTGTTTTTCTTATTTAACCCATAACAATCCGCCCTTCCGCATGGTTTGAATTGGCAGTGTGTCAATTAAAGCGTGCGAAAAGGCATGACGTTACATCTGGTATCAGAGCTTTGGTTTAGCGATTAGCTTTGTGGGGTTTGACTCTTTATTAATAGGGTACCAATACCTTATGGGAGTCGCAGAGTGTACATGTATGAGAGAGCGTATTTGTTAGTGTTATAAAAAGGTTTTAATATTGTGTTAATTTGTTCTGTTTTGTATTTATAAATTATCGTTGGTGCATGGGACGCTGTGACATCAATAGGGGTTTTTAAACACTTAATAGGACAGACCGACATAATATTTGTTTTATACAGTGAATGAAATAATTTTGCCTATTATATTTTCTATATATATATAAAATAAATTTTTATAAATAAGATATATAATTGGTTGCAATATATTGGTTGTTAGGTGATGAAATTTATAAATAATAGTTGAAATAAGATTGAAAATAAAATAAATCAAATTGGAAATTTTAGAACTTAAGCTCCGGGTTTTGAAATTTTCTTTCAAATGATTTTAGAATATAATAATAATATTTTAGAAGTATTTTATGATATAAATATTTCAACATATTTTGAAAGAATTGTTTTAAAGAAGATTTTGGGAGACAATAAGTTCTGTACTTCCCTCTCTGTCGCTGGAAAATAATTTCGGTGATGAGTGCACGCATCATCGACATTCATTTTCGAGTTTCGAAGTGGGAAGGCCACGGTGGTAGTTTTACTATAGATTATTTTGATAAACAAATATAAATGTTAAATTGTTTTAATTATAAATAGAAATATAAGTTTTAAGTATAAACCTTTTTCTATTATTTTAAAATAATTTGAAATTTAAACCCGGTATTTAATTCTTAAGTTTCCATTAATTAATAGTTCCAATTATTGTAGTGAATTGGAACGTAAGTAATTAATAACTAAAACCTCTAAAGGAAATATGAGATTTAATGCTAAGTTATAAATTAAATAAAAAGAAAATTTAAATTTGTAACATATAAAACAAAGGATATTATTATTGAACATTTAGTTAATTGAAAGAATTGAGAAAAACTTGTATAACTTTCAATTACATTCTTAAAGCATATATATATAACTTACCAAATATTAAAAGTTGAAATGTTAATAAGAAGATGTAATAGATATTATACAAGTAATAAATTTGAGGTAATGAAAGTGATTAATGAAATGCTTTTACAAATAAGGATTTAAAGTTATAATTATTATATACTTAAGTTATGACTGAAAGACTACTACTTAAATATAATAGAAGGCAAGTATTGTAAGAAAGAAACTTTAAACTTAAGTAAATAAGTTGAAGTTATTTCTAAATAAAATTGTAAGAAATGAATGAAAATAAAAATATAAATCATTATATGAAAGAAAGAAACCAAACAACAAATGTATGAATGAAATTGATAGGAATAAACTAAATCTGTTGTTTGAAATAGTTGTTGTTTGTTTTAGTTTATGGTTGTTTGGGTAAGGATACTTTAAAAGTGTCTGGATGAATGAATAGATCTATTTAGCTTCATCAAAGACTTGAGTAAATGGTGCACTTAGTAGTTTATTTTTCATTCTGTACAATTTGAAGTTTTGAACCCAAACAACTGTTTGTTTTGTTTGAATTGTGTTGATTCTATATGAAGGTTGTATGCTGTTTGTTGCAATTGGTTATTGAATTGATTGTTTGTTTGTGGTTGAACAACTTAAATATTTCATTCTATATAATTGCCAACTCTTATCAGATTATATAAGTGAAATACAGGTTATGGAAGCAATTACTACTGCCTTCGGTTTCATAATTAAGCGTTAATTGCCCGACAAATAGGTACGTTTTCGGATTACGGTTTATAGCGCTATTATATTATTTTTCCTGGGTTGGGATATATATTATTTTAGAAAATTTGTTGTATATGGATATTTTTGATATTATATTTTCTCCCGAGCCTCCCGTACAAAGGAGACTCTGCCAAAATTTTCCGTAAATTTTGGACTTAGAAAATATTTTAAAAATGTTTTCCAAACTATACTAAATTAAGTATAAAAAAATTTAATAGTTATAAATTGATATTTTATTTAAATTATTAAATTTTGAAAAATTTATTTGTGTATATATATCTAATATTTTAAGTAAAATATATCGATTTCTTAATTCTTATTTCCCCTTCTTTTTCCTTTTCGAGGACGAAAAGTTTTGAGTGGGAGAGAGTGTAACGACCCGTAAAATTCGATGATTAAAATGAGTTAATTTAATAAGTTTTTTAATTAAATTTAGAAAGAAATAAAAGTCTAAAAATTTATATTGGAGCGAATGTAGAAATTAGATGAAGCAATTGTAATTAAATGTTAACAATTTAATATTTATATGGCAAAATTGAAATAATGTAAATTGTCATACTTGGTTATAAGTTTAATATAAGAAACCAACAGAAATGTTGAATTTGTGAAATATTAATAAAAATATTAACTAGAATGGAATTCATTGATATAATAATGAACGGTGAAAATTGTTACATTTGGTTTTAAAATAGAAAACGAGTAAATAAAAGTAACCGTTGAATAAATCAATGCAATAATTATAGTTAAGTAATTATAATGTGTTGTTGATAATGAACGTACTTAAATGGTAATAAATTGAATATAAGAAAACAAAGGCATTTAGTGATTTATTTAATGAATTCATGAAATAAAAAAATCAATGTCCTGTAGGTAATTATAATGTTGGTTGGAAGTGAAAACGTATAAGTATGAAACCAAGTAAGTAAATTAATTAATAATATAAATAGTAATTAATGAACATATTTGGCAAATATAACTAAATAGTATGAAATGAAGCATGCATTAATGAAATGTAATAGAAGTCAATGTAAATTTCACCCATAAATGTCAATTTATTGAATAGCAAGGTTTTAAATCAAGTAATGGATTTGTTAAAATTTTAATTTGATAATTTATGAAATTTAATGTGAAATCAATTGCAGTTAATTGACCTAATTGTGCAGTTAGGATAAATTGATTTGTCATTGAAGATTTGTTAATTCCATAAGATGTAACCAATGTTATTTTATTATGTAAAGTAATAAATAATGTAATAAAAGAATGAAATCAAGATAAATAATAGGTTGGATGGTAATTGTTTTGGAGAATAACCATACAAGTATTATAAAGAGTATATTGGTAATAAACGGTTATTTCGAATAAAGGTAATAAATATTACTTTAATGGATATAAATGTAGTAACGGATAGAGTAAATGAAATTAGCATTATGAAAATAAATGTAACATTGTTTGTAAGCAATAAAAGCCTATTAATGTGACTGAAGGTTAACGGTAACGATTTTTGTATGTTACCTATGTAGGTTGCTTGTAAATTTAAACTTTGAAATTTGTTACAATAATTATAATTTAATATTACGTTGATGTTAATTAAGGTAATATTTGTGAGTAATGTTAAGGTTATTCATATTGGACAAATTGTTGAGTTATAAGGATCGGGAATAAAGCTTTATTAATTTTATTGGAATTTAAAATTTAATAAAAGGATTAATTGCAATTAAATAAATTTAATATTTTAAAAGTGAATTTAGATGAAATATGAGGAAATTTATGTAATAGTTTTGAATCCAATGTTTAATCCATCCATAATATGACTATTGGTTGATTTAAGTATAGGAAGCAAAATTTATTAATTTAATTTAAGTATAAAATTCAATAATTTTATTTATTGGAAAATAAAATGGAATTAAAACGTTTAAATACTATGTTATTGAAATTAAAAAGGAATTTGCGGATAATAATGTAATAAATCATGAACCAATGTAGTGGCAATCTTATTTTGGTAAAAGATGTGAATAAGAAGGCTTAAAAATTTAATAAATGGGTTTTGAGAAGTTAATTTATAAATTCTAAATATAATGAAGCGGAGAAATTAACACTGCAATTGATAGATTTATCAACTTTTAATTTACATCTAAACTTTTTTAAATTTTTGTAAATGCTTAAGAAAATAAATGTGATAAAATTGTCAATTATAAAATTGAAATTTAAAAATTGGATTTAATTAACTAATTATTAATTTATTTAATTAATGGAAAAATAGCCATTTTGGTCACTGACTCGGATTTCGACGAAACCAGTTTCATCGGATCCGTAACGGTGAATTATTGTAGAATTTCAAGTTTTGTAGCGATCGGGCTTGTCGTTTGATCGTACGGACTCTAACGCCTTGAAATCAATTAAATTGAAATCAATTAAATTGAAATCAATTTGGAAAATATTGATTTTTGCATAACTTCTTCATACGATGCAATTTGAACTTGAAACCTTTTCCGCTGAGTTTAAAATATTTAAAAACATCTATTTTGTATATGGGTTGACCCAATTCCGTTCCGGAGTCGAAACGGGCTTTTCGGGCCATACATCGTTCAACGCGTATATCAATTGAGCCCACCCATTCTATTTCAGATTTGTCTATAATTAGGTCGTTATAAACCCTAGCCTTCCTACCTCTCATTTGTCTGTGCGTACTAGTCATTCAGCTATCTCTACTCCTCAATGGCAGACAAAAAAAATTCCAGATCCAATTCCATTTCAAAATCAAAGTCGAAAATCCAAAGTCCTTAGAAACATTTGAAAAAAATATATGTTGAAGCTCTCGACTAGCGTTATTCACTAGTGGTGTTTTTTTTTCGATTCGGGTTGTCGTTTGACCGAAATTCAGGCTTTTATTTCCGGTCGTCCGTTTGTAGGCGTTGATACCCATGCTAGCCATGAACGCTACGGAGTAATGTCGTCAACTAGCGCGGAGAATAAGGCTGTTGAGTAGCGACCATTCGTGTAATGGCTTTGTGCGGGCACCGATATGTCAGATAGTATAACATGCATTTTCTTTTTAAGAGGGAATCCGACATGACGACGCAAACTCAAAGCTACTACATAGTGGCTATAATATCTTCGGAAACAAATATAGAAATATCATAACACAAATCAGTCATAGATAATTCATATCACAAAGGCGGAAAAAGATATGAATATAACACATGAAAGTGTACATCAGAGTAGTGGTCAAACAAGATCCACAATACCACAAAAGAATAGTTACAAGAGATTCACAAAAGAATAAGTATACATCAATGAGTCTATATCTCAAATGTATACAACCAAAAACTACTAATCTAAGTAGTTAGCCAAAAGTCAGGATAATAATCCCAGATGAGAAGTCAAGCAGAAGGACTTGTAACATCTCGGTGTGTCCCGAGTATTATTTAATAAGAAAATAATAAACGGATCAGTCTCACTATAAATATCAGATGAAATGATATAGAATAAGGGATATGACAAAATCGTATAATAACCAAAATGCCATACTATGATAAGTACGTAATTGAAAATCAACAAGAGATTAATCAATATCACAAGAATCTTCTCAAAGATCAAAGAATGCCATACTCTTTATTTTTATTTACCAAACCATAAATATTGACAATTATATCAATGCCAATCACAAAAGTCATTGACACACAAATTCACCAACGCACAAATATTGATAAAACTTATCAAATGTAAATCATGAAAATTGGTGAAACACAAATTCTAGAAATCATCAATGGAAATCCAGAAATCACAAAAAGGGGGAGGCCTATCAAAAAACGGGAGTATGAAAACTCACCAACACGTGTATCACAAAATGGAACGCTATTCCATGGTTGCTAACCATAAGTTTCGAGCCGGAGCTCCACAAAACGGCCCGAAGACCATGGGTCGCTACCCCACCAATTTTGAGTCGAAACTCCATAGAAACGGGGTTTAGTCTCCCTCGCAGACAACGAGACATCGCACATTGCTAGTCTAAATCACAAAAATGATCATCATCGATCATAAGAAGTGTCAATTACACTAAGCTAGTAAATATATGAGCTTAGCTTCATGTCCCATAACCACTAGCTTAACTTAAATATTTACGAACAGATTGTAGATTTCCACTCGAAAATTGTCACAAGTGGTTCAATCGAATAAGTCCAAGAATTAACCGACGAAGTAAACGCAAGCGTTTCATACCACTTGTTTTACTAAGCCGTTTAATTAGATTTCTCATACGAATGAGGTAAAGGTTTCTATATGCTAGTGGATTGGAAAACGGTTTAAGAAGCGAGCTTTGTAATAAAATAGTGTTGAAATCATTTTGATGAAAGAATTTTGATATTTACTACTAGTATTGAAAACCTTTATATTTTTAAAAGTGACAAATCACAAAAATGATTGTAGAAACAATCAATCACTAAAATTCACATTCGAAGACGTGAATAAAATCCAAAGAACTCGATTCCAAATCCATCCAGTTGGAAATACCCTTGCGATTCAACAACCACGACTTATGGCTTAACAACAATGCAACACAAGAAATCAGCGGCTCAACTCATGCGACTCCACGACATACGACCTAAGGGATCAGCGACTTAAGGAATAGCATGCGGCTAACTTAGCGACTTAAGAAGATAGCGGCATAAGTGAACGACTTAAGGAGCTAGCGGCATAAGAAACAAGCGACCTAAGGAATGGGCGACGTAAACGACATAGGCGACCTAAGCCTCAGAACGACTTAAGGTGGGTGCGACTTAAAGCAGGCCGAGCGACTTAGGTTGATGCAGTCCGAACGACTTAAATGGTTGCGACCCAACATGGCGCGACCTAACTGCAGGCCGAGCGACTTAAATGGTTGCGACCCAACATGGCGCGACCTAACTGCAGACCGAGCGACCTAAATGGTTGCAACCTATAGCAGGCCGAGTGACTTAAATGGTTGCGACTTAACAGGCCGAGCGACCTAAGTGGTTGCGACTTAATAACCCGAGCGACCTAAGTGGTTGCGACCTATAGCAGGCCGAGCGACCTAAGGAACAGAAGTGCATACTCTCACTCAATTTGCAATCGGTCGAGCAACGACGCAAAGGGCTTATGCCAATCGACTACCCAGCCCTATATGCTCCTCGATGCATCACCAAAAGCATGATCAAACAACAAAGCTATGATTTTTAAAGATTTGAACCCAAAACACTAAAAATTGGAATATTAACAAAACCAATCCAAATCAAAATCATATGCACATGAATAAGTGTTAGGAATTCATACCTAATAATCAAAGATAATCATAGACTTAGATGTGAGATAAAAATCTCACCTTTTTACAAAATCAATGAAGGAGAAGCTTGAAAGTAAAGGAAGAATCACCCACACTTCAATCTCAACACAAGAAGCTTGAATCAATGGCTTCTCATAAATTGGGAGCTAGAGTTTGGATTTTGCAAATGAACTAGGGCTTGGAGTTTTAATTTCTCATTCCTCTCTCCATTTTGATGAAGCTTGAGTGTTAGGAAATGAAAGTGAAGTAATGAAGAGAAGAGGGGGTTGAGCTAGAATTAATAGTTTAGGCTAATGGGATGAACCAAACCCAAAGCCCAAAGTGAAAAAGTGGCGAAATTCCACTATCTCCAAAATATCAAAGTTTATACTCAAAAACATCGCAAACGGCATTTTGAACTCAATGGAAGTGGTCCTGAGTCCTAATTCGACCATATGCAAAAAAAGTAAGTTTTCGGACTAAAATCCGACTAACGATAAAATATTTAAACAAAAATATTTAGATATTCAATTGTAAAATATGCGGGTTGTTATAGAATGGTCGCGTAGAGGAGGTCAACTCATGCTCATCCATAGGTATCGTTTGGTCGAAAGGGGCTTTGGTTCGCCGGTATTTGCGTGGAAAGGGGAGACGTCGCGTAGGGGTGGCCGTGGAGGCCGCGCGTGGGCCATGTAGGTTCGGCCTGACGTGGGCATGGCGACTGGGTTGCTCGATCAGGACGAAGGCGATCGTGGGCGACGTGAAAATTTGGGGAACCAGTGGTGGCTCTAGGGTTTAGGGTTCGATCTACGTGAGTGGATTCTGAGCGCGCACGGTTACGTGTTGAAGTGGCAGCGGTTTGTTTTATTTATTTATTTTATTCAATTTATTTTAATTTTGAATTTCTATATGTACTAACAATCACAACTTTCACATACGAGGTCGAATTTACGCACGGATTTTTGAGTTGGGATCGTAATAAAATTTTGGATATTTTGGCGTTGGTTTGGACCGATTTGGAGACTGTTCAATTTTTGGGTTTAAATTGGATTTAAATTCAATTTAAATTCAAAAGGTGAGTGTTTTAACCCACTCACAACTTCTAAAATTTCTTATGTTTGTTAAATTGATATATGATGTGATTTAAAATTTATTTATGGTTGTTTGGCATATTTTAATCATCATCTCAGTTAATTTCATTTATTTAAATTAAATTGCTATTTAATTTATGCATTGCATTTAAACTGCCGGTAAATTGTTAATTAATTATTCATTGCATATAAACTGCCAGTTAAGCAGTTAATTAATTTATTATTGAATATAAACTGCTATTTAATACCTGTTGTTTATTTTCCGTTCTATATTGATGCTATTGTTTGAATTTGATGATGATTGCGATAAATGGTTGATGGTTGATATTGGATGAATGGATGCTGTATTTTATATTGTTATAAACTGCAAGTTATCATGCATTTTCATTTCATTCGGGATTGCGGTTTGAAATGATATACAAACGCATTTTTTTTTAAACTACGGATTGAAATGATAAATATCTGTATCACTTGACCATAGGATAGAAAATTATATACAGGCACCGCGGTATATATATATATAATTATTTTTGAAAGAATTTTTCTATGGTTTTGTAAAGAAATATTATATGGTTTTATAAGATATTGATTTCGGATATTTGATAAAGGTTATTTTGTATATAGTTAAATTCTTGGTTTTATGCTATGTATAAAATTGTTTAAAGTATGAAGTAAGTTTAATAATAAAGTTGATTTTATTAAAATATATTATGGATAAGTGTTTACTTAAATCTTATTCTCATATAGAGTTTATATTGATTTTTATAAATCAAAGTTGAGAAGATAGTTTTGAAATTGATTTGAAATTTTATTTAGTTAAGATCTTATTGAAATTTAGATTTGAAAGAATATGGTGTTATAACTAAATTCGGGTTTAAGATGATTTAAGTGAATATATCTAGTCTAAATAAATTGAGGAATATTCAATTATTGAATTTGAAGGTTTTATTTAAAGGATACTGGATTTATTAAGTAAGTATTTCAAAACTAAATAATAGTAAAGTGAATTTGGCATATATACATGAATTAAAAATTTAGTTTTGAAATGGTGGAGCATTTAAAACTTTGGAATATATGAAAATTTAAATGGTTTACTTGGAAATTCAAATCTGTATCTGGAATTGATTGAGAAATTAAAAGCTAATTTACTTTATAAAGTAATTTATTATTAAACCATTTAAGTATTGAAAATTTTGTTTCGAAGCTATCGGTTTAAGATATATATATTTGAAAGTACTATGATTTTGGAAAAAGATATATTTGAAATAAAAATGATATCATATTGATTTGGGTTTTAAAATAGAAATGATATCGTATTTATATGGTTTTGAAATGGATATTTTATTCTGATTTTAAAGTATAGACTATTTTGAAAGACCGCGATGTTATAATAACAATTGGTTGTTGAAGAGACTGGGATCAGAAGTTGTCATACTCTCTGCCAAAACCGAAAACCACTTTAACAACCGTGTACGTAGTGGAGATTCCAGAATGAAGTAGGATGGTGGCGGCGTTTCCTTTGAAGCAAATACGTGGACCCGACTACCGTGAGTTGGCATAAGGTAGCTAAAACAGGAGCAATTCTCGGGCTAATGAGGTCATTCCTCTGATCGGACGCACTCCTTCGATATTATACTCTGAAATTTGGATTTGATTCGGTGGCCACTTTTTATTTTTTATTTTGAGGGTGTTGTTTGAGGTGGGCGGTAGTAGCTGCTATGCGTTACCACCAGCCCGGATGCGTAATTGGTATATCTACCATGGCATTGCCTAGTTGTGCCGTGTCACCTACCCTATCGCGCCTTGTACGAGTTTGGATTTCTCCCGTAGCCCGTGTGGTATCCTCTGGTGGCTTCCGGATCAGGAGGGACCATGATATTGGATGGACTACTGGGACTATTACGTGTTAAGGGCTATATGGGTAACCCCTTAATGCTAAGAAAAAAGTAAGTTTATTTTACAATTAGACACTATTATAATAGCGAAATATACTACATGGTAAATAGTTTAACGGATCCTTAGGAGATGTGAATCCCGAGCATCTCTTAAGTTACTGCACTCATATTTATTCCTGTTAATTTAACTTACATAAGATCTTTTAGTTCTGACTTGAGTGTTTTGTTTTTCAATTCGCTCGGGTCAGTCCGAGCATTTTATGATTTGAAGATTTTATTCCGGAGGACGAAGACGAAGATTTGCATTACTATTATTTATTATATTGTTCCACTACACACTGTATTCCGCTGCATCGATTTTTATTCGTTGGTATGTGCGACTTTGATATATATTGTATAAGTAAAATCAAATGTTTTGCAAAACAGTTTTATGAACTGTATATTGATTATTATATTTTATCCTTCCACTGTGAGATTCTTTTTTATTTTATTTCTTTCTTGTTTTTCTTATTTACCCCATAACAATCCGCCCTTCCGTATGGTTTGAATTGGCACGTGTGTCGATTAAAGCATACGAAAGGCAGGACGTTACAGATGGTATCAGAGCTTTGGTTTAGCGATAATCCTTAGCTTTGTGGGGTTTGACTCTTTATTAATAGGGTACTAATACCCTATGGGAGTCACTGAGTGTGTATATATATATGAGAGAGCGTATTTGTTAGTGTTATAAAAAGGTTTTAATATTGTGTTAATTTGTTCCTTTTTGTATTTATAAATTATGGTTGGTGCATGGGACGCTGTGACATCAATAGGGGTTTCTAAACACTTAATAGGATAGACCGACATAATATTCGTTTTATATAGGTGAATGAAATAATTTTGCCTATTATATTTTCTATATATATATAATAAATTTTTATAAATAAGATATATATTTGGTTGCAATATATTTGTTGTTAGGTGATGAAATTTATAAATAATAGTTGAAATAACAATTTTGGGCAATATCAATTTAATAATCTATACTAATAATTATATCGATTTGATAATATTCTTTTGTAATTGTGATTTAAATTGGTAAAATTATTTTTTTAAAAGAAAATAAATATTTAATTGGTAAATTTTATCTTTTAATGTTAATAAAATGTTTTCTATTTATAATGTGTATATATTTGTATATATTGTAAATAGAAAAGCTTTGGTTTGAATTTAACAAATAAAATCATGTTTTCAAATTCTAATATATATATATATATATATTGGGAATTTGGAAATTATGATTAAATGTAATATAAAACTTTTCAAAAGTTATTTAAGTAAATAATCATATAGTTTAAAATACTTATGGTAAATATTGAATTGTTTAAATTATATTTGGCTTAAGTTTGAATTTAAATAAAATTAACATAAAAAGGTTTGTTTTATTTTCTTTTTAAATTGGATTTTTAAATTTAATTTTAATTTGAATTTGGATTTAATTTTGAAATTTCAGAAGATAGACATTTTAAGATATTTTTGGATTTTAAACAGTTTTTAATTTTTTTATAAATGCAAGTTTTAAATTTAAAATGAATATAATTTAAAATATTATATGATCAATGTTCTTTTTAAATTATTTGAATGAAGGAAGTTATATGATTTGTTTACTTAAATTTGTTAAGTTAAAATTTTAAGTTATTTTAAAAACTTATTTTAGAAATGTAATTAAGTAGTCAATTAAAAAGTAAAATGTTTTAAATTCATATGTTAATGATTATTAAATAACTAATATGATAAATGGTTTATCTTAAATTTAATTAAGGTTTTGATGATTAAAGATTGTAATTAATTAATTTAATTAATTAATGATTAAGGATTAATAAATTAATTAATTAGAGATTAGTTTATTGGTAATTAGGGATTAATTAATGTAAGTAATTAGAGATTAATTACTTAAATGACAATTACTTAATGTAAGTGGTTAGAGGATTAATATATTAAGGATTAATTAATTTAATCTGTAATTAGAGGATAATTAATTAATAGTTAATGGTTAATTTGGGGATAATTAACCAATGGGATAATTACTTAATGAAAGTAAATATGGATAATTAATTGGGATGGATAATTAAAGGTTGATTAATTAATTAACGGTTTGTAATTAATTAATATTAAGTAAGCATGATTTAAAGGTAAGTAAATTAATTAGAAATGGTATAATTAATTTATCTTACTGGTAGATGATTAAGATATATTGAATGACTTAGATTATTCGATGTCTCTGATATGTGATTTGTGATGCTTGGTGATATGAGATACTTTGGTTAAACTGTGATATTGTGGGTTATCTATCTTAGATGAATTGTTATGTGGTCGGTAATTAGCAAATACCCGAAACCACTTCGATTAATAATCTACAGTGATTCTTCATAGATTTGATATGTGAAATAAATAGGTTGGAATGGAATAAATTAAGTAACATGGCCGTTTAAACTGAGTAACAGTTTAAAATATTGTTTGTGAAATAAGTGTTGACTATAACAAGTTATGAACTCGTAGTGAGGTACGAGTTACCCCGGGTTTTCAAATATGTTTATAACTTAGTATTTCAAATTTTATGGGTTTACCCATGCTGGTTTCCTGCCTGACCCAGGTGTTACTTTGATGTAATGCTCGCGTCAGACCAAGTATTACAGATTTTCAGGTGAGGACGTTCTCGAGCTCAAGAGGTGAGCTGGATGGCAGAAACGTATGGAGTTTTCCGCTAAGTAGAGTTATTTTGTTTGTAGTCTGGGACATGTTGTACAACTGTCCAGTTTATGTATAAATTGTTGTAACTCTGATGTATTGTTATAAATTGACAATTACAGTTTTGTTTGTATAAATTCTATTATGTGATATTATATTTTGATCCGTTGCGAAATGTGAGATTCTGTGTTTTGTTTTCTGTTTCTTCTTCCACCTCTTTCTTCTTTACCCTAACAATCTGAGATTTTCGGCGTTCGATTGCTTGGCACTTCTACATTGAACGTATTAGTGCCGAATTTTCGAGATCGAAAATTTTGGGTCGTTACGTTTTGGTATCAGAGCAGAAGGTTAAGCGAGAACCTTGGCTCTGGTGGGTTTACTCATTAAGGATAGGGTCAATGGTACCCTAGAATGAGTTGAGTGTATAATATATAAGGGCATACTTGTTATTTCTTATATAAAGTTTTTAAAACAGTTTTAAAATTTGTTTTTATACAAGATTATATTTTGATATATAAAGCAATAGTTTTTCTAATTATTATTTATTAAAGAAATTGGTTGTTGATTATTGAATTAAATATAATATTAAGAATTAAATGGTAATAGAAATACAACCAAATGGGAATTGGATAATATGAACTATATAAACAAGATAAGCTAGAAATGGATTCAAACTAGAAAATAAAATCCTAAATTTGGAGAAGTGTTTTCAGAAGGTTGAATTAAGTGACCTTAGTTTTATTTTCCAATAATTTATAAGATAATATATAGTAGATATGATGACCCGGAATTTTAGGCAATATCAATTTAATAATCTGTATTAATAATTAAATTGATTTGATAATTTTCTTTTATAATTGTAATATAAATTGGTAAAATTATTTTTTTAAAAAGCAAATAAATATTTAACTGGTAAATTTTATCTTTTAAAGTTAATAAAATATTTTCTATTTATAATGTATATATATTTGTATATATTGTAAATAGAAAAGTTTTGGTTTGAATTTAACAAATAAAATCATGTTTTCAAATTCTAATATATATATATATATATGTTGGTAATTTGGAAATTATGATTAAATGTAATATAAAACTTTTCAAAAGTTATTTAAGTAAATAACCATATAATTTAAAATATTAATGTAACGACCCATAATTTTCGATTATTAAAATATTAATTAAATAATATTTTATAATTTTGTATTGAAATAAAACTAAAAAAATTGATGTTACAAGGAGAAGAATAACTAGAATGTAATGTTAGTAATGTTAATATAAGGTAATTGCCAACTATTTTAATCTAATTCCCAATTAATTGAAGTGACTTTAAGGTTATAATTAGTTATAACTAAAAATAAGGAAATACATTGAACGTTGAAATTATATGTAATCAATTAGAATTGGCTAATATTGAATATGAAATCAGTGGTGTTGTCTGAATGCTACTGATAAATATTTAAAGTAATTTCAAACTAATTGAAATACATTATAGGTAGACTTGGTTATGATTGTAAATAATGAAATAAATTAAATGATGTAGATGGTGAACTTGTATGTAGTTAATTGAAATAGGTTAATATTGAATATAAAACCTTTTTGGGTAAGCAAATTATAACCCTTGGTTGTAAAGAATAAGATAAGGGATATGAATTATTATTATAAACGATTGTATTAACTATTTTCTTATTAATTTATCGTTTTAATATTGAATGGGTAATTAATTGAATTAAGGCAATTGAATGTTGGGTTTAATGTTGGAATTGTATGTTAGCGATTAAAATAATTGTAACGTTATTTGATGATAAGTTGAAATAAGGAAATGAATTAAATGTTATATAAAAAGGGAAATTATATGAAATTAATGGAAAATTTAGTATAATCAGGATTGTGTAAGTAGTCATAACATTTGTTGTTAATAATAATCTTGTAAATGCGCTTAAGTAAGTAAAAGGTAACATTTGTCATTCATCACCTATTTATTTAATCCATTGAAACTAAATTGAAAATCAATTGCAGTTAATCTAATTACCTACTACAGTTAATATGAACTAAAGTGATAAATATAGAAGATTGAGGTAATGAAATGGTAAACCAACGTTAAGTATATATATAATATGATAATTGATTGAATAATAAGATTAAAAAAAATAAGTATATGTTGGAATTTAAATTAATTAATGAATTTATTACCGTTAATTTGACTTGGAATCTTCTAATAAAAGGGAAAGAGAATTTATTTGAAATTAATGGCGTTTAATGAAGGAAATGTACGTTTGTTATAATCCGTTATAAGTGTAATTTTGAAATTAATTACAATTATGTCGATTTGGGATCTTTCAATTTTAAAAAAAGAAACATTTATTTTAATTTTTGGATTTAACGAAAGAAACATACATTATTGTAAAAAAATAAAAAGAACATTTTAATGAAAATAAACGAACATTTCCATTTTGAAGGTAAAAATAATTCTATATAAAGAAGAAAAAATTGAATTTTAAAACAATATTTTACAGTCATTAAGTATACATTTGAGGCTGTATATAAGTGATTTTAACACTAATCTTGAAGTTTAAATTTAATTGACTTTTTAGGTTGTGCAATTCCCCTATGAGAAAAACATTATTTTGAAAGAAAAAAAAAACTTGAATTTGAGATCTAGATCATCTTTTATTTTTTTGTAACGTTACACTGGTTATTGTATTCAAATTTATTTACTATATGTTAATTATGTGTAAACGAGTGTGAAAAGGGGTATATTCAGTGATAATATATTTAATTGAGTGGATCATGCAATTAACTAGATCCTAAGTGGTCCCTTCATTTTCTTATTATTCAATACACCTACCACCATTTCCACATTTGATTTTATTGCAATTCTTTGATGTAATTAAAACGTGAATTTATATCCTTTCTTATTTTTTCGTTTTGTTTATTTATTTCACAAAGCATCTACTTAGATCATACAGTTTTGTTTTATTTGTCCCTTCCATACATATTTCATTTGTCACTTCGCTTTCTTCTTTTGTTTTATATCATATATCATTCTTTCCCCTAGAAATTTCTTATTTTTCAAAAATCAGACCTCTATTTGTTTCCCTCAAAGTCTCAGTGTCAACATAGCTTTATACCTCTACTTAATTGCTGCCAATTCATTTTACTGAAGCTATGTTTAGAAAAAGAAAAGAATAAAAAAGTGTGAGCATCCATTTCTTCCTTAACCACATCCGTACCTTTCCTCATCGCCTTGCCTTCTTTTGCAAGAAGCCTTCAAAAAAATTGAACAATGAGAATTAGCCTTAATGGTTTTGGCTTTCCACTTCTTGCCTTTGTTTTGGGTACATTAAATTTGAAAACGTGAGTTATTAAAGTTTCTTATTTTAAGAATTAAATATGTATGTATTTTTATTTTATTTTATATCCTTATAACCTGAATATCTTCCTCATACAAGCTTTGATACATGCGTAGTTTCTTCCCTTGGACTCGTATTGGAATTCCTAATAATATAAAATAGGTTTGGCTGAGTTTGGAGACTATTGGAAAAGGCATCTTTGTTTGGATTTTTGCGTTCTAAATATCAAAGGTGAGTGTTTTGACCCACTCACGAATACTAGATTATCTTATGCTAGTTAAATTAAATTTATAATGTGATTAGAAATTTATTAATTGCTTTTGGTATTATTAGATTGTCATTTAAGTTAAATTTGAATTTATATTGAATTGAATTTGCCATTTATTTAATAATGTATATAAATTGCAAGTTATACACCTGATAATGATAATCAATTGATTGTTGTGATTTATTGGCTGATTTAGATGTTGGATTGTGATGGATGTTATTGGTTGTCATTTTGGATGATTGGATGTTTATTTATGTATATATCTTTGTTACCACTATGGATTGAAATGATAACTCGAGCGGTTTCCATTGATTTGGAAATTTTGATTTGGATACTGGTTGAAATGACATATAACCGTGTAATTTCTTTAATTTGGATTATTTATTAGAATTGAATTATTTGAAAGATTTAAGTTTTAAATTTAAAATTCGAAACTATTTTAATTAAAATGATTAAGATTGGCATTTTTGAATCGTTTGAAATCTTTTAAAATGATTAAATCCACATTGTACACTTGATAGGAGATGAAATTCCTGTTATACATCTCTGAATCCATTATAGTAATATTTCTATTCTACTTATTTTGATTTGACTTACATAAGATCTTTTAGTCCTGACTCGAGTGTTTTGTCTTTTTATTACGCTCGGGTCAGTCTGAGTTTTTTTAGTGTATTGAAGATCATTATATTTTGGAGGATGAAGACGGAGACAAGTCTACTATTTATTATTAATTATTCCACTACATCATGTGTTCCGCTGCATTATTTATTTATTTCTACTGTATGTATAACTCTGATTTGTATTGAAAAGGTGTAATCAAATGTTATTTGTAAAAAGTTTCATGAACTGTTTATTTGATTTTTATATTTTGTCATTCCGTTGTGAGATTCTGTGTTTTATCTTTCCTTCTTTTCTATTATTTTCTTATTTACCCCGTTAACAGTCTTACCTTTTGAATGATTTTAGTCGACATGTGTGGTTTATTGTCGATTTAAATCGTCCAAAAGGGTGGGATGTTACAGTTGGTATCAGAGCTTTGGTTTATACATACCTTAGCCTGTTGGGGTTAACTCATTAGAGATAGGGTAGTAATACCCTAGAATGAGTTGTCTAAGTGTATATATGAGAGCGTGTATTTGTTAGTTTTATAAAAGTGTTTTATATAAGTTTTGAAATGAATTTTTTTCCTAATATTATATGATATGCAGAGGATTAAATTTTTATAACTAATATAGTTATTTGTAATGTGTTTGATTTATGAAATGGTAATATTTAGTTGTTATCATTTATTGTTGATTAGTTGCGTTTTATCAGTTTAAAAGCATTGGCTAATTATTGTTGTTGTGAATTTTGTTGTTTTTGACCGTAGTTCAACTATTGAAAAATGAAATATTTGGATATTTTGGATAATCAAAACCTTCTGAATTAGTATGAATTTAATGTGAATTGATTATAAATAAAACCATGACTTGTAAATTTTTATGAAATAAATGGATGTTATAATAAATGGTTATAAATAAAGTTGTGATAACTTTAAACCTGAACAATGTCTTATAAAAAGGAATTATGTTTTTATAATTTGGTTATAAACTTAAGAAAATTCCTTATGAAATGATTTGGTAATAAATGTAATATTAAATGAGAAATATTACATGTGGAATGAATGTAATTTAAATTGAAGAGAAATATAAGCAATATTATGAGAATGAATAAATTAATGTTATATGTTAAATGGAGAAATTATGTGAAACAAATATTAAAGTATGAAATGATACTTTCATTAATCAATGAGATTAATAATGAATTTAGTTGAAGTATAATTGTGATGAATCAAATTGAAATAAATATGTAAGTTGTGCATATATTATTTTATTCGCATAATTAATTTGATCCGGATTTGAGTACGTAAGTTTGAGGTGAATTACACCATTTCGCATTAGAATTTTTCATTCGATTCTTAATGGTGAATATTGATATGGATTTTTGGTTTGATTCTAGAGTTCTCTATCATAGTATATGGCTATGCAAGGAGAATGATGGTTTCTAGTCAAGAAACCATATCGAAGTCCGCATTAGGGAAGTTGAATGGACAATAATAGTTCGAAAGCGAACTTGTGTGATCGAGCGAACGATCGAATGTAATGTTGCGAAATGATGACATGTGTACATCTCATGTTCTAATATTACTGATATGCTTTGGAATTGAAATTGAAAGTTGTTGGGTTAGATATTTTTGTAATTTAAATTGGGATTTTCTTTTGTGAAAAACTACTATTAATTTAAAACCATTTTTCAAACTACTTTCTTTTATTTTCCTTATACAAACTATTTTCTTTAATTTTTATTTTACAAACTATTTTACAAACTATTTTATTTTCAAACTATTTTACAAACTATTTTATTTACAAACTATCTTCCACAACCATTTTATATACCAAACTATTTCACAAAATGATTGTATATAAAAAAAAAGAACTATTCTAAATTCAAAACGTTTGCAAAGCAAAAATGTTCAATTCCATATGGATCTTCATGCAGCGTAATTGATTTGTAATTTTTTTTATTCTTGCATAAGACAGACTTTATATAAGTATAAGGTGATTTTTAAAAATGTTGATTTTGGAAGGTTTTTGATCTGTAGAGATAAATCTTATATATAACAGAATTGATATAAGAATGATTTGATATATTTGAGACTATTGATTTTGGAAAATACTCTATCTGAAAATGAAATCTTATATATGATGGAATTTATATAAGTGCGATATTTGAAGCTATGATTCTGAATGGTGACTATATATGGTATGATATATTTTGAAATAAATGATATGGGAAGTACCTTCCATCGGACCCCTTTGGTGGGTCATTTGTTGGATCCCTTTGGTGGGTCATTTATCGGATCCCTTTGGTGGGTCATTATCAGATCCCTTTGGTGGGTCATTATCGGACCCCTTTGGTGGGTCATTATCGGATCCCTTTGGTGGGTCACTTATTATATTCATTTGATATTATTGGATAGCGTAAATCGAGGGGTGAGATGCCTACAGCTACAATTGATTCCGCTGGGATAGCGGCATAACCATTGCGTAACTGCAATCCATGGGGGAACGTACTTTCCATATCTATTTTCAATGATTTTAAGTATTTTCATTGGGTGTTGAAACATGTCTTCTAAGTACTTGGAGAATTCTAGCCATGCGTCTGATCAACGCATGACCAGAGTCTGCAAGAATAAGGATAAACCTGTTAAAACATCGAGTTATAAAAGTATTTTAATAAAGTATTATATAAAAGATATTTTGATCATTTTTCCTTTCTAAATACTTTAAAATGTTTAAATATTGTTTATTTATGTACACCATGGTTTAGTAGTAAATTATTAGTGTTCTAAATATTGTCAAAAGTTATTAATTAAATAAAACATTTTAAAGTTAATGATTATTGATTTATTAATGATGTTTAAAAGTATTTGGAGATTTAAAACTAATAAAATTTAAACATAATGGATTTAAGGTTTTCAATAGCTTCTTTTTAAATATAAGTAATGATGTAAGTAATTGTTTTCAAATAATTTACATATATTTAAAAAGATGTTATTTAAAATTACTAAAATGGTATTAATAAATGAAGCAAGAAAATTTATAGAATTTTTTTTTGTAAAGTATTAAAACATTAAAAATGATTGATTTGCAAATGAAGTTTTCAAATGAATTTTTTTTTTTAAATTTTTTATGAGTTTCTTTGAATGTATAATTTGAAGATATATTATATAAATGGAAAAAATGATTTGCGAAGTTTTAAATATACTTGGAAAATAAATTAGAATCTCAATTTTGGAAGTATGGTTTTAAATAATTACTTGATTTCGAAGTACTAGTAGTAAATTTATAGGTTTAGTTACTATTTGAATTTTGTATTAAACCATGATAAATGTTTTTTCCATGATTTGAATATTCATTTTAAACCAAGTGTGTAAAATTAATCATGAATCTATGAAAATTTATACTTTTATTTAGATATTTAGTGCAAGATTTGAGTATGCTATTAGTTTCACTTTAATAATCTAGAGTTTATACTTATTTTGGAATATTGAGTCTAATAAATTATCAGATTTAAGGAACTTTATTTTTAAAATCTTATCATAATGTTTTAATATAAATTTTTGATACAAATTTCTAACATTGTTTAAACTTTGGGAAAGTCCTTGCATAATGCTATAAAGATGTTTTAAATTTATCTTATATTCCTACTAAGTGAATGAGGTTAAATGTTTTAATTTAATTTTTAGATATATCGAAGTATTTCTTTTCTCTTCAAGGGCGAACACCAAAAACTTAAATTTTTATTCTATAACTAAATTAAGGTATAAAATTAAGCAAGGCTGTAGAAGCTTAAGTAATATTTTGTGAAATGATTCATTAATGGCTTAAATCTTTAATGGAAAACAAATTATGTAAGTGATTGGCCTTTATATAAATAATAATTAAATAAATAAATAAGAATGGAATTTTACGAATAAAATATATAAGAAATTGGAAATTTGTAACTTGTAAATCAAAAGATATAAAAATTTAGAATATGTAATCATTGAATATTTTGTTAACTAACATGAATAAAATAAACTTGTATAACACTCAATTACATTCTTAAAACACATATATTTACCAAAAATGTTTAATAAGTTGAAATGTTAATAGAATATGTAATAGAATATTATACAGGTAAAACTTAAGTAATGGAAGCGTTCAATGAAATTATTTCTAAATAAGAATTTTGATGAACAAGAAATGTTATGTATGTAAGTTAATATTGTGAAATAATTTATATATGTACATGTAAGAAAAAGAAAAGGACGTTATATGAGAAAAAGGAATAGCAATGATGTAAAAAAAGAAATCAATTGAATAAACTTAAATATTGTGTTGAAATTATTGGTTATTTTGGCTTTTGAGATGATAGGAAAGGATACTTCTAACTTTATAAGGATGTATAGATAATATATCAAGTATTTATCTAAGGCTATTGAGCATAGGGTACACTTAATAGTCTATTTATCATCTTGTACGACTAAAAATGTCTGAACCTGAACAAATCATCAGTTTGGTCGCTACGGACATATGATTGATTCCTTTGTTACATATGATGGTCATGTTGTTTGTTTGCATGTGACTATTATTATATTGTGTTGATTTGTTTGTTATTAATTGAAGCAACTTAAATATATCTCTTTTCACGTATTATTAACTTCTTTGGATTTTACAAGTGAAGTACAAGTTTATGGAAATAATAGCTACTGCTTTTGGTTTCATAAATTAAGCGTTCTTTTCCCGACTAATAGGTATATTTTTGGATTACAGGTTTCAAGCAATATTATATTGTTTCCCATGGTTTGGGATGTTTATTTTTTTAATATGATATATATATGATGATTATTGATATTATTATTTCTCCGCGACCTCTCTGTACAAAGGAGACTCTACCGAAATTTTTCGTAAGTTTTAGACTTAGAAATTTTGTGAAAAGTGGAATATTTTCAAACTTTGGTAGACTTGAATATGAAGAATTACTTGTAATTAATTGTATATTCTATTTAAATTAATTAGTTATGAAAATTAATTGTTTATAAATTGAATACTTTGAATAAAATATAATGATTCTTTATTTTCTCCTTTTCCTAATTTCCTCCTTTTCCCTTTTCGAGGACGAGAAGTTTTGAGTAGGGGACGGTGTAACGACCCATAATTTTCGATTATTTAAATATTAATTAAATAATATTTTATAATTTTATATTGAAATAAAACTAAAAAAATTGATGTTACAAGGAGAAGAATAACTAGAATGTAATGTTAGTAATGTTAATATAAGATAATTGCTAACTATTTTAATCTAATTTCCAATTAATTGAAGTGACTTTAAGGTTATAATTAGTTATAACTAAAAATAAGGAAATACATTGAACGTTGAAATTATATGTAATCAATTAGAATTGGCTAATATTGAATATGAAATCAGTGGTGTTGTCTGAACGCTACTGATAAATATTTAAAGTAATTTCAAACTAATTGAAATACATTGTAGGTTGACTTGGTTATGATTGTAAATAATGAAATAAATTAAATGATGTAGATGGTGAACTTGTATGTAGTTAATTGAAATAGGTTAATATTGAATATAAAACCTTTTTGGGTAAGCAAATTATAACCCTTGGTTGTAAAGAATAAGATAAGGGGTATGAATTATTATTATAAACGATTGTATTAACTATTTTCTCATTAATTTATCATTTTAATATTGAATGGGTAATTAATTGAATTAAGGCAATTGAATGTTGGGTTTAATGTTGGAATTGTATGTTAGTGATTAAAATAATTGTAACGTTATTTGATGATAAGTTGAAATAAGGAAATGAATTAAATGTTATATAAAAAGGAAAATTATATGAAATTAATGGAAAATTTAGTATAATCAGGATTATGTAAGTAGTCATAACATTTGTTGTTAATAATAATCTTGTAAATGCGATTAAGTAAGTAAAAGGTAACATTTGTCATTCATCACCTATTTATTTAATCCATTGAAATTAAATTGAAAATCAATTGCAGTTAATCTAATTACCTACTACAGTTAATATGAACTAAAGTGATAAATATAGAAGATTGAGGTAATGAAATGGTAAACCAACGTTAAGTATATATATAATATGATAATTGATTGAATAATAAGATTAAAAAAAATAAGTATATGTTGGAATTTAAATTAATTAATGAATTTATTGCCGTTAATTTGACTTGGAATCTTCTAATAAAAGGGAAAGAGAATTTATTTGAAATTAATGGCGTTTAATGAAGGAAATGTACGTTTGTTATAATCCGTTATAAGTGTAATTTTGAAATTAATTACAATTATGTCGATTTGGGATCTTTAATTTTAAAAAAAGAAACATTAATATTAATTTTTGGATTTAACGAAAGAAACATACATTATTGTAAAAAAATAAAAAGAACATTTTAATGAAAATAAAATGAACATTTTCATTTTGAAGGTAAAAATAATTCTATATAAAGAAGAAAAAATTGAATTTTAAAACAATATTTTACAGTCATTAAGTATACATTTGAGGCTGTATATAAGTGATTTTAACACTAATATTGAAGTTTAAATTTAATTGACTTTTTAGGTTGTGCAATTCCCCTATGAGAAAAATATTATTTTGAAAGAAAAAAAAAACTTGAATTTGAGTTCTAGATCATCTTTTATTTTTTGTAACGTTACATTGGTTATTGTATTCAAATTTATTTACTATATGTTAATTATGTGTAAACGAGTGTGAAAAGGGGTATATTCAGTGATAATATATTTAATTGAGTGGATCATGCAATTAACTAGATCCTAAGTGGTCCCTTCATTTCCTTATTATTCGATACACCTGCCACCATTTCCACATTTGGTTTTATTGCAATTCTTTGATGTAATTGAAACGTGAATTTATATCCTTTCTTATTCTTCCGTTTTGTTTATTTATTTCGCAAAGCATCTACTTAGATCATACAGTTTTGTTTTATTTGTCCCTTCCATACATATTTCATTTGTCACTTCCCTTTCTTCTTTTGTTTTATATCATATATCATTCTTTCCCCTAGAAATTTCTTATTTTTCAAACATCAGATCTCTATTTGTATCCCTCAAAGTCTCAATGTCAACATAGCTTTATACCTCTACTTAATTGCTGCCAATTCATTTTACTGAAGCTATGTTTAGAAAAAGAAAAGAATAAAAAAGTGTGAGCATCCATTTCTTCCTTAACCACATCCGTACCTTTCCTTATCGCCTTGCCTTCTTTTTCAAGAAGCCTTCAAAAATATTGAACAATGAGAATTAGCCTTAATGATTTTGGCTTTCCACTTCTTACCTTTGTTTTGGGTAGATCAAATTTGAAAATGTGAGTTATTAAAGTTTCTTATTTTAAGAATTAAATATGTATGTATTTTTATTTTATTTTATATCCTTATAACCTGAATATCTTCCTCATACGAGCTTTGATACATGCGTAGTTTCTTTCCTTGGACTCGTATTGGAATTCCTAATAACATAAAATAGGTTTGGCTGAGTTTGGAGACTATTGGAAAAGGCATCTTTGTTTGGATTTTTGCGTTCTAAATATCAAAGGTGAGTGTTTTGACCCACTCACGAATACTAGATTATCTTATGCTAGTTAAATTAAATTTATAATGTGATAAGAAATTTATTAATTGCTTTTGGTATTATTAGCATTTAAGTTAAATTTGAATTTATATTGAATTGAATTTGCCATTTATTTAATAATGAATATAAATTGCAAGTTATACGCCTGATAATGATAATCAATTGATTGTTGTGATTTTTTGGCTGATTTGGATGTTGGATTGTGATGGATGTTATTGGTTGTCATTTTGGATGATTGGATGTTTATTTATGTATATATCTTTGTTACCACTATGGATTGAAATGATAACTCGAGCGGTTTCCATTGATTTGGATACTAGTTGAAATGACATATAACCGTGTAATTTCTTTAATTTGGATTATTTATTAGAATTGAATTATTTGAAAGATTTAAGTTTTAAATTTAAAATTCGGATCTATTTTAATTAAAATGATTAAGATTGGCATTTTTGAATCGTTTGAAATCTTTTAAAATAATTAAATCCACATTGTACACTTGATAGGAGATGAAATTCATGTTATACATCTCTGAATCCATTATAGTAATATTTATATTCTACTTATTTTGATTTAACTTACATAAGATCTTTTAGTCCTGACTCGAGTGTTTTGTCTTTTTATTACGCTCGGGTCAGTCTGAGTTTTTTTAGTGTATTGAAGACCATTATATTTTGGAGGATGAAGAAGGAGACGAGTCTACTATTTATTATTAATTATTCCACTACATCATGTGTTCCGCTGCATTATTTATTTATTTCTACTGTATGTATAACTCTGATTTGTATTGTAAAGGTGTAATCAAATGTTATTTGTAAAACAGCTTCATGAACTGTTTATTTGATTTTTATATTTTGTCATTCCGCTATGAGATTCTGTGTTTTATCTTTCCTTCTTTTCTATTATTTTCTTATTTACCCATTAACAGTCTTACCTTTTGAATGATTTTAGTCGACATGTGTGGTTTATTGTCGATTTAAATCGTCCAAAAGGGTGGGATGTTACAGTTAAGGTAAATATTAAATTGTTTAAATTATATTTTGCTTAAGTTTGAATTTAAATAAAATTAACATAAAAATGTTTATTTTATTTTCTTTTTAAATATTGCTTGATAAATATGATTTGAAATTATATATAAAAAGTTTAAAATATAATTCTCAACGTATAGAACATATGATACATTAATTCATTTAGTAATATAGTAATTTGTAAATAATAAGATAATCTCTTTTATAAATTACTTAAAATCGACAAATTTGTTATTTTCAAACAAAATTAATAATATGTTGTTTTTATATATAGATATAAATAAATTTTTAAGAAAATAGAATTGTTATTTTCAAATTTAATGTGTTGTTATATATGTATATATAAGTTGATTTTATATTGGATTTTGAAATTTAATTTAAATTTGAATTTGGATTTAATTTTGAAATTTCAAAAGATAGACATTTTAAAACATTTTTGGATTTTAAAATACATGTATAAGATTTTATTTGTATATAAAATTTGTTTATAATATTTTCTTTAAAAGAAATTTATATATAAATTTAGATAGGAATTTATAAATTAAGTATAAAAGCTTTTTATTAGCATTAAAATAAATAAAAAATTACTTAAATGACAAGTGTAAATCTATAAAGGCTTGTTTTAACAAGTGTTAATTAATAAACTATAGTGAATGACAAATGTGTTTAAGCAAGTGTCATCTTTAATTTTAGTTTTTCTTTTATTTTTATTAAATGAGAAATTTAAGTTATATAAACATATGCTTCTTACCTTCATTCTTTTTCCTATCCTCTTCAATTCAAAACCAAGATGAATTCAAACCAAATTACTCAAAAACAAATATGAAAATCAATACTTCCTCAAACCATAAATTTATCAAATCAATAACCTGTAATTCATTTTCAAAAAAATCAAAACAACAAAGCCTGCAAACATTCTTCAACCTGAGATCTAATCTAAGCATAGCTCAAGAAGAAAAATCAAAGCAGGAATCATCTCTACAAGTTTTAGTAACAAGCATTCTAGTTTTAATAAGGATCAGCAATTCAAGTTTATAAATCAAAAGCATTTTCCAGCTATCTAAGTTTTAAAGTTTCAACCTTTTTCAAAAAGAAGGGGGTCTGTTCATCATTTTTAAACCGGTGAGTAACATTTTTTTAAATGCTTAAGTATGAATCTTGTTGCATGTTAATTTCTAGGATAAGTATGTATTGTGTGTAGATATATATAAGTGCATTTTTCTGTGTGTGTGTGTGTATATATATATGAATGTATAGATGTGTGTGCATGTCTATTTCCTATGACATTCTTGTTCTTTGTTTTCAAGCTCAAGATTTAATCAAAATTCATTATCTTTTGATCTAATTTCTGCTAGGACTTAGGCTATAAACAGTTTGTTTCATCATAGATTAAAGTTTAAAATTTTATTTAAGTTAAAATAAATTTGAAATCTCACTGGAAACCAAAAAGAACAGAGCAAGCTTAAGATAAGTGAAAATTTAAACATCTTAATTTATAAATTCAGGTATATAAACTGAATTCTTACTCAAAAACATGATTTTTAAAAATAAAATCACAAATTTTAGTATTGGATTGTGTGAGCAATTCGAGTTTGATCAGAATTGGTATTTTTGGTGGTTTCTGGTGATCTAAGTGATCTGGGGGTGGTGGTTTTCACTAGAGGTAGAGGGATGATCGGAGAGTGTGGGAAAAATGTCAGAAGGGTAAGCAAGGCACTGTGGTGGCGGCGGTGGTCAAGATTATTTATAAACCCTAGTTTTTGGGCTTTGGTCAGAAATGCATTCATCTCGGCGCCTCTGGTGGATCGAGTTCAACCAGACTCTGGGAAATGGAAGCGGGGATGTTGGCAAAGACGTGGCCGGAAGTTCAGATGCTTCGGTGGTCGGAGGAGGGAGTTAGAGGGTTTTCCAGGTTTTGGGTTTTGTTCCAGGATTGTGCAGAGTTACTCGATTGTGATTTTGAGGGAGAATCGATATTCTGGTGGTGAGGGTCATAAGGTTGGGTGATCGTCGCCATGCGTGAGGCATCGTGGATGGTCGGTGGTGGCTGCTTTGCCGATGCATGTGCACAACAGCGATGATATGTCAGAGTTTTGTGTTTGTGGTTCATCTCGAAGGAGGGCTCGTGTATTTGAGAGGGTAACTCGAGTGAATTCTTGGGTTGATACATGAGTGAAGTGTTCCAGATTTTAAAATTTAAACTTTAAAACTTAGCAAAAATTTTGAAAAGAAAGAAGAAATGGGCTTTTCTCGGGTTAATGCTCGAGTAGCTTGCGGGTTGAACCCGAACCACATTTCAAAACAGATTTTAAAAGTTTTTAAAATTAAAACAAAGTTTTGAATTTAAATAAATTTGGTTTAAAACTCTTATAAATTTCTTTGATAAGATAATTATTTCTTTAACATTTGATTTAAAAGGTTTTTAAATTGATTTCAATTTTGTTAAAGTTTAATTTGTTAATCATTTTTAAATCTTAAATTTAAAATGGAATTTAAAGTAAATTTAAAAGTAAAATGTTACAAAGGCTTTTGTAAATGATAACCAAGTCATTGATAAGATAGTATTTTATCTTAAAGTTAATTAAGATTTGATGATTTGAAATTAATTAATCTAATAAGGTAACTAAAGGGTAATTAATTAAATTAATTAATTTATGATTAAGGATTAATAAATAAGTGATTAAAGTTATAAGATAATTAATTAGAGGTTAATTAACTGTAATTAAGGATCATTAATTAGATAATTAAACCTTATTAATTAATGATTAGAAATTAATTAATCAATTAATTAAAGTTTATTTAAGTTACAATTAAGCACTTAATTTATTAAATAATTAAAGACGAATTAAGTGGTCATTAAAAATTAATTAATCTGCAATTAATATTCGTTAATTAAAGTTTAATTACTTAAGAAAAGAAATTAAATAATTATTAATAATTAATGTAAAATCATTAACTAGGGATTATGAAATGATTAATTAATGTGATTAATTCAAGATAATTAATTAGGTTAATTATTTAAGGATAATCATTCATGGAATTGATTAAGTATAATTACTTAATGAAAGTAATTAAAGGGATTAATTACTTAATGTAATTAATTAAAGTAACGTGATTAGTTTAAGTTAGTGATTAGTTTAATTAATTTAAGATAATCACTTGATGATTTATTAAGTATGATAACTTCATGTAATTTATAAGTTATAATTACTTAGTGACGTAATTAATGGGTAATTAGTGGATGTAATTAATTGAAGAATGGAAGTAGTTTTGGGTTTAATTACTTTGTGTAATTAATAAGAAGGATAAGTACTCTATGGAAGTAATTAAGGATTAATTACTTAGTGTAATTAATTAAAGAATTAATTAAAAAAATTTATTTAGAAGTTAATTAAAGTAATGTAATTAATTAAGGGCGGTTAATTACTAAATATGATTAATCAAGTTGATTAATGAATGTAATTAATTAAAGATTAAATTATTAAATATGATTAATTAGAACAATAATTAATTAGGGAGGTAACTAATGGATCATTAATTAATGTAATTAATGATAATTAATCAATGAAGTAATTATAGAATAATTAATTAATGTAATTAATTAAGGATTAATGTAATTAATTATATTTAATTAATTAATGAGAGTAATTAATGGTTAATTACTGTAAATGGTTAAGGACAATTAATTTGTGTAATTAATTAAAGGCTAATTACTTTATGTAATTAAAGAGCAATTAATCAAGGACGATTAATTAAAATGGATAATTAAAGGATGATTAATTAATTGGTTTGTAATTAATTAATGGTTAAGTAAGCAGGATTTATAGTAATGGAAGTAACTAATTTAATTTATTTTAAATTAATTAGATAGTGTGATTAAAATCTTTGCTTATGGATGGCTGAATGATATTGAATGCCTTGGATTGTTTGATATCTCTGCTATGGGATAGGTGCTTATCTGTGATATGAAATGTTTTGGTTGAATTGTGATGATATAGATTATCTATGTGTGAGATTGTGAATTATCTAACTATGTTAATATAGATAATGAATTGAATTGTTTTAATTTTAAAACAGCTTGGCTTTAAAAGACGGCGTTTTGGACTTCGATGAGACCGGGATCGGGAATCTAGATTTGGATATCCAAAAACCACATTGATCCAAATTAAACGATAGGTCGTGAATCTCAAGTGAAGACTCAAAGTGCAAGGGCTATTGTCGTTAACTCTGAGGGTGATTCCAAAATGAGTGTAACGAGATAGTGCCTTCGGTTTCGTTCAAAGCCGAAACGAACTTGTATGGATTGAATGCTTTCAGAACATCGTCAGGTGGACGACGAGCATTCTAAGATAGATGTGTTCTATAAAGGTAATCGTAGCTCAAACCTCATCAACCGGGAATGGCCAAAACAGGTGAGGTGCATCAAGGCTAAGTGAGTCGCGCTCAAGTAGGACAAGATTTTCCTCTGTCTAGAGGTCCCTTTTTATTCGATTGTGTGGGCAGTTGGTTGCAAACAACTACGGGGTTGTCTTGTTCGGGACTATCCAGTAAGGGATGGTTCCGGCCTTGTGTTGCAGAGGATTTAGGATAGATCCTTGGTACGGTGATCTAGGCCATGTACTATGATGGGCAGTACCCCGGTAGCCCTACCACTGCATGGAATCCAATCTCCAATAAGTGCCGTACGTTTTAGTTGTGCCCAACTATGTTGGAACGTGAGATCTAAGCATTCCAGCTATTTCTGTATTTTACTTGAAAACCCTAGACCCTATTATAATATCATTGGATTTCCCTCAGTTTTGGTTATCGTAAGGTAAAAACTTTTCCGTGTTTATATGCGGGAAGTCTTACGAGATACCTTTTGTTTCAAAGGTTTTTCAAAGTTAAGCAGTTTTAACCTGTTACTCACACCAGACCCATGTCTGACCTGGAGTTTATTTTCTATTTTATCAAACTCTTGGATACTCAAATTTTTACGAGTAGCCAAGGGATTCAGGTTAGCTTTGATGAATTCTAGAGGAGAATTAGAGCAGGAGACTTCAGCTTTGTAGATATATAGTGGTTCCGATGTGTTGATCTTTGTGTCATTATTGAGTTGTATTTTGAGTTGTAATGTCTATACAGGTGTTTATAACTTTCTAGTTTGTGATGTATAAGCTATGTAACTCTGATAGATGTTGTATACTATGTAATACCTATGTGATTAATATAATTTATTCATTTCGCGGTTGAGATTCTGATGTTGTTTCGTTCTTTCTTCTCTATCTTTCTCTTTTCTATACCTTTCTATCTTAATATTGATGTGTCTTGCTGTGGAGAGAAAGGCGGGTCGTCATAGTGGATTGGTTTCCAAATATGATAATCTTGGTTATTATCATAAATGGTTGTTGTGTTTAATAATGAAATGTTTCTTAATGATTAAGCAAAATGAAATGTTTTAAGGAAGTAAACATTTAGGTGAGTATGACTTATAAATTGGAATTGAAGATAATTTAAATTGTGGAGTTTCAAATCTAAGATTCGAAATTTAAATTGTTTCAAAGTATTAAAAGATATAATATATAATATTTCTAAATGTAGGAATCTTATCTTAAAACAAGAGTTATTTAAAAAAAATTTAAGGGAATTTGTTTTGAAGTTAAGAAAAAACCAAGAATGGTTTAAAATTTAAAGTATGACTTGAAGTGAAAAAGGAATGGATATGTATATATGTGGGATATACATAATAACAAGTTGATTGGAAGTCAACACTAAGTGTTGAGTTTTGAATTTTCCTTGGAAGGTGATGTAATAATCCAAAGTGAAATAAGTCTTTGAACTTATAAGTGAGAAGGGATATCGATAAGGAGTTTAAAAAATTTGGAAGGAGAATTCAAATTGAGTAAGGTTGACTGGATCAAATAAATTGAATTTAACTTAAGGAAAGTTAAATAAGTTTTGAACAAACAACCTGTATTGGAAATTTCAGATGAAATTGAGATTTAACTTAGGAAGTTAAATGGGTTGGTTTGAAATGGGAGTTATGAGTGATCTCAATATGGGATTGATATTTGGAAATTGGAAATGGATGCCATGGATGGATGTTTTAAATGATTTGGATGTTTATTTATTTTGACTTATCCTGATATCATCCTGTGTTATTAATAATCTAAGAAACTGAGAATTTGATTATTAAATGAATTAAGAAATGGATTGTGGTAATATACATCCATTACTGAAATAAAATAGAAATAAGATTGAACTTATGAAAGGGAAATTGCTTTGAACTTAAAGATTTAAATGTTAGAAATGAGCTTGCTGAAAATTTGTTAAGAATGGGTTTTGAAGTTAAATTTTGAGTAGTAAATTGGATCCTAAAGATTAAATTGTTTTTGAACTCTTATTTGGACTATGAAATAAGTTAGGTAAAGATAATTTAAATGGACTTTTGAAATTTGGACTTAGAATTCAATTGTTTAAATATTTAGGCCGTTAAATTAAAAATAAAGGTTGATTTGATTTGAGAATTCAACCAACATTTAAAAATTCAACTCGAATTTATATAATTCAAGATGGTTTAAAGGTTGAGATTGGAATTGGGATTAATTCAAATTGGGATTGAAATGAATTAATTGGAATTGTAAATCAAAATTTAATAAGTAAATTCAAATGGGAATTGATTTGAATTTGGGATGGAAATGGAAGTTAACTTAATTTGAATTGAAATTTAATCAATTTAAATAGAAATGGAAATTTAAATTGAATTGATTGGAATGAGAGATTGGGAAATTGAACAGTTTGGCTCTGGACTATTTTCAATTATTTTTTTATATAAACTGTTTAAAATCTACTTTTCCCAGCTATTTACTATACAACCTTTTCTTTTAAAACCCAAACTATCTTATACTTATTTTACAACCATTTTGAAACTAATTATTATTTTACATCTGTTTTACAAACTAATTACTATTTTGCAATTATCTAACTATTTTACAACTATTTGACTATTTACAACTATTTTATAATTACTTGACTATTCTACTGCTATTTTACAACTAATAACTATTTTACAACTACTTATCTGTTTTAAATAATTTCATGCTATTTTCTTAATACAAGTTGGTCAGAGTGCAAACTGTCTATAATTGAATAACAATTGAGATAAGAATTGAAGTGTTAACCCAAATGGAAATTGGGAGCAATTGTGGATGAGCGAACAGAATCAAATGAAGCTTAATAGAAAAGAGAATTTATTTAGCTAATGATCAATGAAGATAAATACGTAGGATGTATGTATATTATTCTATTCGCATAATGATTTGATCCAGATTCGAGCATAGAATTTCGAGATAGTATATCGATCCGAGTTAGGATTTTTTCACTCGAATTTCGATGGCGAACCCTAGGTATGGATTTTTGATTGGTTTTGGAAATTCTCTATCATAGTTGGGCTATGCAAGAAGAATGACGGTTTTTGATCAAGAAACCAGATCTGAGTCCACACTAGGAAGTCAGATGGACGATACTAGTTCGGAAGTGAAATTGTGTGATTGAGTGAGCGATCAGATTTGATATTGTGTACGGATGGTATATGTACATCGTACGTGCTTAAATGAAATTGATATTGAAATTTTCAAAGAAATGTAAAAATGATTTTGAAAAGAAAAGTGTATTGTGAGAAATGTATGTGAATAAAAGTGAAAGTTGGATATCATTTGAAATTCACTTTATGAAAAGTAAGTGATATGGTAAGTAACATTTTAAAAAGAAAATCAAATTTGAATGTTGATTTGGCATAGTAAAGTTATATATATACATATGTTCTTTTTTTATAAACTTATTAATAAATTTATATTTGATTAATACACTTTCTTAATTTATTTTCATAAAATCCTTTCAAGAAAATAATATAGAACTAATTATATACTAGTAAAAATCAAATATACATTATTTTTAAATCCAATTTATTTTAAGATGTTAGTCTTTTGAATTCTGATCTCAAATTCAAATTCAATCTAAAATCAACTCATATAAAAATATATATACTTAAGCAACACATACTTAATTTGTTTGAAAATAAAAATTTTGCCAATTTTAAATAATTATATTAGGAGATTATCAAATATATCAGATTTATTTGTTAAACTTATAAATCAGTGTTTCCAGTAGTTAAAATCAGATAATTATCCAATTACTTGATGCCTAAAAATCCGGGTTATCACAAATATCAAACTAATTGAAATTAAATGGGTTAAACCAAATTGAATGTAAGTAAAGCGAATAAATTTGGTTATGTCGGTTATACATTGACTGTTAGATGGGTCCTATTTGATTGTATAGAAATTCTTACGAAATTGAATTGATAAAATTGAAAACTAAATAGTTGGATTCAAATTGGAAGTGAAGTAAATCTAAATAGAATTGAATTTGATTTGATTTGAAAGGGAACTAATTTGAATGTAAATTAGTGAATGTAAACTAATTGAATACGAATAAATGAATGTTAGTAAAATCTGATGTTAATAAATCAAATGTGAATAATTTAAAAATCAATTCAATGGATATTAATGAAAAGTGAATGAATATTGATTTGGTTATGGATTTGTTAGATGTTAGTTGGATGATAGTTGTTTCATGGTTGGATTTGTTGTTTTGATTGTATTTGCTTTATTGGAATATATAGCAGTTGTATTGGTATATGTTGTATGTTGATATTATTTTCATATATACATGTCTATCATTGTTTATTGAGTGTTTAGTAAGTGCGGATGGCGTATTGCTTCGCATTTGGAGCTCGCTTTCGCGCTATATTAGCCGTATATGGTCGCTAATAATATATAAGGTACATATCTCGGATTACATATCGTATTTTTACATTTTTTTCCCTACGGGATGCCTCATCCTCGATAATGAGATGTATATTTGTGATACATATATATGTTGTGATCCTACCACGATCGAACCGCGCAAAGGAGACGCTGGCGAATTTTTTCGAAAATTAAAGGCGTTAGAAAATTTTTGAGAAAATTTGGAATTTTTTTTGATAACTAATGTTTTGATATTGAGTCAAAAGGTTAAACAATATAGTTGGTTTTGAAAAGATAACTAAGTATGAATTTGAAAACCAACAAAACCTTTTTTAAGAAGTTTAGCTAATGGATTTTGGAAAAAGTAAAAAAGGTTTGAAATGAATGTGATATCTAGTTTGAACGAGTTGTTTTGAAAAGATAATGGATTTTGTGACATTTTCTTACTTGGTAATTTCAAGGATGAAATTCTTTTAAGTAGAGGAGAATGTAACGACCTAGGATTTCAGTCATTTGAAATTCAGATATTTAATTGATTTTAAATATTCACAAGTAGATTTTATAAATTGAATAACGTATATTTCGAATATATAGATTTAATTGGATAATTTAATTGTTAATTTAATATTTGAAATTATAGAAATAATTTGAAATTGAATTAAACGTGAATAAAACTGATTTGTAAAGTTATATTAAATCTTATTTGAATTAGAATGATGTTAGAAAACTTTTGAAATTGAACTAAACGTTAAGTTACTGAAATTTAATATTTTAATATTTAATTGACGAGTGAAAATGGCCATTTTTCATACAGTCTCGAATTTCGACGAAACTAGTTTCATTGGATCCGTTATATTATATTATTATAAGAATTAAAATTTCATGTCAATCGGATTTATGGTATGTCTAGGGCAAGCTAAAACGTGTAGAAATTCGTTTAAATGAATTTTAAATTTAAATAATCAATTCGAAAACCTATCTTCCACATACGATTGAATTGGCTCCCGATATATATTCCATTGCGTTCGGAATAGGGGTAAAACATTATAAATGCCAGGCGGCATGCTTCGTTTCTAGATCGAAAAATTTGGCGATGAATAGTGCATGTAAAATTTTCTGTAAAAGCCCTTGAATTTCTTCATTAGCAATAAACCTAGGGTAAACTAACCCTAGCCGTGATGTTCTATTCCATGGCCAGAAATCATCGAATTTATTCCCTTAATCTCACTCGATCCGTAAACATTTAGCAAAACATTTCAACTACAAAGTTATAGGGTTCGACGATATCATTCGATCCATACGGTTTTGATTATCATCGGAGCATCGTGGTGGTCGCTAGGGGGCCGCATTCGCCTATCGGTCGTGCATAATTCCAAGGCAAAGGCACAACCGAGCTTCACGTAGTTTTGGGTGATGATGTAGCTAGCTTTAGCGCACGAAATGGTGGAGCTCGATCAACGTTTTGATCGACGATGGTGGTACGTTGATTCAAAAAGTCGGCGGCCCATGGGTTTTAATGTGCGATATTTTCACGATGGAGAAGAAGATGTTTGCGCGGCCACAATCTCATCATTGAAGATGAACAGTGCAGATTATAGTCCGTTTTGCATGAAATGAATTGTAATGGGTTCGTATTTGCGAGCACTACATTATGGAGCTGGATTGGGATTTATTTGAGTTAGTCAAAATTTTGGTTGAAATTAAACACTCGTTTAATTTTAATCGAAATAAATCGCTATCGCGACGACTACAACCAAAGTGAGTACAACTCAATCTTCCTATCTCACAGATATTTTATATAAGTGAGAATAAATATTATTTATGATGATTGATGATTGTTTGGATGATATATGATATATTGATTGGTATTTGGATATATACCTGCCTACTGGAGCAGATGACCCTATACGTTCCCGTGTATGAGCGGATGACCCTCTGTACGCGCGTCATTCTCGAAGCGGACATGTACATATATTTCTAATATTGTATATTTGTTGTAGGTGATAGGTTGGAGGGATCCAACTAGATTCCTCACCTGTATTGGTTTATTTACAGATATTGTGATATATACTGTTTTCATATGTATACGATGTTTTGATGCCGTGGTTGATGTATTTAGTGCTGTTGCAGCATTGGGCCTATTTTGGAATTTTAAAAAATGTTAAAGTAAGGATTTCCAAATTTAAAAGGATTTTGAAATGATTTTGGAGATATACGTTTTATTGAATTTTGAAGTGTTAAAGAAATGAATTTATTTTAAATAAATGTTATAATTTTTATGTTGGCAAAATTATGATTTTTGTGATATATAACCAGAAATATGATTTTTGAAATATGAAGATAACTATCTTGTGAAATAGTTTAAATCGATATTTTTGAATTTATTAACGGTTTATAAATAAGATTTATTAAATTGAATTTTGATAAATCGGAATAATGGAATTATAAAGGAGTTTTTATAAGTGTTAAAATGAAGTTATAAATGAATCTTATAAGTGATTAAGATTTATGAATTTGTGAAGTTATAAAAAGAACGAATTTTGGAAATAAATGATTTATAAATAATTAACTTATAAATTGGATTTTTGAATGTAAATAAGATATAAATATAATTTGTTAATTAAGGGATTTTGTAAGTTGAAGTTCTTATAAAATAATAAATGGAATTTGATTTTATAAATTGAAGTTTTTATAATATATAAATGGAATTTATAAACATTTTTTATAATTCCGAAATCAATTGATTTTGATAAGTTAAATATAGAAGTTTATTACAGGAGATATATCCACGATGTTGGACAGTAGATTATCCTTTAATAAATGTGTACAAATGTTGGATTTGGTAAATGAACTATATTCATGATTTTGGACGGTGAATAATATTTTAAAGTAAAATAAATGTTTTGGAAAGTGATATTTTAATTGGAGTTAAATGGTTTAAAGATGTTTTAAAATGTGTTAAGTATCGAAACCATAGATTTCAATATTCATTATTGAAATAGACATTTTCGAGAGATATGGAAATAATGTACTATAACACTGTTGTTATAGTAAACGATTTTCGAAAGGAAATGTTTTTGTATCGTATTGGGATTTATACATCTATCAAATTTTTGAATCCTTAAACTAGTGATTTTGGGGTTGTTGTAACGATGTTTTACGCAACATTTGTTTTGACCCAAATAAATGTGTTTAAAGAGAATGTTTTCCTTAAAGAATAAAATATATACTTAATCGTGATTTAAGTATATGCAATATTTTCTATGTGTTAAAAATAAAGTGAATTGTGAATTACTTATTATTATATAAGTATATAGAAATGTTTTCCAATATATAAGGTTGAAATTGTTTGAGAATATACCTTTTAAAAGATAATTTGAAGTAAATATTTCGCAAGTGATTTAATTAATAAAAGATTAACTAAAAGGGCCTAGTGATTGTATATGGTGCTGAATATTTGTTTGTTTGTTTGGATAGTTAAAGAACCGACTATCAGATTAGTCCATTTTAGTTCCTCGACTTGATATGGGAAATACTTAGTCGTACACTTATTACGTAGCCTTCTGTGTAGGCTTGATTATCATTTTTGTAGAGGATGATGATTCGCATAGTGCGGAGTATTAGTCCAATCTATCGAGCTTCCTTCTTGGCCCGAAGGATATCAAGTTTAAAGATGGAGACATGATAAGTCTATGAGACTTAGTTTCTGTGTGAGGTTGAGAAACGCTTTTGCGTTGTTGGTGAGAAGAGACCGAGATCAGATTCATTTGAAAACCACTTCGGACCAACGTATATGCGACGATTGTGCAGGTTGCTTGTGATGTTATAGATATTCCGGATTTTCATAGTGGGGGACAGCTTGTTGATCGTTTGGGGTTAAAATCCCACTATAAATCCAGTAGCAGTGGTCTCTTCATTATGAAATATCCAATGCAAGGACTGTTCACTACTGATCCTAGGGATTTCCCGACAGGATGTGGTAGGAAAGTACCTTCGGTTTGTCCTGTTCCTGCACAACTTGTATGTATGTTTGTCTGACATTGCATTTCTACAGATTACGTACATTGGTTTTTACAAACGTACATCAGTGGTGGCGAAGAAGGCAATTTCTCTTAGCTTAACACCCTCCTTGAGACGTATGAGCTTAAGGGTTGTATTTTTGTAGAAGGCAATTAGTAGTCAACGGAAATGGCCATGTGGCATTTAATGTGATGTGATTGTGATATGTGAAAAGTAATCGTTACCTTAGGCCCCATCAACGAAAATGACCAAAACAGGGTTAGATGTAGCAGGGCTAAGTGGGTCATTCCCAAGTAGGATATGATCATCCTCTTCTAGATATATCTTTACATGCTATGATGTCGTGTATCTGATTATTGTGGTTTGTATGCTTCGAGGGCCCTCGGTAAAGGTCGATAACGACCGGAGGATGACATATTCGGTACCATCTAGTTATAGAGGTGGGCCGGTCTTGTGTTGGCAGATGACAAATATTCTGTGCCTCGGGACATCCATCTAGAGGTGTACCCCTTCGGAAGGTAGTCCTTTTTCCTGGTTATTTGTATGGAAATCCAAACTCCACTACGTACCTGCCATTTTGATTGTATTACCCATTTTGGGATATATGCTGAATTTAATCAATGCAACAATTTCGACTATGATTAATATTATTGGTATACTATACACTATTATAATATCACAAGATTTGATATGAGATGTTTTAGTTATCGTAAGGTAAAAACATGTCTCTGTTTATGTGTGGACTTGTCTTATGAGATACTTTTGTTTTGACAAAGGAAAAGTTGGGTAATTTAATAAATTCAGCTGAGTGTGTTTCTCACGCTGGTTTACCACACTGATCCGAGCCCCTTTCAATGCTCGAATTAGACTGAGTATATTTATAGGTCCAGTTTTGGTGCTATTGGAGCTTCAGCGGGAGAGCTGGAGATCTTCTTTTCGTATACACGTATATGTTTTGCTTGACTATCCGATGTGCTTAGTTATTGTATATTGTCGGCATTTGTGAGGACATGTTATTATAACTGTCCAGGCTGACGACTATTGATTGATTGTTAAACTCCGATTGATGTGTATATATATATATATACAATTTTTGTTTTGTAAAGATCATTGATATGATATTATATGTTTTCCGCTGCGATGTGAGATTATGTATTGTTTTGTTTGGTTCTATCTTCTCTCTTTATTCTCTTCTCTTCTTCTCTCTTCTTTTCTTTCTCCTGACTTTCCGTCAGTCTATGCTTTTTGGGTCGGACATGTGTGGTTTATTGTCGATTCAAAGGGTATGGATTTGCGGGTCGTCACATTCTGGCGATTTTTTTTGAAAATTTAAGGCATTAGAATTTTTTTAGAAATTTTGAAAAAATGTTTAATAACAAAATTTTGATTTTTGAGTTATAATTTGAAATTAGATTTGTTGGTTTTTGAAATGATATTAGTTGATTTTTGAAACGGTATTAGTTAATAACTATAAAGGAATTTGGAAACTTAGAAAAGTTTTTATAAGAAGTTATAACTAATTGATTTTGGAAAAGTTAAACACTTAAAAGAATTGGTAATCTATTTTAGCTAGTTGATTTTGAAAAGCTAATTGGATTTTGGGTATTTTCTTACACAGTAATTTCACGGACAAAATTCTTTTAACGGGGAAGAATACAATAATCCAGTTTTTCAGTCGTTCGAATTTGGAATATTTAATTGATTTTAAATATTCAAAAGTAAATTTTATAAGTTGAATAACTTATTTTTCAAATATAGTGATTTATTTGGATAATTAAATTGTTTAATTTAATATTTGAAATTGTGTAAATAATTGAAATTTGAATTTAATGTGAATAAAAATGATTTCTAACGTTGTTTTAAATTCTATTTGAATTAGAATAGAGATAGCAATGTTTTAAAATTTAATTAAAAGTTAGTTTGTAAAATTGGAAATTCTATTATTTAATTAATGTGTAAAAATAGTTATCTTGACACTATCTCGGATTTTGGGAAAATCAGTTTCATTGGATCAGTAATAGAGAGTTATTATAGGATTTTAAATTTTGTGTCAATCGGACTTACAATTTGTTCGTGCGAAGCTGAAATGCGTAGAAATTTATTTATGTAAATTTCAATTAAATAATTTGATTCAAAAACCTATCTTCCAAATATGATGGAATTGGCCTCCGATATATATTCCATTGTGTTCGAAATAGTGGTAAAACATTATAAACGCCTGGTGGCATGCTTCGTTTGGAGTTTGAAAATTTTTCGGGTGAATAGTAATTTGTATTGCCTATAAATAAATGTTCAACATTCATAATTGCCAAACCCTAACCCTAATAAGAGATAGCTGGCCGCCACTTTCACCCTAGCCAAATCAAATGGCCACAATTCTTCACGACAATCTAGACCATGTCGGCCAAACCTTCTACACGAAAAACATAGCTCTCCTCACCACGAATACATCCATATAATCCAATCGACGATCGAAGCACTGTGGTGGCCACAATTTCCGTGCATTCGAGGGCTGATGTTTGGGTTCGACTGGGCTTTGTCGACATGCGCGCTCGTTTGGGTGGGGGTCAGGGCAAGCGACGGAGCAAGCGGCGGCAAGGGGTGACGTCGGCGGTGGTTCAGAGGGTGGCGCATGATGTTTTCACATGGGAAAATAAAGGATATGTGCGTGCGAACGAAGCAGGAAATCAAGTGAGGGGAGACTGAAATTCACGGCCGAGATTTAAGGTTTAAAAAAAAGAGTTGTAAATTCTTATATTATATATCGTGTAAACTTTAAAAATTCATATCTTTGTCATACGAAGTCGAAATTGGACGAAACAAGCGACATTGGGTTCATATTAACGAACACTACATTTTAGATCTAGATTGGATTGATTTGGAGATAGTGAAAATTTTGATTAAAATTAAATGCTCGTTCAATTTTAATTGAAATAAATTGCTATTACGACGACTATAACCAAAGTAAGTACAACTCATTCTCTCTGTCTCGCTTCTATTTTTATATAACGAGAATAAATCTTATTTATGACGTTTGATGATTGTTTGTGTGACATATGATATTATATATATATATATATATATATTGATTAGTTTGGATATATACCTACATATTTTAGCGGATGACACCCTATACGTTCTCGTGTACGAGCGGATGACCCTTTGTACGCACATCCGCCTCAAAGGGGACATTGTATATATTTTCTAATATGTATATTTGTTGTAGGTTACATGTTGGAGGGACCCAACAGGATTCCTCACTAGTATTGATTTTATTTACAGATATTGTTATATATGCTTTTATCATGTAATACATGATATTTGGGCACCATGATTGATATGATTGATGTGGGTTCTCTTATTTATCGCTTTTGCAACATAAAGCCGTACTTTGAAAATTCAAAAATATTAAAATGATGATTTAAATTTAAAAGAATTTCAAAGTAATTTTGGAAATATATGCATTTTTAATAATTTTTGTTAAAGAAATGGATTTATTTTAAACACGTAAAAGTTATAACTTTTATTTTGTAAATTTATGGTTTTGTGAAACATAATCAGAATATGATTTTTGAAATATGAAGTTAACTAATTGTTAAAATAAGTTAAAATAAGAATTTTGAATTTATTATAAATGGTTTATTTAGAAGATTTATAAAGTTGTTAAAATAAGTTAAAATAAGAATTTTGAATTTACTATAAATGGTTTATTTATAAGATTTATAAAACTGTTAAAATAAGTTAAATTGGGATTTTTGAACTTATTATAAATAGTTTATATATATGAGATTTATAAAATTGAAATTTTAAAAAGAAAAAGTAATGGCATTATAAATGAATTTTGTAAGTGTTAAAATGGAGTTATAGTTGAGTAAATACGATATATGAATTTATAAACTAATGAATTTGTAAATAAGAGATTTATAAGTAAATTAACTTATAATTGGATTTCACATATAAATGAGATATGAATGGAATTTGTTAGCAAAGGAATTTTATATATGGAAGTGTTTATAAATTATAAATAGAATTCGTAAACACTTTTTATAAATTCAAAATCAATTTAATTTGATAAGTCAAATATGTGAGTTTATTAAAGGAATTATATTCACGATTTTGGGCAGTGAATGATCCTTTAAATTAATTGTGTGGAAGAATGAAATTGGTAAGGAATTATATTCACGGTTTTCGACAATGAATAATCCTTTTAATAAAATGGATGTTTTGGAAAGTGATATTATAAAATGGTGTTAAATGGTTTAAAAATAAAATAAGTTGTGAATTAACTTATTATTAAAATAAGTATATGGAATTTTTTTCCAAATATCCAATAAATGAAGTGGTTGTGAATATTATCTTTTTAAAAGATATTTTGAAGTGAAAAATTAGAAAGTGATTAGATTTATAAACGATTAATAAAATCAGGCCCAGTGATTACTTAAGTGCTAGATTTTGTTATTTTTTTGATATTTAGATAACCGAATATCAAATTTAGCCATTTTAGTTCATCAACTTGGTGTGGAAACTAGTTAGTCATACACTTTGTACGTAACTGACTGTGTATGCTTAATTATCTTTTGTGTTAAGAATGTTGATTTGTGTAGTGCGGAGTGATTACTCCAATCTATCGAGCTTCCTTCTTAGCCAAAGGATAGCAAGTTGAAAGTTGGAGATGTGATAAGTCTATGAGACTTAGTTTCTGAGTGATGTTGAGAAATGCTTTTGCGTTGTTGGTACGAAGAGACCAGGATTAGATTTAACAGAAAACCACTTCGGACCAGCATTTATACGATGATTATGCAGGTTGGTCAATGATACTGATATTTAGGATTTTCATAGTGAAGGACTGCTAGTAGATCATTTGGGGTTAAAATCGCAATATACATCCAGTGGCAGTAGTCTCTTCATTATGAAATATCCAATGCAAGGATTATTCGCTACTAATCCTAGGGATTTTCTCGACAGCATGTGGTAGGAAAGTACCTTCGGTTTGTCCTGTTCCTGAACAACTTGCATGGACAAGTGTCTGACATTGCATTTCTAAAATTACGTACATTGGTTTTTACAAACGTACACTACGCCATAGATGAATTATTGCTACGAAAATACAAGATGTTGCTAGCTGTTTGCACAAAAAATGGGCAAACATCTCCAAGTCGTATGGTTTAGTCGTTTTTAAGTTGTTCTTAGTGATTTAGGTGATTTATGCAAATATGTAAAAAGTGGGGACTAGAATGTAAAAGACACACAGATTTATAGTGGTTCGGCCAGAATGTGCCTACATCCACTTTATATGTTATTCTCCTTTTCTATTCCGATTACAAGTACAAGGCTTTGATTACAAGTAACTGAAAGTTGTTTGAAAGTTCTATCCGTGCTTGAGCTCTCAAACTTGTCTACCATTGTTGTACCCCTGTCCCTCTATTTATAGAGTGAGGTTGGGGGTAGGGGTCTTGGATGTATATAGCTGCTGGTGGGCCTGGGTTGATGCAATCTGGCCTGGCAGTGTTGGTTCGATAATACCTTCTTGGTCTTGATTCGGTAGTAGGTGGATGGTCCGGTGATACTTTGGACCGGTGGCAATACATTCCTCCCTTAGTTCGGTGGTGGAGGAGAGTGTTTGGTTCGGCAGGGAGGTGGTCCGGTGGCGAGTGCACGAAGCTTGGTTCGGTAGGACTCGGTGGGATTTGGTCCAGCAGAGGTTGGTTCGACTAGGCATGGACATGGAGTTGGACCGGCAGTACATGGAAATGGAGAGGCTTTCGACCGGTAGTTGGTTGGTTCGGTCAGTGGTAGTTGGAGAAGCTTTGGACCGGTAGTGAGAACTCGCCCAACATTTGCCCCCCAAAGTGGGGCACATGCCTACATGTGTCGCGCTTTGTTTTGCTGGGATAGCCTCATTCGGTTTTAAGCGCCGAGCTATCTGGTCCGGTCATTGAGGTTTGCTTATAAATAGGGGCCACGTGCCTTCGTTATTCCTTACCAACCGAGCCAAACCTTTTGCCGAATCAAATTCTCATTTTCGCCGAACCAAAGCGTTAGCCGAACCAGGTGAGACCCCTTTGCCGCCGAATGAACTTTTATATTGTACTACCGAATGAACTTGAGGGTTCGATCGCCGAATGAGTTTTGAAAGTTTGAATGCCGAATGAGCCTTCATATTTGGAATGCCGAATGAGATTTCATATCTGGAACGCCAAATGAGCTCTAGGTTGGGTCTTACTGAATGAACTCGGGGATTCCGAGTGTTGAATGAATCCCTTACCGGATGGACTTTTATACTTGAATTATGTGTTTCAACGATATAATTTCTTGTGTTGCAGATAAATGTCTCAAAGAGTGGAAACCCGATCAGATAAGAGGAAATCTATGGACAGGAGAGAGTCTCCCGCCGTGCCCCCAATCCAGCCGGAACCAGTGCGACATGGACCTTCCCCGAGGTCCTTAGTGGACGGATATGGCCCTCAAGAGCTTCTGAACTCTCCTCCCGATTTCTTTCCGAGCTCCCTTAAAGAGGGACAACTTGATGTCATCGCTCCTTCCTTTGGGATTGACAGAGCGAGTATGCTGTTGGCGGGAGACGGTGTGATGCCGTATGATCCTCCTGGAGGATATTTCTCCTATAGCCGATACCATTGCATGTGTGGGGCCATTCCTCCGATCAATGCCTGGATAGTCAGCTTCCTTACTTACTTGAAGGTGGCTCCATTCCAGCTTCAGCCCAACTCCTATGCTATCCTGGTGTGTTTGTTCATCATTTTCCAGAGGAAGTACGGGCGCCCCCCTTCCAACCGGGAGATTCGGTACCTATATAATTTGAGAGGTTACAAGAAGGGATCTCCATACATCAGTTTGGAATCGGCTGTGTCCTTCAAGCCAGTCTTGGACTTATACTCGAAGTTCACCATGTTTAAGAAGGAATGGTTCTTCGTCAAGGACGACTCTGTTTCTTTTCGCCTTTTCACTTCTGGCTGTAAGTCGAATTTCATTTGTAATTTCTCTGTCCCGGCTGCAATGCTTCTTCTTATATGCTTCTGTTTCTTGCTAGCGACAGGTGGCTTTGCGGTCGTGGAGAATGATCGCCTGGTACAGATGGCTGCGGAGATAGAGGCCATCTCAGGAAGGGATAGGTCAGCTTCTTACCTGATCAGGAATGCCACTCTCCTGGAGCACAACTTGATTTTGCCACGTCAATCTGTGGTTAAGCAGAGAGATACAGCCGAGGAGAGGGCTGCCAAAGCTAAAGGCGGGGCCATGACGAAGAGCACCAAGAGGAGGCCCTTCTCGATACCTCCAGTCGTCGGGGGGAAGAAGCTTAAGAAATCTGATGGACCCTCTCCTAGCACATGCCCAGATGTTCCGGTGGAGGAAAGTGGAGAGGAGGAAAGAGGCGAGGAGGAGACCGGAGGCGATGGAGAAGGTGGCGGTGGTAACGGTGGCGAAGGGCAGAGTGGTAGTGGCATTGGTGCATTGACTTCTGGGCAAGCGGGTGAGATTCAAGAGTGGACGGATGATGCTTTCCGTCAAGCCTTTGAGGGGTTGGAGGAAGGGCCGGCCTTGGTGGAGAAATCGAAGAAGTCTGATAAGGCCGGGACTGGTGCCAGTCTATCTTCTGAAAGTATTTCAGCTAAGTAAACTCCGGTGGTTCAAGGTGAATTCTTATCTCCTTTTTTAACTTCATATGTTTCTTGAATTACAGTCTCATGCATGCTTGTAACACTTGGTTTTTATTCCAGGAACGGTTGAGGCGACCAAGACATCAGACATTCGGCACCGCCTTGAGCAATTCAAACTCTTCAAGGCTTCTGCTAAACCGAAGCCCTTGACTAACCGTTCCGGGAGCGTAGTCAGTTACCGTCCTCTTCTCGGAGTCATCGAAGAGGATATTCAAAAGAGAAAGAGGAGGCGTTCCACGTCCGTACCTTCACTTGGACCTCAGCCCCCAACCCAGCCTATTCATGACATCACGGGGGAGGATACTGAGTCCATACCATCTCCGTATCCATCAGAGAATCCTTCCGTTACCCATCTTCCGTAACACATTTGCGGGTCATCCAGATCTGGACCCGAGTTCTCATGATATTTCCTTCGATGAGGTTACCGGTGAGCACCTCCTACCCCGCAATCCTATGGTAAGGGTACTTGATGAGGCTAAGGCTTTGGATCTCGACTTGTTGACTACTCGGATTGTGACTATGGGGGATGAGGCCAAGGCAAACATCGATCGGGTGGCTGAAGAGACCAAGAAGTTAATGGAGCATCACGCTCGACTGGTCAAGGCTGGAGAGGAAATAAGAAGTGCTAACGTTCGGCTGCGGCTAATGGTTTCCGATCAGGCCAAACAGCTTGCCGATCAGGCCATTCAGATCTCCCAACATGAGGCGGCCTCCAGACGGCTAAAGAAAACTATGGAGGAGGCTAGTAGAGCCGAGCTGTGAAAAATGGAGGCCACATGCAAGGAACGAATTGATATGGCCATTGCCACTGTGGATGAGGTTCGGAGAGAGGATCTTGAGCAGATAGAGGAGTTATCTGGGAAGCTTGAGGCCGCAGAGCTTGCTCAAGCTAAGCTGAAGGAGGAGATGGAGGCGATGCGGAAATCCCTTCAGGTTGACTGCTCGAGATACCGATTTGAGAGAGATGCTGCCGTTGGAAGGCTGTCGGCTTCCGAGGCCCGGATGAGGGAGTTTGAGGAGAACGAGGGGATGATGGATGAGATGCTCCAGGACATGTACTTCCGTACTTGGAAGCAAGGCAACCTGTCCTGGATGGACGATTATCCCCGGGTCATGGCTAGGATATATCTCCGGGCTTTAGAGGAGGCCAAGGCTGAGGCAGATAAAGAGGGTGGCGCAGCCTTCAGAATGGATGTGGTTACCGCACAGTTCACCAAGGAGGAGAAGGTGGCGGTGAAGGAGGGCATGCGGCTGCTTACCGCCGAGGAAGTGGGTGTGCAATTGGAGGATGATGATTAGGGAGCAGACGCTGGTAAATCTTCCCTTTTAATCTTTTCTTAACTTGATTGCTTATCGTTTGTCTAATAGATTCTTCTCCTGAATTGGACAGGTGGGACCTCTGGTCAGCATGCTGGGAGTTCTGATCCTGCGGTCAAGTAGATCTTGGGGGGTTGGAAGGACAGAGATGAAGTTCCGATGCTGCCGACTATTTTGGCTTGATCCGGGAATTTTCGGTTTTACTTGACATTCCTGTATATACTAGTTCTAAAACATTAATGTACTTTCAGGTTGTAATTATGTCATTACAACGAACGACTTTATTTTTAATATGTAATTTTATAACATGAGCTGATTCTGTCATATTTGGATGCTATAGTTATTTTGATGCATTGCATATGAGATATAGCTATGCATATGCTTGTGATTCAATTGAGTTTGATGCCAAGTTCTAGCTTAAAATACATTTTCATGTCTGGCAATGTTAGTGTGATGTGTGAGTAAACTATAGCTACATGTTTATGTACAAGAGAAGAAAGTACCGCCCTTCATGTTTTAGTTGTAGACGGTAGCTTTGAATGTCTTGTGTGACTGAGGATGGAATGCAGCTGAGTGATCTGTCGTCCAGTTGTGAGTTCTCATTTCCATCAGCGAGTGTTTCCTATTTTGTATCCTGTACTTTAAGGGTCGTTATAGAGGATAGGAGGAAAGTTTTCAAATAAAATGGAAATATAAGAAATAGTAAAACTTCCAATCACGGAAGGCCTTCGATGTGCTTAAGTTCGTGGAAAACGGGTTTTGTAGTCACTTTCCCTAGCTGTGGGTCTTAGAGACATTCGTAACCCATCTTACGCCTCCGCGGGGATTTTTCCTTTTTACCATAGCCGTACTTAAGACACATCGGAGCCGAGATCGCGCACGGTAACTACCCGAGCCATTATGGCCCGTAATCGTGGGTATTATTCGATTTACCGTGGCCGGCTAGCGTGGGTGCCGATCGTCAACTGTGAACTGCCCCTGGCTGGCCACACCTTATGTTGGGACTTATAATCGGTTCACAGTCGCCGGCGAGCCGAACGCCGTAATGAGCTGCCTCGGCTATAGTCGGCCTTCTCGGTGGCTTATGATCGGCTCATTACAGTTGGCTTTGAGGGCCGTCGCGAGCAATGAGTTAACCCACAACAGAGGGATGCTGGAGCAAAAGTGTCTCATTGATGAGGGCGTAGATTCGTATAGTACCTGTTAGGTCTTGTCCAGGTGAGGTTGTGCCGTGAAGTGTCCAGAATGGGAATGTCGTTACACAGGATTTTGTTCAACAGAAAAGGATAAAGCTTAACAAGAAGCTAAGATATAAAGGAACAAGTTAAAAAGAGACAAGATTTTTAAAATGGTTCGGCACGAAAATGCCTACGTCCACTGATTCTCTTTGTTAATTCACTTCACATGGGCAGTACAAGTTAAGAAAAGTATCGACGAAGGTGTTGGATGTTCCATGCCCTCTGGAACACCTCTTCGTCCACTGTTGACAAAATGTAAGCTCCGTTGTGGAGATCTTTATGAATTACATAGGGTCCGTCCCAGATTGGATCTAGCGCTCCGGGACGCGGAAAGATCCGTTTGAGGACAAGATCTCCTTCTTATAAGCTGCGGTGTTTGACCTTGGAGTTGTATTGTGCTGCCACTTTTTGTTTGTGAGCTGCCGCCTTGAGCGCTGCATCATTTCTTCTTTCTTCAATTAGGTCTAAAGACATGTGTAGGAGTTCTTCATTTTCTTCTAGGTTGTAGTGGATCCTATGGTGGGAGGGCACTACAGTTTCAACTGGGAGCATGGCTTCCGATCCGTATGCCAAAGAGAAAGGAGTGTCCTGTTGATGTTCTGTAAGATGTGCGGTAGGCCCAAAGTGCCATAGGAAGTTCATCCACCCAAGCGCCTTTTGACTTTTCAAGTTTCTTCTTGATTAGAGTTTTGAAAATTTTGTTGACAGCTTCGACTTGTCCGTTTGCCTGGGGATAAGCTACAAATGAGAAGCTTTTGTCAATTCCGTGCTCTCGGCACCAGTCGGTGAATTCCTCGCTGTCAAATTAAAGTCCATTGTCCGATATGATTTTGAGTGGAACCCCGTACCTGCATAAAACATTTTTGATCAAGAAGTTAATAACTTTTGCTAAAGATATTTTTTTTAGAGGTTCCACTTCCACCCATTTGGTGAAATAGTCGACTGCCACTATTGCATATTTGGCTGCGCCTCGGCCCATTGGCAGTTCGCCAATCAAGTCAATCCCCCATATTGCAAAGGGCCAAGGGCTGGTCATCTGAGTAATCTCATTGGTTGGCAGTCGAGGGATTTAGCAAATTTCTGACACCTGTCTCATCTTTTGACGAAGTCCAAGGCATCTTTATTTAAGGTGGGCCAGAAATACCCATATCGGAGTATCTTCTTTGCCAGAGTCTGCCCTCTGGTGTGGTCTCCGCAACTTCCTTGATGGATGTTAGATAAGATTTCCTTGGCTTCCCTTCCAGCGACACACCTTAATAAGGGGTTAGAGAAGCCGCGCCGATAGAGGATGCCTTCTTGTATTGTGTAGCGGGAAGCTTTCCTCGGGATTTTCTTAACTTCGCTACGCCCGTCGGGTAGTGTGCTACTTTGTAAGTACTTCCGGATGGGAGTCATCCAAGTTTCCTCTTCGATTGCCGCTATCTGATTCATTGGCTCGAAACTTGGGGCTAGTTGCTTTGAGATGGTTATTGTTCCCGAAGTGGTGTTGTCCTTCATGCTAGCTTTCTTTACCAGTTCGTCGGCCTCTTGATTCTCTCCACGAGGAATGTGTTTGATTAAATAATGATCCAATTGATTGAGCAGCAGCTTGGTCTTCTTTAGATATGTTGTGAGTCGTTCCCCTCGAGTCTGGAATTCTTCCAGTATTTAATTTACAATAAGTTGAGGATCACTATGGAGACATAAAGAACCGACTCCAATCTCTGGGGCAAGTTCCAATCCGGCTATCACCGCTTCGTATTCTGCGTCGTTGTTGGTGGCAGCGAATTCCAATCTTAGGGCATAGTGCAGCTTCCTTCCCCTAGGGGTGATTATCACAATACCTGCCCCCGAGCCTAGTTCGTTTGATGCTCCATCTACAAAGAGATTCCACCTGATATCCTTTGTTATCTCAGATCGATCTTTACCTTCGTTGGCAGTGAATTCGGCAATGAAATCGGCCATGGCTTGTCCTTTGATGGCGGTGCGAGGATGGTAGGTGATATCATATTGACTCAGTTCAATGCACCACTTAAGTAGTCGCCCAAAAGTGTCGGGGCGATGGAGTACTTGCCTTAGCGGTTGATCGATTAGAACTCTGATGGAATGAGATTGGAAATAGTGTCGTAGCTTCTGCGACGTGATTAGCAAACAGTATACTAGCTTCTCAAGTTTAGGGTATCTGGCTTCTGCCCCTGTAAATCTCTTGCTTACAAAGTATACGGGTCGCTGTGCGTGGTTGTCTTCTCTTACCAAAGTGGCGCTTAAAGCATGGGATGATACATCAAGGTATATGTATAGTTCTTCGCCTTCATTTGGAGTTGAGAGTACTGGTGGTCTCTGAAGGTGTTCGATTAGGTTAAGGAAGGCTGTCGAGCATTCGTCAGTCCATTCGAACTTTCCTTTGTCTTTCTTAAGATCTTCGAAGAAAGGGATGCATTTGTCGGTTGCTTTAGAGATGAACCTGCTTAGGGCAGCCATCTTCCCGTTTAGGCTTTGCATCTCTCTTCGAGTGGATGGTATCTTGATATCTTGCAAAGCCCGGACTTGTTCGGGGTTTGCTTCAATCCCACTGGCATGGACGATGAATCCCAAGAACTTTCCCGATGATACTCCGAAGGAGCACTTTAGAGGATTCAATTTCATTCCATATTGGTGAAGTACTTGAAACATCTCGTTCAGGTGGTTTATATGATCGTTGGCTTTCCTCGACTTTACCAGCATGACATCCACATAAACTTTCATAGTTCGTCCTATTAATTCTGCAAACATCTTGTTGACGAGGCGCTGATAAGTAGCTCCGGCGTTTTTAAGTCCAAAAGGCATCACTTTGTAGCAGTACAATCCCCGATCAGTGATGAAACTAGTGTAATCCTGATCGGGGGCGTGCATAGGGATTTGGTTATATCCTGAGTATGCGTCCATAAAGGATAAAGTTTGTGTCCGGCTGTGCTGTCCACGAGCTGATCGATTTGGGGGAGTGGGAAGCAGTCCTTCGGGCAAGCGTCATTTAAGTTGGAGAAGTCGATGCACGTTCGCCACTTCCTGTTAGCCTTCTTTACCAGTACCGGGTTGGCGATCCATTCTGGGTAGATGGCTTCTCGTATGAAGTCATTGGCAAGTAAGTTCTTTACTTCTTCCTCGAGGGCTGCTGATCGTTCTGCCCCCATGCTCCTCTTTTTCTGCTTCACTGGCACCTTGATGGGATCGATGTTCAGTACGTGGCATGCTACGTCTGGGGAGATTCCTGTCATGTCGGCGTGCGTCCATGCAAATACATCCATGTTGTGGCGAAGAAAATCGACGAGTTGATCCTTCAATTCCGCTCTTAACTGAGACCCGACTCTCAGCAGTCTACTTGGGTCGTGTTTGTCTACAGATACAAATTCCATAGCCTCTGCAGGCTCGGTGGTGGCCTCCTCCTCCTTGTCTCTGGGGTCTAATTCGTTGAAAGGATCGCTGGTATATCGAACAGGAGGGGCTTTCTTTAATTGCTATGCTTCCAAGTTTTTCTTGCAGAGAAAAGTCTCTGCATCCTTCCCTTTATCCTTCTTGCGGTTATTGCGAAGTTCAGTCACATAGAAATCTCGAGGGGCGTCTTGATCTCCCTCTATTTATCCTACTCCGTTATCTGTTGGGAATTTCATCTTCGGGCACCACGGGGCTAGGATAATTTGGAAGTCAGACAAGGCTGGTCTTCCCAAAAAGGCGTTTTAGGCCGAGTGGTTTTCTATTTGCACAAATGTTTGCATTCGTACAACGGAGCGGGGATGACTTCCTATTTCGACAAAGAGGTCCAGTTGCCCGAGGGGCAACTTCGCATCTCCAGTGAAACCATGTAGCGGTTTGCTGCAAGGAGACACATCCTTCATTGACAGCTTCATTTTGTCGAAAGCATGCTTGAATAGGATATTTACTGAGCTTCCAGTGTCTATTAGAATTCAGAAAACCTTGGCTGGACCGAACCAGGCAGAGATGACCATAGGATCCATGTGAGGGTATTGCCTTCCCTCTAGATCACGCCTACCGAATGTGATGTCATCATTCTCTTTCCATTTCGGGTGGCGTTCTTCTGTAACAGAATTAACGTAGCCTTCATTGTTTCTAAGTGACTTACCGTATCTTTCCATCTCTACCCAGCTTCCGTCGGCGATGTGTGGTCCTCCTGATATGGTAAGGACCACTATCTTCTCTTGATTGGAGCCGCTGGTGTTGCGATTTCCTCCTCCTACTTTCGGGAGGGTAGGCTTGGATTCTCACTGGCAGGAGTTGAAGTCCTGTTCTGACCTTTCACATAGCGCTCTAGTCTCTTCCTTCTGATGTGTTCTTCAATTAAGTCCCGGAAATGATGGCATTCATTGGTGTCATGCTCATGAGATTAGTGGAAGCGGCAGAACTTTCCAGATTTAATTGCATTATCTAATTCCTTCTTGTGCAGGGAGCGCTTGTATCTGACTTCGTCTTGGTTGGCCAAGAAGATGTTTTCGATCGTTTCATTTAAAGGGGTGTAAGAGTCAAATCTCGGTCCTGGCCTATACAAACGCTTTTCTCCCTTCTTGCCCCCAGCACTATCTCTGTAGTCATTTCTTCGAACGTCCTTTGCTACTATGGGTGTGTTGCTATGGGCTGCCTTGGTTTGTTGCCCTGTCCGCCTTTCAATGGCAGCGTCTTCAAGTCTCATATATTTCCCGGCTTCATGGAAGAAATCGGGCAAGGTAGCTGGCTTTTCTTTCGTTAGTCTCCTAGCGAATTTAGTATTCGGATGCACACCACTACAGAGGGCCATTAGGATAAGTTTCTCATCGGCATCTTGGACTGCGGACGCTGCGGCATTGAATCGGGTTAAATATTGCTGCACTGTCTCTCCAGGCTTCTGTTTGATGTTAGATAGGGAGTAAGTGTCCTTGGGTTGTTCCACATGAATGCGGAACTGGCTGATGAACTTTTCTTTCAACATTTCCCATGAGCTGATGGATCCTTGGGGCAGATGACAGAACCAGGAGGTAGCTAGATCTGCTAAGAATAGTGGAAAGCATTTACAAAACACTCCCTCTGTTGCTGCGCTCATTAGCATATGCTGTGTGTATCTCTGCAAGTGTACAACGGGGTCAGAGGTTCCCTTGTAAGGTTCCACTGTTGGCATTTTCCATTCCCGGGGGGTGATGGAAGTTTCGATATTGCGGATGAAGGGGCTGGTTACCCTAGCACCGATTCCGCGATCCCTTTGTTCCCGTTGGACGCACCTCTGAACAATCGCGCCATCCTTTCATCAGAACTTGGAGCGAATAGAAATGAGTTTGGTTCTTCCCTGCGGGACTGATTCCGTCCAGATGACTTGTAGGGATGGTATCGTCTATCACTCCTAACATTCTCCAACGGCTGCCTCTGGTCTTCCGGGGGCATGCTGGGGTCAGCTACAGTCGACCCTTGCCTTGATCTTCCCCTGCTGGGTTCTCTTCTCAGCACTTTCTCAGGTCCAACTTCGGGCTGGACTCCAGCTCGGCCTCGTCCCCTGGTTCCATGGTTAGGTAGCATGGCGGGCTCAGCTACATCCGACCCTTGCCTGGTACCTCCCTCGTTGGGTTCGGTTCCAAGTGTTTCCTTGGGTTGGAATTCGGGCTGAGTCCGGGCTCGATCCTACCATAGTTGTTTCTGTTGTTAGCCTCTTCGAAGAAGAAGGACCTTTGTCGTCTCCTAGAACTTCCAGACCGGGACTCACCCCATGATTCAGTGTTGCAGTTGGTTTCTTCAAGATCCCTTAAGCGTGACATGAGTTGATCCACCAAGGCTTCTTGTTGAGATGCGAAGCGGTTAGTTACTTCAGCCACAACCCTGTCCAGATCCACCCTTGTAGTTGGTTGTTCCGTAGCAGGGGCTGTCAGATTTTCCTGATTTACATTTGCTGTTGGGACTGGACGATTGTCTTGATCTCTGATCACTGGATCTGGGATATTTCCAGTTGCGATGTTCTTCCCTTTGTTAGCATCTTTCTTCCGTCCGGGAGGCATGTTTTCCAAGCAATGAACGATGCTGATAGAAAAAGGGTTAAGTGGGAGAAGCTGAAGCTTCGAGCTCCTGCTCTCAGTGAAATCACCAAAAATGTTTGCACAAAAAATGGGCAAACACCTCCAAGTCGTATGGTTTAGTCGTTTTTAAGTTGTTCTTAGTGATTTAGGTGATTTATGCAAATATGTAAAAAGTAGGGACTAAAATGTAAAAGACACACAAATTTATAGTGGTTCGGCCAGAATGTGCCTACGTCCACTTTATATGTTATTCTCCTTTTCTATTCCGATTACAAGTACAAGGCTTTGATTACAAGTAACTGAAAGTTGTTTGAAAGTTCTATCCGTGCTTGAGCTCTCAAACTTGTCTACCATTGTTGTACCCCTGTCCCTCTATTTATAGAGTGAGGTTTTGGGTAGGGGTCTTGGATGTATATAGCTACTGGTGGGCCTGGGCTGATGCAATCTGGCCTGGCAGTGTTGGTTCAGTAATACCTTCTTGGTCTTGATTCGGTAGTAGGTGGATGGTCCGGTGATACTTTGGACCGGTGGTAATACATTCCTCCCTTGGTTCGGTGGTGGAGGAGAGTGTTTGGTTCGGCAGGGAGGTGGTCCGATGGCGAGAGTACGAAGCTTGGTTCGGTAGGTTCGGTAGGACTCGGTGGGATTTGGTCCGGCAGAGGTTGGTTCGGCTAGGCATGGACATGGAGTTGGACCGGTAGTGCATGGAAATGGAGAGGCTTTCGACCGGTAGTTGGTTGGTTCGGTCAGTGGGAGTTGGAGAAGCTTTGGACCGGTAGTGAGAACTCGCCCAACACTAGCTACAATGTAACGATAGCTATGCTGATTTTTGTCTATTACAACATTAGCTTTAGGATGTTAGCATAGATATCAATACTATGTTGCAGTAGCTATAGACTTATAAAAATATTATAAAAAATGAGTGCGGGCTGAAAAAAAAGCGGGCTGAAATAATTTTTAACATGGGAAGTAAAAACAAAGCAGCAAAAGTTAACAAAATATTGAAGGGTTTCACTCAAACACTTAACAAAATACGTACTCCGCCGCTCAACCTCTCAAACACTCAAACACTCTGCGATTTCAATTAGGGCTAAAAGTTCTAAGTTTACAAGCTTAATTAGGGTTCAATTGCGGCAAGTTCGAGTTCAAGTTCAATTAGGGCTTCGGTGTTTCAATTAGGTCTTCAATTGAAGTTCGTTTGGGTTTTGAATTTCAGTTAGGGCTTCGATTTAATCTGCTTATCGTTCAGTTAGGGTTTCGACTTTTCACTTTCCTTTGAATTTTGCTTATAGTTTTAGCTAGATGATCTATATTATGCTTTCATAATTTTAGAATTTTAGTTTGTTTATGGTTGATTTTTAATCTGGTTTCAAGTTTTGATTTTGGTATGATCTTGCGATCTGATGTAAAGTCGATTTTATGACTCCTTTGTGGCACATCAATCAAGAAGTCAAATCTTATTTTGAATGCGTTTTAAATCGATCTTGGTTTGCGGTAGGTTTGAGATTACATATCGCTTATGTGAAATTAATGTTTGACTGTTTAGGAGTAATCGATTAGTTGAAGTTAGGTTATAATTTTAAAAAACTGTTCACCTCTGGGGTGCAGTGAGCATTCAAATATTACATAATTACACCGATTATGCTCATTTTGGAGAAAATGCGGAACCTAGATTTTTCCAAAAAAATAGTTAAGAAATTGATGCTTGTGGATAAGTTATTATTTGTTGAAATTGTATTTTTTATACTTCTTGGAAAAATGAGTGAAGAAAACTCAAATGCTCCTCAAGATGAGAAGAAAAACACAAGTGGTTCACATCATCCAACCCCTAAGCTACGAAAGGATCCTTTCATCCATGTCTAGGAGATCAGTTCCTGCACATCCTTGGCATGACCATGACATAGGTTATAAACTTTCTATGAATGCATTGAATACTATTGTATATTAACCATTTATTTAAGGTTGATGTTGTAATATCAATTATGTACATAAAGGTCCTGGAGCACCTGCTGTTTTCAATGTTGTAAGTTCTTTGACCAAGAATTTGTTGTTTCTTGAATAGGCCTAGTTACATTTGGAATATAACATTGCTTGAATCGGTGATATGGATTTAATATTATGAGAACCTGTATATTATTTAATTTCTTCTCATCCAACTTATGGTTAAATCTTTTTTTTTGAACCTCTGCAGGTTGTCAAAATTCCAAAAGGAAGCAAAGTCAAGTACGAACTTGACAAGAAAACTGGAATGATTAAGGTTATTATAAGCTTTGATCATATGTTGGATGAGACATCATTTGCAATTTTTATATTAGTAATTAGTCGCATTAGAATTCCCACCATCATATGACAATAAAACATTGCATAAAAAAACTAAAATCATATTTACTTTCTTTTCCTTCATTCATTCTGATAACTAGAATTTTCTTTTACTATATTAGGTTGATTGTGTCTTGTATTCATCGATGGTCTATCCTCACAACTATGGTTTTGTCCCTCGCACACTTTGTGAAGATAATGAACCATTGGATGTATTGGTGCTTATGCAGGTAATGTCTACTTTACCATTTTGTCCATTATGATTCACTCGTCTTGTTTCCTCACTCAGAAATAGTGTACGGTAATACCTGTATTGTAAATGTTTTTCGAATTATATTTTCTGTTGGATTTTGCTTCTTGTGAATTAAAATGGTGTCCAACATCTGTAGTTTATCACTATGTATTATACAAGTTTTGCAATTATGCATTTGTGAAATTGAAATCATTGATTTTTACAAAGATTAGCGATTGTTATGTCTGTAGAGCATCCCTCAAAGTGTTTAACAATCTAAATGCCCAACATATTGAATGCATAAATTAACATTTCTCACTAACTGATAACTTACATGCTTAGAAAATGCCACTTACATATTGAATGCATAAATAAACATTACACGACGTGTGAACTTTTTTTGTATTTTATGTATTTTGTTCCATCGATAAACTCATTACACATTTGATGGTTCTATTCAACGTGATTTATTCCGTACATAAGCCATCATTTTTCTATTTAATGTTTTGATTTCATTCCTAATTTGATTTTTATTAATAGGAACCAGTATTACTTGGCACCTTTCTTCGTACTAGAGCCATTGGGCTAATGCCTATGATTGATCAGGTATTGTAAATTCTAGCTGGATAATTCAAAATGGAATCAAATCATATCATGAGACTTTGGTAACTAGTTTTGTAAAATAATAGGGAGAAGGTGAAGATAAAATAATTGTTGTATGTGCTGATGATCCTGAGTACCGTCACTTAAGGGGCATTAAAGAGCTCTCTCCACATCGTCTTAATGAGATCAAGCGCTTCTTTGAGGACTGTAAGTTTTACTTTATTAATATATTTTAGTTGATTGAAGTGGTTTTTATAATGTACAAACCGACAGTCTGAAATTGATCATTTTATGTGCATCGTTGTGAGTAGCTTTATTTTTATTTATTTATTCATTTATTTTATTTTATTTAGCAATGTTGTGATCAATAAACAAAACCATAGCTGGTTAATGATGACTTTTTTGCAATAAAATGTTCATGTAATTCCTTGGTGCTGTTGATTAATTGACTTAATATAATATAATTGTCTACTTGTTTCTAGATAAGAAAAATGAGAACAAGGAGGTTGCTGTCGATGATTTTCTGCCTGCAACTAATGCTATTGATGCAATCCAGTACTTGATGTAAGTTTCTATATAATATGTATGGTTGCTGTGAACATTTATTATTCCTTTTAGTTTTATCATGTTTGTTGAAATATGTAGCTATTGCATCCATGCCTGACATGGCTTGCACTTATCACATGTCAATGAAGTGTGACTTCGCTTTTATATACAGCTTATAGATAGTACCCTATACAGTTGAGTTATATATTTTTTGCGCCAAAATTGGTCACAAACCCCAAGTATTGTGAAAGCACCAGTGTTTGAATATAAATCAGCAATATTCAAACACAAATCACAGATCTAAGCAAGCAATATGCAACCAAACAGAAACTATGAACAAGAACACACGATTTATAGTGGTTCGGCTATCTCCGGCCTACGTCCACTCCAAAAGTTTTCACTTTTATTGATGTTCTTCGCTGATTACTCTTGATTACAACGGATTACAGTTGATGATAGCTTTGAAATCTGAATACAACAATGATAATGAAATATGTAATTTAATCCGACAGAGTCTGGACGTTTAATGGTGGAAGCTCCGAAAGATCCCCTTTTCTGAAGGCTTCAGGGTGCTATTTATAGGCTTCGGAGACCCAGATCTCGCTCAAACTTCAGGAGACTTCTTCTGACACGTGAGTGGACCCACACGACCGACCCCACCAAGTTTCGTCTCGATCTGACATCGATTCGAAGTGATTTCGAACCCATCAATAAATGGTCCAATCGAGCTGAAACTTGGCAGGAACAATCTTTATCTTGTAAGGAAGCTACTGTGAAAATTTCGTTGCATTTGGATCAGTGGTTTAGGAGATATGATCGATTAGAATTGGAGTTTTTCGGTTGGCTGTGTTGTTCGAATCGATCGCTTCGAACCCCTGAGTTCGAATCCATGGATGCACGTGGTTCAGTGGTGACGTGGCGCACGTCCTTCGAGTCGATCTGGTCTTCTCTCCGGGTTGAACGCTTCGCACCCATGTTCTTCGCCTCGTTTGTATCTATGGTCGTTGCATAGTTTGAAACAATCAACTACTTAAGTCTCGTGTTGGCCTGCATCTGCCTAGTTCGAATCTAGGAGAGGGGGCTTCCTTCGCATCGATGGTAAGTTCGCATCGATACATGAGATGGTTACGAACTGAAGCCCCGTGATGGGTTCGAACGATCATCGATTCGAAACAGGTGTTGGCGTTATCGATACGAAGTTCATGGACATTAAGACGCGACCCATTGATGGACACGAAACAGTGCTCTAGTCATGGATACGAACGTGCTGATGGATTCGAACGCAATCGATTCGAAGTACATGGTGGCTGATGGAATCGAAGCACGGCTATGTCTCGTGGGTTCAAACTAATGCTAGGATGATGGCTTCGAACTTCATGGGTTCGAAGCAAGGATACCGGATCGGTTCGGAGTAGATGGTTTCGAAGCAATGGGTTCGAACATAACCTCTGGCCATTGATTCGAACCATGGGTACCCTATGGGTTCGAACCGAACAAGGGGCTATCTTTCTTAAATTGAAACCATCATATCTCGAGCATACGAACTCGGATTGACTTGAAATTTGAACCACTGGCTTCTATGATCTTTCTGGCCATGTGCTATCAATTGTAGCTCAATCTGGACTCGGACAAAATTCATCGATATCTGTGGTTATCCTGCAATGCATGGTTGATATTCAAGAATAGCAATCATTGATTTTTAGTAAATATTGGTTATCTCAACTTTGCCAAAAGTTGGGATAACACTTTGCCCCCCAAAACATGCCTTTTGGTAAAAGGTATGTTTTGAATGGTCTTAAGTTGAGTGTAGTAAATTCATGTTTCATTCATAGCTGTAGTATTATCAATCAAGTTTATGGCTGTTCGAAGCCGAATCGGCATTCATGAAGTTCCGTAGTCTCTCCGAACTATTAATGGCTACTCTGAACCCTCACTAAGTCCATTCTAGACTTAGTGATTGAATAGAAAGATCCCATTGCACTCCGGCGTTGCCTTCTATCCCTTGCACTCTGGTCCTGGTTAGGACGTATAGCGATGTCATGGTCGTTCTGGACCGATCATAGCCTCTCCAGGCTCTTGTTGGATCCCATCCTGTCACTCTCCGGTGAAGGGGAAACAGCGCTTAAGTGAGTTGATCCTGTCGCTCTCCGGCGAAGCAACTCACTTCTTGCACTCCGGTTTAGTGTATCTGAACATTAAGCGATGTCTTGGTCGTTTGAGACCGATCATAGCCTCTCCGGGCTCTTGCTGGATCCCATCCTGTCACTCTCCGGTGTAGGGGAAACAGCGCTTAAGTGAGTTGATCCTGTCGCTCTCCAGCGAAGCAACTCACTTCTTGCACTTCGGACCCCGCCTCTCCGGGTAGGGTCATAAAGCGATCATTTTTATATTGGTATTTAATGTTCATCTTATGACTCTCTGGTCAAAAGGTTTATTGCAAGAGATTCTAATTTATTTATTAAAATTCGAGTTCTAGATGTTCAATCTCAAACATCAGAAAAAACTAAGCATTGCCTCTCCGGGCATATCGGTTTATCTCCATCTCAGAGCATGCCTAGGGATCTCTCCAGTTCCCGTACATGTGTAAGTGGAGTGACCGTTTATTTTGAAAACAAATCTAAATAAAATTATTTGACCAAAGTCCCAATCCTGGACTTGGCCCTTGCCATCTTTCATCAATGGATGACGAGTCGTGATCCCGATCCAGGATCGTTCCTGTTAGGAGGAGGCGGTAGTTGTTCAGGCCTTACTGCCGCTGTCCGTTCTCTGACAAATTGCGGCAATCTACCTCCCCTGGCATGTTCTTCCACCTCATCTCTTAGATGGCGGCATTCATCGGTGGTGTGCCCATCTAGCTCATGGAATAGGCAATATTTTCCAGTCCTACGCTCCCGCTCAGTGGGATCCCTTGTAGGTGGCTTTCGATAGGGGAGTTGCCCCCGAGTTTCAGTGCAGATTCTTTCTAGGCCTGCAGTCAGATCTGTGTACTGCCTAAATCTCGGTCCTTGGAATTTCTTCCGTTTATCAGGACCATCATGTCTGTTATCCTGTTTCCTTTTTCCCTTGTCCGCTCCGGACTGTTCTCTGGAGGTTCCTTCGCTCTGCGCAACATTTGTTTCCACCCTCTCGGCTCGTGATTCCTCTAATCGGATGAACTTTTCAGCTTTATGAAAGAATTCTCCAAGATCTTGTGGTGGATCTTTAGTCAGAGAATCTTTAAATTTGGTGCCTTCCGCGACTCCTGCCACCCCCGCCATTAAAATCATCGATGGATCCGGGCGATCTACAGAAGTCACCGTTACATTGAATCTCAATAGGAAATCTTTTATGGACTCTCCGGCCCTTTGCTTGATCGAAGCTAAAGTCATCACGCTCTTGGGTCGCGTCACATGGACCCTAAACTGTCTCATGAAGCAGTCTAAAAGCTCGCTCCATGTTCTGATTGACCAAGTCTCAGTTGCCTGAACCAAAGCGCAGCCAAATCTGACAAATATAGAGGGAAGCATCGTGCCATCACTTCCTCGGATGCCCCCATCACTTCCATGTGCCTAATATATCTGGTAATATGCATGGTCGGGTCTGACCTCCCTTCATAGGGTTCTAGCGTTGGTAGTTTGAATTTTGGAGGGTTCCTTGCGTTTCGGATGTTCGGAGTGAACGGACTCCGACTAACTTCTTCCAGCCCTCCGCTAGGCAGTCCTCCTCTCATGATTCGTCTCATCAGGCCAATCATTCTCTCGTCTCCATCTAGGGGTAGGCCCCTTGTCAAGTTCCTATCCTGCCCCCCGAGCCTTGAAGGGAATTCTGGTACGTATTCTTCTGGTGGCTCGTTAGCATAAGCATTGTTTCCGGCTAGTTGAGCTCCGTCTGTTGGTCTTCCAGCATCGGACCCTGAGGGTCTGCCCCCAAGTCCATGTCGGTCACTTTCAGTTCCTGCGTTCTGGTCGTGAACCTGACCTTCGTTAGCTTCTGTAATCCTGACTCCTTGTCCCGCACTTGCAGTTGTTGTAGTTGGCCCAAGGTTTTTCATATTCGCCGTCCTCATTTGTTCGAGGAAATTCTGCAGCATCTCCTTTTGAGCCTTCATCATGCTTTCGCGTAATGAATTAGCCATAGCCTCCATTTCATCTCTAGTGATGTAGACGGAAGCTTGTCCTTCTTCTGCTCTTGAGGATGCTTCTTGGCTTCCTCCTTGTTGGCTCCGATCAACTCTTTGTCTTGTTTGTCGAGTCAATATCTTTGAATAGGAAGTCTTCAAACTCTTAAATCTGAACTCTGAATCTGATGTAGCGGGTGCTAGTCCTTCTCAGTGAAAGCAACAAAGTGTTTGCGCCAAAATTGGTCACAAACCCCAAGTATTGTGAAAGCACCAGTGTTGGAATATAAATCAGCAATATTCAAACACAAGTCACAGATCTAAGCAAGCAATATGCAACCAAACAGAAACTATGAACAAGAACACACGATTTATAGTGGTTCGGCTATCTCCGGCCTACGTCCACTCCAAAAGTTTTCACTTTTATTGATGTTCTTCGCTGATTACTCTTGATTACAGCGGATTACAGTTGATGATAGCTTTGAAATCTGAATACAACAATGATAATGAAATATGTAATTTAATCCGGCAGAGTCTGGACGTTCAATGGTGGAAGCTCCGAAAGATCCCCTTTTCTGAAGGCTTCAGGGTGCTATTTATAGGTGTCGGAGGCCCAGATCTCGCTCAAACTTCGGGAGACTTCTTCTGACACGTGAGTGGGCCCACACGACCGACCCCACCAAGTTTCGTCTCGATCTGACATCGATTCGAAGTGATTTCGAACCCATCAAGAAATGGTCCAATCGAGCTGAAACTTGGCAGGAACAATCTTTATCTTGTAAGGAAGCTACCGTGAAAATTTCGTTGCATTTGGATCATTGGTTTAGGAGATACGATCTATTAGAATTGGAGTTTTTCGGTTGGCTGTGTTGTTCGAATCGATCGCTTCGAACCCCTGAGTTCGAATCCATGGATGCACGTGGTTCAGTGGTGACGTGGCGCACGTCCTTCGAGTCGATCCGGTCTTCTCTCCGGGTTGAACGCTTTGCACCCATGTTCTTCGCCTCGTTTGTATCTATGGCCGTTGCATAGTTTGAAACAATCAACTACTTAAGTCTCGTGTTGGCCTGCATCTGCCTAGTTCGAATCGAGGAGAGGGGGCTTCCTTCGCATCGATGGTAAGTTCGCATTGATACATGAGATGGGTACGAACTGAAGCCCCGTGATGGGTTCGAACGATCATCGATTCGAACCAGGTGTTGGCGTTATCGATACAAAGTTCATGGACACGAAGACGCGACCCATTGATGGACACGAAACAGTGCTCTAGTCATGGATACGAACGTGCTGATGGATTCGAATGCAATCGATTCGAAGTACATGGTGGCTGATGGATTCGAAGCACGGCTATGTCTCGTGGGTTCGAACTACTGCTAGGATGATGGCTTCGAACTTCATGGGTTCGAAGCAAGGATACCGGATGGGTTCAGAGTAGATGGTTTCGAAGCAATGGGTTCGAACATAACCTCTGGCCATCGATTCGAACCATGGGTATCCTATGGGTTCGAACTAAACAAGGGGCTATCTTTCTTAAATTGAAACCATCATATCTCGAGCATACGAACTCGGATTGACTTGAAATTTGAACCACTGGCTTCTATGATCTTTCTGGCCATGTGCTATCAATTGTAGCTCAATCTGGACTCGGTCAAAATTCATCGATATCCATGGTTATCCTGTAATGCATGGTTGATATTCAAGAATAGCAATCCTTGATTTTTAGTAAATATTGGTTATCTCAACTTTGCCAAAAGTTGGGATAACATATATAATTATTCCTTTTTCTGGTAAATTATAACCTTCCACCTTGGTTATGCATGAAGCCAGAAAATTTGATACTTTCAACCCTTATCCCTGGTCCACGGTCTCCTAAGAATAGCATCGATGTCTACATGCAGCCTCTTATCGCAGAATTGAAAGAATTATGGGGTCTTGGCATACAAACTTATGATGCCTTAACTGGTTCTAATTTCACGTTACGTGCAAGTGTGTTATGGACGATCAGCGACCTTCCGGGCTATGCAATGTTATCCGTCTGCAGTGATGGCACTGAGGCACTAGATGCACTGATGGCACTCGAGGCTCGCAAATATGAATGTACTGGAGGCTATGTTTTTAAGTATGTTTGTTATTTTGTACTTGACTAAGTAAAACTTGTGTTGTTGGTTACTCTGAAATGAAAGGTTCTTTGTTGCAGTGTAATGTTGCCATTAGATATGATATAATGTTGCAGTATAATGTTGTCATATATATGATATAATGTTGCAGTAGTATAATGTTGTAGTACATTTCCAATTTAAATTGCAAAAGGTGTTGCCATAGATATGATATAATGTTGCAGTATGTGATATTAAATGTGGTAATAAACTGCAAAGTGTTGCCATTGGATGGTAAAATGTTACCATAGATTGATGAATATGGGCTCTACAACAAGGTTCCGTAAAGGTGGGCCATAGAATTAGTGGGCCCCACAGTGTGGGCCCAGATTGTGGGGCCCACTTTTTAGTAAATTTGGTACCCGTGGAAACAACAGAAATGATGTTTCCCTAGGGCCGCAAAGATGTTGTCTTTGACTCTAGGGCAACGCGACCAAATGCATCACCGAGAAAGTGTTGCGTTTGCCCTTTTTTTGGCCTACGACAACATTTTTTGGCACTTCCTGCCTCACTTCTTGGGTGTTGCAGTATGCAATCTATGGCGTAGTGGTATATCAGTGGTGGTAGAGATGGCAACTTCTCTTATCTTGACATCCTCCTTGAGGCGTATGAGCTCAAGGGTTGTATTTTTATGGAAGTCAATTAGTAATCAACGGAAATGGCAATATGGAATTCAAAGATGATGTGATATGAGATATATGAAAGGTAATCCATACCTCGTTGGCCTCATTCCTCGAAAAATGTCTGAATCAGTGATAGAAGCGGCAAGGCTAAAATGGGTCGCTCCCATTTGGAGATGTCATCACTCTTCTGGATATATCTTTAAACGCTATGACGTTTTGTATCAGATAATTGTTGTGTATACTTGTGGCCATGGGTTTTAGGTCGGTAACGACCGGAGTGATGATATATTCGATACTATACAGTGTGAGGGGTAGGCCGGTCTTGTTTTGGTTTAGACGGGCAGTATCTGCTCCCTAGGTACATCCCAATAGAGGTGTACTGTATTGGTTTGGAAAGGTAGTCCATTTACCTAGTCATTTGTCTTGAAATCCAAAATCCAATACGTGCATGCCATTTTGTTTATAGACTATTATGTTGGTATTTAATAATGTAACAAAATTTCAGTTATTTAATTTGTTATGTATGCAATACACATTATTTGTAATAACCCGTATTTTTTCGGTATTTAAATTTTTTAATTAAATAATATTTTTGTAATTTAATATTGGAAGAAATTAAAATTTGTGATTTATTAATAAGAAATGACTAGAATATAATGTTAAAAATGTTAATTCAAGACAATTGATATCTACTTTAATGTTGTCCAATTAATTGAAATGATTATAAAGTTAAAATTAGTTATAGATTGTAAATAAAGAAATGGGGTTTAATAATGTAAATTTAATATAATAATGACTAATTGAATGAAATATCAAATAATTATAATAAATTGTAAAGTTACATTGGTTACAAATTGTAAACAAGAAGATAAAATCAATGTGAAGTTATTTGTTTTGGTAGTAAACAATAAACTTAGAAATGTGTCTGAATTGGCAAATTGTTACAGTGGTTTATTTATCCATTGAAATTTAATTAGTTATAAATGGTAAATAAGGGAATAAATTAAATGTTATAATTAAAAGGTGAAATAATATGCAATTCATTGTAATTGGGAAAAATCAGGGTGAAGTAAGTGGTTATAAAATTTATTTAAGGATAATAAACTAATAAGTGTGATTAAAGTAAGAAAAAGTGACAATTGTTATATGTTACTTATTAGTTATTTAATCAATCCATTGAATTTAATTTGGAATAAATAGCGACTAAATGTAATTAAATATTACGTTAATGTAAATTAAATGAAAATGGAGAATATTAATATAATGAGATATAAACCAATGCTAACTATGCCAATAGGGTAATGATTGATTGTAATCTAGATTGTAATAATAGATGTTAATATAAGAATGGAATAATTTAAGAAATAAATGTGGGAATAATAAATGAACAGTAAATAGTTGTGGCATATTGAGAATTCGTTTGAAATCTAATATTGAATATAAACCACAATAATAGTTGTTGGAATCCTTTAATTGAAAATCAAAGGCAAGTGCATTGTAATTAATAAGTTCAACATAAGAACTAACATTCTAAATTAAATTAAGATAAAGATTTTAATGAAATTTATGCTTTGACTAGAAAAGAATAAATTGTATGTTTTCTTCTAACCAGAATAACAAAATGTTCAGTTTGAATAAAGGATAGAGTGAATGTTTTAATGAAAGAATAACATAATTTGTCATTTGAAATGCATCTTGGAGAAGTTGATTTTCAATAAGATAAAAACATTTACTTTGTAAATAGTGTATAAATATTGTTGTATATGAAATTTTATATAAAACATGTTTCAATTTGTATAAATGAAATAAAAACCATGTTTATATTAGAATTTGTTGAAATTTTTGATGAAATGAATTGGAATTAGATTAACTGAATTGTTCCAATTCAGCAGAAACCTAAATGAAGTTGTAATGAATGAGTTAATATAGAAACTTGCATTTTGTGTCAATATGGAATGAGCATTTTAATTAACATAATTGCGTGTTGTGAGATGTATAAAAATTAAAAAAATATTTTGAAGGTGTATGATTTTGGAAAAAAATTGAATTTTAGGATAATGCACAAACACACAAATTGAAATCAAAATTTCTAAATATTTCATGGGGTCCATGGTTGTGTAAATGTTATGGAGTCAATTAGAATTACCTTTAATTAACCATTGTACATTAATTACACACGTTCATATATATTTATTTTTCCATTTCATATATGATTACAACTTATAAATTTGTTGCATTAGTGTGGCCATTATAGTAATTAAAAAATAAAGTAAATCATTTTATAATGCATAGATAGATATATATTCATTAATTAATAAAATTGGTTTGAGTAACATTGATAAATGAATAGATTAATCGACCGATTGATTGTTAATTGATTGATTGAGCTAATGGAGTATGCACATATACCAACGTAAAACGAATGTTTTGATAAGGAAATAAATGATAAATATGTGTATATTTGGATTTGTTGAAGTAAATTAATAAGAGTTAGTTTTGGAATTTGGATCCCAAATGGTTGTTTATAGTATATAAAGGGCCCCTTCATTTACTTTGCATTTATTATCACATCCACATTCTCTTTCTTTTCATTTCAAGTTCTCCGTGTAGGTTTCATTTGAGCATCCATTTAATTATTAGACTGCTCATTTATTTCTTATTGATTAATAATTGCCCCATTCTTTTCACTTGTTTCTCATTTATTCGTTTGCTCCTTTCAAGTGCTTTATCCTTTTTCTTTTTCCATTTTTAATATGAAGATCCAAATTAATTTTCTTGCCATCAATTAGCATTTTCGGTTCTCCATTTGTAAAGTTTATTTCATTCATGCATTATTAGTTCTTGTAGTTTCCTTTCATTGGAAACTCTTTCTTCTGAAGCTTCATATTAAAGAACGGAAGATTTATTTTTATCTTTATTCATATATTTATTCATTTACTTTACCTCTTTCAATACTACCATTTTAATGCTATTCATATTCTTACTTTATTTCAATTAATAGTTTGTTTACATATACTTTATTAGGTTTTCATTTGTTTCCATCTTCATCCTTGTAGCCTCGTTTCATTTTTCAAATCTCATCTTACGTAGCTTCACTCCTCCAAAAAAACTTCCATCACATTCTCTCTCTCTCTCTCCATTTTCCTCCTACTCCATTTTTTTTCTTCCCCAAATCTCCTTTTTTTCCAAAGCTTCCATTTTCTTATTCTTCAAATCTTCTTCTTCTTTTTCAAAGCTTCCTTTACTTTTTCAATTCTTCATCTTCTTCAAATTTTCTTCTTCTTTTCCATACATTCTTCGTTTTCAAATCATTTTCTTCAAATTTAGATATATACAAACTTCTCTGTCTCTTCCTAAACTTTCTATAAAAAAAGAAGAAGATTTAAATAGCAAGGAAACAAATCAAAAGGAGAAAGTAGTAGCGGATCCAAATCCGACTAGAGAAGCGAAATCCATAAATGAGTGTTTTGACCCACTCACAACTGCTAGATTATCTTATGTTAATTAAATTGAATTTATGATGTGATTTGGAATTGGTTGGTTGATGTTTGGTATATTTAAATTTTCATTCTAGTTAAATTTAACTTTTATTGTATTTAATCATTCTTCAATTTAATATTGAATTTAATTGTCAATTTAATACCTGTTAATGATAATCATTTATCTATTGATGTTTATGGTTGATGATTGTGATGTATGTTTAATTGTTTATATTGGATGATTTGATGTTATATTTATATTGTTATAACACTGCAAGTTCCCTTAGTTATTGTTAAAAAATCCCTATGGGTTGAAATGATACATACCCGAATGATCATATATAGAGTAGAAGAAAATCGTTATGGGTTGAAATGATAAACCCAAGCGATTTTCATTGATTTAGAATTTGGGATTGTGGGTTGAAATAATATATAGCCGTAAATTTATTTTTTTACGGATTGAAATGATAAATATCTGTATCACATGACCATAGGGTAGAGAACTATATATGGACACCGGATTGGTTAAATTAAATGATTCTGAAACCCTTAAATCTTGAATTGGATTAAATGATATTTTGAAGGAAATTGATTTATGTAAATTGAATTACTTTGAAAATCCAAATTTGAAGGTTGGAATTGGAAATTGGTTTAATCGAAATTCTAAAGTATTTTAATCTATTTTAAATCTGTTTAAATTATTTTAACCTATTTTAATCTATTTTAAATCTATTTAATCTATTTTAAATTATATTAATCTATTTCAATCTATTTTAAACTATAATAAATTATTTTAATCTATTTTAAAATTATACTAATCTATTTTAATATACTTAAACTATATTAATCCATTTTAATCTATTTTAACTATATTAATCTATTTTAATTTATTTTAACTATCTTAAACTATTTTTAAAATTATTTTAGACTATCTAAACTATTTTCTGAATATCTGGTTTTGTAAAGTGGAAGTTTTATATTTAAATTCCTAATTTTTAAGTAGAATGCGATTAAATGATGTGATAACATAGGTAGGGATTTAAATGATATATTTGTGGAATAAGATGATTTAAATGAGGATTCAATCTATTATTGGAAATATAAATTCGAAAGTGATATGATTTCAAATGTGATATAATTTCGAAAGTAAATATAATTTCAAAAATGATATGTTTTTGAAAATATGATATTTTAACATAAATTATAAATTAGTTTTGGAAAAGTAAAATAACCATCCTCTGTGAAATAAGCGTTTAGTTTTTAAAGAGACTGGGATCGAATATTTTCGTACTCTCTACCAATACCGAAAACCACTTTAACAACTTTGTACATAGTGGAGAATCTAGAATGAAGTAGGATGGTTGGTGAATGATTTTATATGAGGTATTTACGTGACCCTGACTTCCGTGAGTTAGCTTAGATGTGACTGAAACAGGATCTATACCTGGGCCAAGTGAAGTCGCACGTTCGATCGGACATGCTTCTTCGATACCATATTTATTACTTCGTGATTGATTTGGTGGCTGTGATAACCCGAATTTATTTGAATTAATATTAAATTAAATTTTTAAATTGAATTTGAATTTAGATTTGAATTTGAATTGCAATGAATATATATATATCTTAAAGATATTTTGATATGAGTTTTATTTAAGATAAGATTTGTTTTCCTTAAAAAGAAATTATTTATACAAATTAAGTAAATGTTTATTAAATAGTAAAATAAGCAAAAAAGTTTTATATTTACATTTAAAAGGGATTAAATATATTATATATGGTTTAATTTAAAATATAATTGGTTTATACCTCATTTTCTTTTAAAGATTTATTTATATAAATTTAGGAAAGGATTTGTTAATTTACAAATGTATCTATGTACTAGGAAGATAAATTTGAAAAGGGCCTTTTAAAAATCTTTTAAAAATAAATAAGATGGAAGATTACAAGTGTTGATTTATTAAAGTTTATAAATACACATGTAAGTGAATTAATAATGGATTTTGACAAATGTAGCATTTGTAAACAAGTGTCAAGATTTATTTTTATTTTCTTTAATCCTAAAATAAATCCCAATTCACATTTTATAAACTCATCTCTCCTCTCTTTTATTTCTTTTCCATTTTTCATTTCTAAAGAAAAATTTATGCCATGTTCATCTATAATCTACAAACCTGAACTCCATCTTTAAACTGCTTTCCCTGTAAACAAATCAAACAAATGCTATCCCTGTAAACTTCTTTCCCCTCAAACTGTAACCAATATCTTTATCAAATCAAGACCTGAAAGCGTTAGCCTGGATTCGTTTTCAAGACTGTAAACAAAGATTGTTCAAATGAAAACCTATGAATACCTCAAACTCAAGTACAACTGATCAAAGGGGCAAGCTAGGCAACCTATCTCAGATCAGTGACAAATTCTTATACATCAAATAAAGGGCAGATCACAACCTGATCAAAAATATTTCAATTTACAATAAATTCCAGATGATAGGCCTCTGTTCATGTCAAGCAGGTGAGTAAACTGCAACTTCGAATTAAATCTTATCAATACTCTGTGAGTGATTAAATCTTTCTTATTCCCTGATGCATGTATTAGGATATGGAAGTATTTGTATGAAATGTTTGAATGAAGTGAAAACATGTCAATATTTATAAATGTTGAGTTCAATATACATATAAGAAGCAGGTCTCTGTTCACAGTCCATATATATGCTAAATTCAAACCCACTTTATACAAATTTATAAAGAATATGATGTTTAGGGAATAGTGATTTGGGTTAACTAATCTCGAAAATGTCCTTGAGTAGATTAGAAAGTAATTAGCTGGGAATTAATTGATTTACAATAGGAAATGGATGCAAGTAAAAATTGGATTGATAAATTTCTTACCTTTGATTTTAAATTTTGATCTGCACCTAGAATTCATAATTTTTAATATAGAAATAAGTTTACTGTTCTTTTTTTTGGTAAGTAAACTTTAAAACTAAAAAAAAAAATTAAGTAATATGTGAATTACAGGGTAATGGATGCTTTGCATGTTTGCATTTATGAAAGCCTGATGTTTCTGGTATCTGTTCTTAGTAGTAGTTTTGAACTATGTGAGTGATGTAGGGATTGCATGTGTGAAATTTGGTTAGGATGTTATAAACAGATAAGTGATTTGTTGTGCATGTCTGAAAACTTCTGTATGACCCTGTTTTATAATTGACAGGTATAAAAAAAAAAGAATATAAGTATTCTTTTACTTAGATTAAGTAACTAAAGATAACTAAGCTTAGGAAATGTGAGATTGTCTGCAATTTAGAAATACGGTAGATTTACTAAAATATGTTAAAACCCAAACACCAGAATCTGCTGAATCATTTTCATAACTAGAATCTACATTGGAAATTAGGATTTTTAAAACTAAATTCAAAATTTTTAAATTTGAATCGAGTGGGAATTTTTGAGATAACCAGAATATGGTTTGTGAGCAAGTTCTGGTAGCTGGGTAACATATAGGGATCGGGACTTTGGCTAAAGATGGAGTAAGGTTTTGGGTGTTCGGGAAAATTGTCAGAGGTGATGATGAGCCACCGTGGCAACGACGATGGATCGGAATAGGTTTTAAACCCTATTTTGGGTTAAAGTCAGAAATGAGATGACTGTGCCATCTCAAATGCATTGAGTGATTTCGGACATAGGGTATTGGGGGCATGGAGGTATGACAAGGCTGGGGTCGGAGATTTACTTCCTCTGGTGGTCAGCGATAAGAGAGCGAGGCGATTTCAGGTGAGGTTGGGGTTCCTGGAAGTGTGTGGTTCGCCTCGATTTCGATTTTAAGCGTGTAAGAATGTTTGGGTGATTGTAATGCATTGTTGAGGCAACCGTCGATTTGTGGGTGGTGTCGGCAGTGAGCGACGTCGTCGCGACCACTTGTGCAGGTGCACCAGTGATCAAGTATCCGGTTGATGGTGATGGGATGTGGTCTCGAGGATATACTCGAGTTTTTGGGAAGAAGTATCGTGTTGAACCCGGTCTTGCTCTTGATGCTTTATTTGTTTTCAGATATAATTTTTGTAAAACCAATTTTTTTTAAAATTATGGGAGGAGTGGAAGGGACTGAGTAGGAACTCGGGTAAAGAACTGGTTAAACCCGAAGTTATTGAAAGGTTTAAAGAAAAGAAGCTTTGAAAGATAATTTAAATTTAAAGAACTTTGGTTTAACTATTAGATGATAAATATTGTTTATATTTAAAGTTTATGCTTAAATTTGAGAAAGATTACTAATTAATTAGAATTTAATTAATCAAGTGATTTAAGATTGAATAAATTACAATTAAGTATTTATTAATTTAGAAATTAGAGATAGATTAATTTGTTATTAAAATCTAATTAATTTGTAATCAAAAGATAATTAATGTAAGTTTAATTACTTTGAGTGGCAAATAAAAATATATATTTTTTATTAGTTAATACAGGATCATTAACTAAGGATTATCTAATGATTAATTAATATAATTAATTAAACATAATCAAATTATGGAATGGTTTAAGTATGATTACTTAATGAAGTAATTAAGGGGTTGATTACCTAATATAGTTAATTATAGTATTGTGAATTGGTCAAGTTAATTAATTGGTTTAATTACTTTAAGACAATTGCATGATTACTGAATGTCAGTGGGGAAGAGTAATTACCTAATAAAGTAATTAATGAATAATTGCTGGAAATAAATTGAATTGGAATGGTAATTTTAATGGAAATTGGGTTTAATTACCTTGTAAAATAAATAAGAAGGGTAATTACTTGGTGCAAGTAATTAACAATTAATTACTTAGTGTAATTAATTTAAGAATTGATTAATAAAGTTTTTGAAGATTAATTATTAAGTATGATTAATGAGCAATGGAAGAAGTAATTAAGGAACATTAATTAATTAATGATGTAATTTAAGGTTGATTAATTAAGATTAATTAATCAACAATAAGTGATTAAAGAGTAATTGATTAATATAATTAATCAAGGATTAAAGTAATGTAAGAATGATTAATCTAGGATGATTAATCAAGATGAATAATTAAGGGATGATTAATTTAATTGGAGATAATTAATTAATTAATGATAATTAAGAAAGATGTATAAATAGTTAGAAATTAATCTAATCCATTGGTAATTAATTAGATTAATGGAAATGGTATGACTAATTATCTTGCTAATAGATATTTGAATGCCTTGGGGTTATTTGTTATCCCTGATATGTGATTGTGATGTTTGTGACAAAGAATGTCTTGTGATATGATATGTTGGGTGAACTGATATAATTTAGTTATCTTTGATGAATTATTATGAAAAAAATGATATCTAGTATTTAATTTTTAATCACTTGAATAACTTGGATAAGATGACATTGGATTCTAAGGGACTGGAGTCGGGTATTAGATAATACCCGAAACCGCTTCGATTCTTTGAAGACTTATTTGTAAAATCAATTGATTGGAATAAAATGATTCAAAGTGAATTGGGCCATTTAATCTAAGTTTTGGTACTTAGAAATTGAATAGGTAATGTCTATGACAAATTGTGAACTGGTAATTTGATATGAGTTAAACCCCGGGTTTTATATGAGTTGATTGCTTTTTATTCCTTGTGTATGGATTTACTCACGCTGGTTTCCAGCCTGACCCGGGTGTTACTTTGATGTAATGCTCGGGTCAGACCAAGTATTACAGATTTTCAGGAAAGGACGTTTTGGAGCTCAGGAGACGAGCTAGATGGCAGGGACGTATGGAGAGTTTCCACTATGATATTGTATATATCTGAGACATGTTAAATTGTACCTATCCAATGTTGTATAAAAAATTTGTAACTCTGATATATTGATGTAAATTGATAGATAAGTATTCTTTGGTATAATTATTATTATTGATATTATATTTTATCCGCTGCGAATGTGAGATTGTGTGTTTATTTCTGTTCTCCTTCTATCTCTTTCTTCTTTTCTCTAACTATCTGGAATTTTCGGGATCGGAATTTCCGGGTCGTTACATTTGGTATCAGAGCTGAAGGTTGAGCGAGAACTTTGGCTCTGTTGGGATTACTCATTTAGGATAGGGTAAGTGGTACCCTAGAATGAGTTGAGTGTGTGTGTGTGTGTGTGTGTGTGTGTGTGTGTGTGTGTGTGTGTGTGTGTATGAGAGAGCGTACTTGGTATTTTCTTATATAAAGGTTTTTAAATGATTTCAAAAGTAAATGAATCTTATATAAGAAATAGATTATCTATTATATTAAGGAAATTGGTTGTTAAATTACTGAATTAAATTAAGAAATGATAGAATACAACCAAACTGAAATTAATTCTTGAATTTGGGAAAGGTTTCAGGATAAGGATAATCAATTAATTTATGTACTTAATTAAACTTTATTTAATAAGATTAATTAATGGATAATAATTGGAAATGGTTCATAAAGAGGTAGTTACTTAATGAAGTAACTAAAGGTAAGTAATTTAAGGGACAAGTGCTTAATGAAGGTAATTAAGAAACAAGTTAATTACCGAATGTGATTAATTGGAATTAATTAATGACGAAATTAATTTAAGGAAATTTGTTTTGAATTAAAAACCCAGGGTGGTTTAAAATTTTAAAGTGTAACTTGGTATGTAAAAGAAATTAATATGTATATAGGTGGATATACATAATATGAAAGGTGGTTTGAGATAAACTCTAAATATTGAGTTTTAAATTAGGAATGAGATATGAAAACCCAAAGTGATAAGATTTTGAACTTATAGTTGGGAAAGAATTTTGAAATTTGAATAGGAATTCAAATTTGTGTGAATTTGACTGAATTAAGTAAATTGAGTTTAACTTTGAAAAGGGTTAAATAGGTTAGAATGATCAACCTAATTTGGAAATTTGAATTTAACTTGGAAAGTTAAATGGATAATTTGAATTTGGAGTTTGTGTGATCTCAAAAGGGGTTTGAGATCTGGAGATTGGATATTGATGAATGTTTTTAAATGAATTGGATGATAACATCCTATTATTATTAATAATTTTTAAGTTGTGAATTGGATTTGTTTAAATAAATGAGAAATGGAGTATGGTAATCCATTGTTGGGATAAAAAGGTAAATTGATTTAAAGGAATTAAATCAACATTTGACGTATTAACTCGAATTTATATAATTTGAGATAGTTTAAATTCGAAATTTGAAATTAAGTTCAAATTGAATTTGATTTGAATTGATTGAAATTTGATTGAGGATGTATGAGTATAAGATTCAAATGGAAAATTTGAATTGGATTGATTTGAATAATTGGGAATTGTAATTAAAATTGAATAGTTTTAAATTCAAATGGAATTTGAATTGAATTTGGGAAGAAATCAAGAATAATTCAACTTGATTTGGAAATGGAGTTTGAAATTGAGGTTAGTTCAAACTGGAGTTGAAATGAATTAAAACTGGAACTAATTCAATTAAAATTTATTGGAATTAGTAGAAATTTGAGATCAAAGTTGAATAAAGTTAAATTTGGAAAGAAAATAAGGTTAATTCAACTTGAATTGGGATCGAATCAATTTCAGTGGAAATTGAAATTATTTAAATTGGAATTGGGTCAATTTAAATGGTAGGGGAAATTTAAATTGAATTGATGAAAATGGAGATTGGGAAGTGAACAGTTTTGACTCTGGATTATTTTTAATAAAAATTATTTTAATATAAACCTATTTTTCCAAGCTATTTATTATATATACAACCTTTCTTTTAAAAGCCAAACTATCTTATACTTGTTTTACAATTATTTTTGAAACTGTTTAGCAATTTTCCAACTGTTTTATAAACAAGTTACTATCTTACTATTATTTTGCAATTATCTAAACTTTCTATAATTATTTTAACTATTTTTCTACCTATTTTACACCTATTTTACAAACTAGTAATTATTTTCCAACTACTTATCTATTTTTAAATTTTCAAACTATTTTCTGAATAAACTGGTCGGAGTTCAAACTGTTAATGGTTAAATACCCAATCGAAATAAAAATAAAGCCGATAATCCAAATGGGTTGAAGCAATCGTGAGTAAGTAAATGATAATCAAAGTGATTGTGAATAAAAATGGAATTGAATTGGCTAATAACCAATAAAGATAAATACGTAGGGTGTACGTATGTTATTCTATTCGCATAGTGATTTGATCCAGATTCGATCACAGAATTTCGAGATAGTTATATCGATCCGAGTGGGATTTTTTACTCGATTTTCGACGGCGAACCTAGATATGGATTGTTGATTGGTTCCGGATGTTCTCTATCATAGTTATGACTATGCAAGGAGAATGACGGTTTCTGATCAAGAAACTAGATCTGTGTCCGCACTAGGAAGTCGGGTGGATGATACTAGTTCGAAAGTGAAATTTTATAATCGAGTGAGCGATCAGATTGGTATAGCGTACGAATGATATGTGTACATCGTACGGATTTGAATGAAAATGATATTGAAAAGAGTAATCAAATTTGTATATCTGATTCAGAGTAACAAAGTAAATATCTTTGTTTTATAAAATGAAACTCCCCTTGTTGAATCTATTGCCAGAAGAAAAGGGTTTTTGAAGGTGTTTTGAAGTATAAAAGGATTTTATACAAGTTTAAAATGATCCAAAGATTTTTATCAAAGATTTTATATATCTATATATAAAGGATCATATGAGGATTTTGGAAAAAAAGGTTTTGGGAACCTTTAGATTTGGAAAGGCTTTTGATTTTTGGGTAAAATCAATATTGAATTTAGGAAGCCTAGTTTGAGAATTATCGATTTTCGGAATAATAGATTTTGTGTAAAGAAGCTTTGTATGAAATCATACTAGGTGTATGATTTGAAGATACTATATATGTATAGTATAAAATCTTTTGATGATGGCTCTGGGGAAAAAGGCGCTTCCTTGAAATGAACTTCTCAGGAGTACCACCGGGTGGTGCTGCCTTGAGCCCCAAGGGGGGTTTCTAAAGTTGATCCTGTGAGGAGTCCGGACAAAACTATTTCCTGGGATTATGAGTTGAGTATACCATAGCGAAAGTCGTGTGTGCCGCTGAGAGCCAATAGTTACATGGACTTTTGCTGCGACGGCAACGTAACCCAGGATGTAACAGCGACCTATGGTATAACATAGCGAAAGTCGTGTGTGCCGCTGAGAGCCAACAGTCTGCGTTTGATTTCATATCGGCAGACTGCGACCTATGTAGGAGTGGAGGGGTTTCATTTCGACAGCGAAAATCAGAGGCCGCCGAGAGCCTGCAGTTACATGGACTTTTGCTGCGACGACAACGTAACCCTGGATGTAACTGTGATCTATTGTGTGGGTTCCATGGCGTAATCGAGAGGCCGCGGAGAGCCTGCAGTTACATGGACTTTTACTGCGACGGCAACGTAACCCTGGAATGTAACTGTCACCATGGATAGGAGTGATGATTTCCAGAGCATTCTCACCAAAGATATATCCTCTATTTTCAAAAACCGTTTTCTATATTTTCATTAAAATTATTTTTCAAGTATTTTTACTGGATATTGAAAACGAGTTTGCCAAGCACTTGTAGATTTTCAGTCATACGCCTGATCAACGTATGATCGAATTTCTGTGAGAACAAGGATGGACTGTTGGAAACATCGAGTTATAAAAAGTATTTTTATAAAACTATTTTATAATATAAATAGATTTTAAAGCTATTTTAAAATGATCAAAGAATATTTTAACTGTTTTAATTATTTAATAAATTATGTTTTCGTTCCTTTTCGAGGACGAAAAGATTCTAAGGGGGAGGAATGTGATAACCCGAAGTTATTTGAATTAATATTAAATTAAAATTTTAAATTGAATTTGAATTTAGATTTGAATTTGAATTGCAATGAATATATATATCTTAAAGATATTTTGATATGAGTTTTATTTAAGATAAAATTTGTTTTCCTTAAAAAGAAATTATTTATACAAATTAAGTAAATGTTTATTAAATAGTAAAATAAGCACAAAAGTTTTATATTTACATTTAAAAGGGATTAAATATATTATATATGGTTTAATTTAAAATATAATTGGTTTATACCTCATTTTCTTTTAAAGATTTATTTATATAAATTTAGGAAAGGATTTGTTAATTTACAAATGTTTTTATGTACTAGGAAGATAAATTTGAAAAGGGCCTTTTAAAAATCTTTTAAAAATAAATAAGATGGAAGATTACAAGTGTTGATTTATTAAAGTTTATAAATACACATGTAAGTGAATTAATAATGGATTTTGACAAATGTAGCATTTGTAAACAAGTGTCAAGATTTCTTTTTATTTTCTTTAATCCTAAAATAAATCCCAATTCACATTTTATAAACTCATCTCTCCTCTCTTTTATTTCTTTTCCATTTTTCATTTCTAAAGAAAAATTTATGCCATGTTCATCTATAATCTACAAACCTGAACTCCATCTTTAAACTGCTTTCCCTGTAAACAAATCAAACAAATGCTATCCCTGTAAACTGCTTTCCCCTCAAACTGTAACCAATATCTTTATCAAATCAAGACCTGAAAGCGTTAGCCTGGATTCGTTTTCAGGACTGTAAACAAAGATCGTTCAAATGAAAACCTGTGAATACCTCAAACTCAAGTACAACTGATCAAAGGGGCAAGCTAGGAAACCTATCTCAGATCAGTGACAAATTCTTATACATCAAATAAAGGGCAGATCACAACCTGATCAAAAATATTTCAATTTACAATAAATTTCATATGATAGGCCTCTGTTCATGTCAAGCAGGTGAGTAAACTACAACTTCGAATTAAATCTTATCAATACTCTGTGAGTGATTAAATCTTTCTTATTCCCTGATGCATGTATTAGGATCTGGAAGTATTTGTGTGAAATGTTTGAATGAAGTGAAAACATGTCAATATGTATAAATGTTGAGTTCAATATACATATTAGAAGCAGGTCTCTGTTCACAGTCCATATATATGCTAAATTCAAACCCACTTTATACAAATTTATAGAGAATATGATGTTTAGGGAATAGTGATTTGGGTTAACTAATCTGGAAAATGTCCTTGAGTAGATTAGAAAGTAATTAGCTGGGAATTAATTGATTTACAATAGGAAATGGATGCAAGTAAAAATTGGATTGATAAATTGCTTACCTTTGATTTTAAATTTTGATCTGCACCTAGAATTCATAATTTTTAATATAGAAATAAGTTTACTGTTCTTTTTTTTGGTAAGTAAACTTTAAAACTAAAAAAATAAAATAAAGTAATATGTGAATTACAGGGTTATGGATGCTTTGCATGTTTGCATTTATGAAAGCCTGATGTTTCTGGTATCTGTTCTTAGTAGTAGTTTTGAACTATGTGAGTGATGTAGGGATTGCATGTGTGAAATTTGGTTAGGATGTTAGAAACAGATAAGTGATTTGTTGTGCATGTCTGAAAACTTCTGTATGACCCTGTTTTATAATTGACAGGTATAAAAAAAAGAAGAATATAGGTATGCTTTTACTTAGATTAAGTAACTAAAGATAACTAAGCTTAGGAAATGTGAGATTGTCTGCAATTTAGAAATATGGTAGATTTACTAAAATATGTTAAAACCCAATCACCTGAATCTGCTGAATCATTTTCATAACTAGAATCTGCATTGGAAATTAGGATTTTTAAAACTAAATTCAAAATTTTTAAATTTGAATCGAGTGGGAATTTTTGAGATAACCAGAATATGGTTTGTGAGCAAGTTCTGGTAGCTGGGTAACATATAGGGATTGGGACTTTGGCTAAAGATGGAGTAAGGTTTTGGGTGTTCGGCAAAATTGTCAGAGGTGATGATGAGCCACCATGGCAACGACGATGGATCAGAATAGGTTTTAAACCCTATTTTGGGTTAAAGTCAGAAATGAGATGAATGTGCCATCTCAAATGCATCGAGTGATTTCGGACATAGGGTATTGGGGGCATGGAGGTCTGACAAGGCTGGGGTGGGAGATTTACTTCCTCTGGTGGTCAGCGATAAGAGAGCGAGGCGATTTCAGGTGAGGTTGGGGTTCGTGGAAGTGTGTGGTTCGCCTCGATTTCGATTTTAAGCGTGTAAGAATGTTTGGGTGATCGTAATGCATTGTTGAGGCAACCGTCGATTTGTGGGTGGTGTCGGCAGTGAGCGACGTCGTCGCGACCACTTGTGCAGGTGCACCAGTGATCAAGTATCCGGATGATGGTGATGGGATGTGGTCTCGAGGATATACTCGAGTTTTTGGGAAGAAGTATCATGTTGAACCCGGTCTTGCTCTTGATGCTTTATTTGTTTCCAGATATAATTTTTGTAAAACTAAGTTTTTTTAAAATTATGGTAGAAGAGGAAGGGACTAAGTAGGAACTCGGGTATAGAACTGGTTAAACCCGAAGTTATTGAAAGGTTTAAAGAAAAGAAGCTTTGAAAGATAATTTAAATTTAAAGAACTTTGGTTTAACTATTAGATGATAAATATTGTTTTTATTTAAAGTTTATGCTTAAATTTGAGAAAGGTTACTAACTGATTAGAAATTAATTAATTAACTGATTTAAGATTGAATAAATTACAATTAAGTATTTATTAATTTAGAAATTAGAGATAGATTAATTTGTTATTAAAATCTAATTAATTTGTAATCAAAAATGATTAATGTAAGTTTAATTACTTTGAGAGGCAAATAAAAATATATATTTGTTATTAGTTAATACAGGATCATTAACTAAGGATTATCAAATGATTAATCAATATAATTAATTAAAGATAATCAAATTATGGAATGGTTTAAGTATGATTACTTAATGAAGTAATTAAGGGGTTGATTACCTAATATAGTTAATTATAGTATTGTGAATTGGTCAAGTTAATTAATTGGTTTAATTACTTTAAGACAATTGCATGATTACTGAATGTCAGTGGGGAAGAGTAATTACCTAATAAAGTAATTAATGAATAATTACTGGAAATAAATTGAATTGGAATGGTAATTTTAATGGAAATTGGGTTTAATTACCTTGTAAAATAAATAAGAAAGGTAATTACTTGGTGCAAGTAATTAACAATTAATTACTAAGTGTAATTAATTTAAGAATTGATTAATAAAGTTTTTGAAGATTAATTATTAAGTATGACTAATGAGTAATGGAAGAAGTAATTAAGGAACATTAATTAATTAATGATGTAATTTAAGGTTGATTAATTAAGATTAATTAATCAACAATAAGTGATTAAAGAGTAATTGATTAATATAATTAATCAAGGATTAAAGTAATGTAAGAATGATTAATCTAGGATGATTAATCAAGATGAATAATTAAGGGATGATTAATTTAATTGGAGATAATTAATTAATTAATGATAATTAAGCAAGATGTATAAATAATTAGAAATTAATCTAATCCATTGGTAATTAATTAGATTAATGGAAATGGTATGACTAATTATCTTGCTAATAGATATTTGAATGCCTTGGGGTTATTTGTTATCCCTGATATGTGATTGTGATGTTTGTGAAAAAGAATGTTTTGTGATATGATATGTTGGGTTGAACTAATATAATGTAGTTATCTTTGATGAATTATTATGAAAAAAATGATATCCAGTATTTAATTTTTAATCACTTGAATAACTTGGATAAGATGACATTGGATTCTAAGAGACTGGAGTCGGGTATTAGATAATACCCGGAACCGCTTCGATTCTTTAAAGACTTATTTGTAAAATCAATTGATTGGAATAAAATGATTCAAAGTGAATTGGGCCATTTAATCTAAGTTTTGGTACTTAGAAATTGAATAGGTAATGTCTATGACAAATTGTGAATTGGTAATTTGATATGAGTTAAACCCCGGGTTTTATATGAGTTGATTGCTTTTTATTCCTTGTGTATGGGTTTACTCACGCTGGTTTCCAGCCTGACCCGGGTGTTACTTTGATGTAATGCTCGGGTCAGACCGAGTATTACAGATTTTCAGGAAAGGACGTTCTGGAGCTCAAGAGACGAGCTAGATGGCAAGGACATATGGAGAGTTTCCACTATGATATTGTATATATCTGAGACATGTTAAATTGTACCTATCCAATGTTGTATAAAATTTTTGTAACTCTAATATATTGATGTTAATTGATAGATACAGTATTCTTTGGTATAATTATTATTATTGATATTATATTTTATCCGCTGCGAATGTGAGATTGTGTGTTTCTTTCTGTTCTCCTTCTATCTCTTTCTTCTTTTCTCTAACTATCTGGAATTTTCGGGATCGGAATTTCCGGGTCGTTACAGCGGCCACCCCTCATTTTTGATTATGGGAGTGTGTTCGGAGGTGGGTGGTAGTAGCTGCTATGCGTTACCACCTGCTTGGTTTTGCATAACGGTAGTGTTCTACCCTAGCATCGCCTCGTTTGCCGTGTTCACATCCCCTATCATGCCTTCTACGAGTTTGTTTTGTACCATATCTACGGGTGCCCTCTGATAGCCCTCTAGTTTACGGAGGAATTACGGTACTATATCGACTATCGGAATAGATAAAATGTGTTAAGGGGGATATGGGTAACGCCTTAACGCTATTTTAATACTTTATTATTGGCACTATTGTAATAGCGTATTGTACTATGTTTATAGATAGTTTAAGAAACCTTAAGTATTGGTATTCCCGAACATCTCTTAAGTTATTGCACTCACGTAGACTCGGGATAAGAGATGTCAAAACCCGTAAACATCTCTAACGTCGTTACACTCATATTTATTTATTGGTTATTTAACTTACATAAGATCATTTAATTTAGTTCTAACTCGAGTGTTTTGTCTTTTCAATTCGCTCAGATCATCTTGAGCTTGTCAGCATATCGAAGACTGCTTTCTGGTGGATGAAGATGAAGATTTGTATTCTATTATTGCTTATTATATTATTTCCACTGCATCATGTTGTTCTTCCATATTGTTATTTATTTATGTTGTATGTAACTCTAATTCTGTATTGTAAAAGTGTAATCAAAAGTTATTTGTAAAACAGCTTCATGAATTGTTTATTCAATTATTATATTTGGTCATTCCGCCACGAGATTTTGTGTTTGTTTCTTTCTTTCTCTTCTTTTTCTTATTTATCCCATAACAATCTTCCCTTTCGAATGGTTTGAGTCTAACGTGTGGTTTATCGTCGATTTAAATCGTCCAAAAAGGCCAGTCGTTACATTTCATATCAAAGCTTTGGTTTAGCAATAACCTTAGATTTATGGGGTCTGATTCATTAAAAATAGGGTAGTAATACCCTAGAACTAGTCTTTGAGTGTATATATGAGAGAGCGTATTTGTTAGTGTTATAAAAGGGTTTTGTACTGTGTTAATTGTTCTTTTTTGTATTTATAAATTCTGGTCGGTAGATAGGACACTATGGCATCGATAGGAATTTTTAAATACTTAATAAGGCAAGCCGACACAATATTGGTTTTGAAATATAGGTAAATGAAATAATTTTACCTATATATATTTTGTATATAAAAGAATAATTTTATAAATGATATAGTTGGTTCTAATATATTTGTTTGTTAGGTAGTGAAATTTATAAGTATTGGTTGAAAAATGAGATTGTAAATAAAATAAATATAAATTGGAAATTTTAGAATTTAAGTTCAAGGATTCTGACAATTTCTTTCAAAAGGATTTCAGAATATAATATTAGTAGTATTTAGAAGTATTTTCTTATATGAATATTTCAAGATGATTTGAAGAAATGTTTTAAAGGAATTTTGAAAGGAAATAAGTTCTGTACTCCCCTCTGTATCGCTGGAAAATAATTTCGGTGATGAGTGCACACATCATCAACGTTTATTTTCGAGTTTCAAAGTGGGAAAACCGCTGTAGCAATTTTACTACACTTTTGTTTTGATTACGAATCTTAAGATTTTATAAATAGTTTTGCATATATAAAATATATTATTATAGATATTATTTTAAATGGATTGAAAAGAGAACCTGGTACTTAGTTCTTAAGTTTTCTGCAAACTGGAAATTTCAATTATTGTAATGAAGTGAAATCTTGACTATCTTAATAATTGGAAACTTTTAATATGAGTAATTAGATACTAGGTGCTAAGCGATAAATGAAAATATAAGAAATTGAAAATTTGTAAACTGTGAATTAAAAGGAAATGAAAATAAAAAATGGTAACTATTGAACATTTTTTTAACTAAATAACTAAGAGGAACTTGTGTAACATTTTATTGCATCCTAAAAGACATATATAACTTACTGTAATGTTAAAAGTTGTGTTGTTAATAAGAATATGTAATAGAATATTGTACAAATAAAACTTAATTAATGAAAATATTCTGATGGAATTCTTTCAATAAAAAGAATTAAAATGTATAAGGTTGTTATAAACTTAAGTTAATGAATTGATATGCTAAGCAATTGAATTGAACATGAATACTGTAAGTAAATGGTTATAAACTTAAGTAATTTTGAAGCCAATTATAATTGAAGTAAATAGTAAATGTGAATACTATATTAATGAAATGATTATAACTTTAGAAAATGTTGAAATGATTTGGAAATGGATTTAATATACAATAATACTACATATGGAAGAATGGATATGAAAGGAAATAATTTATTAACGGTAAATTAAATCATAAAGAGATTTACATAATAATGGATAATCAAATAGTTGAATGGAAAGAACATATGCAAGCAAATGAATATAAAGTAATGGACGAATGAAACTAATGAACATCAAATGGCATGAAAAGAAATTAGTAAGAATGAACTTGAATAATATTGGAAATTGTTGTTTGTTTTGGCTTATGGATGTTTGGGAAGTATGCTTTAAATTGTTTAGGATGTATAAATAATCTATTAAGCCTTATCTAAGACTGTTGAGTGGATGGTATACTTAGTACTTGTTTATAATTCTATACAATTAAAAGTGTCTAAACCCAATAAACAATTTGTTTGGATGCTATGGATGTATGATTGATTACGTTGATTTCATATGATGATTGTATGCTTTTGGTTGCAAGTGATTATTGTTATGTTACATTGATTTGTTTTGTTGTTAATTGAGATAACTTAAATATTTCACTTTTATATAATTATTAACCTCTTTGGATTATATAAGTGAAATGCAAGTTTATGGAAGCAATAACTACTACTTTTGGTTTTATAAAATAGGCGTTGTTTGCCCGACAAATAGGCATGTTCTCGGATTACGGTTTTCTAGCGATATTATATTGTTTTCTCATGGTGTGGGATATATTATTTCGAAAAATATTTTATATATTGTTATTATTGATATTATTATTTCTTCCAGATCTTTCCTACAAAGGAGACTCTGCCGAAATTTTCCGTGAATTTTTAGACTTAGATAAATTTTGTGAAAAATAGAATTTTTTTATATCTTTTATTGGACTTGAATAGAAAAGAATTTAATTGTTTATAAATTAATATATTTTATTTAAATTATATAATTATGTAAATTAATTGTTTATAAATTTAATATTTTGAATAAGATATATTGATTACTTAATTCCTCATTTTCATTCTTTTCCTTTCCGAGGATGAAAAGTTTTGAGTGGGGGAGAGTGTAACATCCCGTATTTTTTCGATAATTAAAATTTTGAATTAAATAATATTTTTATAATTTAATATTGGAAGAAATTAAAATTTGTGGTTTATTAATAAGAAATGACTAGAATGTAATGTTAAAAATGTTAATTCAAGACAATTGATAACTACTTTAATGTATGTCCAATTAAATGAAATGATTGTAAATTTAAAATTGTTTATAGGTTGCAAATAAAGAAATGGGGTTTAATAATGTAAATTTAATATAATAAGTGACTAACTGAATGAAACCTCAAATAATTGTAATAAATTGTAAAGTTACATTGGTTAGGAATTATAAATAAGAAGATAAAATCAATGTGAAGTCATTTGTTTTGTTAGTTAACAATGAACTTAGAAATATGTCCGAATTGGAAAATTGCAATAATGGTTAATTTATCCATTGAAATTTAATTAGTTACAAATAGTAAATAAGTAATAAATTAAATATTATAATTAATTGGTGAAATAATATGCGATTCATTGTAATCGGCAAAAATTAGGGTGGTGTAAGTAGTAATAACATTTATTTGAAGATAATAAACTTATAAGTGTGATTAAAGTAAGAAAAGGTGACAATTGTTATATGTTACCTATTTAGTCGATCCGTTTGATTTTAATTTGGAATAAACTACGACTATATGTAGTTAAATATTACATTAATATAAACTAAGATGAAATTGGAGAATTTCAATGTAATAATATATAAACCAATGCTAACTATGCCCACAGGGTAACGATTAATTGTAATAATAGATGTTAATATAAGGATGGAATAATTTAAGAAATAAATGTTGGAATATGAAATGAATAGTAAATGGTTGTGGTATAATGAGAATTCATTTGAAATCAAATATTGAATATAAACTGCCATAATAGTTGTTGGAATCCTTTAATTGAAAAGAATAGACAAGTGCATTGTAATTAATAAGCTCAACATAAGAACTTACATTTTAAATTAAACTAAGATAATTTTTTTAATGAAATTTAAGCTTTGACTTAAAAAGAATAAATTGTATGTTTTCTTCTCACTGGAATAATAAATGTTCAATCTGAATAAAGGATGGAGTGAATGTTTTAATGAAAGGATAACAAAATTTATTATTTAAAATGCATCTTGGAGAAGTTTATTTTCAATAAGATAAAAACATTTACTTTGTAAATAGTGTATAAATTTTGTTGTATATGAAATTTTCTATAACATGTTTGAATTGGTATAAATGAAAGGAAAAAGGTGTTTATAATTAGAATTTTTTGAAATTTGTAATGAAATGAATTGGAATTAGATTATATGTTTCAATTCAAATGAAACATATATGATGTTGTAATGAATGAGTTAATATAGAAACTTGCATTTTATATCAATACGGAATGAACATTTTAATTAAGATAATTGCATGTTTTAAGATGTATAAAAATAAATCTTTTATTTTGAGTGAGTATGATTTTGGAAAAATAATTGAATTTTATGATAATACACACACACACACATTAATATCAAAATATCTAAATATATCAGAGGGTTCATGGTTGTGTAAATGTTGTGGAATCAACTAGAATTATCTTTAGTTAAAAATTATACATTAATTACACATGTTCATGTATATTTATTTTTCCATTTCATATATGATTACAATTTGTAAATTTGTTGCATTAATGTGACCGTTACAGTAATTAAAAAAGTAAAGTAAATCATTTTATAATCCATAGATAAATATATATTCATTAATTAATAAAATTGGTTTGAGTAACATAAATAAATGAGTAGATTAATTGATTGATTGATTGTTAATTGACTTATTGCGCTAAAGGAGTGTGCACATATATTAACTTAAAATGAATGTTTTAATAAAGAATTAAATGATAAATATGTGTATATTTGGTTCGTTAAAGTGAATTAATAGGAGTAAGTTTTGGAATTTGGATCTCAAAGGTTTGTTTATAGTACATAAGTTGTAACGACCCAGAATTTTTAGAAATTAAAATTTGAATATTTAATTAATTTTAAATATTTATAAGTGAATTTTTAAGTCAAATAAATTTTTATTTGAATTATTGAATTTAATTGAATAATTAAATCGATAATTTAATATGTTAAATTATGGAAATAATTAAAAATTGAGTTAAAAATGATTGAAAATAATTTGGAAAATTTTATTTAATCATACTGGAGTTATAGAAATATTTTAGAACTTTTAAAATCGAATTAAAAGTTAATTTGTGGAAATTGAATATTTTAATATTTAATAATCGACTGTAAAATAGTCAATTTTTGAACAGTCTCAGAATTAAACGAAACCAGTTCCATTGGATCCGTAATAGTTAGTTATTACCGGATTTCAAATTTCGTGTCAATCGGAGCTATCGTTTGATCGTGGCAGCTCGAAACGCATCGATTTATTTTTAATTTAAATTTGGCGAGTCAAAATAGCCATTTTTCAAAAAGTCTCGGATTTCGACGAAACTAGTTTCATCGGGTCCGTAATGTGATATTATTGTAAGGTTTCAAATTTCAAGTCGATTGGATTTACCGTTTGTCCGGTACGAATTAAAACGCCTAGAAATCGACTTAAATCGGTTTAATTTAAATTGAGCGTTTGCAGCCATAACTCGCACATACTTCCGAATTAGCTTCCGAAACCTATTCCATTGTGTCCGAAACGCGGGATAAACCCTAGGTACGCTGGTTACGGCGTCTAAATCGGAGTTCGAAATTCCCGGGATGAATAGTGTTTACGCTTGGTTTTCTATAAATACACCTTAATTCACAAAAATAAATAACAAAACCTAAACCTAACCCTAATATGCTCAGCCGCCACCTTCACAATGTAAGGCCAGAATTGTCCCAATTTCATTCATCAATCTCTCCAAATCCATTCACATTCACGCGAGGTGTTCAACACGAAGATTGAAGAGCAAGGCGAGGGCTTTAATTTCATACGGTGATGATGGAGTTTGGTGTCGTGTGGAGGGAGATAGAAGAGGCCGTTCGTGGCCGTGCAACCACCGTGCGCACGAGAAACGAGGAGGCCGAGCTCTATGAGCTTCTGGGCGTGGGTAGCTAGGGTTTGGGGCTTCGCGTTGGCGTTGGTGTGATCGAGTTTCGTCGAGTATCGGGGGAGTAATTTGAAACCCTAGTTTCTTGTTTTGGGTTTCATGGTAACGGCCAAAACCTATAGAAGAGATACGTGAGTTGAGGGAGATGAAGGAGAGGCCTTGGATGCAGATCTTACGGCCAGGATTTGCTGTGGTATGAAGATAGTTGAATAAATGTTGTAAAAGTTTATATAAAATCGTGTATAAACTTGTAAATTGCATAACTTTTTCATACGAGGTCGAAAAAATGCAAACTCAGTTGCGTTGGAATCATATGGACGAGCACTACGCGATGAAGTTGGTTTGGAGTCGTTTGGAGTTAGTGAGAATTTCGGGTAAAATTAAACGCGCGTTTAATTTTATTCGAAATAAAAGCTAAAACGGAATTTAAAATCAAGGTGAGAACTTCTCACTCAATCGAATAGATTTCGATTTTATTTTAAATAGTTAGATTTAAAATATTTGAATGCATGTTTGAATGATGACTGTAAATTATTGATTGTTAAAATAGACATTATACGCCGTTAGTAAGCGGATGTTATTTAATAAAAACATATACCGCGAATATTTCATAAACAGTGAAATTGGTATTATATATAATATCAATATATATATATATTGGCATATGTATATATTGCAGTTGATTGATTTCCCGCATTTTTTGTTTAGCGGATGAGACCCTATTACGCCGTTATTAAGCGGATAATATTTATTAAGAACATGTACCGCGATAATTTCGTACTGGAGCGAAATTGGTATTGTGCTAATGTTTTTTGGATGCAGGAAAACAGGTTGGAGGGATCCAACTGGATTCCTCAACAGTATTTATTTGGTTTTCAGATATTTTGATATTTGATGGATTATCATATTGATATATGATATCGTTGTTGTCGTGATTGACTATTTGGTATGTAGCATCATTGGACCCAGATTTTGGGATTTTAAAATGATTTTAAAGTGATTTTTGAGAATATACTATATTTTTGGAATTGATCCATTTTAAATAAATAAACGTTATAATAGTTAAAGTTATAAAAATTATGATTTTGTGAAATATAGTTAAAAGCTGATTTTTGAGAAATATGGATCAATGATTATATAAAATAGTTAAATTGGATTTTTGAATTTATTATCAAAAGTTTAAATATAGGATTTATAAAATTTGATTATTTTATAAATCAAAATGGTGAAATTATAAAGGGAATTAAAGACGTTTCAGAATAATAATATAAACTGATTTATATTAAGAGATTTATAAACGGATATTTATAAATTGAAATATTGACTTATAAAACGAGTTTTTATAAGTGTTTGAATGAAGTGAAAATGAAATTCATAAATGAATGAAATTTATAGAATTATAAACTGTGAAGTTATAAAAGAAAATTTATAAATAGTAAAATTTATAAATTTGGTGAAATTATTTGAAGAATAGATTGGTTAGATAAATGGATCTTATAAGTTATAAGATTTATAAATTGGAAAGTCTCTAAAGGAACGATTTTGTAAAATAATCGTTTTATAAGTAATTAACTTATAATATGAACGTTTAGTTTATAATTTAGTTATAAACTGGAATAGGTGAATAAAGGAATTTATAAAAAGGGAGTTTTTATAAATAAATAGAAATGGAATTTATAAACGTTGTTTTATAAATCCGCAAACAACTTATTTTGATAAGTTAATTGTCATAACTTATTTAATGGAGTTATATTCACATTTTTGAATAGTGAATAATCCTTTGAATTAAAATGAATAAAAGGATGAGATTTGTTAACGAAGTTTATTCACATTTTTGAATAGTGAATAACACGTTAAAGGAATTGTTTTGAATGTGATGTTTTAAATAGAATTAAAACAATCTAACGATGTTTTTAAACATGTTGAGATTCGAAACCATAGATTTCAACATTTATTGTTGAAATAGATGTTTCGAGAAATGAAAGGAGATGATGGACTATAACACTGTTGTTATAGTAAATGATTTCCGAAAGGAAATGTTTTGTATAGTATTGGGATTTATATATCTATTTTAATTTCGAATCCCTATACTAGTGATTTTGGGACGTTGTAACGATGTTTTACGCAACATTCGTTTTTGGCCCAAATAAGTATGTTTAAGTAAATGATTTCCTTAAAGAATGAAATATATACTTAATTCGATTTAAGTATATTGAATATTTTCTAAGTGTTGAAAATAAAAAGATTTGTGAATTACTTATTTTTAATAAGTATGGAATTGTTTCCAATATGAAGTGAATAATTAGAATTTATCCTTTTGAAGATAAATTGAAAATGAATAATTGAAATCGAATATTCATTGATATTTTGGAATTATAAATTCACTAAGGAATTTATAAAGGAAGTAGAATTTGTCTAAAAAAATAAATATTGATTTATTTTTGAAGAATTGAAATTTTATATCTTGTAAAGATATTTTGGAAAATAAATAATTTGGAAAATTATTTGGAATCTAGTGATGTGTGCATATCCATTGATAGTTCAATAACCGACTATCAGTATTTCCCTTTGAATGGGTATTTGATGTGATTTGATTGAATTTGAATGCCACACTTATTTTTGAATAAGCGCTCACTATTCGGGTTAACCGGGAAAGGACCATGGGGTCGTATAACCCACTCCGAATATGTGATACGTCGTTGTGAATCGCATTTGAAGATCGGTGTTGAAGACCGGATATTTGCGAAAGCGATAGGATGACCTGTCGATTGTCTCTGCACTGAGTTGCAACGGTATAGAGACTCCCTAAGTGATGGGAAATCCGATCAGGATTGTGGATATCCGGATTGCAAGGACTTCTTGTAAGTGCCTTCGGTTTTGTTCGAGCCCGGAACAGACTTGTATGGATTGTATGTCTGACATTACAAGTTGAGATATAAAGCCGATTTCTTTCAAATATATTTCTGTTGGTGGCGGAGAATTTATTCTTTGCTTAACACCCTTCTTTGAGACGTACGAGCTCAAAGGTTATGTAGTTGAATGTTATCAGCGATATATTCCCAATTTGGTAATGTGACATGCTGAGTGATGCTGAAATGATCATTGTGTTGATTATTTGTGATAGGATCGTTTATTTGATCGTCTATCCTTGTGATCATTGTGTTGATCATTTGTTGACCCAAAGCATGGCTTTTGTATAAAGTATGTTTTGTGGACGTGAATTCGTCGAGCCTCACACCCCGTGAATGGTCAAAACAGGAAAGAAGCAGCAAGGTTATGAGGGGTAGCACCCTTTAGGATGTGTCCATTTCCTTCTGGAAAAGGGTGGTATCATGGTATGGAGCCCAGATACTTACTCATGTTGAAAACACTTTATGATTGTGTGAATTGATTACGAGCGCTCGGTTGATAAAGGTCCCAAAGGACCGGGGGATGGCATATTCGGTCAGTTGTTACTCAGTTAGGAGTAACCCGGTCTTGTGTTGGTAGAGATCCGGTTTGGTTCTCGGGGATGTCCATCCAGAGGCATTCTCATGTGGCAATGGGAAGTTCCTTGGCCTGACCATTTGTTGGAAATCCAATTCCCAATACGAAACTTTTACGGTATTAGTTGTAGAACCTGCTATTCACTTATGGTGGTCACCACTGTTTGGATGGTAGCTATAGTAGGCATAGTTCGAAATGTCTATGTTGGCTAAGATTTATATTCTACTTTCGAAATGAATTTTCCCTACACTATACACTAATAATAATATCAAATGTTCTTTTAATGCGTATCAAGCATCTTTGGCTATCATAAGGAGAAATCTCCTCCGATTCTGCGTTTGCATGTGTGTGTGTGCGGGAGGCCTTATGGTAGTCTCATTTTTAAAAGCATTGCGAATTGAATTTAAAAAAAATATTCCTCTATTTGATTTTAAAGATAAATAAACTGTTTTGAGTTCTCACACCAGTCACATGACTGACTTGGAGTTTATTGTTTTCCTTCCTAAACTCTGGGTGCCCACCAATTTCCACACGGGCAGTTAAGAGTTAGGTTTATCAGGATATTCTGGATATTCTGGAGTTGCTGGAGGCAAGCTGGATGGCATGGCGTATTATTAGTATATAGTATTTCTTTTTCCGCTGCACTGTTTGATGTTGTATGTTGTTGTACACTCTGATGATATGATGTAATGAAATATGATGAAATGTAATAACTGTAGTTCTTTGTTTAAAGATTATTCATTTATTATTATATGTTGTTCCGCTGCGAATTGTGAGATTCTGTTGTTGTTCTGTTGTTTCCTGTTCTGTTCTATGTTCTTTTCTCTATTTTCCTTTTCCCTATCTTTCTCTATTCTCTTTTCCTTCTATTTTAAAATTTTCTATCTTCTGTTTTCTCTTTTCTCTCTATCTTCTACCTTCTTATCTTTTTCTCTTCCTTTTTCTTAAATTCTTTTTAAAAACCCATAACATCTCGGTTTTCGGCCTTTGATTTCTCGGCAGTCGATAAAGTGAGTGTCGATGTCGAATTTTCGAAGAACGAAAATCCGCTGACGTTACATAAGTAGTCCCTTGATTTACTTTGCATTTATTATCACATCCACATTTCTTTCTTTTCATTTTCAAGTTCTCTGTATAGGTTTCATTTGAGCATCCATTGAATTATTAGACTACTCATTCGTTTCTTATTAATTAATAATTTCCTCATTCTTTTCATTTGTTTTTCATTTATTCGTTTGCTCCTTTCAAGTGCTTAACCTGAAGTTTTTTCCTTTTCTTTTTGAATTTTTATTGTGAACATCCAAATTAATTTTCATGCCATCTAATTAGTATTTACTCTTTTCCGTTTTTGAGGTTTATTTCATTCGTGCATTATTAGTTCTTGTAGTTTCCTTTCATTAGCAACTCTTTCTTATGAAGCTTCATATTAAAGAACGGAAGATTTATTTTAATCTTTATTCATATATTTTCCCTTTATTTTACCTTTTCAATACTACCATTATGATGTTGTTCAAATTCTTACTTTATTTCAATTACTAGTTTGTTTACATATATTTTATTACCTTTTCATTTATTTCCATCTTCATCCCTATAGCCTCATTTCATTTTTCAAATCTCATCTTCTGTAGCTTCATACCTCTAAACAAACTTCCGTCTCATTCTCTCTCTCTCTGTAACGATCCCGTTTTTAAGCCAAATTTAATTTAGTAATTAGTATAATTTTTAGTTTGTGAACGAATTTGAATTTTTTTCAAAATAAATAAGGTATGTGTTTGTTATATATATATATATATATATATATATATATATATATTGTAAATACAATTTTTATTTGAAATTTAAAAATAAATATCTTAAAAATAAATTGGATTTAAAAAACTCTATACTTTAAAACTAATAAAAATTTGTTTTATAATTATAATACATATATATACATATACATGTATATATTGTGATTTGGAAGTTATGTTCTAAATTCAATATGATAATTTTCAAAAGCTGTTTAAAGTTAATTCTATATTTTAAAACACTATTGATAAATATTTATTAATTTAAGATATAATAGCTTAAGTTTAAAAATAAGATTTAATAAAAGGTTTATATACTTTCTTTTAAGATTTTTATATAAAGTAAATATAGTTTGAATATATGTAAATGTAAAACATAAAAACATATGTTAATATAAAAACATAAAAAGACACAAGTACATGCATGAAGACATGTGTAGGCTAAATGTAAATACAATTAAACAAATGTCAATTATTAGTTTTCTTTTATTTTTAAAATAATTAATAAAATATGAAAACAAGATTACATAAATATAAAAAGGAAATGTATTTAATAAAAATTGAAAATATAAAAGATGTAAGACATATTAAAATATTTATACATGCACAAAGACAACTGCAAGATAATTATAGCATGCAAAAAAAATGTCACAATGCATTTCCTCATTTTCAAGATATAAAAAAAACAAAGCTATATATATATATATCCTTATATACTCCTTCTTTTCTCATTTTCTTAGTTTGATTCAAAACTAAAACCTGAGAAACTAAAGACTAGAGAAAATAAAAGAAAGCCAAAACCAGAAGAGAAAACAAACAATTTTTTTCAAATTCAAACCTGAAGCATCACAAACCTGAGCAAAAATTCAAAGATTAACTCAACAAAATCAAATCAAAAATCAATTCATAGAAGATCAATTTTTAGATCAAAAAAAGTTCCAGCCTTCAAAGATCAATGCAAAATTTTGTCTTCTTTGTTACAAAAACTTGTGAGTAAACATCACTTTAAAAAGCTAAAAAATTTTATAACTTGTTGCAATATGATAAATCCTTGGAGTATGTTGAGAAATGTTGCATGAATAATTGAATTTTCTTGCATGTATATGTACGATGAGTTGTTTATGTGCATGTCTGTACATAGACATATATATATATGTCTCTGTTTTTGTTTTACAGGCTAGAAACAAGTTCAAAATTTTAATTCTCTTCCTCTAATCTCATATACCTTATGTTGTCTAAACAAAATATGTTTGAATTAACTACATCTCATTTTTAAAATGTTTAAAAGTATAGTTATCAAGCATTTTAACTGGGAAGAAGGAAGAATAGTGAAAACAAAATCAAGTCAGAAATTCGATTGTCTAAATTTCGTGTTTTGATTTTATAATTTAATTCGTCTTCAAAAATGATGAATTTTGATAATGATATCAAGCTTTTTAAGTTTGTATTTATTGAAAAATTACGAGTTGAATAAATGACGAGTTTTGGTCAAATTCCAGCGATCGCATGGTATGATAGCATCGGGATCATGGCTGAAGTTTGCTTGGAGGTCAGGGGTTCTGACAAAAATGGTAGGTGGATTTATCGATCACCATGGAGGTTAGGTGACGTCGAAGTAGGGTTTTAGACCCAGGTTTGGTCGACTTTGGTTTCCAGGCTATTTCGACGGTGACGATGTATCGGACTTGACTCGAGGTGGTGGAATCGAAGCATGGTTCCAAGACGAAGCTATAGGTTGATCGGCATGGTTTCAGATGGCCATAGGCGGCAGCGCGAGGTGTTTCGATTGATCAGTCTTGGGTGCCAATGGATTCTCGTATGCTCGATTTCTTTTTGTGTTTGATTCGAGGTTCTGGATGATCGCTTAGTTTGAGATGGTCGTAGCCGACGTGTTGGAGGTCGGAGCGTGGATCGGAGTAGGTCGGAGCTCGTGTGCACGTGCATGAGTTCCTCTGCTATCTGTTGTTGCTGAGTTGATGTTACTATGTGGTTCGAGTGGAGTTGATGTTGCTATGTGGTTCGAGCTCGAGTTGATGTTGCAGAGTTGATGTTGCTATGTGCACGTGCACGAGCTCTGGTTTCAGATGGCCGTAGGTGGCGGCGCGAGGTGTTTCATTGATCAATCTTGGGTGCCAGTGGGTTCTCGTATGCTTGATTTCGTTTTGTGTTTGATTCGTGGTTCGGGGTAATCGCTTGGTTTTAGATGGTCGTCGCCGACGTGTTGGAGGTCGGAGCGTGGATCGGAGTTGATCGGAGCTTGTGTGCACGTGCACGAGTTCCTCTGGCATCTGTTGTTGCTGAGTTGACGTTGATGTGTGGTTTGAGCTCAGGGAAGATGGAGATTTGCTCGAAGTAGACTCGGGTTTTTCGAGAGGGAAGTGATGAACGGGAAGGCTCGGGTTTGTACTCGGGAAATGTGATTTTGACTCGGGTATATGAAGTAACAGTTTTAAATTTTAAAATAAATAAAGTTTTAAACAATTTCTTCACAAATTCTTCTAAATAATAATTTTTTATTTAATTTGGGATTACCTAAAGGTTATAAAACAAATTATTATAAATTAAGCAAGTTTAAAGTATTTTATTTTGTGTGCATTATTTATAAAAAATTCTTAAGTTTATTTTAAATAAATGTGATAATGTAATTAAGTAATTAATTAAGAAGATGAGATGTTTTTAATTCATTTGTTAGTGATAAGTTTATTAAACAAGTTTTAAAGGGTTTCAAACAAAGGTATTGATCAAGTTATCAAGCAAGTTTCAAAGATTAAATTTTAAAGTTAATTGTTTTTAAGATTAATTGATTTGGTTTTGAATAAAATATATATTGGGATAATTATGTAATTAAATCCCTAAGTGTTTTCAAAAAAATAAAGTGAAGTAATTAAGTAATGAAGATGAATGTATTGAATTTTAAATAATCCAAAGGTCTCAAGTGATTTTGTATGTTGATGATTAACTTCAAACCTTTGATTTAAATAAGATTTAAATGATTTAATTAAGTAATTAATTAAGATAATGGTTTATCTTAGATTAATTAAGGACTTAAGTAATTAAGGGTTAATTAATTAACTTAAGTAATCGTGGGATAATTAATTACTTAAAGGATAATTACTTAATGTAATTAATTAAAGGATGATTAATTAATGTGAGTAATTAAAGGAAAATTACTTAAAGGATAATTAATTAATTAAAGGATAATTAATTAATGTAAGTAATTAAAGGTTAATTGAGTAATAATTAAATATTAATTAATTAGTAATTAAAGGTTAATTAATTAATGATTAAGGGTTAATTAATTAATCATTAAAGGTTAATTAATGAATAATTAAAGGTTGATTAATTAAAAATTAAAGGTTAATTAATTTATGATTAAAGGATAATTAATTAATGTAATTACTTTATATAAGTAACTAAAGGATAATTACTTAATGGATAATTGACAATTACTTAATGTAACTTATTAAGAATAATTGATTGATTGATTAATGACTAAAGGATTATTTTTAATAATTAAAGAGTAAATAATCAGTAATTAAGGATGGTTAATTAATCTCATACGAAATGGTTTGTAACTAATCTTAATTAAGCAGGGTTTGGTAATTTACTCATAAGTAATTAATTTGGTTTAAATCAAATTAATTTTAAATTATGTGAGTAATTAATCTTGCTTATGGATGATTGGATTATATTGAATGCCTTGAATTATTTGATATCTCTGATATGTAATATTCTATGATATGAATTGCTTTGGATTGAGTCGTGATAAGTGCAAGTTATTTATCTGTGATGAATTTCTATGTGAATGTGAACTTATGAATTGAATTAAAATTGTTTACTTAAACAACTTGGCCTTTAAGACGGCATTTGAATTTCGATGAGACCGAGAATCGGATTCCATATGGTTATCCGAAACCAAATCAGATCTTAAAGGTGGATCTTTTGTTTAAAAGATTAAAAATGGAAATTTGTATCCACATGTATTAAAATAAGCGCTCATTATTCGGAAAGGCCGGCGGAGGACATTAAGTCATAAAACCCATTCCGAATAATGATATGATGAAATGGAATTGCATTTAAAGACGATGGTTGAAGACCGGGTATTTTCGAAAATGAAAGGATTACCTGTTGATTGTCTCTGCACCGAGTAGCTCTAGTATAGAGATTACCCTAAGTAATGGGGAGTCCGGACGTGATTAGGGTATATTCGGATTTGCAAGGACTTCTTTCCTTAATTGGACGAAGTGCCTTCGGTTCCATTTAGACCCAGGATGGACTTGTATGGATGTATGTCTGACATTACACTTTGAGATATAATGTTGGTTTCTATCAAATACATTTCTGTTTGGTGGCGGAGAATTTATTCTTTTAGCTTAACACCCTTCTCTAAGACATACGAGTTCGGAGGTTATGTAGTTGATGGTTATTAGTGATATATTCCCAATTTGGTAACGTGGCATGCTAAGTGCTAAGCATTGGTTGATCAAAGCATGGCTTTTGATGAGACTTCATCGAACCTCACACCCTAGGAAGTGGTCGAAATAGGAAGGATGCGGCAAGGTTATGGGGTTCATGACCCTCAGGATATGTGCGTTTCCTTCTGGATAAAAGGTGGTATTCTGGTATGGAGCCTAGATATTTTACTTATATGGTTGTTGGAATTTGTGAGGCGCCTTGGTAAAGGTCGGTTACGACTGGGGGATGACATACTTATGATAATTAGTTACCTAGTTACAGAGGTAGCCCGGCCTTGTGTTGGTATAGATCCGGTTAGGTTCTCGGGACGTCCCTCCAGAGGCGTACCCATTCAGACAAAGGAAGTTCCTTAGCCTTGACTATTGGAAATCCAAACAAAACAATACGATCCCTTTACGGTTTTAGTTGTAGAACCTGCCATTTAACAGGGTAGCTATGGGCATACTATAACGGTACATATGCTGGCTAAGATTAATATTATACTTTCAAAATGTTTTTCCACACCGTGCACTAATAATAATATCAATAGGATTTTCGTGTATCAAGCATGTTTGACTACGATAAGGAGAAACCTCCCTCATGCGTGCGATTGCATTAAGGGCGTGCCGGGAGACCTTATGGTAGTTTCATTTTCCAAAAAGCGTAACAGATTTCTTTTTATTTCTTTTTGTACAAATAACTGTTTTTAGTTTGCTCACACCAGTTCCATGACTGACTCGGAGTTTATTGTTCCCTTTTCTAAACTTTGGGTGCCCATAATTTTCCACACGGGCAGCCTAGAGTCAGGTTATTAGTAGGTTCTGAAGCAACGTCAGATAGTAGATATGGATTTGGAAGTCTTTGTTTTGGAAGCTTTTGGTTTGAGCTTTTTGGCAGTCTTTGGAGCTTTGGCAACGAAGATGCAGTATTGTTGGAGTCTCGCTCTCTCTCTCTCTTGGAAGACCATGTTGTTATTATCTTTCCACTATTGTTTTTCGCTGTTGTGTTGTATTTTGGCTCTGATGATGTTGAGCTCTTGTTGTTTTATGTTGTATCCATTTGGTGTATCAATAAAGTCTTTTTTTTCCGCTGTGCTGTTTTCATCTAATGTGTTATAGCTCCAGCGAAGCAGACTCCAATGTTTGAATCTTCGGCATTTGAATACGGGTGATGTATTGGATGCCGATTTTCGAAGGTTGGAGCCCGGGTCGTCATATTTAGTATCAGTGCTGAAGGTTGAGTAAGAACTTTAGCTTTGGAGTATAACTCATTAGGTGACTCATTAGAGATAGGGTTCAAAATGCCCTAGAATAAGTATATTCCCTAAGATATCTTGTCTGTATGCCTAGATCAATTCTCCTGTTATTCACCGATAGTGAGAATGAGTGCAAGAAGAGGATGAGGTAGGGGAAGGGGGAGTACCACTACAAATGGTCGAGACCCTACAACAACAGTAATGGAAGGAGCATCTTTTCCCATCCAACCCCAGCCAAATCTGGCAGAGTTATATCAAAATTTCTCAAGACTTGGAGGAAAACCATTCAAAGGTTCAGAGACTATTATAGAAGTGCAAGCTTGGATTCGATCTTGTGAAAGGATTTTTAAAGGATTGAAATTGGATGATGATCAAAGGAGGTTAATGGCTTCGTGGCAGCTCCAGGAAGAAGCTTTGGCTTGGTGGGAGACCACTACTTTGGCCAAATCAAAGGATGAGTATAACGACCCTAACTCGACCTTCGAAAATCGACACCGAATACGGCACTCGTATTCAAATGTCGCAGATCCAAACGTTGAATCTGGTTCGCGGGAGCTTATAACACATTAAGTATAACAACACAGCGGAAGAAAAGAAATGAATATCATATACAACTCCAATGATACAATATCCAAGTACACAATAATGATATCAATATGATACAAGAATATCAGAGACAATAAATAACAGCGGAAAACGAATAGCAAAAGAGATAACTCTAATCCAATGCTCCAAAGCTAAAACTCCAAACCATGAGCTCGAACCACCATCAAGTTTCACCAAGCTAAGTAAGGCCAGTCGTCCTAACCAAATACTTCAATATCCAGAATCTCCAAAGAATACTAAAGAGAAAGTTGAAAGCTACCGAATTGATATCTCTATCTACTATCTGAAAATCCCAACTCTAGACTGCCCGTGTGGAAAATAGTGCGCACCCAGAGTTTAGGAAGGGAACAATAAACTCCGGGTCAGTCATGGAACTGGAATGAGCAAACAGAAATAGTTTTATCTTTAAAAAAAACAAAAGAATTTAAATTTGAAATCCACAATGCTTTTTGGAAAATGAAACTACCATAAGGCCTCCCGCCACACACAGAATGCAAACGCAGAATTGGAGGAGATTTCTCCTTATGATGGTCAAATATGCTTGATACGAGAAAATTTCTTTTATATTATTATTATAAGTGCACGGTGTGGAAAATCATTTCGAAAGTATAATATAAATCCTAGCTAGCATAGACATTCCGAACTATGCCTACTATAGCTACCATCTAAATAGTGGGGACCACCATAAGTAAATGGCAGGTTCTACAACTAAAACCGTACAAGGCGCATATTGGTAATTGGATTTCCAACAAATGGTCAGGCTAAAGAACTTCCTGGGCCACATGGGTATGCTTCTGGAGGGACGCTCCGAGAATCTACCCGGATCTCTGCCAACACAAGGCCGGATTACCTCTGTAACTAGGTAACTACTACATGAGTATGCCATCCCCGGTCATAATCAACCTTTATCTCGGGATTCACCAACAACCATAAAGTAATAAATTTGAAGCAACCACATAGGTTAAGTATCTGGGCTCCATACCATGATACCACCTCTATCTAGAAGGAAATGAACATACCCTTAGGGGGCGCTACCCCCAAATAACCTTGCTACATTCTTCCTGTTTCGACCATTCCGGGTTGTGAAGTTTGACGAAGTCTCGTCCACAAAGCTACGCTTTTCACAAAAGCCATGCTTTGATCAACAAATGATCAGCAGCACTTCGTATGCCACATTACCAAATTGGGAATGTATCATTAGTAACCATCACCTACATAACCTCTGAGCTCGTACGTCTCAGAGAAGGGTGTTAAGCTAAGAGAATAAATCTCCGCCACCAAACGAAAATGTATTTGATAAAAACAAGTTTTACATCTCAAAGTGTAATGTCTGACATACATCCATACAAGTCTGTTCCGGGTTCGAACAGAACCGAAGGCACTTCCAAAGAAGCCCTTTCGATCCGGGAATCCACAATCCTGATCGGACTTCCCATCACTTAGGGAATCTCTATACCGTAGCTACTCGATGTAGAGACAATCGATAGGTCATCCTATCATTCTCGCAAATACCCGATCTTCACCACCGGTCTTTTAATGCTATCCATAACGTCGTATCATTACTCGGAATGGGTTATATAACACAAGGTCCTCTCCCAGCTAAACCGAATAATGAGCGCAATACTTAAAAACATATGGATAATGGGATCTTAGTTAGGTCACAACTTATAAAATCCAAAACCTTTCTTCAAATGGTTAAACAAATTACCATTCTAAATCTTTTTAACAAACAGATTCATTTCAGAAACCTTCAATGGTTTAAACAATTTCCACATTTAAATCTTTTAAACAAAAGATTCACTTTAAGACCCCTATCAAGGTTCACCAATCTTTTAAACAAAGATTCATTCATAGCTTTTCAAAACAATTCCATTTCAAATTGGATTAACTCGTCCGGTCTTTAAATCAAAGACTTATTTCATAGCTTTCAAAACAATTTCCCAAAGATTCATTCATAAATTTCAAAACAATTCCCGTTTCAATCTTTTATATATATAAAAGTACACCATTTAAAAATCGTCTTCAATTCCAAAATAGGGTTCAACTATCTTTCACAAAGATTCAATTATAGCTTTTCAAAACCATTCAATTTCAAATTTGAAATCTTTTCATCATAATTTTGGAAATTCTTTCCTTATATAAAAGCTATTATTGTTTGAAATCACTTGTTTCCATTTTCGGAAAACCCGATTATAATTTGCACGAGTTAAGGCCTTTCAAATATAAACTTGGGTTAAATTTAAATTCTCAAAACCATACCTTTAAAATGGTTTAAAACCCCATATATACACATTTATAGTTTGTATAACCTTTTTACGTCATAAATACCGAATATAGAATTCAATTTCAGATATTGAGTTCCAATTTAAATCAAACTATTCAAATTTCAAATCTTAATTAAGTTATTCAAGATAACTTTCATTTTTAAAACACCTTTTCAAAAGTTTTTCACTTTAAACCCAATCAATTTCCAAAACCATTTGGATTAAAAATTCAAATTTAAAAACTATTTTAAAAATCTGTGACTTAACCGATTTCCACGTGCAATCCATATTTGTGTGTGTATAGTGTAGTCCAGGGGTTTTACCCAATCGTGCAACAACAATCATCACATCACATATTTAAAGCGCATAAATATCGATAAGCGGTTTTGGTTGCGCCAAAATTGGTCACAAACCCCAATATCGTGAAAGCACCCGTATATGAATACAAATCAACAATATTCAACACAAATCTCAGATCTAAGCAATATCAAGTACAACAATTCAGAAACAGTAATCAGAAACACAGGATTTATAGTGGTTCGGCGATCTTGCCTACGTCCACTCTGAAGCTTATGATTTTATTGATTCACTTGGTAATTTCAATCCATTACAGCATATTACAGTAAGCTATATCTATGATGTTTGAATACAATGGTGATAGAAGGATGTAGAGTTAAATCCGGTAGAGTCTGGACGTAGAATGGCAAAAGATCCCTTTTATGAAGGCTCCAGGGTGCAATTTATAGGCGTAGGAGGTTGAGATCGTGCTCAAACTTCGGGAGACTTCTTCTGGCATGTGAGTGGGCCCACGCGACCGACCCCACCAAGCTTCGACTCGATCTGTGATTGATACGAAATTATTTCGTATCCATCAAAAATTGATCCAATCAAGCTGAAACTTGGCAGGAACATTCTTTACCTTGTATGGAAGCATCTTTGAAAATTTCATAGCATTTGGACCAGGGATTTGTGAGATATGATCGATATGAGGTTAAAGTTCCGTGTGCACTGCCCTGTTCGAGTCCATGGTTTCGTATCGATGGCCTTCGCATCGATCGGAAGCACGTGCGCGCAGTGACGTGGAGCGAGTTGCCTGGATCGATCCGATTTTAGTGGCGCACTGACCGATTCGTATCCACAAACTTCTCCTCATTTGCATCGATGACCGCTGTATATATTGGATTGGGGGAGATGTCTAATTCGTATCGGTAGAGTTAGCCTCGTTCGCATCCATCAAACCAAGTCTCGTTCGCATCGATCGGAATAGATGGATACGAACGAGCAGCATTAGCTTCGGCCCGATGGATACGAATAACCACACAAGTATGGCCGCCTGATGGATACGAACTAGACACGATAGGACCTCCAACCGATGGATACGAAGTAGGTGGTATGCGATCGATACGAAATGAGATCACTTGATGGATACGAGATGGATCGATGCGAGGTTGATGGATACGAACGTGCGGCCGTTCTGATCGATACGAACACGATGGATTCGAATGGAGCGAAGCGATGTCATGCTGATGGATTCGAATGGAGCGAGGCGATGTCATGCTGATGGATTTGAACCTGATGGATTCGAATGGACCATCACCTCGACCTCTCCATGGATACGAACTCCATGCTCTTTCTAACTTGTATCGATCATATCTCATTCACACGAACTCCGATTAACCTGAAATTTGGAATGCTGGTTCCCATTACTTTGCTTGCCGTGTTCTATCAATTGTAGCTTGATCCGGGCTCAGACAAAATTCGTCAATATCCATGGTGAAACAGTGTATAGCGAAATTTTACGATGAACCATTTTTAGTTTCCAGCCAACTTTTTTGGTGTCACGGCCTTGCCAAAAGGCGGGATAACATTTTCCCCCCAAAACATGTCTTGTGGTGGGAAGGTGTGTTTTGTAATGCCTTGAGTTGGATGTCCATATCCTGTCAACAACCTGTAAAGAGATCGATAGTTTCATATGACCTCAAATGATGATCGTTCGGGATTGTGTGCCATTTGAGGTGAATCGGGACCATTCGCGGTCGATGCCGTTCGCGGCGAATGATGGAATGGTACCGTTCGTGGTCATATGCCGTTCGCAGTGGATGGTAACATGGGACCGTTCGCGGTCGGATGCCATTCGTGGCGAATATCGATCGTTCGCGATCGAGTGCCGTTCAAGGCTGATTATGACCGTTCGAGGTCGGATATCATGATAAGTGAATCGTGACCGTTCGCGGTCGGGTGCCGTTCGAGGCAAATTGTGACCGTTCGTGATCATGTGCCATTCGAGGCAACTTGTGATCGTTCGCGATCGTGTGCCATTCGAGGCAGATTGTGATCGTTCGCGATCGTGTGCCGTTCGAGGCAAATTGTGATCGTTCGCGATTGTGTGCCGTTCGAGGAAAATTATGTGTGCCCGGAGGGGACTTAGTATTATCGATGGCAGTTTTTAGTTTCGGGGGAGTTTCTGAATCAAAGATTTTGGCGGTTCATCGCCATACAAGAGGTGCTCGTGGACCGTTCGCGATCCAACGGGCACTCAAGTAAATTCTTGCACAAAATTGCAAATATCAAAGTAATGATCATACGAATCTCACAACAGAAATGTCTAAACAACAAGAGTCTAGATGTCCAAATCAACATGAAACAAAAGCAAAGTAAGGATGTCAAAGTGCAAACTCTCACTATGGTGAGGTCAGTAATCATTCAGAGCATGCCTATGGATCGTGCGCGATCACTTACATGTGTAAATGATTTATCCGTGTCAGTGAGAGGTTTACGACTTGTTCATCATTATTTCAATCAAGCAATCAATTGATAAACAAACGGTGCCCCGATTCAGGGTCGCCTCTAGCTAATGTAGATGGTGGTCGCTCTGGTTCCACCGCTGGAGTTCGCCTCCTCACATACTGAAGTAGCATTTCGTTCCTGATATGCCCTTCCACCTCATCCTTCAGATGTCTACAATCATTAGTGTAATGACCGTTCAGTTCATGGAATATGCAATACTTGTCTGATTTCCACTCGTCATAAGTTGGATCCCTTCGCATTGGTCTATGATAGGGGACTTGCTCTCTTGTATCCTGATAAATTCGCTCTAAACTCTCGTTCAGCTCAGAGTAGGTGGTAAATCGCGACTCCTTACGTGGCCGTTTTGACTTGTCATCATTGTTCTCAGCCTTTCTTTTCCCTTTACCAATCTTCGCAACCTTTCCAGGTGGATTTCTTCTCCTGACCGCGTAAACGTCGACTTCTTCCTCTCTTTCTGCACTAGCATCTTCCAATCGTAAAAACTTCTCTCCCTCATGTTAGAATTCTCCTAAATCCATAGGCGGATCTTTAGTCAATGAATTTTTGAAATCCGTTCCATCAGCTATTCCGGACACACCTGCCATTATAACCATGGATGGATCTGGTCGATCCACCGAAGCCACTGCCGCATTAAATCACGTCAGAAAATTCCTCAAAGTCTCCCCAGCTTTCTGTTTTAGAGTTGCCAAAGTCATCACATTTTTGGGTCTTGCAATGTGAACCCTGAATTGCCTTATGAATCTCTCAGTTAAATCTGCCCATGTTCCTATTTAGCCGCTCTCCAGCAGTCTAAACCATAACGCCGCAATATCTACCAAGTACAATGGAAAGCACCGGGCCATAACCTCCTATGATGCCCCCAGTACCTCCATATGCCTCATATATTTTGTCAGATGTACTGTAGGGTCTGTCCTTCCATTATACATATCCAACGATGGTAACTTAAAGTCTGGTGGGTTCCTAGCTCGTCTGATTGCCATGGTAAAAGGGCTTTTATTAACATCCTCTAAATCTTTGTTTATTAATCCACCTCTCATGGCTCGCCTGACTATCTCCGCCAACCTGTCATTGTCTCCTAGCTGTGGTCCTCGTCCATTGCCTTCGACTTGCCCCCCGAGTTCACGAGGGAATTCCGGAATCTGTCCTCCCGGCTAAGCTTCTGTTCCTCTGCCAACGCTGTGCTGTTCGAATCCACCTGATGTTCTTCCTGGCGTTGGGCCTGCATGCTCTAGATGAGTGCCCCCTAGCTCTGGCGCTGCCTCAGAAGGTCCTGCTCAATTCTGAACTCCAGTTGCTCCTTGATTCTGCGCTCTAAGTTGTCCAATATGTTGAAACAAATTCTGGATCATTTCTTCCTGTCTTCTCATCATTGTCTCCTTCTCGTCCCTGGTGATGAAGACTGAAGCTTGGTTCGCTCCTGAGGAAGCCTCATGACTTCCTTCATGCTGACTCCTTTCTGGTCTCTGCCTTCTACTTGATTGCCTCGTCATAATTCTAGGATCTAAATCTCCAAACTCTCTGATTCAACTCTTAATTGATAGAACTCCTGAGTTCAAATTCTCAGTGAAAGCACCAAAGTGTTTGCGCCAAAATTGGTCACAAACCCCAATATCATGAAAGCACCCGTATATGAATACAAATCAACAATATTCAACACAAATCTCAGATCTAAGCAATATCAAGTACAACAATTCAAAAACAGAAATCAGAAACACATGATTTATAGTGGTTCGGCGATCTTGCCTATGTCCACTCTGAAGCTTATGATTTTATTGATTCACTTGATGGTTTTAATCCGTTACAGCAGATTACAGTAAACTTTGATGTTTGAATACAATGGTGATAGAAGGATGTAGAGTTGAATCCGGCAGAGTCTGGACGTAGAATGGCAAAAGATCCTTTTTCTTAAGGCTCCAGGGGGCTATTTATAGGCATAGGAGGCTGAGATCCCGCTCAAATTTCGGGAGACTTCTTCTGGCACGTGAGTGGGCCCACGCGACCAACCCCACCAAGTTTTGACTCGATCTGTGATCGATATGAAATTATTTCGTATCCATCAAAAATTGATCCAATCGAGCTGAAACTTGGCAGGAACATTCTTTACTTTGTATGGAAGCTTCTGTGAAAATTTCATAGCATTTGGACCAGGGATTTGCGAGATATGATCGATACGAGGATAAAGTTCCGTTTGCACTGCCCTGTTCGAGTCCATGGTTTCGTATCGATGGCCTTCCCATCGATCGAAAGCGCGTGCGCACAGTGACGTGGAGCGAGTTGCCTGGATCGATCCGATTTTAGTGGCGCACTGACCGATTCGTATCCACAAACTTCTCCTCCTTTGCATCGATGACCGTTGTATATATTGGATCGGGGGAGATGTCTAATTCGTATCAGTAGAGTTAGCCTCGTTCGCATCCATCAAACTAAGTCTCGTTCGCATCGATCGGAATAGATGGATACAAACGAGCAACATTAGCTTCGGCCCGATGGATACGAATAACCACACAAGTATGGCTGCCTGATGGATATGAACTAGACATGACAGGACCTCCAACCGATGGGTACGAAGTAGGTGGTATGCGATCGATACGAAATGATATCACTTGATGGATACGAGATGGATCGATGCGAGGTTGATGGATACGAACGTGCGGCCGTTCTGATCGATACGAACACGATGGATTCGAATGGAGCGAAGCGATGTCATGCTGATGGATTCGAATGGAGCGAGGCGATGTCATGCTGATGGATTCGAACCTGATGGATTCGAATGGACCATCACCTCGACCTCTCCATGGATACGAACTCCATGCTCTTTCTAACTTGTATCGATCATATCTCATTCATACGAACTTCGATTAACCTGAAATTTGGAACGCTAGTTCCCATGACTTTGCTTGCCGTGTTCTATGAATTGTAGCCTGATCCGGGCTCGGACAAAATTCGTCGATATCCATGGTGAAACAGTGTATAGCGAAATTTTACGATGAACCGTTTTTAGTTTCCAGCCAACTTTTTTGGTGTCACGGCCTTGCCAAAAGGCGGGATAACAGGTATAAACTATAACGCTTATCTCCATTCATAGATTCGTAGATAAAGTAAATTTATCAATAACAAAGATTCATCGTTACGATTTATGTGGGTTTCGGATAACCAACTAGAATCCGACTACCTGTCGCATCGAATTTCAAATGCCGTTTTATGGGCCAAGGGTTTTGCATTTTCATACAACAGTATATTCATCACAAATATAATAGCTCAGCACAAAGCATTTCATATTACATAGCATCACATCACATATCAAATATATCAATCCATCACACAGCATTAAATAGTAGAGATATCAAACAATTTACAACAGCTCAATAGAGTACAGTCATCCATAAGGAAGATAAATTTGTTATCTGATAATTCAAATCAGATTGATTACTAATCCTGGTTATAAATTAATTATAATCATCTTAATTAATTATCCTTAAGTCATTTATTAATTAATCATTAAAAATAAATTGGTTAACCCCTTAATTATGTAATTATCCTTTAATTCAATGATTCCCCAATTAATTTCCTTGATTAGCTAATCACACAAATTAATTATCCTTTAAATAATTAAGGAAGTAAACCTTTAATTAATACATCATTCTTTTATCACTTTCATTAATTAATTTCATTCATTAATCAACCCTTAATTTATTAACATTTAATTAATTACAATAAGTGATTATCCTAATCACTCAATTAGCTGTAACCATTAATTAATTACTTTTACTTAGGTAATTAATTTTAAGCAATTAATCAACTTTGATTACTGATTTATAAATTTGTCAATCTTTAATTAAAATAATCAACCTTTAACAAGTCACATAAATTAATACTTTGAAATATATTATCATTATCATATAATTTAAGTTAAAAACTTTTAAGTTAACTAATGATTTAAAATATCATTTTAAGATAACCCATTTATCTATTAAATCAACTATTTAATTAAGCTATTAAAAATTATTTCAAAACAACTTAAGAAAATAAAACTTACTTAATTTTAAGTTAAAAACTACACAACTTTTATCAACCAATGATTAATTAAACTTTTATCAAGAAGAAATTGTTTTTAAGAGTATGATTTTAAAAATTGTTTTAGTTTTAAATTTCAAAAATCTTTCAATATCCACCCGAGTCAACGTTTAGAAACTCCTGAGTGCAAACCCGAGCCAGATGTACACAATCCCGAGCTCGAACCCGAGTTGTTTCCCCTATTTTTTTTACTTTGTTTTATTAAAACATACCACTGTTGTATTACACGAATGAACCTGACAACTCACTCGAGCCATGATCCCATTAACCCGAGATCTTCTTCGAGACGACCCAGTACCAACGCCATTTGACACAAATGTTAACTAGTGCATGTGCACACGAGTTTACCAGCGTTCTGATCACCGAGGTCGACGATTACACGTCATCGACGACCTGCCTAAACCACTTATCCATCTAGATTCGTCGAAGGGTGAGAGATTCGAAATCGAGTATGCTTGAATCAAGCTAGAACCCAACACAAATTGAATAACCACCATAAACTTCCCAGAACCACCACCACAGACCTCCGAGCGCCACGCGACCACAACCCTAGCTGCTCCGATGACCCATGACCCCTTTTCCCCTGGTCCGACCCTCTCGAGTTCACCAGAGATGACGCAATGCTCACAAATATGTCGTCGATCAAAACTGCCTTTCGAACCCTACTCCGCCCCTTCCCAGCCACCACTGTCATCTTAAAAATGATCCACCATTTTTCCAGAGAACTTCATCACATTGACCACCGCCAACCTTGGTCCCGACCAACCCCATCACGCCGTTTGCCAAAATTCGACAAATACCCAATTTCTGATCGTCACAGAAATTCCTAACCTATACTAATCTAAAAACTTTGATTTCAATGCCTAAATTCATTTTTTTCCCATTACGAATTGAATCACGAAATCCAAATTTGAAATTAACATACTCAAATTTTCATTTTGAAATGATTTTTGCTGTAAAGCATATATTTTGAAAAAGAATTGCATAACATATCTGCTTAAAATTATTTTTAAAAATCAAATGTTGTTATTGTTAACAAATTTCTTCTAGAAATCAAATCCTAAAACGGATTAGTGAATGAGATTACCAATTTTTAACAAGTTTTGTGACCTGTAACTGAAAACAGAGGAATATATAGCATGCATACCAGACATACAGACATGCAAGCATTGTCTCAACACATTTTCAAGCATGATCACAAATATAAACCAGACACAATAAATTCCAGATTTTATATGGGAAGTTTGCTCACCTGAGTTGGAATAAAGAACCAGATTGTTTTTTTTGATTAAATTTGTATTTGATTTACTTGATCCTCTGCTTTGTTTTTTTAATTTCCTGAAGTTTCAAACTTAGGTTGAAGACATTGATTTTCCAGGTTTGAAGATTGGTTTGATCTTCATGCTTTCTTCAATTTTGCTTTGGACTAATTTATCTTTGTTTCCAGGTTGAAGCTTTTGAACTTTTCTGTTTTGTTCTGGTTTTGAGTTTCTAGATTTTACTTGCTTTGATTTTAAAACTTGAATTACGGATTTGCTTTGAAATACTCAGGTTGAAGGAGAAGAATGCACAAGCTTTGAATAAATGCAGGCTACATGATTTTCATCTCAGATTTGAAACATAGGACTTGGAAATGAAAATGATTTGCAGTTTTGATTTTGAAATTGATTTACAGATTTATGATTTTGGATTTTAAGAGATGAACAGGTTACAGATTTCTGATTTGAGGATGAATTCATTTCAGATTTTGTTTGAGAAATGGTTTAAGTTTTAAGTTTTTTTCTCTTGGCTTTTGAATAAGGAAGATAGAAAAAGTATGAAGAGAAGAAGGCTTATGTTTTTATAAGTAAATTTTGAGATTTAATAAAAATAAAATAAAAGTGAAAATTAAGGAGTGACACATGTTTAAACATTTAACAATTGTCATAACTCTTTTCAATCAATTAACACTTGTTATATTAAGCCTTAATGTTTTTACACTTGTCCTTTAAGTATCAAATATTTATTTTTAATGTAAATAAAAAGCTTTTACTTAATGTACTATTTCTTATCTAAATATATATATGTGTGTGTATATATATATATATATATGAATTTCTTTTTATTGAAAATGTAATAAAACTAATTATATATAAATAAAAGCTCATCCAAATATTAATTTTAAAATGTCCATCTTTTGAAATTTAAAACTAAATTCAAATTCAAATCAAATTTGAAAGTCCAATTTAAAGTCAACTTAAATACACATATATAATCAACACACATATGTATATTATAGGATTTAACCTTTAAACAATTGTTTGCAAATTATTTGTATTTAATTCAAAATAATTCTTTTAAATTATATGTATATTAAAATTAGAACACAAATTCTTATTAATTTTAAAATATAGTTTTAAATCTAATTTGTTTTTCAACACATTTATATTTGAATTTCAAATCCAAATTTCAATTTATTCTCAATATTTATTTTGAATCTCAAATCCAAATTCTATTTTAAAAATCAATAAATATACATATATAATGAATAAACAAATATCTTGTTAAAACTAGCTACATTTGTTAACATACAAACATATTTATATTTTCATATTAATTTACCAATTTAATTCTTAATTTAATCTAGGAATGAAATTAATTACAAATTTAAATTTGTTTAAAAACATGAATGTTACAATGAGTTTACATGGGATAGATTCAAGCGAGTATTTGAGAAGCGTTATATGCCTTCCGTTGGTATTTCCAGGATGTATCAAGAGTTTACCAATTTGAAGCAAGATAATTTCTTATTTATGATAAAATTATTAGAGTTCTATTCGACACTGGAGCTACACGTAGTTTTATTTCCCAACAAACCATAGAAGAGTTAAATCTTGAACCCGAATTCATAGACGGACCTATTTGTGTGAAGAAACCAATAGGTGGCCTGTGACGAACCGGATTTTGCCCGTTCGAAAATCGACATCCATACTTTACATCGTACTCGAATGCCGCAGATTCGACCGTTCAAATCCGAGTCGCCGGAGCTTATAACACAATTAAGTAAATAACACAGCGGAAAAAATAATGAATATCAATATACAACATCTGATACAACATCCCGATACAACAGATGATCCAATAGATATCGATATACATCAGAGATATGATACAATAAAATAGCAGCGGAAAAGAAAACAACTAACACCAGCAGCGGAACATTTAACTCCAATATAGTCTTTAAGGAAGAACTCCAGCAGCAGCTCGAACCAACATCACAATATACTAAGACAAGCATGTCTCGTCCGTAACCAAAGACTGAAACTAGCTCCAGACAATCTACTGAACCTAATTATCTGAAAAACCCAACTCTAGACTGCTCGTGTGGAAAATAATGAGCACCCAGAGTTTAGGAAAGGAACAATAAACTCCGAGTCAGTCATGGGACTGGTGTGAGTAACAAAACAGTTTATCTTTTAAATAAACAAGATTTATAAAAGAAAATCCAATATGCTTTTTAGAAAATGAAACTACCATAAGACCTCCCGCCACACACACAATGCAAACGCAGAATTGGAGGAGATTTCTTCTTATGATAGTCAAACATGCTTAATACGTAGAAAGTTCTTTGATATTATTATTATAAGTGCAGAGTGCAGAAAACATTTCGAAAGTAGAATATAAATCTTAGCCAACATAGGCATTCCGCACTATGCCTACTATAGCTACCATGTTCAATAGCAGGTTACCACCACATTCCATGGCAGGTAATACAACTAAAACCGTACAGGGCTCGTATTGTTTCTTTGGATTTTCCAACAAATGGTCAGGCTAAGGAACTTCCTACTGCCACATGGGATTGCCTCTGGCGGGACGTCCCGAGAACCTATCCGGAACTCTGCCAACACAAGGCCGGGTTACCTCTGTAACTAGGTAACTACTACTCGAGCATGCCACTCCCCGGTCCTTTGGGACCTTTATCCGAGGCGCCTCTAAGCAACAACCACACAGTAAATGAGATTGGAGCCACCACATAGGTAAATATCTGGGCTCCATACCATGATACCACCTTATACCAGAAGGGAATGACACACCCTAAAGGGCGCGACCCTCATAACCTTGCCCCATCTTTCCTGTTTCGACCATTTCCGGGGTGTGAGGTCCTGATGCAGTCTCGTCCACAAAGCTACGATTTATACAAAAGCCATGCTCTGATCACAAATGATCAACAAATGATCATCAACACACAGCAGCACTCAGAATGCCACACTACCAAATTGGGAGTATATCGTTGATAACCTTCAACTACATAACCTCTGAGCTCGTACGTCTCAGAGAAGGGTGTTAAGCTAAGAGAATAAATTCTCCGCCACCAACAGATATGTATTTGAAAGAAATCTACTTTATATCTCAAAGTGTAGTGTCAGACATACAATCCATACAAGTCTGTTCCGGGTTCGAACAGAACCGAAGGCACTTCCGAAAAAGCACTTGCAATCCGGGTATTCACAATCCCGATCGGACTTCCCATCACTTAGGGAATCTCTATACCGGCGCGACTCGGTGCAGAGACAATCGATAGGTCATCCTATCGCTTTCGCAAATACCCGGTCTTCACCACCGGTCTTCAAATGCTATCCATAACGATGAATCACACATTCGGAATGGGTTATACGACACAAAGGTCCTCTCCCGGCTAAACCGAATAGTGAGCGCAATATTTAAAAACATATGGATATTGGGATTTCAATTAAGTCACAACTTAATAATTCAAAACTTTCTTTCAAATGGTTTAAACCACATACCATTTCAAATCTTTTAAACGAAAAGATTTATTTCACAAAGTTCACCCATTTTCACAAAGATCCATTTATGGATTTCAAATCAATTCCCATTTCAATTGGATTAACTCATTTTAAATCTTTAAATTAAAGATTTAACTAATAGCTTTCAAACCGTTTCCATAACTTGGAAAATCATTTTCATTTTTAACTTAAAATCCCTTTTTACACAGTTTGGAAGTTCACTTCCTATATGAAAGCTTTTATTATTTGAAACAAATAGTTTTCGTTTCAGAAAGATCCAATTTTATTTACACGAGTTAAAGCCTTTGAATTTAAATTCAAATTCCCAAATCAATATCTTTAAATAGTTTAACCCATATAAACTCATTTATAAGTTGAATAGCCTTTCTAAACCTTGGTTTCCAAATAATAGAATTCAATTTCAAATATTGAATTCAAATATAAATCAAATTATTTTAATTTCAAAACTCAATCTGGTTGTTCAAAATAAGTTTTATCTTTGAAATTCCATTTCAAAAGTTTCTTCACTTTAAACCCCATCCCTTTCCAAAACATTTGAATTCAAATATTCAACTATTAAACTGTTTAAAAATCTGTGACTTAATCGATTTTCCCGTGAAATCCATATTTGTGTGTGTATAAGTGTGGTCCAGGGGTTTAACACAATAGTGCAACATCATTCAACCATCACAGATCAAATACAGAAATTTATTTGATAAGCGGTATAAACTATAACGCTTATATTTGATAAGCGGTATAAACCATAATGCTTATCTTTCATTCACAGATTCACAGATATATATGTCACAAAGAGATAGATTACAGATCACAACACAATCAAGATATATCACAAAGCATCCCATATCAGGGATATCGAACAATTCAACATCCAATACAATTCAAACATCCATAAGTAGGATTAATTTAATTATCTGATAGATTTAAATCAGATTTATTTCTATGAATAAATTCGCTAGTTATGGAAAATTAATGATTAATTAATCACACCCAATTAATTTATACTGAATAATTAATTTCTTAATATTTCCATTAAATAATTACACTTCATGAATGATCATTATTAAATTAATTAATCTAAATTAATTGTTATAAATTAATTAGTTATTTAAATAATCTTGGTTAATAGCCTTCATTAACTAAGAAAAATTCTTTAATTACTTCTCAAAAATAAGTGACTAAGATTAATCATTATTAATTACGATTTAATTGGATAATCACCTACATTGATTAATTTTCCATTAATTTATTCATACTCATTAATTAACTATTCCTTAATTAATTTCCTTAATTAATCAATCCTTTTTTTTATTACACTAAGTAAATTCATTCTTGATTACTTTCCCCTATGTAATTACCCTTAACTTATCTTCATCAAAAAGTAATCCTATTGGTTAACTACCCTCGATTAATTAACCCTTGATCATAATTTAATTGCTCTTTAATTACTTATAAGTATACTAATAAGTAATTAACCAATAAGTAATTAACCAATAAGTAATTAAAGATAATTAACCAATAAGATATACTAATAAATTAATTGCTCTTTAATTACTAATAAGATATACTAATAAATTAACCAATAAGATATACTAATAAGTAATTAAAGATAATTAAATGCTTATTAGTATATCCTATTGGTTAATTACTTATTAGTATATCTTTAAAACATTTCCATGGTTAACTTAAATAATTAAAACTTAAATAAAATATCCTCAACTTTACTTAACAACATTTAATAAATCCATTTTTTTCTCCTTAAAATAGTTTATAAATAATTAGTTTATCTTAACTCTGAAAGCTACTCATTTGCAATCCAGAACAAACCCAGCACTACCCCATTTCCCAAAACTCGAGTAATCCCTGGTTCTAACTGAGTCAACCAACTTCAGTTCTTCCTGATCGAACTCGAGATCAACTTGAGTATAACGTTCCACTTCCTTGAGGAAAACATCGGCCAAACACTTCCATCCTTCCTCACCTACTCCTTCTTCCCCCACAACATAATCACTCTGATACACCGTGCACCTGTGCACGTACACCATGCGACAATCATCATCGATCAACTCTACAACTCTCGACAAACCATCGATCGAATCGCCGACGCTCACATCCATCCAGCACAAACTTCGATCTCCAACAACGAAAATGGACAGATTCGAATACCATTGGAGAAACTCGACCACCCCAAAACGTCCCATACCGGCACCCAAGATCACTAGCAACCACGAAACGTGATCCAGAGCTTCGCCTCTTCATGACACCTCCATCCAACTTGGTCCGATCGCCGATAGTCCACTGACGACATCGAATTGCTTCGACAACCCAGCCAAATTGAATCCACCTCTAAAACCCTAGTTTTCATCGTAGTATCGCCAGCGATGATCAAAAAAATAAAAACCCATTTTTCCCAAATACGCCGGCCTACCACCTTCCTCTACCCTCAATCCCTATCCTTTCAGTCCCCGCAATCATCAGGAAATGGTCGAAAAGCAAACTTTGTTCAAATATGAACTGCATTTGGAATACTTAATAAAAAATCATCATATCAACTTTAAAAATCCTATCTTTGTATGTTCATTCGAGTTATATAATCAAATCAGTGATTTAAAACACTCGAATTTATCATATGATTCCTGTCTTTCACTGTAAACTTGGTTTACAGAGTCCAGTGTTTCATTTTCAAGCTTAAAACCATTTCTGGGCCATGGTTTAAGTTCAAACTAGCTTATTTTGTTTAAAATCCTAAATTATAATGTTTGTGGGAGGATGTATCAATTTTTTCTACTTTTCTTTGCTCTGTAACCAGAAATATAAAAGAATAAGTTATATAAACATTTCAGTATCACAAAAATATACAGAACAAATTTTTTTCTTCAACGTACGACAAAGCACAAATCCATAAACTGAATATCCTGATTTCAGTTTAGAAAAAATAGGTTTACTCACCGTGGTAGGAAAGAACAGAGAATACAGGGGACTGGAGTTTTATTTTGATGAGTTGTTGAATTTAATCCACCACTTGATGTCCTGATTTTTTTTTATCTCTGGTTTATATATATATATATTTTTTTCCAGCTCTGGATGAACGAACAAAACTGATAGATTGATATGTAGAAAACAGGTTGATATTTGTTTCCTTTTAGTACAAAGTAAGTTCAGAGATTTTTTTATATATATATATATATTTGTTGACTAGCTGATTTCTTTGTTGGCTGAAGTGATATGTATTTTGTATGCTAAGATTTTGCATTAATTGAGCTTGTCTTGATTTGCAAGCTAATAGATATTTATAAATCTTTGTTGTCTTGTTTCACACTTTGATATATTTATTTGTATAACTTCTTTTGCAGGCTTCATGAATATTTTTGTTTTACTTTGTTCTTGCCTGCATAGTTTGTCTCAGCTGATATGATATTGTGGTGGCCAAAATAATATTGTTATTTTACTTTGTTTTGTTTGTTCATACTTTTTGTTTTAATGTTTAAGTGTGCCTGGTTTGTTTTGCAAGCTATTACATCTACTTGTTCATTTTTATTTTATACTTATTACTTTGAAATATGGATGAACTTCTATATTAAATTTGATGTTAGAATTTATCTAATATGTTTTACTTTATATTTTGTAATTTATCTTTTATATAACTATAAACTTATTTGAGATATTTTTATTTTTTGTTTAAATCTAGAGAAACTCAAATCATTATATCATTTACTTTCACAAGTTTAAATCAAAAATGAATTTAATTATCAATTTAAAATAAATTAAAATTCGGGATCGTTACATGGCCGTGTGATTCTTTGTTTATGCTATAGAAAAGTTCCTATTTCATATTCTCATCATCAGTTTCCTATCCGCCTTTTCGTTTTTGACTTTAATGAATTTGAGATTTACTTGTAATGAATTGCTTAAAATAATATGAAGCTAAATTAGATTGTATCAATAGAATGATTTCGATCAAAACCAAACTTGAAAATTTTATTGTGATTTCTTGTGGGGATCCAAGTCTGCAGAGGACAAACTAATGTATACTTTAGGGTATCTCGACCAAATTTTGGAACATACTAATTGTTCGAAAATTTCCTGACGTACTTGAAAAAGTTAGGTCTTTACCTCTGCAAAGGGAAATTGAATTTAGAATCGACTTGGTTTCCAATGCCCATCCAACTGTGCATGCAAGTCGTAGGATGACACCAAGGGAAAGAGTAGAGTTAGTTAAGAAAACCCAAGATTTATTGTAGAAAGGATTTATATGACCTAGTCGTTCCAGTTGGTGTTCAGTTGTAGTATTTATGTCTAAGTCCGATGGATCTTTGAGACTGTGCGTACATTATCGTGATCTTAATAACTTAACCCTTAAGAATAAATTTCCTTTGCTCGAATCGAATGACCTTTTCAATCAATTTCATGGTGCTCGATTGTTTTCCAAGATGTCCAAGGATTCCATCAACTGAGAATTGTGGAAGATTGTATTCATTTGATAGTTTTTTGGGGTCTCGATACATTCTACGAATGGTTACTTATGCCCTTTGGACTAACAAATGCCCCTGCATATTTCGTAGCCCTGATGACCCGAGTATTTCATGAAGTATTGAATAAGTTCGTTCTTGTATTTATTGATGATATTCTGATTTAGTAAGCCAAATATAGAATAGATATTTCAGTTTGATCTGGTAAGCCATTTCTCTATCTTTTTATGTGTTCATATATTCTTTGTCTGTCTCCCTGTCTACCAAATTTCGAGGACAAAATTTTCTTAAGCGGGGAATTTGTAACGATCTTGTTTTTAAGCCAAATTTAATTTGGTAATTAATATAATTTTTAGAATTAATTTGTGAACTAATTTGAATTTTTTCAAAATAAATAAGGTATGTGTTTGTTATATATATATATATAGATTGTAAATAGAATTTTGATTTGAAATTCGAAAATAAGTGTCTTAAAAATAAATTGAATTCAAAAAACTCTATATTTTAAAACTAATAATTTTTTTTCTTCTAATTATAGTGTATATATATATATTGTGATTTGGAAGTTATGTTTTAAATTCAATATAATAATTTTCAAAAGCTATTTAGAGTTAAAATCTATATTTTAAAACATTATAGATAAATATTTATTAATTTAAGATATAATAGCTTAAGTTTAAAAATAAGATTTAATAAAAGGTTTATATACTTTGTTTTAAGATTTTTACATAAAATAAGTATAGTTTGAATATATATAAATGCAAAACATAAAAACATATGTTAATATAAAAACATAAAAAGACATAAGTACATGCATGAAGACATGTGTAAGCTAAATGTAAGTACAATTTAACAAATGTCAATTTTTAGTTTTCTTTTGTTTTTAAATAATGAATAAAATATGAAAACAAGATTATATAAATATAAAAAGGAAATGTATTTAGTAAAAATTGAAAATATAAAATATATAAAACATATTAAATATTTATACATGCACAAAGACAAGTGTAAGATAATTATAGCATGCAAAATACAAATGTCACAATGCATTTCCTCATTTTTAAAATATAAAAAAAATAAACAAACAAAGCTATGTATATATATATCCCTCATACTCCTTCTTTTCTCATTTTCTTAGTTTGATTCAAAATTAAAACCTGACAAACTAACGACCGGAGAAAATATAAGAAAGCCAAAACTAGAAAAGAAAACAAACAACTTTTTTCAAATTCAAACCTGAGCAAAAATTCAAAGATCAACCCAACAAAATCAAAGCAAAAATCAATTCATAGCAGACCAAAGTTCGGATAAAAACCAAGTTCCGGCCTTCAAAGATCAAAGCAAAATTCCAGCTTCTTTGCTTCAAAAACTTGTGAGTAAACATTACTTTAAAAAGCTAAATTTGTTTTATAACCTGCTGCAATATGATAACTCCTTGGAGTATGTTGAGAAATGTTGCATGAATAATTGAATATGCTTGCAACTATATGTATATATGAGTTATTTACATGGATGTCTGTACTTAGACATATATATGTCTTAGTTTTTGTTTTAAAGGCTAGAAACAAGTTCAAATTTTAAATTCTCTTCCTCTAATTTCTTATAGCTTACGTTGTCTAAACAAATATGTTTGAATTAACAACATCTCGTTTTTAAAATGTTTAAAAGTATAGTTATCAAGCATTTTAACAGGGAAGAAGGAAGAACAGTGAAAAAAAATCAAGTTAGAAACTCGATTGTCCAAATTTCGTGTTTTGATTTTATAATTTGATTCGTCTTCGAAAATGATGAATTTTGATAATGATATCAAGATTTTTAAGTTCGTATTTATTGAGAAATTACGAGTTGAACAAATGTCGAGTTTTGGTCAAATTTCGGCGATCGCATGTTCTGATAGCATCGGGATCATGGCTGAAGTTTGCTCTGAGGTCAGGCGTTCTGGAAAAAATGGTAGGTGGATTTATCAATTACCGTCGAGGTCAGGCGACGTCGAAGTAGGGTTTTAGACTCAGGTTTGGTCGACTTTGGTTTCCAGGCTATTTCGACATCGATGGTGTATCAGACTTGACCGGAAGTATGGAATTGAAGCATGGTTCCAAGACGAAGCTATAGGTTGATTGGCATGGTTTCAGATGGCCGTAGGCGGCGGCGCGAGGTGTTTCGATTGATCAGTCTTGGGTGCCAGTGGGTTCTCGTATGCTCGATTTCGTTTTGTGTTTGATTCGGGGTTCTGGGTGATCGTTTAGTTTGAGGTGGTTGTAGCCGACGTGTTGGAGGTCGGAGCATGGATCGGAGTTGGTCGGAGCTCGTATGCACGTGCACGAGTTCCTCTGGTATCTGTTGTTGCTGAGGTGATGTTGCTATGTGGTTCGAGCTTGAGGAAGATGGAGATTTGCTCGAAGTAGATCTTGGGTTTTTCAAGAGGGAAGTGATGAACGGGAAGGCTCGGGTTTGTACTCGGGGAAACGTGATTTTGACACGGGTATATGAAGTAACAGTTTTAAATTTTAAAATAAATCAAGTTTAAAACAATTTCTTTACAATTTCTTATAAATAATAATTGTTTATTTAATTTGGGATTAGTTAAAGGTTATAAAACTAATTATTTTAAATTAAGTAAGTTTAAAGTATTTTATTTTGTGTGTATTATTTATATTAAATTCTTAAGCTTATTTTAAATAAATGTAATAATGTAATTAAGTAATTAATTAAGAAGATGAAAAGTTTTTAATTCATTTGTTAGTGATAAATTTATTAAACAAGTTTTCAAGGGTTTCAAACAAAGGTATTGATCAAGTTATCAAGCAAGTTTCAAAGGTTAAAATTTTAAAAAATGATTTGGTTTTGAATAAATTATATATTGGGATAATTATATAATTAAATCCCTAAGTGTTTTCAAAAACATAAAGTGATGTAATTAAGTAAGTAATGAAGATGAATTTATTGAATTTTAAATAATCAAAAGGTCTCAAGTGATTTTGTATGTTAACGATTAACTTCAAACCTTTGATTTAAATAAGATTTAAGGATTTGATTAAGTAATTAATTAAGATAATGGTTTATCTTAGATTAATTAAGGACTTAAGTAATTAAGGGTTAATTAATTAACTTAAGTAATCATGGGATAATTAATTACTTAAAGGATAATTACTTAATGTAATTAATTAAAGGATGATTAATTAATGTGAGTAATTAAAAGATAATTACTTAAAGGATAATTAATTAATTAAAGGATAATTAATTAATGTAAGTAATTAAAGGTTAATTAAGTAATAATTAAAGATTAATTAATTATTAGTTAAAGGTTAATTATTTAATGATTAAGGGTTAATTAATTAATCATTAAAGGTTAATTAATGAATAATTAAAGGTTAGTTAATTAATTTTTTTAAGGTTAATTAATTTATGATTAAAGGATAATTAATTAATGTAATTAATTAATATGGGTAATTAAAGGATAATTACTTAAAGGATAATTGATAGTTACTTTATGTAAGTAATTAAAGAATAATTAATTGATTGATTAATGATTAAAGGATAATTAATTAATAATTAAAGAGTAATTAATCAGTAATTAATTTTATACCAAATGGTTTGTAATTAATGTTAATTAAGCAAGGTTTGGTAATTTATTCATAAGTAATTAGTTTGGTTAAATCAAATTAATTTTAAATCATATAACTAGTTAATCTTGCTTATAGATGATTGGATTATATTGAATGCCTTGAATTGTTTGATATCTCTAATATGTAATATTCTGTGATATGAATTGCTTTGGATTGAGCCGTGATAAGTGTAAGTTATTTATCTGTGATGAATTGCTGTGTGAATTTGAACTTCTGAATTGAATTAAAATTGTTTAGTTAAAAAACTTTTCCTTTAATACGGCATTTTAATTTCGATGAGACCGGGAATCGGATTCCAAATGGTTATCTGAAACCTCATCGGATCTTAAAGGTGGATCTTTTGTTTAAAAGATTAAAAATGGAAATTTCTATCCACATGTTTTAAAATAAGCACTCATTATTCGAAAAGGCCGGCGGAGGACATTAAGTCATAAAAATCATTCCGAATAATGATACAACGAAATGGAATTGCATTTGAAGACGGTGGTTAAAGACCGGGTATTTTCGAAAATGAAAGGATTACCTGTTGATTATCTCTGCACCGAGTGGCTCCAGTATAGAGATTACCCTAAGTGATGGGGAGTCCGGACTTGATTAGGGGATATTCGAATTTGCAAGGACTTCTTTCCTTAATTGGACGAAGTGCCTTCGGTTCCATTCAGACCCAGGATGGACTTGTATGGATGTATGTCTGACATTACACTTTGAGATATAAAGCTGGTTTCTATCAAATACATTTCTGTTTGGTGGCGGAGAATTTTTTCTCTTATCTTAACACCCTTCTCTGAGACGTACGAACTCAGAGGTTATGTAGTTGACGGTTATTAGTGATATATTCCCAATTTGGTAACGTGGCATGCTAAGTGCTGAGCAGTGGTTGATCAAAGCATGACTTTTGTGTAAAGCGTAGCTTTGTGGGACGAGACTTCATCGAACCTCACACCCCTGGAAATGGTCAAAACAGGAAGGATGCGGCAAGGTTATCGGGTTCGCGATCCTCAGGGTATGTGCATTTCCTTCTAGATAAAAAGTGGTATTCTGGTATGGAGCCTAGATATTTTACTTATGTGGTTGTTGGACTTTGTAAGGCGCCTCGGTAAAGGTCGGTTACGACTAGGGGATGGCATACTCGTGACATTAGTTACCTAGTTACAGAGATAGGCCGCCATTGTGTTAGCAGAAATTCGGTTAAGTTCACGAGACGTTCCTCCAGAGGTGTACCCATTCGGATAAAGGAAGTTCCTTAGCCTTGAACATTTGTTGGAAATCCAAACAAAACAATATGAGCCCTTTACGGTTTTAGTTGTAGAATCCGCCATTTAATATGGTAGCTATAGTAGGCATACTATAATGGTGCGTATGTTGGCTAAGATTAATATTATACTTTTGAAATGTTTTTCCACACTGTGCATTAATAATAATATCAAAAGGATTTTCGCGTATCAATCATCTTTGACTACTATATGGAGAAACCTTCCGCATGTGTGCGATTGCATTGAGTGTGTGCTGGGAGAGCTTCTGGTAGTTTCATTTTCCAAAAAGCATAACAGATTTCTTTTTATTTATTTTTGTACAAATTACTGTTTTCATGTTTGCTTGGAGTTTATTGTTCCCTTTTCTAAACTCTGGGTGCCCATAATTTTGCACACGGGCAACCTAAAGCCAGGTTATTAGTAGGTTCTGAAGCTATGTCAGATAATAGATATGGATTTGGAAGTCTTTGGTTTGGAAGCTTTTGGTTTGAGCTTTTTGGCAGTCTTTGGAGCTTTGGCAATGAAGATGCAGTATTGTTGGAGTCTCTCTCTCTCACTCTCTCTCTCTCTCTCTTGGAAGACCCTGTTGTTATTATCTTTCCACTGTTGTTTTCCACTGTTGTGTTGTATTTTGGCTCTGATGATATTGAGCTCTTGTTGTTGTATGTTGTATCCATGTGGTGTATCAATAAAGTCTTTTTGTTTCCATTGTGTTGTTTTCATATAATGTGTTATAGCTTCAGCGAACCAGACTCCAATGTTTGAATCTCTGGCATTTGAATACGGGTGATGTATTGGATGCCGATTTTCGAACGTTGGATCCCATATCGTTACACTCTCTCCCCCTTTCTTTATTTTCCTCCTCCTCCATTTTTTCCCTCCTCAAATCTCCTTTTTTTCCTTAAAGCTTCCCTTTTCTTATTCTTATTCTTCAAATCTTCTTCATATTTTTCAAAGCTTCCTTTTCTTTTTCAATTCATCATCTTCTTTAAATTTTCTACTTCTTTTCCAAACATTCTTCCTTTTCCAAATACTTTTCTTCAAATCCAGATCTACACAAACTTCTCTGTCTCTTTCAAAACTTTCTATAAAAAAAATAGAAGATTTAGATAGCAAGGAAACAAATCAAAACGAGGAAGTAGTTATGGATCCAAATTCGACTTAAAAAGGAAAATCCATAAAGTGGGTGTTCTGACCCACTCACAACCACTAAATTATCTTATGTTAGTTAAATTGAATTTATGATGTGATTTGGAATTGATTGGTTGATGTTTGGTATATTTAAGTTATCATTCTAGTTAAATTTAAATTTTATTGCATTTAATCATCGTTTAATTTAATATTGAATTTAATTGTCAATTTAATACCTGTCAATGATAATTAGTTATCTATTGATGTTTATTGGTTGATTTGGGTGATGATTATGATGTATGTTTAATTGTTGATATTGGATGATTTGATGTTATAATATAACATTGCAAGTTCCATTAGTTTTTGTTAGAAAATCCCTATAGGTTGAAATGATACATACCCGAACATCATATAGAATAGGGAAAAGTTGTTATGGGTTGAAATGATAAACCCAAGCGATTTTTGTTGATTTGGAATTTCGGATTGCGGGTTGAAATAATATATACCCATAAATTTAAATTTTTCCAGAATGAAATGATAAATATCTACATCAGTTGACCATAGAGTATAAAATTATATACGGACACCAGATTGGTTAAATTAATGGATTTTAAAACCCTTAAATCTTGAATTGGATTAAATGATATTTTGAAGGAAATTGATTTATATAAATTAAATTACTTTGAAAATCGAAGTTGATGGTTGGAATTGGAAATTGGTTTAAATCGAAATTTTGAAGTATTTTAATCAATTTTAAATCTATTTAAAGTATTTTAACCCATTTAATCTATTTTAAATCTATTTAACCTATTTTAAATCATATTAATCTATTTTACTCTATTTAAAACTATATTAAAATATCTTAATCTTTTTTAAAATTATATTAATCTATTTTAATGTATTTAAACTATATTAATCCATTTTAATCTATTTTAAACTATATTAATCTGTTTTAATCTATTTTAACTATCTTAAACTATTTTTAAAAACTATTTTAAGCTACCTAAATTATTTTTTGAATTTCAGGTTTTGTAAAGTGAAGTTTTATATTTAAATACTTGATTTTTAAGTAGAATAAGATGAAATGATGTTATAACATAAGTAGGGATTTAAATGACATATTTGAGGAATATGATGATTTAAATGAGGATTCAATCTATTTTCGAAAATATAAATTAGAAAGTGATATGATTTCAAATGTGATATAATTTCGAAAGTAGATATGATTTCAAAAATGATATGGTTTTGAGAATATGATATTTTGATATAAATTACAAATCGGTTTTGGAAATGTAAAAGAACCATCCGGTGTTAAATAAGCATTTGGCTGTTAAAGAGATCGGGATCGAATATTGTCATACTCTCTACCAATACCGAAAACCACTTTAACAACTGTGTACGTGGTGGAGATTTCAAAATGAAGTAGGATTGTTGGCGAGCGATTCTATATGAGGTATTTACATGACCGTGACTCTCATTTGTCAGCTTAGATGTGACTAAAATAGGATCTATACCTGGGCCAAGTGAGGTCGCACCTCCGATCGGCATGCTTCTTTGATACCATATTTTTTACTTTATGATTGATTTGGTGGCCAAACCTCAATTTTGATTATGGAAGTGTGTTTCGAGGTGGACGGTAGTAGCAGCTATGCGTTACCACCAGCCCGGTTCTGCAAAATGCCAGAGTCCTACCCTGGCATCACCTTGAGTGCCATGTTCACATGCCCTATCATTCCTTCTATGAGTTTGTTTCGTACCATACCTATGGAGTGCCCTCTGATAGCCCTCCACTTTACGAAGGAGTTACGGTACTATATAGAATCTGAGAATATATAATGTGTTAAGGGGGATATAGGTAACGCCTTAACGCTATTTTAATACTTTACTTTATTGTAGGCACTATTGTAATAACGTATTTTACTACGCATGTTGATAGTTTAACGAATCCTTAAGAGATGGTAATCCCGAATATCTCTTAAGTTATTGCACTTACGTAGACAAGGGATAAGAGATGTCAAAACCCGTAAACATCTCTGACGTCGTTACAGTCTTATTTATTTACTGTTGATTTAACTTACATAAGATCTTTTAGTTCTGACTCGAGTGTTTTGTCTTTTCAATTTTCTCGGGCCAGCCTGAGCTTTTCAGTATATCGAAGACTTCTTTTTGGAAGATTTATATACTATTATTACTTATTATATTATTTTCACTTCATTATGTTGTTCCACTGCATTGTTATTTATTTCTATTGAATGTAACTCTAATTATGTATTGTAAAAGTGTAATCAAAAGTTATTTGAAAAATAGCGTCATGAACTGTTTATTCGATTATTATATTTTGTCATTCCACTATGAGATTATGTGTTTGTTCATTCTTTCTCTGCTTTCTCTTATTTACCCCATAACAATCTGCCATTTTGAATGGTTTGAGTCCGACGTGTGTGGTTTATCGTCGATTTAAATCTTCCAAAAAGGTCGGTCCTTACACTATTATAATTGTAACAACCCGCATATTTATCGATTTTTATATTTAAATATTTTATTTAAATATTTTATCGTTAATCGGATTTTGGTCCGAAGCTACTTTTTGCAAACGGTCAAATTAGGACTCGAGACCACTTCCATTGAGTTCGAAACGTCGTTTGCAATCTTCTAAGTATAAACATTGATATGTTTGGGGTTAGTGGAATTTCACCACTTTTTCACTCGAGCCTTTGGTTTGGACTTTTAGCCCATTAGGCCCAAGTTCCACCCCCCTTCTTCTTCATTGCTTCATTTCATTTCCTAACACTAAAGCTTCAACAAAAATGGTGAATGGAATGAGAAATTAAAACTCCAAAGTCTTTGTTTTATTGCAACTCCAACATTCAACTCCAAATTCAAGAAGAAGACATCGGATTCAAGCTTGTGGTTGCTTCTCCATTTGCCTTCAAGCTTTGTTCTTCATTTTCTTTGGATTTTGGAGCAAAGGTGAGATTTTTATCTCACAATTCTAGTCTATAACTATATTGGACTGTTGGGAATGATTCCCTATCACTTTTGCATGCACATTTGCATTTGGTTTGAATCGAATTGGCGAAAAACTCCAATTTTTAGTGTTTTTGGTGAAATTCTGCACTTAGGTCGTTCTGCCTATGCTAGGTCGTTCGCGTGGAAAAGTCTCGGCCTCAAAATAGCTCGTTTCCGACCTTAAAATGGCCTACAACGTTAGGTCGCTCGGCACTCGGCACTCGGAATTAGGTCGTAGGTCGTATGGCTCTTAGGTCGTAGGTCGCGGGCTTTTAGGTCGTTAGGTCGCAAACACTTAGGTCGTTTCTGGCCTTAAATCCCCTATATAGCCTTAGGTCGCTCGTTTCTGGCTCCTTAGGTCATAAGTCGTGGGCCTTTAGGTCGTAGGTCGTCAGGCCGTTAGGCCTTAACTCGTGTGGCCTTAGTTCTTTAAGTCCCTCGGCCTTGCCTTCCATTTTTAGGTCGCATGACCTTCTAACCCGCTAGGTCGTTGGACCTATAACCCGTTAGGTCGTTGGGCCTATAACCCTTAGGTCGTTAGGCCGTTAACCCACTAGGTCGCATGACCTATAACCTGTTAGGTCGCTCGACTGTTTACTCCGTTAGGTCGTATGACCTTGTTCCACTAAGTCGCTCGACCTTAGGTCGCCCCCCCTAGGTCGTTAGACCCTGAGTTGTTCCGCCTTCATTTAGCTCGCGCACTTTTTTAGGTCGCATACTCCTTTAGGTCGCATGACTCCCATCCCTTTAGGTCGTTGGACCTTGTTTCCCTTTAGGTTGTTGGACCTTATTTTCCTTAGGTCGTTGGACCCTGTTTCCTTTAGGTCGTATGACCCACTAGGTCGCCTGGCCCCTTAGGTCGCGACATTTTTAGGTCGTGTTACCTATATACCCCTAGGTCGAAAGACCTTAGGTCGTGCACCTTTAGGTCGCGAACCCTATTAGGTCGCGAACACCTTTAGGTCGCGAACCACTTTAGGTCGCATGACCTCGTCTCCGTTAGGTCGTGAACCTTGTTAGGTCGCGAACACCTTTAGGTCGCGAACCACTTTAGGTCGCATGACCTCGTCTCCGTTAGGTCGCGAACCCATTTTAGGTCGCAAGACCTTTACCCTTTAGGTTGCTGGACCACTAGGTCGTGCCCCTTAGACCCCTAGGTCGCAACCATTAGGTCGCTCGACCCTATCCCTCTTAGGTCGTTAGACCTCATTTTGTCTTCACTAAGTCGTACCGTTTTGGACGGGGCGCAGCCCCGCACCCCACAGGGGGCGCTGCCCCCTGGACCCGCCTTGGGGGGTTGCCACCCCCCCGGACCCCCCCTCCGTAGGGGATCTTATCCGAAAAACATTGAGCTGATTTCCTTGGATTTTATTCACATCTCCGTATGCGATTTTTTTGACTGATTGTTTCTACAATTGCTTCTGTGTTTTGTCACTTTATAATATAAAGGTTTCAATACTAGTAGTAAATATCAAAACTCTTTTAACAAACAATTTCAACTCTATTTTTAATAACAAAGCTCTTTTCTTAAACCGTTTTCCAATCTATTAGTATATACAAACCTTTACCTCACTCGGATGAGAAATCTAATTAAACGACTTAGTAAAACAAGTGGTATGAAACGCTTGCGTTCACTTCGTCGGTTAATTCTTGGACTTGTTCGATTGAACCTCTTGTGACAATTTTATTAGTGAAGATTTACAGTTTGTTCGTAAATATTTAAGTTAAGCAAGTGGTTATGGGACATGAAGCTAAACTTCTATATTTACTAGCTTAGTGTAATTGACACTTCTCGTTGATCTTGATGATCGCTTTATGAATTAGACTAGCAATTGCGCGATGTCTCTTTCATTGCAAGGTTAGACTAGACACCACTTGTGTGATTCCATTCACACATACCTTTCTGCTTTTTGGTTAGTCTTGACCTCAATCTGTGTGATTCCATTCACACATGTGGGGTAGCTCCCCATGGTCTTCGGACCGTCATGTGATAGGCCTCTTTCCCTTTTTATGATTTCTGGATTTCTTGTGTTGATTTCTGGAATTTATCTCTTTGACTTGTCATGAGTACAAGTTTAGGGTATGATGCCCTCTTTGGATCTTTGAGAAGATTCTTGTGATATTGATTTATCTCTTATCGGTTGATCTCCTGTTGATCATTATTTGCATACTTATAGTAGTATGTCAGTATGGATATTTTATGTTTATGCCATATCTTTTATTTTATATCATGTCATCTGATATTTATAGCTAGACTGATCCGTTTATTATTTTCTTATAAATAATACTCGGGTCAGACCGAGATGTTACAGGTGCTACTGCTTGACTCCTCCCCCAGTGATTCACTACTCAAACTTTTGGCTACTTGTTTAGATTAGCAGCTTTTGTTGTTTACACTTGAGTTATAGACTCATAGTTGTATTCTTTTGTATAGCACGCGTTGCTATTCTTTTGTATTATCGTGGATCTTTTTAGACCACTACTCTGATGTACACTTTTATGTGATATATATTCATATCTCTTTCCGCCTTTGTGATCTGGATATCTGTGATTGATTCGCATGTTATGCTTACTTCTATATTTGTTTCCGAAGATTATTTTATAGCCACCGTGTGATAAGAAATTACATGGATGGTCGCTCCTCAACAGCCTTATTCTCCGCGCTAGTTGACAGCACTACACCGTAGTGTTCTTGGCTAGCGTGGGTATAGAGGTGGGGCGTCACAATAATATAAGAGAATTTAATGTGAAATGTATTGTTTATCATAAGGTAAAAACTTTGTCGGTATTTATTTGTAATGCAGTCTTACGAGATGTCTTTTGTTTTGATAAAAGAAAAGTTTCGATAACTTTAGAATTCAGTTGAGGTGTGTTTTTTGCGCGCTGGTTTACCAAACTGATTCGAACGTTCTTCCCTTTCAATGCTCGAGTTGGACCGAGTATATTTACAGGTTCAGATTTGGTGCTTTTGGAGCTTCAACAGGCGGGATAGAGATCTTCATATCATATGCATGTATCTGTTTGTTATTCTGCTGCTATTGATTGATTATTGCTGCAAATTGTCAGCCTTTGTGAGGATAGGCTATTATAATTGTCCAAGCCGATGATTACTTATTACGCACTCTGATATTGATTTATGTATATTACAGTTTCTCTTTATAAAGATTACTGATCTATATTATATGTTTTTCCGCTGCGATGTGAGATTCTATATTGTTTTTGTTCTCCTTCTCTTATTTTCTTCCCTTCTCTTCTTCTTTCTTCACTCTTTCTTCTCACACTCTCTTTTCTTTCTCATGATCATTCGCAATCGGTGCACTTTGGGTCAGACATGTGTGGTTTGGTGTTGGATTCTGTGGGTGCTGAGTGCAGGTCGTCGTATGTTTTTTAAGGATTTGGTAGCAATGTATGTCATTTTCTATATATAGATAGCGATTTTGCAATGTTCGATGGAAATTTAATTTGACGTTCATAATTTGTATGATGTCATACTATCTTGCTTAATTAAATTTTTTTTTATGAAAATTGAATTATTTATTGAATGATATGATTGAGTTTTCAGTTGATAGATCAAAGTTAAATTTATTTTACTTTTTAAAATGATATTTAAGTGTAGATCTATGTTTTTAAACATTCTAATGAAAGTGTAATTCTTCAGATCTGAGTGTTTTCTGTTAGAATTGATTAGCAACTTTTATTTACTTTGTTAAATTGAAATTAAATCTATATGTTTTAAAAAACAATGTTTTATTTTAATTCTGTGTTTTGAATTTTAATTTTAATTCCATCTCTTTAAATTTGGAAATTTACAATTTCATGTTGATTGATTGAATTATATTTAAGTTTAAAATGAAATTTATATGGAACTAATCGAATGTTTCAATTGTAGATCTATGTTTTAATCTTTCATAACAAAGTATCATTTTAGTTTTGAATGTTAACATATGTATGTATGTACGTATGTATGCATGTATGTATTACTTGCCCTTTTTATTGCATTAGATATTTACATATGAATAAAATGAATTACAATAGTAAATCAAAGTTTTGAAATTGACTATAATGACTATCTAATTTATATTATTAGAAAGCTTTGATTGAATTCCATATATACGTATTTGGATCTACTTGTATGTTTTCATATAAAATTTATTTTTCTTTACATATATTGTCACAGTATGAAATCATTTCTCTTTTTTAATTAAGATAATAACGTATACATACAATTCATTGTTTACCTTCTATATTCTTACAATTTTGTACATATTGATTGTCATTAATATGCTGCATTAATTAAGTCTACTAAAAAGGGATCTGTATCAATCGCCCTTGTGTTCTCTTATTTATATCCATTTCAATTTCTATGTAATAACCATTCAAATTGTTCATGTTTATTTTATGTATACATGTCAATTACCACTGACTATGCACACCCCCTATATGTTGCACTTGCACAATAGTTACTGTGAATATAAATCATGTTATATTTAGATTAGTCATTAACGTTATTTTATTAATCAATTATTTAATTTAATTAATAGAAGGAAATTAAAAGTTTCCATCTCTAACTAAATTTATGATCCCTCATTATTTGAATAATTTAAGTGAAAAGAAATGAAATATTTCATTCTCTAAATAAATTCATGCCCCTCATTAATTGAATAAGTTAAGAGAAAGGAAATGAAATATTTCCTTCTCTGAATAAATTTGAAAATTTTCCTTCCCTGACTAAATTTATGATCCCTCATTAATTGAATAATTTAAGAGAAAGGAAATGAAAAGTTTTCTTCTCTAAATAAATTTATGTCACTTCATTAATTGAATAAGTTAAGAGAAAGGAAATGAATTATTTCCTTCTCTGAATATTTTAAAAGTAAACGTTACACAAAAATTTGTATATAAGCGTATATTTGATACTCTAACTTACATGCACATTAAATTAAAGTGAAATTTTATTTATGAATTCAAATAAAATATTGATTTTACTTAGAAGAAACTTGGAAAAGTTCTAAATGAATTTTGACTTCATAGGCCCATTAAAGATCCAAAATAGCTAAAAATATGAAATTCATCCTTTTCTTCTGTTGCGGGATGGTTAGTTCCTTCATTGGTATTAGAGCTCAATAGCCTATGTAGTCTAAATTAGTCATTTTAGGGCTAACTAATTAAGTCGGTGCACTTAGTACGGTGTCTAAAAAGGTGATGTCTGGGATTGAAATTGTAACGACCCGGTATTTCGAACCGTTCGCATCCGCATATGTCGGACTTGAATTACACAAAACAACATATTGTTAATTTATAATTGAAAAAACTAAGCATATACACTAAATAAATAAATATCACAAACACAGAGTAAATAACAATAAGCAGCGGAATAGATAAACAGTAGTTCATGACGCTACTTTATAAGCATTAGAGTTAAAAAAACAACAGAAATCTCAAATACAGAGTAGTCTCAAATGCTTAAAGAACTGACGAGTCTGGACACAAATGACTGGAATAATCGAAATAACTGTAAGCTGGATAGAAAGATCTTCAAACAAAGCTCCAATCTTCAAAGATGAGACTCAAATGCTGTGACACTCAGTCTAACCCGAGCATAAGTAAAACACAAAACACTCGAGTCAAGATTAACATTCTTATATAGTAAATTCAACTCAACTGAAATGTCTACTGAAATACAAGTAACTTAAAGGATGCTTGGGATTTTCATTTAAGGATCCATGGAACTATCTACTATGTAGTAATATACGCTATTATAATATGTTTATAGTAAAGTAAATTATTAAAATTGCATTAAGGCATTACCCATATTCCTTTTAACACATTTTTATATATTCCCATAATCTATACAGTATTGTAAGTCCTTCATAAATTAGAGGGCTATCAGAGGGCACTCAATTGGTATGGTAATAACCAAACTCGTAGAAGGTGCGATAGGACATGTGACAAGGCACGCAAGGCAATGCCAGGGTAGATATACCGTTTTCAGATCCGGACTGGTGGTAACGCATAGCAGCTAATACTGCCCACCTTGAGACACACTTACAAATCAATGGTGCATCCGATCAAATCACAAAGTAATAGAATGGTATCGAAGAAATGTGTTCCATCGAAGGAATGACCTCACTTAGCCCTGCATGGCTCCTGTTTTAGCAGCATCAATCTGACTCTTGGGAGTCATGGCTGCGCTAATACCTCATATAGAATCGTCACCAAACCATCCTACTTCGTTCTGGAGTCTCCACCACGTACATAGTTTGTTAAAGTGGTTTTCGGTATTGGTAGAGAGTACGACAATATCCGTTCATGGTCTTTTTAACAACCAAATGCTTATTCCACACCGTGGCATTTCTTTTCAAACAGTTCACCCTTCATATTAAAATATCATATTCATTTCAAAACCATATAAATTCGATATCTTTATTCACTTTAAAATAATATTTATTTCCAGAATCGTAACACTTTAATATAGCATTTTCGAAATCATAACACTTTTAACATCAAAACGCTTTTGAAATCATAACACTTTTGAAATTATAACACTTCTGAAATCATAAAACTTTTGAAAATCATAGCACTTACAATTTTAAAAGGTTAAGATTCAATTAAAATTCTAAATAAACTATTTCAATCTTTATCAATTTCAAATCCAATTTTGATCTACCTCTTCAATTCCAATAAGATTCAAAGTTTAAATATTCGAACATTTCAATATAAGTTTCATTTATATTTCAACATTTAACTTTACTATTATTAGTTTTGAAATATCCACTTAATCAATTTAATAAAAATTAAATAAAATATTAATTAATAAATTTAAATTAATATTAAATATTCAACCTCAATCAATTTTTTTAAAGTTGAGAATATCCATTTAATCAGTTTTCACCAAATCAATTTTATAAATCATACCTTTCAAATCTCAAAATTAATAAGTTCAAACAAATTCTTATTTAAATTCAGTTATTAACCAAATTAAATTTCAAGTCAATTTTACTTTATTTTCCAACCTCTACTTATTTAAAGTCATTATAAAAATCTATCTAAAATACTAATGTAAAAATTTTAATACATATTTAAACGTATTATACATATACCAATTAAATTAAATTTTATTTATGCAATTTATATTAAATTAAATCTTATAAATAAATCTGTTTTAAATCTTATTTTATTTATTTTAAAAATAAGTAATTTTTTAAGTAATTTTTTTAAAAGTTATATTTTCAAGCTAATTTGTAAATTTAAAATTTTGAAACATATAATTTAAAGTCTAATTTTACAAAATAAAATATCTTTTATTATATTTAAAAATAAATATTTAATAATATCGATATATTTCCTTCCAAAACTATAAAAATCATTTTCAAGAAAAACCAATGGCGTCCGTATAAAATTTTCCATCATATCATCAAGTGATATAGATATTTATTTCAATCCGCAATTTAATATTTTATGGGTATATATCATTCAACCCGCAATCCTAAAATTTCAAAATCAATGAAAATCGCTTGGGTTTATTATTTCAACCCATAACGAATTTTGGCAAATCTATAATACCGTTCGGGTATGTATCATTTCAACCCATAGGGAATTCTAAGCTAATAGGAAACTTGTAGAGCGAGAGCAAATATGATAATAATATAATATATCAACAATAAGCATATACCATCAGTAACAAATTTAAATAAAATATATACAATAGGTTAAGTTGTTATATATTATAGGTGAACAATAGTAGATAATGACATATCGTCTTTAACAATTAAATAACTAACAATTCAAATTTAACAGCATATTTCAATTGTCGTTTCAAGTGAAATCAAATTTATTAAATATAAGAATGTTAATCGTGAGTGATTGCTCACCATTTGAGGTTAGAGAAACAACAAGGATGAGTAGCAACAGACACAAATACGCACATGGACACAGATACAGCACGTGGAATAGTGACAAAGCCATACCCTACTGTGGCAACCAATTCTGGACAACGCGAACCAATTGCAAGGCACAATGAACTGGACTTGATAGAAACAAAAATCAAAGCAAGCTAGAGATTGAAGAATATATATATATATAATAAAAAAATAAAAAATATTTCTAATAAAACAATATTCAATTAAACACGAATCAAATAAATTTTAAATATATTTTTATATCAATGTTGAATTTGTCATATACTAACATAAAATCATTATATATTTTATATTTCAAAAGTCATTATTACTTACAACACACATATTTAAAATCGTCTTATGACATACCTATAACAATATATAAATATAAGTTACTTTAAAATATTATTTTAAAATAAAATCATAGATTTAAATAAATTCTTTGGACACATCATATGTATAACTTTAAGCGATATATATACGCGATTACTGATCAAACAACATATGCAGACAGCTACTCAACATCATATGTAGAATATGTGTGTGTGTGTGTATGAAAACATATATATACATACATATATATATGTGTGTATATGTGTGTGTGTGTATGTGTATATATATATATATATATATATATATATATATATATATCCGGCCACTAATCAACCAAACATATGCAGACAACCCTGCTTATTATAATACAACTTATAATATATAAAGACATACATGTTATACTTTAAGTCAATATTTGATATAAAAAAGCACATACTTACTATATTGTAATACAAATATAAGTCAACAGATCATATATATATATATATATATATATATATATATATATATATATATATATATATATATATATGACTTACAAAAATCTGCATATCCAAACAAACATGTTTGCATAAACTCGCATAAATAATAGATTATATTATATATATGAACTATAGATTTTAGATATTTTATATAAACATATATATATATATATATATATATAAACTGACATAAATATATAACTTCCTTTATAATAATAACATATAGTAAACAGTTATGTACCGCAACATACAATAATACATATATATATATATATATATATATATATATACGTACATACACACCACACCTTCACATATATTCAAGAACAAGAAGAGTTGCAGGCAAGGTTGACATTAGGATGCATGGATCGCTTCAAGTGGACAGGAGCGTGTGGTCATAGATGGATGGGCGGTTGGGCTGTTGGAAGATGGACGTACGGGAGCAGGTTGGTTCGAAAATAAAGGAGGCGGGTCGAGGCTTAGGTGGTGCACTGAAAAAAGGATTGTGGTGGAGTTGAATGCGGTGGTAAGTGGAAGTTGCAGCAACTAGAGAGAAAGGTGATGGTGGAGATGTTGTTCGGCATGTAGAAGCAAAGGAAGAGCAAACTTAGCAGGCAAAAGAAGAGGAATGGTGGAAGCTAACTTCGGCTACAGGCATTTCATAGTATATGCCGAATATGAAATATGCTTTATAAATCTTTTCTTTCTTCTTTTCCTTAAGGCATGGCGGTGACAGGTTGTAGGATTGAGAGTGGAGGTGGTTGGTCACTGGGAAGTTGCGTGCATGGCTACTAGAGTCAATGAAGTGGAGGTGTGCAAGGAGATGTATGATGTTGGTTGTTTGTCAGGTGATGGAGGCTTGCATGGGTAGGGTCGGAGCAACAGGGCATTGTGAGGAGGTGTGAGGCCAGAGAGGCACAGAGGAGGCAGAAAAAGTGGGTGGAGAACTAATAGTTTTCATATTATAAAATATAAGCTTTGCTCTAGATTATATATAATAGTTTTGTTATGTATAAAATTTTCTTATTATATTAGGACGAATAGAAAAAGAAGGAAAGAGAGAATGATAATGAAAGGTCAACTAAGAATATATATCAAAACTATGTAATGGTATAGGCCAGATGTTGATTTATGGGAAAATAATAAAAGCTGATGGCCGTTCGTTTCAGCCAGTGGGTAACCATAAGACAAAGGAAACCAAACGATCTAAACATGGAACTGATACGACAGACTGTTTCGTCAATTTCTTCGCTTATTGGATACTGAATTAAACAAATGAACAGGCTGCAGAGATCAACATGACGAGATGAACATAATGGTGCACAGATATCAGCGATACGACCATCCCATCAAAAGTCGATATTTCCTGCCAAAATGCTGTAATTTCGTTGAAAATAAGATAAATGGGGCTAGAGAAGTCCAAATTTGACGAAACGAATTTTGGCGTCTCACTTCGAAAGTGATTTACAAATTTATTATTTAAAAATATTCAAATTTTGAAAACATTTTATTTTCATTAAATTAACTGATTTAAATTTGAAATTGAAATTATACAACAGAACTAACTTTCATATTTTTTGATGAAAATTTGACATTTAGTATGTTTAAATAGACGCATACCAAATATACAATTTTTATTTCCAAATTTTAATTATTTATTTTCCAGAAAATCTCAGTTAATTACACAATAAATCGTTAAAATTTACGGGTCATTACACTCTCTCCCACTCAAAACTTTTCATCCCCAAAAAGGAGGGTAGGAGAATATGAACAACCTGAAAGAAAATAGAATGAAATGCAAGATACAACAATAAATTCAAAACCATATAAATTTCAATTTAACTAAATTAATATTCAACGGTTTGGTTTAATCCATTCTATTCAATTAATAAATAGTCATTCAATTTAAAATTTTGATTTGCTTTCATTTTATCAACATTTCTTTCAAACAAATTCCTTTTTAAGTTAATTATATCCATTTATCTTCAGCTAAGTTGATTCCGCTTAAAATTCAAGTTCACTATTCTTAAGTTCACATTTATGTGATTAAATAGTCTTCTCTTTTATTTATTTAATTTATTTCACTTAACATATTTTGCAACATATATTAAGTGTATAAACATTTTATTATAATCATATTTTATTTAACAAATTAATTCTTCTTTTTTTCCAAGTTATTATCTATAAATTCCCTGAATAAAATTTCATTCTAGGTCATCTTATTACTTATATTTATATTGCTCAGTATTCAATTACATTCAACCTTTCCCAACTGGGTTTTATTTATGTTTCGAATGTAATTGAACACCATACGAATTTACTTTTAAATTTACAACTTTTATTAAGCAAGAATTTGTTTGAACATTATATTACCTAAATTTCTCTTATAAAATTCTCAATTACAAAATCATAAAAATTTCAACTTTTTGAATATTTCAGGTAAGTTATACATGTTTATTAGAATGCAACTGAATATTATACAAATAAATTTTATCCTGGTTCAACTATTTCAAGAAGTTTTAAATTCCAATTTAAATTTTTAAACACCTAAAATATTTCAAAAATAATTTCGATAATTGGAAACCCTAACTTAACACTGAATTCAAGAATTAAATTTCCGGTATCACTTCCTACCATTTTGAAATAAATATATACATATACCTATATATTTTATAAAACAAATCATACTCAAGAAATTCAAATCAAATCCATTTTCTAAAACAAAAGTGTAGCAAAGCTACTATGTGGTCTCTCCACTCTAAGACTCGAAAATGAATGTCGATGATGCTGCAATCATCAACAAAATTATTCTTCAATGACAAAAGTAGAGAGTATAGACTTAATTCTTTTAAAATTATTCTTTTCAAATAATTTCCATTCGAAAATATTTTCAAATAATATATTCCAAAACTATAAAAACCAAATTTTTCAAAAATACCGCAAATTGAATTCTCAAATACTTAATTTAAATTTATTTCAATTCCAAATAGATTTATAAACCATGTTTATAATTTCACTTATTTATATCATGTTGCAATAGTCAAAGGTTTACAAAACAATAAATGATAATCAAATATCATCATTTCTAACCACTAATTCATTTAGCTATTTAATTTTAGAATTATGTACCTTTACATATATAATTTAATCATACGGAAAATTATTTCGTTTACAAATTTTAAAACAATATTTTGTTAGTTTGCTCTGTTCAATTGTTTTGGAATTCCTATCGATAGCGTTGACCAAACGAATCGATCATAACCTTAAAATCAAACTTAACAATGCAACAATACAATATAAAACATTTTTATATTAGTAACGATACACACCCTCACTCGATGATTCAAAGATGGATTCCAAAATAAGGATAGAGATACAAATTCAAAGATCAAAGAGAATTCTGACTAAGATAGATAGGCTCGAAAGTGAGATAAGATTGATATATTACAAAAGAGAAAAGATGGATAGACTTATATAAATCGCGGGCGACCTTAACCGGGTCAACCAAACTTAGAGAAGGCGAGAATATCAACAACGAAAACAAGGACACAAGTCAAGCTCCAGGGATAGGATCGATGCAGAATTCAATTTCTCTCTTGGGTGGCATAGATGTGGCTTCCCCAAAGACATCCGGAAAGATTGGACAACAGGGGTGGAGTCAAGATCACTAAGCTGAGTATCAAGCGAATAGATAAAACTGCCTGGAAATCCTAAGGCAATCGACATTCGATCATAAGAGAATCACCCGGGTACTCTACTAAAGAACGGTTTTGTCTTACTAAGAGATAATAGTGTCAAAACCAAAGACATAGAAATCTCTGGTGAATCTAATGCCTGTTGTAATGGAGTTTCACCCCTTTATAAATCATATTAGGTTGGCGGAATCGCCGATGGGATTAGTCACACAAAGGATGAAGTTGACGGTTGAGGTTGGAGCTATGGGATGCTCTACTATCAAAAGAACGCGAATAGGAGAAGATGAGAATGAATTTTCAGAGCGAAGAGAACGTTCCAAAATTCAAAAGAAAATCGAATCAAAGAGGAAGAAATTCAGGCTTGAACGAAGGTGATTCTATAACTAAATTTTACTCTGTATGTTAAGTTTGCCTAAACCAGAGCTCTAATACATACTGTAACGGCCCGGTATTTCGAACAGTTCACATCCACACATGTTGGACTTGAATTGCTCAAAACAACAATTGTTAATTTAAAATTGGCAAATCTCAGCATATATAGTAAATAAATCAATCACAGAATCACAGACACAGAGTAAATAACAATAAGCAGCGGAATAGATAAATAGTAGTTCATGAAGCTACTATATAAACATTAGGGTTAAAACAAAATACAACAGAAATCTCAAATACAGAATAGTCTCAAATACATAAGGAACTGACGGGTCTGAACATAAATGACTGGAATAAACTAAAATAATTGTATGTTGGATAGACAGACCTTCAAACAAAGCTCCAGTCTTCAAAGATGAGTCTCAAATGCTATGAAACTCAGTCTGACCCGACCATAAGCAAAACACAAAACACTCCAGTCAGGATTAACATTCTTATATGGCAAATTCAACTCAAGTGAAATGTCAACTGAAATACAAGTAATTTAAAGGATGCTTGGGATTACCATCATCTATGGATCCGTGGAACTATCTACTATGTAGTAATATACGCTATTATAATATGCCTATAGTTAAGTAAACTATTAAAATAGTGTTAACGAGTTAGCCATATCCCTCTTAACACATTTTTATATATTCCGATAGTTTATACAGTACCGTAATTCTTCCATAAACTAGATGGCTATCGGAAGGGCACTCCATAGGTATGGTACAAGGCACGCGAGGCAATACCAGGGTAGATATACCGTTTGCGGATCCGGAATGGAGGTAACGCATAGTAACTACTACCGTCCACCTCGAGACACACTCCTAAATCAAAGGTGCACCCAATCAAATCACAATGTAATAGAATGGTATCAAAGAAATGTGTCTGGTCGAAGGAATGACCTCACTTGGCCCGGTAAGACTCTTGTTTTAGCCACATCAAGCTGACTCATAAGAGTCAGGGCTGTGCTAATACCTCATATAGAATCATCACCAAACCTTCCTACTTCATTCTGAAATCTCCACCACATACATAGTTGTTAAAGCGGTTTTCGGTATCGGTAGAGAGTATGACAATATCTGATCCCGATCTCTTTAACAACCAAACGCTTATTTCACACCGTGGTCATTTCTTTTCAAATAGTTCATACTTCATATCATGTTCATTTCAAAACCATATAAATTTGATATCATTATTCAATTTAAAATAATATTTATTTCCAGAATTGTAACACTTCAAAATTTATAGCATTTTCGAAATCATAACACTTTTGACATCATAATGCTTTTGAAATCATAACACTTTTGAAATTATAACACTTTTGAAATCATAACACTTTTGAAAATCAAAGAACTTTAAATTTTAAAGGTTAAGACTCAATTCAAATTCCAAATAAACTATTTCAATCTTTACCAATTTCAGATCCAGTTTTGAACTATCTCTTCAATTCCAATAAGGTTCAAAGTTTAAAATTCAAACATTTCAATATAAGTTTCATTTATATTTCAACATTTAACTTTACTATTATTTAGTTTTGAAATATTCACTGAATCAATTTAATAACAATTAAACAAAATCTTAATTTATAAATTTTAATCAATATTAAATATTCAGTCTCAATCAATTTTTTTAAGGTTGAGAATATCCATGTAGTCAGTTTTCATAAAATCAATTTTATAAAACATACCTTTCAAATCTCAAAAATTAAAAAGTTCAAACAATTTCTTATTTAAATTCAATTATTAACCAATTTAATTTTCAAGTCAATTTTACTTTATTTTCCAACCTCTATTTATTTAAAGTCGTTATAAAAATCTATCTGAAATATTAATGTAAAAATTTAAATAAATAATTAAACATATTATATATACTAATTGAATTAAATTTTATTTAAATAATTTATATTAAATTAAATCTTATTGATAAATCTATTTTAAATCTTAATTTATATATTTTAAAATAATAAATTTTTATAAGTAATTGTATTTAAAAATTATATGTTTAAACTAACTTGTAAATTTAAAAATTCCAAACATAATTTAAAATCTAATTTTATAAAAAAAATATCTTTTATTATATTTAATAATCAGTATTTAATAAAATCCATATATTTTCTTCCAAAACTATAAAAATCATTTTTCAAAATAAACCAACGGTATCCATATATAATTTTCTATCCTATGGTCAAGTATATGGATATTTATCATTTTAATCCGCAATTTAATGGTATATATCAATCAACCCGCAATCCCAAAATTTTAAAATCAATGAAAATCGCTTGGGTTTATTATTTCAACCCATAATGATTTTTCCATAATCCATAATATCGTTCGGGTATGTATCATTTCAACCCACAGGAAATTCTAAGCTAACAGGGAACTTGCAGAGTAAGAACAAATATGATAATAATATAACATATCAACAATAGGCATATATCATCAGTAACAAATTTAAATACAATATATACAATAGGTTATTGTGTCATATATCACAAGTGAACAATAGCAGATAATGACATATCATCTTTAACAATTAAATATGTAACATCCTGATATTTTCAACCATTCGCATCCACACATGCCGCATTTGAATTGCTAAAAATACCAGATTGTTAATTTATATTTGGCCAAATTCAACATATATAGTAAACAAATAATCACAGAATCACAGACACAAAATAATATACAATATGCAACGGAAACAAAATAAATAGTAGTTCATCAAGTTGCTATATATATCAGAGTTAAATAAGTTACAATAGAAGTTTCAAATACAGTAGTCAAATACAAGATCATAATACATCACTGGAATCAACTGAATAACTCCAAGCTGAAAAGATGTAGATGGATCCCCAAACGAAGCTCCAACTCCAAAGGTGAGTCTCAAAAGCTGTATCACGCAGTCTGACCCGAGCGTAAAGCAAAACACTCTAGTCAGGATTAACATTCTTATATCAACTAATTCAAATCAAGTGAAATAACAACTGAAATACAAGTAAATCAAAGGATGTTTGGGATAACCATGCTCTAAGGATCCGTTAAACTATCTACTATGTAGTAATATACGCTATTACAATAATATTTAAAGTATAGTGTAATATATTTTAAAAATAGCATTAAGGCGTTACCCATATCCCCCTTAACACATTTTATAGTGTCAATAGTCTATACGGTACCGTAGTCCCTCCTGATCGGGAGGCCACGAGAGGATACACCATAGGTACGACACAAATCAAACTCGTAGTAAAGCACGGTAGGGTAGGTGACACCGCACAACTAGGCAATGCCAGTGTAGATATAACAATTGCATCTGGACTGTTGGTAACGCATAACCGCAGCTACCGCCCACCACGAGCCACACTTCAAAAAAAATTCAAAGATGCACCCAATCAATTATAAAGTAATAGAATGGTATCAAAGAAGTGTGTCCGATCAAAGAAGCCCCCTCATTGGCCCGGAATCGCTCCTGTTTTAGCCACCTTATGCCAACTCACGGGAGTCAGGTCCACGTATATACCTTAATTGGACATCGCCACCATCCTTCTTCATTCTGGAATCTCCACCGCGTACACAGTTGTTAAAGTGGTTTTCGAAGTTGGCAGAGAGTAGACAACTTCCGATCCCGGTCTCTTTAACAACCAAACGTTATTATAACAACGCGATTATTTCAAAATAGTTTATACTTCAAAACCAAAATATCATTGCCATTCCAAAACCATATCAATACATTATCATTTCCATTTCAAAACTAAATATGATATCATTTCCATTTTAAATATATATTCATTTCCAAAAATCATAGCACTTTCAAAGTTACAACACTTTCGAAACCAAACACTTAAAATTATAACTCTTTCAAAACATAATACTTTGAAATTTATAACTTTGAAAACATAAATTCCACCACTTAAACAGTTTAGATATTAAAATAGTATATATAATAAAATAGTTCATAAAGTAAAATAGTTTATTAAATGAGTTATAAATTAAAATAGTTTATATTAAAATAGTTAGTATATTAAGTAGTTTATATTAAAATAGTTTACATTAAAAATGATTTATATTAAAATAGTTTATATTAAAATAATTTATAAAGTAAAATATAAAATAGTTTTAAATTATATTTAAAATTACTTTATATAATAAAATAATTTCCTCAAAATTCAATTCCATATCAATTGAACCCCAAAATTCAATTTAAACCATGTCTTAATTCATAATTTTTAACTCAATTCAGATCTCAATAAACCATTTCAAATTATATCGATTTCAAATATAGATTTGAAAGACAAAATAAACCATTTCAATTTTAGTATATTTCAAAGCTTTAAATATTCCATATTTCAAAACTAAATTTGATAATTTCGTATATATCTTAATTCAATTTGCTAAATAAATTCAGTATCATTTAAATAATACTCAAACTTGAAATATTCCTTAATCACCTTAAACCAAAATCAAGTTATAAAATCATATCCTTTAAAATATCAAATTCAATAAGTTTTAAATTGATTTAATTAAATAAAATTCTTAATTAAATTCAATTTCAAATCAATTTCAAATCCATCTTCTCAACCTTAATTTATTAAAATCATTATAAACTCTATATTAAAATATAATTTATACAAATACTTAACCATTTTATATTTCAATAAAATCAGACTTTATTATTAAACTTATTTTATAACAAACAAATTTATACATAGCTTAAAATTAAGAATTGAACTATATATAAAATAACATATACATAATAGCAAAATCAATATTCATATAAAACCATATATTTCTTTCTAAAACCATAGAAATCATTTTCAAAATATTTATATATAGACCAACGGTGTCTGTATATAATTTTCTATCCTATGGTCAAGTGATACAGATATTTATCATTTCAATCGGCAATTTAAATATATACGGGTATATATCATTTCAACCCGCAATTCCATATTCAGTTCAATTGAAAATCGCTTGGGTTTATCATTTCAACCCATAACGATTTTCTTCTATTATATAAATCATTCGGGTATGTATCATTTCAACCCATAGTGATTCTATACTAACAGAGAACTTGCAAAGTGATAACGGATATGATAATAATATAACAGGCATACATCATCAATATAATTAATAGATAATGGTGTCAGATGTCACGGGTGAATAGATAGTATATATGTAGCAATGTAAATAACTAACATCAGCATATTTCAATTGTCGTTCCAATTGAAATCAAATTTAATAAATATAATAACATTAATCACGAGTGATGCTCACCTATCGAGGCTAAAGATGAATGAGAATGAGATGAGTTACGAATCCGAGCACGAATTCCAAAGCAAAGCTAGATTGGCATGAATTCGAAGGATATAGCTAATAACGGAAATCAATGAGAACAAATCAAAATTAATTTTGATATAAAATAAAACTATATACACTGTTATTATTAAAGTTTATCTTTCTAAAAATCAATTCATAGACATATATGAAAATAAAATCCTTATATGTACTTTCAGATCGTTATTGAATCTAAACATTTGTAAAATAAATCTCTGTATTCATATTCGAAAACAAACTTATGCATTCATATATAAACTAATATAAAAATTTACATACATATTATAATTTCAAATCAATATTTGTTATAAAATAAATATAAAATTTGAAAACGCATATTAAAATAAAGCATATATATCCACATACTTTTAAGTCAATAGTAAATTTTTAACCGTATATGCGAACATATTTAAGTTTCTATACATATGAAACCAGACTCAAGCATACATGCGAACTGATATATAAATTATTATATGAACTTTCATACACAACCAATAGGTTAAATGGCTTACTAAAATATATATGTATTTATTACTCAAACAGGTTATATAAAAACTTACCTGAACTTGTATATAATTCGACAAGATATTATATAACACCTATACAAACTTATGCATACGAAATTTGTGTAAACTTATATATATATATATATACAAACCAAAACCGTAACATATATACCAGTATATAAACTCATATAACTTTTAAAATAATAACAAATATTATATATGCACTTAACGTGTGTATATATATACAAATATATTCTAGCATACAACATCTATGCACTTTATACATGCGTAGGCTTATAAATGACTAAATATAACAACAAACAATACTTATATATTAATATATATATATATATATATATATATATATATGCATATAGCTGACACTCTTAAAACTGTAAACATATATATATATATATATAATTTATATAAACAAACCTATACATATATATATTTGTGTGTATATATAAACAACAAAGGAATACGGGCTACTCATGGCTAAGGAGGGCAGCACGATGCAAGGGATTGGTCGATAGAGTTGAGGTGAGGCCGAAGGTTGGCTGGTCATGCACTGCAGCCCTATGGGGAAAGAGGAAAGTGATGTCACTGTCAGGTCCAGGCAAGCAGGAGGTAGCTACAGAGAGCTAACAGGTAATGATCAAAGTAATGATCACCAAGATAAAGGATCAAACAAATGATCAAAGTAATGATAAAAGTAATGATCACCAAGATAAAGGATCAAACAAATGATCATATCACAAATGATCAAACCATGACCATTTCACAGCAACACTCAGCATGTCACATTACCAAATTGGGAGTATATCACTAATAACCTTCAACTACTTAACCTTTGAGCTCGTACGTCTCAGAGAAGGGTGTTAAGCTAAGAGAATAAATTCTCCGCCACCAACAGAAATATATTTGAAAGAAATCAGCTTTATATCTCAACTTGTAATGTCATACATACCATCCATACAAGTCTGTTCCGGGCTCGAACAGAACCGAAGGCACTTACGAAGAAGTCCTTGCATTCCGGATAATTTCTAATCACGTCTGGACTTTCCGTCACTAAGGGTGATAAAACCTCTATATGGGAGATTAGCCAATGCAGAGTAACTCAACGGTAATCCCTCCGTTTTCAAAAATATCCGGTCTTCAACACCGGTCATCAAATTTAATCAATTACGACGTATCACATATTCGGAATGGGTTATACGACCCCAAGGTCCTTTCCCGGCTAACCCGAATAGTGAGTGCTTATTCAAAAATAAGTGTGGCATTCAAACTCAAACAATCACAACAAATACCCATTTAAAGGTAAATATTGATAGTCGGATTATTTAACTATCAATTATGCATGCTCAACATCACCAGATTCCAAATAATTTTCCAAATTATTTACTTTCCAAAATATCTTTACTAGATATAAAATTTCCACACTTCAATCATTTGAAAACAAATTTTCAAATCACTTTTCAATCCTTTGTCACTTTTGAAAACAAATTTCAATCATTTTCCTTACTCGGAAATACTTTCATTTCAAAATGGTTCATTTAAACCAATTAAATAAATCCTTACCGATTTACTTTATATTTACGTTCCAAAACCGTAAATTTATTCCCACACTTTAAAAGTAAATCAACATTTATTTTTAAACAAATTCCCCTTTCTTTTATAAATTCCATAGTGAATTTATAATCCCAAAATATCTATGAATATACGATTTTCAAATCGATTTCTAATATTCATTTTCAATTTATCTTTACAAGGATAAATTCTAAAACATTCATTTCACATTGGAAAAGTATTTCCATACTTATTTAATAATAAGTAATTCACAAAACTATATATTTTCAACATTTGAAAATATTCGATATACTTAAAATCAAAATTAAGTATATATTTCATTCTTTAAGGAAATCATTCTCTTAACACATTTATTTGGGCCAAAACAAATGTTACGTAAAACATCGTTACGACAACCCAAAATCACTAGTATAGGGATTCGAAATTAAAATAGATATATAAATCCCAATACTACACAAAAACATTTCCTTTCGGAAATCATTTACTATAACAACAGTGTTATAGTCCATCATTTTCTTCTATTTCTCAAAAACGTCTATTTCAACAATAAATGTTGAAATCTATGTATTCGATTCATAATACATTTTAAAACATCGTTAAAACGATTAACTTCATTTTATAATATTCATTTTCCTAAGAATATCCATTTTATTTGATAATATATTCACTGTGCAAAATCGTGAATATACTTCCTTAACCAATTTCAACTTTCAATTTATCAAATTCCATTGATTTCGAATTTATAAACCATGTCTATAAATTATATTCCTATATATAAGCTTCGATTTATAAATCTCTTTTATTAATCCAATTCAATTTATATAACTCAATTTTATACTAGAAGTCCATATTATAAGTTAAGAACTTATAATCCATTTATTTACAAATCGTTCTTTTAAAACTTTACAAACTACAAATCTTATTCACTTATGAATTCATTTATAATTCATTTTAACGCTTAAAATACTCGTTTATAATTCCTATATTTTCAATTTATAAATATCAAATTTAAATCTTTTAAATAAATTGTTTTTTTTAAAACAATTCAAAAATCCCAATTTAACTAAATTTATTCTTTTAATAATTTACAAATCGTTATTTAAAGCTTGTATACTTCAAAATCATACTTAAGTATTATTTTTCCAAAAATCATAACTTTTATGAAAATAAAATTATAACGTTTATTTATGTTAACAATTGAAAATTTAATAAAACGTATACTTTCGAAAATCACTTTAAAATTCCTTTTAAAAAAAACCAAAATCATTATTTTAAATCTTCAGAAATGGATCCGATGATGCAGCAGCACCAAATAGTCAATCACGACATTCAAATATCATATATCGATATGATATTCAACAAATATCACAATATCTGTAAATAAATCAATACAGTTGAGGGATCCAGTTGGATCCCTCCAACCTGTTTTCCTGCATCCACAAACATTAGCACAATACCAATTCCGTTCCAGTACGGAATTAACGCGGTATATTGGATTTATAAAAATATTATCCGCTTAATAGACGGCGCAATAGGGTCTCATCCGCTATATAATGCGGGAAAATCAACTCCAAGTACATATATAATACCAATTTCACTGTAGTGTGAAATATTCGCGGTATATGTTTTTAATAAATAACCTCCGCTTACTAACGGCGCATAATGTCTATTTTAACAATCAATAGATAACAATCATCATTCAAACATGCATTCAAGTATTTTAAATATAGCTATTTAAAATTAAAATCGAAACCGATTCGATTGAGTGAGAAGTTCTCACCTTGATTTTCCGATAGCAATTCGTAGCGTTTTATTTCGAATAAAATTAAACGGACGTTTAATTTTATCCGAAATTTTTGCTAGATCCAAACGACTCCAATCCAATTCCATCTCGTAGTGCTCGTCCATACGAATCCAACGCAAAAAGTTTCGTTGAATTTCGACCTCGTACGAACAAGTTATCAATTTTTAAAGATTGTACGATTTAAAACATAAAACAATTTAAATTTTTATATTTCATTTTACAACCTTATTCATATCTAGCCGTCCATGCTCTGGAAACAAATCAAGGCCGCACCTCACTTCATCTCTCCCACGCAAAAGCTTCCAGGCAACGAACGAAGGCCGAACCCAATTCAACATGCTAGGGTTAATAACCGCTCCCTCCACGTTGACCAAAACTCCATCATTTCGCCACCATTTGAAGCGCCATCTCCAGAACCACCCACGCCGGCCGACCGCACCTCCCTAGTGCCCCCATCTCCTCGAAAAACGTGACCAAAGTCGGCCACTTCAAACCCAAATTCGCGACAATCCAAAGCTCCATTTCCCATCATAGCCGTTCACTTTGTAGAGCTCGACATGCTCTTTGATTTTCTAGTTGAGAGTTTTAAACGAAAGTTAATGGATGTGGAGAAATCGAGGGAAGAAAGGCGCGCGTTTCTGGCCATCGAACAGATAATGGCGGCTAGGGTTAGGGTTCTGGGCTTGAGTGTAAAATTGTGAAATATGGGGCCTTTTATAGAAAAAACGACGTACACTATTCATCGAAAATTTTCCGAACTCCAAACGAAGCGTGCCGGTTGGCATTTCTAAGGTTTACCCTGCGTTTCGAACATAATGGAATGTGTTTCGGGAGCTAATTCGATCATCAATGCGAGTTATGGCAATAAACGTTCGATTTAAAATTAAATTGGTAAATCAAATTTCTAGGCGTTTAGCTTGCACCGGACAAACGGTAAACCCGATTGACACGAAATTTGAAACCATACAATAATATCACATTACAGATCCGATGAAACTGGTTTCGTCGAAATCCGAGACTGTGTGAAAAATGGCTATTTTAACTCGCCAAATAAATATTAAAACAATTTCGATGCGTTTCAAGCTGCCACAGTCAAATGACAACTCCGATTGCTACGAAAATTGAAATTCGATAATAACAAACTATTACGGATCCAATGGAACTAGTTTCGCAAAATTCTGAGACTGTTCGAAAATTGACTAATTTCACTAGTCGATTTAAATATTAAAATATTCAATTTTCACAAATTAACTCTTAATTCAATTTTAAAAGTTCTAAAATATCGTTATAACTCCAATATGATAAAATAAAATTTTACAAATCATTTTCATTCATATTTAACTCGATTTTCAATTATTTCAGAAATTTCAACTATTAAATAATCGATTTAATTATCCAATTAAATCCAATATTCGAAAATAAATTATTCGACTTATAAATTACACTTATTAATAACTAAAATTAATTAAATATACAAATTTTAATTGACAGAAATTCTGGGTCGTTACATACTTCCCCCCTTAAAAGAATTTCGTCCTCAAAATTACCAAGTAAGAAAAAGTTACATAACTCATTAACTTTCCAAAATCCATAGTTAAACTTCTTACAATAACTTACTAAGTTTTCAAATCATACTTAGTTATCTTTTCAAAACAAACTATATCGTTTAACTTCCAATTCCAAAACCAAAATTATAGTTTTTCACAAAATTTTCCCAATTTTCTCAAAAATTTTCTAACCCCTTAAATTTTCGGAAAAATTCGCCATAGTCTCCTTTGCACGGCTCGATCCGAAAAAAATGACAGTATATAAATCACAAATATACATCTCATCAAGTGATGAGGCATCCCGCAGGGAAAAAAGTGTAAAAGTACGGTATGTAATCCGAGATATGTACCTTATTTATTATTAGCGAGCGTATACGGCTAATATAGCGCAAAAGCGAGCTCCAAATGCGAAGCAAGCGCAATCCGCACCTACTATACACTCAACAAACAAATGAGTAACATGTATATATAAACATCAATATACAACATATACCAACAACTACATATGTCAATATAGCAAATGCATCTAAAGAATCAAATGCAACCATCAAATCAATAAAATTTTACTTCTCATTAATATTCATTGAATTGGTTTTCCAATTGATTCATTAACATTGGAATTTACTAACATTCATTCTCAATTCAATTTTAATTAGTTTGCATTCACTAATTTTTATTCAAGTTGGTTCACTTCCAAATCAAATTCAATTCTATTCAAGTTCATTTTCTTCCAAGTTGGATTCAATCACATAGCTTTTAATTTCGCTAATTCAATTTCATTAACACTTAATGAATTATATACAATCAACTAACATTCACATGACAACCAATGTATATTCAACATAACCAAATTATTTAATTTACATTCAATTTGGTCCAACACTTTTAATCCCAATTTGTTTGATATTCTATTGACTTTCATTCAATTTATTCAATTTCCAATAACATTAGCTTCTAATGAATTGACACTTACATCCATTATCCCATATCAATTTTATTTACATTCAATTGATTTTCATTCAATTCATTAGTTCAATTCAATTGCTAATTCCTTTAACAATATAATGTTGAATTTCATTTATATAACTCAAGTTCAAATTCTTAATGACTTCACTTCATTAATTCACTTATTAATTTACTTCGATACCAAAATTAACTTCATTCAACTTCACTTAAGTTATATTTCATTTCAAACATCTTATCAAATCCAAATTAATTTATTTAACTTTCCTTTTGTTAAATTTCAAATCACATATCTTTGATGACAACTCAAATTTATTTCAATTTGGATTTTATTGATTTACTTATACTTCCTTTAGTTTAACTTCATCCTTTAAGTTAAATTTATTCTATCGAAATTCAATCTGTATAAGTTATCAACTCATTTATCATTCCCATAAATATCTTAAATAGGATTCCAAGTCCTTTCAAAATTTTCAAAATCATTTTTGAAATCAATTCAAATTACCTTCTAAATTTCCAAAACCAAATCCAAACTTTCCAAACAACTTTCTTTTAAACAATTTGGCAGCAATCCCTCTTTTGAAAACCCAAAAATGAACACCAATGATGTTGCAATCATCATCGGAATTATTTTCCAGCGATCGAAAAGAGTTTAGAGCTTTAATTTCTCCAAAACAATTTTCCAAAATATCAAATCCTTTCAAAACACTTCTCTGGAATTTTATTTTCAGATTATAAATCACATTTATACATCTTTTACTTATATAATTTCACTTCTTATATATAAGATTATTTCACAATTGTAAATCATTTTAATTATAACTCCATACTTATAATTCAATCGCTTATACAATTATTTTTTTACAACTGTGGTTTTATTTAACTTATTCAACAATCAACAATCAATTCATATACACTTTAATAATTCTGAAAAATTATTCCTTTATATATAAAATAAAATCAAGGTAAAATTATTTCATTTACCCAATTTAAACAATACTGTGTCGAATTGTTCTATTCAAGTGTTTAGAAACCCCTTCGATACAGTTGCGTAGACTGTGCCGACGAAGGTTCATATGCCACTCAACAAACCAATCACACAATATAAAACAATTTAATATTCACTAACAAATACGCGCTCATATCTATTATTACACTCAACTCATTCTAGAGTACTACTAACTCTATCTCTAATGAGCAACACCCAACAGAGCCATGGTTGTCGCTTAACCATAAGCTCTGATACCAAATGTAACGATAACGATTTTTCGACGCTTGAAAACCGACATCAATACGTCCACTGTATCAACTGCTAAGCAATCGAAGGTCGGAAAACCATACCGTTAGGGTTAAAGAAGAAGAAAGAGGTAGAAGAAGAGAAAAAGACAGAACAGAACAGAAAGAAACAACTGAACAATATCAGAATCTCACAATCACAGCGGAACAACATATAATAAATAAATGAATAATCTTTAAACAAAGAACTATATCAGTTATTACATTACATCATACTACATTACATTTCATCATCAGAGCGTACAACAACTAACAATAACAAACAGCGGAAAGGAAATACTATATACTAGTGAATACGCCATGCATCCATCTTGCCTCCAGCAACTCCTGAATTCCAGAATATCCTGATAAACCTTACTCTTGACTGCCCGTGTGGAAATTGGTGGACACCCAGAGTTTAGGAAGGAAAACAATAAACTCCGAGTCAGTCATGTGACTGGTGTGAGAACTCAAAATAGTTTATCTTTAAAACAAAAAAAGAGGAATATTTTTAAAGTCAATACGCAATGCTTTTTTTTAAAATGAGACTACCATAAGGCCTCCCGCACACACACACACAATGCAAACGCAGAATCGGAGGAGATTTCTCCTTATGATAGTCAAAGATGCTTGATATGCATTAAAAAAAACATTTGACATTATTACTAGTGCATAGTGTAGAAAACATTTCGAAAGTAAAGATATAAATCTTAGCCAGCATAGGCATTCCGCACTTATGCCTACTATAGCTACCATGTTCAATAGCAGGTTACCGCCACATTCCATGGCAGGTTATACAACTAAAATCGTACAAGATCGTATTGTTTCTTTGGATTTCCAACAAATGGCCAGGCCAAGGAACTTCCCATTGCCACATGGGTACGCCTCTGGAAAGACGACCTGAGAACCAAACCGGATCTCTGCCAACACAAGGCTTAGTTACCCCTAACTGGGTAACTACTGACACGAATATGTCATCCCCCGATCGTAACCGATCTATCCGAGGATCCTCGATTTCCAACAACCACATAAGAATAATAATGCAGTAACCACATAGGCTAAGTATCTGGGCTCCATTCCATGATACCACCTCTATCCAGAAGGAATGACATACACTAAAGGGGCGCTACCCCCTAATAACCTTGCTGCATCCTTCCTGTTTTGATCATTTCCGAGGTGTGAGTTCCGACGAAGTCTCGTCCACAAAGCCACGCTTTATACAAAAGCTGTGCTTTGGGTCGACAAATGATCAAAGTAATGATCACCAAGATAAAGGATCAAACAAATGATCATATCACAAATGATCAAACCATGACCATTTCACAGCAACACTCAGCATGTCACATTAACAAATTGGGAGTATATCACTAATAACCTTCAACTACATAACCTTTGAGCTCGTACGTCTCAGAGAAGGGTGTTAAGCTAAGAGAATAAATTGTCCGCCACCAACAGAAATATATTTGAAAGAAATCAGCTTTATATCTCAACTTGTAATGTCATACATACCATCCATACAAGTCTGTTCCGGGCTCGAACAGAACCGAAGGCACTTACAAAGAAGTTCTTGCATTCCGGATAATTTCTAATCACGTCTAGACTTTCGGTCACTAAGGGTGATAAAACCTCTATATGGGAGATCAGCCGATGCAGAGTAACTCAACGGTAATCCCTCCGCTTTTAAAAATATCCGGTCTTCAACACCGGTCATCAAATGCAATCCATTACGACGTATCACATATTCGGAATGGGTTATACGACCCCAAGGTCCTTTCCCGGCTAACCCGAATAGTGAGCGCTTATTCAAAAATAAATGTGGCATTCAAACTCAAACAATCACAACAAATACCCATTTAAAGGTAAATATTGATAGTCGGATTATTTAACTATCAATTAGGCATGCTCAACATCACCAGATTCCAAATAATTTTCCAAATTATTTACTTTCCAAAATATCTTTACTAGATATAAAATTTCCACACTTCAATCATTTGAAAACAAATTTTCAAATCGCTTTTCAATCCTTTATCACTTTTGAAAACAAATTTCAATCATTTTCCTTACTCGGAAATACTTTCATATCAAAATGGTTCATTTAAACCAATTAAATAAATCCTTACCGATTTACTTTATATTTACGTTCCAAAACCGTAAATTTATTCCCACACTTTAAAAATAAATCAACATTTATTTTTAAACAAATTCCCCTTTCTTTTATAAATTACATAGTGAATTTATAATCCCAAAATATCTATGAATATACGATTTTCAAATCGATTTATAATATTCATTTTCAATTTATCTTTACAAGGATAAATTCTAAAACATTCATTTCACATTGGAAAAGTATTTCCATACTTATTTAATAATAAGTAATTCACAAAACTATATATTTTCAACATTTGAAAATATTCGATATACTTAAAATCAAAATTAAGTATATATTTCATTCTTTAAGGAAATCATTCTCTTAACACATTTATTTGGGCCAAAACAAATGTTACGTAAAACATCGTTACGACAACCCAAAATCACTAGTATAGGGATTCGAAATTAAAATAGATATATAAATCCCAATACTATACAAAAACATTTCCTTTCGAAAATCATTTACTATAACAACAGTGTTATAGTCCATCATTTCCTTCTATTTCTCGAAAACGCCTATTTCAACAATAAATGTTGAAATCTATGTATTCGATTCATAATACATTTTAAAACATCGTTAAAACGATTAACTTCATTTTATAATATTCATTTTCCCAAGCATATCCATTTTATTTGATAATATATTCACTGTCCAAAATCGTGAATATACTTCCTTAACCAATTTCAACTTTCAATTTATCAAATTCCACTGATTTCGAATTTATAAACCATGTCTATAAATTCCATTCCTATATATATAAGCTTCGATTTATAAATCTCTTTTATTAATCCAATTCAATTTATATAACTCAATTTTATACTAGAAGTCCATATTATAAGTTAAGAACTTATAATCCATTTATTTACAAATCGTTCTTTTAAAACTTTACAAATTACAAATCTTATTCACTTATGAATTCATTTATAATTCATTTTAACGCTTATAAATACTCGTTTTATAATTCCTACATTTTTAATTTATAAATATCAAATTTAAATCTTTTATATAAATTGTTTTTTTTAAAACAATTCAAAAATCCTAATTTAACTAAATTTATTCGTTTAATAATTTACAAATCATTATTTAAAGCTTGTATACTTCAAAATCATACTTAAGTATTATTTTCCCAAAAATCTTAACTTTTATGAAAATAAAATTATAACGTTTATTTATTTTAGCAATTGAAAATTTAATAAAACGTATACTTTCGAAAATCACTTTAAAATTCCTTTTTAAAAAAAACCAAAACCATTATTTTAAAACTTCAGAAATGGATCCGATGATGCAGCAGCACCAAATAGTCAATCACGACATTCAAATATCATATATCGATATGATATTCAACAAATATCACAGTATCTGTAAATAAATCAATTCAGTTGAGGAATCCAGTTGGATCCCTCCAACCTGTTTTCCTGCATCCACAAACATTAGCACAATACCAATTCCGTTCCAGTACGGAATTAACGCGGTATATTGGATTTATAAAAATATTATCCGCTTAATAGACGGCGCAATAGGGTCTCATCCGCTATATAATGCGGGAAAATCAACTCCAAGTACATATATAATACCAATTTCACTGTACTGTGAAATATTCGCGGTATATGTTTTTAATAAATAACCTCCGCTTACTAACGGCGCATAATGTCTATTTTAACAATCAATAGATAACAATCATCATTCAAACATGCATTCAAGTATTTTAAATATAACTATTTAAAATTAAAATCGAAACTGATTCGATTGAGTGAGAAGTTCTCACCTTGATTTTCCGATAGCAATTCGTAGCGTTTTATTTCGAATAAAATTAAACGGACGTTTAATTTTACCCGAAATTTTTGCTAGCTCCAAACGACTACAATCCAATTCCATAGCGTAGTGCTCGTCCATACGAACCCAATGCAAAAAGTTTCGTCGAATTTCGACCTCGTACGAACAAGTTATCAATTTTTAAAGATTGTACGATTTAAAACATAAAACAATTTAAATTTTTATATTTCATTTTACAACCTTATTCATATCTAGCCGTCCATTCTCTAGAAACAAATCAAGGCCGCACCTCACTTCATCTCTCCCATGCGAAAGCTTCCAGGTAACGAACGAAGGCCGAACCCGATTCAACATGTTAGGGTTAATAACCGCTCACTCCACGTTGACCAAAACTCCATCATTTTGCCACCATTTGAAACGCCATCTCCAGAACCACCCACGCCGGCCGACCGCACCTCCCTAGTGCCCCCATCTCCTCGAAAAACATGACCAAAGCCGGCCACTTCAAACCCAAATTCGCGATAATCCAAAGCTCCATTTCCCATCATAGCCGTTCACTTTGTAGAGCTCGACATGCTCTTTGATTTTCTAGTTGAGAGTTTTACACGAAAGTTAATGGATGTGGAGAAATCGAGGGAAGAAAGGCGCGCGTTTCTGGCCATCGAACAGATAATGGCGGCCAGGGTTAGGGTTCTGGGCTTGAGTGTAAAATTGTGAAATATGGGGCCTTTTATAGAAAAAATGACGTACACTATTCATCGAAAATTTTCCGAACTCCAAACGAAGCATGCCGGTTGGCGTTTCTAAGGTTTACCCCGCGTTTCTAAGGTTTACCCCGCGTTTCGAACACAATGGAACGTGTTTCGGGAGCTAATTCGATCATCAGTGCGAGTTATGGCAATAAACGTTCGATTTAAAATTAAATTGGTAAATCAAATTTCTATGCGTTTTAGCTTGCACCGGACAAACGGCAAACCCAATTGACACGAAATTTGAAACCATACAATAATATCACATTACGGATCCGATGAAACTGGTTTCTTCGAAATTCGAGACTGTGTGAAAAATGGCTATTTTAACTCGCCAAATAAATATTAAAACAATTTCGATGCGTTTCAAGCTGCCACGGTCAAATGACAACTCCGATTGCTACGAAAATTGAAATTCGATAATAACAAACTATTACGGATCCAATAGAACTAGTTTCGCAAAATTCTGAGACTGTTCGAAAATTGACTAATTTCACTAGTCGATTTAAATATTAAAATATTCAATTTTCACAAATTAACTCTTAATTCAATTTTAAAAGTTCTAAAATATCGTTCTAACTCCAATATGGTAAAATAAAATTTTACAAATCATTTTCAATCATATTTAACTCGATTTTCAATTATTTCAGAAATTTCAACTATTAAATAATCGATTTAATTATCCAATTAAATCCAATATTCGAAAATAAATTATCCGACTTATAAATTCCACTTATTAATAATTAAAATTAATTAAATATACAAATTTTAATTGACAGAAATTCTGGGTCGTTACAATATATATATATTATACATATCAAATCAAATTTATAATCATATACCTATATATAATATAAATCAAGTCATACTTAAGAAATTCAAATCAATTTAATTTCCAAGATAAAACTGTAGCAAAGCTATAGAATGGTCTTTCCACTCTGAAACTCGAAAATGAATGTCGATGATGCGGCCGTCACCGAAATTATTTTCCAACGACAAAAGAAGAGAGTATTGATTTTTAAAATTTAAAATCCTTTAGAAAAAAATTTCTATTTGAAAACACTTTAAATAATATACATTCCAAAGTTTAAAACCAAAGTTTGGAATCACCGGAATCTCAAATTCTTAACTTAAATTCATTTCAAATTCTAAATCAATTTATAAACTATGTTTTATAATTCCATTATTTATTTTATGAGGCAATAGTCATTGGTTTACAAAACAATAAATGAAAATCAAATATTATCATTTTGTTAATCAATTTAACAATTATCTTCTAGAAAATTTACTTATATATATATAATATAATCATACAATTTTTTTTTATTTACCAAATTTGAAAACAATATTATGTCTTTTTGTTCTGTTCAAGTGTTTTGGAAATACTATCGATAGCGTTGATCAGACGAATCGATCGAAAACCCAAATCATCAACAACAACTCAAGCAACACAACATATAAAACAATTTAATATTAATACAAATACACTCCCTCACTCGATTTTTCAAAATGGATTTCAAAACAAGGATGGGATTCAGATTTTTTGAGGAACCATAATCAAAAAGTATTCTAACAAGGAAGATAGGCTTGAATGGGAGATAAGATAATTGAATAGCAAAATAGAAGGATGGATAGATTTATATAAATCCTTATATAAATCGCGGGCAGCCTTAGCCGGGTCAACCATGACTTCAAGATAATATCGAGGCAGAATTCTGGAGCAAATCAACATTCGATCAATAGAGTTAGAATTCATGCATAGCAAAAGATAGCAGCATCGTAAACAGAGGATACAGAGATCTCTGGTAAAGCAATGCTTATTGTAAAGGAGTTTCACCCCTTTACAAATCATTCAGTGGAGCTATGGGATACTCTAGAATCAAGAAGAATTTGGATAGGGGAAGATAAGAGTGGATTTTAGAACGAATGGAAGAGTTCCAAAATTCAAAGGAGGTCGAGTCAAAGAGAAGAGATTCAAGCTCAAACAAAAGTGATTCCGTAATTAAATTTACTTTATATGCTAAGTTTTGCCTAAAACCAAAGCCCTGATACCAAATGTAACATCCTGATATTTTCAACCATTCGCATCCATACATGCCGGACTTGAATTGCTTAAATTACCAGATTGTTAATTTATATTTGGCAAAACTCAACTTACGCAGTAAATGAATAATCACAGATACAGAGTAATATACAATATACAACGGAAACAAAATGAATAGAAGTTCATGTAGCTACTATATATATCAGAGTTAAATAAGTTACAATAGAAGTTTCAAATACAATAGTCAAATACAAGATCAGAATACATCACTAGAATCAACCGAATAACTCCAAGCTGAAAAGATGTAGATGGATCTCCAAACGAAGCTACAACTCCAAAGGTGAGTCTCAAAAGCTGTATCACTCAGTCTGACCCGAGCATAAAGCAAAACACAAAACACTCGAGTCAGGATTAACATTCTTATATCAATAAATCCAAATCAAGTGAAATAACAACCGAAAAACAAGTAACTCAAAGGATGTTTGGGATAACCATCCTCTAAGGATCCGTTAAACTATCTATTATGTAGTAATATACACTGTTATAATAATTTCCAAAGTAAAGTATAATATATTTTAAAAATAGTGTTAAGGCATTACCTATATCCCCCTTAACACATTTTATAGTGCCAATAGTCTATACAGTACAGTAGTCCCTCCTTATCGGGAGGCCACCAGAGGATACTCCATAGGTATGACACAAATCAAACTCGTAGTAAAGCACGCTAGGGTAGGTGACACGACACAACTAGGAAATGTTAGGGTAGATATACCAGTTATGCATCTGAACTAGTGGTAACACATAACCGTAGCTACCGCCCACCTCCAGCCACTCCAAAAAAAGAAATCAAAGGTGCACCCAATAGATCACAAAGTAATAGAATGGTATCGAAGAAGTGTGTCCGATCAGAGGAGCTACCTCATTGGCCCAGAATCGCTCCTGTTTTAGCCACCTTATGCCAACTCACGGGAGTCGGGTCAATGTATATACCACAATAGGACGTCACCACCATTCTACTTCATTCTGGAATCTCTACCACGTACACAGTTGTTAAAGTAGTTTTTGGAGTTGGCAGAGAGTATGACAACTTCTGATCCCGGTCTCTTTAACAACAAAACGTTATTATAACACCGTGGATTTCAAAATAGTTTATATTTCAAAACCAAAATATCATTGCCATTCCAAAACCATATCGATACGTTATCATTTCCATTTCAAAACCAAATACGATATCATTTCCATTTCAAATATATATTCATTTCCAAAAATCATGGCACTTTCAAAGTTATTACACTTTCGAAACCAAACACTTAAAATTATAACACTTTTATAACATAATACTTTGAAATTTATAACTTTGAAAACATAACTTCCACCACTTAAACAGTTTAGATATTAAAATAGTATAGATAATAAAATAGTTTATAAAGTAAAATAGTTTATATAAAAGAGTTATAAGTTAAAATAGTATATACTAAAATAGTTAGTATATTAAATAGTTTATATTAAAATAGTTTACATTAAAAATGATTTATATTAAAATAGTTTATATTAAAATAATTTATAAAGTAAAATATAAAATAGTTTTAAATATAATTTAAAATTACTTTATATAATAAAATAATTTCCTCAAATTTTACAAATCAATCCCCAATCAACTTGAATCCCAAAATTCAATTTATATCAAGTCTCAATTCATCAATTTTAACTCAATTCGGTTCTCAATAAGCCATTTCAAATTATATCAGTTTCAAATACAGATTTGAATCAAAAAATAAACCATTTCAATTTCAACATATTTCAAAGCTTTAAATATTCCATATTTCAAAATTAAGTTTGATAATTTCGTATATATCTTAATTCAATTTACTAATATTTAGTTTTGAAATATTTACTTAATAAATTCAGTATCATTTAAATAAACTCAAACTTGAAATATTCCTTAATCACCTTAAATCAAAATCAAGTTATAAAATCATATCCTTTAAAATATCAAATTCAATAAGTTTTAAATCGATTTAATTAAATAAAATTCTTAATTAAATACAACTTCAAATCCTTCTTCCCAACCATAATTTGTTAAAATCATTATAAACTCTATATTGAAATATAATTTATATAAATACTTAACCATTTTATATTGTAACAAAATCAAACTTTATTATTAAACTTATTTTATATTAAACAAATTTATACATAGCTTAAAATTAAGAATTTAACTATATATAAAATAACATATACATAATATCAAAATCAATATTCATATAAAACCATATATTTCTTTCCAAAACCATAGAAATCATTTTCAAGATATTTATATATAGACCAATGGTGTCTGTATGTAATTTTTTATCCTATGGTCAAGTGATACAGATATTTATCATTTCAATTCACAATTTAAATATATACGAGTATATATCATTTCAACCCGCAATCCTAAATTCAATTCAATTGAAAATCGCCTGGGTTTATCATTTCAACCCATAACGATTTTCTCCTATTCGACAGATCGTCCAGGTATGTACCATTTCAACCCATAGTGATTCTATAGTAATAGGAAACTTGTAGAGTGATAACAGATATGATCAGAATATTACAGGCATACATCATCAATATAATTAACAAATAATGGTGTCAGATGTCACAGGTGAACAGATAGTATATATGTGGCAATGTAAATAACTAACAACAACATATTTCAATTGTCGTTCCAGTTGAAATAATAAGAACATTAATCGTGAGTGATGCTCACATTTCGAGGCTAAAGATGAATGAGAATGAGATGAGTTATGAATCCAAGCACGAATTCCAAAGCAAAGCTAGATTGACACGAATTCGACGGATATAGCTGATAACAGAAATCAATGAGAACAAATCAAAATCAGTTTTGATATAAACTGAAATTATATACATTGTTATTATTAAAATTTATCTTTCTAAAATTCAATTCAAAGACATATATAAAAATAAAATCCTTATATGTACTTTCAGATCATTATTAAATCTAAACATTTGTAAAATAAATCTCTATATTCATATTTGAAAACAAACTTATGCACCATATATAAACTAATATTAAAATTTACATACATATTATAATTTCAAATCAATATTTATTATAAAATAAATATAAAGATTGAAAACACATATTAAAATAAAGCATATTATTCCACATGCTTTAAGTCAATAGCAAATTTTTAGCCGTATATGTGAACATATTAAAGTCTCTATACATATAGGAAACCAGACTCAAGCACACATGCGAACCAGTATATAAATTATTATATGAACTTTCATACACAACCAACATGTCAAATGGCTTACGAAAAAATATATATTTATAGCTCTAACAGGTTATATAAAAACTTATCTAAACTTGTATGTAATTCGACAAGATATTATGTAACACCTATACAAACTTATATATAGGAAATTTGTGTAAACTTATATATATACAAACCAAAACTGTAACATATACACCCGTATATAAACTCACGTACCTTTTAAAATAATAACAAATATTATATATGCACTTAATATATATACATATACACAAACATATTTGGGAATAAAACATCTATGCACTTTATACATGCGTAGGCTTATAAATGACTAAATATAACAGCAAACAATACTTATATATATATATATATGTATGCATTTAATTGACACTCTTAAAACTGTAAAATATATATAATTTATATAAACAAACTTATACATTTATATATATATATATATATAACAAAGGAACATGGGCTTCTCACGGCTAAGGACGGCAGCACGATGCCAGGGATTAATCGACAGAGTTGAGGTAAGGCCGAAGGTTGGCTGGTCATGCGCTACAACTCTGTGGGGAAAAGGGAAAGTGAGGTCGTTGTCATGTCTAAGAAAAATGGTGGCGGCTATAGAGTGCTGCACTGGAGGAAGTCGGCATACTATGTAGATGTTCGGTTAGGCTGAAGGAGGCTGTGATGCATGTGTGGAGAGGGATTAGGTAGGATGGCTCGAAGGCGATTTGCATGAATGGGTTCATGGCCAAAGGAAGATAAAATGGAAGCCCTTAAGTGATATAAATGAATGCAACAGTATATATATCCATTTTCTTTTTTTTCTTCAAAGAGAAAGAAGAGTCACAAGAAAAGGTGGAAGCCAGCAAATATAATTTAGAATTGGTAAACCAGAAAGCTAAAAGTTGAAATTGGGAAGAGAAAGAGTTGGTAGCTGTACCATCAAATATTAATTGAAATAGTGAACATTCAAAAGTCAGAAGTTATATCAGGGAATACAAAAAGGCCAAAGGCTGTTGATTTTGTACGGTAGAAAATCCAATGGTCACGGCAAACAAATGGACTCGAATGGATACCGATATGGTTAACCATTTTACGGACTTCGTGGCATGCTAGGGTTCAAAAAACAGAAATAAATATACCATTGAGATCAACATGATGAGAAGATCAAAACGATATACAGATATTAGTGGCACGATCATCTGATCGAAAGTCGAGATTCGGTACCCAAAAATGCTGCTATTTTTCCGAAAATAAGATAAACGGAACAATAACAGTCCAAATTTGACAAAATGAAATATGATATCTCGCTCAGAAGATGATTTAGAAATTTTCTGTAGAAAAATATTCTGGTTTGGAAAATATTTTATTATCATCAAATATTAACTGATTTAAATTGAAATAAATTACATAACAAAATAAACTTCAATATTATCAGATGAAAATTTACCATTTGCTATGATAAAAGAGACGTATTTCAAATATTAAATTTTCATTTCCAAATTTAATTATTTAAAATTTCACAAAATTCAGTTAATTAAGTTATTACCATAAAAATTTATTAGAATTTTACGGGTCGTTACAAAATAACTAACAATTTAAATTTAACAGCATATTTCAATTGTCATTTCAAGTGAAATCAAATTTACTAAATATAAGAATGTTAATCGTGAGTGATTTCTCACATTTCGAGGTTAGAGAAACAATAGGGATGAGTAGCAACGGACACGGATACGACACGTGGAACGACGACAAAGATATACACTGCTGCAGCAACAAATTCTGGACAATGCAAAGCACGATGAACTGGATTTGATCGAGAAAAATCAAAGCAAGCTAGAGATTGAAGAATATATATATATATATATATATATAAAATAAAACAATATTCAATTAAAACACGAATCAAATAAAATTTATACATATTTTATATCAATATTGAATTAGGTATATATTAACATAAAGTCATTATATATTTTATATTTCAAAAGTCATTGTTACTTACAACACACATATTTAAAATCAATGTCTTATGACATACCTACACCAATATATAAATATAAGTTACTTCAAAATCTTATTTTAAAATAAAATCATAGATTTAAATAAATTCTTTAGATACATTATATATATAACTTTAAGGAAATATATATTTATATTTATATATATGTAGAATATGCAACTACTCAAAATCATATGCAGAATATGTGTGTGTGTATGTATGTGTGTGTGTGTGTGTGTGTGTGTGTGTATATATATATATATGAAAACAAATATATATATGTGTGTGTGCGTGTGTGTATGAAAACAAATATATATATATATATATATATATATATATATATATCTGTGTGTGTGTATGCAGCCACTTATCAACTAAACATATGTAGACAACCCTGCTTATTATAAATACAACCTATAATATATAAAGACATACATATTATACTTTAAGTCAATATTTTTTATAAAACAACACATACTTACTTTATTGTAATATAAATATAAGTCAACGGATCATATATATATGACTAACAAAAATTTGCATATTCAAACAAACATGTTTGCATAAACTCGTATAAATAATAGATTATATTATATATATGAACTGCTGATTTTAGATATCTTATATATATATATATATATATATATATATATATATATATATATATGTATAAACTGACATAAATATATAACATCCTTTATAATAATATATATATAGTAAACGCTTATATACCGCAACATACAATAATATATATACACCTTCACAAATATTCAAGAACAGGAAGAGTTGCAGGCACGGTTGATATTGGGAAGCATGGATCGCTTCAAGTGGACACGGGCGCATGGTCATCGGTGGATGGGTGGTTGGGCTGGTGGAAGATGGTCGATGGGGGCAGGTTCGTTCGAAAATGAAGGAGGTGGGTCGAGGCTTAGGTGGTGCACTGAAGTTAGGGTTGTGGTGGAGTTGAATGCGGTAGAAGGTGGAAGTTGCGACAAGTAGAGAGAAAGGTGATGGTGGAGATGTTATTCAGCATGTAGAAGCAAAGGACGAGCATGGTTTGCAGGCGAAAGAAGAGGAATGGTGGAAGCTAACTTCGGTTTCAGGCATTTCACAGTATATGCCGAATATGAAATATGCTTTATAAATCTTTTCTTTTTTCTTCTTCTTAAGGCATGGCGGTGACAGGTTGTAGGAGATATAGCGTAGATGGTTGGTCACTCGAAAGTTGCATGCATGGCTATAGGATGCAATGAAGTGGAGGCGTGCAAGGAGATGTATGATATTGGTTGTTTGTCTGGTGATGGAGGCTTGCGTGGGTAGGGTCGGAGCAACTGGGCTTTGTGTAGAGGTGTGAGGCCAGAGAGGCACGGAGGAGGCCGAAAAAAGTGGGTGGAGAACGAACAATTTCCATATTATAAAATATAAGCTTGCTCCCGATTATATATGATAGTTTTGTAATGTATAAAATTTTCTTATTATATTAGGACGAATAGAAAAAGAAGGAAAAAGAGAATGACAATGAAAGGTCAACCAAGAATATATATCAAAAATATGGAATGGCAAATGCCAGATGTTGATTTATATGAAAATAATAAAAGCTGATGGCCATTTGTTTCAGCTAGTGGGTAACCAAAAGACAAAGGAAACCAAATGGTCCAAACACGGAACTGATACGACAAACTATTTCGTCGATTTCTTCGCGTATCGAACATTGAATTAAACTAATAAACAGGCTGTGTAGATCAGCATGATGAGATGAACACAATGTGCACAGAATATCAATGATACGACCATCCCATCAAAAGTCGATATTTCCTACCAAAATGCTGCAATTTTGCTGAAAATAAAATAAACGGAGTTAGAGAAGTCCAAATTTGACGAAACGAATTTTGACATCTCACTCCAAAAATGATATACAAATTTATTATGTAAAAATATTCAGATTTTGAAAAAAAATTATTTTCATCAAATTAACTGATTTAAAATTGAAATTGAAATTATACAACAGAACTAACTTTCATATTTTCTAATGAAAATCTGACAATTGTTATGTTTAAATAGACACAAAAAAAATCAAATTTTCTTTTTGAAATTTTAATTATTTATTTTCAAGAAAATTTTAGTTAATTACACTATAAAATCGTTAAAATTTACGGGTCGTTACAGGAATTGAGTAATCAAGTACCCTATCCTACCTGGTTACCTGCGTGGCCTGAAAGGTGATGTGAGCCAAAAGTCCTCAATAGAAAAAGACTCAACTTGAATTGGGCCTTTGGCTAATTTTCAAAATAGTATTGAAAATTAAGACATGATTTTAGATTTAAAAATTAAATTTAAAGGAAAAACATGTTTATAATTGAAGGTTATAATATTACATAAATTTTCAAAATGTTTGAAAATGTAATGAAAAGTTCAAAATGTTTGAAACTATATAAATATTAATTTCAAAATATTAGAGTTATAAATAAGATTAATAATGTAAATTAATTAAATGAGTTAATTAATTAATACTTATATGCATGTATTATATAAGTTGATGTAGTAATGTTATTTTAAAGTGTTTGAGTAAGATAAGCATGCATGTATGTATATAAGATAAATTTTTGAAATTAACATAAAACTAAAATTGTTTAATTAATAAATAATTAAAGATCGGTTAATTAACTAAAAATATGCATATATAAGATATATGTGTCTTAGTATAAAGATTACAATAGATATGTCCAATATAAAAGTTGAATTGGAATACTAATTTAAAATTAATTAAAGAGTTGATTAATTAAAATTAATAAAATAAGATATAATTAATAAAATATCATATATAAGACTAAGTAATATGGAATAAAAAAGTTATATAACAATTAAACTTATATGATATGAATGTATAAACTAACGATGGAACGTTAAAGAAACCCAAATAGACTTAAGAAATAAATACATAAGTAGATGTACGTATACTATGATCGCTGATGTGTCTGACACTTGAATCAAGAGGGTATTTCATAAGAAATATACTATTCAATAAGTTGATATCACTCAATATAATATACTGAAGATTACAAATCTTCAATATAATGTTGTCCTCTATCATATATATACCAATAAATTACTTTTATACTCCTTAGTTGTTAAGCAAACTCAAGTTGGGGATGTTATGCATAGTATTATTAATATAATGAACAGATGTGGTAAAATAACTATACGTAATTGTTAAGCAAACTTAAGGTACATATACTATACTTAGGTCATCACGATATGGTATATACGAGTGAATAATCTCTTTCGAATTGTTGAGCAAACTCAAGGTGGAAATGAGATTAGGACAAGGAAAAATGGGTCAGGTGTTGTATATGATACAGCCGAAAAAGAGTTTGTAATAAACTTGGTTTAGATGATTACTTGCAACATTAAATTGTAATGGTGGTTATAATTTAATATTGGAAAATAAAATAAATTGGATATTTAAATTGTTTATTTTAAACAAAAAATGGATTCTAAATGTACAATGTGAAAATAAAATTTTAAAAACTTTATTTGGTTGTTTGTGTTAATAATGGGAAATATATGGTTTTATTTGGGGGAAAATGTAATAATTCTTGTAATTATTGCCAAATGTTTCTTTTATTGATTTTTAAATGGAGTATTTGATTTTAATATGTGTACATTATAAATAAAAAGGAGAGATTTTGTTTAATAAGTTTTGGACATAAAAATGAGGTTTAAATTATTTATTGCATTTTATTACACAAGAAAACAATTTTGGTGTAATTTTTGGTGCTAAAAATAGCATTTTATGTAAATATTTGTGTAAATTGGTTATTTATTTAAAAATAAGAGTTTTTGATAATAAAAATGTTTTATAACTAAATTATTCTTTTTATTAGTTGTAAAATGTTTTATCAATCATGAAAATATGTTTGTATAAGTTTATTGTGTTGAAATTGTTAGAAATATGATGTTTTGATTTATAGACATGAGTGTATATGTGTTTTGAGATAACTAATGTTAACAAAGTCTTAACTGGTTATTAGATCCAAACCCATTTCCTAACCTAGCCCGTAAAGAGAAGGGTTTCTCTTATTCTTCATGTACCATACGTTCTTTTTACAGTAAAACAAAAACCAAAAAAGAGAAAACACTCCTCTTTCAAACCCAGAATTTAAAATCTCCAAATTAGCTCAATCCTTCATTGTTTTGTCAAATTAAAGTTATATTTCTTAGGTAATCAACTCCAAAACTTATTCTATTTCATCAAATTTGGGTTTTGTAACAATTTATTATCTGTAGTTGTTTTCTTCTTGCTTGCATGTTTCTATATTGTGATTTTATGGTCTCTTGAAGCTCTATCAAGGCAGAAGCTTACATCTTCCTTCAAGTTTGCACAGTTTTCCCTTCAAAATCACAAAGGAGAGTTATTACACTCACACAATCTAGTTTAAACACATATTTATGCTGAATTTAAGGTTTAAATTGATTTGTTGTAGCTGAAATTTGTTTCAGCTAACATACAGTGGGTAAAACAATGTCTGCGTCTGTTTGAAGACCCATATCTCCCTCGTTTGTTAATGAAATTGCATGGTTATTTTTTAGTAGCCTGCATACTGTAGTTCATGTATGTAAATTTTCAGACCATTCCAAGGTCATTAGGCTGTCCAAATCATGTCTGAAAATTGAACCCAGAGAATATTTCAAACCTAGGCAAAATCCAACATTGTTTGAGTCCATGTTTGAAATTTCATATCTTTGCCATTTCAAGTCAGAATTTAGTGAATCTTTTTTCAGTTCATATATATATTATTCTACTTTGTGGATGTCAAGTTTGGAGCCATTCGGAACCCTGTAGCATACCAAAACTATTGCTCAAAGTTGGGTGCAGGCAATGTTTTATTGCCTGGAAGTATGTATTATTACTGAATCTGTTATGAGTCCATCTTTGAGTCCTCTTATCTCTCTCAATTCTTGTCTGAATCGGCTTATTCTTATTTCAGTCTAGAGTATGAGTGTTATTCTTCATGCATGTCATGTTTGGATCCATTCTGAACCCTGTAGCATATCGAAACTAATGCTTAAATTTGGATGCAGGCAATGTTTAATTGCCTGGAAGTGCTTACAGTTGTTGTAATCTGCTTCGAGTCCATTTTTGAAAATTAATAACTTCCTTGTTTCGGGTTAATTTCATGTCACTCTTTTTCCTAATTGATGTTCAAATGTCGTACTTTAAGTTGGTTGAAAAACCATCACCGATACAACCTAAAACTAGGTCAAAACCATGCTCAAAATTGGATACAGGCAACGTTTTATTACCTGAGGCTTTAGTTTCTAGTGAATTTTCTATGTGGATTCGTGCAACTTTCGTTTGATTTTTTAGAGCTATGATTCTTATGTTTCCTTCGGCTTATTTCTAGAATGAAGAAGCCAAAATTATCCCCAAACTGTAAACTAGATTTGGTGAATTTCCGCGTAAACTTTTAAGTTTCGTTTTCCTGAGTTTCTGTAATTTCATGTACACATTACACGTGTTTTAGAAATTGATTTTAAAAACGTTTCAAATAAAAACAAGTATCGTTTTAAGAAAATATTTTTCTATACTATTATGAATATTTCTGAATCATTAAAAACAAATATTTCTTATTATAAAGAGATTTCAAAATCAGTGATTTCCAAATATTTTTCAAAATCGTCTAAAAACCCAATTTTTTGAAAGTATATTATATATATAACTACATGTTTTTGCATTATTCAAGCATATGAGAAGGTGAATTAAACGATTGGGTAAAACATGTGATATCGGATACGTGCATTTACCTTTCGGCTAATTCCTGACTTGTCCGTTTGAACGTTTTGACCTTCAGGTCATATTTTCCGATTAGATGAGGCAACTATTTTTTGATTACTGGTTTTATTTTCTGGTGTGGCATTGACTAGCGTTAGTAAACCGTTAAGTGAGAACGTGTTGTACACACTGTTAACACTTTTCGGGTTCCTATTTGAGAGTTTGTGACACATTCTCGAGTTGCCACTACTAGACCTTCGAATCATTTGTCCTTCTGGATGTTGTCCTTTAGCATGTTTGTCCATTGACACGTATTTCTCCTTCGGGATGTTGTCCTTCAGGATGTTTGTCTACGAGACATATTTGTCCTTCGGGATGTTGTCCTTGGGGACGTTTGTCCATTTGAGACATGGTGCCTTATTTTGGGAGAATGGTACTTGGAGGGCTTCGGCCATTTTATAAGCACGTGCTTGTTGGATCATAGGTTTTGATTGCTGACAAGACACAACAGTTCACGAATCTACGGCTACGATAACATCCAGACTCATCGGCTCAATATATGGTTTGTATAGTTATATATGTTTTAATAAGAGCCATCAAATATGTATATAGAGTCTAGTTTAGTGCTTTGTTAAAATCTTTCCTCAAGAATCATCATTTACATTCAAATAAACTTGCATGCATATTTTAATCAAAATCAAGTTTTCAAAAAATGCATGAAGCAAGGCTCAAACTCGGGTCACTAGTTTAGAAGGCAAGTGCTCTAACCAAATGTGTTGTGGTGATTTTTAGCTATCAACGGAATTCAGTCGACTGAACAAAATTGGCCAGTCGACTGAATATCAATAAAACAGCCTATTGTACACAGATATGCATTGTTTTTTTACTATCTTTGAATAGTCGACTGACCATTTTTTCCAGTCGACCAAATTCTGCAACAGTCATTTTTTGTGAAAAGACACTTCCTTTTTTGAATAGCCTTCTTCCTCCCCAAGAGTTGCAACCATTGCTATTCGCAGAGATCTCTTCACCAGCAATTGCAACCCCTTAACTACTATATATATGCATGAATTTCACGATCAAATAACACGCTTACTTGCTTATACTTGAATCATATTTTCTGAATCAAATACTCTCTTGAATTCATACATTCATTGCTTACAATCACAATTCTATATTTCTAAAGCAATTTGAAACTTCCTAATCTTCATATACACACAACTATACACATCATACTTGAAAAAAAGATTATAGGAAGGGTGTACTACAAGTGACAAATTCGTGTTATTAGAACACACAAGGTCAAGACATCTACTTTGTAATCAAAGTCATGTTCGTTGCTCAGGCGGTAAAGTCCTGTTCTGTTGCTCAGGCGGTAAAGTCCTGTTCTGTTGTTTAGGCGGTAAAAGTCCTCTTCGGCTATTGAGGCGGGAAAATCCTGATCGGTTTCTCAGGTGTTGTATACCTATTCCTCCGGGTTAAGTGAGGGGTTATTGTGAGAAATTCCAGAGGGAAGTCTGGGACTGGACGTATAACGGGAAGTTCGAACCAGTATAAAAATTCCTGGTGTGCTCATTTTTATTTACTTTACTATTGTTATCTGTTTCCGCATTTAGATTATAATACATTCCATATTACACGATCCTAAGTGATAACTAGCAACACAGTCATCACTTTCAGTGCTATCTTTTGAGATGATTTCATTGATTTATTTGTGATTTTCCAAGTGTATCGCCATTTTACATTATTGGCCATTAAAGCCGTTGGAGACATTATTGTGGCGATTACATCTTTGGAATTTGAAATCCTTATCGAATTCTTATTTTGAGATTTAGGGTTTGCCAATCTTTGGTGTTTATTTGAGATTTATAATCTTCTTTTAGGAGATACATGTTACTAGCATTATTTGGCATATTTTCAGCTTGGGATTTCTCTATTTTGAGAACATATTTATGATTACCATTTACGGTAAGTTTTGAGTTTTAGGATTTTTCCTACTTAGGAATTGTGGTTTAGAGAAACCATTATAGTTGCTTTTGGGATTATGCTAATGATTTAAGGCATTTGTTATACTTAGTTGATTTTAATGTAGAGATTAACTCCTTCTAGGTTTATGCTTAGTGAAACTACCTCACTTGAAGTAATGACATGTTTTTACTATTACTTCTTCTCTTTTGAGAAGATTTCATACCTTTTACTTCTTATTATCACTTATCATACTAATAAATTGTTTAAGATAGACTGACTGTTCTATTTTATACTTGAGTCAGACCGAGTTGTTTCAGGTCAGATATCTGTTATTGGACTTCGCTTTGCTGCTGCCGCCATGGATCCGCTTATCTTTTTTTATGTAGTTTTATAGTCTTTTTGATTGACTCTGATATGTTTCTGTATGTTTGACCCGTTGTATATAGTGTGATCTTTGAACCACTTACGATGTTTCATTTTGCACTATACTGGGATGTATCGGTGTACATGTATATATATATGTTGTTTGATGTTCTGTGAAATGATGTATATTCTGTTGTTGCATTTTGTTCTGATAGATCCGTTAGCCACTTTATTTTTGTGTTAAGCATTTATTGAATAAGTCGATCCACTCGGGAAAGAAAAAAATAGAGCACTAAATCGACGAATTTAATAAATGTTTAAGACAAAGCTGTAGATGGTCGCTCCTAACCAGCCCTATTCTCCGCATTAGTAGACAGTTTACCTAGTAATACTCTTTGTTGACGTTGGTCTCGAGGTGGGGCATCACAGCTTGGTATCAGAGCTGAGTTCAGAACAAAGTATGATAAACACAAAACATGACATATATTACGGTACATCAAAGTACAATATAAGTGTTACAAATTTCTTTGATCGCAGTGTTCTTAACATTTTCGAGTCCTTGGGTAAGACATAGTTTGGAAATATGTCTAGGAATATATTTTATTCTATAGTATTCCATGACTAAATTAACGATATCTTATCCTATGAATAATCCTTATCGTGATTATTTTATTCTAGTCCTATAACGACCCACCTTTTTTGACGGTTTAAATCGACAATAAACTACACATGTCAGACTCAAAACATTCAAAAGAGAGGATTGGTATGAGGTAAATAAGAAAAGGCAGAGAAAGAAAACTAACATAGAATCGCACAGTGGAATGAAAAAATATAAGAATCAAATAAACTGTGCATGAAGTTGTTTTACAAATAACATTTGATTACATATTTATGATATAGAATCAGAGTACATATAATAGTAATAAATAAATAGTGCAACGGAACAACATGATGTAGCGGAATAAATAAAATAAATAATACTAGTATACAAATCCCCGTCTTCGTCCTCCAAAAGCAGTCTTCCATACACTAAAAAGCTCAGACTGATCCGAGCGAATTGAAAAGACAAAAATCTTGGGTCAGAACTAGAGGATCTTATATAAGTTAAATCAACAGTAAATAAATATGAGTGCAACGACGTCAGAGATGTTATCCAGTGTCTAAAATGAGTGCAGTAACTTAAGAGATGTTAGGGATTCCTATCTCCTAAGGATCCTTTAAACTATCTACATACATAGTACAATACGCTATTATAATAGTGTCTACAGTAAAGCAAAGTATTAAAATAGCATTAATGCATTACCCATATCCCCCTTAACACATTTTATATATTCCCATAGTCTATATAGTAAGCTCCTCGTTGAGGTTTACCCAGAAGGCACTCCATAGGTATGGTACAAAACAAACTCAAAGAAGGCACGATAGGGCATGTGAACATGGCACTCGAAGCAATGCTAGGGTGGGACTCTACTATTTTGTAGAACCGGGCTGGTGGTAACGCATGGCGGCTACTACCGCCCACCACGGAACCCACTCCTATAATCAAAATCAAGGAGTGGCCACCAAATCAATCACAAAGTCATAACATGGTATCGAAGATGCATGTCCGATAGGAGAATGACCTCACTTGGCCAAGTATAGCTCCTGTTTTAGTCACAACTAAGCTAACTCATGGGAGTCAGCGGTTCTTAAATACTTCATACAAAGTCGTTCGCCAAACCATTTTACTTCATTTCTGGAATCTCCACCATGTACACAGTTATTAAATTGTTTTTCAATATTGGCAGAGAGTATGACAATATCTGATCCCATTCTCTTTAACAACCAAACATTTATTTCACATCGGATGGTTCCTTTACAGTTCCAAAATAGATTCACAACTGGTGTCAAAATATCATATTCAATCTCAAGCCATATCACTTTCAAAAACGTATTTACTTTCAAAATCACATTCACTTTTGAAATCATATCGATAAGATGGGTTAATAAAATCCTCATTTCAAAATCACCATATTTACTCAAAGATGTCATTTCACTAGCAAATATCATTTCAATCCCAACTTAGGTTATTTCATCATTTAATCACATTTGCTTCTAAATCAAGTATTTAAATATGACCACTTCCAATTTACAATTTAGAACTTAGAAAATAGTATAGATAAAATAGTTTAAATAGTTTAGTATAGTTTGAAAATAAAATTTAAATGGTTTGAAATACTTTAAAATAATTTAAAAAGTGGAATTAAATTGTTTATATAGATTTAAAATAGTTTTAGTAAAATCAAAATAGATTAAATAGATTTAAAATAGATTAAACCGATTCAAAATAAATTAAAATGGATAAATTAGTTTACAATAGGATTAATTAGATTAAATAGATTAAAATTGATTAAAATAGCTTAAATTGATTAAATGGTTTAAAATATTTTAAAATAGATTAACTTAGTTTAATAATTTGAAAATCTAATTAATTAGAATTTAAAATAACATTTTTAACATTTTATATTAAAATAATAAATTTGAAATTAACATCAACTTTAACTATTTCTTCCATTTCAACAAATCTGGGCCATATCCAGATTTCCAACCAAAACCTAATTTCAAATCTTAAAATATCAATTTTAAGCCATTCCAATTTAAGTAGATTTCAATGTTACAAATTTCAAACATTTCAATGGCCCAATTTCGATAAATTTCGTTTATACTTCAAATTCAAATTTAGAATTCTAGTTTAAACCCTCTAAGAAATTTACTTAAAACAATTCCAAATTTTCAAATTCAATCTTTTAAACAATTCAATTTTGTATAAATCAAATTCTATTTCAAAACATCATTTAGCAGAATTCAAAATTTAAAAATTTAAAATCATTTAATTTAACCAGTACGGTGTCCACATATAATATTCTACCATATGGTTAAGTAATACAGATATTTATCATTTCAATCCGCAATTATTAAAATTTACGGGTATATATCATTTCAACCCGCAATCCTGAATTAAAATAAAATCTATAAAATCATTCGAGTCTATCATTTTAACCATAACGATTTTTGCTAATCTATAGATCGTTCGTGTATCTATCGTTTCAACCCATATGGAACTTGCAGTGTTATAACAATTTAAAAATATAACATTCGGTCATCCATTATCAACAATCAAACATCTATCATAATCATCATCCAAATCAACCAATAAATAATAACAATTTACTGATATTAATATCAGGTATTAACTGGAAATTTTAAAATTCAATATTAAATTATATGACGATTAAATGCAATAAAGTCATATTTAACTGGAATGACAATTTAAATATATCAAACATCAACCAATCAATTTTTAATCACATCTTAAATTTAATTTAACTAACATAAGACAATTTAGTAGTTGTAAGTGGGTTAGAACACTCACCTTTGATTTCAAATCTATTTGAAATGCAAAATAAGGGTCAAAACTCAACAGTCTTGGAATTCGTCCAAACCAGTTTCATATTGTCTAAAATTTCGATACGATCGCAGAGAGAAAAGCGCGCATGAATACGAGCTTGTACGTAAAAGTTATGATCATTAGAAGTTAAACGTTTTAATACACACACACACACACACACACACACACACACACACACACAACACTAAGGCCGGCTGACATGACATCATGTGCCAGAGCAACATCCTCTCGATCGCAATCCAAGCTCACCCAGGAAAACCGCGATAGTCTCAATCAAGGGCTGCCGGTCCAAAGCCCACGAACGCACACCCATCGGCCACCTCCACCATGATCAGCCTTCACCGTTGACACCCTCACCTGACGTCGCATGTAACAACCCTGAGATTGCAATTACCGAATAATGAATTAAAATTATGATTTTAAGTTAAAAAGGGAGCTAAACAAATTTTTGGGAATTTAAATTTGCAAATTAAAATATTTTGGGTTGAAATGGGGAATTTTTAAATAAAAAGTGATTATAGGTTAATGGGCCAAATGAGACAATTACATGGTTTTAATAAAACTAGGATGCTTATTAGGATTTTTGTTCACATGATAACCTTAGGAAAATAAACTAAGTCCTAATGGGTTTTAAAACCTCTTACCATGACCCATTAACCAACCCACTCCTATTTAATATCTCAAACCCCTCTCATAAACCCTAACCCTCCTCCTCTTCATAAATTCCTAAAACCTAAATCTAAACAAAATTAATGGCCTCCATTTAGAAGCTCCATCTCCTTCTCTTCATAAATTAGTTTAATCCTAGAAGAAAAAGAAAAGAGAAGAAGAAAGGTAATGCAATCTCTCCTATTCTCTAATCCTCTTTCTTAATCCCCATTTATCTCTATCATCTTGTAGTAATCATTATTTTGTTTTCTTTGTTGATTTTGGGTCCTTGAAGCCTCTTGATCTTTACTTTGGGGTTGAGGAGTTTGGCTTGCTTGATATTGTGCACTAAAACCATTTGATCATTTGCTTAATTAAGGTAATTACTATTTATTAGTAATTATTGCTAGTATAATTTTGGTGAAAATTTTGATGTCAAAACTTGAAAAAAACACCCCTAGATCACAAAAAACTCAAAAACATGCTGGCTGTAAATGCACAGTCTGGAAATGGACTAAAAACAGGGCTCTGGGTGCACCAGGACAGGCTTGGGCTGCACCCAGGCACAGCAGGCTAGCCCAGTTGGGCTAGCCAGGGATAGGCCAGCCCTCATGGGCTGGCACACACACCCCCCCAGCCCGCATGGGCTGGGGGGCCGGCCAACTCCCCAGCCCGCATGGGCTGGGGGGCGGCCCAGATCCCCCAGCCCCCGTGGGCTGGGGGCAGAGCCCAGATCCCCCAGCCCATTCGGACTGGGGGCGGCCCAGATCCCCCAGCCCGCGTGGGCTGGGGGCAGGACGGCCCAGATCCCCCAGCCCATTCTAGCTGGGGACGGGCCCCAAGTACCCCCAGCCCAAGCGGGCTGGGGGCCCCAAAAAAAAAAAAAAAAAACCGTTTCCAGATTTGATCTCCACTTCGCGATGCCGCCACGCTCGCATCGGAAGTCGGAATTCGACGTTTTTGAGCTCGTTGGAAAGGTGAAGTTTCGAACTCCATCTCTGAAAAATTTGGGCAACATTAGAGTTCGTTTGGTACCTCGATTTTCGTGCCAAAGTTAGACTCTGATCGCTGTTGGAAAACAGTGTGAATTTTTTTCTGGGTTCAACTTTGAGACGTCGCTGCCACTTCATATCAACTCGGAATGCAGAAATTCTTTTTGCATCTTAATGTAGGGACGTCGGACTATATGCCTACCAGTTTTCATGCCATTTGGACACAGATTGCTGGTCCAAATAAATTGCCGAACTTGGGTTCGCAGCAGTTTTTGAATGGTTTCAAACACTTCGAATATTTTTGATGATTTTCTGGTTTTATCGATTTCTTTGAGATTTGTCTCTGGATTTCGTACACGGGTTTTTATGAACTATTTTAAAAGGATTTTTCACTCCAAAATGGCTTTCAAAATTATTATATAATATTATTTTAATTATTAAATTAATTACTCCATAATAGGAGAGTTTTCAAAAGCCGTTTTAAAGTGATTTCAAAATCAATTAAAATCTGTTTCGCACCATTATTTTCTATAATAAAAATCTCACACTCACTTTTAGCACGTCGAGCGAAGTGGAAAGGTGCTTAAACGGTTAGGAAATCTCTGGCCTATGGAACCGTGTATTTTCTTTCCGGTTAATCCCCGACCTATTCGATTGATCGTTTTGACCTTTGGGTCTAGTCTACCGATGATATGAGGTGGACTTTTTATTGTTTGGAGTGTGAGCTTGCTATTGGTTAGGAAACCGTTTAGTGCGAACGTGGGGTATGGGACTCATTGTTAACACTTTACGGGTTCCTCTCCAAGAAGTTAGTGGCACATTAGCCTCTGGGCGGCCAGTACTGGACCTCTGGGTCACCACGCCTCTGGGCAACCGTCTCTGGACACCTGCTCTATGGAGCAGTTTTTACGGCATGTGCCTCTGGGCCTTTTATCCTTCTGGGAAGGATCTTGTCGTTTCGCGCGTTCCGCATCTGTGCGAGTGATCGATCACAACTCAACAGTACTTGGCAACAACGACTCTGGTCGGTGCACGTGCAGTACTTGTAGTATCTGATGATTTTATATCCATTCGAGTATCGCCATTCGGTGTTGGTTCTATGGAACCATATGATGTAAGTGCGATTACCTTGTGGATTCACAGTGTCTCTGGACACTGCTTTTCAGTGTTTGATTTCATTGACTTTTCAGTATATCCCTATTGCTCTTGGAGCATCGATCTTTGCTTGGGCATTGATTATTGACTCTGGTCACTCTTGGGATAATTGCCTATGGGCAACTTTATCTAGCTTTGGCTACGCCGATGATATGAGGCGATTTTATTTATTCCACACTTTGGTGATTGTATTCTCTTTGGAGATTTTTACTGTTTATTGATGATTAGGGATCGTCATTATATTCATGTAGTCCATATTACTCTTCTCTTTGGAGAAGTACTGTTTTATTTATGTACTGCATTATTATATATATCTCAGTTATTACTGATTGTTTAGCTAGCCTGACCCGAGTGTTTTCGCTCGGGTCAGACCGAGTTGTTTCAGGTTAGGTCTCTGGACTTAGCTTTCTGTGCTTCCGCGTGGACATTATCTGCTATGCTGATAGATAGCTCTTTTATTTGTCCACTATTCAGCTATTCTGTTATTTCAGACTCTTATGTACATATTTTTGACTCACATGTGTGAGCGGTGGCTTTGTACCCACCTTTTGATACTTGGATCTGTATTGACGATATATTGTACCTATGTTCTGTGACTGTTATGTGACTGTTCTGTGATGATGATGTTATCATTTTGTATTATGTTTGTTCTGAACCTATTTTCTTAGCCATTGTAGTTTCGTTATAAATATTTATTGCATATGTCGAACCACTTGAGAAAAGAAAACCACCTATTCGACGTATTCAGTAGATAGTTATAGCTTGATTACATATGGTCGCTTCCATTATACTCTATTCTCCGTTCTAGTAGACGGTATTACTCCGTAATACTCTTTACTAGAGTGGGTCTCGGAGTGGGGAGTTACAGCTTGGTATCAAAGCTAAGGTTCATAATTAAACATAACAAACACAGAACGGTTACACTTAGTACAATACATTTTAATTGGATCCGAATTAAATCAAATCCCTTCCTTAAGCTTATTGATAGATAAATTAGGAATATGTGTTGGAATTTATTATATTCCGTAGTATTCCTTAATTAAATATCTATCATTGAATCATGTCTAACTCTAATTCCCGTTTGACTTTCAGTATGTCTGGAAGGGGAAGAGGGAGAACCACACGTCAGACTAGTGCTGCTGGGCAGTCCAGCAACACTCATCCAGAGGGCGTGTTCATGACTACCGACCAGATCATGGAGCTGGTTCGGAATTATCAGTCTCATTCTCAGTCTCCAGCCCCAGTTGCTGATGCTCCGCGCATGTCTGTTTTTGCGCGTCTCTGCAGTGATTTTACCCATCTCGGAGGGAAGCCGTTCAGTGGCTCCGAGAATGTCTTAGAGGTCCAGGCTTGGATTCGGATATGCGAGCGCATTTTTACTCGTATGGATATCTCGGATCATGATCGTGTTCTTATTGCTTCTAGTCAGCTTCGGAGTCGTGCCCTGGATTGGTACGAACTCCTTATTGCCGAGGTCGATGAGACCACACCTACTTGGGCTCAGTTTCGTCAGAGATTTGAGCTCAAATTCATCCCAGAGTCAGAGAAGAACTCCCTTGCTCGCCGCTTTCTTGATCTCAAGCAGGGGAAGTCCTCCGTATCCGACTATGTCTCTTCCTTCGAGGCCCTTTCCAAGTACGGCCTTGAGTTTATTGCTACTCCTTATAAGAGGAACCTCAAATTTGTTGAGGGCTTGAAGAAATATCTGAAGAGGCATCTTATGCTAAAGCTTGAGCTCTCATTCGAGAAGCTAGTCGATGCAGCCCTACATCTTGAGTCAGTCGAGATGGAGCATAGTGATGATGATGGTGGGGGTTCCAAAAAGCCCAACCAGAAGCGGGGTCCATTTCAGAAGAACAAGCCTTGGAACAAGAAGAAGAAGACTGGCAGTTCTGCTGTCCAGGCTCAGCCTCAGACTCAGCCTCAGATTCAGTCACAGCCTAGTGGAACCCGTCCTCCGAGGAAATGCTTCAACTGCGGTTCTCCAGATCACTTTATTCGAGAGTGCCCCAAACCTCTCTATTGCACTTTCTGCAAGAAGGAGGGACACAGGATCTCCACTTGTCCTATTGCTCCAGCTAGTGCCAAGCCTGGCAAGCTTAATGCTGCCAAGGCTCCTGCATCTTCAGCTCAGCCTCGAGGTACGCATCCTTCCGTTCTCGAAGGTTCTATTTTATTTCGTGGTAGATCTTGTAGAGTTCTCTTTGATACGGGTGCATCTCACTCATTCGTATCAAAGGAGCTAGTAGATGCTTTATCGTTGGATGTTACTTGTCTGGTTTCTTCACTAAGGATTGTGAATCCCATTGGCGGATCCACAACCCTTAGCTTGCTTTGTGAGAATATAGATATCGATCTTTGTGCATTTTCTTTCCGTGTGAATCTGCACGTTATGGAGTATTTGGGATTTGATATGATTCTTGGCATGGATTGGCTCGTTCAGCATGACGCCAAAATTATTTGTTCGGAGCGGATATTATTCATTCATCACCCTGATTCGTCCTCTCCGTTAGCTATTATTCTTCAGGATGTTGGGCTTTCTGATGTTACTCTATTTTCTCTTGATTCACGAGATGAGGATTTGGACTTATCTCGTATTCCTGTTGTTCGGGATTTTCCCGACGTATTCGAGCCAGTATCTGGCCTGCCGCCAAAGCGGGCCATTGAGTTCCGCATCGATCTCATTCCAGGCTCCCACCCAGTTGGGCGTCCTCCCACGAGGATGTCTACTAAAGAGAATGAGGAACTCAGGAAGCAGTTAGTGGAGCTTGAGGCGAAGCAGTTAATTCGGTCCAGTTCTTCGCCATGGGTTGCTGATGTGGTCTTCGTTAAGAAGCCCGATGGCTCTCTTAGGCTTTGCGTTGACTATCGCAAGCTTAATGAGTTGACCATCAGAAATCGTTATCCATTGCCACGGATAGACGATATGTTTGATCAGTTGAGCGGTGCGAAGGTCTTTTCCCAGCTCAACCTTGCCACCGGATTTCATCAGCTCCGAGTTGCGGAAGATAGCATTCCTCTTACCGCTTTCCGCACTCGTTATGGTTCTTTTGAGTGGTTGGTCATGCCATTCGGCTTGACGAACGCACCGGCTTTCTTCGTCGATCTTATGAATCGAGTATTCCGAGAATACATCGATAGATTCGTTCTGGTTTTCATCGACGATATTCTTATTTATTCTAGGTCCGAGGCAGAGCATGCTCATCATTTTCGGATCGTCTTGGATACTCTTCGTCAGCATCAGCTTAAGGCCAAGCTCTCCAAATGCCATTTTTGGGAGAGCAAGGTCAAGTTCTTGGGCCATATTGTATCATCTGAGGGTGTTTCTGTCGATCCTGCCAAGATCGAAGCTATTCAGAATTGGAAGCAGCCCGAGAACGTTCATGATATTCGCAGCTTCCTTGGTCTGGCGGGTTATTACCGTCGGTTTGTCAAGGATTTCTCTCGAGTTGCACTTCCCCTTACGACGCTGATTCGTAAGGGTGTTCGCTTTATTTGGTCTGATAAGTGTGAAGCTTCTTTTCAGCGACTGAAGGAACTTCTCACTCATGCTCCTATTCTTATGGTTCCTGAGAGTAACCAGGATCTTGTTGTTTACACCGATGCTTGTGGTAGCGGGCTCGGTGCTGTGCTTATGCAGAAGGATCGGGTAGTTGCTTATGCTTCCAGGCAGCTACATCCGAATGAGGTTCGCTATCCGACTCATGATCTTGAGTTGGCAGCTATCGTCTTTGTCTTGAAGACGTGGCGTCACTTTCTATTAGGCGAACGCTTCACTCTTTACACCGATCACAAGTCGCTGAAGTATCTATTCAGTCAGAGGGATCTCAATATGAGGCAGCAGCGATGGCTTGAGTTTCTCGCCTCATATGATTTAGATATTCAGTATACCCCTGGCAAGGGTAATCGTGTTGCAGATGCGCTCAGTCGCAAGCACTCGGCGGTAGTTTCGATGATGATTGCCAAGTGGGATGTTCTTGAGACTCTATCTTTATGTGATATTAGAGATCGAGCTCCATCTTCTGATTCTCCGGTCTTATTATTCAGCTTGGAAGCTCATCCTGTCTTATTGGATCGCATTGCCCATGCTCAGCGGCAGAATGCAGACTTATTGCATCTTATTCACCTTCTCGAGTCGGGATCCAGTGATGAGATATTGCTGGATTATTCTCTTGATTATCATCGGTGTCTTCGTAGGAAGAACCGTATTGTTGTACCATCTGATTTATCACTTAGGCGTGACATTCTAGACGAGTGTCATCGCTCTAAGTACACTATTCATCCCGGTTCGAGTAAGATGTATGCCGATATGTGCCGGCTATATTATTGGGAGGGTTTGAAGAGAGATGTTGCAAGTTATGTAAGCCGTTGCATGACTTGTCAACAGATCAAAGCCGAGCATCAGCGTCCATCTGGTCTTCTTCGGCCTCTAGAGATTCCATTATGGAAATGGGATCAGATTTCCATGGATTTTATTGACGGTCTGCCTCGATCGAGGTCAGGCCATACTTCTATCCGGGTTATTGTTGATCGCTTGACCAATTCGGCTCATTTCATTCCGATTAGGTCCACTCGGACTGCTCCTCAGCTTGCCAAGCTATATGTGAAGGAAGTCGTTCGACTTCATGGCATTCCTAGCTCTATCGTCTGTGATCGAGACACTATCTTTACTAGTCACTTCTGGAAGTGCCTACAGTCAGTTTTGGGCACAAAGCTGAATCTCTCGACTGCTTATCATCCTCACACCGACGGTCAGACGGAGAGGGTGAATCGTATTTTAGAGGATCTTTTGCACTGTTGTATTCTGGATTTCGGAGGTAGTTGGGAGGATCACTTACCGCTCGTAGAGTTCTCCTACAACAACAGCTATCAGTCTAGTATCGGCATGGCACCTTTCGAGGCTCTCTACGGAAGGCCATGTCGCTCTCCTGCTTGTTGGTTAGAGTCTGGCAAGAAGCTCATTCTTGGTCCAGATTCAATTCGGGAATCTTCTGAGAAGATCGTGCTTATCCGTCAGAGAATGAAAGAGGCACAGGACCGCCAGAAATCCTACGCGGACAACCGTAGGAAGCCTCTTGAGTTCTCCATTGGCGATTCTGTCTTTATTCGGGTTTCTCCCATGAAGGGGGTTGTGCGTTTCAGCTCCACAGGGAAATTGGCTCCTCGCTACATTGGACCATTTCCTATTACGGAACGCATCGGCCCCGTTGCTTATCGTGTGGCTCTACCTGCTCACTTCTTTGGAATACACAACGTGTTCCATGTTTCCCAGCTTCGCAAGTGTGTCCGCAAACCTGATTTTATTATCGAGCCTCATATCGTACCTAATTTGGAGATCTCACCCGATCTATCTCTAGAACAGCAACCTCTTCGTGTGCTTGATTCGGAGGTCAGACGTCTTCGAAACAAAGAGGTTCCGCTTGTGAAGATTCAATGGTCGTCTAATCCTAAGGACTGCACTTGGGAGACCAGAGAATTTATCGAGCGTACTCATCCTGGTTTTCTTTCATCTTCCGGCACGGGTGAGCATCTATATTTTATCTTCTGTATTCCTTTTGTGGATTAGATGTTATAGACGACTTATATATTTAAGGAATTGCGGGGACGCAATTTTCTTAAGGGGGGAGTCTGTAACAACCCTGAGATTGCAATTACCGAATAATGAATTAAAATTATGATTTTAAGTTAAAAAGGGAGCTAAACAAATTTTTGGGAATTTAAATTTGCAAATTAAAATATTTTGGGTTGAAATGGGGAATTTTTAAATAAAAAGTGATTATAGGTTAATGGGCCAAATGAGACAATTACATGGTTTTAATTAAAACTAGGATGCTTATTAGGATTTTTGTTCACATGATAACCTTAGAAAAATAAATTAAGTCCTAATGGGTTTTAAAACCTCTTACCATGACCCATTAACCAACCCACGCCTATTTAATATCTCAAACCCCTCTTATAAACCCTAACCCTCCTCCTCTTCATAAATTCCTAAAACCTAAATCTAAACAAAATTAATGGCCTCCATTTAGAAGCTCCATCTCCTTCTCTTCATAAATTAGTTTAATCCTAGAAGAAAAAGAAAAGAGAAGAAGAAAGGTAATGCAATCTCTCCTATTCTCTAATCCTCTTTCTTAATCCCCATTTATCTCTATCATCTTGTAATAATCATTATTTTGTTTTCTTTGTTGATTTTGGGTCCTTGAAGCCTCTTGATCTTTGCTTTGGGGTTGAGGAGTTTGGCTTGCTTGATATTGTGCACTAAAACCATTTGATCCTTTGCTTAATTAAGGTAATTACTATTTATTAGTAATTATTGCTAGTATAATTTTGGTGAAAATTTTGATGTCAAAACTTGAAAAAAACACCCCTAGATCACAAAAAACTCAAAAACATGCTGGCTGTAAATGCACAGTCTGAAAATGGACTAAAAACAGGGCTCTGGGTGCACCAGGACAGGCATGGGCTGCACCCAGGCACAGCAGGCTAGCCCAGTTGGGCTAGCCAGGGATAGGCCAGCCTCATGGACTGGCACACACACCCCCTCCCCCAGCCCGCATGGGCTGGGGGGCCGGCCAACTCCCCAGCCCGCGTGGGCTGGGGGCAGGGCCCAGATCCCCTAGCCCATTCGGGCTGGGGGCGGCCCAGATCCCCCAGCCCGCGTGGGCTGGGGGCAGGGCGGCCTAGAACCCCCAGCCCCCGTGGGCTGGGGGCAGGGCCTAGATCCCCCAGCCCATTCGGGCTGGGGACGGGCCCCAAGTACCCCCAGCCCAAGCGGGCTGGGGGCCCAAAAAAAAAAAAAAAAACCGTTTCCAGATTTGATCTCCACTTCGCGATGCCGCCACGCTCGCATCGGAAGTCGGAATTGGACGTTCTTGAGCTCGTTGGAAAGGTGGAGTTTCGAACTCCATCTCTGAAAAATTTGGGCAACATTGGAGTTCGTTTGGTACTTCGATTTTCGTGCCAAAGTTAGACTCTGATCGCTGTTGGAAAACAGTGTGAAGTTTTTTCTGGGTTCAACTTTGAGACATCGCTGCCACTTCGTATCAACTCGGAATGCAGAAATTCTTTTTGCATCTTAATGTAGGGACGTCGGACTATATGCCTACCAGTTTTCATGCCATTTGGACACAGATTGCTGGTCCAAATAAATTGCCGAACTTGGGTTCGCAGCAGTTTTTGAATGGTTTCAAACACTTAGAATATTTTTGATGATTTTCTGGTTTTATCGATTTCTTTGAGATTTGTCTCTGGATTTCGTACACGGGTTTTTATGAACTATTTTAAAAGGATTTTTCACTCCAAAATGGCTTTCAAAATTATTATATAATATTATTTTAATTATTAAATTAATTACTCCATAATAGGAGAGTTTTCAAAAGCCGTTTTAAAGTGATTTCAAAATCAATTAAAATCTGTTTCGCACCATTATTTTCTATAATAAAAATCTCACACTCACTTTTAGCACGTCGAGCGAAGTGGAAAGGTGCTTAAACGGTTAGGAAATCTCCGGCCTATGGAACCGTGTATTTTCTTTCCGGTTAATCCCCGACCTATTCGATTGATCGTTTTGACCTTTGGGTCTAGTCTACCGATGATATGAGGTGGACTTTTTATTGTTTGGAGTGTGAGCTTGCTATTGGTTAGGAAACCGTTTAGTGCGAACGTGGGGTATGGGACTCATTGTTAACACTTTACGGGTTCCTCTCCAAGAAGTTAGTGGCACATTAGCCTCTGGGCGGCCAGTACTGGACCTCTGGGTCACCACGCCTCTGGGCAACCGTCTCTGAACACCTGCTCTGTGGAGCAGTTTTTACGGCATGTGCCTCTGGGCCTTTTATCCTTCTGGGAAGGATCTTGTCGTTTCGCGCGTTCCGCATCTGTGCGAGTGATCGATCACAACTCAACAGTACTTGGCAACAACGACTCTGGTCGGTGCACGTGCAATACTTGTAGTATCCGATGATTTTATATCCATTCGAGTATCGCCATTCGGTATTGGTTCTATGGAACCATACGATGTAAGTGCGATTACCTTGTGGATTCACAGTGTCTCTGGACACTGCTTTTCAGTGTTTGATTTCATTGACTTTTCAGTATATCCCTATTGCTCTTGGAGCATCGATCTTTGCTTGGGCATTGATTATTGACTCTGGTCACTCTTGGGATAATTGCCTATGGGCAAATTTATCTAGCTTTGGCTACGCCGATGATATGAGGCGATTTTATTTATTCCACACTTTGGTGTTTGTATTCTCTTTGGAGATTTTTACTGTTTATTGATGATTAGGGATCGTCATTATATTCATGTAGTCCATATTACTCTTCTCTTTGGAGAAGTACTGTTTTATTTATGTACTGCATTATTATATATATCTCAGTTATTACTGATTGTTTAGCTAGCCTGACCCGAGTGTTTTCGCTCGGGTCAGACCGAGTTGTTTCAGGTTAGGTCTCTGGACTTAGCTTTCTGTGCTTCCGCTTGGACATTATCTGCTATGCTGATAGATAGCTCTTTTATTTGTCCACTATTCAGCTACTCTGTTATTTCAGACTCTTATGTACATATTTTTGACTCACATGTGTGAGCGGTGGCTTTGTACCCACCTTTTGATACTTGGATCTGTATTGACGATATATTGTACCTATGTTCTGTGACTGTTATGTGACTGTTCTGTGATGATGATGTTATCATTTTGTATTATGTTTGTTCTGAACCTATTTTCTTAGCCATTGTAGTTTCGTTATAAATATTTATTGAATATGTCGAACCACTTGAGAAAAGAAAACCACCTATTCGACGTATTCAGTAGATAGTTATAGCTTGATTACATATGGTCGCTTCCATTATACTCTATTCTCCGTTCTAGTAGACGGTATTACTCCGTAATACTCTTTACTAGAGTGGGTCTCGGAGTGGGGCGTTACATCGCACCTCTGCAGCTGTTACAGCTAACTATGGCTCCTCCAAAACTCACCATCGTCGTACACCTTTATCACCATTTTATGGTGATCCACGACCACCTAGGGGAGAATGACCATATGATCTATGACCTGCTCAACACCACCTCCCGATCGTAGATTGGAAGAAAATCCACCGTTGGATCGCGAAAACCTAATTTCGACGACCGAGGTTTATCCTCAATTTCTGGCCAAACAATGAACCAAATTAAAAAATGAATCAATATAGTAGATTACGCTCATCGAGATCTTTCGAACGATATATAATATATTAGGGTTTTGAGGAGTTTGATTTTGAAATTGATTTGGAAATTGGATTTAGGGTTTTGAAATTGAGTTTGTTTCTGCCACTAAAAAGAAGGAGAAAGACAGAAGTTGATGTACGTACAGAATAAGAAAAAAGACTGCAAGGGTTTGAGAAACAAGATTATTTATATTAACAAAGCCCAATAAGAAAATAAGCGTATATCGAATTTGTACATGACGAATATAGACCCAAAAGGCCCGTTCTGCCTTCAAAACGAAAGTGGGTCATCCCATATATCAAAATAGATGTTTTTGATATTTTTAAACTCAATGGAACAGGTTTCAAGTCTTAATTCCATTGTATGAAGAAGTTAACTTAAAATTAGCCTATTCCAAATTGATTTCTACGCGTTTCAAGACCGTACGATCACACGACAAGTCCGATCGCTATGAAACTTGAAATCCTGCAATAATTCACCGTTACAGATCAGATGAAATAGCTTTTGTTGAAATCAAAAACAGTTGCCAAAATGGCCATTTTTAAGTTAGTTAAATAAATTATTACAAATCAATTAAATCACTTGTTAGTTTCAACATTTATAACTAACAGTTTTTATCATTTTGATTACTCGGACATTTACATAATTTAAAACAAATTTACATATCAATTTAGTGTTAACTATTATACAAATTGTAGTTTTCAGTTTCAACTGTAATCAAATCCAATTAATTATATTTTAATTCCAATAAATTGATTTCAATCTTTTTATTCAATCAATCATTGCTTATGGACATATTTATCATTCGTTTATATCTTATTACATCAAAATCTGCCATTATCATCTTTTACTATATTAATTGCAAATTCCATTTATATTGAATTTTTGTCGATTTTGACATTAATTATAATTCAAAATCCCAATAACTTCATTTATCTTGGTTTCATTTTTATTATTAAATCAATTATTGCCTTATGAATATAATAGACATTCCTATACATTTTATTACATTCATATTCTACAGCTATCATCAACTCATATTAATATAACATTTAATTACATTTAACTGCAATCAATTTCCAATTTATTTTGACAGATTAAATAAATAGGTCGCATATAATTATTGTCATCTTTTACTAATTTTAATCACACTTAAAAGTTTGTTATCTATACATAAATGTTATAACTACTACCACAACAATAATTTTATCCAATTTCAATTTACTACACATTATTTCACCAATTAATACAACAGTTAATTTATTTCTCATTTATAATGTATAACATATTATAACTTTCAATTATTTGTACTTGAGTTTTCATTCAAATAGTCATCTAATTACATTAACTTACATTATTAAACTTCATTCTAGTTAGTTTTCTCACTTCTACATCATAAATTTTATTTCTTCCAAAATTAAATTACATAATCTTATTAAATTAACTATTTTTAATTATTGAAAATTACGGGTCGTTACCCTCTCCCCACTCAAAACTTTTCATTCTCGAAAAGGGAAAAGAAGGAATAAGAAATTTATATATCTTATTCAAAATATTAAATTTACAAATAATTAATTTACATAATTAAAATTTTAAATAAAATATATCAATTTATATACAATTAAATCCTTTCATTTCAAATTAATAAAGTTTGAAATATTCCTATTTTCACAAAATTTTCTAAGTCTAAAATTCACAGAAAATTTCGACAGAGTCTCCTTTGTACGAAGAGGTCTGGAAGAAATAATAATATCTATAATAATAATATATATCATATATTTCAAAATAAAATATCCCAAACCATGGGGAAAAACAATATAATACCGCTAGAAAACCGTAACCCGAGAGCGCACCTATTTATGAAACTAATAGCAGTAGCTATTGCTTTCATAAATCTGTATTTCACTTATATAATCCAAAAGAGTTAATAATTATATAAAAGTGAAATATTTACGTTGTTTCAATCAATAGTAAACAAACCAACACAACATAGAAATAACTACTTGCAAAAAAACATACAATCATCACATGCAGTCAAAGATATCAATTATACATCCATAGCAACCAATAAATGGTTTGTTCGGGTTTAGAATCTTTTAATCGCATAAAAAGATAAATAAACTAATAAGTATACCATATACTCAACAGTCTTAGATAAAACTCAATAGATCATTTATAAATCTTCATATAGTTAGAAGTATCTCTTCCCAAACATCCATAAGCCAAAACAAACAATAATTTCAAATATCGCTCAAGTTTATTCTTTTTTTTTTCTTTTTACGTTATTTACTGTTCATCATTTTTCTTCATACAATGATTATCCTCTTAATTTTCATCCATTACTACAAAATTTCATTTCTCGTTTATTCATACTACGCCATTTTCTTTTCATTACTTTACATCCATTGTTTACATAAGTTATTTTAATTTAATTAGTTTAAAATAATCAATGGATTAATTAATAGGGTATTGCATATATTTTATTTCAGTTTACTTCACATTTACTATTTACTTTGATTTGCTTTTTACCTCAGCATTCATTTGTGAAGCACCTCCTGGTATTTTTCTCTTTTCACATTTATATATATATATATATATATATATATATATATATATATATATATATATATTATTCAGTTTTACAATTTACTCTAATTATAATTGGTTTCGGACATCACTTAAGTTTATAATCGTTTATTTATAATCTTCAATCTTTCTATTTCGTTTAATCAGTAGTAGTTCAAATTATTAACTTAAATTTATAACATATTCATAATATCAGAATTCTTATATACAAAAGGAATTCCATTGAACCCTTTCATTTTTCTATGATTACTTGTATAATATTCTATTACGTATTCTTTTTAACATTTCAACTTTTAATATTTGATAAGTTATACATTATGTCTTTTAGAATGTAATTGAATGTCTCACAAGTTTCTCTTATTTATTTAAGCTAACAAATGTTTAATAGTCAAATTTCTTTATTTCGCTACCCTTTGATTTACATATCACAATTTCCCATCTTATATATATTTCATTCATTATTTAGCTTCCAAATTCTTATTTTCCTCATTTCAGAACTTTCCAATTATTAATATAGTCAAGATTACATTCATTGCAATAATTGAAAGCTATTAGTTATCAAAAAGTTTTACGAACTAAATCTCGGATTTATTTCAGTCATTTAGAATATTATATATATATATATATATATATCCTTCCTAGATCAGATCATATTTAGGGATTCAAAATCAAGATTTATTTATCAAAACAAATATGCAGTATAACTTCTACGATAATCCTTACACTTTAAAACTTGAAAATGAACGTCGATGATGTATGCACTCATCATCGAAATTATTTTCCAGAGACAGAGAGAGGAGTTCAAAACTTATTTCCTTTAAAAAAATTCTTTTAAAACATTTCATTCAAATCGTCTTAAAATATTTATATCAGGAAATTCTTCTAAATACTACTAATATTATATTCCAAAATCTTTAAGAAATTTTCAAAAATTCTAGAACTTCTGTTTTAAACTTCAAATTTATATTTACTTTATTTGTAAATTCTATTTTTCAATCAATATTTATAAAATTTCTCTACCTAACAAACAACATATTACATCCAGCTATATATTTATAAAATTTATTATTTTATATACAAAATATATAATAGGAAAAACTATTCCATTACATATACTTCAAAATGATATTGTGTCGGTCCATCCTATTAAAAGTTTATAAATTCCTATCGATGTCATAACGTCCTATGTACCAACCAAAATTTATAAATACTAGACAAAACAAATTAACACGATACAAAACCCCTTTATAACACTAATATATATGCACTCCCATATATACATTCAAGGACTCATTCTAGGGTATTACTACCCTATATATATGAGTCGGAACCCACAAAGCTAAGATTAGCGCTAAACCAAAGCTCTGATACCAAATGTAACGACCAAGATTTTTGGATGGTTTAAATTGACGACAAACCACACATGTTAGACTCAGAACGTTTAAAAGGGAGAATTGTTATAAGGTAAATAAGAAAATGCAAAGAAAGAAAATCAACACAGAATCTCACAGCGGAATGAAAAAATATAATAATCAAATAAAAAGTTCATGAAGCAGTTTTACAAATAACATTTGATTACACATTTACGATTCAGAACTAGAGTACATACAATAGCAAGAAATAAATAATGCAGCGGAACAACGTGATGCGGCGGAATAAATAAAATAAATAATGCTGGTATACAAATCTCTATCTTCATCCTCCAAAAGCAGCCTTCAATACACTGAAAAGCTCAGACTGACCCGGACGAATTGCAAAGACAGAATACTCGAGTCAGAACTAAAGGATCTTATGTAAGTTAAATCAATAGTAAATAAATATGAATGTAATGGCATCAAAGATGTTTACGGGGTTTGACATGTCTTATCCAGTGTCTAACGTTAGTGCAGTAACTTAAGAGATGTTCGGGATTTCCATCTTCTAAGGATCCGTTAAATTGTCTACATACATAGTACAATACGCTATAATAATAGTGTCTACAATAAAGTAAATTATTAAAATAGCTTTAAGGTGTTACTCATATCCCCGTTAACACATTTTATATATTCCCATAGTATATACAGTACCGTAAGCTCCTCTATAAGGTTTACCCAGAGGGCGCTCAATTTGTATGGTACAAAACACACTCGTAGAAGACGCAATACGGCATGTGAACACGGCACTCGAGTTAATGCCAGGGTTGGGCTCGACCGTTTTGCTGAATCAGGCTGGTGGTAACACATAGCAGGTACTTCCGCCCACCTTGGAACACATTCCTATAATTAGAATCAAGAGGTGGCCACAAAATCAATCACAAAGTCATAATATGGTATCGAAGAAGCATGTCCGATAGGAGGAATGACCTCACTTGGCCCAGGTATAACTCCTACTTATTCACATCTAAGCTGACTCACGGGAGTCAGGGATACCTAAATACCTCATACAGAATCGCTCGTCAAACCATCCTACTTCATTTCTAGAATATTCCCCACGTACACAGTTGTTAAAGTGGTTTTCGATATTAGCAGAGAGTATGACAATATCCGATCCCGGTCTCTTTAATAACCAAATGCTTATTTCACACCCGATGGTTCCTTTACATTTCCAAAATTAAATCATAATTAGTGTCAAAATATCATATTCAATTTCAAACCATATCACTTTCGAAACCATATTTACTTTCAAAATCATATTCACTTTTGAAATCATATCAATAAGATGGGTTAATTAAATCCTCATTTCAAAATCATCATACTTACTCAAAGATGTCATTTCACTACCAAATATGATTTCAATCCCAACTTAGGTTATTTTTTCATTTAACCATATTTGCTTGAAAATCAAGGATTTAAATATAACCACTTCCACCTTACAATTTAGAATTTATAAAATAATATAGATAGTTAACAATAGTTTAAATAGTTTAGTATAGTTTGAAAATATAATTTAAATGGTTTGAAATGCTTTAAAATAATTTAAAAAGTGGATCAAAATAGTTTATATAGATTTAAAATAGTTTAATAGAATTAAAAAAGATTAAACAGATTTAAAACAAATTAATTGGCTTTAAAATAGCTTAAATAGACTAAATAGATTTAAAATGGATTAAATAGATTTAAAGCAGATTAAATAGACTTAAAATAGATTAAAATGGGTTAATTAGTTTAAAATAGGATAAAATAGATTAAATTGGACAAAATAGATTAAAATTGATTAAAATAAATTAAAATAGTTTAAATTGATTAAATGGTTTAAAATATTTTAGTTTAATAGTTTGAAAATCTTACTAATTAGAATTTAAAATCACATTTTTAATAGTTTATATTAAAATACTAAATTTGAATTAACATCAAATTTAACTATTTCTTCCATTTCGACAAATCTGGGCCATATCCAAATTTCCAATCAAACCCCAATTTCAAATCTTAAAATATCAATTTTAAGCTATTCCAATTTCAATATATTTCAAATTTACAAATTTCAAACATTTCGATGACTCAATTTCGATAATTATCGTTTATACTTCAAATTCAACTTTAGAATTCCATTTTAAACCCTCTAAGCAATTTACTTAATAAAATTCCAAATTTTTAAATTTAACCTTTGAAACAATTCATTTAAACAATTCAGTTTATATAAATCAAATTCTATTTCAAAATTTCATTTAGCTGAATTCAAAATTTAAAGATTTAAAATCATTTAATTTAACCAATCCGGTGTCCATATATAACTTTTTACCCCATGGTCAAGTGAAACAGATATTAATCATTTTAATATGCAATTATAAAAATTTACGGGTATATACCATTTCAACGCGCAATCCCGAATTAAAATAAAATCCATAAAATCGCTCGAGTCTTTCATTTCAAACTATAACGATTTTTCCTAATTTATAGATCGTTCGTGTATGTATCATTTCAACCTATAGGGAACTTGTAGTGTTATAACAATATAAAAATGTAACGGTTAGTCCTTGAGATGTTGGTTTTGATGACAATAACCTTAGAATAGATTATAAAATATAAATACTGACATTACAAATTTAGATATATATGTATATGCAGGATTTAACCATGCATATACCAAGAATGAAGACTGTACAGTATAGAGATTTAAGATATCAAGATAGAAGACTCATGAGTATCAAGATTATCAAAAGTTTAAGATTTCAAGCATAAGTATTTTTATTAGGAATTTTTGTTAAAACTCGAATAAAAGCACTGGCATCTTAAAATCCAATTTATTCGTGGAATGGAATCCACTTCGAGCCTGTTAAAGGGATGGAACCCTAAGTAGGATGGAACCTATGAAAATCTAGTGGAACGTTGTTTTGTATCCACTAATTTTAATTCAAATGATTTTACAAAATTATATTGTTTTCAAAATGATTTCAAAACTTTCCTTTTAAAAACATCAAAACTCTCTATCCCGATTTTAAATAATTTTAGCCTCAAAATTATCTTTAATTTCAAAGTCAAATTACTCCTGATTTTAAACTATCTATTTAAATTATATATTTAACTTTTATACTTAGATTTAAATATAAAATTATAGTTAAAATCTATATATATTATTCTCTATATTTACTTATAAATTTTAACTATAGTCAAGTATATTTGTAAAGTTTAAAATAGTTTTAATATAAGATAAAGGTTATTTTCAAAGAAAATCAAATCACCAAAAATTGCTTTGGGATGTCGACATGCCTAGGGTAACCATATCGACATGGTGTCAGTTGAATTCAAAATTTAAATTTCAAAAGAAGTGTCCATTCACCATAACTCTTCATGAATGGACATGGCTGTTGTTCTTCTATAAATAGGGGTTAGTTTCAACGAATTTTATATCATATTTTCTGGTTTTTCACTTCTCTTCTTCTTCCACATTTCTTAATACATATTCTAACCATTACTCTGTCGAAATCAACATTGCATCAAACTCGATTACTTCTACTTTGATTCTCTATCACTATCTCTACAAGGTTCTCAGTGTTATTCAGAGTTATAGACTTCTTTGTAATCTATTAAGAAAGAAAAGGTGTGATTTTAGCCTTGGAAATCAATCAAGGGAGAAAAGGTGTGATTGTAGCCTTGGTAAATCAATTGGGTAAACCTGTGGCCCGGAAATCAAGTATCTCTACCCAGAGGATAGAAATTCTGAAGGGTGTACCTCGTAGCCTTGAAACCGAGGGTGTAATTGTACAATTTCTTTTGAAAGGAAATCCGTACTTGTGTTGCGGGACTGGATGTAGGGTAACTCCGAACCAGTATAAAATCCAGTGTGTTCTTTCCTTTACTGCTTTTATTTTATTTCTGCATCCGTGCTTGTTTCTGTGATCATATCCGTGACTGTATATTGCATACATCGGTGTCTAAATTAACATAAACTCAAAAAGATTTAGTAATTCTTTATTAACACTATTCACCCCCACTCTAGTGTTAATCCTAGCCTTAAGATCCGTAATCCGCATTTCTCACAGTAACATCCAATCGTCCAATATCAACAATCAAACATTCATAACAATCATTACCCAAATCAACCAATAAATAATAACAATCTACTGATTATCAATATCAGGTATAACTGGAAATTTTAAAATTCAATATTAAATTATATGACAATTAAATGCAATAAAAGTCATATTTAACTGGAATGACAATTCAAATATATCAAACATCAACCAATCAATTTCTAATCATATCATAAATTTATTTTAACTAATATAAGATAATTTAGTAGTTATGAGTGAGTTAAAACACTTACCTTTGATTTCAAATCGATCTGAAATCTAAAATACGACTCAAATTCAATATCTTGGAATTCATCCAAACCAATTTTATATCGTCAGAAATTTCGATATGATTGCAGTAGAGAAAACCACGTATGAATCAGAGCTCGTACGTAAAAGTTATGATCATTAGAAGTTAAACGTTTAAAAATTATAATAATACACACATAAAAGTAAAACACTAAGACCTACTGACATGACATCACATGCCAGAGCAACACCCTCTCGATCGCAATCATAGCTCACCCAATAAAAATGCGATCATCACAATTAAGAGCCACCAGTCCAAAGCCTACAAATGCACAACCATCAGCCACCTCCACCATGACCAGCCTTCACCGTCGACACCCCCACCTGACCCCGCACCTCCACCGCCATTACATCCAACTTTTGCTCCTCCAAAACTCATCGCCGCCGTACACCTTTATCATCATTTTTTGGCGATCCACGAAAACTTGGTGATGAACAACCATTTGATCTATGACCTGCTTAACACCACCTTTCCAACACCACCTCTCGATCGTCGATCGGATGAAAATCCACCATTGGATCGCGAAAACCTAATTTCGACGACCGAGGTTCATCCTCAATTTCTGTCCAAACGATGAACCAAATTGAAAAATGAATCACTATAATAGATTACGCTCATCGAGAGCTTCAAAACGATATATATTGTGTTGGGGGTTTTGTGGAGTTTGATTTTGACATTTATTTTGAAATTGAGTTTGTTTCGGCCATTTAGAAGAAGGAGAAAGAAAAAAGTTGATGTATGTACAGAATAAGAAAAATTACTGCTAAGGTTTGGAAGGCAAGACTATTTATATTAACAAAGCCCAATAAAAAAATACACATATCGTGTTTATACGAATGACGAATAGAGATCCAAAAAGCACATTCTGCCTCCAAAATGAAAGTGGGTCATCCCGTGTATCAAAATAGATGTTTTTGATATTTTTAAACTCAATGGAACAGGTTTTGTGACGACTAGGAATTTTTGGATATTTGAAATTGAATATTTAATTGATTTTAAATATTTGAAAGGCAGTTTAACTTGAATTTCAAATATCATTATTATTTGGCAATTAAGTTATTGGATTTAATAATTTGAAGTTGGGTAAAATATTGAATCTTGAGTTTTAAGCTTGTTAAAAATAATTTGAAGGCTTGTAAAATTTATATTGATAATACTGAAGATAAAAGAAGTGTTAAAATTTAATTTGGAAGTGTTTTGTTCAGTTTTAAAATAAGTTGTTTAAATTGAATTTAAAAATAGCCTTCCGAGGCACAGTCTCGGAATTCGACAAAACCAATTCCATTAGATCGATAATATTGTATTATTATCAGATTTCAAATTTCATAATGTTTGGAGTTGTCGTGTGAGCGTACGGTTTGTAAACGCGTTGAAATTTTATCGTAAATTTAATATAATAACTGGGTCCAAAAAGCCATCTTTTCCATACGATCAAGTTAGGCCTCGAAACCTTTTCCATTGCATTCGTAATGGGGGTATAACCTTATAAATGCCTGGCGGCACGTCTCGATAGGATGTCAAGATTTTGAGTTGCAATTATTGAGACGTTTTAAAATTTGAATTTAAAAATAATATTTGTTTTATATTGTTTGAACAATGTTTTCACAAATCCCTCCATCACAACACGTGTTCATTAGGTGGGACACGCATTCCCTTTAAAAATAATCAACCCAACACGTAGCAAATCGAAGAATTTTTGGCCGAACGAATATCTTTCCCTTTTCCTCTCGGATCGAAAGGAAAATAAAAATCAATATCGAAATCAAGAAGCAATTTGAACAGTTAATGGACGATGTACTCCTCTTCCTTCCTCCTTTATAATTCATTCACGAACCAAACTCATTTTTTCTCTCTTTTAGATAGAAGCGAAATTTCGATCTCGAGCCTATCTCATGTTCGAACAAAATTCAATCGAATCTAAATTCCCAAACAATATACCAATTCAATTTTCGAGCGACGAACCTCGTATCGGAGAGTTTTCGAGCTGAGCCTTCCTCGTATTGTGTTATCGACTAGATGAGTCGGTGATGGGACGGCAAGGGCATGCTGTCGCAGTTTGACGCTCTCGCGAGTGAAGCCGCTGGGAGGGCAAGTGTGATTCAATTTGGGCATTTCGGTACTCGAGAGTCACGGTTCCTTTCGACTAGGGTTTCAGTGACTGTTCGCGTTCGATGTGGATGACGGCGATTTTGCTTGGAAGCTCGAAATCGGCAGTTCGGTATTTTCTCGGATTTGAGTTATGTGTGTTTTTGATAAATAAAAAATTAATTTCAGAAATAGTAGATATATATACACACACACACATTATGTTACTTTAAATTCAATAAAATATATGTATATATGGATATATACAGTAAAGCTGAAGACTATATAAATTTTTACAGCATATATAATGGATATGTAAAGTTAGTTTTCTACAGAACCTATGTAGTTTTTTTGGAAATAAAATATTTATACACACATACATATTTTATTTACTAGTTTAATTTTAAAGTAATATATCTGTTTAGTTAACTTATTTAAAATTTACTTTGGTTACTAAAAGATTATTCAAAAGGAAATTAGTTTGAAATTTAATTATTCATTAAAATTTAGATCATAAGTTAGGATTTAATCAGTAGTTAAAATCAAAATCATTAGTTAAAATCAAAATCATTAGTTAAATTAAATTTATTAAATGGTGATTGATTTTTTTGAATGTTAGTAAAATCATCTAATATTTATTCAAGGGTCTTAAATCATGGAGAATCAAGTCAGTTGGAGTGGATTGAATAATCAAAATCAAAGGTGCATTAATCTCACACAACTGAGTTTTATTTAAATTTAAATAGTTAAATTTTAAAATTGTTGATTGTGTGTTTGGATGATAAATTATTATCAGTTATATTGGATTAGACCCTATGCGCCACATAATAGCGGATGATATTATATTAAACCCATATACCATGACATTCCACCTTGAAGTGGAATTGGTATTATATATATATTTGGAGTGATTGATTTCCCGCATTATATAGTGGATGAGACCCTATGCGCCGCATAATAGCGGAGGATTTTATATAAACCCATATACCGCGATATTCCACCTCGAAGTGGAATTGATATTTTATATTGTGCTAACATCTGTGGATGCAGGGAAACTGGTTGAAGGGATCCAACTGGATTCCTCAAAATATTTATATTTGTTTAAAAATTCCATGTTATGATTTATTGGATAATCTGGATAGATTACATTGATAATTAGAAACAATGGATGTTATGGGTTGATTGAATATATTTGGGTATGTTGAGCTACCAAAAATATATAGATTGGATTTTTGAAAAGAACATAAAAAGAGGATTTGTAAGAAAAATAATTATAAAGAATTTGGATAGATTAGATTGGAAAAGGATAAAAGTTGATTTTAAATTCAAAATTAAATAAATTCCAAATTATGGAAAAGAGATTTTTAAATAAATGGGGATAAATGAAAGTTTTAAACTTAAATGATATTATTTTAAAGAATAAAAGATTTATTCAATTCAGGATTTAAATGTTTAGAAAAAATAAAAGAAGGAATTTGGGAAATATGAAATTGGTATTTTTAGTTAAAAAGATTTTAAATCATAATTAAGAAATAAAGTCTGAAGTTAATGGGTTTTGAAATAAATTGAGTAAGTAAAGGAATTTATTTCAAAATGGAGTAATTTGGAAATCAATTTGAGAGTTGATTTAATTGTTTGAAATTGGAATTTTAAAAGAAGATGAGATTATGAAATTTATAAACTTTGTTTATAAAGTGAAATGGATATCGGTGGATTTTCGGGAGTATAAATTCATGGTAGGAATTTATAAAGGAATGAGTAATTTGTTTAAAAATAAATAGTGATTTATTTTTAAAGATATGGATATGGAAAGTATATTTCCCTGGGAAGCCAAGTGTATTATAAAGGAGACTTTTATGTATAAGCTAAAGGCTTTAAAAATTTATTTTAAGGAAATGTTTTATAAAATTTATTATTTTTAATTGTTTTAAATTTTAAAGTAAATATTTTCAAAATTTATTTTAGTACTAATTATTTAAAGGATAATTATTAATATTTATATTTTATAAAGTAATTTTATTTTAAAAGATAGTTTGGCTAAAGTTTTAACTTAAAAACTTGTATAGAATTTTCGTAATCTCTTATTTTAAATTTAGTTTGACTTAACTTTTATTTTAGAAATTTGTTTCATATTTTATAAAGTAATTTTATTTTAAATGTACTTAAGTATATATTTTTGAAATAAGTTTTGAAGTAGTTTTTTTTAATATAAATGTTTTAAAGTATATTTTATAATAAAGTGCTTTAAATTATTTTAAAATCTAAAGTATTTGTACTTGGTGATTATAATGGAAATAGAAAATATTTGGGGAATTTATTTCCGTGAGAGAAAGATGGTTTGAAACTGTTTTCAATGGGTTGAAAAGCGGAAAAATATCCTGCGAAGATATTTTTGAGGTTAATGAATAATTTGGGAGAAATTATTATGGCTTGATGATTGTTGTGAATGTTATTTGATAGTTAAATAACCGACAATCAATGTTGGCCAATGCGCTGAACGTTTCGAAGAGACAGGGTTTGGGATTTATATTCCGAAAACCACTTCAATATGGTTTGAACGTTTTCGTGAGAAAGACAAGAGCTGGGAGTCGAAGATGGAGCAGTGAAGTGCAAGGGTCAATCGCTATTAATTCTGAGGGTGATTCCAAAATGGATGTAGTAGGATTAGTGCCTTCGGTTCCGTTCGAATCCGGGACGGACTTGTATGGATGAATGCTTTCAGAACATCGTCAGAAGGACGATGAACATTCTAAGTGAAATGTTCTGAAAAGGTAACGCTTAGCCTCGAGCCTCATCAACTAGGAATGACTGAAAATCAAGGGTTATGAAGCAAGGCTAAGTGGGTCACGCCCATTAGGGTAAGATCATCCCTGTCTAGATGTTTCTTTTTATTCGGCTTAGTGGGCGGTTGCTGATCCCAACCGCGGGATGATCTTACTTGGGATTATCCAGTAAGGCATAGTCCCGTTCTTATGTTGCAGGGGATCGGGAGGGATCCTCGGTACGCTGATCTAGACCAGGTACTGTGATAGGTGGTACCCCAATGCCTTGTCATTAGTCGGAAACCCATTCTCCCTACATGCCTTTACAGTTTTGTTTGTATACCTATTAGCTTTAATTTAATAAATGTAACAATTTTGGCTATTTGAATAAGTATTTGTATATAGACCCTATTATAATATCATAGGATTTTATAAGCAATGTTTTAGCAATCGTAAGGTAAAAACCGGCATGTTTTTGTGGCGTGGTCTCAGGAGATGCTTTTGATTTTCAAAGGACTTTTGAAAACTTTAATAATCCAATTGAGTGTGATTTCTCACGCTGGTTTTCCAGCCAGACTCGGGTGTTATTTAACTACAATGCTCGGGTCAGACTGACTATTATAGAGTACAGATTCTGGATGGGCTGCTATGGAGCTCAGGAGACGAGCTGGATGGCGAGACATATCCGACGTATATGATGTAAATTCCACTGTGTATTCACACTTGGAAGGATGAGATATTATAACCGTCCTGAGTGTATTGTTGATTGTATTGAACTGTGATGTTGTATTCTGATGATATATGTATAAAACAGATACATTTTTCTTTTGTGTAAAGATATGTTATTATCTATTATGTAATATTCCGCTGCGATGGTAAGATTCTACGTTATTTGTTTTCTCTTCTTCTATCTCCTTCTTCTTTTTAGCCTAATGGTTCGGTTTTCCGGGCGTTGAAAAATCGGGTCGTTACCGGTTTCAAGTCTTAATTCCTTTTTATGAAGAAGTTAGCTTAAAAATCAGCTTATTCCAAATTGATTTCAATTAAATTGATTTCTACGCTTTTCAAGCCACGATCACACGACAAGTCTGATCGCGACGAAACTTGAAATCCTGCAATAATTCATCGTTACAGATCCAATGAAAACTGGTTTCGTCGAAATCCAAGATAGTTGCCAAAATGGCTATTTTTACGTTAATTAAATAAATTATTATTGAATTGATTAATCGCTTATTAATTTCAAAATTTATAACTAATAATTTTTATCATTTTTGATTACTCAGACATTTACAATAATTTAAAACAAATTTACATATCAATTTAGTGTTAACTATTACAAAAATTACAATGTTAAGTTTCAACTGCAATTAAATCCAGTTAATCATATTTTAATTCCAATAAATTGATTTAATTTGATTTTAATCTTTTTATTCAATCAATCATTACTTATGATCGTATTTAACATTGGTTTATATCTTATTGTATCAAAATATACCATTATAATCTTTTACTATATTAATTGCAATATTCCAATTATTGTACCCCGCCTTTTGGTCAAAGCCGGGATATCAACAAATTGGCTAGAAAGGATGGATATCAGGATTGGAGATCGATTGGAAACCAGGTTGTGATCGATAGCATCAAAATTTGGCCGAGCTTCAATCGAGACGAGATCGATTGGGAATGATGAACAAGGTTAGATGAGGCTATAATTCATATTATAGGTCAATCGGAGTTCATATGCTCGAGATAGGATGGATCAATATTAGTGAGAAATGGTTTGCATCGATACCTTCGTATCGATATGGTTCGAATCAATACTGTTCGTATCGATCAACGTGGGTTACTTTCGATCGATGGATGTCGTTCATATCGATACGGTACGTATCGATCGATGGGTGTCAACAGATGGATGCGATGTGGATAGTACACATGGCTTTGGATCGGTGTTAGTTCGTATCGATCGGGATGGAAATAGCTGCACACTTCAAATCGAAGATTTCGTATCGGTCAGGATGGATATGAAGGTAGAGTTTGTATTGGTCTTATTCATGTCGATCCATAACAACAGCTTGGATCGATACGAACAACATGGATACGAAGGGGGGTTGGTTGATGGATGCAAACAAAGGCACAATTGATGGATATGAATAAGCCCATAGGCGCTGATGGATGGATACGAAGCATGGAGGCCAAAGGCTATGGTCCAATGGATATGAAGAGGATCGAGACGAAGCGATCGATACGAAGAATGCGCACCGACATTGATACAAAGAGCATAGCATTCAATGGATACGAAGGAGAAAGAAGTCAATGCGACATGAAAGATGGATCTACCCTAGCTTATAGCTCTGCGTCACCATTGTCTGATCAGTACAAGCGGGACCGATGCAAACAGCATCGATATGAGCTCGATAATGCCTAGAAAAGTGCAAATTTGCATCGATCATAACTCAAAATCTATAAGTCCAAATGCTACCAAATTTTCATAGGAGCTTACGCACAACCCCAAGAATGTTCATAATCAATTCCTGACTCGATAGGGCAAGGTTTTAATCGATATGAATCTCGTTCGTATCGATCATGGATCGAGTCGTAATCACTCGGGGTCGATCATGTGGGTCCACCCACTTGAGAGAATGAGTCTTCCGAGACCTGGGCAGGATATTTGCAGCTTAAACCTATAAATAACAGTCCAAGAGCTTCAGAAAAGAGGATCTTCTGGTTCTTCGATGCCGCTACTCTGCCGAACTCCATTGTAATTCGATTATTATCAACTTATTCTTGCAACCAGTGAGTGATTATCAATAAAATATCAACTCTTCGAAGTGGATGTAGGACGGAGATAGCCGGACAACTATAAACCTTGTGTTCTTTCCCACTTTCTTCCATTCTAACTATACTATTTGTTCATTTTTATTTTCTACTTTATCTGGATTTGAGATCTGCGTTAAATACTGCAGATCTGTGTGTAAACACTGGTGCTTTCACGACTTTGGAGGTTTGTGACCAATTTTAGCACAATTATATTGAATTTATGTCGATTTTGACATTAATTATAATTTAAAATCCCAATAACTTCATTTATTTTAGTGTCGTTCTTATTATTAAATTAATTATTTCCTTATGAATATAATAGTCATTCCTATACATTTTATTTTATTCATATTTTGCAGTTATCATCTTAACTCATATTAACCTAACATTTAATTACATTTAATTGCAATTGATTTTCAATTTATTTGGATAGGTTAAACAAATAGGTAGCATATAATAATTGTCACTGTTTACTAATTTTAATCACACTTAAAAGTTTGTTATCAACACACAAATGTTATAACTATTACCATAACATTAATTTTATGCAATTTCAATTTATACACGTTATTTCACCAATTAACACAAAATTTTATTTATTTCCTCATTTACAATGTATAACTAATCATAACTTTTGATTATTTCAATTACTTGAGATTACATTCAAATAGTCATCTATTACATTAATTTACATTATTAAACTTCACTCTAGTTAGTTTTCTCATTTCTACATCATAGATTTTATTTCTTCCAACATTAAATTACATAATCTTAATAAATTAACTACGTTTAATTATCGAAAATCATGGTCATTACAAGTCCTCTTCGATACGGGTGTTTGACACACATTCCTATCGAAGGAGCTTGTTGATACTGTTGGATGTTTCTTATCTTGTTACTTCTTTAAGGATTGAGAATCCTATTGAGGGGATCCACAATACTTGGCTTGTTATGTGATAATATTGAGGTTATTCTTTGTAGCTTTTCTTTCTGTGCAAATCTGCACATTAGTCATCACCTTAGGTTTAATTTGATTTTGGGGATGGCTTGTCTTGCTTGTTATCAAGTCCAATCCTATGTTCTATAAGGACCCTATATTTTAGGCATACTAAATCAACTGATTGGTTGTCTTTTGTTCTTTGGAATGCTGATGATAACTCCGAAGTATCTTTATTGTTCTAGAGTATCGAGATGATAATGATGTATCTCGAATTCCAGTTTAGCGGCGTGGTCTCGTAGAGTTTTGATATATTTCTCATATTACTTGAGTTTTCTCACGTTGGTTTTCCAGACTAATTCGAGTATTATTTTATTATAATGCTCGGATCAGACCGAGTATTTTTCCACTTGTTGTTGGTGAGACATGAAGCTCATGGAGTAGAGTTGGACGTTCATCTATCATAATATTTTACTTTCCGCTGTATTACCAATACCTATCAACAAATTGTAAGGTTGGAAATTTATAACTATCCAAATGATGGGATTTGTTTTAACTCTAATGTACTATGTATTTTGGAGTGGCAATTTATACTGTCTTTTCTATATTATAGGTTGTCGATTCCATTGTGAGATTTTGTTTCCCCTATTCTAGTTTGTGATGTTCTTTTCATTTTACCCTAACAATCTGCCTTTCCGGCAATTGGATGTTTGGCGCTTAAATACCATGGATGTATTTTCCGTTAACTTTCGATGGTCAAAAAGGTGGATCGTTACATGGCAGGTTGCACATCGTCGCCCTCAATTTCAATTCGTTGAACTCCATTTTCTAACTTTGTGACCTTTGGTTGGTAATGTAATTCTCATTTGTAATCTAAATATTCCCTTAATACTCTCTTAATATGATAATTTTTGTAACCTCAAATATCGCAGTAGAGGCTATCGCCAGTGCTGGGGATTGATGGAATCGAAACCCAAATAGTGCACTGCTTTGCAAACATGTGTATTGTTTAAAATAGAGTGTACTGCTTTGTAAAGACCGACTTACTGTTCTTACGTGTTTTGTTCAAACTAAATAAAGCTACAATTGAAAAATAATTACATTGTTGGAACCAGTTATTAAACTCCGGTTTCTAAGGAAAACTATACTTACATGCACCACTAAGCTACATTAACTTTTTGTGCATTAATAAACAAACAAAGTTTATACATATAGAGATTTAGAACTTTGAGGCCCATCAAATATCGTGGTCTTAGACCTTGGGAAGTTTTTCTACTCAACAAATGTTTCACCCAGTCTTCATTGGCTTACTTGACATGTAATGTTTTGCTACTACACGAACGTTTAGGATACCTGAGAAATTTGTATTTGTTTTGCTGCAAATCTAGTTCAAGGTTTATTTATAATTCCTACACCATGGATAGAATGTCACCTATGTATTACATCATTCTCATCATCTACCTAGCTTTGTATATTCAAACCACATGATGTCCCTCTCTTAATTAAGAGCGTATATACACCCATATACATTTTAATTGTAGTTTTGACATTATTTTTCCTGGCTTGTAACTAAAGAAGTTATAATTACCAACTCAATAGCAATATGTGCTGCAACAACACTATAAATGCAATGATCGAGCTCTGGAGTGTTGTTCCACAACAAAAGGAATTCCCATTTGCGACGGCTCGAATGTGACACCTGCAGTCGCTAGCTGACACTAAAAGTTTTGCGACGGCGTCATCGTAAGTTTAGCGACGGCTAGCATTGGGAGGTTGGACATGTGGAAAATCCAGAGTAGTCATTGGGTTATCGCTGACAGAGGCTAGCTGATGCAAAACTGGGTTAATGGGTCGTAGCAGGCCGTCGCTAGCCGATGTAAGCCTGGACAAGTGTGCCATCGCTAGCCGTCACAATACTGGGTTATTTTTTACCTGTAGCTTCTATTTGAGTCATCCAACCACGAAAATGTCACCGTATCTCCATCCATCTCATTTACAACACATATAAATCAAATTTCGCAACTACAACCATCGCATATCACACATAAGAAAGTATATAATGTAAAATTCGATATCTACATCAACATTCCATCAAATAATGTCTATATTCCATCAAATATTTATATAACGCTTATTTTCAGACAAAAATTTATTATCTCTAAATTTTTTATTTCACTACACTTCATTTATGAATTTTACAATTCATTCAACTATTTGAATAAATTATTAACTAAATTACAAACTTTAAAACATATTATACACTTATTTTCGCGTAAACTAATAAATATTGTTCTAAACTATAACAGACATTCATGTAAACTTTAAACATTATATTCAATTCTTAGTTTTTAAAAAAATCGATTTTAGTAAAATATTTGTTTCAAAAAAATTATTATTTCAAATTAACTTTATTATTTCTTAATTTATTATTGCACTTCACTTTATTTCTTAATTTTATAATTCATTTGACTATTTAAATATTTTATTAACTAAATTTGAAATTTTAAAACATATTGTACAGTTATTTTGCATAAACTAAAAAAATGATTGCAAACTATAACATTCACGTAAACTTTAAAACATTATATTCATTTTTAAGTTTTTTTAAAAATCGATTTTAGTACAATATTTGTTTCAACAAAATTATTATTTCAAACTAAAATTTATTATTTCTTAATTTATTATTTCACTTCACTTTATTTCTTAATTTTATAATTCATTCACTATTTAAATATTTTATTAACTAAATTTAAAATTTCAAAACATATTTTACAATTCATTTAACTATTTAAATTTTGAACCGATTTTGTAAACTATTTGATGTTTGCACTAATTTTAGTCAATATTATACACTAAGTTTAGCACTTATTTTAATCAATAATTATACACTAATTTTATAACATATTTTACTAGCAGCATTTTAATCAATAGTTATACACTAATTTTTGCGTAAATTATAACAAACATTGTTTTAAACTATACTAAACATTCGCATAAACTTATCAATAAGCATATTAATCAATAATCATGTATAATTTTCGGATTTTAAAGCAACCTTAATTTTTAATTACAGATTATACAATAAAACCACTAATTAATATTTCCAAATCAACTAATACCCTATTAACATCAACTAATACCCTATTAACATCAACTAATATGCAATAATCATCAATTTCAAACCCATAATCAATTAATTTTCAAATCTAGGGTTTAAATAATACATTGATTAAACTGAAATCGAAGAGGAAGGCGGCAGACATCGGCTAGTGGTAGCCAGCGGCGCAAACAAGGCGTCGGAAGTATCTGTGAAAAAAGGGCATGGTTGAAAAATGGAGGTGGCAGCAAAGCGTGAGGCGACGGCGCGGATGTTGGCTTGGTGGAGTAGGCAGCGGTTGTAGATGGAAGGCGACCGTGGTAGCAGCAAAGGGGAGGCGGGAGGCAGGGGCAGCAAGGGTGCGAATGATTTTGGTGTGAAAGAATGAAAAGTTTTCAGGTTTGTGGGTTTTTGATCTGTGTACATAGATCTGCGTCGGTCGCTTATTCTAGCCAATGCAAAAGTCTGCCACTATCGACGGCCTTTCTTGTAGTATTGTAACTTTTGCGCATCCTAACTTAAAACTTAAATCATTGATCTCGTGAGAGCAATAAAACCGCTAACTTATTTCTCTCCATTTTCATTTTTGTTGATCTCGTATTATACATGGTTCGTTAGTCGTGTCCATATATGCTTTGTATGTGTTCAAATTTAAAAAGAATAACTTTACAAGTGTACATTTCTAATAAACATTCGAACTAGAATACTTATTATAGGAAAAAATTTGTGGCATTTTTGTATTGTTTAGTTATGTTCAAAACGATTAGTAAATATTTCTTTTCATTTATATCCATATATATTAAAAAAAATCAAACTTTAGGTAATATAATATTTTCAAAATCTATTTCTTTATTAAAATTAGAATTTTTAATCAACATGTTCAAAATTCATTTTCATTTGATTCGAGTTTTTTAAGAATTTAGGTTTTAACATTAAAGTTTTTGATGATTAAATTTCTGAACTAATTTTATTTTAAATTTATTTTCTAAAGTTAAAAGCTATTTCAACAACAACAACAATAAAGCCATTTTTCCCAACCAAGTTGGGGTCGGCTAGATATGGAACCCGAAACTAAGTGACAAAAGTAATTTAATGGTTATAATAATAACAATAACAATAGCAATAATAAAATAAAGTCAAATAAGTAAATTAGTAATAATAGTGACTAAGTAAAACTAAAAATAAAAATAGAAACACAAATGAAAAAATAATAATAATAATTAATAATAAATAAATAAATAATAATAAATAAATGATGATAACAGTACAAATAGTAATAATGGTGTTGATAGTAATATTGATCAAAGACCAAATGCTACGTCTTAGGCTCTTTTTCCTTAATCCTATAATTTAAAACTTAAAAAGCTCATAGCTCATGGTTCTGGCACGTGAATCACTAACTTCCACGCGCTCCTATCCGTTACCAACTCTTCGGATATATTCCAACCCTTCGTGTCCCTTTTAACTACTTCCTTCCCTGTCAGTCTTGGTCGACATCTACCTCTCTTTGAGCAAACGACACGGCCTATAATTACAACGTGTACAGGTGCCTCGGGCGGTCTTCGTTGGAGATGTACAAACCATCTTAAGCGATGTTGAATTAGCTTCTCCTCAATTGGTGCTACTCCAAGTTTTCCACGTATATCATCATTTCTAATTCGGTCCCTTCTTGTATGACCGCAACTCCATCGCAGCATACACATCTCTGCTACGTTTGTCTTTTGAACGTGCTAGTTTTTAGTAGACCAACATTCTGCACCATACAACATCGCAGGCCTAATTGTCGTTCTATTGAACTTTCCTTTGAGATTCTGTGGGACTTTCTTGTCACAGAGAATGCCAGATGCCTCTCGCCACTTCATCCATCCCACTCGAATTCTAAAACTAACATCTTCATCAATCTCACCATCACACTGCAACATTGTTCCCAAATATCGAAAGGATTCCTTCTTAGGAACTATTTGTCCGGCCAGAATGATATCTTCATTCTCTTACCTGACACCGTTGAACTTGCACTTCATATACTCTGTTTTAGTTCTACTAAGCCTAAATCCCTTAGATTCTAAAGTCTGTCTCCACAGCTCAAGTTGTCTATCAACCCCAATCCTACTATCATCAATTAGCACAACATCATCAGCAAATAGCATACACCAAGGAATCTATCCTTGTATATCCTTCATAACTTCATCCATCACTAGGGTAAAAATGTAAGGGCTCAAAGCATGCTCTGACACTAGTCACAACATCATCGCATGCTCTGACACTAGTCACAACATCATCGTACATATCCTTGATAAGGGTAATGTACTTTGTTGAGACTCTCTTCTTTTCCAGAGCCCACCGCATCACCTTTCACGGTACTTTGTCATAAGCTTTCTCCAAATTGATAAAAACCATGTGTAAATCCTTCTTTTGCTCCTTAAAGCTCTCCATAAGTTGTCTTATCAAGAAAATAGCCTCCGTGGTCGACCTCCCAGGCATGAAACCAAATTGGTTTTTTGAAACGCCTGCCATTCTTCTTAATCGATGTTTGATGACTCTCTTCCCGAGCTTCATCGTATGACTCATAAGTTTAATTCCTCTTTAGTTTGTGCAACTTTGAATATCTCCTTTATTCTTAAAAATTGGAACCAAAATGCTTCTCCTCTACTCATGTGGCATCTTAATTGATTTGAAAATATTATTGAACAACTTAGTCAGGCAAGCTATCCCCGCATCTCCAAGGCATCTCCACACCTCAATGGGGATGCCATTAGGCCTCAATGCCCTTGCCTACTTTCATCCATTTTAGAGCCTCCTTGACCTCGGATTCTTGAATTCTATGAGCAAAATGCCTACTGGTGTCATCAAAAGATTCGTCTATCTCGATCGTAGTGCTATCACCTTCTTCATTAAATAGCTTCTTGAAGTAATCTTCCATCTATTTTTTATCTCATCCTCCTTCACCAAAAGTCTATTATTATCATCTTTGATGCACTTAACTTGATTGAAGTATCTTGTCTTCCTTTCACGAAGCTTAGCTATCCTATAGACGTCTTTTTCACCCTCCTTCGTACTTAGCTTATGATACAAGTCTTCATACCCCCGACCTTTTGCTTCACTCACAGCTCTCTTTGCGTTCTTCTTTTCCACTTTGTACCTTTGCATGTTGTCCTCGCTCCTATGATGATGCAAGCACTTATAGCATTCCTTCTTCTTTGATAGCCTTTTGTACCTTACTGTTCCACCACCATGAATCTTTAGATTCACGTTTATTTCCTATTGTTACCCTCAAACACCTCAGTAGCCACTTTTCGAATGCGCGTTGGCATCTCATCCCACATGTGATTTGCTTCTCCTTCCAAATTCCCTCCCATCACTCTAGGCTTAAACACCATGAAGTGTCTCCTTCGAGCTTCCACTGTTTCGTCCGACTAATCTTGGCTCCTTTATCCTGTCAAACACGTATCCGAAGACGAAACTCCGATATCAAAAGCTGACGTTATAAGACGACATATTCTCCAAGTATGACTTTGCAATCTACGCAAGCTCGTTTTTCATCTCTTCTAGTAAGGACAAAATCAATCTGGCTATAGTGTTGACAACTACTAAAAGTAACTAAGTGTGACTGTCTCTTTCTAAAGAAGGTATTAGCTATCATGAGGTCATAAGCAATATCGAAACTCGGTATTTCTTCTCCTTCTTGGTTCTTATAGCCATATCCAAAACCACCATGCACTCTCTCAAACCCACCACTAGCCGAACCAACATACTCGTATTGCTGACCAAAATTTCGAAATTTTAGGAATGCTTGTATAGAATGAATAGATGGTTTATGGAATTTATTAGCTGACCAAAATTTTAGTAATAACTGAACCGATGCCATTACTTTCCCAGCTAACTTACTGGTTTTTTATTCTTCTCAATTTGGAATGAATGTGATTTTGGTCACATTGCTGCAAGAAGAAAACACAATTATCTTCACTCTTTTATTTGCATGTGAAATAGAATTTTTATCTATAACAAACTAAAAAAGCTCACTGCATATTATTGTATAAGAAACTGGAAATTGAAATATTCATCTAACATATTACATAAATTTAAATTTAATATAGCCCTAAAATCATATTGCATATTAATATCTTATGACATTGTGGAAACTGAAATAATACGACTGAAACTGTCATTTTAATCCATAGTAATTTAGTTTAGTACTTTTGTTTGTAGTGTTTATGTAAATGTACTTTTTATGTCCTCCATTTCTTTCTTTTGCTAAGCAGTTTTGATTAAATGATGTGTTCTAGTAAATTTTCCTTATAAGCCCATACTTTGTTACTAAATTTAATATTACTTGAAAGGTAGAAGCAAGTACATACAAATTGGGATTTCCTAACTCAACATTGCATCAATTATTAGAGGATACCAAAGATGTCAGGTTTATACTAATTGTTAATATTTTGTGTCAGTTTATAGTTAATTATAGGAGCTTACTGTTCCAGAGAGTAATCCTTTCCATAGTTGAGGCACCATTTGAAGTTGTTGTACTTTTTGACTTGTTTCTCCTTCTTCCTGCATTTACTGTGATAACTTATTTAGAGATAAGCAATCATCATTTAATGTAAAGTGAAGAGGAAAAAAATCTCATTACCTTCCGTATTTATATGGGTAAGTTGTTCCAATAACGTATTATACAAGTGAAAAAATATATACATTTGAACACAAAATTGAAAACACAATAATTATGTTCAATACCGAGATGCTATTTTGCATAAATATTGTACAAAATCATGTAGTGATAAAAACTAAAATGTGTATTAGCATTTCTTTGTACAATATACATCATGTATATTCAATAAAGTGACAAAAACAATAATTGTTCGAATGTAAATTAAAACTGACTCCCAAATTTACTAAAATGATGTTGCACCTTTTAGCTACAATTGGTGAAAGAACAACTATAATTTTTTATGCTTTAATAACCAGAGTATTTAATTTAGCTATCAAGTTGCAAAAACAAAAATCAACTCGATCTGACTATAGTATTCGTATCCTAATTGTTTTCTAATGAATATAAAAAATCAAGTTACTTTATTTGGAATGTTCCACTATGAGCTTAAGACACGTTAGTGTTATGTACTACCTGAAATAATTGTTAGATAGGTATTGAGCTTAAGATACATTGATTGTTTATGGCTCTTGGACTTTGGTTCGTTGATGCATGTAGCATTGGCCTTCACTTAGAAGCTATTTACTATTATTTTGGGTTTGTTATCCAGGTCATACTTGGTGTCTAGTTTCGTTTGTTATCACTTTGGATTTTCTGCCTCGATAATCTCTAAGACCGACTAGTTAGATTCGACCAAATACGGCATGGTCCAAAGGCTGGATAACACTTTCCCCCCAAAGTACATCTTGTTTCCAACATGATGCATTTGAATCGAGCTAAGTTGGAATTCTTGCATTGGATTTTGATTTACGCTTCGAATGGTTACCATCTTTCCTTGGGACTATTCTGGTGAAATATGGCTTCTTCGACCATTTGTTGCAACTATTTGCTCGGCTCAATGTTGTCGATATCTAGTACTATAAAACTAGAGCATGCTTCTGTAATTCATCACTCCAAATTTAGTTAATTTAAATAGATTTCCTTTTGGGATTCCATAGGTTTGAACTCATTTCCTTGAGATAAGTTCGATACAGAACCTTGGCTAGGGATCAATACCGATCCTTGGCTATTTTGTAGCCTATCTTTCTGGGTTTGGAGCCATATATACCAACCCATTCCTCTATCTTCTTACCTTGATTCTGTTTTGATATGTTGAGCTTTGGGTCACCATTACAAGTTTCTATATCTCCAATCAAAGCATTTGACTCCATCACCTCTCCCTAATCGCTGCCATCACCACCTTGACTTTCATCTTCCAATACCATTCTTCCTCACTACAGATGCCTTGAATTTGCACACAAATTCCTTCACCATATTCAAATTCCACCTTTCTAGGTGCGAAGTGTTGTTGGACCTCGGTGCCACCAACAACGTACATCGTGGCCATGGTTAGGACAATAATAGGGAAAAGATGGATGACTAATCCCAAGTCTCGGGGATCGGTACCGACCCGACCCTTGGAGGATTTCACTTGAACGCCTTGAGTGACTTTGGTGTATATGGTTTGGGTAAGAAATTAAGGCCTTTTAAGTGAGATTTTCCAAGTGTTGCTGTGGGTTTTCCAATGTGTGGTTGATGGTGTAGAGACCATTGGTATGGTCAGCGATGACAATCACTTTGGATTATGAGTTGGTCTTCAAGTGAACAGTAACACGTCATCTGTTGTTGACATTGTACACCTGCGTACGCACACTCTATGCAACATCATGAATTGGATCACACCTTACTGGTTTTCACTTCAGCATGAGGACACTATTTTAATATATTTGATGTCACTTATGTATTGAGTTTTGACAGCTATGGATCATAGACGCTCCGAGCGTCTCTCCACCATGACTGCAAGCCCTTCAACTTCTAACATTCTAAATCTGACACGAAGTCTAGTTCAACTACAATTCCTATCATGAGAAATAATCTGACACCACTTAGATCTCAGCCTGCTGGCCAACAACCTCCCTAAGAGGTTCCTCCTGAGTCAGCAGAAGGTCTGGATGTAGAGGCTGCTCTGTGTAGCCTCGATTATGCTGTTATATTAGATGATCCTGTATATTATACTGCCTCCAAAATCAAATAATATTCTCTTAGGAGGATATGTGATAGGCAGTGCATCTAGTCCGAGGATGTGCTTGTTCCTACGTGCCATCAGCGGGCACACCATCCCCCAACAAAGACTAAATGTAATCGATATATGTGCTTAGTGAGGTGTGTCCTACCATTTAATCAACCGTTTCAGTTAAAATAAGATTTTAAATCTTAATAAAGAAGTTAAATTCTAGAATTAATAGGTTTTAAAATAAAAAATTGAGTGAGTAAAGGAATTTATTTTTAAATGGAGTAAATCCTGAAAATCAATTTGGAAATTGATTTAGTGTTTGAAATTTTTTTGTTTCAAAAAGAAGATGAAATTATGGAATTTATAAACTGGATTTATAAAGTGAAATAGGATATCAGAGGATATTTTGGAAGCATAAATCCACAGTGGGAATTTATAAAGAAGTGGGAAATTTGTTTTAAAAATAAATAGTGGCTTATTTTTAAAGGTGTGGGAGAGAAGTGTATTTCTCTGGAAAGCCAAGTACGTTTTTTTCAAAGCAGATTTTAGTTTAAGTTAAAAGTTTTTAAGTTGTTTAAAGGAATGTTTTTAAGAAATTTTATTTTAAGTTGTTTAAATTTTAAAGGTAAACATTTATTTAAATTAATTATAGTAGTAATTATTTGAAAGGTTTGACTAGTATTATGATTTTAAAAAATTATTAATATTTATATTTTATAAAATAGTTTTATTTTAAAAGATAGTTTGGTTAAAGTTTATTTGAAAACTTGTATAGAATTTTGTAACGCTTATTTTAAATTTAGTTTGGCTAAATTTTTATTTAAAAAAATTAGTTTTTTATTTTATAAAGTAGTTTTATTTTAAATGATTAAAGTATATTTTAAAACAAAGTGTTTAAATTATTTTAAAATCTAAAGTATTTGTACTTGGTGATTTTAGTGGAAACAGAAAATATTTGGGGAATTTATTCCATGAGAGGAAGATGGTTTGAAACAGTTTTCAAAGGATTGAATTGTGGAAATATCTTGCGAAGATATTTTGAGGATTATAAATAATTTGGGAGAAATTATTAATGATTGATGGATTGTTTGTGAATGTTATTTGATAGTTAAATAACCGACTATCAATATTGGCCAATCCGCTGATCGTTTCGAAGAGACTGGGATCAGGATTTATTTCCCGAAGACCACTTCGATCCGGTTTGAACGTTTTCGTGAGGAAGACAAGAGCTGGAAGTCGAAGATGGAGCAGTGAAGTGTAAGTGCTAATCGCTACTAATCCTGAGAGTGATTCCAAAATGGATGTAGTAGGAGTAGTGCCTTCGGTTCTGTTCGAACCCGGGACGGCATTGTATGGATGAATGCTTTCAGAACATCGTTAGGAGGATGATGAGCATTCTAAGTGAAATGTTCTAAAAGGTAACACTTAGCCTCGAGCCTCATCAACCGGGAATGAATGAAAATCAGGGGTTATGCAACAAGGCTAAGTGGGTCGCGCCCATTAGGGTAAGGTCATCTCTGTCTAGATATCCCTTTTTATTTCGGCTGTGTGGTGCGGTTGCTGATCCCAATCGCGGGGTGATTTTACTCGGGATTATCCAGTAAGGGGTCGTCCCGGTCTTGTGTTGTAGGGGATTTTGGGTGGATCCTCGGTACGCTGATCTAGACCAGGTACTGTGACAGGTGGTACCCCAGTGCCTAGTCATTAGTTGGAAATCCATACTCTCTACGTGCCTTTACGGTTTTGTTTACATGCCTATTAGCTGGAATTTAGTAAATGTAACAATTTCGGCTATTTGAATAAGTATTTGTATATAGACACTACTATAATATTAGAGGATTTTGATCAGAAATGTTTTGGCTATCGTAAGGTAAAAACCCGGCATGTTTATTTGTGGCGTGGTCTTGCGAGATGCTTTTGATTTTCAAAGGATTTTGAAAACTTTAATAATCCAATTGAGTGTGTTTTCTCACGCTGCTATTCCAAACTGACTCAGGTGTTATTTAACTATAATGCTCGGGTCAGACCGAGTATTATAGCGTACAGATTCTGGATGGACTGCTGTGGAGCTCAGGAGACGAGCTGGATGGCGAGACGTATCTACCGTATATGATGTATATTCCGCTGTGTATTCAGTTTTTGGAAGGACGAGATATTATAACCGTCCTGAGTTGTGTGTTGATTGTATTGAACTCTGATGCTGTATTTTGATGGTGTATGTATAAAACATATATAATTTCTTTTGTGTAAAGATCTGTTATCATCTATTATATTTTATTCTGCTGCGTTGGTAAGATTTTGATATTGTTTCTATTTCTTCTTCTACCTCCTTCTTCTTTTTACCCCAATGGTTCGGTTTTTTCGAGCATCGACAAATCGAGTCATTACATTTGGTATCAGACCTGAAGGTTAAGCGAGAACCTTGGCTCTGATGGGGATTACTCATTAAATAGAGTCCGTAGTACTCTAGAATGGGTTTGAGAGTATTAATAGATATGAGCGCGTATTTGTTAGTGAATATAATTTTTTTTTATATTGTGTTGGTTTATCGGTTGAGTGTTTATGAATTCTGGTCGATACATGGGACGCCATGTTATCGATAAGGATATCTAAACTCTTAAATAAGATAAACCGACATAGTATGGTTTTAAAAATAGGGTAAATGAAATAATTTTATCCAAATTATTTTTGTATATAAAAGATATAATTTTTCGAAAATTATTATAGTTATATATGGTTACTTGGTTGTTAGGAAGTGATAATAGTAACAAATTATTATCATTCTTGTATAGAATTTGTATAAAAAATTGAAATCATAACTAAAAGCTAAGAAATAAATTCATATACAAATGAAATTTGTAAATGTAAGCTGTAAATGTGATTTATATATTGAAAATAAAATTCCAGAGTAATGTTTCAATATGAATTGGCAGGATTGGAATTTGGAATTTTAGGAATATTTTAAATTCCTTTGGGTTTGAAAATGGCTTTCAAAAGCTTTAGAGGAAAAATGGTGATAGTATTTGAGAAATATTTTGAATTGGATTTGAAATCCGGTGAGATTTGGAATTTAAAAATATTTGAAGGAGTTTCAAAGTGATAAAAGCATTGAACTCTCTTCGGTCGTTGGAAAATAATCTTGGTGATGACTGCAGCATCATCGAGATTCACTTTCAAGTTTCCAAGAAAGAAATTGCTACTCGAATAATTTAATATGGAGTTGTTTGCAAATTGGGTTGGTTTTAAAATTCAAGGAATAATTGGATATGCAATTGGATTATGGATTTCAAAAATGATTTTTGAAATAATGAAGTTTTGGTTTGGTAAAAACCATTTTGATTTTAAAGTACAAAGGAATATTGAATATTTTGAATTGGTATTGTTGCAAAATTTAGTTTAATTTTGCAATGCAAAGAAATATTTTGGTTTGATATGATTATTTTTAAAAATGATTTTTAAATGTTGAGTAATTGATTAAAAGAGACTCAAGAATCTTATTAAAAGTGTAATTGGAATATAAATAAGTTGGAAAACTCATAGAAGTTAAAAATTCGAATTAAAATGGAATGTAATTGAATCTAGTAAATAAAAGTAAAAATTTATTTAAATCTGTAAGTAATGGAACTAGGATTAAAGTTGAATAATGGAATCAATTTAAAATTGTGCCAAGGAAAGTGAATCGAAAATTTGTTTAAAGGAACTAAAAGAAGAAGAAGTTTAGAAATAAACTTTTTATTCAAATTTGAAATTTAAGGAATAAGATTTAACATGAAAGGGTCAAATAAAGGTAAGTGTGACTAGAGAATAAAATTAGAAAGATAAGTCAATTTAAGAAGGTTGGTACATGGAAATAAAGTTATGGATAGACAAATGAATTAGCATTTGTAAGTAAATGAATTTGCATTGTATGTTGGATGATATTTAATTTAAATGTGTAAAATAAGGTGAAGTTGTAAAATTTATTCGAAATGAACTAAAATTATAAAAGTTGGAAATAATAAATTGTTTGAGATTAGAAATAAATTAGTAGTGGAACTAATTTAAATAATGATATAAACTGGTTGTGAACGGAAGATAGTTAATAAAATTCAATGTTCAGAGTTTGAGGATGAATTTTATTCAAGTTGAATTGAAAATGAAAATCTGGATGAAAATTTGGAAAATGGTATTGAGATTTGAGATTAATTAGTAAATTGAAGAAAATGGAATCTATATGGAATTGAAATCCAATTTGATTAAATATAGATAAAAACCAAGTGATAAAGTGAAGTTGAAAGATTTATTTGTAGTAGACTATAAATAATTTAAAGTTGGAAATAAATCCATTGGGATTTAAGTAAATTAGTGGTGAGACTAATTAAAGAAATAATTAATTGAATATGGCTTGAGATGAAGGTAAATTGAATTCATATGGAATTAGAGATCCAGTTTAAAAATAAGCGGTTATAAAGGCTAAAGTGGTAGAGTAATAATATATGAGGATATAAAATGCTTATATTAAACTTAAGAAATGTGGTGAAGTTCTTAACTAAATTTGGTATTGGAATTATACTAAGTAATATGGAAATGGAGATTAAGTAAGGTTGTGAAATGGGATAATTGTGGATAAGTGAATAGAAATCAAAATAATGTGAATAAAAGAGAAATGACATAGTTAATAATCAATGGATATAAATGCGTAAGATGTGCGTATATTATTTATTCTCATAGTGATTTGATCCAAATTCGAGCATAGAATTTCGAGGTAGTTGCACCGATCCGAGTTGGAATTTTTCACTCGATTTTCTACGGCGAACTCTGGATATGGATTTTTGATTGATTCTAAAAATTCTCTATCATAGTTTGTGGCTATACAAGGAGAATAACGATTTCTGATCAAGAAACCAGATCTGAGTCCGCTCTAGGAAGTCGGGTGGACGATACTAGTTCGGAAGTGAAATTGTGTGATCAAGCGAGCGATCAAATTGGGTATTGCGTACGGATGATATATGTGCATCGTATGGATGTGAATGAAATGGATATGAAAACTTTTGTAAAGAAATGTGTAATGCGATTTGAATGTTGTAATTGAACATTATTGCTTAGTAGGATACAGGTGTTTTAAAGGCAATGGATAAATTGGGATTTTTGATTTTTGAAGATAAACTGAAATTTGCACGGCAAAGGTATGTATTTAAATTTTTGTATGAAATTTGATGGCTTTCTGGTCTAGCGACTTGTCATTTTTGTTTTATTTTGAGATATAGGGACAGTAGAGGCATTTTGTAGTTGTACCGAGCTAGCCGCACAAAGGAGACGTTGGCAAAAAAATTCAGGAATTTAGGGAGTTAGAAAAATGTTGAGAAAATTTTGACAATTCAAATTGGATTTTAAATTTAAATTTGGATGGTTGGTTGGGAAATATTGGTTGGAACTAATGAAAGAAGTTTAGGAAGTTAGTGTGGTTGATGATGTCTTTATTAAAAAGATTATTTTGGGAAATCGTTGAAAACCGTTTGGTTTTGGAATGTTGTTTGGAAATGTTGGTTCTAGGAAAATAGTAACGGGATATGTACCATTCCTCTTAACTAGTAATTTTGGAGATGAAATTCTTTTAAGGGGGGAGGAATGTGATGACCCAAAATTTCTGCATATTTGAAATTGGATATTAATTGATTTTAAATATTTAAAGTTAGTCTTTAACTTGAATTTCAAATATCACTATTTATTTGTCCATTAAATTATTGAATTTAATAATCTGAAATTGGTTTAAATAGTGATTCTTGGATTTTAAGCTGGATAAAAATATTTCAAAGACTTGAAAATTTTAGATTTATAATATTAGAGATAATAGAAGTTTTAAATTTGAATTTGGAAATGTTTTGTTCAGTTTTAAAAATATGTAGTTTAAATTGAATTTTAAAATAGCCTTCCAAGGCACAGTCTCGGAATTCGACAAAACTTGTTCCATCGGATCCATAATAGTGTATTATTATCGGATTTCAATTTTCGTAGTGTTTGGAGTGATCGTGTGGTCTTACGGTAGATAAACGCGCTGAAATCTTCAACGAAAATTCAATATATAACCGAGTTCCGTAAGCTATCTTCTCCATACGATCGAATTAGGACTCGAAACCTTTTCCATTGTGTTCGAAATAGGAGTTTAACATTATAAACGCTTGGTGGGACGTCTCGATAGGAAATCAAATTTTTAGTGGTGACTTCAAGACGATTCAAATTCAAATTTTGATTTAAATAAGTTAACTTGTGAATATACATTCGCATTAGTTTTTTTTATATATAACATTCTCATTCCTACACCTGTCTAAGCAAATTTACATTTCCTACATTTGGCAAAAGCATGTGAGGTAATTGAACATGCGTTCAACGTAAAATTTAAAACAGTAATAAAAAAGGAAACAAAAGGCTTCCGTTATCTTCATAAAAGAAATTCAAACTGACTAAATCATGGCGGAAATAAATCTCATCCTCTTCAATCGCTTTTATGATGGGTGGAGATTACGAAATCGATTCGATTTCGTATAATCGCATGATTAATCTTCCAGTCGAATTACTTGAGCCTCGTTCAAATCACCGCGCAAGGTGTCTGATAGGGCATGGCGGCGTCGATAGGAAGGAAAATGGAGTTGCAAAAGGCTACGATGGCGACAATCGATGGAAGGGGGCAGTGGTGATGACAATGGTACAGTTGAGTTCCTCTCTTGCGCGACTTCAGATCGACATCTGAATCTTGAGATTCGTACTTCGAAGTCGTGCCTTGTTTGGGTTACGACCCGACTTCGTCGATATAGTTTGGGTTGGGGGTTTCGAGAGTCTTCACATGCATACTCCAGGAGGCTCGAGTGTCGGCGACTTCGTAGAAACGTGGGTCGCGATAAAGAGAAGGGTTTGGTCTCATCTCAGGGATTGTTAAATTGGAGGAGGGGAAGGCATGCGATTGATGGGTTTCGAGTCGTGCTCCTTGTCATTGATCGAGTCAGTGAGGATATGGGGGCGTTCGAAGCGGTGCAGTGGTCGAAGTCACCGAGAATGCATCGCGTGGTCGTGGTCAGATCGATGATGAGGTACATCTGCATTGGTTTTTAAATTAAATTTAAATTCAAATGATTTAAACAAAATATATGTATATATATATATAACAGTACTTGATTTAGCAGTAAGGTAGATTTGTAGTATTTTTATTCTTCATTTTCAACTTAAATTAGATAATGTATATATATGTAAATAAGTAGAGGAATGTATATATTTTACATAAAGGTATACTGAGAACCCTTCTATTGGTTTAGAATTAGACTTGGAAAAGGAAATGGGAATTTAAATGTTTGAGGAATTTATTTAAAAATAGATTTTTAAAACTATATAGAATATTTTATAAGTGTTTATGAAGTTTCAAAAATAAAAATTTATATGCACATATATCTATTCTAGTTCAAACACACACACACACATAAGACTTTTGGAAATAAATATGGATATTAAAATTTTGAAAGTTTAAGTAAAATTAGATTTCTGGAGTCTATATTTATATTTAAATATATATATAGTTTAAAAAGAGAAATTTATTATTTATTATTTAAAAATTTAATCATTAATTAATTTAATTTATTTAATGGTAACATATTGTTTGATTAATTCAAATATTAATAAACCATATAATGTTATACAAGGTCTTGAATCGTGAAGAGGCCGAGTCAATATTGAAGTGGATTGCAAAAGTCAAAGGTGAGTTAATCTCACTCATCTGGGGTTTATTTTAATTTAAGTAGTTAAATTTAAATATTTGGTTGAATGATTGAATTGATTGGGTATGGTATATATATAGTAATATATATTGGAGTGATTGATTTCCCGCATTATATAGCGGATGAGACCCTATGTGCCGCAAAATAACGGAGGATATTATATAAACCCATATATTACGATATTCCATCTCGAAGTGGAATTGGTATTTTATATTGTGCTAACATCTATGGATGCAGGGAAACGGGTTGGAGGGATCCAACTGGATTTCTCAAAAATTTAGATTTGTTTAAATATTTTGTGTTATGATTTATTGGATAATCTGTGATAAATTACTTTAATAATTGGAAATAATGGATGCTATGGATTGATTGAATATATTTGGGTATGTTGAGGTACCAAAAATATATAGATTGGATTTTCGAAAGAAAATAAAATAAGGATTTGTAAGAAAATAACTATAAAGAATTTGGATAAATTAGATTTGAAAATGATAAAAGTTGATTTTAAATTCTAAATTAAATGAATTCCAAATTATGGAAAAGAGATTTTTAAATAAATGGGAATGAATGAATTTTTAAACTTAAAATGATATTATTTTAAAGAATAAAAGATTTATTCAATTGAGGATTTAAATGTTTAGGAAAAATAAAAGAAGAATTTTTAATAATGTGGAATTGGTAGTTCAGTTAAAAGAAGAATTTAAATCTAAATAAAGAAGTTCAATTCTACAATTAATGGGTTTTAAAATAAAAAATTGATTGAGTAAAGGAATTTATTTTTAAATGGAGTAAATCTTGAAAAATCAATTTGGAAATTGATTTAGTGTTTGAAATTTTTGTGTTTCAAAAAGAAGATGAAACTATAGAATTTATAAACTGGATTTATAAAGTGAAATAGGATATCAGAGGATATTTTGGAAGTATAAATCCACAGTGGGAATTTATAAAGAAGTGGAAAATTTGTTTTAAAAATAAATAATGGTTTATTTTTAAAAGTGTGGGAGTGAAGTGTATTTTTCTGGAAAGCCAAGTACGTTTTTTTCAAAGCAGATTTTAGTTTAAATTAAAAGTTTTTAAGTTGTTTAAAGGAATGTTTTTAAGAATTTTTTTATGTTGTTTAAATTTTAAAGGTAAACATTTATTTAAATTAATTATAGTAGTACTTATTTGAAAGGTTAGACTAGTATTATGATTTAAAAAAAACAATTATTAATATTTATATTTTATAAAATAGTTTTATTTTAAAAGATAGTTTGGTTAAAGTTTATTTGAAAACTTGTATAGAATTTTGTAACTCTTATTTTAAATTTAGTTTGGCTTAATTCTTATTTTAAAAAAATTAGTTTTATATTTTATAAAGTAGTTTTATTTTAAATGTTTAAAGTATATTTTAAAACAAAGTGTTTAAATTATTTTAAAATCTAAAGTATTTGTACTTGGTGATTTCAGTGGAGATAGAAAATATTTGGGGAATTTATTCCGTGAGAGAAAGATGGTTTGAAACTGTTTTCAAAGGATTGAATAGTGGAAATATCTTGCGAAGATATTTTGAGGATTGTAAATAATTTGGGAGAAATTATTAATGATTGATGGATTGTTTGTGAATGTTATTTGATAGTTAAATAACTGACTATCAATATTGGCCAATGCGCTGATCGTTTCGCAGAGACTGGGATCGGGATTTATTTCCTGAAAACCACTTCGATCCAGTTTGAACGTTTTTGTGAGGAAGACAAGAGCTGAAAGTCAAAGATGGAGCAGTGAAGTGCAAGGGCTAATTGCTACTAATTTTGAGAGTGATTCCAAAATGGATGTAGTAGGAGTAGTGCCTTCGTTTCCGTTCGAACCCGGGACGAACTTGTATGGATGAATGCTTTCAGAACATCGTTAGGAGGACGATAAGCATTCTAAGTGAAATGTTATAAAAGGTAACGCTTAGCCTCGAGCGTCGTCAACCGGGAATGACTGAAAATCAGGGATTATGCAGTAAGGCTAAGTGGGTCGGGCCCATTAGGTAAGGTCATCCCTGTTTAGATGTCCCTTTTATTTCGGCTGTGTGGTGCGGTTGCTGATCCCAACCGTGGGGTAATCTTACTCAGGATTAACCCGTAAGGGGTAGTCTCGGTCTTATGTTGCAGGGGATTTAGGGTGGATCCTCGGTACGTTGGTCTTGACCGGGTACTGTGACAGGTGGTACCCCAGTGCCTAGTCATTAGTTGGAAATCCATACTCCCTACGTGCCTTTACGGTTTTGTTTACATGCCTATTAGCTGGAATTTAGTAAATGTAAAAATTTCGGCTATTTGAATAAGTATTTGTATATAGACACTACTATAATATCAGAGGATTTTGATCAGAAATGTTTTGGCTATCGTAAGGTAAAAACCCGGCACGTTTTTTTGTGGCGTGGTCTTGCGAGATGCTTTTGATTTTCAAAGGATTTTGAAAACTTTAATAATCCAATTGAGTGTGTTTTCTCACGCTGCTATTCCAGACTGACTCGGGTGTTATTTAACTATAATGCTTGGGTCAGACTGAGTATTATAGAGTACAGATTCTGGATGGACTGCCATGGAGCTCAGGAGACGAGCTGGATGGCGAGACGTATCCGACGTATACTATGTATATTCCGTTGGGTATTCATTTTTTGGAAGGACGAGATATTATAACCGTCCTGAGTTGTATGTTGATTGTATTGAACTCTGATGTTGTATTCTGATGATGTATGTATAAAACATATATAATTTCTTTTGTGTTAAGATTCTGATATTGTTTCTATTTCTTCTTCTACATCCTTCTTTTTTTACCCTAACGGTTTGGATTTTTCGGGCGTCGAAAAATCGGTTCGTTACACAAGATTAACTTGTCTTTGTTTCACTCGCAGGTTCGATGGAGAAAAGGTTGATGTTTGATTCCCTCCAGGATCAGATGAGCAATCATAATAAAAGGCGGAGCTCATGCACAACTCTCATGGCATTGGCCATGACTAAGACACCAGTAGGTGATCAAGTCAAGATCGAGAGGGCTAAAACGGGGGGTAACAATCTCACGGTTCATCCTTGAGGCACAAGTCTAGATCTAGGTCTCCTTTTCACAAAAGTTTGGACAAATTCTCCACTCGACCCGATGACATTCCACCCGTGGATGCTTCTCGTGTTCCTGCTTTGGCTTCCCACTCTGCAATGCAAGCAGCGCTGCCTCGTTCCCATCGGCTCCTCGAGCAATCATCCAAACATTTTTCCTCTTACTCTTCTCGCTATAAGGCTGAAATCTGTCCAATTTGTTGTATTTGTAATTGAGAAGGAGATAGCTTTGAACCCATATGTGGCCGCTCTGAAGCATTAGTTCCTAAATATCTGTTTTGACGGAGTCAAGTTCATTCCTTATACAAAAGATATCCCTTGGGAAATTCAAGGTCATACAATGGCTTACGTCAACATTGCCTGTGAACAGTACTTCAAATGGGAGAGATTAGATAAGGTGATTTCCAAGTTTGTTGAAAGAAAAAAGGCTGACATTGTGGGATTCAAGCTTGAGGCAGGACAGGACAAGGAGACCATATCCCATCTCGATGATGAAGTTACAGGGCTAAAAAATTCGTTGACAAAGTGTGACGACCCGAAAATCCGTACCCTTTGAATCGACAATAATCCACACATGTCTGACCCAAAAAGCACAGACAAACGGAAAGTCAAGAGGAAGAAAAGAAGAGAGAAGAAGAGAAGAGAAGAAGAACAATACAGAATCTCACATCGCAGCGGAATATATAAAATATCATATCAATGATCTTTACAAAATAGAAACTGTATATACATACATAAATCAGAGTCAACAATCAATCAACAGTTATCAGCTTGAACAGTTATGATAACCTGTCCTTACAAATACTGATAATAACAAAAAAAACAAAGCACAACAGATAATCAAAACAAGTATGTGTATACAAAAATGAAGATCTCCAGCTCTCCTGCTGAAGCTCCAAAAGCACCAAATCTGAACCTGTAAATATACTTGGTCTGACCCGAGCATTGAAAGGGAAGAACGCCCGGATCAGTCTGGTAAACCAGCGTGAGAAACACACTCAACTGAATTTATTAAATAAATAAAACTTTTCCTTTATCAAAACAAAAGTATCTTGTGAGACAAGTCCACACATAACACGGACATGTTTTTACCTTACGATGACTAAATCATTTCATATCAAATTCATGTTATATTATACTAGTGTCTAGTATACAAATAATATTCGAAATAGCCTAAATTGTTACCATTATTAAATTCCAGCATACTAGGGTCTACAAATAAAATGGCAGGTACGTAGTGGAGTTTGGATTTCCATACAAATGACCAGGTGAAGGGACTACCTTCCGGCAGTATATCTCTAGTAGAATGTACCGAGAACCATCACAAAGGATCCTCTACCAACACAAGACCGGCCCATCTCTATAACTAGATGGTACCGAATATATCATCCTCCGGTCGTTACCGACCTTACCGAGGGCCCTCTAGCATACAAACCACAATAATCAGATACACAACGTCGTAGCTTGTAAAGATATATCTAAAAGAGGATGATCATATCCTAATGGGAATGACCCACTTAGCGTTGCTGCATCTAACCCTGTTTTGGTCATTTCCGGTTGATGAGGCCTGACGAGGTAAAGATTACCTTTCACAATCACATATCACATCACTTTGAATGCCACACTGCCATTTTCGTTGACTACTAATTGCCTTCCACAAAAATACAACCCTTAAGCTCATACGTCTCAAGGAGGGTGTTAAGCTAAGAGAAGTTGCCTTCTCTGCCACCACTGATGTACGTTTGTAAAAACCAATGTACCTAATCTATAGAAATGCAATATCAGACAAACATCCATACAAGTTGTCCAGGAATAGGACAAACCGAAGGTACTTTCCTACCACATCCTGTTTGGAAATCCGTAGGATTAGTAGTGAATAGTCCTTGCATTAGATATTTCATAATGAAGAGACCACTGCTACTGGATGTATATTGGGATTTTAACCCCAAACGATCAACAAGCAGTCCCCCACTATGAAAATCTGAAATATCAATATCATCACAAATAACCTGCACAATCGCCGCATATACGTTGGTCCGAAGTGGTTTTTGGATAAACCGATCTCGGTCTCTTCGCACCAACAACGCAAAAGCGTTTCTCAACCTCACACAGAAACCAAGTCTCGTAGACTTATCACGTCTCCAACTTTCAACTTGCTATATTTCGAGCCAAGAAGAAAGCTCGATAGATTGGAGTAATACTCTGCACTATACGAATCAACATCCTCAACACAAACGATAATCAACTTGTTTATGAAGTTTGTTTATAAAAATTAATACTTCGAAGAAATATCGATAATGTGATCTAAAATCGGTTTATCAGTAAACAACATTTTAATCGATATAAGTTGTTCGAACTCATGTGCACTTACCTAATGATCAAATGAATATATTAGGAACTAATTAACACACTTTTATTCATAAAGAAAATGGAAGATTCTAGAATCTTCCAAATGGATAAGAGATATTAATATGTTAAGGGTATTAAAGTATTTAGCTAAGACAAAGAGGTGTAAAGGAGAAGTGATGGGCATGTAGGGGATGAGCTTTACATGGCAGGGTGGGGGTGGGAGTAAGCTTGGGCAACACCATATGAAGCTTATAAAAAGAGAGGCATACCCTTGAATTATAATTAAAAAATTGCAAAGCAAAAGCAAGCACTCTTTCTTGTCTTCCTCGTCATAAAATTCCTAAACAAATTAATTTCAAAAGACATCTAAATCAACTAAAACTTTGCCAAAATCCTTAGGACAACATCACAACACCTCCCATCAAGTAAGTTCATGAAGAAGTAAAACCAGTTTCTCCAAAAGCGAAGTGGCGATGAGCAGTTGGAGTGTTTTTGGTATAGGCTAGTGCAACAGCAATGGAAGAGGAAGGAAGCAAGGTGTTTGCAAGCTTGGGGGACTTACTTGCTTGGACTTGCAAGTTTGAGGAAGGACTTAGTTGCTTGGACTTGCTTGATTTTTTCTTAAAGGCGAGGAAACCTACAACCTTGAATGAAAATTGAAAGAGTGTATGGATCGTATATTTATATCTAATATGCAAGTGTAACAAACAACTATCCTCTGACTAATAGAGTAAAATAAATAATAATAAAGAAACAATCACACCAGAGTTTTTATACTAGTTTGGACCTCATGTCCTACGTCTAGTCCCGAAGCTCATCTTCATGTTTTACTAGTAAAAAACCCTCGCTTTACCTAGAGGAATAGGCTTGATACAAAATTTCTTTCTAAGACAAGTACGTGTTCTAGAAAACACTAATATTGATTACACGGTACAAATCTTCCTATAATTTCCTTTGAGTAGTATGTGTACGTGAAGCTTTTGATTTCGGGATGTGATATAGACTGATATGGTTTGCTTTTAGAAATTAGAGTATGCAAAGAGTATAGTTATATGATTCAAAAAATTCAAGTTATTTTATTCTTAAAATCTTTACATATACATAGATGATGAAGACTTTTTGTGAGATTAATATCCGTTAGAGTTTTTTGTTTCAATCTAAAAGTTGCAATCATTGAGTAGGAAGAGATGCGGTAAAGAGTTATGGAAGTAACCATTAGAATGAAGCAGGTGACTTTTCATTGTATATGGTTGTTGCTCAGCTCAGACATTTGTCCATACGTACAAATGTCTGAACGTTTATATATATTTTTAACAGTGGCCAAAGTCAGACGTCTGAGCATTTTTGACAGACGTCCGATGTATATGCTTGATTTAAAATTAGAGGCTATGTTCAGATGTCTGATATATAAGGTTAGACATTTGACCTATGTTATTTTGCATTTCAGATTGTTTTCCATATGGAGATTGAAAAACTTTGGTCATGCAATGTTTAAAATCTACTAAAGGAGATTTTACAAGCTATATATCTATGACACTAACACACTATGTTAGCTTTTCTAATTGTGATGATTGCTCTCGTTTACTAGTCGCCTTCAAACTTGACTTGTGAAAGTTTTTTCCTGCAAGTAGATGGAATATATTTGTATATGTATGATTGTATAGTTGTTGCCATCGGAATCAAGGAATATTAGTTCTAACATTCTCCCAATTTTTGATGATGACAACTATACAATCGCTTTATCAATTAAACATATATAACTTCCCCTAAATTTGATTCCTCCCTTATATACACGCATATGATATCCCCCCCTTTGACATTATCAAAAATACATATAGATGCAGGAAAATTTGAAAATACATAAGTCCATAGATAATCATAGAGAAGTATCAATTAGTTATACAAGCACATAGTTTGCAGAACAAAGCAAAATAAGAATACATAAATACTACCGAATTTATAAAGAAAACTTTACTCATAGTGATAATATCCCCGTAAGCTTGACGGGTCCTTATTATATGTACCTTGATGCCACTGAGATTGGTCAACATATTCCTCATCTTCCTGAATAGAGAAACCTTGGAATGATGTGTAATAGCTATAGTCCTTGGGGTTATGTGAGGCATAAGGATCTTTTGAAGGAAACGATAAACCTTCACTCCCTTCGGTGTCAAGAAAAATTGGCGCTTTGCCAGGATGAGAATGTCATAGCAGATCCTGTGAAGGCCCTGGGCCTGAACTGTGAAGGCCCGCAAATCCATATCCCTTTTGATCTGGCAAAATTCCACAACAATTCAGCCCAAAGTGGAACAAATGTACGAGTCTTCGGGTTTAAAGAAGAAAGAGGTAGAAGAAGAAAAGAAATAATAACAGAATCTCACATATCACAGTGGAACAAATATAATAGATAAATGAAAATCTTTAAAACAGAGAACTATATCGGTTGTTACATTACATCACATTACAACATCAGAGTGTAACAACAACAAACAGCGGAAAAGAATACAACATATACTAGTGATACGCTTCACCATCTAACTTGCTCCTGATCTCCACAGCATCTCTTTTCTGACTTCGCTCCAGAATAACTGACAACCTGATTCTAGGCTGCCCGTGTGGAAAAATTATGGGCACCCAGAGTTTAGAAAGAGAACAATAAACTCCAGACCAGTCGTGGGACTGGTGTGAGATCTTAAAAACAGTTATTATTTTACAAAAGAAAACAATGGAACTTAAAAGAAATCCGCAATGCTTTTTGGAAAATGAAACTACCATAAGGCCTCCCGCCACACACACAATGCAAACATAGAATTAGAGGAGATTTCTCCTTATGATAGTCAAACATGCTTGATACGCAAAAACTTTTAATATTATTATTATTAGTGCATAGTGCAGAAAACATTTCGAAAGTAAAATATTAATTTTAGCCAGCATACAACCATTATTGTATGCCTACTATAACTACCATGTTCAATAGCAGGTTACCGCCACATTCCATGGCAGGTTATACAACTAAAACCGTACAGGGCGCGTATTGTTTCTTTGGATTTCCAACAAATGATCAGGCTAAGGAACTTCCTACTGCCACATGGGTACGCCTCTGGAGGGACGCCCCGAGAACCTACCCGGCTCTCTGCCAACACAAGGCCGGTTACCCCCTTCCCGGGGAGTAAAACCTAAGATATGCCACCCCCGGTCGTTTGCGACCTTTATCCAAGGATCCTCTACACCAACAACCACAAAAAAAAGTATTTGCAGTAACCACATAGGTTAAATATCAGGGCTCTATACCGACACCACCCTTTTCCAGAAGGAATGGACATACCCTAGGGGAGCTACCCCTAAAACCTTGTCGCATCTTTCATGTTTTGACCATTTCCGGGGTGTGAGGTCCGACGAATTCTCGTCTACAAAGCTACACTTTTTCACAAAGTCATGCTTTGATCAACAAATGATCAGCAGCACTTCGTATGCCACATTATCAAATTGGGAGTATATCACTAATAACCATCAACTACATAATCTCTGACCTTGTACGTCTTAGAGAAGGGTGTTAAGCTAAGAGAATAAATTCTCCGCCACCAACAGAAATGTATTTGATAGATACCAGCTTTATATCTCAAAGTGTAACGTCAGACACACATCCATACAAGTCCGTTCCGGGATCGAACGGAACCGAAGGCACTTCAAAGAAGCCTTTGCAAATCCGAATATTCACTAATCACGTCCGGAATCCCCATCACAAAGGGTGATCAAATCTCTATACCGGAGCAACTCGGTGTAGAGACATTCGACAGGTAATCCTTTCGTTTTCGAGAATACCCGGTCTTCAACACCGTCTTCCAATGCAATCCCATTTCGTCGTATCATTATTCGAAATGAGTTTTATGACACAAGGTCCTCTCCAGGCTAATCCGAGTAATGAGCGCTTATTTTTAAAAATAAGTGTTAAATAAGATTTCAAACAATCACAACAAATTTCTACGTTGATCTTTTAATTAAAAGTTCCATCACAATCGCAAAGGTTCGATGTGGTTTTTGGATAACCGTTTGAAATCCGACCCCCGGTCGCATTGAACTTTAAATGCCATTTAAAGGCCAATATTGATAGTCAGTTATTTAACTATCAATCAACATTCACAACAAACACCAAGATTTAAATAAATTTCCCAAATTAGTTATTTTCAAAATATCTTCGCAAGATATGTTTCACACTTCAACCATTTGGAAACAAATTTCAAATTACTTTTCCTTAAGCAGAATACATTTCCAAATATTTATTTATTTCCACTGGAAATCTGCCGAGTTCAAATATTTTAAAATAATATAAAATACTTATCCAAAATATACTTGGAAACAATTAAAATAAAACTATTTTAAAATACTTGCTTAATATTAGTTATGAAAATATTATACTAATTATCACATATAAGATTTTAAGTCCCAACTAATTTTAAAATAAAATTAGTAGATAAGGTATAACTATAAAATAACCGTTTCCTAAACAAATATCAGTTTTAGTCTTTAAAATAATCCCTTCTATAAGTAACTAAATAAATCCATACTTTAAAGATTTGAAACCAGTTAAGAAAATAATTTATTCAAATTATCCTTTTTAAAACCATCCTTAAAAAATTTCAGTTTATATTTATAGGCTACTTCGAAAAAATACTCAGCTTTCCAGGAAAATACATTTTCCATTTCAAAATGGTTCATTCAAATCAATTAATAAATCTTTCTTGATTTATTTTTAATTTACGTTCCGAATCCGTAAATTCCTCTCACACTTTTAGAAATAACCAAATGTTTATTTTTAAAACAAATTTCCCTTTCCATTATAAATTCCCATTGTGAATTTAAACTTCTAAATATCCATTGATATACGATTTTCAAATCGATTTCTAAATATTCATTTTCAGCACCGAATTAAATTCTAAATTGATTTCCAAATTTATTTACAAGTACCAAATCAATTTCCAAAATTGATTTCTAAATTTATTTCAAACACCAAATCAATTTTCATATTGATTTTCTAAAGATTTATCTTCAAACACCAAATAAATTTCCGAATTTATTTCTAAATTTATTTTCTTTTAAAATAAACTCCTCTATTTCTGCCAAACTATTTAAAATCCATATTTTAACAAATTCTTCAACTATCAAACAATATTACTCAAAACCCATTTATTAAAATCTTTTCCCATATTTTGAAATTTATTCAATAGGATTTCACTACAGATTTTCTACTTAAATTTAAAAATCCTATTTTATTTATTTCTGGTATCTTACGATACCAAAAATATATTTGGCTAATTTTTAGCCTTCAACGATTTTAATCACGGTATAATCATATAGATTTTAAATAAATCAACACACAATATTGAAACTAATTCAAATATTTGGGAATCCTGTTGGATCCCTCCAACCTATTTTCCCTGCATCCACAAACGTTAACACAACAATTAAATACCAGTTCCACTTCGAGGTGGAATATCGCGGCATATGGGATTATTATAATATCATCCGCTATTATGCGGCGTATAGGGTCTATTTCAATACAACTGATAATAAATTATCATCCAAGCACACAATCCACAATTTAAAATTTAACTATCACAATTCAATAAACAATCAATAACTGAAATTTCTAATTATTAAAATTTTGAGTGAGAAGATCTCACCTTGACTACGCATGCAACCCATTTTCCTTTTTAACCATTTCTTCAAGGTTTAGACCTTGTAACAAACATTATAGGATTTATTATTATTTGAGTTAGTTGGACAAATTAAATCTTCCTATTTGATAAATTAAATTAACTAACTATTTAATTTAAACCATTCTTCCCTTTAAAATATTTTTAGTAATTAGAATAAATTAAATAGGGTAACTTAACAATTTATTCACCCATTCCATTATTTAAAATAACAAGTAAATTAAAATATGCATATTTATTTTATTTGGAAACTATATATATACGTATATTTTGAAATCTGCATTTACATAAACCCCAATATATGTTTATGATTTTACTGTATACAATTTCTTTTATGTATAGATTTTAAATCTTATCTGTAAATTAATGTATTGTATATATTTATTAAATCAAAAATTAGTTTGTAACAAAAAATTTAAAAAATATGGTAACCCTTAGAGTGTACGATTTTTTATGCATAGTTCATGCACTCTTAGAGTGTACGATTTTTTCATGCATAGTTCATGCACTCTTAGAGTGTAACTCTTAGAAAATATGGTAAATTACTACTATTAAGCATAGTTCGTGCACTCTTAGAGCGTACGATTTTTTATTTCCACTACACTATTTTGTTGTGGTGTTCATGGAAATGAGAAATTATGTGTAATTCCCTTTTTGTTATAAAAATTGTCAATTCGTCTTCATATTCACTTCCGTGATCACCTCTTATACTTTTTACTTTAAGATTCGTTAAATTTTTAGTTCTTCCAACAAATATTTTAAACATTTCAAAAGTATCACTTTTGTATTTTAGGAATGGTGGCCATGTATATCTTGAAAATCATCTACAATAACAAATACGTATTTGTTATGATTTATTGATCGTATTTGAATAGGTCCAAATAAATCAAGATGTAATGATTCTATGGGTTATTTTGTAGAAATTTCCTTTTTAGATTTAAAATAACTCTTTTTTAATTTGCCAAATTGATGTGCATCACATAAATTTTTAACTGCCTAATTTATTTTAGGGAGACCTCTAACCAAATTGTGTTTAGTTAGTTTGTTTAAAGATTTAAAGTTTATGTGACATAATCGTTAGTCCCATATCCACGGGTCACTAAAATCTGCGGTTAGACATAAATCACTTGAGTTGTTAAATTTCATATTTAAGACATAGGTGTTTATTTTCCTTAATTCTTCGAAAATCATATTGTTATTTTGATAAAAAAAAATGTTGTATCTATTCTTTTCAAAATCAATTTTAAATCCTTTGTCACAAAATTGACTAATGCTTAAAAGGTTAAGTTTTAAATTTTTAACTAGAAAAGCATTTGTAATAATAGGTGAAGTGGACATATATATACCAACATTGATGACATATTCAATTCCAATGACAAATCCTTTTGAATTACCTCCAAAAGTTATAGTACCACCATCTTTGTATGTTATATTTGACAACATTTTTGCATTTTCAGTCATATGTTTGGAGCATCCGCTATTGAGTATCCATTTCTCCTTGTTATTTGATTTTCCTTTGGGTACCTCTTCAGTATTTGCCATGAAGCATACATTAGCCTTCTCAGAATCACTCTTGTTATCATTGTCTGATGATGAAGATGAATCTGAGTCATCCTAAGTAACTTAGAAAGCCCGTTTTCTTTTCTTAAATTTCTCGAACTTGTCTCTCCTTTTGTCATCATTGACTTCTGTGCATTGTTTCTTCATGTGTTCGAACTTGTCACATCCAAAACATTTGATCGAAGTTTGGTTGGATGAATTTAAATTTCATCCATTTTGGGATCTCGTCATCTTTTTGAGTTTCTTGAATTTTTTGTAATTTTTGGCAATAAATACGATTTCATCTTCATCTAAGTCTAAATTACTATCATTGGCTTGAAGGGCTATATTTTTATTTTCATTGATTTATTCTTTTCTTGCCTGCAGATTTGCTTAAAATGACATCAAATTTCCTATCAATTTTTCAGCTTTTAGTTGAGATAAGTCACTTGCCTCTTCGATGGCCAATACTTTTCATTCCTATTAATTTGTTACGAAATTTAAAATACATGTAACTAAATCAAAATCTGTGTATTTGACTCCAAGTTCCATGAAATCATGTTGATAGTTTGTAATCCAGCATACATGTCACCAATAGATTCATTTGCTTTATATTTAAATGAAGAAAACTGATTTTGTAAAATGGAAATCTTTGTTTGTTTAACTTTGTTAGTGCCTTTATGAGTGATTTATAGTGTATGCCATATATCATGTGCAGTAGTGCACAACCTGACAAGTGAGAATTCATTTTTGCCAAATGAAAAGAATAAAACATCCATAGTTTTAGAAATTGTTTGTTGTTGTGTTCTTTTGCGCATTTTTCCAAGTGCTTATATTTGTTTCTGGTGCTACATATTTAACTTGTGTTGCTTGCCAAATTTCTAAACCATTTGCTTCCATAAAAGTATGCATTCGTGTGGACCAGTAAGCATAATTTGATCCAGTGAATAGTAGTTGACGTGTAGTGGATTGTTCTTCTTGAAATGTGCTTGCCATATTAAATATGTTTCAATAACGTGTTACTGTGAATTGAGATAACCATGCTTTGATACCAAATAAAAGAGTGTATGGATCGTACATTTATATCTAATATGCAAGTGTAATAAACGGTTATTCTATGGCTAGTAGAGTAAAATAATAATATTAAAGAAACAATCACACCAGAGATTTTATACTAGTTCGGACCTCCCGTCCTACGTCCAGTCCCGAAGCTCCACTTCAGCTTTAACTAGTAAACAACCCTCGCTTTGCCTGGAGGAATGGACTTGATACAAAAGTTCTTCCAGAGACAAGTATATGTTGTGGAAAATAATGATTTTGACCGCACAGTACAAATCTTCCTATAATCTCCTTTGAGTAGTATATGTGCATGAAGCTTTTGATTTTAGGAAGTGATAAAGACTGATATGGTTTGCTTTAAGAAATCAAAGTATGCAAAGAGTATCGATATGAGATTCAGAAAATTCAGCTTATTTTATTCTTATAATCTTTACGTAGATGAAGAGTTTTTGTGAAGAGTAATATCTATAAGAGTTTTCTGTTTCAATCTAAAATTTGCAATCATTGAATATGAAGAGATGCGATGAAGAGTTATAGAAGCAACCGTTACAATGAAGTAGGTGACCTTTCATTGTATATGGCCATTGCTCAACTCAGATGTATGTACATACATATAGAGTCTGGCCATTTATATTTATTTTTTTAATAGCGGCCAAAGTTAGACATCTGAGCGTTTTTGACAGACGTCTGATCTATATGCTTGATTTAAAATCAGAGATTATTTTTAAAAATCTGATATATAAGGTCAGACTTCTGATATGTGTTATTTTGCATTTCATATGTGCACTGTATGAAGATTGAATTTTTTTTATCATTGAAATCTACTAAAGGAGATTTTACAAGCTATATATCTATGACACTAAACGCACTATATTAGCTTTTCTATTTCAGATGATTGCTCTCCTTTGTTAGGCGTCTTCAATCTGAGCTTGTGAAAGCTTTTTCCTACAAGTAGATGGAATATATTTTTTATGTGTATGATTGTATAGTTGTTATCATCGAAATTGAGGAATAGTAGTTCTAACAAAAATATATTTTCTATCTTTGCTTGTGATTGAATAATTCTTTGCGATGGTTAAATATTGACATATATGGTAATATTGGTTTTGATTCTTGCTTTGTAAGCAAATGGCATATGCAATCCACATGTATGGACTTGAATTGAATTGTAAGGACTTGTATAACTTGTAGAAAGGCCTTGAAACAAAGCACATAGGTTATAGATGGGCTTTGGTTTAGATTGGACTCAGATTTAAAAGTGATCTTATAGTGATAATCCCTATGGATGCAATTAGAAATTATCTTATATTCAACAATTTCTATAGAACTTTTTAGAGAGATTCTTTGGCTTTTCTCACCACATTTTTGATGTTTTATATGTATGCTTGCAGTCTTAAAAAGTTTGGATGATTAAAAGTTGAGTAACATATCGAAAAGTGGTCAAAATTACGTTTGTGCAAAAATGCCCTATTTTAGCCTTTATTTTGAATTTTTGGAAAGGAATTTTAAATTAAGTATTTGGTTTCATTCTTTTTACAAGTTTTTGATAACTCTTGTTAGATTATTGTAAAAGTGATTTGACACTTTATGAACTAGCTATGAATTTTTAAAGTAGAAGGATTTATTTAAAATATATAGAAAACATGGTTTTTTTAGTTTTATAGTACATTATAAAATGATTATTCTTGAGTAATATTTTGGGTGAATGTTTTAAAATCCACTATAAGTATTTTAAAATTACTTTTTAGTATATATAATTCTTATAAAATGTGTTGACTATTTTGTCAAAGTATAAATATCTTATGAAATAAAATTCCTTTTAAATTGTTTTATTAAATATCGAGTTTTGTAAATAAGTTACTATAATCATATATATCTTTTCTAAAAGGGTTTGAATTATAAACAGAGGATTTAGAAAAAGAGTTATGAGTTGCTTAAATGGCTAAATCATGTTATGTTTAATTACTTGTGTGAAAAGTAATTAATTATGCTTAACACTAAAAGCCGACAAAGTAGGCTTATCTATTTATGAGAGTTAAAATTGATGTTCGAGTAGGAGTAGAAACAATAGTGCTCTAACCTACTGGCTTTCTGTCTGACCGAGGAATATAAGTTGGGAATGTCGGAAACGTGTTAATTGTGTTGATTTCTTACTTGTTAATGAAAATCATTAATACCATACTTAACACTAAAAGTCGACAAGGAAGACTTATCAATCTTTGAGATTCAAGAGTAAAGTGTCTAAACAAGACTTTGATATGTAACCAACGCTCTAACTTACCTGGCTTCACTCTTGAACGAGGGATAGTATAAGTTGGAATATCGAAAATGAGTTAAATATACGAATCTTGATTTCTATAAGCGATCGTTTTTAACTAGATAGTCAATTAGTCGACTATCGAACTTAACCAAATATTAACTTAGATCTTTGAATGACTGTTTTAAAGATAGTAAAACGTATGGAATGATTTTAGGTTTGTTGTGATAATGTTTTAATAACATTCATCTTTAACCCTTTTTGATTATACTTACGAATGTAAATAGATCTTTAAAAATGTTTAAAACATAAGCATAAGTGAAATGATTTTGGGTTTACAGTGACAATGTTTAAGTAACATTAGTTTTAAACCTCTTGAATGGATTTGTGAAAGTATTTAGGATTTTAAAATGGATATTTTGAAGCAAATCATAAGTATGGAACTTTTGAAAAAATATACAGAAAGTAAATGTTTAAAGTAAGAAATCTTGTTAATGATTTATTAATATACTTATACCATTTGAGATAAGTATATGAATAGTTATTGAAGTATTGAAAGTGTACAAATGAGTATTAGTGATTGATAAATGAAGTTTTGTTAGGTAAGAGGAATTTTTACTAATAAAAGAGGTCTTAATTAATATAAAGTATTAATTAGAGGTCTCTTGTGTGACATGATCGTGCTTTGTGTATTTATTAGTTGTGATAAGTATACGAGACTTGGTTTCCAATTATAATTATCTATCTTGTATTTGATAGTCAATTAGTCGACTACCATAATCGACTAAATGTAACTCTGGATATCTAGAAGAAACACGGGAATTGAACGGTGTAGTAATCTTCGGTGGTACCATACTATACGTATAAACTCATTTTGCTCTCATAGGACAAATGATAAGGAAATCCAACCCCATCTTGTTTGGATGTGGTCTCTGCTCTTATGAATTGTTTGTTTATTTCCAAAAGAACCGGAATTAAGTTAACCGAAAATTCATCGATTTGTTTAGAAGCGTCTGGTAAGTGAAGGACTGTACTTATATGAGATGAATCGAAACTGTAACCACTTCAAAACCATATATGTGATTTATGTTTTCGAAGCAGTTATGAAGTGAAATGTTATAAAGTTGAGCTATCTATCAAAAGGTTTAGTCTAAGGGAGAGGTCGACATTAACATTTTGAACGATGTTGTTGTGTGGGATTGTCTATTTTGAGGAGAATTCCAAGAGAGAGAGGACGGCGTAGGCATTTATCATGGGACTTATGCGGGAATCTATGTAGTGATTCAAGACCAGTTCGAGATGTTGGAATCCATATGTGGTTTCGAGATCTGTTCAAGATGTAGAAATCCAGTTAGGGATTCGTGTTCTGTTCAAGTGTTGAAGACTCGTGGAAAAGATACCGAGTATAGCCTCGACATCATAAATGAGTAATACCAGAGATAGGGTGCATAGCCATGAAGGGTTTAACGAGCTTAAATAGGGTGTATCAACTCCAATCTAGAGATACTATCGATATTACTAGTGGGATTTGATGACATTCAGTTAACGTCTCGGGGTTGACCAGTTTTGGCTTACCTTATAGTATATTTTATATAGAGATACATGATGCTTGGAAGGATATCTCTGATCCTCATGCAGGATGTAGGATTCGGCTTGACGGAAGGGATCTCCATGGAAATCTTTACACATATATGAACGTGCATTAGCGGTATTGATTGTATACCTATATTTGTTGTGGCGTTCACACAACAGCTATTTTATGATTTATGTTCCACACCCAATATATTACCTATTATACTGCTATATCCACTCATCAGATCGTTGGTTCCATTTAAGGGGAAAACCTTTATGGTATTCCATGGAGTCTAAAAATGTGATGTGATATGTCACACATATTTCTTGACTTTCCCATGTCGTTTTATAGGATTGAGCTTGTATTATTTTCTTATAATGCTCAAGTCAGTTCCATGTATATTTCCATATTTATCTATGGATGCTTTGGAGCTTATAGAGAGGAGCTGGAAGATTATCTATCGTAGTATTCTTATTTCTGCTACATTATTGTATTGTATACATCAGCATATGTGAGGATAGGGTGTTATAGCTGTCCAAGCTGATGATAGTACTTATTATTGTAACTCCAAAATGCAATGTCTCTTAGAGTGATAGGTTGTATTTTCTTTTAATATTGTATTTACTATTCCATTATGATATTTTGATGTTGTGATCTCCTCTTCCTAGTTTTATTTCGTTTTCTTTATCCTAACAATTTGTCTTTCCAGCATTTAAGAGCTCGGCACGTGAATACCGTGGACCTATTAGTACCGACATTTGGGGATTGAAAAGGTAGATCATTACATAGATCCACCTTGATTTTTCATCAGTCCCACCTTTTTTCTCCTCAATACCAACAGTCTGCAGCAGGGCCATTTCAACTATCATCTTATAAGTGGCATCTGCGAGTATAAGGGTCAAAAGTAGCTCCCTAAGTGGAAATTTTAGGCCTTTCACGGACTTCATAGTTATCTTCATAGGGGTGTCATTCAAACTCAATTCGAACTTAGCTAGCTGCGCGAACTTACCAATATACTCCTTCAATGTGGACTCCTTGCCTAAGTTGAATAAAGTTTTCCATTTGCAAAATTACTTTTAGCTTTGGACATGAATCACGACTCAAAGCAAGTTCTGAATTCAGGTTAAGTGATTCCTTCCTCAACATTCTCCTCATCCACTATAGTCTAAAAATCTAGCGGCACCCCTTTTAGATGCCACGTAGTCACCCTCCTCTTGATTTGTCTTTCCATCCAAGCTCCCAAAATATACGTTCACTTTTGTTAATCCAAGCCTTCTTTTCCAACAAACCTTCTGCTTCCACATACACCCATCCTCCCATACTCTGAAAGTCTTGACATTTTGAGGAAGTCTAATAGGCGAGGTGCTACTTTAGAAGGCAGAGCAATGGGTGCCGCTGGCGCCTCTTGTTAATGAATGGGAACTTGCCCTACATGCCTCGAGTATTGCTTGAACCATTTTTGGCATCCCCCTAATTGTGGGTATTTCGTAGGTAGAAGGCTTCCCAGCCTCAGAGAAATGGTTTTCGGCCATAACAAACTATTTGTAGGTTTAAACTTTCAGTTACAACTTCCCAAGATAATATTATTTGTTGAAACAAAGATTTGCGTAGTGTGTTTGCGTATGTTCAAATAAGTGTATATATATAGTAGAGTTTTGATTCTTTTGAAAAATACATTTAGTATAGCAAATATGCACTCTTACGTATACCTGTTCCCATTGATCGGGTAACCTAAGCTCTAATACTAAATGTAACAACCCCCTCGAAACAGGCCTAAATTTTCGACCTAATAAATCCCATCGAATCTTAGGCTCATTCCAAAGCCGACTTTTGGTTGGTAAAACTGATATAGTGGACAATATATAGAGCTATCAGAATATCATAACGAAAATGATAAAATATAATATCAGAAATAAGTACCTATTTCATAAAAATCAAAATCTTAAAATACAACATATCTTCTCAAATATCCAAAATACAATCTCCTAAAATTATCATAACATGTTTGAAACTAGGTACAACAAAATATATCAAAAGCATAAATAGATAGAAAATTGCCACAAAACTTTACCTCCGCCTTCATCTTCTAAATCAACATCGCCTCCCCTAACCTGTGTGTTGCAATAAGAGGTAGTCCAAACAAAATTTCTAGTGAATAAAAATCTCAAGCCTTACCATAACCGTAGTTAGACAGTATTCTTTCAATAAGAAATATGTATTATGCATTCTATACTATATCCTACCAAATATACCTCCAAATGTAAGCCGAAGGCTCTTATAGTCCAACTCCATAACGTACCTTCAACTGTAGCCCAGAGGACCTTTCCAATCACATGCAATTACCGTCAATCATGCCCTAACAATGCAGGAGAAAGTACACGAGGCACTTAATATCTCTTTAAAGGGAATTAGGAAGACTCTGACCATTTAATACCTATTCATAGGCAGATCCTCGAGATTTAATTCCTAACCCAAGGCGGACCCATTTCTTGTACTCCCTAACTGACATCACATGAAATCTCATCAAGCCGCTTAATATTCTTTATGGAAAGAAGCGAACCCTACATCAGCCACTTAATACTTCAACCCCAAAGCGGATCTCTCCTGAGATTCCCCACTACCACACCTAAATGATAATCTCGATCATTTAATACTTCTTAAGTGGGAAGGAGGCGAGCGGACCCTGCGATAGCCACTTAATAATACCCAACCATGAATAGGCCCTACTCTTGTGTCATGTAACTCAAACTGTGACATTTCACATTAGTCCAATTATTCATAGGTGCTAGTAGCCAGATTAGTCAGGCAGACTTACCCTACAGAATTAGAACAATTCTTGCATCCTCTGTGGGTACTTATTATAGAAGATGTCTCACATCAGTCCCAAAGCCACATAGCTAGTGGCTAGATTAGCTGAGCATACTTCCTGTGCATTTTATTAATCTCGCATCCCTATAACTTAGTCATGATTCCACTCCCATAGCATACTACCATATATATACCTCACTGCGTTTTGCATTAAGGTCATATAAGGAAAACTCCATATTCTACCATTAATTATGGATCGATTTCCATAATTATCCTTAACTTCCTTCCTATGGTTTTTAATGCTATTTACTAACATATTTATTATATACTTACGTTATTAATTACACACTAATAATATATTTATATGCTAATATATTTATATGTACATAATTTAGACTAATTAAATATTCCTAAGCATGCGCAGATTTTAGCTTTCTATACTAATTATTTAAAATGTCAAAACTTCCAAATTTAAACAAGTCTAAATCCAGACATAAATTACAAAATAGGTAATACCCTTATCAAACAAATAGACTTGCATTGATAAAATAGAATCAAATACCAAAGTTAGTTTATGTTAATATAGTAGAATCAACGCCTTTATTTCAACGATTAAAACTTATAATTTAAACCCTTCATATTTTATTCTACTTTTACATACACGAACTTGAAGTGAAAAAAGGATTCATATTTAAATTAAGGAAACAGGTAGTGCAAACTACAAATAAGAGAATTCGTACCTTATACACCATATCCTAAAATTTTTCCTTTCTATAACCCTTTAGCACATAAATAGAGAAAAGGTGGAAGTGTAATAGAATATAAAACAGTCAAATTGCAATAACAAAATAATTCTACAATTTTAATATAAATAACTGAGATTCCAATAAACTTAAGAATTGATATGTCAACTGGGGGAATTTTGAGGTTTTAGATTTAATGTTTTCATGAACAAAATTCCCCAAGACATAAAACAAATCCAAACTCCTACTATACAAATACAAAAAATGTGAAAAACTAATATTTTTGTCTACCTTCCTCTAGATTTGATTCATGCCCACATCTAATATTTCCTTAAGAATTCTTCCTTCTGAAATATACAACAATTGGATTATAGATAAATTAGACTCAGAATTCGGGGATTAGTGAAGAATAAAAATAGAAGAACCAATATATATATATATATATATATATATGTATATATGTATGTATGTATGTATATAACCTATTACTTTTTTCCCTTGAATTTGAATTCTTTAAATTAATCAAGGAAAAAAATCGATGGCGTTTCGCTGTTGTACCAAATATTTTTATGAATAAAAGTGAGGGGCTACCCTCCTATTTACAGTGGTTAGAAGTCGTTCGTACTATAGGATTTAAGTTGAATTGAAATAATAAAATCTGGGCCATTCGTGTCTAACAAAACCCTACCGCCTTCACAACAACGATCAACCATCCATCCTCAACGGTCAGCTATTCATGGTTAGGGGGTAGACCAGTTCTCTTATTTGGAATGTGAATTAATTTTGTTATTTCATTTTTATTTAATTCCTATTTCATCACCCTCATTAACGTTATTCTCTAACGTTAGTTATCCGTTAACGTTAACAATATTTATTACCCTATTTACTCTTCATGTAAACATTATTTAAATTCAAATTTCGAATTCGTCCAAATTATTTTAATTCGAAAACTTGAAATGTCAATAACTTCTTCGTTTGATCACCGGTTATAAAACTTTAAATATGAAATTTGATCAGAAAATCACTAAGAACGCAACGGTGTAACATTTAGAAAATTTCCATTTTAAACCTTATAATGAATTAAGTAATTTCTTATTAATTTTTTATGTGGTGTTATAAGGAGTGTTTGGACTCAAACGTTCATAAGTGATATTTAATATAATGTGCCAATAATAAATTCAAGCTAAAAATCTTTAAGTTGGAAGTGTTCCAAATGAAAGACTATGATTGATTCAATGAAAAAGACTAAGCACATCACCTTCAATAGCGTTACAATAAAAGCAATGTATATAAATATAAATGCACAAATTTATAACTAAGCTGAGGGTGATTCCACATGTTGAGAATCCTATAACATGGTTATATGATAATAGCTACAATATAGTTCATAATATAAATTAGAATCCACTGAAAGTCGAGAGACATACTCCGAATTATTCCACATGATAAAGTTAGTTTATTAGCATCGGAGAGAGTTGATTAATATAGTAGATATGTTACAACCCACTACGAAACAGACCTAAATTCCAACCCAGATGAGGCCATCGAAACTTAGAATCATTCCAAAGCTGGCCGTTGGTCGGTATAAAGAACAACATGGAGCTAGTTATCCACACATTTAGAACTCATGGTGGAAGGATAAAATATAATAATAGAAACAACACCCACTTCATTTAAAATCAAAATGTCATATAATCCATAAAATAATAACAACCGTCACATATCCATAGTGCAACATTTTCAAAATACGGCATTATTTTTCAATAGGTACATCAGAAAATAACATGAACAGATAAATTGACACAAGTTTTCTCCTCGCCTTTGCCTTCTGCATCGCTTTTCTAACCTGTGTTGTAATGAGGAGGGAGTCGAAACAACATATGTCTGGTGATCTCAAGCCTTACATATAAGTACTTAGGCAATATAATTCAAATAGGAATATGTCTTTCGTATATTGGCTTTATTTTAAGTCTTTCGTACATTAAGCTCTAATTCCTAGTTCTAATTCCATAACTTCTACTCTTATAACCCAGTAGCTCATATCTATCGTTATTTTTGTTCTATTAATGTAAGAGATAATACCCAAGCCATATAATACCTTCTTATTGAAATTACGCAGAGTCTTACCATTTAATACCTTTTTTAAGGTCGGTCCTCTGTCATTTAATACTTATACCAAGGCGGAGTCCTCGCTGGTACTTATCTAGTTGACGTTGTAACGAATCTCTTTGGTCGCCTAATACTTCATATCGAAGCGGACCTTTTCCAAGGTATCCATTACTGTGCCAAACCCTTATCCTCGACTATTTAATACTTCCAACATAGGAAAGAGGCAGGCCCTCACAACCATTTAATATCTTCAATACCTGAAGTGGGCCCTTCGTATTATGACCCGTACTCTAGAGAGACATCTTACATTAGTCCAACTTTTCATAGGTACTGATAGCCAGATTAGCTAGGCAGAATTACATTAAAGAATTTAGGACTAACCTTGCATCATCCATAGATACTTATAATAGGCGATGTCTCACATCAGCCATAAAGTCACACTGCTGGTGGCAGGATTAGTTGGGCAGACTTTTATGTGCTTTTGACTGACCTCACAATCCTATAACTTAGTCATAATTTGTAACACTCTCTTAACATATTATTACACATCTCACCATATCCATAATTCAGGCCTTATAAGAAAACGTTTTTACTTCCCCACTACAATCAATTACTTTCCTAAGTGGGAATTCATTAATAATTAATAACCTATTAACTACGGCATTATTACATTATAATCTTACATTATTTACGCATATATATATATATATATATAGACACAAATACACACACACATGCACTTGTAACTTTCTAGCGTGCGAAGTTTACGCCATAAACTTGTGATTAAATGTAAAATCTTCAAAATATTGCAAGTCTCATTTCCATATTAACACATATACAAAAAATACAATATGAAAATCAAATCAGTAGACTTGTATAGAAACCGAATTTGAACCCCCTTATTTTACATTAAAACAACGTAATAAATCAATAATAGAAACTTGCAAGTTACAATACTTTTACGCATTATTCAACTTCTTATTACATGAAATTGGATAAAGAGAATTTCTGTCCAAATTATGGAAAAAGGCGGTGCAAACTACGAATAATTTGTATCTTACACACCATTTCCCAATCAAAAGCCATAGTCAGATCCAAAGAAAAAGAAAAGAAGTGGATAGAAGGTAAAACATTTAAATTTCTAAATATACCCAATTCCATTATTTTACTATAAAACAATTAAGATTTCAATCTAAGAATTATTATTTTTCTTTGGGGGAATTTAGGGTCTTTAATGTGATATATTGTAAACCAAAATTTCCTAAGGCATATAACAAAGCCAAAATACGCTATTCAATCACTAATATAGAAAGACTAAGATTTCCACTCATAACAGGTCCATTGTTCTTCCTTTTTTTGATTTGTCAGGCCTTTTATGATCTCTTTCAAATCTCCCTTTATATATATATATATATATACAAGAAGGGATTTATATATATATATATATATTAGATTTAGAAATTAAAGGATTGGATGAGAATAGAATTATAAATAAAATAATAAACATCTATAATTTATTTAGAATTTGTTACCTGAAAGGCTAAAGAACTTTTCTGAATCTCTAAAGGGAGAGACTAACAGAGCTTCGCTTGGTTCTCCAACAGTATTTGCGGATAGAGGCTAGCCCTTATTTATAGTGGTTGAACTGCACTAGAAGCATAGGATTTAAGTCAGTTTAACATAATAAAATGCAGAACGTTCACTGTGCAAACAAAATCCTAGTCGTCACTTGCTCACCGCTCGACCGCCCTACCCTACCGATCGATAGCTTGCGGTTGATCATCCTAGGGTAGGCAATCGACTGTTATTTTAATTTGGGATATATTTATTTACCGTTGTTTTATTTATTTATTACCCTAATTAATTCTTTAACATTAAAGTTAATTTTAATGATTACTTAACCCCTAAGTCTACTTACTGTTACTTTTCAAATTTCAAATTTGAGAATTATTTAATTAATTGAATTTTTGAATTCTATTTAAATTATTTTGAATCTGAAAACTTCAAACATCCATAATTTTTCCATTTGAGCTCCGTTTTCAACATATTATGTATGAACATTGATTAGAAAAATCACCATTAACGCTACGACATAACTTTCGTAGTTAGATACTGACTTTTTCAAAATTTACATTTTTAGCCTTATTTTTTTAATAAATTTATCCAATTAATTTATTTCTTATTAATTTTTATAGGTTGTTACATTCTTCCCCCGCTTAAAAAGGATATTGTCCTCAATATCTTTCCAAGGGATGGACAACATAATGCGCAATAAACACCAATGTTATATAACCAGGTTATCTACACAACCATTGTAACATCCCAATATTTCGTGCCATTTGCATCAACACATGCCGAATTTGAATTGCTCAAAATATCAGATTGTTAATTTATATTTCGCAAAAATTCGCATATACAGTAAATAAAATAATCACAGAATCATAGACATAGAGTAATATAACAATAAGCAGCGGAAATAAATGAATAATAGTTCATGAAGCTACAATATGAACAATAGAGTATGAAAAAAATATAGCAGAAGTCTTGATACATAGAAGTCTCAAATACATAATCAGTGACGAGTCTAAACATAACAACTGTGAAATAAATGAGAGTTGGATAGATAGATGGATCTTCAAGCCAAGCTCCAAACTCCAAAGGTGAGTCTCAAATGTTGTGACACTTAGTCTGACCCGAGCATAAAGCAAAACACAAAACATTCGAGTCAGGATCAACATTCTTATATCAATAAATCCAACTCAAGTGAAATATCAACTGAAATACAAGTAACTCGAAAGATGTTGGGATAACCATCCTCTAAGGATCCGTTGAATCATCTACTATGTAGTAATATACGCTATTATAATAAGGTCTATAGTAAAGTAAACTATTAAAATAGCATTAAGACATTATCCATATCCCCCTTAGCACATTTTTATATAATGTCATAGTCTATACACTATAACTTCACCAAACCAGTGGGCTATAAGGGAGCACTCCATAGGTACGACACAAAACAAACTCGTAGTGGGCTCGATATGGTAGGTGACACGGCATAACTAGGCAATGTCAGGGTAGATATACTAATTTCACTTCCGACTGGTGGTAACGCATAGCCGCAGCCACCGCCCACCTCGTCCAACACTCTCAAAAATCTGAGGATGCACCCAATCAATCACAAAGTAATAGAATGGTATCGAAGAAGTGTGTCCGAACGGAGGAGCTATCTCATTTGGACCGTCAATTGCTCATGTTTTAACCACCTTAAGCTAACTCGCGGGAGTCAGGTCTATGTATATACCTCATATAGAATCGTCACCGACCATCCTACTTCATTCGGGAATCTCCACCACATACACAGTTATTAAAGTGGTTTCGGTATTGGCAGAGAGTATGACAATAACCGATCCCAGTCTCTTTAACAACCAAACGTTATTATAACACCGTGGTCTTTTCATTTCAAATAGTTTATACTTCATATCAAAATATAATATCCTTTCCAAACCATATAAATCCGTTAACATTATTCACATTGAATAATATACATTTCCAAATTTGTAACGGTTTCCAAAATTATAACACTTTCGAAATTATAAAACTTGAAATTATAACACTTTGGAAATCATAGCACTTTGAAAACATAATACTTTGGAAATCATAGCACTTTGAAAACATATTACTTTGGAAATCATAACACTTTGAAATCATAATAGTTTGAAAACATAATACTTTGAAAACCATAACACTTTCCTCTTAAACAGCTAGATATTAAAAATAATATATATATATATATAATAAAATAGTTATAAGTTAAAATAGTTTACATAATAAAATTATTAGTATATTAAAATAGTTATAAATTAAAATAGTTTGTATTCAAAAAATTAGTATATTAAAACTATTTTATATTAAAATAGATTATAGATGCACTTTTGGTTGAGTACGCTAGATAGCATATGCAGTTTACTATATATATGCATGCATATATGCAAACTGCTTGTAGGCAACAAAACAAAACATACAGAAAAATAGAGAAAAGCATGTTTGCAAATATGAAAGCAACCTTGAACATATACTGCGACAAAACAAAGTATACATACATACATATATATGAAGTTATATATAAATTTACTATAAACAAGTTTTTTATAAACTCATATATATACTTAAGAACACATCATATATACTTTTTGATATTCGCAAATACGTACCCAGTAGATGCATATAGCATATACTACTCTTATACTATAGCAGGCACAAAACACACTAAAATATATATAATTAGTATGTAATAAATATAACTATATACATCTAACAAATATATATACTAACATGTAACTCAACTAAAGTAAAATTATATATATATAACATATATCATATATATATATATATATATTACCTATAAATACAAGTGGAGAAGCATGTATTACATGGTACAACAAGGGGAGGAGGCAGACGAAGACTCTGCTACACGCGTTGTTAGGCTGGTGGAGGAAAGAGGTTGCAAGCTCAAACAATCCATGCTTCTCATTTTTTTTTCATTTTTTTATTATGCAAGAATCATCAGGGACGAAAGAAAAGAAAGAAAGTGGAGGAAGACACGAGCAATTTTATGAACAGGAGCAATTATATGAAAGCAAACCCGTATTCATTTATTTTGTTCAGAACGAACAAAAAGGAATTAGAAGGGAATGCAAGTGAATAAACCATTATGTTGAACAGTGAGAATGGCAAAAGCCAAACTTGGATTTCTGAAATAAAATAAAAGCAGATGGTTGTTGGTATTATACGGTTGGCATTTGAAAAGACAAAAGAAACAAAATGGCACAAAACTGGTGCCGATATGGTTAACCGTCTCACGGTTTCCTCCGCGTACCGGGCACCCAATCACACATATAAATATACTATAGAGATCAGCATGACGAGACGATCAAAATGGTACATAGATTTCAGCAATGCAACCATCCTATCAAAAGTCGATATTCGATACCAAAAATGCTGCTAAAACGTCGAAAATATGATAAACGGAGCAATAGCATTCCAAATTTGGCTAAATGAATATGACGTCTCACTCAGAAGATGATTTACAAATTTATTATGTAAAATTTTCAGGTTTGAAAAATATTTTATTATCATCAAATTTAACTGATTTAGATTTAAATAAAATTACACAACAAAACTGACTTTTATATTTCCCGATGAAAATTTACCATTTGTTATGTTTATATAGACGTATGCAAATATCAAATTTTTATTTCAAATTCAATTATTAAAATTTCACAAAAATTCAATTAATTGCGTTATTAAAACGATTAAAATTTACGGGTCCTTATAACCATATACTCAACCAAAAGTGCATTGTGATTATGCATGGAAACATACTATAAGTTAGCTCAATCCTAACGTAAGTGTATGACCATGACATATAAGTATGTATACAAACATCATAAGCATGCATAAAACTTCTACGTGAGTGCAAAATGATAGTAAAAAGTGTAGCAACCATCCAGTCTAGCAACTACGATGGAACCAAAACCTAATTCTAGAGAGAAAATTTTGCCATAGAAAAGCTAAGGATGAGAAGTCCTCACACTTTCCATCGGATTTTCTCTCCATTGCACTCGAACCATCCTAATTTATTTATTGCATAACTTTCTAGTTTTATGCTCCATAATGTGTGCAGTGGTACGGGATATTATTGGCCATGTCTCACCTTTAATTGATTAGGCTCTACCACAGTGGTTGTGTTATGAAGGCATTTCCTCAAATACGAAACGTCAAAAACATCATTAAGTCTTGTTAACTTATCCGGTAGCTCTACATGATTAGAAAGTCTTCCTGTTCTTTCCAAAACTCTAAAAGACCCAACAGATCTTGGTGCCACCTTTACCGATTTCCCAAATATCATGACTTTTCTAAGAGAGGAAACTTTGCACTATATCTACAATTTTGAACTCGAACTCTTTATTACCTTCTCTTGTCTGCGTTGGATTCCTAGCGGTCTTACCTGCCTTCAAACGTTGCCTAATCAACTCTACCTTTCTGAAGTTTTGTGAATTAAATCTGGTTCGAGTAGGATTTTGTCGGTGTTTTTCCACCAATAATCTGGCGATTTGCATGGCCTCCCATAAAGTGCTTCAAAGAATGCCATACCAATCGTTGCTTGGTGACTATTGTTATTACGCAAATTTATCAAAGGTAGGTGCTACTTCTAGTATCCTCCATAGCTTATGATGCAAGCTCTCAACAAATCTTTCGAGATGCTATTTGTCCTTTCAGTTTGTCCAAAATATCGACTACCTTCTCATTTTATTATTAATATTGTTATTGCTATTGTTATTGTTATTATGTCAAACACCAAGCGGCAAATTCTACTTACTTCTTCTTCAGCTTGTCCAATAGAAAATTCCTTTCAATTCCTTATACATCTTATCTTCTTCGAGGTGAATGATCATCCTTTTATGGTGACACTCTACAAGCTAATATTTATTTTTCCCAAAAAAGCCTAAAGTTTTTAGAATTAGATCATTCTCTTTTTCAAGTTACAAACCTAATTTCTTTATTAACTTCGAGTCTTACCTAAATTTTATCGCTAGTAAAGTTTCCTTATAAAATTTTGGTATTTACGTTGCCTCTCAACATGTATATATTTATCTACCGGTCTAGTCTCATCCATAATATCAACACAATGATAGATCAAGAACATACCACATACCATATCGTATGCTTTTCCAATTACCTAAAGGAAACAACTACCGATTACAACCCAAAAACTCTAAAAGAAAATTTTGCTGGAAGCTGCCGTCTATCATTAACCAGTGTAAATAATGTTGTGATCCCAACACTCTTACTAAGATGAACATTTCTAATATGTCATTCCACTATCACTCATCTTCTTTACTTTTCCTTCTTGGTTTCTAATATATGTGATCCATTCATTACTTCAGTTGATATACTGTAACAGCCCTAGTTTTTAGCTATTTATTTCTTTAATTTTTTTGTTTTTAGAAATATAATTTATATAAATTGTGTTTACCAATATTGTTTAAATATTTAATTTAGAGAATTAAACTCGTTAATTTAATATGATTTTTGTAACTAAATTTAAGAAGAAAAAAAAAAGGAAATTTTTATAATGTATAATGAAGTGAGTGGTAACTAAATGTTTTGGATATTATCATAATATCTGTTGTTATACCCATTCCCTAAAAATAATAAAAAGGAGAAAATTTTAACATATTAAAGTAGTTAATTAATTATGTTAATTTGGTAGGTTATGACATGCAAATCATGTTGGTGGAATATTCTCAATTTTGACATATTAATTATGTTAGCAGTGAACATTGTTAAGCAATTTAAAACAATGAAACTTACAATCAATTTATTTGATAAATCTACCTTATTCCTAGTTAGCAATTCAAAACTTGAATAAAGGCACATACGGATATTTTAAAATGGAGTTAATGACAATTAATAGATATTTCAAAAAGAAATTTATGACAATTAATAGAGAAATTAATTGTAAAATTTCAGTAGTTGACCAGAATTAATTTATTGAATAATTAATGCAAATTAATAAAATTGATGAAAGATAAATAAGTTAATTCTTTTGGTTAATGGCATGAGGACACGAGGTTAATCCCCATTTTGTAGGAGAAATCTGCCCGTGTAACCAGTCCGGCTACCAGTGCCTACAAAGCGGACGGATTAATGTGAGACGTCGCAGGATTGATAATTAACAAAAAGGGTTAATTAACTAATTAAGTTAGTAACCAAATTTGAGTATGTAATTAAAGGAGGATAATTAATTGGTAATATGGTAATTAATTGAAATCAATTAAGGAGGGTAATTAAAAGGGATAAGGTAATCAATTGAAATCAATTAAAGGCAATTAAAGGGGAATTAATTGATTAGAAGAATATGGAAATCAAATTTGCCTTCCTTTGCGCGTGACACAAAATTTTATTCTTTTAACATTTTGACATTTGCCTCTTACCATTTGTTTCTTGAGCATGTCATTGTATTCATTTATTCACGCAACCTTATCCACAAAAATATCAACTCTTCCAATTGCCATTTTCCTCTCACCTAAATTAAATGCATTCAAAATTTAATCTTGCCTATCTTTGCAAATTTTCGCATACCCATTATATCTCTCTGTTTCCACTGCGTTTGTTTTGCAATAAATAAATTTTTCGAACCATTGATCAAGTAAATATTTATGTAAGCATTTATTACTTTTGCCTTTTCAGTTAAAAGCTTTTTCATTGCTTACCATAAATCACGCAAGAGCTCAAGTTTTGCTTCCTCAATCAAATCTGTTCAAATTTGCAGTAACGCATGCTTTAAATTAGATTATAACTGGTATAAATCACGCAAGCTATCTAAAAAAAAAAAAATCCAAAAGAGTGATATCGTTCAAACATAAAACTGGAAAGAGAAATCAACGCATGCATTTATCACAATTTTCGTGTAGCGTTCAAACAAGAAGAACTGGAAATAAATCTCTTGCCTAAACGCATGCACTCAAAAATCAACGCTTGCATTTATTTCTTACGTTTTCAAACCTGCCTATTTATCTCCCCTTTTTATTTCGCAAGTTTATCTATAAATACTTTGCCTCATTCACATAAGTTTTCATATCTCCTTGTTTGTCCCTCTCTGGTACAAGCTTCTATCAGGTAAATAATTTGCATTGTTTATTTCTTTGCTTCTTCCAATTTTCCTTCCTCCTTCTTGTGTTCTCTGATTTCCTTGCTCGGCTACTTCCCCATCATGCCGTGCCATTTATAAATACATATAGAACTTTGTTAGTAGTAGGCTGGAAGAAATGATATAAATTGATTGTAGGAAGCTAGACTATGGAATTAGTGTAGTTATGATGTAGTTAGTGGTATTGTGGATTTGGATAAGTGCAGTTTGAAGAGGAAGGCATAGAAAAAAAAAAGAATTACAATTTAATAATGGAGAAGATAAATTGATAAGGAGAAAATGATATGAAATGTTGTTTAATTCAAATAAACAATATTGTATGAATAAATCTTGGGTGAATATAATAAAATGACATTTATTTCAATTTTTAATGGTTGAAATAAATTTAAGATGGTTAAAAATAAATTTAACTACTTATTTGAGAATTTGGGTGGATAAATATCAATGGATTGTATTTATTATGGTTAATAAAAGGATATTGGTGATGTATACCAATAATCACCTTTTAATGTTTAATAATAAAAGTAAAAGAAGAAATAATTTGCCTAAACATGATGAACATGTATGTGAAATAAAGTATTATTTAATGAATTCGAATGTAGTTAGTGGCTACATTTGATTAAATCGAATAATTTGAACAGTATTGTGTTTGTTGCCAATATTGTCATTTTATTTAAATAAATATATATGAGAATGAAAATAATTGATCATGATAAATATGATTAAAAATGTGAGAAATAATTTAATAATGTCTAAACATGTATTTGTTTTGTTTGGGTGCATAACATCTTTTTATTCAATCAATTGTATTAAATTTGCAATTTATTTTGCAATTTATTCAATTTATTTTATGCATGCGTACGGTTGAAGTATGGGCCTAGGATATGTTGAGACGGTTAGCGGGTTGTAGTAGTCGAGCAAGTTGAACTAAATTTCTTTTATTCTATTCGTTCCAGTTGTTCTGAAATTTTGCTTTGACCGCAATTTTTAAATTCGCATACTTGGTATTTGGATCTTATAGATTTAAGTCAAGGCTTTGCATCCGCCGAAGTTTGATCGTGCTTTCCGTTTTTTTTCCGAAGTAGATACCATGTTTGATTTAGATCCACTGCAGCGTTTAAGGTGAGTATTTCTCACCAGACATATGTACATATATTTTGTGAATTATCGCAAGTGTATGTGTAAAAATTTTATTTAAATATTATCTGTCTGTAGTATAACGTAGAATGATGAATCCCATTTAAATTGACACCTCATCAGTTATTATCTGTTGTATTATTTCTGCAGTTATATTATATTATTGTTTATTTACTGCTTAAATCACCACTGCAAGTTCCCTGTTAAATTTAGATTGTTGTGGGCTGAAATGATAGGCCTAAATGATGATTACTGTGCTATTATTATGTTAACTGTTTAACTGTTAACTTGGGATTGCGGGTTTGAAATGATAGAACCCGGGGTTTGTAAATTACGGATTGAAATGATATAAATCCGTATCACTTGACCTAGGCTAGAAAACTATATACAGGCCCGTGGTCCTTATAATATTTTCTGAAATATTTAAAATTATTTTGGAAGTTAAATATTTGATTTAAAGGATTTTATATTGATTTTGAATGAGTTATAAATGTTAATAAATAAATAAATAAATATTTGAATAAAATTTTGGAATATAACTTATTTTGGAAATTCTGGATTTTTGAAAGGATAAGATTTCAGTTAAGAAATATATATATATAAGTTATATTTGGAAATATTTATTAAGTTAAACAATCTACTAAAGCATTTAAATGCTGTCTTTTGAAATTGGACTAGTTTTACCCGTAACTTTAGGTAGCATTTCCTAAGTGCTATAGAATCTGGAATTTGATTGTTTTGAAATTTAAGGAATTTGATAAATTATATTTATGTTTATGTTTTGGAGACCTTTAAGATATGAGATTTATAACTGGATTTTTCTTAATAAATTTAAGATGAACATTCTAGTGTTAAGTAAATTTTGAAATTATTTAATGGCATAATTTTGGAGTTTTATCTATGGAATTTATGGGAATATTCAAGACGAAATAATAAACACTAATTTGTTGAAAGAAAAAATATCCAACCTTAGTTTTGAATATTAATACTCCAATTGGTGTAACGACCCAGAATTTTTATTAATTTAAATTTAAATATTTTATTAATTTTAAATATTAAAAAGTGAATTTATAAGTCAAATAAATTTTTATTTGAATTTTTGGATTTAATTGAATAATTTAAATCGATAATTTAATACGTTAAATTATGGAAATAATTGAAAATTGAGTTAAATATGATTGAAAATGATTTGTAAAATTTTATTTAATCATATTGAAGTTAGAATGATATTTTAGAACTTTTAAAATCGAATTAAAAGTTAATTTGTGAAAATTTAATATTTTAATATTTAATAATCGATTGTAAAATAGTCAATTTTTGAACAGTCTCAGAATTGAACGAAACCAGTTCCATTGGATCCGTAATAGTTAGTTGTTACCGGATTTCAATTTTCGTGTCAATCGGAGCTATCGTTTGATCGTGGCAGCTCGAAACGCATTGAATCGTTTTTAATTTAAATTTGACGAGTCAAAATAGCCATTTTTCAAAAAGTCTCGGATTTCGACGAAACCAGTTTCATCGGATCCGTAATGTGATATTATTGTAAGGTTTCAAATTTCAAGTCGATTGGATTTACCGTTTGTCCGGTACAAATTAAAACGCCTAGAAATCGATTTAAATCGGTTTAATTCAAATTGAACGTTTTCAGCCATAACTCGCACATACTTCCGAATTAGCTTCCGAAACCTGTTCCATTGTGTCCGGAACGCGGGATAAACCCTAGGTACGCTGGTTACGGCGTCTAAATCGGAGTTCGGAATTCCCGGGATGAATAGTGTTTACGCTAGCTTTTTCTATAAATACAACATCATCTTCATAAATTTAATAAAAAAAAAATAAAACCCTAATTCTATGTTACAGCCGCCACCCATGTTTCAATGGCCAGCATTTCTCCTTCTTTCCCCTCTCATATCTCGAAATCCATTCACTTTTATCACAAACTCTAAACTAAGAAATCGTAGAGCACATCAAGATCTACGATATCAACGGCTATGATCGTGTTTGGAGCTTCGGATTGGCGGCAAATCGAGCTAGAAACTTGCAACTTGCGCACGCAACCCTAGGCTCATCATGAGGCTGAGCTTGCTGGGGTTGGGGCCGAACCTAGCTTGTCTCGAGAGCTTCGTCATGGCGTTGGAGTGATCGAGTTTCGTTGATTATCGAAGGAGAAAATTTAAACCCTAAATCTATGGTAATGGGTTCATGCGTGCGGCTCTACCTGTAGGAGAAGGACGTGAGGAAGGGGGGGGTTGCGTTCTAGGGTGGAGATGTGGGGTGAGTGGATCCAATGGCAGATAATGGTTTAGGTTGTAAATAATTAAAGTTAGTTGTAAATTAAGTTATTTAAATCGTGTATGATCTTATAAAATGCATAACTTTTTCATACGAGGTCGAAACTGCGCGAAATCAGTTGCGTTGGAATCGTATGGACGAGCACTACGCGATGGAGTTGGTTTGGAGTCGTTTGGAGTTAGTGAGAATTTCGGGTAAAATTAAACGCGCGTTTAATTTTATTCGAAATAAAAGCTAAAACGGAAATTAAAACCAAGGTGAGAACTTCTCACTCAATCGAATAGATTTCGATTTTATTTTAAATAGTTAGATTTAAAATATTTGAATTCATGTTTGAATGATGACTGTATATATTGATTGTTAAAATAGACATTATGCGCCGTTAGTAAGCGGATGTTATTTAATAAAAACATATACCGCGAATATTTCATAAACAGTGAAATTGGTATTATATATAATATCAATATATATATATTGGCATATGTATATATTGCAGTTGATTGATTTCCCGCATTTTTTGTTTAGCGGATGAGACCCTATTACGCCGTTAGTAAGCGGATAATATTTAATAAGAACATATACCGCGATAATTTCGTACTGGAGCGAAATTGGTATTGTGTTAATGTTTTTGGATGCAGGAAACAGGTTGGAGGGATCCAACTGGATTCCTCAACAGTATTTATTTTATTTCAGATATTTTGATATTTGATGGATTATCATATCGATATATGATATCGTTGTTGTCGTGATTGACTATTTGGTGTGTAGCATCATTGGACCCAGATTTTGGGATTTTAAAATGATCTTTAAAATGATTTTTGAAAATATACTTTATTTCTGGAATTGATCCATTATAAATAAATAAACGTTATAATTTTTAAAGTTATAAAAATTATGGTTTTTGTGAAATATAGTTAAAAAGCTGATTTTTAGAAATACGACTAAAAGTCGATTTTTGAGAAATATGAACTAATGATTTTATAAAATAATTTAGATTGGATATTTTGAATATATGATAAAAGTTTAAATATAGGATTTATAAAATTTGATTATTTTATAAATCGAAATGATGAAATTATAAAGGAAATTAAAGACGTTTTAGAATAATAATATAAACTGATTTATATTAAGAGATTTATAAATGGATATTTATAAATTGAAATGTAGACATTATAAAACGAGTTTTTATAAGTGTTTGAATGTAGTGAAAATGAATTTCATAATAGAATGAAATTTATAGAATTATAAACTGTGAAGTTATAAACGAAATTTATAAATAGTAAGATTTATAAATTTGGTGAAATTATTTGAAGAATAGATTTATTAAATAAATAAATCTTATAAGTTATAAGGTTTATAAATTGAAAAGTCTTTAAAAAGAACGATTTTGTAAAATAATCGTTTTATAAGCAATTGACTTATAATATGAACTTTTAGTTTATAATTGAGATATGAAATCAAATATGTTAATAAAGGAATTTATAAAAAAAGGAAGTTTTTATAAATAAATAGAAAAGGAATTTATAAACGTTGTTTTATAAATTCGCAAAGGACTTATTTTGACAAGTTAATTGTTATAACTTAGAAATGGAGTTATATTCACATTTTTTTAATAGTGAATAATCCTTTGAATTAAAATGAATAAAAGAATGAAATTGGTTAACGTAGTTTATTCACGTTTTTGAATAGTGAATAACACGTTAAAGAAATTGTTTAGAATGTGAATGTTTTAAATAGAATTAAAACGATCCAACGATGTTTTAAAAGGTATAGAGATTCGAAACCATAGATTTCAACATTTATTGTTGAAATAGATGTTTCGAGAAATAAAAGGAAATAGTGGACTATAACATTGTTGTTATAGTAAATGATTTCCGAATGGAAATGTTTTGGTTTAGTATTGGGATTTATATATCTATTTTAATTTCGAATCCCTATACTAGTGATTTTGGGTTGTCGTAACGATGTTTTACGCAACATTCGTTTTGGCCCAAATAAATATGTTAAGTGAATGATTTCCTTAAAGAAAGAAATATATACTTAATTCGGTTTAAGTGTATTGAATATTTTCTAAGTGTTGAAAATAAAAGATTGTGAATTACTTATTTAATAAGTATGGGAATGTTTTCCAATATGAAGTGAAAAATTAGAATTTATCTTTTTGAAGATAAATTGAAATGAATAGTTGAAATCATATATGCATGGATATTTTGAAGTATAAATTCATTATGGAATTTATATGTGAAAGTGAAATTTGTTTGAAAATAAATATTGATTTATTTTTGAAGTGTTGGAATTTTATATCTTGTAAAGATATTTTGGAAAATAAATAATTTGGAAAATTATTTGGAATCTGGTGATGTATGCATATCCATTGATAGTTCAATAGCCGACTATCAGTATTTCCCTTTGAATGGGTATTTGATGTGATTTGATTGAATTTGAATGCACACTTATTTTTGAATAAGCGCTCACTATTCGGGTTAACCGGGAAAGGACCATGGGGTCGTATAACCCATTCCGAATATGTGATACGTCGTGATAAATCGCATTTGAAGATCGGTGTTGAAGACCGGTATTTGCGAGAGCGATAGGATGACCTATCGATTGTTTCTGCACCGGGTCGCGCCGGTATAGAAACTCCCTAAGTGATGGGAAATCCGATCAGGATTGTGAATATCCGGATTTCAAGGACTTCTTTGTAAGTGCCTTCGGTTCTGTTCGAGCCCGGAACAGACTTGTATGGATTGTATGTCTGACATTACAATTTGAGATATAAAGCCGATTTCTTTCAAATATATTTCTGTTGGTGGCGGAGAATTTATTCTTTGCTTAACACCCTTCTTTGAGACGTATGTGCTCAAAGGTTATATAGTTGAAGTTATCAGCGATATATTCCCAATTTGGTAATGTGATATGCTGAGTGATGCTGAAATGATCATTGTGTTGATTATTGTGATAGGATCATTTATTTGATCGTCTATCTTAGTGATCATTGTGTTGATCATTTGTTGACCCAAAGCATGGCTTTTGTATAAAGTATGTTTTTGTGGACGTGAATTCGTCGAGCCTCACATCCCGGAAATGGTCAAAACAGGAAAGAAGCAGCAAGGTTATGAGGGGTAGCACCCTTTAGGATGTGTCCATTTCCTTCTGGAAAAGGGTGGTATCATGGTATGGAGCCCAGATACTTACTCATGTTGAAAACACCTTGTTATGATTGTGTGAATTGATTAGAGAGCGCTCTCGGAAAAAGGTCCCAAAGGACCGGGGGATGGCATATTCGGTCAGTTGTTACTCAGTTAGGAGTAACCCGGCCTTGTGTTGGTTGAGATCCGGTTTGGTTCTCGGGGATGTCCATCCAGAGGCATTCTCAGTGGCAATGGGAAGTTCCTTGGCCTGACCATTTGTTGGAAATCCAATTCCCAATACGAAACTTGTACGGTATTAGTTGTAGAACCTGCTATTCACTTATGGTGGTCACCACTGTTTGGATGGTAGCTATAGTAGGCATAGTTCGAAATGTCTATGTTGGCTAAGATTTATATTCTACTTTCGAAATATTTCCTACACTATGCACTAATAATAATATGAAATGTTCTTTTAATGCGTATCAAGCATCTTTGACTATCATAAGGAGAAATCTCCTCCGATTCTGCGTTTGCATTGTGTGTGTGTGCGGGAGGCCTTATGGTAGTCTCATTTTTAAAAGCATTGCGAATTGAATTTAAAAATATTCCTCTATTTTGATTTTAAAGATAAATAAACTGTTTTGAGTTCTCACACCAGTCACATGACTGACTTGGAGTTTATTGTTTTCCTTCCTAAACTCTGGGTGCCCACCAATTTCCACACGGGCAGTTAAGAGTTAGGTTTATCAGGATATTCTGGATATTCTGGAGTTGCTGGAGGCAAGCTGGATGGCATGGCGTATTACTAGTATATAGTACTTCTTTTTCCGCTGCACTGTTTGTTGTTGATGTTGTATACTCTGATGATATGATGTAATGAAATGTATAATATGTAATAACTGATAGTTCTTTGTTTAAAGATTATTCATTTATCTATTATATGTTGTTCCGCTACGAATTGTGAGATTCTAATGTTGTTCTGTTGTTTTCTGTTCCGTTCTATGTTCTCTATTCTCTTTTTCTTCTATTTTAAAAATTTTCTATCTTTTATTTTCAAATTCTCTGTTTTCTTTCTCTGTTTTCTAAAAATTGTCTATCTTCTTTTCCCTCTATTTTTCTTTTTCTTTCTTCTTTTTCTCTCTTCTTTCTTTTCTTTTCTTTTTAAAACCCATAACATCTCGGTTTTCGGCCTTTGATTTCTCGGCAGTCGATAAAGTGAGTATCGATGTTGGATTTTCGAAAGTCGAAAATTCCTGTTTGTTACAATTGGATATATATATAGGAATTGAAATGGTCTTGGGAACATGAAGTGATATTTAAATTATGGTTTAAAATAAAGAAATATATTTGTAAAGCTATGTAAATTATCTTCTTTACAAAGTAACCATAAAGTTAAACCATTTATTCTATATACCGTTGAATGTCCAAACCATTGTGTTTGGGAGTTATGGTTTTAAAGTAAAATTTCCAAAATATTATGTTTTGAAGATATAATTTAAATATTTGGTTTCCAGATATTATAAATTTTAAGCAGTATGGTTTTTGGAAAAGAATTATACTTGAATATAACGGTATCATATTGTTTTGGGTTTTGAATGATATCGTGTTTATAGTTTGAAATAGAAATATTTATTTTGGTTTTAAAGTATAAACTGTTTTAAAAGACCACGGTGTTATAATAACGATGGGTTGGCAAAGAGACCGGGATCGGATATGGACATACTCTCTGTCGATACCGAAAACCACTTTGACTAACCGTGTACGCGGTGGAGATTCCAGAATGAAGTAGGTTGGTGGCGACGTTTCCTGTAAGGTAAATACGTGGACCCGACTCCCGTGAGTTGGCATAAGGTGGCTAAAACAGGAGCGATCGACGGGTTAATGAGGTCATTCCTCTGATCGGACACTCCTCTTCGATATTATACTATGACTTTGGATTGATTCAGTGGCCACTTCTATTTTGATTTGGGGAGTTGTTTCGAGGTGGGCGGTTGCTGCGGCTTCGCGTTACCATCGGTCCGGATGCGTAATTGGTATATCTACCCTGGCATTGCCTAGTTGTGCCGTGTCACCTACCATACCGCGCCTTGTACGAGTTTAGATTTCTCCCGTAGCCCGTGTGGTATCCTCTAGTTGCTTCCCGATCAGGAGGAGCTATGATATTGGATGGACTACTGGGACTATTACGTGTTAAGGTGGAAAATGTAAAGCCTTAACGCTACTTAAAAGTAAGTTTATTTTATAAATAGACACTAGTATAATAGCGCAATATACTACATAGTAAATAGTTTGACGGATCCTTAGAGGATGGGCGGTCCCAAGCATCCTTTAAGTTACTTGCTCTATATTACAGTACACTTGAATTAGCTTACATTATATAAGTATGTATGTCCTGACTCGAGTGTTATGTTTTATTTTTACGCTCGGGTCAGCCTGAGTTGCAGTTTCAGTTTCTCTCCGGAGTTATGTCATCCCGTAGATCATTCATACTGCCGGAAGCCTTTCAGTCTTTATCTTATTTGCAATCAATCAAATTGGAAGACTCTGTTTCTATTTATGTCTACAGCTGTATTGCAGATTCTAAACTATGTAAATTCTATTTGGTTAAAGTTTTATAGTGGCTTCATGAACCACTGTATATTTTATTTCCGCTGTGAGTTCTGATATATGTATGTGATTCTATGATTTATTTACTACATATTCTGAGTTTTGCCAAATTTATTTTACAACGCAGTATTTTGAACAATTCAAGTCCGACATGTGCGGATGCGAAGGGTTGAAAATACTGGGTCGTTACATTTGGTATCAGAGCTTTGGTTCTAGGCAAAACTTAGAATGTATGGTAAATTTGATTTACAGAATCACGTTCATTCGAGATTGAACCACTCTCTTTTCGAATTTTGGAACATTCCCTACGGTTCCAAAGCTCATTCGTATCCCTCACTTTTTCATCTGCTTTAGATTCTGGAGTATCTCATAACTCCACTTCGGATGATCTTTATTGTAAATTGGCGGTCTCGCCATTATTCTAATAAAGGGGTGAAACTCCTTTACCATTAGCATTGATTCACCGGAGATTTATATTTATCCTCGGTTTATATGCTAGTATCTTTGGTTATTCCAAATTCTATCTCTTCGGATCAAATGTAGATTTACCCCAACCACATCGATATGGCTCTTTAAGTCACGGATGACTAGGTCAAGGTTGTCCGCGACTTATATAGACTTACCCAGTTTCCTTATTCTGATCTTCTGATTTCAATTTATCTTGAATTCTATTTGATTTGAGTTCATCAAATTTGAGTCTCTATCCTGGTTTGAGAAGTTTATTCCTATATTTGAAATTAAAATCTAATATTATATATATGAGTATAATTTTCAAAATTTTATAATTAATTTAACTAGTTGTCAAGAGATAATAGTTTTGATTTTATTTATGGTGTTGTAAGCCATGTGTTTGTCTAATAAATAAGTGAATATAAAACAATGGTTATAAATTAATTTGGAAACAGAAATGAATTTAAAACTAAAACTTGAGAATTAAATTTCTGATGATTTCAAACCTTGTGTTTAAATTTTAAAAGGATGTAATAAGTATTTTTGTATAGAAATTTGTTTCCAAAGAAATTTTAAAATTAGTGCTTTTCTCTTTGTCGCTGGAAAATAATTTCGGTGATGACTGCAGCATCATCGACATTCATTTTCGAGTTTCGAAGTGAAAAGACCATTCTGTAGTCTGGCTACAGTGTTTCCTTGAGATTTTAATTGATTTGAATTTCTAAAGTATGACTTAATATATATAGATATATAATTTAAATTTGATTTGACATATTAGGTATATATATTTAGTTATCTCTAAATGGTTTGAAGGGAATCAGGAATTTAATTCTTAAAGTTTATCTTGAGGAAGGAAAATAAATATAATAACAAAAATTTGAATAAAAAGGTTCCAATTGGAGATAATTAAATTGAAAGTTTTATTTGTATAACACCCAATTTCATTTAATATAACTTACCTTGATTTTCAAAAGTTAACATGTAATTGGATAATATACAATATAAAAGGATTTTATGAATAAAATTTGAGTGGTTATAATAAATATTATACACTTAAATTTTAGTTATAAAAGATTAATGGGGATAAATAAGGAAAAGGAATTTAAGGAATTTTATTCAAATGTCTTAATAATCAAATTAATTTAATATGGAGCCGTAAATCTAACCAAGAGATTTTAATAAAAGGTTATTTCCTGAAATGAATATGTTTGTGTAATAAACAAGGTATCTTTGAATAAGGAAAATATATTTGAAAGGGATATTTTTGGAGTAAGGATTATATATCTTCAAATCATAGTTTAATTGATGTCTAAATAAATAGTTAAGACGTATTCTAATATCACTAAATTTTGATAATTGAGAATTGGTTTTCAAATGGAAATTCAAGGGTAACTTATTGAAGGAATATCTTATTTATAAGATAAGTATTTTTAATAAAGTGTTAGGTTATTTGTTAAAATTCAGAGTTAAGTACATAATAAACTGATTAGGAATACTATTATATCTACTATAGCATATTATGAGTGCTGCTGTTTCTAAAAATAAAATGTTTTGGAAATTTTTTTTTATAAATGAACTTAGGAATATTTCAACCTTGAAATGAATATTGTTTGGCATTGAATTTAAAAGGTATAAATGAAGATTATTTTAAAGGTATTATGATTTTAGTAGCATGATTTCCAAATTTATAAATTTAATGATTTCAAAGCATTATGATTGCAAATTTATTATCTTATTTGTTTTCAAACTATCTTTAAGTGTCCTTGGTTTCCCTATCTGCTACAGAATGAGGAGGCTATTGCTTATACCAGTCTATTTAGAAATCTTTTCTATAATCTTTAAAAATCTTTGTTACTCATCGGGGCCTGAGCACCGCTTACCACCCATAGACCGACGGTCGAACTGAAAAGAGTAAAACCGATTCTAGAAGATCTTCTTCGTGCTTCAAATCCGGAACTATTCGTTTAAAGTTCTTGTTTATCTAGCTTATCTTCCTTTGTTTCTTTTCTTTTGTTCCTTTTCGAGGACGAAAAGTTCTTAAGTGGGGGAGAGTGTAACAGCCCTAGTTTTTAGCTATTTATTTCTTTAATTTTTTTGTTTTTAGAAATATAATTTATATAAATTGTGTTTACCAATATTGTTTAAATATTTAATTTAGAGAATTAAACTCGTTAATTTAATATGATTTTTGTAACTAAATTTAAGAAGAAAAAAAAAAAAGGAAATTTTTATAATGTATAATGAAGTGAGTGGTAACTAAATGTTTTGGATATTATCATAATATCTGTTGTTATACCCATTCCCTAAAAATAATGAAAAGGAGAAAATTTGTAACATATTAAAGTAGTTAATTAATTATGTTAATTTGGTAGGTTATGACATGCAAATCATGTTGGTGGAATATTCTCAATTTTGACATATTAATTATGTTAGCAGTGAACATTGTTAAGCAATTTAAAACAATGAAACTTACAATCAATTTATTTGATAAATCTACCTTATTCCTAGTTAGCAATTCAAAACTTGAATAAAGGCACATACGGATATTTTAAAATGGAGTTAATGACAATTAATAGATATTTCAAAAAGAAATTTATGACAATTAATAGAGAAATTAATTGTAAAATTTCAGTAGTTGACCAGAATTAATTTATTGAATAATTAATGCAAATTAATAAAATTGATGAAAGATAAATAAGTTAATTCTTTTGGTTAATGGCATGAGGACACGAGGTTAATCCCCATTTTGTAGGAGAAATCTGCCCGTGTAACCAGTCCGGCTACCAGTGCCTACAAAGCGGACGGATTAATGTGAGACGTCGCAGGATTGATAATTAACAAAAAGGGTTAATTAACTAATTAAGTTAGTAACCAAATTTGAGTATGTAATTAAAGGAGGATAATTAATTGGTAATATGGTAATTAATTGAAATCAATTAAGGAGGGTAATTAAAAGGGATAAGGTAATCAATTGAAATCAATTAAAGGCAATTAAAGGGGAATTAATTGATTAGAAGAATATGGAAATCAAATTTGCCTTCCTTTGCGCGTGACACAAAATTTTATTCTTTTAACATTTTGACATTTGCCTCTTACCATTTGTTTTTTGAGCATGTCACTGTATTCATTTATTCACGCAGCCTTATCCACAAAAATATCAACTCTTCCAATTGCCATTTTCCTCTCACCTAAATTAAATGCATTCAAAATTTAAGCTTGCCTATCTTTGCAAATTTTCGCATACCCATTATATCTCTCTGTTTCCACTGCGTTTGTTTTGCAATAAATAAATTTTTCGAACCATTGATCAAGTAAATATTTATGTAAGCATTTATTACTTTTGCCTTTTCAGTTAAAAGCTTTTTCATTGCTTACCATAAATCACGCAAGAGCTCAAGTTTTGCTTCCTCAATCAAATCTGTTCAAATTTGCAGTAACGCATGCTTTAAATTTAGATTATAACTGGTATAAATCACGCAAGCTATCTAAAAAAAAAATCCAAAAGAGTGATATCATTCAAACATAAAACTGGAAAGAGAAATCAACGCATGCATTTATCACAATTTTCGTGTAGCGTTCAAACAAGAAGAACTGGAAATAAATCTCTTGCCTAAACGCATGCACTCAAAAATCAACGCTTGCATTTATTTCTTACGTTTTCAAACCTGCCTATTTATCTCCCCTTTTTATTTCGCAAGTTTATCTATAAATACTTTGCCTCATTCACATAAGTTTTCATATCTCCTTGTTTGTCCCTCTCTGGTACAAGCTTCTATCAGGTAAATAATTTGCATTGTTTATTTCTTTGCTTCTTCCAATTTTCCTTCCTCCTTCTTGTGTTCTCTGATTTCCTTGCTCGGCTACTTCCCCATCATGCCGTGCCATTTATAAATACATATAGAACTTTGTTAGTAGTAGGCTGGAAGAAATGATATAAATTGATTGTAGGAAGCTAGACTATGGAATTAGTGTAGTTATGATGTAGTTAGTGGTATTGTGGATTTGGATAAGTGCAGTTTGAAGAGGAAGGCATAGAAAAAAAAAAAGAATTACAATTTAATAATGGAGAAGATAAATTGATAAGGAGAAAATGATATGAAATGTTGTTTAATTCAAATAAACAATATTGTATGAATAAATCTTGGGTGAATATAATAAAATGACATTTATTTCAATTTTTAATGGTTGAAATAAATTTAAGATGGTTAAAAATAAATTTAACTACTTATTTGAGAATTTGGGTGGATAAATATCAATGGATTGTATTTATTATGGTTAATAAAAGGATATTGGTGATGTATACCAATAATCACCTTTTAATGTTTAATAATAAAAGTAAAAGAAGAAATAATTTGCCTAAACATGATGAACATGTATGTGAAATAAAGTATTATTTAATGAATTCGAATGTAGTTAGTGGCTACATTTGATTAAATCGAATAATTTGAACAGTATTGTGTTTGTTGCCAATATTGTCATTTTATTTAAATAAATATATATGAGAATGAAAATAATTGATCATGATAAATATGATTAAAAATGTGAGAAATAATTTAATAATGTCTAAACATGTATTTGTTTTGTTTGGGTGCATAACATCTTTTTATTCAATCAATTGTATTAAATTTGCAATTTATTTTGCAATTTATTCAATTTATTTTATGCATGCGTACGGTTGAAGTATGGGCCTAGGATATGTTGAGACGGTTAGCGGGTTGTAGTAGTCGAGCAAGTTGAACTAAATTTCTTTTATTCTATTCGTTCCAGTTGTTCTGAAATTTTGCTTTGACCGCAATTTTTAAATTCGCATACTTGGTATTTGGATCTTATAGATTTAAGTCAAGGCTTTGCATCCGCCGAAGTTTGATCGTGCTTTCCGTTTTTTTTCCGAAGTAGATACCGTGTTTGATTTAGATCCACTGCAGCGTTTAAGGTGAGTATTTCTCACCAGACATATGTACATATATTTTGTGAATTATCGCAAGTGTATGTGTAAAAATTTTATTTAAATATTATCTGTCTGTAGTATAACGTAGAATGATGAATCCCATTTAAATTGACACCTCATCAGTTATTATCTGTTGTATTATTTCTGCAGTTATATTATATTATTGTTTATTTACTGCTTAAATCACCACTGCAAGTTCCCTGTTAAATTTAGATTGTTGTGGGCTGAAATGATAGGCCTAAATGATGATTACTGTGCTATTATTATGTTAACTGTTTAACTGTTAACTTGGGATTGCGGGTTTGAAATGATAGAACCCAGGGTTTGTAAATTACGGATTGAAATGATATAAATCCGTATCGCTTGACCTAGGCTAGAAAACTATATACAGGCCCGTGGTCCTTATAATATTTTCTGAAATATTTAAAATTATTTTGGAAGTTAAATATTTGATTTAAAGGATTTTATATTGATTTTGAATGAGTTATAAATGTTAATAAATAAATAAATAAATATTTGAATAAAATTTTGGAATATAACTTATTTTGGAAATTCTGGATTTTTGAAAGGATAAGATTTCAGTTAAGAAATATATATATAAGTTATATTTGGAAATATTTATTAAGTTAAACAATCTACTAAAGCATTTAAATGCTGTCTTTTGAAATTGGACTAGTTTTACCCGTAACTTTAGGTAGCATTTCCTAAGTGCTATAGAATCTGGAATTTGATTGTTTTGAAATTTAAGGAATTTGATAAATTATATTTATGTTTAAGTTTTGGAGACCTTTAAGATATGAGATTTATAACTGGATTTTTCTTAATAAATTTAAGATGAACATTCTAGTGTTAAGTAAATTTTGAAATTATTTAATGGCATAATTTTGGAGTTTTATCTATGGAATTTATGGGAATATTCAAGACGAAATAATAAACACTAATTTGTTGAAAGAAAAAATATCCAACCTTAGTTTTGAATATTAATACTCCAATTGGATATATATATAGGAATTGAAATGGTCTTGGGAACATGAAGTGATATTTAAATTATGGTTTAAAATAAAGAAATATATTTGTAAAGCTATGTAAATTATCTTCTTTACAAAGTAACCATAAAGTTAAACCATTTATTCTATATACCGTTGAATGTCCAAACCATTGTGTTTGGGAGTTATGGTTTTAAAGTAAAATTTCCAAAATATTATGTTTTGAAGATATAATTTAAATATTTGGTTTCCAGATATTATAAATTTTAAGCAGTATGGTTTTTGGAAAAGAATTATACTTGAATATAACGGTATCATATTGTTTTGGGTTTTGAATGATATCGTGTTTATAGTTTGAAATAGAAATGTTTATTTTGGTTTTAAAGTATAAACTGTTTTAAAAGACCACGGTGTTATAATAACGATGGGTTGGCAAAGAGACCGGGATCGGATATGGACATACTCTCTGTCGATACCGAAAACCACTTTGACTAACCGTGTACGCGGTGGAGATTCCAGAATGAAGTAGGTTGGTGGCGACGTTTCCTGTAAGGTAAATACGTGGACCCGACTCCCGTGAGTTGGCATAAGGTGGCTAAAACAGGAGCGATCGACGGGTTAATGAGGTCATTCCTCTGATCGGACACTCCTCTTCGATATTATACTATGACTTTGGATTGATTCAGTGGCCACTTCTATTTTGATTTGGGGAGTTGTTTCGAGGTGGGCGGTTGCTGCGGCTTCGCGTTACCATCGGCCCGGATGCGTAATTGGTATATCTACCCTGGCATTGCCTAGTTGTGCCGTGTCACCTACCATACCGCGCCTTGTACGAGTTTAGATTTCTCCCGTAGCCCGTGTGGTATCCTCTAGTTGCTTCCCGATCAGGAGGAGCTATGATATTGGATGGACTACTGGGACTATTACGTGTTAAGGTGGAAAATGTAAAGCCTTAACGCTACTTAAAAGTAAGTTTATTTTATAAATAGACACTAGTATAATAGCGCAATATACTACATAGTAAATAGTTTGACGGATCCTTAGAGGATGGGCGGTCCCAAGCATCCTTTAAGTTACTTGCTCTATATTACAGTACACTTGAATTAGCTTACATTATATAAGTATGTATGTCCTGACTCGAGTGTTATGTTTTATTTTTACGCTCGGGTCAGCCTGAGTTGCAGTTTCAGTTTCTCTCCGGAGTTATGTCATCCCGTAGATCATTCATACTGCCGGAAGCCTTTCAGTCTTTATCTTATTTGCAATCAATCAAATTGGAAGACTCTGTTTCTATTTATGTCTACAGCTGTATTGCAGATTCTAAACTATGTAAATTCTATTTGGTTAAAGTTTTATAGTGGCTTCATGAACCACTGTATATTTTATTTCCGCTGTGAGTTCTGATATATGTATGTGATTCTGTGATTTATTTACTACATATTCTGAGTTTTGCCAAATTTATTTTACAACGCAGTATTTTGAACAATTCAAGTCCGACATGTGCGGATGCGAAGGGTTGAAAATACTGGGTCGTTACATATACACATAATAATTGATCATTATTGTCAAATTTGAATCATCTCTAATCAATCATCATCCAAGTCTCTTTAACCTTTTACAAATTTTAAAATCCATTTATTACACTGATTCAATTCCTTTCTAAATGCCATATTACATTCCCTACTCAGTCCTCATTTAATTATATTTAACTCTCACTAATTACAAATTTATTTCCTGTTAAATTTGTAATCAATGCATATAAATCCTAATCTGTTAATTACTAACAAATACGTATATAGTCATAAGTTATGTTATATATATATATATATATATATATATATATATTTGTTAGGTGCGGTTGTATGTGCGTATATAATTCTAACTACTAATCTCCAAACTATCTCATTTATTTCCACGTTTTGATTTATTAGAGCTATCCTTCAAAACTGGATTACTGTTATAATTTTCCATAAATTAACCATGAACATGATTTCTACTTCGTTTAAAATTAGGAATTATTTCTTTTCATTTATCAAAAAAGGTAGTCTAAACTACGGAAAAGAATATCCATATCTGACAGTCCCTTTCCCTTTTTGGTATATCCTTTACTTATTCAAACAACACGCATTTATACATATTTTGAAATTCAATAATTTATGGAAATTATAGGAAAACCGCTCCAAATAAATCAAAACATGGAAATTCACATTCCTGGTCAACTAGGTCAACCTAATTTATTACCTAATTACATATATGGATAATCGTTACAACTTTACTAACATTCTACAAATAAATATTTGGAAATGGTTTCAAATTTCCAAATCAGGTCGTAAGTGCTATTCTTATTTTATACATATCCCAAAACCTTTAACCATTCCTACCTATATAGTGATCCCTTTATACTCTATAAAATACTTTGATTTGGTTTAGTCCTCACCATTCTTAAAACTAAAATTTCAAAATCATGAAGTATCTAATCTAAAACATTTCTCTTCAAAAATACAAACTTTGAAACCTTATTATGCGTGTATGTGACATCTTAACTTCAAAAAATTTCTCATTTCAAAAGAGAACTTTTAGGCATATTTTCCAAAAGATTTTCCAACTTGCAAAACGGTCTTTGAAAGGGAATTCCAAAAAATATTTAACACCATATGATATATATATATATATATATATATATATTCCATTTTTATCAAACACTTAAACAAAATCTTCCAGAAACATTGAACCTAACTTCTCAAAAGCTGTGACGACCCAGAATTTTGAGCAATATCAATTTAATAATCATTGATAATAATTAAATTGATTTGATCATTTTATAATATAAATTGATAAGTTAAATTCATTTTAAAGGTTAATAATAATTTGTTAATATCTATAAACATTTTTCTTAACAATATGAATTGGCAAATTTAATTCTTTTGAAAGCTAATAATATTTTGATTTGAAAATATTTATTTTGGCAATTTAAAATTGGTAAGATTTATTTTATCTTCTATTTATAATATATATATATATATATATATATATTGATATATATTGTAAATAGGGAATGTTTAATGTAATAAAAACTTTATATTCAAATTGCAATATATATGAATGTATATATTGTGGTTTGAGATTTTTTTTTAAATTTAATACAGTAATTTTCAAATTTAATGATAAATTGCTTTTCTATTTGAAATGTGTATATATATTTGTATATATATGTTTGAAATAGGAATTTTATTAACCTGAATTTAATAAGTGTTTTCAAACTTTAATATATATAATTTGTGATTTGAAAAATTAATTTGATTTAATGTTTTTAAAATGATAATTGAAATTTAAATTTTAAATAACAAAGTTAATTCCTTATTTATGATAAATATGTACTTTAAGCTTTTAAATAAGATTTAAAATAAAAGTTCATTTGTTTTAAAAATCTTTCAATTTTAATTTTAACACAAGATAAATTTGTTTTAAAATTTTAAGAGTTGAATTAGAATAGATGTTTCAAAACATATAAACGTTAAATTGAATTAAGATGTAAGTTACTTGATTTCATATGAATATTTATTAAAGTATAAGTATGTACATTTTATAATTCATATGAATACTACATAAATATATGTATATAAGGCTTAAATAAATTATTAAAAGGAAATAACATTTAAAACATTAATTAAACATTAAAATAACATTTAAAAGAAAACATTAATAAAACAATAGTAACACTTGTTAATCTTTTAATGTGGATTAAGACAAGTGTAAGATCATTATAACCTTAAGTGACAAATGTCTTTTTCATTTATTTATAATAATAAAATTTAAAATTTTGTTGTAAAATTAAAAGGAAAGATTTATTCTTCAGCAGAAAACATTTTCTTCAACTCAAACAAAAATACAAAACAAATCATAAATGAATGTAAATCAAAACAAAAATGGAAGAAGTTAGAATCTGTAAAGACAACTGTAAACAAGAAGTTAATCTAGAAATTCAAGAACGTGGAAGTAGTTCAAACAAGAAAATTCAAAAGAAACATCAGCATGCAAGTTCATCTTCTAGTACCATCAGTAATCAATGCAAGAGTAGATTCGAATTAAAATTCAAGAACATGCAAATAAGATTGAAGCCTGGAAAAATGCAGTTCTGTTCTCTGTAATAAAAGGTGAGTAAATGCAATTTGAAAAACAGTTTTGAATCTTAAAATTTATCTTGTTCTTGTGTAATTATGATGATTTGTCTGAATTAATGGATTTAAACTAATGCATGTAGATGTATAGGTGATTTATGATTGTGAGTTGCCTGTGAACATGAATATATGCCTAGTATCCTTATAAACAGGTATCCAATGTCATAATAAATTCAAGAATACCATATTGAATTCGAATTTGCTTATGATTTGTTTACAAATGTTGTTTGTAATCACATAAGCTATCATCTAAAAATAATTTCAAGATTTTATATTGAATAATTTATTATAAATAGTTGAATTTACAGTATATTTTCAATTTGGGTCAGAAATTCATAAATTAAATTTTTAATTTTGGTTTCATAATTGAATTGCAAATAGAAAATTATGATTTTTAATACTTGAATCATAATTTTTAATGGGGTAATTAGTGAGCTATTGGGATTTAACTATTTTGGGGTTTTTGGTCAATTCACGGTGATCAGCGGCGAACGTGTTGCCGTGGTTGAACACGAACGTGGAAGGGGTGTTAGAGATCGTAGGAAAATTGCTTAAGGATTTTATTATCGATCGCGTTGGCCTGTATTGATCAGAGTAGGGTTTTATACCCTGTATTGCGTCGACATGTTCATCATAGTTCCGCGACATCGTGAGGTTACTGGAGGCGATCGCGGTGGTTGCCGAAGGTTAGGGAGAACGTGACGAAGCTTGGGTGAGAATGACACGGCGGCTCAGGTGATGGTTCGTCGGCGTTGATGCTTTCTGTTGGTTGTTGGGTTCAGGCAATTTTGGTTCGACAGTCAAATTTCGATTTCGATCGAAATTTAGTTTTCTGGGTTTTGTTGGTTGTTGTAGTGCTTGAGCTCGACTTGTCGGAGGCATGAGGGGTTTCGCCATCGTTCAGCGTGGTCGTGCACGTTGATGTGCACGGCTTTGTGCATCTGGAAATGGGGAGTGGGAGAAGAGGGTGGAGACTCGAAGTTTATCTCGTGTTTTCTGATGTTTTACTCGATGCAGGCTAAGGTTTGATAAACTCGGGGAAGACTCGGGTTTGGGTAGGGGTTAGCTCGGGTTGTTTAGATCAAGCGAGTTTTGGGTTTTGTCAGTAAAGTTTTTGAAGCTTGAACAAAGAAATTGTGATTTTTGAAACTAAATTGTTTCAAGTTAAAATTTTAAACAAGTTTATATATTTTGAAATATGGAAGTTTTAAAAATAAAAATAAGTGAATGTTTGAATAAAGTTTGTATTAAATTTTTATTAAAGATCTTTGGAAAGGTTTTAAAGATTTAAAAGTTCAATTTAAAATATGTTTAATTATAATTGATTTCAAGTATATTTTACTTTTAATAAATTTTAATGATTAAGAATTTGATAATCAATTATAAGTAAGAATTATATTGAGTAATTAAGAGTTTGGTTATCAAACATGAAGATAATTAAGATAAAGTTATTGGTTGATATAAATGATAATTAAGATAATGAATTTCTTAATTAAGAATCTTTGTAATATAAGAAGTTAAGAATCATTTAATTTATTTTAAATGATTAAGTTAAATAATTAATTAAATTATTAATTAGTGATTAATTAAGATAATCACTTATGGGTTAATCTTGGGGAAGTAATTAAAGTAATTAAGTGGTTAAGTACCAAATGTTATTAAGTAAAAGTTAATTACTTTATTAAAAGTAATTAAGTAAATGTGATTAAGAATTAATCACTTGAGTTATTAATTAAAGACTTAATTAATAATTGGTTAAAGGTTTAAATTATTTAATTAATAGTTAATTAATAAAAAGGATTAAGAGTAATTAATTTGGTGATTAATTACATGTTAAAGTAATTAATTAAAAAGAATTTAATTAATGATGTAATCATTAATTAATGAAAATGATTAATTAATTATTAATTTATAATTTAAGAATAATTAATTTATAATTAAGTTTAAATTACTAAATGTAATTAAAGTAATTACTTAAAGATGATTAATTAAAAGTAATTAATTGAATATGATTAATTAAAAGTAATTAATCAAGTAGTTTTAATTAAAAGTAATTAATCATTGTGATTAATTAAAAGTGATTAATCAGGTGTAATTAATTAAAGGTAATTAAGAAATAATTATCAGGATAATTAAAGAATAGTTAATCAAGTATGATTAATTTTAAAGGGGTAATTAAGAGGTAATTACTTAGTGTAATTTAGAAGTAATTAATCAGGATGATTGATTAATATGGTAATTAAGTAAGAATTACTTAAAGTAATTAAGTGATAATAATCAGGGAAGATTAATTGAAATGGATAATTAAGTGATGTTAGTTAATTAATTAATTTGTAATTAACTAATGAATAGTAAAATGGATTGAAGATAATCCAAGTATTTAATTTGAGGATTAATTAAATTAATTAAGTTTGAATCAAACTTTTTTATGAATGAATAATGATTGGATGATATATATCATTGGATGAGTTAATGATATTGGTTGTTGTTGGATGACATTGATTGATATGTGATGATGTGAATATGTTATATCTGAGATGTGACTTATATGCTGCTTTGTGATATGTATAAATGCATGTGATAATAGATGCTTATCTATCTGTGTAATATGATACATCCATTTATGTTAAGTGATATTTCTGAAATATCTATTGTTTAAATCCCTTAAGTATAACTTGGACATTAAAATGGCGTTTGGTTTCGATGAGACCGGGATCGGGTTTCCATATTTGGATATACGAAAACCACATCGATTCCAATTAAACGTTAGGTCGATAATCCAAAAGAAGCGAGTGAAGACTCGAGGTGTAAGGGCTATACGTCAGTATAACTCTGTGGGTGATTCCGTAATGAGTTTGACTGAATAGTGCTTATAGGTTCGAGATGGTGATTTAGAGTGCAAGTGCTATGGTCGTTGACTCTGAGGGTGATTCCAAAATGAGTGCAACGAGATAGTGCCTTCGGTTTCGTTCGAACCCGGAACGAACTTGTATGGATTGAATGCTTTCAGAACATCGTCAGGCGGACGATGAGCATTCTAAGATAAATGTGTCATATAAAGGTAATTGCAGCCTCAAGCCTCATCAACCAGGAATGGCTAAAACAGGGGAGGTGCAGCAAGGCTTCGTGGGTCGCTCCCACTGGAGAGCAAGATACATCCCTGTCTAGAAGTCCCTTTATATTTCGGCTGTGTGAGCAGTTGGTCTGCAGCCAACTGCGAGGTGGTCTTGTTCGGGACTGTTCAGTAAGGAATGGTCCCGGCCTTGTGTTGCAGGGGAGTGGGAGTACTCCTCGGTACGGTGATCTAGGCCACGTACTGTGACTGGCGGTACCCCAGTAGCCCTGCCATTGTTGGTAACCCATTTTCCCTACGAGACCCTACGGTTTTGTTTGTATTACCCACTTTTGTGGCTAGTAGCTGGAATTTAATAGATGTAACAATTTCGGCTATTTCATATTTACTTGAAAACCCTAGACACTATTATAATATCACTGGATTTCCTATCAAATGTTTTGGTCAGCGTAAGGTAAAAACTTTTCCATGTTTATGTGTGGGAAGTCTTACGTGATACCTTTCTTTTCAAAGGATTTTCTAAAGTTAAGCAATCTTAAACCGTTTACTCACACCAGACCCCTGTCTGACCCGAGTGTTTATTTTCTGTTTTATTAAACTCTTGGGCACTCATATTATGTATGAGTAGTCAAGTGATTCGGGTTATCTCTTGACGAAATCTGGAGGAGCTTTGGAGTAGGAGGCTTCAGCGTGTAGATATATGGTTAGAGTTTCCGCTGTGTGGTATTATGTGTTGATGTCTTGTATTATATTAGACAGAAATGTTATAACTGTCTAACTTTTAGATGTTTAGTTGTGTACTCTGATATAAATGATACTATGTATATGTTTTATATTATATTTCAATCGTTCCGCTGTGAGATTCTGATGTGTTGTTTTCTCTTTCTTCTCTTTCTTTTCTTCTTCTATCCCTTTCTTTCTTAATTAATGATGCGATTTTCTGGTGATAGAAAGTCGGGTCGCTACAGTTGGTATCAGAGCATTAGGTTGAGTGAATACCTAGGCTCTGGAATGGTGTCTATCTTGAGAGAGCGTACTTGTAATTTATATATATATATATATATATATATATATATTTATGTATATATATATATCTACCTAATCTGTTGGGTTATCTGTTCGGATTTTGCAACATAGATTATAAAGGTAGATAAGGTAGGAGTGTGTGTAACACAACTACCACTAATGGAAGAGGTTTATATGTTGTGGTTGGAGGTGTTTATCGAGCTTTGTAGACCTAATACCGTCTCGAATAAGTTTTTGTAGATTGGTGAAAGGATTTCTTTGAGTCCGGAGGAAGTATTTTCAAGAATTGGAGTATATTCTTGAAGTGTGAGGCTAATTTGTTCTCGAGTAAGCAGGCATTTGCTAGAGTTGAGTTTGTCAGCTAAATAGAAGCAAGTGGTGGTATCTTGATAGCTTCAAGAAGGAATAGCTGTGTGATGAGATGCAGTATCCATAGATGGTTCTGAAGATGTTTCTTTTGGAGCCAGATTTAGATGGTGTTGGAAGAGCATTGATGTCTACTGCAGGGAAGGTTCAGATGTTTAGAGATTCTCTGGATCTCAAGTAAGGGTGTTTTGTCTATATTGAAGTTTGAAACTAAGGTTGATGAGTTACCTCATTTCGGACATGGTCTCATTGTTTTCTTAAGAAGATAAGTGGTTGGTGTTTGGTTTGGAGCCGAGTTTCTTGAGAAGATGTCGACTCGTCTCAAGGATTTTTAGTGAAATTGGGTGATAGTCTTGAGTTTCAAGAAGCTTTTGGGTTAAGGAAGATCTTTTGGCTTAGCAGTATCATTGAAGTGAAGTTTGGAAGCAGTAGCATGGATCTGTTTCTTCAATGATTCAGGAATCTTTGGGATTCTACTATCAGCAGACCAGGCAGATAGGGAAGGCTTATCCTTTTCTTTGGGAGGCTCAGCAGAGCGAAATATCTGTTGGAAGTGATCTATCAGTTTCTGATAGGTAAGCCATTCTTGAAGATTGGTCTTGAATAGGAAAAGCTGTTCTAGCTGGGCAGATATTTCTTTGGAGTCTGAACTGAGTGAGATCGCAAAAGTGACTTGCGATTATTTGGGAATCTTTGAGTATTTTTAGCTTGGGAATTGAGGCATCTCGAGTAGAGGTGAAAGCTATGGAAGTAGTCAGAGATTTTCCAGATGTTTTTGGATGAATTCAGAAGTTTACCTGGATCGGAGACTGAGTTTTCTTATCGACTTGGATTTTAAGATTAATTTTGATGGTTCAACCTTGTAGTGGGATGACTCTTAGAACGAGAAGAGTTTGGTGAGGTAGCTAAGGGCTCTTTGGAGAAGGATTGATCATCTTATTCTAAGTTAAGATTCTATTGAGATGTTTTGATCAAGAAGAATGGTCACTAAGATTTTATGAATTGGATGAACTGTGAATGGAGAAATTTTTTGCTTGTGTTCTTCGATAGCATTCTTATCTGCTCTAGATCAGAGTTGTGCAGCGGAAGCAAGTTGGCAGTTATTCTGGTATGGGAGCAACCTGGAGTTGTAGTTTTCTTGGATTAAAATATTTCTATAGGGAATTTAAGTATAAAGGAATTTCCTGGATTTGGTAGGCAAGGTTGTCAAGTACAACTGTTTGGCTATTCAGATAAGAGATATAGGTCTGGAGTCCACTGAGGCTAGTGGAGTAGAGTTGTATTTTGGATTTCAGCAAATTATTTTGGAAAGCCTTTTTTATTGAGTAGGACCTGGAGACTTGGTTTGATTTTGATCCAGTCTGTTGTATGAAGCAATCAGCAAGGGTTAGGATGATCAGGAATATTGAAGGTGACTCAGAGCATCTGAAGAGTTATGCAGTTAAGAATTGAGGAGATTTGAAATGTGAAGTTGGAATTTGGATATTGTTTTAGTTATATCCAATCAAAGGAGATATAAGACTAGGTAAAACTGGAGAGTTCGCTCCAGAGGTATTTTGAGTTTTCCTGTGTTCTCTAGAGTATCTAAAGGATTGAATTGCCAGTTCGGATAACTGGAATTCATTATATTTCACATATCTCTGAGGAATATGTGTATGATTCTTCGAGTAATAGAATCGGCAGTTCAGAAGGAATCTGGTAGTTGAGTTGGTTTTGAGTTTAGTCTGATATCTTGTTCAAATTTGTAGGATCAGATGGGAGAGTTATTGATTTTAATAGTGTAGTTAATTAAGATTCTGTAGAGCGAGTATTCCAGTATAGGTATCTGGAAAACTCTAGATAATATTAGTAAGTTCTATTCAGAATTTTTCTGGATAGATAAAATTGATTGTTCTTTTTGAATAGGTTGCTATGATTGATTGTGTGATTGCTAATTTAAAATTAAATTCTTTAGCTGGGTTATTAAATAATCTTTGCTTTTAAATTTCGGGGACGAAATTCTTTTAAGGGGGGAGGAATGTGACGACCCGGAATTTTGAGCAATATCAATTTAATAATCTTTGATAATAATTAAATTGATTTGATCATTTTATAATATAAATTGACAAGTTAAATTTATTTTAAAGGTTAATAATAATAATTTGTTAATATCTATAAACATTTTTCTTAACAATATGAATTGGCAAATTTAATTCTTTTGAAAGCTAATAATATTTTGATTTGAAAATATTTATTTTGGCAATCTAAAATTGGTAAGATTTATTTTATCTTCTATTTATAATATATATATATATATATATATATATTGATATATCTTGTAAATAGGGAATGTTTAATGTAATAAAAACTTTATATTCAAATTGTAATATATATGAATGTATATATTGTGATTTGAGATTTGTTTTAAAATTTAATACAGTAATTTTCAAATTTAATGATAAATTGCTTTTCTATTTGAAATGTGTATATATATGTTTGAAATAGGAATTTTATTAACCTGAATTTAATAAGTGTTTTCAAACTTTAATATATATAATTTGTGATTTGAAAAATTAATTTGATTTAATGTTTTTAAAATGATAATTTAAATTTAAATTTAAATAACAAAGTTAATTCCTTATTTATGATAAATATGTACTTTAAGGTTTTAAATAAGATTTAAAATAAAAGTTCATTTGTTTTAATAATCTTTCAATTTTGATTTTAACACAAGATAAATTTGTTTTAAAATTTTAAGAGTTGAATTAGAATAGATGTTTCAAAACATATAAACATTAAATTGAATTAAAATGTAAGTTACTTGATTTCATATGAATATTTATTAAAGTATAAGTATGTACATTTTATAATTCATATGAATACTACATAAATATATGTATATAAGGCTTAAATAAATTTTTAAAAGGAAATAACATTTAAAACATTAATTAAACATTTAAAAGAAAACATTAATAAAACAATAATAACACTTGTTAATCTTTTAATGTGGATTAAAACAAGTGTAAGATCATTATAACCTTAAGTGACAAATGTCTTTTTCATTTATTTATAATAATAAAATTTAAAATTTTGTTGTAAAATTAAAAGGAAAGATTTATTCTTCAGATGAAAACATTTTCTTCAACTCAAAAAAAATACAAAACAAATCATAAATAAATGCAAATCAAAACAAAAATTGAAGAAGTTAGAATCTGTAAAGACAACTGTAAACAAGAAGTTAATCTGGAAATTCAAGAACCTGGAAGCAGTTCAAACAAGAAAATTCAGAAGAAACATCAGCATGCAAGTTCATCTTCTAGTACCATCAGTAATCAATGCAAGAGTAGATTCAAATTAAAATTCAAGAACATGCAAATATGATTGAAGCCTGGAAAAATGCAGTTCTGTTCTCTGCAATAAAAGGTGAGTAAATGCAATTTGAAAAACAGTTTTGAATCTTAAAATTTATCTTGTACTTGTGTAATTATGATGATTTGTCTGAATTAATGGATTTAAACTAATGCATGTAGATGTATAGGTGATTTATGATTGTGATGCCTGTGAACATGAATATATGCCCAGTATCCTTATAAACAGGTATCCAATGTCATAATAAATTCAAGAATACCATATTGAATTCGAATTTGCTTATGATTTGTTTACAAATGTTGTTTGTAATCACATAAGCTATCATTTAAAAATAATTTCAAGATTTTATATTGAATAATTTATTATAAATAGTTGAATTTACAGTATATTTTCAATTTGGGTCAGAAATTCATAAATTAAATTTTTAATTTTGGTTTCATAATTGAATTGCAAATAGAAAATTATGAGTTTTAATACTTGAATCATAATTTTTAATGGGGTAATTAGTGAGCTATTGGGATTTAACTATTTTGGGGTTTTTGGTCAATTCACGGTGATCAGCGGCGAACGTGTTGCCGTGGTTGAACACGAAGGTGGAAGGGGTGCCAGAGATCGCAGGAAAATTGCTTAGGGATTTTATTATCGATCGCGTTGGCCTGTATTGATCAGAGTAGGGTTTTATACCCTGTATTGCGTCAACGTGTTCATCATAGTTCCGTGACATCGTGAGGTTACTGGAGGCGATCGCGGTGGTTGCCGAAGGTTAGGGAGAACGTGACGAAGCTTGGGTGAGAATGGCACGGAGGCTCAGGTGATGGTTCGTCGGCGTTGATGCTTTCTGTTGGTTGTTGGGTTCAGGCAATTTTGATTCGACAGTTAAATTTCGATTTCGATCGAAATTTAGTTTTCTGGGTTTTGTTGGTTGTTGTAGTGCTTGAGGTCGACTTGTCGGAGGCATGAGGGGGTTCGCCATCATCCAGCGTGGTCGTGCACGTTGATGTGCACGGCTTTGTGCATCTGGAAATGGGGAGTGGGAGAAGAGGGTGGAGATTCGAAGTTTATCTCGTGTTTTCTGATGTTTTACTCGATGCAGGCTAAGGTTTGATAAACTCGGGGAAGACTTGGGTTTGGGTAGGGGTTAGCTTGGGTTGTTTGGATCAAGCGAGTTTTGGGTAAAGTTTTTGAAGCTTGAACAAAGAAATTGTGATTTTTGAAACTAAATTGTTTCAAGTTAAAATTTTAAACAAGTTTATATATTTTGAAATATGGAAGTTTTAAAAATAAAAATAAGTGAATGTTTGAATAATGTTTGTATTAAATTTTTATTAAAGATCTTTGGAAAGGTTTTAAAGATTTAAAAGTTCAATTTAAAATATGTTTAATTATAATTGATTTCAAGTATATTTTATTTTTAATAAATTTTAATTATTAAGAATTTGATAATCAATTATAAGTAAGAATTATATTGAGTAATTAAGAGTTTGGTTATCAAACATGAAGATAATTAAGATAAAGTTATTGGTTGATATAAATGATAATTAAGATAATAAATTTCTTTGACGAAATATGGAGGAGCTTTGGAGCAGGAGGCTTCAGCGTGTAGATATATGATTAGAGTTTCCGCTGTGTGGTATTATGTGTTAATGTCTTGTATTATATTAGACAGAAATGTTATAGCTGTCTAACTTTGAGATGTTTAGTTGTGTACTCTGATATATATGATACTATGTATATGTTTTATATTATATTTCAATCGTTCCGCTGTGAGATTCTGATGTGTTGTTTTCTCTTTCTTCTCTTTCTTTTCTTCTTCTATCCCTTTCTTTCTTAATTAGTGACGCGATTTTCTGGTGATAGAAAGTCGGGTCGCTACAAAAGCATTCGAACACAATTCTCAAAACATTTTCCACTTTATTCTTATTCCTAAGTTCGAAAATTGCTTAACGTAATCAATTTCCTTCTCAAAGACTTTTACCCCGAAGACATACTTCTTTAAAAGTAGGATTTTTAACCCTTAATATTCAAAAACTCAATAATTAAACTAAACTATTATTAAATCAAAAATCCAAAAAGAAGCAAAATAATTTCTCACTTTCAAAAACTTTCTATATCAATGATTTTTTTACTTTAAAAGTTGGTCATTTAATCCCAAACTTTTAAAAACTTCTTCTACAACTTTGATCAATAAAAAATGGAGTAGACAAGGTAAACTTCTTTCCTATCATATTCCCATCACTTATCTCATATATTATCTCTAACTAGATTACTCATCATATTTTACATAAGTTCTTAATGTTATTTCTATCCAAATCTTCCAGTGTTACCTCTATTTATATTTCTCCTACGCATATGGCTTCTGCATCATTTTAATCAAGTTCCATTTCCATTTATCCATTTTAAAAAGATTTTTTTTTAAAAAGCTTCCAAATTTATGAAATAGGAAAAATGTTCAAGTCCAACATATTCTATATTTTACATTTATTCAAAAAATAAGAATCCCTTTATCGAAATCTTTTTAACTTAGCTAAATTTAAACTAGCATTTGAAAAACGAAAAATCATTTTCACTAAAAACCAATTAATTAGAAACTTTTACCTCAACAAAACTTTTGAATTATGAATTTCCAAGTTTCCTTACTTTTTTAAAATAATAACTTCCTTATAAATCCTTTGAAAAACCCCATTCAAAAGGGACTTTAATCGTCCTTTTTATCGAACTTTCTTCTTTCCTACTCAAACTTTATAAAAATATGGTTATGTCCTCGTAGTGCTTAATGTACACCTTCTTACTTGAACTTGCTCCACTCCTTCACATCTTGCGTCACTCTTATCATCCCTTACTTTAGAAACTTAAACTATACTGCATTATAATATTCAGTTACTACCTAACACGTTTAATCACTATTCCTATAAATGTCAATTGTCTGTAACTAATGATTATTATTATATCCGGACAATATATAAAGACGCTTATTTATTCATTCCAATTTTTCCTTCTTATGCCTTCCTTAACTCTTCATAATTACCCTAATCATTTCATTAATCATTTCATTTATATCCTTATTAAATTCTTGTAACTCCTTATTTATTCCACATTTATTTTCTTACTAATTTTGGAGTAACAATCTTTTCCATCCACGTTTTATATCTATTACTTACTACACGATTTATGTTAATGTTCTAATTACATATAATGTGAACATCGATGTGTATAACGCTTATAGAGTCCATAATTATAAGGAAATCTGGGACAAATAAAGGACTCTAGTAACATTCAACTTCTGGGGTGATTCTATACATTGTACTCATACTCTTCTTAGTCCACTCCTTACGATACGACCCCGCCCTATGTGTAATTGGGGTAGAAGTATAAATTTAACTCCATTTGTTTTTCCAACTCATAGTCGCTTTACCCATCCTTTCGAAATATGGTCCCAACTACTTCTATAGCCGGAATTCATAGAGTTGGGTGTATATTAAAAATAAGTGTATATTTATAGTGAGGTTTTGAAAAATAATTTCAAAAATATCAAGTACGCAACTAATACGTATATCTATCCTCGTTGATCGGGTAACCTAAGCTCCAATACCAAATGTAACAACCCGCTCTACAACAACAACAAAGCCATCATTTCTAAATTAAGTTGGGGTCGGCTAGAAATGGAACCCAAAAACTAAATGACAAAGCTAATTTAAAGGTTATAACAATAGCAATATCAACAATAAATTAAAGTCAAATAAGTAAACTAATAATAATAGTAACTAAGTAAAGTAAAAATAAAGATAAAAATCCATATATATTTTAAAAAAAATGATGATGATAGTATAAATGGTAATAATGGTGCTCAAAGTAGTAATAATCAAAGACCAAATGCTATGGCTTAGGCTCCTTTTCCCTAGTCCTATAATCTGAAATGTATAAAACTCAAAGCTCATGGTTCTGGTATGTGAATCACTAACTTCCACGTGCTCATATCCATTACCAGCTCTTCGGATATATTCCAATTCTTCAAGTCCCTTTTTACTGCTTCCTCCCATGTCAACCTTTGTCGATCTCTACCTCTCTTTGAGCATACAACGTGGCCTACAATTTCAACACGCACATGTGCTTTGAGTGGCCTTTGTTGGAGATGTCCAAACCAACTTAAGCGATGTTGAATTAGCTTCTCTTAATTGGTGCTACTCCAAGTTTTTCACGTATGTCATCATTTCTAATTCGTTCTCTTCTTGTATGGCCGCAACTCCATCGCAGCATACGCATCTCTGCTACGTTTATCTTTTGGACGTATTGGTTTTTAGTATACCAATATTCTACACCATACAACATCGCAGGCCTGATTGCCATTCTGTAGAACTTTCGTTTAAGACTCTGTGGGACTTTTCTGTCATAGAGAATGCCAGATGCTTGCCACCATTTCATCCATCCCGCTCGAATTCTAAAACTAACATCTTCATCAATCTCACTATGAAGATGTTAGTTTTAGAATTCGAGCGGGGTGAGTGAAATGGTGTAACAACCCGTAATTTAACACTTTGAAAATGAGATATTTAATTATTTAAATATTCAAATGTATAACTTTCAAGCTTAAACAATCAAGTTTTATATGATAAATAAGAATGGTAAACATATAATTGATATTGAATAAAGGTTTGGGATTTCCATTGTAAATTGACAAAAGTCGGATTCCAATAAAGAAGATAAATATTCATGTAATTTGTTTAAAGGATAAATAATTCATTTTATATATATATATAATCAGTATCAAACTCATATAATAATAATGGTAATTTAGTTTATAATGGTTCGATAAATATATAAAACTTGTTTTATAAAGTTGACAAATTTCGTCGCATATCGATAAATCGATGTCCTATTTTTATAAATAGATTTGGATATTGTTTTGTATTATTTTATAAGTCAAATATACTTTTTTAATTATTTAAATATAATAAAAAATTTATTTTGAAGTTTGGTTTACATAGATAAATAAGTTAACAAAAAGGTCAAAATATGACCGTAAAATGTTTTGTCGAAAATCAACGTTTTGATCAAAATAAGTTGCCGCAACGTTATCGCACCTTTATTAACATGTTTTAACAAATATATTAAATATTTTAATAACTAAATATATTTACTTCTACAAAATAAGATTAGAAAAGTTCTATAAGTCATTAGTAAAAGTAAGTAAGAATCAACAAAAGTAAGAAAAAGTAAACATCAAATCACATCAAATCAAAGCCAACATAATTATGATATTCTTTACCTAATCTTTAAGTAACTAAGACATAAAGTAAGGATATGAAGGATGATGTTATGTATTAAAAAAGTGGATGTTGTTTTTGGTTGAAGTAAGTATAGTTTCGTAATTTGGTAAGAGGTTATTTTGGTAAAATTACCACTTCTTTTTTTATAAATACCCACCTCCTTCTCACTTTCATTCACATTTCTTCTTCTTCTTTTCTCAAGCTTCTTCATCTTCTTCATCTCATCTTTAATGGCTTTCAAGCCATAGAAAAAAATTAGAAAGAAACAATGTCAAAATATTTACAAAATATTCAAAAGAAATCAATGTTCATTCTCTTCAACATGGAACCAAAATGCAAAAATAATAATTCAAATCATGTATTGTTCTAGTGATAACAACTTTCATGTTGACCACTTTATCTCTTTCTAAAACTACCTATGTCAAAAATCCACTTCTTTCTAGTGCATTCTATGGCCCAGTTTTTAAGCCGGAGAATAGTTCATTTTGTTTTGATCATAACTTGATTATAACTGATCCAAATTAAGAAATTATTTTTGTAGACCATATTAAACTCCAGTGGCTACAACTTTTATTTTGATCACTTTACACAGTTTTGAGTTTTCTATGCCTGAAACTCAATTCTTTGAAGTTCATTTTCGGGCTTCATTTTTGTCAATCCGATAATACCTCTTCTTCATTCTATCATATCTTCCTCAAAAATAATCAGAATCAAGTGAATTTTTTGAAAAATTCAAGAGAAAAGAAGCAACAGCTTTTCAGTTAACAAGTTTGTCAAATTTTGGGAGTAAGAGAGTCAAAAAAAAAGAGAAGATGACATATTTTTTGGGTCTAAATTTTAGAATTCAAGGTCAAAGCTCTACCGCTTCTTCTCTATACTTTTGGCCCACCTCCATCTCAAGCCTTGGCTGAGCACTTCGAAGGAAGGAAAAGTTGTTTACTAGTGTTTAATTGGAGTATGGATTAATTAGCGAAGTGTTGGTTGATTTGAATGTTGGTAGGAAGTAAATCACTTTGGTTTGTGGTAAGAAACTCTATTTAGCATCTCTATTTACGTATAAACATGTTTGATAATGTGTTATGATTACTATGGATGCATATATATGCTTTTATCATCAAGTATTGATTGTTTGATATGATTGTTAAATTATTTTACCAAGTCACGTTAATACATGTTGATAAGCACAAAGAAAATCACTTTCCTTTTGAAAATGAAATGGTGTATATGGAATGCTTAAACCTTTTGGAAGCAGTTTTAAAATTAAAATTTTTTATAAAAATTTAATATATTTAAAGTAATAATGAAAAAAAATCAAGATTTCATCTTGTACATTTTAAATATGTCCAAAACAATTTTCTAGAAAAATCACGCTTTTTATAGTAAAGTGACCAAAATTTAAAATTGATATTTTAAATATTTTAAATACATAAAATAAATTATAAAAATCTTTAAAATGTTTTAAAAGTGATGTAAGTTGAAATATTGATATCTAAATGATATAAAAGTCATTTTGAAGAATATAGCTTTTAAAACGCTATTTGCAACACTTTTCGCAACGCTTTTCGCGGCAGTTTTTAATAACTTTTGAAATATAGTTCTAAACTTAACAATTCTTTCCTATATATTTTGTGAATGATTTTAAAAGAATAATTAAGTCATTAAAGATGATCTGGGAGTTTTAATGAGAGTTTGAATAAATGGTTAAGAGGAATTGTTTATACCACTTAAACAAAAAGCGAAGAAGATTGAATAATAATAACAAATTGAGTACGCGAAAATGACTAGCACATTGTCCCGCTTATAAGATCTAAGAAGATAAAACAAGGTGTTTAGCTAAGGTTAGGGATGGAGCAACCAGTGCTCTAACCTTACCTGGCCTATGTTTTCTTTTCTTAGGCGAAGGGTGGAACAGATCGAAAGGAAAGCCCGTATGCTCTAAAATAAAAAGATTGTATTAAGTTTCTAAAATAAAAGAAGATTAGTATTATCCAATTAAGCAATCTCCAAAATGAATAAATTACGACTTGGATTGCATAGAGATAATCTTCTTGTACTTGGTATTAAAATCAAAAGAGGGAACTTATCCTATTCATGGAATTTAAAAGATGATTTCACCGTTATTCCGTCCATAGCATTTGTTGAATACGAAAATTGATGTTGAGTAAAACTAGAATGATTTCTATGATCATGTTTACTCAATAATGTATGCTAAGATTGATTTTAGTGTTTATTGTAAATGATGTCTTAAATAACATTGTTTTTGACCCACCTAAAAGTTAAGGAATTTGAATCGAGAGTTAAGTGAGGAAAATTGAAATATTATCCAAATAAAAAGAATGAATTGCTTAGAATTACTATAAGACAAAGATCGTTGAAGACAAAGGAATTCATGATGTGGGATTACTTGCCATTAGTCCATAGAGGTGAAATTTACCATATTTAAAGTGGCAGTAGTACTTCATTATGAAAATCTTCGATTTGCAAGAATATGATTTGAAGTTAAGAAAGAAATCCTTCATTAAGATTAATAATGATTTGGGAATATTTTGCCTAAGCTAAAATTTATAACTTGAATATAAGAAATCTTTGATTAATTTTAATGAATGATTTGGAAAGTTCCCTAAGTAAAAGAGAAAATGATTTGGAATTATTCCAGGACTTAAGAAAATTTTAAATAAACCAAATGATTTGATAAATGAGGCTTAATGATTCCATATACTCTTGAAAAGAAAATGGAATAATTTGAAAAGAATATATATATATATATATATATATATATATATATATATATATCTAAGAAAGATATTTTATAAAAGATGAAGTAATTGATTGATGATTGATATCCACATATGAACTTAACATCTTTTAAATCAATAATTGATTTTGAAGGAATTGGGGTCGGATTTGGGTGATTCCTATCCAAAAACCACTTCGAACCAATGTATACGTTCGAATGTGAAGACATGTTGAAGATGATGATTACTGAAGACCGTGGATCTCCATAGCATGAAGACCGCTTGTTGACATGCTCTGGGTAGCTCCATTATAGAGTTATTTATAGCAGTGGTCTCCTCGTTGTGGAGATTTTTCGGATTGCAAGGACTACTCGCTACTAGTGGTAGTAGGAGAGTGCCTTCGCTTTGTCATGTTCTTGGACAACTTGTATGGATGTTTATCTAACATTACATTTCTAAAGATTACGTATATTGGTTTTTACAAACGTACATCAGTGGAGGCGGAGAAAGAAACTTCTCTTAGCTTAATACCCTTCTTGAGACATATGAGCTTAAGGGTTATGTTTTTGTGGAAGACAATTAGTAGTCAATGGAAATGGCAATGTGGCGCTCAGAGATGTGATATGTGTTATGTGAAAATGTAATCGTAGCCTCGAGCCTCATCAATCGGAAATGACCGAAACAGGGTTAGATGCAGCAAGGCTAAGTGGGTCATTCCTAATTAGGGTATGATCATTCCCTTCTAGATATATTTCTTCCCCCTGTGACATTCGAGATGTAAATTAATGTGGTTTGTATGCTCATGATCCCGGTTTAAATGTCGGTAACGACCAAGGGATGACATATTTGGTGCTATCTAGTTACATAGGTAGGCCGGTCTTGTGTTGGTAAAGGACAGATGTTCTGTGCCTCGGGACATCCATCTAGAGGTGTACCCATCGGAAGGTAGTCCCTTCACCTGGTCATTTGTATGGAAATTCATCCTCCAATAAGAACCTATGGTTTTGTTTGTAGAGCCTAGTATGTTGGAATTTAAAAATGGTAACAATTTCGGCTAAAATTAATAAGTTTATTTGCAAATGTTTTCAAAGGGATGTCATTAAAAATAGTATCAAATGTTTTGATATATAAATGTGTTTTAGTCATCATAAGGTAAAAATCCGTCCGTGTTTATATGTAGGCATGGTCTTATGAGAAACTCTTTCTTTCAAAGGATTTTATTTCAAGGCTAATATATGGCACTGGCATTTATATTTGAGTTTCTCACGCTGTTTTATCAAGCCTGATCTAGGTATTTTCAATACTCGGGTCAGATCTGAGTAGTTTCAGGTTTCGTTGAAGACGATTGGAGTTTCCAGAGGTGAGCTGGAGATATTCATCTACGTATGGACATATTCTATTATCTGTTGTGGTTTGTAAGTTTTAGTTTGATGTTTGTCAGCAATTTCTAAGGGTAGATGTTTATAACCGTCCAAGCTGAATTTAGGTTAGGCTCTGATATATGTATTTAAAAGTTTTCCGCTGTAAAGATATTTGTTCAATATTATATATTATTCTATTCGAGCAAGATTCTATTCTGTCTATTTTTGTTCATTACCCTTCATATTCCGTCGTTTCGTACAATTTGAGTTGGACATATGTGGTTTATTGTCGATTCAAAAGGTACAAAAAAATGGGCCATCATAAATAGCGACAAGCATCTACAGACCAAAATTCCATCCCAAAACCGAGCCATTGAAACTGATAACCATTCCAAAGTTGGTTGTTGGTTGGTATAAAGAACAATACAGAGCTATTTATCTACACATTTAGGACTCACGGTAGAAGGATAAAATATAATAATGAAAACAGTACCCATTTCATTTAAAATCCAAATGTCATACAATCTATAAAACAATAACAATCGTTGCATATCCATAGTACAAAATTTTCAAAATATACCTTATTTTTCATTGAGTATATCAGAAAATAACATAAATAGATATACTTCCATAAGTTTCCTCCTCGCATTCGCCTTCATCATTACCTTTCCTAACCTATGTTGTAATGACGAGGGAATCAGAACAATATATGTCTGATGAATAAAAATCACGATCCATGCTATAATAGTACTTGGGCGGTATAATTCAAATAGGAATATGTCTTTAGTACACTTGCTTTATTTTATGTCTTTCCTACTTTGAGCTCTACGGCTTTCCAATTCCAATTCCATAATTGTTATTTGTTAGGGCCAAAATTAATCACTAACACCCAAATCCAGATGAAAGTACCAAGTACCAGTCACAGCTCACAGATAGAGTGTATGTAGAGAGTATAAATATGAAGAATAGCGAAAATTAAAATGAAAGCAGTAAAGAACAACAAATTTTATAGTGGTTCGGCTGACTCCGGCCTACGTCCACTCTAGAAATTTCCTTTTTATTACTGTAATAATCAATTACAGTTACAATCCAAAGTTTATCAATGGCTGAGTGTCTTAGCCTTAGAGAAGAGAAAGTAAGAAAGCAGAAAGAAGATCCCTTTTCTGAACCCCCTCATGCTGTATTTATAGGAAAATCTAGGTTGTTGGGCTTCCTGCGTAATCCGGGCCCATTAGGACCATAGCCAAGCCAACATCCCTCATCATAACCGACCCACACTGCCATGCCGACCGGCTTATGCCGAACCACTCCACCAATGTCCGAGCCACATATGGACTTCCAACCTTCACTGAGCGGCATCTACCGACCTGGCAATGCCGATCCACATCTCCCGGGCACGACTCGAAGCAGTTCTATCCAAGGCTTGGAGTAAACTTGCCTGCAACTCGAAGCAACCAAGCGCCGAACCTCCTTCCTTAAAAAACCGACCTCCTGTTGTGTCGGCCTACCCACTACGGTCGATCCACTCACATGCTGAACCACACTTGCCGAACGACAATCAACGCCGAACGGCAACATCGAGTAACCCTGATCGAACCACAACGTCGAGCGACGTCCAATGCCCAGCGACGTCCAAGGCCGAACGGCAACGTCGAGTGACTCTGACCGAACCACAACGCCGAGCAACGTCCAATACCGAGCGACGTCCGATGCCTAACGACGTTCGATGCCGAGCGACGTCTAATGACGAGGAGGTACAATGCCGAGCGATGTCCAATGCCGAGCGAGGAACAATGCCGAACGTGGTACAATGCCGACCCACATCACCTTGCCAACGCAAACCATACCAAGCCACCTCCAATGCCGAACTATCCAACCAATGTCGAGCCACCCTGCTCTCACCTCAATGCCGAGCCACCCTACTCTCACTTTAATGCCGAGCCACCCTAACCGAACCTTAATGCCGAGCGACCCAGAGCATCTAGACCGAGCCGTCCATGCCGAACGACCCACAACTTCCAGACCGAGCCATGTAACTTCTCTACTTCTCGACCGAGTGACATATCCAAGTGAGCTTCATCCTTTTAAACCAAATCCATCATATTCCAGCCATAATAAACAGAAGTAGATATAGTTAAATCCGCCTCTCCATGGCCTTGCCAAAAGGCGGGTTAACATTTTCCCCCAAAACATGCCTTGCTATTGGAAGGTGTGTTTTGAATAGCCTCAAGTCCGATATCCGAAGTATGTATGTTATCAACATCCATACTTTTCGATTCGTAATCCAATCCATTTTATCCAAGTGCCATCGTCGTATCCTTATCCGAATCTATGACTACTCTAAGTCGATATCCAATTCTGAATCCAGTAGCCAAATCCTTAGCCAAATCCATATCCATCTAAACTCGACAAACGAGTTCTAATCCTCCCATATCCAACAACCAAATCCACATCCATGACCTCTCCGGGTCGATATCAAAATCCTTAGCTGCTTATAGTCGGTATTCGTATCCATAACCTTTCCGGGTTCTTGCCAAACGTAATCCACACTCAACGACCTGAGCCAAGCAATGCCTTGGTATCCATGGTCCAATGTCCCTGAACGTTGAGTAATGCCATGGCTTAAATCCTAAGCCGAATCCTGGTCACTCCGGACCCTTGCCGAGCATAGTCCATACTCGATGACCTGAAATAATAACCCATAATATAGGGCCTAAGTCCTAGGCCGAATCTTGGTCTCAACGGACCCTTGCCGATCATGGTCCATGCCCGATGACCTTTTAGCCAAAATTCAAAGGAAAATCTAATCAAAATCAAATTCAAAATCGAAATCCAACCAGAAAACCAGAAATCCATATCAACAATCCAAACCAAAAAACAAAAATCCAAACCTGAATCCAAACCAAAAAACGAGCAAAGTAGGGAGTTCAAACCAAACCAGGAAAAGAAAATGTCCAAGTCAAAGGGAAAAAATAGATTTCACAAACCGGGGCGTCTCAGTAAACCATCATCTCAAAGCATGCCCGAGGGTTATTTCCAACCCCGTACACGAGTAAGTCATTTAGCCGTTTTCCCGGAGTTTGTTACTTATTCCAAACCATCAAGATTAGTTGATGACCACCCGGCCACCATTCCTAGTCCCCATGCCCTCGTCGTTCAAGGTAGACGGTGGCTGCTCCAGTTCCACCACCGTATTCCGAGTTTCAACATATTATCGCAACTGACCGTTCCTTACATGCTCCTCGATTATGTCCTTCAAATGCCGACAACTGTTAGTAACATGCCCGTCCAGGTCATGAAAAAGACAATGTCGTCCTGACGACCTTTCGCGTTCCGAGGGCTCCCTCCTTACCGGCCTTCAATACGGAAGGCGATCACGAGTATCCAAGAATATCTGCTCCAATGTTGCGTTCAATCCTGTGTAAGTGGAGAACTTTGGTTCTCTTCAACGCTTCCTTTTCCCTTTATCATTTTCCTTACCCGAGCTTTCGCCAGGTAGTCCTCCATCCTCAACCATGTTTACTTCCTTTGACCTCATGTCCAAACATGCATCCTCTTGTCGAAGAAATCTCTCATCTTCATGAAAGAATTCCCCAATATCCAATGGTCGGTCCCGTATCAATAATACTTTAAAATCCGAATTATCTTTGACTTCTGATACCGCAGCCATAAGAACCATTGATGGATCTGGCCGATCCATCGAAGCAACTACTGCATTAAATTGAGATAAGAATGTCCTAAGGATTCACCTACCCCCTGCTTAACTGACATCAACGTCATCACATTCTTTGGCCTATGTAAGTAAACTCGAAACTAACTTAAGAACTTGTCCACCAGTTCCGTCCATGTTCCAATGGATCCATCCTCCAGCAGTCTGAACCACATAGCAGCTATATCAGTCAAGTACAGGGGGAAACATCGGGCCATAACCTCCTCCGTTGCCTCCAGCACTTCCATATACCAAGTGTACCTCATCAAGTGGTAAGAGGGATCCGTCTTCCCGTTGTATACTTCTAGAGTGGGCAGTATGAAATAGGGTGGATTCCTAGCTATCGTGATGTTCCAGGTAAATGGATTTTCGTTTACTCCCTCCAAATCTCTATTTGCCCGACCTCCGCGAATAGTCCACCTGATAATGTCAGCCAATCCAGCATTTCCAACCAAGGGTTGCTCCCTACCTATGTTTCCAAACTACCCTCCAAGTCCCAGAGGAAATTCTGGCACATACTCCTCATCACGTACTCTTGTATTCCTATCGACGTCAGACCGTGTAGCGTCATCCGGTATCCCTCCATGAACTGGTCCATCATTACCCGGTGGTGTGCCCCCGAGTCTAGGCCCATCCAGATTGTTAGTTGTTTGTTGATTGGGAGCTGCCCCTGCTGAATCACTCCATCTGCCTGTTGGTTGAGTTCCTCTGGTCCGGTTCCAACAACTTGAGCACCTGCGGTTCTTGGTTGTCCAAATTGCCTTAGAAGATCCTGCATCATCTACTCTTGTCGTTTCATCATCTGCTTCTGCATGGAAGTCATCATAATCTGCATCTTGTCACGAGCTATGCAGTTAATACGCTCGGCAGATTCAAAGCAGTGGTGGTGCAAAAAGTCAAAGCAGCAAAAAACAATAGATTTTATAGTGGTTCGGTTAACTCCGGCCTACGTCCACTCCAGAATTTCCTTTTTATTGCTATAATAATCGATTACAGTTACAATCCAAAGTTTATGAATGGCTGAGTGCCTTAGCCTTAGAGAAGAGAAAGTAGGAGAGCAGAAAGAAGATCCCTTTTCTGAACCCCCTCATACTATATTTATAGGCAACTCCGGGTAGTTGGGCTTCTTGAGTAATTCGGGCCTATTAGGGCCATAGCCAAGCCAACATCCCTCATCATAACCGACCCACACTATCGTGCCGATCGGCCTATGCCGAACCACTCCACCAATGACCAAGCCACATATGGACTTCCAACCTTCACCGAGCGGCATCTACCGACCTGCCAATACCGATCCACATCTCTCGGGCATGACTCGAAGCGGTTCTATCCAAGGCTCGGAGTAAACTTGCCTGCAACTCGAAGCAACCAAGCGTCGAACCTCCTTCCTTAAAACACCGACCTCCTGCTGTGCTGACCTACCCACTACGGCCGAACCACTCATATACCAAAGCACACATGCCGAATAGCAACCAAGGTCGAACGGCAACGCCGAGTGACTTTGATCGAACCAAACCGTCGAGCGGCGTCCAGTGCCGAGTGACGTTCGATGCCGAGCGATGTGTGATGCCGAGCGAGGTACAATGCCGACCCACATCACCTTGCCAACCCAAACCATACCAAGCCACCTCTAATACCGAAACATCCCACCAATGTCGAGCCACCCTGCTCTCACCTCAATGCTGAGCCACCCTGACCGAACCTTAATGTCGAGCGACCCAGAGCATCCAGACCGAGTCGTCCATGCCGAACGACCCACAACTTCCAGACCGAGCCGTGTAACTTCTCCACTTCTCGATCGAGTAACATATCCAAGTGAGCTTCATCCTTTTAAACCAAATCCATTATATTCCAGCCTCGATAAACGAGAATTTGATTTAGTTAAATTCGCCTCTCCATGGCCTTTCCAAAAGGTGGGTTAACATTATTCTTATAACCTAGTAACCCATATATATTGTCATTAATATCCTACCAATGTAAGAGATAGTGCCCATGCCACTTAATACCTTTTTATGGGAATTAAGCAGACTCTGACCATTTAATACTTCATTTAAGGCAGGTCCCCCATCATTTAGTACATATCCAAAGGTGGACTACCCATTGGTACTTATCTAGTTGACATTGTATGGAATCTCTTTGGTCATTTAATACCTCATATCAAAGTGGACCCTTTTCGAGATATCCACTACCATACCTAACCCTTAACCTCGACCATTTACTAATTCCTACATAGGAAAGAGCAGGCCCTCATACAACAACTCAATACCTTCAATCCTCGATGTAGGTCCTTTATATTATGACTTGTACCCCACAGTGACGTCTCATATTAGTCCGACTATTTGTAAGTACTAGTAGGCAGATTAGCTAGGAAGATTTACCCTTTAGAGTTTGGGACTAACCTCACGTTATCAATAGTTACTTATAATAAGCGACATCTCACATCAGCCCTAAAGTCACACTGTTGGTAGCCAGATTAGCTAGGCAGACTTTAGTGTGCTTTTGACTGATCTGGCATCCCTATAACTTAGTCATAAGTTATAACGCTCTATTAACATTGTAACATCCCGATATTTTCAATCATTCGCATCCACACATGTCGAACTTGAATTGCTCAAAATATCAGATTGTTAATTTATATTTGGCAAAACTCAGCATATACAGTAAATAAGACAATCACGGAATCACAGACACGGAGTAATATAATAATGAGCAGCGAAAACAAAAGAATAGTAGTTCATGAAGCTACTATATATATAACAGAATAAAACAAGATACAACAGAAGTCTCAAATACATAGAAATCTCAATACAATAGTCAAATACAAGAAAAGAAAATATCATAGGAGTCAACTAAATAACTACAAGCTGAATAGATAGATGGGTCTTCAAGCGAAGCTCCAATTCCAAAGGTGAGTCGCAAATGCTGTAACACTCAGTCTGACCCGAGCGTAAAGCAAAACACAAAACGTCGAGTCAGGATTAACATTCTTATATCAATAAATCCAACTCAAGTGAAATATCAACTGAAATACAAGTAACTCAAAGGATGTTTAGGGCAACCATCCTCTAAGGATCCGTGTAACTATCTACTATGTAGTGCAATACGCTATTATAATATATCTATAGTAAAGTAAACTATTAAAATAGCGTTAAAGCATTACCTATATCCTTCATAACACATTTTATATATTCCCATAGTCTATACAATACCGTAATCTCCCACGTACTGGGCGTCGTCAAAGGGCACTCCATAGATATGGTACAAAACAAACTCGTAGTGGTCTCGCTATGGTAGGTGACACGGCACAACTAGGAAATGCTAAGGTAGATGTACCAATTACACTTCCGAGCTGGTGGTAACGCATAGCAGCAACTACCGCCCACCTCGAGCCACACTCCCAAATCAAAGGTGCACACCAAATCAATCATAAAGTAATAGAAGGGAAATCGAAGAAGTGTGTTCGATCGGAGAAGCTACCTCACTTGGCCCGTCAATTGGTCCTGTTTTAGCCACCTTATGCTAACTCACGGGAGTTAGGTCCACGTATATATCTCATAGAGGATCGTCACCACCATCCTACTTCATTCTAGAATCTCCACTGCGTACACGATTGTTAAAGTGGTTTTCAGTATTGGCAGAGAGTATGACAATAACTGACCCGGTCACTTTAACAAACAATCGTTATAATAACACCGCGGTCATTTCAAAATAGTTCATACTTCAAAACAAAAATGTCATTTCCATTTCAAAACCATATCAATACGATATCATTTTTCACTTCAAATATATTCATTTCCAAAATCATAACACTTTCAAAGTTATAACACTTTTGAAACCAAAACACTTGAAATTATAATACTTTGGAAAATCATAACACTTTGAAATCAAAACACTTTAGAAAGCATAACACCTTGATTCATAATACTTTTAAAACCATAACATTTTAAAATCGTAACATTTTGAAATCATAACACTTTGGGAATCATAACACTTTGAAATCATAATACTTTCCTTTAAACCGTTTACATATTAATAATAGTATATATAATGAAATAGTTTATAAAATAAAATAGTTTATATAAAATAGTTATAAGTTAAAATAGTTTATAATAAAATAGTTAGTATATTAAAATAGTTTATATTAAAAATGATTTTTATTACAATAGTTTTTATTAAAATAATTTATAAGGTAAAATACATAAATAGTTTTAGATATAAATTTAAAATACTTTATATAATAAAATAGCTTCCCCAAATTTCACAAGTCGATTCAAATCAACCCAAATTTCAAAATTCAAATTTGATTCAATCTCATTCATCGGTTTCAACTCAATTCAGTTCCTCAATAACCCATTTCAAATTATATCGATTTCAAATACAGATTTAAACCACAAAATAAACCATCTCAAATTCGATATATTACAAAGCTTTAAATATACCATAATTTCAAAACTAAATTTGAAAATTTCATATATATCTTAATTTAACTTCATTGTTATTTAGTTTTGAAATATTCACTTAATAAATCTAATATCATTTAAATAAAACCCCAAATTTCAAATCACTAAATATTTCCTTCAATTTATTTAAACTTGAAATATTCATTTAATCACCTTAAACCAAAATCACGTTATAAAAACATATCCTTTAAAAATCTCAAATTCAATAATTTTCAAATCAACTTAATTAAATAAAATTATTAATTAAATACCATCTCAAACAAATTCAAATTTATCTTCCTAACCTTAATTTATAAAATCATTATAAAATCTATTTTTAAAATATAATTTTTTTTAGACAAACTTAAACATATTATATACGTATTAAATCAACATCATTAAGTTACATTAAATCTTATTATTAAACTTATTTTATGTTAAAACTAATTTATACATATTTTAAAATAGCAAAATTGTAAGTAAATTCTTAAAATTTATAATTTCAAAAGTAACTTATAACTTTAAAATTTTCTAAACATATAATTTTAAAAATCAAGAATTTAACTATATTTATAAGTAAAATTTATATATATACTATCTAAAAATCAATATTTATATAAAACCATATATATATATATATATATATATCTTTTTAAACCTTGGAAGTCATTTCAAAATATATATATATATATACACACACCAACAGTGTCTGTTTCTAATTTTCTATCATATGGTCAAGTGTTAGGGATATTTATCATTTCAATCCGTAATTTAAATATAAACCGGAATATATCATTTCAACCCGCAAACCCAAATTCAATTCAAATGAAAATCGTTTGGGTTTATCATTTCAATCTATAATGATTTTTTCCTATTCTACAGATCGTTCGGGTATATATCATTTCAACCCATAGGGTATTCTAAACTAAGAGGGAACTTGCAAAGTGAGAACATATACGATAATAATATAATAGACATATATCATCAATATAAATAACAGATAATGGCATTAGATGTCACAGGTGAATATATGCAGATAATAGCATATATATAGCAACGAAAAATAACTAACAGCGGCATATTTCAATTGTCATTTCAATTGAAATCAGATTTAATAAATATAAGAACGTTAATCGTGAGTGATTGCTTACCTTTTGAGGCTAGATAATTTGAAAAAGAAATGAGCTGCGAATTCCAAAGCAATGCTAGATGGACACGATTCGACAAACAAAGCTGATAAATAGGAACTGACGAAATCAAATCAGAACTGGATTGATAGAGATCAATTATAAATGAACTTATATATAACTATATATATATACATATATATATCATATTCTAAGTTTAAACATATATTAAATTAAATATATAAGCATTTTAAAATCATTGTTTATTGTTAAAACCAACATAATATAGGCGTGGAACACCTTATTCTTCTTATCCTTTATAATATATTTTCTTTTTGACTACAAAGTATACATATATATACAGATCATACAACAAAGAATATTTGTATTCAATAAAAATACTGGCAAAGTATATATATACAAATGTATATATACTTAATAAGCTAATATACACAACATAAAATAACCACTTACTTAATATATATATATAACAGAAATCAAATTGAAAATATATTCGACTACAAATATTTATATACGGAGCAACATATATACATACCCTGCATAAACATGCAGTTCACAAAACTCAACTCACGTGTATATATATACTATTACATACTTTTACATATATCAAACAGATTTATATATAAACAAATACACACAAACAACTTTTAACTTATACTCTTACAAGTGCATATATATCAGTTATTTCAAATCTATAATAAAGTATTGTCATAAGTTTAAGTAAGTATTATAGTGTATTACACTTGCTGAACACAACAAAACAAAACATATATTAACTAATATATATATAATAATTTAGTTATATATATACGTTTGTTAATAAATTATATACACATAAATCCAACAGTAAGGCTAATATAACTTTTATATTTAAGAACTAATACATATATATATATATATATATATAACTTAGTAAACTAACAGACCAACATAAAGCTTTACTTTATAATATATATATGGAACCGCAGCCAAATCACAAAACAAAATTTCATCTTCTATACACAAAAACTAAGTTATACATACATACATACATACATACATATATATATATATATATATATATATAAACTGTGACATATAAACTGAAATATGCAGACATATATTTAAACTTATACATATGCATAATAAATAAAAGGAACCAGAATATATCTATACACTAATCATCAAAAATGCATACAATATATAAATGTACTTCTTATAAACTATATATATACAACATAGACTGAAATTTTCATATATACTAATATATATATAAACTACATATAACCTGACATATGTAAACTAATTTAAACCAGTATATATCTTACAAAACATATAACATATTTAAACAGATAACTTATGTATATACTCACATATATTATAACAAATTGTAGAGGTTCGGCTGGGCAGAAGAGGACATCGAGGTCATCTGGGTCAGGGCATTGGCAGAGGAAGCAAGGCATTGGAGTAAGCGGGTCCAGGTGATCATGGAACGAGGTGATGGAAGCTTGGGGTCGAGTCTCGAGTGGAACAGCTTGCTGCATGGTCGGCCGTGGTGGTTGTTAGCCGAGGGGAGGAGGAAAGTGGCAGCAAGTAGAGCTCGGTTGAGTGTTGCCAAGCTTCGGATTTGGTGTAGAGACATAGGCTAAAAGGGTTTTGAGATTGAAGGGGGAGGCCGAGCAAAGATAATAAGATGCAACTTTTTTTTTTTAAGAATGAAGCTGGACCAGAATTTACAGTGGAATAGCCAATATAGTTTGAAAAAGTGGAAATTCAAAATCTTGATATTGATATCTGGGAATATGAAATGTAAATAGCAATTGGTTTAAATAGTGGAATATGAAATGATCTAAGAGACCAAAGGACATAAACTGGTTACCGATATGGTTACCATTTGCATGGATTCCAATTCGTACCAAACTTCAAAACACAGAATTGAATATACCGTAGAGATCAACATGACGAGACAAATAAAACGATACACAGATATCAGTGATACGATCGAACTATCAAAAGTCGATATCCGGTGCCCAAAATGCTGCTAAAACGCCAGAAATAAGAAAAATGGAGAAATAACAGTACAAGTTTGACGAAACGAAATATGACATCTCACTCAGAAGATGATTTGCAAATTTATTGTATAAAAATATTCAAATTTGGAAAATATTTTATCATCAAATATCAACTGATTTGAATTGAAATAAATTACACAATAAAAACAAACTTCCATATTTTCAAATGAAAGTTTATCATTTTCTATGTTTAAATAGACGTATTCCAAATATTAAATTTTTATTTTCAAATTCAATTATTTAAAGTTTCACAAAAATTCAATTAATTACGTTATTAAAATCATTAAAATATACAGGTCGTTACAAACATATTATCACACATCTCATCATATCACAATTAAGTCCTTATAAGATAATTTATTATTTTTCCTCTAAATTGATTACTTTCCTTATCGGGAATCCAATAATAATTAATAACCTATTAACTATGACATTAATGTGTTATAATCTTGTATTATTTATGCTAATATATATGCGCGCGTGTGCGCACTTAGTAAATTTCTAGCATGCGAAATTTATGCCATAAACTAACGTTTAAATGTCCAATCCTCAAAATTATACAAGTCCCATTTCCGTACTAACACATATACCATAAATCCAATATCCAAAATCATATCAACGGACTTGTATAGAAACAGAATCCGAACACACTTATTTTACATTAAAACAACAGAATACACCAATAATAGAAACTTGCAATATACATACTTTTATGCTCTATTCAATTTCTTTTTACATGAAATTGGCAAAGGGAATTTTATCTAAATTTTGGAAATAGGCGTTGCAAACTACGAATAAGAATTGCTACCTTACACACCATTTTCTAATCAAAACCTTTAATTAGATCCAAAGAAAAAGATAAGAAGTGGAATAAGAGGTAAAACATTGAAATTACAAAATATACACAAACTCCATTATTTCAATATAAAATAATAAATATTCTAACCTAAAAATTGACATTTCTCTTTAGGGGAATTTTGAGGGTTTTAATGTGATTGTTTCATAAACGAAAATTCTCTAAGGCATATATCAAATCCAAACTACATTATTCAATTACTAAAATAGAAAAACTAAGATTTGCACTCAAAATAAGTCCTTATATCTTCCTATTTTTTGATTTATTACACCCCCATTTAGATATGTACAATAAGGGATTTGTGTGTGTGTATGGATTAGATTCAGAAGTTGAAGGATTAGAGAAGAATAGAATTAGAAATAAAATAATAAACAATTAGAATTTGTTACCTGGAATCCTAAAGAATTTTTCTAAATCTTTTAAGAGAGAGACTGGTAAAGCTTTGCTTGGTCCTCCAAAATAATTTATGAATAAAAGTGACGGGGCTAAGCTTTAATTTATAATGGTTGGAATATACCAGAACCGTCAGATTTAAGCCGGTTTAGTATAATAAAATCTAGAACGTTCACTGTGCAAACAAAACCATAGTTTCCACTTGCTCACCGGTCGATCGCCCCCTACCCTATCGGTCTAGAAATCGACCGTCCCAAGGTAGGTGGTCGACCGTTACATTTATTTTGAAAGATATTTAATTAGCGTTGTTTTATTTGTTTATTACCCTAATTAATTTCTTAACTTTAATGTAAACTCTAACAATTATTTAACCCCTAAGTCGATTTACTACTACTTTTCAGTTTTCAACTTTGATAATTATTTAATTATAATTTGAATTCTATTTAATTATTTTGAGTCCTTAAACATCAAATATCCACAGCTTTTCTATTTGTGCTCCATTTTCAACATATTATATATGAAAACTAATCGGAAAATCACCATGAATGCAACGGCATAACTTTCATGGTCAAATTACGACTTTTGCAAAATTTCCATTTTTGGCCTTATCTTATTTAATTAGTTTATCCAATTTATTTATTTTTTATTGATTTTTACAAGATGTTATAAGATAATTAAAACATAATAGCATACCTGTTCATCGAGGGAGTTACCCAATTGGTTTTGAGGAAACCTATTGGAGAAGTTGAAACAAGACTCTATAATTGACCCTAAATGTAGGTGGAAGATTAATAAAGTTAAGGGTATGCCCTAAGGGCAATTATGTAATTTATTACATATATCTAACTCGATAACCAATCTTGTTCGAAATAAAAGGTGTTTTCTTTTGGTTATATACTTGATATAATGTGTTACCACTCCTCAAGAAGCTCAATGAGATTTGGTAACTCCACGCTCTTTTTTGAATTCTCTTGCTTAGAAGATAAGCTTGTATTTTGGAATCTAATCCAATTGTGATATTGGGTAAGCCATTTATTGTTACTAGTTGGAGACATTGATTGATTCTACTTGTGAACATGTTCTTTCAATTCCTATTTGGGTGCACTTCTTGAATATACCTTCAATGTTGCAATCGATGATGGGAATTAATTGGTTGGTAGATTTAGTAGAAGAACTGGTTTGTTTTGATGAGATTACAGTTAGGCGGGACAAGTTAGGATATACTAGGGCTTTGATTGAAGTTAAACCTAATAGGTTGTCACCGTCTATTCTACTAGCTGAACCTGCTGCCGTGCTGGTTGCGAAGGTAAATGTTGGTTATAAATGGAAACCCCCTATGTTGTCATTCTTTTGGTCATTTAGTGGCATTATGCAAGTGTTTGCGTAAAAAATGGCCGCAAACACCCAAAGTCGTATGAGTTGGTTGATTTTATGTTGTTCTTAGTGATTTGGGTGATTTATGCAAATGTATGAAAAGCAGGGACTAAATTGTAAAAGACACACAGATTTATAGTGGTTCGGCAAGAACATGCCTACGTCCACTTTATATGTTATTCTCCTTTTTTCCTTCAGATTACAAGTACAAAGCTTTGATTACAAGTATCTAAAGTTGTTTGAGAGTTCCTTCCAGGCTTGAGCTCTCAAACTTCTCCTCCATTGTTGTACCCCTGCCCCTCTATTTATAGAGTGAGGCTGGGGGTAGGGGTCTTGGATGCTTATAGCTGTTGGTGGGCCTGGGCTGATGCAGTTTGGACTGGCAACTTTCTGGTTCGGCGAGGCTTCATTCGGCATGGAGCTTGGAGAGAAGGATGGTTGGACCGGTGGTTGGTTGGTCCGGTGGAGCATGGGTTGAGTGGAGTTCGTTCGGTGATAGGAGTATGATCCGGTGGTAGTATGTTAGTGGATGGAGTGTTGGTTCGGTGTAGGATGAGTGGGCCGGTGGATTGGTCCGGTGATGGAGGAGGCAGGTTGGTTCGGTATTGAGGTGGAGAGGCTTGGTTCGGCATTGCTTGGACCGGTATGCCGAATGGAGTTGTGTTGGGAACGCCGGATGGGAACGCCGAATGAGACGACTAGGAATGCCGAACGAGCTTTAGGCCTTAGTGCCGAATGACTCGTATACTTGCATAGCCGAATGAACATGAGGGTATGATGCCGAATGGACTTGGTATTCGGGAACTCTGGACTTAGGTACGCTTGCTGGTTGCTCCTTCTTAGCTCGATCGTGGTGGAGACGCGCTCAACATTGATATTCCAGTTTTGACCAAAAAATGGGATAACACTTTGCCCCCCAAAATATGCCTTGCGGTAGGAAGGCGTGTTTTGTAATGCCATTAGCTGGATGTTCATATCCTGTCATCAACCTGTAAAGAACTTGATAGTTTATATGGCCCCAAATGACGACCGTTCGGGATCGAGCTATTAGGGATGAAACGCGGCCGTTCATGGTCAAGCGCTTAACTTCAAATGACGATCGTTCGGGATCAAGTCATTCGAGGTGAAGTGCGACCGTGTGCGGTCAAGCGCATAAATCCGTGCGTCGATCGTTCGGGATCGAGTCATCTGCAGTGAAATGTGACCGTTCAAGGTCAAGCGCTTTACTTCAAGTGACGACCGTTCGGGATCGAGTCATTCGAGGTAAAGTGCGACAGTGCGCGGTCGAGTGGGGACCGTTCAAGGTCAAGCGCTTAACTTCAAATGACGATCGTTCGCGATCGAGCCATTCGAGGTAAAGTGCGACAGTGCGCGGTCGAGCTTGTAAATCCACGCGTCGATCGTTCGAGACCGAGCTATTTGTGATGAAATGTGACCGTTCAGGGTCAAGCGCCTAACTTCAAATGACGATCGTTCGTGATCAAGTCATTCGAGGTAAGGTGCGACAGTGCGCGGTCAAGTGGCGGTCCTCAAATGACGACCGTTCGCGATCAAGCCATTCGAGATAAGGTGTAACAGTCAGTGATCAGGTGGCGGACCTCAAATGACGACCGTTCGCGATCGAGCCATTTGAGGTAAGGTGAGTTGTGCCGTTCGAGGCGAGTTGTGCCGTTCGAGGCGAGTTGTGCCGTTCGAGGCGAGTTATGATCGTTCGCGATCGGAGGCCGTTCGAGGCGAGTTGTGACTGTTCGAAGTCGGGTGCCGTTCGTGGCGAATTGTGAGTGTGCCCGGGGGGACTTAATATTATCAGTGTTGGGGTCATTGTTTGGGGGAATTTTTCGAATCAAAGACTTCGGCAGTTCGTTGCCATGCAATAGGTGCTCGTGGACCGTTCGCGATCCAACGGGCATACAAGTAAATAATTTTTTCATAGAATTGTAAATGTTAAAGCAATAGTACCTTACAGCAGAAATGTCCAAACAGGAAGAATTCAAATGTTCAAATCGAAACAAAAGCAAAGCAAGGATGTCAAAGTGTAAGTTCCCACCCCGAAGCAGTCATTGATTATTCAGAGCATGCCTGGAGATCGTTCGCGATCTCGTACATGTGTAAATGATTTAATTGCTTTAGTGGAAGCTTACGACTTGTTCATCGTTATCTTAATCAAGCAATCAATGGATAATCAAATGGTGCCCTGATCCAGGGTCACCTCTAGCTGATGTAGAGGGTGGTCGCTCTGGCTCCACTGCTGGAGTTCGCCTCCTTACATACTGAAGGAGCATGCCGTTCCTGATAAGCCCTTCCACCTCGTCCTTCAAATGCCTACAATCATTAGTGTTATGACCATTCAATTCATGAAATACACAAAACTTATCTGATTTTCTTTCGTCAGAGGTTGGATCCCTTCGCATTGGTCTACGATACGGAACCTTCCCCTTGGTATCCTGATAAATCCGTTCCAAACTCTCATTCAGCTCTGAATAGGTGTTGAAGCGTGGTTCTCTTCGTAGCCACTTTTTCCTTTGCTAGTCTGTCATTGTCTCCAAGCTGTAGTTCTCGTTCACTGTCTTCGACCTGCCCCCCAAGTCCACGGGAGTTTCCATGTGTATGCCTCCTTGGCTGAACGTTCATTCCTCTATTGCTACCAGGTGGCTCGGATGCCCCCATCTCACTTCCCGGGGTCGGATCAACATGCTCTGCGTGAGTGCCCCCTAGCTCTGGTGCTGCACCAGATGGTCCTGCTCCATTCTGAACTCCAGTCGCTCCTTGGATCTGTGCTCCAATTTGCCCAATTTGTTGAAGTAAGTTCTGGATCATCTCTTCTTGTCTTCTCATCATGACCTCCATCTCATCCCTAGTGATGAAGATCGACGCTTGATTCCCTCCTGAGGAAGCCTCTTGACTTCCTTGGTGTTCACTTCTCTCTGGCCTTTGCCTTTTACTTGTTTGTCTCGTCATAACTCTTAGATCTGAACTCTTAGATTTTCAAATTCAACTTCTGTCCGTGTAGCGGAAGCTGGTTCCTCTCAATGAAAGCACCAAAATGTTTGCGTAAAAAATGGCCGCAAACACCCAAAGTCGTATGAGTTGGTTGATTTTATGTTGTTCTTAGTGATTTGGGTGATTTATGCAAATGTATGAAAAGCAGGGACTAAATTGTAAAAGACACACAGATTTATAGTGGTTCGGCAAGAACATGCCTACGTCCACTTTATATGTTATTCTCCTTTTTTCCTTCAGATTACAAGTACAAAGCTTTGATTACAAGTATCTAAAGTTGTTTGAGAGTTCCTTCCAGGCTTGAGCTCTCAAACTTCTCCTCCATTGTTGTACCCCTGCCCCTCTATTTATAGAGTGAGGCTGGGGGTAGGGGTCTTGGATGCTTATAGCTGTTGGTGGGCCTGGGCTGATGCAGTTTGGACTGGCAACTTTCTGGTTCGGCGAGGCTTCATTCGGCATGGAGCTTGGAGAGAAGGATGGTTGGACCGGTGGTTGGTTGGTCCGGTGGAGCATGGGTTGAGTGGAGTTCGTTCGGTGATAGGAGTATGATCCGGTGGTAGTATGTTAGTGGATGGAGTGTTGGTTCGGTGTAGGATGAGTGGGCCGGTGGATTGGTCCGGTGATGGAGGAGGCAGGTTGGTTCGGTATTGAGGTGGAGAGGCTTGGTTCGGCATTGCTTGGACCGGTATGCCGAATGGAGTTGTGTTGGGAACGCCGGATGGGAACGCCGAATGAGACGACTAGGAATGCCGAACGAGCTTTAGGCCTTAGTGCCGAATGACTCGTATACTTGCATAGCCGAATGAACATGAGGGTATGATGCCGAATGGACTTGGTATTCGGGAACTCTGGACTTAGGTACGCTTGCTGGTTGCTCCTTCTTAGCTCGATCGTGGTGGAGACGCGCTCAACATTGATATTCCAGTTTTGACCAAAAAATGGGATAACAGCAAGCACTCTTCCAGCTCCTCTTCATTTCCTAATGTAGAGAACACCAATTATATTTTACCTGCTTCAATAAAGATTCTGCTACCCAAGGTTAAGAAACGTGTTTAGGCTCTTATTCTACCTCTGCCTCTAACTCAGTAGCTTGGAATTCTAAAGAGAAGACTTGGGTACATGATGCTTCGTAGTTCTGCTACTCTCCTATGTCTGATACATATTTTAAGTACATTTCTAGAGTTGAAGGTCAACATAGAACCCTATTTTATGGCATATCTGATGGTGATCTTTCACTGATTGCGGATGGGAAATATGGGAAATTCAACCGGTAAGTGATGTGTGAACAAAGAGAAATTGGATTTTACCGAAACCAAATAAGCGATAAATTTGGCCAAAATATCATGCCACTTGGTGAGTGATGTGTGAGCATTGATATTCGAATAGTTCGATATTAATCGCTGACAAAATTTACATTTAATGGGTCACAAACTGAAACGGTGAAAGTTGACCAAACATTTAATTAGTTTATAATTGTTATAAATTAATTAAATTAATTATTATTTATGGAATATTAGTTATAAAAATTTATTATGATTTGATGAACAAATATTATTAAATATATTTATAACAGTTACAAATATATCAATCGATATATGATATCGATGCGCGTTTAAATTGGATTTAAATGCAAAATAACTTGTTCGGACTTTATATGGATTAAAGACCATATAGGTGCTGGTTTTGTTCATCTATAGTAGAGCATAGTGGCGGCCATATGATTGTATATATGGGCTAGGTTGAGTGGATAAGAGGAAAGAAAGAGTAAGAGAGAAATATGGATCTTCATCCTAACATCTCACTTAATTCCTCCTCTATGTAAGCATCTCAATACGTTATCATTTCATACTTTATGGAGCCTCCATTTATATTACTTCTGGCCGAACTCCCCACCTCCCCAGTTCTCCATTTATAAAGTTAAATCAAGTAAATCAGATAATATTCGATAGTTGGTGGTCATCGGTTCATGGACTAACACTCTACTAGATTTGAAACTATCTTAAGGAGTAGATCTCATCATTTCAAGGTGTACATAAGATCATATTAGATAGTTGGTGGTCATCACTTCATGGACTGACTCTACTAGATTGGAAACTGTCCCAAGGAGTAGATCTCATTATTTCAAGGTGTACTTAAATGCATTAGATATATGGTAAATTTATGATATATTTATGAATATTAATGTATGTTTATTATTTATTTCATGTATATTATATTGATAGTTAGGTGAAGATTCTAGTATACAAGTGTAGTGTCACAATTAGATTGGTTATATATTTAAATAACCTTATATATAAATGTATACTAAAAGAAATTATGACATATTATTATCTACGATGTACATAGCTTAAATAACTAATTTTTTAATTTTCTAATTAATTAATATACAATACTAAATTATTTATAAGATTTCTAATTTATATTGTATATCTTAATCTAATACAGATTTAGAATTTTATATAAATATTTTTATATCAAAATTATTTTCAACAGAAACAAAAATAATTTTTGTATACATATATTATTATTCAAATTAATTAATTAAGTAAATTATTTATAATAATATATATCTATATTATAAAAAATATGCCTTATATTTTATAATATTAAATTTGTACATAAATGTACATTCGGCAGAATTAAAAAATTTAAACATATTTTTTTATTTAAATTATAAATGTTAGCCAAAAATAAAATATAGATCTAAAATAATCTTAAAATTATAAAATTATATTTAAATGTTCAAATAATAAATAATTACTCGAATTTTTACTAAAGTTTTAAATTTTAAATTATGTTTGAAAAATAATATTTTACTAATTATTAATTTTTAAAATAATATTCCTTATTTTATCTCTCTAATTTTGCTACTCCTCTCCGTCAAGATTGTAATTTCGATTTTGAAAAAGAGTTTCCACTTATCAAAACCATAATAAAATCAAATCTCTCTATTGATGAATTGCCGATTTTCACTTTCGTGGGTAAGAAGAATTGTTCTTACGTCGAAGCTTGTTCTAAATCTTTTAACAGCATTGAGACTTTGTTCAAGAATCGTTCTTTAACTACTAAGAGAGTTGAAGATCCCAAAAGATGCGACGAGAATGTTTCCATGCAGTCGTCTCCTTGGATTGCAAAGAAAATTGACAAGAAGTTTTGTTATCGATGTGATGACTAATTGCATTTGGCAAAAGAACGTTGAGATCCAATCAGGTGTTTCGAGTGCGGTTTCTTTGGTCATAAACGATCACAGTGCAAATGGTTTGCTTATATCTCGCCTAATTCATCTAACAAAAACTCTGGTATATTCTTTCCTATGTATAAGGTGAATTCTGATGCTTTTAAGAATTCCTACATGAAAAGCACTGATACGATTCCAAGTAGGCATGCTTTAGATATATCTTGTCGGGCGGTTTTAATTTTACTCTAAGGCTCATTTAGAATTTATGACACCGCAAAATTGTTAGTAGAAAATTTGGGATCCTATAAATAGGAGATTAAGAAATTTAATGATGAAATTTTAGTCAAATTTCCATCTAAATAAGTACTATCCACTGGTTTGGTTTTGAAATTTTTATGCAAAGAAAAGATCATCATTGCCAATCGTAAATGTGCTATTAATGATGGTGTGAAACATTGTGTTTATGATAAACATGTTTGGATTAAGCTAATGGGTTTGCATTATTCTTTATGGAACTTAACTTTCTTAAGACATTTTCTTGGTGGGATTGGCTGTGTTTTGAGATCAGAGGATTTGAATTTAAAATTGGATTACTCGTTTCTTATTGTTGAAGTTTTCAATGGTAAGGAATCTTGCATACCTAATGTTACTAACTTGAGTATTAATGGAGCCTCATATTTAATATCTTCAGAGACAACTAGTATTAATAATGACTTTGAGATTCTTGATATGTATAATAAATGGTTCAATCGTGTATCTTCTCCCTTGAAAGTGTTTTATATGGGTGGCTATTCTGCTCAGAGAAATTCAGATAAGGACGGGCAATAGATCAGAGTGATTAAGATAAGAATGCTATGGGTAATCTGTTTTAGGTCAGAATAAGGTTATTGGTTTGGAAGGTTCTTTTGGTGAAATTGATGTTTTAGAGCCGGGTATAGAGATGTGCTAGTGGATGAGGCTAAGGAGAGTTCTGACCAAGGTCTAAGTATGGGTTTAACACTATATAATAAGTTTAATATCTTGTATGATCTGGTGGTTGAGGATAAATGCCATGAATTGTTCAATGATAACAATGACAGTATTAAGGTTATGGGTTTTAAAGAATTGTGGATGGATATCAAAAGTGCTAAAGATACTAATTACACAGACACTAACACTGCTGACACTGACACTACACTGACATTGATGATGGTATTATGGGGATTAGTGACACTGGCATTGATAATAGTGCAGTTATGGAAATTTCAGTGGACAATGGTACCTGAAAATAGCATGTCAGTGAACAATGGAGCTGGTACCTGAAAATATGTACCTGAAAATTTCAGTGGACAATGGCATTGATAATAGTGCATTGATAATATGTTTAAAGTATGCGGCAGTGGAGCTGGTAAGCATGTGTTCGAAATTGAACATGTACCTGAAAATGAGCATGTCAGTGAACAAGTATCTAAAATCGAATATGTACCTGAAACTGAGCATGTTAGTATGCAAGTATCTGAACTTGAGCATATACCTGAAAGTGAGCATGTATCTAAAATTGAATACACACACACACACACACACACCCACACCCCTGAAATTGAGCATGCCAGTGAGCATATACTTGATATAAAGCAATTACCGGTAAGTAAGCTTGTATCAGAAATTGAATATGTAATTGAAAATGAGCATGTCAGTGAGCAAATATCTAAAATCGAGCTTGTACATGAAAGTATTGATGTATCTGAAGTTGAGCATTTAACTGAATTGAGCTTGTACATAAAGGTGAGCATGCCAGTGAGCTTGTACCTGAAGTTGAGCATTTAACTGAAAGTGCGATTGTACCTGAAATTGTACAAGTACCTGAAAGTGTGCATGACAGTGGGCATGTACAAAAAAGTGAGCAAGTACATGAAAAAGAGCATGTAATTGTAAGTGAACATGTACCTGAAAGTGAGAGTGCAGTTGGTAGTCTGAACGGTGAAGCATTTTTATCCACATCGTCAAAGAAAGGTAGAAGCAGGAAATCGACTTCATTTAGTGGTGTTGTTCAACATATTGTCAGGTCCGTAGCATTCATTCTTCGACTATGGGTGAGTTACCTGATTCGAGGGCTATTAATGGCGCAACGAATTCAGACTCAGGTATGACTACAGTTTTAAGTAGTACTTATTCTTCATATGATTTAGATAGTTTATTAACTAGTGAGTTATGTCAGTTAGATAGTGATACTGCTTTTGTTTTTACTAGCATTGAATTAGATACTGCTTATATTAGGAGTAGAGAATTAAAGTGGCTTAAATCATTCGGATTATAAGGATTATTAGTTAGAATATTAGAGATCTTCACGATTTAAATAAATGTGATAAAATTAGAGCATTTTTTAAAGATTATTTTATTGATATCGCCCTTTTACAAGAAACGAAAATAGAATGTCCCGATCTTTGCTTTTATAAAAGATTAGGTGGATACCACTTTCGTCATTGGGCGTGTTTACCTTCAGTTGACAGTTCTGGAGGGCTACTTATAGGTTGGCGTGACAACTGTTTTAAACTTCTTCAAACTATTATTAAAAACACTCCTTACATATTATTCTAATTAACCTTAGTGATAATTCTTTATTATATATAACTAATGTTTATGGACCAAACTCTAAAATGGTCGTAGAGTTTTATGGAGCAAGTGTCTCGAATTTAGAACATTTTCTCCTGCTCCTCGGATTATGCGAGTTGAATTCAATGTTACGCTTTTTTTAGGAGAATGTTCACCGCGTGAAGGTGATTTCTTCGGAGTTGTAACGACCCGTGTAAATTCGATATCTAAAATGGATTAAATTAATAGGATTTTTATTTAAATTTAGAAAGGAATAAAAAAATCTTATTTATTTATATAAAAGAGAATGTTGAAATTAGATGTATCAAGGGTAATTTAAAATTTACAAATTAGATCATATATTGAACTTAATTGTAATAGTGGAAATTGTCGCATTTGGATATAAAGTTAAAATAAGTAAATTAAGGCAAGTATTGGATTTATCAATAAAATAAAATATTGGTTATGGAAATTGAATGTAAATGGAGGTAATAGAGTAATGCAGGACAAATAAATAACGGATTTAGTACAATCCCTTTTATTTGTAAACTATTGTAAGGGATTAATTAATTGAAATATGAAAATTTGGAAATAGATTCAAAATTTATGTTAGATAAATGAATTGCAATAATTAAAGTTAGTAATTAATGGGTTAAAAAGAATACCAATTTATTCATAAAGTGAATATAAGTGAATGTAACAAAATAAATAGGTCATAAGTGATGGTTGATGAAAAAGGAATAATTAATTGAATTTAGAATCTTAATTTGTATGTGTGCATATATTTATAATGGAATATAAAAGGGCAAAATAATCATATACAAGTATATAAAAGGTATAATAGTGGGTTACTAGAAGATTCACTCATTTACCAATAAAGATAATTAGGTATGTTGATGATATAAACGTTACTAATTATTATCGGAGTAACGGAAGTGTAAATGAAATGCAACCGTAGAAATTTAAGCTAAATATTAACAATTGAAATGAATTGTCAATTTAATAGAGTACCATAAATTTGGATACTAAGCTAAGAATTGAATATAAGGAAACAAGGGCAAATAGAAATCAATCAATGAATGTATATAGATTGTAAGCTATAATAATAAATAGAAATTGGATGACATTAATACAAGATAACTAATTGCAAATTTTAGGTTTTTAATAAAGTGTGAATGGAAATTTATTGGTTATATTAATTTGATGGAATTCAAATTTGATGGGAAATGTAAATGGATATGTAGTAATAAATTTAAAACGGACTTAAATAGTGAATTTATCTAATTAATATATAATAAATAATGATTGAATAAAAACCCTATAACTTTAAATATCTATAATATTTGAGTGGAAATAACAAACTTATAAATGTGGGATTGAGAGTTTTACAACAATTATTATGAGTTATATACTTAGTTCGTTCAATTAAACCAGAAACCATTGCAATAAATATAAATTTAATGTTATGCAATTGAGATAAAAATTTGGAAAATGTAAAGTATCTGGATATATATATTAAAATAAATGGTACCCAGGATGGTAATATGATAAATAGTAAATTTAAGAATAGGAATCAGGATTTATTTATTTGTACGGAAATTTAAAGTCTAATAATTGAATTTAATTGAAATTAAATGAGATGGAATATAGTTAAATAATTCGTTATTTGGAATAAAGATAATGTGAGAAATTTGTGTGATAATTTGGAATCCAATATTTAATCCATCTGTTTGACAGGAATGAATTGAATACTAATTAACTAATTTAACTAAACAAAATTTTAGGATATTATTTATAATTTGGGAATTTAATGAAATTAAGGATTTATATTGAAATTTATAAATTTACCTTCTTTAATTTGACATCTAAACTTGTTGGAATTTTGTAAAGGATTAAGAATTTTTAAAAGTAATAAAATGGGTCAATTTTAGAATCTAAATATAAAATTTGATTTTTATTTATTTATTTTGAATTTATTTAATTAATATAAAAATAGCCATTTTGGCCATAGACTCGGATTCCGACGAAACCAATTTCATCGGATTCGTATTAGTGAATTATTGTAGGGTTTCAAGTTTCGTAGTGATCGGACTTATCGTTTGATCATACGAACACGAAACGCCTTAAAATCGATAAATTGAAATCAATTTGAAATCAATTTGAAAATATTGTTTTCAGCATAACTTCTTCATACGATGGAATTTGGCGTTAGGGTTCTGTAGGAGATGAATTTAGTGGAAGCTGACGTGGCCAAGTGAGTTATTTTTATTTTTGTTTGTTTATTTTAATTTCAAATTGCAAATCGTTTAATTGTGATAACTTTCACATACGAACTCCGCTTTACGCGCAATTTTTTATGTTAGGATCGTAATAAAGTTTCGGATCTGTTGACGCTGATTTGCACGGATTCTGAGATTGTCGAATTTTTGGGTTTAAATTGGAATTGAATCCAATTTAAATTCAAAAGGTGAGTGTTTTAACCCACTCACAACTTCTAGAATTTCTTATGTTTGTTAAATTGACTAAGATATGAGTAGAAATTTATTTATGATTGTTTGGCATATTTTATTCATCATCTCAGTTAAATCGCATTTATTTAATTTAATTGTTAATTAATTTTATTTATTGCATACAAATTTGACAGTTGGAATTTATTTATTTGCATATTAACTGCCAGTCATAGTGATGTTTAATTTTTATTTCATATTAACTGCCTGTTAAATTTACGTTTATTTTTGCATATAAACTGCCAATTAACAGCTATTAAATTTATTTTGAGTATAAACTAATAATTGATACCATTATTTATCACCTGTTATATATTGATGATTGTTTGAAATCGGATGATGACTGTGATAAATGGATGTATGATTTGATGGATGAATGGATGATTAATTATATTAATTGCAAGTTGCTATGCATTTCATTTCATTCGGGACTGCGGTTTGAAATGATATACAACCGCAATTTTTATTTTTAAATTGCGGATTGAAATGATAAATATCCGTATCACTTGACCATAGGATAGAAAATTTTATACAGGCACCACGGCATATATATATAATTTATTTTTAAAAATGATTTCTATGGTTTGGATAGGATACGGTTTAATAAATATTAAGTTTTGATATTTTTAAATATTTTTATACATATATAGTTAAATTGTTGAATTTAAGCTATGTATATATCTAATAAATAAAAATTTGAATAAGTTGAAAAAATGGAGTTTGATAATTCATATTATATGTTCAAGTACAGGTTTAAGATATTATATATATAGAGTTTTAAATGATTCAACTCAATTTAAGATTTGAAATATAAATTGGAAATTTACTTGGAATTGAGCTATTTAAAAATTTAACTCCATAAGTTGATGTAAACCTGTTAAACTTGGAGATTGTAAAGGTATGATATTTATAGCTGGATTTTTTATTCAAGATCAATTAAATGAATATTTCTATTGTAAATGAATTAAAAGAAATATTTAGTTATAGGTAATTCGAGTTTTATATTAAATGATTTTGGTTTAGTATGCTAAATTTCAAACTAAAAATAGGACATTTAATGGTTGAATAATAATTTCCTATCTCAAATTTTGGAAGTATAATACTTGAAGTTTGGAATATATGTTAAAAATTGAAGTGGTTTTGGAAATTGAAAGTGATATTTAAATTTATGGTTTAGACTTCAATTAAAGAAAATATATTTGTAAAGTCATGGAAATTATTTTACTTTACAAAGTAATTTTAAAATTTAACCATTTTATTTTATATACTGTTGAATATCCAAACCCTTTGAGTTTTAGAAGTATGGTTTTAAAGCTATGACTTTCGAAGTATTATGTTTTGAAAGTTATAATCCAAAAGTTTGGTTTTCAGATATTATAAATTTTAAAGCAGTATGATTTTGGAAAAGAAATATATTTGAAATGAAATGATATTATATTTATTTGGGTTTTACAAAAATAATATCAAGATGAGTTGTTTTGGAAATGGAAAAAAATATCGTATTTAAGGGTTTGAAATGGATAATTATATTCTGGTTTTAACGTATAAACTATTTTAAAGACCGCGATGTTATAATAATGTTTGGTTGTTGAAGAGACCGGGATCGGAAGTTGTCATACTCTCTGCCAACTCCGAAAACCACTTTAACAACCATGTACGCGGTGGAGATTCCAGAATGAAGTAGGTTGGTGGCGACGTTTCCTTTAAGGTAAATACGTGGACCCAACTCCCGTGAGTTGGCATAAGGTGGCTAAAAAAGGAGCGATCGACGGGTTAATGAGGCAGCACCTCTGATCGGACACTTCCCTTCGATACTATACGCTGACTTTCGATTGATTCGGTGGCCACCTTCATTTTTGATTTCTTTGATGTGGGGAGTTTGTTCGAGGTGGGCGGCAGCTGCGCGCTGCGCGCTGCGCGTTTCCATCGGCCCGGAAGCGTAATTGGTATATCTACCCTGGCATTGCCTAGTTGTGCTGTGTCACCTACCCTATCGCGCCTTGTACGAGTTTGGATTTCTCCCGTAGCCCGTGTGGTATCCTCTGGTGGCTTCCCGATCAGGAGGGACTATGATATTGGATGGACTACTGGGACTATTACGTGTTAAGGGCTATATGGGTAACCCCTTGATGCTAAGAAAAAAGTAAGTTTATTTTACAACTAGGCACTATTATAATAGCGCAATATACTACATAGTAAATAGTTTAACGGATCTTTAGGAGATGTAAATCCGGAGCATCTCTTGAGTTACTGCACTCATATTTATTTCTGTTTATTTAACTCACATAAGATCCTTTTAGTTCTGACTCGAGTGTTTTTGTCTTTTTAAATTCGCTCGGGTCAGTCCGAGCGTTTCAGGATTTGAAGAATTAGCTGTGGAGGATGAAGACGAAGATTTGTATTACTATTATCTAGTATATAATTCCACTACAACATTTTATTCCGCTGCATTGATATTATTGGTATGTGAACTCTGATATTTAATTGTATAAAGAAGAATCAAATGTTTTGTAAATACTTTTATAAACTGTACATTTTATTATTATATTTTATCCTTTCGTTGTGAGATTCTATTTTGGTTATTTCTTCTCTGTTTTTCTTATTTACCCCATAACAATCCGCCCTTCCATATGGTTTGAATCGGCATGAGCGTCGATTTAAAGTGTGCGAAAAGATGGGACTTTACAGCAGTGGAAGAATTCGATCAATTTATTATTAGTAGTAATTTTATAGAGTTACCTCTAAGTAATAGAGAATTTACTTGGGCTGATACTAAAGAAATCCCTTCTATGGCCTTATTAGATAGATTCTTTATTATTGATGAAATTGAGGATAAAAACCGTATATATAGAGTCATTGGGTTGCTTATATGTGTTCGGATCATTGCCCTATTATTCTCACTTGTGATTATAATATAATTGTTAAAAAAAATTTGTAAAAATGTGGTTATTATAATCCAACTTTTCTAATTTAATTAATAATTAATGGAATTCAACGAATATTTATAATCTTAGGCATACCGGTAATTTAGGGAAAAAAATTGTTTTGAAACTTAGAAGCCTTAGGAACTTTCTTAAGAATTGGAGTAAGAATGTATTTGGCAGTGTTAAAATTAAAAAAGAGAATCTACCTAATGAAAATTTTAAAATAAATAAGATAGCAGAACCTAGACACCTTAATTTAGTGCAACTTAACGTTCTCGCAAACTTAAAAAAAACTTAACTCAGTTCTTGAAAAAGAAGAGGTTATGTGAAAACAGAGATATAGAATTCAATGGATCAATGAAGGAGATAATAATACAAAAATTTTACATAAAAGGGAAAATGGTAGGAAGTGTCGTAATACCGTTAATTCAATTTTGGTTAGTAACGTTGAGTTAGTGGAATAAAGAGATTTGAATAAGGCCTTTACTAATTATTATAAGGATATTTTTGGTAATAAAAAACAAAGAATTAAGGCTAGATGGAATGAACTGTATCCCATTGATTCTAGAATTGATCTCAATGATATTGACAATCCGTTTTTGGAAGAGGATATTTGGAAGGCCATAAATGATATGGCTAGTGATAAAGCTCTGGGGACTGATGGTTTTGCTATTTTATTTTATAAACAACTTTGAGTTGTATTAAAACCTGACTTAATTAATACGTTTAACAAATTTTTTAACGGACGTTTATAATTAGGAAGATTTAATTTTGCCAATGTCATCCTACTACATGAAAAATTGGTGCAAATAATTTGACAGATTTTAGACCAGTTTCTTTAATTAGTTGCTCAGTATAAATTATTTCAAAAGTTCTGGCAAATAATTTATACACTGATGTATGCAATATACAGACACAGATACGATCACAGTAACAAACACAGATGCAGAAATAAAATAAAAGCAGTAAAGGAAAGAACACACCAGATTTTATACTGGTTCGGAGTTACCCTAAATCCAGTCCCGCAACACAAGTACGGATTTTCTTTCAAAAGCAATTGTACAATTACACCCTCGGTTTCAAGGCTACGAGGTACACCCCCCAGAATTTCTATCCTCTGGGTAGAGATACTTGATTTCCGGGCCACAAGTTCACCAATTGATTTACCAAGGCTACAATCACACCTTTTCTCTTTTGATTGATTTTCAAGGCTACAATCACACCTTTTCTCTTTCGATAGATTACAAAAAGCCTATAACTCTGAATAGCACTGAGAACCTTGTAGAGATAGTGATAGAGAATCAAACTAGAATTAATCGAGTTCGATTCAATGTTGATTTCGGCAGAGTAATGGTAATAATATGTATTAAGAAATGTGGAAGAAGAAAAGGAGTGAAAAACCAGAAAATCTGATATAAAATTCGTTGAAACTAACCCCTATTTATAGAAGAACAACAACCATGTCCACTCATGAAGAGTTATGGCGAATAGACACTTCTTTTGAAATTTAAATTTTGAACTCAACTGACACCATGTCGACATGGGGTACTTGGGCATGTCGACATCCCAAAGGATTTTTTGGTGTTTTGATTTTCTTTCAAAATAACTTTTATTTTATATTAAAACTATTTTAAACTTTATAAATATACTTGACTATAGTTAAAATTCATAAGTAAATACAGAGAATAATATATATAGAATTTAACTATAATTTTATATTTAAATCTAAGTATAAATATTTAAAGGTTAAATATATAATAGTAAAAGATAGTTTAAAATCAGGAGTAATTTGACTTTGAAATTAAAGATAATTTTGAGGCTAAAATTATTTAAAATCAGGATAGAGGGTTTTGATGTTTTTAAAAGGAAAGTTTTGAAATCATTTTGAAAACAAGATAATTTTTGTAAAATCATTTGAATTAAAATTAGTGGATACAAAACAATGTTCCACTAGATTTTCGTAGGTTCCATCCTACTTAGGGTTCCATCCCTTTAACAGGCTCGAAGTCGATTCCATTCCACGAATAAATTGGATTTTAAGATGCCAGTGCTTTTCTACGAGTTTTAACAAAAATTCCTAATAAAAATACTTATGCTTGAAATCTTGAACTCTTGATAATCTTGATACTCATGAGTCTTCTATCTCGATATCTTGAATCTCTATACTGTACAGTCTTCATTCTTGGTACCTGCATGGTTAAATCCTGCATATACATATATATCTAAACTTATAATGTTAGTATTTATATTTTATAATCTATTCTAAGGTTGTTGTCATCAAAACCATCATCTCATAGACTAACAATCTCCCCCTTTTTGATGATGACAACCTTTGTTTATAAAATATTATTTCTATCCTAATAACTCCCCCTAAAACTAATAACTCCCCCTTAATTTATGCCTAGCTACCCTATTTTATATTTATCCCTCTTTGTCATCAACAAAAAACTCACTCCCCCTCATTCTTGGGCTTCAGTACCTGCATTGGTAAACTATACAATGGAATATGTAATATATAGATTAATAAATAATTATACTTATGAACATGATAACTAATCAAAGACTATATATATTTCAATGTATATATATTTTATACAACAAACTTCAAACCAATATCAAGAAATCAATCCACACAGAGTATCAATCCAGACCAAATCAACCAAAGCAAACAAATCAAAATCAAACGTTACGTGGAACTTCCACCCATCCTTCTTCTCTAAAGATTGGGTCTGCCTTAATAGCATCCCAATTATCATTGTCATTGGTGAGAGAGACAGAAGGATGTGCTTCGTTATCGTCCTTATGTAGAGAGGAGATCATCCATCGTATCGCATCGAAGTGCCCTTCTTGTTCCTTGATCATTTGCATTTGACTCAATTTTAAGTGACGCTGGTTACGTAGAATAAACGAGAGAATATTCTTGAACGAATTAAGGGTTTCTTAAAGTTTTCGGATAGATTGTGAATAGGATTAGCCATAGTTGAATTTGCGAAAGAAATAAAGGATATAGATGATAAGAAATAAATTTCAGTGAAGAATTATGGAAGAAACAGGTATTTATAGGAGTAGAAATTCGTTTTAAATGAATAGACATTTGAAAGTTATTCAAATTTCAAATTCAAAATCAATTGTCATTTCTGACCAGTACATGTCGACATGGTCATATAGGGGATGTCGACATGGGTTAGTGTAAAATTATGACTAATTTGATTTTGTGAATAATTGTGTGTGTGTGTATATATATATATTTATATAATATACTAACATTTATTCTGGAGATAAGATAAGGTAGATAACAAAACGGAAATTTCATTTCATTGCATACTACGATAATACAACAATTAAGCACACAACAAACTACATGACCATTCGAAATAAAGCAAACTAAAACAAATACAACAAGATACGAAAAGGTAAAACTAGTTAGAGGATGATGATGATGAAGATAGTCCAAGTTTCTTGCTGACTTTGGAAATGAACTTGTTCATCTTGGATGAAATTTTGTCCAACTTCTTACTAATGGATCTTTTAGGAATCCGTTGGTTCTCAACAATCGTCTTTTGGTTTTTGAGAAGGGTTTTGGTGGATGGATTAGGAGGATAGTCAATGCTTTCCAAAGAGGTTTCACCTTCTTCTTCTTCTTCTTCAATTTCCATTTCATCCCCTACTTCTTCTTCTTCCTCTTCCTCTTCTTCCCTTTCCTCATAAGCCAATCGCTCTTCTTTTTCGGCAAGGGTCTCATAAGGTTGAAAAACTAAAGGAATTTTCGTAAGCGAAATGTTGGAATGATTGAAAACTTTTCTAGAAACAAATTCTTCGCCTTTGAAATCCTGTGACGACCCGGCTTCCTACGCCCAGGAAGACATGTCATCAATAAGAAAGAAAGGGATAGAAATAGAAAAGAAAAGAAAGAAAGGATAACAACACCAGAATCTCACAGCGGAATGGAATAAAATATAATACCTCAACATAAATATTACATAGTTATATATACATCAGAGTTATACAATATCATACAATATGACTATCATATACATATCACTCAGAACATACATCTCAAATATCATAAACTAACTAACACAGCGGAACTATATAGATAGCTACATACGTCTGGTCTTCTGCTCCAACTCCTCCAGAAAACTCAATACTCCGAATACCTATCACTTGGCTACTCATAAAAATTTGAGTACCCAAGAGTTTATGAAAAACAAAATATAAACTCCCGGTCAGACATGGGTCTGGTATGAGTAAACGGGTTAAAGTTGTTTAACTTTGAAAATCATTTGAAATAAAGGTATCACGTAAGACTTCCCACACATAAATACGGGAAAGTTTTTACCTTACGCTAAGCAAAACATTTTATAGGAAATCCAGTGATATTATAATAGTGTCTAGGGTTTTCAAGTAAAATACAGAAATAGCTGAAATGTTTACATCTCACATTCCAACATAGTTGGGCACAATCAAAACGTACGGCGCTTATTGGAAATTGGATCCCATACAATGGCAGGGCTACTGGGGTACCGCCCATCACAGTACGTGGTCTAGATCACAGTACCGAGGAGCCACCCTAACTCCCCTGCAACACAAGGCCGGAACCATTCCTTACTGAACAGTCCCGAACAAGATAACCCCGCAGTTGGCTGCAGACCAACCGCCCACACAGCCGAATAAAAGGGACATCTAGACAGGGGTATACCTCATCCTGCTTGGGCATGACCCACCTAACCTTGCTGCACATCCCCTGTTTTAGCCATTCCCGGTTGATGAGGCTTGAGGATGCGTTTACCTTTTTAGAACATATCTCTTAGAGTGCTCATCGTCCGCCTGACGATGTGCTGAAAGCATTCAATCCATACAAGTTCGTTCCGGGTTCGAACGAAACCGAAGGCATTATCTCGTTACAGTCATTTTGGAATCACCCTCAGAGTTAACGACGATAACCCTTGCACTCTGAAAACACCATCTCGATCTTCACTTGAGATTACACGACCTAACGTTTAATTTGGATCGATGTGGTTTTCGGAATATCAAATCGATACCCGATCCCGGTCTCATCGAAATCCAAACGCCATTTTAAAGGCCAAGTTGTCTAATTAACTTAACAGTTTAAATTTAACAATTGAATTCATAAAGCAATTTAACACAGATAAATAACATCAGATAAATCATACATAATCATCACAGATATATCCAGAATATCACAGAACATCACAGATATAAATAAACATCAGAGGCAATCAAATAGAGTCATTGATTTATATCAACAAGTTTGATTTGTTTTAAACTTAATTGCATACTCAAGAGTAAATTATATTTTATTCTTTGCTTAATCAATTACTAATAAATTAACTTATTTCAATTCATTAATTACTTATTAATCATTTACTAAATTAATTAATTATTAATCAATAATCTTAATTATTGATTATAAAACTCAATTACACATTTAATTATTATTAATTTCTTAATTAATCATTAATTATTAATTAACTTAATCATTCAATCAATAATTATTTAATTATTCGTTAAATACAATTTGTTAATTAATCAACTTCAAATGATTAATATTCTTCATTACAAATGATTTTATACAAGATTATCATAAAAATCTTTAATTACAAATTTAATTACATTTTGAACTACTTATTAAATTATTTATAAAATTGATTACATTCTTAATTTACTTTGAAATTAACTTAATTACTCTTCTTTGTTTTCTGTAAAACTTTAAAGTTCTTCTTGTATTAACCAGTTTGTAAACATTAATAACCTGACTAATACTTAGCTTATGAATCTTAACTCAATATAGTTAGCAAGCTACTGGAATTAAAACCCGAAGTAAACATCACACTAACTCGGGTCTACCACGACATTACCCAGTATTTTCTCGCGTACTTCCCTACATCTTCTTCTTCCCCTGTTTCTTACTTCATCTGTTTCTTTTTAAAGTTTAAAGTTTTAACTGTTAAACTTATTAACACACGCGCCTTCTCAATCTCGACCCAGAACAAACCCGAAGTCCTCGCGCTAACATAATCGAGATTCACTCGAGTCGACAACAGCCGATACTTCCCCGCCGTCGTGCATGTGCACGACGGTCCACCACCGTGCCAACGCCACGCGACATCATCCACAAATCACTCGCCACTCCCTCACTCGAATACGAAGCCTAGAATAACACGACAACCTCAAAATCAAAATACGCCCTATAAGTTGAACTGCTACATGAACACAGTGGACAAAACCACCTCGTACTCACTATCGCGACCTTCAGTGATGACGTGGCTTCGGCTATGCCTTGCCGACATCACCCCCTAACTCCTCCCAAAACTTCACGTCACTCGGTTGCGCCAGGGTATCGCGTTCATCAACGAACCGAACCCAAAAGTACAGAACACAAAAACCCTAATATTGCTTCACCCCATCAAATCTCGCATTCGAAAATATTTTTAGCATTTTTCTAGTGATCTCACATCACCACTCTAGCTTCAAGTTAAATTACAACAATTAAAATTGGAGGAATTAACAGAACTTCATAAAAATGCACTTCCGGTTTATTTTCAAACTGTTCTGCGAATTGTTAACTAAAAATTATAATTTGGGTCTTAAAAATCATAACTTAGTACGTTGTTTCAAGATATAACTTTGAATTTACAATTTATGCAACTCTAATTTTGATCATTATTTACCTTTTTAATGTAAGTTTAAGTTTACAGTGTTTAAATTATACAGCTATCTTAAAATCAACTTCAAACCTTAATCTGAAGCTTTAACAACTTTTATTTAGTTAAATTACTAATTACATGAGATGACTTTATATAAAAGTATGAAATATTCTTTAATTCCTTTGACTCCACAGAAATTAAAAACCTGGAAGAACAACTATAAGAACAGACGGTATTTAACAAGAATTCCAGAACTCAAATCATAACAATACTTCATGAAATACATATTAAAAGTTAGATTTAAAAATTAGTTTACTCACCAAAAACTGTTGAAAACAGAGGCTAGTTGCTTGATGAAGAAACCTGTAGTTGAAGTTTGAAATTCCTGTAAACTTCTTTGCTTCCTGAATTTTTTATGTGAACTTGAGAATATAAAGTTTTGTTTATATATATATTTTTTTTGCAGTTCAAATGAGCTAAAGGATAAGAAATGATGTATGCAAATATTTATAACTTTCAAAAATGATGTCTTCTTACACAAGCTTTAACTTGATAAAATATCTTGCTTTATTATATTAATGTTTGCTGACACAATTTTAACTTGTACAAAATCCTGAGATGAATCAACAAATTTCGGCTGGGAGATTGTTATAAAACCTGAAAGGACAATATGCAGTGCTAATTAAATGTTGTGTTTTTACTTATGTTAACACAATCAATATTTACTGACATAAACATTTTGTACAATTGTTGTTGTATGCACTAATTAGTATTTGCTGACACTAACAATATATATAAAGATATTTGCAGGCTTAAGTTTGTACTGATATGTTCATAAAGATTTATACTTATTATGCTTTGCTGACCAATTTTGTACAAGAGTTTTGATACTTGCAGATTTTTGTTTGAACATATTTATGTTAACATATAAACAAAATGTTTGCTGCAGGTTTTTGGGTTTGTACTAAATGTTTTCATTTATGCTAACATCCTATTAATGTTTGCAGACAAGTTAAATTTGTTTAAAGATATTTGTCTCTTTGTTTACAGATTATGTATATTTGTCTTTACATAGTTAACACTTTTATTTATATCTTATTCAAGTTATAATTATGTACTTATGTTTATGTATACTTATGTTTATGTATACTAATGTTTATAACTATATTTATAAGTATTTATATTTATATAGAAGCTCATGTTAAATATTTATAATCTTATTTTATTTTAGTTATAAAAGCTATTGTTAGAAACATTGCTTGGCCTTATTTTTATTCAAAGCTTAATTTTTCCAATATTTAATTTGTAATGTATTTGCACTAATGTATTTTATAGTTATATTTAATATGAATAGAATTATATTATTATACTCATCATTATTAACTACTTTTATACCTTTGATATTAAATGTCATCCATACATAATTTTTAATCTAATTAAATAAAACAGATTTAATTTTAAATGTTGTTAAAGAGTCTATTTTACATTTTGATATTATAAATTCCTTTATAACACATATACAACTAATAATATCCAACATCTTATTTATTTATAAATGCAAATATTATATTTTATTTAAATTTGATCAAAACTTATTATAATAATAGGGTCAAAATTCCGGAATGTCACATTCCTCCCCCCTTAAAAGAATTTCGTCCCCGAAATTTAAACAACAGTTAATTTCAAAAACTTAATATTAACAATCTAAACATACATATCATCCATACAAAAAAACAAGCAATCAAACAGTCAATTCTAACAGTATTACTAATTATCCGGACATAAATTTGGATAAGCTTTTCTAAAACTATCAAGAGTTTCCCAGGTACAATCTCTGGGATCCTCGCTCCATTGCACCTTGACGAGTTTCACCACTTTTTTCCTGAGCTGCTTCTCGTCTTGATCAACAATCTGAATAGGATCTCTAACCACAGTCAGGTTGGGTTCTACTTCTAAATCTTCCTGAACAACCGGTTCTACCACTGATGATGAGTCATGAATATACTTCCTTAAATGAGACACATGAAATACATTGTGAATCCCAGACATCCGTTCTGGCAATTCAATCATGTAGGCTACAGTTCCAATTCTTTCCAACACTCGGAATGGACCAATATATCTTGGAGCAAGTTTTCCCGTCTTTCCAAATCTTATAGCACCTTTGATTGGGGAAACTTTGATAAAAACTAAATCTCCAATCTCAAATTCCAAGGGTCTTCGTCTCTTATCTACATATTTCTTCTTATGATCTTGAGCAGTTTTCATCCTTTTCTTGATAAGCTCAACCTTCGCAGAAGCTTCACGAATAAGATCGGGTCTGAGTACAAGTCGATCATTCGATTCGATCCAACAAGATGGTGATCTACACGGTCTTCCATACAGAGCTTCATACGGAGCCATCTTAATACTCGCTTGATAACTGTTATTATAGGAAAATTCCACTAAATGAAGATGGTCTTCCCATGATCCACCAAAATCCAATACACAAGCTCGCAGCATATCTTCCAGAATACGATTAAGTCTCTCCGTTTGTCCGTCCGCCTGAGGATGATAGGCTGTACTTAATCTCAAACTTGTTCCCATTGCTGATTGCAGAGCTTCCCAAAATTTGCTAGTAAAAATAGGATCACGGACACTTACTATGCTAACAGGAACACCATGTAATCTGACTATCTCCTTCAAGAAAATTTCTGCCAAGGAAACTGCAGTGCGAGTTGCCTTAACTGGAATAAAATGGGCACTCTTCGTCAAACGATCAACAATAACCCATATTCCTTCATTTCCTTTCCTGGTTCTGGGCAAACCGTCGATAAAGTCCATCGAGATCATCTCCCACTTCCAATATGGAATTTCCAAAGGTTGCAATAGTCCTGCAGACTTTTGTTGATCTCCCTTCACTTGCTGGCAGATGGCACAACTATTAACAAAAGCAGCTACATCCTTCTTCATATTCGGCCACCAGAAAACTCTCCTCATATCTTTATACATCTTCGAGATTCCCGGGTGAATATTCAATTTGGAACGATGACACTCAGCTAAAACTTCTTGCCTCAGTCCATCAATATTAGGCACACACAAACGACCATTAATCTTTAGAACACCTTGATCGTCCACATTGAAATCTGAATACCGACCGTCTTTAGTTCCAAGAATTATTTCCTCAAAAGATTTATCCTCCGTTTGCTTACCAATAATCTTTTCTTGGAGAGATGGAACTACTTCCAAAAGAGATAAAACAGCATTTCTACTAAGAGCATCAGCCACGACATTCGCTTTCCCCGGAGTATACAAAATATCCAGATCATAAGATGCCAAAAATTCGACCCATCTCTGCTGTCTCAAATTAAGATCTTTTTGAGAGAAAATATATTTCAACGGTTTGTGATCCGTGAATAACTCAAACTTTTCTCCCAAAAGATAATGTCTCCATAACTTCAAAGCAAAAACAATAGCTAACAGTTCTAAATCATGCATAGCATAGTTCTTCTCATGGGACTTCAATTGTCGACTAGCATACGAAATTACTCTACCGTTCTGCATCAGAACTGCTCCCAATCCAACTAAACATGCATCCGTATATACTTCAAATTTGCTTTTCCCATCCGGGATAGCAAGTACTGGTGCACTAGTTAGCATTGTCTTCAATTCCTGAAAAGCTTCTTCACATTGAGGTGTCCACTTGAATTTAGCTCCTTTCTTAGTCAGCTTAGTCAGATGCGAAGAAATTTTGGAATAATCCTTAATAAATTTTCTGTAGTAGTCAGCCAAACCCAGAAAACTGCGAACTTCCGTCGGTGTCCCGGGCTGTTTCCATTGCAAAATAGTTTCAACCTTTGCTGGTTCTACTGAAATGCCTTCACCAGAAACAATGTGCCCTAAAAATTTGACTTCTAATTTCCAAAAATGGCACTTTGAAAACTTTGCCTTCAACACATGTTTCCTCAGAGTCTCCAATACAATCCTCAAATGATGTCTGTGCTCTTCTTCCGATTTGGAGTAGACCAAAATATCATCAATGAATACCAAAACAAACTTATTCAACACATCTCTAAAGACACGGTTCATGAGGTCAACAAAATAGGCAGGAGCGTTGGTTAATCCGAACGGCATAACCAACCACTCATAAAATCAATTCGGTCCCCTAAATGCTGTCAAGGGAATACTATCTTCAGCTACTCTCAATTGATGGAAACCTGAAGCTAGATCTAGTTGAGGAAAGATAGAAGCTCCATGCAACTGGTCAAAAAGATCATCGATGCGAGGAAAAGGATATTTATTTCGAATGGTCGCTTTGTTCAATTCTCTATAATCAACACAGAACCTTAGCGAATCATCCGATTTGGTGACAAACACCGCAGCAGAGCCCCAACAAGAAAAACTGGGTCTAATCAAACCCTTCTCCAAAAGATCTTGCGTCTGCTTAACCAACTCTTCTCTCTCTCTAGGAGGCATTCTCCTACTTGGTTGAATCACCGGCACTGCTCCTGGAATCAAATCAATACGAAACTCAATCTCTCGATGTGGCGGAAGACACTTAACTTCTTCAAAAACATCAGGAAAATCTTGAACCACATCGATTTCTTCAACTTTCTCTAGAGAAGTCTCATCTCCTAGCAAAAGACTACTCAAGTGAAATCCAGAACTATCGCACGACACTTTGGCAATCCTACCCAAATCAGTCTCCAATGAAACTGTCCTCTCATCACAATTCCACTGCTTTATACTTATCGAGCCAATCCATTCCCAAAATAAGATCAAATCCTTTAAAATTTAACACATACGGGTCACAAGAAAAACCGTGGGACAAATAAGAAAGCTTCAAGTCCTTACAGATCGTATCCAGTTTTGTTGCTCCACCAATAGGATTAGATACAATAATGGGTCGATCCACGGTACTAGGGTTAAGAGAAAACTTTTCTACTGATTCTGAAGATATAAAACTCAAAGATGCACCCGAATCAAATAAAACTTTAATATATGTATACTTATATGAAAATACAAATACGCACTCTCAAGATAAATATTACTCCAGAGCCTAGGTACTCGCTCAACCTAACGCTCCAATACCAGCTGTGACGACCCGGCTTCCTACGCCCAGGAAGACGTGTCATCAATAAGAAAGAAAGGGATAGAAATAGAAAAGAAAAGAAAGAAAGGATAACAACATCAGAATCTCATAGCGGAATGGAATAAAATATAATACCTCAACATAAATATTACATAGTTATATATACATCAGAGTTATACAATATCATACAACATGACTATCATATACATATTAGTCAGAACATACATCTCAAATATCTTAAACTAACTAACACAGCGGAACTATACAGATAGCTACATACGTCCGGTCTTCTGCTCCAACTCCTCCGGAAAACTCTATACTCCGAATACCTATCACTTGGCTACTCATAAAAATTTGAGTACCCAAGAGTTTATGAAAAACAAAATATAAACTTCGGGTCAGACATGGGTCTGGTATGAGTAAACGGGTTAAAGTTGTTTAACTTTGAAAATCAATTGAAATAAAGGTATCACATAAGACTTCCCACACATAAATACGAGTAAGTTTTTACCTTACGCTAACCAAAACATTTTATAGGAAATCCAGTGATATTATAATAGTGTCTAGGGTTTTCAAGTAAAATACAGAAATAGCTGAAATGCTTACATCTCACATTCCAACATAGTTGGGCACAATCAAAACGTACGGCGCTTATTGGAAATTGGATCCCATACAATGGCAGGGCTACTGGGGTACCGCCCATCACAGTACGTGGTCTAGATCACAGTACCGAGGAGCCACCCTAACTCCCCTGCAACACAAGGCCGGAACCATTCCTTACTGAACAGTCCCGAACAAGATAACCCCGTAGTTGGCTGCAGACCAACCGCCCACACAGCCGAATAAAAGGGACATCTAGACAGGGGTATACCTCGTCCTGCTTGGGCATGACCCACATAACCTTGCTGCACATCCCCTGTTTTAGCCATTCTCGGTTGATGAGGCTTGAGGATGCGTTTACCTTTTTAGAACATATCTCTTAGAATGCTCATCGTCCGCCTGACGATGTGCTGAAAGCATTCAATCCATACAAGTTCGATCCGGGTTCGAACGAAACCGAAGGCATTATCTCGTTACACTCATTTTGGAATCACCCTCAGAGTTAACGACGATAACCCTTGCACTCTGAAAACACCATCTCGATCTTCACTTGAGATTACACGGCCTAACGTTTAATTTGGATCGATGTGGTTTTCGGAATATCAAATCGATACCCGATCCCGGTCTCATCGAAATCCAAACGCCATTTTAAAGGACAAGTTGTCTAATTAACTTAACAGTTTAAATTTAACAATTGAATTCATAAAGCAATTTAACACAGATAAATAACATCAGATAAATCATACATAATCATCACAATTATTTAATTATTATTAATTGCTTAATTAATCATTAATTATTAATTAACTTAATCATTCAATCAATAATTATTTAATTATTCGTTAAATACAATTTGTTAATTAATCAACTTCAAATGATTAATATTCTTCATTACAAATGATTTTATACAAGATTATCATAAAAAATTTTAACTACAAATTTAATTACATTTTGAACTACTTATTAAATTATTTATAAAATTGATTACATTCTTAATTTACTTTGAAATTAACTTAATTACTCTTCTTTGTTTTCTGTAAAACTTTAAAGTTCTTCTTGTATTAACCAGTTTGTAAACATTAATAACCTGACTAATACTTAGCTTATGAATCTTAACTCAATATAGTTAGCAAGCTACTGGAATTAAAACCCGAAGTAAACATCACACTAACTCGGGTCTACCACGACATTACCCAGTATTTTCTCGCGTACTTCCCTGCATCTTCTTCTTCCCCTGTTTCTTACTTCATCTGTTTCTTTTTAAAGTTTAAAGTTTTAACTGTTAAACTTATTAACACATGCGCCTTCTCAATCTCGACCCAGAACAAACCCGAAGTCCTCACGCTAACATACTCGAGATTCACTCGAGTCGACAACAGCCAATACTTCCCCGCCGCCGTGCACGTGCACGACGGTCCACCACCGCGCCAACGCCATGCGACATCATCCACAAATCACTCGCCACTCCCTCACTCGAATACGAAGCCTAGAACAACACGACAACCTCAAAATCAAAATACGCCCTATAAGTTGAACTGCTACATGAACACAGTGGACAAAACCACCTCGTACTCACTATCGTGACCTTCGGTGATGACGTGGCTTCGGCCATGCCTTGCCGACATCACCCCCTAACTCCTCCCAAAACTTCACGTCACTCGGTTGCGCCAGTGTATCGCGTTCATCAACGAACCGAACCCAAAAGTACAGAACACAAAAACTCTAAAATTGCTTCACCCCATTAAATCTCGCATTCGAAAATATTTTTAGCATTTTCTAGTGATCTCACATCACCACTCTAGCTTCAAGTTAAATTACAACAATTAAAATTGGAGGAATTAACAGAACTTCATAAAAATGCACTTTCGGTTTATTTTCAAACTGTTCTGCGAATTGTTAACTAAAAATTATAATTTGGGTCTTAAAAATCATAACTTAGTATGTTGTTTCAAGATATAACTTTGAATTTACAATTTATGCAACTCGAATTTTGATCAATATTTACCTTTTTACTGTAAGTTTAAGTTTCCAGTGTTTAAATTATACAGCTATCTTAAAATCAACTTCAAACCTTAATCTGAAGCTTTAACAACTTTTATTTAGTTAAATTACTAATTACATGAGATGACTTTATATAAAAGTATGAAATATTCTTTAATTCCTTTGACTCCACAGAAATTAAAAACCTGGAAGAACAACTATAAGAACAGACAGTATTTAACAAGAATTCCAGAACTCAAATCATAACAATACTTCATGAAATACATATTAAAAGTTAGATTTAAAAATTAGTTTACTCTCCAAAAACTGTTGAAAACAGAGGCTAGTTGCTTGATGAAGAAACCTGTAGTTGAAGTTTGAAATTCCTGTAAACTTCTTTGCTTCCTGAATTTTTTATGTGAACTTGAGAATATAAAGTTTTGTTTATATATATATTTTTTTCTATTGCTTTTGCAGTTCAAATGAGCTAAAGGATAAGAAATGATGTATGCAAATATTTATAACTTTCAAAAATGATGTCTTCTTGCACAAGCTTTAAATTGATAAAATATCTTGCTTTATTATATTAATGTTTGCTGACACAATTTTAACTTGTACAAAAACCTGAGATGAATCAACAAATTTCGACTGGGAGATTGTTATAAAACCTGAAAGGACAATATGCAGTGTTAATTAAATGTTGTGTTTTTACTTATGTTAACACAATCAATATTTACTGACACGAACATTTTGTACAATTGTTCTTGTATGCACTAATTAGTATTTGCTGACACTAACAATATATATAAAGATATTTGCAGGCTAAAGTTTGTACTGATATGTTCATAATGATTTATACTTATTATGCTTTGCTGACCAATTTTGTACAAGAGTTTTGATACTTGCAGATTTTTGTTTGAACATATTTATGTTAACATATAAACAAAATGTTTGCTGCGGGTTTTTTGGGTTTGTACTAAATGTTTTCATTTATGCTAACATCTTATTAATGTTTGCAGACAAGTTAAATTTGTTTAAAGATATTTGTCTCTTTGTTTATAGATTATGTATATTTGTCTTTACATAGTTAACACTTTTATTTATATCTTATTCAATTTATAATTATGTACTTATGTTTATGTATACTAATGTTTATAACTATATTTATAAGTATTTATATTTATATAGAAGCTCATGTTAAATATTTATAAGCTTATTTTATTTTAGTTATAAAAGCTATTGTTAGAAACATTGCTTGGCCTTATTTTTATTCAAAGCTTAATTTTTCCAATATTTAATTTGTAATGTATTTGCACTGATGTATTTTATAGTTATATTTAATATGAATAGAATTGTATTATTATACTCATCATTATTAACTACTTTTATACCTTTGATATTAAATGTCATCCATACATAATTTTTAATCTAATTAAATAAAACAGATTTAATTTTAAATGTTGTTAAAGAGTCTATTTTACATTTTGATATTATAAATCCCTTTATAACACATATACAACTAATAATATCCAACATCTTATTTATTTATAAATGAAAATATTATACTTTATTTAAATTTGATCAAAACTTATTATAATAATAAGGTCAGAATTCCGGGATGTCACAAATCCAGTCCAAAATAGTTAAAAATCCGAGTGAGATAAATTCCATGGTATAAAGTATTCTCACCCATTTCAAGATTTTTAGGACGAAGTTCATCCAATAACTTGCGCCCAATTTATGTCATAATTTCCAAAAATAGCAAAAAGAGCTTTGCAAACTTTTGAAGTAGGATTGTTAAAATTCGCCGATCTTAGGGTCAAAGTATGTTGCAAAAGAAGATTGACAATTCTTGCCTTTGGACGAAAATTTCGATTTTTGAATTCAAAATTATCAATTCCATCGAAAATGCGATGAAATATCTCACGATCATTTTCATCGATTTTAAAATTAGAAAGATCCATTCCCGTACACTTGCAATTGAGAATGGCACCCAAAAGATCACAATTCAAAACAATTCTAGTGCCTTTGACACTACTCCAAATTTCATCCTCATTTCCATAATAAAATCCACGGTTTAAATTAGCACAGAAAATTTTAACAAGATTTGGATAGCAAACAAAATCATTTTGAGAAGCATCAATAAGACTAAGAACTACATTGTTTGCAAAAAGAGAATCAAGTTCATAAGAAGAAAAATCTTGAAAAATAGCAAATTTTCCGGGATGAACTTTGGCATAGTTAGCATAATTGATGTATGCTTTTATTGCCTCCGGATCATTGAATAATTGCTCTTTGATTTTTTTGAAAATTCTCGTGGTGGAGGGGTTGCTTGAAGAAGCCATTAAAGTAGAGGGTAGAGAGCTTGAAGTTTTGAAGAGAGAGTTTGAATTTGAAAATGAGAGTGAAAAGATATGATAAAAGATGGTGAATAAATAGATTCTCAAAGGACATATTCTCTGGTCAAAAGGTAGCTTTTCAGAGAATTGAATGAAGTGAAAAGGTGGAGGGAAATTCACACATTTGAATTCAAATTCAGGTACCCATGTTGACATCATGGTAGGGACCATGTCGACATGTGCCTTTGAATTTTCATGAATTGATTTTTCCTAAGTTCTCTAATATATATATAAATATTATTATTATTTTTAATGCCTATATATATATATATATCTAAAATATTATTAAATTTCAAGTATATTTCAGAAAATATTATAATACTATTAAAAAAAATAATGAAATAGTAATAAAAAATAGAAAACAAATTTTAAAATTCAAACAACACATCAATTCAAAATCAATCAATCAAACAATCAAGCAACTAATTCTAACCAAGCAATTTCAACCAACTGTACCGTAAACGTGTACCTTTTTCTGAGTCCGTCTCTTTGAATTCGTCGGAGTTATGAATAGCCGTGAAACACAAATTTGAATTATCTGTCTTCTGATCATCATCACTTGAGGACGAGTCTGAGTCATCTACAGTAGCAGTAAATGCACGCTTCCGTTTCTTTGCTGGATCATTGTTCATAGGAGAATTTTTCCTATCTAGATACGGACAGTCTCTTTTGAAATGGCCTGGTTTATCACAGTTGTAACATTTGTCATTATTTTTCACTACGTTCTAGTTTCTAGAATTCTTATAGTGGTTTCTCTTGAGATTATTCATTTTTTTGTATTTCTGGAATTTCCTAAATTTCTGGTCATAAAGGCTATCTCTTCATCATTATCGCTGTTTGAGTCTGATCCATCGGTCAATGCATTGAATGCCATTGATTTCTTTTCATATGCTTTACTTTCTCTTCTCCCGATCATTTGAACTTCATACGACATTAGATTTCCAATTAATTCTTCTATCTTCAAAGTACTGATGTCATTTGCCTCTTCGATCGCAAGTGTCTTTTGATCCCATTATGGAGTTAGAGAATTTAAAATCTTTCTGACTTGATCTTCTTCAGAAAATTCCTTTCCCAAAGATATAAGAGAATGCACAATATCCTGAAATCTACTATACATATCTGAAATAGACTCATTAGTATTCATTTTGATTAATTGAAACTGATTTGTGAGCATGGAAATTTTGGTCTGTTTAACTTTGCTTGTTCCTTCGTGGGTAACTTGCAAAGTTTTCCAGATTTCATATGCAGACTTACAAATTGACACTCTATTTAATTCATTTCTATCTAGTGAACAAAACAGAATATTCATTGCCTTAGAATTATTTTGTGCAACAGTCTTTTGCTCAGCAGTCCACTGTGCAAAATTAGTTGTGGGTTCAGAATATTCGGTTTGTGTGATATTCCAAGTGTCTAATCCTATAGATTGTAAATATATTTTCATCCTACATGCCCAATATGCATAGTTACTGCCATTAAAAAGTGGCGGTCTGACAGTAGACTGACCCTCTACAAATGAACTAGTGACAGGGATACTACTGTTAGTAACAGTACCAGTGTTGGTAGCCATTTTGAAAACTTTTCAAAAATCAGATTATGAAACTTTGAAAACCTTGCTCTGATATCAATTGTGAGAAATTGCGGATTATAGATCTTAAGGCTAGGATTAACACTAGAGGGGGGTGAATAGTGTTAATAAAGAATTACTAAATCTTTTTGAGTTTATGTTAATTTATACACTGATGTATGCAATATACAGACACAGATACGATCACAGTAACGAACACAGATGCAGAAATAAAATAAAAGCAGTAAAGGAAAGAACACACTGGATTTTATACTGGTTCGGAGTTACCCTACATCCAGTCCCGCAACACAAGTACGGATTTTCTTTCAAAAGCAATTGTACAATTACACCCTCGGTTTCAAAGCTACGAGGTACACCCTTCAGATTTTCTATCCTCTGGGTAGAGATACTTGATTTCCAGGCCACAAGTTCACCCAATTGATTTACCAAGGCTACAATCACACCTTTTCTCTTTTGATTGATTTTCAAGGCTACAATCACACCTTTTCTCTTTCGATAGATTACAAAAAGCCTATAACTCTGAATAGCACTAAGAATCTTGTAGAGATAGTGATAGAGAATCAAACTAGAATTAATCGAGTTCGATTCAATGTTGATTTCGGTAGAGTAATGGTAAGAATATGTATTAAGAAATGTGGAAGAAGAAGAGGAGTGAAAAACCAGAAAATCTGATATAAAATTCGTTGAAACTAACCCCTATTTATAGAAGAACAACAGCCATGTCCATTCATGAAGAGTTATGGCGAATAGACACTTCTTTTGAAATTTAAATTTTGAACTCAACTGACACCATGTCGACATGGGGTACTTGGGCATGTCGACATCCCAGAGGATTTTTTGGTGTTTTGATTTTCTTTGAAAATAACTTTTATTTTATATTAAAACTATTTTAAACTTTATAAATATACTTGACTATAGTTAAAATTCATAAGTAAATACAGAGAATAATATATATAGAATTTAACTATAGTTTTATATTTAAATCTAAGTATAAATATTTAAAAGTTAAATATATAATATTAAAAGATAGTTTAAAATCAGGAGTAATTTGACTTTGAAATTAAAGATAATTTTGAGGCTAAAATTATTTAAAATCAGGATAGAGGGTTTTGATACTTTTAAAAGGAAAGTTTTGAAATCATTTTAAAAACAAGATAATTTTTGTAAAATCATTTGAATTAAAATTAGTGGATACAAAACAATGCTCCACTAGATTTTCGTAGGTTCCATCCTACTTAGGGTTTCATCCCTTTAACAGGCTCGAAGTGGATTCCATTCCACGAATAAATTGGATTTTAAGATGCCAGTGCTTTTCTACGAGTTTTAACAAAAATTCCTAATAAAAATACTTATGCTTGAAATCTTAAACTCTTGATAATCTTGATACTCATGAGTCTTCTATCTCGATATCTTGAATCTCTATACTGTACAGTCTTCATTCTTGGTACCTGCATTAAATCCTGCATATACATATATATCTAAACTTATAATGTTAGTATTTATATTTTATAATCTATTCTAAGGTTGTTGTCATCAAAACCATCATCTCATGGACTAACAAGTTTATATAACATTAATATGTCATTACTAGGTAAATGGTTGTGGAAATTTAAAGATAATAACAATTATTCAGTTTGGAAAGAAATTATGTTTAAACATTATTATAATGGTAGTTATAATTTATACCAGGTTACACCCTACGCTTCTAATAACTTTTCTAATTTCTGGAAATCAATTTTAAAATGTCATGATGTTCTTAAATTAGGTATCAATACGATTGTGCATTCAGGAAATAACACATCCTTCTAGCATGAATGATGGATATCTGCCATTCCTCTTAAGGTTGAATTTAAGGAAATTTTTCCAATTTGTAACTTTAATAATGTTTTAATTAAAGATGGTTTTAGACCTGATATTGATCCACCTTGGAATAATTTTACATTTAATAGAATCTTAGAAGGTTTAACTTTTAGACAATTTACACTGTTGTGTGCAAAATTGAATTTATATGATATTAATAGTGAGAATGATATTATTAACTGGGGTTAGAATAAAAGTAAGAAGTTTACTTCTAATTCATTATATAAATTTATAAATTATTCGGGTGTAACTAATAACATTTATAATCTTTTATGGAAATCATATGCACCACCAAAGGCCAAGATTAATATATGCTTTATTATACATAGGAAATTAAAGACTATTGAACATTTAAAAAAAAGAATTTGTCTATCAGTAATAAATGTACTTTTTGTAAGTTGTACTTAGACAATGTTAATCATATATATTATTATTATAGGGATACCAATTTCATTCTTAGTAATACTCTTAGAATTTTTAATTTGAACCTTAATACTAAGCTTTCAAATTGTGATTTCTGTAATATCCCGGAATTTCAAGGAGTTTAAAATGTTGATAATCTCTTATTTAAATTATTTGAAATTGATAAATTGTTATTTTCAAGAATAAATAACCAAGTAATAATAAAATAATGTTTTAATTTTGGTTATAAATTGGTTTTATAATAAGATTAATTATTTCATTGTGTAAATAAATTTTAAATAGATTTATTGTTTTCATAATTGATAAGTGTGTTTTAAATATATTTATATCTGTGTGTTTTAAATTTATTTTTAAAATAGGATAAATTTATTTGTAAATAATAATAAGCTTATTTAAAAATAAATGTTTATATTTATTTAAATTTATTTAGATTTGATTTTTAAATTTGACTTTGAAATGAATATAAATTAGAATTCAAAGGAATATATATACATCTTAAAATAGAATAGTAATATAGTTTGATTTTAAAATATATAGATAATGTTTTTAATTTAAAATAAGATTTGTTTATTTTTCTTTTTATAGAAATTTATATATAGAAATTGGGATTTTATTTATTTAATAAGAATAAATACAAGGCTTTTGAAATAGCATTTTTAAAATGAGTTTGCAATTTGTATATAATTTTATTTAAATTATAATTGATTTTACTTTATTTTCTTTTTAAAGATTGTAATTTTATATAAATTTAGCAAACATTTATAAATGTATTTGTTTATTAGATATTTAATTAGAAAAGCAGTTTTTTAAAATTTAGAAAGCACATTAGTAATTAGGAAAATAATTCAAAAGGGTTTTAAATTTCTTTTGGAATAAAATTTAATAAAAAGTGACAAATTTTAAAACACTTTGTTAACAAGTGTTAACACATTCATGAAATTAGGGACAAGTGTCCATTTTCTTTTTAATTTTTCTTTTTAATTTAATAAAATCTGAAATATTTCTATTTAAAAAACCATCTCTTCTCACTTTCTTTTTCTTTAAATTTTTTTGTTAATTTCTAAAAGGAGAAACTTGAATATGCATGCAAATTTGAAGCTCCTCAATTCAAACCATCCTCAAAACAAAAATATAAAAAAATCATTGTTCAAATCAAAATTCTCCTCAAAATAAAACCTGCAAATTTATCTTCCTGTAAAAAATTTCCCAAGCCTTCATTAACTCCTCAAACTCAAATCAAAAAACTGAAGTATTGTGTGCAAATCAAACTGCATGCCTGCAGTTGTCTTCAAAACAAAATCACGGCATGTTTTCAAACATTTCAAGTATCTGCCTCAATTTCATATGCATGCAAGTGTATATTATGAGTCAAAGTATTACTTGAAACAAATTGTTGAAGCAAACCTGAAGGCTTCTCTGTTTCAAATGAGGCTTCATCATCAGTTCAAAGCATTTTTGCAAGTACTCCAGATTTTAAATAGCATCAACTTCAAAGTTATTTTGCCAGTTTCCAAAATGCAAAATCTGGAAGCAAATTCAGGAAAAAGGCTTCCTGTTTTTTTTTTCAAACCCTGCACTGTCTTTCTTTTAAATTGAGGTGGGTAAACATTTTTACTATAAAATTAAAGTAGTAATTATCTGTTGCAATTAAGTAGTGATGATGTTTATATGAGTTGTCTTTGAGTAGATATAAGGATTGCAATAGGTTTTGTTTAGTAGAAACTGTGCATGTTGATTTTTATTTTCTCTCTCTGTATTTTTCTGTAGGATCTGAGACAAAGATTAAATCTTAAAACAATTATATTCAAAAATTGTTAAGCTATAGATTTAAACTAAAACAAGTTAGTTCAAGTATAAACTAAGAACAAAAATAGATCTAAGTCTCTGGTTTTTGAAATGTACCTGGGAATCAAAAATGCAGTAACAAATTTATTACCCATGTTTGAAACCAAATATTAAAATTTGATGAAATAAGTATACAATCTGGATTGTCATTGGGAAGTATGAGTTTTAGAAAGTAAATCTCAATTTTAAAAATTATATTGAGTATGTAATTGGGTATTTACTGGAAATTGGGGTTTTTGCAAATTCTGTTGATCTGAGCATCTGGATTACTCAGGATGCATGATGAAGCTAGGGGTTGGATTAGAGAGTGCAGTAAAAATGGTTGATGAATTTGTAAATCACTGTGAAGTTTGAATTTGCTCGAAATTGATTTTTAACCTAGTTTTGGGTTCTTACTGTAAATTGGTCTACTGCATCTTCTTCACTGTATCGAGCTTGAAGGGAATTTGTGTGAAGGAAGCGTGGTGGGTCGGCGATCGATGGCCGGAGTTGTAGGATTTATAGTTGATCGGAGGCGATGGTTCAAGGGGGGATTTCCTGATGATGTTTGGGTTTTGTTCATCCTGGGAACTCGATTTTGGATTGAGGCAAGAAGTGGTGTTTGGTTGGTCGTAGGGGTTTGCGAGGTGCTTGGGTGACTTGTCGGTGGGTTCGCCGTTGACCGGAGGTGGTTCCGGCACCGATGCAGGTGCACGAGTGGGTTGAGTGTGTCAGTGGGATGTCATTTTGGGTTTGCTCATTTTCTCGAAGCAGGTCTCGGGTGTATAGAAAGATGGCTCGGGAGGGAACTCGTGTGGGTTCTAGGTATTTGCTGATGGTTAAACTGTTATGTTTTTAACAGTTTTTAGTTTTAAATTTAATAGTTTTTTTAAATTTTAAAATCAAATTTGTTTTTTTAAAAAAAGATGCACTTTGTTTCTTGGTTCAAATATTAAGGGGTTGAACCCAAATGGAACATTTAACTAGATTTTAAATTTAAAATAAATAAAGTTTTAAACTTTAAATAGTTTAAGCTAAGTTAAATTCTTGTTTTTAAATTGATTTGTTTTTATAATTGAATTTGTATGAATAGTTTAAATGTTTTAAGTTAATGTTATTTTCAAACTTACTTTGGAAATATAAAGGAAATTTATAAATGTTTTTTTATTAACAATTAAAGGTTTAAGTAATTTATTAACTTGAATTAGGAATTGTTAATTAATAAATAAAAGAAAGTAAATAAATAATTACTTTATATTTTAATAATGAATTAAGTTAAGTAAACTTATTTCAAGATTAATTTAAGATAATGTTTTATCTTGAAAAAATAATAATTAAGTGTTAATAATTTGTAATTAATTAGTTAATTTAGAATTTTAAGGTTAGTTAATTAATTTAATTAATTATTTAAAAAGGGGTTAATTAAGTAAATAATTAAGTATAATTATTAAATTAATTAACTAATAATTATGATGATTTGATTAATGACTAATGATTAATTAAATTTTAATTATTAATTAATTAAGTAATTAAACTAGTAATTAAGTTTTAATTTGGTTTTCTTAATTAATAATTAAAAAGGTTATTAATCTAATGAAGGTTAATTAATTATAATTAAGGATTGATTAATTTTAATTAATTTGTAAATTAAGGTTAATAATTAAGTTTTATTAATTAAAGATTAAGAGATAATTAATTGGTTAATTAAGTTTAATTAATTAATTTTAAAAGTAATTTGTGATTAATTACTTTGTATTAAATAATTGATTAATAATTAAGGTTTATTAATTAATAGTTGAAGATAATTAATCTGTTAATTGAAGATTAATTTGGTTAAGAGTAATTAAGGGATGAATTACTCGATTATGTTTTATGAGATGAGTGTGATCAAGTAAGTTAATTAATTGTTTATTTAATTAAATATAGTCACTTGATAAAAGATTAAGTATGTTTACTTAATAAATTTGATAAGGTAATTACTTAAGGTAAGTAATTGATAAATTACAGAGGTAATTGAGTTAAGATAAATTACTTATTAGGAAGTAATTTTAAATAAATAATTACTTGTTAAAGTAATTAAGGGTTTATACCTGGTGTAATAAATCAAAGAATTGAGAAGTAATTAAGAATAATTAATTACTGTTTATATTTATTAAAGTTGATTAATTGAAAGCAATTAATTTTTTTAGCATGATTAATTCATGTAATTAATTAAGAAATAATGTAATTAATTATGGTTAATTAATTAATGGAAGTAATTAATTAAGGTTCATTAATTAATATGATTAATGATAATAATTTAGAATTAATTACCTGATTTAGAGTTAATTAATCAAGGTTGATTAATTCAGATAATGATTAATTAATTAGTTTAATTAATGAATAAGTAAGCAAGATTTGTTGTGATAAAGGTAATTAATTTAATTAATTTTAAATTAATTAAAAGATGAAGTAATTAATTTAATTCACTTTAAATTAATTAGAGATAGAGATAGTTAATTTAATTCATTTTAAATTAATTATGTTGTGATTAAGTAAATCATTGCTTATGTATGGATGGATGACATTGATGGTTATGAATGGATGTAATCTCAGAAATGAGATAAGTAATGTTGTGTGGTATGAATGCTTGGTTGCATTGTGATGGTAATATAGATTATCTATTGTGATAATGATGTGGATTACCTATTTTGTTATGGATCATCTGTTGATTTGATAATGTAGTTATCAATTATGACTTGTGAATTATCTATTTTGTGTGTATATAGATAATTGAATTGTTTAATCTAAACAACTTGGACCTAAAAGACACGCTTTGGTTTTCGATGAGACCGGGATCGGGTTTCCATATTTGGAAATCCGAAAACCACATCGATTCCAATTAAACGTTAGGTCGTGAATCAAAGTAGAGCTTTGTGAAGACTCGAGGTGTAAGGACTATACGTCAGTATAACTCTGTGGGTGATTCCGTAATGAGTTTGACGGAACTAGTTCTTATAGGTTCGAGATAGTGATTCAAAGTGCAAGGGTTATTGTCATTAACTCTGAGGGTGATTCCAAAATGAGTGTAACGAGATAATGCCTTCGGTTTCGTTCGAACCCGGAACAAACTTGTATGGATTGAATGCTTTCAGAACATCGTCAGGTGGACGATGAGCATTCTAAGTGATGTGTTCACTAAAGGTAATCGTAGCCTCAAGCCTCATCAACCGGAAATGACTAAAACAGGGGAGGTGCAGCAAGGCTTCGTAGGTAGCCCCCACTTGAGAGTAAGATTTACCCCTGTCTAGAGGTCCCTTTATTTCGGCTGTGTGGCCGATTGAATAGCTACATCCGCCGGGGTTGTCTTATTTGGAACTATTCAATAAGGAATGGGTCCGTCTTTGTGTTGCAGGGGAGCGGGCGTACTCCTCGATACGGTGATCTACGCCACGTACTGTGACGGACGGTATCCCAGTAGTCCTGCCATTGTATGGAATCTAAAATCCAGTAAGTGCTGTACGTATTAGTTGTGCCCAACTATGTTGAAATGTGAGCTGTAAGCATTCCAGCTATTTCTGTATTTTACTTGAAAACCCTAGACACTATTATAATATCATCGGATTTCCTATCAAATGTTTTGGTTAGCGTAAGGTAAAAACTTTTCCATGTTCATGTGTGGGAAGTATTACGTGATACCTTTTCCTTCAAAGGTTTTTAAAGTTAAGCAACTTTAACCGTTTACTCACACCAGACCCATGTATAACCCGGAGTTTATTCTGTTTTTTTAAACTCTTGAGTAATCAAATTTTTACGAGTAGCTAGGGGAATTTAGGTTGGCTTGATGAATTCTGGAGGAGCAACGGAGCAGGAGGCTTCCGCGTGTAGATATAGTTTTCCGCTGTGTGTTCTCTGAGTTGTTGTCTTTGAGTTGTATTGAGTTGTATAACTAGACAGGTGTTTATAACTGTCTAGCATGTGATGTATATCTGTGTAACTCTGATAATGGTTGTAAACTATGTAATGTTTATGTTATTAATATAATTTATTCATTCCGCTGTTAGATTCTGATGTTGTTTCTTTCTTCACTTCTTTCTATTCTCTTTTCTATCCCTTTCTTTCTTAAAGATGATGCAATTTCCTGGAGATAGGAAGTCGCGTCGTCTCATTTTCTACTGCAAAAATTTAAGATTTAAGTTCAAAATTGGAAATAGATTTTTATAAGACACTTTATTTACCATAATTTGTTGTTTTTTTGGTTTGAAAGAAACCACAGACTATTTAATAATAGTAGTAGTAGTAGTCATCATAATAAACTAATCATGACAATTGCCATATTTTGGTTTAATTAGATCTCAAATCCAAAGTATAAGTTGGCAAGAAATATTCATTTAAAGAGTATTTTAATAAGATTAGAAAATGCATTGATTTATTTAAACAAAGAAACAATATCTTTAACGGTAATAACTTTTGCATTAGTATTTATTAGAACTCAAGTGATGATTTTACTGGTTATACTAATCAACTTTGGATCAAAGGAGCGTAGTATTATTATTAGTTTATTATTTTTATTTCAAAGATATATGTGTGTGTATATACAAATTTATATACATATATAAGTTTTTGATCTCATGATTATTGACTCATAGCTTAGAAGTAGGCTTAGATGATGTAAATTTAGTATACGCAAAGATGAGGTTGTTTTGTTATTTGTGTAGAAATTATTAATTTGCTTAGCACTGCCTTATATTATTTATTCTAGTTTCTTATTTTATTTTTATTTATGTGCATATATAGTATATTAATATTTATTTATATACATATGTATTATTCTTACATTTTTGTGTAGTATTTTCTATAGATACAGGGATAGCTTCTGGTTTCGGCTGTTGATTTTGCAATGTTGTCGTTTGGGGGAGATTTTTTACTCAGTAGATGCTTTTTTGGAGTTAGCAGTGGATGAACTTTTTGCTCTAGCCGTGCCATGTTCATACTCTAATGGAGCTGCATATTGATCTTATGTTGTGCAATTTGATGCACTAGTGTTTGTATTAGGTACTTCTGACACTTCATTATCGAGCGGTGGCGTTGCCGAAGTTCGATAGTGAAGTGTAATGGGCATTGGCTTGTCGGAGCTCATTTTAGAGGTTACCATGAGTGGTTGTTTCTTCTGAGGGAATATTCATTAGTTTTTTTGGAGATTTTTTTGGTATGTTTTGTTACCTGCGAGGCATGTTGTTAGCTCCTATATTTTTGGTGCTATATATATGTACATATGTGCTCTCCTCTATTAGAAGATCACAGATTTCTCCCACAATAAAAAAAATCAACATTTTGCCGTGCGCAAGAATAGGTGCATAATTTTATAATAGGGGTTTTTAGGCTCAAGGAAAAAGTTAGAGAAAATTTTTGTTTCAGAGACAAGAATTTTGTTGTTTAGGCTGAAGGGCACTTTTTAGTGTAAATCACAGAATGATAGTTGTAACTATCATTTTTAGTTTATACGAAAAAGTGTCCTTCAGACTAAAAAGCAACTTGTTGTCCCTGAGACTAAATTTTTTTGCAACTTCTTCCTTATGCCTATTTACCTGTTTATAATATGTATATATATTTGTATATTCTGAAGATATTGATATGTGTATATGTATATATTTAATATCATATTATGTATATGAATATATGTATTAAATATATTAAATACACACACAAACACATATACTGCTTTCGGCTTTGCAATGCAAAATTAATTTTTTTAGCATATTTGTATAATTATACATACATATATTTAACATCAAAATTCTATATATATATATAAGTTATTTAAAATAAAATATATTTTATATATATATATATATATATATCCATATATACATATTGTAACATTTTGCTTACATAAATTAAAGTATATAAATAAAAAGTTGGACAATATACTTGTATATTTGATGATCTAACGTGTCCATTGTAGTGTAAATCCTAGCATTTATACGTAGAAATGTTATACCTTGTATGGATTGATATGCTACATATGCACATACATATATATATATATATATATATATGATACAAGTATATATATTACAAAATTGACAAAATAATATAATATCATTTCAAAATTTAAAATAAAATAATAATTTTATATAAAAAGAAATTTAGAAATGTTGAAATTAGACTTCATAGGCCCAATAAAGATCCAAAATGGTAATTTTTTGAAATTCAACCAATACTTTCACTATGTGCTGATCCAGTTCCAACAGGTATGGGGTTGTCCGCCTATGTTACGAACATTGGTCCAAATAAACTTAAGGCTGATTAGCCTTGTATAAGTTTATACGATATCCAAAGAATTTTAGGCGATATATCTTCTACAAAATAGAGGAACAAAAGGTGATTATTTCCACACAAGCCATCTTTTTAGAAAAGGAATTTATGTCTAAAGAAATTTAGCGGCGAAGTTGCAGATTTGGATGAAATGCGATAAACTAACACTGAGGCTGAACCAGTGGGAGAAACAAGTTCACTCGTATACAAGAACATGTAACCTATTAGAAGATATAGTAAAAAATCTCATGCACCAGTGAGATACTACATTTTTATCATGGATGGCGAGAAGACGGACTGCGTCTTAGTAGCCAACACTCCTCTATATTTCCACTAAGCACAGTAGAGTAAAGACTCTGCACTCTGGCTTAGAGCAATGAAATTCAAAATGGATTCGACGTAAGAAAACAAAATATGGACTTTGGCGGATGTACACGAAGGGACAAAAGCTATTGGCATCAAATGGATGTTTCAAAAAATGCTAAATGCAGATGGACAATTAAAGACTTATAAAGCTAGGGTAGTTGTGAAAGAATTTCACTAAATTCAAGGTGCACCTTTTCATTCCTAGCCATGCTTAAGTCCCTGGATTATGTTGGCCATTGTTGCATTATATGACTATGAAATATGAAAATGGATGTAACGAAGGCATTTCCAAATGGTGGTTTACAAGAAATTATCTATATGTTGCACCCTGGTAGTTGTCAGTAGGAGTAAGGGCAAGGCTTGCAAATTGCTAAAGTCTATTTATGGACTTAAACAAGCTTCAAGAAGTTAGAACAAGTGTTTTGATAAGGGAATCAAATAGTTTGGTTTTTATTAGAACACAGAGGAAGAATGCATATACAAAAAGGAATAGGGCAACGCTATCGTGTTCCTAATGCTATATGTTGATTATCTTCTGTTGATTGGAAATGACACTTTGTTATTGCAATCGATGAAAGCCTTGTTACCCAAGAACTTCTCCATGAAGGATTTGGAAGAAGTAGCCTACATACTTGGTATAAAGATCTATAGAAATATATCAAAGAGGTTCCTGGAGTTGTCCCAATCCTTGTACATAAATTGTTGTGTAACGATGATCAAACCAAGCTCTCCATCTCCAGCATGTGGTGTACGCATATGAGTTGGCACACACTTTGTTATGACAAATGGAATCCCTAATGTTACGTTCCTACCAAGCCATATTTATACATCATGTCTTCTAGTTATTTAGCGATGTGGGACTATTCCAATTTCCATACCGTCATTCTTCCTTACATATGCGAGACAATCCTAACAATTTCCACCTTGACTCGCATCCCCTTTGGTGTATATTGAAAGCAATGTTTGTCTGCATGACCCAGTTTGAAAACTTTAGCTCCGATACTAATTGTTATGTAACGGCTATTGCACCAAGCTCCCTATCCCTAGAATGTGGCATACGCATATGAGTTGGCATACACTTTGTTGTAACCAAAGAAATCCCTAATGTTACATGTCTACCAACCTTTATTTATACATCACTTCTCTAAGTTATTTGGCGATGTGATATTATTACAATTCCAAACCATTGTTCCTACTTGCAACATGCAAGATAACCCTAACATAGATACCATACTAAAGAGGTTTAGTATAGAAAATTCCAGGCGTGGAAATGTTCCAGCATGGTCTGGAATCGTCCTTCCTAAGAAGGATGCTCCTCATACTAATAAGGAGAAAGAACGTATGAAGAAGAACCCCTATGCTATAGACATAGGATCCATAATGTGCGTTATGATATGTACTAGACTGGATGTGGCATATGCATTAGGATGCATAAGCTGATATCATGGAGAAAAACATTGGACGGCTATAAAATGTGTGCTGAAGTATTTAAGAAATAAATGAGACTTATTCCTTGGTTATGGGAATGAAGACCTTATGAACTGGTATACAGTGATACATAGTGATAATTATTACACCTGCTCTTACCAAGAACCATAGCAAAAAGAAATGTATAGCACTTGAAGTCAAGAAAGCTACTTATATAGCAATAGGATTGAGCAGGACCTAAGGTCACTACGTCTAACCAGACCCGAGCCCTATCAATAAGGGGAATGTTGCAAAAATTAACTACCATGCACATTAGGAAAATGAAGCAAAACACATTACCTATATCAGGATCAAAGGGAAAACTAGAATATTGACCTGTGGCATCAGAACTAACACATGATGATATGAATTAACCATATTTCTAAAGCTCACATTTTGTCCAACGTCTACAGGAACAGGTCTACATAAGGAAATACCAGGGGCAACCTAGACAGCGCCATATTGGGTGGAAAGATCTCCGAAGGGATGTATATAGGACCACTCGAAATATGCTTTAACGCAGACTCAACCCCACAAACAGACGACAAATGTTAAGCACTCCCTCTATCACATCGGCGATAGTATAGGGAATAAATCAAATCGTAAATATTCCTCGGTCGAATCCTAGATGCATGCCAAACAAGTCTTCAGAATGGAATGGAAAGTTCTACTCCCTTCCTACCCGACATAGTGACAAACCACTTTATGTACCAATCACATGCCAATGCCATTGGGCGACCACTTTATTATTCCTCTTGAAGCAACTTTCCATTCAATGAGATAAAAGGCTAACCTATATAGATTTGGGCTTCCACTAAGTTTTCAAGCATCCCGCTTCAAATTACCAAGATCTTGCCAATACTAGGGTTTCTTGCCAAAATCCATCATTAATCTAGGCACAAAGAACAAGTGTCATGGATAAGAGACAAGTGGAAAAATCCAAGGGTGGAAATTGAAGGAAAAAATCAAAAGCGATTACAACCACTAGTAGTGTATTCTTCATACTACAAAAAGGAAACACTAGAAGACGAAGAAAAGGATCTTCTCTTTGAAACTTCTTCTTTTTCCTAAAATTAAAGGAGATATTATATGCCTTAGAGACCTTTGTAATTATTTTGTAGAAAATCTCAAAGATATAACGAAAAACCCCGTGGACATAGGATTTACATTAATCCGAACCACATAAAAATCTCTATGTCCTTTACTTTCATTTTTCCACTATTTAGCTTTTAAATCACTTATCGCTCGGAAAACCTCTTTGACATTTCAACAAACAGTTAAAGCATGACTTCTCGGTTGTGTAAGCATTCGAAAACATAGTCACTTCTCAAAGGTTAATTTAACAAAGCATAAATTTGATGATTCCTAATCATTGGGATGACTAGTCATAAGGTCCATTCACCATCAAGTTGAGTGTGGTGAAGTCGAAAAATTTCACTAACAGCAAAGATGACAATAAATCGTTGTCTGGTTATGTCTTTGTGTTTAACGGCTCGGGTCAACATCCTCTTCCTCAACCTCTTCCTCCTCCTTCCACTTACCCTGATAATATGCAAGGATCAAATCTACCATAGATTCTTTCTTTCGGAAGTCAAGCTTATCTTCTACCTTGAATTGATGTCTGGGCAACCGTAAAAACCATAAGTCGCATCTGAGGTGATAGTATTGAGTTTCTTATTGGATTTATCCAAGTCCTTCTTCAACTTTGGCCAGAACTTTATCCTTCTCCTTCAGCTCACGCTCCTTCAAAGCCCGAGCATCCTCAATAGCCTTAAACTCCTCTCAACTTTTTCAACCTGCTTATAAAGCATTCTAGCCTCCTCTTTTAACTTAACCTTATAATAAGATAGTGTGGTCTTTCGTTGCTGGCCAAAGTAAAATTAGCTTCAAGAATAGCGACCCAGCTCAAAAGGAAGGCCCGCACACTTCCTAATCATATGCCTTCATTACCAAGGCCACAGACTACGAGAAGGGAAAGCATAAAACAATATGAGTAACAAACAAACATTATGCGAAGGAGAAAAAGGGAAGAGAATAGGATAACTCACATTAGACCAGAGCTTCTCAAACTCTGACAAGATAGCAGCATGGGACATCACAAAGGCTCAGTCAGGAAGAACAATGGGGCCTTATGCAATTCTCCCTACCTTCTCCATCAGACAGGAATATTAACTTTAGATGTAGCCGAAATGCCCGCACCAGGGACATGACCACCCCGCGAAAAAGAACCAATCAACCCAACAGGTATAGGAATCGAAAGAGGAAGAACTCCCATATTAGAAAAGGATGGAACTTCGAACGAAGAAGAAACAACCACTCTTTTTGAAGGAGTGGGAGAAACATCAAACCCTCAAAGTGGTCTCTATAAAGATTTATTTTTTCTCTATTCCTTTCTCTCCTCCTCTAGAGCCTTATGAAGCTCAGCAGCAACATCATTATCCATATTATCTATAAAAAAAGTGGAGATAACGAAATTAGAATCATAGGTATGGAAATTCTAAAATCTGGTATAAGTTACTTATACCCCCAGTTTCAGATAGGGAAGGAGTGGACTCAAATCTGCTTTGGGAAAGTATGTGATGGAAATGCCGTAAACCACAATCTTTCAGCTTCAATTCAACAAACAACTCTGTTATTTTCTTACCCCATGCCGATAATCTTCGAATCTGTTGCCGATGAGACTCATACAATTGCCCATACTCCTTTGAAGAGATGGTATGGATGTTATAATGTCGAGAAAAGGAAGGAAATCCATTGTAATTTGGAATAAAGAAATAAAAGTTGGTCCATTATTTGGTCCTATTGCGGACACCCGTAAGAAATGATTCTCTAACCTGAATATAAAAGAAGTCCTCATTCCTCTTTCTATAGCTTCTTTTAACCTCAAAAAGAAATTGGAGTTCCTCACTAAAAAGATTAGTTCCATTTTAGGCATAAAGAACGAAAGTGACTAAAGCAAAGGTATACGAATAGGGTGCAAGTTAACCAGTATGACACCTAAGGTAGCAAGCCATTAATGGATTATCATATGAATCGAAAGAAACAACCAACATCAAATATGCTTAGGAGTGATGGTGATATATCTCTCCTATGGAGTACTAATGCATTTATGGGGCTCCGGAACCCTATGCACGTATCAAGACAACCCGATTGTTTAAGAACACCTATAGCATCCCCCAAGCAAGTAATTTCAAAAGGAGGAGGCATAGAAGAAGAATAATAAGAGTCCATACTAAAACCCTAGATATAATTTCAAAGAAAAGTCGAATGAGAATCCAAACTGCATATCCAATTCTCAATCCGCAGGTCACCCCAAAGCTAGAAATCAATCCACTGGCGCTTCTTCGCAAACTAAAGGATAAAGAAAATTTGGGGAAGATGAAGAAGGAAAATGTGTACCTAAAATGATAAAAGAATTTGTGAAACATAGATTTGCTGCAGATAATGAGTATAACAGACCTTTGAAAATCCACTTAAAAAATGAAAAGGCAGATTAAACAACTGTTAAAAGATGGTCTAATAAGACATTGGCACTTGTACCAGAGCATTAAATGTATATATAGATGAAAAGACTTATTCCTAGCACCAAAAAGACAAACTAAGAGAGATTGAATAAATATACAGACCGGGTGCATAAGACAACAAGTCTACCCCGACCTACAATCGCTGCAGACTTAAAGGGCAAGTGTTACGCTCATTCTTACCACAAACCACAACAAAAAGAAACAGATAGCACTTGAAGGCAAGAAAGCTACTCTCAGAGTAAAATGGTTGAGTAGGAAACAGAGCTGAGGTCATGACGTCTAACCAGACCCGGGCCCTATCAGCAAGGGGAATGCTACAAAAGGTAACTACCGTGCATATTAAAAAAGTGAAGCAGAACATATTGGCCATATCCCGGATCAAAAACCAAACTAGAATACCGAACTATGGCATCAGAAGTAACGCATGATGATCTGAATTAACCATGCTTCTAAAGCTCACATTTTTTCAAATGTCTACAGGAACAGGTTTGCACAGGAACATACTGAGGGCAACCTAGATAGCTCTATATAGAGAAGAAATCACTTTGAAGGAGCTATATATAGGATTAGTCTAAATATGCTTCAATGCAAGCTCAACCCTATAAACAAATGACAAATGGAATCTCTCCCTCTTTCGCACCGGCAATAGCAAAGGGAAAAATCAAATCATAAATAAATCTCAGTCGCATGCCAAACTAGTCCTCAGAATGGAATGGAATGTGCTACCCCATTCCGACTTGACATAATGGCAAATTAAACAAGGAAAGAAAGAGCCACATCAGGGCAGTACGGTCTGAACAACAGGCAATGATTCACCACCAAACCTCTCTACATGCACCAATCACATACCCATGCCTTCAAAAGGCCTCTTTATCGTTCCTCTTAAAGAAACTTGCAATTACAAGGGAGAAGAGGCTAACTTTTATAGAACTGGGTTTCCAGCCAATTTTTCAAGCATCTCACTTTGAATTGCCAAGATCCCGCCAATATCTGGATTCCTGCCAAAAATCCATCGTCAATCCAAGCATAGAGAACAAGAATCATGGATAAGCAACAAATGGCAAAATCTAAGAGCGGAGATTGATGGAAAGAATCAAAAGCGATTACAACAACCAATAATGTATTTTCCATACTATAAAATGAAATTGTGATGACCCGCAAATCCGTCCCATTCGGAGCTGAAATAACCACACACGCCCAGCACCAAACCGAAGGGAAATACGAATAATCATGAGAAAGAAAGAAACAAGAGAGAAGAAGAGAGAAGAAAAGAGAAGAAAGAAAGAAAAGAAGAAGAAAGAGAAAGAGAAAGAGAAAGGGAAAATAAAGAAACTAAAACAATTACAGAATCTCACAATCGCAGCGGAAAAACATATAATATCATATCAATGATCTTTATAAACCAAAAACTGAATATCATATACATACATCCATTAGAGTACAACAATCACTCACTAATCGTCAGCATGGACAATTATAACAACCTGTCTTTACAATTGATGATAATTTAAATAACCATGCAGTGGGAAAATAAACATATACGTGGAATATGATCAAAAGACTTCCAGCTCTCCTGCTGAAGCTCTAAAGCATCCAAATCTACATCTGTAAATACACTCAGTCTGACCCAAGCATTGAAAGGGAAGAACGACCGGATCAGTCTGGCAAACTAGCATGAGAAAACACATCTCAACTAAATTTATTTTAAAGTTCATAAAAGCATTCTTTTATCAAAACCAAGGTATCTCGTAAGACACGCCCACACATAAATACGGATGAGTTTTTACCTTATGATAACCAAAACCTTTCATATCAAATCATGATATATTATACTAGTGCCTAGTATACAAATAATAAAAATCACAGTAGAAATTGTTACCATTATTAAATTCCAGCATACTAGGCTTTACAAACAAAATGGCAAGCACGTAGTGGTGAACGGATTCCATACAAAAGACCAGGTGAAGAAACTACCTTCCGGTGGTACATCTCTAGAGGAATATGCCGAGGTCCAACAGATGGTCCTCTACCAACACAAGACCGACCTACCTCTCTTAGATAGTACCGAATATGTTGTCACCCCGCTCATTACCGACCTATCCGAGGGCCCTCATAGCATACATCCACAATAATTTACATCACGAAAGTCATAGTGGGAAGAAACATATCTAGAAGAGGATGACCATACCCTAATGGTTACGAACCACATAGCATTGCCACATCTACCATGTTTTGGTCATTTCCGGGTGTAAGGCCAAAGGTCACGATTACCTTTCTCATAGCACATGTCAGTTTGAATGCTACACTGCCATTCGTTTGATCACTTATTGGCTTCTAAAAACATGCAACCGCTGACCTCATATGCCTCAGAGAAGGGTGTTAAGACAAGAGAAATTGCCTTCTCTGCCACCAAATAGATGTATGTTTATCAAAGTCAACGATGCAATCTCAAGAATGTACTATCGGACATACATCCATACAAGTTGTCCAGAAACTGGACAAGCTGAAGGCACTCTCCTACCATATCCTATCGGGAATTACCATAGGATTAGTAGCGAATATTCCTTGCAGCGGATATTTCATAATGAAGAAACCACGGCGCATCAGATATTCATAATGAAGAGACTACTGCTACTATATGTATATTGGGAGTTTATCCTCAAACGATCAACAAGCAGTCCTTCATTAGAAAATCCCACACATCAATATCTTCCAAACCTGCACATTTGAACGCACATATATTGGTCCGAAGTGGTTCTTGGAATAAATCCGACCCCGGTCTCTCCAGACCAACAATGAGAAATAGGCCAATATTTATTTGATAGTCGGTTATCTAACTATCAAAGCAACAAACAATATCCAACACCATAAACAATCACTAGGCCCGTTTAATTAATTTTTATCACTTAAATCACTTTGCAAATATTCACTTCAAATTATCTTTAAAAAGATACATCATCAAAACCATTTCAAAACCTACTATATTGGAAAACATTTCCATATACTTATATCTATAGTATAAGCATTTTCAAAAATCACTTCACTTCGAACACTTAGAAAATATATTCATATATTTATACCAATGGTATAAGTATATTACATAATACTACCATTTGGAGACATGCCAAATAGATTTCTATAACCGTACAACTCTAGAATTCATACGCCTTCAGATGGGTGTTAAGTATAGGAAGCAAAGCTCCTACACCACCAAGCCTTTAGTACGACCATAAGAATCATTCGTGTATTTCACGATGGAAGGTCAAGACATAATTTATTGGGTCAAAAAAATGTTGCGTAAAACATCGTTTCGACTACCCAAAACTTTAGTATAGGGATTCGGTAAATAATAGATATATAAATTCCATATATTATATAAAATATTTCCTTTTGGAAATCATTTACTATAACGTCTCGAAAACGTCTATTACAACAATAAATGCTGAAATTTATGTTTCTGATGCATATCACATTTTAAAACATTTCAAAGCACTTTATTTCCAATTTAAAACCATCACTTGCCAAAACATTTACTTCTAAGGGATAAATTACTTTAAAAACATTAACTTCATCAAAACGTTACTTTCAAAACTCCTTTAAATAAAAACCCATATTTATGTATCAACATAAAACATCTCCATATGTATAAAACTATTTTTTTATATCTCCCGTTTAAATTTTATAAAGCTTCTATTTTATAAAATTCCTTTATTTAAAAAATTCTATTTATAAATCCCTTCTTTTATGAATACTAATTTATTATCAAAATCCATTTCTAAATCCATTTCTTTTAAAAATCAAATTTATGTATAAAATCCATTTACAAAACAACTTCCTTATTTATAAAAATAACACCTTTATAAAAAAAATTATATGGACTTATTCAAAAATCTCAAATCAAAGTATTTCTCAAACCTATATTTTTATAACATCAAAAATCATAACTTTTATTTAAAAATAAATTCAATCGTTTTAATAATTTAAAAATCATAAAACATATATGTATATACACACACACTTCCCAAAATCACTTCAAAATCCATTTCAAATCAAAATCATCATTTTCAATATTTCAAAATATAGAAATAAGGCCCGGTGCTACCATAGCACTAGATAAATCAAGTCACATCAAAACATCATCCTGGCATCTAAATATAATATATCATCATATATATTAAAATAAAAAATAGCGGCGAGGAATACTGTTAGATCCCTCCAACCTGTAACCAACAACAAATATGCATACGAGAAAAATGTACAATGTCTGCTTCGAGGGTGACGCACGTACAAAAGGTCATCCACTCATACACAGAAACATATAGGGTCTCATCCGCTCCATTCGGCAGGAATATATTCAAACTAATATATATATATATATATATATATAATATCATATATCATCAAAACAAGCATCAATCATCATAAATAAAATTATTCCCACTTATATAAAAATATAAGCAAGCCGAGGGACTGATTTTTACTCACTTTAGTTGCATTCGTCATTGCGGCATTTATTTCGATTTAAATTAATTAAGCATTTAATTTTAACCAAAATTCTTACATGCTCCAATCCAGTCCCATTGTGAAGAATTCTCGACTACAAGTGCAACTATCAACTTGTTTCGCCCAAATCTGATCTCTTTTGACAGAGTTATACATATTATAAGATAATGATTATTTACAATTTAATTAAACACGTCATTTGCCCCTAATTATTATAATTAGCTTACAATGATCCTTTACCCCTTATCATGTTTACACGCCCCAACTAAACTAATTCACGTCGCCGCTTCTTCCACGCGTTGCCGCCACCACCAACCACCTAGCATCGATCGAAGGACACTGCTGCATCCGCCTACACGCGCGCCACCCAAGCACCAAATGCAGCCCCACCACATGCCGCCATTGCCTCACAAAACCCCCTCAAAAGCCACATGAACGTGTCCAGATCTCGACATCCACTTTGCTTTGATGACAATCATCACCGTTGGATAGCTAGAGCTCAACGAGATCTTTCACTTTGTAGTTAGAAGTTTTTGCTAATTGTCGATGGATTGTGAGTCATTGGAGGAGGAAGTCGGTGCGTTAATGGCCATTGAAAACGAAAGTGGTGGCTGGCTTTAGTTTCTAGAGTTTTGCAAATGTGAATACCTAAGGTCCATTTATAGAAAAAATATCTAAACACTATTCGCTCGAATATTTTTCGAACTCCAAACGAAGCGTTCCGCCTGGCATTCCTAATGTCTTATCCTTATGCCGAACACAATGGAATATATACCAAGGCCTGTTCCATCGTATACAGAAGATAGCTTTTCTAAATTGAATTATTTTAATCAAATTTCCTTTAATTACTTTCTTTGCATTTCGAATACGCACGATCAAACAATAAGTCCAATCGACACGAAATTCAACAACATGCTATAATTCACTATTACGGATCCAATGTAACTGGTTTCGCCGAAATCCAAGATGGTGTCAAAAATGACTATTTTTACACGTTAATTAAATCAATAAATTCCAATTTTTATTTATTCGTTTTTAAATCAATTTTAAATTTTTACTATTCTCATTCTAATTTAAATAGATTTTATATGAACTTAGTAAATCATTTTCGGTTATATGAAATTCAACATTCAATTATTTCCACAATTTCAAATATTAGTTAACAATTTAATTATCAAATAAATCATTATATTTGAAATATAAGCTATTTAACTTATAAAATTAAATTTTTAATATTTAAAATCAATTAAATATTCCAATATCGAATGGCTGAAATTCTAGGTCATTACATTCTCCCCTCCTTAGAAGAATTTATCCCTGAAATTACCATGTAAGAAAAAGCCACAAAATCCCATTAGCTTTTCAAAAACAATTCGTCCAAACTAGATCACCAAGTTCATTCAACCCTTTTAACTTTTCCAAAATAAATTAGTTAAACCTTTTATAAAAACTTTTCTAAGTTTTCAAATCCATTCATAGTTATCTTTTCAAAACAACCTAATATCGTTTCATTCATAGTTAGTTACTAATACACTTCCTAGAATTAACTAATATTATTCAAACGCCTTAAATTATGAAATTTTTTGCTTGCGTCTCCTTTGCGCGGTTCGATCGTAGTAAAATCACAACATATATATCACAAATATACATCTCATCTTCGAGGATGAGGCATCCCGTAGGGAAAAAATATAGTACGATATGTAATCTGAGACATGTACCTTCTGTTATATTAGCGAGCATATACAACTAATATAGCGTGAAAGCGAGCTCCAAATGCAAAGCATATGCCATCCGCACCTACTAAACACTCAACAACCAATGAGAACATGTATATAGAAAGTAATTTCAACATATAACATATGCCAATATAACAACTAGATATGTCAATATAGAAAATGCAACAAAGGCAATAAATGCAACCATCAAGCAATCAAAATCCATCCAATTAATTCATACCTATATAAAAATTTACATTCTCTAATGTCAACATTTAATTTACTAAACCCGTACGATGTACATATATCATCTATATGCATAACCATACCTGATCACTCGCTCAATCATACAATTCCACTTCCGAACTAGTATCGTTCACACGACCACTCTAGTGCGCACTCAGATCTGGTTCTTTGATTAAAAAACCATCATCTTCCTTACATAGTCATATATTACAATAGAGAACATCAGAATTAATCAAAAATCCACATACAAGGTTCGCCTTCAAGAAATCGAGTGAAAAAAATTCTAACTCGGATCGGTGTAAATCACCTAGAAATTGTATGCTCGAATATGGATCAACAGTTATGTGAATAAAAAAACATAAGCACAACTTACATATCAATTCCAATTGCTTCTTATTATATCTCGTTCTTATCCCCGTTCTTAATTTACATTTAATTGCTTTTACATTCTTTTAGTCCGTATTCACTTTAAAATGAAATTCAATTATTCATATTAATTTCACTTATATTCGATTCATTAATATTCACTTATTAATCTTCACTTCAAATTTAATTTATGTTCAATAACCTTTCATGTTTCTACTTTCACTTCATAACTCAAGTCTATATTCAATTTGCTTAGTATATCTTCTTTTTAGTATTAACAATTTTTTATAATCATTTCATACGATTATTTACTTAAATTTATAAACATTTTACTTACAACTCTTCTTATGTTTGTTATTACTTCACAATTTACTTAAGTAAACTTCAAGTTCTTAGTTCCATTACCAAATTCACTTTTCTTAACATTCATATTCAAGTTCTATCAAACAACATTCTAAAATATATTCAGTTCTTTTCGCAACTCAAAGTTGAAGTGCATTTATAACTTATGATCATCTTCATTTCAAAATTCAATTTCTAATTCATTTAACTTGTTTCATTAAATCATTACAAATTTAACTTTCTTTCATCCCACTTTACTTAACTTTAAGTTAAATTTCATTATTTATAATTAAAATTCAAAATTAGATTTCTTTTATTCTTAATATTCTCACTCAATAAATTATAGATTTGTTTTTAACTTAACATTATTCAAATCCATAAGTTATAAAAATATATTTACTTAAAATTTCATTTCATTATTTTATTTATTTTATTTTAAATCAAATTTAATTCACTTTCATTTAACTTTTCGCAAGTCAAACTTCATTTTATTTACTTCATTTCACTAACTCGGTTATTTAACTTTACTTATTTGACTTTGCTCAAGTTAATTCTTTCATTATATCATATATCTCAAATTCAAATTGGCTTTTACTTGCTTAATCAAAATGTTCAACCATTTTAAAATATGGATTCACTTGTCCAATTTAAATCATAAGTTGTAAACTTATTTATTATTCATACTATTTCAAATTTATAAGCTCAAAAACTTATTTCACATATTTATCACGTTATGCTTGAAAATTTATAAAATTAAAACTTGTTTTATCAAAACATAACTTCAATGGAAAATTATTAAGGGTAATAATTCATCACTTAGAAAATCGAAAATGATACTGATGATGCTGAAGTCATCACCTGCATTATTTGCCAACAACCAAAATGAGTTTTGTGTTATTTATTTCTTTTAAATTCTATTTTCTATTTATAAATTTGTTCTAATATATAACTTCACCTTTCACTTTGGTTGTATAAAATCATTTATTACTTCTTTATCTTTGTTTATATTTATAAAAATAACAACTTTTATTTGATCACAACAACGGATGATAACAATTAAGTATTACCATCTACTAGCAACCAAACAACCATGTATAATTATAATAATTCCTAGAAAATTATTCCTTCATATATAAAATATAATTTAGGTCAAATTATTTCATTTACCTCATTTTAAAACAATATTATGTCGAATTGCCTCGTTTAAGTGTTTAAAAAATCCTATCGATCACATGGCGTCCCATGCACAGACCGGAATTCACAAACGACTAAAGGGATAAGTAAACACAATATGAAATATTTTATAATCACTAACAAATACGCGCTCATATATATAATACGCTCAAACTCAATCTAGCATGCTACTGACCCAATCTATAGTGAGTACCCATCAAAGCCTAGGTGTTAGTAAAATCCTAAGCTCTGATACTAAATGTGACGACTCGTAAATCCGTCCCGTTCAAAGCCGACAATAACCACACATGTCCTACCCAAACCGAACGGAAAAACGAATAATCATGAGAAAGAAAGAAAGAAGAGAGAAGAAGAGAGAAGAAGAGAGAAGAAAAGAGAAGAGAAGAGAAAAAAGAAAGTAAAGGAGAAGAAGAAAGAGAAAGGGAAAATAGAAGAAACTAAAATAATTACAGAATCTCATAATCGCAACGGAAAAACATATGATATCATATCAATGATCTTTACAAAACAGAAACTATAATATCATATACATACATCCATCAGAGTATCATAATCAATCACTAGTCATCAGCCTGGACAATTATAATAATCTGTCCTTACAATTTTTGATAATTTAAATAACAATGCAGTGGGAAAATAAACATATACGTGGAATACAATCAAAAGACTTCCAGCTCTCTTGCTGAAGCTCTAAAGCATATAAATCTAAATGTAAATATACTCGATCTAACCCGAGCACTGAAAGGGAAGAATTCTCAGATCAGTCTGGTAAACCAGCGTGAGAAAATACATCACAACTAAATTTATTTTAAAGTTCATAAGAGATTTCTTTTGTCAAAAAAAGGTATCTCATATGACATGTCCACACATAAACATGGACAGGTTTTTAAGTTATGAAAACCAAAACCTTCATATCAAATCATGTTATATTATACTAGTATCTAATATAAAAATAGTAAGATTCATAGCGGAGATTGTCACGATTATTAAATTCCAGTATACCAGGATCTACAAATAAAATGGCAAGCACATAATGGAGAATGGATCCCATACAAATGACCAGGTGAAGGGACTACCTTCTGGCAGTACATCTCTAGAGGAATGTACCAAGGTCCAATAGATGGTCGTTTGCCAACACAAGACCGACCTTCCTCTCCATAGATAGTACCGAATATATCATCACCCCGATCGTTACCGACCTATCCCAGGGACTTCATAGCATACATCCATAATAATTTACATCCCGACACATCATAGCGGGAAGAAACATATCTAGAAGGGGATGATCATACCCTAACGGTTGCGAACCACATAGCCTTGCCACATCTACCATGTTTCGTACATTTCAAGATGCAAGGCCAAGGGTCACGATTACCTTTCTCATAGCACATATCACTCTGAATGCCACACTCCCATTCCATCGATCGCTTATTGGCTTCTACAAACATACAATCTCTGAGCTCACGCGTCTCAGAGAAGGGTTTTAAGCTAAGAGAAGCTGCCTTCTCTGCCACCAAACAGATATACAATTATGAAAGTCAACGATGTAATCTCAAGAACGCACTGTCAGACATCCATCCATACAAATTGGCTAGGAACAGGATAAATCGAAGGCATTCTCCTACCATATCATGCCGGGATACCCTAGGATTAGTAGAGAATAGTCCTTGCATCGGATATTTCATAATGAAGGGACTACTGCGCATCAGATATTTCATAATGAAGAGACTACTGCTACTACATGTATATTGGGAGTTTATCCCCAAATGATCAACAAACTGTCATTTACTATAAAATTCTCACATATCAATTTCTTCCAAACCTGCACATTCGAATGCACATACGTTGGTCCAAAATGGTTCTCGAAATAAATCCAATCCCGGTCTCTCCAGACCAACAACAATAAATAGGCTAATATTTATTTGATAGTCAGTTATTTAACTATCAATGCAACAAAAAAATATCAAGCACCATAAGCAATCACTAGACCCTTTTAATTAATTCTTATCAATTAAATCACTTTTCAAATGTTCACTTCAAATTATCTTTAAAAGGATACATCCTCAAAACCATTTTAACACTTACTATCTTGGAAAACATTTCCATATACTTATATATCTATAGTAATCATATTCACAAATCACTTCACTTCCAACACTTAGAAAATATTTTCATATACTAACATTAATGGTAAAAAAATATTCCATAACACTATCATTTGGAGACACAGCAAATAGATTTCTATAACCGTACAACTCCGGAGTTCATACGCCTCCAGATGGGTGTAAAGTATAGGAAGCAAAGCTCGTACACCACCAAGCCTTTAGTACGACCATAAGAACCGATTCGTTTTTTCATGATAGAAGGTCAAAACGTAATTTTATTAGGTAAATATTAATGTTATGTAAAACATCATTACGACAACACAAAACATTAGTATAGGGATGCAGTAAATAATAGATTGATAAATCTCATATACTATATAAAATATTTCTTTTTGAAAATCATTTACTATAACAATAGTGTTATAGTCCATGCCTTCCTTACTTCTCGAAATCGTCCGTTACAACAATAAATGTTGAAATATATGTTTTCGATGCATGTCATATTTTAAAACATTTAAAAACACTTAATTCCATTAAAACCATTACTTCCCAAAACATTTACTTCCAAGAGATAACTTACTTTAAAACATTAACTTCATCAAAACATAACTTTCAAAACTCCTTTAAATAAAAAAACCATAAAAATATCAATATAAAACATCTGCATATTTATAAAACTGTTTCTTTATAAATCTCCTTTTAAATTTTATAAAGCTTCTATTTTATAAAATTCCTTTGTTTCAAATATTATGAGTTCTTTTTTAATGGTGGTGTCCCTTCCCGCTTCTCCTCCCTCTGCCCTTTTTTGTCCTTTTCCCCTCATAACTATTCCCCCATCCTCCTCCTCCGCCGCTTCCTTTTTCGTCCTCTCCTCCTCCTGACCCACTCCTTGGTCTTAGCATCCCCTCTGTTGTCTCCCCTTCTGTCCTCCCCTCTCTTCTTCCTACTCTTAATTTTGCTTCCGACCCTTACTCCTCCTCATCTTCCTTGAAGCCTGCTAGCCCTTCTCCTTCTCCTCTTCCTAATTCTTCATTGTCTAATCTTTTCAAAACTAAGCCTAGAAAAGCGTGTAGCTATATCCCAATTCCTGTTGTACCCACTTTTCAGGGTTAATCCCCCTTCTGATGTCATAGCTGCTGGCAAGGTAGTGCGGAATAGTTACATTGTAGGATTTTTTTTGGATAGGCCTTTGTCGTATGTTACCGTTGCTCAGCATCTGAAGAGGTTATGGAAGCTAAAGGGTTCAATTCAACTGAAGTTTGATGTCCTTTTCCTTCTTTAATCCATTGAAGACAAAGAAAAGATCCTGAAAGGTGACCGAATTATCATGAGAAATAAAATGTTTATTATTCAAAAATGAGTTCCTTAAAGTGGAAATGGCAGTGGAAGTATTTCCTCCATGCCAATTTGGGTCTAATTTTCTAACATTCCTATTTATGCATGGTCACATTTGGGAATAAATTGGTTGTCTTCTGGATCGGGCAAATTATTATATATGGATGAATTTACTGAGAAACTTGAGAGAATTTCTTATGCAAAATGCTAGATTGAGATAAAACGGGATCAAGAACTGATGAATAGTTTCCCGGTTAAATTACTGAATGGAAAATTTCAAAAATTAAAAGTTTCATATTTATGGAAACTTGATATTTGTATCTCTTGTAAAATGTTTGGACATCGTACTGAGTTCTGCGATCAGTCTTTAGAAGAAAATGAAGGGAATTACTGTGAAAAAGTTATTAATTTGACGAAACAAGGAAAGGAATTTAAAGTAGGCAAAGAGTATGAAAAGAAAAACTTGAATCAAAGGCAAGTGTGGCGAAGAGTCAATAACAGAAGAAAGTTCGATAACCCCGGAGAAAATGAAAAGGAACTAATGTCAGAGTGAATGGAGAATTATGTTGCCACTAAGGAAATAGATATTGATACTTCCAAGAAACAATTAGTATTCACTGAGTTACCACTTAAAAGTCATGCAAAACTTAATGGTGAAGTGCAATATTTTGTTGATGAGGAAATTATGCCAGTTTCTAATAGTTTTCACTATTTGGATGAGGTGGATGTTTTGTTAGTTGACAATAGTTCAGGAAATTCTAATGAAAGTCTTATTGAACATGAAAAGGATAATGTCCACTGCAATGAAAATATCCATGTATCTATGGATGCTTGCACTGATACAGGAATTGATGAACAGCTTGAAGCTCTTATACCTCAAAACCCTCATCCATCCAGTTCCTTTGTTAATTTGAATACTATCACTCCTAATATCCAAGATGAAATTCATGTTAAATAAAAAATCCACTGCAAAGCTTATGCGCTTTCAAATGTGCTTCCTAACAGTGACTCAGTTCAACAAATTTTACCCAAACCAAGTATAATGCATGCCTCGGAGTTGTTCCCAACATGTGAAAGTGTGGTTTTGGGTGCCTTTCTTTCTTAAGGCTATAACTCCTCTGACCCACCTCTTTCAACAAGCTAATCAATTCCTAACAACTTATCCCCTTTATATTCCATGCATGCAACTACGTAAAAACTAACATCTACTCAGGATCTTGATGATATTGTTCTCAATGTAAAAACTTACTCCCCTCTTCAAAATTACAATCACAACCAAGCCCCCCGGCTATGATGTCACATCCTCTTGACATTCCTCCTCTGCTATAGTTTCTCTCCTGTAAAATAAGAACTTTTCTTCAATTCCTTTTGGAAAATCAAATCCAGAAACTCCTCACAAAAAAAAACAAATCAGTCTGACCTTGATGAATCCTCATTCTCTCTCAACGGTTTTGTGAACACATTCTCTCTAGAATACTAAATAAAAATAAAAGCGTGATCATCCACAAGAAAAATATAATAGACACCGTGTCACATTACAAATAGAAAAATAAACTTTAGAATCTTAGATACAACTAGACACAAAAGATATTCGAGACTAATCACCTAAATCTATGAGGGAAGTTGAGTTAACCTAGTTTGGGGTTTGGCTTTGCTCATCAGATTGCAGGTATTCTCAATCACCATCAGCCTCTACCCTTTCCTCCTAAGAAGGATGCTTATAATGGCTCGGACCAACATCCTCTTCCTCAACCTCTTCCTCCTCCTTCCACTTACCCTGATAACATGTAAGGATCGAATCCACCACAGTTTCTTTCTTTAGGAAGTCAAGCTTAACTTCTACCTTGAATTGACGTTTGGAAAAAGCGTAAAAACCACAAGTCACATCCGAGGGGACAGTATTGAGTTTCTTATTGGAGTTATCCAAGTCCTTCTCAACTTTGGCCAGAACTTCATCCTTCTTCTTCAGCTCATGCTCCTTCGAAGCCCGAGCATCCTCAACTGCCTTAACCTACCTCTCTGTTTTTTCTACCTGCTCACAAAGCATTCTAGCCTCCTCCTTTGCCTTAACCTTAGCATAAGCTAGTGCGGTCTTTTTAGTGCTAGCCAAGGCAAGATCAGCTTCAAGCTTAGGTACCCAGCTCGAAAGTAAGGCCTGCACACTCTGTGATTCACATGCCTTCATCACCAAGGCCACAGACCACAAAAAGGGAAAGCATAAAATAATATGAGTAACAAACTAACATCATGCAAAGGAGAAAATGAAAAGAAAATATGATAACTCAAATAAGACTAGAGCTTCTCGAACTCTGACAGGATAGCAGCTCGCAAAGGCTAAGGTAGAAAGTACAAAGGGACCTTATGCGATTCTCCCTACCTTCTCCATCAGGCTTGGAACATTAGATTTAGATGTAGCTGAAATGCTCGCAATAAGGGCAGGACCACACCGTGAAGAAGATCCAATCAACATAGTTGCTAAAAAAATCGGAGGAGGAAGAACTCGTATATTAGAAAAGGATGGAACTTCGAACGAAAGAGAAACAACTACTCTTTTGGAAGAAGTGGGAAACCATCAGAACCTCAAAGCGGTCTCTTCAACGTTTTCTTTTTTTCTCTTTTTCTTTCTCTCCGCCTCTAGAGCCTTATGAAGCTCAGTAGAAACATCATCATCCGTATTATCAACAAAAAAGGGGACATAATGAAAAAAAATCACAGATATGGCAATTATAAAATCTGGTACAAGTTACTTATACTCCCAGTTTCAGATAGGGAAGGAGTGGGCTCAAATCTACTTCGAGAAAGTATGTGATGGAAATGCCCTAAACCACAATCTATCAGTTTCAATTGAACAAACAACTCTGTTATTTTCCTAACCCATGCAAACAATCTTCGATTCTATTGCCGATGAGACTCATACAATTACTCATCCTCCTCTGAAGAGATGGTATGGATGTTATAATGTCAATAAAAGGAAGGAAATCCATTGTAATTTGGAATAAAGAAATAAAAGTTGGTCCATCCTTTGATCCTATTAGGGACACCCATAAGAAAGTATTCTCTAGCCAGAATATAATAGAAGTCCTCATTCCTCTTTCCAGAACTTCTTTTAACCTCAAAAAGAAATCGGAGTTCCTCACTCTAAAGATTATTGCCATCTTCATCATAAAGAACGAAAGTGGACAAAGCAAAGGTATACGAATGGGGTGCAAGTTAAATCGATGCAACACCTAAGGTAGCAAGCCATTGATGGATTATCATTTGCATCGGAAGTAACAACCCACATCCAATATGCTTGGGAGTGATAGCGATATATCTCTCCGGCGTGGTATTAATGCATTCATAGGGCTCCGAAACCCTAGGCACGTATCCGAAAACCCGAATTGTTTGAGGACACCTGTAACATCTCCCAAGCAAGTAATTTTAGTAGGAGGAAGATAGAAGAAGAAGAATAAGAGTCCATACTAAAACCCTAAATATAATTTCAAAGAAAATTCGAACGAGAATCAAAACGGCTTATCCTATTCTCAATCCGTGGAGTCACCCCAAAGCTAGAAATCAATTCACTAGTGCTTCTTCGCAAACAAAAGGATAAAGAAAATTTGGAGAAGATGTAGAAGGAAAATACATACCTAAAATGATAAAAGAATTTGTGAAATGTAGATTTGATGCAGAAATAATGAGTATAATAGACTTATGGAAATCCACTTAAAAATAAAAAAGGCAGATTAAACAGCTGTTAAAAGACGGTCCAGTAAGACACTAACACGCGTACCAGAGCATTAAATGCACATATAGCTGAAAAGACTTATTTCCAGCACCGAAAAGACAGACTAAGTTAGGACTGAATAGATATACTCATTTGGTACATAAGACAACAAGTCTACATCGACCTACAGTTGTCGCAAACTTGGGGTCAACTGTTATACCCATTCATACCAAAAAGCACAACAAAAAGAAACAAATAGTACTTGAAGTCAAGAAAACTACTCTAGGAGAAATAGGGTTAAGCAGGAAATAGATCTGAATTCATGACTTTTAACCAGTCCTGAGCCCTATCGGCAAGGGGAATGCTGCAAAAAGTAACTACTGCACATATTAGGAAAGTGAAGCAAAACACATTGGCTATATCCAAGAACAAGGCCAAACTAGAATACCAAGCTATGGCATCAGAACTAACGCATGATGATCTGAATTAACCATACTTCTAAAGCTCGCATTTTGTCAAATGTCTACAGAAACAGGTCTACACAGGCACATACCAAGGGAAAACTTGCTAGCGCCATATAGAGCAAAAAGCACTGTGAAGAGGCTATGTACAGGGTGACTCAAAATACGCTTTAATGCAAACTCAACCCTATAGACAAATGAAAAATATGAAGCTCACCTTATATTGCATCGGCAATAGCAAAGGGAACAGCTCAAATCATAAATAATCCTCGGTCGCATCCTAAACGCATGCTAAACCAGTCCTTTGAGTGGAATGGAAAGTTCTGCTCCATTCTGACCAGACATAGCAACAAATTAAACAAAGATAGCAAGAGCATCAACAGGGCAGTACAGTTTGAACGACAGGCAAAGATTCACCACCGAACCTTTCCATACGCACCAATCACATAGCAATGCCTTTGGGCGGTCTCTATCGTTCCTCTTAAAGAAACTTGCCATTCCAAGTGAAAAGAGGATAACCTATATAAACCCGAGCTTCCTGCCAATTTTTCAAGCATCCCGCTTCGAATTTCCAAGATCCCGCCAATATCAGGATAATCCATCAAAAATCCATCCTCAATCTAGGCACAAAGAACTAGAATCATGGATAAGCAACAAGTGGCAAAATCCAAGGATGTAGATTGAAGGGAAGAATCAAAAGGGATTATAACCGCCAACAATGTATTATTCATACTATAAAAGGAAACAATAGAGGGTGAAGAAAGGGATCTTCCCTTTGAAAGCTCTTCTTCTTCCTAAAATTAAAGGAGATATTATATGCCTTAGGGACCATTCTAACCATTTTGTGCAAAAATCACAAAAATAAAATGAAAAACCTCGTAGACGTAGGAATTTACATTAATTCGAACCACGTAAAAAATCTCTGTGTCCTCGACTTTCATTTTTATGCTATTTAGCTTTTAAATCACTTACTGCTCACAAAACCTCTTCGATATTTCAACAAACAGTTGAAGTATTACTTCTCGGCAGTGTAAGCACTCGGCAACATAGTCACTTCTCAAAGGTGAATTTAATAAGCGTAAATTCGAATATTCCTAATCGTGGGAATGATTAATCATAAGGTCACCTCATGATCAAGTTGAGTGTGGTGAAGTCGAAAAACTTCACCAACAACAATGATAATAGTAAATAGCTATATGGTTATATCTTTATGCTTAATAGTAGAGTCATCGGCTGAAAATCTTCCAAGCAAGTTTTATAGTGAGCTCGGAGTGATTCCCGATAATGAGAATCTTATGGCTGTGATAACAATGCTGTATTTAGATTGCAAAGGAGCCTAGAGTACATAGGAAGTCACAAGATATTCTTTGGAAGTTCCACCTTATTAGAGAATTCATCGAGAATAATGAGAACATGATACAAAGGGAAGATACTAAGGACAACAAAGCAGTACCATTCACTAAGGGTCTAGCTCAGTCGGCTCTTAAGATGCTAATCAAAGCGATGAGATTGAGATTCCATAATTTACCCCAAGTGTAGTTGGGAGATTAATAGATTTAGGGGTATGTCCTAGGGACGATTCTATAATTTATTGTAAATTAATTAACTCTGTAATCAATTCTCGTTCGAAATAAAGATGTATTTCTCTCTGTTATATATTTGCTATAACGTGTTATAAGTGATCAAATTTTTAGTTAACATATATTTAATAGAAAATCCATATATGGTGTGTTTGTGATAGCAATTACAAATAGTTGTAATCATGAGTATTGTGTCACAATATAATAAATACAACATTTTAAATATTCCTAGGCAAGATGCATCGAGACTGGATATCAATGCATCCGTTAAGGCTATAGTACGAAATGCTCTTCAAATGTTGGGTAGTGTATTACTCATGACTGTTGGAGGCTCTGAGGGGTTATGTACTAATACTCATTTGATAGCAATGGAATGACTGACAAGATAATTTTCTGTTGGTTAATAGAACTAAGGCAAATAGAAAATTTAGATGTAACTAATTTACATAGTTCTCTTGACTTGAGAATACTGTCGATCTTCAATATGAAAGCTCCGCTTTGGTTATAATCAAGTCAGGGCACGATGCCTATCGAGTGACTATAGTTGGATCAAGTGGAAGTATTGGAAGTGAAACACGATTCAAGAGAGGATTCGTCTCCTCATTTAGATATGATTAATGTCATGGTCAACTGAAGTCAACTCAAAATCAATTTTTTTTTGCCAATGTGGTTCGGTTAATAATAATTGTTATTATTGAACGAAGGACCTTATGTTTAGACCGTAATGTCGAATATGAATGGTATTGGAATTTTGTCCATTACCAAATCCCATAACTACAAAGTGATATTGTTTTGATGAAGAGAATTGGTGTAGATAATTGTCACTACCGGATAATGCTTAATAAAGTAAATTGGACTTTACCAAAACCAAGTAAGCAAAAAATTTGGCCATAATGTCATGATGTGTACGTAAAAGTGTATATTTTTACTTCCACGTTTAATCTTCTTTTAATTAAATAAATGAGTATATTATGGTATATTACGTATTTAAACCGAAATTTAAATTGTTTTCAAATCATCGTGCATTCATTTTCATTTGGGGGGAAAATGGTAATTTTGTGTATGATTTAATTTTGAGAAAATTTATCTGCATATTTTTATTTTTATTTGTAGGAAATGAAATGCAAACATGAAGAGATTTCATAGATGAATGCATGCACATGTGTTGAAGGCTAATGAAGAATGAAAATAAATGAGTTCGTACAACATAGAGGAGCCCACATACCCACTAACATATGGTCCATAATTAAAAGCATATGCACATGTTAATGGAGGCTTAAAGACATGTTAGTGGGGATTAATTATTTCCTTAATGATTACTTGGAGTTACACTTTCTAAAGGGCATTTTATGTAGTCCCCTAAAATATGAATTAGAGCTTCAAGCATGTATAAATACCTCTTATGTTTCATTTAATCATCTTCCTCTCTTTTATGCAATATTGTAGCCACAAATCAAAAATAAATAAAAATGTATTTAATGGCTTCTTAGTTTTGTTCTTTACTTTCAAGCAATTCTTACTTTATGCTTGATGTTATATTTATTTCATGCTCTCCTACTTAGTTTATGCTTCTCTTATTTCATGTTAGTAGCATAGATTTAATTCTTATAATTAATTTAGTTTTATTTCATGCAAGTAGTTAGCTTTTTTTAATTATCTCTCATTTCCCTTTTTTTAAAATTTTAAATTATTTATTGTTGCATGTTCTCAAATATGAGTAGCTAAACCTCTTCAATTTAGGGGTAATAAAGCTCTCATAGAACTTATTAAATTAACATAATAATTTCATTTATGATTTCTCTTTTGTGCCTAAGGAAACTTTGAATGATGCTTGTTTATGCCTGTTTTAAGTGAATTTGATAGTCTATGTTGATATCTCAAATAGGCTATGCTTATTCCATTGTAAACAATAGACAATTTGATAATTTGCCTATATGATTTTGATCATGAAAGTCAAACTAAAAACAAAATTTGATGATCTATGTTATTAATTCATAGTAAATAGTTGATGCTTGAAATAGATTTTATTTTTAATTTCATACCATTTTCATGAGAATTGATAAGTGAGCCTAAACGATGTGTTAGAGTTTGATGGTTTAAGTTGTGCTAATTAATAGCACAAATAAATCATACTTATAATAAACATATCTATCATCTCTACTTAATATTTTAATGGAAGATTATAAATGAAGGTTGTGTTGATTTACATGAATGATTGTAAGTGGATTTGCTTCTAAATTGCTCCTGAATATCATAGTTTCATTCACTTTTGCTCTAGCTTAATTTCTACAATTTTCTAGTTTAAATTTTTATTAAGGACTTTGGGCTAATTCGACCGAGTATTATTAGAATTTAATTCTTTTCCTACGGAGCGACCCGTACTCAAATACGTACTACGATTATACGTCGTGCACTTGAGGTTTTTACAACGATTGTATTTTTCGACGATTTTCTAATCGATAGAAAATTCGTCGTCTAACAACATTTTGGCGCCGTTGTCCAGGAATAGAAATTTGACTTTAATTTTACTCTTCGAATTACTTTTGTTTGATTTTATTGTGTGTTCATTTTGTGCACTGATTTGCCTTTAAAAAAGAATATTTTGCATTGTGTTATTTTTGCTTTCATTTAATTTGTGTGCTTTTTGTTTTTCTTGTTGCATTTGCATTTCTAATTTTAAAAAATACACAATTTCATTTCAAAACAAAATAAAAATATTTTATTTCATTGCATTACATTTCATTTTCTACATTGCATCTTGTTCATATTCACTGTTACATTCTCTTTTACATCTCTCATCAAGTTGCATTTGTTACAGGCAGTCCCAGTACCTTCCTTCCTTCACCATCATCCTAATTCAACCATCTCCTTGCTTCAACTCCTCGCCAAACAAGTTTATCAACCATCAACCGCTAATAGCTTGTTCCTCCACCAACGACTACAACTCACATCACTTAAACCATCACTTTAGACAGTGCACATCAAAAAGTGCACATTCAAATCATCCTCGGCTTCCCTTTTCTCCAACATTCCAAACCAGCAACCCCAAACTTCCTCCCCTGCAAGTTCAACCACCATCTACCAACATCATCTAACACAATCCCAAACTGCTCCACGACCAAACAACCAAACTCACTACTTGAACTCACATCACTTTAACCACACTGCTCCTTTCTCTTAAACATTAACCTGCACAACACTCCTCCTGCTCCCCACGCACCACCACAGTCTATATCACCTCCTCCACCATACATCTCAAAACTTAACCCACCATAACCAAACTGCTAAACTAAACCAACAGTTCACCACACTTCATTAACACCAACTTCAAAAAACAAACCAGAATTTCAACAACCACACTTCAAAACCTCCCTCCCATCTTCCTTTGCCTGAAGCTATCTCCTTCACATTAATAGCACCTACAATCTTTTCTTTATCATCTCAGCTCCCTTTAGACTGTACATACTGCCACCTACCACCTCGTCCCACTACTAATTCAATATCTCCAAACCAAAACTGCCACGTCTCCTATTCCTGCCATACAACTACCATTACCTCACCAACCTCAAGCAGCAATCTATAACCCACCAGCACACTTCGACCACATTCCAGAAAACAAGCACTTCCTCCTGCCTCACAACATCATTGCATCTTTGTATCAACCCCTCCTCCATCATCAATCATTTCTTCAAACACTCTAACATCCTTCTGCATTACATTTCTACAATCAATCTCCTCCCTGCTTACATCAAACTGCTCCTCTCCCCTCTTACATTGCTCCTGGGCAACTGCTACAACACTCCCTGAACCCAGTCATCCTCCTCCACCATCCACAATCCCTACATAACCAACCTTCCAACCAAACTGCACTCCTTCACTTCCACTAACTCCTGTAAATCTCGTACCTGCGACTTCACAAACTTCACCTTTGACCATCAACCATCACCTAACAACCTCACTGCCACCGCAACCTCCCTTCGACCACTTCACCTACCGAAAACAAACAACCCACTTACCTCTGTGGAACCACCTCGCAAACAACCCAATCGAACTCTACCCGCAACCCTACTCTACCCTGAAGTATATCTACAATTGAACATCTCAAATCACCCTCGCTAATCGCCTCCGCCCACGCAACCTCAACCTCTCCGAACACTGCAAACAACAACACAAACAAATCACCCAAAATCGCAACCCTTAAATCCATTCAAACCCGCGACCACGTCCAACCGCGACTTCCACTCGTGATTTCCAAATTGGTAGAATTATTTTCTTTCTTTCTTTTGATTTGGAAAATTTTACATTTTTTTTCGTTCTTTCAATTTGCGTTTTCGTTTTTATTTGCAGAGAAAAGATAGAAATTTAGGGTGATGGTAGTTATGAAATTGCGGACTGGTTTTATGGCTGCGTAATTTTTAAAAAATTCATTTAGGCTTAGGTTGAGTTGTTTTGTTTCCATTGCTCTTAAATTTAAGTTGAATTCTAATTTTTTTTGTTTTAAGAGCTGAGTTGCTTTGTTTGTTCTCACTTTCATTGTAAAAATTTGAGTTGAAGTTTGTAATTGGGTCACATTGTTTTTTTTTTTTTTTTTAAAGGAAAATGTATGATCCTCTATAGAATAGAGGAGAGCACACATGCAAATATATATAGAACACAAAAGCAAGGTGTTTCGAACATGCCTGGCAGGTTACAAAAACTAAAAACAAAGATACAAAAAAAAAGATGCACAATACGTCTCAATAGCTTCAAGCAACAAAAGAGCTCTGTGCATTTGGACTGGAATGCTGCTCCAAAAAACCGGAAGACCCTGAGCAACTGGAATGATGCTCCAAAAAACCGGGAGACCCTGAACAACTGGAATGGTGCTCCAAAAAACCGGGAGACCCTGAGCAACTCAATAAGCATAAAAACTCCATGCACCAGGATCAAATAGGAAAGAGGAAGCCTCAACTCTGAAGTGAAGGCAAACGAGATGCAGGATAGGAAAATCTGCACTGGAATCTTTGAACAACGGAAGAAATGCCAAGCTGAAGCAAGGAACCTCTCTGAAAGTCTCTCAACAACCCAAAACATGCGCTCTGAAGATAAGGGGGCCTGGAAGAAGAACCTAGAAACCTCTCACTCAAATCTGCATCTGGGGGACGATTATGTAAAAAGTTAGAATTTTGCATATATATGTATATAATTATAAATAATGTACATCTATGTGTAAAAATACAGAGAGAATACATAAAAGAAAAACAAAAAGGAGACAAAACTAGTAACTATAGGATTAAAAATTTCAAAACAAATTCACCAAAAAAAGAACAAAAGTAAAAAACCAAAAATAAAAGAAAACTAAGAATCTGTAATCAAAAGAAGGTTATGATTAACCGATGGATGATGGTATGAATTTAAAAATATATTCATAATAGTACTGATGTCATTAAAAAGACAATTATTCTTAAAATAATATATATTGTAGCTAACCATTTTAAGATACCCCTTAAACGAATTACTGTTAGCTACTTTATATTTGGGATTAGAAATTCAACGAAAACAGAAAGAAGAAATTGTATAAATCAATTTATTAATATGACTACTATTATTATTAAATTCTTTGATTTCTTTCAAACCATATATACAACTAATAATAGTGAATAAGGAGTCAAGTAGATATCTAATATTCTTTTTAACCTGAACCTAAGATTATTCCATTAAAAGTCACAATCTGAAATTTTAGTTATGATATTAAAAATTGAAAATTTTGAGAACATTATTAAGAATGTAGTAAGAATCCATACAATCATAGTATAAATGCTTAATGTCTTCAAGATGCAGATTACAAAAATAACATTTATTATCATTATGAATGTTCTTTCTTTTTAAGTTTTCAATTGTATTAAGTTTACCATGCAATATTAACCACATGTGAATTTTAGATTTAGGAGGGGCATTTGATTTCCAAACAAATTTGAACGAATTGTTTATAGTACCCGAAAAATTAATAAACCTATAAAAAGAGTTAGAAGTATAATTCTTACTTCTATCCCATTCCCAACAAAGAATATCATTATCGTTATCAATACTGTAAAGATTTATCTTGCATAAAGCAAATGAAGAAGCCTAAGAGTTGTTCCTACCAAAATTCTGTTAAAGGTGAAATTCCAAGGAGGATCATTATCAGGAGAAAAAACCTCACTAATTAGAGCAAACTTAAAATTACAGATATCGTAAAGCTCTTTAAATTCCAGTTTAAGAGGTAAGACCGAAATCCAGCGGTCTGCCAAAAGGAAGTACGGTTACCAGAATGAATAATAGTATTTATTCCTAAGTTAAAAATCTCAAGACATTTTAAAATGTTTTTCCAAAAATTAGAAAAATTATGAGTGGTTGGAGAATCAGTTTGATATAAATTACTAGTACCATTATAGTAATATTTAGAAATAAGCTCTTTCCAAATAGCATTATCATTAATGTCTTTAAACTTCCATAACCATTTACCAAGCAATGATAAATTCATATTACGCAAGTTTATAACCCCTAAACCTCCTTCCTTCTTGGCTTTATAGACGGTCTCCCAGTTAACTAAACATTTTATATTATTATTAGCATTTTCTCCACTTCAGAGGAAGTCTCTTCTAATTTTGTCAATTTTATTGATAACCCAATCCGAAAATAAACGCATTGACATCCAATAAATCGGAAGGGCTGATAAAACCGAATTAATTAAAACTAGCCTTCCTGCTCTGGATAAATATTTCTCATTCCAGTTGGAAATCTTATTCTTAATTTTATCAATAATAATAAACCAGTCTTCATGCTTGAGTTTTGAGGGTCTAATCACAAATCCAAGATAATTAAACGGAAAGCCCATAGTTTTGCAATTTAGAGTAAGAGCCACCGAGTTTTCAACATTTTCAAAATCGTTTAAGACTAAAACTGAACTTTTGTCAAAATTTATTTTTAAACCTGATAAAAGTTTAAAACTGTAAAGGATAAACTTGAGAGTTATAATGTGCCTAGGCAAATGGGAAGAAAAAAGTAAGGTATCATCGGTAAATTAGAGAACCGATATACCATTGCACGAAATATCATTCCCAACACTACCTAGAGAACCATTATCCACTGCTCTTTTAATAATTTTAGCAAAAACATCTGCAGCTAAATTAAATAATAAAGGCGATAAAGGATCTCCTTGCCTTAATCCTCTCTTGGATTGAATTTTATTACCTAAGATACCGTTAACCAAAATACTAGAGTTTCCGGTTCTAAGCAAAGACATAATCCAATTTATCCATCTAGGACCAAAACCTCTAGCCTGAAAAATATCAACAATAAAATTCCAATCTATCGAATCAAAAGCTTTAGCAAAATCAAGTTTCAAAATCACACAAGTAATGTTATTCTAACAACAGAAATTGATATATTCCTGAACAACTGCCACTCCATCCGTGATATTTCTATCTTTGATAAAATGTTAAAAAAAATCATTTTCAACTTTTCAGATTGCGAATTACGCGTTACAAAAGGAACTGCTTGCCAAATCTTGTTCAAATTTTGTTCAACTCTTTTCAGGTGCAAATTTCAGGTCGTAGGAAATCAAAAGAAGGAGAAGTTGCTTGCTTCGCTTTAATTGCCAAAATAAATTTCTTGCTAAAAATTACCGCTTTAAAACAAATAGTAATAAACTGCTAAAAATTCTGCACACTCTGGAATCGTGCTCTTACTTATTGTTTTTACTTTCTTTGCATTGTTGGTTGCTTGCATTTTCTTTAAAAAAGTTTCAAAAAAAAAAATCAAAGCTCATTTCTAGTTGTATTGTTAATTCATGTTTATTTTCAGTTTTACATTCATATCATTTTATTTTCCTTTCTAAATGCAATACCCAACTTCACATAAGGCGGGGGATTTCATCACCCCTTCCTTGGCTCACTAATTGCATTTCATCATATAATTTGACTAAGAATAATGGTTAGATATTGGATTTGAGGGTGTCACGAGCTCATATGGGGCTTAATTGTATCTTGACAAGTTTCTTCTTTCAACAATCTAATTTCTTGGTGTCTACGCTACTGCAGAGCGATAATCCGTTAAAAATATTACAGTGATTCGTAAATATTATAGTTTTTGTTTCTCTGAAGGTACTTAAACCTTCGGCTGCATTAATCCATGTTCGTTACCTGGTTAAGAACTATTTTGTTGAATTTAGTCAAGTGTGATTATACAAGTTTGGATTGGAAGTCACTAAGGACAGAGAATTTATGGTTAAGTCCTTGCATTCATTCAGTTGCATTAGTTCATGCATATATGAAAAAATCCAGATGGAAAAAAATCTTTTCAAATCTTTTCCTTTGAAAAAAAACCAAACAAAATCAAAAATACAAACATTTCACTTAATTTATTTTTTTTATAAAGCAAAAATCCAAAAAAAAAATTCAAAAAGAATCTTTTCGTAAACAAAAAAACCAAAACATTTTAGAAAAAGGAAAAAAAAATTAAAATTCAAAAAAAACAATACAAGAATCAAATCTCCCTTTTGAAAAATAAATTCTTTTTAACAAATATTTTTGCCTTTTAAAAAAACAAAACAAAAGAATTTTTTATTTCGTTTCATTCTCTAAACCTTGTTTAATTCTCTTAACCTCGATTTTCGTATCTTTCTCTCCTTGATCTTTTCACTTATGCATGAGTGCTTGGACTTGTAATAATGAATAGTCTAACTCAAACGAACAGTCCTCCAACGATGGTGAATAAAAACTCCCCTCGAACTCCCATGGATAGAATCTTTTTCGATAGAGTTTCTATTCCTTCCTGTATCCCCAATGGTTAATCACTTTGAAATTCATTCCAATCACATTGCCTGCTCCTAAAATTTGATAATTTTCAAAACGATGACCCATATATCTTCTTAACAAAATTCGAACAAGTATGTACGACCATTGAACTTCAACAATTATGTGATGATGTTTACCGTTAAACTCAATCAAAAATTAGGAAGAATTCGTTAAAGTTTTCTTAAAAGAATTCTACCCCTTAAAAAAACAACAAAAATCCGAAACAAAATTGTGAATTTTCATCAACTTAAGGGTGAATCTTTTTGAAAATATTTTGAAAGATTTAAATAGCTTTTGATAAAATGTCCACGCCATAATTTTAAAAAATGGACCATTTATCAAATCTTATATGATGGACTTGAAAATAGCTTACGAACCAAGCTTGAATCTATGTGCCAAGGCAATTTTGCCCAACATCATGACGATGCTTAGCAATTTCTTAAAAACTTGGCCAAAAAGTTCGCCCAATGGAAAGTTGTAACGAAAAATCCATTTATTTACGATTGAGCGCAAACTCAATAGGATCATTTTCGGCTTGCTAAAATTAATGCAATGATCAATAAATATGATAGCATTTTCTCATCCAATCAAATGAACCTATCTTCCTAACCAATGTGTTATTGATGCGACAGTCCAAATCACATAACCGATCAATGCCCCGATTCGGTAGAATAGCTCAATGCTTTTAACAAACTTTAGAATGACCCGTTTTCTCCAACGTACAATCCTGGTTGGAGAAATCATCCTAATTTTGAATAGAACCAAAATAATTCCAACATGAATTTTGGTTCATCCCAATTTTCAAGCATTTCCGAACAATGCCTTGAATCCTCCCTTTCAGCCCAACCATTTTCAACAAAATTTTGTGGGTCCATCTCAAAATCAACCACAACAATCTTGTGCTCCTTAAGACGATAAACGACTGACTTCACTTGAGAAAAGTCTTGAAACTTTGGCTAAATCAACCACTCAAAACCTCCTATCAGATAGCAATTTCCAAAACTTGTTAACATCGTACATGAAGAATACATGTCAGTCATTGCTAAACTTGAAATGCAAATGAGTCAATTAGCCACCTCCATGAGTGAACGTGAACGAGGCACATTGCCAAGTCAATCTGTTCCAAATCCTAGAAATCACAACACGAATTCGAATCAAGCTCATGCTATTTAAGATAGCAATGTGAATCAAATGAATGTTAACATGAATTTGCATTTTGGTAAACAAAACAATAACCAAGTTGTTAAACCAAACGATTTACCGAAAGATCCTCTTGACATTTCAAAAACGATAAGCGATTCTGAACAAAATACTGAGCCAAACATCGAATTAAATGCCAATCCAAATTCTTCTTGTAATCAAGTAAACCGACCCACTAAGTATCGAATTCCATTTCCACATCGCCTCCGACCCCAGAAACATTCTGATTAAATGGAAAATATGTTGGAAATTTTCAAACAATTGAAAGTGACCATTCCTCTTCTTGATATCATTCAACAAGTCCCAACTATACAAAATTCTTAAAAGACTTATGTACTCAAAAATGACATACTCATGCATGGAAGAAAGTTTTCTTAGCTGTCGATCTTAGCGACGTTTTTTTTCAATCAATCCTTGTTAAATACAAATATCCTAGATGTCCGACGATCTCATTCATGGTAGGGGCAAGATAATTAATAGCGTTTACTAGACTTGGGTGTGAGTGTCAATTTGATTCCTTATTCAGCTTACTAGCAACTTGGCTTGGATGAACTAAAATCGACAAAAGTAACTCTTCAATTTGTCGATCGTTCGATAAAGAAACCCACGGGAGAAATTGAGGACGTACTAATCAAAAATGGTTAATTCATATTCCCCATCGACTTCATAGTTCTAGAGACACAACCTGTGAATAATCTGATAAGTCAAATTCCATTAATTTTAAGGATACCTTTCTTGCCTACTTCAAATGCTCTAATCAATTATTGAAATGGTTCGTGCAAATTTCTTTTGGAGACATGACTTTAGACCTTAACATCTTCAATCTCGAAAATTAATCGAATGAATCACTTAACCGAATGTTGTAAGTTAGCTCCATTTAAAAAAAATTGATATCGAAACAGTTGACCTAAACCAAATTCATTAATTGAGCAGCTTCCTAGGTTGAAACTCAAACCTCTTCCTGATCACCTTAAGTATGCATACTTAGGTGACATGAAACGTTTCCTATCATAATCTCTTCAAATCTTTCTCTTGATCAAGAAGCTTCCCTTCTTTTAATTCTATCGAAAAACAAAGAGGCAATTGGATGGTCGATCACCGATATAAAGGGAATTAGTCCCGCTCTAGTTCAACATCTTATCCATTTAGTTGATGATGCCAAGCATGTTTGTGATGCACAATGAAGGCTTAACCAAAAAATGAAGGATGTGGTTCAAGACAAAATTCTCAAACTTCTTAATAATAGAATAATATACCCCATTTCTGATAGTTCGTGCATTAGCCCAGTTCATGTCATGCCTAAAAAGTTTGGACTTGCCATTATCAAAACAACGCTAACGAACTCATTCCAACTCATACTCAAACGGTTGCTGTGTTTACATTGATTATCAGAAAATAAATGCTACAACACGAAAAGATCACTTTCCTCTTCCTTTCATCGACCAAATGCTTGAACAATTAGCCGGTCACGAATTCTGTTGCTTTCATGATGGATATTCCGGTTAAAATCAAATTCCGATCACTCTTGAAGATCAAAAGAAAATGACTTTCATGTGTCCCTTTGTCACTTTTGCTTATCGACGTATGCCATTTGGCCTTTGCAATGCTCCTGCTACTTTCCAAAGATGCATAGTCAGCTTCTTTTCCGATATGATCAGTTGCTTTTTGGAAGTGTTTATGGACAATTTTTCCATCTTTGAAAACTCATTTTCCGAGTGCTTACGCCGTCTCGAGTTGGTTCTCAATCGTTGCAAGGACAAACACTTAACATTAAATTAGGAAAAAATGTCATTTTATGGTTAGATATGGCATTGTTCTTGAGCATGTCATTTCAAACAAAGGCACTGAGGTAGAAGAAGTGAAACTTGACGTAATTGTGAATCTACCCATTCTCAAATCTGTCAAGGACATTTGCTCATTTCTTGGGCACGTTGGTTTCTATCGATACTTTGTGAAGGACTTTAGTAAATTTGCTCGACCTCTGACGACTCTTCTTGGAAAAGACATTCCATTTGACTTTATTTATGACAATGTTTTTAGTTTCGAATGTCTCAAAAATGAACTTATTTCTGCTCCCATCATTTTTTCACCCAATTGGGATCTTCCTTTCGAAATAATATATGATGCTTCCAACTTTGCAATTGGTGTTGTCTTAGGACAACGTATCAACAAAATTCTTCGTGTCATTTACTATGCTGGTATGACTTTAAACGATGCCCAACACGATTACACAACCATTGAAAATGAGCTTCTAGTGGCAATCTTTGTTCTTGAAAAATTTCAACCCTATATGATTTTCTCACACATTACGGTTTATATTGACCACTCCGCTCTTAGGTACCTTTTGGCTAAAAAGGATGCTAAGTCTCTTTTGATCCGTTGGATCCTTTTACTCTAATAATTTGATCTTATGATCAAAGGCAAAAAAGGATCCGATAAAGTCATTGTTGATCATCTGTCGCGTCTTCCAAACATACCATCTTCTTTACCTATCAACGAGAACTTTCCTTATAAACAACTTCTTTCGTTTCCATCGATTCGCGGTATGCTGACATAATGAAATATTTAGTCACTAAGGAAACTCCTTCATTTTGGTCGAAACAAGATAAATATAAATTTCTTTCCCAAGTCAAGTACTTCTATTAGGATGATCCATACTTGTTTAAGTACTTTCAACTAAATCATTCGATGTTGCATTCCGGATTGCAAAAGCAAGAGTGTTCTTTCATTTTGCCATGACCAAGCATGTGGTGGTCACTTCGGTCTGAAGAAAACAGCGGAAAAAGTACTTCAATATGGTTTTTACAGGCCTAAGCTTTTAAAAGATGCATTTGAGTTTTGTAAAACTCGTGGTCGCTAGCAAGCGTTAGGAAAAATATCTCGATAAAACATGATGCCGTTGAACCCCATTCTCACCGTCGAAATCTTTGACATTTAGGTATTGATTTTATGGGACCATTTCCCATCTTTTTGAAGATCTGTACATTCTTCTTGGTGTTGATTGCATCTCTAAATGGGTTGAAGCCATTCCTTTAAAAAATGACCACAAAGTTGTTTTAAAATTCATAAAAGAAAACATATTTTCAAAGTTTGGACCACCTCGCACAATAATAAGCAATAATGGAACCCATTTTTGTAATAATTTATTTGAAACTCTAATGAAAAATACTCGATAACACACAATTTATCGACTCCTTGTCATACTCAAACTTGTGGTCAAGTTAAAGTTTCAAATCGCCAAATCAAGCAAGTTTTGGAGAAAACTGTGAATAAAAATCAAAAAGATTGGTCACAAAAATTGACGTATGCGCTTTGGGCTTACAGAGCTGCGTATAAAACCAATCTTAGGATGTCTCCTTTTAGGCCTGTATATAGTAAAGCGTGAAATTTACCCGTCGAACTCGAACATAATGCTGTGGGCAATTAAAAACGCAAACTTTGTTCTTGAAAAAGCTAGCGAAAATAGGAAATTGTAACTCAATGAATTAGAGCGGGTTAGGAAGGACGCATATGAAAACGAGAAAATTTACAAAGAAAGAACAAAACTTTTTCAGGACAAGTCAATCTAAGAAAAAAAAGTCGCCAAATTAGAAAGTTCATTTTTATGACACTCGACTTCATTTGTTCCCTGTAAAATTAAAATCAAGGTGGACAAGACCATATGTGATACGTACTGTTTTTTAATATGGTGCCATAGAAATAGAAAACCCTAGGGATGGATCGATTTTTAAAGTTAATGGTCATCGTTTAAAACCATAGATTTGGCAAGTGATCTCGAGGAGGAGCTCATGACTCTTCATGAGCCACACTACGTCTAGTAAGAAATTTTAACCCTCTCTTATAAATATGTACATTTTTCTCCATGACACTCTTATATTATATATTGACTGTGGGGACACAGTCAAAATATAGTGTGGGGGGGGGTCACATGTTTATTTTGATTTTTCGTGATTTTTTTTCATTTTCATTCCAAAAAAAATCCTAAAATATATATATTTTAGCAATATTGATTTGCTTTTGAAGAAACTCGACATATAAGTATACATTTTTGGTTATTAAATTGAAATTTTTGAAAAATTACATGTCTCATAAAAGATAGAATAAAAGTTTGATTAAAAGTAACTATGGTTTAACTAGTACATAGGAAGGTTCATAAGTGATAATTATGAAGTATATCCTATTTGTAATTTTTGTTAAAAGAGTGGTTGATTTAAAGTAAGGGCAATCACATATTGGATATTTTAAGTTAAGTGGTGCTAAGATGATTTTTCATAACTCTCTCTTTTAAAAAAAGAGTTTTTATAAAAATAAGAAACACCTAGAGTCATGTGTTCATACATAAGTGTGTACACTCGCCATCCTTGTACCCTTCTTACGTAAGCCTGAGAGGCAGTGCATGCTCGTTATATTTGGCCTTAGTTAATCTGAGTTTGGTGTATGTAGATAAATTTAAAATAATAACAATAAGCACCAAGATTCATGTGTTCATAGGAAAGTGTATACACTTGCCATGCTCTGTACCCTTCTCACGTAAGCCCGGAAGACAGTGCATGATCGGTATATCTAGCTTTCATTTATCTGAGTTAGGTATGTAAATAATCATGTTAATACTTTTCAAAATACAGAGAGCAAGTAATTGAAACCCAAGGATAATCTTCATTTATTTGATTTGAATTGTTATTCAAAAGAAATAAAAATGCCATTTTGCGAAACTTTGATAATCAACTTAAGGATCCATTTCATAGTTGCATTATGTTATCAAACGAAACAACTAGCAAAACTAGAGTCCAACTATGATGATAACATAATATTTGTTAGTAGTTTTGATGAATAAAAGGACTAGATTTTTTGATAATAACCAAACCTTATATTTAACTTACTCGTGTCAATTCAAAAGTAAATTTGGCATTTGTAAATATTTTGGAAACTTGCATCATGTAGTCACATTAAAATCTGCATATTCTATTTAGATTTTATGGGTAGTATCCACTGAAAACCCTTACAAGACAACACTCGTCCTATCAAGGGCACCTAGAGGTTTAATGGCTTGTCACATACGCTCAATGCAATCTATCTCCTTTGAAAACGGATTTATCCTACTTTTAGTTTATTCGAGGATGAATAAAAAGATATGTGTGGGGATATTTGAAGTGCACGTAAAAGTGTATATTTTTACTTCCATATTTAATCTTCTTTTAATTAAATAAATAAGAATATTAGGGTATTTTACATGTTTAAACAAAATTTTAAATTGTTTTCAAATCATCATTCTTTCTTCTTCATTTGGGGGTAAAATGATAATTTTTTGTATTTAATTTTGAGAAAATTTATTTTCGGATTTTATTTTTATTTGTAGAAAATGAAATGCAAATATGAAGAGGTTTCATGGATGAATGCATGCACATGTGTTGAAGGCTAATGAAGAATGGAAATAAAAGAATTCATACAACATGGAGGAGCCTACATATCTACTAACTTATGGCCCATAATTAAAAGTACATCTACATATTAATGGAGGCTTAATGGCTTGCACTAGACCAGAAAAGATCTTTACTAGCATTGAAAAAATGCTACCAAAAATTTTAGTAGCGTTTTAAAGAACGCTACTGCAGGTCGCATAAGTAAAAGTATGATTTCTTGGTTACGATTTAATATAAGGCTACAAAATGTTTCCGTATAACTGCGTTTTTTAAATGCTGCTAAAGGTTTTCTGCAGCGTTTACAAAACCTACCAAAACTAACATTTTTATTTGCGTTTGTACGTGGATCATTCTTTGATTTTCTATAGCGTTTATCTTTGTGCAACTAAAAACTTTTCGTTGCATTTATTTTATGCCACTATAAACTCCGGTGGTATTTTACATTTGTTTCTCCAGCGTTTTAAAAATTCACTAAAAGGTATTGATTGTTTGTATCATATTTTAAATGATACTATATAATGTTAATGTCTTATATTAGTTACACCAACCAGTTATATAATATTCATATTAAAATCAGCATCAATCGTATAATTACCCTATTCAAACCAATAATCAGTCTATCATATAATCATCATATTCAAATAAGTGAGAGCACGTCAATCACATAAGTATAATATCCATAACCATTTAGATAATATTTATTTGACAAAATGAGCAAATTCACATACTACAAGCATTCACAAACAAGTTTACACAACCCATACTAACAAATACCAAAATACATATAACAATTGAAGTCATGTCCACAGTTGCTGATGGTCTTCACTTCGAAAAGGCTAATTACCTGTAAAAAGGTTGATAATTAATAGTAAGAATTTGCCATGAATTATCAAGTAACTATTGTAATCATATTACCCCAAAAACAACAGAAAGAAAATGCAAGTATTAACAATACTCGTGCACACTATTTTGGAATTCCAGCCACTTCAATAGATGGACTATTAAGATATGAAATAGATCTCAGTGTGCATGCAAATAAAAATGTATCAATCATCTTGATGCTAACCTGAAACAACATCAGAATAGCACGTTGCTTCAACACAACAGATCAATGAAATGATATGTACAACGAATGGGGACATTATACATTGCTTCAACATGACAGATCAACATTATAGTTGCTTGAGTATGATAGATCAATGAAATGATATGTATCAATATAACAGATCAATGAAATGATCTGTACAAAAAATGGGGACATTATACTTTGCTTCAATAGGATAAATCAACATTATAGCTGCTTGAATATGACAGCTAAATGAAATGACATGTATCAATATAAGAGATCAATGGGACCTGCCATCTATCATTTTTTTTAACACCCTAAAATACAATAAAATGATTTTACAGAATATTTAATGACATATTATCATTTAAAGATAACAATTTATCTCAGAATATATTATATTTTACAAAAATGATAATTTATGATTTTATCATATTTTACAGAATATATCATGTTATCAGAATGATTTTATGACATGTTATCATATTTTACAGAATATATCTCGGAATAATGAGGCTATATGCTAGTAGGATGGAAACGAAACCAAACTAAAATGACTATCAATTAAAATAATTTGTGGTGTATATTTAGACTTGAGAGTTCAAATAACTAAAATTGGACCTGCCATCGTATATATCAACATAAAAGGCGATAAATATGGGAGATTTTCTTATGAATCAAGTAAACAGAGGACGACAGTCCTTTTTATATTTTTTAATTTTTGAAAAACAGAAAATGAAATGTTGGATTTCCAAAGACGATATAGAAAAGAGTACTAGATGATCTGGCTCAATAAATATGGCATATCATACTCCAATAATTCATGGATGTGTTAAGCTAATCTATCTACCGGTATAACTCCCCTTTAAGAAGTCCATAATAAATTATCATGGTATTTTATTGTTTTTTTGTCTTAGAAAGTAACGGGATTATTACCAAGATATTGAATGATAAACAGTTGCTAATTTACGCAATGCTAAGGTCCATTGGTGATCTGAGTTAGATGCGTTAACTGGCTTTTCTTTTTCCAATAATAGAAAAGAGACAAGTTGATACGATAATCATATGAGAACCTGATACTACAACATGAAACAATTCAGAAGCACTCATCTTCATCCTTCCACATACATATTGAATCTAACATCCAAACCCCTATATACCTCTTAATGATAAAACAGAGAATAGGATTAATATTTGAACCCAACACCATGCTTATATATCAACAATCTACCAAACCGTTCTGCATATATCGAAAATTGGATGCAATTTCATAATTTACATAGACACAAATATGAGTAAATAAAACACATGTCAATGATTATCACCAATTAGTTACTCTTGTTTCTCTTTCTCCTTGCACTTCTACTCGCTAACAGTTTTTTTTCCAGTGCACTAATCAATAGACTAAAGTAGGATTTCCATACCTCTTTTTTTGCTAGGTAACTTATATTTAGCAATATGAACCAGTGTTACCAATGAATTATCACTCCAACAACCCTCAACCACAACCTCAACGTGCTTGAAGCCAATCCAACTACCGTCTCCCTCCAACAAATCTCCAAACCACCATCAGTTTCAACTTTAACCTCTATCAAACCCATAATTAATCTCACTCAATTCCAGTCTCTGCCACACCCAGAAGCACCACCATCACCAGCACATACAAAATCACCAACTTCTCCTTTCACAACAACCATCCTCTTCACCTTAACGTCTTCTGCACTACAAACATTTTCTCCAAACAAATACCTCGCCAATAATCACTCCACGAACAGAACTGTCACCTACAACTGCCACTGCCTACATCTCAACCATCTGCAAGCATTCTTTGCCTGAAAACAGCTACCTCATTCAAGCACTACCCTCTGCCAATACACACTGCAACTAATCTCGACACAGACTACACATAACGACAATGCCAAAGCTAAGGTATATAAGATGACTAAACAGCTAAAAGAATAGGTATTGAACTCAACTAAGTGCCAAATCCACACACATGGAGAGAAGAAAAAATTTAATAAGCATCAGACAAGTTCATTTGCCTACTTCATATCCAGACATTTCTATATGTCAATGTTGTCTGATCGTGTACGATTTAAACTCTAACACTAGATCATTAGATTGTGACACTTTTTATTTCAACTAAAACAAGCATATTGTAAATCAAAAACTAGGTTAGATTCCTCTATATACATTTTATCTTTCTACGTCCCAATTTAATCTCAACCCTTCAAATTTTACCTATTCGATTATTCTAACGTTCAACTATATATGTGTTTGTTTATGTGCAATATGATAGGTAGAATTCATATAATATTATTGTTAAACTAAAAAATAATACTTACTAGAACCGGATTCCCTAATGAAATATGCCACTAGCCAAGCTACGGTAGTCCGAAAAGCATCTATCATGTATGTACACTCCGATATAGGTCTCCATAGTAATGCGTCATTAACTCTCACAAAGTCTACCAAAACTTTTACCGCATCTTTTCCTAACGGAACACGGTGAACCATTATTGTTGGACCAGTTGAAGCGATAGTTCCTTCAGCCACTGCTCGTCCCGTTTCATCCACAACAATCAACTCGCATCTATTCTTTGCTACCAGATTTGAGCTCTGTTGCATAAGTAAACCAAAATAACAAATTTTACAAGATAGATAAGTCAATTGTATTAGATATTGTATCATAAATAAGATATGTTTTTAGACAAAGTCTTTATTACAAACACACTAGAAACCTTTATAAATATAAAATTTGTTGATACAACTTCCAAATTTTTCCTAAAAATATTTTTTCTAAAATCATTTCAGCTACGTATCTATATAATTTATCTAAAAATATTTTCAGATTTATAATGTTTGATTTTTCATATTAATAATTAAAATGCCAAATTTAAGTAGAATTCACTTTATTTACAAGAAAAATCATTTTCAAACATGTGATAAAAAAGACGATTTCTTCTATATTTTTCTCAAGTTGAACCTACCAACAAAATAGTTTATATAATTTCATGAGTATTTCTCCTAAATGGAATTGGATTTAGGTTTCACAAATTCAAAAATTTGAGTTGATATAATGACTTTAATTTTTGATAAACCAGACATTTCAACTATTAATCAAGAAAAAAACTTAAAGAATCTCATTCGGTTAATCATATTTTAAAAAGTTTGGTAATTGATGTCTAAGAATCTCAAACTCTGTTGAATTAATGATCTAAAGACTTTTAATGCTTTACTTGTTATACAAGACAAATTTTTGTATAGTAGCAAGGTCTGAGGATTAGCGTTATATATGTTCTCCAACAAAATAAAATAAAATATGGGAACATCCATAGCCTAATTAGACCCGGCCCAAGTAGAAGGCATGCAAATACTTTGGGTTAGGATAACTCTAACCTTCCTTCATCTTTGTTTTTCATTCTTTATATAATTTTCCTTCATCACTCGTTATTATTGTTCAATGTATATAGATTAAAAATGAAAATTTTATTACAACACTCAATGCTTATACAATTTGAGAGAAGTACCATTATCAATTTATCATACAACTATAATTTATATACATATATATACGGTGAACTTTAGTTTCCTGGGGAGTTGATTTAGCCTTGCAAGGAGAAGTTGCAATGATTGCTCTAGCCTTGTAAGGAGAAGCCACAACGCTTGCTTTTTCAGCTACAACTTTTGATTTTGTCCATGTAATTTTCTTACCCATGGTTTCTTTAATGCGTGGCATATCTATTGTGGGTCACCACAAGAAAGAATCTTCTTTTTTTGCATAGTCAACCCAAACTACCAAGGCTAACGGACAAAGTGGAATAACGTTCACAATCATTTTTGAATCACTCGAGCAAAGTCTTCCTTCGGCAACCAACACTTCACCCTAATTCCAATCATAAATCTTGCATTTGTTGTTTGCACTACTAGTTTTACTCTAAAAAGAACAATAAATAAATTTAGTGGAAAAAATATGCATACAATTACAAATAGTTATCGCGACTCATAAATTTTACTATAATGTCTTTTATCATGTGTTCTGTGATAACCCGAATTTTTAGAAATCTGATAATTGGATAATTAACTGGTTTTATTTAGTTGAACAAATAAAATTATGATAATTAAAAATATATGGATGTATATAAATGGATTTGAAACTATAATAAATGTTGAATTATAAATATCTGGAAATGATAAATCTTATAGTAAATTGATATATAAATAGATATATGCAACTTTGTAATGTTGAAATTTTAAGTGTATACATATACAAGTATATACGTGTGGATATACATATATATATGTAAGTATGTATATATATCAACAAAAAATTCAAACCAAAATAATATTTTCTAATTACAATATATATATATATATATATATTGTGAATAGAAAGCATTGATTTGAATTCAATAATTCTCAAAAGTTAAAATTGAGCATTTTACCACTAAAGATAAATCTTTATAAAAATAGTTATTATTTGAAAATAGTAATAACCTAAGTAAAGAGTTAAATTAAAGTAAATAAAAAGATTTTTGCATATATATCTTTTGAATTTCACGAGAGTAGCATAATTACTATAAAAATAAACATAAAAATATAAATTTATAAAACATAAGAAAATATTCACATATTGTTTTTGAAATTTGTAAGATAATAATATCATGCATTAAACATTTGTACTAAGATAATATGCAATGAACAAGTGGAAAAATTGTTTTCTTTAAAATCGAAATATAAATCAAAATGGTGGAAAGCTAAGATGGTTTCAGTTGAAACCTTTACATATTCTTTCACAAATCTTCTTTCATATTCCTAAATAAAAACTAGAGAAATAAAATCAAACTCAAACAACTTCAGTTTTCAACCTGATTCAGGAGCAAAGGAAAAATAAAAAAGATCAGTTTTAGATTCAAATCAACAAACAAAACTTCAGTTTCAAAAATCAAAGTTCCAGATCATAAGAATAAAATCATGTTCCTCTATTTATAAATATCAGGTGAGTAAACCTCTACTTTTAAAGGTTAAATCATCTGTAAAGCTTATGCATGTGCTAATTCTGTGAAATAATGTGGTAAATAAGATTTGCATGGATGTTTTTAAACTGGAAAATAGTTGAACTTCTCTGTGTATTGTGTGCATGTTTGTGTATGTAAATATATATATGTCTCTGTTGTATTACAGGTACGAATCCAAAATAAATTCGATTCCTCTTCATATAATCGATTTAGGATTTTGATCTCTAAATGAAAAATGATTGTAAGACTATAACATCATTTTTAAAAATGGTTTCAAGCGTTTATATTAAGTAATTAATTCAAAATAGGAATTTACAGTAAAAAAATAAATTTTAGGTCAGAAATTGAATGTCTGGAAATCGTGATTTGATTTTACAATCTGATTTGGATTGAAACATAATGAATTTTGATTATCAATTCATTATTTTTAAGATTGTAAATGTCGAGATTTCTCGAGTTGATCGATATTTACGTTCTCGTCTATTTTTGACGATCGATGGGAGATGTTCGACGTACTTGGGTCTGGAGGTAGCTCGAGAGTCGAGGGTCAGAGGAAAAATGGCCGAAGGATTTTTAGGTGGCTGTGGTGGCGTATCAACGTCAATTTAGTGTTTTGTGACTAGTTTTGGTCGAATAGGATGTCGAGGCAATTGCGATGACGTGGGTGAACCGGAGGTGATCGAAGAGGTGACTGCGGCGGAGGTTAGGACATGATCGCGAGGTGTCTGGTGGACGTAGGCGGCGGACGAGGCGTTCTTCGTCGATCAGTTTGGGTTCTTGGGTTACACAATTGGTTCGATTTCGATTCCAGGCATTATCGTTGGAGCTGGGAGGTCGGAGCGTTAGTATGGGTCGTTGGCAACCTATAGGCGACGTCGACGGTTGTCTGAGCATTGGTGAACTAATGTGCATGTGCACGCATGTCCTCTGGTATCTGATGGTAGCTGTGTGATGAGAGCATCGAAAATGTTAATGATTTGCTTGAAGTGTTCTCGGGTTTTTCGAGAGGTAGCAGATGGGAGAGTAGGCACGAGTGTTGGCTCGAGAAAATTGATCTTGGGCTCGGTTCCTAATTTTCTAATGGAAGTAAACTTTATGAACAAGTTATAAACCAAGTTTTAAAAAAATAATAAAAAAATAAAAAGGAAGTATGAACAAGTTTTAAAAAGCAAGAGTAAATTTTGTAACAAAATTTCAAATTAATAAACAAATTTTAAAGTAAATGGTGTGATCAAGTTTTCAAGCAAGTTTCAAATATAAATATAAATTAAATTCAAATGTGTTTTGAATCTAGGTTGATTTAATTTGGTAAATATATTAGGATAATAAATTTATTCCTAAGTATTTTTAAATGGAATTTAATAATGATGTAATTAAATAGACGATTAAGATATGTATATAAAACTTTAATTAATAAAAGGTCATAAGTGATTTTGAATAAATTAATTTCAATCCTTTAGTTTAAATAAGATTTAAATGATTTAATCAATTAATTAACTAAGATAATGGTTTATCTTAGATTAATTAAGGACTTAAGTAATTAAGGGTTAGTTAATTAACTTAAGTAATTGTAGGGTAATTAATTAATGTAATATAAGAATAATTACTTATTGAAATTAATTAAAGGATAATTAATTACTTAATGTAATTAAAGGATCATTAATTAGTGTGATTAATTAAAGAATAATTAATTAATGTAAGTAATTAGAAGATCTTTAATTAATGTAAGTAATTAAAGGTTAATTATTTAATATGAATGATTAAATGATTAAAAAATTAATTTCAATAATTAATTAAAGGGTTTAATTAATGATAATTAAGTAGGATTTAAAGATAATTAATTTATTTTGTAATTGGGTGACAAATTAATCTTGCTTATGGATGATTAAATTGTATTGAATGTTTGAATTAATGTCTTTAGTCTGATAATTTTAATGTTCTGTGATATGATTTGTTTGGGCTGAACTGGGGTAATGTGGGTTATTTGTGGGTGATGTATTGCTGTGTATTAACATCCTGTATTTAAAATTGAATCGTATTCACTTAAACAACTTGGATTGAAGATGACATTGGATTCAAAGAGACCGGGGCCCGGTATCAGCAAATACCTGAAACCACTTCGATTAATAACTACAATTATTCTTTATAAATCTTGGTTGTAGAATCAAAAAGGCTGGAATGAAATAAATGAAGCAACATGGTCATTTAAACTGAGTAACGATGCTTAGATATAATTTTGTGAAGTAAGTATTGATTATAACGAGATAAGAACTCGTAGTGAGGTAGAGTTACCTTGGTTAGCAAGTATGTTTTATAACTTAGAATTTCAAATTATTGAGTTTACTCATGCTGGTTTCCAGCCTGACCCGGGTGTTACTTTATTGTAATACTCGGGTCAGACCAAGTATTACAGATTTTCAGGTTAGGCCGTTCTGGAGCTCAGGAGTGAGCTGGATGACCGGAATGTATGGAGTATATTCCGTTGTATATTTGAGATTATATTGATAGTAGTCTGGGACTAGTTGTTACAACTGTCCAGTTTATTTATGCATTGTTGTACTCTGATATTTTGAATGTAAACTGACAATTACAACTTTTCATTGTATAAATGCTATTATTTGATATTATATTTTAATCCGCTGCAAATGTAAGATTCTATGCTGTGTTTTCTATTTCTTCTTCCACTTTTCTTCTTTACCCTAACAATCTGCGATTTTCGGCGTTCGATTGCTCGGCATCTCTACAGTGAATGTATTAGTGTCGAATTTTCGAGGTCGAAAATTTTGGGTCGTTACATTTCGGTATCAGAGCAGAAGGTTAAGCGAGAACGTTGGCTCTGGTTGGTTACTCATTAAGGATAGGGTCAGTACTACCCTAGAATGAGTTGAGTTGAGTGTATTATATGAGAATGTATTTGTTATTTTCTTATATAATGATTTTAAAAACTTAGTTTAAAAAGTAATTTTTATATAAGCTTATATTTGATATAAAAAGCAATAGTTTTTCTAATAATTGTATATGTTGAAGCAATTGGTTGTAGGTTGTTGAAATTGACTAAGATCATAAGAATTAAGTGGCAATATATGTAACCAAATAAGATAAGCTTGAAATGGATTCATACGAGAAAATAAAATCCTGAAATTTGTAGAAGTGTTTACAGAATGTTCAAAAAGGTTACCTTGATTTTATTTTCCCATAAATTATGAGATAATATATAGTGAATTGGCTTCCAAATATGATAATCTTGGTCATTATAATGAAATGGTTGATGGGTCTAATAATGGGATGTTTGTTTTCTAATAATAATTAATGATAAAGCAAAATGGAATATTTTAAGAAAGTAAACATTTAGATAAGTATGACTTGTAAATTGAAATGAATTTTAACTGTGAAGTTTTAAATCTAAGTCTAGAAAATTTGAAGTATGACTTGAGGTGCAAAAGAAAAATATATGTATATATGTGGGATATACATAATAACAAGTTGCTTGGAAATAAACACTAAGTGTTGAGTTTTGAATTTTCCCTGAAATCTGATGTAAACCCAAAGTGTAATAAGTTTTAGAACTTATAGGTGGGAAAGGTTATTGATAAGAAGTTTAAATTTGAAATGGAGAATTCAAATTGAGTAAGGTTTACTGGATTAAATTAATTGAGAGTCAACTTGGGGAAGTTAAATGGGTTGAATTGAAATAGGAGTTATGTATGTTCTCAAAATGAGTTTGATTTCTGAAAATTGAAAATGGATGCAATTGATGGATGCTATTGATGAATGTTTTAAATAATTTGGATTTTTATATACTTTGACTTAACCTGATATTATCATGTTGTTATGAAAAATCTATGAAACAGAGAATTAGATTATTTTAATTGAATTAAGAAGTGGATTGAGATATATATATATATATATATATATATATATATATCCATTATTGAAATAAAATGGAAATAAAACTTTAATTTGAAACTATTTAAACAATTTTGATTTTAAGAAATAAAGATTGAACATATGGTTATGGAATCACTTTGAACTTAATATTTAAATGTTAAAAATTAACTTGCAAACTTAAGAATTAGTTTTGAAGTTAGAAGTTAAAATTGGATAATAAATTGGATTCTGAAGATTAAATTGTTTAAAAAGTTTTGAACTTCTACTTAAGCCTTGAATTAAGTTAAATAAAGATAATTTAAAATGAATATTAAAACTTTGGACTCAAAATTTAATTGTTTAAAAACTTATGTTGTTAAATTGAAAGTAAAGGTTAATTTGATTTAAGGGGATTAAATCAACATTTGAAAATTTAACTCAAATTTCTATAATTCGAGATGGTTCAAAGTTGAGATTGGAATTGAAATTAGTTCAAATTGATTTTGATTTAAATTAATTGGAAGTGTGATTGAAGTTGAATAAGCTTAAATTTAAATGGAAATTGATTTAAATTTGGGAAAGGAATTGAAGTTAATTCAAATTGAATTGGAATTGAATCAATTTAAGTGGAAGAGGAAATGGGAAATGGATTGGAAATGGAGATTGGGAAATTGAACCAGTTTGACGCTGAAACTATTTTCAAATAATTTGTTTAAAAGTAAACTGTTTTAAATCTATTTTTCCTAGCTATTTACCATACAACTTTTTTTAAAAACCCAAACTATCTTATACTTACTTTATAACTATTTTGAAAACTAATTACTATTTTACAACTATTTTGCTACTATCTAACTGTTCTACAACTATATGACTATTTTATAACTATTTTATAATCAGTTAACTATTTACAAAATTTTTACACCTAATAACTATTTTACAACTACTTAACTACACTTTTTCAAGCTATTTTCTTAATTCAAGCTAGTCAGAGTGCAAACTGTTTATAATTGAAGTGAAAACCCAAATGGAAATTGAAGCAATTATGAATAAGTGAACAGAATCAAAGTGAAGGTGAATAAAAGGAAAATTGATTTAGCTGGTAATCAATGAAGGTAAATATGTATGTATATTATTCTATTCGCATAACGATTTGATCCAGATTCGGGCATAGAATTTTGAGATAGTATATCGATCCAAGTTGGGGTTTTCACTCGATTTTCGACGGCGAAATCTGAATATGGATTTTTGATTGGTTTTGGAAATTCTCTATCATAATTATGGCTATGCAAGGAGAATGACGTTTTCTGATCAAGAAATCAGATCTGAGTCCGCACTAGGAAGCGGGTGGACGATACTAGTTTGGAAGTGAAATTGTGTGATCAAGTGAGCGATCAGATTTGATATTGCGTATGGATGGTATATGTACATCGTACGTGCTTGAATAAAATAGATATTGAGAATTTTATAAAGAAGTGTAAAAATAATTTTTGTAAAAGAAATGATCTTTGGAAATTGGAAAGCCAAATTTGGGAACTATCGATTTTGAGATATCGATTTTGTGTAAAGGAGATTTATATGTCATGCATATAAAGAGTGTGATTTGAAAGATACTATATGTGTATAGTATAAAATATTTTGAGATTGGCTCTGGAGAAAAAGGCGTTCCCATTCAAATGAACTTCTAGTAGGAGATCCACGGGGTGGTTCTGCCTTGAGCCCTAAGGGGGGGGATTCTAAATTTGATCATGAGAGGAAGTATGGACAAACTAAAGTTCCTTAGGATTTTGGTTGGGATAGCGAAAGTCGAGGAGCTCTGATGCCTACAGAGACATTTGGGTTATGCCGTGACGACAGTGTAATTCGCTGTCACTGCGATCTACTGCGCACCGTAGCGGAAGTCGAGGGGCAGCAATTGCCCAGGTCTACGTTTGATTTCGCTAGGAGAGCGATGTAACATCGGTAGACTGCGATCTATGAAGACAACACGAAAGTCATGTGGCAGTGAGTGCTTACAGGCTACATTGGGACTCGACTGATGTAGTATGTGATCTATGTGATCTGTGTGGAGAAGTTTCATTTGGCAGCAAAATTTGAGGGTGCTTATGTGTAACGACTCGCCTTTCATTCCATAGAAAGACGCAACATTTTTAAGAATGAAATGGGAAAAATTAGAAAAGAAAGAACAAAACAATATCAGAATCTCATAGCGGAACGAATAAAATATAATAATAAAAGTTATTGCATAATATACAACAGCTATCAGAGTTACACAACTTTATATCATAATACATTAGACAGTTATAAAATTGTGTATCATACAAATCAAGATACAACACAGAGAACAACACAGCGGAACCACTATATGTCTACATACACTGAAGCCTCCTGCTCCATTTCTCCTCCAGAGTTCGTCAATGCTAACCTGAATCCCATGACTACTCGTAAAAATTTGAGTACCTAAGAGTTTAAGAAAACAGAAAATAAACTCCGGGTCAGACATGGGTCTGGTGTGAGTAAACATGTTAAAGTTGTTTAACTTTGAAAAACCTTCGAAAACAAAGGGTGTCTCGTAAGACTTCCAGCATATAAACACGGAAAAGTTTTTACCCGACGTTAACCAAAACATTTGATAGGAAATCCAGTGATATTATATAATGTCCAGGGTTTTCAAGTAAAATACAGAAATAGCTGGAATGTTTACATCTCACATTCTAACATAGTTGGGCACAATCAAAACATATGGCACTTATTGGAGATTGGATTCCATACAATGGCAGAGCTACTGGGGTACCGTCCATCATAGTACGTGGCCTAGATCACCATATCGAGTATCCACCCCGATTCCCTGCAACACAAGACTGGAACCATCCCTTACTGGATAGTCCCGAATAAGACAACCATAGCAGTTGTCGCGACCAACTATCCACACAGCCGAATAAAACGGGACCTCTAGACAGGTGTAATCTTATCCTACTTCGGTGCTACCCACTTAGTCTTGCTGCACCTACCATGTTTTTGCCTTTCCCGATTGATGAGGCTTGGGGCTACAATTACCTTTCCAGAACACATATCTTTGAATGCTCGTCGTCCTTCAATGATGATGTTCTGAAAGAATTCAATCCATACAAGTTCATTCTGGGTTCGAACGAAACCGAAGGCACTACCTCGTTACACTCATTTTGGAATCACCCTCAGAGTTAACGACAATAACCCTTACACTCTAAATCTTCATCTCGATCTTCACTTGAGATCTCACGACCTATCATTTAATTTGGATCAACGTGCTTTTCGGATAGTTAATTAATTAATTAATTAACTATAATTAATTAATTAATTAATTAACTATAATTAATTACATTGACCCTTAATTAATTATACTAATTAATTATTCTATAATCACTTATATTGATTAATTATCCTTTAATTAATCATTAATCATTAATCAACTTTTAATTACTTTCATTAATTACATTAATTAATGATCCTCTAATTACTTCGTTAACTAATTATTCTTCTAATTAATTTAGTAAGTAATCTTTAATTAATCACATTCATTAATCAACATTAATTAATCACATACAGTAATTATCTATCCTTTATTACTCACATTAATTAATTAACTCCTTAATTAATTATACTAATTAATTCTTTAACTAATTACACCAATTAATTAATCCTTAATTACTTGCACTAAGTAATTATCCTTCAATTACTTCTCATTAAGTAATTCTCCTTTGATTAATTACATCCAATAATTACCCATTAATTACTTACACTAAGTAATTACACTTATTAATTACATTAAGTAATTACACTTAATCAATAATCAAGTGATTATCTTAAATTAATTAAACTAGTTAATTAACTTAAATTAATAACATTAATTTAATTAATTACATTGAGTAATTAATCCCTTTGATTACTTCCATTAATTAATTACCCTTGAATTAATTGACTTTTAATTACCTAGATTAAGTAACCTTTAATTAATTAAATAATAACTATCCTTAATAAATTAAACCAATTATCTTAAATAAAGTACATTAATTAATTATCTCTTAATCACTAGTTAATGACCCTCAATTTAATTTCATTCATTAACTATCCTTTAATTACATCCTTAAGTAATTATGCTTTGATTTTTAGCACAAAATAATTTACCATTATTAATTTCATTAAATAGTTTACTTTAAACTAATTTCACTAATTAGTTATTCCTAATTAATCACAATCTTGATTAATTAAAGTTAAATTCCTTATCTAAATAAATTTCTTAATTACATTTAGTTCTTATTAAATTAAAACTTGAAATCATCGTATACCAAAACATTGTATATACACTTACCTTAATCATTTCCTTAATCACATAATTAAACTACATTTGAAAAACATTTTGAAATAAATTTCATAATTACTTTTAGACAAACAATTTTTAAAAAAATTAAATCTTTTTTAAAAAACTTGTTTAAAATTGTTAACACTTTGCTGTTGAAAAATTTCTATTTTTGTCTTTTGAAAACTAACTAATATATTTTGAAACTAGATTTACTATTACTTTGAAACATATTCATTTAAATTACACTTTAAAACTTAGTACAATTCTTTGAAAACTAAGTCAATTTAAAACTTTAAAACTATTTATGTTTTAACTTCCTTTTACCCTGGTAGCTAAAACACACTAAAACCCGAGCTTAAGCAAAACAAAACCCGAGCCATCCAACCAGAAATCCCTGAGCAAAAACAAGAAATCCCCGTGCTACTCATACACCAACTTCTTCGAGATCAACACACAAACACCTCGAGCCAAACCCGAGCGAAAACTCAATCCACTTCGAGAGAAAACTCATCCTTCCAGGTGCCACAACCACTACTGACACCACTGTGCACAAGTGCACGTGCATATCCGATCAGAATGCCTCCGACCTCTGCCGTGATCGTCGACAAGATAACGACACCTACCCCAGTCCTCCCAGCCCACCAGATCAGACTATCTAGTTGAAAATGAGAATCGAGCAAGTCGATCAATCCTGGAACCACCTGAACAATCAAATCTATCACCACCGACGACCTCTCCCACCGGAGTTCACATCCTTTGACCATAGCTGCATCTCCTACCCACGCGACGTTCCCCACCATTGCGATTGCCTCAGAAGATCCAACGACGACGCACGACCTCGCGAATCAACACTGTCCAAATCTGGCATTCAAACCCTAGTTCGACGCCAACGAGTCGCCACAGCCATCTAAAAATTGTCTCCTTATTTTTCCTGTGATCGTCAACCCTCAGGCAAGCCTCGACCATGACCACGACGAACACCACCATGCCGATCAATAGAATTCAACGGAAAACCACAAAACAATCATCTCGAGAAATCTCGACCTTCACACGCTTAAAAATCATGAAATTACTTACTAAAATCATCATTTGTTAAATGAACCTGATTATGGAATTCAAACATGAAATTTAGTTCATTAATTTTCGACCTATATTTAGTTCATCACTATATTTCTTTATTTTGAAATATTTACTAAATGTAAATCTTGAAACCATTTTGAAAATTTACATAACCCTATTACAATCCTTTTTTCCTTAATGATCTTGATCTGAATCTAATTCATTTGTAAGATATAAATTTTTATATATATTTGGAGCTAGTTTTATTCAAACAGAGCAGAGCTATATACATACAGAAACTCAAACATACCCAGACATATCCAAAATACAATTCACAGCCTAAATTTATATAAACATATACACATCATCACAACACAAATCTATTGCAAGAATCAAAGTTTAATCACAAATTTTAAAACTATTTTTAAAGAAAGGTTTACTCACCAGTTATAAAGAACATAGACTACTTTAAAGCTTGCTGTTTGATTGAAATTGAGTTGAACTTATGATGAGTTGATCCTTGCTCATTGAAGATTTGTAAAACTATTGTTGACTTGGCTTCAGATCAGGTTGTATTAGTAGTTGATGTTGTTGTTAGATTGAAAGTTCCAGTTTGATTTTTTTTCTTTTGATTTTTGATTCTCAGATTTGGTTTATAGAAAGAAAAAGAAAGAACGAAATAATTGGGGAAGTTTGAACTGTAAAGATAACCAGTTTCTTCCAAACACTTTGTTAATATAAATTAGTTAATAAAAAAGGTTGCCACTTGTTATTTGCATGATACAAATAAGATACAAATGTCAAGTTATCATACAAATGTTAAAACATGTATTATTATGTCTAAACCCTTATCTTACTAAGTAATTATGTATATATTTTCATGTAAATATGAATTTATGTTTATATTTATTTATATAGTACTTATGTTTGAATAAATTAATGTATTGTATGTTTTATATGTTTATGGATTATGTTTTAGACTTTTATATAAATTTACGAACCATATTTATCAAGTAAATTTTGATAAGAAAGTAATTTTTTTTTTTGTAAATCTTATTTAAACTTTGAACTTAAGTTCTATATTTGTAAATAAATATAGATGTTATCTTTGTTGTTAAGAAATATAAAGTTTAATTTTAAATAGCCTTTGGAAAGCATTATATTGGATTTAAACCAAAGTTCCCTATTTGAAATGCATATATACATATAATAATTAGAAAATTTTCTTATATTTAGTTTAGATTGATTTTAACACATAACTTCAAATTACAATATATACATACATATATATTATAAATTAAAAACATAATCTTTACATTTATACCAAAGCCTTTCTATTTACAATATATATACCAATATATACACACACATTATAAATAGAAAATATTTTTATTAGCTTTGAAAAATAAAATCTACCAATTAAATAATATTAGCTTTGAAAAGAATAAACTTGCAAATTTTAAGATAACTATAAAAGAAAATTATCAAGCCAATATTACCAAATTTGAATGATTATAAAATATATTATTAAATCAATATTACCCAATTTAAAATAGTTATTAATGAAGCTTATCAAATTGCTATAGCCCAAATTCCGGGTCATTACATTCCTTCCCCCTTAAAAGAGTTTCGTCCCCGAAATTAAAAGCAAAGATAATTTAATAATCCAACAAAAGTCATTAAAATGTACATATCAGCCATACACCAACAACCATAGCAACCAATTTATTTAAACAAACAAACCTAATTATCCTGACACAATTCAGAATAGGTTATCCCAATTCTATCTCGAGTTTTTCAAGTACAAATACTGGGATACCCGCTCTACTGAATCTAGACTAGCTACACCACTCTGATCTGAGCTCCTTTTTACCTTGATCTACAACCTGAATAGAATATCTGACCGCCGACAAGACCAGCTCGACCACCAGATCCTTCTGAACTGCTGATTCCATAACCAGTGGTGCACCATACACGTACTCCCTTAGAGATACATGAAATACATTGTGAATCCCAATCATTCGGCTAGCAATTCAATCCTGTAGGCCAAAGAACTTATCCTTTTGAGAACACAGATACGAAATTCCAAATACCTCGGAGCTAGCCTCCTAGTCTTACCCAATCTTATTACTCCTTTTATTGGAGAAAACCTTCAAATCTCCAACTTCAAATTCCAAATTCCTCCATCTCTTATCCACAAAACTCTTCTGACGATCCTGGCTGCCTACATCCTTTCCTGAACAGCTCAACCTATGATGATGACATTCAAAAAAATCTAGACCAAGGATAAAACGATCTCCAGATCCAACCCATAAAAATGGTCCTCACAAAATCTGCCGAAATCCAAAATACAAGCTCTACTTCACAACCATCAATAGACTTCGAACTAACTTCTCCTATTCGGAATAACCAAAACGGGCGCACTCGAAAACTTCACCAGATCCTAAAAAACTTCCTGTAGGAATCTGTAGTTAGCACCACTCTTGCAAAGCTGTTACCTTGTTTCCGCTGCGCAATTCTGCTCTAGAGTAGATGAGAATGCCATTGATGAACACGAGCATAGACTTGTCCAACAACGCCAGAAGACACGGTTTCTCAGATCCATAAAGAGAAAACACCAAAGCTCCAAGAAGTCCTAAGCTGCTTCACTAAATTCTCACTCTAGTAGCCATCCTTCTCTCTAGTTGAACCACCGGTAAAGCTCCATGAACTAAGTCGATATGAAAAATCAATCTCCAGATGCTAAGGCAAACCTTGACTTCCTCGAAGATATCCGTAAAATCTCTGACAACTTCAATAGCTCCCACCTCTTCTTGAGACGCCTCAATCCTATGCAAAAGATTACCTAGAAGAACACTCAACTATCGCAAGTCACTTTTGCTATCCTACCCAAATCAATTTCCAAAGACACTGTCCTCTCTTCACAAGTCAGAAAAGCTTATGCTTGACCAATCCATTCAAAATAAGGTCGAATCCTTCAAGAATACCTTCGCCTATCAGAAATAGCTGACGTTCCACTCTACTGCTTCTGAACTCCATCTCTAGGACACTGCTTAGCCAGATGACCTTCCTATTGGCACATAGAACACTCTGAGCTGCAACACTGTCACTGACACTAAAGACTTCTTAGCTATAAGCTCCTCGATCCTCAAAGCCATATCAACCAATTCTTCAAAAGAGCCTTCAAGATGGCAGACATCTTCTCAAGATACTCGGGCCTCAAAACCAAGCACAAATACCCTGCTGAACCTAGTCTCATCTCCGATACAGAGAAACTCTCTTGCCTGAGATCTAGAAAATTTCTATACAGCTGAGTCGTCCTTGCGGTAGGTAAAGACTGCTCCCCAAATACTTCTTTAAACTTGCTCCAAAATAAAACATCTTTGGAAACATCCATAGTCATTGGGTCCCACCATACTGCTACTCCTTCCTGAAGTTGTCAAGATGCTATTACTCGCTTCTGCACATTCGATAGATCCAAACTCTTGAAAATCCGCTCACACAAGCACGACCAAACTTACACTTCAATGATGGACTCCGAACCTTTAAAAGGTTTCCTTCAAAGATTGGTGAAATCCTTACACCATGCTGAAAGTTTACTCGAGGCGGTACTGGGTCTATAACCTCGGCAGATACTCTTCGAACCTCAACACTCGGACCTCTTCCATTAGTGGTAGTCGTGCTACACATGCCACAACCCTATTTACCTCTAGGACTCATGTTGGAAAACCCGGACAGGTAACCCAACAAATCAGTTAGTTATATAGATATATATACATAAAAATACAAATACGCTCTCTCAAGAAAGAAATCACTCCAAAGCCTAGGTATTCTCTCAAGCTAGCGCTCTGATACCACTATAACGACCCGCCTTTCATTCCATAGAAAGACGCATCATTTTTAAGAAAGAAAGGGACAGAAAAGAGAAAAGTTAGAAAAGAAAGAACAAAACAATATCAGAATCTCACAGCGGAACGAATAAAATATATTAATCACATAAGTTATTACATAATATAAAATATCTATCAGAGTTACACAGCTTTATATCAAAATACATTAGACAGTTATAAAATCTATCTATCATATAACTCATGATACAACACGAAGATCAACACAGCGGAACCACTATATATCTACATATGCTGAAGCCTCCTGCTCCATATCTCCTCCAGAATTCGTCAAAGCTAACCTGAATCCCTTGACTACTCGTAAAAAATTGAGTACCCAAGAGTTTAAGAAAAAATTAAACTCCGGATCAGATTATAGGTCTAGTGTGAGTAAACGGGTTAAAGTTGTTTAACTTTGAAAAAACCTTTGAAAACAAAGGGTATCTCGTAAGACTTCCCGCACATGAACACAGAAAAGTTTTTACCTTACGATACACAAAACATTTTGATAGGAAATCTAGTGATGTTATAATAGTGTCTATGGTTTTCAAATAAAATACAAAAATAGTTGGAATTCTTACATCTCACATTCCAACACAGTTGGGCGCAATCAAAACGAATGGCACTTATTGGAGACTAGATTCCATACAACGGCAGGGCTACTAGGGTACCGCCCGTCACAGTACGTGGGCTAGATCACCGTACCTTGCATCCTCCCTGATCCCCTGCAACATAAGATCAAAACCATCCCTTACTGGATAGTCTCGAATAAGACAACCCCAGCAGTTGTCGCGACCAACTGCCCACACAACCGAATAAAAAGGGACATCTAGACAGGGGTAATCTTATCCTACTTTGGTGCTACCCACTTAATTTTGTTGCACCTCCCTTGTTTTAGCCATTTTCAGTTGATGAGGCTTGAGGCTATGATTACCTTTCCAAACACATATCATAGAATGCTCATCGTCCTCCAATGAAGATGTTCTAAAAGCATTCAATCCATACAAGTTCATTCCAGGTTCAAACGAAACCGAAGGCACTATATAGTTACACTCATTTTGGAATTACACTCATAGTTAACGACAATACCCTTACACTCTGAATCTTTATCTCGATCTTCACTTGAGATCTCACGACCTATCGTTTAATTTGGATCGATGTGGTTTTGGGATATCCAAATTTGGAGATCCGATCCCGGTCTCACCAAAATCCAAAACGCCATCTTTTAAGGCCATGTTGTTTTAACTTAAAACAATAAATTTATTATCTATATTCACATAGATAGATAAGTCACATTATCACAGATGGATAATCCATATTATCACAATTCAACCAAAGCATCTCATATCAAAGATCAACACCTATCCCATATCAGAGATATCATGCAATCCAAGGCATTCAATATTATTCAATCATCCATAAGCAAGATTAATTAGTCACACCATCTCTAATTAATTTAATTAACCACCAATGAATTAAATTAATTACCTAATTACTTTGAATCCTGCTTATTAATTAATTACAAACTCATTAATTAATTCATCTTAATTAATCACCCTTGATTAATTAATCCTTAATTACATTAAGTAATTAAACCTTAATTAATTACACAAATTAATTATCCTTAAACCAAACATATTAATTAACCTTTGATTACTCCTATTAATTAATTAACTATAATTAATTACATTGACCCTTAATTAATTATACTAATTAATCATTCTATAATCACTTATATTGATTAATTATCATTCAATTAATCACATTAATCGACTTTTAATTACTTTCATTAATTACATTAATTAATGATCCTCTAATTACTTCATTAATTAATTATTATTATATTAATTTAATAATTAATCTTTAATTAATCACATTCATTAGTCAACCTTAATTAATCACATACACTAATTATCTATCCTTTAATTACTCACATTAATTAATTAACTCCTTAATTAATTATATTATTTATTTATTTATTTAATTACACCAAGTAATTAATCCTTAATTACTTCCACTAAGTAACTATCCTTCAATTACTTTCCATTAAATAATTCTCCTTTAATTAATTACATCCAATAATTATCCATTAATTACTCACACTAAGTAATTACACTTATTAATTACATTAAGTAATTATACTTAATCAATCATCAAGGGATTATCTTAAATTAAGTAAACTAGTTAATTAACTTAAATTAATCACATTAATTTAATTAATTACATTGAGTAATTAATCCCTTTAATTACTTCCATTAATTAATTACTCTTAATTAATTGACCTTTAATTACTTAGATTTATTAACCCTTAATTAATTAAGTAGTTAACTATCCTTAATAAATTAAACCAATTATCTTAAATTAATTACATTAATTAAATATCTCTTAATCACTAGTTAAAGACCCTCAATTTAATTTCATTCATTAACTATCCTTTAATTACCTCCTTAAGTATTATGCTTTGATTTTTAACATAAAATAATTTACCATTATTAATTTCATTAAGTAATTAACTTTAAACTAATTTCACTAATCAATTATTCTTAATTAATCACAATCTTGATTAATTAAAGATAAATTCCTTATCTAAATAAATTTCTTAATTACATTTAGTTCTTATTAAATTAAAACTTGAAATCAACCTATGCCAACACATTGTAAATACACTTATCTTAATCATTTCCTTAATCACATAATTAAACTATATTTGAAAAACATTTTGAAATAAATTTCATAATTACTTTTAAACAAATAATTTTAAACATTTTAAATCTTTTAAAAAAAACTTGTTTCAAATAGTTAACACTTTTGCTTTTGAAAAACTTCCATTTTTTTCTTTTGAAAACTAACCAATATATTTTGAAACTAGATTTACTATTACTTTGAAACATATTCATTCAAATTACACTTTAAAATTTAGTACAATTCTTTGAAAATAAAGTCAATTTAAAACTTTAAAACTATTTATGTTTTAACTTCCTTTTACCTCGGTCGCTAAAATACACAAAACCCGAGCTTAAGAAAAACAAAACCCGAGCCATCCTACTTGAAATCCCCAAGCAAAAATAAGAAATCCCCGTGCTACTCACACACCAACTTTTTTGAGATCAACACACGAACAGCTCATGCCAAACCCGAGCGAAAACCCAATCCACTTCGAGCAAAAACTCATCCTTCCCGGTGCCACAACCACTACTGACACCATCGAAGAGAAAAAACATGCACACCCGATCAGAACGCCTCCGACCTCTGCCGTGATCGTCGACAAGATAACGACATCTACCACAGTACTCCCGACCTACCAGATCAGACTATCTCGTTGAAAACGAGAATCGAGCAAGTCGATCAATGCTGGAACCACCTGAACGATCAAAAACTATCGCCCTCGACAACCTCGCCCACCGTAGTTCACATCCTTACGACCACAGCTGCACCTCGTACCCACGCGACGTTCCCTACCATTGTGATCGCTTCAGAAGATCCAACGGCGATGCATGACCTTGCGAATCAACACTGTCCAAACCTGGCATTTGAACCCTAGTTCGACGCCGACCAGTCGCCATTGCCATCGAAAAATTGTCTCTTTATTTTTCCTATGATCTTCAACACTCAGGCAAGCCTTGACCACGACCACGACGAAAACCACCATGCCAAATAACAAAATTCGACGAAAAACCATAAAACGATCATCTCGAGAAATCTCAAACCATTTTTAAAATTTATATAACCCTGTTACAATCCTTTTTCCCTCAAAGATCTAGGTATGAAACTAATTATTTTGGAAGATATAAATTTTTATATAGATTTGGAGCCAGTTCTATTCAAATAGAGCAGAGATAGGTATATACAGAAACTCAAACATATCCAGACATATCCAAGATACAAACATGCATTCACAGCCAAAATTTATATAAACATATATACATCATCATAACACAAATCTATTACAAGAATAAAAATTTAATCACACATTTTAAAACTGCTTTTAAAGAAAGGTTTACTCACCAGTTATAAAGAACAGGGACTGCTTTAAAGCTTGCTGTTTGATTGAAATTGAGTTGAACTTATGATGAGTTGATCTTTTCTTGTTGAAGATTTGTAAAACTATTGTTAACTTGGCTTCAGAACAGGTTGTATTAGCAGTTGATGTTGTTGTTAGGTTGAAAGTTCCAGTTTGATTTTTTTTCTTTTTGATTTTTGATTTTTGATTCTCGGATTTGGTTTAGAGGAAGAAAAAGAAAGGAAGAAAGAACTGAGGAAGTTTGAACTGTAAAAATAATCACGTTTCTTCCAAACACTTTGTTAATATAATTTAGTTTCAAAAAAAAGGTTGCCACTTATTATTTGCATGATAAAAATAAGATACAAATGTCAAGTTATCTTACAAATGTTATTATGTCTAAACCCTTATCTTACTAAGTAATTATGTATATATATTTATGTAAATTTGAATTTACGTTTATAATTATTTATATATTACTTATGTTCTAATCAATTAATGTATTGTACGTTTTATATGTTTATGGATTATGTTTAAGACTTATTTAATTTACAAACCATATTTATAAAGCAAATTTTAAAAAGAAAGTAAAACAAACCTTTTATAAATCTTATTTAAACTTCAAACTTAAGTTAAATATTTTTAAATAAATATAGATGTTATCTTTGTTGTTAAGAAATATAAAGTTTAATTTTAAATAGCCTTTGAAATGCATTATTTTGGATTTATACCAAAGTTCCCTATTTGAAATGCATATATATATATATATATATATCATAATTAGAAAATAATCTTATATTTAGTTTAGATTGAATTTAACACATAACTTCAAATTACAATATATACATACATATATATTATAAATTAAAACATAATCTTTTATTAAATTTATACCAAAGCCTTCCTATTTACAATATATATACCAATATATATATATATATATATTATAAATAGAAAATAATTTTACTAGCTTTAAAAAATAAAATTTACCAATTAAATAATATTAGCTTTGAAAAGAATAAGCTTGCAAATTTTAAAATAACTATAAAAGAAAATTATCAAGTCAATATTACCAAGTTTGAATGATTATAAAAGATATTATTAAATCAATATTGCCCAAGTTAAAATAATTATTAATGAAGATTAGCAAATTGTTATTGCCCAAATTCCGGTTCATCACGTGATGCCTACAGTTACATGGATTTTTGTCATGATGCTAATGTAAAACCAGGGTATAGCTGCGATCTGTGGAAGGTTCCATGGTGTAATCGAGGGGCGCAGAGGCCTACAGGTTTCTATGGTTTTGCCGGGATGGCAACGTAATCATCGGGTTAACTACGACCATAGAGGGGGTGATGATTTCCAGAGCATACTCACCTAAAACGTTTTCTATATTTTCAACAAAATATTTTCCAGTATTTTCACTAGGTGTTGAAAACGGGTTTACCAAGTACTTATAGATTTTCAGTCCTATGCCTGATCAACGTATAACCGAATTTCTATGAGAAAAAGGATGGATTTGTTGAGACATCGAGTTATAAAAAGTATTTTTATAAAACTATTACGATAATATTATGTATATTTTTAAAGTGTTTTAAAATTTTTAAATAAAAAGAGTTATATAGCTAAAAATGTTTATAGAGTAATTAAACTAATAATAATCATTTTAATAAATTCTGGCTTCGTTCCTTTTCGAGGACGAAAAGATTTAAAGGGGAGAGGAATGTGATAACCTGAATTTTTGGACATTTTATAATTGGATAATTAACTAGTTTTATTTAGTTGAACAGATAAAACTCTGATAATTAAAAATATTTGTATGTATATAAATGGATTCAAAACTATAATAAATGTTGAATTATAAATATCTGGAAATGATAAATTTTATAGTAAATTAATATATAAATAGATATATGCAACTTTATAATATTGAAACTTTAAGTGTATACAAATACAAGTATATAAGTTTGGATATATATATATATATAATTCAAATCAAAATAATATTTTCTAATTATAATATATATATATATATATATATATATATTGTGAAGAGAAAGCATTGATTTGAATTCAATAATTCTCAAAGTTAAAATTGAGCATTTTTACCACTAAAGATAAATCTTTATATATATAGTTATTATTTTAAAATAGTAATATCTTAAGTAAAGATTTAAATTAAAGCAAATAAAAGATTTTTGTATATATATCTTTTGAATTTCATGATAGTAGCATAATTAGTATAAAAATAAACATAAAAACATAAATTTATAAAACATAAGAAAATATTTAAATATTGTTTTTGACATTTGTAAGATAATACTATCATGCATTAAACATTCATAGCTAAGATAATACGCAATGAACAAGTGGCAAAACTGTTTTCTTTAAAATTGAAATATAAATAAAAATGTTGGAGAACTAAGCTGGTTTCAGTTGAAACTTTTACATATTCTTTCTCAAATCTTCTCTCATCTTCCTAAATAAAAACCGGAGAAGAAATAAAATCAAACTCAAACAACTTCAATTTTCAACCTGATTCAAGAGCAAAGAAAACATAAAGAAGATCAGCTTTAGATTCAAATCAACAAACAAAGCTTCAGTTCCAAAAATCAAAGTTCCAGATCATAAGAATAAAATCTTGTTCCTCTATTTATAAATATTAGGTGAGTAAACCTCAACTTTTAAAGGTGAAATCATCTGTAAAGCTTGTGCATATGCTAATTATATGAAATAACGTAGTAAATAAGATTTGAATGGAGGTTTTTAAACTGGAAAATAGTTGAATTTCTCTGTGTATTGTGTGCATGTCTGTGTGCATGTCTGTGTATGTAAATATATACACACACACACATATGCATATATATATATATATATATATATATATATATATATATATATGTCTCTGTTGTATTACAGGCACAAATCCAAAATAAATTCGGTTGCTCTTCGTATAATCGATTTAGGCTTTTGATTTCTAAATCAAAAATGATTGTAAGACTATAACATCATTTTGAACAATGGTTTCAAGTGTTTATATTAAGTAATTAATTCAAAATAAAAATTTAAAGTAAAAAAATAAATTTTAGGCCAGAAATCGAATGTATGGAAATTGTGATTTGATTTTACAATATGAATTGTATTGCAAAATAATGAATTTTGATAATCAATCCATAATTTTTAAGATTGTAAATGTTAAGATTTCTTGAGTTGATCGATATTTGCATTCTCATTGATTTTCGACGATCGGCGAGGAGATATTCGACGTGCTGGGCTCTGGAGGGTGCTCGAGAGTCGAAGGTCAGAGGAAAAATGGCCGAAGGATTTTTAGATGAATGTGGTGGCACATCGACGTCAATTTAGGGTGTTATGACCTGCTTTGTTCGAAGAGGATGTCGAGGCAATTGCGACGACGTAGATGAACTGAAGGTGATCGGAGAGAGAGGGATCGAAGCAGGTGACTGTGACGGAAGTCTGGACGTGATCGCGAGGTGTCTGGTGGACGTAGGCGGCGTCGTGAGGTGTTCTTCGTCGATCAGTTTGGGTTCTTGGGTTACACGATTGGTTCGATTTCGATTCCAGGCATTATCGTTAGAGTTGGGTGGTCGGAGCGTTAGTATGGGTCGTCGGTGACCTGTAGGCGACGTCGACGTTGGTCTGAGTGATGTCGAACTCATGTGCACGTGCGCGCGTGTCCTCTGGTATTTGATGGTAGCTGTGTGACGAGAGCATCGAAAATGTTAGCGATTTGCTCGAAGTTGTTCTCGGGTTTTTTGAGAGGTAGCAAATACGAGAGTGGGCACGAGTGCTGACTTGGGAAAATTGATCTTGGGCTTGGGTTCCTAATTTTCTAATGGAAGTAAACTTTATAAACAAGTTATTAACCAAATTTTAAAAAATAAAATAAAAATAAAAAGAAAGCATGGACAAGTTTCAAAATGCAAGAGTAAATTTTGTAACAAAATTCAAAGTATTAAACAAGTTTTAAAGTAAATGGTCTGATCAAGTTTTCAAGCAAGTTTCAAATCTAAATATAAATTAAATTAAAATGTGTTTTGAATTTAGGTTGATTTAATTTGGGAAAAATATTAGGATAATAAATTTATTCCTAAGTATTTTAAATGGAAATTAATAATGATGTAATTAAATAGGCGATTAAGATAAGTATATAAAAATTTAATTAATAAAAGGTCACAAGTGATTTTGAATAAATTAATTTTAATCCTTTAGCTTAAATAAGATTTACATGATTTAATTAAGTAATTAACTAAGATAATTGTTTATCTTAGATTAATTTAGTACTTAGTAGTTAAGGGTTAATTAATTAACTTAAGTAATTATAGGATAGTCAATTAATGTAATTTAAGAATAATTTCTTAATGAAATTAATTAAAGGATAATTAATTAATTAATGTAATTAAAGGATCACTAATTAGTGTGATTAAGTAAAGAATAATTAATTAATGTAAGTAATTAGAAGATCTTTGATTAATGTAAGTAATTAGAAGATCTTTAGTTAATGTAAGTAATTAAAGGTTAGCTATTTAATGTGAAAGATTAAATGATTAAAGAATTAATTTCATAATTAATTACAGGTTTTAATTAATGATAATTAAGCAGGATTTAAAGATAATTAATTTATTTTGTGATTGGATGACAAATTAATCTTGCTTATGGATGATTAAATTATATTGAATGTTTGGATTAATGTCTCTAGTCTGATAATTTGTGATGTTCTGTGATATGATTTGTTTGGGTTGAATTAGGGTAATGTGGGTTATTTATGGGTGGTATATTGCTGTGTATTGACATCTTGTATTTAAAACTGAATCGTATTCACTTAAATAACATGGACTAAAGATGTCATTGGATACGAAGAGACTGCGGCCGGGTATCAGAAAATACCCGAAACCACTTTGATTAGTAACTGTAATAATTCTTTATAAATCTTGGTTGTAGAATCAAATAGGCTGGAATGAAATAAATGAAGCAACATGGTTATTAAAACGAGTAACGATGCTTAGATATAATTTTGTGAAATTAGTATTAATTATAACAAGATAAGAACTCGTAGTGAGGTACGAGTTACCCTGGTTAGCAAGTATGTTTTATAACTTGGTATTTCAAATTATTGAGTTTACTCACGCTGGTTTCTAGCCTGACCTTAGTGTTACTATATTGTAATGCTTGGGTAAGACCGAGTATTACAGATTTTCAGTTTAGGACGTTATGAAGCTCAGGAGTCAAGCTGGATGGCAGGAATGTATAGAGTAAATTCCGTTGTGTATTTGATATGGTATTGATAGTAGTCTGGGACAAGTTGTTACAACTGTCCAGTTTGTTTGTGCATTGTTGTACTCTGATATTTTGAATGTAAACTGACAATTACAGCTTTCCAATTGTATAAATGCTATTATTTGATATTAAATTTTAATCCGCTGCGAATGTGAGATTCTGTGCTGTGTTTTCTGTTTCTTCTTCCTCTTTTCTTCTTTTCCTAGCAATCTGGGATTTTCGCCATTCTATTGCTCGGCACCTCTACAATGATCGTATTAGCGTTGAATTTTCAAGGTCGAAAATTTCGGGTCATTACATGTTCTCACAGCACAACAACATGATTTGCAGGCCATACCATTAACTTACCCTTGGCTTCCTCTAATACTGATAAACTAGATGTGGGCCTCTATAAATAAGCATATGCTCTCTGTATGCAATCTATTACAACATTCATAGCATTTGGTATGAATGTCATTGACAACTTCATTTGGATCGGTGGACACCACTCTCCCTTCGGCAACAATTGCATCGGTTCCATCCCAATTCAATAGCTCACATATGTTATCATTGTTCTACAATTATTCGGTCGAAACTTATATTGATTATTGGATTTTGAACTATACTCCAAATGATGTTATATCAATATAAGTGATTTATACCATTTCAAGTGTGCTCTTTTCTTTGACTTTATCCATGAGAGATCTATCCTTTGGTCGAATTGCTTGGAATTTGCCTTGTATATCAATGGTCCTTGGGTTATTGGAGGGGATTTCAATATGACCAGATCTCCTTCTGAAGGAAATTCCGAAAACAGCTCACAAGGTTCTGATGATTTTAATGGCTTTATCAATTCTTGCACCCTCATCGACCCACCTATCAGCAACATACTCTTTACCTGGTCAAAACTTAGATCTGAACCAACCCTAGCAGAATTGGACCGTTTCCTTTTCAACTCCGCTTAAGACGACCTTTACCCCCCCTCGCTAGTTAATGGTCTCGCCACCACCTTCTCCGATTACTGTCCTCTGATATTAGATTCAGGCACCACACCAAACCCTAAGCATCCATTTAGATTTGAGTGCCTTTGGTTCTTAGAACCATCGTTCGATGACTTTGTTAAATTAGCATCGAACCAACCCTCTCCGATTCAATCAGCCACTGCGTAAGTTGTCTTCAAACTTCGATCACTTAGAAAACTCATCAGACCTTGGACCAAATCCATTTAGGGCTCGATCCTTTCCCGTATTGCGGTGACCCAAGATGACATTCTGCATCTCAACATTCTTGAAGAATCTCGCCCCCTATCTATCTCCAAATCTAACCGCCTTCGCGAGCTGGAGCTTGAATTGGGCAGACTTATCAAGCAGGAAGAGATTTGATGGAAACAATGCTCCAAAGCTAAATGGATTGACGAGGGAGACAAAAACACTGCTTTCTTCCATCGCCTAGCAAATGGACGTCCTAGATCCACCTTCATCTCTGAAATCTCTCATAACGATACCACCTTCTCTGACTAATCAGATCTCCTTCGCCTATTCACTGATTTCTATCGCAATCTACTATGTAAACCCTCTCCTCCTGTAACGACCCGGAATTTTCGAGCATTTAAAATCGGAATATTTAATTGATTTTAAATATTCAACAGAGCAATGTTAACTTGAATTATAAATATCGCTATTTATTTGATAATTAAATAATAGAATTTAGTAATTAGAAATTGGGTAAATTGTTGAATCTAGAATTTTAAACCTATTAAAAATAATTTGAAGGCTTGTAGAATTTATATTGATAGTACAGAGGATAATGGAAGTTGAAAAATTAAAATTAGCAGTGGTTTGTTCAATTTTGAAATTTTATATCGTTTAAATTGAATTTAAAAATAGCCTTCCGAGGCGCAGTCTCGGAATTTATCGAAACCAGTTCCATTGGGTCCGTAATATTGTATTGTTATCGGAATTCAAATTTCGTAGTAATTGGAGCAGTTGTGTAAGTGTACGATATGTAAACGCAATGGTAAATTTTATCGAAAATTAAATATAATATAGGGTTTGACCAGTCAGTTGAAATAATTTCACGACAAAACTTTTTTTTTCCTTCTTTGCTATCATTGTGGCTAAGCTTCTCCAGTACGCATTCCCACCTTTATATCACGTCTTCCTTCTTTTCATATTTACAAGCCTGAGAATCAAAAGCAAATTTTATGGAGCATCTCAAAATTGATGAACGAAGTTTTATCGTCAATTTACTTTCTCTTCCTCCCTCTATTCGATTTTTATAAATCGAAATAGCCGCACTTCCCTCCCTCTTCTCGTTCAGTTCCTCTTCTAATCGATTTTTTTTTTAAAAAAAAAAATTTCTGCGTCGTCTTCGTTCAATCAGAATCGAACGAGTACGAAGGAGGGTAGAATCGCGGTCCTTATTGTTTGGAATCGAATTCGATCTTGGATCGAAATCAACTCGATGTCGAAGGGTATTCAAGCGACTCGTTCGTCAAGTCGAGATCTTCGCAATGTCGTCCTGGTGTCGCGAGCTTGCAGATGACTGAGGTGACGCTGTCGTGTTGGGTGGTAGAAGTCGAGGGCTTGTGGTAGCGGCCGATGTTGAAGGAGGTACGAGCGATGATAACGTTCGCAATGACAGAGGGATGGGTCCGCTTTATTGGTGGCGCTGTGGGTCAGAAGGGATGTCGCGGTGGGTGATTTATGGTTCACAAATCTCGGCATGATTTCTTGGTAAGATTGATGATTTAATTTCTGAACTTTTGTTTAAAAAAAAAAGTAAAGTTAAACATAGAAGTTTTATTTCGTCAGGGGTTATTAGTTACCCGTAAGATTTAGGAGAAGGATTGTAAATATTTAAAACTTTTACAAGATATCAAATGAAATTTTAATTTCCATGTTGTTTTAAAACTTTTGGAGTTGGTGAATAAATGATAAATTAAATATTGGTTATTTTGATTACAAAGATAATTTATTAATGGAATTTATTTAAATTTAAATTTAATTGTTTAAAATGAGATTGATGGTTAATTAATTTTCAAATGGAAATTTAAATCGCTCAACTGACTCAAATATTAATAAAACATCTAATGTTTTTACAAGGTTAATTTCTGAAAGAAATCAAGCCTGTGTGGATTGGATTACAAATCCTGGGTCAAAGGTGAGTTAATCTCAATCAGTTAAATTTAAAATTTAAATGATTAAATTTAAATAATTGTTTGAATGGCTGAATTGATTGATGTGGTATAATATATTATAATTTGAATTTGGCAATATCATGTGATGCTAACGTCTGCGGATGTAGGGAAATAGGTTGGAGGGATCCAACTGGATCCCTCAACATTTAATTAAATTATTTAAGTTCCCCGGTTATGATGATTTGATGTTCTGTGATGATTTATGTTGGAATATTAAATGTTATGGTTAGGTTGGATATAAGTTGGTAAAACGGATTACCATGAAAAATATATAAATTGAAATTTTGGAAAGAAAATAAAAGAAGTGGATTGTAAGTAAGATATTTATAAATAAATTCAAAGAATGAATTCGAAAAGGAATAAGTGACTTTAAAATTCTAATAAATAAATCTTGGGAACAGAAAGGAAGTTTTGGATAAACAGGAAGTTAATGAATCATAAATCTTTGGTGATATCAATTAAAAGAACAAACGTTATTTAAAAATTTAAGATTTAAATTATTGGAAGGAATAAAGAAGGAATTGGAAAATATGATAATTTTATATTCAGTTAAAAGGTTTAAAATCAAACGGAAAATAATAACATAAGTAATAAGTCCATAACTAATGAATTTTGAAATGAATTGAGGATTTAAAGGAACTCATTTTAAATAAAATAAATTGGATATCAATTTGGGAAAATTGATTTAAGCGATTGAGGTTGAAATTTTCTCTGGATAGCCAAGTACATGTTTTAAAAGAAAATCTTTAAAACTTAATTTGATGGTTTAAAGTTGTTTTTATAGAAAGCACATTTTGTAAAAATTATTATTGCTAATATTTAATTTTCTAAAGCAAGTATTTCCTTTAATCTATTATAGCAATAATTATTAAAAGAGTGATTTAGTATTTGATTTAAAAGTGTAAATCTAGTTATATATTTTTATTAAGTAACCTTATTTCCAAATATTCATATGGTAAGTATTTTTATTAAATTATTGAAGTACTATTTAAAATAAATGTTTTAAAGTATATATTTCAAAGTAAAGTGTTTTAAAAATCTATTTTCATGCTTGGTGATTTCAGAGGAGATAGAAAATACTTTGGAAAGTCGATTTTGAAAAGAAAGATGGTTTTGAAACTGTTTTCAAAAGGTTGGAAATAGAAATATATCTTGTTAAGATATTTTGAGGTTAATAAATAATTTGAAAAATTATTTATTGTTTGATGGTTGTTTGTGAATATAATTGATAGTTAAATAACCGACTATCAATATTGGCCAACTGCGTTGATCGTTTCGAAGAGACCGGGATCGAGATTTATTTCTCAGAAACCACTTCGATCCGGTTTGTACGTTTCGTGTAAACGATTTTGGATTCGAAGATGGAGCAGTGAAGTGCAAGGGCTAGTCGCTACTGATCCTGAGGATATTTCCAAAATGGATGTAGTAGAAATAGTGCCTTCGGTTCCGTTCGAACCCGGGACGGACTTGTGTGGATGAATGCTTGCGAAACATCGTCAGGTGGACGATGGGCATTCTAAGGGATATGTTCTATAAAAGGTAACGCTTAGCCTCAAGCCTCATCAAATGGGAATGACTGAAATTCAGGGGATATGAAGCAAGGCTAGGTGGGTAGCACCCAAGCAGGGTGAGGTCATTCTAGTCTAGATGTCCCTTTTTATTTCGGCTTAGTGGGCGGTTGCTGATCCCAACCGCGGGGTGATCTCACTCGGGACTGCCCAGTAAGGGATGGTTCCGGCCTTGTGTTGCAGGGGAGAGGGCGTACTCCTCGGTACGGTGATCTAGGCCCCGTACTGTGACAGGTGGTACCCCAGTGCCTAGTCATTGGTTGGAAATCAATTCTCCCTACGAGCCTTGTACGAGTTTTTTTTGTATTACCCACTCTGTGGCTAGTAGCTGGAATTTAATCATGTAACAATTTTGGCTATTTTATAAGTATTTGTATATAGACCTTATTATAATATCAGAGGATTTCTATAAAAGTTATTTTAGCTATCGTAAGGTAAAATCCCGACATGTTTATTTGTGGCGTGGTCTTACGAGATGCTTTTGTTTTCAAAGGATTTTTGAAACTTTAATAATCAATTGGGTATGATTTTCTCACGCTGGTATTCCAGACTGACTCGGGTGTTATTTAACTGTAATGCTCGGGTCAGACCGAGTATTATAGGATACAGGATATGATGCTGTGGAGCTCAGGAGACGAGCTGGATGACGATACGTATTCTCATACTTGTATATATATATATATACATATATATTTCCGCTGTGTTGAGTTGTTGTGTATCCATTTGTATGACATTGATGTTGAGCTGTGTTTGATGTACTCTGATGATGCAAACAAAGATATTTGATGTTTGAGTAAAGAGTATTTATTATGTATTATATTTTATTCCACTGCGATGGTTAGATTCTGATGTTGATTTTGTTTTCTCTTCTTCTACCTCTTCTTCTTAAACTCAAATGGTTCGTATTTCTGTACAACTTGAGTTGATTGTTGTAGAATAGTGTTGACTCAAGGGGTACGGATTTGCGGGCTGTTACAGTTGGTATTAGAGCTTAGGTTGGAGATAACCTTGGCTCTGGTGGGAATTACTCATTTAAATAGAGTCCGTAGTACTCTATAATGAGTTTGAGCGTATTAATAGATATGAGTGCATATTTGTTAGTGAATATAAACTATTTTAATATTGCGTTGATTGATTTATTGAGTGGCATATGAACCTTCGTCGACACAGTCTGGGCAACTGTATCGAAGGGGTTTATAAACATTTGAATAGAGCAATCGACACGGTATTGTTTTAAATATGGGTAAATGAAATAATTTCACCCAAAATATATTTTGATATAAAGAAAAGTTTTTGAAAACTATTTAGCTAATATATGGTTGCTTGGATGTTAGAAATGATGATATTAAAGTATTATCATTGTTAAGTGAAAATTTAACTAGAAATTGAAATATAATTACAAATTTAAGGGATGAATTCATTATAGAATGAAATTTATAAATATGAATTATAGATGTAAATTATAAATTGAAATATAGTTAATTGGGAATTTGTATAAGCATAAACTATACAAATGCATTTTAGTTAAAATTTGAATTAAAATAGAATTTGAAACTTTAAAACCCCGGAAATTTTGGAAGTATTTTGAAGATAAATTGTAGCATTGTTGTTTTTGGGGTATTTCTGAAAGGAAATTTGTTTAAAATGGATTTTGGAAGGGAGATAGCATTGAATTCACTTCAGTCACTGGAAAATAACTTCGGTGATGACTGCAGCATCATCGATGTTCATTTTCGAGTTTCGAAGTGATGAACTGCTGCCAAATTATTTGTTCGGGGAAAACCTGTTTGTTTTTGATAATTTTAAAAGAAATATGTTGGGAATAAAACCAGGATTGGTTTAATTACTGAGAAATATGATTTGAGATGTTGGAGATTTCAAAACAATTTGAAACCAAAGCTGGGTGTTTAAAAATCCTGATAGGATGGGTTGTAAGCTTATAAATTGAGATGATTTTAAATCATAAAGGAAATATAAGCTTTGAATAATGGAATTTAAATTTAAAAGGATAAAATGAGGTTAACTTGGATTGGAAGATAAAAACTTAACTGGATTGAAATTAATTGATTAGGCTGAAAAATAATATCCAGTTATATTTGAATTAAGTTGAACTCGAATTGAATTGAATAAATTTGAGTCAAAATAAAATTGAATTGGAATAAGAATTCAATGGAATTAATGAATGGAAATAAGTTCTTACCTGAAAGAATGGAAAATATATTGGATAAGGATTGGAATTGGAATAAATAAATCAGAATAACTTATAAAAGAATGAATAATGCATGGAATAAAAATATGCTTGAGTTATAAATAAGCATAAGGCTTGAATTAAAATAAAGGAAAAAAATATATTCAAGCCTATAATGAATGGAAGTGTGTAGATAACAAGTGTGACTTACAAAATTTAAAATGGGATGCAAAATCCAAAATGAATGTTGTTTGATATTTTGGATAATAAAACGAAGGAAAATCCAAACTTTAAAAAAAATTAAATTAAATTGGACTAAGAAACATTTAAAGGAGTGATATTTGGGATTAAAATTCAAGATATGGATTATAAATAAGGGAAGAACTAATTAGATAATAAATTAGTTAATGAAATTGAATTGTGAGTTTATGATGAAGTTTGGAAATAAACTCAAGTTATTAATTAAAATTGATTCAAATTGTTGATGAAGTGAAAGTATTTGAGAATGAGGTTGAATTGTGAGTTAGTAAATTGGATGGTAAATTAAAAGTGAATAATAGAATCAGAACTTGAGTTATTAATTAAAATTAGACTTGAAGTGTTAACAAAGTAAATATAATTGGGAATGTATCAAATAAAAATGTAAATGGATTAAAATAGCAATGGTTTGAATGTGCAAATAAAATCCAAATAAGTGAAGATAACCTGGAAAATAGCCAGGTAATAAATTGAATGAGTTGAATCTGGAAGGTTAAATTTTATAATAACCAATCAAATGAAATTTGCAGATTTAAAATGGGATTGGATTAGAATAGAATCAAGTTAAATTGAAAAGAGAACTTTTTTTGCAAAATGAGAATGAGCTTAAGTGTAAAATTTGAATAAATTGAAGTAAATTGACTTAAGCTGAATATAAGGGGGAGAGTTGAATTGAATTCAACTTAAAACCAAGTTTAATGATATTAGATGGAATTTAAACCAAGAAAAAAAAATTGAGATCAGAATAAATTTGGTGGGTTGTGAATAAAATTTAAGAAAATGAAAATTCAAAATGGATTGAGTGGATAAACTATTTATATTGAATAAATGAATGGATGGGATAAATAAGAACCAAATGAAGTGTTGGTTTAAATGAGTTGAGAAATGGTTATTGAATGAAATGTGTCGAGCTAAATAAATGGTTGTGAATGAATTACAATAAAAAGGAAAGTTAATTGGTAATTAAAATGAACCTACGTTGTTAATGGTTTTGAATGGAACTTGTTTGAATAATGAAACTAGTTTGGGTTAATAAATGAAATACATGTGGATGTATTCAAACCTGAAATGCAATGAAAATGTGAATATATTGATTGTGAGTAAATTTAAAAATGGATTAGAATTAAGTATAAACTGAGTTGAAATCCATTTAAAATGGTTATAAAACATAAATACTTATTTATTCCAATAAATCTCGTTGAATTGCATAAAATAAATTGTCATTTGACATAAATGGAAGTAATTAAAATTCTATGAGTTGATAGGAGTAAAATAAATTGATTTCGAGAGAAATTGAATTAAATATGAGTTCAGTTTGCTAAAAAAAAAAAAATTTAAATGTGAGCAATTGAGTTTTAAACCATTCAAATTAATGAAGTTATATACGAATGGATTGTAAACCATTCAAATTGAATGAAAATGGTTTGTAAATAAATTGAAAACAGTTGAATTAGTATGGAATGGTATAAATTGCTTGCAGACAAATGATTGGTGTGAATTCCTTTTAGAATTCATATGTTTTAACTATTGCAAATAAGTGATATGCTGTTAAACTTCATATATTCGGCACTTACCTGTTTAAATTGAGTAAGTACAGGTATCTGGGAGCCGTGTGGCTGGTTTTGAGTTGGGCTATTTGCTAAAAATAATAAGCTGCTTGCTTAAAATGCTATATAAGGCACGCCTACGCAATTAAAATAGGAAATATGAACTGTTTTTGGTTTTTCCGACCGTGTGGGTCGATGTATATATATTTATCTCTTTTGTCAAATTGCAAAAGCTCCTCCGTACAAAGGGGACTCTGCCAAAATTTTTCAGAAATTTTGGAAGTTAGAAGATTTTAGAAAAACTTTGGAAAATTATGTTAACGACTAGCGAATTCAAATTAGGAACTAAACTGAATTAGTAAATGAAACTAACTAAAATAATGACATAACTTAGTTATAAATGAAGAACAAGATTTATATAATCAGAGTTAAAGATATATTGGATTCATAAGGAAATGAAAGAATCGATTTGAATAGAAATAGATATAAACAAAAGTCGGAGTGAAAACGAACAAAGAAGCATATAGAATGCTTTTACTAACTTAAGTAAGGAATGGTGAATTCTTAATTGGAGTTTGATTTTACAAATATATTCCAAGTTGATATTTGAATGAGTAAATAATTGACACTTGAAAGGAAGTCGATAAAATGTTTTGGAATATTATGATTGGATATTATTGTCAAGTAGAATATGCAGGTATTATAAAGGGAAAAGAGAATTGATTTTGATTTTAGAAGATAAATTTGAAATGCTCGATAAAAAGGTATGTGTTTAAGTTTCTATATGAAATTTGATTGAGATTTGGATTGAGCCACTTGGCTTTTTGTTTTCTTTTTGGATTTGGGAGGCCGTAGAGCCATTTTGTAGTTGTACCGAGCTAGCCGCACAAAGGAGACGCTGGCGAAATTTTTCGGGAATTTAGGGAGTTAGAAAAATTTTGAGAAAATTTTGATAATTCAAAATTTAGTTTTACATTAAAACTCGAATGATTAAGGAAATAGTATAGTTTGAAACTATGGGAGAGTTGAGAAGTTAATAAGAATGATAATGGGTCTTTTGTAAAAAGATAGTTGGTTAGATGTTGATTTGTTTGGTTTTGGAGATAAGTAAACGGATATTGGACCGTTCTTCCTAACTAGTAATTTCGGGGACGAAATTCTTTTAAGGGGGGAGGAATGTGACGACCCGGAATTTTCGAGCATTTAAAATCGGAATATTTAATTGATTTTAAATATTCAATAGAGCAATCGTAACTTGAATTATAAGTATCGCTATTTATTTGATAATTAAATAATAGAATTTAGTAATTAGAAATTGGGTAAATTGTTGAATCTAGAATTTTAAACCTATTAAAAATAATTTGAAGGCTTGTACAATTTATATTGATAGTACAGAGGATAATAGAAGTTGAAAATTTGAAATTAGCAGTGGTTTGTTCCGTTTTGAAATTTTATATCGCTTAAATTGAATTTAAAAATAGCCTTCCGAGGCGCAGTCTCGGAATTTAACGAAACCAGTTCCATTGGGTCCGTAATATTGTATTATTATCGGATTTCAAATTTCGTAGTAATTGGAGCAGTTGTGTGAGTGTACGATATGTAAACGCGATGGTAAATTTTATCGAAAATTAAATATAATATAGGGTTTGACCAGTCAGTTGAAATAATTTCACGACAAAACTTTTTTTTCCCTTCTTTGCTATCACTGTGGCTAAGCTTCTCCGGTACGCATTCCCACCTTTATATCACGTCTTCCTTCTTTTCATATTCACAAGCCTGAGAATCAAAAGCAAATTTTATGGAGCATCTCAAAATTGATGGACAAAGTTTTATCGTCAATTTACTTTCTCTTCCTCCCTCTATTCGATTTCTAGAAATCGAAATAGCCGCACTTCCCTCCCTCTTCTCGTTCATTTCCTCTTCTAATCGATTTTTTTTAAAAAAAAAATTCTGCGTCGTCTTCGTTCAATCAGAATCGAACGAGTACGAAGGAGGGTAAAATCGCGCTCCTTATTGTTTGGAATTGAATTCGATCTTGGATCGAAATAAACTCGATGTCGAAGGGTATTCAAGCGACTCGTTCGTCAAGCCGAGATCTTCGCAGTGTCGTCCTGGTGTCGCGAGCTTGCAGATGACTGAGGTGACGCTGTCGTGCTGGGTGGTAGAAGTCGAGGGCTTGTGGTAGCGGCCGATGTTGAAGAAGGTGCGAGCGATGATAACGTTCGCAATGACAGAGGAATGGGTCCGCTTTATTAGTGGCGCTGTGGGTCAAAAGGGATGTCGCGGTGGGCGATTTATGGTTCACAAATCTCGGCCTGATTTCTTGGTAAGATTGATGATTTAATTTCTGAATTTTTGTTTAAAAAAAAGTAAAGTTAACACAGAAGTTTTATTTCGTCAGGGGTTATTAGTTACACGTAAGATGTAGGAGAAGGATTGTAAATATTTAAAACTTTTATAAGATATCAAATGAAATTTTAATTTCCATGTTGTTTTAAAACTTTTGGTGTTGGTGAATAAATGATAAATTAAATATTGGTTATTTTGATTACAAAGATAATTTATTAATGGAATTTAGTTAAATTTAAATTTAATTGTTTAAAATGAGATTGATGGTTAATTAATTTTAAAATGGAAATTTAAATCGCTCAACTGACTCGAATATTAATAAAACATCTAATGTTTTTACAAGGTTAATTTCTGAAAGAAATCAAGCCTGTGTGGATTGGATTACAAATCTTGGGTCAAAGGTGAGTTAATCTCACTAAGTTAAATTTAAAATTTAAAATGATTAAATTTAAATAATTGTTTGAATGGCTGAATTGATTGATGTGGTATAGTATATTATAATTTGAATTTGGCAATATCATGTGATGCTAACGTCTATGGATGCAGGGAAACAGGTTGGAGGGATCCAACTGGATTCCTCAACATTTAATTAAATTATTTAAGTTCCTCGGTTATGATGATTTGATGTTCTGTGATAATTTATGTTGGAATATTAAATGTTATGGTTAGGTTGGATATAAGTTGGTAAAATGGATTACCATGAAAAATATATAAGTTGAAATTTTGGGGAAAGAAAATAAAAGAAGTGGATTGTAAGTAAGATATTTATAAATAAATTCAAAGAATGAATTCGAAAAGGAATAAGTGACTTTAAAATTCTAATAAATAAATCTTGGGAACAGAAAGGAAGTTTTGGATAAATAGGAAGTTAATGAATCTTATATCTTTAGTGATATCAATTAAAAGAACAAACGTTATTTAAAAATTTAAGATTTAAATTATTGGAAGGAATAAAGAAGGAATTGGAAAATCTGAAAATTTTATATTCAGTTAAAAGGTTTAAAATCAAACGGAAAATAATAACATAAGTAATAAGTCCATAACTAATGAATTTTGAAATGAATTGAGGATTTAAAGGAACTCATTTTAAATAAAATAAATTGGATATCAATTTGGGAAAATTGATTTCAGCGATTGAGGTTGAAATTTTCTCTGGATAGCCAAGTACACGTTTTAAAAGAAAATCTTTAAAACTTAATTTGATGGTTTAAAGTTGTTTTTATAGAAAGCACGTTTTGTAAAAATTATTATTGCTAATATTTTATTTTCTAAAGTAAGTATTTCCTTTAATCTATTATAGCAATAATTATTAGAAGAGTGATTTAGTATTTGATTTAAAAGTGTAAATCTAGTTGTATATTTTTATTAAGTAACCTTATTTCCAAATATTCATATGGTAAGTATTTTTATTAAATTATTAAAGTACTATTTAAAATAAATGTTTTAAAGTATATATTTCAAAGTAAAGTGTTTTAAAAATCTATTTTCTTGCTTGGTGATTTCAGAGGAGATAGAAAATACTTGGGAAAGTCGATTTTGAAAAGAAAAATGGTTTTGAAACTGTTTTCAAAAGGTTGGAAATAGAAATATATCTTGTAAAGTTATTTTGAGGTTAATAAATAATTTGGAAAATTATTTATTGTTTGATGGTTGTTTGTGAATATAATTGATAGTTAAATAACCGACTATCAATATTGGCCAATTGCGTTGATCGTTTCGAAGAGACCGGGATCGAGATTTAGTTCTCAAAAACCACTTCGATCCGGTTTTTACGTTTCGTGTAAACGATTTTGGATTCGAAGATGGAGCAGTGAAGTGCAAGGGCTAGTCGCTACTAATCCTGAGGATATTTCCAAAATGGATGTAGTAGGAATAGTGCCTTCGGTTCCGTTCGAAACCGGGACGGACTTGTATGGATGAATGCTTGCGAAACATCGTCAGGTGGACGATGGGCATTCTAAGGGATATGTTCTATAAAAGGTAACGCTTAGCCTCAAGCCTCATCAAATGGGAATGACTGAAAATCAGGGGATATGCAGCAAGGCTAGGTGGGTAGCACCCAAGCAGGGTGAGGTCATTCCAGTCTAGATGTCCCTTTTTATTTCGGCTTAGTGGGCGGTTGCTGATCCCAACCGCGGGGTGATCTCACTCGGGACTGTCCAGTAAGGGATGGTTCCGACCTTGTGTTGCAGGGGAGCGGGCGTACTCCTCGGTACGGTGATCTAGGCCCCGTACTGTGACAGGTGGTACCCCAGTGCCTAGTCATAGGTTGGAAATCCATTCTCCCTACGAGCCTTGTACGAGTTTTGTTTGTATTACCCACTCTGTGGCTAGTAGCTGGAATTTAACCATGTAACAATTTCAGCTATTTTATAAGTATTTGTATATAGACCTTATTATAATATCAGAGAATTTCTATAAAAGTTGTTTTAGCTATCGTAAGGTGAAAACCCGACATGTTTATTTGTGGCATGGTCTTACGAGATGCTTTTGTTTTCAAAAGATTTTTGAAACTTTAATAATCAATTGGGTGTGATTTTCTCACGCTGGTATTCCAGGCTGACTCGGGTGTTATTTAACTGTAATGCTCGGGTCAGACCGAGTATTATAGGATACAGGATATGATGCTGTGGAGCTCAGGAGACGAGCTGGATGACGTTTCTCGTACTTGTATATATATATATATATATATATATATATATATTTGCGCTGTGTTGAGTTGTTGTGTATCCATTTGTATGACATTGATGTTGAGCTGTGTTTGATGTACTCTGATGATGTAAACAAAGATATTTGATGTTTGAGTAAAGAGTATTTATCATGTATTATATTTTATTCCACTGCGATGGTTAGATTCTGATGTTGATTTTGTTTTCTCTTCTTCTACCTCTTCTTCTTAAACTCAAATGGTTCGTATTTCTGTACAACTTGAGTTGATTGTTGTAGAATAGTGTTAACTCAAGGGGTACGGATTTGCGGGCCGTTACACCTCCGCTCCTGCCAATTGATTAGAATCTACTTTATCCCAACCCTTCTCCGATTTCCATTGACCATCCTCTCTGAAGATGAAATTTGGTCGGCCTTGAAAGATATGGCTGACGACAAATCCTCACGTCCAGACGGGTTTGGTCCCCTATTTTTCAAACACTTCTAGAACACTGTTAAATATGATATCATAGAGATGTACTCTGAATTTCAGTCTAACCCCTCGTCTGTTGCACGTTTGAATTACGCCAACATCATCCTTATCCCCAAATCCCCCGGTTCAATCACCCTGCCTTCCCATTATCCTCCTCAAGAACACTTTCAAAATCATCACTAAAATCCTCGCCAATCGTCTCCAACGGGTTATTGGATCTCTGGTAGAGGTTGAACAATTGACCTTCATCCTGGGCTGTAACATCCTTGATTGTGTGGCAGCCACATAGGAAGTCATCTCCTTCTGTCACCACTTTACCACTATAGGAGCACTACTCAAACTTGACTTCTCCAAAGCCTTTGATTCAGTCAACTGGAACTTTTTGCTCGATCTTATGAAGTACAGAGGTTTTTTCGATACATGGTGTAGTTGGATCAAGTGCATTCTCTGTACAAGTTTTTCATCAATTTCCATTAATGGCTCTCTAGGTGGGCATAAAAAATCAGCTCAAGGTTTAAGATAAGGCAACCTCCAATCGCCACTCTTTTTTGTCCTCATTTCCGATGTGTTTAACCGCATGGTCAAGCTTGCAATATCCAATGACCTCCTTGTTGGCATTAAACTCCCCAACTCGGACTTATCAGTCTCTATCCTCCAATTTGTTGATGACGCCATCCTGTTGGTTTCCCCGGAACCTGATCATATTCATTATCTTAAAGTTCTTTTATATGTCTTCGAACTCATCTTTGGCTTATCCATCAACTTTAACAAGAGCTCCATCATCATGTTAGGCGACTCCCACCACCTTAACCCCTCTTCTGCCTCTCTTCTCAACTGTAAACTGGACCACTTCCCCGTCACCTACCTTGGCGTCCCTCTTCATCCCACTAAACTTGCCCGACTGGACTGGCTCCCGCTTATCTCCAAGATTGAATCTCGGCTTTCATCATGGAAGGCCAAATCTCTATCATATGCAGGTCGTCTCGTCCTTATCAAATCAGTCCTATCATCCCTTCCTTCGTACCTGATGTCGTTTCATAAACTATCGAATTGGGTTATAAACAAAATTGATGCTATTAGCAATCTTTTCTCTGGAATGGCAATAAAGCAAAATGTTTGATCAACTGAAAGTCCGTCTGTTTGCGCTAAGATCAAGTGGCCTAGGAATAGTTAACCTCGGCTCTTTCAACATAGCTCTCCTATCAAAATGGCTTTGGCGTATCATCACACCGGGCAATTTCATCTGGAAAGAGTTGATTATTTAGCTCCATTATCACCCCAACCCTTACCTTGTCCTTCACTCCAATCCTTGTCTTAAACCTTCTCCCTTCTGGGCTGGCATTTTACAATCCATACCTCGTGTCAAATCCCTATTCCATTTCTCCATTGGCAACGACAATAGCTGTCTTTTCTGGCTAGACATATGGCACGATCAAACACCCCTTACCCGCTCGTTCTCTAACCTATTTTCCCATACCTCCCATCAAAAGTTGGCGAGATTTCAACCCTTGGTCAGACTGCTTATGCCCCCCAGCTCTCATTGATCTTAACACCTTAAATGAACTCACTTCAGCCGCTAACCTGTTCCTTTCTCTCCAGCTCTCTAACACAACAGACTAATTTACCTGGGCCATATCTCTTGAGAAAGGCTTTTCAGTTGCCTCATGCTACTCATTTCTTAACCACCCAAGCAGATCATTCTCTTTCGTAAGATTATGGAAATGCAGACTCCCTCCCAACATCCTTTTTTTTCCAATGGTGCCTCATCCTGCTCGTGTCAACACCAAAGATAGACTTAGACGTATGAATATTCCTGTAGACCCTCTTTGTACCTTGTGCTCTATGCAAGATGAATCCATTTCTCATCTCTTGCTTGACTGTGATTTCTCCTACTACATTTGGGCCACGATCAATGCTAACTCATCGGCTACATCCCTGTCCTCCACTCGTTCTTTGACTACTAGCAGTATAACCCTCCGGATGGAAAACTCGACTCCTTTATTGACATTTACAGTTGGTGCATCTGGAAAGAAAGAAATGCATACGTTTTCAATGAGCCCAAATGCAGTATTGAAGGAATCTATAACCGAATCTCCTACCTATCGTCTCTCTGGACAGGATCAGCGCGAAGGATGCCTTTCACTTTGCATCTCCCTCCCAGTGGCAATGCTTCTGGTGACTAATTGGAAAGTGCATGGGAAGTCTCTTCTTGCTGGTCCCTTTCTGACTCATATGTATGATCATCACCTTAATAGTTGGTAGCAGTAATGTTCTTACTTTGGCTTGGTACTTTTGCACAATGCTACTATTTTTGTACATATTTCTTCCTGTGTATGCTGAACTTAGGACCAGTTTGGTCCGTGAAACTTATTTTTTGGCTATCGATCAGGCTTGTTGGTCGAATACTACTAATTTATATTAATATCTAATCGGCTGTGTAGTCTCACGCTACACACCCGTTTCCCTCAAAAAAAGTATGCTCTTTTCTTTCGAACATTATTTACCCTGACAAAGCAAAATTAATAGCAACGGTAGTTAAAGGTTTAATTATAGGAGCAACAAAAATAGTAGAAATCGAGAAGCAGTAGCAAAGTGATAGTTAGTTACATTTTATCACATATATAAATTAAAAGTTTACATGTTCATTCGTTAGCATGTATACCATACTCTCCAATTCTGAAATTCTTTTTTGACATTGAGTTATTTGATTATCCCTTGATTGTGAAAAGATAACTTGGTTTTGGTATATCCCCTTCCTAGTCCTCTTAACCGTCTTAGTTTATCTTGTCTTAATATTTGTGCAATTGCAACTTCTTGGACATTCTTTATTGAGTCGGATTATTTGGCATTATCAATTTTTTTAATCCCATCCTATATAAATTAACATACATATATGTTATATACAATGGTAAAAATGTCATAATGTTTAATTAGTGACAAAAAATCAAAATACTTATAAGAACATTTGCAACATCCGTGTTCACTGGTTCGCCATTCTTTTTAGTATGAGATTTAACCCATACATCCGCTCTAGATATGGACAATGAATCTTGACTAAACAAATCACTCGATAGTTAATCAATTAGCCAGGTAAATGATGCTACGTTTAATTAACTAACCAAATCATCGGTAAATCTGGCCATTTCCCTACGTCCAGTTGAGTGCGACATTTGTTTTTGCGTAATGGCTATAAATTTCTCACTTCTTGCCTGAAAAAAGACAAAGGAATTTATTCTAGATGAAATAAATAAAATCAAAAATTTCAAAAAGTCTTAATAGATAAATGAATCTATTAAGCTCTGAATTGGGTAAGTTGGTGAATACTATCAAACATTCTCTTAAAACATGAAGATGGTACTATAACGAGCGAAACTGTGAAATAAAAGTGAAACACTACATAAACAAATATAACAAGAAAGAGTAGAAACATTGACAAAAAAACAAATATAGTAAAAAGGAATAGAAATAGTGAAAAAGGCTTTTGGCAAGGAGTTGAATATCTACATCACTGATTGAAAGGGTAGAAAAGTTGTAGTCACATCAACAGAGTTTGTTGAATGTAGTACCATAAGCATAGAGTACTGTTTTTCTTTGATGTTGAAAGATTACATGAGAGATGCTGCTGCAACCAAATTTTATATATAAATTTTAATTATTTACATATATACATACATGTACTGTTGCTTCCACGGTTAAGAAATTCAAGTCCTAACCCAGAATTTGAAATCCACCTAAGTGACTGTGTCAAACGAATATATTAACCAATTCGTCTATTTGAAGACTGAACAAACACCTAAAAGACCATCACTGGATAAAAGAAAATGCAAATAAATGAGATAATATATAAAATGTCAAAAATACCATCATTGAACTCAAAAGTGATTTATAATATAGCAGTTATTTTCCATATAAGCAAAAAAATATATAAGCATACCTTAAACTCCAAACTTGTTTTCGCCTTTACTAGCTTTCTCCACTCCTTCATGCTTTTTATATTGTAATGTTTCAAACCAAGTCTTTCCTCTTCCTTCGTTGCATTAACTATTTTTCGAACCAATTTATTTTTTGAGGATCTCCAAATGTTCCAATTTGTTGAAATATGGAATTTTTTTTTCATTCATCATTTTGAATCTAGCCTACAAGTAAAAATAAAATTGTTGCTATTTCATATTAAAAGGATTTTAAAAGGACCTTTCACTAAAAAAATTATTTTCGTAAATAAAACATTATTATATGATAAACATAGTAATCTCTCATCCTAAATCGAATCCCATAATACAACTTTAAATTCATCGCTTAAAAAGCCTCCAATCGTCAAGTGTAACCGGAACATGCTCTCATACAAGCGGCCAAAGATAAGAAGATAAATGTACCGAGCCTTCTCCTATGGGTATAGCTATCTCTTTGAATTCAACTTCAATTTGATTCTCAAGACTTAAAGGTAAATATTTTGCTCTTGTTGGACCTCGAGCATGTTTTTTTACATCTATATTTATAGTTTTAACTTCACTTGGTCTATTGATTTCCACCTCAACATCAACATTTTCTTCACAAGCTATTTTATCTTCTTTATGCATTTCATTTTCTTCACGGAGCATTTCAATTTCATCACGCATTTTAGTTTCTTCACAAGGCATTTCATTTTTTGTGAACGACATTTGTATTGTCTCGTTTCATAATTCTTTTCGTTATCTACATTGCAAGCTTCAACGGTTGGCTTAATATATTTGACCTTTGGCTTATACTTTCGGGATTTCTCGTTCTTTAATTGTTGGCGTGTATGTACTACGCTTGCATGCATATCCTTTCGCTATGCAAACATTTATTAACAAAAACAACAAAATTAAACATTCACAATAAATGATTTTAATATCCATTTAAATAGAATAAAACCATACCAAATTTTATTCTTAAAAAATTTGTTAAGTAATATTTTAATCATTTGTTAAGTAAAATTTTACATACATATATAGATTATATTAATAAAATTTGTACTGTTGTAAATGTTGGCAAATAAGTAAATCGAGAAGAATGAAGCATGCCATACCGTAGCTTATATAGCAAAATAGTCAAAGAAATAAATTGAAATCTTACTTAACCAGTTGCACAAGAAGTGTCAAACCAAATATAAAGAAAATTATTCTTAATAATACTGCAAGTGGTTAATTGATTCGACTTTGGTGCAGGATGTCACAAGTTCAAAACTTGCTTTCGAACGTTTATTTGACAGGGGATATGTTGTCCCAATGATTTGTTGTATATAAAGTACCAGTTCAAAAAAAATGCTGCAAGTAATTACAAGTGCTTTGTAAATAATAAAAATTATGTTGTAGATTATAAACAAAATCCGTTTGCAGTTTTTTGAAAGTAACATCCATTTTCAAGTTTGATCATATAATCATTTATATTTACAAACCATTTGTAATTTACACTTTCATGCACTCCCCACATAAGAAAAAAAAATGCAAGACAGCAGCAATCTCAGCAAGTTTGAAAATATGCAACACAAACCCATTTAAAAGCTCTTATAACCCAAGAAAATTGCAAACTATTACGCATTTGTCTATATAATGTATAAAAATATGCACACATGCTATGGCATATGCGTTGATAAGCAAGATGTGCTCATGGAGAAAAAATGAAAGATAAAGTTCAAAAATATACGCTGGCAAACTAAAAGCCTAAATTCATAAATGCACACAAAGAGAAGGAAGGAAAAACTAAAAATTTGCAAGCAAGAATGAAATGCAGACTATAAAAAGTTATGCATACACTAAATAAAAATATAGCACCATTGACACGCATGCATACAACAAGGAGAACATCCACGCAAGGGAGAAATGAGGCGGAATAGCACTGGTCATAGGTCAGCATCACAAAACAATTTATGGAGAAATGAGGAAGATAAGCATAAGAGCTTAAAAAAATTGAATCACAAAACAGTGTCCATATGAAAATACCTTCATTCCAAGTCTACTAAATTTTTTTGTGAATGTTGTTCTCGTAGTATTAATAGGTAACGACATGTCAAAATATACATTTCTTCTTTTTTCCCCTCTTCCTATCCTAGTTGCCTTTAGCTTATTTTGTCAAAACTAAAGTTAGAAATCATCTGAGATAAGACTGCACTAAAAAACATAAAGAAAAATGCTTATTTCTCACTCATAGTTTAAATGTTTTCTTTATATTTGAAAAGGGAACTTCTTTTTTCTCTAGCATTATGATAATGTTATAATGATGGATAAAGTAAAAGTCTACACTTTCCTTGGTAAAAGAAATACCCTTTAAAAGCAAATAACAATACACCTTTATTAATTACTTGTAGCACAAATCCAACTATACATGCATATAACTCGGTTTCACTTGCCAAAAAACTCCTACAGACTATTATTATTTTTATTATTTATTTATATATTTACTTCTTTTTTTAATAATGTACATAGTTAATCTACAAGTGTCCTATCTAAGTGTCCAAGTGATATCCAACAAAGCCTATATGATATGATAATTTAAGTGACCAAACTAAATTCCCAGTAACCTCTATGTAATTAATAACCAAAATTTAGTGCTATGTTACATTAGCTAATGCAATTAAATATGAAGTAACCACTAAAAATTTATAAACTTATAGCTAATACTTACACTAAATACCAAGTAATGAATTTTTTTCTAATAAACCATATTGTTAGCTAATGTCTAAATTAAATACTAAGTTGTAACGACTAACATGTTATAAACCAAAACTGATCTCTTGTAGCTATTGGTTTGTCTAATAACAAGATTCACTTTTAAAATATTTTGGAACCTTAACCTTCTAGATTGTATAATTCATTGGCAGGCAAAACTTGGAAAGCATGTATGAATTAGTAGCCTTAGCTCATTTGTAATAGAGGAACAGCTTAAGAGCAAACAGAATGCATGGATCGGTGTTCTTATCATGTATGGATTAGTGGTCTTAGCTCATTTTAATTATATGAAAACAGAATGTGTGATGTCAGTCCATGTGGTGGAAAGAAGTTGGATCCAACGGGATTTTGGGACATAATAAGAACAACATCAAGATGTAAGCATGCATGTATGATACCAAGTTTTTGAAAGTGGTTTTTAGATGTATTCTGCTATGCACTTGATGCATTGAAATTTTCAAGGCCCAGATTATCTTATGATAAAAAATGTGTAAGAATGAGAATTTTAAATAATAATGTGTTTATTTTAAATAAAAGTAGAGTTTGTTTGCCAATAATATAGTTTTTAGAATATTAATAATTAATAAATTTGAACTAACGAAATCTAAAAGTGATTTAAAGTCAACTTCATACTTTCATGATGAAGATTATGTGTGTCTTCAAGTATGTAAACATCTATGATAATCAATAGCTCAAAACTTGCATACATGAAATAACAAATTGGTTATCAAACATATTAATTACGTTTGCCTAATTTAGACACAAACAATAATCGATGATCTTATGAGAAAATAATGGAAAAATGAACAAGAATGACATACACATGCACATAAAAATAATTTCCATAATCAAACAAAATATTGAGCTACTCAAGTATGTCTTCACAATCCTCCCTAACATACTAACATCTTTAACATCCATATCGGTTACGTCGCAATCTTCTGGAATATTGATAGCTTTGTCTACATAGTCATCTATCTCTAATCCCTCTTGGTGGTGCTTTCATTACAACGTACCAACTTAAAGAATCATTTTCTCTTGAATAAAATACTTATTTCTCTTGAGATGCAAGGATGAATGGATCTTTTGAAAATGATGCTTGATTTTGATGTTAATTGACAAGAGTGAAACAATCTTCATCAACTTTTACTCCATTTTCTGTATGTACCCAATGACACTTAAAAATAGGAATATAAAACACGTGCTAATCTAATAAAATTATATCGGTCAATATTCCATAATAAGTGACCACATCAGCTACTTGAGAAATATCTTTTGCACTTGATCTACACATCGTAGTCGCATTATAAGTCACTCCACTATTCTGAGTTTCTCTCCCTACATCTTTTATGTGAAACTATTGTCCATTGATGATATATCGTTTGTAAGGCAAAGCATCATTCTTCGGACCATATGCAATCCACTTTAACATTTCATTGTGATCATTAGAGTTAATAGGAACCTATAAATAGTTTGATTTACAATGGATATTTTAGAATAATATTCTTAAGAAAATGGTAGTGTACTTAAAAAGTTCATTTAACCTTTTCTAATCCAATCAGCAAAAAAAAATTGTATGTGTTTCTCAAAGCAAGGCTGAATTTCTCTCCATGCGCTTGCTTGAATTTTGTAATTCCTCCAAATGCAAACTAGTATAAAACAAAGAATGTTAATTTATATTTACTGGTAGAAACAAAATAATTGAAACATAATATCACATATACTTACTTCAGAAATGGTTCCACCACCGTCATATTTATTAATACGGCTAAATGAGCACTTTCTTTCTCATTTGAGGATAACGTAACTGTCTTAGACATTGAAATTGGACGTCCTCGACTATTTCATTGCTTTCATAATCTTTATTTCGAGCCTCTGCCTAATCAATGTATCCTGATTATTTTAAAAAATCCCTAAAAAAATTCATGCATTCATCTGTAAAATAAGATTCGGCAATACATCCCTTGGACCATGAATAGTTTCTTACAAAATCTTTAAGTGTTTTCATATATCTTTCAAAAGATACATCCGGCGAAATTGACCCGGTCCACAGATTAGTGCTTCTCTACCAAGATAAATTGACAAATGTACCATTATGTCAAAAATTGATGGTAGAAAATACTTTTCAAGCTCACACGGAATTTTATAATCTCAACATTGATTTGTTGCAATTTCTCTCTATCAATGACATGTTGGCATAATTTGTTGAAAATGAACATAAGAGAATTATTTCTTTTCTTGCCTTCTTTGACAATAATCCTCTTATTTTTTTATTTATTTATTTCTTTTTTGAAATGGTACTTTATATACAACAAATCATTGGGACAACATATCCCATGTCAATAAACGTTCGAAAGCAAGTTTCGAACTTGTGACCTCTTGCACCAAAGCCGAATCAATTAACCACTTGGACAATGTTGCTTGTCAATAATCCTCTTATTGCTATAGGTAATAAGTGTTGCATTAAAACATGAAAATCATGTGATTTCAAGCCACTAATTTTAAATTCTCCAACGATATACAGTTTTTCAAATTTGAGCAGTAGCCATCGGGTCCTTTGAAATCATACAATCATCTGCAGAATATTGTTTTCTCGGAATTTGACAACATATAAAGAGTCGGCGGAAGATATGTTTTCTTCCCACGAGGTTGTGCATGAAGCACATGCCGAATTCCCCAATCCTCTAGATCCTTCCTGGAGTTGGTTCCATCTTTTGACTTGTTATCATGCAACATTGTGCTAATATGCTTTCGCCAATGTTTTTCTCCACATGCATTACATCTAAATTATTTCATAGTGGAAGTTCCTATAAAAATCAATAGTGTAACCCATAATTATAGTATATTATTATTTTTCATTATTATAAAATTAAAAAAATAATTATTAACCTCCTAATATGGCAAATCAAAGAAAATCGATCTCTTTTTCCACATTGATAGCTCTAATTTTATATTATCATTATCTTCATCATATTCATCTTCCATTTCATGGACAATGTTCCTCCTCTTTTTCAGCTTGATGGATTTTATTTAAATGGCCCTTTTCTTATTATTTCTCTTCTTCCTTTTTTCTTTTCTTTCTCTTTCCTAAAATCATTTAGAAAATCTTTTGACAATATAGAAATATTTCTTCCAGTTAAAATTCAAGGAGCGCTATCTTTCTCCATGGTGTTATCAAACCAAATCTTCTGTTTCCTCCATGCATCAAACATAGGTAGATATCTTTTGTGACCCATGTAGACATTCTTTCGACTATAATTCAAACCAAATCAACTCCATTACTCCACAAATAATGCAAGCCTTCAATCAAAGGCGCCAAATATACATCAATATTGTTCCCGAGCTGCTTCGGACTGGGAATAAGTTAATGTTAACAAAATATTTTCCTTCTTCATACACAACATAGGTGAGAGGTTGTATGTCACAAGCATTACCAGCCAACAACTATATTTAGAACTTAACATAGAAATGGATTGAATCCATTTATAACAAGACCAAGTCTAAGATTGCGTGGCTCGGTTAAAAAAGATTTCCATCGTTCATCCACCATATTCCATGTCATAGAATCATAGGATGATGCATTTTTCCATTATTTTTTTTATTATTGAAATGCCATCTTAAATCTTCTACCATTTTCTGAGACCTGAACATTCTTCTAAATCTTCGAATTATCGAAAATTATCTCAACATTTTAACTGGAACTGTATAGTCTTCTTGGTATCTTGATTTATTTTCCATATTGAAGAACCACATTTTGGACAAGTATTTAAATCTTTGTATTCTTTTCTAAAAAGGCAACAATTATTCTCACAAGCGTGTGTTTTTTCAACATGTCAAATGCTTTACGAAATTCTTTTACTTGATATAAAGTCTTAGGAAGTACGTTATCTTTGGCAAAAACAATTTTTGCACATTTAGAAACTTGTCAAACCCACTATAAGACTGACCAGTCTCCCATTTTAGATTATAAAAGACAGTGATGGCAGATAATTTTGTGTGATCTGTACAGTAAGGATACAATGGAGTTTCTACACTTTCCAAATTTTTAAGTAACTCGTCCTCTCTATCAACATCATCCTTATCATCGGCAAAAAGATTATGATTCATAAAATCTTCATCTTCATAGTGAATCATCTTGAATAAATCATACGTGTCAAACAAATCTGTTTTTTTATCTACATTTAATTGCTCACTGTGGCTATACTATCTACTGCTCTTATATTTAGGATCCATTCCTTTTATAATTAAATTCTTAACAATGATGTTGTCATCATGACGTCTAAGATTTTGACAATCCATGCATGGGCATAAAATTTTCTCTATATTTATCAAATTTTTCTTTGCCCCGTGCACGAAATTCAAAGCTCCTTGCCGATACCCTACACTAGTCCGATAAAAAAAATTAAAAATATAAAAAAATAAGTTTTAATATTAGCATATATGTGTTAATTCTCAAAATACTTTTTAAGTTAAGTATTATATAGTCACCTACTTAGATACACCCAATCTTTTATCATCGACGATATAGGTAATTAAGTATTTTTCAAACTTTGATTTAGAATTTTCTTTTCTGTTTTAATCAAACAAAATACTATTATTTCAAAACTATAATTTCTATTATCCAAACTAATTACAAAAATGAAGGTTGATGTAAATTAAACTTACTGGAAACAAGCCAAACTAGTAGGCACATCCAAATAAATAACAGCTTTTATATTTTTATATTTCCATCCAAATATTATCTAATTCACATCTATAGCAAGTTATTTTTATATTCCTTAGACGGCAATGAAAGTATACATATATAGCAGGTGGAAACATAAGAATTACATAGAGGACAGGGTGTAGTGCAGGTACAAATTACTCATCAAATATACAAATCACTGATTTCATTTTTAACAAGTTGATAAACATGTAGACCAGTTGAGTTCTTTTCGAGTTAAAGATCAGCGATTATACTTATCAGTTATTAACTGACTCTGTTATATTAATCGAGCTTGGTCGGTTCTGAAAACTTAGCTAAAAGAAGTTTTTATAACTAAGCTAAGCTCAGTTTTTATAACTAAGCTAAGCTCAGTTTTATTAACTGAGCTAACCTAAGCTCCTTATGATGGCCAATGATGTTTACATTAATAATGATGTTTATATTCATAAATAAACTATCTGTTATTAGAAACTAATTAAATGATACTTATAAATTGAAATAAATTTTTAGATAGCTAGACATCAAAAACCAGCAACTTACATTCTCGAATAAAATGAACAAACCGTCCCACTTAGTTATATCACTTACATGGAAGAATTCACCATTTAAGCCACTACTAGTAACCTAAAGTTGTGAATAATAATATACCAGTAGGGATATGATCCTAAAAATCACATATCCTTCTTTTGATGAATGCATAAAAAACGTGTACTAAGACACTACCAGTAACCTAAAGTTGTAAATCAGCATGCACATGCATGTTATATCTATAAATATTCCTGCTACTTTCTTATATGCAATTATATTCTCTGCATTTTTATATTATTATGCTTGTCAATAATACTTCTAAAGGTCCATATTATTACTAGCTGTAGCTGATTCTTATTTTATGTCATTTATTTGCATACAACAGATCTATCACTATAATTATGTAATGCAAGACAAATAGAAAAAAAGGAAAAACTTATAGATGGCTTTGGTAGCCTACGTTATTCAAATATATAAGGTCTCTAAACTATACATGTAACTTTCTTTTTATACGATGTAAAAGAAAAGGTCAGTTTTTCATACATAAAGCTAAAAAAATATCGATACAAACATTTATAATAATCATATTTCAATTAATAAAAATACAAGTATTTTTTTTTACTTCTCTTCCATATATGATAATACGATATCCATAGATCACTTAACCTTGAAAAAAAGATAAATTAAACTATTGCTGCATAAATTTTCTATCAATTCTCAAAAAAGAATCTTAAAATTCTAGGCCAATTGACTCCTAATTTTCAATCAATCGTTTGAAATCCCAATACAAAATCAGTTATCTGGATTTCATTTTAACACAACCATAGCAAGATATGAGATTGTTAATAAACTAATCAATTTATCAAGTAAAAAACATTATAAGTGAGACAAATTAAGATAGAAAAAGTTTAGCACAAGGAGATCATCATGAGAAAAATAAATTTGAGAGAATGAAGATGGAAGAACTTGAATCACATTTCACATCAGGAAAAATAATAAAGATTCACTTTACATTATAATATAAGACATGTGCTTTCGAGTATTAATGAACAAATAAACCAATACATAATCGCCACTTTTCTAAATCTATAATACCGTACAAGATCTTTATGTTTACTCAATTGTTCTATTGATCAGTTTATTAAAGTGTAGCTTCTATCGTCGATTTATTGATGAACAAAACAAGAACCAAAACAACGACTATCTTGTTTTGTAGATTCAGGGCTCGTGAACAAAGCGGGGGAGCAGATCGACGAAGTGGAGGGAAGCCGAAGACGAAGCCGATTCAACGAAGTGGAGGGGAGCAGTTCAGTGAAGTTGCTAATGGTGATGGAAGCTGAAAGAATGATTGGAGTGAAATTTTGTTGAATTAAGGAAAAACATAACATTATAGGGAAAAGCAGGCAGAGGAGGAAAACGGATGGAAAAAAAGTGACAGTGTTTAACACAAGGCGGCGACCTTAAGATTATACGTATGGGAAAATAAAAAAATTGAAAAAGGTAGTATTTGTTGCATTTACACTACAAACACTACCAATAATTGAAAGTAAAGGTAGGTTTTCTTGTAGTGATGTTAGTGGGGATTAATTATTTCCCTAATGATTACTTGGAGGGCTACACTTTCTCGAGGGCATTTTAATGGATTCTTTACCTTGTTCTTTACTTTCATGCAATTCTTATTTAATGCTTCTTTTCATGCTATTTTTATTTCATCTCTCCAGCTCTCCTACTTAGTTTATGTTTCTCTTATTTCATGCTAGTAGCATAGATTTAATTCTTGTAATTAGTTTAGTTTTACTTCATGCAAGTAGTTATCTTTTTTTACTTTAACTTGCTCTCATTTTCCTTAAAAAAAATTAATGTTGAAATCATTTATTGTTAACATATTTTCAAATATGAGTAGCTAAACCCCATCCATTTAGAGGTAATAAATCTCTCATGAAGCATATAAAATTAACATAAGGATTTCATTTATGATCTCTATTTTGTGTCTAATGGAAACTTTGAATAATTGTGGTTTATGCCTCTTTTTTAGTGAATTTGATAGTCTATGTTGACATCTCAAATAAGCTATGCTTATTCCATTGTAAACATAAATTATTTGATCATTTTCCTAAGTGATTTTGACAACGAAAGTCAAACTATCAAAATTTGATGATCTATGTTACTAATTCATAGTAAATAGATCATGATTAAAATAGATTTTATTTTTAATTTTTTGTCATTTTATGAGAGTTGATAAGTGGGTTGATGACATGTTAGATTTTGATGGTTTAAGTTACGCTAATTAATAGCACAAATAAATCATACTTAAAATAAGCACATCTATCATCTTTACTTAATATTTTAATGGGAGATTGCAAATGATGTTTGTATTGGTTTATATGAATGATTGGAAGTGGATTTTCTTCTAAATTGCTTCTTGATATCATAGTTTTGTTCACTTTTGCTCTAGTTTAATTTCTACAATTTTCTAGTTTAAAACAATTTTAAAGACTTTAGGCTAATTAGATTGAGTATTATTAGAATTTAATTTTTTTTCTCTACGGATCGACCCGTACTCACATATGTACTATGATTGTATGCCTTTTTCTTACAGTTTTTATAACAATTATATCTTTCGATGATTTTCTAGTTGATAAAAAATTCATCATCTATCATGTCACACCACCTACTAAGAGACGTGTGAACTTTAATGTTCAAACTGTTCGGTATTAATCGACGAACTAATTTACACCTAAAAGTCACACAACCGAAACGATGAATACTCCTTTTATCACCTGATTCAATTAATTTTATTTATTTTATATTAATTAATATTTATGAAATATTAATTATAAAATTTTGTATTTGATGTGTTGAACAATGTTAAATAGTGTATTTATAATAGTTATGAGCCTATTGATCGATATACGATATCTGTACGCGTTTAAATTTGAATTTAAATGCAATAGACATCGTTCGGGCCTGGAGTTGTTTATGTGGCCCAAAAGAGGCCTAGAATTTTAGCTGTAATGCTTGGATGGGGGCCATCCATATATGTTTTGGTATGGTGGATTTGAATGGAAAGAGGAGTGGAAATGGTAAGAGATATATTAGGTATTATGATCTACTTTTTACTCTCCTATCTCCCTTTATATAAGCCAATCTCTGTTAATTTTTTAAGACATATTGCTTCTCCTCCTTCCTGCATATTTCGACCACATAAATAACCCCTTCCAATCCCTAAATATCCAAGCACAAATCACATCTAAATCTGTAATAAAGTTTTTTCTTGGAAAAATATTGCTAATGAAAATGATCGGTTAAAACAGCAATTGGTTGAAAACGATCAGTTGGGATACAAAAGCGGTGGAATAACGGTTGATCGGTTAGAATATCAAGGCAGTTTGAACGATCAATGAAAATAATGGCCAGTATAAACAATCAGGTGGTGTAAACGATCGGTGGGAACGATCTATTGAAACGATCGTTGGAAATAGCAATCGATGAAAATAACGATCGGTGTAACTCTACAGAGTGTGGAAATGATCGATGTAACTCTGTAGATTATGGAAACGATCGGCGTAAATCCACATTTTAGTAGAACTATAATAGAAGAATAATCTTATGATGCTAGAGGGAGGAAACAATTGGTTGAGGAATGAACGATCTGTAAGGAAAAAAGATCAGGAAATTGTTAATTGGAACGATATTAATGGAACGAACATACAAAAACGATCATATAGAAACAATCGGTGTAAATCCTTGAAAATATGGATTATAAATGATCGACTTATGACCCAATTCTGCTTCTTTCTTCCTCTCTGAAATGGATCGGTCAAAAGGTTTTATGGAATGAATGATGGAGAGATCGCTTTTGTGTGAAACATTGTAGCAGGTGGATCGGTTAGAAAATAGGATCGGTCACAAATGCTTCAAAACTTGAAAATATATGCACATTGATCAACCAAATGACTAATCGATCACTAATATTATGATTTCCTTCTTCTGCAAGGGAGGTAGACTTGGCTCCTTTGGCCATGGCTAACAGTTTCCTTATAGGTCTCTTTCAAATCTAAGTAGGATAGTAAATTTGTCGATCGAAGGATGGATCTAATCTCACGAACATGAAAATTCATAAGTAGAAGATGAGATCCAACCGAGCTGAGAATTCATTTCTTAGTGAAAGCACCAAAATGTTGACATCAAAAATGGGTATCAACACCCAATAGAATCTCGTAGAGATTAAATGATGAATGAAATCAAAACATAGTAGAAAATTTAAATAAACACACAGATTTTATAGTGATTTATCAATCTTGGCTTATGTCCATTTTATATTTTTATTGATCTTGCACTTAATTATGATTACAATAATATTTTGATCAGTTGGGATCCATTAGTATGAGAGTCAAGAATAGAAATAGCAAAGCCTCTATGGCCTAAAAAAGGATCCTCTTTATGGAGAATGGCCACGGTATATATAGGAGAAGACGTGCATAGATTGGGTTGAAATTTTGCAAGAAGAGTATCTAGATCCATAGGGGCCTACCATAATGGTCGATGGCCCTAACTCGATATTTTGGAATGATCGGCCAAAGTTTAGCCGATATTTTTGCCTCCAATTTACGTGCGATGGTTTTGGAGGGTCCCACATGCCTCTTGAACTTGTCTCGAAAATATGAAGTCAATTTGTGCTGTAGATTATGAGATATGGATCGACCTTTGCTAAATTGGAATTTTCATCGATCGTTATGAAGGATCGGTAAATAACAATTGGCCAACAACAATCGACTATCTTCATTTCTCAAGGTATATATATGCAATCGTTTTTATGGGCTCCACTCTTCAAAATACAAAGGCTCTGAAAGTGTCAAGTGCTTTGGCTTTGCATATTTTGAGATATTGATCAATAATCGTTGATTTGCATCGTTTTATGGATCATTCCCGATTGACCTACACAAGTTCTTCATTTGTTCATAACTTGAGCATACGAACTTCAATGGACTTGAAACTAGAAATGAAGCCTCACGGGGCTTTTCTTATTATTGGACCCGGTCCGAATCTGCTCGACAATCGTCCATAGTCTTGTATATCACCTATTCTCAAGGCTATCTACAGTATCACGGCCGTGCTAAAAGGCGGGATAACATTTTTGTTTATGTATATACTCATAAAACAAAATAAAAAAAATTATTTTTATACATACTGTAACAATCCATATTTTGCACGTCGAGAGATCGTAAAATATTTTTATTTTATTCGTATGAGGTCATATGATTCTATAATCTTGAAAGATGACACTTAGGGACATTCTACACACCTATGATTTTTCCTCAATTTCTATGTGATCATTTTAACCATAAAAACATTGTTTGGGGTATAACTTTTGATAGGAGTCGAATTAGGGATCTCAAACCACTTCTATTGGTTCAGAAATTATGGTTTTCTACTCCGTGGATTGTTCATAAAAGAAAAATGAATTTGTGTTTAGAAAGTTATCTCTGTTTTAATTTTTTAAGCTGTTGGCTAGGATTTGTGTGTAATTAATTAAGCCCATTAGTTAGCCTATTAGTCTAATTAGCTAACATTATAAATGGAGGGCTGAAGAGTCAACTTAAAACTTTTACCTCTCATTCTAAACGAGGTCTAACCATAACTAGCACTAAATCCATTCTAGTTTCATTCAAAATCACCTAAATTACTCTCTAAATCAAAGTAGACTGTGTATTAGTGATTAAATCCTCAATTAAGACCTAGAGATAGTAGATTTTCTTGATTTAGAATTCTTTTCCAAGCTGTCCGGGTTAGATCTGCACACAAATTGGTTGAATTTGATGATTAGTGAATGGTTTATGCCTTCTCACTATGATATACATGTTTATATGGTAGAATTATAAGATTTAACACGTTTAAATTGATTTTGGCCATTAAAACCTTTTCTAACTTTAATGACATGTTAATCCATGCATATGATATAGATTGATTAGAAAGCACCTTGATCTATGTTAAAAATTGCCTTATATATCTCAATTTGATTGATCGCAAGCTTGATTGGATGACACTGCTTGTTATTCTATGTTTGGAAAATATGATTTGGCATGTTTATTGGTGTTCTGATTGGGTAGAAAGTTAGGTTGGAGAAATGATAAAATCAAGGCAAAGTTGGTCGGAATTGGACGAAACATGGCGGATTGGTTCTAGAGCATGTCAGGAGGATATATGATAAATCTCACCTAGATTGAAGGCAAAATGATAGGTCGGTATCAAGTTAAGAAAATAGGTCAGGCTCAAGTTATGGTGGTAGCTCGTGAGTGATGGTCGATTTGATGGCTTGGAAGGCTATGGTTAATAAAGGTTGTTTATGGCAAGGTCCTGGAAGATTGGATAAGTGCTTAAGTTTACGATGGGTTATCAAGTTACATTGGCTATGGGTTATGAGCGATGAGTCGGTGTTGAGTTATGGTGGTGGTTCCTATGAGTTGGTGGTTAGCATCGATAGGTAAAGCTTGGCTAGAGGAGAAGTTCCATAGTATGGTGTAGGGTATTTGGCTAAGGGTTGGATGCTATAATGAGTTATCTCTAGAACTAGAAGATAAGGCTTTAGATAAGGGGCCGAGTTATCAAGAAGGGATGAGTCAGGGTCTAAAGCACTTGAAGAAGAGTACTAAAGGCATGGAAGAAATCTTAGCATATGGTTGGCTAGTTGTATAACAGGGCACCGAGTTATATACCTATAACTTGGTACCAAATTATCAGGGTGCAAGGGTAAAAGGTGGAACTTCTGGGAACAGATGAAGAGGTTCTATAAATCATGATGGAGGTGTTGGCTCGTTTGTATCAGGTTGGATGGCAATATAACAGCATGATGAAACGTTATGGTCTACGGATGTTGGCTCATGTTGGGAGTAAGTTCAGAAGATGGTGGCTCATAAAAGGGGTGAGTCGTATGATCGGAGAATGTGGAAGGGTTCCTTACAAATAATGGAGATTGGATTGAGCAAGAAGGACTCGATATCGAAATGGAGCAAAGGTGGGCTCGAGTGTATGTGCTAAGGAATCGTTAATGACTCGGAGAGTTTTCAGTTTTACTTAAAGCAGGGGTATTTTAAGAATGGACGCCCATAGGTCGATTGAGGGACCTGTATACCCTGGACCTATAGCTTTAGGTCTAATGTTTAGCTTTGGACTGCGAGACATGTATCAGCTTTGGGCTGCAAAATACGAGACTGCAGCAGAGAACCGAGGTTTCCATTAGTTCTTGGCTTAGGGGTCATACGAGTTATCATATATTCAAAGCACAAAAAGTGATAGTTAGGATTGTTGGTGGACGTTATGGATTCTTTAGTTGTTTTCTTTAGTACCCTATCACTCGTAGGTATCAGGGAAAGTAGGTATTGGAGATAGGAATGCTTGGAAGACTGGTATCATTTATTTGATTTGTGGTTTATCTATATGATATTGTAGAGTAGCATATTATAGTGTTATATTCTAACTGTTTGGTTGTGGGGACATGCCATATATGGCTCTCGTACTCTTTTTCCTTACCATATTTACCTATATTGTATTTTAAGACTCATTTACTGCTCACATCAAACTGTTGTCTGATCCAAGATTTTATGTTTTGCTACTTTTTATCTTGGGTACTCCCAAATGAGTAGACTAGATTACAAGTTTAGGTGATACAGTAGCAGTTCAGAAGACGAACTTGATTGTGCTATCTCATATTATATACATATATGGATTCTATGTTTATTTTGATATGCAGCACTGGGAAGCCTTAGTGGTGACTGCTTACTTTTTTTTGAGACAGTTGCTGAGTTTGTTTTCATTGTATAAACTCAACTATTGATGTATAACTCTTTGGATATTATGCTTTCATAATATGTTCACATGGTTATTACCAACGCTTTTGTTAAATCCGTGATATTATATTTTATCCATGCGCTATGAGATATGACAAGTTATATGCTATATGGTTTATTTCAAGCTTGATCGTCCTATATCGGCTGGGCACGGACAATGCACTATTTACATACTATTGATGTTGGTGGCATAAGGCAGTCATTACATTTGTTATCAGAGCTTTGATTACATGATTAACTGGAATTGATACCGTGATCCAGTAGATATAGGAAAGGTGTTATCGCCTTAGACTGGATCGAGAGAGAGTGTGTGTGAGTGTATGTGTGTATGAGAGTGCGTAAATGTTACAAGTTTGGTTTTCAAAGCTATATAATAATATATTATATAATAAAAGCCCTATGCACATAAGCACTATAGACATAGTTCTCTTTATGGAAGACTAATCATAGTTTTCTTTATGGGAGACTAATCATTCTTGTACAGATAAGAATGAGCCGGCATACAAGGAAAAACTGTAAGCAATTTTTCTTTAGGAGTTGAAGAAGGAGTGGAATCAGAAGCTGCAATGCCCAATGTCAAGCCATATTCAATGTTATGATAGCTAATATGATGAGGAATGCTCCTGGAGTGGTGATAGGTGGAGGTACTCCGATGCAAGCGCCTAGGGATGATTTCACTAAGCTAAACGAAGATTATTCTATCCTTGGAGGAAAGTCATTCTAAGGGACTTTGAATCAGCCATAGAAATGCAAGATTGGTTGGATACTTGTGAGCGAATCTTTGGTGATATGGAGGTGGAAGATACTATGGAGAGAAAATTGGTTTGTAGAAAACTTCAGGGGTGGGTCATGAATTGGAGGAACGCCATGACATTTGCTACGCTTGAAGATCAGTTCAGCTGGGAACAGTTTAAGGCAAGGTCTGAAGAAGGATTTCCTGGAACTAGTGAAGGATAAGCAAGTTGTGAAGTCGTATGCTTTGGATTCATCGAGTGCTACATCGATGAAGGAGAAGAGAGGGGAGTATTTATTCAAGTGACCCGGTAGACGGATTAGGTTGAGACCTAAGATAGTAGACCGACCCTTAATCGTGACAAACCTTATTGGAGGTTCCACTAGTGTTTGCATGGTTTGTCATGGCATAGTTTTATCGAGTCAAGAATGTTCTTTGGTTTTTGGTTGCTTTTGAATTTTGTTGGTTTCGGGATTATCTTCGGCCTGGACTGGCTTAGTAAGTATATGACCATAGTGGATTGCGAGAATCTGTTGATGAAAATCAAAGATGTAGATGGGCGAACGGTAGTGATTACTGCCCACCAGAGGATGGGGTGATGGTTAGCTTTCTATATTCGCTTGAGGTTCCACAGAAGGGACTGTCATTAGCATCTATCGTTACAGAGTATCTGAATGTCTTTGAGGAAGTGACTAGATTGCCACTGCATAGAGAGATCGAGTTTCAAATAGACTTGATAAAGTAAGGCGGACTAATTGTTATGCCTTTGAGGCATACACACCCAAAGAGAAGAAGAAATTAGAGATGCAAGTAAATGACCTATTGAGAAAAAAGGTTCATTCGATGGAGCTTATCTGAGTGGGGCGCGCTTGTAGTATTATGAAGGGAGATGGCTCTTTGAGGTTGTGTGTGGATTACCGTGAGTTGAATAAAGTGACGAAGAAGAACAAGTACCCACTTCCACATATATATTGTTGTTCTATCAGCTGCATAGTGTAAAGATGTTATCTTAAATGGATTTGGCAATGGGATTTCACTGGCTTAGAGTAGCGAAGGAGAGTTAGCCTATTAGTGTGTTTTGTATGGCATCATGATTTTATGAGTGGTTGGTGATTCCGTTCGGGTTAACCAATGCTCCAACATACTTTATGGATCTTATGAATCAGGTTTTCTGAGATTAACTAAATGAGTTTGTGCTAGTGTTCGAGGATGATATTCTGATCTACTCCAGAACTAAAGAGGAGCATAAGACACACTTGAGGATTATGCTAGAGATATTGAGGAAGCACTAGTTGAGAACAAAGTTCTCTAAGTGTCACTTGGAGAGAAGAAGTGAGATTATTGGGTCATGTCGTTTCGGGAAAGGTTATAGCAGTTGATCCTGCGAAGGTGGCATAGGTCCAAGATTGGAACTAGCCCAAAAATGTTATGGATGTGTGAATTTTCCTAGCACTGGTAGGGTAATATAGACACTTTATAAAGAACTTCTCGAAGATAGCGGCAAGTTGATCAATTTGACGAAGAAGAAATCAGAACTTTGTATGGGACGCAAAGTGTGAGTATGCATTTATGAGACTGAAGGAACGGTGGATGAGTGCAGCAGTGTTGACCATTCCAAGTGGAAATGAAAAGTTGACAGTATACATCGATGCTTGCAGTACTGGATTGGGTGCGGTGTAGATGAAGAAAAGGAAAATTATTGCCTTTGCTAGTTGACAGCTGAAACTACGTGAAAGGAATTATCCGACTCGTGATTTGGAATTGGCGGCAATTGTTTTTGCTATGGAAAGGTGGAGGCGCTATTTTCTAGGAGAAAGGTTTGAGTTGTTTACGGACCATAGATCCTTGAAGTACCTTTCACTCATTAGGATCTCAACCTTTGACGACAACGGTGGTTGGAATTCTTGACCTCTTATGATTTCAGTATTTCCTACACTCTAGAAAAAGGGAATGCAGTCCTCGACGCATTAAATAGAAGAAGCTCTTGGTTGGGAGCAATGTTCTTAAAATGGAAGCAAATCGAAAATATTGCTAGATTTGATTTGAGGCCCCATTACGAACTAGAAACTGAAATATTGGCAAGCTTATCTGTTAGGCTTGCTGTAATTGAAAGGATCGATGCTAGTCAGAAGCGAGATGCTAGGCTATCGGAGATCATGGCAGAGATAGAGGAATTAGTGGAATTTGAAGACATTAAGCAATACAAACTTAATCAAGAAGGTTGACTTTGTAAAGATGGGTGGTTGTTTGTTCTCGGTGTTGATAGGTTGCGAGATGAATTGCTATGAGAGTGTCATCATTCCAGATTGATTATTCATCCTAGTGGGAACAAGATGTACCATGATATGAAGTGAACTTATTATTGGGAAGGCATGAAGAGGAATGTTGGGGAATTCAACTTCAAGTGCATGAACTGCAAGTCGAAAAAGGCAGAGCATGAGAAACCTAGTGGACTATTGCAATCATTGGAGATTCCAAGTGGAAATGGGAAATAGTATCGACGGATTTTGTAGAAGGACTGCCAAGGACTCGAGTAGGGTACGATGGCATTTGAGTCATAGTAGATCGGTTGACAAAGAGTGCATGGTTTATACCTGTCAAGTCGAGTAAAACGACATTGAAGCTGGAGGAGTTGTATGTAAAGTGGATATTTTGATTTCACGGTGAGCCAAAGAGCATTATAAGAGACTGAGACTTGTTCACTGGTGGAATTTGAAAGAGCTTATCGAAAGTGTTAGGTATGGAGCTGCATCTCAGTACAGCTTATCACCTACAAACGGATGGGCAGGCAAAAAGAGTAAATCTTACATTGGAAAATCTCTTGTGGAAATGTATTATAGACTCTGGTAGATTATGGGATGATCATTTGCATTTGGTGGAGTTTGCATACAACAAAAGTTATCAATTGAGTGTTGTTATGGCTCCATATAAAGCACCATATGGCCGACCATGTAACAATCCTTCATGTGGTGGGAAGTGGGTGAAAAACCGATACTTAGGCTAGATATGATTTGAGAGACTTCAGAGAAGATTGAGGTCATTAGACAACGAATGAAAGCTTCTCAGGATCGATAGAAAAGCTAAGCGGATAAAAGATAAAGTGTAAGACCCCATATTTTTAGTAATATTATTTAGGATGTTTAATTAGCTAAATTAAATCAAATAATGTAGGGTGATTAGAGGATTGAGATTTGAGTTTAATAGGAGTAGTCGTGTAATGTAGTGAGTAAATCAAAAGGAGATAACATGAAAAAACTATGTAAGGGCAAAACAAGGAGAAGGATATTCTGATACCCTAAACCATTAGCAATTTACTTCCACACGTTCATTTCATTTACTAAAATTTATCAAATAGAGGTCAGCCACCATTTTAAACAACAAGAGGAAGAAAGTTAAAGGAAGAAGCTAAATTAAAATGAAATTCACTCAAATCTCAAAAGCCAAGGTGAATAATGACGACATCTCTTATTTCTTAAATGCTTTCAGTTTTAAGGAAATCTGAATTTATCTTGCATAAATTAGCCATGATTTTGAAGGATAAAATGTTTATATATGATTGTTGATGATTTATACTTATTCATATAGATTTTATGATATGTTTTGATGTGAAAACACTATATAATGACATCCAAATACCTTAAGATTTTAGTTATATATTAAAAATGATAATCTAGAGATGGGTTTCAATTTTCATAATTTTTTGAATTATTGTGGATTTTATATAAATTTTCTAGTAAAAAAAATGATTTATTGGTTTTAAAATAATTTATGGTTAAATTATGTATAATTTGCCTCTGAAATTTATATATGTTAGAAAAAATATTAAAAAGTTTTTTTGTAGAATTTTCTTAAGTATTTTGATGAATATATAAAATTATTTAAGGTATGCGACTTAAATGTTTTATATATTTATAAAAGGAGAAAGGGTATTTTGTAAATAAATTAAAATGTTTATTTCTAAAATTTTGGCAGTGCTTTTAGAAAAGAAAGTTTACAACCAATAAGATCTAGAAAAACAAGGCAGGTTAGTTAAAAAGATTACTTAAAAAGGTTAAAAACCAGTTTTACATGTAAAAGGTATGTTTCGCCAATTTTGGCACCCTGCTTCCGACTTAGATGGCTTTCAACTTAGTTCCTTTGCCTCCATCACGATGAAATAAATGCGCATGGCATCAAAGACTTGATGCACAACGAATTGGAAAGAAGGCAAAAGGTATAAGATCGAAACGAGGGGTTTCGAAGGAGGTCGAAGCGCTTCTTTGCTTTAAATTGAAAATGTGCCTGCTTTGCTTTCGACTATATTGCTTTTCACTTGGTTTTCTTTCGATTAGGTCATTAGTTTTAAAATAATGGTTTTAAAGAGGCTGTGTTTTTTTATGCTTTCGGCTAGATTGAAGCATTAGCTGACGCTGTCTGCCTTTCGAAGCAATGCCTTCGACGGGTTTATTTTGTTTTATAAAAACCCTGCCGCGTCTCCAATTCTTTCGGAAGGATGGTTTCGACACCATCGCTTCTATACTTAGGTTTTGGCTTTCGAAAGAGTTGCTTTCGACCCGGTTGTTTATGACCCTTAGAAATTTTTAAAGATCAACCCAAAGGTTTCGAAAGATATGGTTTCGGAAGGTGTATCCACATGTTTTAAAATTGAACCCAAATTCTTTCGAAAGGTTTCTAAGGAAGGTTTCCAAGGGGTGGTTCCCCAATGGTTTCGAAAGGTTTAAAGGACGGGTTTTTCTAATGGTTTCGAAAGGCTATGTTTAAAGATTTTAAAGATAGGATGTCTAAGGTTTTTAGCTTTTGAAGGAGAAGGCATTTCAATGGTTTAGAAAGGTTTATGTAAATGATTTCGAAAGGAAGGTTTTGACCTTTTCACCTAAATGAAAGAAAGGTTTATTAGGTTATGAAAGGGATAATTCCAATGGGTTCGAAAGGGGTACTTTAAGTGGTTTAAATGTTTTCATCAACCAAGATTTGAGTTAAGTATATATAACATGGCTAGTTGATTTTGGTTTAAGCATAGAGTATATATTTTCCTTGTTTAAGATTGGTTTAAAGGTCTTAAATCAATTAGAGATGAAAAAGGTTTTCAAGGAAAATTTAAGGGAAGGTTACCTTGAGTAAAATGACTTAGATATTAGAATACCAGATGAGACTAGTATAGGTTCGCGTCCTATACATTATCTATTATCCTTACCTAGTTTAGTCCAAAATTCCAATGTATAGAGCTTTTTCATAGGTAAGACTAAAATTATGATTACATACAGAAAGGAATATATATTTGTATACAGATAGGCTATTGGTGAATCCGCAAAACAATTAGGATCAGATGACCCTATGAGATGATAAGTTAGGGATAGACCATCTAGAAAAGGAGTATTTAATAGATAGTTAGGGATAGATCGTCCAGAAGAGTAGTGTCTAACAGGTGTTAGATCTTTTTGATTATATTGTCTCGTAGGCTCGAGTCAGCCAAAGATGAATAGTTAGCCAAATAAACCTATATCGCTGGGATAGATAGTCCATTTATACCTGATATGTATGTTTACATAATAATGCTTTATAGTTTTAACTAGTTTTGATTGTAGGGTAAAGGTGTGCAAAAGATATGTTTTAAAAGGATATCAGTGAGGGGAAACCCGTTCCGCTAAGCGGTATGGTCTCACTTAATACCAATCAACCGAGATATATAGTATTATTCACACCAGGCTTTACGTCTTTCTCGAAGTTTAAGTTTTCCTGTTAAACTCTTGGGTGCTCAAAAATTGAATTGAGTATGTTAAGGGTTGAAGTTTTACAGGTTCTAATAGGTTGACGAATAATGCTTCTAGAGACGAGAAGGAGGCTGACGGATAACTATTTAGGTGTTGCTATTTTGTTTTGTTTTATTCTGATGTGTTGTATTTAAGACAATTATGTCAATATAGTACTCTGGTCGACCAAGGGGGCATCATCATATGTCGCTTTTGGCATATTTATGTAATAATTATATTTTATCTGAACCTGGGAAATGACTATGGGATTATGTAATTTGAATGTGAAACATATGTTTTGAAATGTAATTGGTAAAATGTTGTTTTTAGAAATTTTTGATTTTCTTTCATATTCAAATGCTTCTGATATTATGGATACCATTAACATAACTGTATTTAGTCGTCGAAAGTAAATATTATGGATGACTGCAGCATCTGTTGCGCTTAGCTTTGGGCCTCTAGATAGGGGATGTTACAACTTGGCATCAAAGCATAGGTTTATGAAAAACTTTAGACTAAAATGATTTTTGAAAACATAATCCTGAGGAATTAGAGTAAGATCAGGGTATGGGATAATGCTATAGTAATTTACTTGTATTTGTTGTATATAAATATACGCTATATCTTTAGTTTCCTTTCTCCCTTAGGGTATTCTTCTGTATCTCACGAGGCTTGAATATGGATATGGATGCTAGAAGTAGAAGAGTGAATCTTGGAGGAAGCACCACCACAAATGGAAATACCAAATACCAGGAGAAACCATGGTCAGGCACAAGCAGGGAATGTTGGTGCTGGAGTCCCATAAGTGGACATGGGAGCTATGTATCAGTTTTTCATGAATATGATGCAGGTGGGTGTTGTTGCTAGAATGGTTATAGGAAATGCTGGAGTAAGAGTTCAAGAAGCTCCAGTAGTCAAACATTATACTACCCTGAGCAGACATTATGCTAGGCTTTGAGGGAAACCCTTTATTGGAACTGAGGACGCTATAGAAGTGGAGAACTGGTTGTTGCATTGCTAGAGGATCTTTACAGACATGGGGCTCAATGATGAGCAGAAGAGGAGGCTTGATTCGAGACAGCTTCAGAGAATAGCTTTATTTTGGTTGAATAGTGTGACGGATGGAGTAAGTGAAGAGGAGATGACATGGGCGGAGTTTAAGAGAAGGTTTCAAGAGAGGTTCATATCAGTGATGGTGCAATCTGCTTTGCTTAGAAATTTTCCTGAATTGGAGCAAAGGGAGATGTCAGATTTGGATTATGCTAGAAGATTTGAGGATTTGGCTAGGTATGGGTATGCTACCGTGGATACTATGCTGAAGAGGAATGAGAAGTTCATAAGGGGGTTGAAGCCTAAGTTGGCGAAGGCTACATTACCTCATATCAGAGTGTCGTGTGATATGGTTGTATAGATTTCTTTGAGACAGGAGGAGATGCTTACTTGTCTAGAGAAAAGTAAGGCGAAGGAGGTCCAGGTTGGGCAAGGTCAGAAAAGGAATTATTTCACAAGATGGGTGCTTAGAAAAGTGGAGCAGCAAAGAAGGGAAAGTTAGAGGTTATGTGCTTCAAGTGCGACAAGAAGAGCATTTCGCTAATGAGTGTCATGCTAGAAAGGCGAAGGAAGTGATGAAGAAGAAGAACATTAAGTGCTTCAATTACAATCAGATTGGCCGCTGTAAAAACCAATGAAAAGAGCCTGCTAAGGATGGTAGAGAAAAGGTATTTGTGTTGGAACCAGCTACCTCTAGGCCAACATATAAGGAGAATAGGAAATCAGTATTAGAAGGTATGCTTCAGATCCATGGTATGTTTGTTAGCGTTTTGTTAGTTATTGGTGCATTGCATTTTTTTATATCTCGATGTTTGGTAGATAAGATTAACCTAGAACCCACATATTTAGTTACTTCCTTAATAGTTGCAAATCCAGTAGAACGATATGCGACACTTGGGATGAAGTGTGACCATTTAGAGTTTGACTTGCTAGGTTACACCTTTGTTTGCAGTTTGCATGTGTTTGAATTTGTAGGGTTCGAAATTACAGTAGGTATGGATTGGTTAAGTAAGTACGATAGTATGATATTTTGCCATGATAGGAAAATATCACTTAGGCACCCTGATTATAGTGATCGGATTGTACATACCGTAGAAAGCCCTAGCAGCTAGGTGAATGTTTTGTTAGGTGTTATGGAGTTAGAAGACGATTTTAATAGAGTTTTTTTTGGTTAGAGAATTCGCGAATATCTTCGAGCCGGTAGTAGGATTGCCACCGGAATGAGCCATTGAGTTTTGAATAGATTTGATGCCTTGAGCAAAACCGGTTAGTAGGCCTCCAAGTAGGATGACACCAACAGAGATGAGAGAGCTAAAGGTGCAGTTGGTGGATTTGGAAAGGAAGAATTTTATTAGACCTAGTAGTTCACCTTAGGGAGCAGTAGCGTGTTTGCTAAGAAGTCGGATGGATCATTAAGGTTATTTATCAATTATCGTAAACTGAATGAGAAAACGATAAAGAATCGATATCTATTGGCTGGAATTGACGATTTATTCGATCATTTGAGTGCAGCCAAGATATTTTCTCAGTTGGATTTTACTCCAAGTTTCCATCAGCGTAGAGTAATAGTAGATAATATACCTTTGCTGGCGTTTAGGACAAGATATGGATCGTACGAAAGGTTAGTTATGTCGTTCGGACTGACTAATGCACCAACATTCTCTGTAGACTTGATGAACCAAATTTTCAGACAGCACTTGGATAGATTCATGTTGGTGTTCATAGACGATATTTTGATATACTCTAAGGATGAGAAAGAGCATGAAATTCATCTTAGATTGGTTCTTTTTAGATGATTTTTGGTAGTCAATAGTTGTCCATATATTCTTACACGATCGGGATTTTTTGGACATGATTTTAAATGATTTTTCAAGTGAGTTGTTCCCATTGAAGTAGTTCCATTAAATAATCTGGAACAATGTTTACAAGTGGCTTTAATAGCTCCTTCTATGATTTCTATATTAAAATCTTTCCAAATTGGATTTAAAAATTCTTGTATTTGAAGGTGCGGATTTGTCGGTAGAAAGATTTTCGAATATCTGTGTGTCCGGCAAAGTAGAGTATGTGTTTTGCATTTCTTTCGTAACTACAGTGTCATCGGCACAACAAACATCCTTGTTACTACAACTTGATGAGGTGTTTGTCATTTTTAAAACTATACATGTAGCGATCCGGGATTTTTGACATTCCGAGTTGTAAATACTAATTGTTAATATTCAATAATATGGCATTTTTATCAACAAAAACTCCCCGTAAATCAACAATTGATAATGATATACAAATTTTCGAGAACCAATATAATTTGAATTTCCAGATTTACTATAAAATAGGAGATTGATTAAATGGAAATTTCTTATATACTTTATGAATAAAATAAATAGAGAGTTGTTTTGATTGAAAATTTCTTACGCATACATTTTTACAATAAAATTTATGTGTATACATAATATGGAATGAAATTAATAGCAATAAATATAGATAATAAAGAAAAGGAGGATATTTTTTTAATAAAAATAATTTTGGGCATATGAACTATATAATATATTAAGTAAAAGAGTTTTAAGTTAAACTTTTCTAAAATAATATCATTACACAGCGGAAAGAAAAGTTATATATGTGGAGATAAGTTCAAAGGGAGAATTTATAGCATTTATAAATAAATAAAAATGTTATGTTATAAACTAAAATGGTGTGTATAAGAATCATATAAGTAATGTTGGGAAAAACCATATGTATATACTAAATGGATTTAGTTTATTAAAAAGTAATATATTTCTATATTATCAGTAAAGGAATAAATATGAAAGAAGTGTATATATGGATATATATGTATATAAAGACATGTTGACCAAGAAATGTTTTGTTAAGAATGTTATTTTATATCCTTAAAAATTTAAATAACAAAGTTTCATTAGGTTTAAAATTGTATAAAAGTATGTAGAGATAAAATGCAAACATTAACCTTGTCAAAGTCAAAAACTCTGGGCTATCCAGCATCATGTATATATACACATATACTTTGAATTATTCACATTTAAAATACCAAGTAAAATGGTAAATAAAAGGGTAAAGTAGCAAGAGAAACAAGAGGAAAATAAAAATTATATGTATTGATCAAACAAAGACAAGGTAACTCAATTATATTCACTATAAGGTAATATATTACCTAAAGTAAACAAACCAGAAATCAGTGATCTAAAACAATTACAGTAAAACAAGACTTATAGCCATGTCAAGTGAGAAAATAGGTAAATCAAACATTTGGCAGTAACTTGCTTGACCAAGTAAGGTAATAACTAGGACAAGAATCTATATTCTTTTCAAATTTCTTTTCAACAAAAGAAAATATCAAATTCAGACCAAAAACCCTCTTTCCAGATCAATTACCTAGATATTGTGTGTATACAAATGAGCATGCATATATAGGTAATTATGTGTCTGAGTTGTTAGTTAGTTCAAGCCTGTAAAGAAAAGAAAGAAAAGAAAATACATCCTCTATTCAAAAACCTGTAAAGCAAAGAATTTAAGCAACGGGAAACAAAAGTTAGCTCTGGAACTAAACTAAAACTGTGAAGAAGTAAAATAAAAGAAAGAAGGAATTGCAGGCTTTCTCTGTTTAAAATTCTAAAGCCACCGGAATTCAAAAACAAGTTTTCAAGGGTTCAGATTGAAGATTTTAAATGTTAACTTGAAGCCTCGAGAATCAAACATGTGGAAGGTGAGAAACTTTAATTTCAAATCTGGAAGTATTTAACATGCCATAATATTCCATTTAACAGTAACATACTTACTTCTACTCAACTTTCTAAAATCTCTATCTCAAGATCCAGTTCAAATCTATAGATGTTGTTAACTAATTAAATGCTTGTTTTTATGTATAGATCATGCTAAAAACAATTGGAAGCGTATTCTTTGTATATGTTGGTCGAAATGTTGTGTTACAGTAGATAAATCATTTTTGGGAAAAATGTCAACGTTTTTAAAACATCAATTTGTAGATATCATCATGGTCGTTATGTAAAAATAGGATTTTTGGTAGAAGTATTATGATTTTTAGTTGGCATGTGTCATGAGAAATCTCGAGTTGATCATTTTCTATTCAAAAAATATTTTCACGGCCGTGGGTGGTAGAGGTAGCAGGGCGGCGACACTGGGAGACGCGCATGGACGAGGCGGAAGGCTCGACCGTGGCCAATTGTTGAGATATGGATTAGATTGGGTTAGGCGTTCGATTGTAGGGTTCAAACGGAAGGTCAGAGGGTGGCCTAATGCGATCGATCTGGGAAGATAAGGCGCGACCAGGATACTCGGGTTTGGAAGGAAGGAAGTGCCATGGAAGTGCTTCAGATTGGTGAAGGAGGTGTTGGAATCAGGGGTGAACGGCGAGAGTAGTTCGGCGATGTTGAGGTTTAAGTGTTTCGTTAGTTTGCACCGAAGGGCCATTTTTTGAGAGGGTGAGTTCGGGGCTTCATCGAGGTGGCGATGGTGACCAGGGGAGGAAGGGGCGTCGGTTTAGGAGTTTACGATGTTGGGGTTGGTGTCAGAATGAATTTGCATGTGCAACAAGTGCACGCGATATCGACCATGGCAGGTAATTTGGGAAAGGCGAGGATAATTAGTTCAAACTAGGTTTTGGTCGGGGCAATTGATCGAGTCGATGATCGTGTTGGAAATTATCGAGCTGATCGGGGTCGATTTTGCATCGGTTTTAAGTGGAAGTGAAAGGGAAGGATGTTGGTACTAGAAAAAAAAAGAAGAAAAAAAGATAGGACGGAGGAAAGAAAGAGGAAGCTGGCTTGAAGGTGTGGTGTTGGGCTTCGGGCCAACTGAGTTTTGTGTGTTTTAAAAAGATATATGTTTTGCTTTGAAAACCTTTTATATATTGGCTATTATAAACAAGTAAAGGAATCAAGTTCGGCTTCGGCCCATTTAACCTTGAATAAAATATAAAATAGGATAAGGATAAAAGCATTATAATAAAAGTAAAAGTATGACAGAAATAAACAAGTCTTCCCAAAGCATAAAAACAAGCAAGTTTTTTTTCCAAAAGTAAATGTTTCAAACCAATTCTCTATAATGTTAAATGTTTTATTTAAGTTCTTAATATAGATAAAGGAATTTAAAAACCTTGTTTTAGTTAAAGGTTATTTAGTTAAGGTCATATAGATAAATTATTTTCATCTTGAGTTAATTAAGCTTAGAATAATCATATTATATGCCCATTACTCAAGTGATTTTATATGTTAATAATTATCAAAATCCAAATGTTAATAAAATAAAGTGTAATTAACTAGACGGGTTCGTATCGACGGTTATTACACCGTCGTATGATCCATTGTCAAATCAAACAAGTGGAATTTTACCACAAGCTTTTACGGACAAAATTTACTTACCAGTTATAAATAAATACCGTTATATATTTTATACGACCTATTTATTAAGTTGTTTCCCAAACAAAATAAATGAGTTAATTATGATTATTCAAAATGCCTGACATCTTATCAGCGGAAACAAACACCATTCCGCTAATTATTTAAACTGATCTTCTGTGGGTAGTATAAGTCATCATTCTGCCATATTTTCTGAATATTTATTGTAAATATTTACTAGCAGTAATAAATCTCTGAACTGCCTCTCGTGCATACATTTGTTTATTGGCATGTTAGTTATATTATAGTGTATGATGTGAATCGATCTACGGAAGCTGATTAATATGAATATCTGTATTTGTCATGCTAGACTGTGATTAAAATTGAATGGTAGCTTGATAAGTACCGTTGGAACTGTTAAGCTTTCTTTCCTGGTTGTGTTGACTTTGAACCTAAGTTTCTTTAAAAAAATGAGTATTATTTTTTATGACGTTTTTAAAGAATGGGTAAATATTCTGGGAATGTCAAAAGTAGTTAATTTATTACTCTTGGAAATCTTTGTAAAGTATATACTTCTATATTAAGTTATGAATTATTTAAAATATTTCAAGTATAAAAACTATTTTGTAGTGATGATTTAAAAGTTATTTTTTATTTTATTTTAGAGTATTTAGTATTTAAGTATATGTATTTCATGATAAATCTATTAAATATCAATGATGTTTTAAATGATATATATTATATAATAAGCTTTTATAAAGAGTATTTTACTTAACTAAAACTTGGAAAATTTATATGAAACTTTATAAGTATGATTTTGGAAAAGAATGGTTTCGTGAATATATCCACCCGGTGAAATAAGATTATGCTGTTGATTTAGTAATTTTAATCTATTGGAATTTTGATTTGAATAAGGCTTAATGGTTGCAATGGGAAATAAAACTTTGGTTGAATTGATTGTGTATTTGATAGTTAAATAAACGACTATCAAATATGGACCAAACATAACTTTGGAAATATCTAGAGGAAACTCGAGAATTATATGGTACAGTTACCGTACGATGTGCTATACCATATGCATAAACTTGTTCGTTCTCTATTACAATTGTAAGGAAACTCGTCCACTAAGGGTAGGAGGTGAAATCCGATCTTATTTTCGTTGATATATTTTCTAAATAACCGAAGTTGATTTTACCGGAAAAGTAGCGAACGTTGTTTCGAAGAGACTGGGATCGGATTTGTGATCCGAAAACTACTTCGATCAAACGAGTACATTTTCGTGATGAAGACAAGAGCTTGGAGTAAATGATGGCACGGTGAAATGCAAGAGCTAATCGCTGCTAATCCTGAGGGTGATTCCAAAATGGATGTAGTAGGAGTAGTGTCTTCGGTTCCGTTCGAACTGGAAATGGACTTGTATAGATGAATGCTTTCGGAACATCATCGGGAGGACGGTGAGCATTCTAAGTGAACGTGTTCTAAAAAGGTAACGCTTAGCCTCGAACCTCATCAACCGAGAATGGCTGAAAATCAGGAGATTTGCAATAAGGCTAAGTTGGTAGCACCCAATTAGGGTTAGGTCATCCCTGTCTAGATGTCCCTTTTTATTCGACTGTATGGGCGGTTGCTGGCCCCAACCCGGGGTGATCTTATTTGGACTATCCATAAGAGGTAGCCCCGGTCTTGGGTTGCAGGGGATCGGGGTGGATCCTCGGTATGCTGATTTAGACCACGTACCGTGACAGGTGGTACCCCAGTGCCTAGTCATTAGTTGGAAATTCATTCTCCCTACATGCCTTTACGGTTTTGATTGTAGAGCCTAATATTGCTTGAATTTAATGAATGTAACGGTTTCGGCTATCTGAGTAAGTACTTGTACTTTGAAACTATTATAATATCAAAGGATTTTGATAAGAAATGTTTTGTTTATTGCAAGGTAAAAATCCTACATGTTTATTTGTGGCGTGGTCTTACGAGATACCCTTGATTTCAAAGGGTTTTGAAACTTTAATAAATCTAGCTGAGTGCGTTTCTCACGTTGGTTTGCCAGACTGACCCAGACGTGGTGTTTTTTCTATATGCTCGGGTTAGACCGAGCATATTTCGAGGTTTAGCTGGGAGACTGGAAGCTTCAGAAGAGAAGCTGGAAACAGAAGATGTATTTATGTAGATGATTATATTCCATTGCAATTGGTTGTGTTGTCAGCAAGTTGTAAGGGCGGACTGTTATAACTGTCCGTGCTGAATGGATGTAAACTCTGATTGAAGTCTGTATATGTTATTAAGCTACAGCTTTGTTTTATGTCAAGACTTTTTTTATATTATAGATTATTCGTTCCGCTGTGAGATTCTATGTTATTCTATTTTATTTATTTCTTCTTTCTATCTTCTACCTTCTACCTTCCTTCTATCTTTCACTATCCGCCTTTCCGTGTAATTTGGCTAAAAAGTGTGGTAAAAAATCAGCTTAAATAGGTACGAAAAAGTGGGTCGTGACATTGTGGTATCATAGCCTAGGTTGAGAGAATACCTAAGCTTGGATGGGCTACTCATTAGAGACGGGGTCAGTAGCAACCTATATGAGTATGAGTGTGTGTGTATACACGAGAGCACATATTTATTAGTAATATAAAAATGGTTTTATATATTGTGTTAATTGACGGTTGAGTGGCATATGGATTCTGGTCAATACGAGTAGATAACATTATTGATAGGAATCTCTAAACACTCGGACAAGGCCAACGAACACAACATTGTTTCAAAAGGGTAGATAAAATAATTTTACCTAAAATATATTTTTCTATATAAAGATATGATTTTAAATATATGGTATTTAAAATGATTGGTTGTGATGATAATAATTTATCATCTAGGACTTTTGTGGTCTTAGCTGTCAACCTTGAGTATTTTTCATCTGCTGTCCTTTCACCAGTACAAAAAGTGCATATTGCTTCGCCTCATTTGAATCGGTTGAAGTAAAAACTAGTGCAAATAGAACTATTTGCATCAGTTCTATCTTAATAACCGGTGCAAGTGGTACGTGCAAAGCAATAGGTAATAAAAAAATCAAATTTGCATCAGTTGTCACTAACAACCGAAGAAAATACATCGATGCAAATAGTTTTAGTCGCATCGGTTTTAAAGTCAACCGATGCAACTAAATTAATTTGCATCCCTTACCTAAATTTCAGATATTTTGGCTCCAATCCGAATTTTCTCCCCCAAATTGAAATTTTTGCCCCTCTAAAATTTTGGCTCCGACTCAACAATATTCCCCCATCCACCTGTCCTGCTCCTGCCCATTCCTCTTCTATTCCTTATGCATGCAGATCTAGATCCATAATTTCCACTTCCCCAGCTCCTTCATCACCAATACAAGTCCCTCAACTAAATCTGACTACTCCTTTACCACACCACCGCCAACAACCGTTGCCAACTGCCCCCAATCGCTGAGTTGGACAAGACCACCCTTGCCCAGTTGCTCTCCGTTGAGATGGTCGAATATCTGAAAACCATGTCGACTTGATGTCTTGGGTCTAAAGTTCTTACCGCTGGTTGATACTTATAATGATGCCCCAAACTCAATATTTGGAATTTCATATTTTCAATTTCTAAGGTCAGGTTTGCTTCTTCCTCCTTACCAAACTCAATATTAGGATCATTGCTGTCTTTATAACGCTCAATTATTTATTAGTTGCATCCAAAATTGGTTTGCTTCTGGAATCGATGATATACCGGGGACTTTCATTTTATGAGCAAATTCGTATGTCTTATTCTGTTTTGCTTTAATCCTAGACAATAATTCTACTTTAATTTGGATGTTCGTGGAATACTAAGTGCACGTGAGTTATAGGTAAGAACGTCTAAGCAAGTAAATTGCTTTAAAACTAGATTTTACTTGAGTAAAATAATTATTGGTCTTATGATCAGTTTTAAGCAATTTGATATTGAAGTTTGTTGCAAATAAGTCTTTTAATGAAAGTTGAACCATTCGCTTACTGTCGAATATTTGGTGTATAATTGAATGCTAACAATTGATTATTTTTTAGTTATGCTATGTGAATAACCATTTCTTGTACTTATATAGCAATTATTGTGAACGTGATCATTTCCTACAGATGTTGTGTCTAATTCATCTTCCTCTATACTTGTTGCATTAATTCATATGCAACCATGCATATGTGCGTGTGATAATTAAGCACGGTAGATGAAGTTAGAAATGCAGGAAGGGATAGGAGGTTGTAGATAAATACACACATAATAATATTATACTTGTGCTCGATATTATTTTAGTTATTGAATATATATATTACACAGTAAATAGCAGTCCAAATGCATGTATATCAAGTAATGCATGGAGCTGATATGTATGTAAGTAGGCAGCTGGTTCTCAGTGCTGGTTTGGTGCAAACCGAGTTGCACCGCAAATGAAAGTTCTCTATCACTAGGAGAGAGAAACATTTCAAATAGTATCAATGGAGGAACCACCATTTTATACGCTACTTGATAAAGAGTAACAAAACTATTATATGGTTAAAGGCAGTGCAACAAATAGTCAGACCTTGATTTTCTGGAAAAGTTTACACACTTTGAACAACACATAGTTGAAGGCAGTTTCAATTTGTTCAACTCTATGGAAACAAAAAACACATCGCCAAAAGTATGTCCTTATTAATTTGAATCAGAACTAGTGAATCTTTAATCTAGCTCTTCTCCCAGTATAACCAGTTTTATGTATAATTTTCTACAGGTGCATGGAGAAACGTAATATGTCATTTGGGCATTTTTCTATTGAGGTAAATTGATAGGTATTTTTAAATTGTTTCATTTATCATTTCCTTTTGATGGTCAGAGACCTAGATTGAAATTGTTATCTAAGCCAAGGTTTTGAAATTCATAAATTTCACTTATTTAAACATGTGTAGTGTAATAGTTTAGTGTGGTGCCAATTTGTTCTTTCAAATACAATAGGTTCTGAAATTTATAAATTCCATTTTTAAGAGCGTTTTAGTGTAACAGTTTATTGTGGTGCCAATTTTTTCTTTCAAATACCATGAAAATTTTAGTAACAGTGAATATAATTTTGTGCTTCATAGTACCACCTATCGGCTAGTTTAAAATCACTATTCGACAATAAATCACTGTAGAAACCGATCTTTGATGTTTGAAGAATCACCATCTGATGATTTACTACAGTCGGTTATTATCCTATATGACAAAAGCTAAACAATCGATACAGATTGGCCATACCCTATAATGTGGTGGCCCTTATATATATTAATAAGAGAAAACAAGATTCCGATGATATTATTTAGAAAACGGTATTGAGAAGAGTAAATCATAGTATGTTACTTACATATAATACACCGCCACATTCATAGAGAAAGTGCGAACGTAAATCTGACAAAAAGAAATTCACTAGGATACTGTCAATGTGCTCCTATCAAACGAAATAAAATACAATGCCACATTCATAAGCGCACGGATACAAGTTCTTCAAAAAATAATAAAACATACTAGCACATTCTCAAAATGCTCTAATACAAATTGCTAAATCGTCGCTAGCATTGCTAAAAATATGTCCATATTTTTAGTTTGTTTTGAAATAAGTCTAAATTTGTTACATGTTTTGAAACATGGTCTGTATTGATAATAAAGTCCTTTGAACTTTGGTGTTAGCTTCATCCATCATGATTTTTATTACATTCTGCCAATAGGTAATGGTACTCATGTTTGATATAAGTCACTGCTTACTAGCGTTGGATATGGTTCCAGAGATTTAGTTTAGAGTTGCGAGTCAGCCTCAAAGGGCAATCATTATGTGAAAGTTAGAATGCAATACACAAACATGTCCTCAGCCTTTTAAATTGATTTTTTTTTCTACTCGTTTGATAGTTTTAATTTTCTTCCATAGCCATTGAATTCCTTATTTTATTTTGTGCTTCTTGTTCAGCCGAACTTTCTATCTCCCTACTTAAAATATTTTCCCATATATCATGTCCAAAGTAAATCATTGCACCTACCAAAAACTGGTAGGGTGATTTTGACATTTCATTCATTTATTATAGGTGAAAAAGATTAGTTATCGGCCTTCTGGTACTGAACACAACCTTTTGACTGATGTTAGTTGAGCACTCCCTCAGAAAAGTTTAGTACCTGAGTATAACATTTGTTGATGAAAACAAGGATTATGATTAAATAATCTTATAGTACATTAATTGTTTATCCTGTACAACAATCAATTTCCATCATGGTGTCATTTAGTATTATCATTTTAGCATATATCACATTTTGCAAACTGTTTTTGATTCAAACTTAGCATGTGTTATGTAATTTCTTGCCATAATTGTTTTAAAGTATTATCATGTTAGTATATCTACTGCTAAGCTTCTTTCATTTAATAATGCATTGCTATGCTACATCTGGTAACTTTAGGCTATATCATGTAATGTTTAAAAATTAAATTTGACTGGGATATATACAACATAAAATCTTCACTCTTGATTTCATTTGAATTAGATATGCTTATCTCCCACTTAACAAGAAGTTCATTTTAATTTTTTTCTAGTAAGATGCTATTGTTATAGATGTGATCTTCCAATGATTAATATGGTTTAATTAATTTTTCTAGCAGAATGGAACACAAGGTCTTATATATTAACCAAATTGCCAACACATGTTTATTTCTTGTTTTCCCAGATTCAAGTTGACATTGGTAACATGAAATGCAGCATATGGTTTTGAGCTTAAGCCTAAAAGTTTTGGTTTTTAAGATTCCATGAAGTTTTTAAGGTTTTCACTATATTATTTCTTAATGGTTATACTAATTAAAGATCTGAATTAAGACTATAGAACTTAATGACTGTACTAAAGATCTGAATTATGCTGCTAAAATGAATGTGTGAACCATTATTTTGTATAGATTATTAACACTATAATTGATATATGTTTATTTTGGTATTATGTTATTCAGTTTGTATTTTCCATCAAATTTAATTTTGAATGATTGTAATATTGCATGCAATAATTGTTTGTTATAATCAATAATATATATATATATATATATATATCGTCTATTTGAGTGCTGTAATAATGATTTTTGAGAATGGATTTTTTGCATCAGGTATAAATAGCTGATGCAATAGAGGGATTAGTTTTCACCGGTTGTTATAAAAAACCGATGCAACAAATAAGCCTTTTAAACACGAAGACTCTTATGTTGCATCGGTTTCCAACAACAACCTATGCAACAAGTTCCTTTGTTGCATCGTTTTTCATTACGACCGATGCAACATGAGGGCTGTGTCCAAGCAACCAACCATATTTTGTACCAGTTGTTAGTAACAACCGATGCACAAAGGACCATTTTGCATCGGTTTTAAAACTGATGCAAAACTAATAAGCATGTTGCATTAATTGCATATGCATCGGATGTTGAACTGATGCAAAAGGGGGGTAAACAACCGATGCAAACAGCTTGTTTTGTAGTAGTGTTTTTGATTTTAGTATGCGCTTAGAAATCTGAACCCTTTAGGATATAAACTTAGGAAAAATGGATTTTTATTGAATTTTATTTACTAAAGGAATTTGGAAATCCTTTGAACTAATATTTTGTGAAGATTTTCCACCATTAAAGATAATTTTATAATAATGTATGTCTAAAAAGATATTTGAGGACTTAAAACCATCAGTAATTTTGAAAAAAAAAACATTTTGAACAAATTTTGGGAAAAAGAATTTGTAAATTTTGAGTAATAGCAATTTAAAAGGGGAAGATGTTGAAGTATGAACCTAGATATGGTACTCTTTAACCTATTGAATTCTGAAACCATAGGATCTCACTTTTGGGTATTGGTGTTGATTGTAGAGAACTTGTAGCATCAGCCGAGGTGGAGCACTGGATATGGCTAGAAGGGATGGTGATTATGACTTGGTCAGGAAGATTCGTGAGGATCTTAACGAGCCGTCATTATATGAGGAAGAGCCGGAGGAACTTGTAGAGCCTGTCGAGCAGCCACAGCCTCAGGAAGAAGACCCCGAGGAGGTACTCGAAGTTGAGGAAGAGTTTGAAGTGGAGGAAGATCTTGACTCAGAGAATGACAAAGCAGTCATTTGGGAGATAGGTGAGGTTATAAAGGAGCCAATTGCTGATTGAAACCACCGCCATAGGGAACCTAGTCCAGTGATTATATAGGTTCTAAACAGTGATGTGGAGTCCATGGAATTGTCGAGACCCGAAGGGAAGGACTCAGGTGGTCGGAGTCCATAGTAAGTGTTGATTTGCATCTCTAGGAAGTGTATGCCTTTAGTATGTGTCGTTGACCCTTGGACGTCATGGTTGTTAAGTGCAATTCTGTGAAGCATCTTATTTAATGTCTAGTTGGACGATATATGTATGTGTGTGTGTGTGTGTGTGTGTATGAGTGTATGTGTAGACGATTGTGGCACTGGTAGGAATATTCTAGCCGGCACTAGATGTAATGTATATTTTTGACACATATACATACATACATACATACATATATATATGAAATCTATGTATTAACTGGTGTAGCATGGGTAGTTACTAATAAGTTCTAATACATTGTGGACAATTTTACTAACTTAGCTATGGAATTTTGGGGACGAAATTCTTTTTAAGGGGGAAGGAATGTAACGACCTGAGATTTTTGACATTTCGAGTTGTGAATATTAATTTTAATATTCAATAATATGGCATTTTTATCAACAAAAAATCCCCATTAATCAACAATTGATAATGATATACAAATTTTCCAAGACCAATATAATTTGAATTTCCAGATTTAAAATAGGAGATTGACTGAACGGAAATATCTTATATATGTATACTTTATAAATAAAATAAATAGAGAGTTGTTTTGATTGGAAATTTCTAATGTATAAATTTTACAAAAAAATTATATGTATACATAATGTGGAAAGAAATTCATAGCAATAAATATAGATAATAAAGCAAAAGAAGATATTTTTTTAATAAAAATAATTTTGGGCATATGAACAATATAATATATATTAAATAAATGAGTTTTAAGTTGAACTTTTCTAAAATAATATATATACATAGTGGATAAGAAAAGTTACATATGTGGAGATAAGTTCAAAGGGAGAATTTATAGTATTTATAAATAAATAAAAATGTTATGTTATAAACTAAAATGGTGTGTATAAGAATCATATAAGTAATGATGGGAAAAACCATATGTATATACCAAATAAATTTAGTTTATTAAAAAGTAATATATTTCTATATTATCAAAAAAGGAATAAATATGAAAGAAGTGTATATATGGATATACATATATATACACACACACATACATACATACATACATACATACATACATATATATATATATAAAGGCATGATGACCAAGAAATGTTTTGTTAAGAATGTTATCTTATATCCATAAAAATTTAAATAACAAAGTTTCATTTGGTTTAAAATTGTATAAAAGTATATAGAGATAAAATGCAAACATTAACCTTACCAAAGTTAATAACTCTGGGTTGTCTAACATCATGTATATATACACATATACTTTGAATTATTCACATTTAAAAAACCAAGTAAAATGGTAAATAAAAGGGTAAAGTAGCAAGAGAAACAAGAGGAAAATAAAAAAAAATTATGTATTGATCAGACAAAGACAAGGTAACTCAATTATATTTACTATAAGGCAATATATCACCTAAAGTAAACAAGTTAGAAATCAATGATCTAAAACAATTACTGTAAAACAAGACTTACAGCCATGGCAAGTGAGAAAATGGGTAAATCAAACATTTGGCGGTAACTTGCCTGACCAAGTAAGGTAATAATTAGGACAAGAATCTATATTCTTTTCAAATTTCTTTTCAACAAAAGAAAATATCAACTTCAGCCCAAAAACCCTCTTTCCAAATCCATCACCTAGACATTATGTGTATAAAAATGAGCATGTATATATAGGTAATTATGTGTCTGAGTTGTTAGTTAGTTCAAGCATATAAAGAAAAGAAAGAAAAGAAAATACATCCTCTATTCAAAAACCTATAAAGCAAAGAATTTAAGCAACAGGAAACAAAAGTTAACTCTGGAACTAAACCAAAACTGGTAAGAAGTAAAATAAAAGAAAGAAGGAACTGCAGGCTTTCTCTGTTTAAAATTCTAAAGCCACCAGAATTCAAAATTAATTTTTCAAGGTTTCGGATTGAAGATTTTAGATTTCAACTTGAAGCCTTGAAAATCAAACATGTGGAAGGTGAGAAACTCTAATTTTAAATCTGGAAGTATTTAACATGCTATACCATTCCATTTAACAGTAACATACTTACTTGTACTCAACTTTCTAAAATCTCTATCTCAAGATCCAATTCAAACCTGTAGATGTTGCTAACTAATTAAATGCTTGTTTTTATGTATAGATCATGCTCAAAACAATTGAAAACATGTTCTTTGTATATTTTGGTCGAAATGTTGTGTTACAGCAGAAATCATTTTTGGGAAAAAATTCAACATTTTGAAAACATCAATTTATAGATATCATCATGATCGTTATGTAAAAATAGGATTTTTGGTAGAAGTATTCTGTTTTTTTAGTGGCATGTGTTATGGGAAATCTCGAGTTGATCATTTTCTGTTCAAAAAATATTTTCACGGCCGTGGGTGGCAGAGGCGGCAGGGCGGCGACACTGGGAGACGTGCATGGGCGAGGCGGAAGGCTCAACCGTGGCCAATTGTTGAGATAGGGGTTGGATTGGGTTAGGCGTTTGATTGTAGGGTTTAAAGGGAAGGTCAAAAAGTGGCCGAACGCGATCGACCTGGGAAGAGAAGGCACAACTGGGACACTCGGGGTTTGGCAGGAAGGAAGTGCTTCAGATTGGTGGAGAAGGTGTTGGAATCACGGGTGAACGATGAGAGCAGTTCAAAAATGTTGGGGCTTTGGTGTTTCGTTGGTCCGCACTGAAGGGCCGCTTTCCGAGAGGGTGAGTTCGGGGCTTCGTCGAGGTGGCGATGGTGACCAGGAGAGGAAGGAGTGTCGGTTCAAGAGTTCACGATGTTGGGGTTGGCATTGAAATGAATGTGCACGTGCACCATGTGCACGTGATACTCGGCCATTGCAGGTAATTTGGGAAAGGCGAGGAAAATTAGTTCAAACTAGGTTTTGGTCGGAGCAAGTGATCGAGTTGATGATCATGTTGGAAGTTATTGAGTTGATCGAAGTCGGTTTCTTTTCTGATTCGTTGCATCGATTTTAAGTGGAAGTGAAAGGGGAGGATGTTGACCTGGAGAAAAAAGAAAGAAAAAAGAGAGGACGGAGGAAAGAAAGAGGAAGCAAGCTTGAAGGTGTGGCGTTGGGCTTCTGCCCAACTAAGTTTTGTGTGTTTTAAAAAGATATATGTTTTGCTTTGAAAATCTTTTATATATTGGTTGTTATAAACAAGTAAAGGAATCGGGTTGGACTTCAGCCCTTTGACCTAGAATAAAATATAAAATAGGATAAGGATAAAAGCATTGTAATAAAAGTAAAAGTATAACAGAAATAAACAAGTCTTCCCAAAGCATAAAAACAAGAAAGTTTTTCCAAAAGTAAATGTTTCAAACCAATTCTCTATAATATTAAATGTTATATTTAAGTTCTTAATATGGACAAAGGAATTTAAAAACCTTGTTTTACTTAAAGATTATTTAGTTAAGGTCATATAGATAAATTATTTTTATCTTAAGTTAATTAAGCTTAGAACAATCATATTATATGTCCATTACTCAAATGATTTTATATTATAATAATTATTAAATTTCAAATGTTAATAAAATAAAGTGTAATTAGGTAGACGGGTTCGTATCGACGGATACTACGCCGCCGTATGATCCATTGTCAAATCAAGTAAGTGGAATTTTACCATGAGCCTGTACGGACAAAATTTACTTACCAGTTAAAATAAATACCGTCATATAATTTTATACGGCCTATCTATTAAGTTTTTTCCCAAACAAAATAAATGAGTTAATTATTGACTATTCAAAATGCCTGACATCTAGTCAGCGGAAAAAAACACCATTCTGCTAATTATTTAAATTGATCTTCTGTTGGTAGTATAAGTAATCTGCCTTTCGTGCGTACATTTGTTTATTGGCCTGTTAGTTATATTAGAATGTATGATGTGAATCGATCTATGGAAGCTGATTAATATGAATATCTGTATTTTTCATGCTAGACTGTCACTAAAATTGAATGGTAGCTTGATAAGTACCGTTGGAACTGTTAAGATTTCTTTCCTAGTTGGGTTGACTTTGAACCAAGTTTTGTTTCAAAAATGAGTATTATTTTTAATGACGTTTTTAAAGAACGGGTAAATATTCTGGGAATGTCAATAGTTAATTTATTATTCTTGGAAATCTTTGTAAAGTATAAACTTCTATACTAAGTTATCAATTATTTAAACTATTTCAAGTACAAAAACTATTTTGTGGTGATCATTTAAAAGTTAATTTTTATTTTATTTTAGAGTAATTACTGTTTAAGTATATTTACTTCAAGATAAATCTATTAAATATTAATGATGTTTTAAATGATATATATTGTATTGTAAGCTTTTATAAAGAGTATTTTACTTAAATAAAACTTGGAAATTTTATTTAAAACTTTATAAGTATGACTTTGGAAAGAATGGTTTCGTGAATATATTCACCCGGCGAAATAAGCTTATGATGTTGATTTAGTAATTTTAATCTATTGGGATTTTGATTTGAATAAGGCTTAGTGGTTGCAATGGGAAATAAAACTTTGGTTGAATTGATTGTTTATTTGATAGTTAAATAACAGACTATCAAATCTGGACCAAACATAACTTTGGAAATATCTAGATGAAACTCAGGAATTATATGGTACAGTTACCGTACGAGGTGCTATACCGTACATATAAACTCGTTCGTTCTCTATGACGATTACAAGGAAATCCGTCCACTGACGGTTAGGAGGTGAACTTTGATCTTATTTTCGTCGATATATTTCCTAAAGAACCGGAGTTGAGTTTACAGGGAAAGTAGCGAACGTTGTTTTGAAGAGACCGGGATCAGATTTGTGATCCGAAAACCACTTCGATCCAACGAGTAAGTTTACGTGATGAAGACAAGAGCTTGGAGTAAATGATGGCGCAACAAAATGCAAGGGATAATCGATGCTAATCCCGAGGGTGGTTCCGAAATGGATATAGTAGGAGTAGTGCCTTCGGTTCCGTTCGGATCGAGAACAGACTTGTATGGATGAATGCTCTCAGAATATCGTCACGAGGATAGTGAGCATTCTAAGTGAATGTGTTCTAAAAAGGTAACGCTTAGCCTCGAACCTCATCAACCGGGAATGGCCGAAAGTCAAGGGATGTGCGGCAAGGCTAAGTGGGTAGCACCTAATTAGGGTAAGGTCATCCCTGTCTAGATGTCCCTTTTTATTCGGCTGTGTGGGCGGTTGCTGATCCCAACCCAGGGTAATCTTATTCGGACTATCTAGTAAGAGGTAGCTCTGGTCTTGTATTGCAGGGGATCAGGGTGGATCCTCGGTATGCTGATCTAGACTAGTTACCGTGACAGGTGGTACCTTAGTGCCTATTCATTAGTTGAAAACTCATTCTCCCTACGTGCCTTTACGGTTTTGATTATAGAGCTTAATATTGCTAGAATTTAATAAATGTAACAATTTTGACTATCTGAATAAGTATTTATACTTAGACACTATTATAATATCAGAGGATTTTGATAAGAAATATTTTGGTTATCGTAAGCTAAACCCGACATGTTTATTTATGGCGTGATCTTACAAGATACCCTTGATTTCAAAGGGTTTTGAAACTTTAATAAATCAAGTTGAGTGTGTTTCTCACGTTGGTTTAGTAGACTAACTCGGGCGTGGTGTTTTTCCTATATGCTCGGGTTAGACCGAGCATATTTCTAGGTTTAGTTGGGTGACTGGAAGCTTCAGGAGAGGAGCTGGAAACAGAAGACGTATTCATGTAGATGATTATATTCCATTGCAATTGGTTGTGTTGTCAGCAAGTTGTAAGGACAGATTATTATAATTGTCCGTGCTGAATGGATGTAAACTCTGATTGAAGTCTGCATATGTTATTAAGCTACAGCTTCGTTTTATGTAAAGACTTGTTTTATATTATGGATTGTTCATTCTGCTATGAGATTCTATGTTATTCTATTTTCTTTCTATCTTCTTTCTTTCTTTCTTTTACCTTCCTTCTATATTTCACTATCCACCTTTCCGTGTAATTTGACTGGCAAGTGTGGTAAAAAGTCAGTTTAGATTGGTACGGAAAAGTGGGTCGTGACAATACAATATCAAAATAAATAAATTTCATTACTAAGTTTCAGTACAAAAACTTTATCTAAACTTATAAAATTCTATCTTCATTTTAGTTTATAAAACTCAAAAATCCTTCTAATTGCTTACTTTTGATAATGTTTATAACAATGACGATATACAACTTAGAAATGGAAAGCAAACCTTTTTTATGTTATAATATATATTGTTAACATGGTCACAAAGGCATAACATCGAAATATCATATGTTAAGAAACTTATAAATAACACAAATAGTTATCGAGCGAAATCTTCTAATTCCTTGCTTTTGATTTTTTTCCCTTTCTTTCGCCTATTAACGACTACATAAGTACAAAACCCAATATCTATGTGCTGCCATAACAAGCTTATTTACAAAAAAAAGTCGGGTAACAATAATCACAAACCAAAATCAAGACTAAATTTTATATACCACATAGTACAAACATCTTTAACTAAAATATTAAGAGTTGCAGTACTTACATATAAAGGAAACAAAGATTACATATAAAGAATGACATGAAATCTAAAAAAATGTCATTGATCAAACATCGCAGTAAAATATAAAACATTGCAGGTTTCACTTAAGCAGCAACAACTCAACAATCTAAACCTACCAAGTACCAACTGAAGTGCAATCAAACATTGTTTTTCTTTTTTATTTCATTACCACTTCCTAATATCGAATGCAGTTAATAATATAGTTTCATAAAAAGACAAATTACGAAATCAAAAGAGGGAAAAAATAGTTAATAAATGTGAACACAAAAGAGGAACAAGTAGCTAACTAATGATACTTGTATTTAATCAAGCTTGGAGATTTATAAACATAAAATATAAAAATAAAACTTTCAGTTCAACAAGTTAGAGTTTCTTCAACAAGCAAAAGAGTTTCAGTTGAAATACACAAGTTATATATGTCATGCTTCCAATATCATAAATAGATCTACTAAGATAACCAACTAATCATGTACAACTAACCAGATGCATATCACTGTAATATTAACGTTAGCATAATGTATTATGCACCATTATGAATAATATAATAAAAAAGGACCGAAAGCTCATGGAGTGCGGCGGCGGTCGATTGGAGTCCGATGACGGTCGATCTGAGGGCGGTAGCGGATGCAGCAGCTGCGGGTTTGAATTATGGAACTAGGGTTAGCAAATGACAGCTGCAGTCGAACAAAATTAGAACAGAATTATGGGATCTAGGGTTTGAAGCTTTGAATGAATGGTCGGCTTTTTCTTTTTTCAACATACATCTATATCTAGGGTTTGAAAAGCTGAGTGGAAATTGGAATGGAATTATGGGTTGTATTTTGGGAATTTGGGTTGGGCCAAGCGATAATGGGTTGTAAATGAAGTGTGTTCATATTAAATTTATGGATATAAAATAACATTAATATATATATATTTAATTTCAAACCGGGCGAATATTTATCAGATATGAATACAGCCATATTCGTATCCATATCCAAAATATGTTTCGGATATCCGCACCTACTTTTCGGATATAGGATATCTTTCATGTTTTTGTGTAACGACCCGGCTTTTTCAACAGTTAATTTGTGGTATTTAAAATGAATTTAAATATTTAATTTGAATTATAATTTGATTTTGAATATGGAAAGCTGTTTTATTTAATAAAAGAAATTCAAAGTTTAAAATATAACGACCTATTGAATTAATTAATTATTACAGTAATACTTAAATATTGGGTATAATATAAAAAATTGGAATTATAAGTTTGTTAAAAATATTTTAAAGACTTATAAAATTTATATTAATAATACTGAAAATAATAGATGGGTTAAAATTGGAATTTAACAGTGGTTTGTTCAATTTTAAAATTTGCATCGTTTAAATTGACATTTAAAAATAGCTATCCGAGGCATAGTCTCGGATTTCAACGAAACCTGTGCCGTTGGATCCGCAATATTGAATTATTAACGGATTTCAAATTTCATAATTTTTGGAGTGATTGTGTGATCGTATGAGAGGTAAACGCTCCGACAATAATTAATTGTTTTAATTAAAATATCTTGCATCTTTTCGCAGCCGAAATCTTTTCCATCAGCCACCCTATAATTCTGTCCAAGCCGACCTCCTCTGAATAAACCACCCTAGTAATCGATCCTATCCCTCTTGTTAAATCATGAATCCCTTTTCGTTGCAGTAGAGTTTCAAAACTTCACGAGAGAAAGATAATGGCCGCTATTTCTTTTCCTCCTTTTCCCTAATCGAACGAAGTCTCCTTCGTTTCCTTATTTTCCCTAAAACCGATTCAACGACATATATTTAAAAAAAAAATCTCGAATCCAAATCAACGAATCGGGAGGGACGTCGACCTTCTCGACAAATTCACGTGCGCTCAAGAGAAGAGCTCGCGACTTGGAAGGAAGGTGAAGCGCACGCGAGGGGTGCCGTTCGCGAATTGGGGGAAACGAGTTTGTGGTTTTTGTTGAAGAGAATATCGACATCGAGGTGGCATCGAAGCGTGAGTGAGATGGGCGGCGCTCGGCAGGTTGTCGGAGGGTTTGGCTTCGCGAACGAGGGGGCTAGGGTTCCAGGTGGTTCGCGCGTTGAGGGTTGGAGGTCGCACCGTTGCCGTGGAGTAGTGCGACGTCTCGGTGATGGCTGTGGATGTTCGCGCGATGTTGGGTAGGACTTCTAGAGCAGTGAGGTATATTTCCTTAGTGTTTATTCTGAAAATTTAAAATTTGACAGTAACTAGGGTTTTGGTAAAAAAATAAAAATAAATATAAAACCTTTTTACTGTTAAGTAGTTTTATATTTTAAGATTGATATTAGTTTAATTTAAATATATGTGCATACAAAGAAGGAAATGTTTACAGTGAAGTTTAAATGCTTTCTGTTGTAAATTTAAATTATCCGTTAGAAAGATACTTTATTTTCTTTAGAATAAAAATATAAAGATCTGATTCTTAAAATAAATATAGGTCATTTTGGTATAAGAAATTACAAAGGAAGAAATTTAAAATAAATATATACCTCTACATTTTAAATATTGCTAGTTCGTTTAAAAATAATTTATTTAGGTGGTTTAATTGTTTAATCAGCCACTAAAAGTTTTTTTATAAAGGAGAATTAGTTTAAAATTTCATTATTTGTTGAAATAAATCATTAGTTGAAATTAAATTATTTGAGTTAAAGAATAAATTTATTAAACGGAAATAAATTGTTCGATCTGTTCGAATATTAATAAAATCATATAATTGTTTATATAAGGTCAAAAATCGGGGAATCAAGTCGAGATTGGACAGGATTGCGACTTAAAAGCAAAGGTGAGATTTTCTCACTCATTTGGATGCCCTAAATTAAATTTAAATGTTAAATTTAAATTATTGGATGTGTTTGGTTGATTGATAATAATTTATTCACTGGTTAATATCATAACCCATATACTGCAATATTCCACATTGAAGTGGAATTTATATTTTATTCTGTGCTAACATTTGTGGATGCAAGGAAAACAGGTTGGAGGGATCCAACAGGATTCCTCAAAGATATTTATTTATTATATATATTGTTGCCATATGACAGGATGAATGATGTTGATATGGATTTGCATGCGAATTAAATTTATATGGGAATTGGAATTTACTAATTTTTAAAATGCTATAAATAATTCAATTGAAGGAAGTTAAATGAAATTTTAAATTAAAAGAATATTTTTTTAGGATTTGAATTTACTTCTATTGAGACTAAAGTAAAATTAAAAGAATATTTATTACTTTAGTTAAACTTAAAATTAGTTAAAGTTGAGTTCGGGAAAAGGGTAAATTATATACTAAAGACTTAAAGAAAATATTGTAATCGATGAATGGATTTGAAGTAAAGCAAAACTATATTAATAAAAATAAAATAAGAGAACTATATTAAGAAATAAAATAAGGGAATTTTATTAAGAAATGAAATGGAATTTTATTAAGGAACAATATGGAATTGAATTGAAGAATAAAATTTTAAAAATAGGATTTTTGAATAAATTGTTTTCATAAATTAATGAAAAAGAAAACTCAGGGAGTTATAAATTTGTTTGAAACGGAAATAGTAGAATATTTCCGAAAGTAAGAAGTGTGAATTTGGACAAGAGGCATTTATAGATGGATACTGGGTTTTCTAAAATTATAAACTTAATTTTTAGAAGGAGTATTAAATTACTACACTATAAATTTTTTGTAAACTATTACTTGAATTTAAAATGTCTCCAATTAGATATTTTTGAAGGATAGGCAAATATTTATAATAAACTTTAATTTTCTAAAACTTGTTTTACAATTTATCATTAACTGGATATGAACTCTAATTTTTATGTTAAATATTTCTTTTAAACCATAAGTTGTATAAAACTATATTTCTTATTTTATAAATCTAAATGTTTTCAAATGCTTTTAAAATCCAATTAATAATCCTCTTGTGATGATAAGTGAATTATTCAATGAGATAAGATTTAGGAGAAATCTTATTAAGTGAAGGAATTGAGTTTGAAAATTTATAAGCAAAGTATAAATTGATTTTTGAGAAAGGAGTGAGAAAATAAGAAATATTTTCAAAGGTAAAATCAAATTGAGTGTATATGAGAAATCAGTTAAGTGGTTTCATGGAAATAAAAAGGACTGTGAAATTTATTTCAAATGGGTTAAAATGGAAATAATATCTGAATGATATTGGAGATAAATGATTTGTGGAAATTATTTGATGGTTGCTTGTGAATGATGAATTGATAGTTAAATAACCGACTATCAATATTGGACAATGCGCTAATCATTTCGAAGAGTTTGGGATCGGATTTAATTATCCGAAAACCACTTCGATCCGGTTTGTACGATTACAAATGAAGACCGTGAAGAGTTGAAGACGGTGATTCGGTTTGTCCAGACCCAGGGCAACTTGTATGGATTGAATGCTTTCAGATCATCGTTAGGTGGACGACGAGCATTCTAAGTGATGCGTTCTTGAAAGGTAACGTTTAACCTCAAGCCTCATCAACCGAGAATAGCTAAAACAGGGAAGGTGCCGCAAGGTTAGGTGGGTCATGCCCCAGCAGGACAAGATTTCCCTCTGTCTAGATGTCCCTTTATATTCGGCTTAGTGGGTGGTTGGTCGCGCCAACTACGGGGTTATCTTGTTCGGGACTATTCAGTAAGGAATGGTTCCGGCCTTGTGTTGCAGGGGAGCGGGCGTACTCCTCGGTACTCTGATCTAGGCCAGGTACTGTGACGGGCGGTACCCCAGTAGCCCAGCCATTGATGAAAATCCATTCTCCCTACGAGCCTTGTACGAGTTTTGTTTGTATTGCCCACTCTGTGGCTAGTAGCTGGAATTTAATCATGTAACAATTTCGGCTATTTTATAAGTATTTGTATATAGTCCCTATTATAATATCAGAGGATTTCTATAAAAATTGTTTTAGCTATCGTAAGGTAAAAACCTGACATGTTTATTTGTGGCGTGGTCTTACGAGATGCTTTTGTTTTCAAAGGATTTTTGAAACTTTAATAATCCAATTGAGTGTGATTTTCTCACGCTAGTATTCCAGACCGACTCGGATGTTGTTTTATATGATGCTCGGGTCAGACCAAGTTAAGCAGGATCAGGTTATATGCTGGAGCTCGGGAGACGAGCTGGAAGACAGAGCGTATTTCCGTATTTGTTTATTATTTCCGCTGTGTATGATCATATAGTAGTTGTCTTTGTATGACGATTGATGTACTCTGATGATGGTATGTATGTGTATGTATACAGTACAGATTTCTTGTGTTTAAAACTGTATTCTATATATTATATTTTATTCCGCTGCGATGTGAGATTCTAATGTTGTTTTTGTTCTTCTTCTACCTCTTTCTTCTTTAACCCGAAGAATCGTATTTTTGTTCCACTTTGAGCTGAAGTGCGGTGGTTTTTGCCAGCTCAAAGGCGTACGGATTTGCAGGCCTTTACACTTGGTATCAGAGCTGAAAGGTTAAGCGAGAACCTTGGCTCTGGTGGGGAATTACTCATTAGAAAATAGAGTCAATGGTACTCTAGAATGAGTTTGAGCATATTTATAGATATGAGCGCGTATTTGTTAGTGAATATAAAATGGTTTTATATTGCGTTAATTGATTTATTAAGTGGTATGTAAACTTTCGTCGGCACAGCCTCGAAAACTTTATCGAAGGGGTTTCTAAACACTTAAATAGAGCAATTCGACACAATATTGATTTTCGAAAGTGGGTGAATGAAATAATTTCATCCAAAATATATTTTGATATAAAAGAAATATTTTCTGAAATTATTATAACCTGGATGTTTGGATGATAATATGTTTGACAAATGAGATAATTAAATTTAAAATAGTTATCTAATCAAGGAAAACCTTAAATGTTGAATTTTGGAATTAAAATTTAAAGCAAAAGGTTAAATATGAGAATTTAACTTGGATTAAAATTTAAAACTTGAATTTAATTAATGATTTGGAAGGGATAAATTAGTAGATTTTAAATGAAGTTGAGAAATAAAACTTAAAGTGTATTGAAATTAATTTAAGTTATGTGAATGGAAGTAAATTGAATTAAACTGAAAATAAAATTCAGTTGTATTTGAATTAAGTTGTAGTTTGAATTAAAAATGGAATTAGGTGATGAAACTCGAGTTATAAATAGAAATTCCATTGAATGGTAAGTAAATTAAATATGAATTGGAATTGTTATGGAATTGGACTAAAGTAAAGATAATTTGAAGTTACAAATCAAATCCAAATCAAGTATGGATGGAATAAATTGGCCTTGGATATTATCTTAACAAATTTAGATTGGTTAATTAAATCATATGGGATTTGATCTAGATGAGTATCAAATCAATTGCAATGAATTTAAGTAGAAGTTGCAATAATTAAATTAACTTAAGATTTAAAATTTATGGAAAGGTGATGTCGAAGAAAGTGAAAGTTCATTAAATAAAATAGATTGGTAAAGTACCTTAAACTTTGGATGTGATTGGATGGTAAATAGCAAATTTAATTGGATAGAGAGCTTTGATTGTACTGGAATTAACTTACGCTAAGTTAATGTGTGAATTTGAATGAAAATGAATTAAATTGAGATGTAGATGATATTGTAATAAAACTCTCACTTGGGTAAAATTCATAATAATGAAATGAGGTTGAATTTAATGTAAGATGAGTTAAGTGAAATTTAATTTGAAGTAATAAGATTTCGATAGCTTATAAAAGAATTGAGAAGCATTGAAATATAATATACACTTGGCTAAGTAAAAATGTATAAACCGAAATTAAAATGAAATGGGGATGTAGTTAACTGTAAATAAATGGAAGTGTGAAGATAAATAAGAAGTGGACTTATAAAATTAAGATGGAATAAATAAGTCAAATAAAATTGTTTGAATCTGGAAAATGAATAGAAATCCAAACCTGAATTATAAAATAGAATTGAACCAAGGAAATTTAAGTGAAGAGATTTTTGAAGCTAAAAATCAAATATTGAAATATAAATTGGGGGTAAACTAATTTGGGATAAATTAGTAACTTGAATATGTGGATAAACTTTGAATTGGTTAAATAAAAGTTGAATGATGAATTGAGTAAATAAATTAACTGAGCTAAGTAGTAAATGAAAGACATTTGATTTAAATAAAATCAAATTAAATTGGAAAAGAATTTGTGCGTAAATGAAATAAACTTAAGTTATGAAAGTTAAATAATTTGAACTAAATTAACTTAAGTCTAAATTTCAATGAAGCATGACTTATATAAACTTGGGACATGATTGTTAAATTTTAAGCATTGAAGTTGTCGAGCTTAATAAAAATGATTTTGAATGCAATCAATGCAAAGATATGAGTTAAAAATAAATTAGAATGGAATGAAATTTCATATAACTTGAGTTGGAATCAATTTTTAAAACAGTTGTAAAACTAAAGAAATTGTTTGTTTGAATGAATATTGTCCAATTTGCGTAGAAATAATTGTTGTTGTCCTAAACATGATTAAATAAAGTTCTATGGAATAATAGAAGTAAATAAGCCTGATTTTTGAATAAATTGCCATGAATACAAAATAGTTCGGATTAAGAATGAATTGAATAAAAGAATGATGTGAAAATCATTCTGAATCGAATATGATGTTATAAATTGAGTAAAAGCAATTGGATTTAATTGGAACCTTATCAATTGTTTATACAAACTGCTTGTATACATTGTTTATAAAATATGGTTTTGAATTGTTAAGAAGCAGAAATTGATTTTTGAAATCAATTAAATGGAAAATAGGTTTGTTTGGACATAATTATGAATTGGAGATAAGTAGATGTGTTGTAACCCACTTAAAGTTGAATGCAAACGGTATTTGTGTCAGTTATAAACAAATGGAACTAGTTTGGAAATTATATAAATTTGTTATGAAGTTATTTATATTGCATTGCTTATGTTATTGATGTGTTGTAGTTGCTTAAATGAATGCAATGTTATAAATTTCATAAAGATGTTACTTATATGTTTAAATTGAGTAAGTACAGGTATCGGAAGACCGTTTAGCGAGATTTTGGACGTGCAAATGCTAAATTAAATAAGCCGCTTGCTTAAAATGCTAAATAAGGTACGCCTACGCAATACAAACTAGGAAATATGAACTGTTTTTGGTTTTTCCGACCGTGTGGGTCGATGTATATATATTTATCTCTGTCGTCAAATTGCAAAAACTCCTCCGCACAAAGGGGACTCTGCCAAAAAATTTCATAAATTTTGGGAGTTAGAAATTTTTTGAAAGTTTTTGAAAATTTTGTTAACGACAAACGTTTTCAAATTGGAAATTGAAATAAATTAGTGAATGAAACTAATTTGAAATAATGACATGAATTTGTTATAAATGAAAAATAGAATTTAAATATTCAGAGTTAAAGATAAATTGAATTCACATGGAAATGGAAGAATCAATTGAATAGGAATAGATACAAATTAAAGTGGTAAGATGAAAATAAATATATGAAACACATAAAATGCTTATACTAATTTAAGTAAGGAATGATGCATACTTAATAGGGAATTGATATTTCAAATATAATCTAAAATAATATTTGAATGAATAGATATTGACATTTGTAAGAAAGTCGATAAAATGTTTTTGAATATTATGATCGGACATATTGTTGTGTAAGATATGCAGGTAATATAAAGGCAAAGAGAATTGATTTTGATTTCAGAAGATAAATTTGAAATGCTCGACAAAAAGGTATGTGTTTAAATTCATATATGGAAATTGATTGGGATTTTGATCGAGCCACTTGGCCTTTTGTTTTCTTTTGAGTTTTTGGGAGGCCGTAGAGCCATTTTGTAGTTGTACCGAGCTAGCCGCGCAAAGGAGAAGCTGGCGAAATTTTTCGGGAATTTAGGGTGTTAGAAAAATTTTGAGAAAATTTTGATAAGTCAGAATTTGGTTGTAAATTGAAACTTGAATGGTCAAACGAATAGTATAGTTTAAAATTAGGAAAAAGTTTGGAAAGTTAATAAGAAGGGTAATGCGTCTTTTATTAAAAGGTAGTCTGGTAGGATGTTGAATTGTTGGTTTTGAAAATAGTAACGGGTATTGGACCATTCTTCCAAATTAGTAATTTCGGAACGAAATTCTTTTAAGGGGGAGGAATGTAACGACCCGGCTTTTTCAAAAGTTAATTTGTGATATTTAAAATGAATTTAAATATTTAATTTCAATTATAATTTGATTTTGAATATGGAAAGCTGTTTTATTTAATAAAATAAATTCAATGTTTGAAATATAACGACCTATTGAATTAATTAATTATTACAGTGATACTTAGATATTGGGCAAAATATAAAAATTTGGAATTATAAGTTTGTTAAAAATATTTTAAAGACTTATAAAATTTATATTAATAATACTGAAAATAATAGATGGGTTAAAATTGGAATTTAACAGTGGTTTGTTCAATTTTAAAATTTGCATCGTTTAAATTGACATTTAAAAATAGCCATCCGAGGCATAGTCTCGGATTTCAACGAAACCTATGCCGTTGGATCCGTAATATCGAATTATTACCGGATTTCAAATTTCGTAATTTTTGGAGTGATCGTGTGATCGTATGAGAGGTAAACGCTCCGACAATAATTAATTGTTTTAATTAAAATATATTGCATCTTTTCACAGCCGAAATCTTTTCCATCAGCCACCCTATATTTCTGTCCAAGCCGACCTCCTCTGAATAAACCACCCTAGTAATCGATCCCATCCCTCTTGTTAAATCATGAATCCCTTTTCGTTACAGTAGAGTTTCAAAACTTCACGAGAGAAAGATAATGGCCGCTATTTCTTTTCCTCCTTTTCCCTAATCGAACGAAGTCTCCTTCGTTTCCTTATTTTCCCTAAAACCGATTCAACGACATATATATATATATATATATATATATATATATATATATATATAAATCTCGAATCCAAATCAACGAATCGGGAGGGACGTCGACCTTCTCGACAAATTCACGTGCGCTTAAGAGAAGAGCTCGCGACTTGGAAGGAAGGTGAGGCGCACGCGAGGGGTGCCGTTCACGAATTGGGGGAAACGAGTTTGTGGTTTTTGTCGAAGAGAAGATCGACATCGAGGTGGCATCGAAGCGTGAGTGAGATGGGCGGTGCTCGGCAGGTTGTTGGAGGGTTTGGCTTCGCGAACGAGGGGGCTAGGGTTCCTCGGTGGTTCGCGCGTTGAGGACTGGAGGTCGCGCCGTTGCTGTGGAGCAGTGCGGCGTCTCGGTGATGGCTGTGGATGTTCGCGCGATGTTGGGTAGGACTTCTAGAGCAGTGAGGTATATTTCCTTAGTGTTTATTCTGAAAATTTAAAATTTGACAGTAACTAGGGTTTTGGTAAAAAAAAAATAAAAATAAATATAAAATCTTTTTACTGTTAAGTAGTTTTATATTTTAAGATTGATATTAGTTTAATTTAAATATATGTGCATACAAAGAAGGAAATGTTTACAGTGAAGTTTAAATGCTTTCTGTTGTAAATTTAAAGTATCCGTTAGAAAGATACTTTATTTTCTTTAGAATAAAAATATGAAGATCTGATTCTTAAAATAAATATAGGTCATTTTGGTATAAGAAATTACAAAGGAAGAAATTTAAAATAAATTTATAGCTCTATATTTTAAATATTGCTAGTTCGTTTAAAAATAATTTACTTAGGTGGTTTAATTGTTTAATCAGTCACTAAAAGATTTTTTATAATGGAGAATTATTTTAAAATTTAATTATTTGTTAAAATAAATCATTAGTTTAAATTAAATTATTTGAGTTAAAGAATAAATTTATTTAAACGGAAATAAATTGTTCGATCTGTTCGAATATTAATAAAATCATATAATTGTTTATATAAGGTCAAAAATCGGGGAATCAAGTCGAGATTGGACAGGATTGCGACTTAAAAGCAAAGGTGAGATTTTCTCACTCATTTGGATGCCCTAAATTAAATTTAAATGTTAAATTTAAATTATTGGATGTGTTTGGTTGATTGATAATAATTTATTCACTGGTTAATATCATAACCCATATACTGCAATATTCCACATTGAAGTGGAATTTATATTTTATTTTGTGCTAACATTTGTGGATGCAGAGAAAACAGGTTGGAGGGATCCAACAGGATTCCTCAAAGATATTTATTTATTATATATATTGTTGCCATATGACAGGATGAATGATGTTGATATGGATTTGCATGCGAATTAAATTTATATGGGAATTGGAATTTATTAATTTTTAAAATGCTATAAATAACTCAATTGAAGGAAGTTAAATGAAATTTTAAATTAGAAGAATATTTCTTTAGGATTTGAATTTACTTCTATTGAGACTAAAGTAAAATTAAAAGAATATTTATTACTTTAGTTAAACTTAAAATTAGTTAAAGTTGAGTTCGGGAAAAGGGTAAATTATATACTAAAGACTTAAAGAAAATATTGTAATCGATGAATGGATTTGAAGTAAAGCAAAACTATATTAATAAAAATAAAATAAGAGAACTATATTAAGAAATAAAATAAGGGAATTTTATTAAGAAATGAAATGGAATTTTATTAAGGAACAATATGGAATTGAATTGAAGAATAAAATTTTAAAAATAGGATTTTTGAATAAATTGTTTTCATAAATTAATGAAAAAGAAAACTCAGGGAGTTATAAATTTGTTTGAAACGGAAATAGTAGAATATTTCCGAAAGTAAGAAGTGTGAATTTGGACAAGAGGCATTTATAGATGGATACTGGGTTTTCTAAAATTATAAACTTAATTTTTAGAAGGAGTATTTTAAATTACTACACTATAAATTTTTTGTAAACTATTACTTGAATTTAAAATGTCTCCAATTAGATATTTTTGAAGGATAGGCAAATATTTATAATAAACTTTAATTTTCTAAAACTTGTTTTACAATTTATCATTAACTGGATATGAACTCTAATTTTTATGTTAAATATTTCTTTTAAACCATAAGTTGTATAAAACTATATTTCTTATTTTATAAATCTAAATGTTTTCAAATGCTTTTAAAATCCAATTAATAATCCTCTTGTGATGATAAGTGAATTATTCAATGAGATAAGATTTAGGAGAAATTTTATTAAGTGAAGGAATTGAGTTTGAAAATTTATAAGCAAAGTATAAATTGAGTTTTGAGAAAGGAATGAGAAAATAAGAAATATTTTCAAAGGTAAAATCAAATTGAGTGCATATAAGAAATCAGTTAAGTGGTTTCATGGAAACAAAAAGGACTGTGAAATTTATTTCAAATGGGTTAAAATGGAAATAATATCTGAATGATATTCGAGATAAATGATTTGTGGAAATTATTTGATGGTTGCTTGTGAATGATGAATTGATAGTTAAATAACCGACTATCAATATTGGACAATGCGCTAATCGTTTCGAAGAGTCCGGGATCGGATTTCATTATCTGAAAACCACTTCGATCCGGTTTGTACGATTACGAATGAAGACCGTGAAGAGTTGAAGACGGTGATTCGGTTTGTCCAGACCCAGGGCAACTTGTATGGATTGAATGCTTTCAGAACATCGTCTGGTGGATGATGAGCATTCTAAGTGATGCGTTCTTGAAGGGTAACGTTTAACCTCAAGCCTCATCAACCGGGAATGGCTAAAACAGGGAAGGTGCGGCAAGGTTAGGTGGGTCATGCCCCAGCAGGACAAGATTTTCCCCTGTCTAGATGTCCCTTCATATTCGGCTTAGTGGGTGGTTGGTCGCGCCAATTACGGGGTTATCTTGTTCGGGACTGTTCGGTAAGAAATGGTTCCGGCCTTGTGTTGCAGAGGAGCGGGCGTACTCCTCGGTACTCTGATCTAGGCCAGGTACTATGACGGACGGTACCCCAGTAGCCCAGCCATTGATGGAAATCCATTCTCCCTACGAGCCTTGTACGAGTTTTGTTTGTATTACCCAATTTGTGGCTAGTAGCTGGAATTTAACCATGTAACAATTTCGGCTATTTTATAAGTATTTGTATATAGTCCCTATTATAATATCAGAGGATTTCTATAAAAATTGTTTTAGCTATCGTAAGGTAAAAACCCGACATGTTTGTTTGTGGCGTGGTCTTACGAGATGCTTTTATTTTCAAAGGATTTTTGAAACTTTAATAATCCAATTGAGTGTGACTTTTTCACGCTGGTATTCCAGACTGACTCGGGTGTTGTTTTATATGATGCTCGGGTCAGACCGAGTTAAGCAGGATCAGGTTATATGCTGGAGCTCAGGAGACGAGCTGGAAGACAAAGTGTATTTCCGTATTTGTTTATTATTTCCGCTGTGTATGATCATATAGTAGTTGTCTCTGTATGACTGATTGGTGTACTCTGATGATGGTATGTATGTATATGTATGCAGTACAGATTTCTTGTATTTAAAACTGTATTCTATATATTATATTTTATTCCGCTGCGATGTGAGATTCTGATGTTGTTTTTGTTCTTCTTCTACCTCTTTCTTCTTTAACCCGAAGACTCGTATTTTTGTTCCTCTTTGAGCTGAAGTGTGGTGGTTTTGGCCAGCTCAAAGGGGTACGGATTTGCGGGTATTTACATTTTGGATACGGATGCAGACAGATTTCAGATATTTCGGATACTCATTGACAGGCCTAGTCTCACGTTAGTCTGACCATTCATAGGTACTGGTAGCGAGTTTAACTACATAGGTTTAGCATACAGAATTAGGACTAACCTCGCATCCATTGTGGTTATTTATTATAGGCGATGTCTCACATTAGTCCATAAAGCTACACTACTAGTAGTTAGATTCAACTAGGCAAACTTCCATGTAGCTTTGGACTAACCTCACACCCCTATAACTTAGTTATAACTTGTATGTATATCTACGAGAAGCATATATAATCTTAAACGAATAATAATTGAGGCCATATAAGGTATCCCCTTATTATTCCCCTAATTAGGGATTAATTCTCCAAACTCTAACTTCCTACTAATTTAGATTACTTAACTATTCTAATAATACTATTTATCACATTCAATGCATTATAATCAGTATGCTATAATCAATACATTGTATTATATATACACTTATATTTACGCACGAAATTTAGAGTCTAATCCATATGTTACAACAATTCCACAATAATTTTCTTATAAGGTATTTTGAAATATCAGTCTCATATAAATCTACAATTTCAACAAAAACTACTATTACAATAGCTAAATAAAATTGATTTGTACAAACATCGAAAATCTACAACTTGTTCCATAATAATACATTAGAATCCCTTTTCTGTTTTAAAGAATAGATCTTCACAAGTTAGATTACTTATATTCAATTTGACCTTCGTATACATCCTTTTTGAAGTGAGAAAGGAGTTCCTTATTTATTTAAGTGATAGAAATAGGCGTTGCAATCTACAAACAATTCAATTCATACTATACACCATTTCTAAATTATTTTCTTTTTGAACCCTTTAACACTCCAATTCAAAAGAGGGAAAATAGGTTGAATACCATAGGTCATCTAATTCTAAATAATTAATTAGATTATACTATATCTATACAGAAAACCATTATATTTCCAACATATACAAAGATTAATATTTACTCAAGAAAATTCTACGGTTTTATTGTTTTAGGGTTTTGTATCTCTAGAATTTCCCAAGGCATATATCGGATCCAAATAGGTACAGCACATATACTAGAATATGTGAAATTCCACTCACAAAAGATTCCATTGTTTTAGGACTAGATCTGAATTAAACTGCCTCTAAACCTCTAATAGATTTCCCCTTTTAAACATATACAAGTAGATTCCACTTCCCGCCTTGTTAGACTAACTTAAAAACACTCCATTCGTATTGTAGCTCTTCTTGGACCCCTTGTGGGTTCAAAGGCTCTAGACCCTCTGGTTTTGAGGCTTAATTTTGGTGGTGGCTACTCTAATGCAACCAAAAAAAAATTGGATCTTGTAGGACCGGGATATATTAGTTCAGCTTCGTTTGACTCGCTTCAACTACTCAATTTATCTTGCTCATCGTTTTTGGTTTCTCAACCATTCTTATTCTCCGCTATCTATGCTCGATGCGATAGATTGGAATGGGAAGCCTTGTGGCACAACTCTTTATCGATCATCTCTTCGACCTCCAACAACTTGGTCATTGGCGGCGACTTCAACGTTGTTACTCGTCAGGCTGAGAAACTTGGAGGTTCCTCGCTTAACCGTCTCGCGGTTGGAGACTTTAACACTTTCATTCTGCATTCCTATCTGAGATTTCCTTTGTCGGGTCCACCTACACTTGGTGTAACAACTAAGAAGGACCCCGTAGGATCCCACCTCGACTCGATAGAGTTTTTGGCAATGATGGATAGTTTTCCCAACCCTTCGATTTCTCTCTTGAACATCTTCATCGAACGAACTCGGATCATGCTCCCATGATTCTAAGATGTTCTCCTTATGCTGCCATCGTTCCTAAACCTTTCCTTTTCCAAAACATATGGACTTCCCACCACACGTATCTTCCTTTAGTTGAAATTTCGTGGGCAGAGGAAGTTTCGGACAACCCTATTGCACGATTTGTTCAGAAATTAAAAGTCCTCAAATCATCCTTAAAAACATGGAACAATGATGTTTTCAAGAATATTTTCGACTGTGTTAGAAAGGCTAAAGAAGAGGTAGTTCGCATAGAAGCTTCTTTTGATGTAGATCCATCTGTCGAAAATAAATCATCGTGGTTGGAGGCTCGACTCCACTTCAACTATGAATTGAACATCGAATCATCTTTTCTTAGCAAAAATGCTAGGATCAAATGGGTGATTGATGGCAACTCCAATTATAATTTTGTTTACTCTATTATTAAAATGAAGAAGAAACTTCTCAACATTCGACAACCGCGAAGGGAAGATAACTCCTTCACTACTTCTTCGGTCAAGGTGGAAGAGGCACTTCTTGGTCATTTCCAGTCGCTCCTTCAATGTCCCTCTGTTGATGTCGTCGATCCTGGGATGATGTATCACATCCCCCAGCTAATTCTTCCCTCCGATGATTTGGGCCTTTTTTTACTCGTCATGTGAGGAAATTCTAGCGGCAGTGTTTTTCCTCAACAAGGTAAGCACTGGAGGTCCCGATGGCTTCAGTAGTTTTTCCTATCGTAACTCTTGGAACATCATTTCTAAAGGCCTCATCCTAGCCATTTAGTTTTTTCTCTGGACGTACTCTTTCGAAGAGCTAGATCTCCATGAACATCATCCTCATCCCTAAGAAAAAAATCCCTCAGTCTATTTGGATTTTCGTCCTATTAGTCTCTGTAACTTCTTGAAAAAAGTCATCTCCAAAATCTTGGCTACCAGATAGCTCCTCTTTTAGATCATGTGATTTCTTCTTCTCAGGTCGGCTTCATTAAAGGTCGGTTGATCACCGACAATGTACTGCTCACTCAAGAGCTGATCTCCCAGATTAATTGGAAAGTAAGAGGTTCGAACGTGGTGGTGAAACTCGATATGGCTAAAGCGTATGATCGCATGTCATGGTTATTCATCATTCGAGCTTTGTGTGCTTTTGGGCTCTTTGAAACCCTCATTGATCTTATTTGGCATCTCATTTCCAACTGTTGGTACTCAATCTTAGTTAATAGTGTTGCCAACGGCTTCTTTCTTTCACAGGCAGAGGTGTGAGACAAGATGATCCCCTATCCCCTGCATTATTCGTTTTAGCTGAAGAAACCCTTATCCGTGGGATCCACACCCTTACCCTGGAGAGGGAAAATTGATGTTTCGCACCCCAGTCGATTGCCGGTTGGTTTTCTCCCTTTGTTTCGTGGATGACATCGTGACCTTTACCAACGGCTATAGGAGATTTTTCCATCATTCCTTGATTTTCTTTGGTTATACGAATCTTGTTTGGGTTAACAAGTGAATGCCTTGAAAAGTTGTCTGGTTCTCTACTCTAAGTTCTTCCCGGCAGGAATCATGGCTCTCCGCGATGTCTGGCTTTCAGATCACTCCTCTCTCCCCGGGTTACCTTTGTATACAGCTTTATAGGGGTAGAAAACTAAATGTCCTTTTTGATCCCTTAATAGACAAAGCCAAGGGATGCATCCATCGATGGAACTCGGCGCACCTATCCCAAGCGAGATGCTTGACTCTGATCAAATCTATCCTCGATTCTCTTGGATCCTATATCTTCGCCGCTATGACTCCTACTGCCTCCTTCTTTCGTTCTTATCAGTCTTTAGCTTTATTTTTTTGGGAAGCAAAGGCAATGAAAGGAAACATCACTAGGTGTCTTGGGAAACTATCTATCGTCCCAAGTGTGAGGGAGGCCTTGGTCTTTGCAAACTTCAGGATGTTTGCACGGCTTACACCTGGAAGCTTTGGATTCGTTTATGTCAAAACGACAGTCTTTGGGCCTCCTTCCTTTAAGCTAAGTATAGAAGTCTTCTTCCCTCTGACTTCAGTAGCACTCCCTGTTTTGCCAGTGAGACATGGAAGAGGATGCAAGCGGTCAAACCTTTTACCGACTCTCATGGGTTAGGCCTTTCTTGGAAAGGCAAACGCTTCTTTCTCAGGGCGGCATGGAACTCTGCTAGGTATCCCTAGCCCAGAAATCCTTTTTTCCAATTCATTTGGAATAGCAGGATTTCTCCTTAAGATCTCCTTTCTCATGTGGAAAATCCTCCATAACGCATTACCGTTGGACGGTAATATCAAGAATCTTGGCATTCCTATTACTTCTCGGTGCCATTGCAGTGCTCTGGGGCATGAATCCGAAGAATCTCTGCATCACTTGTTCTTCGTGAGCGACTTGGCCTTGGTTATTTGGATCCACTTTGGGATCTTGATTGTGTAATTCTCTATGAGTGGATCGTGTGATATATATGTTCAATTATAAGTAGCCTACAGTAAAACAAGATAGATAAAAGTAGTAAAGTAAATTAAACTAATCACACCAGGATTTTATACTGGTTCGGACCTCCCGTCTTACGTCCAGTCCCGAAGCTCCTCTTTGGAATTTCCTTTCACTAACTAACCCTCACTTGACCCGGAGAAACAGGTTTACAATAGCAGAGTTTCTTTGTCAAAGATGTGTTCTTATAACACTGATGTTGACTGTTGAATACAAGTGCTTCCAATATTTATCTAGAAAGTGTTGAATGCGTAATCTAGAATATATGAAAGTGTAAGTAGTTAATTGCTTTGAGAAGAGATGTAAGCTAGAGTATAGAAAATAATAACATAGGAAAAAGTATTTATTTCTTTACATTGCTGATGCTATTTATACTGATGAAGGGTTATCTTGTATAGTTGTATCCGTTGTAATCTCCTAAAAAGTCGCTTCTGATGATGATGAAGAGTTGCGATAAGAAGAAGCAGACGTGTCCCTTCGAGTGTGGCAGTTGGAGTTTGAAAATGCTCTGCTGAATTCAAAATCAGACGTCTGAGAGCATGTGTAAGACGTCTTCCCGTCATATATATATTTTTGTGTATGGTTGTCTTTCAGACGTCTGAGTTTAATATCAGACGTCTGATTCCTTCTGAAATATAGAATCAGAGAATATCATCAGACGTCTGGTATTTTTATCAGACGTCTGTTTTGTACTGATTGACAATGCAGAGGAATAATCTAGACGTCTGATAAGTGCACTCAGACGTCTGAAAGTGTATATTTTGCTTTCTTTGTGTCTTGTGCATTTCCATTTTAACTTTCATTGATTTGTTTTCTTTTTGATTCTTGTTTCTATCTCTTTGGTCATCAACTACCTGTAAATGTAGATATATACATATGTACGATTTCCATTGTATAGTTGTTATCATCGAAACCGTAGAATAGAATTCCTAACAATCTTCCCCTTTTTGATGATGACAACTTATTCAATGTACTTATATATAGATTTGAAATCTCCCCCTGAATATATGCTTATATTATGTTATGAGAATATTAATATTTCTCCCCCTTTGACATTATCAAAAAGAATAAATAAGCCAATATGTCAAAAAATATTCATTAATAAGAAAAGGATTACATGCATTGTTATATTACAAAAGTACACAAAAGGTATAAAAGTAAACTTAAATTTATTTCGGAGAGGATTGATTTTGGTCATCTTGTTTCGGTGAAGATAGTTTTGGATCCCCTTCCTTTGGTGAAGCTTGATTTGTATCATCCTTGTTTTGATCGTCTTTTGTATAAGTACTAGTTTTTGAAGGAGATATCATAGCTTCCTTTGGAGGATCATCGTCAAATAATTTAGAGTGCTTTGTAGGAGGGGAAGGAACGGGAGTTGGCCAATCCTCAGAGGGTGGAGTTGGACCACGGACCCGTTGTAATACCTCTTTCAGCACTGTAAAAGCAGTTGAAAGGGAATCTTCAACTGTTGCTAGGCGAGTAGCAAATGATACTTCAAGGTTGTCAATTCGCTTAGCTAAGTGTTTTTGATTTTGGGACAGTATGTGTTGATTTTGAAGAGTGAGATCTCGAATACTTTCATTTGGTTCTGTTTCTAGTCGAGTCTCCATAATATCCTCTTGTCCCGGGTAATTAAAAGGTTGAGGAGGAGGAGGAGTTGCTTCTTTTTCTTCTCCTCCTTGAGAAGGTATCATGGGTGGTGGAGGAGGAGGCTCAATATGACGAGATTGTCGATTGCGCGTCCAATCCTCAAATGTTATGAATTCCGGGGGAATTTCGGGCAAGTGCATCAAGGAGAAGAATTTTGCTGAAGCACGGGTGAAATTTCTTCGAATGTTGATAAATATGATTTAATGTTATTATCCCGAAGAAGTCGCATAATATAAGTCGGGTAAATAATGGAAGGTCGAGAGCGATTCCAAAATTGTTTAAGCTCATCGAAAATAAATTTTGCCCAATTCACTCTTGTCCGACTAAATATAGCGTACAATGCTTTATGCTCCATTTATGTGATTTGCTCGTGACTACCTAATCGTGGAATGATGGTGTTTATTATCATCCTTGTAAGTAGTCGAGCCTGCGGACGTAAATACTTGGAAGCAAATTTTGGCATATTATCTTCCCAAATTTGATTTGATGTGTAACACTATTCCTAGGCTTAAATCTCATATCGGGAATGTTGTACAGGTCTTCCCCGGTGTCAGAGCAACCAAGTGTTCGACCTATTAAGCCAGGGGTTAATCTAATTGTGTTTCCATATACACTGGACCAAATCCAATTTTCTTCATTCTCAGTATTCCAAACTGCGGTGCTATCTAAATTTGAGTAGAATAAGAAGATGGCTAATTGGTCAATTTGAATATCGTTTGTTTGAAAAGAGATCAGGGTATCTAAACCGGCTGTTTCACACAATTCATCTAGGTCATACATAGGAAATTTTAGTAAATTGTAGAAGGGACCTGTGTGAAGTTTCCTCTTCCGAATCTCTTCGTACCTTTTTAGAGAATGAGGAGCTCTATTCATCCAACGTTCAATTTGATCATCCGAACAAACTTGTGGATGTGAAGATGTTGTTGGTTGATCTTGCTTTCTCTTTTTAGTAGGATTTTTTGTACGAGGCGGCATTGTTGTTTAAAAAATGCTGTAAGATTTTGGAGGAAAGAAGTATAATTGAGAAGATCGTGAAAAAAAACGGTTCAGGGGTAAAAAAAAATGACGTTAACGTGGTCGATTTTATAGGGTCGACTGGGAACCAGACGTCTGAATATGTAATAAGACGTGTGGTTTGCCCTAATTTTTGTCCAGTAGATGAAAACAGACGTCTGAGTTCTTTAGGAAGACGTCTGGTTGTTAGATTGCGTATAATATTATGAAGCAGAGAACAATTACAGTCGTCTGAAGTTTGAAGCAGACGTCTGTTTTAGTTTGAGATTGAAACAGAGGACTTGTACAGACGTCTGGTTATCTTTCCAGACGTCTGAAATGGCTATAATTTTATTGTAGAGTGGGCAGAGGCATATTTCAGACGTCTGGCATTATTTTAGACGTCTGATATATGCACATATCAACAGTTTTAGTATAGTATCAGGCGTCTGGTAGCTGTTGGCAGACGTCTGAATTTTGTAAATTGACAAAAATAATAGAAATTTTATTTGAACGTAATTAATAAATTTCCTTATTAAAACATGTATACCTATAGATACATACATCAATGAATATAAATAATTTATTTAGATGGAGACGGAGTTTTAGGATTTTCTTGATACATCATCATTTCATGGTTGAATTGGAGACCATATATTTCCACGTTCGTGTGTTCGTGGAGAGCCAGAATATCGTGTAGGTGAAGGGTCTGAAGGAGTACGATATGAAGAAGATGGATCCAATGAACTACAAGGTTTTGGAAGTGGTTCATGGACATCTTTCTTGCGTGAAGAACAAAACTTCATTGCAACTTGCTCGAGAAAGTTCAACCTCCGTGTCGTTACTTTTTGTTCGAAATAAAGTTCCCGTTGAAGATCCATCTGTTGTTTTTGGTAATGATGGATTTCATTGATTTTCTCCTTTGTGTTACGAGACGTAAACAAAGATTTTTTAGCTTTCTTATTATCTGTGTAAAACCTGTGCGATACTAAGACCACCTATGAGTTGATTCTTGCTTTGGGGTAGGCGTTGGGAGTTGTTGTGGTGTGTCAACCGCGCTATCCGTCGAGGGTGTTGATACGGAGATGGATATATAGGAATCTGGAGAAGACATTTATATATATGTATATATATAAAATAATTGGTTGAATAAAGTTGTTCTATTTGGCTATATTTATAATTTGGAAAGTATGTAAATATAGATAAATTAAATAATTTTAAAGGTGCAGAAATAAATATCCTGACTTGTGGTTATAATTTTTCTGAACACGTTAGAAGTGCAGAAATCAATAATATATCTTGTGGTCAATATTTTGGTAACTAAATGTAGCTTTAAAAAAAATGTATTAAGGAAAAAGATCATTCAGCGAATAAATTCCTAAACTTCGTCGAAGCTTAGAAAAAGTTTGTTCATTTAATGGTTTAGTAAAAATGTCGGCTACTTGATTTTCGGTATTAACGTATTCCAATGAAATGGTTCCTTTTTCAACATTGTCTCTTAGAAAATGATGTCGTATATCTATATGTTTGGTTCTTGAGTGATTAATTGGGTTTTTGGACAGATTAATTGCACTTGTGTTATCACAATAAATTGGAGACTTAATGATGGGTTTACCGAAATCTGATAGTGTTTGTTGCATGTATATTACTTGAGCACGTGCTAGTGCTGCGGAGATGTATTCGGCTTTGCAAGTTGATAAGGAAACGCAATTTTGTTTTTTTGCTAAACAAAGAAACTAGTGATTGTCCGATAAAATGACAAGTTCCACTAGTACTTTTACGATCTGTTTTACATCCTCCGAAATCCGCATCACTATATGAGATAAGTTCAAATGAGGACCCTTTAGGGTAGAACAACCCATAATCTTTAGTGCTAGAAAGATAACGTAAAATTCGCTTAACTGCTCTTAGATGTGAATCTTTTGGTTTGGCTTGAAATCGAGCACAAAGGCATACACTCATCATAATATCAGGTCGACTAGCCGTTAAATAGAGAAGAGAACCAATCATGCTATGATATTTCTTTTCATCAAAATCTTTTCCGTTTTCATCTTTTTCTAAGTTAGCAGTGGTACTTATTGGAGTTGGTTTACTTGAGGTTTTATTCATTTCAAAACGATTTAATAAATTATTACAATATTTTTCTTGATGAATAAAAATTCCATTATCAAGTTGTTTTATTTGTAAACCTAAGAAAAAATTTAATTCTCCCAAGTGGGACATTTCAAATTCACTTTTCATAATATTTGAAAATTGGTTGCATAAATTTTTATTAGTTGAGCCAAAAATGATGTCATCGACATAGATTTGCACTACTAAAATATCATTATTTTCTCTTTTAATAAACAAAGTTGTATCAATTTTGCCTATTTGAAAACCTGATGTAATTAGATGATTTTTAAGACGTTCATACCAAGCTCGTGGGGCTTGTTTTAATCCATATAAAGCTTTGTGTAATTTATATACGTGATCGGGATATTTTTCATGAACAAATAGTGGTGGTTGTTCCACGTATACATTTTCTTTGATAAACCCATTTAAAAAAGCACTTTTGACATCTATTTGAAATAGTTTAAAATTATTATATGTTGCAAAAGCGAGTAATGTATGAATGGCCTCCAATCTTGCTACTGGAGCAAAAGTTTCATCGTAATCTATTCCTTCTTCTTGATTGTAGCCTTGAGCAACTAATCGTGCTTTATTTCCAATAATATCTCCGTTTTCATCGGTTTTGTTATTAAATATCCATTTTGTTCCTATTACCGATTGATCTTTAGGTCGTGGTACTAATTCCCACACATTATTACGTTCGAACTGATTTAATTCTTCTTGCATAACTATTATCCAAAAATTATCATTTGATGCTTCTTTATAATTTTTTGGTTCAAAGTTTGACACAAATGCTATATGGCTTATATGATTGAGATGATTTCTAGTTACTCTTGTATTAAGGTCTCCAATAATATTATCTATTGGATGATTTTTAAGAATTCTAGGAGGTGATACCAGAGTGTTATTTTCAATATTTATGTCATTATTAACGGTATTTGTTGGATTTATTAGTGGAATATTTTCTTCTTCATCGTTAATTTTAAGATTACAAAGATTTTCATCGAACGGAACATGTAAACTTTCTTCAACGGTATTAGTTCTTTTATTAAAGATTCTATAGGCTTTACTCCGATCCGAATATCCAATAAAGATACCTTCATCAGCTTTTAGATCAAATTACCTAAGTTATCTTTTGTATTTAAAATAAAACATTTTGACCCAAAAGTTTTAAAGTTTGATACCTTAGGTTTTTTTACCAAAAAAATATTTCAAAACACGTTTGTTTAGTCATAGGACGTATTGTCACACGATTTAATACATAACAAGATGTCGCAATAGCTTCAGCCCAAAAGTGTTTTGGTAAACCACTACTATTTAGTAATGTTCGTGCGCATTCTTGTAATGTGCGATTTTTTCTTTCTATGACACCATTTTGTTGCGGTGTGCGAGGAAAAGAAAAATTGTGAGTTATTCCTTTTTTATTACAAAAATTTGTAAAAAGATCATTTTCGAATTCTCCTCCATGATCACTTCGGATATTTTTAATTTTTAAGTTCATTTGTGTTTTAATTCTTTTAGCAATAATTTTAAACATTCCAAAAGTATCACTTTTATGTTTTAAAAACAAAGTCCATGTATATCTTGAAAAATCATCAACTATTACAAAGACATATTTGTTGCGATTTGTAGACCGAATTTGTGTAGGGCCAAATAAATCTAAGTGTAACAGTTCTAATGGTTGTTTTGTAGAAATATTTTTTTTAGATTTAAACGAGCTTTTCTTTAGTTTTCCAATTTGACAATCATCACATAATTTTTCTACTTTGTAAGTTATTCTAGGTAATCCCCTTACTAGTTCATATTTTGCTAACTTATTAATATTTTTAAAGTTGATATGACAGAATCATTTATGCCATAGCCATGGATCATCATGTTTGGTGGTTAAGCATAAGTTTGAATTTTTATTTATATTCATGTTTAATACATAAATATTTTTGTTTCTGAATCCTTCAAAAATGAGTTGTTTGTTATTATCTAAAATATTACATTTATCTTTTTCAAAATTTATTTGAAAACCTTTATCACATAATTGACTAATGCTTAGTAAGTTGTGTTTTAGATTTTTTACTAATAAAACATTTGTAATAATAGGATAATTTGATATACCAGAGTTGATGACTTCTCCAATGCCCACGACGTATCCTTTTGAATTGTCTCCAAATGTTTCCGTTCCACCATTAATGTATGATATATTTGATAACATCTTTGAATTTCCGGTCATATGTTTAGAGCTGCCACTATCAAGCATCCATTTCTCTTTAATTTTTATTTTGGGTACCTGCAAAATAAAAGATGTTTCAATTGGTACCCATATATTATTATGGTCCTATTGTTAGGAGAAGGTAGCCATACCCAAGATGGTTTGGTACCTTTATAAATATAATTTTTATTACAGACCACATTCTTCATATAATTATTGATATACTTTTGTCTAATTAAATGATTATTTGTTTTAGGGATCCAAATTTTTATAATTTTGGTATTAAATGTAGACTTAGATAAACTTTTAGTTTTTTTATAACTAAGATTTTTTGAAACTTCTTTTTGTTTAGAGAAATTTTTAAAACCTATTCCATTTTTGTTGCTTTCATGGTTTTAATATTTTTATAAGGTTTTCCAAATCTTGTTTTCCTTTATTAAATTTTGACACATTATTTGTAATCTTATCTAGCTTTTCTTTTAGTTCTACATTTTCAATTTTAAACAATTCAATATTATTTTTAAGGTCGGTATTTTCTTTCAAAAAATTGTCGTTTGCCTTTTTAGTGTTTTCAAGTTCTATAGTGATAGCCTCATTCATTATCAAATTACTTTTGAATTTTTCTTGAGATAATTCAAGTTCTTCTTCTAGAATGATTTTTTCATCTTTTAACATACCTACTTCAATTTCTAATCTATTTATTTTAGTTATATATTCTTTATTCAATTTTTTAACCTGTCTAAATTTATCATCCAATTCCATGCTTAGTTCAAATAGTTTGTCATAGCTAAGTTCTGGACATACCTCATCGTTTTGTGCCATAAAACACACATTTGCTTGTTCTTCGTCACTATCGCTATCACTTTCTGATGATGAAGAATCCGAATCATCCCATGTTACTTTGAAAGCTTTCTTCTTCTTGAATTTTTCAAATTTATTCTTCTTTTTATCATTGTTGAGTTTTGGGCATTCTTTCTTCATGTGTCTGTATTGATCACATTCATAGCATTTGATTTGAGATTGATTTGTCGAGTTGGACTTTCCTTCTTTTTGAAATTTTGTCATTTTTCTAAACTTCTTGAATCTGTTATAGTTTTTAGCAATGAATACTATTTCATCTTCATCTAAATCCGAGTCATCATTCTTTGTTGCCTGAAATGCTATGTTCTTCTTTTCCGAATTTAGTTCTTTTCGTGCCTGCAAATTTGCTTATAGGACATCAAATTTCCTATCAACTCTTCAACTTTGAGGGTAGAAAGATCATTAGCCTCTTCTATAGCCAATACCTTTCTTTCCCAGTCAGGTGTTAAAGAGTTGAGTATTCGAGAAACTAAATCAAAATCAGTAAACTTAACTCCTAATGCCATAAGATCATGTTGTATACTTTGAAATCTAGAAAACATGTCTACTATAGTTTCATTTTGTTTCATTTTGAAAGATGAGAATTGGTTTTGCAAAATTGAAACTTTAGTTTGTTTGACCTTTGTTGTACCTTCATGTGTAATTTGTAAGGTACGCCAAATATCAAATGCAATGGTGCATAGCATTACACGTGAAAATTCATTTTTGTCTAAAGAACAAAATAAAACATTCATAGCTTTAGCATTGTTTGATGCTAAGGTTTTTGTGCATCGGTCCAAGTGTTCATAGCAGTAGTGGGTGCTTCATGTTTATCTTGAGTGGCTAACCAAATTTCTAGACCGTTAGCTTCCATAAAAATTCTCATACGTGTTGACCAATATGCATAGTTAGAGCCATTGAAAAGTGGGGGTTGTGCTGTGGATTGTCCTTCTTGAAAAATACTTGCCATATTTAAAAAGATTCAAAAACGTGTTACTGCTCTTTGATCAAACCTTGCTCTGATACCAATTGTAATTCTCTATGAGTGGATCGTGTGATATATATGTGCAAGTATAAGTAGTCTACAGTAAAACAAGATATATAAAAGTAGTAAAGTAAATTAAACTAATCACACCAGGATTTTATACTGGTTCGGACCTCCCGTCCTACGTCCAGTCCCGCAGCTCCTCTTCGGAATTTCCTTTCACTAACTAATCCTCACTTGACCAGGAGGAACAGGTTTACAATAGCAGAGTTTCTTTGTCAAAGATGTGTTCTTATAACACTGATGTTGACTGTTGAATACAAGTGCTTTCAATATTTATCTAGAAAGTGTTGAATGCGTAATCTAGAATATATGAAAGTGTAAGTAGTTAATTGCTTTGAGAACAGATGTAAGTTAGAGTATAGAAAATAATAACATAGGAAAAAGTATTTATTTCTTTGCATTGTTGATGCTATTTATACTGATGAAGGGTTATCTTGTATAGTTGTATCCGTTGTAATCTCCTAAAAAGTCACTTCTGATGATGATGAAGAGTTGTGATAAGAAGAAACAGACGTGTCCCTTCGAGTGTGGAAATTGGAGTTTGAAAATGCTCCGCCGAATTCAAAATCAGACGTCTGAGAGCATGTGTCAGACGTCTGCCCTTCATATATATTTTTGTGTATGGTTGTCTTTCAGACGTTCGAGTTTAATATCAGACGTCTGATTCCTTCTGAAATATAGAATCAGAGAATATCATCAGACGTCTGGTATTTTTATCAGACGTCTGTTTTGTACTGATTGGCAATGCAGAGGAATAATCCAGACGTCTGATAAGTGCACTCAGACGTCTGAAGTGTATATTTTGCTTTCTTTGTGTCTTGTGCATTTCCATTTTAACTTTCATTGATTTGTTTGCTTTTTGATTCTTGTTTCTATCTCTTTGGTCATCAACTACCTGTAAATGTAGATATATACATACATGTGATTTCCATTGTATAGTTGTTATCATCGAATCCGTAGAATAGAATTCCTAACAGATCGATCATTCACCCCATCTCACTAACCTACTTACACCACTTCAGCTATGGTGGTCCAAGGGTAAGGGCGAGCAACTTCGTTCTCTCCTACATCGTATCATCCCTTATTACGTTTGCTGGCATGTTTAGTGTGCTAGAACAAGGCGGTACATCGTGATTCTCCCATGAGGTCTGATAAAATCATCCGGCATGTGGTCGATGATGTTCCCATTGCGTTTAAAGAAAGACCCTTCTCTGGCCTGGTCTTGGCTTCTTCTGCTCCTCTAGTTTGGGATTTCAACGTCTCTTTGCGCCTCAATCCCCACGCGGGCATGGGTTGATTGATTTTTTTGCTATATTTTACTACCTTGTCTCATTTCTCTACTTAGCTTCATTTTTCTCCCCGCACTCCCTCTAGGTTGGTAAGATGGGGGCGATCTTATAGTTTCCATCTATATGTGTTTTATTCCAAGGTGTAGGTTTATTATTGACGGCTTCTCTAATTATTTTTGCTTGTGGAAGCTTGTGCTGAGCAGGAGTATGGAGCGCTAGCTTTTATCGGTTTGTCTGTGGACAGGACGTTTTCGGCTTTGGTATTGATGCTCGTCTGTATCCGGGAAGTGATTCTCTCCTTAATAGCCTGTGATCGCTAGGTATATAGTGAGATTGCAAGGGGGTCATTTCTTCGTCGACCGTTTGTTTGGGTCGTCCTAGACGTTGGCTCGATTTTAGCTTAATGTTTTTGTTTTCTGCTTGTCTATTGTATAGAGGTTCTTTGTATTTTATCTTCTTTCATTCTTTTCAGACCAGTCAATTTTTTTGTCCATGACTGGATTGATTTTGTATGCCACCGGAGAAAGGCTGTTTTCCTCCATTTTTGCTATATATTTCCTTTTTTCAAAAAAACAGTAAATTGTATGTATGTATGTTTATATACATATACAAACATATATATATATATATATATTAGATTTTAGAAATCAGAAGATAGAGAGAAGAAGGATTTAGAATTTAATTTGAAATAGAGATTGAAAACTGGAATTACATACCAGAAATTTTACTATTTCTGAGACCCTAAGAGGAATGATTTTGACGGAGTCTCGGTGTTGGTACAGAATTTTGTGTGGGAAAGTGAAGGGGTATATGTGTCTATTTTTAGAGTTAGGAAGAATCTAAAATCATAGGATCGAATTAAAAAAAATTCGGGACCTTTGGCTAGGGTGTTTCTGCCTTAAAAAGGCTCGACTGGTCGACCGACCCTATTAAAGCGTCGACCAACCCTACTTTGCTTACGTCGTTTAGTTTCTTTTTGCTTTTCTCTGATTTATTACTCGATTTAACCCTAATCAAACCATTGTTAGATTTAATTCTCACTTAACGTTACTTCCAGCTTAAGTAAACATTCTGATTCAAATTTTAAACTTTTGAAATTCTCCTAAATTTAAAATTTGTTTAAAATTATTTTAAACATAAAAACATCAAATGTTCATTACTTCGTTATTTGAACTTCATTTTCAATGTATTATATATGAATATTCATCAGGAAATTGCCACGGTCGCAATGGTGCAACTTCCTTGACCAAATTCCAACATTTGTAAAAATTCTACCTTTAGCCTTAATTCATTAATTAAATTTTTTATTTAAATTATACGTGGTGTTACATTAACTTCTTCGATGAATTGATGATGAAGATGAAAGTTGTTGATTGAACGTGGACAAAGAGAAAAACATTATGGTGGTGTTGTGCTCTCTTCCAAAGTGATATATGGTATTCGCTAACAGCTTGATCTATGTTAGAACCATACCGACATTAGAAGATTTGAAGATGGGACTCCTGAGTAAAGAGATGAGGGACAAGATAAAATATTTGAGAAAAAGTGGAGGAGTTAGTAGTGGTCAAGGACTGCTCATAGAGAGAGGAAGAAAGAAGAAGAAGAATTTCAAAGGACGTTCCAAGTTGAGGAAGCGTAGAAGTGGTTGGAGAGGAAAGTCTAGAGACAATATGTGTCATCATTTTAAGAAGCCTAACCATTGGAATAAAGATTTTCTAGATTTGAGAAAGAGGAATGAAGCATATGGTTCTTTATCTATTGTAGTGGACAAGTTTATTTCTAATGATGTGTTGATTACATCTATTTTCGATGTATCAGACTATTGAGTGCTGGATTCAGAGGCGTCTTTCCACATAACTCCTAAGAAGGAATATTTCTGTTCTTATGAAGGTAAGGATGCAAGTGTTATATTGATGGAGAATGATGCTACTTCACTATTGGTAGTTTCATAACGCATCCATGCGTAAAATTCGCAACGACTTTGAGCAGTTGGAAATTCGCAACGGCCCTGAGCTATTGCAAAATACTTAAGAACGGTTGAAGTCTGTTACAATTTTGCAATGTACACCCCGTGCAGGAAATAAGACACTTAGACTATTATATCCCAAAATAATGCACCCCATGCCCTAAATTCACTCCTATCTCTCCCCTTTCTCTATCGACTTTGATCGACCATCTGAGAGCCTAAAATCTACCAACGGCATGCCCGAATTCCACCCCATGCCACCAACGTCCTCCTTCCACCCTAAAATATGTCGCCTCGCCTCATGTTTTCAATCAGTCATCATTGTGAGAAATGCGGAATACGGATCTTAAGGCTAGGATTAACACTAGAGGGGGATGAATATTGTTATGGGGAATTACTAAATCTTTTTGAGTTTTTGTTAATTTGAACACAAATGTATCTAAGTTATGATATCTTATGATATGTTTAACATATCTTATGATATGTTTTACGGCTTTTAAGTGGGTCTTTTTAGATTGGGATTGATATCTTGCACAGAGACAAATACTATGCATGATATCGGTCTAGTAGCAGTGATATAGAGTAGTTATCCAATCATTCTTCTATATAATTTTTGATCTACATCTTTTGAGAGATTTTCTTTACTTAGGTACTCATTGGTTGCCATGGAAGTGGGTTTTCCACTTGCAGTAGTCAAACCAAATTTACTAACTAGGTCTTTAGCATATTTTTCTTGACTAATAAAGATACCATTATCTAACTGTTTTATTTGTAATCCTAGAAAGAAGTTTAATTCACCCATATGATTCATCTCAAACTCTTTTGTCATTATTTCAGAAAATTATTTATTCATTTCAAAATCAATTGATCTGAAAATGATATCATCTACGTAGATTTGTACTAGTCGAATGTCATTTTTATTTCTTTTAATAAAAAGAGTATTATCTACTTTACCAATTTCAAAGTTTGATTGTAATAAGTAAGATCTTTGCCTATCATATCAGGCTCTAGGAGCTTGTTTTAGACCATGTAGAGCTTTCTTAAGTTTGTAAACATGATTTGGTAATTTTTCATTTTCAAAAGGTGGTGGTTGTTCAACATATACTTCCTCTTTTACAAATCCATTTAAAAAGGCACTTTTAACATCCATTTGATATAATTTGAAATTATTATGATTTGCGAAAGCAAGTAGAATCCTAATGGTTTCTAATCTTGCTATGAGAGAAAAGGTTTCATCAAAATCGATTCCTTCTTCTTGACAATAACCTTGAGCGACTAACCGGGCTTTATTTCTAACAACCTCTCCTTGTTCATTCATTTTATTTTTATAAACCCATTTAGTTCCAATTATAGTTTTATTTTCAGGTCTAGGAACAAGTTCCCAAACATCATTTCTAGTAAATTGATTTAGTTCTTTTTGCATAGCCAAAATCCATGAATCATCAGTTGATGCTTCTTTTGGATTTTTGGGTTCAATAGTTGACATAATGGCTACATTGCTCATTTTACTTCTAGTTGTAACAATAGATTGCATATCTCCTAGTATATTTTCTATAGGATGATCTTTAAAAGTTTAATTCTTTTATTAGGATGATTAATTTCATTATTAGTTTCAGTTGACTCTTGATTTTGAGTTATTAAATCCCCTTCATCATTTGTATCTTCAAAATTTTTGAGATTTTCATCGAATGAAACATGCATTGTTTCTTCGATGGTGTTAGTTCTTAAATTAAACACTCTATACACTTTACTTTTATTAGAATATCCGATAAAGATACCTTTGTCGAATTTAGAATCAAATTTATCTAAGTTATCTTTTGTATTTAAAATAAAACATTTACTTCAAAAAATTATAAAATAAGATGCCTTAGGTTTCTTTCTGTGAAGAAGTTCATAAGATGTCTTATCGGTTAAAGGTTTAATAAAAATTCAATTTAAAATATAACAGGAGGTAGCAACTGCTTCTGCCCAAAAATACTTCGGTAATTTACTATCAGAAAGCATAGTTCTCGCACACTCTTGAATCATCCTATTTTTACGTTCTACTACCCCGTTTTGTTGTGGAATTCTTGCAAATAAAAAATTGTGAATTATTCCCTTTTTATTGCAGAATTCCTCAAACTTTTCAATTTCAAATTCACCATCGTGATCGCTGTGGATGGTTATAATTACTAGAGAAAGTTGATTTTGAATCCTTTTTGTAAAGTTCTTAAAACATTCAAAAGTGTCACTTTTATGTTTCAAAAATATTGTCCATGTAAATCTAAAATAATCATCTACAATTTTAAAAATATATTTACTATGATTTATTGACAGAATCTGAGATGGACCAAATAAATCAAGATGAAGTAATTCAAGAGGTTTTGAGGTTGAAATCATATCTTTTAATTTAAAGGAACTTTTTCTAAGTTTTCCTAATTGACATGCATCACATAAACTATCTACTTTAAAATTCATTTTAGGGAGACCTCTTACTAGATCATGTTTTGACAGTCTATATAAGAGTTTGAAATTCAAATGTCTAAATCTCTTATGCCAAATCCAAGGGTCACTTGTATTTGCCAAAAGACACAGGTTATCATTTGAAACTTTCATACTAAGAATATAAATATTCTTTTTCCTAATTCCCTCAAATATTATGGTTGAATCATTATCTTCAATGTGACACTTATCTTTTTCAAATTTAATTTTATATCCTTTATCGCAAAGTTGACTAATACTTAGCAGATTATATTTCAGATTCTTAACTAGCAAAACATTAGTAATAATAGGAGTTTCATAGTTACCGACTTGGCCGATGCCAATCGCATATCCTTTTGAATTGTCTCCAAAGTTAACCAGTGCTCTATCTTTGTATATTATATCATTCAGCATAATTGGATTGCCAGTCATGTGTCTAGAGCATCCACTATCGAGTATCTTTTTTTTTTTTGATTTGCACAATTTGTCCATTGTGGATTGATTCATCAACACCCATGATGCATGTTTCTTGCACATAATACAATTTTGGTAGACAACTTGAATTCGAATATTGATTATATGTAGACTCAAGAGACAATGATGATCTGAATATTTCTAAACTAGTATTAACAATTTTTTTAAACATAGCCATTTTGAAAAGTTTTTCAAAAATCATATTATGAAACTTTGAAAACCTTGCTCTGATACCAAATGTGAGAAATGCAGAATACGGATCTTAAGGTTAGGATTAACACTAGAGGGGGGTGAATAGTGTTATAAGGAATTACTAAATCTTTTTGAGTTTTTGTTAATTTGAACACAAATGTATGTAATATTCAGACACAGATATGATCACAGAAACAAACACAGATGCAGAAATAAAGTAATAGCAATAAAAGAAATAACACACCAGATTTTATACTAGTTTGGAGTTACCCTACGTCCAGTCCCGCACACAAGTACGGATTTCCTTTCAAAAGCAATTATACAATTACACCATCGATATCAAGGCCACGAGGTACACCACTCCATATTCACAATCCTCTGGGTAGAGATACTTGATTTCACGGGCAACAAGTTCACCCAATTGATTTCCAAGGCTACAATCACACATTTTCTCACTTGATTGATTTCAAAGGCTACAATCACACCTTTACTCGCTTAGTTTATTACAAAGAAGCCTATAACTCTGAATAGCACTAAAATCTTGTTGAGATACTGATAGAGAATCAAACCAGAGATGATCTAGCTAGATTCAATGTTGATAAGACAGAGTAATGGTAAAAATGTGTATAAAGAAACGTGGAAGAAGAAGAGGAGTGAAATCAGAGAAAATATGAATACAGGTTCGTTCAAAACTATCCCTATTTATAGTAGAACAACAGCCATGTCCATTCGTGAAAGGATATGACGAACAAACACTTCCTTTGAAATTCAAAATTTTGTAATAAACTGCTACTATGTCAACTAGGGGTACTTGAGGATGTCGACATGCCTAAGGTATTTTTGGTAATTTGCTTTTCTTTGAAAATAACTTCTATCTTGTATTAAAACTATTTTAAACTTTATAAATATACTTAACTATAGTTAAAATACATAAGTAAATATAGAGAATAATATTTTGATATATATATATATAATTTTACTATAATTTTGTATCTAAATCTAAGTAAAAATATTAAAAGTTAAATATATTATTATTAAAAGACAGTTTAAAACCAAGAATAATTTGATTTTTAAAATAAAGATTATTTTGAGGCCAAAAATATTTAAAACCAGGATAGATGTTTTTGATTCTTTTAAAAGGAAGGTTTTGAAATCGTTTTGAAAACAAGATATAATTTTGTAAAAAACATTTGAATAAAAGTTAGTGGATACAAAACAATGTTCCTTTAGATTTTTCATAGGTTCCATCCTACTTAGGGTTCCATCCCTTTCACAGGCTCGAAGTGGATTACATTCCATGAATAAATTGGATTTTAAGAAGCCAGTGATTTTCTAGGAGTTTTAACAAAATTCCTAATTAAATTAATTATTATTGAAATCTTGAACTCTTGATAATCTTGATACTCATGAGTCTTCAATCTTGACATCTTGAATCTCGATACTGTACAGTCTTCATTCTTGGTACCTGCACGGTTAAATACTGCATGTGTGTATATATATATATATAAACTATAATGTTAGTATTTATATTTTATAATCTTATTCTAAGGTTGTTGTCATCAAAACCATCATCTCAAGGACTAACAATCTCCCCCTTTTTGATGATGACAACCTTTGTTTGTAAAACATTACTTCTATCCTAATAACTCCCCCTTAATCTATGCCTAACTATCCTATTTTATACTCCTCCCCCTTTGTCATCGACAAAAACTAACTCCAAACTATATAATTCCCCCTTAATCTAATACTCTATGACATGTGATTATAATTATAGTGTTATTATAAATAATCAACACTTGATTCTAAAACTAAAACTTAATCCTATATTACTAACTATCCTAACTAGGATTCCATGTATAATAATACTTGTAATAGTGAGAAATCAAATATAAGAACACAAATTATTTATTAATTATACATTTTTTATTTACATTTTCGTAGAGAACGTAAGAAAGAACATACAACAATAGGAAAGAGAGAAAATAAACTAATGTGTGTCTTTGAAAATGGGAGATCTATGTACCGAACAATTTGGGTAGTGGAAACAGAAATTTCCACGTTGTTCGACTAGATTTCTATCCTTGTCAAAGCACACTTCGCCAACGCAAACGACTTTGTCGTCATCGTTGGCGTGCTCTTCTTCCATGAAGGCTTCTTCTTCTTCTTTCTCACTGCCCTCTTGCACTTGATCTCCTGAAGACTCTTCATCCATCAAGATCGAATTGGCGTGATTGTCTATTAGAAACTTTTGCAAATTTCTAAGGATTTTGCCTTGCCGTTTTTGTTCTTTGACCATTCTAAGTTGCACCACTTGAATTTCGGTCATTAACTGTAGTGCATCCTTCAAGGAATCCTCCATTTTCATCACTCGTGCAAGCGTAGTTCGTTGAAATGGTCCAGTAGAGGGAGAAGGGAACGAAAAGATTGAATTTTTGTTTGGTTAGAAAGAGGAGGCCATTGTTTTATTGATTTCAGAAGTTAGAACAGAGAGAGAACAGAAAGAATGATCAAAATTTCGAAATAAGAAGAATATATAACCACTTATTTGAATTTTGGTGGGAAAATTTCAAAAATAAAAAAAAATCGTTATATGTCGACATGGAGGAGGGGGTTGTTGACATGGTGCTTGATATTTTACTATTTGATTTATTTTGATTTAATTTTTAATTATACTTTGTTATTTATATTTTGTATTTCAGTTATTGAACAAATACCTAATTCTCTTCTTAATTTAGTAAATATAGATTCATTTAATGGTTTTGTTAAGATATCAGCAATTTGATTCTCAGAATTGATATATCGAGAGTAATTACTTTCTTACTTATATTATCTTTGAGAAAATGATGTCTGATATCAATATGTTTAGTTCGAGCATGATGAGTAGTACTTTTGGATAAATTTATTACACTAGTATTGTCACAATAAATTGGTGATTTTGAGATATTTAAACCAAAATGATTTAAATTTTGTTGCATATATATTACTTGAGAACGAGCTAAAGCAGCAGAAATATACTCTGTTTCAGTTGTTGATAAAGAAACTGTGGTTTGCTTTTTACTAAACAAGGAAATCAGAGAATGTCCCAAAAAATGACAAGTTCCACTTATCTTTTTCGGTCTGATTTACAACCAGCATAATCAGCATCACAGTAAGATATTAAGTCAAAAAAATCATTTTTAGGATAAAATAAGCCATAGTCAAAGGTGTGTTTAACATATCTTATGATATGTTTTACGGCTTTTAAGTGGGTCTTTTTAGATTGGGATTGATATCTTGCACAGAGACAAATACTATGCATGATATCGGTCTAGTAGCAGTGATATAGAGTAGTTATCCAATCATTCTTCTATATAATTTTTGATCTACATCTTTTGAGAGATTTTCTTTACTTAGGTACTCATTGGTTGCCATGGAAGTGGGTTTTCCACTTGCAGTAGTCAAACCAAATTTACTAACTAGGTCTTTAGCATATTTTTCTTGACTAATAAAGATACCATTATCTAACTGTTTTATTTGTAATCCTAGAAAGAAGTTTAATTCACCCATATGATTCATCTCAAACTCTTTTGTCATTATTTCAGAAAATTCTTTATTCATTTCAAAATCAATTGATCTGAAAATGATATCATCTACGTAGATTTGTACTAGTCGAATGTCATTTTTATTTCTTTTAACAAAAAGAGTATTATCTACTTTACCAATTTCAAAGTTTGATTGTAATAAGTAAGATCTTTGCCTATCATATCAGGCTCTAGGAGCTTGTTTTAGACCATGTAGAGCTTTCTTAAGTTTGTAAACATGATTTGGTAATTTTTCATTTTCAAAAGGTGGTGGTTGTTCAACATATACTTCCTCTTTTACAAATCCATTTAAAAAGGCACTTTTAACATCCATTTGATATAATTTGAAATTATTATGATTTGCGAAAGCAAGTAGAATCCTAATGGTTTCTAATCTTGCTATGAGAGCAAAGGTTTCATCAAAATCTATTCCTTCTTCTTGACAATAACCTTGAGCGACTAACCGGGCTTTATTTCTAACAACCTCTCCTTGTTCATTCATTTTATTTTTATAAACCCATTTAGTTCCAATTATAGTTTTATTTTCAGGTCTAGGAACAAGTTCCCAAACATCATTTCTAGTAAATTGATTTAGTTCTTTTTGCATAGCCAAAATCCATGAATCATCAGTTGATGCTTCTTTTGGATTTTTGGGTTCAATAGTTGACATAATGGCTACATTGCTCATTTTACTTCTAGTTGTAACAATAGATTGCATATCTCCTAGTATATTTTCTATAGGATGATCTTTTAAAAGTTTAATTCTTTTATTAGGATGATTAATTTCATTATTAGTTTCAGTTGACTCTTGATTTTGAGTTATTAAATCCCCTTCATCATTTGTATCTTCAAAATTTTTGAGATTTTCATCGAATGAAACATGCATTGTTTCTTCGATGGTGTTAGTTCTTAAATTAAACACTCTATACACTTTACTTTTATTAGAATATCCGATAAAGATACCTTTGTCGAATTTAGAATCAAATTTATCTAAGTTATCTTTTGTATTTAAAATAAAACATTTACTTCAAAAAATTATAAAATAAGATGCCTTAGGTTTCTTTCTGTGAAGAAGTTCATAAGATGTCTTATCGGTTAAAGGTTTAATAAAAATTCAATTTAAAATATAACAGGAGGTAGCAACTGCTTCTGCCCAAAAATACTTCGGTAATTTACTATCAGAAAGCATAGTTCTCGCACACTCTTGAATCATCCTATTTTTACGTTCTACTACCCCGTTTTGTTGTGGAGTTCTTGCAAATAAAAAATTGTGAATTATTCCCTTTTTATTGCAGAATTCCTCAAACTTTTCAATTTCAAATTCACCATCGTGATCGCTGTGGATGGTTATAATTACTAGAGAAAGTTGATTTTGAATCCTTTTTGTAAAGTTCTTAAAACATTCAAAAGTGTCACTTTTATGTTTCAAAAATATTGTCCATGTAAATCTAAAATAATCATCTACAATTTTAAAAATATATTTACTATGATTTATTGACAGAATCTGAGATGGACCAAATAAATCAAGATGAAGTAATTCAAGAGGTTTTGAGGTTGAAATCATATCTTTTAATTTAAAGGAACTTTTTCTAAGTTTTCCTAATTGACATGCATCACATAAACTATCTACTTTAAAATTCATTTTAGGGAGACCTCTTACTAGATCATGTTTTGACAGTCTAGATAAGAGTTTGAAATTCAAATGTCTAAATCTCTTATGCCAAATCCAAGGGTCACTTGTATTTGCCAAAAGACACAGGTTATCATTTGAAACTTTCATACTAAGAATATAAATATTCTTTTTCCTAATTCCCTCAAATATTATGGTTGAATCATTATCTTCAATGTGACACTTATCTTTTTCAAATTTAATTTTATATCCTTTATCGCAAAGTTGACTAATACTTAGCAGATTATATTTCAGATTCTTAACTAGCAAAACATTAGTAATAATAGGAGTTTCATAGTTACCGACTTTGCCGATGCCAATCGCATATCCTTTTGAATTGTCTCCAAAGTTAACCAGTGCTCTATCTTTGTATATTATATCATTCAGCATAATTGGATTGCCAGTCATGTGTCTAGAGCATCCACTATCGAGTATCTTTTTTTTTTTGATTTGCACAATTTGTCCATTGTGGATTGATTCATCAACACCCATGATGCATGTTTCTTGCACATAATACAATTTTGGTAGACAACTTGAATTCGAATATTGATTATATGTAGACTCAAGAGACAATGATGATCTGAATATTTCTAAACTAGTATTAACAATTTTTTTAAACATAGCCATTTTAAAAAGTTTTTCAAAAATCATATTATGAAACTTTGAAAACCTTGCTCTGATACCAAATGTGAGAAATGCGGAATACGGATCTTAAGGTTAGGATTAACACTAGAGGGGGGTGAATAGTGTTATAAGGAATTACTAAATCTTTTTGAGTTTTTGTTAATTTGAACACAAATGTATGTAATATTCAGACACAGATATGATCACAGAAACAAACACAGATGCAGAAATAAAGTAAAAGCAATAAAAGAAATAACACACCATATTTTATACTAGTTTGGAGTTACCCTACGTCCAGTCCCGCACACAAGTACGGATTTCCTTTCAAAAGCAATTATACAATTATACCATCGATTTCAAGGCCACGAGGTACACCACTCCATATTCACAATCCTCTGGGTAGAGATACTTGATTTCACGGGCAATAAGTTCACCCAATTGATTTCCAAGGCTACAATCACACCTTTTCTCACTTGATTGATTCCAAAGGCTACAATCACACCTTTACTCGCTTAGTTTATTACAAAGAAGCCTATAACTCTGAATAGCACTAAAATCTTGTTGAGATACTGATAGAGAATCAAACCAGAGATGATCTAGCTAGATTCAATGTTGATTCGACAGAGTAATGGTAAAAATGTGTATAAAGAAATGTGGAAGAAGAAGAGGAGTGAAATCAGAGAAAATATGAATACAGGTTCGTTCAAAACTATCCCTATTTATAGTAGAACAACAGCCATGTCCATTCGTGAAAGGATATGACGAACAAACACTTCCTTTGAAATTCAAAATTTTGTAATAAACTTCTACTATGTCAACTAGGGGTACTTGAGGATGTCGACATGCCTAAGGTATTTTTGGTAATTTGCTTTTCTTTGAAAATAACTTCTATCTTGTATTAAAACTATTTTAAACTTTATAAATATACTTAACTATAGTTAAAATACATAAGTAAATATAGAGAATAATATTTTGATATATATATATATATAATTTTACTATAATTTTGTATCTAAATCTAAGTAAAAATATTAAAAGTTAAATATATTATTATTAAAAGACAGTTTAAAACCAAGAATAATTTGATTTTTAAAATAAAGATTATTTTGAGGCCAAAAATATTTAAAACCAGGATAGATATTTTTGATTCTTTTAAAAGGAAGGTTTTGAAATCGTTTTGAAAACAAGATATAATTTTGTAAAAAACATTTGAATAAAAGTTAGTGGATACAAAACAATGTTCCTTTAGATTTTTCATAGGTTCCATCCTACTTAGGGTTCCATCCCTTTCACAGGCTCGAAGTGGATTACATTCCATGAATAAATTGGATTTTAAGAAGCCAGTGATTTTCTAGGAGTTTTAACAAAATTCCTAATTAAATTAATTATTATTGAAATCTTGAACTCTTGATAATCTTGATACTCATGAGTCTTCAATCTTGACATCTTGAATCTCGATACTGTACAGTCTTCATTCTTGGTACCTGCACGGTTAAATACTGCATGTGTGTGTATATATATATATATATAAACTATAATGTTAGTATTTATATTTTATAATCTTATTCTAAGGTTGTTGTCATCAAAACCATCATCTCAAGGACTAACAATCTCCCCCTTTTTGATGATGACAACCTTTGTTTGTAAAACATTACTTCTATCCTAATAACTCCCCCTTAATCTATGCCTAACTATCCTATTTTATACTCCTCCCCCTTTGTCATCGACAAAAACTAACTCCAAACTATATAATTCCCCCTTAATCTAATACTCTATGACATGTGATTATAATTATAGTGTTATTATAAATAATCAACACTTGATTCTAAAACTAAAACTTAATCCTATATTACTAACTATCCTAACTAGGATTCCATGTACAATAATACTTGTAATAGTGAGAAATCAAATATAAGAACACAAATTATTTATTAATTATACATTTTTTATTTACATTTTCGTAGAGAACGTAAGAAAGAACATACAACAATAGGAAAGAGAGAAAATAAACTAATGTGTGTCTTTGAAAATGGGAGATCTATGTACCGAACAATTTGGGTAGTGGAAACAGAAATTTCCACGTTGTTCGACTAGATTTCTATCCTTGTCAAAGCACACTTCGCCAACGCAAACGACTTTGTCGTCATCGCTGGCGTGCTCTTCTTCCATGAAGGCTTCTTCTTCTTCTTCCTCACTGCCCTCTTGCACTTGATCTCCTGAAGACTCTTCATCCATCAAGATCGAATTGGCGTGATTGTCTATTAGAAACTTTTGCAAATTTCTAAGGATTTTGCCTTGCCGTTTTTGTTCTTTGACCATTCTAAGTTGCACCACTTGAATTTCGGTCATTAACTGTAGTGCATCCTTCAAGGAATCCTCCATTTTCATCACTCGTGCAAGCGTAGTTCGTTGAAATGGTCCAGTAGAGGGAGAAGGGAACGAAAAGATTGAATTTTTGTTTGGTTAGAAAGAGGAGGCCATTGTTTTATTGATTTCAGAAGTTAGAACAGAGAGAGAACAGAAAGAATGATCAAAATTTCGAAATAAGAAGAATATATAACCACTTATTTGAATTTTGGTGGGAAAATTTCAAAAATAAAAAAAAATCGTTATATGTCGACATGGAGGAGGGGGTTGTTGACATGGTGCTTGATATTTTACTATTTGATTTATTTTGATTTAATTTTTAATTATACTTTGTTATTTATATTTTGTATTTCAGTTATTGAACAAATACCTAATTCTCTTCTTAATTTAGTAAATATAGATTCATTTAATGGTTTTGTTAAGATATCAGCAATTTGATTCTCAGAATTGATATATCGAGAGTAATTACTTTCTTACTTATATTATCTTTGAGAAAATGATGTCTGATATCAATATGTTTAGTTCGAGCATGATGAGTAGTACTTTTGGATAAATTTATTACACTAGTATTGTCACAATAAATTGGTGATTTTGAGATATTTAAACCAAAATGATTTAAATTTTGTTGCATATATATTACTTGAGAACGAGCTAAAGCAGCAGAAATATACTCTGTTTCAGTTGTTGATAAAGAAACTGTGGTTTGCTTTTTACTAAACAAGGAAATCAGAGAATGTCCCAAAAAATGACAAGTTCCACTTATCTTTTTCGGTCTGATTTACAACCAGCATAATCAGCATCACAGTAAGATATTAAGTCAAAAAAATCATTTTTAGGATAAAATAAGCCATAGTCAAAGGTGTGTTTAACATATCTTATGATATGTTTTACGGCTTTTAAGTGGGTCTTTTTAGATTGGGATTGATATCTTGCACAGAGACAAATACTATGCATGATATCGGTCTAGTAGCAGTGATATAGAGTAGTTATCCAATCATTCTTCTATATAATTTTTGATCTACATCTTTTGAGAGATTTTCTTTACTTAGGTACTCATTGGTTGCCATGGAAGTGGGTTTTCCACTTGCAGTAGTCAAACCAAATTTACTAACTAGGTCTTTAGCATATTTTTCTTGACTAATAAAGATACCATTATCTAACTGTTTTATTTGTAATCCTAGAAAGAAGTTTAATTCACCCATATGATTCATCTCAAACTCTTTTGTCATTATTTCAGAAAATTCTTTATTCATTTCAAAATCAATTGATCTGAAAATGATATCATCTACGTAGATTTGTACTAGTCGAATGTCATTTTTATTTCTTTTAATAAAAAGAGTATTATCTACTTTACCAATTTCAAAGTTTGATTGTAATAAGTAAGATCTTTGCCTATCATATCAGGCTCTAGGAGCTTGTTTTAGACCATGTAGAGCTTTCTTAAGTTTGTAAACATGATTTGGTAATTTTTCATTTTCAAAAGGTGGTGGTTGTTCAACATATACTTCCTCTTTTACAAATCCATTTAAAAAGGCACTTTTAACATCCATTTGATATAATTTGAAATTATTATGATTTGCGAAAGCAAGTAGAATCCTAATGGTTTCTAATCTTGCTATGAGAGCAAAGGTTTCATCAAAATCTATTCCTTCTTCTTGACAATAACCTTGAGCGACTAACCGGGCTTTATTTCTAACAACCTCTCCTTGTTCATTCATTTTATTTTTATAAACCCATTTAGTTCCAATTATAGTTTTATTTTCAGGTCTAGGAACAAGTTCCCAAACATCATTTCTAGTAAATTGATTTAGTTCTTTTTGCATAGCCAAAATCCATGAATCATCAGTTGATGCTTCTTTTGGATTTTTGGGTTCAATAGTTGACATAATGGCTACATTGCTCATTTTACTTCTAGTTGTAACAATAGATTGCATATCTCCTAGTATATTTTCTATAGGATGATCTTTTAAAAGTTTAATTCTTTTATTAGGATGATTAATTTCATTATTAGTTTCAGTTGACTCTTGATTTTGAGTTATTAAATCCCCTTCATCATTTGTATCTTCAAAATTTTTGAGATTTTCATCGAATGAAACATGCATTGTTTCTTCGATGGTGTTAGTTCTTAAATTAAACACTCTATACACTTTACTTTTATTAGAATATCCGATAAAGATACCTTTGTCGAATTTAGAATCAAATTTATCTAAGTTATCTTTTGTATTTAAAATAAAACATTTACTTCAAAAAATTATAAAATAAGATGCCTTAGGTTTCTTTCTGTGAAGAAGTTCATAAGATGTCTTATCGGTTAAAGGTTTAATAAAAATTCAATTTAAAATATAATAGGAGGTAGCAACTGCTTCTGCCCAAAAATACTTCGGTAATTTACTATCAGAAAGCATAGTTCTCGCACACTCTTGAATCATCCTATTTTTACGTTCTACTACCCCGTTTTGTTGTGGAGTTCTTGCAAATAAAAAATTGTGAATTATTCCCTTTTTATTGCAGAATTCCTCAAACTTTTCAATTTCAAATTCACCATCGTGATCGCTGTGGATGGTTATAATTACTAGAGAAAGTTGATTTTGAATCCTTTTTGCAAAGTTCTTAAAACATTCAAAAGTATCACTTTTATGTTTCAAAAATATTGTCCATGTAAATCTAAAATAATCATCTACAATTTTAAAAATATATTTACTATGATTTATTGACAGAATCTGAGATGGACCAAATAAATCAAGATGAAGTAATTCAAGAGGTTTTGAGGTGAAATCATATCTTTTAATTTAAAGGAACTTTTTCTAAGTTTTCCTAATTGACATGCATCACATAAACTATCTACTTTAAAATTCATTTTAGGGAGACCTCTTACTAGATCATGTTTTGACAGTCTAGATAAGAGTTTGAAATTCAAATGTCCAAATCTCTTATGCCAAATCCAAGGGTCACTTGTATTTGCCAAAAGACACAGGTTATCATTTGAAACTTTCATACTAAGAATATAAATATTCTTTTTCCTAATTCCCTCAAATATTATGGTTGAATCATTATCTTCAATGTGACACTTATCTTTTTCAAATTTAATTTTATATCCTTTATCGCAAAGTTGACTAATACTTAGCAGATTATATTTCAGATTCTTAACTAGCAAAACATTAGTAATAATAGGAGTTTCATAGTTACCGACTTTGCCGATGCCAATCGCATATCCTTTTGAATTGTCTCCAAAGTTAACCAGTGCTCTATCTTTGTATATTATATCATTCAGCATAATTGGATTGCCAGTCATGTGTCTAGAGCATCCACTATCGAGTATCTTTTTTTTTTTTGATTTGCACAATTTGTCCATTGTGGATTGATTCATCAACACCCATGATGCATGTTTCTTGCACATAATACAATTTTGGTAGACAACTTGAATTCGAATGTTGATTATATGTAGACTCAAGAGACAATGATGATCTGAATATTTCTAAACTAGTATTAACAATTTTTTTAAACATAGCCATTTTAAAAAGTTTTTCAAAAATCATATTATGAAACTTTGAAAACCTTGCTCTGATACCAAATGTGAGAAATGCGGAATACGGATCTTAAGGTTAGGATTAACACTAGAGGGGGGTGAATAGTGTTATAAGGAATTACTAAATCTTTTTGAGTTTTTGTTAATTTGAACACAAATGTATGTAATATTCAGACACAGATATGATCACAGAAACAAACACAGATGCAGAAATAAAGTAAAAGCAATAAAAGAAAGAACACACCAGATTTTATACTAGTTTGGAGTTACCCTACGTCCAGTCCCGCACACAAGTACGGATTTCCTTTCAAAAGCAATTATACAATTACACCATCGATTTCAAGGCCACGAGGTACACCACTCCATATTCACAATCCTCTGGGTAGAGATACTTGATTTCACGGGCAACAAGTTCACCCAATTGATTTCCAAGGCTACAATCACACCTTTTCTCACTTGTTTGATTTCAAAGGCTACAATCACACCTTTACTCGCTTAGTTTATTACAAAGAAGCCTATAACTCTGAATAGCACTAAAATCTTGTTGAGATACTGATAGAGAATCAAACCAGAGATGATCTAGCTAGATTCAATGTTGATTCGACAGAGTAATGGTAAAAATGTGTATAAAGAAACGTGGAAGAAGAAGAGGAGTGAAATCAGAGAAAATATGAATACAGGTTCGTTCAAAACTATCCCTATTTATAGTAGAACAACAGCCATGTCCATTCGTGAAAGGATATGACGAACAAACACTTCCTTTGAAATTCAAAATTTTGTAATAAACTGCTACTATGTCAACTAGGGGTACTTGAGGATGTCGACATGCCTAAGGTATTTTTGGTAATTTGCTTTTCTTTGAAAATAACTTCTATCTTGTATTAAAACTATTTTAAACTTTATAAATATACTTAACTATAGTTAAAATACATAAGTAAATATAGAGAACAATATTTTGATATATATGTATGTATGTATATATAATTTTACTATAATTTTATATATAAATCTAAGTAAAAATATTAGAAGTTAAATATATTATTATTAAAAGATAGTTTGAAACCAAGGATAATTTGATTTTGAAAATAAAATTATTTTGAGGCTAAAAATATTTAAAACCAGGATAGATGTTTTTGATTCTTTTAAAGGAAGGTTTTGAAGTCATTTTGAAAACAAGATATAATTTTATAAAAAACATTTGAATAAAAGTTAGTGGATACAAAATAATATTCCACTAGATTTTTCGTAGGTTCCATCCTACTTAGGGTTCCATCCCTTTAACAGGCTCGAAGTGGATTCCATTCCACGAATAAATTGGATTTTAAGAAGGCAGTGCTTTTCTAGGAGTTTTAACAAAATTCCTAATTAAATTACTTATTATTGAAATTTTGAACTCTTGATAATCTTGATACTCATGAGTCTTCAATCTTGATATCTTGAATCTCCATACTGTATAGTCTTTATTCTTGGTACCTGCATGGTTAAATCCTGCATATACATATATATATATATATAAACCATAATGTTAATATTTATATTTTATAATCTTATTCTAAGATTGTTGCCATCAAAACCATCATCTCAAGGACTAACAATAATCAACTTCGAAGCTTTATCCGGATATCTGCTATGGACTCTTCTTCTCATTTTAAGCGATTGAATTATGGGTTTTATTTATTATTTTTAATAATTATGTTGAATGGTAAGTGGATTCAATAAATTTGCATTATGGAAGTATAAGTGGTGAAAAATAAAACTTAAACTGATATAGGTTTAATATTTTATTGAATGAACAGTATGTATGTATGTATGTATGTACTAACTGTAAGATTATTGATTGAAGCATTATTCAAGGTGTTGAGTAGACATAGAAAAACCTTTGCAGTGATTGGATTGAATCCTACAGAAAGGAAATATATCGGCATATGGAAAATTTAAATCAGAGTGAAAAATGAGGTGACTACATTCAAGCTCACAGCTTCGAATCCATTATACATATGTTTTCATATTATGGTATTTATTGCATAATATGAAAAGTAAAAACAACTATTTCATTCACAGCTTTAATTTTTGTTTCAAGCTCTACGTATATTTGTCGTTCACTTTTTTTTGTCATGGCGTCTTCCCTCACTCTTCTTCATTCTGATCATCTCCTACCTAACAACCACCTTCTTTTTACCTCATCATTTCCTCCTCTTGCTCGCTTCTCTGCTCTACCAACCCCTCCTCAAGCTCCTAGTGTCTAGAGCCCAAACCCTATATCTGACTCCATTGACCCGCCACTGAAACCACCTCCTTCAACTGCCATTACCTTGCCACTAACCCTTTTGTTTCTAACCTTCAGTTCATATCTACTCTAACTTGTTCCTCTCTTTTCGAAATAATGCTATGATATGCAAATTCGTTCGTTTCAAAATAATATGATATTGCCAAAGATAGGGTGTCTTAATCACTGCCGAAGGAAGTAAGGGGTGCTGGTATTGAATATTGGCAGGAGCATCTTGTGGTTTCTTTCTAAATGGTACCTTATCTTATGCTACTGTCTACTCCTACCTAAGGAAACTCTGGAAACTGGATGGTGAAGTGGACATTAAATCTTATAGAGAAAATTTCTATTCCTTATTCTCTAATGATCAAGATAGGGCTCGCATCTTACAAGTAGACACCATTTTTATTAAAGGAAAGATTTTGTCATAACTAAATGGAATCCAACGTTTGGATGTGCCAAGACTAAGTCAGGAGTGTTCCGCTATAGGTGCACCTATAGCGGATCCTTAGAATAGCTTGGACTCATCCCGGTATAAACTGGCTTGCCTGCCACATTGAGCGTCTTGTTTGTTTTGATTAAAATATAGAAAAATTAACGTAATTTGAATATGCTAAATGCTCATAGAAGTATCCCTGGACCATGAACTACCTTATGGGATTCATCTAGCAGATTTGGGTGAAACCTGTCAGAGTATCTTAGTGGAGTATGACTAGAAGCCTTGTATATGCACTCATTTTAGTGTTTTTAGACACAGCATAATAGATTGTGAAAAAATAGCAGTGTCTAAGGAAAATACTTCCAGTGAAAACTGTGTGGATGGTGAGAATGCCAGGACTTCATGTATTCGTGATACAACATAGAATCTATATCCAAACAGAAAAGGTGCTCCAACCATTCATAAAACCACCATGCAAAAATGGGCAAAGAAAAAACCAACAACCATCCAATGCAAGCTTCTAATGCCAAATCTGGTATATCACTTTCCTACCTTCCACCTGTCGCTCATCAATCACTAAACACTCATGAAGGCAACAATTACCTCTTAAAAAACCCATGTGCCTTTTCAAGCTAATCAATTCTTGGTCATAGCCACCTAATCTTGAACCACTTTCCAACTCTCCATCATGTAATCACATCAATGCAATATTTTCTCCAACTGTATGTCTATGTTCTAAAGCCACTTACCCAGTCTCTCCATGCAGAATTAATACCTATCAATATTTCCCATGCAAATACGTCAACTCCCATACAATCTAGTATTTCACTTCAATCTGCTTTTCGTATCAATTTCTCATCTGAATCAATGCACCAATTCAAATTCGAGCACAATAAATACCAACTCTACCAATGTTCCACCTGACCCCATCCCTCTATCAGATAACCCCTTTGCAATTCTTCATAATCTAACCACCGTTTTAGATCAAGCCTAAATTCCTTTCCAGTCCGATGCCCGTATAACTTCTCATACCAATCCTACTTTCACTCTAACACATTCTCTCATCAAAACTCTTCAAAACAAAAAGAGCAACTTATTGTCACCTCAAAAGATACCGACCAACATATATCTTATGCACCTGACATGCACACAACTTATCGTGCTCCCCAAACTGGTTTCACCCCTCAGGCTGATGCCTCTTGTTTTTTTGAAAACCCTCTCATCCCTCTATCCTCTTCTCCCTACTCACATATCATTCCCCATCCTCACTTAACCCTTCCTCCTCTGCCTAACCCTCATGGCAACAACCCGTCAACCCCAACCCTTATCATTCATCCACTCGACTCTCTTTCAAGTCATTGTTCCTCAAAAAGTAAAACGATTACAAAGCCACCAATCAATATATCTGATGATTTTAATGTTGGAATGGAATTCTCAACTTAACTTATCCAACCACTGGTTTCTTCTAAATCTCTTCCTAATAACAACTCCGCCAAAAGGCACACCAAGCTCTATGCCCTTCCTCTTACACCTCCTCTATTTAAATGATACAACATAATATAGCTTTATGGAACATTAGGGCATCTCATTTCCCTGCAAAGCTCTTAGAAATTCGAAATTTCGATCTTGCAAACGATGTTCATGTTATGGGAGTGTGTGAAACCAAACTCAATGAACCTCAAACTTATCAGGTATTCCTTACCATTATGCGATCATGGAACATAGCCCATAACATTAATCATGCTCCTTTTGGTAGAATTGTTGTTATCTGGAACCTTATAAACTTCTCTCTGCATAAGCTTTCATCCTCTGGCTAATACATTCACTTCCTTTGTCATCTCCTTCCCTCTAATTCCTCTGTGTATTTGACCTTTGTTTATGATCAGAACCATCTTATAAACGTAGACTTCTCTTCCTCAACAATCTCCACCTCCCAAAAACATCAACCCCTGGATTTGTTTAGGGGACTTCAACTGTATGAGTCGCTCAGATCAAAAAATTGGTACCGACCCTTTTACTCTAAAAGAAATCTCTCCCCTCAACCAAGCAACTGCTAGTGCTAACCTACTCTCAATCCCCACCTTTGGGCCCTTGCACACATGGAACAACAAATCTAGACCCAGAATCTGAACCAACTACAAGCTTGATCATGCTTTTCACAACCCCCAATCCATTTCTTTGTGACCTACTATCCACTCCTTTCCCTTCCTCCCACACTTTTTGATCACGATCCCCTCTTGATCAGATAGGGAGTTGTAACGACCCACTATTTTGTACCATTCGAATTCGACAATAATAGAACATGTCGAGCTGGAATAGTTCAAAATAATAGATTGTAGAATAAATTTGACAAAACTCGGAATATACAGTAAATAAATCGCAGAATCACATACACAGATATCAGAATCTCGCAGCGGAAATTAAAAATTTAGTGGTTCATGAAGCCACTGATACATCTTTACAAAACAGAACTTACATTGTCTATAATCCTCAATACAAATTTTAACATACACAGATAGAGAGTCTTCAAAGTCTTGAATTCCAGAAAGGATAAAGGCTGAAACAACTTCCAATAGCACGAATGATCTATTGAGTGTCCTAGCTACGGAGAAGAAACTGAAGCTGCAACTCAGGCTGACCCGAGCGTACAATAAAACAAAACACTCGAGTCAGGACATACATACTTATATAATGTAAGCTAAATCAAGTGTACTGTAATATATAGCAAGTAACTCAAAGGATGCCTGGGACCGCCCATCCTCTAAGGATCCGTTAAACTATTTACTATGTAGTATATTGCGCTATTATAATAGTGTCTATTTATAAAGTAAACATACTTATTTCTTAGCATTAAGGGGTTACCCATATAGCCCTTAACACGTAATAGTCCCAGTAGTCCATCCAATATCATAGCTCCTCCTACTCGGGAAGCAACTAGAGGATACCACACGGGCTACGGGAGAAAACCAAACTCGTACAAGGCTCGATATGGTAGGTGACACGGCACAACTAGGCAATGCCAGGGTAGATATACCAATTGCTATCCGGACCGGTGGTAACGCGAAGCCGCAGCAACCGCCCACCTCGAACAACACTCCCAAATCAAAGGGTGCACCCAAACAATCACATAAGCAATAGAATGGTATACGAAGAAGTGCGTTCGATCAGAGGAGCTACCTCATTAATCCGAGAATCGCTCCTGTTTTAGCCACCTTATGCCAACTCACGGGAGTCGGGTCCACGTATATACCTTTCAAGAAACCGTCACCACCAACCTACTTCATTCTGGAATCTCCACCGCGTACACGGTTAGTCAAAGTGGTTTTCGGTATCGACAGAGAGTATGTCCATATCCGATCCCGGTCTCTTTGCCAACCCTTCGTTATTATAACCCGTGGTTATTTAAAAACAGTTTATACTTTAAATCAGAATAAACATTTCCATTTCAAAACTATAGATACGATATCATTTTAAAACCCAAAACAATAGGATATCGTTATATTCAAATATAATTCTTTCCAAAACCATACTGTTTATAATATCTGGAGACCAAATATTTGAATTATATCTTCAAAGGATAATGTTTTGGAAACTTTACTTAAATCCATAACTCCCAAACACAATGGTTTGGACATTCAACGGTATATATATAAATGGGTTAACTTTATGGTTACTTTGTAAAGAAGATAATTTACATAGCTTCACAAATATATTTCTTTATTTAAAGTTTAACCATAATTTAAATATCCCTTTATGTTCCCAAAACCATTTCAATTTTTATATATATCCAATTGGAGTATTTACTATTCAAAACTTAGTTTGGGTTTTATTCTTTCACAAATCAATGTTTTATATTTTTAGTCTTGAATATTCCCATAATTTCCATAAATAAAACTCCAAATTTTAACCATTAAATTTTTCCCAAAATTTACTTAATACCAGAATATTTATCTTTAATTTATTTAGGAAAATACAGTTATAAATATTATGTCTTAAGTTTTTCCAAAACTTAAGGTAAAATAAAATTTATCAAATTCCATAAATTTTAGAGCAATCAAATTCTAGATTCCATAGCACTTAGGAAATGCTACCTAAAGTTATGGGTAAAACTAGTCAAATTTCAAAAGACAGCATTTAAATGCTGTAATAGATTGTTTAACTTAATAAATATTTCCAAATATAACCTATTTATTTATTCATTTATTAACTGAAATCTTATTCTTTCAAAATCCCGATTTACCAAATAAGTTATATTCCATAAATTTATTCAAATATTTATTTATTTCTTTATTTATAACTTATTAAAAATCAATATAAATTCCTTTAAAGATATAAATCAAATATTTAACTTCCAAAATAATTTTAAATATTTCAGAAAATATTATAAGGACCACGGGCCTGTATATAGTTTTCTAGCCTAGGTCAAGTGGTACGGATTTATATCATTTCAATCCGTAGTTTACAAATATCCCGGGTCCTATCATTTCAAACCCGCAATCCCAAGTTTAACAGTTTAACAGTTAACAGCATAATTTAACAATAATAATCATTTAGGCCTATCATTTCAGCCCATAACAATCTACGTATAACAGGGAACTTGCAGTGTGATTTAAGCAGTAAATAAACAATAACATAATATAACTGCAGATATAATACAACAGATAATAACTGATGAGGTGTCAATTTAAATGGGGTTCATCATTTTATATTACACTACAGACAGATAATAGTGACATAAAATTTTACACATACACTTGCAATAATTTACGAAATATAAATACGTATGTCTGGTGAGAAATACTCACCTGAAAGTTGCAGAAAATTTGAATTCAAAACGACGATTCACCGGTAAAGACCGACAGAAAATAACGATCAAATTTCTTCTGATGTCGCCTAGATTCAAATCTAGAACAAATTCAAATATTTTGAAACGCGACTTTAGAATGTATGGTCAAGAAAGGATTAAAATAGAACGGAAATTGTTTTGACTTGCTCGACCACTCCACCGTATAATGTGACCTAAATATACCCAAAATATGTGCCCCGTGCTAACACACAAAATTTACGACGAAAATTTTCCCTAAACAATTACGGCAAGATGTTAACTACGAACACCCGTACACATAAATTTTTCTTTCTCCATGTACGGTGACACGGATACGTGCACGCACGTGCATCACTCCACTGCCTAGTTTTCTCATGCACATTGCACATATATGTGCAGCCTACCTCCCCAGTTTTCTTTTCTCTTATTTACTAAAATTCCAGTTTAACCTATATACTTGCAAAATTGGTTTCATCTCTTTTTCCTTTCCAGGCTCGAACTGTCACAGGGTATCCTCTTCATCAATACAGCATGGCTAAGCATGCACCGTGGCATCAAAACATGTCAAAGTGGCTTTATATACCAAGATGTTCGAACTCCACATTTCAAATTTTCCAGTACACTTCCCAGGCCGATCAACTGATACGTGTATATGCACGCTCAAACCAACCCATACAATACCACATACTTCATCCATATATATCTTACTTCATTCATATATTTAACTCTTGTATTCAGTTTTAATCTTACGTTTTAGGTTTAGTTCTAAAACATCACTTTACAGATAGATTTCCTTAGATTCAAAACTTCCCAGGCAGATCTGAAGCATTTCAGTTTCATTTTAAGTTTTAAACTTAACTTTAAAACATTTCTAGACAATATAAATTTTCTTAAATATAACTTCCCAGGCATCTGTACAGGCAAACCACTGCTTCGTGACTGCTACAAATTACTTCGAGTCACCTCCTTATATGCTTCGAGTAATTTCATGCCAGACTTCGAGTCAAGAACGCCTCTGCTTCGAGACAATCTGGGAATTTCTTCGGGAATCATATAATTGCTTCGAACGAAACTGAGGCCACTTCTACTTGACCAACACTGAAGCCTTTTTATGTATTCTTCTTTCAACATGTCCAACTCCTATTGATACCTCAAGTACACATAAAGAATCATCTACTGAAACCTACCTGCATGTTTTTCTTGCCTACCTACTATTTATATTTACTTTCTACTGCAAATTCCACTGATGCATACGAGTACTGACACCAACATATACACAGAGATACAACATGTACATCCTACCCCTTCATCTTTTCACAAATGGTTTCCACAATCTCCAAATTATAAACTAAAACAGGCAACTCACTTACACTCATGCTAACCAGTATTATGATAGATAAACAAAACAAGGACTTCCCCTCTGAAAATATTCACTGCCCTGTTTTTCTATATATAATTCTTTTCTTTTTATATGACCTGCCTAGACTACTAATCACAGATCTTCAATCACCAAAATAATTATGGGCATTACTCCTCTCCAAATTCAAAACAGACAATCCCTTAAAATGTATAGATAAAATCTTCTAACCTTCACAAAACACATGCCTTTCCAAGAGATTACACAGTTCTAAGACCTACGCAGACTCAAGCTAGCATCTATATTCCTACTGGCACATGGTGGGAGAAATGGCCGAGCAAACAAGGGTGAAAAGAAAAAAAAAGAAACTGGAAGGAAAGGAAAAACAAAAAGACTGAAGAAGAAAAGAAAATATACCTGATGGCTATAGAGGAAGAAAGGCAGAATAAAAGAGATGTAGAGGAATGAAAGATATATATAGGCAAGGCTTGCGAATAACGTATCAGCCTTTTTTTTTCATTGTGAATTCCTTCAAGTCTGCGTGATTAAAGGCAAAAGATGAGGCAGCTTGATTATGGAGAAATAAATGCTGATGGAATTTAAAACATGCATTGATTTTGGACGAAATGGTTTGCGTGACTGGAAAATTGAAGATGGGAGAAAGGAGTTGATATGCACGTTACTTTATATAAACAAAGCTTGCGTGATTAGTGGAGGAAAATAAACAACAAAATTACGAGCGTTACTTAAAATTTCCCCGTGCTCTTGGATTTGTATATATGTGTGATTAGGAACGGAAAATTTTATTTATTTATTTATTTATTTATTTATTGCATAATAAAGATGAAATAGAGAGATATACATGGGAATTGAGAAGTTGAAAAAGATAGGCAAGGTTAAGTATGAATGCGTGATTTAAAACTGCCAATTGAAATCTAGATTTAATGCATGCGATAACTGCAATTTTTATGAGAAGCTTTGATTTCAAAATCTTATACTATTTAATGTAGGCGTGATTTTAGATTGATGATTTGCAGATAAAAGGATTTGTTTGAGGCGGAATCAAATGGACAAATGGGGAGAAAAGGGCAAGCAGCTTAAAGGGTTTAAAGTATCAGTTTTATATATATAAATATGAATACGTGTGTGATGATTCATTTATATTTACATAAATTTTGATTTGTATTAAATATGTTTACAAATGTATTTGGACGTTCGCAGATACCATACTAGATCATAGGCAAAAACACAGGGGAAAAAGAGGAAGCTGTAGAGATTTAAAGCTTTCAGTTACAAAAGTTATAAATATGTTTATGTGATATAAGATTTAGGCAGTTACACAACATATAAAGTTTGAAAATACGCAAATATGCATGCGTGATTTCAGCATGCTTTGATTCTCCTATGTTTGATTTAATAAACAAACTGGCCAGACTTAATGCAAAACTTTTTAAAAAGAAACGTACAATGAAAAGTTGCGTGATATAAGCCTGGATATAAAGTTTGTACGTAACTTTATGTTCTTTTTTTTTTTTTTTTTTTTTTTAGTTCAGTTTGCAAAAATTATAAGTTTTTGAATTTACTGGAAGGCCGAGAGATTTGCTTCAGTTTTCTCTTTGAATAAATGCTTATACGTGATTGAAGAAATAACCAAGGGAAGTTATCAATGCATGATTTTATTTCTGAGAAAAGGAAAGGCAAACTCATATTCAATTCAGTTTTGATTTACAAAAGGTTTAATTAAGGCATACGTTGATATGGGGAGAAATAAAGGTAAGTATACATCAGAGGATGAACGAAAGAGTTGATATGTATTGTATCAATTTAGGCATGCACAAATTTCTCCTTGGATTTTTGTCTCACACGTTACTTCCATGTTAAGTTTTTACTTCATTTTATTTATTTGATTTTAGTTTGAAAACAATAAATGGAATGGCAAGAATTTATGCAAAGCTTAGAAAAACGTATACAAATTTATTTAAAATCAGACTGTCAGTTAATGCAACGTAACGTTTGTTATAAAATCTCTGACTGATATTTTTCTCCAAAATTTTACGAAAACATGATTTTTACACTACGCTAAACAGACGCAGTCCAAAACATCAAAAAATAAAAATAAAAAAAAAAAATTTTTTATAAAAATAACATTTTAAAAACACACGTTTTATTACGTCACTTATACCCTATAATTGACGCGTCTTTTGAACGCGAAATTCAACTGTTTAACTTAGCTTAAAATTTCACAGTTATTATTAGATTTTATTGACATATGCAATTTTATAAAATATATCTTCAAATTAAATAATTAAACTATATCTTTAGACACAATTTATATAAAATATACTTTGAAACTAAATAATTAATAATAAAATAAATATCTAAAACTAGGGCTGTTACACTCTCCCCCACTTAAGAACTTTTCGTCCTCGAAAAGGAACGAAAGAAGAGAAACAAAGAAGATAAGCTAGATAACAAGTATTTTAAACGGATGGTTCCGGATTTTAAAGCACGAAGAAGATCTTCTAGAGTCGGTTTTACCCTTCCAGTTCGACTGTCAGTCTATGGGACAATGTCCCGATCCTGAGGAGTAACAAAGATTTCTAAAGACTATAGAGAGATTTCTAAATAGACTGGTATAAGCGATAGCATCCCAATCCGTAGAAGATAGGGAAACCAAGGACATTTAAGATAGTCTGGAAAACAAGATAAGATAATAAATTTGAAATCATAATACTTTGAAAGTCATTAAAATTTATAGATTATTATTTGGAAATACTACTAAAATCATAACACCTTTTTAAAATAATCTTCATTTATTCAGTTATAAATTTCCATAATATTTTATTTTTAGAACAGCAGCACTTAAAATATGCTACAGCAGATATAATAATATTTCTAATTAGTTCAACATTTTTCTTAATTCTTAATTTAACAAATAACCTAACACTTTATTTGGAATACCTATTTTATAAATAAAATTTGAGTGGTTATAATAAATGTTATACACTCGAATTTTAGTTATAAAATCCTTTTTATATTGTATATTTTCCAAATTCATTTTTAACTTTTGAAAATCAAGGTAAGTTATATTGAAATGAAATTGAGTATTATACAACTAAAACTTCCAAATTTAATTATTTCCAGTTGGAATTTCTTATTCAGAATTTTATTTTCCATTTATTGAAATTTCTTAAGATAAAATTTTAAGAATTAAATTTCTGATTCCCCTCAAACCATTTACAGATAAATAAGTATATATTCATAATATGTCAATCAAATTTAAATTATATATCTATATATATATATATATATATTAAGTCATACTTTAGAAATTTCAAATCAAATAAAATCTCAAGGTAATACTGTAGCCAGACTACAGAATGGTCTTTCACTTCGAAACTCGAAAATGAATGTCGATGATGTTGTAGTCATCACCGAAATTATTTTCCAGCGACAAAGAGAAGAGCACTAAATTTTTAAAATTCTTTGGGAAACAAACTTCTATTTTGAAAATACTTTAAATAATATATACTTTTAAAATTTTAATCCCAAAGTTTGAAACCATCAGAAATTGAATTCTCAAGTTCTTGTTTTATATTCATTTCTGTTTCTAAATTAATTTATAACCATTGTTTATATTCAATTATTTAGACAAACACATGGTTTACAAAACCATAAATAAAATCAAACTATTATCTCCTGACACTAGTTAAATTAAATATTAAAATTTCTGAAAATTTATACTTATATATATTTTAGATTTCCTTTCAAATATAGGAGTAAATTTCCAAAACAAGGATAGAAATTCAAATTTGATGAACTCAAATCAAATAGAATCCAAGCTAGTTAAAATCAGAAGGTCCGATGATTAAATAACAGAATAAGGAACTGGGTAAGTCTATATAAATCGCGGACAACCTTGATCTGGTCAACCGTGACTTGAAGAGTCGGATCGATATGATTGGGTAAATCTATATTTGATCCGAAGAGATAGAGTTCAGAATAATCAAAGATACTAGCATATAAACCGATGATAAATATAAATCTCCGGTGAATTAATGCTAATGGTAAAGGATTTTCACCCCTTTATTAGAACGATGGCGAGACCGCCAATTCACTATAAAGATCATCCGAAGTGGAGTTATGGGATACTCCAGAATCTTGAGTAGATGAAAAGTGAGGGACACGAGTGAACTTTGGAACCACAGGGAATGTTCCAAATTCGAAAAGGAAGAGATTCAATCTCAAATGAAGGTGATTCTGTAAATCAAATTTACCATATATTCTGAGTTTGCCTAGAGCCAAAGCTCTGATACCAGCTGTAACGACCCACTATTTTGTACCATTCGAATTCGACAATAATAGAACATGTCGAGCTGGAATAGTTCAAAATAATAGATTGTAGAATAAATTTGACAAAACTCGGAATATACAGTAAATAAATCGCAGAATCACATACACAGATATCAGAATCTCGCAGCGGAAATTAAAAATTTAGTGGTTCATGAAGCCACTGATACATCTTTACAAAACAGAACTTACATTGTCTATAATCCTCAATACAAATTTTAACATACACAGATAGAGAGTCTTCAAAGTCTTGAATTCCAGAAAGGATAAAGGCTGAAACAACTTCCAATAGCACGAATGATCTATTGAGTGTCCTAGCTACGGAGAAGAAACTGAAGCTGCAACTCAGGCTGACCCGAGCGTACAATAAAACAAAACACTCGAGTCAGGACATACATACTTATATAATGTAAGCTAAATCAAGTGTACTGTAATATATAGCAAGTAACTCAAAGGATGCCTGGGACCGCCCATCCTCTAAGGATCCGTTAAACTATTTACTATGTAGTATATTGCGCTATTATAATAGTGTCTATTTATAAAGTAAACATACTTATTTCTTAGCATTAAGGGGTTACCCATATAGCCCTTAACACGTAATAGTCCCAGTAGTCCATCCAATATCATAGCTCCTCCTACTCGGGAAGCAACTAGAGGATACCACACGGGCTACGGGAGAAAACCAAACTCGTACAAGGCTCGATATGGTAGGTGACACGGCACAACTAGGCAATGCCAGGGTAGATATACCAATTGCTATCCGGACCGGTGGTAACGCGAAGCCGCAGCAACCGCCCACCTCGAACAACACTCCCAAATCAAAGGGTGCACCCAAACAATCACATAAGCAATAGAATGGTATACGAAGAAGTGCGTTCGATCAGAGGAGCTACCTCATTAATCCGAGAATCGCTCCTGTTTTAGCCACCTTATGCCAACTCACGGGAGTCGGGTCCACGTATATACCTTTCAAGAAACCGTCACCACCAACCTACTTCATTCTGGAATCTCCACCGCGTACACGGTTAGTCAAAGTGGTTTTCGGTATCGACAGAGAGTATGTCCATATCCGATCCCGGTCTCTTTGCCAACCCTTCGTTATTATAACCCGTGGTTATTTAAAAACAGTTTATACTTTAAATCAGAATAAACATTTCCATTTCAAAACTATAGATACGATATCATTTTAAAACCCAAAACAATAGGATATCGTTATATTCAAATATAATTCTTTCCAAAACCATACTGTTTATAATATCTGGAGACCAAATATTTGAATTATATCTTCAAAGGATAATGTTTTGGAAACTTTACTTAAATCCATAACTCCCAAACACAATGGTTTGGACATTCAACGGTATATATATAAATGGGTTAACTTTATGGTTACTTTGTAAAGAAGATAATTTACATAGCTTCACAAATATATTTCTTTATTTAAAGTTTAACCATAATTTAAATATCCCTTTATGTTCCCAAAACCATTTCAATTTTTATATATATCCAATTGGAGTATTTACTATTCAAAACTTAGTTTGGGTTTTATTCTTTCACAAATCAATGTTTTATATTTTTAGTCTTGAATATTCCCATAATTTCCATAAATAAAACTCCAAATTTTAACCATTAAATTTTTCCCAAAATTTACTTAATACCAGAATATTTATCTTTAATTTATTTAGGAAAATACAGTTATAAATATTATGTCTTAAGTTTTTCCAAAACTTAAGGTAAAATAAAATTTATCAAATTCCATAAATTTTAGAGCAATCAAATTCTAGATTCCATAGCACTTAGGAAATGCTACCTAAAGTTATGGGTAAAACTAGTCAAATTTCAAAAGACAGCATTTAAATGCTGTAATAGATTGTTTAACTTAATAAATATTTCCAAATATAACCTATTTATTTATTCATTTATTAACTGAAATCTTATTCTTTCAAAATCCCGATTTACCAAATAAGTTATATTCCATAAATTTATTCAAATATTTATTTATTTCTTTATTTATAACTTATTAAAAATCAATATAAATTCCTTTAAAGATATAAATCAAATATTTAACTTCCAAAATAATTTTAAATATTTCAGAAAATATTATAAGGACCACGGGCCTGTATATAGTTTTCTAGCCTAGGTCAAGTGGTACGGATTTATATCATTTCAATCCGTAGTTTACAAATATCCCGGGTCCTATCATTTCAAACCCGCAATCCCAAGTTTAACAGTTTAACAGTTAACAGCATAATTTAACAATAATAATCATTTAGGCCTATCATTTCAGCCCATAACAATCTACGTATAACAGGGAACTTGCAGTGTGATTTAAGCAGTAAATAAACAATAACATAATATAACTGCAGATATAATACAACAGATAATAACTGATGAGGTGTCAATTTAAATGGGGTTCATCATTTTATATTACACTACAGACAGATAATAGTGACATAAAATTTTACACATACACTTGCAATAATTTACGAAATATAAATACGTATGTCTGGTGAGAAATACTCACCTGAAAGTTGCAGAAAATTTGAATTCAAAACGACGATTCACCGGTAAAGACCGACAGAAAATAACGATCAAATTTCTTCTGATGTCGCCTAGATTCAAATCTAGAACAAATTCAAATATTTTGAAACGCGACTTTAGAATGTATGGTCAAGAAAGGATTAAAATAGAACGGAAATTGTTTTGACTTGCTCGACCACTCCACCGTATAATGTGACCTAAATATACCCAAAATATGTGCCCCGTGCTAACACACAAAATTTACGACGAAAATTTTCCCTAAACAATTACGGCAAGATGTTAACTACGAACACCCGTACACATAAATTTTTCTTTCTCCATGTACGGTGACACGGATACGTGCACGCACGTGCATCACTCCACTGCCTAGTTTTCTCATGCACATTGCACATATATGTGCAGCCTACCTCCCCAGTTTTCTTTTCTCTTATTTACTAAAATTCCAGTTTAACCTATATACTTGCAAAATTGGTTTCATCTCTTTTTCCTTTCCAGGCTCGAACTGTCACAGGGTATCCTCTTCATCAATACAGCATGGCTAAGCATGCACCGTGGCATCAAAACATGTCAAAGTGGCTTTATATACCAAGATGTTCGAACTCCACATTTCAAATTTTCCAGTACACTTCCCAGGCCGATCAACTGATACGTGTATATGCACGCTCAAACCAACCCATACAATACCACATACTTCATCCATATATATCTTACTTCATTCATATATTTAACTCTTGTATTCAGTTTTAATCTTACGTTTTAGGTTTAGTTCTAAAACATCACTTTACAGATAGATTTCCTTAGATTCAAAACTTCCCAGGCAGATCTGAAGCATTTCAGTTTCATTTTAAGTTTTAAACTTAACTTTAAAACATTTCTAGACAATATAAATTTTCTTAAATATAACTTCCCAGGCATCTGTACAGGCAAACCACTGCTTCGTGACTGCTACAAATTACTTCGAGTCACCTCCTTATATGCTTCGAGTAATTTCATGCCAGACTTCGAGTCAAGAACGCCTCTGCTTCGAGACAATCTGGGAATTTCTTCGGGAATCATATAATTGCTTCGAACGAAACTGAGGCCACTTCTACTTGACCAACACTGAAGCCTTTTTATGTATTCTTCTTTCAACATGTCCAACTCCTATTGATACCTCAAGTACACATAAAGAATCATCTACTGAAACCTACCTGCATGTTTTTCTTGCCTACCTACTATTTATATTTACTTTCTACTGCAAATTCCACTGATGCATACGAGTACTGACACCAACATATACACAGAGATACAACATGTACATCCTACCCCTTCATCTTTTCACAAATGGTTTCCACAATCTCCAAATTATAAACTAAAACAGGCAACTCACTTACACTCATGCTAACCAGTATTATGATAGATAAACAAAACAAGGACTTCCCCTCTGAAAATATTCACTGCCCTGTTTTTCTATATATAATTCTTTTCTTTTTATATGACCTGCCTAGACTACTAATCACAGATCTTCAATCACCAAAATAATTATGGGCATTACTCCTCTCCAAATTCAAAACAGACAATCCCTTAAAATGTATAGATAAAATCTTCTAACCTTCACAAAACACATGCCTTTCCAAGAGATTACACAGTTCTAAGACCTACGCAGACTCAAGCTAGCATCTATATTCCTACTGGCACATGGTGGGAGAAATGGCCGAGCAAACAAGGGTGAAAAGAAAAAAAAAGAAACTGGAAGGAAAGGAAAAACAAAAAGACTGAAGAAGAAAAGAAAATATACCTGATGGCTATAGAGGAAGAAAGGCAGAATAAAAGAGATGTAGAGGAATGAAAGATATATATAGGCAAGGCTTGCGAATAACGTATCAGCCTTTTTTTTTCATTGTGAATTCCTTCAAGTCTGCGTGATTAAAGGCAAAAGATGAGGCAGCTTGATTATGGAGAAATAAATGCTGATGGAATTTAAAACATGCATTGATTTTGGACGAAATGGTTTGCGTGACTGGAAAATTGAAGATGGGAGAAAGGAGTTGATATGCACGTTACTTTATATAAACAAAGCTTGCGTGATTAGTGGAGGAAAATAAACAACAAAATTACGAGCGTTACTTAAAATTTCCCCGTGCTCTTGGATTTGTATATATGTGTGATTAGGAACGGAAAATTTTATTTATTTATTTATTTATTTATTTATTGCATAATAAAGATGAAATAGAGAGATATACATGGGAATTGAGAAGTTGAAAAAGATAGGCAAGGTTAAGTATGAATGCGTGATTTAAAACTGCCAATTGAAATCTAGATTTAATGCATGCGATAACTGCAATTTTTATGAGAAGCTTTGATTTCAAAATCTTATACTATTTAATGTAGGCGTGATTTTAGATTGATGATTTGCAGATAAAAGGATTTGTTTGAGGCGGAATCAAATGGACAAATGGGGAGAAAAGGGCAAGCAGCTTAAAGGGTTTAAAGTATCAGTTTTATATATATAAATATGAATACGTGTGTGATGATTCATTTATATTTACATAAATTTTGATTTGTATTAAATATGTTTACAAATGTATTTGGACGTTCGCAGATACCATACTAGATCATAGGCAAAAACACAGGGGAAAAAGAGGAAGCTGTAGAGATTTAAAGCTTTCAGTTACAAAAGTTATAAATATGTTTATGTGATATAAGATTTAGGCAGTTACACAACATATAAAGTTTGAAAATACGCAAATATGCATGCGTGATTTCAGCATGCTTTGATTCTCCTATGTTTGATTTAATAAACAAACTGGCCAGACTTAATGCAAAACTTTTTAAAAAGAAACGTACAATGAAAAGTTGCGTGATATAAGCCTGGATATAAAGTTTGTACGTAACTTTATGTTCTTTTTTTTTTTTTTAGTTCAGTTTGCAAAAATTATAAGTTTTTGAATTTACTGGAAGGCCGAGAGATTTGCTTCAGTTTTCTCTTTGAATAAATGCTTATACGTGATTGAAGAAATAACCAAGGGAAGTTATCAATGCATGATTTTATTTCTGAGAAAAGGAAAGGCAAACTCATATTCAATTCAGTTTTGATTTACAAAAGGTTTAATTAAGGCATACGTTGATATGGGGAGAAATAAAGGTAAGTATACATCAGAGGATGAACGAAAGAGTTGATATGTATTGTATCAATTTAGGCATGCACAAATTTCTCCTTGGATTTTTGTCTCACACGTTACTTCCATGTTAAGTTTTTACTTCATTTTATTTATTTGATTTTAGTTTGAAAACAATAAATGGAATGGCAAGAATTTATGCAAAGCTTAGAAAAACGTATACAAATTTATTTAAAATCAGACTGTCAGTTAATGCAACGTAACGTTTGTTATAAAATCTCTGACTGATATTTTTCTCCAAAATTTTACGAAAACATGATTTTTACACTACGCTAAACAGACGCAGTCCAAAACATCAAAAAATAAAAATAAAAAAAAAATTTTTTTTATAAAAATAACATTTTAAAAACACACGTTTTATTACGTCACTTATACCCTATAATTGACGCGTCTTTTGAACGCGAAATTCAACTGTTTAACTTAGCTTAAAATTTCACAGTTATTATTAGATTTTATTGACATATGCAATTTTATAAAATATATCTTCAAATTAAATAATTAAACTATATCTTTAGACACAATTTATATAAAATATACTTTGAAACTAAATAATTAATAATAAAATAAATATCTAAAACTAGGGCTGTTACAGGAGTAGCCATGCTATTGGGAAAATTCTCCTCCAAATTCTTTAGCAGTTGGACTATTCACTCAAACTATAATCGGTTACTCATACAAATCTAGTCTTCTTCTTTTCCAGGTACTCTTTTCAGGCTGCAGGCAAAGCTTGAAAACCCCAAGGAGAAACTAAAGGAATGGGCTTGAGAAGTCTATGAGAATGGTTGCTAACATTCTACCCAAATTCGAACCAACCTGGTTGTTATTCAAGCTCAAATTCCAGAAGACCTATTCAATATAGCATTACCAGAGCAAGAATGCATTATGGTAGCGTCCATGGCTCACTAGAAAACTGGAGATATGAATGAGAGATTGGGAGATAAGAACATGGCATACTTCCACTCCTAAATAAAAGAAAAACGGGCCACCAGTAAGATCTACTCCATTGTTGATATGCATGGCAATACCTATACCCAAGACCAAGCAATCAATGAAGCCTTTGTGTAATATTTTAAGTCTATTCTAGCTAATCCCAATGCCCATAAGCCCAACCTTCAAAAAATCTTTACTGTGAAGCTCTCATACCTAAATAAGCAATAAGCAAGAAGTTTGGTTTCATTAGCATCTGATGCAGAAATCAAATCTGCACTCTTCTCTTAAATGCGAATAGCATTGGTGATCCTGATGGATACAATGTGTTCTTCTTTCAAAAGTCTTAGGAGATTATTGGCAATGATATTATAGCGGTTTTCCAACATTTCTTCCAATCCGACAAACTACACCCTAGTTTTAATACAAAAAATCTATCTCTTGTCCGAAAGATTGAAAACCCGGACTATGTCTCTCATTTCAGGCCCATCGCTTATGCCAATGTCATATACAAGATCATCTCTAAAATCCTTTCCATCAGACTTGAATCCATCATACACTAATTTGTTGGCAGTAACCAATCTGCATATATCCCCAATCGCTCGATAAGTGATAATATCTTGCTAACCCAGGAACTTCTTAATGGTTACAATAGAACCGTAACCTTCCCTCGTTGCATGTTGAAACTGGACATCCAAAAGGCCTTTAACACCATTTCTTGGCAAGCTATAGTGGATGTTCTATCAAGGATGAAGTTCCCCCTTCCATACATTGCTTGGGTCTACACTTGTATCTCCATCATCACTTTCTCCATTGTCAGAAATGGTTGCTCCTTTGGCTACTTCATAGGTACTCAAGGAGTTCGATAGGGTGATCCAATCCCTGCACTCCTCTTTGTTGTTGTGATGGAAGTTCTCAACCCAATTCTTTATGATAAGGTCGAGTCAGGGCTTCTACAACTTCACCCTAAATGCGAAGAACCGTGTATGATTAGCCTTCTCTCTGCAGATGATTTGGTATGTTTTATTAAGCTTACTCGTGCCAACATATATTCCATCACTAGATCGCTTGATGAGTTTCGCGACATGATTGGTTTAACAATAAATCTAAATAAATCTCATATCCTAATTGCTGGGTTAAATGGCCAACCGAAACAAGACGTCATAGCCTACTCATCTCTACAACAAATGCCTAATAATGCATTCTACCTGGGGTTACCTCTAATAACAAAAAGCATTACTACCACGGAATGTCTCCCTTTTCTGAGAGAATTACCGCTAGATTTCTACATGGACAAACACTATGTTAATAGAAGTAGGTAGATAGACTATAATCTAATCGATTGCATCTTTAATGTCCTCCTACTGGTGCAAGCATTTTCGCCTCCCTGCAAATTAATTTCCATGATATCCAAGGCCTTGAATAGATTTCTTTGGCTTAGTGATGCATATTCAACAAAAATATTCCTATTTCCTTTAATAAAGTTTAACTACCAAAATCTAATGAAGAACTTGGCATCCTCAACCTAAAACAGATGAAATTAGCGGCAATTGCAAGACTCTTTGATCTCATTTCAACCAACGATAATAACTTATGGGATACATGGGTCTGAAGCAATCTTATCAAAACTAAGTGTCTTTGGTCAATCACGACTCCCTCCACTGCCTCCTTTATGTGGTGATCCATACTCAGGCGTAGGCAAACTTTCCTACCATTTATTCAATGCAACCCAATTAAAATTCGACATCTTCGATTTTGGGATGACCCTTGGGCCTCACGAGGTTTAATCCTCAACCATATCACTGATCACAACCTCCGGCACCTTTTTCCATTCCAGCCAATGAAGAAGCAGCTGATTACATTATCAATGGCTACCTGATCGTCCCTTATTTGAGCTCCTCTTTAGTTCGTCAGTTATGGAACAAAATATTGGCAACAACCTTTATAGACTTAATGCAAGATGTCCTATGGTCTACAAAGAATAGAAAGCTAAGTCATGCAGCCATTTGGCCCATTTATCAATGCCTCATGGGTAATCAACAATTCTTTCCATGGTCGTTGAGAATCTAGAATTCTGGAGGTATTATAAAAAACAATCCAACTCTATGGAAAATTCTCACTAATGGGATCCTAACCAAGGACAGGCTACATAGAATTGGAATCACTGATAACGACTTTTATATCTTATGTAATTCTACTACATAATCAAATGTTCATCTCTTCTTTACCTATAAATTTACTAATGCAATCTGGGCTATTCTTCTCGCTAGAGGACAATACCATAAACCATCCACTAGCTCAATCTTAAAGTGGCAGGATACATTCATGGATACTAGATGGAAATCTCCTAACGGTATTTCATCTATGATAATGCCCTTTTCATTAGATAAAAGAAATATTATTTGTAGAATCTATAGTCCATTAATCCGTTTTTCTATGGCATATAAAATTATGTCTTGTGCTTTTAGCATCCAGTTTTCCATTTCTTCTTTCCTTCTTCATGAGCTCTTATCTGTAGATATTCTCATAAGCTCATCATCACTGTCAGAATCTAATATAGCTTTAAGCTGATTTTTAACTCCTTTTTAGAAGAACAAGCCATAAGTTCTTTAAGAAGCTCAAAAACATCTTTCTCTGGTAGAGGTGTTTCCGAGATTTTAATGGGTTCATGATTAACTAAACCAATTTCTGAAAAAGTTGAATCTTCAAAGAAATCAAATTTGTCCCACCATTTAACCATTATTCTTCTTCCTAAATAAGAAATTTTGAAGTTTAATCTAAGTTTTTGGAGGGATCTTGGTATTATCATTACATCGCATTTAACTATCCAAGGTACTTGATAAAGTACTGTAAAGATTAAACCATGATTTTTCATGGAAGGATTGATTTGAACAAATTGGTCATAAATGTTTTTAACATTTTGTGGCAATATAATCGGATGTAATCTAAAGTTGGAAAACCATACTATAATTGCATTAAGAGATAAAAGACAATCAATTTAATGATTCCTTGTTAGGAATAGTAGAATCAACACTGTGTGATGGACCGATATATTTTTCGTGTTTTTCAAATTTTACTACGCCTTTAACAGATCCAAATGTACTTCAATCTATCTGTTTAGACATAAAAACTAAAATTTTTAATGTGAAACCAGGAACACAAAATGTTATTCTTATTTATAGAATATGTTATAAAGTAAAGAATATTATGTTACTGATAAAATAATATATACCAATTAAAAATCAAGGTACAACTACATTGTTTATAACAGACATTAGTAAAAGTAATGTTGTAATTCCAAAATCAATTAGTTGGAATGAAATAAATTCACCAAAAAAATGGCTTCTAGAAGAGGCAAATGAAGCAGTTGAGGTAGAAAATAAAAAATTAAAAGAAATTGTTTAATATCCAAACAGTGACATTGAAATCAGATTTTCAAAAGATAGAGTCACATAGCTAAAATTAGGTTCTAACTCTAAATTAGAAAAACCAAGAGTCAACAATGCTGAAATCACTCCTTAAAAAATAGAAAAGGAAAATGTAATTGTAAAGAATACGATGAAAGGAGTTAGTCAACCTGAATATAGGATTGATGTCCCTCCATCAAATCTCAGCTCTCCTGTTAGCTACCGCCGCAGATATGAGATGAGGATAAATGGATTAAAAGGTATAAAATATTTTTTAAAAAGATGGGAAATGACCTATCAAAAGATTATGATTTCAAAATCCATTACTTCTTGCATAAATTTCAAAATTACCCGTTCGATTCCACGTTTTGATTACGAATGCCTTGAAGTGATGATATGGGGGGCAGGTGCTTAAAACATATGCGACCACAGAATTATCCCATTTTGTTTCTGTTCTCCGACTGACCTCCTCCTTCATAACTGTAATCTTTTTATCATTTTAGGTAATAGGGCAACAAAATCAAGATCAGATAAGTCCGGATTGACATCGTCATTCTTCAACATTCAGCCCAAGTAAACGGCGTATTGCCTTTTCTCTAAGCTTGAACCATTCCACCCAAACTTGGAGCGGGAATCTTTGCATTACCAGGTCCTGAATTGAAGTTTCCCGCCCTTGCCATTGCATTACGAGATCTTGGATTACCGGATCTTGGATTATGGTTTTTTTTTTGAATTGGAATGGTTGGGTTCTTGGCTTGAATGACATGCTGGCGGTTTCTCCAGTGGTTAACAAGCTTAATACCATCTTTGTCAATTATCGGCTTATTTGCCCCTTCAATCCTAGGGTTTGGTTTTGAAGGAGGATTGAGCTTGAGAGGAGGATGTGGAAAATGAGGTTAATGCCCCAAAACCTGATCGATGGCAGTCATAATGATGTAAGAAATTTCTCTAAAATTAAATACTTTAAAAAAATAACAAATGTGCAATTCAAATTCGTGAAAGTATAATATTTTCTAAGCAAAAATACACTTACCCAATCCATATTTGAACAAGACCTATTTTTGTAAAAAGTTTTGATTCAGGTCTAAAGTTGAAATAAACATGGTTTGAAATTCCGACGGAATTCCGGTTATTTCGGTGATTCCGTTTCGGTTCCGCTCATAATCGGAACGGAATCTGGTCAAAAAAATTTCGGTTCCGGTTTAAATTCCGGATTTGCTTTTCAAATATTAAAAAAAAAACTTATAAAAATTAAAAAAATACAACAAATATATAATAATTAAAAAAAAGGAAAACGGATTAGTCGGGACAAATAAATAAATGAAGATGTCATATAGTTTCATAAAAAAATTGTTATACTTGTTAGTTTACATCGAATCATGATAAAAAATTCGAAAAATTCAAAATTGATCTAAGTTTTATAATTTCAAATGAACAATACAGAATCGTACACAATTGAATTTTAATTAAAGTGTGTTTTTTATATGTAATGTAAAAATTGTACTATAAATTTTTAACAATATTGGATATTTATTAGTGTATATAACAAATTAAAGTAAAAAAAAGTACCGGAATTAGAAAACTGAAATTAAAGCGGAACTTTCGGAATTTTCGAAATAAAACCGGAAATTTTAAAATTACCAATGACAGGACCGGAAACGGAAAACGGAATTTTGAACCTTGAAAATAAGTTGTTTTTGGAGCTTAATTTGAAAAAAATTTCCTATTGCAAAAGAAGTTCACAATACTTATCATTCAATTATGTGTTCATCAGTGTACTTTGATATGTGCAAACTTGCATAAATAATTCCATTTATCCTAGGAGGAGTCTTCATCGGACATTGTGTGATCTGAAGAGGGGAAAACATTTTAAGAAGACAGTGACTTCGTTCATGCCCTAGAGCGATATTTTCAGCACAAACTATAGCGTGTTAGTCTTAAGAAAATAAGTTCCACATAACATTGTTCACCTCTTTAATGTTTTTCAGCTGTACATTCTAAATAAAATGTTTACAACTTAATATTTAGGTTGTAAATTATTACATAATTGGATCACAAATAAGTTTTCCATCCCTTACTTAAAACATGGTATGCACACATGAATACTCTTTTGATATTTCTAATGATTCTACTGTATCCATGATGTTGTAGTGGTAGTAACCGTAAATTGTAACTTCAAATTCTCTTCCACAAAAGTTGAAAAGCAATGACAACAAATGGAGAACCAAATTTAAAGTGCCAAATGTCTGGAATAAAAGTGGATACGGTGATTATGATTCCGGTGAAGTAGTGAACATGGGCACGTATGTTTCGCCTGTCAAATACAATAATATCCAGGGTATGATTTTGTTATCTGAGCTCTATAGGCATCAAATCATAACCATTTCTTCTTTAATTAAGGTTGAACGGTAGAAGATTGATTTGATTTGGTAGTCGATAAGGAGAAGGGTTACATTGATTTGTCTAAACGTAGTGATTCTGAAGCTGTCGGGTTTGCAGATAACAATATGGCACTGGTAGCTGCTGCATTAAATCATGCAACCTGTTTCAGAGACCATGAGTTTTGATTTGGAGGTTCTGTATGTGAATATTAGATGGCATCTTTATAGAATATTTGGGCATGCAGTTGAACCTTTCAAAGTGATCGTGACGGATATGGATACCGTGCTTGATGCCTTGGAGGGGTTTATAGCAAGGTTCGAAGTTCCGGATTCCGTTTCCGTTCCGGTCATCTGAAATATTCAAAATTTCGGTCCCGTTTCGGGATTTCCGGAAATTCCGTTTTAAATCCGGTTTGTCAATTCCGGTACATTTTTGTTATAAATACGCAAATAAATATGCAATACTAATAATCAATTACATTAAATTATTCAAGTCACATAAAAGTTACAAAACATACAACATAAAAATTTAATACCAAAAGCTATTTCTCTGAGCATCATATAAATTTTGTCCATCGTTCTCTTCATCTTGTGTCGGATTATAATATGCTGGAAAAGCATACTGCTGTATCTGATCCGAACTTAAAAATGTCGTCATCATATTATCAAAGGGTGAGGGTTCATCTTGGCTACTTGATGGCTCAGCAGCATACGGTTGATGTAACCCACAATACGAATAACCTCCGGTATAGTCAGATGTAGAATACCTAAAACTGGGGACATTGTTAGAAGTATATCTGTCATTATAATCCCCTTGATCTTCATGAACAACGTTTAAATTTCTATCTCTTCGTCGACTATAGTCATCTGCTTCATAATTTTGTATATGTCTTTGAGACTCATCAAAAGTGGAATCAACGCCATAACCACTCGAACCAATACCGTCACCACCAGCATTACCTGAATCATCATTTGATGAACTATCATTTTCAGTATTTTCTGCAGATACATTATCATTGTCCGACCAAGGATTATCGCTTGCATTATCAAGTAGTGGATTCTCAGCTTCTCTAGTCCATTCTGCAAGAGGATCCTCCTCATGAAAGATGTAATCTAAATCAATAAGTTGGTCGGTTGTTTGTTGGCGTTTAGCATGTCGTACTCTTAATCGCATATTATAATGTACAAATACCAATTTTTCTAAGTTCTCCATTTTTATTCTGTTTCTTAACTTCGTGTGAATCATTGCAAATGTTGTCCAATTTCTTTCACAATTTGAAGAAGAAACTGTTTGGCTAAGAATACGCATAGCTATGCGTGTTAAATTTGGAGCAGCTTCCCTACCAATTATTGACCACCACATAGCTGGAAGACACGACTTAACTGCACGTTTCGCTTTTGCAGAACCAAATACATCAAGTTTCATTCTATATTTTTCAACCTACGAATCATTCATAATAAACCAAGTTATTCTTTGCGCTAAACATTAAGTTTAATAATTTGTTTATTACCTCTTTTGAAATTTGAATTTGCATAGCAATATCAGGCACCATTTTTTCAAGAACATTTGTCCATCCATTTAGAACCTCATCATCGTTTGTTGCATTATCTCCGTATTGTATATGAGGATTGAGAAAATAACCTAAAACAATTTGATATTTCAAAGAAATATTGACATGATATTTACTTTTATAATTGTGCAATAATTAAAAAAAAAATACCTGCTGCATGAATAGGTCGGTGCAATTGTCTTTCCCATCTTTTATCGATTATATTCCACCACTTTTGACACTGTCTTACACCAACATTTTTCTTAATTGATTCCTTCGCTCGATCCATTGCTTCATATAGATATCCCATCTCTGCTTTATCATCATTGTCCACCATTCTTAAAACTTTTACAAGTGGACCAAATACGAGGATTATAGCAGCAACGTTGGCCCAAAATTTATCACTGTGAATCAAATTATAGATAAGAATTGCAGTTTTTTTATCTTTAGGACCGAGTTTCGGAATCTTTGCGCTCCACTCCCTCGAAGAAATCATTCTTCTTAGATTCTCTTTATGTGTATATATGGATTCCAACGCAATAAAGTGAGTAGCAAACCTGGTTACTGCTGGCCGAATCAGCTCTTTATTATTGGTTTCTTTTCTCATTATGGTAAGCAACCAACCATGATTGTATATGAATCCTGTTATTGATTGACAATTTAAAATTATCGATTTTACCTCGGTTTCTTTTGAAATATCTTCAAGAATCAAATCGATACAATGTGCTGCGCATGGTGTCCAATATAGTTTTCTTCTTTTTTCCATCAGTAGTTGGCCAGCAGCTTTGTAATTTGCTCCATTGTCAGTTACTATTTGCACAATTCTATCTTCTCCAATAAAATTAACAACATTATCCATTAGACCACAAATATACTCGGCACTTTGAAATTTGTCGGTAGCATCTACAGATTTAAGAAAGACAGTTCCTTGGGTAGAATACACAAGAAAATTTATGATTTTTCTTCTATTTTGTGTGCTCCAACCGTCGCACATCAACGTACAACCATACTCATCCCAAAAGTTGGAGTAAGTGTCGATGTGTTGTTTGATTTCAGTGCACTCTAAATCTAAATATGTTTTTGATAATTCATGTGCCGTGGGTCCTTTAATTCCAGGACCAGCTTCTTGAATGGCCTCTACCATAGTTTCATAGTAAGGACTATTAGCAGCATTGTGTGGGATATGATTAAAGTAAAAAAATTTTGATATTGCACGACCTATGTGTTTTTTGGCATCTTTAATGCCTTTTATTGCAGTTCTAATAGAAGGTTGAGTTCTACCTCCTCGTTTTTGTACATAGGGATCAATCCTTCCAGCTGCCCGTGTTGCTAAATCGTCATCTATTCTGATTGATTTAGAACGGTCATTGCGCTTTAGTCCGCTAGATCGTATACCTGTTCCACTAGATCCTACACCCGAGTTCATATAACTTTCTTTACTTTCTTGCAAGGCGCATCTTAGCTCTCTGTCATCTTCACCTCCATCACTGTCGGTATCTTCATTTTGTTGTTCGGGCATGCTCATTAGCTCTTCTTGCACACGTTGTTTTTCGAGCTTCCCTTGATTTCGCTCAATTCTCTTTTTATTCAGATGTTCTCGTATAAGTTTCCTGACTTCTCTGGGAACAGTCGGACATACTGCCACGTCGCCTGTTTGTCCTGCTAAATGTTCTTTCATACGTGTTATACCACCACCAGAAATTATTTTATGACAATAATTACATTTGTTTTTTCTTTTTTCACCAATAACCGCCGTACAATAATTCCAAACGATATCACGATTTGCCATAATCAGCCACCTAAATAGAAAACAAAATAATTTAATGTTTAATTACTTTAACGCTAATATATTTTAATGCAAATTAAACAATATAATTATTTGCATTATAGAACATCTATTCATAGTTGTTCAATTATCATATACAGAATAAATGTTAACCTTCACAATTCAATTTGTTACTGCAAATTTTACATTAACTTCAAATTGTTACTGCAAATATGACATAAATTTACTATCTCCTCTGTTACTCAAATTGTTAATGCAAATAAACATAGCAAACAATATTCACTTCAATATACAAGCAAACATAACAAATTTGACATAAACACAGCAACATAGTGACATACCCAACCGGCCCATTTATATCTCCACTGTGATTTTTGCGCTAGCTCGAGCAAAATGAAATAACGCAGTAACAAATTTGGGTAAAAAATTAAAAACCTGGTCGCCGCACTTGTCGCCGTCGCCGCGCTAGTTGCCGTCGCCTCACTTGTCGCCGTCGCCGCACTTGGTCGCCGTCGCCGCAGTTGGTCGTCGTTTGCTGTTGAAGGAAGTTGCGCTCGAGCCTGCGTGCTGCCGCGAACGAGTGTTTCACGTGAATTGATTGAATCGCTTCTAACTGAGAGGTATGTTTTGCAGCTCTTGCTTATTGATTGAATCGTCTGGAGTCTGAATTTATAGATTATAAAGTGATTCACGTGAATGATTATAAAGTGATTCACGTGAATTTGTAAGTGAATTTGTAAATGGCAGACAGCATTATGCTTGATTAGATTAAAGGTTTTACTTTTGTCTTCGCTTCAGTTCTTTCCCATGCGTTCGAATCTCTGCAAATTTTTTTTTTTTAGACGAGAACGGGTTGCGGTTTTACAACGTTGTTTCGGTCCGGCCCACGCCGGAACCGGGCCGAGATGGCCGGAACTCCGGCGTGCCGGCCGGACTTTGATACCTTGGTTTATAGTGATGAAGAAGAGTAGGAGAAGGATAACACAGCAATCAAAGTAGATATTGAACTGAAATGGTTTCATGTTTGATGGGGCCAAACACATTAAAGATGTAATCAAGAAAGCGAAAGCTGCCGGAACTGAAGATTGTCCGGTTAAAATCAAGCTTGAAGCGCCACCACTTTAAGTTCTTCCCACGCAGACAGCTGATAGGGAACAAGGCATAACAGTCCTAATCAATGCTGTAAACAATAGAGGTTCGCATTGATGCTATATCTAGCTACCAAAGGAAACTGACAGTGAAGGCATGATTAATGGAAGAAGCCAGTATCGACTGTTTCTGCATTATGGGGTGATTGGCAGTGTACTGTACTAACTTTTGTTCACAATGCATATATTTTATTGTCTTCATTTGTTTATTATTGTGTTGTAATTTTTAGAGTTGGGTTAACATTTGGAATTTGCAGGATGCATTTACAATAATGCAGGAAGGTTCTCCTTTGGAATTGATATCAGGATACTTCCCTATAATGGTAACCTTTGCAACTCTGAGGTGTTAACCAACGGGATTGAAGACATATGATTCCAAGAAACAAATATATCATTATTGAACCAGTGATCGTTGTGAAGGAAGTAATAGAATTCAAACTGCTTCTGTATAAGCACCAAGGAGTTGAGATTATATTATATCTATCAGAAGGCAGTGTGTTAAACAGTACCGTAAATGATATACATGTTATTTGAGTTGTTTTGCATCCTTCTGTCTGGTAGGTTATTGTCAACCATGTATCTATTTAGGTTATGAATAAAGGTGGAACTCAGCGCACGAATCTCCTGCACAATAACGGACTCTGAGGAGGATGATAATGTACGCAGCATTTTCATTACATTTCGAAGAGACTGTTTCCAAACTCAAATCTAAATGCCTCATCACTGTATGTTATGAATGATAAACATAAATTCTTTCATAATAGGTACCACTCTTCATAGCTGAGATTGCTCCTAAGCACTTTAGATGTAGTCTTGCATCTTTAAATCAAGTAAGCAATCTCTTTCCGCATAATTCTTAAATATAAAGTGTATTGATCTGTTGACACTGAATTAACCATGAAAATATTACGTTAACGCTTGTTTATTTTGGTTTGACTTATACTGTAATCTCTGAATAATAATAATTTCAAACTTTTTGCAACTTAGACAACTGTCATCACTAGCTATTTGCTATGTTTTCCCGTTTGAAATTTAACTATATGTTTGTTTGCTTTCAATTTTTCTTCTGCTCTGTTAATCAGTTATTCTATCATACTACTGCATCTCTGTCTTCAGCCGCTCTTTACTTATTTATGCACTGAATGTTATTTCATTTCTTAAATTACTTAGCTTATTTAACTCAAATACTATATTGCATAATTCAACTTAATGAAGTTTTTTTTTACAGCTCAACAATTTTATTCCTATTTATTGCATGAATGACTATGTTGCTCGGTCTAATTTAGACATTCTGTATTTTCATTCAAACTGAGTAAAGGATGGTTGTACAAAATATCATCTTGGTATACAGTCCAAACTAACTGACAGAAGAAGAAAAGAAACAGTAGTACAAATCAGTGCAAATGACCAAACATATTCGATACTTTGAAACTGATGGTTTGAATTGAATTAAACTGAAAATTTGAAATTTTGGGTTTAATTAAATAAATTTGTAAAATGTAAAGAATTAAAGGTAACATGTTCAAATGTATGATTTTGAAATGTTATGATTTTCAAAGTGTAATGATTTCAAGTATTTTGCTTTCGAAAGAGATATAACTTTGAAAATATTATTGTTTTTGAAAGGTGAATATATGTTTGAAATGGAAATGGTATCGTATTGATTTGAATATAATTTTGAAATAAAAATGGTTTTGGTTTCGAAGTATAAACTATTTTGAAAGGGATATAGTTTTGAAATGAAATGATTTGATTTTTTGAAGTATAAACTATTTCGAAATGACCACGGCGTTATAATAATGATTGGTGGTTAAAGAAACCGAGATCGGAAGTTGTCATACTCTCTACCAACTCCGAAAACCACTTTAACAACTGTGTACGCGGTGGAGTTTGCAGAATGAAGTAGGATGGTGGCGATGATCCTATTATGGTATGAACGTGGACCCGACTCCCGTGAGTTGGCTTAAGGTGGCTAAAACAGGAGCGATCGACGGACCAAGTAGGGTCATTCCTCCTATCAGACACATTTCTTCGATACTATACTCTTACTTGTGATTGATTTGATGGTCATCTTCCGATTTTGATTGGGAGTGTGTTCTGAGATGGGCACAGTGGCGTTACGTTACCACCATCCCGGAAGCGTAATTGGTATATCTACCCTGGCATTGCCTAGTTGTGTCATGTCACCTACCATAGCGACCTTTACTACGAGTTTGTTTTTCTTCCGTAGCCCATGGAGTATTTAGGGTAGCCTCCCGATCTGGAGGTATGCTAATACTGGATGGACTACTGGGACTATTATGTGTTAAGAGCTATATGGGTAATACCTTAACGCTATTTTAAAGTAAGTTTATTTTACTGTAGACATTATTATAATAGTGAATATTACTACATCGTAAATAGTTTAATGGATCCTTAGAGGATGGGCGGTCCCAAGCATCCTTTAAGTTACTGATGCATTTTTGTTACTGTTCACTTGAGTTGATTTACAGTTCATAAGTATTTATGTCCTGACTCGAGTGTTTTGTATTTTGCTTTACGCTCGGGTCAAACTGAATGATTCAGTATTCAAGACTCACCTTCAGAGTTGGAGCTTTCCTTGAAGACCCAGCCATCTATTTTGCTTTCAGTATCCAGTGATTCCAGTGATGTATTCTGATTTGTATCTGATGTATCTTGTTACTCTTCTGTTGTAGCTTGTTTAACTCTGATGTATCTTATATGTATATTAGCTTCATGAACTACTACATCCTTTACTTCCGCTGCATTATTAAATACTCTGTGTCTGTGATCTGTGATTATTTATTTACTGTATATTCTGAGATTTGCCAAATTTTATTTACAACGCGGTATTTTGAGCAATTCAAGTCCGACATGTGCGGATGCAAATGTTTGAAAATATCGGGTCATTACAAACATAGCATTAATACCGGGTACTGCTATTTGTTTAGGATCTTTCGGAATGCTTGTTGAATCTTGTTGGATTTTGGTTTAATAGTGAATCTTGTTGAATTTAATGATTTATGTATTAACAGTGAATCTTGTTGAATTTAATGATTTACGTATTAATAGTGAATCTTTAATTACTGAATGGATTATTGTAGCTTGGTGGCAGGTGAAGTTGAATCAAGGCTTCTAAAACCTTTTTTCTTCTTCTAGCAACTGTAAGAGTTATTGTTATAATTAGTTAACTTTTGAGTCGAGATCTTGAAGTATCAAACTGCATATGTTTAAATTTGTACCATTAGTTGTAGATTATTATAACATAATGTCAGAGTTATATGTTTATTACAAGTAATATGTGGTTTGCTGATTTATGTGTGATTTGAGTTTTGATGATTCTTTTTGCCTTGTGGAATGTGCATCGAAATTGAATATGAATTCGTGTGTCATTTCTCGGTTTCCATGTCTAGGTGTAGATGTTATTGTATAGGTAACAGTGTATAGAAGGGCCAATCAAAAGGTTTTTTAAAATGCAGAATTTTGCAATGGCTTTATGCCATTGCTAATTACAAGAATGTCAACGGAAAAAAGCCGTTGTAATTTTTAAATTAACAATGGTACCGAGGAGTTGTAAAATCTTGTTTCGCAATGGCTTAGAGTCATTGCAAAAATTTTCCATTGTCCACTTTGCAAAGGCTCTGGGCCGTCACATTTTTTTGGTTTAATGCTTGCAAGTCATTAGGAGAAGGATCGGTTCATATATTCTCACACATGATGGTGTGGTGCGCACTATCATTGGAGTCCGCAATGTTCCAGGTTTAAGGAAATCTATTATGTATTTGAGCCAGCTAGCATCTTTGGATTATAGGATGACGATAGAGTCAGATAGCTTAAAGGTGACACGAGGCGTTCTCGTATTGATAAAACCAGTAATTGTTTGGAATCTTTATATGTCGAAAGGATCTATAGTTCTGGGAGAGTCGTGTGTTGAAACTGACAGTTCACGAGCTTTGTATGTCACTAGACTTTGATATCTTAGATTGGATCAGGTTTTGGAGATGAGCTTGGAGCTGCTTCGTAGGAGGGATGATCAAGAGTGAAAGATTTAACCTTTTGGAATTCTACAAGGATTGTGTATTGGAAAAGCAGATGAAGGTTTCTTTTGGTGTTGGCAGACATGAGTCCAAAGGAGTATTAGAGTATGTCAATACGGAAATTTGTTGACCAGTAGCTACAGCTTTTATTGGAGGAGCTAAGTATTTTATCTCTTTTATCAATGATTACTCTAGGAAGGTTAGGGTGTTCATGATTAAAGCTAAGTCGAAGTCATTTGAAAAGTTTAAAACTTAAAAGGCACCGGTAGATAATGAAGTAGGAAGGAAGTTGAAGATGCTATGATCTGATAATGGCGGTGAGTTTGTTTCTAAGGAGTTCACAAGTTTCTTTAGGCAGCATGGAATTCAAAGACACTTCAATGCATTTGGAGATCCGTAATTAAACGATGTCTTTGCCGTAATCAAATGGAGTCGCTGAAAGGATGAATATGTCTGCTGGAGAAAGCTCATTCTTTGATATCGATGGCGGGTTTACCTATAGGCTTTTGGGTTAAAGCATTATCGACTGTGGTGTATATTATCAACTGAATTCCATGCTCAGCCGTTGATGGAAAAATTTCAAAGGAAATGTGAAAAGGAACATCCATACATATCAGTTATTATTGTATGTTTGGTGTCCCTTTATATTTTCACCATGCAAGTAATGATGATTTGGAGGCTATATCCTATCAAGGTATATTTTCAAGTTATACATAAGGCATCAAAAGGTATGGTATTTGAAATCCTATCTATAGGAAGGTAGTGCACTCGAGACATGTCACATTTGATGAGTCCGCTATGTTCAAGTCAAAGGAGAATCCACCTAGTTGAATACATTTAGAAGCTGAAAGGCCTAAGGAGATGGAAATTATTCCCACATATCAGCCTAGTAGTAGAGTAAGGGGTGCAAAAGAAGATAGAGTAATTGTTATCATTGATACATCACAAGAAGGTCCATAAAATTTCTCTAGTAATGATGATGGTTGTGAAGCTAGAGATGATCAACTCAAGTTGGAATTGAAAGAAGCTTAGACAAAATTACACTATTTAGGCTATCTATAAAGTTAGAAGCCACCAAATAGGTATAGAGACTGGAAGTACGGAAATCTTAGTCTTGATGATCGGTTTGACTATGCACTGCATGCCATGCAAGATGATTCTTTCAACCTTGAAAAAGCTATTGATTCGGGTGCCAGCTAGAAACGGATGCATGCTATAATAAAGGAGATGGATACATCGTAGAAGAATCGGACTTAGAAATTGGTACCACCCACTCGAGGAAGTTGAGCCATAAGATGCAAGTGGGTATATAAGATGAAGGACAATGAGAGATATAAGACTAGAATTGTTGCAAAGGAGTTTTCATAGAAGAAGGGGATGTAGTATGATGAGGCATTTGCTCTGGTTGATAGATATACTTCTATCCTGATATTGCTAGCTATGTTGCAACTCACGACATATAGTTAGAACAATTAGACGTAATGACAGGTTTTATGCAAGAAGACTTAGAGGAGACCATCTATATGAAACAACCAGAATGATTTGTAGAGGATAGGAAGGAATGAGTTTGCAAGCTACAGGAGCTTTTATATGATTTGAAGCAGTCTCTAGGTAATGGTACGAGGTTTAACTCTTTTATACTTACTCTTCATTTTGATAGAGGTGTTAATGATGCTTGCATTTATTTTAAGCATATGGATGATGATAACTGAATATATTTTTGTATGTGGACGATATGCTAATTGCTTCCCAGGACAAAGCTGAAATTGACAGGTTAAAATTAAAGCTAAATACGGAATTCAAGATGCAAGATCTTGGAGAATCAAAGAAGATTTTAAGGATAGAAATCCAAAGAGAGAAAGCTGAAGGTGTTGAGATTGATGCAGAAAGAATATATCCAGAAAGTGCTTGCTCAGTTCAACATGGAGAAGGCAAAGATAATCACTACTCCTATGCCTTTGCATGTTTCGCTTTCAGAGTAGGGCTCTCCGATCTCAGACGAAGACAAAGCTTATATGAAAAAGGTACCTTATGCTAGTGTGATTGGAAGCTTGATGTATTTTGTAGTCTGCAAGAGATCAGATATTGCATAAATGGTTCGTTTGGTTAGTCACTGTATGGCTAATCCGAGGAAACCGCATTGAGAAGTAGTGAAGTACATTTTGAGACATCAGATTATAGGTTTGTTTCTAACGACGGGAAGAAATATTTCATCTTGGTTAGATTTTGTGATTCTGATTATGCCGACGAAAGAGATCGAAGGAACTCAACATCAAGTTACGTCTTTACATTTGAAAAGACAACTATTAGTTGGAGAGAGAAGTTGCAGACTGTAGTCGTATTATCTAGTACAAAGGAAGAATTGATAGCTGTTGTTGAAGTAGCCAAGGAGGCAATTTACATGAAGCGGTTTATGTGCGCTTTAGACTTTGTTCATGGGAGTATACTGCGACAATCAAAGCGCAATGTATCTAGTTGGGAATATGACATTTAGCTCGAGGATAAAGCGCATGGAGGTAGGAGAGTCTTTCCTCGTCTCTATAAATGAAGAAAAACATATATATATATATATATATATATATATATATATATATATATATATATATATAGACACAGAAGTTTCACACCGAGGAGAACGCAACAGACATGTTCGCTAAATCTTTGTCTGCTGTAAAGTTCGAGCATTGCTCGAACTTGATTGCTTACTGAAGTGCTAGGTACCATACTACAACAAACATACCTTATTACAATATCTAAAAGATGTTTTTATGTGTTTCGCAAGATTTTCACAAAGGTTGTTTTAAGCCAAATTGTAATAGGATTGGCGCCTTTCACAACGTTTTTTAGATGTTGCAAAAAAATTGCATCATTTTTTGGTGTTGCAAAATATATTTTACAAATTTATGTTAAGGTTGCAGAATATTTTTTTACCACTTTTTTTAAAAGTTAAGTAATGTACATACAACTTTTAAAAAATATTGTTTTCAACCTACAGCTTTATCCTCAACGCTATTATTATATTATAGAATTGTAATTTTAGAAATTCAAATTCATAAAATTCATTGTTTAAAATACGTAGAATTCATCTCAAGTATACAAAGCTGATCAATTATATAGAATCAAACAACAATACAAACATTTATAGCACTTCATTCCTCTACATCAGTCCAACAAAATAAGTTTCTAGCCATCATATGTGCAATTTAAACTCTTATCACAAAATCCTTTCACTTAATAATTAGTTATACAAATCTTCATCCAATGCTTTTGCCCAGATCCATGCTTCTGAATCTACTACTGCAACTTTCTCATCTTTCCAATTTCTAAAACTACGCATGACGTTGATGATTCATCCCCTCCCCTTCATAATGCAGGATCTTTCTTCCATAAACTTCCAAAGATTATTCATCAAACCCCTCCACTTCCTCAAGATATCTTATTCGTCAAATCCTAGTGTTTAATGAAGCTACGTTCAAAGACGGGGCCAGGATTTGATGTCTCCCCAGGTTAATCAAACATTTTAACTCCAGAAGCTTAGAGCATCTCCAACAGGTGCAGAATTCTCAAATCTACACCCGAAGGAGCTTCCAACAGGGGTCGGGAATTCTCAATAGTGCAGAAAGTAGGCTCGAATGCGTGAGAATATCGGAGAGGATGAGGCGCCTGTTAAACAGGCGCCTGGAGGTCAGGCGCCTATTGAACAGGCGCCCGCTTATTTCCCCCTCCAACGGCTCCTTTCCAACGGCCATTTTCTCTCTTCAAATACAACTCCCACCTCTTCTTCCCTTCACAACTAATTTGCTTCCTCCATTACAGTTTTTTCTGCCATAACTCTCACTTGAAAATGTACTCCGATTTCGATGTCGTTGCTGCAAGGTACACTTTTGAAGACTACGACTTAGAAGACATTACGGTTCCACTCGGGGGAGAAGTAACTAATGCAAGCTGGAGCCCTGCGGAAGACTACGATCTTTGCTACATTTATTGTGCCCTCTCGGTTGATCCTATTCGAGGGACCGATCAAAGTGGTGAATCTTTTTAGGGCAAAGTTACTAATTGCTACAATAGACAGAACATCGATCGGAAAAGAACGCTATCTTTAGTCAAAGGTCATTATGGAAAAATAAATCGCCAAACGCAAACGTTCGATTCTCAAATGTTTAAGCTAAAGCAAACGAATCCTAGTGGATTTGGAAATGAAACGCATTTGGTAAGCTTTAATATAATATCATTGTTGTACTTTTTATCATAGTTCTTTAACTATACTAATAATTTTTTGAACGGAGAATGACCGCAAACAAGTTGTTCAAACAAATCTATAAACCTGATAGTAAACAAGCACCACATATTTATTGTTGAGTCACAGGTTCTATGAAGTTTTTGATTTCTGACAAAGAAATAAAGGCGATCGACAAATACAGGCATCATGGCTATAAAGAGGCACAAAAGAGCTATATATGGTACTCTAGATTGTAGGTTGATTATTTGATATTGTAATAGTGATAAACTTGTTAAAATCTATCCTCAAATAATCATGCACCTCAATATAATCGATATATATATTTGAATAGCACTACACATTCATTGTGCAACTTGACAGTAACCGGTCGACCGGTATTAATATATGCGGTCGACCGTTTCTGTGTAAAATGCACAATGAACGTGCACACATGCACATAACGACTATATATTTGAAATCCTATCTACTGGCCAATTTTTGACCTGTCGACCGTTTTTAAACAGAGAGCAACCTTTTTAAAAGACACTTCTTTCTCCAATGGTTGCATCTCTTACCTTTCATCAATGATCATATCTATTAATGGCTACTGTTCACAAAGAGTTACAACCATTTTTTCTCTATATAAACTCATCTAACTCATTGATTCATATACATGAAAACGTATTCTTTTTACTCTAATTTCTGATCTTACCTTCTAAATACTCCTGCATTCTAAAAAGCTCTCAATTATTTTAATTACTTATTGAATCACTGAAATTATTTCATATCTTTTGATTCAATAAGTAATATACTTCCCTTAATCTTCACAAAACATCATTCACATATTTTGAGGATAAGATTATAGGAAATTTGTACTACAAGTGACAAAACTGTGTTAGCAAGAACACATACCGTCAACAAACAATTATATTCATCATTGTTGAAGTCCTCGGTGTTGTCAGAAGCAAGTGTTGAAGTCCTCGGTGTTGTAAGAGGCAAGTGTTGAAGTCCTAAGTGTATTAGAGGCGTGAAATCCCGTTCGTTTGCTCGGGTGTTGTAAACCTGTTCCTCCGGGTGAAGCGAGGTAGTTAATAGTGAAAATCCAGAAAGAAGTCTGGGACTGGACGTAGGACGGTGCTCCGAACCAGTATAAAAATCTCTAGTGTGATTTTTCCTTTTTTTATTTACTGTGCTATTATCATTTATTTCAGCATTTATATTATATTCCATATGACACGATCCGTGTGTACTATATTAGTACGTGCACTCGTAAACTATCACTACTGCACACTTTCATTTGGCATCAGAGTACGGTCATTATATAACCGTAACAAAGTTATTTGATATATTCTTGTAATATGGCAAATAACGCAAATACTAGCACTCAAAACACCACTTACATGGAAGGTCAATCGACACAAAGACCTCCATTTTTCAATGGTCTTAACTATAGTTATTGGGCAACTCGTATGTCATTCTTTATGCAATCAAATAGTTATGATGCTTGGAATGCAACTCAAAAAGAAATAGTAAATCCAACAATTGATTATTCAGAATGGACTGCGGCTGAGAAAACGGCAGTAGCCGTAAATGCAAAAGCAATAAATATGTTGTTTTGTGCATTAGATCAAAATGAATATAACCGTGTTAGTATCTGCACTACTGCATATCAAATTTGGCAAACGTTAAAAATCACTCATGAAGGTACTAACAAGGTTAAACAAGCCAAAATAGCCATGCTGAAAAGTCAATTTCAAAATTTCAAAATGAAACCAAATGAGACAATCAATGATATGTATTCACAGTTTCAAACTATCCACCATGCACTTATTGGCTTAGGACAAAAGTATTCTGATTTTGATGTTGTTTCAACAGTCCTACATTCTCTGACTAGTGAATGGGAAGGAAAAGTATTAGCAATTGAAGAAGCTAATGACCTTTCCGTCATGAAGCCAGATGAATTGATAGGAAATCTAATGTCCTATGAAGCTAACTTGCAGACTAGAAAGGAACAAAAAGAAGAAAAGAAGAACATGGCATTCCATGCTGAAAAAGACGAAAATGAATCAGAATCTGAAGATGAAGATCTGGCCTTCATAGCAAAAGGTTTCAAAAAATTCCTAAAACAACGAAAAGCCAGTCGTTATAACAAAAAGAAATCTGGATCAAATAAACCAACATCATCCTCTATAGAATGCTTCAACTGTCACAAAAAGGGGCACATGCAGAAGGATTGTCCATAACAAAAGAAGAAGTCAGAAAATGACAAATTCAAATATAAGAAGGACAAGACAAAGAAACGAGCCTTCTCAGTAACATGGGATGATTCAGACTCATCTTCATCAGAAAGTGAAAGTGATTCGGAGAATGAACAAGCTAATGTTTGTTTTATGGCAACAGAAGATGTGGTACAAATTCCTACACTTGATGAATTACTTGATATTAATGATGAATTGATAGTCAAATATAAAGACATAAAACGTTAATTAAAAGTAGTCAAAGCAGATTTAGGTAGAGCAGAGTTTGAACGAGATATGTTAAAAGATGAGAAGAAAATATTAGAAAAAGAACTTGAAAAAATTCAAGAATCATCATCTAATATTGACTCTCAACTATCTCTTTTGAGTCAAGAAATAGAAGCTCAAAAAGAGAGAAATAATGCTCTCACTACTGAAAATCATGAGCTTAAGGCAAAAGTCAAAATTCTAGACCTAGAAAAAGCTAGTTTACAAACAAAGTTTGATGACATTACTCAATATATTTCTAACTTTAACAAAGGTCGAGAAAATTTGACAAAAATCATTGAAAGTTCACAATCTATTCAGATAAACAAGGTTTGGGATATAAGAAACAAGAAACCAAGAAACATCTTGGTAATAAAAGAAATAAGAGAGTACAAAAAACTGAAGCTAAGAAAAATCTTAGTTTATTATACTCCAAACCGAAACCAGTTGTGAAATTTCAAAAGAAAAATATCAAGACTATCAAATATGGGTTCCTAAAACAAATAACAATTTGATTAGGAACAAATATATTCAGAATTTCATGAATACTGTGCATCATAATACTAATTATGTATATAAAGGGGATACCAGACCCGTATGGGTTTGGACTCCTAAGACCTAACTCTTAGGACCCTATAAAAAGTGGGTACCATGAACTTAATTCTATTTTTTGCAGGTCCCACTTAAGAAAAGAGGAAAGTGGATATTGGACAGTGGTTGCTCGAAGCACATGACTGGAGACAAGAGCTTATTAACAAATATTACATGCTCAGATGGTGGATCTGTCACTTTTGGAGATAATTCAAAAGGCTATATCATCGGCAAAGGCGATGTGAGCAATTGCGGTACATCTAACTTACCTCTTATTACTAATGTCATGCTAGTTAAAAATTTAAAACACAATTTACTTAGTATTAGTCAGTTATGTGACAAGGGTTTTATAATTTCCTTTTCGAATAATAAGTGTAGTATTTTAGATAAAGACCATAATTTAGTTTTCGAAGGTTATAGAGACAGAAATATATATATATTCTTAATATGAATATTAATCATAATTCAGATATGTGTCTTGTGGCTAATGATAATGATCCATGGCTATGGCACAAACGCTTCTGTCATATAAACTTCAGAACTATTGACAAGCTAGCCAAAAACAATCTAGTTAGAGGGCTACCCAAAATGAGTTTTAAAGTTAACAACATTTGTGATGCATGTCAATTAGGAAAACTGACCAAATCATCTTTTAAATCCAAGAAAGTCATATCAACATTACAACCACTTAAGTTACTACACATGGATTTATTTGGACCTACTAGGGTGCAGTCAATAAATCACAGTCGATATGTGCTTGTAATTGTTGATGATTTCTCTCGTTACACATGGACAATTTTCTTAAAAAATAAAAGTGACACTTTCGATCATTTCAAATCTTTCGTCAAAAGAATTCAAAAATCAAAAGGAATTAAAGTTAAAAATATAAGAAGTGATCATGGCGGAGAGTTTGAAAATAATGAATTTGAACATTTTTGTATAAAGAAAGGTATATGTCATAATTTTTCGTTTCCCAGAACTCCACAACAGAACGGAGTTGTAGAATGGAAGAACCGAACTTTACAAGAATGTGCAAGAACATTATTGAATGGAACCACCTTACCAAAACATTTCTGGGCAGAAGCCGTCGCAACTGCCTGTTATGTTTTAAATCGTGTGTCCATAAGACCTCTTACCAAGAATACTCCTTATGAATTATTTAACAAAAGAAAGCCTAAAATCTCATACTTCAAAGTTTTTGGTTCCAAGTGTTTTATCTTAAATACGAAAGACCAGCTTGGCAAATTCGATCCAAAAGCCGATGAAGGAATATATGTCGGTTATTCGGAATGAAGTAAGGCCTATCGTATATTTAATAAACGAACCAAAACTATTGAAGAATCACTTCATGTCTCTTTTGATGAATTCTACCAGCATCCTCACACTATATCAGATGATGACGAATCAATAGTCACTGACAATCCAATCATCACGAATATTGATTCTGACTCAGAAATAATTATTGAGAATATTCCTCAAATATGTGAGTTACAATCACCACCAAGGATATTAAGAGACCATCCGGCCCAAAATATAATCGGTGAAGTAACATCACATGTCAGAACAAGGAGTCAACTCAACCAAATGGGTCATGTCGCTTTTCTCTCAAATATCGAACCTAAGAATACAAAAGAAGCTACTACAGACAATTACTGGATCATTGCCATGCAGGAAGAACTAAATCAGTTCGAGCGCAATGACGTTTGGGAACTTGTTCCAAGGCCAACTGATCAGTCAGTTATTGGTACTAAATGGGTCTATAAAAATAAGGCCGACGAACAAGGAAATATCACCAAAAATAAAGCAAGATTAGCAGCACAAGGGTATAATCAGGAAGAAGGTATCGATTATGAAGAAACTTATGCACCAGTTGCTCGACTAGAAGCTATTAGAATCCTATTATCTTTTGCTTGTCACCATAATTTCAAACTTTATCAGATGGATGTCAAAAGTGCTTTTCTCAATGGATTTATCAAAGAGAATGTCTATGTCGAACAACCTCCTTTGTTCGTACATGAAAAATATCCTGACCATGTGTTCAAACTTAAGAAAGCTCTGTATGGTTTAAAACAAGCACATCGTGCTTGGTATGAACGATTACGTAGTTATCTTATTAACTCAGGATTTCAAATAGGCAAAGTCGATCAAACTTTGTTTATTATACATTCTCAAAAGGATATTCTAGTTATCCAGATATATGTAGACGATATCATCTTTGGTTCAACAAACGATAAACTCTGCAAGGAATTTGCAAGTATTATGACCAAAGAGTTCGAAATGCCTCATATGGGAGAACTGTCATATTTTCTTGGACTTCAAATCAAACAACTTCCGAGTGGTATCTTTATCAATCAAGAAAAATATTGCGGAAATCTTATCAAACGCTTCGGATTAGAAAATACATCTGGTAAACCAACTCCTATGAGTACAACTACACATCTTGAAAAAGATGAAAATGATCCAAAGGAATCACATCTACGAGCAATGAAACTGATGCTGATTTTGGCGGCTCGCGAACGGATAGAAAAAGTACAAGTGGTACGTGCCATTTTATTGGAAAATCACTTGTCTCTTGGTTTAGTAAGAAACAAAATTGTGTTTCACTATCAACATGTGAAGCTGAATATATATCAGCTGCTCTCGCTTGTACTCAAGTACTATATATGCAACAAACACTTCAAGATTTTGATATTCATTTATCAAATTCTATTATATACTGTGATAACACAAGTGCTATAAATCTCTCTAAGAATCCAGTGAATCATTCTAGAACCAAACACATTGATATCCGTCATCATTTCCTTAGAGATAATATTGAAAAAGGATATATATGTCTTGAATATGTCCAAACTGATAATCAATTAGCGGACATTTTTACTAAGCCTCTGCTCGAATCTAGTTTTATTAGATTACGAAGAGATCTTGGTTTAATTTCAAGAAAAGATTTTGACTATTAATTTCTAATGACTGTCTTTTCTTTTGGTTATATTTTAACTATAGCATTTTTTTAAGAAAATCTATTTATTTTCTTTAAATAAGAGCCTTTGCTTGCTTTCACGATCATATTTCTTTATTCACTCTCATCCACAGGCTTAAGTTTAAGGAATTTCTTTATAAGCTTGTCAAAACTTCTCACTTTATTCATCTTTTCTTATCTCAGCATAAGGCTCTATACATAATTTTCTATGGCTCACATTTGTGATAAGTGTGCTAAAAAATCACACATTTCCGTTACAAGTTCCGAGCCGGAGGAGTATTATTCTCCTGAAACACCAAAACAGAAACCGAAGTATCATCACCAATACAATCGTACTCCTGGTAGTACACCAACCTCAAAACGAGTAAAGAAGTCGCTACTTTGTTCTCCTCGTACCAAAGTACAGATCGACGAGATTCACCACTATCAGAAATATCAAATAGATCTTCAAAGACAGCTCCATTATGGACAAAGCTAGCTTTATCATGAGCAACAACGAACATCGGCATGTTTATCTGTTTTAGAAAAGATGGCATCATTCTTTTGTGGTTCAAACAAACATGATGTGCATGAACCGATGTCGTCTAGGCCGTCAACATCTAGGAGTCCTAACTCTTGGGATTGGAATTATAACAGGAATGAAGGTGATCAGAAAAACTGGAGTCCATGGTCACATCGTATTAAAGATAATGAAGAAAATTCTAATGACGATTCTTCCACTCCTCATTAAATATATATATATATATATATATATACACACACACACACACACACACACACTTGTTGCATCGTTTTCTCTCTATAACTCTTATAATAACGTTTGTATTTTATAATAAGAATGAAATATGAATTATATAGCTCGACATATTCTCAAAAAACTGCAATACATACTGTTTTTCATCAGGCAACAAAAACCGGTCGACCACCTATAATATGACCGGTCGACCGTTTAGCCTCTGGATGAAAATGGTCGACCGGCCATATTATATAGGTCGACCGGTTTACGTATATTCAGTTTTTATATACTGGTTTCGTCATTTTTTTTACCCACCTCCTCACTTGTCTCAACCGGTTAGTTTTCCCCAAATTCCAAAAACCCTATTCTCTAAATTTTAATTTCCAAATCTCCAAATTCTCTAACAATGGCTCCTCCGCAAAAGAAACCCAAGAAAGGATCGTCCTCCGGAACTTCATCACTCAATATCTCCGCTAAGAAATGGTTCGAAAATCCGGTAGCTATCACAAGATGGAATCAAATGACTAACTACAAGTTTCATCCTGGTTCTTTCATCAAGTTTGATGATTTCACATCTTATGGAATCCGTAGGTTAGCAAATAACTCCAATCTTACTCCATTGATCGATTTTTCAGAAAATAATGTGGAAATAAATCACTTGATGATAAAATTATTCTATGCCAACATGATTCTGGACGAGTATAAACCTGATGATCCGAAGGGAGTCATTTGGTCTGTAGTATGTGGCAAACAAATTTTTATCACTTATGATAGGATAACTTCTATACTGGGTATTCCAAATCAAGGCGATGAGTTTTCATCACATTTCTGTGAAGTCTTCACTCGGAATAGCATCAGCCATCAATTCATGGAGGACAACAGTGATGGCACAAAATCAATTGGACTTCGACCCACTGCCAGGCAACTACATCGCGTCTTAATGTTTTCTTTGTTTTCTAGACTAGGAAACTATGCTGCTGTATACAAAGAAAATTTCAAGTCCCTTTATGATATTTATGGAGATATCCAAATCAATTGGGTTCATATGCTTTTTGACGAGATTCTCAAGGTGAACAACTCTACGCGGCCTCACTTTTTCTACAATGAATATATCATGCGTATTTTGCTAGCTTGTGGCGTACGACCTCCTAACTCTGCCACCTCGAAACCAAAATGTATTGATTCTGTAACCATCAAACGCATGAAGCTCCCTCCTCCTTACCTTCAGATTATGCCGTTTGAACAATGGCAACAAAGAGGTCCAACACAACAAAAAGCTACTTCCTCTCGACCTCGTTCCGAAGAAGTTAAAATGTTGAAATCAAAATCCACCACAAAAGAATCACTTGAAACTATTGCGCGTAACCAATTCTTTCTTGAATCAAGACTCAAGCGCATGGACACGAAAATTGATAAACGCTTCAACAAAGTCAAGTCATTCTTTGGTATTTTATGGGATGCTATTTCATGTAGCACATCCATCTCTGCTCAAGACCCAGGCAAGCGTCCCGCTCCTCCTGCTTTCAACTGGTCATTAACTGAGGAGTCTGCTGGTACTAGTGGACATGGTCGTGGAGAATCATCTAGAGAGGACGATGAAGAGGGAGATGATGATGATGATGAGGAAGAAGATATTCAAGAGGAGACAACTTCTGACTCATCCTACATTCTATTTTCTACCTCTATATTTTGGATTAGTAATTTAAAACATCTTTCGACACTTGTACTAAATAGTGTCGTTACTTTTATTCGTATGATATTATGGTGTGTATGATACTCTGGTATGTTTTGGATATGTTGTATTTTTTGCTATACATGAATATTTAGGTTGATATACTCCTATATTATTCCATTATCTATTTTTCCTTTTTGTCGATGACAAAGGGGGAGAAAGTGCTAACAATTATTTGCAGGAATATATATATAACAATTATTTGCAGGAATATATATATATATATATATATATATATAAAGAATACAAACAAAATCTCAGGGGGAGATCACATATTCAGGGGGAGATTCAGAACTTCAGATATATATTGTCATCAATCAAAAAGGGGGAGAATGTTGAGTCACAGGTTCTATGAAGTTTTTTATTTCTGACAAAGAAATAAAGGCGATCGACAAAACACAGGCATCATGGCTATAAAGAGGCACAAAAGAGCTACATATGGTACTCTAGATTATAGGTTGATTATTTGATATTGTAATAGTGATAAACTTGTTAAAATCTATCCTCAAATAATCATGCACCTCAATATAATCGATATATATATTTGAATAGCACTACACATTCATTGTGCAACTTGATAGTAACCGGTCGACCGGTATTAATATAGGCGGTCGACCGTTTCTGTGTAAAATGCACAATGAACGTGCGCACATGCACATAACGACTATATATTTGAAATCCTGTCTACTGGCCAATTTTTGACCTGTCGACCGCTTTTAAACAGAGAGCAACCTTTTCAAAAGACACTTCTTTCTCCAATGGTTGCATCTCTTACCTTTCATCAATGATCATATCTATTAATGGCTACTGTTTACAAAGAGTTACAACCATTTTTTTTCTATATAAACTCATCTAACTCATTGATTCATATACATGAAAACATATTCTTTTTACTCTAATTTCTGATCTTACCTTTTAAATACTCCTGCATTCTAAAAAGCTCTCAATTATTTTAATTGCTTATTGAATCATTGAAATTATTTCATATCTTTTGATTCAATAAGTAATATACTTCCCTTAATCTTCACAAAACATCATTCACATATTTTGAGGATAAGATTATAGGAAATTTGTACTACAAGTGACAAAACTGTGTTAGCAAGAACACATACCGTCAACAAACAATTATATTCATCATTGTTGAAGTCCTCGGTATTGTAAGAGGCAAGTGTTGAAGTCCTCGGTGTTGTAAGAGGCAAGTGTTGAAGTCCTCAGTGTATTAGAGACATGAAATCCCGTTCGTTTGCTCGGGTGTTGTAAACCTGCTCCTCCGGGTGAAGCGAGGTAGTTAATAGTGAAACCAGATAGAAGTCTGGAACTGGACGTAGGACGGTGCTCCGAACCAGTATAAAAATCTCTGGTGTGATTTTTCCTTTTTTTATTTACTGTTCTATTATCATCTATTTCAGCATTTATATTATATTCCATATTACACGATCCGTGTGTACTATATTAGTACGTGCACTCGTAAACTATCACTACTGCACACTTTCATTTATCAATTCATGCATGTTTATGATATGTTGGTCGAGCATGTTAAATGAAAATCATCGCTTCAGAAAACCGTTCAACAAGTTCAATCAAACAGTGGTCGAGGTAAAACGCCTAGAGTTGGAGAAAGATCTAGTCCTAGAGAATCGCAAGGAAGCTACGGTTTAGGATCAGAAGAAGACCCAATCCCAACCGAAGATCATTTTGTTAGGCCACTGGGATCAAAAGCGGCCAAAAAGAATCAGACTGCTGGTGCGGTTCAAGTTGACATTAACAAACTCATGTTTGAATATGAAGATAGATTTAACCGGGCAATGGAGACTCTAGCAATTCAACACCAAGAAAAGTTATCAAGAATGGATCAACTTCTTGCTGCAAACCACCAAAGAGATGAAGATGCAATAATGTTCATGGATACGTCACACATGTCTGTAGATCAACTGGAGTATATGGAGCGAAGAAGGAGAGAAATTATGAGGCGTAGACTCGAAGAGGGTCATTAAATGAATTACTGTTTCTACAGCCATTGTATCTTTTAATTACCGTTATTTGTACTGTGTTCTGAATGCAAACAATTATTAATATAAGTATTTTCATTGAAATTGCATTGCATTGAAAAAAGATTATAACAACATTACGTTAATTAAAGATAAACAGATTACAATAACAATAATAAGTAACAACAACAGAAACAACAGTAGGAAAAGTAACAACAGAAATATAGTTTCACTGATTTCCAGAAAACCTCCAAAGATGATCTATGAGATCATTTTGCAATCTGCGATGCAGTTGAACACTACGGTAGGACATTTGGCTTTCTACATGAAACTCGAGTTCTAGTGCGCTGTCAATAATATCGTTGCGCCAAACAGGCGGTGGTGTTGAAGCACCCTCGTAAAAGTAATCTTCTTCCATGTCTCTTTCATCCTCTATAATTATATTATGTAAAATAATACAAGTGTATATTATTTTGGTCATTTTAACTGGTGACCAAAGTTTGCATGGATTACTAACTATGGCAAATCTAGACTGAAGAACCCCAAATGCTCTTTCAACGTCCTTCCTCTGCCCTTCTTGCATCGCTGCAAACTTTGATTGTTTATTGTTTTGTGGGTTAGGAATTGTCTTGACAATGGTACTCCATTTAGGATATATACCATCGCCAAGATAATATCCATGATCATACGTGTTACCTCCTAAAGTAAAGGTACAAGGAGTTGATCTACCGTTTGCTAAATCATTGAACAACGTAGATCGTTTGACTACGTTAAGATCATTGTTTGAACCCGGCATTCCAAAAAATGCATGCCATATCCATAAGTCATACGACGCTACGGCTTCAAGAATAATAGAGGACCTATGAGACTTACCTTGATAAGCTCCAGCGTACGCCTTTGGACAATTTTTCCACTCCCAATGCATGCAGTCTATACTGCCTAACATTCCAGGCCAGCCTCTACTACCATGCAATTTAATAACATAATTATATCCGCCTCGTTCGGTCTGCGTAAGTATTGATCACCGTAAATGTCCACGATAGCTTGACAGAAATGCTCCAAACACTCTAATACCGTGCTTTCCGCCACTTTCAAATTTTCATCAAGCGCATCCGCTGGTCCTGCGTATGCAAGCACTCTAAGTGCAGCTGTCATTTTTTGAATTCCAGTCAATCCCATTGTACAAGATGCATTCGTTTTGAAGATAAAATATTTGTCATGCTGCTTGACGCATTCTAGGATTCTAAGAAATAGTTGACGCCGCATGCGGAATCTTCTTCTAAAATCAACATCTGTGTAAGTAGGATTTGGAACAAAGTAGTCTTTCATCAGTCTGTCGTTGTGCCATGAATGCCTACGATTTTTATACCGACGTCCAACAACTGATCCACCGTGTTTCCTACTCGATTGACCAACCTATAGTGCAGCCATACTTAATAGTTCATTTTCACGACGAAAATGATCTTCCATTATTTCATCAAACCTCGTCGCTATCATCAAAAAATATATAATCTTCTGCCGCCATTTCTTATAGTTGAAATTGTATGAAATAAAAATGAGCAATAATACTTCTCAGCATCTAACAAGCCTGTTATAGCTTAAACACTATGCAGTGTCTCGTCCCATCATACAACTGTTGACTGTTGATGCAGCGTCTTGTCCCATCATACACTATTAACTGATGATGCAGTGTCTTGTCTGCAATGTAACGTCTGCACTGTCTCATCCCATCATACAACTGTTGACTATTGATGCAGCGTCTTGTCCCATCATCCACTATTAACTGATGATGCAGTGTCTTTTCTGTAATGTAACGTCTGCACTGTCTTGTCCCATCATTCAATTGTTGTCATATTCTTAACGCAATAATACAGAAACAAACAAGTCATTGTTACTGAAACACCCAAACATTAATACAGTCAACGACAATAAAGACACAAACAATAATACATTCCATAATAATACACTCCATAATAATAGACTCCACAGTAGTACGACCATAATAATAATACACTCCATAATAATACACTGCATAATAGTACACTCTACGACAATACACTCCACAATAATACACTCCACAGTAATGCACTCCACAATAATGATACATTCCACTAAGAAGCTAGTGGTTACGGTCAAATTGTAAGTTGTGCACGATATTTCAGTGACGTCTTATTTCTTGTTTCAGCTCGTTGGCATATGTTATGACCCTTGGGCAAAGCCGTTCGTCAACCCATTCTGCATAATTGCACCCTTCAGGCCAGAAAGGACACAACTGGATTCGACGACCAATATCTTCGCCATCAGCTCTAACCACAACTTCAACCTTATAACCACAATGGCAAAATACCTTGTAAGAGTCAGCCTCTTGTTCAACCAAATGTTGCAAATTTTGTACTTGTTCAACCTCCTGTGATTGTTGATGAACCAACTGTTCGTGTACTGGTTGAACATCTTCTTGAAGTGTGAGTTGGTCAAGATTTGGGAATTCCCGAGCAACGTCCTCATAATGTTGGTCTTGGTAATTGATATTCCAATCTTCATCGGTGTGTTCGCTTTCCGTTAGAACGTACTCGGCATCAGAGTCAATAGATGATGACCAGGAAGGCATTGATAGGAGGATGAGAAGACTGAAAGAGCAGAGAACTGAATTGTGTGTTGGAGAAGAAAAGCTCTTACATATATATTGAAGCGTGTGAACGTTAAAAATTAATTATGTTTAAATATTAGCACTGTGTTTTGATTTGACAATGCAGTAGAAAGTTAAAATTACTCATAAACAAGACAATAATAAATATGCATACACAGAAACAATAATACATTCAACAATAATACACTCTAATTATGGATATCCAAATCGTTCTAGCCAATTTTGACGTATGATATAAGCCCATGTCCAATGAATGTGCTGTGGTATTTGAGAAAGTAACGTCCTTCAAATGTAGAACGGGTTGGTTTAAACAAATTTTCAAATATAACCTCATTGATAACCATACTGTACCGCGTACAGGCGTTGCAGAAGTTCCCATAACCAGTCCTCAACTCCACCAGCGTATGTCTACTTCTACCATCAACATTGCTATTGTAAAGTTCAACAAAAGTGTCCCAAAACTAAGTTGCCATTATATCTTCATCATCGCACGTTGGATCCGTTTGTATATAAAAATTTACTAACAGTGTCTATTCTGTAGCCGAAAATATTATGTTACACATTGATTGATTTAACTGAACTTTTAAATGTTGTGACATTAGAATATAACACTTTATCTTAAATAAAGAGGTCGTGATCCGCATCAAAAAAGTGAAGCATAAGATTAACGTCCACATGTCAAACATCCATAAAAATTTTGACAAACAAACACAACTGTGTTTGTTTGTTCAACATTCTGAATTCATATACGCTTAATAATAAACAAGCGTAAATTAACATCAACACAATGCAATAATCAACACAAAATATAATCGACACAATGCCATAACATATAGAAAATCAGATATAACAGTAGCATCATTACCAACATAACATGTAACCAACTAATGTACGGTATGAAAAATACTAACACAGTCTAAAACATCCAAACGCAGCACATCAGTCTATGTGATCGGAACCGCTATCAATCTCCTCATCGTCTCCACTGTCGTCGTCACTGTCGTCGTTAACGTCATCAAAGTCGTGAGGCTGAGGTCCGGCATTGAGCTGCTCCTGAAGCTGCTGAATCTGGGTCTGTAATCCCTGTACCTGCGCATCATACTGAATCTACTGCTGCTGGATCACAGTCTGGTAACTCTGATACATCATCTGTGTATAATCGAGCGTCATACGCTCAAATGCGACAATCATCCGTCTATCATAATCCATGTACTGAGAATACTGATATGTGCAAAAAAGAATTATACATAGGTGGAGAATATAATGACAAGTTATAAACGAATTATACATTAAAGAACAGTTAAAATTCATACAAACCTGATGAGGCTGATACAATCCGGCGGATGGTACACCCGTAATATCATCATCTGCAGGATACTGGAAGGGGTACGCCACCTGATCATGTACATCATATGCTCTAAACGAATGTGGAGCGGGGTCGAAAGTAGGAGGCTTCGTGTACTAAGATGATGTAGGCTCAAAGGTGGCAGGTGGTAGTGGAACTCTACCGGAAGAGGTACGCGGACCAATATGATCGGAGTTCAAACCTCGAATATAATCAGGCAGTGCGTAAGCACGTGGTGCTACTCGAGCCCAATATGAATCAAAGTCCCCAAGAACTGTAAATGGCTCACCATCCACCCATCCCGCACCCCTCATCGCAAGAATATAAGCTGGTCCAACCCTAATATCACCATACATATCATCCCATGGTAGAGGATCAGATGGATGCGAACTATACCATACAACTGTAGCCAACACCGTTCCCCTAAATACCATATGAATGGACATGTAGGAACCTGAAAGCAAATCCTGCGTCGTGACATGGAAAACTGAAATGTGAGTGGATGATCAGGACCGGGCTCTAGGAACTGTAAGTACTGATCCTATGGACGAACAATAATGTTACCACGCCGCCTCATATCCATCTGTTGTCTAGCCTCCATCAGCTCATTGTGCATCCCTTGTGCAGCATGGGGCAAATGCATAGGAGGACCCCAACGACGCAATCTAGAAAAGTAAATATAAGCTGTGGCATTCGCCTCTGCAATTAGTCGGGGGTGCATATTGGCAGTATACTCATAGTACCAAAATGGAAGAATGTAACAAAATCCATACATCTGTCCAGACTGCTGAAGTGCATAAGTATCTAATGCTACGTACAAATAACCAATAATAGCAGTACCTAATCATAGATGTGTAGTCCATCCACATCAACTGATCCAGCCAAAAAACCAAGCCTAATAGTGCCCTTATTGTTACTAAAAAATGTAGACCCAAAAAGGTATAATATGAAGGCACGAATAACCGGAGTGTGCATATCCTCAACAACCATGTACTCTACTATATACCGCTGCAAACAATGGAGAGTAACAGCTCCTCCTCTAACCTCTTCATCGGCCAAAGTCGGTAAATAAGCTGAATATGACTCGAACCCCTCAAATGAACTATCAAATGGAACAGGAAGACGGTCGGGTCTACCAACCTCTATGCCAGTGAGCATATAAAAATCTAGAGGAGTCAGTCCCAGCTCAAAATCAGGGAAATGAAATGTGTGAGTGGTAGGCCACCATCTCTAGGTGAGGGCCTCTACCAGACAACGATCTACATGTGCAAATCTAGTTAAAGCAAGAAATTCACCAAAAGGTGACGCATGTAGCCTATCCAAAATCGGCTCCGGTAACTGATCAAAATACTCAGACATACACCTATACCAACTACCTCACATCGCTACGTGACGAATCTAAATATATGATTATTATAACCGTTAAAATAAACAAAGAATTATTATACATAACCGTATATTTACATGGTCGTTCATCAAGCAATAAATAAATAACCATATACCTGTGGCGTCGCTATAGCTGCAGTAAGTCGATGCGAAACATTACGTGGCATGTCGTGCAAAGGTCGAAGATCGTCTGGAGTCACGGTAGCATCAGGAGGGACATGAACAGGTCCGATATTGGCATCGGTCGTATATCGAACGGTGCATCTACCAGTTTTGACCGGACGGGACGACATTTGGACGCAGAGTTGAGTTAAAAAAATTTGCTGAAAAGAGTACGGAGGGGAGGAAAAATGAGGGGGGAAGGAGAAAACGCGCCTGATATAGGCGCGTTAACCAGGCGCCTGGGCATCAGGCGCTTGTTCAACAGGCGCCCGGCTTTTTTAAACGCGGGCGCCTGTTGAACAGGTGCCTGATGCCCAGGCGCCTGCCCTCATTTCTATTGTAGAAATGAGGGCTCCAACATTTTGGAGTGCGGAAAATCGAATTTCCGCACTCCAAACTGCTGGAGATGCTCTTAAAGAAATTAAGAAAAATAAAACCAAAATTGTATTTTAAAAAAAATTCAAGAAACGTGAAGTTTTGAAATGGTAGTATTGAACATAAACTGTAAATGAATTGGAAAAGGAAGAACTGCATGAAAAGATGTTGGAAACTAATATTGGATCGTAGGTATAATGTAGAGATGGAATGCTTAATCACAAAAAACAAAACAGATGGATTTTTCCTTTAGTGATGCGTTCCACTATCGTACATAAATATAATACCGAGTAGCAATTTTACCTAGGCTGTAGCCCAGGGCAATAAAACCACAGATCTGTCCCTGGCTACATTGGTACATATTCTTCCTCAATGTTGCTGCTTTTGCAAATCAATGCATTTTTGCCTACTAATGAAAAAGTAAAATTTACTCATTAACAAAATAAACCCGATACAGTCTATCAGTCCACAAAGTCAGTTCAATTTCCAGTGTTAGAAATTCATAAGTTCCATCAAATTTCTACCATACAATAGGAATAATATTAGAAAATGATTTACCCATACATTATCATATAGATACAGCAATATATGGAACCATCATCTTGTTCGTATGCATATCATAGACAAACAAACACTAAAGGAAAATACAAATAAAATAAGTGTATCAATATGTAACCCAATCAAAGCACCTATATGGTTTACGAACCGTTCATATTTGACTTTTTCATTATACAAATTATAACCTTTTTTAAAGCTCAAACTCATTAAAGATAGTAACTTTCTATGGATACAATTGTCCTTAACACTAAAAAATTCCCACACCTTCTCCATTTATATGGAAATAATAGTTGGTATATAATCAGCGTAAATTTTGACAATTGAAAATCATTTGAATAAAATTTTGATGCTACATACACTTAAGCTAGCATTAAAACTCATAATTCTTCCAAATATCTACGTCCATATATTAAAGTATCTTTCACGTCCAAATATTTAAAGTACCTTTTAATTGCTCAGAGACAATATGAAATCACTAGCATCATAATGATGAGGAAAAAACCTATAGAAATATAGAAGCATCAACAATACACATAATGATAGTAATGTTAGGTTATAACATGCCTTAATTCCTATCTACTACCGATACTTGTATCATCCATGGTTTCTATGTCAAATACTCATAGAGGTCTAAACCAATGTAGTATGAAATGAATGCTTTATTTTTCAATACGAACAGCCGAAAAGATGAAAACCATACAGACAAAACAATGCCCCAATCGCAAACTAGAAAGATGTAGCAGTACTATTTTATCTTCTTCAAACCAAGCCTCTAAATCCACAAACTTGATTTTAGGCTTACTAAGCTGTGCATAGGAGAAAGAAGGGGCTAGGACATCGGATCTGAAATACGATGGTGGCCGAGCTGAAAAATACTAACTCGAGCAAAAAAAGAGGAGGCGGGAAGATGCAATTAAGATATAACCTACAACGGTTTGTAGGAGAGATTAAAAGAAAAATGATTAGGTGAGAAGAAAAAGACAGGGAAAACATAGATTTTGTTTTAGGATTTAAGCGGAAAGATTTGGAACTCAAGGTTCATGGAAAAGGGTATTGGCGGCAAATGAAAATTGCAGAGTAAATTAGAGTGGGAACCATTTCCCTTACTACCGAGGTTGATAAATATTAACAATAATTATTTAATAGTAATCATTTAATATTGATTATTAATTATATTTATTAATTATTAGATGTAATTAATAAATATTAACTATAATTTATTAATTTTTAATAATTAACTATAATAAATTATCAAATATAAAAAATAGTTATTGATTATAAATAATAATGAGTAATTATAAATAATTTTTTAATAATCAGTAATTGTAATAAATTCTGAATAATAAACTATATAAGTTGTCATTTATAAATTTACTAGTTGTAAATTACCATTTATAAATTATCAAGTATTAATTATTTGTTATTAATTAATAGTTACTAATATATTAAATATTATAATATTCAAAATAATAGTAAATATATTCAAAAAATAAATAACGTTAATTCGGCCTTATCCTACAGTGAAAACATCCTCAAAGATTTTACAACCCATGAGTCAAACAGCTTTTAAAAATGTTAATTTTTAATTATTAATTACTTAATTGTAATTATTTAATATTAATCATTAGTTGTTTAATATTAATTATTAATCATCTATTATATTATTTAATTATTAAATGTAATCAATAAATATTAACTGTAATTTACGAATTATTAACAAGTAACTAGAATAAATTACTAAATATAAAAAATAATTATTGATTTCAGATAATAGTTAGTAATTATAAAGTATTTGTTAATAATCATTAATTATATTAAATTATAAACAATGACATATATAAGTTGCCATTTATAATTACTGATTATAAATTACCATTTATAAATTGTTAAGTAAGCATTAATTATTTGTTATCAATTATAAATTACTAATTATTTATTATTATAATATTTGAAGGAATAGTAGATATTTAAAAAAAATATGTTAATTCGGCCTTTTCCAAATGTGGACGTTTTCTGAAAGGTTTTACAACGTATGAGTAAAATGACTTTTATTCTAGTAATTAATATTTACAACGTTTAGGAAAAGAATTGTAAAAAATTATGCTTTTATAACAATTTGTAACAAAAGTTGTAAATGGGTATTATTACAAAGTTTGTAGAAAAATGTTGTAAAAAACGAGGTTTTACAACGACTGCTACAAAAATATTGTAAAAAAAACAAGTTTTTCACAACATTTGTTTCTAAAATGTTGTAAAAGGATTTTTTTTACAGTTTCAAAAAAACGTTGTAATAGACACTTTTTGTTGTAGTGCCACTTGGTGGCGTAGTGGGGGAGAGAGGCGATTGCTAGCTTGGAGATTGAGTAGTTCTAGCTTCTTAGATTTGAGTACTTTCAACACTTCATTGGCGGATGGTGACCTTGCTAGAGTTCACTAATGGAGTGCAATAGGTGATTCCCTTTTCGAAACTCATCGAGAAAGTGTTCTTCTAGTTGTCCAACTTAGCTTGGAGGTTGTTTAGTTGAAGGTAAAGTTGGTAGGCTCTGTTTAGTGATATATATATATATATATATATATATATATATATATATATATATATATATTATATCAAGGTGGCGATTGTTAGATGTAATACAATAAGTTGAAAATTATACAATTTTCTATTTGATGAGATTTGATCATACAAATTAATGCGGATTAATTACATTAAATAAGAAGAAGAAAAGAAAAAAATGTTTGACTTTTATTTGGTGCGATTTAGTTGCATAAATTAAATGAAAAATTGATAGCATTAAATGAGTAGAAGAAAGAATAATATTTTTGTAAAGGAAACAAATAAGAGAATTTAATTAATAGTGGAAAATCATACATTTTCATTCCAAAATAAGATTCTTATTTTGAATACAGAATTTTATATGTTTCCATGTAACAGAGAAAGAAAGAGATTAAAGCATTTAATTAATAATGGAAAGACATACGTTTCCATATGATTTGTGAATTGACTTATAGACATAAATCAATTGCCTCGATGCTAAGTTACAGCATGTACATAAGTGGAAAATATCAAGTGATAATTGATCTGTCTCGTTTGTTTTCTTATCTTCTTCTCGGCCTTCAAATAAAAGCTTGGAGCTTTTATCAAATTATTGTGCACTCTCTAATTTTTTCGAAGTAATAAAGAATCTCTCTTCTAAAGTGGACATACACTATCAAATTGATAGTGGAACCACTATAAATTCTTTTTGGACTCTCTATTTTATTTTTTGTGATTTGTTGTTTGGATTCTTTTGTTGTTGTTTGTTTTATCGGACTATAGCTTGATCAAATTGCTTCTACGTGCGTTTGGGTTGATTTGCAATCATTTGTGTGACAACCCACTTCTATGCCCATAATAATAAAGGTTATTATAAGGAATAACGTCTATTATTGCGAAGAATAAGGCTTGTTAGAAGCGACCATCCGTAAGTTATGCCTTAGACGAGTATTGATTACATCGATAGGAGTTGTGTAAATTACTCCCAAAGATATAAATTCAATCCAAATCTAAAACGAAACTATGGTGGCTAAAGAAAAATTTAGAACAACTCATAATAACAACAACACAGATAGTATAATCATATCAGAACAGAAATATCAGATATATAGCGGAAGACAAGTCTGGAATACATGCTACAACAAGCGATAGTTCACATGAACCAAATGTACATATACATATCCGTAAATACATACATGAGACGTCAATATACCAAAAGTACTCCTCGAAGACTAGACAAAAAAATGAAGTGGAATCCCAAAAGCTGAAGCTGCACTGAATCAGAGATAGTGACTATCCTGAAATAAGTTGGTCTGATCCGAGTATTATTTAAAAGAAAATAATAAACAGATCAGTCTAATTTAATCTTAGAAGTGAATGCACATCAAAGCGATAATAATAATCTCGCATGAGACTATTCAACATAAGAAATCAACATAGATTAAATGAAGAAATCACATCAAACTCCATCAAAAACAACTTTCAAATTCACAATTGAATTCAAAACCGCAATTCACAAAATCTAGAAATCATAAATAGATAACTAGAAAAATCAACATAAAAGTGGATCAATCCCATCATATGGTGAGTCTAAGCTACGCTGCACGTGCATCAACATATGGTCGAAGCCTACCAAGTATTGTCATAATAAATTTTTTTTGGCGCCCAACAAATGACCCGAAGGTCCAACATATGACCCGAAGGTCTAGTACTGGTAATTGACCCAATGGTCCATCATATGACCGGAAGGTCCAACATAGTGGTTCGAAAGCCCAACAAAATCTTCAAAATCATCCAACAACAAATCCACAACGAATATTTCAATTAACGAGTCTAGAATTAACCAAATTAGTAAAAGTGTGGTTCCATATTCCCACCTTTGCTAATTCGTTTAAATCTCTTCATCGTTTCCCTGAAAGTGCAAAATTGTGTATTTTACATAAATAAAATTTTCGTTTCTCAAACAGACAAGTCCGGAATTAAGCGAATCAGTAAAAGTAAGGGTTCATAGTTCTCAATTTTGCTGAAGCGTTTAAATTGCCTCCTCATTTTTTTGAAAGTGCAAACTATAAAGTTTTTGGAAATAATTTTATTTTAAAACGATTTTTAAAACATATGATTAAAACAGCAACAACTATAGCAATTTCAACGAGGAAATTGCGCTTCACAAAACACCGTAAAAACGGTTATCAAATCAGCGTTGCGGGATAACCGCTTGAAAATTCACTTTAAGATTGACGGTTACTGAAATCAAAACAACAGTAATTTTTATTCGTCAAAAATGCCATCAAAACAACAGCGTTTCAAAAATATAATACCGGCGTAAAAATTTCCATTATAAAAATAACAGCGCAAATTACGTTTTAGAACGTAATACCGGTTCAATGTAAATTAAATAGTGGACTACACCACTATATTTTCATCAAAAATTTCGCTACCCACTTTCACAAAATGAAATGGCAACCAATAAAGTCTATACAATATGAAAATATTACCAGTTCTAACACGTAATATTTTCCAAAACTTTGTAATTTGACAATACTTCAATATTCACGCATGAAAGGATATGCAACATCATAATTAAATGTATGAAGGACCAATGCACTCCCACCAGCACGCAGTAAGGTGCACAAAACAAATGCACGAAAAGAATGAGGTGTCCATATTTAATTCATATATGTACGAAATGAATGAGGTGTCCAGGACCACTTTTTCTTCTGAATGCTTCACTGAAGAAGTCATGCATGAAGATTTAAAATGAAGTCACGCATGAAGAGAATTGCAATCATAAAAAATGAATTGGACAATTTTTTTCCTGCACACATGAAAATAAAACAAGACCTAGACTTGAAAGTTGCACATGCAATAAACAATAAAATTTGTGAACATGTACAAAGTTTAGATGCATGCATTACAAAATATGGTCTGGCCACAATTTATATATGCTATAACCCACACACTGCAACAAATGAAGTAAGAACCGGATCACATTTTTTTTTTCACACAACACATAACAAAACACGCAACACGTAACCAAAAATCAAAGTATGTGATGAAAAAAAACATGTTGAAGCAGGAAACAAATATCTGGGCTTACATTATTTTTGTGCCACACTTTATAAATAACGCACGTCACTTGCATGCACAACTGAAATGAAAACTCACTTTTCACAAAATATATAAACTTTAAAACACACACGCAATAAAAAGTGAAAATGCAAAAATATATCATGTATGCACCCTATAATATATGCAGGCACACCAACGTATAAATATGGAATGCCTGGAACTTTAATTCACGCACGTATGGAATTTATACACGCATAAACAAAGAATGACCAATTAAACAAAAAAAATATGTTAATGCCGAAGTTGAACAACTTAAGTTGAACAATATGCACAATATACACGTTATACATGCACACAAATTAAGTGCTGTCAAAGTTGGACAACACCAAGCAACATCTAATGCCGAAGTTAAGTGCTGCCAAAGTCAGGTGATATAGAAAAACTAGCTGAAGCAAAAAAAACACATCTTGGCACAAAATAAAATTAGATATGTGAGTGGTACTCACATTTAATTTGCCTCCAACCCAATTATCAACAAAGAATGTCTGAAGCAAAGTTTTTCACTGCCATTAATATGTTTTATCCGAGCACTGGCAGAACGAAAAGAATGCAAGCTAGTGGAAATAGAATGAAGCAAAAATGTATCAGGCATACACTCTTCTTTCTTTCAAAATGTGAGCAAGTCAATGCAAAGTGGGCTGGCTTGCAATTTGGGTACAACAGCATTTAAGGCAACGTGTAATAGAGGAGAGAAAGTACACATTTGCATTAAATGGTGATGGCTGCAGTAAAGTGGGTTCAAATATTTGTGATAGCAAATGTTTATAAATTGATTTACTACTTTGGTGATACCTGTCCTTACATGTGAAGGCTAAAGATATTTGCTCACTGACTTAGCAAAAGAAGTGTATTTCTATGACTAAAAATGCATTTGCTTAGCAAAAGTGTAGTGATAGCAAAAAGACAAAAATGTTGCACTTTGTTTACACGTGAAGGCAAAATAAAAATATGACACAACTTAGTTATATTCAATGCAACAAGCAATTTGCAATACATTTCCAACGTGTACCACTTATAAATATCAACTGACTTTTTAACAAAATTTTCTTTGCAAATTTATTTTTCAAACTCGATTTAAAATTTCTATTTTAATTACTTATTTCGACTTACGGTCGTTACAAACTCCCCCCTTATAAAAAGTTGTGTCCCCGCAATTTTCATACTAGAAGCTGTTTATAACACAAATTACTCATCACAACAAAGATTAAAATAGAAAAGATAGATCAAGAATGCTCACCCCCACCCGAAGAGAAGAGAAAACCCGGATAAGAACGCTCGATGAATTCTTTGGTTTCCCAAGTGCAATTTTGGGGTTTGCGGACCATTGAATTTTCACAAGCGGGACTTCCTTATTCCGAAGGCGTTTAACCTCCGAAGCTAGCACACGAATATGATTTTTCACAATAGACAGGTCGGGTGAGATCTCAAGATCTTGCAACATATGAGGATCAATAATAGAATCCGAATCTCAAAGGCATCAACGAAGCTGGGATATACGAAATACGTTATGAATTCCCGAAAACTAGACAGGTAGCGATACGCGATAAGCAACAGGGCCAATGCGTTCCGTAATAGGAAATGGTCCAATATATTGAGGATCCAATTTCCCGGAGCTACTAAAACACACCACACCCTTCATCGGAGAAACACGAGTGAATACAAGATCGCCAACAGAAAATTCCAAAGGCTTCCTACGATGATAGACATAAGATTTCTGCCTATTCTGAGCGTCTTTCATTCTCTGTCTGATAATATCAATCTTCTAAGAAGATTCATGAATATAATCGGGGCCGAGAACTAACTTTTCCCTCGATTCCAACGAACAAGATGGTGATCGACACGGTCTTCCGAAAGAGCTTCGAAAGGAGCCATACCGATACAGGATTGAAAATTGTTGCTATAAGAAAATTCAACAAGAGATAAGTGGTCTTCCCAACTACCACCAAAATCAAGAATGCAAGCTCGAAGGAGATCTTCTAAGACCTGATTCACCCTTTCTGTCTGACCATTAGACTGTGGATGATAAGTTGTACTGAGATTGAGCTTTGTGCCCAAAACTTTCTGAAGGCTCTGCCAGAAACCACTAGTAAAAAGCAGATCTCTGTCACTAACAATAGAACTAGGCACACCGTGAAGTTGAACGACTTCTTTAATAAACAGCTTAGCCAACAAAGGAGCAGTCCGATTGGACTTGATAGGAATAAAATGGGCTGATTTAGTCAATCTGTCAACAATCACCAAAATACTAGTATGGCCAGACCTCGAACGAGGTAGACCATCAATGAAGTCCATAGAAATCTGATCTCATTTCCATACTGGAATCTCAAGAGGCTGCAAAAAACCACTGGAACGTCGGTGTTTTGCTTTAACAAGTTGACAAGTCATGCAACGACTTACATAACTTGCAATATCACGCTTCATACCTTTCCAATAGTATAAGCGTTTCATATCAGTATACATCTTACTACTACCCGGATGGATAGTATACTTAGAACGATGACAGTCCTCAAGAATGTCATTTCTAAGATATGCGGATCTTCCCTTCTTCCGAATACAACCACGAACATCAATATCGAAATCCTTTAGATCATCACTTCGGGATTCCGATTTACAACTCTGAATAAGATAAGCAATATGCGGATCTTGTTTTTGGGCATCAGCAACATGATCCAACAAACTAGGATAAGCTTCCATGCTAAATAAATGCACGGGAGAATCAGAAACTGAAGGACGGTCTCTAATATCACAATGAGATAAAGCTTTCAAAATATTCCACTCTGCTAGCATCATGGAAACAACTAGCTGCTTGCGGCTAAGCACATCAGCCACTCGATTACCCTTACCAGGGGTATACTGAATATCGAAATCATATGAAGCAAGAAATTCGAGCAAATGCCGTTGCCTCATATTAAGCTCTTTCCGAGTAAATAAATACTTCAGAGATTTGTGATCAGTGAAGAGAATAAAACGCTCGCCCAATAAATAATGTCACCAAATCTTTAGAGCAAAGACTATGGCGGCTAACTCCAAATCATGGGTAGCATAACGAATCTCGTTGCGCTTTAGTTGTCTAGAAGCATAGGCAATTACTCTTTCCTTTTGCATGAGAACAACACCGAGTCCATAACCACTGACATCGGTATAAACAACAAGATCATGATTCCCCTCGGGAATCACTAAGATAGGAGCATGAGTAAGGTCTTTTAACTTCAAGAAAGAATTCTCACACTTATCCGACCAAATAAAAGGAACAACTTTTCTCGTGAGAGCGGTAAGCGGTAAAGCAATACGAGAAAAGTCCTTAATGAATCGGCGATAATAACCCGCCAATCCAAGGAAACTACGAATCTCTGTAACGGTCTCGGGCCTCTTCCAATTTTGAATAGATTCGATCTTGGAAGGATCGACAGAAATACCATCGGAAGAAACAATATGACCGAGAAACTTCATCTTATTCTCCCAGAACTGACACTTGGAGAATTTGGCATAAAGCTGATGCTAACGAAGAGTGCTAAAAACAATCTCCAAATGCTGAATATGATCGGCTTCAGATTTGGAATAAATAAGAATATCATCAATGAAAACAAAGACGAATTTATCGAGATATTCCCGGAATATCCGATTCATAAGATCAACAAAATACACCGGAGCATTCATCAAACCGAACGGCATAACAAGCCATTCGTAAGAACCATAACGAGTGCAGAATGCGGTAAGAGGAATGCTATCTTCCGCAACTCGTAACCGATGAAAACCGGTAGCAAGATCGAGTTGGGAGAAGAGCTTAACACCACTTAATTGATCGAACATGTCGTTAATCCTAGGTAATGGATACCTATTTTTGATAGTAAGCTCGTTAAGCTTGCAATAATCAATGCAAAGCCTAAGAGTACCATCTGGCTTCTTAACAAAGACAACGGCGGCTCCCCAAGGAGATGAGCTAGAACGAAAAAAATGCTTGGCTTCCAACTCAGATAATTGTTGCTTGAGTTCCTCATTTTCCTTAGCAGACATCCTCGTAGGAGGACGACTAACAGGATGAGCACCAAAGATAAGATCAATACGGAACTCAATTGCCCTCTTCGACGGCAATCTCGAAATAGGCTCAAAAACATCAGAAAAATCACAAACAACTGGAATATTACCTATGACATCCTCCGATTCGAAGGAAGAAATAAGAGCATTCGAAGTATGATCCATGCTTCGAAATATAATAGATAATTGCTCGATATCATCAGGATGCTTGAGATATAAAGTTCTTTCGGGACATAGGATTTGAACTTCATAACGGACGAGCCAATCCATAACCAATATCATATCAAAACCAAGATGATCCGTAACATGCAGATTCGCATTAAAGGAAAAGCCACACAGAATAATCTCCACATCAACACACAACAAACTAAGAGTAGCGGCTCCACCAATAGGATTTACGATCCTCAAAGGGTCGCAAAGAGTAATAACATCCAAATGAATAATATCAACAAGCTCCTTCGACACGAATGAATGTGATGCACCCGTATCGCAAAGAACTCTAATAGAATGGCCATGAAATAAAATAAAACCTTCCAAAACAGAAGGAGTAATACCTTTGGGCTTAGAAGAATCACCAGAAGCTTTAGCAACATTAAGCTTCCCAGATTTGAAACCCTTAGGAGCAATAGGACAATCCGAAACCCAATGACCTTCTTTCTTGCAATAACGACAAATGCGAGGCTTAGGACAGCTACGGAGAAAATGGTCCAAAGACCACAATTATAGCACGCCCTCTGAATAGAAGGTGCACTACTAGGCTGAGAACTAGAGGTAGCTTGCTTCTTCTTCTTGTTGGAAGAATTAGGCTTATGAAATGGAAACCTCTTCTTATTGGGGTTCTTAGAAACCTCAACTTCATCACAACTATCCCGTTCCTTTTCAAGAGCTTCAAGACAAAGAGCCGAATCAACAAGCTACTTAAAAGAGAGCTTAAGCTGGAGAGAAAGAATTTTCTTCAAATACTTCTTCAAACCATCAACAAAATGAAGATTCTTCTTACACGGAGTGTTAATTAACTCAACTCCGTATTTGGATAAGGCCTCGAAAGATGCAACATAATCAGAAACAGAGGACTTCCCTTGCTTCAACTCAAGGAAACTACGAGCAAGATTAGCCTTTTCTGATTCAGGAACGAACTTAAGTTCGAAACATTCCATAAACTGAATCCATGAAAGAGAGGACTCATCAACTTCCGCAATAAAGATCTCATACCAATCAAGCGCACGCTCTTACAACATGCTAGATGCCACGAGAACGCGTGATGATCAGAAAGATCCATCCGAGAAAATATGCGCTCACAAGCGCGCAACCAAGTCTGAACCTTCAATACACTTTTCGATCCCTTGAAAGGGTTGCCTCCAAGGTGGGAATAGTCATTACACATGCGGGCGAAGGCAGACTTCTGAGTAGGAGCTGCGGGAGTAGCAACAGAAGGCTGATTACCCCGAAATAGCTCCATAAACTGATCAGCTAACATATAGACACCTTCCGGATGCGAATCCCTAGACGGGCTTGCAGAAGAATGCTTCCCTCTACCTCTTCCAGCCATAGGCTGAGAGACAAGAGAAGATAAGGATTAGTTAAAACAACACACAACTGATACGAAATTTAACAATTGGAATACTACGGAATATGAGATTTATTCTTAGACACACTCCACATGTTAAAGTGGAAAGAATAGATTAGAAAGGCACGAATAAAACCCTCGAGTAGTTGTAACGCATATTCCATTCTACTTCTGTTCTGTGCTTATTATAATTTATTCTGAATTTCAGCTCTGATACCAAGCTGTGACGTTCCATCTCTATGCCCACAATAACAAAGGTTATTATAAGGAATAACGTCTGCTATTGCGAAGGATAAGGCTTGTTAGAAGCGACCATTCGTAAGTTATGCCTTAGAAGAGTATTGATTACATCGATAGGAGTTGTGTAAATTACACCCAAAGATATAAATTCAATCCAAATCTAAAACGAAACTACGGTGGCTAAAGAAAAATTCAGAACAACTCATAATAACAACAACACAGATAGTATAATCATATCAGAACAGAAATATCAGATACATAGTGGAAGACAAGTCTGGAATACATGTTACAACAATCCATAGTTCACATAAACCAAATGTACATATACATATCCGTTAATACATACATGAGACGAGAGTCAATATACCAAAAGTACTCCTCGAAGACTAGACAAAAAATGAAGTGGAATTCCAAAAGCAGAATCTGCACGGAATCAGAGATAGCGACTATCCTGAAATAACTCGGCCTGACACGAGTATTATTTAAAAGAAAATAATAAACGGATCAGTCTAATTTAATCTTAGAAGTGAATGCATCGTAAATAACATCAAAGCGATAATAATAATCTCGAATGAGACTATTCAACATAAGAAATCAACATAGTTTAAATGAAGAAATCACATCAAACTCCATTGAAAACAACTTTCAAATTCACAATTGAATTCAAAACCGCAATTCACAAAATCTAGAAATCATAAATAGATAATTAGAAAAATCAACATAAAAATGGATCGATCACATCATATGGTGAGTCTAAGCTACGCCGCACGTGCAATAAACAATAAAGTTTGTGAACATGTACAAAGTTTAGATGCATGCATTATAAAATATGGTCTGGGCACAATTTATATATGCTATAACCCACGCACGACAACAAATGAAGTAAGAACTGGACCACATTTTTTTCCCACACAACACGTAACAAAACACGCAACACATAACCAAAAATAAAAGTTTGTGATGAAAAAAAACATGTTGAAGCAGAAAACAAATATCTGGGCTTACATTATTTTTGTGCCACACTTTATAAATAACGCACGTCACTTGCATGCACAACTGAAATGAAAACTCACTTTTCACAAAAATATATAAACTTTAAAACACGCACGCAATAAAAAGTGAAAATGCTAAAATATAACATGTATGCACCCTATAATATATGCAGACACACCAACGTATAAATATGGAATGCTTGGAACTTTAATTCACGCACGTATGGAATTTATACATGCATAAACAAAGAATGACAAATTGAACAAAAAAATATATGTTAATGCCGAAGTTGAACAACTTAAGTTGAAAAATATACACGTTATACACGCATGGAAAATAAGTGTTATTAATGTTAGACAACACCAAGCAACATCTAATGCCGAAGTTAAGTGCTGCCAAAGTCAGGTGATATAGAAAAACTAGTTGAAGCAGAAAAAAAACACATCTAGGCACAAAATAAAATTAGATATGTGAGTGGTACTCACATTTAATTTGCCTCCAACCCAATTATCAACAAAGAATGTCTGAAGCAAAGTTTTTCACTGCCATTAATATGTTTTATCTGAGCACTGGCAGAACGAAAAGAATGCAAGCTAGTGGAAATAGAATGAAGCAAAAATGTATCAGACATACACTCTTCTTTCTTTCAAAATGTGAACAAGTCAATGCAAAGTGGGCTGGCTTGCAATTTGGGTACAAAAGCATTTAAGGCAACATGTAATAGAGGAGAGAAAGTACACACTTGCATTAATGGTGATGGCTGCAGTAAAGTTGGTTCAAATATTTGTGATAGCAAATGTTTATAAATTGCTTTACTACTTTGGTGATACCTGTCCCTGCACGTGAAGGCTAAGGATATTTGCTCACTTGCTTAGCAAAAGAAGTGTATTTCTATGACTAAAAATGGATTTGCTTAGCGAAAGTGTAGTGACAGCAAAAAGGCAAAAATGTTGCACTTTATTAACACGTGAAGGCAAAATAAAAATATAACACAACTTAGTTATATTCAATGCAACAAGCAATATGCAATACATTTCCAACGTGTACCACTTATAAATATCAGCTGACTTTTTAACAAATTTGCTTTGCAAATTTATTTTTCAAACTCGATTTAAAATTTCTATTTTAATTATTTATTTCGACAGTAATTAAAATTACGGTCGTTACAATTTGTGTGAATTTTTCCCAACAGAAATGAAAGAGAGAAATTTTTTTAAGGAATGAACAAAATCCTATATTGTCTTTAGAAACTTTCACTTGCATGGATAAGTTTTCGAAAAAGTTCGTTAAGTAATAAACTGGATTTAAAACAAATTTAAATACGTACCGAAATCGTATATCCATACGTGCATATATAACTTTTATATATACATCCAATAATTACTAACAGCTCCCAGTACATCAAATGAATTAATAACTAATATTTCTTAATTACTAATTAATTTAATTAGTTTATAACATTTTATGAACTTATTAAATCGTATAGTTTTGCCAATATCCGGTTATGAGACTTAGAGGTATAAATTCAGTCAGTGATTAATACTGAAAATTTCAAATATTAACGTTCATAGGATACTTTAGTTAGTAAAGTGATAGTTTGGTTGAAGTCATTGCTTACAGATCTTTTTGGTAAAATCCAATTTCACATTTTCTTATGCGGGGTACCTTTTAGCAATGATTATTTACATGTGTTCTCTTCATTGAAATTATATCACTTTAGGATATATGAAATTTGGTATTGGTTAAAATTCCAATATTATCCATATTCAACTCAGTTAATGTTAACCCGCTTTTTAGCAAAGCAACTTTCAACTGGATTTAGAAAATTCAAACGAGGATAAAAAAATATGAAAACTTGGAGGCATACTTAAAAGGACTAGAGAATTGAGCTCGCAAAATTCTCTTGAAAAATTGGTTAAGTCCTTAATTCACCCCGAATTATGGCCTTAGATCAACCCCCCGATCAGGGCCTTAGATCAATCCCGAATTAAGGTCTTAGGTCGAAATGACTTGAAACTTGACATGTACACTTAGAAAAAACATAAGGAAGGACTTAGAAAAGTTTGAAGTGGTTTGGCCCCACAATTAGATTCACTTCGAAATTAAGAACAACGAGACAGAATTGAAATCACTTGAAATTTGGCAAGTGCACTTAGAAAAAGACAAAGGAAGGGCTTAGGAAAATTTCATCATGTTTGGGCAAAGCACCTAAACTCGGCCACGAATTAAGGACCTTAATTCGATGATGAATTAAGGATTTGACTCGAGCTAGTTTGGGACTTCTGGTGTGACTTCGTGCTGTCTCCTGGACTTCATTGCTATTGGGCCTCTGACTTTTGCTGCCATATTTCTCTATAAATATCAACTTACCTGCAACTAGGAAAGGATCTTCTCCCTGTTGAATCTCCCATTAACACTCTTGGACTTGGAGCTTCATCAACACCTTTTTCATTCCTTATACCTTCCAAACTTATTCAAATTCATTGTAACTTAGATCTAAGGAAAACCTATTTGTAATCTGAAGATAAAACAACTAGCAATCAATAATAAAAAGATTAAAGTGGACGTAGGTTAGAGATTACGTTGAACCATTATAGAAACTTATGTGTTTCTTGCCTATGTTCTAAGTTTTGTTTTACTTTTATTTGAACTGGTACTTTTAACTGATTTATGGGTCTTGATCAATTTTTTGGGTTAACATTTTAGTGCTTTCATTGAGAAAGATCTAAAAACTTGGAGCTTGAATCCGAGATTTGAAGAAGATGAGGAGACCTAACACTATATCTAAAACCGGAGCAAGTCAACCATAGCCTTGTGGCAATCAGGAGGTGCCCTTAAATTCTCATCAATCTATCTACGTGATTGAGGAAGAGATGGAAAAAATAAGGAAGGTGATGTAGGATGGATTGATGACTAGACAACATGAACTTCTAGATGGATTTTTCACTACCTCAAAAAGTATTTTTGGTGGCGCATAAAAAACATTACCATAACTTACGGTAGCGTTTTAGAGAACGCTGGTGAAAAATATGTAACTAAATCAAAGATTTTCTATTGCGTTTTAGTAAACGACACTACAAATGCAACTGAAAATCTTTGTTGTAGCATTTGGAAAATGCCCAAAAAGTACTGTCCACCACAACAGAATATTTTAGTAGCGTTTTTTGTTTGCTACCATATATACATTGGTAGCATTTAATTAACACGACTAAAAATTATTGACTTTTTTTCCATGTTTCCCTTGCTGTGGTGGTTCATTCAGTTTCCACATCATTTTGTTCATAGTATATATATTATTATATATAGTAATAATTAACATATTTTAGTATGAAACCAACAATCACTTATATAATTATCACATTCACACAACCAAAAAACACGTTACTCACATAATGCAATACGATACACACACCTTGATACAAAATATTTTAAACAACATAACTACGTTTCCATGAAATCCATAATAAAATTACAGATCATAATAAACAATGTTTTCTGTTATGCAAAGGAATGAAAATGATAAATACCAAGAGCAGGTAAAGTTGAGATCTTGCAACTCCTTCCACAGAGGATAGCAACTATGACTGTTGAAACAAAGATGGTGGTCATTACTGCAAATGGAAAGTGAACAAAGAAGTAATATTGCAATTTACTTTGCTTTAAACTATATTGTGCACAATGAGAAAATAAGCTTGGATGTCATATATTTCCACTACTCGAATTACAGGAAATAGCGACGGAGCCTTACGACGACCACCGACGGCTGTTTCCAACGGCTGTCGATCTCCATGGCTTTTTCATAAACAAAATATAATAGCCATCGCAAGCTATCGAAATGCGACATAAACTTGCCATCGACGGGTCGCTAGCCATCGAAAATTATCATATATGCAAGCTCCAGGCCGATAGCAGCTTCATTATTCCTGAATCTCCCAAATCATCAAAAAACCTAACTCCACCACCTCCTCCCCATCGTCAACTAGCCTCCACGCCTTCCGAGCATCTCCAACTTCGTAATTCTCCTCTTTCGACAAGCCTAGGCCCTTCATCAATTTTCAATCAGGTTTTATCCAAAAACCCTAATTAATTTTGATTTGTTAAATTAGGGTTAATTAGTTGAAGTTATATAATACCCCATTGATTGTTTGGTATGCCCACTTGAATGCTAATTAGATTACTACTAATTATTTATCATTTAAATGTTGAGATAAAATTTGCTTAGTGTATATGTGCATTAATTGGTGTATATGTGTTAATTAATTAGTGCATACACACATTAGAGCTAGTTCGGATTAATTAGAGTCAATGCTTAAGACTTAGTATATGCGTTTTCAAGATGACGAAAACAACGATTTAGTATATGTCTTTCTTAGAATGTAAATATATTATTGTAAAAATAGTTGTACAATACGATTTACTTTTTATAAATCCCATAGAGAGTTGTTCGCCCCGTCTGACAAGTATTATAAATGATCTTTGTATCGATGTTCATTGTTATCACAGAATGGACATTTATATTCATCTGACACAATATTTGTTGGATTTGTCCCCATATTGTACAAGTTACAAACACAATAAAGTAATTATATTTTGCAAATCATTTCATTTTAAACGGTTCATAAAATTTCGAAAACACTTTCTTTTTGTTCCATATGCACACACATATGTGTACGATGTAGGGAACAAAGGGGAAGTACTACCGAAATTTTGTTGAATCGTTTAAAATGAAATGATTTGCAAAATATAATTACTACTGGGATTGTAGTGGGAAGTAGAATGACCAACCGTCAAAGTGTAAAACAATAACCTAAAAATTGTAGATTATGTTTATATAACAATTTATGTAAATCCGTTTGAAAATAAGATTAAATAGAACAATATTATATTTTTGCGAAAATTTAAATGTATGTTTTAATTGAAATAAAATGTCAACAAGTAAATGATTAATATGTTTTATGTTTTAAAGTAGGAAAAATGGTTAATTATTTTATCGATTGAAGCTAGATATACCAACAAAAAAGAGAAATTGAAGACTCAATAAGTGAATGTATACGTATTTATTGAATTCGCTTTAAGTAATAATGGAAACGAGAAAGAAATTCATTGTCCATGTAGTAGGTGCAAATTATTGAAGCATTTGATACCAGATATGGAAATAGTTCATTTGCGGTAATATGGTTTCGTGTCGAATTATTTGGTGTGGGATCGTCATGGAGAACTTATAGCACATAATCCTGTACATTCGGAAGAGGAGGTAGATACTGAAATTATTCTGACGAATCTCGTAGAAGATATGTTTGAAGACGCAGCACGTTCAATGTTCCCTACTGTTGAAGTTGATGGTAACGATATTAATGTCGAAGAAGAACCAAGTGTTGGAGTAAATTTTTTTATGATTTATTATATGCTGTTAAGAAACCACTTTGGGATGTTTGCACAAGCGGCGCTCAACTATCAGTAACTGTAGAATACATTGTGATGGCATAAAAATACAACTTCATACAAGACGGGTTTACAGCTATAGTACAAGCTGCAAGGCATATGCCACCCGATAATTTAATATTCGAAAATCATTATGAAGTGAAAGCTTATGTCTGATTTTGGTTTATCGTATCAAAAAATAGATACATGTTTAAAAGGTTGCATGTTGTTTTGGAAAGTAGAAATCAATCTTCGGAATTATAAAATATGTAATTAGGAAAGATACAAACCAAAAAAAGAAGGAAAATGAAGTTTCATACAAGCGTATGCATTATTTACCTATCACTCCTAGGCTTCAAAGGTTATATGAATCTTTTATAACCGCACATCATATGAGATGGCACTGTGTGAAAACACAGAAAGAAGGTACGTTAACACACCCAACTAATGGAGAAGCATGAAATCATTTTGATAAGACGTATCCTGGTTTCGTAGTGGAGAGCCGTAATGTTAGACTTTGTTTATGTACGGATGGATTTTCACTGTTCCCTCAATTTGGTTCAAAATATTCATCTTGTCTTATAATCGTTACACCTTGCAATTACCTCCGTGGATGTGTATGAAAACTCCATTTATGTTTCTCACTATTGTCATAGCTGGCCTTGATGATCCGACACAAGGAATCGACGTATATTTACAACCGTTGATTGAAGAGTTGAAAACAATGTGTTATGAAGGTGTTGAAACATAAGACATTTCAAAAAAAGAATTTTCGTATGTTCACTTCTCTGTCGTGGACTATAAGCGATTTTTTTGCGTATGCAATGCCTTCGTGTTGATGTACAGCTGGTCCTCTAGCTTGTCCTTATTGCATGGAAGAAATATAAGCATTTTCTTTACCGTATGAAAGAAAATTTCATGGTTTGACTGTCATCGGTGTTTTCTCCATATTAATCATCCTATTAGAAAAGAAAAAAAAATTACAAGTAATAGATTTGAGACCTTGCTACCAATAACGATTTGGTCAAGCGAAGATATTCATGACCTTGTAAAGGATTATCTAAAGACACATGAAAATGGAAAACAAATTGAAATTCAACATAAATCAACGATTCATAATTGGTGCAAACAAAGTATATTTTGGGAGCTGCCTTATTGGAAAAATCTCCTAATTCGTCATAATATCGACGTGATGCACAATGAGAAAAATGTGTTCGCTAATGTATTTAACAAAGTTCTGAATGTTAAAGGAAAGACTAAAGATGATTGAAATTAGGACATGATATAGAGGCAATATGCAATCGTCCCGAGCTTCATATAAAGCCAAATGACATAAAAACCCCAAAGCATGTTATGAGCTAGATAGTAACCAAGTTAAGGTTCTGTTAAAGTGGGTGGAAGGATTAAGATTTCCTGATGGAATTTCCTTTAATTTGTGTAGATGTGTCGACTATAAGAACGGTAAACCGAGTGGGATGTAAAGTCATGATTGTCATGTAATGATGAAACATTTGTTACCCATCGCTTTCATAGGATTGTTGGCCATAAAAGTTTGGATGGTTGTAACAGAACTTGGTTTGTTTTATAAGGAGCTTTGTTCAACTACATTAAAATTCAATCATCTACATAAACTTGAGGAAGAAATTCCTCATTGCTCTGCAAACTGAAAAATATATTTCCTCTAGGTTTCTTTAATGTAATGGAGCATTTACTTGTTTATCTTCTGTTTGAAGAACGTCTTCGAGGTCCTATGCAATATGGATGGATGTATCTGTTTGAAATGTATTAATATTGAGTATTTAAATTTTAATTTAACTACATGTAATAAATTTGATTATAATTATTCTTAATAATAAATTTAATTATAATTATTCTTAACATGTACTTAAATCATCTAAAGAAAAAAGTGAGACAAAAAGCACGAGTTGAAGGCTCGACATGCAGATCATATATCGAAGAAGAAGCTTCGTTCTTTTTGTCTCATTATTCCAGTGACCATTTGAACTTATCTTTTGAAAGTGCTATGCGAAATAATGATAGCATTGAACAAGATTCTTCTGAATCAGTGCTATTTATTTTTAGACAGTAGGGATGCCCTATTGGAAAATGTGTGGAAGTATAGTTAGACTACATAGATTACCATGTAGCCCACGCATATGTTCTTCTTAACTGTGTAGAAAGTTGCGACATTTGTTAGGTATTATTAAGTAACACATCTGAAGTTATTTACTTGAATAATGCATGTGTGTATTCATTATAATGCAATATATTATCTATATATGCAGTATTTACGAATCACAACATCCAAACGGCGATATCAGCAAAAAAATTGCTACTTGATTTTCGAACCACGTATATGATCCAGTAAATTGTATGGTCGATGAAGGGTTGAAACATCTTGTAGTGAGACCAAATAGAAAAGTCAAGGCATATCAAATATTCGTTGTCAATGGTATAAATTCAAGACCAAAGAATATGGGGCTGAAAAATTAACTAACACTATCGGTGTATATGTTGAAGGTAGTGATGATACAAATGATCACATAAATGATTTCTATGGCGTGTTAACTCAGGTTTTACAATTGACATATTTCACCAGACCTACGTAAGAAGTTTATTATTTAAATGCAACTGGTTCAGTAATGTTCTAGGTTCTAGAATCAACGTGCACTAAAAATATAATATTATTGAAATAAAGCATACATCACGTTATCATAAATATGATCCGTTTATACTAGCAAAACAAGCACTACAAGTTTACTGTGCTCCTTATCCATCTCTAAAAAGAGATAAAGCAGATTGGTCAACAGTTTGAAAATGAAGGCAAGATTTACGTTTGATGGAAAGAATATTCCAGATGAACAAGCGTACCAAGCGGATATCGAGAAAAATGGCGAAATTACAATAGCAGATGATCAAGTCGATTTTGGAACTCTAAATGATGAATCAAACGTATTAGTAGAATCATTTGAGACCACAAAGGAAAACAATATAGAGTACGAGACCGAGTCAGAATAAAAAACGATGAGGACTGGTTAATAGTATACATGTTGAAAAAAGGTAATTTACGGGAGTATTGATGTTACACTTTTTTGTATGTTATATGCGATTATTAATGTTAAATCTTGATATGTGTACTCGTAATTGAATGATACATTCTGCCATATTAAAATAATATGTACATGGAACGTATTATAGATGTCTTTCTTTAGGCGACAGAGTTCTTCGCAGTCCGATTACCTCTCTCTGTCTTAGAGAGCGACCGTTCGCAGCGGAGGTGATGATAGCAGCCTGTTAGGAGGCACCGCATATGGTGTTTAAATTGCTACCGAAAGAAAATGGCTCGTAAGTATTAAATTTACTTCAGCATTATAAATATTTTGTATGATATATTAGTCATGATTTGTATATATCATATTTAATGCAGGGGTTTTGTGCTTGAGCCTTCAAATATAGTGCTTAGCATATCTAGGCAGGCATACATGATCCGTATGACTTCATGCTAGCCGAAATGCAGTAGGATCCCTGACCATGTCTGAAAGAGCATCTGGAAGAACTTCCTGGTAAGTGTTAAATTATATATCATTACATATAATCACTTTACAATTTGCTAACTAAGTATAAATGTATAACTCATATTTTTTCAACATATATACAGGGTGCGATAGACCTGCAATAGGAGCAAACATGCTCTTTGCTAGTGCCACTGGAACTCCAAAGTTGCAGAGAACTACTGAGGTATGATGTCGACCATCAGAAAATCAAGTAAGAAGCTAAACTGAATGGGCGCCGGTGTATGAGATGCTTGGGCTGCATGGTGCGATAGCGGTGAATTCAGGGTAAGTCTATCAGTTGTCACCTTAATTTGTTCAGTAGAGAATAGATAATTTATTCCTGTAAAATAGAATCTTAATTTTTAATTTGTGGCCGGAGTCAGACTGGAACTCGACGCATAGGTAGAAAAAACCAGTCACACACCGTGGTCGCTCGAAATCATTTCAGCATCATCACGAGGACCTAGTAAACTGAATAATTGTAATTATGAACAATTATTACATTCTTTGTATAAATTTGTATAAACAACAATAATATACACCAATTATTGCAGGAAGAGGACGTGGGGCTCCTATCTTATGTATAGACGTCTTTGCGCATACTCATGCCGTCAGGCAGACCAACAATGAGGAATTGGTGACATATGCCAGGTATGAGATTGATAAAGCATACACCACAGGTGTAAGTATATTTTAAGTTATAAGTTATTAATAATGATCATTTTAATTAATTTGTAATAAATTATTATAATAATGTCATGTAATATTTACTTGTATTTGATTTTGCGTTGCAGGAAAAATTTGTGTAAACATGTGCGTAGATACTTGAGCATTCGGAACGGGACGAGTTGACCACTGATGAGGAGGATGCTATCTTTGACTTCGTTGTGGACCCAACACAAAGAAATAGGCGCTATGGCTATGATAAAACCGGTAATTTATAAAAATTAACTAAGTTGTAAAAATTGCTTAATTTTTATAATAATATTGTAATAACCTAAACATATTTTGAGTTGTTTTGTAGGCTCAGACCTCACAAAAGGCCTATTAAAAGGCTCGGGACAACGTCGAGATTAATGAGCTTTGACAGCAGATCACACAGCTACAGGAGTAGGACCGCATTTGAGCAGTGCAAATGGAGCAACTGAACCAACGTTTGGTCGAGTATATGGAGCATTATGGAGCATGCCCTTAGTCTGGTGGTTCCGGAGCTGATGATGAGTCATGAGGTAAGTTCTGCAGTTTTTGTTTTTAAAACTTGTCTATATATACAATGAGATATGGTGAGGTTGATTTGTGGACATTTGATGCTTGATATTAATTTGTGGGGTTTGATGTTGGATGTATATATTGTACATTGATGTTGGATTTAGACATTGTGGGGGTGATGATGGATGGTTTGGTTTGTATTGATTGGAATGTTTGAGTTTGAGATGGTAATGTTTGAGTTTTACATTATTATTGATATTGATTTTAGCTTATACATCTGATATATATATATATATATTGATTTTGATGTGTTGTGATATATATTGATATTGATTCACTATTGGGCTGCTGGAAAAAAAATTACCCAGATTTCCAACGGTTTCTGATGGCTTATAGGTCGAAATATTCCGACAGCTTTTTCCACGGCAGTTTCGACGTCTTTTCCAATGGTAAGATGTCCATGTGGTTTAAAAACACGTCAGAAAACCATTGGAAGCCGTCGGTATATACGATCGATGGCCGCCGATGGCTTGGAGCCGTCGAAAATGACTGTATTCCTTATAGTGTTCAGTTATTAGCTTGTAACCAACATGTGGCTGAAACAACTACTAATTAAAAACATGCACGGTTAAAATATTGATATGAATATGACTTACAAAATATGGAAACATAATTGATACATATTTGTCATGGTACAAACTCGTACTCAAGATTACTTATCCCCTGTAATTGATTTAGAATCCGTCCAGCATAATGGTTCTCTGCTCATAACAATAAATCAGAACATTATTATAAACGATAAATTTTATTAACTTGTTTATTTTAACAAAACTTAGTTAATTTTTATCAACTTGGTTAACTTAGTTAATTTATTATTATTAAAACTCAATTTACTCAATTATATTATTATTATTATAAACTTAGTTAATTTTTATAAACTTAGTTGATTCATCATCATCATTATTATTATTTATAAAACTTTGTTAAATTAGTTATATTACTATTATTTATAAAATTTATTAAACTTAGTTAAGTTTATAAAACTTGTTCAATTTTAACAAAACTTTGTTCATTTTTATTAACTTGGTTACTTAGTTAATATATTATTATTATTATTATTAAAGCTCAATTACCTTAATTATATTATTATTATTATTCTGAACTTGGTTAATTTTTATAAACTTAGTTAATTCATCATCATCATCATTATTATTTATAAAACTTTGTTAAATTAGTTATTATATTATTATTTATAAAATTTAGTTAACTTGCACTTAGTTAATTTTATAAAACTTGTTTAATTTTAACAATACTTAGTTAATTTTTATTAACTTGGTTAACTTAGTTAATTTTTTGTTGTTGTTGTTGTTAAGACTAAGTTAACTTAATTATATTATTATTATAAACTTATTTAATTTTTATAAACTTAGTTAATTATTATAAACTTAGTTACTTCTTCTTCATCATCATCATTATTATTTATAAAACTTTGTTAAATCAGTTGTACTGTTATTATTTATAAAATTTAGTTAACTTAAACTTAGTTAAATTTATAAAGCTTGTTTAGTTTTAAAAAAACTTAGTTAATTTTTATTAACTTGGTTAACTTTTTTAATTTATTATTATTATTATTAAAACTGAGTTAACTTAATTATATTATTGTTATTATAAACTTAGTTAATTCATCATCATCATCATTATTATATAAAACTTGGTTAAATTAGTTATATTATTACTTATAAAATTTAGTTAACTTAAACTTAGTTAATTTTATAAGACTGGTTTAATTTTAATAAAATCGAGTTAATTTTTATTAACTTGGTTGACTTAGTTAATTTATTATTATTATTATTATTATTATTATTAATAAAACCCAGTTAACTTAATTATATTATTATTATTATTATTATTATTATTATTATTATTATAAACTTAGCTAATTTTTATAAACTTTGTTAATTCTTCATTATCATCATCATGATTATTATTTATAGAATGTTGTTAAATTAGTTACATTACTATTATTTATAAAATTTAGTTAACTTAAACTTAGTTAATTTTATAAAACTTGTTTAATTTTAACAAAGTTTAGTTAATTTGGATTAACTAGGCTAATTTGGTTAATTTATTATTATCACTAAAACTTAGTTAAATTAATTATATTATTATTATTATTATTATTATTATTATTATTATTATTATTTTAAACTTAGTTAATTTTTATAAACTTAGTTAATATATATGTATATAAGCTATGAAACAACTAATAAGAATGCTTCTACTAATGTTGTTTTGTTAATCACATAGACCGAAGAAGCTCTGCACTTTTGAGTCAACTGAGATTCTTACAAGCTACTCAAAGTGAATTTCATGTTTAAAGCCCAACAGAACATTTCAAAGCTAGTTGAAGTAATTAAGACAGTAACCTAATATAAATGAATGTATGTTTAACTATAATAATAATAATAATAAAGTAATAATAATCCAGGATGCCACTAAGTAATGTACCTAATGTGCAATTGAGCATATGATAACTTATTAAATATTCAAAGATAATTTAACAATGAATTTAATAAATAATACTAAGTAATGTAAAATGATACCTTGCTGGTTTACCCATACGCAAACATATTGGCACTTGCATTCAGAATCCAATATGAAAGCTATTAAGACCGTTTCTCGGACATCTAAAAAATAAAAAAGGCATCCAAGTAGCTATTGTGATAATTCAAATTCTGGATCCACATCTTCAACTACTCATGCTAACCCTACTTGGTACAAATTTCCCATCAGTACTATATTGATATACATACGTACATACAACATATTCAACAACTTAATCAATTAACCAATAACTATTTTGTTAAAATAATATAGTAGATTGCATATTAAAAGTTGATGTCGGTATGTATTTTCTGGTCAACGTGTTACTATAATTAAATCAGGTTACATCGCATTACCTAATAGAACACTTTAAGTCCATTAGGTGTAAAAAGAGGTTCATTATTAAGTAGATTGCAAGAGTAAGGCAATGCCTTTTCTCCTTCCCTTACCATGTACATTCCATTATTACCATTAATTTCCACATACAAAATAATGGAGCAATTTGCAAATTATTTTATACATCACAATTTAATGTACGTGCAAGGATAAAACAAAAATGGGGAAGATGTTATCTTGTAGAAAGAATTAATATGATGAGTTGAACTGCCAATGAAAATAAGAGTCTTTATAAAATGAATGGGATTTTAAAGTCTCTACAAAACTTGTTTGGTATAGGAATAAGTTCGGGCATAAAATGTAGGTCCACCAGCACAAACGTGCAAATTAGATGAGGCAAGCAGCAATAAGATTGTGACCATTTCCAGGTAAACGTACCAAAATGCAAATTGGCTCTATTCAATTGATTTGTGCATGAGTTCGAAAGACAGTCAAATATGTCATGTGTAATATCTTATATATATACTTGTTAAAAAGCATACTTCTTGTTCAAACCATAATAAATAACTATACATTCACTGGAATCTGAATTCCATACTCTCATTCCACACCAACCACAGACTTTTTGTATAGTTAGATTCTACATAGATAGCTTAAGCCCACTAACACATGCACAAGCTTTATTCGCCAACTTACACACGTACATATATGATACATGTAGTTGTAATAATAACAACGTTGGTGAAAATCACTTTAACTAGTGGCTTCAATAACTAACCCAACTTTATGTTCATCGAAGTGCCTATTCGCATTTTCAAAACCCAAATTAAAACCTATCATACTAACTTCCTTGTTCCAAAACATCCTCACAATCTGAATGCTGGGTTCTCTTGTAACTCTACTCTATGTCTCACCATATATTTTCATAAAAGCTTCAGTAGCATCAACTCTACAAGAATTCCAACCTGGAAGCATAGCCATGCGACTGATTTTATTTAACAAAACACAACTCAATCTGCATGTGCTTTTTTTAATCTCACTTACTGCTTCCTCAAACATTTTTTCCTTAATCACATCATCTACATATTCATACTCTCTAAAGCATCTATCCATTTCAGACACCTTAATTGACCTTCTTACCTCCATTGAATGATCTCCATTCAACTCAAACATACTACTTGCTTCCTCTACCAGGCCCAACCAAACCTTTCTATCAACCCTGTCACATACATAAGAATGCATGATAGGGAGTTCAATGTCTATCCATATAAAGTAGCACTCATACTTGGATAGGAATTCACCATTTTGTCCATCCACCAATCTTCAATGTAAGAGTTTGAGCCATGAGACATCCACTCTATTTAGAAATACGCAATCTACTCTGTTGTCCCTTTGCCACGAGACATCCACTCCTCTATAGCCACCCTTCTTTCTACTATCTTTCTTACCATTGATCTTAATGGTTAGAAGTATTCATCTAATTTAAATAATTATCGTACAGCCAGTGATGAAAGAATTTCGACAATGGTCATAAATTCAAATTCTGCTATTCTTGTGGAGAACTCTATCGAAGATCCATATATACCAGCCGAGTCATGTCAAATTTCAACAACAATACTTCCAGACTTTAATTTTTGTTCAATTGTCTTATCGAAAATTTCGAAATCTGATATTTTACCCTATTGAAAACACATTTGTACCCGCCGACTCGCTGATTTTTGATGCATGTATGTCTACATTTCTCCAATTTCCAATTTTGATGTCAAAAATTTAAAGTTTTTTACCTTTAAAAATTTATCTCTCTAGGCTGCATGTATTTGTGTTTTCACTAGTTTTCTTATTTTTCGTTCACTGCCTAAGTTATATTGTAGAGAATTCTTAACTGATTCAATATTCAATTAATTAATTGTTAAAATGACATTAAAATATCATTCAATACCCATATATGTTGGAGACTTGGATGAAGATTGAGATAATTATGATTATATTACCTTATTTCAAGATCCAATAATGGATTTGAATAGGAATATAATAATGCCAAATCAGATAAGGACATGCTAATATCTACATCTAAAATCAATTAACCAATTCATGGAACCAATTCTAAGAACATAATCTAATAATCAATCAATTTATAATTTAGATAAATATAAATCAATCAAGCAACAAACTCAAACAACTTAGCAAATTTTAAACTCAATTCAAACAACAACCTAAAAAAAATTGATCTAATCTAGTTCAAAATGGAAATAGAAAAGAAAATTGGTTTAAAATTACCTCATAAGAGTTGAATTGTGTGAGGTAGAGGATGAATTTTTCAGCCATATTTCAGGTGCTAGGGTTTGGGGAGGAATCGACACGTTGAATTGCACGAGCCAGAAGATAAGGAATTTGGTGACTAATTATATCGATTGATGATTGATAAAAAAAGAACGATAGAGATTCAGAGTTTCTGAAGAAGTTTTTTGTGTTTTTTCATCGTTCTTTTCTTTCAGGAGGATAATGAAAATGTTAAGCGGGTTAAAAAAAGATATTAGCGACCACGTAAAATTCTAGCAAAATTTTGGTGAAAATATGGCAGGAATCAATCAGTGGCATTTCTTTATTAATTTTTATACCTTTAAAATAATAAGAAGTTGCATGTAACATTAAATGTTGCCAATAAATGCAACTAATAACAAGTTTTTTGTAGTGTTTCCAAAGGATTTGATAACAATGAACGGTCGGAGCAGTTGGAATACAGAAAAAAGACCATGAACCAATGCAGGAGCATTTGAAGATAGAGCAAAGAAAACCGAAATACCACGTCTTGGGGGCACGATTGATTTGGATCTAGGATGAGCTTTAATGCCTAGAACGAACGATGTTGAAGCCAGAGAGACAAATCAAAATGCGAATGCATGATAGTAGGAGCTGAAACCAAAAGCCCGCTATTTGAATAGGGGGTAGAATGAAGTTATGGATCGAGATATCCATTGGATGACAACCCCATGATCGGGATGGATTGGGGTCAGGTTCGATTCCTTTACCTTAACTTTAAATAAATGATGCAATATAACCTTAGATCGCTTACACGTGTACGGGATCTCTAACGGTCCCTAGGCACGCTTTGAGTCGAATGCTTAAGATGACTATTTAGGACAATAATAACCCCAGATCACTTAAATATGTAAAAAAACCTTGATTGATCCCAGGCTCTAAATCAGATGTCTAGGGTGATTGCTTAGGATAATAATAACCCCTAGCCACTCAGACGTGCACAAAAATAGATTGGCTCTAGTTACGTTCTAAGTCGGATGTCTGGGATAAACACTTAGGACTTTTACTTGTTCGCTTTGATTTGATTTGAATATTTAAATTTTAATATTCCACCAGAGAGTGATAACCAAGTTTGATCGCCTTAGAGCTTCCATCCGGAGAGACAGGGCCAGAGTGCATGGTGCAAGTCCCGTTGTCGAACAGCAAGCAGATGGGCTTTACGAATTTGGATCGCTTTAGAGCTTCCGTTCGAAGAGACGGGGACAAAGTGCATAGTGCAAGTCCCCTTTCTAGAGAGCAAGCGGATGGGCTTGTATGTATTTGGATCGTCTTAGAGCTACCATCAAGAGAGATGGGCTGGAGTGCAAGGAGTGAGCCACGTCACTGGGGAGTGAAAAGGATGGGCATCTTTGGTTGCTATAGAGCTACAACATGGAGAGGCGGGTTGGAGTGCAAGAAGTAATTCAGCTCACCAGAGAGTGAGTGGATGGGCTTGCTTGTTGTTGAGTCGCCTTGCCGGAGAGTGAGTGGGTTGGGCTCAGCAAGGTCCCGAAGAGGTCAAGGGTAGGTCCCCTTACCAAAGACTGAGTTGATGGGCCTACTCGGTCGTTGGGTCCCCTTGCCGGAGAGCAAGCACATCGGACTCGGCAAGTGACCACCAAAGAGATTGAACCCCAGTATGGATGAAGAATGAACCAAAAAGATTGAACCCTAAATTGGGAAATCAACGGTTTAGCGAAACCAAGCCCCAATCGCAGACGAGAAAGATGCAGAAGTACTATTTTAGCTTCTTCAAACTAAGCCTCCAAATTCACAAACTTGATTTTAGGATTACTAAGCGATGCATAGGGGAAAGAAGGGGCAAGGACATCAGCACTGAAATACGGCGGTGGCCGAGCTAGAAATACAAACTCGAGCAAAAAAAGAGGAGGCAGCGAGATGCGTTTAAGATATAGCCTACAACGGTTTACAAGAGAGAAGACGATACAGTTGGAGAATGGAAGGTGACGAGAGATAAAGAGAAAAAAGATTTGGTCATGGAAGAAAAAGATAGAAAAAACATAGATTTTATTTTAGGATTTAGGCAGAGAGATTTAAAATTCAAGATTCATGATAAATGGTGTTGGCGAAAAATGAAAATTACCGAGTAAACTAGTGTGGGAACCATTACCCTTACTACCAAGGTTGATAAATATTAAATGTAATTATCTGATAGCAATCATTTAATATTAATTATTAGCTATATTTATTAATTATTAGACGTAATTAATAAATATTAGTATAGTTTATTAATTCTTAATAAGTAACTATAATAAATTATCAGTAAGTCTTAGCCTTCAAATAAAAGCTTGGAGCTTTTATCAAAATTTTGCGCATTCTCTAATTTTTCTGAAGTAACAAAGAATCTCCCTCCCAAAGTGGATGTATACTATCAAATTAATAGTGGAACCACTATAAATCCGTCTTTGTACTCTCTATTTGATTTTTTTTATGATTTGCTATTTGGATTCTTTTATTGTTTGTTTATTTTATCGCACTGCAGCTTGATCAAATTGCTTCTGCATGCGTTTGGATTGATTTGCAATCATTTGTGCGAATTATTCCCAACATAAATGAAAGAGAGAAATTTTTTAAGGGAAGAATAGAAATCATTCCTATGTTGTCTTCAAAAACTTCCCCTTGAATGGATAAGTTTTCCAGTAAGTTCGTTAAGTAATAAACTGGATTTAAAACAGATTTAAATACATACCGAAATCATATCTCAATGCATGCATATATTACTTTTATATATACATTCAATATTACTAACAACTCCCAATACATCAAGTGAATTAATAATTAATAATTCTTTATTATTAATTAACTTAATTAATTTATTACATTTTATAAGATAATTGAATCATGTAGTTTTGTAAAGAATTCACAAATCTAGTTATGAGACTTAGTTGTATGAATTCATTCGGCGATTAATTCTAAAAAATTCAAATATTAACTTTTACAAGTCACTTTAGCTAGTAGAGTGACAGTTTGGCTGAAATCATCACTCACAAATCTTTTTGGTAAAATCCAATTTCACAGTTTCTTATGCACGATACCTATTAACAACTATTATTTACATGTGGTCTCTTTATTGAAATTATATCACTTTAAGGTATATGAACTTTGGTATTGGCTAAAATTCCAATATAATGCACATTCAACTCAATCGTGTTAACCCGCTTTTTAGCGAAGCAGATTTTGACTGGACTTAGAAGATTCAAACGAGGATAAAACAACTTGAAAACTTTGAGGCACTAAAAAGACCCAGATGTTAACAATAAAACTTGTTAACATCCTCAGATCTAAGTGGTTAACAAGAAATATTGTTAACACTTTAAAAGTAGATTTTTAGAAGTGACCACTCTCCTCAAAACCCCTTTCGAATGAGTTGGTTTCGAAGGTTTCTTGCAGAGGGTGGTCTCATAACATATTAATTTTAGTTAATATGTCCAATCAACCTTATTGAATTGAAGTTAAGGAGAATGCACCCCCTTCAAAGCCATTTTTTGAGTGAGTCGAAGAGATTATTCGTACCAAACATTTATCTCTTTTAACTACGTCGAAAGGACTATTCTTCCCTTAAGAAAGAGTATTTACTTTCGATGACATTATTTATGCTCTTTTGGAAAGAACTCCTTCGAAAAGGTTGTATGTATTGTAATGTGTGTATACCTTTTGAAGGAATTCGTCCAGCTAGCATAGTTTATATTTACACATCAAATCCCTTCAGAAACATCCCTTTCAATCAGGTTGAAAGGGTATTAATTCTTTCAAAGTGGACTCAATGTACAATATATAAACTCTATTTTCTATATGCAATAGAATAACATATTAGACAATAAAAGCTCCATGAATTTATTAATATTGAAATACCATCATCATCTTTGTTTAATATTTGTTATCATTAACACAATGATAATGTGATTCATATACATATTATCCAAATTGATCTCATTGCATCGCATAAGACAAATAGGAACTAAGAAGATAAGAAAGCATCATATGCAATTGATCATTACTCAAGCTAATGATCGAAATGATCTCTCTCATGATCAAAATCTTTATTAAATCCATATGCTTCCACTGTTGCATTAATCCCAAATGAGTTACAAGTAAGAGAGCTTTTCCCATATTGATTTGGGGTTACAAAGATTTGATTTGCTAAGAAATAGAAGAAAGAATTTAGGATTTGCAAAATTTGGTCCCCAAACTCGGACCCCTAGGGTCATATTTATAGATGCAGGTTGGCACTCTTTCGCACCCATCCTTTCGCTTCAGTCGAATGGTCTTCCTTCAATCTTGCGCATGCATCCTTTCGACATGGTCAAAAGGACTTCCTTTATCCTTCTGCATGCCTCCTCTCAATGTAGACGAAAGGTTTTTCTTTTGACCCTTCTCATCTATTCTTACGCCTTCACCTTTTCATTTCAGACCTTTCGACCCAGTCGAAAGGATCATCTTGATAACCTTTCGATGCCCTTAAAGTTTGCGTGCCTCCTTTACTTTTTTTTACTATGCTGCATTGAACTCCGTCGAAAGGGAGGTAGGAGCGCTCTTCGTTTTGTGTTACTATACTATTGTAAGTGAGAGATGAATTGAGCTTTCGTATAGCTTCGTCGAAAGAAATGGTGAGTGACAACTAGCAAAAGGACTCAGTGTCCTCGTGTAGGGTTTTCATTATACCTTCGAAGGGTTCCAACTATTTCGAAGGGCTTGATCCTTCTTTCGAATGGTGTGTATTGGAATCATTTCTTCAAGCGGTAAAATGATAACGACAAAACTCACTATTTTTAAGGAAGTGGTTCTTATGCACGAATCTATCGTTCAATTCCTTCAAAAGGTGCTTCTAACCCATACTAGCCTTTCTTATATATGTGAATCTATCTACGTTAAAAGATCTAGATGAGGTGAAGGGTAACCTTGCCTTCTTTTCTATCCTTTCTAAAGCTTTTGTTCTGCTTGTCAGTTGTGATGGCACCTAGTAGTTGTGACTCCTTCGAAATCCATCTTAATACTTTCGAAACACTCTTCTTTGAACTTTTGCGAAACCTGTGTCTTCAGTTCTTATAGAGCCTATTACTTTTATAAGCCTTCTTTCATACCTTTTTTCTTAAGTGAATTTTTATGGTTAATATTTTTTCCTCTGTATGAAAGAAGCTTTTGTTCTTTAGGAAATTTTTTTAACAACTACTCCATTCTTAATGATCTCATTTCCCTGCAAAATTCAAAGTAAATAACATTTTCTATCGTTAGATCATGACTTGTATAAAATATGCTTTGTGATTTGAAAATGATGTTAGTATAGTAAAGCTCTTGAACCCTAAGTTCGGAAGTAATAAAAATTGGTTGTTCATTATCTAGGGTTAATAAACGATAGGGAATCTACAGTTGTAAAGGATTGGGAACCAAGAAATTTTATCTGGAAATATTAGGAGTCCCACCATCCAACTATTGTAGTTACCAATGAAGTTCATAAACTGAACTCCCATGATATTAATAGAAAACTAGGTGTATAATAATTGAAATCCGTGAACTTTTCACTGATGATAACAAATGTTTGGCAATAATGGCCATGAGCTATCATCTGGAAATAAGTCATTGAAAACCATGAATCCTTATTTGAGGACAAGTAATAGGTATTTAGAAACTCCTATTGGAAATAATAATGATCCAGGGATTGGGATTCAGATGTCGATGAATGTTGTTCAAAAGTTAGTAGTAATAAACCAATGACTCTGGTTCGAGTATTAAGAAGACAAACCCAAAGTTTTAATTGAAGACTAGAAGTCCATTGAGATCTCAATATCAACTGCCTTTGGACCTAGATTCGAGAATAAACAAACGGAATCCAAAAATTGATGATAAAAGACCCAAAACCTAGATTCAGGTATTAGGAAGTCCAGAAATCTAAAACTCAGATTCGAGCATCACTAAGTGAAGTTATGAAGTCAAAAGTAAGAGATCCCAAATCCAAATTCGGGTTTTAGTAGATGATAACTAGAAACAGCCTTTATAATCGAAATATTAACCTCGAATTTCGGCATTAATGATTGATGTCCAGTAATCAATAGAAATAGTCCCGAGACCTAGATTCGGGTATTAAAAGTGAAATCCCAAAGTTAATAACGAAAGATCTGAAACCCAAATTCGAGTATTAATAAGTGAAGTTCAAAAATCCTTCTTTGATAATTAGTCGGAGGTTGTTGATTCCTATTTAAACCTTCCATTTTGTACCACTCCTTGATGACTCTTTTGACATGTGTTACCATTTAGGCTTTGTATGTTGTTGCTGTTTGATTTACTGCTTATCAATCTTGGACGTCTTAGTCCATTGTTTGATGTGCCACTTTTCGGTCTCGAATGTTAGTCCGCTGTTTAATATTCCACTTCTCGGGCTCGAACGTCTTAGTCCGTTGTTTGATATGCCGCTTCTCGGTCTTGGACGTCTTAGTCCGTTGTTCTCTGGTGCACTTGGTTAACTTATCCACAAGCAGGACCCAAGGACCTACCCAACCTACCTCCAGGAGGCGTCTTGACTTGGCCATAGCATGGAGTGATCAAGGGCTTGTTCGGTGTCTTTGCTAGGCCAAAGTTTGGCAGGACTAAGGGCTTACTCCGTCCTCTCTCCAAGAGGAGCCTTGACCTGGCCATAGCATGGCGCGATAAATGGCTTGTTCGGTGCTTTGGCCAAGCTATAGCATGGCGGGACCAAGGGCTTACTCTGTCCTCCCTCCAGGAAGCGCCTTGAACTGGCCATAGCGTGGCGTGGTTAAGGGCTTGTCGATGCTTCAATCTTTCCATAGCGTGATGTGGATAAAGGCTTACTCTAACCTCCCTCCAGGAGGCCCTTTGACCTGGCCAACTTGGCGCAGACAATGGCTTTGACTTTTTAGGGTAATGTCCAAGAGCAAGGAGAATTTCACTTCCAACCATGTAGATTTTTCTTTTAAGGAAGAGGTGCTTTATTCATTCTTTGTAAGAAAATACCGTCGCAAGTGTTCTGCATTCCACGTGTTAGGAACCATATTGCCATCCATCCGTTGGATTTCTTATGTTTGCCATCACCCTTAGAGTATCAAGTCACCCTCTTGAAATGATCTTATTTTCACATCCGAATTGTAGTATTTTGAAATTCTTCTCTGGTATTATGCAATTCAGATAGCTGCTTCATCTCTTAATTTATGTATTATCTAACGTTTCTTTCTTTAAAATCTGATTTGGATCAAAAGCATATGCGATTCTTCAATGTGAGGGCATATAAATTTTAATTGGAAACATTGATTCACACCCGTATGTTAGCGAGTAGGGAGTATGTCCCGTTGCAGTTCTAGTGGATGTTCTACAAGCCTAGAGTACAAGCGACAATTCTTCTACCAAATTCCCTTTGGCTTTATTTAATCGTTTTTTCAAGATAGTCTTAATAGTCTTATTTGCAGCCTCAATGGCCCCATTATCCTTTGGATGTGCCAAGGAAGAAAAGCTTTTAATAATCCCATTCTTATGGCAAAACCAAGAAAACTCTTCACTTTCAAACTATGTCCATTATCTAAATAATCTTATGGGGTATTCCAAATCTGGTAATAATATTTTTAATGACGAATCTAAGCACTTTTCCAGAAGTGATTTTGGAGAGTGAATCTGCTTCAACTTACTTAGTAAAGTAGTCCATAGCGACTACTGTAGGATCTAGATTAACCCTAGAGGGGGGGGTGAATAGGGTTATTGCAAATTTTCTCGAATTAAACGTAAAAACAAACTGCAGAAATAAATATGCTGAAAAGTAAATCACACACAAAATTTACCCAGCTTCGGCAACCCCAGCGTACTGCTGCATTCCCAGATTTCTATTAGAATTAAACAGTATCCCGCTTATAAACACTCTAACAACTTACAAACCTTGCTCCCGGTCACAAACACTCTAATAGACTCGCACCCCCTGCTCCGCCTATAGAGTTTTGCAAACTCGCAAACCCTTGCTCCCGCCTATAGAGTTTTGCAAACTCGCACACCCTGCTCACTGAACTAATTCTAACTAGACAATCTGACACTACCTACAACCTAGGTGGTGATTTACTAATACTTTGATTCGTAAAGAAAATAAAACAAACTTAAAAACAGAAATTAAACAAACACCTCCTTTTAAAAAATAAACCCTAAATAAAATAAAATCCCCTTTGTAATAATAAAGGCCGGCTCTTGTGTTTTCTTCCACCCGATCCACTTCTCTTGCTTGTGAAATAATTGCGGCCGATCTACTATATGAAATTAGGGTTTCGGCTCTTGCGATCAAAATTGGGATTTTTTTTTTCAAATCAATTCTCTGGTTTGCTCGCGCTCGTTCTCTGATAATCAATTCTCTGAAGATAGGCTGCTTGGTTGACTTCGAGATTGCGTTGCTCCTCTGTTGATCGAGTTCGTTGTTTGATTCGGTGTGTAATTTCTTTTATTGCTGGTTTTTTTTAATTTCTTCAATTTAACTCGATGTCGATGATGAGTTTTGGGTTTAGTATTCATATGAATTCGAGACACTTGTTTGCTCGTTTCAATTCGATACTTTCCAAAACTTCAATTGCCTGATGCGCACGGCTTTCCTGATATAATTTTTGTCATGTTACTCACGGCTTTGATTTTCAAAGGTTTGATGTATCCTTGATTGATACGGCAAAAACTTTCCTTTTTCACTTTCTGACTTTTTCAAGGATATGCACCTGAATTTTGACTTTGATTTGATTTGTATTTTTATACTGCGTTGATTTCTGTATACCACTCCACGACTCTGCATTATTTTCGACCATCACTGTTTTCATTCTTGTGAGTTTCATCTCTGATCATTGTTACATTTGATCTTGATCACCTTGATGCTGTAACGATACTTTTGGCACGATTGTTCTGGTCTTGTTTTTGCATGTTGCTATTCTCTGTTGCACGTGTGTACTTCATATACATGTGTGCCTGACATTGATACTGCCATTCCTTGCTTGTATCAGTTCTCGGCCACACTATTTTCATTGCTATGCCTTGAACTTGACTGTTTGGTTTGAGCTTTGCCTCCATGTGTTTTGAATTTGTCAATTCTTCATTTGTTTCACTGGTATCATACATGTGAGTTGTTGTTTGCTTTTGATGTTCACTGCCCTTGTGTACATGTTGCTGGTTCATTGTGATGTCTAGTCGACTCACTTCAAGTAGTCTTCATTGTTGCTGCTTATGTTTGTGGCAATGTTCGACAAATTTGTTCTGCACTGTGTATATTCTCGAGTTGCACACTTTGATTTACTTCATATTTGCATACATGTTGTGGTCTGGACATTTGCTTGGTCTCTGTTCTTTGTTCATTGGTCATTGTTCTGGTCATTGATTGGTCATTGTTCTGGTCATTGCTTGTTCCGATCATTGCACTGGCTATTGTTGAGTTGATATACTTGTGGTGCTTTTGTAGTCGAGTTGCAGACCAGAATCTGTTGTATTTCAGGCTGCATTTATAACACTTGATATTGTTTGTGATTGTTTCCACTGTGTTGCATTGAGTAGCCGTCGTCTGTACTTGGTGCATCGAGCATTTCTTTGTGTTCTGCCTTGTTGCTTGACCTGTCTGGTTCATCTTGTTGCACTTTGGTCTGCTGTCATGTTGCTTGTGCACTTGCTTGAGTTTCACTGCCATACTTGTTATTGTGTACTGATTCTTGATGGATTGCACGATAGTGTTTATGTCTGTACTGTCTTATGAGACTGTCTCTGGACATTTTGTTATGACATCCATGTTGCAACTGGTTTGGACTTTGAATGCATTGATATTGATTTTTGAAATTTCACTTGAGTTGAATCCAGTTTCAAAAAACTCGGGTTTGACCTTGTGATCATGTCGTGATTTTAAATATATTGCACGTGAGTTGAACCTGGCTTTTCATTTGGGTTTGACCTATGCTCACCTGTCCCTGTAGCATTATCAAGTGTATATCGATGTACACGGCCTTGTGGCATGTACAGTGATACACTGTGCATGTCACATTGTTCGTGTATGATGAATTCAAATCTAAAAGATGACGAATAACCCAAATAACTGAGGCAAATAATATTTTCAAAAATCATATTTCATTTTATGTTGCAAAAATATTTCTTTTTCAATTTTGCTGCGTTAGTGAATATTTTTGCAGATTGCTCAGATGCTGGATTCAAACTGGAATGCAGTTGAAGACAAAATACGAGTGTGAGTGATATGTAGTGAGGTTATTAATGTAAATTGAATTGTCATGTATTCAAAAATATGTATGTATAGTGAGAGCTTGAACTTGTACTATTCAAGATCGTAATAAATATTTGTTTGAATAAATTTTTTGTTTGAATTCATATTTCATTCAAATTCTGTGTAATTTATTTTATTCAACAAATATTTATTTAATCTATGAAAAATAAAATAGTACATTATCAAATACATTTAAATGAATATTTATGTTTATTATCATCAAACAAAAATCATATACTCGCATATTCCACAATCTCCCCCTTTGATGATAACAAACATATATTTAAGATTTTGACTGAGTTAAATGTATTTGAACAATGATATACACTAATTGCTCCCCCTATTTAAATGCTTCCTCTCTACATGATGCTCCCCCTACATATATGCATACAAATAGAAATATATAAATGAGCCTAGATGCAAATGGAAAAATTATTTGACTTTTGCTTGATTCTATTTGACAAAATCTTAACTTTTCTCTCCCCCTTTTGTTATCAGCAAAAGAATAATAGTGTTAGAGAAAATAGAGATAAAGTGATCAATATTAATCCAACATTAAACTCAAATTGAATATAAATATTAAACTTCAATAAAAATCAAACAAAAATCATAACTACCCTTGTTAGGCGCATATTCCACTTTTAGAAAGAATGGAAATGATGTTCTAATATAAAATCATACAATTATATCAACTTGTGGTACATTTATATCTGGAATTTGAATATCTACTAATCATGCTTAACCGTTAGGACTTTTAAATGAGATTAGTAGTATTCCAATTTAATTTAAAAAATGAAATCAAATATCTTCTAACCACGCATGACCGTGAGGACTTTTAAATGGGATTAGAATCAACTTGTCCATTTAATCAATTAATTTTGATATGCGTTGCATACATGCATAACCGTAAGGACTTTTAAATGAGCATGGAAGCATATAATCAAAAATCCAAGTAATTCACCCATGCATAACCGTGAGGACTTTTAAATGAGAGTGAATATTTTGGATATTTATTTATTTAAAAAAAATATGAAATGAAAAACAAATGATCCCTGATTATAGTACCGCATATCGACAAACTATATTTAAGCTTTGATAAATAATGGTTGATTAGAAATATGATAGATATAAAAATGATCATGGAATCTTTACCCAACAAAAAGTTTTATAACTCTTGTTTGAATTCCTAAAGAAATTTTCCAAATATACTCTCTTGAGTAATGTATGTTAAATATCAACACTTGTCACCTTTTCAATCACTATTTATCTTTTTGATAATTAGTAGGGAGTCAGATTAGTCAAAATTTGTCATTTAAAATCAAATAAAAATGACTAATCTGAAAATATAGTCAACGATGATTTTCTCGAAGGGGTTATATGAGAAAAAATTCTGCTATTTGAAATTTATTTCAAGTGAAACATATGCAGATATTTTCTTTGAAAAATAATGTAGCAAATGAATGTTTCAAAAATTAATCACGTTCCACTAGTAATTTTTCTTTCAACTAGATTACCAGTGTAATCTGCATCTGAGTTTCTCTTTCAATCCAAAATATCACTAACTAAAATTGATAAACCAGACCATGAAGTGTGCATCAAAAATTTCAAACTCAATTTTAGCAACAATTTAAATGACATTCTCTTGAATTTGGATTGAAGCCATGTAAATAATCAGAAGATCGTGAATATAGAGTTAGCCAATATTATCATCCAACAAAACACTATGTTTAATCCAAACAAATATGTATGAAGTAATTCAAAGAATGGTGTTTTTGGCATCAATATAATTGGCCAACTGTGTCCAACAAGTCATCTTTACAACATCTCAATATTGGCTGATTTCATCCAGAATATGGTGCAGATTATCACATTTAATCTATCGATCAAATAAATATACCTTCACCTGTTTTACCTTTACGATAATTTTTCGTGATTGCCCATTGTGATTCTGTCACCTTTATACTAGGCTAAGGAACTTTGCTTTGTTGCCCGTTGTGTTTCTGGAACAGCCAAAATCCAGAGAACACTGTTGTTGTTCCTTAGCCTGCCACCATACCTATACGATGAAAGACTTTTGTGACCTATTTATAGGTCCATGATTGCTAGTGGCTGAAACATTGTGAATAAACAAAACTTTTGGAACCCAAACTTGTTTAGTCCTTTCATTCTTGTTCCAATAGACATGAAATTTGTTTGTAGAATTCTTAGGAACCCAAACTTGTATAAATTTTGTGTTCTTGTTCCTATGACTACAATTTTCAACACGATGTCCAATTATTTCACATCTACCAAAGACACTCTTACCTTTTGCATTATCCTCAACTTGTGTTTTCCCAAAACCTAGTCCTTTTCTGTTGTTAGCAAAAATTTGATTTCCCAATAACATGTTGAATGATTTTTCTCCTCTTGAAAAGTTATTCAGAGATTTCTCAAGATTTTGGACATTTGTTTTTAGTGTTGTGTTTTCATTGACAAGTGAGGTGCATCTATTTATAAAATCCTTTTTCCTAGTGTCAATGGTTTCCTTAAGACTCAAGTTTTCTTTTTCAAGATTCTCAAAGCTATTCTTAATTCTTGATAATTCTGAATCTAAAATTTTACATTTTTCACAGTCTAGATTTTGAATGTTTTCAAGTTCAGTTTCTAACCTAAAATTTTCATGAGCAAGTTCTCTCCTATCAGATTTCAGTTTTTCAATTTTAGACTCAAGAGTATCAACTACTTTAGTAAGATCAGAACACATAAAAACAAGGTCTCTATAGGAATAGTCACCTACCTTACTAGATTCCTCTGAGCTTGCTTCTGAATCTGATTTTTCCATGAGACACAAGTTAGCCTCCTCTGAGCTACTATTCGAGACTTCCTCTCCTTCTTCATCATCCCAAGTCACTGCAAAGGCCTTCTTCTTCTTTTTCTTTCCTTTGTTGTTTTTGAGAAGTGGGCATTCTTGTTTGAAGTGGCCAGGCTTGTTGCAGTTATAGCACGTCAGTTCATTATCGGAATTGTCAGAATCTTTTGACCTATTACCCTTTGTTTTCTTCTTGCATGGCTTGAATCTTGACCATTTTCTAAGATTATTGACAGCCATTGCAAGCTCTTCGATTGGATCTTCTTCTTCATCGCTTTCTTCTTTGCTCTTTAAGGCAATCGTCTTCTTCTTTGATTCGAAGTTGTTGCGTTCCTCCTTTGCTTTTAGCTCAAGCTCATATGTCATCAAGTTGCCAATCAACTCCTCCATGCTTAGTTTACTCAGATTTTTCGATTCTTATATTGCCGTGACTTTTGCCTCAAAGTTCATTGGTAAAACTCTTAGCACCTTCCTCACAAGCTCTACCTCGGTGAATACCTTCCCAAGCGCTCTAGCGTTGTACACCAAAGTTGAAAAGCATCCAAACATGTCCTTTATGCTCTCGCCTTTGTCCATCACAAAGTTCTCGTATTCATTGCTGAATAGGGCTAGACGAGACTCCTTGACTTGAGAAGTTCCATCATGTGTCACCTCCAAAGTATGCCAAATTTCCTGTGCTATTTTACAATGAGAAATTCTATTAAATTCATTCTTATCAAGAGCACAGATCAGAGCATTCATGGCTTTAGCATTTGTAGTTTTTAATCTCTTATCGTTAGCATCCCACCTATCCTTAGGCTTAGGAATCTCAGTATCACCAACAGTTATAGTGGGAGATTTATAGCCAGTTTCATTAATATCCCAAACATCATAATCAACAGAACTAAGATAAATACCCATCCTAACCTTCCAATAAGCATAATCATTTCCATTAAACATGGGTGGCCTAACAATAGATTGCCCCTTAGAAAAAGCATTATTTGATGAATTCATGACTCTAGAGTTAAAGAAAAATACCGTGCTCTGATACCACTTGTAGGATCTAGATTAACCCTAGAGGGAGGGGGGGTGTGAATAGGGTTATAGCAAATTTTCTCGAATTAAACGTAAAAACAAACTGCAGAAATAAATATGCTGAAAAGTAAATCACACACAAAATTTAGCCAGCTTCGGCAACCCCTGCCTACTGCTGCATTCCCAGATTTCTATTAGAATTAAACAGTATCCCGCTTACAAACACTCTAACAGACTCGCAAACCCTGCTTCCGCTCACAAACACTCTAATAGACTCGCACCCCCACTCCGCCTATAGAGTTTTGCAAACTCGCAAACCCTTGCTCCCGCCTATAGAGTTTTGCAAACTCGCACACCCTGCTCACCGAACTAATTCTAACTAGACAATCTGACACTACCTACAACCTAGGTGGTGATTTACCAATACTTTGATTCATAAAGAAAATAAAACAAACTTAAAAACAGAAATTAAACAAACACTCCTTTTAAAAAATAAACCCTAAATAAAATAAAATCCCCTTTGTAATAATAAAGGCCGGCTCTTGTGTTTTCTTCCACCCGATCCACTTCTCTTGCTTGTGAAATAATTGCGGCCGATCTACTATCTGAAATTAGGGTTTTGGCTCTTGCGATCAAAATTGGGATTTTTTTTTCAAATCAATTCTCTGGTTTGCTCGCGCTCGTTCTCTGATAATCAATTCTCTGAAGATAGGCTGCTTGGTTGACTTCGAGATTGCGCTGCTCCTCTGTTGATCGAGTTCGTTGTTTGATTCGGTCTGTAATTTCTTTTGTTGCTGGTTTTTTTTTATTTCTTCAATTTAACTCGATGCCGATTATGAGTTTTGGGTTTAGTATTATATGAATTCGAGACACTTGTTTACTCATTTCAATTCGATACTTTCCAAAACTTCGATTGCCTGATGCGCACGGCTTTCCTGATATAATTTTTGTCTTGTTACTCACGGCTTTGATTTTCAAACGTTTGATTTATCCTTGATTGATACGGCAAAAACTTTCCTTTTTCACTTTCTGACTTTTTCAAAGATATGCACCTGAATTTTGACTTCGGTTTGATTTGTATTTTTATACTACGTTGATTTCTGTATACCACTCCACGACTCTGCCTTATTTTCGGCCATCACTGTTTTCATTCCTGTGAGTTTCGTCTCTGATCATTGTTACATTTGATCTTGATCACCTTGATGCTGTAACCATACTTTTGGCATGATTGTTCTGGTCTTGTTTTTGCATGTTGCTATTCTCTATTGCACTTGCTCATTGCTCCATTCATTTTGCATACTGGGTTGACTGTTGCATGTGTGTACTTCATATACATGTGTGCCTGACATTGATACTGCCTGCCATTCCTTGCTTGTATCAGTTCTCGGCCACACTATTTTCATTGCTATGCCTTGAACTTGACTGTTTGGTTTGAGCTTTGCCTCCATGTGTTTTGCATTTGTCAATTCTGCATTTGTTTCACTAGTATCATACATGTGAGTTGTTGTTTGCTTTTGATGTTCACTGCCTTTGTGTACATGTTGCTGGTTCATTGTGATGTCTAGTCGACACACTTCAAGTAGTCTTCATTGTTGCTGCTTATGTTGGTGGCAATGTTCGACAGATTTGTTCTGCACTGTGTATATTCTCGAGTTGCACACATTGATTTACTTCATATTTGCATACATGTTGTGGTCTGGACATTTGCTTGGTCTCTGTTCTTTGTTCATTGGTCATTGTTCTGGTCATTGCTTGGTCATTGTTCTGGTCATTGCTTGTTCTGATCATTGCACTGGCTGCTGTTGAGTTGATATACTTGTGGTGCTTTTGTAGTTGAGTTGCGGACTAGAATCTGTTATATTTCAGGCTGCATTTATATCACTTGATATTGTTTGTGATTGTTTCCACTGTGTTGCATTGAGTAGCTGTCATCTGTACTTGGTGCATTGAGCATTTCTTTGTGGTCTGCCTTGTTGCTTGACCTGTCTGGTTCATCTTGTTGCACTTTGGTCTGCTGTCATGTTGCTTGTGCACTTGCTTGAGTTTCACTGCCATACTTGTCATTGTGTACTGATTCTTGATGGCTTGCACGATGGTGTTTATGTCTATACTGTCTTATGAGACTGTCTCTGGACATTTTGTTATGACATCCATGTTGCAACTGGTTTGGACTTTGAATGTATTCATGTTGATTTTTGAAATTTCACTTGAGTTGAATCCAGTTTCAAAAAAACTCGGGTTTGACTTTGTGCTCGTGTCGTGATTTTAAATATATTGCACGTGAGTTGAACCCGGCTTTTCATTTAGGTTTGACCTGTGCTCACCTGTCCTTGTAGCATTATCAAGTGTATATCGATGTACACGGCCTTGTGGCATGTACAGTGATACACTGTGCATGTCACATTGTTCGTGTATGATGAATTCAAATGTAAAAGATGACGAACAACCCAAATAACCGAGGAAAATAATATTTTCAAAAATCATATTTCATTTTATATTGCAAAAATATTTCTATTTCAATTTTACTGCGTTAGTGAATATTCTTGCAGATTGCTCGGATGCTGGATTCAAACTGGAATGCAGTTGAAGACAAAATACGAGTGTGAGTGATATGTAGTGAGGTTATTAATGTAAATTGAATTGTCATGTATTCAAAAATGTATATGTATAGTGAGAGCTTGAATTTGTACTATTCAAGATTGTAATAAATATTTGTTTGAATAAAATTTTTGTTTGAATTCAAATTCCATTCAAATTCTGTGTAATTTATTTTATTCAACAAATATTTATTTAATCTATGAAAAATAAAATAGTACATTATCAAATACATTTAAATGAATATATATATATATATATGTTTATTATCATCAAACAAAAATCATATACTCGCATATTCACAACTACATCAAATTTTTCTCCTCCTTTTGAAATTGGCAATGGCCCGATTAAGTCGATTCCCCAAACATAAAAGGGCCATGAACTTGAAACATTTCTGGTGGCAATCGAGGGATCTTTAAATATTTCTGGCATTTCCCACATCTCCTTATAAATTCAATAGCTTGACTTGTCATTCGAGGCCAATAGAAACCTTGTCTTATTATCATCCTTACCAACTTTGCTCATTTCTAGTGGTAATCGAGGGATCTTTAAATATTTCTGGCATTTCCCACATCTCCTTATAAATTCAATAGCTTGACTTGTCATTCGAGGCCAATAGAAACCTTGTCTTATTATCATCCTTACCAACTTTGCTCTATTGGAGTGGTTTTCGCAAAATCCTTCATGCGCTTCCACTAGCAATTTCTTCCCATCTTCCAGACTCACACATCTTAAGTAAGGTAGGGCATATCCTTTCATGTGAAGAATTCTATCCACTATTGTGAAATGTGGAGCCTGTCGCCTGATTTTCCTAGCTTTTCCTTTGTAAGATGACAATATTCCTTTAGAAAGATATTTGACAATGAGCGACATCCAAGTGTTACTATTACAGTCATCTGTCCTTGGATGATTGATTCTATCGTTTGGGATTTCTTCACTAATTTTCCTTTCTTTTCCCTCTTGTGCCATAGCTTGGGATCTAGTTAGGACTAACAATTCCTTTCCTTGTTCGGGCATTCCCTCTTCAATATTTGGATTTGTTTGGTACCCTACTAGCACGATTCGAGTTTTTAGGGCTCCTTTTAACTAGCCAACTTTGCTAATGAATCTGCCCGAGAATTTTCTCCCCTTGTAACTTGATGTATAGAAAAAATTTCAAATAAAGCGAGCATCTTCACTATCTTCATTACATATAGAGATAGTTTGGCAACTTTAGTCTGATATACTTGCTTTACATGGTTTACCATTAGTTGTGAATCACTAAAGATTTGAATTCGTAGGATTTTGAGCTCAAAAGACAATGTTAACATTACCACCATTGATTTATATTCGGCTACATTATTTGTTGCTGGAAACCCTAACTTCATTGCGTAGTGTAAGAATGTCCGTCAGATGTTATTATGAAATGATGGAATTAAAGATGGAGCTTCAAGCATACCGTTCGGTCCCATAACAAATTTGTATGGATGAATGCTAGCATTATATTGTTGCCTGGAGGGTAGTGTTAGCATTCCAAGTGGAAAGTACTATATAAAATGTAAAACTTAGCCTCAAGCCTCATCAACCTGGAAAGACTAAAACAAGGGAGATATAACATGGCTAAGCGGGTCGCTCCCAAATGGGGTATGATCATTCCTATCTAGAGTCGATATTATCTTTCATTTGTATGCTTCGGGGCCCATTAACTAAGGAGTGATCATATTCGATAGTAATATTCAAGTGGTAGGTCGATTCTATGTTGGCAAGAGATTCTAGCAAGGTACTTGGTGTTATTTTATCCAGAGATGCACCATAATGGACAGTGGACCAGTAGCGCAGTCACTGTATGGAATACATTCTCCAATAAGCGTCGTATGGGCTTAGTTGTGCCCAACTATGTTGAAATGAGAGATGCAAGTATTTCAGCTATTTCATATTTTACTTTGACCTCTAGACATTATTACAATATTTTTATATCGCCTTTTGACCTGGTAATATATCATAAAAGCTGGCTAAATGGCTTCTGTGATCATCGAGGCAGGAAATCCTGAGAGATGGTTATTAGGCTTGGAAATCGATTTTATTAGAAATTATGGGCAATAGCTGGGTGGATTCAGACCAAATGCCAATCAACATGCAATCAATATGAAGTGACAAGGAAGGGCCCGTGAGGCCACATTTCAAATTTAAAGTCAATCAAATTTCGTATGCTCGAGTTATGGGCAAAGAAAGAATTTATATGGATCAATCGAAAACGATCTATAAAACAGCATAAATCGACGAAGATCGATCAATATATCAAAATTTACAAAGTTAATACACTTAAAACTTTCAAAGCATCACTTATTAAAGATTGGAGCCTACGAAAACGATCACATGACAAAACTCCCAAATCTTGGAAAAGAGGTCGACCGTTAATGGAATGACCGTACAAATCAGTCATAAATATCCATAGTTTTACAGAAAATGTGATATCTCACAAAAGGTACATCGAAATCGCACGAAATTTGGAGGTCAAGTCTCTTATGTCATGGGGATTCTCCATGATCGATCGTAGCTCAAAAGAATGAAACCTGAGACACCCTACACCCCTTAATATACCCAAAAGAACATATTAAAAGATGTAGTATGTTGTAGGTAAAACTAAAGCTAACAGGGACTAAGATTCACAAGACAAAATAGGCAAAAATAGAGGAAACTAAAATAATAACTTATTTAAAATAAAACTTCATAATTGCTTCATAAATAAGTCAAATACCCAATACAACATCCAAATCTCAAAACCCATCACGTTTTATTCCTCAGTCTCAAAATAAGAGTACATAATATCCCTCATAATAAGCTAGTACATATAAAGAACAAAAGCTGAAAGAAAAGAAATACATGGTAGCAATCTCATTCAAGAAATCTTCAAGCAACTGCAATCTACTGTCCTCTCCCTTGATTGCCTAAGGAGGTAAAACGGGAAAATAGAGGAGTGGATCAGACTAAAAATCTGGTGAATGATAGTAATTACTAGAGTCTTTAAGCAAAGTAAAAGCAATTAACTCTACAACAGTTCTAATATATAAAGTGGAAACAAAGGAAATAGGAAAGAGATAAACTGGACATAAATACGATTAAATATTGCTCAATTTATAAGATAGGTCAACTTTGGTTGCTTGCACTTGTACTTGATTTCTGCTTTTGAATTGGCTGAATTTGTAATCCTATAATTAGGACGTAATCCAAATTCTACCCCTTTTGATCGGCCTGCTACTCCAAGGACCTTACTGCGGACCAGATGCTATATAACTCCCTATACAACAACCAATGTTACCTACGAAAGATACACAAAGCACCCACTGTGGATCCAGATGACATATATAGCTCCCTACATAGAAGGCAATGGTGTCTACAAAAGACACCCATACTAAGCGCTTGGAACTCGTAGCGATTACTGAGCAGTAGACTGGAAGTAGCACGTGTAACTGCTACCATGTCTATGCGCTCTAGCTATTGGGTCTTCTTATTACCTCAAACTCCAGCATAACCATGCCCCTCATCTCACTTTAGGCTAATATGAGATCACCGTGTGTCCATAGAAACTATAGTGGAAATGCTGTTAGTACCGGCCCATCATGCAAACAATATCTAGTTGCGCTCCTTATCCAAATCCCCTGTGATTTAAACTTCTATTTGACCAATTACTACCATTCTTAGCATAAGCGTGCCCTCATCTCACTTCAGGCTAAATGAGACACTGTTTTGTCTAATAAGGAATGCTATATGGTACAGGTTCTACTTTCATCTTTGCTTACTAACTTGGATAAATTATTTAAATAAGCCTTTATTATCATCTTTACTTTCTATGCTTATTAATTTATCCCAAGTCTTAAAATAAGCCTCATTCTATTCTTTTTCTTATTATAACCTACGTTATAATCATGCTTATTACTTAACCCAAGGTCTAAGTGTGAAAATAAGCTTCTTTCATCTTTTACATTTTTGTAGTTATAATTCTACGTTATAACTAAGATAATTAATTAGTCCAATTCTAATCATAATTAGGCATAATTTCAGTTCAATTCTATTTATATTACAGTCCAATTCCATTATTTATTACAGTCTTATAATTTACATCTTATTTTCTTCATTCAATATTCTTACTTATATAAACCATATTCGCATTTAATTTATTCTAATCCATATGCGAAGAAAAGGAGGAGGAAGAGAATAGACGCTTGCATAAAATCGAAAACGTAGAAAAACATGTAAATAAGAAATAAATAGCAGAAAATAAACTTAAATACTATAAATAAACTGTAAATAAATAAAAAGCGATGCTTAACAGTAATAAATTATAATTAACTGAAAAAGAATAACTAAAAGGAAATGGACTGAAAATAAGATCTAAAACTGATAAAGAGGCTATTCCAGAAATCGTAGTAAAACCACAACTATTGGAAACCCTATTATTTTAAATTACTTAAAGAAATCTTAAAATAATTAAAATCACTCACCTATGATCCTAAGCTCATCCTTTGATCTTCCCGGATCCACTTAGAGTTGTAAAATAGTTTAATTTATAATGATTTTCTCCTTGGAAAAATTATTCCATTTAGGGTCCTTCCTAGAAAGGTGAACCCAATTGGAGAAAACATAGAATGGAGAAAAGTGTTAGGTCTATGGTCTATTTATAGGGGTAGAAGTGGATCTTAGACTATTGAATTTGAGGATTGAATAGGTGCAACCACGTCATAGTCCAAATAGGAGCCATCGGATGCAAAAATAGATGGACCAGATTGGTCAAAAGAATGCAAAACACGTCAATTTGAGGCTATAGAACATTCGGACGAACGTTTGTTCGTTCGTAAATAGCAGAGGCGTGTCGACCGGCTGGTCGACCTGCCTATATATATATTCTTCGTTTTCTGCTTATTTTGTTTAATTTATAACTTGGTCATATTAGCTCAGATTTTGACGTTCTATATATAGAAATTGACCAGAAAATTACCGCGGACACAATGGTGCAACTTCCATAGCTTAATTATGATAATTTCACAAAGTTAATTTATTGTCTAATTGATTAATGAATTAATCATTATGGATTAAATTTTGGGTTGTTATAAAACCTTGGAAATTAGGCCAATCGTTATTGGAACGATTATGCAAATCAGTATAACGATCCATAGTTTTACGAAAAAACGCGATATCTCACAAATGGTACATCGGAATTGCATGAAAATTGGAGGGCATTACACCTCAAAAAGATGAAATCATGGAAATTAGGCCGATCGTTATTGGAACGATCGTACAAATCGACGTAATAATCCATAGTTTTACGGAAAATGCGATATCTCACAAATAGTATGTCGAAATTGCGTGAAATTTGGAGGGTAAGTCTCTTACATCATGGATTACCCTCTTGATTAATCAAACTTAAAAGGATGAAATCTTGGAAATTAGGCTGATCATTATTGGAACAATCGTGCAAATCAGCATAACGATCCATAGTTTTACGGAAAACGCGATATCTTACAAACGGTACGTAAAAATGGCACAAAATTTGAAAGGCAAGTCTCTTACCTCACGGAGCACCCTCATGATTGATCGCAGCTCAAAAAGATGAAATCTGGGAAAGTAGGCTGATCATTATTAAACAATCGTACAAATGAGCATAACAATCCATAGTTTTACGAAAAATGCGATACCTCGCAAACGATACGTCGAAATTGCACGAGATTTAGAGGGAAAGTCTCTTACATCATGGCGCATCCCCATGACTAATTGTGGCTCAAAAGGATGAAATATTAAAAATTTAGCCGACCATTTTGGAGTGATCATACAAATCAGCATAACGATCCAGAGTTTTATGGAAAACGCGATATCTCACAAACGGTATGTCGGAATTGGACGAAATTCGAAGGGCAAGTCTCTTACATCATGGAGAACCTACATGATCAACTACAACTCAACAGGATAATTTCTTGACAATTAGGCCGATTATAATTGAAATGATAGTACAAATCGGCATAATGATCCATAGTTTTACGGAAAATGCGATATCTCACAAACGGTACGTCGAAATTGCATTAAATTATAAAGAAAGTACCTAATATCATGGAGGACCCACATGATAGATTGTAGATCAAAAGGATAAAGCATGGAATGATCTTTTATGATCCAATTTCTAGTTAAAACAGCGAAGATCGATTGATATCTTACAGACGGTAAGTCGAAATGGCATGAAACTTTTGGAGCATGGGCTAGAGGCATAGGGGACCCTATAAAATGGTCGCAGCGCCATTAAAGTTAGTGAGGAATGATCGGTTAAATTTTTTTGGTGTCCGATCGATCCTAAATTTTGTGGGTCGGGTCATATGGCCTGGAGGTTGTTCTGCCAAAATTTCAGCAAGATCCATGCATGTCTTCACCTATAAATATAGCGGACTTGGCTCATTGCATGGGACGTTTTTCGGCTGGCTCTCCATCATCACTTCCCACCTCTTCCTCTACTAATTTTCTACGGCAAAAACAACTGTACTTGCAATCTTACAGTTTAAATAAAAGAATATTAGAGTGGACGTAGGGCGGAGTTTGTGAACTACTATAAAACTCGTGTGTTCCTTTACTTTTTATGCTATTTATTCCATGATCTATGGTGCAACAAACAATATGCAATTCCCAAACTACCCACTTAGGCTTAATCTTCAATTTTAGATTTTCAAATCTAATTACCTTTACGGAAATGATATCTTTGGACTTTATTCTCGAATTCTTATTTCAAAATTTTTGAAATAAATGTATATTCTTTTATTCAAGCTAATCACTTACTTCGGGATCTCAAAACAAATCATCTTTTGGAAATGATATCAATATACAAGCATACAAAACTATATGCTACCTGATTGGGAGATATCTAGCCATAACAAGGCAACTGGGTTCTAGCCTTCATACAATCGATAAATAAGTACATCCCTCTATTTCAAGAGCACACTATACCACAAAACATATGCCCACTTTTTAGTTACAGTTTACTCGAAGCATTTGTAACATAAAAAATCACTTTATATCTTGAAGTGGAAAAATCATTTACACGAATAATTACAAATACTTTAAATCTATAATAATTTCCATTTCTAAATCGTTTCAAAAATAACTTTAAAATTATCGGGTTTAGCCCTCGAAATTCTTTCCGTTTTATAAAACACTTTTATAAGACCATTCTTTATATAAATCAAATCAAAATATTTACTTTCAAATATCTTTTTTCCTCTTTTAAAGGAAGACATTTCATAGCATTTCAACTTTAAAATCAATCTTCAAAACAATTCATTAAATTGAAGCGAACCAAATATTATCGCTAAACACCTTATAGTCAAATTGTGAAATAAAACACAAGGTGTTAACCTATAGTTATTTTCTACCTAGCCCATGCATATGGATAATTAATTGCTCATAAACTGGTCGAGAAAAGTCAATAATCAATAAACAATAATCAGTGCTCATAAACTGGTCGAGCGCAATACCAAGAACCAAACAATCAATTAACAAAATAAACGCAATAATAAATGATAAACCAATGCTTCATTCTATCAAATATTTAAAACACATTTTATTTTATATTGAGTTAAAACGATTTGATATTTATTTTGGAGAATCCGAGCTTTTCCTTCGACATGTTCCATCCCTCGTCCAAGTCTCCTTGGATCTCGTTGACGAAATACGTGTACTAGTCGTTTCCGCATACATAGTTATCGACTTTGTTTTGTGATTTATTATAAGGATTTCAAATTATCTTTTAAACGCTTAATTTCCCTTTTAAAAACATTCATAATCGATTCTAGGAAAAATCATTACGTTTAACTCATATTCCAATAGTTATAGAATTCGCAGCATAAATGTGCTGTAGAAAGTGCTATATAAGCTTATTTGATTTAATCAACTTTTTACTATTTGAAAATTCATATTTTGCAATTCAAATCTATTCTAAACTATTTAAATAGATTTATCAAATTTATTCCATATTTTTCTATAATTAAGAACGTTTATTTAAACGGATTTCCCGTAATGGTCATTTAATTGCACAAGCGTGATTTTTCTATAAAATTAATTTGGACATATTTCAAAATCTACTCAACGAAATTTTTGATTCTCTTTCTTCGTTTAAAAGATATGGATATAATAGTTTGGAATTTTCTTATCTCGAAGAATTCCGAGCTATATTCCATTCTATATGCTCATTTGAAATTTTCGACGCGAAATCGCGAACTGCCGTTGCGCAACGCGCCTAATTTTACCTTATTTTTCAGTACCTGAAATAATTTATCCAAATTAAATTTATTTATTTATAAAACCATTACAAATCATTTTAAATCAATATTATCAATTTTTGAAGTATTTAAAATGTATTTTCACTATTTCCATATTATAATATTATTTTATTCCTATTATTTTAATATTAAATTTTAAATTCCACATTCAATTCAATTTCTATTCTAACTTCAAATTAAACTCATATAAAACTTAGATTTCAAATCTAATTTTTATTTAAGCTTAAATTTCGACCTTAATTTCAAATTCAATTTTCAAAATCGATTTTAATTTCGATTTCACTATTCATCTCAATTTCAATTTAACTATCCTTTTCAAATCTAGTTTCACTTCAAATTTCAAATTCTCTTTTATTTCCACTTTAATTTCAATTCCACTTTAAAAGAGACTTATTTTTCCAAAGTATATCATATCACCAAAATAAGGTCTTTTTTTTAATAAAGTGAATACTTAATCAAAATGAGCTTCATTTATCACTAACATAATTATGGTCCATACACAAACTAATATGATAAACAATCACAACCATAAACACTTGCAACTATTCAAACGTAACACAAACATATCAAAGCATCCATAACCACATTTCAAAACGGTTTGTACTTGCATATGTAATAAGACGATTATTGTAACAATATCAAAATATGATCTTTTAAAAGTGGTGAGAATTTTCTCACCATAAACCAAAGCGATAAACTTCCTACCAATATTTAATCAACCAACACTCCACTAACGACTTCCTACTACATTGAACACTAGCAAAAAAAACACCATCCCCCTTCCAATTGCTTGGCTGAGGCTTGAGATGGAGGTTGACCGAAAGAAGAAGAGGTAAAATATGGAGAAAGAATGAATTTGATTTGAATAGAACGGATATCGATTTTATTTGAATATTTTGTAAATATTTCGACATTATTTCTTTATAATTTTTATATGGCATGGAAGAATTAAAGGGAAGAGGATGAAGGTGAAGAAACTTGAGAAAAGAGGAAGAAAAAGCATGTATGAAATGAGAGAAGGAGGTGGGTGTTTACAGAAAATGTAAGGAATAAAATTTTACAAATTTAACCTCTTATCGTACCAAAACACCCTTACTTCAAAGTAAAGTAAGCTATATTTTTTCAACCCTTAACATCATCTATTCACTTCTAACTTTATGTCTTAGTCATTTAGAGATTAAGTAAAGAAAAATAATTATTTTGTTGTATTTTGATGTGATTTGAATTTGATGTTTACTTTTGACTTTTTTTAAACTTAGTTTTTTTAATGACATTCTAGAATTTCCTGATCTTATTTAGTAAAAGTGAACTTGACCAGTGAATTAATTAATACTTACACTATTTGAATATATATTCCTATATAAGAAAATAAAGGTGCGACAATGTTGCGACAACTTTTAATCGAGAAATCATTGATTTTCGACAAAATGTTTTACGGTCACATTTTGACGTTTTAGTTAAACTATTTATTTATGTAAACCAAATTTAAAAATAAATTTGTATAATGTTATTTAAAAATATAAACATTCATAAATCAACTAAAAAAATTATTTAACCATTGAAACTTACTTTTTTGAAATTATCATTTTGTTAATTTTGTCGATATAAGCAAACGTTACTATTTTTATGTATATTAATATTTCCAAATCCTATCTAATATTATTTAAATAATATAAACATTTATATTTTATATTTAAAATTACTATAAATATTATATTTTAAACTGGTCAAATTCTGAGTCATTGCATTCTCTCATACTTAGAAGAATTTCGTCCTTGAAATTACAAGGTCGAAAAAATATAACGAAAAAACAAAAATTAATGAAAGTTAAGCACACCAAAAATAGTAATTTCGCTCATAAACCCGGTCGGAGATACGGTGCCATATCCTATCCATTTAATTTATCAAATTAAGGTAGTTTCATTTCGAAAATTCCTAAGTTGATGTACTAACCTAGACAAATTTTACTTAGGCACCTAATCTATGCTCTGATACCACGTGTGACGACTCGAATTTTCGAACTAGTTAAATTTTCCAAAAAATCCATCCATTCTAAAACTACTAATGAAAACTACCTACTTAATACACCATATTTCATAAATATTCAACATTAGCAAACGTATAGGATATAATTTCAATTATACAACTTACCAGAGTAATTAATTCATATATTAATCCTACAAAGTGTGCTTTAATACGTACCAAATAAAATTACTATAAATCTACCACTGCACAACTCTAATAAAAGAGACATCGCTGTCCTGGCGTGCGAACTCAATAAACAATGTAAATGTGAAATAAAATAGTAAGTAGGAAAGACACAATAACAAAAGATAAACAACAACCAATTACATATAAACATGAAAGGGTTATATTATTTTAGGAGCCGCATCACTACCACTTGTGAATGCCTACGCACCACTATCTAATTAGGTACCCAATTAGATATAGGATCAAGCCAACGTACTTCTCCTACCATAAATAGGACTCATGGAGCCTACGATGCAACAAACAATATGAAATTTCCTAAACTACCCACTTAGGCTTAATCTTCAATTTTAGATCTTCAAATCTAATTGCCTTTATGGAAATTATCTCTTTGGACTTTATTGCCGAATTCTTTTTTTAAAACTTTTGAAATAAATACGTATTTTTTATTTAAACTAGTCGTTTACTTCGGGATCTAAAACCAAATCACTTTCTGAAAACGATATCAATAAACAAACATTCAAAACTATAAGCTACTTGATCAGGAGGTTTCTAGCCATAATAAGGCAACCGGACCCCTGCCTTCATACAATCGATAAATAAGTACATCCTTCTATTCAAGAGCAGGCTATACCAAAACATATGCCCACTTTTTAATTACGGTTTACCCGAATCATCGGTAACATAACCAATCACTTTATATCCCAAAGTGGCAAAATCGTTTACACTAGTAATTACAAATACTTCAAATATATAATAATTTCCATTTCTAAATCCTTTCAAAAATCGTCTTAAAATCATCGGGTTTAGACCTCGAAATTCTTTCTGTTTTATAAAACACTTTTATAAAACCATTCTTTATATAAATCACTTCAAAAAATTTATTCTCAAATATCTCTTTTTTCCTCTTTTAAAGGGAAACATTTCATAGCATTTCAACTTTAAAATCAATCTTCAAAACAGTTCATTAAATTGAAGTGAATCAGACATTACCACTAAACACCTTATAGTCAAATTGTGAAATAAATCACAAGATGTTAGCCTACAATTATTTTCTACCCAGCCCATGCATATGGTTAATTAATTTCTCATAAACTGGTCGAGAAAAGTCAACATCAATGAAAAATAATCAGTGCTCATAAACTGGTCGAGCGCAATCCAAACAACCAAAAAGTTAATTAACAAAATAAACACAACAGTAAATGATAATCAACGCTTCATTCTATCAAATATTTATAAAAAGATTTTTTAATCTTGAGTTAAAACGATTTGATTGTTATTTTGGAGCATCCAGGCTTTTCCTTCGACATGTTTCGTCCCTGTCCATGTCTCCTTGGATCTCACAGACAAAACACGTGTACTAGTCGTTTCCGCATATCCAGTGATGAACTTTATTTTGGGATTTATTATAAGGATTTCAAATTATGTTTTAATGCTTAATTTTCTTTTTAAAAATATTCATAATTGATTCTAGAAAAAATCATAACGTTTAACTCATATTCCAAAAGTTATAAAATTCACAACATAAATGTGCAGTGGAAAGTGCAATGTAAGCTTATTGATTTAATCAACTTTTTGATATTTGAAAACTCATATTTTCCAATTCAAATCAGTTACTAAATATTTAAATAGATTTATCAAATTTATTCCATATTTTTCCATAATTAAAAACATTCATTTAAACAGATTTCTCGTTATGGCCATTTAACTGCACAAGCGCGATTTTACTAGAAAATTGTTTTGGATATATTTCAAAATCTACTCAACGAAATTTTGATTTTCTCTCTTCATTTAGAAGATATGGATATAATAGTCTGGAATTTTCTTATCTCGAAGAATTCCGAGCTATATTCCATTCTATATGTTCATTTGAAATTTTTGACGCGAAATCGCAAACTACCTTTGTGCGACACATCTAGTTTTAACTTATTTTTCAATACTTGAAATAATTTATCCAAATTAAATTTATCTTCTTATAAACCATTACGAATAATTTTAAATCAATAATCTCACTTTTTAAAATATTTAAAATGTATTTTCACTATTTCCGTATTATAATATTATTTTATTTCTATTATTTTAATATTAAATTCCAATTTCAATTCTAGCGTTAAATTAAACTCAATTAAAACTTAGATTTCAAATCTAATTTCAATTTAAACTTAAATTTTAACCTTAATTTCAAATTCAATTTTCGAAGTCGATTTCAATTTCAATTTCACTATTCATCTCAATTTCAATTTCAAAACTATCCTTTCCAAATCCAGTTTCACTTCAAATTTCAAGTTCTCTTTTATTTCCACTTTAATTTCAATTCCACTTAAGAAGAGACTTATTTTTCCAAAGTATCATATCATCAAAATATGGTCTTTTTTAATAAAGGGAATACTTAATCAAAATGAGCTTCATTTATCACTAATATAATTATGGTCCATACACAAACTAATATGATAAATAATCGCAACCATAAACACTTGAACTATTCAAACATAACACAAACATATCCAAGCATCCATAAAAACATTTCAAAGAGGTGTATACTTGCATATGTAATAAGATGATTATTATAACGATATCAAAATATGATCTTTTAAAAGCGATGAGAATTTTCTCACCAGAAACCAAAGCGATAAACTTCCTACCAACATTCTAATCAACCAACACTTTACTAACTACTTCCCACTCCATTTAACACTAGCAAAATAACACCATCTCCCTTCCAGTAGCTTGGTCGAGGCTTGAGATGGCGGTTGGCCAAAAGAAGAAGAGGTAAAATATGGAGAAAGGATGAGTTTGATTTGAGGAGAATGGATATCGATTTTTTTTGAATATTTTGTAAATATTTTGACATTATTTCTTTATAATTCTTTTACATGGCATTTAAGACATTAAAAATGAGAGGAAAAAGCTGAATAAACTTGAGAAAAGCGGAAGAAAAAGTGTGAATGAAATGAGAGAAGGAGGTGGGTATTTATAGAAAAAGTAAGGAACAAAATTTTACAAATTTAACCTCTTATCAAATTACCAAAACACCCTTATTTCAAAGTAAAGTAACATGTATTTTTTTCAACCCTTAACATCATCCTTTCACTTCTTACTTTATGTCCTAGTCACTTAAAGATTAAGTAAAGAAAAATAATTATTTTATCGGATTTTGATGCGATTTGAATTTGATGTTAATTTTTGACTTTTCTTAAACTTACTTACTTTTCTTAATGACATTCTAGAATTTCATAATATTATTTAGTAAAAGTGAAATTGATTAGTGAACTAACTAATACTTACACTGTTTGAATATATGTTCCTATATAAGAAACAATGTTGCAACAACGTTGCGACAACTTTAATCGACACAACGTTGATTTTCGACAAAATGTTTTACAATCGTATTCTGAAGTTTTAGTTAAACTGTTTATTTATGTAAACCAAATTTAAGAATAAATTTTTATAATTTTATTCAAAAATATAAAAACTCATAAATCAATTAAAATAATTTATTTACCCATTGAAATTTACTGTTCTGAAATTAGCATTTTGCCACTTTTGTCGATATAAGCAAATGTTACTATTTGTATATACATTTCTATTTCCAAATCCTGTCTAATATTATTTAAATCATAAAACCTTTTATATTTTATATTTAAAATCGATATAAATATTATATTTTAAAGCGGTCAAATTCTGGGTCGTTACATAAGCTTTCGAAAGGATGGTTCCGAAGCCATCAAATTTTTCCCCAAACAATTTTATATGAAGATTAATGGTTTCGAAAGGGTTACTTTTGTTTATATTCACTTTGACCCAAAAGATATTTTTAAAGATAAACCTAATGGTTTCGAAAGGGGTACTTTCAATGGTTTTGAAGCTATGCTTCTACGAGTTTATAAGCAATGCTTTAATTGTGATGCCCCACACTGATACCTACACTAGTAAAGAGAATTACAAAGTAATCATATATGCTAATCTAGAGAATGGGGCTGGCTAAGGGCGATCACCATAGTAATACGTCAGTTAAGGTCCAAGCATGCCGAATGTGTCTCAATTTTTTTCATTACCTCATTAGTGGTCGACACACTTAGTCTATAACTAATGCACACTATGGTGGTTTTGGACAGTCTTAAAATAAATGCAATATGCAAGTAAGTAAATGTATCAGTCAGAGAACAATAAACCTAGAACCAGAGTGTGTGTGTGTCTATATATATATACATCATACGTCATAATAATAGCACATCATACATAAGTAGCATGGACTAGCGAATAACATATACAACCATCCTACAAAAGAATACACATCATGACAACATAAGAGTCGACGACTCAAAAATTACGATATCCAAGCTAAAATGATAAAGCCCAACAAAAGCCAGCAAAACGATCCAAGGGAAGCAGCAATCCATACCTAACCTGCAACTCAGTCTTACCTGAGTGAAAGCGCACACGGGTCAGGCAAGCTAGAACTTATCAGCAGTAAGGATCTCAGTAATAAGCGAAAGGGTGAGCATCACTCCGTTGTTGCCAACGGAACGACATATTATTCATCATATCATTCATGGGAAAGGGGACATCAGTGATTTATCTATCTATTTCAAGGGAATTCAATAAGTAACATGCATATGGTTTCTCTTAAGGACATCTATAAGTAAAGTCGACAAGGGATGAGAACCATATAATAACTTCGTAAAGAAACATCAAATCATCATAATCTATCATAAGAACTCAATAAGAGTTAAAGTCAATCATAATCGAAATCACCATGTAGCATAACATAAATGTAACCTATCTCATACTCAGAGCCCTATTCAAACAACAACATCAGAAAAAAGTAAAACTGAACATCGAAAACTTCATAGAAAATCGCACTTGCTGTTCATCTTAACTAGCACTACTATTATTTGGTACCATTCATCATGATGACTTGGAGTCACATAACCTCATAACATCGTGATCATCTTGACTGACTATAGTCGGGAATATCGTGAGGACACCCAGTCACAAAACTCGAGTAACAACATCGTGATGTTTAGAGTCTACTAATAACATCATAAACATCATAGTGACTCCAATCGTGTACTCGGTCTATAGTTCTAGTAACATCTTGAATATGTCACAACTTCTTGAATAGCAATCCAATGGGCGTTAATGTGCGTCTTGTACCATACATTCGCACTTATTGGTTTACTAATCGTCAGTCGATGCCACATTAGAAAACATTCATAAAAATCCAAATCAAACATACACCGCCTCGTCTCATTGGCGAGTATAAAGCACCCAACTCATTGTGTCTCATACTTTGATAAGTTTAAAGTGGCGTCGAGGCTTGTCTCATTTCATCAACAAGTAAAAATCCATCATAAACATCAAAACCATTACTAACTCATCATAAAAATCCCGCTTCATGTCCTCGGCAAGTAAAAATGTCATAAAACAGTACTTCAAAGCAGATTCGACATTACAAGTCTGATATTAAGCGATTAGGTGAAAAAACAAGTCCTATAGCACGTATTTTTGCCAAATCGTTTAATTCTCATTCTTATACGTCGAAAATCATCTAAATAAGATAAAAAATATTTAGAATATTTTTTAGAGAAAATGAGGTTTTTAAACAATTTTTAGAGATTTTTATATAAGTTATATAAGTAAAAATCCATTTATCGAATATATTATCTATTTACAAAATATTTTTTAAAAAATAAATAATTTCTTAAAAACCCCTTTAAAATGTCTTAAGAACATTTATTTAATTAAACATAATTTATAAATAAATTTCAGAAACTTATTTGAAACCAAAATAAATTAAAACCATCGAATTCTTCAAACATCGACATTTATCGATATTTAGATTGAAATAAAATTTAAATTTTAAAAATTTATAAAATCATGGCAATCCATTGTCGGATAAAAAGACTTAAACATTCATCATCAAACTTATTCATACACTATTAAAAATCATCGAAATATGCCGTGAAACAGTTAGCGAAAGCGCAAGTAGGAGCAAAAGAGCAATCTATCAAGCAACTGAGTTTTGGCTGACTTTGGAAAATAATTTGGGGTATAAAAAAAACCAAATTTCAATGAAATTTTATGGCATTATACTATAACATGAAATTTGGGAGCCCATTCGGCAAGCTGAAGGGGTTATGATTTTTCGAACATAGCACTTTTCAGCAAGGAAAATAAAGCAAGATTTTTGGCTGAATTCAACCAATGCTTTTCTATATCAAAACAATCCAAAATTCAATGAAAATTAGTAGTAATATAACATAGCATATATACTACAATGTATAAAAAATTGAGAGTAATTCACTGCAAAATGAAGAAGTTATGATTTTTTTGAAAATAGCACTTTTTCAACCAACAACAGAGATCGATTTTTGGATGTTTTGAACCAACGATTTTCTATATCAAAACAATTCAAAATTCATTGAAAATTTGTATAAATATAGTATAGCATGAATACTATAACATATCATAAAATAAGAATAATTGCTGCAAAATGAAGAAGTTATGATTTTTTGAAAATAGCACTTTTTAATCCAATAATAGAGATGGATTTTTGGCTGTTTTTAACCAATGATTTACATACCAAAACCATTCAAAATTCAAAGAAAATATGCTTAAATATATTATAGCATGAATACTACAACATATCAAAAATAGACAATAATTCGCTGCAAATTGAAGAAGTTATGATTTTTTGAAAATGACACTTTTTCGGCCAACAAATAGAGAATGATTTTTGGCCGATTTCAACCACCGATTTGCTATATCAAAGCAATTCCAAATTCAATGAAAATTTGCAGAAATATAATATAGCACGAGTGAATAAACATTTGCAGGAATATATAATAGTATATGGATAACAACATATTAAAACTTGGCAGCGTTTCTATGCAAGATGAGAAAGTTATCTTTTTTTCCTCTAAAATGGCACTTTTCAAACATAAAACTGAACAAATAGACTCGAAATTTACATACGGACTTCGTCTAAACAACAAATTCACATTCTAGATGACTTACTGCAAGCAATTGTGCTTACCGAATAGTTTTAGCAAGATGTTGCAGCAGTTTGGTAGCAAAGATTGAAGATTTCGTTGAGATTTGGGCTTCAGGAGCCTGTAGCTAGCATAAAAGATACATGCAGACTATGATATTGCAATTAGAAACATACAATAGAAAATTTTCAGATTTTGATAGATTAGAGAGTTTATAAGGATGGAGATTACCTGTATCTCAGTATTTAACTTGAATCTTAGTACTTAATTCACAAGGATATTGATAAAAATTTGATTTTCATTAAAATGGAGCCATTGTTTTTCTCTTGAGAAGCTTTTTGAGGAAGATGATTTACTGTAAGGAGAAAAATGGTCGTACCTCAATAGAAGGATCCAGAAGATGGGCTAATGGGCAACTAATTATGCTCTTTAAGCCTCCTTTAACACTTGTTTTTAGTATATTTTACACATAAATTTCGATTTACATGAAACAAATTGCATTTTTCATGTTTTAACGAAGGGAATATGTTAAAAATGTAAAAGAATTCAATTAAAAATATTATTTTCATAATTTAATACCAATTATTTACCAACATTCACATTAATAGTGAAAAATTACTATTTTCATCATTTTCCACCAATAAAAATTTATTCCTAAGTTCACTAAAGTGTATAAAAATGATTTTAACATTTTTATAGCTTTAAAACATTATTTCAAACTTAATTATACCACAAAAATTTATTTTTTTCGTGTTTATCCTTCTTCTTTTTCCAGGAAAAAAGGCTAATATTGGAATAAAACTCCAATATTATAAATTTAACCTAATAATTTGTTTTCATCATTTATTCTCATTCCAAACCTCCAATAAAGTGTTTTAAACTTTATTTCCCATTTGTTTACATTAAAAAAACCAACTCGTAATCAACATACATTGTTTATATTAATAAAAAATATTATCACCAATTTATTCCATCTATAAATTCATAATTTCCATATTAAACTATGATTTACATTATAATTTAATATTTCGGTAATCTCCTAAATCCCGGGTTGTTACAGACTCCCCTCTTTAACAAAATTGCGTCCTCGCAATTCCTAGAGGAAAGTCCGTAAGCAACACATCAATTCATCACATGAAAGATTTCTCACCAATAACATGAGAAGAAAGGAATCCAGGATACGATCGCTCGATAAATTCTTTGGTTTTCCAAGTGCAGTTATTGGGATTATCGGACCATTGAATCTTAACGAGCGATACATTCTTTCTTTGAAGGCGCCTCACCTCCGAGTCAAGAACGCGAATAGGCTGCTGCACAACAGATAGGTTTGGTAGATCTCAAGCGCTAACTGCTCTGAAGGATCAATAATGGAATCAGAATCTCTAAGGATCTTCCGAAGCTGAGATACATGGGATACATTGTGAATTCCCGAAAGATGAGCTGGAAGGGAAAATCAATACACAACTGAACCAATGCGTTCAGTAATAGGAACTTGTCCTATATAGCAAGGAGCCAATTTCCCAGTCGTACTGAATTGCATAACTCCCTTCATCGGAGAAACTCGAATGAAAACAAGATCGCCCACAGAGAATTCAAGAGGCTTCCTATGATTGTCCGCATAGGATTTCTAACGGCTTTATGCCTCTTCCATTCTCTGTCTAATAAGAATGATCTTCTCAGCAGAATCTCGTATAGAATCTGGACCCAACACAAACTTCTCTCCAAATTCTAACCAACAAGAAGGTGATCGACGTGGCCTTCCATAAAGGGTTTCGAAAGGAGCCATACCGATACTGGACTGAAAGCTATTATTATACGAGAACTCCACAAGAGGTAAATGATCCTCCTATGAACAACCGAAATCGAGAATGCAAGCATAAAGAAGGTCCTCAAGAATGCGATTAACCCTCTCAGTCTGACCATCAGACTATGGGTGAAGAGCGTTACTGAGATTAAGCTTTGTTCCCAAAGCTTACTGAAGGCTACTCCAAAAATGACCGGTGAACAAAGAACCATGATCGCATAAAATAGAAGAAGGAACACCATGGAGTCGAACGATTTCTTTGATATACACCTTTGCTAAAAGACGTGCATTCCAATTAGACTTAATACGAATAAAATGAGCGGACTTTGTGAGTCGATCAACTACAACCAAAATGCTAGAATGACCCGACCTCGAATGAGGTAGGTCGTCAACAAAATCCATCAAAATTTGATCCCATTTCCACAACGGAACCTCTAAAGGCTGAAGAAGACCGGATGACCGCCGATGCTCGGCCTTAATAAGCTGACAAGTTATGCAATTACTTACATAACTTGAAACGTCACGCTTCATGCCTTCACAATGATCAAGACGATACATATTGGCATACATCTTACTACTGCCGGGATGAATGGTATACTTAGAATGGTGATAATCGTCTAGAATGTCATGTCTAAGTGCTGAATCAGAAGGCACAACAATATGGTTCTTCATACGAAGACAACCGTGAGAATGAATACTGAAATCCCCCATCTCATCATCACGGGATTCAGATTCACAAAGACGAATAAGGCGCAACCTCTCAGAATCACGCCGCTGAGCCTTAGAAATACGATCTAAAAGAGAAGGTCGAGCTTCCATACTGAATAATAAACAGGTGAATTGAAAGAAGAAGCTCGATCACGAATATCACAATAAGATAAAGTTTTAAAGACATCCGATTCGGCTAACATCATAGAAACAACAGTCGAATGCTTGCTACTAAGCGCATCTGCCACACGATTACCCTTCCCCGTGGTATACTGAATGTCAAAATCATATAAGGCGAGAAATTCAAGCCAATGCTGCTGCCTTATATTAAGCTCCTTCTGAGTGAATAGATATTTCAAAGACATATGGTCGTAAAAAGAATGAAGTGCTCTCCCAAAAGATAATGACGCCAAATCTTCAATGCAAAGACAATGGCTGCAAGCTCTAAATCATGGGTAGCATACCGAACCCCATTTAGACACAATTGCCTAGAAGCATAGGCAACTATCTGATCTCTCTGCATCAGAACGGCACCGAGGCCACTATGACTGGCATCAATATAAATGATAAGATCTTGGTTCCTTTCAGGAACCATAAGGACGGGAGCATTCGTGAGAAACTCCTTCAATTTCTGAAAAGAAGCCTCACACTTATTGGACCAAATGAATCGAACGACTTTCCTCATAAGGCTAGTCAATGGAAGCACGATACGTGAAAAGTATTTGACGAAATGGTGGTAATAACCAGCCAAACACAGAAAACTACGAATCTTGTGGACATTCTCAGGCCTCTTACAACTCTGAATAGCCTCGATCTTAGAGGGATCAACGGAAATATCTCCTAAAGATGCAACATGGGCTAATAACTTCACTTGCTTTTCCCAGAAATGACATTTAGAAAGTTTTGCTTTATGTTGATGCTTTCAAAGAGTACTCAATACAATTCTAAGATGTCCAGCATAGTCCTCTTCGGACTTCGAATATACCAGAATGTCATCAATGAAAACAAGCACGAACTTATCGAGATATTCCTGGAATACTCGATTCATAAGATCAGCAAAGTAGGCAGGTGCGTTTGTAAATCCGAATGGCATAACGATCCACTCATAAGAACTATAGCGAGTGCGGAATGCGGTGAGAGGAATACTATCTTCCGCGACTCGGAGCTGATGAAAACCAGTGGCAAGGTCTAGTTGCGAAAAGACCTTATTACAGCTTAACTAATCGAACATGTCATCGATCCTCGGTAAAGGTTAATGATTCTTGATGGTTAGCTCATTGAGCTTGCGATAGTCAACGTAAAGCCTAAGAGTCTCATTGGACTTCTTCACGAATCCTACCGTGGCTCCCCACATTGAAGAACTAGAACGAATAAAATGCTTGGCTTCAAGCTCGAGAAGTTGCTTTTTGAGTTCCTCATTCTCTCGTGTAGACATCCTCGTGGGAGGAAGACTAATTGGCTGGGCATCGGGAATAAGATCGATATGGAACTCAATAGCTCTCTTATGAGGTAAGCCAGAAATGGGCTCGAATAAATCTGAAAAGTCACAAGCGATCGGATATGAGATACATCATCATCATCGTCTCTAGAGTCAAAAGCAAATAAAGTAGCCATGGAAACACAATCGGAATCACATAGTGAAAGAGATAACTGATCGGAAGAATCGGGATGTCGAAGATATAAGAATTGCTCCAAACATAGGATCCTGGCATCGTATCGAACTAGCCAGTGCATACCCAATATCATATCAAAACCAAGGAAAGGAATCACGTGCAAATTCGTAAGAAAAGAAAATCCACAAATCGAAATCTCAAAATCACCACAAAATAGAATAAGGGTTGTAGATCCCCTGATAGGATTCACAATCCATAAGGAAGTAAGCATGCAAGAAACATCTAACTGTAAAGCATCAACGAGTTTCTTCGATACGATGGAATAAGAAGCACCCGCATCGAAGAGCACTCGAATAGAACAATCATGGAATAAAGTAGAGCTCTCTAGAATGGAAGGAAAAGTACCTTGAGGCTGAGAAGCATCTCCAGAAGTAGTAGCCACACTAAGATGACCCCGACGAGAACCCTTCTCCATTTCGGGACAAGCTGAAACCAAATGTCCCACCTTCTTACAATAAAGACAACGCTTAGGCTTAGGACACTCTCTCACTGGATTGTCAAGTGCACCACAATTGAAGCATGCAAAAGGATTAGTTGAAGGAGTAGACTGAGACTGAGAAGAAGATCCCCCCTGTTTCTTCTTCTTACCGGGATGGGACGGCTACGGCTTGCGGAAAAACTTCTTCTTATTCGGGTTTCCCCGAACATTACCCTCATCATCACTATCCTTCTCCTTCTCGACTGCTTCAAGCTGAAGGGTCGCATCCACAAGCTTTTCAAAGGTGAGCTCAAGGCGAAGCATAAGGGACTTCTTCAGATATTTCTTAAGCCCGGAGACGAACTTAAGATTCCTCTTATAAGGAGTAGAGATGTGCGCGAGACCAGATTTAGACAAGGCTTCAAAGAATGCAACATATTCAGAAACGGTTGACTTTCCTTGTTTGAAATCAAGGAAACGCCGAGCAAGAATAGCCTTCTCGGATTTTGGAATAAACTTGAGTTCGAATCTCTCACGGAACAGATTCCACTCTAGAGTGGACTCATCAATCTCGCCAAAAGTAGATCATACCAATGTAAAGTTCATTCTTCCAACATACTAGATGCTACAAGGATTCAGTGATGACTAGAGATCTCCATATGATTAAAGATACGCTGATAAGAACTGAGCCACGCCTCAACATCTAAACAGTCTTGGTGCTTTTAAAGATCTTGCCACCAAGATGTGTGAAGTCTCTACACATGCGTGCAAATGCGGATTTGCATGGAGGAGAAGAGTGGGCTGGAGTGGAAGGCTGAGTGCTCCAAATAAGCTCAAGGATCTAATCGGTAGACATATATACGCCTTCAGGACAAGAACCACTGGACAGTCCCGCCGTCGAAGAGCGTCCTCTACCTCTACTCGACATGGCTGAAAGATAAGATAAGATAGGATTATTCACAAAGTAAATAGATATATTAGCAATTCAAGGGCAGAAGTTAAGAAATACTATGGAATATAATTAACATTCCTAGACATATTCCTTTCTATCTACCCCAAAAGAATTAAATAGGGACACAAATCAAAACAAGGATAGGGACAAGGCAAGGTCAAGGTGAAACCGATCATGATTAAGGGATGATGTATATAGATGTATTATATCTGATGTACGATATCTCGTATACTGTTCTGTATATATTACGTTATATTATGAAACAATGCTCTGATGCCAAGCTATGACGTGCCATCCCGAGACCTACACTAGGAAAGAGAATTACAAAGTAATCCAATCTACTAATGCAGAGAATACGGCTAGTTAAGGGTGTCCACCATAGTAATGCGTTAGTTAAGGTCTAAGCATGTCGAATGTGTCTGTATTTTTTTTCATTACCTCATCGGTGGTCGACACACTTAGTCTGTAACTAATGCACACTATGGTGGTATCAGATTGTCTCAGGATAAATGCAATATGCAAGTAAGTAAATGTATTAGTCACAGAACAGTAAACCAAGATCAGAGTGTGTGTGTATATATACACACATCACCATACGTCATAGTAATTGCACATCATACATAAGTAGCATGGACTAGCGAGTAACATATACAACCATCCTACAAAAGAATACACATCATGATAACATAAGAGTCGACTAGTCAAAAAGTACGATATCCAAGCCAAAATGATAAAGCCCAACAAAAGCCAGCAAAACTTCAAGGGAAGCAGCAATCCATACCTAACCTGCAACTCGGTCTAACCCAAGTGAAAAGCACACACGGGTCAGGAAAGCTAGAACCTATCAATAGTAAGGATCTCAGTGATAAGCGGAAGGGTGAGAATCACTCCGTTGTTGCCAACGGAACGACATATTATTCATCATATCATTCATGAGAAAGGGGACATCCGTGATTCATCTATTACTTCAAGGGAATTCAATAAGTAACATGCATATGGTTTCTCTTAAGGACATCTATAAGTAAAGTGGATAAGGGATGAGAACCATATAATAACTTCATAAAGAAACATCAAATCATCATAATCTATCATAAGAACTCAATAAGAAGTTAAAGTCAATCATAATCGAAATCACCATGTAGCACAATAAAAATGTAGCCTATATCATACTCAAGGCCGTATTCAAACAACAACATCACAAAAAAGTGAAATCGAACATCGAAAACTTCATAGAAAATTGCACTTGCTTTTCGTCTTGACTAGTACTACTATTATTTGTTACCATTCATCGTGATGACTTGGGGTCACATAACCTGATAACATTGTGATCATCCTGATTGACTATAGTCGAAAATATCGTGATGACACCCAGTTACAAAACTCGAGTAATAACATCGTGATGATTATAGTCTAGTAATAACATCATAAACATCGTAGTGACTCCAATCGTGTACTCGGTCTATAGTTCTAGTTACATCTTGAATGTGTCACAACTTCTCGAATAGCAACCCAATGGGCGTTAATGTACGTCCCATACCATATATTCGCACCTATTGGTTTACTAATCGTCAGTCGATTCCACATTAGAAAACATTCATAAAAATCCAAATCAAACATACACCACCTCATCTCATTGGTGAGTGTAAAGCACCCAACTCATTGTGTCTCATACTTTGATGAGTTTAAAGTGGCATCGAGACTTGTCTCATTTCATCGACAAGTAAAAATCCATTATAAACATCAAAACCATCATCAATTCATCATAAAAATCCCACCTCATGTCCTTGGAAAGTAAAAATATCATAAAATAGTAATTCAAAGCAGATTCGACCGTACAAATCCGATATTAAGCAATTAGGCCAAAACACATGTCCCATACCACGTATTTTTGCCAAATCATTTAATTCTCATTCTTATATGCCAAAAATCATCTAAATAGGCTAAAATATATTTAGAATTATTTTGTAGAGTAAACAGGGTTTTTAAACAATTTTTAGAGATTTTTAAATAAGTTATATAAGGAAAAATCCATTTATCGAATAGATTATCTATTTATAAAATACTTTTAAAAATAAATAATTACTTAAAAACCCCTTTAAAATGTCTTAAAAACAATTATTTAATTAAACATAATTTATAAAGAATTTTAGAAATTTAATCATAACCAAAATCAATTAAAACCATCGAATTCTTCAAATATCGACATTTATCGATATTTAAATTGAAACATAATTTAAATAAAATTTAAATTCTAAAAATTTCCAAAATCAAGCCAATCCGTTGTCGGATAAAAAGACTTAAACATTCATCATCAAACTTATTCATACAATATTCAAAATCATCGAAATATGCAGTGAAACAGTTAGCGAAAGCGCAAATAGGAGCAAAAGAACAATCTACTAAGCAAATGAGTTTTGGCTATCTTTGAATAATAATTCAACATACAAAACAACCTAGATTTCAACAAAATTTTGCGGCGATACTATGACATGAGGACTATAACATATCCAAAATTGGGAGCAATTTTCTGCAAGCTGAAAGAGTTATGATTTTTCTAACATAGCACTTTTCAGCAAGCAAAATAGAGCAAGATTTTTGGCTGAATTCAACCAATTATTTGCTATACCAAAAAAATAAAATTCAATGAAAATTTTCAAAAAAATAATACAGCGCGAATACTACAACCTACAACACATTGAGAGTAATTCGCTGCAAATTGTAGAAGTTAGTGATTTTTTTGAAAATAGCACTTTTTCAGCTAGCAACAAAGATGGATTTTTGGCTGTTTTGAACCAACGATTTTCTATATCAAAACAACTCAGAATCCAATGAAAATTTGTAGAATTATAGTATGTCATGAATAATACAATATATAAAAAATTGAGAAAAATTCGCTGCAAATTGAAGAAGTTATGAATTTTTGAAAATAGCATTTTTTTCAGCCTACAATAGAGAAGGATTTTTGGCTATTTTTAACCAATGATTTACCATATCAAAGAAATTCAAAATTAAATGAAAATTTGCACAAATATAGTATAGCATGAATACCGCAACATATCAGAAATTGAGAATAATTTGCTACAAATTGAAGAAGGTATGATTTTTTGAAAATGACACTTTTTTGGTCGACAAATAGAGAAAGATTTTTGACCGAATTCAACCACTGATTTGCAATATCAAAACAATTCTAAATTCAACATAAATTTGCATAATTATAGTATAGCACGAGTAATACAAGCTCTCAAAAATTTAGAATAATTCGCTGCAAAATGAACATTTTTTGAAAATGACACTTTTTCGAATACAAAACTGAACACAACGACAAATCTAGTTTCTAGCCTACTTTGACGATGTGTTTCAGATATCAAAACTGCCTAGAATTGAATAAAAACTTGCAGAAATAAACTTAGTATATGGACAACAACATACTACAATATTCCAGCATTTCACTGCAAGATGAGAAAGTTATCTTTTATTCTAAAATGGCACTTTTCAAACATAAAACTGAACAAAAAGACTGAAAAATTTGCGAACGGACTTCGCTGAAACCAAGAAATTCACATTCTAGATGACTTATTGTAGGAGATTTTGCTTACCGAATAGTTTTAGCAAGATGTAGCAGTGATTTGGTAGCAAAGATTGAAGATTTCGTTGAGATTTAGGCTTCAGGCACCTGTAGCTAGCATAAAAGATGCATGCTGGTAATGATATTGCAATTAGAAACATGCAATAGTAAAATTTTACATTTTGATGGATTAGAGAGTTTATAAGGATGGAGATTACCTGTATCTTAGTATTTAACTTGAATCTCAGTGCTTAATTCACAAGGATATTGATAAAAATTTAATTTTCATTAAAATGGAGCCATTGGTTTTCTCTTGAGAAGCTCTTTGAGGAAGATGATTTACTCTAAGGAGAAAAATGGTCGTGCCTTAATAGAAGGATCCAGATGATGGTCTAATCGGCAATTAGTTATGCTCTTTAAGCCCATTTTAACTCTTAGTTTATTTTTGAGTTTGCTATTCACAAGTTTAAACTTGTTTTCAACATATTTTACACATATAATTTCCGATTTACATGAAACAAATTGCATTTTTCATGTTTTAACGAAGGGAATATGTTAGTAATGAAAAAGAATTCAATTAGAAATATTATTTGCACAATTTATTACCAATTTTTTACCAATATTCACATTAACAGGGAAAAATTGCTATCTTCATCATTTTCCACCGATAAAAATTTATTCCTAAGTTCATTAAAGTGTATAATAATGCTTTTAACATTTCTATAGCTTTAAACCATTATTTCAAACTTAATTATACCACAAAAATTTATTTCCTTTGTGTTTATCCAACTTCTTTTTTTTGGGATAAAGGCCTAATATTGAAATAAAACTCCAATATTATAATTTTTAACCCAATAATTTATTTTCATCATTTATTCTCATTCCATACCACCAATAAAGTGTTTTAACTTTATTTCACATGTGTTTACATAAAAAAACCAACTCTTAATCAACAAACATTGTTTATTTTAATAAACAATATTATCATCAATTTATTCCACTATAAATTCATAATTCCCATATTAAATTATAATTTACATTATAATTTAATATTTCGGTAATCTTCTAAATCCTGGGTTGTTACATTAATACTTTCGAAAGGTATGTTTTGGTTTCGAAAGAGGTGATTTAAAGAGCTTCGAAAGGTATATACTTAGTGTTTTGAAAAGAAGTTTTCTATGCTTTCGAAGGAAGTTATCCAGGGGTTTTGAAAGTGATGTTTTAAGATTTTGAAACAAAAAACCAAATCTCATTTTAAAGGAAAAACCATGGCATAAATAAAGATCTTTGAAACGAAGTCTTTGAAGAAATTTTTCTTAGCTAACAAGTTAAAGGGATTAACCAAGTTTCATATTAAATGATTTCAAGGATACTTAACCACATGTGTTAGTATTACTATATTGTTATGATTGCTTCTTCATATATTTATTTATTCTATTATGAACCCATAATGGTACTTTGGGGAAGGGCAGAATTACCGACTTGTATGACCAGTAGTGAATATAACATAAGACACGTTAGAATCTTGATTAAAGATATTTGTTGGGGCCAATAGGTTTACAGTAAGCCCATGAAAATTGTGTAATGCAAAAGTTATTGGCAGAGGCCAATAGGTTTATAGTTAGCCCATGAAAACTGTATCCGGATTAAGACATTGACAGTTAGTCAATAGGTTCCTAGTCAGCCCATGAAAACTAGGATAAGAAATTAAGATATCTACAATTAGTCAATAGGTTCCTATTCAGCCCATGAAAACTAGGATAAGAAATAATTATATTAGAGTTACCAATAATTTCTTAGTACCCCATAAAAACTATGAAATTGGATAGGTAGTCCATAAACATTTAACAGATTATGAGTAAGCCGATGAAAACTAATAGGTAAATAGTAACCTAGAAACTATAATTGCGACAGATAGTCAGAATGAATGGGGATGGGTAGTCCAGATTTAATATACTTGTTTGCATATCATTATATTATTTTTAATTAATCAGTGGGAATGCAAGAGCACAGTACATGGTTTTATAAATTTTTAAGATACTAGTGAGGGGGAAACTCATTCTGCTAAGCGGCGTGGTCTCACTTGACATCTAAATGTTTAAGATGGTAGATTGTTATTTATACCAGGCTTTATGTCTGAGTCGAATTTTATGTTTTTCCCCTTAAACTCTTGGTACTCGATTGATTTTGAGTAGTTTGAGAGTTGGGGATTTCAGGTTCTTTTTAGATGAATAAAAATTTCAGTGACGTGCAGGAGGCAAGCTAGTTAATAAGAGTTCTTTATATTCCGTTGTGGTTTGGTTGCAAAGGAAAACCTGTTTTATTGCCTTATATACTCTGATCGATCAAGAAGGCATCTTCATATGTCGCTCTTGGCGTATGTTGTAATAAGTATATTGTATAAACGTAGTTACGATTGTGGTATTATGTAATGAACTTGAAATGTTTTCGAAATGGAATATGGAACGTGTTTTGATGATTTAAATTTTTTCCATATTCGTGTGTTTCTGTGTATCAATGTACTTAACATTACCGTATTTGATCGCCGAGGATTAATAACTATGGATGACTGCAGCATCCGTAGTTTTAAGCTTCTAAGTGAGGATGTTACATTGTTGTTATAATAATGTAAAAATGATAAAAAATTAAGAAATGGTTATATATAACCATAGTAAAATTATATATAAGGGAAAATGTCTGAATATGATTTGTAAATAAAAAGGATTAAAAGCTGAAAGTTTGAGAATTTAAGTCCTGTTGATTTTGAAAATTGTTTTTTGAAGATTTACAAAATAAAAATGATATTATTTAGAAAGTATTTTGTCTATAAATATTTTTAAAAGGATTTAAAAGAAATAAAAGCACTAAACTCACTTCGGTCGTCGGAAAATAATTTCGATGATGACTACAGCATCATCGACGTTATTTTTTGAGTTTCTATGTGACGGATTACTACCATTGAGTTTTGTTTCGGTAAAACTAGTTTTGATTTAAAATTCAAAAGTATGATTTGAAGTACAAAAGAAAATAATTATAGTATTGTTTCAAAATAATTTGAAATAAGAACAAGGCGTTTAAAACTTTGGAAATTTTCATTCAAGTGTTTTATGAAAATATGGAAAACTTATAAATTTTGAGAATTAGTAAGTTAAAGCAAATTTTTAGATTTATGGAATATCAATTCTTAAGAAAAGAAAACTTAAAATGAAATTTAACTTAATTTAAGTTAAATAAAATGAATTTTGAAAAGAATTCAATCTACGTTAAAATTAAATAAAATGAATTTTGAAAAAAATTCAATCTAAGTTAAGTTAAATGAAATGGTTTTTAGAAATGAAATTGATTGTGATTTGAAATGGATTAATGAATGACTAATTAAATAAATTAATTAGCCAATTTAATATGGTTTAGAATGTTGTTTGTTAAAATTGAATAATGATATAAGTTAAATAAAATTGAATTTGATTTAAAATGGATATGGACTTAAGTTGTGAAGTGACTATAAGCAAGAGAAGTGTTGTATAAAATGTTTATAAACATAAGTAAAATTTTATGAAATGATTCATGAATGAATTTAGTATGGAGTGAAATGTTATTAAACATAAAATTTGATGGAATAGTTCATGAGTGATATTAATACTGAAAGAAATATACTAAGTACTAAATGAATGTGAATAAAGCAACGTGAATAATGATTATGAATAAATGAATATAAAATAAAGGATATGAATAATGAAAAACTAATTGACGTAAATATGTAAGCGTACGTATATTATTTTATTCGAATAACTGTTTGATCCAGATTCAAATACATAATTTGGAGATGACTAACATCGGTCCAAGTTAGAATTTTTCACTTGATTCTCGACGACGAACACCGGATATGGATTTATGATTGAATCTGATATTCTTTATCATAGTATATGGCTATGCAAGGCGAATGCCGGTTTCTAATCAAGAAACAAGATCTGAGTCCGCATTAGAGTGGTCATGTGAACGATACAAGTTCGAAAGTGAAATTGTGTGATCGAGCGAGCGATCGAATTTGATATTGCATTGGGATGATATATGTACACCTTACGGGATTTATCAAAATTAAATGTGTTAAATGCAAAATAATATAATTATGAATTACATGATTGGATATCATTGGTAAATATATATATATATATATATATATATATATATATATATATATATATGAGCAAAAGTTAGCTTGATGCCTTTGGTTTCACGAGTAGAATTTGGTTGCCCGACAAATAGGTACATGTTTAAATTGTTGTTTTGTTTGATGGTTTTATGATCAAGCCACTTGGCTTTTGTTTTCTTTTGTTGGTTTGGGCCCTTAGTGGCGATATGTAGTTGTTCCGATCTGACCGCGCAAAGGAGATGTTGCAAAATTTTCCAAACATTTAAGGCGCTGGAATTTTTGTAACATCCCAATTTGTATATATTTAAAATTAGTAATTAATATAAAATTTTGGAATTAAATTAAAATTAGTTTGAAAATTTTGGAAAAAAATTAGGTAAGTATTGATTTGTATATATGAATAAGATTGTAATTTGCATTCGGGTTCAAAATTCAAAATAATAAATATTTTAAAATTATTTGAATTTAAAAAATATATATGGATGGATTTGAATTTGAATTTGAATTTAAGTTTTAAATAAATATCTTAGTAAAATAATTTAAATTTAAAATAATATATATGTGATTTATTAATGTATAATTAGTTTTAAAACATTTTCTTTTAAATTGTATATATATAAATAAAGGAGAATGTATTTATAAAAATCGAAAATATAATTTAAAAGTTATATAAAACTGCAACAAGACAAGTGTTTAATTTATAACACATAAGTTAACAAGTGTTAAGATTTTAGTAAATTGATTAACAAGTGTTAACTAAATGAAGCATGAAATTAACAAGTGTCATTATTCTCTTTATTTTTAAAAATAATGAATAAAGAAAAAAATTAGATTATATAATCTAACTATTCTCCTCTTTCTCATTTCTTTTATCACATAATTTCAAACCAATGCCTATATACTTTAGGACCAAAAAAAATTAAAAGAAAACAAATCAAAGAAAATAAAAAAAACAAAGAAAAAACTTCAAACATCTTTTACAATATAAAAATTTGGGGGCTAAATTCATTTCAAGCCAGAATGAAGTAAACAACCAGCAGTTCGGCATTAAAACAAAGATTTCAACAAATTAAGCAAAGCAAGGATCATCTCAGAAACAAGAATTAGTTTAGATCAATTCACAAATTAAGAAAACCAAAATATAGTTGAAGATTAAAACCAAGCAGATCACAAATCAAAGTTCCAGAAAAACAAAGAAAAAATAAAACTCAGGTTCTCTGTTCTTCTTGACCAGGTGAGCAAACATTCTTTTAAAAAGCTTAAAGTAAATAAAAATCTGTTGCATGTAAATTGCTGAAATGAATTATGCTTTGCATGTACTTATATAAGTGTAATTCCTGTATATATAAATGTGTTCGAAATGTGCATGTCCGTATACATGTGTATATCCCTGTTTCATGTACAGAGTTTTAAAAATAAGCCAAAATTCAAATTATCTTTGACTAATCTCTGTTAGGTTTTAGTTTTCAAACAAGAAATGTTTGTTTAGACATAGATTAAGTTTTAAAAATAAATTTAGGTAAAATTAGTTGGGATTTTATTTGGAAAATGGAAAAGACGGTAATAATTTTAAAACATGTTAAAATCAAAAAATTTGATTTGCTGATTCAAGTATATAACTTGAATCAATTTTGGAAACTATGACTTTTAAAAGGAAATTTTGAATTTGTAGTGTTGTATCGAGTGAGCATTTCGATGTTGACCAAAAATTGAATTTTGAGGTTTTTCTAGTGATCGATGATCTCGGGTAGGTCGAGATCGTCATAGGAGGAGGTTGAGGTGAAGGCAAGCTCAGCAAAAATGGTTGGTGGTTTTTTTAGCCTCCGTGGTGGCGGAAATTGTCGGAATAGGGTTTAATAACCGGTTTAGGTCGAGGTTGAAGTTTGGGTGACTACGTCATCTCTCTGGCATCGGAATGCATCAGACTTGGAGGGAAGGTAGCGTGGATGGTTGGAGAGGGGTGGTCGAAGTTTCAAGAACGTAGGTGGTCGACGTTGTTGAGTCGAGAGGGTTTTCCGGCGATGGGTAGTTTCCAATTTGAGCAGAACAACTCGATTTCGATCTAGGGTTCGTGACGAAGATTTGGTGGTCGGGATCATAAGTTGAGGTGATCGTCGATGAGGTGGAGGTGTCGGCGGTGATCAGAGTCACGGCGATCGATGGTGCACGTGCACGAGGTAGGCTGTTATGTCAGTGTTTGGGTAGTGCGTTGATTCGAATGGAAATTCGGGGGAAAGCAAAATTTTCTTGGGTTCGTATTCAAGCAGGAACGTGAGAGTTTTAGTCATGTTTCAGGTTTTAAAGTTAAACTAAATTTAACTTTTTTAAAAAAAAAAGAGAAGGAAGGGTATTGTCTAGGGGAATGACTCGGGTACGAGACAGGTCGCACCCGAAGTAAAGACTGAGCAGTATTTAAATTAAAAATAAGCAAGTTTTTAAATTCAAAATAAATCTAGTTTAAATCTATTTCTTAAATCTAATTATTTACATAATAAATTTTTTTAAGTAATTGATTAAAGGATGTTATATAATTGGTTTAACTTGAATTTGTTTAGTTAAAATATTTTTTAAGTTATTTTTAAACTTAATTTAGTAATATAATTAAGTGTTAATCAAAGATAAAATGTTTTAAAATTTATATGATAATGATAATTAAGTAATTAATAAAGATAACAATTTATCTTAAAGTTAATTAAGGTTTTTGATGATTAATGATTAATTAAATTAATAATGTGATTAAAGAATGATTAATTAATTAACTAATAAATAATTAAGGATTAATTAATAAATAATTAAGGGTATAGTTAAGTAATTAGAGATTAATTAATTGATAACTAAGAATTAATTAATTAAGTAATTAAGATTAATTATTATAATTAGAGATCAATTAATTAAGTAATTAAAGATTAATTAATTGTAATTAAGCATTAATTAATTAAGTAATTAGAGATTAATCAATTGGCAATTAAGGATTTATTAACTGGTAATTAAGGATTAATTAATTTTTAATTAAGGATAATTAATCATTAATTAAGGTTAATTAATGAAAATAATTATGTGATTAATTAATTATAATCACACGATTAATTCATTTTACTTGTAGATGATTGATTATTATTGCATGCCTTGAACTGATTGATACCCCTGTTATGTGAGTGTGATACTTTGTGATGTAAATTGCTGTGAATTGAACTGTGGTATCCGTGTTGTATTTCTATGTGAATGTGAAAACTGTTGGCCTTTAAACGGTATTTGAATTTTGATGCGACAGGGAGTCGGATTCCAGATAGTTATCCGAAACCCACATCGAATCTTAATAGTGAATCTTTGTGATTGATATATCCATGTGTTTTTAAATTAAGCACTTATTATTCGGTTTAGCTGGGAGTGGACTTTGTATCATATAACCCATTCCGAATAGTGATACAATGAAATGGGTAGCATTTGAATACGGTAGCGAAGACCGGGTGTTTTCGAGAATGATAGGATAACCCATCGAATTACTCTCCACTGAGTTGCTCCAGTATAGAGATCTCCATATGTGATGGGGAGTCCGATCGGGATTGTGGATGCCCGGATTTACAAGGGCTTCATTGGAAGTGCCTTTGGTTCCGTTCGAACCCGGAACGGACTTGTATGGTTGTATGTCTAACATTACACTTTGAGATATAAAGCTGATTTCTATCTAATATGTTTCTATTTGGTGGCGGAGAATTTATTCTCCTAGCTTAACACCCTTCTCTGAGACGTACGAGCTCAGAGGTTATGTAGTTGATAGTTATTAGTGATATACTCCCAATTTGGTAGTGTGCATGTTGAGTGCCGATCATTTGTTGATCAAAGCATGGCTTTTGTGAAAAGCGTAGCTTCGTGGACAAGACTTCGTCGAACCTCACAACTCGAAAATGGTCGAAACAGGAAGACTGCAGCTAGGTTGCGGGGGTAGCACCCCTTAGGGTATGTGCATTTCCTTCTGGATAAAAAGTGATATCATGGTATGGAGCCCATATATTTAACTTATGTGGTTGTTGGAATTTGTTGGTATCGCGGTCTCAGATAAAGGTCGGTTACGACCGGAGGATGGCATACTCGTGTCAGTGTTACCTAGTTACAGAGGTAACCCGGCCTTGTGTCGGCAGAGATCCGGTTAGGTTCTCGAGGCGTCCCTATTGAGGCGTACCCATTCGGTAAGGAAGTTCCTTAGCCAGACCATTGTTGGAAATCCAATCATTCAATACGAGCCCTGTATGGTTTAAGTTGTAGAACTTACCATTTAACATGGTAGCTATAGTAGGCATACTATAATGGTACGTATGCTGGCTAAGATTAATATTATACTTTCAAAATATTTTCTACACTATGCACTGATAATAATATAAAAGAGTCTTCTCGTATCAAGCATGTTTGACTATCATAAGGAGGAATCTCCCCCAAGTATGCGATTGCATTGTTTGTGTGTGTGCCTATTTTGTTAATTCCCCGCTATTACCCCGCTATAACCCCGCAATATCTCATAGAGGATTTCTGCCGCTACGATTTTCCATATAGCCCCAAAATATAGCCTTTCTGCTTTAATCCCCGCTATTCCGCTATATCCCGTTATTCCCGCTATATTTTGCTATTTCCGCTATATCTTCTTTAATAAAATGAATTAAAAATTGAATTTATACATTATAAAAATTATGAAACTAATTTATTTGATTTAATTTTAAATATATTTTCAGGAATGAAAATACTTTAATATTCTACTAAATTCAATTATGTTATATAACAGTTTTATGTTTATTTAAAGTATACTCGCACATGCTTTTTGTTTAAAATCATTTATATATTAACTATAATTCAATTGAATGATGATTTTTAATTTAATTACCATTTATATATTTGTAAAAATATTAAGTATGAGTTTTATATGCTATTTTAGAGCGATCCGCTATATCCCGCTATATCCTCGCTGTATTCCCGCTATGACTTTTTGCACCTTCACCACTTTGAATCTGCCAAGCACTTTAACTGTACAGGTGTGTGCTGAGAGGCCTTATGGTAGTTTCATTTTCCAAAAGCATGAACGGATTTCTTTTATAAATTGTTTTTGTACAAACAATGTTTTTGTTTACTCATACCAGTCCCATGACTGACCCGAAGTTTATTGTTCCCTTCCTAAACTTTGGGTGCCCATAATTTTCCACATGGGTAGGCTAGAAGCAGGATATTCGTGTTTTGGAGCTAGTTCAAATTTGGAGCTAGGAATCTTTGAAGTCTTTGGTTTTGAAAGCTGTCTGATTTTGAAAGCTTTTAGGGTTGAAGCCTTTTGGATCTAAAAGTGTTTGGAGTTTGGAAGACCTTATCAAAGTCAAAGTATGTTGGAAACTTTTGAAGACTCTGTTGTTTCTTCGCTGTGGTGTTATTGTTTTGTTGTGTATCATATACATTCTACTCTGATATTGGTGATCGTTGTTGTAATGAATATTGTATAAATATTGTATCTTTGTGTTGGTTATCAATGATAATTCATTTTGTTTCCGCTGTTTTGTATTCATCTAATGTTGTTATAAGCTCCACCGAACTGTGATTCAACGTTTGAATCTCCGACAGTCGAATACAAGTGAGGTATTTAATATCGATTTTTGAACGTAGGATTTCGGGCCGTGACAAGTGGTATCAGAGCTAAAGGTTGAGTAAGAACTTTAGCTATGGAGTATAACACATTAGGTGACTCATTAGAGGTAGGGTTAGAAATACCCTAGAATGAGTATATCCCTAAGATATCTTGTCCTTACATCTAAATCAAGATTTTTTACTATTTACAAATAGTGAGAATGAGCATTAGAAGAGGACGAGGTAGGGGACGGGGAAGTACCACTTCAACTAGTCAAAGTCCTGCAACAACGGAAGAGCCTATTCCTATTCAACCTCAGCCGAATCTGGCAGATTTATATCGAAGTTTTTCCAGACTTGGTGGAAAACCATTCACATGCAAGGAGTATATTATCGAAGCACAAGCCTGGAGTCGATCGTGTAAAAGAATTTTTAGAGGATTGAAGTTGGAGGATGATCAAATTCGATTGATAGCTTCTTGGCAACTCCAGGAGGAAGCTGTAGCCTGGTGAGAGACTGTTACAGTGGATGAGCCGGAGGATGAGTTCACTTAGGATCAATTTAAGGAAGTGTTTGAGAAACGTTATATGCCGTCTACTGGTATTTCTAGAATGTACCAGGAGTTCATAGATTTGAAGCAGGGAAGTTTATCATTTGGAGAATACTTGAATAAATTCAACAAGTTATCTCGGTTTGGTCCAGAGTTGGTGATTACACCTCTGAAGAAGAATGAAAGATTTATTCGAGGCATGAATAAGAAGTTCCATGAGAGAATGACAGCCTACGTGAAGGAATCGTTTTCTGATCTGAAAGATATGGGTTATAGATATGCTACCTTGGGTAAGTAGGAAGTTCTGGAGGAAAATGGAAGTGCAAACAAACCAAATTGGAAGAAAAGGAAGTTCGAAGGAAAGAAACCATGGCAAGGAAAGGAGAAGAAGAGTAATCAGGAAAACCAGGCGAGGGATATTACTTGTTACAACTGTCGGGAGAAGGGCCATTATTCGAATAGTTGCAAAAAGCCGAAGAAACAAGTAAAGAAAGATCAACCGATGAAGACAAGTCAGGGAGCCAGAGAATACTATTATTGTCACAAGTCATGTCACGTAGTTAAAGATTGCCCAGCAATGAAGCAAGCTCAAGTAGCAAAGGTGTATGCGACAAAGGATGACCCCTCAACTTCAAAGGCGGATAAAGGAAAAGAAGTTTTAGAAGGTAACCTTCTTATTTATGATAGAGTTGTTAGAGTTTTGTTCGACACAGGAGCTACACATAGCTTTATCTCCCAACAAACCGTAAATGAATTAAAACTTGAACCCGAATTTTTCGACGAGCCCATCTGCATGAAGAATCCGGTTGGTGGCCTTGCAAATCTTTGTCAATATTGTAGTAAAATTCCTATCTCGTATTCTTGCCATCAATTTCCTATCAATATTTTTGTTCTCAACTTTAGTGAATTCAAAATATTACTTGGAATGAATTGGTTAACGAAATACGAAGCTAAATTAGATTGTAACAATCGAACGATTTCGGTCAAAACAAAATTTGGGAATTTTATCGATATCTCTTGTGAGGATCCTAGTCCAAAAAGGGATAAGCTGATGTATACTTTAGGGTATCCAAAACCTAATCTGGAATTTATACCTACTGTCCGAGAATTACTCGATGTATTCGAAGAGGTCAAATCTTTGCCTCTGCATAGGGAAATTGAATTCCAAATCTACTTGGTTCCCAATGCTTGTCCTGTTGTTCATGCAAACCGCAGGATAGCACCAAGGGAAAGAATAGAATTAGTCAAGAAAACCCGAGATTTGCTGAAGAAAGGATTAATAAGTCCCAGTGTTTCCAGTTGGGGTTAAACTGTGGTGTTTGTGGCCAAGTCTGACAGATCTCTGAGATTGTGCATGAACTACCGTGATCTTAATAAATTAGCTCTAAAAATTAAATTTCCTTTTCCTAGAATCGACGACTTGTTCGATCAGTTGTGTGGCCCTTCATTCATTTCTAAGAAGGATCTAGCCCAGGGTTTCCATCCATTGAGAATTGTTGAAGACTGTATTCACTTAACTGCTTTCAGGGGTCCTAACACATTCTATGAATGGTTAGTCATGCCTTTCGGACTAACCAATGCTGCCGAATATTTCGTAGACTTAATGCCCCGTGTATTCCGAGAAGTGTTAAATAGATTCGTTCTTGTGTTTAGTGATGATATTCTGATCTATTCCAAAACTGAAGATGAGCATGCTAAACATTTGGGAATTGTTTTGGAAATATTGAGGAAGAACATTCTATTTGCCAAATTTTCTAAGTGTCATTTTTGGGTCAAGGAAGTTAGATTTCTCGGTCATATTGGTACCAAAGAGGGAATTTCTATAGATCCTAGCAAGATTTCTGCTATTCTAGACTGGAAGCAACCCACAACTCCGAAAGAATTAGAAGTTTTTGGGTTTGTCCGGATATTACCGTAAATTTATCCAGGATTTCTCTAAAATATCCAGTCCACTGACTAAGATGACCATGAAGAATGCTAAATTCGATTGGACTCAAAAATGCGAAGAAGCATTCCAGGAGTTGAAGAGAAGATTGACCACCGCTCCTATTCTCGCTGTTATTAACTGGAACCAAGGTCTATCTGTTTATACTGATGCATGTGGTGATGGTGTGTGTGCTGTTTTGATGCAGGAGGGTAGAGTAATTGCCTACGCAAGTAGACAATTGCGTCCATATGAGAAAACTACCCAACCCACGATCTCGAACTTCTGGCTGTTATTTTTGCTTTGAAATTCTGGCGTCATTATCTGCTGGGTAAGAATCTCTTTCACCTTTCCTAAAAATTTAAAAGTTTAACTTAACTTAATATTTATACTTAATAAATCCTTCATTTTTTAGGTGAAAAATTCGAATTGTTCACCGACCATAATTCTCTAAAATATCTCTTCACCTAGAAGGATTTGAATTTGAGGCAATAATGTTGGTTGGAATTTCTAGCGTCTTACGACCTGGATATCCTGTATACGCCCAGAAAGGCCAACGTGGTAGCCGATGCCTTGAGTAGAAGACATGCTGTTCTTGCATATCTTGTTGTTACTCCTACTCTTCTTGAGAAGATCACCAACAAACAGAAAGAAGACAAGTTTCTTCAGGAAATTTATGGGAGGATTCATCGGGGTGAAGATTCCAGATTTGGGATCGATAGTTATGGAATTATTAGATTGAAAGGAAGAATGTGTGTCACAAACATTCCTGATCTCAAACGGGAAGTTTTGGATGAGTGTCACAAGTCCAAGCTCAGTATCCATCCAGGGGTTAATAAGATGTATAGAGATATCAAAAGGACTTTATGGTGGAAGAGAATATGGAGGGACATATCTATCTATGTTAGTCATTGTGTAACTTGTCAGCAAATCAAAAGTGATCAAAAGAAAATGGCGGGTTTACTCCAACCATTGGATGTGCCTAAGTAGAAATGGGATCAAATGTCTGTGGATTTCATAGACTGGTTGCCATGAACTCGCAAAGGTAATGAAGGGATTTGGGTTATCATGGATCATCTGACCAAGACTGCCCACTTTATCCCAGTAAAATCTACCCGAACAGCAGCGAGTTTAGTAGAATTGTATGTGAAAGAGATCGTTCATCTCCATGGAATAACAAGCAGTATAGCGAGTGATCGTGATCCGATCTTCACTAGCAGATTTTGGGAGGCATTTTAAGCCGTATTGGAACCAAACAGAACTTCAGTACTGCTTACCACCCGTAGTCTGGTGGGCAAATGGAAAGAATAAATTGAATCTTAGAAGACCTTTTGCATGCTTGTATACTTGAATTTGGCGGTTCATGGGAGGATCGTTTGCATCTGGTTGAATTCTCATATAATAATAGCTATCAGGCCAGTATTAAAATGGCTCCTTTCAAAGCTTTATATGGGCGTCCGTGTCGATCACCTGCGTGTTGGATTGACTCGGTTGACAGACTCGTTCTTGGAATAGATATGACAAAGGAGGCTACTGAGAAGTTTGATTTTATTCGAAAGAGGTTGAGAACTGCCTAAAGTCGTCAGAAGAGTTATGCTGACCACGGGAAAAGATCTTTAGAATTCCTGGTTGGAGATTTCGTTTTCCTAAAGGTTTCTCCAATGCGTGGAGTGTTGCGGTTTGGAAAGATTGGTAAGCTGGCACCGCGATATATAGGTCCTTTTCCTATACTGGAGAGGATCGGTCCTTTGGCATATCGAGTGCGGCTACCCAATTGGTTATCTGGCATACACAATGTATTTCATGTTTCACATCTTCGGAAATATGTGCACGATCCAGATTGTATCATTGAAGAAGCTGCTCAGCAAGATTTGGAAAACACACTAAATCTGGCAATGAAGAGAGAATCGTTAAAGATTATAGACCGTGATGAAAAATAGTTGAGGAACAAAATGGTGAAATTAGTGAAAGTGCAATGGAGTGGTGATCTAAATGATTGTACTTGTAAAACAGTGGATAGCATGCAGAACTCCTATCCCAATTGTAGAGCGGATATTCCGGCTTAATCTGGTAAGCCATTCCTCTATCTTTTTATATGTATTCATATATTCTTTGTTTGTCTCTCTCTCTTTCAAATTTCGAGGACGAAATTTTCTTAAGGGGGAAAATCTGAAACATCCTAGTTTTTATTAAATTTAAAGTTAGTAATTAATATAAAATTTTGGAATTAAATTAAAATTAATTTGAAAATTTTCAAAACAAATTAGATAAGTATTGATTTGTATATATGAATAAGATTGTAATTTGCATTTGAGTTCAAAATTCAAAATAATAAATATTTTAAAATTATTTGAATTTAAAAAACATATATATGGATAGATTTGAATTTGAATCTAAAATTTCAATAAATATCTTAATAAAATAATTTGAATTCAAAATAATATATATGTGATTTATTTAGTGTATAATTAGTTTTAAAACATTTTCTTTTAAATTGTATATATATAAATAAAGGAGAATGAATTTATAAAAAAAGAAAATATAAATTAAAAGTTATATAAAAATGCAACAAGACAAGTGTTTAATTTATAACACATAAGTTAATAAGTGTTAAGATTTAGTAAATAGATTAACAAGTGTTAACTAATGAAGCATGAAATTAATAAGTGTCATATTTCTCTTTATTTTTAAAAATAATGAATAAAGAAAAAAAATCAGGTTTTATAATCTAACTACTCTCCTCTTTCTCATTTCTTTTATCACATAATTTCAAACCAAAGCCTATCAACTTTAAAACCAAAAAAAAAAATTTAAAAGAAAACAAATCAGAGAAAATCAAAAAACAAAGCAAAAATTCAAACATCCTTTTCAATTTAAAAACATGGAGCCTGAGTTCATTTCAAACCTGAATCAAGTAAACAGCCAGTAGTTCAACATCAAAACAAAGGTTTTAACAAATTATGCATAGCAAGGATTATCTCAGAAATAAGAATCAGTTTAGATCAACTAAGTAATTAAGCAAACCAAAATCTAGTTGAAGATCAAAACCAAGTAGACCACAAATCAAAGTTCCAGAAAAACAAAGAAAAAATAAAACTCAGATTCTCTGTTCTTCTTGACCAGGCGAGCAACCATTCTTTTAAAAAGCTTAAAGTAAATAAAAATCTATTGCATGTGAATTGCTGAAATGAAAAATGCTTTGCATGTATTTATGTAAGTGTAATTCCTGTATATATGAGTGTGTTTGAAATGTGCATGTCTGTATACATGTGTATATCTCCGTTTCATGTCACAGAGTTTTAAAATAAGCCAAAATTCAAATTGTCTTTAACTAATCTCTGTTAGGTTTTAGTTTTCAAACAAGAAATTTTTGTTTAGACATATATTAAGTTTTAAAAATAAATTTAGGTAAAATTAGTTGGGATTTTATCTAGAAAATAGAAAAGATAGTAAGAACTCTAAAACATGTTAAAATCAAATATTTTGATTCGCTGATATAAGTATATAACTTGAATCGATTTTGAAAAACTACGATTTCTAAAAGGAAATTTAGAATTTATAGTGTTGTATCGAGTGAGCATTTTGATGTTGACCAGAAATTGAATTTCGAGGCTTTTCTGGTGATCGGTGATCTCGGGTAGGTCGAGATCGTCACAGGAGGAGGTCGGGGTGAAGGCTAGCTTAGAAAAAATGGTTGGTGGTTTTCTTAGCCACCGTGGCGGCGGAAATTGGTTGGAATAGGGTTTAACACCCGATTTAGGTCGAGGTTGAAGTTTGGGCGACTACTCGTCTCTCTAGCTTTGGAATGCATCGGACTTGCGGGGAAGGTAGCGTGGATGGATAGAGATGGTGTGGTCGGAGTTTTAGGAACGTAGTTGGTCGGGTCGTCGAGTCGAAAGGGTTTTCTAGCGATGGGTAGTTTCCAATTTGACCAGAACAGCTCGATTTCGATCTAGGGTTCGTGACGAAGATTTGGTGGTCAGGATCATAAGTTGAGGTGATCGTCGATGAGGTGGAGGTGTCGGCGGTAGTCAGAGTCCCGGCGATTGACGGTGCATGTGCACGAGGTAGGATGGTGTGTCAGTGTTTGGGTAGTGGGTTGATTCGAAGGGAAACTCAGGGAAAAGCAAAATTTTCTCGGGTTCGTATTCGAGCAGGAACGTGAGAGTTTTAGTCATGTTTCAGGTTTCAAAGTTAAACTAAATTTAAGTTTTTTAAGAAAAAAAGAGAAGGAAGGGGATTGTCTCGGGACATGACTTGAGTAAGAGATGAGTCGAACCCAAAGTAAAGACTGAGCAGTTTTTAATTTAAAATAAGCAAGTTTCTAAATTTAAAGTAAATCTAGTTTAAATCTATTTCTTAAATCTAACTCTTTATATAATAATTTTTTTTAAGTAATTGATTAAAGGAAGTTATATAATTGGTTTAACTCGAATTTGTTAAATTAAAATTCCTTTTGAGTTATTTTTGAACATAAATTATTAATATAATTAAGTGTTAGTCAAAGATAAAATATTTTAAAATTTATATGATAATGATAATGATAATTAAGTAATTAATAAAGTTAATGATTTATATTAAAGTTAATTAAGATTTTTGATGATTAATGATTAATTAAATTAATAAAGTAATTAAAGAGTGATTAATTAATTTAATTAATAAATAATTAAGGATTAATTAATTAATAATTAAGGGTATAGTTAAGTAATTAGAGATTAATTAATTGATGATTAAGAATTAATTAATTAAATAATTAAGATTAATTAATTTATAGTTACAGATTAATTAGTTAAGTGATTAAAGATTAATTAAGTTGTAATTAAGCATTAATTAATTAAATAATTAGAGATCAATCAATTGGTAATTAAAGATTGATTAACTATAATTATGGATTAATTAATTTATAATTAAGGATAATTAATCATTAATTAAGGATAATTAATCATTAATTAAGGATAATTAATGATTAATAATTATGTGATTAATTAATTATAATCACACGATTAATTAATCTTTCTTGTAGCTGATTGATTATTAATGAATGCCTTGAACTGATTGATACTGCTGTTATGTGATTGTGATACTTTGTGATGTGAATTGTTGTGAATTAAACTATGATATCTGTAATGTGTTTCTGTGTGAATGTGAAAACTGTTGTCCTTGAAACGACATTTGAATTTCGATGCGATAGGGAGTCGGATTCCAGATGGTTATCCGAAACCCACATCGAATCTTAATGGTGAATCTTTGTGATTGATATATCCACGTGTTTTTAAATTAAGTGCTCATTATTCGGTTTAGCCGGGAGAGGACTTTGTGTCATATAACCCATTCTGAATAGCGATACAACGAAATGGGTAGCATTTGAAGACGGTGGTGAAGATCGGGTGTTTTCGAGAATGATATGATAACCTGTCGAATGACTCTACACTGAGTTGCTATTGTATAGAGATCTCCATATGTGACGGGGAGTTCGATCGGGATTGTGGATAACCGGATTTGCAAGGGCTTCTTTGGAAGTGCCTTCGGTTACGCTCGAACCAGGAACGGACTTGTATGGTTGTATGTCTGATATTACAGTTTGAGATATAAAGCCGATTTCTATCAAATACATTTCTGTTTCATGGAAAAGAATTTATTCTCTTAGCTTAACACCCTTCTATGAGACGTACGAGCTCAAAAGTTACGTGGTTGATGGTTATTAGTGATATACTCCCAATTTGGTAGTGTGGCATAGCTTTTTGAAAAGCGTAGCTTTGTGGACGAGACTTCGTCTAGCTTCACAACTCGGAAATGGTCGAAACATGAAGAATACGGCAAGGTTACGGGGGTAGCGCCCCTTAAGGTATGTGCATTTCCTTCTGGATAAAAAGTGATATCATGGTATGGAGCCCATATATTTAACTTATGTAGTTGTTGGAATTTGTTGGTGTCGAGGCCTCGGATAAAGGTCGGTTACGACCGGGGGATGGCATACTCGTGTCAGTAGTTACCTAGTTACAGAGGTAACCCGACCTTGTATTGGCAATGATCCGGTTAGGTTCTCAGGGCGTCGCTCCAGAGGCATACCCATTCGGTAAGGAAGTTCCTTAGCCCGGCCATTGTTGGAAATCTAATCATTCAATACAAGCCCTGTACGATTTTAGTTGTAGAACCTTCCATTTAACATGGTAGCTATAGTAGGCATACTATAATGGTACGTATGCTGGCTTAGATTAATATTATACTTTCGAAATGTTTTCTACACTATGCACTAATAATAATATCAAAGAGTTTTCTCTTATCAAGCATGTTTGACTATCATAAGGAGAAATCTCCCCCAAGTGTGCGATTGCATTGTGTGTGTGCCGAGAGGCCTTATGGAAGTTTCATTTTCCAAAAGCATGAACGGATTTCTTTTATAAAATGTTTTTGTACAAATAACTATTTTTGTTTACTCATACCAGTCCCATGACTGATCCGGAGTGTATTGTTCCCTTCCTAAACTCTGGGTGCCCATAATTTTCCATATGGGCGGCCTAGAAGCAGGTTATCTATGTTCTAGTGCTAGTTTAGATTTGAAGCTAGGAATCTTTGAAGTCTTTTGGAGTCTTTGGTTTTGGAAGCTGTCGGATTTTGAAAGCTTTTGGGGTTGAAGCCTTTTGGACCTAAAAGCGTTTGGAGTTTAGAAGACCTTATCAAATTCAAAGTATGTTGGAAACTTTGTGAAGACTCTGTTGTTTCTCAGCTATGGTGTTATTATTTTGTTGTGTACCATATACATTCTACTCTGATGTTGGTGATCGTTGTTGTAATGAATACTGTATAAATGTTGTATCTGTGTGTTGGTTATTAATGATAATTCATTTTGTTTTCGCTGTTTTCCATTCATCTAATGTTGTTATAAGCTCCACCGAACTTGGATTCAACGTTTGAATCTCCGGCAGTCGAATACAAGTGAGGTATTTGATGTCGATTTTGAACGCTGGATTTCAGGCCGCAACAATTTTTGAGAATTTTGAAAAATTTTGATAACTAAAGTTTGATTTTTATGCTATAACTTGGAATGATATTTGTTGGAATCCATGAACGAATTTAAAAAATTGGAAATTTTATAATCTATTTCAACTAATTGGTTTGAAAGTTAAAGGACTGTGTGGCATTTTCTTACCTTGCTAATTTCGAGGCGAAATTCCTTTAAGGGGAAAGTAATGTAACGGCCTAGAATTTTAGTCATTGGAATTTGAAATATAATTGATTTTAAATGTTGAAAATTTAATTTATAAGTTAAATAACTTGAATTTCATATTTAGGGATTTATTTGATAATTAAATTGTTGAATTTAATACTTCGAATTATTTAAGTGAATGTTGAATTTGATATTAATAAAAATGATTTCGGAAGTTGATTTAAATTATGTCTGATAAGAATGGTAATAATAAAATTTTAATTTAGATTTAAAAGTGATTAATTTGGTTTTATAATAATTCATTTTAATTAATGTGTAAAATAATCTTCCGTAGCACTGTCTCGAATTTGGACGAAACCAGTGTCATGGGATCCGTAATAATGAAACCCTGACGATTTCGTGACGATTAGACGTGCGAGCTCGGAACGCATAGAAATCAATTAAAGGAATTAAATTAATATAATTCAATTTCAAAAAGCTAATCTCTGTATGTGATAAAGTTAGGTCTCGATAGTAGCTCCATTGTGTTTGGAGTAGAGGTATTTCATATAGAACACTAGGCGACACGCCCCGATTGGAGTACGAGATTTTGAATTGTATATTGGTCGATATTTTTGAATTAAATAATTAATACCCATGTTTTCTTAGCCATACCATATATGATGGCTGCCCATACTCCCACGTTAAGCCCATATCCTTTCCTTGCTATATCACTTCACGCATTCATCCTCTTTTCAATTTTTTTACAACTCTATGTAAATTCAAAATGAAGAAAACAATGCCTTCCTCTTTCAAAAGTTCATAACTCCAACTATACTCAATGAAAATTTTCTATTCTTATTTCTATGATTTCACGGTAGCTAGGGCTTCGTTCGCTGGTGATTTGAGGTTGCTCGGTGATGGTTTGGAGTTGCATCAGTTCGTAGACGTGGGGGGTTTTTGAACCAGGGTTAAGGGATTCTTAATCTAGGGGAACGATGGGTGAAATGAAGATCATATTCGAGATTGGGGGAGAGGATAGCACCTGTGGCTAGAGCTTGGTGGGTTATGGATGTCGTTTGGGTAGTCCGATGGGTAGTTGCTCTCGCGTAGAGCGGTGCGTCAATGAAGACATATTTGAATTTCATGGAGAACTAAAGGAGGAATGGACGATTGAAGGTGTGCACGTTTTTGGTTTCTCTGGTGCATGTACAGGCAATAGTTAAGGGAAAGGAATAAGGATTAGTATGTAATTAAAAGTAATTGTGTGACTAGTTTATTATATTTTAATTTAAAATATCGATAACTTAAAATTTGAATAACTCTCTCATACGAGGTCCAATCGAGGCATGGATTTTTGCTTGCCCTCGTGATGGCATAAGCTTCGCAATGAAAATGGTTTGTACAAAAATGAAAATATTTTAAATATGGGCTAAAATCGAACATCGTTCGATTTTAGTTCCAAACAGAAATGACTTGGTGACAACAGAAATTTCGATGAGTTAAACTCACCTTTTTGATTAACCAGTAATATTATATAAATGATAAAAGTTGTCGATTAGATGTTTGTACGATTTACTGCTTTATCAGTTGTCTTGGATTTATTTCTGCCCTGGAGTAGATGATCTTTATATACACCCGCCTAGTAGCGGATGATCCATATTATATGATTATATACTGTTTGTGATGCAGAGGGACATGTTAGAGGGATCCAACAGGATTTCTCATCACTGTTGATTTTATTTACATATATGTGTTGATACATATAAGTTGTGATGCAGGGTGACGGTTTGAGGGATCCAATGAGATTCCTCGCTATTGTTGATTTTAATTTCAATAATATCCATGTTATACGGCTCATTGAATATCAAACCTGATTATTTGACCCTATTGGTTACGACATTATTATATGTTCGATTTGAAACATGTAGTGGTAGGAAATCAATAACCGATATTCGTTAAACGTTGGGTGTAGCAACTCGTATTTTGGGTCTTCAAATTTGGGTATTTAATTTTTTTTAAAATTCGAATTTGAATTAAGTTATAATAAAATCTATGTTTCAGCTTTATACTTGATTTCTAATAACATATTTCTAATTTAGTTCTTACAATTTTTCCATAAATTTTAATTTGGGAAAAAGATAAACAAATTTTCATCTGAAGTATTTTACCGCAAACATTGGCATTTTGAAACTTTATAGAATTTGATAACTTGTCTATTTTATTTTTATTTTGTGATCGTACAACGTTTTTATACGAAATAATACATTTTTTCTATCATTCTTATCTCGAACGCGGATGAAATTTAGGGTAGTCGGACGCCGTAACCAATTCAATTCAAAATATATATATGTACACACAATACATAATTTTTTTCCACAGCCTTCATCTTCTGACCTAGCCACCATTTGGTTTTGTTGTCTCTCCTGCAGCCTTTTTGTCTCCATTTGATTCATGACTTTAATTTGATTTCTTAGTCTCTGGAAGAGCATCTGTATGTATATATGTACTTAGGCAAGGCCTCTTCTTCTTCCTCTTGTTTTTTCCTTTTCTTTTCCTCTGTAAGTTCAAAACTATTAAAAATCAATTCCTCCTTCAACATCAAAAAACAGTTGCTCTCAAACCACCTTGAATTATCACTTGCTGTCAACTGGAGAGTTGTGAGTTTTTTAGTTTAGTTTATTTTAAAAATAGTTTCATTGGTTTACTTCAAGTGGTTTGAGAGATATCTATAGATAATAGCAAGTGGTGGAGGAAACGATCGTTTTTAACGATCACAGATCAGCAATGTAGGGTACAGATAGGTTCGTAGTGACGACTAGGGATTTTTAGAGGCATTAATGTGATTCTAGTAGATTGGTTTGTCGTAGGGAAGGAGATGATTGAAAAAAGTTTGAAAAATATTTTTCGACGAATCAGTGATCGAGGTGTCGATCGGAGGAGTCGGGGAGGAACATAGGATTGAGGTGAAGGTCATGACCATGGCCAATTTTTGATTTGGGCTTTGGTTTGTTGTATGTTACTCAAATTAGGGTTTTAAGGCTTTTATTAGGGGGTTCAGTTATCGCATCACGGTGGCGGCAATGGGCGATCGGAGGTGGACGTGAGTTGCTTGGAGATAGAATAAGGAGTGGAGGTTCTGTTGGCGTAGGTGACTGGGGTAGGTGAGAAGCAGGGAGGTAAGGAGAGCTCCATTTGTGATGGGTTCGAACTAGAGGCACTGTCGATTGGGGTTAGATGGTCGCATTTCGATGAAGTTGTTCGGTGGCCAAGGCAATGGGGCTAGTGCGGCGAGGTTGGAAAGTTAGAGTCGGGGGCGAAGTTTGTTTGTGGGTTGGCGAAGGGAGACGAACGTGCACATGCACACATCCGTGCACGGTGGGAGACCTGTAGGCGATGTTGTTTTGGTAAGGATTTAGAGAAGATGGATTGCGTGGGTTTGGATTTAGGAAAATGGGCTTTGGGATTTGATGGGTGAGAATTCTTTGTTAAATGTGGAATAATTATATTATTATGTTCAAAAACTTTAAAATATCATAACATGTTTATTCGAATGAGGCTTAACGATCACCATGGTACTTAAACAAGCTACCATATTATTCAATTAACTTTTCAAGTCAATAACAGATATTTACATAATCCTTGACTATGTAAATAAATCCAACACTTAACCATCATTGGTTAACATATTATCTGCTCAAAGTAGTATATCAATTCACGATAAATAATCAAAGGTCAAAATTTATAAAATAGCAAAATGGGAATTCATTTTGCTAATAAAGTGCCAAATTAATTTAATTAGCGGAATGCTATTTTATTATGCTAACAGATTTCCAATCACCATATTCAATCCATTTTACTTAACCAAATTTTATTTGGCCAAATAAACATCAATATTTAAGGTATATAAATTTAAACGACGTTGTTACTGAAAATAATGTAATTTAAATCACGTTCGTTTAATATGCCACAAATTTAAACTTTTTTGAACTATCAATAAATTACACTAAAATGTCGTCTAATTAACCTTTAAGAACCATATTAATAAAATAATTAACTTTAATTTATTATTAAATAATTATATATTACTTTTAAAATATTTTTATTAATAAGTTATTACCTTTTTAAAATCTTATTACTAAATAATGATTATCTTGAAACCTTATAATAAAAATAATTATTCTTAAAATAATTTTCAAACCAATAATTAGTTTTCCAAATTCGAATGAGGTTTAACGATCACCATGGTACTTAAACAAGCTACCATATTATTCAGTTAACTTTTCAAGTCAATAAAAGATATTTACATAATCCATGACTATGTAAATAAATCCAACACTTAACTATCATAGGTTAACATATTATCTATTCAAAGTGGTATATCGATTCACGATAGATAATCAAAGGTCCAAATTTATAAAATAGCAGAACGAGAATCTATTTTATTAATAAAATGTCAAATTAATTTAATTAACGGAACGCTATTTTATTATGCTAACAGATGTTCATTTACCATATTCAATCCATTTTAACTCAACCAAATTTTGTTTGGCCAAATAAACAGCAATATTTAAGGTATATAAATTTAAACGACGTTATTATTTAAAATAATGTAATTTAAATCATGTTTGTTTAAATATGTCTCAAATTTATACTTTTCCGAACTATCAATAAATTACACTAAAATGTTGAACTCGTCTAATTAACCTTTAGAACCATATTAATAAAATAATTAACTTTATTTTATTATTAAACAATTATATATTATTTTTAAAATATTATTATTAATAAGTTATTACCTTTTTAAAATCTTATTAATAAATAGTGATTATCTTGAAACCTTATAATAAAAATAATTATTCTTAAAATAATTTTCAACTCAACAATTAGATTTCCGAATTCGAATGAGGCTTAATGATCACCATAGTACTTAAACAAGCTACCAAATTATTCAATTAACTTTTCGAGTCAATAACAGATATTTACATAATCCATGACTATGTAAATAAATACAACACTTAACCATCATTGGTTAACATATTATCCATTCAAAGTGGTATATCAATTCACGATAAATATACAAAGGTCCAGATTTATAAAATAGCAAAAATAGAATATATTCTGCTAATAGAATGTCAAATTAATTTAATTAGAGGAATGCTATTTTATTATGCTAACAGATGTCCAATTACCATATTCAACCCATTTTAACTCAACCAAATTTTGTTTGGCCAAATAAACAGCAATATTTAAGGTATATAAATTTAAACGACGTTATTTTTTAAAATAATGTAATTTAAATCATGTCCGTTTAAATGTCATAAATTTATACTTTTCTGTTTAAATCCGATTTACTGATGGATTTTTGTGTTGTACTCGTATGGACGAGTACATAATTTTAGTATAATTTATTGATAGTTTGGAAAAGTATAAATTTGTGACATATTTAAACGAACATGATTTAAATTACATTATTTTAAATAATAACGTCGTTTAAATTTATATACCTTAAATATTGCTGTTTATTTGGCCAAACAAAATTTGGTTGAGTTAAAATGGATTGAATATGGTAATTGGACATCTGTTAGCATAATAAAATAGCGTTCCGCTAATTAAATTAATTTGACATTTTATTAGCAGAATAAATTTCCGTTTTGCTATTTTATAAATTTGGACCTTTGTTTATTTATCGTGAATTGATAAACCACTTTGAATAGATAATATGTTAACCAATGACGGTTAAGTGTTGGATTTATTTGCATAGTCATGGATTACGTAAATATCTGTTATTGACTTGAAAAGTTAATTGAATAATTATGGTAGCTTATTTAAGTACCATTGTTAAGCCTCATTTGAATTTGGAAAACTAACCATTGATTGAAAATTATTTTAAGAATAATTAGTTTTATTATAAGGTTTCAAGATAATCATTATTTAGTAATAAGATTTTAAAAAGGTAATAACTTATTAATAAAAATATTTTAAAAATAATATATAATTATTTAATAATAAATTAAAGTTAATTATTTTATTAATATGGTTCTTAAAGGTTATTTTTTAATGTTATTTAAAAATGTTTAATTACCGTTTAAAAGTTATTTGGTTATGGCTTAAATATGTTTTAATTATGATTATTTATTTAACATGATTATCAATACTTTAATTTTTAACTAAAGTTAATTAATTATATTGATTTAAGTTATTTAATTATATTTAAAGGATAATTAGTTTTTATTTTAATATTAGTTTAAGGTAAATTAATTATTATTTTAATAATGGTTTAAAAATTTATTAATTATCATATTAATATTATTTTTTAAATTAATTTATTAATATAATATTAGTGTTTGAAATTAATTTAATACATTATTAAATAGATTCTAAAGTATTATTTTAAATAATATATGATTAAAATGAAGTAGAAGGATGTTTAAAGAGTAATTTTTTTATTTAAAACTATTTTCAATAATTTATCGTTTATCAAGACGATTTGATTAACTCAAGAGTCCATTAATGGATTGGATTAAATATGGAAGAGTTTTATAAATGATTTGGATATTATAAAAGAATTTACAAAGGAGTTTTAAAGAATCTATGAAGGAGAAGTTTTATAAATGGGATTTGGGATTTTTAAGAATGTTTTATAAAGGGATTGATGTTGTGGGATTCTCCTTTTAAATGCATTTGGGTTTGATCATTTAAATATGATTCCAAATACAAAATCTTTCTAAGTATATGGTGGATATACTTATATCATTGTATAGGTATATGTAAATGTTTCCATGTTTTGAAAAGTGAAATGGTTTGTGAATATACTTATACCATTAAGATAAGCATATGGTTATATTTCTAAGTACTGAAAATATAGTGGTTTATGAATTTACTTATTCTATTGAGGTAAGTAAATGGAAGTGATTTCTAAGTATCGAAAATGTGAATTTAAATTAATAAAAGATTAATTTAAGAGGCTTGGTGGTCTCCGTGGGAAATGTAATATTTATGTTGAATGCTTGTTTAATTGATATTTAAATGACTGAATATAAAATATTGGCCTATATATGTAATCCTTCTTAATTTTGGTGGTAGGGAAATATCCCATACTTAAAACCGAAGGATATTCACTTTGGAAATATCTAGGGGAAACACGATGATTATATGGTACAGTTACCATCGGAGGTGCTATACTATACATATAAATTTGTTTCATTCTTCTAGGACAAACGATAAGGAGATCTGTCCGCTTGAACGGTTGAGGGGGTGATCCCTCTCTTACGTATCGTCTGATTATTTCCTAAAGAACTGGTATTAAGTATTCCAGAAATTGATGTCTGGTTTTGGTGGAACAACCAGGAAACAGAAGAGTGTACTCGTAAGAGATGACTCGAACCCATAACCACTCCGAAAACCATATATGGTTCTATGAAGGAGATTCATAATATATTGAGATGTTAGAATCCATGTGTGATTCAGAGACCCGTTGAAGTATGGGAATCCGGGTGTGATTCCAAGATCTAATTGAGATGTCAAGATTCATGTGTGATTCCGAGACCCGTTGGGGTATTGGAATCTATGTAGGATTCCGTGATCCATTTGGTGGCGGTGCGGGTGCATAACCTGGAATGACGGACGTAGCCTCATCGATAGGAATGACTAAAACTAGAGATAGGAGGCAAGGCCAGTAGGGTTGGAAAACCCATAGGATGTAGTCAGCTCCACCTAGACGTCGCTTATAGTTGTTATGCATGCATGGGGCGATGCATGCGGTCTTAGTGAGACCAGCTATGTTTTTCCGATGGTACATCTTTAGGGATGTATGCTATTTTGGAAGGATATCTTCGATTCTTGTGTGGGAGGACCGTTCCTCGAAGTACTGAGGGCACCTCTATGAATATCCTACACAATTAGCGAATGTACCATATCGATTTTCGATTATATATCTACTACTATTGTGATGTACAGTCACGAGCATCACAGCTACTTGATTATTTTTATTTTCTCCCTTAGTCATTATTATAATATCACTGAATTTTTTGATATAAATGTCTGGTTATCGTAAGGTAAAGACCCTGGTCTTATGAGGTACCTTTGATTTTTAAAGGAATTTATAAATTATAATAAACGAGAATTCCTTGTGATTTAAGTTCTCATGCTAGTTTTACCAGACTAACTCGGGCGTTGTTTTCCCATAATGCTCGGGTCAGACTGAACATATTTCCAGGTTTAGCTGGATGTTTGGAGCTTCAGGAGACGAGCTTGAGGCCCAAAGACATATTCTCGCACATTGTTATTTCTCCGTTGCATTTGTGGTTGTATTTATCAACAAATGTAAGGACAGGTTGTCTTAACTGTCCATGCTAAATAGATTAGTATACTCTGATTGATGTCTGTATATTCATATATTATAGTTTTGTCTTTGTGTAAAAATTTGTTATCTATTATAAATTATTCGTTCCGCTATGAGATTCTGTGTTGTTTAGTTCTTCTTCTCTTCTTCCTTCTATCTTTTTCCCTAACTGTCCGCTTTCCCATTAAATTTGGATTGAACATGTGTGGTTTTATTGTCAGCTTAAAATGCACAGAAAAATGGGTCATTACAGTTGGTATCAGAGCTTAGGCTGAGCAAACACCTAGGCTTTGGTGGGGTTGACCCGCAACAAATCGGATTTTCGACCCTAAAAAATGACACTAATACGTCCACTGTATTATATGTCAAACATTCAAGTGCCAGAAATACCGATTATTAGGGTAATAGAAGAAGGTATAAGATAGAAGAAAACTAAACAACATAGAATATCACAATGCTTCGAATAATATATTATACAACAATGATCTTTACAAAAAGGTAACATCTTTATTCATATATACAACATCAGAGTACAGAAGACTTATCCTAAATTTGGACAGTTATAGAAACATGTCCTTACATTGACCAACATACAGACTCTATAATATAGTGGAAGAAAAATATACGTGAATACGTCTTAACCATCTACCTCCACTCCAACTCCAAAGTATCCAACTAATCTAGGAAAAACATGCTCGGTCTGACTCGAGCACTACATGGAATAACGTCCGGGTCAGCCTGATAAACCAGCGTAAGTAAAACTCGATGATAAGTAACAACCAAACTAATTTCTATAATTGAAAATTTTTAACAACAGGTACCTCGTAAGGCTAGACAGCACCAAAAAATGGATGGGTTTTTTTTCCTTACGATAAACAAAACATTTTATATCAAAATCCAGTGGTATTATCATAGTGTCTGCGTTTAAAGTAAATATATAAAATAGCTGAAATTCTTGCATCTCACATTCCAACATACTAGGCTCTGCAATCAAAAAAATAAGGCATGTATTGGAGATTGGATTCCAACAATGGCAAGGTAAAGGATTACATTTCAATGATACACCTTTAGAAAATGCATTGATGCTAACATGTAGCCGGCTACCCCTTTAACATGGCATACCAGATTATCTCACCCCCTTGACACCAACGCCTTATACTACCACAGTGTTTGCGTGCAAACCAACTCTTATAGGGACATCTAAAATTGGGCGACCACTCCTAATGGTAGCTAACCACATAGCTCTACTACATGCCATCTTTTTGCCATTCCTCCAAATTACAAGGCTTAAGGCTATGCTTTACCTTTCTGAATAGCAATCCATCTTGGAATGTTGACACTACACTTCAAGCGTCAATGTAATGCCAGCATTCATCCATACAAGTTTGTTCTGGGTCTGAACGAAACCAAAGGCACTAACTCTACTACATCCATTTTGGAATCACCCTTAGGATTAGTAGCAGGAGTCATTGCACTTCAAAGAGAACCGTCTTCAATTTCATCAAGATTTCTTCCACTCGAACGTACATGTTGGTTCGGAGTGGTTTTCATATATATAAATCCGATTTCGATCTCTCCGTACCAACAACTTATAATTTTCGACCGATTCATTCCTGGTTCTTTTGGAAGTAAGTAATTGAATCCTCACCATGGAGCTCGAATTTACATTCATACTTCCTGAGTCAAATTAGGTCAAATTTGATAGTCGGTTATTTAACTATCAAATATGTGACGACCGGGCATTTTCGACCCCCAAAAATCGCCATTAATACTTTCACTGTATAGAGTGCCAAGCAATCGAGTGCCAGAAATACCAAGTTGTTACGTTTGAGAAGAAAAGAGATAGAAGAAGAAAGAGAAATAACAACAATACAGAATCTCACAATCACAGTGGAACAATATATGATATACAATAACAACTTTTTGTACAAAAGAAAAACTGTAACTGTTAATATACATACAAATTTTTAGAGTACAATCCTCAATATATAAATCTAGATAGTTATAATAAATTGTCCTCAAATGCTGAATATACAACCTATAATACATAGTGGGATAATAATCAAATATGTGTCATACGTCTCTGCTATCCAGCTCGTCTCCTGAGCTGCAAAAACATCCTAACCCGAATCTGTAATACACAGTCTGACCCGAGCGTTACAATAAAGTAACACTCGAGTCAGGCTGGAAACCAGCGTGAGTAAAACGCACTTAAATTGAAATACTTAAGTTATCAAATCCTTCGAAAACACAGGTAACTCGTAAGGCTACGTCACACATAAACACGATGGGTTAACCAAAATACTTTGATAGAAAATCTAGTGGTATTATAATAGTGTCTAAGTATAAGCACTTACTAAAATAGCCGATTCTTTTACATTAATTAAACCCAACATATTAGACTCCATAATCAAACCGTGATGGTTGGTGGTAGTTATTGGATCGAAGTGGCTGCGGATAATGCAGATATCCAACCGCGGTCTCTTTGAATTCAAGATGATAAATTTTAAATATCCAATTCATTTTTCATAAATAATTCATATTCAAGGCGACAATATTCACATATGGCAATTTATCACATATATTTATTTCAAATAAAAAGTATCAACATTTTATTCTAACCATTTTAATTTCATTTGGCTACTTAATGTCATAGATAAGAACAATTAAATTAATATCCAAGAGCAATAATACCCAGGTATGGATCACTAACTAAATTAACGACTAATAACTCATATTAAAACAAATCAAAATCAGAATTTAACCAACTCAAATTAAACTTAATCCACTTATATTTTTAATCTACTTATAAATTTAGAAATTACCAAAACAGGTTATTATTAGTTAATTAGGATTAAACAACCAAATTAATAACTAATTTTATTAATCAACATAAGAACAAGAAAATAAGAATTTAATTAATTACTAATTACTAATTATTATAATATAATTAAATTTTAAATTACAAAAAATTAATAACATTAATTTAGATTAATCATATTAGGTGATAGGGTTAAAATACAACATTATCATGTTGACTTAATTTAAAAAGAAAGAGAAAAAAAATGTTGTTAAAGTAAGGTTTAATGAATAAATAAATAACTTGTTTATCTCATTGCCACAAAAACAAAACAAATGCCAACTCAAAACATTAAACCAGCCCTACCTTTCTATTGCTTCCTTCCCCTCCCTTCTGTTCTTTCTCTTCCTTTTCCCTCTGTGTGCACCAAACTATGCACGAAGTTGTGCACTACGTGAAACCGCTGACACTCCATTCACGTTGTCGGCCACCCATGCACATCTCTCTTGACTTCGACACCCCATTCCCCCACTTGAACCCACGACAACCTTCCAGTTCAAAAAAAATTCGACTACAGACCCAACACTCAATCAAACACCTCGTCATTAAACCACCTTGACTCGCCACCATACGCATCTACCACCGAGCCTTGCCGAAACATTCGCCACCATCTCCCCTTGCTTTTTCTCACATACCGCACGTTCCCCTTGGACTCTCGTCACCATGGCTCACCCAAAATCGATCTACAAGAAAACAAGCCCTAAAACCCTAAATCTATCTCGTCCACCACACACACATCGCTAAAAATCATGGTTCCATTTTTCTCGAATGCGCCACTTCCCAACCTTCCTCCTTGACCAACCCCTTGCCACGAAATCGACCAAGATGCCGTAATTCACCATTTTCCCTTCCATTCAACTCTACATTTCTCCCTTTCCACCACACGAAAAATCTCCAAATAATTCTTAAAAATCATGATTTCCAATAACTATTCTAGACATATAATCCATTCGTTAAATTTGTTATTTGAATTTTGGTCATGACTAACCTACTCTCTATAAAACAATGTTTTCCTTTCTCTCCGCTCCATGAAACTCGATGGAATAAATTTTAAAATGTTCTTCATTTGAAAACAAACAACTTTTCTTTTGAAATCAAGATCCAAAAACAAATGGATGTTGATCTATTGATTTTTGAAACCGTCGGACTTAACTTTTTATAGAAACAAACATGTACAGTGCATCTGTTTGAAGAAGAAGAACAAATGTTGTGTTGTACAGTGAACTATCCATGGCTAACACACCTATACACACAACATATACATATATACTTGACATAGATCAAAGATTCATCAATATCCAGTCACTTATATAAATATAAGTAGTGTTTAGTAACAAAATAAGTGTTTACTCACCTGTAAGAATGACGAACACACCGTTTAGTTAATTTTCCTCTTTCGGGCCTTTAACCTCCTAACTTACTTTTTGATTTAATGGTAGATTTTTTTTTTTCTTTCATGCATGAGTACGACAAAGTATAGACTTGCGTTTGAATATATAAAGAGGATGAAGTGTACAGTAGAAGGCTAAGGTGGCTGAGGCATTTGTATACAAGTTTCTTTTTCATTTTATTTTATTTTTTTCCTTTTTATTTTGCTATGTGGTTTATTTGATTTTGTCCTTGGCTTGATTTATTATGTGGATTTGATATTATGCTTGACTTGGTTTTAATTTTTGTATGACTTGATTTTGAAATTGTCATGATGATGTCTCCTTATGTATATATATCTATATGTATACATTCACTTATACACATTTATCCTATCATACTTGCATATATATATATATATGACTTATATACTCACTATCCTTACTATATGTATATATTTACCTATTCACTATTTTATATAACATATATACATATACATTTACTTACATATATTTTGCATTATATATATTTACATTAAAAGGTAGGAGTTTATTATCATGAACTTTTACATATATATATATAACTTCATATACACCATTTCTACCATAAATACATTTATAAATACATAGTTATGCATACATGTACAATATACATATTTATTTTAGTATATTCACATTTATACAAATTTTCATATTCATTACTTCATATGGGCATATATACATACATACATACATACATATATATATATATATATATATATATACATGTACACATACATATTTAAACATCATAAAGCTTATGTACATTTACGCATATACATATATGGATATTCTATCTTAAATTTTAATGGTCGAGTTTATATACATAAATCTATAAAATTTATCATATTCAAAAATTTATAATTTAAAATTAAATGTAGTTTTATCAATTTATATATTTAGGTATTTTCAGATATCAGAAATTTATCTATTTGACTAATAAAAATTAATATTCCCAAATTTTAAAATTAGTTAATTATCTAATATCGGATGGCTAAAAATTCGGGTGGTTACAATCCTCCCCTTAGAACTTTTCATCCTTGAAAAGTAACGATGCAAGAACTAGAATTTTGATGTATATACTAAATAAATAACTCTTTAAACATTTTACACTCTTACTCCTGAACTATGCAATTAGAATACGTACGCTTTAAATTACAAAGTATTGCCAAGCTAGTTTTATATTGAAACATTTTTCGTAACTCGATGTCTTATTAAGTCCATCCTTGTTCTTATAGAAATTTTGCCATACGTTGATCAGGTGTAGGACTAAAAATCTCTAGTACTTAGCAGACCTATTTCAACATCTAGTGAAAATACTTGAAAAAAAACTTTTCAAAAATGATATGGAAAGTATCACCCCCCCTTTCCTTCTTACCACCTTGGATTGCAGTTAACACGATGATATTATCGCCATCCCAGCAAAATCATAAGTAAATTGTAGACTTCAAGACCCCTCAACTTACGCCATGGGAACATAATAGTCCGCAGCGACACATAGGTTGCGTTGCTATCACAAGAAAACCATAAGTAGTCTATTGGCAATCTCTACCCTCCTCCACCGAATTACGCTATCAAATGAACTAAACCACATAGATCGCAGCTACACAAAGGTTGCATCACTAACCCAGTGAAACCAAACATAGACTGTAGGCAATCGCCGCCTCTCGAATTACGCTATGGAACCAAACCACATACATCGCAATTTACCGATGTTACGCCGCTATCACAGCGAAATCAAATGTGGATTGTAGGAAATCGCTACCTCTCAAATTACGCTATGGAACCAAACCATATAGACCGTAATCTACCGATGTTATGTCGCTATCACAGCAAAATCAAACTTAGATTGTAGGCAATCGCTGCCTCCTAAATTATGCTACCCGATTCTTATTGAAGCTACCCTGTAAAAGTGGCTATGGATCGAGTAATATGGATATACGATAATACGGAGTATAGTGATGATAGAAATACAGTAAATAGTGTGGAATGAAAAGTAGTATAATAAAAATAACACCAGAGATTTTTATACTAGTTTGGAGCTTCGTCCTACATCCAGTCCCAAACTCCTTATGGAATTACACTAAAACAACAACCCTCAGTTAACCTAAAGGAACAGATCTATACAACTCCAGAGCAGTCGAACAGGGACCTGAGCAGCAGAACAGGATTTCACCTCAGTAGCTGAAGAGGATTTCACACGCCTGGCAGCAGAACAGGACTTCAACAAATACAAAAGATTGTTTTGACCTTGTGTGTTATAATAATGTGGATTTGTCACTCATATCACACCCTTTCTATAATATTTTCCTTAAGTATGATGTGTGTAGTTGTGTGTATATGAAGATTAGGAAGTTTCAAATTGCTTGAAGAATATGGAAATTAATACGTAAGCAATGAATGTATGAATTCAAGAGAGTAGTTAATTCAGAAAATATGATTCAAGTATAAGCAAGTAAGTGAAGTGATTTGATCTTGAAATTCATGCATATATACAGTAGTTAAGGAGTTGCAACTGCCAGTGAAGAGATCTCTGTGAATAGCAATGGTTGCAACCCTTGGGGAGGAAGATAACTATTAAGAAAAGTGGTGTCTTTTCATAAAAGACGTCAGTTGCAGGATTCAGTCGACTGAATACGGTCAGTCAGTAGACCAAATTTAAAAACATGCACAATGAATGTTAAAATGTACAGGTTCAGTCGACTGACTGACTGTATTCAGTCGACTGAATTCTATTATTAAGCATAAACTCCAATAGCTCATTTGGTTACAGTACTTGCTTGCCAAGCTAGTGATTTGGGTTTGAGCCCCGCTCCATGCATTTTTTGAAAACTTGATTTTGATTAAAATATGCATGCAATTTTATTTAAATGTGAATGATAATTCTTGAGGAAAGATTTTAACAAAGCACTAAACTAGATTTTATATACACATTTGATGACTCTTGTTAAAATATGTAACTATACAAACCATATATTGAGCCGATGAGTCTAGATGTTATCGTGGTCGTAGATTCGTGAGTTGTTGTGTCTTATCAGTAATCAAAACCTACGATCCAACATTCTTCCCCTTTTTGATGATGACAATTTTATTTTCTACGAACGAATTTTTGACAAGCTTTGTTGATCTTATCTGTCTCACCAAATATATTCCTGTAATTGTGCTATAGATTTCTCCCCCTGAATCTATGTTATATATTCCTGTACAAATTAATCTTTTCTCCACTTAATCTTGTGCTTGCATGGTTTATTCCTGCAAATAGTGTTAGAGCGATATCTTTCTCGCCCTTTGTCATCGACAAAAAGGAGAGTTTATATGATGATATAAATTGTATTTCACATAAGTGTTAACATAGAACAATATAAAACAAAATAACTATTACTTATAATGTAAGGTATCAAAAAAACTAACATTTAAAGCATGTGGTACCCAAGGTTAAAAATTTTGACAAAAATAAAGTTTTTTTTGTTTTCATTACCCTAGAAGGACTTGAACTCATGATCTCTTGGTTATAGACTTGCAATTGTTTCTTTCCATTTAAGCTATATGTGTTTCTTGTCTTAACTAGAAGTTTGGTTATAAATATTCTTCAAAATTTTGGGTTACAAAAATAATATACTTGCTAGGGTTTGAACTTTGGTCTCATGGCTGGTAAGTGTATGCTTTACCAGTTATGCTATGTTGTATTAATTGCTGAGGTACATACTTTGTTTTGACTTATATCATATCAGCCCGTAACCATCCATTTTTGAATTTTCTCTGATACCAAATGAAAGTGGCTATGGATCGTGTAATATGGATATATGATAATACAGTGCATAGTGATGATAGCAATATAGTGAATGGTGTGGAATATAAAAGCAGTATAATAAAAATAACACCAGAGATTTTTATACTGGATCGAAGCTCCATCCTACATCCAGTCCCAAACTCCTTTTGGAATATCACTAAAACAACAACCATTACTTAACCCGGAGGAACAGGTCTATACAACTCCTGAGCAGCCGAACAGGGACTTGAGAAGCAGAACAGGATTTCGCCTCAGCAGCCAAAGAGGACTTCACACAACTGAACAATAAAAAAAGACTTCAACAAATACAAAAGATTGTTTTGACCTTGTGTGTTCTAATAACACAGATTTGTCGCTCGTAGTACACCCTTCCTATAATCTTTTCCTTAAATACGATGTGTGTATATGAAGATTAGGAAGTTTCAAATTGCTTGAATAATATGAAAATGAATACGTAAGCAATAAATGTATGAATTCAAGAGAGTAGTTAATTCAGAAAATACAATTCAAGTATAAGCAAGTAAGTGAAGTGATTTGGTATTGAAATTCATGCATACATATAGTAGTTAAGGAGTTGCGACTGCTGGTAAAGAGACCTCTGCGAATAGCATTGGTTGCAACCCTTGGGGAGGAAGGCAACTATTCAGAAAAGTGGTGTCTTTTCATAAAAAACGACAATTTCAGGATTCAGTCGACTGAATACTATCAGTTAGTCGAATGAATTTAAAAACATGTACAATGAATGTTAAAATGCACAGGTTTAATCGACTGACTGACTGTATTCAGTCGGCTGATTTCTACTGTTAATCAAAAACTACAGTAGCTCATTTGGTTAGAGTACTTGCCTTCCAAACTAGTAATTCAGGTTCGAGCCCCCCTCCATTCATTTTTTGAAAACTTGGTTTGATTAAAATATGCATACATGTTTATTTGAATGTGAATGATGATTCTTAACGAAAGTTTTTAACAATGAACTAAACGAGACTTTATATACACATTTGATGACTCTTGTTAAAATATATAACTATATAAACCATATATTGAGTGGATGAGTCTGGATGTTATCGTAGTCGTAGATTCCTGAATTGTTGTGTCCTGTCAGCAATCAAAACATATGATCCAACAACCTGTGGATTCCTAGGTAGAACCACCCAGTGGATCTCCTACTCTAAAATTCAAGTCTCATGGGGGTGCCTTTCCATACTTCTAGTCTCAAAACATGTCATACTATATACATAGTTACTTTCAATTCATACATAATTCAAATGTGTCATATATAAATTTTATTTATATAAAATCGATATCTTCTAAATCGATAGTTTTAAAATTCGGTTTACCACATTTCCCAAATCGACTATTTACCAAAATCAATGCCTTTAAAAATCAGTAGGTTCCAAAACTATTTCAATTTCATTCTCATATAAAAATAAGACCATTCTTTCCAGCTCAAATAATTTAAGGATAAATAGTTTCTGAGTCCACTTCATACTTATATAAACTCCATTTAGTATTTCAAATATCTTTCAAAGATCTTCTCCTTCTGGTTATAAATTCAACAAGGGGAGTTTGGATATATCACTAACATATATAATCTCATTAGTGCCAATCAAATTTTTCCAAGTTCGATTACTTTACAAAGTTATTTATAACATTTCTTACCTCTTATAAAGTAAGTTCCAGTTGTAGTAACTATTCAATCTTCATTTTTAAAATCATCATATTTACTCAAAATATACTATTTCACTTTAAAATCATTTTTTCTTTAATACCTCGATTTTGGTTCCAATTCAAAATTGCTTCGAATTTCCATTTGGGTTATAACTTCAACTTAACTCAATTTGTACTTAAATCCATGATTTAAATGTAAACACATCTCACTTTGACCAGTTTGAATTTAGAAAATAGTTTGAATAGTTTTAAAATAGTTAAATAGTTAATATAAGATAGTTCGAGTTTAAAAAAATGGTTTGTATATGTTAAATAACTTGGACAATCAAAATAATTTGAATATTTAAGAAGGTAGATTTTAAACAGTTTATATTAAAATAATTCATTTAAAATAGTTTTCAAACTCAAACTAATTCAATTCCCAATCTTCCAATTCAAATCAATTTCTATTTCCATTCTCATTTAAATTGATTCAAATCCGATTTCAATTCGAATTAACTTCGATTCCAATTTTTAATTAAAATTAATTTCAATTTCAATTTCAAATTAATTCAATTTCAATTTCAAATTAATTCAATTTCAATTTCAAATTAATTTGATTTCGATTTCAATTCCAATTAATTCAATTCCAATTTGAATTAATTTCAGTTCAGTTTTCATTTTTAAACCATTTCGATTTACATAAATTCAAGCTCGTTTTCAAAAAATTGATTTAAATCACTTAGATCAAATTAACCTTCAATATTCAATTTAAAATCCAAATCTTAAAAAAGGTTTAATTCCTTGCCCAAATTTCGAAATATCCATTTAACTTACTTTTACTTGGATTTACTTCCAGGTTCGAGTAAGAGTTAAAATCTTTTTAGAACAAATCAATTTTTAGAATTCACGTAATTTCTCAATTATAACTTCAAAATTCAAACCCAATTCTTTCAACAATTCTGGTTAAAAACTTCATTTTTAACATATCAAACTCAAGTTCAAAAATGATTCCATTTTCTTAAATTCGATTTTTTTCTTAAAATCTAAATCCTTTAAATAATTTCAAATCAAAGTTTTATTTCTATTTAATTTCAGGGATGGATATATATCATTTCAATCCAAAATAAATGTCATAGGTATATATCATTTCAATCCAAAATAAATGTCATAGGTATATATCATTTCAACCTAATTCTTAATTTATTTGAAATAATTCGATTTACAGTTTTTTATATTGTAAATAATATATAGGATGATAGCATCCATCACAAATTTTCAGAGTTTGAAACCCTTTTTATTTCAAAAATCATTTTGAAATCATTCATACATACATAACTTCTTTTGCACCTCTTATCAAATCTATACCTTTTCTTTTACAATTTAAATTATTTAACTTCCATAAGTTAAATTTTAATTTTATCTTGAAATTTCTAATTTCAGGTTATAAGTTCAAAACTTATTTAACTTGGCCTGAGTTAATTCCCAATTCGTTCAACCCCTTTAAACTTAATCAATAAAATTTTTACCTTCCAAATTTAAATATCAACACTTCTTTTCTTATTCCCACTTATAAGTTCAAAAACTTATTTTTCCTTGGGTTCTACTTATCATTTTAATGGGAATCCCAGAATTCAACACCCGATATTTATTTCAAATCAACTTTGAAATCACATACACACACACAGATATATATATATATATATATATATATATATATCCCACTTATATACGATATCACACTTTTAAGTTTAAACCAACCTTGGTTTTTATTCAAAACAAATTCCTTCGGAATTTCCAAACCACTCTTGTTTTTAAAACATAAATTTTCATATCAAATATGTTCCAAATAATATTACATATTGTTTCCTTAAACACTGTGAAACACATTTTAAAATTTTAGGGACTTAGATTCAAAACTTTACAATTTAAATTCATTTTAATTTATAAGTCATATTTATAAATTATGCTTATATAATTTCACTTCCTTAAAATATTTCACAATATCTTATCATTGTTTATTCTGTAAAAAACACATTTATTAAAACCCAACAACCTATTTATGATAATAATCAATATTATCATATCTAGAACCAAACACACCATATATTCAATAATAATTTCCTGAGTATTATTTCTATATGTACAAAAATATAATCAGGGCAAACTTATTTTATTTCAAAACATTTTGAAAAACTCTTCTGAAATTTATGGGATTTAAATTCTAGTTTTAATTTTATTTTTAGCTTAACTCATTTGTATAGTTCATTCTCATCAATTTCTATTTGGTTATATATGTAACCACTTAAATTCTATAATCTTATTTGATTACCCTAATAAAACTAATCCCCTCACTATACTATAATAATTCAAAAAATTATTTCTTTTTATATCAAAATGTAATCTTAAATAAAATTATTTTAAACCTTTTTTAAAATCATTATATCAGAAAATAACAAGTACGCCCTCATATATAATACACTCAACTCATTTTAGGGTACTACTGAACCTATCTCTAATGAGTAATCCCCACCAGAGCCAAGGTTCTCGCTTAACCTTCATCTTTGATACCACGTGTAATGACTGGGCGATTTTCGACCCCCGAAATTCCACACTAATACGTTCACTGTATAGAGTGTCGAGCAATCAAGTGCCGAAAATACCAGGTTGTTAGGGTTTAAGAAGAAAAGAGATAGAAGAAGAAACAGAAATAATACAGAATCTCACAGTTGCAGCGGAACGATATATAATATACAATACAGCTTTTAAGATAAAAGAAAAACTATAACTGCTAATATACATATAAAATTTCAGAGTACAATTGTCAACATATAAATCTGGACAGTTATAATAACATGTCCTCAAATGTTGAATATACAACATGCAACACACAACGGGATAATAATCAAACACGTGCAATACGTCTCTGCTATCCAGCTCATCTCCTGAGCTCCAAAAGCATCCTCACTTGACTCTATAATACTCGGTCTGACCCAAGCATTACAATAAATTAACACCCGATTCAGGCTGGAAACCAACGTGAGTAAATGTAACATCCTGATATTTTCAACAATTCACATCCACACATGTCAGACTTGAATTGCTCAAGATACTAGATTGTTAATTTATATTTGGAAAACTCAGCATATCAGTCAATAAAATAATCACAAAATCGCAGGCACAGAGTAATATAACAATAAGCAGCGGAAACAAAAGAATAGTAGTTCATGAAGCTACTATATATATAACAGAGTTAAATAAGATATAACAGAAGTCTCAAATACAATAGTCAAATATAAGATCATAATACATCACTGGAATCAACTGAATAACTACAAGATGAAAAGATGTAGATTGATCTCCAAATGATGCTCCAACTCCAAAGGTGAGTCTCAAAAGATGTATCACTCTGTCTGACCCGAGCGTGAAGAAAAAAACAAAACACTCGAGTCAGGATTAACATTCTTATATCAATAAATCCAACTCAAGTGGAATATCAACTGAAATACAAGTTACTCAAAGAATGTTGGGATAACCATCTACTAAGGATCCGTTAAACTATCTACTATATAGTAATATACACTATTATAATAATGTCTATAGTAAAGCAAACTATTAAAATAGCGGTAAGGCATTACCGATATCCCCCTTAACATATTTTATAGTGCGAATAGTCTATAAAGTACCGTAATACCTCCAGATCGAGAGGCTACTAGAGGATACTCCATAGGTACGATACAAAACAAACTCGTACAAGGTGCGCTAACGTAGGTGACATGGCACAACAAGGCAATGCCACGGTAGATACCAATTATGCATCCGAGCAGGTTGTAACGCATAGCAGCCACTATCGCCCATACTGAAACACATTCCCAAATAAAAAGAATCAAGTGTGGCCACCAAATCAATCACAAAGTCAAGAATATAGTATCGAAGGAATGTGCTCAATCGGAGGAGCTACCTCACTTGGCCTGAGAATCGCTCTTGTTTTAGCCACCTTATGCCAACTCACGGGAGTCGGGTCCATGTATATACCTCAATAGAACGTTGCCACCATCCTACTTCATTCTGGATTCTCCACCGCATACACAGTTGTTAAAGTGGTTTTCGAAGTTGGTAGAGAGTATGACGACTTCCAATCCCGGTCTCTTTAACAACCAAATGTTATTGTAACACCGTGGTCATTTCAAAATAGTTTATACTTAAAACCAAAATATCATTGCCATTTCAAAACCATATCAAATAGATATCATTTTTCACTTCAAACATATCCATTTCCAAAACCATACCACTTTCAAAGTTATATAATTTTGAAACATAACAATTTGGAATACCATAACATTTTAAAATCATAACACTTTGAAATTCATAACTTTGAAAACATAACTTCCACGAGTTAAACAGTTTAGATATTAACAATAGTATATATATATATAATAAAAATAGTTTATAAAATAAATAGTTCATATAAAATAGTTATAAGTTAAAATAGTTTATATTAAAATAATTATTACATTAAAATAATTTATACTAAAATAGTTTATATTAAAATAATTTATATTAAAATAATTTATATAAAATAGTTTATAAAGTAAAATAAAAAAATAGTTTTAAATATAATTTAAAAATACTTTACATAATAAAATAGTTTCCTCAAATTTCACAAATCGATTCAAATCAGCTCGAATTCTAAAACTCAAATTTAGTTCAATCTCAGTTCATCAATTTCAATTCAATTCAATTCAGTTTACCAATAAACCTTTTCAAATTATCGATTTCAAATACAGATTTGAACCATAAAATAAACCATCTCTGTGATAACCCGAATTTTTGGGCATCTGATAATTGGAAATTTACAGATTTTTACTATTAAAAATACTGATGTATAAATTGAACCAATAAAATTTTGATAAATATCTGATATATATAGAGATTGGAAACTATAAAAAAGTTGAATTTAAAATATCTGGAAACGATAAATCTAAAAAAAAAAAAATATTTATGCAAACCTTATAATATTGAAAATTATAAGTATACTTATATATATGTATATATTATAATTGGACTATAATGTAATATATATATTATAATTAGGAGGTTATGTTTTAAATTTAATATAATAATTTTCAAGGCTATTTAAAGTTAAACTTTATATTTTAAACAATAAAGATAACATTCTTTCTTTTTAAAAATTACTCATGAACTAAGTTTAAAACATAAAGCATGTGTATATATATATATATATATATATATATAATGAAAAAAAATTATATAAACATATATTTTCATAACACATATAATTCATAAATGAAATAATGGGTTTAAACATAAAATTATTGTTTTATGACATGTGTAAAATAAGGATACCATGTATAAACATGCGTTAGCTTAGTATATCTTGAATTAACAAGTGTTAGTTTGAAATATAAGTGTCACTTATTTTTTTTCTTAATATTAATGAAAAGGATTATAAGATTATATGTATACATCTATTCCCTTTCTCTTCTCATTTTCTTATATTCAAAACCTAACAAACCAAAACCTGAAAAAAATACAAAACCTGAAAAGAAAATTAAATTAAAACCAAAAGCATCTCCAACCTGATTCAAGAACAAAGCTTCAAGCAAATCAAAGCTCAACTCAATATACAAGGAAGATTTAACTCAAAAACACCAACTATAGATCATTTCAAAAGATTATCGATCAACATCATAAATAAGTTCAGATCAATATTAAATTTCCAGAGTTCAAAAACAACTCTAGGCTTTGCTCCGTTCAAACAAATTGGTGAGTAAACTACATCTTTTGAACTTAAATCTGATGCTTGTGTTAAGATCTTGTAGTGATAGGTGAATAAATGTTTGCATGGATGAATTTATCTGGTTGATGTATATAAATGTGAAATAATCTGTGCATGTCTCTTTAAATATATATATATATATATATATATATATATATATATGTCCCTATTTATACAGCATGTTCAAGAACATCCAAATTAAAAAAATCAAATTCTCTTCTTAGACTCAATTTTGGGTTATGATCTTTAAAGGGAAGATGATTGAAACGATGTAACATCATTGTTAAAAATAATTTCCAGTGTTTATATTAAGAAATTATTGCAAAATAGAAAATAACAGTAAAATCTTTTCAAAACAGAAAAATCGATTTTCTAATTCCTATGTTTTGATCATAGGATTGGATTCGTAGTGTAAAATGATGATTTTTGATTATTGTATCATAATTTTTAATTGTGTGATTTAGGAGAATTTTTGTAATGAATGAAAATTGGGTATTCGACAATTTTCGACGATCGAGGGTTTTGGAATGTCTTGTTCTCTGCTGAAGCAAGCTTGTGGGTCGTGGTGTTTGGGAAAATTGGTCGGAGAATTTATAGTTGGCCATGGAGGCACGACGAGGAGGGAGTAGGGTTTAAGTGATGTTTTTGGGCGGGTTTGGTTATCGATGAATGGTGGTGGCATGAGGCGAGAGGGGAGGCGCGGTCCTAGGGGAAAAGATAGGGCAGACGATGTTGGAACTCCAGGCGAGGTTGGAGGCTGATCGGTGGAACTAGGTGGCTGGTCGAGGCGTTTATGGTGGGATGCAAATTTCCGACTCTTGTAGTGGTTTTCGAATTTTTCGATCGAAGAGGGTTTTTGGGTTACAATTGGAGGAGAGCATTGGGTTGGTCGAGAGGAGCTTGGGAGATGACCGTCGGCAAAGAAATTTGGACGGAGCCGAGTGTGTATGTGCACACTCCTGTTGCACAGGAGAAAATATAGAGGAGGCAACTGGAAGAAGAAGTGGAAGGAAGGATATTGGCTCGAGTCGTACTCGAGATTCTTTCGTGATTATCTCATAGTAAAGTGATGTTCGTGAGTGCTTGGGATTTGACTCAAGAAATGATGGTGATGGCCTGGGTATGGTCTCGTGTAGTTCGTGAGTGGTTTTGCTTGCAACAGGTTTTAAAGTTTTAAACATATTTAGTTTTTTGTAAAATGAGATACTCGGGTCCGGACTCGAGTACGTACTGGTTTGAACCCGAAGTGAATGATTTATAACAATTTTATAATTTAAATAAAAGCAAGTTTTTGAAATTTAAAATAAACCAAGTTTAAACCTTTTTCTTAAATATTTTTTTTTTCCATATACAATAAATGTTTTATTTAATAATTGGTTTAAGGAAGTTGAATGATTTATGTTACATAAATTAATTAAGTAGAATCTTAAATGTAATTAAGTAATTAATTAAAGGAGTAATATGTTTTTATATTATATGTTAATGATAAGTGATTTCAAGATTTATTAAATAAGAACTTAATAATGATTTAGAAATTAATAAAGGAAAGGTTTATCTTAAAGTTAATAAAGGTCTTGGATAATTAATGAGTAATTAAATTAATGAAGTAATTAAAGAGAAATTAATTAATTAATAGTTAAGGTTTGTAAATTAATTAATTAAAGATTAATTACTTGGTAATTAGAGATTAATTAATGTAAGTAATTACTTAAATGATAATTAATTAACATAAGTAATTATGGATTAATTTGTTAAGGGTTAATTAATTTAATTAGTAATTAGAAGATAATTTAAAGGTTAATTAATTGAGGATAATTAACCAATGGGATAATTACTTAATGAAAGTAATTATGGATAATTAATTTAGATTGATAATTAAAGAATGATTAGTTCAGGGTTGTAATTAATTAGTGTTAAGTAAGTAGGATTTAAAAGCAATTAAATTAATTAGAAATGGTACAATTAATTTAACTTGCTTATAGACGATTAAGATATATTGAATGAATTAGATTATTTGATATCTCTGATATGTGATTTGTGATACTTTGTTATATGAGATACTTTGTCGAACTGTGATATTGTGGGTTATCTATCTGAGATGAATTGTTGTGTGAATATGAAATCCTGAATATAAATTGTATTGTTTAACCTTAAACATTTGGCTTAAAGAATAACATTGGTTTCGAAGAGACCTGGGTCGGGTATCAGTAAATACCCAAAACCACTTCGATTTGTAATCTACAATAATTCTTTATAGATTTGATATGTGCAATCAATAGGCTGGAATGGAATAATTCAAGTTAACTGGACCATTAAAACTATGTAGTGGTACTTAGGGATTGATTTGTGAAATAAGTGTTGGTTTTAACAAGTTAAGAACTCGTTGTGAGGTATGAGTTACCCTAGGTTTTCAAATAAGTCTTATAATTTTGTATTTTCAAATTTTATGGGTTTACTCACGCTGGTTTCCAACCTGACCCAGGTGTTACTTTGATGTAATGCTCGGGTCAGACCGAGTATTATAGATTTTCAGGTTAGGACGTTCTAGAGCTCAGGAGGCGAGCTGGATGGCAACAATGTATGGGGTATATTCCGCTGCGTAATAGAGTTTTATTGATAGTAGTCTGGGACAAGTTGTACAACTATCCAGTTTATGTATAAGTGATTATACTCTGATGTATTGTTATAAAATTGACAGTTATATCTTTCTTTACATAAATGCTATTATTTGATATTATATTTAATCTGCTGCGAATGTGAGATGCTATTGTTTTTTGTTCTTCTTCTACCTTCTTCTTCTTTTCTCTAACAATCTGAAATTTTCGACGTTCGATTGCTCAGTTTCTACTGTGAACGTGTTAGTGTCGAATTTTCGAGGTCGAAATTTTGGGTCGTTACAATCTCAATTTCCATATATTTCAAAGCTTTACATATTTAACATTTTCAAAACTAAATTTGATAATTCCATATATATATATATATCAAATTCACTTTAATATTATTTAGTTTTGAAATATTCACTTAATAAAATCCATTATCATTTAAATAAAACTTCAAATTATAAATAAACTAAATATTTCCTTCAATTTATTTAAACTTGGAATATTCATTTATATCACCTTACCCAAAATCAAGTTATAAAATATGTCCTTTAAAAATCTCAAATTCCATAAGTTCCAAATCGATTTAATTAAATAAATTTACAAATTTCAAATAAACTCAAATTTATCTTCCCAACCTTAACTTATAAAAATCATTATAAAATCTATTTTGAAATATAAATTTAAATAAATACTTAGACATATTACTTATTAAATAAATCCAGTTTTACTAAATTAAATCTTATTGTTAAACTTTTTTTATATATATTTCAAAATAGTAAAATTATAAGTAAAATCTTAAAATTTATAATTTCAAAACTAACTTATAACTTTAAAATTTTCAAACACAAAATTTTAAAAATCAGAAATTTTAATATATATAAAATAACATTTATATATAATATTTAAAAATCAATATTTATATAAAACCACATATATATCTCTTTAAACCTTGGAAAATGATTTCAAAAATATATAGACCAATGGTGTCTGTATATAATTTTCTATCCTATGGTCAAGTGATATAGATATTTATCATTTCAATCCACAATTTATAATAGATACGGGTATATATCATTTCAACCCGCAATCCCTAAATTTAATTGAATTGAAAATCGCTTGGGTTTATCATTTCAACACATAACGCTTTTCTCCTATTCTACAGATCATTCGGGTATACATCATTTCAACTCATAGAGAATTCTATACTGACAGGGAACTTGCCGAGTGATAACATATATGATAATAATAAAACATGCATATATCATCAATAAATATAACAGATAATGGTGTCAGGTGTCACGGTTATACAGATACAGATAATATTATATATAGCAATGTAAATAACTAACAGCAGCAAATTTGAATTATCATTTCAATTGAAATAAAAGTTAATTAACATAAGAACGTTAAATCGTGAGTGTTTTCTAACCTTTCGAGGCTAGATAGATTTGACAAGGAAACGAGCTACGAATTCCAAGCAACGCTAGATGGACACAATTCGATGATGAAAACAGGCATGACGGATAAAGCTGATAAAGGGGAAATCGATGAGCACGAATCAGAATCCGTTTTGATATAACTGAAATACATACATTATATATATATATATATAAATCCTGTATTTTAGTTTAAGACAAATATAACTTCCTTTGTAGTACGATACATATATAGTGTAAATATACTCTTAATAACCACAAGAAATCTCCTTTTCAGATCAAAATATAGACTTATATAAATAGTATAGTTTATATAACAGTACTTATATGATAGATCTATATAACCTGTAAACTAACATTTATATATACACAGAGCATAGATATAACCATTGTAAAACAGATAACTTTGTATACCTTAAACTATATAAACTGCAAAACTGTAAACACTATAATAATATAATACTCGGCAAGCCCACATACAGCCCGATATAAACATGTATATAATACTATATTGTATACTTATTTAGTAAATATGTTTATATACTTTTCCATACTAATGACATATAAGTTACTGTATAAGTATATGTATGTATATATATATATATATTTATATAACTTAACTTAGATAAACTTTATATACGAAACAAATAATGCTTTAAAACCAGAGTAAAGTAGGAAGCTTCAGACAATTACTATATATATAGACTTGTCTCATATTTTATAAACGTCACTGACATAAATTTATCATATCATATAAATAAAATATGCCATCATACACAAAAAGGCAAACTCGGATAACATTTCTTATAATAGGCTTTATATAATAACTTACATATATTAACCAAGATATATGTATAACTTATATAAAACTTATATCATATGGACTATACTTAAACAAATATATGTCAAGATCGTTATAAATTTTAACTTATATATTAAAATATACATATTATAATACATATACAGTACATGAAATCCCTCCTTAAAACCAATATTTTGCATTATACTAATGAACATTGTAACAAGATAAGTATAAATCATCAATACCTATCACTATACTTATTTTATTTTAACATGTATATAAAAGAAAGCAATATAAAATAAATACATATATATGCAATAAAAAGAATAAGTATAAATCAATATATATAAACCTTTTTTCAGTATACTTATATAACACTATCATAACTTTATAATATATAAATATAATACCTTGAATAAACATGCAAGCCAAGGATAGTCGACGAGGCAGAGCTCGGCTATAGCTAGAGGGAAGGGAAGCACGGTGAGAAGAGAAGATAGCAAGAGTCGTAGAGGAATATGCAGAGCTATGCATGGCCAGATAATGGTGGCTAGCTGCTTGACGTTTGGAGGCTGCTATGACTATAGTGCAATGGGTTGGAGCCAGAGAATGGAGGACATAGGAGGGGAGGATGATGCTTGCGTGAGCACGACTTGCAGTTGGCAGGAGAGTGTTGCTATGTTGTGATGATGTGCGGTCTTGGTCGAGCAGTTGAGAGGCAAGTTTAAGAAAATGGATAGGAACAGAATATGTAAGGGAGAGGAAAGGTTGCAGTGAAAAGAAAGAAGAGAGAACAAGAAAATGAACGAATAGAAAAAAATAAAAAAGATAAAATAGAAAAATAAACAAAAGGTGGAATAGAAAAAATTAGAACAAAGGTTAAGACGTTTATTCAATAAACATTAATAGCCCAAGGCTATTGTTTGCCTCGGGGAGCAACGAAAGGCACGGGTCCAAATACATAACCGATATACCTGATTGGTTCACTGATTTCGTCGTGTTCCGACCTTCAAACCGCACGAATGAATATACCACAGAGTTCAACATAACGAGACTATCAAATGGTATACAGATATCAGCTATACTACCATCCTATCAAAAATGAATATACACTATCAAAAATGCTGCTAATCCATCGAAAATAAGATAATCGGAGCAATAACAGTCCAAATTTGATGAAACAGAAGATGATGTCTCACTAGAAAATGATTTACAAATTTATTATGTAGAAATATTAAGCTTTGGAAAACATTTTAATATCATCAAATATTGGCAGATTTAAATTTAACTAAAATTACACAGGAAAATAAACTTCCGTATTATCTGATGAAAATTTACCATTTGCTATATTGAAGTAGGTGTATTCCAAATATCAAATTTATATTTAAAACAAATATTAAACAAAAATTCACAAAATGCTAATTAAATATATTATTAAAATCAATAAAATTTGCGGGTCGTTACACTCTCCCCTACTCAAAAGTCTTCATCCTCGAAAAAGAAGGAGGTAGGAGAGTAGAAACAACCAAAAAGGAACATAGATTGAAAACAAAATAACAATCAGTTTGAAACTATATAAATTTCAATTTAAGCAATTTAATATTCAATAATTGATTTCAAATTCAGGGTATTTCATTGAGTTGATTAAATTTCAATTTATTAATTCCTTCAAAACAAAATTTATTTGTCTATCTTATTTATTCATTATCCTATTATCCAATTTATCTTAATTAACATTTCTATAATCAGAAAATTAAGTATAAAACATTTATTATAACCGCTCAAATTTGTTTATAAATTCCTTTAACATCATTTTACATTGTAAATTATTCAATTACATATTCAACTTCTTAATGATTTAGGTAAGTTATATATTGGAAAGTAATTGAATATTATACAAGTAAAATTTTCCTAGTTCAATTATTTCAGATTTATTTATTCAAAGATTTTTGCTTCATTTATAATTGAAATCAGCCTTAACATAAAATTTAAGAATTTAAATTTCCAATTAACTTCCACAATTTAGATATATTTACATATATATATATATACGTACTATATATATCAAATTAAATCTATAAATATATTCTTATATACATTATACATCAAGTCATACTTAAGAAATTCAAATCAATTTTTTTTTCAAAACAAAAGTGTAGCAAAGCTACAGAATTGGTTTCTCCTCTTCGAAATTCGAAAATAAATATCGATGATGCGGCCGCCATCACCGAAATTATTTTCCAGCGACAAAAGAGAAGAGCACGGATTTAAACATTTAAAATTCTTTGAAAACCATTTCTATTCGAAAATACTTTAAATAATATGCATTTATAAAACATTGAAAACAAAGTTTGAAATTACCGAAAATTAAATTCTCAAAATCTCTATTTAAATTCATTTTAAATTCTAAATCAATTTATAACTTTATTTTACAATTCATTTATTTAATGTGGCAATAGTCAATGGTTTACAGAATAATAATTGAAAATCAACACCAATCAATTAACTTTTCAATTCCAAAAAGTTTATTCTTATATAAATATAATCATACAAAATTTATTCCATTTACCAAATTTGAAAATAATATTGTGTCAGTTTGCTCTGTTCAGTGCTTTGGAATTCCTATCGATAACATTGATCAGACGAATCGATCAAAAACCCAAATCAACATTAACAACTCAAACAACACAATATTTTTTTTTAATATTAATACAAATACACTCCCTCACTCGATTGTTCAAGGACTGATTTCAAAACAAAGATAGGGTTAAAATACTAATCAAAGAAAATTATGACCAGAAGATAGGTTCGAAATGAAGATAAGATGGTTAGTACAGAGGAGAGGGGATGGATAGACCAACATAAATCGCTGGCGACCTTAACCGGGTCAACCGTGACTTCAAAATAAGATCGATGTAGAATTCTGAAGCAAATCGACATTCGATCACAAGAGATAGAATTCTGGCATAGCAAGAGATAGTCGCATCGTAAACCAAGGATATAGAATCTTCGGTGAATGAAAGTCGTTGTAAAGGAGTTTCACCCATTTACAATTATTCTAGGATTGGCGGGGCCATCGATTGATTATAGAGATCAACCGAAGTGGAGTTATGGGATACTCCAGAATCAGGAAAACTCGAGTAGGGAGAGACAATAATAAATTTCAAAACGAATGGGAAATTTTAAAGTTCAAAGGAAATCCGGATCAAAAGGGAAGGAATTCAAGCTCGAACGAAAGTAATTTTGTAATCAAATCTACCACATATGCTAAGTTTTTGCCTAAAACCAAAGCTCTGATACCACATGTAACATCCCTGTATTTTTAACCATTCACATCCACACATATCAGACCTGAATTGCTCAAGATACCAGATTGTTAATTTATATTTGGTAAACTCAGCATATACAGTAAATAAAATAATCACAAAATCACACATACGGATTAATATAACAATAAGCAGCGGAAACAAAAGAATAGTAGTTTATGAAGCTATTATATATATAATAGAGTTAAATAAGATACAACAGAAGTCTCTAATGCAATAGTCAAATACAAGATCATAATACATCACTGGAATCAACTGAATAACTGCAAGCTGAAAAGATATCGATGGATCTCCAAACGAAGCTCCAACTCCAAAGGTGAATCTCAAAAGCTATATCACTTAGTATGACCCGAGCTAAAGCAAAACACAAAACACTCGACTCAGGATTAACATTCGTATATCAATAAATCTAACTCAAGTGAAATATCAACTGAAATAAAAGTAACTCAAAGGATGTTGAGGTAACTATCCTCTAAGGATCTGCTAAACTATCTACTATGTAGTAATATATGTTATTATAATAATGTCTATAGTAAAGTAAACTATTAAAATAGCGTTAAGGCGTTACCCATATCCCTCTTAACACATTTTATAGTGCCAATAACTATACAGTACCATAATACCTCCAGATCGGGAGGCTACCAGAGGATACTCCATAGGTACGACCCAAAACAAACTCGTACAAGGCATGCTAGGGTAGGTGACACGGCACAACAAGGCAATGCCAGGGTAGATATACCAATTACGCATCCGGGCTGGTGGTAACGCATAGCAGCAACTATCGGCCACCTCGAAACACACTCCCAAATCAAAAAAATCAGGTACGGCCACCAAATCAATCACAAAGTCAGAATATAGTATCGAAGGAATGTGCCCAATCGGAGGAGCTACCTCACTTGGCCCGACAACCGCTCCTGTTTTAGTCACCTTACGCCAACTTACGGGAGTCGGGTCCATGTATATGCCTCAATAGAAAGTCGCCACCATCCTAATTCATTCTGAAATCTCCATCGCGCACACAGTTGTTAAAGTGATTTCGAAGTTGGCAGAGAGTATGAAAACTTCCGATCTCGGTCTTTTTAACAACCATACATTATTCTAACACCGTGGTCATTTCAAAATAGTTTATACTGTAAAACCAACATATCATTGCCATTTCAAAACCATATCAATACGATATCATTTTTCACTTCAAACATATCTATTTCTGAAATCATAAAACTTTCAAAGTTATACAATTTCGAAACATAACACTTTGGAAAACCATAACACTTTGAAATTCATAACTTTGAAATAATAACATCCACCACTTGAACAGTTCAGATATTAATAATAGTAATATATAATAAAAATAGTTTATAAAATAAATAGTTTATAAAATAAATAGTTTATATAAAAGTAGTTATAAGTTAAAATAGTTTATATTAAAATAATTAGTATATTAAAATAGATTATATTAAAATAGTTTATATTAAAATGATTTATATTAAAATAATTTATATAACATAGTTTATAAAGTAAAATAAAAAAATAACTTTAAAAATAATTTAAAAATACTTTACATAATAAAATAGTTTCATCAAATTTCAAGAATCGATTCAAATCAACTCGAAGTCCAAAACTCAAATTTAGTTCAATCTCAAATCATCAATTTTAATTCAATTCAATTCAGTTTCTCAATAAACCATTTCAAATGATCGATTTCAAATATAGATTTGAACCACAAAATAAACCACCTCGAATTCCATATATTTCAAAGCTTTGAATATTCAACATTTTCAAAACTAAATTTGATAATTCCATATATATATATATATATCAAATTCACTCTAATATTATTTAGTTTTGAAATATTCACGTAATAAAATCCAATATCATTTAAATAAAACTTTAAATTACAAATAGACTAAATATTTCTTTCAATTTATTTAAACCTGAAATATTCATTTATATCACCTTAACCAAAATCAAGTTATAAAATCATATCCTATACAAATCTCAAATTCCATAAGTTCCAAATCGATTTAATTAAATAAATTTACAAATTTCAAATAAATTCAAATTTATCTCCCCAACTTTAACTTATAAAAATCATTATAAAATCTATTTTGAAATATAAATTTAAAAAAATACTTAAAAATATTACTTATAAAATAAATCCAATTTTATTACATTAAGTCTTATTGTTAAACTTACTATATATATATTTCAAAATAGTAAAATTGTAAGTAAAATATTAAAATTTATAATTCCTAAACTAATTTATAATCTTTAAAATTTTCAAACATAAAATTCTAAGAATCAGAAATTTAACTATATATAAAATAACATTTATATATAATATTTAAAAATCTACATTTATATAAAACCATATATATATATATATCTTTTTAAACCTTGGAAAATCATTTCAGAATATATATATATATAGATCAACGGTGTCTGTATATAATTTTCTATCCTATGGTCAAGTGATACAGATATTTATCATTTCAATCCGCAATTTATAATAGATATGGGTATATATCATTTCAACCCGCAGTCCCCAAATTCGATTCAATTGAAAATCACTTGGGTTTATCATTTCAACCCATAACAATTTTCTCTTATTCTACATATCATTTGGGTATATGTCATTTCAACCCATATGGAATTCTATACTGGCAGGGAACTTGCAGAGTGATAATAGATATGATAATAATAAAACGGGCATATATCATCAGTATAAATGACAGATAATGGTGTCAGGGGTCACATGTGAACTGATACAAATAATAACATATATATAGCAACGTAAATAACTAACAGCAGCAAATTCCAATAGTCATTTCAATTGAAATCAAATTTAATAAATATAAGAACTTTAAATTGTGAGTGATTGCTCATCTTTCGGGGCTAGATAGATTTGACAAGGAAATGAGCTACGAATTCCAAGCAATGTTAAATGGACACGATTCGATGAAGAAAACAGCCACGACGATAAAGCTGATAAATGGGAAATTGATGAGAACTAATCAAAATCAGTTTTGATATAACTAAAAATACATACGTTATATATATATATATATCCTATATTTTAGTTTTAGACAAACATAACTTCCTTTGTAGTATGATACATATATAGTGTAAATATATTCTTAACAACCACATGTATTCTCCTTCCCAGAGCAAAATATAAACTTATATAAATAGTATAGTTATATAATAGTACTTATATGATAGATCTATACAACCTGTAAACTAACATTTATATATACATAGAGTATAGATATAACCATTGTAAAACAGAACTTTATATACCTTAAACTATATAAACTGCAAAACTGTAAACGCAATTATATTATAATACTCGGCAAGCCCACATACAGCCCCGATATATACATGTATATAATAATATATTGTATACTTATTTAGTAAATATGTTTATATACTTTTCCATACTAATGACATATAAGTTACTATATAATTATATATATAACTTAACTTAGATAAGATTTATATACGAAACAAATAATGCTTTAAAACCAGAGTAAAGTAGGAAGCTTCAGACAATTAATATATATATATATATATATATATATATATATAGACTTAACTCATATTTTATAAACACCACTAACATAAATTTATCATATCATATAAATAAAATATGCCATCATACACAAAAAGGCAAAATCAGATAACATTTCTTATAACATGCTTTATATAATAACTTACATATATTAACTAAGACAATTACTTATATAAAACATATATCATATAGACTATACTTAAACAAATATATATGTCAAGATCATTATAAATTTTAACTCATATATTAATACACACACACACACACACACACAAATATGCAGTACACGAAATCCCTCCTTAAAACTAATATTTTGCATTATGCTAATAAACATTGTAACAGCATAAGTATAACTCATTAACACCTATCACTATACTTATTTTATCATGTATACAAGAAAGCAATATAAAATAAATACACACACACACACACACATATATATAATAAACTAAATAAGTGTAAATCAATACATATAGACCTTTTTTTCAGTATACTTATATAATACTATCATTACTTTATAATATATAAATATAATACCTTGAATAAACATGCAAGCCGAGGGTAGTCGATGAGGCAAAGCTCGGTTGTAGCTAGAGGGAAGGGAAGCACGGTGAGAAGAGAAGATGGTAAGAGCCGTAGAGGAATATGCAGAGCTATGTATGGCCAGATAATGGTGGCTAGCTGCTCGAAGTTTGGAGGCTGCTATGACTATGGTGCAATGGGTTGGAGCCAAAGAACGAAGGACGTGGGAGAGGAGGATAATGCTTGCGTGAGCATGGCTCGTGGTTGGTTGGAGAGTGTTGCTATATTGTGATGATGTGCGGTCTTGGTGGAGCAGTTGAGAGGCAAGTTTAAGAAAATGGATAGGAACAGAGTATGTAAGGGAGAGGAAAGGTTGCAGTGAAAAGAAAGAAGAGAGAACAAGAAAATGAAAGAACATAAAAAAAATTAAAAGATAAAATAGCAAAATAAGCAAAAGGTGGAATAGAAAAGGTTAGAGCAAAGATTAAGACGTTGATTCAAGAAACATTAATAGCCCAAGGCTATTGGTTGCCTCAGGGAGCAACGAAAAGGCACCGGTCCAAATACAAAACTGATACGCCTGATCGGTTCACTAATTTCGTTGTGTTCCAACCTTCAAACCACACGAATGAATGTATCGTAGAGATCAGCACGATGAGATGATTAAAACGGTATACAAATATCAGCTATACGACCATCCTATTAAAAATCGATATGCGGTTTCAAAAATGCTGCTAATCCATTGAAAATAAGATAAACGTAGCAATAGCAGTCCAATTTTGATGAATCGGAAGATGTCTTCTCACTCAGAAAGTGATTTACAAATTATGTAAAAATATTAAGCTTTGGAAAACATTTTACTATCATCAAATATTGACCGATTTAAATTTGACTAAAATTACATTGGAAAATAAACTTCCATATTATCTGATGAAAATTTACCATTTGCTATATTGAAGTAGGCGTATTCCAAATATCTAATTTTTATTTCAAAATAATATTAGACAAAAATTCACAAAATTCCAATTAAATATATTATTAAAATCAATAAAATTTACGGGTCGTTACAGTAAAGCACACTTAAATTGAAATACTTAAGTTATCAAATCCTTCGAAAACAAAAGTAACACGTAAGGCCACATCACACAAACAGATAAGTTTTTATATTACGATAACCAAAACACTTTGATAGAAAATCCAGTGGTATTATAATAGTGTCTAAGTATAAATACCTATTAAAATAGCCGAATTTGTTACATTAACTAAGACCCATCATATTAAACTCTATAATAAACCGTAAAGGTTCATGGCGATTATTAGATCGAAATGGTTCTGGATAATGCAGATATCCATTGTTGGTCTCTTCGAACTCAAAATGATAAATTTTAAATGTCCAAGTCATATTTTATAAAAAAATCATGTTCAGGGTGACAATATTCACATATGGGAATTTATTACATATGTTTATTTCAAATAAAATGTATCAACATTTTATTCTAACCATTTAATTTCATTTGCCTACTTAATGGCACAAATAAGAACAATTAAATTAATATCCAAGAGCAATAAAACCCAAGCATTAACTAAATTAACGACTAACAACTCATATTAAAACAATTCAAAATCAAACTTTAACCAGCTTAAATTAAACTGAATCTATTTATATTTTTAATCCAAATTACTTACAAATTTAGAAATTACCAAAAAAATTATTATTAGTTAGTTAGGATTTAACAACCTAATTAATAACTACTTTTATTAATTAACATAAGGATAAGTCAAATAAGAATTTAATTAATTACTCATTCTAACTATTATAATATAATTAAAATTTAAATAAAGAAAATTAATAACATTAATTTAGATTAAAAATATTAGGTGATAGGGTTACAATACAAACATTATTATGTCAAGTTGATTTTAAAAAAAAGAGAAAAAAATGTTTTTAAAGTATGGTTTAATAAATAAAAAAACTTGATTACTACCTTGCCACAAAAATAAAATAAATGCCAGCCTAAAACATTAAACCGAACCAACCTTTCTGTTTCTTCCTTCTCCTCCCTCCTGTTCTTCCTCTTCCCTTCCCTTTATGTGCACAAAACCATGCACGAAGGTGTGCATGTACACGAAACCACTGACACTCCATTCACGCCACCGACCACCCACGCACATCTCCCTCAACCTTGACACCCCATTCCCCCACTTGAACCCACGACAACCTTCTAGTTCAAAAGAAATCGACTACTGACACCATATTAGATCGAACACCTCGCCATTTAAAAACCTCGACTCGCAACAATACGACACCATCTACCACCGAGCCTTGCCGAAACATTCGCCACCATCTCCTTTTTCTTTCCCCCCATATCGCACGTTCCCCTTGGCCTTTTGTCGCTGTAGTTCACCCAAAATCGAATCATAAGTAAACAAGCCCCAAAACCCTCAATCCATCTCGTCCACCACACATGCACCACTAAAAATCATGGTTCCATTATTCTCGAATTCGCCGCTTCCCAACCTTCCTCGACGACCAACCCCTTGCCGTGAAATCAATCACGATGCTGTAATTCGCCATTTTCCCCAATTCCGTTCAACTCTACATTTCTTCCTGTCCACCACACTAAAATCTCCAAACAATTCTTAAAAATCATGATTTCCGCTATTCTAGACATATAATACATTCGTTAAAATTTGATATTCAAATTTTGGTCATGACTAACTTACTCTCTGTAAAACGATGTTTTCCTTTCTATCTGGTCCATGAAACTCGATGATTTTTTTTAAATGTTCTTCATTCAAAAAAAACCCACTTTTATTTTGAAATCAAGATCTAAAAACAAATGGATGCTGATCTATTGATTTTTGAAACTGCCGGACTTAACTTTATATATAAAAAAACATATACATATCAACTATTTGAAGAAGAAGAACAAATGTTGTGTTGTATAGTGAACTAGCCATGGCTAACACACCTACAGACATGCTTATACACACAACATATGCATATATACTTGCCAAAGATCAAAGATAAAAAATCGTCAATATCATAGTCACTTATATAAACATAAGTTGTGTTCAGTAACAAAATAGGTGTTTACTCACCTGTAAGAATGATAATCACATTGTTTAGTTAATTTCCCTCTTCCAAGCCTTTAATCTCCTAACTTTCTTTTTGATTTAATGGCAGATTATATTATAATTTTTTTTTCTTTCATGCGTGAGTATGAACAAGTATAGACATGGGTCTAAATATATAAAGAGGATGAAGTGTACAGTAGAAGCCTAAGGTTGCTAAGGCATTTATGTACATGTTTCCTTTTTTATTTATTTTCCTTTTTTCTTTTGCTATGTGGTTGATTTGATTTTAGCCATGTTTTGATTTATTATGTGGATTTGATGTTATGCTTGACTTGATTTTGATATTTGTGTGACTTGATTTTAAAATTGTCATGATGATGTCTCCTTATGCATATATATCCATATGTATAAGTAGGTATGTATACATTCACTTATACACATTTTTCCTATCATACTTCCATATATATAAATAGACTTACATACTCACTATCCTTACTATATGTATATATTTACCTATTCACTATTTTATATAACATATATACATATACATTTACTTACATACATTTTTCATCATATATATATTTATATTAAAAGTTAGGAGTTTATCTTTATGAAGCTTTTACACACACACACACACACACACACACACATATATAACTTCATATACACCATTTCTACCACAAATACATTTATAAAATATATAGCTATGCATACATATACAATATACATATTTATTTTGTCATATTCATATTTATACAAATTTTCATATTCATTACTTTATATGGGCATATGTACATATATACACACACGCACACACTTGTATACTTATATATATATATAAACATAATAAAGCTTATGTATATTACATATATACATATATGGATATTCTATCTTAAAACTTAATGGTGGAGTTTATACACATATATATATAAAATTTATTGTATCTATAAATTTATAATTTAAAATTAAATATAGTTTTATCAATTTATATTTTCAAATATAATTTTTTTTATCTATTTGACTAATAAAAATTAATATTCCAAAATTTTAAAATTTGTTAATTATCCAATATCAGATGGTTAAAAATCTGGGCCATTACAAAATATCAACAAAATATAGAGATTTAATTACCCAAAATAATCACTAAGCCTCAAAACCATTTTTCATTTATAAAATCCCTTTTCCCGAACATTTATCAATATTCATATGCTTATTTATATGAATCGTTCAAAGAAAGTTATATAGCTTCCTTAAAACTTTCAAACCTTGCATAAAACATCCCTTTATAGACATTCAAATCCATTTATAAAACCTTTGTATAAACATTCAAAATCGTTTCTAAAACTCCTCTTTTGAATACCCAAAATCATTTATAAAACTTATCAAACCAGTTGTCAAATCATTCTTCAAATATTTACATTACAATGGGTCATTAAATTTGGGTTTAACTTATCTAAGTTATGTCATAGATACTGCCAAACATCATATGTGTAAGGGATTCACACATAACATACAATTAATCATAGGTAGATGTCTAAGTTACAAACATAAATACATCAATTATCGGTGAAAAATGTGCATATAGAAGTATATTCTATATGCTTAAGTTACCATGACCCGCTTATTGAAATTAACTTCCTTTTGTTTATCACGTTACCGATATTCAACATTAGTGCTAAACACACTCAACTTACTTCCCATAAAACGTGTCTACTTTTTATAATCACCACTTTAATTCATTTGACTTCTTAATGGTCTAAACGAGAGATCCTCTGATTTAAAATCAATTAACCTTAAAAAGAAAACTGATTTAAAACATAACCAGTTAAGTTTAAAAATAGCTTTGAAAAATTAAAATATTTTTTGATTAGCTTAAACCCTAATTATATCTTAATTAAATCAAGATTAATTCATAATTAAACTTTAACTAACTTAATGAACTTGGTAAAGTCCAAACTAACTTCCTAATATATCTTAGTTAAGGTTTAAACAATTCACTATTAGTTAAACCCTAATTAATTAAAAATTAATTAAATAATCATTTAAATAAATGATTATTAATTAACTAATTAACTTAATTAAATAATAATTAATCATTAAATTACTTCTTAACTTCATAAACCACTGCTTAAAACTTTATTAATCACTAATTGGTTATTAACCTTCTTTAATGTCACCTAACTTCTAACCACTTACTTTTACTAATTACCTTTAAATATTTTATTAAATAAATAAATTATTAAATAATCTAAACTTAATCTCCTCTTATGTTACTAATTAAGTTTGAAAAACTATTCAAACATTCCAAATGAAAATATTTTAAAACTAAAATTGACAATTTTGTCGAACTCGTCCACAGCGACTATCGCTATGAGCACGGTTCGCTTAAACGTACTTCAAGTGGAAACACTTTCTTATTCGTTCCCATTTCATGTTTATAAAACATAGCTTTTAAAGTTTTTGATACTTAGAAACAAAAATAGAAACTTCGAAACAATTTCCAAACTTTAAAACAAGAAAACATAGTTTTTGATTTCGAATCGGATCTCACATCCGTCGCAACACACAAAGTTGTTAACTTTGTTTCATCTCAATATACTTTGGTTCTTAGATCACAAGCATACATCCATACTACCATACTTTTAACATCACAATGAAACACAAATATAAACATAAGGTTCTATGCTTACTAACTCAACAACATCACATTCAAATCTCAAATTCAACAGCAAACAGAAACATCCAACAAATCACCATTGACCAATATAATAACCACTAAATTTTCTCATCATATTATAACTACAATAACACATTATAATAAGTAAAAAAAAAAATTCAAAAACCAAGTATTTTTACTCACCTTTTTGCTAACTAACTTTGCCTGAACTTCGACTATAACTCGGCAACGCCTTTACGCTCGACTCTAGCTTAAAAATATAAAACTTTGGAGGGGCTAAGGCCTTAGAATGGGTTTGGCCAGAGGTGATTTGGCTTGGCTAGGGCATTGTGGAGTAGTGATGGCCTTGTTTTTTGAAAGAGAGGATGTTGAAATGAAAGTATAAAAAGTATAGAAGGTATGTAAGCAAGTTACAACACAAAAAACTAACTTTTTCTAAAAAAATTAAACCATGGAAGCCATGGAATTTTTACAGAAGAAGGTTTAAAAGGAATAAAGTTGGAACGTAAATGAAAATGTGTGTGAGGGTGTGTATTTATAGGTGAAGAAAGTGGGAAATTATCCTTAGTTAAAAATATCATAACATGTCGTTATTTGACATGTCACATCACCACCTTCCTTCCCCTCATATGTCACATCTCCTCCCTCTCTAGTCACATTCCCTAATCCATGATGGGTAATGATGATGGTACTTAAGGAAATGCCAAGAGATAATGATATGATTTAGTATATATAGGCTATTATTTTAAAACCATGTCTTGTCACATCACTTGCTACACATAATTAATATAAGATAATACATAATTAAGTATATTATTATATGGTTAATTATCTCTTATATATACGTACATATGGTGCACAAAGGCGAATAACGTTTCCGACGACTTTCCGTTGTTGAAAAGTCGAAATTCCGAAAATCGTTATTCGGTCACATTTTCTATTTTTCTATGAACTATCTCTTTTAGTAAACAAATTATAAAAAATATTGTACCACCGTTATTAAATAATTATAATAGGTTTATTTGTTAATAAAATCCCATTTATTTAATATTTAAACTTAACTTAAATTTTCGAAGAAATATATAAAACCGATAATATCAACTTTCGATGTCATAAACACATTTTATTTTCCAAGAATAAAATAAGTTATTTTATTTCATAAACTTGTTTCAAGACATATATTAGTGTATAAATCCAGAGTCATGCACGATCCTTATTGTTTAAAAGCAGTTTACCAATAAAATGATTTTTGGTTATTTTATCGATATTTTTCCTAGGACGATATTTAATATTTATCAATATTTTACCTAGGTAATTTGTTTACAATATATTTCCCAACCAAAATAACTATTATTATTTATCACTTAAAAGATGATTATTTCTTACTTTTTACCCCATATTTAAATATTTTTAAAATAAATATAATTTATTCAAGTGATAAATTTGCAGGTCGTTACATTCTTCACCCCTTAACAGAATTTCATCCTCGGAATTTGCCAAAGTCCTATCCCAAAACACCTAACATTATTCATTTGAAAATTCTTAACAAATAATTTCTATCCTCCCTACATATAAAAGTACTTCAAAAAATCCTACTTAGGCTCAACCATTTAAGTTATATAACGTTACGTACAAAATTATTTTAAATTATTACTGCGTAATACCCTTCTATATCCTAATAGCACATATAACATCTAATTTTAAAATCTAATTCGCTTCTAACTATTTAGATGTTAAAATCAAAAATATTGTTTAATAAAACCAAGTTTATTAAATCCTCTTATTAAATTAATCTGAATTAAATTTTCATTCATTAATCCACCATCTAGTCAAAATATCCTGTAATGGGTCAACCCTTCATCTACTGAGTTTGACATAACCTAAAGCCATGTACCTTATTGGTCTTAGTCTATGTCTATCTACAAGGTCAAGAGAGGTAAAAATGGGATGAAAATTAATATCAACTAGAACAACAGAAGAAATGATGCATAGATGTATATCATTCCAATAATACACCATCGTAGATACACGCCAAGTGACTCCATCATAGGTAGGAAGTGCACTTCAAGAGATAATATACAGTAGAAGATACTAAACATAGAACAACTTAGGATATTATTCCTAATACTATTCCTTATCTTCCTAGGGCTAAACTGATCCTTTCATAACTCCCTTTCCTTTTGTTGCTGCTGAAGCAGATGTTTCTGTGAGGATAAAAAAAGGTCTAGGCTACTACCCTATCTTGAGCATTAGAATCCTTGATGATGTGGCCCTTTAAGTTGCAATAATAACATTTCCTCTGTGCGATCTATTTTCCAAGCTTTTGCTTCTTAAAAGCCTTCATCATTTCCATTTCCTTTTCATACCAACCTTACATTCATTAACAAAGCGATCCTTTTCCCATATCGAAAAAAACCATATATGGGGGCTTTTTCTTTGAACTTTCTCTTCTTACCTTCAGTTGGTGCGGCAATAGGTCGCTGTGGAGCAAAATCTTCAAACCGTAGAGCATTACTTATCATCTTTTCGAATGATCCGTGGATACAATTCACATTTCATCACGTAACTTGTCACACCATCGCAACCACTTCTTAACCTCCATGATTGATTCCATACCCAAACTCTTTCTTTGACTTAAAATCTCAAAATCACGAATAATAAAGCAAAGTCCATTGGGGTTTGATTTTCCTCAACCCTATATCCCTTAGTTCTGAAAACTCCAGTATTCATGATTCCTAGATTAACTGAATTCATATCAAACATTTGATTTCAAACTCTTAATAACTATTTCATAAGTTTAAAGAAAGGTTTTAAAAGCAACTAAAGATAATAACATATCATTCAAAACATTTCCAAGGGTATCATATTATACATAACTTCCCAAACACCTTACGTATTAAGAGTTCATACTGAAGATACTTATCCCCATTTACTATTATCCTTAGGTTTCCATAAATATATTACCTTAATTATCTCTCACGTGGTGGTTAGTTTCTTCTTAATAATTCCTCCGAATTACAGTGCTCTTTGAATCATGAGGCGGTCTTTCTTGATGTGTCCAAGTTGTTGGAAAAAGAAGCAATGTTTCTCCCAAACTTTGGGAACTATTAGTCCTTCCTTTCCTTCGGCACAATAGTGTATGGTATGTCCTGTTTTAGGACAGTAGTAGCAATAATTTCTTTTCTCTTTTTGAAGAATTTCCTTTATTGACTACCCTCTTTGGATTTTCTTCCCAAGGTCTCTTCCAACACGGTAGGAATTTCCTCCTTTTGTGATTATTGACACTATTACTCTTAGGTGTGGTTGTCGGCTTCTTTCGAACTCTCAATACCTCTTCACTTGGAACTACTACTACTTTAGCGGCCTGTCCATCAGCCTTTCCATAATTTGTAGTTGACTTCTTCGATCTCTTTCTCCATCTACATCTTTCTTGCATACCCATTTCTTATTACCTAATCATGGTAAAATATCTTTAAAATACACTTCCATTATTATTCCCTAAAATTAATTAAAACCAATAGTCAATTAATTTTGAAAACTTTCCTTTATATAAAATATAACCCTAGCTAAAATTATTTCTTTTACCATTTTTAAATGATATTTTATCGGTTTTCCTTGTTCGAGTGTTTAGGAATCCCTATCGGTATCGTGTCGTCCCACGTCTCGACCAGAGTACTTAAGCCGCATAACCAATAAACCAACACAATATAAAACATTATTATACACTAACAAATACGTGCTCTTATACATAATACACTCCACTCAATCTAGGACAATACTAATTCTATACCTAACGGCTTACCCCAACAAGGCCTAGGTGTTCGCTCAACCTAAGCTCTGATATCAAATGTAACGAACCAGATTTTCGACCATCAAAAATTGACACTAATGCATCCACTGCATTGTATGCCGAAAATTCAAGTGCCAAAAATAACGATTTGTTAGGGTAATAGAAGAAGGTAGAAGATAGAAGAAAACTAAACAATATAGAATCTCACAATGCAGCGAATAATATATAATACAGCAATGATCTTTACAAAAAGAAAACATCTTTATTCATATATACAACACCAGAGTACACTAGACTTATCCTAAATTTGGACAGTTATAAAAACATGTCCTTACATTGATAAACATACAGACTCTATAGTGTAGGGGAAGAAAAATATACATGAATATGTCTTGACCACTCGCTCCTCTCCAACTCCAAAGTATCCAGTTAACCTAGGAAAAACATGCTCGGTCTGACCCAAGCACTACATGGAATAACGCCCGGGTCAATCTGGTAAACCAACATGAGTAAAACTCAATAACAAATAAAAACCAAACCAATTTCCATATTTGAAAACTTTTCACACAGTGTATCTCGTAAGACCACACCGCACACAAAAATGGGCGGGTTTTTACCTTACGATAACCAAAACATTTTATATCGAAGTCCATTGATATTATCATAGTGTCTAGGTTTAAAGTAAATAGATAAAATAGCTGAAATGCTTGCATCTCACATTCCAACATACTGGGCTCTTCAATCAAAAACGTAAGGCACATGTTGGAGATTGGATTCCAACAATGGCAAGGTAAGGGACCACCTTCTGATGATACACCTTTAGAAAATGCATGGATACTAACACACAACAGGTTGCCCCTTTAATAAAGCAGACCGGATTACCTTACCCCCTTGACACCAAGGCCTTACACTACCATAGTGTTTGCGTGCAAACCAACTTTGAAAGGGATATCTAGAATGGGGTGACCACTCCTAATGGTAGCCAACCACATAGCTCTACTGCATGCCCTGTTTTTTTCACTCCTCCTGGTTGCGAGGCTTGAGGCTACGCTTTACCTTTCTGAATAGCAATTCATCTTGGAATGCTAACACTGCCCTCCAAGCGTCAATACAATGCCAGAATTCATCCATACAAGTTCATTCTGGGCCTAAACAAAATTGAAGGCACTAACTTTACTACATCCATTTTGGAATCACCCTCAGGATTAGTAGCAGAAGCCCTTGCACTTCAAAGAGCACCGTCTTTAATCATTATCAAGTTTCCTTCCACTCGAACGTACATGTTGGTTCAGAATGGTTTTCGGATATATAAATCCGATCCTGGCCTCTCCGTACCAACAATCGATGATTTTCAGCCATATCATTCCCGGTTATTTTGAAAGTAAGTATTCGAGTCCTCACCATGGAACTTGAATTTACATTCATACGTCCTAAGTCAAATTTAATAGTCGGTTATTTAACTATCAAATAATAACAAAAAATCTCAAGATTTAGTTGCCCAAAATAACCACTAAGCCTCAAACCATTTTTCATTTATTAAATCCCTTTTCCCAAGCATTTATCAACATTCATACACTTATTTATAAACTCTTTATAATTATTCAAAGCAAGTTATCTAACTTCTTTAAAACTTTCAAACCTTGCACAAAACTTCCCTTTATAGACATTCAAATCCATTTATAAAATCTTTGTATAAACATTCAAAACTGTTTCTAAAACTCCTTTTCGGAATCCAAAATCATTTATAAAACTTCTCAAATCAATTGTCTCATTCTTCAAATATCTTGTCAAAATAGAATAACTTTGAAGACCATGAAGTATTTACTATACAAAACCAAATGGAGGCTCAACGACTACAATAGATCATTAAATTTGGGTTTAACTTATCTAAGTTATATCATAGATATTGCTAAATATCAGATATGTAAGGGATTCACACATAACATACAATCAATCATAAGTAGATGTCCAAGTTACAAACATAGAAACATCTATTATTGGTGAAAAATATGCACATAGAAGTATATTCTATATGCTTAAGTTACCATGACCCACTTATTGAACTTAACTTCCTTGTGTTTATCACATTACCGATATTCAACATTTGTGCTAACACACTCAACTTACGTCCCATAAAACATGTCAATGTTTTATAATCACTACTTTAACTCATTTGGCTAATTAATGGTCCAAACGAGATATCCTTTGATTTAAAATCAATTAATCTTAAAAGGAAAACTAATTTAAAACATAACTGATAAAGTTTAAAAATAGCTTTGGAAAGATTAAAATATTTTTAATTAGCTTAAACCTTGATTATATCTCAACTAAATCAATAATAATTCATAATTAAACTTTAGCAACTTAATGAACTTGGTTCAGTCCTAAATAACTTCCTAATGTATCTTAGTTAAGGTTCAAACAATTCACTATTTGTTAAACCATAATTAATTAAAAATTAATTAAATAATCCCTTAAATAATAATTAATTAACTAATTAACTTAATTAAATAACAACTAATCATTAAATTACTTCTTAACTTCATTAATCAATTATTAAAACATTATTAATCACTAATGGTCATTAACCTTCTTTAAGTGTTACTTAACCTCTAATCACTTACTTAATTACTAATTAACTACTAATTACCTTTAACTATTTTATTAAATAAATAAATTACTAAATAATATAAACTTAATCTCTTCTTATGTTACTAATTAAGTTTGGAATTTTTTTTCAAACATTCCATAAGAAAACATTTTAAAACGAAAATCGACAATTTTGTCGAACTGCGTCCGTAGCGACTATCGCTATGAGCGCAGTTCACTTAAACGTACTTTAAGTGGAAACACTTGCTTATTCTTTCCTATTTCATGCTTAGAAAACATAAATTTTAAATTTTTTGATACTTAGAAACATAGATAGAAACTTTGAAATAATTCCCAAACTTTAAAACAAGAAAACATAGTTTTTGATTTCGAATCGGATCTCACATCCGTCGCAACACATAAAATGGTTAACTTTGTTTTAAATCAACATACTTTGGTTCTTAGATCACAACAATACATCCATACTGCCATACTTTTAACATCACAATGAAACACATATATAAACATAAGGTTATATGCTTACTAACTCAACAACATGACAATTAGATCTCAAATTCAACTCCAAACTGTAACCTCCATCAAATCACCATCGACCAACATAATAACCATTCAATTTTCTCATCATATTATCACCATAATAACACACCATAATAAGTTAGAAACTTTTCCAAAACATAGTATTTTTACTCACATTTATGCTAACTAACTTCGCTCGAACATCGACTATAAGTCGACAATGCCTCTACGCTCGACTCTAGCTTACAAATTTGAAACTTTGGAGGGACTAAGGCCTTAGAATGGGTTCGACCAGAGGTGATTTGGCTTGGCTAGGGAATTGTGGATTAGTGATGGCCTTGGTTTTTGGAAGAGAGGATGTTGAAATGAAAGTATAACAAGTATAGAAGGTATGGAAGCAAGTTACAACACAATAAACTCTTTTTCTAAATTTTTAAACCATGGAATCCATGGAAATTTTAGGGAAGAAGGTTTAAAAATGAATAAATTTGGAATATAAATGAAAATGTGTGTAAGGGTGTGTGTTTATAGGTGAAAGAAAGTGAGAAATTACCATTTTATCCTTAGTTAAAAATATCATAACATGTCATTATTTTGACATGTCACATCACCACCTTCCTTCCTCTCATATGTCACATCTCCCCCTCCCTAGTCACATCCCATATGCCATGATGGGTAATGATGATGGTACTTATGGAAATGACAATGATTTAGTATATATAAGCTATTATTATAAAACCATGTCTTGTCACATCACTAGCTAAACATAATTAACTTAAGATAATACATAATTAAGTATATTATTATATGATTAATTATCTTTTATATATGTGTACATATGGCGCACAAAGGCAAACAACATTCCTGACGACTTTTCAGTGTCGAAAAGTCAAAATTCCGGAAAATGTTATTCGCCCACATTTTCTATTTTTCTACGAACTTTCTATTTTGGTAAACAAATTATAAAAACTATTATAACATCATTATTAAACAATTATAATAGGCTTATTTGCTAATAAAAACCCATTTATTTCATATTTAAATTTAACTTGAATTTTCGGAGAAATATATAAAACCGACGATGTCATACATACATTTTATTTTCCAAAAATAAAAGAAGTTATTTGATTTCATAAACTTGTTTAAATACATATATTAGTGTATAAACCCAGAGTCATGAATGATTATTATTATTTAAAAGCAGTTTATCAAAAAAATGATTTCCACTTATTTTATCGGTATTTTTCCTAGAATGATATTTAATATTTATCAATATTTTACCTTGGTAGTTTATTCACAATATTTTTCCCAACCAAAATAACTTTTATTATTTATCACTTAAAACATGATTATTTCTTACTTTTAAACCCATATTTAAATATTTTAAAAATAAATATAATTTACTCAAGTGTTAAGTTATTCTTGGTTGTGCTTGGCTGTTAAGAACTGATAATATTCCATTATTATCATCTAGGACTTGATTAGCCATGCTCATTCATTTTTGAGCATTGACTATTATCCATTAATCTATCTTGAATCTTTCTTTTTGAAATCTAGATTGAATAGATAGGAATCTTGAAAATATTGGAACGAATACCTTGTGGATTAAGTTTCACAATTTGAAAATAAGGCGTTCATTGGGTTAAAATTGGATTTCTAAGGGTTGTTTATCTAAAAGAAAATTTGAATATTTGAAAATGAATATTTTAGAAAACAATTTTATGGCAAGATTGATTTGATTAAGCTTTAATAAATGTTTTTTAAAAGAAAATTTATAATACTTTGAAATAATATTTGGAAGTATTGAATATAAAGGATAGTTGCTTTTAATCGAGGTTTTATAAAAGAAGTTTATTAAAGAAAACTTAAATACTTGGAAAATGATTTATATAAGGAAGCTAGAATATTTTTAGCAAAAAATATTTGAGGAATGATTTCCGTTCAAAGAGAATATTTTATAAATTTGATTTATACAAATGTGTCCTATAAATAAAAGGAATTCGAGAGTTAAATTCCAATGATTTCGGAAAATGGTTTTCATGATTTATGGGTTAGTAATAGTAATTGAAAATGTTCTTGGGATAAAAACATTTCTAAGTAGGGCATTGCTACCCTTAGGATCTTTCTATAATTGTTTTGATAAAATAAGTTTTGATTTGATTCCAAAAGTATGGTTCGATATTAACAAGTAAATGGTTATTTTATTATTTCAAATTATTTTGGAGAAAAGAAACAATAATTTTGTTTGGGATAGTTTTAGAATATAAAAGGGTATGGAAAAGGTAAAATGGTTTACTTAAAACTTTTCATGTAATAAATACTTTTGGAAAGTAAAATTAATTAGGAAAAATGTGCATTCCTTTGGATTTGGTTTGGGAAATAAATCCTGATTCGTTTTGTGATGATCAAGATAATCTTCTAGTGATGATCATATGTTTACTTAGGCAAACAGTATCATGCGCGTAATAAATTATTCTCTTTGTCATTGTACGGTTGTGACGAGTTCGAATCTGGACGAATCCAAAGTATGCTGGAAATCGGTATTTAATAATAAATTATTTATTTGGGAATACATTTGGTATGGTTTCAAAAAGGGGATTTTGAAAATTGAAAAATTGTTTTTAAGCTAACTAGTTCGTGTGGCTCAAAAATAACTTAAAATGGGTAAGAGATAAATTCGGATGGTAAACGTTTCTCTTGAGTATTATCCTTATAGTAAGGAATATATTATACTTTTTGGTTGTACCCAGTTCCTTTGTATACTTTTGGGGTTACTCGGGCTATATATATATATATTAGTTATGGATTAAAATATATATTATGTCGTTTCAAAATTTTTTGTAATAAATGTCCAAGTATTTGACTGTAAGCTTCCAAAGAATATGGTGTCATTTTAAAAAGTGTTTTGAATAAAAACCGGGTATTCAAAATTCTTAAGTGAATTCCTAAAATAAAAGTTTGAATTGGATGATTGTGTATGCCTCTGGGTGTGACAGGATATACATAAATTTGGGAGTTTAAATTGGATTTATAAATGTTTGCACAAATGTGGTAATATGATTGGTATTGGAGTAACCAATTAAATAAGTATGTAGATAGGATGTAGATCATTTCTTTCTCCATATAGTTTTGATCTAATATTTGAGTATAAGGCTTTAAGGTGTTTCACACCGTTCCAGATAATGATCTATTGCTCGACTTTTGACGGCGAGCACTTGATGAGGGTTCTTGATATGGAACCAAGGTTTCCATCATAGCTACAGCTAATTAAGGAAAGCAGAGGTTCCTAATCAAGAAGCCTGATCAGGGTCCGCACTAGTAAATCGGGTGAACGGTACTGGTTTGGAAGCAGGGTCATGTAATCGAGTAGCGATCAAATCAGATTCTATATATGAATGATTTATGAACATCATGCGGCCTTATAAATAGTATTGAGTGTTGTTCTGCTTAATTTTCGAGGATAAAATTCCTTTTAAAGAGGGAGTAGTGTAACAACCCGTATTTTGGGTCTTTGAATTTGGATATTTAATTTGTTTAAATATTCAAATTTGAATTGAATTATAATAAAATCTATATTTCAAATTTAGACTTGATTTCTAATGACGTATTTAATTTTTAGGATTTTTCAATAATTTTTAATTTGGGAAAAAATAAACAAATTTTCGTTTGACATATTTTATGGCAAACGTTGGCATTTTGAAACTTCATGGAATTTAATAACTTGTCTGTTTTATTTTAATGATCGTGTAATGTTGTTATATGAAATAGTACATTTTTTGTCATTCTCATCTTGAACATCGATGCAATGTAGGGTAGTTGGACACCGTAACCTATTCAATTTCAAATTATATATAAGTACACATGGTACATAATTTTTTTTCCACAGCCTTCCTCTTCTGACCTAGCCACCATTTGGTATTGTTGCCTCTCCCGCCTCCTTTTTGTCTCCATTTGATTCATGACTTTGATTCGATTTCTTGGTCTCTGGAGGAGCATCTCCATGTACATATATATACTTAGACAAGGCCTCTTCTTCTCCCTCTTTATTCGTTTTCTTTTCCTTTGTAAGTTCAAAACCATTAAAAAAATCAATTCCTCCTTCAACTTTAAAATCAATTGCTCTCAAACACCATGAATATCACTTGCCCTCGGCTGGAGGGTTGTGAGTTTTTGAGTCTAGTTTATTTTAAAAATAGTTTCATCAGTTTTTGTCAAATGGTTTGAGAGATATCTACAAATAATAGTTAGTGGTCAGGAAAATGATCATTTTCAACGATCACGGATTAGCGAATGGAGTGTACGAATGGTTCGTAGCAGCAATTGGAGATTTTTAGATGTGTTCATGTGATTTCTAATAGCTTGGTTTGTTGTAAGGAATGAGATGATCGAAAATGTTCGAAAAATATTTTTCGGTGAACTGGTGGACGAGGGGTCGATCGAAGGAGTCAGGGAGGAGCGTAGGATCGAGGTGGAGGTCATGACAGTGGCCAATTTTTTATTTGGGCTTTGGTTTGTCATGTGTTGCTTAAAGTAGAGTTTTAAGACTTTTTTAGGGGGTTCGGTTATCGCATCACGACAGCGGTAGGGGGTGATCAGAGGTGGCCAAGAGTTGCTTGGAGATAGGATAAGGAGTGGAGGTTTTGTTGGCGTAGGTGACCGAGGTAGGCGAGAAGCAGGGGACAGGGAGAGCTCTGTTTGTGATGGGTCAAACTGGAGGCACTACACATTGGGGATAGATGGTCGCATTTTGATGCAGTCATTCGTTGGCCTAGGCGATGTGGCTAATGCGAAAAGGTTGGAAAGTTGGACTCGCAGGCAAAGCGAGATGAACGTACACATGCATGCATCCATGCACGGTAGGAGACCTGTAGGGGATGTTGTTTTGGTAAGAATTTAGAGAAGATGGATTGTATGGGTTTGGATTTAAGCAAATGGGCTTTAAGCTTTGGCTCGTGAGAATTATTTGTTAAATATGAAATAATTATATTATTATGTTCAAAAACTTTGAAATACCATAAGTTGATCATTTTATATTCGAATTACATACGGATATTTGCATTGTACTCGTATGGATGAGTACAACATTTTAGTGTAATTTGTTGATAGTTTCAAACAAGTATAAATTTATGACATATTTAAACAAATATGATTTAAATTATGTTATTTTAAATAATAACATCGTTTAAATTTATATACCTTAAATATTGCTTTTTATTTCTCCAAATAAAACATGGTTGAGTTAAACTGGATTAAATATGGTAATTGGACATCTATTAATGGAATAAAACACCATTCCGCTAATTAAATTAATTTGACATTTTATTAGCAGAATAAATTCCCATTTTGCTATTTTATAGATTTGGACCTTTGATTATATATACACAACTTTGAATAGACAATATGTTAACCAATGATGGTTAAGTGTTGAATTTATTTACACACTCATGGATTTTAATTAAATAATATGGTAGCTTGTTTAAGCACCATGGTGATCTTTAAGCCTCCTTCGAATCTGGAAAGCTAATTATTGATTTGAAAATTATTTTAAGAATAATTATTTGTATTATAAGGTATAAGGATAACCATTATTTAGTAATAAGATTCAAAAAGGTAATAAGTTATTAATAATAATATTTTAAAGATAATTTATAATTGTTTAATAATAAATTAAAGTTAATTATTTTATTAATATGGTTCTTAAAGGTTATTTCTTAATGTTATTTAAAAATGTTTAATTACTGTTTAAAAGTTATTAATTATAGTTTAAAAATGTTTTAATTATACTTATTTACTTAAAATGATTATCTATACTTTAATTAAAGTTAATTAATTATATTGATTTAAGATATTTAATTATATCTAAAGGATAATTAATTTTTATATTAATATTAGTTTAAGGTCAATTAATTATTTTCTAATAACTGTTTAAATTTTTATTAACTATGATACTAATATTATTTTTGAAATTAATTTAAGATATTATTAAATAGATTCTAAAGTATTATTTAAAATAATATTTGATTAAAATGAAACAAAAGGATGAGTAAAGAGTAATTTATTATTTAAAACTATTTTAAATAACTTATGGTTTATCAAGAGGACCTAATTGCCTTAAGAGTCCATTAATGGGTTGGATTAAATATGGATAGAGTTTTATAAATGAATTGGATATTTATAAACAATTGGTAAAGGAGATTTAAAGATCTGAGAAGGAGAAGTTTTATAAACGGGATTTGGAATTTATTAATAATGTTTTATAAAGGGATTGATGTTTTGGGTTTCTCCGTTTTAATTGACATTTAGGTTTGATCATTTAAATACAATTTCAAATAGAAGACCTTTCTAAGTATTTGGTGGATATACTTATAACATTATATAAGTATATGTAAAAATTTCGAAGTTTTGAAAAGTGAAATAGTTTGTGAATATACTTATACCCTTGAGAGAGTATATGGTTATATTTTCTAAGTACCAAAAATATAGTAGTTTGTGAATACACTTATTCCATTGAGGTAAGTATATGGAAGTGATTACCAAGTATTAGAATTGTTGATTTAAATTAATGAAATATTAATTTAAGAGGCTAGGTGATTTCCGTAGGAAATGTAATCTTTGTGTTGAATGCTTGTTTATTTGATAGTTAAATAACCGACGATCAAATCTTGGCCTAAATATGCAGTCCTTCTTAATTTTGATGGTAGGGAAATATCCCCTACTTAACACTGAATGATTTTAACTATGGAAATATCTGGTACAGTTACCATCGGAGGTGGTATACTGTCTGTATAAACTCTTTTCGTTTTTCTAAGAAAAATGATGAGACGATCCGTCCGCTTAAACGATTATGGGGTGATCCCCACTCTTATGTTTGTCTGATTATTTTTGAAACAATCGCTATTGAGCATTTTGAAAATCGGCTTTTATTTTTGTGGAGCACCCGGGAAACGGAAGCGTGTACTCATAAGAGATAACTCGAACCCGTAACCACTTTGAAAACCATATACAGTTCTATGGAGGAGATTCGTGATATATTGAGATGTTGGGATCTATGTGTGATTCTGAGACCTGATGGGGTATGGGAATCCAGGTGTGATTCCAAGATCTAATTGAGATGTGGGAATTTATGTGCGATTCCGAGACCCGTTGGGATATTAGAGTCCATGTGGCGTTCCATGATTTATTTGATGGCGGTGCATAAGCTGGAATGCCAGATGTTGCCTCATCAGTGGGAATGACTAAAACTAAAGATAAGAGGCATGGCCAGTAGGTTTGGCGAACCAATAAGGTATAGTCAGATCCACCTAGACGTCACTTGTAGTTGTTATGCATGCATAGGGCGATGCACTCGGTCTTAGTGGGACCAGCTATGTTTTTCCTTTTCCTATAGTACATCACTAGGAATGTATGCTGCTATAGAAGCATATCTCTGATCCTTGTGCCGGAGCACCGTTCCTCGAAGTACTGAGGGCACCTCCATGGAAATCCTACACATTAGCGAACGTACCATATTGATTTTTGATTATATATCTAGTATTGTTGTGATGTACACTCACGAGCATCACAGCTACTTGATTATTATTATTTTGCCCTCAGACATTATTATAATATCACCGGATTTTCTGATATAAAAGGTTTGGTTACTGTAAGGTAAAAACCCGTCCATGTTTATGTCCGGCGTGGTCTTGCGAGATACCTTTGATTTTTAAAGGATTTTATAAGTTATAATAAATAAAAATTCCTTGTGATTTAAGTTCTCACGCTGGTTTTACCAAACTGACCTGGGCATTGTTTTTCTACAACTCGGATCAGACCGAGCATATTTCTAGGTTTAGCTGGATGTTTGGAGCTTCAGGAGATGAGTTATAGGCCTAAAGACATATTCTCGTACATGGTTATTTTTCCGTTTCATTTATGGTTATATTTATTACAAGTGTAAGGATTGGTTGTTATAACCGTCCGTGCTAAATATGTAAATATACTTTGATTGATGTCTGTATATTCATATATTACAGTTTTTTCTTTGTGTAAATATTTGTTATCTATTACAAATTATTCATTCCACTGTGAGATTATGTGTTGTTAGTTATTCTTATCTTCTTCCTTCTTTCTTTTTCCTTAACTATTTGCTTTCCCATTCAATTTGGGTTGGACATGTGTGGTTTTATTATCAGCTTAAGCTATACGGAAAAGTAGGTCGTTGCATTGGGTAGGTACTGACCTCAAATTAGTATTTTAAAATACTATAAGTCGCCATTGAGTTGAAATTGGTTTTGAGACAGGAAATGATTTTGAGACAGAAAATGATTTTGAATCTGAAATTAGGTTTTCGAAAATATTTTATTTTAAAGGATTTAACTTCTATTTTACTCCAACCTTTCTATTTGTCTTTAAAAGTTATTTTTTTATATTTAATATATTATTTTAAACTTATTTATTTATATTTAATAAATTGTTTTAAAGTTATTTATTTATAATTAATGTTGTTTTAAATTTATTTGTAAATATTTTAATATATTTAAAAGGTTAAATATTTAAATTATTAATATAGTTGGAAAGTAATTATAATTATTTATTAATAAAGTTTTGGAAATTAATTTTTATTATTTACAATAATAATGTTGAAGATTAATTATTGTTTTTTATCTAATAATTTTTTGAAATTTTTAATTATTATATTAAGATGTTTTGATGTTAATAATAATTATTATTTATTTTAATGTTTATTGTTAATAATTATTATTATATAATAGTGTTTTTAAGTAAATGATTTTTATTTATTTATAACGTTTTCGCGACTTATAAATAGATTTTTATAAACAGGCTTGGATTTTATAAGAGGAGTTTATAAAATGTTTTGAAGACCTAAAGGAAGATTATTTATAAGGTAGAGGAGTTTATAAATGGTTAGATGTTTATAAATGAATTTTAAAATGGGGTTTATAGAATTATAAGAGGAGTTTTACAATGAGTTTTATGGATTTATAAAGAGTTTATAAAAGACTTGAGAAATAATTTATAAAGGTTTATAAATGATTTTGGAAACTTATGAATGGTTTATGAATGATTTTTAGAAATGCATAAAAAGAGAAATAAATGTTTGAGATTTATTAAAGAAATTATAAATGATTTTTAGGGATTTATAAAGGAGTTTATAAATGATTTTTGAATTGTATAAAAATAAGGAATCTTTCTTAGTCTTGTGAATATAATTATACCATTGAGATAAGTATATGGGTAATTTCTAATATTGAAAATATAAGGTTTGTGAATGAATCTATGTAAACGTATTTTGGTATAAATATTGACAAGTGATTTTAGTTAATGAAAAGATATATTAAAAGAGGATAGTGGTTGCTTATGTGCTTAACCAATGTTGATTTTCCTATGGAATTAAATCCATAATTTGGATGTGTGTTGTTAATAGTTAAATAACGGACTATCAAATTTGGACCCAAAACGTAACTTTTGAAATATCTAGGAGAAACAAGTGAGTTATATGGAACAGTCATCTCCGATGAAGTTGTACTATGCATATAATCTTTTTTCGTTCTCCTAGGACAAATAATTAGGAAATCCATCCACTAACGATTAGGAGGTGATCTCTGCTCTTATCTTTGACTGTTTATTTCCTGAAGAACCGGGGTTGAGTTTACCAAAAACTATTGAATGTTGGTTCGAAGAGACCGGGATCGGATGTGTTACCCGAAAACCACTTCGATCTAACTCAAGCATTTCGAAGTGAAGACATCTTGGAAATGATGAAATTGAAGACGGAGCTCTGAAGCATTTCGTTCAGTCCCAGAACGAACTTGTATGGATAAATGCTGTCATTGCATTGTTTCCTGGAGGGTAGTGTTATCATTCTAAGTGGGAAGTGCTTTATAAAAGGTAAAACGTAGCCTCAAGCCTCAACAACCGAGAATGACTAAAACAAGGGAGATGCAGCAATGCTAAGTGGGTGGCTCCTAAGTAGGGTATGATCACCCTATCTAGAGTCGATATTATCTTTCGTTTGTATGCTTAGGGCCTATTCACCAAGAAGTGATCATATTCTAGTCAGTGGTAGGTGGTTCTGTGTTGGTAGGGGATCCTGGCGAGGTCTCGATGTTATTTATTCTAGAGATGCACCATGATGGGTGGTACCCCTCTAGCCCAGTCATTATATGGAATCTATCCTCCATTATGTGTCATACAGACTTAGTTGTGCCCAACTATGTTGAAATGTAAGATGCAAGCATTTTCGGTATATTCATATTTTACTTTAACCTCTAAACATTATTATAATATCAATAGTTTTTCTGTGAAATGGTTTGGCTACCGTATGGTAAAAACCCATCTGTGTTTATATGTTGCATGGTCTTACGAGATACTTTTATTTTCAAATGATTTTGAAAACACTAAAATTCAACTAGTGTGTTCTCTCACGCTGGTTTACCAAACGAACTTGGGTGTTATTTTATTATAATGCTCAGGTTAGACCAAGCATTTACAGATTTTCTTTAGATGCGTTGGTTTAGGATCTAGATTAACCCTAGAGGGGGGTGAATAGGGCTATAGCAAATTTTCTTGAATTAAACACAAAACAAACTGCAGAGAAGTAAATATGCTGAAAAGTAAATCACATAAAAAATTTACCCAGCTTCGGCAACCCCTGCCTACTGCTGCATTTCCAGATTTCTATTAGAATTAAACAGTCTCCCGCTTACAAACACTCAAACAGACTCGTACACCCTGCTACCGCCTATAGAGTTTTGCAAACTCGCACACCCTGCTCACTGAACTAATTCTAACTAGACAATCTGACACAACCTAAAACCTAGGTGGTGATTTACCAAGATTTAAATCGAAAAGTACAGAAAAATATGAGCAAAAATGATTAAAAGACTTGATTTTAAAACTACACCCTATTTGAAAAAATAAACCCTAATTGAAAAAAACTAAACCCTAATTAAATTATACGGCCGCCCCTTTTCTATTCTTTTACTCGGTCTCTTTCTATTTTATCTGATAAAAAATGGCTATGACTGTTGTCCCAAATTAGGGCTTCTTCCCTTCGATCCAATTTAGGGTTTTGAAAACAGCAGTAGCCGATAGTTGATCGAGCGTATGATTGATTCCGGTCCTCTGTTTGTCGATCGTCTATTTCTTTGAGTTGCTCTCTGCAGCTTCGATTTGATCGAGTTCAACGTATGCTTTGGTATGTAGTTTTCTCTTTATGTGCTTTTATGATTTTCGTATTCGAACTCGATGATCATTTCCAATGATGACTGTGGTTTTATATATGGATTTCGATTTCCTTTAATACGTTCGTCTGATTTGTCACTTTCCTAATTCTTGGTTGCTTGATATTTGGTACTTACTTGATTCACACGGATTTGATTTTGAAACGTTCGATTTTTCTTGAGTCCTACGGCAACAATCTTTCCTCTTTTGATTTGTTTTGACTTTTTCAAGAATTTGCAAATATCCTTGATTATCGTACGTCTGCATTGTTCGACTTCGAATTTGTTTCCATTTGTTCATCTCGACTTGTTTGCGTCTGCATTTATATTTCTTTGACTTGATTACTTCTGCTTTGACTTCGAACTTATCATCTGATCTTTGGTACATTGTTTTTCAATTACTGTCTTCATTGAATTTCCTTGTTGACTTCTGTATGCTTCCACATGATTTTGACTTCACTGTTTATTATGACTTTGATTTTCTGTTCCCTGTGAGCTTCGTCTCTGGCCATCTGCTCTGGTTGGTTTAACCTGAACTCTACTTGACCACTGCATCCGTGAATTTTGATGTTGTCTGGTTGTTCACTATTTGCATCACTGTTTCATATAGTTATTCACTTGTTTGAGTCTGGTTTCGCATGTGTCCATTCGCATTGACTTTCTGTTGCAAGTGCTTCATGATGTACTCGACAAAATGTACTTCCTTTGTTTTACTCAGGTCTGCATTATATTGTAGTTCATGTATGTTGATCTCTGGTCTCTGTTGCATGCATTGCTATTGAGTTGCTTTATTATATCACTTGATATTTGTGGTATTTGTTGTTACATCACTTTGAGTTGTATTCATGTTTGATCACCGGGCTTTGCATATGTAGTTGTCATATCTTGTGCTTGAGCTCCTTTCCATACTGATGCACTTCATACATGCGTTGTGTTGATCTTGCTTGCTACCTGGTCGACACTTGATGTTTGTAACTTGGTTTGTGTTGTTTCTGTACATTTGCCTGAGTCACTTGTTTATTTTGCCTCTGTATACTTGTTGCTTCCCTGACCTTGTAGTTGTTCAATTGTCTTCTGTTCACCTGTATGTAGTTGGTTGTTTGTATGTTGGCAACTTGTATTTGTGATTCCTGTTGCACAGAGTCTTGATAGCAATTGAAAATCTTATAGCCTGGTCTGGTGCACATTGTTTGCTATGACATTGTAGTTTGCATTATTTCTTTTGTTGGTTGCACACACGAGTTGGCGAGGCAGTGCACACGTGTATAAGTGTACACGTGTGTATTGCAGCCACTTATGATTACCTGTTCCTGATAGGAATACGAGTGTATATATCTATGTGCACGACTTTGTGTGTGATGAATTCAAATGTAAATGATGACGAACAACCCACATAACTGCGGCACCAATAAAAACAAATTTATATTTTTGCAAATTCAAATTTGTTTATTTTCAGATTACTGCTGTAGTTGCTAATTATACAGGTACACAGGAGACAGAGCAAGAACTGGAGCTGGGCAATGCAGATAGATGCAGATTAATGGTTTTGTAAAGCGACCGTGTTGTGCGTTGTAGTGAGAGAAAATATGAATATGAAATGTATAAACTAGTGTATGTATATAGAGAGAGCTGAAAACTTTGTACTGTATAAGTGTTGAATTAAAATATTATATTGAATAAAAATACTGATTGATTTATATAAATTCTGTGTAATAGTATTATTATTCAATATGAATACTTATTCCTATATGTATATAGTACAATCTGCAAACACATATCTAAATTGATTTATATATTTGTTATCATCAAACAAAAATTCACATCAAACAATCTCCCCCTTTTGATGATGACAAACATATATATTAAAGATTTTGAAATTCTAATAAATGTGTTTGAGCATGAAATATTTAGCTCCCATTATATGAATGTTCCCCCTACAACTGAGACCACTCCCTATTTAGAAGATTTAGAAAATTACAGAAGAATAAAAGAACTAAAGAAAATTAACTAACAACATTTAACAAATTTGTTGAAGTATTCCAAAAAATATGTACTTCCTTATCAAAATCTTGTTCTTCTCCCCCTTTTGTCATTATCAAAAGACTGACAAAAAACTATGGAACAGTCGGAAAAAATAATAATATACCATAACGAGATAACAATTTCCACATTGTAGAGAATGGATCGATGATTAGATTTTTGTATAATAAGAAGAGAGATATTTTAAAATTAATTTGACACTTAAGCACAAAAATAAGCACTTACTAACCACGCATAACCATAAGGACTTTTAAATGGGATTAGCAGTTACTTATTAGTCTAAGCATCCGGACTTTTAAGTGAGACCAGAATACTTAGTTACCATACTCCATCCATGCATAACCATAAGGACTTTTAAATGAGAATGGAGTAATGATAAAACTAATTCACTCACATGCTCCATCCATGCATAACCATAAGGACTTTTAAATGAGAATGGATGCATGAGAGTTACTATCATTATTAATAAAAAAAATTATTTTAAAAGATAATCCACTTTTCTCATTTTACAAAACCATTATGAACGATAGAAAGATGGTAGAAATAGAAATGGTCGTGGAATAAGTTACCAAGTTAATTATATTATGTAATATCCAATACTGAATACCATATTCGTATCAATCTTTAGATAATATAAAAACTGGTTTGAATCCTAGAAATTGAAGTTGAAAGTATATATCCAAGAATATTTCAACTAAAAAATGGAAAATGATTAGTCAATTACTATAATCCCCAAATCCTAATCTGGAAAATCTGTCTTCGGGGAGGGGTTTTGTGAAAATATCAGCAAGTTGAGCCTCAGTTGAGATATGTTCAATGCAAATGTCTTCCTTAGCAATGTGATCTCTAAGAAAGTGGTGTCTCACATCAATGTATTTTGTGCGTGAATGATGAACAGGATTATTTGACAAGTCTATTGCACTTTTACTATCACATTTTACTGGAACTTGTTTATAAACTAAGCCAAAATCAGAAAGAGTTTGCATCATCCATAAAATTTGAGCACAACAACTTCCTAAAGCAATATATTCTACTTCAGTGGTGGATAATGCAACACAATTCTTTTTTCGACTTGACCATGAAACTAATGAATGTCCTAGCATGAAACATGTCCCACTAGTGCTTTTCCTGTCAACCAATGAACCAGCATGATCAGCATCAGAATAGCCAACTAAATCAAAATTTTCACAAGAAGGGTACCATAATCCAAATTTGTGTGTGTGAAAATATCTCAAAATTTGTTTAGTGGCTTTCACATGAGATTCTTTAGGATTAGACTGAAAACGTGCACACAAACACACAGAAAACATAATATCAGGTCTAGAAGCAGTAAGATAGAGAAGTGAACCAATTATCCCTCGATATTTCTTCTGATCAACAGCAATTCCTTTCTCGTCTTTGTCCAACCTTGTTGATGGGCTCCTAGGAGTTCTCAATGGTTTGGAGTTCTCAACTCCAAATTTCTTCAACAGTTCCAACACATACTTGGATTGTGAAATAAAAATACCATCACTGCTTTGCTTGATTGGAATCCAAGAAAATATTTCAATTCTCCGACCAAGCTCATCTCGAATTTAGCCTGCATGACTTGTTCAAATTTCTCGCACAAGAGTTCATTAGTAGCACCATAAATAATATCATCCACATAAATATGAACAATCAAAAATTCACTTCCTCTATGTAATAGAAACAGTGTCGTGTCAGCACTCCCCTTTTTAAAGCCATTTTCCAAAAGATATGTACAAAGGCAGTCATACCAAGCTCTAGGAGCTTGCTTAAGACCATATAATGCTTTTCTAGTTTATACACATGATTTGGAAAATCATGATTTTCAAAACCGGGGGGTTGTTCAACAAAAACTTCTTCTTTCAAATCACCATTCAAAAAGGCACTTTTTACGTCCATTTGTTTAAGTTTGAAACCCTTATAACATGCAAAAATAAGCAAAATCCTAATGGCTTCTAACCTAGTTACTGGAGCAAATGTTTCATCAAAATCTATGCCTTCTATTTGGTTATATCCTTTTGCGACCAACCTAGATTTGTTTCTAAGTACATTTCATGATTCATCAAGTTTATTTTTGAACACCCATTTAGTTCCAACAATTGGATAGTCATTAGGCCTAGGAACTAATTTCCAAACTTTATTTCTCTCAAATTGATTAAGTTCATCTTGCATTGCTAAAAACCAACTTTCATCATTAAGAGCCATTTCAACAGAATCAGGTTCAATCTCGGAAGTAAAACCATTGTGGCAACAAAACGCACACAAATTTTTATCAAATGAAGAGCGAGTGCGTATACCTTCCGTAGGATCACCTATAACCAATTCAGGAGGATGATTGGATTTGAACTTCAATCTACCAGCATCAACAGTCCTACTTTTAGCTTTCTCACTAGATGTCCCTTCTTCAATGCCTTCATGATCTACCCCATCGTCAACCTTCTTTTCAGTCGTCCTTTCCAGGTCAGATTCATCGAATTTCACATTGATTGATTCAACAATTGTCTTTGTTCGTTTGTTGTATATCCTGTAAGCCTTGCTCCTTGTTGAATAGCCCATGAAAATTCCCTCATCAGCCTTTGATTCAAATTTTCCAAGTTGATCACCTGTGTTAAGAATGAAACAAGGACATCCAAATACACGAAAATAAGAAATGTTAGGTTTCCTTTCATGCCACAATTCATAAGACGTTTTGTCAAATATTGGTCTAATCATTACTCTATTCATTACATAGCACGAAGTATTCATTGCCTCTGCCCAAAAGGTTAGAGGTAGTTTATATTCACTCAACATGGATCTAGCCAATTCCTGTAATATACGATTTTTCCTTTCAACCACCCCATTTTGTTGAGGTGTTCGTGAAGCAGAAAATTCATGTTTTAAACCATTTTCTTCACAAAAGCTTTCAAATTCCAAATTTTCAAATTCGCCTCCATGATCACTTCTCAAATTTTTTATTGAAACTCCCTTTTCATTTTGAACAAGTTTTGCAAATTTTGAAAAATAATCAAAAGATTCTAACTTTTTGGCTAAGAAATAAACCCATGTAAATCTAGAATAATCATCAACCAATACATAACAATAACGTTTTCCATTCAAGCTTGCAATTTCATTTGGTCCAAATAAGTCCATGTGAATTAATTCAAGGACCCTTGATGTGCTAACAATGTTTTTAGGGCGAAATGATGTTCGACTAAGCTTGCCCAAGGAACATGCTTTACACACTTTATTGTTTTTAAACTTCTGATGTGGTAACCCTCTGACTAATTATTTCGTTTCAAGTTTTTCTAAGAGGCCCATGCTAGCATGTCCAAATCTCCTATGCCATAAAGATGCCTCTTCGTCAGTGGCTACCAAACATCTAGAAAGATTTAGATTATCAAACGAAAGCGAGTAAACATTTCCTTTTCCTTTGCCCATAAAAACAATGTTATTAGAAGATTTGTCGATGATTTTGCAAGTATCACTATCAAAGACCACATTCATACCTTTGTCACATAGTTGGCTAATAGAAATGAGATTGTGATGCAAATTATCAACGTATAAAACATTAGTCAAGGAAAAAGTACCGTTACCTATTTCACCTTTACTAATAATCTTACATTTGCTATTGTCTCCCATGATCACATTTCCACCTTTAAAATTCTCTAGGCTAAGGAACTTCGATTTGTCACCTGTCATATGTCTTGAACACCCTGAATCTAGAAACCATTCTTGTTGCTCCTTAGCCCGCCAACAGACCGCACTAGATTCTTCTGAGCTATCATTTGGTGGATTCATGACTCTAGAGTTAGAAGAAAAAATACCTTGCTCTGATACCACTTTTAGGATCTAGATTAACCCTAAAGGGGGGTGAATAGGGTTATAGCAAATTTTCTCGAATTAAACACAAAAACAAACTGCAGAGAAGTAAATATGCTGAAAAGTAAATCACACACAAAATTTACCCAGCTTCGGCAACACCTACCTACTGCTGCATTCCCATATTTCTATTAGAATTAAACAGTCTCCCGCTTACAAACACTCTAACAGACTCGCACACCCTGCTACCGCCTATAGAGTTTTGCAAACTCGCACACCCTGCTAACTGAACTAATTCTAACTAGACAATCTGACACAACCTAAAACCTAGGTGGTGATTTACCAAGATTTAAATCGAAAAGTACAGAAAAATAAGAGCAAAAATGATTAAAACACTTGATTTTAAAACTAAACCCTATTTGAAAAAATAAACCCTAATTAAATTATACGGCTGCCCCTTTTCTATTCTTTTACCCGGTCTCTTTCTATTTTCTCTGATAAAAAATGGCGGCGATTGTTGTCCCAAATTAGGGCTTCTTCCCTTCGATCCAATTTAGGATTTTAAAAACAGCAGTAGCCGATAGTTGATCGAGCGTATGATTCATTCCGGTCCTCTGTTTGTCGATCGTCTATTTCTTTGAGTTGCTCTCTGCTGCTTCGATTTGATCGAGTTCAACGTATGCTTTGGTATGTAGTTTTCTCTTTATGTGCTTTTATGATTTTCGTATTCGAACTCGATGATCATTGCCAATGATGACTGTGGGTTTATATATGGATTTCGATTTCCTTTAATACGTTTGTCTGATTTGTCACTTTCCTAATTCTCGGTTGCTTGATATTTACGACTTACTTGATTCACACGGATTTGATTTTGAAGCGTTCGATTTTCTTGAGTCCTACGGCAACAATCTTTCCTCTTTTGATTTGTTTTGACTTTTTCAAGAATTTGCAAATACCCTTGATTATCGTACATCTGCATTGTTCGACTTCGAATTTGTTTCCATTTGTTCATCTCGACTTGTTTGCGTCCGCATTTATATTTCTTTGACTTGATTACTTCTGCTTTGACTTCGAACTTATCATCTGATCTTTGGTACATTGTTTCTCGGCTTCAATTACTGTCTTCATTGAATTTCCTTGTTGACTTCTGTATGCTTCCACATGATTTCGATTTCACTGTGTATTATGACTTTGATTTTCTGTTCCCTGTGAGCTTCGTCTCTGGCCATCTCCTCTAGTTGGTTTAACCTGAAGTCTACTTGACCACTGCATCCGTGAATTTTGATGTTGTCTGGTTGTTCACTATTTGCATCACTGTTTCATATAGTTATTCACTTGTTTGAGTCTGGTTTCGCATGTGTCCATTCGCATTGACTTTCTGTTGCAAGTGCTTCATGATGTACTCGACAAAATGTACTTCCTTTGTTTGACTCAGGTCTGCATTATATTGTAGTTCATGTATGTTGATCTCTGGTCTCTGTTGCATGCATTGCTGTTGAGTTGCTTTATTATATCACTTGATATTTGTGGTACTTGCTGTTATATCACTTTGAGTTGTATTCATGTTTGATCATTGGGCTTTGCATTGTGTAGTTGCCATATCTTGTGCTCGAGCTCCTTTGCATACTGATGCACTCATACATGCACTGTGTTGATCTTGCTTGCTACCTGGTCGACACTTGATGTTTGTAACTTGGTTTGTGTTGTTTTTGTATATTTGCCTGAGTCACTTGTTTATTTTGCCTCTGTATACTTGTTGCTTCCCTGACCTTGTAGTTATTCAATTGTCTTCTGTTCACCTGTATGTAGTTGGTTATTTGTATGTTGGCAACTTGTATTTGTGATGCCTGTTGCAACGAGTCTTGATAGCAATTGAAAATATTGCAGCCTGGTCTAGCGCACATTGTTTGCTATGACATTGTAGTTTGCATTATTGCTTTTGTTGGCTGCGCACACGAGTTGGCGAGGCAGTGCACACGTGTGTATTGCAGCCGCTTATGATTACCTGTTCCTGATAGGAGTACGAGTGTATATATCTATGTGCGCGACTTTGTGTGTGATGAATTCAAATGTAAATGATGACGAACAACCCACATAACTGCGGCACCAATAAAAAAAATTTATATTTTTGCAAATTCAAATTTGTTTATTTTCAGATTACTTTTGTAGTTGCTAATTACACAGGTACACAGGAGATATGGCAAGAACTGGAGCTGGACAATGCAGATAGATGCAGATTAATGGTTTTGTAAAGTGTACCGTGTTGTGCGTTGTAGTGAGAGAAAATATGAATATGAAATGTATAAACTAATGTATGTATATAGAGAGAGATGAAAAGTTTGTACTGTATAAGTGTTGAATTAAAATATTATATTGAATAAAAATACCGATTGATTTATATAAATTCTGTGCAATAGTATTATAATTCAATATGAATATTTATTCCTATATGTATATAGTACAATCTGCAAACACATATATAAATTGATATATATATATATATATATTTGTTATCATCAAACAAAAATTCACATCAAACAGTTGGAGCTTAGAAGACGAGATGGAGGTCCAAGACGTATCTACGTATTTCTTTATGTTACACTGTGTTATCTGTTGGTTGCATTTATCAACAACAGGCTGTTATAACTGTTCGGGTTGAAATATGTTAGTGTACTCTTATTGGTGTATATATGCTACAATTTCTTTTGTAAAGATCATTATTGTATTATAGAATATTCATTCCACTGTGAGATTCTATATTGTTTATTTTTTATCTTCTTCCACCCTTCCCTTTTTTCCCTAATTATCCGCTTTTCCGTTCAATTTGAGTGGGTCATGTGTGGTTGGTTTTCCACTTAAACTGTACAAAAAAGGGGTCATTATAGGCATCTATCTCAAAATCCAAAGCATATCCCTAAGTCTATCCCACATCTTCAGATCTATCGGCATGCATGAAATTCTATGCATTAAGTCCTATCCTATGGGATATTTTCTGATCCTATATTGCCTTCAAATGGCATTTTTAGTTAACTAAAAAAAGCGGACATGCAACCACAAGCATAGAAATTTATATAATAACACATTACAATACATCTAAGCGAACAATGTGGGATAATGTCGAACTAATATGAAAATAGCATAAATCTATCATCAAAATAGTGCATCAATGGAAAAAATGTGATGTTTACTTCAAAATCATTTTAAATTCTTTTATAAAATTAAATATAGGTTTAAGTATTTTGGAAATCATATTTTAAAGTTAGAAGTCATTTCAAAACATCGTTTTAGTACTATACTAACCATCATAGTGCGGCAAGAGATAATATTACTCACCTTAACCATATGATCAAGTCATTGCCAAGTCATAAAGCTCTCCGTCATGAGCGCAACGCAAGAAATGGTGTTCAAAATGGACCTCGTAAGCAAAAGATATATGGAATATAAGAATCGCAATTAATTAAATAATTATTTAACCTAATTAATCTACAATTAAACTAATTACCCTTTTTAGCCGTTAATACTTTCTTCCCCAAACTTGCACATTCTTGTACATGCATATCCAAACCGTTACCACAACTTCATCTGTTGATTTATCCTTCCATATATGATGAAATGCCGCACCATCTTGGCTAATGGACTCCATCTCATATCCTCTCCACGACGAACCAGAAAATGTGCAACTCAACTTCGCCTATGGAGGTCCAACCTAAAACCGAGCCCTCTACATGCTTATGAACATATTTTTCTAGGGTGAACCACTTGGATGAGGATTGGTGAAAAGTGCTCGTCGTGAAGAGAAATCTGATGCCACAAACACCGTTGCCCGTCTCGCCTTGGATTCCAAGCAAAGCGGAACCCTAGTTCGTGGCTAGGTATGGTCATCATCCAAATTGGTATCGCACTCTACACAATGGATATAGGCATGAAGATCTCTTCGATACGAGTTAAACGAGGATGTTTCAAAAAAATTCATGTAGTATATCGTTGGATTTTGATTTTTGAAAATAATTTAAGGAAGTCGGCAATGTTTTATTTTCTGTTAATGGAACAGTTTAACAACCCTAATTTTGATTAACATTGTTTAGGATATTTAATTGGGTAGATTAAATAAAATAATGCAAAATGGTAAGGAGATTGAGAATTGATAATTAGTATGTGTAGAACCTAATTAATGAACTAATGAAAATAACTAGAACATTAATAAGAAAGAGGATACGAAGGGGAAAAATAGGAAAAGAGCATATTTCCTTAAGCCTTCATATTCTCATCTCTCCCTCATTTTTATTTACACAAACAAAAGATAAGAATTAGACCGGTCATTAACAAGGGTTTCAAAGTAAAGCTAAGCTAGTGAAACAAGATTAAAGTTTTGGAGAATCAAATCAAATACAAATCTTAACCTTATGTAGTCATTCAAGGTGAATAACAATTATGCATCTCATGTTTTTAAGTACTAATTTCAGTTTTATGTATAAATCTGTTTCTTTTGCTCATATTATGTCGTGCTATGATAGTTTGAATGATTATATGCTTATTGGTGAATTTATGGGGTTTAATTATGAAATTAAGTGATACGTTTGAGTTAGAAAACCTATCATATGACAACCAAATGACTTGCGATTTTGACATGATGTTAGAAACATTATTTTAGAAGTGATTTTTTAATTTCATAATTTTATGATTTAATAAGAAATATTTGGTGAATTTTCTAAGGTTGGAAAATAAGATATATAGGGTTTTAATTATTTAAAATAATCAATTTATGTTTTTGGTCCCAAAATATTTTTATGTTAAAGGATATAATAAATCTGATTTATTGTGATTTTTGGGGTTTTTCCCTTTTTTATTATTCTATATAAATTTAGTGGGCTAGAAGAGCCTAGTAGTTGTATTAAAATATTAATATAAGTTAATGGTTTGCAAAATATTTTGAAAATAAAAATTCTACTCAATAGCAGTTTTCTGAAAAATATTTTGACAAAGAAGTTTGTTATCCAATAATATTTTGACAAATACAAGGAGTTGGTGAAAATAAATTACTTTGAATAACAAAACTAAAGATTTAAGTTATTTACGACATTGCCACTTCGAAGTCATAGTCGTCGAAATTCATGATGCAACCGTTATCGTTGCTGACCTTAATGAATACATAGGATATCATTCTAGATGATATGGAATGAATGCAGGAAGGTTGGAGTCGACGTTGGCATAGATACCATCGACATCATGAGCTTCGAAGAGAATGATGTCGCTTGTTTTCCTCAAACACTTTAACTATGCCGCTTTTATCCTTATCGACATTGACGGAATCAATGCAGCTTATTTTTATTAAGGACGCCGACCCCATTGGCTTCGAAGTGACATATAGCGGCAATAGTGATGCCGCATGTTTTATACCTATGGACTTCGACAATATAGGCAACTATGTTGCTATTAGCTACGTTGAAATCATTGACGACGATGCTGCCTTTGTTCAAAAACATATGTTTTTGAAGATGGCTAGGGTGTCTCTCCTAATGACTTCAGCTCTAATGAAGCCGCTAATTTTCCTTAAGGCGATGATGACGAGATCTAACTATGTCGATCTATTCTTTTAGGAGTTTATAGCTGCTTATGATTTTGGAATTAAGTACACATCGGGAAAGGGAAATATAATTGATAATGCACTTAGCAGGAAGCATCAGAATGTGATATTATCTATATTGGCTGAATGGGAAGATTTGGAAGCATTGACTACTCGTAGTGTGCAGTTAAGATCGACTGCCAGTTCTAGTCAGAATACCCCTATGTTATCTTGTTCGGAAGTTCGACCAATATTGATCTACATAATTGCTTCTAAGCAAAGAGATGATCCATTGCTAGTTGAAAGATTTAGAAGTTTGAAAGGTAGAACATGGATTGATGATTTGGAAGATTTTTACCTTGACCATAATGGAAGGCTATGAGAGAAAGGACGGATAAGTATTTTGGATGCTGGTGACCTAAGGAAAGATGTTCTTTGGGAATGTCATCGATTGAAGTTTACTATTTATCCTGGAGGAATTAAGATGTATTAGGATATGAATAGAAGTTTCTTCTGGTAAGGTATGAAAATGTATGTAAGCTTATGGGTAAAACAGTGTCTGAATTGCCAGCAAGTGAAAGCCGAATATCAGAAGCCAGGTGGATTGCTTTAGCCTTTGGATATACTAGTTTGGAAACGGGATTGGATATCCATGGGTTTTATTAACGGGTTGCCAAGGTCAAACAAGGGGAATGAAAGTATATGGGTCATAGTGGATAGACTGACCAAGAATGCACATGTCATTCCCGTAAAGTCAACTAGGACGAGACATGTATTGGCTAAGTTGTTTATGAAGAATATAATTAGACTACATGGGATTCCTAGTAATATACTCGGTGATAAAGATTCTTTATTTACTTGTGAATTCTGGAAGACTATACATGAAGTGTTAGGTACCAAGCTTAAGATGAATACCGCTTATCACCCACAGATAGAAGGACAGATAGAGATAGTCAATAAGGTACTTGAAAATTTATTGAGGGCTTGTGTACTAGATTTTGGCGGGTCATGGAAAGACCATTTGCACTTGGTTGAATTTTCCTATAATAGTAGCTATTAGACTAGTATAGGAATGAAGCCTTTTGAAGCTTTGTATGGAAGGTCGTGTAAATCATCCATATGTTGGTTAGAGATCGAAGATAGATCACTTCTTGGTCCGGATACGGTAAGAGAAGTAGTAGGAAAGATTAAGCTGGTTCGGACTAGAATGAAGAAAGCTCGGTCTAGGAAGAAAGGTTATGCAGATAAGAGACAGAAACACTTAGAGTTCCCAGTTGAAGATCATTTTTTCGTCGAAGTTTCATCAATAAAGGGTGTGGTAAGATTTGAGAAATCAGGAAAATGTGCACCTAGATTTTTTGGACCATTTCTTGTCATCAAAGGATCGAGGAGCTCATTTACATGATAGAGTTACCGAGTAGTTTGGCAGGAGTCCTTAGTGTTTAATATCTTTCTCATCTAAGGAAGTGTTTCGAGATCCAGAGGCTATTATAACTCCTACTACGTTGGATGATTTAGAAGTGAAGCCAGGTGTGACTATAGTAGACATCCAGTTCGTATTATGGCTAAAGATGAGAAAAACTAAGGAAAAGACAGTCAAACTAGTTAGAATCCAGTGGAGTGACGATGAGAGAAACTGTATTTAGGAAAGGAAAATAGGATTAGGTACCCTTCTCCTGACTTATTTGATGGTATGTATTACATCTATGCTTTTATGTTTAATTTATGTACCTTATCGTAATTTCGAGGACGAAATTCTTTAAGGAAGAGAGTTCGTAACAGCCCCAGTTTTGATTAACATTATTAAGGATATTTAATTGGATAAATAATATAAAATAACGTAAAATGGTATGGAGATTGAGATTTGACAATTAGTATGGAACAAGCCTAATTAATGAACGAACAGAATTAATTAAAACATTAATAAGAAGGAGGATATGAAGGGGTAAAAATATGAAAAGAGCATATTTCCTTAACTTAAACCTTCCTATTCTCATCTCTCCCTTATTATCATTTACACAAACAAAAGATAAGAGTTAGATTGCCATTAACAATAGCTTCAAAGCAAATAAAGCTAGGAAAACAAGATGAAAGCTTTGAAGAATCAAATCAAATACAAATCTCGACCTTCTTTAAGATGAATAACAGTTATGTATCTTATATTTTAAGTACTATTTTTGGTTTTAAGTATAAATCCGATTCTTTTGCTCATATTATGTCACGCTATGATAGTTTGAATGACTATATTCTTATTGGTGAATTTGTGGAATTTATTTATGAAATTGAGTGATATGTTTTAGTTAGAACTCTACCGTATAACACCCAAATGACTTGATATTTTTATATGATTTTAGAAACATTATTTTGGAAGTGGGTTTTTAATTTCTTAATTTTCTGATTTGATAAGAATATTTGGTGAATTTTCTAATGTTGAAATATGAGATATTTCGAGTTTCAATTATTTAAAATAATTAAATTACGATTTTAGTCTCGATTTTTTTATGTTAAAGGATATAATAAATCGGATTTATTACGATTTTTGGTGATTTTTCCCATGAGTTTACGATTTTATATAAATTTATTGGGCTAGAAGAGCTTAATAATTGTATTAAAATATTAATTTAAGTTAAAGGTTTGCAAAATATTTTGAAAATTAAAAATATGACCCATAGCAGTTTACTAGAAAAGATTTTGATAAAGAAGTTTGTTATCCAGTAGTATTTTGACGAATACGAGGACATGGTGATAAGAAATTACTTTGAATGGCAAAATTGTAGTTTTTAAGTTATTTACAACATTGCCACTTCGAAGTCATGGTCACCGAAGTCCTTGATTCCACTGTTATACGTTGTCGGCCTTAATAAATACATAGGATATCATTCTAGGTTATATAGAATGAATTCAGAAAGGTTGGAGTGGACGTCGGCATAAATACCAACGACATAATGAGCTTCAAAGAGAACGACGTCGCTTATTTCCCTTAAACACTTTAACTATGCCACTTCTATCCTCGTCGACGTCAACGAAAGCAATGTTGCTTATTTTTATTAAGGACGCTAACCCCATTGGTTTCGAAGTGACTTATAGCGGAATAATGATGCCACATGTTTATTCCTATTAACTTCGACAATATAGGAAATATGCCGCTATTAGCTATGTCGACATTGTTGATGACTATGCCGTCTTTATTTAAAAACATATATTTTCGAAGATAGCTAGGGAGACACTCCTAATGACTTCAGCTCTAATGAAGCTGCTAATTTCCCTTAAGGCAATGACGTTGAAATTTAGCTATGTGACTCTATTTTTTTAGACTTATTCCTAAGCAAGCCAAGTTTTATACCTTAGGACGCCAATATTTTATGAAGTACGCCCAGTTATTAGCCTTCTGTATAAAAAATAAAGTCTTTAACGTACTTTATATTAAAAAAGGGCGAAGGCCCTTAGTGGCAAAGAAGTCGCCGCCGTTATCAATTAAAAGGTTTTATTAGTTTTGGCTTAGAGCCTATGGTTTTGTAAGGCAATGACCTTAAATGACTTCAAACTTCATCAATATTACATTATAAAAGCATATATCATGGCATAATTATTTTAGATAAAGTAAAGGGCTGTATTTTTCTTGTTTTGAAAGTATGATTTCAAGGGTTAAATCATTTATAAAGAAATGTTTTCAAGAAAATGGAAAAGGCTATCTATCCCATAATTTTACTACAAGAATTTATTTTTCTTATCACTCTTGGATAGATCATGATAAGATGAATTGATTTAGAGATTAGACGACCAGATGAGACTGGTATAGGGCAACGCTCTATACTTCAGCTGTTAGTCCCAGCTGATATTAGTCCAAAATTCCAATGTGTAGTGCTTTGTCAAGGGTAAGACAATAAGTAGGTTCATGCATAGAAAGGAATACATAAAAATAAGATAGGTTATAGGTTAGCCTGCAAAACCTTTAAGTTTGTAGTAAACCTAGCAAAACTATGAGATTGACAGATAGTCAAGTAAATAGTAGGATAAGCGTATTTGGACAGACCATCTAGTTTTCCTCTAACAGTTAGTTAGAAAATTTGGTATATCTGACAGGACCGAGTCAGCTATGTAGGTTGGTAATTACCCTGTGAAAAGTAAACATTGGGGCATATTGTCTACCGGTTTGATAGATTGTCATGATTATCCATGTAGCATGCATGCTTGTTATTGTTTATATTGTCTATTATAACCAGCTTGGTTGCAAGACTTGGATTTGCAAAAGATATATTTTTAAGGGATATTAGCGAGTGGAAAACCCATTCCACTCAGCAGTGTGGTCTTACTGAATATCTACAAAAACGACCTGCAAATTTATCAATTTGATAAATTATATTTATTTTTAAATATTCAAGTATAAGCTATTTAAAAACATAGATTATGATGTTTTTAACGATAATGATGGTATTCTTATTTTGAACAAGTACTTACAAAAATATAAACTTTGAAGGAATGTCGATAAAATGGTCGAAAATCGTTTTATCTATAACACGGCTCTATAATTATCAGAAGTCATGCGTGGGATTAGATACACATATTTATTTCTCTAATTAAACAAGAATGTGAAATAAATTTTTTTGGAATAAAATGTATGTATGACATTATCAATGATGTCATCATTTTTAATAATTAATCAATGAATTTTAATTGAGATTTAATGATTATTATAACTATTCAAATAATTATTTTAAATGATAATAATTTTTTTAATTATTTAAAAATAATACAAATTTTTTTTTCGAATTTTGTTTACATTTATGTGTAATTATATATAAGTGAAAATATGACTGGGAATCAGAATCGAAATTCGTAACGGTTTAACGTAGAGAAGTTGTGCAATGTTGTTTGTATAATTTGAACACACATATGACATGCACATACATTCAATTACATATACATATACACAACAAATAACATATGTAAATATATATACATATTTACCATTTATATTTAAATTTACATATAGTAAGAGATATAAATATCTAAGATATTTTCACACTTAAAAAGAAAACTAACCATCACTCACCTCATTCTTACAGGCCATCATCACTTGCACATGGAGTACGACAAGGAGGAAGGGGGAGCCGTGCACCTTGATGTGAAAGGAGGGGCATGGGAGAGGTGTAAAAAGTAAATCTACCTTAAGATATTTTGTTCAAAAATTTTCCAATAAATACCCATCCGTTTCTTTCATAATTTTAACACCGTTCTTCATTTTCTTCTTCCTCTTTCTCAAGCTATTTTGGTGGCTTCTCTGCTTCGAAAATTTATGAAGAAAAAATTAGCAAAAAGAAAATAAATTTATATAAGTTATACATTAGCAATGCACTTTAAAATCAAGTGAAATCCACTCATCTCCTCCTCGCAAACCCACAACCACCTCCTCCATCATCCTTGGTTGAGCCCACCTCTACTTGCTGGCATAGGCCAAGCCTTCCTAAATGTAATGACCCAAAATTTTCTAACCCGAAAATTCCAGATAGTTATGGAAGAGAAGAAAGAGATAGAAGAAGAAGAACAGAAACACCAAACATCTCACATTCGCAGCGGATAAAATATATAATAATAATAATAACTTTCAAAGAATACTATATCTGTCGATTACATTTAATATACATCATAGTTTCACATAATATACAGTCCCTAAAAATTAACAATTATTATGACTGAGATTAACAATAATATAAATACAGCGGAATACTCTATACGATATTGCCATCCAGCCCGCCTCCTGAGCTCCTGAACGTCCTAACCTGAAAATCTGTAATACTCGGTCTGACCCGAGCATTACACCAAAGTAACACCCGGGTCAGGCTGGAAACCAGCGTGAGTAAATCCCAACTACAAGTAATACCCAAGCAAACAATTTATATAAACCCGGGGTATCTTATCTCAGTTTTAAACAATTCACAATTTGCTATGGACCATGATTTTTTTTCTCACATATAAATTTTTCTAAGTACCAAACTTAGATAAAATAAATACAAATCACTTAAATCGTTTCATTTTATTGTATTGATTTCACAAATCAATTTATATAAATTTGGAGTGGTTTCGGGTATTTCCTAATACCCGATCCCGACCTCTTCGAGTCCCATGTCATCCTAACCCAAGTTATTCAATGAAAATACACAATTCATATCAGGGATATCAATTCATTCAATGTATCCCATACCATTCAACTATCCATAAGCAATGCTTAATCACATACAATTTAATTCAATTTATTCTAATTGAATTTTCTAACCACATTCACTTAGATGATTAATTAATTCCAAATCAATTAATTAATCAACCCCTCTATATCCATTCCTCTTAATTAACAACCCTGGATTAATTATATTCCAATTCCATTCAAGTAATTCTCTTTAATTAATTTCACGATGTTAATTACTCTTACCAAAACAATGAGTAATCTTTAATTTCTTCACAAATTAATTAACTATAATCAATTACGTTAATTCTTAATTACTTATATTAATTGACTTCTCATAAGTCACTTATTATGAATTAATTAATCTCAATTAATCAAATCTTTAATTACTTCATTAATCATATAAATTAATGATTTCCAATTATATTTTACTTAATTCAACCCTAATATTTATCATTCACGATTAATCTCAATATGTAATTAACTATTCTTTTATTTACTTCATTAATAAATCAGTTATTCCTTAATTAATTATCTAAATTAATCTCTTGATAAATTTCACAAAGTAGCTATATTTTATTAATTACATTAAGTAATTATTTGTCACACATCAAATGATTATTCTGAATTGTTTATACTTAGTTGATTAACTTACAACTAAATTTATTATTTATTCAAACCTTTAATTACTGAATTAAATAACCCAAATCATTAATTAATTTAATTAATTCATTATCCATTTCAATTATCCTACTAATTTAATGTATCACGAATCATTAAGTCGTTAGTAACTTTTAGTCGGAAACAATTTCTTATTTATTGTTTTAAGTTTAAAACAACTTAAAATTTCCAATACTTCGAGTTAAGCAACCATTAACTCGCGAACCGTCCAATACCAACATCACCAGGTCATCTATTCATAGTGCATAACAAATCAATTAAATCATTCAATCAAATATTTTAATCTAGTCATTTAAACTCAAATAGAAATCTACTAGTGTGAGATTTACTCACATTTACTTTACTTACATTAAATGATTATCATTTAAGTAACGAATTCTCTAGTTACCTATATTAATTTATCTCTACCTATCAATTACTCGATCAAAATTTAATTAACTTATAATTCCCAATCAATAATTAATTATTTCTTAACCATACATTAATTAGTTTCTCTTGAATTACAGAACTGATTAATTAAATAATCTTAATTTTCCCAAATCTAATTTAATTAAAAGTTAAGTCGAATAAATTAATTAATTTCTTAACTATATCACTTTAAATTTTTATTTTATAAAGCCGGGATATGATGATCATAAAATCGATAATTTAATCTAATATCTTTAAATCTAATCTAAGAGAAATACTTTATTTTCTTAATTTATCCTTAAGCACACCATTAATTAAATTTTGAATTGTAACTTAAGTATCTACCTGCTTAGTTTAAATGAAACATACAACTTAGATTAATAAATATTAAACACATCATTATCAAACTAAGGGTCTAAAACGAATTAGTTTAAACTTGATATTACTGTGTTTTAAAACATGAGAATACTCACATATATAACCCGAGACGATTGAGAAAACTCACCTGCAAACACCACAGCAAGCATCGAGCACCCAAAACCGAACTCTCGCTTCCGCCTCATCCTTCGATCGACCCAGACGACATCGCGATCCACTCGCGAGTTCCCAGTGCCCCACCACGCTTCTGCTGCGACAACACACGGCGCCTGCCTACGACGAGCCAACAAACCCTAACTCGCGTCCCTCCAAATCCACTATGCCGCGACGCTACCCACCGTCGCGAGCCCTATCTTCGACTATCACGTGCTCAAAGCCTCGACTTGACAGGCGACCAAGTTCCACCGACCTCAACCCTAGCTCGGCTCGAACCCAGACTAGATCGCGAATGGTTGAAAAGGTAAAAAGGGAGTTGCGATTTTGTTTAGGGCCAAGATTTCGATAATTAGGGGTTTGATCGAACAGAGGATGGGGAGGAGAAAAGGGAACACGCGCGGTCATCCCCATTTTTTTTATCTCTGTCAAACTGATAAGCGAATAAAGAGGGAGAAAGAAAACATATAAGAGAATACCTGATGCTTCCAGAGTACGCCTGATTTATATATTTTAAAAAAAAATATCTCGTTTCTTCCATAACGTGAAATTCCGAACCCCGAATCAAATATGTCCTCAGGCATTTATATGGTTTTACTCGCGTTCCGAGCATAATGGAACGTGTTCCGCAAGCTAATTTGATCATATGCGCGAGTTACAAAAGAAAACGATCAAATTCCAATTAAATCGATAAAAAATAAATCTAAGCGTTTGGAGCTGCCATGGTCAAACGACAACTCCGATTGCTATGAAAATTAAAATCCGATGGTAGCCAACTATTACGGATCCAATGGAAATGGTTTCGTCGAACTCCAAGACTGTGCCTCGGAAGGCTATTTTTAAATTTAATTTAAACGATATATTTTTAAAATTGAACAAATTACTTTTAAATTAAATTTCAACCCTTCTATTGTCTTCAATATCCTCATTATAGGTTTTATAAGCCTTCAAATTATTTTAAACAGGCTTCGAAATCCCAGATTCAACAATTTACCCAATTTCAATTATTAAATTCATTTCTTAAACCATATAATTCAATGATTTAATTATCAAGTAAATATCGATATCTTAAATTCAAGTTAAAATTAACTTTTAAATATTTTAAAACCAATTAACAATTCTATTTTAAATTGTTGGAAAAATCTGGGTCGTCACACTAAAGGTCCAAGGCTCGATTCCGTTAGCTCAAGTTCGATCTTAGCAAATCTATAGTCTATTTTCATAAGTTTATTAGCCAATGAAGGTGAGAAAACTCTATTTATATTATGATATGGATGATGGTATAATATGTTTGGAATGATTGATTGTTTTGTTTTGGTCATCAAGCTATAGTCATGAAAAATATGGTAGTTTTGATATGTAAACAATTCACAATTAATACCTGTCGAAATTACGCAATGGAAATCACTTTCCAAAATGAATTATAAAAGTGTACGAGATGATTAAACCTCTTTAAAGTGGTATATATTTATCATTTGTAATCACCTAAACTCAATTTGGTGAAGTTTTGAAAAGAATTGAAATTGGAGTCAAAAATTAGCATATTGCGTAACGGAAGTTCGCGATTTCGCATCGTAATAGTTTAAATCCATTTATACGATGGAATCGAAGTCGAATTTCTTTGAAATAAGAATTTTCGAACTCTTATAATCATAGTTTTCAAACAAAAGAAAAGGACCGAGATTTAATTTAATAGACTTTGAAATACGAGAAAATCAAGTTTTCAAAATAGTCACTTTTCAAAATGGACTTTCAAATGATAGAAAGTTGTTTTGATCAACTAATCTTTGAAAACACTACGTGCAGCACTTTTATAGCAGTTTTAATAACTTATACAGGTTACAGTTTTAACTTAATCATTCTTTCCCGAATCTTTTATAAACATTTTCAAATAAATAAATAAGTGTTTTAAAGATAATTGGGAAGTTCTATAATTATTTAAAAAAATAGTTTAAAAATGATTAAAAGAAAAGTTGTTATAAGCAAATGATTAAATATTGGCTCTAAAAGCCGATGAGTAGACCTAATTTTTCTATTCGTGAAATCTGGATGTGCGGTGCTTAAACTAAGGAGATATTCAGGAGTAACCAGTGTCCTGGTTTACCTAGCCTCTTTATGGGTGAGGAATAGATAAAGTCGAAATGTCGAAAACGAGAGAAGTACAAAAGCTTTACTTTCCATAACTAATTCCTTAACTTGGGTTGTATAGAAATAACCTTCATATGCTTCTTGTTAAATTCCAAGGAGGGAACTCGTACTATTCGTGTGAATTTAGAAGGTGATATCGCAGTTATTCGACGAATAGTACTTGTTGAATACGGTAATTAATATTGAGTAAAATTAGTATAATTTCTATGAATCCTTTTTAATCAATAATGTTTTCCAACATGATTTATAAGAAATGATTTTGTGTTTTTCAAAGTTAAAGTTTAATAATCTCGTATATACTGAAAAAGAAATGATATATCTTTAAAAAATGTTTTATCGATAATTGGTTTAGAGAGACCAAGATCAGATTTTCTTTGGCACGTAGTGCTGCATGATAGGGGTTCTTGCTTTGTGTTTAGTGGAGAGTAGTTGATTCTAACTCCTACATGTCCTCCGGGTTAGTGCAGTCAAGAGGCTGGCCGTAAAAGCAAATGATGAGGAACGGGTGTAAGCCATGGTGGTTGTACCAACTGCCAGAGGGCCGAAGGCCCGACCGTCACATTTGATATCAGAGCTTAGGTTGAGTGAACACCTAAGCCTGGTAGAGGTAATTCTCATCAGAGATAGGTTTAGTAACACCCTAGGATGAGCAACTCAATAGAGATAGGGTAAGTGATGTTAGAAATGCGGATTACGGATCTTAAGGCTGGAATAACACTAGAGGGGGGTGAATAGTGTTTTGTGGATTTTCTAAATCATTTTGAAACTTATGTAATTTGATCGCCAATAAATGAAATTCACAGACACAGATATAATCACAGAATCAGAAAAAGATGCAAGTACTAAATAAAAGCAGTAAAGGAAAGAACACACCATGATTTTATACTGGTTCGGAGTTACCCTACATCTAGTCCCTCACAATTGTATGGATTTATTTTCAAAATAATCTCCCAGATTAAACCCTCGATTTCAAGGCCACGAGGTACAACCTTCTGTATTCGAGTCCAGGGCAAACTCTCTTCATCTGCTAGGCCACAAGATCACCTAATTGATTTTCAGGGAAACAATCACACCCAATTGATTTCAAGGCTCAACCATACCTTTTGCTCAACAGTTTGATTTACAAATAATCCTATAACTCTGAATAGCATTGAGATCTTATTGGAGAGAGTGGTAGAGAATCAAACAAGAGACAATCAAGTTTGATTCACTTGGTATTTTGGCAGAGTATGGTTTGGGATTCTTTTAAACTAAATGTGGAAGATGAAGAGGAGAGAAAGTGAATGAAAATCTGATAAAAATTCGTTTGGAAATTCTGGTATTTATAGAGATTAACGGCCATATCTATTCACGAAAGGATACGACGAATAGATACTTCTTTTGAAAATTTGAAAATTGAAAATTAAAGGGTACCATGTCGACATGGGAGGTAGGAGTATGTCGACATGCTCTAGGCAAAAATGGTGATTTTGATTTTCTTATTAAAATTGGTTTTCATAATTTTTCAAAATAATTTATAAACTTTTATAAATATACTTGAATATAGTTTAACCATATAAAAGAGTTTAGAATGTAATTTTTAATATATAATCTTAATCTATAGAGTGATTTAAAATCTGAGTATATAAATATTTAAAACCTAAATACGCAAACAAGAAATAGTTTAAAATCAAGGACAATTTTGAAATCAAAATATTAAAAAATGATAAAGATAATTTTGAGGCTAAAATATTTTAAACAGGAGAGATGTTTTTTTGAAAAGACGATTTTGAAAAACATTTTAAAATAAGAGATATATTTTTGAAAAGAATTTTCATGAAATTAGTGGATATCAAAATAAGACCACTATATATTCCACTAGATATTGTCATGGGTTCCATCCCATTAAGGTTCCATCCCTTTAACAGCCTCGAAGTGGATTTCATTCCACGAATAAATTTCGAATAAAGATGTAAGTGCTTTCAAGAAGTTTTAACATAATTCCAGACTCAACACTTATCTTGTACTTTGAAACCTTGAACTCTTGATACTTATGAGTCTTCGATATTGATATCTTCAATCTTTAAATTCATCAGTCTTGTATCTTTATACTGTACAGTCTTCATTCTTGGTACCCGCATATTTATATCCTGCATATACATATATATCTAAACTATAATGTTAATAATTATATTTTATAATAAGTCCTAAGGTTGTTGTCATCAAAACCATCCTTCTCAAGGACTAACAATCTCCCCCTTTTTGATGATGACAACCTATGTTTATAAAATATACTTCACCTTTACTCTAACTCCCCCTAAGCCTAATAACTCCCCCTTAATCTAAGTCTAACTACTCTATTTTAAAATTCTCCCCCTTTGTCATTAATAAAAAAACCAATCCCATACTAATATATATAACCCCCCTTAATCTAATACTGGAGTACCTGTGACAAATTAAGATGAAATATATATATATATATATATATATATATATATATATAATAACATGACTTACTTAATGAAAACATAACAAATGCGATAGATTAAATCCAATAACCATATATTATGTTTCATATAATTTTATACATTCCAATCAAACCAAATTAATTCTAATCAAAGCAAATCAAGTCAAATCAAACAATTCAAATAAAATCAAACAATTCAAATCAAACAATTCAAGAACAAACAAGTCAACCGATAAGGAGATCAAATAATTTTAGGAACTTCAACCCATCCTTCTTCTCCAAAAATAGGGTCCTTTTTAATATCTTCCCAATCTTCATTATCTTGAATCAAAGTTCCTTAGGATTTGCATTGAAATCATCTTTGTTTAGGGCAGAAATCATCCAACGGAGGGCATCGAAATGCTTGTCTTGTTCTTTTATCTTGCATTTGACTTTGTTCTAAGTGCCTTTGATTGTGGAGAATATAATATAAGTATATTCTTGAATGAGTTGAGAGCTTCTTCAAGATTCTCAATTAGAGTTTGAGAAGAGGATGCCATTTTTGATAAATAGTTAAAAGATGTAAATAGAGATGAGTAGAAATAAAGAGTTTACAAATTTCTGAAAGAAATAGGTGTTTAAATAGGCAGGAATTCATTTGAAATGAATGGATACAAGTTAGTTATTTTAAGTTCAAAATTAAAAAAAAAAAACTAAATCAGACTGTTATATGTCGACATAGGGTGTTGTGGTATGTCGACATGGGTGTGTTGATTTATGTGTCTTCTTTGTTTTATGCATAAGTATGCATATATATGAACTTATATACTATACTATCATTTATTACAGAGACATGATAAGGTAGAAAAACATAAGATAGATAAATTTATAGATAGTGAGCTAATACAAGAGATACTTCATAACATGATAAATGATCAATACAAGTTTATACAAAATAAACTAGTACATCACATCCTAGTTTTTAGAATGTGCTAGAGGATGAGGGGCATGATGATAGGCTAAGTTTCTGACCGACTTTAGCAAAGAACTTGTTCATATTAGTGGTCATTTTATCCAATTTCTTACTAACGGATCTTTTGAGAATCCATTGATTTTCCACTATGATCTTTTGATTTTTGAGGAGAGTTTTGTTGGAAGGTTTGTCAGTATTGATAGGATATTCAATACTTTCTAAGGAGGTGTCATCATTCTCTTCTTCAATTTCCATTTCCTCCCATTCTTATTCTTCCTCATTTTCTTCTTCCATCTCTTCATGTGCCAACCTTTCATCCTTTTCGGCAAGAGATTCATATTATTGAAATATGAAGGGAATTTTCATAAGAAAACTATTAGCATGATTAAACAGTTTTCTTGGAACAAATTCTTCCCTTTTATAATCAACACCAAAATAATTAAAAATCTGGGTGAGATAGATTTCATGATATAAAGCGTTCTCACCCAATTCCAAATTCTTAGGACGAAGTTCATCCATAATCACTAGCGCCCAATTAATGTCATAATGACCAAAAATAGAAAAAAATAGCTTTACAAACTTTCAAAGTCGGGTTATTGAAATTTCCCGATCTAGGAGTGATAGTATGTTGTAAAAGAAGATTAACAATACGCCCTTTCGGACGAAAGTTATGATTTTTAAATTCGAAGTTGTCATCTCCTTCCAAAATGTGATGAAATGTCTCACGATCATGTTTATCAATATTAAAAGTAGAAAGATCCATTCTTGAATTCTTGCAATTGAGAATTTTGCCTGAAATTTCACAATTTAAAATAATTTTAGTGCCTTTAACACTACTCTAAATTTCATTTTCATTTCCGTCACGAAAACCGCGATTCAAATTCGCATAAAACATTTTAACAAGATTTGGATAGAAAACAAAATCATTTTAAAAATTGTCAAAAAGACTAAGAATATGGTTCTCTTCGAGAAGAGTTTTGATTTCATATGTAGAGAAATCGCTAAAGATAGCAAACTTTCCCGTATGAACTTTTCCATAATTAGCATAGCTTATATAGCCTTGATTGCTTCCGGATCATTGTAGAGATACTCTTTAATGGTTTTTGACAGCCTCATTGTGGATGGAGTGCTTGAAGAAACCATTTTTGAAGAGAGTAGAGAGTTTGAAAGAGTAAAAGAAAGTTTGAGTTTTGAAATGAAAGTGAAAAGATATGATAGGATAAAGGAAATAAATAGATATTCAATAGTCATGTTCTGTGGTCAAGAGGTAACTTTTCAGGACATTGGAGTTGGTGAAAAGGTGGAGGGGAGTTCAAAGATTTGAATTCAAATTTGAATTTCAATTTTCTGACGGACATGTCGCCAACATGGGTAGGGCCATGTCGACATGGGTCAGAGAATTCATACGACCTATATATTCATAAATACTTTAATATATATATATATATTATTTTTAATGTCTATATTTTTTTGAATTGATTATTAAATATACTAATACTCCTTTTTTTTAAATAATAAAAATAAAATAAAAAATATTATAATATTTAAAAATAAAATATAATAATAATAATTTAAAATTCAAACAACACATAATTTCAACAGCAATCAGACAATCAATCACTTTTAAGCAAACAATTTGAACCAAAATATTGTAAACGTGTACCTTTTTCTGATTTGTATCCCTGAAATCATCAGAATCATGAATAGCCATAAAACACATAATTGAATTTTCTGTCTTCTGATCATCATCACTTGAGGATGAATCTGAGTCTGAATCGTCTCGAGTAGCGGTGTATGCTCTTTTCCTTTTCTTTGTATAATCAATGCTTGCAGGAAATTGTTGCTTATTAGGATGCAGACAGTCTCTTCTGAGATGATCTGGTTCGTCACAGTTGAAACATTTGACGTGATTTGGTACTACATTATGATTTCAAGAATTCCTGTGATCATTCTTTTTGAGGTTGTTCATCTTTCTGTATTTTAGAAACTTTCGAAAATTCCTTGTCATGAAGGCTTTTTCTTCATCACCATCACTACCCAATTTTGATTCATTTGTTAATGCATTGAATGTAATTGACTTCTTTTCGAATGCCTTGCAATCTCTTCTCCTTTGCATTTGAACTTCGAATGACATTAAATTTCCAATCAATTCTTCAATCTTTAAAGTACTGATATCATTTGCTTCTTCAATTACAAGAGTTTTTTGATCCCATTCCGGAGTAAGAGAATTTAGAATTTTTCTAACTTGATCTTCTTCGGAGAAACTTTTTCCCAATGATATTAGAGAATGCACAATATCCTAAAATCTACTACACATATCTGAAATGGACACACTTGAATTCATTTTGAATAATTGAAACTGATTCATGAGTATGGATATTTTGGTCTGTTTGACTTTGCTTGTTCCTTCATGAGTAACTTGCAAAGTTTTTCAGATATCATATGCAGACTTACGAACAAGTACTCTATTGAATTCATTCCTATCAAGTGAACAAAATAAAATATTCATGGCTTTCGAATTATTTTGTGCAATAATCTTTTGCTCAGCAGTCCATTGTGAAAAATTAGTTGTAGGTTCAGAATATTCAGTTTGTGTGATATTTTAAGTGTCCACATGCCCAAAATATGAGTGTAAATATATTTTCATTCTACATGCCCAATATGCATAGTTACTGCCATTAAAAAGTGGTGATCTGGCAGTATATTGACCCTCTACAAATGAACTAATGATAGTGTTAACAGAACCAGTGTTGGTAGCCATTTTAAAAAAAACTTTTCAAAATTCAGATTATAAAAAATTTGAAAACCTTGCTCTGATACCAAATGTTAGAAATGCGGATTACGGATCTTAAGGCTGGAATATGTCACGACCCGATTTCCACTCCCGGAAAATCGCGTCATGAATAAAGAAAGAAAGGGATAGAAGAAGAAAAGAAAGAAGAGAAGAAGAAACAACACAAGAATCTCAACAGCGGAAACGAATAAATTATATTAATAACAAAGTATTACATAGTATATATCAAATATCAGAGTACACAGACATATACAACACATACTAGACAGTTATAAATACCTGTCTAGTTATTACAACTCAATACAAACACAAGACTCAGAGATACCAAACACAGCGGAACTAAATAACTATACGCAGAAGCCTCCTGCTCCATATGCTCCTCCACAAATCGTCAAAGCTAATCCTGAATCCTAACCTGAATTCTCTTGACTACTCATAAAAATTTGAGTACCCAAGAGTTATAGAAAAACAGAAATAACTCCGGGTCAGACATGGGTCTGGTGTGAGTAACAGGTTAAAGTTGCTTAACTTTTAAAAACCTTTGAAAAGAAAAGGTATCACGTAAGACTTCCCACACATAAACATGGAAAAGTTTTTACCTTACGCTAACCAAAACATTTGATAGGAAATCTGATGATATTATAATAGTGTCTAGGGTTTTCAAGTAAATAAGAAATAGCCGAAATTGTTACATCTATTAAATTCCAGCTACTAGCCACAAAAGTGGGTAATACAATCAAAACCGTTGGCACTTATTGGATTATGGATTCCATACAATGGCAGGGCTACTGGGGTACCGCCCGTCACAGTACGTGGCCTAGATCAACGTACCGAGGAGCCACCCTAACTCCCCTGCAACACAAGGCCGGAACCATTCCTTACTGAATAGTTCCAAATGAGACCACCCCGTGGTTGGCGCGACCAACCACCCACACAGCCGAATAAATAAGGGACTCTAGACAGGGATGAATCTCACTCTCAAGTGGGGGCTACCCACGAAGCCTTGGCGCACCTCCCCTGTTTTAGCCATTCCCGGTTGATGAGGCTTGAGGCTGCGATTACCTTAATAGGACATATCACTTAGAATGCTCATCGTCCACCTGACGATGTGCTGAAAGCATTCAATCCATACAAGTTCGTTCCGGGTTCGAACGAAACCGAAGGCATTATCTCGTTACACTCGTTTTGGAATCACCCTCAGAGTTAACGACAATAACCCTTGCACTCTAAATCACCATCTCGAATCTATAAGGACTAATTCCGTCAACTCATTACGGAATCACCCACAGAGTTATAATGACTCATAGTCCTTACACCTCGAGTCTTCACAAAGCTCCACTTTGATACACGACCTAACGTTATTTGGAATCGATGTGGTTTTCGGATATCCAAATATGGAAACCCGTTCCCGGTCTCATCGAAAACCAAAGCGTGTCTTTTAAGGTCCAAGTTGTTTTAAAGTTTTAAAACATTTCAATTACAGTATCTATATTCACACAGATAGATAACTCATGATTCATAACTGATAATTAACATTATCACATAACAGGTAATCCACATACTCAATATCAAATAGATATTCCATATATCGACATCACAATAGATAACCTATGTTATCATCACAATACCATCAAATATCCATACCACACAACCATACTTATCTCATTTCTGAGATCACAAAGCATCCAAGACAATCATCAACATCCATTTATACATAAGCAAAGATTTACTCATACCATATAATTAATTTAAAATGAATTAAATTAATCATCTCTATCTTAAATTAATTTAAAATGAATTAAATTAATTCCTTCATCTATAATTAATTTAAAATAAATTAAATTAATTACTTCATCTACATAAACCTTGCTTATCCAATCATTTAATTGATTACAATCAATTAATCAACCATTCAAAATAAATTACCTTAATTAACCACTCTTGATTAATTACCCTTAATTACATTCATGTAATTATCCTTAATTAATTTCACAAAATTTATTATTCACGACCAAACAGTAATTAACCCTTAATTACCCAATTAATTAATTAATCATAATTAATTACATTTATTCTTAATTAATTACATTAATTATTTACCTATTATTGATTAATTAATCATAATTAATCATCCTTAATTACATCATTAATTAAAATAATTAATGATCTTAATTACTTCTTAAATTAATTACTCTAAGTAATTAACAAACTTAATTACTATATTTAAACTAAATTAATTATCCTTAATTAATTTCTTAATTAATTTTTTGATTAATTACTAAATTATTAATCCAAATTATCTCACACTAAACATCTCCACTTAATTTATAATCTGTAATTATCAAATAATACTTAACTAAGTAATTTCCAAATCCTTAATTACATAAAGTAATTATTCTTAACCCAGGTGTTTAAAATTAATTAAACTTAATTAATTAGAATGAAACAATCTTATTCAATTAAATTAATTACATTAAGTAATTAATTTCTTAATTACTTTATCAAGTAATTACTCAAACCATTTATAATTGATTATTATTAAATTAATTAATCTAATTAATTATAAAAATTAACTACATTAATTAATTATTGAATAATCATGGTTAATGACCTTCATTAACCATTCTTAAATTATTTTATAAGGTAATTAACTTAAATTAATTACCAATTAAATTATCTTTAATCATTTATTAATTAAAATTAATTATTAAACTAATTAACCTTGATTTAAAACTTAATTACATAATTAATATTCATTTATCATTAATTAATAACTTAATTAATGATCTTAATTCCAAATTGATTAATCATTAATCAATTAATTCCAAATTTAATTAATTTAAATAAATTAACAAAACTTAATTACCTTGTAAATAAATTCTAAAACATAATTCTTAATCAAAAATAAACATAACTTAATTCTGTTTTAAACAATTTGATTCAAAACAAAATACAATTACCTTTAAATTCCAATTTAAATTTCAAGTTTAAAATAAAATAAATTTTAAACTTATCAAAGTTTTAAATAAATTTAAAACTTATTTAAATTTACAAGTCCAAACAAATGTTTGACTTAAAATGCAATTATAAGAATTTGAAATTAAATTTATTTCAAAATTCTAGAAGTTTCAAATCATTTATATTTTAAAACTTTCAAATTTGAATCTTCTTTTAAAATTTGAAACTGAACTTCATTTAAACTCAGTTTTCCAGTTTAAATTTAATTCTTAAATCTTAATCATATTTTAAAACTTCATTACCAAAGTTTCAACTATTTTACACAAAATAAAATAGTTAATTAAGTTAAATTTAAAACTTAAGTTTCTGTTTTAAAAACTGAAATTTGAATTTCAAATCAGTAATGCAAACTTGAATTGCATTTAAATTCAAACTTTGCTTTAAATGTAAATTTGCAGATTCAAATTTTAAAACCCAGAAAACAGAAAACAGGGTTTTCAAAATCTGGAATTTTTGAATTCAAATCCAAATACAAATTTAAATTCAAAAATTCAACCTGAATTTGATTTTTAAACCTAAACCTTAATCTACACAAAAGCTACAGATTTTTGTTTAAAAGTTTAAAACCAGATTTCAAAAAAACAGTTTCAATAACCTGTAAATTACAGTGACCCGAGTACACTTAAATTTACTTCGAGTCATATGCACCACTGCTCCGAGTTTCTGCCTGACTTGCTTCGAGTCTCTAACCTCCTTGCTTCGAGTTAGATTCCACATCTTCCCTGCAACATCCAAAATCACACAGTATGCCTGAAAACACGTCGCCGTGCATATGCACGGCGACCACCACCTCTGATGACCCTCAGTGAAGATCCAACATCAACCATAAACCCATCATAACTTCAAACATCAACTCAATTCGATCAGAAATCCAAGAGTTCAAAAATTCCCAAATTTCACTAACCTGTAATAATATTCTACAGGTTTTACTCACAACCTGTCATCGGCCACCATTCTCACCTCCGACCATCTTGACCCCCACCTTTCCGGCCTTGCACTCCTCTACACATCAACTATCCATACCCCAAACACCATAACACTCGGTCAATCCATCACTTCAAACTGACTCAAAGATCAACCCAATACTAAACTAGGTTTACCTGAAGAAAACTTAAAACTGCACTCAAACTAATCAATATAATCACTTCTCTGATTTTCTCCAGGATCTAAGATCCATTCCTGATAACTCAAAATAAATTTGAGTTTCCTTCAACTACAGATTGTATACATTTGCCCAAATTTATTATAATTGTTTCAGACCAGACAGTAATTGAAACAAACTTTTAAAAATATTAATATTTGATTTATAAATCCAGATTTATGTCAATGTATTAAGTTTATGAATTTGGATTTAATGTGTTTGATTTTGATCTAGAACAACATAAAATAAGATTGCAAAACTTTTCACTAATTCATACTTTGTTTCAAAAATAAACTGAAATGAAACATGCACCTATAAATGTCAGTACTTGATTTAAGAGTCAAGTTCCAGTTTGTTTGATCAGTATTACTGAATTATCATATCAATTAGATTTGGTTTGATTAAAATTGTACATACAAAATGATCTTTCCTGTGTTACAGATATGTCACACTGTATTAACTTAACTAGAAAAATTTAAGTCTTAACTTAAAAAGTTAAAACACATTACTATATAAATCTGAATTCTAATCTCTGATATAAAATCTTCTTTTATTTATTCTAACACACCAATATAAATCTCAAATTAAATCAATTTGTAAAGATTTCTAAACAGTGTGTAAATCTGGGAACATTACTCAACATAATCAACATGCATAACAATCATAATTACCACAGCCATTTCATAGCACACAAACATAATTTTATCTCAAACATTTAAATCAAGCAACCTAATATAGTTTAAGTTTTAAATGTTACTCACCTTTTCATGTATGCAGACCACTGATTAGCTCCTGTTTTGGATTTGCAGAAAACCAAAAATGCAGGCTTGACTCAGTTGAAATCTGAGTTGCAATTGATGATATGCTCATGCTCATGATCCCATACACTTATTACTTGTATGTAGATGATGCAGTTGCTGGATTCTCTCATTCATGCAGATGCACTCCCTTCCCAAATTTAAAACAGTGCAGATTTAAAAAAAATGCAGGTGCTTTCTCTTATGCTTCCTCTGTTGTTATAAGTCTGGTTGCTCATGCTTGCATGCAGGTGTTTAGATGAACTTGCATGTAAATGTAGATGATGCTGAGTTGATCTTTGGAGTATGCAGGTTCTTTGATTTGAGAATTTAATGAAGGTGGATTTGATTGTGCAGGTTTGATTTGTGGTATGCAGATTGGTCTTCATTTTATTGTGAATGCAGATTTGTATAAGAAGTGAGATATGTATGTGTTTGGATTTGAATATGAATATACAGATTTGTGGATTGCAAAATGAAAATGAATTTTTATGCATTTGTGAATGCAGATTTTTAGACATGCAGGTGAATTTTGATGTGGAGTTTGATTTTTCTTTGATGAAGGAAAATAAAATGAGCATGCAATATGAAGTAAAGATGCATACTAATGTATTTCAGATTTTATGAAAATAAAAGAAAGATAAAAATCAATTTTAACACTTGTCAATTTAACAACACTTGTCAAAAGAATACATATAAATCAAACACTTGTTTTCTCATTTAAAATAATTAGTTTTTAATTATAAATTAATGTTATATTAGCTTAAATTAAGTTGTTAATTTATATGTATAAATTTATAAATGAAAATAAAAACAAATCATGTTTACAAATGAAACTTATACAAATTATAGATTAAATCAATTAAACAATTTAGATTTTATTTTATTTTTGAATTTAAATTCAAACTAGATTCAAAAATCAAACAATTTTCAAATTAAGTTATAAATAGAAATTCAATTTGAACTAAAATTTACAAATGTTATTTAAAACTTATTAAAAAGTCATTATATTATCAATATTGCTTTTATAATCTTATTTTAAAAGAAATTACATTTTTTATCAAATAAATATCCTTTTTATTAAGTCATAAAAATCAATTTGTTAAATTTATCCTAAATTTAAAACAATATCAATCTATTTAAAATATAAACCATATATTCATATTGTAAATAGAAATCAATTTATTATTTTTAAAAAGATAAAATAACCAATTTAAATATTTATTGAAGAGGATTATTAAATTTATCTGAATAATTATTTACAGAACATCAATATCAATTTAATTTTAACACAGATTATTAAATTGATATTGTCAAAAATTCCGGGACGTTACAATCCTTCCCCCTTAAAAGAATTTCGTCCTCGAAATTTAAAACAAAGGTAATTTAATAATCTTATTAAATTTTAATTTAAACACAAGCATATATCAAACCTATGCTAACAACCAAACAACCAATTCAATCAATCAAACAAATCTAATTATTCAGACAAATTCTGGATAAAATAACATCGAGTTTCCCCAGGTGTATATATATATCCACCGGGATACTCGCCCTAGAGAACCCAAACAAACAATACCATGAAGCTACTAAGCTCCTATACAACTATATCTATAACACTAGACAAAATATCAGACTACAAACGAGTCTGACTTAACTATCAAAACTCCAAAACTGCTGGTTCTACAACTAGAGACAGATCATACACGTACTTCCTCAGAGATACGTGAAACTCATCGAATCCCAGTTATCCAACTGGCAATTCAATCCTGTAGATCCATCATCTTCTCCAAGAATACAGAAAAGATCCAAAACACATCAGAGCAACTCCTCAGACTTACCCAAACTTATAGCTCACTTCTGATCGGAGAAAACTTATCAAAATTAATCTCCGTCTTCAGAGTCCAAATCCCTCCGACTCTTATCCACATAATTCTTCAGACGATCCTGGGCTACCTACAGCCTATTCGATCAGCTCAACCTACGCCGATGCTTCTAGAAACAAACCAGACCAATCAACTCAACAAAATGATCTCCTCAAGATCAACCAAACCAAGAACTCAAACTCAACTCCTCAACATCAGAAAACAACAACTTACTTCTCCTGTCCAGAAAGAAAAGCAGATACACTCCCCAACTGCTTCCGCTGCTCAACTCTGATCCGGAGAAGAGAATTGTTGTAGAAGAACACAAGTACAACTCAACAACATACCCCAAAGATATGGTTTAACAAATCCATAAGAATCATTCAGGAGTTCCTCCAAAAACTCCAAGCTGCTACACCAACTCAATCTCCTAGAACCATTCTACTATTAGGCTGAACCACCCGAACCACTTCTGGAATCCCAGCCGATAAGGAAGCTCACTCTCCAGATGCAAACCAAACTCTGACTTCCTGAAGACATTCAGGAAAACTCAGATAACCCAAGAGAACACTCCATCAATCGCAAGTCACTTTTGCGATCAACCCAAACCAAATCCAAGGAAAACTGTTCTCTCTTAACCAAATATAACAACTTAAACTTAATTAGTCAACCCATCGAAGTAACGGGTCTACTAAACTGCTCCTGAACTCTACTTCAGAAAAACTGCTAAATCAGAAGATCTCTTGCCAATGCCGAGAACACCCCAAACTACACTGCTGCCACAGATGCCAAAGAATTCCAAAACAAAGCTCTCCGAGAAACTCGGACTTCAAAGCAAACAGAAACTCCGGCTGAACACAGCCACAACACTGAAGCAGACTCACCTTCTTAAACTTGTTCCAACGAAAACATCTTCGGGAACATCCATAGTCACTGCATCTCATCACGCAGCTACTACTTCCGGAGGTATCAAAATACCATCACTTGCTTCAGCTCAACCAAACAGATCCAAACACTACTCATCAACTTCAGAAATAAACTCTGAACCTTAACAGGTTTCCTTCAGAGATTAATGAAGTTCTTCATCACTACAGGACTCACTCGAGACGGTATTAGGTCTACAGTCCCAACAAAACACCTCCAACCTCAAACATTCAAACTCCAACCAATGGTAGTAATCGTGTAACACACAATACTACCTCATCTACCTTCATAACTTATATTGGAAAACTTGAACGGGTAACCCAACAGATAGGTAGAAATATACATAGTTATATATAAAAATTACAAATACGCTCTCTCAAGAAAGACACCACTACTGAGCCTAGGTATTCACTCAACCTAATGCTCCCTAAAGAAAGATTCATTCCAGAGCCTAGGTATTCGCTCAACCTAAAGCTCTGATACCAAAATGTCACGACCCGATTTCCACTCCCGGAAAATCGCGTCATGAATAAAGAAAGAAAGGGATAGAAGAAGAAAAGAAAGAAGAGAAGAAGAAACAACACAAGAATCTCAACAGCGGAAACGAATAAATTATATTAATAACAAAGTATTACATAGTATATATCAAATATCAGAGTACACAGACATATACAACACATACTAGACAGTTATAAATACCTGTCTAGTTATTACAACTCAATACAAACACAAGACTCAGAGATACCAAACACAGCGGAACTAAATAACTATACGCAGAAGCCTCCTGCTCCATATGCTCCTCCACAAATCGTCAAAGCTAATCCTGAATCCTAACCTGAATTCTCTTGACTACTCATAAAAATTTGAGTACCCAAGAGTTATAGAAAAACAGAAATAACTCCGGGTCAGACATGGGTCTGGTGTGAGTAACAGGTTAAAGTTGCTTAACTTTTAAAAACCTTTGAAAAGAAAAGGTATCACGTAAGACTTCCCACACATAAACATGGAAAAGTTTTTACCTTACGCTAACCAAAACATTTGATAGGAAATCTGATGATATTATAATAGTGTCTAGGGTTTTCAAGTAAATAAGAAATAGCCGAAATTGTTACATCTATTAAATTCCAGCTACTAGCCACAAAAGTGGGTAATACAATCAAAACCGTTGGCACTTATTGGATTATGGATTCCATACAATGGCAGGGCTACTGGGGTACCGCCCGTCACAGTACGTGGCCTAGATCAACGTACCGAGGAGCCACCCTAACTCCCCTGCAACACAAGGCCGGAACCATTCCTTACTGAATAGTTCCAAATGAGACCACCCCGTGGTTGGCGCGACCAACCACCCACACAGCCGAATAAATAAGGGACTCTAGACAGGGATGAATCTCACTCTCAAGTGGGGGCTACCCACGAAGCCTTGGCGCACCTCCCCTGTTTTAGCCATTCCCGGTTGATGAGGCTTGAGGCTGCGATTACCTTAATAGGACATATCACTTAGAATGCTCATCGTCCACCTGACGATGTGCTGAAAGCATTCAATCCATACAAGTTCGTTCCGGGTTCGAACGAAACCGAAGGCATTATCTCGTTACACTCGTTTTGGAATCACCCTCAGAGTTAACGACAATAACCCTTGCACTCTAAATCACCATCTCGAATCTATAAGGACTAATTCCGTCAACTCATTACGGAATCACCCACAGAGTTATAATGACTCATAGTCCTTACACCTCGAGTCTTCACAAAGCTCCACTTTGATACACGACCTAACGTTATTTGGAATCGATGTGGTTTTCGGATATCCAAATATGGAAACCCGATCCCGGTCTCATCGAAAACCAAAGCGTGTCTTTTAAGGTCCAAGTTGTTTTAAAGTTTTAAAACATTTCAATTACAGTATCTATATTCACACAGATAGATAACTCATGATTCATAACTGATAATTAACATTATCACATAACAGGTAATCCACATACTCAATATCAAATAGATATTCCATATATCGACATCACAATAGATAACCTATGTTATCATCACAATACCATCAAATATCCATACCACACAACCATACTTATCTCATTTCTGAGATCACAAAGCATCCAAGACAATCATCAACATCCATTTATACATAAGCAAAGATTTACTCATACCATATAATTAATTTAAAATGAATTAAATTAATCATCTCTATCTTAAATTAATTTAAAATGAATTAAATTAATTCCTTCATCTATAATTAATTTAAAATAAATTAAATTAATTACTTCATCTACATAAACCTTGCTTATCCAATCATTTAATTGATTACAATCAATTAATCAACCATTCAAAATAAATTACCTTAATTAACCACTCTTGATTAATTACCCTTAATTACATTCATGTAATTATCCTTAATTAATTTCACAAAATTTATTATTCACGACCAAACAGTAATTAACCCTTAATTACCCAATTAATTAATTAATCATAATTAATTACATTTATTCTTAATTAATTACATTAATTATTTACCTATTATTGATTAATTAATCATAATTAATCATCCTTAATTACATCATTAATTAAAATAATTAATGATCTTAATTACTTCTTAAATTAATTACTCTAAGTAATTAACAAACTTAATTACTATATTTAAACTAAATTAATTATCCTTAATTAATTTCTTAATTAATTTTTTGATTAATTACTAAATTATTAATCCAAATTATCTCACACTAAACATCTCCACTTAATTTATAATCTGTAATTATCAAATAATACTTAACTAAGTAATTTCCAAATCCTTAATTACATAAAGTAATTATTCTTAACCCAGGTGTTTAAAATTAATTAAACTTAATTAATTAGAATGAAACAATCTTATTCAATTAAATTAATTACATTAAGTAATTAATTTCTTAATTACTTTATCAAGTAATTACTCAAACCATTTATAATTGATTATTATTAAATTAATTAATCTAATTAATTATAAAAATTAACTACATTAATTAATTATTGAATAATCATGGTTAATGACCTTCATTAACCATTCTTAAATTATTTTATAAGGTAATTAACTTAAATTAATTACCAATTAAATTATCTTTAATCATTTATTAATTAAAATTAATTATTAAACTAATTAACCTTGATTTAAAACTTAATTACATAATTAATATTCATTTATCATTAATTAATAACTTAATTAATGATCTTAATTCCAAATTGATTAATCATTAATCAATTAATTCCAAATTTAATTAATTTAAATAAATTAACAAAACTTAATTACCTTGTAAATAAATTCTAAAACATAATTCTTAATCAAAAATAAACATAACTTAATTCTGTTTTAAACAATTTGATTCAAAACAAAATACAATTACCTTTAAATTCCAATTTAAATTTCAAGTTTAAAATAAAATAAATTTTAAACTTATCAAAGTTTTAAATAAATTTAAAACTTATTTAAATTTACAAGTCCAAACAAATGTTTGACTTAAAATGCAATTATAAGAATTTGAAATTAAATTTATTTCAAAATTCTAGAAGTTTCAAATCATTTATATTTTAAAACTTTCAAATTTGAATCTTCTTTTAAAATTTGAAACTGAACTTCATTTAAACTCAGTTTTCCAGTTTAAATTTAATTCTTAAATCTTAATCATATTTTAAAACTTCATTACCAAAGTTTCAACTATTTTACACAAAATAAAATAGTTAATTAAGTTAAATTTAAAACTTAAGTTTCTGTTTTAAAAACTGAAATTTGAATTTCAAATCAGTAATGCAAACTTGAATTGCATTTAAATTCAAACTTTGCTTTAAATGTAAATTTGCAGATTCAAATTTTAAAACCCAGAAAACAGAAAACAGGGTTTTCAAAATCTGGAATTTTTGAATTCAAATCCAAATACAAATTTAAATTCAAAAATTCAACCTGAATTTGATTTTTAAACCTAAACCTTAATCTACACAAAAGCTACAGATTTTTGTTTAAAAGTTTAAAACCAGATTTCAAAAAAACAGTTTCAATAACCTGTAAATTACAGTGACCCGAGTACACTTAAATTTACTTCGAGTCATATGCACCACTGCTCCGAGTTTCTGCCTGACTTGCTTCGAGTCTCTAACCTCCTTGCTTCGAGTTAGATTCCACATCTTCCCTGCAACATCCAAAATCACACAGTATGCCTGAAAACACGTCGCCGTGCATATGCACGGCGACCACCACCTCTGATGACCCTCAGTGAAGATCCAACATCAACCATAAACCCATCATAACTTCAAACATCAACTCAATTCGATCAGAAATCCAAGAGTTCAAAAATTCCCAAATTTCACTAACCTGTAATAATATTCTACAGGTTTTACTCACAACCTGTCATCGGCCACCATTCTCACCTCCGACCATCTTGACCCCCACCTTTCCGGCCTTGCACTCCTCTACACATCAACTATCCATACCCCAAACACCATAACACTCGGTCAATCCATCACTTCAAACTGACTCAAAGATCAACCCAATACTAAACTAGGTTTACCTGAAGAAAACTTAAAACTGCACTCAAACTAATCAATATAATCACTTCTCTGATTTTCTCCAGGATCTAAGATCCATTCCTGATAACTCAAAATAAATTTGAGTTTCCTTCAACTACAGATTGTATACATTTGCCCAAATTTATTATAATTGTTTCAGACCAGACAGTAATTGAAACAAACTTTTAAAAATATTAATATTTGATTTATAAATCCAGATTTATGTCAATGTATTAAGTTTATGAATTTGGATTTAATGTGTTTGATTTTGATCTAGAACAACATAAAATAAGATTGCAAAACTTTTCACTAATTCATACTTTGTTTCAAAAATAAACTGAAATGAAACATGCACCTATAAATGTCAGTACTTGATTTAAGAGTCAAGTTCCAGTTTGTTTGATCAGTATTACTGAATTATCATATCAATTAGATTTGGTTTGATTAAAATTGTACATACAAAATGATCTTTCCTGTGTTACAGATATGTCACACTGTATTAACTTAACTAGAAAAATTTAAGTCTTAACTTAAAAAGTTAAAACACATTACTATATAAATCTGAATTCTAATCTCTGATATAAAATCTTCTTTTATTTATTCTAACACACCAATATAAATCTCAAATTAAATCAATTTGTAAAGATTTCTAAACAGTGTGTAAATCTGGGAACATTACTCAACATAATCAACATGCATAACAATCATAATTACCACAGCCATTTCATAGCACACAAACATAATTTTATCTCAAACATTTAAATCAAGCAACCTAATATAGTTTAAGTTTTAAATGTTACTCACCTTTTCATGTATGCAGACCACTGATTAGCTCCTGTTTTGGATTTGCAGAAAACCAAAAATGCAGGCTTGACTCAGTTGAAATCTGAGTTGCAATTGATGATATGCTCATGCTCATGATCCCATACACTTATTACTTGTATGTAGATGATGCAGTTGCTGGATTCTCTCATTCATGCAGATGCACTCCCTTCCCAAATTTAAAACAGTGCAGATTTAAAAAAAATGCAGGTGCTTTCTCTTATGCTTCCTCTGTTGTTATAAGTCTGGTTGCTCATGCTTGCATGCAGGTGTTTAGATGAACTTGCATGTAAATGTAGATGATGCTGAGTTGATCTTTGGAGTATGCAGGTTCTTTGATTTGAGAATTTAATGAAGGTGGATTTGATTGTGCAGGTTTGATTTGTGGTATGCAGATTGGTCTTCATTTTATTGTGAATGCAGATTTGTATAAGAAGTGAGATATGTATGTGTTTGGATTTGAATATGAATATACAGATTTGTGGATTGCAAAATGAAAATGAATTTTTATGCATTTGTGAATGCAGATTTTTAGACATGCAGGTGAATTTTGATGTGGAGTTTGATTTTTCTTTGATGAAGGAAAATAAAATGAGCATGCAATATGAAGTAAAGATGCATACTAATGTATTTCAGATTTTATGAAAATAAAAGAAAGATAAAAATCAATTTTAACACTTGTCAATTTAACAACACTTGTCAAAAGAATACATATAAATCAAACACTTGTTTTCTCATTTAAAATAATTAGTTTTTAATTATAAATTAATGTTATATTAGCTTAAATTAAGTTGTTAATTTATATGTATAAATTTATAAATGAAAATAAAAACAAATCATGTTTACAAATGAAACTTATACAAATTATAGATTAAATCAATTAAACAATTTAGATTTTATTTTATTTTTGAATTTAAATTCAAACTAGATTCAAAAATCAAACAATTTTCAAATTAAGTTATAAATAGAAATTCAATTTGAACTAAAATTTACAAATGTTATTTAAAACTTATTAAAAAGTCATTATATTATCAATATTGCTTTTATAATCTTATTTTAAAAGAAATTACATTTTTTATCAAATAAATATCCTTTTTATTAAGTCATAAAAATCAATTTGTTAAATTTATCCTAAATTTAAAACAATATCAATCTATTTAAAATATAAACCATATATTCATATTGTAAATAGAAATCAATTTATTATTTTTAAAAAGATAAAATAACCAATTTAAATATTTATTGAAGAGGATTATTAAATTTATCTGAATAATTATTTACAGAACATCAATATCAATTTAATTTTAACACAGATTATTAAATTGATATTGTCAAAAATTCCGGGACGTTACAGAATAACACTAGTGGGGGTGAATAGTGTTTTGTGGAATTTCTAAATCTCTTTGAAACTTATGTAATTTAATCATCAACAAATGCAATTCACAAACACAGATATAATTACAGAATCAGACACAGATGCAAATACTAAATAAAAGCAGTAAAGGAAAGAACACACCAGGATTTTATACTGGTTTGGAGCTACCCTACATCCAGTCCCATACAATTGTACAGATTCCTTTTCAAAATAATCTCCCAGATTACACCCTTGATTTCAAGGACACGAGGCACACCCTTCTATATTCGAGTCCAGGGCAAACTCTCTTGATTTAACAGGCCACAAGATCACCTAATTGATTTCCGGGAAAACAATCACACCCAATTGATTTCAAGGCTCAACCGCACCTTTTACTCAACAATTTGATTTATAAATAATCCTATAACTCTGAATAGCAATGAGATCTTAATGGAGAGAGTAGCAGAGAATCAAACAAAAGATAATCAAGTTCGATTCACTTGGTATTTTGGCAGTGTACGGTTTAGGATTCTTTTAAATTAAATGTGGAAGATGAAGAGGAGAGAAAGTAAATGAAAATCTGGTAAAAAATCATTTGGAAAGTCTAATATTTATAAAGATTAACATGCATATCTATTCGTGAAAGGATACGATGAATAAACACTTCTTTTGAAAATTTGAAATTTGAAAATTAAAGGGCACCATATCGACATGGGGGGTAGGAGTATGTCGACATACTCTAGGCAAAAATGGTGATTTTTATTTTCTTATTAAAATTGGTTTTTGATAAATTTTCAAAACAATTTCTAAACTGTTGTAAATATACTTGAATATAGTTTAACCATATAAAAGAGTTTAGAATGTAATTTTTAATATATAATCTTAATCTATAAAGTGATTCAAAATCTGAGTATATAAAAGTTAAACATTCAAACAAGAGATAGTTTAAAATCAAGGACAATTTTGAAATCAAAATATTAAAAAATGATAAAGATAATTTTGAGGCTAAAGTATTTCAAACAGAAGAGATGTCTTTTTGAAAAGAAGGTTTTGAAAAACATTTTAAAATAATAGATATATTTTTGAAAAATATTTTCATAAAATTAGTGGATATCAACATAGGACCACTATATGCTCCATTAGATATTGTCGTGGGTTCCATCCCACTAGGGTTTCATTCCTTTAACAAGCTCGAAGCGGATTTCATTCCAGAATAAATTTCGAATAAAGATGTAAGTGCTTTCAAGAAGTTTTAACATAATTCTAGACTCAATACTTATCTAGTACTTTGAAATCTTGGACTCTTGATATCTTGATACACATGAGTCTTTAATCTTGATATCTTCAGTCTTTAAATTCATCAGTCTTGCATATTTATACTGTACAGTCTTCATTCTCGGTACCTGCCTCTTTGTATCCTGCATATACATACATATATATATATAAACTATAATGTTAGTAATTATATTTTATAATAAGTCCTAAGGTTGTTGTCATCAAAACCATCCTTCTTAAGGACTGACAAGTGACACCCTAGAATGAGTTCGAGAGTTTCTACATAAGTGTGTGTTTGTTAATGTTGTTCATAAAAATGATTTTTGTTTTGAAAAAAATTGGTAAATGAAATAATTTTACCTAGGATTATATTTTACCTTTCAAATGATATTATTTATCTAGTGTTAAGGGAATGATAATACTCAGTTTTTATCATTAATTAATTGGTCGTTTGATCTATAACTTTAAATATGAACACCTCGTGAATTTACTTCCATAAGTGACTATGTGGTGCTCGATAAATAATATTGGTTTAAGATTAAAGGAATTTATTTAAGATAAATAAACTTTATGAATGCGTTTTGTAAGTGCTTTTATTGGATTTTTAAAACGTATTTTATAGAAGGATTTTTGGGAATTAAAATCCCAGTATTTTTGAAAAAAATCTTATAATTAACTAGTTCGAGTGTCTTGAAAGTAACTAAACATGGGCTGGAGTTATGTTTGCATGGTAAACACTTCTCTTAAGTATTCCCCTTTTTGTTAAAGGAATATGCGATACTATTGGTAGCACCCAGTTCCTTGGTATCATTTTTGGGTTACTCAGTATATATAATTTTCTAAATTTAAAAAGGTAATGTTAATCCTTAATTGATAGATTAAATAATGACTATTAATTTTTATCAAGGTGTTTGCATTTGTTAAGGAAGTAATAACATTCGGTTATGGTCATTTGTTGTTTTAATGAACAATTTGTGTATTAAGTTTCACGATTTGTCTATAAGTTGTTTGATAATAATATTGGGTTAAGGATAATGAATTTATATAAGATAATAAATAAGCATGTTGTATAAAAGTGTGTTTTAAAAAAATGAAATGATTATGTAAAAGATGGATTTAGAAGATAGGTTTTATAAAAAGAGTTTTTGAGTATTTAAATCTTGGTATTTTTGAAAAGCTTTGAAAAATTAAAATGATTTGGTAGAAGTTATAATTTCAGGAGTAGAGTTTATAAAATGGAAAGATCATATTTATAAAAGAGTTTTTGTAAAATTAAAATATCTTTTAAAAGGAATGTTTTGAAAGTGATGTTTGCAAATGGAGTTTAATGGTTTTAAAAGTGATGTGTTAAGTGTAAGAAGACATGGATTTCGACATCATTGTCATAAATAAATGTTTTTGGGGAAGTAAGGAAAACATAGGCTATAACACTATCGTTTTAGTAAGTGATTTCCGAATGGAGATATTTTGTATAGTATACGGGATTTGTCCATATCTTATATTTAATTAGAGGTGGGTAATTTATATCTATTTTTAAGGAATGTCGTCCATTCAAGGTCTAAGAGGCAATAATACCCAACTTGATCTGCTTCATTGTTTATGTTCGAAATCGAAAATTAATATTGAGTATAATAACTCAGATCCCTATATTAGCATTCTTGGGTTATCGTAATGCTGTTTTATGCAACATTCATTTTGACCCAATAAAGTATGTTTTGGAAAATATGAAACTTTCCTCAAAGATTTTCATGGATTTAAGTATATAGAGGTATTTTCTAAGTGATTAAATTGAAAGGGTTTCTTTAAAAAGAAGATAGAAATTTTTGGTGAATAAAAATATTTTAAAGTAATCACATACAAAAAGCATCTTTATAAAAACGTTAAATAAAAGTTTTGTGAAATGTTTTCATAATTTTTTTGGGAAGGTTAATAAGTATGCATGAGGAACATAGATCATTTCGTTGCATGATTTTGATCTAAGATTCAGGTACAAAACTATGAGGAGTCTACACTGGTCCGAAAAAGGATTTATCACTTGATTCTTGATGGCGAACATTAATAAGGTTTTGTAGTCAGATACAAACATTTTCTATCAAAGTTGAGAGCTATGCAAGGAAACTAAAAGCTTCTAAACCTGATCAAAGTTCTACACTAGAGAGTCGAAGGATCGATACATGTTTGGACGTAAAATTGTATATTCGAAAAAGTGATCGAAACAACTATCGCGTACTTATAGGGTATATACATTATACAAGTGTAAGTTTAAAAAACAATATCTTGGGCAAACACCTCTAGGTTTTACATTTTAATTTCGAGGACGAGATTCCTTTAAGGAGGAAAGTCTGTAACAAGCTGCAAATTTATCTATTTGATAATCGTTTTATCAATGAAATAACTCTGTAATTATCAGAATTCATGCATGAGACTGGGTACATACAATTATTTCTCTAATTAAACATGAATATGAAATAAAATTATTTATTTTTCTGGTGTTAACAAGAAAACCATTTAACCCCCGAACCTAAGTTTAACGTGTAGGTGTCTACTTTGAATGCACCGTTCGAAGAGATAAGGATAGCTAAGAACTATTGATCCTCTTAAGACTACCTTTCAAATAGGTTGAGATGGTTGAAGTTCCTTCTTATATAACCTTTCGACTAGGTCGAAACATCTGATTAGCATTTATCATACCTTTTGAGCCTATTCAACTGGTTTAAAATTCTATCAAAACCCCCCTGTCGAAGTAACAAAGGCGGCTTAAGGTTGGGAATTAATGGTTTAGGGAAATTGGTTAAATTAAGTGGTTTCGACTTTCTTCAATGGTAACTTTTCGAGCTTGTTGATACAGACCTCAATCAGAGTTACACAAAATCATTTAACCAACTATTATCTCCAAGAATGCTATAAACATGCTTTGAAAATATATTCTTTTACTAATTGAAGCTCAAGTGTACAAAGTAATTTTATCCCCAATTTGATTTGTAAATTAGGGTTAACAAGCTTGAGAAAGCACAAGTAGAAGTGAATAAAATCGGATCCCAAAACCCGACCCCTAGGTCCTTATTTATATGTGCAGGTTGGCAACTTTCGACTCATTGCTTTCGACACGATCGGAAGGTCTTCTTTCATCCTTTCGTGCACAACTTTTTAATACAGTCGAAAGGTCTTTTATCCTAGGCTTTCTCATTCATTTTGTCACCTTTACTCTTTCGAATCATACCTTTCGACCTAGTCAAAAGGATTATCTTGCCAAACTTTCACTGCCGTTGAAGATTGGGGTTCCATCTAATTTGTCTAACTGCTTTCTAATTCGTCGAAAGGTATAGAAGCGCTCTTTACCAAACTGGTAATATGCCAAATAAGTTGAAAGAGGCATAGGCTTTCGATGCTGTCAAAACATGTGTTTTGTGGGCTTCGAATGTGTCGAAACACTGTTGAGAGATTAGATGCATAAGACACTATTCGAAAGCATTCTATCTCACTGGTGCAGATACCTATCTTTTAGCATTCAAGGAAGTTATATTAATTCATGTAACTCTTTCTTCATAGGTAAGGATGGCTTCAACCAATTCGAAAGGCTAATATATGCTTTCGAAAGGACTGATTTAGCCAAACATTCTTCTGATGAAGGTAATCGAAGATGAAACCAATCGTTTTGAATGGCTTGGCACACATGCGGAAAAATTCTATTCGTTACCTTCGAATGGTACCTTTCGACCTCTTCGAAAGCTCATAACCTATTATCCATTGCCTTCGAAAGGTACCTTTCCACCTCTTCGAAAGCTCATTACTCATCCCGCATTCTGCTGGAGCATCCTTTCGACTCAAAAGGTTTTATGATTGTTGTTTCTCTTTATAAATCCTACCTTTATATTCTTTTCGAAAATCTTTTTTGATGCTTACAAAAACCATTCTAATGCTTTCTGAACCTTACCTATGCTCTTGGTCCTTCTTTCATACTTTTACTCTTGAGAATATTTGATGGATAACATTAGCCCCCTCTCCCCCAGAATAAATGAAGCTTTTGTTCTTTAGAACAAAATTCCAAAAATTTCTTTCAAATTGCTCACACTTCAATGAAATTTCCTTTCTTTGTTTTCCTGCAAAACATATAGTTACTTCTATTAGGATCATAACCTTGTTATGAAACCTTGATGGGTAACTTTATAATTCAAGATATTATTCGGTAGTATTATTGGGTAGAGCATTCAAATAAATACATGACCAAACCTTTTTTAAAACTTATAATAGAAATATGGAACAATATGACCTGGTCAGCAGTTGTTGATTTAAGTAAATCAACCTTCCTAAAAGGCCATCACGCACACCAAATCCTCTTTTCTTGGGTTATGTTTTCTTCTGCTATTGGAGATTAGTTCCTCATTTTTGGCCGCTTTACCTTGTTTCCCTTTTATAATTTTATTTTCATCCTTGCACAACATATTAGTAATTTTCATTCATTCATTAACAAATTAGCGAATAGTCAGGTAACGATGTTGTTTGACAACATGAAAATTAGAGAGCTCTCATTCCCTTTTACCATCATCTTCTAACTAAAAGAATAAAAGTTTGCTTGATATCAAGGAACTCATATCTGGAAGTCCAATCTAATAATAATACGAAGCATTGCATTTTCAAATAAATCTTAATTCCAATACAAAATCTCAAAACTTATCCAGAAAACTCATAAAGCCAAAAATTCTATGAGAAATCCACAACTCATCATGAAAACTCAATAAAGAAACCAAGAATTCATAAAACCAAAAATTCATTATGAAAACATTATGAAAAGAAACTGAGAATTCATGAATTTCAAGAATGTAATCAAAAACTTGCTAGGATCTCATCTTTCAAACAAATATGTCAAAACTTTATCTAATCATAATACATAGTCAGAAATTCAATAAGAAGTCCATAGTTCATCATAGAAATTCAATAAAGAAGTCAAGTAATCAAGAATTCATAAAAACAAGAAATCATCGTGAAAATCCAATGGGTAAACCAAGTTTATGAAATCCACAAATCATCCTAAAAGTCAATGAGGAAATTTAGAATTCACGAAACCAGAAGTTCAATAAGAAATCATTACAAAAATCTAGTGATGAAACCAAGAATACAAAATCCACAAATCATCATAAAAATCAATGAGGGAATTTAGAATATAATATGAAATCTATAGGAAAAATCAAGGATTTAGTCAAAAAAATTTCACCATCTCATCAGGTGAATAGAATACTTTGTAATTTTACCCTGTATAAGTACAAGATTAGAAAGTTGTCTAGTAATGGTAATCCAAGTAGACCTAAGCAAAAGGTCTTTAATCCTCTCAGGCCCTTATTCTAAAGTTCTACCTGAAATGTTGTGCTGGAGATTTATTTAAAACTCATACTTTGAATACAGACTGGGATTATCCCTATTCAAAGGAAAATATCCTATTAATAGATGTGTAATTCCTAAAGTTTCTTTATGTTAGTAGTATTATTGTTATATTAGAGCCGAGTAGTTCTGTAAAGCCACGCAGTCATTCGGGATAGAAATTTTGTATTACCAATCAGCCATTCGGAGTAGTAGTTTCGTAAGACCAGTCAACTGTTCAGTAGGTAGTTCCATTCGGCTGTTCGGCATTTCAGACATTCAACCGTTCAACAGGTAGTTCGGTTCAGTTGACTAGCCATTCAGCAGTGCAATCTCCATTTGACTCGTCGGTTGTTCAGTAGTGCAAGTTCCATATTATTGCTTGGCCGTTCATTAGTGAAAGGGTCCAAATAACTTATTAATATATATAGACACTCCCATCCTAATGAGTCACCTTATTTCTAAGGATTCAGGAGTGGTTTGCTTAATCTATTCTTCGAATGAAGTCACTTTTATCTTTGTAGTAAAAATTCGCTATCTGTTCCATTCCTTTAATTTCCATGTAGGTCTTTATTTCCCATTTCAAACTGTGAATCTCTTTATCCATTTTATCGTGTAGTGTTTCTTTTTAGGATGTAGGTTCCATTACTCTTTGCTATAAGAGTTACTTTTTACGAATCGAATGTTTTGAAGGTTGCTAGCTAATACTTTGTCCCTTTTGATTATGGTCTTGAATATCTTATTCATTTCTGTCTATAGAGTAGGACATCTTCATCCTTTTTCTTTTGTTTGTAATCCTTTCCCAGCCTTCATCCTTGTTTCAAATGATGTATAGTCTTATTCCTTTGACCCCTTACTTCCTAGGGCCTGACTTTTGTTCTGAGATGCGGATATCTTTGTCTTTCTTTCCTGTTTAGTTCCACCTTTGGGCTTCAATTGATTCCAAGAAATATATAGTGTATGTTAGATTGACCTTCCTCTAAATGGTTACAAGTGGGTGCTAGATCTGACCCTCCCTCCAAGCGGTGAATTGGACGTTAGAGGTTTTATCCCTTCTTTTAGGAGGCGCTCTGGAGTAGACGTCAAAGGGTCATTCTCAAAAACATTTTGCCCCGGAGTGGATGTCGAAGGCTCATTCTCAAAAACATTTTGCTCCAGAGTGGACGTCGGAGGCCCGTTCTCAAAAACAGTTTTCTCCAGAGTGGACATTGGAGGCTCATTCTCAATAACATTTTTTTTAAAAAGTTTCCTTTCCTCTTTTAAAAGGTGCTTCCGAAGAAGGATTAAATAGTTTTATACTCTCTCTCCATGAGGTATGAAAGTTACTTTGACCCTTCCTGTAGGAGGTATAAAAATAGTTTTGGGAACTTTATTTGAGTGAATAGTTCTTGAAATACTTATGAAAACCTCTTTTGGTCCATAGAACTTTTGAAATAGGATTCTCTTTCATAAATCTTGAAACTATTCTTGAAATTTATTTTTCTTCTATAAAGAATTTGTATATCATAATTTTTAATGAAGAAGTTCTTCCTTAGCATTGCCACCAAGGGAAATTTTCAAATCATTCTTGTAATAGAAACACAAATCTCAAAAGTGGGATTGAATGGTCATGATTCATGAACCAGTAGTTCTTTAATCGAGAATAGGCCTTTCTTGCTAGAATTTTTTTATAATGAGCTTTTGTAGCTCTAAAAAAATTTCTTGGATAAGTATAGATTCTCTTTTCGTTAATAACTTCAGAAAGTTATGAAAACGCTCTTGTCAAGACATGCACTGTCCAAAATCCTTGGTGCACATTAACTAATGCCAAATCATATCCTTTAAAGATTGTATAGGTTTGTTTTTAAAATAAATGAATACTTAATTTCCCTTTTTTATAGGGTAATTAGAGATATCCTTTTTTACTTTTGAAAATAGTTTTCTTGAAAACATATTTAGGAAAACTCTACTGAAAACAAAGTTTATGCATATAGTATATATGGTTATGTTTCCTCGGGTTTTACACAGCAAAACGAGATGTCTTGTTCGTGAATCTGAAAAGTCATGACGCATGGCCTTATAGACTTTTCGAAATAAGGGCATGCTTTTCCCAACAATCCCTACTTTTGGGCGATTTTAGATATTTACCTTTCATGAGTTTAAAATTAAAGCTTTGACGATAATCCCTAGTTCCATTGGAGTAGTTCTTTATACAACATCTATTCAAGCTTTGAGATAAGGATGAGTCATTTTGTTCTAGGAATTTGAGTAGTCTTTCTTAAGTGGCTAGAAATTTGTTGTGCTTTAAGAGTCCGTCAGATGCAATGGACTGGTTTTGTTTTTACTTATAAAAAAACTCTAATTTTGAATTGATGCATGATATATTTCTAAATAAAAATCAAATTTGGAAATTTATGAGTAAGAAAAGTTCATGGTAAACAAATGTTGCCGGACTTTATGGCTTAGTAAGTCGCTAAGCTGTAATTCCCTTATAGAAAAAGTTAGTTCTTAAGCATCTAGGTCATTCTCCTTTTATCCTAAGAAGTCCTTTAAATTTATTTAATAAATCTTTTAGAAATCTTGACTTGACAATGCTTTGGATCAATCTTGATAGGTCTTGACACTCATCAGTCTTATGCACATTCGCTTTCTAGTAGTCGTAATAATCCTTCCTTTTACTTCGCTTAAGATGGCTTGATATTTTGTGAGAAACTATAAAACATTCAGAGTCTTTTGCAATAGCGAAAATATGAGAAAGGGGTTTGTTCAAATTCATGTAGTTGGATTCATAAATCTCTTTCTGACTCCTTCTTCTACTTTTCTTTCGTTTCAATCTTTTTACTAAGGGACTTGGAGTTGATCCCTTCTTTTGATTTTGTTGGGATTCCCTTACAGCAGGATGCCATTTCTCCATTTGATTAAATTTCTCGGCTTTAAAATAGAAGTTTCGTAGATCCCTACATCCATGAATGTAAAGATCTTCCCAAAAAGGGATATTTTTGATTAGCCCTGACCGAATTGGAATCAGCTTGTCTTTATCGGTCGCATTTTCTTCTTTTAACGTTTATGTATTAAACCTCTTTAAGTATTCATCGAGTGGTTTTGTCGGTTTTTGTTTGATAGTAGCTAACAAGCTAAAGTCTATAGTTGGATCTTTGAATACATAAAATTTTGTCAGGATTTCATAAGAGAATTATTCCCCAGAACGGATGGTTCCCTTCTGATAATTCCTATACCATTTGACAATTGCTCCCTGGAAAGCGATGGTGAAGAGTTTACAACAAATTGGTCCAAGAGCACTATATAAGTCCATCCAGCTTTCGAAAGTTACAAGGTGATCATCTGGATCAGTATTTCCATCATACTTTAGTCGGGTAATTTGAATGTGAGGAGGGATGCTAACTGCCATAATTTCTTCTGAAAAAGGAGCCTTTTGCAAGGTAACATATTTCTCTAGTTTATGGAGTACTTCCTTTACAGTATCCCCTGTGATTTGGTTGATAATGTTGTTGCTATGATTTCCCTTGTCTTCTGAGGTTAAACTATTTGATTGCTTTAGGGCTCTCTTAGCTTGACTTTCTTGGTTTTCATTTTGGTCCTTATTTGGAGATTGTGCTTCATCGACTCTTTCCCTAACCTTCAACGACCCTTAAGATGGGTGCCCTTCAAGAAGTTCTTGCATAGCTATCATTTGTTGTTGTAGATTCTGGAATTCAATCTTATTGTTTTCCAATTTTAATAGGGTGGAAGGTTGTCCAATTTCCATATTTTCCAAGTTAAAGTTTGGGATTATATTATTTTCAAAAGTTGATTGTGATGCAGCTACTTTATTTGGGAATTTATTATTATTCCTTTCTCTTACAATTTTCTCTTCTTTAATAAAGGACTCTATGCAATTAATCTATGATGAAAGTTATTGGAAATCGAAGGTTCGAGCCTTTCTTTTAGTGCCAAAAATGTTGACAAGAAAACTTGTTAACACCCCAAAGCTGAGTTTAATTTGTAGATGTCTCCTTTGAATGCACCTTTCAAAGAGATAAGGATAGTTAAGACCTATTAATCCTCTTAAGACTAACTTTCGAATAGGTTGAAGTGGTTGAAATTCCTTCTTATATAACCTTTCGACTAGGTCAAAACATCTTATTACCATTTATCACACCTTTTGAGCCTATTCAACTTGTTTATGATTCTATCGAAACCCCTTACCAAAGTAACCAAGGTGGCTCAAGGTTGGGACTTAATGGCTTAGGGAAATTGGTTAAATTAAGTGGTTTCGACTTGCTCGAAAGGTAACCTTTCGAGCATGTTGATACAGACAGGCCTCAATCAGAGTTACACAAAATCATTTAACCAACTACTATCTCCAAGAATGCTATAAACATGCTTTGAAAATATATTCTTTTACTAATTGAAGCTCAAGTGTACAAAGTAATTTTATCCCTAAGTTGATTTGGAAATTAGGGTTAACAAGCTTGAGAAAGCACCAGTAGTAGTGAATGAAATCGGATCCCAAAACTAGATCCCTAGAATTGTATTTATAGATGCTGGTGGGCACCTTTCGACTCATGGCTTTCAACATGATCAGAAGGTATGCTTTCCTCCTTTCATGCACAACTTTTTAGTACATTCGAAAGGTTTTCTCCTAGCATTTTTCATTCATTCTTTCACCTTTTCTCTTTTGAATCATACATTTCGACCTAGTTGAAAGGATTATCTTACTGACCTCCGCTGCCGTTGAAGATTAGGCTTCCCTCTATTTTGTCTGATTTCTTTCAACTTCATCGAAATATATAGAAGCGCTCTTCACCAAATTAGTAATGTGCCACATAAGTTGAAAAGGGCATAGGCTTTCGATGCCGTCGAAAAATGTGCTTTGTGGGCTTCGAATGAGTCGAAGCATTATTGAGAAATTAGTTGCAGAAGACACCATTCGAAGGCATTCTATCTGACCGGTGCGGAACCCTATCTTTTAGTGTTTGAGGAAGTTATATTTAATTCATGTAACTCTTCCTTCATAGGTGAGGATGGCTTCAACCAATTCAAAAGGCTAATATATGCTTTCGAAAGGATTGATTTAGCCAAACATTCTTCAGATGTAGGTAAATAAAGACTAAACCAATCATTTTGAATGCCTTGGCACACATGCGGAAAACATGCTATTCATTACCTTCAAAAGGTACATTTCGACCTCTTTGAAAGCTAATAACCTATTATCCATTGCCTTCGAAAGGTACCTTTCGACCTCTTCGAAAGCTCATTACTCATCCCATATTCTGTTGGGGCATCCTTTCGACTGTTTCGAAAGGTTTGTGATTGTTGTTTTTCTATGTAAATCCTTTCTTTATAGTCTTATCGAAAGTCTTGTTTAATGCTTACAAAAACCACTCTAATGTTTTCTGAACATCACTTATGCTCTTGCTCCTTCTTTCGTACTTTCACTCTTGAGAATATTTAATAGATAACATCTGGGAATAAAATGTATTTATGACATAACCAGTGATGTCATCATTTTTAATAATTAATGAATGAATTTAAATTGATATTTAATGATTTAATAATTATTATAATTATTCAAATAATTGTTTTTAAATGATAATAATTCATTTTAATTAGATCAAATTGATATGAAATTAGTTTTTAAAATTTTGTTTACATTTATACGTAATTTAATTTATAAGTGAAAATATGATTGGGAATCGGATTCGGGGTTCGTAACGGTTTAACAAACAGAAGTCGTGCAACGTTGTTTATATAATTCGTACACACATATGACATGCACATGCATACAACTACATATACATGTACCTAGCAAATAACACATATAAGTGTATATACATATTTACCATTTAGATTTAAATTTACATATAGTAAAAGTTATAAATATCTAAGATATTTTCACACTAAAAAAGAAAAATAACCATCACTCACCTCAGTCTTACACCCCATCCTTACTTGCACATGGTGGATGACAAGGAGGAGGGGGAAGCCATGCACCTTGATGGGAAAGGAGGGGTGTGGGCAAGGGGTTAAAAGGCAATTCTAACTTAAGATGTTTTGTTTCAAAATTTTCATATAAATACCCATCCATTTATTTCATAATTTTGATACCATTATTCAACTTATTATCTTTCTCAAGCTATTATAATGGTTTCTCTAATTAGGAAATATAAGAAGAAAAAATTAGAAAAAAGAAAATAAATTTATATAAGTATATACATTAGCAATCAACTTCAAAATCAAGTGAAATCCACTCCCCTCCTCCTTGCAAACCCATGGCCAACACCTCCATCACCCTTGGTCGAGCCCACCTCCACTTGCAAGCATAGGTCGAGCCTTCCCAAACGTCCAAGGCTCAATTCTGTTAGCTCCAGTTCAATCGTAGGGAAGCTATAGTCCATTTTCATAAATTTAGTAGCCAATGAAGGTGAGAAAACTCTATATATTATGATTTAGATGATGATATGATATGTTTGGAATGATTGATTGTTATGTTTTGATCGTCATGTTTCGGTTGTGAAAAATATGGTTGTTTGGTTGTGTAAACAATCACGTTTAATACACGTCAAAATTACACAGCGGAAATCACTTTTTGAAATAAATTATAAAAGTGCTACAAGATGATTAAACCTCTTTAAATTAGTTTATAAGTGGTTTATAATCACTAAAAATCAATTTGGTGAAGTTTTGAAAAGAATTGAAATTGAAGTCAAAAATAGGCGTGTGGCGTAAAGATAGTTCGCGATTTCTCGTCGTAATAGTTTAAATCCATTTATATGATGGAATCAGAGTTGGAATTATTTGGAATAAGAATTTTTCAAACTATTATAATCATAGTTATCAAAAAAATATAATGATCGAGATTTCATTTAGTAAATTTTGAAATATGAGAAAAATAAGTTTTCAAAATAGTCATGGTTTGGCGGTACGAAATTCAAAAAGGAAATTTCTTTGAAATGATATTTTTAAATCTTTAAAAATATGAATTAAATTCTATAAATATACTGAATGTTTGAAAAAGGATTTGACTTATAAAAATGAACTTTCAAATGATAGAAAAATTGTTTTGATCAAATAAGCTTTGAAAACACTATTTGTAGGACTTTTTGTCACGGTTTTAATAACTTATACAAATTACAGTTTTAACGTAACCATTCTTTCCCGAATCTTTTATAAACATTTTCAATAGATAAAAAAGGGTTTTAAGCATAAGTTGAAAATTTTATAATTATTTAAAAAAGAGTTTAAATAAATGATAAAAGAAAATCTGTTATAAATAAATGATTAAATCTTGGCTCTTAAAGCCGATGAGTAGACCTTATTTTTCTATTCATGAGATTTGGATATATGGTGCTTAAAATAAGGAGATGGTCAGGAGCAATCAGTGCCTTGGCTCACCTAGTCTCTTCCTGGGTGAGGAATAGATAAGGTCGAAATGTACAAAAGATTTACTTTCCATAAATAATTCCTTAGCTTGGGTTGTATAGAAATAATCTTCTTATACTTAGTGTTAAATTCTAAGGAGGTGTGATGACCCGGAATTTTGGCAATAGCACTTTGATAATCTTCCTTTAAAATTATTTAAACTTGACAATATTGGTTTAATACTCATCTTTTCTGAATATTTAATTTGGCAAATTTATCTTTTCAAAGTAATAAAAAAAATGTTTTCAAATTATAATATATAGATGTATATATATTGTGATTTGGAGTTATGTTTTAAATTCAATATAATAGTTTTTCAAAGCTATTTAAAGTTAATTCTATATTTTAAAAACACTTAAAACAATTATTTATTTAAAATTATTTTTGCTTAAGTTTGAAATAGAATTTGATAAAGAGATTTAATATTCTTTCTTTTAAAATTTAATATGAATAAATGTAATTTTTATATATATATATATATATATATAAACATTTAAAAACATAACACGTATTAATATAAAAACATAAGTAATTAATAAAATAAAGGTTTAAGCATTTGTAAGCTAAGTAACATGCTTTGGACATTTGTAAGATAATTAAAACATGCATTAACAATTGTAACTTATATATGCCTTGCAATTAACAAGTGGCAAGTGTGTTTTCTTTGAAATTTATTTATATAAATAACTAAGAATTAGAAAAAAAACCTGGCTATTTATTTGCAGGTTCATTTCTGAATCATCTTTATTTCATCTTCTTAAAAAAACCAAAAATAAAAATAAAATCAAATAATAACAACATCAGTTTTTCAAATTCAACAAATCTTCAACCTGATTCAAGAGAAAGAAATTCAAAGATCGGTTCAACGCCAAGTTTCAACAATCAATTAATAATTTCCAGATCAAAGATTAAAAAGCTTTCCTCTGTTTATCCAAGAGAATGTGCTATGTTTCATGTCTGGTGAGTAAACTTAACATTTCAAAGCTAAAAATCTTTATTTACTTGATGCATGTGATAGGTCTGTGTAGTGATTATGTATATATGGTTTGTATAGATATATCTTGTTTGAATATAGTGAAGTTCTATGTGTATATAATTGTGCAAGCCTATGAATGTGTGTGTGTATGTGTGTGTGTATGCTCTGTTGTATTAACAGGCTCAAATTCATCAGAAAAAAATTTATATCTTCATATCCAAATAAATTCAAGCTATGATCTCTAAAAGTAAAATGTCTGTAACAATGTAATATCGATTTTAAAAATGGTTTCAAGAATTTATATTCAGTAATTATTTCAAATACAATAAATAATAGTGATGATCTAAATATAAGTTAAAAATCAATCATCTTAATTTTAGATTTTGATTATAGAACCAGATTAGTATTAGAAAATAATGAATTTTGATAAAGAAATCACGATTTTTAAGTTTATATAAGTTAAGATATCTCGAGATGATTAGTTTTGGGGTTTTCATCGATTTTTGGTGAACTGGAGGTGGAGGCGCGTCGTGATTGAAGCTGGAGGTAGCTTGTGTGTCGGTGGTCAAAGGAAAATTGGCCACATGATTTTTAGGTGGTTGAGGTGGCTCGTTGGAGTCGATTTAGGGTTTAAAAGCTGGTTTTGGTCGAGAGTGTTGTCAAGGTTCGTACGTCGACGAGGGTGGATCGGAATCGATCGCATGTAGGGGGATTGACACGTGGGGTGGTGACGCTGCTCAGGACGAGGCGATGTGAGTTCCAGCGGACGGGATCATCGGGGCGAGCTGTTTAAGTTGATCGAGCTTTGGGTTTCAGTGGTGTCATATAGCTCGTTTCTAATTACATGACGATTTCATCAATCTGGGTGCTCGGGTTAATCGGCGAGGTCGTCGACGACTGGTTAGAGGCGGTATGGATGGCTGGAGGTGGTCGGGACAGCGTGCACCGTGCAAACATGTATGAACATATCTAGTGTTGTTGAGGGATCGAGTACAAGAGGGTTTTGCTTGGGGATTTTGTTGTTTTGCGCGGGGTTGATCTTGAGTTTGTTTTGAGAGAGGAGGGATGAGAGGAAAGGCTCGTGTCTTGCTAGGGGATTCTATAGTTTGTCTCGAGTTGTTTATTTTTTTTCCAGGTTTTAAAAGAAAAGAAAAAAAACCAAAGTTGCTAAGCAAAAAAATACAAGTTTGAAAGCAAAATGTTAAATAAGGTTTCAAAGCCAAATGGAAATAAATAAGTTTCAAAAGTAAGTATTTACTAAGTTAAAGTTTATAAAAAAATAAATAAGTTTAAAAAGGAATATAAACCAAAGTTCCAAAGTAATTTATTAAAACAAGTTTTTAAACAAGTTTTTAAACTAGTTTTTAAATAAGTTTTCAAAGATTTGATTTTAAAGTTAAATTGTTTTTAAAATTGTTTTGGTTTATATAATTACACACTTGGTTAATTATGTAATTAGTTCCTAAATGTTTTTAAAATAAGTTTTAATGATGTAATTAAGAAATGATTAGGGTATGTGGTATTAAACTTTAATTAATAAATGATTTTTGGTATATAATAATTTCAAGCATTTAATTAAATAAATATTTAAACAATTTAATTAAGTAATTAATTAAGATAAAGAATTTATCTTTAATTAATTAAGGTGTAACGACCCAGAATTTCAGTGATTTAAAATTCGTATATTTAGTTGACTTTAAATATGCACAAGTAAAGTTTATAAGATGAACAGAATTTATTTCGAATATTATGATTTAATTGGATAATTAAATGCTTAATTTAATATTTCAAATTGAGGAAATAATTAGAACTTGGATTAAATATGAATAAAAATGATTTATAAAATTGATATTAAATTATATTTGAATTAGAATGATGTTAGATAACTTTTAAAATCGAATTAAAAGTTAATTTGTAGAAATTGAATATTTTAATATTTAATTGACGAGTAAAAATAGCCATTTTTCAAACAGTCTTGGATTTCGACGAAATAGTTTCATTGGATCCATAATGTTATATTATTGTAAGGTTTCAAATTTCGTGTCAATCGGATTTACGGTTTGTCCGGGGCAAGCTAAAACGCGTAGAAATCGGTTTAAGTGGAATTCTAAATTTAAATAGGCGATTCGAAAACTTATCTTCCAATACTATGGAATTGGCTCCCGATATATATTCCATTGCGTTCGGAATGGGGGTAAAACATTATAAACGTTAGGCGGCACGCTTCGTTTCAAGTTCAGAAAATTTCCGAATGAATAGTGCGCGCAAATTTTCTATAAAAGGACATTAATTTTTCACATTTGCAAACCATTAGGGTTTCAAGCCGTAGCCGCCGCCAAACTATTCAATGGCCGATGTTTTCGTTTCTTTTCCCCTTAATCCCTCTCAATCCACTAAAAATCAAAAGAAACTTTCTACTATAATATTGTAGATCTATGCGAGATCTTTAAATCCATACGGTGAATCATTGTAAAACGCAACGTAGAGGAGGATATTGGCTCACGTTCAGCCTCGTGTCGCGCACAATTTTCATGGCCATTAGGCGACCGAGCTCGTCTAAATTTAGAGTGACGGTGGAGCAAAAGTTGGTCATTCGAATGGCCATGGCCGATCGTCCTCAAACATCGAGAATTGCGTGCGATAATTCAAGAGAAGTGGCGGCTTGTGGGTTCGAACATAACCTGGGAATGAACATGATGATGGAGATGAACATGAGCGATCAGATGTTCATCATGCTAAATCGTGCAGCTGTGATGAGAACTAGGTTAAAAATAAAATAATAATAGTGAATTAATATATATTATAAATTGTACAAACTTTAAAATAGCGTAACTTTTTGATACGAGGTCCGTTTTGCACAAAACGACTTGCATTGGGTCTGTATTGACGAGCACTACGTTATGGAGCTGGACTAGGATATGTTTGAGCTAGTGAAAATTTTGGTTAAAATTAAACGCTTGTTTAATTTTCATTGGAATAAATCGCTAGCGCAATGACTACAAGCAATGTGAGTACAACTCACTCTTTCTGACTCACTGATATTTTTATATAAGTGAGAAATAATTTATTATATGATGATTGATGATTGTTTGGATGATATATGATATATTATCTATATATTGATTGGTATTTGGATATTTTCCTGCCCAGTGGAGTAGATGACCCTATACATTCCCGTGTATGAGCGGATGACCCTTTGTACGCGCGTCTGCCTTGAAGCGAACATTGTACACATATTCTAATATGTACATTTCTTGCAGGTGATGGGTTAGAGGGATCCAACTAGATTCCTCACCAGTATTTATTTGTTTACATATATTGTGATATATTCTGTTATCATATGATATATGATGTTTGGATGTCGTGATTGTTGTATTTAGTGTTGTTGCAGCATTGGGCCAATTTTGGAGTTTTAAAAATGTTTAAGTGATGATTTCCCAGTTTAAAAGGATTTTTAAAGTGATTTTGGAAATCGATGTTTTGATTTATTTTAAAGTGTTAAAGGAATCGATTTATTTTAAATAAATGAAAGTTATAATTTTTACTGTTATAAAAGCTATGATTTTTGGAAAATAATACTTAAGTATGATTTTGGAGTTATATAAGCTTTAATAACGATTTGTGTTAGCACCAAAGTTGGGCACTAACACCCTTGAGAAAGATTGTGTAGAGAGATTAATGAAGATAGTAAATTAAAACATAAGACAGTATGTAAATTTAAATGCAGAGAACAAGAACACCAAATTTATAGTGGTTCGGCGTGATTGCCTACGTCCACTTTGAAGTTGATTTCTATTTCTTTCCTTGATAGTTGATTACAAATACAATCCGTTTCCAATTACTTGAATACAATTGTAAAGTAAAAGATTAAGTCTTGAGTGAGTGTTGAATGCGGCAGAGTTTCCCCGGTGTTCTCGAAAAAACCCATCCCTTTCACTGTGCCCCTGCCTCTCTATTTATAGACAAAGGTGGGTTGGACTTCCCTGGTGGGCCTGGAAGCTGAATACCTCGGCCCAAATGGAGTAAGCTCTGCATGCCGACCCGAACATGCCGAATAGCCAAATGTCGAACCACCGCCTTCATGCCGAACGACCTCGGGATGTCGGACAAGACTTGTGCCGAACGATACTGGATGCCGAACGGTATGCGAATGCCGAACGAGATTTAGGCCGAACAGAGTGATGTGCCGAACAAGGTCTGGACGACGAGCAATATGGGATATCGGACGATTCTGCCATGCCGAACGTCTCGTAATGCCGAACGTCCCTGGATTGTCGAACGTCTATTGAAGCCGAACGTTCCTTGTATGCCGAACGTCCCTGGATTGACGAACGTCACTGGATTGCCGAACGTCCCTGGATTGCGAAACGCTCCTGGATGCCGAGCGGTATGTAGATGCCGAACGATCCATAAATAGCCGAACAGCATGCTAATGCCGAGTACCTAGTTGCCTAGCCAAATCTCCAGGAAGCAATTTGTAAATCTATTAAAATAATTGGTTTATTTAAACTGAGATTTTTGATTTATTTTAAATGGTTTATATATAAGATTTATAAAATTGATATTTTATAAATCAAAATAATTGTGTTATAAAGGAGTTTCAAAATTGTTAAAATGAAGTATAGGTAAATAAGATTTATGAAGTTGTGAAGTTATAAAAAGAATGATTTTGTAAATAGATGATTTATAAGTAATTAACTTATAAATTTGATTTTTGCATGTAAATGAGATAAATGGAATTTGTTATAAAAAGGGAATTTATAAATTGAAGTTTTTATAAAACATAAATGTGATTTATAAATATTATTTTATAAATCTGAATTTGATTGAATTTGATAAGTTAAATATAGTATCCACGATTTTGGACAGTGGATAATCCTTTAATAAATAAATGTGTAGAAATATTGGATTTGGTAAACGAATTATATTCACGATTTTGGACAGTGAATAATAATCATTTAAGATGAATAAATGTTTCAGAAAGTGATCGTTTAAATGGAGTAAAATGGTTTGAAGATGTTTTAAAATGTTTTAAAGATCGAAACCTTAGATTTCAACATTTATTGTTCAAATAGATGTTTTCGAAAAGTATAAGGAAATGATGGACTATAACACTATTGTTGTAGTAAATGATTTTCGAAAGGAAATGCTTTTATATAGTATTAGGATTTATATATCTATCTTATTATCGAATCCATATACTATTGATTTTGGGTTGTCGTAACGATGTTCCACGCAACATTCGTTTTGACCTGAATAAATGTGTTTAAAGAGAACGTTTTCCTTATAGAATAAAATATATGCTTAATCCTGATTTAAGTATATGGAATATTTTCTAAGTTGAAAATAAAGAGAATTGTGAATTACTTATTATTAAATAAGTATGTGGAAATGTTTTCCAATATGAAGTGAAATGTTTGAGAATATATCTTTTAAAGATAATTTGAAGTGAATATTTGGCAAATGGTTTAATTAACAAAAGATTAATTAAAAGGGCCTAGTGATTGTTATGGTGCTGAATATTTGTTTGTTTGTTATGATAGTTAAATAACCGACTATCAAACTTTGCCAAATTTTAGTTCCTCAACTTGATGTGGGAACTATTTAGTCGTACACTTAGTACGTTGCCTTCTGTGTAGGCTTGATTATCATTTGTGTTGAGGATGTTGATTCGTATAGTGCGAAGTATTACTCCAATCTAACGAGCTTCCTTCTTGGCCCGAAGGATAGCAAGTTGAAAGTTGAAGACGTGATAAGTCTATGAGACTTAGTTTCTGTGTGAGGTTGAGAAACGCTTTTGCGTTGTTGGTGCGAAGAGACCGGGATCAGATTTATCTGAAAATCACTTCGGACCAACGCAACGTAGAGGACGCTAAAACCATTAGGGTTTCAAGCCCTAGCTGCCACCAAAATATTCAATGGCTGATGTTTTCGTTTCTTTTCCCCTTAATCCCTCTCAATCCACAAACAATCAAAAGAAACTTTCAACTACAATATTGTATATCTATGCGAGATCTTTAAATCCATACGGTGAATCACTATAAAACGCAACGTAGAGGAGGATATTAGCTCGCATTCAGCCTTGTGTTGCACACGACTTTCATGGCCATTAGGTGACCGAGCTCGTCTAAATTCAGAGTGAAGGTGAAGCAAAAGTTGTTCATTCGAATGGCTATGGCCGATCGTCTTCAAACATCGAGAATTTTGTGCGATAATTCAGGAAAAGTTGCAGCTTATGGATTCGAACATAACCCGAGAACGAACGTGATGATGGAGATGAACATGAGCGGCCAGATGTTCATCATGCTAAATCATGCGGCTGTGATGAGAACTATAGTGAATTAATATATATTATAAATTGTACAAACTTTAAAATGGCGTAACTTTTTGATACGAGGTCCGTTTTGTACAAAACAACTTGCATTGGGTCTGTATTGACGAGCACTACACTATGGAGCTGGATTGGGATATGTTTGAGCTAGTGAAAATTTTGGTTAAATTAAACGCTTGTTTAATTTTCATCGGTTTAAATCGCTAGCGCAACGACTACAAGCAATTTGAGTACAACTCACTCTTTCTAACTCACTGATATTTTTATATAAGTGAGAAATAATTTATTATATGACGATTGATGATTTTTTGGATGATATATGACATATTATCTATATATTGATTGGTATTTAGATATATTCCTGCCTAGTGGAGCAGATGACCCTATACGTTCCCGTGTATGAGCGGATGACCCTTCGTACGCGTATCTGCCTTGAAGCGGACATTGTACACATATTCTAATATGTATATTTGTTACAGGTGGCAGGTTGGAGGGATCCAACTGGATTCCTCACTAGTATTTATTTGTTACAGATATTGTGATATATTATGTTATCATATGATATATGATGTTTGGATGCCGTGATTGTTGTATTTAGTGTTGTTGCAGCATTGGTCCTATTTTGGAGTTTCAGAAATATTTAAGTGATGAGTTCCAAGTTTAAAAGGATTTTTAAAGTTATTTTGGAAATCGATGTTTTGATTTATTTTAAAGTTTTAAAGGAATTGATTTATTTTAAATAAATGAAAGTAATAATTTTTACTGTTATAAAAGCTATGATTTTTGGAAAATAATACTTAAGTATGATTTTGGAGTTATATAAGCTTTAATAACGATTTGTAAGTTTATTAAAAGAATTGGCTTATTTAAATTGAGATTTTATATATAAGATTTATAAAATTGTTTTATAAATCAAAATAATTGTGTTATAAAGGAGTTTCAAAATTGTTAAAATGAAGTAAAGTAAATCTTATAAGTAAATAAGATTTATGAAGTTGTGAAGTTATAAAAAGAATGATTTTGTAAATAGATGATTTATAAGTAATTAACTTATAAATTTGATTTTTGCATGTAAACGAGATAAATGGAATTTATTATAAAAAGGCAATTTATAAATTGAAGTTTTTATAAAATATAAATGTGATTTATAAACATTGTTTATAAATCCGAATTTGATTGAATTTGATAAGTTAAATATAGAAGTATATTAAAGGAATTATATCCATGATTTTGGACAGTGGATAATCCTTTAATAAATAAATGTGTAGAAATATTGGATTTCGTAAACGAATTATATTCACGATTTTGGACAGTGGTTAATAATCATTTAAGTTGAATAAATGTTTTGGGAAGCAATCTTTTAAATGGAGTAAAATGGTTTGAAGATGTTTTAAAATGTGTTAAAGATCGAAACCATAGACTTCAACATTTTTTGTTGAAATAGACGTTTTCGAAAAGTATAAGGAAATGATGGACTATAAACTATTGTTATAGTAAATGATTTTCGAAAGGAAATGTTTTTATATAGTATTGGGATTTATATATCTATCTTATTATCAAATCCATATACTATTGATTTTGGGTTGTCGTAACAATGTTTTACGCAACATTCGTTTTGACATGAATAAATGTGTTTAAAGAGAACGTTTTCCTTATAGAATAAAATATATACTTAATCCTTATTTAAGTATATGGAGTATTTCCAAAGTTGAAAATAAAGAGAATTGTGAATTACTTATTATTAAATAAGTATATGGAAATGTTTTCTAATATGAAGTGAAATGTTTTGAGAATATATCTTTTAAAGATAATTTGAAGTGAATGTTTGGCAAATGGTTTAATTAATAAAAGATTAATTAAAAGGGCCTAGTGATTGTTATGGTGTTGAATATTTGTTTGTTTGTTATGATAGTTAAATAACCGACTATCAAACTTTGCAAAATTTAAGTTCCTCAACTTGATGTGGGAACTATTTAGTCGTACACTTAGAACGTTACCTTCTGTGTAGGCTTGATTATCTTTTTATGTTGAGGATGTTGATTTGTATAGTGCGTAGTATTACTCCAATCTATCCAGCTTCCTTCTTGGCCCGAAGGACAACAAGTTGAAAGTTGGAGACGTGATATGTCTATGAGACTTAGTTTATGTGTGAGGTTGAGAAACGCTTTTGCGTTGTTGGGGCGAAGAGACCGGGATCAGATTTATCTGAAAACCACTTCAGACCAACGTATATGCGACGATTGTGCAGGTTGTTTGTGATGATATTGATATTCCGGATTTTCATAGTGGGGGACTACTTGTTGATCATTTGGGTTAAATTCTCAATATACATCCAGTAGCAGTGGTATCTTTATTATGAAATATCCAATGCAAGGACTATTCGCTACTAATCCTAGGGATTTCCTGATAGGATATGGTGGGAAAGTACCTTCGGTTTGTCAAGTTCCTGGAAAACTTGTATGGATACTTGTTTAACATTGCATTTCTATATATTACGTACATTGGTTTTTACAAATGTACATCAGTGGTGGCGGAGAAGGCAACTTCTCTTAGCTTAACACCCTCTTTGAGACATATGAGCTTAAGGGTTTTATTTTTGTGGAAGGCAATAAATAGTCAATGGAAATGACCGTGTGACATTCAAAGTGATGTAATATGTGATTGTGAAAGGTAATCGTTACCTCTAGCCTCATTAACCAGAAATTACCAAAACAGGATTAGATGCAGCAAGGCTAAGTGGGTCATTCCCAAGTAGGATACGATCATCATCTTCTAGATATATCTTTGCACGCTATGGCATCGTGTATCTGATTGTTGTGGTTTGTATGCTAGAGAGCCCTCGGTAAAGGTCGGTAACAACCAGAGGATGACATATTCGGTACCATCTAGTGATAGAGGTGGGTCGATCTTGTGTTGGTAGAGAAACTTTGCGATGGTTTCTCGGTACATTCTTCTAGAGATGTACTGCCGGAAGGTAGTCCCTTCACCTGGTCATTTGTACGGAAATCCAAACTCCACTATGTTCCTGCCAATTTATTTGTAGAGCCTAGTATGCTGAAATTTAATAATGGTAACAATTTCGGCTATTTCAAATATTATTTGTATACTAGACACTAGTATAATATCACATAAGTTTGATATGAAATGTTTTAGTTATCGTAAGGTAAAAACATGTCCGTGTTTATGCGTGGACTTGTCTTACGAGATACTTTTGTTTTGATAAAGAAAAAGTTTTGGTAACTTAATGAATTCAGTTGAGTGTGTTTCTCATGCTGGTTTACCAGATAGATCCGAGCATTCTTCCCTTTCAATACTCGGGTCAGACCGAGTATATTTACAGGTCTAGATTTGGTGCTTTCGGAGCTTCAACAGGAAAGCTGGAGATCTTCATTTTCGTATACACGTATTTGTTTGATTATCCGCTGCATTGATTGCTTAGTTGTTGTTTATTATCGGTATTTGTAAGGACAGGTTATTATAACTATTCAAGCTGATAACTATTGATTGATTGTTGAACTCTGATTGATATGTATATATATATATATATACATTTTCTGTTTTGTAAAGATCATTGATATGATATTATATATTTTCCGCTGTGATGTGAGATTCTGTATTGTTCTGTTTAGTTCTATCTTCTCTCTTTCTTCTCTTCTCTCTTCTTTTCTTTCTCTTGACTTTCCGTCAGTTTGTGATTTTTGGGTCGGACATGTGTGGATAATTGTCGATTCAAAGGGTACGGATTTGCGGGTCGTCACATAAGATCTTGATTAATGAAAGAAATTAAAAGACTAATTACTGAATGTAATTAATTAAGGATTAGTTAATTAATTCAAGTAATTAAAGAATAATTAATTAAAGTGATTAATTGAATGATAACTACTTAGTGTGATTAATTAAGGTTAATTAATGAATGTAATTAATTAAGGATAATTAATTAATGTAATTAATTTAAGATAATTAATTAGATTAATTAATTAAGGATAATCACTTAATAAAATTAATTAAGTATAATTACTTATGTAATTAATAAAGTATAATTACTTAGCGTAAGTAATCAGGACAAATACTGAATGTAATTAATTAAAGAATAGTTAATTACTTAATATAATTAATTTAAGATTACTTAATGAAAGTAATTAAAGGATAATTACTTAATGGAAATAATTAAAAGAATAATTACTCAATGTAATTAATTTAAGGCTAATTACTTAATTGTAATTAATCAAAGGATTAATTAATTAAGGTAAGTATTAATGGATAAATACTGAATGTAATTTATTAAAGGTTAATTGATTAATATGAATAATTAAGGAATGATTAATTAATTTCATTAATTAATTAAGATACATGGTTTATAATTAATTAAGATACATAATTAAGAGATGATTAATTAATTAGTTTGTAATTAATTAATGTGAAGTAAGCATGATTTAAAGGTAATTAAAGTAATTAATTTAATTTATTTGGAGATTAAATTAATTCGAAATTGAAAAACTAATCAATCATGCTTATTGGTGATTGAATTATATCGAATGCCTTAAATTGTTTGATATCTCTGATATGTGACGTGCTATGATATGAAATGCTGTGGTTGAACTGTGATAATATGGATTATCTATCTGTGATAAATTACTGTGTGCATATGTACTCGGAATATAAATTGAATTGTTTAAACTTAAACAACTTGGACTTCAAGACGATGATTTGGATTTCGATGAGGCCAGGATCGGATTCCAAATTGGATATCCGAAAACCACATCATCCAAATTAAATGATAGGTCGTGAAAAATCAAGTGAAGATCTAGATGAAGATTCAGAGTGCAACGGTTATTGTCGTTAACTCTAAGGGTGATTCCAAAATGAGTGTAGCGAGATAGTGCCTTCGGTTTCGTCCGAACTCGAAAAGGACTTGTATGGATGAATGCTTTCAGACCATCGTCATTGGAGGACGGTGAGCATTCCAAGATTTGTGTTCTAAAAAGGTAATCGTAGCCCCAAGCCTCATCAACCGGGAATGGCTAAAACAGGGGAGGTTTGGCAAGACTATGTTGGTAGCACCCAAGTAGGATAAGATTTCCTCTGTCTAGAGGTCCTTTTTATTCGGCTGTGTAGGCAGTTGGTCGCGCCAACTGCGGGGTTGTCTTATTTGGGATTATCCAGTAAGGAATAGTTCTGGTCTTGTGTTGCAGAGGATCAGGGTAGATCCTCGGTACTCTGATCTAGACCAGGTACTGTAACGGGCAGTACCCCAGTAGCCCTGCCATTGTATGGAATCCAATCTCCAATAAGTGTCATACGTTTTGATTATGCCCAACTATGTTGGAACATGAGATGTTAGCATTCCAGCTATTTTCTATTTTACTTGAAAAGCCTACTCACTATTATAATACCATTGGATTTCCTATCAAATGTTTTGGGTTATCGTAAGGTAAAAAACCCGACATGTCTATTTGTGGCGTGGTCTTACGAGATATCTTTGTTTTCAAATGATTTTCAAAGTTAAACAACTTTAACCCGTTTACTCACAGCAAACCCATGTCTGGCCCAGAGTTTATTTTTTGTTTTCTTAAACTCTTGGGTACTCAAATTTTTATGAGTAGCCAAGGGATTAAGGTTTGCTTTGACGAATTATATAGAGGGGACTTGGAGCATGAGGCATCAGCTTATATAGATATTGTGGTTCCGCTGTATTGATCTCTATGTTGTATTTTGAGTTATATGATAGTCAGGTCTTCACGACTGTCTAATGTGTTGTATAAGCTGTGTAACTCTGATGTATATGGTTATTATGTAATAACTATGAGATGTAATATATTTTATTCCTTCCACTGTGAGATTCTGGTATTGTTTAGTTCTTTCTTTCCTATCTTTTCTCTTTTCTATCTCTTTCTTTATAATTGACGATGCATCTTTCTATGGGATGAAAGGCAGGTCATCACAGGAGGGAACTCATGCTATTCATGTGAATTAAAAAGGTGATCTCGCCATTATTCGATGCATAGTACTTGTTGAATACGAAAATTAATATTGAGTAAAATTAGTAAAACTTCTATGAATCCTTTTTACTCAATAATGTTTTTAAAAATGCTTTATGAGAAATTATTTAGTGTTTTCCAAAGCTAAAGAGAGGTTTAATAATCTCGTATATATTGGAAAAGAAATGATATATCTCTAGAGGATGTTTTATCGATAATTGATTTGGGGAGACCGGGATCAGATTTGCGTGGTACCTATCCGAAAACAACTTCGAACCTATGTACGTTCAAAAGTAAAAACATGATAAAGCCAATGATTTTTAAGATAGAGATCTTCATAATGAAAAGCTACTTGCCACTAGCCCCTCGATTTCCATATCGTATACATATAGTGGCAGTAGTACTTAATTTTGAAAGTCTTCGATGTAAAGACTTCTCGCTACAAATTCTAAGGGTGATACTCAATATAGGATGTAGTAGGAGAGTGTCTTCGGTTTATCCTATTCCTGGACAACTTGTATGGACGAATGTTTGAAATTGCTTTTCTAAAATACATGTACATTGATCTCTACAAACGTATATTTGTTTGGTGGTGTAGGAGGTAACCTCTCTAACACATAATACCCTTCTCTGAGACGTACAAGCTCAGAGGTTCTACATTTCTGTAAATTAATAGTAAGTGATGGAAATGGAAATGTGGTATTCTAAGTAGGATTTGATGATTCTATGCAAGGCGACCTTAAGCCTCGCACCCGGGAATGACAAAAACAGGGTAGGTGCGGCAGGGCTATGTGGGTCGCACCCACTAGGGTATGGTCATCACCTTTTTAGATTACCTTATATATCGGGTATGTTGTGTATGCTATAAGAGCTCTTGGGTAGGACATGAACGACCGAGATGATGTCATATTCGCTACTTCTATGGTAAAGATAGGTCGGTCTTGTGTTGGTAGATGGCCATGTGTTGGTGCCTCGATGCATTTTTCTAGAGATGTACTGTCGAAAGGTAGTCCCTTACCTTGTCATTTTTGCAATTCCATTCTCCAATACGAGCCTTTATGGTTTTTCTTTATAAATCTATTATACTATTGAATTTAACAAACTTAACAATTCCGGCTATGATTAATATGTTATTTGAAAGGATATTTAAAGAAAGTCATTTAAGATAATATCTCTGACTTTGCATACCAATATTTTGGTTATCAAAAGGTAAAAACCCATTCCGTGTTTATATGCGGCATGGTCTTATGAGATACCCTTTGTTTACCAATACCCATATTTTTGAGTTTCTCACACTAGTCCCATGATTGACCCAGAATTTATTTTCTTTTCCCTTAAACTCTTGGTGCCCGATTTTTCCAAGCAGCCAAGTAGTCAGGTTTAACTTGGATCATTGTGATGAAGCCTGAAGTTTGGAGCTGAAGATGTTCATATAGATAGTTCTCCATTTTCATTTCCATTGCATTAGTTTACCGATTGTATTCAGCATTTATAAGGACATAGATTTATAGTTGTCTAAACTGATTTATAAGATTGACTCGGGTAAACGTATTTGGAATTTCCGCTGTAAAGATCATATATTTTAAAATAATATATGTTATTCCATTCATGTATGATTTTGTTCTGTCTTTATTTTCTTTTTATCCTTTACTATCCATCCTTCCAGCACTTTGTTTTGCGGCACATGAATATCGAGGTTGTATTAGTGTCGATTTCTGAGGGTCGAAAGGGCGGGTCATCATAGAAGACGTGTAGGAAGCAATGCTAGCTATGTAGGAGTTTATTTATCACTATTATCTATTGTTTTATGTTAGTTGTTGTAAGAATGTATTGACAATAGATGTACATGTCCATTTAGTCACTCTGATCAATCAAGGGACATCTTCATATATCGCTCTTGGAGTATTTTGTAATAATTTTATTTTATCTGAACCTGAGCAATGTTTGGGATTATGTTACCCATATGTAATTATGACTTTGAAATGAATAGCTTTTACTTCATATTATTATGCTTCTGATATTATGGATACCATTAAAATGACCGCATTGGTCACCGAAAGTTAATACTATAGATGACCGCAGCACCTCTAGCGCTTAGTTTCAGGCCTCAAAATGGGGGATGTTACAAACAGTAACTCAAAATGAATAAAAGGTTTTGGTTGGCCCATTTAAATATTATTATATTTCTTTTACTTGATTTGTCAAATAAATAGTCATGCGTTTCGAGCTCGCACAATCAAACGGTTCTCTCGATCGCCACGAAACTCAGTTGCATGCATCACCTCATTTTTATAGTCTCAATGGTATAAATTTGGTCGCCATCCAAGACCGCACTCCGGGATGATAATTTCATGCTTCTTGAGACTGTTTCGATCACTCTGATCGTTCGATCTTCAAATATAGTGATCCTTATACTTTTTTAGTTCACAATGTCGATAAGAACTTAACGGAAGTGGTTTCGATTCCTGATTCGATTTTATGCCAAAAATTATATTTTTGGGACCGTTAATTAATTAACGATCCAATATTTAAATCAATTATTTAAATATCCAATCTTTAAAAATATGGATCATTACGATCTAAGTCAGCTTGGAGGTTGTTTGGTTGAAGGTGGAGTTGGTAGGTTTTGTTTAGTGATATATATTATATCAAGGCACCTATAACGACCCACTTTTCTATATAGTTTAAGCGGCCAATAAACCACACATGACCAAGTTAAATTGAACAGAAAGGCGGATAGTTTTGGAAAAGAAATAAGAAAGGCGACAAGAAGAAACTAAACAGCACAGAATCTGACGGTGGAATGAATAATCTATAATATAGAACAAATCTCTATACAAAAACGAACTGTAATATAAGTATATATAGACATCAATCAAAATATACTAGCCTATTTCAGCCCGAACAAATATAAAAAAATGTCCTCACAATTGTTGATAAATACAATAATGAATGCGACTGAAAAATAACCATATAGATGAATACCTCCAGCTCGTTTCCTAAAGCTTCAAAGCCTCCAACTAAATCTATAATATGCTTGATTTGACCCGAGCATTATAGGAAAACAACACCCAGTCAACTTGGTAAAACTTGCATGAGAAACTCAAATCACGAGGAAACTTATTTATTATAGCTTGTAAAATCCTTTAAAATCAAAGGTATTTCGTTAGACCACACCGCATATAAACAATGACGGGTTTTTACCTTATGATAACCAAAACCTTATATCAGGAAATCCAGTGATATTATAATAATGTCTAAGGGTGAAAATAATAAAAATCAAGTAGATGTGATGCTCGTGTGTATACATTATAACAATACTAGGTATATAATCGAAAACTAATAAGGCGTGTTTTCTAATTGTGTAGGATTTCCATAGAGGTGCCCGTAGCACATCGAGAACGGTACGCCTGCACAAGGATCAAAGTTATCCTTCCAAAGCATCATACATCCCTAGTGATGTACCATAGGAAAAACATTGCTAGTCTCTCTAAGACCGATTCCAACGCCCCATGCATGCATAATAACTATAAGTAACGTCTAGGTGGAGCCGACTACACTTTATGTGTTTGCGAACCCTACTCGCCATGCCTTCTATCTCTTGTTTTAGTCATTACCACTGGTGAGGCTATATCTGCCATTCTATGCCACTCACCGCCATCAAACAGATCACGGAACACCACATTGGTTCCAACACCCCAGCGGATCTCGGAATCCCACATGGATTCCTATATCTCAAAAAGATCTTTGAATGTCCCCATGGAATCCCCTACCCCAGTGGGTTCGGAACCAAACATGGATTCCAACATCTCAATATACCATGAAACTCGTCCATAGAACCGTACATGGTTTCGGAGTGGTTATGGTTTTTGAGTCATCTCTTACAAGTACGCCCTTCTGTTTCCTTGGCGCTTCAAAAACCAATCATCGATTTTTTGAAATGCTCAATACCGGTTCTTTAGGAAATAAACAGACAATACATAAGAGCGGGGATCATCCCCTAACCGTTTAAGTAGATGGATCTCCTTATCATTTTTCGTAGTAGAGAAAAATGAGTTTATACGTACAGTATAGCACCACCGACGGTAACTGTACAATATAATCCCTATGTTTCTCCTAGATATTTCCAAAGTTAAAATCCTTCAGTGTTAAGTAGGGAATATTTCTATACAACCAAAATTAAGAAGGATTACATATTTAGGCCAAGATTTAATAGTAGGTTATTTAACTATCAAATAAACAAACATTCCAAACAGAGACTACATTTCCCTCTTAAATCACTAATCTTCTTAAATTAATCTTCCATTAATCTAAAATCACATTTCAAATACTTGAAAATCACTTCCATATACTTATATCAATAGGATAAGTATATTACAAACCACGATGTTTTCGATACTTAGAACCATATACTCATCTCAATGGTATAAGTATATTCACAGACCATTTCACTTTCCAAACTTAGAAACTTTTCCATGTACATAAGTAATACTATGAGTATATTTAAGAACCATTCGAAAAGATTTTCTATTTCCAATCATATTAAATGACCAAAACTCCATATGTCATAAAAAAAGAGATATTAAAAAAATATCTTTATAGTAATTCTTTCATAAATCTCTCTATTTTTTTATAAATAAATATCTCCTTTATAACTTTCCAAATCAATTTATAAAATATTTTATAAATCTCCAATCTATTTATAAAATACTCTTTTATACTTAAAATCCTATTTATAAGACTTTCTCTTTTTAGAATTCTAACCCATTTATAAATATCCATTCTGACATCATTTAAAGACCAAACTCCTTTTCAAGTTCCAAAATCTCCCTCCAATTTATAAACCATTTAACCATTCCCTTCTATTGAATGAAACTCCTTTTAAACCCTTCATTTAAAAATAAAATTTGATCTTTTAAATCATATAATGATTAATAACTTCAAACGATATTGACATAATAATAATATGTAACATCCCATTTTTAAGCCAAATATTTATTTAGAAAGTAATATAAATTCTGAAATTTAATTTGAAATTAATTTGAAATTTTCAAAAACAAATTAGATAAGTGTGTGATTTTATATATATATATCTATATATATAGTAATTTGAATTTGAATTTAAAATTCAAATATAAATACCTTAAAAATATTTGGATTTAAAAATAATATGAATGTGATTATTTATTAATGTATAATTTAGTTTTGAAATTATTTTCTTTAAAGGTCATATATTTATATAAATAAAGGAAATATATTTATAAAATAGAAAAATAAAATAATATATAAATATTATTCTCATGCAAAAATACAAGTGTAACATTATAATATGAAATTAGACAAGTGTTAGACTTTTAACATATAAATTAACAAGTGTAATAATTTTATCATTAAAATTAACAAGTGTCACTTTTGTTTTTATTTTTAAGATAATTAAAAAAATAATGAAAACAAGATTATATAAACCACTCTAACTCCTCTCTTCTCATTTCTTTTAACTATTCAAAACTTTAAAAACCAGAAAACAAAAATCAAAACTCAAAGCCTATACAAACCAGTAAAACAAATTAGAGGAAAAAAATTATCTCAAGCCAATATTCAACTACGTAATTAAGCAAATCAAATTCAACATCAAGTGTAGATTCATCTCAACAAAATCAAGCAAAGATCAGATAAAAGCTAAAGTAAAGAATAGATCAAAAGTCAAGTCCAGATCAGTTTTCAAGTTTTCAAAACAAGATTTCCATATTTTCAAAAGCAAAAACATTTTTTCCAAGCTTTCTGTTTTAAAACCCATGTGAGTAAACCCTTATTGATCTGATCTAAAATCTTGATGCAACTACGATGAGTGTTATTTTAGGTGAAATTATGTTTATATATATGTACAAATATGAATACATATGCTTGTGCATGTCAGTTACAAGCAAAGATGCCTCTGTTCCATGTTTCCATGCTTCAAACCTATTTCAAATTCCAAATCCTCTCTTTCTAATCTTCTTTAAGCTTTAAGACTCGAACCAAATATGTTTTTTAATCAAGATCTAGATCCTAAAAATATTTTTAAGTGAATTTAGTTAAAGCATTTTCTAGAAATTGGAAAATATAGGGAGACTAAATACATGTTGAAAATTCAAGTATCATGATTTTTGGTTTTAATTATATCATGTAAAACGCTTTTGAAAACAATGATTTTTAGAAGAGAAATCATGATTTCTAAGTTCGTAAATATGGAGATATCTCAAGTTGATTGTTTTTGGGTTTTCTGGTGATTCCCGACGAACAGAGTTGAATGGAGGATCGGGGTTGCTTCTGGAGGTGTCTGGGAGGTTGTCGAACCCGGGAAAAATGATCAGAAAATTTTTTGATCGTCGTGGATGAAGAACGAGATTGTTTTAGGGTTTTATGTCTAGTATGGGTCGTCGTTGTTCTTGAGATGATTGCGACGTCGATAAAGTACTAGAGACGATCGCTCAGTGGGGGATCGGTGCGTGGTTGAACGGTGAGGCTATTGCCAGAATTTTGAGGCCTCTGGTGGTTTGAGTTGTCAGCGCGAGGAAGATTTATTGACCGGAGTTTTGTTCCAGGTTTGTTCGAATGGCTCGATCGTGATTTCACCCCCGTTTCAGGTTTTTGGGTGGTCGGAGTTTAGGCAAGGTGGTCGGCTACTTGTTGGAAATCGAAATGTTGATCGGTGGTTTGTAGATCAGGCGTGCAAATGCATGAGTGAATGTTGTATCTGGGTAACTTTGTTTGATCGAGGAAGAAAGCTTTGTCTCGGGGCCGAGCTCGAAGTCGAAGAGGGTTGGACTCGAAGATGAGGGTGTGGGATTTTGATCGGGGTTTTGTTCGGGTGTGATCGGGTAAGACTGGGGTCTGAAAATTTTGGTGAAATGCCAAGTTTTTAAAATTTTAAAACTAATCAAGTTTTAATCTACATAATTTTCTTAACTTATTTCCTTTAATAATTAAGGTTTTGTTTAAGTTTGGACTAGTGAAGGTTTTTATAATTAAATTAATTAAGTTAAAAATGTTTGAAAAATATATAACCTTTATTTTTTAAATTAACTTAAAAATGTAATTAAGGAGTTGAATAAGAAGAATTAAATGTTTTTAAAGGGTTAATTAACTTAAATACCTTAAGTTAATTTATGTGTTAGTATTAATTAATTCCAAGGTTTATTAATTTAAATATTTTTAAAGATAATTAAGTAATTAATTAAGATATATCTTTTAATTAATTAAGTTTTTATGTAAATAACGATTGACTAATTAATGATGGTAATTAAAGGTTGATTATTAAAGAATAATTACTTAATATAAGTAATTAAAGAATAATTAAGGGTTAATTAATTATTGAATAAAAGTTGATTAATTAATAACTAAAGATTAATTAATAAATAACTAAAGTTAATTAATAATTATGGATTAATAAATAAATAATTAAGGATAATTAATCAATAATTAACGATAATTAATGTAAATAATTATGTGATTAATTAATTATAATCACACGAATAATTAATCTTGCTTGTAAATGATTGGATTATTATTAATACCTTAGATTAGTTGATATCTCTGACATGTGATTGTGATACTTTGTGATATGAATTTATTTGCTTTAAGATGTGATATCTTGTTGTGTAAATGTGAAAACAACATGGCCTTTAAACGGCATTTGAATTTCGATGCGATAGGGAGTTGGATTCCAAATTGTTATCTGAAACCCACATCGAATCTTAATGGTGAATCTTTGTGACTTATATATCCACATGTTTTAAAATAAGCGCTTATTATTAGGTTAAGCCAGGAGAGGACATTAAGTCATAAAACCCATTATGAATAATGATACGACGAAATGGGAGTGCATTTGAAGACGGTGGTTGAAGACCGGGTATTTTCGAGAACGAAAGGATTACCTTCCGATTGTCTCTGCACAGAGTTGCTTCGGTATAGAGATCTCCATATGTGATGGGGAGTCCGGTCAGGATTGTGGATATTCGGATTTGCAAGGGCTTCTTCCTCTATTGGACAAAGTGCCTTCGGTTCCATTCAGACCCAAGATGGACTTGTATGGTTGTATGTCTGACATTACATTTTGAGATATAAAGATGATTTCTATCAAATTCATTTCTGTTTGGTGGTAGAGAATTTATTCTCTTAGGTTAACACCATTCTCTGAGACGTATGAGCTCATAGGTTATGTAGTTGATGGTTATTAGTGATATACTCCCAATTTGATAATGTGGAATGTTGAATGCTGATCATTTGTTGATCGAAGCATGGCTTTTGTGAAAAGCGTAGCTTTGTGGGACAAGACTTCATCGAACCTCACACCCCGGTATTCAAAACAGGAAGGATGCGGCAAGGTTACAGGGGTAGTGCCCCTTAGGGTATGTGCATTTCCTTATGGAAAAAAAGTGGTATCATGGTATGGAGCACAGATACTTAACTTATGTAGTTGTTGGTTGTTGTTGTTGGGGCCCCGGATAAAGGTCTGTTACGACTCGAGGATGGCATACTCATGTCAGTAGTTACCTAGTTACAGAGGTAAGCCGGCCTTGTGTTGGTAGAGATCTAGTTAGATTCTCGGGGCGTCTCTCCAGAGGCGTACCCATTCGGAAAGGAAGTTCCTTAGCCTGGCCATTGTTGGAAATCCAATCACCAAATATGAGCCCTGTACGGTTTTAGTTGTAGAACCTGCCATTTAACATGATAGCTATAGTAGGCATACTATAATGGTACGTATGCTGGCTAAGATTAATACTATACTTTCGAAATGTTTTCTAAACTATGCACTAATAATAATATCAAAAATATTATCGCGTATCAAGCATGGTTGAATATCATAAGGAGAAATCTCCCCCAAGTGTGCGATTGCATTTTGTGTGTCCCAGGAGGCCTTATGGAAGTTTCATCATCCAAAAAGCATAACGGTTTTCTTTTGTAAGTTGTTTTTGTTTAACAACTGTTTTTGTATACTCATACCAGTCCCATGACTGACCTGAAGTTTATTATTCCCTTCCTAAACTCTGGGTGCCCATAATTTTCCACATGGGCAGCCTAGAAGCAGGTTATCCATGATCTGGAGCGAAGTTGGAATGTAGATTTGTATCTAGGTGTCTTTTTGAAGCCTTTGGTCTTTGAAGTTTATGGAAGCTTTTGGTTTGGAAAGTCTTTGGAGTTTTAGAAGACCTTATCGAAGTCAAAGTGTGTTGGATTCTAACTCTCTCCTTCTTTTGAAAGACTCTATTGAAGTTATTATAGCCATGTCGTCTTTTCCGCTGTGATGTTATTGTTTTGTTATTGTATCATGTACATAGCACTCTGATGATGGTTCAATTGCTGTAATGATTTTATATCTATGTTGGATTAATGATGTTTATCAATGAAATAATCTTTTGTTTCTACTGTGTTGTATCGTCTAATGTTGTTATAAGCTCCGCTGAACTGGAGTCCGACGTTTGAATCTCCGGCATTCGAATACAAGTGAGGTATTTGATGTCGATTTTTGAACGCTGGATTTCGGGTCGTGATAAGTAGTATCGGAGCTAAAGGTTGAGTAAGAACTTTAGCTTTGGATTATAACACATTAGGTGACTCATTAGAGATAGAGTTAGAAATACCCTAGAATGAGTATATCCCTAAGATATCTCGTCCGTATACCTAAATCAAGTTTTCTTACTATTTACATATAGTGAGAATGAGCGTGAGAAGAGGATAACGTAAGGACGGGGAAGTACCACTACAACTGGTCCTGCAAAAACAGCAGCTCTTCTTATTCAACCTCAGCCGAATCTGGCTGATCTATATCGAAGTTTTGCAAGACTTGGTGGAAAGTCATTCATAGGCAAGGAGTCTATTATTGAAGCACAAGCATGGATTCAATCGTACGAAAAAAATTTCAAAGGATTGAAGCTAGAAGATGATCATATGAGACTGATAGCTTCCTGGCAGCTCCAAGAAGAGACTTTAGGATGGTGGGAGATAGATACGTTGGTTGAGCCGGAATATGGATTTACTTGGGTTCGATTTAAAGAGGTGTTTGAGCTGTGCAATATGCCGTCTGCTAGTATCTCCAGAATGTACCAGGAGTTTACTGACTTGAAGCAAGGGAGCTTCTCGTTTGATGAATATTTGAAAAGTTTAACGAGTTATCTCGATTTGGTTCGGAGCTGATGAACATCCTTCTGAAGAAGAATGAAAGATTTATTCGAGGGATGAACAAGAAGTTCCATGAGAGAATGACAGCCTACGTGAAGGAATCTTTTCTGACTTGATAGATATGGGTTATAGATATGCTACCCTGGATAAGCAAGAAGTTTCAGAGGAGAAAGGAAGTGCAAGCAATCCAAATTGGAAGAAGAGGAAGTTTGAAGGGAAGAAACCGTGGCAAGGCAAGGAAAATAAGAATAATCAGATAATTAGGCGAAGGATGTAACTTGTTTCAATTGTTTGGAGAAGGGACATTACTCGAGTAGTTGCAAGAAGCCTAAAAAGCAAGGAAAGAAAGATCAACCTATGAAAATAGGTCAAGGAGCTAAGGAATGTTATTATTGTCATAAGCCTGGACACGTAGTTAAAGATTGCCCAGCAATGAAGCAGGCTCAGGTAGCGAAGGTGTAGATGATCAAGGATGACCTCTCAAGTTCAAAAGCGGATAAAGGAAAAGGAGTTTTAGAAGGTAACCTTCTTATTTATGATAAAGTTGTTAGAGTTCTGTTCGACACAGGAGCCACACATAGCTTTATCTCCCAACAAACCGTAAATGAACTAAAACTTGAACCTGAATTTGTCGACGAACCCATTTTCATGAAGAATCCGGTTGGCGGCCCTGTGAATCTTTTTCTATTTTGTAGGAAGGTTCCTATCTCATATTCTTGTCATCAATTTCCTATCAACCTTTTCGTTCTCGACTTTAATGAATTTGAAATATTACTTGGAATGAACTGGCTAACGAAATATGAAGCTAAATTAGATTGTAACAATCGAACGATTTCGGTCAGAACTAAATTTGGGAATTTTATCGAAATTTCTTGTGAGGACCCAAGTCCAAAAAGGGATAAACTGATGTATACTTTGGGTTATCTCGAACCTAGTTTGGAATCCATACCTATTGTCTAGGAATTTCCAGACGTATTCGAAGAAGTTAAATCTTTACCTCCACACAGGGTAATTGAATTCAGAATCGACTTGGTTTCCAATGCTCGTCCTGTTGTTCATGCAAGCCGCACGATGGCACCAAAGGAAAGAATAGAACTAGTCAAGCAAAGCCAGGATTTGCTGGAGAAAGGCTTAACACATCCCAGTTGTACCGGTTGGGGTTTAGTTGTGGTCTTCGTAGCTAAGTCCGATGGATCCTTAAGATTGTGCGTGGACTACCACGATCTCAAAAAATTAACTCTTAAAAACAAATTTCCTTTGCCCAGTATCGACGACCTGTTCGATCAAATACACGGCACTCGATTCTTTTCAAAAATGGATCTAGCCCAAGGAATCCATCAACTAAGAATTGCTGAAGACTGTATTCATTTAACTGCTTTTAGGGGTCCTTACACGTTCTACAAATGGTTAGTTATGCCTTTCAAACTAACCAATGCTCCTGTATATTCCGTAGACATAATGACCTGAGTATTACGAGAAGTGTTGAGTAAATTCGTTCTTGTGTTTATTGACGATATTCTGATCTATACCAAAACTGAAGAGGAGCATGCTGAACACTTAAGAATTGTTTTAGAAATATTAAGGAGGAACATTCTATTTGCCAAATTTTCTAAGTGTCATTTTTGGATCAAAGAAGTTAGATTTCTCAGACATATTGTCACAGAAGAGGGAATTTCTGTAGACCCGGGCAAGGTTTCCGCTATTCTAGACTAGAAGAAGTCCACAACTCCGAAGGAAGTCATAAGTTTTCTGGGATTAGCTGGGTGTTACAGAAAATTTGTCTAGAATTTTTCCAAGTTAACCAATCCATTGAATAAGTGGACAATGAAGAATGCAAAATTTGATTAGACTCCGAAGTAATGAAGAAGCGTTCCAGGACTTGAAGAGAAGATTGACCACCGCTCCCGTTCTTGCTATTATTAATGGGAATCAAGGTTTATCTATTTATACATATGCTTGTGGTGAAGGTGCGGGTGCTGTTCTAATGCAGGAGGGTAGAGTGATTGCCTACACAAGTAGATAATTGCGACCACATGAGAAAAACTACCCGACCCACGATCTTGAACTTCTGGCAGCTATTTTTGCTTTAAAAATTTGGCATCATTATCTTCTAGGTAAGAATCGCTTTCAGCTTTCCTAAAATAAATTTAAAGTTTAACATAACTTAATATATACACTTAATAAACCCTCTTTCTTCTAGGTGAAAAATTCGAATTTTTCACCGACCATAAATCTATGAAGTATCTCTTTACCCAGAAGGATTTGAATCTTAGGCAATAATGTTGGTTGCAATTTCTAGCGTCTTATGACCTGAATATTTTATATGCGCCCGGAAAAGCCAACGTGGTAGCCGATGCTTTGAGTAGAAGACTGCTGTTCTTGCTTATCTTTTTGTCACTCCTACTCTTCTTGAGAAAGTTGGTAGTAAGCAAAAAGAAGACAATTTTCTTCAAGAAATTTATGGGAGAATTCGTCGAGGTGAAGATTCCAGCTTTGGAATCGATAGTAGTGGAATTATAAGACCGAAAGGCAGGATGTGTGTTCCAGATATCTCATATCTTAAACGAAAAGTTTTGGATAAGTGTCACAAGCCCAAGCTTAGTATCTATCCAGGGGTTAATAAGATGTATCGAGATATTAAAAGGACCTTCTGGTGGAAAATGATGAAGAGAGACATATCTATTTATGTTAGTCTTTGTGCAACTTGTTAGCAAATCAAAAGTTATCAGATGAAGATGGCGGGTTTACTTCAACCATTGGAAGTGCCTAAGTGGAAATGGGATCAAGTGTCTATGGATTTTGTAGACGAGTTGCCACGAACTCGAAAGGGTAATGAAGCAATTTGGGTTATTTTGAATTGTCTGACCAAGACTGCCCACTTTATCCCAGTAAAATACACCCGAACAGTAGCGAGTTTGGCAGAGTTGTATGTAAAAGAATTCGCTCATCTCCATGGAATACCGAGTAGTATATTGAGTGATCGTGACCTGATCTTCACTAGCAGATTTTGGGAAGCATTTCAAGCCGCACTAGGAACCAAGTTGAACTTCAGTACTGCTTACCACCCACAGTCTGATGGGAAAATGAAAAGAATAAATCGAATCTTGTAAGATCTTTTGCGTGCTTGTATACCTGACTTTGGCGGTTCATGGGAGGACTATTTGCATCTACTTGAATTCTCATATAATAATAGTTATCAGGTCAGTGTTAGAAAGGATCCTTTCGAAGCATTGTCTGGACGTCCGTGTAGACCACCTGCGTGTTGGATTGAGTCTAGTGATAGGCTTGTCCTTCGTCCAGATATGATAAAGGAAGCTATTGAGAAAGTTGATTTCATTCTGAAGAAATTGAAAATGTCTCAGAGTCGATAGAAAAGTTATGCCGACCGCAGGAGAAGAGCTCTAGAGTTTCAAGTTGGAGATTCTGTTTTCCTAAAAGATTCTCCAATGCGTGGAGTGTTGAGATTTGGAAAAACTGGTAAGCTAGCACTGCAATATATAGGTCCTTTTTCTATACTTGAGAGGATTGGTCCTTTGGCTTATCGAGTACAGTTACCCAACTGGTTATCTGGCATACATAATGTGTTTCATGTTTCACACCTTCGAAAAACATGCGCACGATCCAGACTGTATCATTGAAGAGGCTGCTCAGCAGGTTTTGGAGATCACATCGAATTTAGCAGTGAATAGAGAACCGTTAATAATAAGTGATCGAGATGAAAAGAAGTTGAGAAATAAAGTGGTGAAATTAGTGAAAGTGCAAGGAAGTGGTGTGCCAAATGACTGTACTTGGGAAACAGAGGATAGCATGCAGAAGTCCTATCCCAATTGTAGAGTGGATATTTCGACTTAATCTGGTATGCCATTTCTTCATCTTTTTATGTGTATTTATACATTCTTTGTTTGTCTCTCTCTTACAAACTTCGAGGACGAAATTTTCTTAAGGGGGGAATCGATAACATCCCATTTTTAAGCCAAATATTTATTTAGAAATTAATATAAATTTTGGAATTTAATTTGAAACTAATTTGAAATTTTCAAAAAAAAAAAGATAAGTGTGTGATTTTTTATATATATATATATCTATATGAATAGATTGTAATTTATTAATGTATAATTTAGTTTCAAAATTACTTTCTTTAAATGTTATATATATCAATATAAATAAAGGAAACGTATTTACAAAATAGAAAATACAATTTAAAATAATATATAAATATTATTCTCATGCAAAAATACAAGTGTAACATTATAATGTGAAATTAGACAAGTGTTATATTTTTAACACATAAATTAACAAGTGTCATTTTTGTTTTTGTTTTTGAGATAATTAAAAAAATAATGGAAACAAGATTATATAAACCACTCTAACTCCTCTCTTCTCATTTCTTTTAATTATTCGAAACTTTAAAAACCAGAAAACAAAAATCAAAACTCAAAGCCTGTACAAACCAGTAAAAAATTCAAGAATTTTTTTTAATCTCAAGCCAATATTCAACTCAGTAATTAAGCAAATCAAATTCAACATCAAGTGTAGAATCATCTCAACAAAATCAAGCAAAGATCATATAAAAGCTAAAGTAAAGAACATATCAGAAGTCAAGTCCAGATCAGTTTTCAAGTTTAAAAACAAGATCTCCATATTTTCAAAAGCAAAAACATTTTTTCCAGGCTTTTTGTTTTAAAACCCATGTGAGAAAACCCTTACTGATCTGATCTAAAATCTTAATGCAGCTATGATGAATGTTTGTTTAGGTGAAATTATGTTTGTATATATGTTCAAATATGAATACATATATGCTTGTGCTCATCAGTTACAGGCAGAGATGCCTCTGTTCCAGGTTTACAGGCTTCAAACCTGTTTAAAATTCCAAATCCTCTCTTTTTAATTTTCTTTAAGCTTTAAGATTCGAACCAAATATGTTTGTTTAATCAAGATCTAGATCCTAAAAATATTTTTAAGTGAATTTAGTTAAAGCATTTTCTAGAAATTGGAAAATACAGGAAGACTAAATATATGTTGAAAATTCAAGTATCATGATATCTGGTTTTAATTATATCATGTAGAATGTTTTTTTAAACAATGATTTTTAGAAGAGAAATCATGATTTTTAAGTTCGTAAATATGGAGATATCTTAAGTTGATTGTTTTTTGGTTTTCTAGTGATTCCCGACCATCGGAGTTAAATGGAGGATCGGGGTTGCTTCTGGAGGTGTCTGGGAGGTTGTTGAACTCGGGAAAAATGTTCAGAAAAATTTCTGATCATCGTGGAGGAAAAATGAGATCGTTTTATGGCTTTATGTCTAGTATGGGTTGTCGTTGTTCTTGAGACAATTGCGACGTCGATAAGGCACTGGAGATGATCGGTCAGTGGGGAATCGGTGTGTGGTTGAACGATGAGGCTGTGGCCAGAATTTCAAGCCTTTGGTGGTCTGAGTCGTCAGGGCGAGGAAGATTTATTGATCAGAGTTTTGTTCCAGGTTTAGTCCAATAGCTCGATCGCGAGTTGGTCACCGTTTCAAGTTTCTAGGTGGTCAGAAGTTTAGGCGAGGTGGTCGGCGACTTGCTGGCAATCGGAATGTTGATCGAAGTTGTGTAGATCAGGCGTGCACATGCACAATTCAATGTTGTTTCTGGGTAACTTTGTTTGATCGAGGAAGAAAGCTTTGTCTCGGGACTGAGCTCGAAGTCGAACAGGGTTGGACTCGAAGACGAGGGTGTGGGATTTTGCTCGGGGTTTTGTTTGGGTGTGACTGGTGTAAGACTCGGGTTTGGAAATTTTGTGAAATGCCGAGTTTTTAAAATTCTAAAACTAATCAAGTTTTAATTTAAATAATTTTCTTAACTTATTTCTTTTAAATAATTAAGGTTTTTCTTAAGTTTAGATTATTAAAGGTTTTTATAATTAAATTAGTTAAGTTAAAAATGTTTGAATAATATATAACCTTTATTTTTAAAATTAACTTAAAAATGTTATTAAGGAGTTGATTAAGAAGAATTAAATGTTTTTAAAGGGTTAACTAACTTAAATACCTTAAGTTAATTTATGTTTTAGTATTAATTAATTCCAAGGTTTATTAATTTAAAGATTTTTAAAGATAATTAAGTAATTAATTAAGATAAATGATTTATCTTTTAATTAATTAAGTTTTTAAGTAACTAAAGATTGATTAATTAATGAAGGTAACTAAAGTTTGATTACTTAAAGATAATTACTTAATATAAGTAATTAAAGAATAATTAAGGGTTAATTAATTATTGATTAAAGGTTGATTAATTAATAATTAAAGATTAATAATAAATAATTAAAGTTAATTAGAAATTAAGGATTAATAATTAATTAATTAATGATAATTAATCATTAATTAAGGATAATTAATGTAAATAATTATGTGATTAATTAAGTATAATCACAAGAATAATTAATTTTGCTTGTAAATGATTGGATTATTATTAATATCTTGGATTGGTTAATATTTATGATATGTGATTGTGATACTTTGTGATATGAATTGTTTTGCTTTAAGCTGTGATATCTATGATATATTGCTGTGTGAATGTGAAAATAACTTTGCCTTTAAACGACATTTGAATTTCGATGCGACAAAGAGTCAGATTCCAAATGTTTATCCGAAACCTAAATCAAATCTTAATGGTGAATCTTTGTGACTTATATATCCACGTGTTTTAAAACAAACGCTCATTATTCGGTTGAGCCGAGAGAGGACATTAAGTCATAAAACCCATTCCGAATAATGATACGACGAAATGGGAGTGCATTTGAAGACGGTGGTTGAAGACCAAGTATTTTCGAGAACGAAAGGATTACCTGTCGATTGTCTATGCACTGAGTTGGCTTGATATAGAGATCTCCATATGTGATGGGGAGTCAGGTCGGGATTATGGATACCTGGATTTTCAAAGGCTTCTTCCTTTATTGGACAAAGTCCTTCGGTTCCATTTAGACTGAGGATGGACTTGTATGGTTGTATGTCATACATTACACTTTGAGATATAAAGCTGATTTCTATCAAATACATTTCTGTTTGGTGGCGGAGAATTTATTCTCTTAGCTTAACATCCTTTTCTGAGACGTACGAGCTTAGAGGTTATGTAGTTGATGGTTATTAGTGATATACTCCCAATTTTGTAGTGTGGCATGCTGAGTGCTAATCATTTGTTGATCGAAGCATGGCTTTTGTATGTAGCTTTATGGGACGAGACTTCATCGAACCTCACACTTCGGTAATGGTCGAAACATGAAGGATGCGGCAAGGTTACGGGGGTAGCGCCCCTTAGTGTATGTGCATTTTCTTTTCGATAAAAAGTGATATCACGGCATGGAGTCCAGATACTTGACTTATGTGGTTGTTGGTTGTTGTTGTTGGTGGTGCCCCGGATAAAGGCCGGTTACGGCCGGGGGATGGCATACTCGTGTCAGTAGTTACCTAGTTGCAGAGGTAACCCGACCTTGTGTTGGCAGAGATCCAGTTAGATTCTCGGGGAATCCCTCCAGAGGCGTACCCATTCGGAAAGGAAGTTCCTTAGCCTGGCCATTGTTGGAAATCCAATCACCAAATACGAGCCGTGTACGGTTTTAGTTGTAGAACCTGCCATTTAATATGGTAGCTATAGTAGGCATACTATAATGGTACATATGCTGGCTAAGATTAATATTATACTTTCGAAATGTTTTCTACACTATGCACTAATAGTAATATCAAAAATATTTTCTTGTATCAAGCATGTTTGACTATCATAAGGAGAAATCTTCCTCAAGTGTGCGATTGCATTGTTTGTGCCGGGAGGCCTTATGGTAGTTTCATTTTCCAAAAAGCATAAAGGATTTCTTTTTTAAATTGTTTTTGTTCAAACAACTGTCTTTTTTACTCATACCAGTCCCATGACTGACCCGGAGTTTATTGTTCCCTTCCTAAACTCTGGGTGCCCTTAATTTTCCACACGAGCAACCTAGAAGCAGGTTATCCATGTTCTAGAGCAAAGTAGGAATGTAGATTTGGATCTAGATGTCTTTTTGAAGCGTTGGGTCTTTAAAGTTTTTGGAAGCTTTTGGTTTGGAATGTCTTTGGAGTTTTGGAAGACCTTATCAAAGTCAAAGTATGTTGGATTCTCACTCTCTCCTTCTTTTGGAAGACACTATTAAAGTTATTATAGCCCTGTTGTCTTTTCCACTGCGGTGTTATTGTTTTTTTGTTGTATCATGTATATAGCACTCTGATGATGGTGTTCAATTGCTGTAATGATTTTGTATCTATGTTGTATCAGTGATGTTTATCAATGAAATCATCTTTTGTTTCCGCTGTTGTATCACCTAATGTTGTTATAAGCTCTACCGAACTGGAGTCTGACGTTTGAATCTCCGGCATTCGAATGCAAGTGAGGTATTTGATGTCGATTTTTGAATGTTGAATTTTGGGTCGTGGCATAATAAATTATTCTTAAAGTAATATTTATATATATAAATAAATTAACTTTTAAAAAAATATTAATGTATTAATAAAATAATTTTGAAATAATATTATAATTAACTTTAAATAATAATTAACTAAAAATAAAATTAAAATAACTTTAATCAAATAATTAATTAACTTTTAAATAAAATAATTACAATCAACATTTTAAAAAAATAATTAAATAACTTGGAAAATTGTTCTCAAATAACTTCATGAAATACTTTTAAAGAATCATAAAATAATTGACCTTTTATTTCATTAAAACAAAAATCAATTATCTATTAAAACATTATTAATAAATAATAATTATCCTTAAAGTCTTATTAATAATTAATAATTATACTTTTAAAATAAATTTCTTAAATAGTTCACTTTTCAATTAAAAAAAGATTTAGCAACTCCATTGGTACTTAATCAAGTCACAGTTAATTCCATTAAACTATCAAAGTTATAATCCATTATTTACATAACATGGGATAGGTAAATTAAACCCATAATTAATAAGAAATTGTTAATATCTCTTAACCAATATTAATCAACTAGAAGGCACCAAAGTGTCCATACTAATATAATAGCAGAACGAGGTTTATTTCTGCTAAATAAATGTCCAAATTTGAACTATCCAGTCAATAACAGCAGAATGGTGATTTATTCTGCTAAAAAGATGTTCATTTAATTAATTAGTGGAATGGTATTTTATTCCGCTAAACAGATGTCCAACCATATTTAGTCCAATTTAACTCAATGGTATTTTGTTTGGCCAAATAGACATTAATAATTAATGTATATAAATTTAAACGATGTTATTAATTAAAATAACATAGTTTAAATTCACTAAACATTATACTCACCAATATGGGCACAACAAAAAATGGTCCTCCTACACAAGGATCAGAGTCATCCTTCCGAAGCAGCGTACAACCCTAGTGATGTACCATAGGAAAACCATAACTTGTCTTGCTAAGACCGGGTGCATTGACCCATGCATACATAACAACTGTAAATAACGTCTAGGTGGAGTCGACTACACCCTATGAGTTTGCTAACCCTACTAGTTATGCCTCCTATCTCTGGTTTCAATCATTGCCGCTGGTGAGGCTACGTCCGACATTCCAGCCCATGTATCGCCATCAAAACAAATCACGGAACTCCATATGGATTCCAATACCCCAAATGTTCTCGAAATCGCACATGGATTCTCATATCTCAAATAGATCTTGGAAACTCCCATGGATTCCCATACCCCAACGGGTTCAGAACCACACATGGATTCTAACATCTCAATATACCATGGAACTCCCCCGTAGAACTGTATATAGTTTCGGAGTGGTTACGGATTTCGAGTCATCTCATACGAGTACACTCTTATATTTCCCTAGCGCTCCAAAATGAATCATCGATTTTTCGGAATACTCAACACCAGTTTTTTAGGAAATAATCAAACAATACATAAGAGCAGGGATCACCCCCTAACCGTTTAAGTGGACAGATCTCCTTATCATTTGTCCTAAAAGAACAAAACGAGTTTATACATACAATATAGCACCACCGACGACAACAATAACATATAATCCCCTTGTCTCCAAGATATTTCTAGAGTTAAATTCCTTCGGTGTTAAGTAAAGAATATTTTTACACCACCAGAATTAAGAAGGATTACATATTTAGGCCAAGATTTGATAGCCGTTTATTCAACTATCAAATAAACAAACATTCCAAATAGAGATTACATTTCCCATTGAAAACGCTATGCCTCATAAAATAATCTTTCATTAATTTAAAATAACATTTCAAATACTTGAAAATCACTTCCATATACTTATCTCAACAGGATTAGTATATTCACAAGCCGCTTTATTTTCGATACTTAGAAAATATAACCATATACTTATCTCAATGGTATAAGTATATTCACAGACCATTTCACTTCCAAAACTTATAAACTTTTCCATGAACTTATGTAATACTATAAGTATATCCATGAAACATTCTAAAAGATTTTCAATTTCCAGTCATATTAAATGACAAAAATTCAATATGTCATGAAAATGGAAATATTAAAAAAAATCTACGCACTAATTCTTCCATAAATATCCATTCTGGCATCATAAAGAACCAATCTTAAAATCCTATTTATAAGACTTTCTCGTTTTAGATCTCTAACCCATTTATAAATATCCATTCTAACTTCATTACGAACCAATCGCCTTTTCAAATTCCGATTTCTCTTTCCAATATATAAACCCTTTGATAAATCCCTTCTATTGGATGAAATACTCTTTTAAACCCTTCATTTAAAAATAAACTGTAACCTTTTAAACCATATAATAATTAATTACTTCAAACAGTATTGATATTATGATAATAATAAATTATTCTTAAAGCAATATTAATATATATATATATATTAACTTTTAAAACAATAGTAATATATTAATAAATTAACTTTGAAATAATATTATAATTAACTAAAAATCAAATTAAAATAACTTTAATTAAATAATTAATTAATTTTAATTAAATAATTACAATCAACATTTTAAAACAGTAATTAAATAACTTGGAAATTATTCTTAGATAACTTCATGAATACTTTTAAAGAACCACAAAATAATCGACCTTTTATTTCATTAAAATAAAAATCAATTATCTTTCAAAACATTATTAATAAATAATAATTATCTTTAAAGTCTTATTGATAATTGTATTTTTGAAATAAATTTACTAAATAGTTCACTTTTCAATTCGAAAGGAGGTTTAGCAACTCCAATGATACTTAATCGAGTGACCATTAATTGTGTAAGATTTCTATAGAGGTGCCATTAGTACTTCGAGAATGGTCCTCCTGCACAAGGATCAAAGTTATCCTTCCAAAGCAGCATACATCCCTAGTGATGTACCATAGGAAAACCATAGCTGGTCTCGCTAAGACCAGCTATGGTTTTCCTATGGTACATCACTAGGGAAGTATGCTGCTTTAGAAGGATAACTCTGATCCTTGTGCAGGAGGACCATTTTATGTTGTGCTTATATTGGCAAGTATAATGTCTAGTGAATTTATATTACGTTATTTCTACTAAATAAATGTCCAAATTTAAACTATCAAGTTAATAATAGAGAACGGTGATTTAATCTTCGAAAAAGATGTCCAATTAATTTAATTAGCGGAATGGTGTTTATTCCACTAAGCAAATGTCTGATTAGCATATTCAGTCCAATTTAACTCAACGGTTTTTTATTTGGCCAAATAAACTTCAATAATTAAGGCATACAAATTTAAATGACATTTTAATAAAACAGTGTAATTTAAATTCAGTATGTTTTAATATGTCATAATTTTGAAACATCCTAAATCTATGAACAAATTTCACTACACATTGTACTCGCCAATATGAGCCAAACACAAAATTTTGCAAGTCAATTTGATTTAAACGAGTTAGTTATCATGTTTTAAATTCAACGTATTTACTTATATAAATAAATAAATATAAATTGTTTTCGCACCATCTATATGCCTTGCCCAAAGCCTAAACAACATAAACCCGAAACCGCTCTATTCCACTCTCCTTCTTCTTCTTTTTCCTCCCATTGAAACCTCTTCTCCAGCAACCATTAGCATGCACACGGTGCACGTGCACGGGGCCTTCGCCCACCAATCCAACTCGCCTAGGCCACCCATGCAACCGTCATCACCTCCTTATCACAATGGACCCCACAATTCCACGCCTAAACCTCACCATCTCATCTCAACCCATCCATGTCGAGGAGGAAAACGTGTCAGGCGAACTAAAATCATGACCATTTTTATCACCAAATCCACAAAAATTTTACCACTCGACCACCTCTCCATCTTGAGCACTACCCCAAGCTTCAAATCGCCAATCGCTGCCAAAATCACCAATTAGCCCGAACCCTAGGTATCGACGATCATCAAACGTCATCACAGAATCGTGCTGAAACCTCATTAAAAATCCTCGCCATACGATCCCACCGACACATATGCGTCGATCGATTAGAAGCGAATCGAGAGAATAAAATTTTCGAAGTTTGATGACAAAACTTCCCGCATTCTGATATTTGATGATATATCGCTTGATTCTCGAAGAAATCAAAGCGATCAATTTCTAGAAATGCTAGATGTTAAAACGAACAACATCGTAGTTAGAAATTTTTATAATATTGAATGGTTTGAGGGAATTTGATTTTTGAGGCAAGAAAAGGATTAGATTTTGCATTGTTAGGCAAAAGTGAAATCAACAAGAAGAAGATTATGCTACTCTCTGTGTATATATAGAAATCATAAGCATGATTTCTAGACCAAAAGTCACAACCAAAGCCCAATCAAGGTGGAAAAAGATGGATGGTAAGGTTGAAGGGAAGATAAAAAGGACAATAGTGGCTGAGGAGACAAAATGGATGATGTGGGAAAAGTGGTGTACTGGATGCATATGTATGTGTGTTTGTTTTCGGCACTTTGCTAAACTGTGCCGCGTTCTATTACGAGCCACGGTCAATAGAAAATAAAATACGATCTCTTATAGAATCATGATGTGATCACAAAATAGAAATAAAATCCATCGTTATCAGGTTCTATTAAATTTTGAAAATAACAATGTTTGATGTAAAATACATCCAACGGAAACTCGATTATTTTTGAAATTAACAATTTTGGGAAAATTCTATAAATTAAATTAAAAATGCATCATTGAAAATCAAGTGGTTATTTGAAACATAGATTTCTAATATATTTTGTAAAATCCTAAACCAAATGTTTAAAACTAGTTAAATATTCCAAAAATCAATGTGATAAAATTTCGGATCGTTATAGTAGCGATTGTTAGATGTGATACAATATATTAGAAAATATGCAATTTTCTATTTGATGTGATTTGATTACACAAATTAATGCGAATTAATTACACTAAACAAGAAGAAGAAAAGATGAAAATGTATAACTTGCAATTTGATGCGATTTGATTGCACAAATTAAATGCAAATTAAAAGCATTAAATGAGGAGAAAAAAGAAGAATATTTTCTCAAAGGAAACAAATAAGAGAATTTAACTAATAATGCAAAATTACACATTTTCATACTTGTTTGACAGTAAATCTCTATCGGATTGGAAAAATAGCCGAAAAAATTAAATTAAAAATAACCACAACTGCACGGCGTATAATTTTAGTATGTGGCGAGTACGAATCGATCCACGGTGAATTTTTTAGATTTTAATTTTCTATCCAATCAAATTAAACCAAGAACTAAAAATTGTTTGAGACAAAAAAATTCTAGAAATTAACAAAAGAAAGTAGATAAAAATATGAGAGTAGAAGGCAATTTAGAGATGATTTCCTTCTCATGATCACATAAATCAACAAAATGAAATTATGATCTCTCTTTTGGTCATTAGTGAGTTTAGTTGATGTGTTTATCATAAGTATGGAATGTTTGTGTTATTAATTAGCACAATATAAACCATTAAACTATAACACAACCACTATATTATTTTTTAACTCTTATGAAAAATGACAATGAACTTGAAAATAAAATCTATCCTAAGCATGATCTGATAACCATTGATTAGAAATATGGACCATCAAATTTTAATTTTGAAATTCACTTCGTTACCAAAATCATATATAGATGAAGAGGTATTTTTTGTCTTTGTTTGTTTAAGCATAGCCTATTTGGTGTCAACAACATTGGATATCAAATCCAAAGCTAAAACAACAAAGTTTAACCCATTCAAATATTTCCATTAGGCACAAAAAGAGATGAAAATTATCAAAAAGTTGAATCTACATGATTAAGTAAGCTTCATTACCCCTAATTGAAGGGTTTATCCTCTCATGCTTGTTATCATTTCAACAAATGTAGAGATCAACATGAAACAAAAACAAGAAGAAAAGAAAAGCTAATTAAAAAGTGTGCTAATCAAAATGAAATAAAAACTAATATACTTGTATAAGAAATAAAACTAAGCTATTAACATAAGAGGAAATAGAGCATGTAAATAAGATAGAGCATGAATTAACATTGCATAAAAAGAAATTACATAAAAGAAACTAGCTAAATGGCCATGAAAAAGAAAAAGTATTTTGATTTATTTTTGAGCCTCAAACTAAATTAACTAAAATGGAGACTAAGGAGGCTAAGAGATTAATTACATGAACATATTTGGTATTTATACAAGCTTTGGAACCCCAATCCTATTTTTGGGAACTACCCAAACAACCCTCGAGGAAGTATGGCCACCAAGTTATCATTAAAAAGTGTTAATCCTCCACTTAATTGCGCATGTAACTTTAATCTTCATTAGCAAGTGCATTAGCTTCTAAGTGTACATCATGGTAAGTGGGTAAGTGGGGTCCTCTATGTTGCAAGAAATGAATTATTTCCATCTTCGTTTTCATGTATGCTCTTGTGCATGCATATTTCTTCATAAAGCCACTTGTAATTTGAATTCAAATTCCTACAAAATAACATAAAAATTTCCATGTAAATTTTCTCAAATTAATATGTGCACAAAAATAACAATTTTGCCCCTATATGAAGATGAATAATTGATGATTTGGAAATAATTTGAATTTTGGTTTAAACATGTTAAAATATCTTATACGATCATTTATTTAATGAAATTAGATTAAATATGGAAATAAAAGTATGCACATTTACGTGCACATCAAATACCCCCACACTTATTTTTTACTCGTCCTCGAATAAACTAAAACTAAGACAAATCTATTTTCGTAGGAAGCACGATTGCATTGAGCGTATGCAACAAACTATTAGACCTCTAGTTACCCCTAGTAGGATGAGTGTTGCTTCGTAAGGGTTTTCAACGGATACTACCCGCAAAATCCAAATGCGATATGTAAAATTTCTAAATACGTGATTTATTTACAAAGAGATGGATGCAAGTTTTTGAAAATATTAACAAATGAAGAATTTAATTTCAAATTGACGCGAATAAGTTAAATATAAGTTTTATGAAATTTAATTCCTTTTACGTGTCAAGATTTCCAATAAGAATTAAGTTATCAAAACAAATAGACTCTAGTTTAACTAGTTGTTTCGGTTGATAACACAATGTAACTATGAAATAAATCCTTAGTTGATTATCAACATTTTTCAAAGTGGTATTTTCATTTCTTTTGAATAACAAATCGAATCAAATAAGTCAAAATAGTGCTTGGATTTCAATTGCTTACTCTCTCTGTTTTTGAAAATTTTATTGATATTAACAATATTTACATATGCATAACTCAGAAATCTGTGGCCAGATATATTACCCATTCACTACCTTTTGGACTTACATGAGGGGAATACAGAGCGTGGCGAGTGAACACACACGTTTGTACACCTATCGACTATAGGCATTATTAATAAAAGAATTTTTATATACATACACCTAACTCAGATAAATTGATGTCGAATATATCGATCGTGCACTACCTTTGGGCTTACGTGAGAAGGGTACAAAGCATGGCGAGTGTACACACTTTGTAATCAAAATAAAATTATGTATACATACATATATATTTTCTTTTTTTAAAGAGAGAGTTTGCAAAATTATCTTAGTACCTTTTAACTTATAAGATAAAAAGGTTATATCCTTTTCTTTTAAATTAACCACTTCTAAAACCAAGATTACAATTAGGATATACCTCTTAATTATCACCAGTGAATCTTCCTATATACTAGTTAAACAGTCGTTACTTGTAACCAAACATTATTTTTATCTTTGTTAAGACAAATAAATTTTCAAAATTTTCAATTTAATAACCAAAATTTATACTTATCTTATAGTGTTTCTTCTAAAATAAATCAAAATGCTAAAAAAGGAAAATATGTTTACACGATATCAAAAAATATGATCTATATTTACATGAAAATAAAAATATTATTATTTGTAACAACCCAATATTTTCAGCCATTCGCATCCACACATGTCGGACTTGAATTGCTCAAAATAACGCATTGTAAATAAATTTGGAGCAAATGAAAACAATCACAGAATCACAGACACAGATATATCAGAATAACTCGCAGCGGAAATTAAAATACCATAGTAGTTCATGAAGCTACTATAACAAAATCTCAAAACAAACACATAATATCAATTTGAAAAACATATACAATAGAAATCTCAAATACATAAAAGTTTATAAATATCAGAGCTAAAATAGAATAACTGAAACTGAAATGGATAGATAACTAGACAAGCAGAATCTCCAACGATTCCTAGCTCCAGAAAAGAAATCTAAAGCTAAGCTGTAAATACTCAGGCTGACCCAAGCGTAAAGTAAAACACAAAACACTCGAGTCAGGACATACATACTTATATAATGTAAACCAACTCAAGTAAACTGTAGTAGTAATACACAACAACTTAAAGGATGCTTGGGATCAACCATCCTCTAAGGATCCCTTAAATGACAAATTAATTCATCCCGTGGTTAAAATTCCAAAATGGTATTTTATACTTCAAAATCAAATATAGGATTATAAAGGATTTATCTTTCCAAAATCACACTTATATAGACTTCGATTATATAGGATTTATCTTTCCAAATTGCGTACCTTTTCAAATGAACATGTTTTCAAATCAACTTCATACTTATACAAATCCATTTTATATAAGTTCGATAACTCCCAAATCAAAGTATTTAATAAAATAAGGTTCTCAATTTCAACTCTTTTCAATAACATTTCAGTTTCAAAATCATATATGATTTTGCCAAATCATTTCTTCCAATTTATATATTTAGTTTCAAAGTTTCTTAAAACAATAGATTTAGAAAATAATCCTGGTTCCCAAATCGACAAAAATTTAGGTCAAACAAATTCAATTCCAAAACCATCATATAAATACTGGTTTAAATTTCAATCTATTTTCGAAACCAATTTTTTTTCTCAAAATCAATTATACCCAAAATGATTTCCAAATTATAACTATCCCTTTTAAAACCTTTAAACTATTTATTTCAATTCAAAAAATCAATTTACCGTTTTCAAACTATTTAAAACTAAATTTATTCAAAAATTCTAAGACTAAATTCCATATTGTATAATTCAAAATAGTCTTATTCATTTACTTAACAAAACAGTTTCAACTCATTTACCTAATCGAATGATTTATATTTTTCAGGATTACTTAGCTTTGAAAATTAAACCTTGGTTTGGAAATGCCCGAACTTTAAAATATAGTCGAATAAATTATATTTAAAATCCAAAAGTTGGAAATCACCAACAAATCAGTAAATCAATTCCAATAGATAAGGTTATATCCAAAACAACCTGGAACTCAAGAATTGAAAATCGGCTTACTTTATATTATTTCAAATATATATATATATATATATATATATATATATATATATCTTTCGAATATCAAAACATACATCAAAATCTAAAATCAAAATTTGGTTTCACAAAATCACTCGCATATCAAAGCTACTAGAGTGGCCTCTCCCCACTCAGAAACTCGAAAATCAATGTCGATGATGCATGCATTCATCATCGAAATTATTTTGCAGCGACATAAGTGGGTTCTGGACTTTTATTTTCTTAAAACTTCTTTGAAATCTCTTTTGAAATCATTGGAATTCATTCGAATACATTTGAAACATTTCTTATTCGAAAAATATCTTTAAATCATGTTATTATTATATATTTGCCAAAATCTTAAAATCGATTTCAAAATACCGAAGTTCAATTTCTCGAAATTCAAATTGAAAACCCTTCAATTATAAATCATTTTTATTTAAATCAAATTTCTTATAAATTTTCAAAATTTCAAATCTTTCAAATTTTCAAATTTTAATTTTTAAAAGGTATATAATCCTTATCGAAAACATTTCACCTTAATATAAAAATGTGGTCATCCTTATCAAAATATAATTTCGATGTATGCATAATTTCAAAATACAATCAAACACAAATTTCCAATGGATTTTTTCCAAGGATGGATTCCAAAACAAATAGAGATTTAAATTTAGAGGAACTCTAATCAAATAGAAATCTGATTCGAAGATAAGCTCGAACAAAGATGAGATAATTTTATTACCAAATAGAAGATGGACATATAAATCGCGGGCGACCTTAACTGGTCAACCGTGACTGCAGGAATATAACCAATGCGGAAATCAAAGGAAAATCGACATTCGATTGCCAGATATAGAATCCGGGTAAAGCAGGGCATAGATAGCATCGTAAACAGAGGATATAGAAAACTCCAGTGAATCAATGCCAATTGTAAAGGAGTTTCACCCCTTTACAAATCATTCAAAGATCGGCGGAATCACCAATCTTTAGAGAGGTCATTCCAAAGTGGAGTTACGAAATGCTCCAAAATCAAAAGGATAAAAATAGGGATGATAAGACTGGATTTCAGAACCAGTGGGAGCATTCCAAAGTTCAAGGAATCCTAATCGATAAGAATCCTAACCAAGAGATTTCTAAAAAGGTGGATACCGAAGGGTTGAAGTTTAGAAAATCTTGATTTCAAAATAAGGAAAATTATTTATATCAATATAATCTTTGAAAATACTTTAAAAATCATTTGGAAATCATTTTATACTTCAAAAATATGTTCTCTCACAAAGAAAGGATTCTGAGATTGATTTCACTCATTCTAGGGTATTTCTACCCTATCTCTAATGAGTTTTTGCTTCGCAGGCTAAGGTTTACCTAAAACCAAAGCTCTGATACCAAATGTAACAGCCCGATATTTTCAGCCATTCGCATCCACACATGCCGGACTTGAATTGCTCAAAATACCGCATTGTAAGTAAATTTGGAGCAAATGAAAACAATCATAGAATCACAAACACAGATATATCAGAATAACTTGCAGCGGAAATTAAAATACCATAGTAGTTCATGAAGCTACTATAACAAAATCACAAAACAAATACATAATATCAGTTTGAAAAACATATACAATAGAAATCTCAAATACATAGAAGTTTATAAATACCAAAGCTGAAATAGAACAACTGAAACTGAAATGGATAGATAACAACACAAGCAGAATATCCAGCGATTCCTAGCTCCAGAAAAGAAATCCAAAGCTAAGCTGTAAATACGCAGACTGACCCGAGCGTAAAGTAAAACACAAAGCACTCGAGTCAGGACATACATACTTATATAATGTAAACCAACTCAAGTGAAATGTAGTAGTAATACACAATAACTTAAAGGATGCTTGGGATCACTCGTCCTCTAAGGATCCCTTAAACCATAAATTAATTCATCCGGTGGTTAAAATTCCAAAATGGTATTTTATACTTCGAAATCAAATATCATTTCAAAATTCAATATCATTTCAAATTCATTACAAATATTAAATATCACATTCTTCCAAAACCGCATTCATTTTTATCTAATTTAAATACCATTTCAAATCACATTTCAAAATGGTTTATATTTCAAATCAAAATACTCCATTTAAACCATTTAAAAATGAAGTCATTATATTTAAAATTCAAATATTCAATTTCCAAAATTTTAGCTTTTTCAAAGTTTATTTGTTCACTTAAAGTTATCAAAACAGTGAAAATTCAACTTTCGCAGCACTTAGAAAGTTCTACGGAAAGTTATGTTTTAAAACAATTAAATTTAGCAATGACGAAATTAAAATGCTGTAATAGGTTTTAGATTTCAAATAAAAACTTTAGTTAAGTTCAGCAACAAAAGCACTTACAAAGTGCTGTAACAGCCCTTAGTTCATTTTAGCCATTTAGTTCATTGGTATCAACTACAGCACTTAAAAATGCTGTAATATCCTTTACCAAAATAAATGATAGCATTTCAAAAATGCTGTAAATTGAATTCCAAATTTCAATGCAATTTCATAAATAATTAAATTTTATTTAAACCATTTTTAACTTATAAAATCATATTTTCTCACTTTAAAATGATCATTTGAAACCCTTTAATCTATGATTTTATAAAGTGAAATTTTCACAAATAATTATCAAATCTTTTGTTATAATTCACTTATAAAAATAAATGTACAATTTTATAACATTTCGTTTATTTTACATTTTAATTATGTTTACCATTTCATAAATTAAATTTAAATCCATTTATTTTTCTTAACTTAACTTTCATTTTTAAAACCCATTTCACATTTTCCAAGTAAAGTTATATTTCAAGTTTCAATTTTAAACATTTATTTATTTAACTATTTTTAATTTATAGAAAATCAATAACACTTTAAAAAATCATTTTTAAATTTAAATTTTAATCAAATTATCGTATTTTCTTTCTTAATTTAAACTATATTTATAAACAAAATCATAAATTCCAAAATTTACTTATGTTTCGAATTCTACTTTGCCATTTATTTATTTCACTTATTTAACTTGTAGAAAATCACTAATATTTTATAAAATCATTTTTAATTAAAATTTAAATCAAAATATCATAATATTTACATTTCTATAATATTTTAAAAAATTTAGAAAAATATATATTAACCACGGGTATGTATATAATTTTCTAACCTAAGTCAAATGATATGGATAATATATCATTTCAATCCGTTATTTATAAAGGAAAAATCCAGGTTCTATTATTTCAAACACGCAATCCCAAGTAAAATAAATAAAAATCGTTTAGGCCTATCATTTCAGCCCATAACGATTTTTCCCTATTCAAAATTCCGTTCGAGTATGTATCATTTCAACCCATAGTGATTCTAATCTACAGGGAACTTGCAGTGTGATAAACTGATATAAATAAACAGAATAGCATTATATAACAGTAACAGATGATATGAAAGGTATATAAACAGGGGCGAACATCATACAATCATAGCATAGACAGTTATAACATGATGATATGGTTTACAGATTCAAATGCTATCAATTTACTAATTATATAAGTATAAAATGTCTGGTGAGAATTACTCACCTCTACAAGCTAGAGATAGCAAATACAAACAAACAACAGAGATTCCAAAGGCACGAAAACATGACTATGATTCAAGCGTGGAGAGAGCCAAAGTGGTTATCTTGTGCATATGAAACAAAATAGTACATATGACATGAATTTGCAACCTAAAATATATCATTAAACAATCTAGAAATCATGCACAACAAAGAATCGAACACTTGCACTTGCTTTCACAAATCTCATACTTGGCCTATATGGTCAAAATACACGGCCATGGGGTGTAAATGAGTCAAGCATGGGTTCACTTAGGGTCGGCCTAGCAAGGAATGATGGAACAATGGTTGTTGTGACATGAAAATGCAAACACAAGGCAACAAAGCAATTTTTGCACAAACACAAGCTTCGGCCATGGCCTTATGTGGCACAGCCAGAACTGGTGGAAGCTAGGGGATGGAGTGGCAGTGGTATTTGTTCAGTAAGTGGCTGGTGGAAGGTGGTGCAAAGGTGGCCGAGAGGGTGTATGGGGTGGCGGAGTCACGTGGAGGTCGGTTATGCATGTTCTAAGTAGTGCTTTGCATTTTTGAGTGGATCTTGCAACCAAGGGTGGCCACGACCATGAAAGGACAGAGGTGTTGGAGGAAGTGATAGTCGAGTATTATGGTGGTGTAGGTGGTGGTGATGGCGGAGGCTATAGGCCGAACACTCAAAGTGAAAGCAAGGCAAGATAAATGCATAAACAAGAGGAAAAGAGTAAGAAAAGAAGTAAAATCAGTACCAAAATTTTCTCAGAAATGGTGGCCGAAATTTTTAGGGTTAAGAAACTTTATTTTTATGCATGAGAATGAAAAGTAATCATTTGAAGAAAAATGATAAGGTCGGGCAAAAATTAATGCATGTGTTGATTGAATTGAAAAGGCAAAAGGAGGTGAAAATCTAGGGTAAATGAAAGGTTTAAAACTCTTCAAATTTCCTTTATTCTTTATTCATTTTTAAACACATGAAAAATGTAAATAAATAAAATAAAAACAAAAGAAAATAAAGTATGAAAGAAAATAAATAAATAAATTTTAGATAAATATAAATTAATTAAGAAAATAGCTTAAAAATATAAACTGGGTTTTAAAAATTGTAAATAAATACAATAAGCTTTGGAAAAATTTTAACATCACTTTAAAAATGTTTGAAATAAAATTATATACCTAACATGACATATTACATACATATATACAAATTAGAACAAGATTTGAAAAATAAAAATATTATTTATATAAATTAAAACAAACAATTTAACTAAATAAATCAATGTACGTACAATATTGTAAAAAGCATAACTTTCACACGATAAATCAGATTTCAACGAAACGAAAAGCAGTATTCTTGAAATTTAATTTATTTTCATAATGAAAGACAAAATTAAAGAAATAAAATATTTAAATTTTAAATTTAAAAGTCAAAGTTTGACCATTTTGACCAAAATTCACATTTTCTGGAAATTTTCTATTTATTCAGGTTTGGAATTATAATTCACACAAAAATTAAAAAATACTTTTAAAATAACAAAATTTATCCATTTAATAAAAACATAATAAAGTTTTTAAATCAAAAATTGAAATAAAATAATCAAAATAAGCAATTAAAATAAATCACAAAATTCAGGGTTGTTACATTATTCACATGATATCAGAAAATACACCATCAAAGAGTAAATGAAACGGTCTTCCAAAGACCAATTCATTTGTCTCATCAAGTATGAGAGACACAGCTTAAGCATAGAAGACGAAACCATAAATGATTTCGAAGTTGAATGTTGATTTGGAAAATGAATGTCATTTATTATAAATCACATAAGTTGTTTTATTTTCGATGATTTTTGGGGTTGATAAAACAATTGATTGAACTTCAAGTTTATTTTCACGAAATTGAAATTCAAACTTATCATTGAAAACTTTTTCAGAGTTATTGATTTCGGATTCAAAATGGTGATTTAACTCTACCCCTTTAGAACTCAATAACTCATCTTCGAAAAGTCCAAAGAAATTGTGTCCATTAAATTCATCTTCCTTTGTTGGATTATTAACTACTTCATTGCATATACCATGTTCAAAATCCAAAGTTGTTATATTCAATTTTTCAAAATCAAAAAAGGAAGATTGAATTTTAAATTTGAATCCACACTCTTAAAAGAATTGAAATCCAACTCAATTACCGTACTTTAACAACTTCATTAAGATTGTCATTTCAATTTCAAAAGTTATTATTTGAAAATCACCAATTTTGGTAAAAGGTGGATTATCACTTGACTCGTCACATTTAAATATGATTTTATTTCCCACATTGTTTCAAATATGTTTCAAACTACAAATCCGTGTGAACTTTGTGAATTTCATCCAATTGCTCAACAGAATCAAAGTTAAAATTATTAACTTGAAAATTTTCACTTTGAAATTGTTGAGAACAAAAAATTTCCATTGAACCAAAGTTGAGATTATTCTCATTGCCAAAATTATTTAAACAATTGTTTCCATTTTGATTTTGAATTTCATTTTGAAGTTCAAAATTTTATTGGCATTAGTCAAACTTGAAATCATTTGAATTTTGAGGTGAATTCAAATTTTGATCATTTTGAAATCCTTGACTTGAGTTATTGCACAAATATGAATTACATAAATCATTCATCATTTGATTTTGTTACGTAGAGAGTTCAAGTAAAGAAGAAACTGTTTCAATGCGATTTTCAAGATTTCAAAGTTGGTCATCAATTTGAAAATTTTGTGGCTCAAAATTCAAATTGTTTGTTTAATAGTTATCATTGAAATATCCATAAGAATTTGGTGTAAAATTATATGGATTGTATTGATTTTAACAACTACTGTAAAATTCTGATAAGTAGGAAAATTCAGACATTTTCAAAAGTTTTTTTCTTTTTGTTATTTTTTTGATTTTTTTTATAAAGGAAAACTATTGACCAAAAGGAATTTATTTTTCAAAAGAAAAATTTTATTTTTATTTTTTTTGGATTTTCAATTATTTTTAAAAAGGTTTTATATTTTTTTGAATTTTTGCTTTTCTAAAAAACAAACTCATTTTTTTTTTAGATTTTAGATTTTGATTGAAAAACTTCAAAGGATATTAAAAAACTAAGTTAAGAAATATTTACAATTTTATTAGTTTTGGATTTTAATTTTTTTTTAAATATGCATGAATTAATGTAACTAAATGAATGTAAAGGACTTAATTAAAATTTTCTATCCTAAGTAGCTCCTAACCCAAAATTGTATAGTTACACTTTGTCTTAATCCAACAAGATAGTTCTCAGCCAGGTAACGGACAGGATTTATCGGCGCACCACGAATCACCGCAGCAATGCAGCCGAAGGTTTAAGTACCTTCAGAGAAACAACCGCTATAATATTTACGAATCACCGTAATATTTATAAATGGTTATTGCTCTGTCGTAGCCTAGACATCATGAAGATAAATTGTTCAAAGTAGACAACTTGTTAATATACAATTAAGCGCTAGGTGAGCTCGTGACTCCCTTAGGATGTCTAACCGTTATTATTAATCAAAATTCTAAGATGAAATACAAAACACAAATTAAAGTGTATTAACAATGCAACTACAAATGAAAATTTTCTTTTGTTTTTGAATTTTTTTTATAAAATGCAAGCAACCGATAATGCAAAACAAATAAAAACAAGGGCTAAGGGCACGATACCAGAGTGTGCGAAATTATTAGGCAATTATTTATTTTTCAAAGCAGCAAATTTTTTAAGCAAGTAAGCAATTATTTTTTGGCATGTAAGCGAAACAAGCAACTTTTCCTATCTGCTTTGGCAACTTGAAACTAGAAACGCAATATATACGATTTTTTTAATATAAGGATGGAACTTAAAACAAATTAGAACAAAAACAAGTGGAAATAAAACAAATGAAAATAAGATATATGAAAACAAAAAAAAGACAAATCCAAACTTGTCTTTCTTTTGTTTTTTTATCAAGGAAGAATTAAAACAAGTCAGAACAAAACAAAACAATTGAAAATAAAACAATTGAAACTTGTTTTGTTTTTTGAAAGAAACTAAAAAAATAACTTAACACAAGAAGATAAACTACAAATAAAGGATTTAAAAGTAAAGGATTTGACAAAAACTTAACACAAGCTTAAGCCCACGGCCCAAATACCCCAACCAAAAACAACTCATTCTCCCAAAATAAACAATCGATGATCACACTCCTTCCTTCTTTCGTTCAAACCTAATTGAAGGTCAGAAATTTTTTTTTTTGATTCTCAACAAAATTCCACCACGCAAACAACTTACAACGTTGGTCGTTCGAGATTGATGTGGCGAGAAACAGAGTTTGATTGTGGTGGATGATGCGATTTCATATCTTGTTTGCGGTTTGTGATTTCAAGGGGTCGTAGACAATTACGGTGGAGGTGGTCGCGATTTTCGTTTGGATGTGGGTGTATGCAGGTTTTAGTGTGCAAACAATTACAGTGTGGGATTTTTGTTTCGTTTTTCGTTTGGATGTGGGATTTTTGGTTGCAGACAATTGCAGTGGAGTCTGGCAGTATGCATGCAGTTTTGTGAAGTTTGTATGCAAAGCAAGGTGGATTGCTTGGTGAATGGTAATGAGGCTGTGTGGAAGTGTGGGAGATGGTCAGCAGTTTATGTTGAAGGCAGGAGCTTGGTGAACAGTTGTATGGAAGATTGATGATGATGGTGCACTGTTGCAGGGTTGTTGAAGGAAGGAAGGTTGATGGCCAATGAAGAAGAGCAAGATAGTGGCAGAAGTGTGATTGTATTTGTATGGTTGTTAATGTTTGATATTAATGACAATGGTTGATGATGTTGAAGGTGGACAGTGAAGCTATGAATGATGGTGCAGTGGAGATAGGTGAATATGGTAGCAAGGAAGTAAGGTGAAAGGTATGAGATGATGTGGGTTGGGTCTGTGAGTACTTGGAGGAACAAAAGTAGAAGTTGGAGTAGTTTCTGATGGTTGAAGGTTGACAGTGTAATGACAGTAATGAAGCAACTATGAAGAGTAGTTGTTGGTTGTGGTTCGGAGATTGTGTTGACTGAAGTGGTGGATTGGTTGTTGCAGTCAGGGGTTGTGAAGAGTTTGTGGTTGAAATGAATGGCAGTAGCAGTGGGAGTATGGATATTGGTCAGATATGAGCAATGATATGAATGAAATGTTGCTGCATAGGTAGGAATATTGTTGTTTAAAAGAAATGGCAATTGAAGAATGCAAGTAACTGGTAGAGGTGGCAGAGCAGTATTATGTAACAGGATGTGTTGTGATGATGAAGTGGTTTGGTCAGAGTGTTGTGTGTAGAGTTGTTTGACTGGGTTATTGATGGATGATGAATACAGAGGCAAGGAGGTAGGGTGATGCAGCAAGTTGTTCTATGATTATGTGAATGTTTGTTGTGGTTTGTAGTGGTGTGCACGGTCAACTCCAGTAAGGAGGATGGTTGCTATGTCAGGTCGAAATGGTTGTACTTGGGTTGGCAAGGAGTGTCGGGTAGTGGCTGTCAGGTATATGTGCAGTACTTGTAGGTAGGGGAATGTTTTGATAGAGATAAGTGTTGGAATGTTGATGTAAAATGTAACGATCGCGATTTTTCGTTGCCGAAAAACCGAATAGTTATGGGTTTAAGAAAAAGAAAAAGGCAGAAGAAGGGATAGAAGAGATAAGAAGAGAGAAGATAGAACAGAGAGAAAAGAAAATAGAAATTAGAGAAAATAGAAAATGGAGGGGAAAGAAAAATAGAACTGAACAGAAAAACAACAGAACAACAGAATCTCACAATTCGCAGCGGAACAACATATAATAATAAATGAATAATCTTTAAACAAAGAACTATATCAGTTATTACATTTTTATACTTTACATTTCATTACATCACATCATCAGAGTGTATAACAACATACAACAACATCAAACAGCGGAAAAAGAAATACTATATACTAGTAATATGCCATGCCATCCAGCTTGCCTCCAGCAACTCCAGAATATCCAGAATATCCTGATAAACCTTAACTCTTGACTGCCCGTGTGGAAATTGGTGGGCACCCAGAGTTTAGGAAGGAAAACAATAAACTCCAAGTCAGTCATAAGACTGGTGTGAGAACTCAAAACAGTTTATTTATCTTTGAAATCAAAATAGAGGAATATTTTTAAAATCAATTCGCAATGCTTTTAAAAATGAGACTACCATAAGGCCTCCCGCACACACACACATGCAAACGAAGAATCGGAGGAGATTTCTCCTTATGATAGTCAAAGATGCTTGATACGCATTTAAAAGAACATTTGATATTATTACTAGTGCATAGTGTAGGAAAAATTTATTTCGAAAGTAGAATATAAATCTTAGCCAACATAGACATTTCGAACTATGCCTACTATAGCTACCATCCAAACAGTGGTGACCACCATAAGTGAATGGCAGGTTCTACAACTAATACCGTACAAAGTTTCGTATTGGGAATTGGATTTCCAACGAATGATCAGGCCAAGGAACTTCCCATTGCCACATGAGAATGCCTCTGGATGGACATCCCCGAGAACCAAACCGGATCTCTACCAACACAAGGCCGGGTTACCCCTAACTGAGTAACAACTGACCGAATATGCCATCCCCCGGTCCTTTGGGACCTTTCACCGAGCGCTCGAAATCAATTCACACAATCATAAAGTGTTTTCAACATGAGTAAGTATCTGGGCTCCATACCATGATACCACCCTTTTCCAGAAGGAAATGCACACATCCTAAAGGGCGCTACCCCTCATAACCTTGCTGCTTCTTTCCTGTTTTGACCATTCACGGGGTGTGAGGCTCGACGAAGTCACGTCCACAAAAACATACTTTATACAAAAGCCATGCTTTGGGTCAACAAATGATCATAGAAATGATCACCTAGATAGACGATCAAATAAACGATCCTATCACAAATAATCAACACAATGATCATTTACAGCAACACTCAGCATGTCACATTACCAAATTGGGAATATATCGCTGATAACATTCAACTACATAACCTCTGAGCTCGTACGTCTCAGAGAAGGGTGTTAAGCTAAAAGAATAAATTCTTCGCCACCAACAGAAATATATTTGAAAGAAGCCTGCTTTATATCTCAATTTGTAATGTCAGACATACAATTCATACAAGTCTGTTCCGGGCTCGAACAAAACCGAAGGCACTTACAAAGAAGTCCTTGCAATCCGGATATTCACAATCCTGATCGGATTTTCCATCACTTAGGGAGTCTCTATACCGTTGCAACTCAGTGCAGAGACAATCGACAGGTCATCCTATCGCTTTCGCAAATACCGGGTCTTCAACACCGATCTTCAATGTGATTCACAACGACGTATCACATATTCGGAATGGGTTATACGACCCCATGGTCCTTTCCCGGTTAACCCGAATAGTGAGCGCTTATTCAAAAATAAGTGTGGCATTCACATTCAAATAAATCACATCATTTACCCATTCAAAGGGAAATATTGATAGTCGGTTATTGAACTATAAATGGATATGCACACATCACCAGATTCCAAATAATTTTCCAAATTATTTATTTTCCAAAATATCTTTACAAGATATATATTTTCAACACTTCAAAAATAAATCAATATTTATTTTTAAACAAATTCTACTTTCTTTTATAAATTCAATAGTGAATTTACATTCCAAAGTATTAATGAATATACGACTTCAATTCGATTTATAATATTCATTTTCAATTTATCTTCAAAAAGATAAATTCTCTAATATTCACTTTATATTGGAAAAAAACATTTCCATACTTATTTATTCATAAGTAATTCACAAAATTTATTTATTTTCAACACTTGGAAAATATTCAATATACTTAAATCGAGATTAAGTACATATTTCATTCTTTAAGGAAATCATTCTCTTAAACATATTTATTTGGGCCAAAACGAATGTTGCGTAGAACATCGTTACGACAACCCAAAATCACTAGTATAGGGATTCGAAATTAAAATAGATATATAAATCCCAATACTATACAAAACATTTCCTTTCGGAAATCATTTACTATAACAACAGTGTTATAGTCCACCATTTCCTTTTATTTCTCGAAAACGTCTATTTCAACAATCAATGTTGAAACCTATGGTTTCGAATCTCAACATATTTAAAACATCGTTAGATCGTTTTATATCAATTTAAAATATCACATTCAAAATAATTTCTTTAACATATTATTCACTATTCAAAAATGTGAATATACTACGTTAATCAATTTCATCATTTCTATATATTTCATTTTAAAGGATTATTCACAGTCAAAAATGTGAATATAACTCCATAAATAAATCATAACAATTTACTTATTAAAATAAGTCGCTGGTGAATTTATAAAACAACGTTTATAAACTCTATTTCTATTTATTTTATAACAACTTCCTTTTATAAATTCCTTTATTAATCTATTCGTTTTATAACTCAATTATAAACTAAAGGTTCATATTATAAATTAAATGCTTATAAAACGATTATTTTACAAAGTCGTTCTTTTAAACTTCATAATTATAAATCTCATAACTTATAAGATTCAATTATTTATCCAATTCTATTCTTTCAATAACTTCATAAAATTTATAAATCTTACTATTTATAAATTTCATTTATAACTTCACCATTTTTAATCTTATGAATTCCATTCATTTACAAAATTTATTTTCACTTCATTCAAACACTTATAAAAACTCGTTTTATAATGTCAATATTTCAATTTATAAATATCCATTTATAAATCTCTTAATATAAATCAATTTATATTATTCTTTTAAAACGTCTTTAAACTCCTTTAAAAACTTCATCATTTTGATTTATAAAATAATCAAATTTTATAAATCCCATATTTAAACTTTTCACAATAAATTCTAAAATCCCGATTAAACTATTTTATAAAATCATTAGCATCATATTCTCAAAAATCAGTTCTTTTACTATATTTCTCAAAAATCATAATTTTTATAACTTTAAAAATTATAGCGTTTATTTATATAAAATAGATCAAATTCCAAACATATAGTATATTTTCAAAAATCACTTTATAAATCATTTTAAAATTCCAAAACTTGGTCCAATGATGCTACATATCAAATAGTCAATCACGACAACAACGATATCACATATCGTATATGATAATCAACGAATATCAAAATATCCATAATCAAATAAATACTGTTGAGGAATCCAGTTGGATCCCTCCAACCTGTTTTCCTGTATCCACAAACATTAGCATAATACCAATTTCGCTCCAGTACGAAATTATCGCGGTATATGGGATTTAAATATTATCCGCTTAATAACGGCGCAATAGGGTCTCATCCGCTAAACAAAAAATGCGGGAAATCAATAACTCCAATATATACATATGCCAATATATATATATTGCTATTATATATAATACCAATTTCATTGTTTATGAAATATTCGCGGTATATGTTTTTAGTAAATAACATCCGCTTACTAACGGCGCATAATGTCTATTTTAACAATCAATAGATAACAATCATCATTCAAACATGCATTCAAATATTTTAAATCTAACTATTTAAAATAAAATCGAAACTGATTCGATTGAGTGAGAAGTTCTCACCTTGATTTTAAATTCCGTTTTAGCGATTTATTTCGAATAAAATTAAACGCGCGTTTAATTTTACCCAAAATTTTCACTAACTCCAAACGACTCCAATCCAATTTCATCGCGTAGTGCTTGTCCATACGATTCCAATGCAACTGGTTTCGCGCGTTTTCGACCTCGTATGAAAAAGTTATCAATTTTTGAAGTTTACACGTATTTATATTAACTAATTTACAACTTCTTTTCTATTATTAAACCTTGCTTTGATCGTAGCCGTTGACTCCAACTCCAATTGCATCAGGCCGCACCCTCTATTCCCTTCCTTCTTCTCCCTTTCACGCGCGCACATCACCAGGTTCAGAAATCGAACCCACATTCACGTGAAAACCCTAATACACGTACCCCCCAAACGACGACGAAACCCAATCATCTCGCAACCATTCGAAGCGCCTTCTCCACCCTGATGCTCGGCCAAAGCCTTGTGACACTCGGCCCTATATCTAGCTTGAAAAACGTGTGCAAAGTTCACGCGTTCAACTGCAAATTGCCGTCGATCGACTCAATCTTATCCGATCATCACCGTTGAGAACGTAGAGCTCGTGATGCTCTACATCTTTGCTGTTGGAAGTTGCTTGAATTAATGAGTGGATTCGAAGAAATTGAGGGATGAAGTGGATTGTTTTCTGGCCGTTCATGGGGCACTGGCGGCTAGGGTTTAGTATATTAGGTTTTTATTACTATTATTTTTTTTAATTTATGAAGGGGTGGTGCTATTTATAGAGAATTTTCGAACACTATTCATCCGGAAATTCCGAACTCCGATTTACGCGCCGTAACCAGCGTTTCTAGGGTTTACTCCACGTTCCGGACACAATGGAACAGGTTTCGAAAGCTAATTCGGACATCTGTGCGAGTTATGGCAATAAACGTTCGATTTGAATTAAACCGATTTAAATCGATTTCTAGGCGTTTTAATTTGTATCGGACAAACGTTAAATCCAATTGACACGAAATTTGAAACCTTATAATAATATCACATTATGGATCCGATGAAACTGGTTTCGTCGAAATCCGAGACTTTTTGAAAAATGGCTATTTTAACTCGCCAAATTAAAATTAAAAATAATTCGATGCGTTTCGAGCTGCCACGATCAAACGATAACTTCGATTGACACGAAAATTGAAATCCGGTAATAACTAACTATTACGGATCCAATGGAAGTGGTTTCGTTCAATTCTGAGACTGTTCAAAAATTGACTATTTTCACTAGTCGATTTAAATATTAAAATATTCAATTTTCACAAATTAACTCTTAATTCGATTTTAAAAGTTCTAAAATATCATTCTACCTCCAATATGATAAAATAAAATTTTACAAATCATTTTCAATCATATTTAACCCAATTTTCAATTATTTTCATAATTTAACATATTAAATTATCGATTTAATTATTCAATTAAATCCAATAATTCAAATAAAAATTTATTCGACTTATAAATTCACTTCTTAATACTTAAAATTAATTAAATATTCAAATTTTAATTACTAAAAATTCTGGGTCGTTACAATCTTCCCCCCTTAAAAGAATTTCGTCCTCGAAATTATTAAGTAAGAAAAGTTACAGAATCTATTAACTTTCCCAAAACAAATTTTAAACTTCTCACCATACTTTACTAAGTTTCAAATCATACTTAGTTATCTTTTCAAAAACAACTACTATATCATTTAACTTTTAATTCTAAATCAAAGTTAAAGTTTTCAAAACTTTTTCCAATTTTCTCAAATTTTTTCTAACGCCTTAAATTTTCGGAAAAATTCGCCATAGTCTCCTTTGCACGGCTCGATCCGAAAAAAAATGACAGTATATATATCACAAATATACATCTCATCAAGTAATGAGACATCCCGAAGGGAAAAAGTATAAAAGTACGGTATGTAATCCGAGATATGTACCTTATATTTTATTAGCGAGCATATACGGCTAATATAGCACGAAAGCGAGCTCCAAATGCGAAGCAAACGCGATCCGCACCTACTAAACACTCAACAAACAACATGAGAAACCATGCATGTAGACAATAGTATCCATATACAACATATAGTAACATAATAACTATATATGTCAACATAGCAAATGAAACAAAACAATATATTCAACCATCAACCAACTAGCATCCATAACCAATAAATATTCATTCATATTCTCATTAATATTCAATGAAATAGGTTTTCAATATAATCACATTCGATTCATTAACAGTGGATGTTCTTTCTAACATTCATTTCCAATTAGTTTATATCCGCTAATTCATATTCAAGTTGGTTCACTTCCAAATCAAATTCAATTCTATTTAAGATTCACTTAACTTCCAATTGAATTTCAATTAATTTAGCTTTCAATTTTCATTAATTCTTAATGAATTATACACAATCATCTAACAATCATATAACAACCAATGTTTATTAATTACAACCAAATTCCTTTGCTTATAAATTGGTTTAATTAATTTGATTTTCATTCAATTATTCAACTTTCAATAACTTTAGATTTTAATGAATTAACACTTACATTCATTATTTCATATCAACTTAATTCACATTCAATTGATTTACATTCAATTCATTAATTCAATTCAATTTCATTTCTAAAGTTGAATTTCATTTGCATAACTTAAGTTCATATTCATCACTTAACTTTATTATTTTACTTTGATACTAATATCAACTTCATTCAACATATTTTAAGTTATATTCATATAGTTTCACTTCTCATATATATATGTTTATTTCACAATTGTAAATCACTTTAATTATAATTCAATTTTTATAATTCTTTTACTTAGGTTATTCAAACAACTAAACAATCAACTTATATACACTTTAATAATTCTGAAAATTTATTGCTTTATATATAAAAATATAATCAAGGTAAAATTATTTCATTTACCCCATTTTAAAACAATACTGTGTCGAATTGTTCTGTACAAGTGTTTAGAGATCCCTATCAACAACGTTAATTACTCGTATTAACCAGAATCTATATACCACTTAACAAACCAATCATCACAATATAAAACAATTTTTTATATTCACTAACAAATACGCTCTCATAGCTATTATTACACTCAAACTCATTCTAGAGCACTACTGACTCTATCTCTAATGAATAATACCCAACAGAACCATGGTTGTCGCTTAACCATAAGCTCTGATACCAAATGTAACGATCGCGATTTTTCGTTGCCGAAAAACCGAATAGTTATGGGTTTAAGAAAAAGAAAAAGATAGAAGAAGGGATAGAAGAGATAAGAAGAGAGAAGATAGAACAGAAAGAAAAGAAAATAGAAATTAGAGAAAATAGAAAATGGAGGGGAAAGAAAAATAAAACGGAACAGAAAGACAACAGAACAATAGAATCTCACAATTCGCAGCGGAACAACATATAATAATAAATGAATAATCTTTAAACAAAGAACTATATCAGTTATTACATTTTTATACTTTACATTTCATTACATCATATCATCAGAGTGTATAACAACATACAACAACATCAAACAGCGGAAAAAGAAATACTATATACTAGTAATATGCCATGCCATCCAGCTTGCCTCCAGCAACTCCAGAATATCCAGAATATCCTGATAAACCTTAACTCTTGACTGCCCGTGTGGAAATTGGTGGGCACCCAGAGTTTAGGAAGGAAAACAATAAACTCCAAGTCAGTCATAAGACTGGTGTGAGAACTCAAAACAGTTTATTTATCTTTGAAATCAAAATAGAGGAATATTTTTAAAATCAATTCGCAATGCTTTTAAAAATGAGACTACCATAAGGCCTCCCGCACACACACACATGCAAACGCAGAATCGGAGGAGATTTCTCCTTATGATAGTCAAAGATGCTTGATACGCATTTAAAAGAACATTTGATATTATTACTAGTGCATAGTGTAGGAAAAATTTATTTCGAAAGTAGAATATAAATCTTAGCCAACATAGACATTTCGAACTATGCCTACTATAGCTACCATCCAAACAGTGGTGACCACCATAAGTGAATGGCAGGTTCTACAACTAATACCGTACAAAGTTTCGTATTGGGAATTGGATTTCCAACGAATGATCAGGCCAAGGAACTTCCCATTGCCACATGAGAATGCCTCTGGATGGACATCCCCGAGAACCAAACCGGATCTCTACCAACACAAGGCCGGGTTACCCCTAACTGAGTAATAACTGACCGAATATGCCATCCCCCGGTCCTTTGGGACCTTTCACCGAGCGCTCGAAATCAATTCACACAATCATAAAGTGTTTTCAACATGAGTAAGTATCTGGGCTCCATACCATGATACCACCCTTTTCCAGAAGGAAATGCACACATCCTAAAGGGCGCTACCCCTCATAACCTTGCTGCTTCTTTCCTGTTTTGACCATTCACGGGGTGTGAGGCTCGACGAAGTCACGTCCACAAAAACAAACTTTATACAAAAGCCATGCTTTGGGTCAACAAATGATCATAGAAATGATCACCTAAATAGACGATCAAATAAACGATCCTATCACAAATAATCAACACAATGATCATTTACAGCAACACTCAGCATGTCACATTACCAAATTGGGAATATATCGCTGATAACATTCAACTACATAACCTCTGAGCTCGTACGTCTCAGATAAGGGTGTTAAGCTAAAAGAATAAATTCTTCGCCACCAACAGAAATATATTTGAAAGAACCCTGCTTCATATCTCAATTTGTAATGTCAGACATACAATCCATACAAGTCTGTTCCGGGCTCGAACAAAACCGAAGGCACTTACAAAGAAGTCCTTGCAATCCGGATATTCACAATCCTGATCGGATTTCCCATCACTTAGGGAGTCTCTATACCGTTGCAACTCAGTGCAGAGACAATCGACAAGTCATCCTATCGCTTTCGCAAATACCGGGTCTTCAACACCGATCTTCAATGCGATTCACAACGACGTATCACATATTCGGAATGGGTTATACGACCCCATGGTCCTTTCCCGGTTAACCCGAATAGTGAGCGCTTATTCAAAAATAAGTGTGGCATTCACATTCAAATAAATCACATCATTTACCCATTCAAAGGGAAATATTGATAGTCGGTTATTGAACTATAAATGGATATGCACACATCACCAGATTCCAAATAATTTTCCAAATTATTTATTTTCCAAAATATCTTTAAAGATATATATTTTCAACACTTCAAAAATAAATCAATATTTATTTTTAAACAAATTCTACTTTCTTTTATAAATTCAATAGTGAATTTACATTCCAAAGTATTAATGAATATACGACTTCAATTCGATTTATAATATTCATTTTCAATTTATCTTCAAAAAGATAAATTCTCTAATATTCACTTTATATTGGAAAAAAACATTTCCATACTTATTTATTCATAAGTAATTCACAAAATTTATTTATTTTCAACACTTGGAAAATATTCAATATACTTAAATCGAGATTAAGTACATATTTCATTCTTTAAGGAAATCATTCTCTTAAACATATTTATTTGGGCCAAAATGAATGTTGCGTAGAACATCGTTACGACAACCCAAAATCACTAGTATAGGGATTCGAAATTAAAATAGATATATAAATCCCAATACTATACAAAACATTTTCTTTCGGAAATCATTTACTATAACAACAGTGTCATAGTCCACCATTTCCTTTTATTTCTCGAAAACGTCTATTTCAACAATCAATGTTGAAATCTATGGTTTCGAATCTCAACATATTTAAAACATCGTTAGATCGTTTTAATTCAATTTAAAATATCACATTCAAAACAATTTCTTTAACATATTATTCATTATTCAAAAACGTGAATATACTACGTTAATCAATTTCATCATTTCTATATATTTCATTTTAAAGGGTTATTCACAGTCAAAAATGTGAATATAACTCCATAAATAAATCATAACAATTTACTTATCAAAATAAGTCACTGGTGAATTAATAAAACAACGTTTATAAACTCTATTTCTATTTATTTTATAACAACTTCCTTTTATAAATTCCTTTATTAATCTATTCGTTTTATAACTCAATTATAAACTAAAGGTTCATATTATAAATTAAATGCTTATAAAACGATTATTTTACAAAGTTGTTCTTTTAAACTTCATAATTATAAATCTCATAACTTATAAGATTCAATTATTTATCCAATTCTATTCTTTCAATAACTTCATAAAATTTATAAATCTTACTATTTATAAATTTCATTTATAACTTCACCATTTTTAATCTTATGAATTCCATTCATTTACAAAATTTATTTTCACTTCATTCAAACACTTATAAAAACTCGTTTTATAATGTCAATATTTCAATTTATAAATATCCATTTATAAATCTCTTAATATAAATCAATTTATATTATTCTTTTAAAACGTCTTTAAACTCCTTTAAAAACTTCATCATTTTGATTTATAAAATAATCAAATTTTATAAATCCCATATTTAAACTTTTCACAATAAATTCTAAAATCCCGATTAAACTATTTTATAAAATCATTAGCATCATATTCTCAAAAATCAGTTCTTTTACTATATTTCTCAAAAATCATAATTTTTATAACTTTAAAAATTATAGCGTTTATTTATATAAAATAGATCAAATTCCAAACATATAGTATATTTTCAAAAATCACTTTATAAATCATTTTAAAATTCCAAAACTTGGTCCAATGATGCTACATATCAAATAGTCAATCACGACAACAACGATATCACATATCGTATATGATAATCAACGAATATCAAAATATCCATAATCAAATAAATACTGTTGAGGAATCCAGTTGGATCCCTCCAACCTGTTTTCCTGTATCCACAAACATTAGCACAATACCAATTTCGCTCCAGTACGAAATTATCGCGGTATATGGGATTTAAATATTATCCGCTTAATAACGGCGCAATAGGGTCTCATCCGCTAAACAAAAAATGCGGGAAATCAATAACTCCAATATATACATATGCCAATATATATATATATTGTTATTATATATAATACCAATTTCATTGTTTATGAAATATTCGCGGTATATGTTTTTAATAAATTATATCCGCTTACTAACGGCGCATAATGTCTATTTTAACAATCAATAGATAACAATCATCATTCAAACATGCATTCAAATATTTTAAATCTAACTATTTAAAATAAAATCGAAACTGATTCGATTGAGTGAGAAGTTCTCACCTTGATTTTAAATTCCGTTTTAGCGATTTATTTCGAATAAAATTAAACGCGCGTTTAATTTTACCCAAAATTTTCACTAACTCCAAACGAGTCCAATCCAATTTCATTGCGTAGTGCTCGTCCATATGATTCCAACGCAACTGGTTTCGCGCGTTTTCGACCTCGTATGAAAAAGTTATCAATTTTTGAAGTTTACACGTATTTATATTAACTAATTTACAACTTCTTTTCTATTATTAAACCTTGCTTTGATCGTAGCCGTTGACTCCAACTCCAATTGCATCAGGCCGCACCCTCTATTCCCTTCCTTCTTCTCCCTTTCACGCGCGCACATCACCAGGTTCAGAAACCGAACCCACATTCACGTGAAAACCCTAATACACGTACCCCCCAAACGACGACGAAACCTAATCATCTCGCCACCATTCGAAGCGCCTTCTCCACCCTGATGCTCGGCCAAAGCCTTGTGACACTCGGCCCTATATCTAGCTTGAAAAACGTGTGCAAAGTTCACGCGTTCAACTGCAAATTGCCGTCGATCGACCCAATCTTATCCGATCATCACCGTTGAGAACGTAGAGCTCGTGATGCTCTACATCTTTGCTGTTGGAAGTTGCTTGAATTAATGAGTGGATTCGAAGAAATTGAGGGATGAAGTGGATTGTTTTCTGGCCGTTCATGGGGCACTGGCGGCTAGGGTTTAGTATATTAGGTTTTTTTTATTATTTTTTTAATTTATGAAGGGGTGGTGCTATTTATAGAGAATTTTCGAACACTATTCATCCGGAAATTCCGAACTCCGATTTACGCGCCGTAACCAGCGTTTCTAGGGTTTACCTCGCGTTCCGGACACAATGGAACAGGTTTCGAAAGCTAATTCGGACATCTGTGTGAGTTATGGCAATAAACGTTCGATTTGAATTAAAACGATTTAAATCGATTTCTAGGCGTTTTAATTTGTACCGGACAAACGGTAAATCCAATTGACACGAAATTTGAAACCTTACAATAATATCACATTGTGGATTCGATGAAACTAGTTTCGTCGAAATCCGAGACTTTTTGAAAAATAGCTATTTTAACTCGCCAAATTAAAATTAAAAATAATTCGATGCGTTTCGAGCTGCCACGATCAAACGATAACTCCGATTGACACGAAAATTGAAATCCGGTAATAACTAACTATTACGGATCCAATGGAACTGGTTTCGTTCAATTCTGAGACTGTTCAAAAATTGACTATTTTCACTAGTCGATTTAAATATTAAAATATTCAATTTTCACAAATTAACTCTTAATTCGATTTTAAAAGTTCTAAAATATCATTCTAACTCCAATATGATAAAATAAAATTTTACAAATCATTTTCAATCATATTTAACCCAATTTTCAATTATTTTCATAATTTAACATATTAAATTATCGATTTAATTATTCAATTAAATCCAATAATTCAAATAAAAATTTATTCGACTTATAAATTCACTTCTTAATTTGAATATTCAAATTTTAATTACTAAAAATTTTGGGTCGTTACATAAAGGAAAGTGTTTGAGAAAATGATATGCAGTGAGAACAATTGAGAAAATGATATGCAGAGTGAATGGTTGTGGTGCAACAGTAAATAGTATATAGGATACACAGTGTATGTTGATGAAATTGTAGTGAAGGCAAAGAGTAGAAACAAAAGCTTGTAATAAAAATTTGGGGCAGAAAAATTGTGAATGAAAATGAAAAAGGAAATAATTTTTTTCTTTTTGAAATGAACTTGTGCATATATATATATACACACATATATATATATATATATATATATTATAAGGGGGCGGCTATTTAGACACAAAATTAGACACAAATTGGGACATAAAAATCACGGCCATTGGATATTTTTGTCCTTACATGGAAGATGGAAATCAGGGGCAATCCAATGGTGCAGATCCATTGTGTCACCAATTGTGTCTACATTTTGTGTCTAAATAGACTTTCCCATATTATAAATAGAAATGCAAATGAAACTAGAAAAGCTACAAGTACACAAAAAAAAATGAAAACAAAAATCACACGACATAAAATAATATTTTTTAAATGCAAACTAGCACACAAAACAAACACACAATAAAAACCAAATGAAAATAATTCGAAGAATAGAAAATAAAATCTAATCAATTCTCCGGCAACGGCCTCAAAAACTTGTTTGACGGCTAAATCTCATCGGATTAGAAGAATAGCCAAAAATTTAAGTTAAAAATAACAGCCAGCGCACGACGCACAATTTTAGTACGTGGTGAGTACGGGTCGATCCGTAGAGAATTGTTTAGATTTTAAAATTCTATCCAATCAAATTAAACCAAGAATTGAAAATTGTTTGAGACTAAAATTCTAGAAACTAACAAAGAAAATAGATAAAAATAAGAGAGTAGAAGGCAATTTAGAGGTAATTTCCTTCTCATGATCACATAAATTAACAAAATGAAATTATGATCTCTATTTTGGTCATTAGTAAGTTTAGTTGATGTGTTTATCGTAAGTATGGAATATTTGTGTTATTAATTAGCCCAATATAAACCATCAAACTATTACATAACCATTAAACTACTTTTTAACTCTCATGAAAATAACAATGAACTTGAAAATAAAATCTATTCTACGCACGATCTATTAACTATTTATTAAAAATATAGACCTTCGAATTTTAATTATAAAATTCACTTCATTATCATAATCATATGTAGAAGAAGAGGTAATTTGTGTTTTTATTTGTTCAAGCATAGCCTATTTTGTGTCAACAACATAGACTATCAAATTCAAAGCTAAAACAACAAAGTGTAACCATTCAGATATTTCCATTAGGCACAAAAGAGATAAAATATTATCAAAATTTTGAATCTACATGATTAAGAGAGCTTCATTACCCCTAAATTGAAGAGGTTTAGCCTCTCATGTTTGTTATCATTTCAACAAATATAGAGTTCAACATGAAACAAAAATAAGAAAAAAGGAAAGCTAATTAAAATGAAATAAAAACTAATCTACTTGCATAAGAAATGAAATGAAGCTACTAACATAAGAGGAAAAAGTGCATGTAAAATAGAAAGAGCATGAATTAACATTGCATAAAAAGAAATTATGCAAAAGAAAATGGCTAAGTAGCCATGAAAAAGGAAAGAGGGTTTGGATTTATTTTTTAGCCTCAAACAAAACTAACTAAAATGGAAGCTAAGGAGGCTGAGAGATTAATTACATGAACATATAGGGTATCTATACAAGCTTTGAAACCGTAAGCCTATTTTTGGGAACTACCCAAACAACCCTTGAAGTAGTGTGGCCACCAATTATCATTAGCATGTGTTAATCCTTCACTTAAACGTTCATGTAACTTTAATCTTCATTAGCACGTGCATTAGCTCCTAAGTGTATATCTTGGTAAATGGGTAGGTGGGGTCCTCCATGTCGCATGAAATGAATTATTTCCATCTTCATTTGCTTGTATACTTGTAACGACTCGGAATTTTGGCAATATATTTTAATAAGTATTTAATCTAATTAAACAAAATACAAGCTTTTCATTTTATAAACTGATAAGATCTTAGGACATTTATCAGTTATATATGTGAAGGAAATTTTGATTTAAAAAAATCAAAATATTTATAATAAAATCTATCTTATTCAATCAAATTAAAGGTTCTATATTATTAATATTTGATATAATATATATATATATATATATATATATATATATAAATGTAGACTTTAATAATAATGTTTAAAATAAGCAATCCTATCAATATTTAAACATAAATATTAAACTTAAGTATAAAACAAATATATGGTTATAAACATAAATACATAAACAAAAGAAAACTATTATGTAAATGTATGATATAAATATAAATATAAAATATATATAAATACAAATATAATGTTATAAATCAAATATTTGAAAGTTAAATTACAAATAAAAATAAAACTAAGAAGTATGTTAACCACAACTTATATGGAAATAGAAATATATGATAGTTCTAATATAAATACATATGGTATGCAAGACAAAAACAAAATCTTTGAAAAAAATAATAACACATATGTGCCGTATAAAACATATGTGCAATGCAAAAGAAAAGACAAACTATTTATATGCAAAATATCTTTGTACAGGAAAGAAAAAATAATAATAAATATCAGTAAATAATAATTAGATGTATACATATAGGGAACAATTGCAATTAATGCTTTCATCTCAGCACAAAGATATGTTCAGCCAAAATAAGCCGGTATCACCTCAAATTACACTAATTAAAAAAAAATCTTGTCTGATCAAAACAAGTTGAGACTTGTACCAGAAGACACTTTTTTGTTCAAAGCTGTATCTATATATTCATCATACTATACTTGTTCATTCCAAAAACATAGTAAACCTAAGAAAAAAATAATAAACATCATCTTTACAAACTCAACTTCATTCAACAAGGCAAAACAGATTTACAGGGATTTAAACTCAAAATTGCAGCTTTTCTACAAGAATTTTTCTCTGTTTCAACAATCATTTAGGTGAATAAAGATACTATCTTTGAAGTTTAAATCTTGATAATTAGTTCATGTAATCTTATGTTTGCTATATATTGAAAATAAGTTGTTCTGTGATGTTGTTGTTTTACTGGAAGTCGTACTATGTTATGCTCTTCAGTGTTTTAAGTTTTTGAGCAAAGAAATATAGAGAAAACAAATACCTCTTCATACAAACATTTTAAACTTAGGAATTTAACTAAATAAGGTTGTTTAACTTAAAATCATAGCCTGGAATGGTGTGAAGGTTGACAGTGCAACATAGAGACTGTATGTTCAATTTTACAGTAACAAGGTAATCAATTGTTAAAATTCGAATATTTTAAATTTTGGGAGATGGTAGAGGGGGATATGGACGTGGTGTGGCCGGAGCGGCATCGCCACTGGTGGTCGGCGTTCGAGGGTCGAGGCATTTTTCTCTTGGGGTGTTCGAGTTGCTGGTTCGAGCGAATGGGTTCATTTTGATTTCGAGCATTTCGCGTCGAATTGGTTTTTGATTTCAAGTGTGAGGTCATTTCGTGACTTGCCGGAGGCGTCATAGTTCGCCAAAACGTTGGCGAGCGTCGTGCACGTGCACGGCAGCGTAGGTTATCAGGGGTTTCGAGTATTGGTCGTCGCGAGTTATTACTCGAGGTAGTGGGATGGTTGCTTCGAGTAGAACCTGGTGGTACGTGAGTGTGTTTGTAATACTGCAATTTATAACTTAAACTTAAGAAAAAGGAAGAAAAATAAGTAGTAGAAGAAGAAGGGTATGAGAAGAGAGGGGAACTCGGGAAAGGGTAAGGGAAACCCGAGTTTTTACTCGAGCAAATGCATTGTTTCCTCGGGTCCAGTTTTTAGTGGTTTAGTCTAATCACTTCCAAGTTATTTTGTTATACAAAGATAGTATTAATTAAGTAAATAATGGTGGCAAGTTTTAAGTGAAGATTTGATTTAAAATTTATTAAGAAAGTTTTGCAAGTGTAAGATGGTTAATTTAATTCAAAGTGTATAAGTAAAATAAGAATGTAAATTAATTTATACTTGTAATTAAACAAGTAATTTAAGATTAAATAAATTTGTAATTAAAGATTGATATTAATAATCTTATGTTTAATCAATTTGAACTTAAGGTTTTAATTAATTCCTTAACGTTAATTAATAAATAAATAGTAGTTAACTAATTAAGTAAGGATTAATGATTTATTAATTGGTAATTAATGATTAATTAAATAATTAGTGATTAATAAATAGGTAATTAAGTTTTGTTAATTAATGATTAAGGTTATTAACTAATAATTAAGAAATAATTAATTAAGTGAGTAATTAAGAAGTAATTAATAAATTTAATAAGTTGATTAATTAGTGATTAACTAAGCAGGATAAAATGGTTTATTCTTAAGTAATTAATTAAGTTAATTAAACTAAATTTCATATGAATTAATGATTCTTGTGTGATTGATTATGATATCTGTTTGGTGATATTCTGTGATACTCAGTGATATGCATTAATATATGACTGTGTATGATTTTTCTATGATAAACTGTTATGTGTATTCCAAGTATTGAATTAAACTATTTATACTATTAAACAACTTGGCCTTTAAAATGGCGTTTGGATTTCGATGAGACTGAGATCGGGTATCAATATGATTATCCGAAAACTACATCAATCCAAATTAAACGATAGGTCGTGGCATCTCAAGTGAAGGTCGAGATGGTGTTTCAGAGTGCAAGGGTTATTGTCGTTAACTCTGATGGTGACTCCAAAATGAGTGTAATGAGATAATGCCTTCGGTTTCGTTCGAACCCGGAACGAACTTGTATGGATCGAATGCTTTCAGCACATCGTCAGGCGGATGATGAGCATTCTAAGAGATATTTCTATAAAGGTAATCGCAACCTCAAGCCTCATCAATCGGGAATGGCTAAAACAGAGGAGATGCAGCAAGGTTAAATGGGTAGCACCCAAGCAGGGCGAGATATACCCCTGTCTAGATGGCCCTTTATTTCGGCTGTGTGGGCAGTTGTTGGCCACAACTGCGGGGTTATCTTGTTCCGGACTGTTCAATAAGGAGTGGTTCCGGCCATGTGTTGTAGGGGGTCAGGAGTGATCCTCGGTACGGTGATCTAGGCCCTGTACTATGACGGGCGGTACCCCAGTAGCCCTGCCATTGATGGAAACCCATTTTCCCTACGAGACCCTACGGTTTTGATTTGTATTACCCACTTTTGTGGCTAGTAGCTGGAATTTAATGAATGTAACAATTTCGGCTATTTTCTATTTACTTGAAAACCGTAGACACTATTATAATATAACTGGATTTCCTATAAAATGTTTTGGTTAGCGTAAGATAAAAACTTACCCGTGTTTATGTGTGGGGAGTCTTACATGATACCTTTATTTTCAAATGGTTTTCAAAGTTAAACAACTTTAACCCGTTTACTCACACCAAACCCATGTATGACCCAGAGTTTATATTTTGTTTCATAAACTATTGGTACTCAAATTTTTATGAGTAGCCAAGTGATAGGTTTTTGGAGTGTTGAGTTCTGGAGGAGCTTGAAGCAGAAGCCCAGATGTATGTATCTATCTATATAGTTCCGCTGTGTAGTTGATGTATGTTGTATTTTGGATGTATGTATTGACAGATATGTATATGACTATCCTGTTGTATGACATTGTATAACTCTGATGTGTGTATAACTATGTAATAGTTATGTGATGTATTATATTTTGTTCCGTTCCGCTGTGAGAATCTTAGATGTTGTTATTCTTTCTTTCTATCTTTTCTATTTCTATCCCTTTCTTTCTTATTGATGATATGTCTTTCTGGGGTTAGAAAGGCAGGTCGTCACAGTTGGTATCAGAGCGCTAGGTTGAGTGAATACCTTGGCTCTTGAGTAATTTTTTTCTTGAGAGAGCGTGTTTGTAATTTTGATGTGTATATATATATATTTCTACCTATTTGTTGGGTTACCTGTTCTGGTTTTCCAATATAAGTTATAAAGGTAGATAGGATACTGGTGTGTGTAACACGACTACCAATGGTTGGAGTTTGAATGTGTGAGGTTGGAAGTATATATGTCAACAAGAAGGTCACTTGGAAAATCAGTGTCCTAGGAATGGATTCCAGCAACCGCATCATAGTGGACGGAGTTCAGCTTTGGTTCAGAGATCTCTATGCTTCAATTGTCACCAACCAGGTCATATGATCAAGGATTGTCCGTTACTTCATAAAGCTTAGCAGAATAAAGTATTTTCTTTGGAAGGTGCACTATCTACTTCATCTAAAGGCAAGGGTGTATTGGAAGGTACATTACTTTTAAATGGCAAGTATATTAAAGTTTTGTTTGATTCGTGTGCTTCTTTGAGTTTTATTTCTCTGGAATCTGTAGAGAAGTTCTTTCTTACCCCTACTACCGCAGACAGTCCCATCTTCGTATCTAATCCTATAGGAGGAGTGACCAAATTAGATACGATCTGTAAGGACTTGAAGATTTCCTATCTATCCCATAGTTTTTCTTATGACCCTTATGTGTTGAATTTTAAGGGATTTGACCTTATATTGGGAATGGGTTGGCTTGATAAGTATATAGCAGTCCTAAATTATGATGAGAGAACAGTTTCGCTAGAAACTGATTTCGGTAGAATTGCCAAAGTGTCGTGTGATAATTTTGGAATTCACTTGAGTAGTCTTTTGCATGGAATTGAGACTTCTCAAGAGAAGATTGAAGATATCAATATGGTCCAAGATTTTCCTGATGTATTTGAGGAAGTTAAGTGTCTGTCACCACATCGAGAGATAGAGTTTCGTATTGATTTGATTCCAGGAGCAGTGCCGGTGATTCAGCCCAGTAGGAGGATGGCTCCTAGGGAGAGAGAAGAGTTAATTAAACAGACTCAGGATCTTTTGGAGAAGGGGTTGGTTATGCCCAGTTTTCTTATTGGGGCTCTGCTGCGGTGTTTGTCACCAAATCAGATGGATCGCTAAGGTTCTGTGTTGATTATAGAGAATTGAATAAAGTGACTATCCGTAATAAATATCCTCTGATGATCTCTTTGACCAGTTGCATGGAGCTTCTATCTTTTCTCAACTGGATTTAGCTTCAGGTTTCCATCAGTTAAGGGTAGCTAAGGACAGTATTCCCTTGACTGCATTTAGGGGACCAAATTGTTTCTGTGAGTGGTTGGTTATGCCTTTCGAATTAACCAACGCTCCAGCTTACTTTGTTGACCTGATGAACCGAGTCTTTCGTGATGTATTGAATAAGTTCGTTCTGATGTTCATTGATGATATCTTGGTCTACTCTAAGTCTAAAGAAGAGCACAAGCAGCATTTGAGAATTTTGTTGGAGACTCTAAGGAGGCATGTTTTGACGAAAAAGTTCTCAAAGTGCCATTTCTGGAAATCGAAAGTCAAATTTTTTGGGCACATTGTTTCTGGTGAAGGTATTTCTGTAGATCCAGCGAAGGTTGAAACTATTCTAGAATGGAAACAGCCGGAGACACCGACTGAAGTTCACAGTTTTTAGGATTGGCTGGCTACTACAGAAATTTTATCAAGGATTATTCCAAGATTTCTTCACATCTGACCAAGCTTACTAGGAAAGGAGCTAAATTCAAATGGACACCCTAGTGTGAAGAAGCTTTTCAGGTTTTAAAGACGAGGCTAACCAGTGCACCAGTGCTTGCTATTACGGATGGGAAGAGAAAATTTGAGGTTTATAATGATGCCTGTATAGCTGGGCTGGGAGCAGTTCTGATGCAGAGTGGAAGGGTAATTGCATATACGAGTCGACAATTGAAGCCACATGAAAGGACCTACGCTACGCACGATCTAGAACTATTAGCTATTGGTTTTTGCTTTGAAGATCTGGGGACATTATCTTTTGGGAGAGAAATTCTTATTATTCACGGATCACAAACCGTTGAAATATCTTTTCTCCCAAAAGGATCTTAATCCGAGGTAGCAGCGGTGGGTCGAATTTCTGGCATCTTATGATTTGGATATTCAATATACCCCGAGAAAGGCGAATGTTGCAGCTGATGCTCTTAGCAGGAATGCAGTCATGTCCCTTCTGGAAGTTGTTACATCTCTTATTGAAAGGATTTTAAGCAAGCAAGCATTTGATAAGATGTTGAGAAGAATCGTCAAAAGAGTTAGGAAGGCTCTGTGTTCCAGTTTCAAGATTAATGACCAAGGGACACTGAGGATCAACGAGAGGATTTGTGTTCCGAATGATAGAGATCTGAAGCAGGAGGTCTTATCTAAGAGTCATCGCTCTAAATTGAATATTCACCCAAGAATATCAAAGATGTATAGAGATATGAAGGAGTTTTCTGGTGGCCGAATACGAAGAAAGATATTGCTAGGTTCGTAAATAGTTGTGCCATCTGCCAATAAGTTAAAGGAGATCAGCCGAAGTCAGCCGGATTATTGCAGCCTTTGGAAGTTTCAGATTGGAAATGGGAGATGATTTCAATAGATTTCATCGACGGTTTGCCAAGAACCAAGAAAGGAAATGAAGGAATATGGGTTATTGTTGATCGTTTAACTAAGAGCGCCTATTTTATAACGGTTAAAGCAACTCGCATAGCAGCTTCTCTGGCAGAGATTTTCTTGAGGGAGATAGTCAGATTGCATGGTGTTCCTGTCAATATAGTAAGTGACCGTGATCCTATTTTCACCAGTAAATTCTGGGAAGCTCTGCAATCAGCTATGGGAACGAGTTTGAGATTGAGTACAACCTATCATCCTCAGACAGACGGATAGACGAAGAGGCTTAATTGTATTCTTGAGGATATGTTGTGATCTTGTGTTTTAGATTTTGGTGGATCGTGGGAAGACCATCTTCATCTAGTGGAATTCTCTTATAATAATAGTTACCAGGAAAGTATTAAGATGGCTTCTTATGAAGCTTTATATGGAAGACCGTGTAGATCTCCATCCTGTTGGATAGAATCGAAAGATCCCTTGTGCTCGGACCCGATCTAATTCAAGAAGCTTCTGCGAAAGTTGAGCTTATCAAGAAAAGGATGAAAGCTGCTCAGGATCGTCAAAAGAAATATGCTGATAAAAGGCGAAGACCGTTGGAATTTAAGGTCGGAGATTTAGTTTTTGTCGAAGTTTCCCCGGTCAAAGGTGTTATTCGATTCAGAAAGACGGGAAAACTTGCTCCAAGATATATTGGAACATTTCGAGTGCTGGAAAGAATTGGTGCAGTAGCTTACAGAGTTGAATTGCCATAACGAATGTCTGGAATTCATAATGTATTTCATGTATCCCATCTAAGGAAATTTGTGCATGACCCATCACTAGTTGTAGAACCAGTAGTCCAGGAAGATTTGGAAGTAGAACCAAACTTAACTGTGGTCAGAAATCCAGTTCAGATTGTGGATCAAGACGAGAAGCAACTCAGGAGCAAAGTGGTAAAGCTCGTCAAAGTGCAGAGGTGCAAGGATCCCAGAGATTGTACCTGGGAAACTCTGGACAGTTTTAGGAAAGCATATCCGGATTTATGTCCAAATAACTAATGATGTTTGTTAGGATTGACTTTTTGATTATTTGCTAATGTATGAATGATATGTATGTTTGAATGATTGATATAACAGCTTTTGAACTAACTCTTGTTTTAAATTTCGGGGACGAAATTCTATTAAGGGAGGAGGAATGTAACGACCCAAAATTTTGGCAATGTATTTTAATAAGTATTTAATCTAATTAAACAAAATACAAGCTTTTCATTTTATAAACTGATAAGATCTTTGGACATTTATCAGTTATATATGTATATATATGTTTGAAGGAAATTTTGATTTAAAAAATTAAAATATTTATAATAAAATCTGTCTTATTCAATCAAATTAACGGTTCTATATTATTAATATTTGATATAATATATATAAATGTAGTCTTTAATAATAATGTTTAAAATATGCAATCCTATCAATATTTAAACATAAATATTACAATTAAGTATAAAAAAAAATATGGTTATAAACATAAATATATAAACATAAAAAAACTATAATGTAAATATAAGATATAAATATAAATATAAAATAGATAAATACATATATAATGTTATAAATCAAATATTTGAAAGTTAAATTACAAATAAATGTAAAACTAAGAAGTTTGTTAACCATAACTTATATGGAAATAGAAACATATGATAGTTCTAATATAAATACATATGGTATGCAAGACAAAAACAAAATCTTTGAAAAAAAATAACAACACATATATGCTGTATAATACATATGTGCAACGCAAAAGAAAAGACAAACTATTTATATGCAAAATATCTTTGTACAGGAAAGAAAAAATAATAATAAATATCAGTAAATAATAATTAGATGTATACATATAGGGAACAATTGCAATTAATGCTTTCATCTCAGCACAAAGATATGTTCAGCCGAAATAAGCAAGTATCACCTCAAATTACAGTAATTAAACAAAAATCTTGTCTGATCAAAACAAGTTGAGACTTGTACCAGAAGACACCTTTTTGTCCGAAGCTGTATCTATATATTCATCATACTATACTTGTTCGTTCCAAAAACATAGCAAACCTAAGAAAAAAAAATAAACATCATCTTTACAAACTCAACTTCATTCAACAAGGCAAAACAGATTTATAGGGATTTAAACTCAAAACTGCAGCTTTTCAATAAGAATTTATTCTCTGTTTCAACAATCATTTAGGTGAGTAAACATACTATCTTTGAAGTTTAAATCTTGATAATTAGTTCATGTGATCTTATGTTTTCCATATATTGAAAATAAGTTGTTCTGTGATGTTGCTGTTTTACTGGAAGCCGTATTATGTTATGCTCTTCGGTGTTTTAAGTTTTTGAGCAAAGAAATGTAGAGAAAACAAATACTTCTTCATATATACATTTTAAACACAGGAATTTAACTAAATAAGGTTGTTTAACTTAAAATCATAACCTGGAATGGTTTGAAGGTTGACAGTCCAACATAGAGACTGTATGTTCAATTTTACAGTAATAAGGTAATCAGTTGTTAAAATTCGAATATTTTAAATTGTTAATTTGATTTCATATCTTGGATAAACATACAAAAGTCGGATTTTTAAAGCAAAAACGATGATTTTTAGATAAGTATTCAAGGTGCAGTTTATAGATGAACCAAAAATGTTATTTTGTAAATTTCTGATGATTCAACAAATTTTAATTGTTGAAATTTGCGGAGAGGCTAGCTTGGTGATTTACTGATACAGGAAAAATGCTAAAAAAATTATCTATTGCGTAAATTGTTTGGTCGAATCGATTTTAGGGTTTTTGGGTTCAAGTTGCAGTGGTCTGTAAATTGGTGGATTTTGTCACCGTGGTTCGACCGAGCTACACGCTATTCTGGGAGATGGCAGAGGGGGATATGGCCGTGGTGTGGCCGGAGCTGCGTCGCCACTGGTGGTCAGCGTTCGAGAGTCGAGGCATTTTTCTCTTAGGGTATTCGAGTTGCTGGTTCGAGCAAATGGGTTCATTTTGATTTCGAGCATTTCGCGTCGAATTGGTTTTTGTTTTCGAGTGTGAGGTTATTTCATGACTTGCCGGAGGCGTCGTAGTTCGCCAGAAAGTTGGCGAGCGCCGTGCACGTGCACGGCGGCGTAGGGCGTCATAGGCGAGTATTGGTCGTCGCGAGTTATTATTCGAGGAAGTTGGATGGTTGCTTCGAGTAGAACTGGTGGTACGTGAGTGTGGTTGTAATACTGCAGTATATAACTTAAACTTAAAAAAAAGGAAGAAAGAATAAGTAGTAGAAGAAGAATGGTATGAGAAGAGAGGGGAACTCGGGAAAGGGTCAAGGAAACCCGAGTTTTTACTCGAGCAAATGCATTGTTTCCTTGGCTTCAGTTTTTAGTGGTTTAGTCTAATCACTTCCAAGTTATTTTGTTATACAAAGTTAGTATTAATTAAGTAAATAATGGTGGCAAGTTTTAAGTGAAGATTTGATTTAAAATTTATTAAGAAAGGTTTGCAAGTGTAAGATAATTAATTTAATTTAAAGTATAAGTTAATTAAGAATGTAAATTAATTTGTACTTGTAATTAAACAAGTAATTTAAGATTAAATAAATTTGTAATTAAAGATTGATATTAATAATCTTCTGTTTAATCAATTTGAACTTAAAGGTTTTAATCCTTAAAGTTAATTAATAAATAAATAGTAGTTAACTAATTAAGTAAGGATTAATGATTTATTAATTGGTAATCAATGATTAATTAAATAATTAGTGATTAATAAATTGGTAATTAAGTTTTGTTAATTAATGATTAAGGTTATTTATTAGTAATTAAGAAATAATTAATTAAGTGAGTAATTAAGAAGTAATTAATAAATTTAATAAGTTGATTAATTAGTGATTAACTAAGCATGATAAAATGGTTTATTCTTAAGTAATTAATTAAGTTAATTAAACTAAATTTGATATGAATTAATGATTCTTGTATGATTGATTATGATATTTATTTGGTGATATTCTGTGATACTCAGTGATATGCATTGATATATTTGTGATGACTGTGTATGATTTTTCTGTCATAACTGTTATGTGAATTCCAAGTATTGAATTAAACTATTTAAAATATTAAAAAACTTGGCCTTTAAAATGGCGTTTGGATTTGGATGAGACTGGGATCGGGTATCAATATGATTATCCGAAAACCACATCGATCCAAATTAAACGATAGGTCGTGGCATCTCAAGTGAAGGTCGAGATGGTGTTTCAGAGTGCAAGGGTTATTGTCGTTAACTCTAAGGGTGATTCCAAAATGAGTGTAACGAGATAATGCCTTTGGTTTCGTTCGAACCAGGAACGAACTTGTATGGATTGAATGCTTTCAGCACATCGTCAGGCGGGCGATGAGCATTCTAAGAGAAATGTTCTATTAAGGTAATCTCAGCCTCAAGCCTCATCAATCGGGAATGGCTAAAACAGGGGAGATGCAGCAAGGTTAGATGGGTAGCACCCAAGCAGGACGAGATATACCCCTGTCTAGATGTCCCTTTATTTCGGCTGTGTGGGCAGTTGTTGGCCACAACTGCGGGGTTATCTTGTTTGGGACTGTTCAGTAAGGAATGGTTCCGGCCTTGTATTATAGGGGATCAGGAGTGATCCTCGGTACGGTGATCTAGGCCTTGTACTGTGACAGGCGGTACCCCAGTCGCCCTGCCATTGATGGAAACCCATTTTCCCTACGAGACCCTACGGTTTTGATTTGTATTACCCACTTTTGTGGCTAGTAGCTGGAATTTAATGAATGTAACAATTTCGACTATTTTCTATTTACTTGAAACCCTAGACACTATTATAATATCACTGGATTTCCTATAAAATGTTTTGGTTAGCGTAAGGTAAAAACTTACCCGTGTTTATGTGTGGGGAGTCTTACGTGATACCTTTATTTTCAAATGGTTTTCAAAGTTAAACAACTTTAACCCGTCTACTCGCACCAGACCCATGTCTGACCCAGAGTATATATTTTTTTTTCTTAAACTCTTGGGTACTCAAATTTTTATGAGTAGCCAAGTGATAGGTTTTTGGAGTGTTGAGTTCTAGAGGAGCTTGGAGCAGAAGCCCAGACGTATGTATCTATCTATATAGTTCGGTTGTGTAGTTGATGTTTGTTGTATTTTGGATGTATGTATTGACAGATATGTATATGACTGTCCTGCTATATGATATTGTATAACTCTGATATATGTATAACTATGTAATAGTTATGTGATGTATTATATTTTGTTCCGTTCCACGGTGAGAATCTTAGATGTTGTTATTATTTCTTTCTATCTTTTCTATTTCTATTTCTTTCTTTCTTATTGATGATATGTCTTTCTAGGGTTAGAAAGGCAGGTCGTCATAATGCTCTTGTGCATGCATATTACGTCATGAAGTAACTTGTAATTTGAATTCAAATTCCTACAAAATAACATAAAAAATTTCAAAATATATGCATAAAAATGACCATTTTGCCCTTATATGAAGATGAATAATTGATGATTTAAAAATAATTTGAATTTTTATTTAAACATGTTAAAATACCCTATATGATCATTTATTTAATTAGATTAGATTAAATATGAAAGTAAATATATGCATATTTACATGCACATCAATACTAAGTTAGACTCTTAATTTAAATACGGGATTTTTTAAATTTCCTTATGACGGAGAAAGGAAGAGATTGAAGCATTTAATTAATAATGGAAAGCGATATGTTTCCATATTAATATGTGTATTTATTTATTGACATAAATCAATTGCTTCAAAGTTAAGTTCCTATACATAAATGGAGAATACCAAGTGATGATTAATCCGCCTCATTTGTTTTCTTATGTCTTCTTCTTCTTCTCCGTAAGTCTTAACCTTCAAATAAAAGCTTGAAGCTTTTATCAAATTGTTGTACACTATTTAATTTTTCTAAAGTAATAAAGAATCTCCCTACCAAAGCGGACGTACGAATTTAAATTAATAGTGGAACCACTATAAATCTATCTTTGGACTCTCTATTTGATTTTCTATGATTTTGTTGTTTGGATTCTTTTGTAGTTGTTTGTTTTATTGCACTACAGCTTGATCAAATTTCTTTCGCATGCGTTTTGGCAGATTTGTAGTCATTTGTGTGAATTTTCCCCAATAGAAATGAAAGAGCGAAATTTGTTTTAAAGAAAGAATAGCAACCATTCCTATATTATCTTTAAAAACTTCACCCTTGCATGGATAAGTTTTCCAAAAAAGTTCGTTAAGTAATAAACTGGGTTTAAAACCAATTTAAATACATACTGAAATCTTATATCGATAAGTTGTAACAACCATGGTTTGGAGATTACCTATATATATTAAATTATAACGGAAGTTACAATTTAATATTGTAAATTATAATATAATTGGAAATTTTAAATTGTTTATTTGGAATAAACAAAGAATTTTGTAAAAAAATGAGAAAAATAAAGTTTGTACTTTATTTTGTTTATTTAGGTATAAATATAGAATTAAATATTGATTGGATAAGTATTTGGTTTAAATAAATTGAAATATTGGATATTTATTAGTTTGGAGCTAATAAATTAATTAGGTGATGTATTTCAATGTTAAATTGTTGAAATAAATCTAAAGTAATAACAATAAAGTTTTAAAAACTTTATTCTGATAATTTGAGTAAAAAATAATCAAATTGCAATTTTATTTGGGTAAATACAACAATATTGGTGATTATTGCCAACATTAGCCTCTTGTTGCATATAAAAGGAGAATTATGAAGAAAACATGTCTTTTATTAAAATATAAGATGAGATATTGTTTTAAAATATTATTTTGATGATTTGAAAGTATTAGAATGATTTACTGCAATTTATTTGACAAAGAGAATAAACTTTGAACAAATTATGCTTTTAAAATTGTGTTTTTACACTAAATTGTGTATATTGAAAAATATTGAAAAACATATGGTTTTATTTATATAAAAAAATGAATTTTTATTGTTAAAATAATTTTTTTGTTACAGTAGCTATTTTAATTCAATACAATAAGATGTTTGCATTTTATTTGACTTAAAAATGAGAAAATATATGTATTTTGGGATATAATGAGCTAAAACATGTACATAACTCAATTTTCACTAAGTATATTCACATTTGGGCCTAATTAGGTAGATAAGAGGATCCAGATCTAGAGGCTTCTGGCTTGTGAAAACTTACGTATGTAGTTTTCATTTGCTCCATCTTCTCAAAGCACACGTACAGTAAGAACAAAAGAAAAATAATGGCTGCTTTCATCTAAATCATATTTCTACTCAAACTTTCTGTAATTAAAGAAGAGAATCCACCTAAATAAGTATCTACAAGGTAATCTCCATCCCATATCTAAATATTTTCATCAAAATCTTTGAAACAAAATATGAATTTGTCTGCAACTATTTCCTTTTGTTGTGCATGTCCTGTTTCAGCTTCTACAGGTGTAAGAGTCCCAATCCATCGCCAAGCTTGCTTCTTGCCATCCAAATTCACTGCTAAATCATAAGGTGAGTACAAGCTTACAAATTGCTAGCTAAAATTGAAGTCCCTATGAAAAAAAATTTGCAAAATCGTTTGCTATATATGTTATTCTTTCTAGTTGTTATTCTCTTCGTTTCCTGATTTCTGGTAGCCACTTTGAGTGGCCATTCTCTCACGTTTCATATCCAAATTCAAAAAATTTAGATGTTTCAGAAAGCTTAGACTTTGTACGAAAAGTTTTATGTTTTAGGTTTTCTTAAATTTCAAAGTCAGCTTGGTCAAAACTGTGTTCGTTTGTTGCTATCCCGAGAGTAAAACGACGGCATGATGATCATTGATCTAAGAATTGTTTTGGCCGTATCTTTTGATCCGTAAGTCCAATTTTGGTGATTCTTTTTCTGATTTCAAGCCAAGAAAATCACCTTAAACATTTTGTTTTGGTTTTTGTCATATTTTTAAATTTTCATGATCGAAATTTCAATCTAAAATTCTCCGTCCTGAGACCAAAATGACAGAAGTAGTGAAATTCAGATCTCAAAATTGTTTTAGCCATAACATTTTCATTTCTCAACGGAATTCAATAGTTATTAATATTCTGGAACGCTTAGGATATATTCTACAACTTTCATGTTTTGTGTTTTCTCAAATTATGGACTTAGAAGGGGCAAACCTGCCAAAAAAACACAGGCCTGGGCAAAACACCCAGGTTTCTTCCTGTGTATCTTGATTTGTTGCACCAGTTTTTGGTGATTTCTCTTGTGTTTTCCGAGCATGGTTTTGATGCTCATTTTAGTGCAAGTATTGAGAGCTTTATAACACATAAGCTCTAGTATTGAATCATGTATTTTCTTGGATGGTTCGTGCATAGTTTTGATGATAAATTATAATATAGATCTTAAGTGTTGTATTATCTTATTCAAGGGATAAACCATGCTTCTTGTTATTATTTTTTGGTTGCTTCTACTATATAGAATCCCAGATTTCATGAATCCGTTATTGGGATTGTAATGAATTTTTATGATTCATTCTATGATGTTTTCATTGTGATTCCAGGTACACATGCACGTATTTTCAAATTATTTTTCCAAAAGTGTTTATATTCTATTTATTATTCTAAGAAATATATTTTACAAAATGATTTCATATAAACTTTATATAATTAATATTTCTAAATTATAAAGAGATTTTCAAAGTCGGTTTCTTAAATATTTTTTGAAATTTATTTCGAATCCCAATTTCGCTAAAATGTATATTTTATATAAAAATACATGTTTTTGCACTTTTCGAACGTATGAGAAAAAGAACTAAACGATTTAGTAAAACATGTGGTATGGGACACATGAGTTTACTTTTACTGTTAATTCCGGACTTGTACGATCGAAACCTCTTGAGTATATAGTTTTTTGTTGATAATTGAGATTTATAATTCCTATTATAGGAATTATCTGAGTTAGCCAATATTTAGTGAGTTGAGAGGTTTGAAATCTCCAATTGTAAGGTTAATAATCGATGAGAACCACTTATATATGTTGTTTTACTCACCGACGCGACGAGGCGAGTCTTGAGATCAGATTTCCCTTTTTGGAAATTATAACGGCCTAGAATTTGAACGCTTTAAAATATACTATTTATAGTGATTTTAGACATAAAATATAAAAGGTTTTATGATTTAAATAATATTAAAAAGGATTTGAAAATAGAAATATACATAAAAATAGTAACATTTCGCTTATATCGACGAAAGTGACAAAATCTTGATTCAGAAAAGTAAGTTTAAATGGTTTAATAAATTATTTTAATTTATTTATGAGTGTTTATATTTTTAAATAGCATTATACAAATTTATTTTTAAATTTGGTTACATAAATAAATAGTTTAACTAAAACGCCAAAATATGACCGTAAAACATTTTATCACAAATCAATGTTTTGTCGATTTAAAGTTGTCGCAACGTAGTTGCATCGTTATTTTAGTATTCATGTACACTTTTATAAAAGTAGTAAATGTTAATTAAGCTACTAATTAGGTTTACTTTTATTAAAAAATAATTAGGAAATTCTAGAATATAATTAGAAAACATAAACTAATAAAAACAAAACATGTCAAATCAAAAGAAACATCATTATTACTTTAAGTTTTCTTACTCCCTAAGTGATAAGGACAAAAAGTAAAGATTTAAAATGTGATGTTAAGTGTTAAAAAGTAAGATTACATTAAAAGTAGGTAAATGGTATGTTGGTCTTTTGCAAATATAAAATTTTAATGCAAAGTATTTTCTATAAATACACACCCACTTTCTCACTTCCTTCCACACTTCTTCTTCTCAAAATTTCAAGCATCCTCTCACTCTTTTCCATGGCTTTCTATCTTAACAAAATAATGCTAAAATTTTACCAAAAATAATATAAAAAGAAATATGCAACAAACCACCTCAAAACCTCTTCAAATCCCGCGCTTTCTCCTCCTTTAACCCACGACCATCACCAACCACCATCCTCTACACAAGGCCGAGTGTAACATCTCGCCTTTTGGACGATTTAAGCAGACATACTCGTCGACTCAAACCATACAGAACGGTGGATTTTTATCGGATGAATAAGAAAAAGCAGAGAAAGAAAAAAATAGAATCTTGCAACGGAATGACACAATATAATAATCAAATAACAGTTCATGAAGCTATTTACAAAACATTCGATTATACTTATACAACATAGAATCAGAGTTACACATATCAGAGATAAATAGATAACAATGCAGCGGAACAGTGTGATATAGTAGTATAATATAGTAAATAATAATAATACAATTTTCGTCTTCATCCTCCAAAAATAAGGTCTTCAAATCCTGAAATACTCAGGCTGACCCGAGCGAATTGAAAAGACAAAACAATCGAGTCATAACTAAAAGATCTTACGTAAGTTAAGTCAACGGTAAACAGATATGAATGCAACGGCGTCGGAGATGTTTATGGGGTTTGACATCTCCTATCCAATGTCTAACGTGAGCGCAGTAACTCAAGAGATGATCGGGATTCACACCTCCTAAGGATCCGTTAAACTATCTACTATGTAGTAATATACGCTATTATAATAATGTCTATAGTAAAGTAAACTATTAAAATGGCGTTAAGGCATTACCCATATCCCCCTTAACACATTTTATAATATCAATAATCTATACAGTACCATAACTCTCCGTAAACTGGGGCCGCTAGAGAATACCCCACAGGTATGGCATAAAACAAACTCGTGGAAGGCACGCTAGGGTAGGTGACACGGCACAGCTAGGCAATGCCATGGTAGATATACCAATTACACTTCCGGACTGTTGGTAACGCATAGCCGCAACTACCGTCCAACTCGAAACACACTCCCGAGTGAAAATTGCAGGTGGTTACCAAATAAATCAAAAGTCAGAATACAGTGTCGATGGAGTGTGCCCGATCGAAGGAATGACCTCACTTGGCCCGTCAGTTGCTCGTATTTTAGCCACCTTAAGCCAACTCATGAGAGTCGGCACCATGTATATACCTCATATAGGAACATCGCTACCATCCTGCTTCATTTTGGAATCTCCACCACGTACACAGTTTTCAAAGTGGTTTTTGGTATTGGCAGAGAGTATGACAATATCCAATCCTGGTCTCTTTGACGACCAATCACTTATTACACATCGGATGGTTCTTTTATATTTCAAAAGTCAATTCGCAATTATTATCAAAATATCATCTTCTCAAATTTATAATACATTCGAAATCATATTCACTTTGAAATCATATTCACTTCCAAATCATATTTTCATACAAAACCATATTTCCAAAACAGGTTAAATTCTTACTTCAAAACCATCATTTTCAATTTAGTTTACATTTAAATCCCAACTTAGGCCATTTCATCATATTTGCTTTTAAACCAATGAATTTTGAATACAAACACTTCCCTTTTACTTAGTCTGAAAATTTAGAAAATAGTTTAAATGTTACAAGTAGTTAAAATAGTTATAAATAGTTTGAATAAATTTTCAATGGTCAAAATACTCTAGAATAGTAAATATAGACTTAAAATAGTTAAATAGATTTAAAATAGATTAAATAAAATTAAAATAGATTAAATAGCTTTAAAATAGATTAATTAGATTGAATATAAGTTAAAATTGTTTAATTAGTTTTAAAATAAATTAAATGGTTTAAAAATAGGTTAAATTGATTTAATATAGTTAACATAGGTTAAAATAGTTTATAAATCTGAAAATCTTGAAATTTAGAATCTTAAAAATAATGTAATTTAAAATAGTTTATATTTAAAGCGTGAATTTGGAATTATGTCAATTTAAAACTATTTATATCATTTCAACAAAATCAGACCATTTCAATTTAATTTCTTAAAAGAATTCCTTTTTAAGCCAATAAACATTTCAACACAAAACTTGATTTTCCGAAAATACTTCAATTTATACAAATCAAAATTTTCTTCAAAATATCATTTAGTTCCATTTAAAAATTAATGATTTTAAAATCATTTAATTTAACCAATCCGGTGTACATACCTTAGGGTCAAGTGATACGGATATATATCGTAGCAATCCGCAATTTAAAATTTTACGGTTATATATCATTTCAAACCGCAATCCCTAAATAAATAACATCCGTAAAATCGCTCGAATCTATCATTTCAACCTATAATGATTTTTCCTTACTTTATAGATCATTTGGGTATATGTCATTTCAACCTATAGTGAACTTGCAGTTTATAACGATATAAAATACGACATCCATTCATCCAATATCAGCAAACAACATCCATTACAATCATTATCCTAATCAATTAATAAATATCAATATAGAACTGATAATCAATAACAGGTATTTAACTGGCAATTTACATTCAATAGTAAATTAAATAACAATTTAATTCAAGTTAACTGAGATGATGATTCAAAATGTACCAAACAGTCATAAATAAATTCCTAATCACATCATAAATTTAATTTAACGAATATAAGAAATTTTAGAAGTTATGAGTAGGTTATAATACTCACCTTCGAATTTAAATTGAATTTAAATTCAATTTAAATCCAAAATTCAAATGGTCTCATGATCCTTCCAAACAAGCATCAAAATGTCTGAAATTTCGATACGATTCCAGAGGAACAAACCATGCGTGAATCGGACCTCGTATGCAAAAGTTATACGCATTAGAACATTTATAGTTTGAATTAATAAAATAAAATAATATAATATACAAAATTTATCACGTATCAGAAATGCGTCTCCTTCCAGTATCTAACCCTAACCGCATCGTGTGAACGAACATGAGAGCCGCCCCCTGCAGGAACTATCGCACGCCATAGCCACGGCTGACTACCAAATGACGTCGCACGTCCCACAACCTCGCAGGTGCCACCTCCCCTCCTCCCCCAATGCCGACCACACTCGCGACTCCGTCGCTCGCCCAAAGCACGCAGCCGCCATAAATGCCAAAACCCTAACCAAAAAACCATGACGATCTAACCGCTGGTACCACCTACGAACACCACCGAAGAACAACGTCCGGTTCCCTCTACAATACGCTACCCTCCAATCGACGATCCGTCGAAGATCATCAAACGCCAATGAATGGCCGAGACTTAATCACTTATTCCTAGGCAAATGGTGGATCAAAATGGAAAACGAATTGCAGATCTGAGATGCGCTCATCGAGAGCTTAAAAATGATATATAATTCGATATATTTTGAGGAGTTCAATTTTCGATTGATATTTGATTTGCAACTGAATTTGGGTGTTTGTTTGTCTGTCGTTGGAATGAGGAGTTGAGAAAGAAATGTACGTACATACAAAATGAAATAAGAAATAGCCTAGGGTTTATAACGAGATATTTATAGGCAAAGCTGAAATAGAAAAGAATGGACTGGATCGATTTGGATTGGAACGATAAATGACCTGAAAAGCCCGTTCTGCCTCTGGAACAAAAATGGGTCAACCCATGTATCGAAATAGATGTTTTTGTATATTTTAAACTCAATGGAAAAGGTTTCAGGTCTCAATTCCATCGTATGAAGAAGTTACGTTAAAATCACCTTATTTCAAATTGATTTCAATTGAATTTAATTTAATTGATTTCTAGGCGTTTCGAGCCCATATGATCAAAGGACAAGTCCGATCGTTACGAAACTTGAAATCCTATAATAATTTACCATTACGGATTCGATGATACTTGTTTCGCTGAAAACCGAGTCAGTGGCCAAAATGGCTATTTCAGTTAATTAAATAAATTATTATTAAATTAATTAAATCACTTTTTCAATTCAAAGTTAATAAATCACAATTTCTATCATTTTTGGCTTACTTAGTAATTTGTGAGCCTCTATAAAAAAATTCTATATCAATTCAATGTTAATTATCTTATCACTTGCAGTATTTAATTCCAATTGTAATTGATTCCAATTATTTATAATTAATTCCAATAAATTGATTTGATTCAATTTCAGTCCTTTTATTAAATCCATTATTACTCTATAAATATAGTAATGTTTTACATTTCATTTCATAAATATACTCAAATCTCCATTTTATTTGCATAAATTGCTATATTTCGATTATACTAAAATTTTTGTCAGTTTTACTCATAAATTAAAATTTAAACCCTCAATTAGTTCATTTATCTTGGTTCCATTCTTTTATTAACTCAATTATTACCTTATGAATAAATTTATATTTCTATTTAATTTACCACAACCACATTTCCAGTTATTGTTTTGAATCACATAAGTGTGACATATTAAAGTTCATTTAATTCTAATTGATTTCACATTTTAATTTAATAGGCCAAATAAACAGGTAACTTACAACAATCGTTACTATAACTTTTAATCACACTTATGAATTCATTATTCACAAACAAATGTTATAAATCTTATATAACCCAAATTTTATTCAATGGTCATTATATTTCATACTATTTCATTTATAAATTCAATGTTTGCATTTGTTTTCTTATATCAATTTATAATAAAGTATAACAATTTACAATATTTCAATTAAGTGTAATTTCATTCAAATTGTTAATTATTATCTTTAACTACCATTGTTACATTTCATTTTAGCACTCATTTCATTATTAAATTACAAAGTTTTTATTTCTTTCCATATTAAATTACCAAAACTCATCAATTTAACAATTTAAATAGTCGACAATTTACGGGTCCTTACACTCTCCCTCACTTAAACTTTTCGCCCCCGAAAAGGAAAAAGAAGGGGAAAAAAGAAATTAAATAGTTAATATATCTTATTCAAAATATTAAATTTATAAACAATAACTTTACAAAATAAAATAATTTAAAGTAAAATATATCAATTTATAAACAATTAAATCCTTTTATATTCAAGTAACAAAATTTGAAAAAAACATTTCATAAAATTTTCTAAGTCCAAATTTACGAAAAATTTCGGCAGAGTCTCCTTTGTACGTAGAGGCTTGGGAGAAATTATTATATAATTAAAACAATATATATCATAACTTTACAAAATAATATATCCCAATAGTGGTAAAACAATATAATATCGCTATAAAACCGTAATCCGAGAACGTACCTATTTGTCGGGCAAACAACGCTTGATTATGAAACCAAAGCAGTAGCAATTGCTTCCATAAACCTATATTTCGCTTATATAATCCAAAAAGAGTTAATAATTATATAAAATGAAATATTTAAAGTTGTTTCAATTTATAACCAACAAATAAATATAACATGACAACAATCATTTATAATTAAAAGCATACGATCATCAGATGAAACCAAAACGAATCAATTATTCATCTATATCAACCAAAACAAATGGTTTGTTTGGGTTTAGACACTTTAATCGCATAGAATGACAGATAACTACTAATTATATCATTTACTCAACAGTCTTAGATAAAAGTCAATAGATTATCATACATCCTAAACAATTAGGAGTATCCTATCCTAAACAACCCATAAACCAAAACAAACAATGATTTACAATGTACTTGAGTTATTCTTATTGAATTTCTTTCACAACATTTACATTTTTTTTATTTTTTTATTTTTCATTCATACCAGGATTATTTCTTTAACATACATTTATCTCTTACAATATTTTATTCCCATTCATTCATTCAGTGTTTATTTCATTTATTATTACTACAAAAATTCATTTTCATTTATTCATATCATGCCAATTTCTTTTTATTGCATTACATTCATTCATTCGTTACTTAATTTCATTTATTTACATTCATTTATTTATAGTATTCATGTTCAATTCAATTACTTAGCGTATCAATTCATTAACTTAAGTTTATAATTACTTAGTTACAATACTTACTTTCTATCACATTTTATTATAGTAACATTTCAATTATAACTTAAGTTTATAACAACTATAACATAAAATTCTTGTTTATAAAAGAATTTCATTGAATACTTTCATTACTTTTAGTTTTACTTGTATAATATTTTATTACATTTTCTTACTGAACATTACAACTTTTAATATTTGGTAAGTCACTCACACACACACACACACTCACATATATATATATATATATATATATGCTTTAAGAATGTAATTGAAAGTTACACAAGTTTATCTCGTTTCTTTTAATTAGTTTAATGTTCAATAATTATATCCTTTATTTTATAGGTTACAAATTTCAACTTTCTTGTAATTTCATTTATAACCTAGCATATAATTTCTTATTTTCATTTAGAAGTTTCAATTATTAATTGGTTAAATTCCATTTCAGTAATTAAAATCTCTAATTCAAATAAATTTAAGAACCAAATGCCGGGTTCCATTTCAAATCATTTAAAAATAATATATATTACCACATCTTTATATATATGTCTATCAAATCATATTAAAAATTAAAAATCAAGATTTATTCATCAAACAATTGTGTAGTTGCTAATTCAACAGCATTCCCACTTTGAAACTCGAAAATGAATGTCGATGATGCGTGCACTCATCACCGAATTTATTTTTCAACGATAGAGAGGGGAGTATAGAACTTAATTCTTCCCAAAATTCCTTTAAAACATTTCTTTCAAATTATATTGAAATATTTATATTAGAAAATACTTTCCAAATAATATTAGTATTATATTCCAAAATCATTCGAAAGAAATTTTCAAAAACCCTGGAACTTAAGTTCTAAATTTCTAATTTTCGTTTATTTTATTTTCAAATCTTATTTCCAACCAATATTTACAAATTTCACTACCTAACAACAATATATTACAACCAATATATCATTTATAAATCATTACTTATATATAAAAATATACAACAGGCAAAATTATTTCATTTACCTATATTTCAAAATAAATATTGTGTCGGTCTGTCCTATTAAGTGTTTAGAAATCCTATCAATGCCATAGCGTCCTATGCACTAACCAGAAGTTATAAATACAAAACGGAACATACTAACACAATATAAAAACCTTTTATAACACTAGCTCTCTCATATATGTACACTCGGCGACTCATCATAGGGTATTACTACCCTATTAATAAAGAGTCAGACCCCACAAAGATAAGGTTTATCGCTAAACCAAAGCTCTGATACCAACTGTAATATTCTGCCTTTTTGGACGATTTACGCAGACACACTCGTCGACTCAAACCATACAGAAGGGCAGATTGTTATTGGGGTGAATAAGAAAAAGCAGAGAAAGAAAAAATAGTGTCTTGCAGTGGAATGACAAAATATAATAATCAAATAACAGTTCGTGAAGCTGTTTACAAAACATTTGATTATACTTACATAACACAGAATCAGAGTTACACATATCAGAGATTAATAAATAACAATGCAGCGGAACAGTGTGATGCAGTGGAATAATATAGTAAATAATAATAGCACAATCTTCTTTTTCGTCCTCCAGAAATAAGGTCTTCAAATCCTGAAATGCTCAGGCTAACCCGATCGAATTGAAAAGACAAAACACTCAAGTCAGAACTAAAAGATCTTATGTAAGTTAAATCAATGGTAAATAAATATGAGTGGAACGACGTCAGAGATGTTTACGGGGTTTGACATCTCCTATCCAATGTCTAGCGTGAGTGCAGTGACTCAAGAGATGCTCGGGATTCACACTCCTAAGGATCCTTTAAACTATCTACTATGTAGTAATATATGCTATTATAATAATGTCTATAGTAAAGTAAACTATTAAAATAGCGTTAAGTCGTTAGCCATATCCCCTTAACACATTTTATAATGTCAATAGTATATACGGTACTGTAATTCCTCGTAAACTGGGGCTGCCAGAGGATGCCCCATAGGTACGACATAAAACAAACTCATAGAAGGTGCGCTATGGTAGGTGACATGGCACAATTAGGCAATGGCGGGGTAGATATACCAATTATGCTTTCGGACTGTAAGTAACGCATAGCCCCAACTATTTCCTAACTCAAAACACACTCTTGAGTAAAAATCGCAAGTGGCCACCAAATAAATCAAAAGTCTAAATATAGTATCGATGGAGTGTGCCCAGTCTGGGGAATGACCTTACTTGGCCTATCAATTGCTCCTATTTTAGCCACCTCAAGCCAACTCATCGGAGTCGGGTCTACGTATATATCTCATATAGAAATGTCGCCGCCATCCTACTTCATTCTAGAATCTCCACAGCGTACACAGTTGTCAAAGTGGTTTTCGGTATTGGTAGAGAGTATGACAATATCCGATCCCGGTCTCTTTAACAACCAATCGCTTATTACACTCTGGATGTTTCTTTTATATTTCAAAAGTCAATTCACAATTTGTATCAAAATATCATCTTCTTAAATTCATAATACCTTCTAAATCATATTCACTTTGAAATCGTATTCACTTTCAAATCATAATTTCTTACAAAACCATATTTCCAAAATAGGTTAGATCCTTACTTCAAAATCATCATTTCCAATTTAATTTACATTTAAATCCCAACTGGTCATTTCATCATTTCATCACATTTGCTTTTAAACCAATGAATTTTGAGTATAAACACTTCACTTTTACTTAATCTGAAAATTTACGAAATAGTTAAATGGATTTAAATAGTTATAAAATAAATTTTCAATAGTCAAAATACTCTAGAATATTAAATATTGATTTAAAATTGTTTAATAATTTAAAATAGATTAAAGAAAATTAAAATAGATTAAATAGCTTTAAAATAGATTAATTAGATTTAATATAAGTTAAAATGGTTTAATTAGTTTTAAAATAAATTAAATGGTTAAAAAATAGGTTAAATTGATTTAATATAGTTAATATAGGTTAAAATAGTTTAAAAATATGAAAATCTTAAAATTTAGAATCTTAAAAATAATATAATTTAAAACAGATTATATTTGAAACATGAATTTGGAATTTACATCAATTTAAAACTATTTATTTAATTTCAACAAAATTAGACCATTTCAATTTAATTTCTTAAAACAATTCCTTTTTAAGCCAATACACATTTCAACACAAAACTTGATTTTCAAAAATACTTCAATTTATACAAATCAAATTTTTCTTTAAAATATCATTTAATTCCATTCAAAAATTAAGGATTTTAAAATCATTTAGTTTGACTAATCCGGTGTCCGTACCCTAGGGTTAAGTGGTACGGATATTTATCATTTCAATCCGCAATTTAAAATTTTATAGTTATATATCATTTCAAACCGTAATCCCGAAATAAATAACATCCATAAAATCGCTTGAGTCTATCATTTCAACCCACAAAGATTTTTCCTTAATCTATAGATCATTCGGGTATGTATTGTTTCAACCCACAGTGAACTTGCGTTTTATAACGATGTAAAATACAGCATTCATTCATCCAGTATCAACAATCAACATCCATCACAATCATCATCCAAATCAATCAATAAATATCAATGTAGAACTGATAATCAATGATAGGTATTTAACTCGCAATTTATATTCAATAATAAATTAAATAATAATTTAATTCAAATATATTCAATTTAACCGAGATGATGACTCAAAATATACCAAACAGTCATAAATAGATTCCTAATCACACCATAAATTTAATTTAACGAACATACGAAATTTTAGAAGTCGTGAGTGGGTTAAAACACTCACCTTTGAATTTAAATCGAATTTCAATTCAATTTAAACCCAAAATTCAAATGGTCTCGAGATCCGTCCAAACCAACATCAAAATGTTTGAAATTTCGATACGATCCCAAGGGAATAAACCGTGCATGAATCGGACCTCGTATGCAAAAGTTATATGCATTAGAACATTTATAGTTCGAATTAAATAAAATAAAATAATATAATATACAAAAATTACCACGTCAATAGAAACGTGTCTCCTTTCAATATCTAACCCTAACCGCATCGTGTGAACGAATACGAGAGTCGCCCCTACACGAACTACCACAAGCCAGAGCCACGACCGACCACCAAACGATGCCGCACGTCCCGCGACCTCGTAGGCGCCACCCTCCTCCCCGAAGCGTCGACCACACTCGTGACTCCTTTGCTCGCCCAAAGCACGCAGCTGCCATAAATGCCGAAACCCTAATCAAAAACACCACGATGATCTAACCGTCGATACCACTTACGAACACCACCGATGAACAACGGTTGGTCCCCTCAACAATAAGCTACCATCCAATCGACGATCCATCGAAGATCATCAAACGCTAATGAATGGCCGAGACTTAATCTGCAATTCTTGGACAAATAGTGGTTCAAATTGGAAAACGAATTGCAGATCTAAGATGCATTCGTCGAGAGCTTCAAATTGATATATAATTCGATATATTTTGAGGAGTTTAATTTTCGATTGAAATTTGATTTGCAATTGAATTTGGGTGTTTGTTTGTCTGCCATTGGAATGAGGAGCTGAGAAGAAAATGTACGTGCAGACAAAATGAAATAAGAAATAGCCTAGGGTTTGTACCGAGATATTTATAGGCAAAGCTGAAATAGAAAAGAATGGATCGGATCGATTTGGATTGAAATGATAAATGACCCAAAAAGCCCGTTCTGCCATCGGAACGAAAATGGATCAACCCATATGTCAAAATAGAAGTTTTAGAATATTTTAAACTCAATGGAATAGGTTTCAAGTCCCAGTTCCACCATATGAAGAAGTTACGTTAAAACCAGCTTATTTCAAATTGATTTCAATTGAATTTAATTTAATTGATTTCTAGGCGTTTCGAGCCCGTACGATCAAACAACATGTCCGATTATTACGAAACTTGAAATCCTACAATAATTCACCATTACGGATCCAATGATTCTGGTTTCGTCAAAATCCGAGTCACTGGCCAAAATGGCTATTTTCAGTTAATTAAATAAATTAATATTAAACTAATTAAATAAAGTTTTCAATTCAAAGTTAATAAATCACAATTTCTATCATTTTTGGCATACCTAATAATTTTTGATCCTCTATAACAAATTTCTATATCAATTCAATATTAATTATCTTATCACTTGTAGTGTTTATTTCCAATTGTAATCGATTCCAATTAATTATAATTAATTCCAATAAATTGATTTGATTCAATTTCACTCCTTTTATTAAATCCATTATTACTCTATAAATATAGTAATTTTACATTTCATTTCATAAATATACTCAAATCTCCATTTTATTTATATTAGTTATTATATTTCAATTACATTGAAATTTTTGTCAGTTTAACTCATAAATTAAGACTTAAATCCCCAATTAATTCATTCGTCTTGGTCCCATTCTTTTATTAACTCAATTATTACCTTATGAATAAATTTAGATTTCTATTTAATTTACCACAACCACACTTCCAGTATTGTTTTAAATCACATGAGTGTAACATTAGAGTTCATTTAATTCTAATTGATTTCACATTTTAATTTAATAAGCCAAATAAATAGGTAACTTACAACAATCATTACTATGACTTTTAATCACACTTATGAATTCATTATTCATAAACAAATGTTACAATTCTTATATAACCCAAATTTCATTCAATGTTCATTTATTTCATACTATTTCATTTATAAAGTCAATGTTTGCATTTGTTTTCTTATATCAATTTATGACAAAGTATAACAATTTACAATATTTCAATTAATTATAATTTCATTCAGATTGTTAATTATTAGTTTTAATTACCATTATTACATTTCATTTTAGCATTCATTTCATTATTAAATTACAAAATTTTTATTTCTTTCCATATTAAATTACCAAAACTCATTAATTAAACAATTTAAATAGTAGAAAATTTACGGGTCGTTACGCCGAGCCTAATCTCCCCTTGAAACTCATGGCCTAAAGCTCCAAAGGTCTCCACAAGCAAATTCAAGCCACCTAGAAGTTTTAAAACAAGTGTTCGTGAGCTTTTTAGTTGAGTTAGAAAAACTATTTCAATTTAAAATTTAGTTCAATTCCAACCAAGGTTAGAACTCCTAATTTATATGTATATATTTGGTTGTGATGTTGTGATTTTTTTTGGATGTTTGGTTATGATATTTATTTCCGTATGTTGTTTATTGCATGAAAATATTGAAGTCAGGATATACACGACATAGGTTCACACGGAAAACACTTTCCAAAATAAAATGAAATGTGACATGGAATCATTTATACCTTTGGAATAAATGTTTGAATATACTTTATAAATGATTCCTGAGTATTTAAACTTGTCAAGACAAAGTTTGGATACGAATCTCAAAATACATCTAAAATTTTACCTGTCACGTAACGTTAGTTCGTGTTTTCGCGTCGAAAGTTCAAATGAAATATGAAGTGAAATATAGTTTGAATTCTTCAAAGTAATAATTTTCCGAATCCTTATATCCATATCTTTCAAATGAAACAAGAAAATCAAGATTTCATCTTGTATATTTCAAAATATGGCAAAACCAATTTTTAACAAAAATCTAGTTTTTGCACTAAATGGCCAAAGTTGAAAATTGATAAAACAATCGTTTTAAAAATATGAAATAAATTCTAAAAATATTTGATAAGTAATTTAAGTGAAAAGATGGTTTCTAAATGGTGTAAAAGTCGTTTTAAAGAATATAGTTTTTAAAGCACTTTTTGTAACACTTTTTGCAATACCACTTCGCAACGCTTTTCTATAGCTTTTGAAATAAAGGTTGAAACTAAACAATTTTTTCCCAAGCCTTATGTAAAAACCTTTAAGTAAATGATAAAGTATTTTAAAAAGTGTTAACCCACCTTTTGTCAAGGCCATAAACAGGCGGATTCAACCTAACTAACTTCACGATTATCGAGGCTGAAATATGATGGATTCAGTTCAAAGGGATGAGTTCACCTAGATGTGCCACTCGACATTAAGGTGAGGTTAACCCGCCTTTTGTCAAGGCCATAAATAGGCGGATTCAACCTAACTAACTTCATGATTATCGAGGCTGAAATATGATGGATTTGGCTCAAAGGGATGAAGTTCACCTGGATGTGCCACTCGGCATTGAGGTGAGGTTATGTCGCTCGGCATGAAGGTGAGGTTGTGCCCCTCGGCATGGAAGTGAGGTAGTGCCGCTCGGCATGGAGGTAAGGTTATGCCGCTCGGCATGGAGGTAAGGTTGTGCCGCTCGGCATCGAGATGAGGTTGTGCCGCTTGACATCGAGGTGAGGTTATGCCGCTCGACATTGGTGCGACGGCTCGGTATCGGTGAGGTCAGGATCGCTTGGCATTGGCCAGGTCAGGGTCGCTCGGCTTTGGTAAGATGGCTCAGCATTGTGGTGAGGCCAGTGTGGCTCGACATTATGGTGCGACAGGTGTGGCTCGGCATTGTGAAGGTATGTGGCTCGGCATTGTGGAGGTATGTTGCTCAGCATTGGAGGTAGGTGGCTCGGTGGAAGGTCTTGATGTGCCTATACCATTCAAGAAAGCCCAACAACTCAGGATTTGTCTATAAATACAGCATATGGAGTTCCAGAAAAAGGATCTTCTTCTGGCTCTCTGACTTTCTATGTCCTAAGGCTAAGGTTACTCTACCAATTTGTAACTGTAACTGATTCTTACATCAATAAAAAGAAAACTTCTGGAGTGGACGTAGGCCGGAGTTAGCCGAAACACTATAAAAGATGTTGTTCTTTACTGCTTTCATTTTAATTTTGACTGTTCTTCACATTATTACTCTCTACATATATTCTATCTGTGAGTTGTGACTGTTATTTGGTGCTTTCATCTGGATTTGGGTGTTAGTGTCCAATTTTGCCGCTAACATTTTGGTGCTTTCACTAAGAAGGCTAGCACTGGAGATTTTGGAGCTTGGATTTTGGATTGAAAAGCTTGGGAACTCGGATTTTAGAAAGCAATGGCCAGACCACCAACAAGGAAGCAAGTGACAGAAAGAAGCTATCAGGAGGAAAGTCAAGAGGCTTCCTCAGGATATGGAGAAGGTCGAGCATCCATCTACATCACCAGAGAGGAGATGGAAGCGATGATGAAATGACAAGAGGAGATGATGCAGGCTCTTCTTAGGCAATTTTCACAAGTAGGAAATGCAGGAGCTCAAACCCGTGGAACTGGATCAGAAGCGCTCAACCAGCAAGCAGAGGGAATAGCTCAACAAGGGGAAGCGCCCAATCAGCAGATAGCTATCAATCCGGATGGATCTAGACTCAGGGGAATACCACCAGGAAATGTTGGACTAATCCGTGGAGGGATACAAAATGATGTTGTGCAACCTGACACCAACAGGATTGCAAGAGTACGAGATAAGGAGTACGTGGTAGCGTTCCCTCATTGAGGGGGCCAAACCGGAGGCAACGGAAAAGGGTTACAGTTTAGAGACAATGACAGATTAGCGAAGATGGTCAAACGAGCTGTGAGAGGTGGACTGGTAAACAAAGACTTGGAGGATTTGAATAGGAGTCCCTTTACTCCTACTATTAGGCAAGCTAGGAAACCCACCGAACTTTAAGCTACCAACGTTGGATATGTATGATGGGAGAACAAATCTCATCGCTCACCTGACGAGGTACATGAGGCATATGGAGGTACTGGGGGCATCAGATGAGGTCATGGCTTGATGCTTCCCATTGTATTTGACAGATATTGCAGCTACGTGGTTTAGATAGCTGGAGAGAGGTTTTAGTCGGCACATGGACGGAGCCGATTGAAAAGTTTATGAGACAGTTTCGGGTCCATTTACTCAGACCCAAGAACGTAATGACCTTGACATCGATGAAGAAATGGAAGGGAGAGTCGCTCAGGAACTTCTTAACCAGATTCAACGCAGCGGTAGCCTCAGCGGATCGACCCGATCCATCAATGGTGTTGATGGCAGCAGTCTCAGGAATCGCGGATAATTTGAATTTCAATATATCATTGGAACGGGACCCACTAAGGGATCTCGGGGAGTTCTAACATGAGGCGGAAAGGTTCCTGAGATAGGAGGATGCGCAGGCTGAGAGAGTAGGGAGAGAGGCTGAAGCTTATGCAGTGAGGGGTGGAGGTCTACCCAGGGAGGATCCAAGTAAAGATGATAAAGGAAAAAGGAAAACAAATGGAAACGGTGGCACTTCGAAGAAACCTCGAAGGGAGTCAAAGTTTCCTTCTTACACAGATTTAACTGAGACTCTGGAAAGGATTTACTTGGATACTCGAGGGCGCCTCCAGTATCGACGGTCGATAAAGAGAGAGCCTTTTGAATACGAGCGAGCATAGGGAAAGCATTGCCTATTCCATGAGCTAGATGGGCACAACACAAACAACTGCAGGCATTTGAAAGATATCATTAAGTAGCATGTAAGGAATGGTCACTGGCAACAGTACATAAGGACTCGAACTGAGGCAAGGGAGCAGGAGCGGCCACCGCCTACCTCGAATGATGGTGGCACTAGATCTGGTCACCGCCGACTTGTTATAAACTGAATGGTTTTATGATTCTGAGTAAGTAATAGTATCCCAAGTAATAAGGCTATCTCACTTACACACGTATAGGATTGAGGATGGTCCCTAGGCGTGCTCTGAGATGACGAAAAACCGTACTTCTCGGGCCTATGAAATCCTGTTTTCTTCCTGTGTTTCTACAAATTCTGCTTTTCCTCTTTGGTACTTTGGACATTTACTTTTCTTTAGTATGGTTTTGGAGTTTGGATTGAACTCCCAGTTTGGTTGGTTTTTTGCTTTGGATGTTTGATTTTTGACATATTTTTCTGGTTTTCTGATTGGATTCGGTTCAATGTAATAAATAGTTCAGGTTTTACGATTATTGTCCCGACCGGAGAGACAGGGCAGTGATAGCGAGTTACGAGTCCCTTCGCTGGAGAGCGATGGAATAGACTCGGATAGATTATCAAAGTCCTTGGCTGGGGTGCCGAGGCCGATGAATATAAAAGTCCTTGGCCGGAGTGCCGAGGCCGGTGAATATAAAAGTCCTTGGCCGGAGTGCCGAGGCCCGTGAATATAAAGGTCCTTGGCCAGAGTGTCGAGGCCGATGAATATCAAAGTCCTTAGTTGGAGTGCCGAGGCCGGTGAATATAAAATTCCTTGGCCGGAGCGCTGATGAAGATGAATATAAACGTCCTTGGCTGGAGTGCCAAGGCTGGTGAATATAAAAGTCCTTGGCCGGAGTGCTGAGGCCCGTAAATATCCAAGTCCTTGGTCGGAGCGCCGAGGCCGGTGACTCTAAAAGTCCTTGGCCAGAGGGCCAAAGTCGGTGAATGTAAATTCCTTGGCCGGAGTGTTGAGGCCGGAGAACATACAAGCCTTTGACGGGAGAGTCAAGGCTAGAACAGGATAACGTGACCCGGCAAGGTCTACAGATTCAAGGTTAAACCTGGAGAGGTCATGGATTTAATGATATGGTTAGGAACAGGATATGGACATCGGACATCGGATTTGAGGCTATTCAAAACACACCTTCCAATAGCAAGGCATGTTTTGGGGGGAAAATGTTAACCTGGCTTTTGTCAAGGCCATAAACAAGCGAATTCAACCCAACTAACTTCACGATTATCGAGGTTGAAATATGGTGGATTCGGTCCAAAGGGATGAAATTCACCTGGATGTGCCACTCGGCATTGAGGTGAGGTTAACCCACCTTTTGTCAAGGTCATAAACAGGTGGATTCAACCTAACTAACTTCACGATTATCAAGGATGAAATATGAGGATTCAGTTCAAAGGGATGAAGTTCGTCTGGATGTGCCACTCGGCATTAAGGTGAGGTTGTACCACTTGACATCGAGGTGAGGTTGCACCACTCGGCATGGAGGTGAGGTTGCGCCACTCGGCATGGAAGTGAGGTTGCGCCGCTCGGCATCGAGGTAAGGTTGCACCGCTCGGCAATGAGCTAAGGTTGCGCCACTCGGCATCGAGGTGAGGTTGCACCGCTCGGCATCGAGGTTCGGCATCGAGGTGAGGTTGCGCGGCTCGGCATCGAGGTGAGGTTGCACTGCTCCACATCGAGGTGAGGTTATGCCGCTCCGCATTGAGGGGAGATCAGGCTGCTCAACATTGAGGGGAGGTTATGCCGCTCAGCATTGGTGAGACGGCCCGACATCGTTGAGGTTAGGATCGCTCGGCATTGGTCAGGTTAGGGTCGTTCGACTTTGGTGAGACGGCTCGGCATTATGGTGAGGCCGATGTGGCTCGACATTGTGATGCGGCCGGTGTGGCTCGGCATTGTGGAGGTATATGGCTCGGCATTGTGGAAGGTCGTTCGGCTTTAGAGGTAGGTGGCTCGTTGGAAGGTCTTGATGGGCTTATACCATTCAAGAAAGCCCAACAACTTAGGATTTGCCTATAAATACAGCATGTGCAGTTCCAGAAAAAGGATCTTCTTCTAGCTCTTTGACATTCTATTTCCTAAGGCTAAGGTTACTCTACCATTTTGTAATTGTAACTGATTCTTACATCAATAAAAAGAAAACTTCTGGAGTGGACGTAGGCCAGAGTTAGCCGAACCACTATTAAAACTGTTGTTCTTTACTGCTTTCATTTTAATTTTGATTGTTCTTCACATTATTACTCTCTACATATATTCTATATGTGAGTTGTGACTGTTATTTGGTGCTTTCATCTGGATTTGGGTGTTAGTGTCCAATTTTGCCGCTAATAAAAAGAGATTTGAACAATTCAAAATTATTTCAAAGATGGTTAAACAAATAGTTAAGTGATTTTAAAAGGGAAAATGGGTAATCGGAAACGACCAGTACATTTGTCCCTCCTGTGAGATTTATAAGTGAAAACAAGGTGTGTAACTAAGGTTAGGGATGAAGAAACCAGTGCCCTGAACTTAGCTGGCCTTAGTTTTCTCTTTTAAGCTAGGGGTGGAACATATCGAAAGGAAAGACCGAATGCTTGACTTGGATTTTATGGAAATAATCTTCATATACCCATTATTAAAATCCAAAGTGAGAACTTGTCCTATTCGTTGAATTTAAGAGGCGGTCTCACTATTATTTCGTCCATAGCACTTGTTGAATATGGAAGTTGATATTGAATAAAAGTAGAGTGATTTCTATAATCCTATTTTCTCAAAAGATACTCTTTAAAAATGATTTGAGAAATATTCAAAAAGGGAGTTTTAAATGATTCCGTATTCACTAAAAGAATATTTTGAAAATATATATCTCTCAAAGATATTTTGGTAAAGAAAAACGAATGAATCGAAAAACAATCATCTAATTACATCTTTTTTTATTGAAGGTTGGATTTCGAAGGGATCGGGGTTGGATTTGGGTGATTCCTATTCGAAAACCACTTCGAATCAATTTATGTGTTCAAAGAATAAAGATGTTTAAAAATGGAGATATTGAGATGAATAATAATGAGGGACTACTTGTTGATTAATTAGAGATAAACTCCCAATTTACTTGTTGTAGCAGTGGTCTCTTTGTTATAAAAAATCTCAGAACCACAAGGACTTCTCGCCTAGTAATGGCCAAGGAAAGTACGTTTGGTTTCGTTCAGTCCCAGAATAAACTTTTATGGATGAATATCTAACCCTGCATTCCAAATCACAATGAGTGATCTCTACAAAAGTACATCATTCGGTGGCGGAGAAGACACATTCTCTTTGCTTAACACCCTTTCCTGAGACATACGAGCTCAAGAAGTTATACATTTGTAGAAATCAGTCGTGTGAATGTGGAATGGCGATGTGGCATTCAAAGTGAAAGAAGATGTGCTATGTGAAAAGATAATCTTTGCCTCGAGCCTCATCAATCGGAAATGACCGAAACAGGGTTAGATGCAGCAAGGCTAAGTAGGTCATTCCTAGCTAGAGTATGATCATTCCCTTCTAGATACATTTCTTCCCGCTACGACGTTTGGGATGTAAATTGATGTGGATGTATGCAAAGAGAGATCTCGGATAAAGGTCGGTTACGATCGGGGGATGACATATTCGGAACTATCTAGTTATAGAAATAGGTCTGTCTTGTGTTGGTAGAGGGCAGATGTTCTGTGCCTCAGGACATCCATTTAGAGGTGTACCCATTGGAAGGTAGTCCCTTCACCTGGTCATTTGTATGGAAATCCATTCTCCAATAAGAACCTACGGGCTTGATTGTAAACCAATTATGCTAGAATTTAATTAATGTAACAATTTCAGCTAAGATTAATAAGTTTATTTGCAAATGTTTTCAAAGGAAGTCATTAAAGATAATATCCCTAAATTTACATGACAAAGAGTTTTGGTTACCATAAGGTAAAAACCCATTCCGTGTTTATGTGCAGCGTGGTCTTATGAGATAATTTTTTTTAATACATAGTACTTTGAGTTGTCACACCAGTCCCATGACTGAACTGGAGTTCATTTTTCCCTTTAAACTCTAGATGCCCTATTTTTCGAGCTGCTGTGTAGTCAGGGTATCTTAGGAGAAATTTGGAGCATGCTTGGGAGCATTTCCGAGAATTCTTTTGGAGCTATGAAGCTGAAGTACCTTATGTAAATATCTACCCATTTTCCATTGTGTTATGTAGTATGTATTTTCCAGCATATGTACGGATAGACAGTTATAACTATCCCGCTGGATTTGTATTTGACTCCGATCATTTATGTATAATTAAAATGTTGAATGCAATGTGAGATTCTATTATTGTGTTGTCTCCTATCTTCATTTTCTTTTACACCCCTGATAATCGGCCTCTCCGACACTTGGATTTACGGCACGTGAATATCGTGGATGTATTAGTGTCGATTTTTGAGGGTAGAGGAGACGGGTCATCATAGGAATTATGGTTTATGAGAAACAATATAAGATTTATTTGCACTTCCTGATGATACGAGGCAAGATATATGTGTATTCTGAGATTTCTATGGTTTGAGATTTTATTTTTATGATGTGGAGTTAACTAGAAATTAGTAAACCGCTTAGTGCGAACGTGTAGTATGGGACGCACGTTTAACACTTTTCGGATCCCATTCCGAGAGTTTGTTACACATCTATGAGTATGTTAGTCCTATAGACATTCGGGGCATCTGAGTTATGTGACTTCGGCCACCACGAGTTATGTGACTTTAGTCACCACTAGTATGACCTTCACATCCATAAGTTAGGTACCTAAATTATAAGTAGCACTGGACAAGAGTTTAACACGTGTACCATTGCTTCGACATTGCAACTGGGGATCTGGCTAATCCGAGTTTTCTGAGATTTCTGAGTTTTTCAAGTTTTATTCGATTTCACCAATTTTGAGATGTTTTGTTGCATTAATAGCCTAGTGCTACATGAGATATTATATATAAATGGTGATTTCTAATTTATGAGATTTGAACTCTTTTTAGAGTTCATGAGATTCAAATTTAGGAATTTTGATGAGTTTCCCTTATGCCTTCTGAATGGTTTATTGCATTTTTGTTGAGTGCCTTTGAGAAAAGATTTCTTATATTGAACTTAACTTATTCATATGACAATCCTTTATGAATCTATACTATGGCATTACAATTGAACCACACCTGTAACCTTCCTTTACAGTGAAAGGAAGAATTCCCCTTATGCATTTGTATTTTTCTTATCTTGTACTAATATCAAGTTTTAGCTAGCCTGGCCCGTGTATTTATTACTCGAGTTGGAACGAGTTGCAGGTTAGGTAGTTACGTTCTTAGCTTGCTTACCTTTTGGACTTGGTTACCTTATGGACTTTTGCTAGCCTTTTGTTTTGGGTCTTCACCATCGTCTTTTGGACTATAGCATAGTTTTTGTGTGCTAATCTTTGGGTTTGGGAACTGTATGATGTATATTCTTTTGTGGAATGTATACATGTATATATCGTGGTTGAATATCCCTTATGATGGGTTGTATTACATTTGATGTATGGGTATCTATATATATTCTGTGTTGCTGTTCTATGACTATGATAGTTGTAGCTATTATATTTTGTTTCTGAATGGATCCTGTAGCCACCATAATAGTGTATTAGATAGGAATAAAGTATGTCGAATACCCAAGATGAAATGGAAAAAAATGAGTACAAATATTGACATACTTAGCTCTTATCTACTGTGTGACTATGATGGTCGTCCTTAATCGGCCATATGCTCCGCATTAGCAGACGAAATTACTAAGTAATTCTCTTTGTTAATATGGGTCTCGGGATGGTGCATCATAGGTTGGTATCAGAGCTAGATTCAAAACAAATTGTAATAAATATAGACCAGTATACACAATCACTATACATCAAGTATAATATAAGTGTAAACATCATCCCTAAATCGTAGTTGAACACAACCTTATCCGTAAGCTTTTGAGTCCTTTGGGGGTAGATAAAAAGAAATATGTCTAGGAATGTTAATTTTAAATTCCGTAGTATTTTTAATGAATTCCAATTGCTAATATCTACCCGCTATGAATAATCCTAAACTTATCTTAACTTTCAGCAAATGGCTGGAAGAGGTAGAGGTCGCACTTCGGAGGCGGCACCATCCAGTGGTTCTCGTCCCGAAGGAGTTTATATGTCAACCAACCAGATTCTTGAGCTTCTTAGGAGCACATAGCCTCCTGCTCCTACTCATCCCTCTCCTCCACGCAAATCTGCATTTGCACATATGTGTAGCGACTTCATCCATCTCGGAAGCAAGCCATTAAACGCTCCGAGACAGTTTTAGAGGTTCAGACTTGGCTCCGAACATCCGAGCGTATCCTCACCCGCATGGAGATTTCTGATCATCACCGTGTTCTTGTGGCATCGAGTATGCTACAAGAACGAGCATTAGACTGGTACGAGCTCCTTATAGCTGAGATAAATGAGTCTACTCTTATATGGCAACATTTTTGAGATCATTTTGAGCTTAAGTTCGTGTCATAATCCGAGAAGGCTTTCCTTGCCCGTTGCTTCCTAGAGTTGAAGCAGGGCAAATCCTCTATATTAGATTATGTATCCTCCTTCGAGTCTCTATCCAAGCATGGGCTCGAGTTCATTAGTTCTCCGTACAAGAAGAATCTTGAGTTCGTCTCTGGACTTAAGAAGTATTTGAAGAAGTCGATCACGCTTCAGCTTAAGCTCTTGTTCAAGGAGCTTGTGGATTCGGTGCTTCACCTTGAAGCTATCGAAAAAGAAAAGGATAGTATTGATGAGGCCGAGGTTCGAATGTACCCAAATAAGAAGAAATTTCTCTTTTAGAGATTCTAATCATTTCCTTCTAAGAAGAAGAAGAAGCAAGGCAATTCCGGTTATCATTCCCTCACTTGACCCTTCTTTTGTCAATAGGGTTATGCACAAAATTAAAAGAATGGAGCAAGGGGCTAAAGTTGCTGAAAGAGAGGAGATTGATGCCTCTAAAATTTTATCTTTCGAAGTCCCTACCTTCGAAGTAGACTCTGACTCCGAAGATGAAGGTGGCAAAGATGAAGTTGCCGAGGAAGAGGACAATAACGATAATGATGAAAATGAAAATGATGATAATGATAATAATGACAATGTAGAGGGAGGTCAAGGTTCAGGTGGCGACAGGGGTTGTCACAATGATGCTCCTGAAAAAGATGGTGATGACAACACAAGGACTTCTGAAAAGGCCAATCCTGATCCATCTATTCATGAAGCATGCCCACCTGAACCCATGCGCCTTTTGGCCCTCAAGAGGAGCCTTCTTACACTGGTGTGGGAAATTAAGAAAGAAACAACAGGTTTCTCAAGCGCCAATTCTCGTTTCTCAGGTATGGGAATCTATGTTTAAACGACTTTCACTTCCAAGATAATAATAGTTTAATTCTTTTATTTTAGATAAGAGGAAACCCATTTACCTTTATAAAACCAAGCTTGAAAGAAAACAAGCCAAAATAAATAGTTTGTATAGATAAACAGTTGAAAGAACATAATATTCTCTCCGATTTAACAGATGTGCGGTAGTGCTAGCATCCTTCAAAAATCAAGAAGTTGCACCACGACTAAGGAGGGTGCACCTTCGATATGATGCTCTTTTGAAAGAGAATCGGGAGTTGATTACGCTTTTTTGGATGTTGATTGAAGAGAGAAACATTCTGGTAGACTTTCTATACAAAGCCTATTGTAGACAACCAACCGTAGATTTCTCGTACTTAGGTGATTTCAGTGGGGGTCTACTTAGGCATTTACACAAAAGGTATTTGGATGAATTTGAATATGATCCGCATCCTGGAGCATGTTGGAACTTACCACGAGTTAATCGATTCCCCAAGAATTGCCTCCTAAGAAACGTAAATATTGACAAAATCATTTCAAAGTTATTTAAAAAGTCAATTTTGTATGAACCGGATGATCAATCATAATTATGTAATAATATTGGTTTATGAATTTCTTGCTCTTGTTTTCTTTTTACACTTCGCTGTATTTTATTACATTATTAGAGAATCAGTTTCCTCCAGCAGCTTCATTTCTAGAGATTATCTTAGCAAGTATGTTAAATTAAGAAGAGAATATCTACGAAAGGCTTCACTTTCGAAATCTTCTAAATTAACCAGATATTTCTTTCTTAGATATTTGCAAAGGCTTTATATGTAACATCCTCGTCTCCATTTTGATTTTCTTGGTGAAGAAAAAGAATAGCTTCCTAAAGAAATTCGGATGTATAATACTAAACTGATATATGGTCATGATAATCCTCCTACCAGGAAGTGGGACTATAGTAAATTTCCTTCAGCTATTACCCTGGAAGGATTCAATGTTCCTTTTGAATCAACAGTTACTCTTTCGGCTAACTCCTTGAATCAAGCCAAAAGGGCCGTCTCTCAGCTTTAAATGTGAAACAAATGTCAAATGGAATTGTACCTTTTATTTCAATTCTACTTAAGTTGCAATCTTCTTATTGTTATAATTAAGAGATCGATTGTTCGAATCTTAACTTTATTTCCTTTTTATTTGTTTAAATAGGAGTTATAGCTATCTGCAACGCCTTTCTTATTAAATTTGATATCTCGCTTTATCGATATTAAAGATAGGTTGTTAGCAGACCTTGAAAAGAGAAAGCACCTTGATAATACTTTATCTGCTCGATTTCAGGGTAACATTGAAGCACTAAAATTGTATAGGAGATTTTTTTTTCTTTGGAAAATAATCTTTAGAAATCTAAATGATTAGATCGCCAATTTAGCGGCGGTTGTTAAGAGAAAATACGAAACAATTTCCATGTTGAAGCGTCAAGTTAAGTCAAACCCTTCGATTGATTTTGACCATAAATGTCCAAGCTTCTCCAGCAAATTAGTGATTTGGAGATTAAATTAAAGGATAGTTAGGCTCAATGTGAATAACTAGAATTCATAATGCGGAATAACATTTCATAGATTGATTTAACAGCTTCCCCCGTTAATTCATCTGTCGCCAAATCAACAAGGTCTACTTCCCTTGCCATCTAAAAATTTCCTACTATAACTAACCTTCCTCCCGGCTTAGAAGACAAGGTAGTACGAGAGTGGTGTATGTAAAAACCCGATATATATAGCCATTCGCATCCACACATGCCGGACTTGAATTGCTCAAAATACCGGATTGTAAATAAATTTGGAGCAAATGAAATACAATCACAGAATCACAGACACAAAAATATCAGAATAACTCGCAGCGGAAATTAAAATATCATAGTAGTTCATGAAGCTACTATAACAAACTTTCAAAACATAATATATAATATTAGTCTTAAAACCATATACAATAGAAATCTCAAATACATAGCAGCTTATAAATACCGGAACTGAAATAGAACAACTAAAACTGAAAGGGAACAAATAACTAGACAAGCAGAATCTCCAGTGATTCCTAGCTCAAGAAAATAAATCCAAAGCTAAGCTGTAAATACTCAGGCTGACCTGAGCGTAAAGTAAAATACAAAACACTTAAGTCAGGACATATATACTTATATAATGTAAACCAACTCAAGTGAACTGTAGTAGAAATGCACAATAACTTAAAGGATGCATGGGATCGCATATCCTTTAAGGATCGGTTAAACTATAAATTAAATACATCACATGGTTAAAGTTTCAAATAGTAATTTATACTTCGAAATCAAAAATCATTTCAAAATTCAATATCATCCAAATCCATTTCAAAATATCAAAATATCATATCTTCCAAACCACATTCATTTATTTAAAATACCATTTCAACACACATTTCAAAATAGCTTATATTTCAAAAAAATTACTTCATTTTAAATCATAAAAATGAAGTTATTATATTTAATAATTAAATTATTAAATTTCCAAAATTTTAAACTTTTCAAAGTTCACTTGTTTAATTAAATTTATCAAAACAGTGAAAATTCACCTTTCGTAGCACTTAGAAAATGCTACGGAAAATTATGTTTTGAAATAGTTCAATTTAACAAAAGACGGCATTTAAAATTCTGTAATAGGGTTACTTTTGTACCAAATAAAACTTAGTTAAATTTAGTAATTACATCACTTACAAAGTGCTATAATAAGCTATAATAACCCTTTATTAAAATTTAGCCATTTGGTTCATTTATGTCAACTACAACATCTACAAATGTTGTAATATCATTTACATTAGAAATAATAGCATTTCAAAAATGTTGTTAATTAACTTTCAAATATCCAATATAATTTCATAAACCATTAAATTTTCATTTCAACCATTTCAAACTTATAAAATCGTATATTTTTTCTTTTATAATCATTATTTAATTTTCCTTAAATTCATGATTTTATAAAGTTAAATTTCCATTCAAAAAAATCAATATTTAATAATAATTCGCTTATGAAATTCCAACATTCAATTTCAATTCATATAATTAAATTTTTAACTTAGCACTTAAGCTTAAATTTCAAAATATAACTTATTTTTCATTTTATTTACTTAACTTCAAAATTCACTTTTAAACAAAATTCGCAATTTTTTCAATTTAAGTTATATTTCAAAATTCAACTCAATATTAATTTATTTCACATTTTAACTTATTCAAAATCCATTAATATATTATAAAATCATTTTAAATTCATTTAATTCAAAATATCATAAATTTATCATATTTTCATATTTAATTTAAATTCCATTTATAATTAAATCATAATTTCCATAATAACTTATATTTCAAATTTCCACTTTATTATTAATTTATTTCACTTATAAATTCTTAGAAAAATCAAAATACTTTACAAAAATCATTTTAATTAAGTATAAATCAAAATATTATAATATTTACATTTCTAAAATATTTTAAAAATTTTAGAAAAATATATTTTAACCATGGGTCTGTATATCATTTTCTACACTAGGTAAAGTGATACGGGTAATATATCATTTCAACCCGTAATTTACAAAGAAAACCCGGGTTTTATCATTTCAAACCCGCGGTTCCTAGTAAAATGAAATAATTGAAAATCTTTCAGGCCTATCATTTCAGCCCATAAAGATTTTTTTTCCTATTCTAAAGTCCGTTCGCGTATGAATCATTTCAACCCATAGTGATTCTAATCTAAAGGGAACTTGCAGTGATAAACTGATATAAATAACAGAACAGCATAAAATAACGGTAATATATGATATAACAGGTAAATAAGCATGGGTGAACCTCATATGATCATAACATAGCATATATAACATGGTGATGCATTTTACAGATTCAAATGTGATCGATTTACTAGTTATATAAGTACAAAATTGTCTGGTGAGAATAACTCACAGGTATAAGCTGGAGACGACAACTGAACCACACAAACTGAGATCTTCGAAGGAACAAAAGCATGAATAAGATTTGAGATTGGTAGAGCCAAAGATTAACCACCTTGAATATATTCAAACAAACAAAACAATCTACATAAGTTTTCTACCCAAATTCAATTAAACAAAGTTAGAAATGAATGCACAAAACAAATCTAAAATCTTTTGCACTTGCTTTCAACACTTGTGCTTCAGCCTTGGGTCAGAAACACACGGCTATGGTGAGAATTTGGATCTGGTTTGGATCCAAATGGGTCGGCCTACATGGGTTTGGTGATGGTGCAAACATAGGTGATATGAAGCAACAAGCTAAGGCAACACAACCTAGGATTCATGCAACATATAGGCTCGGCCAAAGCAACCATGGGCATGGCCAGGTTCAGGTGGGGTCAGGGGATGATGTATCAGTGGTGTCAGGTCAGGTAGGGGCTGGAGATGGTGGTGCAAGTGGCGGCCAAGGTGGAGTTTGTGGTGGTGGCAACTAAGGTGATCGGCTATGGTTGTTCAAGTGAGGTTTGGTTGCATTTTCATGTGGATCTTCAACCTAGGGTGGCTCGGATTAGGATGGTCAGTGAGAAGGAGGTGGTGGTGACTGGCTCAGGTGGTGGTGGAGTCGGAAAAACTGATGGAGATGGCAGGCCGATGCTAAAGGTGAAGAGAGCAAGTGCCAATTCACATAAACAATGGATGAAAAGTGAAAAGGAAAAGAAAGATTACCAAAATTTTCCACAAAGAAGAGGCTGAACTTTTTTTGACGATGAGAAAGATAATTCATGTGAAAATGATATGATAGAAGTGGTCGGCTGAAGTAATGGAGTTATGGCAGCAAATTAAATGAAAAGTTGATGGTTGAAAATGAAGAGGTGTGAATACAAAAGGTCGAAGAATAACAAAAGTCACAAAAGCTCTTCAAATATCTCCATTTCTTTTGCAATTTTTAAATAACTGAAAAATATATGTAAATTCAGATAAAACATGAAAATTTAGCAAATAAACAAAAATAAATGAATAAATATTAATTACACATAATTTAATTAAGAAAAACAGCAAAAATTGCAAACTTGTCTTAAAAATTTAAAAATAAATGCAACAAGTTTTGGAAAAATTTTATGTTCATGAAAAATATTTATAAATAAAGATAAGAACACAAAAATAAAATGCATGCATAAAAATAAATAAATAAATTTTAAGTAAATATAATTTAAATGAAGGAAATAGCAGAAAAATAGAAACTAGCCTTTAAAAATAGGAAATAAATGCAATGAATTTTGGAAAAATTCTAACATCACTTTAAATATGTTTTAAAATAAAATAAATACCTAAAATGTCATATAACACATATTAGAACATGATTTTACAAATAAAAATATTGTTTATATAAATTAAAATAGATAATTTTATTAAATAAATCAATTTACACCCAATATTGTAAAAAGCATAACTTTTACAATATAAATCGGAGTTCAACGAAACGAAAAGTAGTATTCTTGAAATTAAATTTATTTTCATAATAAAAGATAAAATCAATAATTCAAATACTTAAATTTTAAATTTAAAAGTCTAAGTTTGACCAGATTGACCAAAAATCCACTTTTCTGGTAATATCCTATTTATTCAGATTTGAAATTATAATTCACACAAAATTAAAATTTATATTTAAAATAACAAAATTTATCCATTTTAATAAATAAAATAAAGTTTTCAAATAAAATAATCAAAATAAATAATTAAAATTAATCACAAAATCCAGGGTTATTACACTCTCCCCCACTCAAAACTTTTCGTCCTCAAAAAAGGAAAATAAGAAAAAGCAAGATAGAAAAAAGAAAATAGTACCTAAAAAACAATTCCGGATTCGAAGCACGAATGCTCTCCTCCATCTTCCAGGTACATTCTCGATCATCAGTATTTACACAGTACTTTGACCAGACTAACAGATTCCCTTCTTAGCTGCTTCGTACCTCTGCTGACAATATGATGTGGCTTACTCTCGACAGTCAGATTAAGCTAAATGTACAAACTATCAAGAGCAGTTGGCCAAACAAAAAGAGGTGGGTCAATAAGATGCTAGAGGAGATGTGAGACGTGGAATACATCATGCACTCCAGAAAGTTTCTCTGGCAAATCTAAACGATAAGCCAAAGAACCAACTCTTTCCATAATATAGAAAGTACCCTCAAAGAAGAAGAAGGTAGAAATAGCTAGAAGGGAGAATAGGTTGAAAGAAAAGGATGAACCATATTTAAAACTATATAAGTTTCAATTTAAAATTTTATATTTAACATTTTAGACAATTTATAATATGATAAATAGTCATTTGATTCAAATTTGTTAGTTCGAAGTAAACAATATTTAAAACATTTTAAATTATTTAGACAAGTAAAATAATGATCAAAATATCCTTTATATAATATACTTTATCAAAATACTTTTATAACTCGATTTCTTAACAAGTTCACTTTCGTTCCCGCGGATTCTTGCGTTGATCAGGCGCAAAGCTAGGATTCTCTAGGTGCTTAGTAGACTTGTTTCAACACCTAGTGAAAATATTTGAAAAACCTTTTAAAGAAATAGATATGGAAAGTACAATCCAAACAAATCAAACAAACCAAACATTTGTCTAACCATGGATCGCGCATACACTATGGTTACGCCTGGATCCCCCAAGAAACATCTGTATCCGTAAGCTATCTCACCCCTACGAATTACGCCATGATGGCTAGTAGACCGCAGATGCACAATGGTTATGCCTGGATCCCCCATGAAACATCCATACACTTAAGCAATCTCAACCGGTGGATTTCGCTACTACTACGACCTACATAGATCGCAGGATACAAAATGGTTACGCCTGGATCCCTCAGGAAACATCCGTACCCCCATACCATCTCAGCTAGGCAAATTACGCTATGCAGTCATAAACATAAGACCGTGGAGATTGCCATGGAATTCAATGGACACTCGAGTATCATATCCGAAAAAGCCAAATCAGAGAGAGAATAATATCGATAGAATAAATCCATAATATGGCCACAAAGCGGATATCAAGCAGAAGGCACTTTTCATGTCTTTACTTCGAAAATATGTATCATATAGTACCTTTCAAAATCACTTTCAAATATTATACTTATATAAAGTCCATTATGTATAAGATTCCATTTCAAATCGAATATTTTCCAAAATAAATAGTATATCAAATCATACATATATAGATTTCGATTATATAAGATTTCTCTTTCCAAATTGAGTATGAGTACCATTTCGAATCAACAGTTTTCAAATCAATTTCATACTTTTACAAATCAATTTTATACCCATACAAATCCATTTTATATAAGTTCAATAACTCCAAAATCAAAGTATTTAGTAAAACAAGGTTCTCAATTTCAATTCCTTTTCAATATCAATTCAGTTTCAAAATCATATATGATTTCGCCAAATCTTTTCTTCGTAATTACATATACTTAGTTTCAAAGTTTCTTAAAATAATAGATTTAGAAAATAATCCAAATTTCCAAATCAATAAAATTTATGTCAAACAAATTCATTTCCATTTCAAACATATATTCACTTTCAAAAATCATAATACTTTCAAAGTTATAAATCTTTCGAAACCAAAATACTTGAAATCATTACACTTTGAAAATCATAACCTTCGAAATAATACATTTGAAATCTTAAAACATTCCTTTAATTCTTTACATTTCACAAATTTATTCAGTTAAACCCAAATCTAAAATTTCCAATTTGAATTCAATTCAAACCATCAGTTTCAATTCAAATTAGTTTTCCAACAAAATCATTTCATATATTATCAAATTTCAAATAAAGATTTAATTCATAAAATAAACTATTCAATCTTTAATATATTTCAAAGCTTAAATATACCATATTCCAAAACTAAAGTTTATAATTTCATATATCTCAAATTTTACTTCATTATTACTTAGTTTTGAAATATTCATTTCATAAATCCATCATGTTTTTAAATAAACTCAAATTACAAGTAAACCAAATATCCTTTCATACAAATATAAACTTCAATATTCATTTATCAAAATCAATTATCATTTCAAATTCACATTCTTTATCAAAATAAAGATTAAATCATTTCTACACCATTTCAGTCATCAAAATATCTAAAATGGTTATAGAGTTTAAAACCTTCTCTTTTAAAACCTTCAAACTATTTATTTCTATATGAAAAAATCCAATTTACCATTGGAAAGATTATCATATATATATATACACTTTAAAAACATTACAAATCTAGATTTCATACCAGTATAATTCAACATAGTCTTATTTATTTCACTCAACAAACAGTTTCAAACTTATATAAATCATCTTACTTTATACATTAATCATACAAAACTAAACTTATATTCTTTATCAAATACCTTATACCTTTCAACATTTCTTAGCTTTGAAAAGTTAACCTTGATTTGGAAGTGCTCGAATCTTCAAAATAGTCGAAGAAATCATATTTTCAATCCAAGAGTTGGAAATCACCAACAAATCAATAAATCAATTCCAATAGATAAGGTTATACCAAAACAAATCTGAATTCCGAGGACTGAACACCGGCTTACTTTAAATCATTTCAAATATATACATACATATATCTTTCGAACATCAAACCATACTTCAAAATCTGAAATCACAATTTGGTTTCACAAAATCACTCGCATAGCAAAGCTACTAGAGTAGCCTCTCCCCCTCTCAGAAACTCGAAAATCAATGTTGATGATGCATGCATTCATCACCAAAATTTATTTTCCAGTGACATAAGGGGGTTCTGGACTTTTATTTTCTTGAAATCTTTTTGAAATCATTGGAATTCATTCGAATACATTTGAAACATTTCTATTCGAAAATATCTTTAAATCATAATATTATTATGTATTTCCAAAATCTTAAAACCGATTTCAAAACACCGGAGTTCGATTCCTTGAAATTCAAAACCTTTCAATTATAAATCATTTTATTTAAATCAAATTCTTATAAGATTTTCAAATTCAATCCCTTCGAAATTTCAAATTTTCAAAAAAAGAAAAATATATAATCCTTTCAAAGCTTTAAATTTTCATTTTCAAAAGATATAAAATCCTTATTAAAAACATTTCACTTTTTATACAAAAATAGGGTCACCCTTATCAAAATAATAATTTTGATGTATGCACAGATTCAAAATACAATCAAACACAAATTTTCCAAGGCATGATTCAAGGATGGATTTCAAACAAACAGAGATTCAAATTTAGAGGAACTCTAATCAAATAGAATTTTGATTCGAAGATAAGCTCGAACAGAGATAAGATAATTTTAATACCAAATAGAAGATGGATAAGCCTATATAAATCGCGGGCGACCTTAACCGGTCAAACATGACTTCATGATTATAATCAATTCGAAAATCTAAGGCAAATCAACATTCGATCGCCAGAGATAGAATCCGTTTAGAGTAGGAGATAGACCACATTGTAAACCGAATATATAGAAATCTTCGATGAATCAATGCCAATTGTAAAGAAGTTTCACCCCTTTACAAATCATTCAAAGATTTGCGTAATCATCAATCATTATAGAGGCCGTTCCAGAGTGGAGTTACGGAATGCTCCAAAATCAAAAAGATAAAAATAGGAAGCACAAGACTGGATTTCAGAACCAGTGGGAGCGTTCCAAAGTTTAAGGAATCCTAATCGATAAGAATCCTAACCAAGAGATTTCTAACAAGGTGGATACCGAAGAGATGAAGTTTAGAAAATCTTGATTTCAAAATAAGGAAAATTATTTATACCGGTATAATCTTTAAAATACTTTAAAGTCATTTGGAAATCATTTTATACTTTGAAAATACGTTCTCTCACAAGGAAATGATTCTGAGATTGATTTCACTCATTCTAGGGTATTTCTACCCTATCTCTAATGAGTTTTTGCTCCGCAAGCTATGGTTCGTCTAAAACCAAAGCTCTGATACCAACTGTAACAACCCGATATTTCAGCCATTCGCATCCACACATGCCGAACTTGAATTGCTCAAAATACCGCATTGTAAATAAATTTGAAGCAAATGAAATACAATCACAGAATCCCAGACACAGAAATATCACAATAACTTGCAGCGGAAATTAAAATACCATAATAGTTCATGAAGCTACTATAACAAACCCTCAAAACATAATATATAATATTAGTCTGAAAACCATATACAATAGAAACCTCAAATACGTAGCAGTTTATAAATACCAAAACTGAAATACAACAACTGAAACTGAAAGGGAACAGATTACTAGACACGCAGAATCTCCAGCGATTCCTAGCTCTAGAAAAGAAATCCAAAGCTAAGCTGTAAATACTCAAGCTGACCCAAGCGTAAAGTAAAACACAAAACACTCGAGTCATGACATATATACTTATATAACGTAAACCAACTCAAGTGAACTGTAGTAGAAATGCACATTAACTTAAAGGATGCATGGGATCGCCCATCCTTTAAGGGTCAGTTAAACTATAAATTAAACACATCCCGTGGTTAAAGTTTCAAATAGTAATTTATTCTTCGAAATCAAAAACCATTTAAAAATTCAATATCATCCAAAATCCATTTCAAAATATCAAAATATTGTATCTTCCAAACCACATTCATTTATTTAAAATACCATTTCAACACACATTTCAAAATAGCTTACATTTCAAAACAAATTACTTCATTTTAAATCATAAAAATGAAGTTATTATATTTAATAATTAAATTATTAAATTTTCAAAATTTTAAACTTTTTAAAGTTCATTTGTTCAATTAAATTTATCAAAACAGTGAAAATTCAACTTTCGCGGCACTTAGAATATGCTACGGAAAGATATGTTTTAAAACAGTTCAATTTAACAAAAGACAGCATTTAAAATGTTGTAATAGGGTTACTTTAGTACCAAATAAAACTTAGTTAAATTTAGCAATTACAGCACTTACAAAGTGCAATAATAACCCTTTGTTAAAATTTAGTCATTTGGTTCATTTATATCAACTACAGCATTTACATATGCTGTAATATCATTTACATTAGAAATAATAGCATTTAAAAAATGCTGTTAATTAACTTTCAAATATCCAATATAATTTCATAAACCATTAAATTTTCATTTAAACCATTTCAAACTTATAAAATCGTATATTTTTGCTTTTATAATCATTATTTAATTTTTCTTAAATTCATGATTTTATAAAGGTAAATTTCCATTCAAAAAAATCAATATTTAATAATAATTCACTTATTAAATTCCAACATTCAATTTCAATTCATATAATTAAATTTTTAACTTAGCACTTAAGTTTAAATTTCAAGATATGACTTATTTTTCATTTTATTTACTTAACTTCAAAATTCACTTTTAAACAAAATTCACAATTTTTCCAATTTAAGTTATATTTCAAAATTCAACTCAATATTCATTTAATTCACATTTTAACTTATTAAAATCCATTAATATATTATAAAATCATTTTAAATTCATTTAATTCAAAATATCATAAATTTAACATATTTTCATATTTAATTTAAATTCCATTTATAATTAAATCAAAATTTCCATAATAAATTATATTCCAAATTTCCACTTTATCATTAATTTATTTCACTTATAAATTCTCAGAAAAATCAAAATACTTTACAAAAATAATTTTTAATTGAGTTTAAATCAAAATATTATCATATTTACATTTCTAAAATATTTTAAAAATTTTAGAAAAATATATTTTAACCACGGGTCTGTATATCATTTTATACACTAGGTAAAGTGATACGGGTAATATATCATTTCAACCCGTAATTTACAAAAAACCCAGGTTTTATCATTTCAAACCCGCATTCCCAAGTAAAATGAAATAATTGAAAATCGTTCAGGCCTATCATTTCATCCCATAACAATTTTCCCCTATTCTAAAGTCCGTTCGCGTATGTATCATTTCAACCCATAGTGATTCTAATCTAAAGGGAACTTGCAGTGATAAACTGATATAAATAATAAAACAACATAAAATAAAAGTAATATATGATATAACAGGTAAATAAGCATGGGTGAACCTTATATGATCATAGCATAGCAGATATAACATGGTGATACATTTTATAGATTCAAATGTGATCGATTTACTAGTTATATAAGTACAAAACTGTCTGGTGAGAATAACTCACATAAGCTGGAGACGACAACTGAACCACACAAACTGAGATCTTAGAAGGCACAAAAGCACGAATAAGATTTGAGATTGGGAGAGCCAAAGATTAATCATCTTGAATACATTCAAACAAGCAAAACAATCTACATAAGTTTTCTACCCAAATTCAATTAAACAAAGCTAGAAATGAATGCACAAAACAAAGCTAAAATCTTCTGCACTTGCTTTCAACACTTGTGCTTCAGCCTTGGGTCAGAAACACACTGTATTTGGGCAAACACCTCCAAGTCGTATAATTTAGTCGATTTTATGTTGTTCTTAGCGATTTGGGTGATTTACGCAAATATGTAAAAAGCAGGTAGTAAACTGTAAAAGACACACAGATTTATAGTGGTTCGGCCGGAATGTGCCTAGGTCCACTTTATATGTTATTCTCCTTCACTCCTCAAGTATAAAGCTTTGATTACAGGTATATGAAAGTTGTTTGAAAGTTATGTCCGTACTTGAGCTCTCAAACTTGTGTGCCATTGTTGTACCCCTACCCCTCTATTTATAGAGTGAGGCTGGGGGTAGGGGTCTTGGATGTATATAGTTTCTGGTGGGCCTGGGCTGATGTAATCTGTCCTGGCAATGTTGGTTCGGTGATGCCTTGGTCCGGGAAAGGTAGGAGTGGCCTTTGGTCCAGTATTGGTTGGAGTGGCTTTGGTTCGGCGGTGCTTGGTCCGGCGATGGGTTGGTAGTGGGTGGAACGTTGATTAGTTCGGCAGTAGGTGGAGAGTGTATTGGTTCGGCAGGGACATGGGAAGTGGGTTGGTTCGGCAGGCATGGGAAGTGGGTTGGTTCGGCAGTAGGTGGAGAGTGGATTGGTTCGGTAGGGACATGGGAAGTGGGTTGGTTCCGCGGGACTTGGTCCGGTGAAGGGTGGGAACGCACCCAACATTTGCCCCCCAAAGTGGGGCATATGTCGCGCTTTGTTTTAGCTTGGGGAATTCTTATTCGGTCCCGAGCGCCGAACCAGTTGCTCCGGTCGCTTCTATTTGCCTATAAGTATGGGCATTAAGCTTTCGTTATTCCCTACCAAGTGAGATAGTCGAACCAGATTTTCCTGCCGAATCAATCGTACTGCCGAATTAACTTGACAACCGAATCAGGTGATTGCCGAATGTCTTTTATGTTTTGAACTGCCGAATGAATCGTGGAGTGTGAGTGCCGAATGAACCTTCGAGCCTTGAGCTACCGGATGGGCCTGAGAAGCACGAGTGCCAAATGGCTTTCGAGCCTTGAACTACCGAATGGGCTTGAGTGCCGAATGAACCTTATCCCTTTTATATTTTAACTTATAAATAAAATTATAGACTTCATGCACTTGCTTGTTTATTTCTTTCATTCTAACGACGCACTTTTTGTGTTTGTAGATAAATGTCTCGCAAAGTAGAAACTCGATCAGATAAGAAGAAATCCACGGACAGAGAAGAGTCCTCCACAGTGCCCCCAGCTCAGTCAGGATCGGGACGTCATGGACCTCCCCCGAGATCACTAGTAGATGGGTACGGCCCTTAGGAGCTCCTGAACTCGCCACCTGACTGCTTTCCTAGCTCCCTTAAAGAGGAGCAGCTTGATGTTATATCTCGTTCTTTCGGGATTGACAGAGCACACATGGTGCTGCCAGGGAATGGAGTTATGCCGTATGACTCCCCTGAAGGATATTTCGCTTATAGTAGGTACTATTGCATGTGCGGGGCCATTCCCCCGATCAATGCTTGGATAGTCAGCTTCATTACTATTTGAAGGTGGCCCCTTTCCAGCTTCAGCCCAATTCTTATGCTATCTTGGTGAGTCTATTCATCATTTTCCAGAGAAAATATGGGAGTCCCCTTCCAACTGGGAGATCTGGTATTTGTACAACTTGAGGGCCTATAAGAAGGGGTCTCCATACATCAGCTTGGAATCGGCCAAATCCTTCAAGTCGGTCCTGGACTTATATTCGAAGTTCAGCATGTTCAAGAAAGAATGGTTTTTCGTCAAGGATGACTCTGTTTCTATCCGTCGCTTCACCTCCGGCTGTAAGCTGAAGCTTATTTATAATTTCCGTTCTAACTTCAATGCTTCTTCCTATGTGTTTTTATTTCTTGCTAGCGACGGGTGGCTTTGCGGTCGTGGAGAACGGTCGCCTGGTTCAGATGGCTGCGGAGATAGAAGCCATTTCAGGAAGGGAGAGGTCAACTTCTTACCTAATCAGGAATGCTACTCTTCTGCAGCACAACTTGATTCTACCACGTCAGTCTGTGGTCAAGCAGAGAGACACAGCTGAGGAGAGGGCTGTCAAAGCTAAAGGAGGGGTCACGACGAAGAGCAGCAAGAGGAAACCCTTCTCGATACCTCCAGTCACCGGGGGAAAGAAGCTCAAGAAATCCGATGGACCCTCCCCTAGTACATGTCCAGATTTTCCGGAGGAGGAAAATGTGGAAGAGGAAAGAGGCGAGGAGGAGAGCGAAGGTGATGGAGAAGGTGATGGTGGCAAAGGACAGAGTGGTGATGGCACCGGGGCTTTGCCTTCTGGGCAAGCAGGGGAGATCCAAGAGTGGACAGATGATGCTTTCCGCCAGGATTTTGAGGGGTTGGAGGAAGGATCGGCCTTGGTGGAGAAGCCAAAGAAAACTGATAAGGCCGGGACTGGTGTCAATTCATCTTCCAGGAGCATTTCAGCTAGGGCAACTCCGGCGATTCAAGGTGAATTTTTGACTTCTCTTTTAACTTCACATGTTTCTTGGATTATAGTCCCATGTATGCTTGTAACACTTGGTTTTTATTCCAAGAATGGGTAAGGTGGCCAAGACATCAGACATTCGTCACCGTCTCGAACAATTCAAACTCCTCAAAGCTTCTGCTAAACCAAAGCCTTCAACCAACCGTTCCGGGGACGTAGTTGGCTACCGTCCTCTTCTCGGAGTTACTAAAGAGGATATTCAAAAGAAAAAGAGGAGTCGCTCCTTATTCGAACCTTCACCTGGTCCTTAGCCCCCATCCCAGCCTATTCATGATATCACGGGGGAGGATACTGAGTTCATACCCTCTCCGCATCTTTCTGAGAATCCTACCGTTACTCAGATTGATCGTCCCGGCTTGGCTCGTAGTCCATTTGCGGGTCAACCAAATTTGGAACCGGGTTCTCATGATATTTCCTTTTACGAGGTTACTGGTGAGCACCTTCTTCCTCGCAATCCTATGGTAAGGGTGCTTGATGAGGCCAAGTCCCTGAACCTTGATTTGCTTACTACTCGGATTGTAACTATGGGGGATGAAGCCAAGGCAAATATCGACCGGGTTGCTGAGGAGACTAGGAAATTGATGGGGCATCATGCCCGACTGGTCCAGGCCGGGGAGGAAATTGGGAGTGCCAACATAAGATTGCGGTTAGTGGTTTATGACCAGGACAAGCAACTCGCCGATCAGGCCATCCAGATCTCTCAGCACGAGGCTGCCTCCAGACGGCTGAAGAAAACCATGGAAGAGGCTAGCAGAGCCGAGCTGTGGAAAATGGAGGTCATCTGCAAGGAACGGATCGATATGGCCATTGCAACGGTGGATGAGGTTCGGAAAGCGGATCTCGAGCGGGTAGAGGAGTTATCTGGGAAGCTTGAAGCCATGGAGCTTGCTCAAGCCAAGCTGAAGGAGGAGATGGAGGCGATGAGGAAATCCCTTCAGGCTGACTGCTCGCGATACCGATCGGAGAGGGATTCTACCGTTGCAAAGCTGTTGGCTTCTGAGGTCCGAATGAGGGAGTTTGAGGAGAATGAGGGGATGATGGATGAGATGCTCCAGGATATTTATTTTCATACTTTAAAGCAGGGCAACTTATCCTGGATGGATGATTATCCCCGGATCATGGCCAGGATTTATCTCCGGGCTCTGGAGGAGGCCAAGGATGATGCGGATAAGGAGGGTGGCATGGCCTTCAGAATGGATGTGGTTACGGCCCAATTCACTAAGGAGGAGAAAGTGACGGTGAAGGAGGGCATGCGGCTGCTCGCTGCTGAGGAGGTAGGTGTGCAGTTGGGGGATGATGATCAAGGAACAGATGCCGGTAAGTCTTCCCTATTAACCTTTTCATAGCTTGGTTGCTTATTGTTTATTCAATGAATTCTTCTCCTGAATTGGACAGGCGGGACCTTTGAAACGCCAACTGCCTCTGGTCAACATGCTGGGAGTTCTGATCCGGCGGTTAAGTAGACCTCGGAGGGCCAACAGGATAGAGGCGAAGCCCCGATGCAGTCGGCTCCTTGGCTTGATCTGGGCATTTTTCAGTTTACTTGACATCGCTGTCTATGTTAGTTTTAAAACATTAATGTAATCTTCAGGCTGTAATTATGTAACGAACAACTTGATTTTTGGCATGTAACTTTATAACATAAGCTGATTTTGTCATGTTTAAATGCTGTCGTTATTTTGATGTGTTGCATAAAATATAGCTGTGCATGTGTTAGTGATTCAATTTTGTTTGACGCTAAGTTCTTGCTTAAAATATAATTTCATGTCTTGCAATTTTAGTGTGATGTGCGAATAAATTATAGTTACATATTTGTGTACAAGAGAAGAAAGTACCGCGCTTCAAGTTTTAGCTGTATACGGTAGCTTTGAATGCCTTGTGTAATCGAATATGGAATGAAGTTGAGTCATCTGTCATCCAGCTGTGAGTTCTTATTCCCATTAGCGAGTGTCTCCTATTTTGTGTCCTGTACTTTAGTGATCATTATAAAGGATAGGAGGAAAGTTTTTATAAATAAAATGGAAATGTAAGAAATAGTAAAACTTCCAATCACGGAAGGCCTTCGACGTGCTTAAGTTCGTGGCAAACGGGCTTTGTAGTCACTTTCCCTAGCTGTGGGTCTTGGAGACATTTGTCACCCATCTTACGCCTCCGCGGGGAGTTTTCTTTTTTACCACAGCCGTATTCAAGACACATCGGAGCCTAGATCGCGCACGGTAACTACCCGGGCCATTATGGCCCGTAATCGTGGGTATTATTCGATTTACCGTGGCCGGCTAGCACGGGTGCCGATCGTCAACTGTGAACTGCCCCTAACTGGCCACACCTTATGTTGGGGCTTATAATCGATTCACGGTTGACGACGAGCCGAACGCCGTAATGAGCTGCCTAGGCTATGGTTGGCCTTCTCGGTGACTTATAAGCGGCTCGTTACAGTTGGCTTTAAGGGCCGTCACGAGCAATGAGTTAACCCGCAACAGAGGGATGCTGGAGCAAAAGCATCTCATTGGCGAGGGCATAGATTCGTATATTACCTGTTAGGTTTCGTCCAGGTGAAGTTGCGCCGTGAAGTGTCTAGAATGGAAATGCCATTACATAAGATTTTGTTCAACAAAAATGGATAAAGCTTAACAAGCAGCCAAGATATAAAGGAACAAGTTAAAAAAGAGACAAGTTTTTAAAGTGGTTTGGCACGAAAATGCCTACGTCCACTGATTCTCTTTGTTAATTCACTTTATATGGGCAGTACAAGTTAAGAAAAGTATCGACGAAGGTGTTGGATGTTCCATGCCCTCTGGAACACCTCTCCATCCACTGTTGACAAAATATAAGCTCTGTTGTGGAGATCTTTATGAATTACATATGGTCCATCCCAAGTTGGATCTAGCGCTCCGGGGCGCGAGAAGATTCGCTTGAGGACAAGATCTCCTTCTTGTAAGCTGCGATGCTTGACTTTGGAGTTGTATTGTGCTGCCACTTTTTGCTTATGAGTTGCCGCTTTGAGTGCTGCATCATTTCTTCTTTCTTCGATTAGATCCAAAGACATGTGGTGGAGTTCTTCGTTCTCTTCTGGGTTATAGTGGATCCTATGGTGGGATGGTACTATAGTTTCAACTGTGAGCATGGCCTCTGATCCGTATGCCAAAGAGAAAGGAGTATGCCCTGTTGATGTTCTGAAAACGTGCGGTAGGCCCAAAGTGCCGTAGGAAGTTCATCCACCCAAGCGCCTTTTGACTTTTCAAGCTTCTTCTTGATTAGAGTTTTAAGAATTTTGTTGACAGCTTCGACTTGTCCATTTGCCTGGGGATGAGCCACAGATGAGAAGCTTTTGTGAATTCCGTGCTCTTGGCACCAGTCGGCGAACTCCTCGCTGTCAAACTGAAGTCCATTGTTCGATATGATTTTGAGTGGAATCCCGTACCTGCATAGAACATTTTTGATCAAGAAGTTAATAACTTTTGCCGAAGATATTTTATTTAAAGGTTCCGCTTCCACCCATTTGGTGAAATAGTCGACTGCCACTATAGCATATTTGGCTCCGCCTCGGCCCATCGGCAGTTCACCAATCAAGTCAATTCCCCATACTACAAAGGGCCAAGGGCTGGTCATTTGAGTAATCTCATTTGTTGGTAGTCGAGGAATCATAGCAAATTTCTGACATCTGTCGCATCTTTTGATGAAGTCTAAGGCGTCTTTTATTAAGGTGGGCCAGTAATATCCATATCGGAGCGTCTTCTTACCAGAGTCTGCCCACCGGTGTGTTCTCCATAGCTCCCTTGATGGATGTTGGATAAGATTTTCTTGGCTTCCCTTCCAGCAACACACCTTAATAAGGGGTTAGAGAAGCCGCGTCGATAGAGGATGCCTTCTTGTATTGTGTAGCGGGAAGCTCTCCTCAAGATTTTCCTGACTTCGTTACGCTCGTTGGGTAGTGTGCCATCTTGTAAGTATTTCTGGATTGGAGTCATCCAGGTTTCTTCTTCGATCGCCGCTATCAGATCTTCTTGTTCGAAACTTGGGGCTAGTTGTTTCGAGATGGCTACTGTTCCGAAAATGGTGTTGTTCTTCATGCTAGCTTGCTTTGCCAGCTCGTCGGCCTCTCGATTCTCTTCTCGAGGAATATGTTTGATTAAATAGTGATCCAATTGATCGAGCAGCAGCCTGGTCTTCTTTAGATATGATGTGAGTCGTTATCCTCGAGTCTGGAACTCTCCTAGTACTTGGTTTACGATAAGTTGAGAATCACTATGAAGACATAAAGAACTGACTCCAATTTCTAAGGCAAGTTTTAATCCTGCTATTACTGCTTCATATTCTGCATCGTTGTTGGTGGTAGCGAATTCCAACCTTAGGGCATAGTGCAGCTTCCTTCCCCTGGGGGTGATTATCACAATACCTGCCCCCGAGCCTTGTTCGTTTGATGCTCCATCTACAAAGAGATTCCACTTGATATCTTCTGTTATTTCAGATTGCTCCTTACCTTCGTTGGTAGTGAATTCGGCAATGAAATCGACCATGGCTTGTCCCTTGATCTCAGTGCGAGGATGGTAGGTGATATCATATTGACTCAGTTCAATGCACCATTTAAGTAGTCGCCCAGAAGTGTCTGGGCGATGGAGTACCTGCCTTAGCGGTTTATCGGTTAAAACTCTAATGGAATGAGATTGGAAATAGTGTCGCAGTTTCCGTCACGTGATTAGCAAACAGTATGCTAGCTTCTCAAGTTTAGGGCATCTGGCTTCTGCCCCCGTAAATCTCTTGCTTACAAAGTATACGGGCCGCCGCGCGCGGTTGTCTTCTCTCACCAAAGCGGCACTTAGAGCATGGGACAATACAGCAAGGTATAGGTATAGTTCTTCGCCTTCATTTGCAGTTGAGAGTACTGGTGGTCTCTGGAGGTGTCCGATTAGGTTAAGGAAGGCTGTTGAGCATTCGTCGGTCCATTCGAACTTTCCTTTGTCTTTCTTTAGAGCTTCGAAGAAAGAGATGCATTTGTCGGTTGCTTTAGAGATGAATCTGCTTAGGGCGGCCACCTTCCCGTTTAGGCTTTGCATCTCTCTTTGAGTGGATGGTATCTTGATATCTTGTAAAGCCCGGACTTGTTCGAGGTTTGCTTCAATCCCCCTGGCATGAACGATGAATCCCAAGAACTTTCCTGACGATACTCCGAAGGAGCACTTTAGAGGATTCAGCTTCATTCCATATTGGCGAAGTACTTGAAACATCTCATCCAGGTGGCTTACATGATCGTTGGCTTTCCTCGATTTTACCAGCATGTCATCCACATTAACTTCCATAGTTCGTCCTATTAGTTCCGCAAACATCTTGTTGACGAGGCGCTAATAGGTAGCTCTGACGTTTTTAAGTCCAAAAGGCATTACTCTGTAGCAGTACAATCCCCGGTCAGTGATGAAACTAGTGTGGTCTTGATCGGGGGTGTGTATAGGAATCTGGTTATATCCTGAGTATGCGTCCATAAAAGATAAGAGTTCGTGCCCGGCTGTGCTGTCCACGAGTTGATTGATTCGGGGGAGTGGGAAACAATCCTTCGGGCAAGCGTCATTTAAGTTGGGCAAGCGTTAGCCTTCTTTACCAGTACAGGGTTGGCGATCCATTCTGGGTAGATGGCTTCTCGTATGAAGTTATTGGCAAGTAGGTTCTTTACTTCTTCCTCGAGAGCTGCTGATCGTTCTGCCCCCATACTTCTCTTTTTCTGCTTTACTGGCACCTTGGTGGGATCGATGTTCGGTACGTGGCATGCTATGTCTGGGGAGATTCCAGTCATGTCAGCGTGCGTCCATGCAAATACATCCAAGTTGTGGAGAAGAAAATCGACGAGTTGATCCTTCAACTCTGCACTTAACTGAGACCCGATTCTCAGCAGTCTACTTGGGTCGTGTTTGTCTAAAGATACAAATTCCATGGCCTCTGCAGGCTCGGCGGTGGCCTCCTCCTCTTTGTCCCTGGGGTCTAATTCATTGAAAGGATCACTGGTATATCGAAGAGGAGGGGCTTTCTTTAGTTGCTATGCTTCCAAGTTTTTCTTGCAGAGAGTAGTCTCTGCATCCTTCCCTTTATCCTTCCTGTAGTTATTGCGAATTTCGGTTACATAGCAATCACGAGCGGCGTCTTGATTTCCTTCTACTTCCCCTATCCCACTATCTGTTGGAAAATTCATCTTCAGGCATCAAGGGGCCAGGACAATCTGAAAGTCAGACAAGGCTGGTCTTCCTAAAAAGGCGCTGTAGGCCGAGTGGTTATCTATTAGCACAAATGTTTGTTTCCGTACAACGGAGCGGGGATGACTTCCTATTTCAACAAAGAGGTCCAATTGCCCGAGGGGCATCTTCGCATCTCCAGTGAAACCGTGTAGTGGTTTGTTGCAGGGAGACACATCCTTCATTAACAACTTCATTTTGTCGAAATCATGCTTGAATAGAATGTTTACGGAGCTTCCAGTATCCACCAGAATTCGAAAAACTTCGGCTGGGCCGAACCAGGCAGAGATAACCATAGGATTCATGTGAGGGTACTGCCTTCCTTCTAGGTCTCGCCTACTGAAGGTGATGTCATTATCCTCTTTCCACTTCGGGCGGCGTTCTTCCATGACGGAATTGATGCAGTCTTCATTGTTTCTAAGTGACTTTCCATATCTTTCCATTTCTGTCCAGCTTCTGTCGGCGATGTGTGGTCCTCCCGATATTGTATGGACCACTATCTTCTCTTGACTGGAACCTGGTGTTGTGATTTCTTCCGTCTGTCTCTGGGTAGAGTTGCCCTAGGTTCTTCTTGGCAGGAGCTGGAGTCCTGTCCTGACCCTTCACAGAGTGTTCCAATCTCTTCCTTCTGATGTGTTCTTCAATCAGGTCCCGGAGATGACGACATTCATTGGTATCATGCCCATGGGATTCGTGGAAACAACAGAACTTCCCAGACCTGATTGCGTGATCTGATTCTTTCTTGTACGGAGGGCATTTGTATTTAAGCTCGTCTTGGGTGGCCAGGAAGATGTTTTCGACTGTTTCATTCAAAGGAGTGTAAGCGTCAAATCTTGGTGCTGGCCGGTATAGGCGTTTTTCTCCCTTCCTGCCCCCAGCATTGTCTCGAGAGTCATTTCTTCCGACGCCCTTTGCTGCAGTGGGTGCATTGCCATGAGCTGCCTTGGCTTGTTGCCTTGTCTGCCTTTCGGTGGCAGCATCTTCAAGTCTCATATATTTTTCGGCTTCATGGAAGAAATCGGGTAAGGTAGCTGGTTTTTCTTTCGTTAATCTTCTAGCAAACTTGGTATCCGGATGTACGCCGCTACAAAGAGCCATTAGGATAAGTTTCTCATCGGCATCTTGGACTGCGGCTGCTGCGGCGTTGAATCGGGTTAGATAATGTTGCACTGTCTCTCCGGGCTTCTGTTTGATATTAGATAGGGAATAAGCGTCCTTGGGTTGTTCCACATGAATGCGGAACTGGCTGATGAACTTTTCTTTCAATATTTCCCATGAGCTAATGGATCCTTGGGGTAGATGGCAGAACCAGGAGGTAGCTAGATCTGCCAAGAATAGTGGGAAGCATTTACACAACACTCCCTCTGTTGCTCGGCTCATGAGCATATGTTGTGTGTATCTCTGCAAGTGTACAACGGGGTCGGAGGTTCCCTTGTAAGGTTCCATTGTTGGCATTTTCCATTCCCGGGGGGTGATGGCAGTTTCGATATTGCGGGTGAAGGGGCTGGTTACCCTAGCGCCTATCCGCCGATCCCTTTGGTCCCGTTGGATGCACTTTCTAAACAATCGCGCCATCCTTTCATCAGAACTTGGAGCGGATAGAAATGAGTTTGGTTCTTCTCTGCAGGATTGATTCCGTCAAGATAACCTGTAGGGATGGTATCGTCTATTACTCCTAACATTTTTCGGTGGTTGTCTTCGGTCTTCTGGGAGCATGCTGGGGTCAGCCACAGTTAGCCCTTGCCTCAATCTTCCCCTGCTGGGCTCTGTTCTAAGCATTCCCTCGGGTCCAACTTCGGGCAGGATCCCAGCTCGCCCCCGTCCGTTGGTGTTCCCATGGTTAGGTAGCATGACAGGCTCAGCCATATCCCACCCCTGCCTGGTACCTCCCCCGTTGGGTTTGTTCCAAGTGTTTCCTCGGGTCGGAATTCGGGCTGAGTCTGGGCTCGGCTCCTACCATTGTTGTTTCTGTTGTTAGCCTCTTCGAAGAAGAAAGATCTTTGTCGCCTCCCAGATCCTCCAGACTGGGACTCACCCCATGATTCGGTGTTGCGGTTGGATTCTTCAGCATCCCTTAAGCGGAGTTGGTCCACCAAGTCTTCTTGTTGAGACGCGAAGCGGTTAGCTACTTCAGCCATAACCCTGTCCAGATCTGCCCTAGTAATTGGTTATTCCGTAGCAGGAGCTGTCGAATTTGCCTGATTTCCATTTGTTGTTGGAACAGGACGATTCTCTTGATCTCTGATTGTTGGATCTGGGATAGTGCTAGTTGCGGTGTTTTTTCCTTTACTAGCATCTTTCCTCTGCCTAGGAGGCATGTTTTTCAAGTAATGAACGATGCTGTTGGAAAGAGGGTTGAGTGGGAGAAGCTGAATTGGGCAAACACCTCAAAGTCGTATAATTTAGTCGATTTTATGTTGTTCTTAGCGAGTTGAGTGATTTACGCAAATATGTAAAAAGCAGGTACTAAACTGTAAAAGACACACAGATTTATAGTGGTTCGGCCGGAATGTGCCTACGTCCACTTTATATGTTATTCTCCTTCACTCCTCAAGTATAAAGCTTTGATTACAAGTATATGAAAGTTGTTTGAAAGTTCTGTCCGTACTTGAGCTCTCAAACTTGTCTGCCATTATTGTACCCCTACCCCTCTATTTATAGAGTGAGGCTGGGGGTAGGGGTCTTGGATGTATATAGCTGCTGGTGAGCCTGGGCTGATGTAATCTGGACTGGCAATGTTGGTTCGGTGAAGCCTTGGTACGGGGAAGGTAGGAGTGGCCTTCGGTCCGGTATTGGTTGGAGTGGCTTTGGTTCGGCGGTGCTTGGTCCGGCGATGGGTTGGTAGTGGGTGGAACGTTGATTGGTTCGGCAGTAGGTGGAGAGTGTATTGGTTCGGCAGGGACATGGGAAGTGGGTTGGTTCGGCAGGCATGGGAAGTGGGTTGGTTCGGCAGTAGGTGGAGAGTGCATTCGTTCGGCAGGGACATGGGAAGTGGGTTGGTTCGGCTGGACATAGTCCGGTGAAGGGTGGGAATGCACCCAACACACTGCTATGGTGATAGTTTGGATCTAGTTTGGACCCAAATAGGTCAGCCTACATGGGTTTGATGATGGTGCAAACATAGGTGATATGAAACAACAAGCTAAGGCAACACAAGGCAACACAACCTAGGATTCATGCAACATATAGGCTTGGCCAAAGCAACCATGGGCATGGCCATGTTCAGGTGGGGTCAGGGGATAATGTGTCAGTTGTGTCAGGTCCGGTAGGGGCTGGAGATGGTGGTGCAAGTGGCGGCCAACGTGGAGTTTGTGGTGGTGGCAACTAAGGTGATCGGCTATGGGTGTTCAAGTGAGGTTTGGTTGCATTTTCATGTGGATCTTCAACCTAGGGTGGCTCGGGTTGGGATGGTCAGTGAGAAGGAGGTGGTGGTAACTGGCTCAGGTGGTGGTGGAGGTAGCATAACTGATGGAGATGGCAGGCCGATCCTAAAGGTGAAGAGAGCAAGTGCAAATTCACATAAACAATGGAAGAAAAGTGAAAAAGAAAAGAAAGATTACCAAAAATTTTCCACAAAGAAGAGGCCGAACTTTTTTTGATGATGAGAAGATAATTCACGTGAAAATGATATGAGAGAAGTGGTCGGATGAAGGAATGGAGTTATTGCAGCAAATTAAATGAAAAGGTGATGGTTGAAAATGAAGAAGTGTGAATACAAAAGGTCAAAGAATAACAAAAGTCGCAAAAACTGCTCAAATATCTCCATTTATTTTGCAATTTTTAAATAACTGAAAAATGTATATAAATTCAAATAAAACATGAAAATTTAGAAAATAAACAAAAATAAATAAATAAATATTAATTATATAGAATTTAATTAAGAAAAACAGTAAAAATTGCAAACTAGTCTTAAAAATTTGAAAATAAATGCAACAAGTTTTGAAAAAAATTATGTTCATGAAAAATATTTACCAATAAAGATAAGAACACAAAAATAAAATGCATGCATAAAAATAAATAAATAAATTTTAATTAAATATAATTTAAATGAAGAAAATTGCAGAAAAATAGAAACTAGCCTTTAAAAATAGGAAATAAATGCAATAAATTTTGAAAAGATAGTAATATCACTTTTAAAATGTTTTAAAATAAAATATATACCTAACATGTCATATAACACATATTAGAACATGATTTGACAAATAAAAATATTATTTATATAAATTAAAATGAATAATTTTATTAAATAAATCAGTTTACACCCAATATTGTAAAAGGCATAACTTTCACAATATCGATCGGATTTCAACGAAATGAAAATTAGTATTCTCTAAATTAAATTTATTTTCATAATAAAAGATAAAATTCAAGAACTAAAATATTTAAATTTTAAATTTAAAAGTCAAAGTTTGACCAGATTGAGCAAAAATCAATTTTTCTGGAAATATCCTATTTATTCAGATTTGACATTATAATTCACACAAAATTAAAATTTATATGTAAAATAACAAAATTTATCCATTTTAATAAATAAAATAAAGTTTTCAAATAAAATAATCAAAATAAACAATTAAAATAAATCATAAAATTCAGGGTTGTTACAGTGTAGGAAAGCCAAATTTGAGATGACGAAGTATTTTGATGAATATTAGAAAGTGAGGTATTCGCAATGTATAAATGAATATGCAGCTAGAATTCAAAAGCTTGAACGTGAAAAGTATCTCCTTCAGAAGCGGATTGCTGATTTAGAAAGGGAAAATAAAAACCTCAAAGGCGCAAACAAAGCTTTTAATCGTGCTTTAAAGACTAACATCGAATCTATTGATGATGATGATAAGATTAGGAAAAAGGAGAAGAAGCTTAAAGAAGTTCTTCATATTGCTATTCATCACATCGTTAATCCCTTAATTGCTGAAAATTTAGACAGAGCTGCACAAGTTTTATGAATGTAAATATATGTATCATATACTTGTAAATGATTTTCGAAAATCATGTAAATTATGAAAATTTTGTAAATTTTTCCTGGACTACAATCCTTTCTTGCAATGTTATTTCTTAATCAACTTTCTGATAAATTGATCTATGGTTTTTGTATTTGCTGGATCTTCCAATCCTTTTTATTGATTTCTTTTCCATGAAAAGCATGAAGTAAACAACAATCTAGCTTGAAATCTATATGGAAGTTTATCCATATCATTTGTAGAGATTAACAAATCGTTATGTCAACATATGGCAATAAATGAAAAGCAATTGTATTTGATTAAATGTCTTGAAACCCATTTTTGGTAATCATGAGAGATAATCAAGAACTCGACTTTAACTATATTGTTGGAATATCGAATGTTTGATGATAGAAAACCATAGACTCGACTAAGGATATAAATGTTTTAGAAAGTCATCCTTTGGAGATAGTTAACAGAAAGTTAATAATGATCATATAATAGAAGTCCAGAAATCAATGTCTAAAAGTTCATAATAGAAGTCCAATGACCTAGATTCTGATATTTAGGAGGTTCAAAATCCAGATTAGGATATTAGCAAATGATAACCAGAAATCCATAATATTCTTCTTAAGAGAAGTCTTAGGCCCAGATTCAGGCATGAATGATTCAGGTCAAGTAATAGCCTTGAAACCCATATTAGGGTATTAATAAGTTAAATTATATCCTCGAAACCTAGATTCAAATATTAATAAGTGAAGTTCTGTTTCGCTCGTTGGATTTTGTCTTCTTCAATGCGTAAACCCTTTAGGCCTTGTATGTAATTATGGTTTGATTGGCTGCTTCTCGAGCTTGGACGTCCCAATCCATCATTTGAAATGCCGCTTCTCAGGCTCAAATGTCTTAGTCTGTTGTTTGATATGCTGCTTCTTGGGCCTGGATGTTTTAGTCATTTGTTTGATATGTCGCTTCTTGGGCATGGATGTCTTAGTCAGATGTTCGATGTGATACTTCTTAGGCTTGGACATCTTAGTCCATTATTGTATGGTGAGCTTGTAGCTTATTCTCAAGCTGTAACCAAGACTTACCCAACCTCCCTCCAAGAGGCGCCTTGACCTGGCCATAGCGTGGCGCGGCCAAGCGTTTGTCGATGCTTTAACCTGGCCATAGCATGGCACGGATAAAGGCTTACTCTATCTTCCCTCCAGGAGGCGCCATGACCTGGCCATGGCATGGCGCGGCCAAGGGCTTCTCGATGCTTTAACTTGACCATACCATGACATGGATAAAGGCTTACTGTAACCTCCCTCCAAGAGTTGCCTTGACCTGGCTATAGCATGACGCATCCAAGGGCTTGTCAATGCTTTAACCTGGCCATAGCATGGCGGGGACAAAGGCTTACTCTCCTCACACCAGGAGGTTCTTTGCCCTGGCCAACTTGGTGTGGATAAAGGCTTTGACCGTTAAAGGTAGTGTCCAAGTGAAAGGAGTATTTCACTCCCAACCACGTAGATTTTTCTTAGTAAAGTAGTTCGTTATTGACTTCAACTATGATCTCTTTACAAACTCGTTAATTTTGACTTGTCTGAAAAAGTTTATTGTCATTCCTTCAAGCACTCTGTAGTGATTTGTTTCACGACCATTCATCATATGATAGTGGTAATAGGATCCACCCCGATTCCTTTCATATTTAGGTTTTTTTTCTTTTGTGATGGCCAATAGTTGAGCTCTACCTTAGTTAGCAGGTAAACATTTCAATTAATGTTGTCCAATTGCATTCCTTAGGAAGTCTCAACTTGAAGCTTGCCTTTTTAGGATAGTTTCTAGATCTGTTACTGCTTGGTTTTATAGTTTTACCCTCATCGACTGGTTTTCTTTTTAACACCCTTTGGAGTTCTTGTGCTGGAAGTGTTCCAATTGTTGCTTGATGCTATTTATGTGCAAAGGCGTTGTAATCTGCCATTATTCTTCTTCAAAGATTATGCCTTTGGTACAGTGTTGAATTGTTTTTCTCATTTGATCAAATAAGTTTTCACTTCCACTTTTCTTTTCTCCTAAGGCAAAGATTGGGGTGGGGCCAACATGAAAAGGATTCAAGCTACATTTTTCTAGGTCATATGACTCTCTCTTTTCTTGTTCATAATCCTTAGAGCTTCAATCTTATCATTTGCTCTTCATATAGTTTGGAATCATTAGCCGTTATTAAGGAGAATTGTGATGCCCCACCTTTATACTAACGCTAGCCAAGGACACTACTAGGTAATGCCGTCAACTAGCACAAAGAATAAGGCTGTTGAGGAGTGACCATCCATGTAATCGCTTTGTGCGAATACCGAATATGTCAGATAGCATAACAAATCTGACATATCTAATACAAACTCAAAGCTACTACATAGTGGCTATGTGTACTTGGGGAAAAAATATAGAAATAAGCATAACACAAACCAGTCACAGATATCCATATCACAAAGGCGGAAACAGATATGAATATATCACATAAAAGTGTACATCAAAGTAGTGGTCAAACAAGAACCACTACATCACAATAGAATAGGTATAAGTGCTAGACAAAAGAATAAGTATACATTAAGTAGTCCCTATCTCGAATGTATAATGACAAAAAATACTAAACTAAGTAGCTAGACAAAAAAATCAGATGATGGTCCCAGATAAGGAGTCAAGCAGAAACAGTCTGACCCGAGTATTATTTAATAAGAAAATAATAAACGGATCGGTCTAGCTATAAATATCAGATAAAAATGAGATAGGATAAGAGATATAACAAAAACATATGATACTAATAATGTCATACTATGAAAAGTATACATTTAACAACAACAAAAATCATACAATACCTTAAGAATCTCTGAGATGTCATATTCTTTATTTTATTCACCAAACCAGAAATATTGACACATATATCAATGCCAATCGCAAAATTGGTGAAACACAAATTCTAGAAATCATCGGTTAAAAACCCAGAAATCACAAAGGGGGAGGCCTATCACAAACAGGAGCATGAAAACTTACCAACACGTGCATCATAAACAGGTCGCTAACCCATGGTCGCTAACCATAGAGCCAGTGCAATAACGTAATACAATAACGGTATGCCCGAGGAACCTGAAACTAAAATAATTCAAAACAACGACGTAGTACAACGGTATGCCCGATGAACCTGATAAGCTGGTACAACGACGTAGTACAACGGTACATCCGATGAACCGAAGTCCATAAAAGAATATGGGTTGCTAGCCCACAAAAAAAATGAGTCGAAACTCCAAAGAACCTATAGGTCGTTAGCCTATAAAAGAAATGAGACGAAACTCAATAAAACGAGGTGTAGTCCCCTCCGTGGACAAAGAGACATCGCATATCGCAAGTCTAAATCACAAAATGATCATCTATGATCGATAAAAAGTGTGAATTACACTAAGCTAGTAAATAAATAAGTTTAGCTTCATGTCCCATAACCACTGGCTTAGCTTAAATATTTACAAAAAAATTGTAAATCTCCACTCGAAAATTGTCACAAGAGTTTCAACCGAACAAGTCCAAAAATTAACCGATGAAGTAAACGCAAGCGCTTCATACCACTTGTTTTACTAAACCGTTTAATTAGATTTCTCAAATGAATGAGGTAAAGGTTTGTATATACTAATAGGTTGGAAAATGGTTTTAATAAACGAGCTTTGTATTAAAATAGTGTTGAAATTGTTTGATGAAAGAGTTATGATATTTACTACTAGAATAGAAACCTTTGCATTTTAAAGTTACAAACAATAGAAATGATTGTAGAAGCAATCAATCACCAGAAATTCATATTCGAAGACTTGAATTAAATACAAAGAAATCGATACAAAATCCATCAAAATGGATGTTCCTAAAATCCCCAAAAAGAAGTTATCAAAGTCAACAAAGGGGATAACAAAAAATCGGATCCACTAGAATCGATTAAGAGTTGGAAATCCATGCAAAAGAAAAAATTGGCTGAGACAGCAGATTCAGTCGACTGACACAATTCCTGGAAACTTTTTGTTTCCAAGTTCAGTCGACTGAACCATGGTGGCCAGTCGACTGAAACATGCCTGGAAACTTTCGATTTCCAGGCTCAGTCGACTGAACCATGGTGGTCAGTCGACTGATACTAGCTCAGGAAAATTTCTAGGTTCTGATTCAGTCGACTGACTTCCTGGTTCAGTCGACTGAACTGGAATTTTCAGTATTCTCAGCCTAGCCCCAATGAAGGGCCAAAACCAAACGGAGGCGATCGGACGAGCAATGACGACTAGGGATTTTTGTCATGTAATAACCCAGCCTTATAGGCTCTTCGACACACCTCGAAAACATGTTCAAGCATTAAAGATAGGATTTTTAAAGATTTAACTTCAAAAGACCAAAAATTGGAAAATTCATAAAACTAATTCAATCCAAAGCAAATGACAAGGCATAGATGTTAGGAATCAATACCTAACAACTATCAAAGGTATAGACATAGATGTGAGTTCAAAAACTCACCTTTAAACCCAAAAACAATGAAGGAGAAGCTTTTAAAACAAGGCAAGATCAATTCCTCTTCACTACACCTCTAGAATCTTCAATCTAATATCAACGGTAAAGTTTTTTCTAAGTTAGGCCATAGGAATTTCTGAAAATTAAAGAGGGATTGAGATGAAGAAGATGAAGAGGGTGCTTACCTAAGCTTCTCTTGGATTTCTAGAGCTTGAATTGGAATTTCCTAAGAATTTAGGGCTTAGGAATTTTAGTTTCCAATCTTTTCCCCTATTTTTTACTAAATCTTGAGTGTTAGGAAATATTATGAAGGAATGAAGAGGAGTGGAGTGGAGTTGGATTATTTGTTAGGTTAGTGGGCTGAAACCCAAACCCAAAGCCCTAAATGAAAACATCAAAATTCTACTCAACTCCAAACATATCAATGTTTATACTCAAAAAAACCGCAAATGCCATTTTGGATTCAATGGAAGGGGTCTCGAGTCCCAATTCGACTGTTTGCAAAAAGTAGCATTTCGGACTTAAATCCGACTAACGATGTTATATTTTAAATAAAATATTTAAATATACAATCGTAAAATATGCGGGTTGTTACAGGAATCCTATTAAGTGTGGTTTAGAGGATTCTTGCTTGGATCTTTTGGTTTTGTCAACCATGGTGAAGTAAAGTCTAGAGTAAGTTTGGAATAGAATTAGGGTAAAGGAAACTGGTATTGGATGTTCAACAAGGTCGGAGGTTCGAGCCCTCTTAGTGCCAAAATGTTAACAAGAAAACTTGTTAACACCCCCAAAGTAGAGTTTAAGGAGAAGATTAATTCTTCTAAACCTCTTTTGATTGCGTAGAGAAAGCTAGGATATTATTGCTTCCTTTGATTAACCTTTCGAATAGGTCTTGGTTATGGAAACTCTCCCTAGCCAAACCTTTCGATCTAGTAAAAACACTTATGCTCCTTTTAAATCTTTCAAACCTATCTTATTCAGTTATCAATCGATTCGAAACACCCTGTTGAAACAATGATGGTAACTTAATGGTTAGCCATAATGTTTATAGGTAATGGCTAAAGGGTAGGTTTTGACTTCGTCGTAAGCTTGCCTCTTTTATGGCTTTGGTATGGATCTTAAAATCTAGGAATTCAAGCCATGTTTGAGGTTTCGACTCCCTAAAAGGTGAGATTTTGGTTAATAGTGGTTTGAAGCTAAAAATCTAGGTTTATTAGAAAAGTAAGGGGTTTCAACTCATTCATAAGGTACCCTTTAGATGAATTTAACACCAGTAGAACACAATTAAATCTAGAGAAAGCCTCAAACAGTTGTATAACCAAAAATATCAAAATCTTTCCATTATTAATCTAATGATGTTTAAATTGATTGATTTTCCCCCAATTTGATTTACAAAATAGAGATTACAAATTCGCAAAGTTAAGAAAATACAAGTGTAGAGTGAATGAATTCATATCATCAAAATCAGACCCCTAGGGTCTTATTTATAGGTGCGGATTGGCACCTTTTGACTCAGTGTTTTCGACCTGATTGAAAGGTGGCTTCATAGACTTTCGTCTTCGTTGGTAGTTGTGCATCCCTCTGCATTTCATTCGAATGGGTTTGAATGCTTCCATCTTTGTCAAAAGAGGTAGAGGCGCATTTTCCCTTGTATTGCTTTGTTGTTGCAAGTGTGTGGGAGTATAAGCTTTTGACTTTGTCGACAGGTAGCTTTCCAATATATTCTTGCGGATAGATGCGGAACCTATCCTGGTTGTTAAAGGCTTTGACCGGTTCGAGGCGCTCAAACGGATATCAATTATAGGTCAACTATCCGGGGGCGACTAAAAGACAACCGGGAGGAGATGTTTTCTTACTGGATGTGAAATAGATCACGAAACCCCGTGTTTTTGGCCTCAACCCATTTTCTGCAAAGGCTTGAATATGCTTTTGAAAGGGTTATTTTGATCAAGGCTTCTTTCTGAATGGTTTGAATGAAGGCAAAACCTTTGGTTTTGAAAGGTTTGGTGAGCATATAAGGGGTCGTTATCCATTGTCTTTGAAAGGTATTTCTTCAACTCATTCGAAAGGTCATCAAGAATGCGGATGCACCTGCTTCGAAAGGGAACCACTGAAGTGGAAGGGCGATTTTGACCCCTTCGACCTGTAACGACCACGATTTTTAATTAAATTTAAATTGATAATTAATATAAATTTTTGAATAAAGTTGTAAATTAATTTGAATTTTTCACATTAAATATGATATTTACTTATTTGGATATTGATTTTAAAATTTAATTGGACTTGAATTTGTATATTTAAAATTTTATAAAAAAATAACATCCTAAAATCTATCAATTAAAATTTATAATATAATTTAAACTTTTGAAATTTAATTTGAGAATATGATTGAAAAATAGCAAACAAATAAAATAAGTAATAAACTATAAATAAATAAATTCTAATTTATTTTGAGTTTAAAATCTGGAAATAATAAATATTTTAAAAGAAAAAAAAATCATTTGAATCCAAATTATATATATATATAATACATACTTTCTTTTGAAAAGAAAAAATTTTTGCTTATTAATAAAATTAGTTTTTAAAATCATTTCTTTCTTTAAATTGGTATAAGTAGAAGTAATAGACATAAATGTTTATATTTCAAAGCTTAAATTCGAGATTTGGATTTAAATTTAAAATGAATGGTTTTAAAAATAAATGGCATTTAAAATTCATTAAGATAATTAAGGAATAATGTGTATAACGAAATATTGGTTAAATTCTTTTAACATTGTTTATACATATATGCACCAATGAATAAGATGTAAAAAAAATTACAAATTTTTTTATTTTGTCTTGTAAAAAGAAAGATCACAAATATAAACAAAGATGCACATGGGTTTGGAGTTAGGTGATTAACAAAATCTAGAGTTATGATATCTCTTTACAAATGGCCTTCAATGCAATTAATTTAATAAAAAAATTAAATAAAAAAATTACAAAAACCTTCCATAAAACAACTCAGCAAATCTGAACAAAAGTAAACAAAAGATTTGGCATTTCAATCTAAACACCAAAGGAATTGAAAGAGAGAGAAATTTAAAAAAAACTAAAGCATTTCTCTTGGATTCAAAGATGAAGAAATATGAAATCTTCCTCAATATCAAACTATAGATTTACTCTCAGGTAAACTCTGTACTCTATAGTTTAGTAAATTTGTAATTTTGAAATCAAGTTGTAACACAAATTCAAACTGCAGATTTTAAAAAGAAAATACAGTGCAAAATTTCTGGAAAACAGTGCAGATTCTATCAAATACATAAAGGCAAGTAATTTTTTTAAAAAAGTTTGAATTTAATGTTGATTGATTAATAACAAAGCAAGGATCTAAGTGTTGAATATGCGCTTATATGATTTTTTTTTATGATAATAAACATATATATATTCATTTAAATGTATTTGGCAATGTACTATTTTGTTTTTCATAGATTAAATAAATATTTGTTGAATAAAATAAATTACACAGCATTTGAATTCAAACAGAAATTTTATTCAAACAAATATTTATTACAATCTTGAATAGTACAAATTCAAGCTCCCACTATACGTATACAATTTTGATTTTACAATACATCACAATTCAGTTTACATAAATTCCTCACTACATATAACTCACACTCGTAGTTTATCTTCGACTTTATTCCAGTTAAAATCCAGCATCTGAGAAATCTGCAAAGTTATTCACTAACGTAGTAAAATTGAAAAAGAAATATTTTTGCAATATAAAATGAAATATGATTTTTGAAAATATGATTTGCCTCAGTTATTTGGGTTGTTCGTCATCATTCACATTTGAATTCATCATACACGAACAATGTGACATGCACAGTGTATCACAGTACATGCCACAAGGCCGTGCACATCAATATACACTTGATAATGCTACAGGGACAGGCGAGCACAAGTCAAACCCAAATAAAAAGCCGGGTTCAACTCACGTGCAATATATTTAAAATCATGATACGAGCACAAGGTCAAACCCGAGTTTTGAAACTGGATTCAACTCAAGTGAAATTTCAAAAATCAACATGAATGGATGTCACAAGCAAAGACCAGACACACTTGAACATGGTGAGAAACACAAGTCAAATAACTCAGCATTGAAGTGGATGTACAAAGCTCAAGTTCAATCCCAAAGCAACCAGTAATGACACAGCACCTACCATCAACTACAAGCCCAAGTGTACAAAGAAGTAATGACACAGCAACTACCATCAACTACAAGCCCAAGTGTACAAAGAAGACAATGACACAAAAACCAACAAAAGAAGTTCAGTGCCTCAACGAACATGGTTCGAAACAGCATACCAAATAAATCAGATGAACAGCTAAGGATAAGAGCTTAATGAATATGAAAGCAAGAATGCAAATGCACAAGTATCAATATATAATGATCAAGATGCTTCACAGTACAACATACAAAATGAATCATACGGTTTCAATGCTAATTTCTCAAGTAAAGTGAAGGAACAAGACCGAACAGTGCATATATGAAGTACAAAACAAGTGCATCATAAACCACAATCTCAAGTTCAAATAACAAACAAGTGATACCAGTAGAAGGACCATCAGCAGACAACAAGACTGTGAAGCAACTCAAAGACCAAGTCGAAGTCAAACTGTTCTTAACAGTTCTAAGTATCTGACAACAGAGAATCAACAATGCATGCAACAGGACTAAGGCGACAATGTGCACAGAGACCAGTAGTGAATTCAAAAAGCAACTATACATGAAGACTAGCTGTTGAATTCCAAGAATATAAACAAGTCGCAACCACTACAACAGGCCACCAGTAAAACAACTCATATACATGAACTAGTGAATAGCATGGGAAAAGTCAAATGAGCAAGTGCAACAGAGGACAGCAACATGTACACATGGGGAAGTGCATTTATCACGGATATCATGAAGCAATACCACAATATTAAGTTCAAGACTACAGTTACAAGATATGACATCACAGCAACCAGGCAGCATGAACAGCAATATGTTAAAAACATATGAACCAGCAAAGGCCAAAATCTAACAAAGGAAAATGCACCAGAGAATCATATGTGCAGAGGAACAGTGATGGTCGAAGTAATGCAGATTCGTGAATGTATACAGTCAAGAAAATCAAGTGCGTGCAATTTTTGAAAAAGTCAAAACAAATAAAAGAGGAAAGTTTTTGCTGTATTATTCAAGGGAAATCAAACGTTTAAAAATCAAGGCCGTGAGTAACAAGGTGAAAATATATCAGGAAAGCCGTGCGTATCAGGCAATTGAAAATTAGGAAAGTATCGAGTTGATATGAACAAACTTAAGTGTTTCGATATTCATATCAATACCTGCACCAAAGTATCATCATTGGCATGAAAAACCAATCGAACTCAAGCAATAAAACCTGAAAGCAAAAGAAAAAAATAACATACCAGAAGAAAAGACGAATTCGATCATCTCGAAGCAACCAAGCCGAACCCTAATTTCACAGACAAATCAAGAGAAGCAGCCGAGCGCAACTCCAAGCAGCTGCAGAGTATCAATATCAATTGACAAGAGCAATGAAATAAATTGGCATTCGAAAGCCCTAATCTGGATCGAGAAAAAAGCCCTAATTTCACAAAGAGGAACGAACGAGAGAACGGCCGCCATTTTCCCAAAGGAACGAATAAAAAAGGATCGGGTCGAGATAATAAAAGGGACCGGGCATTAAGTTTTAGGGTTTTTTGTTTTTTAAATAAGGGCTTTAGTTTTTTAAATAAGGGCTTTATCTTATTTTTGTTTTAAATTTGTTTTTAAATTTTAAAACTCTTTTCAAACTGTTGTATTTGCTAGTCGTGTGACTAGGGCACAAGCTACGTGACGTAGCTTGAGAATTCGCAACTCAGTGGCTGAGTTGTGGCAGGGTTTTGAGCGTAGAGTTAGGTTAGTCAGTAGCGGGTGTCATGAGTTTACCTGTGTAAGCGTGTGACTATCTAATTTCTATTAGAAACCTTAGGGGCAGCACGTAGGCAGGTTTTTGCCGAAGCTGGGTAAATTCTTTGTTGTTCTATTTCTGCATTTATTATTCTGCTTTTATCTGTGCTGCTACTATTCTGTGATCTGTGTTGAAATTATTTTATAAGCTTCCGCAATTAATTTTTATAATTAATATCATCACCCTATTCACCCCCCCTCTAGGGTGAAATCGATCCTACAAGTGGTATCAGAGCTAGAAATAGAAGTCAATTTTTGTTTTAAAAATTCATTTTTCAAAAATCAGTTTTTGTTTAAAAGTTTGAAGTTTTAAAATGGCTTCTTTTAATAATGCTTTTGCTGAGGGTCAGTCTATAGTTAGACCACCAATGTTCAATGATGAATATGCTTATTGGAAAAATAGAATGAAAATTTTTCTGAAAACCATTGACGCTTGGAACATTGTTGAGACGGGTTATAGAGCACCAACTATAATTACAGATAATCAGGAAATGGATAAACCGATGGATCAATGGACAGAACTAGAAAATAAATTACAAAATGCTAATGCTAGAGCTATGAATCCTATTATCTGTTCATTGGATCAATTTGAGTTTAATCGTGTTTCACATTGTCTAACTGCGCAAGAAATATGGCACACACTAGAAGTGACTCACGAAGGAACATCTCAAGTCAAAGAATCTCACCTAGCCATGCTAAGCAGCGAATACGATAATTTCACAATGGCAAAAGAAGAAAATGTCAAAGAGATGCATGGACGACTTTCCAATATCGTATACAAATCAAAAGCTCTTGGAAAACCATATACAGAGTTGGAGATAGTCCGAAAAATCCTCAGAGTCCTTCCATGAAGTTTTGAAGCCAAAGTGACTGCCATTCAAGAATCAAAAGATTTGATACAAATGAAAGTCAAAGAACTCATCGAAAATCTCATCGCTTATGAGCTAGAAATGAAATTCAAGGAAGAACATAAAGGAGGTGATACTCGAAAGAAATCAATAGCTCTTAAAGGAACAACAGAAAGTGATAGTGATGATAATGATGATGGAGCAGCAGAATTGGAGCTGATAATAAAGAAAGTCAAAAGGTGGAATTACAAATATGGAAATTCAGCACTAAATCGAAAATTGAAAAGCAGAATAAATAAAATATTGGACAATCCAGAAGAACAAAAGATCATCTGTCATAAGTGCAACCAACCCGGACACATCAAGCCCAATTGTCCTCAAAATCGACGCAACTTTGAAAAGAAATCAAAAAGGAGAAGTTTTGCTGCCACGTGGAATACAAGTGATGAAGATAATCAAAGTGCTAACAGTGAGAATGAAAAAGCAGACTTGTGTCTTCATGGCGAAATAACTGAATGTGAATGATGACGAACAACCCAAATAACTGAGGCAAATCATATTTTCAAAAATCATATTTCATTTTATATTGCAAAAATATTTCTTCTTCAATTTTACGGCGTTAGTGAATATTTTTGCAGATTTCTCAGATGCTGGATTTTAACTGGAATAAAGTCGAAGATAAACTACGAGTGTGAGTGATATGTAGTGAGGAATTTATGTAAACTGAATTGTGATGTATTGTAAAATCAAAATTGTATACGTATAGTGAGAGCTTGAATTTGTACTATTCAAGATTGTAATAAATATTTGTTTGAATAAAATTTCTGTTTGAATTCAAATGTTGTGTAATTTATTTTATTCAACAAATATTTATTTAATCTATGAAAAAAAAATAGTACATTACCAAATACATTTAAATGAATATATATATATATATATATATATGTATGTGTGTGTGTGTGTTTATTATCATCAAACAAAAATCATATAAGCGCATATTCAACAATCTCCCCCTTTTGATGATAACAAATATATAAATAATTTTCCATTTGGCTTATTTATGTATTTCTATTTGTATGCATATATGTAGGTGGAGCATCATGTAGAGAGGAAGCATTCAAATAGGGGGAGCAATTAGAGTATATCATTGATCAAATACATTTAACTCAGTCAAAATCTTCATTATATGTTTGTTATCATCAAAAGGGGGAGATTGTTGAATATGCGCTTATATGATTTTTGTTTGATGATAATAAACATATATATATATATATATATATTCATTTAAATGTATTTAGTAATGTACTATTTTGTTTTTCATAGATTAAATAAATATTTGTTGAAGAAAATAAATTACACAGCATTTGAATTGAAACAGAAATTTTATTCAAACAAATATTTATTACAATCTTGAATAGTACAAATTCAAGCTCTCGCTATACGTATACAATTTTGATTTTACAATACATCACAATTCAGTTTACATAAATTCCTCACTACATATAACTCACCCTCGTAGTTTATCTTCGACTTTATTCCAGTTAAAATCCAGCATCTGAGAAATCTGCAAAAATATTCACTAACGCAGTAAAATTGAAAAAGAAATATTTTTGTAATATAAAATGAAATATGATTTTTGAAAATATGATTTGCCTCAGTTATTTGGGTTGTTCGTCATCATTCACATTTGAATTCATCATACACGAACAACGTGACATGCACAGTGTATCACTGTACATGCCACAAGGCCATGCACATCAATATACACTTGATAATGCTAAAGGGACAGGTGAGCACAAGTCAAACCCAAATGAAAAGCCGGGTTCAACTCACGTGAAATATATTTAAAATCACGATACGAGCACAAGGTCAAACCCGAGTTTTGAAACTGGATTCAAATCAAGTGAAATTTCAAAAATCAACATGAATGGATGTCACAAGCAAAGACCAGACACACTTGAACATGGTGAGAAACACAAGTCAAATAACTCAGCATTGAAGTGGATGTACAAAGCTCAAGTTCAATCCCAAAGCAACCAGTAATGACACAGCAACTACCATCAACTACAAGCCCAAGTGTACAAAGAAGTAATGACACAACAACTACCATCAACTACAAGCCCAAGTGTACAAAGAAGACAATGACACAGCAACCAACAAAAGAAGTTCAGTGCCTCAACGAACATGGTTCGAAACAGCATACCAAATAAATCAGATGAACAGCTAAGGATAAGAGCTCAATGAATATGAAAGCAAGAATGCAAATGCACAAGCATCAATATATAATGATCAATATGCTTCACAGTACAACATACAAAATGAATCATACGGTTTCAATGCTAACTGCTCAAGTAAAGTGAAGGAACAAAACCGAGCAGTGCATATATGAAGTACAAAACAAGTGCACCATAAACCACAGTCTCAAGTTCAAATAACAAACAAGTGATACCAGTAGAAGGAATATCAGCAGACAACAAGACCGTGAAGCAACTCAAAGACCAAGTCGAAGTCGAACTGTTCTTAACAGTTCTAAGTATCTAACAACAGAGAATCAACAATGCATGCAACAGGACTAAGGCGACAATGTGCGTAGAGACCAGTAGTGAATTCAACAAGCAACTATACATGAAGACTAGCTGCTGAATTCCAAGAAAATAAACAAGTCGCAACCACTACAACAGGACACCAGTAAAACAACTCATATACACGAACCAGTGAATAGCATGGGAAAAGTCAAATGAGCAAGTGCAACAGAGGACAGCAACATGTACACATGGGGAAGTGCATTTATCAAGGATATCATGAAGCAATACCACAATATTAAGTTCAAGACTACAGTTACAAGATATGACATCACAGCAACCAGGCAGCATGAACAGCAATACGTTAAAAACATATGAACCAGCAAAGGCCAAAATCTAACAAAGGAAAATGCACCAGAGAATCATATGTGCAGAGGAACAGTGATGGTCGAAGTAATGCAGATTCGTAATGTATACAGTTAAGAAAATCAAGTGCATGCAATTTTTGAAAAAGTCACAACAAATAAAAGAAGAAAGTTTTTGCTGTATTATTCATGGGAAATCAAACGTTTAAAAATCAAGGCCGTGAGTAACAAGGTGAAAATATATCAGGAAAGCCGTGCGTATCAGGCAATTGAAAATTAGGAAAGTATCGAGTTGATACGAACAAACTTAAGTGTTTCGGTATTCATATAAATACCAGCACCAAAGTATCATCATTGGCATGAAAAACCAATCGAACTCAAGCAATCAAACCTGAAAGCAAAAGAAACAAATAACATACCAGAAGAAAAGACGAATTCGATCATCTCGAAGCAACCAAGCGGAACCCTAATTTCACAGACAAATCAAGAGAAGCAGCCGAGCGCAACTCCAAGCAGCTGCAGAGCATCAATATCAATTGACAAGAGCAATGAAATAAATTGGCATTCGAAAGCCCTAATCTGGATCGAGAACAAAGCCCTAATTTCATAAAGAGGAACGAACGAGAGAACGGCCGCCATTTTCCCAATGGAACGAATAAAAAAGGATCGGGTCGACATAATAAAAGGGGCCGGCCATTAAGTTTTAGGGTTTTTTGTTTTTTAAATAAGGGCTTTAGTTTTTAAAATAAGGGCTTTATCTTATTTTTGTCTTAATTTTTTTTTAAAATTTTAAAACTCTTTTCAAACTGTTGTATTTGCTAGTCGTGTGACTAGGGCACAAGCTACGTGGCGTAGCTTGAGAATTCGCAACTCAGTGGTTGAGTTGTGGCAGGGTTTTGAGCGTAGAGTTAGGTTAGTCTGTAGCGGGTGTTGCGAGTTTACGTGTGCAAGCGTGTGACTATCTAATTTCTAGTAGAAACCTTGGGGGCAACACGTAGGCAGGTTTTTGCCGAAGCTGGGTAAATTCTGTGTCGTTCTATTTCTGCATTTATTATTCTGCTTTTATCTGTGCTGCTACTATTCTGTGATTTGTGTTGAAATTATTTTATAAGCTTCCGCAATTAATTTTTATAATTAATACCATCACCCTATTAACCCCCCTCTAGGGTGAAATCGATCCTACACTAAGCAATAGTATCAATCAAAGTTGCAGGAACAAGTCAAGTTCAAGGCAAAGGATTGATTTATGTTTTCAACTACAGGGGGAACTTCCCTGTTATATATATAAAAAAAAGGATTTCAACTGTAAGAAAATTAAAAATTACTGTTATTAATGAATTAAGTACGTGAATACAACAAAGAGTAAGAAAATATTTTATAACTTGCAGATTGAACTTCAAGATTTAAAGAAGAAAAAAAGAAATACAGGCTCAAAATTCATCTTCTGTTCTCTGTCAAAATTTCCAGGTCAGCAACCTAGCCCTAAATTTGAATGTGTTTTGATGAATGCATGAATGGATTGTCTTCTTTGATATGTGGTATGCTGGAATGTAAACTTGTGTGTGTGTGTGTGTGTGTGTGTGTGTGTGTATATATATATATATATATATATATATATATATATATGCAATGCATGTCTGAAAATAATTAGAATTTTCCTCTTTGTATACATATGGGATGTATGTCTGGAAACAGACAAAATTTGCCTTTGTTCATTCCAGGTTTTAAAAACCTATTTGAAAATTAAATTATTAAAACACAAAACATTTTTAGCTTTTGTTTAATTGAAGAATGTTCATATGAGGATAACCTTTTTTTATAAAAAAATAAATAAGTAAAACTAGCAAATGGGTTACTGGAAACTAAAATTTGCAGTTAAATATATATCTCTGTTTATATAACAGGTTTTGTAAACCTATTCGAAAAACAAAAAAAATTATCACCCAAAGAAATACATATTTAGCTGTGATCTTTTAATGGAAAGTGATCACAAAGGTGTAATACATTTTCTAAAAATAATTTTCAGCAAGGACATTCCGTAAGTACTTCAAAAAGAAGAAATTACGGTGAAAATTCAAAATCTATCCAATTTACAACCTGCATGAAATAAAAATTTGTTTACATCATCCAAATCAAATTTAAAAACAACGATTTTTAAAACTAAAATTGGGATTTTTAGTTTTGAATTAGGGGTCATATTTCTAAGATGAACGAAATGGTTGTTTTCACCATTTTTCGGCGATAAACGTGGTAATGGTTGTTGGGCTTGGGGCAGGAAGTGGTTGGTGGATGAGGGATCATCGGAAAATTGCTTAATGATTTTATAATTCGTCGTGGGTGGCGAACGAGAACGAAATAGGGTTTAACAACCCAGTATGGTCGATAGCATATAAAGTGGAAGTTCATCATTATCGAGGTGATTCAGGTGATCGGTCAGTGGGGATCAGGAGGGGAAGGCTTTGGCGAAGGTGTGAACGCAAGGGTGTGGATGCAGATGGTGGAGTTCGTCGGAGTGAAGGCATTTTGGGACGATAGTTTGGTTCCAGGAAGAAGCAAAATGGTTCGATTTCGATTGTTCAACGAATGGATGGATCTGGGTGTTGGGAATCGTCAACGGGACCTTCCTCGACATGCTGGTGATCGAAACGGTGACCGAAGGTGGTCAGGCCTCTGGTACACGTGCACGGACGTTGATCGTGTACAGGTGATTTTGGGTTCGCTGTGAATTTAGGAAGATGAAGATTTCCCGAAGTCGTACTTGGGTATTTTTGAAATTTTCTCGGGGATTATTGTTTTTGTGCTCGGGTAGTTTTGATGAAAATAGGTTTTTGATCTTAAATAAAAATTCAGGTTTTAAAAAGATGAAAGAAAAAAAAAAGACTCGGGGGTTAGCTCGCGATTTTGCACTTTTGGCTTGGGAAAATTCGAAGATTGCTAGGGTCTTGCCTATATTCAAATAGCATAGTTTGAAATCAAAAACATAATTAAGTTTTTTAGGAATTTTTGAACAAGTTTTTCACAAGAAATATTACTAAGTTCCGAAGTGAATTTTTAAACAAGTTTTTCATACTAGTTTTCAAAGATAAAAAAATGTTAAAGCTAAAGGTTTTTAATTGTTTTGAAAATTGGTTAATTTGATTTGGAAATAAATTATATGATAATGATAATAAATAAAGTCCTAAATATGTCCAAATGGAACTTGATAATGTTTGAACTTAGCAAGTGTTTGAGATATATAGTAAAGACTTTAAAGAAAAAAAGGGTATTTCGAATAGATTTATTTTCAAACCTTTGATTCAAATAGAGTTTAAATGATGACTAAGTAAATAAATGGTTATCTTAAAATAAATTAAGGATAATTTTATCAATGAATAAAAAGGTTAATCAATACCTAAAGGCAATTACTTAATTTAAAGTAATTAATTAACAATTTAAATCAATTTGTCAAGTAATTAAAGGATGATTACTCAAAGTAATAAATTTGTATTTGATTAATATATATGATTAGGATAATCCCTTATTGTTATTAATTAAGGATAATTAATTGAATGGAAATTAATTAAGGGTAAGTTAATGTGATTAGTTTATAATAATTAAATAATTAAAGGTTAATTATTTAATGATTATGGGTTGATTAATTTAGTAATTAAAGATTGATTGATTCATTAATTAAGGATAATTAATGAATTTAAAGTTAAATAAAGAATGACAATCAATTGAATAATAAATTGGAATTAAGATTTAATTAATAATTAAGGATTCATTTATCAAATAATTAATTAAAAGTCAATAAATAAAAGTAATTAAGGTTTAATTAATTACAATTAAGGGTTAATTAATTAAGAAAATTAATTAAAGAAATGATTAATTTATGAAGGTGGTTAAGACTTAATCAATTGAAATTAATGATAATTAATCATTGATTAAAGATTACTAATGAGAGTAATTATGTGAGTAATAAATGTAAAACCACACGACTTATCCATCTTAATTAAAGATGTTTGATTGTTATTGAATGTTGTGTGATGGATTGATATATTTGATATTTGATGTGATGCTATGTGATGATTTGTGCTGAGCTTCTATTTTGTGATGAATATACTATTATATGAATATGAAAACCCTTTGACCCGTAAAATGACATTTGAATTTCGATGCGATAGGGAGTCGGATTCCAGTTGGTTATCCGAAACCCACATCGAATAATAATGATGAATCTTTGTGATTTGATAAATTTACTTTATCTGTGAATCTGTGAATAAAGATAAGCGTTATGGGTTATACCGCTTATTGATATGATTGAATCTGCGATGATGATGTTATGCACTATTGTGTTGAACCCCTGGACCACACCCATACACACACAAATATGGATTGTACGTGGAAATGGGTTAAGTCACAAATTTTGAAATAGTTTAAAGATTGAATTTTTGAATCCAAAATAGTTTTGAAATTAGAATCGAAAACTTTTGAAAATGGATTTCAAAAATAAAGTTATTTTGAATAACTTGATTGAGTTTTAAAATTTAAATAATTTGATTTAAATTTGAATTCAATATTTGAAATTGAATTCTATGATTTGAAAACTATGGTGTAAAAAGGTTATTCAACTTATAAATGGGTTCATATGGGTTTTAAACCATTTTAAAAGTGTTGTTTTGGGACTTTAAATTTAACCCAAGATTTTAACTTGTATAAATAGAATTATATTTTTTCGAAACAAAAACTGTTGTTTTCAAAAAATTAAAAGCTTTCACATAAAAAATGAACTTCTAATTTGTGTAAGAAGGATTTTAAGTTTAAAATGAAAATAGTTTTCCAAAGTTATTGATAAATCTTTGGAAACGTGCTTTGAGGGCTATAAACTAAATCTTTGATTTAAAGATTTAATGAGTTAATCCAATTGAAATGGAAATTGTTCGGAAATATATAAATGGATCTTTGTGAAACTGGGTGAAACCTTGTGAAATAAATCTTTTTGTTTAAAGATTTAAAATGGTAATTTGTTTAACCATTTGAAAGAAAAGCTTTGGATATTTAAGTTGTGACTTCACTAAAATCCCATATCCATATGTTTTTAAATATGGCGCTCATTATTCGGTTTAGCCGGGAGAGGACCTTGTGTCATATAGCCCATTCCGAATAGTGATACGACGTTATGGATTGCATTTAAAGACCGGTGTTGAAGGCCGGGTGTCTTCAAGAATGTTATGATAACCTATCGATTGTCTCTGCACCGAGTAGCTACGGTATAGAGATTCCCTAAGTGATGGGAAGTCCGATCGGGATTGTGGATCCGGATTTGTAAGGGCTTCTTCGGAAGTGCCTTCGGTTCTGTTCGAACCCGGAACAGACTTGTATGGTTGTATGTCCGACATTACACTTTGAGATATTAAACTGATCTCTATCAAATACATTTCTGCTTGGTGGTGGAGAATTTATTCTCTTAGCTTAACACCCTTCTCTGAGACGTAGGAGCTCAAAGGTTATGTAGTTGATATTTATCAGTGGTATATTCCCAATTTGGTAGCGTGGCATGCTGAGTGATGTTGTGTGTTAATGATCATTTGTTGATCATTTGTGATTAAAGCATGGCTTTTGTATAAAGCGTAGCTTTGTGGACGAGACTGCATCAGCACCTCACACCCCGGAAATGGTCGAAACAGGAAAGATAGGGCAAGGTTATGAGGGTCGCGCCCTTTAGGGTGTGTCACCCTTCAGGAAAAGGGTGGTATCATGGTATGGAGCCCAGATGCTTATTCATATGGATACTGCAGATCTATTACTTTGTGATTGCTTTGTGGTTTAGAGGCTCCTCGGATAAAGGTCCCAAAGGACCGGGGGATGGCATGCTCGATTAGTAGTTGCCTAGTTAGAGAGGTAACCCGGTCTTGTGTTGGCAGAGATCCGGTTAGGTTCTCGGGATGTCCCAGAGGCGATCCCATGGACAGTAGGAAGTTCCTTAGCCTGACCATTTGTTGAAAATCCAATCAAAACAATACGCGCCTTGTACGGTTTTAGTTGTAGAACCTGCCATTTAAAAATGCAGCTATAGTAGGCATAATATCATGGTACCTATGCTGGCTAGGATTTATATTATACTTTCGAAAGATTTTCCACTATGCAATAGTAATAATATCAAAGGATTTTTCTCGTATTAAGCATATTTGACTATCATAAGGAGAAATCTCCTCCAAGTCTGCGTTTGCATTGTGTGTGTGGCGGGAGGCCTTATGGTAGTTTCATTTTCTAAAAAGCATTGCGGATTTAAAATTTAAATTCTTTTGTTTGTTTTTAAAAATACCAACTGTTTTTGTTTGCTCATACCAGTCCCACGCTTGACCTCGAGTTTATTGTTCCTTTCCTAAACTCTGGGTGCCCACAATTTTCCCACACGGGCAGTCTAGAGTTGGATTTTTCAGATAGTCAGGTTTAGTTGATTATCTGGAGCTAGTTCAGTCTTTGGTTCAGGACTGCACTTGCTTATCTTTGTGCATCGTTATTGGGAGTTTGATCTAGTTCTGGATTGGTGCCTTGGAGATGGAGATTACCAATGCTGGAGTTCTCTTTTGAAGACTACCTTCTCTATTGAAGATTTTGTTCTGTTGCTAGTGTTATCTTTTCTTTCTGCTGCTATTGTCTTGTATCATATCTCTGATGTATATTCACTGTATCATCTGTTGTATCATATTGTATCAAATGTTGTATATCATATGTATATTCTTTTTCTTCCGCTGTGTTGTTATACTTAATGTATTATAAGCTCCGGCGAACCAGATTCGACGTTTGGATTTGCGGCATTTGAATACGAGTGTCGTATTCGGTGCCGATTCTTGAAGGCCGAGTTAGAGTCGTTTCATTTGGTATTAGAGCTGAGGGTTAAAACTTTAGCTCAGGAGTATAACACATTAAGTAACTCATTAGATATTGGGTGAAGTATACCCTAGAATGAATAATCCCTAATATATCCGTTCGAAGGCCTTAGTAAATTCCTTTACTATCCACTGATAGTAAGTATGAGTGCAAGAAGAGGACGTGATAGGGGACAGGGAAATACCACTATAAATGGTCAATACCCTGCAACAGTGGAAATAAGTTTCTCTATTAATCTCCTTTGATTCGATTTCAAATTCTTTTGATTGCTTCAGGACAGCTCCAAAAAGAAGTTTCGGTGTGATGGCGGCCCTACGAATCGTTGTAGAAAATCCTTACTTCATCGGTTTCTTATCAACTTTTCGATCTAAACTCTAATGAATTTGGAATTTGAGGTTGGAAAATTTTAAATAAATTGGAAATTTTAAATTGAGTCAAATTGGTTAACAATATGAAGCTAAATTTGAATTGTATCAATAAAACGATATCGGTTAAAATCAAATTTGAAATTCTATCGTAATTTCTTGTGTATATCAAAGTCCGAAGAGGGACAAATTGGTATATACTTTGGGATATTTCGACTTGAATTTGGAATCCATATCTAGTGTTTAAGAATTATGGAAGATTAAATCTATCTAATCTATCTATCTATTCTCTGGGATCTGATATATTCTACGAACGATTAGTTATCCCTCGAACTAATCAATGCCCTCGCATATTCGTAGACCGGTGGACCCGAGTATCTTGTGAAATAATTGTGTGAGTTTGTTCTCATATTGTTGATATTATGATTTGGGTAAACCGAATGCAAAATAAATATTTCGACCTAATTAGATCAATCATTTCTCTATCTTTCATCTATTCTTTCTCGTCTTCCTTGCAAATTTCGAGGAAGAAATTTTTTTAAGGGGGGAATCTGTAACGACCCCGATTTTTAATTAAATTTAAATTGATAATTAAAATAAATTTTTGAATAAAGTTGTAAATTAATTTGAATTTTTCACATTAAATAGGATATTTACTTATTTGGATATTGATTTTAAAATTTTATTGGATTTGAATTTGTATATTTAAAATCTTATAAAAAATAACATCCTAAAATCTATCAATTAAAATTTATAATATATTTTAAACTTTTGAAATTTAATTTGAGAATATGATTGAAAAATTGCAAACAAATAAAATGAGTAATAAACTATATATAAATAAATTCCAATTTATTTTGAGTTTAAAATCTTAAAATAATAAATATTCTAAAAGAGAAAAAAATCATTTGAATTCAAATTATATATATATATAATACATACTTTCTTTTGAAAAGAAAAAAAATTCACTTATTGATAAAATTAGTTTTTAAAATCATTTCTTGCTTTAAATTTGTATAAGTAGAAGTAATAGACATAAATGTTTATATTTCAAAGCTTAAATTTGAGATTTGGATTTAAATTCAAAATGAATGGTTTTAAAAATAAATGGCATTTAAAATTCGTTAAGATAATTAAGGAATAATGTGTATAATGAAATATTATTTAAATTCTTTTAACATTGTTTATACATATATGCACCAAAGAATAAGATGTAAAAAAAATTTACAAAAAAAATTATTTGTCTTGTAAAAAGAAAGATCACAAATGTAAACAAAGATGCACAAGGGTTTGGAGTGAGGTGATTAACAAAATCTAGAGTTATGATATCTCTTTACAAATGGCCTTCAATGCAATTAATTTAATAAAAAAACTAAATAAAAAAACTACAAAAACCTTTCCATCTCCCCATGTACAATCATAAAATAACTCAGCAAATCTGAACAACAGTAAACAAAAGATTTGGCATTTCAATCTAAACACCAAAGAAATTGAAAGAGAAAAAAAAATCAAAAAAAAAAATAAATCATTTCTCTTGGATTCAAAGATGAAGAAATCTGAAATCTTCCTCAGTATCAAACTATAGATTTACACTCAGGTAAACTCTGCACTCTATAGTTTAGTAAATTTGTAATTTTGAAATCAAGTTGTAGCACAAATTCAAACTGTAGATTTTAAAAAGAAAATACAGTGCAAAATTTCTGGAAAACGGTGCAGATTCTATGAAATACATAAAGGCAAGTAAACTTTTTAAAGAAAGTTTGAATTTAATGTTGATTGATTAATAACAAAGCAAGGATCTAAGCAATAGTATCAATCAAAGTTGCAGGAACAAGTCAGGTTCAAGGCAAATGATTGATTTCTGTTCAACTGCAGGGAGAACTTCCCTGTTATATAAAAAAAAGGATTTCAACAGTAAGAAAATATAAAATTACTGTTTTTAATGAATTAAGTACGTGAATACAACAAAGAGTAAGAAATTTTTTTATAACTTGCAGATTGAACTTCAAGATTTAAAGAAGAAAAAAAGAAATACAGGCTCAAAATTCATCTTCTGTTCTCTGTCAAAATTTCCAAGTCAGCAACCTAGCCCTAAATTTGTATGTGTTTTGATGAATGCAGGAATGGATTGTCTTCTTTGATATGTGGTATGCTGGAATGTAAACTTGTGTGTGTGTGTGTGTGTGTGTGTGTGTGTGTGTATATATATATATATATATATATATATATATATATATATATATATATATATATATATGCAATGCATGTCTGAAAATAAGTAGAATTTGCCTCTGTGTATACATATGGGATGTATGTCTGGAAAAAGACAAAGTTTGCCTTTGTTCATTCCAGGTTTTAAAAACCTATTTGAAAATTAAATTATTAAAACACAAAACATTTTTAGCTTTTGTTTGATTGAAAAATGTTCATATGAGGATAATATTTTTTTTATAAAAAAATAAATAAGTAAAACTAGCAAATGGGTTGCTGGAAACTAAAATTTGCAGTTAAATATATATCTCTGTTTATATAACAGGTTTTGTAAACCTGTTCAAAAAAAAATTATCACCCAAAGAAATACATATTAAGCTGTGATCTTTTAATGGAAAGTAATCACAAAGGTGTAATACATTTTCTAAAAATAATTTTCAGCAAATACATTCAGTAAGTACTTCAAAAAGAAGAAATTATAGTGAAAATTCAAAATCTATCCAATTTACAACCTACATGAAATCAAAATTTGTTTACATTATCCAAATCAAATTTGAAAACAATGGTTTTTAAAACTAAAATTGGGATTTTTAGTTTTGAATTGGGGGTCATATTTCTAAGATGGACGGAATGGTTGTTTTCACTATTTTCCGGCAATAAACGTGGTAATGGGTGTTGGGCTTGGGGCAGGAAGTGGTTGGTGGATGAGGGATCATAGGAAAATTGCTCAATGATTTTATAATTCGTCGTGGGTGGCGAATGAGAACGAAATAGGGTTTAACAACCCAGTATGGTCGATAGCATTTAAAGGGGAAGTTCGTCATTATCGAGGCGATTCAGGTGATCGGTCAGTGGGGATCAGGAGGGGAAGGCTTTGGCCAAGGTGTGGACGCGAGGGTGTGGATGCAGATGGTGGAGTTCGTCGGAGCGAAGGCATTTTAGGATGATTGTTTGGTTCCAGGAAGAAGAAAAATGGTTCGATTTCGATTGTTCGACGAATGGATGGATCTGGGTGTTGGGAATCGTAGGCGGGACCTTCCTCGACATGCTGGTGATCGAAATGGTGGCCGGAGGTGGTCAGGCCTCTGGTACACGTGCACGAACGTTGATCGTGTACAGGTGATTTTGGGTTCGCTGTGAATTTGGGAAGATGAAGATTTCTCGAAGTCGTACCTGGGTATTTTTGAAATTTGCTCGGGGATTATTGTTTTTGGGCTCGGGTAGTTTAACGAAAACAGGTTTTAGATCTTAAACAAAAATTCAGGTTTTAAAAAGATGAAAGAAAAAAAAAGACTCGGGGGTTAGCTTGCGATTTTGCACTTTTGGATCGGGAAAATTGGAAGATTGCTCGGGTCGTGCCTATATTCAAATAGCATAGTTTGAAATCAAAAACATAATTAAGTTTTTTAGGAATTTTTGAACAAGTTTTTCACAAGAAATATTACTAAGTTCCGAAGTGAAATTTTTAACAAGTTTTTCATACTGGTTTTCAAAGATTAAAAAAAATGTTAAAAATAAAGGTTTTAAATTGTTTTGAAAATTGGTTAATTTGATGTGGAAATAAATTATATGATAACGATAATAAATAAAGTCCTAAATATGTCCAAATGGAACTTGATAATGTTTGAACTTAGTAAGTGTTTGAGATGTATAGTAAAGACTTTAAAAAAAAAGGGTGTTTCGAATAGATTTATTTTCAAACCTTTGATTCAAATAGAGTTTAAATGATGACTAAGTAAATAAGTGGTTATCTTAAAATAAATTAAGCATAATTTTATTAATGAATAAAAAGGTTAATCAATACCTAAAGGTAATTACTTAATTTAAAGTAACTAATTAACAATTTAAATTGATTTGTCAAGTGATTAAAGGATGATTACTCAAAGTAATAAATTTGTATTTGATTAATATATGTTATTAGGATAATCCCTTATTGTAATTAATTAACGATAATTAATTAAATGGAAATTAATTAAGGGTAAGTTAATGTGATTAATTTAGAATAATTAAATAATTAAAGGTTAATTATTTAATGATTATGGGTTGATTAATTTAGTAATTAAAGATTGATTGATTTATTAATTAAGGATAAGTAATTAATCTAAAGTTAAATAAATAAATAAAGAATGATAATTAATTAAGGATAATTAATTAGAATTAAGATTTAATTAATAATTGAGGATTCAATTATTAAATAATCAATTAAAAGTCAATAAATAAAAGTAATTAAGGTTTAATTAATTACAATTAAGGGTTAATTAATTAAGATAATTAATTAAAGAAATGATTAATTAATGAAGGTGGTTAAGACTTAATCAATTTAAATTAATGATAATTAATCATTGATTAAAGATTACTAATGAGAATAATTATGTGAGTAATAAATGTAAAACCACACGATTTATCCATCATAATTAAAGATGTTTCATTGTTAATGAATGTTGTGTGATGGATTGATATATTTGTTATGTGATGTGTGTTATGTGATGCTTTGTGCTGAGCTGCTATATTTGTGATGAATATACTGTTATACGAATATGAAAACCCTTTGACCCATAAAACGACATTTGAATTTTGATGCGACAGGGAGTCAGATTCCAGTTGGTTATCCAAAATCCACATTGAATAATAATGATGAATCTTTGTGATTAATAAATTTGCTTTATCTGTAAATCTTTGAATAATGATAAGCGTTATGGCTTATACCGCTTATCGATATGATTGAATCTATGATGATGATGTTGCGCACAATTGTTTGAACCCCTAGACCACACCTATACACACACAACTATGGATTGCATGTGGAAATGGGTTAAGTCACAGATTTTGAAATAGTAAAGATTGAATTTTTGAATCCAAAATAGTTTTGGAATTAGAATCGAAAGCTTTTGAAAATGGATTTCAAAAATAAAGTTATTTTGAATAACTCGATTGAGTTTTGAAATTTAAATAATTTAATTTAAATTTGAATTCAATAGTTGAAATTGAATTCTATGATTTGGAAACTAGGGTTTAAAGTGGTTACTCAACTTATAAATGGGCTTATATGGGTTTTAAACCATTTTAAAAGTGTTGTTTTGGGACTTTAAATTTAACCCAAGATTTTAAATTGTATAAATAGAATTATATTTTTCCGAAACGAAAACTATTGCTTTCAATAAATTAAAAGCTTTCACATAAGAAATGAACTTCTAATTTATGTAAGAAGGATTTCAAGTTTAAAATGAAAATAGTTTTCCAAAGTTATAGATAAATCTTTGGAAACGTGCTGTGAGAGCTATAAACTAAATCTTTAATTTAAAGATTTAATGAGTTAATCCAATTGAAATGGAAATTGTTTGGAAATCTATAAATGGATCTTTGTGAAACCGGGTGAAACTTTGTGAAATAAATCGTTTTGTTTAAAGATTTAAAATGGTAATTTGTTTAACCATTTGAAAGAAAAGCTTTGGATTTTTAAGTTATGATTTAACTAAAATCCCATATCCATAAATATGGCGCTCATTATTCGGTTTAGCCGGGAGAGGACCTTGTGTCATATAGCCCATTCCGAATAGTGATACGACGTTATGGATTGTATTTGAAGACCGGTGTTGAAGACCGGGTGTCTTCAAGAACGTTAGGATAACCTATCGATTGTCTCTGCACCGAGTAGCTATGGTATAGAGATTCCCTAAGTGATGGAAAGTCCGATCGGGATTGTGGATACCCGGATTTGCAAGGGCTTCTTCGGAAGTGCCTTAAGTTTTGTTCGAACCCGGAACAGACTTGTATGGTTGTATGTCCGACATTACACTTTGAGATATTAAACTGATCTCTATCAAATACATCTCTGCTTGGTGGCAGAGAATTTATTCTCTTAGCTTAACACCCTTCTCTAAGACGTAGGAGCTCAGAGGTTATGTAGTTGATATTTATCAGTGATATATTCCCAATTTGATAGTGTGGCATGCTGAGTGCTGCTATGTGTTGATGATCATTTGTTGATCATTTTTTATCAAAGCATGGCTTTTGTATAAAGCGTAGCTTTGTGGATGAGACTGCATCAGGACCTCACACCCCAGAAATAGTCGCAACAGGAAAGATGAGGCAAGGTTATGAGGGTCGCTCCCTTTAGGGTGTGTCATTCCCTTTTGGAAAAGGGTGGTATCATGGTATGGAGCCCAGATGCTTACCCATGTGGATACTGCAAATCTATTACTTTGTGATTGCTTTGTGGTTAAGAGGCGCCTCGGATAAAGGTCCCAAAGTACCGGGGGATGACACGCTCGAGTAGTAGTTGCCTAGTTAGAGAGGTAACCCGGTCTTGTGTTGGCAGAGATCCGGTTAGGTTCTCGGGATGTCCCAGAGGCGATCCCATGGACAGTAGGAAGTTCCTTAGCCTGACCATTTGTTGAAAATCCAATCAAAACAATACGCGCCTTGTACGGTTTTAGTTGTAGAACCTGCCATTTAAAAATGCAGCTATAGTAGGCATAATATCATGGTACCTATGCTGGCTAGGATTTATATTATACTTTCGAAAGATTTTCCACTATGCAATAGTAATAATATCAAAGGATTTTTCTCGTATTAAGCATATTTGACTATCATAAGGAGAAATCTCCTCCAAGTCTGCGTTTGCATTGTGTGTGTGGCGGGAGGCCTTATGGTAGTTTCATTTTCTAAAAAGCATTGCGGATTTCAAATTTAAATTCTTTTGTTTGTTTTTAAAAATACCAACTGTTTTTGTTTGCTCATACCAGTCCCACGACTGACCTGGAGTTTATTGTTCCTTTACTAAACTCTGGGTGTCCACAATTTTCTCACACGGGCAGTCTAAAGTTGGGATTTTCAGATAGTCATGCTTAGTAAATTATCTGGAGCTAGTTCGGTCTTTGGTTCAGGACTGCACTTGCTTATCTTTGTGCATCGTTATTGGGAGTTCGAGCTATTTCTGGATTGGTGCCTTGGAGATGGAGATTACCGATGCTGGAGTTCTCTTTTGAAGACTGCCTTCTCTATTGAAGATTTTGTTCCGCTGCTAGTGTTATCTTTTCTTTCTGCTGCTATTGTCTTGTATCATATCTCTGATGTATATTCATTGTATCATCTATTGTATCATATTGTATCAAATGTTATATATCATATGTATATTCTTTTTCTTCCGCTGTGTTGTTATACTTAATGTGTTAAAAGCTCCGGCGAACCAGATTCGACGTTTGGATCTGCGGCATTTGAATACAAGTGTCATATTCGGTGCCGATTTTCGAAGGCCGAGTCAGGGTCGTTTCACGACCCCTTCAAAAGGTTTTAATATATCTGACCTTTGGTTTTAGCATCCATTCGACTCCTTCTAAAGGGCTTGCTAGTGCTATTATCTCTTGCAGTTCTTTCTCTTCTATTCATTTTGGTTTCGACAAGGTTGAAGTCGTAATTGATGGTAACAGTAGCCATAAATAATAGATACCAATGTTTACAGTATAATTAGCTTTAAAGTGATATGTATTTTTGGTTTCAAGTATTTCATACCGCTGCTTAGGATGTAAGTAAACAACATCCTCATGTTTTGGCTCAATTTTGATTTTCGTGAACCCGTCTATAACCTGCATCAAAATTAAATTTCATATATTAATTTTCTTTTTTATTTGTATTTGTTGTATTATATTGAAAATGTGTTGTAAAATTATATACCTTTGAATCAATGAATTTGTTGAATAGCATATCTGAAATATTCAATCCTCTTATTTCAATATCATTGTCCGAGTCATAAAATGCTGCTTTTCTGTTTTAATAATATCAGAATCATATTAGTATGCATCACTGTAATTGGTAAGCATGTGCACATGGAAAATATTTGCCAGGAAAATACTTGCCATGTATACATATATGTATGTTTGTTTGTATGTATGTTATGTTTTATTTAAATAACTTACTTATTTCCGTCATGTTGGTAAAAAGCTTTTAGTTCACTGATTTGCTTCTACGAAAGCTATTTTTTGCAAGCTTGCTTTTTTCAAGATCTATCACGACATCTTCTTTTGTTTCGATCAGTCATGATCAGATTCATCTTCTTAAGGTACCTCAATAATATTACATTTTTAACTTCATTTTTGTCGGCATTGACTTTTTTGGATTTCTGTGTTTTTTTTTGGATCTATTGGAAATTTGGATCTTATGCTTTTTTTCTGTTTTTAGTTTTAATTCTCTTGGATAGTAAAGATGGAGAAATTTCTCTTTTATTCTTTTTTGATTTTTTTCTCTCCTCTTTTCCCTTCTTTATTTCGTATTCTTCAACCACTTTTGACTTTAGAGGTTCTTTTACAATTTTGCTTTGTTCCAATATTTCTGGTTTTTCTTTCTGACCATCATTTGAAACATTTTTTGGTGAATCTGCATGTTATGGAAACAAGTATTAATACTGTATATTTATAAGTGTATGTGTGTCTATATATGTTAAATATTTAACATACAAATATTTTAACGCATGAATTAATTGTATTTGTAAGTCATACCTTTTGATTTTAAGTTGGGGTCTTCTTGTTGTATCTTATTATCAACTTCACTATCAATTGCATCTTTGTTATTAACTAATTTAAGTAAATCATCTTCGTTTGTCAAGTTTATTGTATTACTAAATATTTTATTTATATAAAATATCAAATATTTACAAGGAAAATATTTTCCATATTAAAATTTTCTTAATTTAAAACATTTACCATTTTGGCCTTGCCTATTTTTCCTTCTATTGGCACTTACTTTTCATCCTCCCTCTGTTGTTCCTTTTCATCCTTCATTACTAATGATGTTCCTTTGTTTCTTTTTCATCCTTTTCCTATCGTTGTTGCTCCTTTGTTTCTTTTCTATCAACATTATTATAACCATCTCACCACCGTTGTCATCTTTGTCATCTTCAACTTCAGCTTTCTTTTCATATGGACCCTCATCATCATCTTCTTTAGCCTCATTTTTCTTATCACCGTCTTTTTTGTCTTTATCTTTGTAATGGACCGGGATTTTCGACCTCGAAAATCGACATTAATACGTCCACTGTATAAAATGCCGAGCAGTCGAGTGCCGTAAATACCAGTTCACTAGGGGTGAAGAAGAAAAAGGTATAAGAAAAATAGAAACAATAACATAGAATCTCACAATCGCAGCGAAATAAAGTATAATATATAACAACAGATTTTAAATACAAGAGTTGTACTGTTAATATATATACCACCATAAGAGTACAATTTAATACATCAATCTGGACAGTTTAATTACTTGTCTTCACATAGCGAAAAATAACCAAGTACGTGATAAACGTCTGAACTCCTCCAGCTCGTCTCCTGAACTCCATAGCATTTTAACCTGAATTTGTAATACTTTGTCTGACCCGAGCATTATAATAAAATAACACCGAGTCAGTCTGGAAAACCAGCATGAGAAAACACACTAAATTTGAATTATTAACCTTTTTCAAAATCCTTTGAAAACAAAGATATTTCATAAGACCACGTCACACATAAACGCTATGTGTTTTTACCTTACGATGACCAAAACGATTTTTATCAGAATCATCTGATATTATAATAGTGACTGTAGAGAGTAAATAGAAAATAGCTGAAATACTTGCATCTCACGTGTCAGCATAGTTGGGCACAATCAAAATCGTACGGCGGTTATTGGAGGATGGATTCCATCGAATGACTGGACAACTGGAGTACTACCCACCACGGCACACCTCTAGAACAATGTACCGAGGACCATGCTGGGATCCCTTGCAACACAAGACTAGCCTACCCCTAACCTGGATAGATCGAATATGTTATCACCCCGGTATTCCCACCCTTACCACCGAGCGCTCCTTCCATGCACAACCATATCCATAAATAATAGGTTTCAAGGACATCAAGAAAGGTGATAACATACCCTAATTGGGTGCGACCCACTTAGCCTTGCTGCATCTCCCTTTTTTTAGTCATTCCCCGATTGATGAGGCTCGAGGCTAAGCGTTACCTTTCAAGAACACAATTTTACTTAAAACGCTTATCGTCCTCCAATGGCAATGTTCTGATAGCATTCGTCCATACAAATTGCCCTGGGTCTGGCAAACCGAACACCGTCTTCATCATCTTCACGGTATTCATTCGTAATGTTCAAATCGGATCGAAGTGGTTTTCAAATAATTAAATCTGATTCCGGTCTCTTCGAAACGATTAATGAAATTGGCCAAAAATTTGATAGTCGGTTATTTAACTATCAATACACAATCAAAAGCAACCATCAAGACTTATTATAAATTTCCCAAAATTTATTTCAAAATATCTTGTTAAGATATTACTTCCAATTCTTCAACATTTGAAAACGTTTTTTTTCAAATCCTTATATTTTTCAATGGAATATTCTATCCCTTTCCACTACTTAAAATATTTTCGCCACTTCATTTTATATTCAACACTTAGGAAGTATTCTATTTGTCCCCTGTTCCTTTTCTCAAAAAAAAACATTTACAAATTTTATCTATAAATCTCCTGAACTCGATACTCTATAAATTTCGAAATCTTTTCATTAATTCCCTTCAATATTTCCAAAGTCAATTTTGCTTACTTATAATTCCAATTTCCCTTTGTTCTTCTTTATGAATTCCATTTCGTTTTTCGAAGTTCACTTTTATTTAACTACTTCTGAATTTTCTAACTTCTTCTTCCCAATTCCACTTAAGAATTTTCTTACAAATCATATTCACTGAATAACCCATTTCCAAGCTCACGAGAAGGTTTATAAATAAATTTAAAACATTTCAAAACCCTATACACATATATATAAGTATTTTAAAGAAATAATATTTTATTTTTAAGACATATTCAAAAAATTATTTAAAATATGAAACACCTTTCTATAACATCACTTTTCCAAGCAAGTTTAAAAGTTTAGGATTTTAATTAAATAAATATTAAGTATTCGAAAATTCACTTCTGAAGTATTTAAATACTTGCTAACTTTAAAATTTCATAGCCTAATAAATAAGTTAAGTTGAATAAAAAGTTAACTTATTTGGAAAACAAATTTTTAAATCTCAATAGCAAACTTCCAATTATAAATCTTTTCGGTTTCCATCACATCACTTCCATACCGGTCTGCTTAACCATTTTCACTTCAAAATAGTATTTACTATTTTTCTCTCACCCTATTCCCATTTTTAAATATAATTTTTCCAATAAAATTTATATTCCAAATTTTCCATCTGATATCAGTTTTTCTTTATCAATAAATATCGTTTATAAACTTTTATAACTCCTTTGAGTTTCACTAAAAATAATCTCATTTTACAATTTCATTTTCTTGTAAATTCCATTTATTATTGCAAATCCATTTTTAATATCGATTTCAACTTCTTTCTAAGTTTTTCGAATATCACTTTAAAATCCAGTCTTTTAAAAAAATCCTTTATATAATTTATTTTAAACTCTCTATTTAAAATATTTTTCCTGCAATATTTTGTATGATCAAAATCTATTTTTGCTTATTCAAATCAGTCTCCTTTAAATAACTCGAATTTCGATATATATATTTTTAACTTAAAATCTCTTTTTCATCCCTTAGAAATTTTAAAACAATATTTATGGTATTTAATATACCAATAAATAATTTCCATGCCATTATAACACTTAAAAATTTACAACACATAATAATCCAGCATTATATATAGAAATTAATAACATATTTGAATCCAATTGGATTCCTCAAACCTATTTCCCTGCATCCATTGTTGTTAGACAACAATAAAAATACCAATCCCACTTCGAGGGGGATATCGCGGTATACAGGGTCATCCGCTACTATGCGGGGAGTATAGGGTCTCATCCGCTATAAAATGCGGGAATATCACTCCAATACTATTATATATTCTACTATATATATAGCCATCCAAAAAATAATTATAAATTTATCAACTAATCAACATAAAATAGTTTAAATTTACACATATAAATTTAAAAAGTGAAAATCTAAAATGAGTGAGAAATTCTCACCTTAATTTTTGATTTTCCACGAGTTCACTTAAACTTTAGGGTACTTTTGGCACAGGTCCTTATTAAGGTTCAAAATACACGAAAGGTCATTCACTAAATTTTAGTGTAAATTGGGTCCTTGTTTTTTATTCACGATTATTGCAGAGCATGATGCAATTTTTCATAAAAGTTGCTGATATTTCCGTAACTTTTCTGTACACTGTGAACATAGTGTATGGAAGTTGCTGAAATATCAGCACTTATTTATAAAAGTTACTAACGTTTCAGCAATATTTATGTACACTGTGAACACAGTTTATGAAAGTTGCTGAAATATTAGCACTTATTTACAAAAGTTGCTGACATTTCAGCAATAATTTTTCTTCGTTTCTAGAAAATAGAGACCGGATTTACAATGAAACTTTGACAGGGAAAGTTGCTAAAATATCAGCACTTATTTATAAAAGTTGCTGACATTTTAGCAATAATTTTTCTTTGTTTCTAGAAAATAGGGACCGGATTTACAATGAAACTTTGACAGGGACCCGCTTTACAATATGAAAGTATGATAGGGATGCCTCCCTAATTTCCACTTAACTTTAACCATCACTGAATGAATCTCGATTGCTTAGTATCATAGATAATGAATCTGTCGTGACTTGGTCTGACCTTGCATGAAATTTGGGAACTTTATACATTGTCAAATTTTATTTGTAACTAACTTTACCTTAAAAAAATTAATCAAAACTAAGTAATTTAAAAAAATCTCTTAATCTGAATTTATGACTTAAATCAAAATTAAGAAATTACATAACTTAAACACCTTTAATGCAGCCAAGAATCCAAGCCGTGACATCCCCAGGTCGCATCACAACCTCCTCTAAGTTAGAGCTTCGATACGCTACACGAACCACACCCTAACCATCCTAAGGGCATCTCCAATCGTTACGTTATTTGCTGAATTTGGCGAAAAAAATTTTCCAATCGTTCGATTCAAGCTTAATATTAAGCTTAACGTTCAGGATCGTGTTCAGGATCCTGAACGGGGCTTGGGCGCCCATTTTATGGGCGCCCAAGCCCTGGCGCCCATTTTATGGGCGCCAGAGCTCTGGCGTCCATAAAATGGGCGCCAGGGCTTGGGCGCCCATAAAATGGGCGCCCAAGCCCCCTCCCAAAACCCCCCCCCCCCCCCATATTTCTCCGCTAACGGCTATAAACGGTCATATTTCAAATTACAACGGCTATAAACGGTCATATTTCAAATTACAACGGCTATAAACGGACATATTTCAAATTACAACGGCTATAAACGGTCATATTTATGATTTCACTACATATATCACAATGTTATCCAGATTGTAATACACACATCTCTTCTTCTATTACAATTTTATTCTCAATTCCTTAATATTGAAAGTATGTCTCATCCGTTTCAATCATATACCGAAGCGATGAATATGGATAGCTGGGATTTAGATTCTCAACCCTTTCAAAATGGAATTCCCCAAACCGCCCCCCCTCTATCGTTCCATTCTTCTGCTCCATGGTCTGGCGATGAAGATAAGGATTTGTGTTATATTTATTGTCATTTTTCTAACGACTCGGTAAAGGGGAACAACCAAAGTGGAGAGGCGTTTTGGGCAAAAGTCATGAGTGCGTACAATAAAAAACATGTTGAAAAGACGAGATCAATGTCTGCAATCACGGGTCGTTTTGGGAAGATTAATCGACAAACACAATTCTACGAGTCGCAGATCCACAAAATAAGAACAGCAAATCCAAGTGGAATGGGTGGCGAAGCTGAATTGGTAAAATCACATTTTTAGTTTACACGCATTTCTAGTCACTTTGTTAATATTTGATTTTGTTTTTCTGTTTTTGTAGAAGAGAATGGCGAACGATCAGTTCTTGAAATTATTTCCAAGAGAAAATGGTACAAAGAAACCCCACTACTATCAGTTTGCAAACTGCTATGACTTGCTTGTTAGTCAACAAAAATGGAACTCAAACACCGTAAAAGGCTTAAGAGATGTGCAGACGAAGTCAAAGGGGAAGAAAAAAGCAAGTAGATCTACTTACAATTCTAGCCCAGGCAATTCTTCTCATATGGCCTCAAATGAATGCCAAGATATCGAAGACGAAGAAGTAGTTCCCGCATTTGATGAGGACGCTAGACCGATGGGTCAACGAGCAGCTAAGAAGAAAATTGCTGTTCAATCTCAAATCGATTCTCGTTTAGCCCTAATGCATGAAAAACATGCGAGAGAAAATGCAGAACGTCAAAAAGGAAGCGCAGAAAAGCTTGCCGTGTTAAAAGAATTGACTGAGATTGAGAAGGGTCGTTTTGAGCTAGAGCGGCAACGCCAAGAGACCATAGTAATGGAAAAGGATGTCACCGGAATGGATCCAATTACATTGCAATATTGGATGGAGTACAAACAGCGCATTGTTGAGAGTAGATCTGGAACAAAACATATGTAGTTGACGTATTAATTTGATATTTCTAGTTATTGCAGTTTGCATTTCCATGTACCTTCAGTTCATTTAGGTAATCAAGTGTTATTTTCGGTTTAACAATATTTAATGGTTTATCATTTTTTCGAAGCATTGTGTATATGCCCGTAATAGATTTACTTCATCAAACATAAATGACAATACAAACATAATAATTGAAGCATTACACGCTTCGTTATAGAAATAAAAAAGGCAAACATATGTAATTAAACGAAGATCCACCATCTTCAACTACTGATTTCCATGAGAATTCCAAATATGCTCCATTAAATCCCTTTGGAGTCTATTATGAATAGCTGCATTACGATATACCTCATGATGATCGTTATGAATTGCGTACTGTTCTTCATTTCGTAACGTGGTTGTGCGAAACAATTCGGGTGGTTGTCTTGCCCCCTCATACTCGAAATCAGGATAATCCATACCGCGTTCATCTTCAATGATCATGTTATGGAGAATTATACAACAAAACATAATTGTAGCCATTTTTGATCTCTTCCATAATGTACATGGATTGCTTACCATTGCAAATCTTGCTTGAAGGACCCCAAACGCCCTTTCTACGTCCTTCCTTTGTCCTTCCTGCATCGCAGCAAATTGTTTCTGTTTTGCCGTCATTGGGTTTGCAAATGTCTTCACAATCGTACTCCATTTGGGATAAATTCCATCTCCTAAATAGTATCCATGGTCATATGTGTTCTGACCAAGAGTAAATGATACGGGAGTTGACTTACCTTGCGCCAAATCGTTGAACAAATGAGATCGTTCGACAACGTTTAAGTCATTAAGAGAACCTGGCATTCCAAAGAAAGCATGCCAGATCCACAAATCATGAGACGCAACTGCTTCTAAGATGATTGTTGGTTTTTTTTCCTTGCCGTTATATGCTCCGTGAAAAGCTTTTGGACAGTTCTTCCACTCCCAATGCATACAATCTAGACTTCCAAGCATTCCAGGCCAGCCCTTGCTTTCATGCATTTCACGCAAGCGAGTTACATCTGCCTTGTTTGGAGATCGAAGATATTCCGTCCCATAAATGTCCACAACTGATTGGCAGAAGTGATCTAGGTTTTCCAATGCCGTACTCTCTGCAATACGATATGCATCGTCTAGGGCATCGGCGGGTGTACCGTATGCTAACATTCTCAAAGCTGCAGTCATCTTTTGATGCCCACTCAAACCATGTTTTTTTGCAGCGTCCTGCTTAAAAACAAAATAATTATTATTCTGCTGAATACTTTCGAGAATTCTTATGAATAATGGTCGACTCATTCTGAATCGTCGTCTAAATGTCTCTGGACCGTAAGTTGGATCACGGGCAAAGTAATCTTGCAGCAGTGTTTTGTGAAATGCTTGCTGGTTACGGTTGATATATTTCCTACCCACCACGGAACCACCATGTTTTCCAGAAGTTGCTCCGTATGCTTCACGATATATCTCCATCAATTCCTCCTCCTCCTGTTGATGCGCTAACGCATAAGCTTCTTCTTCAGAATCACTGTCGCAAAGCAATACAGCTTTAAGTAAATTTCCAGACATTGTTTGATATTTGAGGATAGTTGTCTGATATTTGAATGTTTTGTTAGAGTAAATTGTGGTGGACAAGTATGACATCTATATGGTTATATATATATGACCAAATATTGAGTGGATAGAGGGTGTGTCAGTGTGCGGTATAATCACGTACTGTAGCCACGTTCGTTTGCCGGTCAAGATTCTCTGCTATGATGAGTGGATAGAGGGTGTGTCAGTGTGCGGTCTAATCACGTACTGTAGCCACGTTCGTTTGCCGGTCTTGATTCTCTGCTATGATTAGTGGATAGAGGGTGTGTCAGTGTGCAGTCTAATCACGTACTGTAGCCACGTTCGTTTGCCGGTCAAGATTCTCTGCTACGATGAGTGGATAGAGGGTGTGTCAGTGTGCGGTCTAATCACGTACTGTAGCCACGTTCGTTTGCCGGTCAAGATTCTCTGCTACGATGAGTGGATAGAGGGCGTGTCAGTGTGCGGTCTAATCACGTACTGTAGCCACGTTCGTTTGCCAGTCAAGATTCTCTGCTATGATGAGTGGATAGAGGGTGTGTCAGTGTGCGGTCTAATCACGTACTGTAGCCACGTTCGTTTGCCGGTCAAGATTCTCTGCTACGATGAGTGGATAGAGGGTGTGTCAAGATTCTCTCCTCATAATCCATTATATAAATTCACAAATCCTTATACGTTTAAATCATTTACAAACCTAACATTATTCAAATTACAATGTCGAACATGACATTTACGTCTCATGAATTGAAGTTGATTATGCAGTACTACATTGAAACCGATGAGAAGTGTGATAATCAGGAGTCAATGGCAATTAATTTTTGGGACACTCTGGCTGACCTGTACAACAACGATGTGGGCTCTCAAGTCAGACGTACGGCTCAAGAGGTCAGGACTGCGCACAAAAACTTTACTAGGGCATGCACGCGCTACACAAAGATTATTAACGAGGTAATATCGGAAAATGTGTTTGAGACAACACGTTCGACTTATGACGGTCGATACAATTTAAAATATGGCACGCCCTTCATTGCCCATGATGCATACTTCATACGTCAAAACTGGCTAGAAAGATTTGGATGGTCTTAAGATGACAGTATTGATAGTTGGTTATGTAACGTTCGTTAATGTATCATGAGTTGCAGTTTCTTCATATGTGCAGTCTATTATTACTGTGTCGTTTCTTATAAGTGTTCTATGTTTGAATCATTAACTAGTTAAACGAACATAAAGTATTCACATTGTACACCAACATATATAGTTTGTATTTAAACGGATACCTACAACTAATAATATACACCAACATGTATAAGTCACAGTACTCAATATACCTACAAATAATAATATACACCAACATGTATAACCCAAAATCCAAGAAAGTGACAGCATATAAATAATACACAATATACTGAAACAATGACCTAAGTACATATACTCATACACATAAACTAAAAAGTATACAACTAAAGGGAGGCAGCGTCGTCATCGTCAACATCATCACCGTCATCATCATCTCCGTCACTGTCATCATCCTCATCTCCGTCACCGTCATCATCTCCATCATCGTCATCATCGTCTACATCGTCATCCTCGTCATCCCCATCACCATCATCCCCCTCGTCCTCATCATCCCCATCGTCCTCATCTACACCACCAGCACCATACCCACTGGGACCAGCATCACCTCCGCCTTGTGATCCGAAAGGCTCATATACAGCAAGTCTAGCTGATAGCTGATCAATCTGAGCCTCTAGCATCTGTGTATGCTGCATGTACATATCATGCATGGCGTGTGTATGTGCAAGAGTCATATCGCGAAACACACCAAACCCTGCTCTGGCCTGATCCAATCTAGCAGCATACTACATAAAGATGACAAAAGCCATAAAAAAACAAGCATAAATAAAGGAAAAATGACAGTAAACAACAAACGTACCTCATACGGAGGATATAAACCGACTGAAGGCACACCAGGATAGTCGGGGTGATCTGGAAAGACTAAAGGCTGCTCAATCAAAGTACCTGTCAAGTCATACGCTCTAAAAGTGGTATCAGGCTCCAACTGCATGGGAGCCTGGGAGAACTGTGACGGAATCGGGTCAAATGAAACCTGCGGTACCTGAACTCTACCGGCTGCCAGATGAGGTCCTATATGATCAGAGTTGACCCCACGAACATAATCTGGTACGATGAATCTACGGGGTGCTACTCTAGCCCAATAAGCATCGTAATCCCCATCGATGAAAAAAGTACTACTATCCACCCATCCAGCCTGTCGTAGAGCATGTAAGTACTGATCACCGATCACCCTATGTCTACCAAACATGTCCTCGCAGGATAAAGGATCGTATGGTATACGACGATCACCCGTAATCTGATAAGCACATCTCTCTCCCAAATACCACATAGGCATAAATGCAGGTGTATGCAAAGCAACCCTACGTCTAGATACTGAATACGCAACCATCAAGGGATGGTCGTCCACCAGAAGACCAGCATCTGCTAGATGTGTCCAATGTGAGGCCCAAGGAGTCCGAATGATGTTACCACGACTACGCATATCCAGCTGTGACCTAGCCTCCATCAAGTCATGTCGCACACCTAAGGGGACATGATGTACGTACTGCATGGTCTCCCATCGTCTCATCCTAGGGAAGTAATGCTCAGCAGCCTGACTAGCCGTGTCCTGGATGCGGGGATGCATGTTTGCCGTGTACTCGTAGTACCATAACGGCAAAATATACCAAAAAGCATACATCTGCCTGACATCGCCAAGCGCAAATGAATCTAGAGCAGTATATAGGGTACCTAATATCGCCGTGCCCCAGTCGATGGTATGTAGATGGTCTAATCGGGCAAGGGAAGCTAAATAGCCAAGTCTAACCGTACCTTTTTGGTTCGAAAAAAAGGTCGAACCAAACAGGTACAACAAAAATGCTCTAGTAACTGCATCCATCATATCGGCTCTAGCTATATAACTGGTGATGTAATGCTGCAGGTACGTCAACTTAACAGAACCACTAGAGACGTGGGTAACATCTATCAGTGGTAAAAAAACAGTATACAAATTCGGCGACTCGTATAAATCATCGAATGGAAAAGGTCGAAGACCCTGTCGTCCAATCTCAATCCCAGTGAACATGTAGAAATCAACTGGGGTGATACCAAGCTCAAAATCTGAAAAATGAAACGTATGCGTGGTGGGCCACCACCTCTCAGCTAATGCCTGGATGAGAGGTCGATCAAAGGACTGAACAGGCCTAATCGACAAAAATAGACCAAAAGGGCTAGCCTGTAGCCTCTCAATAATAGGAGCAGGAAGATAGTCATAAAACTGGGTAATGCACTTAGCCCAACTACCCCGACAGTGAATGTAATGGTCCTATACATAGTTAATGAAACAACAATTTTTTATAGCGTAAGGGTTGATCAATATGAGTATGTAATGTACAAATTAAAATAACAAATTATAGTAAGGGTTCATTAATACCTGTATGGTCGTCAATGCGGTTTCGGCTCTATGCCGATAACCATCTGGCAGCTCATGTAGAACACGTAGATCGTCTGGTGAAACTCCAGGCGGTGGCGGAACGTGTAATGGTCCTGCTTGCTCCTCTGGATGTCTATGAACCGTTCTTCAGGCGATTTTGGTTGGACGCGGCGGCATTTTGAATAAATTTTCTAATTTTCAAAAAAATTTCAAAACGAAAAGTGAGGAGGAATGAGGGGAGGAGAGGGGGCGGTGCCCTTTTATGGGCGCCTGGCCTCAGGCGCCCATAAAATGGGCGCCTAAGCGTCAGGCGCCCATTAAATGGGCGCCTGGCCATTGGGCATTTTAGCCCAATTACGGGCTGAATATTCAGCCCGCTGAATATTCAGCCCGTAATCGATTGGAGATGCCCTAAAAGCTCCATTCTCACCTTAAAAGTCTACCCATGATTTTTCAAATCACCTAGTGTCGCCTTCGCTGCTGCTAACCACAAACGATCGCCAGACCCTGCCTCAATCCACCCAGCATCGTTCGAATATCATCGCCCCATTTCTTCATTCGCCGGCCCCACCAAGTGTCGCATCTCGCACGTGCATCCAGAGCTCGAGCTCGAAACCTCCAACTTCGAACGGGAAACCTTAGTTCCTCCTTTCCAACGCCTCCGGCCTCAGACTTCATCGCGCGTACGAATGCACAATATTATACCCCTTTTCTTTGAATCGACAATGCTGCCAAGAAACGAAGGGGATACATGGTTCCATTTACTTTGATTCATTTAATTTTTTTTTTTGACTTGATTTCATTAACTGGCAAGTTTCGATCGATTTTCCGTTGCCCTTCCTCTTTTATTTTTTTAGGTAGAACGAATACATTTGTTGTTTATAAAATAGAGAAGAAGAAGTGAAACCATGATTTTAAAAGATGAATTGCAGGCGCATTTGAAAAGAAATGGAAGCGACTAAATCAAATCATAGGTCAAACCTAGGGTGACTGAGCACAGTTTCGGTCTGCTGGGAATTGATCTTGATTTGATTTTAACTTTAAATTTTTTTTACTGAAAATTATCTCGTTACGTACCTCGAAATCTTCAAACCCCTATTGAGGCGTGCTGCTAGGCATTTATAATGTTATACCGCTATTTCAAATATAATGGAAAAGGTTTCGAGTCCTAATTCAATCGTATGGAAAGTATAACTTTTTGGACATAATTATTATATTGAATTTTCGATATGAAATTCACGCGCTTATATCCTGTACGACAAAACGATAACTCCAAACACTATGAAATTTGAAAACCGATAATAATCCACTATTGCAGATCTAATGAACTTGCTTCGTCGAATTCCGAGACTATAAATTGGGAAGCTATTTTTAAAAGTCAATTTAAATAAGCTATTTTTAAAATTGAACGGATCACTTTTAAATTCAAATTTTAAAACTTTTATTATCTACATTATTATTAATATAAATTTTACAAGCCTTTAAATAATTCTTATCAAGCTTAAAACCCTAGATTAACAATTTTAACCAATATTCAATTTTAAACTTCAATTATTAAATTATCAAATAAATTGCTATATTAAATTCTGAATCTATTGTATAAATAAAACCCAAAATTTTCATATTCAAAAGCAAACTATAACCAAATTCAATATTTAAAACCATTTAAATATTCCAAATCAAACGTTGAAAAATCCAGGTCATTGCATTCCTCCCCCTTAAAAGAATTTCGTCCCGAAATTGTTAAGGTAGGAAAATGCTCCAAACCCATTACTTACCCAAAGCCCACTTAGCTAACTTGACATTTCACTTTTCTAATCTCTTAGTTTTTAAATCAAACAATTAGTTTTCCATCCTAAACCAAGATCCTTTATTTCGATTGCAAATCCAAAGTAAAAATTTTATTAAAAAAAATTTTCCAAAAATTTTCTAACACCTTAAATTTCTGAATTTTTTTTGCAGAGTCTCCCTTATATGGAGAGTCTTTTACAATATAACAAGACAGATAAATATATATATATATATATATATACACACACATCAACCCACACGGTCAAAAAACAAAAATATTTATCAATTTTTATATATTTGTTATATTCAATCCAAAACGTACCTTATTTTAGCATTTTAAGCATTATTAAGTAAGCATTTACTTCGAAAGCAATTACGCAACCCAAAATTTAGCCCGCTAGCCTCTGAGTACCTATACTTACTCAATTTTAAACACGTAAGTACTAAAACAAGAAATTCAATAACATTTCATTCATTTAATGTAATGGCCGTTTTTCTGTATCCTTTGAATCGACAATAAGCCATACATGTCCAACTCAAATTGCACAAATAAATGGATCATTAAGGGTAGAAAGAAAATAAAGACAGAATAGAATCTCACACGAATGAAATTGTAATGATCCCAGTTTTAATGACGAATTTAAATTCGTAATTTAATTAAATTTTTGGATTAAATTATGGATTTGTTTGAAATTTTCAAAATTAATAAGAAATACATACTTATTTGTTTTTGAATTTGATTTGAAACTCAAAAATGAATATTTTCAGTTGAATTCAATTATAAATTAAATGTTTAAGATAAAACTATAGAGTAATAACAAAAGAAATACAAATGAAAATCTAAGTACATATAGAATATAAAGTAAGAAAAAAATAGAATACGAAGCATAAAACAAATATGAAAACAAACAAAGCAAACATATAAGTAAGCTTGCAAAAGAAGGAAACAACTTACAGAATACGAAGCATATGCATACATAATTAAATAGTATAAGTTATAAACAAAAGTACATAAGCACAAGCTTGTAAAAGAAGATAAAATAAAAACAAGACAAAAGAAATTAATGCAAAAATATCTTAGCACACATTTTTCTTATATCAGCCGAGTTAAAGTAGTAGGCAAGGCAAGTATAAAACAAAATAAAGAATAGGCAAAAGTACACTTATACATGCTTATACAAAGTAAACAAATGAAATGTATACAGGCATGGGTTGCAAACGAAGACATAAAGTACTTGTGTAATTAATGCTAGCTCAACTCAATGTCATTCGAAATATTTACCAAATTATTTTTAGTTGCAAAAAATCTTGCCTGGTAGAGAAAATATCTTTGATATGGTACAAACCAATTTTTACCACTTGTACAAAATATATATGATATCACTTGTAAACTTCTTATATACTTTAGCTTCTCTTATCAGTTCGTTCACTTACAAAAGTTTGAGTATTAATGAAAAAAAAACTACAACTTGAAACAATCAAGCAAGTTCAAGCATGCAATTCAATTTAACAACAAAGCAAGTTTAAAAAAAAATCAAAATAAAATCTGGAAACCCAAAGCAAACAGATTCAAAGAAGAAAAATCTGCAGTCTTCAAACAACTCTGGCCTCTCTGTTCAAATCTTGTTTTCAGGTGAGCAAACCTCCTATATTTAAAACTTTAAATCTTGATGTGCTTGCATGATTATGTTATGTATGCATGCTTATGATGATATAGGTGTGTTCAGATATACATATATAGGTCCCTGTTAGAGTTGCAGGGTTTTGAATTCAATTTTAAAATTTCAAACTCCCTGTCCAACCAATATTTGGCTAAGGAATTTAGAAAGAAAAAAAAAGAAGAAGATGATGTTAGCAAAAGTAACTTCCAGTTATATTTTTATCTTCTTACTGGCAACAATAAAATACATAGGATCTTGTAAAACATGTAAAATTAAATGTTGAGTTTATTGATTCAAGTATGCATCTGGAAACATCTCTAAAAAAAATAAGATCTTTAAAACAAAAACAATAAAAAGAAAAATAAAATTGTATTGAAATGAATGTGTGAATGTCCTGTACAACTTTTACCACCTCTGTACTTCATATACTGGTGAGCAAATCCTGATTCTTAAACCAATTCTTCGATTTCTTTTTGTTCTGTGATGATGGTGATTAAAGATGTTGTTTTATTTTTTTTGCACACCTTATCAAGTGTATATGTATTTATGTGGGTAATTAGATGTGTGTATGTATGTCTGGAAACAGGGATCTTTACTTCTGTTTTTGACAACAGGATTCAAACTTCATCCCTAATCAAAGCAGAAATCAAAACCCTTTATCTCCACTCTATGTTAAGCTTTGAAATTTAAACAAAAACTTGTTTGTATGATGATGACTTAGGTCTTAAAAACATTGCTAAGTGTATTTAGCAAGAATTTTTTTTTTTACTGGAAATAGAAACAACAGTAAAAAAAAATTTATGTTAAAAACAATTGATACAATTCTTTGATTTGAATACGTAACTTGAATTGACTTGGGAATTTATGATTTTTAAACCAAAAAGGAAGATTTTTAGTTCAGTAATTCAAGAGCGGGTTGCATTTGAACAAATATTGTATTTTTACCAATTGCCAGTGATTGAATCGTTAATAAATATTGAAATTCGTTTTGAAGCAAGTATAAACATAGGTGTTTTCTTGAAAATTATCAGAATAAGTTTCGATTGAGTGAATTAAGGGGACGAGATCAAACTAGGGTTCGAGCAGCAGTTTTTTTTGACTAGCTTTGGAGCACTTTCGATCGGTCGTGGGTCAACTGAAGCTGATCGCACCGGGGGGAATAGGTTCAGGGGTCATCGAAGTAACTGTGGTCGAAGTGGATAGGGTTGCGGTGGCATCAGGCGGCGGGGCGAGGTGATTGTCGATCGAGGTATTTCATTCCAGTTCGATCGAATTGCCTCGATTTCAATCGTTAATGAAACGATGGGTTCTGGGGGGTCGCTGAGCTCGAGTCGGTCATCGGTGGGTTGTGGGTGACGGCCAAGTTGATCGGAGGTGGCGGGGGACCGTGTGCACGTGCACCGTGCATGTTGGTGTACTGTGGAGATTAGGTGATGGAATTGTGTGATGGGGAAGAAAGGGTTGACTTCGGGTTCGTTCGTTTGGGAAGGGCGATGTGTTTAGCAGGGACGAACTCAAAGAAATTGGGTTGGGCCGGGTTTTTGGCGAGATATGGTATATAGTGAAGGTTAAACCATAAAAGTTTTAAAAAGAAAAGGGAAAAGGAGAGTCTGGGTTTTGTTAAGGAGAAGGGTAAGAGGAACTTGGGTTCCATTTTCTATGGGTAAGCCTAAATACTTCCAAGTTAAAAAGTTAAACAAACTTAATATTTATTATGTTAACAATGTTGTCAAGTCTTAAGTTAAGATTTGATCTACAAATTTATTAAAGGAAAGTTTTTAAAATGTTAAACAAGGATAATATTAATTAAATAAAAAAATGTTAGCAAGTTGTATGTTAGGATTTGGTTTAAAATTTATTAAGAGATTTGAAAATGTAAGATCACTAATTAATTCACAAATAGATTAATAATTAATTCACAAATTATAATTAACCACTTAAGTTAATTTATGAATGATTTATAGTTAATTAATTGAGGAATTTAATCAAGAATTAATAAATGATTCATTAAGTAATTAACAGTTAATAAATGGATGAATAAATTTTATTAATTAATAATTAAGTTTATTAAGAAATAATTAAAGATTGGTTAGTTAATAATTAAGTATTTGACTAATTTGTAATTTAAGATTGTTAATTAAATAATTAAAGTTAATTAATCTGTAATTTGTAATTAATTGAGTTAACTGATTTTTAAAAAAAAATTATTTATCATTGAAAATATTTACGTAGTTAATTCTTTTAAATCACCTTCACTTTGAATTAAAGATGATTGACTATCATCAGATGTCGTGCACTAGATTGACATTTCTGTTTGTAATTATGATACTGTGTGATGTGAACTGCCTTGTGCTATACTATAAATCGTGATTTGTTTCTGTGACCATTTCCCCTTAAACGGCATTTAAATTTCGATGCGACAGGGATTCGGATTCCAGTTGGCTATCCGAAACCCACATCGAATCGTAATGATGAATCTTTGTGATTAATAAATTTATTTATTTATGAATCTGTGAATAGAGACAAGCGTTATGGATTATATCGCTTATCAATGTTGATATCTCTGAAATAATTGATGTTGTGCACTATTGTGTAAAATCCCTGGACCACACTCATACACACACAAATATGGATTTCACGTGGAAATCGGTTAAGTCACAGATTTCTAAATAAGTTTTGAATTTGAATTTTTAAATTCAAATAGTTTTGGAAATAAATTAAGTTTAATATGAAAAGATTTTGAAAAGCTGTTTTAAGAATAAAAGCTATTTTTGAATAACTTAATAAAGATTTGAAAATTGAATATTCGGATTTAAATTGAAATTCAAAAATCTGAAATTGAATTCTATATTCAATATTTATGATTTAAAAAGAACTTTACAAGTTATACGGGCTTAAACCGTTTTTTAAGCATTGATTTGGAAATTTGAATTAAACCAAAGACTGTAACTTGTGTAAATGGAATCGGGTTTTTTCGAAATAAAACTATTGTTTCTAAGTGATAAAAAGATTTCATATGAGTAATGAACTTCCAATTTATATAAAGGGATTTCAAGTTTGAATTGAAAATGATTTTCCAAGTTATGGATGAATCTTTGGAAACGATTTGAAAACCATGAGAATAAATCTTTGATTTAAAGATTTAAATGAGTTAATTCCAATAGAAATGGAAATTGTTTTGAAATCTGTAAATGGATCTTTGTGAAAACTGAGTGAACTTTGTGAAATAAATCTTTTTGTTTAAAAGATTTGAAATGGTAATTGGTTTAAACCATTTGAAAGAAAGTTTTGAATCATTAAGTTGTGACTTAATTGAAATCCTATATCCATATGTTTTAAATGTTGCGCTCACTATTCGGTTTAGCCGGGAGAGGACCTTTGTGTCGTATAACCCATTCCGAATCTGTGATTCGACGTTATGGGATATCATTTGAAGACCGGTGGTGAAGACCGGGTATTTGCGAGAACGATAGGATGACCTATCGATTGTCTCTGCACTGAATTGCTCCGGTATAGAGATTCCCTAAGTGGTGGGAAGTCCAATCGGGATTGTGAATACCCGGATTTACAAGGGCTTCTTTGGAAGTGCCTTCGGTTCTGTTCGAACCCGGAACAGACTTGTATGGATTGTATGTCTGACATTACATTTTGGGATATAAAGCAGATTTCTTTCAAATACATATCTGTTGGTGACGGAGAATTTATTCTCTTAGCTTAACACCCTTCTCTGAAACGTACGAGCTCAGAGGTTATGTAGTTGAAGGTTATCAGCGATATATTCCCAACTTGGTAATGTGGCATGCTGAGTGCTGCTGATCATTTGTTGATCGAAGCATGGCTTTGTGAAAAGCGTAGCTTTATGGACGAGACTTCGTCGAGCCTCACAAACCGGTAATGGTCGAAACAAGAATTGTGCGGCAAGGTTTCAGGGGTAGCTCCCCTAGGGTATGACCATTCCTTCTGGAAAAGGGTAGTCTCATGGTATGGAGCCCAGATACTTACTCATGTGGACACACTTTATTTATTACTGTGTGATGTTGTTGGTTAGAGAGCTCTCGTATAAAGGTCCCAAAGGACCGGGGGTGGCATATCTGAGGTTCTGTATATTCCCCGGGAAGGGAGGTAGCCGGCCTTGTTTGGCAGAGATCCGGTTAGGTTCTCGGGGCGTCCCACCAGAGGCGTTCCCATGTAGCAATAGGAAGTTCCTTAGCCTGACCATTTGTTGGAAAATCCATTCATCCAATACGAGCCTTGTACGGTTTTAGTTGTATTACCTGCCATTCACTTATGGTGGTGTCCCACTGTTTGGATGGTAGCTATAGTAGGCATAGTTCGAAATGTCTATGCTGGCTAGATTAATATTCTACTTTCGAAATGTTTTCTGCACTGTGCACTTATAGTAATAATATCAAAGAAATTTTTCTGCGTATCAAGCATGTTTGACTATCATAAGGAGAAATCTCCTCCGATTCTGCGTTTGCATTGTGTGTGTGGCGGGAGGCCTTATGGTAGTTTCATTTTCCAAAAGCATTGCGATTTTGAAATTTAAATCTTTGATTCTTTTTAAAAGACAAACTGTTTTCGTTCGCACACACCAGTCCCATGACTGATCTTGAGTTTATTGTTCCTTTCCTAAACTCTGGGTGCCCATAATTTTCCACACGGGCAGTCTAGAGTTGGGTTGTTCAGATAGTTAGGTTTAGTAGATTATCTGGAGCTAGTTCAGTTTTTTGGATATGGACGAGACCTGCTTATCTTGGTGCAAATATTGATGGTGGATCGAGCTAGGAGTTTTGGAGCTTTTGGATTAGAGTTGCAGTATTGGATCCTGATGAAGACGTATCTCGTATTGTATCATGTTCCGCTATATTCTATGTTGTATATTCTCTGATGTTGATGATTATCATTGTATCATACTGAAGTATCAGATATTGTATTTATGTCATATCGGTGATATCATCTTTTATTTTCCGCTGTGTTATTTATCATCTAATGGGTGTTGCAAGCTCCCGCGATACGAGTTTGATGTTGTTATCGGACATCGAGTTCGGGTCGTGACAGAAATAACATATACTATTTCAATAATAATCTTTATAGCGGAAAATTTAAAATATAATATCAAAGTCTAACCTAATTTCAACTTGGATAATTATAAACATCTGTCCTTTCAATTGCTGGCAAACATCAAATAAAAACTAACTAAGTACAGCGGATAATAGAAAATGTCCTTACGTAGATGAATATCTCCAGCTCTCCTCTGGGAACTCCAACCGTCTTCGACAAAACTTGAAACTACTTGGATTTGAGCCGAGTATTTAAAATACCTGGATCAGGCTTGATAAACCAGCGTGAGAAAAACTCAATAATAGATGATAGTGTCATATATCGGCCTTTGGATAAAATCCTTTAAAAATAAAAAGTATCTCTGAAGACTACGCCCATACATAAATACGGATGGATTTTTACCTTACGATAAGTAAAACGCTTTCATATCAAACCCTTTGATATTATTTCTAATGACATCTCTTTGAAAACATTTGCAAATAAACTTATAATCTTATCCGAAATGGTTACCCATATAGCATTTCGAGGCTATTCATTATGCCAATACAAACAAAACTGTAGGTTCTTATTGGAGAATGGATTTCCATACAAATGACCAGGTAAAGGACCTACCTTCCGAAATGGGTACACCTCAGATGGATTCCCCAAGAAATAGCACAAAGGAACCTCTACCAACACAACACCGGCTTACCTCTGGAACTAGATAGTACCGAATATGTCATCCTCGGTCATTACCGACCTTTATCCGAGGGCCCTCATAGCATACAAACCACATTAATTTACATCCCGAACGTCATAGCGGAAAGAAATATATCTAGAAGGGGATGACCATACCCTACTTGGGAATGACCCACTTAGCCTTGTTGTGTCTAATCCTGTTTCGGTCATTTCCGGTTTGATGAGGCTTGAGGTAACGATTACCTTTTCATAACACGTATCAATCTTTGAATGTCACATTGCCATTTCCGTTAACTACTAATTGTCTTCCACAAAAATACAACCCTTGAGCTCGTACGTCTCAAGGAGTGTGTTAAGCTAAGAGAAGTTTCCTTCTCCGCCACCACTGATGTACGTTTGTAAAAACCACTATATGTAATCATTAGAAATGCAATGTCAGATAAACGTCCATACAAGTTTTCCAAGAACAGGACAAACCGAAGGCACTCTCCTACTGCCACTAGTAGCTAGTAGTCCTTGCAATTCGAAAAATCTCTGTCACCAGGAGACCACTGCTATTAATAACTCTACAATGAGAGCTGCCCAGAGTATATTTAACAAGCAGTCTTCATGCTATGAAGATCCACATTCTTCAATAATCATCATTTTCAATATGTCTTCACATTCGAACGTATACATTGGGTCGAAGTGGTTTTCAGACAGGAATAACCCAAATCCAACCCTGGTTCCTTCAAAATCCAATTATCGATAAAAAGTGAATATGAGTATACAGGATTTATTTAGTCTCTTTTCATTTTAATTCTTTTCAGATGATTTCGAAACCTCTTTATTTTGACTTGGAATAATTCCAAGTAATTCATTCTTTTGTTTTGACAAATATATCAAATTTTCATATTTTTTTAATTTTTAAAATATATTTTCACTATTTCCATATTATCATATTATTATATTCCCATTATTTTAATATTAAATTCCAGTTTCAACTCAATTTCAATTCTAACTTCAAATTAAACTCATTTAAAACTTAGATTTCAAATCTAATTTCAATTTAAACTTAAATTCAATCTTAATCTCAGTTTCAATTTTTCAAAATCGATTTCAATTTCACTATTCATCTCAATTTCAATTTAACTATCCTTTTCAAACCCGTTTCTCTTCAAATTTCAAAATCTCTTTTATATTTACTTTAATTTCACTTCTAAATGAAAAGAGACTTATTTTTTCAAAATATCTCATATTACTAAAATATGGTCTTATTAATAAAGGGATTATTAAATCAAAATGAACATAATCAATGTCCATACCATTATTATAACATCCATTCAACAAATCATATAACATATAATTTCAAATCCAGCATTCAATATTAATACCATAATGGAATACATTATCACAATTCAATTATCTAACTAAAAATCAAACGTCCATATTAACGATCAAATTGGTATAAACATTCATATGCCATAAGGGTACAAATGTGATTATTTTATCATAACCAAAATAATTTTTTTAAAACCGATGAAAATTTATCACCTTCATATCCATTCCGTCAATCTTTTTGTAGGCTAACGTTCTTTTCGAACAAATGCGCTTTTTTTCTAAACATCTTGAATTCTCGCCTTAATTTATTTTTCTTCTCCTTTTATTTTCTTTTTCTTTTTTCTCTTTTTTTTATTTGTTTGGTTGTGAGCTTTTAGAGGGAAATCGGGTGTACGTTCTTGGGTATGTAGAGTATTGGCTTGGGTAGGTGGCTTTGGGCTCGGGTAGGGCTTGTACACGTCAGGTATGGGGAGTTTGGGCTTGGGTTTAGGTGGGTAGGGCTCGGCCTTGGTGTGTAGGAGGGTCATGGCCTTGGGTATGCTCGGTTTTGGTGTTGTGGAAGAGGGTAGGTGGGTGTAGAAGGTGGGTAGGTGGAAACTAGGCTCGGGTTTGGTGGTGTAAGGTGATGGTGTGGTGATGTGGAGGTGGTAGCTTGAAGGTAGAAGAGAAATGGAGGAAGTAGAGAAGAATTTTGAAAATTTTGTGAAAGGAAAGTGAAGTGAAAATGAAGAGTTTGAGATTGTATTTATAAGTGAAGATTTTGGTGGTAAATGACACAAATAACTTTGTTTACTTTTGAACTTGATTAGCTTTGATCTGAGTTGCATTTAATGTATGGAATGATGGTTACGGAAGAGTGTGTTAAAAGGTGCAGAAGGGTCACTCTCTTATGGTTTGTAATTGTTAAATCACACATTTTTGCTCCTTTTCTATGTATAAGCATAACATCTATTAATGAGATGAAAAGTAAGGTAATGATGTTGTTTTATAAAAGCTTTAAGTAAATTTAAATTTGTCAAATCATAACTTTTACACTTTTTTTTATTTAGACTTTTCAAAAGCAAACTCTTTTTGTCTTTAGTGCTAAATGTAAAGTTTTTAAACTTGTATTTATATGTTAAAAATGTACCAAGTTGCTACAGTTTGACGACAACATGTTTTGGTTGAAAACGGTGTTTCGATCGACAAATTTACAGCCAAAATTTGACCTTTTTATTATGCTATATATTGATGTAAACCAAACTTTAAAATGAACTTTTTACTTCTTTAAATAAATTAAGACATGTCTCTTTATATTTTAAAATCATATTTAATTAATATCAAAATCTCTAATTTTACAATGTATGCAAAACTGACAAAATACGATAAATTTTGATTATTTTTGTGAAACGATTATTATCATATTTTTAAATATATTAATATACTTTTATTATCCTTATTATATGTTTTAAATATAACTTATAAAATAAATATTTAACCTATTTATTTAAGCCTTTATTTATTTTTAACAAAACTTAACTTTTGTCAATTTGTTCTAAAATCCAAATTTATATTTTTTAATTTATTAACTATAAGAATGGATAATTATTTATTATATATAACATATTTATTTAAGTTTTAAATTCTTTTTAAATTTAAAAATAAACAAAATTTCTCATTTTTGAAGTAGCGAAATTACTGTCGTTACATTTAATAATGACAAGGTCCTAACATTCGATTATTCATTCAACCGATTTATATACCATTTAATTCAATTCGAATTATTAACAACCAAATTTATTGCTTTCAATTCCTATTTATACAAAACAAACGCATATCCATTCCAAATTGATTCTAAAATCAATTTATTCACTTCCTGTTTATCCATAGAATTTTATTGCTTTCATTTACGTCAAACGACAAATTTTTCTATGAAACTTTTGCGATATTCATTTAAATGAATAACCATTTAAGATTATAACTATTTTTACTTGATTCCAAATCAATTTATATTTAATTTTATTCTATTTCCAATTGATTCTAAATCAATTCAGTTGCAATCCATTCATATCTACTCTCTTTATATTCAAATCCATTTTATTTAAATTGATTTCTATTCAATCGAATTCTAATTTAATTATTAATTTATTAGTTCATTCATTTAATCCATTTCAATTTTAATTCCATACACAAATCCATTTATTTAGTGTCCAAGCCATATCAATTTATTTACGCTTCAATTGAATTTATTTATAGCTTGAGATATCACCATTTCAAACTATTTCCATTTTACTCAACACATTTTTAATTTTTATTTAATCTGCTTACCATCAAAGTTGAATTTTTATTTACAACTCAAGTTCTATCTCCAATATCCATTTTAAATCTACAATCCAATTTTTAACTTAGCCAAGTTAAATTCCATCTCATATTAATTCAACTATTTAATTATCTAATTAGTTCACTTTAAATTTATAACTCAATATCTGATTTTATCTCAAAATCACTTCTTCTAATTTTTGTTGAGTTCACATTCTTTTTTATAATTCAAGTTTGGATTTAGTTTCCTTTACCAAAATATCAACAAATTTTATTTTGGATTTCCTATTTTGCTTTTCAAATTTTTATAAGCTCCACAACTAATTTTCTCACATTTCTATCAATTCTATACTCGAGTATATTCCCATTTTATTTTTAACTCGAGACTATACATTTATTTATAGCCTAAATATATTTTTATTCAATTTATTTTAATTTTTATAAGCTATTCCAATTTATTTACTCACAATTTTAGCTTTTCACTCAAAAATTATTTCATTAAAAATCTTATCCATATAGTTCCATATGGTTTTACAATATTTCCCAATTAAAAAATAATATTTACTTCAATTCGATATTGTGACTCATCCAATTCGAATTTTATAACTGATAGTTACATATTCACCTTATAATTCACATTTACATATTTCAATTCAATTCCATATAACTCAAATCCGATTCACTTTTTATTTAAATTTCAATTCCTTTTAACCAATATTTCAAAACCATATTCGAATTATTCATATTTAAATTAGTTTCACTCCAAATCATTTTATTTTTAATTCATCCAATTTCATTATATATCCCAATCACTTCGCTTAAGTTTAATTTCATTTTTTTAACTTTCTTAAGTTAAAATTTAATTTCGAAATTCAAATTCCATACTTTTCTCTTTTCTTTTAAATTATTCTCAATTTTCTAAGTTCATACTTATTTCCTGATGTTTTCTAAAACATTTTAAATAAGGATTCTGAAATTCAAACAACCGGTATTTATTTCAAATCTTTTTGAAATCATAAATATCTCAAATCACACTTTTTAAATTTAAACCAGCCCTGGTTTTATCCCAAAAGGAATTCCCTTGGAATTTCTAAACGACATTTGTTTCTCCAACAAAATCTCCAAATCAATTATTTCGGTAGCAACACATCACTTAGAAACTCAAAAACTAATACTGATGATGCGGTCGTCCTCAACAGAATTATTTTCTAGCAACTGAAGTGAGTTCAGTGCTATATCACTTCTAAAAATCCATTTAAAACAATTTTCTTTCAAAATATTCCCAAAAATAATATCTTATTATTATTTTCCACGCCATTTTGAAAAATATTTTTCCAAACTTCGCGAGTTTTAAATTTCCAGATTTCGGTTTAAATCCAGTTTTAATTGTAATCCATTTGCAAAATTTATACGTATACAAATTTTCATTGGTTATATAAACTATTTGCAATTTTACAATCCTTTTTATTATATTATTATCATCCAGCACTCCAATTTATATATAATAATTTTCAAAAGATTATTCTTTTATATCAAAATATGGTTTGGGTAAAATTATTTCATTTACCCACTTTTAAAACAATAATGTGTCGGTTTGCCGAGTTTAAGAGTTTAGAAACCCCTATCGATATAGTTGTCCGGACTGTACCGACCAGAATTTATAAACACTCAACCGAAAAGTCGATACAATATAAAATAATTTATATTCACTAACAAATACGCACTCATATCTATTAATACACTCAAACTCATTCTAAGGTACTACTGACTCTATCTCTAGCGAGTAATCCCCATCAAAGCCAAGGTTCAGGCTTAACCTTCAGCTCTGATACCAAGTGTGGTGGACTGTGATTTTTGACCTTGAAAATCGATATTAATACGTCCACCGTATAAAATGCCGAGCAGTCGAGTGCCGAGCAGTCGAGTGCCGAAAATGCCAGTTAATTAGGGGTGAAGAAGAAAAATAGAAACAACGACACAGAATCTCACAATCGCAGTGGAACAAAATATAATATATAATAACAGATTTTAAATACATGAACTGTACTGTTAATATACATGCCACCATCAGAGTACAACAATTTAATACATCAATCTAGACAGTTTAATAACTTGTCCTCACACAGCGGAAAATAACCAAGTACGTGATATACATCTGAACTCCTCCAGCTTGGCTCCTGAACTCCATAGCATTTTAACTTGAATTTTTAATACTTGGTCTGACCCAAGCATTACAATAAAATAACACCTGAGTCGGTCTGGAAAAGCGGTGTGAGAAAACACACTTAATATGAATTATTAACTTTTTCAAAAACCTTTAAAAACAAAGATATCTCACAAAACCACGTCACAAATAAACATGACGAGTTTTTACCTTATGATAACCATAACGATTTTTATCAAAATCACCTGATATTATGATGGTGCCTATAAAAAGTAAATAGAAAATAGCTGAAATGCTTGCATCTCACGTTTCAGCATAGTTGGACACAATCAAAACTGTACGGTGCTTATTGGAGAATGGATTCCATCAAATGACTGGACCACTGGGGTATCGCCCACCATAGTACACCTCTGGAGTAATGTACCAAGGACCACGCCGGGATCCCTGCTACACAAGACTAGCCTACCCTAACCTGGATAGACCGAATGTGTTATCACCCCGGGTGTTTCCATCCTTACCACCGAGCGCTCCTTCCATGCATAACCATATCCATAAATAATAGGTTTTCGAGGACATTTAGAAAGGTGATAAACATACCCTAATTGGGTGCAACCCACTTAGCCTTGCTGCATCTTCCCTGTTTTAGTCATTCCCCTGTTGATGAAGCTCGAGGCTAAGCGTTACCTTTCAAGAACACAATTTTATTTAGAATGCTCTTCGTTCTCCAATAATGATGTTCTGAAAGCATTCATCCATACAAGTTGCCCTACGTCTGGATAAATCAAAACACCATCTTCATCAGCTTCACGGTAATCATTCGTAACGTTCAAACAAGATCGTAGTGGTTTCGGATAATTAGATCTGATTCCGGCCTCTTAAAAATGATTAATGAAATTGGCCAAAAAGTTTAGTCGGTTATTTAACTATCAATACACAATCAAAAGCAACCATCGGGACTTATTATAAATTTTCCAAAATTTATTTCAAAATACCTTTATAAGATATTACTTCCATTTCTTTAACATTCAAATATGTTTTTTTCAAATCCTTATATTTTTCAACGGAATATTCTACCCCTTTCCACCACTTAGAATATTTTTCCCCACTTCATTTTATTTTCAACACTTAGGAAGTATTCTATTTATCCCATGCTCCTTTTCTCAAAAAAAAACATTTACAAATTTTATTTGTAAATCTCCTGAACTCGTTACTTAATAAATTTCAGAATCTTTTCATTAACTCCCTTCAATATTTCCAAAGTCAATTATGCTTACTTATAATTCCAATTTCCCTTTCTACTTCTTTATGAATTTTATTTCATTCTTCGAAGTTCACTTTTATTTAACTACTTTCAAATTTTCTAACTTTTCTTCCCAGTTCCACGTAAGAATTTTCTTACAAATCATATTCACTGAATAACCCATTTCCAGGCTTACGAGAAGGTTTATAAATAAATTTAAAACATTTCATAACCCTATACACACACATATACATATAAGTATTTTAAAGAAATAATAACATTTTATTTTTAAGACATATTCAAAAAAATTATTTAAAATATGAAACACCTTCTATAACATCACTTTTCCAAGCAAGTTTAAAAATTTAAGATTTTATTTAAATAAATATTAAGTATTTGAAAATTCACTTCTGAAGTATTTAAATACTAACTAACTTTAAAATTTCTTAGCCTAATAAATAAGAATTTTCCTATTTAAATAAAAAATTAACTTATCAGTAAAACAAATTTTTAAATCTCAATAGCAAAACTTCTAATTTATAAATCTTCTCGGTTTCCATCACTTCCATTCCGGTCTCCTTAACCATTTTCACTTTAATATTATCTACTATTTTTCTCTCACCCTATTCCCATTTTTAAATATAAATTTTCCTATAAAATTTATATTCCAAATTTTCCATCGGATATCGGTTTTTCTTTATCAATAAAAATCTTTTATAAACCTTTTTTAACTCCTTTGAATTTCGATAAAAATAATCTCATTTTCAAATAAATTTCATTTATTTTTGCCGATCTATTTTTGATATCGATTTCAACTTCTTTCTATATTTTTCAAATATCACTTAAAATTCAGTCTTTTCAAAATATCCTTCATATATTTTAAACTCTCTATTTAAAATATTCTTCCAACATTATTTTGTATGATCAAAAATCTATTTTTGCTTATTCAAATTTGTCTCCTTTAAATAACCAGAATTTCAAAATATATATATATATATAACTTAAAAATCTCTTTTTCATTCCTTAGAAGTTTTAAAATAATATTTATGGTATTTGATATATCAAAAATTAATTTACATGCCATTATAACACTCAAAAATTTACAATACACAATAATCCAGCATTATATATGAAAAATGATAACATATTTGAGGAATCTAGTTGGATTCCTCCAACCTGTTTTCCTGCATCCACAGGTGTTAGACAATAATAAAAATACAAATCCCACTTCGAGGGGGATATCGTGGTATATAGGATCATCCGCTATTATGTAAGGCACATAGGTCACATCTGCTATAAAGTGCGGGAGCATCACTCCAATACTAATACATATTCTATTATATATATAGCCATCCAACAGACAATTATAAATTTATCAACCAATCAAGCATCCAATAATTTAAATTTACACATTTAAATTTAAAATGTGGAAATCCAAATGAGTGAGAAATTCTCGCTTTAATTTTTGATTTTCCACGAGTTCATTTTAACTTAAACCAACACCGAATCTATCCCAATTGCTTTGTATCCTAGATAGTGAATCTGTCATGACTTGATCTGACCTTGCACAAAAAATTTTGCGAACTTTATACGTTATCAAATTTTATTGTAACTAACTATACCTTAAACATTTTAATCAAAACTAAGCAATTTAAAAAAAAATTCTCTTAATCTGAATTTATGACTTAAATCAAAACTAAGAAATTACATAACTTAATCGCATTCAATGCAGCCAAGACTCCAAACCGCGACATATACAGGTTGCATCACGACCTCCTCTAAGTCAGAGCTTCGATACGCTGCACGAACCACACCCTGACCATCCCAAAAGGTCCATTCTCGCTTGAAAAGTCCACCCACGATTTCCAAATCACCCAGCGTCACCTTCGCTGCCGCTACCCACAAACGATCGCCAAACCCTGCCTCAACCCACCCAACATTGTTCGAAGATCATCGCCCCATTTCTCGATTCACCGGCCTACTAAGTGCCGCACCTCGCCCATGCATCCAGAGCTCGAGCTTGAAACCCCCAACTTCGAACGTGAAACCTTAGCTCCTAATCGCTACTCGCCTTCCCAATGCCTCCGCCCTCGGACTTCATCGCGCGCACGAGCGCACGATATTATACCCTTTTTTTGAATTGACGATGCTGCCAAATAAATGAAAGGGATACAAGGTTCCATTTTCTTCGATTCATTTCATTTATTTTTTCGTTGACTTGATTTTGAATATTGGAGGCAGTCGTGATTTCGTTAACTAGCAAGTTTCAATCAATTTTCCGTTATCCTTCCTCTCTTTTTTTAGACAGAATGAATACATTTGTTGTTTATAAAATGAAGAGGAAGAAGTGATACCATGATTTAAATAGATGAACTGCAAGCGCGTTTGAAAAGAAAGGGAAGCGACTAAATCAAATCATAGGTCGACCCTAGGGTGACTGAGCACATTTTTGGTCAGCTGGAAATTGACCTTGATTTGATTTTAATTTTAATTTTTTTATTGAGAATTATCTCGTTACATACCTCAAAATTTTCAAACCCCTATCGAGGCATGCTCCTAGGCATTTATAATGGTACTCCGCATATTCCAAATATAATAGAAAAGGTTTCGAGTCCTAATTCGATCGTATGGAGAAGAAATATTTTTGAACCTAACTATTATATTGAATTTTCGATATAAAATTCACGCGTCTATATCTTGTACGACCAAACGATAACTCGAGACGCTACAAAATTTGAAATCCGATAATAATACACTATTACGGATCCAATGGAACTTGTTTCGTTGAATTCCGAGATATTACCATGGAAGGCTTTTTTTAAAAGTAAAACGAATTTCAGCGCTCGAAAATCGACATCCATACTTTACTCGTATTCGAATGTCGTAGATTCAACCGCTGAAATTCGATTCGCGCCAGAGCTTATGACACATTAAGTACAACAATACAGCAGAAGACAAAGAATATATATCATTGATACACAATATTTGATACAACAATTATACAATTCGGATATCAATATTATCAGAGATACAAAACAACAGCGGAAAGAAAACCGGTAGCGGATTAGTACCACCAACTTGATCTCCAAGAGAGAAAGAAAGATAGAATCCAAAACTACATTCCAATCCAATGCTCCAAAGATCTCCAAGCTATAAACTCGAACCACCATCAAGCTGAAGTTAAGCAACTTCAATCCAAGAGAAACAAATGCGATCGTCAAATCCAAAGGCTGGATGCTATCGAATCAACACCTACTATTTGATTATTTGAAAATCCCAACTCTAGGCTGCCCGTGAGGAAAATTGTAGGCACCCAGAGTTTAGAAAGGGAATAACGAACTTCAGGTCAGTCATCGGACTAGTGCGAGCAAATAAAAGCAGTTTATTTTAAACAAAATAAACAAAAAGAATTTAAAAGAAATCCGCAATGCTTTTGGAAAATGAAACTACCAAAAGGCCTTCCCGCACACACAATGCAAACGCACAATTGGAGGATATTTCTCCTTGTGATAGTCAAACATGCTTGATACGCGAAAGCCTTTTGATATTATTATTAGTGCATGCGGCAGAAAACATTTGCAAGTATAATATTAATCTTAGCCAGCATACGTACCATTATAGTATGCCTATTATAGCTACCATGTTAGATGGTAGGCTCTACAACTAATACCGTACAAGACGTATTGGTGATTGGATTTCCAACAAATGGTCAGGCAAAGGAACTACCTGGGCCACATGGGTATGCCTCTGGAGGGACGCCTCGAGAATCTAACCGGATCTCTGGCAACACAAGGCTGGGTTACCTTTGTAACTTGGTAACTAACTGTCATGAGTATGCCATCCCCCGGTCGGTACCGACTTTTATCCGGAGCCCCAAAAACAACAACCACAAAGCAATAGATTTGAAGCAACCACATAGGTTAAGTATCTGGGCTCCATATCATGATACTACCTCTGTCCAGAAGGAAATGGACATACCCTCAAGGAGCACTACCCCCAAAATAAGCTTGCTGCATCCTTCCTGTTTCGACCATTCCGAGTTGTGAGGTCCGACAAAGTGACGTCCACAAAGCTATGTTTTACACAAAAGTCATGCTTTGATCAACAAATTATCACCAGCACTTCATATGCCACATTACCAAATTGGGAATGTATCATTAGTAACCATCAACTACATAACCTCTGAGCTCATATGTCTCAAAGAAGAGCGTTAAGCTAAGAGAATAAATTCTCCGCCACCAAACAGAAATGCATTCGATAGAAACCAGCTTTGCATCTCAAAGTGTAATGTCAGACATACATCTATACAACTCCAATCTGAGTTCGAACGGAACCGAAGGCACTTCACAAGAAGCCCTTGCAATCCGGATAATACCTAGTCACGTTCGGACTCCCCATCACAAAGGGTGATCAAATCTCTATACCAGGGTCATTCGGTGCAGAGACATTCATGGGTCATCCTTTCACTTTCGAAAATATCCGGTCTTCACCATCGGTCTTCAAATGCTATCCATTTCGTCGTATCGTTATTCGAAATGGGTTATATGACACAAAGTCCTCTCTCGGCTAAGCCGAATAATGAGCACTTAATTTAAAAAGCATACGGACATTAGGATCCCAGCTAAGTCACAACTTAAAGCCCAAAACCTTTCTTCAAATGGTTTAAACAAATTACCATTTTCAAATCTTTAAACAAAAAGATTCACTTCGCAAAGTTCACCAATCTTTCACTAAGATTAATTCATAGCTTTCAAAACTATTTACAATTCAAATCTTTTATACAAAAGATACACCTTTAAGATCCTCTTATTTTGGAACAAATTCCACTAATCTTTAGCAAAGATTCATTTATAGCTTTCAAAAAAATTCCATTTCAAATTTGAAACCCCTTTCAACAAAAACAGAAAATCCTTTCTTTATTTCAAAGCTATTATCGTTTGAAAACTAATATATTTTGTTTCGGAAAAATCAGATCAACTATACACAAGTTATAGCCTTTAAAAGTATAAATCAGAGAATCAACAAATTGCCGTATCATCGACAAGTTCTATTTGAATTAAATCCAAATTTCCTAGAAACAATTTATTTAATACAATTCAAAATGGTTTGAAATCTATATATACATTATATAACTTGAATAACCATTTTAAACCATAATTTCTAAATAAATATACATATATATGTATGCAACTTCAAAATCTTGAATTCAAATTCAAATCAAACTATTTAAATTTCAAAACTTTAACAAGTTATTAAAAATAATTTTTATCTTCAAACTCCTTTCAAAAGCTTTTCATATTAATCCCAGTTCCAATTCCAAACCATTTTTGGATTCAAATTTAATTTTCAAAACCATTTTGAATAATATTAAATTCAAAATCTATAACTTAACCGATTCCCTCATGCAATCCATATTTGTGTGTGTATGGTGTAGTCTAGGGGTTTTACACAATAGTGCCACATCATCAATCATTACAGTTTCAAGCACAGCAATATCGATAAGCGGTATAATCCTATAACGCTTATCTTTGTTCACAGATTCATAGATAAATAATATAAATTCATCATAGATAAATAAATAATTACATTCATTACAGCTCAAATCAAAACAATTCATATCATCAAGCATCACACAGCAGAGATATCAAACAATTCAAAGCATTCAATGCAATCCAAACATCCATAAGTAAGATCAATCAATCATCTGCTAAATTTAAATCATATTAATTACTTATGAATAAATTACTAATGCTAGATAATTAATACTAATTAATTACAAACCATTTTAATTAATTATCATTTAATCATTTATTAATTAACCTGTAATAATAAATTGGCTAATCATTAATTAATCAACCTTAAATAATAAAATATCAATCAAACATTAATCATTAAATAATTAATCTTTAATTATCCTTTATGACATTAATTAACTAACCCTTAATTAATTATCCTTAATTAATTACAAACTAATTAATCTTAATTAATTAGTGAATTATCCTCAAATTAATTACCTTAATAATTAATGAAGAAATTATCCTTTAATCACTTGACTAATCTACCATTAATCATTAATTAACTACTTTTAATTAAGTAATTATATTTAAGTAATTAATTTCCTTTAATTGCTTACATTAATTAATCTTAATTAATTAATTATCCTTTATTGGAATTACACAAAGTAATTATACCTTAACTATATTAAGTAATAATCCTTTGTTAATTAAACTAAATAATTATCCTTAATCAACTTCATTAAGTAATTATTCCTTAAATAATTAATCTTTAATTATTTTCATTAATAAATCATTAATTACTTAATATCTTTAAAAACATTTTACCTTAATTAATTACTTTAACTATCATTTAAACCTTGTTTTAAAAAAATCTTGTAATTTATTATTATTAATTACTTAACTTAAACCTTTAAGTTAAATCGAGGATTAAAACACTTCATTCTTTAATCATTTACTTGATCACAATATTAAGTTTATTTAAAATAAACTTTCAAAAACAAAGGTAATATATATATATATATGTATGTATGTATGTATGTATGTATGTATGTATGTATGTATGTATGTATGTATGTATGTATGTGTATACAATTTAAAAACTCTTTTAAACTCAAAAATAATTTTACTTCCAATCCTTTAATAATTTTCAACTTAAATAAACATTAATTAATTTTAAAGAAGTGGTTAACCAATTGTAAGCTTTAAACTTAAAAATTTATTTTTTTCTTTCATCCAAGACTTGACATCATCACAAACCCGAGCCAACCAATATTTTCCCCGAGCTTTACTCCAGGTTTCTTCTCTTCTTTCCTATTTATACTTTGTTTAGTTCCATTTTTTTTTACAACTGCTTAAACATGATAATACATACATGAATATACTCGAGTATACACTAGAGACGGCAACAAAACTTCAGGAGGTTGACTTCCTGTCCCACCTTTTTCTTTTTCAAAATCGAACAACCAGAACAAAACGTGCGCATATGCACGTGTACACCTCTTTCGATCACCTCCGACCAAGTCGCCGACCACCACCAAGTCTCCAATGATCACCTCACCCCAATTAACTACCCAAAAACTCAAAAGCTAGATCAAATCGAAATCGAGCATGTTGAACAAAACTGGAACCCACTGCCGAGCTTCTATCCCCCGAGGTCCGGACAACTCTGATCAACCTACGGCAATGCAGTAACCCTCTTTTCGACCTTAACAAAAAACTGGGCTTGAACCCTAACACGGTGTAACCCGACCTCCCCGATGATCAGAAAACCCTGTAGCCATTTTTCCTTTTACCCTCGATGCTCGAACCACCTTCTAACCAAAGCATGACGGACCAGTGGTCGTCGATCATCGGAATTTACCCATAATAGATTTTTCGTTCAACTCAAAAAATTTCATTACTTACAATGTTAAAAATCATGAAATTTCTTTTCAAAATTATCATTTGTTAACACTAATCTAATTATAGGATCCAAGCCTGAAATTAAGTTTATTGATTTCTGATTTTAAAAATGAGTTTACTGTAATTTTATAATTTTAAATGATTACTTGATATAAAATCTCCAAACCATTTTTAAAAATGATGTTATGCTCTTGCAATTATTTTATATTTAGAGATCAAAGCCAAATATTTATTTGTTTGGGTGATATGAATTTTCGAAACAGGTTTAAGAACTTGTAATATTTGAACAGAGGTCTATTTTGCCAAATCCTAGACCTGTACACAGAAATTAACACAAATATATACACATAAAATTATTTTTAAATAACATGCACATCATAATTCATATCATACTTCAAAAATCACCACATGCTAATCAGACGTAACAAGCTTTTAAAAAATTTAAAGGGGTGGTTTGCTCACCTGATTGAAGACAGAGAAGCAAGCCTGAGTTTTTAAAAAAAAACTGGAATCTTTGAATTGATCTGAATATGCTCTGTTTTGAATCTACTTGTTAATTGCTTGCTACTTTTAGGTTTAAAGCTTGAGAAAAATTATTATTTGGTTTCTTTCTTTTTACTTGAGTTGATCATCCTGGTTGAAACCTGATTGCTTGAAGATTTGGAATTCTCAGGTGCAAATGCGTTGAATTTGTTTTTGTTTAGATTTGCCTAGGTTTTGATTTGAATTGAGTTTGATTTCTTTTGCTAGCTCCAGTTTAATCAGCTAAAATAGATGAAGTTATTGATGAATTTGATTTAGTTTTGATTTCCTGCTTTTGATTCTTTTTCTAGTTTTCTTGTTTTTCTTTTAGGCTTTAGATTTTGAAAATATATGAAAGAAAAGATGAGAAAGAAGGAGTATAGTATATATAAATCTTGTAATCCTTTTCATTAATAATTTTTTTTTAAAACAAAAATGACACTTGTAAATGCATGTAGTAATCAAGCTACAAATGTTCAATTCATGGTATAATTTACTTATACTTGTATTAAAAATTAAATTTATGTTTAAACCCTTTCCTTTAATTAATTTATAAATTATGTAATATGTTCTTTTATGTTTTCTTATTTATACCTTTTTCTTTTTTATATATATATATAAACTATATTTATATAATCTAAAATATAATTATTCATTAATAATCGAACGAACATATAATATATATATATATATATATTATTTTTCAAAATATAGATTTTAACTTTCAAATCACAATGTGTGTGCGTGTGTATATACATATACATATACATATATATATGTTCTCAATATTAGAAAACAAATTCTTATTAACTTTAGAATAAAAATTTTAAATCCAATTTATTTTCAATTTATTTATTCTTGAGTTTCAAATTCAAAATTCAATTTAAAAATCAATTTGTATATATAAATAAACAACATATATTATTTGTTTTAGGAAAAAAATTCAAATTCAAATTCTAAATTACAAATTTATTTATATAAATAAACAAGCACATATCTTGTTAAATTTGGAAAATATCAAATTTATTCACAATTTAATCCCAAAATTAAATTAATTACCAATTTAAATTTGATTTAAAGACAGGAATGTTACAGATTCCCTCCCCCTTATGAAAATTTCGTCCCCGAAATTCGCTAGACAGGGAGACAACAAAGAATAAATAAGAAATATTTTACCTGATCAAACTGAATATCTATTATGCATTTGGGTTCCCAAACCAGAGTATCATCAATAATTTTTAGAATGATCTCATACAATACTAAACAAGATACCTGGGTCACTTGGTCTACAAAATATGCAGGGCACAGGTAAGTTCTAAAGGATAACTAACCATTCGTGGAATATATCTGAATCCCAAAGAATAAACAACGGATACAATTTAATTCAACTTCATAATTAATCAATTTATTTCAAGTAAAATTTATTAAAGTTTAAACAAAAACCTGATAGAGAACTGATGAAGAGAATACGAATTAGGAATTTAGAACCTTTTCTACAATGATTCTCAAAGGCCACTACCATACCGAAGCTTCTTCTTGCAGCTCCCACGAAGCTATCAAAAGAATTGAAATCGGATGATGATTAAAGAGATTGATAGAAAAAGTTGCTCCCATTGTTGTTGCAGGGCATCGACCATTTGTAGTGGTACTTCCCTGTCCTCTACCTCGTCCTCTTCTTGCACTCATACTCACTATCAGTGGATAGTAAGAGAATTTACTGAGGCGTATAGACGGATATCCTAGGGACATACTCAACCTAGGGTATTTGTAACCCTATCCCTAATGAATCACCTAATGTGTTATTCTCCTGAGCTAAAGTTTCAACCTTCAACTCTGATACCAAAATGTCACGACCCGAATTTCAACGTTCGAAAATCAACATCCATACTTCACGGGTATTCGAATGCCGCAGATTCAACCGTTGAAATTCAATTCGCGACGGAGCTTATAACACATTAAGTACAATAATACAGCAGAAGACAAAGAATATATCATTGATACACAATATTCGATACAACAATGATACAATTGAGATATCAATATTATCAGAGAAACAAGACAACAGCTGAAAGAAACACCGGCATTGGAACAATATCACCAACTTGATCTCCAAGAGAGAAAGAAAGATAGAATCCAAAACTGCATTCCAATCCAATGCTCCAAAGATCTCCAAGCTATAAGCTCGAACCACCATCAAGCTGAAGTTAAGCAACTTTAATCCAGAGAAACAAATGCGATTGTCAAATCCAAAGGCTGGATGAGATCGAATCTACACCTACTATTTGATTATCTGAAAATCCCAACTCTAGGCTGCCGGTGTGAAAAATTATGGGCACCCAGAGTTTAGAAACGAAACAATAAACTTCAGGTCGGACATGGGACTGGTGTGAGCAAACAAAAACAGTTTTTTTTAAACAAAAAAAAAACAAAAATAATTTAAAAGAAATCCGCAATGCTTTTGGAAAATGAAACTACCATAAGACCTCTCCGCACACACAAAATGCAAACACACAATTGGAGGAGATTTCTCCTTATGATAGTCAAACATGCTTGATACGCGAAAACCTTTTGATATTATTATTAGTGCATAGTGTAGAAAATATTTGCAAGTATAATATTAATCTTAGCCAGCATACCTACCATTATAGTATGCCTACTATAGCTACCATGTTAGATGGCAGGTTCTACAACTAAAACCGTACAAGGCGCATATTGGTGATTGGATTTCCTACAAATGGTCAGGCAAAGGAACTTCCTGGGCTAGATGGGTACGTCTCTGGAGGGACGCCCCGAGAATCTAACCGAATCTCTTCCAACACAAGGCCAGATTATCTCTGTAACTAGGTAACTAACTGTCACGAGTATGTCATCCCTCAGTCATAACCGGTCTTTATCCGGGTCCCCAACAACAACAACCACAAAGCAATAGATTTGCAGCAACCACATAGGTTAAGTATCTGGGCTCCATACCATGATACCACCTCTTTCCACAAGGAAATGGACATACCCTCCGGGGGCGCTCCCCCCAAATAATCTTGCTGCATCTTTCCTGTTTCGACCATTACGGGTTGTGAGGTCCGGCGAAGTCATGTCTAAAAAGCTACGCTTTACACAAAAGCCATGCTTTGATCAACAAATAATCGGCAGCACTTCGTATGCCACATTACCAAATTAGGAATGTGCCACATTACCAAATTAGGAATGTATCACTAGTAACCATCAACTACATAACCTCTGAGGTCGTACGTCTCATAGAAGAGTGTTAAGCTAAGAGAATAAATTCTCTGCCACCAAACAGAAATGTATTGATAGAAACCAGCTTTACATCTCAAAGTGTAACGTCAAACATACATCCATACATGTGCGTTCTGGGTTCAAACGGAACCAAAGGCACTTCAAAAGAAATCCTTGCAATCCAGATATTCCCTAATCACGTCCGGACTCCCCATCACAAAGGATGATCAAATCTCTATACCAGGGCCATTCAGGGTAGAGACATTCGACAAATCATCCTTTCACTTTCGAAAATATCCGGTCTTCACCATAGATCTTCAAATGCTATCCATTTCGTCATATCATTATCCAGAATGGATTATATGACACAAAGTCCTCTCCCGGCTAAACTGAATAATGAGCGCTTAATTTAAAAAGCATATGGATATTGGGATCCCAGTTAAGTCATAAATTAAAGCCCAAAACCTTTCTTCAAATGGTTTAAACAAATTGCCATTTTCAAATCTTTAAAAAAAAGATTCACTTCACAAAGTTCACCAATCTTTCGCAAAGATTAATTCATAGCTTTCAAAACTATTTACAATTCAAATCTTTTATATAAAGATACACCTTTAAGATCCTCTTATTTTGGAAACAAAGTCCACTAATCTTTAGCAAGGATTTATTTATAGCTTTCAAAACAATTCCATTTCAAATTTAAAACCCCTTTCAACAAAAATCGGAAATCCTTTCTTTATTTGAAAGCTGTTATCATTTGAAAACAAATACATTTTGTTTCGAAAAAATCCGATCAAATATACACAAGTTATAGCCTTTAAAAGTATAAATCAGAGAATCAACGAACTACCGTAACATCGGCAAGTTCTATTTGAATTAAATCCAAATTTCCCAAAAACAATTTATTTAATACAATTCAAAATGGTTTAAGACTTATATATACATTATATAACTTGAATAACCATTTTAAACCATAATTTCCTAATAAACATACATATATATGTATACAACTTCAAAATCTTGAATTAAAATTCAAATCAAACTATTTAAATTTCAAAACTTTATCAAGTTATTAAAAATAATTTTTATTTTCAAAATCCTTTCAAAAGCTTTTCATATTAACCCCAATTCCAATTCCAAACCATTTTTGGATTCAAATTCAATTTTCAAAGCCATTTTGAATAATATTAAATTCAAATATCTGTGACTTAACCGATTCCCTCATGCAATCCATGTGTGTGTATGGTGTGGTCCAGGGGTTTTACACAATAGTGCCGCATCATCAATCATTACAGTTTCAAGCACAACAATATCGATAAGCGGTATAATCCTATAACGCTTATCTTTATTCTCAGATTCATAGATAAATAATATGAATTCATCACAGATAAATAAATAAATTACATTCATCATAGCTCAAATCAAAACAATTCATATCACAAAGCATCACATAGCAGAGATATCAAACAATTCAAAGCATTCAATGCAATCCAAACATCCGTAAGTAAGATCAATCAATCATCTGCTAAATTTAAATCAGATTAATTACTTATGAACAAATTACTAATTCTAGTTAATTAATATTAATTAATTACAAACCATTTTAATTAATTATCCTTTAATCATTTGTTAATTAACCTTTAATAATAAATTGGTTAATCATTAATTAATTAACCTCAAATAATAAAATATCAATCAACCATTAATCATTAAATAATTAATCTTTAATTATCCTTTATGACATTAATTAACTAACCCTTAATTAATTATCCTTAATTAATTACAAATTAATTAATCTTAATTAATTAATTAATTATCCTCAAATTAATTATCTTAATTAATTAATAAAGAATTTATCCTTTAATCACTTGTTTAATCAACTATTAATCATTAGTTAACTTCTTTTAATTAAGTAATTATCTTTAAGTACTTAATTTCCTTTAATTACTTACATTAATTAATTATCCTTTATTGGAATTACACAAAGTAATTATACCTTAATTATATTTAGTAATAATCCTTTATTCATTACACTAAATAATTATTCTTTATCAACTTCATTAAGTGATTATTCCTTAAATAATTAATCTTTAGTTATTTTCATTGGTAAATAATTAATTACTTAAGATCTTAAAATATAAAACATTTTATCTTAATTAATTACTTTAACTATCATTTAAATCTTGTTTTTTTAAAAAAATCTTGTATTAATCATTATTAATCGCTTAACTTGAACATTTAAGTTAAATGGAGGATTAAAGCACTTCATCCTTTAATCATTTACTTGATCATAATATTAAGTTAACTTTCAAAAACAAAGGTAATATATATATATATATATATATAATTTAAAATCTTTTAAACTCAAAAATAATTTTACTTCCAATCCTTTAATAATTTTCAACTTAAATAAACATTAATTAATTTTAAAGAAGTGGTTAACCATTTGTTTAAAACTTGATTAAGCTTTAAACTTAAAAATTTATTTTTTTTCTTTCATCCAAAACTTGATATCACCACAAATCCGAGACAACCAATATTTTCCCCGATCCTTACTCCGGGTTTCTTCTCTTCTTTCCTCTTTATACTTTGTTTAGTTTCAATTTTTTTTTACAACTGCTTAAACATGGTAATACACACATGAATATACTCGAGTATACACTCGAGACAGCAACGAAACTTCACGAGGTCAACTTCGAGTCCCATCTTTTTCTTTTTCAAACTCGAACAACCAGAACAAAACATGCACACCTCTGACCAAGTCGCCGACCACCACCAAGTCTCCGATGATCACCTCACCCCAATTAACCACCCAGAAACTCAAAAACCCGATCAAATCGAAATCGAGCATGTTGAACAAAACTGGAACCAACTGCACAACCAAATATCATCTCGACGCTGATGATCTGACCACCTGGAACCCTGCCACTTTGACCAAAGCAACGTCACACCCCCGAGCTTCTACCCCCCTAGTCCGGACAACTCTGATCAACCCACGGCAATGCAGCAACCCTCTTTTCGACCTTAACAAAAAACTGGGCTTAACCTTAAAACGGCGTCGCCCGACCTCCCCGATGATCAGAAAACGTTGTAGCCATTTTTCCTTTTACCCTCGACGCTTGAACCACCTTCTAACCAAAGCACGACGGACCAATGGTCGTCGATCATCAGAATTTACTCATAACAGAATTCTCGTTCAACTCAAAAAAATTCATTATTTACAATGTTAAAAATCATGAAATTTCTTTTATAAATCATCATTTGTTAACACTAATCTAATTATAAGATCCAAGCCTGAAATTAAGTTTATTGATTTTTGATTTTACAAATGAGTTTACTGTAAATTTTATAATTTTGAAATGATTACTTGATATAAAATTTCGAAACCATTTTTAAAAATGAGGTCATATTCTTACAATTATTTTATATTTAGAGATCAAAGCCAAATATTTATTTGTTTAGGTGATATGAATTTTTGAAACAGGTTTAAGAACCTGTAATATTTGAACAGATGTCTATTTTGCCAGAACCCAGACCTATACACAGACATTAACACAAATATATACACATGAAATTATTTTTAAACAACATGCACATCATAATTCATATCATACTTCAAAAATCACCACATGCTAATCAGACATAACAAGCTTTTAAAAAATTTAAAAGGGTGGTTTGCTCACCTGATTGAAGACGGAGAAGCAAGCCTGAGTTTTTAAAATAAAGTGGAATCTTTGAATTGATCTGAATATGCTCTTCTTTGAATCTACTTATTAATTGCTTGTTGATTTCAGGTTTAAAGCTTGAGAAAAATTGTTGTTTGATTTCTTTCTTTTTACTTGAGTTGGTCATCCTGGTTGAAACCTGATTGCTTGATTGCTTTCAGATTTGGAATTCTCAGGTGCAAATGCTTTGAACTTATTTTTGTCTAGATTTGCCCAGGTTTTGATTTGAATTGAGTTTGATTTCTTTTGCTAGCTCCAGTTGAATCAATTAAAATCGATGAAGTTACTGATGAATTTGATTTAGTTTTGATTTCCTGCTTTTGATTCTTTTTCTGGTTTTTTTGTTTTTCTTTTAGGCTTTAGATTTTGAAAACATATGAAAGAAAAGATGAGAAAGAAGGAGTATAGTATATATATAAATCTTGTAATCCTTTTCATTAATGATTTTTTTAAAATAAAAATGACACTTGTAAATGCATGTAGTAATCAAGCTACAAATGTTCAATTCATGGTATAATTTACTTACACTTGTATTAAAAATTAAATTTATGTTTAAACCCTTTCTTTTAATTAATTTATAAATTATGTAATATGTTCTTTTATGTTTTCTTATTTATATCTTTTTCTTTTATATATATATATACAAACTATATTTATATAACCTAAAAAATAATTATTCATTAATATTTGAACACACATATATAATATATATATTATTTTTCGAAATATAGATTTTAACTTTCAAATCACAATGTGTATATATACATAAATACGTATATATATTCTTAATATTAGAAAACAAATTCTTATTAACTTTAGAATAAAATTTCTAAATCCAATTTATTTTCAATTTATTTATTCTTGAGTTTGAAATTGAAAATTCAATTTAAAAATCAATTTGTATATATATATATAAATAAACAACATATATTGTTTTTTGGGAAAAAATTCAAATTCAAATTCTAAATTACAAATTTATTTATATAAATAAACAAGCATATATCTTGTTTAATTTGGGAAATATCAAATTTATTCACAATTTAATCCCAAAAATTAAATTAATTACCAATTTAAATTTGACTCAAAGACAGGAATGTTACAGATTCCCCCTTAATAAAATTTCAAATGTATAAAGTTAAACATGAATCGAGTTTTAAGTTTGAAAAAAAAATTCAAGTTTAAATTTTTAAAAGAAATTCAAATATTCAAGTTCAAAGAAAGAATACAAAGTTTAAAGCAAAAAATATGTATTTTCCAAGTTTAAAGTTATTAAAAGTGATAAAGTGTTTAAGCAATTTATTTAATCAAGTTCTAAAATGAATAAGTTTTCCAAAGATTATTGACCAAGTTCCAAAGTAAAATCATTTAATAAGTTTTTGAAACAAGTTCAAGTTTAAATATAAATGTTAAATGATATAAATTTGTTGTTTCAAAGGTAATTATATTAATGATGTAATTAATTACCAATGATTTTTTATTTAAGTTAATGATGTATTTAGAAATTTATGAAGATAAAGAATTTATCTTTAGTTAATTAAGGTTGTGATTTATTAAAGATAATTAATTAGTAAATTAATTAAAAGTTAATTACTTAATTTAATTAATAATGGTTAATTAATTTATGTTAATAACCAAAGAATTCTCTAAATGATGTTGTATTTCAAGCATTTAATTTAATTTAGTTTAAGTAAGTATTTAATTAAGGTAAATGGTTATCTTAATTAATTAAAGTCTTAGTTAGCAAAAGTAATTAAAGTGCAATTACTTAATTGACTAAGATGATTAATTAATGTTATTAATTCAAGATAATTAGTTGTTTAATTAATTAAGGATAGTTAATTACATGATTAATTAAGGGTTAATTAATCTAAGTAATTAAAGATATCAATTAAAGAGTAATTACTTAGTGAAAGTAACTAAACGGATTAATTACTCAATGTAATTAATTAAATGAATGTTATTAATTTAAGTTAATTAACTAATTTAATAAATTAAAGATAATCACTTGATGATTAATTGAGTAAAATTACTCAATGTATTAATGAAGTGTAATTACTTGGTGAAAATAATTAATGGGTGATTACTGGATGTAATTAATTAAAGGGGAATTACTTAATGGAGAGTAATTAAAGAATAATTACTTAGTGGAAGTAATTAAGGATTAATTACTTTGTGTGATTAATTAAGAATTAATTAATAAAATTAATTAAGGAGTTAATTAATTAAGGTAAGTATTTATAGGATGGTTAATTACTGTTTGTAATTAATTAAGGTTAATTAAAGGAAAGTGATTAATTAAAGTATAATTAATTAATGTAATTAATTAAGGATCAATGTAATTAATTATAGTTAATTAATTAATGAAGTAATTAGAGGATCATTAATTAATGTAATTAATGAGAGTAATTAAAGGATAATTATTGTAAATGATTAAGGATAATTAATTTGTGTAATTAATTAAAGGCTAATTACTTAAAGTAATTAGAGAATAATTAATCAAGGATGATTAATTAAGATGGATAATTAAGGGATGATTAATTAATTGGGTTATAATTAATTAATGTTAGATAAACAGGATCAAAAAGTAATTAAGTAATTAAATTAATTCATTGGTGGTTAATTAAATTAATTAGGGATGGTATGGTTGATTAATCTTGCTTATGGATGATTTGATGAGATTGAATGCCTTGGATTATGTGATATCTTTGATATGTGATATGGGTTGCTTATGATATGAGATACTTTGGTTGAATTATGATAATATGGATTATCTATATTGTGATAAGGTGAATTATCTATCTGTGTGAATATAGATAATAGATTGAATTGTTTAACCCTTAAACCACTTGGACATTAAAATGGCGTTTTGGATTTCGGTGAGACCGGGATTGGATTTCCAAATTTGGATATCAGAAAACCACATCGATCCAAATTAAACGTTAGGTCATGAATTTAAGTAAAGATCAAGATGAAGACTTAAAGTGTAAGAACTATTCGTCGTTAAAACTCTGAGGATGATTCCAAGATAAGTTTAACGGAGATAGTACTTTCAGGTTCGAGATGGAGATTCAGAGTGCAAATGCTATTGTCGTTAACCCTGAGGGTGATTCCAAAATGAGTGTAGTGAGATAGTTCCTTCGGTTTCGCTCGAACCCGGAACGAACTTGTATGGATTGAATGCTTTCAAAACATCGTCAATGGAGGACGATGAGCATTCCAAGATGTTCTCTTTAAAGGTAATTGTAGCATCAAGCCTTATCAACCGGGAATGGCTAAAACAGGGGAGGTGCAGCAAGGCTAAGTGGGTCGCGCCCAAGTAGGACGAGATTTTCCCTTGTCTAGAGGTCCCTTTTCAAGATATTTTTAAAATTGAGCAGATCACTTTTAAATTCAAATTTTAAAACTTTTGTTATCTTCATTAATATTAATATAAATTTTACAAGCCTTTAAATAATTTTTATCAAGCTTAAAACCCCAAATTCACTATTTTAAAACTTCAATAATTAAATTATCAAATTACTTGCTATATTAAATTCTGAATTTATTTTATAAATAAAACCAAAATTTTCCGTATTCAAAAGCAATCTATAATCAAGTTCAATATTTAAAACCATTTATATATTCCAAATGAAACGTCGAAAAATCCAGGTCGTTACATTCTTCATCACTATTTTGCCCACTATCATCAACATTGGCAGCCCCATCACCATCATCAATTGTGTCTTTCTCATTGCTATCTTTATCCTCATCGCCATATTTTTTATTTCTTAGAACCATCACCTTCACCAACTTCGTCTGCATTAAGACCATCCACATCATCATTGGCATCTTTGCCTTTATCAATGCCACCATCACCACCATCATCCTCTTTGTTAACATCATCTCTGTCTTTGTCTTCATCTTCGGCTTTTTTATAATCATCACCGTCTTCATCATTGTCATCATCAATTTGATATTATCAAGATCATCATTATTATCATCATCAACAACTTTTTCTTTATCTTTACTTTTTTTCAAATCTTTATTTTCTTTTCTCAGGAGATTGTTCTCTTTTTTAAGTTGCATTCTCCTTTTTTAGCTTCTTCATTTCCAATTTTATATCTTTCAGTTGTTTGTTGGTTATTTCATATATTTTATCGACAACTGAAGCTTTTTCTTTAGGGGTTTTAGCTTTGGTAGATTTAGCCCTTTTTACTTTTTTTGTTTTTCTTCTTTTTTTGGCAATTTAGAAAGAAAAAAATCTTTTGTATTTGCTTGGCAATTATTTACCATTCACTTTTTATAACTACATTTTTGTGTATTGTTAGGAGATTTACCTTTTTGTCAAGGAAGCACTTGATTTTGCTTCGAGTACTTCCAGTAGTGTCCATTTACAAAAGGTTGGCTCATTCTGTTTATAACTTATCTTTTGAGGAATAATTTGTGTAATATCAAAAAACCAATAATTCACATAGAGATATATAATGTTAGTTTAATTTATGATAAAATTATGGAAAATAAAATGAGTTATTAGAGTTTACCAGGAGTAGGGTTACGCATGCGCATATTTTTCTTGGACTTTCTTTGTTTTTTCTTGCTTTCTCCATCAAATGTTTTCCAATTGTTTGATAGATTTGGATGATTCAAATATTTGTTGAGGAGAAAAGAAATTGGTTAATTGGTTCAATTAATCAATTAATTTGGTTGTATATGGAAAGATATAAGAGGATATTTTGAAAGGAAACTAATTAATTAGCAAATCAATTAATGAGTCAATGCATTTGTTATATGAAGAAATAAATGATTAGGCATGGAGAATCAATCAATCAAAGGAAAGATATGAAAACCAAGATTACGCCATTTGTTTGTACTAAAATTAAATCATGCAATTTGGAAAGATATTTGGGTAATCAGGAAATTGATTTTCTTAATCTTCAAGTAACCCTTTATTATGAAGTCTACTTAAATGAAGGAATTTCATCTTCATACGTATGTGAGTGTGTGAGAGAATCCACCATCATTCTTCTTTCTCTTTTGTAATTTTTTTCTTCAGTGGAATAAAAGAAGTTGTTAGGTCTCCATGGACGTAGGATATTCATATCCGAACCATATTAATTCTTCTATGTCTCTTATTTCTGCTATTGTGTCTGTGAGATTGCATAATTGATTTTTTAAGTTCCATTGATATCTAAATAGACAATACTAGATCCTGATCAAATAATTCGCTTCCGCTCAAATTAAAATAAATTTCACCACATTGTTGACAAGCACCATTGTTCCAATAGTTAAGTGTTGACTTTGGTGCGAGAGATCACAAGTTCAAAACTTGCATAGCATGATTCGAACATATATTGACATATGATTTGTGTTACGTTGTCCTAGTGACATGTTGTATCTAAGTACCATTTCAAAAAAAATGTTTTCCAATTGTTGTTGGCCAAGAAACAGTTTTCATTTGCTTTATTTTATAAACAAATGGTAGCAGCACCAAAGGAAATGTCGAGTTTGGATTGGAGAACAAGTATGTTTGAATCAAAAACATAATAAGCACCTTGCAGCATCAATTATTTTATCTTTTTTCTATCTTTTTAAGCTAACCAGATGCTTATTTCGATATCTTTTGCTTTGACCATTTTTGAATTGCAGAAATATTTCTCTTTGAATGCTTTTATTTCAGAATTTATGTCGGAATCTTTCAAATTTGATGCGTTGATAGCAATGCCTTCATTTGGGTATCCAAAATTTGTTGCGATGTCTTCTTTCAGAATTACTTTCATCTCCAAAATAAAAATAGTTTTCTTCAATTGAAAAGAAATCTGTTATCATATCAATAGGAGTTGATTATTTTGATATGTCTTCGGTTGTTATAGCTCTTTCTGAGAACGGATTGATGATGTTGAAGAATGGAGTTTTCTTCAATAATTCAATGTCTTCTTCATGAAGTAGCTTTTCTTTCATTAAAGCTTCTATTAATATATGGAAAGACTTAAAGCTACTTCTATAACTTTCTGGATTTTCTTTTGGCTCTTCCTTTTTTGTTTTTTTGGAGATATTTTTTTGTACTACTTATTATTTGTAAAGGTTTTAAAATTACCAAATTAGTTTGAAATATAGAAGTAGAAAATATGAGCATGGCAAAATATTTGCCTAGCATCGTCCAACCACTATACATCTATTAAACAAGCTTTCAATTTCAATTCTATTGAGAAAAGTTGCTAATGGTGGATCATAATACTACAAACTTGAAGTTGTCTTTATGCATAAACCTGATGTTAATTAGTACTTAATTTTGTAAGGGTGGATCTAATATCCAATTACATAACACAATTGGTCGTATGTGATTGAAATTCATAAACTAATTACTTATTAGCGTAGCCATTATGATCAGTGCTTTTAACAATTTAGTGAGACATTTGATTCCAAACATTGGTCATGCAATAATGTAGCAACTATACATACTACTTTCTGCTCCTGTCGGTTCAATATACGTTTATTGCCAACTACTACTAATTGTGAGACTCAGAATCTAAGTATGAAAAAACAAAACAAAATATAATAGTTTTTCTATTAACCATACTTTCACATGCTTTCTGAATAACATTCACGTGTTGCACATTTCCAGTTTCAAATTGTTTCTTTGTGTTGTTCAGAATATAATATAATCTTGTAATTATTTCTTCTATAAAAGATATTTACAACTTCATTCATTTATTCATTTGTGGTATGGCATATAATTCCCAGGCAAATATCGCCCATCAAATATTTGCCTGGCAAATATTTTCCTGTTATATATTTGACAGAGAATGTCCCATGATCTCTCTTTTATTCCATTCTAATCTAATTTTCATTTCATTGTACATGAATCTACAATTCCAATCTATCTAGCAACAAAATAGTGTATGTCAAATATTTGCCTTTTGTCATTTTTCATTTCCTTGTACACTAATTTACAATTTTAATCTATCAAATACCAGAATAATTTATGTCAAATATTTGGCATAAATTCCCTTTCACTTATATACACGTATAAATGTAGTAAAATCAAAATTCAAATTAGCTGTTGTACTTTGTTTTTTGGATTTTCAGTTTGAACCGATGCATGTTCATCACAATAGTTATCTTTGGTTGCTGCTTCGAACATTGAAGATTATTTTCTACAAATTTACATATATTTTCCATTTTTTTGGGAAAAAGCTTCATTTTCTTCTTGCTTGGGGATGGTTGTTCGATGAAAAGGTAATCGACTAGTTTTTCTTCTAATTTGTCGATCGAAAGTATAAGAAAGCCTAATTTGCAAAATTAGGTATTTTGTTTGATTTTGAGATGCCTTTTTTTGATGTTTTTGGTCTCGATCAAATGACTGGAAGGAAAAGGAAGAAAGCGGATAGAGTTATGTGGGATATGTTTAAAAACAAGGAGTTGTGATAAATTTTCACTTTTTTAACTGTTTAAAATAGGGATGTAGATTATAATTTGGACATGGAAGAATTGTGGACCTAATTATTTTTAAAAGGAGGGATGTGGGCATTCTATTATTAATTATGTTGTAATTTTTTTTTAGTTGAATTTTGTTGTTCTTATTTATTGTTTTGTGTCTCTGCTTCAATTTGATTTTGAATTTGGTTAAAATATTTGTCTTCCATTCATATATTCATCTGTTTTCAAATTTTTTGAATTTACTATGATTATTATTGTTATCATTGTAGTTAGTTGTGATTCTTACGTTATTATTGTTATATAAGTTGATTTGTAGTACCTGTGATTACATATTAATTAGTTTTCAAACTTTTAACTGATATTTATTTGCAATTTTAAGTATTTTATACCACTCATTAGGATTTTAAGTATATGACGTCTTTATGATTTTCCTTTAGTTTGATTGCTGAGTACCAATCTATAACCTGGATTGAAATATGATTTTATATATTAGTTTTATTTTTTTAGCTAATAAAATTAAATTGATATAATACAGTTGAGTTAATGAATCTATTGAATAGCACGTCTGAAATATCGAATCCTCTTATTTTATGTCATTGTACTGGTTATAGTATGCGGCTTTCCTGTTTTAATAGTAAGTAAAGTATATTAGCATGTATCATAGTAACAAAGTCATAACATAATATATAAGCTTTGGTTATGGTTTGTGACTGAAATAGACACTTCAGTATGTGAGTACTATGTATCCGAACATTTGTTTAGCATATATATTCCTGCAAACAATTAACTGGAAATTATGTGCATGGCAAATATTTGATAAGCAGATATTTGCAATGCATTCGTCATCTTTGTATGTTTGTTTGAATATATGCACTTCATATTTCAATAAATTAAATTACCTATTTCCATCATTTTGACAAAAGCATTAAGCTCGTCAATTTGTTTGTTCGTGTGCCTTTTTTTTTGCAAGCTTGTTTTTTCTACGTCAATATCTTTGCTTCTTCCTTTATTTTAAACCTATCATCACTAAATTTAGTGCTTTGATCTGATATATTTTCAGTCTGAGGAGCTTCCTCGATTTCTTTTTCAATTGTGCTTTATTCCGATTTCTTTCGATATTCTTTTTTTTGTGTTGGATATTCGAAATTTGGATCTTTATAATCTCTTTTTGGCTTTTGTTTTACTCGTTTGCAAGCAGAGTAGTGAAAATATTGTCGTTTTCTTTTTTCTTCTCTTTTTCAAGCTTGATTTTGAAATCCACAACCACCTTTATTGAATATTTTCATATTCTTGTGTTGCTTTTTTCCTGCTATGTTGGCTCTCACTAGAAGATGTCAGTAGATTGAATGTTGGAAAGTCTATACCTTGTATGTCAAAATCTATTACAATTGTACATTTGGTATATGTAAAATATTTTGAGACAGCTTGTTTTATATGAAAAAAATGAAATTGGTTTTAAAATATATACCTGTGGTTTTTATAACTAATTTTTTATGATGTCCTTCTGCGATCGGATCTTTTGATTTATCACTTAGTTTATCAAAAAAATTTGGTTGTTAATTATTTTGTTCACTATCATATAGATTTCAAATAATTTCTAGGAAAATATTTTTCTGACAAGTATTTACGTGCGTTAAATTCAACAATAAGTTGTGAAAATTTACCTTTTTCTATTCTTTTTTCTTCTTCTGTAGCTTCTTTTTGTTCATTGTTTTTTTACTATCTTCGGTATGATAGCTATTTCAAATTGGCTTGTTGTTTCATCAGCGACATCGTCATCATCTTTGGCAGTAGGATCATCCTTACTCTGGTCAGCACCAACAGTACCACCACCACCATCATCACCGCCACCAATATTATCACTATCGCCTGCACCACCATCTTTTCACCAGCACTAGCACCACCATTACTACCTATACCATCAGCATTATCATTGTTACCCTGCCTTTTGGACAAAGCCGGGATATCAACAAATTGGCTAAAAAGGATGGATATCAGGATCACAGATCGATTGGAAACATGGCTATGATTGATACCATCAAAATTTGACCGAGCTCCAATCAGGACAGCATCGATTGGAAATGATGAACAGGGCTTGGAGAAGCTACATTTTAAATTTCTGGTCAATCAGAGTTCGTATGCTCGAGTTATGGATGGATCAATGTTGGAGATAAATGGTTGGCATCGGTATCTTCAGATCGATATAATTTGTATCAATCGACGTGGATCATTTTGGATCGATGGATGATGTTCATATGGTTCGTATCGATATGAAAGATGAAGCAACTCGATGGATATGAAGGACATACACAGAGGATAGATACGAAGAGCATGCATCGAAGTGGGTCCGATGGACACGAAAGGCAAAGCAGGGGATCAATGCGAACAGGACAGCATGTGTGATGGATACGAAGGCATGTGCTTTTGGGGTGCTCAATGATCGATACGAACAAGGTGACACAAAGAATAGGGGACCGATACGAAGAAGACAGTGGCCGATCGATACGAAGAGGGGAATGTGTTGAAGGATACGAAACCCATGGATACGAAGGCGCCGGCCTTTTGCAAATTCAAGCTTGCATCGATCATAACTCAAGATCTACAAGTCCAAATGTTATGAAATTTTCATAGAAGCTTTCATATGCACTCGAAAATATTCTTGATCGATCTCATCTCGATTGGAGCCAATTTGGATCGATACGAATTGTACTTGAATCGATCCCAAATCGCTTTAGATCAATCTGGTGGGCCCACCTATGCAAGGGAAGACGTATTCCATGTTTTATGGCAGATATTTTCATATCTACACCTATAAATAGTGGTCCGATAGCATCTACAAAGGGGGATCTTCTCCTCCTCTGATGCTAAAACTCTGCCATTTTTGTGATTGGTACTAAAGGCTTCTAATTGTAAGTACGGTATAAAGGGGATAAAAAGGATTGATTCAAAATGAACGTAGGCTGGATTGTCGAACCACTATAAACCTTGTGTTCTTTTCTGCTTTCTGCCATTTTAGTTTTACTGTTTCTTCATTTTTATTCACTACTTTATCTGGATCTGAGATCTATGTTGGAATATTGCGAATCTGTGCATAAACACTAGTGCTTACGCTACTTCTGGGGTTTGTGACTATTTTTGGCTCAAACACTTTGGTTTCACTGAGAAGGTCTAGCATCCACTATACTAGATTTGGAGTTCAAATTTGGAAAGCCAAAGGATCAAATCTAAAAGGAATCATGACAAAGCAATCAACAACGAGACAAAGAGCAGAAAGGAGTCAGCATGAAGGGAGTTAGGAGGCTTCCTCAAGCGCAAATTAGACCTCAGTTTTCATCACCAGAGATGAATTGGAGATGATGATGGGAGCTATGCAGGAAGAATTGTTGAAAAGGCAGGAGGAAATGATGTGGAACCTTCTCAGACAGTTTGAACATGCAAGAACAGCTAGAGCTGTTGGAGTTTAGATCCATGGAGTTGGAGCGAAGGACTCAATAGGCAATCAGATGGAGCGGCTCAACGGTGCGTAGCCCCTAATCAGCACACAACTGTTAATCTGGATGGATGCAGGCTCGGGGGGCACACCACCTGGCAACAATGGACCGATTCGTCGAGGAATTCTAGGTGACACTACACAACAAGATGAGGGCAGGAGCACAAGAGTACGTGATGAAGAGTATGTACCAGAATTCCCTCAGGGACTCAGGGTGCAACCCTTGGTGGACAACACTGGATTAGCTAAAATTATCATGCCAATTATGTGCGGAGGCTTAGAAAACAAAGATCTGGAAGGGATAAACAAGAGTCTGTTTACTCCCGACATCAGGATGGCCCGGAATCCACCAAAGTTCAAGTTGCCTACTCTGGAGGTATACAACGGCAAAGCTGATCCTACTGATCACTTGATGAGGTACACAAGATGCATGGAAGTACTGGGGGCATTGGAGGAAGTTATGGCCCGATGTTTCCCTCTGTACTTGAGGGATATAGCTGCTATGTGGTTCCGGCAGTTGGAAGATGGTTTTATCAGGACATGGATGGAATTTGTGGATAGGTTTTTGAAGTAGGGCTGAAGAATGTAATAACACCAATGTCGGTAAAGCAAAGGATAGGAGATTCGCTTGGAGCTTTCTTTTCAATGCAGCAGTTGCTTCGATGGATCGACCTGGTCCATCGATGGTTTTGATGACTGCAATTCGGGAGTCAGGGATAACTCAGATTTCAAAGTATCATTGATACGGTACCCACTAATGGATCTCGGGGAATTCTTTCACAATGCCGAAAGATTTCTTCGACGGGAGGATTCATGTTCGGATATGAATTTAAAGGAAGTAAACACGATTGATGATGGAGAGCCATCAAGCGAAAACTCGGATAAGGGTAAAGGAAATAGGAAGTTGGGTGACAGCTTTAGCAGGGCAAGGAAACATTAGGGAGATCCAAAATTCTCCACTTTGATAGGGTTGAATGAAACATTGGAGCGAATATTCATGGAGACTCGAGATCGTCTCCCTTACCGAAGACCAGCAAGGAGGGAACCCTTGGAACGCGAGAGGGCATCCGGAAGGCACTGTCTCTTTCATGACCTAGATGGGCATGATACCAACACTGTAGGAATCTAAAGGATTTAATCGAGAAGCATATAAGGAGTGGTCAGTTGCAACAATACATCAGAACTCGGAATGAGGCGATGGAACAGGAGCAGCCAACGTCTACCTCAAACGACGATGATACGAGGCCTAGGAATGATGGTCGATTGGTTATTGACTGACAGGGATAATATGGAATAAGTAGCAAACTCTGGGAAAATGGCCAAGTCACTAACTCATGTACGGGGATGGAAATAGCTCCTAGGCATGCTCTGAGATGATGATAAACCACGACGCTATAGTTTGTGAAATCTATTTTTTCTTTTTTTGGTCTGGACATTTGCTTTTTTCGGTTTGGTTTCAAAGTTTGGTTTGAACTCCTGGTTTTGTGTTTTTTTTGGGTTTGGACTTTAGTTTGGATGCTTGTTTTCTGGTTCGGATATTGGTTTGGATTTTTGGTATGGATTCTTGGTTTTTCGATTTGATCTGGATTTTGGATTGAATTTCGACTGGATTTTTTATCTGGCTTTTGGTAAATGGTCGTCGGTATGGATTATGCCTGGCAAGGGATAAGTCGCTTCATCCGAGTGTGGCGAATCGACTTATTCAGGTCGTCGAGTATGGACTATGCTCGGCAAGGGTCCGGAGAGACCAGGATTCAGTCTATGACTTAGGCTCTATATTGTCGGTTATTATTTTAGGTCGTTGAGTATGGATTATACTCGGCAAGGGTCCAAAGCGACCCGTATTCGGATTAGGACCTAAGCCATGGCATTATTCAGCATTCAGGAACACTAAACCAAGAACACCAAGGCGTCGTTTAATACAGATCGTCGAGTTCGGATTGTGCTTAACAAGAACCCGAAGAGGTTACGACCTTGGGTATTAACCCGGAGAGGTCCTGGGTTCGATTATGGGATATGGATGGATTAGAATTCGGTTGTTGGGTTCAGATGGATATGAAATTGGCTAAGGATTTGGTTACTCGATCCAGAATCGGACATCGACTCAGAGAAGTCGCGAATCTGGATAAGGATATGGCTGTGGCACTCGAATAGGATGGCTTGGTAATGGATTGGATTATGAATCGGATGGTACGGCTATGAACGGAATTTGTACTTCGGATATCGGATTCAGAGCTATTCAAAACATGCCTTCTTGCCACAAGGCATATTTTGGGGGACAAATGTTACCCCCCTTTTAGATAAAGCCGTGATACAACAAATTGGCAAAAAAAGATGGATATCAGGATTAGAGATCGATTGGAAACAGGGCTATGATCGATAACGTCAAAATTTGACCGAGCTCTAATCCAAACGGGATCGATTGGCAATGATGAACAGGGCTTGGAGAAGCTACATTTCAAATTTCAAGTCAATCGGAGTTCATATGCTCGAGTTATGGATGGATCAACGTTGGAGATAAATGGTTGGCATCGGTACCTTCGGATCGATATAATTCATATCGATCGATGTGGATCATTTTGGATCGATGGATGTTGTTCATACGGTTCGTATCGATACGAAAGACGAAACAACTCGATGGATACGAAGGACGTACGCAAAGGATGGATATGAAGAGCATGCATTGAAGTGGGTCTGATGGACATGAAAGGAAACGCGGGGGATTGATGCGAACATGACAGCATGTTTGATGGATACGAAAACGTGTGCTTTCGGGGTGCTCAAGGATCAATATGAACAAAGTCATACGAAGAGCAGGGGACCGATACGAAGAAGACTGTGGTCGATCGATACGAAGAAGGGAACGGGTTGAAGGATACGAAACCCATGGATAAAAAGGCGCCAGCCTTTTGCAGATTCAAGTTTGCATCAATCATAACTCGAGATCTACATGCCCAAATGCTATGAAATTTTCATAGAAGCTTGCATATGCACTCGAGAACGTTCATGATCAATCTCGGCTCGATTGGAGCCAATTTGAATCGATATGAATTATACCTGAATCGATCCCAAATCGCTCTGGATCGATCTGGTGGGCCCACCTATGTAAGAGAAGAAGTATTCCAGGTTTTGGGACGGATATTTTTGGATCTACACTTATAAATAGCGGTCCAATAGCATCTACAAAGGAGGATCTTCTCCTTCTCTGATGCTGAAACTCTGCCATTTTTACGATTGATACTAAAGGCTTGTGATTGTAACTACAGTACAAAGGGAATAAAAAGGATTGATTCAAAGTAGATGTAGGTCGGATGCCGAACCACTATAAATCTTGTGTTCTTTCCTGCTTTCTTCCATTCTTATTTTACTATTTCTTCATTTTTATTCACTACTTTATCTGGATCTGAGATCTGTGTTGGAATATTATGAATCTATGCATATACACTGGTGCTTATGCTACTTCTAGGGTTTGTGACCATTTTTGGCTCAAATAACCACCAATACCATCACCATTACTAGTACTAGCATTACGATCACCACCATCTTTCTCATCAACATTTTGGTCATTATCATCATCACCACCAATACCATCACCACCGCCATCAGTACCATCATCAACATTACGATCACCATCAAAACCATCATCACCATCCTTTTTATTTTTATCTTCAACTTTAGTTTCATCTGGACTGTTGCCCTTACCAATTTTAGGATCATTTTCATCATCATCGTGTTTTCATCATTGGTATCTTTGTTGTCTTTATCCTTAACACCATCTTTCCCATCATCATCAACATTAGCAGCATTAACATGATAATCTTCTTTTTTGCCTTTCTCAGCACCATCTGCTTCAACAGCTTTGTCTCCATTGAGACCTTCAGCATCCGCATCTAAAACTACATCATCACCATCATCCTCTTTATTAAGACTAGCATGTTTATCTTTGTCATTACAATATCTATCTTTGTCTACAGCTTCATCTTTTTCATAATTATTATCATCATCATTTATTGCTTCATCGTTTATTTGATCATGATCAACATTGTCATCATTATCATCTTCATCATTTTCTTCTTTTTATTTTTATTTTTTCAAATCTTCATTTTCTTTTTTCAGCAGCTCGTTCTCTTCTTTTAGAGTTGTATTCTCCACTTTCGGTTTCTTCATTTCCAATTTCTTATCTTTCATTTGTTTATTGATATTTTCAAATTTGTTATCAACAACTGAAGCTTTTTCTTTAGGAGATTTTGCTTTGGCGGTTTTTAGCTCCTTTTCCTTTTTTTCTTCTTTTCTCTATGAATTAAAAAATAGAAGTTTTAACTTTTGCATATGCTTGGTAAATATTAGGCAAGCAAATATTTGCCTAACAAATATATGCCAAGCAAGTATTTGCCTGCCTAATATTTGCCGTTCAATATCGTTGTATTATTAGAAGATTTACCTTTTTGTGTAGGAAATATTTCATTGTTCTTAGAGAAGTATCGATTTAGAAAATGTTGGTTCATTCTATATGATAATGTGCTTATATGATTTTTGTTTGATGATAATAAACATATATATACATTCGTTTAAATGTATTTGTTGATGTACTATTCTATTTTTCATAAATTAAATAAATATTTGTTGAATAAAATAAATTACACAGAATTTGAATTCAAACAGAAATTTTATTCAAACAAATATTTATTACAATCTTGGATAGTACAAATTCAAGCTCTCACTATACATATACAATTTTGATTGTAACTACATCACAATTCAATTTACATAAATGCCTCACTACATATCACTCATATTTGTAGTTTATCTTCAACTTCATTCCAGTTTGAATCCAGCATCTGAGCAATCTGTAAAAATATTCACTAACGCAGTAAAATTGAAAAAGAAATATTTTTGCAATATAAAATAAAATATGGATTTTTGAAAATATTATTTGCCTCAGTTATTTGGGTTGTTCGTCATCATTCACATTTGAATCCATCATACACGAACAATGTGACATGCACAGTGTATCACTGTACATGCCACAAGACCGTGCACATCGATATACACTTGATAATGCTACAGGGACAAGTGAGCACAGGTCAAACCCAAATGAAAAGCTGGGTTCAACTCACGTGCAATATATTCAAAATTACGAAACGAGCACAAGGTCAAACCCAAGTTTTTGAAACTGGATTCAACTCAAGTTAAATTTCAAAAATCAACGTGAAATGATCAAGAATCAGATCTGAGACCAAGTACAAGGCACAGTGCACCACTGACCAGAATACAAAGACAGGAAAACATGCATGCAACATGGTACAAAGCTCAAATTCAATTCCAAAAGCAACCAGCAATGCATGCAACAGAGATCAAGCTTAATGAAACAGGCAGATTTGAAGAAATGACTGCAATATCAACAAACCCAAATGAATATCACAAGTATGATCAGTGATACACATGCAAGCTCGAGCACAAAATATGGAAACTGCACCAATGCAAATCAAAACAGAGACTACAATATCAAGTATGGCAGTGAAACTGAAGGCAACAATGTAGTGCAACTACACAATGCACCAAGTAAGTAACAGCAAGCAACATGGTCAGACATACTTCAATAGTGCAGACCAACCAGAAATTCAAGGCAACAGAGAGCAAGTTCATATGCATAATGCAAGACCACAAGTAAAGTACATCAAGTATGATCAAGTCCAAATGCATCAGTGAAGTCACAATGAAACTGCAGTGGACATGTATACAACAAAAGAAACAAGTCTCGAACACTATGCAGTGTACATGAAAGCAGCAAGTAAAGTGAATCAAGTTCAGTAAGGCAATGCACAAATACAAGATGACCAAGTGAATTAAGTTCAGGTACACGAGCTAATGAAGACTGTATCATGATGCATGACCAGAGAACTGAAAAAGTCAACCAAGCTACTAATGAATGGAACTCGAGCTCCAGGACACATGCAAGCACAGCCTCAACACAGCAACGAACTCAGCAATGCACAAGTGACACAACGAACATGAAGCAGTGCAAACTAAAATAAGCAAGTACAAGATAAATAGCAGCTATGTACATGTACCATTGAAACTCAACAAAGTGCACAGCTAAGCCAGTATTGCAAATGAACAAGAGGCAACAAGAATGGCCAGAAACAGTGCAACAGAGAGTATGCAACATAACAAGTGTTCAGTGATTAAACATGGAAAATAACAAGTACAACTGAAATGCAAACAGTTCGAAGATGATAGAAGATTAAAGATGCAGACATAAACAACATCAAAGAAACAAGTCTCGACTACAGCAAACTGTCACATAACCAAAGTCAAACAGAGGCATATACATATATGCACAGGAACAAATACAGTGAGCTACATGATAATCAAAGTCATAAGTCACAGTGACATCGAAAGCAATAAACAAGTTCATGTGGAAGCATACAGAAGTCATAGAAGTCGAAATCATAGAAGTTCATGTGGAAACAGTGAATAACATGTTCAAAGTCGTAAATCAATTTAGGAAATCATAGAAGTAGTGAACGTATCTTTGAAAAAGTCAAAAATCAATTTAGGAAAGTTTTTTCCGTATTATTCGAGGAAAATCAAACGATTGAAAATCAAGGCCGTGAGTAACAAGTCGCAAAAATATCAGGAAAGCCGTGTGCATCAGGCAATCAAATAATTTTGTAAAGTATCGAATTGAAGCAAGTGTCGAATTCATATAAATACCAAACCCAAAATTCATCATAGGCATCGAGTCGAGCAAGCATTAAACCAGCAACGAAAGAATACATACCATAATCCAGTGAACTCAATCAAATAGGAATGGCCGACATCATCTCAAGAGACAATCAAATAAAGCAAGAGAACCAGAGAATCAATCATCAGAGAACGAGCAAGAGCAAGAGCAACGCAAATCGGAATCGATCATCAGAGAGCCGCGAACAAGTCAAAAAACCTAATTTCAGAAAGAGGATCGGCCGTAATCTTTCCATAGCAAAAAGAACCGAAGTCCTAATTCAACAAAGAGGAACGGCCAAGCCAAAAGAAAAAGGAACGAGAAAAAGAATTGGGTCGGCCTTTATTTTTATAAAAGGGGGTTTTTAGTTTTTAATTTTTTAATTGTTTTTTATTTGTTGTTTTTTTTTCGAGTCAAAGTATTGGTAAATCACCACCTAGGTTGTAGGTAGTGTCAGATTGTCTAGTTAGAATTAGTTCAGTGAGCAGGGTGTGCGAGTTTGCAAAACTCTATAGGCGGGAGCACGGGTTTGCGAGTTTGCAAAACTCTATAGGCGAAGCAAGGCGTTCGAGTCTATTAGAGTGTTTGTAAGCGGGAGCAGGGTTTGCGAGTCTGTTAGAGTGTTTGTAAGCGGGAGACTGTTTAATTCTAATAGAAATTTGGGAATGCAGCAGTAGGCAGGGGTTGCCGAAGCTGGGTAAATTTTGTGTGTGATTTACTTTTCAGCATATTTATTTCTGCAGTTTGTTTCTGTGTTTAAATCGAGAAAATTTGTTATAACCCTATTCACCGCCCCCCCCCCCTCTAGGGTTAATCTAGATCCTACAAGTGGTATCAGAGCATGGTATTTTTCTTTAAATCTAGAGACATGAATTCATCAAATAATGCTTTTTCTGAGGGGCAATCTATTGCTAGGCCACCCATGTTTAATGGGAATGATTATGCTAATTGGAAATTGAAAATGGAATTTTATTTAAAATCAGTTAATATTAAATGTTGGGATATTATTGAAAATGAGTGTGATATAACAAATAAGGAAATTATCTCGATTAATGCTCTTGCTATGCATATATTATATTCTCATATTAATCGTGATAATTTTTATTTCGTCTCTCATTGTGAAAATGCACAGAAAATCTGAAATACTTTTGATGCAATATATGAAGAAAAAGTCAACAGCAATGAGATGTCCTCCACAACCGACTCAGTTAAATAAATATGCTTAACAGGAGTGGTAAATAGTAGTTGTAATGAGGATGAGGATGATGGAGAAGCCGAGCTGGCATTACTAATAAAGAAATTCAAAAGGAGGAACCGCAAATACGGAAATCCAGCTCTAAATCAAAAATTAAAAAACAGAGAGCATAATATAAAGCCAAGCGAGGTATCAAAACTCACTCACTCTGAATTACTTATATATTTCCACGAAGTGAATGGCTGTTTTGAACGACTTAGGGAGAAGTATGCCAAACTTGAATCACAAAAAGACACTTTGATAGAATTAAATGTACAACTTGACAAATTAGTTAAAACCTATCAAAGTAGGATCCCTAAGTGTGATAAGTGTCCAACATTCGAAGAAGAAATTAAAAAATCAGAAATTAATATAAAATCACTTGAAAATGTATTCTGATTTTGAAAGAGAACGAAAACACTAGGAGAAAAAATTCTATCAAAAAGTGCACACAGTTATTGAACGAAAATGAATCTCTCAAAATACAAGTCCAACAGTTGTCAATAACTTTAGATAAATTTTCAAAAAGTGAGAAATCGTTGAATCTGTTATTAGGGAAGCAAACTGTTAATATAGCTAGACAAGGACTTGGATATAATTAATCTGAAAATGTTAAAAGCAATATTAATCAAGAAAATTCCATATGCACAATTTGTAGAAAATATGGACACGATCACAATAATTGTTGGTATAGACCCAAACATGTGAAAACCATACCAATTTGGGTTCCAAAAGGCACGAATATAAAATCTCTCAAAGTTAAACAAACTTGGGTGCCAAAAGGAACATATATAAACAGTTTGGGTCTCCACAAAATTATTTTTCTAAATCTTCTGCCACTAACAATCATGGACCTATAAAAACAAATAGGTCACATAAATCTTTTCCCGTGTAGGTGTAGTGGCAGGCTAAGGAACAACAACGGTGTTTTCTGGATTTTTGGCTGTTCCAGAAACACAACGGGCGACAAAGCAAAGTTCCTTAGCCTATTATAAAGGTGACAGGATCACAATGGATAAACAACAAAAAATATCGTAAAGGTAAAACAGGTAATGGTATATTTATTTGAACGATATATTAAATGTGATGATCCGCACCATAGTCTGAATTAAAATCAGCCAATATTGAGATGGTAAAGAGATGATGATTTTTTTTCTGACTTGTTGGCCAATTATACTTATGGCAAGAACACTATTCTTTGAATTACTTCATACATATACGTTTGGATTAAACACAGTGTTTTGTTGGATGATAATATTTTTTTCGGCTAACTCTATATCCATGTTTTTCTGATTATTCACATGGCTTCAATTCAAATTCAAAGAATGTCATTTAAATTGTTGCTAAAATTGAGTTTGAAATTTTTGATGCACACTTCATGGTCTGGTTTATCAATTTTAGTTAGTGATATTTTGGACTGAAAGAGAAATTCAGATGCAGATTACATTGGTAATCTGGTTGATAGAAAAATTACTAGTTGAACGTGATTTGTGAGACATTTAGTAACTGCATCATTTGTCAAAGAAAATATCTGCATATTTTTCATTTCAAATAATTTTCAAATAGCAGAAATTATTTTCTCATATAACCCCTTCAAGAAAATCATTTTTTTTACCATATTTTCAGATTAGTCATTTTTATTTGATTTTAAATGATAAGTTTTGACTAATCCGACTCCCTACTAATTATCAAAAAGATAAATAGTGATTGAGAAGGTGATAAATGTTGATATTTAACATACATTACTCTAGAGAGTATATTTGGAAAATTTCTTTAGGAATTCAAACAAGAGTTATAAAACTTTTTGTTGGGTAAAGATTCCATAACCATTTCTATATCTATCATATTTCTATCGACCATTGTTTATCAAATCTTAAATATAGTTTGTCGTTATGTGGTACTATAATCATGAATCATTTGTTTTTCATTTCACATTTTTTTAAATAAATAAATATCCAAAGTATTCACTCTCATTTAAAAGTCCTCACGGTTATGCACGGGTGAAGTACTTGGATTTTTGATTATGTGCTTCCATGCTCATTTAAAAGTCCTCGTGGTTATGCATGTATGGAAGACATATCAAAATTGATTGATTAAATAGACAAGTTGATTCTAATCCCATTTAAAAGTCATCATGGTCATGCGTGGTTAGAAGATACTTGATTTCATTTTTAAAATTAAATTGGAATACAACTAATCTCATTTAAAAGTCCTAACGGTTATGCATGATTAGTAGATATTCAAATTCCTGATATAAATGTACCACAAGTTGATACGATTGTATGATTTTATATTAGAACATCATTTCCATTCTTTCAAAAAGTGGAATATGCGCCTAACAAAGATAGTTATGATTTTTGTTTGATTTTTTATTGAAGTTTAATATTTATATTCAAATTGAGTTTCAATGTTGGATTAATATCGATCACTTTATCTCTATTTTCTCTAACACTATTATTATTTTGCTGATAACAAAAGGGGGAGAGAAAAGTTAAGATTTTGTCTAATAGGATCAAGCAAAGGTCAAATAATTTTCCATTTGCATCTAGGCTTATTTATATATTTCTATGCATATATGTAGGGGAAGCATCATGTAGAGAGGAAGCATTTAAATAGGGGGAGCAATTAGAGTATTTCATTGATCAAATACATTTAACTCAGTCAAAATCTTAAATATATGTTTGTTATCATCAAAAGGGGGAGATTGTATGATAATGCGCTTATATGATTTTTGTTTGATGATAATAAACATATATATACATCCGTTTAAATGTATTTGTTAATGTACTATTCTATTTTTCATAAATTAAATAAATATTTGTTGAATAAAATAAATTACACAGAATTTGAATTCAAACAGAAATTTTATTCAAACAAATATTTATTACAATCTTGAATAGTACAAATTCAAGCTCTCACTATACATATACAATTTTGATTGTAATTACATCACAATTCAATTTACATAAATGCCTCACTACATATCACTCACACTCGTAGTTTATCTTCAACTTCATTCCATTTTGAATCCAGCATCTGAGCAATCTGCAAAAATATTCACTAACGCGGTAAAATTGAAAAAGAAATATTTTTGCAATATAAAATAAAATATGGATTTTTGAAAATATTATTTGCCTCGGTTATTTGGGTTATTCGTCATCATTCACATTTGAATTCATCATACACGAACAATGTGACATGCACAGTGTATCACTGTACATGCCATAAGGCCGTGCACATCGATATAAACTTGATAATGCTACAAGGACAAGTGAGCACAGGTCAAACCCAAATTAAAAGCCGGGTTCAACTCACGTGCAATATATTCAAAATTACGACACGAGCACAAGGTCAAACCCGAGTTTTTGAAACTGGATTCAACTCAAGTGAAATTTCAAAAATCAACATGAAATGATCAAGAATCAGATCAGAGACCAAGTACAAGGCATAGTGAACCACTGACCAGAATACAAAGACAGGAAAACATGCATGCAACATGGTACAAAGCTCAAGTTCAATTCCAAAAGCAACCAGCAATGCATGCAACAGAGATCAAGCTTAATGAAACATGCAGATTTGAAGAAATGACTGCAATATCAACAAACCCAAATGAATATCACAAGTATGATCAGTGATACACATGCAAGCTCGAGCACAAAATATGGAAACTGCACCAATGCAAATCAAAACAGAGACTACAATATCAAGTATGGCAGTGAAACTGAAGGCAACAGTGCAGTGCAACTACACAATGCACCAAGTAAGTAACAGCAAGCAACATGGTCAGACATACTTCAATAGTGCAGACCAACCAGAAATTCAAGGCAACAGAGAGCAAGTTCATATGCATAATGCAAGACCACAAGTAAAGTACATCAAGTATGATCAAGTCCAAATGCATCAGTGAAGTCACAATGAAACTGCAGTGGACATGTATACAACAAAAGAAACAAGTCTCGAACACTATACAGTGTACATGAAAGCAGCAAGTAAAGTGAATCAAGTTCAGTAAGGCAATGCACAAATACAAGATAACCAAGTGAATTAAGTTCAGCTACACGAGCTAATGAAGACTGTATCATGATGCATGACCAGAGAACTAAAAAAGTCAACCAAGCTACTAATGAATGGAACTCGAGCTCTAGGACACATGCAAGCACAACCTCAACACAGCAACGAACTCAACAATGCACAAGTGACACAATGAACATGAAGCAGTGCAAACTAAAATAAGCAAGTACAAGATAAATAGCAGCTATGTACATGTACCAGTGAAACTCAAGCAAGTGCACAGCTAAGACAATATTGCAAATGAATAAGAGGCAACAAGAATGGCCAGAAATAGTGCAACGGAGAGTATGCAACATAACAAGTGCTCAGTGATTAAACATGGAAAACAACAAGTACAACTGAAATGCAAACAGTTCGAAGATGATAGAAGATTAAAGATGCAGACATAAACAAAGAAACAAGTCTCGACTACAGCAAACTGTCACATAACCAAAGTCAAACAGAGGCATATACATATATGCACAGGAACAAAGACAGTGAGCTACATGATAATCAAAGTCATAAGTCACAGTGACATCGAAAGCAATAAACAAGTTCATGTGGAAGCATACAGAAGTCATAAAAGTCGAAATCATAGAAGTTCATGTGGAAACAGTGAATAACATGTTCGAAGTCGTAAATCAATTTAGGAAATCATAGAAGTCGTGAACGTATCTTTGAAAAGGTCAAAAATCAATTTAGGAAATTTTTTGCTGTATTATTCAAGGAAAATCAAACGATTGAAAATCAAGACCGTGAGTAACAAGTCGCAAAAATATCAGGAAAGCCGTGTGCATCAGGCAATTAAATAATTTTGGAAAGTATCGAATTGAAGCAAGTGTCGAATTCATATAAATACCAAACCGAAAATTCATCATAGGCATCGAGTCAAGCAAGCATTAAACCAGCAACGAGAGAATACATACCATAATCCAGTGAACTCAATCAAATAGGAGCGGTCGACATCATCTCAAGAGACGATCAAATAAAGCAAGAGAACCAGAGAATCAATCATCAGAGAACGAGCGCGAGCAAGAGCAAGAGCAACGCAAATCGGAATCGATCATCAGAGAGCTGCGAACAAGTCAGAAAACCTAATTTCAGAAAGAGGATCGGCCGCAATCTTTCCATAGCAAAAAGAACCGAAGTCCTAATTCGACAAAGAGGAACGACCAAGCCAAAAGAAAAAGGAACGAGAAAAAGAATTGGGCCGGCCTTTATTTTTATAAAAGGGGGTTTTTAGTTTTTAAGTTTTTAATTTTTTTTTATTTGTTGTTTTTTTTTCGAGTCAAAGTATTGGTAAATCACCACCTAGGTTGTAGGTAGTGTCAGATTGTCTAGTTAGAATTAGTTCAGTGAGCAGGGTGTGCGAGTTGGCAAAACTCTATACGCGGGAGCAAGGGTTTGCGAGTTTGCAAAACTCTATAGGCGGAGCAGGGGGTGCGAGTCTATTAGAGTGTTTGTAAGCGGGAGCAGGGTTTGCGAGTCTGTTAGAGTGTTTGTAAGCGGGAGACTGTTTAATTCTAATTGAAATCTGGGAATGCAGCAGTAGGCAGGGGTTGCCAAAGCTGGGTAAATTTTGTGTGTGATTTACTTTTCAGCATATTTATTTCTGTTGTTTGTTTCTGTGTTTAAATCGAGAAAATTTGCTATAACCCTTTTTACCCCCCCCCCCCCCTCTAGGGTTAATCTAGATCCTACACATTCTGTTTATAACTTGTTTTTGAAGGAATAAAGTTTGTAATATCCCAAAACTAATACTACACATAGAGGTATCAAATGTTAGCTTATTCAATAACAGAAATTTTGAAAGATAAAATGGGTTATTAGAGTTTACTAGGAGTGGGGTTACGCATGCGCGTATTTTTCTTGGACTTTCTTTATTTTTTCTTACTAGCTCCATTAAAAAATTTCAATTGTTGTTGGCCAAAAAACAGTTTTCGTTTGGTTCAATCTGTAAATGTATGGCAGCTGCACCAAAGAAAAGGCCATGTTTGAAACAATACAACATCAATTGAATCATCTTTTTTGTCCTCTTAAAGCTAATCAAATGCTTATTTCGATATGTTTTGCTTTGATCATGTTTGAATTCCTGAAATATTTATCTTTGAATTCTTTTAACTCATATTTGATTTCTGATTCCTTTAAATGAGATGCAGCGTTGATTGTGATGCCTTCATATGGGTATCCAAAAATTGTTGCAATGTCACTTTTTTCAAATTTTCTTCCACATCTCCAAATTCAAAACAGTTTTCTTCAATTAAGAAGTAGTCGATTATCATATCTATTGGAGCCGATTCTTTAAATATGTCCTCAATTGTTATAGCTCCTTTAAAGAATGGATTGATGATGCTGAAGAATGGAATTTTCTTCAATAAATCCACGTAGGCTTCAAGAAGTAGCTTTTCTTTTATTAAATTTTCTATTAACGTATGGAAAGATTTAAAACTACTTCTATAGCTTTCTAACTTTCTTTTGGCACTTCTTTTTTTTGTTTCTTTGCAGGTGATTTTCTACCACAACCTTTTATTACTGGTCATTTTCTTTTGAGGAGGGTTGCAAGCAGAACTTCATTATAAAATGGTATATTCTGAAGTTTTAGTTGTTGGAGTTGTTGGAGTTGTTGTAGTATCAGATTTTGATGATTCGATGTTTTAATGAGAAGTTTCGGGTGTATTTTGTAATTTGCTCATTGAAACTAGTAGTTGTCGTTTTTTGCCGTAACCTTGTGCCCTCGTTTGTCCTTGTCGTGATATCTCCTGTAAATGTTATAAAATTATTAAAATAGTGTCTCGTATATATAAGTAGAAAATATGGGCATGATAAATATTTGTTGGGAAATATTTGTCATTCCCAAATTTATAACAAATATTTCTTATTGTATGCATTTTACTAGTTACCAATACTGAAATTTTAATCTACCGAATATTAAAACTTTGTTTTACCAATATATAATATTTTATAAGCATTTGGAGTAAAAAATATTAATTGCACAAAGTTACAATCATAAATTGTTGGCAAATATTTGCCATCCTTATTTGATCATCTAATTGTATCCGACACTAGTTTCTACTAGCTTAAATCTACAATGATTCGGAGCTATATCATTTAATTTTAAGCTACAGTTAGAATCTGCAATCTATCAAAACTACATTTATGAGTTATTTGACATTTTTAGCGCTTGTATTATAAATATTTCAATATTTGGCAAGTAAATATCATGGCGAATTTTTGCCAAATATCAGGGCAAATATTTGCCAAGTAAATATTATGGCAAATATTTGCCAGGTAATTATTTGCAATTAATGATAATTATAATTGATGATAATTCCTCATCATCTCATATCAATCTCACAATATTTTCCAAGTAAGTATTATGGCAAAATATTTGCAAATATTTAGTCAAGTAATCTACCTATGTAAGCAATTACTGGTAATAACTTATGGCAAATATTTGCCAAGAGAATATTTGCATTTGTCATTTTTCATTTCATTGTTCACGAATCTACAATTTCAAATTTACCAAGTATCAAAGTAATGTACGTCAAATATTTGCCATAAATTCCCTTACAGTATAAATACAGCAAATCAAAACTCGAATTACATTTTCTGCTTCATTTTGTGGATATTAAATTTGAATGCACGTTGTTCACAATTGCAGTCTTTGTTTATTATATTTGAACATGGAAGAACCTCTTCAATAAATTTGCATATATTTGTCATTCTTTCAGGAAACCGCTTCTATTTCTTCTTGTTATCGAACAAGTGGTCGATTGAAATGTAAGTGGCGAGTTTAGCTTCAATTTATTCTATCGATTGAAAGTAGAAAACCTAATTTGCAATTTAGGTATTTAGTTTGATTTCCAATTTTCGCATGCTTTTCTTTTGTTTGATGGAATGACAGGTGAAAGTGGGTAGGGTTTTGCGGTTTTATATTTTTTTAGTTATTTAAAAATAGGGATGTAGACTATAATGTTAAAATGGGAGCAATGTATACCTGATTATTTCTAAATAGAGGGATGTGTGCCAAAAAATTTCTAAAATTTTTTAAGTATATATTTTTTGTTCTCATACACATGTTTGAAAACTTCACCTACTTTTATCTTAAATATATATATATATATGGGGCCGGCTATTTGAACATAAAATTAAACACAAAATGGTGACACAAAAGATCCGGACCATTGATTTTTTTTATCTTTATGGGAAAAGTGGAATTCAAAGGACAATCCAATAGTAAAGATTCTTTATGTCACCAATTGTGTCTATATTTTGTGTCTAAATAGACTTTTCCATATATATATATTTTAGTAAATATTTTTTTTACACCATAGTATATTAAAATTTGTGTTGCTATGATTCACATATATCATTAACCAAACAAATTTCTTAAAACACAATACGTTCTCAACAATATCAATAGTACGGAACCACCGTCAAAATCCAAAATAATTCAATTAAGAAGGCATGACACAAAAATGGAGCGTATCTCATTATTATTTTAATACACTTCTTGCCAGTCTAGTGGTTTAAATATCTCATAGACTAGTTCTACTAACAAACAGGGTTGGCGCAGTTGGTTGATGGTCCGGACTACGTGATCGAAGGTAATTCAAAAAAAAAACAAACTGTTTTCTTTGTTTTCCACCCCACTAATTTTTTTTAACATAATTGACTAACTTTTCATATTCTCTGTTTTTTATTCTCCTTTATCGTTGGTGTAAATATGGATTACTTTAATGACTGAATTATGATTTTTTCCTGCATCTATAAACAAAACCAAACACGGTACAATCGAAAATAACTAGAAAATAGTCGAGAGGAACGAAGTGACAAAACCAAATTGAAGTGGAAATTAACTTGTTTGTGTTTAGATCTAACCTTCCTTTCCATTGAAGTGGAAAACACTTTGAGAAATGATTGATGTTTTTACTATGGAAGAAGATAGAGCAAAAAAGTAGGGAGATAAAACAAGTTAATGGTTTTTTTGAAACAAAATGGAGTGTGAAAAGGAAAAGACAGGGCGTGTGATATTTTTTTTAAATGATTGGATAAAAAAACGGTGTGTTAATAGAATTAATTAGTCTATCTCATATTCAATTGAAACATAAAATCCTCGATTTTTTTCTTGTTCAGTAATCATCATAATATTCCAATCTCACTACAAAACTCAAATAGCTTAGTCCCCATGAAAGGTAGATTTAATTTCACTCTCAAATTGTTGAAAAATCGATGGGTATGAACAACAAAAAGAAAGTTACGGAAGTTGCATCGTGGATGAGACCACAATGGTGCCATGGTATTTGTCTTACGCTCTACCAGGTTAACACAACGACCCTTCAATCCTACTACTATCAGTTTTGTTTGTTGTGTTTATACCTCTAACATTGCAGGTTACAGTACTCATTTGATTTTAGAATTGCTCCTTAATGGCCTTTTAGAAGGGCATACCTTTTTTTTCCTTTGAGTTGTTTGGCAAGACATTCAAATTGTGGGTAATATATTCACTTAAATATGTTATTTTGTCTTCGTATTCTACCTCACCTTGACTTACTTCTGCCACATTATGTATTACTGACTTGTCTTTTATGTTGGGGAAGATCTCTATTTAAAAATTCAGGATCTTCTTGGTTTCATTTTAAATTTTGTATTTTCCTTTTTAATATTTATTACAAAATACAAGAAGAGTGGAGTAGAAGAATTAAAATTTAAGTCATCACGACAATGAAAGGATAACGTAAGATGGAATGGAGGGAATGGGGAAGTAATGTATTGTTCTCTTTGCTTTTGTTATCTTCCAAAACATAAAAAACAAAACAAATTTGTTTTCTATTTTGTATGTTAACTTTATATTTGAAATTGTATGTTTTTCAGAAATAAATGTATTTTTGTTGGGATGGAAACCCAAAACTGAAAATGACAAACCAAAAGGGCTTAAATTGTCATAGGCTTTTTCATTTTGCAGGTCATCAGAATAGTTTAACTCTGTTTCCGCAACAACATGAATTTCAGGAGGTTTTGGTATTTCTGGGGCCAGGGTTAGTTACCTTCGGTTGCAAATCCTTGGTCAGTATATGTTTGGACTGTATCCCGTTCCGCTGTTACTTCAGATTCAGCCATCTTTGAACCTTCACCATCATGTAATATTGTAATAACATATATATATAACATTGTAATTTTTCTTTGTTTCATTATGTAATAAAACCCGGATAGTTTTTAGCAGTCCTTGTGATGCTGAGACTTCAATCAACATTCATGCAAATTTTGTTATTTTCTTAAGCGCTGTAACTTTGTCCAGTGGAACAGCGCGCAACTCCTATATACCTTGCTGAAAGAGATATAGCATCATTACTCCAAAGTTCCATGTCCAGGTTATGAATATGTGTCCACATTTTAACTTTGTCTTGCTTCCTTTCATCATACGTAAATCCCGGAACCCATTTCTCTACAGTTGACAGTTTACCATAGTATGAAAACGTACCATTATCTAAAATATTCTGAAATTCAAGCTTATCTTCAAATTTTACTGCAAATAACCCATTTGTATGAGTGTGGATGGTGTAGTCAGATGTGGGTTTCCAAACATTTTGAATGAATAATCTCAAACGATGGAAAGGAATTCTGAATCCAATGGGCAGTACATTCAGTGTAGACCATTCAATTTCAGATTTGTTAAAAACATCTTCAGACATGAACACCTAAGGGGCAGTAGTGGGGACATAATTGTGATTCAACATCAATTGTACTGCATATTTGAGCCAAAATTTGAGTGGATTCATGATACTGGAACCAGTTTGGAAAAAAGAAACCAAAAATGTGATACGGCCACACTTGTGCAGAAGCTTATAGTATCCACATGCCAGGTTATTGGACTATTGGACAATGCAAATTGCAGCAAATTATGGATATGATATAGAACGCACAGGTATATAATTTGGATATGAAGACAAGCACAGAAGTGAATCAACTTTATGAGTTGGATAAATAAAGCACCTATTACTGTATTACTGTACTAGCATGGGAGTTTGCTCATTGCGGTAGTTTATGGGCAAGATGGAATAATAATGCATCTAATATTTGAAAGCATGTGCTTTTGCAAAAGAGTAAGTGTAAAAAATTTATTCAAAGAGATCTTCAGAAGTCATAATAAAAAAGCATCTGATCTTTGTTCATCTTGTGTGCATTTATAAAAATGATAAATAACTACAACCTTAACTAATAATGATAAAGATAAAGAAAGTACTTAAATAGAGGAAGAAGGATAAGCATAGCACTTTGAGTTTGATAGCACTTATGACGTACGAAAACTGCAGCTTGAAATGCATTTCACACGATTATTAGTACTAGCAAATTTACCACCCACAAAGAACCTACAACCCATCAACAAACTCAACCCCGGTGGACTTCAACCACAAATCACCCTGTATCAACTCCCTGACCGTAAAATTACTTGCAACGGCCGGGTCCGTTATCACATGATACCCGGTCCAATTAACTCGGCCTGCCAAGCCCGCACCTGGCCCGAAATTATTGTACTCCCCATAGTACAACGTGTCCAACGCAAAATCCCCATTCCACTCCAACCACCCTTCCGGGCTGATATGACTGTCAATGTATGATTCCAAGTACACCGTCCTGGAAAAGTTCTTCCACGGCCTTCCTAAAAAGGATGGGATTACTGACACGTTTGGAATCAGATCGTCACTCGGAATGATACGGCAGTTCTGAATGGATGTTCCCGTGTTCTGACCCGGATCGATTCGTCCCTGGGCAGTGATAACGTTTTTCTGGTTGGTCATTGGTAAACGGCTGATCAACGTGCAGTTTTGAAGAACGACCGCTGCGTTGCCGAATATGAAATCAATCGTGCCCGATATGAGGCAGTCTCTATAGAACTGTCGTAGGGAATGCGCATAGAGCGTGTCTTGATAGGCTCTGATCTGGCATCGATTTATCACAGAGCGATCAGATCCGACTCGTAGTGCGACCGCTTGGTGCTTGGCTGGCCCCGCCGTGTTTTCTATGCATATGTCTTGCAGTATGAAGTTTGCTCCGACAGCAGCTGGTAGAATAGTCAAAAAGTGAGTATCAAATGGTATAGAACTAATGAATTTAAGTACTCGGTGCAGTTTAGCAAATTTTAAATCTACCAAAATATTATATCGAAAGCATTAAGCTTCACAATATTCAAATTTATTTACGAATGAAAATCATTTATATAAAGTATATATTGTACCTAATGTGGCGGAGTTGAAAGTGGTAAAGTTGTCCATTACGCTACGATTACCACTTATGATGGTAGCGTTCATGCCATCTCCAACGATCGTCACGTTCGTCTTCTTTTTACTTAGAATCACGTTTTCATAGTAAATTCCACTTTTCACGTATATCACGTACCGAAGTTTTCCTTTATCTGGGGCAGAGTCAACGGCATCTTGTAATTTTTCGTAGTCTCCACTTCCGTCTAGAGCAACCGTTACATTAACATAGGTAGGTATGTCGCCCATGGAATCTTCTAGAAGCTTCTCGTCCATCCCAGTCATCCACGACGGAAAAACTTTCGGTATGAATTTTTCTACATCTTTCTTGTTTTTCGGTTGTAACACGTTGAGCATGGCAAGGGAAGCGCTCGCCAACTCCGATAAGGAATTTAAATGGGCCTGGAGACGTGGGCTAGAACTAGAAAGCCCGTTAAATCCATCCAAGCATGTGTCATAGTTGGTCAGCGTCGCGCTAAGCCAAGTCCGTGCATCGCTGTAGGCCTCGACACGAATGGCCGAAATAGCACCATGAAGTTGGTCACGTGATATACTGAGCAACTCGACACAGTCAGCGGTAGCAGCAGTAGAAGCAGTAATATCGGCACCAGTGACGACAATAGTTTTCCCAAGCAGGTGCAATGATTCATTAACAAGTGTCATGAGGATTTTGGACGGAGTTTCCACATGGCCTTTCGATTCAATCGAAGCGGCAACGATAGTGTGGCAAGATGAAGGGTTAGGAGAGCCGATGCAAAGATCGGATGGTTGAGGTTGGTCCACATGGTAAGGATGAAAGATGGTTACTATAGTGGCGATGCATATAAGGATAGCAAGTGAAGTGGAGATTGACAAGAAGATTTTGATAGAATTGGTGCTGTTGTTCTTTACACTAGAGGGATTGAGAAGGGACTGATGAGTTGATGCCATAGTGAGGCTGTTTTTCAAGGATGCTTTTGCTTCCTGTAAGTTTATATATAGAGAGGTTCAGTGTACGGTTAATCGTACATCATATATATGAAATTAAAGCCGTGTGTGCCTTCGTTTATAATAAAGTTTTGGGGGAGATGGTTGTTGGATGCATGCACCGGCACATGAGAGTTCATAAACTAAACAATAAAGTAGGAACCTGTTGAGATAAGATGCTTATATCACATTGTATATGACGTGACAAGTTTATTAATTATACTAATGTTCAACGTTATAATCTGTTTGTCACATGGTAATTGGATATAACGTTCAACGTTAGTATAATTCACAACGTCGCTATATTAGTATATGTCCAACTATCGCAGAACGCAAGGTTTGGACTTTGGAGTCTTTTATCATGTTTAGTGGTGCTAATAAAGTCATTTCCAAAAAATATATATCAATAAAACTAAAACAATTGAAATAGATGTTTGCTAGCAAAATGGTTCCATTTTGTTCACGCTTCTTTAATGATTGCATGTTAAGTAGAAAAGAAAAAGGAAAAGGTAGAAAAAAAGATAAAGAATTTTGCTTTTCTATAAAAAGTTGAAAAGTTAAAAGCGACTTCTGCACTACAATTCTAGACATTTCTATTTGAAATGAACTATTCATATGATTTCGTTTGCCATTATCGTTTATAGTATTATATAAAATATAAAGTTTATAATATTCGATTCCTGAAAACTAGTGACTCATGATTCGAAAAATATAATTTACTAAATATTATCGCAATTATTTTTTAAAATTTTAGCTTTCCTCTAATTGCTTTTTTGAATATTTATGAATTCCACAACTCAAAATTGCAGCCTTTAAAAGAAAAATTAATATTTTTTATTTTTATGTTTCAACTTATTTAAATATGGAATATCAGATTGCCCTGTACATAAGCTCTAAAAAAAATTAGATTGCCTAAAGAAATTGAACTCTTTACTACATGAAAAATGAGGGAATACACAACCATTGAGCTAATAAATCTTTATTCAACATTGTATATTAACACAGATTTGTTTAAAATATATTATTTATAATTATCGTATTTTTCTTTGATTGTTGGTCTAATTGAGGGGTTGATGAAAAAAAAAATCACTCCTTTTAATAATGAAAATAATTTTTAAGTTGTTTCTTGTGACCTGTTTTTAAAAGTTTTCAAAAATGTTTAATAAAGTTTTCCTTTGATTTGGTAGACTTAGAGATAAAAATACGAATGATGCATGCAATATAATAATAATTGAAAAAAAAAAACACATTTAGAAATAAACTGAATTATGCTTGAAGCTCCATAAACAAAAGATACAAAATTTAACCTTAGTATTTTCAAAAGTAAGCAACTCATTGGTTAAAAGGAGAAATTTTTGGAAAATCACCTACACTTGTATATGTATGTACTATCTTAGTATTTCTAATATTTTACTACCACTGAATATGTCATTATTGACAACAAAATAAAAACTTTTTCGTAAAACCTATTCCTTTTTATCCTTGCACCAATTCTAAATATCCACATTATTCATTGAATATATGGTCATTAATATTTTCAGTTTTGCAAAGTAATCTTATTTTAAAGTTATTTGCATATTAGATGTTTTTAAGAACTGAGTGTCGTATATGCAAAGAAGAAGTGCAGAGGAGGTTAGTTTATCAAAAGAAATAGCTGAAATTTAACAAGGTGAATCGATAATGTTTAAATACTTAGATAAGTCTTGATGTTGATTTACTTAGACTAAAAATATCCTATATAGCAAATTAGCAATACAATTAGTGGTACGAGGTCATTGTTTGTCACGTTATTGCGATTAAGACGTCACTTGACTAAACCGTTTAGCTATTGTGAATAAATAGTGGTATCTTCTTGGTCCGTGTTAATAGGTACCTATATTTATGACTTTGGTGCCTTTTGTTGGAAAATTGTGAGCCGGCAGGCCGAAAGCAAACACAGTGCACAACTACTGACTTTAATATGTGAAACAAGTGGGTCGTTGGGTGGTCCATTTAAGTAGCCGATATTAGAAAAATCAATAGAATCCTATGTTTTTTGATATAATATTTATACATTCTTTAGGGTTTATTCCGGGTAGCTTAACACCTGGACCCAAGCCCATTTACTGAAATAATGTTACCTACTATTATATATTATAAAGGGCAAAAATAATACTGCTTTCGATATGAAAAGCATTAAAACGGGTGGAAAGTGACCCCTTCAGTACTCGTTTTCTTTCTTTCACATCTGCGAGAATAAGAAAAAAGAACATCATAATATGTTTGATTTACCAATTAAACTTTAGAAAGAGTTCGATAATGATAATAATAATAATAATAATACAAATCTACAAACTTTAGCAGGTTTTTGTCATCTAGATTAACCTACTTTGACAAAACTATTAAAAAGATAACAAATGCATAAATAAAACTAAGGTCGTCTAAACCCTACATAAATTCAAAAAACAATTTAACACGACTCAAATTAAGTAAATATCATTTTTCTTTTTTAATAACATTAATACTAATAATAGTAACGAAAGTGATAAAATATCTTCTTCCGGTGGCCTAACTATAAGTGCTGGATAGTTAAATAAGCCAGGACAAGTTCACCATCAAATTATTATGGAAGAAAGATTTCACCAACCTACCTGATTATTCGCGAATAAACTAGTGATGATTACGACCTTTATCTACTTCTATACCAGTAATGGCTAAATCATAAATAGATTCTGCCAACGAAGATGTGTATGATTTAGCCGTTATATCAACATATCCTCACAGAAGAATGAACGATATCAATCGAATTCACACGTCAAACTATACCAGCTTAACGTTGTCAAAAATACTGTCTAGCAAAGTTTCGAACGAAAAGACTATTTTCTTTCGTTGTGCGATAGACTGTAAAATTATGGATTGGCATCAAAGGAGGAAATTAGCATCGAAGAACGGTTGCCATATTTGTATATACCATAACTACAGCGCTCACAAATCGACAAATAAGCGAAAAAATTTAAGATTGGGCAGCACAATTTTAGTTTGTTTTCATGCTGTTTTAGAAGCTTTACAATTACTTGCTAAAGATATTATCAAGGTAGATGATCCTTAATTTAATACAGTTTTAGATCATATTGGAACTTCAAACTGGTAATATCCATATTTTGAAAACCATGTTGGTGCTATAGATGGTACAAACGTAATGACACACTTACTTGCAGATCAAATTATTCCTTCACTACAAGACTACAAAGCTATTCTGATGTCAATTAGCCGTCAGCGACCGTTGAAAGCCGACGATAAAGCCGTCGGAATAGCTTCCACGCCTTTTGTCGCCTTTCGACGTAGTCGATGGCTTTCTTCCGACGCCTTTACGACAGCTACTAACGGCGTTATAGCGATGGCTTTCGACGACTAACGCCTTACCCTCGAAAGCAATAATCTATCGGAATCGGAAGCTGTCGATAGCCATCGGAATTCTTTGATTCATAAGTCATCGCTAGCCGTCGAGAGCCGTCGGAAATCTGGATTTTTTTTCTCCTGCTATTTGACTCCATTCTACACAGACAATTCTCAACATATATTAATATACTTCTAACTTCATTCCACATAGGTAATTCAGATATTCATATATGTATAAAACAACCAACATGACATATTATACCAACTACAAAGTAAACCATAATCTCCAATATATACAAAATCATAAACTTCAATGTATACAAAATCAAGATCATAAACTCTAATATATACAAATCAACTATCCAACATCCTCAAACATCCAACAAAACACAGGTCAATCAACGTCAAACATCAAACAACTCCACAAAATGTACCAAATCAACACAACACATCCAATCTCTTATCACAGTGTATCAAACATACCAAAACAAATCATCCTCACCAACTCCAAGTCAACGTAGACAACATCCAAGCACAAACACGAAAAGCGTACCAATCAAGAATCGTCCTCGCCTCCAGAAGCACCAGACGACGAAGGAAATGAACCATGTTGCTGCATGTACTCCGCCAAGCGCTGATTCAACTGCTCCATCTATATAACGTGAAACTGGTCATGCTCCTACAGCTACTTGACCATGGCTCTTGCTCTTTTTATCTCGACTTTGTCCTGCTCTTTTTGGTACGCTTGTTGAGATGCCCTAACACGCAAATAGAAAATACCGTTATAGAACTGTTCGATGACTTTTATAATAATTGTGTAACTTTTATAAGATAATTTATTTTTATAAATTACCGCTTGGTTTCCATAACCAAAACGTCGATTTCGTTGCGTAGGGTCTATGATGGAGTCAAAAATAACGTTTTCCTCCCCGCAGGTCAACTCATCGTGGTCCGATCCCTCTGGCATCTGTGCCTATGCCTCTTGAAACTTGTCCTACAATGCAAAAAAATTACATTTGAAATTAACATGACATTATTTTAATTCTTCAAAGCTAATTACTTAAAATAATCAACTTCGTACCACAATGTTGTGAACTCTTCAATTAACGGTTGAAAGTAAACATTGATTCCCTGTGTCCAATCATTTGGGCCAAGGACGACAATTGTGAGAAATATATATATGAAGTTTTCATACACATCTATGGAGGTAGATTGTAAGATGTAACAATTATAGACCAAGATGAATATTTAGAACCAAACTAGGAAAATGGTGAAAACCCATACGCATATGAATTAAGCCTAACGTTAAGGCTCTCCACTGCGAACGTGAGATATTTATTATCAAAATGTTTCCATGCTTCTCCATCAGCTAGGTGTGTTAACGTACCTTCTTTCTGTGTTTTCAAATTGTGTCATCTCATATGATGCGCTATTATAGATTATGCATATAACCTTTGAAGTCTAGGAGTGATAGGCGAGTAATGCATACGTTTGTATGGAACTTTATTTTTCTTTTTTTTCTTGGTTTGTACCTTTCTTAGTTACATATTCTGCAATTCCTAACATTGATGTCTTCTTTCCAAAACAACATGCAATCATTTAAATAAGTATCTATTTTTTGATACGGCAAACCGATAGCAGACATAAGTTTTTTTTTACTTCATAATGATTTTCACACATTAAGTTATCGGGTGGCATATTCCATTTTGCAGCTTGTACAACAGGTGTAGATTCAACTTCTGTGAGGTTATATTTTGATTTTATCGCAGTGTACTCTACGGTTACTGATAATTGAATGACGCTTGTACAGTCATTCCATAAGGGTTTCTTAGCAACATCCAATAAATCATTTTTTTTTCGTTCCAACAGTTGGCTCCTCTTCCATGTTAACAATGTCATTATCAACTTCAACGGTAGGAAACGTTGATCGTGTTGCATCTTTAATCATATGTTCTATGAGATTCATTGTACTAATTTCATCACCAACCTCCTCCTCTAACTGTTCTGGATTAGGTGCTACAATTTCTCCATGACGATCCTACGCCAAATAATTCAGCACAAAACCGTATTGGCGCAAAAGAACTCTAACCATATCCGGTATCAAATACTTCAACAGTTTGCACCTGCTACATGGACAACGAATGTAACAACCCGTAAAATTCGATGATTAAAATAAGTTAAATTAATAAGATTTTAGTTAAATTTAAAAGGAAAAAAAATCTTATAATTTATATTGGAATGAATGTTAGAAATTAGATGTCGCATTTGAAATTAAATTAACAATTTAAAATTTATATTGCAATTAATTGGAAACAATGTAAATTGAATAGAAACGTAAGTTTATTTATAGGGCAGTAATTGATGAATAAAAAGTTTGAAACCAAGTAAATAAATTATGGAGAACATTTAATAGTAATTAATGTATATATTAGGCAATTGACAATTTATGAATTTGTTGAGATTGCAAAGTTATAATTGAGTGTAAATAAGGATTTTTGGTAATTAATTAAAATAAGAAAAAATGTAAATGTATAACTTGGTTACAAAATTTATATACGGAAGTGGATGTAAATATGAATTAATTAATGTGCGTATTAATAATGGGATAAAACGTAAATTAATGTAATGAGGATGATGTAGGTTGATAAGTATTCATAATGTTTGTGTTGATGATAAACGTTACTTTAATGATTGTAATATAAAAACGGAAGTGTGAATGGAAATTAATAGAAAGTAAACTTATTTTAAGGTAGGAATTGGATGTAGATTTATGAAATGAAGTTAATGCAAATCAATGGAATTAATGAAGATGCATACGTTGCTACAAATTGAATATATGAAACAAAATGTAAGCATTGGATTAAATTAAGGAAATTAAATATTAATAAATGATCATTTAATAATACCAATGTACTGGGAGTAATTGTAATAAGTTGTTTGAAATGCGTATAAACTTTGATTTCGAAACCAATTGGATTAAAAATGAAATTTGGTATTACATTGATGAATTTAAATGTTAATTTATTTTGTAAAGAAATAAATGGTGTAATAAAGGAATGAAATTAAGATAAATAAATTTAATTGAGATTTTAATTATAAATAATAGAGGAAATAATAGGATGGATGGTAATTGTTTGTGGAGAATAACCATACAAGTATTATCAAGAGTATATTGGTGATAAACTGTTATTTCGAATAAAGGTAATTAAATATTAATTTAATGGATATAAATGTAGTAACGGATAGAGTGAATGAAATTAGCATTTTGAAAATAAATGTTAACATTGTTTTGTAAGCAATAAAAGCCTATTAATGTGACTGAAGGTTAACGGTAACGATTATTGTATGTTACATATGTTTGTAGCTTGTAAAATTTAAAAACTTTGAAATTTGTTATAGTAATTATAATTTAATATTACGTTAATGTTAATTAATGTAATGTTTGTAAGTAATGTTAAGGTTATTCATATTGGACAGTTTGTTGAGTTATAAGGATCGGAAATAAAGCTTTATTAATTTATTGGAAATAAAAGGATTAATTGCAATTAAATGAAAATTTAATATTTAAAATATTGCATAAATGGAAATGTAGATGAAATCTAAGAAAATAAAGGTAAACAATCGTGAACCAATGTAAATTGCATCCTTTTGGTAACAATGAATTAAATAATAGAATGAAAAGTGAATGTAATAGAATTATTGGAAATTTTATTATAATTTTGAATTTAATGAAATGGAGGATTTATATTGAAATTTATAAATTTATCAACTCTAATTTGACATTTAAAATTTATTTAAATCAGTGTAAATGATTTGGAAAATTTAAATTGATAAGGATTTTCAATTATCGAATTGAAATTGAAAATTTGATTAAATTGACTAATTTTTAATTTATTTAATTAATATAAACATAGTCAGTTAGGCCACTGACTCGGATTTCGACGAAACTAGTTTCATCGGATCCGTAACGGTGAATTATTGTAGGGTTTCAAGTTTCGTAGCGATCAGACTTGTCGTTTGATCGTCGGACTCGAAACGCCTTGAAATAAACGAAATTGAAATAAATTTGAAAAATATTGATTTTAGCATAACTTCTTCATACGATGCAATTTGAACCTAAAACCTTTTCCATTGCGTTTAAAATATTTTAAAACACCTATTTTGATATATGGGTTTATCCAATTTCGTTCCGGAGTCGAAACGGGCTTTTTGGGCCACTTTGGCGTTAGCACGTATATCTGTTTTATCCATCTATTATATTTTCAATTCTGCCTATAAATATCCCGTTATAAACCCTAGCCTCCCTAACTCTCATTTGTATGTACACAATTCAGTTATCTCTCCTTCTCAATGACAGAAAACAAAATTTCAGATCCAATTCCAATTCAAAATCAAAGTCAAAAATCCAAATTCCTCAGAAAAATTTGAAAAAATATATATATCGAAGATCTCATTGATACGAACCTATGTCTGCTGTTCGTTTTTCGAGACAGTGACCAGATTGATCAGAAATCGCAGTCAAAGTCGAATTGGGCGTTTTTGATTTAGACGTCAATCAACGAAATTGAAAACTGGGTATAGTAGACCTCGTCATGGGCTTCGAGATGGTGGTGGTCGCTTGACTGGAATCGAAGTGTGGTAGTTGGATTTTACGTGCTAGGGTTTCGTTTTTCCTCTCGGCGGCGCACGAAATTTCGGCAGACGAGGGAGGCATCGGTTCGACGAAGGAAGGCATGGCGGCAGGAGGAGGGCGGTGGAGCTTAGGTGGCCGATGGCATTGGTTTCGGCGGTCAACGGCAGGGTTGGGTCGCGATTTCATGCGGCTAGGGTTTTTGGAGACGTGCGCGTATGCAGGTAACCGCGTGATGACGTGGACGAGCTATTGTTTTCTTTTTTTTTCTGTTATTTAATCTAATATTTTTTTTACGTTCTAACTCTCAAAACTTTCGCGTACGAGATTGAAATGGTGCGCAGGTTTTTGCGTGAGGATCGTATCAGAATTTGAAACACTTTGGCGCTAGTTTGGAAAGATTCCGAGACTGTGCAATTTTTGGGTTTAAATTGGATTTAAATTCAATTTAAATTCAAAAAGTGAGTGTTTTAACCCACTCACAACTTCTAAAATTTCTTGTGTTTGTTAAATTAATTTTGATGTGATTTAAAATTTATCTATGATTGTTTGGGCATATATTTAATCATCATCTCAGTTAGATTGCATTTATTTAATTTAAATTGTTATTTAATTTTATTATTGCATATAAATTGCCAGTTAAATTTATTTATTATTGCATATAAACTGCCAGTTAAACAGTTATAACTTATATTTGAATATAAACTGATAGTTGATACCTGTTATTTATTACATGTTATATATTGATGTAGTGTTTGAATTTGGATGATGATTGTGATAAATGATTGATGGTTGATGATGGATGAATGAATGTTTTATCTATATCATTGTAATCTGCAAGTTGTTATGCATTTATTTTGATTCAGGACTACGATTTGAAATGATATATAATCGCATTTTTATTTTTTAAATTGCGAATTGAAATGATAAATGTGACGACCCGGAATTTTTAGGCATTTAAAATTGGAACATTAAACTGATTTTAAATATTAAAAGGATAATTTTAACTTAAATTCAAATATCACCATTTATTGGATAATTAAATCATTGAATTAAATAATTGGAAGTTGAGCTAAATGTTGAATCTGAAGTTTTAAGTCTGTTAAAAATAATTTAAAGGCTTATGAACTTCATATTGATAATACTGAAGACAATAGAAGTTGTAAAATCAAATTTAACAGTGGTTTGTTAAGTGTTGAAATTTATATCGTTTAAATTGAATTTAAATAAAACATACATGTTGTACAACGTGACCAGCCAAATAAATTTCACATCAGAACTTTTACTTTTCACATCTGAGTACTGTAGCTTACCTTCTGAAGCACGCCTCTTTCTTCCTTTATGCTAATATCACATCGTGTTCCCTCGGACTCATTTTAATATCACGCAAAAAAAAGAGGCATCATGTCTCCTCCTTTCTCCTTCATACAGCCGAGATTTCCTTTACCCTCTTCTCATTTTACACCGTTCGAAAAAAAAAATTAATAATAAAGTAAAATAGATAAATATCTAATCCATCTTCTAGCCGAAGCTACTGACGTTCCTTTTATAAAATCAGGCTTCTTTCTTTTCCCCACATTGTTAGCACCGAAAATCGAATTTCCCTTTTCATTTCAAAGACCTTTAAAAATCGCGACTTCTACTTCTAACCCTCTGACCTAATCGAAGAGCCGAGGCCGCGTAGAAAGAAACTCGCGTGGGGCTGCGACGGTTCCTGTGGTGGAAGGATCGAGTCCTCCTTTTGGGGTTTCGCGATTTTAGTGCTGTCGTGAGGCGGGAAGGAGGAAGAAGCTCGACATCTTGGCTGATGGTTTGGGTGAGTTCGTCTCTGGCGATGGGTTGCTTCGCGTGTTTTTTTTTAGGAGTAGGCTTTGCGATTAGTTGATGAGGCGATTGTTGTTTTGGGTGGTTCGAGTGATGTGATGCCGCGATTTGGAGTGTCTGATTTGATTACCTTGGTTGTGGTGGCGCTGGAGTTCGTTTGAGAACTCAGCAATTTGTAGAAGGTGATGATTGAGAGGTCAGGTTTCAGTTGCTGTGATTGTTCGATTTCTGGATTTGGGTTTGCGTGAAGCCAGAGTTGCGATGTCGAGTGTGAATAGTTTGTAGGTGAAGTCAAAATGCAGTTGTTGCCCTGGGTTTCGAAGATTGGAGTCACGGTGGTGGGGTACAGCAGTGTGGTGCGATAGTGTTGAAGTGTTGGAAGTTTTGATGGTTGTGTTTGTGAAGTGGTTGTGCAGCAGAGGTGATATAGGTTGAGCTCAGTGGCAGTGAGGGTTTGGTGATGGTCTGTTGTGACAAGGAGAGAGGGAGGCAGTGAAGGTATTTGCCGTTTATTTTATCCAATTTTTATATACATAAAACTGTTAGTTGGAACAAAATATGGGTACAGTAGTTAAAAAAAAGAAGAAGATAATATTTATAAATTCATAAGTTGTTATGAGATGGTTAATTTATTTTAAACATTTTAACCTAATAATAAGTAAGTTAGAACAAATTAATTAATTTGTTTATCAGAAAATTTAATAGGAAAATAAATTTGGAATTTTATTAATCCAATAAATTTAAATTTGAAATAAGAATATAATTGGTACTTTAAAACCCAATTTTTTAGCCTAAATTAAAGAAATAATAATTAATCGTTCTATCAATTAAATATTTGACAAACTTTATAATGTTGACAAGGTCTGAAGTGTGGAAAACAAATTGAGATGGGATGAGTTGCAATACCAAAAGCAAAGGTGAGTTAATCTCACTCAGTTAAATTTAGATTTAAATGATTAAATTTAAATAATTGTCTGGATGGTTGAATTGATTGATGTGCTATAGTATGGTATATTTTGGAATTGGTATATTATATTGTGCTAACGTCTATGGATGCAGGGAAAACAGGTTGGAGGGATCCAACTGGACCCCTCAACATTTATTTTAATTATTTAATATTCTCTGCTGTGAATATTGATATTCTATAATGAGTTATATTGGAATATTAAATGTTATGGTTGAATTCCCAAAAATATATAAATTGGATTGTTCGAAAGAAAATAAAAGAAATGAATTTGTAAGTGAAATAGTTATAGAAAGTTTGAATAAATTAAGAATGAATTGAAAAGAAATAGAAGTAATATGAAAATAATAATAAATAACTTCGAGTATGAAGAGAAATGGAATTTTGAATAAAATGAAATTGATGAATTGTAAACTTAAGTTATATCAATTAAAGAAATAAAGAATTATTTTAAAATTTAAAGTTTAAATTTATTTAAAAGAATAAAGAAGTAATTGAGAAATCTAAAAAAAAATTTGAAATCAAGAAATGAGATCTGAAATTAATAGATTCTGAATTTAAAGGGAATAAATTGGAAATCAATTCAGGAAATTGATTTAAGTGATTGAAGTTGGGATTTTTCTTTGGATATCCAAGTACATTTTTAAAGTAAATTTTCAAATAAATTTAAAGGTTTTAAAGTTGTTGAAAAAAAGCAAGTTTTAGAAAATATATTATTTCTAATATTTAAATTCAAAAGTAAGTATTTTCTCAAATCTATTATAGTAGTAATTACTTAAAAAGTGACCCAGTATTTTGTTTTCAAAGGTGAAAATCTAGATTTATATTCTATTAAGTAACTTTATTTTCAAATACTCATATAGTATGTATTTTTACAAAACATTGAAGTAATTTCACTTAAATGTTTAAAAGTATATTTTCAAAGTAAAATGTTCTAAATTATTTTAAAAATCTAGTTTTGTGCTTGGTGATTTCAGAAGAGATAGAAAATATTTGAGAAAGTTTATTCTGGAAAGAAAGATGGTTTTGAAACTGTTTTCAAGAGTTTAAAATAGAAATATATCTTGTAAAGATATTTTTGAAGGTGATAAATAATTTGGGAAATTATTTATTGTGTGATGGATGTTGTGAATCTTAATTGATAGTTAAATAACCGACTATCAATATTGGACCAAGCGTTGATCGTTTCGAAGAGACCGGGATCGAGATTTATTCTCGAAAACCACTTCGATCTGGTTTGTACGTTTCGTGAAAACGATTTTGGATTCGAAGATGGAGCAGTGAAGTGCAAGGGCTAGTCGCTACTAATCCTGAGGATATTTCCAAAATGGATGTAGTAGGAATAGTGCCTTCGGTTCCGTTCGAACCCGGGATGGACTTGTATGGATGAATGCTTGCGAAAACGTCGTCAGGTGGACGATGGGCATTCTAAGGAATATATTCTAAAAAGGTAACGCTTAGCCTCAAGCCTCATCAAATGGGAATGACTGAAAATCAGGGGATATGCAGCAAGGCTTCGTGGGTAGCCCCCACTGGAGGGTGAGGTCATCCCTGTCTAGATGTCCCTTTATTTTGGCTTAGTGGGCGGTTGCTGATCCCAACCGCGGGGTGATCTTGCTCGGGACTGTCCAGTAAGGGATGGTTCCGGTCTTGTGTTGCAGGGGAGTTAGGGTGGCTCCTCGGTACGCTGATCTAGACCAGGTACTGTGACAGGTGGTACCCCAGTGCCTAGCCAATAGTTGGAATCCATTTTCCCTACGCGCCCGTACGGTTTTGATTGTGCCCAACTATTGCTGAAACGTGAGATGCAAGCATTTCAGTTAGATTCTATTTACTTTCTATAGATACTACTATAATATCAGAGGATTTCTATAAAAATTGTTTTAGCTATCGTAAGGTAAAAACCCGACATGTTTATTTGTGGCGTGGTCTTACGAGATGCTTTTGTTTTCAAAGGATTTTGAAACTTTAATAATCAATTGGGTGTGATTTTCTCACGCTGGTATTCCAGACTGACTCGGGTGTTGTTTTATATGATGCTCGGGTCAGACCGAGTATTATAGACTACATGTTTTGATGCTGTGGAGCTCAGAAGACGAGCTGGATGACGATACGTACTCACGTACTTGTATATATATATATATATATATATATATATATATATATATATATATTTCCGCTGTGTTGAGTTGTTGTGTATCCATTTGTATGTTATTGATGTTGTGTTGTGATTGATGTACTCTGATGATGTAATATATAAACTGATATATTTGATTTTGAGTAAAGATCATTATTATCTATTATATTTTATCCGCTGCGATGGTTAGATTCTGTTGTTGTTTTCTATTTCCTTCTTCTACCTCTTCTTCTTTAACCCAAATGGTTCGTATTTTTGTGCAACTTGAGTTGATTTAGATAGAATAGTGTTGACTCAAGGGGTACGAATTTGCGTGCTGTTACACTTGGTATCAGAGCGAGGTTGGAGATAACCTTGGCTCTGGTGGGAATTACTTATTAAAATTAGAGTCCGTAGTACTCTAAAATGAGTTTGAGCGTATTAGATATGAGCGCGTATTTGTTAGTGAATATAAATTGTTTTAATATTGTGTTGATTGGTTTATGGAGTGACATATGAACCTTCGTCGGCACAGTCTGGACAACTGTATCGAAGGGGTTTCTAAACACTTGAATAGAATAATTGACACGATATTGTTTTAAATATGGGTAAATGAAATAATTTTACCCAAAAATATATTTTTGATATAAAGAAAGTTTTTGGTAAACTATATACCTATTATATGGTTGCTTGGATGTTAGAAATGATAATATTAAAGTATTATCATTGTTAAGTAAAAATTTAAATAGAAATTGAAATATAACTAAAATTTAAGGGATAAATTCATTATAGAATGGAATTTTTAAATATGAATTATGGATGTAATTTATGAATTGAAATAAAATCAAATAAGAATTTGTATGAGCATAAGCTATGCAAATGATTGATAGTAAAATGGATTTAAGCAGGATTTGGAAATTTAAATCCCGGGAATTTTGGAAGTGTTTTAAAGATAAATGATGGCATTATTATTTTGAAAGTATTTCTGAAAGGAAATTGTTTTAAAGGGATTTTGAAAGTAATATAGCATTGAAATCACTTGGATTATTGGAAAATAATTCTGATGATGACGGCCGCATCATCAGTATTCATTTTCGAATTTCTAAGTGATGGATTGCTGCCAAAAATTGATTTGCTTAGAAGAGCTAGTTGTTTTTGAAAATTCAAAGGAAATTTGTTAAGAATACAACCAGGATTGGTTTAATTTTTGAGAATTTTGATTTTTGAGATGTTGGAGATTTCAAAAACAATTTGAAACCAAAGCTTGGTGTTTAAAAATCCGGATAAGATAAGTTGTAAGCTTATAAATGGAAATGATTTGTAAATCAGGAAGAAATTTAAGATTTGGATAATGGAATTTGAATTTAAAGAGAAAAGTTAAAAATGAAATTAACTTCGATTGGAGAATAAAATTTAACTGGATTAAAATAAATTGAATATGCTGAAAATAATATCCAGTTGTATTCGAATTAAGTTGGAATTGAATTGAGTTAAATAAACTGAGTTAAAATAGAAATTGAATTGGAATGAGAAGTCAATTGAATTAATGAATGGAATTAGATTCTTACCTGAATAAATGGAAATTAAATTGGGTAAGGATTGGATTGAAGTAAATAAGTTAGAATAACTTGTAAAGGAATCAAAATCCATGGAACAAGATATGCTTGGGTTATAAATAAGCATAAGGCTTGAGTTAAAAATAAAGATGAACATATTTAAGCCTAGGATGAATGGAAATGTGTGAAACAATAAGTTGTGACTTATTAAATTTGAAAAGTGGGATAGAAAATCCAAAACAAATATTGTTTGATGTTTTGGATAATAAAACGAAGGAAAATCCAAACTTGAAAAAAATAAATAAAAATAAATTGAACTAAGAAAAAATTAAATGAAGTGATATTTGGAATTAAAAAAAAATTCAAGCTTTGGATTATAAATTGGGAAAGACTAATTAGATAATAAATTAGTTAATGAAATTGAATTGTGAGATTATGATGAAGGTTGGAAATAAAACTCAAGTTATGAATTAAAATGGACCTAAATTGTTGGTGAAGTAAAGGTAATTGAATTGTGAGTTCTTGAAATTTGGTGGTATATTGAAAATGGCTAGTGGATTCAGAACTTGAGTTATAAATTTGAATTTAACTTGAAGTGTTAACAAATTAAATATAATTGAAATATATGGAATAAAAATGTAATTAGATTAAAATAGTGATGGTTTGAATTGCCAATAAATTCCAAATAAGTGGAAGTAAATTGGAAATGACCTTGTAATAAATCGAATGAGCTGAATCTAAAAGGTTAAAATGTATAATAACTGATTAAATAAATTTGTAGTTTGAAATGAGATAGGATTGAAATAGAATCAAGTTGAATTGAAAAGAGAACTTTGTTTGCAAGATGAGAATGAGCTTAAGTATAAAATTTGAATAAAATTGAAGGAAATTGACTTAAGCTAAATGAAGGAAGGAGAGTTGAATTGAATTCAACTTAAACAAAGTTTAATAATATTGGATTGGTTTTAAACCAAGTAAAAATAAATTTGGATCGGAATAAAATTTGGTGGGTTGTAAATAATATTTAAGAAAATAAAAATTCACAATGGATTGAGTGGATAAACTAATTATAGATGTGATAAATAAGAACCAAATGGAGTATGGCTTAAATAAGTTGAGAAATGGTTATTGAATGATATGGCTTGGTTGTTTTGAGCTAAATAAAATAGTTGGAATAAACGAATATGGAATGACATGTAAATAAATGGATTGTAAATGGTTTGGATGAACTAGTTTGGTTAATAAAATGAAATGCATGTGAATGTATTCAAATTTGATAGGCAATGAAATGAGAATATATATAGATTGAGAATAAATTTGAAAATGAAATAGAATTAAGTATAAATCGAGTTGAAATCCATTTAAATTGGTTATAAAACGTAAATATTTGTTTGTTCACATAGATCTTGTCAAATTGCATAGAATAAATTGTTATTAGATATAAATGGAAGTAATTAAAATACTATGAATTGATAGAAGTAAAATAAATTGATTTTGAGAGCAATTGAATTAAATATGAGTTCAATTTGCTTAAGAATAAATTAAAAGTAAGCAATTGAATTCTAAACCATTCAAATTGATGGAATTGTGTACGAATGAATCGAAAACCATTCGAATTGAGTGAAAATGGTTATAAATAAATTGGAACAGTTGAATTAGCATTGAAACTATATAAATTGCTTACAGAAAAATGTTTGGTATGAGTTTCTTTTAGAATTCATATGTTTTAACTATTATAAATAAGTAAAATATAGTTAAACTGCATATATTTGGCACTTACATGTTTAAATTGAGTAAGTACAGGTACCTGGAAGCCGTGTGGCTGGATTTGGTTGTGCTATTTGCTAAAAATAATAAGCTGCTTGCTTAAAATGCTAAATAAGGTACGCCTACGCAATTAAAATAGGAAATATAAACTGTTTTTGGTTTTTCCGACCGGGTGGGTCGATGTATATATATTTATCTCTTTTGTCAAATTGCAAAAGCTCCTCCGTACAAAGGAGATTCTGCCAAAAAAATTCAGAAATTTTGGGAGTTAGAAAATTTTTGAAAATTTTTGGAAAATTTATTAACGACAAACAATTTCAAACTAAGAATTGAAATAAGTTAGTAAATGGAGCTAATTAAAATAATGACGTGAATTAGTTATAAATGAAAAATAAAATTTAAAGTTTAGAGTTGAAAATAAATTGAATTCGTATGGAAATGAAAGAATCGTTGTGGATAGAAATGGATATAAACTAAAATGGTAAGATGAAAATAAATAAAGAAGTATATAAAATGCTTATACTAAATTTAAGAAGGAATGGTGAAGTCTTAAATGGAAATTGATACTACCAATGTAATTTAAGTCAATATTGGAATGAATAGATGTTGACATTTTGTGAGAAAGTCGATAAAATGTTGTGGAATATTGTGTTTGGATATTGGTGCTAAGCAGGTATGCAGGTATTATAAAGGGAAAAAGAAATTTGGGTTTGATATGAAAAGATAAAATTTGAAATGCTCGACAAAAGGTATGTATTTAAATTTGGTATGGAATTTAATTGGGATTTGGATTTGGATTTGGATTGAGCCACTGGGCTTTTTGTTTTCTTTTTGGATTTGGGAGGCCGTAGAGCCATTTTGTAGTAGTACCGAGTTAGCCGCGCAAAGAAGACGCTGGCGAAATTTTTCGAAAATTTAGAGAGTTAGAAAATTTTTGAGAAATTTTTGAAAATTTAAATCGGGTTTAAAATTTAAATTCGAATGAATTGGGTTAATGATATTGGTAGGAACCTAAGGAAAGAAGTTTAGTAAGTTAGTAAGAATGATGATGAGTCTTTAGAAAGATGGTTGGGTAGGATATTGAATTGTTGGTTTTGGGAAAAAGTAAACGGGTATGGAATCATTTTCCTAACTAGTAATTTCGGGGACGAAATTCTGTTAAGGGGGGAGGAATGTGACGACCCGGAATTTTTAGGCATTTAAAATTGGAACATTAAACTGATTTTAAATATTAAAAGGATAATTTTAACTTAAATTCAAATATCACCATTTATTGGATAATTAAATCATTGAATTAAATAATTGGAAGTTGAGCTAAATGTTGAATCTGAAGTTTTAAGTCTGTTAAAAATAATTTAAAGGCTTATGAACTTCATATTGATAATACTGAAGACAATAGAAGTTGTAAAATCAAATTTAACAGTGGTTTGTTAAGTGTTGAAATTTATATCGTTTAAATTGAATTTAAATAAAACATACATGTTGTACAACGTGACCAGCCAAATAAATTTCACATCAGAACTTTTACTTTTCACATCTGAGTACTGTAGCTTACCTTCTGAAGCACGCCTCTTTCTTCCTTTATGCTAATATCACATCGTGTTCCCTCGGACTCATTTTAATATCACACAAAAAAAAAGAGGCATCATGTCTCCTCCTTTCTCCTTCATACAGCCGAGATTTCCTTTACCCTCTTCTCATTTTACACCGTTCGAAAAAAAAATTAATAATAAAGTAAAATAGATAAATATCTAATCCATCTTCTAGCCGAAGCTACTTACGTTCCTTTTATAAAATCAGGCTTCTTTCTTTTCCCCACATTGTTAGCACCGAAAATCGAATTTCCCTTTTCATTTCAAAGACCTTTAAAGATCGCGACTTCTACTTCTAACCCTCTGACCTAATCGAAGAGCCGAGGCCGCGTAGAAAGAAACTCGCGTGGGGCTGCGACGGTTCCTGTGGTGGAAGGATCGAGTCCTCCTTTTGGGGTTTCGCGATTTTAGTGCTGTCGTGAGGCGGGAAGGAGGAAGAAGCTCGACATCTTGGCTGATGGTTTGGGTGAGTTCGTCTCTGGCGATGGGTTGCTTTGCGTGTTTTTTTTAGGAGTAGGCTCTGCGATTAGTTGATGAGGCGATTGTTGTTTTGGGTGGTTCGAGTGATGTGATGCCGCGATTTGGAGTGTCTGATTTGATTACCTTGGTTGTGGTGGCGCTGGAGTTCGTTTGAGAACTCAGCAATTTGTAGAAGGTGATGATTGAGAGGTCGGGTTTCAGTTGCTGTGATTGTTCGATTTCTGGATTTGGGTTTGCGTGAAGCCAGGGTTGCGATGTCGAGTGTGAATAGTTTGTAGGTGAAGTCAGAATGCAGTTGTTGCCTTGGGTTTCGAAGATTGGAGTCACGGTGGTGGGGTACAGCAGTGTGGTGCGATAGTGTTGAAGTGTTGAAAGTTTTGATGGTTGTGTTTGTGAAGTGGTTGTGCAACAGAGGTGATATAGGTTGAGCTCAGTGGCAGTGAGGGTTTGGTGATGGTCTGTTGTGACAAGTAGAGAGGGAGGCAGTGAAGGTATTTGCCGTTTATTTTATCCAATTTTTATATACATAAAACTGTTAGTTGGAACAAAATATGGGTACAGTAGTTAAAAAAAAGAAGAGAATATTTATAAATTCATAAGTTGTTATGAGATGGTTAATTTATTTTAAACATTTTAACCTAATAATAAGTAAGTTAGAACAAATTAATTAATTTGTTTATCAGAAAATTTAACAGGAAAATAAATTTGGAATTTTATTAATCCAATAAATTTAAATTTGAAATGAGAATATAAATGGTACTTTAAAACCCAATTTTTTAGCCTAAATTAAAGAAATAATAATTAATCGTTCTATCAATTAAATATTTGACAAACTTTATAATGTTGACAAGGTCTGAAGTGTGGAAAACAAATTGAGATGGGATGAGTTGCAATACCAAAAGCAAAGGTGAGTTAATCTCACTCAGTTAAATTTAGATTTAAATGATTAAATTTAAATAATTGTCTGGATGGTTGAATTGATTGATGTGCTATAGTATGGTATATTTTGGAATTGGTATATTATATTGTGCTAACGTCTGTGGATGCAGGGAAAACAGGTTGGAGGGATCCAACTGGACCCCTCAACATTTATTTTAATTATTTAATATTCTCTGCTGTGAATATTGATATTCTATAATGAGTTATATTGGAATATTAAATGTTATGGTTGAATTCCCAAAAATATATAAATTGGATTGTTCGAAAGAAAATAAAAGAAATGAATTTGTAAGTGAAATAGTTATAGAAAGTTTGAATAAATTAAGAATGAATTGAAAAGAAATAGAAGTAATATGAAAATAATAATAAATAACTTCGAGTATGAAGAGAAATGGAATTTTGAATAAAATGAAATTGATGAATTGTAAACTTAAGTTATATCAATTAAAGAAATACAGAATTATTTTAAAATTTAAAGTTTAAATTTATTTAAAAGAATAAAGAAGTAATTGAGAAATCTAAAAAAAAATTGAAATCAAGAAATGAGATCTGAAATTAATAGATTCTGAATTTCAAGGGAATAAATTGGAAATCAATTTAGGAAATTGATTTAAGTGATTGAAGTTGGGATTTTTCTCTGGATAACCAAGTACATTTTTAAAGTAAATTTTCAAATAAATTTAAAGGTTTTAAAGTTGTTGAAAAAAAAAAGCAAGTTTTAGAAAATATATTATTTCTAATATTTAAATTCAAAAGTAAGTATTTTCTCAAATCTATTATAGTAGTAATTACTTAAAAAGTGACCCAGTATTTTGTTTTCAAAGGTGAAAATCTAGATTTATATTCTATTAAGTAACTTTATTTTCAAATACTCATATAGTATGTATTTTTACAAAACATTGAAGTAATTTCACTTAAATGTTTAAAAGTATATTTTCAAAGTAAAATGTTCTAAATTATTTTAAAAATCTAGTTTTGTGCTTGGTGATTTCAGAAGAGATAGAAAATATTTGAGAAAGTTTATTCTGGAAAGAAAGATGGTTTTGAAACTGTTTTCAAGAGTTGAAAATAGAAATATATCTTGTAAAGATATTTTTGAAGGTGATAAATACTTTGGGAAATTATTTATTGTGTGATGGATGTTGTGAATCTTAATTGATAGTTAAATAACCGACTATCAATATTGGACCAAGCGTTGATCGTTTCGAAGAGACCGAGATCGAGATTTATTCTCGAAAACCACTTCGATCCGATTTGTACGTTTCGCGAAAACGATTTTGGATTCGAAGATGGAGCAGTGAAGTGCAAGGGCTAGTCGCTACTAATCCTGAGGATATTTCCAAAATGGATGTAGTAGGAATAGTGCCTTCGGTTCCTTTCGAACCCGGGACGGACTTGTATGGATGAATGCTTACGAAAACATCGTCAGGTGGACGATGGGCATTCTAAGGAATATATTCTAAAAAGTTAACGCTTAGCCTCAAGCCTCATCAAATGGGAATGGCTGAAAATCAGGGGATATGCAGCAAGGCTTCGTGGGTAGCCCCCACTGGAGGGTGAGGTCATCCCTGTCTAGATGTCCCTTTATTTCGGCTTAGTGGGCGGTTGCTGATCCCAACCGCGGGGTGATCTTGCTCGGGACTGTCCAGTAAGGGATGGTTCCGGTCTTGTGTTGCAGGGGAGTTAGGGTGGCTCCTCGGTACGCTGATCTAGACCAGGTACTGTGACAGGTGGTACCCCAGTGCCTAGCCATTAGTTGGAATCCATTTTCCCTACGCGCCCGGACGGTTTTGATTGTGCCCAACTATTGCTGAAACGTGAGATGCAAGCATTTCAGCTAGATTCTATTTACTTTCTATAGATACTACTATAATATCAGAGGATTTCTATAAAAATTGTTTTAGCTATCGTAAGGTAAAAACCCGACATGTTTATTTGTGGCGTGGTCTTACGAGATGCTTTTGTTTTCAAAGGATTTTGAAACTTTAATAATCAATTGGGTGTGATTTTCTCACGCTGGTATTCCAGACTGACTCGGGTGTTGTTTTATATGATGCTCGGGTCAGACCGTGTATTATAGACTACAGGTTTTGATGCTGTGGAGCTCAGGAGACGAGCTGGATGACGATACGTACTCACGTACTTGTATATATATATATTTCCGCTGTGTTGAGTTGTTGTGTATCCATTTGTATGTTATTGATGTTGAGTTGTGATTGATGTACTCTGATGATGTAATATATAAACTGATATATTTGATTTTGAGTAAAGATCATTATTATCTATTATATTTTATCCGCTGCGATGGTTAGATTCTGTTGTTGTTTTCTATTTCCTTCTTCTACCTCTTCTTCTTTAACCCAAATGGTTCGTATTTTTGTGCAACTTGAGTTGATTTAGATAGAATAGTGTTGACTCAAGGGGTACGAATTTGCGGGCTGTTACAATAAATATCTGTATCACTTGACCATAGGATTGAAAATTATATATAGGCACCGTGGTATATATATGTATATAAAATTATTTTTGAAATAATTTTCTATGGTTTTGTAAAGAAATATATATACGATTTTATGAGACACTGATTTCGGATATTTGACAAAGGTTATTTTATATATAGTTAAATTCTTGGTCTTAAGCTATGTGTAAAATTGTTTAAAGTATGAAGTAAGTTTATTAATAAAGTTGATTTTATTAAAACATATTATGGATAAGTATTTACTTAAATTATATTCTAATATAGAGTTTATATTGATTTTTATAAATCAAAGTTGAGAAGATAGTTTTGAAATGGATTTGAGATTTTATTTAATTAAGATCTTATTGAAATTTAGACTTAAAAAGAATTTGGTGTTATAACTAAATTCGGGTTTAAGATGATTTAAGTGAATAAATCTAGTCTAAATAAATTGAGGAATATTCAATTATTTAATTTGAAAATTTTATATAAAGGATACTGGATTTATTAAGTAAGTATTTCAAAACTAAATAATAGTAAAGTGAATTTGGTGTATATATATATATGAATTAAAAATTTAGTTTTGAAATGGTGGAATATTTAAAAACTTTGAAAAATATGGAAATTTAAATGGTTTATTTGGGAATTCAAATCTGTATTTGGAATTGATTTGAGAAATTAAAAAGCTAATTTACTTTATAAAGTAATTTATTATTAAACCATCTAAGTATTGAAAATCATGTTTCGAAGCTATGGGTTTAAGGTATATATATTTTAAAGTACTATGATTCTTGAAAAGGATATATTCGAAATAAAAATAATATCATATTGCTTTGCGTTTTAAAATAGAAATGGTATCGTATTAATACAGTTTTGAAATGGATATTTTATTCTGCTTTTAAAGTATAAACTATTTTGAAAAGATCGCAGTGTTATAATAACGTTTGGTAGTTGAAGAGACCGGGATCGGAAGTTGTCATACTCTCTGCCAACTCCGAAAACCACTTCAAAAACCGTGTACGTGGTGGAGATTCCAGAATGAAGTATGATGGTGGCGGCGTTTCCTTTGAGGTAAATACGTGGACCCAACTCCCATAAGTTGGCATAAGGTGGCTAAAATAGGAGCGAATGACGGGTTAATTGAGGTAGCACCTTTAATTGGACGCATTCCTTCGATATTATACTTTGACCTTTGCATTGATTCGGTGGCCACTTTTGATTTCTTTGATTTGGGGTGTTGTTCGAGGTGGGCGGTAGTAGCAGCTACGTGTTACCACCAACCCGAAAGCGTAATTGGTATATCTACCCTGGCATTGCCTAGTTTTGCCATGTCACCTACCTTAGCGCGCCTTGTACGAGTTTGGTTTTCTCCCGTAGCCCGTAGAGTATTTAGGGTTGTCTCCCGATCTGGAGATGCGTTGATATTGGATGGACTACTGGGACTATTACTGTGTTAAGGGGAATAATGGGTGACTCCTTAACGCTATTTAAAAGTAAGTTTATTTTACAATTAGACACTATTATAATAGCGAAATATTACTACATAGTAAATAGTTTAACGGATCCTTAGGAGTTGTAAATCCCGAGCATCTCTTGAGTTACTGCACTCATATTTACTTCTGTTGATTTAACTTACATAAGATCTTTTAGTTCTGACTCGAGTGTTTTGTATTTTGAATTCGCTCGGGTCAGTCCGAGCGTTTCAGGATTTGAAGATTTTAGCTCTGGAGGAAGAAGACGACGATTAGTAGTACTATTATCTACTATATTATTCCACTACACTATTGTATTCCGCTGCACTATTGATATTCTATGGTATGTATAACTCTGATATATATTGTATAAGTAAAATTAAGTATTTTATAAACAGCTTCAAGAACTGTATATTTGATTATTATATTTTATCCTTCCGTTGTGAGATTTTGTTTTGTTTTATTTCTTTCTCGTTTTTTTCCCATAACAATCCGTCCTTCCGTATGGTTTGAATTAGCACGTGTGTCGATTTAAAGCGTGCGGAAAGACGGGACGTTACAGCGAATTTCTTCGTCGTTTGTATTATTATTTAAAGGAAATTCAATAAACATATGTACCCCATTACAAAAATGTTCACTTATTGAGCCCCTAATTTCTCTTCGTTGTTCATACATCCAACTCCGAGTAGTAAAATAATTAACTATTTTTCCTACTTCAAAACCTATATTAGAAATTAAAATTTGTATTAATCGTTTAATTTTATGGATTGATTTTTTATTTTTTAATTCAAAAATATTTATTATATGTTATTGAATTTACTAATTTGCGCCTTTTTGCGTCTTCTTACACCTTTTTGCACATTAAAATTGCTTTTGCGCCTTTTTTGCGCTTTCTTGCCCCTTGAATTGGTTGTGCGCCTTGAAATGGATATAATATTAAATTTTTAGCTTCTATATTATTTTTTGCTTTGGATTATCGGTCGTCTTGTTTCCCATTACAAACACAGTAGTAATTATATTTCTTAAATTATTCATTTTAAACGATTTCACAAAATTTCGGCAGCACTTCTCCCTAATTCCCTGTATCGTAAACAAATGCTTGTACACAAGGAACAAAAAGGAAGTGTTGTCGAAATTTTGCGAACCATTTAAACGAAATGATTTACGAAATGCAATTACTTTATAGTGTTTATAATTTGTCCAATACAGGGACAAATCTGACAAATATTGTAACAGATGAATATGTATGTCCATTTTGCAATAAAAACGAATATCCATATAACAATCGTATGCAATACTTGTCAAACGTGGTCAAAAACTCTCTAAGAGATTTATAAAAAATAAGACACATTATGCATGTCTACTTTGTTCATAGATTATCAGTATTAGCATTATAAATATTATGCGTGATTAGTTAATTATATAACTTATATTTACATTTTACTATTGGGTTAAACTACGATTAATGTATTTTAATTATTATTTTTGGAATTTTACAAACCACGCACAAAATCATTGACACAATCTTAACTAACCAAATGCTAGCTCAAATGTGAATATACACTAATCGAATTATTAATTAGTGTTTAGGATTTAGAAAATTACTAATTAGGGCGTAGGGTTTATGTAAATAAACTAGTCAAATTACTAATTAGTTAATGCAAATAAACTATCAATCGGATATTATAAACAACTAGATTATCGAATAAACCCTAGATTATAAAATCAAAATCAACTAGCTTAAAGAAAACAACCTGACTTGAAGTTTAATGGAGATCCTAGAGATGTAGAGAGTGATGATTGATGATGTTGGAAATGCTCTGAATGGCTGCAGGTGCTGGTTGACGCAGGAAGGAGATGAAGGATTTTGGTGATTTAAGGGAAAGGAAGAAAATGAAAGCAGGTCTCGGCTTGAAGCAGTAGAAATCACGTTTATTTCCGACGACTAACGATGGCCGCTGACGACAAATATTGTGTTGGTTTTCGGTGACTATCAACGATAAAGTTATTTTAATTACAATTTAGCCCCCGTCGCTATATATTGTTGTTCTAGTAGTGCTTATATCGGACGAAAACGTTTTGCTACAAGAATATCTTAGTAGCATTCACATTAGATTTATAGTTTACTTATGTTATGGTTGGTTAGAAAAGTGTTGTGCATGATAGTAGAATTTTTAATGCAGTTATAAATGATAGAAACTCTAACTTCACTTCCCCTCTACTTGTATTATGTAATTGATTCAGGATATCCACTTCAATTTGGTTATTTACCACCTTATTGTAATATTAGATATTATATTCTTCATTTTTATGAAACTGCAAATCAACCAAAATCAATCAATGAAAATTTCAATTTCCATCATTCGAGTTTCTGTATGACAATTAAGAGAACCTCTAAAATATGAATGAATAAGTTTGTCATTTTGAAGAATATACTAACATACTCATTTGAAAATCTAGTAAAAGTTGTCGTATCTATAATGGTTGTGCACAATTTCATACAAAAATACAATAATGATCCTATGCCTTATGATGATGATTCCGATCTTGTTCCATATGAATACCAAGAGGAATGTTATAGTACGAAAACTGTACTAAACAAAGCAATTAAACATATACTACTACACGTAAGCCATGAAATGTTAACAATTCGAAATTCCATAAGAGATGAAATTGTTGCAGTAGGACTGCATTGAAACATTGCATCATTGTATCTACGCTTATTAGTGTTGTATAATCAATTTGCGTTTATTTCGATTTTTGTACTGTTCTTTCATTTTGATTAAACGCATATTACACAACAAAACAAATAAATAGCTAAACATAAATCAATTAAATTAAAAATAATATTTTAATGATTTTGTTTAAATATTTCGATCAAACGTTTGCATCGTCAAACGCATTCCACGTTCAGCTAACTTCCCCCCTCAAATACCCTAATCAGTTTTCTCGTCCAAATCAAGGTTGGGGATCCGGCCGGAACCACGAGATTCCGACCACCTCGTATCGATTCCAGCCATCACCGAGATATGATTAGGGCAAAATCCTGTCCCGTTCAAACCGTCGATGAAAAAATAAAAAAATAAACAATTTACGAAGTCGTAAGAACGATAGGAGAGCGACAGCCGACACCAAAACGCACATGAAATCCAAAGTCAAAAAAGAAAAATAAAAGGGTAAACTCATCTCATGTTTGAACAGTAAAAGAATAAATTTTTTGCCTATAAATGAACAACCGCAAACAAATTACCACAATTTGTGCTTCAGCAATCTTCCTAATTTGAGTGCTAAGCATTACCGAGTTTGCCCAAATTTGAGAATGCTTCGATGTTGCAGAGGTCTACGACTTCACAGGGAGGAGAACCGAGCTTCAATCCGCAACCGCGGGTGAATTTTCTTTCCCGCCTTCAGCCATTTTTATCTGCTATTCGAATATATATTTTCGTGGGTACGTATTTTTTTGTGAAGTGAGACGAGGAAGAAATGAGTATGTGCGCTATTTGTTTTTCTATACGTTACTTTCTGAGTTGTTTCTTCTGGGCTTTTCCTGTTATATGTGAATATGAACTTGTTTGATATTTCATGTGTAAACGGCCTTAAACATGTTAAACCGACTTAAATATGCTGAACTGACCTGAATATTAGACTTGAATATGCTGATTTGAACATGAACTTGAATATCGAACTTGAATATGTCCGGCTGGAAGATGGACTTGAATATTGGACTTTGACATTGAACGTGACTCGAAATATTGAACTTAAACAATGGATTCTGACGACTTCGATAAGTGTTATTTTATTCATTTTTATTTTTATTTTGATTTGATTAGGAATATTAAATTGCTTAGCATTGACTTTTGTTTAATTATAAATGTGTATATTGTACCGTTTATCTATAATATCGGTTGCGTTATAGCAAATTCAACTGAAATTAGTTGGAATTATGTTACTGCGTTCGATGGCAATCTTCGGAAAAAATGTAACTTTTACAATAAACTAATTGATGCCGGTGGCGTAACACGTTTGAAAGAACATCTGGCGAAATGGACGGCGATGTATCAACATGTCCAATTGTCTCTAAAGAAGTTAAACAACTTGTATGATCACATATCATTCAAAAGAGAAATGAACGAAGCAAAGGAAAACTAAACAAACAACGCTTACGAGAGGAATTAATGAGAAGACTGCACCAACTAGTAGACAATGAAAATGAAGATGATGAATAACTTCAACATATCATATGGTAAATTGGAGATGCATTTAGAGGCGAAGAGCTGCGCAGATCTCATACTGTTGGATGATCGGATGGTGGCTCAAGTCATACATTGCACAGATCTCATATTGTTGGAAAATCTATCAGAGTAGATGACGATTTTGACACTAATACTGTTGGACGAATCGACTCATATTTCCAAAAAAGAGGAGTTAGAACTCGATCTTCAATTAAATATACAATGAAAGGTATTAAAGATGCCAAAAAATGCATAGATCGAGCAATTTCTAAGTACTTTTTTTCAACCATATTTCATATAACGTTGCTAATAGTCCATATTATACAACAATGGTTGACGCGATCGCAGAGTGCGGTCATCGAATTGATCCACCAACTGCATATGAAATAGCACACTCGTAGCTTGAAATGAAAAAAGTTGGACAATATATTAAAACATTGCACAGTTTCTAGGATGAATATGGTTGCACACTAATGTGTGATGGTTAATGTACACAAAATCGACGAAAAACGAAAAAAAATTCTCGTGTACTCCACCCATGGAACGATATTTATGAAATATGTGGATGACACAAATGAATTTCAAAGTGAAGAATATATTTGTGAATTAATGGATAATGTCAAAATCAGTGAAAATAAGATAGGGTTGTAATGGATATCCGAAAAATCCAAAATCCGTTTGTATCCGAAAAGCAAAAAATATATCAGATATCCGAAAAAACAGATGCATATGCGGATACAAAGACATCAGATCCAAAAATTATTCGTCTCGTTTTTACCAAATTGTAGTTCAAATTATGTGTATTTTATTGCGGTGAAAGATATCCGTTTATTAATTTATTATGTTAATAGTTTATATTATATGCACTTAATGCTTTTTAGCAGCTCGAAACTATTTATTATCATCATGTTTATTATTTTTAACACTTTTATAGCCAGTGGGATTGAAAATTATTTATGTTAAACTAAACTTTTATTTTTATAACTTTTGATTTATCGGTCGTTAGCGGTTAGAATAATAATCTAATATCCGTCCATATCCACGGATGCGAATATTCGATATTCGAAAATAATTTTAGATGCAGATGGAGATATGACACTATCCACATCCAAAAGTATCTGTTGACAGACCTAAATTAAGATAGTGCAAGTTGTTATAGATAACGGAGCAAACTATAAAGCTGACGATTAATGATTGATGCAGAAAAGATGGCATTTATATTATACATCATGTGCAACACACTGTATTAATTTATTTTGGAAGATATTTTCGAAAAACCAGAGTAACAACTGTTATTACAAATTTTCAGTCAAAAAAGACATTCATAAACAATCATGGTTGATTACTTTTCATTATGAGAAAAGAAACCAACAATAAAGAATTAATTGATTAGACCAGCAGCGACGTCATTGTTTGCAATTCGTTTCATCGCATTAGACTCTATTCATAAACATAAAGATAAGCCGTGAAGGATGATTTCTTCGAGAAAATGGATATCAAGAGTTCCTAGACTCAATACTAAAGACAAGATAACAGCAAATATTGTTTCTAGACTAATTTACAACCACGCCTTTGGACAGACGCCGCTTTCATCGCCTTGTTTTTGAGCCACTATTGAAGGTTTTACGAATGGTAGATAGCGAGGATAAACAGATATGAGATATCTTTATGAAGCGATAGATCGAGCAAAAGAATCGATTAAAGAAAATATTGGTGGAAGGCAATACCAAAAATAGTGAGATATAATAGGAAAAAGATTGAAAAAACAGTTATATCGACCTCTTGACGCTGTACGTAATTTGTTTTATTTTATCATCATATAAATAATGAAATACATAACATTTTATTAATATGCTAAACTTATTCCATATATGTTATTTTCTTAATCCTATCATTCAATATGGGGATGCAACAAACGATGGATAAATATTAAACGGATTTAAGAACGTCGTTGAAAGAATGGTGTCGGATATTGTTACGCGGATTGAAATTGAAAACGAGGTAAAACTAATATATATAATAGTTATGACCAACATTTAACGGTTAAGACATGTTTCATATTTAATATATACATTAACGGGTAGAAAGATATAGGATAAAAATTGGTGCATTTGGTTCTGCAAAAGTATATGTAGCTGTAAAGACATGTTTCCCTGCTTAATGATGGTCAATAATTGAAAGAGAGAATGCTCCAAATTTAGCACGCGTAGCAGTGCACATTTTAAGCCGAACAGTTTCCTCTTTAAACTGTGAAAGAAATTGGACTGCATTTTCAAAGATCCATACAAAACTACGAAATAGAATAAAAATAAAAAATCTAGAAAAATTGGTATATGTACATCACAACAGAGATTAAGAGCAAAAAAATTCAAAAGGTCATAATACTGAAAATTAGTTGATCGATCTGAAATATGTATTTCATGAAGACGAATCCATTAGCAGAATAGACTATTGAAGTTGAACCATTCTTGTTGGACGACGATCCTTGGATGAACAATACATTGAATGATGCAGTCGCTGTCGTTGATGGTATACCCGCACGGACAACAAGGAGTCAAAACAATGAAAATAGTAGCAGTTCGTCGAATGATGATCAACGTAATGCTGGTGGAAGTGGCATGGGTTTAACAAGTAATTATGGTATTGGTTAAAGTGATTGTGGTGAATTATACAGACTAATTCAAACATATTAAAGAAGAAGGAGTGCGAGCGACAACCATAATCGAAGAGATAGTAATTTAAATGTTAACTACGAACATCAACATGATTATGGGCATCACAATCCATATGTTTCAAATAATCCATCAACTTATAGGCATTCTACTTCTGACTGTATAGTTGGTAACGCATATTATGGAACAAACGAAACATATAGTGATATCACGATTGATGAAAATAGTCGAGTTATATATGCAATACAAAATAATGAACCATTATCTTTTCTTGTATATGACGGCGACCATTATGGATTCAAGACAAATGCAATATGGTTATACATCATATTATACAACATAAGATGATGAAGAAAATTATGAAAACAATTCATATGTAGCTCCAAGAAATTGTTTCTGTATGTAGTGATGTTGTATGTATTATTATTATTTTGTTATATACTATATTTCTATATGAATTTATATTGTTTATCGTTAGTTTGTCATTAAAACACTGCTAGAAAGGCTTCGTATAGCGACGGAGCCTAGCGACGGCTGGCGACGGCTAAAAAAAGCTAGTCGTCGCTAGCCGTCGCTATACGCAATATACAGATCCAAGCCGAGAGCACAGAATTCATTTTCTTCCTCCCCTAAAATCAATCTCCTTCCCCCAATCCGCCGTCCCCCGTCACCGCAGCCGCAGCCGCCGCTCCACCTTACAACGCCTCCATATCACCCAAATTCGTGTAGGTATGCTCCTAATCTCTCGTTTGAATGTAAATTTGATGTTTTTAGGTTTAGTTTAAACCCTAATTCAATTAGGATTTGTTGTTAAATTGGAATTTGTTGTTAAATTAGGTATTAGTAGTGTTGTTAAATTAGGTATTAGCAGTGCTGCATGTTGATTTGGTAGATTAATTAGTTTATTATCATGAACTTGAATTAGGTATTACATTAATTAGTTTATCATGAAGTTGAATAAATGGTTAATGTAGATAATTAGTGTTGGCGATTAACATGGTTAGTTGTGTTAGTTGAAAAAATAGTGTATATTAATGATTAACTTGGTTATTGATAAATTTACATGAAAGTATTTCATAGTTTATGAAATTGATAAATTACAAATTTAAGTTGTTAAGTGAATTTAAATTGACAAATTTTTATTTAATAATTAGATTTTTATTGTTTTCTAGTTATCTATTTGATAACTAGAATTTGTTATTTTCTAATTATATTCATTGATAATTCTTCTACTTATCCTGTTGATTGAGCGACGGCTAGCGACGGCCATTTTAATAATTTTAGCGACGGCTAGCGACGGCCAAAATGCAAAAGGTTGTATATATTTAAAAAATAAAGTCTGTACAAAAAATTAAAAAATAAATATGAGAACATTAAAAATTCTGCAAATATCTAATTTTAAAAAAATAAATAGGAAATGACTTTAAAAACAACTGATATTGTACTAAAATCGATTTTGTAAAGAAATTAAGAAATGAATATAACAACAACAAATAGACACATAAAATCTATGTCGTAAAAAAATAAAGAAATGAATATTGTACTAAAATTGTTAATTGAATGTTGAACTAAAATTTAAATACACAAATTTTTGAAATAAAATATAAATAGTTGAAACATTGTCAAAATTTGAAAAGAACAACAGTATTTGATAAAATTTAAAGAAATTTTTTTGTCCCTTAGATTGGCTTTGGCCCCGTCTGGCAAGTGTTGTATATGATCGTTATATGGATGTTCGTTTTGTAACAGAACGGACATTTATTTTCATCTGATACAATATTTGTCGGATTTGTCTCTGTATTGGACAAGTTACAAACACAATAAAGTAATTACATATTATAAATCATTTCATTTTAAACGTTTACAAAATTTCGACAGCACTTCCTTTACGTTTCTTGTGTACACGCATTTGTGTACGATATAGGGAACATAAGGGAAGTGCTGCCGAAATTTTGTTGAACCGTTTAATCTGAAATGATTTATAAAATGTAATTACATTATTGTGTTTGTAATGGAAAGTAGGATGACTGACCACCGAAGTGAAAAGCAAAATACCAAAAAATAAAAAAATAAAGTGAAGTTTATATTTTGAATTTTCTGCAACGATGAACTGTTTACAATGGAGAATGGTTGAAAATTAATGATTTACGTTTGATGGAAATAATATTACAGATGAAGCAGCATATCAAACCGATCTTGAACCAAATACAGAAATAATAGTAACTGATGATATTGATGTAGGACCTTTGAATGATGAATCGAACGTCTTATTTGATGCATTCGAAAGTACCGAAGAAAATGAGATAGAATACGAGACTGAGTCTGAATCAGAAAACGATGAAGACTGATCGTTATTGATATAATTGTTATGTGATAGTGATTGAAACATGCGATGTAATAGTAAATTCTGTAATTGTTCTGTGATGATCATTTAGTTAATTTTTATCCATGTTTTGTACTAGTAAATTTTTATAATTGTTCTGTGAAAGTGATTGAATCATGCTATGTAGTAGTGAATTTCTATTATGGTTCTGTGATGATTATTTATATCATTTTCATCCATGTTTTGTACTAGTAAATTTTTATAATTGTTCCGTGAAAGTGATTGAAACATGCTATGTAGTAGTTAATTTCTATTATGGTTCTGTGATGATTATTTATATAATTTTTATTCATGTCTTGTACTAGTAAATTTTGTATAATTGTTTATGTGAAAGTGATTGAAACATGCTATGTAGTAGTGAATTTTTATAATTGTTCTGTGATGATATTGTTTTTCTATAACAGATATGTCTGGCAGGAGACGAAGTCCAACAGGCACGCCATCCCCATCTTCCGATGCAGGTGGTAGTGACACTGCACCGGAGTTACGTCCGATGGCAGCAGTTGTTCTTAGAAGTGTTGGGTAAGTATCAATTTTGTTTAAAGTATAAGTTTTAAAATCCACCAAACATGTATATCATAACTTTTGCAGTGACTTTGAGGTGGAGCCATCAGATTATATTTTACAGGTTTCGAGGAAGGCTTTTCAGAACCGGATGGATGGTTGTTGGCCTCGCTGGGACGACATCCCCCCTCATGTCAAGAACGCAATACAGGCGGATTTACTTTTAAGTAGTAGTTTGAATTTCAGTTGTAAATTAATATAATCTATATAACTTAAAATAATTTTAATTTACAAGCTGCAGTCCGCGTTGACCCTGACGACTTGGACGTTTTTTTAAATCAATGGAAGAAACGAATGAGGAAAAATTACAGGGATACATTGTCCAAGGCTAAGAATTCAGGGAAAAAGCCGAACTGAATGGGTGAGGGTGTATGGAATGATTTTCTTTGGTTTTGGGACAGTCCGGCAGCAAAAGTAAGTAATATATGTTTGCTTTGTTATTTAAATCTAATATAAATCTCGCAAGATATATACGTGATCATTTATCTTAATTTGTAAGAGTTATCTGCGCGGAACCGGGCAAACAGGAATAAAAATCCTGCATTGCACCGTAGTGGCTTCAAATCCTTTCAGGAGCATAAGAGAGAGCTGGTAGTTAAATTTATAAACTTTGTTTACATTTTATTAAAATATTTTATAATCAGATTAGCAATAATATTTATATATTTTCAGGCCGCGAGATACAACCGCGAGCCCACTATGGCTGAGCTGTTCAAGGTGACGCATGCCGTGGAGAGGACTGAAGAAGAGGGCAATGTTTCGTACGAGTGGACGGATGACAAATCACAATCCGTAATGGTAAATTAATTTATTGTTAATAACAATATTTTGTCTTATTTTATTTTCAAAAACTTGAAATTCGGTTTTTATCGTGTAAAACAATTGTTTGTAATCGCAGAAGAGGTACGAAGCTGAGCGGGCTCGGGTACCACAGTCCACTGGTCGGGAAGGGCTTACAGTAGAGGAGGAGAACCATATTTGGGATGCTATTATTGACCCGCCTTCTCGGACCAGTCGACGGTATAACTATGGAAATGTGGAGTAAATTTTGACATGTACTAATATATAAATTTACTCATGCATATGAATAGTTAAATAATTTTAATAATATTATATATATATATACTAATATATAAATAATTATGAACTATTTTACAGGCTGAGAATGCAGAGTGCATACAGGAGGTCGCAGCAAGAAGCGGAGATTGCTCAGTTGAAGGCGACAGTGGATGAAATCAATGATTGGAGGAAGAGTTTATTCGAGCAACAGTTGGATGAGCGGATTGCAGCTTATTTGCAACAGCATGGGAGGATGCCTGGAGTGGACGGCAGCGATGGTGAGGAGTAGGTATGTTTGTTTGCTCGTGTTATAGTTTGGTATATACACATTTTGGTTGGTTTGGTATATATATATTTTAGGATATTATGTACATATTTTGATGACTTCTAGTTGATGGATTTGGTTGGATATTATGTATATATATTTCAGGATATTATGTAGATATTTCGGGTTACTATGTACATATTCTGGTTAATGGATTTGGCTGGATTTTATATTGTTTGATTTGGTTGGATTTGAAAATGAGATTTGGTTGGATTTTATATTGTTTGAATGTATAGTGGTGTTATATGATGGATATATGATGGTTATAGTTGATGAATATAGTGTATAGCGGTTGTGATGATGATATTTAATAGTTATTGTTTGAAGTGTATATGGGCTGTGCAGGTGCACAGAATTTTACCCAGGTTAACGACGGCTAGCAAGACTATTTGGTCCAGATTAGCGACGGCTAGCGACGACATTTAAACGTTGGAAAATTTGCACGTGGCACATTTGCAGTCGCGAGCCGTCGCCATTTATGTGACGGAGCTGTCGCTAAAGCCGTCGCTATACTATTGGGCGACGACCAATATAGCGACGGCTTTTAGCGTCTTCCTGTCCATGTCCGACACGGATCTGATCCGGGCTGGGTACGGTTTTATCAAAAACCGGCATGATTAGGGCCCGATCCGACTATTAAGTTTCCGTCGTATCAAAACATATGTGTATGTTATTTATTTAACATTTTGTTTGTTTACATGTACATATTTTTCTTTTGTTAACTTTACCACATCACCACGCACTTTATATGTTAATATTGTTTGTATTCAAATTTTATTAAAATTGCAGTTTTAAAATATAGATTTAACATATGTATTTTGAATTACGGCTATTACTCAACGGGTCTAAAAAGCTCGATGGACCGAGCTCGGATATTGGGCCGAAATATCCTGCGGATTCGGATTGAGCTCGAATTTTAATTATTGCAATCGGACTCGAGTTCGGATGTTATTGTATCCGGATCGAACCCGGTCCATTGTCCCTAGGAAACAGGATGAACGATTGATTAATGGTTGTTGAGCACACGTTTTTAGGCCTTTACTCTACTCGGTACATGCTACAGTTAGGTTTGGTATTAGGCATCTTTTCGGTGTCACTTTGCACAAAGATGAAGCCAGTCCTGACACGTCAGCAATATTGAAAGACGGACTCCTAATGCAACGTAAAATAAGAATACGGATCTATCCCGGAGATATAATGCCGGATAGATTCAGACTTGATCACTGTATGGCTATGAAATCTAATTGCCTTTTTGTCCGACATTATTAATACCAAATAAACGACTACAAATTATCCAGCCTTCTTCGATGGCCGAGATCTTCTTCTGCTTGCCATTTTTTCTTGAAAGCGTAGTGATGATAGAACTACGGTATCTCGAAGAAAGCACATGAGTTTGCTTCGGAAGACTCCACTTTGGATTAAAATATCAATCAATATTTAGGATTAAAGGATACATTGGGTTTCTCTCCTTTTGGTATTGAAATTTGAGGGATGGTAAATGGAAGGATTTAGAAATAGAAATAAAGAAAAAACACTACAACAAATCTGTGGTTTTCATACGTTTAGCGTTGCTAAACTTTTTAGCAACGTCAAAAGTGGCAACAAAAATATGAACATTGCTAAATTTTCCAGTGTCGTCAAGACATCACAAAATTGACGTCGTTATGACACTGCTAAATTTTAACGACTCTTCGCAAAATGCGATGGCAAACTGATAAGATAATATGTTAGTTGCAATGGCGTAGCTAAGGTTTCGCGACGTCATTGCGACGACTACCTTCTAACAGATTAAAAGGCAATTGAGTGACTGATGCTGATGGTAAAAACAATAGGACAAACCGCCACAAAAGTTTTCTTTACAAGAATCGATATGTATAATCCACGAAGTGGGACTATAAAGTGTGGAATAAATTTGATTTTATACCGGAAAATAGAGTGGGCTGTCTATTGGAAACTGAATATAAATTAACATGAGCTGTATACTAACTACCGAGTGTGGAATGAATTAGCAGGCAAACAAAATGAATACTTGAAAAAGCAGATAAATAAAGTAATAAAATAGTAATGCTAAATGAAAACCACAATTTACCAATAGAAACAATTTAATCTGGTAAACACAAATTTAGTAACATCTCCATTGCCTCTACATAACTGTATTCATTGTTGTGAAAAGGTAGTCTGATATTTGAACAACTTCTCAAGAAAATACAGCAGATATTTGAACAACCCACCGGCCCGTGCCACTATCAGGTCATGATCTGATATAACGGTGATGCTTCTGAAACTCGTGTACACTGCCGACTTGGGCTGTTGTTTGTCCAGCCATTGCAAACACTCAAGTCATCTTTCCAGTAACTAGCCCCTACAGTCATTTGCTAAAGTATTAAAGGGTCCAACTTTGTAGATGCATGAACTTCAGATAGGATAGGGTCAGTTCTTCAATCGTGTCCATCGTGTTTAGTACCAGAGCATTAACATGGTTCAGGTACTTGCTGGTCGTTAGCACGTATTGAAGAGCATGATCCTCTATTAACTTTGTAACTGTTTAACCTCTCTATTCAAAGAGGTGTGTGACACACATGATGTGCAGATGCATGCATACGGTGTGGAGATGCAGTAGTACAATATGTATAATTGAAAGGGTATTTAATTAACTTTGACAATGGTTGAAACGATGAACACACCAGTGAATCACTGATATTCAATTACCTTTATTAATAGTCGAAGCCATACAAAATTGGATGCAAGGAAAGTGGAAAACTATAACCACAACGAAACCATATAAATTTACCATCACGTACCTCTATCATCATAATCCATGAAATGGCTCCAATTTCAATAGAGAATGAAATAACAAATGTCTGAGAACACAATTAAAAAGACATCATTTGTATGGAAAGCAACAAACAAAAGCCTGAGACTGTGTCCAGCAAAACATAGGCATACCATTAATCTAACCAATGACATCACTCCCAATAGAGAAATTTATGTTAGAATATTTTGGAATGGCTTCCTGCTTCCATTTCAAGTTATATAACAAGAGCAAAACAGAAAACAGTAACTTCCGCAATAAAAATTCAGGACATTACTGTATTACAGTTGTAAACAGAATCAACGATATCTTCAAAGAGTTGAGACTTGCCTTCTGAAAAATGCAACTGCAACAAGAGTCATTGCAGCACTTGAAATTTGCATTTAGGGTGAATTTCAATATCATTAACAGTGCTATTATAACAACTGATGAAATATAAAGTCATAAAAAATAATCACTCAAAACTCACACTATAAGGAATATTTGACGTCCTGCCCTGTCAAGTAACCATGTGGTAACTCCAGTATCAACAACCTACATCAAAATGTCCACAGTCCACATGTGCCAACCAAGGTTCGAGAACTCGGTTTCGGTCTCGATTTCGATCATTTGAAATTTTGTTGGTTTCGGTCAATTTCGAAAATTTCGCTTGTTTCGGTTTTTGTTTCGGTCCTGATATTGGATTTTTGCATTTTTAATGAAAACGTAACGATAAATGATTCAAATTCATAAAGAAATATAGCGTTCAGTAAAATAATAATGTTACATACAACACTACTACATCCTGAAACTATTTCGCAAAGCTACATATGAATTGTTTTCATAATTTTCTTCATCGTCTTGTGTTGTATAATATGATAGATAACCATATTGCATTTGTCCTGTCCCATAAATGTCGTCATCGTATTATCAAAAGACGATGATTCATCATTTTGTGTTGTATATGTAGCTTGACTATTTTGATCACTATATGAGTTACCACCTGCACAGTCCGAAGTACAATACCTATAGGTTGGTGGATCAGTTGAAGTAGGATTATGGTGCTCATAATCATGTTGATGTCCGGATTCAACATTTAAATTACTATCTCTTCGGTTAGGATTGCCGCTCGCATCTCTTCTTCTTTAATATGTTTGAGTTGGTCTATATAATTCACCGCCATCACTAGAACCAATATCATAATTACTTGTTAAACCAACGCCACTTCCACCTGCATTACCATGACCATCATTTGACAAACTGCTACTATTTTCATTGCTTTGACTCTTTGTTGCTCGTGCAGGTATATCATCAACAGCAGCGACTGTATCATTCAGTGTGTTGGTCATGCAAGGGTCGTTGTCCAACAAGGATGGTTCACTTTCAGTGGTCCATTCTGCTAATGGATCCTCTTCATAGAATATATAGTTTAGATCGATCAACTGACTTTCAATGTCGCGGCGTCTTGAATTTTTTGCTCTTAGTGTCATGTTGTAATGCACATATACTAATTTTTCAAGATTTTTCATTTTTATTCTATTTCGTAATTTTGTATGAATCATTGAAAATATAGTCCAGTTTCTTTCGTAGTTTGAAGATGAAACTGTTTGGCTTAAAATATGCATTGCTAAACGTGTTAAATTTGGAGTATCATCTCTTTCAATTATTGACCACCATTGAGAGGGAAAACATGTCTTTACGGCTGCGTATGCTTTTGCAGAACCAAATGCACCAATTTTCATTTTATATCTTTCTACCTATGATGTGAAGTTAAATATTTAATGTCTTAAACATTAAATGTTTAACGTAACTATTATATATGTTAGTTTTACCTCTTTTTCAATTTCAATCTGTTTTACAATGTCTGACACCATTCTTTCAATGACGTTATTAAATCCGTTTAATACTTCTCCATCGTTTATTGCATCCTCATATTGAATGATGTGATTAAGAAAATAACCTGTATAGGAGAGATTTAAAATATTATTGAAATGTTATATATTTTATTATTTGTATGACGATAAGATAAAACAAATTACCTACGGCGTGAAGAGGTCGATGTAATTATTTTTTCCATCTTTTGTCTATTATATCCCATCTTTTTTGGCATTGCCTTCCACCAACATTTTTTCTAATCGATTCTTTTGCTCGATCCATTGCTTCATAAAAATATCTCATATCTGCTTTGTCATCACTATCTACCATTCGTAAAATTTTCACCAATGACTCAAAAACAAGTATGACGGAAGCAGCACCAGTCCAAAAAGCATTGCTGTAAATCAGTGTAGAGACAATATTTGCTGGTCTTTTGTCTTTAGTATTGAGTCTATGAACTCTTGATGTCCACTCTCCTGAAGCAATCATCCGTCTCGGGCCATCTTTACGTTTATGAATAGAGTCTAGTGCGATAAAATGTGTTGCAAACCGTGCTACTGCCGGTCTAATCAATTCTTTATTGTTGGTCTCTTTTCTGATGATATAAAGTTATCAACCATGATTGTATATAAACGTCGTTATTAATTCATAATTTGTGGTAATAGTTGTTACCTCTGGCTCTTTGGAAACATCTTTCAAAATCAAGTCAATGCAGTGTGCTACACATGGTGTCCAATATAAATGCCTTCTTTTCTGCATCAATAATTGACAAGCAGCTTTGTAGTTTGCTCCATTATTTGTAACAACTTGCACTATTCTATTTTCACCGATTGTTTCGATGACATCATCCATTAATCCACAAATATATTCTCCACTTTGGAATTCATTTGTGCAATACACAGATTTGATAAATACCGTTTCATGGGTAGAGTACATGAGAAAATTTATTATTTTCCGTCGATTCTGTATACTCCAACCATCACACATTAATGTGCAACCATATTCATCCCAAAAATTGTGCAATGTTTTAATATATTGTCCAATTTCTTCTATTTCTATTTCAAGGTACAGGTGTGATATTTCATATACAGTTGGTGGATCAATTCCACGATCGCATTCTGCAATCGCGTCAATCATTGTCGTATAATATAGACTATTAGCAACATTATGCAAAATATGGTTGAAAAAAAAAACTTAGAAATTGCTCGACCTATATATTTTTGGCATCTTTAATACCTTTCATTGCAGATTTAATAGAATGTTGAGTTCTATCTCCTCGTTTTTGCATGTATGAGTCGATTCGTCCAGCAACATCATTTTCAAAATCATCTACTCTGATAGATTTTCCAACAGTACGAGATCTTTGTCATGTTTGACTTGAACCACCACCCGATCGTCGAACAGTATGAGATCTGCGCAGCTCTTCATCTCTAAATGCATCTCTACTTTGCCGCATGACATGTTGAAATTCTTCATCGTCTTCATTTTCATTGTCTGATAGGTGGTACGGTCCGCTCATTAATTCCTCTTGTAAACGTTGTTTGTCTAGTTTTTCTTTGTTTCGTTTATTTCTCTTTTGAATGATATGTGATCGTACAAGTTGTTTAACTTCTTTAGGGATAATTAGATATGCTGATACATCACCGCCCACTCCTGCCAGATGTTTTTTCAAATGTGTCACACCACCGCCATTAATTAGTTTATTACAAAAGATACATTTTGTTTTTCAAAGATTGTCGTCGATCGCAGTATCATAATTCCAACCAATTTCATTTGGATTTTCCATAACGTATCTGCGATTATAAATAAACGATACAATATACACATAATTAAACAAAAGTAAATGCTAAGCAATTTAATATTCCAAATTAAATCAAAAATAAAATACAAATGCATATATAACATTCATTGAAGTCGTCGAAATTTATTGTTCAAGTTCAACAGTTCGAGTCAAGTTCAATGTCCATCTCCAATATTGAAGTCCATATTCCAGTCCAACATATTCAAGTTCAACATTCAAGTCCATATTCCAGTCCAACATATTCAAGTTCATCATTCAAGTCCATATTCAAATTAGCATATTTAAGTCCAATATTCAGCCCAGTAAAATATATTTAGGTCAGTCAACTTATTTAAGTCGGTTCAACATATTTAAGGTCGTTTGCATATGCAATGTGAAACAATGTTCATGTTCAACCTGTATATGAAATAGGAAACAATGTTCATGTTCAACCTATATATGCAATATGAAACAATGTTCATGTTCAACCTATAATAACAAAAAGGCAAGGCTTAAAAAAATAAAAACAATCCCTATATCGGCAAAAAAATCAGGCCCAAAAGAATTAAAAGCGACTGCTTATTTACATTCGTTCGAAACAAAAAAAAAACACAAACGAATTAAAAAAAAGTCTCGACTGATAGTTAGGGCAGAAGACGAAAACGAAGATGGAAAAAAACTCACCTTTCGTTCGACTGATAGCTGGGGCTGAAGACGCGGCGAGGTCGAACTTTCGCTTCTCCTCCTGCCAACTCCAAGATCAACACGGCGAGGTCGAACTTTCTAGAATTTGCGTGAATCGGTGATTCTTCTTGCTCGAATAGGATTGCTGAAGCAGAAGTGGTAATTTACATTCACAATCGTTTATTTATAAACAAAAAATTTATGCTTTAACTGTGTAAGCACGGATCGATTTTCTGTTTATATTCCTTTTTCAATTTTGGATGTTGCGGGCAATTTGATTCGGCTGTTGTCCTTTTCTGTTTTTCGCGAATTTTTTTTAGATCGAAGTTTGAACGAGACGGGATTTTGATCTAATCCCGTCCCGGTAATGACCGGAACCGATACGAGATGCTCGGAATCTCGTGGTTCCGGCCGGATCCTCAATCATTGGTGGCAACATTAATTGATGATGCACCTATTAAAGACAAAAGATTCAACTATAAGTCTAACTGTTTATTTTACTTCAGAAACAACATATGAGCCTACCGGTATTTTCTTTTGTAAGTAAGCGGCTGTTGCCAATCAAATTTGAAACTTGTACCAACTACCAACCATGTAAATTTAAAAAAAAATCCACTTTAGAATGAGTCCGCTTATTTATATATTGCTTGATTAACTTTAACAATGTCGATGCAATTTGTGAACTGCAGCATACACATATATTATTCCACCATTTGATGAACACTAATTTTTTGAAGTTTTTTAATTGTTCAGTGCCACGCTAATTTGAAATCTAAAGTTAACTCACAATTTAAAAAATATCAATTGTTGAGCGCCACACTAGTTTTTCTACACATATTTTTGTAGCTCGGTGGATAGTGGATCAATATAAATAGAGTTATCTATGTATATTTACTTTAGTCTATTTGGAATTTGATGTAGAGTATGACCGCTTTAGAGTTATCTATGTATATTTACTTTAGTCTATTTGGAATATAATCAGGTACATTTACTTTATTCACCTCTCTAATATGTTTATGATGCAACCATTCAACGTCATGCACCAATTACTCACTCTATCAAGCCACAAAGGACCAAAACCATCCAAATTATAAGTCTATCCCCGATGCCATACTAAATGCAGCTGACACTTATATGATGACAGTTTTAACCTCCAGTCGCGGAAAACATTATCTATTTCAATAATGGGCATATCTATTCCAACCCAATTTATTGCTTAGTAGCCCCCTTTGAAATAATTAAAATTATTATGACTAAATTACCCCTAGAAACTTTCTTCTTTCTCCACTGTTATTCAGAACGTAAGTTGGGTTCAGCACTCTGAAAGAACAGTGCCAAAAACCCTAATTTACAAATTTCTTGGGAAAAGTTTGATTTTCAAATAAATAATTGATGCATTTTGAAGAGAATGATGATACTGTATCACAATTACAGCAGGTTTGTCAAGAAATTATATTTATATCAATTTTTTTTAGATTTTCTTTCACAGAGTCGCTGTTGCAAAATAGATGGGATTGCTATTAATTTCCGGCTGAATCTTACTAGGATAAGGTAGTAATCTCGCTTGAATACAGTGAGGATTTTCGAAAAACCACGTCGTCAGGGAGGAGGATTCGTTCAAAACCACGCATAAGCTTTGCGGGTTTGTTATACAACCACGCAGAACTTATACGTGGTTAGTTGTATGACCACGCAAACGTTGTTGTTAGAATCATTTTTGCAAATTGACTTGTTTGTTGTCTAATTTTATTTTCATTCTTACATTTTTGTTGTGTGCTACTTCCTTTTGCAGATCGTACCATTTTCAAGTGATGAAGAAACTTGCGACGAAATGGTGTTGGATTATTCTAATGAGTTTACGACATATGATGTAAGAGTAATTTAAAACATTTTTTGTTTAAATTAACCGTCATACTTTTCCTTGTACATTACTTACATTTCATTTTACATTTATATAGCAGATATTTCCTTCAAGGAACAAATTAGTTGATTGGGTTCGTGATACGGGAAAACTTCTTGGTTTTGTTATCATTATTCTAAAATCAGATACTGGTGCATCAACCAAAAAGCCAAGAATTATGTTTGCTTGTGAACGAAGCGGTGTGTACAAGAAGAGAAAAGATAAAAGCCCGAAGAATCTCCGAATGACCGGGACGAAAAAATGCAATTGCCCTTTTAGACTTAGAGGTGAGAAACTTCCTACTTTAGATGATTGACGATTGCATGTTGTTAATGGTGTTCATAATCATTCGGAATTAAAAAATACCGAAGGACATTCGTATATTGGTCGACTAAATGAACATGAGACCGAGTTAGTTATTGAGATGCATAGGAACATGGTAAAAGCAAAAGAAATTTTACACACCATCAAAAGAAATGATCCTACAAATTGTACGACAATCAAAACCATATACAATGTTATCCGAGCTCAAAATTCTATTGAACGAGCAGGGCGATCTCAAGTTCAATATTTGCTTAGTAAATTGAAAGAGTTTGGTTATTTTGAATGGCACCGTAAAACACTTGACGGAACAGATATTATTAAAGACGTTTTTTGGGCTCATCCAACCAGTGTGGATTTTCTACGCACCTTTCCCCGAGTTATCATATTAGACTGCACATATAAGACCAATCGGTACAGAATGCCGTTACTTGAGGTTGTTGGTGTTACTTGCACCGATCTTATATTCTGTATCGCGATTGCGTACTTAGTTGCTGAAACTGAAGAAAATTATTTATGGGCCCTAGAACGATTGAAATCTGTCTTGCTTGATTGTGAAGTGGAATTGCCATCGGTATTCATTTCTGATAGGGAAACAACGCTAGTTAATGCTATTGGAGTTGTTTTTCCAAACTTTGCTCATATGTTATGCACGTGGCACATTAAAAACAATGTTCTAACGTATATGCAAAAAAAAGTGAAAGGTATGGAGTCGAGGAGAAGAAGTCATTTTTATTTGATTGGAATGAACTTGTTTGTTCAAAAAATATAGTTATGTACAATGAAAATTTGCAAGTGTACATGAAAAGTACACGAAGCATAGTTCACTTCTGAAGTATATTCACGATACTTGGTTGGATACATACAAAGACCGATTTGTTCAAGCATGGACGGATGATTACAAGCATTTTGGAAATTATACTTCTAATCGCGCGGTACTTATCTTTCATACTAATATTAATATCTATTTCAAATAGTCATATTTTTATATAATAATATTGTTGTATCATATGCAGGGCCGAATCCGCTCATTCAAAATTGGAGAAACATTTAGCTAGTTGTCAATGTAATTTCGAACAAGCTTGGATGAAGATGCATTCATTATTGGAACTCTCATTTACCGAACTTAAAGCATCATTCGAGCAAAGTTTAACAAAAGTAAAGCACATATTTCATATACGGAAATTCAAAAATTTAAGAGGCTTTATTTCTATCAAGGCATTTGATTCATTCAGAAATACAAAGAATAAAAGATGTTGGCGAGGAAGAATTGCTATGTGGATGTGTCGTTCATAGAACAAAAGGATTGCCTTGTACGCATGAGTTAGCACGTCTTGGGCCTGGTACCGTCATATCCCTTAAAATGATTGATGTTCATTGGACAAGACTTCATCTTCTTGAAATTAGTGGAAAGAAAGATGTTGGTTGTAGAAAAAATGGAGACACTTTTAAATGATGTTAAAAAGATGGATGCCTCATACCAAGTGCAAATTTATAAGAAGATGTTGGAAGTTGTTGAACCCCAGACGTCGTCCCTCGCATCACCAAAAAGAAAAATAAAAACACGTGGAAGAGAAAGCAAAATAAGTGCTAAGAATTCAACTAAAAGAATGCATTCGTCATTTGAGCTTGTACAAAGTGTGTACTCTCAAAGTTCGCGTGCTTCAAAAAAGGCTCATGTCGATAAACTTCCTATTCGAAAACCAAAGAAGGTACGTAAAAGACTTGCATGTTATTTGCATACATATATTAGTATATTATTAACTTTACTTGTCACCTTATTTCCCAGTTAGAAGAACAAACCGTTGGCATGAAAATTTATTTGCCCCAAATATCGTTGGCGATGAAGGCATTTGTTACTGATACTATTGACGTCCGATCAGATGGTAACTGTGGATATAGGTGTGTCGCGGCTTTGCTTGGTGTAGGTGAATCTAGTTGGGGCCAAATTAGGCGGGATTTATGTGAAGAATTATATGAAAATCAGATTTTATACGCTCGTGTTTTCGTTGAGCATGACAGAACTACTACACTTCTCAATAGCATTAGACATGAAGGTGAAGGGTTTGTGTCGACGGAAAAGTGGATGTCAATGCCCGATGTTGATTATCTCATTGCAACTAGATACAACGTTGTAGTATTCAATATTAGTGAAAGACTCATGCTGACAATACCACCGTTGAAAGGTAAAGTGCCCCCGCCGATACAACGCACTGAAATTGGATTAGCTTTTGTAAACCAAGATCATTTTGTGCAGGTACGTAACATACATATTTACTCTGTCATTCGTAATTTTAACTTAAACTTGAACTGAAATTGTATATTCTAACTTGTATATGAAACTGGAGCCCAAACACCCGGTTCCACCAATTTCTTCGAAATGGTTCACAACTCGTGATATGGACACAAGTAGATGGGAGTACGTGTTCACCGACCGAAGACAAGCGTGGGATGAAAGAAATGAATATGCTGAATGGATGTAGTTGTTTTTTACTTTAATGTTGTTGACATTTGATATGAATATGCTGAATGGTTGTATAATTGCATTGAATGAATGAAATTGAATTATATTTTATGTTCTGGACAGATTATGGTTGTATAATTGCATTCGAAATGGTTCACTGTTCTGGACAGAATATTTTTTTTCCCTATTTGAACTAATCACGTACTACCCTTACGAGAATATGGTTCCAGTACGGGAAACTTAAACGTGGTTTGTGATTTAACCTCGTATGATCACTACGTGGTTCGTCGTAAACCACGTTGATATTCTACGTTGTTCTTCATAATCCCCGTAGGCTCTTTGCGTGGTTTCTCTGCGTTCCACGTACTTACAATGCGTGGTAAACACAGAGAGTGAAAAAATATAGTTTGACACAATGCACTTTCAAAATATGCAAACTATACATTTCATACAAAATATGCAAACAACATGTAGGGATGATAAGGCACAGGTAAACAACATACGCAAACAACATACATTTCATAATATGCAAACTGTATTTTGAAATATACAAAAAACTATACAACATACATTTCATAATATGCAAATAACATACATTTCAAAATATGCAAACAACATACATTTCATACAATAATTCCTTACACCATTTCATACAATAATTCATCCACCATTTCATACAACAATTTTTATAATACATAGTCTATTCCAAAAAGTCATTTAACCATACATTCCAAAAAGTGATTTCAATTAACCATACAACATTTCCAGAAGTAACTAAACTTGACGACGAATGTAGCGCGATGCGGCGACTCTGGCACTATCAACTTGAGGGTTAGCTCCATCCAAAAGACCATGCACGTCATGTAGGGTCTGAAAAAAAAAATTAAATTGAGAATAAACTAGTGTAAACTAAGTGTCATAAATTTAAATGAGATGAATCATACCGTGTAGAGTTGGTCATAGGTCGGCTGAAATGTGGAGCTCCAATCTGTACATCATCAGGTAATCTTGCTGGATTTTGAACACGCAAAACACTATGCTTCCGATACCACTCCATATAGTCCTCAGTGCAACTCATGAAAGAATGTTGAAGTGGTATGGATCTACCGGCCTCTGCAATCACATGATTGTACCAATTCTCCCATATACTTTCTAGAAATTGATAATAACGCACTCGAGTGTATGTGGTTGAAGTTGAACCTCAACGTGCATTTGTTGCTACTGGAGGAATATGAGGCATTGGAATGTTCTAAACTCTGCCAAACTGTCTAAGTACTCCATCGGGATGATAAGGCTCAACAACATTGAGGCAGAGTATGCAGCCACTATACCAAGCTATAGGATGAAATTGATGATACTATCATGCGAATATGCAAGGATCAAAAATAACCTGTTCAAAGATATAGTTAACATCATCATCATTATAGTCCTAATACATCATAAAAAAAATAGATATAATTACCTGCTCAATCTGAATAGTATACAGGAATATGCGATAATCAATGATTGATGCACCACAGTCTGTAGATGGATTCCACCGAGCTGCACGGGGTAAAGTCTCCTAGTACATATTAGTGGATGGGTGAAAGCATGGAAAGTGCTCAAATATCCATGACTCTAGTAAGCAAAGGAATCCTGCAATCTGTTTCACACCCATGCGAGTCGCTAACCCAAGCTGCCTGTATAGAAATGCGAGTGTTGCTGATCCCCAAGAATAAGTACTGACAACATCCAAATGTTTTAGTGGATCCAACAGTGAAATGTGCACATGAGACTTGCTTTTATCTGCAAACAATGTGTTACCGAGAAGGAATAGAAAATAAGCACGAGCATCATGCCTAACTGCTCGATCTGTCCAATCATCAGTAACATCTTCAAATATATCATATAATTTAGACAAACTTATTTTATATCCAACCCTCTCATTCATTTCCAACCTAGCTTCTGCTTTGGTAATGCCAAGATACTTCGAAACAATATTGACTGCCTGTTCCATTTCATATCCCATGCTCTGTATGGGCTTACCTTCCACTGGTATATGTAATAAAGAAGCAACATCATCGAGAGTTATAGTCATCTCACCGAATGGTAAATGGAAGGTATTTGTCTCAGGATACCATCGTTTTACAAAAGCTGATACCAAATTCTTGTTAACATTCCTGTAGCAAGTGCTAACAATATAAAACAAGCCAGATGCGTCAATGATTGCTTTGAATCTTATAGCATTATCTGGAATCTTCCACTCGGACACCTTTTGTGCATGGTTAACACAAGTGAGCGATGATCGTTCCTACACGAATAAACGTTAGAATTAGTAAATGAAGACTATCCATATCGATGCTGTAGAATAATATTAGGTACATACCTGACCAATCCATATCATTAAAGCAACGTGAGTATCAAACTCTCTAATTACATCATTAATTCACGATCCACCTTTCTCGTTTACATCTTCCTCGCCTTCACCCTCTTTCTCGGACTCGTCATTTGTCTCGTTGTCATTACTGGTATGTGAATCATCCCCCGTGTCATCTCCATGGACTTCAGATGAGTCAGAACCACCTTCTCCTTCTTCACCTCCCTCATCTCCGTCACCTCCCTCATCTCCTTGATCAATCTTCTCTCGGGCAACAATTTCCTATTCGGTTGCATCTGTATCTTGCTGCTCCTCTCTCGTATCATCTCCAGATTCAACTACGTTGGACTTATCAGCGTTCATGTCCGCACTAGTACCTCTGGCCCTTTGCATCATTCTCCATTTTCGTTCTGAATCAGTCATTCGTGCTCTACCCATCTGTAATCAAGTTTAGAAAACCCATTTAGCACGACCATATTCGTAAACAATAAATCATCCGTTCACATTCAAACCCAAACTCGAATAAATCATCAAATTAAACCCTAACTCGCGTTCAACATATATAACAGAATAGAAAATTGAGGAGGAGGAGGAGGAGGAGGAGTAGCGTACCTTAGCTGCTGAGGAGGAGGACTTGCTGAGGATGAGGAGAATCGCGACTTGAACAGGAGGAGGAGAATCACGAGTTGAACAGGGAAAAATCACGACTTGAACTAAACAAAGAGGGGGAAAAATTGCGTACGTGAAAGTGGAAGGGGTAGTATTGGATTGGAAAATATGGGGGGCTGCTAATTAAACTAAGGGGTATGCAAAAAAAATTTAGAAAATGTGGGGCTACAAAGCAAAATTTGGGTTGGAATAGAATTAGCCTTCAATAATTGGACAAAATTCAACTTTCATAACCCAGATTATAAATTGAATAAGATTCATTGCTCACCATGATGATTCACTCTTTCCCCACTTAAATGGACCCTCAATTCTCTAAGTCGCTATCAGTTATTTCATACAATTGACGTTTCCATACTGTTCTTTACATAGTGTATTGCTCTGATCTTGTACTCAGCATTAAAAAGGTTAAAGAATGCTGATTAGGTACACATATTTTCATTCTAAAGGTGAGAGACATAATTGATAATATGTCCAGGCTTGGATTATTAATAATGACAATCACAATTAACATCATATGTATGATGTCTAATATAAGATTAAGAACAAGCGAAAAATTCAATTTAGGTATTATCATAACAATCGTGCTAATTAGACAACTCACATTAAAGCAATCCAAATTGGAAAATTTATGCAGTATTGTTATACATATATACAATATATATATATATATATATATATATATATATATATATATTGTATGTGTGTGTATACTATATAGAACAACAAGAAATAGTAACAAAGGTTACAAACAAAATGCTAGATCTAGTTTGTGAAGAAAATTGTAATATCATCAGACAATCTATTCTTGATGAAAATAACAGATGGCTAGACAGCCAACTAGATCTGTCTTGGACAGGTGAGTGCAATATGTACAATGAATTTTATTAAAGAGGACAGTTACGAGATGGTAAAACAAAAATTAGAAGACTCTGAACAAAACAAAATGAAATGGGTTCCTAATTCATATTTTACCAATCTACTTACTGCATCCTTGGTTTTAACACTTTCAAGTTGCCAGTAAGGTAACCAACCAAGATGAATAAAAAACAAACTATTTTACAAAGTACAATATAAATTTTGACATACACGATAAAGTTCATCTCTGGATTTGCTTTTAGCATATATATCCAAAACATTTTAGTTATTTTTCATAAATCTTTATAGTACACCTATGAACAAAAAACAAACTATTTTACAAAGTATAATAGAAATTTTGACATACATGACAAAGTTCATATCTAGATTTTCTTTTAGCATATATATCCAAGACATTGTACAAAACATTTTAGTTATTTTTCATAAATCTTCTAGTTATGAAAAATAAAATGTTTTATAGGCCCAATTAAAACGAGTACATAAATCTTATAGTTATGACAAAGCACATAGATTTCTTTTCTGAAATAGAAAAGAATCTACTTTATAAAAAGATGTAGTGAGTTGGCCATCTTTTTATAAAACAAATGTAAATTATGTATCTATTTTTAGTACTTTTTAGATAATGGAGAATATCTTGGTCTCCACTAAAATATTAACAGACAGTTGTCTGGTTCTTGTATCCCTTCTCCGTCTATATAAGGAGAAGTATGTTTTGTAAGATATAGAAAAAAATTATCATAAGCCATTGTACCATAAGCTTCCATTGTAAATCTTCTATCATAAATAAAATTTTCTTTTTGAAATTTTTAATGGCCTCAGCTCAAATGATCTCTAGCTAAACCCCACAAGTCAAAGCTCAAGAAAGGAACAGGTTAACCTTCATAAGCAATGTAAGGTCTTTTAGTTTTTTTAGCTTTCATTTGTTTGCTTAACTAAATATGTTATTTTAGTTATTTGACACTATGACACCTTTTTTAAGGATTTTTATAAAAAGAGTTAGAATTATTTTTAATTCCAACAGACGTACATCCGTTTGACAAAGATAAGTACCCAATGAAGCCGTTTAGACAAGGAGTCGTTAGGCGTTTATGGGAAGAAACTCTTTAGGGTAACAAGGTGAGAAATTAAAATAATAATAATAACACGATTTATTAAATCTTTGATTGAGTGTTTCGGTAAAAATGATCCGAAAATATCGGTTTTTAGTTTAAACAAATCTAAAAAAACTTATGAAATAATCTTAGTGCTTTCAGAAAGCTTTGACTACTCTCCTTAAAAAGGAAAAAGTTTATTACAAACAAATAGATTTACAACTTCTTGTTGAAAAAGGTAAAACTGTCATGGAAAATCTACAAAAGCATCTAGAAGACAAATTTATGTTGAACATGATAAATATTTTAACATAGCTATTGTACAACAGAAAATCAAATAAAGAGGTGTACTATAAAGATTTATAGAAAATAAGAGATGGCTAGACAGCCAACTAGATCTGTTACTTTAGACAAACAGAAACACAAATGATCTGTTTTGTTGGAATACGTAGTTCTTTTAAACTTCCAGTATTACAAATTAGTGGAATCTGTATTGGTTTATCCATACTATTTAAATGAGCATGATGTTCATGGTCATTACTTGGGTAAATATTGTTTAAGTTCATTTGTTCTTGATTATAAACTTGTTCGTTTAATAAATCATTGTTGTGGGTGATTATACCTTTTCCTTTGTCAAGAGTTAGTAGTTTATTTTTTAAATCTTCTAATTCTATTTCTATGTTGTTTGTTCTTGCTTCAAGAATTTTTATTCTGTCTTCATGTATTTTATTTTTATCAGTATAAATAAGTTTTATTTCTTTTGGAACTTGTATAGCAAATTTGTTTGTAGCACAGATTTGGCAAATCTCGATTGTGCAAGTTGTACATTTATATCATTTGTCAAAGGCAGGGTACCAAGGACAAAACTCACATTTTTTGTGTCAGTTCCCATTTTATACTTGAAATTATGGGTACAAATTTCTTTATTCATTATGTTGAAAAAGGATTCATTTGTTAAATCCTCTTCAAATGTTGTTAGTTCATTGATTAGACCATAATCAGACGAACTTACTTGTTCATGTTCTTCTAATCCTTCAAGAGAGATTATGGAGTATAATGTTGATGTTTCTGAAACATCAGAGGCAATTTCTATTAGATCTTCTTTGACTGAATCAACAAGGTTTGATTCTCTCATATATAGGTTTTGTTTTTTTAGACACGAGGATGATAAATGTCCTTTTTCATTACATGCAAAACATATAATTGTATTTGCGTATGTTTTTTTTGGATTATATTTCCTAACATGTCTATCTTTATTTAAGTATGGTTTTCTAGCATCTGATCTTCTTAAGTAATATTTTTTCGTATATTTCTTTTTGAATTTTGGTTTATTCTCAATCTTATGAGAACCATATTGTTGTGGTGTATATATTTGTCCACAAAATCCATAATTTTTTTGTTTTAATTCCTTTTGGATTTTATGTAAGTACATTTCTTTTTTAATTTTGAGATCATATGTGTAATTCTTATCCCAATGTTATTATAACTTGGAGGTAAGTTTTCAGGTTTATCTTGATAATCTGTTATCCAAGATCTATGTATTTCTTTTCCCAAATCACCTGGTAATTTAGAAAAAAGTCTGTTGCCTACTTCTGTATTATAATAATTTCCTGAAATTGTAGCATAGTGAAGATATTATTTTAGAAATTTTATTATGTGTCTCCAGTCTAGGAGTTGTACTTGTTCAAGATTGCACATTGCTTCTTGTTGTCTTATTTTTATTCCTGTGTTCACATCTCTTCCAGTTAAGATAGCGTGTATGGAATAAGCAAAGTTGTAGATATTGTTTCCTTGGGCGACAAGGTTTGCAATATCTCCTGGGAAATCTTTTTTGTATGATTCCCATATTGCTTTGGCGTTATCACCTAAGTAATTTTCAGCAATTCCGATCATTTCTTCACCGGTATTGATGTTTAGATGTCTTGCTGAATAGTCTTTGGCTATTGCGGCAGTCCATTGTTCTAGATATGTGTCTAGCAACTGGAGACGACATTCAGTTATGTTTAAAATTACTGAATTGTTTTCAAAATAAGATTTCTCATCAGGTAATCTTTTTCCTATTGTCCTTAAATTTGGATTTTTTTGTGTATGTATTGTATGCCCTCCTAAGAGGTTGTCCTATTTCATATGGCATTGCTTGGTCTTTATTTCTATCTGGATATTTGTGACTAATTCCTGATTCAACACTTGTTTCAGGATCAGCTAAATCCATATGTTCTGTAAATTCTGAAATGATATCGTCAAGAATATCATTTTTATGAATTTCTGTAGATAGAACCAAATCGTTTAGGTAATTACTAATATTTTTTATTTCCCTCATTCTTATATTGTTTTCATCATCAATATAAATAAAAGTGTCTTGGTTTATTTGTCTTGATGATTTTAAACTTTTTTCAAGATTAAATATGTCAGATGGTTCAAGAACCATCCTAAGTTCTTTTGGATAAATGATTTTATCCATTTATCCCTTTGCTTAATTCTTCAGTTTCATCATCTGTTTCAACTTCTTGTTGGTTTGATGGACCATAATCTTTAACTCTTATGGACATAGATTTGTTTAGATTATTATATGTTACAACATTGTTTGGTTTCATTGTTGCAGCTGTTTCATTTGGATTTTTTATATTCCATTCATGACCGGCAAGAACAGAGGAATCTATTTCCATTGGTTTTATGAAATTTATTCTAGTGGAGTTTAATGTTTCAATGATCTTGTCTAATTTTATTTTTATTTTATGGGCATGTCCGGACATACATTTTCTCAAAAATGTTATATCTAGTAATATGTTTTTTCCTTGGAAATTTTCATATCCTTTAGTTTGTATGATTAATTTTACATGTTTGTAAAAATCATTTATGTCCATTGTAAAGTTTGGGGCGATATAAACAACACCAATGTTGTTGTTCATATCAACTTCCATAGTTCCAAATATAGTTCTATCTAAGCCTTGATGTCTGTCATCTATTAGTATTAATTGAAGTTTTGTTCCTATTTTTTGTCTTGTTAAACCTCTTACTCCTATGACAATAAGTCCTAGGTGGGTCATTTTATATTTTTGTATTTTAAGTTGGTTTATATGGCTTCTGGAGTCATAAGATTTATTATCTGTTGGTTTCCATCTGGAACAGCAAACGTCTGTTCTATGTGGTGTCTGTATAATCCTGTTATTACCGTAAATACACCAGTCCTGTATATTTCTCTAGGATTTAATGTATTTAGTTGGTTATTTGAAAATATTTCAATATCTCTGTTAAGATCAATTATTTCTTCTAATTAAGTTTGTTTGTTTGTACTTCTTCTAAGTACATTATCTATCCATCCTAATGATGAGATAGAATTTGTTTCATTAGTCCTATTAGATCTGTCATCTGTTAAGGTTCTAGAGGGGCCACTAAAAGATAGTCTTCTATTCATATTTTATCAAGTTGTTTGTACATAAGAAAGTTCATTTTTGATTTTTTACTTATTATTGTTGTTGTAGGGTCATTTGGTCCTAAGCTCATTTTTTGTAAATTTTCAGCTAATTTATTTATTTCAAATTCTTGGCCTTTACTTGTGTGATCTATGTCAAACATCTTGTTTTGAATATTATCAATTTTGTTTTGTATTTGTATTAACATAGCTATTATTGTATTATTTTGTAGTATTTGTATTCTATCACTTTTTCCTAGGAAGTCATCTTTATTATATCCAACATTTATAGTAGCATCACTAAATCTATAGTTTGCCTCTACGTATTTAGTTGCTTCTTGGAAATATTTATTTTCAAAACTCATTAACTTAAGATTAGAAGTTTGATTTCTTTTAACATTCCTTCAATTTGTTGTATTTGTTTATCAAATTGATTTTTATCTTTTTCCGTTTGTTCTTTTAAATTTTATTATTAATTCTTTAGAATTTATTTCTATGTCTTTTGGTTTATTTTCTTCAATTAGATTTTTTAATTAGATTATGTCTTTCTTGTTAGGGGATTCTTTTAATTTTATCACTTTGAATTTTTTCGAGAGTTTCTTTAGGGTTAATTCAAAATTATCTATTTTATATAGATTTGTTTTCAAATATTCTTGGTTGTTTGAGATTTGTTTTAGTAATTTAATTTTTTCAATTATCCCATCAAGGACTAATTGCATTAATTTATAATGTTTTTCATTATAGAGATTTAAGTTCTCACTTCGTTCTGTAATTAAATCTGTTAATGAATTCATGTGTTCAATTTCTGAATGAATCTTATGTTTATATTCAGAATTATTAATGTAACATATGTGTTTCTGTTTGTCTAGAGTAATAATCCTTTTTGTTGGATTGTTAATCTCTAAATTTAAGTAATTGAAATTTTGATAACTCATTTTAATTGGGCCTAGTAATCTTTAGGCTCTGATACCAAAATAAAGAGGTATACTATAAAGATTTATGAAAAATAACTAAAATGTTTTGTACAATGTCTTGGATATATATGCTAAAAGCAAATCCAAAGATGAACTTTATCATGTATGTCAAAATTTCTATTATACTTTGTAAAATAGTTTGTTTTTTATTCATCTTGGTTGGTTACCTTACTGGAAATTTGAAAGTGTTAAAACCCAAGGGTGCAGTAAGTAGATTAGTAAAATAGGAATTAGAAACCCATTTCATTTTGTTTTGTTCAGAGTCTTCTAATTTTTGTTTTACCATCTTGTAACTTTCCTCTTTAATAAAATTCATTGTACATATTGCACTCATCTGTCCTGGACAGATCTAGTTTGTTGTCTAGCCATCTGTTATTTTCATCAAGAATAGATTGTCTGATGATATTATAATTTTCTTCACAAACTAGATCTAGCATTTTGTTTATGACCTTTGTTACTATTTCTTGTTGTTATATATAGTAATAGGTATTCATTATGTTTTTCACAATATTAGTTTTGTCCAATTTTGGTTCATCTGAAAGTTCTATAAGTTTTTCAGCATAATCATGTTTGAAGATTTTGGCTATGTTATACTGTTGGTCTATGTTCATGTTTATTTATTTTAAGATAAAAATTATTTTTATCATAAATTTTTGTTCTAAGAATTTTTGTAATGATTCTATGTTTTCAATTTTTGGAAAATTGTTCATCTTAGTTTTCCCAATCATTCTTCTCTGTGATTTTGTAGTTAGGTTCATTTTTTAAAACTATCCGTTTTTTCCACTCTATGTAGAAATCTCTGTAGAATCTTTCTGTTACTATTATGTTTCCTGGTTCTCGGAGGTAATTAAAATTGTTAAATATTTGTATGAAATCTGCTTCAAGTCGTATATGTTTATTAGTTCATGTATATATTTTTGGTTAAAAATTGTTATGATTTTGTTTTTTTGTTTTTCTGTTGTACTTGTGTTATGTTTTAAAATATTTATCATGTTCAACATAAATTTATCTTCTAGATGTTTTTGTAGATTTTCCATGACAGTTTTACCTTTTTCAACAAGAATTTGTAAAATTATTTGTTTATAATAAACTTTTTCCTTTTTAAGGAGAGTAGTCAAAGCTTTCTGAAAGTACTTAGATTATTTCATAAGTTTTTTAGAATTGTTTAAACTAAACACCGAAATTTTCAGATCATTTTTACCAGAACACTCAATCAATGATTTAATAAATTGTGTTATTATTATTTTAATTCCTCACCTTGTTGCCCTAAAGAGTTTCTTCCCCTAAACGTCTAACGACTCCTTATCTAAACGGCTTCAATGGGTACTTATCTTTGTTAAACGGATGTACGTCTGTTGGAATTAAAAATAATTCTAACTTTTTTAATAAAAATCCTTAAAAAAGGTGGCATAGTGTCAAATGGCTAAAATAACATATTTTGTTAAGCAAACAAATGAAAGCTTAAAAAAATTAAAAGACCTTACATTGCTTATGAAGGTTAACCTGTTCCTTTCTTGAGCTTTGACTTGTGGGGTTTAGCTAACGATCATCTGAGCTGAGGCCATTAAAAATTTCAAAAAGAAAATTTTATTTATGATAGAAGGTTTACAATGGAAGCTTATGGTACAATGGCTTATGATAATTTTTTCTATATCTTACAAAACATATTGCTTCTCCTTATATAGACGGAGAAGGGATACAAGAACCAGACAGCTGTCTTTTAATATTTTAGTGGAGACTAAGATATTCTCCATTATCTAAAAAGAGATACATAATTTACATTTGTTTTATAAAAAGATGGCCAGCTCACTACATCTTTTTATAAAGTAGATTCTTTTCTATTTCAGAAAAGAAATCTATGTGCTTTGTCATCTGTAAAGTTATTCCACTAGGAGAGTGGAGAATAATTTGTCACCTTTAATCATCTGTAGACATGATAGTTGATTTCACATCATCTTTGTCTTCATTATTTTTCTTTCTTTGTCTTTCTTTTTTTTGTATCTTTGTATCAAGGACGGTTTAGGATGGAATATGTTGAAACTTCTGTGGTGAATTCCTTGGTTTCTTAATATATTTGTGACAAATATTTTTGTCGTGGGGGTTTCTATATAAAGGAATTTATTCTTCGTATCCCATTCATCTTCTTCGGCAATTTTTGTGGCCCTATACCTCTCATAGGCTTGTTCCTTGTTCTTTGTATTGGATAGTTTCTGGTTTATAGTCTTCATCCCAGTCTGTGTAATCTAGGTCAAGAAACTTTGCTTTAACCTGAACTGCATATTTTGTTGGTTCAAAAATATGTTTGCCAAAGTGAGGAGGTATGGATCTGAAATCCATGTATATATCTGTGGCCAATATGTTTGTAACTTGTTCTATGGTGGTTCCAAATGGTTCTGGGATATCATCTTGGATCCATTCTTCTGCATAAATCCTCTTAACAAATCCAAAATTTATTAGTACCATGGGAGCTAGTACTATATTTTTGTGGATTAGATATTTGTACTTGTTGAGGTTCAATGTAACTTGTGGGATTGCACTTGTGATTGTACAAGGACAGTTTATGTATGTTTGCAAGCACCGGGGATACTTTTTTGTACAAGGTGTGTTGGAGTTCCTCACTATTTCCCAATGAATTTGTAGGCCTTCATTCAGAATGTGGGATATTTGTGAGAAGAATTCACAAATATTGTTGAACATATTTGGAGATTGTTCCTGAATATGGTATATGAATTGTAATTCCGTAGTTATTTGTTCAGGGAAGTTTGGTAAGACAATTTTTTGTGATGATTTGGTTTGAGGAGACGGAGGTTGAAGATTTGTTTTGGGTTGTCCCAAATTTGTCATTTTTGTATTAGCAGTTTTTGTTGCTAATGTATAAGAGACTTGTGGCCTTAGGTTTATCGAAGAAGAAGAAGTTTCAGGAACTTCTTCCTTTGCAAATTTCCCCATAGAGATTTTTTGTAAACTTTGTATGTCATCGGAAATAATAAAATCATCTCCAAAGTTTTTTTGTAATTCTGTAATTGCTTCATCATAAGTATTGAAGCCTTTGTAAAGTGGGTTCCCATATCTGGGATTTTGTTTTAGAAAAATTATTTTTACTATGATCTGTTCCCATGAGGCATATAGGCCTGCATCATGACTTGTAAAAAGACCATAATAAAGGTATTTTTTGTCTTGTGATTTTGAAAAAATCTGTAAGAGTGTGTATAGAACACTCAACTTTTGTTTGTTAGATTCCTGAGGAGTCTTCATGTTCCAAATATTATTTAGAACCATTTGTTGTTCCTCTGTGACTTTTGTCTTTGTTTGGAACTTATTTTGTTTTGAGTATGTTTTGAGATGCATAGAAGGATCTTGCTCTCCCCTGTTCGTCTTTGGTTTCTGTCTTTCTGTAATCTGCATATGGAATGTTAGTAAAAAGCAAAGGGTAGAGTTTATCTTAATAACGTAGAAAGTTGATCTGGTAAAAAATTATCTTTACCTTATATATGTTCCCAAATTATATTTGTTCCACAATTTGTTACAGCATTCTTGAATTTAAGCCATCTATTGTTTAATATTCCTTTGTCCTTTTTATTTTCTGTACATTTTACTATGGATTCACGGTCGAGTCTTATTGTTATTTCTTTTTGTGAGATTATGAAAAGTTTAAAGGATTCTAGGACATTGGTTATGGCTAGAATTTCATAATCTAGGGATGTCATATATCCCTTTTCTCTGTATATACCAGAGGTGTATCTGCATATTTTTTTGTCATTTTGTTTTCATATCTGTTCTTTTTACTTAATAAAATACCATCCCATCCTAAGGATGATCCATCTGTTTCTATTATCAAATATTCTGTTTGTAAAGGTGTAACGACCCGTAAAATCTGATGATTAAAATGAGTTAAATTAATAAGATTTTTTTTTAAATATAGAAAGAAATAAAAATCTTATAATTTATATTGGAACGAGTGGTAGAAATTAGATGTAGAAATTGAAATTAAAAAGTAACAATTTAAAATTTATATTGCGATTAATTGGAAATAATGTAAATTGAATAGAAATGTAAGTTTATTTATAGGGCAGTAATTGATGAATAAAAGTTTGAAACCAACTAAATAAATTTATGGAGAACATTTAATAGTAATTAATATATATATTAGGCAATTGACAATTTATGGATTTGTTAAGATTGCAAAGTTATAATTTAGTGCAAATGGGAATATTTGGTAATTAATTAAAATAAGAAAAATAAATGTAGATTTTATAACTTGGTTACAAAATTTATATATGGAAGTGGATGTAAATATGAATTAATTCATGTGCGCATTTATTTATAATGGGATAAAACGTAAATTTATGTAATAAGGATGACGCAGGTTGATAAGTATTCATAATGTTTGTGTTGATTATATACGTTACTTTAATAATTGTAATATAAAATAACGGAAGTGTGAATGGAAATTAATAGAAGTGTAAACTTATTTTAAGGTAGTAATTGGCTATAGATTTATGGAATGGAGTTAATGCAAATCAATGGAATTAATGAAGACGTATACGTAGCTACAAAGTTAATATATGAAAACAAAATGTAAGCATTGAATTAAATTAATGAATTTAAATTATAAATAATGGTCATTGAATATAATCAATGTTTTGTAAGTAATTATAATATTGGTTTGAAGGAAATAAATTAAAAGGTAATGAATGAAAAGAAAACAAGGTAACTAAGTTTATAGAATAGTAATGAACTTAATAAAAGTTTCGCATTAAAACAAATCAATCCATTGAAATCCAATTTATAAAAAAGTGTAAATTTTGTAGCAATTGGAATTATATGTTATGCAATGTGAAATAAAGATAATTTGGGAAAATGTTAATTTATCAGGATATATACCAATGTAAATGGTACCTAAGACGAAATTATGATAATTAATTGAATTAAAAGAAAGGGAGGCAGGATTTATGTATTTATTTGAATTTACAGTTAAATAATTGTATTTTTATTGCAAATAAGTAGAATTAAATATGTAATATTACACTAATTGGAATGAAGATAAATTTTGAATATATTAATGGAATGAAATATGAGACAAGGGTTAACTGTGTTATAGAGTAATAATAGACTCAATTAAAGGGTGGAATTGAATCTAATCAGTTCAATTGGAACTTATAAAAATTGATTGGATTCAATTTATAATAAAAGGATTAATTACAATAAAATGAATTAAATATATAAAATGGGAATTTAGATGATAGTGAGAATATTCATGTAATAGTTTTGAATCCAAGGTTTGATCCATCTATTTGACAGGAATGAATGGAATAATAATTTATTTAATTAATTAAACGGAATTTTGGGGAATTTATTTATAATTTGAAAATTTAATGAAATTGGGATTAATATTGAAATTTATAAATTTATCTACTCTAATTTGACGGTTAATTTGGTTTAAATCATTGTAAATGATTGGAAAATTTAAAATGATAAGAATTGGTAATTATCGAATTTAAATTGAAAATTTGATTAAATTGACTACTTTTTTTATTTAATTAATTAATATAAAAATAGCCATTTTGGCCACTGACTCGGATTTCGACGAAACCAGTTTCATCGGATCTGTATCGGTGAATTATTATAGGATTTCAAGTTTCGTAGCGATTGGGCTTGTCGTTTGATCGTACGGACTCGAAACGTCTTGAAATCAACTAAATTGAAATCAATTTGGAAAATATTGATTTTTGCATAACTTCTTCATACGATGCAATTTGAACCCGAAACCTTTTCCATTGCGTTTAAAATATTTAAAAACATCTATTTAGATATATGGGTTGACCCAATTTCATTCCGGAGCCGAAACGGGCTTTTTGGGCCACTTTGTCGTTAGCGCGTATATTCAACCCGATCCATCTATTCTATTCCAGTTTGCCTATAAATATCCAGCTATAAACCGTAGCCTCCCTGATTCTCATTTTTCTGTACATATATCTTCTTCTCTATTCCTCCTCTTCCTCAATGGAAGACAAAATTCTATATTTCCAGATCCAATCCCAAATCAAATCCAAAGCTGAAAATTCAAACTCCTTAGAAAAATTTGAAAAAATATATATCGAAGATCTCAATGATACAAACCTACGTGTGCTGTTCGTTTTTCGAGAGTGGCTGGATTAATCAGAAATCACAGTCAAAGTCGAACTGGGAGTTTTTGATTTCGACATCAATCGACGGAATTGACAACTGGGTATTGTAGATCTCGTGAGGGGGAGTCGTTTGGTGGTGGTCGCAGCCTCTATTGGTGGCTGAGGCAACGGATTTTGGACGATTAGGGTTTCAAAACCCTATGGTTAAGCGGCGGCTGCGGCCACTACAGGCAAAGTGGGTGGCACATACTGGGGGATAGAGGCGGCTCGGCATGGGCTTCGAGATGGTGAGGGTCCCTCGGTCGGCGGCGACATGTAGGTGGTGATATCATCGGTCAAAGTTTGGTCAACGAGCTGCAAATGGGTTCGAACGCATGAAAGGCTCGGTTGTGAGTCATCCTGTACGTGTGAGGAGAAGGGAAAGCATTGATGACGTGGCGCTTGAAGGGTTTGTGATGATTTGTCTTCTTTTATTTTTTTTATTTAAATTTCACTCATTCTAACAACGATAACTTTTACATATGAGATCGGTTTTGGACGCGGTTTTCTCCGCTAGTTTCATATTGGGATTCCGGACATTTTGGCGCTGGTTTGGACGAAATCTGAGACTGTCAAATTTTTGGATTTAAATTGGATTTAAATTCAATTTAAATTCAAAAGGTGAGTGTTTCAACCCACTCACAACTTCTAAAAATTTCTTATGGTTGTAAGATTAATTTTGATGAGATTTAAAATTTATCTATGATTGTTTAGGCATATATTTAATCATCGTCTCAGTTAGATTGCATTTATTTAAATTAAATTGTTATTTAATTTTATTATTGCATATAAATTGCCAGTTAAATTTATTTATTTTTGCATATAAACTGCCAGTCAAACAGTTATTAATTTATTATTGAATACAAACTGTTCGTTGATACTTGTTATATTTTATATGCTCTATATTGATGTTTTGTTTAAATTGGATGATGATTGTAATAAATGGTTGATGATTGATATTTGTTAAATGGATAATGTGTTCTATATTGTATAAACTGCAAGTTATTATGCATTCTTATCTTATCGGAATTACGGTTTGAAATGATATATAACCGTAATTTTTATTTTTAAATTACGGATTGAAATGATAAATATCTGTATCACTTGACCATAGGATAGAAAATTTTATACAGACACCGCGGTATATATATATACATAAAATATTTGAAATGATTTCTATGGTTTTGTAAAGAAAAATTTGGTTTATGAGATATTGATTCGGATATTTATAAATGTTGTATTTATATATATAATTAGTTTCTTGGTTTTAAGCTATGTATGAAAATTGGTTTAAAGATAAAGAAGTTAAATAATAAAGTTTGATTTTATTAGAATATAATATGGTTAAGTGTTTATTTAAATTTTATTTCTTGAGTTTGAAATTAATTAAATCAGAATAAGGTGGGAAGATAACTAAGAATTTGATTTGAATTAAAGTATATAAGGATTTTTCATGAATAAAATTGATTCTAATTTAAATAGATTTGAGACTTAAAAAGGTATGATTTAATAACTTGGTTTTGGTTGGAGGATTTAAATGGATATTATTAAGTTAATTAAATTGAAAGAATATCCAGTATTTGAAGTTTAAAGGTTTTACTTAAATGATATTAGATTTATTAAGTAAACATTTCAAATCTAAATAATAGTAATTGAAATTGATTTATATGGAATTATCAAAGAACTAGTTTTGAAATGGTGGAATATGTAAAGCTTTGAAATATATGAATTGAAATGGTTTATTGAGCGGTTCAAATCGGTATTTGGAATTTATTTGTAAAATTTAAGAAGCTATCTTATTATATAAAGTAATTTAATATTTAAACCATTTAAGTATTGAAAATTTTGTTTCAAAGCTATGGGGTTTAAGGTATATATATTTGAAAGTACTATGATTTTGGAAAAAGGAGATATTTGAAACAAAAATGATATCATATGGATTTGGGTTTTAAAATAGAAATGATATCGTATTTATATGGTTTTGAAATGATATTTTATTCTGGTTATAAAGTATAAACTATTTTGAAAAGACCGCGGTGTTATAATAACATTTGGTTGTTGAAGAGACTGGGATCAAAAGTTGTCATACTCTCTGCCAACTCTGAAAACCACTTCAACAACCATGTACGCGGTGGAGATTCCAGAATGAAGTAGGATGGTGGCGGCGTTTCCTTTGAGGTAAATACGTGGACACAACTCCCGTGAGTTGACATAAGGTGGCTAAAATAGGAGCGATCGACGGGTTAAGAAAGTAGCCCCTTTTATCGGACACATCCCTTCGATATTCTACTTTGACTTTGGATTTGTTCGGTGGCCACTTTTGATTTCTTTGATTTGGGGGTGTGGCTCGAGGTGGGCGGTAGCTGCGGCTATGCGTTACCAGCGACCCGGAAGCGTAATTGGTATATCTACCCTGGCATTGCCTAGTTGTGCCGTGTCACCTACCCTAGCGCGCCTTATACGATTTTGTTTTGTACCATACCTATGGAGTAACCTCTGCCGACGCCCAACACGGGGGAGATTACGGTATTGTATAGACTATGAGAATATATTATGTGTTATGGGGAATATTGGGTCACTCCTTAACGCTATTTTAAAGTAAGTTTATTTTACTAATAGACACTGTTATAATAGCGAAATATTACTACATAGTAAATAGTTTAACGGATTCTTAGGAGATGTAAATCCCGAGCATCTCTTGAGTTATTGCACTCATATTAACTTCTGTTGATTTAACTTACATAAGATCTTTTAGTTCTGACTCAAGTGTTTTGTTTTTCAATTCGCTCGGGTCCGTCCGAGCATTCCAGGATCGAAGACTTTATTTCTGGAGGACGAAGACGAAGATTTCATCATTATTATTATATTATATTGTTCCACTACACACTGTATTCCACTGCATCGGTTTTTATTCGTTGGTATGTGCAACTCTGATATATTGTATAAGTAAAATTAAATATTTTATAAACATCTTCATGAACCGTATATTTGATTATTATATTTTATCCTTCCGCTGTGAGACTCTGTTTTGTTTTATCTCTTCCTTGTTTCTTTCTTATTTACCTCATAACAATCTGTCCTTCCGTATAGTTTGAATAAGCACGTGTGTCGATTTAAAGCGTGCGAAAAGGCAGGACGTTACAAAAGGTAAACTTAAAGGTTGTAATTTGCTTGCTATTTCTTTTAATTTTTGTATTTGTTTTATGCCTTCAAAATTAAAGTCTCTGTTTCCTTTTGGGCTAGCTTTGTTATATAAAGGCCCAGTATATTTTGAAAGGTTTTTTATATATGGCCTTGTATAATTAACAAGTCCAAGAAAGGCTTGTAATTGTTTTAGGTTTTCTATTTTTTCTGGAAATTCTAATATTTTTCTTTTATATGGGGTTGTAATTTTATAGTTCCTTTACCAATTCTGGCTCTAAGAAATTCTATATTATTTTTTATTAGTTCTATTTTCTTTTTTGATATGATTATTCCATATGCTTCAATTAGTTTTAAAACTGTGTATAAGTGTGATATATGTTCTTGTTTTGTTTTAGAAAAAATAAGAATATCATCAATGTAAACACAAGTGTATTTATTACAATGTTGAAAATCATTATCCATTTTTCTTTGGAAAATTTGTAGAGCATTTTTTTTACCCGAATGGCATGACAAGCCATTCATAATGATCTTTACTGCATGTGAATGCAGTCCAAGGTATGGAATCTGGGTGCATTTTTACTTGCCAGAATCCTGATTTAAGATCGAACTTGGAAAACCAGTTTGAACCTTGTATTTTGTTGATGAGAGAATCTTTGTTAGGTATACAATATCCATCTTCATGGGTATTGTCATTCAGTCTTGTATAATTCATGACCATTCTGGACTGGCCACGTTTTCTTTTAGATTCCTTTTGTACAATGAATGCTGCCGTTCTATGTCTTGAATCCGTTTTTCTTATGATTTTTAAATCAGTAAGTATTTTAATGTGCATTTTGAATTCGTCCATGATCCAATTATTATATTTAGGCGAACCGGTTTTTATTGTTAAGTCTGGGTTTATTATGTTCAAATTACATTGTATTTTGTCTTTATCCCAAAACTTTAGTGGTTCTTCTCCTATGATTTCTATTTTTTCTAATTTAGAAATCATTTGGTTAACATCATCTTTTGTTAGTAATAGTTTGCTAATATCTTGTGGATTTATCATCTGTAAATTTTTTGTTAGGTCTTTTTCTTTTATAAATATAATTCTTTGTTGGGAGAAAATCATAATTATTTTGCTCAAGTTCAACAATTTCAATGGTTGTTTTATTTGTATGATTTAAGTTTTTGCACTGGCCAGGAATTGGGCAATTGCAATTTTCCAATTTGTCTGGATATGTTGGTGTTGGTAATGTTGGTTTATTCCCACCACGCTTTTCAAGCGCAAACTCTGCTAATATGGGTGTGAGCTTTGTTTTCTTAGAAATTTGTATATAATCTTTATTAAATGAAAAGCTCCCATTATCATTTAATAAAAAATCTAATCCAAGGATTAATTTGATATCTTGTAGGTTTAATTCTAAAACCCAAAGTTGTTTTATATTATAATATGGGGACCATTCTCCACATGTATTTGTAAAACATATATTTATATTTTTGACAATATCTGTTATTATAGTTGTTGTTCCATCAAACTGGATACTTTTTTTAGGTTTATCTGCTTTTGTAACGTGTTTATATGGAATAAGGCTAGAGCAAATAATAGAACTAGTTGCACCAGTATCAATAAAAGCTAGAACTTGTATATCGATTCCTTTTATATTTAGTCTTGTTGGAATACGTAGTTCTTTTAAACTTCCAGTATTACAAATTAGTGGAATCTGTATTGGTTTATCAATACTATTTAAATGAGCATGATGTTCATGGTCATTACTTGGGTAAATATTGTTTAAGTTCATTTGTTCTTGGTTATAAACTTGTTCGTTTAATAAATCATTGTTGTGGGTGATTATACCTTTTCCTTTGTCAAGAGTTAGTAGTTTATTTTTAAATCTTCTAATTCTATTTCTATGTTGTTTGTTCTTTCTTCAAGAATTTTTATTCTATCTTCATTTATTTTATTTTTATCAGTATAAATAAGTTTAATTTCTTTTGGAACTTGTATAGCAAATTTGTTTGTAGCACAGATTTGGCAAATCTCGATTGTGCAAGTTGTACATTTATATCGTTTGTCAAAGGCAGGGTACCAAGGACAAAACTCACATTTTTTTGTGTCAGTTCCCATTTTATACTTGAAATTATGGGTACAAATTTCTTTATTCATTATGTTGAAAAAGGATTTATTTGTTAAATCTTCTTCAAATGTTGTTAGTTCATTGATTAGACCATAATCAGATGAACTTACTTCTTCTTGTTCTTCTAATCCTTCAAGAGAGATTATGGAGTATATTGTTGATGTTTCTGAAACATCAGAGGCAATTTCTATTAGATCTTCTTTGACTGAATCAACAAGGTTTGATTCTCTCGTATATAGGTTTTGTATATTTTCTCAAACAAGATGTTTTGTATGTAATGGGATATCCCATTACAAGAATGTATTTTACAAAGTATAATACAAAGTATAGTTATAGGTATTAATGAATACAAAGTATAGAAAAATAGTTCTATAAGTTCTATGCCATTTTTACATATTTAAAATTAAAGAGGACTGGTTTTATCCATGGTATATACAATACTGATATACAGAAGTAACTTTGAAATACAATTCCATTGTAAATTTTTACAAATATTTTAGGATAAACTATTTCTTAGTACACCTATTGTCTTCTTTAATATATTACACTCTTTAATATAACTATTTCCATTGTAAAAATTTTATAATATGACATATTATAGTACACCAATCTTAGTTATTACTCATAAATCTTTATAGTTATGATATTGTCTTCTTTAATATATTGTCTTCTTTACATATTACACTCATCTGTCCAGGACAGATCTAGTTGGCTGTCTAGCATATTATGTGTAAAAATGCTCCAAGAAAAATTATTTGAAACAATTTTTATTAATATCTAACTTTTATAAATATAATTCTTTGTTGGGAGAAAATCATAATTATTTTACTCAAGTTCAACGGTTTCAGTGGTTGTTTTATTTGTATGATTTAAGTTTTTGCACTGGCCAGGAATTGGGCAATTGCAATTTTCCAATTTGTCTGGATATGTTGGTGTTGGTAATGTTGGTTTATTCCCACCACGCTTTTCGAGCACAAACTCTGATAATATGGGTGTGAGTGTTGTTTTCTTAGAAATTTGTATACAGTATATATATATATATATTGTATGTATATGTGTGTGTGAGTGTGTGTCTGTATATATAATATGAAGTTGATCAAAAAAGTTAATTAAAAAATCGTAGAATAGCTACCTGGATTCCAGCGATCGGAGCAAATCGAGAAAAGAGAGGCATTGAACGAATGATTTTAAGCGGATCATTCTAGACACGGGAAATTTTTTAGGTTTGATAAAGGAAAGGTCTTTGCTAAAGCCACTTCAGATTTGGAAACAAGGAGTAAAAAAGTTTGAACACTGCTATGAGCACAGTACCATGAAGGAAAATATGGTCTTTACAAGGTGGAGGCCGGGAGAGTAGAGGACGAGGAAAGTATCGCGTCTTTTGAGGGTAGAGAGGAGTTTGTCAGCGATGAGTTGGATGGAGGAGTTGAGGTCAGTGTAGAAGGAAGAAATTAGGTTTTCCAATTTGGGGATGTTTTCACGATGGGAGTGATGAAGAAGGGAGATGACGTGAGGTATTCGTTAATCCTTGATTCAGCTTTATGAATCGTTGATTCATTTTTTCTTTCAATTGAACGCTTCATTAGTAAAATGTACGCGGATGGCTATTGCTAACCATTGGATATTGCTATCTGAACCGTTTAGATGAGGAATAAAGTGAGGATGTGCAATGCAAAATTTATATCGACATCACAAAAGGGAATTAAGGTGGCGTCATTTGGGCGTCCCAAACTTTCGTTGGCGTCGCGAAAGTGTAGATAACTTTCCAACGCATTTGTGACGCTAGCTTGGAAAAAGTCATTACATCCATGGTGTCACCAAGGCTAGCTAATTAGCGATGTCGTTGTGACGTCTTGCTAATGCCTTACTGATGGAATTGAATTTAGTGATCCCGTGACGATGTTGGATCACCATGGCGTCATAAATCTACGTTAATCAACCATTTCTCCTGTAGTGAAAGTTGTATTAGAATTGATAAAAAAAGAAAATATGTTTGGACGCAAGTAGATAACACAATTGGTGACACAAGAGATGTCAACCATTAAATCTCCTCTGAATTCAACTTCTAATGAGATCCAACAACCAACATTCACGTGTCTTTATTTTGTACTTTATTTCGTGTCCTAATAGTCATCTCGTGAAAAAATACATAAAAGATGACGTAACGGTAGAAAATGTCACTGTTGTCTTATCCAACATTACTAACGATGGATAAACAGAGAATAGTAACATATATTTTACCGTTGCTTTCGAAGTTATACGACATTAATAAGCTGGATGAACAGACCCCATTATTAATACCGGCTAGTACACTCATGTAGATCCAAATTTGGTTCCACTCGTTCAATAATTTGAGTGACTCAATTAGTGCTCTTCGTACCTTTTTCTTTTTAGTAACACGTGTTTTATGTTAGTTAAAAACAACATGAAGGACAAAATTAATATTGCTAATTCTATTTGAAATGGAAAAACTACCCAGTACATCCTATAAAACTGAAAAACCATTATATTAATTTTTTTGCTAAGTATACTCATATTATTTATAAATTTTTCTCTCTATACCCTTCAACCTAGTTAAACGTCATTCCAGTAAAAAAAAGTCAACAATATAAGCCAAGCACATGATTTGTAACCTACCACAAAGTTATAATGAGTCATATCCAAGTTGATCATGCACCTCCATTGTGTGGTTGGTCTATAAATCATGCACTCCAACTATGATTTTTTCCAATCAATCACTCACGAACATCTACAAATTGTGCACTTCTAAATTTAGAAAAAATACACAATACGATGAAATTCAAGTTTTACCTCATTGATTTCATTAGATTTGCATTACCATCATCACAATCCATCAATTTAAGTAAAAGATTTGAGATTTGACTTAAATTTTGATTGGTAGGGTTTACTGGTTATGAACAATTAAAGAAGGAAAAAAGAATGAATTCATAAAAGGTAAATCACTTAAGGGCGATTTTGTCATGTATTTTTTTATTCAGAGGGGCTGCTCGGCAATATCAAAAATCATGTGTTTGAATAGAAATAGCCAAATAATATTCTTTTCATTATGAAAATCATAAAGAGAGATGTGAACTGAGTCCTTCGCTATATGTTTGCTTCCATAAAACAACGAGCAAAAGTCGATCCACTTTCGTAACCTGTTTTATTTACCAATCAAACTTTGAATAGAAAAACATCCATAGTTTTTTGCGCTAAATTCTACTAGCTAGCGACTTCACTAATAACATGAACACACATTTATACATAAACTTCAACAAGTTTTTATCATCTACATTAACATGATTAAACAATACTATTTTAAAAAAATAACAAATAGATAAATAAAAGTGGAAAATAGGCACAAGGACAAATTTTGAAAAATATTCAGACTGAAGGGCAATTTGTTTCATTTTTACGCTGAAAGACAAATTTTGAAAAAAAATTAAGCTGAACGACAGTACTAAATATAGCTAGCATTTTGTACAGTGTAAAACTGAATATAATGCTAGTTATAACTAGGATTTTGTATAGTGTAAAAACCGAATATAATGCTAGCCATAACTAGTATTGTCCTTTAGTCTAATTTTCTTTCAAAGTTTGTCCTTCAGTCCAAAAATGAAACTTGCTGTACTTCAGCCTAATTTTTTTCAAAGTTTGTCCTTATGCCTAATTCCCTCTAAATAAAACTGTTAAATAAGGTCAACTAAATGCTAAATAAATTCAAAAACAATTTAACATGACTCAAGTTAAGTAAACATCATTTTTTTAAAATACCAATCCATTGAATAATAGCAAAGCAGAAGAATTTCTGTCTCTCCCATTGATTATATGAGTTTTCACTCTTCTTCTTAATTCTCTGTGGATATTTTATTTTTAAATTATTTATTTTATCAATACTTTACACTTATTTTATAATACTCTTCCATTATTTTATATATCTTGGTACAAACATTCTAAAGTCTGTACAATTATTTACATATAATTTATCAATTACCTCTAATATTCATATTTAATTCCATACATTTACGTTAATTACGTAATCTCAAATTTGAGAAATTTAACTATATTTGATTAACTAATATTTATTAACATTTCTTACAAATATTAGAGAACGACAATTGAAACAGTAATACGACTTTGGTAACAAGCAAAATGGTAAAATCATTTTTCATTCAACCATAAAGATATATAAATCACATAAAATAATAATAATTAAATAATAATTTTTATTTTGTTTATCTTAATAAATTTACCATATATTTCATTATAAATTCGACTTTTAACTTCAAATACCTACATTCAAAATTACCGTAATTATTTACAAAACCTGCCTCACTTTTCTCCTAATATTTTACATTTCAATCCATATATATTTAAATTAGTTATGAGATCTTAAATTTAAACTAGTTAGATAAATCTAATTAATTAACATTCGTTAATTCCTTTACTAAATTATGAAAACATGAAAATTTCAATATATACACCTTGTTCATATTAACAAAAACTGTAAAATTATTTTTTAAGTAAACTAAACATACACTAGTCACATAACATTTATACATAAACAATAATAACAAATTCAATTTACAATTTATTTATTTCAATAAATTTATATTGAAGTGCACAAACTTATGTTTTTTACTCCAAATAACTACGTAACATTCTATAATCAATTATAAAGCCCTTATCAATTCCTTTATAATATTTTACATTTAGGGTCATATATTATAATTAATTACATCATCTTAAAACTATTTCAATAATTTCAGTAAATTTTATTCATTAATTAGTCAAATTAATCAAATCAATATGAACCATATTCACGTTAACAAAAACTGTAGAAAAATCCACTCAAATATATACATACAATAGTGCCAACTCGCGCTTCGCACACGATTTTCGTTTAAAATTTCAAAAATAAAATGTAATCTATTTGTAACATGAATCAAAAAGCAATTAGTAGTGATAATTCAAAGAATTGAGGTGGTATCAATTCCAAAAACAATGTTTACCATTGCTTTGTGGTTTCAGTCTACCTTTGATTTCAGTCTACCATTGCTTTTTGATTTCAGTCTAATTCAAAGAAATCACAAAACAATGGCTTAATGATTTCTGTCTACCATGGCTAGTTGGAATTAAATCAAAGAATTGAGGTGGTATTAATTCTAAAAACAATGGTAGACTGAACTAAGAACAAAATTAGCTGATGTACATCATTCAATAAATAAAGTTTATCATTCAATCTTTCTTTTTTTGGTTACTTCATTCCATTAAATATGAGGCCTAGCTACATATATACACATATTTGTGATTTATTGAAAGAAATGAATCTTTTAATCAATGTATATTTTCATATATTATTTATATTGTTTAAGCTATAAAAGTGTGAGTTGGAGATATGTTAGTCAAATCAAAAGGTATTGGTAATCACATTTAGTAACTGCTTTACAATTGATATTTTCTTTGCTAATACTCCAAAAATTAAATTATAATGTATGATTAAATAAGGGTTATATTGATAATGAATGAATATTGTTGATATGTTACAGGTGCTTTAAGTACTATGAAAATCGAAAGCAATGAATATGCAAATTTAATGAGCATAACGAAAAAGTCAAGCTTCAGCTAATATGACCTAATATTACAACTAAAAAGTAACTTAAAAAATTGGTTTACCCAAAAGTAGCCATCTCATCCCTTGATGCATAGAAGTTCCATTCCTTTCATCAATTAGTTGCATCGTTTCATACTCATTTCTTCACTTGATGCATAGATGTTGCTTTCCTCATCATCAATTAATTATATGGTTTTGTTCCAGTCTCTTCAATTGGCAGGCGAAACAACTAAAATAAATAAACTGAAAAAAATTGTTAGTATACATGGTTAGATTCCAAGGAAAAATCTATGTTGTCAACAAATAAACAAATAAATCCACATCAAAGTATGGTAGCACAATCTTTCTGAAATGAAACTAAATGTTGATAATATATTTAATGTAGTTATATTTAGTAATAAATTTGCAATATCCATATATAGAAATTATTAAATCTAAATAATTGAGGATGGCAAAATTAAAATCATAATAAAACCTTATATATAAATGATGCTTTATTAAGATCAAGTTCTTGGTAGTATATTTTTTAATTCAAAATTATTTTTGTGAACTAAAAATAGCACCACATAATACTATAATATAGATGTTTACTAAGAAGACAACTTAAAAAGAAAAAAAACATTGAGTATCCTAATATATCTTTCATTTAGTTATTGTCTATATTAATAAGATCATGAATAGTTTAGGAAACAAGTGAATATGTAGCCAAGTAAATGAATTGCTTTGTTAACAAAGATAATTCATGCACTAAAAGGTATAATTATAGCCACAATTTATTCCTCTACTTTATATATGCACAAAAAAGGTATAATTGTAGCCATTTTTTTAATTTGAATAACTGCTTGGTTCAAAGTGGTTGGTCCATGATTTTTTCTCTCAAGGTTTTAAGGTTTGCTCGTCGGTTCATACATGCAAGATTATTTGATTTCAAAACCGTAATGCTCTAAAATCTAAGATTAATTATGGTCAAACCATGGTTGGATCGGGTCTTTAAAACGCTTCTTTTAAGAACTTACTATAAAGAACTTATAGCTGCAAATATCTTTCACTCCTTACGTGATCTAAATTATTATAATTTGAAAGTAAATGGTGTATAACTTTGGTATTCTTATGAAACAAATTTATATTTATAAGACCACTTGCACATTGCAAATAAAAATGAAAATGCCATAATGAATCCCTCAACTTAAATAAGCTGAGGAGATAGTGAAAATACTTACTCATAACTACAACAATATGATTCTTGGCAATTTTACCTGTAAACAAATTTGCTCAGCTGAAATAACAAAGGTATTATTAATTAGCGGCAATATAATAGTTTATCCTTGAATCAAAAAAGAGAGACGCATTAACCGAAAGAATGACAAAATCTAAGCTTCATAATGGTAAAAACAGGTGATTATATTGACAACTAAATGATGCTGAATGCTAATTTTATATTTTCACTCACCAGTGGTGTCAATAACGAAACATTATAATTTGAAACGAATATAAATAGGCCTAATAAAAAAGGCAATTAGACAATAATAAAGGTTTACTATAGTAATCCAAGCAAAAGTACTAAATACAGACAAACAGGAAGAATGTTAAACATGGATCGAATCAAAGAAGCAACTAAAATAAAGCAAAACAAATAGTAAAATAAGAAACTGAAGCTAATAATAGACATATCGAAATCAGGGTTATGCTCGACAAATAGAATCTCATAAATGGAATGAGTGAAGGGGTGAGTTCCTGAAAATGATTGACCAGAGTAAGAAACGGAAGAAACAAGCAAAACAAACAACCGAAATGGCAAAATTAGGGTTATAGCATACCTTTTTAGAGAAGAGAAGCAATATACCACAAGAATATTAGCCCGTGCTAATTCGTCGCCAACCATAGCACAGTAGGAGAGATGATTCATTTTCTAAACGACCCTTGTTTAACATTAGGATAATTAAGATTAAGGTGTAATAAAACATGCAACTATGCAAATAATTCGTTGCAATATTAGAGGAGCGAAAACGGGAGGTGGATATAAATACGAAAGTTTGAGGAAATAGTTTTCTGCTAATGCATGGAAGTTTGGAATGTCAGAAGATTAGGGAAAGTTGGAAGACGAAATTACAATACATACAAAGGATAAGAAAGATGCATTGAAAACATAAAAGAGGGGAAGGAAAAAGTCTGTAAGAGTGGTGAGAGAGAGGAATGTTTCATTGAATCATTAAATATAATTGATTGATACCAGTAAATTGTAAATGATAGGTCAAAACAATTAAAGAGCTTGTATAGGAATTCAATTTTAATAGTATAGTAAAGAAGACTGTTCATTTCACAAAATACTCAAAGGGATTGTGCGCTCTTGAAGTGCAACTTAGTAATAATATAATAGTATAGATTAGTAACATAACATAAATCATATACATAAATAATAACTATATGTTTAAAGTTTAATTCATTTATATCAATATATCTATTCATGCATTGCATTGTAAAACCCTATTTTTAACGTTAAACACCTACATTTTGAAATTTATTAAGTTACAAAACACCCTCAATATAATCTAACATCGATACATTAAAATTAATCATGTGGTCCTAAATTTAAATTATCTAAATAAATTCAGTTAATAAGTTTTCGTTAATTCATCAAATAAATACTAAAATATGATAGTTTTAATATGTATATCATATTCATATCGACAAAGGTTATAAAAGTAGCTTTTGATATATAAGTCACATAACATAAATAATATATATAAACAATATTGAAAAATTTAATATATCATTCATTTATCTCAATAGATTTATCATATATTGCATTGAAAAAATCTGTTTTCAGCTTCAAATAACTACTTTTTAACATTTCTACAATTATTTACTAAACCCCTTTAATTTTAATTTTTTCTTGATATTTTAAGTTTACATCCGTAAATTTAAACTACTTTTGAAATCTTAAATTTAAACTATTTAAATAATCTCAATGAATATTTAGTCTATTCTTCTAATAAATCCCAAAAATATGTGCCAATTTTACACGCACATACATACATATATACATAAATACATACATACATATATACATGTATTATCTATAGAGAGAGAAATGGTAAAACTATTTTTTCCATTTAGTTGTAAATATAAATCATATAACATAAATTATGTACATAAATAATAATAACAAAGATAATTTGTAAATCAGTTATAATTTGCTTATATCAAGAATTTATCGTACATCATATTAAAAAAATTCTTAACTCCAAATCAAATATATCCAGCTTTTTACATAAAATCTCTCAATTCTTCATACAATTTACTTTTAAGACGCATAAATATACTAATTACATAATTTTAAATCTTACTTATTTGAACATATTTCGTTAAATAATGTTTGTTAATTCATCTAACAACTAACATAAGCCTGTTTCAATATGTATACTATATTCATATAAAAAATAATAAAATTATTTTATCTCTCTCTCTCTCATATACAATATATATATATATATATATATATATATATATATATATATATCTGTGTGTGTATGTGTGTGTGTTTGTGTGTATGTTTATGTGTGTGTGTGTATAAAAGCCACAAATTACACACAGACAATAATAACAATTTTAATTTAAGTTCATTTATTTTTCTAAATTTATTGTACGTCGCATAACAATGTTATCATTTTAACATTAAAAATGTAAATATTATATTTTACTATATTATCATATGCAATGCATGAGTTACACACTCGTATTATTAATAATAAAGAAAGTAACAAAATATCTTCTCCCGATGATCTAAGTCCGTAAACGTTTACAGACAAAATATGCTCTGTAAACGTTGCCGTCCGACGCATCAGAGCATCGGATGCTTCATGCTGTTCCCCACCAATGACTCCTTCTTTCCCCTTTTCTCCTTCCTTCTGTTTATTCCTTCCTCCTCTCTTCTGCCTCCATACCCTAAAACCAAATCTTCTATAGTTCCTATAGAACAACCCGCTTATAATTTCAGGTAGATTTTTATGTTTTTTTTGTTCGCATCTATAACATATATTTTTTGGGATTTTTTCGATTTTGTTGTAACTTTTCATTTTTCAGAATATCGTATGGATCTGTTGCTTCTGCTTTCTCTCAGCCGATTGCTTTATGAACGCCCAAAAGGAAGACACTTTTCATAGACTTGTGTGTGGATTTCTTGCTGGAAAGAAGTGAAAGTATGTGTGGATTGATAGATATGGAATATATATTAAACTAAGTTCGGAAGCAGTTAAAAGAAGTAAAGTAAATAAGAGTAAGCACACCAGGAATTTTTATACTGGTTCGAACTCCCGTTCTACGTCCAGTCTCGGACTAACTTCTGGCTTTAACTAACAATACCCTCACTTAACCCAGAGGAATAGGTCTGAGCAGCAGAACAGACGCCTGAGCAACAGAACAGGATTTTTTCCTCAGCAGCCGAAGTGGACTTTCTCTTGCCTGAGCAGCAGAACAGGACTTAACAGAATATAAAAGTAGTTGACTCAATGTGTTCTTGATAACACTGATTTGTCTTTAAGATTACAACCTTCCTATAATCAATTCCTCAAGAATATCAAGAGTATGTGAAGATTTGAAAGGAAGAATATTGCTAAGAATCAAAGTATATGAAATATAATTCAAAGATTCAAAACAATGAAGAGTATGAATGCACTAGAATAATCACAAGAGAAAATAAAAAGAATTAGAATCGGAAATTAGTGATTATGAAGTATGTGATAACTTCTGTATATAGTTTTCGGAGAGATGCAACTCTTAGTGAAGAGTTTCAGCCAAGAGAGGCATCTTTTCACGAAGTGCAACTCTTCATGGAAGAAGATGTCCATTCAGAATTATGATAGTTGAAGCCGGATCAGTCAACTGGTTGATTTCGATCAGTCGACTGAATTTGAAAATTTTAAAATATTTGATCGTTTAAAAATTAGAAAAAGAGTACACTATTGTGCATATGCACAGTAGTCGACTGGGCATACATAGCCAGTCGACTGGCTGTGCATAAATTGCACAATGAACTTTGTTTTTAAAGAAACATGGAAAGCTAGAAAACTTGAGGATTGATTTTAACATATGTCTAAGATTCAACACATATAATAATTACTTTAAGCATAGATTTGTAGTCTTGGTCCTCTGATATCTTTTTTTGTCATGTATGAGTGCATATTTTTCTTTAGCTTCTGAACCGTCTTGTCATGAATCAAAATTAGTGATTCAACATTCTCCCCCTTTTTGATTGATGACAACCTGTATATATCTTAGAGATAAAATTTTCTCCCTCTGAATATATGATATCATTTTCCTGCATCAAATATGTTAGTGCACATACTTTTTCTCCCCCTTTGTCATCGACAAAAAGGAGACATATTAAATAAATTTTAGTGTACAACACACAAACAGACACAGAACAGTACACATGGATAAAACAGAGTATCATAGTACATGAGATGAATAAAAACATAAACAACAATAATGAGACTACTTGCTACAGGTCTCATAAGGTTTACTAGAGTAGTTCAAAGTAAATTATTTGAACAAAGAACAAGTTCCATCAAATCTTACCAACAATAGATAGAAGTTTACTTATCATGATCCTGGTCATATTCTTCTTCAGACATATGCTCCTTTCCAGGCCTTGATGTGTTTTGTCCACTACCACTTGGTCCGCTAGTATCGCTTCCGGTGTGTTGCTCGGAAGTAGACCATGTGAATCTCGGTTCTGGTCGCTTACCATGTGCTACCGAAGAAGCAGTCGTGGATGAGGAACATGAAATCGCATCCCATAGTGTAGAAAAGAATCCTTTGACCTTGTCTAATTTTTTTATCAACTTTCTTCAAACGAGTTCCTAGTATCCTAGAATTCTCGTATACTAGCCGATTTTGCAAGACGAATTTCTTCGTCTTCTTCGGTATGAGGTGTACGATCTCGAATGGTGGGTCCGCATGATTGTTGTCATTGTTGGCGATGTCATTCTTCATATGAGATAAATGCTGGAGGAGCTAACGGTAGTTTCATGAGACTCAAGATGCGAATGTTGATAACTCCAACCGAAGAAGTGTCGGATTCAGGTTGAGGTGTACCCATATTTAAAAGTAATCTCATTATATATTCTCCGAAGTAAATGATTCTCAAATTACTGTTGTTGAAGGTGAGAAATTCATCTAATATCTTACGTAGCCAGTTAACTTGAATTCCTCCCTATACCGCATATAGTGCTTTGAAATTTTTCCGGGTAGATAAGTTCATAAGACCCGGTTCTTGGAAGGATACTCCTCATGAATGCTTTGTGAAGAATTCTTACTCTTGGTCGAAGAAAAATAGATTTTAGTTGCGTCATATTGTTGTTAGGGATGCAGATTAAGGATCTTAAGGCAGAAATAACACTAGAGGGGGGATGAATAGTGTTTTAAAGAATATATGAACTATATGACTAAATTAAAATTTTCAACACAAATCTAAACAGAATTCTAACACAGAATGATCAAAGAGCATATAACAAATGCAAATAGTAAAGTAAAGCAAGTAAAAGGAAAGAACACACCGGATTTTATACTGGTTCGGAATCCTCCCACATCCAGTCCTGCACTAAGGCAATATCCTTGTACAGATTTTATAAGCCAATATCCAAATTACAACCCTCAATTTCTAAGGCCTTGAGGAACCCTCCTATCTCCGAGTCTGGGGCAAACTCTCTTGATTTTCGGGACACAAGATCACCCTAATATTTCTTAATAACAATCCTTTTGAATGGATAGACTCTATGGACTTTTTGAATACAAATTGATCCTATAACTCTGAATAGCACTTTGATCTTTAGTAGAGTAATGGAGAATCAAATAGAGAGGGTATCTAAATGATTTCTTATTGAGAATTTGGTAGAATGATGGCACGATATTGAAAATAGAAAGTTTTATGGATATGGAATGGTGGAGAAGAAGAAGTGAAAAAAATAAGAAAGTAGTTGTTAACAAAATTCGTTTTGGAAGCCTTTATATAGATGCACAACAGTCATAACCGTTGGCGAAAGGTTTTCGAACGAATGGACATTTCTTTTGAAAATTGATTTTTGAATCCAACGGCCATCATGTCGACAAGGGGTATCCCCTTATGTCGACGACCCTTAGTTCAAAATTGTAGAGATCTTGTTTTGTAAAAGCAATTGAATTTAAAACAAGTTGAAACTTTTCTGGAGCAAAGTAAAGTGTTTAAACAATAGAGAATGAATATAAAACATTATTTTAAATATATATATATAATGGATATAGACCGTCAATCATATAAGTAATATTTAAAATCAGAATAAGTTTTGATGTTTTAAAAATAGAAGTTTTTTTTTAAAATCAGAATAGAGGAATATTTCAAGGCTAAAACAAAGTTTGAAAACATTTTTGAAAACATGATTTTGAAAGCTAAAACATTTTGAAAACAGATTTAAAAACATTTTGAAAAATCTATTCAAACTGAAATTGCAAGAACCTTCCTACAGGGCTCCTCCATAGGACTCGAGAACTTGTACAAAGTAGTTTAAATGATTTTGATTTTCGTGGGTTTGTAAGCCACTTGTCGTAGATTTGTAAGCTACTTGTCGTGGGTTTGTAAGCCACTGGTTTCGATAGAAATTGGGTTCCATCCCAAAAGAAAATTGGAAGAAAGATGAGAGTGCTATTATGAAGTTTTAACAAAATACTAGACACTTATCTTGAAATCTTGAAATCTTGATTCTCTAGAGTCTTGAATCTTGAATCTCTAATCTTCATCTTGATGCTTGAGTCTTTATACTGATCAGTCTTCGGTAATACCTGCATATACTTCCTATATACATATATATATATATATATATATATATATATGGAAATGTTAGTATATATTTTATAAAGTAAAGTATAATAACTATATAAGGTTGTTGTCATCAAAACATCATCAACTCAGTTCCTAACAATCTCCCCCTTTTTGATGATGACAACCTTTATTTATAAAATATTCTTACCATACCATAACTCCCCCTTACTCCGTGACTTCTTCTTAAACTACAACTTCCCCTTACTCCATGACTCCTTCTTACACCAAGCACATATATTTTTATAACTTTCTCCCCCTTTGACATCAGCAAAAACTATTAACTACTTAAGAATTCAAGAATGATCAGTAAAAAAAATATGTATGGAACAAGCATTAAACAATGAGTATAAGTGAACACATTTTATTTATTATGATATATATAAGAACATACATAAACATGAAAAAACAAAACAATTAAAACAAAGAACAAAATGAAAGTACGCTTTAATGGCGATCCTTAACTATAGGAGACTTATGAATCGAACAATTGGGGTAGTGGAGACAAAAGTTTCCACGTGGTTCAATTATGTTTCCATTAGTATCAACAAGGATCTCACCAACGCAAATAACGCTCTCGTCCTCATTCATAGGGACTTCAGGTTGAGGTAAAGGTTGATCTTTCTCTTGGTCTTCTTGTGGCTCTTCCATAGTTTCTTCTTCCTCTGATTCCATGGCTTGTGAAGAGTCTTCAATATTAATAGGATTTGTACGGTTACCCATAAGGAATTTTTGTACATTCCTAATAATATTCCCTTGCCTTTGTTGTTCTCTAGCCATCCTAAGTTGACTTACTTGAATTTCAGTCATCAATTGAAGGATATCTTCCATCTTCTCTTACAATTTGATCACTCGAGCGTGCGTAGTTCGTTAAAATGGACCAGAATGAGGAGATGTGGGTGAAGTGGGTTCATTAGTAGAAGAGGAGACCATCATTTTATTGTTTCAGAAATTGTTTACAGATAATATAGTGAATAAATAGGAGAGAAAACGAAATAAATAGATAAAAAAATCGAATAACTAACTTTGGAGGGAAATTCGGTTTTCAAATTTTCGTTGGGTATGTCGACAACAGGTGATGGGGCATGTCGACATGTCCTTCAGAAAAAGTGTAATTTTTTATTTTGATTTTTTATTGATTATTTATTTTATATGTCAGATTTTGAACAAATACCTAATTCTCTTCTAAATTTAGTAAAATTCTGGTATGTTAATGGTTTAGCTAAAATATCAGCAATTTGTTTTTCAGTTTTATATATTTTAGAGTTATTATTTCTTTAGTTATATTATCTCCAAGAAAATGATGTCTTATATCAATATTTTTAGTTCTAGCATGATGAGTTGGATTTTTAGATAGATTTATTGCACTAGTATTATCACAGTATATTGGTGATTTACTTATGTTAATTCCAAAATCTTTTAATGTTTGTTGCATATATATGACTTGTGAACAGGCCAGAGCAGCAGATATATACTCTGCTTCAGTTGTTGACAATGAAACAGTATTTTGTTTCTTGCTGAACCAGGAAACCAGTGAATGTCCTAGAAAGTGACAAGTTTCACTTGTATTTTTTCGGTCTGATTTACAACCAGCATAATCAGCATCACAATATGATATTAAATCAAAAGAATTATTTTTAGGATAAAATAATCCATAATCTAAAGTATATTTTACATATCTTACAATTCTTTTAACAGCTTTTAAGTGAGTTTCTTTGGGTTGTGATTGGTATCTTGCACAGAGACAAACACTATGCATAATATCAGGACGACCCGCTGTTATATAGAGCAGCGAACCAATCATTCCCCTATATAAGGTTTGATCAATATCTTTTGATTTATCTTCTTTACTTAAACCTACATTTGTTGACATTGGAGTTGGTTTCCCACTAGAGGTGCTTAAACCGAATTTATTGATTAAGTCTTTAGCATATTTTTCTTGACTTATGAAAATTCCATTTTCTAGTTGTTTAATTTGAAGCCCTAAGAAGAAACTTAATTCTCCCATGTGACTCATTTCAAATTCTTTAGTCATTATATCTGAAAATTATTTATTCATTATGTTATTAGTTGATCCAAAGATTATATCATCTATATATATTTGAACTAGTTGAATATCTTGATAATTTCTTTTAATAAAAAGTGTTGTATCTACTTTACCAATTTCAAAACCAGATTGAAGTAAATAAGATCTTAGTCTTTCATACCAGGCTCTAGGAGCTTGCTTTAGACCATATAGAGCTTTCTTTAACTTGTATACATGGTTTGGAAATTTATTATCTTCAAAAAGTGGAGGTTGTTCAACATAAACATCTTCTTTTACAAAACCATTTAGAAAAGCACTTTTAACATCCATTTGAAATAATTTGAAATTATTATAATTAGCGAAAGCAAGTAGAATTCTTATAGCTTCTAATCTTGCTACGGGGGAAAAGGTTTCATCATAGTCATTTCCTTCTTCTTGACACTAACCTTGCGCGACTAAACGAGCTTTATTTCTTACGACCTCACCGAGTTCATTCATTTTATTTTTATAAACCCATTTATTTCCAATTATACTTTTATCCTTAGGTCTAGGAACAAGTTCCCTTACATCATTTCTGGTAAATTGGTTCAATTCTTCTCGCATAGCAAGAATCCATGAATCATCAGACGATGCTTCCTTTGGATTTTTAGGTTCAATTGTTGATATAAAGGCTACATTACTCATACTGCTTAATTGATTTCTAATTCTTACTATAGATTCAATATTTCCTAAAACATTTTCTATAGGATGATCTTTTGATATTTTAAATCTCTTATTAGGTTGATTAATTTCACTAATAGTTTCATTAGATTGTTTTAAATTTATAAAATCTTCTTCATCATCTATTTGTACAATATCTTTAAGATTTTCATCAAAAGATACATGCATAGTTTCTTCAATAGTATTAGTTTTTAAATTAAAAACTCTAAATGCTTTGCTTCTATTAGAATAACCAATAAAGAATCCTTTATCAGCTTTTGGTTCAAATTTATCTAAATTATCTTTTGTATTAAGTATAAAACATTTACTCCCAAAGACTTTAAAATAAGCAACTATAGGTTTTTTATTATAAAGTAATTCATATGGAGTTTTATTTGTTAATGGTCTAATTAAAATTCTATTTAATATATAACAAGCTGTAGCAACTGCTTCAGCCCAAAAATGTTTAGGTAAATTACTATCAGAAAGCATTGTACGAGCACACTCTTGAATCGTTCTATTCTTACGTTCTACTACTCCGTTTTGTTGTGGAGTTCTTGGAAATGAAAAGTTGTGAGTAATTCCCTTTTGAGTACAGAAATTCTCAAAATTTTCATTTTCAAATTCACCACCGTGATCACTTCGAATAGTTTTAACTTTGAAAGAATGTTGTTTTTGAATTCTTTTAGAAAAGTTTTTAAATATTTCAAAAGCATCACTTTTATGTTTTAAATAGATTGTCCAAGTATATCTTGAATAATCATCTACTATAACAAAAACATATTTACTATGGTTAGTTGATTGAACTTGAGAAGGACCAAATAAATCTAAATGAAGTAATTCTAGAGGACTAGAGGTAGAAATAGCATCTTTTAATTTAAATGAACTTTTCTTAAGTTTTTCTAATTGACACGCATCACAAATACTGTCTACTTTAAAGTTTAACTTGGGTAGACCTCTAACTAAGTCAAGTTTTGATAGTCTAGATAATAATTTGAAATTCAAATGGCCAAATCTTTTATGCCAAATCCAAGGTTCACTTGTATTAGCCAAAAGACATAGGTTATCATTTGAAATTTTCATACTAAGGATATAAATATTTTTCTTCCTAATACCTTCAAAAATTATATTAGACTTATCATCTTCAATGTGACATTTATCTTTTCCAAATTTAATTTTAACACCTTTATCACATAGTTGACTTATACTAAGCAGATTATGTTTTAAGTTCTTAACTAATAAAACATCAGAAATAAGTAAAGTTTTAGAGTTACCGACATTGGAGACGCCAACCACATATCCTTTAGAGTTGTCACCAAAATTGACTAATCCACCATCTTGACAAGTAATGTCCTTGAGTATCTCGGGATTTCCGGTCATGTGCCTTGAATAGCCACTATCAAGTATCCATTTATTTTTCTCAATTTGCACAGTTTGTCCATTGGGTGTTGATTCGTCAAAAGCCATATAACATGTCTGTTCCTGCATAACACACCAATTCGGTAGATAACTTGATTTTTCAAAATAACTATATGCAGACTTATGAAACTTTGATGAAATGCATAGATTCAAAACAGTTTTAACACAATTTTTCAAATATGCCATTTTTATATTTTTCAAGTTTCAGATTATGAAAATAATGAAAACCAATGCTCTGATACCAATTGTTAAGGATGCGGATTAAGGATCTTAAGGCAGAAATAACACTATAGGGGGTGGTGAATAGTGTTTTAAAGAATATATGAACTATATGACTAGATTAAAATTTTCAACACAAATCTAAACAGAATTCTAACACAGAATGATCACAAAGCGTATAACAAATGCAAATAGTAAAGTAAAGCAAGTAAAAGGAAAGAACACACCGGATTTTATGCTGGTTCGGAATCCTCCTACATCCAGTCCTGCACCAAGGCAATATCCTTGTACAGATTTTATAAGCCAATATCCAAATTACAACCCCCAATTTCTAAGGCCTTGAGGAACCCTCCTATCTCCGAGTCTGGGGCAAACTCTCTTGATTTTCGGGACACAAGATCATCCTAATACTTCTTAATAACAATCCTTTTGAATGGATAGACTCTATGTACTTTTTGAATACAAATTGATCCTATAACTCCGAATAGCACTTTGATCTTTAGTAGAGTAATGGAGAATCAAATAGAGAGAGTATCTAAATGATTTCCTGTTGAGAATTTGGCAGAATGATGGCACGATATTGAAAATATGAAGTTTTATGGATATGGAATGGTGGAGAAGAAGAAGTGAAAAAAATAAGAAAGTAGTTGTTAAAAAAATTCGTTTTGGAAGCCTTTATATAGATGCACAACAGTCATAACCGTTGGCGAAAGGTTTTCGAACGAATGGACATTTCTTTTGAAAATTGATTTTTGAATCCAATGGCCATCATGTCGACAAGGGGTATCCCCTTATGTCGACAACCCTTAGTTCAAAATTGTAGAGATGTTGTTTTGTAAAAGCAATTGAATTTAAAACAAGTTGAAACTTTTCTGGAGCAAAGTAAAGTGTATAACAATAGAGAATGAATATAAAACATTATTTTAAATATATATATATATATATATAATTGATATAGACTGTCAATCATATAAATAATATTTAAAATCAAAATAAGTTTTGATGTTTTAAAAATAGAAGTTTTTTTAAAATCAAAATAGAGGAATATTTCAAGGCTAAAACAAAGTTTGAAAACATTTTTGAAAACATGATTTTAAAAGCTAAAACATTTTGAAAACAGATATAAAAACATTTGAAAAATCTATTCAAACTGAAATTGCAAGAACCTTCCTACAGAGCTCCTCCATAGGACTCGAGAACTTGTACAAAGTAGTTTAAATGATTTCGATTTTCGTGGGTTTGTAAGCCACTTGTCATAGGTTTGTAAGCTACTTGTCGTGGGTTTGTAAGCCACTGGTTTCGATAGAAATTGGGTTCCATCCCAAAAGAAAATTGGAAGAAAGATGAGAGTGCTATTATGAAGTTTTAACAAAATACTAAACACTTATCTTTAAATCTTGAAATCTTGATTCTCTAGAGTCTTGAATCTTGAATCTCTAATCTTCATCTTGATGCTTGAGTCTTTATACTGATCAGTCTTCGATAATACCTGCATATACTTCCTATGTATATATCTATCTATATGGAAATGTTAGTATATATTTTATAAAGTAAAGTATAATAACTATATAAGGTTGTTGTCATCAAAACATCATCAACTCACTTCCTAACAATTGTCACCCATGAACATATGGCTAACTTGATCTCTTTGTCGAATATTACAATTGACATCATCTAGAGGAATACCTTGGTTAGGAGATTGAAGTATGTGCGTCATTCGGTCTAAGGAGAAGAAAACTTGATGCCCACAAACTAAACTCCAAACACAATCAACTCTATTTGATGGACGTTGATGAGGATGATTTAAATTAGCATAGAAAAGCTTCACCATGAGATGATTGATCTTGTGAGAATTGAGATTCAAGTCGAGCAGTGATTCCAATCTGGATCTACGCATAAGCTCTTGTAATCCGTAAGCCGCAAAATCGTTGTAGACCATAAATGAACCTTTAAAGATCCGCGAATTTTTCATTTTATGCGATCTTGCTATTGCTACATCATTATATAGCCATTGTGCAATTTGGGCATCGGTAGGTTCGGCGGAAGAGGAGCTTTGCCTATTTCGCTTTGTAGGAGCCATTTGATCAAGGAATTGGTGAAAAAATTGAATGGATTTGGTATTTTAGGGTTTCTTTAGGAAATTTGGGTAAAATAAACTGAGAATGGTAAAGTGAGAGTGGAGTAAAAAGTGACTAAATAGGGGATCAGAAGAATTTTCCGACATCCAGTCGACTGGAAGAAAGTAGTCAGTCGACTGGTGCACTGAAAAAAAAACAAAATTTTATACAACCAGTCGACTGATCGTGTTAGGTCAGTCGACTGACTGGTTTCCCGAGAGTTTTGTTTACCTGTAAACAGTCGACTGATTTTGAATTTCACTCGACTGACTGTAAGAAAAAAATTGCAGAACGGGTTTTGAACTATATTTCATGAAGACACACAAGTTTAATTTATGAACATAAGTACATTTTGAAACAAAGAAAATGAGCATATTAGATTTTGCGTATATAAAAATTAGAAATGAGAGTGTGAGTCTTCCAAATCTTCTCCTGGTTCAATTTTTGTATTATCAACAAATAGTTTTATAGGTGAACATTCTTTTTGAATCGGTGAGTTGCTCATTCCTCCACGTTCCCATGAATTCAGTGATACATGAGGGCGTCGAGGTGAGTGAATATGTGCGTTCGTGTTGATGGGGGATGAACCACATATTTTTGCAGCACATCGTTCAAGAAAACTAAGTCTCCTACCATGACTCTTTTGTTCATAATACATTTCACGCTGAAGTTCAAGTGTTTCCCTTTGATAGTGATGCAAGTCATCAATCTTTTTTTTAGTTATCGGAGATGGAAATAAGTTTCTTCGCGTGCGTTTATTTTCTGGCGTATATCCCGTATGATGATTTTGTGGTGGACGTATTGGGATATAAGCAGGAGTCGGAGTTGGAAGTTGTGAAGACCCTAAACTTGGAGATTCATAATTAATTGAAGAATATCCAGACGAGTAATGGGAGGAAGGCTCGTCCGAGGATGATCCGACCATGGTGCAGATAAATAATGCAAAGTTGAAAACCATGTTTGATTGTTTGTGATAGAAGTAATATTTTCTTTAATCAAGTAGGAATATTTTCGAATGAACATAAATAGAGAAGTCTGAAACTAAAAAAATGAATAGCTGAGATTAAATATAGAGAGATTGAATTTCAGCCATATGAGAATTGAGGACAATAATCAAGGAGATGTGGACCATTTAAAAAAACAGAAATAAGCTGAAGTGAGCTATGAGCTTAGACAAGAAACATCTTGTAGCCTATTGGCAAAGACATATCCATACTTACCAAGAGGTCCTGAGTTCGAATTCAAGCTTATCCAAAAAAATTTTTTAAAAAAATACTTATAAATTTTTAAACGAGATGATTCCAAGTTCTCTTCTCAATTTTACAAAAGTGTTTTCATTTAAAGGTTTAGTAAAAATATCGGCCAACTGGTTTTCAGAAGATACGAAATCAAGATTTATTATATCTTTTTCAATGCAATCACGAAGAAAATGATGACGTATGTCAATATATTTTGTTCGTGAATGATTAATTGGATTTTAGGATAGGTTGATAGAACTTAAGTTATCACAAAAAATTGTTGATTTAGATAAATTAAAACCAAAATCATGAAGTGTTTGCTGCATATAGATTACTTGAGCACATGCCAAAGCTGCAGATATATATTCTGCTTCACAAGTTGAGAGTGAGATGCAATTTTGTTTCTTACTAAACCAAGATACAAAAGATCGTCCAATGAAGTGACAAGTTCCGCTTGTACTTTTCTATCCGTCCGACTTCCTTCAAAATCAGCATCACTGTATGAAACTAATTCGAAAGGACGTTCTTTCGGATAAAATAATCCAAAGTTCTTGGTTTTATTAAGATATCGTAATATATGTTTCACTGCTCTAATGTGTGACACTTTTGGATCTGCTTGAAATCGTGCACACAAACAAACACTCATCATAATGTCAGGTCTACTAGCTGTTAAATATAGTAACGATCCAATCATACTTCGACATAATTTTTGTTCAATACTTTTGCCATTTTCATCTTTATCAAGATGTGTGGTTGTACTCATAGGAGTTGGTTTGGTAGAATTATTTTCCATACCAAAACGTTTAATTAGATTATTACAATACGTTTCTTGATTAATAAAAATACCATTTTCTAGTTGTTTTATTTGTAAGCCAAGAAAATAATTTAACTCACCCATATGTGACATTTCAATTCATTGGTCATTATTTTAGAAAATTCTTGACAAAGTCTTTCATTTGTAGATCCAAAACTTATATCATCAACATATATTTGAATCATTAAAATATCCTGTTTATTTCTTTTAATAAACAGAGTTTGCTCAACCTTTCCAATTTCAAAACCAGAATCTATTAAATATCTTTTAAGACGATCGTACCAAGCACGGGGTGCTTATTTCAAACCATATAAAGCCTTTTTAAGCTTATAGACATGGTTAGGAAATTGTTCGTGTATGAATAACAGAGGTTGTTCAACATAAATATTTTCTTTTATAAAACCATTTAAAAAAGCACTTTTGACATCTATTTGATATAATTTAAAGTTATGAAAACATGCAAATGCTAGTAAGATTCGTATTGCTTCTAGTCTAGCGACTGGAGCAAACGTTTCTTCATAGATAATTCCTTCTTCTTGATTATATCCTTGAGCAACTAATCTAGCTTTATTTCTTGTAATATTTTCTTGTTCATCTACTTTATTTTTGAAAACCCATTTTGTACCAATAACTGATTGATCACTAGGCCATGGAACTAAATCCCAAACGTCCTTTCTTTCGAATTGGTTTAGTTCTTCTTGCATAGCGATTAACCAATTTTCATCGGTAGATGCTTCTTTAATATTTTTAGGCTCAATATGAGAAAGGAAAGCTACATGACCCATTTGTTTTAATTGACTTCTTATTCTAACAGATGAATTGAGTTCTCCAATAACATTAACAGAAGGATGATATCTTAATAATCTAGGTGGAGATCTTAATTCATTGTAATTGTGAACAATGTCTTCATTATTTTCAAGATTTGAAGTTTTTGCGTTTGTGATAATATCAAGGAATTCTTCATCATCTCTTATACTTAGGATTTTTTTTAAAATTTCATTGAAAGATACATGAAGTGTTTCTTCGATGATCTTTGTTCTTTTATTATAAATTCGATAAGCTTTGCTTCGATTCGAATATCCTAAAAAGATTCCTTCATCGGATTTTGGATCGAATTTACCAAGCTGATCTTTTGTGTTTAAAACAAAATATTTTAAACCGAAAACTTTAAAATAAGAAATATTTGATTTTCGTCCATTAAGAAGTTCATAAGGAGTATTCTTAGTTAGTGGTCGAATAGAAACTCGATTCAAAACATAACAAGCTGTTGCAACTGCTTCAGTCCAGAAATGTTTTGGTAACGTATTTCCATTTAACAAAGTCCTTGCACATTCTTGTAAGGTTCTATTTTTACGTTCTACAACTCCATTTTGCTGTGGAGTTCTAGGAAACGAAAAATTATGGAATATTCACTTTTTCTTACAAAAATGTTCGAAGGCTTCATTTTCGAATTCACCTCCATGATCACTTCTTATGTTTTTTATTTTTAAACCTTTAAAATTTTGAATTCTTTTGACAATTTTTTTGAAATTATCAAAGGTATCACTTTTATTTTTCATATAAATAGTCCACGTATATCTAGAAAAATCATCAACAATAACAAACACATATCTACTATGATTAATGGATTGTACTTGTGTTGGTCCAAATAAATCCATATGTAGTAATTCAAGTGGTTGTAAAGTTGAAATGACTTTTCTAGATTTAAAAGATGACTTAGTTAACTTTCCTAACTGACATTCATCACAAATATGATCAATTTTAAAATTCATTTTTAGTGGACCTTTCACTAAATCATTTTTAGAGAGCTTGTTTGTAGTTTTGAAGTTAATATGACAGAACCGTTTGCGCCATAACCAAGGATCATTTTCTTTGGCTATTAAGCACATATCTGAATTATGATTTATTTTCATATTCAGAACATAGATATTTCTGTCTCTATTTCCTTCAAAGATAAGATTTTGATTTTGATCAAAAATTCTACATTTGTTTCCAGAAAAAGTGATTTTGAATCCTTTGTCACACAATTGGCTGATACTAAGTAAATTATGTTTTAAATTTTTGACAAGTAAAACATTTGAAATAAGAGGTAAATTTGAAATAACGTTGTTGCTCACATCGCCCTTGCCGATGATATAACCTTTGGAGTTGTCTCCAAAGGTGATGGAGCCTCCATCTGAGTAAGTAATATTTGATAGCATATCTTTGTCTCCTGTCATATGTTTTGAACAACCACTGTCGAGTATCCATTTTCCTCTTTTCTTAAGTGGGACCTACAAAAAATATGAGATAACATTGGTACCTATTTTTAATAGGGTCTTGAGAGTTAAATCTTAGGAAACCAAACCCAAGAGGGCTCAGTATCCCATTTAAAAATGTAATCCTTGTTTTTATGAACAGTTTCTAAAAAGGTGTTTATATATTTCTTCCTAATCAAACTATTGTTTGTTTTAGGAATCCATATTTTTATAGTTTTCAAATTTGTCCTTTTTGAATTTTCCTTAGTGATTGTGGGTTTAGGATCAATTCTCCTTTTATTTTCTATTCTAGATGGAGCTATTGACTTCTTAACATAACCTAACCCTTTTTACTTGACACTGATTGAGAATTTTCAATAATTTTAGACAAATTTTCTCTTAAAGTTAGAAACATTTTTAGTAATATTCTCTAACTTACTTTTTAGCACAGTATTATCTAGTTCAAGTAATTTTACTTTTGTTTTTAACTCGTGATTTTCAAAGACAGGAACATCATTCTTTTCTTTTTGAGTTTCAATTTCTTGACTCAATAAAGTAAGTTGAGAATTAGTATTAGAGACTGATTCTTGAAGTTTTTCAGGTTCTTCATCTAGTATTTTCTTCTCATCTTTAAGCATATCTCTTTCAAATTCTGCTTTGTTCTGATTTTCGCGAGCTTCTTTATGTTTTCTTTTGAAAATTTTTAGGGTGTTCATAAGTTCTGAATTAATTTCTATTCGATCATCAAAAGTAAGATCACTAACCTCATTTTGTGTGGCCATGAAGCATACATTTGCTTGTTCATTTTCATTATCACTGTCACTATCAGATGATGAGGAACCTGAGTCATCCCATGTGACAGAGAATGCTTTCTTTTTGTACCTGTCTTTTCTGTCCTTGTTGGAATAACTCTTCTTTAGTTCTGTATAGTTTTTATGGATATGTCCGTTCTTGAGACAGTTATAACATTCTAAAGCTGATGCACATGGTTTGCTTGAGAAATTCTTTTTATCATTGAATCTGTCGTTCTTTCGATACTTTAAGAATTTCTTGAAATTCTTGGCAATGAATGCTAAATTCTCACCATCTGAATCTTGGTTCCCTTCTTCTTCAGCCCGAAAAGCTATGTTCTTTTTGTCTTGTGCCTGTACCCTTTTAGCCTATAAATTAACTTCATAAGACATTAGATTTCCTGTCAACTCCTCTGGTTTTATGATAGAGACATCATTAGCTTCTTCGATAGCTAAAACTGTTCTCTCCCATTCATCCGTGAGTGAGTTGAGGAGTTTTGACACAATATCAAAATCTGTATACTTTTCTCCTAGTGATAACAATGAGTGATATACGTCTTGGAATCTAGAGTACATATCATTTATAGACTCATCTTGTTTCATTCTAAAGTTTTGAAACTGATTTTTGAGCATGGAGATTTTGCTTTGTTTGACTTTGTTAGTTCCTTCATGAGTGATTTTAAGCGTCCTCCATATTTCATAAGCAGTTTGACACATGCTAACATGATTAAATTCATTTCTATCTAGTGCACAAAATAACATGTTCATAGCTTTAGCATTGGCAGTAGCATCTAATTTTTGTGTGTTTGACCAAGTGGAGTATTCTCCAGTAGAAAGTGTGTATTCATTCTGTGTGATATTCCATGATTCAAAACTATTAGATTGCATGTAGATTCTCATACGAGTAGACCAATAATTATAGTTCAAACCATTAAAAAATGGAGGTCGTGCAGTGGATTGACCTTCAATAAAACTAGTATTAGTGACAGTATTAGTGGTAGTGCTGGTGTTATTTTCCATATTAGCAAGATATCAGATAACTTTGTAGGTTATAAGATGTCTTGCTCTGATACCAAATGAAAGTATGTGTGGATCGATAGATATGGAATATATATTAAACTAAGTTTGGAAGCAGTTAAAAGCAGTAAAGTAAATAAGAGTAAGCACACCAGGAATTTTTATACTGGTTCGAACTCCCGTTCTTCGTCCAGTCCCAGAATAACTTCTGGCTTTAACTAACAATACCATCACTTAACCCGAAGGAATATGTCTGAGCAGCAGAACAGACACCTAAGCAACAGAACAAGATTTTTGTCTCAGCAGCCGAAGAGGACTTTCCCTTGCCTGAGCAGCAGAACAGGACTTAACAGAATATAAAAGTAGTTGACTCAATGTGTTCTTGATAACACTAATTTGTCTTTAAGATTACAAACTTCCTATAATCAATTCCTCAAGAATACAAAGAGTATGTGAAGATTTGAAAGGAAGAATATTGCTAAGAATCAAAGTATATGAAATATAATTCAAAGATTCAAAACAATGAAGAGTATGAATGCACTAGAATAATCACAAGAGAAAATAGAAAGAATTAGAATCAGAAATTAGTGATTATGAAGTATGCAATAACTCATATATATAGTTTTCAGAGAGATGCAACTCTTAGTGAAGAGTTTCAGCCAAGAGAGGCATCTTTTCACGAAGTGCAACTCTTCATGGAAGAAGATGTCCATTCAGAATTATGACAGTTGAAGCCGGATCAGTCGACTGGTTGATTTAGATCAGTCGAATGAATTTGAAACTTTTAAAATATTTGATCATTTAAAAATTAGAAAAAGAGTACACTATTGTGCATATGCACAGTCAGTCGACTAGGCATACATAGCCAGTCGACTGGCTGTGCATATATTGCACAGTGAACTTTGTTTTTAAAGAAAAATGGAAAGCTAGGAAACTTGAGGATTGATTTTAACATATGTCTAAGACTCAACACATATAATAATTACTTTAAGCATAGATTTGTAGTCTTGATCCTCTGATGTCTTCTTTTTGTCATGTATGAGTGCGTATTTTTCTTTAGCTTTTGAACCGTCTTGTCATGAATCAAAATTAGTGATTCAACAAGAAGGAATTACGTCAACTTATTTTAGTCGTCGATCACAAACGTATTTAACGACAGATTAGGCCGGGACCGGTCCTAGATACAAATAAAGAACAAATGAGACAACATGAAGCACTCTTAGGTTTGACTATGACACACCACTATAGCTAAAAAGAGGTATTTGTGTTTCGTAGTCCGATTGCATGGACGGTCCTAAGGAGTGGTGAAATACAACTGCAAGAAGATTCAAAAAAGAGACCATTTTAAAATTCAGACAGCTGGATCAACCATTTGGAGGTTGCATAGGAAAATGGACATACAAATATCCGATACCTCCTAACCCACCTGCTTAGGCTTTTACTGCTGCTGATATGCACTACAACTCTAATTGGGTAGCCCATGACACTCTATTTACTCCACAGCTTAGATGTGTAGGCATACCGACCATGCCAGTTCAAGCAGGCGTGACGGTGATGATAGAGTTAGGATATGCTCTAAGGGAAATTACTTAATTTATTACATATATCTAACTCAATGACCAATATTGCTCGAAATAAAAGGTGCTTTCTTTCTACTATATACTTGATATAAGGTGGTTATATTAATTAATTAATTAATTAAAAGTATATTTAATAGAAAATCTATAAATGTTATGTTTTGTGATAGTAGTTAAAAAGTTTTGTAACCGCGAGTAATTTGTTACAATAAAATAAATATACCATTTTAAATATTTCTAGTTTAGATGCATCGAGACTAGATATCGACGTATCCATTGAGACTAGAGTATGTAATACTCTCAAGATGTTAGACAGTGCATTACTCATGGCTGCTTGGGGCAATTAAAGGTTACATGCTGATAGTTATTGGATAATTATGAAATGACTCACTCAATAGCTTTATTTTAGTGAATGTAACTAAGATAAGTAGAAAATATCGATGTGACTGATTTAACGGTTCCCTCGACTTAAGAATACTATGGATCTTCTATATGAAAGCTCCGCTTTGATTATACAAATCATGGCACGTCGTTCCATTGAGTGACTATAGTTGGGTCGGGTGGAAGTAATAAAAGTGAAACGTTATTCAAGAGACGATTCGTCTCCTCAATTATATGTGGTTAGTATCATGGTCAACTCAAAGTCTTTGGCCAAGGCACTTCGGTTAATATAATTGTTATCATTGCACTAAAGACTTTGTCTATAGAGTTGAATATGAACGACATTACAATTTTGGCCATTACCAAATTCCGTAAGTCCAAAGTGATATAGTTTTGACGAAGAGAAATGGTGTAAATAAATGTCACAATCAGGTTACGCTTGATAAAGTGAAATGAGATTTTACCGAAACTGAGTAAGCGATAAATAAGGCCATAATGTCACATCACCTATTAAGTGACGTGTGAACGTTAACATTCGAATTGTTCGATATTAATTGTTGACCAAATTAACACCCAAGAGTTACACAATCGAAATAATGAATTCTCTTTAGTCCAAACGATTTAATTAGTTTATAGTTGTTATAAATTGATTGAAATAATTAATACTTGTGAAATATTAATTATAAATTTTGAATATTCTTTGAGAAATAACAATGTTATATATATTTATAATAGTTATAAATATATCGATCGATATGAGATATCGATAATAGGAAAAATCATATATAATTGTATATATTTAAATTTGGATCAAATGGGCTCATAGCCCGATATAATAACTCGTACCTTAATGAGCCTAAATTTTGACAAAAATCGAAACCCAAGTCCATCAAATCATAGATCATTGGATTTGGTACTTGCAAATAAGAATGAGCATTATCAGAGATTGATAGAAACCTCAACTCATAGCGAGAACAATAATAGAATAAGGATACTGATTATGACTACTACCTTGGAATTAATGGTATTCCTTAGGTAGTAGATTGTCACATCAGCATCGAGCATGAGAGAAAAGAAGACTTCTCCGACAACTAAACACATTCAGCTCCAGTGACTTGTTTCTCTAAATCTATCCTGTGGGTTGTAATGAGAAGGGGTCGGAACAACGTTCTAATGATTGGAAAATCTATAAATGTTCATACCATAAATTTATACCGATTGGTTTTCATTTAATTGTCATGTTTATTAAGGTTAACAATTCTAATCTAACCTTGCATTGAACATACGATTATTTACCTATCGAATCCCAATATCCATGCGACGAAAGGAATTTGCCGATTGGGTTTCAAAGTATGTTTATGATCTAAGAAATTGTGTAGTTGACAAAGAATTGAAAAATCTTACAATGGGACAAAAAAGAAATGTCAAGATGTATACAATATTCTTCATCAATGGATTTAAATTCTACACCAAAGAATATGGTGCTAAAAAATAACTATCAACACCGGTGTATTTGTTAAAGGTAGCGATGATCCAAATGAACATATAAAAGATTTTTACGGTGTCTTAACCTAGGTTTTGGAATTGATATATTTTATAGGATCTATAGAGAATGTTTTTTTATTCAGATGCAAATGGCTCAGCAATGTTCCAGGCTCGAGAATCAATATGCATAATGATTATAATCTTACTGAGATAAAACATAACTCGTGTAACCATAAGTATTATCCTTTTGTATTAGCCAAACAGACACTATAAGTTTATGTTGCTCCATATCCATCCCTAAAAAGAGAAAAGGCAGATTGATTAGAAGTTTATATAACAAAGGCATGATTTACGTTTGATGGAAAAAATATTCTACATGAACAAGCTTATTTGGCAAATCTTAAGCAAAATAATGAGATAATAATAACTGATGATCATACTGATTTTGGAGCTCTGAACTATGAATCGAATATTTTACTAGAAGCATTTAAGACTGCAAAGGAAAACGATATAGAGTACGAGACCGAGTCTAAAATAGAAAACGACGAAGAGTGATTATTAATGTATGTTTTGATAGAAGGTAATTTATGTGATTATTAATTTTACGTATTTTCTCATAAAAATAATATGTTTTCTCCTAATAAAATGATATATTCTTCCATAATCGAATGATTTGATGTGATTATGATAAGTTTTGAGATGTTGATGGATATTTGAGATTTGTTGTAAATTGACGGATGTTTGAGGTTGGATTATTATATATATTGATACAATTTTTATCATTGATATGATATATTTTGTGGTATATGTGATTTGTGTGATTTTGGGATTTAATATATATGATTTATATGTGTGAAATTGGCATGCAATATATATTCTTATATATATGTTGTTTGAGCATGAATCACGGCTGGAATGTAAATAAAAAGTTTTAGATTTTCGATGGGTAACGATGACATATTGGCCGCGATAGTCTCCATGATTGTCACGTATACTCGATAAGGCGACAAAAACCATCGAGCCATTCGACGAAAGCCATCGAAAAGTTGACAATGGAGCCATCGAAAAGTCTGTTGTTGAGCAATTACTCGATGAATGATATTTTGACGGTTTCTTCCATCGGTTTTCGACGGCCGACAACGGTTATTGACCATTGAAATGAATGTTCTCTTGTATTGTAATGATCAATATTTTAACGATCGATAAATGATGGAAAATATAAAATTTTGGTATAACATAGTTTTTTTAATTCCACAAATATAAAAGTTTGCAAAATAAACAAATATGATAATAATAAATTATTTTAAGCAATTAATATGCATTAAATGCATATAACATAAACTATTAACTTCAAAAGATAAAAATACATATCCTTGATTGTGCAAAATTACACATAATATAAGCTATAATCTAGATAAAAACTGGATGAATAATTTTTTGAATGCTGATGCCTTGTATTCATTGTGTATCCGTTTTTTCAAATATCATATATTTATTTATTTTTTTGATACAACTGTGAACGAATTTTGAATTTGTTGGATATCTATTGACAGACTTACCGTGTTAAAATAAATTGGACTTACTTTATGGAAGTAGTTCATGGACGAGATGGATGAAAAATTAGAATGTTAAGAAATGCTTAAATATAATGCATCTAATAATTGGAAGCATGCGCTTTTGCAAAAGAGCAGATGTCAAAATTTCATACAAAAAGATATTCCGAAGTCATAATTAAAAAGCATCTAATCTTTGCTCATCTTGTAGAATGGAGCATTAATTATCTGTACTCATGTTTGCAACATCTTTATTGTAATTGCAAGTTTGTGCATTTATAAAATAAGAAATAACTACAACCTTAACTGATAATGACAAAGACAAAGAATGTACTTAAACAGAGGAATATGCATAAGCATAACAGTTTGATATCACTTATAACGTGCATAATCTGCAGCGTGAATACTTTTCACAAGATTATTAATACTACTTACAAAGTTACCAACCAGAAAAAAACAACAACTCGTCGACAACTCAACCCCAGTTGACTTCAACCACTCATCACCTTGTATCAACTCCCCAATCGTAAAAGTACTAGCAACGACTAAGTCTGTTATAACATCATATCAGGGCCAATTAACCCGGCCTACCAGACCTGCACCCGGCCCAAAATTCTGGTACTTCCTAGTATAAAGTGTCCAACGCATAATCACCTACCCACTCCAACCATCCTTTCGGTCTAATATGACCATCGATGTACGATTGCAAGTGCACTATCCTAGACAATTCCTTCCACGGCCTTCCTAAATAGGATGGAATTGTTGACACTTTCGAAATTAGATCATTGCTCAGAACGATGCGACAGCTCTGGATTGAAGTACCGGTGTTTTGATTCGGATCCATTCGTCCTGGGCGGTGACGAGGTTTTTTTGATTGGACATGGGAAGACGGGTGATCAGTGTGCAACTTTGGAGGACGACTGCCCCATTTCCGAATATGAAGTCGACTGTTCCCAAGATAAGGCAGTCTTTGTAGAGCTATTATAGGGAGTGTGTGTAGAGTGTGTCTTGGTAGGCTCTGATTTGACATTGGTTCATCACTGAGCGATCGGATCCGACTCGAAGGGCAAGCACTTGATGCTAGGCGGGCCCTGCCATGTTTTCTATGCATATGTCCTGTAGTATAAAGTTGTCTCCAACCGCAGTTGGTATAACAGCGAAAGTGAACATTAGATCATAAACGTAGTGGATTCAGGCACTCGGTGCATTTTAGCAAAATTTATATATGCTAAAACACCCTGATACATCTAAAGCATTAGGTTTCGTGATGGGAAAATTTATTTACAATTGAAATTATAAAAGTATATTGTACCTAATGTGGCAAAGTTGAAAACGGTGGAGTTGTCCATTATGTCACGGTTACCGCTTATGATGGCAGCGTTCATGACATCTCCAACGATCATCATGTTCGTCTTCTTTTTACTTAGGTTCACGTTTTCATAGTAAATTCCCTTCTTCACATATATTACATATCGAAGTTTACCTTTATCTTAGTAAATCCCCTTCTTCACATATATTACGTATCGAAGTTTACCTTTATCTGGTACAGAGTCAACGGCGTCGTGTAATTTTTTAAAGTCTCCACTTCCGTCTATTATCACCGTTACATTTACATAGACGGGTCTGCTATCCATGAAATCTTCTCGTCCATGCCTGTCATCCACTATGGAAAAAATTTCGATATGTATTTTTTAACATCTTCGTTGTTGTTTGGTTGTAACAAATTGAGTACGACAAGGGAAGCGCTCTTCAACTCCGATAAGGAATTCAAATGGGCCTTCATACGTGGGCTAGAAGTGGAAAGCCCATTGAACCCATCTAAGCATGTGTCATAGTTGGTGAGCGCCGCACTAAGCCATATTCGTACATCCATGTAGTCCTCGACACGGATGACCAAAACAACATTGTGAAGTTGGTCTCGTGATACATCGAGCAACTCAATACAGTTGGCAGTAGCAACAACATTAGTAGTAGTATCACTGACGATAGTAGTTTTTGGCAGCAGTTGCAATGATTCATCGTTAAGTGTCATGAGGATTTCGAATGGTGTTTGCACATGGCCTTTCAATTCAGTTGAGGCGGCGACGATGGTGTGGTAAGATGAACGGTTAGGAGAATCGATGGAAAGATCGGACAATGGAGGTTGATCAACATAGGAGGGATGAAAGATGGTTACTATAGTGGCAATGCATATAAGGATAGCAAGTAAAGTGGAGATAGATAAGAAGATGAGGGATGGTATAATGGCCCACATTTAGGAAGGTTTAAATCGAAAATAATCCACACATGTCCAACTCAAACAATTAGGAACATAGATAATCAACGCGGTTAATTAAGAAAAATTAGAAAAGAAGAAGAAAACAAACACAGAATCTCGCAGCGGAACGATAAAATTTAATAATCAAATAAACAGTTCGTGAATCTGTTTACTATACATTTGATAATAATTTATACGACATTTATCAAAGTTATACATATAACAAAGATAAATAAAATAATACAGCAGACAACATGATGCAGGAATAATAATAGTAACAATATACCATATTTTCGTCTTCGTCTTCGTCATCCAGAAAATAACCTTTGGTGCGCTGAAATACTTAGGGCTGACCCGAGCATAATGAAAAGAAAAACCACTCGAGTCAGAACTAAAATATTCTTATGTGAGTCAAATCGATATCACATATAACATGAGTGTCGTTACGTTGAGATGTTTACGGTTTTACATCTCATATCCAGTGTACAACATGCATGCGATAACTCAAGAGATGTTACGGGAATTTTCCATCTCTTAAGGATCCATTAAAATATTTATATGTAGTAGAATACGCTAGATATATAATGTCTAATCAATAAAATAAATATTTTTCTTAGTGTTAAGGCTTAATATTGATCCCCCTTAATGCGTTTTTAAGTATTGTCATACAGTTTGCATATAAAACACCAGTAAACCGTCGGTGCATAGGGATGCGCCGTGATACAACAACACTACACTAAAATCTTAGGGGTCACGTATAGAGATAAAAATATGACAAGGCACGTGAGGCAATGCGTAAGGTAGGATACTACCAGTTCGAGGTCGCAGGGCTGGTGATAACGCATCATAGCCATGACCGTCCACCACGTCCATCAATCCCATATCAAATCAAAGGGAGGTTATCCCAAATCAAGATGCACTAATTGAAACCGACAACAAGAGTAGTAATATGGACCGAGTCCAAGAAAATCGAAGAACGGATGTCCGCTAGGGGTAATTAGCCTACTTGGTTCTGTCAAGCTGTCATGTTTTAGTCATCTCAAATTGGCACAAGTGCCAAGGTCTATCCATCATTGTTCCCTTTCTTCAAATCCAGTAAACGATACCAAATCCAACCACTTCGTTCTGGAGTCTCCTCCATGTACATAGTTGTTAAAGTGGTTCCAATATTGATGGAGAGTATGCCAATAAGAGGCCCCGGTCTCTTTAGCAACCAAACGTCGTTTTACACACTGATTGGTATTTTTACATTGCGAAAACGAGCTATACTTGATATCAAAATATCATATTCGCTTCAAAATCAATTTCATTTTGAAATATCATATTTACTTCAAATATGCCTATTTCCACTTGAAAGTCATTTTCACTCCAAAATTCGATTTGAATTACAATTTGGCTTATAAATTCATTTTAACCTAATTCGTTTTTAAATCCATGATTTAAATATATATTTGTACTTTGACCAGTTTGAATTTTAGAAAATAGTTTGAAAATTTTAAATAGTTTAAAAGTTAAAATAGTTTAATATAAAATAGTTTGAGTATTGTAAATGGTTTATATAGTAAAATAGTTTGGAAAGTCAAAGTAATTTAAACATCTAAAAGATAGGTTTTTAAAAAGTTTATATAATAAAATAATTTATTTTGAAAATGGTTTCAAAGTCAAACCGTTCCAATTTCAAACTTTCCAAATCAAAATAATTCAATTACCATTTCCATTTAAATCAATTCAATTTCGATTTCAATTCAAATTAACTTCGATTCCAAATTTAGTTCAAATCAATTTCAATTTTGATTCCAAATTAATTCAATTTCGATTTCAGTTCTAATTAATTCAATTCGATTCGATTCCAATTTTAAATAATTTCAATTCAATTCTCAATTTTAACCCATTTTGATTTATATAAATTCGAGTTCAATTTTCAAAATATCGATTTAAATCACTCAAATCAAGATAACCTTTAATATTCAATTTAAAAATCCAAATCTTTAAAAATAATTCAATTCCAAGACCAAATTTCGAAATATCCCTTTAAATTACTTTATCTTGGATTTATTTCAAGGTTTGAGTAAGAGTTCAATTTTTTTTAAAACAAATTAATTTTCGGAATTCAGGTGGTTTCTCAATTATAACTTCAAAATTTCAAACCCAATTCTTTAAAAAATTCCGCTTGACAAGTTCATTTTTAACATTTCAAGCTCGAGTTCAAAAATGATTCCATTTCCATAAATTTGATTTTATTTCTTAAAATCAAAACCATTTAAATAATTTTAAATCAAAGTTTTTAAAATCATTTAATTTAACCAATCCGGTGTCCGTATATAATTTTCTATTTTATGGGCCAAGTGAATCCATTATTTCAATTTAATTTCAGGATGGATGTATATAATTCCAATCCACATAAATTTCATAGATATATATCATTTCAATCATTTTATAGTTTATTCGAAATAATTCAATTTATAGTTACATATACAGTATATAATATACGGGATGATAGCATGATATATCAAAATAAATAAACATTCAAATCATTCAAAACATCAATCAATAACATCCATCACAATCAACATCCAAATCAGTCAATAATTCAAAATAATTTCATAGCTATCAATTTCAGGTAATTTACTGGAAATTAAATTCCAATTTCAAATTTAACTGTCAATTTTAATACCCACAGTCAATTCATATGTCAATTTCATTTTCAAATAACAGTCAATAGAATTAGATAACTTCATAACGAACATAAAAGTATCATAGTACGTCGTGAGCGTTAAAAACACTCCCCTTTTATTTGAAACTGAAAATTTTTCCAGCTTCAAATAAATCTCAAACTAACTCCAAGACATACCCTTCGTCGATACAAATCCAATGCAATTTGTTTCATTTGATTCTGATATCGTATGAAACCGTTACAATATTTTTAACAGTAACAATTTATATAAATTAATTAATAAACTTTAATTATAAGGTTAAAACTATCATACCTTTCTTATTTCCAAGCCCGGCCCACTAACCAATCTAACCCACTACCGATATACGGCCTGGCCAAACAAAGCCCACCCGCCTTCTTTCCCCTTCTTCCTTTCATTTCCTCTTCTTTTTTTCCCCTTTTTTTCCCTTCTTCCATTTGAACGGCCCAAAGCCCATGAACCAGCCCGCCTTCATTTCTTCTTCTTCCCCCTTCTTCTTTGCCTGTAGCCGAGAATTCGTGCACGCCCTCCTCCCATGACCGTACACGTGCATGCGACTACCAAACCACCATCGCTGCTTCCAAACCCACCTGCACGTCGCCCTCCTCGAGCTCGACCCGCATGCCTCCTACTTGTCTCGCCGTAGCGTTTCTGACCCAAAACCATACTTGCAAACCCAAAATGTCGCACCCCTCCACAGCCAACCGAGCTTTACTAAAACTTGGGCCCTGCCTCACCTCCACCTCACGAACACATCCCCAATGGCCAAATCGCCAATTACGTCCTTAATCGAAGGCTAGGTTGAACCCTAGTTCGAAACTCGTACGCGAAAACACTGTCGAGCATCCCCAAATCATCGCTGAACCTCCCAATCGCCTACCAGATCGAAGCTCTACTCAAATCTTGATTTTTAAAATTCGATTGGGGATTTTTCATGGTGTAGTGGATTAGAATTCGAATTTTGAACTGAGGACTTGCCTTTTGGTTTACTGTGAATTGAGGAACGAACGAACAAAGGCAGACGATCAGTGGTGGGTAGAAAATATGAAGCACAGAACCACGTTTTAAGGATTTAATTTATGATTTATAAGTTTTCCAAATTTTTTTTGAACAACCCTGCAATTAAATAAAATAGGGAGGGGAGATAGGGTGGGAAACAGAAAATAGGGTGGGCTAGAATTTGAGTAGAGTGGCTGAAAAGAAGAAGGGTGGGAGGCTGTGGTCAATTCAACACACACGTATATATACAAATTTTCAAAACATCAAGCTTTAATTTACGAACTCCAATTGAGGCATGCTATCCAACATTCATAATGTTGTACCCCTATTCCGAACGCAATAGAACTTGTTTCGGAACCCAATTCGATCTTGTGGAGAACATAGCTTTTTGTACACAATTGTTATATTAAACTTCAATACAAATATCAACGTGTTTCTATCTCGTACGACCAAATGATAACCCCAAATGCCACGATATTTGAAATCCAATAATAATACAATATTACGGATTCAATGGAACTTGTTTCTTCAAAATCTGATACTGTTCCCCGAAAGGCCATTTTTATACGTTAATCTAAACAAGTTATTATTAAAATCGAGTAAATCACTTTTAAATTAAATCTAATTTTTTTTTATTACCGTCATTCTTATTAATAGAAATTTAATAAGCTTTGAAATTATTTTTATCTAGCCTAAAACTCAAGATTTCACTATTTAACCAAATGTCAATTATTAAATTCCGCAATTAAATTAGCCGGTAAATCGTTATATTTGAAATTCAAGTTATTAAATCCATCAAATTAACATTTAAATATTTAAAATCAATTAAATATTCCAATTTCAAATAACCACATTTTGGGTCGTTGCAGATGGAGAAGAGATTGATGAGTTGATGGTGTAGTGAGGGTGTTTTTCTAGGTTCCTGTGATGCTTATATTTTTATATATAGAGAGGTTAATTGTACGGTTAATTATATATAGAATATACAAAAACTAAAAATGTGTAATTCTTTTTATAATAAATTTTTAATAATCTAGTCATTGGGTGCATGAACCGACACAAAGGTCATAAAAATAAGCATAAAGTAGGAACATGTTGAGGCAGATTATGGAGATAAGACGCTAGGCCACATTACACATATAACATGACAAATTTATTGATTATATTACCATTAAACAACATTATATATACTATGACAAACATAATATCTCTTATTTTATTTCATTGTGTGGTTTAACATATGATACTACAAATAAGTTTTATGTAGTTGAAAATATTGAAATCTTTAAGTTTATTTAGTAACGCAATGGATGTACTTGGTAAAACTACAGGTGGTTGAAACTTTTTCTGTTGAATATGCGAGTATATGATTTTTGTTTGATGATAATAAACATATATATATATATATATATATATATATATATATTCATTTAAATGTATTTGTTATTGTACTATTTTATTTTTCACATAATTAAATAAATGTTTGCTGAATAAAATAAATAACACAGTATTTAAATTCAAACAGATATTTTATTCAAATAAATATTTATTACAATTTTGAATAGTACAAATTCAAGCTCTCACTATATATATATATATATATATATATATATATATATATATATATATATATATATATAGACACACACACACACAATTTTAATTACAATACAAATTTGATTACATCACAATTTTCATTTACATCAGCACCTCACTACATATCACTCATTCACTCAAAATTTGATCTTCAACTTCATTCCAGATTGAATCCAGCATTTGAGAAATCTGCAAAAATATACACTCACGCAGTAGAATTGAAAATGAAATATTTTGCAGTATAAAATAAAACGATTTTTGAAAATATTATTTGCCTCTGTTATTTGGGTTGTTCATCGTCATTTAATTTTGAATTCATCACACATGAACAACTTGTGACATGCACAGTGTATCACTATATATGCCACAAGGCCGTGCACACCGATATACACTTGATAATCTACAGGGACAGGTGAGCACAAGGTCAAACCCAAAATAAAAGCCGGGTTCAACTCAAGTGAAATAAATAAAGTCATGACACAAACACAAGGTCAAACCCGAGCTTTAAAGCTGGATTCAACACAGGTGCAGTACAAAAATACAAATACAAAACTATGGGTCAAGATACATATAACACAACCTCGACCAAAAATTCGAATGTACGCTTGAACCCAGAATAGTCAGATTCAAACAACAAAGTGCATCATAAATTGATACAAGACATTCATACAACTCAACACACCAATGCAATCAATTGAGGCTACGAACCAGGTTCAGACTCAAGTCAACAAGACCAAAGTGGAGCCACCAATGGAACCTGACTCGAAGCAACGCAACAGTAACTTCAACATTGTAATATACAGAGCACAGATGACATGTTCAAAACAACACCAAAACTGGAAACAAAAGCCTCAACCCAAATGATGCTCGACAAATTACAAACTGCACATGAAACAACAGATCGAATAAACAATGCAATAAATGAAACTGACCAGGCAGAACCAAAATGCAACCATATATGCAAAGATACACATCGGCCATGAGATAGATCAGAATGTACAAAGGCAAGGCAATGCACTTCAATAATCAGTTTAGGTCAGACCAACCAGAGATTACAAACTAAAGGCACAAGAGACAAAGCAGAAAAGAATAGCTAGAACACTAGACTAGGACCAAATTGCAACATACATACATATGTGTGTGTGTGTGTGTGTGTGTGTGTGTGTACACGATAATGAAAAGCAACACCCGGTTCAATTACAAGTTGAAATGCAGCAACCAAAACAAATGCAGATATATTTACACTGTAACCAGTGACAGTGATCAAGTGCAAGTGAAACACAAGAGTACAAGTCGAGATGATCAAACAACTAAAAATATCAATGTCAAGGCCGAAGTCAAAAAGGAACGGCAAGTAAAAATCCAACAAGTCAAGTATGCTACAGGGATGAACATACATACCAAAGTCACCAATAAAGTCAACGCCGTGATGACCAAGGAAAAAGGTTGAACACGCTAGAAATTCGAACCATGGTGGGCAAGAAATCAATCAACACCGTGAGAATAAAGCAACGAAAATATAGGAATTGAAAAGGTCAGAAATCATCACAAGCATCTATACAATATCGAATGGCCGAGGAGAATTACAGGCGAATTCAAATGATTATATACGAATGAGAATATAAGAATTAGAATCCTATTTAACCCAAAATCATCACTGGCCGTAAAATTCATTCAAGTTGAAGAACAACAGAGAAGAATCAATTCAGTAACTTGAATCATCGGTCGAGCAGAATCAATATCGAAAAAGGAAAAAATCGCATACGTTTTTGACAATCGAACTCGACCCAATTGAGGTAGCCGCAGGCAATCAATGATAGAGGAAAATATTTGAAGCATCATCGACAAATTGAAGCGGCGCCACAAAGCCCTAATTTCAGAGCAAAGAGGAACGAGAACGAGCACCTTTTTTTTAGGAAAGAAGTAGGGCCAAAGGAATAAAAAGAAAAGGGAGGTTCTATCTTTATCACTTAAATGTTTTGGACCGGCCTTGTTTTTATTTGGCTTCAGCTTTGTAAATTAGGGTTTTTGCTATTTAATTTGTTTTTAAATTTGTATTTCCTTTTTAAACAATTGTAATTTATAGTCGTGTGTCTAGGGGACGAGCTACGGTGGTGTATGTGAGAAATGCGGATTATGGATCTTAAGGCTAGGATTAACACTAGAGGGGGGTGAATAGTGTCAATAAACAATTATTAAATCCTTTTGAGTTTATGTTAATTTAGACACCGATGTATGCAATATACAGATACAGATATGATCACAGAAACAAACACAGATACAGAAATAAAATAAAAGCAGCAAAAGAAAGAACACACCGGATTTTATACTGGTTAGGAGTTACCCTACATCCAGTCCCGCAACACATGTACGGATTTTATTTTAAAAGCAATCGTACAATTACCCCCTCGGTTTCAAGGCTACGAGGTACACTCTCCAAAATTTCTATCCCCTGGATAGAGATACTTGATTTCCGGGCCACAAGTTTACCCAATTGATTTACCAAGGCTATAATCACATCTTTTCTTGCTTAATAGATTACAAAGAAGTCTATAACTTTGAATAGCACTGAGAACCTTGTAGAGATAGTGATAGAGAATCAAACTAGAAGTAATCGAGTTCGATTCAATGTTGATTTTAACAAAGTAATGGTAAGAATATGTATTAAGAAATGTGGAAGAAGAAGAGGAGTGAAAACCAAAAAATCTGATATAAAATTCGTTGAAACTAACCCCTATTTATAGAAGAACAACAGCCATGTCCATTCATGAAGTGTTATGGCGAATAGACACTTCTTTTGAAATTTAAATTTTGAACTCAACTGACACCATGTCGACATGGTTACCCTAGGCATGTCGACGTCCCAAAGCAATTTTTGGTGATTTGATTTTTTTTTGAAAATAACCTTTATTTTATATTAAAACTATTTTAAATTTTACAAATATACTTGACTATGGTTAAAATTCATAAGTAAATGTAGAGAATAATATATATATATATATTTTAACTATAATTTTATATTTAAATCTAAGTATAAATATTAAAAAGTTAAATATATAATTTAAAAAGATAGTTTAAAATCAGGAGTAATTTGACTTTGAAATTAAAGATAATTTTGAGGCTAAAATTATTTAAAATCAGGATAGAGAGTTTTGAATCTTTTTAAAAGGAAAGTTTTGAAATCATTTTGAAAACAAGATAATTTTGTAAAATCATTTGAATTAAAATTAGTGGATACAAAACAATATTCCACTAGATTTTCGTAGGTTCCATCCTACTTAGGGTTCCATCCCTTTAACAGGCTCGAAGTGGATTCCATTCCACGAATAAATTGGATTTTAAGTTGCCAGTGCTTTTCTACGAGCTATAACAAAAATTCCTAATAAAAATACTTATGCTTGAAATCTTGAACTCTTGATAATCTTGATACTCATGAGTCTTCTATCTCGATATCTTGATCTCTATACTGTACAGTCTTCATTCTTGGTACCTACATGGTTAAATCCTGCATATACATATATATCTAAACTTATAATGTCAGTATTTATATTTTATAATCTATTCTAAGGTTGTTGTCATCAAAACCATCATCTCACGGACTAACAATCTCCCCCTTTTTGATGATGACAATCTTTGTTTAAAAAATATTATTCCTATCCTAATAACTCCCCCTAAAACTAATAACTCCCCCTTAATTAATGCCTAACTACCCTATTTTATATTTCTCCCTCTTTGTCATCAACAAAAACTAACTCCCCCTCATTCTTGGACTAGAGTACCTGCATTAATAAACTATACAATGGAATATATAATGGATAGATTAAGAAATAATTATCCTTATGAACATGATAATTAATCAAAGATTGTATACATTTCAATGTATATATATACATGTTTTATGCAGCAACTATCAAACCAATTTAAGAAATCAATCCACACCGAGTATCAATTCAAACCAAATCTAATTTATTCAAACAAACAATTCAAAGAAAGAAAACAAATAAAAATCAAACGTTACGTGGAACTTCCACCCATCCTTCTTCTCCAAAGATTGGGCCTGCCTTAATAGCATCCCAATTATCATAGTCGTTGATGAGAGAGACTGGAGGATGTGCTTCGTTATCATCCTTGTGTAGGGAGGAAATCAACCATCGTATTGCATCGAAATGCCTTTCTTGCTCCTTGATCGTCTGCATTTGACTCAATTCTAAGTGTCGCTGGTTACGAAGAATAAACGAGAGAATATTCTTGAACGAATTAAGAGTTTCTTCAAGATTTTCGGATAAATTGTGAATTGGATTAGCCATAATTGAATTTGTGAAAGAAATGAAGAATTTGAAGATAGAAAATAATTTCCAGTGAAGAATTCTGGAAGAAATAAGTATATGTAGGTGTAGAAATTCGTTTGAAATGAATGGACATATTGTTGTTATTCAAATTTCAAATTCAAAATGAATTTTGATTTCTGACCAGTACATGTCGACATGGTCATAGGGGGTATGTCAACATGGGTTAGTGAAAAAAAAATGACTATTTAGATTTTGTGAATAATTATGTATATATATATATTTATATAATATACTAACATTTATTCTAGAGATAAGATAAGCTAGATAAAAGAAAGAAAAATTCATTTCATTGCATACTAAGATAATGCAATGATTAAAGCATACGAAACTACATGAACTTTCGAATTAAAACAAGCTAAAACACATATAATAAGATACGAAAAGATAAAATTAGTTAGAGGATGATGATGATGAAGAAAGTCCAAGTTTCTTGCTGACTTTGGAAATGAACCTGTTCATCTTGGATGAAATTTTTTCCACCTTCTTACTAACGGATCGTTTAAGAATCCGTTGATTCTCAACAATCGTCTTTTGGTTTTTGAGAAGGGTTTTGGTGGATGGATTAGGAGGATAGTCAATGCTTTCCAAAGAGGTTTCACCTTCTTCTTCTTCAATTTCCATTTCATCCCCTTCTTCTTCTTCCTCTTCCTCTTCTTCCATTTCCTCATGAGCTAAACGCTCTTCCTTTTCGGCAAGGATCTCATAAGGTTGAAAAACAAATGGAATTTTCATATGCGAAATGTTGGAATGATTGTAAACTTTTCTATAAACAAATTCTTCACCTTTGAAATCCACTCCAAAATAGTTAAAAATCCGAGTGAGATAAATTCCATGATATAAAGCATTCTCACCCATTTCAAGATCTTTAGGACGAAATTCATCCAAAATAACTTGTGCCCAATTTGTGTCATAATTTTCAAAAATAGCAAAAGGAGCTTTGCAAACTTTTGAAGTAGGATTGTTAAAATTCCCCGATCTTGGGGTCAATGTATGTTACAAAAGAAGATTGACAATTCTTGCTTTTGGTCGAAAATTTCTATTTTTAAATTCAAAATCATCATCCCTTTCGAGAATGTGATGAAATATCTCACGATCATGTTCATCGATTTTAAAGTTAGAAAGATCCATTCCCAAATTCTTACAATTGAGAATAATACCCAAAAGATCACAATTCAAAACAATTCTAGTGCCTTTGACACTACACCAAATTTCATTCTCATAACCATCATAAAATTCTCGATTTAAATTCACATAGGAAACTTTGACAGGATTAGGATAGCAAACAAAATCATTTTGAGAAGCTTCAATAAGACTTAGAACTCCATTGTTTGCAAAAAGAGAATCACTTTCATAAGAAGAAAAATCTTGAAAAATAGCAAAATTTCTGGGATGGACTTTGGCATAGTTAGCATAATTGATGTATGCTTTTATTGCCTCCGGATCATTGAATAATTGTTCTTTGATTTTTCTGAAAATTCTCATGGTGGAGGGGTTGCTTGAAGAAGCCATTAAAGTAGAGAGCTTGAAGTTATGAAGAGAGAGTTTGAATTTGAAAATGAGAGTGAAAAGATATGATAAAAAATAGTGAATAAATAGATTCTCAAAGGACATATTCTCTGGTCAAAAGGTAGCTTTTCAGAGAATTGAATGAAGTGAAAAGGTGGAGAGAAATTCAAATATTTGAATTCAAATTTTGAAATTCAAATTCAGGTACCCATGTCGACATCATGGTAGGGACCATGTCGACATGTGCCTTTGATTTTTCCAAAGTTCTCTAATATATATATATATATATATGTATATGTATATATATATATGTATATATATATATTATTTTTAATGCCTATATATATCTGAAATATTATTAAACTTCAAGTATATTTCAGAAAATATTATTGTACTATTAAAAAATAATAAAATAATAATAATAATAATAATAAAAAATAGAAAATAAAATTTAAAATTCAAACAACACACCAATTCAAAATCGATCAATCAAATAATCAAGCAACTAATTCTAAGCAAGCAATTTCAACCAATTGTATTGTAAACGTGTACCTTTTTTTGAGTCCGTTTCTTTGAATTCGTCGGAGTCATGAACAGCTGTGAAACACAAATTCAAATTATCTGTCTTCTGATCATCATCACACGAGGACGAGTCTGAGTCATCTAGAGTAGCAGTAAATGCACGCTTTCGTTTCTTTGCTGGATCATTGTTCATAGGGGGATTTTGCCTATCTGGATACGGAAAGTCTCTTTTGAAATGGCCTGGTTTATCACAGTTGTAACATTTGTCATTATTTGGAACTGCATTCTGATTTCCTGAATTCTTATAGTTGTTTCTATTGAGATTATTCATCTTTCTGTATTTCAGGAATTTCCTAAATTTTCTGGTCATAAAGGCTATCTCTTCATCATTATCGTCGTTTAAGTCTGGTCCATCGGTCAATGCATTGAATGCCATTGTTTTCTTTCCAGATGCTTTACTTTCTCTTCTCCCGATCATTTGAACTTCATACGACATTAGATTTCCAACTAATTCTTCTATCTTTAAAGTACTGATGTCATTTGCCTCTTCGATCGCAAGTGTCTTTTGATCCCATTCTGGAGTTAGAGAATATAAAATCTTTCTGACTTGATCTTCTTCAGAAAATTCCTTTCCCAAAGATATTAGAGAATGCACAATATCCTGAAATCTACTATACATATCTGAAATAGACTCATTAAGATTCATTTTAAATAATTGAAACTGATTTGTGAGCATGGAAATTTTGGTCTGTTTAACTTTGCTTGTTCCTTCGTGGGTAACTTGCAAAGTTTTCCAGATTTCATATGCAGACTTACAAACTGACATTCTATTGAATTCATTTCTATCTAGTGAACAAAACAAAATATTCATCGCCTTAGAATTATTTTGTGCAACAGTCTTTTGACCAGCAGTCCACTTTGCAAAATCAGTAGTGGGTTCAGAATATTGAGTTTGTGTAATATTCCAAGTATCTAATCCTATATATTGTAAGTATATTTTCATCCTATATGCCCAATATGCATAGTTACTGCCACTAAAAAGTGGTGGTCTGACAGTAGACTGATCTTCTATAAATGAACTAGTGACAGGAATACTAGTGTTAGTAACAGTACCAGTGTTGGTAGCCATTTTGAAAACTTTTCAAAAATATGATTATGAAACTTTAAAAACCTTGCTTTGATACCAATTGTGAGAAATGTAAGTTACGGATCTTAAGGCTAGAATTAACACCAGAGGGGGGTGAATAGTGTTAATAAAGAATTACTAAATCTTTTTGAGTTTATGTTAATTTATACACCGATGTATGCAATATACAGACACAGATATGATCACAGAAACAAACACAGATGCAGAAATAAAATAAAAGCAGTAAAGGAAAGAACATATTGGATTTTATACTGGTCGGAGTTACCCTACATCCATTCCCGTAACACAAGTATGGATTTCCTTTCAAAAGCAATCGCACAATTACACCCTCGGTTTCAAGGCTACAAGGTACACCCTCCAGAATTTCTATCCTCTGGATAGAGATACTTGATTCCGGGCCACAAGTTTACCCAATTGATTTACCAAGGCTACAATCACACCTTTTCTCGCTTGATTAATTTCCAAGGCCACAATCACACCTTTTCTCGCTTAATGGATTACAAAGAAGTCTATAACTCTGAATAGCACTGAGAACCTTGTAGAGATAGTGATAGAGAATCAAACTAGAAGTAATCGAGTTCGATTCAATGTTGATTTCGGCAGAGTAATGGGAAGAATATGTATTAGGAAATGTGGAAGAAGAAGAGGAGTGAAAAACCAGAAAATATGATATAAAATTCGTTGAAACTAACCCCTATTTATAGAAGAACAACAACCATGTCCATTCATGAAGAGTTATGGCGAATAGACACTTCTTTTGAAATTTAAATTTTGAACTTAACTGACACCATGTCGACATGGTTACCCTAGGCATGTCGACATCCCAAAGCAATTTTTGGTGATTTGATTTTCTTTGAAAATAACCTTTACCCTATATGAAAACTATTTTAAATTTTACAAATATACTTGACTATAGTTAAAATTCATAAGTAAATATAGATAATAATATATATAGATTTAACTATAATTTTATATTTAAATCTAAGTATAAATATTTAAAAGTTAAATATATAATTTAAAAAGATAGTTTAAAATCAGGAGTAATTTGAATTTGAAATTAAAGATAATTTTGAGGCTAAAATTATTTAAAATCAGGATAGAGAGTTTTGAATCTTTTAAAAGGAAAGTTTTGAAATCATTTTGAAAACAAGATAATTTTGTAAAATCATTTGAATTAAAATTAGTGGATACAAAACAATGTTCCACTAGATTTTCGTAGGTTCCATCCTACTTAGGGTTCCATCCCTTTAATAGGCTCGAAGTGGATTCCATTCCACGAATAAATTGTATTTTAAGATGCCAGTGCTTTTCTACGAGTTTTAACAAAAATTCCTAATAAAAATACTTATGCTTGAAATCTTGAACTCTTGATAATCTTGATACTCATGAGTCTTCTATCTCGATATCTTGAATCTCTATACTGCATATACACATGTACAGTGATACACTGTGCATGTCACAAGTTGTTCGTGTGTGATGAATGCAAAATTAAATGACGACGGACAACACAAATAACCGAGAAAATAATATTTTCAAAAATCATTTTATTTTATACTGTAAAATATTTTATTTTCAATTTTACTGCATGAGTGTATATTTTTGCAGATTGCTCAGATGCTAGATTCAATTTTGAATGAAGTCGAAGACCAATTTTTGAGTGAATGAGTGATATGTAGTGATGTGCTAATGTAAATGAAAATTGTGATGTAATCAAATTTGTATTGTAATTAAAATTGTATATATATAGTGAGAGCTTGAATTTGTACTATTCAAAATTGTAGTAAATATTTGTTCGAATAAAATATCCGTTTGAATTTAAAACTGTGTTATTTATTTTATTCGACAAACACTTATTTAATTATGTGAAAAATAAATTAGTATATTAACAAATACGTTTAAATGAATATATATATATATGTTTATTATCATCAAACAAAAATCATATACTCACATATTAAACAGTCTTCCCCTTTTGATGATAACAAACATATATTTAAGATTTTGAATTTATTAAATGTTTTTGATCGTTCAAATTTGCTCCTCCTATTTGAATGCTCCCTCTCTACACAAAGCTCCCCTTCATATATGCATGTAAATAAAAATATGCAAGTGAGACTAGATGCAAATAGAAAATATTTGACCTTTATTTGTCAAAATCTTAACTTTTCTCTCCCCCTTTTGTTATCAGCAAAACAGTAACAATGTTAGAAGAATAGAGATAAAGTGATAGACATTAATACAACATTAGTTCTCAATCGACTATAAATATTAAATTTCAATAGAAAATCAAATAAAAATCATAAATACTCTGTTAGGCGCATATTCCATTTTAGAATGATAGGAATAATGTCATCATATAAAACCATATAGTTGTGTCAATTTGTGGTATATTTATATCAGGAATTTGAATATCTACTAATCATGCATAACCATTAGGACTTTTAAATAAGATTAGTAGTATTCCAATTTTATTTTAAAAAATGAATTCAAGTATCTTCTAACCACGCATAACTGTGAGGACTTTTAAATGGGATTAGAATCAACTTGTCTATTTAATTAATCAATTTTTATTTGCGTTCCATACATGCATAACTGTGAGGACTTTTAAATGAGCATGGAAGCACATAATCAAAAATTCCAAGTAATTCACCCATGCATAACCGTGAGGACTTTTAAATGAGAGTGAATACTTTGGATCCTTTTTTCAAAAAATAAAAAATAAAATGAAAAACGAATGATTTCCTATTTAAATACCACATACCGACATACTATATTGGATTTTGATGAGTGATGGTCGATAGAAATATGATAGAAATAGTGACGGTCATGGAATTTTTACCAACAAAAAGTTTTAATAACTCTTGTTTAAATTTCTAAAGAAATTTACTAATTATACTATCTCGAGTTATAATATATGATCAATATCAACACTCATCACTTTTTCAATCACTATTTATCTTTTTGATAACCAGTAGGGAGTTAGATTAATTAATGTAATCATTTAAGCTCAAATTCAAAAACAATTATCAAATTTTCTAAAAGTGACTAATCTGAAACAAGGTCAAAAAAATGATTTTCTAGAAGGGTTTTATAGGAAAAATTCTGCTATTTGAAAATATTTGAAATGAAAAATATGCAGGTATTTTCTTTGAAAAAACGATGCAATTACCGAATGTCTCAACATAAATCTCGTTCCACTAGTAATTTTTCTATCAACTAAATTACCAGTGTAATCTGCATTTGAATTTTTATTTCAGTCAAAATTATCATTTGGTTAATGTTATAGACCAGACTGTAAAGTTGCAACAAATTTCTTAAAATCATTTTTAACAGCTTTCACATGAAATTCTTTTAAATTTGATTGAAATCGTGCAAATTTACAAACAGTGACAATAGTGTCAGAACAAACATATCCACGTGTAACATGAGCAATCAGAGATCAATAAAACATCGTCATTAGTCCAAGAAAATCTATAGTTCAAAGATGATTGGTCAACATTTTGAATAAGTTAGAATCCAAATCATCATCCATCTCTTTGTAACATAACTGGCTAATTTAAATTCAAATTATGGTGCAGATTATCACATTAACTATATTGTTTAAAATAAATATACCATTACCTTTCTTACCTGTACGATAATTTTTTGTTGTAGCCCATTGTGAATCTGTCACCTTTGTATTAGGCTAAGGAACTTTGATTTGTTGCCCGTAGGGTGTCTGGAACAGCCAGAATCCAGATATCACTGTTGTTGTTCCTTAGCCTACCACCACACCTACACGTTGAAAGATTTTTGTGACTTATTTGTTTTTATAGGTCCATCGTTGTTAGTGGCAATTGATTTTGAAAAATAATTTTGTGGAGACCCAAAACTATTTATATATGTTCCTTTCGGCACCCAGATTTGTTTAACTTTAAGGGATTTTATATTTGTGCCTTTTGGGACCCAAATTGGAATTGTTTTCACTTGTTTGGGTCTATACCAACAAATATTGTGATTGTGTCCAAAATTTCCACAAATTGTGCACTTGAATTTGACTTGATTAATTTCCTTTCTAACATTTTCATATTGATTATATCCAAGTCCTTTTCTAACCGTATTAACAGTTTGTTTCCCTAATAGCATATTCAACGATCTTTCACTTTTGGAAAATTTTACTTAAGTCGTTGTTAGTTGTTGGACTTGTGTTTTGAGAGATTCATTTTCGTTTAATAATTGTGTCCACTTTTTAATAGAATTATCTCTTCTAGTGTTTTCGCTTTCTTTCAAAATCAGAATTTCATTTTCAAGCGATTTAATTTTAATTTCTATTTTTTAATTTCTTCTTCAAACGTTGGACACTTATCACACTTAGGGATCCTACTTTGATAGTTTTTAGCTAATTGGTCAAGTTGTTTATTTGATTCTATCAAAGTATGTCTTTGTGATTCAGCTTTAGCATATTTCTTCCTAAGTCTTTCAAAACAGCCATTTGCTTCGTGGAAATATATAAGTAGTTGTGAGTGAGAAAATTTTGATACCTTGCTTGGCTCATCATCGTCGCTATCAGTCATATCACCTTGAAGGCATAGATCTACTTTTTCACTCTCACTGCTAGTGCTTTTATAATCATCATCACTTTTATTCCACGTGGCTGCAAAACTTCTCCTTTTTAATTTCTTTTCTTCGTCGTGTCGATTTCTAGGACAATTCGGCTTGATGTGTCCGAGTTTGTTGCACGTGTGACAAATGATTTCTTGCTCTTTTGGGTTATCTAGAATTTTGACTATTCTGCCTTTTAATTTTTGACTTAGAGCTGAATTATCGTATTTGCGGTTCCACTTATTGAATCTCTTCATTAATAGTGCCAGCTCTACTGCTCCATCATCGTCGTCATCGTCACTTTCAGTTGTTCCTTTTAGAGCCATTGATTTCTGTCGAGTGTCTCCTCCTTCACGCTCTTCCTTGAATTTCATTTCTAACTCATAACTGGTGAGATTTTTGATGAGTTCTTCAACTTTGATTTGTTTCAAATCTTTTGATTATTGAATGACAGTCATTTTGCTTCAAAACTTCGTGCAAGGACTTTGAAGATTTTTTGGACTATTTCCAATTCCGTATATGATTTTCCAAGAGCTTTTGATTTGTGTACGATGTTGGAAAGCCGTCCGTACATCTCTTTGACATTTTCTTCCTTGGTCATTGTAAAATTCTCGTATTTGTTACTCAGCATGGCAAGGCGAGATTCCTTGACTTGAGATGTTCCTTCGTGAGTCACTTCTAGTGTGTGTCATATTTCCTGTGCAGTTAGACAATGTGACACGATTAAATTCAAATTGATCTAATGAACAAATAATAGAATTCATAGCTTTGGCATTAGCATTCTGTAATTTATTTTCTAGATCTGTCCATTGATCCATCGGTTTATCTATTTCCTGATTATTTACAACTATAGTTGGTGCTCTATAACATGTCTCAACAATATTCCAAGCATCAATGTTTCTTAGAAAAAATTTCATTCTATTTTTCCAGTAAGCATATTCACCATTGAATATTGGTGGTCTAACTATAGACTGACCCTCAACAAAAGCAGTATTAAAAGAAGCCATTTCAAAAATTAAAATTTTTAAAACAAAAATTGGTTTTGAAAAATAAAAAAAATAAAAACAAAAATGGCTTTTGTTCCTAGCTTTGATACCACTTGTAGGATCAATTTCACCCTAGAGGGAGGGTGAATAGGGTGATCCTATTATTTATAAAAATTTATTATGAAAGTATATAAAATTATTTCAGCACAGATAATAGTCAACAACATAGATAATAGCAAAATGATAAAAATGCAGAAATAGAACAACATAGAATTTATCCAGCTTCGGCAAAACCCTGCCTACGTGCTGCCCTAAGGTTTCTACTAGAAATTAAGCACTCGGACGCTTGCACACTTAAACCCGCGACACACGCTATCGACTAGCCTTAACACTACGCTCAAAACCCTACCATAACTCAGCCACTGAGTTGCGAATTCTCGAACTACACTATTAGTCCGTGAGATGATGGTTTTGATGACAACAACCTTAGAATAGATTATAAAATATAAATACTGACATTATAAGTTTAGATATATGTGTATATGCAGGATTTAACAATGCAGGTACCAAGATTATCAAGATATCGAGATAGAAGAGATATCAAGATATCAAGATATATGTGTATATGCAGGATTTTCATGAGCAAGAAGAGAGGAGTGAACAAACAGCATGATTGCAGTGTCTCTCTTGATGAGATAACTGCAATTCATATTCTTCCCGAGACCATTCATTATGATCAAGATTCGCTCAGTTTCAGAAATTTTATGACCTGTAGTCTCCAAACGATCATAGAATGATTTAATCTTGGTCAAATACTCTCTCATTGATATGCTTTTCTTTTTTAAATTTTGCAACTCTCTTTTGCAATGCATAATTCGTGCAGCAGATTGTGAATTGAAGATATGCTACACTGTTTTCCAGATTTCACAGGATGATCCACATCCAACAATTTGATGTAGTAGATTAATACTGATTGATGATAAAAGCCATGCTGATAGTAAATAATCTTGTCCGTTATATTTTACATATTCTTGATTACTTATCATCTTACCTTCTCTGTCTGCAATCATCATGGGTGGAATTCCAATGGTTCCTTTGATGAAATCTTCAAGGCCATAACCATTTATGGTAGTTTCAACTTGATATTTCTAAAGCAAGAAGTTATTTTCGTCAAATTGAACATTATTAAGGTGGCTCTTAGGTTTTATCAAAGGGAGACTAGTGGTTTCAGTGACAGATGTGGCAGTTGAATCATTATCTCCTCCTTCTGACATGGTGGAAACAGAATTAAGAAAGGTTGCGGCTATTTTGGCAATTAAGGCACACTGAAATTTAGTATTACACTGAGTTTCAGTATGCAGTTGAGAACAGAAAGACAGGATCAATGATGAGAAGATGATGCAGGGTTCTTCTCTGATGATAGAGATGCAACCGAGGTTCAGTTGATCTCTAACTGGGCTCTCCGAGCAAGGCACTCTTCAAGAAACTGATTCCTGATCACCGCAGAGGGAAAAATGTATGAATTCTCTGATGATGATATTTAATCTAAAGAAACACATTGATTTGAAAATACTCCAGATGATGAGATCTCTCTGATGGAGTTCAATCAGTGAAAAATGATTCCCCGATGATGCCGTTAGGCTAAGGCTCTAATACCATAAAAGAGAATTTGAACAACTGTAATTTATTGAATGCTTTAGATAATGATGTACATATTACATACGATATTATTTATATAGAAATACAAATCAGCTAATGGGATAGTGGGCCGAGATGGGTAAACATAACAATGTACCCGAACTCTGCATTCAAAAGAAATAAAAGACTCTGCTTATACACAGCCTCATAACTCTATTTCAACAATGTTCAAGAAAAACAAGAGAATATTAAGTTTTTTGCTATAATTTTACACACGTATATGTGTCTACACACACACACGTATATGTATATATGTATGTATGGATGTGTGTGTTAGGTTTACTTTGGATAGCTCAAGACTTGGATCCGAGTCCGTTTACTAAAATCTTAACTGGCCAGGATCCTCTAACCCTAATCACATTAGGGTATTCTACGCCTCCACAAAAAACAACACTGAAGAGAAATAAAAATGGTGGAAGCTTCATCTTTCAGGCCACTCGATACTCAAAATGAATGAGAGAAATAAGTCAGGGAGGCTTCCAATCCTTCTTGTCACTGCGGCGCTGATTTGTAAGCTTAGGATTTGGGCAAAAAAGACTTGAATGAGCTATTTTTGTTTCAGCTTCCTTAAAGTAGCTTGCTTTGTTGGTTAGAACAGCATCAACCTTTAGATCTGAGGGATCTATAGTAGAGATAGCAAAACCAGTAGCTTTTTCACCACGGCGATTTGTTCTGTTGTCGATGGCAGGTCTTTGGGCAATATACTCTCCATGGCTCTGATTCTTGTGTTGATGTATTCATAGAGCTTCAGAGTCGAAAAAAGGCGGCTTCTTTTGCAAGTTATATATGTTGTAGCTGCTTATGAGGTTGAATGGGATCAGCTCCTTTTGCATGTTGCAACTGTTGAAGTTGCTTTCCTCTTTCTCCCAATAAGATAAGTGATAAATCTGTCTGTTGATGTTACTTCTGTAATAGTTTTCATCCACTATCAGGTTATTGATGACCACTGCCAATATTTGTCCATATGCAGATGACTGTCTACCAAAATCCCTAATATTTTAACCGCGGTAGCTTTCGCCTAACAGGTAAGCAAAATAAATCATCAGAATATGTATATTTGTTATTTTTAGAAAAATACGTATTAATATTAAGATAACTTCCTTTTGTTTATATGAATTATTCCTATTGTGTTGGTAAAAGCCGCCCCTTCCAGTATTGAGTGGATCTCGGATGGATATAATATCAGACATAAGCTTTTCCATCCTACAGCTTCCTTTGTGAAGTAGTTGTCCTATGTTGGGAGAATCATTAGTGATTTTCCCACTCTGTAAGAAAGATTCTAAATTCTCTTCATATTTATCCATTTTCCAGTAGTTTGACTTTGGATTCTCTGAATGTGTCTTTGATTTCTATGTTTATTGAGAAGGATTTGACTGTCCAATTCAATTTTTTTTCCAAAGTTGAACGCTTTCCATTTCTTTTTGAGAGTGAAGCCTTTGATTTCTTTCTTTCCAGATATGAAAGATGGATGCAGTAAGCATTATACTTGCTTTTTTGAATTCATTGGATTTTTCTTTGAAGTTTTGCTGAATATATTTGATGCTTTCTCTGATGCTTTGAACAGCTTGATTTTGATTGATTTTGAGATTTTTTTTGGCAATGTACCAAATGTGCTTTGAATAAATGCAATCGAAAAACAGATGTTTAATACTCTCTTTCTCATTTTTACAAAGAAGACATAATGTTTCCCTTTTTTTATTCCACTTCAGGCATCTATCTCTAGTCTATTAATAATTGCAAAGTAGGCACAATGAGACATTTTTGGACAGTTTGATTTACTCCATATAACATTATGCCAATCAACTTCTGTTTCATAGCCTTTTATACACTCCAAAGTTTTTTTAAAATAGAAAATACCTTTTGTAGATAATTCCCATTTCCATTTATCATTTTGGAGGTTTGGATCTATAGAGATATTTTGAATGGCAGACTTAAAAATAGATGTAGCTGGGTGTGCCATTGCATTCCACATACTATTTTGGATGATGGTACTAACTTTTCCAGTGACTTCACCAAATACATATAATTATTCCACCTCACAAGACTAACTAAAGATTTTCTATAAATCCATGGGTCAAACCATAGATTAGTCTGATCTCCATTTTTAAATTTTCTTTCCAAAAGTTTAATACCAGTACCTCTGCTTTTGAGTATGTTTTTCCAAACAAAAAAATGGTGATTTTCAATACCAGTTGTCCAAAAATTCTTGTTTTTGAGATATTTTGCTTTCATACATTTTTCCCAAAGTGAATTGCCATTAACAAATCTCTAAAATAATTTAAGATTGCACACTTCCCTCTGGTCATTGATATCCCTTATGCCTAAGCCTCCAGCTTTCTTTGATGTACAAACTTTGTCCCAAGCAATTTTGTGATGCTTTCCATTCCAAATGAAATTTGCACAAATTTTTTCAATTTTGTGAATAGCTTTTGCTGGGATATTGTGTGCTTGCATCCAATACATAATAATTTCAATGATGACAATGTGAGTAAGTTCAATTCTACCAGCAATTGACAGCAGTTTGCTAGCCCAACCTTTAAATCTAGCCTGTATTATGTCCAATAATCTTGTGCAGTCTTGATCATTGACTTGATTAGCACTAAGAGGTAATCCCAGATATTTGACTGGAAGATTACTCTCTTTAAAATTTAAGATGTTTAAAATGTCCAATTTGCTGACACAACCTTTTTTTTTTTGAACTGGTACTTTATATACAACAAATCATTGGGACAACATATCCCATGTCAAATAAACGTTCGAAAGCAAGTTTCGAACTTGTGACATCCTGCACCAAAGCCGAATCAATTAACCACTTAGACAAAGGTGCTTGTCGCTGACACAGCCTTTACTGAAATAGATTTTGCTTTTGAAATCATTAACCTTCAGACCAGCATGATCTTCTAATTTGGCAAAGATATTTGCTATAGATTTTACACTTTGTGTGTCTGCATTTAAAATAATAAGTAAATCATTAGCATATAGCAAATGTGTAATGTATGGTTTGGTTCTATTAATGGGTTTTATATTTCCTTTTATTAGTTCTATTTCCATAAGAATTATGAGATATTCCATAGCAATAGTAAATAGATATGGAGACAATGGGTCTCCTTGTCTAATTCCTCTATTTCTATGTATAAACCTATTAGGAGAACCATTAACCAAAATTGAGTAGGACACTTCACTAATACATTCATAGACAAGAGCACAAAATTCATTACAAAATCCCATTTGTTTCATCATATATATAATAAATTGTTATCAATTTTGTCAAAAGCTTTATGTAAATCTATTTTTACACACATGTGATTTTTGCTATTATGATTGAAGTTCCTAATTAATTCATGTGCTAATAATTTGTTTTCAATAATAAGTCTGCCAGGAATGAATGCACTCTAGTTTTCAGAAATTAGATATTTTAAATATATTTTTATTCTGTTACTTAGAATACTAGAAATAATCTTGTATACAAAGTTACAGCAGGCTATAGGCCTATAGTCTTCTAAACTATTAGGAATGAGAATTTTTGGAACTAAAGTAATGAAAATATGGTTTAGATTTTTTTAAAGGTTTCACAGTCCTAAAAAATTCAGAAATTAAGTCAAACAAAAGTTTTTTTTTATCTCATCCCAGTGTGTTTTATAAAATTTAGCACCAAAGCCATCAGGGCCTGGGCTTTTATCATTATTTGCGTTAAAAATGATATTTTTAATTTCCTCAATTCTTATTAGAGCCAAAAGAATATCTTGGCTGTTGCCATTTAATTTGAATTTTAGCTCAATATTTGGAAAATCATTAGAAAAGAGATCAGTATTATATAGATTAGTAAAATAATTAATGGCTTCTTTCTCTATACAAGACATATTATTGATAGTATTACCATTAACATCAATGATTTTACCATTATCATTTCTATATTTTATACTAGACATTTAAGCGTAAAATAATTTACTGGCTTCATCTCCATGATTTAACCAGTCTATTTTAGCTTTCTGTCTTAAATTAACAGAGTGCACATGGAGAGATTTAACTAGATTATTTTGGGCTATGAAAGATTTTTTGATTTTATCACTGTCTGAGCAAGCATTTTATCTTATTTCACATTCTTCCCTAAGAGTTTTAATGTTTTTATTACTTCTGTTTTTATTCCAAATTTTCAATTTGCCTTTAGCAATTTGAAGCAGTTTACTAAATTTGTATTGGGCAGTGCCCAAAACTTTTGTAGAGAGACAATTGTTGACAGTATCTCTATAAGTGTCCTCATAAACTCAACCATTCACAAATCTAAAAGGAATATTCTTTTTAGTATTATTATTGAAATTAAGATATATTTGAATAGGAGTATGATCACTAGTAGCTTGGGGAAGAGTAAGACATTTGAAATCTTTGAAATATTTTGTAAATTTTTTGTTAATTAAAATTCTGTCTAATTTGCAGTGGATATTTCTAAATATACCAGATTCCAAGTATATTTATTTCCAAAAATTGTTGGCTCATATAGACCAGTTTTGGTAAAAAAATTATTGAATTTTTCTAATTTTTTGAAAGGGATGGGAATTCCCCCTCTTTTTTCAAATCCATGCATAACAGTGTTAAAATCACCCATAATAATCCATGAATGACTCATGTTTGAGTTAATTAATTCAAGGTTTTTCCAAAGAGAATGTCTTTCAGTTTCACTGTTAGAAGCGTAAACAAAAGTAATTTCAATTTGAAAACCACCTTTGTTGGTGCATTTAAAGTGAATAAATTGAAAATTTGTAAAAATGTTGATAAATGTCCCAAATTTTAGGGTCCCATGTGACCATGATTCTACCATACCCCCTCCCATTTGATTATTATTCATAATACTCCAGTTATTAAAAAAAATTAACTGAAAATCAATGATTTTAGAATTATCTGATTTATGTTCTAGTAAACCAACAATGCTGGAATTTGTTGACAATAGAAGATTAGATAAGTCTAATCTTCTAATAGGGGAATTAAGACCTCTAACATTCCATGAAATAATCGTCATATAATTAACAGAGAGATTGAAATTCAAAATTAAAATAAAAGGATACAAAAAGGATACTATTAACAGTAACAGCTTATGCACTGTGACTGCCCTCTTCTTCAAAAGACTCAATCCTCCTTCCTTTCTTTTTGTATGAAGTTTTATTTAGTGCTTTCAGCTGGTCTTCCCACTTGGAATTTTTCATGATATACTTTATTTTAAATTCACTATCTTCTGTTTCTTCTAGGCTTTCATTATCTATAATTTCTTTTATGCTTTTCATTTTGCCTTTTCTTTTTTCTTTCACTTCTTTTTTACTTTTCCTTGAGGTTGATGCAGAATTTGAGACTAAACTGATAGCTTTTTGAACATTGAGATCAGAAATTGGATTTTTGGTAATTGTAGAGAGGTGTGTAGCTAAGTAAGTGATGTGATTTTCTGATGGTTCCTTACTTACAATGTTGTCAATGATAGAACTATCATCCAAATTCATTGCTTCTGCAACTCAGGACTCTTCTACTGATTGAATTTTTTATCTTTTGCTTGGATAGCTGAATCCTCTATGTTTAATATTTGAGGCACAGTAATGATTTCATTGATTTTTCCTGTTGTTTCTGAAGGTTTAGAAGAAATTACATCCACATTACCAATCTTTATTTGATCTTTCCTGCTTTCTTGAGAAGCTTTTTCTGAAATAGATCCTTGTAAATTAAATAAATCTTCAAAGTTGACAATCTGTCCAACACTGCCTTCATGAGGTTGAGGAGTATTTTCCTTGTTACTAAGAAGTAATGCTGTTTTTGTAAGTTCACTTCTTTGTTCTGGAAAGATGTTGGGGTTGACAATAGCTTTCCCTTGCATACTTTGTTTTTCTTTCCAAACCAATTTTGAATCACAATTTTCCAGAGAATGACCAAAACATGAACATATTTTACATCTAGTGGGAACCCATTCATATTTAATATTTTGAATCAAGTTTTCACCATCATGCAATGATATAGTAGCTTCATTTGGTAAATCAAAATCTGCATTTATTTCTATAAGTATTCTTGCAAAAGAAAGCCTAGTTTCTTTTGCAGTATGTTCATCCAATTTAAGGGGGGTGCCAACTACACTAGCAATTGCACTTAGAATCTCACTGTCCCACAGTCTAAGGTTTAATTCGAGAAGTTTGATCCAGATAGGCATAGAAGAAAGCAGATCCCTATCAAGGTTGATTTTACTGCTACATTTTTTCATAATAATCAGTTTTCCATTTATGAAATATGGCCCTCCATTAATAGCATTATCACAACCTGAAGCATTGGAAAATCTGATTAAAAAGAAACCATTATTATGAGTATAAATGTCGAAATTACCCGTGGGTTTACAGGATTTGGCAACTACAGCCTTGAAGTGATGATAAGCAGGTCTATTGCCAAAAATATAGGCAAAAACTGAGAAGTTCCATTTACACTCTGCCCTTTTGCTGGCCTCCGCACTCACCACCACTATCTTCTTTTCATTAATGGAGAGAGGAGCAGCATACTTAAGGTCAAATTCAGTATTTAAACCTCCTTTCTTAATCATCTCTGTCCATGAAGAAGGATTACTCAGGTTAGTGCTGATTTGAGATATTGAATTCTCTCTAAATTGAGAGTTTCTTGAATAGTTTCTTGAATTTCTGAAATAAGTATCCGAGTACACCTCTTGCTGACTATTTCTTACAGTATTTCTTGATGAGATTTTTTCATTCACAGTGCTTCTTGAATTATATGACCCCTGATTTACATTTTTCAAAAACTGCTTTGATTGAGTCATATTGCCTTGCTTCAAGTTTTTCTGATAAGAACTGTTATCTGCACTTTGGATTTTGGTGGTAGTTCCTTTATTCAACAGTTTCGATTTTCTACTTTGTACAATTTGAAAGCCTTCTTCATCAATGACAAAGGTTGTCTTTTCTGATAGTGGTGGTGGTGGTGGCACTGGAATCGGCGAAGGTGGAGGAGAGTTATATGGAGAGGAATGAGAGGACTCCTTTAACTGATCAAGGTTGTAGATAGGGTTATTCAATAGTTTTGTAAAGGCAACCATGGCTGCCAAGCTCTATAATTTTTCTTTTATTTCAATGGTTTTTTTTTTAATTTAGCAGGCTTCTTGTTTACAGATTATTAGTTTTAATATTTTAGTATTAACGAGGCTTTCTGTGAGAAGATTGTTTATTTTGGCTATTTTGTATGGCCATTTGCAAACAAACAAGTGACGATTATTATGACTTCAAGTCCTTTTGGCCTACAGTACGAAGCCATAATAATCAATAGACTCGTTTAAAACGTATATTTAATCTACGCATGAAGAAAAAAATACTACTTCCTAGTTGTTCCACTTGTATTAATTAGTGAACATGATTATAACCCAACCATTCTCATTATGACATGAAAAACCTGCAACCAACTTCACTATTACTGTCAAATTATCCAAATTAGCATGTTGATTAATTACGAACTAACTATCCAAAAAACTATACCAATCACCACGAACAAACTTTAGATGAAATGCAATTAGATATTTAACTTGAGCTATCTTCTTTAACTGTGAATGGATAAAATATGAATAAAAATCTTAAATTTATAACTAAAACAATTAGTTTCAAATCAGTGTATTTTGTCTTTAAAAGCGGCAACAGACAAATTTAGATGTCAAACTATTGCTTTTGTTTCGAATGTTTAATTTTATTTTTCTAAGATTGATATGTTAGGATTTCAATATACTTTAGGATAGATTAATCATGAACCCTAGATCTGAATAGGTGACCCATATTGATTTAATTGAAAAGAAATAGAGGAAAATAAATAGGTTAGCGGAAGCCATACTTGAATTCATAGTTGCTGTTGGAACAATAAATTTGGTTTGGTTTTCCACCGTTGACACAAACCCTAGACCCTATATTAGATCTGAATACATAGTTGTTGCTTTCATAAATGGATCAAGTGAAAGAGATAGATCTAAAAGACAAGAGTTGGATCTGATCTACCAAATTGACATAAACCCTAGACATATTATTTCCATAGAAGAGATTAGAAGAATAACCGAAGCTTATGTAATTTGAAAAGCAAAACCTCTTATTTATAATGTTGTATTTTCTAATTTGACCCTTCAACAAAATAGAATTGCCCCAGTTTCTACACATCAATACCATGACAATTACACCTGTAAGTTTTTTAATTTTAATTCATAATTTGATCAATTTAATTAGGCTTTACACCAAAATAGCATGCCACATTTATATTACATATGTGGCCCACATATTGAAATTTTCCAACAATCTCACTCTGGGCCATATATGTACCTTATAAATGTGTTTAACTTTATGAGCATCAAAATTTGCTATTTATAACATAAGATGTTTCTAAAATCATCTTGTCCATTACCCATGCTAACACAAAGGATCAAAGTAGCTTTTGTTACATTCAGTGTAACTAAACCAATCAATGGTCATATATACCAACACAATCAAATGACATAGATCAATCATGGATGCGTAGCATGTAAATTACATGAGATGTGATCTATACATATCTATTTCCAACCGGTCCTACTTTAGTGAAATCAAAAAATTCAATATTTGAACAACCTAGAGTGCAAACAAAACTTTATTACTTTATTTCTGATCAAAAAAACTTAATATGTATCTGTAACCAAAATATAGAGCAATGTGTCATATGATAGTACCAAATGCAAGCTCCAATTGAACAAAAATATTCTTACATAAAATTTACACCAATTGAGCAAGATGCTCATGAAAAACCTTGGGTGATAATTCTTTTGTAAGCGGATCCGTTATATTGGAGTTTGTCACAGTATGCTCTATGAATTACAATCTATTTTGCACTCTCCCCTTTCTAGAAAATAATATATTGTTTATTATTACAATATTACTTTAATAATCTTTCAATTTCTTTATTCAATAGTCCATTACTTTATGACAAAATTGTACATTTATTTTCCATCGTTGGATGCCCTACAACAGAAAATAGCAAAGAAGACTATATGTATCTATATGACAGCTTTCCTTATATAGCTTCATCCAAAAAAACCAATAACAATAATATTATTATTATCTAAATTGGATCTTTTGTACTCTTAGCATCCAAAATAGTTAGACGGTAATGCCCTACAATCTCCAACCAATCCGTTTTAAGCATATAATCCTTTGTTTCTTAAAGATATCTCGTAACAATTTTTGTTACTAACAATTGATTCGCTTTTAATGTTAGTAAGATATCTGCCAAATAATACACGCAATATACATATATGTATATGCTTTAGCATGCATTAGACTCCACACTGCAAATGCGTGGGGAATCTTTTGCATTTCTTTAGCTTAAGGATGTTCTTATATTGCTATATAAGACAACATTTTTCTATTTTGGCTAAAGAGAATTGATTTGCAGTTTGCATATCAAACCTTTTTTTTAAAGCCTTATCCGCCCAGCCCTTTTGTGATAATCTAACCCTTTTGTAATAATCTAATAGCACCCCATGAATAATAATGGAGTATTTGAATCCCTAATACAAAAGGGTAATTCATAAGTAGTTTTCTTAAGTTATTTCATCAATGTCTCCATTGAGAAACACGACTTTAATATCCTTCTAATAATGCTTAAAATCATAATCTATAACAAGTTTCAAAATAATTCTAAAGAGTTTTTCATTAAAATTAAAGAGAAAGTCTCTTATAAAACATTGTTTTCTTATGTATTCTTTTCTATGATAAGCCTTGTACATTTTCACATTACGTACTTGATCCCTTTTTATTTTGAATAGTTATTCATAATCAATGATCTTATTATCATAAGGTGATGGGAAAGATCTCAAACTTGCCCTTATGGATTTACATTATATATTCATACCTTAAATCCACATTTCAAATTAGTACCTTGTATGGATTGATGTAAGTCCAAAGAATCATCTTCACCAATCTAATATTTATCTTTATGAAAAAAATACTACATAGTCATCTAGAATAGTATTTCTTCCTTTTCAGGTGGATTTCCTAAGTGACCTTGTACTTTGAGGTTGTTGAGTCTGTTTATTTAAAACAATAACTTTAATTTGAAGAAAATTTTGTTTGACATTGTCTTATTATGGTTCGTAATTTACTTCTTTTTAATGAAAGGAAACAAGTCCTATACATTATCGAAAGAAGTAACTATAGTTGAATCAAAGATAATGATTCTCCTTAAAAACAATGATACATATCTTAAGATTTCATTTAGCATTGTCTTATATGGTTCTTAATTTACTTGTTGATAATGAAAGGAAACAAATATTATACATTATTCGAAAAAGTAACTGTAGTCGAATTGAATATAATGATTCTCCTTAAAGACAATGATCTATACTTTATTCCCCTCCAAACTCAACATCCTCAAAAATTATAGCATTCTCATCTTATAGTTTTTTCTTGGTGTGGGTTTATAAAACTTGTAGCTTTTAAGTCGCTTAGAATACTAACAAAATTTTGCAATCTTTAGTGTCTCAGTCTACAATTATTTAGTAAGCTTAAATAAATAATCATATTAATCACCGAATCAAAATTTGAGACTTCATTGTAAAAGGTATTTAGCATAAGTAGATATTAAGCTATATTTTAAACATTAAGAGCTTTAATTCCAAGAATGTTTGAATTTATTTATAAATCAATCTTATTATTTCTGAATGAACGGTAATAACCCAATTTGTTCATATTAGAAATACAAAACTAAAATCAATCCAAATGACAGCATAACAAAAATATCACATAAATCTAAACAATATTACTGAAATCTCAATAATATCTTAAAAATATCTAGTAAACTTTACTTTATATATCTATATATCTTATTTAAGAAACAAATATAAATATATTTATGTGTTATTTCTTTTCTTATAGATCCTTAGCGACTTCTTTATCCTTATTTGTACATTTATGTACAGTGTACGATAAACATGTACTTTCTATCTTACCATGCTTCAATCTCTCTTCTTCTTACCACAATTTGTAATGAGCTCAATAAATGTCATTTTATTCTTAGAAAATTAATAACAATCCTAAAATGGTTATAATGTGAATGAAGAAAGTAGAAGAAAAATAACAATAAGTTGAGTGCTTTTAACTTTTGAAGCAATATGTTCCATATAGCGCTTATTTATGTTTCCTTTATTTTGACTTTATGGAATCAAACAATATAAAGTATGCTTGTTTCTCCTTACCATTTTAACAAAACGCTTTTCATTCTCACTAAAGAGCTCTTTAAAGTTAGTTATCCCTATGGGTACCACATCCTTGAAACCTTTTAAAATATTTTACTTTATGATCTTTTGACTCTTGCTTTTTTTTGAATTATATCACCTCTGAATGTTCTTCATAATATTATAAGAGTAATCAACCATAATATGAGTGGATGTTACCCTCCTAATTGAAAGAGCTAGATCCATGAAGTTAAGAACAAACAAGTTATTCTCTTAATAATCATTAGAGTTAGTCCCAAACAAGATGGGAACATTAAAATTGGAAAACACTTCAGTCAAATTAGTTGAAAATTGAATAAAAATTAAGGATTGACCGTATATGCCCATATCCAAATATCATCCACAGTAAATTCAAATAATTGGTAAGTTCCTTCTCAAGATACCTAGCGCAATATTAATATCAAGTCTTTAAATAGTAAGATTAACTCTAAGTGGTACTCTTGTTGTGATGATCAAACACTGATAATAAATTCAAGTCAAATAACAGTCTTCCTTTGGGTCGATTAGTTATTCACTTGTAAAAATTTATAATTATCACATATTTATTATCACACATATGTAAATTATTCGGCCAAATATTATTCTTTCTTTGGGCTGGCTAATATCTGCATTAATAAATACACACAAATATCAAACATTTTCATGAACAACTAAAATAAGAGAGGTCACTTTGATGACATGTTATATCAAATTAGCTCACTTGGAATGTAGAATATTTACAATTAGTTTGCAAAAAGATACTAAAAATATATTTGAATTTATTTATTAGTGTATGTACAATATTTCAAGTGCTATAAAATATTCCTAAAAGCATTTTAAGTTCATATGACACTTGAAAATCTCAAAGTTACAACTGTGGCACAACTCGTTTTAATCATAGCTGTTATAGTCTTTTACTTTAAGTATGTGATTACATTCATGACATTTCGTAAATAAATATGATAGAAGTTATCATAAATAAATCATATAACAAATGTCATGGATGAACGCCATAATTAAATGCCATAAAGTATATAAATGACATAGAAAATGTTGTAATAAATAACATGAATGAATGTAGTAGCTATGATATATATATATATATATATACACACACACACACACACACCACAATATATAGCTATACAGAATGCTATTGTATCACTTTATCTTTAGTTTATTATTTGATTACTTAATTAAGATCAGTAACCATGCATTTTGGCATAATACGAAAATTATTGCCTCTTTTATTTCATGAAAACCCAAGCATGAAGGTGAAACATATTTTCAATAAGCATTGGTCAAACATGAAAAATATATGCAACTATTAAGCATAAATGCATCAAATAATAAACCATATGTCTTTTTTTATTCCAAATACAAACATGTTGCTTTATTAAATTTATTGCAACTGACGCATTTACTGCATTTATGATAATAAATTAGTTAACTTATTAACATAACAACCACGATCAATGTAATTATGATAAAAATAAATGACATTGACCGTTATGACCATATGTCTTTTTTATTCCAAATATAAACATGATGCTTTATTAAATTTATTGCAACTGACGCATTTACTGCATTTATGATAATAAATTAGTTAACTTATTACCATAACAACCACAATCAATGTAATTATGATAAAACTAAATGGCATTGACCGTTATGTGTTCTAAAACGTAAATTAGTGTCATGTTAAAATTTATTTCAATTATAAAATAAACATAAACGCACTAAAGGAGCATACTTTATTTTTAATTAGCTAAAAATTTTAAATAACCCATACCATATATAAATATCCAAATTACTTAATCAAAAGTTAAGTATGGTAAAATAATCATAGAATCGGATCTATATTTCTTGCATAAGTGGTTCTATGTTATACATATCCGTTTATACCATTCATAAACATTAAAAAATGACTGTACATATCAGATCCAAAACATTCCTCACCTTAAAATTCACAACTTATTTATAAAATATACAATGATAAACATGTGATTGCTTTAACCAATATAAATTATTTTTCAAAATTTAGACGAAGTTAGATTATTTCTCATAATTTAATGATTTCAAAATTCTATCCTATTTCATAAATAACAAATAGATCACTTAGATCATCTATCTTTTTATACCAAAATAATTATATAAATTAGCCTTTCAATTCACAACAAAAATTGATATAAACCAAATCCAAAATCATCATAAAAAAAATCCTTGATGCATAGATCAAGCAGATCTGAAACTTAAGTAAGATTATTACAGGACTTTAAAAAGAGTTCAATTCAAAACTTACTCGTAATTAAAAAAAATCCAATGAAACCAGTGATGGATGGCTCTGATACCATTTGTTAGGATTTCAATATACTTTAGCATATATTAATCATGAAACCCTAGATTTAAATAGGTGACCCATATTGATTGAATTGGAAAGAAATAAAGGAAAGTAAACGGGTTAGCGAAAGTCACACCTGAATTCATAGTTCCTGTTGGAAAAGTAAATTTGGTTCGGTTTTCCATCGTTGATACAAACCTTAGACTTTATATTAGATCTAAATTCATAGTTGCTGCTTTCATAAACTGATTAAGAGAAAGAGATAGATCTAAAAGATAAGAGTTGGATCTGATCTTCTAAATTGACATAAACCCTAGATCAGAATTATTTCTATAGAAGAGATTAGGAGAATAACTGGAGCGACCATAAACCCTTATTTATAATGTTGGCATTTTCTAATTTTTCCCTCCAATAAAATAGAATTGCCCCAGTATCTACACATTAGTACCAAGACAATTATACTTGTAAGTCTTTTAACTTTAATTCATAATTTGATCACTTTAATTAGGCTTTCACCAAAATAGCATGACATATTTATTTTACATATGTGGCCTACATATTGAAATTTTCCAACATGATATGATCTCAAAATGTTTAAAACAGTTTCGATATCAACAAAGTTTTAAATTTAAACTGATTTAAAACCTAAAGCTGATCATGATCTTTTGTAAAGACAAACTAAAGACTAAATAATTGTCTCTTTTTTTGCTTTAAATCCAAACTACAATTCTACCTTAAATAGTAAAAAAAATCCTATTTTTGTCTTGAAGTTGTCCTAGATTTGATACTAATTTATGGCATCGAGTAAGTCTAAAATTTTAAAAAAGACAAATATGAAAATGAATGTTGAGCTATTCTTTTTTTTAAGTAAGGAGATATACAGCCATACACACGTGCAGGCGCACGCGCATGCACATTTACATGTGCGTTAAGATGGAAGTGGATAGCCAACCAAATACAGAATCTAAAGTCAATTTACAAACTTTAGACAGTAGCACAGTTCAAACTAATAGTCAAAATGCAAGCAATAGTAGTAATGGCAATGGTAATACAACATCATCGCAAGTAGACAATAGAATTTAGGCAGAACATTCAAGCCAAGCAGAAAATTACATAAACCCTCTTCGATTAAAGAAACTAACGGTGCAAATTCACAATGATGGAGGAAAAATCAAAGGCTGAAGTGGTATCTGTTCAGCATCTTAATCCAAAAACACAAAGTGCCATTACAAACTTAATTTTTTTGTTAGGTATTATTTAGGAATCCAGCCATACGAACTGGATTAACACATTACAAAGTATCAGTGGTTCGGACGTGGTCTCGTTTGAAGATCGTTCGGCTTTTGAACGAAAGGTTTTTAGTCCGTACGTCGACGAACGGCCGTAAATTTAAAATTCAAGATCGACATCCTATAGTTGTTTATTTTTTAGTCATCTTTTGGAAATAGGCCGAAGTACTTCAGATCGACAAAAGATCCAATAAAATTATTTTTCTACTAAATATTTTATTTTATATAATTTTATATATTAAATACATTTAAAAATTCATAACTAAATACCAGTGGTTTTAAAAATATATTTTAATTCATAAAAATATTAAGCGCAATCAACTCTATTGAAGTTGCTTAATGGACTGACTTAAAGCCGCATCGATTGATCGTGCAATTTAGATTTTCAGTAATGATAATTATTCGAATTACACGATGATTAATTATCGAAAATACTAATTTAACGGATCACAAACCATCCTTAGGTTGAATATCTATGCTAAAATATCATTTTTATTTTTTACGAATTAAATTAGTAATTTTAAATATTCTTTAAATTGTGATGGGAGTTTAAAAGAATTTAAAACAATGAAAAAGAAAATAGACAGCCATCGCTAACCGTTGCCATGTCAAGTATACAGAACAACATGTATCTTTTCTTCCTCACTTTAGCCGCTCCTCTACTTTTATGAAAACAAAATGAAAGAAAAAAACTACCCAGCCGTCGCCACTTGTCGCCGTTGTCGTAGGACACTACAACAACTCGTCGGATTCTCCATTTCTTCTTCAATTTGGTAATTTAAAACCTTAAATTCGGATTTCACCTTTTCTCTATGAATATGTGTATAAATATGATGATTATTGGGTATAGGTGTTGCTAATTAGTGTATTTGTTGATATGAGGATATTAATTTGAGATTTAGTTGTTTAATTTTAAATTTTAAATTAGCGTTACTTTAAAATCCAAAAATTAGTATATAATTTTTTTTTTGGCAAGGCCGACGGGGTTGAATGGACCCCGACCATTTTATTGCTGCACCAGTCGGAACAAAATCATACAACAAAAGTTTAACACTAAGAAGACAGGAGGACACTTGATGCAACAAGCACTGGGGAAGTACAAACACGGTAAATTTAAAAAAATTGGAAAAAACCCAGAATTACGTATGGAACGATGCATATATCCCTGGATCAATTGAGTAAGAGAGCAGACTCAAAGAATTCTTTATCTCTTGCACTATCCATTGCTTGAAGTTATCATTTGCTTTAGCATTGCTGGCATCAAAACACCTTGTATTACGTTCCTTCCAAACCGAGCTAATGAAGCTCTTCAACACAGCATTGAAAGTTCTTTTTCTTTCTGATTTAATTCCTGATTTCACATATATCTTTTCCCACTCCACCTGATTGTCATAAGAGACATCATAACGTTGCAGCCTAGCCATGACAGTAATCCAGATTTGCTTAACAACAGTGCATTCGAAGTACATGTGCTCAACTGACTCGGGTTGCACGCAACAAAACACACAGCGTAAGTTAACATCCATACCCATGCATGCAAGCTTTGCTTTGGTCATCAATGCACTATTTAAAACTTTCCATTGCAATAAATTTTCCCGCATTCTACTATCTTTAATCCAGGTTTTCTTCCTCCATTTCCAGGTAGGGCATGAACTGTTCTTCATCAAAAATTCATAAGCAGTACCAATCTTGAATCTCGCCTTATTGTTGTAGGATCTAGATTAACCCTAGAAGGGGGGGGGGGGTGAATAGGGTTATAGTAAATTTTCTCGATTTAAACGTAAAAACAAACTGCAGAAATAAATATGCTGAAAAGTAAATCACATACAAAATTTACCCAGCTTCGGCAACCCCTGCCTACTACTGCATTCTCAGATTTCTATTAGAATTAAACAGTATCCCGCTTACAAACACTCTACTAAACTCGCAAACCCTTTTGCTCCCGCTCACAAACACTCTCATAGACTCGCACACCCTGCTCCGCCTATAGAGCTTTGCTTACTCGCAAACTCTGCTCTGCCTATAGAGTTTTGCAAACTCGCACAGCCTGCTCACTGAACTAATTCTAACTAGACAATCTGACACTACCTACAACCTAGGTGGTGATTTACCAATTCTTTGACTTGAAAAGAAAAACAGACTTCAAAAATAAAACCAGGAGCAAAAATTAAAATACAACCTTGACTCCATAATTTTTGCTCAAAATAAAAATAAAATAAAATTAAACCCAAAAAAAAACTAAACCCCCTTTTGATAATAAAGGCCGGCCCTAATTCTTTTTTCTCGTTCCTTTTTCTTTTGGCTTGGCCATTCCTCTTTGTCGAATTAGGGCTTCGGTTCTTTTTGCTATGGAAAGATTGCGGGCCGATCCTCTTTCTGAAATCAAGGTTTTCTGACTTGTTCGCGGCTCTCTAATGATCAATTCCGATTTGCATTGCTCTTGCTCTTTCTCACGCTCGTTCTCTGATGATTGATTCTCTGGTTCTCTTGCTTTATTTGATCGTCTCTTAAGATGATGTCGGCCGCTCCTATTTGATCGAGTTCACTGGATTATGGTATGTATTCTTTTGTTGTTGGTTTAATGTTTGCTTTTACTCGATGCCCGTGATGATAATTTTGGGTTTGATATTTATATGAATTCCAATGCACTTGAATTTGTTCGTTATCAATTCGATACTTTCCAAAATTGTTGCTTTCCTGATGCGCACGACTTTCCTGATATATCTTTGACTTGTTACTCACGGCTTTGATTCTCAAACGTTTGATTTTCCTTGAATAATACTGCAGAGACTTTCCCTTTTTAATTTGCGTTGACTTTGGACTTTTTCAAAGATACGAATTTGATTTTTGAATTCTGACTTCGGTCATCTCGTAGTCTTCGTCTCTGGCCATCTTCTCTGGTCGGTTTTACATGAACATTGTGGCTTTGATTTTGTGTCCTCGTATACTACGGCTCTGACCATCTTTTTCTTTGATCTTTTGTTCATGCTGTTGCACTTGGTGTTTGTTCTATATATTTGCCTGAGTCACCCTGTTTCACTGGCACATGTATCACTGTATGTAGCTTTGAGTATATTTACCTCGGCTTGCTTTTGATGTATTCTGTTGCGGCCTTTACTTGTTGATCTTCATAGTTCACTCTGATATATATATGCATTTGCCACTGTCTTGTGTTCCCTGTTGCACATTCACCTGTTTACTATATATGTGCATACATACATATGTATGTGTGTATGCATATATTCTTGGGTTTGTACTTGGATTTGAACTGCTTCATGTTCCGTTGACATGTGCACTTGGTCGAGTTTATTTGCATTCTTCAGTTAGTCTTGATGTTTGGTCTGACCTTTGCACATATGATTCTCTTCATGTTGCAGCTGATCTTGATTTTGTTTCTCAGTCATGTGTTCACTGTTGAGTCTTTGGTGGTGCTTCCACTTTGAATTTGCTTATGCTGGTGACAAGTCTGGTTCATCTTGTTGCAATTTGATCTTTGTTGTAGTTGCATGCCTTTGTTGTATTATTGGTGTCTGCACTGTGTTGCATTACCATCATTGCTGTTTTTGGTCTGAACTTGACGTTGCCACTGTGTTGCATTTGTATCACTGGAAAACTACATGTTACTGTCTTGCATTTGTATCTCTGGTATTTGCATACATGTGAACTTGTGTATCTTGTCTCCATGTATTCATGTACACTACTGTGTTGTATGCTTGATCACTTGAGTTGTTTTACTGCCATACTTGTAGCTTGGTCAATGGTGTATGTTCATGATGCTTTGATTTTCTGTTGCAAGTGTTCTACTGCAGTTTCATTGTGGCTGCGACTCCATGACTTGCCATTAGTGCATTGTCTTACTGAACTTGATTTTGTAGTCATTGTATCTGCTGACTTATTCATGTATTACATTTGTAGTTTGCGTCTGCAGTTTACATTGTTCCTCGGCATTGACCACTGTCTTCATTGTATATTCTGTAGCATGTCACTGGATGTTGCTGCAATCTTCACTTCTGGTCTCTGTTCATGTTGGCACTGTCATATTTTGGTCATGTTGCCTTCAGTAGCTTCACTGTTTGTATATTTGTATTTGCACTTGCTTTTGGGTTGCTGTACATGTGGTTTTGGTTTCACTTGAGCTTGTAGTTGATGTGCATGTCACTGTCACACTGAACTACTCTGTCTTGAGCATTTCTTTGTGGTCTTTGTGATTTGCACTTGCACACTTGCTCTTGTTGACTGCGCACACGAATTAGCGAGGCAGTGCACACGTGTATGAATGTACACGTGTGTATTGCAGCCACTTATGATTACCTTGTCCCTGATGCATTATCAAGTGTATATATCTATGTGCACGACTTTGTGATGAATTCAAGTGTGAATGATGACAAACAACCCAAATAACTGAGGCAAATCATATTTTCAAAAAAATCATATTTTATTTTATATCGCAAAAATATTTCTTTTTCAATTTTACTGCGTTAGTGAATATTTTTGCAGATTGCTCAGATGCTGGATTTAAACTAGAATGCAGTTGAAGACAAAATACGAGTGTGAGTGATATGTAGTGAGGTTATTAATGTAAATCAAATTGTGATGTATTCAAAAATGTATATGTATAGTGAGAGCATGAATTTGTACTATTCAAGATTGTAATAAATATTTGTTTGAATAAAATTTCTGTTTGAATTCAAATTCCATTCAAAGTCTGTGTAGTTTATTTTATTCAACAAATGTTTAATTAATCTATGAAAAATCAAATAGTACATTAACAAATACATTTAAATGAATGTATATATGTTTATTATCATCAAACAAAAATCATATAAGCGCCAAGCGCATATTCAACAATTGTCACCCCAAACCAGACATCCAGCAGTATTGGACAGAGAAGTAAATATATATATATTTTGTTCCACATGCTTTGTATTCGCGGATTAGAGGAAGTATAACGTGAAGCTTGAAAATTATAGAGAATGTCTCTAACCTTTGTTGCCAAGTTAATCCCCGCTTGATGCATCTCACTGTACGTTAGTTGTCGTCGAAGAATGTACCCTTTGTCTAACCATGGATCATCCCAAAAGCTCACATTGAATGTATGGTTCATGTTCATTTGAATATGAGGTAGAAACATCTCCCTTATCTTGAAAATACATTGCCAAGTCCAGCTTAGGCTTGGAGGCTTATTCATGTTCCACAAACTCCTTCCCCTAATCACATTCTTTTCGGACCAGATTGCCTAAAGGCTTTCAGCACAGTTGTAGTATGTGTCTATATGTTTCGCAAATGCTGCTATGTTCCAGTGTTTTAAACTGAGAATACCAAGACCCCCCTTGTCAAGAGGCCTCTCTATTTTTCCAAACTTTATTGGAGCAATGTATCTGCCAGTCGTTTTGCCCTTCCAAAGGAATCTCATAAAGGCACTTCTGATCATGTTTATCAGCTTGAAGGGGAGAATGAAAGTTCTAGCCCAGTACACTTGTATTGAAAATATAACTGACTTAATGAGAGTTAGTCTACCTACTTGACTAAGAGACCTAGAGGTCCAACAGCTAAGTCTCGCAGTAATCTTCTCATAAAGAGGTAGACATTGATTAGTTGTTATCTTCGATGTAGACAGAGGGAGACCTAAGTATGTTACGGTGTTGCAGTTTAGAGTCAAGCCAGTGATTTGAGAAATTTGATTACACTGTTCAATATTAACTCCAGCAATTAAGATGTCCGATTTGCCAAGATTAATTTTTAGGCCAGTCATAGCATAGAATTGGTCAAGAGCGTGCATTATGTTTGTGACAGTGTTGATATCTGGAGAACAAAAAACTACAAGATCATCCGCAAACATTAATGCAGAGATCTGAGGTTCTTTGCATGTTGGATGAAGCCTGAATCTTCCTTGGGATATAAGATTATCAAACATCCTCGTTAGAAGTTCCATGACCAGAATGAAAATATAAGCAGAGATGTGGTCACCCTGCCTGATCCCTTGCTTACTAACAAAAAAACCTTCATTCACACCATTTATATTAACAGAATATGTAGGGGTGGAGATACACTCATATATCCATGCTATAAACTGAGGTAGGAAGTTCATATACCCCATGATTCGTACAATGCTATTCCATTGCAGCATGTCAAACGCTTTCATGATGTCAAGCTTCATCATAGCTTTAGGAGGAGCATTCTTGCGTTTATATCCCTTAATGAGTTCATGAGAGCGAAGGACGTGATCCAGTATGTTCCTTCTAGGTAAAAATGCAGCCTGATTTTTGGAGACTATTTTTGGAAGAACATGCTTTAGCCTGGTTGCAATAACCTTAGAAATGCATTTATAAATTGTATTACAACAAGAGATAGGACGATATTCATTAACACAGTGTGCATTCTTGAGTTTGGGTATTAGGGCTATATTAGTATAATTGAACGATCTGAACATTTTACATTTCTTGAAGAATAGGAGTATTGCGTTGGTGACATCAGCAGAGACAATCGTCCAACATGAAGTATAGAAAAGAGCATTCATCCCATCTGGTCCTCCACACGAAGTAGTGTTAAGAGAAAACATAGCTTGTCTTATTTCTTCAGGGGTGACTTCATTGCAGAGAAAGGAATAGTCATCAGGGTTAATTCTAGGCAGAATGTCGTTGGGGATTAGATCTATACTAGGTATGAAGTTGCTTTGGTTGCTGTACAGGGCAGTGAAGTGTTTAACGAAAGCTTCTTTGACTTCAGAAGGAGAAGAGTGAAGATCACCATTCATATCATAGATAGTAGTAATGTTTTCTCTTCTTTGATTATTCTTGAGACTATCATGGAAGTAAGCACTATTTCTATCACCCTCTTCCCTCCATTTTAGTCTCGACTTCTGCCTAACCATATCATTTTCTTTCGCCAGGGCTTCATAGTATTGCTGGGACAGTGCACTTTCAATCTCAGAGAGGTTTGCATTATTAACCGTAGCCATCATCGCAGTTTGGACCTCAATTAGCTTATCTTTAATCAGATAGCTCATTTTGTCACCTTTGCCATATCTCTCGTACGCCCATTGCTTCAAGACTTCCTTCGTCTCTTTAATTTTTTCCTGCAAAACAAACATATGATTACCATACTTAGACTTGTTCCATGCATTTAACACCATAAGTTTGAAGTCTGGTTCAGAAACCCAAGTATTAAAAAATTTAAAATTTGATTTTCCTCTCTTGTCCGCTTCACGAAGGTGAATAATTTGTGGGGAGTGATCTGAAAGGAGAGGAGGAGGGAGATGATTGAAGAGAAGGGGCCATTTGGTTAGAGCACATTGGCTAGAGAAGTAGTGATCAATCGTAGAGAAGGTTCTGCAACCATGTCTCCTCTTATTGTTCCATGAGTATTGCATACCTACAGTCTTGACCGCAACTAGTTCCGCATCGTTTAGAGTATCTGCTAGAGGTTTAATTTCAGTGAGAGAGAGAGAGGATTACCACCAGCTCTATCAGATAGAGAGTAACTACAGTTGAAGTCCCCCAGAATAATCCAAGGGTGAGTGGACCGTCTGAGAGAAGGAATGGTTGAAAGTAGCGTAGTTCTAGACGCTGATGAGTTAAAAGCATAAACAAAGGAAACGTAGAAAGATGTTTTATCAGATAGATCAGTTGCATGACAGTGTATCAGCTGGGGAGTTGAAAGAATGGGAGTTAGTTGAACTTGGCTGGGGTTGAAAAGGAGCAAAATCCTACCATACGGCGATTCATTCAGATTGTGGATGTATCTCCAATTTGGAGTAATATATGTGGCAGCCTTGATTGTCAAGGTAAGGTTCAATTTTGTTTCGAGGATTGCTAAGATTGATAGGTGATGAGTTTTGATAAGTTGTTTACATTGGTCTTGCTTTATGACTTGGTGCCCACCACGTATGTTCCATGCTCCAATGCAAGACATCATTGGATAACACGTGCGTTGAGTAGTTCTATCTTCATTCTCCTAGTTACCGCATGCTTTGAGGACAAGTAATTAGGGATTGTAGCTGACAGTGGGGTATCTTCAATGTTGTTTGCTTCCTCAGGTAAAGGGTAGTTGGAAGCAGTTTGAGGGGTGGTTTGCAGAGAATTTGAAGAAGAGGGCATTCCTATAGGGGAAGGAGATTTGTATGCTAGAGGTGGTTTGATTCTGGAGTATTTGTGTTGTGGAGATAGGCTTGGGGTAGTGACATTTTCTTGAAGATGTGTATAAGCAGATTGAATGTCAAAATGATACGGTGTGCATGTATTATCTTCTTTGTGCATTTTTTTCTTCTTTTGAGCATTGTCATTGAGGCTGGATTTTATGTTACCATTCCTTCTATTTTTTCCACCACTTGAATTGTTTTCTTGTCCTTTTTCACTTTCACTTTTTTGTCCTTCATCCTTGTTTCCAACATCACCTGATACCGGACTTTGTATCTCTTTAATTTTTTGTTTCACCTTATCTGTCACTTGTTTTTTATTGCTGCTACTATCTTCTTTTTGGATAATATGTTTACCAACTTCCTTTTGTTTCTCATTGTATCCAAGAGCTGTTTGACCATGAGATTCATCTTTCAGACCTTCTTTAAACAATTCATTCATGTCTTCCTCATCATCCAGATTACACAATGCAGCAAATTTATTAGATTTTAAGAGTTGCCCAACAATATCATTATCTTTATTTGTCCCCTCTTCTTCAGTTCTTCTTTCCTTACTCCCCGTGTCTATTGATGGCTGAGTGCTGGCATTATCACCTTCACTAATGACTTCATTACTTACTTCTTTAATACCACATAGTCCATTAACATGCTTCTCACTTTTTTCGTCTTCATCTTTCGTGTTTCCCTCATTGCTTCCCGAGTTTTGAACCAATCTATTTTCCTTGTCAACTATCTCTATCTTCTTTTTGCTAACACGTTGCCATGTTCCTATATTTCGTCTCTGAAGTGATCTGACGTTTCTATTAACACGAGTTATATCAGTTGTTTCAACCATGTTTACTTTATTCGCGATCTTTTTGGTTTCCTTTTTGGTCTCATTTTGACTCATTTCCTCATTGTCACAACATTCAGTAGTATGTCCAAATTTCTTGCACATCACACACACATCTGGTTTCCACAGATATTGCACATAAATTTTTTGATAACCTCCTTCCACTAGCTTAACCATAAATTCATCAGGAAGCTCCCTATCAGGTTTAACTTCCACCAAAAATTTCGCAAAGCTTAGTCTTTCCTGCTTTTCCGTCATTTCATCCATACACAACATTCTCCCCAAATGACTAGTAAGCCAGTTGATCCCAAGAGGCGACCAAGCATATAATGGGAGGTTATACAGTTGAACCCATACTAGAACCGCGGTGATAGAGCCAGATACATTACTTATAGATGCATCGTATGGTTTGACTATGAACATCTTATTATTCATAATTATAGGATCACTTTGAAGGATCTTTTCTTTGTCTTCCGAGCACGTGAAATTAAATAAGAATATATTGCCATCAGACTTAACTGTAACTGAGCCTTTTAATTTCTAAATTTTTTTAAGCTTGATTATAACAGCTGTGTAAGACAATGGCTTGTCTAAGAAGAAACCAACCAAAGTTTCCTTCCAAATCACTGCTCCAGCTTCAAGGACTTCTTGCGTTGGAACTAAAGCTTCATCTTCATACACTGGATTTAGGTCAACGGGTATGTACTTCCCTGCATTCTTTGGTTTTTTCTTGAACAACGAAGTCCATTTCCGTTCACCTAGAGGGGGTTGAGGCGGCAAGCCGGTTTGGGGTAATGGAGATGAGAAAGGTGGTAGTGAAGAGATTGGGTCAGGTGGGACAAGCGGTGGAATTTCTGGGGGGGCAGGAAGAACTTCAGGACTATGGACAGGGTTGGTGATCGATGGAGCAGGTTTAGAGGGGTACGAGGGCGTTGGTTTGGAAGAGAGTACGGAAAGGACGGAGACTACAGTAGTGGAGAGGGGAACTACAGAGCTGACAGAGGAAACATGGGAAGGTACTGCTGGTTGTACGAAAGGGGTATGGGAGTGGTCTTCATGAGCAAACATGAGAGGAGACTTTTTAAAACTTTAGGGCCAAGGAAACTGAAAATTAGTATATAATTATAGATTATATATACTGATCAGTGTATGCGATTGTTTATTATAGTTTAGAATAATTTAGGGCTAATAAGTATGCTTAAATAGTGAATATACAAAATATAAGCTTTTGATTGAACATAAATTTATGTTAATCAGTGGATGTGTTAATTATGAGTGTTAGTGATAATTATAAAATACAGGTATTTTTAATGATTAATTATTTTTAATTCATACGTGTGTATGTTGATTAATTTACATTTATTATGTTAATAAGTGTATGTGTTTTGGAAGTAAATTTAAATAATAAATTGTTTTTGAAACAAATATTCAATTAAATTACGTTTGTAAATATTAAGAGATAAATATCAAAATGGAACGGGCTATCGTTTTTTGGACTACTAGCTGGCGAAATGACATAACTGCTTTGCTCCTTTAGCTCTCAAAGAGGATGTTGTACCTTGTATGGGATGAAAGAAATAAAAAGAACTTCCGAGGGAAAGATGTAGGTTCTCGGCCTTACTCCAAATAATTTTCAATTGAGATAATGGTAGACAAGTTTATAAATTGAATTGCCTGATTGGAATTTTTAATTTCTTACCTAGGCTATTGCTTTTCCTTGTTTTGATTTCTATTTGTTTCGCTGTTGTATGTTTGCTTGTTTTTTCTCTCCATGTTTCTTTGTATTTTCTTGTTCGAAATAAAAGTGGGCGGTTCACTATCAAATCAGCTAGCCTTGCAAAAAAAAGAGAGATAAATATCAGTGTTATATAAGCATGTGCTTAGGTATGTCTAGGCTCAAAAAAGGCTAAGGTTCACATCATACATCTTTTTGCAGTTTAAGTGCACCTTTTTATAGCTTGAGGCACCATATTGCAAAATTCAAATTTTAATTTAAAAAATAGTTAAATAAAAAAATTAAATAGTTAAATGAATTATAAAAATACGGTTTAAAATTTAAGTCGTAGTTGGTAAAATAGTAGATCAAACTTGTCTTAGAGGCGCCCAAAAAGGCCAAAGGCTCAAAAAAGCTCAAGGTCCAAGTCTTGCGCCTTTTTAAGCCTTAGCTACTTTGATAAATATGATGTTAATTTGAAAATAAATGGTAAATATTATTTAACAAATACAACAACAACAAAGCATCTAGTCCTAAAAGGCTTAATTTTGCAAATATTATTTTAGAAAATACAACAATAACAAAACCTTTTGTTCCAAAAAGTTTTGTTTTCGCAAATATTATTTTAGAAAATACGACAACAACACACTCCTTGGATGCAAAGTTATGCATCTACTTCATGATAGTGAAGTACTGTCTAAATTTCTAGCATATATTTTTAAATCAGAAAAGTGTTCAATTATATTGTCGACCGTAGTTGGATGTATGAAGAGTGAATTGGTATGAAAGGTTCAGTAAAGGAATATTTCTATAATGGTATACATGAATTTATTAGATTTACTAAATCTAATAATTGAAATGACGTAGAGATTCGTTTCCCTTGTCGTAAATACAAACATTTGAAGCATTGGAAAGCAGATATGGTTATAGTACATTTGTGTCAAGTTGGTTTTGTGCTAGATTATTATTTGTGGGATCGTCATGAAGAACTTGGCGTGCTTAATCTTGTAGTGTCATAGGATGAGCTGAATAACGATTATTTTATGGCAAATCCAATAGAAGATATGGTGGAAGATGCAGCACAATCAACATTTCCTACCGTTTAAGTTAACAATGAAGATGTAATTATCGAAGAAGAACCAATCATGGGAGCGAAAAGAATCTTTGTTCGAACCAAAAATGGCATAAACACCCAAGAGATTTTGTAGAGAATGAAAAGTGAAGGAGATAAATTAAAATGAGTAAGAAAAGAACACACAACATTTAGTGGTTCGGCTAATCCTGGCCAACGTCCACTTAGTGATTTTATTGCTTATATCACTGGTTTACAAACACTAGTTTTTACGGATCAGTATAAATCCATGGATGACTACAAGAAATTAGAGTAAGATAGAGCCAAAAGATCCTTAAAAGCGAGTCGTACCCTTCTACTTATAGCTGTAGGAAGCCTAAAATCCCGCCGCATGATCTCTGCCTCATTTTTCATGCTATAGACCACCTCTCCAAGAAAATAGGTAGATACCTCGTCAATAACCAAAGATCGGTTTCGATCTATGGGCTTGGATCGGTACCGATCCATATGTTCTTCATTTGGATGATTTTGAACTTCTTGTCCTGGCTCAATTTGGGGTTAGCTTCTTAATTCTAACTTTTTTGCATCATTGTTAGCTTGTTTCTAAGTCCAAATGATGGATTTGTAGAAGAACGGAGATGTTGGGTTTGAATGCTCGTGGAGATCGTTAGAGAATTGCATGATATCAACGAAATACCACTTGAAATAGGATCCTGACATCAAGTAGAGTGGATAGAAGGAGTGGAGGCAAGATTGGAGGAGGAATTGTGGATCGATATCGATCCACCAATTTGGTGTATTTTTTATTCTCGTTTCTTTGAGTGGTTGGGCCTTTATCCCGTGACTCTGTTTGTACTTGGTTTATGGACCCTTGGGTTACCTCTTCGAGCATCCTATCTTGATAGTTTCCAAGTTCGATTCATCCAATCTATCCGAATATTGCCATGTCAAAAGGGGGGATAACACTTGCCTTCCAAACTACATCATGTTTCAAACATGATGTGCTTTGTATCGAGACAGGTCAAGATTGTTGTGAAGGACTCCACTCTATGCTTTGCATGGTTATTATCCTTCATGCAGATATTCTGTGAAGAGTTTTGTTTATAGCTATTCGTCGCGATGCTTTGCTGACATCTAGGATTATAAAACAAGAGTACGATTTCACGATCTAACATTCCAATCCTAGCAATTTTGGTTTGGTTCCTCTCAAAGATTTTCTAGGTTTGAATTTGATTTCCTTTGATTCTAGTCGTTCAGAGTTAGATACACATGCATACACATTCATGTGGACATTCTTGAATAGCTCCATTGTGATACGCACATACACACACATATGAACAATTGGCATAATTGAAGAGGCCGAGGAGGAGATAACATAGTTAAAAGCTAAGATAGAAGAATTAAAAGATTAGTAGAAGAGTGGAGTTAGTAGAAGAGTGGAGGATTGACAATGCTGCTAGATTAGTGGATTATAACATATATGGCCGAGCAGAGACATTTTCTTCTCAGGTGTCGGGAAACGATGGAAATGATGATTAGTAGGTACATTTGTGGTTTTTGATGGATGTTCGATTGATTATGTAATTTAAACTTGGATTATGTTTGATGGTTGTGGATGTTTGATGTATGATTGAACGGTTAGTAGATATGTTGTCGATGTTTGATGGAATGTTGATGTAAATACGGATTTCTGTGATGTAAACTTGGTTTATTATGTTATGTATGATATTATGCGATGTATGCGATGTTTGTACTCATAAAATTGGGTTTATATGTACTGTATATAAGGTGGAACTAAATATATTTGTGTGGTTTAATGGATGAAACAACAACTATTTTGTAAAACAACACTTCTAGTATAGCAACGGCTTACTAGTCCCAAGTTAGCGACGGCTAGCGATGCCTTAGTGGCAAATTCGTGATCCTTAGATCCTTGACACGTGTCCTTCGGCTAGCAATGGTTAGTGACAACAGTGTCAATAGTCCTTGAAAATTTATCGATGAGGCCGTCACTAAGGTCGTCGCTCTTTATTGGATCAACAACTAAGTGAGCGACGACTATTACAATCGCTATCGACGGTTAGTGACATCCATCGACGGTAAGTAGCGGTCATTAAATATTATGTGTCTTGTAATGTGTATATGTATGTGTGTATGTAGGTGTAACGACCCAGAATTTGTATTAGTTAAAATTTTGAATATTTAATTAATTTTAAATATTAAAAAGGGAAATTAATAAGTCGAATAATTTATTTATCGAATATTGGATTTAATTGGACAATTAAATCGATAATTTAATAATAGAAATTCCATAAATAATTGTAAATTGGGTTTAAAATGATTAAAAATGATTTGGAAAATTTTATTTAATCATACTGGAGTTATAGTGATGTTATAGAACTTGTAAAATTGAATTAAAAGTTAATTTGTGAAAATTGAATATTTTAATATTTAATTATCGACTGTAAAATAGCCAATTTTTGAACAGTCTCAGAATTGGATGAAACCAGTTCCGTTGGATCCGTAATAGTTTGATATTATCGGATTTCAATTTTCGTAACAATCGGAGTTGTCGTTTGATCGTGGCAGCTCGAAACGCATCGAAATTGTTTTAATATTAATTTGGCGAGTTAAAATGGTCATTTTTCAAAAAGTCTCGGATTTCGACGAAACCAGTTTCATCGGATCCATAATGTGATATTATTGTAAGATTTCAAATTTCGTGTCAAACGGATTTACCGTTTGTCCGGGGCAAGCTAAAAAGCATAGAAAATCGTTTAATCGATTTAATTTAGATTTGATCGTTTATTGCCGTAACTCGCACAGATGATCGAATTAGCCGCCGAAACACGTTCCATTGTGTTCGGAACGCGGGGTAAACCCCATAAACGCCGGTCACCGCGCGTAAATCGGAGTTCGAAAATTTTGGGATGAATAGTAATTTGGAATATTTTCTATAAAAGTCCATCCTTATTCACAATTGCAAAACCTAGTTCAAGAAACCCTAGCCGGCCCTAAAAATTTCAATGGCCGAAATTTCACTCCTTCCTCCTCTAATTTCTTCTAATCCGTTAACCTTTTGCAAAAATCACCAACTGGAGGATCGAAGAGCTGGGTGAGCTCGCCAGATCCGTACGGTTGAGATGTAGTTTAGTCGACTCGAGGCAGAGCATTGGAGCCTCGTTCATCCACGTTCATGCACAGAAATTGAGACTAGGGGGAGGCCGAGATTGGCCATATTCGCGGCGAAGGTGGTGTTGGGTATGGACTACGTGGTGGTATCATCTGATCGAGGTGGAAAGGCTCGGAGATGCGTGCAAAATGGAGGAGGGGATGGCGGCCGTGTGTTCATAGGGACGTTCGTACTGGAGATAGCGTGATTGTGGAAGAAGGATGGGGACGACCATGATCTGTGGGGTGGAAAGCAATGGCTCTGATTAGTTAGGTTATAATTTAAAAATAAATTAGTAAATGTTAATTATATTTAATTTGTATAAACTTTGAAATGCAATAACTTGTTGATACGAGGTCCAAACTGAACGAAACGAGAGCACTACGCAATGGAATTGGATTGGAGTCGTTTGGAGCTAGTGAAAATTTCGGGTAAAATTAAACGCGCGTTTAATTTATTCAAAATAAAAGCTGGAAAACAGAATTAAAATCAAGGTGAGAACTTCTCACTCAATCGAACAGTTTCGATTTATATTTTAAATAGTTAGATTTAAAATTTCTTGAATGTATGCTGAATGATGATTGCAGTTATTGATTGCTGTTTGATTGTGATATTAGATATAATAGGATATATCTATATATAGCAATATATATATATATATATATATATATATATATATTGGCATATGTATATATTGGAATTGATTTCCCGCATTGTATAGCGGATGAGACCCTATTGCGCCGTCTATTAAGCGGATAATATTTTATAAATCCCATATACCGCGATAATTCCGTACTGGAGCGGAATTGGTATTGTGCTAACATCTGTGGATGCAGGGAAACAGGTTGGAGGGATCCAACTGGATTCCTCAATAATATTTATTTGATTACAGATATTGTGATATTTGTTGATGTTGTAGTCGTGATTGACTATTTGATGCTGTTGCATCATCGGATCCATTTTTAAAGTTTAAAAATAACGTTTTTGATTTTTAAAAGGATTTTAAAGTGATTTTCAAAGTATATGTTTTTATTAAATTTTGAATTGATTCATTTTAAATAATTAAAACGTTATAAATTTTTATGTTATAAAAATTAAGATTTTTGAGAAATACAACCAAAATGAGATTTTTGAAAATAAATAGTTAATTAATTTATAAAGTGGTTTAAAATTGGGATTTTTGAATTATTATAAACGATTTATATAAAAGACTTATAAAATTGATATTTTATAAATTAAAAATATTGGAATATTAAAACGAGTTTTTTATTGAATAAACATTGTGGTTTAAAATGGAATTTATAAACATTGTTTATAAATTCGAAATCAATTGAATTTGATAAATTGAACATTGAAGTTTATTAAAGGAAATATATTCACGATTTTGGACAGTGAATACATTATTGAATAAAATGGTCATGTTTGGCAGAATAAATATTATAAAACGAAGTTAATTATTTTAAAGATGTTTTAAAATGTATTATGAATCGAAATCATAGATTTCAACATTTATTGTTGAAATAGACATTTTCGAGAAAGAAGGAAATGGTGGACTATAACACTGTTGTTATAGTAAATGATTTCCGAAAGGAAATGTTTTGTATAGTATTGGGATTTATATATCTATTTAAACTTTGAATCCCTATACTAGTGATTTTGGGTCGTCGTAACGTTGTTTTACATAACATTCGTTTTGACCCAAATAAATGCGTTTAAAAGGCTATTTTCCTTAAGGAATGAAATATATACTTAATTTTGATTTAAGTATATTAAATATTTTCCAAATGTTGAAAATAAATGGGTTTGTGAAATACTTATTAAATAAGTATGGAAATGCTTTTCCAATATGAAATGAAACATTTTTGAGAATTTATCTTTTTAAAAGATAAATTGAAAAATGAATATTAGAAATCGATTTGAAATCGTATATTCATAAATATTTGAAATGTAAATTCACTATGGAATTTATAAAAGGGAAATGAATTTGTTTAAAAATAAACATTGATTTATTTTTAAAGTATGGGAATAAATTTACGGATTTGGGAACGTAAATATAAAGTAAATCGGTAAGGATTTATTTAATTGGTAAATGAACCATTTTGAAATGAAAGTATTACCACGTAAGGAAAATGATTGAAATTTGTTTTCAAAAGTGATAAAGGTGAAAAGTGATTTGGAAATTTGTTTTCAAATGGTTGAAGTGAGGAAATTATATATCTAGTAAAGATATTTTGGAGAAATAAATAATTTGAAAAATTATTTGAAATCTGGTGATGTTGCGCATCTCTATTGATAATTAAATAACCGACTATCAATATTTACCTTTAAATAGGTATTTGTTGTGATTGCTTGAATTTGAATGCCACACTTATTTTTGAATAAGCGCTCACTATTCGGGTTAGCCGGAAAAGGACCTTGCGGTCGTATAACCCATTCCGAATATGTGATACGTCATTATGAATTGCATTTGAAGACCGGTGTTGAAGACCAGATATTTTTGAAAACGGATAGATTACCGTTGAGTTACTCTGCATCGGCTGATCTCCGATATAGAGGTTTTATCACCCTAAGTGACGGGAAGTCCGGACGTGATTAGAAATTATCCAGAATGCAAGGACTTCTTTGGAAGTGCCTTCGGTTCTGTTCGAGCCCGGAACAGACTTGTATGGATTGTATGTCTGACGTTACAACTTGAGAGGTAAAGCTGGTTTCTATCAAATATTTTTCTGTTGGTGGCGGAGAATTTATTCTCTTAGCTTAACACCCTTCTCTGAGACGTACGAGCTCAAAGATTATGTAGTTGATGGTTACTAGTGATATATTCCCAAATTGGTTATGTGGCATGCGGAGTGTTGCTGTGAAATGATCATTGTTTGATCATTTGTGATATGATCATTTGCTTGATCATTTATCTAGGTGATCATTACTTTGATCATTGGTTGACCCAAAGTGTAACATCCGCCTTTTCGCACGCTTTAATTCGACACACGTGCCAATTCAAACCATACGCAAGGGTGGATTGTTATGGGGTAAATAAGAAAAACAGAGAAGAAATAAAAAGAAAACAAAATCTCACAGCGGAAGGATAAAATATAATAATCAAATATACAGTTCATAAATCTGTTTTACAAAACCTTTAATTATATTTATACAATACATATCAGAGTACACATACCATAATACAATGCAGCGGAACAGTGTGTAGTGCACTAGTATAAATAATAATAATACAAATCTTCGTCTTCGTCCTCCAAAGCTAAATCTTCAAATCCTGACACGCTCGGACTGACCCGAGCGAATTTGAAAGGACAAAAACACTCGAGTCAGAACTAAAAGATCTTATGTAAGTTAAAATAAATATGAGTGCAGTAACTCAAGAGATGCTCGGGATTTACATCTCCTAAGGATCCGTTAAACTATTTACTATGTAGTATATTGCGCTATTATAATAGTGTCTATACTAAAATAAACATACTTTTAAATAGCATTAAGGCTTTACATTTTCCACCTTAACACGTAATAGTCCCAGTAGTCCATCCAATATCATAGTCCCTCCTAATCGGGAAGCCACCAGAGGATACCACACGGGCTACGGGAGAAATCCAAACTCGTATAAGGCTCGGTATGGTAGGTGACACGGCACAACTAGGCAATGCCAGGGTAGATATACCAATTGCTATCCGGGCTGGTGGAAACGCGTAGCTGCTACTACCGCCCACCTCGAACAACACCCCAAAATCAAAATAAAAGTGGCCACCGAATCCAAATATCCAAAAGTCAGAGTATAATATCGAAGGAGTGCGTCCGATCAGAAGAATGACCTCATTGGCCCGAGAATCGCTCCTGTTTTAGCCACCTTATGCCAACTCACGGGAGTTTGGTCCACGTATTTACCTCAAGGAAACGCCGCCGCCATCCTACTTCATTCTGGAATCTCCACCGCGTACACGGTTAGTCAAAGTGGTTTTCGGTATCGACAGAGAGTATGTCCATATTCGATCCCGGTCTCTTTGCCAACCCATCGTTATTATAACACCGCGGTCATTTAAAAATAGTTTATACTTTAAAACCAGAATAAAGTTTTCCATTTCAAACTTTGAATACGATATCATTTTAAAACCCAAAACAATATGATATCATTTTATCCCAAATATAATTCTTTTCCAAAAATCATACTGCTTTAAAATTTATAATATCTGGAAACCAACCATTTGAATTATACTTTCAAAGCATAATATTTCGAAATTCATAATTTTAAAACCATAACTTCTAAAACTTAAATGGTTTGGATATTCAACGGTATATATAAAATAAATGGTTTGACTTTAAGGTTACTTTTTAAAGAAAAATAATTTCCATGGCTTTACAAATATATTTCCTTATTTAAAGTCTAAACCATAATTTAAATATCACTTTCAAGTTCCAAAACCACTTCAATTTCAATATATAAATATATATATATATATATATCCATTTGGAGTATTAATATTTCAAAACTAAAGTTGGAATTTTATTCTTTCAACAAATCAAATGTTCTATTATTTAGTCTTGAATATTCACATAAAAATCCATAAATACAACTCCAATTTCTAGAAATTCAATATTTTCTTCAATTTAATTATACTAGAATATTCATTTAAATTTATCTTGGAAAAATCCAGTTATAAATATCATACCTTAAAAATTTCCAAACTTAAACATATAATATAAATTATCAAATTCCTTTTTTTCAATTTTTCCATTTTTATTTAACCGATTTATACACAGCCTAAATTCAAAAATTTTAACTTCATATGTATATATGTAGAAGAATAATAAATATCAAAATTAAAAATTTTATAAACCGTATCTCATCCAAACCATAGAAATCACTTTAAAATACTTTATACATAGACCACGGTGCCTGTATATAATTTTCTATCCTATGGTCATGTGATACGAATATTTATCATTTCAATCCGCAATTTAAAAATAAAATTTTGCGGTTGTATATCATTTCAAACCACAATCCCGAATGAAATGAAAAATGCATGATAACTTGCAGTTTAATGATATAAAATAAAACATCCATTCATCCATCATCATCCATCATCCAAATCACAATCATCATCCAATAATAACTCAATATCAATATATATCTGATAATATATAACAGGTAATAACTGGCAGTTATATTCAAAAATGAATTTAACAACTATTAAACTAACAGCTTATATGCAAATAAATAACTATAACTGTCAATTTATACGCAGTAATAAAATTTATGAACAGTTAAATTAAATAAATGCGATTTAACAGAGATAAGGAATAAAACATGTCAAATGGTCATAAATAAATTTCTACTCATATCTAAAATCAATTTAACAAACATAAGAAATTTTAGAAATTGTGAGTGGGTTAAAACACTCACCTTTTGAATTTAAATCGAATTTAAATTCAATTTAAACTCAAAAATTCGACGGTCTCCGAATTGGTCCAAACCAGTTCCAAACTGTCCGGAATTTAATTATGATCCTAACAAAAGAAGTTTCGCGTGAATCCGAGGTCGTATGGAAAAGTTATGCGATTTAAACGATTTGAAAATCAAAATAAATTATAAAACAAAACAAACCTTAATTAAATACTCGCCACGTCACTATCGTCTTCCACGCGCTTTGGCTACAGGAGCACGCGAATATGTTTCCAGACCGAACCCAAAACGGAAAACGAACACCACCAGTAGATTGCGTATTCTGAGAACTCCAACATATAATTTTCTGGAATTTTTAGAGGAGTTTGAATTTTGACTTTTTATTTGGATTGAAACTGGGTCTAGAAATTGTCTGTTGCCATTGCAGAAGAGAAGTTGAAGAAGAGACTATACAGAGGAATGAAGATGGAGGCTAGGGTTTCACCGTCTATTTATAGATAGATCGCAAAAGAATAGGTGTGCACGAATTTTAACATGCAAACGGAAGTGGTCCCAAAGGATAAATAATATTAATTACACACGTTACGGATTTAAGAAATAAATAAATTCCTCATCAACCTTTACATTTAATTTTAAACGTATATACAAATGTAAATCTAGACGTTTCGTTTACGTTTCAAAATATATCCACAATTTTATTAATTTCCAAATTGATCTAAACAAATTTAGATGTAAATTAAAAGCTGATAAGTCTATCCATTGCAGTGTTAATTTCTCCACTTCCTTATATTTAGAAATTAAAAACCTATTTTTTTGATTTTCAAACTTTTATATTCTCATCTTTTACCAATAATAAGGATGCACTAACATTTGTTCATGGTTTCACTTTATTATCCTCAAATTCCATTATAATTTGCAATAATTACAATTGTTGAATTTGATACTTTAATTAAATTTATACATCTTGCTTTCTATACTATAAATCAACCAGTGGTCCTATTTTATATAGAATTAGCAAAATTTCATCTTATAAAAATTAACCTCCTTCAATTACAAAACAAAATCTACGCTAACTGCACAATTCAAGTCAATTAATTGTAATTGATTTCCCATAAATTGTTATAAATTAAAATTTAAAATCTTCATAACTTTGTTTATTGATTTACAATCTTACTATTAAATAAGTTGACATTTAACATTGAATTATATTACATTCCATAAATGAATTTATAAATTTATTTCAAATTAACGTACTACTTGATTTCCTTAGATTATAAGTTATTCTATTAGTCAGTCATCTTTTTAAAAATCATTAATTAAGGTCCCAATTAGGTTAATTTATCTGGATTTCATTCCTTTATTACATCATTCACCACTTAACAATTAACCAACTTTTCTATGCATCTTATTTCACTTATATCTTGTAATTATTTTCTAAACTCATACTTGTAATACCCAATATCATTTTATATTTCAATCGATTCTCACTTATCCCTATTTTATTGCAATATATTTCTATACTCATTCATTAATGCATATCTTCACTCACTTCCTATTTTATTGCAATATATTTCTATATTCATTCATTAATGCATATTGTAACATCCCGCCTTTTTGCACGATTTAAACAGACACACGTGCCAATTCAAACCATACGTAAGGGCGAATTGTTATGGGATAAATAAGAAAACAGAGAAAGAAACAGAATCTCACAGCGGAAGGATAAAATATAATAATCAAATATACAGTTCATAAATCTGTTTACAAAAAACTTTGATTTATTTATACAATACATATCAGAGTACACATACCATATAACAATGCAGCGGAACAATATGAGTGTAGTGAAACCATATTATCTATAGTAATAATAATAAAATCTTCGTCTTCTTCCTCCGGAAATAAAATCTTCAATCCTGAAACGCTCGGACTGACCCGGGCGAATTTGGAAAGACAAAAACACTCGAGTCAGAAATAAAAGATCTTATGTGAGTTACATTAACAGAAATAAATATGAGTGTAGTAACTCAAGAGATGCTCGGGATTTACATCTCCTAAGGATCCGTTAAACTATTTATTATGTAGTATATTGCGCTATTATAATAATGTCTAATTGTAAAATAAACTTACTTTTAAATAGCGTTAAGGCTTTACATTTTCCACCTTAACACATTTATATATTCCCATAGTCTATACAGTACCGTAATCTCCCCCGTACTGGGCGTCGTCAGAGGGCACTCCATAGGTATGGTACAAAACCAAAATCGTATAAGGCGCGCTAGGGTAGGTGACATGGCACAACTAGGCAATGCCAGGGTAGATATACCAATTGCTATCCGGGCTGATGGAAACGCATAGCCGCAGCTACCGCCCACCTCGAACAAACCCCCTCAAAAATCAAAGTAAAAGTGGCCACTGAAACAATCCAAAGTCAAAGTATAATATCGAAGAGGAGTGTCCGATCAGAGGAATGACCTCATTGGCCCGAGAATCGCTCCTGTTTTAGCCACCTTATGCCAACTCACGGGAGTCGGGTCCACGTATTTACCTTGTAGGAAACGCCGCCACCAACCTACTTCATTCTGTAATCTCCACCGCGTACACGGTTGTTAAAGTGGTTTTCGGAGTTGGCAGAGAGTATGACAACTTCCGATCCCGGTCTCTTCAACAACCAAACGTTATTATAACACCGCGGTCATTTAAAATAATTATACTTTAAAACCAGAACCAAATCCATTTTAAACCCATATAAATACGATATCGTTTATATTTTTAAAACCCCAAATCAATACGATATCATTTAGACCCAAAATCATATAATGTCATTTTATTTTCCAATATATATTCTTTTCCAAAATCATAGGGTTTTCAAAGTGAAATATTTAGAAATCACAACTCTTGTATATAATAATTCCAAATCATACTACCTTGAAAATCATAACTTCGAAACAAATTTCCATCTCTTAAATGGTTAAATATTAAATTACTTTATAAAACACAATAGCTTCTTTAGATTTCACAAATCAATTTCAAATATCGATTTAAACTTCCAAATACCATTTCAATTCTTATGTTTCAAAGCTTTAAATATTTCACCATTTCAAAACAAACTCATTTGATAATCCCATATATATTAAATTCAATTACTTATTATTTAGACTTGAAATATTTACTTAATGAATTCAATATAATTTAAGAAAAACCTTTAACTTCATACAACTGGATCATCTTTCAATTTATTATATATTCATTTAAATCAACCTGATATTCATTTAAATCACTTTACAAAAAAAACCAAGTTATAAAAATCATATCCTTTAAAAATTCTAAATTTTTATTAAATTTCAATTTAACTTAATATTCATCTTCCAAATCTTATTCTCATTTAAGTCATAAAAACTCCAGAAATTAAATTTTAATAAATGCTTAATCGTATTTGATCTTAAAAATCAAACTTTATTTTATACTTCAAATCAAATTTATACAAAGCTTAAAAACCGAAAATTTCTATATATATATATAAATAACCAATTCAATATCCCATAAACCATATATATATAGTTTTACAAAACCATAAAAACATTTCAAATTTTTTTTTATATATATACCGCGGTGCCTGTATAAAATTTTCTACCCTATGGTCAAGTGGTACGGATGTTTATCATTTCAATCCGCAATTTAAAATATAAATGCGGTTGTTTATCATTTCAAACCGCAATCCCGAATGAAATAAAAATGCATAGTAACTTGCAATTAATAAAATTAATCATCCATTCATCCATCAAATCATACATCCATTTATCACAGCCATCATCCAATTTCAAACAATCATCAATACATAGCAGGTGATAAATAATGGTATCAATTATCAGTTTATACTCAAAATAAATTTAATAACTGTTAATTGGCAGTTTATATGCAAAAATAAACGTAAATTTAACTAGCAGTTAATATGAAATAAAAATTTAACATAACTATGACTGGCAGTTAATATGCAAATAAATAAATTCTAACTGTCAAATTTATGCAATAAATAAAATAAATTAACAGTTAAATTAAATAAATGCAATTTAACAGAGATAATGAATAAAACATGCCAAACAGTCATAAATAAATTTCTACTCATATCTAAAATTAATTTAACATACATAAGAAGTTTTAGAAGTTGTGAGTGGGTTAAAACACTCACCTTTTGAATTTAAATTGGATTTAAATCCAATTTAAACTCAAAAATTCGACGGTCTCCAAATCTTTCCAAACAAGCGTCAACAGATCTGGAAATTTATTACGATCCTAGCAAAAAAATTCGCGTAAATCGGAGGTCGTATGAGAAAGTTATACGCATTAATGGTGATTGAAATTTCAAAAAAAGAAAAAAAGAAATTATATATCACATCATATATTTATTTAACTTGCAATGGAATTTTTAGTATTGCGTACCTTTTTTCTTAGCCAGATTTGGATCTGGAACTACTTTCTCATTTTGTTTTGTTTCCTTGCTATCTTAATATTTTTTTATTTTATATTTTATAGAAAGTTTTGAAGAGAAGATTATATAAAAATGGATTTGAAGAAAAAGACATGGAAAGAAGATAAGGTTTAAAAGAGAAAAAAAAATTAAAGAAGAAGAAGAACAACAACAAAAAAAGAAAAGGAAACTTTGATAAAGAAGAAGATTTGAAGAATAAGAAGAAGAAAGAGGAAAAAAAACTTTGGAAAAAAGAAAGAAAGGAGATTTGAAGAAGAAACATGAAAAAGGAAGAAGGAAGGTGAAGAGTGACAAAAAATGAAGCTATAGAAGATGAAAATTTAAAAAAAATGAAATGAAGCTACAAGAATGAGGAATGAAACTAGTGAAAAGCTAAATATAAACAAAGTAGGAATTGAAATAAAGTAAAAATATGAACAACCCAATAAAAATGGTAGATATTAAAAGTGGTGAAAGAAAGAAATAAAAATATGAAAAGTATGTAACGTTCATGAAATGAAAAGGCTTTAGACCATGTAAATGGAAATGAGTAATGGAACAAATGAGGAAACAATTAAAAAAACGTGTGACAATTATTAATTAGAAAGGGAATGAATGGACCAACTCTACTCTATAAACAAACTTTTAGAATTCAAATTTCAAAACATTTGTTCACCCAATTAATTTTTTTTTTACCCCAAACATACCAAATTTGACACTCATTAAAGATTTAATTACCACAACATAATTAAATTTAAAAAGACCAATTTACATAACGGGGACAGCGGATACATAAAAAAAAAATGAACCATGATTTAAAAATTCAAATTTAAAAATAACATTTTTTCTCGACACGTAATTATGAACTCAATTATTTAATTTATTTTAAATTTCAAGGTTAGTAATAAAATCACTTCCGTGCAACCTATGCCTGCTATTTAACTACCGAAAAATGTTGTTTCAAAAATTCAATTTTCTCTTTTTACAACGTTATAGTTATATTCAGAATGGAAACGTTCACTTTATTTCCTCAACATTCTTTTATTTTCCTTAAAATGCTTATTCGTTACTTGCAATTCATAAATTTAAACATTCTTATATTCTAAAATGATCAACTTATACAATATTAAATCCATTCTTATATTTCCAAATAATGTACATTCATAATGAAAACATTCTTACATAAATTTTATTAATTGCACTTTGTTTCTTTTACTTTTTCAATTGAAAGATTTTAATAAATTTATTTCCAATTAATTTTAATCTTCCACTTCAAAACAGACACTAATTGATGAAATCAATTAAATAAATACGTGAACATTGTAATCCTTATTTATAGTCAAGCAAACATGTTTATAAAATTACAGTTTCCAACAAGCATTAAATTACATACTAAATAAATCTTTTTCTCTATTCAATTAAATAATCAAATGTTTATTCCATCTAAAAATTTTAAGTAGAAGGATTCCATGTTGGTTTCAAAATATATTATTTTAATATCCATGAATTTTAGTTTAATCTCTATAAACGAAATATTTAAACGTTAATTTCATTTATTTTGCAATACTTTAATTAAACTAAAATATCGTGTTCTAAACTTAAATCTATGCTCCCATTGATTCATTCAATTTGCACTTATTATGTATTATTTTAACAACTCGTTTATAACTTTGAATCTATTCCTCAAATTCCACATTTCTATCGTTATATACATTTGAATTCCATCCTATTTAATATTTCAAATATTACGTCATTATCATTAATGTAATAAATATATTTTTAATTATTGCAATTGATTTTCCGTTATAACTTAATATACTAAATAGGTGGTTAATCTTAAATACTTGTTCTCATTGACGATTTATTTCTACTTACAAATTAATGCAATTATTACCTATTTCCATCTTTATCTCCAATTAACGTAAAATGTGATATTCAAATTCCATAAATTTCAATAGATTCAAATTATCATATCTATGAAGAACATTTACGTTATTCTCCATTTATTACCTTAACTTATTCAACGTAACATTTAATTTATATTTATTGCAATGATTTCCAAATCAATTGAATTGAATTAAATATATATGTATCACTCATAATAACTTGTGGTCACAACTCTTGATCGCCATTAATAAGTTTATTATTTACAATCCAATAATCGCCATTCTGCATATATATATATATACGAATTAACTAATTCAATATTTCCATTTCGTTTTCCTATCCTAAATTTATTACTAAGTGTATTTACTCCATTCCAACAAGTTGGAATTCCATTTTTACTATACAATCATTTCCCTATTCAGTTTTATTACTAACCCATCATCATTGCATTTATTGTCTTTTATTGATTTAATCAATTTACCCCATATTCCCTTAAATTCATACTAACGAAACATTTAATTCTATTTATCGCATAAACTCCATTTCATAAATCTACCTGCAATTTCTACCTAGAAATAAGGTTACATTTCCGTTGAAAATACATTTACATCTTACGTTACTACATTAATAATTAGTAACGTTTATATCATCAACCATCACTTATGAATAATTAGCGTTTCCTATTTATTTTGTTACATTCACTTATATTCACTTTATGAATAAATTGGTATTCCCATTAACCTATTAATTACTAACTTTAATTATTGCAATTCATTTATCTAACATAAATTTTGAATCTATTTCCAAATTTTCATATTTCAATTAATTAACACCTTACAATAGTTTACAAATAAAAGGGATTGTACTAATTACATTATTTATTTTCTTGCATTACTGTATTACCTCCGTTTATATTCAATTTCCGTAAATCAATATTTTATTCCATTGACAAATTCAATATTTGCAAAAAATTCCACTATTACTATTAATTGCAATATATAATTTAATTTGTAAATTTTAATTACCCTTGATACATCAAATTTCAATATTTGCTTTCATATAAATTAATAAGATTTTTATTTCTTTATAAATTTAAAATAAAATCCTATTAATTTAATTCATTTTAAACATCGAATTTACACGGGTCGTTACACATATCTTCTCTTACTTCCTATTTTATTGCAATATATTTCTATACTCATTCATTAATGCATATCTTCACTCACTTCCTATTTTATTTGTAATATATTTCTATATTCATTCATTAATGCATATCTTCTCTCAATTCCTATTTTATTTGTAATATATTTCTATATTCATTCATTAATGCATATCTTCTCTCACTTCCTATTTTATTTGCAATATATTCTTATATTCATTCATTAACGCATATCTTCACTTTCTTCCTATTTTATTGCAATATATTTCTATATTCATTCATTAATGCATATCTTCACTTACTTCGTATTTTATTTGCAATATTTTTCTATATTCATTCATTAATGCATATCTTCACTTCCTATTAACTGACGTTACTTTATTAATAAACGGTAAAGTAACGTTTATCATAATTACTTACCTTTTAAAAGGGTTTGATTTCTAATGAATTTGTTGATCCTATATTTCCTCCACTTGTAAACGAACGTTATTCCATTAATTAATATCAAGGCATCTTATTTGGTAATGAGTAAATTTACTAGTAACCTTTAATATACTCGTATATTATTTATTTACCCTATTATTTCCCCTTAAAATTATATGCACACGTACAAATTAAAAATTCTAAATCCCTTTTAATTATTCCATCTATGCTCCATTCCTTCACTTAATGCACAATTAGCATTCCTTATTCAAATTTGTTACATTCCCTTATATCCACTTCATAAATAAATTGGTATTCCGTTTTCCATTTATTACTAACTTTAATTATTGCAATTTATTATCTAACATACAATTTGAATTTATTTTCAAATTTTCATCGTTAAATTAATTAACATCTTCTAATAGTAAAAAAAAAAGATTGAGCAAATTAAAATTTCTATTCTGTTATAGTTTATCAATATATTGATACTTAGGCAAAATCAAATTCTTGTCTTTAATTACCTTTTTCATAATTTCAACTCAATCAACCATTTCAACATGCAACTAATAATAACTTTTTTATAAGTATGCATGGAATCATCATTTATTCCAATCTTTTCTTAATTTACATAATAAATTCCCTTCAATTTACACAAAGGTATAAATCTTTCACTATTTCAATCATTAGATTTTTATTCAAATTACTAATAATCAAGTTTTTAAATACCGTTGCTATATTTTAATTTAGCGTTCATTCCAATACTAATTTATCATCTTCATTTTTTTTCTACAAAAAATTAAATTACAAAATCCTATTTAATTAACAATTTAATTGTCGAAATTTACGGGTCGTTACACTTTCCCCCACTCAAAACTTTTCGTCCCCGAAAAGGGAAAGAAGGGAAAAGAAGAATTTCGAAATCAATATCATATTTAAATATTAAATTTATAAAAATTTAAATTTACAAAATTAGTTAATTTAGCTAAAATATACAAATTTATATAAAGTGAAATATTTAAGCGGTTTCAACCATTAATCAACCAATCAATACAACAACCATCAACTTTACAAACAGCATACATACACAAGACAAAGCAACCATTTAATCCAACAAACAAATAGTTGTTCGGGTTCAAAACTTGAAATTATATGGAATGAAAATAACTATCAAGTGCATCCTTTACTCAACAGTCTTAGATGAAACAACGATAGATTATTTATTCATCCAACAACTTCAAATTCTCTTACCCAACCAACCATAAATCAAACAATAACAATTCAAACCAACAACCAAATTAACTTATTATACATTTATTTCATGCTTTAGTTGTTTAATTTCTTTTCTTTCATTTATTGAGTGATTCCTTCATTACTTACAATTTTCATTTTTCATTTATTACAATATTCATTATATTTGCATTCCGTTTTATTTACTTAAGTTTATAATCATCTATTTATAATACTTAAAATTTCCATTTTAACTTAAGTTTATACATTTAATTCTCATTTTGTAACAGCAAATTCATTGAATACCTTTATTACCTCAAGCTTCACTTATAAGATTTCCCCTTACATTTTCTTACTAACATTGCAACTTTTATTTTATGGTAAGTTATATATATGCTTTAAGAATGTAAGTGAAAATTATACAAGTTTCTTCTCAATTCCTTTAATTAATTAATGGTTCAATAATTATATATATATTCGTTTTATAAATTACAATTTCAACTTACTTTTAATTTCATTCATTTATTTAATGCTTACATTTCTATTATATTTAATAATGGTAACAATTTAACTACACTAAATTTGCAACTTTATACATCAATTCTTATAAATAAAGAAGTTCATTAATTCATTTAATAATGTTTACAATCGTTCATGTACATTACTTATCTTCCTATTGTATTAAATTTTTACTTTAATTAAAGGTTCCAATTTCTACACTTAATTGAACTATTAATTAACTGGAACTTAAGAACCAAATACCGAGTTTAATTTTTAAATCATTTAAAATAATAGATAGATATCTATTCTTAACATATATATATATATCCAATTATAATTAAAACGATAAAAAATTTCTTAAACAATTCTGCAGTAAATTTCTACAGTGGCCTTCCCACTTCGAAACTCGAAAATGAAAGTCGATGATGCGTGCACTCATCACCGAAATTATTTTCCAGCAACAGGGAGGAAAGTACAAAACTTATTTTCTCCGAGATCTTCTTTAAAACAATTTTTCCGAATTATATTGAAATATTTATATCAGAAAATACTTATAAATAATATTATTATATTCCAAAATTTATTCGAAAGAAATTTCAAAACCCCGAAACTTAAGTTCTAAATTTCCAAATTTCATTAATCTTATTTTCCAATCTAACTTATATTATTAATTATACACTTTATCACCTAACAACCAATCTATTGCAGCCAAATATAGATATAGATTGAAAAATTTATTTTATATATAGAAAATATAATAGGCAAAATTATTTCATTCACCTATATTAAAACAGATATTATGTCGGTCTGTCCTATTTAGTGTTTAGAAACCCCTATTGATGTCACAGCATCCCATGCATCAACCAGAATTTATAAATACAAAATGGAACAGATTAACACAATATTAAAACCTTTTTATAACACTAACAAGTACGCTCTCTCATATATATACACTCAGCGACACCCATAGGGTATTACTACCCAATTAACAAAGAGTCAAACCCCACAAAGCCAAGGTTTAACGCTAAACCAAAGCTCTGATACCAACTGTAACATCCGCCTTTTCGCACGCTTTAAATCGACACACGTGCCAATTCAAACCATACGCAAGGGTGGATTGTTATGGGGTAAATAAGAAAAACAGAGAAGAAATAAAAAGAAAACAGAATCTCACAGCGGAAGGATAAAATATAATAATCAAATATACAGTTCATTAATCTGTTTTACAAAACCTTTAATTATATTTATACAATACATATCAGAGTACACATACCATAATACAATGCAGCGGAACAGTGTGTAGTGCACTAGTATAAATAATAATAATACAAATCTTCGTCTTCGTCCTCCAAAGCTAAATCTTCAAATCCTGACACGCTCGGACTGACCCGAGCGAATTTGAAAGGACAAAAACACTCGAGTCAGAACTAAAAGATCTTATGTAAGTTAAAATAAATATGAGTGCAGTAACTCAAGAGATGCTCGGGATTTACATCTCCTAAGGATCCGTTAAACTATTTACTATGTAGTATATTGCGCTATTATAATAGTGTCTATACTAAAATAAACATACTTTTAAATAGCATTAAGGCTTTACATTTTCCACCTTAACACGTAATAGTCCCAGTAGTCCATCCAATATCATAGTCCCTCCTGATCGGGAAGCCACCAGAGGATACCACACGGGCTACGGGAGAAATCCAAACTCGTACAAGGCTCGGTATGGTAGGTGACACGGCACAACTAGGCAATGCCAGGGTAGATATACCAATTGCTATCCGGGCTGGTGGAAACGCGTAGCTGCTACTACCGCCCACCTCGAACAACACCCCCAAATCAAAATAAAAGTGGCCACCGAATCCAAATATCCAAAAGTCAGAGTATAATATCGAAGGAGTGCGTCCGATCAGAAGAATGACCTCATTGGCCCGAGAATCGCTCCTGTTTTAGCCACCTTATGCCAACTCACGGGAGTTTGGTCCACGTATTTACCTCAAGGAAACGCCGCCACCATCCTACTTCATTCTGGAATCTCCACCGCGTACACGGTTAGTCAAAGTGGTTTTCGGTATCGACAGAGAGTATGTCCATATTCGATCCCGGTCTCTTTGCCAACCCATCGTTATTATAACACCGCGGTCATTTAAAAATAGTTTATACTTTAAAACCAGAATAAAGTTTTCCATTTCAAACTTTGAATACGATATCATTTTAAAACCCAAAACAATATGATATCATTTTATCCCAAATATAATTCTTTTCCAAAAATCATACTGCTTTAAAATTTATAATATCTGGAAACCAACCATTTGAATTATACTTTCAAAGCATAATATTTCGAAATTCATAATTTTAAAACCATAACTTCTAAAACTTAAATGGTTTGGATATTCAACGGTATATATAAAATAAATGGTTTGACTTTAAGGTTACTTTTTAAAGAAAAATAATTTCCATGGCTTTACAAATATATTTCCTTATTTAAAGTCTAAACCATAATTTAAATATCACTTTCAAATTCCAAAACCACTTCAATTTCAATATATATATATATATATATATATATATATATATATATATATCCATTTGGAGTATTAATATTTCAAAACTAAAGTTGGAATTTTATTCTTTCAACAAATCAAATGTTCTATTATTTAGTCTTGAATATTCACATAAAAATCCATAAATACAACTCCAATTTCTAGAAATTCAATATTTTCTTCAATTTAATTATACTAGAATATTCATTTAAATTTATCTTGGAAAAATCCAGTTATAAATATCATACCTTAAAAATTTCCAAACTTAAACATATAATATAAATTATCAAATTCCTTTTTTTCAATTTTTCCATTTTTATTTAACCGATTTATACACAGCCTAAATTCAAAAATTTTAACTTCATATGTATATATGTAGAAGAATAATAAATATCAAAATTAAAAATTTTATAAACCGTATCCCATCCAAACCATAGAAATCACTTTAAAATACTTTATACATAGACCACGGTGCCTGTATATAATTTTCTATCCTATGGTCATGTGATACGAATATTTATCATTTCAATCCGCAATTTAAAAATAAAATTTTGCGGTTGTATATCATTTCAAACCACAATCCCGAATGAAATGAAAAATGCATGATAACTTGCAGTTTAATGATATAAAATAAAACATCCATTCATCCATCATCATCCATCATCCAAATCACAATCATCATCCAATAATAACTCAATATCAATATATATCTGATAATATATAACAGGTAATAACTGGCAGTTATATTCAAAAATGAATTTAACAACTATTAAACTAACAGCTTATATGCAAATAAATAACTATAACTGTCAATTTATACGCAGTAATAAAATTTATGAACAGTTAAATTAAATAAATGCGATTTAACAGAGATAAGGAATAAAACATGTCAAATGGTCATAAATAAATTTCTACTCATATCTAAAATCAATTTAACAAACATAAGAAATTTTAGAAATTGTGAGTGGGTTAAAACACTCACCTTTTGAATTTAAATTCAATTTAAACTCAAAAATTCGACGGTCTCCGAATTTGTCCAAACCAGTTCCAAACTGTCCGGAATTTAATTATGATCCTAACAAAAGAAGTTTCGCGTGAATCCGAGGTCGTATGGAAAAGTTATGCGATTTAAACGATTTGAAAATCAAAATAAATTATAAAACAAAACAAACCTTAATTAAATACTCGCCACGTCACTATCGTCTTCCACGCGCTTTGGCTACAGGAGCACGCGAATATGTTTCCAAACCGAACCCAAAACGGAAAACGAACACCACCAGTAGATTGCGTATTCTGAGAACTCCAACATATAATTTTCTGGAATTTTTAGAGGAGTTTGAATTTTGACTTTTTATTTGGATTGAAACTGGGTCTAGAAATTGTCTGTTGCCATTGCAGAAGAGAAGTTGAAGAAGAGACTATACAGAGGAATGAAGATGGAGGCTAGGGTTTCACCGTCTATTTATAGATAGATCGCAAAAGAATAGGTGTGCACGAATTTTAACATGCAAACGGAAGTGGTCCCAAAGGATAAATAATATTAATTACACACGTTACGGATTTAAGAAATAAATAAATTCCTCATCAACCTTTACATTTAATTTTAAACGTATATACAAATGTAAATCTAGACGTTTCGTTTACGTTTCAAAATATATCCACAATTTTATTAATTTCCAAATTGATCTAAACAAATTTAGATGTAAATTAAAAGCTGATAAGTCTATCCATTGCAGTGTTAATTTCTCCACTTCCTTATATTTAGAAATTAAAAACCTATTTTTTTGATTTTCAAACTTTTATATTCTCATCTTTTACCAATAATAAGGATGCACTAACATTTGTTCATGGTTTCACTTTATTATCCTCAAATTCCATTATAATTTGCAATAATTACAATTGTTGAATTTGATACTTTAATTAAATTTATACATCTTGCTTTCTATACTATAAATCAACCAGTGGTCCTATTTTATATAGAATTAGCAAAATTTCATCTTATAAAAATTAACCTCCTTCAATTACAAAACAAAATCTACGCTAACTGCACAATTCAAGTCAATTAATTGTAATTGATTTCCCATAAATTGTTATAAATTAAAATTTAAAATCTTCATAACTTTGTTTATTGATTTACAATCTTACTATTAAATAAGTTGACATTTAACATTGAATTATATTACATTCCATAAATGAATTTATAAATTTATTTCAAATTAACGTACTACTTGATTTCCTTAGATTATAAGTTATTCTATTAGTCAGTCATCTTTTTAAAAATCATTAATTAAGGTCCCAATTAGGTTAATTTATCTGGATTTCATTCCTTTATTACATCATTCACCACTTAACAATTAACCAACTTTTCTATGCATCTTATTTCACTTATATCTTGTAATTATTTTCTAAACTCATACTTGTAATACCCAATATCATTTTATATTTCAATCGATTCTCACTTATCCCTATTTTATTGCAATATATTTCTATACTCATTCATTAATGCATATCTTCACTCACTTCCTATTTTATTGCAATATATTTCTATATTCATTCATTAATGCATATCTTCTCTTACTTCCTATTTTATTGCAATATATTTCTATACTCATTCATTAATGCATATCTTCACTCACTTCCTATTTTATTTGTAATATATTTCTATATTCATTCATTAATGCATATCTTCTCTCAATTCCTATTTTATTTGTAATATATTTCTATATTCATTCATTAATGCATATCTTCTCTCACTTCCTATTTTATTTGCAATATATTCCTATATTCATTCATTAATGCATATCTTCACTTACTTCCTATTTTATTGCAATATATTTCTATATTCATTCATTAATGCATATCTTCACTTACTTCGTATTTTATTTGCAATATTTTTCTATATTCATTCATTAATACATATCTTCACTTACTTCCTATTCACTGACGTTACTTTATTAATAAACAGTAAAGTAACGTTTATCATAATTACTTACCTTCTAAAAGGGTTTGATTTCTAATGAATTTGTTGATCCTATATTTCCTCCACTTGTAAACGAACGTTATTCCATTAATTAATATCAAGGCATCTTATTTGGTAATGAGTAAATTTACTAGTAACCTTTAATATACTCGTATATTATTTATTTACCCTATTATTTCCCCTTAAAATTATATGCACACATACAAATTAAAAATTCTAAATCCCTTTTAATTATTTCATCTATGCTCCATTACTTCACTTAATGCACAATTAGCATTCCTTATTCAAATTTGTTACATTCCCTTATATCCACTTCATAAATAAATTGGTATTCCGTTTTCCATTTATTACTAACTTTAATTATTGCAATTTATTATCTAACATACAATTTGAATTTATTTTCAAATTTTCACCGTTAAATTAATTAACATCTTCTAATAGTAAAAAAAAAAGATTGAGCAAATTAAAATTTCTATTCAGTTATAGTTTATCAATATATTGATACTTAGGCAAAATCAAATTCTTGTCTTTAATTACCTTTTTCATAATTTCAACTCAATCAACCATTTCAACATGCAACTCATAATAACTTTTTTATAAGTATGCATGGAATCATCATTTATTCCAATCTTTTCTTAATTTACATAATAAATTCCCTTCAATTTACACAAAGGTATAAATCTTTCACTATTTCAATCATTAGATTTTTATTCAAATTACTAATAATCAAGTTTTTAAATACCGTTGCTATATTTTAATTTAGCGTTCATTCCAATACTAATTTATCATCTTCATTTTTTTTTTCTACAAAAAATTAAATTACAAAATCCTATTTAATTAACAATTTAATTGTCGAAATTTACGGGTCGTTACACAAAGCACAGCTTTTGTATAAAGCGTGGTTTTGTGGACGAGACTTCGTCGGACCTCACACCCCGAAAATGGTCAAAACAGGAAGGATGCAGCAAGGTTATTAGGGGGTAGCGCCCCTTTAGTGTATGTCATTCCTTCTGGATAGAGGTGGTATCATGGTATGGAGCCCAGATATTTAACCTATGTGGTTACTGCAAATTTATTGCTTTGTGGTTGTTGGAAATCGAGGATCCTCGGATAGATCGGTTACGATCGGGGGATGACATATTCGTGTCAGTAGTTACCCAGTTAAGGGTAACCCAGCCTTGTGTTGGCAGAGATCCGGTTAGGTTCTCGGGTCGTCTTTCCAGAGGCGTACCTATGTGGCAATGGGAAGTTCCTTGGCCTGACCATTTGTTGGAAATCCAAAGAAACAATACGATCTTGTACGGTTTTAGTTGTAGAACCTATCATTCACTTATGGTGGCGCCCCACTGTTTGGATGGTAGCTATAGTAGGCATAAATGCGAAATGCCTATGCTGGCTAAGATTTATATCTTTATTTTCGAAATGATTTCTCTACACTATGCACTAGTAATAATATCAAATGTTCTTTTTAATGCGTATCAAGCATCTTTGACTATCATAAGGAGAAATCTCCTGTGATTCTGCGTTTGCATTGTGTGTGTGTGCGGGAGGCCTTATGGTAGTCTCATTTTCTAAAAAGCATTGCGAATCTATTTTAAAATTATCCTATCCCTTGTTTTAAATGATAAACTGTTTTGAGTTCTCACACCAGTCACATGACTGACTCGAAGTTTATTGTTTTCCTTCCTAAACTCTGGGTGCCCACCAATTTCCACACGGGCAGTCTAGAGTTTGGTTATCAGGTTATTCTGGATTTAGGAGTGCTATGGAGCTCATGAGGCGAGCTACATATCGAGACATACTACTTGTATATGATATTATACTATGTATTATTCCGCTATGTATTCTGTATGAGGACAAGTTTATATAACTGTCCATTGATGTATTGACTCTGTTGTCTATTGTTGTTGTAAACTCTGATAATGATGTAATGTATAAATGTACAGTTCTTTGTTTTAAAGATTATTCATTTATCTATTATATGTTGTTCCGCTGCGGATTGAGAGATTCTGATATTGTTTTGTTGTCTCTTTCTGTTCTGTTCTATTTTTTTTTCTCTCTTCTTCTACCTCTTTCTTCTTCTTCAACCCTAAGAATTCGTATTTCCGTTCATCTTGAGTTAATCAATGGAGATTAGTGTCTATTCAAGGAGTACGGATTTGCGGATCTTTACATTTGGTATCAGAGCATATGGTTAAGCGACAACCATGGCTCTGTTGGGTGTTACTCATTAGAGATAGAGTCAGTAGTACTCTAGAATGAGTGTGAGTGTAATAATAGATATGAGCGCGTATTTGTTAGTGAATATAAAATTGTTTTATATTGTGTTTGCTTATCCGTTGAGCTGTTTATGAATTCTGGTCGGTGCGGGGTGTACAACCGTAATCGATAGGGGTTTCTAAACACTTAAACGAGGCAAACCGACATAGTATCATTTTGAATTGGGTAAATGAAATAATTTTACCTTGATTATATTTTATATATAAAGGAATAATTTTTCAGGATTATTAAGTGTATATGAATTGATTGTTGATTGTTGAAATGTACGATATATGCAAGTTAATAAAAGTTGTTTGAATAATCCAAGTAAATACAACAATTGTAAAAGAATAATTGTATAAACAGATGAATTATAAAGGGTGAGTTATAATTAATATGATTTACAATTGTGAAATGATCTTATATATAAGAAGTATAAATGAATCAATTAAATCCAAGTAGCAATTGTTGAATATAAGTTGTATAACTTATAAAATGTGAAAATGAAAGTGAAACCAGAAGATAAATGGTTAAACAATTTTGTTAACTAAAATAAAATGTGATTTTGATTAAGTGATATGAATTTGACTTAAGTAAAAGTTAAATGAAATAGAATTTGAAATAAATTAGAAGTGAACTTAAGTTGTATAGTGGAAGTAAATGTAAATGAAGTTGAAATGGAATATAGCTTAAGTAATGTTGAAAGAATTGATTTTGACATCAAAGTAAATTAGTAAGTGAATTAATGAAATGAAGTCATTAAGAATATGAACTTGAGTTATATAAATGAAATTCAACTTGAAATGGTAGATTGAATTAGCAATTGAATTGAACTAATGAATTGAACTAATGGATGAAATATTAATCAATTGAATGTAAGTAATTGATATAGAACAATGAATGTAAGCGTTAATTCATTAAAAGCTAATGTTATTGGGAATTGAATAAGTGAATGAAAGTCAATTGAATGTTGAACCAATTGGAATTAAAAATGTTAAAACCAAATTGGATGTAAAATTAATAATTTGGTTATGTTGAATATACATTGGTTGTTATATGGTTGTTAGTTGATTATATATAAATTCATTAAGTGTTAATGAAATTGAATTAGCGAAATTTGAAGCTATGAAATTGAATTCAAATTGAAAGTAAATAAATTTGAATAGAATTGAATGTGAATTGGATTTAATTAGTGAATGTAAACTAACTGAAAATTGGACATGAATGAATGTTAGTAAAGTCCAATGTTAATGAATCAATTGGAAAACCAATTCAATGAATATTAATGAGAATATGAATGAATATTGATTTGGTTATGGATTTGTTGGATGTTAGTTGCTTGATGATTGCATTTGTTGTTTTGTTGCATTTGCTATATTATGTAGTTGTTATATTGTTATATGTTGTATATTGATATTATTTTCATATATGCATGATTCTCATGTTGTTATTGAGTGTTTAGTAGGTGCGGATTGCGTTTGCTTCGCATTTGGAGCTCGCTTTTGCGCTATATTAGCCATATACGCTCGCTAATAATAAATAAGGTACATATCTCGGATTACATACCGTACTTTTACACTTTTTCCCTACGGGATGCCTCATCACTTGATGAGATGTATATTTGTGATATATATATACTGTCATTTTTTTCAGATCGAGCCGCGCAAATGAGAATATGGCGAATTTTTTCAAAAATTTAAGGCGTTACAAAAATTTTGAGAAAATTTGGAAATTTTTTGAAAACTATAAATTTGATTTGGAATTGGAAGTTAAACTATAGTAGTTAGTTTTGAAAAGATAGCTAAGTATGATTTGAAACTTAGTAAAGGATTGTAGAAGTTTAACTATGGATTTTGGAAAGTTAATGACTTCTGTAACTTTTTCTTACTTGGTAATTTCGAGGACGAAATTCCTTTAAGGGGGGAAGTATGTAACGACCCAGAATTTGTATTAATTAAAATTTTGAATATTTAATTAATTTTAAATATTAAAAAGGGAAATTAATAAGTCGAATAATTTATTTATCGAATATTGGATTTAATTGGACAATTAAATCGATAATTTAATAATAGAAATTCCAGAAATAATTGTAAATTGGGTTTAAAATGATTAAAAATGATTTGGAAAATTTTATTTAATCATACTGGAGTTATAGTGATGTTATAGAACTTTTAAAATTGAATTAAAATTTAATTTGCGATAATTGAATATTTTAATATTTAATTATCGACTGTAAAATAGCCAATTTTTGAACAGTATCAGAATTGGACGAAACCAGTTCCTTTGGATCCGTAATAGTTTGTTATTATCGGATTTCAATTTTCGTAGCAATCAGAGTTGTCGTTTGATCGTGGCAGCTCGAAACGCATCGAAATTGTTTTAATATTAATTTGGCGAGTTAAAATAGTCATTTTTCAAAAAGCCTCGGATTTCGACGAAACCAGTTTCATCGGATCCGTAATGTAATATTATTGTAAGATTTAAAATTTCGTGTCAAACGATTTACCGTTTGTCCGGGTCAAGCTAAAACGCATAGAAAATCGTTTAATCGGTTTAATTTAAATTTGATCGTTTATTGCCGTAACTCGCACAGATGATCGAATTAGCCTCCGAAACATGTTCCATTGTGTTCGGAACGCGGGGTAAACCCCATAAACGCTGGTCACCGCGCGTAAATCGGAGTTCGAAAATTTTGGGATGAATAGTAATTTGGAATATTTTCTATAAAAGTCCATCCTTATTCACAATTGCAAAACCTAGTTCAAGAAACCCTAGCCGGCCCTAAAAATTTCAATGGTCGAAATTTCACTCCTTCCTCCTCTAATTTCTTCTAATCCGTTAACCTTTTGCAAAAATCACCAACTGGAGGATCGAAGAGCTAGGTGAGCTCGCCAGATCCGTACGGTTGAGATGTAGTTTAGTCGACTCGAGGCAGAGCATTGGAGCCGCGTTCATCCACGTTCATGCACAGAAATCGAGACTAGGGGGAGGCCGAGATTGGCCATATTTGCGGCGAAGGTGGTGTTGAGTATGGGCTACGTGGTGGTATCATCTGATCGAGGTGGAAAGGCTCGGAGATGCGTGCAAAATGGAGGAGGGGATGGCGGCCGTGTGTTCATAGGGACGTTCGTACTGGAGATAGCGTGATTGTGGAAGAAGGATGGGGACGGCCATGATCTGTGGGGTGGAAAGCAACGGCTCTGATTAGTTAGGTTATAATTTAAAAAGAAATTAGTAAATGTTAATTATATTTAATTTGTATAAACTTTGAAATGCAATAACTTGTTGATACGAGGTCCAAACTGAACGAAACGAATTGCGACGGGTTCGTTTTGTCGAGCACTACGCAATGGAATTGGATTGGAGTCGTTTGGAGCTAGTGAAAATTTCGGGTAAAATTAAACGCGCGTTTAATTTTATTCGAAATAAAAGCTGGAAAATAGAATTAAAATCAAGGTGAGAACTTCTCACTCAATCGAACAGTTTCGATTTATATTTTAAATAGTTAGATTTGAAATTTCTTGAATGTATGTTGAATGATGATTGCAATTATTGATTGCTGTTTGATTGTGATATTAGATATAATAGGATATATCTATATATAGCAATATATATATTGGCATATGTATATATTGGAATTGATTTCCCGCATTGTATAGCGGATGAGACCCTATTGCGCCGTCTATTAAGCGGATAATATTTTATAAATCCCATATACCGCGATAATTCCGTACTGGAGCGGAATTGGTATTGTGCTAACATCTGTGGATGTAGGGAAACAGGTTGGAGGGATCCAACTGGATTCCTCAATAATATTTATTTGATTACAGATATTGTGATATTTGTTGATGTTGTAGTCGTGATTGACTATTTGATGCTGTTGCATCATCGGATCCATTTTTAAAGTTTAAAAATAACGTTTTTGATTTTTAAAAGGATTTTAAAGTGATTTTCAAAGTATATGTTTTTATTAAATTTTGAATTGATTCATTTTAAATAATTAAAACGTTATAAATTTTTATGTTATAAAAATTAAGATTTTTGAGAAATATAACCGAAATGAGATTTTTGAAAATAAATAGTTAATTAATTTATAAAGTGGTTTAAAATTGGGATTTTTGAATTATTATAAACGATTTATATAAAAGACTTATAAAATTGATATTTTATAAATTAAAAATATTGGAATATTAAAACGAGTTTTTTTAGAAGTGTTAAAAATGAAATAAAAATGGATTTCATAAGTGAACAGAATTTATAGATTTATAAATTGTGAAGTTATAAAATGAATAGATTTTGTAAAATAGAAGATTTATAAGTAATTATCTTATAAATCGGATTTTGGCATTTAAATGAGATATAAATGGAATTTGTTAATAATGAATTTATAAATCGAAGCTTATAAATAGAAATGGAATTTATAAACATTGTTTATAAATTCGAAATCAATTGAATTTGATAAATTGAACATTGAAGTTTATTAAAGGAAATATATTCACGATTTTGGACAGTGAATACATTATTGAATAAAATGGTCATGTTTGGCAGAATGAATATTATAAAATGAAGTTAATTATTTTAAAGATGTTTTAAAATGTATTATGAATCGAAATCATAGATTTCAACATTTATTGTTGAAATAGACGTTTTCGAGAAAGAAGAAAATGATGGACTATAACACTGTTGTTATAGTAAATGATTTCCGAAAGGAAATGTTTTGTATAGTTTGGGATTTATATATCTATTTAAACTTTGAATCCCTATACTAGTGATTTTGGGTCGTCGTAACGTTGTTTTACGTAACATTCGTTTTGACCCAAATAAATGCGTTTTAAAGGCTATTTTCCTTAAGGAATGAAATATATACTTAATTTTGATTTAAGTATATTAAATATTTTCCAAATGTTGAAAATAAATGGGTTTGTGAAATACTTATTATTAGAATAAGTACGGAAATGCTTTTCCAATATGAAATGAACATTTTTTAGAATTTATCTTTTTAAAAGATAAATTGAAAAATGAATATTAGAAATCGATTTGAAATCGTATATTCATAAATATTTTGAAATGTAAATTCACTATGTAATTTATAAAAGGGAATTGAATTTATTTAAAAATAAACATTGATTTATTTTTAAAGTATGGGAATAAATTTACGGATTTGGGAACGTAAATATAAAGTAAACCGGTAAGGATTTATTTAATTGATAAATGAACCATTTTGAAATGAAAGTATTACCACGTAAGGAAAATGATTGAAATTTGTTTTCAAAAATGATAAAGGTGAAAAGTGATTTGGAAATTTGTTTTCAAATGGTTGAAGTGGGGGAATTATATATCTAGTAAAGATATTTTGGAGAAATAAATAATTTGGAAAATTATTTGGAATCTGCTGATGTTGCGCATCTCTATTGATAGTTAAATAACTGACTATCAATATTTACCTTTAAATGGGTATTTGTTGTGATTGCTTGAATTTGAATGCGACACTTATTTTTGAATAAGCGCTCACTATTCGGGTTAGCCGGGAAAGGACCTTGGGGTCGTATAACCCATTCCGAATATGTGATACGTCGTTATGAATTGCATTTGAAGACCGGTGTTGAAGACCGGGTATTTTTGAAAACGGATGGATTACCGTTGAGTTACTCTGCATCGGCTGATCTCCGATATAGAGGTTTTATCATCCTTGGTGACAGGAAGTCCGGACGTGAATAGAAATTATCCGGAATGCAAGGACTTCTTTGGAAGTGCCTTCGGTTCTGTTCGAGCCCGGAACAGACTTGTATGGATTGATGTCTGACGTTACAATTTGAGAGGTAAAGCTGGTTTCTATCAAATATATTTCTGTTGGTGGCGGAGAATTTATTCTCTTAGCTTAACACCCTTCTCTAAGACGTACGAGCTCAGAGGTTATGTAGTTGATGGCTACTAGTGATATATTTCCAAATTGGTTATGTGGCATGCGGAGTGTTGCTGTGAAATGATCATTGTTTGATCATTTGTGATATGATCATTTGCTTGATCATTTATCTAGGTGATCATTACTTTGATCATTTGTTGACCCAAAGCACAGCTTTTGTATAAAGCGTGGTTTTGTGGACGAAACTTCGTCGGACCTCACACCCTGAAAATGGTCAAAACAGGAAGGATGCAGCGAGGTTATTAGGGGGTAGCGCCCCTTTAGTGTATGTCATTCCTTCTGGATAGAGGTGGTATCATGGTATGGAGCCTAGATATTTAACCTATGTGGTTACTGCAAATTTATTGCTTTGTGGTTGTTGGAAATCGAGGATCCTCGGATAGATCGGTTACGATCGGGGGATGACATATTCGTGTCAGTAGTTACCCAGTTAGGGGTAACCTGGCCTTGTGTTGGCAGAGATCCGGCTAGGTTCTCGGGTCGTCTTTCCAGAGGCGTACCTATGTGGCAATGGGAAGTTCCTTGGCCTGACCATTTGTTGGAAATCCAAAGAAACAATACGATCTTGTACGGTTTTAGTTGTAGAACCTATCATTCACTTATGGTGGCGCCCCACTGTTTGGATGGTAGCTATAGTAGGCATAAGTGCGAAATGCCTATGATGGCTAAGATTTATATCTTTATTTTCGAAATGATTTTCTCTATACTATGCACTAGTAATAATATCAAATGTTCTTTTTAATGCGTATCAAGCATCTTTGACTATCATAAGGAGAAATCTCCTTTGATTTTGCGTTTGCATTGTGTGTGTGTGCGGGAGGCCTTATGGTAGTCTCATTTTCTAAAAAGCATTGCGAATCTATTTTAAAATTATCCTATCCCTTGTTTTAAATGATAAACTGTTTTGAGTTCTCACACCAGTCATATGACTGACTCGGAGTTTATTGTTTTCCTTCCTAAACTCTGGGTGCCCACCAATTTCCACACGGGCAGTCTAGAGTTTGGTTATCAGGTTATTCTGGATTTAGGAGTGCTATGGAGCTCAGAAGGCGAGCTACATATCGAGACGTACTACTTGTATATGATATTATACTATGTATTATTCCGCTGTGTATTCTGTATGAGGACAAGTTTATATAACTGTCCATTGATGTATTGACTCTATTGTCTATTGTTGTTGTAAACTTTGATAATGATGTAATGTATAAATGTACAGTTCTTTGTTTTAAAGATTATTCATTTATCTATTATATGTTGTTCCGCTGCGGATTGGGAGATTCTGATATTGTTCTGTTGTATCTTTCTGTTCTGTTCTATTTTTTTTCTCTCTTCTTCTACCTCTTTCTTCTTCTTCAACCCAAAGAATTCGTATTTCCGTTCATCTTGAGTTAATCAATGGAGATTAGTGTCTATTCAAGTAGTACGGATTTGCGGATCTTTACATAGGGGTGTGTGTACATATACATACATACATACATATATATACACATATCGATGTATGTATGTATGTATGTCTACACACACATACATATACACATACATACACACGTAGATACATATAAAATCTATTGGGACAAAAAAGGGTGAGAGAATGAGTGTTAACTATTGGATTGCCTCTTGATTTCAACATTGTATGTGAGCACAATGAGATCTAGTGGTCCAGATTTATGGTGTCGCCAATTGCATTTTATTTTTTATCCAATTAGTCGACCCATACATACATACATGTAGACATATATTTATATTTGGAAAACGGTTCTTTATTTAGTGACATATTAAGAACGCTGTTGTTTTTGTCTCCTTAAGAAACCTTTCATAGTTGTAAGGAAAAAGAGTGCAACAACTCAATAGTTCACAGTATACAATAATACACTAAAATAATACAAAGACAATACACAACCTACATAACAAAGCCCATCGCTTACCAACCTAATAGCACAAAATAGTAAAACCCTAAAAGCGCCACCATCCTCCATCTTAAAGTTCAATAACCCATCGCTCCAAATTTTTTTTATCATATTTGCTGTTAAGGCAATCATCCCTCTATCAAATAACCAAAATAGTATTCTCCTTTTCGATGATTCTAGCTCATTGAATCTTCAATGACTGCTTGTTTTCAGAAACTCCATATATATATATATATATATATATATATATTAGTAATACCCGTTTAGGCATGTATAATCTTAGAAGGTCATATCTTCCTTCTACTTTGGGTATCATAGAGAGCAAGTTAAATTATAATTACCTTAGTTTTTTCATTGAAACTAAGGGTGATGAATGGGAGCACAATCATAATAATGATCTGGGTGAAAAGGGGGGAATATTACTTATGTGGAATAAGTTCATTTGGAAGGTACAATTAATAGACGAAGATGACCAACAGATTACAATTAGAGCGATAACTTAGGGGATCTGATCATAATTATTTTACATGTGTATGCAAGTAATTTGATGTCATATAAAACTAATCTATTGATTAAACTCAAATAAATTTCTTTGGATATTAAAGGACCTTGGATAGTAATGAGAGATTTCAATGCATTTCTAAAAGCAGATGAGAAAAAAAGAGGACTTACATTGAAAGTATTGCAATTAGCCAAGTTCAATAATTGTATGGTGGCTGTTGGAGCAGTGGAGCATGTCCTTACTGGCCTGAAATACACATGGACGAGTGGTGAATGTAAAAAAATATCATGTAAATTGGATAAGGTATTGATTAACTCAGCAAAAATATGTTTTCAGATATTAAAGTAAACATCTTACCAAACTACATTCTTAATCATAGCCCTCTTCATACCCTACTAACTGAAAAATCATTTTGTGAGAAAGGAAAGTTTTTCAGGTATGCGAATGATTGGCATTTATGTAAAGGTTATAATGAAGTAGTTAATTTTGGTATATGTGAACATTTGAAAGGTGTTTTTTCTACAAACTGACCCACTTACTCAAAACTATTAAACAAAGACCAAAAAAATGGAATAAATGCACCCCAAAGGACAATGATAATATTTTAAAATTGCAAAAGTTATGTGGGGAATATTTACATATGGTTGATGTGGGTCCTCCAAATGAAGAAGTCTGGAAACAATACCGCTCAGCAAGGAGTTAACTCAAGGAAGACTTAAAGATTAGTGTTATTGAATTAAAACAAAAAGCCAAGGAGAAGAGGATTACTGAAGGGGATGGGTACAGAAAATTCTTTTATGCTAAAATGTCAATCAGGATAATACTAATAGTAGCTTTCAATGTTTTGATCAGAATGAAATGGTAACTTATAATTTCCAGAAAATAGAGAAGGAGGCAATAAAGTATCACACTGAATTATATAATAGGCAATGTGAATTAAGCTTACCCTAACTTGAATGTAGGAGATTGATAAAATCGAGTGTAAAAAGGTTGTTGCGCAGGAAGGTTACTGAAGCAGAAGTGTGGGAGCTCTAGATTCCATGGGGACTCTAGCCCAGGGCCAGATGGACTGGGTACCAATTTCTTCAAGAAGCACTAGACGATAAAGAAGGAAACGTAACTCTGTATAAAATACTTAGTCTTACTTTACTTTGTAATGATTGTAATGGGCTGGGCTGTCTCCTTATAAAGCCCACAATAGTTAAATCCCTTTGTATATATTACTGTGTACGTTGTACACTTCAGATTATTATCAATTCAATACAGAGACATTATTCTTTCCTTTACAACTCTTCTGCAATCAACTCTCTCTCTCATTTCATAAAACTTTTACATGGTATCAGAGCTCTATTGCTTTACAGCAAAGTTCTTTTTTGAAAATAATTAAACCCATCAGAGAAATCTTCATCATTTGGGTTTAAATCCTTATCAAAGAAGCAAAGTTCTTCTCATTTAAGGATATTATCTGAACAAGATCGAGAGTGCCTTACCAAGAACGCAAGTTCGGTTGCAACTTCTCAAATCTACATTCAGACAGCTAGGAAAAGTACCTGATCCAGTATCTGTTCTATCACAATCAAAAAGTGCCGTATCAAGAACATCGGTTCGATTGCAGCGTCTCAAGAGTTATTTTCCTACAGAGAAAAAAAGATTTCAAATCATCAAGATCTCAGCAAGAAATTCAAATTCTTGGTAAGATCTTTCATCTCTTGAAGTTCTCTTGTATTTTCCCTTCCTGTTGCTGTCAATTCTTGCAAACACATGGCTCAAGAAGGCACATCAACCACTGCCACCAGTGCCATTAACCCTCAGCAAGCCAGTGCCATCACTGAAAGCCTTCTCAAATCTGGAATCAACCCACAAAGTCAATTAGTCAATATTCGTCTTGCTGAAGATAACTATCTACTCTGGAAACTACAAGTTGAAACTGCATTAGAAGGATATGGCCTCGAGGGACACATTCTTGGCACCATTCAAATCCCCTCTATTTGGATCATAAATCAAGAAGGAAAAACCATAAGTAATGATGAGTATACAAGATATCATAGACAAGATAGATTAATTTGCTCATGGTTAATATCCTCTATTACTGCAGAGCTGCTGTCTCATGTAACAGGATGTAAAAGTGCATTTGAAATTTGGTCAACTGTTGAAAGGGTTTTTAATTCTCAATCTGCTGCCAAGATTTTATCATACAAAAGGCAGTTGCATCTGATAAAAAAGGACAACATGAACATGAGAGAATACCTATTCAAGATCAAATCAATATGTGACTGCTTGGAAGCAGCCAACCACAAAGTGTCAATCTCTGAACATGTCATGACAATTCTTAATGGTTTAAATGAAGAATACGAATCTGTTGTTACTGTTCTCACATCACAAAAGGATTTACCATCCATTGAAGACATTCATTCTATCCTATTATCTCATGAAACAAGATTAGATATAAAGAAACTACCAGAATCAGACATCTCTGCAAATTATGCTAATTACAGAGGCGGAAACAAAGGTGGTCAAAACATACAAAGCAGTAACAGAGGTGGTCAAAATATACAGAGGGGTGGAACATCTAACAGAGGAAGAGGCAGAGGAAGATTCAACAACAATTACAAACCAAAATGTCAAATTTGTGAAAAAGTTGGTCACACAGCTGTCAAGTGTTACTTCAGGTTGAACCTGAACTATGTGCCAGGTCAGGGCTCCAGCAATCAAAGGAATTCAAATCCAAGTGCAAACATAGCTCAAATTCAACAAGATTCAGAAAATCAAATAATAAACAGAAATGAATCAGAAAATACTGAATCAGCAAGTGAAGACTATTGGTACCCAGACTCAGGAGCAACCAATCACATCACAAATAATCTGAATAATCTCAATCTTGGTGGGAAGGAGTACAAAGGTATGAACTCTATCCATATGGGTAATGGTAACTCTATTGCTATTACACACACTGGTAGGTCTGTTATATCAGGAAAAAGAAAACTATACCTGAATAATCTTCTTAGAGCTCCTTTAATTAAAAGAAATTTACTAAGTGTGTCACAATTTGCTAAGGACAATAAGGTATATTTTGAGTTTTATCCTGAACACTGTGTTGTCAAAGATATTCTAACCAAAGAAAATCTTCTGCAGGGTAAAAATCATAAAGGCCTATACAAATTCTGTTTGACTAAGCCAAGACACTGTGAAAATGAAAGAATGTGGTGTAATAGTGCTGAAAATAGGAAGATTGAAAACTGTAATACGTTTGACTTATGGCATAGCAAGCTTGGTCATCCCAATGTAAAAATTGTGAAATATGTGTTGAATAACAATGCCATCTCTTCTGGTGATTGTACTTTGCCATATATCTGCACATATTGTCAAATGGGTAAAAGTCACAAATTACCTTTTATAGACTCTAAAACTACATATAATAATCCATTGGAAATGGTCGCCACTGATCTATGGGGACCAGCACCAATATGTGCAGATTATGGCTACAAGTACTATATATCCTTTATTGATGCTTATTCCAAATATGTATGGATATATTTTTTAAAAGCAAAATCTGAAACATATAATGTTGTTATACAATTTATAACTACTGCTGAAAAACAAACAAACCATACAGTTAAAGTTTTTCAATCTGATGGTGGATCAGAGTTCCTACCACTAAAAACTTACTTTAAAAATAAAGGGATTATTCACAGAATCACATGTCCACACACTTCTGAACAAAATGGGATAATTGAGAGAAGGCACAGACAAATTGTAGAAACTGGATTAACATTGATGGCTCAATCATCAATGCCTCAAAAATTTTGGCCAGACTCCTTTTCAACTTCAGTATTTTTGATAAATAGATTACCCACAAAGATACTGAAAATGAAAAGTCCACTGGAGACATTATTCAATGTAAAGCCAGATTATCTACATTTAAAAGTTTTTGCTTGTTTGTGCTTCCCTTATCTCAGACCTTATAATAAGCACAAATTAAACTATAGATCATCCCCATGCACATTTATGGGATATACTACAAATCAAAAGGGGTACAAGTGTTTAGACAAAAATGGAAAAATATTCATCTCAAGACATGTTGTTTTCAATGAAAAAATATTTCCATTCAAAGAAGCAGAAGTCAGAACAACCAAAAAGATATACAACCCAAAGGATTCTATACCTGTTGTGCCAGTTATATCAGAACTATCTGCCAAGTCCAACACTGATAAAGCCCACAATGACATCACTGGTCCTCAACTCACTATGTCTGGCACCAGTCAGTCCAGCACCAGACCAGGTCAAGAACAGGATGGCACAATCTATACACCTGATCATCCATCTCAACAAAGAGTTAGTATGCAACCCTATGAATTATCTCAACAATCAGAAAATCAAAGCAAACAACAGCATGGTGAAAGTATGAACCAACAGCAGGATAACACTGCCACAAGACACCACATGGTGACAAGATCAAAAAGTGGAATTTTCAAGCCAAAAGTCTATGGTGTCAACTTAAATACAGAAGAACCATGCAATTACCTTCAGGCTTTAGGAAATAAAAACTGGAAATCTGCCATGGCAGAAGAATATGATGCTTTAATTAAGAAAAATACATGGAAATTGGTTCCAGCACCCAAAGGCAAAAATATTGTTGGGTGCAAGTGGACTTTTAAATTAAAAAGAAATGCAGGTGGTACAATATCTAAGTATAAGGCAAGATTAGTTGCAAAAGGCTATTCACAACAGGGAGGATTTGATTTTAAAGAAACATTTTCACCTGTTGTGAAACCTACCACTATTAGAGTAGTCATTACTATTGCCTTATACAAGAATTGGACCATCAAACAGCTTGATGTTACTAATGCTTTTTTAAATGGAATTTTGCAGGAAGAAGTCTTCATGGAACAACCACATGGCTTCATTAAAGAAGAAAACAAAGGACTTGTGTGTAGACTAAATAAATCACTTTATGGGCTGAAACAAGCACCAAGAGTGTGGTTTGAAAAGCTAAAAGCTACACTTGTCAAACTGGGATACAACTCAGCAAAATCATACATATCATTATTTACAAAATTCAATAACAATATCACAATATATGTACTAATTTATGTTGATGATTTCATTGTTACAGGTAACAATGAAACTGAAATTAACAAGTTAATCAACCAGCTAGGTCAAGAGTTTTCCATCAAAGATCTTGGCTACTTGAACTATTTCTTAGGCATAGAAGTTACAAAGCTTCCAGACAATTCAATTCACTTATGCCAGAAGAAATACATCACTGAGATTTTATGCAGAGCAAAAATGGGTAAAGCAAATTCAATAGATACTCCCATGGTCAGTAATGTTCAAATATCTAAACATCAAGGGGAAGCAATACTCAATGACAAACAGTACAGAAGTATAGTTGGCTCATTGCAATATGCAACTGTCACAAGGCCAGAAATAACATTCAGTGTCAACAAGGCAAGTCAATTTATGCAAAAACCTACTACTGATCATTGGAAACTTGTCAAAAGAATACCGAGATACTTAAAAGGCACAATAGACCATGGACTAAATATGCAAGCAAGTAAAACACTAAACATAACTGGTTATGCTGACTCGGACTGGGCAAATGACCCTGATGACAGAAGATCTACAAGTGGTTACTGTATATTTCTTGGAAAAAATCCTGTTTTCTGGTGTTCAAAGAAACAAACCACAGTTGCTAGATCTAGTAGTGAGGCTGAGTATAGGAGTGTAGCCAATGCTGTGTCAGAAATCATATGGATTGAATCACTATTATCAGAACTACAAGTCAAATCAAAAAACAAACCAACTGTATGGTGTGACAACTTAAGTACAGTTCATTTGTCTGCTAATCCTATTTTACACTCTCGTACCAAACACATGGAATTGGATTTATACTTCGTTCGTGATCGAGTTAACTGTGGAAAATTGAATGTTAATCATCTACCATCTTCACATCAAATAGCCGACATACTCACTAAACCTCTCTCTAAACCGAATTTTGTTCGATTCAGAGATCAACTGAACGTAAACAGAAACAGCAGTAATAAAAATCATGCCTTCATACCTGACCTACCTACTGCTGAGACTAATTCGAGCCCGAAGAAGAAAGATGAAGTCACTACAGCACGAAAGACTGAGCCTTTCTCAAGATCTGTGAAATATGAAGTTGTAGCAGCACAAAAGACTGAGCCTTTCTTAAGATCTATCAATTCTTCCACCTGATTCAATCGTTGCGACATGATGTTGACATCAGTATTTCCTATGCTGCCTCTCCTTCATCCCTCTGTTATTTTTTCATGCCAGCGACGAAGATTGCCTATTTCCCCTCTGCTATTAACAGGCTGATTCGTTCGTCGTTTCAAACCCTAAAGGAGCCAGGGTTTGCGGGGGAGTAAAGAAGGAAACGTAACTCTGTATAAAATACTTAGTCTTACTTTACTTTGTAATGATTGTAATGGGCTGGGCTGTCTCCTTATAAAGCCCACAATAGTTAAATCCCTCTGTATATATTACTGTGTACGTTGTACACTTCAGATTATTATCAATTCAATACAGAGACATTATTCTTTCCTTTACAACTCTTCTGCAATCAACTCTCTCTCTCATTTCATAAAACTTTTACAGACGAACCTAAAACGTTATATATTATTAGCCATACAAGAGTCATTCCAAACTGGTAAAATTCTAAAATAGGTCAATCACATTTCATTTATTTAATACCAAAAAATAAAAAAGGCTTCCATAATTGAAGACTATAAACCTATTGCTTGTTGCAAAGGCATATACAAGATTCTGAGTAAGTTTACTACAATAGAATGAAGAAGATCTTACCGGACATCATTGTGAAGTGTCAAAGTGCATTTATTAAGAAAGAAGCACATTTGAAAATTCATTAATAACACTTAAATTGATTAGAAATTTCAATAAAAAAGGTGCCGATAGACTTTGCTTAAAGGTTAACCTCCATAAGGCATATGACAAGATAAATAAACACTTTGTCCTACACATGTTTAGATGTATGGGGTTCCCATACAAATTTGTTGATTGGTTAGCGATTGCATTACCACTCTACCTTCTCAATTCTGATGAATGATATTCCCAAATGATTCATTATCATTAACCAAGGAATTAGGCAAGGAGACCCTCTATTTCCTTACCTTCTTAGTTGTTATGGAATGTTTTACCCTCCAAATGGAGTTAGCCTTCCACAACAAGCTGTTCTAGCGAATACACAGTTTTCGACCTAGAGCAAGCCATCTCTTATATGTTGATGACCCGATCATTTGCGTAAGGTTAAGTAATGAAGTAGCTAAAGCTATAGAAGACATTTTTTAAAACTCGAAAGAAAAGTTAGGCCTCAAACTGAATTGACTTAAGACAAAATGCTACTTTAACAAGTTCTGTAGGAATAAGACAGATGTTTTTAATACTCTTGGAGTTAGAGTAGGGGAACTGCCAATGAAATACTTCGGAGTACCTCTCTCTTCCAATAAAATAATAGAATAGAGAATGTGTGGAGCTGATGACAAAAAATAAAAGACAAATTGCAAGGGTGGAGTACGAGATTATTATCTTTTGCTGGAAAATTGAACTTGTCCATACAATTATTCAAGCAAAAGTGAATTTTTGGCTACAGATATTCCAACTGCCAGAAAATTTGAAAGGCATGAGGGATGTTTTCACTCTGAAATAAGACTAGAAAATTATTAATTCCAATTGGTTGTGGGCTAGATAGACGTGATAGAGGTATGCCGAAGGAAACTTTTGGCATTTACTTTTGGCAAATGGCCGTGGATATTAATGCTTCTTCTACATGGAAAGCATAATGAGAATAAGGAGCAAATTGGCTGAAAATTGTACTAGAGAGATTGCTTAAGGAAGAGTGACAGACTTATAGAGGGACCATTGAATAAATGGCAACTCTTTGATAGATTAATTGAAGTAGGATACCTATTATGCTTATGGTTTTCCTAACAGTAAGGTAGAAGCGATCATACAAAATAATAATTCGAATTGTAACTTAATTTCTTGTAGTTTGGAGAAGAAACAACAAATTGAATATATGCCACTATTTTTTAATAGAGAAAATGATATATGGTTCTGAAGTAAACTATAAAGGGTTTTACCACCAAATCTGCGTGGGAATCAATAAGGAGAAAAATCAACGGTTTAACCGGAGTAAAATCGTTTAGGATAGAGCGAATATTCCAAAAATGGCATTGACCACTTATAAAGTTTTATTGGGTAAACTTCCTACCCGAGACAGATTATCAAAATGGGGAACTACAGAAGAGAAAGGTTATACTCTACGCAAAAAAGATGAAGAAAATCACATGCACCTATTTTTTGAATGCGAATTCTCTTAGAATATTTCAGAAAATAGTAACCTTGCAGCTAATTTTATAAATTCAAACTCAAATTTAAAGGAAATTGTAAATTACCCGGTTGAACGAAGACAAGCTGAAAATCTGGAATTCGAAATGTCTCAAATTTCCCTGACTATTACAGTTTGTAGTGTGTGGAAGGAAAGGAGACGAAGAGTTTGCTAGAAATCGGAGAGAAACGTCAAAGAAGCAAGTAGATTAGCTTCTTGGACATGCACTTGGTAACAAAAAGGGTAAGTGGAAAATATCTTACTTACTATTTGGCACAAGGAGCAGACGTGTTTGGTGCAGTGGATCGAAGGAAAAGAATGGAAGAAATACCAAGTACGAGCTCTCAATTTTTTTGCCCGCTATGAAGTGAAGCTTAAATGAACCGAAGAGAGAGAAGATCGATAGATAGTGTGTGGTTTGAGATTGTTCTATAAAAATTGTAAAGGTGACTTACTCAATTTGATTGTAAAGCAGCTTAGGCCGGTCATCCATTGGGCTGCAAAATGCCTTAATAAAAGTTTACCCATTGTCAAATATATATAATGAAATTGACTCTTTATTAATTATCTTTAAAGGAAAATACATAAGTAGGCTAGTATTCTAACTCACATAAAACCTAGTATAAACATACACAAAATACGGAGCTTATTGTACAAAATTTACGCACAAATAAATAATATAGATAACATTAAATCCAAATTATTTTTCAGTCCAATGAGAACTTTTCTTAATTATGTTTTAATGAAAATGTATCATGTGCGGTTCTTCTACTTTCCGCTTCTTCTCTCTCTGAGCAGTTACCATGTTCAACTCATTCATCATATTTTTGTAGCAATTACTCTAACTGCTAATGCTTCCATGCAGTTAACCATTCAACACCATTTACGATTGAAGTAACCATCTTCACTCAAATTTTATGCCGCAATTCCTTCTTATGTTTAATTAGCGCTACCTGATGTCGCACCCAAAAACTCGTAAAATCATTCATGACTTCTGTAGTGAAGTGAGGCTTCTTTCCTTTGTACACGGTTATGATAATCGTCTTCCAATTTCTACGTCAAAACTACAGCAGTTCTAAGTAATCGTATTTTTTTCCAATGCCACATCCCATGTTCTTTAGTCTCTACAACCGCTCTTTGAAAAAACCAAGCCCATTTAGCAACGAGTAAAATGGTTTATTTCAAAAAATTCTCTAACCGGATCTTAGTAGGCCTGTGAAGTCTAATATTTTATACTAGATCAAATCTATTTGTTTTAGTAAAATCTTATTTTATTTTGAATTTTTTGCTTTATTTTACTTGATGTGATTTTGTGTAAAAATATTTCAGCCAGATGGAGGAGGTGGCCATGGATGAAGGAAGAAGGAGGAAAAGAAAATTTAATGAGGAAATAAAAAAGAAAAATTTGTTTTAAGGAAAGAATAGAAACCATTATTATTCTTTAAAAACTTCCTCTTTTGATTCCTTATTAATTTTTAATCAAGCCAATCCATCCCTTTTCTTTGCATAGCTGGTCAAATATTCCCCCTTGCATGGATTAATTTTCCAAAAAATCCGATAGTAATAAACTCTATTTAAAGCTCATTTAAATACGTACTGATATCGTATATTGATACGTGCATGTATAACTTTTATATATACATCCAAATAGTTACTAATAGCACCAGAAACACTAAATAAATTAATAATTATTAAATATTGAATAATTCAATTAATTCATAACATTTCATAAACTAGTTAAATTATGTAGTTTTTCGAAGAATTCAAAAATATGGTCGTCAACGATTAATATTAAACCAAACATTCACATGTCACCTTGTCTCGTTGTGTGACAATTTGGCTAAAATCATCGTTTACAGATTCTGTAAAATCCAATTTCACATTTTCTTATGCGGTATCTTTTAGCAACAATTATTTACACACGTTCCCTTCATCAAAATTATATCACTTTAGGATATATGGAAATTGGTGTTAGTTAAAATTCCAATGTTATTCACATTCAACCCAATTAGTCCAAAAACAAAGTTCTTGGTTTAACAATAACATTTATTATTGATCGTACTACTATGACATGAGATTTTGATTTTGAGTTAACTATAGTTGACCGCGACACTGACCTCATACAACATTATTACAAAAAACAACCTTTACCTTCCTAATTTTACCGATGTCATTCCAATAGCCTTAACTATGGCGTTGATGGGGGAATGTAATGGTATTGGTGTATATAAACCCATGAAAATACATCGACGCCATTTCGATATCTTTTTCATGGCATCAATAAGGCATCTATCTAGCGTTGGCCCCACTTATAATATCCTAGTCATCGTCCCCTCCTCTACTACTTTCCTAATAGAAAAACAAAGATTTAGAATACTACAGCCTTCTTCTTCCTCGACATCTGCTTCCTCCTCCGTTGATTTTGAATGCCACTATCAAGTGGCTAATTTTCTATCGGTTTAGAAAATAGTCATTTTTTTGAAATAAATTTAACCACAAGTGCACGACGTACGAATATAGTACGTATGCGAGTACGGGTCGATCCGTAGGGAATTAATGATTTTAAATTTCTATTCAATCAAATTAAACCAAAATCGATGGAAAGTTAAGCTAGAGAATTAGAGAATTAACTAACTAACTAACTAAAAGAAAAGATAAGCAAATATAAGAGGAAAGTGGCAATTTAGAGAATAAATCCACTCTCCAGATCATGTAGTTCAACACATGTGAAATCACGATCTCTCTTTTATGGTCATAAGTGCTTTAATTGATGTACTTATCATAAGTATGGCGTATTTGTGCTATTGATTAGCCAGCATAAGCCATCAAACTATAACACACCCCTTAAACCACTTTCTAACTTTCATGAAACTTGACAATGAAAATGAAATCTATTTTAAGTATGGCATATTAACTATTGATTAGAAATATAGACCATCAAATTTTAATGTCAAATCACTCTCTTTTGCCATAATCATATTTTGATGAAGAGGTAACTAGTGTTAGTGATTGTTTAAGCATAGCCTATTTGGTGTCAACAATATAGGCTATCAAGTTCAAAGCAAAAACAACTAGTAAACTATTTCTATCATCATCATTAAGCACAAAAAGAGAGCATGAATTAACAAATAGCTTAAGCTACATAATTAGAGAGCTTCATTACTTCTAAATTGAAGGGGTTTAGCCTCTCATATTTGTCATTTGATTAACAAATGTAGCTAGCAATATGAAAGCAAAAAGAAAAGGAAAGGAAAATGAAAGCCAATGGAAAAGAGAACTACTATTCTACTTGCATAAAATAAAAGAGATCTACACTATAACATGAAAGAAAATAAACAAGAAAAGGAAAAGAACATGTATTAAATTGCATAAAAAAGTTACATGAAAAGAAGAAATTGACTAAGTAGCCATGAAAAGAAAGAGAGCTCTCATTTTATTTTCCTAAAAGAAGAGACTAAGAGAAGAGAGCCTAAAAGAGAGACTAAAGAAGAAGAGGTTACATGAATATAATGAGTTATTTATACGAGCATGAAACCCTAATCCATAATTTGGGGAATGCCCAAAATGCCCTTGAGGTAGTGTGAAGGCCAAGTAATTATTAGCATCTACTAATCATCATTTAAGTGTACATGAAGCCATTAATTCCATAAGCATATGTGTAACGATCCGTAAAATTTTAATAATTTTATTTGTTTTATTAATATATTTAATTGAAATTTTGTGAAATTTTAAACAATAAAATTTTGAAATATAAATTTGATATTTGGAATACGTCTAATTAAACATAGCAACCGGCAAATTTTGATCAGATAATATGGAAGTATATTTTATTGTGTAATTCTATTTCAATTTATATCAGTTAATATTTGATGATAATAAAATGTTTTCCAAACCTGAATATTTTTGTATAGAAAAATTGTAAATCATCTTCTGAGAAAGACGACATTTTTCGTTTTTCCAAATTCGGACTTCTTTAGCTTCGTCGATCCTATTTTTCTGTATTTTTGCTGCATTTTCCGCTAGTAGAAAATTCAAATTTTTATGATTCAATTGTACCTCTAATATCTGTATACCGTTTTGATCATCCCATCGTGATGATCTCCGTGGTATATTCAATTCTGCGTTTTGAGGTCCGGTGCGTGACGAAAATAATGAACTGCGCGTCGTATCAGTACCGAAATGGTGATTCTTAGCTTAGCCTGCCTTTTCAAATTTCAAATAGCTGAATTAAAACGGCAACTAGCATTTATTATTTTTCGAACATGACTTTTTTTTTCCAGAATTTACTGCTAACTTTTAGCGTCTCAATGTGTTGCCATTACATCGTTATTTATTTTATTTTATTGGTCCGTTTGCTTTTACTTCGTTTGTACCGTTACTTTGAAAACAAAATTTATACCTTCTCGTCCAATTCATTCCTTATTTCTTTCTCTCTGCAATTCTTCTCCAATTGAAGATAATATATATTAACTCACATTGTTGTTGCTTTATAAATTTAGAAACCTGCTTATCCACTTGTCCTCGTCTCCTCTCTCTACTTTTGCTTTCAAATTTTAAATATAACAGTAGTGCATCCTTTTGCCTGAAGCATTCAATTTCTTCCTTCCATCTTTCGCTTCCTTCTATATTTCTTCCGCCTCAGCCACCTTGTAGCCGACACAAGCCACCCCTCCGAACACGGCATCTCCTCCACTTTCACCGTTGCCGGCCTACCCAACATTGGCCTTCCTCCGCCTCACTTCCCTACCTCACCGAAGCCACCATGGCTGTTTCCCGAGTCGCAACCCATCTCCTCCCGTTCTTCCACCACGGCACAAAGCCGCCTTAGCACCACAACCCGACCTTCCTCCGATTCCATCCTCTCCGACGCAACCTCTCTCCTCTCCACCCCTTAACCTCGACTGTGACCGCACCTGCCTCCTTCGTCCGCAAAGCGCTCGCCTATGGCGAAGACCCCGTTAACTCGGCCTCGTTTACCTCGCGTCCCTGCCTTTCCAACCTCCTGGCACTCCACCATGGTAGCATTCGACAGCCTCCGCCACTTTCTGCAGCCTGGGACAAAGCCACTCGTGCGTGTCATTTTTTGGGTTCACCTGTAGCATAAGGTGCTACGTATATATCTTATATATATATTATCAAGTAGTATAGGTTGTTGTTTTACTGCTATATATAAGTATAAACTTTTGATTTAATAGTTTATATAGGTTTGAAATTCATAGAATGTTAGTTTTATAATCGGTTAGTAGTCATATGTTAGCTACAGGTTAGTATGATATAAAGTTAGATTAATCTTATTTTAAAACATTGATTTTGAAGAGATATAGTGTAAGGACCCGCTATTTTTGACTATTCGCAATCGCACATGTCGGACTTGAATAAGTCAAAATACCGAATTGTTAATTTAAATTTGGCAAAAATGAACATGTACAGTAAATAAATAATCACATAATCACAGACACAGAGTAATAATATACAGCAGAAGCAAAAGATAGTAGTTCATGAAGCTACCATATATATAACAGAGTTAAATAAGTTACAACGGAAGTATCGAATACAATAGTCAAATACAAGAATCAGAATACATCACTGGAATCAACTGAATATCTGAAAGCTGGATATATAGCTGGATCTCCAAGCGAAGCTCCAACTCCAAAGGGGAGTCTCAAAAGGTGAACCACTCAGTCTGACCCGAGCGAAAAGCAAAACACAAAACACTCGAGTCAGGATTACATTCTTATATCAATAAATCCAACTTAAATGAAATGACTATTGAAATACAAGTAACTTAAAGGATGTTGGAATAACCATCCTCTAATGTAACGACCCAGAATTTCTGTCATTTGAAATTCGTATATTTAATTGATTTTCAAATATTAACAAGTAAAATTTGTAAGTCGAATAAATTTTATTTCGAATATCTAGATTTAATTAGATAATTATATCGACAATTTAATATTTGAAATTATAGAGATAATTGGAAATTTGGTTTAAAGTGATTAAAATTGATTTGTAAAGTTGTATTAAATCATATTGGAGTTAGAATGATGTTATAGAACTTTTAAAATTGAATTAAAAGTTAAATTGTGGAAATTTAATATTTTAATATTTAATTGACGAGTAAAAATAGCCATTTTTCAAACAGTCTCGGATTTTGACGAAACTAGTTTCGTCGGATCCGTAATGATATATTATTGTAAGATTTAAAATTTCATGTCAATCGGATTTACGGTTTGTCCGGGGCAAGCTAAAATGCGCTGAAATCGGTTTAAGTGAATTTTAAATTTAAATAGTCGATTCAAAAACCTATCTTCCAAATACGATCGAATTGACTCCCAATATATATTCCATTACGTTCGGAATGGTGGTAAAACATTATAAACGCCAGGCGGCATGCTTCGTTTCGAGTTCGAAAAAATTTCGAGTGAATAGTGTCGCGTAATTTTCTATATAAGGACCTCATATTCTTTATTTTTCACAAAACCCTAGTTCTAAACCCTAGCCGCCAGTTCAAAATTAATGGCCGAAAACGTGTCTTCTGCTTCCTCAATTTTCTTCAAATCCACTAATTGATTCAAAATAGTTTCAACTACAAAATCATAGATCACATCCTCCTTTACAAATCCAACGGTGATGATCAAAATCAAGGCAAAGAATCAACGGCAATTTAGGCTTGAACGGTCGATATTCGCGCACGCTTTTCAACGCAGGAGGGGGGCCGAGCTTGCCGTGCTCGTGGCCATGGGTGAGGCTCAGGTGGACTAACGCATCGATGGTCTTTGATCGTGTTCTAGTCGAGTGAAGTGGCCGCGACATCGAGGAGTTGTACGTGAGCTTTGGGTTCTTCGGCCTGGGTTTTTACACGATGGAGGAAGAAGAAAAAATGCACGGCCGAGATCTGGTTTTGGGAAAACGAACAGCCAGATTGAATAAGGGTTTGAAAATTAAAAATTAAAGTTGAAATTATTTTATTTTATCATTCGTACAATCTTTAGAAAGCTATAACTTGTTCATACGAGGTCGAAAACTGACAAAACGAATTGCGTTGGAATCGTATTGTCGAATACTACGCGATGGAGCTGGATTTGGGTTGATTGTAGCTAGTGAAAAGTTTGGGTAAAATTAAACGCGCGTTTAATTTTATTCGGAATAAAATGCTGAAACTGTTATTGGAAGTAAGGTGAGAACTTCTCACTCAATCGAATTGTGTTTCGATTTAAATTTTAAATAGTTAGATTTAAAATTGCTTGATTGTGTTGATTGTATGCTTAGATGATAAATTGCTATCTTTCGTATTGAAATAGACCCTATACGCTGCATATTAAGCGGAGGTTATTTATATTAAACACATATACCGCGATATTCCACCTTGAAGTGGAATTGGTATTATATATGTACTTGGAGTTGATTTTCCCGCATTTTATAGATGATGAGACCCTATTGCGCCGCATAATAGCGGATAATATTTTATATAAACCTATGTACCGCGATATTCCGTTTTGAAACGGGATTGGTATTATGCTAACATCTGTGGATGCAGGGAAACAGGTTGGAGGGATCCAACTGGATTCCTCACCCGTATTGATTTATTTACAGATATTGTGATATATTCTGTTATCATAAGATATACGATGTTTTGGATGCCGTGATTGTTATATTTAGTGCTGTTGCAACATTGGGCCTATTTTTAAAAATTAAAAGTGTTAAAGTGATTATTTTCAAATTTAAAAGGATTTTAAAGTGATTTTTAAAAGTATATGTTTTATTGAATTTTGGAATTGATTCATTTTAAATAAATAAACGTTATAAATTTTAATGTTATAAAAATTATGACTCTGGAGAAATATAGTTGAAATGTGATTTTTGAAATATGGAGTTAATGGTTTTATAAAATAGTTTAAATAGTGATTTTTGAATTTATTATAAAAGCTTTATATATAAGATTTATAAAATTGGATTTTTATAAATCAAAGTGATGAAATTTTAAAGGAGTTTTGAAAATGTTTTAAAATGATGTTATGAATGGATTTTACAAAAGAATAGAATCTACGATTTGTGAAGTTATAAAATGAATGAATTTGTAAATAGAGAATTATAAGTAATTTGCTTATAATTTGGATTTTGTCGTGTAAATGGGATATTGATAGAATTTGTTAATTAAGTGCTTTTATAAGTTGAAGTTGTTGTAAAATATAAATGGAATTTATAAACATTGTTTTATAAATTCAAAAACAACTTATTTTGATAAGTTAATTATTATAGCTTATTAAAGGAGATATATCCACGATTTTGGACAATGGATAATCCTTTAAATAAAATGTGTTGAAATGTTGAATTTGGTTAACGAAGTATATTCACAATTTTAGACAGTGAATAATATATTAAAGAAATGTTTTGGGGAAGTGATATTTTAAATAGAATTAAAACGATTTAAAGATGTTTTAAAATGTATTAAGTATCGAAACTATATATTTCAACATTCATTGTTGAAATTGACGTTTTCGAGAAATAAAGGGAAGTGGTGGACTATAACACTGTTGTCATAGTAAATGATTTTCGAAAGGAAATGTTTTATATAGTATTGGGATTTATATATCTATCTTAATTTCGAATCCCTATACTTTTGATTTTGGGTTGTCGTAACGATGTTTTACGCAACATTCGTTTTGACTCAAATAAATGTGTTTAAGAGAATGTTTTCCTTAAAGAATAAAATATATACTTAATTGTGATTTAATTATATTAAATATTTGCCAAATGTTGAAAATAAAAAGATTTGTGAATTACTTATTATTTAATAAGTATGGAAATGTTTTTCCAATATGAAGTGAAATGTTTTGGGATTATATCTTTCAAAGATAAATTGAAAAGTGATTTGAAATTTATTTTCAAATGGTTGAAGTGTGGAAAAAATATATCTTGTAAAGATATTTTTGGAAACTAAATAATTTGGGAAATTATTTGGAATCTGGTGATGTTGTGCATATCTATTGATAGTTAAATAACCGACTATCAATATTTACCTTTAAATGGGTATTTGTTGTGATTTGCTTGAATTTGAATGCTAGACTTATTTTAAAATAAGCACTCGTTATTCGGTTTAGCCGGGAGAGGACCTTTGGGTCATAAATCTCATTCCGAATATTGATACGTCGTATATGGATAGCATTTGAAGACCCGTGGTGAAGACCGGGTATTTGCGAGAACGATATGGTGACCTATCGATTATCTCTGCACTGAGTTGCTCCGGTATAGAGATTCCCTAAGTGATGGGAAGTCCGATCGGGATTGTGAATACCTGGATTGCAAGGACTTCTTTGGAAGTGCTTTCGGTTCTTTTCGAACCCAGAACAGACTTGTATGGATTGTATGTTCGATATTACATTTTGAGATATAAAGCAGATTTCTTTCAAATACATATCTTTTGGTGGCGGAGAATTTATTCTCTTAGCTTAACACCCTTCTTTGAGACGTATGAGCTCAGAGGTTATGTAGTTGAAGGTTATCAACGATATATTCCCAATTTGGTAATGTGGCATGCTGAGTACTGCTGATCATTTGTTGATCAAAGCATGGTTTTTGTAAAAAGCGTAGCTTTGTGGACGAGACTTCGTCGAACCTCACAATTCGGTAATGGTCAAAACAGGAAAGTTGCAGCAAGGTTTTAGGGGTAGCTTCCCTAGGGTGTGGCCATTCCTTCTGGAAAATGGTAGTATCATGGTATGGAGCCCAGATACTTACTCATGTGGACGCTGTATTTTATTACTTTGTGATGTTGTTGGTGTTGAGAGCTCTCGTATAAAGGTCCAAAAGGACCGAGGGTGGCATATCTGAGGTTTTATTCCCCGGGAAAGGGGTAGCCGGCCTTGTGTTGGCAGAGATCCGGTTAGGTTCTCGGCGCGTCCTTCCAGAGGTGTACCCATATGGCAATGGGAAGTTCCTTGGCCTGATCATTTGTTGAAAATTTAAAGAAACAATACGAGCCATCTACGGTTTTAGTTGTAGAACCTGCCATCTAATACGGTAGCTATAGTAGGCATACTATAATGGTACCTACGCTGGCTAAGATTAATAATGTACTTTTGAAATGTTTTCCTGCACTTTGCACTTATCGTAATAAAAAAAAAAGAAATTCTCTGCGTAGTAAGAATCTTTGACTATCATAAGGAGAAATCTCCTCCAAGTTCTGTGTTTGCATTGTGTGTATGGCGGGAGGCCTTATGGTAGTTACATTTTCTAAAAGCATTGCTGATCCATTTTAAAATATTTCTTTGTTTGTTTTTAAAGAATAACTGTTTTAGGTTCTCTCTATTTTAAAATATTTCTTTGTTTGTTTTTTTAAAGATAAACCATTTTAAGTTCTCACACCAGTCCCATGACTGACCTGGATTTTTATTGTTCCCTTTCTAAACTCTGGGTGCCCACCAATTTCCACATGGGCAGTCAAGAGTCAGGTTATCAGGTCATTCTGGAATTCAGGAGTTGCTGTAGAGATCTGGAGGCAAGCTGGATGGCATGGCGTATCAACTAGTATATAGTATTTCTTTTCCGTTGTTTGTTGTTGTAAACTCTGACAATGTAATGAAATGTGAGGTAATGCAATAACTGATATAGTTCTTTGGTTTAAAGATATTCATTTATCTACTATATGTTGTTCCGCTGCGATATGTGAGATTCTGTTATTGTTTCCGTTTTTTTCTTCTATCTTCTTCTTCTTCTACTTATTTTTCTTCTTCTTAAACCCTAAGGGTTCGGTTTTCCGGCATTCGATTTCTCGGCAGTTGATACAGTGGACGTATTAATGTCAATTTTCGGAAGTCGAAGAATCAGATCTTTACATCTAAGGGTCCGTTAAACTATCCACTATGTAGTAGTGTACGCTAAATAGATAATGTCTATCAGTAATATAAAATATCAAAATAGTGTTAAGACGTTACCATTATTCCCCTTAACACATTTTATATACGCGTTATAGACTATACAGCACTGTAAACTCCACCGTAAACTAGTGGGATATCAGGGAGTACTCCATAAGTACAACACACAAAAAAATTTGTAGTGGTCGCGTATATAGGGATACAAGTATGACAAGGCGCATGAGGCAATACCCAAGGTAGTGAAATTACCGTTTGCCTGATCTAGACTGGTGAGAACGCATCGCCGCAACGATCGCAACACCGCGAAACAACACTCCTAAAATTCCGAGGGTGCACCAATCAATAACAAGTAATGAGTAGTTTACGAAGAAGTGTGTTCGCTCGAGGTGGCTAACCCCATTTGGCCCGGCACGGCTCCTGTTTTAGTCATTTCCAATTTGACACAAGTGTCAAAGCTATCCATTATCGTTCTCTTTCTTCAGTCATCACGTACATCATTCCAACCACTTCATTCGGGATCACACTCCGCGTATAGTTATTAAAGTGGTTTTCGGTTTAGACAGAGAGTATGTCCATAACCGATCCCGGTTTCTTTAATAACTTTCGTAATTATTACACCGATTGATCGTTTAATAAATTTCAAAACCAAATCATTTCAATTCCAATTAGAATTTGTAAATCAACATTCCATTTGTTTTTCTATATCAATTTTCAAAATTTACATTACAAAACTTCCAAATTACTATTTCAAAATCTTATAATTCAATTTCAATTTTATTTAAAACAATTCAAATATTGATTCAAGTTCGTATATAAATTTCATTCCGTAATCATTTAAATTAATTTAATTTAATATTCAAATCAATTTAAATTCATTGATCGATTTCATTCAATATTCGTTAAGTTACTTTATCATTCAAAACAATTTCTATTTAAATCCCAATTCATTAAATCAATTACTTAAGTTCTATTCACTTACAAATTGAATTAAATTAGATTCGTCAATCAAGTTCTTTAAATTGCAAGTCTTATATTTATTCCAATAAATCACATTTTGTTTCTTGTTAAAGAAATTCAATTTCACTTATTTATTTACTTAGTTACAAATTTCAAAACTCAATTAATAAAGAAACTAAATTTCACATATTCAAGAAGTTCAATTTCACTTATTAACTTACTTAAATAATTTTCCAAAACTTAATAAATAAAGAAACCCAGTTTCATTTATTAAGAAGTTCAAATTCACTTATTCAAAAGTCCAATTTCTCTTATCAAAGAATTCAAATTTTTATTTAATTATCAATTAATTCAATCTTATTCAATTATTAAATAATTTCAAAACTTAATTATTAAATAATTTCAAAACTTAATAATTTCAAACTAAATTATTAAATAATTTCCAACTTAATTATTAAATAATTTCAAACTTAATTATTAATAATTCCAAATTTAATTATTAAATAATAAATTTTTAAACACGTTCTTTCATCAATTACTACGTTAATATTTTGTTTCAAATTTCAAATATTCGCATTTCTTTTCATTAAAATTTTAAATTCCAATTTTATTTCAAAACCTTATTATTATTCAAATAAAATCTTTATTTATTTAAATCAAATTATTGACCAATCGGGTTTAATTTAATTCTCTATCCTAAGTCAAGTTCATTTTGGGTATTTATCATTTCAACCGATTCCATTTCAATTCAAAAATCAAAGCAAAGCAAAGGGAACTTGCAGTATGATAACAGGGATGGTGTCGAAGTAAATAAACAAGCAATAACAACAATCAATAACAATCCAATAATTAATTCAAATAATCCCGAAATAATCGATTTACATTATTGTTTGTGCAAATTAATATAATTATTTCTAGAACCTACACTACCATTTCATGTAGATTAAAGATTATTACATTAATATTCTATGCAATTCTACACTTGACATCAATTATTCAATTTCATACTTCATCAATTAATACAACATAAATTCACATGGTTCAAGGGTAATTAACTATTTTTCTACGTGACAAATAATAAAACACTTAAGGGGTCATATTATACAAATTTAACTAACCAAATTCAACACATATGTCAATTCAAATTTTTAACTATCCTACGTCAAATTCAATTGCATAATATTTACCACTTTATACATTAAAATTTAACATCCAATATAAACAACAAACAGTCAATCAATTATCAATCAAACGGGATTATCATCGTATAATTAACAGATAATGGTGTCAGATGTCACAGGTGAACTGGTACAGGTAATTGCATATGTATAACAGTGTAAATAACTAACAGCAGTATATTTCAAATGTTGTTTCAATTGAAATCAAATTTAATAAATAAAAGAACATTAATCGTGAGTGATTGCTCACCTTTCGATGCTAGAGAAATTTGACACAGAAATGAGCTACGAATCCAGAGCAAACTGAGATGGGCACGAATTCGATGAAGGAAACAGGCACAACGGACCAAAAACTGATAAAATGAGAATCGATGAGAATCAATCAGAATCAATTTTGATAAAATAGCAATATATAAATATATTCTTTTTAATTACCTTGAAATCAATACTACATTTTTTTTAAATCAATATTAACCCATATGTAGACAAGACTCCCACTGAGTGAAATAGTCTTGGAAATATAGATACTCACTAAAATAAAGAACCACGTACACATCTTATAATTTATATTAAACAAACAACCTCCAAAATCCAACATAAAACTGCACACATAACATTATATATAATAACTTTTATAAATATGTAAACATGCATACAACTATATGTAAAATAACTATATAATATTTATAACCTGATTCATCGATACTTCGTCAACATTCCCAAACACCCATGCATATTTAAAATATAACATACTACAGTAAATATAAAACAAAAATCAAGTTGTATAAATATCTTTATATATTATAGTTTTCCAACCTATGTAGTTTATAACTCCAAATAAACTCAGTATATTTAAAACAACACTAACCACTACACAATACTAATACGACTTATATATAGGATTAAACAAAACAAATAAAATATTTGCAATATACACAAAAACTTCCATTATTAAAGTATACCTATATACAAATAACTCACGTGTAACTATACTAACCTCCTATACAACATTTTGTATATATAGCCAATCATACATATATATAATTAAACCGATTTATATGAAGTTAAATAAAGGACACACTATAACATATATATACACGTGACACAGTGGGAGAAATGCAGAACCTAGCATAAAGAAAATCAAGCATATGTATATGCAACAGAGAAGTGAATTGGACCTGGCAAGCAAGCAAAGGTGGTGGCCATCGGCAAGGCGAAGGTTGGACACGGTAAAGGAGCCGGAGGTTGCTGGTAGTGGCGCGCGAGATGGGTTGCACAGTGTAGGGCTCGACAAGGAAGGGAAGGTGGGTCAGTTTGCACTCGACTACGTGTGGGCCGCTCGGTCGAATTCTGAGCGGAGAGGCTCTGATGGATGGAGGCGGATCTGTGTGCATGGAGATGAAGGTGACTGTGTAGGTTTCAGGGCGGTGCAGTCTCATATGAGGGAAAGGGAAGTGTCTACGGTGGAAACTGGTCGGAGGGCTTTGGGCTTGGCTGGTTGTGAGGCCGATGAGGGCTGAGGCGGAGATGAGCGAAAGAGTCGATGGAGAAGGACAGGCGAGAGGGAGGAGGGTGAGGACAGTGAAGGCGGGCGAGTGAAGCAGCGGAGGGAAGTGTGGCGTTTGGCTGTGTTTCGTTTTACTTCATTCCTTTTTTTTAAGTATAGGCGCAAATTTTAGAGAAGAAAAGGAACTGGGGAAAAGTAGCAGACCAAAATGCAAATGAACAGTTAATGAGAAGATTAAATGGTTATAGGGAATAGTTAAAATCATACTCGATTCCAGAGAGTTTATTAAAAGCATTCTTCATTCATTTTTGGAAATAAATGCCAACGGCAACCAGTGTACACGATAACCAAAAGACATGGAAAACCACCGGACTCAAATACGGACCGTTACGAATATCCGTTTCACGGTTTCCGCTATGTACCGGACTACAAAACACAGTATTGAATATATCGCAGAGATCAGTACGACGAGACGATCAAAATGGTATACAGATATCAGTGGTACGATTGAATTATAAAAAATTTGAATTTTCTACCAAGGAAAATGCAGCAAAAACGTAGAAAAATAAGATCGACGGAGCTAAAAAAGTCCGAATTTGGGGAAACGAAAAAATGACGTCTTGCTCAGAAGATGGTTTAGAATTTTTCTATATAAAAATATTCAGGTTTCGAAAACATTTTATTTTCAACAATTGTTAACTGATTAAATTTAAATAAAATTACACATGAAATAAACTTTCACATTTTCGGATGAAATTTTGCCAGTTGCTATGTTTAATGAGACGCATTTCAAATATTAAATTTTTATTTCAACATTTTATTTTAATTTTTTATTAAATTTCACACAAATTCAGTTAATTAAATTAATTGAAACCCTTAAAATATCCGGGTTGTTACACTCTCCCATACTCAAAACTTTTCGTCCTCGAAAAGGAAGGAGGTATGAGAATAGAAACAAGTAGAAAGATAATAGATTTGAATTGCAAAATAAGCAATTAATTTAGACCATATAAATTTCAATTTCAATTTATTTATATTCAATAATTGATTTTAAACTCAAGGAATTTCATTAACTTGGTTTATTTTCAATTTATCATTGTTTGTTACAAAATTTGTTTCAAACAACAATTTATTTTATTAATCCATTTATTATTCAACTAACCCGGTATTCTATTTATCTCTATTAACCATTTTATAATTAAACTTTAAGTGTATAACATTTTCATACGTACACAAATTTTATTTATAAAGACAATTTACATTGTATACTATTCAATTACATAGTTAACTTTTTGAGCAATTTAGGTAAGTTATATTGAATGCAATAGAGTATTATACAAGTAAATTTCTAATTCATTTCTCTCAAATTTAAATATTAATTCAAAATTTTGGTTTTATTTATAATTGAAATCATCTTTGCCCAAATTTTAAGAATTAAATTTCCGATTAACTTCAAACAATTTAGAAATAATTATGTATATACTATATAAATCAAATCAAATTAAATTTAAAATAATATACCTATGTATATATAAATCAGACCATACTTAAGAAAATTAAATCGATTTAATTTCCAAAGCAAAACTGTAACAAAGCTACGAATTTGTCTCTTCCTTTCGAAACTCAAAAATGAATGTCGATGATGCGGCCGTCATCACCGAAATTATTTTCCAGCGGCAAAAGAGAAGAGCTCTAATTTAAACATTTAAAATTCCTTGAAATGATTTCTATTAGAAAATATTTTAAATACTATACACTTTAAAACTTTCAAATCAAAGTTTGAAATCACCGGATATTAAATTCTCAAATTTTAGTTTAAATCCTTTTAAATTTCAAATAAATTTTAACCCAGTTTTATAAATTCATTTTTTTATATTATTCAATAGCCAATGGTTTACAAACAATAAATGAAAATCAAATATTATTATTTCTGGCAACAAATTCATGAACAATTTAATTTCAGAAAAATTTGTACTTATATATAATATAATCATTCAAAATTATTTTATTTACTAGATTTGAAAATACTATTGTGTTAGTTTGCTCTGTTCAAGTGTTTTGGAAATTCTATCGATAGCGTTGATCAGACGAATCGATCGAAAATCCAAATCAGCATTAACAACTCGAACAACACAATATATAAAACATTTTTAACATTAATTTACAAATACAATTCCTCGCTCGTGATACAAGAATGGATTTCAAAGCAAGGATAGAGATTCAAATTTTTATGGACTCAAATCAAAGAGAATTTCGATTCGAAGATAGGTTTGAAACAAAGATGAGATAATTAAATAACCAAATAGGAGGATGGATAAGTTTATATAAATCGCGGGCAACCTTAACCGGGTCAACCGTGACTTCAAGAATAAGTTCGATGTAGAATTCTGAGGCAAATCGACATTTGATCTCAAGAGATAGAATTCAGGCATAGCAGGAGATAGATAGCATCATAAACCTAGGATACAGAAATCTCCGGTAAATCGTTGCCAATTGTAAAGTAGTTTCGTCCTTTACAAATAATTCGCAGATTGTCGAGACCGCCAATTCATTATAAAGATCATTCGAAGTGGAGTTATGCGATACTTCGGAATTAAAAGAAGACGAATTAGTGAGGGACACGAATGAATTTTGGAACTGTAGGGGGACGTTCCAAAATTCAAGGGAATCGAGTCAAAAAAGAAGAGATTCAAACTCGAATGAAAGTGATTCTGTAAATACATTTAGCCTATATGCTAAGTTTTGCCTAGAGCTACCAAAGCTCTGATACTAACTGTAACGACCCGCTATTTTTGACTATTCGCATCCGCACATGTTGGACTTGAATAATTCAAAATACCGAATTGTTAATTTAAATTTGGCAAAACTGAACATACACAGTAAATAAATAATCACATAATCACAGACACAGAGTAATAATATGCAGCGGAAGCAAAAGATAGTAGTTCATGAAGCTACTATATATATAACAGAGTTAAATAAGTTACAACGGAAGTATCGAATACAATAGTCAAATACAAGAATCAGAATACATCACTAGAATCAACTGAATATCTGAAAGTTGGATAGATAGCTGGATCTCTAGGCGTAGCTCCAACTCCAAACGTGGGTCTCAAAAGCTGAACCACTCAGTCTGACCCGAGCGTAAAGCAAAACACAAAACATTCGAGTCAGGATTAACATTCTTATATCAATAAATCCAACTCAAGTGAAATAACTATTGAAAATACAAGTAACTCAATGGATGTTGGAATAACCATCCTCTAAGGATCCGTTAAACTATCCACTATGTAGTTGTGTACGCTAAATAGATAATGTCTATCAGTAATATAAAATATCAAAATAGTGTTAAGACGTTACCATTATTCCCCTTAACACATTTTATATACGCGTTATAGACTATACAGCACTGTAAACTCCACCGTAAACTAGTGGGATATCAAGGAGTACTCCATAAGTACAACACACACAAAAATTTGTAGTGGTCGCGTATATAGGGATACAAGTATGACAAGGCGCATGAGGCAATACCCAAGGTAGTGAAACTACCGTTTGCCTAATCTAGACTGGTGAGAACGCATCGCCGCAACGATCGCAACACCGCGAAACAACACTCCTGAAATTCCGAGGGTGCACCAATCAATAACAAGTAATGAGTAGTTTACGAAGAAGTGTGTTCGCTCGAGGTGGCTAACCCCATTTGACCCGGCACAGCTCCTGTTTTAGTTATTTCCAATTTGACACAAGTGTCAAGGCTATCCATTATCGTTCTCTTTCTTCAGTCATCACGTACATCATTCTAACCACTTCATTCTGGAGCACACTCCGCGTATAGTTATTAAAGTGGTTTTCGGTTTAGACAGAGAGTATGTCCATAACCGATCCCGGTTTCTTTAATAAATTTCGTAATTATTACACCGATTGATCGTTTAATAAATTTCAAAACCAAATCGATTTCAATTTCAATTAGAAATGGTAAATCAACATTCCATTTGTTTTTCTATATCAATTTCCAAAATCTACGTTTCAAAACTTCCAAATTACTATTTCAAAATCTTATAGTTCAATTTCAATTTTATTTAAAACAATTCAAATATTGATTCAAGTTTGTATACAAGTTTCATTCCGTAATCATTTAAATTAATTTAATTTAATATTCAAATCAATTTAAATTCATTGATCGATTTCATTCAATATTCGTTAAGTTACTTTATCATTCAAAACAATTTCTATCTAGATCCCAATTCACTAATTTAATTACTTAAGTTCAACTCCATTATATCAAAACTTACAAATTGAATTAAATTAGATTCGTCAATCAAGTTCTTTAAATTGCAAGTCTTATATTTATTCCAATAAATCACATTTTGTTTTTTGTTAAAGAAATTCAATTTCACTTATTTATTTACTTAGTTACAAATTTCAAGACTCAATTAATAAAGAAACTAAATTTCACATATTCAAGAAGTTCAATTTCACTTATTAACTTACTTAAATAATTTTCCAAAACTTAATAAATAAAGAAACCCAGTTTCATTTATTAACGAAGTTCAAATTCACTTGTTCAAAAGTTCAATTTCTCTTATCAAAGAATTCAAATTTTTATTTAATTATCAATTAATTCAATCTTATTTAATTATTAAATAATTTCAAAACTTAATTATTAAATAATTTCAAAACTTAATAATTAAATAATTTCAAAACTTAATAATTTCAAACTAAATTATTATATAATTTCCAACTTAATTGTTAAATAATTTCAAACTTAATTATTAATAATTCCAAATTTAATTATTAAATAATAAATTTTTAAACACGTTCTTTCATCAATTACTACGTTAATATTTTGTCTCAAATTTCAAATATTCACATATCTTTTCATTAAAATTTTAAAGTCCAATTTTATTTCAAAACCTTATTATTATTCAAATAAAATCTTTATTTATTCAAATTAAATTATGACCAATCGGGTTTAATTTAATTCTCTATCCTCAGTCAAGTTCATTTTGGGTATTTATCATTTCAACCCCATTCCATTTCAATTCAAAAATCAAAGCATAGCAAATGGAACTTGCAGTGTGATAACTGGGATGGTGTCGAAGTAAATAAACAAGCAATAACAGCAATCAATAACAATCCAATAATTAATTCAAATAATCCTGAAATAATCGTATTAATTTATATTGTTGTTGGTGCAAATTAATATAATTATTTCTAGAACCTACACTATCATTTCATGTAGATTAAACATTATTACATTAATATTCTATGCAATTCTACACTTGACATCAATTATTCAATTTCATACTTCATCAATTAATACAACATAAATTCACATGGTTCAAGGGTAATTAACTATTTTTCTATGTGTCAAATAATTAAACACTTAAGGGGTCATATTATACAAATTTAACTAATCAAATTCAACACATATGTCAATTCAAATTTTTAACTATCCTACGTCAAATTCAATTGCATAATATTTATCATTTTATACATTAAAATTTAACATCCAATATAAACAACAAACAGTCAATCAATTATCAATCAAACAGGATTATCATCGTATAATTAACAAATAATGGTGTCAGATGTCACAGGTGAACTGGTACAGGTAATTGCATATGTATAACAGTGTAAATAACTAACAGCAACATATTTCAATTGTCGTTTCAATTGAAATCAAATTTAATAAATAAAAGAACATTAATCGTGAGTGATTGCTCACCTTCCGATGCTAGAGAAATTTGACACAGAAATGAGCTACGAATCCAGAGCAAACTAAGATAGGCACGAATTCGATGAAGGAAACAGGCACAACGGTCCAAAAACTGATAAAATGAGAATCGATGAGAATCAATCAGAATCAATTTTGATAAAATAGCAATATATACATATATTCTTTTTAATTACCTTGAAATCAATACTACATTTTTTTTTAAAATCAATATTAACCCATATGTAGACAAGACTCCCACTGAGCGAAATAGTCTTGGAAATATAGATACTCACTAAAAGAAAGAACCACGTACACATCTTATAATTTATATTAAACAAACAACCTCCAAAATCCAACATAAAACTACACACATAACATTATATAATAACTATGTAAACACGCATACAAGTATATGTAAAATAACTATATAATATTTATAACCTGATTCACCGATACTTCGTGAACATTCCCAAACACCCACGCGTATTTAAAATATAACATGCTACAGTAAATATAAAACAAAAATCAAGCTGTATAAATATCTTTATATACTATAGTTTTCCAACCTATGTAGTTTATAACTCCAAATAAACTCGGTATATTTAAAACAACACTAACCAATACACAATACTAATACGACTTATATATAGGATTAAACAAAACAAATAAAATATATGCAATATACAGTTGACGTAAACTTCCATTATTAAAGTATACCTGTATACAAATAACTCACGCGTAACTATACTAACCTCCCATACAACATTTTGTATATATAGCCAAACATGCATATATATAATTGAATCGATTTATATGAAGTTAAATAAAGTACACACTATAACATATATATACACGTGACATAGTGGGAGAAATGCAAAACCTATCACAAAGAAAGTCAAGCTATATGCATATGCAACAGAGAAGTGAATTGGACCTAGCAAGCAAGCAAAGGTGGTGGCCATCGGCAAGGCGAAGGTTGAACACGGAGGAGGAGATGGAGGTTGCTGGTAGTGGCGCGCGAGATGGGTTGCACGGTGTAGGGCTCGACAAGGAAGGGAAGGTGGGTCGGTTTTCACTTGACTGTGTGTGGGCCGCTCAGTCGAATTCTAAGCGGAGAGGCTCTGATGGATGGAGGCGGATCTGTGTGCATGGAGATGAAGGTGACTATGTAGGTTTCTAGGCGGTGCAGTCTCATGTGAGGGGAAAGAAAGAGTCTACGGTGGAAACTGGTCGGAGGGCTTTGGGCTTGGCTGGTTGTGAGGCCGATGAGGGATGAGGCGGAGATGAGCGAAAGAGTCAATGGAGAAGGACAGGCGAGAGGGAGGAGGGTGAGGACAGTGAAGGCGGGCTAGTGAAGCAGCGGAGGGAAGTGTGGCGTTTGGCTGTGTTTCGTTTTACTTCATTCTTTTTTTTAAGTATAGGCGCAAATTTTAGAGAAGAGAAGGAACGGGGGAACAGAAACGGGCCAAAATGCAAATGAACAGTTAATGAGAAGATTAAATGGTTATAGGGAATGGTTAAAATCATACTCGATTCCAGAGAGTTTATTAAATGCATTCTTCATTAATTTTTGGAAATAAATGCCAAAGGCAACCAGTGTACACGATAACCAAAAGACATGGAAAACCACCGGACTCAAATACGGACTGTTACGAATATCTGTTTCACGGTTTCCGCTGTGTACCGGACTACAAAACACAGTATTGAATATACCGCAGAGATCAGCACGATGATACGATCAAAACAGTATATAGATATTAGCGGTACAATTGAATTATAAATTTTTTGAATTTACTACTACGGAAAATGCAGCAAAAACGCAGAAAAATAAGATCGACGGAGCTAAAGAAGTCCGAATTTGGAAAAACGAAAAATGTCGCCTTGCTCAGAAGATGGTTTAGAATTTTTCTATATAAAAATATTCAGGTTTCGAAAACATTTTATTTTCAACAATTCTTAACTGATTAAATTTAAATAAAATTACACACGAAATAAACTTTCATATTTTCGGATGAAACTTTACCAGTTGCTAGGTTTAACGAGACGCATTTCAAATATTAATTTTTTATTTCAAAATTTTATTTTAATTTTTTATTAAATTTCGCAAAAATTCAGTTAATTAAATTAATTCAAATCGTTAAAGTATCCGGGTTGTTACATATAGATGTGTGAACAGTACCTGATGTATATATCTAATCCTAGGTAGGTTGCGTCTTCTCTTCAGGCTTGCCTTATTATTATATAATAGGATGTAATTATTTATATAAGTTTGCCGAGTTATAAATATAAGCTTATTTATTTATTTATACATAGTTTGGTTCAAGTTTAAATATATGCTCTGTTAGCATACAAAAGTAAGTTTTATTTAAAACATATATTAGTACTTTAAATTATTTGTTACAACTGTAATATATATATATATGTTTACTTGAGTTTTAGATAATCTGTTCTACAGTGAAAAGAAAAATAAAGTAATGTTGTATATATATAATATGTTGTGTGGCCAGTTTATTTAAACGATTGTTGAGATATTAGTTTATAAATTATATAATTTATTAGTCATTTAAGTTTTAATATACTGATTCAAATTTTAGTCTATATATATGTTTTACTTTAATGTATATAATTTAACCTTAAAACAATGGATTTTGAATATATATTTGTATTTAATTTAATATGTGTTTAAATTTAAAATATGATCTTTGTATATAAACAGTTATATATAGTTATATATGGGTTCACTTATACTAATTATCTTTATCGACCCCGTTCTAATGTGTTCCATCTATCCTTATTATCAGCTTGATCGTTGAATTCGTGCCGATTTTGCTTTGCTTCGATTCGTCATTCAAAATTCAGTGTCCATATCAGTGTTCGTATTCGTGTCATCTTCTGTATTCTCTAGCCGCGAAAGGTGAGCATTCACACATGATTTATGTTTTTTTATTTATTAAATTTGATTTTGATTGAAACGACAATTGAAATATACTTCTGTTAGCTATTTACACTGTTATATATGCTATTACCTGTATCAGTTCATCTGTGACATCTGACACCATTATCTGTTATTTATATTGATGATATATGCCTGTTATATTATTACCATATCTGTTATTACTCTGCAAGTTCCTGTTAGTATAGAATCACTATGGGTTGAAATAATACATACCCAAACGATCTGTAGAATAGGAGAAAATCGTTATGGGTTGAAATGATTAACCCAAGGGATTTTCATTTGTATTGATTTTGGGATTACGGGTTGAAATGATAGATATACCCGTATATATTTAAATTGTGGATTAAAATAATAAATATCCATATCACTTGACCGTAGGATAAAAAATTATATACAGACACCGTTGGTCTATATATAAATAATTTGAAATAATACTATGGTTTTGGAAGGAAATATATGGTTTTATATAAATATTGATTTTAGATATAAAATAAATGTTATTTTATAGTTAAATGCTTGATTTTGAGCTATACATAAATCTGTTTAATATAAAATAAGCTTAATAATAAAGTTGGATATTATTAAAATATAATATGGTTGAATAAGTATTTAAATTATATTTTAATATAGAGTTTATAATGATTTAATAAATTAAGGTTGAGAAGATAGATTTGAAATTGATTTGAAATTGTATTTAATTAAGAAATATATTTAATTAGAAATCGATTTGAAATTTATTGAATTTGAGATTGTTAAAGGATATAATTTTATAACTTGATTTTAGTTGAGGTGATTTAAATGAATATTTCAAGTTGAAAGAAATATTTAGTTTATTTGTAATTTGGGGTTTATTTAAATAATATTGGATTTATTAAGTGAATATCTCAAAACGAAATTTTAATAAAGTTAAATTAAGATATATATGAAATTATCAAATTTATTTTTGAGATTGTGAAATATTTTAAGCTTTGGAATATATCGAAATTTAAATGGTTTATTTGTGGTTCAAATCTGTATTTGAAATCGATATAATGGTTTATTGAGAACTAAATTGAATTGAAATTAATGATTTGAGATTTGATTAAATTTGAAATTTTGGGATTAGTGTTGATTTGGAATTGATTGTGAAATTTGAGGAAGCTATTTTATTATATAAAGTATTTTTAAATCATATTTAAAACTATTTATATATGTTACTTTATAAATTTATTTCATATAAACTATTTTAATATAAATTATTTTTAATACAAACTATTTTAAATTATAACTATTTTTATATAAACTATTTTAAATTATAAACTATTTTATTATATATACTATTATTTATATTTAAACAGTTAAGTGGGAAGTGTTATGATTCCAAAGTATTATGATTTCTAAATTTTGATTCCCAAAGTATTATGATTTCCAAAGCTTTTGATTTAGAAAGTGTTATAACTTTAAAGTACTAAGATTTTGTAAATGGATATATTTGAGATGGATGTATTTAAAATGAAAATGATATCGTATTTGGTTTTGAAATGGAAGTGATATCGTATTGATATGGTTTTGTAATGGCAATGAATTTTGGTTTTGAAATATAAACTGTTTTGAAAGTTTGTTTAATGACCGATCGGTGTAATAATTACGTAGTTATTGAAGAGTCCGGAATCTGTTAGGGACATACTCTCTGTCTAAACCGAAAACCACTTTAATAACTATTATACGCGGATTGTGATTCAGAATGAAGTGGTTGGATTGATGACATTGCTGGATTTGAAGAAAGAGAACGATAATGGATAGCCTTGACACTTGTGTCAAAATTTGAAATGACTTAAACAGGAGCCGTGCTGGGCCAATGAAGTTAGCCACCTCTAAGCGAACACACTTCTTCGTAAATTACTTATTACTTGTTTTTGATTGGTGTGCACCCTTGAATTGAGAGTGTTGTTTCGAGGTGTTGCGATCGTTGCGGCTATGCGTTCTCACTAGTCTGGATAGGCAAACGGTAGTTTCACTACCTTGGGTATTTCCTCATGTGCCTTGTCATACTTGTATCCCTATGCGTGACCACTACGATTTGTTTTGTGTTATACCTATGGAGTACTCCCTGATATCCCACTAGTTTACGGTGGAGTTTATAGTGCTGTATAAACTATGACGCTTATATAAAATGTGTTAAGGGGGATAATGGTAACGCCTTAACGCTATTTTAATACTTTATATTACTGATAGGCATTCTCTACTTAGCGTACATATAAATAGTTAACAGATCCTTAGAGGATGGTTATCCCAAACATCTTTTGAGTTACTTGTATTTCAGTTGTTATTTCACTTGAGTTGGGTTTACTGATATAAGAATGTTAATCCTGACTTGAGTGTTTTGTGTTTTACTTTACGCTCGGGTCAGACTGAGTGTACCAGTATTTGAGACTCACCTTTGGAGTTGGAGCTTCACTTGGAGATCTAGCTATCTATCCAGCTTTCAGATATTCAGTTGATTCTAGTGATGTATTCAGATTCTTGTATTTGACTATTGTATTCGAGACTTCTATTGTATCTTATCTAACTCTGATATATATGTAGTAGCTTCATGAACTACTACCTTTTGTTTCTGCTGCATATTATTACTCTGTGTCTGTGGTTTTTATTTACTGTATGTGCTGAGTTTTGCCAAATACAAACTTACAATCTAGTATTTTAAGCAATTCAATTCCGCCATGTTTGGATGCGAATGGTTGAAAATATCAGACCGTTACATGTGATATCAAAGCTTTGGTTTTAGGCAAAACTCAGCATATTGAGTAAATTTAATTACAGAATCACTTTTATTCGAGCTTGATTTCCTTCTTCTTCATTTTGGTCTCCTTTGAATTTTGGAACATTCTCTCGGTTCCAAAATCCATCCTTATCTCTCCCTATTCGTATTCTTGAGTATCCCATAACTCCACTTCAAACAATCTCTATAATAACTCGGCGGTCTTGCCAATCTTCGAATGATTTGTAAAGGGGTGAAACTCCTTTACAACAAGCATTGATTCACCGAAGATTTCTGTATCCTCGGTTTATGATGCTATCTATCTCCTGCTATGCCTGAATTCTATCTCTTACGATAGAATGTCGATTTGCCTCGGAATTCTGCGTCGATCTTATTCTTGAAGTCACGGTCGACCCGGTTGAGGTTACCCGCGATTTATTTAAACTTATTCATCTTCTTATTTTGTTATTTAATCATCTTATCATTGTTTCGAACCTAACTTCGAATCAAAATTCTCTTTGATTTGAGTCCATCAAATTTGAATCTCAATCCTTGCTTTGAAAGCCATTCTTGTATCATCGAGCGAGGAAGTGTATTTGTGAATTAATATATAAAATGTTATATATATATATTGTGTTGTTTGAGTTGCTGATGTTGATTTGGGTTTTCGATCGATTCGTTGGGTCAACGTTATCGATAGGATTTCCAAAACACTTGAACAGAGCCAGCTGACATAATATTGTTTTCAAATTTGGCAACTAAAATAATTTTGTATGATTATATTATATATAAGTATAAATTTTTCTGGAATTAAATTGTTAATGAATTTGTTGTCAGAAAAGATAATATTTGATTTTATTTATTGTTTGAGACCCATCGACTATTGCATAATATAAATAGATGAATTCATAAAATATGGCTTATAATTTGATTTGGAAATTCAAATTAATGTAATGGAGAACTTGAGAATTTAATTTCCGGTGATTTCATACTTTGGGTTTAAATTTTAAAATGCATATTATATAAAGTAATTTCAAATAGAAATCATTTCCAAAGAATTTTAAATGATTAAATCAGTGCTCTACTCTTTTGTCGCTGGAAAATAATTTCGGTGATGGCGGCCGCATCATCGACATTCATTTTTGAGTTTTGAACTGGAGAGACCATTCAGTAGCTTTGCTACTTTTTTGTTTGGAAAATGAATTTTTGTTTGAACTTCTAAGAATGACTTGATTTATAATATATAATATATATATAAGAATATGATTATAGATTTGATGTGATATATATAGTATATGTATATTTATCTATAAAATGGTGTGAAGTTAATCGAAAATTTAATCCTTGAAATTATGTTAAAGGATGATTTTAAATAAAGCCAAAATTTTGAATAATATTTAGACTTGAATTTTTTTTAAGGAAATGTTACTTGTATAATACTCAATTGCATTCTAAAATATAACTTACCTAAATTACTCAGAAGTTAACTATGTAATTGAATAATTTGCAATAGAAATTGACGTTAAAAGAAATTTTAAATAAATTTGAGTAGTTATAATAAGTGCAAATATAATTAATATATGTGGTAAGATATATTAAGTGAATTAAATTTAATAATAATTTGGAATAAAGAAGAATTAAATTTGTTGAATAAAATATGATTGTAATAAATGACTATTCAAGTTTATGATTTTTGAAAATTATTAATAGAGGATAATTGGATAATAAGATAATGAATAAATGAGATAAATTAAATAAAATTTTGCTTTGAAGGAATTAATAAATTAATAATTGAATCAACTTAATGAAATATCTTGAATTTAAATTCAATTATTGAATATTAATTAATTTAAATTGAATTTTTGTTTTGAAAGAAACTTTTTTGTGTCTAACATTAATAAATGAGAAACTAAATCAATTTAATGGAAACCTTGAATTTAAAAATCAATTGTTGTATATAAATTTATTTAAATTGAAATTTATATGGTTTGAATTAATTGTTTTATTTTTTTTTTCAATCTATTTTCTTTTTGGTTGTTTATATTCTCCTACCTCGTTCCTTTTCGCGGACGAAAAGTTTTGAGTGGGGGAGAATGTAACGACCCGTAAAATTTAAATAATTTTATTTGTTTTATTAATATATTTAATTAAAATTTTGTGAAATTTTAAACAATAAAATTTTGAAATATAAATTTGATATTTGGAATACGTCTAATTAAACACAGCAACTGGCAAATTTTGATCAGATAATATGGAAGTTTATTTTATTGTGTAATTCTATTTCAATTTATATCAGTTAATATTTGATGATAATAAAATGTTTGCCAAACCTGAATATTTTTGTATAGAAAAATTGTAAATCATCTTCTAAGAAAGAAGTCATTTTTCGTTTTTCCAAATTTGGACTTCTTTAGCTCCGTCGATCTTATTTTTCTGCATTTTTGCTGCATTTTCCGCTAGTAGAAAATTTGAATTTTTGTAATTCAATCGTACCACTAGTATCTGTATATCGTTTTGATCATCCCATCGTGCTGATCTCTGGGTATATTCAATTCTATGTTTTGAGGTCCGGTGCACGACGGAAACAATAAACTGCGCGTCGTTTCGGTACCTAAATGGTGATTCTTAGCTTAGCCTGCCTTTTAAAATTTCGAACAGCTGAATTAAAATGGCAACTAGCATTTATTATTTTTCGAACGTGACTTTTGCTTTTCCAAAATTTATTGCTAACTTTTAGCGTCCCAATTGTTGCCATTACATCGTTATTTATTTTATTTTATTGGTCCGTTCGCTTTTACTTCGTTTGTACCGTTACTTTGAAAACAAAATTTATACCTTATGGTCCAATTCATTCCTTATTTCTTTCTCTCTGCAATTCTTCTCCAATTGAAGATAATATATATTAACTCACATTGTTGTTGCTTTATAAATTTAGAAACCTGCTTATCCACTTGTCCTCGTCTCCTCTCTCTACTTTTGCTTTCAAACTTTAAATATAACAGTAGTGCATCCTTTTGCCTGAAGAATTCCATTTCTTCCTTCCATCTCTAGCTTCCTTCTATGTTTCTTCCGCCTCAGCCACCTTATAACCGACACAAGCCACCCCTCCGAACACGGCATCTCCTCCACTTTCACCGTCGCCGGCCTACCCAACATCAGCCTTCCTCCGCCTCACTTCCCTACCTCACCCAAGCCACCATGGCTGTTTCCCGAGTCGCAACCCATCTCCTCCCATTCTTCCACCACGGCACAAAGCGGCCTGAGCACCACAACCCGGCCTTCCTCCGATTCCATCCTTTACGACGCAACCTCTCTCCTCTCCACGCCTTAACCTCGGTCGTGACCGCACCTGCCTCCTTCCCCCACAAAGCGCTCGCCTATGGCGAAGACCCCGTCAACTCGGCCTCGTCTACCTGGCGTCCCTGCCTTTCCAACCTCTTGGCACTCCACCATGGTAGCATTCGACAGCCTCCGCCACTTTCTTCAGCCTGGGCCAAAGCCACTCGTGCGCGTCATTTTCTGGGTTCACCTGTAGCACGTATATAAGGTGCTACATATATATATATCTTATATATATTATCAAGTAGTATAAATTGTTGTTTTACTGCTTTATATAGGTATAAAATTTTGATTTAATAGTTTATATAGGTTTGAAATTTATAGAATGTTAGTTTCATAATCGATTAGTAGTCATATGTTAGCTACAAGTTAGTATGATATAAAGTTAGATTAATCTTATTTTAAAACATTGATTTCGAATAGATATAGATGTGTGAACAGTACCTGATGTACATATCTAATCCTAGGTAGGTTGCGTCTTCTCTTGAGGCTTGCCTTGTTATTATATAATAGGATGTAATTATTTATATAAGTTTGCCGAGTTATAAATACAAGCTTATTTATTTATTTATATATAGTCTGGTTCAGGTTTAAATATACGCTCTGCTAGCATACAAAAGTAAGTTTTATTTAAAACATATATTAGTACTTTAAATTATTTGTTACAACTGTAATATATCTATGTTTACTTGAGTTTTAGATAATCTGTTCTACAGTGAAAAGAAAAATAAAGTAATGTTGTATATATATAATATGTTGTGTGGCTGGTTTATTTATACGATTTGTTGAGATATTAGTTTATAAATTATATAATCTGTTAGTCATTTAAGTTTTAATATATTGATTCAAATTTTAGTCTATATATATGTTGTACTTTAATGTATGTAATTTAACCTTAAAACAATGGATTTTGAATATATATTTGTATTTAATTTAATATGTGTTTAAATTTAAAATGTGATCTTTGTATATAAACAGTTATATATAGTTATATATGGGTTCACTTATACCAATTATCTTCATGGACCCCATTCTAATGTGTTCCATCTATTCTTATTATCAGCTTGATCGTTGAATTCGTGCCGATTTTGCTTTGCTTCAATTCGTCATTCAAATTTCAGTGTCCGTATCAGTGTGCGTATCCGTGTCATCTTCTGTATTCTCTAGCCTCGAAAGGTGAGAAATCACTCATAATTTATGTTCTTTTATTTATTAAATTTGATTTCAATTGAAACGATAATTGAAATATGCTGTTGTTAGCTATTTACACTGTTATATATGATATTACCTGTATCAGTTCACCTGTGAGATCTGACACCATTATCTGTTATTTATATTGATGACATATGCATGTTATATTATTACCGTATCTGTTATCACTCTGCAAGTTCCCTCTTAGCATAGAATCACTATGGTTTGAAATAATACATATCCAGTCTTACCTTCGCCGGTTCCACCACCCCTTGATTCCTCTCAACCGCCTGTTTCATCCTCCACCTGGTCATCCCTCTTCAAGTCAAAACCCCGCAACGCAGGGCAGTACTCTCCTATTGATTTTTCCCTTGTTTATGATGGTAATGCTCTGGTTCCTCCAGATGTTGTGATCAAGGCCGGCAGTGATATCTGGGGTGAATGGATAGTTGGGTTTTTCCTTGACAAACGTCTGTCCTACCTTGCCGTAATTAGTCATCTCAAGAAATTATGGAAGTTGAAAGGTGAAATTGTTGTCAAATCTGATGGAACTTTGTTCCTTTTCAATCTGTCTTGCGCTGAGGACAGAAGGAAAATTTTAGAATCTGATCCCATTTTTCTAAGGAACAAAATTTTCATCTTGAAAGCGTGGGATCCTTCTATTGGTAACAGTTGCAGTATCATAAGATCCGTACCTGTTTGGCTAAAACTCTCCAATATTCCAATCTTTGCTTGGTCACATTTAGGCATAAATTGGTTAGCTTCCAGAATTGGAAGGCTTATATGTATGGATTCTTCTACAGAGAGACTTGAGAGGATCAGATTTGCTAAATGCTTGGTTGATGTTTCTCCTGACTGTCAATTAGTTGATGATTTTCCTGTCAAATTGCATGATGGTTCTATCCAGTTGGTTCAAGTCAGTTACTTATGGAAGCCTGACATATGTACTTATTGTAGGGTGCTTGGTCATTCAATCAACTCATGCCTGAAAGTAAGTGGTGTTAATGTCAATAGCAAAGATGATACTATCATGAAGCAGTATGATCATGAACGAACAAAAGCAGATATAGGTGTAAGCAAAGCACAAAGAAAAGGTAAACAAGTCTGGCAAAAAGTTGCTAATAGGAAAACTAATTCCAGAGATGTCCCTTCTCAAAAACCGATGGAGTTGAATGGTAGCAAGTTGTTTGATTCTTATCATGACAATTCTATTGATAAGCAGTTACATGAAGAAACAGAAAATGCTGGTGCTGTTAAACTAATTGATTGTAATATTCAGGGTTGTATTACTGACAAGGAGCAAAATGTGCGTATAACCCACAATAAATATGCAGTGTTAAATGAGTTAAATGATGATGCTCTTGAATGCAATCAAGTATTATGTAGTGATAATGATGTCGAGGAGGAAATTACACTTCTTGAGGAGTTTAACAATGAGCAACAGGTAACCATTTCAAATAAAGGGGATGAGAGTGTTGATGCTAATTGTGGTTTGCCTACTAGCACTGTTTACAGCGATGCACAAAGCAAGAGCAGTATTTCCTTTGTGCATGGAATTCACTCCATACCTTCTGAACACATCAATCTGATCATACCATCAATAATCAAGAAACAGTTGTAACATTGAATAACTTCATGTCCTCATCCAAACCCAATTCCCTTCCCCCCTTTATCTGATCCTGATGTTCTTTTTTGTAATACTTTGCAAAGGCAGATTGCAAACTTAGTTATATCAATGAATTCTTCCCCACTTCCTTCATCCATCCCCACCTCTTCTGCATTTACTCCCTCTGATCAACCTTCTCCAAGTCAACCTTATGTTTTCACTGGCAATATTCCTGGATGGAAATCTCCTCCCTCATCTCCTTCTACTGATGTTAATAACTTCAGAGCCCCTTGCTCAGGAACAAATTTCAGAAAAAAAAGAAAATCTTTGAAACAAATCCACGTCTCATGTAGAACCGAGTCTCCTGTTACTAGGAGCATGAAAGAACTTACCCACCAATCATTAGTTTAATCAATGTCGCACAACTTCGGTGCTTGGAACATTAGAGGATCTCATAATTTCTTCAAATTAGACCATGTAAAACAATTAATCTCTACTCATCAGCTGTCTATATTTACCATCCTTGAAACCAAATTAAATCTTCCTCTTACCATCTCTGCTGCCAAATATGTCAACCCTACCTGGTCTCTGTCACATAACGTTAATGGAGCAAGTTATGGTCGCATTTTGGTTCTTCACAACCCTTCTGCCCTTTCCCTTGTTCTCCTACATGCTTCTCCCCAATTAATGCACTTTCATGCCAAGTATTTCTATCCTCCCTCCTCCTTTTACATAACTTTTGTGTATGCGTCTAATTCTTAAGCCTTAAGACAATCACTATTCAACCTGATTCCTGCCTTACGGCAAGAATCTCATCCTAGGATTTTAGTTGGTGATTTCAACAGCTGTTTTACATTGTCTGACAAGCATGGTGGTAGGTCATTAATGCCAAAGGACATATATCCCTTAAACACTGCCATCTTTGATTTAGCTCTCATTCTTATTTATAGGGAAGGTGCACTCTTTTCTTGGAACAATCGATCAAAAAGTGGAGTTAGGACCTTCTCTAACATTGATCACTCTTTTTCCAATTTCAAAGCCCTTTCTTCTTGGCCTGAGCTTACCACCTTCCTTCCTCCTTCAATTTTGTCCGACCACTATCCTCTCATCACTACCACTGGAAGGAAGCTCCATGTTGTCAAAAGAGGGTTCGAATTTTACAATTCATGGATCCTTGATCCCGAATATAATACTATATTACAATCTGCTTGGGCTAATAATTTTTTTGGAAATCCTATGTTTATTTTTTGCAGTAAACTCAAGGCAATTAAAGGTGCCTTAAGGAGCTGGGCTAAAATCAAGTTTGGAAATGGCAATCTCAGATCCATTTTTCTTAAGGAACAACACAGGGTGGCTCGGGAGTTGATGATGGCTTATCCTGATGACGCTGCTCTAGCTACCAAGGAAGCAGCTCTATTCCATGAGCTAAGTCTTGCATTGGATGTTGAGAGTGAAATGAAAAAGCAACAATTGAGAATTAAGTGGGCTTCTGATGGGGAAAGGAACACTAAATTTTTCCATGCATCCCTTAAGGCTAAGCAGTCCAATAATAACATTTTTTCTATTCATGATGAAGCAGGGAACTTGCATTCCTCCCTTGAAACTGTTAACATTGCTTTTCAACAGCACTTTTCTGGTCTTCTTGGTAATGACAAAAATTTTATTCCCCAATTGGATGATCTCTCATCTGTTTCTCTGTCAAAAGTCAGTGGTGATGAAGCTGCTAAGCTTGTTGAAAAAGTTATTGATGCAGATATAAAGAATACTCTTTTCTCGATGAACAAGAACTCTAGTGCTGGTCCTGACGGTTTCAATGTTCAGTTTTTCATTTCTTGTTGGGAAACTATTGGTGTGCTCTTCTGCATGGCAATGCATAACTTCTTTGACAAGGTTCTGCTTCTTAAATCGGTTAATGCTACTAATTTGGTTCTTATTCCCAAATGCTTGAATCCTACATCTGTCACCTCTTTTAGACCTATCTCCTGCTGTAACGTTGTTTACAAGTGCATTTCAAAGATCATTGCCATGAGACTTGTTGCTGTGCTTGGGAGAATCATATCCAAGAATCAAGTTGCTTTCCTGCCAAAAAGAAACATCCTTGACAATGTTATGCTAGCACATGAGCTTTTAAAAGGATACAACAGTGCTAATGCCACCTCTGGTGCAATGCTAAAGCTTGACCTAAAGAAAGCTTTTGATAGCATTCAGTGGTCCTCTATTGTCAAAAATATGTCCCTTATGGGGTTCCCAAAGGTCTTTGTTGCCTGGATATATCAATGCATCTCCATCCCTACATTCTCTCTGATTATTAATGGAGCAAACTCAGGTTACTTTCCTTCCAAGCAAGGGATTAGGCAGGGAGGCCCGCTTTCCACCTATGTTTTCATTCTGGTGATGGAAGTATTCACTTGTTACCTGAGGCCTTTGTTTCTGTCTAAGCAAATTCACTATCATCCAAAGTGCAAGAACATTCAATTATCTTCTCTGCTTTTTGCTAATGATATCATGTTATTTACCAAGCCCAACCTCCAGTCTTTTGAAACCATTAAAAAAGCACTGCATAGCTTCTACTTGATGACAGGGCTTGAACTAAATTTACAGAAATCCAGTATCTTGTTTGCTGGTGTGCCATCCATACAGAGGCAAGTTCTATCTTCTACTGCTGGGATGCAAATCATGAATCATGACATGACTTACCTTGGTATGCCACTATGTACTTCTAGAGTGTCTCTCTCTAGCTGTCTTCCTCAATTTCAAAAAATTATTGTTGGCATGGTAAGGTGGCCTACAAGATTTTTGTCTCAAGCAGGCAGACTTGTTCTCATTAAATCTGTGTGTTTTTCTATGATGGTCTACTGGGCTAGGGCCTTTATTCTTCCTTCAAAGCTTATGAAAATAGTCAGATCTGCTTTGATTAGATTTTTCTGGTTTGGCTCTGTTCATCCCAAGAAGGTCTTCCCATGTTCATTCTCTGTTTTTGAAAAACCATTATGCAAGGGTGGATTAGGCTTGATCAAAATTTATGTTGGAATAGGGCTGCTTACAGTATTCACTTGAACGCACTATTGCACAGGAAAGACTCTCTTTGGGTTAAATGGACTCTTCAACATAATGTTGGTTCCAAGAAATTTTGGCAGATGGATGCTCCTCAATCATGCAGTTGGATTTGGAGGTGTATTTTGAATTCTAGGAGCACCTTCAGGCCTTTAATCCAAATTAAACTTACTGACTCTAGTAGCTTCTGGCACGATCCTTGGATAAGCCAAGGCTTTATTCTTGATCAAATCTTCTCTTCTCAGCAGAAATACCAATCTGGTGTTGGGCCTAATGCCAGGGCTGTTGACTTCATTGTGAATGGTGAGCTGTTGCTGCCATATTCCAGCAATCAAAATGTCAGGTCTCTCTGGAACCAATTTGTTTATAAAAAGTTTGCCATTCATGAACAAGATTTTGTGCTTTGGAATGGTAAACCTCACTCTATATCAGGTGTCTATGATTCTCTCCTTGGTATTGGCTCCATGCATGGTTGTAAATGGCACAAGGTCACTTGCAATAATGTTTCACCAAGTTCTGACAATCTGATGTTCTGGAAAGTTGTTAACAATGCTCTGCTTACCAGGGATAAATTGCTCTCTTATGGTATGGTTATGCCTGCAACCTGTATTCTATGAAATAGTAATGTTGAAACTCTCCTGCATATATACTTTGAATGTCCTTTAACTGTCAAACTTTGGTCTGAGTTGTTGTGTAATATGGGATTGTCTGATGTTCCTCAATCTACTGCTTCTCAATGGGTTCTGATTGAGGATGAAACTAAGTGGGATGATTTGTCTAGAATTCCTCTTTTCTTCAAGTTAAAAAATCTCATGAAACTAGTGTGGCGGGAAAGAAATAGAAGGATATTTGAAGAACAAAGCAGGTTTGAAATTGTGCTCTGGGCAGTTCTTAAGCATGATATCTTTAGTGGCATGAGAGCTAGTAGGCATGATTTTCTAGTTCAACGGATTGAGCCATGGATTCCTTAGCTTCTCTTGTTTTCCCTGTTGTTTTCTTGTTTATTCTCCTTTTCCTCCGTTTGTTCTTTGTTTTTCTTTTTCAGTAAACCTGGTAGGAGCCCAGTTCAACCCCGCTTGCTCTGAAGAAAAAAATGCTTGATTTTGAGCTATGCATAAATCTGTTTAATATAAAACAAGTTTAATAATAAAGTTGGATTTTATTAAAATATAATATGGTTAAGCAAGTATTTAAATTATATTTTAACATAGAGTTTATAATGATTTAATAAATTAAGGTTGAGAAGATAGATATGAAATTGATTTGAAATTGTATTTAATTAAGAAATATATTTAATTAGAAATTGATTTGAAATTTATTGAATTTGAGATTGTAAAGGATATAATTTTATTACTTTATTTTAGTTCAGGTGATTTAAATGAATATTTCAAGTTGAAGAAAATATTTATTTTATTTGTAATTTGGGGTTTATTTAAATAATATTGGATTTATTAAGTGAATATTTCAAAACTAAATTTTAATAAAGTTAAATTAAGATATATATAAAATTATCAAATTTAGTTTTGAGATTGTGAAATATTTTGAGCTTTGGAATATATATGGTTTATTTGTGGTTCAAATCTGTATTTGAAATCGGTATAATGGTTTATTGAGAAGTGAATTGAATTGAAATTGATGATTTAAGATTTGATTAAATTTGAAATTTTGGGATTGGTGTTGATTTGGAATTGATTGTGAAATTTGAGGAAGCTATTTTATTATATAAAGTATTTTTAAATCATATTTAAAACTATTTATAAATGTTACTTTATAAATTTACTTCATAAAAACTATTTTAATATAAATTATTTTTAATAAAAACTATTTTAAATTATAACTATTTTATTATATATACTATTATTTATATTTAAATAGTTTAAGTGGGAAGTGTTATGATTCCAAAGTATTATGATTTCTAAATTTTGATTTCCAAAGTATTATGATTTGCAAAGCGTTTGATTTAGAAAGTGTTATAACTTTAAAGTACTAAGATTTTGTAAATGGATATATTTGAGATGGATATACTTAAAATGGAAATGATATCATATTTGGTTTTGAAATGGAAGTGATATCGTATTGATATGGTTTTGTAATGGCAATGATATATTGGTTTTGAAATATAAACTATTTTGAAAGTTTGTTTAATGACCAATCGGTGTAATAATTACGTAGTTATTGAAGAGTCTGGGATCGGTTAGGGACATACTCTCTGTCTAAACCGATTAATAACTATTATACGTGGAGTGTGATCCAGAATGAAGTGGTTGGATTGATGACGTTGCTGGATTTGGAGAAAGAGAACGATAATGGATAGCCTTGACACTTGTGTCAAAATTTGAAATGACTTAAACAGGAACCGTGCCGGGCCCATGAGGTTAGCCACCTCTAAGAGAACACACTTCTTCGTAAACAACTCATTATTTGTTTTTGATTGGTGCACACCCTTGAATTGGGAGTGTTGTTTCGCGGTGTTGCGATCGTTGCGGCGATGCGTTCTCACCAGTCCGGATCAGGCAAACGGTAGTTTCACTACCTTGGGTATTGCCTCATGTGCCTTGTCATACTTGTATCCCTATGCGCGACCACTACGATTTGTTTTGTGTTATACCTATGGAGTACTGCTTGATAGCCCACTAGTTTACCGTGGAGTTTACAGTGCTGTATAGACTATGACGCTTATATAAAATGTGTTAAGGGGAATAATGGTAATGCCTTAATGTTATTTTGATACTTTATATTACTGATGGCATTATCTACTTAGCGTATATATAAATAGTTAACGGATCCTTAAAGGATGGTTATCCCAAACATATTTTGAGTTACTTGTATTTCAGTTGTTATTTCACTTGAGTTGGATTTACTGATATAAGAATGTTAATCCCGACTTGAGTGTTTTGTGTTTTGCTTTACGCTCGGGTCAGACTGAGTGTACAAGTATTCGAGACTCACCTTTGGAGTTGGAGCTTCGCTTGGAGATCCAGCTATCTATCCAGCTTTCAGATATTCAGTTGATTCTAGCGATGTATTCTGATTCTTGTATTTGACTATTGTATTCGAAACTTCTGTTGTATCTTATTTAACTCTGATATATATAGTAGCTTCATGAACTACTATCTTTTGTTTCAGTTGCATATTATTACTCTATGTCTGTGATTATATGATTTTTATTTACTGTATATGCTAAATTTTGCCAAATATAAACTTACAATCTGGTATTTTGAATAATTCAATTCTGGCATGTTTGGATGTGAATGGTTGAAAATACTAGGTCGTTACAATATGCATTAGCCTCTAATTTGTACATTAAGATAAGTGGGTAAGTGGGGTCCTCCATGTTCTTCACTTTGAATTATTTCCATCTTCATTCCTTTGTATTCATTTTGTTCATGCATGTGTTTTCATGTACCCACTCCTATTTGAGATCAAATTCCTACACAAATATGCATAAATTCCAATTAATTTTTTTCAAAGAAATATATGCACACAAATGACCGTTTTGCCCCTATATGAAGATGTATATGTGACAATTTAGAATTCATATGGATTTTAGTTAAAAAACAAGTTAAAATACCCAATATGATAATTTATTTAATTTAAATAGATTAAATATGGTGGTAAAAGTATGCACATTTACGTGCACATCAAATACCCCCACACTTATCTTTTTATTCGTCCTCGAATAAACTAAAACTAAGATAAATCCGCTTTCGTAGGGAGCACGATTGCATTGAGCGTATGCAACAAGCCGTTAAACCTATGGGTGTCCCCAGTAGGACGATTGTTGCCTCGTGAGGGTTTTCAGCGAATACTACCCACAAAATCCAAATGCATGATGAAAATATTTACAAAATGCAAGATTTATTTACAAAGTGATGAATGCGAGTTTTTGAAAATATTTACAAATGAAAGATTTACTTTTAAATTGACACAAATAAGTTAAATATAGGTTTTGGTCATTATCTTGAAAATTTAAGTCATTTACTCATCAAAATTTCCAATAAAAATCAAGTTATCATAACAAATAGACAATAGTTTAACTCATTGTTTCGGTCGATAATATAGTGTAACTATGAAATAGATCCTTAGTTGATTATCAAAGTTTATCAAAGTGGTATTTTCATTTCTTTTCTATAATAAGTCAAATTAAATAAGTTAAAATAGTGCTTGAATTTAATTTGCTTAATCTCTTTTGTATTTTCGAAAATTTTATTGATATTTACAATATTTCTATGCCCAACTCAGGTAAATTAAGGCTAGATATATTACCTATGCACTGCCTTGCGGACTTATGTGAGGGGAATACAGAGCGTGGCGAGTGAACACAAGAGTGTTAACACCTGTTGACTGTAGGCCTTATTAAAAAGAATTTTTATGTATACACCTAGCTAAGATAAACTGAGGCCAGATATACCAATCGTGCACTGCCTTTCGGGCTTACGTGAGAAAGGTACAGAGCATGGCGAGTGTACACACAAGTGTGTACACCTGTCGACCGTAGGTGTTAATAGAAAATATTTACATATATACAAATGTTTTGTTTTTTATTTATATGTTTTTTTAGAAAGAGTGAGGGTTTTGCAAAATCATCTAAGCACCATTTAACATAGAAGACAGAGAAATGTTATATCCTTTTATTGAATTCACCACTTTTTAAAACAAAGATTTTCATTTAGGATATATTTCATAATTATCACGTATGAACCTTTCTATATATTAGTTAAACTATCGTTATTTGTAATTAAACTTCATTTTTATTTTTGTTAAGACAAATAAATTTTCAATGATTTCAATTTAATAAACCAAAACCATATATTTATCCTATAGCGTTTCTTTAAAAATAAATCAAAATGCTTAATTTTTTGTTTTTTAAGTTTTTGTTTTTTTTGTTTTGGGGTTTGAAAAGAAAATGTAAAATAAACTATGAAAAAACAAAAAAGAAGGTGAGTCTCCCTCCAAACCTGATTTTGACCTTATCCCCACAGTCAACCCAAGCGAAAGGAACGTTTATTCATGAAAATGAAATGTATTTACACGACATCAGAAAATATATCGTTAAAAAGTAAATGAAACAGTCTTCCAAAGATCGATTCATTTGTCTCGTCAAGTATGCGAGACACAACTTAAGCGCAGAAAATCAAATCGTAAAAGATTTCAAAGTTGAGTGTTGATTTGGAAAAATGAATGTCGTTTTATTGAAAATCGTATGAATTGTTTTATTTTCGATGATTTTTGGGGTAAATAGGATGATTTGTTGAAGTTCAAATTTATTTTCACCAAATTGATTTTCAAGCTTATTGTTGAAAACTTCTTTTGAATTATCGATTTCAAAATCAAAGTGGTGATCGATATCTTCCCTTTCAGAATTCAACAACTCGTTTTCAAAAAGTCTAAAGAAATCATGTTCGTTAAATTCATCTTCCTTTATTGGGTTATCAATAACTTTGTTGCATATATCATTTTCAAAATCCAAAGTTGTTGTATTCAAACTTTTATAATCGGGAAAAGGAAGATCGAATTTTAAATCAAGTTTAACACCCTCAAAAGAATTGAAATCCAACTCAATTACCGTCTTTTCAACAACTTCATCAAGATTGTGATTTTCGATTTCACAAGTTGTTATTTGAAATTTGTCGGCAAAAGATGGATTATCGTTTGACTCGTCACACGTTGGGATTTGATTTTGTTTATCACATTGTTTCATATTTGTTTCAAACAACAAATCCTTGTGATTATTGTGAATTTCGTTCATTTGCTCAACAAAGTCAAATTTGTAATTATTAACTTGAAAATTTTCACTTTGAAGTTGTTGAGGATAAAAGTTTTCAATCATATCGTGATTAAGATTATTCCAATTGCCAAATTCGTTTGAAAAGTTGCTTCCATTTTCATTTTGAGTTTGAAATTCATTTTGGAGTTCAAAATTGGATTGGCATGGGTTATAATCGAAATCCTTTGAATTTTGAATTGAATTCAAATTTTGAAATCCTTGACTCGAGTTACCACACAAATAAGAATTACACAAATCATTTGTCATTTGATTTTGTTGTGCAGAAATTTCAAACAGAGATGAAACGCTACTTTCGAGATTCGAGGGTTGTTCGTCATTTTGAAAATATTGTGGTTCAAAACTCGAATCGTTTAAACAATAGTTGTTTTTGAAATATCCATAAGAATTTGAAGTAAAATTATATGGATTACATTGATTTTCACAACTATCGTAAAAATTCATGTGAATATGGAATTTCAGACATTTTCAAGAATGTTTTTAGCTTTTTTTTATAAGGGAAACATATTTACAAATAAAATTTATTTTTCCAAAGGGAAATTGATTTTTGTTTTGTTTTTTGGTTTGTCAAATTTTATTTGTTTTTGTAAAGGTTTTGTAATTTATAATTTTTTTTAGATTTTGGTTTTCCTAATTTTTTTGGATTTTTGAAATTTCAAAGGAAAAGTAATATTTAATTTTTTTTAGTTTTGGATTTTTTTTTAAATATGCATGAACTAATGCAACTAAATTAATGCAAGGGTTAATTACAAATGATTTATCGTAAGTTAACCCAAAATTGTAGAATCACAAATTGTCTTAAATCAACAAGATAGTTCTCAGCCAGGTAACGTACAAGAGTTATCGGTGCACCACGAATCACCGTAGCAATGCAGCCGAAGGTTTAAGTACTTTCAGAGAAACAAGCACTATAATATTTACGAATCACCGTAATATTTATAAATGGTTATTTCTCTGCCATAGCCTATACACCAAGAATTTAAATTGTTCAAAGAAGACAAATTGTCAATATACAATTAAATGTTATCGATGTCTAACCGTTATTACTAACAAATTCTACGATGAAATGCAAAACAGAAATTAAACGTGTATTAATAATGCAACTACAATGGATTTTTTGTTTTGTTTTTGTTTTTGTTTTTCTTTGTTTTTATTTTTTTTGATTTTTGATTTTAAAAAATGCAAGCAAACAACAATGCAAGGCAAATAAAAACAGTAGATATAGAGAGCAGTTTATTTTATTTTAGAAAGCGAAGCAATTTTTTTTGGCAGTAGTTCTTCTCCTTTTGAAATTCTGCTTTGACAACCTGAAATAAAAACAAGATATATACAATTTTTTTTGAAACAACTTGTTGTTTGTGTTTTTTTAGAGGGAACAAAACAAAACAGACTTTTTTCTAAAACCTGTTCCAAAAGAAAACAGAATCAAAACAAGTAAATTTATTCTAACGTTAATTCAAACACACATCAAAACCCCATCCCACAATATTAGGCCCAAACCCGCATTTTTTTATATCTATTCTGTTAATCTATATATAATGAGAATACATTCAAATGAAGCTTTGGAAATGACCTAATTTTCCATTCTACCAAAATCAAACACAAAATAAAACTTAGACTTTTTCCATGACCACCTAAATCTTGCCACATCCTGATCATATGTGCCCACGTAATTCCTCACAATTTGCAATCACATTCCCTTGCTATTTTCTTGAATCTAACCCATTTCAATATCAAATTAGAAAATCAAAAATAAAACACCTATGCAAATCAGAGCACCACCTAATGCCTCTTCTCCTCTTTATTTGACTTCAAGTTACCGATTTCATTCTTTTTCCTGTTCTTTGCTTCCTCATCTCAATATGAATGAAGGATGCGAGCTATGGACCCTTGATTTCATGCGTATGTTTTCCATAGTTTTCATAACCCGATCCTGCCGCGGTTGAACCGCGAATTACCCCGAGCCACGGGGGTTAACGGCCAGGAACTCAATCAAACCTTCTTCATGCAAGTACATTGGTTCGACCTTCGAATTGGCAGTTTAACCCTTCATTTGAACATGGTTGAACCTTCTCATATGCGCAATTTCTTCGTTTCAAAATATGTTTTCAAATTGCCGTCCGTTTATGTTCGTAATTAGTGCAGGTAGTGTAACAAATTTTGTTTAATTTTTCATATTTGAATTAATGTGTGGATTATGAATTAATATCGTATATATTTATTGAAGATGTTGATTTATTGTGTACTTATGGTTGATACGTCGCATCTAAATGTATTAATTTAAAAAAAAAGTATGTGCGGTTCTTGACGGTTCAACCGTCGAACCCTCGAAACCTCGAACCTTGAGTTCTCACGGTTTGATTCACGGTCCGGTTATGAAAACATTGTTGTTTTCTATTGGAAAAGTTATTCAGGAGGGAGAACAAGGTGGACAGTTTGGTTTAATTCTGATGAGAACAGTAATGTTTTTCTGTCATGACATAGGTATTTGGAATTTCTAATATCATTATTATAAACTTATTTCATACACTCATTTAGAATACTTGATGACATATTCTTGATGATTAGCGAATTAAAAATTAGTTTATAGTTAATTTGCTTCTATTGTTGGTAGTAAATTTCAGTCTGTAAGTTCTAGGTGTATGGTTATGCTACATGCTTCGGTATGGCCATGACAGATATTTTGTGTTTAAAGAAATTTGATATTTCAAGAGGTATTTACATAATCTTTTCCTCATTTTTATTTCGTTTTGATTAGAATTCGTTGTATTTTCATCTATAAATTGGTATCGCAGTTATCGAACTTCTGCTACCTATTTTTATAATGTAAGTCAAATGGTTGACTAAGGTTTATTTTATCATGATTATTATACACTATCTTAAATGTTACTTTATCCATGATCAAAGGTGAAATATCGTATTTGTACTGCTACTCACGTTATGTATTATGTGCTTTATTTTTATTGTTTGGCATTGACCTTATTGAAGAAACTACTTACTTTGTTACCAAAGAACTTTAGGTGGGTCCAGCCATTAAGCATATAGTATGTTGTCATTCAATCTCATTGAATCCATATAGCTAAATAAAACATAATTGATTAATTATGCTTATCCGATTAAACACTCCTCCACAATAATATTACCAACTATCATAAGCATGTATAGAGTGCATATGGTTCGTAGTTCTAATTATTGCGACCAACTTCTATGGAGTTTTTCTTTTATGTAAAAGCATTAAAAAAATTAAGTATAATACATATGTGGATTGTTTAATCTTTTTTACCGATTTATAAATTTTGGTGTGTTCAAAAAATGGAAATCAAGCTTCCTTAAGCTAAGTTGTATCCATCGTTAAGTTGGTGTTTTGTTCTGTGAACTTTGCATTAATGCAGATTAGATGATTGGGGAAAAATTATTTTTATGTTGAAACAAAGAATAGTGTTAAACTAATGATAAATTATTCATTAAGTAATGTTCTAATTTTTGTTCATTTTGTATGATGGCGAGATGTTCAGTTCCATTGTTCACTTTGTATGATGGCGGGATGTTCGGTTCCATTTTACAAGATTTGAAGGAAACAAATAGGTCTCTTTTGCGCAATCTCATGCAAGTTTAGGGTCTCGATATATGAATTTTCATACACTTTCTATTGAATTGTAAATTTACGGTGGCTGTAAGATTACTGGATGTTATATATAAGGTATATTATTTTAGTACAGTTGAAATATAAACACATAATGCAATAAATGAAATATTTAACGCCATGTATGCATTACATAGTTCGAAGAGTGCAACACTAATGTATACATATATATACCATAATATGATATGAAATATATTGTTCCATACATAAATTTCAACAACATTGTATATTTCCACTACAAAACAGGCCTCGTTTAGCGACCGGTACTAGCAACGGCTAAAAAAGCCGGCCGTCGCTTTACGCGTATATACTGGCAGCCCAGACAAACGAAAACACACTTCTTCTTTCCTCCAAATCACTTCAGCAACTCCCCTCCTCCACTGCCGATGCCCCAGCCGCCGCCCCCCGACGCGAGTTGCCGATCTTCCCGTCGCAAAAGCCACAACATTCCAAAACTTGAAGGTATGCTATTGCTTCTAATTTCGGCTTAATCTAGGTTTAATCAAAACCCTAATTTTGAAAATTGGTTGATTATATGTGATAGAAATTGATGACTACGCATTAATAGTTGTTCATAGTAGCGTATTGATTGATTTGGAGATATGTTAAGAACCCTAATTCGGCAAATTAGTTAATTATGGGTTTGTTATTATGTAGTAGTTAATGATAATATTATATTTGTTGAGTTAGTGATATTAATTAGTGGTTTGATTGTTTAATTCGTAATTAAAAATTATGGTTTATTTATAATCCAAAAATTAGTGTAGATTACCGGTTGATGTGGATATATAATTAAGTTTACGTGAATATTTGTTATAGTTAATTAGAATAATGTTTATTATAGTTTGCGCAAACATTAGTGTACAATTATTGATTAATATGCTGCTAGATTGGTACATTCAAACAGAAGTAATATTTTTTATTAAATTAGCGTGTGTGCATTCTAAGTACTAGTTGTTAGTATAAAATTAAATTATTATAGTTTATTACAAGTGCTAACATCTAATTTTCGTTTACAAAATCGATAAAAAAAATTAAATTGTTAGCTGAATTTTAAAATATGTTTTGAAAATTCAAATATATTAAATAAAATATTTAAATGGTTAAATGAATTATATAATTTTGGAATGAGCATAACAACAACAAATATTATATTGAAATCAATTCTTGTACAAAATTAAGAAATGAAAATAACAACAATAAATATTCTTCTAAAATCGATTTTGTAAAAAATGAAGAAATGAATATAATAACATTAAATAGTTTATAAAATAGTTTTTATACTTTTTGTAGTTGTAATTTTTGTAGTTTATAAAATAACATTAAATCGATTTTATAAAATAGTTTTTGTAGTTGTCAAAATAGTAACTCATAGTTCCCATTTGTGAGATAAGGCATATTTTCCGAGTTACTGATAGTTCCCATGGATTTTGATTCATAATTAAACGAATTATATTTGGCCACATTACTAAAAAAAATTAAGATCATTATTTCTTTATAGACCACTAACACTTCAATATTAATTTTTTTTATTTTTCTTTATTTATGTGAACCTCTTTGAGAATTTTGGCCTCGTATGACAAATGTTGTATATGATCGTTATATGGATATTCGTTTTTCCACAGAACGGACATCTATATTCATCTAATACAACATTTGTTGGATTTGTCCTAGTATTTGGACAAGTTACAAACACAATAAAGTAATCATATTTTATAAATCATTTCAGTTTAAACGGTTCATAAAATTTCGATGGCACTTTCTTTTTTCCCTGTGTACACGCATTTGTGTACGATACAGGGAAAAAAGGGAAGTCTGTCGAAATTTTGTAAATCGTTTAACCTGAAATAATTTATAAAATATGATTACGTTATTGTGTTTGTAATGGAAAGTAGGATAACCGGCCATCAAAGTAAAAAAACAATAAACTTAAGAATTGAAAATTTTAATGCAGTATTTATTTGAATTTGTTAAAATAGTAAAGGGTTATATATGAATTTGTACAAGACTTTAATATGAAGTGTTTTATTCAATCTTCTAACCAACATTTTTCAAATCAGGAAATATGTTCGATTATTTTGTCGATCGTAGTTGTATGTATGAACCTCGAAAAGGTATGAAAGGATCAATAAAAGAACGTTTATGTAACGGTGTACACATATTTATTAGATTTTCTCAATCTAATAATCGAAATAACATAGTCATTCGTTGTCCATGTAGTAAGTGCAAACATCTGAAGCATTGGAAACCAGATGTAGTAGAAGTACATTTGTACAAATTTGGTTTTGTGCCGAACTATTACTTATGGGATCGTCATGGAGAACTTGTTCAACCTACACCTAATCCTGTAGTGTTACAGGACGATAATACTATGACCAATCCTATAGAATGCATGGTGCAAGATGATGCACGATCAATGTTTCCTACCTTTGACCAAGGTGATGATGTGAACGAATTGTTGACGAAGACCCGAACGCGGAAGCTAAATTTTTTTATGATTTATTGGATTTTGCTAAGAGGCCACTGTGGGATGGATGTACAAGCGGAACCGAATTATCTGTAACCGCCGAATACATCACTATGAAATCGAAATTTAATCTTACAGAAGCTGCATTTACAGGAGTTGTACAAACTGCAAAACGACACATGCCACCTAATAATTTGATGTGTGATAGTCATTATAAAGTAAAAAAAAACTTATGTCTGCTTTTGGATTGCCGTACCAGAAGATAGATACATGTGTAAAAGGTTGCATGCTGTATTGGAAAGAAGACGCTCATCCATCACTAAATGCAGAATATGTAACGAGGAAAGATACAAACCAAGAAAAAAAAAGGAAAAGAAGTTCCATATAAGAGGATGCATTATTCATCCATCACTCCTAGACTTCAATGGTTATATGCATCTTCTGCTACAGCATGTCATATGTGATGGCACGCTGTGAGAACACCAGAAGAAGGAATTTTGATACATCCATCTGATGGAGAAGCATAGAAACATTTCGATAAGACTTATCCTCAATTTGCGGCAGAGAGCCGTAATGTTAGGCTAGGCTTATGTACGGATGGATTTTCGCCATTTTCTCAGTTTGGTAGTAAATATTCATCATGGCCTATTATTATTACTCCTTATCATTCACCTCCATGGATGTGTATGAAAACTCCATATATGTTTCTAACGATCATCGTTCCCAGTCCTGATGATCCGACTCAAGGAATTGATGTTTATCTACAACCACTAATCGACGAGTTGAAAACACTGTAGCATAAATGAGTTGAAATGTACTACATTTCGAGAAAAAGGAATTTTTGTATGTTTGCTTCTTTATTATGGATTATTAGTGATTTTCCAGCGTATGACATGCTTTCAGGTTGGAGCACAACTGGATGTCTAGCATGTCCTTATTGTATGGATGAAACACGAGCATTTTCATTAAAGTATGGAAAGAAAATTTCTTGGTTTGACTGTCATAGGTGTTTTCTACATATCAATCATAAATTTAGAACGAATAAAAAGAACTATAAAGCTAATAGAGTAGAGAGTATGCTACCACCTAAGGTTTGGACAAGTGAGGAGGTATATGAAATTGTAAAAGACTACCCAAAGATACATGAAACTGGGGTACAGGTTGAGATTCCAGTTAAATCGGACATTCATAACTGGTGCAAGCAAAGTATATTCTAGGAGTTACCGTACTGGAAAAATCTCCTACTCCGACATAACACTGACGTCATGCACAACGAAAAAAACGTGTTTGACAACATGTTTAATACAATTTTGAATGTGAAGGGGAAAACCAAGGACGATGCGAATTCAAGACGTGATATATTACACTTTTGTAAGCGGCCCGAACTTCAATTATACGACGATAATAAGAAACCGAAAGCATGCTATAAGCTAGATAATAAGCAAGTAAAACTCGTTCTAAAGTGGGTGGAAGGACTTAGATGTCCTGATGGGATTTCATCTAACCTCCGTAGATGTGTTGACTTTAAAAACAGCAAATTGAGTGGGATGAAAAGTCACGATTGCCACATTATGATGGAGTATTTTTTCCGTGATTTTCAAAGAACTGCTGCCTGTAAAAATATGGAGTGTTATAACAGAATTGAGTATGTTTTATAAACAGCTTTGTTCTACGACGTTAAAGGTAGATCGTATACGCAAAATTCAAGCAGAAATCCCTGTACTTCTATGCAAACTGGAGAAAATATTTCCGCCTGGTTTTTTTAATGTAATGAAGCATTTACCTGTTCATCTTCCATCTGAAGCACTCCTTCGTGGTCCTATGCAATATGGATGGATGTATCCATTTGAGAGGTAATTTAATTAATTTTGGTTTTTGTACCACTATATGAATTTAATTAACTTTGTTTTAGGTACCTGAATCATTTGAAGAAAAAAATTAGACAAAAAGCACGAGTAGAAGGTTCGATTTGCAAATCGTACCTTAAAGAAGAAGCTTCATTTTTTTTCTCACATTACTTCAGTAACGATGTGAACTTATCGTTTGTAAGTGTTCCCCGTAAGGAAGACACTATTCAGCAGGATTCTTCTCAAACAATGTTATCTATTTTTAGACAACATGGAAGACCTGTTGGAAAATGTGTGGAAATATGGTTAGATGATAGAGATTACCATATGGCACACACATATGTTCTTTTAAATTGTGCTGAAGTTGCACCATTTGTCAGGTAATTATGAATTCATATATAATTCAATTATACATGTATATATTAATTATAAAGGAATATAATACATATTTGCAGCATATACGAATCACAACATCCATCTAGCGATCTTAGTAAACAATTTGCTGGATGGTTTTCAAACTACGTTCATGATACAGAAAACCGTGTTGTTGACGAAGGATTACGACGTCATGCTATCGGACCAAAACGTAATGTCAAGACTTATCCAATATTCTTCGTCAATGGATTTAAATTCAACACCAAAGATTACAGGGCTGAAAAATTAACATATAACAGTGGTGTATTTGTCAAAGGAAGTGATGATCTAGAGGATCATATAAAAGATTTTTACGGCGTCTTAACACAAGTTTTAGAGTTGACATATTATACAGAACCTACAGAGAAATTTTTTTATTCAAATGCAACTGGTTTAGCAATGTTCCTGGCTCTGGAATTAACGTGCACAAAAATTATAAGCTAATTGAAAAAAGGCATACGTCGCATTACTATAAGTATGATCCTTTTGTATTAGCTAAGCAAGCTTTACAAGTTTATTGTGCTCCATATCTGTCCTTAAAAAAAGATAAAGCAGACTGGTGGGCTATTTTAAAACGAAGGCAAGAAATACGTTTGATGGAAATAATATTCCAGATGAAGCAGCATATCAAGCGGATCTCGAGCCAAATACTTAAATAGTGATAACCGATGACATTGATGTAGTGTCGTTGACTGATGAATCGAATGTTTTAATAGATGCATTTGTAAGTACCGAAGAAAATGAAATAGAGTACGAGATCGAGTCTGAATCAGAATATGACGAAGACTGATCATAAATGGCATCGCTTGTTGTATAAGTGTGAGCTATGTATTAACAATAATGACTATGTTCTGTAATATTCTGAGCTCTGTAATAATAATGATGACTATATATGATCTGTATCATTCTGAGTTATGCATTATTCTTTTCATGTACACTTTTGTCGATGATTATGTGCAGAGTACGTTTATGTGATGATTATCACTTGATTAATAATTATGTGATGATTATACGATGATTAACGATTATGTGATATTGATTGATGATTATGTGATGCTTATGTGATGCTTATGTTATGTGATATTGGTTGGTGATTGTGTGATGATTATTGATGATTATGTGATGCTTATGATATTGATTGATGATATTGATTAACGATTATGTGATATTTTATATATGTTTGTCAGTTATGTCTGATAGACGACGTGATCGACGTAGTACATCTCGGTTACCTTCACTTGGAGCAGGTCCGAGTACCTCTGAGCCAGATCTCCGTCGAGTTGCGGAGATAATTCCGAAAAGTGCTGGGTATGTATCAAACTTATTTGAATTATATTATATGAAATATATTGAATATATACATCAACATTTCTACAGAGGGTTCGAGGTGGAGCCGTCTGATTTCATTTTGCAAGTATCGAAGGAGGCATATAAGAGTAGGATGTCCGGGTGTTGGCCTCAATGGGAAAACATTCCAACACATATAAAAAATGCAATATGTGCTGATCTTATGGTAAATACAATTTTGTAATATATAATTATGCCTTATATGAAACCAAAAATAATATGCCATCATGCTTTATGACATCAGTTTTACGTATTCTGTTCTGCTGATTGTTTTTTAATTATACAATCTCTTTTACATAACACGTATGATAATTCAATATGCAGGCAGCTGTACGTGTGGATCCGCATGATATGGATGTTTTTGTAAATCATTGGAATAAAAAGATGCAGAAAAATTACAAAGAGACTCTGTCACGGGCTAAGAGTTCAGGAAAAAAGCCAAGTTGGATGGGGGATGATGTTTGGGCTGGATTCCAACAATATTGGGAATCCGAAGCATTCAGAGTAAGTTATATTGTCACTATATTTTTACATTTAAATGTGTTGAGTTATTTTACTTAATAGTGTATATAAATTAATAGGAATTGTCGGAAAGAAACAAGGATAATAAGAACAAAAATCCCGCTTTACATCGTGGTGGCTCGAAATCCTTCCAACAATATAGGAGGGAATTGGTAAATAAATTAACCAATATTGTTATGTATGTATATATTTGCTAGTTTCTCTTTACCATATATTCTATACTTGTATATAATCTATTCTTGTATATACTCATGCAAATTATCAATATAACCTATTCTTGTATATATTCAGTATGCAAAGTATGGTAGGGAGCCCACAACGGCTGAGGTTTTCAGAGTCACACATGCAATGGGGCATACAGATAAGGATGGGAATGTTTCATATGATTGGTCGGACGACAAGGCTGCTTCTGTAATGGTAAATATGTTTATTTCTGTAATGAAAATATTTCATATTCGCTTATTTCACAGTAAATAAATAAATTGTATAGCAATTGTGTCAAATATCTGTTCGTAATTGTAGGAGAGATATAACGCAGAGTATGCACGAGCGATACAAGCGAGTGGACGGGAGTCGCTTACGATTGATGAGTGTAATCGGATATGGGATTCATTCATTGAACCTGCAAGTCGAAACATGCGTAACAGTTTCGGCAATATGGTATATACTCAACATTTACACAGTAGAAACCTGTATGCCATGAACTTCCTATTCACTTGAGTTTATTACCAAGAACTTGAGTTATCGTATTGTTATTGTATGCCACCATGAACTTCTTATTCACTTGAATTATTTCATAGGCTCTTAATTTCCAAAGGTCATATAAGAGATCCATAGATGAGGAAGAGATTGCTTAGATGCAAACTCAATTGGACGAGCTCAATGATTGGCGGAAGATTCAGTTAGCGACGTAGATAGATGAGCGTATTGCTGCGTTCTATCAGGAGCATGGGTCAATAACCGGGGAAGGAGGTGCAGGTGATGATGATGCTTAGCTGGTTTGATTTGGACATGGGTATGCTTTATATATATTTGTGTACATGTTATGTTGTGTATATATATGGATGTTGTGATTGATACTCAGTGTTTTGGTGGGTTTGATATTTTGGTTGTTGTGATTGATATTTGAACAATGTGGTTTGGTTTAGTGGATTTTCATATTTGGTTATGTTGATTTTCTTATATGATTTTGTAAATATATGTTAGAATATGCAATATTTGATGATTTGGTTGTGTTGATATTGATTATATGGTACGATGGAATGGTATTATATGTGTGAAATGATGGAATTATATTATTTGGATTGATTGAGATTGAGGGTTGAAGGTGCTGCAATTTGGCTGGAAATTTTTTCGAGGTTTGCAACGGCTAACGATGACTAGCGACGGCCATTTGGTCAAAATAAGCGACGGCTAGCGACGACTAAATTGTAACGATTTGCAAGGGTTTGCATCGACAACCCGGGAATCCAACAACCCAACGGTTGCTTCCACGTGGACATTTAGCCATTACGAGCCGTTGCAAAATGAACAACGGAGCCGTCGTTAAGGCCGTCGCTTTCTTTAGTTGCAACAAGGTATTTTGCAATGGCTATTAGCGACGGCCGCCAACGGCTTTTTGCCGTCGCTAAACAGTGTGTATTATGTAGTGTTCATGTTTTCACTTCTAAGTTTGGAAGAAGTTTATTCAAAAGTTATTCAATTATGGAAGTAGTTATGGTAATGCCAGGAAATACGATTAATGATAGACGTTTCAATTTAAGTAAATTTAGTAGAAATACACTACCTTCAACTAATACATGCATGTAGACAACAAACAACATACTATCTTTTATGCTAATTCTTTAATTACTATTATGATTAATATACTAGGCTATACTATTACCTATCATAATGTGACATTACCGTGCACGTAAAATATTCTCAATGAGTGAAGCTATTCAAATTGGTATATTTTTCAATTTAGGACATCTGTTAGTAAGTGGTTTTAGGTCGGCTGCATCAGAGAGAGGATTAAATTGGAAGGCCTTACTTAGAGATGCGATTGTGGGGTTAGTTTTATTGAATTAAACATTCCACTCAACCATTTTGTATGATATTCAAGTACTTTTATTTTCAATATGAAATTTAGGTCTTTCAACGGATGCTTTCAGATGCGGATTGTGCCATATTCGCATCCACACCCGAAATCATTTTCGAATATCGGATATCTGCATCCGCGAATATGGACGGATATCGGATAATTATTCTATCCACTAACGATCAATAAATCAAGAACTGCAAAAGGAAAATTTTAGCTTAACATAAATATTTTTCAATCTCATTGATTATAAAAATGTTAAAAACTAACAAATATGATGATAATAAATAGTTTCAAGCAGTTGATAAGCATTAAACACATACAATACAAACTACTAACTTTAAAATGATTACAAAAATGTCCCTAAATGAGATAAAAATTGAAAAGGATAAATTGGACATTTCAAAAGCTTCAGAATCAAGTATTCCTACTATATGCTGTAGATTCTCGAGACAAACGGCTTGCATTGCCATGATTTGTTCCTTTTTTTAGATCATCTGAATTTTGCAACAATTGATTAATTTCTTTCCTACCTTTATTTGAAATGAATAACCATAAATAAATACGATAGTATATGAGGAAATTTAGACCTATTTGTGGATGTTATCTGTGATTTTATTTGGGGACTTTGTGGAAATATAACTATAGTTTTGTTTTTTAATACGTGAAGTTATCCTTCACCATGGTAGCTTTAAAAGAAGAACAATACGAATCATTAATGGAAAAATGTATGTTATTTTCTTTTGCTTTTTTCCTACTAGAGTTTTTACTCTCCAATGCAAATATTGTCTGGGAAAGAAAGATGTCGACATTGCATAAAATACTCATTGTCTCCTTATAGGACGACGTATTAGTAGTAATCATTTTTTTATTGTACTTTTCTATTTTGCACTAAAAAGAAGTCAACTTGCAATTTTCTTTACACACGTCCAACGGATGTGCCATACATACTGGTATAAATTAAACGAAACAAAGCACCTTGCCTTCAGCGACTTTTTCATTTACAATAAACACAACCTTAAAAAAAGTCGCGAAATCAAAGACAAGCAAACTCAATTGAAGAAAAAAATGGTCGATTGGATTTGTAGTGAAGAGATTGTTTGCGGTCTCGTGCTGCGATGGTTATGGGTTGGTGATGATGTTGGAGGGAGGCTGTTGCTGAGTGGTTTTGGGTATGAGGCAATTCCAGGTGGTTCAGGAGGAGGTGGGAGAGGTAAGTGTTGTAGTTGAAGTTGTCCACTGGAGGGGATGGTGCTTGCAAAGGTTGCAGACTGAAGAGAGGGTGAAGCGATGGTTGCAGACTGAAACGTTGGTTGCAGACTGAAGTGTGCTTTGAATTGCTGGACTTCGGCAATGTGGCATTGACTGGAGTGATGTTGTACGAATTGTGAGTGTTCAGACGTGTAGCAGTTTTTTTGGAGTGGTTGGTTCAGAAATGCTTGCAAGGAGGTGGAAGGGTGAAATACAGGCTAGGCAGTTTGCAGAGGTGTTGCCAACCCATCTTAGTGTCGAACAGAGCATACTGGTCTTGAAATGATGCAGGTGAAGGATAATGTGACCGAGGAGGTTGTTTAAGGCATGATGGATGGGGATGAAAATGATGTTGTGGTAGGTTATGTGATGAATAATGGATATGTTGATGAAACTGGAAGGGAAGTTTGAACTGTCAATGCTTGGTCTATGTTGTGTCTTGTATGGTCAGATGGGTGATTGTTCATACTTGGTCAGTGTGGATAGTTGTAGGATTGTGGTTCAACGTTTTGAAATGTTTTGAGATGGTATATATTGGTGGCTGTTGCAGATTTGTTGTTGAAAGCAGAGGGGGGAATGGTAACAGTGAGTTGTTTTGGAACAGAAGTGGATTTGTTGAAATTGTGAAGAGTGAGTTTGTAGAAATTGTGCCAGAGATGGTTGTAGCAATTGTAGATGTTTCCTCGATGACGAAGTGGTATATGCCATAGAAGTATGTTGAAATTTGTGTAGTTGGTGATATGATGTATAGGGTGGCAAGTGCAAGGCAGTCAATGGAGTTGTCTCTAGTTGAAGGTGAAGGAATGGTGACAGAGGGTTGTCTGACTTGCTAAGAAGTGATGTTGAGAAGGTAGTATCAGAGGATGGTGATGATGGTTCAGCTGCAATTTGATGTGGCACAAGGTAGTTAAGATGGTCGTTCAAAGCAGTTAAGTTTGAATGTGGAATGGTGTGGATAGGTATGTGGTCATGCAAGTTGAAAGTTGATCGGTTGGACTGTGAAACAAAGTAGTAACGGAGTTTGAGAGCAGATGGCCAGTGAGATGGTTTAGCTAGGGATGTTTGAGAGCAAGGCAGAGGGTAGATGGTGGGGATGGGTAATGATGTTACTGGTGATGCACAGAGGTGTGCAAAAGTGCACTGTTCTTGTAGAAGTTGAAGATGTGGAAATGTAGATGAAATGTGTTTGAATGGCAAATGGAATGGATTGTAGATTGCTGCGAAGTATGTGGTGGTGTGAAGTATGGTATTTTGCTGTTAGAAAATGCAAATGCTAATGAAAAAGAAACTAGCAAACTACAAACAACAAAATCCAAATGCACACAAACACACATTTTTTTTTAAATTTACAAACACATGAAAATCAAACAAAAATAATCAAAAATAGGGAATTAAAATCTAAACTATTCTCCGGCAATGATGCCAAAAACTTGTTTAACGGCGGAATTTCTATCGAAATAGAAAACCGTTGATAAATTTTGAATTAAATTTATACCGCAAGCGCACGGCATATGAATGTAGTACGTATGCGAGTATAGGTCGATCCGTAGAGAATTAATGATTTCAAATTTCTATTCAATCAAATTAAACAAAAGTCGATGGAAAGTTAAGCTAGAGAATTAGAGAATTAACTAACTAACTAAAAGAAAAGAGTAGTAAATATAAAAGTTAAGTGACAATTTAGAGAATAAATCCACTCTCTAGATCATGTAGTTCAACACATATGAAGAACTACATATGAAATCATGATCTCTCTTTTATGATCATAAGTGCTTTAATTGACGTGCTTATCATAAGTATGACATACTTGTGCTATTGATTAGCCAACATAAGCCATCAAACTATAACACACCCCTTAAACCACTTGTCCCTAAATTGAAGGGGTTTAGCTTCTCATATTTATCATTTGATTAACAAATGTAGCTAGCAATATGAAAGCAAAAAGAAAAGAAAAGGAAAATGAAAGCTAATAGAAAAGAGAACTACTATTCTACTTGCTTAAAATAAAAGAGATCTATACTACAAGATGAAAGGAAATAAACAAGAAAAGGAAAAAAACATGTATTAAATTGCATAAAAAAGTTACATGAAAAGAAGAAATGGCTAAGTATCCATGAAAAGAAAGAGAGCTCTCATTTTATTTTCCTAAGAGAAGAGAGCCTAAAAGAGAGACTAAGGAAGAAGAGGTTACATGAACATAATGGGTTGTTTATACAAGCATGAAACCCTAATCCATAATTTGAAGAATGCCCAAAATGACCTTGAGCTAGTATGGAGGCCAAGTAATCATTATCTTCTACTAATCATCATTTAAGTGTACATGAAGCCGTTAATTACATAAACATGTGCATTAGCTTCTAATTTGTACATTAAGGTAGGTGGATAAGTGGGGTCCTCTATGTTCTTCACTTTGAATTATTTCAATCTTCATTCCTTTGTATTCATTTTGTGCATGCACGTGCCTTCATGAACCCACTCCTATTTGGGATCAAATTCCTACACAAATATGTATAAATTTTCAATTAATTTTTCTCAAAGAAATATATGTACACAAATGACCTTTTTGGGCCTACATGAAGATGGATATGTGACAATTTGGAATTAATATGCATTTTTGTTAAAACAAGTTAATATACCCAATATGATCATTTATTTAATTTAAATTGATTAAATATGGTGGTAAAAATATGCACATTTACGTGCACATTAGCCACATATCCCTACCCTAAGCCGAAACCGCATAAAAAGAACTTCGTCGATCGTCAAAACCCATTCCATCCTCATCCTCGACTTCGAACGCCTTCACTTCCTCCTTCCATGACACCGTCGCAAATCCCAAGCTCAAGCCTGCCACTACTAACTACCAATCACCAATCGTAAATTTTAAGTCCGCCCCTCCTTCTTCCTCAACTTCGTGCACCACTTCCTTCTCCTCCCTCGACTCCATCACAAATCCAAATCCAAATCCCTGGCTACAAACCCTTAGTTGGCTACCTCATTGATCATCATAAGCTAAAGCCACACCCGGTCTTTCTTCGTGAGCCCAAGCTACAAATAACTCCTCCTAGTCGGCGCTCAAGGCTCCATTAGTATGATTTATTGCACCAATTCATTTTTTATGCAATGCTATGAGTTAATTAGCTTTGTACATGATATAGATTCATTGATTTATAATCGTTGGTATATAATCGTTGACATAGGTTCATTAGTATGATAACTCATATTTGGTTTGAGATATAGTTGGAATTATTATGAAATTGTTCGATAAAGTCATTGTTATCGATATAGTAAAGGAGAGCATCACAATTGGTGTAAACAAAGTATATTACGGGAGATACATATTGGAAAAAACATAAACTTTGGCACAATGAAGATTTAATACATAATGAGAAAAATGTGTTCAAGAACTTCTTTAACATGATAATGAACGTGAAAGGAATAACAAAAGATGTTGAACTCAAGAAAGGATATCACATTATACTGTAATCGTCTTGAGCTTAAAACTGATAGCTATTGACCAAATTTCAAATGTTTTGCTTGTTACGAATTAGAAAATAAGCGCTGAAAAAACCTATTAGAGTGGTTTCAAAATTTGAGGTTTCCATATGGAATTGCTAAGAACATGAGAAGATGTGTCGATATGAAGGATCTTTAACTATCGGGTATGAAGAGTCACGATTGCTATGTATTTTTAAAAACACTTTTTCTGATAGTATTTAAGGAGCTTTTGCCAAAAGAGTTGTGCTCAAGCACACTTAATACAAGTAATTTGAAAAAACTAAAAGTGGATAAACCCAAATTGTTATGTAAATTGGAGAAAATATTTCCTCATATAGTATTCAATTGCACGGAACATCTACCCGTACATCTACTAACCGAAGCTTTAATGCGAGGCCCAATGCAATATAGATGGATGCATCCGTTTTATAGGTACATAAAATGCAATTAGGAGTTATATATTACGTTTCAAAATCAATAGGTAAATATATAATTGATAACCTTTTGATATGAAGGTACCTAGGCCTCCTTTGAAAAATGGTGAAATGAAAAGATTGCATTGAAGGTTTAATATGTCAAACATACATTGTTGAAGAAGCATCCACATTTTTCAGTTATTATTTTAAAGAGCATGTTAAGCTGAATTCTAACACTAGTCCTAGTAATGATGATTCTATGGATGAGTCATTTGATATTTTTCTTTCCATTTTTCAAAAACATAGATGTCCTTTGGGTAGGTGGAAGGATGGAAGTTTTCAAACACTTAAAAAGTTTGTCATAGCTAGAACAATGTTACTTCTTAATTGAGAAGAATTATCAAATGTAATTTAGTAATATAATATTATATTATTTACCGTTAATACCATGTTATATAACATATAATGTTTATCTTAACAATATTAGTTGATTAACGGCCAATTTGATCAACAAAATTCAAGGTTGAACCCAGTAAAGGATTTGAGGCTTGGTTTCACAAACATGTATGCATATATAATTATTGAATAAACTTAGAATGAAACAGTTTAACCATGATGTATATTAATGTGTATTACTTTAATGCAATAAGTTGTTGATAATGAAATCAATGATCATCGTGTAAAAATCTTGCATTTGGTCCAATGACGGAATATAGAAATTTTTAAATCTTATACGTAAATGGCTTTAAATTTTACATAAAGGAGTTTGGAGCCAGTAAAACAACTTACAATAATGGGGTATGTGTTAAATGTGATGAACAAGGTGATGATTTACAAGATTATTATGAAGTGTTACAGGAAATAGTTGAACTTACTTATTCTGCAATATTGAAGCTTAATACATTTTTATTAAAATGCGATTGGTGTGGAACTACTCCTGATGTAAGAGTACGTCGTATACATAAAGATTATCCTCTTATCGAGTTAAACCATATTAGGTTATGAAGGAAACGACCCATTTGTGTCAGTAATGCAAGCAACACAAGTTTATTATGCACCTTATCCTACCATGAACAACAACAAGGATGACTGTTTGGCCATCATTAAAACAAAACCTAGATGGTCATTTAACAAGGATATGATCATAATCGATGATCAATCGTACCAAAATGATTCGAAGGGCAATGAAGTACTCCAATAACCGAAGATGCTGATGATATACTACACTTAACACTGAAGTATTTAACGAAGTTGAATTAGATGAAGATGTCGAGGTTGATGTTAATGATGATGTCGAAGTAAATGAACATGAATATGATGATGATATCGATAATGATGTTGACAATTAATAGCTTATGTATTTATCGAAAGAATTTTTTATGTATGCATTTTGTTATTATTTTTCTCTATTTGTCATGCCAAGCAAATGTACAACTTTTTTATTTTGCTGGATGCAAATCATTTAAAAATTTAGGTGTTGAAAGTAAAAAATCAATAGATTATCAACCAGCCATAATATGAAGATGGGTTTATCATTTTCATCTTATTGTACACATCTTTATATATATTGTTATAACAGATGTGTCCAATCGATGCCAACACAACCATGATGGCTCATTATCTGGTCAGGATGGCTCATCATTAGGTCAGGATAGTTCCTACTCTTCAGAGCATGATGCTGATGCATATATAATGTTTCCATTCATTTAGACCGTCGATGCTCATATTGATGCTCACGTAGATGCTACTTATAACACCTTTAATTTTTGATAACATTATTAAAGAGATTTAATTAGATAAATTAAATAGAACAATGTAAATGTTAAGTGATAAGGGGATTGAGATTTGAATAAATAATAAAGTGGTCGTGCTTAAGTAATCAAATGGGTTTAAAGATAATTAATTAACATAAGGGTATATTGTGAATTATCGCACATAACCCTATCCTTATATATATATATATATATATATATATATATATATTCACGTCCCTTACACCATTCACGGTTATTTATCATTTCACAAAAACAAAACAAAAACATAAGAAGAGGAGCCAACCATAATCAAAGAGAAAAGAGAATAGAAATCAAAGAAATGCTAAGGATTAAAGCTAGGATATAAATCTCAATCTCAATCTAATCGCCTTATCTTAATCAAGGTGAATAATAATTTATACCATCTCTATTTTTTTATGAGCATATGTTTTTCGAATTTAAGTTTAAATTCATTTCTACGAAGATTGGGATGATGATATGCATGAATTACAATTTGTTTGATTTAAATAAGAATGTTCAAATAAGAATATATGCAGTTTTAGGGCAAAACCGATTGATATTGATGTTTAAATGCCATGGAAAATTTTTACGTTGCATAAAACATGATTTTGAAGTTGGGTTTTAATTTTGTTAATTTTCCAAGCCATAGAAAGATTACTATGAATTTTCAAAGTTAATTGAGTTTATAATTTTATTTTGGAAAATACATTGAGAATTTGGGTCCAAAAATTTGATATGTTAGATAATGCGATGAAAAAGAATTTCTATCATTTTTGGGGATTTTTCCTAAATAACTTATTATGCAAATTAAATTATTTTAGAAGAAGGACTTATTTGCAATATTGGTTTCCTTTAATGGAAGGGCTTATTTGCTAAGTTAACCATAGTTTAGATCTGAAATCAAGCGGCAGTTATTTTGGTAAAGGATTTGAAAAGTTAAGGCAACCGATTATTGGTTTACACGTAGCAGGTAGGTTAGATAAAAATTTGCTTTAAGTGGCGTTAATCAGCTTTTACTCAAAAAACAGGTTCTGCCTCTAATAGAAGTACCTTTCGACTTAGAGCTTCCGCCTTCAATCAAGTCGAAATCCACTAAGCCGAAACCAATACACAAGGTATTAATTAAATGGTATCTATTGGAGAAAGGCGGAAGGCATGGTGTCGAAAGCATTGCTTCCGATGGGGTCGATACCTTTGTTTGTTTTAAAAAGTGAAGCGCATGCCTTTGTTTTATTAAAGCCTTCAAAGGAGTCAAAGCATATGTTTTTGAAAGAGGTTTTCTAAAGGCTTTCAAATGGGTTGTCAACTTATGTTTTAAAGAACAAGCTTTCGAATGGGTTTCTTTACTTATAAAAATAATGCTTTCGAAAGAAGGGGTTCCGATCTAGTCGAAGCCCCAGTGCTGTTCTTTTGCCTTTTGAGTATATTGAAGTCATCAATGCCTTTGAAGGGTAGTTTTGTTTTAAAAATGTTCTAAGCTACTTCCTAAATTCTTTTAAAACGATCTAAGGGTTTCGAAGGCAATGGCTTCGAAAGGGGTTTTCAATGCTATCCCTTAATGTTTTGTGTAAATGATTTGAAGCTTTCGAAAGGGATGATGCCGACACCACCAAGTTTCCCTCAATACTTTTGTATGATAAAAAATGGTATTGAAAGATATACTTTCTTCTAAATTCACTTTGACTCGATTGATATTTTTATATAAACCCAATGGTTTCGAAAGGGAGACTTTCAATGGTTTCGGAAGGGATACTTCCAAAGGTCTCGAAAGGGGTACTTTCGCTGGTTTCGAAGCTATGCTTCTAAAAGATGATAAATAATAATTTATTACATTTGAAAGGTTTCGAAAGAGTGGTTTTAAAGTGTTTCGAAAGGCAGGGTCCTAATGTTTTGAAAAGAGATTTATATGCTTTCGAAGAAGGGTGAGATTGAAAGCAAGGTTTTGAAGGTTTTGACAGCCTTAGTTTGCAATGTAAATGACCCGGTCTCATTTTTGGAAGAAAACCATGGAAAAAAACAAAGTGTTTGGAAAATGAGTTTTTGAAGAAGTTTTCTTTGACTAAAGGGTTAAAAGGATTAACTAAGTTACTGTATTTGCTTCTTCATATATGTATATATATTCACATTGTAATGGACCCATAACTGTATTTTGGGGAAGGGCAGAATAACTAGCTAGGTTGACCCAGTAGTGAATATAAATTAAGTTAACCCTTGAATGAGTAGAATTGCATCCAGGAGGCAGGATGACCAAAATATATGATGATAAAATATTAAAGGGAAAGATATTGGCAGGGGCCAATAGGTTCTCGGTAAACCCTTGAAAACCGTGTATAGGAAAAGATATTGGTAGAGGCCAATAGGTTCATTGTAAGCCCATGAAAACTATATATGAATGAAGATGTCAGAAAGACAGGTTCATACTTAGCCCATGAAAACTATTATTTGATATTGGCAGGGGCCAATAGGTTCATAGTAAACCCATAAAAACTATATCCGGATTAAGATATTGACAGATGTCAATAGGTTCCTAGTCAGCCCATTAAAACTAGGATAAGAAGAAAAGATATTGGAGTTACCAATAGGCTCCTGGCCAACCGATGAAAACTAGGATAAGAGTAAAGGTATTAGAGTTGACAATAGGTTCATAGTGATCCCATGTAAACTATGCAATTATACATGGAGTCCTTAAACATTTTACCGGTTATTAGTCATTCCATGAAATTGTTAGGTTAAAGTAATCATAGAAACTATAATTGAGATAAGTAGTCAAAATGAATAAGGATGGGTAATCCAGAATTGATTCATTCGTTTTGTATATCTATATTGTTTTGAATTTTTTTAACCATTTTGGGTGTAGGAGCACAATATATGGTTTTATAAAGGTTTAAGGATACTAGTGAGGGGGAAACCCATTCCGCTAAGTGGCATGGTCTCATTAGATATCTAAATGGTTTGAGATGGTAGCTTATTATTCATACCATGCTTTAGGTTTGATTTGAATTTTATGTTTCCCCTTAAACTCTTGGGTATACAATTGATTTTAAATAGTTTGAGAGTTGAGGTTTTTAGGTGCCTCACTACATGAATAAAGCTTTCGGAGACGTGTAGGAAGCATTATAGCTATCTAGAGTTCTCTTTTATTTGAGTCCCCTATGTTGTTTGTAATGGCAAAGTTGTTAAATTGCCTGTATAAACTCTGATCATTCAAGGCGGCATCTTCATATGTCACTCTTGGCGTATGTTGTAATAAATATATTTTCTCTGAACGTGGTTAACAATTGTGGGATTATGTAATGAATTAGAAATGTTTTGAATGGAATGAGTTCTTGTTTAATGTTTTAATTTTTTCCATATTCATGTGTTTCTTTGTATCAATGAATCTAATATTGCCGGATTTGGTCGCCGAGGATTATTAACTAAGGATGACTACAACATCCATAGCCGTTAGTTTTGTGCCTCCAAGTAGGGGGATGCTACAAGTTGGTATCGGAGCATAAGTTTATGAAACCTAAAAGAAATTAAACCTAAAAGCTTTTTCAAACATAATCCAATGAATCAGAAATATGATCGGGATTGGGATGATGTTATAGTAATGTACTTGTATTTGATATATATAAGTACATATTCCCCTCTCTCTTAGATTGTTCTTCTGTATCTGTAACGACCCAACTTCCATACTCCAAGAAGTTGCATCGCTAAGAAGAAAGAAAGGGATAGAAGAAGAAAAGAAAGAGAAAGAAGAACACAAACAACATCAGAATCTCACAGCGGAACGAATAAAATATAATATATCACATAATACTTTACATAGTATCATATACATCAGAGTTTTACAGCCAATACAACACATACTAGACAGTTATAAACATCTGTCCAGTTATACAACTCTAAACAGTACAAGGAATAACTCAGAGAGACGACTCAGAGATACCAACACAGCGGAAAATAGATAACTACAACGCAGAAGCCTCCTGCTCCATTTGCTCCTCCATAACTCGTCAAAGCAATCCTGAATCACTTGACTACTCATACATAATATGAGTACCCAAGAGTTTAATAAAACAGAAAATAAACACTCGGGTCAGACAGGGGTCTGGTGTGAGTAAATAGTTTAAAAGTTGCTTAACTTTAGAAAATCCTTTTGAAAACAAAAGGTATCACGTAAGACTTCCCACACATAAACATGGAAAAGTTTTTACCTTACGCTAACCAAAACATTTGATAGGAAATCCAGTGATATTATAATAGTGTCTAGGGTTTTCAAAATAAAATACAGAAATAGCTGGAATGCTTGCATCTCACGTTCCAACATAGTTGGGCACAATCAAAACCGTACAGGCACTTATTGGATTTTGGATTCCATCAATGGCAGGGCTACCGGGGTACCGCCCGTCACAGTACGTGGCCTAGATCACCGTACCGAGGAGCCACCCTAACTCCCCTGCAACACAAGGCCGGCACCGTTCCTTACTGAACAGTCCCGAACAAGACCACCCCGACGGTTGGAGCTCAAAAACCGTCCACACAGCCGAAATATAAAGGGACCTCTAGACAGGGGTAAATCTCACTCTCAAGTGGGGGCTACCCACGAAGCCTTGCTGCACCTCCCCTGTTTTAGCCATTCCCGGTTGATGAGGCTTGAGGCTGCGATTACCTTTAGAGAACACATCTATCTTAGAATGCTCATCGTCCACCTGACGATGTTCTGAAAGCATTCAATCCATACAAGTTCGTTCCGGGTTCGAACGAAACCGAAGGCATTATTTCGTTACACTCGTATTGGAATCACCCTCAGAGTTAACGACAATAACCCTTGCACTCTAAATCATCATCTCGAATCTATAAGTACTATTCCGTCAAACTCATTACGGAATCACCCACAGAGTTATACTGACGTATAGCCCTTACACCTCGAGTCTTCACTTGCTCCACTTGGATTAACGACCTATCGTTTAATTGGAATCGATGTGGTTTTCGGATATCCAAATATGGAAACCCGATCCCGGTCTCACCGAAACCAAACGCCATTTTAATGTCCAAGTTATACTTAAGGGTTTTAAACAATTAACTCATTTAATTTTTATCTATTTCACACAGATAGATAAACTACACATATTCATCATAACAGATAACCCATAATATTATCATAACAGATAATCATCACAACAGTCAATCATCTCAACAACAACCATCACAACCAAATAATCCATCATACTATAACTAAGCATCCATATCCTATAGATACTACTCATCTCATTTCTGAGATCACAACCATCCAAAGGTATATCAATATCATCCACAAACAATGATATATTATCCATCATTTATAATTAATTTAAAATGAATTAAATTAATTACAACTAACCTTAATTAATTTAAAATAAATTAAATTAATTACTCACCTATAAATCCTGCTTATAAATATATTTATGATTAATCATTCACTAATTACAATAAGTAATTAGTCTTAAATTAATTTCATAAAATAAATTAACCTTAATCATAAGTAATTAACATTTAATTACTTCATTAATTAACTATAATTAATTACATTTATCCTTAATTAATTACAATTGATTAATCACTTAATTAATTAATTATTACTTAATCAACAATTCTTAATTACATCATTAATTATAATAATTAATGATCTCTAATTAATATTTAAATTAATTACTCAATTAAATTAATTACAATTATTAATCACCTTGATTAATATTTAAATCCAGTAATTAACTACCTTAATTACTCATTTATAAATTAATTATCCAATAATTAATTATCTATCTTAATTTATCCTTGATTAATTACAAAAGTAATTATCCAAATTACTTTTAAATAAATCACCTTTCCTTAATTACATTCCAGTAATTATCAATTAAAACTTCTCTAAGAAGTCCTGCTCCATAAATTACATTAAGTAATTATTATCATTTAATTATTAAATTATTCTTAAATTAATTAAACTAAATTAATTAATTTAACAAAGCACATTATCAGAATTAATTACAATAAATAATTAATCCCTTAATTACTTTTATAAAGTAATTATACTTAAATTACAATTGATTATCTTAAATTAATTAATCTAATTAATCCATCAAAATTAATTACATTAATTAATTATTAATTATCCTTAGATAATTAACAACATTTCATTAATTCCTTACTTAAGAATAATTACCTTAAATTAATTATTCATTAATCATATCTAATTATGAATTAATTCAAGTTATTATTTAAAACCAAATAAATAAGTAAATCCTTAATTATTTCCAAAATAATTCATTTACTTATTTATAACTTAATTAATATTCAAAATGTATTTAAACAATACATTTCTAAAATCTAATTCAATCTTCATTTAAAAAATGTTTAACTATATAAACATTTCCAAATTTAAATAATCAAACATTTGCAAATAAATAGATTATTTTAACTTTCAATTTAAAGTTAAACTTATCATAATTTTTATTTCAATACCTAAAAGAAAGAATTCTTTAAAATTTAAACCTTTATTTGAAATCATATCCATATTTAAATTTTACTTAAAAACATTTCTGTCCAATATTTAAAACTTTTAACTTGATTTGAATTCAATCAGGTTTCAAAGTAAAAACTGAAATCATATAAAAATTTGATTTCAAAACCCAATTTAAATCTTGCTTATTATTTAAGAGTTTCATTTTAAAACTTTGAATTCAAACTAAATTCCAATTCAAATCTACACCTAAATTTTGAATCTTGTTTTAAATATTGAATTTCTTTTTTTTTTTAAAATTTTAAAAAAAACAAACTGTTTAAAAAATTAAAAAATCTGGATTCATTAGATCCTGAACTATATTTCACTATTTCAAGATTAAAATTTAAATCCTACCTAAATTTAAATTCATCATTTTGAATTCAAAAGCCTACTTGAGTTTAATTCAAACCCATACTTTAATTCAAATCATTACTTTTAAACATTGGATTTCCCAGATTTTTAAAAAAAAAAAAAAAAAAAAACAACACTGCACAGATTTATCACCTGCACAACTAAACCCGAGACACCATCCATTTACTTCGGGTTAAATCTATACTTCCTTCGAGTCACAGTACCAAATTCCCGAGGTTGACTACGAGCCACCCAACCCTGCACACCAAAACTTCCACCAGAGTCAACAAAGCCTGACAACCATGATCACAACTCACTCTGATCATCTTATGGCCTCTAACTCCGGCCACTGCTCCTCCTATACACCTTTTGCAATACCCCAAATTCTCAGTCCACTCGAACCATCACATAGTTTCAGACAGTGACAAAACTTCATCACTTTCAATTGGAATTCAAACCTGAAACCCACTCTTGCCATCAACACAAACTCTATGACCAACTTCCCTTATTTTCCCCTCATTTCTCTCCAGTCATCATTCTATCTTCAGAAGGAATTTCAGATTCCAAAGTTTACTTATGAATTGATATCCTCAAGTATCCTAATTTCTGCACATACCATAATCACAGACTCCTCAGCAGATATTATAACTGTGATGCATGTTTTAACCTCCATGTTTTTAAACATGCAATAAAGTTTAAACATGTTTGGATAAATCTTAAGATGTATGGTAAATTTTAATTTTTGAAACCTTAATTTTTAATACAACAAACATAATTTGTTTGAATCATAAATACTAATATTGAATACATCACATGATAATGGGTTCTGAACAATATCTAACCCTGGAACTGAGAACAGTAGTACAGAGACTACAGCATGCACACAAAATATATCTATTCATATATTCATAGAAGATCTACTAATAAATGAATAAAAATATAAAACACATACTTAACAGAGAAAATATCATGCAACAGATCTAAATACTTAAACTCATTAAAGTGAAGTTACTCACATCACTCACCTCTGCATTTTCAAGATTTATGTATGCAGGCATACAACAGTCAAGCAAATTCAAACACATGCACATATGGATTTCAAACAGCCAATAAATAGTGATGTTGCCTTTAAAAGAAAGAACAGAGTAGTTCTTATTTGCCTCTGTTTAAAATTAACTTATTCACTGGTATTTGAATTAACTTTAGTTCCTGTGGATCTTTATAGCTAAATTTTAAAAGAGGAAACTGTTTTTAAGATAGAAAATTTACTCACCTTTAAAAATGGAAACAGACAGAGAGCAATCCAGATGAATTCATCCCTGCAGCCTGAATTCTTCTTGCATGATTGAATCTGTGCTTGCTTCACTTGAAGATGGTATTAACTTGATGCTTGCAGTCCTATTTGAATTTGCATTTGATGTTGATTACAATACATGTTGGTTGCAGGCTTTTGGAATTTGCATGCAGACCCACTTCAACTTGCTTGCAAAGATTTTACAGTTTTGAAGATTTGATTGCAGGTTACAGAAATTTCCAGATTTGGGAATTTTGATTTTCATTTTTTCAGGTTACAGAAGATGCAGATGAAAATTCATTTGCAGGGTATAAACTTTTGATTGCAGATCTAATTGAATATGATTTGCAGAGTATGGATTTGGTTTGGGTTGTGGAATATTTGAGTGAAGTTGATTTCAGTTTCAATAGATCTGAATTTTAATTTTACAAAGATGATAATGGTTTGAAACAAAAGATATGTTTAAGTTTTATCTAAAATTGATTTAGTAATGCCACTTGTTATTTGAATGTAAAGATTTATTTACAAGTGTCAATTTTAAAATATGAAGCTTACACATGTAAGATTTTAAATATAAAGATAAATTCTATGTTTACAAATGTTTTTAATTAAAGATAAAACCAATTCTAATTAAATTTTAAGATGTCTATATATGTTTCATATGTATTTAGTCTTTACAAATGAATTATCCAAACATATACAAATATTTGTTTGAATATTTTAAGAATTATTTTAAAACCAATTTTCAAAAGAGAACTTTTAAAAAGAAAAGAACACATGTTGAATTCATTCAAAAGTTTCAAATCAAATACTATACTTAAATATAAATAAACTAAATTTATTTCAAAACAATTTTAAAATAAAACAAAATAAACTTTATTATAAAAATACAATTCTTAACTATATATATTTATAACAAAGTTTTTACTATGATTACTTTCTAAAAATACAAGATAGATTTATAAAATTGACTTATGAAAGGTTCAATACTAATTTCATTTTAATTTAAATCAATTCATAAATTATATGCCTATATATATTATAAATTTGAAAAGATCTTTTATTAAATTTAAAATTAAAAATCAAAACTCCTATTTACAATGTATACACATATATACATTATAAATAAAATATTTTTAAATCAGCTTAGAAAGGAAATTTTATCATAAAAATATTTTCAACATTTTAAGACAATAAGATTCTCAATTTAAATCCTGATTATAAATTTTCAAAAGAAAAACATGTTTAAATTGGATTATTAAATCAGTATTTCACATTTTAAAATAAATTATAAATGAAATTATTAAATAAATATTGCCCAAATTTCCGGGACATCACATTCCTCCCCCCTTTAAAAGAATTTCGTCCCCGAAATTTAAAAGCAAAGGTAATTTAATAATCTCTTTAAAGATTTATTTAAAACACAAGCACATATCAACATATGCTAACAATCAAGACAACCAATTCAACCAATCAAACAAATCTAATTATCCAGACAAATTCTGGATAAAATTCTATCGAGTTTCCCCGAGTATATATATATACCGGGATACTCGCTCTAGAGAATCTAAACAATCAATACTAAGAAGCTACAAAGCTCCTATACAACTATATCTACACACTAAACAAGATATCAGACTGCAAACGAGTCTGACTCAACAACCAAAACTCCAAAACTGCTGGTTCCACAACCAGAGATAGATCATACACTTATTCTCTTAGAGATACGTGAAACTCATCGAATCCCAGTTATCCAAACTGGCAATCCAATCCTGTAGATCAATCACTTAACCTTTGAGAAAAACAGAAAGGTCTAATCTCTTATCCACAAATCTTTCCTGTCGATCCTGGGCTGCTTCCAATCTTCTAGATCAATCCAATCCATCACACAAACTCTACTACAGATAACAGAAGACTTCAGACAAACTACACTTATTCAGGAAACAAAACAGATTCCCAAGACATCCAAATCTCCAGATAAAAGTGAATTTCCCGTAGAAATCCTCTGATCCAAGACAATACACAAATCCCCAAATGAATCGGGTGCTCCTATTCTGGAATAGCTGCCACCATGCTTCCACTGCACAACTCTGATTTGAGAATGCTGTTGACGAACACAGGTATAAACTTGATCAACTTACCCCGAAAACATTGTTCATCAAATCCCATAAAATCTCAAAAACCAAGTCGAAACAGAACTCAATCTCCTGATGCGGATGCAAAACTTAACTCCTTCAAAAACATCCAGAAAATACCAAACCACTTCGATAACTCAAACATCTTCTAGAGATGCTTCAATCCAAACAAAGGTTACTCAGGAAACTTCCGGATCATCACAAATCACTTTTGCGATTCTACTCAGTTCAGATCATTCTCTCTTCAACAACCAGAACAGCCAAAGCCTTCAAATCAAAAGAAAACTAGTGGTCCGCCTTCAACCACAAACATCACACCCAGCTGAGCTTCCAGAAGAAACGGACAAGCTTCACCATCTGCCCGGCCTACTGACAAAAGAATCACAGAGACTTCAGAGCCATCAAAGAGACAGGCCACTCACTGCTGCTACTGCTGCCAAAACTTCCTTACCCAAAAACTCATCAAACCTCAAAGCTACACCAGCCACTTCCACAGAAGAGCCTTCAGAAGACAGATATCCCTCAGGAAACTCGACTTCAAACCAAGCACAAAACATTCTGTCAGACTGAGTCTCATACTCAAATACAGACAGAACTCCTTCCTAAGGTTGCCAAAATATCATTGCTGGCTTCAGTACTCCAAACTGATCCAGACTCAAGAAAAATCCTCTCACACGAGTGAAATCAAGCTTAAAATCCAAAGATACACTCCAATCTTGAAAAGATTCTTCCCCAGAGATCAGAAAAATCCTTCACACCAAACTGCCAAACTACTCAAGATGCCCAACACTGCCCTAGCAGATCACTTCCCAGCTCAAACACTCAGAACTCCAACCATTGGTGGTTGTGTTACACACACCACTACCCTATCTACCTTTATTACTTATATTGGAAAACCTGAACAGGTAACCCAACAGATAGGTAGAATTAAATATATTTATATTTAAAATTACAAGTACGCTCTCTCAAGAAAAAGACACCACTACAGAGCCTAGGTATTCACTCAACCTAACGCTCTGATACCACGTGTGACGACCCAACTTCCATACTCCAAGAAGTTGCATCGCTAAGAAGAAAGAAAGGGATAGAAGAAGAAAAGAAAGAGAAAGAAGAACACAAACAACATCAGAATCTCACAGCGGAACGAATAAAATATAATATATCACATAATACTTTACATAGTATCATATACATCAGAGTTTTACAGCCAATACAACACATACTAGACAGTTATAAACATCTGTCCAGTTATACAACTCTAAACAGTACAAGGAATAACTCAGAGAGACGACTCAGAGATACCAACACAGCGGAAAATAGATAACTACAACGCAGAAGCCTCCTGCTCCATTTGCTCCTCCATAACTCGTCAAAGCAATCCTGAATCACTTGACTACTCATACATAATATGAGTACCCAAGAGTTTAATAAAACAGAAAATAAACACTCGGGTCAGACAGGGGTCTGGTGTGAGTAAATAGTTTAAAAGTTGCTTAACTTTAGAAAATCCTTTTGAAAACAAAAGGTATCACGTAAGACTTCCCACACATAAACATGGAAAAGTTTTTACCTTACGCTAACCAAAACATTTGATAGGAAATCCAGTGATATTATAATAGTGTCTAGGGTTTTCAAAATAAAATACAGAAATAGCTGGAATGCTTGCATCTCACGTTCCAACATAGTTGGGCACAATCAAAACCGTACAGGCACTTATTGGATTTTGGATTCCATCAATGGCAGGGCTACCGGGGTACCGCCCGTCACAGTACGTGGCCTAGATCACCGTACCGAGGAGCCACCCTAACTCCCCTGCAACACAAGGCCGGCACCGTTCCTTACTGAACAGTCCCGAACAAGACCACCCCGACGGTTGGAGCTCAAAAACCGTCCACACAGCCGAAATATAAAGGGACCTCTAGACAGGGGTAAATCTCACTCTCAAGTGGGGGCTACCCACGAAGCCTTGCTGCACCTCCCCTGTTTTAGCCATTCCCGGTTGATGAGGCTTGAGGCTGCGATTACCTTTAGAGAACACATCTATCTTAGAATGCTCATCGTCCACCTGACGATGTTCTGAAAGCATTCAATCCATACAAGTTCGTTCCGGGTTCGAACGAAACCGAAGGCATTATTTCGTTACACTCGTATTGGAATCACCCTCAGAGTTAACGACAATAACCCTTGCACTCTAAATCATCATCTCGAATCTATAAGTACTATTCCGTCAAACTCATTACGGAATCACCCACAGAGTTATACTGACGTATAGCCCTTACACCTCGAGTCTTCACTTGCTCCACTTGGATTAACGACCTATCGTTTAATTGGAATCGATGTGGTTTTCGGATATCCAAATATGGAAACCCGATCCCGGTCTCACCGAAACCAAACGCCATTTTAATGTCCAAGTTATACTTAAGGGTTTTAAACAATTAACTCATTTAATTTTTATCTATTTCACACAGATAGATAAACTACACATATTCATCATAACAGATAACCCATAATATTATCATAACAGATAATCATCACAACAGTCAATCATCTCAACAACAACCATCACAACCAAATAATCCATCATACTATAACTAAGCATCCATATCCTATAGATACTACTCATCTCATTTCTGAGATCACAACCATCCAAAGGTATATCAATATCATCCACAAACAATGATATATTATCCATCATTTATAATTAATTTAAAATGAATTAAATTAATTACAACTAACCTTAATTAATTTAAAATAAATTAAATTAATTACTCACCTATAAATCCTGCTTATAAATATATTTATGATTAATCATTCACTAATTACAATAAGTAATTAGTCTTAAATTAATTTCATAAAATAAATTAACCTTAATCATAAGTAATTAACATTTAATTACTTCATTAATTAACTATAATTAATTACATTTATCCTTAATTAATTACAATTGATTAATCACTTAATTAATTAATTATTACTTAATCAACAATTCTTAATTACATCATTAATTATAATAATTAATGATCTCTAATTAATATTTAAATTAATTACTCAATTAAATTAATTACAATTATTAATCACCTTGATTAATATTTAAATCCAGTAATTAACTACCTTAATTACTCATTTATAAATTAATTATCCAATAATTAATTATCTATCTTAATTTATCCTTGATTAATTACAAAAGTAATTATCCAAATTACTTTTAAATAAATCACCTTTCCTTAATTACATTCCAGTAATTATCAATTAAAACTTCTCTAAGAAGTCCTGCTCCATAAATTACATTAAGTAATTATTATCATTTAATTATTAAATTATTCTTAAATTAATTAAACTAAATTAATTAATTTAACAAAGCACATTATCAGAATTAATTACAATAAATAATTAATCCCTTAATTACTTTTATAAAGTAATTATACTTAAATTACAATTGATTATCTTAAATTAATTAATCTAATTAATCCATCAAAATTAATTACATTAATTAATTATTAATTATCCTTAGATAATTAACAACATTTCATTAATTCCTTACTTAAGAATAATTACCTTAAATTAATTATTCATTAATCATATCTAATTATGAATTAATTCAAGTTATTATTTAAAACCAAATAAATAAGTAAATCCTTAATTATTTCCAAAATAATTCATTTACTTATTTATAACTTAATTAATATTCAAAATGTATTTAAACAATACATTTCTAAAATCTAATTCAATCTTCATTTAAAAAATGTTTAACTATATAAACATTTCCAAATTTAAATAATCAAACATTTGCAAATAAATAGATTATTTTAACTTTCAATTTAAAGTTAAACTTATCATAATTTTTATTTCAATACCTAAAAGAAAGAATTCTTTAAAATTTAAACCTTTATTTGAAATCATATCCATATTTAAATTTTACTTAAAAACATTTCTGTCCAATATTTAAAACTTTTAACTTGATTTGAATTCAATCAGGTTTCAAAGTAAAAACTGAAATCATATAAAAATTTGATTTCAAAACCCAATTTAAATCTTGCTTATTATTTAAGAGTTTCATTTTAAAACTTTGAATTCAAACTAAATTCCAATTCAAATCTACACCTAAATTTTGAATCTTGTTTTAAATATTGAATTTCTTTTTTTTTTTAAAATTTTAAAAAAAACAAACTGTTTAAAAAATTAAAAAATCTGGATTCATTAGATCCTGAACTATATTTCACTATTTCAAGATTAAAATTTAAATCCTACCTAAATTTAAATTCATCATTTTGAATTCAAAAGCCTACTTGAGTTTAATTCAAACCCATACTTTAATTCAAATCATTACTTTTAAACATTGGATTTCCCAGATTTTTAAAAAAAAAAAAAAAAAAAAACAACACTGCACAGATTTATCACCTGCACAACTAAACCCGAGACACCATCCATTTACTTCGGGTTAAATCTATACTTCCTTCGAGTCACAGTACCAAATTCCCGAGGTTGACTACGAGCCACCCAACCCTGCACACCAAAACTTCCACCAGAGTCAACAAAGCCTGACAACCATGATCACAACTCACTCTGATCATCTTATGGCCTCTAACTCCGGCCACTGCTCCTCCTATACACCTTTTGCAATACCCCAAATTCTCAGTCCACTCGAACCATCACATAGTTTCAGACAGTGACAAAACTTCATCACTTTCAATTGGAATTCAAACCTGAAACCCACTCTTGCCATCAACACAAACTCTATGACCAACTTCCCTTATTTTCCCCTCATTTCTCTCCAGTCATCATTCTATCTTCAGAAGGAATTTCAGATTCCAAAGTTTACTTATGAATTGATATCCTCAAGTATCCTAATTTCTGCACATACCATAATCACAGACTCCTCAGCAGATATTATAACTGTGATGCATGTTTTAACCTCCATGTTTTTAAACATGCAATAAAGTTTAAACATGTTTGGATAAATCTTAAGATGTATGGTAAATTTTAATTTTTGAAACCTTAATTTTTAATACAACAAACATAATTTGTTTGAATCATAAATACTAATATTGAATACATCACATGATAATGGGTTCTGAACAATATCTAACCCTGGAACTGAGAACAGTAGTACAGAGACTACAGCATGCACACAAAATATATCTATTCATATATTCATAGAAGATCTACTAATAAATGAATAAAAATATAAAACACATACTTAACAGAGAAAATATCATGCAACAGATCTAAATACTTAAACTCATTAAAGTGAAGTTACTCACATCACTCACCTCTGCATTTTCAAGATTTATGTATGCAGGCATACAACAGTCAAGCAAATTCAAACACATGCACATATGGATTTCAAACAGCCAATAAATAGTGATGTTGCCTTTAAAAGAAAGAACAGAGTAGTTCTTATTTGCCTCTGTTTAAAATTAACTTATTCACTGGTATTTGAATTAACTTTAGTTCCTGTGGATCTTTATAGCTAAATTTTAAAAGAGGAAACTGTTTTTAAGATAGAAAATTTACTCACCTTTAAAAATGGAAACAGACAGAGAGCAATCCAGATGAATTCATCCCTGCAGCCTGAATTCTTCTTGCATGATTGAATCTGTGCTTGCTTCACTTGAAGATGGTATTAACTTGATGCTTGCAGTCCTATTTGAATTTGCATTTGATGTTGATTACAATACATGTTGGTTGCAGGCTTTTGGAATTTGCATGCAGACCCACTTCAACTTGCTTGCAAAGATTTTACAGTTTTGAAGATTTGATTGCAGGTTACAGAAATTTCCAGATTTGGGAATTTTGATTTTCATTTTTTCAGGTTACAGAAGATGCAGATGAAAATTCATTTGCAGGGTATAAACTTTTGATTGCAGATCTAATTGAATATGATTTGCAGAGTATGGATTTGGTTTGGGTTGTGGAATATTTGAGTGAAGTTGATTTCAGTTTCAATAGATCTGAATTTTAATTTTACAAAGATGATAATGGTTTGAAACAAAAGATATGTTTAAGTTTTATCTAAAATTGATTTAGTAATGCCACTTGTTATTTGAATGTAAAGATTTATTTACAAGTGTCAATTTTAAAATATGAAGCTTACACATGTAAGATTTTAAATATAAAGATAAATTCTATGTTTACAAATGTTTTTAATTAAAGATAAAACCAATTCTAATTAAATTTTAAGATGTCTATATATGTTTCATATGTATTTAGTCTTTACAAATGAATTATCCAAACATATACAAATATTTGTTTGAATATTTTAAGAATTATTTTAAAACCAATTTTCAAAAGAGAACTTTTAAAAAGAAAAGAACACATGTTGAATTCATTCAAAAGTTTCAAATCAAATACTATACTTAAATATAAATAAACTAAATTTATTTCAAAACAATTTTAAAATAAAACAAAATAAACTTTATTATAAAAATACAATTCTTAACTATATATATTTATAACAAAGTTTTTACTATGATTACTTTCTAAAAATACAAGATAGATTTATAAAATTGACTTATGAAAGGTTCAATACTAATTTCATTTTAATTTAAATCAATTCATAAATTATATGCCTATATATATTATAAATTTGAAAAGATCTTTTATTAAATTTAAAATTAAAAATCAAAACTCCTATTTACAATGTATACACATATATACATTATAAATAAAATATTTTTAAATCAGCTTAGAAAGGAAATTTTATCATAAAAATATTTTCAACATTTTAAGACAATAAGATTCTCAATTTAAATCCTGATTATAAATTTTCAAAAGAAAAACATGTTTAAATTGGATTATTAAATCAGTATTTCACATTTTAAAATAAATTATAAATGAAATTATTAAATAAATATTGCCCAAATTTCCGGGACATCACAGTATCTTACCAAAGCTCGTATACAAATTTATGAGAAAGAAGATATGGAAGCAGGAAACAGAAGAGGAAATCTCCGTAGAGGAAGCACCACAACCAACGGAAATGCTCGACCTAATACCAGGAAGAACCAAGGTCGACAGGCTAATGCTAACCAAAATGCTGATGCTAATGTGGATGCTGGAAATCCACCAGTAGATATGGAGGCGATGTATCAGTTCTTTATCAATGTGATGCAAGCAGGAGTTGCTGGAGATGTTGGAGGAGCTAATCTTGTGGCTCCAATTAGGAATAATTATGTTAAGTTGAACAGAGACTACACCAGTCTTGGTGGGAATCCGTTTATGGGAACGGAGGATGCCACAGAAGTAGAGAATTGACTGTTGCATTGTGAGCATCTCTTTGCTGATCTGGGTTTAGATGATTAGCAGAAGAGAAGGTTAGCCTCTAGAAAATTGCAGGGGTTAGCACTTCATTGGTGGAATAGTGTTACTGTTGGGGTTCCGAAGGAGGAGTTGAATTGGGCTGAATTAAAAGGAGATTTGAACAGAGGTTTTTGTCTGAGGTTGTTAAGTCAGCATTGATGAGGAAGTTTATGGATCTAGTTCAAGGAGAAATGTCGGTTATCGAGTATGCCACCAAGTTTGATGAGCTTTCTCGATATGGGTATGCTACTATAGACACTGGCATAAGAAGAAATGAGAGGTTCATTCGGGGACTGAGGCTCGAGCTTGCTAGAGAAACTTTGACACGTATCCGTGATTCTTGTAATGTGGTTGTGGAGATGGCCATTCACCATGATGAAATGCTTGCTGTTTGTGCTAAAGAGAAGCTAGTTGAAAACCAGGGTTCTCAGGAAAAGAAGAGAAAATTCTTTAATAAGAACAGAGCCCATAAGGGAGATGATGCTAAGAAGGCAAAGCCTGATATAGTTTGCTACAAGTGTGACAAGAAGGGTCATTATGCAAATGAGTTCCGATCAGAAAAGGGAAAGAAGGCTGCAGACAAGAAGAATGTGGAATGATTCAACTGTAACCAAGCCGGACATTATAAGAACCAGTGTCCAGAACAATTTAGGGCGGACAAGGAGAAGGTTTTTGCTATTGGACCATCATCTGCTAAGCCAACTGTAGCTGAAAAAGGAAAGATTGTGATGGAAGGTACGTTTTTTATTCAATGTATACCAGTTAGGATACTATTTGATACCGATGCATCACATTCATAAATATATCCTAGTGTTCGGTTGATAGGTTATGCTCCACATACCTTGTTATTTCCTTAAGGGTTATGAATCCAATAGGAGGGTATACAACTCTGGGATGAGATGTGACTGGTTAGAACTTGATTTGTTAGGCTATAAGTTTGCATGCATTCTGTATGTTTTCGATTTTGTACATTTCAAAATCATTTTGGCTATGAATTAGTTGAGAAGGTATGAGGCCAGGATATTTTGCCAGGATGGAAAATATCACTAAGATATCCTGATAGTCATACTCAGTGGGTAATTCTGACCAGAGTAGTTGTGCCTTGTAATGTGCAACAGATGTGGGAGAAGAACTATGTCATGTTCGAGTAGTAAAAGAGTTTGCAGATATTTTTGAGTCGGTCATAGGACTACAATCGATATGAGCTGTTGAGTTTTGAATAAATCTTGTGCCAGGTATTGAACATATGAGTAGACCACCTAACAGGATGATACCGTCTGAGATGAAGGAATTGAAGGTGCATCTAGTGGGTTTAGAAGGAAGAAATTTTATTAGACCAAGCAGTTTGCCTTAGGGAGCGGCCGCGGTATTCGTGATGAAACCGAATGGGTTGTTGAGGACATGTATCGATTATCGTACGTTGAACGAGAGGATGATCAAGAAAAAGCATCATTTGCTGAGAATTGATGATATGTTTGATCAGTTGAGTGGAGGTAGAGTGTTTTCCCAGTTGGATTTGGCGACGGGTTTCCATCAGTTAAGATTGGTAGAGGACAGAGTTCCTTTGACAACATTTCAGACTAGATATGGTTCGTACGAGTAGTTAGTAGTTATAGCCGGGTTAATAAATGCACCCGCTTTCTTTGTGGATTTGATAAACCGAGTCTTCCAAGAGTATTTGGATGGATTCATGTTAGTGTTTATACATGACATTTTGGTATACTCTAAGGATGAAAGAGAGTATGAAGATTATCTTAGAGTTGTGGATGAGACGCTGAGGCAGCATTAGCTAGAGGCGAAGTTCTCCAAGTGTAATTTTTGGAAGAAAGAGGTTAAGTTTCTTGGTCATGTGATTTAAGGGAAAGGTTGTCATTCGATCCAGATAAGATCGAAGCTGCTAAAAATTGGAAGAGACCAGTGACCGTGAATGAAACTAGAAGTTTTCTTGGACTTGCTAGCTACTACCGGAGATTTATCGAAGATTTCTCATGGATAGCAGTGCCTTTACTAAGCTAACCAGGAAGGATGTGAAGTTTGTCTGGTCCGACAAATGTGAGTAAGCATTCCTTAAGTTAAAGCATTTGTTGACCAATGCACCAATGTTAGTAGTTCTAGATGAAAACCAAGGGCTGGTGGTGTATACTGATGCATGTGGGACTGTATTGGGAGCCGAAGCAGAAGTTTAAAGTGATTTTCTATGCTTTACGACAGCTTAGACCACATGAAGTGAGATATCATACTCATGACTTGGAGTTGGCTGTGGTGATCTTCGCATTGAAGATTTGGAGCCATTATTTCTTAGGGGAGAGATTTGAGTTATACACAGATTATAAATCTTTAAGATACTTATTTTCTCAGAAGGAGTTGAATATGAGACAACAGAGGTGGCTGGAGTTTTTGACTGCTTATGTTTTGGTATAGAGTATACTCAGAGGAAAGGAAATAAAGTTGTGGATGCTCTCAGCCGAAGACCCCAAAATGTGGTGTTTTCTTTGTTGGTAGAATGGAAGGATCTAGAAGCTTTGGCCAGTTGTGGTGTGCAGTTAAGATCGCCTACTAGTTCTAGTCAGAGTACTGCCATATTGCCACGTTTAGAAGTTCGACCATTGTTGATCGAGAGAATTGCTTCTAGGCAAAAGGAGGATCCATTATTAACCGAGAAGATCAGAAGGCTTGAGGCTAGAACTGAGATCGATGACCTGAAATATTTTTGCCTTGACCAGAAAGGATGGTTGAGAAAGAAGTGTCAGTTGTGTGTTATGAATGTTGAGGACTTGAGAAAAGAAGTTCTTGGAGAATGTGATCGATCCAAGTTTACGATTCATTCTTAAGGGACCAAGATGTATCAGGATATAAAGAGGAGCTTCTATTGGAAAGGTATGAAGAGGGATGTTGGCTTAGGAGTTAGGTAGTGTGATCTTTTCTTCTAAATCTGTCATGTAGGTTGTAATGAGAAGGAGGTCAGAACAACGTTCTAGTGATTGGAAAATCTATAAACAGTCCATAGCATAAATTTATATTGATTGTTTCCATTTAATTTTCATGTCCATTAAGATTAAAAATTCTAATCTAACATTGCATCGCACATACAATTATTTACCTACCGAATTCCAAGGTATAAAATACCGAGGAAGCCTTATCAACCATCTAATACTTCCATACCCATTTGCCACTTAATACTTCTAAATATGAAGATGGCTTCTACTACCGCCACATAATACCTTTAAAAGAGAAATAGACAGACCTTGTCATTTAAGACCTCGGTCGAGGTAGACTCCGTCATTTAAGGCATATACCCAAGGTGGACTTCTAGCATCGTCATTATTGGTCTATTGGTCCTAGCGACAGAGACCTTTGACCACTATATATGGCCTTATAATTTATAATAGCCATACTACCAGTGCATCTATCATTATTAAGGTCTAACCAATGTGAGAGACTGTACCCAAGCCATTTAATACATCATTAGTAAGGACTAGGCAAGCCTCTGACCATTTAACACCTATTTATAGGTAGGCCTTTGCCGTTTAATACCTAACCCCAAGGCGGACTCCTCACTAATACTATCCAGCGAACATTGCTTGTAAATCTCATTAAGCTACTTATTTCTTTAATAAGAGAGAGGCGAACCCTAGATCAGTCACTTAGTACATCAAACCTGAAGCAAACTCTTTTTGAGATATCCGTCATCACTCTTAATTACAAATATGGAATCTCATTAGGCTACATAGCACTTCTTTTATAGGAGAGAGAGGAATCCTAGATCAGTCACTTAGTACCACAAACCCGAAGCGAACCATTCTTGAGATATCCATCATCACTCTTAATTATAAATATGGAATCTCATTAGGGTACTTCTTTTGGTGGGGAGGCGGGCCTTAAAATAGCTACTTAATACTTCAACACTAAAGTAAATATTTTTAGGGATATCCCTCACCGCTTCCTAATTCCAGATTTAGACCATTTGATACTTTTCAATTACGAAAGTAGGTCCAATCTCTCACGCCGTCATAGGACCTAGGATTAGTGATATCTCACATCAGTAGTAAGTGCACCTGACTGCTGGTGGCCTCAAAGTGAAGGGTAGTCTTCCGTTGAGTGACTCTACAGACCTCACATCACTAACCTACTAAGTCCAATTAACCATCCTAAGTCTTTACTTATACTACCATTGGTTGACATTGAACATAGCTTGCTAATCCCCTTCTTATTCAAGGCAACAAGATTTACCTTAAATATTTATCTACCCATAAATCCCCTTTTAATGCTCATAAAGGTAAATTTGACTATAAAATCCCATCAGACATTTCCTAAGAGATTTATGTATGATTACTAATTTCAAATTAGTGTTTTTTTTTTATATCTATTCCATTTTTATCAGTCTCATTAATCTATTAGTCTCAGTTAATTGTAACCCTTAATTTAATATTATCCATTATTTCTTATTATTTTTCAATTAATTTAGGTTATAATCTTTCATTTTCTATTAATTAATTAGCAAGAATTCCAAATTTATTTCCCATTAATATGAACTGCTGCCTTTTCTAATTCTAACTATTCACTTTCCTAAATATAATAATAACTAATGAACGTTACGACTAAATAATGCATGAATAAGCGCTAGTCTTCTTTACTAATGCAATAAATACGTATAAACGACCGAATAAAACTACATATTCCTAACGAAATATGTCCTAGTCATAATATGTAACTAGAATATGTTTTCCATGTTTAATTTGCTGGAATTAAATTCCTTAGGAAGATTTTCCGCTATGAATTCCATAAATAAGACAAAGGAAAGATTGATTACATTTGAAATTACAAGGAATGAATAATTTCTTTTTAATTGGAATAGACTATGTAAATTACAGGGAATAAATCTGTACTTTATCCATCTCTTCCCTTTTTTTGTGGGTATTCCTTGTTAAATCAAATGTCGCCCTTTTGAATGAAAAGTGAAAAAGGTAAATAAATTTATAAAAATCAAGCGGATGTTCTTCGCATAAATTAAACTATGGAAAATCTACAACATAGCACAAATTGGGCAATTATCCAAAAATATTATTTTATACCAAGTACAAATCTGGAATAAAAATATACATTATTCGAATTCTAAAATATTTAAAGCTGATCCAGATCTAGGTGTGAAATATTTCAAGTTAGATCTAAAACAATAATATGTAGGTCATAGTTTTCTATATTAATTTAAGCCTACAATTCGCAAATAAAATTGCTTTTAGCATATAAATCAAAAGTACGCCAATAAAATAGATTTAAAATCATAAAAATGAATATAATTTCCCACTCATCTTTTAAAATAGATCCAAATCCCCAGATCTGAAGTAGAACCTTAAATTCATCTTCAAATCCTTTTTAATCTAAGAAATATGTATAAAACGGTATATACATAAATTAGAATTACAGATTTGACAAGAGATTCAGAATTGGAAAAGAAAATAGATACAAATATATAAATATATTACCTCAAATACGCGTATATTTGATTCTCTTCTCTTTTTTATTAGATTCATATTCTTCTCCAATTTGTATGAATGTAGATATAAATATCTTATTTTTACAATTTAGAAAGAAAGTGGAGAAGAAGAAATAACAGAGCTTCATTGTTCTATTTAGAAAATTATGAGAAGAGTAGGAAGGGTTAGGTCTGTATTTATAGGTGTAAGAATCAACCTCAAGCGTCAGATCAAAATATATTAAATCTGGGCCATTGGGCCTGGGCCATTGGGCCTAACCACCACACAGGGAGCGGTCGACCGCCCTCTACCTAGGGGTCGACCACCCCTGGTCGACCTCTCATAGTGGCGGTTCGACCTGTGGGTCCGAGTTAATTAATATAAAACATCCTATTTGAATTATTTCTGTTCAAAATTCATTTTTCGTCCGTAACTTCTTCGTTTGGACTTCGATCATAAAACTTCAAATATAAAAATTGCTCAAAATTTCACCCCAAATGTAATGGTGCAAGTTTCATGGTCAAATTCAGTAATTTCACAAATTCCATTTTTGGAGCCTATTAATTAACTAACTAATTAAATAACCAATGCCAAATTATGGGGTATACATTCTTCTCCTTTTAAAAAGAATTTCGTCCTCGAAATTTGACCAATGACTATCTTTTGGTTTTGACTCATAATTATCCTAAACTGCGCAACTAATGAGTGTACAACCAATTTTGCAACCAGCCATGCATAAGTTAGTTGTATCATCACACAAAAATATGTATGTAGAATAGTTCTAAATCAAATCCTCCTTTATGAATGCATTTCTTTGAAAATATTTTTGAAAAATATAATGCAAACAACTATATATATATACTGGCAGTTCTATATGTAAGCAGCTTTTGAAAAATCTTTTCAACCAAAAACCCTATACTACTGCGAGCAGAGGTATGAAGCAACCAATTTTATATCCAATTCCTACCATCTAAAAAATAACGCATCCTAAACTTTACTTTTTTACCAAAAATAAATTTAGGTGGAGAATTTAACATTTTTATCACTCTATAATCTTCTATTTCCATAGTATAGTGGAAATTTCTCGCTGTCCCGGATTTACTCTAAATTTTCCACATAGAAAACGCATAAGGACGCTTTACATTCAAGCTCTAAAATGGAATTGAGTCTAAAAATAGACTCACGCGCATCGTCGACAAGGTATCGAAATAGAAATTCCAAGGCTAAAACAATTTTTTCCTTGTTATCACTTGCATTTATCGCATCGTCGATCCTAATGCACCGCTAAATCCGTAAATTCTAGCTTTATTTGCCTTCCTACGCTTAACATGTGGCCTTCAAAATCAAATATTTAACAAAAATCTTTCTCACGTTTTATATTTGTACATCATTTGAAAAATAAAATTCCAAAATATTTAGACGCACATTTTCCTTCGAAATCAAAATTTTGGACAAAAATTCTAAAAATAATTTAAGAGCCAAAACTTACTAAAACATAAAAACTTTTTTTTTGAAAGAAAGAATTTTCAAATCAAGTGGAAACTTTTCAAAATATTTTCCTTATTAGAAATTTTGATAAATCAAGCCACAATTCAACGTAGACAAAAGTCAGTTAAGCGCTAAACGCATAAGACAAAAACTAAAATTCTACAACTAACATTTACCCATAAAACTTGAAATTTTATTTAAATATCATCATACCCAATTACCCTAAAAAATTAGCTTTTAAGGAATATGAGCAATGATCTGTGATATCAAAACAACTTTATCACGTCATTTGCTAAAATTTTCAGACTATTCTAAACTTCTAGTCTTATATTGCATTTATTGTTAGTTAAGTGTATTTTATGAGATTTCCATGTTTATATTGCTTCTTCACTATGCATATATAAGAGCGGTTTGCTTGTCCAGAAACAATATCATAGTAAATAAATAGAAAGTCATAATATCAATCATGCCTTTTACAAGAGACAACTAACAGTTACAACCCAAACAACCTAAAAGAAAAGAACAAATGCTGGAAACGAAAAGACAACAACACCATATGTCCTAAAATAATGCTTACAAACTACGAGACGTCTTGCTCCACGGCTGGAGCTTGGTCCATTGCTGTGACCCTTGAATGGTTATTGCATGGCAGCTGTTCACCAAATCTCGTGCCGTTGCTTCAGAATTGCCAACTTCCTAAGGAAGGATCTAATGATGGAAAAAGGAATCTTCTATTAAACTATCTCTCCATGGAGGTTCACCCATATTACCTAAAGACGAGAGTGGATGGGTGAAAATATGGAAAGTGACTCCATGGAATGCTTATCCTTGATCAACAAATCATCATAAGTGTGCGGGTCCAATTGACAGTGATGCGATCAATACAAGCATAGGTGGTCTTCTACACCATAGGATAAATCCGGTCGTAACTTTCCATCTTAGGGATGATGTTATGCTGAATGATGCGCACAAGCTAACAGGTAGTCAGACGTAGATTATCCGTATTCCAAACACCAACGTCTTGGGAAAAGATCTGCTACAAAATCCTTCAGTCAGTCGCTTCAAAATTATCCAAGTCCGCGTCCTTCGTGGCGGCCTTCAAAATCTCAGTGAGATCATCATTAGTCAACTCAATCAAGACACTCTTCACCTCCAAACGAATCGAACTTTTCCTCTATTGAAGTTCTGCACCAATATGATATTGAAAAGGAAGATGCAGCCCAGGTAACATTCCTACTTAAAGGTCTCGAATTAGCGGATCAATGCAAATCCTACTACGATGAATAGCTCTTCCAACCTAAATGCGACTAAACCTTCTGCTCATTCCAGTCTAATAAAGTGTCCTCTTGAGGGTTGAAACCATAATGGTGCGAGGAAAAAATGATAGTTTGGGAAGGTGTCTTGGCCTAAGAAGTGGTCAGAGGGAGGAAATTGAGTTTAGATCTGGAGTGGTGGTAGGACGAGATCTAACGTGCAAAACCAGCACGCGAGGGAGGAAAGGCTGCTGCTACTGGAGAAATACGGCATCGCCCATGGGAGGAAAGGAAGAGGATGCCAATACTTGGAGGAGGAGGAAGATGGAGATTGGGTTCGGCTTGTTGAAGAAGGAGGAATGAAAGAAGGCAACTGGGGGAATTTAGATGCGACTTTTATAGTCCCGTTCCAGGTTCAAATTCTGTCGAAACTCGTTAACTGGTAGACCACTCTAGTTTTATCGTTAGGTGGTCAACCATTGGATGGGCTTTGGACGTTAATTGAACCTAGACTTAACTAGAGTCGGATTAAATAATAATAATCGTTTCGCACCATCTCTTTCGATTCGACACGATCTGAAAAATTCATGTCATCATCATGGCGGTGTCAAAGCCTACTGCCTAGTCCCAAACCATGCTCCAACAATTCATAGTAATCCCAACAAAACTGCTGCAACAAACAACAATTCCAAAAAAACTAAAAAATCCTCCGACTGCTATTTCCTACCTATTTCATACGAAAATATTTCTTCTAATAGATGGTGGTACAACAACACTTCAAATTATGTACCCCAATAAAATTGAATGTCTTTCCTATTTTGTTTGTACCTTAAAGGGAGAAAATCTAAAAACCTCGATTTTATAAATCGAAAAATCGCTGAGCTAAATATATGCTCCTTTATACTTGTTTCAAAATAATAAAAACCATTTCATACCAAAACCGCCCTTAACAATCAATCAATATATATATATATATATATATATATATATATATATATATATATGGGTTTTCGAAAACTCTTTTTTTAGAACACAACTTTCAAAATCAAGTCTTTACTGATATATAATACATGTATTTAAGGATTTCAAGAATTAATCCTTTATAATCTAAAATTTCTTAACATGACCAACTTAGCGGTTTACGCGTTCCTTTGAAAATTAAAATTATAAAACTTTCCCTAAACGAAATTTTCAAAATAAATCCTTGGGAAAAGAAATCCTTTTAAAACCCTTTTTCCAAAATCTAAGGCATTTACAAAATATATTTTACAAAAATTCCCCCATAGGTTTTATACTAAGGAATTGACATTAATTATTCAAATAAAAATGTGGTTTGATATCAAAGAGGTGATCAGTGAATGCACCCTAGTAAAAACTTACCTCTGGACAGTTGCGACATACAAACTCTAATTTCCTGTCCGTTTGGAATAAATGTGTGTCTTTGACTAGAACTCATCATTATAATCCAAAATCATAAGATAGCTATAATCTCAACCATCAAGTCGAATACCTCCATTCTCTGGGATTCTGCCATTTGTCATACTCATGCACTTCATCATCGGCGCCTTATGCATCAAAGGCATTCCATGGAGTACTTCGAAGTCAGCGTGAATGTCTTAATTCTAAGATATTTCCAATCCATAATTGCTTTGGCCATTCCCTTCACTACAACAAAAATACCTTTTCGCAACTGCCAAAAACAGTTGTAATAGGTCTATTACAACGGGCGGCCGCCAGTCTTAATATCCAGAGTTGTAATAGAGTTGAATATTTTTACAACTGTTGCCGACAGTTGTAGGAGCAGTTGTAAAAAAGCTTTTTACAACTGCTTTTTAAAGTTGTGGTAAAGTCTATTGTAATAGTTGCATTGACAGTTATAATAGGTCTCTTTTGCAACTGCTAATAGCAGTTGCAACAATAACTTTTGCAACTTCTTTTGGCAGTTGTAATATATTCATTTACAACTGTTATTGACAGTTCCAATACCAACAATTGCAATTCATCTTATGACAACTGGCATTAACCATAAATTTCACAACATTATAATTAAAACCGATATTTCACTAATATTAACCACAATCGTTAACATTACTTGAAACAACATGAACCATTCACATTTAATAAAATCTAAAACAATTCAATTTTACACCATTTTTGAATTCATAATTTTATTACAAAATATAACTAAATCCATAACATACGTCAATATAAATATAGATACATACTAATTAAAAGAGATAAATTCCCCGTGCTAAGCAACAATCTTCCGAACCGCTTGTCCAATAGTACAGACGTACGAAGTAGGCCTATATGGAATAGCAGCTTGAATCTCACCATCAACTCTTTCAGCAGCTACTTATTCATACAAAAGTATATTAGTAACACATTCATTTTCATCTATTTATACTAAATACATATTAGCAACTGAAAACAAACAAATGTTAATGCATCTCTGACAATGAATTCAATTATCCTAAAACACAACACTATTTACTTTCAGCTTTAGTTACAGTGCTGGCATTCACATAAACATGAGTAGAAACAAGAGGTAAAAAGGTGGTTGTTTTATTTTTCCTCCCATTTGGTGCGAACTTTCAAGGAATGAACTTTGACAGCATGAACATTATTCAATCCGTTAGAAAAAGCTAATTATAGTAATTTCTACTATTCAGTTAGTTGAAATGGACACCGTTGCTTTAGCATGGTGAGGTGAACTTAAAGCATGAACAGAAGAATGCATTATCTACAAATGCTTAAACTAGGATGTATCTAATAAAAGATTCTAGGTTGATTTGCAACTACTACACTATTCTATACAAATTATCGACGTTAATGAAACAATATGTGATTTTGCTAGCACTATACATCTGGTTTAAGATCCAATTTCAGGCAACAAATCAAACACATAATGAACTTTCTGAAAAGATAAAAGTTTCAATAGTCAATCATCGTTTTAACTTCTAACGTATGCTAATTGTTGCATATTAGGATATGCAAAAAAACCATTAGTTATAAAGCTATAATGAGATAAATTGCATCAAAACCTTGAACGGCTTCTGAGGTACTTATCTCCCAACAAAGTTCATAATTTAAAAGAGAGTTATACGACACGATAGTTTTGCTTATTCAACCGGCAATCGAGAGAACCGAACAATACGGGGATAACTGAAAACAACAATTTTTTAGCATCCTTAATATTAACCTGATGTCTTTTGATGACATAAAGACTAAGACAAAACAAGTATAAGTTATACTGACAATATTGGAAGAAATGTTATCTTCCATAATGCAGTTTTTGACAAAAACATTGAAAGTGTATTTAAAATTGTAATTCCAGCGTAACAATATTATCACTACATTTGCATCAAAAATTAAATAACCAACAAGTTTATTACATGATTAATGTAAAAGCAACTTACTGGAAGTAACCAAAATATGCATCAATCTTAAATTATAACATTCCAAGCAACAATATCTCTCTCACCCATTCCAAGCAAGCGTCCCAAACACAGCCGCACCTCCCTTCCAATCCCAATACACCCTCGACCATATATCCTCGTCGACTTCAGCACCACCAGCAACACAAACCAATCAAGTTAAACTGCAAAATCTTCCTGCATTTATAAAAACAAACATAATTTCGAATAATTTATGTACTGCGAACATAATTTGGAAAAATTTATTCGAAATTGCTGGAAGTAAGAATTGTCAATTTTTGTTGATAATTTATTAAGCATAAGGTAACTTGTTTTATAATATTTTGAGACATCTTAGAGGAATATAGATGTAAATATAATGATGAAATCATTACTCTGTGCATTCATGTATAAAATAAAAGCAACATGTAATGTAAGTATATAACTTTAACATTATCAGTTTGACCTGCATATGCTTAATGTTTCATCATTAACCTATAGTATTGTCCAAAAAGTATCTGCATTCACAATTTTCCTACATTCAGGTGCTTGATCAATATATTTGAAATTCCATGCAATGTTACATATGAGAATACTGCAGTAAACATCATATTGTCAAATAATTGGCTAATGCTTACACTAAAGAATATTTAGGTGGAGTAACCAAAGATGGTTCTGGATACCTCTCTTCAATGATTTTAGTAATCACATCAGAATCTACAATCCACTTTCCTTCTTCATCCTTATACACAGGCACTTTTCCTTCTGTTTTGGTTTCCAAAAACCTAAGCATAACAAATAAATCTAAGTCAATTACACAAGTAAGTTATTTCGTTCTTACTCAATCAACTCAACTAAATAACTGAAGAGAACCAATATATTATGCTAGCTACTCAAAATAGGTAGACCAAATTAAAGTTGTTGCTAAAAAACAAGCTAATTCTATGGTTCTCTGTTTAAAAGAGAACTGCGTGTTTGAAAATAACAATCTTCAAAGATCCAACAAAACTACATAACTGTCCTTTTGTAACAAATCAATTAAGTAGCAGTGTCAAAAAAACAGTAGCAGAAATAAGAAAGAAAAAAAATTACCAACTGGGTTTATTAAGCAAGTTCACGCTGTTGTTGGTGCCACCGTTGTTTCCACCGCTGGTATTGAGATCTCTAGAATCAAAATCTGTAGTGGCGATGGTGGAGTGATTGGGCCGTCTATTGCATGTGAGGAGAGGCTATCAAAATCAGGTGGCGATGGTGGAGTGATTGAAGCAGCCGTATGTATAATCGAAGAGACGATCGATCGACGAAGCAAGCAAACGGAAGATTACACACTCGATTGATCAATTGAAGCGGCGCCTCAATTTACAAATCCCTAATTTCAGAGCAAAGAAGAAAAGAACGAGCAGCCCATTTTCAAAGAACGAAGCAAAGGAGTTCGGCCATAGGCTCTTCGATAACGGCAACGGCGATTCGACTTGGTTACTCTCGGTTTCAAAAACCCAAATTGATTAGCTTCGACAGCGATTTAGTCTTGAAGGAGATACGATTTGAGGAAATCAACTGATTTTTTTTATTTTAAATGAAACGAAATAAAGGAAATTAATGACGAGATGGAGGAAAACAAAAATTTTGGTTAACAGGGGAGAAGAGAGAAGGAGCGGTGATTATACGTGAAAATTTAGCTTTGGAGCCCAAAATTTTGGTTTTGGAGCCAATGGAAATTTGGTTTTGGAGCCTAAAGAAATTTGAAAAAAACAGACATCTATTATAACTAGCAAACAAGTGTTGTGACAGAGGTTTACTACAACTGACAGAAAATAGGAGTTGTTAAAAATAGAAAGTTATTGCAACTTGCAAAAAAGAAAGGATTTAATAGACATCTATTAAATTAATATTATTTCAATTTAATTATTATTATTTAATTTAACTATTAATTATTATTATTATTTAACATTGATTTTTAACTTTTATTATTACTATTTAATTTTTATTTAGTTAATTATTCTTATTGCAAAAAATTATTATTATTAATTAGTTACTATTATTCGATAGTAATTATTATTTATAAATTATCAATTAAATAGTTAGTATATAATTATTAGTTATAATTACTTCTTATTTCAAATTAATTATTTTTATTTAATAGTATTTATTGTTTATTATTAATTTTCTTATTAATTATTATTATTGATTATTATATTTTTGATATCAATTATTAATTATTAATGTTATTTTTTATTTCTTAATTATTAATTATTAGTGTTAAATATTAATTATTAAAAATTTCTAGTTTACTAAATATTAATTGTTATGTTAATTATTATTTATATTGAATATTAATTATTAATACTAAATATTTCATATTTCAAATTAATTATTATAATTTAATAGTAATCAATATTTATTATTGATTATTATATTTTAAATATCAATTATTAAATATTAATGATTAATATTAATTTTTATTTCTTAGTTATTAATTATTAACTATTAATGTTAATTATTAATTATTCAAAATTAATTCTAATTTATTAATTATTGTTTATTTAATAATTATTAATTATATTGAATGCTAATTACTTTATAATTTAAATTAATTTTTATTATATAATAGTAATTATTATTTATTATTAATTTTCTAATTGATTATTAATTATTAAGTATTATTATTCAGTTATAATTATTAAATAATTATTACAACTAGTAAACAAAAAGTTGTAATAGACACCTATTACAACTGAAAAAAAGAGTTGTTAAAAATATGCATCTATTACAATTAGCAAAAAATGTTGTAATAGGCTTCTATTACAACTGACAAAAAAGAAGAGTTGTAAAAAATAGGCATCCATTATAACTAGCAAAAAAAATGTTGCAACAAGGATCTATTACAACTGACAAAAATGAAGAGTTGTTAAAAATAGATATCTATTACAACTGGTAAAAAAGAAAGGTTGTAATAGATATCTATTACAACTGGCAAAAAAGAAGAGTTGTTGAAAGTAAGTTTATTACAACTTTCTAAAAAAAGAGTTGTAAAAAACCTCTATTACAACTGACAAATCGTGACAGTTGTAAAAATATAGTTGTAATAAGGTCTTTTTGTTGTAGTGTTTGGAGTGGAACTACAACTACTTCTATGATCGGAATTCTTAGAATTTAGCATAAAAATATAATAATACTAGATAGGACAGTACGAATACATTCTCTTAATTTGTTCAAATTCCTCCGATATACTAACCTAAGATCTGATAGCAAATGTAACAGCCTGTACCTTAATGGGCCTAAATTTTGACAAAAATCGAAACCCTAGTCCATTAAAGCATAGATCATTGAATTTGATACCTGCAAATAAGCACGAGCATTATCAGAGATTGATAGAAATCCGAACTCATAGCGGAAACAATAATAGGATAAAATATTGATGATGACTACTACCTTGGAATTAATGATATTCCTTGGATAGTAAATTGTCACATTGGCATTGAGCATGAAAGAAAGGAAGACTTCTCCGACAACTAAACACATCCGGCTCCAGTGACTTATTCCTCTAAATCTATCGTGTGGGTTGTAATGAGGCGAGGGTCAAAACAACATTCCGGTGGCTAGAAAATCTATAAACCGTCCATAACATAATTTTTTTGGATTGATTTCCATTTAATTGTTATATCTATTAAGGTTGGCAATTCTAATCTAACTTTGCATTGCACACACGATTACTTACCTACCCATTCTCAAGGTACAAAATACGGACGAAACCTTATCAACTATCGATACTTCCATACCCATTTGCCACTTAATACTTAAAATATAAAGCAGGATTCTACAATCAACACATAATACTTTTAAAAGAGAAATAGACAGACTTTGCCATTTAAGACCTCAATTGAGGTAGTCCCATTTAAGACTTATTCCTAAGGTTGACTTCAAGCGTCATCATTATTGATCTATTGATCCTAGTTATAGAAACCTTTGACCACCATCCATGGCCTTATAATTTATAATAGTTATACTACTAATGCATCATTAGTTTTTAAAGTCTTTCAAATGTGAGAGACTATACCCAAGCCATTTAATACCTTTGAGGCATTCCTTTAACTATTTAACATCTATTTATAGGTAGGGCTTTGGCATTTAATACCTAATCCCAAGGCGAACTCCTTACTGCTACTATCTAGCTGACATCGCTTGGAAATCTCATTAGACTACTTAGTACTTCTTTTATAGGAGAGAGATGAACCCTAGATCAGTCACGTAGTACCTCAAACCCGAAGAGAACCCTTTTCGAGATATCCATCATCACTCTTAATTATAAATATGGAATATCATTAGGTACTTCTTTTGGTAAGGAGGCGGGCCCTAAGACAGCTACTTAATACCTCAACACTGAAGTAAATATTTTTAGAGATATCCCTCACACCATCCTAATTTCAGATTTGGACCATTTAATACTTTTCAATTAAGAAACTAGGTCCAATCTCTCATGCCATCATGGGTCCTAGGATTAGTGATATCTCACATCATTAGTAAGTGCGCCCAACAACTGATAGTCGCAAAGTGAAGGGCAATCTTCCGTCAAGTGACTCTATTGACCTGACATCACTAACCTACTAAGTCCAATTAACCATCCTAATCTTTACTTACACTATCTTAGGTTAACATTGGACTTAGCATACTAATTCCTATGTTATTTTAGGTAATAAGATTTATCTTAATTACTAATCTACTCATAAATCTCCTTTTATTGCTCATAAATATCGATTTGTCCGTAAAATACCAACGGACATTTCCTAAGACATTTATGTATGATTATTAACTTTAAATTAGTAACCTTTTTATATCTATTTCATTTCTATCAGTCCCATTAATCCATTTGTCTCTGTTTATTGTAACCCTTAATTTAGTACTATCCCTTATTTCTCATTAATTGCCTATTAATTTAGGTTACAATCTTTTATTTCCTATTAATTACATAATAATAATTTCTAATTTATTTCCTATTCATATGAACTACTGCCATTTCTAATTTTAACTATTTGCTTCCATAAACATAATAATAAATAACGAACATTACACGTAAATAATGCAAGAATAAACGTTCTTCTTCTTTACTAAAGCGATAAATATGCATAAACTGCCTAATAAAACTACATATTCATAACCAAATGTATTCTAATCATAAATATATAACTAAAATATGCTTTCCATATTCAATTTGTTGGAATTAAATTCCTTAGGAAGATTTTCTGTTTGATTTTCATAAATTGGTTTAACACAAAAAGGAAAAATTGATTCCATTTGAAATTACAAGGAATGGAAAATTTATGTTTAACTGGAATAGACTTTGTAAATTATGGAGAATATATTTGTACTTTACACATCTCTTCCCCTTTTGTTTTTGGGCATTCCTTCTTAAATTAAACGTCGCCCTTTCGAATAAAAAGTGAAAAAAGTAAACGAATTTATAAAAATCAAATGGATGTTCTTCCCAATAATTAAATTATGGAAAATATACAACATAGCACTAATTGTGCAATAATCCAAAATTCTTATTTTACACCCAAGTACAAGTCCGGAATAAAAATATATATCATTCAAATTCTAAAATCTTTAGGACTGATTTCCGTATATAGTTTTAAACATATTTCAAATTAGATCTAAAACAAGAATATGTAGGCAATAGTTTTATACACTAATTTAAGCTTATAATTCACAAATAGAATTGATTTAGGCATAAAAATCAAAAGTATGCTAACTGAATAGATTTAAATTCTTAAACAATATATATATATATATATATATATATATATATATATAATTCCTCGCCCACCTTATAAAAGCAATCCAAATCTCCAGATCTAAAATAGAACGTTAAATTCATCTTCAAATTCTTTTTAATCAAACAAATATGTATGAAAAGGGTATATACATAAATTAGAATTACCGATCTGACAAGAGATTTGGGATTAGAAGAGAAAATAGACATAAATATATATTACCTCAAATACACATATAGTTAATTACCTTCCCTTCTCCTCTTTATTAGATTTCCATTCTTCCTGAATTTGTATGAATATAGATATAAATATCTTATTTTTGCAATTTAGAAAGAAAGCGAAAAAGAAGAAATGACAGAGCTTTATTGCTCTACTAAGAAAAATATAAGGAGAGAAGGAAGGGTTAGGCCTGCATTTGTAGGTATAAGAATCAACCTCAAGCGTTAGATCGAAATATATTAAATTCGAGTCGTTGGGCCTAGCCACCATGCAGGGGGCGGTCGACGCCCCTAGTCAACTGCTTATAGTGGAGTCGACTTGTGGGCCTAGGTTAATTAATATAAAACGTTAATTTTCCTATTCGAATTATTTTTGTTTCGAGTTCGTTTTTCATCCGTAACTTCTTCATTTGGACTCCGATTACAAAACTCCAAATATGAAAGTTGCTTAGAACTTCACTACAAACACAATGTTGTAATTTTTGTGGTCAATTTCCATTATTTGCATAAATTATATTTTTGGAGCCTAATTAATTAACTAAATAACTAACGCCAAATTATGGAGTGTTACACTCATGATGTTTAGATAGGATAGGAATCTAGTTTGCAGTAGATTAGGGGCGGCTAAAAATAAGGGATAGGTTGGCGATTCCAGACTAGCAATCTGATGGATCGAGAGATATTCAGAAAAGGGAATTCATTATTTCAACGTGGACTCAAAGGCATCTATATGGGTAATATTCATTCATATTCTTTATACAATATCCTGTTTTATAATCTATTAATTACAGACGCCTGAATACATATGTATATATTATTGTTGTATAATTAGTTAGGTGAGATTTTTGTATGTAAATGTGGTTGTCATAATCAGACTGGTTATAGGCATGATTTTTGCTGTTTATGTTCATAATTCAAATATAATCAGACATTATTTGTTATATAAAATTTATTTTAATATTATGTTAATTAATATATATGTATAAATATATTAGTTTGTATATAAATACATATACACTATTCATATAAAAGCATATATGACTATATATTATATAATATTGATATAAATTTTTTCTTGTACTTATTTATGTCTATTATGAATTATGAACACCAACATTAATTTTATATTATATTATGTATTTTATTATCAATATATAATGATTATATGGATTATATGTAAAATAATTACTGATTCCAAAATTTGATTTCATTTTTTTATAAATAATTATATCACATCAAAAGCTCTTGTAAATTTTTCTAGAATATTTTAACATTATTTTTTATTTTTAACAATTAACATAAATTTCGACCGAATAACGATTATTTTATTAAAAATATTATTTTAATTTAGAAAATCTTAAACTTTTTCGTTAACCTTATAATGTGGTCCTAGGTTTTTGGAAATTTTAAATTTTTTTTATATAATTATTTTTTGTCAATTAATAGGGCTGACACTACTAATTAATTCATAGAAAAATATATTAAAATATTAATATCATAATATCTGCAAACCTAAGTTAGTTTCGAACTAAAATATTAAATAGTAATTTACCCTTAATGACTAATTCAGACTGCATAATCAATTGGGCTATGGTACCATTGTTGGAATTGGGCCAACCCAAAAATGAAGTTATGGGTGAATTTCAAAAGGTGAAGGGTTGATTGTGCATATGGATCATTTCAACAATACCGTGCAACGGTGTTGTGGTTCACTGACTCTTATTCTGCATGTTGAGCGTTGGTAGCTTACGTTAATTTTTCATAATGAACCTATAAGCTTGGATATCGTCAAAAAATTGAGTGATGTAGAATTACCAGGATTTATAATGTAAATGTTGGAATTGTTGCATGGTCGTGGACATGGTCATCGTCCGTAATTTAGCTTAATTTTTGTTTGTAATTAAACTTGACTGTATTAGTTTGTTTTAATGAAATCGAGCAATTTCTTTTTTATTATTTGCAATTATTAAATATATTACATAATACTAATAAATTAATAATTAATAATAAATCAGTTAAATTAAAAATCACATTAAAAATACTCCATTTAAAAACGCCATTCGCATCACCAAACACATTCCCCTTTAGCACGACTTCCCAACATTGATTACCTGCTCAAATTCTCCACTTAAATGCCCCATTTGCTTTGTAAAGAATGAACCATAAGCGTTGGATAATGCAATAAGCCAAAACAAGGTCATTGTCCTATTATTACGAGAGAAAGACTTCACCAACCTGCATAGTGAAAGTCTACAGTATGGTGGGCCAATTATACAAATGAAAAATATATAACTAATTTTAAACTATAGTGTAACAATAGTAATCTATGTAAATAAGAATAATCACACCAGGGATTTTATACTGGTTCGGACCTTCCGTTTTACGTCCAGTCCCGAAGCTCCTCTTCGAAATTTCCTTTCACTAAATGACCCTCACTTCACCCGAAGGAATAGGTTTACAATGGCAGAGTTTCTTTGTCAAGAATGTGTTCTCTATTGCACGAATTTTGACTATATAGTACAATTGAACTTCCTATATCTCTTGAATGATTGAATACAATATTGTTTGAGAGAATATGGAAGTGTATGATCTCAGATTTGCAGATTTGATAGCAAGTGGATGATTAGAGCAAGAGATGATCAAGCTAGAAAGTAGAGTAAATAAGTTGAAAGTAAGTAAGTGCTTTGATCCTTCTTGATTCTTATTTATATAGTTGTAGAAGGTTGCTTGTAGTAGTTACATCTCTTCCCTTTCAGTCTAGAGTCGTCACTATTCACTGGTGAAGAGTTGGAGGAGAGATAGAGTTGTGTCTCTTCGGAGATGGCAGTTGTAATTTGAATTTTCTACCCAAGCCCAGTTTCAAACGTCTGAATGGTGTTCTCAGATGTCTGAGAACCTATTATTATTTTTATTCATCTTCTATGTTCAGACATCTGAAGTTCTGCATTCAGATGTCTAAACCTGTTAAGTGATGTTCTCCTGGGTTTATTCTTGAGTGCATCTCTCTACGATCTTCATGCAACTTTATAGATGAATCTCTTCAATGCTTTAGTCATCATCTTGTCACATTAGTGGTTTGTATTGCTTTGAGTTAGTATCTGTATAGCAGTATGATATATATAATTTCCATTGTATAGTTGTCATCGTCGAAATCGTAAACTAAGGGTTCTAACATTCTCCCCCTTTTTGATGATGATAACTATATAATGTACTTAGATAATAACTACAGAAAGGTTGTCCCCCTAAATATGATCTCCCCCTATAAATGTGCATATTTATTTTTGTCCCCCTTTGTCATTATAAAAAATAATTGAAAAATAATAATGCAGAACCAAGTATGATCTACATACATAATTAACACTTACAAAAAAGTTATGATTACATCATTAAGCACATCATAAAAGAGAAATATTGATAGTATCTTACCAGAACTATGATAAGGTAGTTAAGTACAATAAACTATTTCATTTATGAAGTCAAGGTATTTCATCACGAGAGGAGTCTAATTTCCCCTTGTCCTTATCGCCGGTATGTTGCGATGTGTGAGGAGATTGAGAAGGTGTAGACGAGTCAGAAGAAGGTTGATGGATTTGTTGAAGTGCATGATCAAGTTTGAAAACTACTGAAGCAAGAGAGTCTTCAACTTTGGAAAGCCTTGTGGACAACGTGTGATCAAGCTTTGCTATTTGTTTACCAAGAAGAATTTGATTTCTAGATAGGAGCACTTGGTTTTGTAAGGTTAATTGAGCAATATCTCATTAGCATTAGGTTGAGTTCGTGCTTCCAAAATTTCCATATCAGAGTGATATTGAAACGAGGAAGGAGGAGGTGGAGATGGTTGCCTTGGCAGTTCAATATCACTTTGTTGTTGTTGTTGAGGAGCAGGAGGTTGATCTTGTGCATTTTTCCATTCTAAAAGATTTATAGAGGATGGTGGTTCCTCCGGCAAATGCATAAGATTGAAATATTTTGTTCCACTGTATTTGATAGGTAACTCCTCAAAAGCATAAATATATGATGGGATGTTTAGTGATTTGAGAATACGCATAATATAAGCCGGGTAAATGATTGTCTGGCGGGATCTATTCCAAAAACCTTTTAGTTCATCGAAAATGAACTAAGCCAAATTGATCTTACTTCGATTAAACGGTGCATATAGTGCTTTGTGTTCAAGATCAGTAATTTGTTCATGGCTATCTAATCGAGGAATAATAGTATTTATAAGCATTCGGGTAAGGAACCTAGCACGTGGCCTAAAGAATTTAGAAGAAAATTGAGGCATTCGATTTTTCCATAATTGATGAGTGACTGTATCACGGGGTTTGAATCGCATGTCCTCCATTTTAGATAAATTATGACCCGTATAAGAGCGCACTGAGAATCGTCCAATCATAGCGGGGGTTAACTTGATTGTTGTCCCATAGACACTCATCCATAACCAATCTTCATCATTCTTAGTAGTCCATACCGATGGACTATCCAGATTAGCGTAAAAGAGATATATAGCTAATTGATCGATAGAAACATCATTTGCATGAAAAGAAATAAGAGTTTGCAATTTACCTTGCTCACATATGTCATCCATATCATAAGAAGGAAATTTGATTAGGCTATAGAAAGGACCTAGATGCATCTTCTTAATCTTCAAGTCATCAAAGCGTCGTCTATTTATTGGATTTTGAAACAATCAATTGTTGATTTGAGTATCAGTTACCATCAATGGTCGAGAGGAAGATTCTTCTCCATGCTTCCTTTTCTTAACTCCCATATTTTTAGTTCGTGGTGGCATTAATTTGATAAGAAATTCGATTTTAGAGGCTTTGAGAAAGATAAATTTCACTTTGGAAATGTATTAAAGTGGTGGAAAAGTAGTTGATTGACCAGGTATAGGGTTTGAAAAAACTGTCGTTTCCAGTTCCAGATGTCTGAAAGAGTAGACAAGACGTCTGGAGATGTTTAAATTAGGAACAGAGAGGAAAATCAAACGTCTGGAATCAAAATTCAGACGTCTAAAAAGTTTAAATTTGAGACAGAGAGTAATTTCAGACGTCTGGAATTGAATTCAGACATCCAGGAACATATATAATTTGTTCCAGATTTCTATTTCAGACGTCTGGAATCTACTCCACACGTCTGAAAACTCCATATTAGCTTTTTGATGAGAGTTTTGTGAAGAAAAAATTTATTGAATGAATAGAGTATAATATAATACAAACAAATATATATATATAATCGTCTCCAAACGTCATAGTTTATTTTTCTTGGTTCCATTCCTGACGATCCCATGAATTCGGTTCGTAGGTGGGATCACCATAGTTGATTGGGGACCAAAAAGGAGGTTTGGGTGACGAAGTTGATGGTTCGTTTTTAGGAGTTCCAACAAAGCGTGGGGATTTTTCATGTAAACACTTCTTTGTTGGAGAATTACCACATATAACATACAGAGCCTTTTCCAGGAAGTTCAAATGTTTGATTGTTCCTGGCCGTGTATAGTACATTTCCTTTTGAACATCCATCATTGCGAATTGATAATGTGGCATTTCATCAAGTTTTTCATGGATTGTAGGCGGTTTTTCTCATTTGGCTTTCTTTTGTAGAGGTGATAATCCCCATCGACTTTTTGATAAGTCGGGAGAAGGTAGGAAACGAGGAGGTGAAGGAGGACGAAGAGAAGGGGTGGATACGTTTGAGGATGGAGATCCAGAGTTATACGAAATTATTTCTTGAGATGACATTTTGATTTTAATATTTGTTAAAAAGAAAACTTCAGAAAGTTAGTTTTCATAACAATCCAAATATAAAAATAGTTAGTTTGTTTATGGTGCAAAATTTTTATCTAAATTTTTGAAGGTTTTTATCAAACTAATAAACTTGTGGATATAAGAAAATTTTCTTAGTTTAAAAGTTCATTAAGTGAACAAATGCCTAAGCCTCGTCGTAAATTTACAAAAGTTTGTTCGTTTAATGGTTTTGTAAAGATATCGACTATTTGATTTTCAGTGTTAACATATTCTAGAGTAAAGGTTTCTTTTTCGACATTATCTCTTAAGAAATGATGTCTTATATCTATATGTTTAGTTCTAGAATGATTTACCGGATTTTAGATAGATTGATTGCGCAAGTGTTATCACAATAAATCGGGGATTTTTCAGTTATTTTTTCAAAATCTTTTAATGTTTGTTGCATGTAAATTATTTGTGTACATGCTAATGCCGCTGAAATATATTCGGCTTCACAAGTAGATAAGAAAACACAATTTTGTTTTTTACTAAACCATGAGACGAGACATTGTCCGATGAAACGACATGTTCCACTAGTATTTTTTCTATCTGTTTTGCATCCTCTAAAATCCACATCGCTATATGATACAATTTCGAAGGATGGTCCTCTTGGATAGAATAGTCCATTGTTTTTCATGTTAGATAAATATCTCAAAATACGTTTAACGGCTCTTTGATGAGATTCTTTTGGTTTTACTTGAAAACGTGCGCAGAGACAAACACTCATCTATATATCGGGTCGACTTGCGGTTAAATATAATAACGAACCAATCATACTCCTATATAACTTTTCTTCAAAATATTTCCCATTTTCATCTTTATCAAGATGAACCGTAGTACTCATAGGAGTAGGTTTACTAGTTGTTTTATCCATACCAAAACGTTGTAATAGTTCATTGCAATATTTTTCTTAATGTGTAAAGAGACCATTCTCTAGTTGTTTTATTTGTAATCCTAAAAAGAAATTTAATTCTCCTATGTGTGATATCTCAAATTCATTTTTCATTATATTAGATAATTCTATACATAAATTTTAATTGGTTGATCCTAATATGATATCATCGACATAAATTTGAATAACTAAAATATCATTATTTTCTCTTTTAATAAATAAAGTCGTGTCAATTTTACCAATTTGAAATCCTGATGAGATTAAATGAGTTTTAAGCCTATCGTACTGTGCTCTAGGAGCTTGTTTTAACCCATATAATGCTTTATTTAACTTAAAAACATGATTTGGAAATTTTTCACGTACAAATAACAGTGGTTGTTCAACGTAAACATTTTCTTTGATAAAACCATTCAAAAATGCACTTTTGACATCCATTTGATATAATTTAAAATTGTTATGACAAGAAAAAGCAAATAGAGTTCGTATAGCTTCTAACCTAGCTATAGTTGCAAACATTTCATCGTAATCGATTCCTTCTTCTTGATTATATCCCTGTGCTACTAAACGTGCTTTATTTCGAACTATATTTCCGATTCAACGGCTTTATTTTTAAATGCCCATTTAGTTCCAATGACGGATTGATCCTTCGATCTTGGAACGAGTTCCCAAACATTGTTTCGTTCGAACTGATTTAATTCTTCTTGCATAGCTAAAATCCAAAAATCATCTTTAGAAGCTTCTTTATAGTTCTTTGGTTCAAAGTTTGAAACGAATGCAACATGACTTATTTGATTAAGTTGATTTCGAGTTACTCTAGAATTTAAATCTCCAATAATGTTATCTATAGGATGATTCTTTAAAATCCTAGGAGGTGAAACTAGAGTATTATTTTGATCAACAGCTTCATTATTATTGTGAAGTGCGTTAGAAGAATTATTGGGATGTATTTCTTCTTCGTCATTAATTCATATAGTTACAAAATTTTCATCAAAAGAAACATGTAAACTTTCTTCTATAATATTTGTACTTTTGTTATAAATTCTATAAGCTTTGCTACGATCTGAATAGCCAACAAATATTCCTTCATCGGCCTTAGGATCAAACTTTCCTAGATTGTCTTTAGTATTTAATATGAAACATTTTGATCCAAATGTTCTAAAATATGATACTTTAGTTTTATTACCAAAAAATATTTCATAAGGAGTGTTTTTTGTCATTGGTCGTAGTGTCACTCTATTCAAAATATAACAAGCCGTGGTAATAGCTTCAGCCCAAAAATGTTTTCGTAGATTACTACCGTTTAATATTGTTCTTGCACATTCTTGTATGTTCAATTTTTCCATTCCACTACGCCGTTTTATTGTGGTGTACGTGGAATTGAAAAATTATGATTAATTCCCTTTTTATTGCAAAAATTTGTAAAATATTCATTTTTGAATTCTCCTCCGTGATCACTGCGTATATTTTTAATTTTCAAATTCATTTGATTTTTAATTCTTTTTGAATAAATTTAAACATACCAAAAGTGTCACTTTTATGTCTTAAAATCAAAGTCCATGTATATCTTGAAAAATCATCAGTAATTACAAAAACATACTTGTTATGATTTATTGATCTTACTTGCGTAGGACCAAATAAATCTAAATGCAATAATTCTAATGGTTGTTTTGTTGAAATATTTTTTTTAGATTTAAAAGAACTCCTTTTTAATTTTCCAATTTGACATGCATCACACAAATTTTCTATTTTATAATTTATTTTTGATAAACCTCTAACTTGTTCATGTTTTGATAATTTATTTATAAGTTTGAAATACATGTGACAAAATCGTTTATGCCATAACTATGGATATCAAGTTTAACGGTCAAGCATAAATCGAATTTTTTTATATTCATATTTAAAATATAAATATTTTTATTTCGAAAACCTTCAAATAATAAATTTTTATCATTATCCAATATATTGCATCGATCTTTCTCGAAATTAATTTGAAAACCTTTATCACATAATTGACTAATGCTAAGCAAATTATGTTTTAAATTTTCTACTAATAAAACATGAGAAATAATAGGAGAGTTAGAAATACCGATGTTTATGACTTCTCCAATTCCGATGACATATGCTTTTGAGTTGTCTCCAAAGGTTACGGTGCCTCCATCGATATAATTTATATTTGAGAGCATCTTGGCATTCTCGGTCATGTGTTTTGAGCAGCCACTATCGAGTGTCTATTTCTTCATGCTTTTATTTTTGGGTACCTACAAAATAAAAATTATTCAAATTGGTACCCACTTCTTTTATTAGGGTCCTAAATGTTAGGAAGGGAGGGTAGCCATACCCAAGTAGGTTTGGGTCTTTTAAAAACATAACTGTTATAAAATACTACACTTGATAAAAAGCTATCAATATGTTTTTTTCTAATTAACTTATTATTAGACTTTGGTATCCAAATTTTTATACTTTTAGATTTTACATCTTTAATTACCTTTGGTGTCTTTTTGAAAATTTGATACAAGATACTTTGCTTTATAGTATTACCTTTTTTTGTGAATTCTTTTCAAATCCTAATCCATTTCGATTATCAAAAGGTTTTGAAATTTAAATTAAATTACCAAGATCTAGTTTTCCTTTGTTAAACTTTGAAACATTGTTAGTAATTTTTTCTAGTTTATCCTTTAATTCACTAGTTTCGGTTTTTGAAATTTCTATACTACCTTTTAGTTCACTATTTTCCTTAATCAAATTATTATTCTGAAGTTTTAACCCATCTATTTCACTAAGTTACGTATCATATTCGATAGACTTTTTACACTTTTCTTGTGAAATCAACAATTCCTCTTCTAAGATAACTTTTTCATCCTTTAATAATCCAATTTCTAGTTTTAATCGATTTATTTTGGCTAAGTGTTTATTATTTAATTTTTGATTTGTCTAAACTTATCATCAAGTTCCATACTTAATTCTAATAGTTCATTATAGCTAAGTTCAGGACATACCTCATCAGTATTAGCCATAAAACATACATTAGCTTGTTCTCCATCGTTATCACTATCACTATCAGAAGATGATGATGAATCGAAATCATCCCAAGTGACTTTAAAAGCTCTTTTCTTCTTAAATTTCTCAAATTTGTTCTTTTTCTCATTGTTGCGCTTAGGACAATCCTTCTTCATGTGTCTGTATTGATCACATTCATAGCACATGATTTGAGATAGATTTGCTGTATTGGATTTTCCTTCTTTTTAGAATTTGGTCATCTTTCTAAATTTCTTGAATTTTTGAAATTTTTGGCAATGAAAACATTTTCTTCTTCATCCAAATCTGAGTCGTCATTCTTTGCTTGAAATGCTATGTTCTTCTTTTCAACATTTTGTTCTTTTCTTGCCTGTAAGTTAGCTTCATATGACATTAAATTTCCTATCAACTCTTCAACCTTGAGAGTAGAAAGATCATTAGCTTCTTCAATAGCTAATACTTTCCTTTCCTAATCCGATGTTAAAGAGTTGAGTATTCGAGAAATTAAATTAAAATCAGTAAACTTAACTCCTAATGCCATAAGATCATGTTGAATAGTTTGAAATCTGGATTATAAGTCAACAATAGTTTCATTTTGTTTCATTTTGAATGAGGAGAATTGGCTTTGCAAAATTGAAACCTTAGTTTGTTTGACCTTTTTTGTACCTTCGTGTGTAATTTGTAAAGTACGCCAAATGTCAAACGCAGTGGTACATAATATGACACGTGAAAATTCATTTTTATCTAGAGAGCAAAATAAAACATTTATAGCTTTAGCGTTGTTTGAGGCTAAGGTTTTTTGTGCATTGGTCCATGTGCTCATGGCAGTGTCAGGTGCTTCATATTTATTTTGCGTAGCAGACCATATTTATAGACCATTGGCTTCAATAAAAATACACATACGGGTTGACTAATATGCATAGTTGGAGCTATTAAATAATGGGGGACGTGTGGTAGATTGGCCTTCTTGAAAGATACTTGCCATATTAGTGATTCAAAAACTTGTTACGGTACTTTTGATGAAACCAAGCTCTGATACCAAATGAAAGTCTACAGCATGGTGGATCGATTATACAATTGACAAGTATATGACTAATTTTAAACTATAGTGTAACAATAGTAAAGTATGTAAATACGAATTATCACCCCAAGGATTTTATACTGGTTTGGACCTCCCGTCCTACGTCTTGTCCCAAGCTCCTCTTCGGAATTTCCTTTCACTAAATAACCCTCACTTCACCCGGAGGAACAGGTTTACAACGGCAGAGTTTCTTTGTCAAGAATGTGTTCTCTATTACACGGATTTTGACTATATAGTACAGTTGAACTTCCTATATCTCTTGAATGATTGAATACAATATTGTTTGGGAGAATATGGAAGTGTATGATCTTAGATTTGCAGATTTGATAGCAAGTGGATGATTTGAGCAAGAGATGATCAAGATAGAAAGTAGAGTAAATAAGTTGAAAGTAAGTAAGTGCTTTGATCCTTCTTGATTCTCGTTTATATAGTTGTAAAAGGTTGCTTCTAGTAGTTACATCTCTTCCCTTTTAGTCTAGAGTCATCACTGTTTACTGGTGAAGAGTTGTGGATGAGAGATAGAGTTGTGTCTCTTCGGAGATGGCAGTTGTAATTTGAATTTTCTGCCCCGAGGCTAGTTTCATACATCTGAATGGTTTACTCAGATGTATGAGAACCTATTATTATTTTTGTTCATCTTCTACGTTTAGACGTCTGAAGTTCTACATTCAAACATCTGAACCTGTTAAGTGATGTTCTCCTGGGTTTGTACTTGAGTGTATCTCTCTACGATCTTCGTGCAACTTTGTAGATGAATCTCTTCAATGTTTTAGTCATCATCTTGTCACAGTAGTGGTTTGTCTTGCTTTGAATTAGTATCTGTATAGCTATATGATATATATGATTTCCATTATATAGTTGTCATCGTCGTAATCGTAAACTAAGGGTTCTAACACATAGCTATTGCAAATAAACAAGTGATCATTAAGACTTTTTGTCCCATTATTATCAAATATATCGTATTAGACAATGAGAAAGTAGTGCCCTATTGACTTTACATGGAAAACAAGTTAATTTCTGAAGTGGTCCATAAAGCCATAATAATCAAGAGGATCGTCTAAAGGTATATTTAAAGATAATCTACACAAGAAGATACATAGTAAAAGGAAAAATATTCCTTGAAGCTACTAGTGAGCATGATTTTACACCAGTCATTGTCATTACAGTCATTACGACATGAAAAACCTACAAAAAACTGCATTATTGTTGTCAAACTATCCAAATTAACATGTTGATTAATTACCAATAATTACCCAAAAATTTATACCTATCACCATGAAAAAACTTTAAAAGAAACAATTAGATAATTAACTTGGCTATCTTCTTAATTGGTGAATGAGCAAAATACGAATAGAAATCTTAAATTTATAACTAAGATATTTAGCGTTAATTCAATGGATTTTGCCATTTAAAGTGACAATAAACAAATTTAGAAGTCAAACTTTTGCTTTTATTTCTTGTGTTTAATTTTACTTTCTAAGATTGATATGATCACAAAATGTTTAAACTATTTTTCATCTCAACAAAGTCTCATATGTAAACTGATTTATAATCTAAAGTTGATCATAATTTTTTGTAAAGACAAACTCAAGACTATAAACTTGTCTCTTTTTTAATTTTAAATACAAACTAAAATTTTACCTTAACACTACTACAAAACAGGCCACTTGCATCGGTTGTTTAACCCCCTTTTGCATCAGTTCAACATCCGATGCATATGCAACCGATGCAACAGGCTTAACGGTTTTGCATGAATTCGTTTTGCATTAATTCTAAAATCGATGCAAAACAGATCTTTTTGCATCGGTTGTTACTAACAAATGGTGCAAAATACGGTTGGTAGATTGGACATAGCCCTCATGTTGCATCGGTTGTAATGAAAATCGATGCAACAAAGGAACTTGTTGCATAGATTGTTGTTGGAAACCGATGCAACATAAGAGTCTTTGGGTTTAAAAGGCTTCTTTGTTGCATTGGTTTTTATAGCAACCCGTGCAAACTAATCCCTTTATTGCATCATCTATTTTACTTGATGCAAAAAAGCGATTCTCATAAATCATTATTACAGTAGTCAAATAGACAATATATATATATATATATATATATTATTGATTATAACAAATAATTATTGCATGCAACATTACATTTATTTAAAATTAAATTTGATGGCATATACAAACTGAATAACGTAATACCAAAATAAACATATATAAATTATAGTGTTAATAATCTATATAAAATAATGGTCCATACATTCATTTTAGCAGCATAATTCAGATCTTTAGTACAATCATTAAGTAGTATAGTCTTAATTCAGATCTTTAATTAGTACAACCATTAAGAAATAGTATAGTGAAAACCTTAAAAACTTCATGGAATCTCTAAATTTTTAGGCTTCAGCTCAAAACCATATGCTGCATTCCATGTTTCCAATGTCAACTTGAACCTGGGAAACAAGAAATAAACATCTTATTGTTTTCATGCTGCATTCCATGATTCCTTTCACATTGTTCCCTCTTCTACAAGCATGCTACTCTCTTCTTTTGTAATTTATTAGCAAATGAACATGGTTTTCAAACTTGTTAGGCTTCTTATTATATGGGTCCAATATATTTCTGACTGTGCATACGTGAAAAGCGAGTAACCTACTTAAGAAGTTAATTAACAAAATCCTGAGTAAACTGTGCAAAATCAAAACACTTAGCATAACCAATATGCTGCAGCTCTGAGGCAATGAGCAGGTCACATATCAATGAGATTCAGCCATGCCAATGAAACCAATCGGTCCAATGGAGAAGTTAACTCACTCGAACTAAACACAAGCAATAGCGCAATAATAGAAACTACGCATTATTATAGGCCTACTGCGCTACCACATAAAGAACACTCCACCTTATACAAAAAACATGCTATAATTCTTAAACAAACTGTGAAACATTCGTAGTATATGATATATCACATCACGACAAACAAGTTGAAGAACTTAAATGTATCAACAAATTACTCTCATATAAGCATGTGCAGCAGTAAAATAATCTAGCCAAACAAGGCTAAGCTAGACTATACTATTATATTTATACTACATGATCCACTTGGTCATCCAAATACCAAGTGCAAAGTCAAGAAATATTGATCTGATAATCTGCATAGTACTAGAATCAAACCAAATATGTAAAAATAAGTCAGAATGGAGGAGCTGTGTTATATTCATAAACTGCATTACATACATTCACCAACAGTCTCAAAGGAAGGAATCAAGTCAACATGCAAAACTGCACGACCAAGGTTCTGTTAAAACACTGGCTAAGAGAACTGCACCATTACAGTGATATAGGAAGATATTACTTCAGAACATCTCAACAAAGTCAACACTCCCAAAGTCATACTGCACTTGTCATCTTAAGAAATAACAAAGCACAACGTTAGAGTGATCAAAGACCAAACTATATAATTCAGTATGCGAGACAACGCCGCCATTCTGAAGCCTAGACATACTACCAAAACCAAATCTGAATTGCTCTTATAATAGGAGTTGCACTAGGCTTCTTATTAACAGTGATTATACATGGCATCATGTGAAATAGGCAATAAAATAATCTTAAATATTAGAAGCTTCACATGTATAAGCATTGCATCATATATTAATATTTATACATATCCATGATTATATGTATCAAAAAGAACTTTTTATTCCCTCTGTCATGGGACTAATAAGTCATTTATGTGATTTAGCTGCTAAATAAATGATTTATGAGTTTTTTGCTGCTCAACTTTGAGATATTATGTCTCTGGTGGTTTTATAGTACATAAAAACCATATGAAATATTTATACATATCCATCATTATAAGGCATTAAAATAGTAATTCAAAGTGACTGCACTTTGCCATAGTAAACCAAATCATAATGGGTATGTATGGATCTATCGTTGTACTTTGTACCTCCAGCGAAGGAGATCTTAGTATGTTGATTGCATATATGCATGTTTTCATAATGTTACTTCACAATGGTTGCTGGTTTATGTGATACATGACAAGCTGGGTTATACTTTTTTGAAGCTCCCTTTTTTCTAGTTGATGAGAATATTCACGTTGTATGTGAGAATATTCATTCTTTCTGTGAACTTAATATTAGTGCCTTTGCAGTTTAAAAAAAATGTGTAACCCATCTACATGTTTCGTATGTTTAAGTTAATAAGAAACTACAATCAACAACTATTTTGTGGTTCACGTTTACATGTCTCCTCCTAACTAATGTTCTACCAAACTGTTATTTTGTTTATACACAAATTTAATTCAGTAGAGTGCAGAGGTTCTTAATGTAAGGCCATCTCCAACGACAAGGAGCTTTTGTATCAATTTATTTTCAAGCCATTTTGGTAGAAAATTCTGCGTCTGTCATTTGCATGAGAATGGTTTTGAATCTTTTCCAACAATTTTCATTGAAAAAAATTGTGAACCATGGGTCTTACTAACTAGACAGGAGACTTTCATCCAACATACCTTGTCAACAATTCAATCAACGATAGATCATCCAATCAAGAAAACTATATCATCCAATGGAGGTACAAAGTACAACGATAGATCCATACATGCCTAAAGTAATCGAGTAAGCGAATGAAAGGAAGCAAGTCAAATATAACAACTCGAACAAACGTTTCTTTTTATTTTTCGAATTGCGATTTTAACTTATTAATATTCAAATATAACAATGGGACACTGTAAATTATTTTCACAATTCTTGATTGCAACAGTTTAGTCACATGTTTATATGATCCTTTAATATAAAAATTGGGCTCTAAAATTAGTCACATGTTTATATGATCAAAGTCATAGCCGGCCACACAACTTAAACATATGGGAGAAAAAACATTTTGATGTTTTTCAGGTGCAAACAATGATATAAACAAGGTCAATTTAAGTCATGTTATGCTGAAAGTATGAAAGAGACTAGAATAAACTCACCATATAGTAGCATATAAGAAGACTACATCCAGTTATGCATGATATAACTAGCTAAATTATCACGAACCTCATCTATCTCTTGCTGGCTATAAGAACCATCTTGTATAAAGTACTGCAATTACAAGATTGTTTCGAAACATTAATCCTATAACTACTTAACAAAAATTATGAAGGAAAAAAAATTAAAGTGGTACGTCATGTATATCGGTGCTTTGGTCTTGGTTTTTTACTATATCATACATATACCTCATCGCATAATATACACAAACCATCGATCTAGATTCTTGAGGACATTACGACAATATTACACAATAATTTAATAGTTAGGTTAATTTGAATTTATATCCAACATAGAAGTTTATTTTTATTTTATACAAAATAAATCACCTTAACAGTCTTCCATTTCAAGTAAGTTCCTCAAGATTTTCTACCATATGCCTTATAAGTTTTAAAGGCCCTACGCATAAAAGAAAAATTTAAATACAACATGCATATTCACTTGCATCAAGCAAAAAAGATATCAGAAGGCAAATAAATAAAATGTACATATTCACTTATGGTCTAATTTCTAGTTTAGATTTGCGTTCGACTTGGGGATCCAAAACATAAACCTCATTCTTTTCTATACGAAAAAGAAGCAGTAGACAATGTTTCCTACGTTATAAGATTTATATAAAGTTAATATCAACATTAGATTTGTAAACTAGTTTCTAAAAGTTTATTGTTCACACCCTTCGTAGTATGGGGCTAAGAGTAAGCTCTTCGATTGTGACGCACACCATGTGTTCGAAATATATATATTTGTCACGTCTGGATATTTCCGCACTTGAGATAGCTTATATGGACACATAAACCAGATGGTCTCGACTCTGAGGTCATTGCACATATGATTTTACCACCTAAAAATAAGTACAACAAACAAATATTGTTATTCTACCATTTCATGTATAATGCATAATATAAAATAAAACATATACAATGAATTTGTAAGATATTTGTTGTAAATGTAACCTAAGTATTTTACATAGTAGCTATATTGGTACAAAGATAGAAATATTCATCTTATACACACACACACACACACACACACACTCATATGATGCAAATTTGCAATCATTCTCCATTCAACCATCCCATACTAAGGAATTGGATAATGTCATCCATAGTGATATGGATTTCAAAGTCCTCATCGTACGTAAATAAATCCTTGTTCACATGAATTGCATTTATGAAATTATTATCATGGGATGGCTCTTGAACTATCAGGTCATGGAAATATCTGCACTCATCCGTTAAAGTATTAATGATATCTTCACCCACGATCGTCCTACACTTTGCAGGCTCATTTGTCATCTTTTTGTTATTATTCATGTCCATAGCAACACACTCTTCCACTTTGTCTTTGCTCCCAATATGTGTAGCCTGCACACAAAAAAATCATAAGCAGCATGGAGTCTGCATATTTCATTCAAGCGAAGCTCAAAAAAATACGAACAGTGTTTTCTTTACCTTATCATCATTGCCTAAAAGCACGAGATTTTTAGGCCATTGTACAAAACTACCAAGTGCTTCTCCTATCGTGATGTGATAGTTACTTGGAATCGGAAGAGGGGTTCCTACATGAATAGGCTCCACTGTGTCAGTTCCAACATTTACATGATTGGCCAAGATTTGTTATTTATGGCATTGATCTCTAGGCCTAGAAGCAGGATGCACCATGCCATGACCCACTACGACAATTTTGGAGTCCAAATTAACAGTTAAACGACATTTAGTTGGCCTCTAGAATGATAAGTACAACATTATAATTATTGACTTACACGTTTTAGAATCGTATAATTTTACAAAAATTAACTGTTGAATTAGTTACCTATAAGTTTTCATAAGGATCCATCTCTTGATTTGTGCTAGTAGTTTGTAATTTGTCCAATTGTACTGATTGACAGCTGCTACGATGACCAAATGATGGTATGTTTTCGACCATAATATCATTGGGCATTTGCATACCCATCCTATTGGAAAAATTTGCTATCTTTTGCTCAACCATCATATCTACCATAGACTCGAATCTTTTGCTCACTTTAGTTTCTATTTCCTGGGTGATAAGATGTAGTTCCTCTGCCGATATTACACCACTAGGATCTTTATATTTCACTACCTTCCCAAATACATCTTTGATACCGACCGTCCCACCAATTCCTCTAACTCGACCTGGATGCTCTCTTTTTTTCAAGAGCACGATTTAAGACATCATCATGTCTATTTGCAACCCATGTTTCTTCGATGGCTTTTTCTCTCCAAGCATTCTGTCAACAAAAAAAAATTAGTTTTCTCAATAATTTATTGCTTTGTATAAAGTCAACCAGTCTGAATCCATGTCCATCCACTCGTACAACACGACGATTGTCAGCCCATCTGCATCGAAATAGCGGGATTGTGAAGTCTTTATACTCAAGTTCCCAAATATCCTCGATTATCCCATAATATAGCATTGTTGCATTTATTGATCTATTATCTTTAGCACTAGCAAATTCTCTTGAAGATGCAACGATGCTAACTCCACGATTTTGCATTTTTCTCTTCTCATCATGACGCTTCATATAAAAGACGTACCCGCTCATATCATATCCTTCCCATGAATTGACATGAAATCGAGACCCATATACTAACCATTTTATTGTATCTGAAATACCATGATTTGTTTGAGACAATTGAGACATTACCGTATGTTTAAACCATATGACAAAAGAGCAGTTATGTTCATTCGTCAACCACCTTTCGTTCTTTGAAGGAATCTAGGACTTTAGAATTTCCATGTGCTCCTCCAAGTAAGGATGTACCTCACTAAGGTGCTGCAAAACAAGTAGCTGAGCTTTGTGAGACATCTCATCACCAATTGAAATCAATTTTAACTCAATTATGCCCTGGTCGTCAAGTCGTCCTTCATGTCGAGACTTGCGAAGTCCAATAGGTTCAACATCAGTTAAGTAAGGAGTGACAAATTCAACAATCTCCTCAGCTACAGTAGCTTCTACAATACTGGCTTCAGGTTTATATCTGTTTTTTGTTTTTCTTTTTAAAGTTCCTATATGCATTTCAAACGGATACATATATCTCATAAATACAGGACCATAAATTTTGATTTCTCTTACGAGATGAACAACCAAATGCAACATAATGTCGAAAAATGAAGGTGGAAAATACATCTCAAATTGGCATAAGGTAACAATAACATCGGCTTACTGAGCATCCAATGTATCAGGATCAATTACCTTGCTACAAATTATATTAAAAAAGAGACAAAGCTTTGTAATAACATGTCTAACATGTTTAGGCAATATACCTCTAATTGCAACAGGTAATAAATGTTGCATTAACACATGGCAATCATGAGACTTGATACCGGTCAATTTCAAATCCTTCACTAATACACGACTGCTAATGTTTGAAGAATAACCTGTTGGAACCTTCACACCACGAAGACACTCACATAAACTAGTTTTCTCTTTTTTGGAAAATGTATAACATGCGGGGGGCAAATAGGTACGTTTACCTTTCTGCACCGGTGCTAACTCCTTCCGGATACCCATTTTCAACATATCTTGCCTAGCTTTCTCACCATCCTTTGTCTTAGCAGGTATATTCAAGAGTGTCCCAACGATACTGTCGTAAACATTTTTTTTCTATATGCATTACATCTAGACAATGTCTTACCTGTAAATGTCTCCAATACGGAAGTTTCCAAAATATAGATGTCTTCTTCCACGAGCCTTCTAAAAGAGGAAATACTTTGCCAAATGCATTTTCAATATCCTTGACCCGTTCGTAAACATCATTTCCTATTAATGGAAAACGAGCAACTCCATTCTCTATCTCCCCATTAAAAGGCTTCTTCTTTTTACGATAAGAATGATTAGGAGGGAGAAATCTACAATGATGCATATACACATTTTTTTCGCAATAATGTAAACGCTCAACAACCATATCATCTTGACAAATTGGGCATGCTTTGGCACCTTTTGTACTATAGCCAGATAAGTTACCATACGAAGGAAAATCATTTATGGTATAAAAAATCATGGCGTGCAATGTAAAATTACTTTGACTATGTGCGTCAAATACACGCACATCTTCTTCCCATAGAAGTTTTAGATCATCAATAATAGGAGTTAGGTAAACATCGATGTCGTTTCCTGGTTGTCATGATCCAGAGATTAAAAGAGACAACATGATACACTTGCGCTTCATACTCAAATGAGGTGGAAGATTGTAAATCACCAAAATAACAGGCTAAGTACTATGTTGACTACCTAAGTTGCCAAATGGGTTTATGCCATCTGTGCAAAGACCAAGTCTGAGATTTCTAATTTCTCCACCAAAATCAGGATACAATGTATCAATGTTTCTCCACTGTGGAGAATCAGCGGGATGCCTCAATAATCCATCATTTTTCCTCACATTTGCATGCCACCTTAAGTTTTTTGCATTTTCTTTATTTGCAAATAAACGTTTAAACCGTGGTATAATTGGCAAATACCACAAGACTTTTGTTGGAGGCCATTTCTTACCTGGGTCATTATGAACGTTCCCTCGCAACTTGTAACGGGATAATCCACACTTGGGACACTCGTGCAAGTTCTTATATTCATTTTGATACAATATACAATCATTTGGACATGCGTGTATCTTTTTATATCCTATACCAATTGGGAGCACATTTTCTTTGCCTCATAGTTAGAAGTTGGAAGCTCATTACCTTCAGGAAGCATGTCATTCAAAAGTTCCAACAAAGATGTAAAACTTTTATCACTCCACCGATGCTTTGCTTTTAAATTGAAAAGCTTGAGCATAATAGACAATGTTGTGAACTTAGCACAATTAGGAAACAAAGGCTTCTCGGCATCAATTAATATTCTTTCATACAACTTTGGCTCTTCCATCAAATGTTCTTCAGCATCACGAAACATCTCATGAACACAATCATTTTCATCATTCGCCTCATTATTCATGTTATCTTCCTGGTCATTCTCATCATTCTCATGATTACTAGAACTAGCTCTACTAAGTATAATTTCACCATGCCATACCCACCGCGTATAATTTTGCTTAAACCCATAACGGATTATGTGATCTCTAATCTGATCTATGTTACGTAGTCTCTTCTTATTTTAGCAGTGTCTACAAGGAAAAATATAGTTTCTTCCCCTCTTCTTAATTGATCATTTAGTGCACAATTGATGAACTCTTCAATTTTGTTTAGGAACTCATCATCATTACGTTTTACGTTGTACATCCAACTACGATACATGTGCAAATGCTAGAGGCACACTACGCAAGCAAAAAAAACATTGGATAAGTCAAGTAAGAACTGAAATAATATGTTTGTTGAGGCCATAACTAGACTCTATATGATATTTGGTTTATTTAATCCTGCATCCTTTATATTTATGCAAATAGTTTGTTAAGATTGAAACTAAAATTTTTTATGCTTGGATCTGGCTATAGTTACTCATGTCCTCTCAATGTGCTTCCTTTAGGAAGAAATTCAATGTTTAACGATAGATCTCTTTACTACTTTTTTTTACAATATTTGGATATTACATTGTCTGTTTTTTATTCAAATGTATGTTCAATGTCATCTTGATTGTGAGATTTATGTATTTTCTTTTGCAATATATTAGTACTGTAACTGGTAGGTAAGATTTGAATTGTAGGAATAAACATCTATAATTTAATATTGAGTTTGCGAACCATTTGACTTGTTTATGTATTTTACATGGGTGTCATATGAAACAAGAATATATATATATATATTTGTTTTACATGATTCTTTAAAATAATAATATTAGCATGTTAAGTTTGTTAAGGATCAAACATAACACAAGGCTATTTGACATTGAGATTGAACAACAAGCAATACAGTTCAAAAATGTTTTTATCTATCATTTCCATTTCATAAAGTTCAAAATATGATATCATCTTTACTATTAGTAATGAGAATTCCATGAATAGGAATTCATGGTGCCTTTTTGAAATTCCTAAACTACCCTTTCCATATCTATATTGATTCATGTTATCTCATGTCAAGCCATATTAAAGTATTTTTTAAAAGTGCATTTGAGTAGCGATAAACTTATTTTTAAACAACCCAACATTTTGAGATGTTCTCAAATGAACAACCAAGTCCCTCATCTCTTATATTATATACAATAACAATTAATGCATTTTTGACGATGTGGGACTAATTAAAACAATTACTACTTTAATTTATTTTGAGTATGAAGAAATTTTTAAGTAGAACAAAAAAGGAACCTAAGCAATATTGGTCAAAAGCAGAAGTAAAAAAGACTTTGGTAAAGAAAAATATGTTGCCTCTACAGTCACATGCTTAAAAGATGGATACTCCTAAGACAGTCTTCAAATATCAGAGGTGGCACGATGGGAAGGTAATATGATTCATTTCTCCTTATAAATCAAACACAGTTAGTATAAAGTAAGCTTACAACAGAACAATGGGAAGCTGATTCAAAATCTGGCTTGCAACACTACCATACATGATTCTGTTAGGAACTAGAATTATAAATACTCAAATGAATATCAACATGATAAATTTTTTTTGTGAAGTAGAAAACTTCAGATTTTATGAATTATTCAAAAAATATCACAAAATTCAACAGTAAATTTATTGCAAAAAGATGAAAAAGGTGATATGTTCATGACTTAAGGGCAGGCTTATAGTTAATGAGTAGATATTCCCATATCTGTTCTTAAAAATTGAGAACACATGTAAATTCATTATAAGATGAAGCTTAAACTATCATTCAAGAGATGGTTAAGGAATGAAGCTTACACCTAAGCAAGCAAAGACTCTGATCCAAAGCAGTACTGTATAGAAGCATTTATTATGGTAAATAAAAGGATAAAATGACCATTGTTTGCATAAAGATAATCAACTTATTAGTGTCAGAAATAAAAAGACAAATAACGGAACATCATCAGTAAAATACATAATGATATATTAACAAATTCCCCAAGCATACATGAAACCCTTATCAATCTACTAGAGGGGAAAAAACTTAATTTATTAGGACAAAATGTACTTAATCGTAGTTGCACTTGGTAAATAATGTCGTCAAACTCAAAACAACAGCTAAATGTCTGGTAGAATAGTATCTGAAAGAGTAAATTTGAAGGTGAAAATGTTTCAAAGTTAAAAGATTATACCAGATGAAACGAGATAAATATTGTCGTGAATAAAGTTTCACTAATGTAACCTCTTTCTTTTCCAAGTTCCAGCAAAAGCACAGAAAAAGAAAATGTTAATTATATACATATGTATCATACTAAGTGTTTGTATAATTTCTAGATATCTATTGGTACTAAATCTTTGCAGTGTCATGCATTATTAATAGATTCAATACACACTGGAAGAATTTTGAACCCTACATATCCCATACTAATTATGATTTTACAGTTGTGACAGCACTGTGTCGCTAATTACTACGAATGAGCTATGCATTCACTAACCCGTCGTCATGCATCAATATGCAGCTTATACGCCTAAACTAAAGTTGATAAATCTTCAGTAGTATCTTAAATTCAAACTAAATTTCGTGGACACAAATTATTTATACTGTATAAGTAGGAGCACACATTAGTGCAATTTCCACCTACATTAAAAGTAATTAATACAGTTTCTAAATGATTGTTAAATTTAATCATACGTTTGATCCGGATCAAATGGAAACATACTAAAGCCAGGCACAAAATAATAACCGATTGAAACAATATTCATACCAATAATTCAAATAAATAAAAAAGAAAAAAGTTGCATACAAATGATGAGAAAATCCACCCAGTATCCGACTAAGGTATAACAAAATCGTTAAAAGTGGATCAACTTGGAAGGCCTAATTTTATTGACCACTCATAGAAAATTTATTTAAGCAAAAGCAGACAATATATTTCGTCTAAAATCACAAATTAATTCATTAAATACAAATGGAAACTCAATCTTAATTAGACATATAAATATATTAATTAGCAAAATTTATTCCAATGAGGGAGGATCAGATTAATAAACGATTTGGCGAAGAAAATGAGTTTGTTCGCGAATATGTTACATGGATTGTACCTTATCTGGAAGAAAGAAAATTAACACCGATTGAAGTTTCTGTTTATCACTTTTGTATTGGCTTTTAGATTGTACTTGATTTGTAAGAAAGAAAAATTCTGTGTTTGTCAAATTATTTCTAAGGTTCTTTTTTTTGTTTTGAAGCAGGCAAAATACTTTTTAGGGGAAACGAATGGGAAAATAAGCGATAGAAAAAATTGGGATGGTGGGAATTAACGGGTGCATAACGAAAGTGGTTTGATCTGACCTTGACAACCTAAATAATTTGAAATTGCATCGCCTTCGCTAGTGAACCGATGCGAAAATGATTATTCTGGGTTCACCGAACAAAACTGTGTTGGTAAGGGATGCAAATTAATGTAGTTGCGTCGGTTGACTTTAAAATCGATGCGACTAAAACTATTTGTATCGATGTATTTTCTTCGGTTGTTGGTGAAAACTGATGCAAATTTGATTTTTTTATTACCTATTGCTTTTCACATACCAATTGCACTGGTTATTAAGATAGAACTGATGCAAATAGTTCTATTTGCATCAGTTTTTACCTCAACCGATTCAAATGAGGCGAAGCAATATGCACTTTTTATACCTGTGTAAATAACTAAAATCATATTTTTGTCTCAAACTTGTCCTATATTTTACATTAATTTATGACATTGAGTAAGTCTAAAATTTTCAAAAAGAGAAATACGAGAATGAATGCCGAGCTATTCTTTTTTTAAGTAAAGGGATAAAAGAGATACATAGTTATATTTATATATTAAAATTGCTACTTTATTAGTTTCCTTAAATAAATATATACATAGGTAGGCTAGTATTCTAACCCAAATAAAACCCAAACAAACACACAAAATACAAAGGCCATTGTGACAAAAATTGCATATAAATAAAAAATATTGATAATATTAGAATTAAACTATTTGTCGGTCCAAACTCCAAAATGCACTTTACTTGAATGTGTTTTAATGAAAATGCATCATATGCAGCTCTTTTGCTAACCGCCTCTTCTTTCCTAGAGCATTTATCATTTCATTACATTTTCATGGTAGTTACTCTAACTGCTAACACTTCCATGTAATTAAAATAATCATTCAATACCATTTACAATTGAAGCAACCATCTTTATTCAACTCTGATGCCTCAAGTCCCTCTTAGATCTGATCACCGCTACTCGATGTCGTATCCGGTAACTTATAAATCATTCACGACTTCTGTAGTGAATTGAATTTTCTTTCATTTATACATGGTTATGATAACTGTCTTCCAACTTCTACATGGAAACTGCAACAGCTCTAAGTAACTATCATTTTTCCCAAAGCTATGTCCTTTATTCTTTAGTTTCTGTAAACGCTCCTTGAAGTAATCAGGTTCACTTAGCAATGGGTGAAATAGTTAATTCAAAAATTCTTCCTAACTGCATCTTAATGGACCTATGAAGACTAATATTTAATACTAGATCAAATATAGTTGTTTTAATAAAATCTTATTTATTTTGAATGTTTTGCTGTATTTCATTTGAAGTGATTTTGTGTCGATAAATGAAAAAAATTACAGCCAGATGAAGGACGTGATCATGACTGAATGAAGAAAGAGGAAAAGAAAATTAAATGAAGAAATGAAAGAAAAGAATTTGAAGTAAAGAATAGAAAACATTCGTATTCTTTCTTTAAAATGCTCCCTATTTGATTCTTTATTAATTTTCAACTAAGTCAATCCTCCTCCATTCTTTGCATGGCTGCCCAAATATTTCCCCTTGCATGGATTAGTTTTCCCCAAAGTTTGTTAAGTAATAAACTGGATTTAAAGCTGGTTTAAATACATACCAAAATTGTATATTGCTACTTGCATATATAACATTTATATATACATCTAAATAATTACTAACAACACCCATCAAATAAATTAATAATTTATATTTATTACACATTAGTTAATTTAATTTGTTACATTTATAAGCTAATTAGATCATGTAGTTTTGTGGAGAATTCACAAATCCGGTTGTGAGACTTAGAAGTGTGAATTCAATTGACGATTAATATCGAACAATTCAAATATTAACATTCATACGTCATTTTAGCTAGTGACGTGACAAATTCGTTGAAATCATTGGTTATAGACTTTTTTTCATAAAATCAAATTCACATTTTCTTAAGCAGTACCTTTTAGAAAAAATTATTCACACATGTTCTCTTCGTCAAAATTATATCGCTTTTGAATATATGAAAATTGGTATTGGTCAATTTTCCAATATTATCCACATTCAACTCGTTCAGTGCAAAAATAAACTCATCGGTTTAATAATAACATTTATTATTAATTACACTACCATGACTAAAGATTTTGACATTGATTTGACTATAGTTGTACAATCAAGTAGATAAATTCTCTATTGAATAGTGTTTCACGTCCAATGCTTCAACTCAGGCACAACTGTGGTCGCTCGATGGATCGTCCTATCATGATTTAACTATAATAAAAGTGCAATATTCACATTATAGTTCCACGGTATTCACAAGTTAAGGGAACTATGAAATATCGTCATAACGAGATTTTCTATTTGACCTAGTTGTTATCAACCAACATGAAACTCTCGGACAAGTCATTTCCGTAGTTATTCAATAATTATAAGTATGCAACCGTTTGATGCCCCCCAATAGGCATGAGTAGTACACCGCCTAACATTTGGAAAACATTACGCATTCTAGTCTTAGAAGATGAACCGATATCCTTTTCTCGGAACCTCTTGATCATGAATATTTAAAACTAAATATCATTTTGTTTTGAAATTAATTACTCACGATTATAACTATTTGCAATAACAATCACATAAAATTTTATTTGATGATTTTTTATATTATATAATTTAAATTAATTACTTAATTAACTCTATAACAATATAACTGAATATATAAAGAGAAACAAACATCGTTACTACAAACAAGACTGTTTATAGAGTTAGATATATAAAACAAATTACCTAATTAACCCTAGGAAATACCACTAACTTTTCTACCCCCCACTTGCACATGGAGTCAATTATGGAATCGTAATCATATTCCTTTGATCAGTTCAGAATAGATCGAGCTAGTCCCTTAGTGAACTGATATGCCATATTGTATTATTATCTATTCCATCAACATCTCTATGTCATTGCTAAAACGGTTGTATCACATGGAATTTTCAAAATATGTCTCTAGACAAGAGCCCTAGTTACTTTTACGATTTGCATCGCAGTAAGGTTGTCATAAAATAATGTCATGAGATTCCAAACATTTGGAATCACTTCAAGCTCGGTTGTAAATTTGCCTACGCGTATTTGTACTGCTTTTATTGCAGTACTATTCAAGGTCATATATTTAGCCTTTTTGTTGAATCAGCAACCAACTCTTGCTTGGAACATTTCCAACATAAAGCCTGCCAACGAGTACTTTCCAATGTAGTTAGTGTCATATTTGTTGAATATGCTAGTACATGATTTTTGTTGGATGATACAATATATATATATATATATATATATATATATATATATTATTTAAATGTATTTGTTATCGTACTATTTTATTTTCACACAATTAAATAAACATTTGCTGAATAAAATAAATAACATAGGATTTAAATTCAAACAAATATTTTATTACAATTTTGAATAATAAAAATTTGAGCTCTCACTACATATATACATTTTTCAATTACAATACAATTTCAATTACATCTCAAATTTCACTTTACATTGTTCACCTCACTACATTTTACTCATTCACTCATATTTTGTTTTCGACTTTGCTCCATCCTGAATCCAGCATTTGAGTTATCTGCAAAATAAACACTGACGCTGTAAAATAGAAAAAGAAATACTTTTGCAGTGTAAAATAAAATATGTGTTTTTGAAAATAGTATATTCCTCAGTCATTTGGGTTGTTCGTCATCATATTATTTTAAATTCATCATATACGAACAACTTATGACATGCACAGTGTATCACTGTAAATGCCACAAGGCTGTGCACACCGATATACACTTGATAAAACTAAAGGGACATGTGAGCACAAGGTCAAACCCGAGCCGAGGCTGGATTCAACTCAAGTGCAATACAAATACATCACAAAATTATCAAGTACAAGTTCTCATGCAACCAAAATCAGTGCAAACCAACACAAACCATACCATGCTAAGAAGTGCACAAATGTGTATACGTGAGAACAGACTCCACAATTGAGTCAAAGCAATACGAAAATTCAAGTGAAACCAGAAATATACAAACTGCACATGAAACCAGCGGAGTGTATCAGACTCAAGTAATCACAAGAACAAAAATGAACAAAAATTCAATTGCACTAGGGCAGTGCACAAGAAAACAATAAAGCATGGTCAGATATGGAACCAGACTCCAAATGCAACAAGCTCCAGATCTCAACTTCAATATTTACATGAATATAGATAGTAGCGCAAATGTTCAAATGATACCAGTCATCATCAACTAGAATGAATACAACAAAAACTCAATGACAACATACAAGTGGAACAACGCATATACGCACACACATACATATGCATGTGTACACATGGTGACAACAATGGATGCAACATAGACCAGTTCAATTACAATTTCAGCCTCAGTCAAACTTAACACCAAAGCATAACAATACATATGATAACACCATGAAGTATGAAGGCATGAATCCACACAACTTCATGTAAACTAGAGAATACAAAAGGCAACAAAGGTAGCAGCTGAATGAAGCTATATTTCAAAATACATGTAGTACAGTTCAGTTACAGACTCCAACCAAGTATATGTTCAACCAAGTGTATCAACACCTCTTTTACAAAGCAGTGTAAATCAACAGAGGAATTAAAATAGGAAAAATTACAAGTACACATATATACATGCACAACCGCACATATATACATGTATTTATATGCAGTGACAATATGGGATGCAATGAAGCAGTAAACAAAATGGCATATATATACATATGCGTATATAAATGAATCAAAGCATCATCAATGAACAAGGGTACAATAATTATAAGCATGAATGGTATAAGCAGTGATGACACAAGTGTACCACACCAGTAACGTTGCAGTGAATTTCAAATTGATCAAGTCGAAAAAGTCAGCAAGTAACAGAGCATTTAACAATTCTAACAAAGTCAAGTTCGAGTGGTAAAGTTATAGTTCAAAGAAGAATCAAAGCAGTAGTTTCAAACCAAGTCAAGTTTAAATGCCAAAGAATCCAAGCCGTGATGACCAAGGTAGTAGTAACTGTAACAACCCGCATATTTTACGATTGAGTATTTAAATATTTTATCGTTAGTCGGATCATAGTTCGAAAAGTCACTTTTTGCATACGGTCGAATTAGGACTCGAGACCACTTCCATTGAGTTCAAAACGCCGTTTGCAATATTTTTGAGTATTAACTTTGATATGTTTGGAGTTAGCGGAATTTTGCCACCTTTTCACTTTGGGCTTTGGGTTTGGTTTAGCCCATTAGCCTAAACTATTAATTCTAACTCAACCCCTTCCCTTCATATCTTCACTTTCTTTTCCTAACACTCAAACTTCATCAAAAATGGAGGAAGGAATGGGAAATTAAAATTCCAAGCTCAAGTTCATTTGCAAATCCAACATCTAACTCCAAATTCAAAGAGAAGTCATTGATTCTTCCTTGCTTTCAAGCTTCTTCTTCATTGATCTTGTGTAAAGGTGAGATTTTTATCTCACATCTTTGTCTATAACTATCATGGATTGTTGGGTATGAATTCCTAACACTTATTCATATGCATTTGCTTTTGGTTTGGATTGAAATGGTGAAAATCCCAATTTTTAGTGTTTTGGGTTCAAATCTTCAAAAAGATCCTAAATTTGGTGTTTGAACATGTTTTTGGTGATGCACCGAGTAGCCAATACGACCGGGTAGCCGATAGGCATAATCCCTTAGCGTCCGTGCTCAATCGGTTGCAAACTGAGTGAGTTTTGGCATTCCTGGAGCTTAGGTCGCTCGGCCTGCACATTTGAGATTTTCGGCCTGCATATAGCTCGTTCACATTAGGTCGCTCGGCTAGGTCGCTAGTCCTTAGGTCGCTAGGTCGCTCGGATTGTTTCCTTAGATCGATCACTTAGGTCGATCGGTCTGGGTACCATTTACGTCGTTTGGCCATGACAGCTCGCCCCTATTAACTCGTTCCATTGCTTCGCTCGGCATGAGCTCACACCACCTTAAGTCGTTCAGCAGTAGGTCATAACATTTTAGATCGCTCGGCTTCATCTTTAAGTCGCTCGGCCTCACCACCACATTAGGTCGCACCTCATTAGGTCGCACCTTTGCTTAGCTCGACCGTGTTAGGTCGTTCACCTTTAGGTCGCTCATCCTGTTGCCTTGATAAGTCGTTCGGCCTCACACCTTTAGGTCGCTCGGCCTTACCACCTCCTTAGGTCGCTCGGCTTCATCTTTAAGTCACTCGGCCTTACCACCTTATTAGGTCGCGCCAGGTTAGGCCGTGTGCTACTTCTAAGCCTTTAATTCCTTAGGCCACGCCCTGTTAGGTCGCGCCAATTTCCCATGTTGAACTATGTTATGTCGCAGGCGTATTTCTACTTTGATGGATTTGGAACTGATTTACTTGGATTTTATTCACGTCTTCGAATGTGAATTTTTGTGACTGATTGTTTCTATAGTCATTTTTGTGATTTGTCACTTTAAAAATATAAAGGTTTCAATACTAATAGTAAATATCAAAAATCTTTCATCAAAGCGATTTCAACACTATTTTATTACAAATCTCTTTTCTTAAACCATTTTCCAACCTATTAGTATATACAAACCTTTACCTCACTCGTATGAGAAATCTAATTAAACGACTTAGTAAAACAAGTGGTATGAAACACTTGAGTTTACTTCGCTGGTTAATTCTTGGACTTGTTCGATTGAAACTCTTGTGACAATTTTCTAGTGGAGATCTACAATTTGTTCGTAAATATTTAAGTTAAGCTAGTGGTTATGGGACATGAAGCTAAGCTTATATATTTACTAGCTCACTGTAATTGACACTTCTAGATGATCGTTGATGATCATTTTTGTGATTTAGATTAGCAAATGTGCGATGTCTCTTTGTCTACGAGGGAGACTAAACCTCGTTTGTATGATGTTTCGACTCACATATGTGGGGTAGCGACCCATGGTTTTCGGGCCGTTCTTGTGGAGCCTTGGCTCAAAATTAATGGTTAGCTACCATGGAATAGCGTTTCGTTTTGTGATACACGTGTTGGTGAGTTTTCATACTCCCTTTTTGTGATAGGCCTCCCCCTTTTTGTGATTTCTGGATTTCTTGTGATGATTTCTAGAATTTGTGTTTCACCAATTTTCGTGATTTTCATTGAAAAGTTTTATAAATTTTTTTGCATCGGTGAATTTGTGTGTCATTAACTTTTTGTGAATAAAAATTTAGGGTATGACATCCCTTTTTATCTTTGAGAAGATTCTTGTGATATTGATTAATCCATGGTTGATTTTCATTTACATACTTATCATTGTATGTCATTATGATTATTATAAGTTTATACCACAACTCTAATTCTATGTCATTTCATCTGATATTTATAGCTAGACTGATCTGTTTATTATTTTCTTATTAAATAATACTCGGGTCAGACCGAGATGTTATAGGTGCTTCTGCTTGACTTCACCTCTGGGATTATCACCCTGACTTTTGGCTAACTACTTAGATTAGTAGGTTTTGTTGTATACATTTGAGATATAGACTCATTGATGTATATTTATTCTTTTGTGTAGCACTTTTAGCTATTCTTTTGTGATAGTGTGGATCTTGTTTGACCACTACTCATGTGTTATATTCATATTTTTTCGGCCTTTGTGATATGGATGTCTGTGACTGATTTATGTTATGTCTATTTCTATATTTGTTTCCGAAGATTATATATAGCCACTGTGTAGTAGCTTTGAGTTTGTATCGATATGTCGGATTCCCACTTGAAATAAAATGCATGTTATACTATCCGACATAGCGGTGCTCGCACAAAGCAATTACACGGGTGGTCGCTCCTCAATAGCCTTATTCTCCATGCTAGTTGACAGCATTACACCGTAGTGTTCTTAGCTAGCCTGGGTATAGAAGTAAGGCGTCACAGCTTGGTATCAGAGCCAAACTTCGGAACAATGTAGAATAATTTAACAAGGATCATCGTCCTAAGTCCATCTTAGGAGTCATGCCTTAGGATTTAGTTCGTGTCTTCGTACCTTTCTATCCTATTTTCTTTATGATTCCTTGTTTCACCTATCAAGAATGTTTGATATTTATTTGGTGAATAACCTTTTTCTTCTTCCTCTTCTTTCTTTCTTAAGGAAGAGAAATGGTTATACCAGGCAGTCCCAACGCTAGTCAACCTAGAGCTACTCCCCAAGATGGAGTATTTATGACTGCCCAACAGCTTCTTGATCTCGTTAAGAATGCTCAGTCAGCCGGTTCTAATCCGGAGACTACTCACCCTAAGTATGGATTTGCACGTTTTTGCATCGACTATACCAATTTGGGTGGGAAACCATTCAAAGGTTCTGAAACCATATTATCGAGGTCCAGGCTTGGCTGAGAACGTGCGATCGGATCTTTTCTCGCATGGATCTTATTGATCTTCACCGTGTTCAGGTGGCCTCTTGTATGCTCCAAGAAAGAGCATTAGATTGGTATGAGCTTCTTGTTTCTGAAATAGTTGAAGCGGATCTCACCTGGGAGCAATTCCGGGGACGCTTCGAATTAAAATTTGTGCCAGAAGCAGAAAAGCTGACATTGGCTCGCCGTTTTATTGACCTTGTTCAAGGCGAATCTTTTGTGACAGACTATGTCGCATCTTTTGAATCTCTTTCCAAATACGGGGTTGAATACATTAATACCCCATTGAAGGAAAATCAGAGATTCGTTTATGGCTTGAACAAGAATCTCAAGAAGCCATTACTTCTAAAATTAGAAGTTTCTTTCGACCAACTTATTGATATCGCTCTTCAACTTGAAGAGGCAGATAAAGAAAGTGATGTCGAGGTTGTGGGAGCCAAACTAAACTTCAACAATAACAAGAAAAGGCCTAACAAATTCAAAGGCCCTTATCCCAATAAAAAGGGGAAACAAGCAACTCCTGCAACAAAGACTTCCTCTTCTAGTAGCGGCCAATGCTTCAACTGTGGTTCTAAGGACCATTATGCGAACAAGTGTTCAAAGCCTTGTTCCTGTCGCTATTGCAAAGGCCCGGATCATTATATGCATGTATGTCCCAAACTTCAAAATAGGAAGGAGGGAAAGCTGAATGTGGCTCAAGCCCCTGGCAACACATCTCGTGGTCAAGGTGTTTCTCATTCTATCCTTGATGGCATTATTTTATTTCTTGATCATCCTATTCGTGTTTTTTTTGATACGGGTGCGTCCCACTCTTTTATTTCAAAAGAACTTGTTGATACTTTTTCTTTGGATGTTTTGTGTTTAATGACCTCTTTGAAAATTGCGAATCCGGTTGGTGGATCCGCAACACTTAGTTTGATTTGTGAAGATGTCGAGATTATTTTATGTGATTTTTCTTTCCTATCCGATTTGCATGTTATGCATTACTTAGGCTTTGGAATGATTTTGGTAATGGATTGGCTTAACCGTTATGAAGCTCATATCCTATGTCCTGAGCGGACTATTCATCTTCGACATCCTCAATCTGTTAAGCAGATTTCTACTATTCTTAAAGATTCAGATTCCTGCTTGGTTGTATCTTTATATTCTTTGAATCCTCATGATGACGATAATGATGATGAGGAGGATATTATTTCTCTTATTCACGTTGTTCGTGAATTTTCTGACATATTTGAGCCCGTTCTAGGTATACCACCTAAGCGAGCAATTGAGTTCAGAATTAATCTCATCCCTGGAGCTCAACCTATCACTCGTCCTCATTATCGCATGTCCAATAAGGAAAATGAGGAGATGCGCAAACAGTTATCCGAGTTGGAGACGAAGCAATTTATTCGCTCTTGTTCCTCGCCTTGGGGAGCTTCGGTAATTTTTGTGAAGAAATCCGATGGTACACTTAGGCTTTGCATTGACTACTGCAAGCTTAATGATCTTACTATCAAAAATAAATATCCTTTACCTCAGATTGATGATTTATTCGATCAGCTTAGTGGTGCTAGAGTCTTTTCACAATTGGACTTGGCAACCGGTTTTCATCAGCTTCGTATTGCAGAGGATAGCATTCCTTTGATATCGTTCCGTACTCGTTATGGATCTTATGAATGGCTTGTTATGCCATTTGGTTTAACAAATGCTCCGGCTTATTTCGTTGACCTTATGAATCGAGTTTTCAAAGATTTCCTCGATCGATTTGTTCTCATCTTCATTGATGATATTCTTGTGTATTCAAAAACCGAGGAGGAACATGAAAAGCATCTTCAGATTGTGTTGGAAACTCTTAGGAGTAATCAATTAAAAGCAAAATTCTCTAAATGCCATTTTTGGCAATCTCGTGTGAAGTTTCTCGGTCATATTATTTTTGAATCCGGAATATCAGTGGATTCTTCAAAGATCGAAGCGATTCAAAATTGGAAGAGACAGGAGAGTGTAACGGAAATCCGTAGTTTTCCTGGATTGGCGGGTTATTACCTCCGTTTTATCAAAGACTTTTCTAAAATTGTCGTGCCTCTTACTAGCTTAACTAAGAAAGGTGTTAAATACATTTGGTCGGACAAATGTGAAGCTTCTTTTTAGAAATTAAAAGAATTCCTTTCTGATGCTCCTATTCTTGTTATTCCCGAAGGGAATCAAGATTTTATTGTTCATACAGATGCTAGTCGCGTTGGTTTAGGTGCCGTTCTTGTGCAAAGAGAACGTGTTATTACTTATGCTTCTAGGCAATTGAAGCCAACAGAGTGTAGATATGTCACTCATGATTTAGAACTCGCGGCTATCATTTTCGCACTTCGTATTTGGCGTCATTATCTTTTGGGAGAAAAATTTATTCTCTACACCGATCATAAGTCTTTGAAGTGTTTATTTTCTCAAAAGGAACTTAATTTGCGTCAACAACGTTGGCTCGAGTTCCTTGCACCTTATGATCTTGATATCCTTTATACTCCCGGAAAGGGAAATCGTGTTGCCGATGCACTTAGTCTCAAGCAACAAGCAGTTGTTTCCATGATGATATCCGAATGGAATGATCTCGAGGTTTTATCCACTTGTGAGATTCGAGATCGTGTTTTCAATTTATGTTCATCTCTTGTTTTATGTAGCCTTAAGGCTCATCCTTCTCTTTTAGACCGCATTCTTGAAGCTCAAGGGCTAGATCCTGAATTGGCCCTTCTTAGCCAAAGATTGAGGGATAAAATTGATATTGGAGGTTTGAAGGACTTTGATAGTGATTCTCGTGGAGGCATTCGAAAATTGAGTAGACTTGTCGTGCCAAATATTAGTGATCTTCGTAAAGACATTTTAGAAGATACTCATCGTTCTAAATTTACCATTCATCCCGGTAGTAGTAAAATGTACGCGGATATGAAGCGACTTTATTATTGGGAGGGAATGAAATCTGATATTGCTAACTTTGTTAAGTGTTGCATGACATGCCAACTTGTCAAGGCCGAACATCAAAGGCCCGGTGGGTTATTGCAACCTTCAAAAATTCCAGTTTGGAAGTGGGACCAAATTTCCATGGACTTATAGATGGCCTTCCCCGTTCTCGTTCGGGTCATGATAGCTTATGGGTGATAGTCGATAGACTTACTAAATCCACCCATTTTATTCCCGTTCGGTCCAACCGAACCGTTCCTCTTTTGGCCAAACTCTTTATCAAAAAAATTGTAAATTGCATGGAGTTCCTACTTCTATTGTTAGTGATCGTGATCCATTGTTTACTAGTGGATTTTGAAAGAGTCTTGAAAAAGCTTTAGGAACGAAGCTTAATTTTAGCACCGCTTATCACCCCCATTACAATGGACAAACCGAGCGTGTGAATCAAACTCTTGAAGATCTTCTTTGTGCACGTGTTCTTGATTTTGGTGGAAGTTGGGAGGATGATATTTCTCTCGTTGAATTTTCCTATAATAATAGCTTCCAATCTAGTATTGGTATGGTACCTTTTGAGGCACTCTATGGAAGGCCATGCCGATCTCCTTCTTGTTGGCTTGAGGCCGGTGAGAAGCTGGTTTTAGGTCCAGATTTTGTTCGTGATTCCACAGAGAAGATTGACCTTATTCGTCATAGGATGAAAGAAGCCCAGAGTAGACAAAAGTCCAATGCCGATAACCGAAGAAGGAAGTTAGAATTTTTGTGGGAGATTCTTTTTTTATTTGTGTTTCACCTATGAAACTTTTTGTACGTTTCAGTCGATCGGAAAAATTAGCGCCTCGATATATTGGGCCATTTCCTATCACTGAACGTATTGGTCACGTGGCTTATCGCCTTTTATTACCGGCTCAATTTTCTGCTATTCATGACGTGTTTCATGTTTCTCAATTATGAAAGTGCCTTCGAGATTCCGATTCTATTCTTGAGCCCGGTGTAGTGGAAGAGATTAAAGTTTCGCCTAATTTAACTTTCGAGCAACATCTTATTCGTATTATTGCTTCGGAGGTCAAACGACTTCGAAATAAAGATGTTCCGCTTGTTAAAGTTCAATGGTCCTCAAATCCTAAGGATTGCTCTTGGGAATCTAGAGAATTCATCGAGCGAATACATCCGGACTTACTTTCTCATGCTCTTTAAGGTGAACTTCTTATTTCAAATTTCTTTTGTGTTTAATATGCTTTCATGGTTGTTACTATATATATTCTTCTTAAATATTGCGAGGACGCAATTTCTTTAAGGAGGGGAGTCTGTAACAACCCTCATATTTTACGATTGAGTATTTAAATATTTTATCGTTAGTCGGATTATAGTTCGAAAAGTCACTTTTTGCATACGGTTGAATTAGGACTCGAGACATCTTCCATTGAGTTCAAAACGCCGTTTGCAATCTTTTTGAGCATAAACTTTGATATGTTTGGAGTTAGCGGAATTTTGCCACTTTTTCACTTTGGGCTTTGGGTTTGGTTTAGCCCATTAGCCTAAACTATTAATTCTAACTCAACCCCCTTCCCTTCATAACTTCACTTTCTTTTCCTAACACTCAAACTTCATCAAAAATGGAGGAAGGATTGAGGAATTAAAACTCCAAGCTCAAGTTCATTTGCAAATCCAACATCTAACTCCAAATTCAAAGAGAAGCCATTAACTCTTCCTTGCTTTCAAGCTTCTTCTTCATTGATCTTGTGTAAAGGTGAGATTTTTATCTCACATCTTTGTCTATAACTATCATGGATTGTTGGGTATGAATTCCTAACACTTATTCATATGCATTTGCTTTTGGTTTGGAGTGAAATGGTAAAAATCCCAATTTTTAGTGTTTTGGGTTCAAATCTTCAAAAAGATCCTAACTTTGGTGTTTGAACACATTTTTGGTGATGCGCCAAGTAGCCAATACGACCGGGTAGCCGATAGGCGTAATACCTTAGAGTCCGTGCTCGATCGGTTGCAAATTGAGTGAGTTTTGGCATTCCTGGAGCTTAGGTTGCTCGGCCTGCACATTTGAGATTTTCGACCTGCATATAGCTCGTTCACATTAGGTCGCTCGGCTAGGTCGCTAGTCCTTAGTTCGCTAGGTCGCTCAGCCTGTTTCCTTAGATCGATCGGTCTAGGTACCATTTAGGTTATTCGGCCATGACAGCTCGCCCCTATTAACTCATTCCATTGCTTCGCTCGGCACGAGCTCGCACCACCTTAAGTCGTTCGGCAGTAGGTCATAACATTTTAGATCACTCGGCTTCATCTTTAAGTTGCTCGGCCTCACCACCACATTAGGTCGCACCTCGTTAGGCCGCACCTTTGCTTAGCTCGACCGTGTTAGATCGTTCACCTTTAGGTCGCTCGTCCTGTTGCCTTGATAAGTCGCTCGGCCTCACACCTTTAGGTCGCTCGGCCTTACCACCTCCTTAGGTCGCTCGGCTTCATCTTTAAGTCGCTTGGCCTTACCACCTTATTAGGTCGCACCAGGTTAGGCCGTGTGCTACTTCTAAGCCTTTAATTCCTTAGGTCGCGCCCTGTTAGGTCGCGCCAATTTCCTGTGTTGAACCATGTTATGTCGCAGGCGTATTTCTACTTTGATGGATTTGGAACTGATTTACTTGGATTTTATTCACGTCTTCGAATGTGAATTTTTGTGACCGATTGTTTCTACAGTCATTTTTGTGATTTGTCACTTTAAAAATATAAAGGTTACAATACTAGTAGTAAATATCAAAACTCTGTCATCAAAGCGATTTCAACACTATTTTATTACAAAGCTCTTTTCTTAAACCGTTTTTCAACCTATTAGTATATACAAACCTTTACCTCACTCGTATGAGAAATCTAATTAAACAACTTACTAAACAAGTGGTATGAAACGCTTGAGTTTACTTCGCCAGTTAATTCTTGGACTTGTTCGATTAAAACTCTTGTGACAATTTTCTAGTGGAGATCTACAATTTGTTCGTAAATATTTAAGTTAAGCTACTGGTTATGGGACATGAAGCTAAGCTTATATATTTACTAGCTCACTACAATTGACACTTCTTGATGATCGCTGATGATCATTTTTGTGATTTAGACTAGCAAATGTGCGATGTCTCTTTGTCTACGAGGGAGAATAAACCCCGTTTATGTGATGTTTCGACTCACATATGTGGGGTAGCGACCCATGGTCTTCGGGCCGTTCTTGTGGAGCCTTGGCTCAAAATTAATGGTTGGCTACCATGGAATAGCGTTCCGTTTTGTGATACATGTGTTGGTGAGTTTTCATACTCCCGTTTTGTGATAGGCCTCCCCTTTTTTGTGATTTCTGGATTTCTTGTGATGATTTCTAGAATTTGTGTTTCACTAATTTTCGTGATTTTCATTGATAAGTTTTATCAATTTTTGTGCATTGGTGAATTTGTGTGTCATTAACTTTTTGTGAATAAAAATTTAGGGTATGACATCCCTTTTGATTTTTGAGAAGATTCTTGTGATATTGATTAATCCACGGTTGATTTTCATTTACATACTTATCACCGTATGTCATTATGATTATTATACGTTTATACCACAACTCTTATTCTATGTCATTTCATCTGATATTTATAGCTAGACTGATCCGTTTATTATTTTCTTATTAAATAATACTCGGGTCAGACCGAGATATTACATGCGCTTCTGCTTGACTTCACCTCTGGGATTATCACCCTGACTTTTGGCTAACTACTTAGATTTGTAGTTTTTGTTGTATACATTTGAGACATAGACTCATTGATGTATACTTATTCTTTTGTGTAGCACTTTTAGCTATTCTTTTGTGATAGTGTGGATCTTGTTTGACCACTACTCTGATGTACACTTTCATGTTTTATATTCATATCTTTTTCCGCCTTTGTGATATGGATGTCTGTGACTGATTTATGTTATGTTTATTTCTATATTTGTTTCCGAAGATTATATATAGCCACTGTGTAGTAGCTTTGAGTTTGTATCGATATATCGGATTCCCACTTGAAATAAAAGGCATGTTATACTATCCGACATAGCGGTGCTCGTACAAAGCTATTGCACGGGTGGTCGCTCCTCAACAACCTTATTCTCCATGCTAATTGACAGCATTACACCGTAGTGTTCTTGGCTACCTGGGTATAGAGGTAGGGCGTCACAGTAACAGTAAATCAAACAAAGTTACATGAATTGAATGAGTCCATAAAGTCAAATAACAAAGTCACAAGAGAAAAGAAGTTCACGGGGCAAGTTAAAATTCATGAAGCCGTGTGAGCAAGCAAGCATAGCAGAAAATATACGAATTGAACCAGTCAGAATTAATCACCAGCATTAAATCGAAAATCAGTGGCCAAGCATATCATGTGAAGAATTCAAAACAAAAATATACGAATCGAACGTTTAAGGATTTATCCCTATTTCAAACCCAAATCATCATCGACATGAAAAGCATTCGAGTTAAAAAATTACCTGAGCTAGCTATGTCACGAACGAACATATAACTCGAATCAAAGTCGAGAAAATTCTAATCGAGTTCAAGCATATCAATGTGAGTCATAAAGGAAATTACATAACACGATTATTTAAATTGAACTCAACAAATTGAAGCAGCCATTTGCAAATCAAAGAGACGATCGATCGACAAAGCAATCAACGTGAGAATATCAATTTAATTGATCAAAATCAATCCGTGATTCCAATTTACAGAAGCCTTAAATTGTTGAAAGAGGAACAACGAGCAGCTATTTCACAGAGCATACGAGCCGAAGAAATAAATAAAAAGGAGAAAAAGGAGACAACCTTTTATCACAGTGTTTTTTTTTTCTTTGGGCCGGTTTTACAATTTCCATTGGGCTTTAGTTCTATAATTTAGGGTTTCTTGTTTTTAAGTTTTTTAATTTGTATTTTTCATTTAAACTTCCATAAAATTCTAGTCGTGTGACTAGGGGACGAATTACGGTGGTGTAGTTCGAGAATTTGCAATTCAGTGGTTGAGTTGTGGCAGTGTTTTGATTGTAGAATTAGGTTAGTCGATAGCGGGTGTCGTGAGTTTACATATGTAAGCGTCCGACTACTTAATTTCTAGTAGAAGCTTTGGGGTCAGCACGTAGGCAGGATTCTGTCGAAGCTGGGTAAATCTGTGTTGTTCTATTTCTGCTTTTATTATTCTGCTATTATCCGTGCTGCAATTATTTTATATATTTCCACATTAAATTTTTATAATTATTAGTATCACCCTATCCTCCCCTCTTTAGGGTGAAATCGATCCTACAAGTAGTATCAGAGCTAGGAACAAAAACTTATTTTTTTTGTTTTAAAAATTTGATTTTTCAAAAACAAATTATTGTTTTAAATTTTTGAAAAGACTTCTTTTAATAATGCTTTTGTTGAAGGATGGTCCATAGTTAGACCACCCATGTTCAATGGGGAATATGCTTACTAGACAAATAGAATGAATTTTTTTTCTAAAAACCATAGATGCTTGAAATATTGTTGAGATAGGATATAGGACACCAACTATAGTAGTAGATAATCAGGAAATTGAAAAACCGATGGATCAATGGACAGATCTAGAAAATAAACTACAAATGCTAAAGCTATGAATTCTATTATAAGTTCATTAGATCAAATTAAATATAATTGTGTCTCACATTGTCTAAGTGCGCAACAAATCTGGCACACACTTGAAGTGACTCACGAAGGAACATCTCAAGTTAAGGAATCTTGCTTTGCCATGCTAGTAGAGAATATGAGAACTTCCCAATAGCCAGGGATGAAAATGTCAAAGAGATATATGGATGACTTTCTAATATCATATATAAATCAAAAGCACTCAGAAAACCATAGTCATAATTGGAAATAGTCTGAAAAATCCTCAGATTCCTTCCACGAAATTTTGAAGCCAAAGTCACTGCTATTCAAGAATCGAAGGATTTGAAACAGATCAAAGTCGAAGAACTTATTGGAAATCTCACCACTTATGAGCTAGAAATTAAATTCAAGGAAGAATGCGAAGGAGGTGATACTCGAAAGAAATCAATAGCTCTCAAAGGAACAATAGAAAGTGATGATGATGATGATGGAGCAACTGAATTGGCACTATTAATAAAGAAATTCAAAAGGTGGATCCACAAATATGGAAATCCAGCTCTAAATAAATAATTAAAAAGCATAACAGTCGAAGTTCTGGACAACCCAGAAGAGCAAGAGATCATTTGTCACAATGCAATAAACCTGGTCACATCAAGCCCAATTGTCCTCAAAATCGACTCGGCCAAGAAAAGAAATCGAAAAGAAGAAGTTTTACAGCCATGTGGAATAAAAATGATGATGATAATAAAAGCACTAGCAGTGAGAGTGAAAAAGCGGATCTGTGTCTTCGAGGTGATATAACTGATAGCGATGATGACGAGCTAAGCGAGGTATCAAAAACTTACCCAATCAAAATTACTTATATATTTTCACAAAGTAAATGGTTGTTTTGAAAGACTTAGGGAGAAGTACGCCAAAATTGAATCACAAAGAGATAGTTTGATAGAATTAAATAAATAACTTGATAAATTAGTCAAAAACTATCAAATTAAGAGCCTTAAGTGTGATAAGTGTCCATCATTTGAAGAAGAAATTAAAAAAATCAGAAATTAAAGTTAAATCACTTGAAAATGAAATTCTGATTTTGAAAGAAAGTAAAAATACTAGAAGAGAAAATTCCATTAAAAAGTGCACACAATTATTGAATGAAATGAATTTCTCAAAACACAAGTCCAACAATTGTCTACAACTTTAGGAAAATTTTCCAAAGGAGAAAGATCGTTAAATATGCTACTAGGGAAACAAACTATTAATACTGTTAGACAAGGACTTGGATATAATCAATTTAAATGTGTTAGAAACAAAATTAATCAAGTCAATTCAAAGTGCACGATTTGTGGAAAAACTGGATATAATCATAATATTTGCTGGTATAGACTCAAACACGTGAAAATCATACCAATTTGGGTTCCAAAAGGCACGAATATAAAGTCCTTTAAAGTCAAACAAATCTGGGTGCCGAAAGGAACAAATGTAGATTATTTTGGGTCTATTCGAACTTATTTTTCAAAATCATTTGCCACTAACAACCATGGACCTATAAAAAAAAATTGGTCACATAATCTTTTCTCGTGTAGGTGTAGTGGCAGGCTAAGGAACAACAACTGTGTTACCTGTATTCTGGTTGTTCTAGGCACACAACAGGCGACAAATCAAAGTTTCTTAGCCTAGTACAAAGGTGGTAGAATCATAATGGGTAACAACGAAAAATTATCGTGAAGGTAAAACAGGTAACGGTACATTTATCTTGAATCATATATTAAATGTGAAAATCTGCACCATAATCTGATTAAATCAGCCAGTTATGTGAAGAAGAAAAAATGAATGTTGATTTTGATTCTAACTTATGCAAAATTGTTGGCCAATTATATTTTTATGCCATGAACGCTATAAATACCTCTAGACTTTTTGAACTAGTTCATATTGATTTGTTTGGACTAATGATGGTGTTGTATTGATTTTTTGATTACTCTAGATACACATGGATATATTTGTTTATCTTACGGATTCTAGACCTGTCATTATGTTCACTATTTGTTTATTGGCAAGGTTTCAATTCAAATACAAAAGTTTTCATTTAAAAGCTATAAAAAGATTTTAAGGTATTTGTTGCAACTCCATCGTCTGGTTTATGATATCCAACTAATGATAATCTTGAGTCAAAGGGAAATCCGAATGCAGATTACACTGGTAATCTAGTTGATAGAAAAATTATTAGTGGAATGTGTTTTATGTAGAGACATTCATTAGTTGCATCACATTTTCAGAGAAATATATGCACATTTTTTTCATTCCAACTGATTTTTGATTAACAGACATTTTTCTTATAAAATCCCTTCTATAAAATAGTTTTTTTGTGTTGACTACATTTCAAATTAGGCATTTTAGAAAATTTGATTTCATAAATATTTTTGGATTTGAGCTTAAATGACTACATTAATTAATCTGACTCCCTATTGATTATCGAAAAGATATATAGTGATTGAAAAAGTGATGAATATCGATATTAATCTTACATTATGACTTGAGAAAGTATATTTAGTAAATTTCTTTAGAAATTTAAACAAGATTTATATAACTTTTAATTGGTAAAATTCCATAATTATCTCTATTTCTATCTTATTTCTTACGACCATCACTCATCAAAATCTAATATAGCACGTCAATATGTGGTATTTTAAACAGGAAATTATTAGTTTTTATTTTATTTTATTTTTAGCAATAAAAATATCCAAAGTATTCGCTCTCATTTAAAAGTCCTCACGGTTATGCATGCGTGAATTACTTGGAATTTTCGATTATGTGCTTTCATTCTCATTTAAAAGTCCTCATGGTTATACATATATGGAACACATATCAAAATTGATTCCTAAATAGACAAGTTGATTCTAATCCCATTTAAAAGTCCTAACGGTTATGCGTGGTTAGAAGATGCTTGAAATTCATTTTTTTTTAAATTGAGAATACTACTGATCTCATTTAAAAGTCCTAACGGTTATGCATGGTTAGTAGATATTCGAATTCCTGATATAAATATACCACAAATAGACATAAATATATGGTTTTATATGCCGACATCATCCCTATAATTCTAAAGTGGAATATGCACCTAACAAGGTACTTATGATTTTTTGTTTGATTTTTTATTGAAATTTAATATTTATACTCGATTGGGTGTTAATGTTGCATTAATGTCTATCACTTTATCTCTATTTTGCTGACAACAAAAGAGGGAGAGAAAAGTTAATATTTTGGCAAAATAATGTCAAATATTTTATTTTTTATTTGCATCTAGGTTTATTTGCATATTTTATTTATTTTCATGCATATATGAAGGGGGAGCTTTGTTGTTGAGAGGGAGCATTCAAATAGGGGGAGCAAATAGATTTCATCAATGACCAATTATATTTAATAAATTCAAAATCTTAAATATATGTTTGTTATCGTCAAAATGGGGAGATTGTTTGAATATGCTAGTATATGATTTTTATTTGATGATAATAAGCATATATATTCATTTAAATATATTTGTTATTATACTATTTTATTTTCACATAATTAAATAAATATTTGCTGAACAAAATAAATAACATAGAACTTAAATTCAAATAAATATTTTATTCAAACAAATATTTTATTACAATTTTGAATAGTACAAATTTGAGCTCTCACTACATATATACATTTTTTAATTACAATACAATTTCGATTACAACTCAAATTTCACTTTACATTGTTCACCTCACTACATATAAATCATTCACTCGTATTTTTTTTGACTCTGCTACAGCCTGAATCTTGCATCTGATTTATCTGCAAAATAAACATTGAAGCTGTAAAATTGAAAAAGAAATGTTTTTGCAGTGTAAAATAAAATGTGTGTTTTTGAAAATATTATTTGCCTCAGTTATTTGGGTTGTTCGTTATCATATTTATTTTGAATTCATCATACATGAACAACTTGTGACATGCACAATGTATCACTGTACATGCCACAAGGCCGTGGACACCAATATACACTTGATAAAACTGCAGGGACAGGTGAGCACAAGGTCAAAACCGAGCCGAGGCTAGATTCAACTCAGATGCAATACAAATACATCACAAAATTGTCAAGTACAAGTTCTCATGCAATCAAAATCAGGGCAAACCAACGCAAACCAGACCATGCTAACAAGTGCACAAATGTGTATACATGTGGCAATACCCGACAGTGGAGTCAAAGCAATATGAAAATTCAAGTGAAACTAGAAATATACAAACCACACATGAAACCAGTGGAGTGTATCGGACTCAAGTAATCGTAAGAACAAAATGAACAAAAATGTCAATTGCACCAGAGCAATGCACAAGAAAACAATGAAGCATGGTCAGATATGGAACCAGGCTCCAATTGCAACAAGCTCCAAACCTCAACTTCAATATTGACATGAATGTAGATAGCAGTTCAAATGTTCAAATGATACCAGTCATCATCAACTAGAATGAAAACAACAACAACTCAATGATGGCATGCAAGTGGAACAACACTTACACACACATACATATGCATGTGTACACATGGTGACAACAAGGGATGGAACATAGACCAGTTTAATTACAAGTTCAGCCTCAATCAACCTTAACACCAAAGCATAACTATACCTATGATAACACGATGAAGCATGAAGGCATGAATCCACACTAGTTCAGGTAAATCAGAGAATACAAAAGGCAACCAAGGTGGTACCTGAATGAAGCCATATTTCAAAATACATGCAATACAGTTCAGTTACAGACTCCAACCAAGTGTATCAACACCTCTTTTACAAAGCAACGCAAATCAACAAAGGAATTAAAATAGAAAAAATCACAAGCACACATATATACATGGGCAAACACACATATGCACATGTATTTATAAACAGTGATAATATGGGATGCAGTGAAGCAGTAAATAAAATGGCATATATATACATAAGCATATGGACATGACTCAAAGCATCGTCAATGAACAAAGGTACAATAATTATAAGCATGAATGGTATAAGCAGTGATGAAACAAGTGCACCACACCAGTAACATTGCAGTGAATTTCAAATTGATCAAGTCGAAAAAGTCAGCAAGTAACAGAGCATTTAACAATTCTAACAAAGTCAAGTTCAAGTGACAAAGTCATAGTTCAAATAAGAATCAAAGCAGCAGTTTCTAACTAAGTCAAGTTTAAATGCCAAAGAATCAAAGCCGTGATGACCAAGGTAGTAGTAACAGTAAATCGAACAAAGTTACATGGATTGAACGAGTCCACGAAATCAAATAACAAAGTCACAAGAGGAAAGAAATTCATGAAGCAAGTTCAAATTCATGAAGCCATGGTGACCAAGCAAGCAAAACAGAAAATATACGAATTGAACTAGTCAGGATTAATTACCAGCGTTAAATTGAAAATCAGTGGCCAAGCATATCATGTGAAGAATTCAAATCAAAAATATATGAATTGAACATTTAGGGATTTATCCCTATTTACACTACAACAAACAGGGCCTTTAACAGCGTTTTAAAAATGCTATAAAAACTTTTAACAGCGTTTTTATGTATGCTGTATATCGACATGCAGTTAAAAGTCAGGGATATACAATGACAAGAAATAAACGCTGTTAAAACTTTCAACAGCGTTTTATAAACGCTATGGAAGGTTTTAACAGCGTTTTAAAAACGCTATAAAAACTTTTAACAGCGTTTTTATGTATGCTGTATATCGACATGCAGTTAAAAGTCAGGGATATACAATGACAAGAAATAAACGCTGTTAAAACTTTCAACAGCGTTTTATAAACGCTATGGAAGGTTTTAACAGCGTTTTATAAACGCTATAAAAACTTTTAACAGCGTTTTTATGTATGATGTATATCGACATGCAGTTAAAAGTCAGGGATATACAATGACAAGAAATAAACGCTGTTAAAACTTTCAACAGCGTTTGATAAACGCTATGGAAGGTTTTAACAGCGTTTTAAAAACGCTATAAAAACTTTTAACAGTGTTTTTATGTATGCTGTATATCGACATGCAGTTAAAAGTCAGGGATATACAATGACAAGAAATAAACGCTGTTAAAACTTTCAACAGCGTTTTATAAACGCTATGGAAGGTTTTATCAGCATTTTAAAAACGCTGTTAAATGTTTAAGTCCATTTCACCAACCATCAACCATAATGTGTGTATATACACATTTCAAAATTAGCATATTATATCAGTATCACATTTCAAAACATATTATATCAATATCACAATTCAAAATCAACATATTATATCAATACCACATTTTGGACACATATTTGATAACCAACGTATGAAATTTCATATTCAAAATATACAATATTCTTACACCAAACACAGTAACACCGATCCCCTTGCTTGCTGCCTTCCTCCACAAAAACATCCAACATCCTCTGCCCAACTTCAATCCACCTTTCCTCTTGCTCCACATCACTGCATTTGCTGCATATACCACACTACTACAACTACAAATCAACATTACACAGCCAACTCTTCAGCAAACTACCTGCCTATACAACTTCACTGCAGATCACTTCATACCAAAGCACCCTCTTCTGCGTTACCAACCATTTCCTCCACCTCAAACACTTGCAGTCCAACAACCTCTATCACCAATCAACCATCCACATCCACACTTGCTGCCACATTCTCTGTTGCTTAAACCAAACACCAAGCTTCGACATCTCTGCATCAAACTGCCATGTTTTCTCCATTCACTTTTGTTCTATTCTACCCTCATCAATACCAAACCATATCAACATTTCAACCATTACCTTCGTCACATTCCCTGTTCAACAATCAACCACATCATCAAATCTGGCTACCTACTCGACTCTTCTCCCACCATCACTGTTACATTTCAGACAGACTGCTGCCATCATCCCCCAAACCTTCAACTGAACACCACCACCATATCACATACCTGTCCCATTCACACTTAACCTGCAGCAAAACAATAAGAACACTATCCACATACTGCCTACAATCCTTCCATTTCTCAACCAAACAGTCACATACAAAAACAAACCAACCTGACCACTGCTTGCAGCACAATAAATTAACTACAACTTCCTCCTACAAACAAGCTACGACCTCCCAAATCTGCATTTCCACCATGCCGCACTGACACCACCATCAACTGACAAACTTCAATCTGTCAGTAGTGCAACCTCGACTCCACTTCAGCTGAAATACCAAAAAACGATATCACCTGAACAACCAGAAACCCAATTCCCCAAATCCTCACAACCGTGACTTCCTTGAAATACCACGACTCCAGCAACCCCAATTTCCTCTAACCATCGCTAGCAATCGATTGCCGCAACTCAGCTTCCCCAATCACCTCGAACAAACTTCACCACCTCCTTGAATAACCTGACCTACCTCTACAATCGCCGCCTCAATTCAAACTATTCCGAAAAAACAAATAGTCGTGACAATCAAATAGTGGTACACATCACTACAATCGCCGATTTCATCTATCACCTGAATCTCTAACAACCTGAATCTCTAACAAAGAACACGCTACAAGCAATTAAAGTTTAATAACAGCAAGCCTGAATGAAAAATCAAAATTTATGCCTGCACACTAAAAAAAAGTATACGCTTGCAAGGCCATGCATGAAGGTAAGCTAGCATTTTGGATTCTTCGAGTTATGGGACCAACTTTACCATTTCCAGTAACACGGCCATCGATCATAGTAACCTGTGAAGATAACATTTACACAGTGAAGAAAAAACAATGCACCAAATGGTACAGATTATTGAAGAAGCATATCCATGTCTATAATAAAGGCACCGTGCTGAGCAAGATAATCTACAAGTTAATCCTTCAGAAAATATGTTTACATTACTGAGAATGAAGATTGTGTGTGTGTGTGTGCATTGGAAGTTGATCATAATTGATGAGAACAAAGGCCAAAGAACTCACTGGGGTAAGCTCTCCCATTGTTCCTGTTGTCCACACCTGCTTATAAAAAATGCTCAAAGTTTGAGGCTTGCACTAAGTAGATAATTTAACATAAATATACTGTAAAAATTTGCATAATCAATATTATCACTAGGCATTAAATTTTATGAAGTGATAGGATTTATGCAAATGGCAAACCTCATCCGTAGAATGAAATTCAGGTAAGCTGATGCGCCTCTCACGTAACAACAATCCCTCTTGCATCACAAGATCCATAACCTATAATAACAATAACAATAACAATAATAATAATATAAACACGTAAAAATATGCTAGAGATGCAAATGTAAGGGAACTTACAGTTGCACGGGTTATTCCAGGAAGACAGTAATCAGCATGAGGTGTAGATATTTCCCCTTTCTTAACTAGGAACTGCATATAAGCATGTTTAAACATTCATACAAATTGGAGAATCAGATGTATCATTTTGATATAGCATACACATATACAACTAACGACAAATAGTTGTTTTCTCACAATATCACACAGACTGGGAGTCAACCACGAAGATATTGATTCCCAAACTGGGAGTCAACACAGACTGGGAGTCAACAAAGATAAATGTGACCATTTCATTAAGAAAAATCGAAAATTAAGTAATAGTACTTAGTAGAATTTGAATTCAAAAGCACAATAATACTATTTCGTAATTAAAAGGATGGTTGTCTGTGGTCTACTCTTGTTATTAGATTCAAAACCATCACCATTCTGATAATTTGTAAATGAATGAAGCCTTCTACTTCATTTGTTTATTTATTTTGTAAATTTACTGGCAGAACTGCTCTATCCATACCAATCATTTATGCTTTAAATTTGTAGATTTGCAATTGGATACTCTTCATCAAGAATAATTATAAAAGTAAAAGAAGAAAAGTTGCAAGTACCAAATTAAAATCTAAAGCTCTTATAATTGATTAAAGAAAAGCTCTTATAATTGGCCACATTCTCAAGTTGTAAGCTACAACTATGCATAAAAAAATGAAAATTAGAAAGATAAGACAAGGGGTCACTAAAAACATAAGGCTCAAACCTTGCAATGTGAACTGAACCAATTGCTCGTAGCATTTGCAAACTCAACTAGGCTGACGGCTGTTTCTATAGTAAGAAATTAATTATTGATGATTAGCAGGTATAAAACAATTATGAAAGCAAAACAATATGAAAGCAGAGGTTACTAAGTCTTAGAGCTATAATCTACAATCTCAAGCCAATGGTCCAAAGCAATAATCTGCAAAAACATGCCATTTTTAGCAGAAATATTCATGAAATAATATATCTAACTTTATCTTCAACGAAATGGTACAAATAATATTAACAATTTAGTTCTATTATTTATTTTTTGATAGTGCTAAAATTCATTCAGACCTCTGGATATCTATATTTCTCCTAGAGCTATATGAAAAATATTGGGGCTTTATAAGCATGAAAGACATAGATATTTTCTAGTTTGACACGTTGATCAAACATGTGACTATAAGATGTATAACATGTTAAAGCCTAAGGAGGTGTTCGGACCGAACTAGATGATAATAATTTGGATCAAATAAATTACTAAATAACACAAACTAAATGAAGGACGTTAATTAATACATATTGGCCATTTACTTCAGTAGAGCTTGCTACATATACAATATCTGAAAATTAATTTAAAAATAGAAAAAAGGGAAAAGCCAATCAGCTATAACTTACTCTGAAACTGCGAGGATAAATGGTGCTGATGTCTACCAATTCCTATCCATTGACTACAGCGAGAACTAGGGCTAACGATTGCTCGAGCCTGCAATGGGGACGAGGATGAGGACGAGGGCAAACGGGAATGAGATGGACCACTGCAATGCGGACAAGGATACAGGAATGATGTTGCAATGCGGACGACCACAACGGGGATAATCGAAATAATAATAAAATAAAAAAATAAAAAAAAAAGGATCATGAATACCTTTGTTTGAGCTAAATTAAAGCAACTCTGGTCATCAATTTCTTTCCTCTTCTTATCCAAAGAATCTTGTTGCAAACTTATCGAAGATTCTTGAATAGCCTCCGATGAATTGTGCAAACTTTACCAAATGATCTCACCATTGGATTAGGAACAGTATGCTTCAGAAATAATCAGGTATATAACATAAAGGAAATTACTTGCTGAAAATAACTAAATAATATTATTAGTTACCTTTGCGTGATGAGAATTTAGGTTACCTTGTGCCATCACAGCATAAACCGGAGTCCCACACGTAGGGTGAAGCAACACATCCAGCCCAGTAAAGGAGCTTAACCGAAGTCCAGAATCTTCAGATTACCTATGATATTGATAAGGCAAGAGCTAAATAGCATAAAATTTAGGAATCTTCCCAATTTTTATGCTATTCAACTATGCCTCATCAATATCATTTAGACCTTATACGATAGTGACAACATCTATATCATCCTGTTGACTGCTCTGGCTGAACCCAAACTGTATAAATTACACATGTATAAATGTCACGCTTATTAAACTGAAAAGAATTTTCAAGATGACCATAATGACCAAGATTTAGAAATAAACTAAAACAGATTGCCACACTGAGTTAAGACATGCTTTTGTTCCAAACTATTCGATTTAATTTTTTGTATGATATTCTCTAAGGTCCGACGTATACTTCAATTGCATGTTATATGGCAACCAGAACAAGAAATATTTCAAAATATATACTCTTTGAAAAAAACATTTCCCATCAACATAATCAAAATCCTATCATTCTAACCATGTTTCAGCTAATGATTTCATCAGTCTAAGATTTGGAATTAATGTTGTGCATTCTGCTCCCTGATTTTGCAATTTAGGTCCATAGCAAATGTATTCCTTTTTTTCCCGTTACTGTGAATTCACTTCACAAACTATCAAAATTTGTTGGTTATTTCTAACTTTTGCCTCCAGAAGTTGGCTTCTATTTCAATCTATCCACCTCACTTCTCATAAAAAAAGAATCAGATCAGACTTCTTGCCAATCAAGCCTTTGATTATTCAGCAATTCCAAAATTAAAATTTCTCTAAACTCAAGTAAGCTTCAACCTCTTGCACATTTCAGACTATAATTGAAATCTAATTCCATTTCTGCACTTTTACTACAGAGACATCATGGTTACAAAGAATAGTTAACTTATGGCCTTAACTCATTTTCTATACACACTAGGAAGTAAGATTTTAATAAGCTCTGGTGTCATCTTAATGTAGAATTTAATTTGTAACTGGAGATATATTCTCAATGGCAAGAAGCATTTAATTAGTTCAGAATTTTTTGTAATCATAATACCACTATAACATTTTCAAAATATAAGACCTTTTTTTGTCAAAACGTTATTTAACCCATTTCAAACAAAAAAAAAATCCTTTTCAAAACATTGTTTATAGTTTTTCTCGAAATATTATTTTATTTCCGGAACATTATACTCTTCTTCAAAATATTTTATAGTATTGTTATTATTCTCCTCCCAAACATATGTACTTGTTTCTTTTTTCTTTTTAACTTCTGTGCAATTATTTGATATGTGATGAATCATGAAAAACAAAAAATGGCTATAATATGCTACTCAAAAGAATTTATATATTGACTCTAGGGATGCTGTTATATTTTTTACATTTAATTTTTTGACAGTTTGAAATTTTGTATGTAAATACTAAATATTATAGTAAACAATACTTATTTACTTTACTGACTGTTTGATACTTATTCGCTAACTGTATTTAAAACTTTAGGCATAGAACATAGAATAAATAACAAAATTTACTCCCCTTGACATTAGCTTGGGTTCTGAAAACCAAAGCTTTAATAGTTTCCTCAAAGCTATGAGTGACTTGTATAGAATTAGCACCAGCTGCAACAAGAATTAGCATTTCATTTGATAATTCAATCAAACATTTATCTACCAAATTTTTATATAATCTGATCATTTTAAATGATACTTACATGGCACTAATATAATAAATTTTCACTACAAATTATTTTCCATTTTTTAAAATGCTATAATATAATATGACATTTAGATCCGAACAAGGCAGGTAATTTATTGAAAAAAATTATGTAAGAAAATAGTTTGGCATCAACTTCTAATGTGTCGATAAGGTTTTCCCACCTTACCGGAATAGAGAATAAAGGTGAAACATGTTCAACCGAATAGGCTATATTAGTAACTATAAAGAAAATTCACAAATGGAAGACAGCGGGTTATAATACTATTGTGTACTATTGTGTTTTGTACTATTGTGTTTTTCACAGCATCTATACTTCATTTTTCTCATATCGTCCTATAGTTTATAAGCATGAAAACAGCGGGTTATAATACAACGCTGTAACCACATGCAGTTAATGACGATTATTCTTGTAGTGTCCCATTCAGCAACCAGCAAGCTCGAAGGAACTGTTGTGACATCAACTAATAGCATCTTTTATTAGTGCACACAAAAAATTAATTGTTGTTGAATTATGCAGGAACCAAAAGTAAAATTGTTCAAGGCTTTCTAACTGTCTAGTATCTTGCATTGGATTTGTGTCAAAGTAGCCCAGATCTTTAATGAACTTAATTGATTTAAACTGTATGGTAAAAATCTGATATCATTCTATTCTGTTAGGACAAATGATATAGTTCCAGTGTGACTTCACAAGGAACAATAGATTCCTGTTTCAATCAATACGGCCAAATAAAAAACAGTAAACCAATAAACAAGTAGGAGGAGGAGCCCAACAGTCTGTTAACTCATTTATAGTATGCTAAACTACAGGCAAATATCAAATATGTATACCCAATAAGCCAACTTTCTATATAATTCTTAACTCAATTTGCACATTCCCATATTCACCATTAAAAAAAAATATGAAAAACGAACACTGCAATCTCACAGTTCTAATCAATGGTAAACACGCTTTCTTCGTCAATCAGGTATCATCTCATTTGTTATAAAACCACAACTACAGGTTTTCATTTGTACTAACATATCTTACTTCAGATGTTGTTATGTTCATAATCTACAGAACTAAATAAGATGATTAATCAAGAAAAGAAGAAAAAGCAGAAGATAAAATGCCACATACCAGAAATCAAAATCATGGATTTTCCAAGAGGTCCAGATGGATTTGAGATGATCATAAGGTTCTGTTACAGCAATGGAAAATTTGCAATAACCCCTACAAATGTTTGCATTCTTCATTGCTCTGCTGTGCTTTTGGAGATGACTGATGAACTATCAGCTTTCAATCTCTTAACTCAGACACAGAGCTTTCTAAATGGAGTCTGTTACTGGAGATGGGATGATATACTGCAATCTTTAAACAGTTGTGAGCCATTTTTGCATATTACAGCAACTAGATACATTTGAGTTCGCTAAAATTAGTATCATGCTTAAACTGTATCCATTTACACTACTGTAACTATATTACCTGGAGCTCTGCTTAGGCTCTGAACAACACAGCTTAGGCTTGCTGATACTGTCTAATAGGTAAATCGTGCCAACGATCAAGGTTCAGATGGATTAATTGGTAGAAAACAATAGATAGTGGTTATACAAAGTATTGATGTTGATCATCTGAGAAGTAATTAACAGATTAACATCTACTTTTGTTAAAAATAAAATAGAAGTGCACTTTTTTTGGAAAAAATAACATAAATTCCTGATTAATTGGTGAAATCGAATAAATACAGAAGTTGAAAAGTTACCAAACTCAGTACATAAACATCAACCTGCTCAGCTCAATTCTTAACTTCATGTTTCAGCTCAGCTCAATACATCGCCATTCACCTATGAATACATTTTTGCATTGTTTTGCTTTATTTTAATGCTGCAGTCTATCTCCTATTACACCTAATTGCACGAATTCAAGTTCCAACTCAGCTAAAGGAGAAAGTGGTGGATTGATAGTTCAATCTATTACAAAAATATAAACAATATAAAACAATTAAACTTTGGAATCTAAAAGGATAACTGAACCAATAAAATTGATGCTTCTTTTAATTAGTGTTGATATCACACAAAAAGGATACAGATGCAAAATAAAACGATGCTGATTGTATTATATATGGCATAGCTGAACCAATAAAGCTTCCTATCTTCAAAATTACAATTTCTAAAAATAATGGTTTTCTATATAAAAAATTATCTATAGAATACTCGATATTCTGAGACTTTCGGTTTGAAAAATATAAATATTCTTGGTTTATAAAATCAACTTTAAAATGCTTGAATTAAAAAATACAGAAATAAACATTACAATTGTCAAAAAATTTAAGAGTTTTGAATTTTCTTAAACCTAAAATATCAAAAGGAGATTTTCAAATTCAAAATTTATTGTAATTTCCTAGATGTTAATAGAGATACATGGAAGAAATCATCATTCAGTTTAAAGAACTTAAGATAATCATAACAAAAGGTGTTAACACTTTCCTCTTAATAGGAGCCTTACTACAATCAAAAATAAATAAGCTTCTAAATCTATAATTAGATGAGTAATCAAACATCTTTTATTCAAAACAAACAGAACCTAGTAATAAATCAAATAAAAGTATTTTGTTTCATCTACTGAAGCTACCTGAAGCAGTTGAACTTTGTCAGCAGTTCGACTCTATCGAATTTCCAGAAAGTTATCTCGACAATTAAAGATCAAATAAAGTTCGACTAAGGGCGATCCTCAAAGCGACATGCTTAAAATATGAAATCAAAATTAACCAATGACATAAACCTAAAAATCGATGAATCAAATAGACCTAAAATCGAGGAATTAGCTATACCTAAAGCATGAATAAGGAATTAGGGCAGCGACGATCAAATCCACCGAAGGAAAATCGAAGAACAAGTGAAATTAGAAGGAAATTAAAAATAAAGGAGAACCGATTAAGGGAGTGCCAGTATAGATGGAAGAGGGAAAATGAATTTTTTTTGCAAAGTGGAAGGAGAGAAGCGGCAATTAAATTTACAGACCTAATAAAATTCTCAGCGTTGGTACGCGAATTAGACTCCGTGTGAAACAAGTTTTACTGCATTTGAGGGCCAAACGCTGACAATATATGCAGTTAAAAGTAAGTTTTCTTGTAGTGTTAAAACCCAAATTATCATCGACATGAAAAGAATTTGAGTTAAAAGAAATACCAGAGCTAGCTAGCTAAGTCACAGAATCCCTTGGCAGTTCCAATTTACAGAAGCTCTAAATTGTTGAAAGAGGAACAACAAGGCATCCATTTTCACAGACCATACAAGCCAAAGAAATAAATAAAAAGGAGAAAAAGTAGACAATCTTTTATCACAGTGTTTTGTTTTTTCTTTCGGTCGATTTTATAATTTCCATTGGCCTTTAGTTTTATAATTTAGGGTTTCTTGTTTTTAAGTTTTTTAATTTGTATTTTTCTTTTAAACTTCTATAAAATACTAGTCGTGTGACTAGGAGACGAACTACGGTGGTGTAGTTCGAAAATTTGCAACTCAGTGGCTGAGTTGTGCTAGAATTAAGTTAGTCGATAGCGGGTGTCGCGAGTTTACGTGTGTAAGCGTCTGACTACTTAATTTCTAGTAGAAACCTTGGTAGCGGCACGTAAGCAGGTTTTTGCCGAAGCTGGGTAAAATATGTGTTGTTCTATTTCTGTTTTTATTATTCTGCTATTATCTGTGCTACAATTATTTTATATATTTCCTCAGTAAATTTTTATAATTATTAGCATCAACATATTCACCTCTCCTCTAGGGTGAAATCAATCCTACAATATTCACATTCGAAATAATTTTTGGATATCTGCATTCGCTGACATGGAGGGATATTGAATAACTATCCTATCCACTAACAATACTAGAAATGAGGTAAATAGCAACGGAAAGTTTTGACAGGCATCGATGGCTCCATCATTAATTTTTTGATGGCTTTCGATGGTAGACTATTTAAATTAATTTAATTGATCACATTATTATCTTATTAATCATAGAAATTTGAAATTTGTTTAAAAATATTAATTTAATTTCTAAATATTAAAAAGATATTTTTATTCAATTTTCAATTTCATGACAATTTGTGATTAATTAAATTAGTATATCCGATAACCTTTAATTATGTAATTCCGTATTTAACTTTGTTGAAAATCGAACTCAAACGATCAATCAATGCAAACTTCAGTCTGTCGATTATACAACTTTGGTGAAATTTATGATGGGTAACGTTTTTTGAATTTAAATATGTTTTTAAACCATAGTGTAACTAATTATGAATTTTTACATGTATTTTACATTATAAATTCATATAAAAGAAAATATTCGCCAAAAAATAATTTTTCGAATTTTATGTGATCCATTGTATTTTGGACCTACTTCCAAAATATGATTATAAAGTAAATAAATTTTGGATGTCGATCTTGATTCTCAAATTTATAACTGTTCGTCTACATCCAAACAAAAAGCCTTTCGTTTGAAAGCCAAGCGATCTTCAAACAAGATGAAATTTGTCACACATATACTATATAATGTATTTATCTAATTTGTAAGGCTAGATCCGAAAAATCGAAAGGAAAAAAAATTAGACTCAAAATATATCATTTTCTCAGGATTTGTATAGCACTTAGTATATATTGTTAGGGCAATTTCTATGAAAATGTCAAGTTTGAAGTCTAATTTTTTTTGTTTATTTATTTTAAATCCAAACATATGGATCAGATAAATACATAATATAGTATATATAGTTTGAATTTCATCTCGTTTGAAGATCGTTTGACTTTCAAATGAAAGGTTTAAGTCTGAATGTCGATGAACGACTATAAATTTGAAAATCATGAATGATACCTAAAACCTGTTTATTTTCTTTTCATGTTTTGACCGTATGTCCAAAATACCTTGGATGGCTAAGATTCAGCAAATATATTTTGCCAAATATTTTATATTATATGAATTTATTATCTTAAATATAATAAAATTCACAATTAATTATCAAATCGTTCAAGAAGTATTGTATTACAAATAAAAATAACCTTTTTAATATTTAGGCAAAAATAGAATATTTTAAACTTTTAAAAAAAATTACAAAAAAAATTAAATTTTTGTAACAAACTAAATTAAATTAAGTTTTTGTAACAAATTAAATTAAATTATATTTTTGTAGCAAATTAAATTAAATTAAATTTATTTAAAATAGAAAAAAATTATTTTAATATCTTAAGTACCAGTTGAAAGCTGTTGGAAACAGTTGAAAATTACCCGTCTATGGCGTTGGAATATCGCGAATATGGCTTCAGCCGAGCCCATTTCGTCCTCATTTTCTATATTCTCTAAACCCTCAAAACCCAATTCAATCCCTAAATCCATCCCAAACCATCCCTAGTCACAGCAATCCGCTAAAAAAAATCCATCGCCGTCTTCGTCAAATTGGATTCTCGAAGCTTCTGTACCTTCAACCCATCGAAAATTAGGTATATTCTTCACCTAAACTAATTATTTCTAATTATGGTAATATTAGTTTTAATTTATACTTAGATTTATTAATAATAGACTATGGATTGATTATAATTGTGTATTGGTTGATTTGGAAATGTTAATTAGGATTATTAGTGTCTAAATTGTAATTACAAATTAGGAATAATGTTAATTCTAAAAATTAATGTATCGTTATGGCTAATTTGGGTTGATTAGTGTAATATAACATAATTTAGTGTTAATTAGTGTATGCATTAGCTAATTTTTTTTATTAATTTTTAATTGTTAACGAATTCAAATAATAAATTAGTGTATAGTATTAATATAAATAAATTAATGTATAATATGCTTTATTTTTTTAAATCCTTTAAATTTTTTGGCCCTATCTGACAAGTATTGTATATCATCAGTATATAGATATATTTTTTTACTACAAAACGGACACATTCACCTGATACGGTACTTGTCAGATTTGTCCCTATATTGAACAAATTACAAACATAATATAATAATTACATTTCGTGAATCATTTCATGTGAAATGGTTCATAAAAATTCAAAAGCACTTCCTTTTTGTTCCCTATGTATGTGCATTTATGTACGATACGGCGAACAAAAAGAAAGTGCGATTGAAATTTTGTTAAATTGTTTAAGATGAAATGATTTGCAAAATGCAATTACTGTTGTGTAATTAATGGAAAGTAGGATGACCAACCAAAAAAGTAAACAATAATAATATGAAAATATAATATTATATTTATAATTTGTTAAAATTGAAAATAAGAGTTTATAAAAGAAATAAAAAGAATAATATATAGTACAATTAATAAAACATTAAAATGTATAAATGAATTGAAAAACTAAACGTCAATCCGAAAAAATCATTATTTTTTGAATCTTACTATAATTTTTTAAATTTCTATCATATTTTTTGAAATAGTAAAAACGATCAATTATTTTATCGATCGGAGGAGGTGGATGTATAAATGAAAGGAAATGAAAGGCTCAATAAAGGAACATTTTTGTAATGGTGCACATGAATTTATTAAATTCGCTTTAACTAATAATAGAAACGACGAAATTCGTTGCCCTTGTAGTAACTCAAACATTTGAAGCATTGAAAATTCGATATTCTTGTAGTACATTTGCATCAAAATGGTTTTGTACCAGATTATTATGTGTGAGATCATCATAGACAACTTGTTGCACATAATCATGTAGTGCCAGAAAAGGAGGTGGATAACGACAATGTTATGGCAAATCATATAGAAGATATGATTGAAGATGCATCACGATGAATGTTCCCTATAATTCAAGTTGATGATGGAGATGTAAATGTCGAAGAAGAGCCAAATATTGGATCAAAGAAAATCTATGCTGCAGCCCATTTGGATGGATATAAATGCGGTACCCGATTATCAATAACCGCTGCATACATTGCTATGAAATCTAAATTCAATTTTTGCAAAAGCCGAATTTATAGTAGCTGTACAAGTTGCAAAACTACATATGCCAACCGGTAATCTAATGTGCGAAAATCATTATAAAGAGAAAAATTTACGTTTGCTTTCGGTTTTCCGTACCAAAAGATAGATCATGTTTAAATCGTTGCTTGTTTTTTTGGAAAGAGAATATCATTCTTTGAAATAGTAGAATATCTAACGAAGAAAGATACAAACCTAGAAAAAAGAAATGAAAGGAAATTCCATGCAAGAGAATGCATTATCACCCATCACCCTTAGACTTTAAAGATTTTATGCATCCTATCTTATCGGACCTCGTATAAGATGGCATAGCGTGAGAACATGGGAAGAAGGAACTTCAATATACCTAACTAATGGAGAAACATGAAAATATTTTAATAAGACTTATCCCGCTTTTGCTGCGGAGAGCCGTAGTGTTAAACTTGGTTTGCGTATGGATGGATTCTCGTCATTCTTTCAATTTGGTTCAAAATACACTTCTTGGCATATTATCCTTTGTGGATGTGCATAAAAACTTCATATATGTTTCTCACTACTGTCATCTTCTGCTCTAATGATCCGACATAAGGAACCGATGTTCATTTACAACTATTGATTAAAGAATTGAAAAAGCCGTGTCATGAAAGAGTTGAAACATACAACGTTTCGAAAATAAGAATTTTCATATGTTCACTTCTTTATTATGGACTATTGATGATTTTCCTACTTATGCAATGATTTTGCGTTGGAGTATGGCTGATTGTCTAACTTATTGCATGGACGAAACGTGAGCATTTTTTTCGCCGCATGGGAAAAAAATATGGTTTGATTGTCATCATGTTCTCTCCATATTAATCATACTTTTATAAGAGATTAAAAAACTTTCTAACTAATAGTGTAGAGACCAGACAACTGCCAACAATTTGGTCAAACGAAGAAATATATGAACTTGTAAATAAATATCCAAAGATACATGAAATTAGGTTAAAAATGAAATTCCAAGTAAATCGAAGGTTCACAATTGGTGTAAACAAAGTATATTTTAGGAGTTAACTTTTCGAAAAGATCTCTTACTTCGTCATAACATTGACATGATGCACAATGAGAAAACATTTTTGACAATGTGTTTAATACAATTTTGGATGTTAAGAGGAAGACTAAGGACGATGTGAAATCAAGACGTGATCTAGAAGAATTATGTAAGAGTATCAAGCTTCATATCAAGCCAAGTGACACTAAAAACCCAAAGTATGTTATGAGTTAGACAATAACCAAGTTAAACTTGTGTTAAAATGGTGGAAAGATTAAGATTTCCTGATGGGGTTTCTTGTAGTGTTTGTAGATGTGTCGAATTTAAAAATAATAAATTGAGTGTGGTGGAGAGTCATGATTGATCTGTAATGATGGAAAATTTGTTACCCATAGTTTTCAAAGAACTATTACCAGTAAAAGTTTGGAGGTTTATAACGGAACTTGGTTGGTTTTATAAAGAGCTTTGTTCGACTATGTTAAAAGTTGAACGTCTATGTAAACTTGAAGTAGATATTTATATACTACTCTGCAAACTGGATAAAAAAAATTCATCCAGATTTCTTTAATGTAATAGAGCATTTACATGTTCATCTTCCCACTATAGCACCTCTTCAAAGTCCTGTGCAGTATGAATGGATGTATCCTTTTGAGAGATAATAATATTAAGTGTGTTAAATATTAATTTAATTTCAAATTAAAAATATATAAGTATATATGATTAGAAATAATTTTTTAATAGGTACTTAAGTCATATAAAGAAAAAGTTACGCAAAAAACATGGGTTCAAAGTTCAATTTGCAAATCATATATCAAAGAATAAGTTTCGTTCATTTTCTCCTATTACTTGAGTGACCATGTGAACTTATCATTTTAATGCGTTTCGCGTAATGATGAAGGCGTTGAACACAATTATTCTCAAGTAATGCTATTTATTCTTAGATAACATAGTCGACATATAGGAAAATGTATGAAAACGTGGTTAGAGGACAAAGATTATCATGTAGCAAAAACATATGTACTTCTTAATTGCGTCGAATTCTTAAATTTATATTTATTTCAATCATACTTAAAGAATATGTACAACATATAGTATTTGAAGTATTTACAAATCAAAATATTCATGCGGTGAAAGAAATTTGTTGATTGGTTTCAAACTATGTTTATGATCCAAGAAATGTCAAGACATGTCCAATATTCTTCGTGAATGGATTTAAATTCAACGCCAAAGAATATTGTGCTAAAAAAGAACTATCAACACCGGTGTATTTGTTAAAGGTAGTGACGATCCAAATGAACATATAAAAGACTTTTACGGTGTCTTAACCCAAATTTTAGAATTAATGTATTTTATACAATCTACAGAGAAAGTTTTTTTTATTCAGATGCAAATGGCTCGTCAATGTTCCAGATTCGAGAATCAACATGCAGAATGATTATAATATTACTAGGATAAAACAAAACTCGCATAACCATAAGTATGATCCTTTTGTATTAGCCAAACAGACACTACAAGTTTATTTTGCTCTGTATCCATCCCTAAAAAGGGAAAAGGAAGATTGATCAGCAATTTTTAAAACAAAGGCAAGATTTGCGTTTTATGGAAAGAATATTTTAGGCGCACAAGCTTATTTGGCAGATCTAGAGAAAAATAATGAAATAATAATAACTAATTATCATATCGATTTTGGACCTCTGAATGATGAATTGAGTATTTTAGTAGAAGCATGAGATTTTAGAGGAAAACGATATAGAGTAAAAGACCGAGACTAAATCATAAATCGACGAAGACTGATTATTAATGTATGTTTTGATAGAAGGTAATTTATGTAATTATAATTTACATATTTTCTCACAAAAATGATATGTTTTCTCCTAATAAAATGATATGTTCTCCCATAATAGAATGACATGTCTGTGACAGATATTATGTTTCCACTTTGGCAATCTTCCTATTTATCATATTCACCCTCTTTTATTCAGAGAGGGACTGCCGTGGGAGGCGATAGCAGCGGCTCATCACATGTAGATCGTCATATAATTAGATTAGAAAGTAAATAGAGGGGGTATGTATCAAATTTATTACAACATCATAAATATTTTGTGTATGATATATGATTCATAATTTATTAAATGTCTATATCATAATTAATACATGGTTTCAAATTGAAGCCCTCCGATATTGTGCTTGATATTTCTAAGGCTACCTACAAGAGCAGAATTACTGCTCGCCGGCCTAAGTGGGAGAATATTCCACCCCATGTTGTAAAATGTATTTGGTAGGATTTTAAGTGTAAATGTGTATTTCATTATATAAATAACCACCGTGTAATTTTTTGATAAACTAAATGTTTTGACTCATTTTAATTTCAACGTGCATGGGACAGTAGATTTATAGGAAACAGATTTGTCCCTTTGTAGAAACTACTGGACCAAAAAAACATTGAAGAATCACTACGATATAATGTCAAACATTAAAAAAGGAATGAAAAAGCTTGTTGGGATGAGTGCAACCATATGAGAAGCTTTAAATGCTTACCGGAGAAATTCTAGAAGCGATTGTAAGTTTCTAGTCTCGTATAATTATTACAAAATTTGTAGAAGTTAGTATAATAACTTCATTAATTTACAAATGTAAAATACAGTGTTTGTGTTAAATTTATAGGCAGAATCTAAGTGGAATTCTATAAATGTCACACATCGCAGAGGTTTAAAGACATTCTAGCATTACGGTCAAGAACTGGTAAATTTATAAATTGCGATTATAAATATTTGTAACATTGTATAATCTTATATATATATAATAATAATACATAATAATTATTTCAAGAAAGAGAGTGTCAATGAAAATGGCTGAAAACCATACACATGACATGACATAAAATCACAAGGGCCCACGGTAAGAATATTTTAAATTATAAGTTATTAATAATCCTTTAAATTATCAGTTATAATTTATTAAAATATTATCGGTCTCCCCAGAGCCTGCTATCGTGCGGGAGCCTCGTGCACTAGGTTCAGCATTTTAATGTAATATGAATTTAATTGTAATTCTATTTTTAATCGTTGGATAAATATTTTAAAGAATGAGACCGACTACTCGAGGGAACATGGTCGAGATGAGCTGATCACCGATGAGGAGGACATGATTTTATGGAATAAGTACTATGATTATAAGAATTAAGAGTTAATGTTATGTATAATACATTTATAAATAACGTATAACACATTGATTTTATTAACTACATTATATGAAACTCGTATACTTTGGTAAAAAATGTTACAAGCTAGTTGAAGGCAAGTCAACTGTAGAAGAGCTCAGGACGATCAAAAGATTGAAAACTCGAGAGCTCGAATTGCTAACCTTGAGGATTAAGACAGGTATCAGACTACGGAGATGTACTAGATGTTGGAAGAGTGTATTGCTACATATATCAACTTCATGGTAGATTTCCTTCATCAGAGGGTTCTGAAGGTGATGGGGAGTAGGTATGAATTCCTTTTTATTTATGTTGAGATATTGTATATATGCACTTTGATGTTCGAAGGTAGTATGACAGTTATATATATTTTGGGATGGATGATACTGATTTGATGTGATTATTGTACATTTTGAAATGTTGATAGATATTTGAGATTTATGGTAAATGGACGGAAGTTTGAGGTTAGTCTATTATGTATATTGATACATTTTTTATCATTGATGTAATATATTTTGCGGTATATGGGATTTTTGTGATTTGACCTTTGATATGTACAATCTATATGTGTGAAATTGGGATGTAATATATATTATTATATATGTGTTGTTTGACGCATGAGTCGTCGTTGGAACGTAAATAAAAAGTTCCAGATTTTCGACCGCTAACGATAGCAAATTGACCAAAATGCGACAATCTCCATAATTGTCACGTGTACTCGACCACTACAAGGAATACGTTCGGAAAGCCATCGAAAATATCGTCGGTATATAAAACATGACTTTCGTCCATTTTCGATGAAAATAACGACAGCTTTGCGATTTTCGACATTGCTGACGTCCACATGGCTTAAAAACACGCCAAAAAACTACTGGAAGCCGTCGGTATATACGGTCGGTTAGCCGTCGGAAGCCATCGGAATATTTCGACCTATAAGTCATCGGAAACCATCGGTAGTCATTGGAAATCTGGGTATTTTTTTTTCAGTAGCCCAACAACACATCAATATCAATATATATCACAACATATCAAAATCAATATATATCAGATATATAAGCTTAAATCAATATCAATATCAGTAATAATACAAAACTTAAACATTACCATATCAAATTCAAACATTCCAATCAATACAAACCAAACCATACATCATCACCCAAATGCAATATTTAAATCTAACATCATGTACAATATATATATCTAACATCAAACCCCTCAAATCAATATCATGCATCAAATGTCCACAAATCAACCTCATCATCTTTCATTGTATATATGCATAAGTTTTAAAAACAAAAAATGCAAAATATACCTCATGACTCGTCATCGGCTCCGAAACCACTAGACGAAGGGAATGCTCCATGACGCTCCATATACTTAGCCAAACGCTAGTTTATTTGCTCCATTTACGTTGCTCAGAGGCGGTCCTGCTCCTGTAGCTGCGCGATCTGCTGTTGAAGTTCATTAATCTCAGCATTGACCTGAGCCTTTTGATACGCTGTCTGTGAGCCCCGAGCATATAAAACAAGTCGAAATATGTTTAAGTTATTGCGTAACTTTACAAAAATTAAGCAATTTTTACAATTTAGTTAATTTTTATAAATTACCGATTGATTGCCATAGCCATAGCTCAGTGTCGGGTAATAACGGAGTCAAAGACAGCGTCCTCCTAATCAGTGGGTAACTGATCTCGTCTCGAATGCTCAAGCATTTGCACACGTGCTTGCATAAATCTTTCCTGCAACGTAAAATTAAATACAAGTAAATATTACATGACATTATTATAATATTTTAGAACTAATATATCATAAAAAATATTTATAATGATGAAGTAAATTTAATACTTATGAGCCATCCGCTTTCGGTAGCAATCTAACTACCATATGAGGCGCCTCCTGCAACGGGCCGCTGCCATTACCTTGCTGCGAATGGCCCCTCTTTGAGACGAAGAGGGAGAACCGGACTGCGAAGAACTCCATCGCCTAAAGAAGTACATCTGTAATATCTGTCACATGCATATTATTTTATTATGGTAGAACACATCATTCAATTATTAGTAAACATATCAAGATTTAACATCAATAATTGCATATAACATACAAAAAAAGTGTAACATCAACACTCCCATAAATTACCTTTTTTCAACAGGTATACTGTTAAATTAGTCCTCGTCGTTTTTTTGATTCAGACTCGGTCTCGTACTCTATATTATTTTCCTATGTGGTCTCAAATACTTCTACTAATACATTTGATTCGTCATTTAGAGGTCCAAAATCGGTTTGATCAACTGTTATTGTAATTTTGCCATTTTCCTCGATATCTGCTTGGTACGCTTATTCGTTTGGAATATACTTTCCATCAAATGTAAATCTTTCCTTCGTTCTACAAACTACCGGCCAATCTGCTTTATCTCCTTTTAGAGATGGATAAGGAGCATAATAACTTGTAGGGATTGTTTTGCTAGTATAAACGGATCGTACTTATGATAATGTGATGTATGTTTTATTTTAATAATATTATATTTTTGGTGCACGTTGATTCTAAAACCTGGAGCATTACTGAACCAGTTGCATCTAAAAAAATTAACATCTTCTGCAAGTCTGGTAAAGTATGTTAATTGCAAAACCAGAGTTAACACGTCGTAAAAATCATTTATGTGATCATTTGGATCTTACATGTATATATTGGTATTGTTAGTTAATTTTTCAGCCCCATATTCTTTGGTGTTGAATTTGTATCCATTGACAAAGAGTATTGGATATGTCTTGACTTTTCTTTTTGGTCTCATCGCAAGATGCTTCAACCCTTCGTGGACTGCATAATTTACCGAATCATACACGTGATTCGAAAACCAAGTAGCAAATTTTTTGCTGATATTGCCGCTTGGATGTTGTGATTTGTAAATACTGCATATATAGATAATATATTGCATTATAATAAACAAATACATGTATTATTCAAGTAAATAATTTTAGATGTGTTATTTAATAATACCTAACAAATGGCGCAACTTCTGCATAGTTAAGAAAAACATATATGTGGGCTACATGGTGATCTCTGTCATCTAACCATACTTCCTCACATTTTCTAGTAGGGTGTCCCTGTTATCTAAAAATAGATAGCACTGATTCAGATGAATCTTGTTCAATTCCCTCATCAGTTCGTGTAGCACTTTCGAAACATAAGTTCACATGGTCACTGAAATAATGAGAGAAAAAGAACGAAGCTTCTTCTTCGATATATGATTTTCCTATCGAACCTTCAACTCTTGATTTTTGTCTCACTTTTTTCTTTAGATGATTTAAATACCTATTAGGAATAATTAAAATTAAAATTTATTACATGTAGTAAAAACTAAAATTTAACATACTCAATATTAATACATTTAAAATAGATACATCCATCCATATTGCACATGACCTCGAAGACGTGCTTCAAATAGAAGATGAATAGGTAATTGCTCCATTGCATTAAAGAATCCCGGAGGAAATATTTTCTCCAGTTTATAGAGTAGTATAGGAATTTCTTCCTCAAATTTATGTAGACGATCAACTTTTAAATTAGTTGAATAAAGCTCCTTTTAAAAAAAACTAAGTTCTGTTACAACCGTCCAAACTTTTGTGGGCAATAGTTCTTTGAAAACGACGGGTAAAAAATGTTCCATCATTACATGACAATCATGACTTTTCATCCCACTCAGTTTACCATTCCTATAGTCGACGCATCTACACAGGTTAGAGGAAATCTATTAGAAAATCTTAATCCTTCCACCCACTTTAACAGAACTTTAACTTGTACTGCCAATTTCATATCATGCTTTGGGTTTTTTTTGTCATTTGGCTTCATATGAAGCTCAAGACGATTGTATACGACCTCTATATCACATTTTGATTTCAAACTGCCTTTACTCTTTCCTTTAACATTCAAAACTGTGTTAAATACATTATCAAATACATTTTTCTCATTGTGCATCACGTTGATATTACGACGAATTATGAGATTTTCCAATAAGGCAACTCCTAAAATATACTTTGTTTGCACCAATTATAAATTGTCGGTTTACCTTGAATTTCAATCGCCGGTTTCATGTGTCTTTGGATAATCCTTTACATGGTCATAAATATCTTTGCTTGTCAAAATCGTTAGTGGTCGCAAGGTTTCAAGTACGTTACCTGTAAAGTTTTTTTTATCTTTTCTAAAAGGATGATTAATATGGAAAAAACATTGATGACAGTAAAACCACGAAATTTTCTTCCCATGTGGTAAAGAAAATACTTGTGTTACTTCCATGTAATAAGGACAAGCTAGATGAAAAGCCGTACTCCAACCCTAAAACATTGCATACGCTGGAAAATCGCTTATAGTCCGCAACAGAGAAGCGAACATACGAAAATTCTTTTTTCTTGAAATGTCGTATGTTTCCACACCTTCATACCACAATGTTTTTAACTCTTCAATCAACGGTTGTAAATATATGTTGATTCCTTGTGTCGGATCATCAGGGCCAATGATGACAAAAATGAGAAACATATACGGAGTTTTCATATACATCCACGGAGGTAAATTGTAAGGTGTAACGATCATAGGCCAAGATGAATATTTTGAACCAAATTGAGAGAACGGTGAAAATCCATCCGTACATAAACCAAGTCTAACATTGCGGTTCTCTGCTGCGAAAGCGGAGTATATCTTATCAAAGTGCTTCCGCTTCTCCATCAGCTGGTTGTGTTAAAGTACCTTCTTCCCGTGTTCTCACACAGTGTCATCTCAAATGATGCGCGGTTATAGATGATGCATACAACATTTGAAGCCTAGGAGTGATGGGTAAATAATGCATACGCTTGTACGGAACTTCCTTTCCCTTCTATTTTATTGATTTGTATCTTTCCTAATTACACATTTTACAATTCTTAAGATTGATGTCTTCTTTCCAAAACAACATGCAACCATTTAAACATGTATATATTTTTTGATACGACAAACCAAAAGCAGACATAAGTTTTTTCACTTCATAATGATTTTCGCACATTAAATTATCGGGTGGCGTGTGCCGTTTTACAGCTTGTACTATAGTTGTAAATCTGAATTCTATGAAGTTGTATTTTAATTTCATCGCAATGTATTCTACAGTTACTGATAGGACAGTGCTGCTTATACAACCATCCGAAAGGGGTTTCTTAGCAGCATCCAATAAATCATAATTTCTTTTGCTCCAATACTTGGTTCTTCTTCGCCATTAACATCGTTACCATCAACTTCAACAGTAGAGAACATTGAACGTGCTACATCTTCAACCATATCTTCTATGAGATTCGCTGGAACAATTTCAGTATCTATCACCTTCTTTGAATGTACGGGATTATGTGCTAAGTTCTCCAGAACGATCCCACATCAAATAATTCAGCACAAAACCATATTGACACAAATGAACTATTATCATATCCGGTATCAAAAGCTTCATTAATTTTCACCTACTACATGGACAACAAATTTCTTTGTCGTTCGCATTATTACTTAAAGCGAATTCAATAAAGACGTGTACACCATTTTGAAAATATTCACTTATTGAGCCTCTAATTTCTCTTTTTTGTTGGTACATCCAACTCCGATCGATAAAATAATTGATCATTTTCCTACTTTAAAACATAAAAATGCATTAATCATTTACGTCTTGACATTTTATTTTTCAAATAAGTCAAACATTTAAATTTTCGGGAATATATATTTAATTTTATTTTCAAACGGATTTACACAAATTATTATATGAATATAATCTACAATTTTTAGGTTATTGTTTTACACTATGAAGATTGGTCATCCTACTTCGCATTACAAACATAGAAGTAATTATATTTTGTAAATTATTTCAATTTAAACGATTCAACAAAATTTTGGCAGCATTTTCCCTTTGATTCTTGTATTGTACACATATGCGTGTACATATGAAACAAGAAGAAAGTATTGTCGAAATTTTGTGAACCATTTAAAATGAAATGATTTACAAAATATAATTACTCTATTGTGTTTGTAACTTGTCTAATACAAAGACAAATCCGACAAATATTGTATCAGATGAATATAAATGTCCGTTCTATGATAAAAACGAGCATCCATACAACGATCATCTATAATACTTGTCAAACGGGGACAAATATTCTCTAAGAGATTTATAAAAAGTAAAGCGTATTACACAATAATTTTTACAATAATTTATTTATATACTAAGAAACGCATACACTAAATCGTCATTTTCGTCAACTTAAAAACGCACACAATAATTCCTAAACATCAACTCTAATTAATCCACACTGGTCCTAATGCGCGTATGCACTAATTAATCAAACATATATACACCAATTAATGCACATATACACTAAATAATTTTTTTTTCAACATTTAAATGATAAGCAATCATAATAACAACCTTATTCAATAGGATATAACAAACAATCAATATGGTATTATACAACTATAACATCAAATTAATCCTAGTTTGACAAATCCAAATTAATTAGACTTTAGGAATAAAACCTGATTGGAGATTGATGAAGGGTTTTGGTTTCTCGAGAGTGGGGAATGATGAATTGGAGATGACCGGGGAGGCGCAGGGGCTGGTTGACGACAGTAAGGTAGTGGTGGGTTAGGGATTGGTTGATTTTGTTTTGGGGGAGAGGAATAATGAAGAAAGCTCTTGGCCTGGAGTATGTATACATGATGATTTCTGACGGCTTTCGACGGCCGTCAATGGCAATTTTACGCGGTTTTCGACTGCTGCTATATTTTATTTACGAAAACGCTACGGAGTTCGTCAGCTGTCGTAAATATCCGTTGGCAGCCGTCGAAAGCTTCCGTCGCTATTTGCTGTATTCCTTGTTGTGGACGAGGCGACGAAAACCATCAAGCCATTCGATGAAAGCCATCGAAAAGTTGACGGCGAAGCCATCGAAAAGTCTGGCGTTGAGCGATTACTCGATGGATGCTATTTCAACGTTTTTTCCATTAGTTTTCAACGGCCATCGAAAAGAATTTCTATCTTGTATTTAATGATCAATAAATGGAGAAATATAAAATTTTGGTTTAACATATGTTTTTTTGTAATTCCACAAATTATAAAAATTTGCAAAATCAACAAGTTTGATTATAATAAATTATTTTGAGCAATCAATATGCATTAAATACATATAATATAAATTATTAACTTCAAAAAATAATAAACATGTATCATTGATGGTGCAAAATTACACATAATATAAGCTATAATCTGGATAAAAACTGAACGAATAATTTTCTCAATGTGGATGCCTTTGTATTTACTTTTTCGAATGTCATTTTTTTGATACGTATATGAAGGAATTATGAATTTACTGGACATCTATTGACAGACTTACCTTGTTAAAATAGCTCGGAGTTTCT